>JARGCU010000027.1:11582500-17122500 GCA_029227775.1 Morpho helenor | reverse complement strand
CTGCAGTTCGATTTTCCCGGTCCGGACGCCAATTTGTGGCGCTCGTCCGTGCGCACCCAGAGAGCCCTCGCTCGCCCGGATAGCGCCATCGGTTCGCCCGGTATTCGGGAAAAACCGAATTCGCAAGCCTCCCAAGCCCATCCAAAAAAACCTTACCTAACCTAACCAAATCGTGGAAATGTCGATATTTTGAAGGCGAATTTTAGTTTTCGCCGCATAACTTTTTTGTCTGCAGTTCGATTTTCCCGGTCCAGACGCCAATTTGTGGCGCTCGTCCGTGCGCACCCAGAGAGCCCTCGTTTGCCCGGATAGCGCCAGCGGTTCGCCCGGTATTCGGGAAAAACCGAATTCGCAAGCCTCCCAAGCCCATCCAAAAAAACCTTATCTAACCTAACCAAATCGTGGAAATGTCGATATTTTTAAGGCAAATTTTAGTTTTCGTCGCATAACTTTTTTGTCTGCAGTTCGATTTTCCCGGTCCGGACGCTAATTTGTGGCGCTTGTCCGTGCGCACCCAGAGAGCCCCCGCTCGCCCGGATAGCGCCAGCGGTTCGCCCGGTATTCGGGAAAAACCGAATTCGCAGGCCTTCCCAAGCCCATCCAAAAAAACCTTACCTAACCTAACCAAATCGTATAAATGTCGATATTTTTAAGGCGAATTTTAGTTTTCGCCGCATAACTTTTTTGTCTGCAGTTCGATTTTCCCGGTCCGGACGCCAATTTGTGGCGCTCGTCCGTGCGCACCCAGAGAGCCCTCGTTCGCCCGGAAAGCGCCAGCGGTTCGCCCGGTATTCGGAAAAAACCGAATTCGCAGGCCCTCCCAAGCCCATCCAAAAAAACCTTACCTAACCTAACCAAATCGTGGAAAAGTCGATATTTTTAAGGCGAATTTTAGTTCTCGCCGCATAACTTTTTTGTCTGCAGTTCGATTTTCCCGGTCCGGACGCCAATTTGTGGCGCTCGTCCGTGCGCACCCAGAGAGCCCTCGTTCGCCCGGAAAGCGCCAGCGGTTCGCCCGGTATTCGGAAAAAACCGAATTCGCAGGCCCTCCCAAGCCCATCCAAAAAAACCTTACCTAACCTAACCAAATCGTGGAAAAGTCGATATTTTTAAGGCGAATTTTAGTTTTCGCCGCATAACTTTTTTGTCTGCAGTTCGATTTTCCCGGTCCGGACGCCAATTTGTGGCGCTCGTCCGTGCGCACCCAGAGAGCCCCCGCTCGCCCGGATAGCGCCAGCGGTTCGCCCGGTATTCGGGAAAAACCGAATTCGCAGGCCCTCCCAAGCCCATCCAAAAAAACCTTACCTAACCTAACCAAATCGTGGAAAAGTCGATATTTTTAAGGCGAATTTTAGTTTTCGCCGCATAACTTTTTTGTCTGCAGTTCGATTTTCCCGGTCCGGACGCCAATTTGTGGCGCTCGTCCGTGCGCACCCAGAGAGCCCCCGCTCGCCCGGATAGCGCCAGCGGTTCGCCCGGTATTCGGGAAAAACCGAATTCGCAGGCCCTCCCAAGCCCATCCAAAAAAACCTTACCTAACCTAACCAAATCGTGGAAAAGTCGATATTTTTAAGGCGAATTTTAGTTTTCGCCGCATAACTTTTTTGTCTGCAGTTCGATTTTCCCGGTCCGGACGCCAATTTGTGGCGCTCGTCCGTGCGCACCCAGAGAGCCCTCGCTCGCCCGGATAGCGCCAGCGGTTCGCCCGGTATTCGGGAAAAACCGAATTCGCAAGCCTCCCAAGCCCATCCAAAAAAACCTTACCTAACCTAACCAAATCGTGGAAATGTCGATATTTTGAAGGCGAATTTTAGTTTTCGCCGCATAACTTTTTTGTCTGCAGTTCGATTTTCCCGGTCCAGACGCCAATTTGTGGCGCTCGTCCGTGCGCACCCAGAGAGCCCCCGCTCGCCCGGATAGCGCCAGCGGTTCGCCCGGTATTCGGGAAAAACCGAATTCGCAAGCCTCCCAAGCCCATCCAAAAAAACCTTATCTAACCTAACCAAATCGTGGAAATGTCGATATTTTTAAGGCAAATTTTAGTTTTCGTCGCATAACTTTTTTGTCTGCAGTTCGATTTTCCCGGTCCGGACGCTAATTTGTGGCGCTTGTCCGTGCGCACCCAGAGAGCCCCCGTTCGCCCGGATAGCGCCAGCGGTTCGCCCGGTATTCGGGAAAAACCAAATTCGCAGGCCCTCCCAAGCCCATCCAAAAAAACCTTACCTAACCTAACCAAATCGTATAAATGTCGATATTTTTAAGGCGAATTTTAGTTTTCGCCGCATAACTTTTTTGTCTGCAGTTCGATTTTCCCGGTCCGGACGCCAATTTGTGGCGCTCGTCCGTGCGCACCCAGAAAGCCCTCGCTCGCCCGGATAGCGCCAGCGGTTCGCCCGGTATTCGGGAAAAACCGAATTCGCAGGCCTTCCCAAGCCCATCCAAAAAAACCTTACCTAACCTAACCAAATCGTATAAATGTCGATATTTTTAAGGCGAATTTTAGTTTTCGCCGCATAACTTTTTTGTCTGCAGTTCGATTTTCCCGGTCCGGACGCCAATTTGTGGCGCTCGTCCGTGCGCACCCAGAGAGCCCTCGTTCGCCCGGAAAGCGCCAGCGGTTCGCCCGGTATTCGGAAAAAACCGAATTCGCAGGCCCTCCCAAGCCCATCCAAAAAAACCTTACCTAACCTAACCAAATCGTGGAAAAGTCGATATTTTTAAGGCGAATTTTAGTTTTCGCCGCATAACTTTTTTGTCTGCAGTTCGATTTTCCCGGTCCGGACGCCAATTTGTGGCGCTCGTCCGTGCGCACCCAGAGAGCCCCCGCTCGCCCGGATAGCGCCAGCGGTTCGCCCGGTATTCGGGAAAAACCGAATTCGCAGGCCCTCCCAAGCCCATCCAAAAAAACCTTACCTAACCTAACCAAATCGTGGAAAAGTCGATATTTTTAAGGCGAATTTTAGTTTTCGCCGCATAACTTTTTTGTCTGCAGTTCGATTTTCCCGGTCCGGACGCCAATTTGTGGCGCTTTTCCGTGCGCACCCAGAGAGCCCTCGCTCGCCCGGATAGCGCCAGCGGTTCGCCCGGTATTCGGGAAAAACCGAATTCGCAAGCCTCCCAAGCCCATCCAAAAAAACCTTACCTAACCTAACCAAATCGTGGAAATGTCGATATTTTGAAGGCGAATTTTAGTTTTCGCCGCATAACTTTTTTGTCTGCAGTTCGATTTTCCCGGTCCAGACGCCAATTTGTGGCGCTCGTCCGTGCGCACCCAGAGAGCCCTCGTTTGCCCGGATAGCGCCAGCGGTTCGCCCGGTATTCGGGAAAAACCGAATTCGCAAGCCTCCCAAGCCCATCCAAAAAAACCTTATCTAACCTAACCAAATCGTGGAAATGTCGATATTTTTAAGGCAAATTTTAGTTTTCGTCGCATAACTTTTTTGTCTGCAGTTCGATTTTCCCGGTCCGGACGCTAATTTGTGGCGCTTGTCCGTGCGCACCCAGAGAGCCCCCGCTCGCCCGGATAGCGCCAGCGGTTCGCCCGGTATTCGGGAAAAACCGAATTCGCAGGCCCTCCCAAGCCCATCCAAAAAAACCTTACCTAACCTAACCAAATCGTATAAATGTCGATATTTTTAAGGCGAATTTTAGTTTTCGCCGCATAACTTTTTTGTCTGCAGTTCGATTTTCCCGGTCCGGACGCCAATTTGTGGCGCTCGTCCGTGCGCACCCAGAAAGCCCTCGCTCGCCCGGATAGCGCCAGCGGTTCGCCCGGTATTCGGGAAAAACCGAATTCGCAGGCCTTCCCAAGCCCATCCAAAAAAACCTTACCTAACCTAACCAAATCGTATAAATGTCGATATTTTTAAGGCGAATTTTAGTTTTCGCCGCATAACTTTTTTGTCTGCAGTTCGATTTTCCCGGTCCGGACGCCAATTTGTGGCGCTCGTCCGTGCGCACCCAGAGAGCCCTCGTTCGCCCGGAAAGCGCCAGCGGTTCGCCCGGTATTCGGAAAAAACCGAATTCGCAGGCCCTCCCAAGCCCATCCAAAAAAACCTTACCTAACCTAACCAAATCGTGGAAAAGTCGATATTTTTAAGGCGAATTTTAGTTTTCGCCGCATAACTTTTTTGTCTGCAGTTCGATTTTCCCGGTCCGGACGCCAATTTGTGGCGCTCGTCCGTGCGCACCCAGAGAGCCTTCGCTCGCCCGGATAGCGCCAGCGGTTCGCCCGGTATTCGGAAAAAACCGAATTCGCAGGCCCTCCCAAGCCCATCCAAAAAAACCTTATCTAACCTAACCAAATCGTGGAAATGTCGATATTTTTAAGGCAAATTTTAGTTTTCGCCGCATAACTTTTTTGTCTGCAGTTCGATTTTCCCGGTCCGGACGCCAATTTGTGGCGCTCGTCCGTGCGCACCCAGAGAGCCCTCGCTCGCCCGGATAGCGCCAGCGGTTCGCCCGGTATTCGGGAAAAACCGAATTCGCAGGCCCTCCCAAGCCCATCCAAAAAAACCTTATCTAACCTAACCAAATCGTGGAAAAGTCGATATTTTTAAGGCGAATTTTAGTTTTCGCCGCATTACTTTTTTGTCTGCAGTTCGATTTTCCCGGTCCGGACGCCAATTTGTGGCGCTCGTCCGTGCGCACCCAGAGAGCCCTCGCTCGCCCGGATAGCGCCAGCGGTTCGCCCGGTATTCGGGAAAAACCGAATTCGCAAGCCTCCCAAGCCCATCCAAAAAAACCTTATCTAACCTAACCAAATCGTGGAAATGTCGATATTTTTAAGGCAAATTTTAGTTTTCGCCGCATAACTTTTTTGTCTGCAGTTCGATTTTCCCGGTCCGGACGCCAATTTGTGGCGCTCGTCCGTGCGCACCCAGAGAGCCCCCGCTCGCCCGGATAGCGCCAGCGGTTCGCCCGGTATTCGGGAAAAACCGAATTCGCAGGCCCTCCCAAGCCCATCCAAAAAAACCTTACCTAACCTAACCAAATCGTATAAATGTCGATATTTTTAAGGCGAATTTTAGTTTTCGCCGCATAACTTTTTTGTCTGCAGTTCGATTTTCCCGGTCCGGACGCCAATTTGTGGCGCTCGTCCGTGCGCACCCAGAAAGCCTTCGCTCGCCCGGATAGCGCCAGCGGTTCGCCCGGTATTCGGGAAAAACCGAATTCGCAGGCCTTCCCAAGCCCATCCAAAAAAACCTTACCTAACCTAACCAAATCGTATAAATGTCGATATTTTTAAGGCGAATTTTAGTTTTCGCCGCATAACTTTTTTGTCTGCAGTTCGATTTTCCCGGTCCGGACGCCAATTTGTGGCGCTCGTCCGTGCGCACCCAGAGAGCCCTCGTTCGCCCGGAAAGCGCCAGCGGTTCGCCCGGTATTCGGAAAAAACCGAATTCGCAGGCCCTCCCAAGCCCATCCAAAAAAACCTTACCTAACCTAACCAAATCGTGGAAAAGTCGATATTTTTAAGGCGAATTTTAGTTTTCGCCGCATAACTTTTTTGTCTGCAGTTCGATTTTCCCGGTCCGGACGCCAATTTGTGGCGCTCGTCCGTGCGCACCCAGAGAGCCCCCGCTCGCCCGGATAGCGCCAGCGGTTCGCCCGGTATTCGGGAAAAACCGAATTCGCAGGCCCTCCCAAGCCCATCCAAAAAAACCTTACCTAACCTAACCAAATCGTGGAAAAGTCGATATTTTTAAGGCAAATTTTAGTTTTCGCCGCATAACTTTTTTGTCTGCAGTTCGATTTTCCCGGTCCGGACGCCAATTTGTGGCGCTCGTCCGTGCGCACCCAGAGAGCTCTCGCTCGCCCGGATAGCGCCAGCGGTTCGCCCGGTATTCGGGAAAAACCGAATTCGCAGGCCCTCCCAAGCCCATCCAAAAAAACCTTACCTAACCTAACCAAATCGTGGAAAAGTCGATATTTTTAAGGCAAATTTTAGTTTTCGCCGCATAACTTTTTTGTCTGCAGTTCGATTTTCCCGGTCCGGACGCCAATTTGTGGCGCTCGTCCGTGCGCACCCAGAGAGCCCTCGTTTGCCCGGATAGCGCCAGCGGTTCGCCCGGTATTCGGGAAAAACCGAATTCGCAGGCCCTCCCAAGCCCATCCAAAAAAACCTTATCTAACCTAACCAAATCGTGGAAAAGTCGATATTTTTAAGGCGAATTTTAGTTTTCGCCGCATTACTTTTTTGTCTGCAGTTCGATTTTCCCGGTCCGGACGCCAATTTGTGGCGCTCGTCCGTGCGCACCCAGAGAGCCCTCGCTCGCCCGGATAGCGCCAGCGGTTCGCCCGGTATTCGGGAAAAACCGAATTCGCAGGCCCTCCCAAGCCCATCCAAAAAAACCTTATCTAACCTAACCAAATCGTGGAAAAGTCGATATTTTTAAGGCGAATTTTAGTTTTCGCCGCATAACTTTTTTGTCTGCAGTTCGATTTTCCCGGTCCGGACGCCAATTTGTGGCGCTCGTCCGTGCGCACCCAGAGAGCCCTCGCTCGCCCGGATAGCGCCAGCGGTTCGCCCGGTATTCGGGAAAAACCGAATTCGCAGGCCCTCCCAAGCCCATCCAAAAAAACCTTATCTAACCTAACCAAATCGTGGAAATGTCGATATTTTTAAGGCAAATTTTAGTTTTCGCCGCATAACTTTTTTGTCTGCAGTTCGATTTTCCCGGTCCGGACGCCAATTTGTGGCGCTTGTCCGTGCGCACCCAGAGAGCCCTCGCTCGCCCGGATAGCGCCAGCGGTTCGCCCAGTATTCGGGAAAAACCGAATTCGCAGGCCCTCCCAAGCCCATCCAAAAAAAACCTTACCTATCCTAACCAAATCGTGGAAATGTCGATATTTTTAAGGCAAATTTTAGTTTTCGCCGCATAACTTTTTTGTCTGCAGTTCGATTTTCCCGGTCCGGACGCCAATTTGTGGCGCTCGTCCGTGCGCACCCAGAGAGCCCCCGCTCGCCCGGATAGCGCCAGCGGTTCGCCCGGTATTCGGGAAAAACCGAATTCGCAGGCCCTCCCAAGCCCATCCAAAAAAACCTTATCTAACCTAACCAAATCGTGGAAAAGTCGATATTTTTAAGGCGAATTTTAGTTTTCGCCGCATTACTTTTTTGTCTGCAGTTCGATTTTCCCGGTCCGGACGCCAATTTGTGGCGCTCGTCCGTGCGCACCCAGAGAGCCCTCGCTCGCCCGGATAGCGCCAGCGGTTCGCCCGGTATTCGGGAAAAACCGAATTCGCAAGCCTCCCAAGCCCATCCAAAAAAACCTTATCTAACCTAACCAAATCGTGGAAATGTCGATATTTTTAAGGCAAATTTTAGTTTTCGTCGCATAACTTTTTTGTCTGCAGTTCGATTTTCCCGGTCCGGACGCTAATTTGTGGCGCTTGTCCGTGCGCACCCAGAGAGCCCCCGCTCGCCCGGATAGCGCCAGCGGTTCGCCCGGTATTCGGGAAAAACCGAATTCGCAGGCCCTCCCAAGCCCATCCAAAAAAACCTTACCTAACCTAACCAAATCGTATAAATGTCGATATTTTTAAGGCGAATTTTAGTTTTCGCCGCATAACTTTTTTGTCTGCAGTTCGATTTTCCCGGTCCGGACGCCAATTTGTGGCGCTCGTCCGTGCGCACCCAGAGAGCCCTCGTTCGCCCGGAAAGCGCCAGCGGTTCGCCCGGTATTCGGGAAAAACCGAATTCGCAGGCCCTCCCAAGCCCATCCAAAAAAACCTTATCTAACCTAACCAAATCGTAAAAATGTCGATATTTTTAAGGCAAATTTTAGTTTTCGCCGCATAACTTTTTTGTCTGCAGTTCGATTTTCCCGGTCCGGACGCCAATTTGTGGCGCTCGTCCGTGCGCACCCAGAGAGCCCCGTTCGCCCGGATAGCGCCAGCGGTTCGCCCGGTATTCGGGAAAAACCGAATTCGCAGGCCCTCCCAAGCCCATCCAAAAAAACCTTACCTAACCTAACCAAATCGTGGAAATGTCGATATTTTTAAGGCAAATTTTAGTTTTCGCCGCATAACTTTTTTGTCTGCAGTTCGATTTTCCCGGTCCGGACGCCAATTTGTGGCGCTCGTCCGTGCGCACCCAGAGAGCCCTCGTTTGCCCGGATAGCGCCAGCGGTTCGCCCGGTATTCGGGAAAAACCGAATTCGCAGGCCCTCCCAAGCCCATCCAAAAAAACCTTACCTATCCTAACCAAATCGTGGAAATGTCGATATTTTTAAGGCAAATTTTAGTTTTCGCCGCATAACTTTTTTGTCTGCAGTTCGATTTTCCCGGTCCGGTCGCCAATTTGTGGCGCTCGTCCGTTTGCACCCAGAGAGCCTTCGCTCGCCCGGATAACGCCAGCGGTTCGTTCGGTATTCGGGAAAAACCGAATTCGCAGGCCCTCCCAAGCCCATCCAAAAAAACCTTACCTAACCTAACCAAATCGTGGAAAAGTCGATATTTTTAAGGCGAATTTTAGTTTTCGCCGCATAACTTTTTTGTCTGCAGTTCGATTTTCCCGGTCCGGACGCCAATTTGTGGCGCTCGTTCGTGCGCACCCAGAAAGCCCTCGCTCGCCCGGATAGCACCAGCGGTTCGCCCGGTATTCGGGAAAAACCGAATTCGTAGGCCCTCCCAAGCCCATCCAAAAAAACCTTATCTAACCTAATTAAATCGTAAAAATGTCGATATTTTTAAGGCAAATTTTAGTTTTCGCCGCATAACTTTTTTGTCTGCAGTTTGATTTTCCCGGTCCGGACGCCAATTTGTGGCGCTTGTCCGTGCGCACCCAGAGAGCCCCCGCTCGCCCGGATAGCGCCAGCGGTTCGCCCGGTATTCGGGAAAAACCGAATTCGCAGGCCCTTCCAAGCCAACTACTCCTGCTGAAGTTATAAATTATGTATTAGCTATCAGATCGAATGCTGCTAGCTGTGACGGTATTAATAGGAAAATGATGCTTTTACTGCTTGATAATATTATACCAGTACTTTCCCATATCCTTAATTTTTCCTTGACTTCCAACGAATTCCCACTGATTTGGAAGAAAGCACATGTCGTAGCTATTCCAAAAATAAAAAACCCTTCTTTACTCTCTCACTTCAGACCTATATCAATTCTCCTGTATCTTTCCAAAGTCTTAGAACGTATCGTGTTCTGTCAACTTAGTGACTTCCTCTCTCAAAATCATATCCTCAGCCCTTACCAATCTGGTTTCAGAAGAGGACATAGTACTGTCACTGCCCTTCTTAAGGTCTGTGATGATGTGAGACACAATATGGATAGTCGACTTGTCAGTGTTATCGCATTGCTGGATTTCAGCAATGCTTTTAACACTGTTGATTTTGATATACTCCTTGCAATCTTGAAATCAATCAATGTATCAAACAATGCTATCCTGTGGTTTCAAAGCTACTTACACGGTCGCCAGCAATGTGTTAAGACTAATAATAAAATATCCTCTTATACTTCACTCGTTTCTGGCGTGCCGCAAGGTGGCGTACTCTCTCCTCTTCTCTTTTCCATTTATATCAATTCTGTTACTCATCTTCTCTCTTGTTCTTATCATCTTTATGCTGATGATCTTCAGATCTACACCACTGCACCATCTTGTGATATTAACAAAGCAATTGATATAATTAATACTGAAATAGGCAAAATAACCGCCTGGAGTAAATCTTATGGCCTGATTGAACGAGTTCAACATATTCGATATTTAGGCATAGTAATGGATGAACATCTGTCCTGGATTCCGCAAATTAAGCAATTAACGGGGCGTGTTAGAAAACTTACTTGGGTGTTTAAGAAGCTGAGACATGTAGTTCATTCGGATCTAATTAGGACAATTTATTTCGCTCTATGCCAATCAATATTATCATACTGTATTTCAGTTTCGGGGGGCACTTGTAAAACGAATCTAATTCACCTAGAAAGGGCACAAAGGTCTGTACTAAAAGTTATGTACCGTAAACACTACCGTTTTCCAACTGCTATACTATTCTCTACTACCAAAGTACTAACTGTGCGTCAATTATTCTATTTAACCATTACACTTAGGGCACACACATCAACTGAATTTAATCCTTCTCTTCAAATTAACAATCGTAGAATTATTGTTTTTCCATCTGTAAGACATCAAACATCCTTCTTTGAACATCAACATCCATTTTTAGCATCCTTTGTATATAATAAGATAAACAAACATTTGAACATCTATCCCCTAACAAAAGGTGCAGCCAGAGATAAAATTATATCTTGGTTACAGCAACTCAACTATCATAAAACAGAAGATTTAATGCTTCATACCTGAAACCTACCTTATCAACCCATATATATGTACTAGTCTATGTAATATGTTTATGTTGCTTGTTTATGTAGTATGTATATATATATGTGTGTATGTGTATATATATATATAATCTATATTATGTTTAATAGTTTTATATTATATCTACTTGTACCTATACCACAACTCATTATCTTTCCCAATACTCTTAGGGCTGCTGGAAGAGATCGCTTACAGCGATAAGCTTTCCTATGTATACTTTAGTTTTATTTTAATTTTTATATAATTACTGTTGGTACATAAATAAATAAATAAATAAAAATAAATAAAATATATAATTCCACAAATCAACACATACAATTCCACACAATAGCCACACTCAATCACCCACCTAGCGCACTATCATTTTATAATATTTATTTAATAGTAGTAGTAGTAGTATTTTCTTTTACTTATTTTAAATATATATTGTAGGAGAAATCGACGCAATGATATCACCGAACGGCGGGACGGGGACCCCCGCGCTCGCATAGCGACACGGAGACCCCCGCATACAGTCTCGCGCCTACCGCCGTCACTTGCAGCAGGGTCTTCTCGTTTACTCCCCGGGTGGGGGTAAACGGGGTGCGGGCCTCGAGGAATTCCTCTTTACCCGGGCATCTCCTCGCGGGCACTTAAGCCCGGTATGTGTTCCGGCCGTAGGCCGAGGTCACCTAGGTGACCTAAAGGTGTCGGTATTTGGGCCGTAAGCCCAGGTCACCTAGGTGACCTAATGGATGTCTTGTTCGGTGGGGAGGTCTGGGAATGGTAGCTCCCAGACCTCGGGGTCAATTTCGGTGGTGTCACGTCCGGTGGTGTCCTGATCAGGTAGGTGTGTCATGTCCGGTGTATTCGCCCTTTCGCCCGTCGCGTCATCCTCTTCGTCGCCGTCGTCATCCGCATCGGGCCGCGGAGACGGTGACCGCAGGAGCTCGCGAGGCAGGGAACGTCCATCGGGTGGTCGCGCATGGAGTGGCGCGATGCCATGGAGGTGTACGTGCGCGCTATTGTCCGCACGCGCGAACATCCGGCGCGCAAGGCGACAGACATACTCCTCCACGGTCGGCGTTCTGGTATCCCGATGCACGACGTCGTTCCGCACATACCTCGGGGCTCCTACGATCAGTCGCAGGCAGCGGTTCTGCTGAACTTGAAGTCTTCGCCTCTGGTACGCCGAACATAGCGCGTACCAGGCGGGTGCCGCATACGTCAAGCGCGAGCGGACGTAGGCACCGTAGACTCGCAGTTTGGTGTTGACAGGTAAATGGGATGTGAACAGCGTGTGGAGCTGGGACCTGGCAGCAGCAGCTTGGCCCACGGCACGATTGACCATGGGGACCATGCGCAGGCTGCGGTCCAACTCACACCCCAAAAACCTCACTGTGGTCTTCCACTCTACGTCCTGGCCTCGAAGAGTCAGCTGACGTAGCGGCTTGGAGCGGCTGGTGAGCAGAGCGGCCGTCTTCCCGACGTTGACGGCCATCCTCCACTTGTCCAGCCATTCCGGCAACAAGTCCAGCATACGCTGCATGCGGTTGGTGGCGACGATCTGGTGGTAGGACGACGCGAAATACGCGCTGTCGTCAGTGAAGAGCGACAACAGCACGTCCTCCTCCCCTTCCCGCAGATGGTGGCGCAGGGTGGGGATGTCATCCGTATACGCCACATATAAGCGCGGCGATATACAACTGCCCTGGGGTACTCCGGCTTGGATGGTGCGTGGCTAGGATTCGGCACCATCCACTGCCTTGTAAAAGCTACGGCCGTGTAGAAATGATGCCAGCACTCGCACATAAGCAGGCGGCATGGTGGTGTCCAAGATCTCGACCAGGAGCCCGGCGTGCCACACACGATCGAAGGCCTTCTCGATGTCGAGAAAGACCCCCACGGTGTAGCGCCCGTTGTTCCGCTCACTGGTCAGGTGGTTGATTACCCTCGCCAGCTGGAGCGTCGTCGAGTGGCCGCTGCGGAATCCAAACTGCTCCTCGCGCAGGGGCAGATGGGGCGTGACTCGACGCAGCAGCAGACGCTCGAACAGCTTGGCTATGTGCGAGAGCAGGGTGATCGGCCGGTAGCTTCCAGGCAGGCAGCGGTCCTTCCCCGGCTTGGGAAGAACGATGATCTTCCCGGTCTTCCACGCCTCTGGGAAGTGGCCGGTGCGGAGTACTCCGTTGAACAGTCTCGTGAGCGCTACAAGACCTGTTCGGGGCAGCAGCATGAGCGCGGCGTTGGCGATTCCGTCGGGGCCTGGCGCCTTTCGCTTATCAAGGCGAGCAGCGACCGACCGCAGCTCTGACAGGGAGATGAAGTCCTCTCCCCGGAGCGGCGGTGTAGGGGCCGACAGGAACCTCTCCAGCTTGTCCTGGACAGCCGCGTGATGACGGATGACGTGGAGGTTGGAGGTGTTCGGGGCGTTGGGCGTGAAAGTCTTCTCCAGGTGGGCCGCCAGAATCTCAGCACGATCCTTGGCGGCATAGGTGCGTTTACCCGCGGCATCGAGCAGCGGGTAAACGGGGGTGTCATGTCCGGTAAGCTTCTTGCAATGAGAGTACAACGCTGTGTCGTGTTCGGTCGCTCGATCGACGGTATCCTCCCATCGCGCCTCGTCGAGAGCGACTACGGCACGCGCGATCTTCTCTGCAAGCCGGTTCAGGTCAGCCTTCACCCTGGGGCAACGAGTGCGGGCCCATAGGCGGCGCAGGGTGCGCTTCCGTCTGAGCATGCGGCGGAGCGAGCTCGGCAGGTCCTTCCTTCGGTTGGAAGAGTCCGGTGAAGTCGACGTGGTGGTGGTGGCTGCTGCTTTGGCGGCGATAATTGCCTCCGCGACAAGTGCAGCAGCATCGTCGACTTCCGAAGGTGTGGTAATCGGGCCTGATAGCTCAAGCCCGGCAAGCTCGGCGGTGTAGCGCTCCCAGTTCGTCCGCGTCCGTGGCGGGCGAGGCACTAGAAAGCCTCCCTGGGTGGCTAGGGTGACCAAAACCGGTAGATGTTGCGTGTCGAGGTCATAGAGGACCTCGACATCGAATGGGTTGTCAAGTCCGTGGTGCAGCACTATGTCGATGACGTCTGGCTGTGAGCGGCTGTCGGTGGGTATGTGGGTCGGCGCTTCCGGCCCCACCACACCGTACCCGCTCCTCACGCTGTCTTGGTGCAGGTGCCTCCCGTCCGCAGTGATGATTCGCGATCCCCACGCGTGATGTTTTGCGTTGAGATCGCCCATGATCACTGCGGGTCCCTGCTGCCCGAAGATTGCCTCGACATCAGTGCTGCAGAAAGTCAGTCCGGGTGGTTTGTAGGCGGCATAGATGCGGAGCTCCTGGTTGCCCACGTTGACTCGCACCCCCTGTGTACGGGTGCTAGTGAACGGGGTGTGCTCCAACTCTTCGTGTATGATGTCCCTCCGCACCAGAGCGGCCGTACCTCTGTACGGGCGGCCCCGGGGAGAGACTTCGTCGCGGCGATACACGAAGTAGTTAGGCACGCGGAGCTCGACGCTGCCCGTGAGTTTGGTTTCGCCCAGGAGGATGACGTGGATATCCTGCGACTGGGCGAGTAGTGTTAACTCACGGACGTGACCTCTAATGCCGCCCGGATTCCAATACAGTATGCGTAGGGAGGTCATTGATACGACCTCCCAAACTGGGTGATTGCTGCCGTGATGGCGCCGACTACGTCCCTGGTGCTCAGATAATTTGTGAGCGCCGCCATGAGCGCCTCGATTAGGACCCGGACAATGTTATTGATGCCCGAGTCCTGCGCGGAGGGTGGCGGGGGGAACGTAGGGTATTGTTGCGGAGCTCGCGGCTCCGCCTCCTATGTGGCCAGTCGGTGGCCGCGGCTTCTCGGCGCCTCGGCAATTTCAGGTAATGCCGCCAACAGTGTTGATGTTGGCGGCCTGGGGTGCGGTGTGGACTCGGCGGCGGGCTCAGCATCTGCTGGCCTCGGCTGCTTGCGCCTGCGCCGGTTTCTTTTTCTTCGCAGGGGCTCCCCCCTGCCTGTCGGGTCATTTGCCGGCGGTTGCAGAGTCGCCGGCTCCCGGTCTATGATAACCCCGCCCGCTTCCCTTCGTCGAGTAGCTGGGGCGGTCGGGATGTAGGCCGGCGGTTGTTCAGTCGCCGGCTCCTGGACTATGTTAGCCCCTCCCGCTTCCCCCCGTCGAGTAGCGTGAATGAACACGCCAGGCGTCGGCGGGGTGCTACTCAGTGCGGGTCGGGTGGGGGCGGCAAGTAGGGCCACTGCGGGGCGCGCCGCGGGGGCAGGAGCGGCGCGTACGGCTACCGCGGGACGTATTGCGGGGGTGGCGGGGGCTGCTGCGGCGGCTCGTTTGGCGGCGGCGGGTGTTGCGGTTGGGGGGGGAACTTTCTCACCCCCCCCTGCCCTTTTCTTCGTCTGCCCGTCCGGGCGCGGCGGTGCGACATCGATGCCGCGTTTTCGCGCCTCACGGCGAAAGACTGGGCATCTTCGGTCGCGCGCCACGTGCGCTTTACCACAATTCGCGCACTTGGGCGCGTCTTCCTGGGGCCTGTCGCAGTCTTGGGCCAGGTGCCCGCCTGCGCAACGGACACATTTAGGCGGCCGGTGGCAGTTGGCCGATGAATGGCCAAACTGCTGGCACCTGTGACACTGGGGCGGGCCACGTCCGCCCTTCCAGGCCTCGATGGTGAGGCCCGGCATCGACAGTAGCTCGGTCTCTCTGTACAGGTGACCGAGCTCCTCGAAGGTCAGGTGCTCCAGCTGCACGTAGTATGTGCAGCCGTGCCGCCCTCTGACCGGTGGTATGGTCCTCGCCTGGGTCGCCGGATACCCAAGGGATCGCAGTGCGGCGATGACCTCCTCTGGTGGGGTGTCCTGTGGTAGCCCCCTGATGGCTACCTTGCTGGGCAGGCTCGACGCTGGGCTATAACACAACCACGCGATGTTGGGGTCCTGTTTAGCGGCGTCGAGGAGGTACTTCTGCAGCACCCGAAATTCCTCCGCCGACTTTGGGAGGAATCTGACACCCTTCCCCATCGGGCGGGCGTTAGGGGCGTGTCCGAGCTTCTCTCGGATCGTGGTGAAGTGCCTCGTCCAGTTGGGGAGACACTCCACGGTGATTGGCGGGTATTCGGAGCGCGCTGTCTTCGCTCCGGTAGTGGCCTGCGGTTTTTGCTGGCGCTGCAGCTCTTCCTGGCGCTGCTGGAGCGCGCGGGGTGACGGCGGCGCGGCGGCGGCGGCGGCGTAGCCGGATGGCCCGGCCTGAGGGGTAGGGGGGCGGGACGTCGCCATTGGAGACGGCGACGAGGCGAATCCGGCGTAGCTCGTCGAGTCCCGAGGCCACGAGGCGGATCCCTGCGACGCGTTCTCTGCGAGCGGTCGCACGCCACCCTCGTCCCGAGTCGAGGAGGCCGGTGGTGGAGTGGGCCGAGTCCTTTGCTCGGCTGTTAGCTGAACGTCGAATGACGACGACGTTGTCAGCGAGGTGGTTGGCGACTGGTCCGTCTTCGGACGCTTGTCGTCTCCCTCGAGGGATTCGGGCGAAGAGTCGGCAGCCCGCGGACGCTTCAGTGCTTCGCCGCCCGATGTAAGCCCAGCTACATCGGCGGAGAATAAAGGCGCGGAGTCTGGCGACTTTCGCTCGCCGGATGGAATCCGGAAGCGTGGCAGTGGTGCAGGCGCTGGCGGTGATGGTGGCGCTGCTGCGGGTGCGATCGGCGTAAACGGGACGGTGGTGTTGTCCCGTCATCACGCGGCTGTCCAGGACCAACTGGAGAGGTTCCTGTCGGCCCCTACACCGCCGCTCCGGGGAGAGGACTTCATCTCCCTGTCAGAACTGCGGTCGGTCGCTTCTCGCCTTGATAAGCGAAAGGCGCCAGGCCCCGACGGAATCGCCAACGCCGCGTTGATGCTGCTGCCCCGAACAGGTCTCGTAGCGCTCACGAGACTGTTCAACGGAGTACTCCGCACCGGTCACTTCCGAGAGGCGTGGAAGACCGGGAAGATCATCGTTCTTCCCAAGCCGGGGAAGGACCGCCGCCTGCCTGGAAGCTACCGGCCGATCACCCTGCTCTCGCACATAGCCAAGCTGTTCGAGCGTTTGCTGCTGCGTCGAGTCACGCCCCATCTGCCCCTGCGCGAGGAGCAGTTTGGATTCCGCAGCGGCCACTCGACGACGCTCCAGCTGGCGAGGGTAATCAACCACCTGACCAGTGAGCGGAACAACGGGCGCTACACCGTGGGGGTCTTTCTCGACATCGAGAAGGCCTTCGATCGTGTGTGGCACGCCGGGCTCCTGGTCAAGATCTTGGACACCACCATGCCGCCTGCTTATGTGCGAGTGCTGGCATCATTTCTACACGGCCGTAGCTTTTACGTGGCAGTGGATGGTGCCGCATCCCAGCCACGCACCATCCAAGCCGGAGTACCCCAGGGCAGTTGTATATCGCCGCGTTTATACGCGGCGTATACGGATGACATCCCCACCCTGCGCCACCATCTGCGGGAAGGGGAGGAGGACGTGCTGTTGTCGCTCTTCGCTGACGACAGCGCGTATTTCGCGTCGTCGTACCACCAGATCGTCGCCACCAACCGCATGCAGCGTATGCTGGACTTGTTGCCGGAATGGCTGGACAAGTGGAGGATGGCCGTCAACGTCGGGAAGACGGCCGCTCTGCTCACCAGCCGCTCCAAGCCGCTACGTCAGCTGACTCTACGAGGCCAGGACGTAGAGTGGAAGACCACAGTGAGGTTTTTGGGGTGTGAGTTGGACCGCAGCCTGCGCATGGTCCCCATGGTCAATCGTGCCGTGGGCCAAGCTGCTGCTGCCAGGTCCCAGCTCCACACGCTGTTCACATCCCATTTACCTGTCAACACCAAACTGCGAGTCTACGGTGCCTACGTCCGCTCGCGCTTGACGTACGCGGCACCCGCCTGGTACGCGCTATGTTCGGCGTACCAGAGGCGAAGACTGCAAGTCCAGCAGAACCGCTGCCTGCGACTGATCGTAGGAGCCCCGAGGTATGTGCGGAACGACGTCGTGCATCGGGATACCCAAACGCCGACCGTGGAGGAGTTCGTTCGTCGGCTTGCGCGCCGACTGTTCGCGCGCGCGGACAACAGCGCGCACGTACACCTCCATGGTATCGCGCCACTCCATGCGCGACCACCCGATGGACGTTCCCTGCCTCGCGAGCTCCTGCGATCACCGTCTCCGCGGCCCGATGCAGATGACGACGGCGACGACGAGGACGACGCGATGGGCGAGAGGGCGACACCACGGACTATGACACCACCGGACATGACACTACCTGACGACGACTTTGAAGTCTGGGAACTACCATTCCCAGACCTCCCCATTGAACCAGACATCCATTAGGTCACCTAGGTGACCTGGGCTTACGGCCCAAATACCGACACCTTTGGGTCACCTAGGTGACCTCGGCCGTAGGCCGGAACACATACCGGGCTTAAGTGCCCGCGAGGAGATGCCCGGGTAGTGAGGATTTCCTCGAGGCCCGTACCCCACCTACCTCCCCACAAGGAGAGTATGTGAGAAGACCCTGCTGCTGTCCCGTATGTCGCGCCGCACTACAGCGCGGGGGAACGCGGGGCGCTCCCCCCTAATACGTGGGTCCCTCGGGGGGGGCTCCCCCCGACCGGACATGGTCGCGCAGTTTTGCAAATGCGGGAAATGCTACTCGGATAGTAGCTACAGAGGTACCTTAGTGAGCCGCTCCTGTGCGAGTGCAGCTCCGCGCACCCTCGGCGCGTGCAACCCAGCCGGGTGAGACCCCTGGGGGGAGGCCCAGCTAGGCGCCCGCGAGCGGGGGCGGAGACTACAAACACAATGGGATAATGAACGGTGGTTTCACTGAGGGCACGTCTGCATACGTCTTTGCAACGAAAGGCGGTGCAGATCGCTGCGTCCGGGCAGCTTCGGCGGAGCAGATGCCCGCGATGCGCTGCCGACCGTTTCCTCAAGCCGCAACACGGGTCGCGGCGAGTACAACTGTCGCCGGTGGCAGGGGTGCAGGGGCGTTAACCGAAACTGACGAACTTTACGTCTCACACGATACGCGCAGCGATAACGTTCACATACACAATACGCGACCGTTCACTGCGCGCGTACGCACGAGCGACACGGAGACCCCCGCATACAGTCTCGCGCCTACCGCCGTCACTGCGACACGCTTTCACAGTTGTACCGTTACCCCGCCTAAATTACGTCACATTGTTTTTAATGATAATTTTTGTAATTAATTTCCAAATAAATTTGTTTTTAATATAAATTTGGTCTTTTATGTAAGATCAGAAGTGGGATAGAGTCCACTGGATTCTATCCTGCCGCCCACTATTTTTTTTATTTTGATTGTTTCGGGTTTTTGATTTGTTTACGTTTGACGAATGTTAGATCGCAATTATTTTCGCAGCCGCTGCGGTAGTTGTGAAGGCGAAAGACGTCTATTAAGACGTCGAGATCGTACCCGGATAGTGTACTGTGGAGCACCATGGGGGCGATCTTGTTTGAAGTGACAATGTTGTAGTAGCAGCCTGCGAGAAAATCGGGATCAGCGAGGTCATCGCAGTTCATGTCGAAGGCCAATACCGCTACAATGCCGACGGCTGTGCTCGTCCTTACGGACGTCGTCGGTGTCACTTATCTGCCGCCTCGACGTGTCACGGCCAGTGGCGTCATGACGTTGACGCTGCCACCGTTGTCCTGTACGGCGCCGCCCGTGGTTCAACGTGGGCTCCTGGATTCCTCGGGGTGTAATAATCAGGTGACGTGGTGGAGTATCGCGTCGAGCAAGAGGTCTGCGAGGCAGCATTTATCGCCGCGGAGTCGACCAGCACGGATCTTATTTGCGACGCAATATGCTCCATTGGTAGTATGGTGAGATGGAACCAATATTTAGTTTTTGATTTTGACCAGAGTATTTATGACGACATCTTTAAAGTAAAAGCCAATTAAAACTTTCAGTTTTAATTGTATTTTGAATTGTATTACGATGTTTTACTCGTCATCGACTCTGTCATAAAATTATTAATTCTCCTAAGAGATCAAAGCCGGTCTCGAAAATAACGATTTGCCACAAAGTTAAAATGTAGTTTTTGAAAAAATTTAATTGAAAATTTCTATGAGTGCGTTGACTGTGAACGAGACAGCCGTCGCACACGGCTGTTGAGTGTGAGCGAGATAGCCGTCGCACACGGCTGTTGAGTGTGAGCGAGACAGCCGTCGCGTACGGCTCGACACACGTTGCTCGTGCCGCTAAAGTCGGCTTGTGTTATTACGCGTAAATGTACACGTGTAAATTTAATAAATGTAACAAAATTTGTTGTGTGCGTATGAGACATTGTTTCTTCGTAAAATATAATTTTGGTTAGGGTTAGTTGGTTACAGACACATACTGTGTTTTACTAATAGTGAAAATATTTTTAAGGTAAAATCTTTGAAATGAATACCTATAACGAAAATGGAAAATGGAAAATTTAAATGATTATAGAGCAAAGGAAAGTTATTTCGTATTAGGAAACTCACTGTAGTGAAGTTTTCGAATCTGCCGTTCTGAAACGTTAATATTTGTCGTAAATATACAAGGAAACGCGTATATCGAAAAATAGTAATATCCTTAGAGTTGCTATTTAGAGCATACCTGTAGACATAGTTATCGATAGCGGTTCGCGTCTCTGTCTAATAACTAACTAAGTTAGTAAAAAGTTTCGAATGTCACATTAAATCGACTTGTTAATCATTACGAGATTTAAGAGGAACAGAACGTATATGAAAAGCTTAAATTACATTGCCGATTAAATTAACAGATATCACTTTAGAAGTAGATTTTTGAATACTTCAGCGATTATAGCTACGAATGTCTTTGAATAGAAAAGGTTGTTGAACCCGCGAATCGGAGGTCGAGAGAATCGCGCATTCTGAGCGAATTATACCCGTACGTAGATGGGTAATAATGACTAATGGCAGATAGATGTTAGATCTCTTGTTAACACGATAAATACCATCGTTTAGAGAATTTATTAAAGACGGACTACTACCTAAGTTTAGTAATAAGTACCGATAGAGGATTAAAGATAAAATTAACTAGTGATGTACCCTTTTATTGTCGAACTTATAAGTTATTCTTAGAATTTACGTGTCGGGTTATTATAAAGGATTTGATAAGGGGAATTCGGGAATCAATAGGTCAGATCGCGCAGTCATCGATGTAAATCTTTGACTCGGATAAATGTTATGGATAGACCGCTACCCTTGAATAGATGAATAGATTAGGTAGCGCCAAATGTTTGAGTGACCTAAGCACGGATTCTGGTTTTGATCAATTACGTGTTAGTGAATATTTTATTCACAAAATAAATAAAAATGCTTTGATTTGAAACTCCTTTTAGCTTCATTCAAGATTGCGGTTTAATAATGTAAAATGAAAAGGTGAACCTTTTTGAAAGATTTGATTTAAGAAAGGCGAACCTTTTATAAAAGACCGCCGAGTGTCTTGCTGGTAATAGCAACACTCCGAACCAGTCGTAGCTTCCTATGGATATGGATCCTTGACGATTCAAGGTTTGTTGAGAAAGCTTATTTGTGTGAGAATTATTTTAATCTGATTTGATTTAACACTGTAGAAGAAAATCTCGTTTTGCGCTATTGAGTGCTGAAAGCTGGATGAAACGGATGCTGGTTTTTCTATCGATATCGAAAAAGCGATAGAAAATGAGATTGAATATCTAAGAAGAATAATTAATTAGGGTCAGGTAAGGCCGAGCAAATTTGAAAGTGAGGCTTTAGTAAGATTTATTTGTTTTGTGTTTAAAAGCGTCGTGTGAGACTTGTGTAGTAAGGGTTGCCTTTGTTGAGATGATCTCAGTGTGACTTGTTGGGGACTGACATAGTCTTTTGACTAGTGTGCTCAAAGTCGTCAGTTGCTTAGATACAGACCTGTGTAAATCTTATTTTGTCGTGGCTTTTGTAGTATGGTTTAAGTTTTTTGTTAACTAAGCTATGCGATTGTATTATTCAGTACAAAATTGAGAAAGTGTCGCCTGCCTGTATATTCGATTGTATGCGGTCGATATATTTTTACACACACACACGCAACTCACAATCAAACAACTTCACAGACTGCATATACTTTCATGCACACACGCACACACATTAAAACACACACACACACACATTAAGACACACACACACAAACACAACATACACTCATGCGTACAACATGCGTACTCACTAATAAACAACTTTACTCACTAAACATTGTCTTGCATTGAAACAGACACAAACGGAAAAGCATTGTAATAATGGAAGGAACTACCTTCTGTGATACAGGGTTTACCTAGTACAGAGGGTAGTGTAAATCTGTAAACTATTATTAAATTAAGGTGTCTAATAAAGGATTATTATTATTAATAAAAGGATATGTAAAATTTGTTAACCTAAAAATTATGTGTTGTGTACAGGTTATGATGATGTCAACCAAGACGTCTGGTGTAATGACCTCCGGTGTGAATTGAATCCGGTGCAATGTAATGTGATGTGCCGTGCGTTGTATCGCGCGGATGATGCATGTCAGGAGAAGTTGCATCTCCTGTGTGACAAGCTAACGTCGTTTCTATGTTGTGCATTGCTACGTGACTTATGATACGTTAGCTTCGTGCTTATGTGTTTGTCAGTGGCGCTAATGAGGGCCAGTGTAAGAACATGTTTGTTTACAGATGCGGAGTCGAGCCTGAGCCAGCGACCCCACGTAGTTGTAAGGGCAAAGCATTGACTGAATCTGATCCCGGCATGCGTGGTGATGTTGCCACCACAAGGACACGGGAAGTTAACGCAAGCGGCGGCGGAGTACATTATTCCATGGTGTGGAAAGAAGACTCCTGACGTGTGTGCCGCTTACTTTAGTGGTGATTGTTTTGACATCGTGGTGCTTCCTGTGGAGGTACACGATGAGGCCGTTATGGTTGATGCCTCGGCACTTTCTATCGACATCATGACCTTCAGTCATGGTGGGGTCGTTATGGCAAATGAGACCTCGGCAGTTGTATGATTTTGACATCATGATACGTCCTCTGGGAGTATATGATGGGGCCGTTATGGTTGATGCCTCGGCACTTTCTATCGACATCATGACCTTCAGTCATGGTGGGGTCGTTATGTCAAATGAGACCTCGGCAGTTGGATGATTTTGACATCATGATACGTCCTCTGGGAGTATATGATGAGGTCGTTATGGTTGATGCCTTGGCCATTTTCTATCGACATCATGACCTTCAGTCATAATGTGATCTTATGGCATGTGAAACTTCTACATTTGTTTATTGATAACATTTTTGTGTATGTTCCAACACGTATATCGACTTATGGGCATGTCTTTATGCGTGTGTTACTTATAATCAATTAGTTTTTACCTTAGACCTTTTAATTGTCTAAAGAAAAGCATATTTGGTCATGACTGCAGCATGTCTGGATATGTTTACTTTCAAGGTCATATAAAATCTAAGTTTAAAAAATCAATCTTGTATGTCTAATCACACATTCGTGTATGTTTTAATACACGGTTGTGTGGACTTTTGTGTTGTTTAGATGCGGATGCGGAGACAGAGTGGAGTCCACTGCAGTCACCGCAGAGCTACAGCCTGATGCGGATGAATCTCTGCCTCTGCCTCGAGCATCAAGCCAACCTATGAGCAGTGCTCCCAGCACATTGCCACAGCCAGTTGCGCCTGTGCCAGGACCTTCATCTTTCATGCCACTGTTACAGGTTGACTTGGGGAACTATAGGATCCCTAGGACGGTCTCTTGTCAGGAGAGGCCGTGTAGGAGAAATCGACGCAATGATATCACCGAACGGCGGGACGGGGACCCCCGCGCTCGCATAGCGACACGGAGACCCCCGCATACAGTCTCGCGCCTACCGCCGTCACTGCGACACGCTTTCACAGTTGTACCGTTACCCCGCCTAAATTACGTCAAATTGTTTTTAATGATAATTTTTGTAATTAATTTCCAAATAAATTTGTTTTTAATATAAATTTGGTCTTTTATGTAAGAATATTATATATTTTTTTAAAATTAATATCTAATGTTCTTTTAATAATTTAGACTGTAAGGATGGCATATGCACACAGTTTTATACTATCGCAATGCCATCCTTGCAAATGTAGTATATATGTATATATATAAATAAATAAAATAAATAAATTAAGAATTTGTATTAATGCAAACAAAACTCAGTCGCGATTTTAGGAGGCTCCAAACAACTCAATAAGATCGACATAAAGTCCTTACCTAATATTACTATCTATAATTCTATTCTTGAATACAGTCCGTCTGTCAAAAACCTTGGATTATTAATTGATCGCTCCTTTTCCTGGATTCCACAAATAAGTGAGGTAAGTCGCAAAATATTTTCTACGATGTCGTGTTTGAGGCGGTGGAAGTACTTCCTCCCAATCAAGACAAAAATATCCTTAGCTCATGCCCTTCTCCTTCCCTTATTAGACTATGCAGACTGTGCCTATCCTGATCTAACTGAAGAACAGCTCAATAAGCTCGAACGTCTACAGAACATGTGTATCAGATTTATCTTTGGCTTACGTAAATACGATCACGTGTCTCAATACCGGGCACAGCTGAAGTGGCTCCCTATCAGGCAGCGCCGTAACTTACATATGCTTTCCCTTCTCTACTCTATTCTGTATAACCCTCTTACTCCATCTTATCTCAAACATCGTTTCTCTTTCCTTGGCTCCAACACTGATCATCACCTGAGCCTTCGATCACATACTGATAATAGGCTAAAAACTCCAACTTGTCACACGCAATTCTACGCTAACTCCTTTACAGCTACATGTGTTAAGCTGTGGAATGAACTTCCTCGTGATATTCGTCATTCGGAGTCACTCATGATTTTTAAATCTCGCTTGTATAATTATTATTTGTCCTTATAACCTATATCAATCTAGTAGTTTATGTGTGTATATTATGTTTATCTTATTTCAAAATAATAATAAAATTATTTTGCTATAATCCGCGATGAAGTAAAATAGAAAATATATATAATGCTAAATGTAGAGTGGACAATCGGTTATCATACCTGATACATGCAGGAGTCGTAAAAAACACATGCACAAACCTCCACCACCGCCACCGCCACGGACTGCCGACCGTGGAGGAGTATGTCCGTCGCCTTGCGCGCCGGATGTTCGCGCGTGCGGACCACAGCGCGCACGTACACCTCCACGGCATCGCGCCACTCCATGCGCGACCACCCGATGGACGTTCCCTGCCTCGCGAGCTCCTGCGGTCACCGTCTCCGCGGCTCGATGTGGATGACGACGGCGACGATGAGGACGACGCGATGGGCGAGAGGGCGAAAACACCGGATTTGACACCCCTGATCATGACACCACCCGACTTAGGACCACCCGAAGAAGACTTTGAGGTCTGGGAGCTACCATTCCCAGACCTCCCCACCGAACCAGACATCCCTTAGGTCACCTAGGTGACCTCGGCCTACGGCCGAAACACAGACCGGGCTTAAGTGCCCGCGAGGAACTGCCCGGGCAAGGAGGTACGCCTCGAGGCCCGTACCCCGCCTACTCCCAAGGAGTAAGCGAGACGACCCTGCGGTTCTGTAAGAGACTGCTTATAGCAATAAGGCCGCCTTTGCACGCCTTAAATGTTTGATATCCCTATTTTGTTTCTGTTTTTCTATTTTATTGTGGAATGTGCAATAAAGTTTTACAAATAAAAATATAAATAAATAAATATCGGTGAATGAAAAAATGACAATTGCCCAGATACCAAATGATATTTCGAAATAAAATTATTAAATATTTACGAACAATAATAGTTCACAGTAATGTCGAGGCTTTTAATTATCAAAACGAAGCCTATATAGCCTTAACGTTGATAAACGCTAAACGATCTTTTTACATAATATAGCCCACTAACCCCCTCGACCGCGAGCGCCGCTCGGCGCTGTATTTAATTGAAATCGCGCTACGGAGTATCTTTGTCTCGGACATAGTTGGGGCTATGAGGTGTTAAGAAAGTCGAGATTTGTATTTTTACGAGTGAAGTTTCATTTCTCCGTTCAACTCAAGCGTCGGTGCGTTCGACGTGAGCGCAAACACATATAGTTAACGATTTAAGAATGCTTCATTTGATTCTCTGGCAGGACTTCTTTTTCCAGACTACTTTTTTCACGTTCGGCTTAGATACTGTATAGGAATTTTCCTTTTATAAAAGTCATCTAATGAAATAAAGAGACCTATGATAATAGAATATTGAATAGGAAGTGAAAAAGGAAATATCGGCACGCTCATACTGCGCGCGGCGGCCGCGGACCGAAATAGACGGGCGGCCGCCAGGGACGTGCGCGCTGCTCGATACCGTCAGCCGCTCGACTAGACATAGATTATTTAAAAATTATGGTTCAAAGAAAGTAATGTAGAAAATAAATGTACGGTTAAGCGCGCCTCAAATATCTATCAAATATCTATCTGAGATTTAAAAAGTATTCATTATTTAGACCGACGCATTCATTTTATATACACCTTACTGTAGGTACCTTTTACTGCGGAGAGTGCAGAATAGACTTTTCCTCTTAAAATTAATATATCATATCATATGATATATCATATCATATATGAGCCGCAGGTGAGTCCGTGTCGATCGTGCTTCGAACGTTATTTTTAATGAAACTATGTACAATTGGAGAAACCACTCTCTTATAAACGTGGTCAACGAAGTGTCACTCGATTATGATGATTCATTACATTATCATCGCTAATCCTTACAATAATTGTTTAAATTTTTTCCTTACCACACATCGCAAGTATCTCTCGAATCGAGCGAGATTCGCACTTCCTTCGTTATATCAAGATATCGATCGTCACTCGTCTACTTCTTTAACCTCTCAAAACGTCTGGAGATTTCATTTCTTCGCTTTATTTGCGAGGTCTCCACACTTCTGAATACGGCAAGCCCATCTTTTCTTTTACGTTTATCCAACAAAAGGGAAACGATTTTTTCAAACGTCAATCGATTTATTCCTCTTTACCTACTCGTCAATTCCGCGCACGAATCACGACTACGTCGAATGGCGTACGTATATACGTACTCTCGGTCTACAATCATGACAGCACTTCGTTCGATAACCGACGGGCGTCCCTAGCGGCGGCCGCCACTCGTGACCGCGTTTCAGCTGGCATTCCTCGCCTCGCGATGCGCGCGCGCGGACACGCTGCCCCGCGGACGGCGCCGGCCGCGGTGCTGCTGCTGAGGGCGGTGCTGCTGGGAGCGCTGCTGCTGCCGGCGGTGCTGCTGCCGGGAGCGGCGCTGCCCGCTGCCGACGCGCAGTTGCTGTCCATGGGCGAGTTGATTGATGCGGAATCGCATGTCGATCGGTCCGCCGTTGCGCTGCGGCAATCTGTCGTCAGATACGTTGTCTGTTATTTGATAAAGATTTATTTTCATTATATTTTAAGATATTTTTTAGTATTTTTTATATTACTTTTATATACAACTTGTAAAGGTTCGTCAACAAAACGCGCTCGAGACTCTTTCGAGAAAATAGAAAGCATCATATTTACGTACGAGCGGCCGGCGGCGGCCGGCCCGCCCGTCGCTGAGTTCGTGCATTTTTTTATATCTCAAAGCGTTTTCGATGAAAACTCCCAGGTGCTTTTGTTGTTACTTATATTTTCAAAAGTTATTGTTATTTTACACACAATTTCCACTTCGGGGACTCGGTTTTACGACATGTGAGATTCTAGCGACGATATCGAAATAATTTTATCGCGTATTATAGCAAAATATTTTTGAACTTAAATTATTTATCTACGAACTAAAATTCGGAATCGTACCGCGGCTCCGGCGGATCATCGGAAAGGTTCGAAGTGAATCGCGATCCATTCGCAGGCGTGGTGGGTGCCTCTCCCGAAAACGAGTTGCTGCTAGCGGCCGCCGTGAACGCGGCGGGCCGCGCCGGCGTGGTGGGCCGCGCGGGCGTCGAGGACGTGGCGTTCGCCGAGCCGCGGGAGCCGCTCGCCGCGCCCGCCTACGTCTGCGCGCAGGCGGCCGCCGGCGTGCAGCTGGCCGTGGGCGGCGCGGGGGGCGCGGAGGCGGCCGCGCGGGTCGGCCTCACGCTGCTGCTGGCCGAGCCCGCGCCGCCGCGCCGCGCGCTGCCCGCCGCGCTCGAGCTGTACCCGCACGCCGCCGCGCTGGCGCAGGTAGGCCGCCCGCCCCGGGACCTCCCGGCGGCGGCTGCGATCTCGACGAACGCTCGCGACGTGCGCTTCGACTCGACCGATTCGAACAGACTCCGCTCCGAAAGAACGAACCGAATCATGGCAGTAAAAAATTACAGAGCCGGTTAGAATAAGAGAGACCGGCGCCGTCTACCGAACGTGACGCCGACGGTAATTTCGCTACGCGAATGAGCTCCTACGAATCGACGTCGCTCGGACTCGGACGCGGATGCGATCGAATATTAGTAGTTTTAGATACGGACGTCGATCGATCGGTCCGAACGAACGGGTGCGTCCGTACCGGCAGGCCTGCGCCGACCTCTGCTCGGCGAAGGGCTGGACGGAGGCCGTGCTGCTGCACGAGGGCAGCGCCGGCGTCGCGCCGTTGCTGGCGCCCGACCACGAGCGGCTGGCGCTGCGGGCGCGACAGCTGCCGCCGGCGCACGACGGGGACGCGCTCAGGTACCGCCGTCACCGCGGCCGTCACCGCGGCCGCCGCCCCCCGCCCGCTCGGGGCCGGACCGACACTAGACCTTCCCTGCAGAAACTTGTTGCTGGTGCTCAAGAAACTGGGCGCGACGAAGTTCATAGTGTGGTGCGAGGCGGAGTGCAGCGTGCGCGTACTGAGCGCGGCGCAGCGCGTGGGGCTGCTCGCGGCGCGCCACTCGTACTTGCTGCCCGCGCTGGACCTGCACACGCTGCCGCTGGCCGACTACAGCTACGGCGGCGCCAACGTCACCAGTGAGCGGCCGTCGTCCGACACCTCCCCCCCCCCTCCGGCCGGCCCCGTCTGAGCGCGCTCCTCCCGCAGGCCTGCAGCTGTTCGAGCCGGAGTCGGCCGCCGTCCGCGCGGCGATGGCGGCCTGGAAGGAGGAGTACACGGCTCTGCTTAACGGAGACGTGGACGAGGAAAAAATCTCGCAAGTACGTGATTAGTTTTAGGGTACTTCCTTAGTCGATTTGTCGTTTGAGGCCCTGCCGGCAGAAAAAGAACAGCGCCGTCCGTAACGCCTCCACGAAATTAACGAGTTCGTTAAAACGAAGCGAATGCCGGGCGTCGTGCGGCCGGCATCGGTACGATACGACGTCGACGGATGCGTACCGGCGCCTCCGCCCGGTTCCGTTTCGACGCATCAGTCGCCCGAATGCAATCTTCGCAATCATCAGATCGCCACGAGCCCTCCGACGGCCGTGCTGCTGGCGTACGACGCGGCGCGCGTCGCGGCGGAGGCGGCGCGGCACCTGGCGCTGCCCGCCAGGCCGGCCGGCTCGTGCGCGGCGGGCGCGGCCGCCTTCCACGCCGACTCGCTCCTGAACTACATACGCTCGGTAACGACCGAGCGGCTCCGCCTTCGCGCCTCCTCGTCGTCTACGAACGACGATGGATCGTTCGATATAAATATGCAAAGTTTAAATCTCCCTCTAGAGCAGTGTTTCCTGACCTTTATTGGTCCACGCCCCGCGTTTAAAATTATTGCCCCCCCTAAGTAACATACATAAATTTTAATATTAAAAATTGAATAGTCCACTTAAAGAACATAAATAATAGGTTTTAGAAAGAAGATTTTTTTTTGTTAAATTTGGCAAATTTGGAAATCTAGCATTGCACTTAAATAGCCCAGAGCGAAAAGGTTAAATTCGTGTCGAGTTGTCCCCCCTTAACCATCAAATTGCCCCACGTTGAGAAACACTGCTCTAGAGAGTTTAAAATCTCGGTAGCGGGCCGTCGAGCCGCCGAACGTCGCGACGTCCGATCGGCGAACTCGCGGCGCGGGCGTCGGAGCGTTCGAAATATCCACAGCGATCCTCCCCGACGATCCCTCCGGCGGCCCGAACTCGGACGTCGAGGACGAGTAGTATTAATTTAACTTATCGAAAGATACTTCTTCAGAGGGAGTGGGCGGGCGTGACCGGCCCCGCCAGCTGGGAGGGCGGCGCGCGGCGCGACGTGGCGCTGCGCGTGGCCGAGCTGCAGCGCGGCGGGCGCCTGGCCGCGGCGGGCGGCTGGAGCGCGCGCGGCGGCCTGGCGTGGCGGGCGCGAGCCGCGGGCCCGCCGCCGCCCGCCGACCTCATGGCCAACCGCACGTTCGTGGTGCTCATCGCCAAGGTGCGGCCGCCGCGGCCCCCCTCCCCGGCCGCGGCCCCTCCGCCGCCCGCTCACGGCCCCGTCCGTTCCAGAACGACCCGTACGTGATGCAGCAGCAGTCGGCCGACCGCCTCTCCGGCAACGCCCGTTACGAGGGTAGGTCGCGAACGCTCGATTCGGCAACGTGCAGGAGAGGAGTTCCGCGGTTCGCGGCGACCGCGGCGGACGGCCGGTCGCCGCGAATCGCGGAGTGCGAAACGGCGAACGCGACGCCGGCCCGCCGCGTTCCGATCGCGTTCTCCGTTGCCGGCCAGGGTTCTGCATCGAGCTGATCGAGCGGCTGGCGGCGCTGCTGCACTTCAACTACACGTTCGTGGAGCAGCCCGACGGCGCGTACGGCTCGCGGGACAAGACCACCGGCCAGTGGAACGGCATGCTGCGCCGGATCATGGACGACGAGGTACGCGGCGGAGCGCCCGCCGGGCCCCGCGCGGCCCGAGATCGTCGGCTCGACGGCGCCACGCTGATTTCAGAACGTGCACTTCGCCATCACGGACCTGACCATCACGGCGGAGCGGGAGGAGGTCGTCGACTTCACGACGCCGTTCATGAATCTCGGCATCAGCATCCTGTTCGGGAAGTCGAAGCCGCCCGAGCCCGAGCTGCTGGCCTTCCTGCTGCCGTTCTCCAACGTGGTGAGGGGCGCGGCGCCCGCAGCCGCCGGCAGCCGCGGGCGCCGCGCCCTGACGCCCCCTGACGGCCGCCGTCGCAGGTGTGGCTGTGCCTGGGGCTGGCGTACGTGGGCACGTCGCTGGTGCTGTTCGTGGTGGGCCGACTCTGCCCCGAGGAGTGGCAGAACGCGTACCCCTGCATCGAGGAGCCGCCCGCGCTCGAGAACCAGTTCACGCTGTCCAACGCGCTGTGGTTCAACCTGGGCGCCGTGCTGCTGCAGGGCTCCGAGATAGCCCCCGTGTGAGTGACCCCGGCGGAACTAACCCACCGCACTCTAATCGTGTGCTACCTTACGAAGGCGTGCGAACGGTACGACGTGACGGACGACGCGGGCGCGTTCGTCGACCGCGTCGTAGGATACGGACGAGTGAGAGAATACACTTAGTTCGTATACTATGGATATCAGTACTGGCGCAGTACAGGACACGCGGTACGCTATATACATTACAATATTTCTCGTATGCTATTTCGTATAACGTTTCTCTCGAGCCGCGACTCGCGCGCTGGTCTTTTAAACCCGTCCTCGACGTGCGCAGCGCCTACGGCAGCCGCGCCGTGGCCAGCGTGTGGTGGCTGTTCGCGCTGGTCATCACCAGCTCGTACACGGCCAACCTGGCCACGCTGCTGTCCACGCGCACGTCCACGGAGCTCATCGGCGGCGTGCGCGACCTGGCCGACAACGACAAGGGCATCGAGTACGGCGCCAAGGAGGGTGGCTCCACCTACACGTTCTTCGAGGTGAGCGCCCGCCACTCTGGCGCGCTGCACTCGCACGCTCCTTGCGGGAACCGCGCTCGGGGATCTCCGACCGCCCGCTCTCGCCCGGCTGCGGTTCGTTAATTCGTCAATTGAATAAAAACTATTAGATCGAGAAATTAATTTAAAGTATTGGACGTAATTTCAATATTATTTGGGATTATTTATCGGCACGAAATGATAACTGACCTCCCGAGAGTTCGGTAGCGGTTCTTCGCGCGCCGCTCGCGTCGTAGTGCACTGCGACCGGGACGGACACCGCTGACGAGCCGCTACCGAACCGCTCACGGGCCGCCCTCTGCCGCAGCTGTCCACCAACGAGCTGTACCGCCGCATGTACCAGACCATGAAGGAACAGAAGATGCCGAAAAATAACGACGAAGGCATTCAGAGGTGAGCGGAGGCATCCGGAAGGTTGAGGTTACGTTACGGTATGCAAAATTAAGTCGAGGAGAAGGAGTAGAAACAGTTGTAAAAACGCTCGCCTGCTGCTCGTTTCAATTAAAACTATTACCTTATTTTAAATTATTTTTTCTGTTCAGAAACAATATTTATCTAAATATATCTTTCGTTCGTTCGTTAGCTTCGCCGTTTAATATAAATTAAAATTGTCCTTCACACCATATGAAACAACATATGTCTATCTCTTATGGATAACCCACAATAGCGTTTTTTTGTCATTTACTTTTTACGAAAAATAATGCCTTATATTCAAAGCTTTTTTTTTACAATACAGCATTAATCCTTATCCAATTAAGTACCTTAAATACATTTATTTATTGATTTATGTACCATAAAAAATGTTGAAAAAAAAACATTATTGGTAATATTTTGATTGATTATACAAGAATACATTAAGAAGATTCGCTTTGTAGTTTTGAAAGGTCCAATTGTATTTTATGGAGAATGTCTTCAGTTCTTTTAGACTTCTCTACCTTTATATTATCTTCTAAATCAATTATATCTCTGGATAAAATACCAGTATCATTGACCAATGTGACTATAGTATTACATTCTGAATGTAGTAGTGCCAGAAGTTTGTATGCCTTTTTTGCTTGATCATCCCGTTTAGCATCTTTGAAAAGTGTTTCATCAGCTATAGAGAAACATCTATCCAATTGCCCTTCAAGACTGTTTATTTCCTTCTGAAGTTGCCTAGTATCTTCTAGTATTTTCTTTATTTCAGCATTCTGTTTGTCGACATTGCCTATTATTTCTAATATTCGCTTAGTATATATATGCCTTTTATTGCCGCCTCTTAGCTTTTCATGTTTAGTTTTCAGCTGGTTTCTCAATTCTTCTTTTTTTTCACATTCTTCTTTTAAAGCTTTAGCAGATTCTTTTAAGTTTATTAGTATATTTCTACACTTATTCCTTTCAGATTCATTTAAAGTACTGTTTGCTTTCAATTTGTTAATTTCCATCTTTAATGATAAATTCTTGGAAGTTAGTTCTTCACTATTCCTGTGCAACATACCTATATTTTTGTGAACTTTTTCAATAATGTTTTCTATTCCATCAGATTCAATTTCAGCTATACCAACATTACTTAGGATGTTCTGTATATTTCTTAGGTCAGTCTCAGATCTATCACAATTTTTTTGAACCTGGCAATATTCAACATCCATTAAATTTCTTTCACTTTCCAATGTGTCCAGTTTTTGTCTTAATAAGATAGCCTTTTCCTTTAACTCCTTTAAAGTTTTGTTGGAGTCATAACTCTTAAAATTGTCTTTGCTTTGTGTTATAGTAGCATTCTTATTATTTTCTGCATTAATTTTTGTTGTGTTTGCATTCCTTATGTTATTGATCTTTATAAGCTTTTCCATTATTTCACCTGCCTCAAATTTTACTTCTGTTGCTTTATCTTTATATATGTAATCTCCTAAGCTTATGCCTGTTGCCTGTTTACAACATGGTGGAATCCAAATTTTAGTTAGGTCTTCTGTAATTTTATAACTAATGTCTTGAAAGAGCTGGTGTTTTCTATCAGATGGTTTTACTCTAATTGGTTTTTTATCTTCACTTGGAAGCTTTTCTATAAGGAACATAAACACCTGTCTTAATTCTGTTTCATTGTGGTACAGAAATGTTTGGTATCCAACATCATTCTGGTATCCTAGATCCTTACAAATAGAAGCCACTTGTGCAGCAATTTCAATTCTTTGTGATACTCCACAAGGTAATTTATTTGGTACTTTTATATTTTGGTTGATAGTAGCTATACATTTTGCAGCTGATTCTATTATTTTTTCTATAGGTAAGTCACAAATATTTCTAATATTATCACCAATATCGATATTTAACTGACGAAGAAAATGTAAAATAATAGAATCCACCTCTTCCATAATTTCAATATTAAACTCAAATGATTAGAATAAATAGAATCATATAAATATGTAATTAATTTAGTATAATAATAATAATTATTTTAGGCAGCCGCAGGTTATTTTACTTAAAAAGTCTATGCTAGGGATGAGTAGCATTTAGCATTGTTGATTTAATATAGATCAATATGGCCGTTTACAGATTTAGCATTGTTGATTTAATATAGATCAATATGGCCGTTTACAGCATGTAATTTAAGTGTACATTTTCGGAGGAGATATTACAAATTTAAAATACCGCGAGGAGGCCGCGCTTCGCCCTATAGCACTTCGAATTTAGCAGTTATAGTATGTCGCTGTTAAAGTTTGTTGTATTCACGTACGTAGTTTATGCATGATCACTAGTTCAGTTGCTAATAAACGTTAATAAAGTGCACACGTATTTTAATTTCATAATTATACTTACAAGGAAAAGTAGACCTTAAAACAAGAGACATATGGTCGCATTCGAGCCGAACTATATACCAAGCTATCGAACGACGAGCGGCCGGCGAGAACAATAGCAACCGCATTCCATTGCGATAACGATGAGTACGCCGACAGAGTTAATTAATTTATTGGAAGATACGGCATCATTATTACAAAAAACTCAATCGAATTTAAAAAAATGTCCTAAGGCAAGACTTACACAGGGTTACGTTGAAGCAAGAATAAGGCTTATTGAAGATTATTGGCTCACGTTTAAAAGAGCACATCAAGATTTGGTCAGAATTACGCCAAAGGAAAAAAATCCTCATTACCCTATTTTGTAAACGAAGATTTTTTCACTTATGAAGACTTATATCTTGTGTTGTTAGCGGATTTGCGAGACTTATTAAATACCCTGACTCCAGGGGCTGCTTCGTTATCGCACAATAATTCAAGTGCTAATTTTAATTCGGATCAATTCGCCAGGCTGCCGCGAATAGAATTACAGAAATTTAGCGGGAATTATGAAGAATGGCCTACATTTCAGGACATGTTTTTAGCCCTTGTTCACGAAAATACGACGATTAGTGAGGTTCAAAAATTACATTATTTGAAGAGCAGTGTTACGGGGGAAGCTGAAACATTATTAAAGCGCATTCCGGTTACAAATCGAAATTATGAACAAGCATGGAGTACTCTTAAATCTAGGTATGGAAATAAAAGATTAATTATAAACTCAGTTTTGAAAAAATTATTTAATCAAAAAAAGCTAAATTCGCAGTCATGCAGTCAGATCAAAGGTTTACTAGATGTAACAAGTGACTGTTTAAATAACCTTAAAAACCTTGATATATCAACGGATTCATGGGATCCTATAATCATATTTCTGATCACACAGAAATTGGACCCTGAGTCCCATAAAGACTGGGAACAAACTGCTTACAAAGAGGATTCAGAGGAACTACCTACTTGGGATGCTTTAAAGAATTTTTTACAAGCAAAATATCGAATGTTGGAACTAGTAACATCCTCATCTTCGCCGTCGGTCCTTCGCGACAAACCTATAAGAGAACGATCATTCCACGTAGCCACTGCATCATCATCATCGACGACGTCGGCACGAGCATGTATTTTATGTAAGGAAAATCACACTTTATGCCACTGTAAAGAATTTACCAAGCTGCAACCCTATGAAAGATCTGAATATGTCAAGAAAGTTAATTTGTGTTTCAATTGCTTGGTGCCAGGGCATTCAGCACATCAATGTAAATTGCCAGTGTCGTGTCGTATATGTAAACGACGCCATCACACGCTTCTACACCGAAATCAAAACAATGATTTTTCACAATCGTCAGACTCTGAGCAACAGCAGGCAATGCACCAAAGTATAGAAGAGCAAGAAGAAGTTCATGTTAATACCACGATTGCTTCACATACAACTACCAGACAAAGCACAAGCACAGCCTTGTTAGCAACGGCAACCGTGATAGTACGAGGTGAGCAAAATCGCACAGTTGTCCTACGAGCCCTGGTAGATCAAGGTTCCCAAGCTTCGTTCATAAGTGAAAAAGCAACTCAAATGCTCAATCTTAACAAACAGTCAGCACGAGGAAGTATCATTGGAGTAGGATCTACAAGAACAAATATCAATCACGTGGTGCAGTTTCAAATAAGTTCTTGTTGGGATGAGAACTTCAGTATGAACATTCAAGCTTACGTAATGAGTAAACAACTCACCGCGAAGATACCCTCCAAGGCTGTTACTATTAAGGACTGGCCGCATCTAGAAGGACTTCATTTAGCTGATACCGACTATCATAAACCTGGTCCCATTGATTTGCTTCTAGGTGTTAAGGAATATGCACAAATTCTACAACAACAATTAATCAAGGGTCCACCAGGTTCTCCGTGTGCACAAAAAACAAACCTTGGTTGGATCCTATTTGGAGAAATTGATACGAACTCACAAGAAGAATCTTTTCTGGTCCTTCACCATCAAGTAGACATAGATGAAATGCTAAAGTCTCTTTGGGAATTAGATATAGATTTTAACAGAAAAAGAACAAAGGAAGAATATTTATGTGAAAGTATTTATGAAGAAACTTATAAAAGAACAAAAGACGGAAGATATGTGGTGAGATTACCTTTTAAAACGAAGCACCCTATATCACCTGAAGGAAACACGAAGGAGATAGCTAAAAATAGACTATTACAATTAGAAAAAAGATTTAAACGATCACTACTGCTGAAAGAAGACTATAAGAAAGTTATGCAAGAGTATTTGAAATTAGGCCACATGGAAGAAATACCTGAAAATGAAATAATGAAAGATGCTGTATACTTACCTCACCATGCGGTAATCCGTTGTGATAAAGATACTTCAAAGACACGCGTTGTATTTGATGCGTCGGCAAAAGGCGCAAACAATGTGTCACTTAATGATGAACTGCTTGTAGGCCCTCAACTCCAGGATGATCTAAGGAATCTGATTCTTCGGTGGCGACTGAAACGAGTTTGTTACGCTAGTGACATACAACAAATGTATAGACAGATTTTGGTGGACAAAGAAGATGCGAATACATATCAGCGCGTTCTATGGAGAGAAGATGAATCACAGAGAATCAAAGAATATCGTATGCTCAGAGTTACATTTGGTGTTGCTTCGGCACCTTATCTCGCTGTAAGAACTCTCCATCAAGTTGCTGAAGATGAAGCTCAAAATAATCCAGCTGTGAGTCAAATTATAAAACGAGATTTTTACATGGATGATTTATTGTCTGGTAATGATACTACTGAACAGGCTATAGTTACAGCACAAGAAATAACCCGCGTATTAAAAAGGGGTGGTTTTGCTCTCTCAAAATGGTCATCTAACTGCCCTAAATTTATGAATTCCATTGGTCCAAATGAACGAGCTACTCATGCTAAAATGAATATTGAGTTGAATGGGACTGTGAAAGCCTTGGGATTAATTTGGAACCTAGGAACAGACAACTTTCAGTACCAATTGAATTTGCCAACAACTTCATCAAGAATTACAAAGAGAGCTATTTTGTCAAGCGTCCAAAGGCTATTTGATCCACTGGGGTGGATTGCACCAAGTATGATAATGGCTAAAATACTGATGCAAAAACTTTGGTTGGAAAAGGTTAGCTGGGATGATGAAATAAGCACATTGCTAGCAGAAGAATGGTTAAAGATTAGAGCAGACTTGGAAAATGTAAATCATATACATATTGAACGATGGCTTGGAACTATAAGTACGGACATTAAAAATGTTCAAATTCATGGTTTCAGTGATGCTTCAATGGAGGCATACGCCGCAGTAACGTACATTCGAACAGAAACTATAGATGGTTATATTGCGACTAAACTCATAGCAGCAAGAACTAGGGTAGCGCCTTTGCGAACCATCTCTTTACCACGTTTGGAACTGTTGGGAGCAGTCCTACTGTCAAAATTGATGCATCAGATAGGAGAAGCCATGCAAATAGCACTTGAACAAATGTTTGCATGGACTGATTCATCGATTGTGATTGCTTGGTTGTCCGGTGAACCACATAAATGGAAGCCATTTGTTGCAAACCGCGTCGTTGAAATTATTGAAAATTTAAATAACGATCGTTGGTATCATGTTTCATCTAATGATAATCCCGCTGACATCGCTTCCAGAGGTATGTTGCTAGACGAGCTAAAAGATTCCGAATTATGGTGGCGAGGGCCACCTTGGTTATCTGAAAAAAAGATAAAAGTTAAACAAACAAAAATGTGTACTGATCTAGAAATGAAAGCTGTTAAAATACAAACTAATTTAACGGTAGAGGGTGGAAAAGGAGGTTTAACATCACAAATGGAGGAATTTGAAAATTTAAAGGAATTGTTAATTGCTATTATTTATTGTAGGAGATTTCTTAATTTCAAAAGGAAATGGGACGAATTAGATAGTAATTTTACAACGGAAGAACTAGAAAAAGCTTTACTATCGTGCATTAAACTTGTGCAAGAGGATGAATACAAAGATGATATAGATAGATTAAGGAATAAAAAGGATGTTAATAAAAATAGTAATATAAAAACACTCTGTCCTTACCTTGACGAAGAGAATATTCTTAAAGTAGGCGGTCGATTACGACACGCAAATTTGGATGAACAAACCAAACATCCCATAATATTGGGTAATAAAAATAATTTAGTTCCTTTGATAGTAGCTGAAGCTCATAGGCGTACATTGCATGGAGGCGTACAGCTAATGTTGTGTTACTTGCGAACTAAATATTGGATTATAAGAGTTAAAGGATTGGTAAAATCATGCATTCACAAATGTTTGGTATGTGCAAGACAAAGAGCTACAACCAGAAATCAAATCATGGGCGACCTTCCTAAACAAAGAGTAACTCCAGCAAGGGCATTTCTGCATAGCGGAGTAGATTTCGCTGGCCCTTTCCAAATATTAACGTACAGAGGAAGGGGCGCAAAGACTCGAAAGGCATATATTTCCTTATTTGTATGTATGTCGACTAAAGCCATCCACCTAGAATTAGTAGGTGATCTAACAAAGGAAGCCTTTATTGCTGCTTTTAAACGTTTCGTCTCCAGGAGAGGACAGTGCACAAATATATGGAGCGATCAAGGAACAAATTTTGTTGGTGCAAACAGAGAGTTAAGGCTAGCATTTAAAGAAGCTAATTTAAATTTTGAAGATACTATACCTAATGCATTGGCGTTAGAAGGAACCCAATGGCATTTTATACCAGCGTATGCGCCAAACTTCGGAGGCTTGTGGGAGGCTGGAGTAAAATCTGTGAAATACCACCTCAAACGTGTACTAAACTCCAACCTTACCTTTGAAGAAATGACCACCGTGCTATGTCAAATCGAAGCTTGTCTGAATTCCCGACCTATATGTCCAATTAATGATGATGAAATTATAGACACGCTCACACCAGGGCACTTTCTTATAGGCGAAGCTCCAGTTCTTGTTCCCTCACCAGACTTTAAAGATATGAAAGTTCACAACTTATCACGATGGCAATATACGCAAAAATTGTTAGGTGATTTTTGGCGTAGATGGCAACAAGAATATTTATCAAGACTACAGCAACGTCCGATTTGGCTAAAAAGGATAAAAGAATTTAATATAGGGGACATAGTTTTAATAAAGGTCGATGGATTACCTCCCGGTAAATGGTCTATGGGCCGCATTGTAAACAAACATCCGGGTGATGATGGGATAACACGTGTTTATAGTGTAAAGGATAAAAATGGCGTTATCAAAAGAGCGGTATCGAAACTGTGTCCACTCCCCATTACTACAGAATGAATTTTTATGATAAGATTTTATGATTGTTAAATAATGATTGTACATGTATGTTTTGATTAATATGATGATTTAGATAAATGGAAAAGACCATGTGGTCTTTTGGGTGGCGGCATGTTAAAGTTTGTTGTATTCACGTACGTAGTTTATGCATGATCACTAGTTCAGTTGCTAATAAACGTTAATAAAGTGCACACGTATTTTAATTTCATAATTATACTTACAAGGAAAAGTAGACCTTAAAACAAGAGACAGTCGCTCTTTCAAGAGTTTGTTTAATGACAAGAAAGCTGTGAATGTTGTATATAAGGACATTCTGTAATTAATTGTAAAATAAAATACATAGGAAAAAATGTAAAAAATAAATAAGTAAATCTGTAGTATATGAATTGAGACATTCCAAAGATAGCAGGAAATCTTCTTGGTATAGGGAGACGGAATTGTTTTTCTCCAAATTTAACGCGTGCGGGCCACGGGCAGTAATGAATAAATTAAAACTACTGGATCGATTTTAATCATTTTTTTTTTCACTGACACGGGATATATATTGTATATCCGTGCGAAGCAGGAGCAGGCCGCTAGTTCAGAATATAATGAAGGGGAAAACTTTGTGTAACGTTGATTTACACGCGGGCGAAGCCGCAGGCACGGCTCGTATGTACAAAGCCGTGTCGGTAGTGACGTGCCGTCCTCTGCAGGGTCATGGGCGGGCAGTACGCCTTCTTCGCGGAGTCCACCACCATCGAGTACACCACCGAGCGGAACTGCGAGGTGACCAGGGTGAGCGGCCCCCCCAGCCCCCGGCAGCCCCCGAGCAGCGCGGTGGGCCGACACTCCGGTAACGAGCGCGTGTGCTTGCAGGTGGGCGACCCCCTGGACAGCAAGGGTTACGGCATCGCGATGAAAAAAAGTAAGTATCCGGCGACGCACCCGGCTCTCCGCAGCGCGCGGTGAACTACATCTCGTACTCTTACAACTAGACATTTTTCGAGCGGCGAAATCTCCACTTCGATAACGCTCATCCGAGCCTTTTCTCAGGCGATCACTTTTATTTTTATAATTATTGCGATCGATGCGATCTTCCTCCCGGCCTCGTCCCGCTCTAAGTCGGGCCGCACGACACGTCGTAAACGTGTTATCGCACGATAACCCTCTCCGCGAGCCCGCCCGAGAGAGGCGCTCTCGAACATGCCTCCCGTACGCTATCGCTAACGAGCGCCGCCCGCAGACTCGACGTACCGCCACGCGCTCAACCTGGCGCTGCTGAAGCTGCAGGAGAGCGGCGAGCTGCGCGCCATGAAGTACCGCTGGTGGAAGGAGATGCGCGGCGGCGGCGCCTGCAAGGTGAGCGGCCGCGAACGACGCGGCGCGCGTCGCGACGGTGACGTTCCGACCGATCGATCCTCTCTCGCGCTCAGGAACCGGACGAGTACGAGACCGAAGGCTTGTCGATGGCCAACTTCATGGGGCTCTTTCTGGTGCTGGTGGTGGGCTGCGCGCTGGGCGTGGTGGTCTCTTGCTGCGACCTGGCGCACGCGGCGTGGCGCCACCCGCGAGACCCCGACCGCTCGTTCGCAGCCAATTTCCTTTCCGAGCTCCGCTTCGTGTTCGACTTCGAGCGGTCGGAGAAGCCGGTGCGGGGCCCGCTGGGCGCGCCCGCGTCCGCGCCCGCCTCCGCCTCCGCCTCCGCCTCCGCCTCGCCCGCCGCCTCCGCCTCGGCCGCCGCGCGCCTCGAGCCGGCGGCGGGCGGGCGCGAGTCGCGGGCGCGGTCCGCGAGCGGGCGGGCCGGCGCGCGCCGCTCGTCCCTGCACGCGGCCAGCCTGCGGCTCGCGCGACACGCCGCGTCGCCCGCCCCGCGCTGACGGCACCCCGAAGCGAAGCGATTCAGTCATTCTATTCGATCGACTTTTTTTATGTATCAAATCAATTTATGAATTATTATCAATTTATTAATTATGTATTAAAATTTTCATATTAATAAACTGGGTATTACCTATTCGCCTCTTTTTTATATAAAAATCGAAACACGACCGTGGCGACGGAACGCGACGCGGTACGTCGCGCTACGGGGGCTCCCGCCGTCTCGCGACGGAATCGCCAACGTCGCCCGTCTCGCCGCACCGCTCTCGCGCCGAGGGGCGACCGTCGCTGAACGATCGGAAATAAATAGCAAACCGGTACGACTGTAAAAACAATAAAGATCCTACCCGATCGCTCCAGTCGCAGCGTGCTGACGGAGACCTTCCTTCGGTGTCAGCGACTCGCATCTCGAAAGGTGCTCGCTTAAATCTCACACAATGCAGGTTTCTCAGTTTGACGGGAAAAAAAGACTGCCACCGGTCCACGCGCCGCGGACGCCGTCGTCTCCTTTCTTTCGTCGTTCGGCTCTCTTTCTTTATTTTTATTTTATTTTATTTTGACAGGAAAACTTATAGCGATAATAAATACATACAAACAACAGGAAATACTATAAGCTAATAACAAGTTTTCACAAATAAATTTTGACTAAAACAAAAACAACTCGCTTAGAAATAAAACTTATAAGTAAATATTAAATTTATTTCTGGTGTGTTAAGAAAAAGTCAGCACTCAGAAGTCTACGTACAGATGCAACAGTGGTACAAAAAAGATCTATTTCGTGCTTGTTGGAAATATTGTTGAATGCGACGGATGATCGTAGCAAGAAGCTGTTTCGTCTGTAATTAGTATGCGAAATTGGGGTCTGCAAGGTGGAATTAAATCGATAGTTTCTGTTAGGAACTTTAATGTTTAAATTTTGTAGGAGTTGAGGGCAATCTACGGCTTTGGTAGCAATATTTATTAAGTAACAAACATCACTTATATTCCTTCGCGTATTAAGTGGTAGTAGGTGCAACCGCGCACATAAAACTTCATAATTAAGGCGACGATCAAACTTGAATTTGAACTTTCGGAAGCAAACAAATTTCTTTTGAATATTTTCAATGTGTCGTAAGTATGTATCATATTTAGGATTCCAAATTTGAGATGCATACTCGAGATTGCTTCTGACAAAAGCACAGTAAATTACTTTTAGCGTTTTAAGACTTGCAAAATGTTTCGATGAGCGTATTAAAAAACCTAGCAATTTAGAGGCCTTGTTTGCAATTGCATCGAAATGTTTGTCAAACGTTAGTTTTGTATCGATTATTACACCAAGGTCACGGATTTCCGTTACCCGGTGAAGTTGAATATTATTTATAAAATACAGCGATTTGAAATCGTTATATTTCCGCCTGAAAGATATTGCGTAGCATTTAGAAATGTTGAGGTCTAATCTATTTAAGGTACAATATTGGGCCAACCTACCTAAGTCATCTTGAAGAAGCCTTTGATCGGAGGAATTGTTAACTACTCGATAAATTTTAAGGTCATCCGCGAAAAGTAGAAATTTAGAATATTTAAAACAAAAGTCGATGTCACGAATAAAAATAATAAATAACAAGGGTCCTAGTAAGGAACCTTGAGGAACCCCAGACGGAACTTCCAGCCAGGATGAGGTAAAGCCATTCACTACTACAGCTTGCGTCCTTTTGCTCACATACGAGGAGAACCACCGAAACAGATCTCCTCGAATGCCAGCTAAAGCCAATTTAGCCAACAGAAGAACATGGTCGATTCGATCAAAGGCCTTACTAAAGTCAGTATAGACAGTGTCAATTTGGTCACCAGAGTCCATTCTCTCAGAAACAAAATCAGTAAAAACTATAAGATTGGACACCGTGGATCTGCCCTTGATAAAACCATGCTGAGACGTACTTATGCTCGATTTAAGACTAGAGTATAATTGGTTGTATACGATACGTTCTAGTAATTTAGCCAATATGCATAATTTTGAGATTGGGCGATAGTTCTCAACTACATCTTTCGCACCTTTTTTATGAATGGGAGTCACAAAAGCGGACTTCCAAATATTAGGCACAACACCCTCTTGAAGTGATTTCTTAAATAACAAAGTTATAGGGTAAGTTAAATATTTCGCACAGTTCACCAAAAATATGGGGGGCAGAGAATCCGGTCCCGCAGACTTATTTAAATCAAGTGATTTAAGTAGATTGTATACTGAGTCCTCACATACTTCAATGTTCGCAATATCGCATAAAGTAATTGGCGGTCTATTAGCAGCATAACAACTACTTGAGGAGTGTGGTGTAGTCGGGTCCCTATGAAGTTTTCTTTTTATTAGAACAATAAGGAATGTATTTATCACGTAATTTATAAAGTGTCATAGAACATCTTAACTGCACGTTCAGTACAGAGGTTCGACAATAGATCGTTCCAATTGATAATAGACAGGTTCTCGTTAATTTGTTGAAAATTACCGCGTCTATAGTTGTAAACTATAGACGCTGCAGATTTCAAAAAAGTCGCCTTAAAATTTATAAAACGCCAGCCTAATTCCTTCCACTGATCTATTTTATTTTTATCTTTTCTTTTAAGTATATTTTTTATTCTTTTAAGTATATTTTAAGTATAAATTTGTTTAAAAAAAAAAAATAATAATAATAATTAAAAATGTATTCTTACACATGTATACATAAAGCAAACGATGGCAAAATAACTGTTGTCAAATTGTGCATGCCGTTGCCATCTATAATTGATATAGCATTTAGTTTAAGTTTTCAACATTTGTATTTTTAGCACTACTTGGTGTGTATATTGTTGATGGCCTTTTAAAATAAATAAATAAATAAATAAACTGTACGATTACAGGCAGCTAAATTTTTATCAACACATACTTCCATAAGTATATTTAGGGATGGGTGATATGGATCCTCGGGCGTGAGAGGATCGAGACCGTTAGATACCAGTAAATTATTTGAGTTACATAGGACTAGGTCAAGTAAGCGATTAAAATTATTTTTAACTGAATTGAATTGATGTAAACTACACAAATTTAGCGTATCTATGAGATTTACTATATTGACGCTTGATAAGTTAAATGTTTCAAGGTAATTCTCACTATCTGAGACCCAATCGATGGCGCTCATATTAAAGTCTCCCAATATTAAAAACCGATCCCCCGGATAGTCCGCCACAACCATTTCCAAATTATTTAAGTAACTAGCAAGCTGCGATGAGAATGAGACACCAGAGGCATCTTCACAAAGATATACCGTACATACGTGAAGATTGACAGTGGGACACCTCTGAAGACGAAGAGTCACCCATAAATCCTCAGCACAAGAATTCCAATCAAAATTTGGTTTAGCGAAGATATTTTTCCGCACAGCGATAGCTACACCCCCGCCGCGGACCTGTCCCGTTACCGAATAGTTGCGATCTCTTCGCCAGACGCAATAACGTTCATTGAATAACTCTTCACTTGCAAAATTATCGTTTATCCAGGTTTACGAAAAGCATATGACGTCGTAGTCTAATAAACCGATTTTAGTTTTAAGTTCATTTGTCTTAGTGCGCAGTCCTCTGACATTTAGGGGTTAGACGAAATGTTAGGGGATCCATTGTCTTTCTGGAAATATATCAAATCAATTAGAGGATTTAGAGGTCCGCAAAAAATTTTAAAAAACGGTATCCTTTTAAAGACAGCAATGCGCTTCAGAGTTTGCAGACTACTTTCATTCAGTTTATAGGACAGAGCGAGCAAAACTGAATATTCACGAAGCGATAGTAGCTGCGGGCGGAAACGGAGGCGCGGCTCGTGTTCATGTTGACCGATTGACTTTGGAGGAAGTAAAAAAATCGCTAAAACATCTTAAGCCGAAAAAATCCGCAGGCCCGGATGGTATACCTCCTTTTCTTTTTAAAGATTGTTGGTCTGTACTAGCTGAACCGTTGTTGCATATTTATAATCTATCCCTTACAACCACAGTTTTTCCGAAAACCTGGAAAACAACTCGAGTGGTTCCAGTACAGAAGGGAAAATCGGGAACACAGGTAGACCAGTATCGACCGGTAGCCGTCCTTTCGACTCCTGCAAAAGCTTTAGAATCAGCTATCTATATGAACATATATAGTCAGGTGAGCGCGCATCTTTCGGAACAACAACATGGTTTCCGTCCAGCTAGAAGTACGTCTAGTAATCTCCTTACCTACATGTCCAGTATCGTACCAGCAGTTGACAGCGGAACTCAGATTGATGCAGCATACTTTGACTTTAAAAAAGCGTTCGATTTAGTAGATAATGACGTCTTGCTGGTAAAGTTAGCATCATTTGGGTTTACTCCACATTTGCTAAGTTTTTTTACTAGTTACTTGAGGGACAGGCAGCAATATGTAGAATACAGAGGGTACAAGTCAGAACCGTACTTCTCAAGGTCTGGGGTTAGTCAGGGTAGCAATTTGGGTCCTTTGCAGTTTACGTTAATGATAGATGATCTGCCAAACGTGATAAAGAATTCAAAATGTTTATTGTTTGCTGATGACCTTAAACTTTACCTTGAAGTACGTGACGAGGTTGACTGTTTGAGACTACAGAGCGACATAGACAGAGTTGTAAAATGGGGCAATGACAACCACTTGCAGTTTAATACATCAAAGTGTTCAATAATTTCTTTCTCTCGCTCAAAGACCCCTGTTCTTTATAAATACAACATAGGCGGGATTCCAATGTTGAGAGTCACAGAAGTTCGGGATTTGGGTGTTACTATGAACAGTGAGCTAACGTTTCGTAGTTACATAACTGAAACCTGTAAAAAAGCTTATAGGAATCTGGGCTTTTTGCTTCGCACTGTTCGCGGCTTTACTAATATAAGAGCTATTGTAACATTGTACAATGCGCTTGTACGGAGCCAACTAGAAAGCAATGCAGTCATTTGGGCTCCACATGAAACTAAGTATAGTCTCATGTTGGAACGGGTGCAGAATAAGTTCATCAGATACTTGTATTTGAGGTTGTATGGGGTTTATCCATATTATCCATTGATGTATCCTACCTTATTTGTCTTAGGGATGGTTGGATACAACGAGCTGAAGGTTAGGAGGGAACTTACCCTTATTACATATATATTTAAGGTGATAAGAGGTAAGGTAAGCAGCGCGGCTATACTGGCCCAGGTTGGTTTTTGTGCCCCGGACAGGTATGTAGAAAGGAGACGCCGACCGCCACTGCTAGCGGTACCTTGTGGGCGGACCAACCTGCTGGAGAAGGCGCCCCTTACGCGCGCCCTTCGCACTCTTAATATTGTTGCCAATGAGATAGATATCTTTTGTTGCTCTCTGGGTGAATTCACAAAGATAGCAAGTTGGACTATTTGTTACAGGAAAATTTGATGTATAGATTTAAAAATGATATAAGTTTTTTTTTTTTTTTAGTTAGTACTCCATTATCGCATTGGCTAGCTGTTAAGGTAATGGATGTTGGTCAATAAATAAATAAATAAATAAATAAAAAAATAAATAAATAAAATTTTGGTAATAAATACTCAAATTAGCCATTTTTCAAACGAACAATAATTTGTAGAAAAATAGTATATATCAATAATAAAGAAAGAATAATAAAAATAGAAAATCTGAGCCCATACAAATAGCTAAAATAACAATGTTCAAAAATCAGTGAAGTGACAAGCCAATAACGCATACTAAGTACCGAGTATAATATCAATATATAAGTATAATATCATATAATTTATAGAATCAAGCTTATTTTCCAGAGATTTTTGCTAGCAGTTACAAATCCATCTTCGAATTTTCGATTAACTTCGGTACGAGGATAAAACTACATCCGTACGCGTGCGGCACCCGCCCGAGGCCACGGGCTGAGAGGGTTCAGCGTTACATAAGCTGACAGCCGCCGCGCAGACTCCCCGCGGCGGGGCGGGGGCGGGGGCGGGCGCAGGCGCGGGCCGCCGCCGCATCGAGCGGCCGGCGGCGGGCGGCGGGCGGCAGTCGGCACCATGGACGCGCCGCAGCCGCCGGCCGCGCGGCCCCTCGTGCACCCCGAGGAGTTCGGCGAGGTGGACACCAGCAGGTGCGTGGTGCGGCTCCGCGGACGCCGGCCGGACTCCACGCTTCGAACTCGGACTTCGAAGCCCGTCAGGGGTAGAGCCGTACCCGTCGAAGGTCGGCGCCGTCCGCGGACCGCACGGAGAGATCGGCCACCCGAACGCTATCGTTCATGAGTATCGAGGAGCCTGATCGTTTCTTCGTTGAACCCTATTATTTGCTAGAGTAAATTTAAAGCTGTAGTTATGAGAGAAACTAATGACATCCGGTAAACGGTAACGTGCATTAATTTATTTAAACGAACGCGCATGCATTTTTCGCACGCATTCATAATCATAATCGCTCGTTAGGAGCTCGCGTAGCTCCGAGAGATCCGTCCTTTCTTTCTGCGAGACGAGGACGCTTTCCGTTCGGGTCTAGTGTCGAATGAAGAAGTCTATAGCGGTGGGCTTAGATAACAGTTAAAAGCGTACGCTTTTGCTCTAAATAAAGTAACATAAATACTGACGCATCCTACCGAGTACCTCGAAGAAATGTATACCTAACTCGGGCTCACGGCGCCCTCACCGCCGCGACACTCGCACGATGTCTTCCTGAAACGAGCACCTGTTCGTGTAATATCGATCGGCCGACGGCGCGCGGGGCGGCTGCGTCAGTCGCACGGTTAATACACTGTACCTGTGTAGTATTCGATCTATGCGCCGGTGAGAATGATATGAGTGAGATGAGTAACTCCTTCGTTCTAGTAGAGCCGCAGCAGGGTCATGTCGCGCGGAGGCTGGCGAGGCGCGGGCCTCGAGGCGAACCTCTTAGCCCGGGCTTCATTTTAGTAGAGTGAGATGAGACATGTCACTGCAACGTTACCGTAACATTCCACTAGATGGCGCCATATTGTACTCTTATAGTGACCCATTTAATAAAAGGTAGAAATAAATTTACAGTACATATATAAATTTATAGTATATATATTTTGTACGGGCTGCTACTACCCTGTACGCTCTTTGGTTGATAGATTGATAGATTGTTAAATTGATAGATTTATTTTTTATAATGATACTGATAATGTGATATGATAGGCAGACTGCTGTCCAATTTCCAATGTAGAGTGTCGATAATAGACCAGCGAGATTGTATTGTACGTAATAAATGATCAAACTCCCATTTTTCTGATACTGTTTCTAGGTTTATATTTGATACCGTGTGCTCAAAGGCTTTAAAGTTAGTGCTTTGCTTACGTAACATTTCATCAGTTTTGCTACTCGTGCTCTGGGATTTCGTATACGCTTGCTGCTGGGATGGTCCCGGTACACCCAGTGCAGTAGCAGGCTTAAGAACTGGTGTCGAGGGCCTGTCGTCCCTTGACTGATAATTTGATATAGCTGACCTGATAATTTCATACCTATCTTTGGTATGATCGAATTGCTTATTACTAAAATATGAATGACCTCTTGCATATTCCATTCCACATAATGTTATATGGTTCGATTCAAACTCCTGCCAGTACTTATCTAACATGTCCAACCTCCGCCTGATATAGTCAGACGTCTTCCGGTCGGCACCATCTTTTTTAAAGTTAGTGTAGACGTTTTCGATGGGATTAAGTAGTTGCTGTTGGCTAGCCAGTACGTCTTCCATGCTTGACATGTTGATAGGATGATAGAAAAGGAAAGATCTTACTTGTTAATGTGTGCTTGTACGTGAGCCTGTTTCTCACCGCCTTCAAATGCTACTAAACTGTAAACTTCCACTGCTGTTTGTGTCCTCACTTGTAATACACAGTAACAATTAGTCAATATATTACTATGGTCACACGCGAGGTCCTCTCAAACGACTATAACGATGTTACTTAACTCGAAGGACCACAAAGATGTACGGGCTGCTACTACCCTGCACGATCTTTGGTTGATAGATTGTTAAATTGATAGATTGCGGCGCTTAATATTGATAGATTTATTTTTTATAATGATACTGATAATGTGATATGATATTAATTTGATACGTTGAGCACGCGCGGCCGCTAACGTCGTACTGATTTATAATTGATTTGATATTAACAATATGCAATAAATGCCGATGTTGCAAATGTACGAGTTAGCCCGTACATATTTATATCACTACATAGTATAATACAAAGTCGCTTTCTCTGTCCCTATGTCCCTATATCCCTATCTATGCTTAAATCTTTAAAACTACGTAACAGATTTTGATGCGGTTTTTTTAATAGATAGAGTGATTGAAGAGGAAGGTTTATATGTATAATAACATTCAATATGGAGAAGAGAAATACGGTAATTTTTGAGGTTTCTAATGTGATGTCGTAAATAACTACATTTTTTTCCGCTTACATTGCAAACGCAGGCTGAACCCTATGAGATTTATCAAAATAATGTACTAAGTATTCGTAAACCTTGAAAAGGTCTACAGAAAACTCCCCTATGGTATATGTCTATCTCTTATGGATAACCCACAATGGCGTTTTTTTGTCGTGTCCGCGTCGGTACACGGTGAAGAAAGGCGCCGCGTCTCCTAGTTGAAATACCGTTTCGGAAGTCAAGACGACCGAGTTAAATTATTTATTAAATGGCTAATGGCTAATAATAAATTTTAAAAATCTGAATAAAAATTACACCATTTTTGCCTCGGTAATAGGAACAAAACGAGCCACCAGTAACGTAACGCCGCCCGCAGGTACCCGGCGCCCAAGGAGGCCACGCACAAGGTGCGCGGGCGCGGCGACCTGCTGGAGCTGGCGTGCGGCGCGGGCACCGTGGACCCCGAGCTGCTCACCGTCAAGACGTTCTACTTCTTCTTCTACTCGGCGTTCGGGTCGCTGTTCCCGCTGATGGGCGTGTACTTCAAGCAGATGGGGATGAACGCCGGCCAGTGCGGGCTGCTGATCGGCACCCGGCCCTTCGTGGAGTTCCTGTCGGCGCCCTTCTGGGGCGGGCTGGCCGACCGCTGGCAGCGGGGCCGCGCGCTGCTGCTGGCCTCGCTGGCCGCGTGGATCGTGTTCACGCTGCCGCTGAGCTGGGTGCAGCCGTCGGCCGTGTCGTGCGTGGTGCCGCTCAACGAGACGGCGTACCGGCTGGCGGCGCCGCGCTACGACGGCGACTGGGGGCCGCCGGCGCGGCACTTCCGCGGGCCGGGCGGCGGCCGCGCCGGCTCGCCGCAGCCCGTGGCCGACGCCGTCAACTACCGGCCCGAGGCCAACGCGGACTGGGTGTCGCCGCTGCACTCGTACATCGTGTACAGCACGCCCGACGTGCAGAAGACGTTCTTCCTGCTGCTGCTGCTGGTGGTGATAGGCGAGTTCTTCAGCGCGCCCGCCATCACGCTGGCCGACTCGGCGGTCATCACGCTGCTGGGCGAGGACGCCGACAGGTGCGCGCGCCCGCTCGGCGGGATGTCGACTCGCGCTTTCATTTTTATACGTTCAGTTTGGGGACACGATCGGCTACCTACGACGATAAGACCGCATCGTCACCCGAGCGAAAGTTCGATTTTTCGGTAGACATTAGATAATGACGGAATGCGTCCCGCGACGCTCCTCCGGCCCGCAGCGCGGAGAGGCGGTTTCGTTCGAGAGCACGGTCGAGATCGCCGGCTCTCGATCGAATTAAATATTAAAAATGTCCCGCCGCTGCGTCACGTCAGGCCCGACTTCAATATTTAAGTTCGATATGAAAGTAGAACTTTAGAGTGGGTAACGACCGAAGCTAGGGAACGGGGACTTAATCTCTTTAGAAAATCTCGAGCGAGACGGGGGTCCGATCCGTCCGGTCCGTCGCGTGCCGTCAGTCCAATGCCGGTCGGTCCGCTCGGCAGGTACGGTCATCAGCGCATGTTCGGCTCGCTGGGCTGGGGGCTGGCCATGTTCTTCGTGGGCATCGCGCTGGACCACAGCACGGCCTTCAGCTCGCACCCGTGCGGCGGCCCGCAGCGCTTCGAGAAGAACTACACCATCTGCTTCGCCACCTTCTCCGTGCTGATGGGCGCCGCGCTCGTCACGGCCACGCAGGTGGGGGCGAACTCGCCGCGCTACGGCCGTCCGGTGTCCCCGTCGAGATAACTCGTTTCCGTCCGCGTCCGTCGCTTCTATTTCACCGGACGATGCCTTAGAAACGCAAACTACGGCCGCGGGCGCGCCGACCGAGAGGACCGCTCGTAGAGTATAGAACCGTAACGTTACGGTTATATTCTACGGGCGGTCCCTCCGACCGCTCCCACTGCGGGCCGCGCGCCGCCGTCGGTTGCAGATCCGGTTCAAGTACGAGACGGCGAGCGCCGAGAGCCCGCCGCCGCCGCCCGCCGAGCCCACGCACGAGGAGCGCCTGCAGCAGCAGCTCGCGGAGCAGCTGCAGCTGCCCGGCCTGGACACCAGCGCGCCCGCGCTCGAGCACGCCAAGGTGGGCGCCCCCCCTTCCCCCCGCACGGGGCGCGTCGTCGGGGGGACGCCCGTCCTCACTTCCGTGTCGCTCCTCAGCCGCAGGTGTTCGCGCAGACCACGCGCGAGATGCCGGAGTGGGTGACGGTGCTCCGCCAGTTCCAGAACGTGAAGGCGGCCTCCTTCCTGCTGGTCGCCTGGTTCATGGGCTTCGGCATCGGGCTCATCTTCACGTTCCTCTTCTGGCATTTGCAGGTCCTCTGACGATTGCGAGTGGAGAATTAGAAATGAAACGGTTTTAGTGAGTGTCCCCAAACCGACATGTTTATATCGATCGTGACGACTCGGGCGAGGGCGCGGTACCGGAGCCCTCGAATGTCGTGCGAGGCGGATACCTGTCGGTTATCTGGCGGCGGCGGACGGCTACTGTGTGTTTCGAATTAACATATTAACATAAAAATATAAAACGCTAAGTATAAAAGTGTAATTTTGCGGAGATCCATAATACAAAAGTAATAATAACGACGACGACCCGTTTTCATACCTGATACATCCGTACGTACATGTTTTACGAATCCTGCAAAAACACACGCACATACCACCACCACCGCCACCACAATACACGAGCACTACACACGTTCACTATCACAAACTCAACAATCGTTTCGTCCCGCAACCGAAGCATCATCAGGAGTAGACTCCACGACAAAATCACAAAGCCGCTTTGCGATGCTTCGTACTTGTTATGATTTTAAGAAATTTAAAGGCTACAAGAAATGAAATTTCATTACTAGGAAAAACTGTAGAAATTTAAAAAAAAATTAGTAAATTCATTGTAAATATAAATCATATTGCGACTCCAGAAAGTGGCTGGCGGCTGGCGTTTTTAATTACGAGTACATACATTAAGTATCGATGCACCTTCTATCAATCAATTGATTCACTCGCGGCGCTCTTAATAATTCGTTCTCGCAACTGGGACATCTCACGTCGAGCTGCAGCCAAGGAAGTGCCAGATTCTAGATACTGTTCATAATTTGGCCAACGGAACATGTAGGGCCCGAACGAATGCTCGGCATTCTTTATTGATTTCTTTAATATTTAGTGGTTTCAATGAACATAATACACAGTATATTGTACGACAAAATTTATTTACATACTAGCGGCCTACCCTGCTTCGCACGGGTATAAAATATATAGCCTATGTCACTCAGTGAAAAAAATTATTAAAATCGATCCAGTAGTTTTAATTTATTCATTACTGCCCGTGGCCGCACGCGTTAAATTTGAAGAAAAACAATTCCCCTCTCCCTATACCAAGAAGATTTCCTGCTATATCTAACATCAAAGTAATTATTAATTATAAAGAAAAAAAAGTAATTATTTACGACATCACATTAGAAACATTACAGTATTTCTCTACTCCATATTGAATGTTATTATACATTCCTCTTGAATCACTCTATCTATTAAAAAAACCGCATCAAAATCTGTTGCGTAGTTTTAAAGATTTAAGCAGTCATAGAGACATAGGGACAAACAAAGAATGTGGCTTTGTTTTATACTATGTAGTGATAATCCCTATAGCATGATTCAGTATTCACGCGCGATGGCTTATTATTAGCGTATTTCATGTATAACTTTGGTGTTTCTATACCGATTTCAATGATTCTTTTTTTATACAATGGTTAATACTATTCACTTTTTTATTTAGGGATGACTGAGAGTGATATAAACGTAGGAGTAGACAAATATAACCAGAAAGCTTCGAACTGCTAAGCTATCGGGAGTTACACGTCTTATTGTGAGTCAACCATAAAAGATAGACATATGCTGTCGTGGGATATATTTTATATAATTTTAAGGAGAACATTTCCGTCATACATGATTTCTGTGTAGCTTTAACCATCAAGGTTGCACACGCGACGGAAGCTTAAAAAATGGAGTAACTTCTCCCGTTTTCCCGACATTTCCCTTCACTGCTCTGCTCCTATTGATTGTAGCGTGATGAAAAGTATACTATAACCAGCTCAGGAGTGTGAAAAATAATTGTACCGAGTTTCGTTAAAATCCGTCGAGTAGTTTTTGTTTCTATAACGGTTATACAGACAGACAGACAGACAGACAGACAGACAGACAGACAGACAGACAGACAGACAGACAAAATTTTTACTGATTGCATTTTTGGCATCAGTATCGATCCCTAATCACCCCCTGATAGTTATTTTGGAAATATATTCCAGTTACAGAATTGACCTCTCTACAGATTTATTATAAGTATAGATTATATAACAAAAGGAAGACAACTAGTGATTGCATACTGGCATATGTTCGAGTTCCTCGTGACGAGCGTGTTCTCCGGCGCGCAGGACATCGGCGGCTCGCCCACGCTGTTCGGCGTGGCGTCCGTCATCAACCACATCTCCGAGATCTTCGCCTACTTCTTCAGCTTCAAGCTCATCACTCAGATGGGACACGTTAAAGTATGTAGCTCATTTTTATTCATACTTCGTTTACCGTTTTTTATACAGAGAAAACCCCCTTATCGTATCGGACTCGCGCCGACTAAAACGACCGGTGTGGTCCGCCGCGCCGCTGATGGCGAGGGTCGTCGTACATATTGCCCCCATCCCCGCCGACAGCCGCTCCGATCCCGGAGACACCTCTTCCGAGTAGGGACCTCAAAAGTGAAGTCCCCCTCCGCTAACCGATGCATCGGGACCGCCAGACGCACCGACCGCCTCGCCGACCTGCGACCCAGGCGTCCGATATACCCCGTTCGGAACGCTCGAAGGTCCCCAGTCGGGGCGGCGGCAGGTCTCATCCAGAACAAGAGTTCCCGGAACTGCTCCGACGCCTCCCTTCGTAGAGCAGGAAGAGGAAGAGGTTCCCGCTCGCCGTGTCTGTTACGTCACGGTCGACAGGGAGAGACGGCGCCCCGAGCGGGGACCCCGGCGCCTCGGTGGGCGTTTCCACCCCCAACGGGTAATTTTTTTTAGAGGTTTTCTTCATCGCAACCCGAAGGTTCTCGTTCCCGTGGCTGGGTTTACCGAGCTTCGTCGACGGTGGCCGAAACCGTCCCGCCGGACTCGACCGAGCCAAACCGTCGCTCGTCAGGGAATACAACGGTAGATAGATAGACGACCCCATCTCGTATCTGCAACACGTCGCCATCGAGTCTCCGGTTGCGAGGCGAGCGAGACGGCAGGACCTGGAGGACGTCCGGGCGGCGGAGACCGCGCAGACGAATCGGCGCCAACGTAGACCGTAAACTATTTCCTAATATAAACGTGCACCGTCGAAGGTGCTCTGCCTGGGCCTGGCGGGCAACGTGGTGCGGTTCCTGTACATCTCGTGGCTGACGTCGCCGTGGTGGGTCCTGCCCTTCGAGTTCGTGCAGGGCGTCACGCACGCCGCCGTGTGGGCCGCCTGCTGCTCCTACATCGCGCACGGCGCGCCGCCCAACCTGCGCTCCTCGGCGCAGGGCGTGCTGCAAGGTACGGGCCGGCCCGCCTCCCCCCGCCGCGCCCGCCGCGCGCCCCGACGCCCCCACCCAGCCGCTCGCCCTGCCGGCAGGCCTGCACCACGGGCTGGGGCGCGGCTGCGGCGCCGTGCTGGGCGGCATCGCCGTGGCCAAGTGGGGCACCACCCGCACGTTCGCGGGCTACGGGCTGCTGTGCGGCGTCGCGCTGGCCGCCTTCGCCTTCGTCAACTTCCGCGGGGAGCCGGAGCCGGCGGGCGCGGCGCCCGACGAGCAGGCGCGCGCCGTGGCCGAGGCGGGCGTGCTGGCGCCGCACGGCGTGCCCGCCAACCCGCTGCCGCGCGCGCTGTCGTCCACGCGGCTGGCCGACCTGGCGCACCACGACACGTACGGCGCGACGCAGGTAGTGCGCGGAGCGGGGCCCGGGCGCCGCGGGGACCCCGACCCCCGACCCCCGACCCCCACCCACCGGCCGGCCTGCTTCCAGAGCTACAGCGGCGCGGACAGCCTGGCGGTGCCGGGCGCGCCGCCCGCCGCCCCGCACAACCCCTTCCTGGCCGAGCGCGGCGCCGCGCCCGCCTACAGGTAGAGCGGCGGGCGCCCGCTCGCCGCCTGCGCGATGTATATATTTTTATAATTCACTGTATGAACTACTCAGCTATCGAGCGCTCGCGGAGTGGCGGCCCGTCGGGCCCGTCGGGTCCGTCGTCCGAGAAGTAGCCCCGTGCGCGGCGGTAAAATTATGAACTTATTTGGAAATATTTAAACACCTGGTGATTCACTCCCTACGTACCTGTCTAAAAAAGTATAGGAAATATTTTTTCGTTTTCTTACCCTCGTTGAATGTACGGAAATGTTAAATTAATCGTTCGTCCTCCCGTAATATGTTATCTGTCCTGTGATCTGTTGCAGTCCGCCCCCCCGCCCCCCCGTGTCGCGAGGTAGCTCAAACTAAATGTTATATACTTGTTGTGTTTTATAGTAAGATATTTATTACTAGATTTAATCGATGAATGTATATTTAGCCGTAAGAAAATGTTATTCTGTAAATCTATAAACTATACCGTCAGTCGGTAGCTGTCAGCGCGCGTCTGTAAAGTGATGTCCTCGCTTCGTCGAGTTTAGTAGCTTCATTTTTTAAATCGAAGTCATGAACCGAGTGAAGGGTCTAAAACTACTCTATCGCCCGATCCATACACTCTTAGGATATATTTCATATACGTATTACCTACCTAAAGAAAATAAACAATTACTTGTTTTCTGAAGTAATAAAGAAAAGACGAGCTATAATATTACTCATATAAGATAAGATTTATGTCGAGAGATTCACGTTCATAGAGGGATCGTCGCGAGCGGCTCCGAACACCGATGCTTGTTTTAGATCACCCAGGGTGCCCGGAAAGGGAGTCTCGTACCCGCGGCGGCTATAGTGCCGCTTTACGTTAAATAAAGTCAAAATGTTAAGTCGAGGGACACACGCATCAGAAAACATGTAGCAAATAATATTGTAGTCGTGCATATCGCCTATTTAATATGGTTCGCGAGTTGAGACAAAAATAATACCTTTATTTAGTTTTAAATGAAAAGAACACGGTTAGTAGGTAGGTACGTACCATTGGTCCGGATTCACCACCACTTCATCGAACACGTAGCGCCATTTCCATCAGGGAGCGTGCGACGTGTGTGTGTGTGTGTCCGCCGCTCCCGTTAATACATAAGTCCTCGCGCCGCGACGCAGACTCGGTCACTCTTAACATTTCGGGACCTTATGCGTTGACGCATTTCTTCTCGCGTGTCGCTCGCTGTGGCGTAGCCCCACAAAAAAGTCCAAAGATGTTAGGTCCTTTAAAATATGACGATGCTTTAAAGTATGAAGCCACAAATTATCCTGTCGTCGAATACGGCTAGTGTTCCACGAACCGCACACCGGAAGTCGGAACTGTTGTCGGTCGCGAGGAACTACCGGCCGGTCGGTTGGCTAATATTAGGGATGTTTCCGGCCCGCTCCATCGTCTACGAAGGAAATTTATTAATCGACAAGACTCGATGTTGTCGTTGTTGTTACGTATTGTACGCGGTTGTTGTGAGAGCACTCGTAGCGACGTGAACCCCGCACGGTTGTTTATTGTACGAGTGTGTCGCGCGGCCCGATTCGATACCTTAATTTCAAATATATAATAATAAATGTTGATCTATCCAGTCGCTTGTTTGATATCCTGTCACCTGTGCTAGCGCACCTCTCTCTGCGCCTGTTCTTATTGACGATTTTTTGATGGTAAGGAAATATAACACGCTCTCACTCTGTTTTCGGAGGGTTCGATCAGGAGTAAAAAGAAGTTACGGGCTTATAGAACCTAGTATTAAAAGTGGGTTCGGATGTCTCATTCAGATGTATGATCCAGATTAGTGTTATTACAATCACTAGGACATCTTCAAGGAATCCTTAAAGAGATTTAACCGATGCCGTGGCCGGCGCGCTCGTCGGTCACGGACCGACGCGGGCGGCGGTCGGCGCCGAAAAGTGCCCAGGTCGTACGTGCGTCGGTTCCTATTTCTCGCATCATACCTAAATTGTTTAGATTTCTCTAAAACTAGGTACCGAAAGTATAGTTAAAAAAGTTTTTGAAATTGAATTGTATGCGTACTCGTACTCGTGCACTCACACAGACGGAGCTAATGATCTCCATGTTCGCTGCGACGAAAAATTACAGGAAACGTCATCAGTTAAGTTTTCAGGTTTCAGTGTTATTAAAACATGGTGATCGAAGGCCCTCCTCCGTCTGAGGAGACCGAACGCCAATTTATTTCAATATTGGCCGTTAAATTCGTTAGTTTCTATTCGCACTCTTGACGCTATCGCACAGCTCGATATTGCAGTTGTTATAATATAGGAATTACTATAAAAATATCATCCTTATATCTAGAAAAAACTAACAAGCTTTGGTAATTTTTACATCGAAACATTACATTGTAACATTACATCTCTGTTTTGATGTTATTGTTTGTAAAGGGTCATAAAAATTAAAAATCAAAATCCGTTTAGAAAACGACGTTGCAATGCTTTAAGCATAATAAAAAACGAAGATAAACAATAGTACTGGTACTGGAATAGTAAATTCTTGATTAGCATTTTTCAAAGTGATGTTGTTAGGGCGAGAATAAGAGAAGTATAGTGTTATTAACTTATACTTAAAATGATGAGATGTATGCTGACAAAACATATTGTGTCGAATGTAAAACTATTCAGAAATATTGGTTATTAACTGAAGTAATTCTTATCGTACAGTAATATTAGAAGAGAAAGACTTAAAACAGTTAAATTGTTATTTATTATTTATATATTTATTCTTCTTGCATACATACATTGTTGTTAAATATTATTTAGGTGTAACTGTTCGATTCGCTTATAAATATTATTATTAAGGATTGTATAATTCACTTCGTTTCAGTAAATGAATTATAATAATGTTGTCGGGTTGATATGACGAAATAACCTTGAAGAGAGAGATAAGTTCTTTTATTTATTACTATTGTAATTCTTCACCTTTAAAAAGAGCAGCTGTTGAGTTTCTCACCAGTTCTTCTCAGCAGGTGACAGTATTTCCGGACTGGCAGTAGAGTCACTTTGAGTAAAGATACAAAAGTTATAAATACTTTAAGATATTAAATATATTAAGTTGGAACGAAATATATAGTTATTCTCGATTCTTTTGTTTTATTGACATGTCCCAAAATACCTATATAATCAATAAATTAGAGTTATTATTATTATATTAATTACAACTACCATAATACCTACTGGCTAAAGTACTGGTAGGATCGATGTTTTCGATCAATTGCACTATAATTTAAAATCATGGTTTAGTCCTTTTCAGCATAATAATAATAAATATAAATATATATATATATATATAGGACACTTACACACACGGTCATCCGTCCCCAAAGTAAGTAACTTGATACTTGTGTTATGATAGACAGAAAACTGGTGAATATATACTTATATATTTTTAAATACATACTTAAATATAAATATACACCCAGGCTCAAAGGCCAACAAATTCTTTTTATAGAAAATGTTGGCCCTCGGCGGGAATCGAACCCGCGACCCGCGGAGCTGAAGGCAGGATCACTACCCACTGCGCCAACGGGCCAGTCATGGTTTTATGGTCATGGTTTTATAAAAGGGAGATCTACTATATCGAATTTAATGCTATTTACAGATTTCATATCTGAGAAAATGGATAATCGTGACCAAGTTGATACAATATACACTGACTATAGTAAAGCATTTGATCGAGTTGATCACAATCTTCTTCAGCTAAAACTAGCCATGGCTGGCATTAGAGGAGACTCATTTCGGTGGTTTTCCTCTTATGTGGCAAACAGATCACAAGCTGTGGTTCTCAATGGTTTTACTTCCGCTTGGCTGGACATCCCATCAGGCGTACCGCAAGGGTCTCTACTAGGTCCTTTATTGTTTACTATTTAATCCGCGACATCGACGCTTGCTTTCAGAACTCAAAATGTTTGCTTTTTGCACATGATATGAAAATATTTAGGGTAGTTAATAACTCCGTAGGTCAAGTGCTTCTTCAAGAAAACTTATGGAGACTTGATGAGTACTGCTCTACCACCAGGCTAGATCTTAATATATCTAAATGTTTTGTCATTTCTTTTACCCGTAGACACAACGTATATAAATCTGCATACAAAATAAAAACCATGTACTTAGCCGTGTATCTGAAATCCGAGATCTTTGAGTTAACATTGATAGCAAATTGATGTTCGATACACATAGAATAGATCATATTGCTGCCAAGGCTTCTAAATTGTTGGGTTTCCTGATTCGTACTTTGAAAAATTTTACCAATCTTAAAACGATTAAAGTTCTATATTACGCACTATATTAAGCACCTGCTTAGAGTATGCTTCCCAAATATGGAATCCCGATTACGACCAATACATAAAGCGTATAGAAAATATCCAGAAAAAAATCATTCGTTTTCTAAAGTATAAATTTTAATCTTCAGCAATTTTCTCAATACGATACTATGTGCGCACACTTACATCTAGCACCACTTAGACTTCGAGGAAATATTAACGACATAACTTTTCTGCTAAATTTGGCTACAAGTAAAATAGAATGTCCGCATCTTTTGGGAAAAGTAGTACTCAGAGTACCAGTCAGAAGAACTCGATTTCATTCTCTGCTACATGTACCGTTTGTTCATACCGGATTCAGACGAAATAGTTATCTTCTTAGAGCACCTATTGCGTTTAATAAATTATATAAGAGTAACGTATATTTAGATTTGTATTGTATTTCTGCAATCTCCGCTCGTAAAATTTTAACTTCATATTTTTTTTCAAAAATATAATGTAAATTTTTTATTACGTATATATATTATACTTCCGTATCCATGCTAGCAAATGTATATATTTATCTTCTATCAATGAAAACTTTTAATTGGCCTCATTTTGTAATCTATTTTAGTATCTATTCTAATGTAATAGCTGTAAGTTTTCTTTATAAAATAAATAATTGCTGAACCTAAATATAACCTCAATGAAATGTGTTATAGTCCCAGTATGTCTGTTCCGTAGAAATAGCACAAACTACTTTTTTTCTTTTTGTCTTATTTTTTTCATTTTCAATTTGCAATATATAAAGTGTAGCTTCCTACGCTCGACAAGCGCCATCTAGCGCGCAACGACAGTCGCGTCTCATCTTCGAGTGAAGTGCTTCTTGGCGGACGCGTACGCATTCACATAAAGCAATATTCAATAATATTCAACACAGCACAAAGCTTAAAATAACCAAACGCCTATGGACAGAAACATATAATAAAGGAGATCCTCGAGGTAGATTAAGCTGAAGTAAAGGTGAGTTACACTTTATCTTCTTTTAATAGATTTGTTATTCAATTTCCCATACAATGTCATATCGAATCTAAGTCAGTCATATTGCGTTAGAATACCAATGCCGCGATTGGGATTTTTACAAAAACGAAAGACTAAACTTCTATATATATATATATATATATATATATATATATATATATATATATATATATATGTCGCATCCTGGCAACCAACTATCCATCATTAAGAATATATTGAAAATACATTGAAAATAGAAGGCGCAGCGGTGACAGAATGCAGACGGCGCATGTGTGAGATGAAGACAGATGCTTGTCATGGCGCAGTTGTGAAAATTGTTAAGAAGAATAAAGTTGAAGATAAGCGTTGTACTTTTCCATATGCACGATACCCTTATTACGCCCACTTATGTCTAAGAATAATGTCCAAGATACTGATGAGTCTACATCAGTCGTGGGATTCAATCGTGCAAATGGATGGATAGTATGAATGGACTATGATGACTCACAATGGCGGATACTATAAGAGTTACGAAATAAAACAATTCAAACACCAAAAACAAAAAGAAAAGAAAAAAAAATCCAAGTGAGACGAATAATATCAATCGGCCGAAGTTTAAACCCGATAAATGATGATTTTATGTAAAATTGTGGTGTACTACAGCTGAGTTATACTTGGACGGAAAAACAAAAGAAGATACATTTTCTGGAAATTTCTGCGGTTGCACTTATAATTTAAGCAATGATAGATCAATGGATGATTAAAAATCATTCTGTATATGCCTGTTTTCGTGTTACGTATTTATTGAATTGTTGGAAGAATTTAAATATAGTGCAAATTGCATCATGAACGGTGATTACGCATTTGGTACAAAATTGATATATGACTGCAATAGCTAGCATTCTTAACGGAGATATCTTCGCGTCAAAAGCTGCACCAGGAACTACAAGTATACTCCTATTTGAAACGAAAGTTATTTATAGAGGATCGCGGATTCAACGCGATCCCAATTCAAGCGTCTTAGTTGCGATCAGCAGTGCGCAGAAAAATGGAGTGTCACAAACGGATTTTGGAACCAAAAGACTATTGTCTGTGGTACTGTGGTAAGCTCTGGACAACGACGACAAGCAGATTACAAATTATTTGTGTGCTACAGGTGTAGCAGGCTGGGCCACATCGCGAGTCGCTGCATGGACAATACACCTGCTCTTTGAGGTACCAGAACACCGACGTGTAGACTGTAGACCAATGTCTGGTCAAACCACCATCAGGAGCTTTCACATAATTTGGTAGGTGTTATTAATTTGATTTGTTTCTGGGCCTGGATGTTCTCTCATAAAAGAGACTATATATAGCTTATAAATTTAGTTGGATAATAATTAATAATGTTGTCATTAATAGGGATGGCTAACAAGAATGTTTATAGTACCTTGCAAATGATTGTCAAATGAAGTAAACGGTTTTACAACTGAAATTATAAGAAGGGGGTGAACTGTTAACCTTTTGCCGATTCAGCTCTTTTAGTCAAAAACAATGTGTATTATTGTCTTACAAAATACTTGAGAGTCAAGTACCTATTGACAATGACAAGATTTGTGGTAACGTAATTTGTGTTGATGTTTATACAGACGGGTTCTTGGTTCGGTGGGTCGGTGACTGTACCAGAGTATCGTCTGTAGCCCAGTAGAAATCGGCATCTGCTCAGGGTGGTCCGTGGGTACGCAGTGAGCGATAGCTCTGGGGGTCGATGACACCAGGGTATCGTCTGTAGCCCGGTAGAAATCGGTATCTGCTCTGAGTAGTCCGTGGGTACGCAGGGAGCGATAGCTCTGGGTGGTATAGTCGGGTCTAGCTGTGTAGCGATGGCCGTGAGTCATGTGGACTCGTTATCCCTGAGGGAAGACCCTTCTGCTGAGACAGAAGCGGTAGACCACGAACAAGATACCTGGGTTGTTTTTGAAGTAAATTCTGATAGGTTTTCTGTTTATTTTTGTAATGTCATGGTGAGTGTCAGTCAATGGTACTCTGCCTCAGTACTTTTCGTATGCATTATGGGTTTGGCATGGCCTTACATTTTATTTGTTGGGTTTCATAATTCAATGATCAACTTATGACGAGATATAATTTTCCTTGTTTTGTTCGTTTATTAAAGACCTCAATGACCCAGATGTTGTAGGATAGGCCGAACGGAATTTCTGGGTTCGTTTGTTTGTTACAGATCAACACACGGGGACGTGTGTCTCGCAGGATGGCCGTGTCGCATCCTGGCAACCAACTATCCATCATTAAGAATATATTGAAAATACATTGAAAATAGAAGGCGCAGCGGTGACAGAATGCAGACGGCGCATGTGTGAGATGAAGACAGATGCTTGTCATGGCGCAGTTGTGAAAATTGTTAAGAAGAATATAAAGTTGAAGATAAGCGTTGTACTTTTCCATATGCACGATACCCTTATTACGCCCACTTATGTCTAAGAATAATGTCCAAGATACTGATGAGTCTACATATATATATATATATATATATATATATATATATATATATATATATATATATATATATATATATATATATATATATAAACTTTTAAAAAGAATTTCAAGTGGTGTCAAGATCACCAAGAACAAATAAAAATGGATATCTTGTCATCATTACATGGGGCAAAAAGTTTTGGTCAGTTCTGGAAAAACACCAGGCAATTGAGTGCGGGGTCGAGGTTCGTCCTACGAACAATGTTCATCAAGGTGATGTATGCGCTCGGACTCTCACGGGCAATTCCTTGCAATTCTCTGAAGCTGATATTATCCAAGCGATCAAAAGTATGAAGCGGGGAAAATCGCCGGGTCATGATGGTCTGAGCGTAGAGCATCTACGTTATGCGGGTGAGCACCGTTCCGGGGTTCTTAGGGTACTGTTAAGTAGGTGTATTAACCATAGCTACTTACCAGATGCTATGATAAAGACGGTGGTCGTACCAATAATCAAAAACAGAAAGGGCGACGCAGCAGACAGGTCTAACTACCGGCCGATATCCTTGGCTACAATCATAGCTAAAGTGCTTGATTCTCTGCTTGGTACACAGCTAAGAAATTCGATTAAAATACACGACGCACAGTTTGGTTTTAAACCAGACTTATCTACTGAATGTGCCGTGCTGTGTCTCAAGCAGACAGTCAGGTATTATACGGATAGAAAAACTCCCGTCTATGCTTGTTTTTTAGATCTGTCCAAAGCATTCGACCTGGTTTCTTATCCAATGCTATGGCATAAAATGAGAAATGAGACCAATCTACAGCCCGAAATTATAGCTCTGTTTGAATATTGGTACGGCAATCAGTCTAATGTACTTAAATGGGGCGACGCCTTTAGTGAAACGTACGGAATGGAATGTGGCGTGCGTCAGGGAGGTCTGACTTCACCTCGGCTTTTTAATCTGTACGTTAATCAGCTGATTGAGGAGCTTAGTGGAGCCGGCGTTGGATGCTCAATAGATGGTATGCCAATGAATAATATTAGCTATGCCGACAATATGGTTCTACTGAGTCCCTCAGTCAGAGGGTTACGAAAGCTGCTTCCCAAATTCCCAATATACAGCTGTGCGGAGTTCCCCTGAACCAGGTTAAGGAATTTAAGTACCTTGGCCACGTAGTAACAGACACACTGGAAGACGACAGGGACATGGAACGAGAGCGAAGGGCGCTGTCGGTTCGCGGCAATATGCTGGCCCGCAGATTCGCACGTTGTACAGTTGGAGTCAAACTAACTTTGTTTAGAGCATATTGCCAATCATTTATGTACAGGCTCACGAGCACTTCTAACACCCTTCTCAAAACATTGTGGTGCAAGTACGACAGTCCCTTCCTGAACCACTGGAATGGTGTACAGTGCACACGCAATGGTGCATAGTTTTTGTAAATAGTTTAGTTATGTTAGATTAGGTTTTTTGTTATTACTAACATAGATTTAAGAAATATTGTTACTAACAACTAAGTAGGTATGGATATTGTATCCGATTTAAAAATTAAATAAATAAATAAAAAAAAATATATATATATATGTAGACTCATCAGTATCTTGGGCATTATTCTTAGAGATTAGTGGGCGTAATAAGGGTATCGTGCGTATGGAAAAGTACAACGCTTATCTTCAACTTTATATTCTTCTTAATAATTTTCACAACTGCGCCATGACACGGATCTGTCTTCATCTCTCACATGCGCCGTCTGCATTCTGTCACCGCTGCGCCTTCTATTTTCAACGTATTTTCAATATATTTTTAATGATGGAATGTTGGTTGCCAGGATGCGACATATATATATACATACACATATATATATATATATATATATATATATATATATATATATATGTGTGTGTGTGGTTGTGTGTGTGTGTGTGTGTGTGTAAAGAATGTAATAAAGTATATAAATACTTTTTCTTTATTTAATATTTCAAAGTTTGAATTAAGAACAGCACAGTTTGACGAACAAATCGTTTCAATAGCAAAAACAATAATACATACTACAACATATTAACAAGATTGATATAAATAATGTATTAAGGAAAATGTGTTTTTGATTTATTTTATTTTGCCCTTCCAAAAATTTACTTTTAATTGTCTTATAAAACGACAATGAAGGTTTATATTTTACTTGTCGTTTCCTTTAATATGTTATTTATATTCTTAATTTTATAATCTTTTTTTATAATCACTCACATTCCCATTCCCAATTTTTTGTATTTGAAAACGACAAATTCAAATATTCTTTATTCAGGTACACTTGTATAAAGTGCTTTTGAATCGTCAACTCTACTCCTGGCTCGGAAAGCTGTTCCTACCGAAAAGAGCCAGCATGAAAGTCGGCGGTTGCTCTTTTCAAAAATAAATCCTAATACTAGTTCCATTTCGTTATTCCCGTATCGTACCGACAGACAGGACGCATTCAGACTTTGTGCACTCATCGAATTCCGGTGGAAACACAATAAAACGAATACCATGAAGGATGATTTATTTTTAACGATCAATCACACAAAAAGTGGAATATATAGGTCATGGTCCCGAATCACGACTATCTCGGAGCCACAAGTGACATACTCGTACCGTCCCGGGACCGCGTGCTCGGTATATCGGTTATCGCGTACATGACGGAGACGGTACAGAGCGGCCCCAGACCCTTTTAATAGTAATACTCTTACTAATATACTAGCGGCCTACCCTGCTTCGCACGGGTATAACATATATAGCCTATGTCACTCAGTGAAAAAAAAGATTTAAATCGATCCAGTAGTATTAATTTATTCATTACTGCCTGTGGCCCGCACGCGTTAAATTTGAAGAAAAACAATTCCCCTCTCCCTATACCAAGAAGATTTCCTGCTATATCTAATATCTAAATTCATATACTAGGTACATATTTACATTTTACATTTTTCCCTATATATTTTATGTTTAAAATTAATCACAGAATGTCTTTATATACAACATTCGTAGCTTTGTTATCATTAGACAATACAAACATGTTTTATCTTTAGAGGTTACTCTTAAAAGAGCGACATTTAGTTGCGCGTCCGATCGCTGCTAAATTCGAAGTGCTATAGGGCGAAACGCGGCCTCCTCGCGGGATTTTAAATCTGTGATATCTTCGAAAATGTTCATTTATAATAAATTACATGCTGTAAGCGGCCATATTGATCTATATTAAATCAACAATGTATTTAAGGTACTTAATTGGATAAGGATTAATGCTATATTGTATAAAAATTGCTTCGAAAATAAGGCATTATTTTTCGTAAAAAGTAAATGACATAAAATGCTATTGTGGGTTATCCATAAGAGATAGACATACATATATCATCCCGGACTTTTCTGTAGACCTTTTCAAATGTGTACAAATACTTAGTACATCATTTTGATAAATCTCGTAGGGTTTAGCCTGCGTTTGCAATGTAAGCGGAAAAAAAGTAATTATTTACGACATCACATTAGAAACCTCATAAATTACAGTATTTCTCTACTCCACATTGAATGTTATTATACATATAAACCTTCCTCTTGAATCACTCTATCTATTATAAAAACTGCATCAAAATCTGTTGCGTAGTAGTTCTATGTATTGATAATCCTTATAACATGATTCAGTATTCACGCGCGATGGCTTATTATTAGCGCATTTCATGTATAACTTTGGTGTTTCTATACCGATTTCAATGATTCTTTTTTTTATGCAATGGTTAAAACTATTTACTTTTTTATTTAGGGATGACTGAGAGTGATATAAACGTAGGAGTAGACAAATATAACCAGAAAGCTTCGAACTGCTAAGCTATCGGGAGTTACACGTGTTATTGTGAGTCAACCATAAAAGATATGCTGTCGTGGGATATTTTTTATATAATTTTAAGGAGAACATTTCCGTCATACATGATTTCTGTGTAGCTTTAACCATCAAGGTTGCACACGCGACGGAAGCTTAAAAAATGGAGTAACTTCTCCCGTTTTCCAGACATTTCCCTTCACTGCTCTGCTCCTATTGATTGTAGCGTGATGAAAAGTATACTATAACCTGCTCAGGAGTATGAAAAAAAATTGTACCAAGTTTCGTTAAAATCCGTCGAGTAGTTTTTGTTTCTATAACGGTTATACAGACAGACAGACAGACAGACAGACAGACAAAATTTTTACTGATTGCATTTTTGGCATCAGTATCGATCCCTAATCAGCCCCTGATAGTTATTTTGGAAATATATTCCAGTTACAGAATTGACCTCTCTACAGATTTATTATTATATATACGTTGCTTCATTCTTCATATATGATTTTATACTATGTAGTTTCCTCTATTTGATTGGTAACTCGCACAATTTTTAAAGATATTTCAAAACGTACTTCCGGTGTGCGGTGGGGGTAGGCGGTACCCCCACCGTGCCACCCAGACTTACTACTCATTCCTTTTTTGTGCGCGGTAACTATCGCACGCGTCTTCTCTGCAAAATGCCGAAAAGAAGTGCGCAGTCGCAAATCGACAAGTATAAAAAGAAAATAAGGAAAATTGAGAAGGACGTGAAGGTACGAAGGAGGATTATCTATTCTCCATCGGATTCGTCGGATAACGAAGGTTAGTTATAAAGATGTTTTATGTTGCATTGGGATTGACTGCGAGTCAATAACTTTGACATATTTTATAACATAATTCCTTTTATAAAACAGGCATCGGGGTTGACTGCGAGTCTCCAACGATGACCTATGCAGAAAATATGTACATTCTAAGATAGATGTATCATTCCTCTGCAATCTTTTAGCATTATTATATGCCTACCTGCACTTGTTGTGTATTACCATAAAATTATTATTTTAGGTGTTGATGGCCATGGATACAACCATAACATGGTCCTTGAGTCAGCTATAGTGGCACCTGACACTGCGCAAGAACCAGATCTGGATATTTGCAATAATTCACCAGATCAAGGCGCTATCTTAACAGAGCCTATCCTTCATGAGGATGGAGCCGCTGTCGAAACGATAGACCTGGACCCTGAAATCCTGGCTGCCCTTGGAGAGTCCATGTCTGACGTACCTGACTATGGAGAAAGCTGCCAAGCCCCAAAAACCTACAGGGCAACCGCCCAGCAGCTCTCGACAAATTTCCCATCAGGGAAACTGGAATGCGCCGCCCCGGTACTCGGCGAGCAGGGGGGGGCGCAGCAGTTACTACAGGAGGCAGCCAGCAACCTCCGGAAGGCGCCGCCCGTACGTAGCGTCAGCGCAGCAGCATCAGCGAGCTGTGACGCAGGACAAGCCCCGTGCGCATCATCGTCCCTAGCTCAGGTATTACACACGGGTAGACTTGCCTTCTTTTATAATTGTTGGCTTAATATATCTAACAATAGTGTCATACTAGACTGGATTAGAAATGGCTATAGTATTCCATTTCGAGCTGTTGTAAATCAGTCGGTAATACCCAAGAACAATTTTTCTCGTACGGAGAAAATAGAACTACTGCAAGAGGTTAAAAAATTAATTTCAATTGGTGCCATATCGAAATGTAATAAGATAAGAGAACAATTCTTATCTAAAATATTTCTAATTCCGAAACAGAATGGCGAGAAACGTTTTATATTAAATTTAAAGTCCCTTAATAAATTAATTATTAACGAACATTTTAAAATGGAAGATTTTCGCACGGTTTGTAAGCTCTTACCTCAAAATGGATACCTAGCCACAATTGATTTGAAAGACGCTTATTTCCTTTTACCCATTCGACACTCAGACCGAAAATACCTGAGATTTCAGATTGAGACCCAATTTCCAGTTAAAACACATACGTATCAGTTTAATGGCCTCCCGTTTGGTTTATCTGTAGCCCCACGCGTATTTACTAAGGTCATGAGAGAGGTTTCATCTCATCTAAGAAACCGCGGCTTTCAGTCGGTATTTACTTAGACGATATTCTGTGTATAGGTGATACATACGATCAGTGTATCGAAAACGTTACTGAAACATTAAACTTACTTAAGTGTCTGGGATTCGTTATCAACTATGATAAAAGTAATCTAAAACCAAACCAATCTTGCAAATTTCTTGGATTTATATATAATACCACTAATTTAACCATGTATCTTCCTCCTGATAAAAGATTAAAAATTGCTGATTCGGTTAAAAAATTCTCAAAACTGCCATCTTGTTCTATTCGCGAATTTGCTCAACTTATTGGAACTTTAATTGCAGCTTGCCCAGCAGCTAAATATGCATGGTTGTACACCAAGGTGTTAGAGCGACATAAATATCTAGCTTTACTTAAGCATGATAATTACGACAATAAAATTAGTCTCCCGATTTCTATATTAGATGATCTAAATTGGTGGTCTTCAAATATAATGACCACATACAATTTTATAAGGCAACCAAATTTTGAACTTGAGATCTATACTGACGCGTCTAGAACAGGATGGGGAGCAGTCTGTAACAATAACCAAGTAAATGGCAAATGGAAAGCAGCAGAGATATCTAATCATATTAATTACTTACAACTTGTGGCCGCTTTCCTGGGTTTAAAGTCGTTTGCTCGCGTTAAAGTCAATTGTGCAATATTACTACGTATAGATAATACAACGGCTATAAGTTACATAAACCGTATGGGGGGTATACAATACCCTCACCTTAACGATTTAACACGATCACTTTGGAAGTGGTGTGAAAAACGTGGACTCTGGATATTTGCATCATATGTAAATACCAAAGAAAACTACGCAGATGCTGCCTCCAGAGTGGTCAATCCGGATATAGAATGGTCACTTTCCGATGTCGCTTTCCTAAAGATAACGCAATGGTTTGGCCACCCGGAAATAGATTTATTCGCATCACGTGATAACTCCAAATGTTCAAGATTTGTTTCATGGAAACAAGACCCAGATGCGGAATCTGTAGATGCATTTACGATAAGCTGGAAAGCTGTATTCTTTTATGCATTTCCTCCTTTTTCTTTGATTCTCAAATGTATAAGAAAAATTATTGACGACAAAGCCACGGGCATATTGGTTTACCCCCACTGGCCCTCGCAACCGTGGTTTCCGCTTTTGCAAACCTTAATCTCTTCAGACGTGTTATACCTTAATCCTAATAAAGGTCTTTTGCAATCTGGTTTCAGGGAATACCATCCTCTACACAATCATCTTACCCTGGCAGTCGCGAAGCTCTGCGGCAGTCATTCATTCGAAGAGGCGCCTGTTTCGAATCATCCGCACTGATGTTGGCCTCATTCTCAGACAGTACCATGAAACAATATAGCACTACACTCAATCTTTGGTGGCAATATTGTATCGAAAAGGATATCAATATCTTCAGTCCTGCAAAGTCGTCGATACTTACATTTTTGGCCGTTCAATTTAAGAAGGGCTGCTCGTATGGGAGTTTAAATTCCCACCGTTCCGCTTTGTCAGCCTTTTTAGGTAACAATATTGGCTCAGACGCCTGTATAAAGCGTCTACTTAAAGGTGCATATAGATCAAGACCCACAAGAGCCAAATATACCAGCACCTGGGATCCTCAAATAGTGTTGGATGTAATCTCAACATGGATTCCAAATTTAGAAATTTCCCTTGAGAAGCTCACTAAAAAACTTGTTATTTTATTAGCTCTCTCTACTGCTCACAGGGTACAAACTCTGTCCCTAATCAAACTTAGCAATATTTTAATCTCCGAAAACGGGGTCAGAATAATGATAGCCGATATAATAAAGACATCTGGCCCAGGTAAGGAGCAGCCAATTCTCTTTTTGCCATATTTTAGAGAAAATACGAGTATTTGTCCGGCTACTGCTCTCTCAGACTATATATCTAAAACCAAAGATATACGGCCTGAGGGTGTGGTGCAGTTGTTGTTAACATATAAAAAACCATTCAAAACTGCTACCACCCAATCCATCAGTAGATGGATTAAACAAGTACTGTCTGAGAGCGGAGTAGATATTAGTGTATTCGGGGCGCACAGTACACGCCACGCGTCCACTTCAGCCGCGAACTCCGCGGGCGTGAATATAGAAATAATTCGAAAGACTGCGGGGTGGACTGCCTCATCTAACTCCTTTGCACGTTTTTATAACAGACCGATTTTAGATGAAGGAAATTTTGCTAAATCGGTTTGCTTTCGAAACCAATGAAAGTACCCAAAATTAAACCTATTTATATTTGATTATTAAGGAACATGCAAAGCTATTTTAATTTATAGTGAAGTACATGAATAATTATTGTTATGTATTACACGCATTTATGTAATTAGAGCTGTAAAAAGATCATGTCTTTTTATTTTCAAAACTTTCTGCTCTTAACATCTACATAGTATAAAATCATATATGAAGAATGAAGCAACGTATATATAATATATGATCAAACGAACTTTCTAAGTGAAGTTCGATCGATATTATATTAGTTGCTTCATTCGAATATATGATCCCTCCCAACCCTAAACATATCGTTATTATAACCCAGTTTTTAAAGAAAGTTTTGCAAAAGTTTCATTAGTCTTTAAAAAAAATGAGTAGTAAGTCTGGGTGGCACGGTGGGGGTACCGCCTACCCCCACCGCACACCGGAAGTACGTTTTGAAATATCTTTAAAAATTGTGCGAGTTACCAATCAAATAGAGGAAACTACATAGCATAAAATCATATATTCGAATGAAGCAACTAATATAATATCGATCGAACTTCACTTAGAAAGTTCGTTTGATCATATATAAGTAAAGATTTCCTTCATTATTTTGATTCTACCAATGTTAATTTTTTTAATCGAATGTTTATTAAAATTATTTGATTTTATATTATGTCGTAAGGCCATTTTTCGGTCTCTCAATAGACGAGTCCGTGTTATATTTTGTTTCAATTCATGTGGTAGAATGTCAACATTTATCCCTTATTTTATAATCGCCGCCCGCCGTCGGCTCGGTCGGTCGGCGCGCGGTGACCGCGTCACGCGTCCTCGGTGCGACGTTTTCGCTTTCGTCGATACGCAGCGAGCGGCGATTAGTCACTGAGATAGCGTTAAATGCGTTAAAAAATAGCAGTATCATAGAGATAAGCGCCGATAGCCGCTCGCCGACGCCGCGCGCACCGATAGGGACGATAAGATACGGCACTCGCGGCCGCCGCGGGACCGCCGCCGCCGCTCTCCGCGGACCGGCCGACCACATGCGGTGGGCGGAGCGCGTCCTGCTGCACGTCAACCTGCTGCTGATGGTGCGTATGCATTCAGTTCTATCGCGCTCGATTGTTTTAAATTGATCTGCAATTGGTATCCCAGCGATTCGATTCGCAGGAGATGCATGAGAATATTTAAAATGATCGATTTAATGTAAAAATTAGAAGCGGGAGAGGGACCGCCGAGGGCCGTCGGCGGAGAGAATTTTAAAATGCGTACACGCGAACGACCTATCGAGCGGGTCGGTATACATCTACGATCTATACGAGAACGATTTATGTTTAACATTTTATTTAGTGTTTTTACTTTCACGCGGTCCGCGTAACGCAGAGACATGTTGCCGAATGTCACGTTATTATTCCAATCGTTTCGGGACCGTCCGCGGAGCCGCGGGCGGCGTCCGGAGTGGCTACGGCCGGTGAGCGGCCGCAACGGGCCGTTACGTCCCGTTAGCTGCCCGCTGTACGCTGTACGCTGTCGGCGCAGGCGTTCGCGGGCGCGGCGCTGGCGACGGCGGCGCGGCTGGCCTGGGACCCCACGGCGTACGTGGCGGCGCGCGAGCTGTTCCCGCAGGAGTACCGCGCGGCGTGCGCGGCGCTGCCCGCGCTGGCGGTGGCGCTGCTGCTGCTGGCGCACGGCGCGCTCGTCGCGCTGCGCTGCCGGCGAGCCGTCCGTCGCGCTCTGCTCCTGCTGGTGAGTCCGCCGCCGGACCGCTCTCCGTCGTTATCGACCACCGCTGACGAGTCCCGTCCGGTCGCAGTACGCGAGCGCGATGCTGGCCGTGCTGTGGGGCGAGGCCACGCTGTCGGCGTGGGCCGGGTGGCGGCTGGCGCGCTGGGCGCGGGGCCGCCAGGCGGAGGAGCTGCGCCGGCACGCGGCCGCGCTGCGCGAGCACCTGCAGCCGCTGCTCGAGCTGCTGGCGCACTACCACCCGCTGCCGGAGAGGGTCGGCCGCCTCGTGCGGGAGGCGCGGGCCGACCTGCCGCGCAACCTGCACGCGCTGCTGGCGGCGGCCGCGCTGCTGGCCACGCTGCAGCTGCTGGCGGCGGCGCTGGCGCTGCTGGCCGCGCGCCGCCCGCTCCCCCGCGGCTCGGCCGGCGCGCCGCTCGGGTGCGTCCGACTGTATTGATGTTGTTTTAGAGATTTCCGAAACTACTATCTTCACTATCGTTCGCTATCTCTATCCTTACTAATATTATAAATGCGAGAGCCTGTCTGCCCGCCTGTCTGTTACGTTTTCACGGCGAATCCGCTGGACCGATATCGATGAAATTTATATCGTTGTTTGGCTTACGTCTAAAGAGGTACGTTCAGAAAGTTTTGATATGTTTTGGATTCTGTTTACTGAATAAACTTTACTGAGCTCAGTTGATATATTGCAAGGTACGATTAATGTAAGTAAAACAATTTTTTTACTAAAATAAATAAACTAGTCATTTAATAAATTCTCTTTCACGACCGATTCGCTGAACCGATATCGATGAAATTTGGAACAGTTATTTCTCATACACCGGGGTAACACGGAGGTTACCCCGGGTCGGTCAGTGACAGAAGCTACCGTTTATCCCAAGACTCGACGGTCTACGCGAACGAGTCGCGGGTAAAAGCTAGTAATTTATCAAGAAGGACGACTGACTCATCGATGCGCGGTCGAAATTACACTGTCTGTTTTCCTATCCTATACCCTATGTAAAATAAAATATATTTTGTGGCGTCTTAAACGTAAATATTCATGTCGGCCCACCGAAGCCGCCTCGGCCGGGTCACGGGCGGCTCCTGTTCGTTACCAGTCGGCCATTCACAGGTCGCGGCGGAACGACGACGCCGAGGCGCCGCTGCGGGCCGTGTACAAGGACGGGCGGCTGGTGCTGCAGTGACGGCCGCCGGTGCTGCAGCGACAGTCCCCGGTGCTGCAGCGACAGTCGCCGGTGCTGCAGCGACAGTCCCCGGTGCTGCAGCGACAGTCGCCGGTGCTGCAGCGACAGTCCCCGGTGAAACGAGCCAGCGAGATAGAAACACCATTCGCATTCTCTTTATTAGTGCACGTTTTAAACTGGCTTCCCTTCTACGGGTGGTATAATTCCATTGATTTATGTCTGTAGCGTGATTCGTCGGAGGCAGGAAGACGGGATCTCTTCGAATAACATTAAATGTCACCTATCGACTTATAAAACGTCTTAAATGGCAGACGATCTCACGAGCTTCGGGATTCGGCTAACATAACATCAGAAACAGCCCACTCGTTCGTGAGCCGTAACGTTGGCCCCGTTCGTGTGATTCTGATGATGTTTAGATGATTCTATTATTCCAAGAAATATAGTATTTTAAATTTCTCTCGCCCTCGTCGTGTCGACGCGTGCCGGCGTGCGGACGGACGCGGCCCCTCGCCGCCTCCGCGCGGACGGGGAGAGCCGTCGAGTCCAGAAATTTAAAAGCGAAGTTGGATTTTTTTTTAATATAGAATTATTATTACTCAATTAGAATAATTAAATAATTTAACAATTGGTTAGAAATGATGTAATTAAAACATGACAACTACTGTTAAGATATTTTTTATGGTTTTGTAAAGAAATAAAAGTTTCAAATGAGAAAATATCACTTTATTGTTAACGACCGTCTTAACCACTACGTTATTGTCTATTCGCTGACAGCTCGGGGGCCATCGGCCTCGTACTCGAAACGGTACTTTAATTAGGAGCGGGAGGTACGCGGAGGATATTATCTTCGGATTCCCGACTTCCAACGGCACCGCGCCCCTCGCAGCGCCCCCTGATCGCGTACTCTACGAGAGTACAGCACTCGAGACGCGGCCGGCGGTGCGGCGCACGGAAACAAATCGCTAAGTGTGGCCGCCGGGGAGCCGCTACCGCCGCTAGCTCGGGGCCACGCGAGGCCGCTCGGGGCCGCGAGCTCGGGCCCGTCCGGCGGAGGTGCGCGCGGGGCGGCCCGATATACGACGAGTGTGACGATAGTAAAAATATAAGACCCGCACGTCGACGAGACCGCCGCGCGCGCCTCGCCGATACGGCTGGCCGGAGCCTAAATCTAACGATCCACTTAGATATTTCGTATCTACTACGAACGATAACTATTAATATAATAAACTACGTATATGGCAGTCTGTCGAGCGACCGAGGCGGTCTTCGACGTTAGATAACGACCCGGCTCGAACCGAGTCCTATTCGTTGTCGACGTACATCGTTCTATCGAGAGATATTCGGGTCCGATAAGGCATGCACTTCATTCGTTTGTCTCGACTAAATGGAAGAACGTTCGTGACGTTTAACGTACTGTCACTAATTATCGATAGGGAGCATCGCTTCGATATCTCCTCGGAACGACGAAATCTAGTCCGATTTAACTCCTATCGAGCGCGGCAGCTCCGGCGTCCCGCTAGAGGTCCGCGCGCAGGATGAGCAGCGCGGCGGGAGCGGCGCGCGCGGCGGACGCTGCGCGGCGACTGGCGGCGAGCTGCGCGTGCACGGCCGACCAGCGCGCGTCGCGGGCGGCGGGCGCGGGCCGCGGGGCGGGGCGCGGCGCCGCCTCCTCCTGGGGAGAACACCAGTCACCAGTTCACACTACAGACGGCCGAAATGTATCCCTGACGAGCGAAGAGTGATATATGTATATCTTTTCGATCTCGGGATACATATCACCCTTTTGTATATTCAGTTCGGAGAGCTCGGAGAGAGAACGAGACGAAATATATCCTTTATATCTTCGGCTCTTTTAGCTCAGACTCAGTGAGGCGGAATGATACGTGTGAAATTGAAAAAATGGAATCCATTAGAGTCAATGATTTTCCTTCATACTCGACAGGCTCAGGACCGTCAGCTTAAATAAATATATAAGTTTAGTAGCTTGCTTTTTTTAGGTTGGCCTATTTCAAAAATCGTCGGGTATATACAACGATTGAGATCGAGATGGTGCGGTGGTGCGCTACGAGCCGCTATCGAACGCTGAATTTAAAAAGTTAAATAGCAAAGAGTGTCGCACGACACGACGTCCCCGTCGGACGAGGTGCGCGTCGGCCGCACGAACCTGCTAGAAAATCTTGTCGAGGATGGTGTACATGCGGAGGTTGGCCTTCTTCCGCCAGCCGGGCGGCGCGGGCCGCGCGTCGCTGTCGCTGTCGCTGTCGTCCCCGGCGGCGCCGCACGCACACGCGCCCTCCTCGGCCCGCGCGGCGCGCCGCTTGGCCCCGCGCCCGGCCCCCTGGTCCCCGCGGCCCCCCTGGTCCCCGTGGTCCCCGTGGCCGGCCGCCAGCCGCCGCGCCATCACGAAGGCCGCCACCTGCGCAGGGGGCACGCTGCCGAGGTCACCAACCATGTGCTCCGCGATGGCATCTCGTTCGGTGCCATGGCATCTTGTTCGGTGCCAAATTTAGAAATACAAATAATATTTGTATTTCTAAATTTGTATCGTAAAATAAATACAAAACTTTTGTTCCATTAATCAGTGTGATTATTTTATATATATACTATAATTATATATATACCTTCATTATATTCTGAACTAGCGGCCTGCTCCTGCTTCGCACGGATATAAAATATATAGCCCGTGTCAGTGAAAAAAAAATGATTAAAATCGATCCAGTAGTTTTAATTTATTCAATACTGCCCGTGGCCCGCATGCGTTAAATTTGGAGAAAAACAATTCCGTCTCCCTATACCAAGAAGATTGCCTGCTATCTTTGGAATATCTAAATTCATATACTACATATTTACTTATTTATTTTTACATTTTTCCCTATGTATTTTATTTTACAATTAATTACAGAATGTCTTTATATACAACACTCACAGCTTCCTTGTCATTAAACAAACTCTTGAAAGAGCGACATATAGCTGCTAAATTTGAAGTGCTCTAGGGCGAAGCGCGGCCTCCTCACGGGATTTTAAACCTGTAATATCTCCGAAAATGTTCACTTAAATTACATGCTGTAAACGGCCATATTGATGTATATTAAATCAACAATTTATTTAAAGTACTTAATTGGATAAGGATTAATGCTGTATTGTATAAAAATTGCTTCGAACATAAGGCATTATTTTTCGTAAAAAGTAAATGACAAAAAGTGCTATTGTGGGTTATCCATAAGAGATAGACATATACCATCGCGGACTTTTCTGTAGACCTTTTCAAGGTGTACGAATATTTAGTAAATCATTTTGATAAATCTCGTAGGATTTAGCCAGCGTTTGCAATGTAAGCGGAAAAAAATGTAATTATTTACGACATTACATTAGAAACCTCAAAAATTACAGTATTTCTCTACTCCGTATTGAATGTTATTATACATACGAACCTTCCTCTTGAATCACTCTAACTATTAAAACTGCATCAAAATCTGTTGCGTAATTTTAAAGATTTAAGCATACATAGGGATATATGGCCAAACAAAGAATGTGACTTTATTTTATACTATGTAGTGATATATATATGCATGCGGTACACTTGCGGTGCTCTTTGCGATATATATATCCATGGCTTTTAGAAACATCGGTTACCGACTCGCGGCTGCAGTAACGAACGAACGAGTAAACGGTTACGACTGTAGGCTTGGGTATGATTGCTATTTCGAGGTGTCGTAAAAGGAGCCTAAGGTAAGTCGACCCACCTTGTGGCGTCTCCGGTTGAGTAGAATAGAGACCACCTTCATCTTACCGAGGTTTCGTAAAATACGACTAAGGTATGTTGACGTCAGGCCGGCGGCCGGTCGTAAAATACGTACCAAATCTTGTGACAACATGTTATAACATGTCGGGTCGACCCCGCTTAGAGTGGGATAAGGGCAGTTTGATGATGTATAAATATATTATCTACTTTTTCATAGAACATATCCATAATGTAGTATATTTTCGTTACCTATCGAAATTTCGTACGCAATCTATTAAAATAGTAATCGTAAGGAGAAGAATTGTTTTCTACTTCAAACTTATAATAATACTAAGGTTAAATGATTACTAATGCTGTGCTACTATAAACTAATAACTACTACTACTACTAAAACTATAAATGGCGGGGGGCGCGCGTCGTCCGCGGTGCTCGTAGACTAATGCAAACTGCATGCGGCCGTAGTTATGCTGATGCGTGTAAGGTGCTAATGCACCGAACAGTAATAATTTGGTCAGTAGCTGTTACTATAAGGGCCAATAGCGGACGGTGTGCGGTGTGCGATCATGATATGAAATACTTTTCATATCATGAGGTGTAACTAAGTGATCGGCGCTGTCCGTGTCCCCGCCGCCCGCCGCCCGCTCACCTGCAGCACCATGGCCAGCGCGCCGAACGCGCCCACCACGATCACGTTCTTGGGCGCCTCGCGCTCCACCTCCTGCGGACCGCGACCATTAATTGAATGATTGAACCTCATTGATCCGGGCGGTGGCGGCGGCCGGCCGCGTGTTGTCCGCCAATTACATCAATTGTGGCGGTCAACGGTCAACAGATCGAACTTATTGAACGGAGGCCATTCGGCTGCCTAAAAGCAGGCTGACTGAAAACTTGACAGTACGGATACATAATCGATCTTCTAAACGTTACTAATCGATTTTCACAAATCTCTTAATTTATTAAATAATATTTATTAAATAAGTAACCTTTCAAATAGTCAGAAATAAAATTATGATTACTAAACGATATAATTCTTTCAATTCGAGTCAATCGACTCTTTACAAATCGATTATATATTAAAGGGAAAGAAAACAATCTTTCCACTGTCGGTGGAGTACTCCTGGCCGGGCGGTGCCGGGCGGCGGCAGGTACCTCGATCATGTCGTAGAGCGGGCGCGCCACGTCGCGGTACTTGTCGACAGCGAGCAGCGCGGGCTTGAGGTCGTGCAGCAGGTCGGCGCCGCGCCGCGCCAGCTCGGCCTGCGGGGCGCTGCGCCACCACTGCAGCAGCGAGCTGGCCATCCACGCGCCGTACGCCAGCTCGCTGGCCGCCAGGCACGCCACGCCCGCCGCGTACAGCTGCAGGCAGCGCGCGGCCGCCGCCACGTACACCAGCGCGGCCAGCCACAGCCCCGCCGCCAGCACGTAGGCCGCCGACACGCGGTACTGCGCCGCGCACAGGAAGCGGAACCACGCGTACGTGCTGGGGTCCCAGGCCAGCCGCGCCGCCGTCGCCAGCAGCGCGCCGCTGTACATCTGCAACGGACGAGGGTCGCAGCCGGCCGCCGGGGCCCCGGGGCGCACCACGATATTACGTCATCTCATTCGAATGCCCTTATCTCGTGTCGCGGAATGCGCACAGAGCTCCACTGACGGCCGGCTGAAGGCTCGCGTTGACTCGGAACAACGAGCTTCTAAACCGAGCTAACAGAGACCGCGTTGTAAGCTCGGCGCGGGCCACATAACGATCGTTAAAACGTGAGCGGGGAGCGCCTGCAATATTATGTTTCGATCTCTAGTTGCGCTCGGTTAGACTTGCTTGAAATTGCTTCTCGTCAGAAATTTACTCGAGGAAAAATTTTTTTTTGACTCAGTGTCGCCAGTCGAAGTGCGGTCGGCCGGCAGAGCGCGCGATCCGGTAACGCGGCAGAGACAGACGACAAAGTCAGACTTTGAAAGTTCTAGCCGTCCGTGAAGGCGTCGCTAGAGATGATAGTCTGTCCGTCTGTCTTTCTGCTACTCTTTCACGGCGACCGCCGGACTAGTACTGTTAAAACTTGATACGATCGAAGCTTAATGTATGAGATAGAAAAAATCCGGTTTTATCCTCGAGAGAGCGGCAAAAACTCACGATTCAAAATGGAAAGTATTCAAACGTTAAAGTTGTCGCAAAGAAACTCGCGGGCACGACTAGTATGTTATATTTATATTGTTGTTCGAAGCACCGGGCACCGACGGCCGAGTCGCAGGCGGAGGTCGACGGACCGTGAGTCGTGCTAATTGGAGTCCGGCGGCGGACCTCGGAGTAGGCATTGAATCAAGCTTCGTTTATCAAGCGAAGACGAACGTTGCGTCAGCCGGCCCGACTCGGCCCGATCCCGAATGACGTGACTCGTATTTACACATTCTTCGCTTGTTATTGTATTAATTATAATAAATGATGAATTACCTACGATTTCGGCCGACAGCGCACATTTAAAATAACGCATTGGAGCACGAAATATTACGATCGGCAGATCGACTAAATATGTAATACCAGCAACTGTAAGACGTCTTGAATTAAAAAAACAATTAATATTATGATATCGTCAGACAGAACGAGAAACTCGTGGATATTGTAATTAATATTATATTAACTTTTACATTTTTCAGCATATTTGGGAATAATAATTGTTGATTTCGCGGTCTTCTGTTATAGTGAAGATACTTAATATCGCTCAATAAAACGAAAAAACAAGTCCATATTAATTTTTGTTATATCAGTTAAATTGGCCATTCGTATTGAACCCGACACGCCCTGACGTCCCGCAGCCGCGAGGCGACCTGCAGCGACCTGCGGCGAGTTGCAGGTGTCGAACGGTCGCCAGGGGAGCGGCGACAATTCAATTCGATCTGCTTGAAGCACTAACGTATTTCCGTCGATAAAGATTTATACTCGTACAGTATGCATCGTTTGAATAGCTGTCCGATTTCTGTATCGTGCGCGGCCTCAACGAAATAAGCTATCCCTCTAATTATATCCCTACAATTATCTAAAGATATGCAGATGGCTCGCGATGTTCTCCTTTAACGAAAAGCGTGAGATAAGTTGCAAATATCACCGAACGTTACAGGGGCCAAAATAATTAACGCACTCTGTGACGTCCACGCGGCGCTGGCGTGTAACAAGATCGCTGTAAGACCGCGTCGCGCTCATCGACGAAGCCTAACAAGCGAACAATCCCCAAAACGTTACGAGATCGGCCCGGACACTATCCGTTATCTAGACCTTGTAATAAATTTAATATAGGTTCGTCGTTATCCCAGTTTGAGCGTTCAAAAGTACGCTGTTCGAGCAGAATGACCTCTGACAATGAATAGAATCGAGCGTCGCTGTGCGGAATCGTTCGGGACGTAAGCGATGATAAAATAATTTTTCCATTATTCTGGGATGAATTAATCGGGAATTATATACAATCTTATGATTGGAATCGGAAAGGAAAAGTCAATTTTATGAAAATATTTGTATGCGTGTTTTAAAAAAATGCATACTATAGAGCACGAAGTTAAAATGTCCCGAATTCATCCAGTCCTTAGAAGCGTGCGGCCGATACCGATACCTCCCGCGGCTCCGAACGGCTCACGACATGTCGCGGCCCGCCACCAGCGCTCGGACAGACCGATCCCTCGTTGCCTGCGACTAACAAAAGAAAGGGGGAGTTTTGGCGAACCATAGAACGAAGCTTTTAAGTTTCTTCATACAGGACTTCGGTTTGATAATATAAAGTTAAAAATGTTTAAAAGATTGACCGCCGAGTTTCTTTCTGGTTCTTCTCGGTAAGAGCATCATTCCGAACCAGTCGTAGCTGCATCGATCATATTGATCCTCGACGATTCAGAAGTGCTCGAATATACTCTTATTTCAATAAAGATTATTTTAATTCGATTCGATTTGAAGATCGACGAACGACGACGACAGCGAGCCGTCCGGCTTCGATCCATCGACGGATGACGGTCGGCTTAGTTTTCATACCCGGCATTGAGAGAGTCGGTATGGCATAAAACAGATATCCAGGGCCAGGCCGCGTCGGAGCCGCGCGGGCCCGCAGGCGAACTCCCGCAGTCGCGATGAGTGACTTTTACGAACTACCTCTGTTCTAAAGTCACTTTGAACGATCGGCCAGTATGGAACCGGCCAAAGGTTACTGGAGCTGCTTATCGCCTTCGTATGTTTGTCTTGTGAGGCCGGAGGCGTGATATCGGCGTGACGTCACCGCTCGCGGGTCCAACCTAGCTCTGCGCCGCGGCGCTCGAACGTACGATCAGTATATTCGAGTTATAACATATGTCCGAGTTGCGATAGCGCCTCGCGCCGTGCTCTCGTCAAGTTCAGCGACCGCGCCGCTCTCGACGGGCTGCAGATGCGGCGGCCTCCTTGACCCACATAGCCGCGGCCTCTCCGCCACGAGACCTCTGTCCCATTAGTGCAGCCCCCCGGCGTCCTCCAGACGTGACTGATTTCTTAGTGTCGGTAGGGCTGGCTGAGTTTAAGTTATTTTTTTTGCAATAAAAGGTGGGTATCAATTTTTTAATTGAAAGATATGGGAAATTGAAGTCAACGTTGTCGCGAGAACGACTCGCTCGTACAGCTATAATCTATCCCGTCCGACGATCATTCGCTCCGGTTCCGGTCCTACTTAATTATACATTCATTTATCTTTCTCTTCCTTTTATCCTCGAGTCTTCGCCTGTATTCGCAACACGCGCTACTGGGTGGTAGAGCGAACCGCACTTCCGCTACGATTCTAGAGGCGATGTAGTTTTGGGTCTCAAATTTGCCGATTTTGTGCTTTGAATCTCGACCAGAACGCCGTTAGCGTATTAATTATCTTCTTTTTATTCGACCGCTCTCTTTGAATGATTCGTCAGCTTAGAATTTGTCCTTTAAACGATATCGTGCAACGTACGGCGGGCAACCGAATCGACCCCTTCGAATGATAACGGACCGGCGGTAGGAGGACCGCTTACTGACGTTCATTTACGACAATAGAGTCTCAAACTGTTCCGGTTACATAGTCGAGCCATCTCTAGCTGCACGCAGCGATGGCAGCGGCAGTGTCGCGGTGCGTGCACGTGCGCGTGTGCCTGAGGCGCTGCGTACTGTAGAACGTGCACGCGTACGGTGCGGCCGCGGCTGGCGGCGAGCGGTCGTCCCATTTATTTAGGGCACACTAATAGCTATGAGACGAAATGTCTCGTACAGAGTACGGGGTCTGATGAACTGAGAGGAGGCACGTGCGTGGCGCGCTCCGTATCGCGCCGTTGTATACAACAGCTGCTACAAATCATTAAAATTGCTTTAATGGGATCGATATAACTATTGTCGATCAGTATAGGACATCAAAATAATTATTAGTAGCGAAACCGTCTAATACTAGCTTTTGCTCTGATAAATATATACATATATGTAGTTTTCTAAACAAACCCGCGACCCACGGAGCCGGAGGCCGAGTCGCCGTACTCGCGCCAACGGTTCGATATCGACAGCTTTTCTCTAACGGGGGGGGGGGGGGGGGGGGATAAAGGGGAGGAATTTCAAATTGTACGATAAATATATACAGGCCGAAATCTAGATCGGAGAGCACGTCAATCGTGAAGATCTGAAGTGAAGAGTTTCTAACCAGAGACGGAGAAGCAGCGCTTCGTCAGTTGGTTCCTCGCGCGGCCGAGCCGGTGGTGACGTCACGCCGGGGGACGGGAAAACCGCGTGCGGTTGATACTGACTCATTAAAAACATGACAGTCCCGTATATTCCTAAAGTTTGCATGACAAATGTAGTGTATGTGAATAACAGTTGAAGTTTGATGCGGGGTCGATTTATAACAGGAGAGGTTCCGTCGTCTCCTGGCTGCAGCAGCGGGCGGCCTGCGCTGCCGGCTGGCACCACGAACAGTACTACAAATGAAGATAAAATTCCAGCTTCACGTCCGACGATTTCCACGAGCTAGATACTGTAGGGGAACAGGCCAGGGATTTAAATCAATTCAATTCTAAGGAATAACGTGTACTAACTGTACTTTACTGGAAAGCAATATGTCCTATTACTACGACTTATTTTAAGAAGTAATAAGAGCTAACATGGCGCACGCTACTTTTATACAATTCTTGATTAATTGTATAAAAGTTTATTAAATAAAATGTAATAATTTTTGTAATAAATAAAAGCATAAATGCTAACAGATACTGGGCAGTATGCCAGGCGGCAGCCCTGGAGAACCTACCTGAATATTAGGACTTACAAACGGCGAAATTACTACAGAAACATTCATTCCCGAGTACTTCCTAGACACTTTATTGAATAAAACTATCCTATCCTATTGGGTCAGCTCGGACCCGCCGCGCTGCCCCCTTCCGAAGTGCACCACCCTATCACACCTCCCCCCTTCTAGAGATACCCGAGACACACGTAACGCTTACGTCCACAAACAAGATTGTTCTGACATCGGAGTGCCTCACTGCCACTCGCGGCGGCGGCCGGGTCGCGTTACCTGGAACACGCTCGTGTCGCGCGAAGCTCTGTTATTATTATTATTTCAATGATTTAAAAGACGACTGGCCTTTCATTGAATCGACATTCACCCTTATTTACGTTACCGTCACGCGTCAACGTCGGTATTAACGTAGCCGCAAGAAGCTATTGATACTTTTAATAAATAAAAATTTACTCTCGTAACGTTTAAATAAATATTTTAGAGTGATCGGACTCTGCAAAAACTGCGAGAGAAACGTAACGTAACCACCGTGCCATTACGGCGGGGCTTTCGTGGAAATCGAGAGTTAATAATGTTATTACAGAAAAGCTCGTTATAGCGGAATTAATGATACGTTGTAAAGAAACGAACAAATAGTAATTAAGTACTAATGTACTCGTATTACGCTAATTTTATAAATTCTTTAAGGTATCTCATCGGGCGACGGAGACCGACGCTCGGTACCGAGTTACACACGGGGGATACAAAAGTAGCGCGATTCGCACAGCCAATATGAAAATAGGGAGCTCGAAATGTCGAGACCGTTATCTAACAACAGAGATGGCGAATACTTGTGCTCCGAAAATGTAATATTTTACCGACCGCCGGCGGGGCCCGGACCTGTTGCTCGGCGCACGACTCCGGCCGAGTCGGTCGCCACGGGGCGCGTGCTGCGCCGAGGTGCATCCTACGAGCTGTGCTATTGCAAATTTATCTATCATTGTACCAATACGAGTATATATGAATCACGTTTCATCGGTACTGTTTGTAGTAGTAACCACTCGAAAATCATTGATTGCACACACCTGCGGGTTGTTAGTCATCACATTCGTAAAATACTTCCTCTACCGTAATATATCTGTAATGGTTAATTATTATAAAGTCCTAAGCTTCGAGGTGTATGCATCCAGGTATTCGGGTCACAGCGATCGCGTCTACACCGCGAGGCTACCGAGGTAGTTGTTGCACGAACAAAAAAACAAAACTTTTGAAGTTGCGTCTCTCCACCAACGCTATACTTTGTATGTATAAGTTCACCGCGCCATCTATGCTCTAGCAAACTTGCTAATGTACGATATCGTATCACTTTAAGACGTTTTATGTTCTGTGAATTACTTAGAACGCACTCGTTACATCTAAGCGAATACTTTCGAATATCGTTATCGACTAACACCCGACCGCAAAGCTCCATCGGTCGCTGCACGCTCGTAATGTTGTTGTTTACTATCCGTATCCACTATCGTGACGCAACTTTTCCGAACGAACCCTGAATACGATCTTTACTAAATATCATTAGAAACTAAGGAAATTTTTAACTTTTTAAGCAAATGTTTAATTCATGATTTTACACTCGTAGTAACGGAGACATTCTTTACGAAGGACCGAGCGACTTACGGCGAAGGCGATGTTGATGAAGATAAATATCTGTCGAGCGGCGCACAGTCCGCGTCCGCAGCCCATGGTGCGGGCCCGGGCTGGTCGCTGCGGAGCGGTCACCGGGGCACTGGCGCGCGGTGGACACACATGCGAGCGGCGGCGGACTGCGACACGTCCTTCCCGGACGACGCCCGCTAAGGCACTGGGTGACCGGGGCGACCGCGGCCGAGGGGCGCGGCGCGTCGCCCGCGGGCTGCGAGCGCAGCGGAACCGCGCCCTCCACTCAAGTTTTGAATTCAAAAACCTCCAACTTTTATACCGTACTCAATTAGAAATGACCGAATTAAAACATGCTAATACAAATGCTAGTGTCCGTCCATCACACTACGGAGCTCGACACGCCCGCCCCCCCCCCGCACTGCGGCGCCCCTCCCGCCCCGCCCGCCGGCCGCCGACGCAAGCGCTGTCGCACGTGCACGCTCGTTGCGATTTCGATGTTATTGTTTGGTGACGTCCGTTGCGAATGCATCGTTGCTGCCGTTGCCGTTGCTCCTCAACAGTTCTGTCGTTAGATATCAAGTTACTATAGGTAGGGATTTTTCGTGAGTGGATGTGGTTAAAGGTTTACCAGACGTCCATTCGAATACTCTTAAATAAACATAAAACAAAATCAATTATCGTAAATGCGAAAGTCTGTCTGTATATACGCTTTTAAGTCTAGCCCGCCGAAGCAATAGCTAAGAACATAGTAATAAAGCGCAAGATACGGTTCTGTATTCGAACACTAACTAAGGCTGTTAGCCGTGAAGGCTTTGACAGCGTCACTGAGAGAGTGGGCGAGCGCAGAAGCATCGCCGGGAGTTGAGCTGGGAGAGCGGGTCTCGAGAGAGGCCCGCAGCATCCTGGGAGTGTCGCCTTAAGGGTGCCTCCTGTGAGGCCGGACCTCGGCTTAAAACGACGCGTTGTGGAGGACTGTATCGGACTTGTGGGGCAGTCCTAATGTCATAACGGGCGGGGCCGGACGCCCCGGCCGCTAGACGTGAGGAAGCGGGGACCTCGTCTTCGCCTGCGAAGACGCTGTGTGTGTGCGTGTGCGTGTTTGTATCGGGCGTTGGCGATCGTGATGTGATCGTCAAGGTCATAAAGCACGCTCTTGGGGCGTCTATGAGTTTTGGACTTAAACTTTTTGTCGAAGCAGGTGTATTTGACCATCCCCGCGATGAGCGGGTTTGGATGCACCTCAGCTTTTTCAAAGTATCTCTTAGAGAGACATTTGAATAGCTGTGTTATTGAGGGAAGACCTAAATCTCTATGTAGGTCGACGTTGCGCACGAACCAGGGACAGCCGGTGGCTTGTCTAATGAACTTTGTTTTGCAATCGCTGCAAAACATTAAGTCTGGTCGGATGGACATGTGCGAACGCGACGCTCGCATATGACCTTATCGGTCTTATGCAAGTTTTGTAAAGTGTCACTTTATTACGAAGTGACATTTTACTCTTCTTGCATATCATCGGATAGAGACGACCCAGTGCATACGCTGCCCTATTGCGGACTGTCCGTATGTGTCTGAAGAATGAGAGGGAGGGTTGGAGAGTAACCCCCAGGTATTTGATCTCCTGCTGCCATGGGATATCCCGGTCGTGTATGGATATACACTCCGGAGGGAAATAAACTGTAGCGCCTGGCCTAGTGAAATACATGGCCGCGCTCTTATCGGGGTTGATTGCGATTCTCCATTTGGCGAACCACAATTCTAGCTTGTCTACCTCGTATTGTAGACGATGAATGATATTCTCTGTCTTACGAGAGGACGCGAAGATGGCGGTGTCGTCAGCGTATAGAGCTAACGACGCCCCCCCCCTGCTGCGGGGGATGTCACTCGTGTAGAGCGAGTAGAGGTACGGTGCTAGCACCGAACCTTGGGGAACTCCAGCACGTATCGGACGTCTGGATGAGAGGGTACCGTCCAAACTGAAGGTGCGATTCGCGAGGTAGTTTCGTGTGAAAATTACGAAACTATCCGGGAGATCGAGGAGTATGAGCTTGTAAAGCAAGCCTGCATGCCAGACCTTGTCGAAGGCCTTTGAGACATCGAAGACGACGGCACCTGTCTGCTCTCCATATCTGGAGAGTCGTTGAAGGACATGTTCCACCAGGCGATGAGCCTGATGGACGACCGTGTGTTCGGACCTGAAACCGAACTGTTCGTCCGGTAGCAGGTTTCTGGCGTCTATGAAAGTTTTGAGTCTCGAGAGGATCACTCTCTCGTAGACCTTCCCCAAGCCGTTCAGCAGGCTAATGGGGCGATAGCTGTCGGGGCGGTTCCGGGGTTTGCCCGGTTTGTGAAAAGAGCAACACGACAAGAGGGCATTGAAGATCAACACCAGGAGGTGAACGAGGCGGTCGACGCTTAAGTGCCTTGTTCGATATACTATCGGGGCCAGGGGATTTTCTGGGTTTGAGCTTTTCGAGGATAGCTCTTATCTCGTCTCCGGAAGTGGGGGGAGTGGTTCCCTTTCGGGATCCAACCCGGATATGTTGGCGATGGTTGATTCCACCCCGGCGTGGAATTCAGCATACGCGGAGTTGGTGTTTGGGGTGCATTGATTGGGCTTCAAAGCTGTCCGCCAAGCATTCGGCCTTATCAAAATCGGATGAGCTTAAGTCTATGTTAGTACGATAAAGCCACATCTAGGGACTTTAACTCGTTAGCAAAGCATATCATACAACGTTTTATTTTTGTTTTTACCCACAAATTTATTATCTTTTTTTTCTTAGTTTATTTGTCACTTTTATGTTAAGTTATAAGTTTTTTTTGTTTAGCACGCTCCTACATGGAAAAAATTGTACTTAGTTAAGTTTTAGTTTTAAGTTTTCATTTAATTAAGTGAATGTGAATTCTTATTTATTTATTCCATAGAACTACCAACAGAATTACATGTGTAACTAAAGTGACATGGTTATATTTCATAGGGTTGCTGATGACATATAAATCTAAATATCTGGGTGACCGAGCTTCGCTCGGTAATTTTTTACAAAAAAAAAATTTAAAAAATACAATTATTTAGTTGGGGATCGATCCTTGGCATTCACATTTCTCAAGTCTGCCCGTCACCCGAATAAGCTACGTCGACTTGACAGTTAATGGCGAAAATTCAATTCAATATAAATGTTAGTGTTTTTTAATGCCCAAAAACAGGGATAAAATAAATTTTTTTTACATAAAACCTAGCAAGATCAATTTTTCTCCCCCAAAACCTGCAGAATTTCAGGAAATCGTTGGAGCCGTTTCCGAGATTCGGAAAATATATATACATACAAGATTAAGTCATTTAAATATAAAGATTAAAGATAGTCACGGTGTACTTAAAGGGTAACAAACGTACAATAACTATTATAACTAAAAGTAGAAGAAAAAATAGAAAATATGAAGTCTAACAAACTTAGGGAAAATATGGAAAATTGCTTTGCATTGAGAATGGACGTATAAATTACGTTCATCCTCAATGCAAAGCTTTGTATTGTGTTTCTTATTAAAAAATTATTGTAAATTCTTAAGATTCTATAATAGAATTCCGCAATCAATTTTAGCTTTGCCATTACAGCAGTTTAAAAACACTATTAAAGAGAGGCTGATACAGAAAGTCTTCTATACTGTTAAGGATTATTTAGGCGATAACACTTCTCGGTAGGAACAGCTTTCCGAACCAGCAGTAGAGATGACGATTCAAACCCACTCGTTTACAAGTTTACTTGAAGAAAGAATATTTTGAATTATGAGAATAAAATTTTCTTAAACCGTATATGAATTTAGATATTCCAAAGATAGCAGGAAATCTTCATGGTATAGGGAAAGGGGAATGGTTTTACTCTAAATTTAACGCCAACGGGCCACGGGCAGTAATGAATAAATCAAAACTACCGGATAGAATTCGATCATTTTTTCACTGAGTGACATAGACTATATATTTTATGCCCTTGTGAAGCCGGAGCGGGCCGCTAGTATAGTAACAAATGAGTTCAGTCCAGTTAGCTAGTTTGTTTGTTAGGAATTTACCGATAATTAAATAAAACAATACATATTTCCTTCATAAGTATGCACGTATTATCAATATATGCTCGTCTCGGTCGGTTTTATATATACGGGATGTATTTGAAAATTAGTCTTCGAATTACTCATACATCTCACGGAGCGTGCGGCGGACGCTGTGGTGGAGACCCTCTGAGGGTTGCATCCTCAGGTCCATCAGGAACATCGGATGAAAAGTAACGAACTCGTGAGGCGCCCTCGGGGGGGTCTGCGCGGCGCCGGTCGGCCGCTCCGGCAGAACAGCGTGCGGTCAGCTCATAACAAATTATACAGGACGACGGCAAATCCTTTCACTTTACTCGTAGGCCGCATATCCGCGACATCGTGAGCCGAGATGGATCGGTTCTTAAAGGGAGTTTCTTAGAGTGAAAAAAAACTATGTGTATTTAGTTATAAACTTTTAGTCTATGTTATATGATATAAAGCATAGTCTCAGAGCCATATGAAAATGGAGGTAAAAGAATGAAGTATTTTTTTTGAGGTGCCCGCTGCCGAGGAGGAGTCCGAGTGCTCGGGAGGTCGAAGGGATCAATAAAACAACGTGTCTGTCTTAGGTACATTTATTGGTGGCCGCAGCGACCGGCGGCGCCGCCACTCGCGGCACGCGCAGCCCGGCGGTGCCGACGACGCTCGAACCGTCACAGGGAGAATCATTTCATAACTTTCATACAGTTCGATCCGGCGGCCGGGTTGCGGTCGCGTCAGAAATGATTGTCGCCGGTACTTTCGGAAGCGAACGTGACTTACCCGACTAACTATTAAAATAAGAATTTGTACTTTCAACTTCTCTTAAATTAAGTAATAAATGCAGTGCGGTCTTAATCGTATCAATAAAATTATGACTAAAAATAAAATAAAGATCTATCTGAAGCCGCGGGCAGCTTGCGAATCAATGGAAACAAACAAATAAACACTAAAAACGTAACATATAAATTAGTGATCACTCGCAATAAGTCTTCATAATTTGTACTCAACAGAAACCGGCGGCCCCGAGCACGTCGCGCCCACGCTTCAGGTGGCCCCGAGCACGTCGCGCCCGCGCTTCGGGCGGCCCCGAGCACATCGCGCCCGCGCTTCGGGCGGCCCCGAGCACGTCGCGCCCACGCTTCAGGTGGCCCCGAGCACGTCGCGCCCGCGCTTCGGGCGGCCCCGAGCACATCGCGCCCGCGCTTCGGGCGGCCCCGAGCACGTCGCGCCCACGCTTCAGGTGGCCCCGAGCACGTCGCGCCCGCGCTTCGGGCGGCCCCGAGCACATCGCGCCCGCGCTTCGGGCGGCCCCGAGCACGTCGCGCCCACGCTTCAGGCGGCCCCGAGCACGTCGGACACTACGGGTGACCACAACGGACGGGCCGCAGGGCCGCTCGGCATTAGTATAACTAAATCAGTCTTATCGTGTCCGGCAGCGAGCCGCGCCCGACACGTGACGTGGACCACGGGACACGTGCACTGCCTGACAACATTGAACGACGGGCGGCGCCCTCTGGTGTAGTCTACATCACCTGCGAGCGCGTAGCGCTGTCAGATTGAAAAAAAAAACCGCATATTTTTGACACAGAAAAGTGGTTCCTTTGCGTTTTTTATATAAAAGTTGTATTTTCAAATTTAAAAAAAATGTATAAAAAGCGATCGACTAGGATGGCCAGCAAGAAAATGAATGATCAATCTCGGAGTCGTCCGAGCGAGCCGCCGACAGCGGGAACACTGCCGTCCGAGAGATCGCAGCACTCGCCCCGACATTATACTTACAGCTGCGAGACAAGTTCGAACACGACCATATTATGGATATACAAATACAAAGAACACCTTAACACTAACACGTGGATTACGAACGGCGGGGACGTCTACGAATTACGAACAACGCAACTAACATTAGCTACGACCGGACGCGCCGAAGCGGCTCCGGGCGGGCCCTCGCGCGTCTCATCCGACGAGATTCGAACCTTAACTTTAGATCGGCGGGCGAGCGCACGCGGACCGACGGCCGAACGAGCGCATCACCGCCGCGGCGGGGCGGGCCGGCGCCGCCTAGGCCTTGTAGCGGGCGTCGGGGTGCGCGCGCAGGCACAGCGCCAGCGCCAGCAGCAGCGCGGCGCCGTGCGCGGCCAGCAGCACGCCGCCCGCGGCCAGCGGCGCGCGCGCGGCCGCCTGCAGCGCGGACAGCACGCGGGGCGCGCACGGCGCCGCGTGCAGCCCCGCGCCGCCGCCCGACGCCGCCGGCACGCGCCGCGCCGCCGCGCACTCCGCCGGCTCCTGCGACTGCGGCGGGAGGGCGCGCGCTCAGAGCGGACGGGGCCGGGGGACGGGGGCCGGGCGCCGGGGCCGAGGTACTCACGACGCAGCAGGAGGCGGGCACCCAGTAGAAGGCGGGCGGCGCGCGCACGCTCAGGTCCAGGTCGCCGGCCGCGCTCGCCCACGCCGCCTGCTGCCAGTCGCGCGCGCTCTCCGCGCCGCAGCACTGCAACTGCGGACGGAACGCCGTCAGCGAGCGAGCCGGCGGCCGGCCGCCGCCACCCGCCCGGAGCCCGCTCACCCCGTGCTGGATCGCGTCCAGCATGTGCGTGCGCGCCGGCAGCACGCCGTAGTCGCGCAGCAGCGTGGCGCGCAGCCGCTCGCGCAGCGCCTGCAACACCGGTCGGCGGCTAGAGGCGGGCACGCCCGGCCGCAGCGCGCGTCCCGCCGCCTCACCTGCTGCAGCTGCGGCCGGTGCGCGGCGCCCCACCACGCCGCCGCCGCCTCCGCCACCGCGCTCAGCGCCAGCAGCGCGAACGCCGCCGCCAGCAGCGACGCGGACTCTCGCAGCGCGCCTGCCGCCGCACCGGAAATCGTTCGAAAACTCGCTTGCAATCTTATCTTTATCACCCTTCCTACGACGGTTGCACGTATATTTTTAGACGATACGCGCGTCATCGATAGACGGTCGACGATCGACTCGGAGATGAAGTATGTCGACCGGGCCGTACCCGCTAGCGCGGCCGCCGCCCCGCACGCCAGCACCAGCGCCCAGACGGCCAGCGCGCACAGCCCCGCCCGGCCCGCGCCCGTCTCCGAGCCGCGCCCGTCCCACAGGGCCCACCCGGCGAAGGCGCAAGCGCCCACGCCCACGAACTGCAACGTGTATTTAAAAAATGTATTAAAAATAGTAGTGCACCACTAATTTATACTATATTGACAGACTACAACTTTCATTGAACTTCATAAACTCTACAAGAACAAATTCATTCAACTCTGAATAATTGCATTGAATGCACCTCTCGAAAGACATCCACCGGTCACCTAATTAATACATGTGGTCCCTACAACTGCAACCAAGTGTCAGTGCACTCTTGTATTAACAACATATTTATGAAATTGAAACAATTATTTTGGTTTCCATTTATTTAAAGCCTCCTTGTCAGAACTGTGTAAATCTATTACATTATTTTACATTTTTTTTAATTCATCCACACTAATGGTTTAGAAGAACAAAGGTTTTTTAGTTGAATGACTCCCTCCCTGCTGTGGTCCATCTCTGAATTTCCAAACAATAATAGATATCTAAAATAAAGATTTATTCAGTTCAAATTACCTAAATAATAAGTACTGGCAATAACAAGATTTTACACCATGAAAATTAAGTAAGGGAATTTATTTTCCATAAACAAAAAGAAAAACATGCTTTATAAATCAAATCTTGCTACACAATGTAACTATCCCAAAATGGACTTACAAGGAATAGTAAATGTGCAACAAAAGGGAAATCAGTGTCTGTTTACACTTCTATAGCATTCATTCACATCTGGCAGCTGGCTTACGCCACGAGCGAGTCCGCTCTGCCTGATGACTTTATGTATATGTACACACATGTGGCTCTTAAAAAAGATCAACTTGTGTGAATCAAACAAAGGTTAATATCTTAATTTGTAGTATACAAATCAAACTATTAAACGCAGGATGTTATGAATAATGAACTTACTGTGGAGCTTTTTACGGTAAGGTTGAACTTTAATACGAGAGCCACTTGATTAAAGGATGCTTTTAAAACTTTTTCGGCAAAAACATTGTTAAATTCTAAGACTAGATATTTGATGCGTGCTTAATATAATGTATATCATGAATACTTACGAAGAATATAATGTTGAACATGATCAGCAGACACTTCATCAGTGAGTAGCATCGCGACATACCCATTACTATCGACCTTAGGCGAGTACTGTCCACTATTATTTACAATAGATAATTAGCTTAAAAAAATTCTTATTGTTAGAATACCGCGTTTCTTTTTATATATAAGTTTGATATTTAACTTATATTGAATTTTTAGAACAAATCTTAATATTTTGAAGACACTAGAACCTACAAACACCACAAGTAAACAAAGTACTGCATAGAGTAGTTTGTGATGAATAGGAGCATCGTTTCTCATTTTTACCACAGATAACTTAGTGTTACAGATCATCCTTAAAATAAAAAGGCCTAGAACACAATAGCACAGAATAAAATCACAATACAGAAAAGAACTTTAATATATAGGTTTATCTTCTTGCACATATCAATTTATCAATTGTCATAAAATTTTCTATAATAACAAATATAATACTTGTTTTAATAGAGTGTGAAGAACCATAACCAATATCGAAGCAGAAGCGTGTATGAGTAATTTGTACTGAGTACATGCAGATAATAAATAAATTAAAAGCGCGAACGCGAGCATAGTTTTGACGGCGAACATGAATGTCTCCCGAGAAAACATAAATAAATGGCCACCGTTACTATTACGTTTTTCCTAATCACACAATTCTATGTTTTTAAGATGGACGACGGCTCCGGTGGGATACTGAGGAACATAGAATTGGCGTCGGAAAGTCAAATGTAACAACATAAGTAGTCAATTTAAAATTCATTTTTGGAAATCAAAAAAGCCTCAATGACATAAACTTTCGCGCCACCGGTGTCGGCTATACTAAGTGAAATAGTGAGTGTTGTGTCCGCGACGCCTCTCAGTGATGTTATCAATGGAAACACATTGTTTTCAGAAATATATCCCAACGAGAGAAACGGTGGAGTATGAATTCGCAAAGGTTAGAGGAAATAGTGGCGGAGCTGATGAGGCCTATCAGCGACGTCCGCCGGAGCTTCGACACGGACCTCAGCGCGGTAAGTGCCCGCCGCGGCCGGCGCGCGCCCGAGCGCTTCCTCCCGCCACTTTGCCTTCACGGAATAAATAGATTTTAAAACATTCTTTAATGGTAATTACTAGGAAAATAAATCTGGGTAATACTATATCATCTCGAACTCGTATTTAATGTACATTTCTGATTATGTGCAATCGAGTAAAGCTTATTTACGACTGTCCATGATAACAAACTGCAGATGAATAATTCATCAAATACAAGTATAAAAGTACAAATGGATAAAATAAAACACAGGAACATAGTTATCATTTTAAAATGTCTTTGAAATAATGTGTGATGCGATTCCTTGATTCTTATTATAGGGACTATTTGCAATTAGTCCATATTTTATATATCTTGTTACATTGCTGAGCTCTGCAATATCCCTGTTACATGAATGTATTTTTCTGTTTCTTTGTCACATCATTTTTATGAAATACAGTGAACTTTTATTACAATAAGGTCCTTCATAAAAACTAGTAGTTTTAGAAACAAAAGTCACTATTCTGTGTGAGAACAGTCACAGAATCAAATCCCAAATCACGAGTTGTGATTACTTTCATACTGCTTCTACAGTGTTTAATTTCATAGTTTAGTGTGTACACTGTTGTATCATGTATGTACAACATTAGCAATGTGGTTGTTACATCACAGTTGTTGGAGGAATACCTGACGGAGGCGGGCCTCCACGCCCTCGATGCAGAGGAGGAGGGTGTCCCCACTGCAATACCCAACTTTGCAGAGCTGGCTCTGCTGCTGCAGCAGTCTGCCAGCATCTACAGTAGGAAAGTGGACTTCCTGTACCAACATGTCCTTAACGTCAGTGACTCGCTGCATCAGAGCACACAGTGAGTTTAAAATTATATGTAGTGGCATACAGATTACGTTATGATATTGCTACCAGTCAGAGGAGGCGTGTTTTCATTACACTCGTTACTTTTGTTTTAATCTGAACTCTTCCTGCCCGTACCGGGGATTGATTTTATTATAATTCACATTAATTAATACAAATTTTCTTGAACTTGGTCTTTGCAATGATAAATAACAAATGTATATTTAATTGACTACATGATAATGACAGGTAAGTGAGAGTGAATACAAAGAAAAATACCTTAGCTTATATAATACAAATTTTAATGGGGGGAGCGAAATACAGGAAATATATTGTCATGTACGTTATATTTTCTATATGTCTATTTCGCATAACATTTTTATTTATGCATAGCTCACGTTCTAGTTATTTAAAACTATACAACATGTGAGCTATGGTTTTGATTGTGAATTATTTGTGGCTGTACGCCACAATAAAATTATATATTAATGTTTTTTGTTATAAAGCAATTGCAAGATATTATACAAGGTTAGAGAAGTTATTACTTTGTATTTTATATATAATAAACTATATTTATATATAATAAACTAGCTGTGCCTGGTGCTTTCCTTGCATTGAAATCAGTGTGAAACAAAAGTTTTCCTGCGTATATTCCGACCAAGCAGAAATTATACAAAAAAAGTTGTATATGTTGTCCTGCAACCTATCTATTTTCTAGTAAAGTCCCGTCAAACATCAGCTTAGCAGTTCTAAAGAGTGTACTATTGGCCTAAAACTTCCTCAATAATTGCACTGTTTAAGTAGAAACAGTACAAAAATTTGTTTTGAAGATTCCAGCAAAATTAACCACATACAGACAGACAGCTTTGGGGGGACTTTGTTTCATAACATGTATAGATAATCTATTCACAATTTGAATGTATGCTAAAAAGATAAAGTAATAATTATTATATGATAAATATATTTCAATAATCTAAAATCTCCATAATTATTTAGTTATAAGGTGCTTAATTAACTGATTTATTTAAATTAACTCTCGAGTAATTGAAAAGTAATTTCACTGCCAGCGAATGTTATGTAAAAATATTGTTTGCAAAGGGGTGAAATTTATAATATAAAGTTTAGTGTTCGGTGGCTTCTTCAGTAGGTAAAGAATAATGATGTCTCCGTTTTAGTAAAATATATCCATTAAAACTCATATCAGTGCATACAAGTACTATTTAGGAGCTCGATGTGAGCTCGTCACGATATTAAAACAGTCTTAAATCCTTAGTGCTAAATTACATTAATATATTAGAGTACAAAATTAATTCTTTACTCCCTTTTTTAAATGAAAGTAACATTAAAATAAAAATTTCAGTACAGAATGGTTCGGAATTATAGTTTATTAGATAACAGCATAAATCGAACGATACATTCCATAAATGTATCGACCAGAATGAGCTCGCACGCCGCCGTCGGCGGGCGCGCGCTCCCGCACCGCTCGTCCGGCGACGGCTCGATTGAACTAAAATTTGAAATTCTCTCTATTTTATTGAGATCGGCGTTAGTCTTGTTTTTATTAAAGTTTTTATTTTTAAATTTAATTTTTTTTTAAGTTTTTATTATTTTATTTGCCGTGAGCCCCGACGATGATAGATCGGCCGCCGCCGCGACATTGAATATAGATGAGGCTGTATCTCCGCGACGCTGTATTTCAGCGACCTCGGTCGCGACGCGCGTCCGGTCACGCGGCCGCCCTCCGCGCGAATCGCATTTAAATTATTCATTAGCATTTTAAAGTATTCAGCGGGAAAACTATTCGGAACGTTTTAAACGTTCGGGCGAACGAAACATACCAATCGAATAGTGCCACTGATTTATTTTTGAAATTCTATCGGAGCCCCTGTCACGAATTAAGGTCGGGGGACGACGGGCGTAGGACACCTCTTCCTACCGCACGCCATACTAGATACGCATACTTTAACCGTTTTTATGGTGATGATTTCCACGCGGGCGGAGCCGCTGGTGGTCGCTAGTCAACAATTAAAATAATAAGTTCCGATATGAGGGAACCGATTCGTCGAGCGCGCGCTCCCTGCGGGCCGAGCGCCGCCGTAGGTATAGTTACAGCGGTGTCCGCGGTCGGCAGGCAGGCGCGGGGCGCGGCGGCGGGCGAGGCGGCTGGCGCGGCGGGCGGCGGGGCAGAGGCGGCGGGCGGCGGGGCGGGCGCGGCGGTCGAGGCTCTGGGCGCGCGCCGCAAGCGCAAGCCGTCGGCGCCGGAGGGGTTCGCGGCGCTGTCGCTGGAGGCGAGCGGCGCGGCGCAGCGCGAGGGGGGGGCGCCGCGGCCGCCGCCCACGCTGCCGCGCATGTTCGTGGAGCTGGAGCCGCGCGTGCTGTCCGCGGGCGACGCGCCGCTGCGCGACTACGGCGGGGAGCCCGTCGGCCTGCTGCAGGACTTCCACGTCGCCTGGCGGCTGCAGGTCGGGCGGCCGCTGCCGCGTGCCGTTGTTTTATTATTCACTAGCGGCCTGCCCCTGCTTCGCACGGGTATAAATTATATAGCCCGTGTCACTCGGTGAAAAAAAAATATTAAAATCGATCCAGTAGTTTTGATTTATTCATTACTGCCCGTGGCCTGCGAGCGTTAAATTTGGAGAGAAAAAAATTCCATCTCCCTATTCCGAGAAGATTTCCTGTTATCTTTGAAATATCTATTCATATAGTACATATTTGCTTATATATTTTTACATTTTTCCCTATGTATGTATTAATAACAGAATGTCTTTATTTACAACATTCACAGCTTTCTTGTCATTAAACAAACTCTTGAAAGAGCGACATACTATAACTGCTAAATTCGAAGTGCTATAGGGCGAAGCGCGGCCTCCTCGCGGTATTTTAAATTTGTAATATCGCCTCCAAAAATGTTCACTTAAATTACATGCTGTAAACGGCCATATTGATCTATATTAAATCAACAATGTATTTAAGGTACTTCATTGGATAAGGGTTAATGCTGTATTGTATAAAAATTGCTTCGAACGTAAGGCATTATTTTTCGTAAAAAGTAAATAACAAGAAATGCTATTATGGGTTCTCCATAAGAGATAGACATATACCATCGCGGACTTTTCTGTAGACCTTTTCAAGGTGTACGAATACTTAGTACATCATTTTGATAAAGTTCGTAGAGTTCAGCCAGCGTTTGCAATGTAAGCAGAAAAAAATGTAATTATTTACAACATCACATTAGAAACCTCAAAAATTACAGTATTTCTCTATTCGGTATTGAATGTTATTATACATGCGAACCTTCTTCTTGAATCGCTCTATCTAATAAAAAAAACCGCATCAAAATCTGTTGCGTAGTTTTAAAGATTTAAGCATACATAGTGATATATGGACAAACAGAGAATGTGACTTTGTTTTATACTATGCAGTGACGAGGCGACGGCCGAATCGCTCCGTCCTATTCGAAGGGGAAGCGGACGAGCGGCCGGCGGGGCGAGCGCGCGACCGTCCCCGCCGCTCTCCGACGTGACACCGTTTCAGGACGGGTATCTGGTGGAGGAGCTGTCGGGCGCTCCGGGGGCCGGCGCGGCGCTGCGGGCCCCGCCGCTGGACGAGCTGTCGGCGGCCATCGCGGCCGCGGCCCCGCCGCCCCCGCCGCCGCCGGCGCCCGAGGGGCCGGGCCCGCCGTCGCCGCCGCCCCCGCCGCCGGAGGGCCCCGGCCCGCCGTCGCCGGCGCCGGGCGAGCCGCCCGTGGCGTCGTCCACGCCGCTGCCGGGCGAGGCGCGCGGCCGCAAGAGGCGGCGCGACACGCGGCTCGAGGACGAGCTCGAGGCCGACGGCTGCGTCAGGCTGTACCTCACCGAAGGTGCGGCGCGCGCGCTGCGGGCCCCGAGCGAGTTCAGCGTGCCCGAGTCGTGGACGCGGCGCGTGGTGCGGGCGCGGAGCGGCGCCGTGCGGGCCGCGCGCGACCGCCTGCGGGCCGCCCGCTCGCCGGACGACTCAGGTACGGCGGACTTAATACGAATGCGGTCGCTCGAGACGCCCCGGGCGAGCCGTCACCGCGCGCCCGCCGACACTCGCGCGTCCTAGCCCCGCGCGTGACTCGGCCGGTCGGAGTTCGCCGTGCGTGAGTGTATCGAATGCGAGTCGCGGTCGTACGCGTCTGAGTTATAGTACCCTGACGTGCGATATATTCTTCCCGTTCTCGAAGGAAAAACACGGTACATGATTGATATATATTATTTTATACGTACATTTGTAACGTAGGCGTACGGTCGTAGCGACCGTGCCGTTCGGCTTCCCCGCGACGCGCTCCTCGCACCCGCTCGCGTGGACCGCGGCTGGCGCCGGTGCGACCGACGGGCGACTCTGTTATGTGACGCTCGCTCTTCCGCATCTTTTTTTTATAGTAGCCTAATCTCGCACGAGATGTCGTATTCGAATCCGAGTTTCCGACGTGGAGCCGTGCACTCGAGGGGGGCAGCCGGCCTAGAATGCGTCCCGAGAGAGCGGTCGAGGGCACTCATCCGCGTCTCCTCTGCGTGAGATTAGAGCAAAACAACCACGAGTTTCGTCTTCCCGCTCGTATCGTTCGTCGGTCGTTCGCGCTCGGGGGCCGTTCGCCCGCCGGCCGCGGCCCGCCCCTCAGCGGCGCTGTCCCCGCAGGGTTCGCGGGCTGGGTCGGCGCGGAGACGCCGGGCCGCAAGCGGCGCGCCGACGACAGCGACGACGACGGGTTCTTCGAGCGGAGCTCGCTGGGCGACTCGGACGGCTCGCGGGCCGAGGAGTGCGGGCCCGCGCGGCCCTGGGCGGCCTGGTGCGAGGCGGTGGTGGCGCGCGCGGCGCGGGCCGAGGCGCGCGGCCGGGACTGGCGGCTCGCCGCCGAGCGGCTGCTGGCCGCCGCGCGCGACCTGCCGCCCTGCCCGCAGTTCGGCGAGCTGCTGGCGCGCGTCGCCGCGCACCCCGCGGACGTCTCCGAGCTGTTCCTCGCCACGCTGTTCCTGGTGAGTGCGGGCGCCGCCGCCGCCGTCGCCGCTCCGTCGCGCGCCGACGCTACGGATGGTGTTCGCAGGCCAACGCGGGCGACGTGCAGATCGTGCCGGGCGCGCCGCTGGCCGTGGGCTCGTTCGCGGTGCGGCTCGTCAGCACCGACCTGCGGCTGTACCGCGCCGCCGCGCCGGCCGACGAGCCGCGGTGAGGCCGCGCGCCGCAGGGGCCGGCGCCGGTGGCGGTGCCGCAGTCCGTCCACCGCCCCGCCGCGCCGCTCGGGTCCGACCCGAACGGCCGCGGGCCCGTTTCGGTGCGCTAAAATCGTACCAGAACGCTCCCTGCGGCACGCATTGGCCGCGAGTGATGCAACGATACTTTTATCTGGACCGTCGCAGACGCCCTTTAACGTCGTCTCGAACGTAATATTCCGGTCGCGGACTCCTCGTGGCCGATGCGACGTGGAATAGAATGTGTCAACAGCCGGCCGACGGACCGGCAGCCGTCTCGACTCGTGAACGCTGCAGCTATATTAATATTAACGTTCCCGCTATATTAATGTTATATTAACGTTTATATCATTTGGAATTTTGTCTGATTTAAGTGATTCGTGCGAGTAACGTTTGTAACATAATGTAACGTAATTAGAGTTAATGATAAGTGTAAATGTATGTCGAGCTTGGTGGTGGTTGGCGCGGTGCCGGTCCGGTTCGGTCCGGTCCGGTCCGGTGCGGCGCGGCCGCGTCGTTGCCCTGTTATCGCTCTATGTGAACTTAACACCAGTCGAGTACAAACCGAAATAGTAATATTCGGTAAAGGGAATCGTGGGAACAAACAGGAGTTAGTTAAAAGTGCAGTGCAGCATTATTTATAACAATCATTGTCTCTATGAGTCTTTTTGCTATTCAATATTTGTTTTATTTTATATTGTAAATAATTATATAATGTAAAGATAGGCCGCGTATGTCGATTATAATTTTTTTATTATTACAATTAAAAATGGTTTTCTTATGAGTAACACGACAGAAAGTTACTCCGGAAATAAATAAAGTCCTAGAATATGCACTAGCCAAAGAGGATAAATTATAATTTACACTGTTGTACTAGAAAAAATTATGCGCTAAAACGCTATAAATGCAGCTCACTTAAAATCCATGCATGATACAGCCAAACCCAATCGCGACGTTTCATTTATGTATATCCTTTTGTGTGCGACAGAGATAAAGAGCATTTTGACGTTATCTCCCTGATTAGTGCATGGCCATGATATATTAATGTCAGTACTGGAGCACGAGGACTGTACATGCGGCCTGCAGACACGGACCCCACACGAGGACTGTACATGCGGCCTGCAGACACGGACCGCACACGAGGACTGTACATGCGGCCTGCAGACACGGACCGCGCACGAGGACTGTACATGCGGCCTGCAGACACGGACCGCACACGAGGACTGTACATGCGGCCTGCAGACACGGACCGCACACGAGGACTGTACATGCGGCCTGCAGACACGGACCGCACACGAGGACTGTACATGCGGCCTGCAGACACGGACCGCGCACGAGGACTGTACATGCGGCCTGCAGACACGGACCGCGCACGAGGACTGTACATGCGGCCTGCAGACACGGACCGCGCACGAGGACTGTACATGCGGCCTGCAGACACGGACCGCACACGAGGACTGTACATGCGGCCTGCAGACACGGACCGCGCACGAGGACTGTACATGCGGCCTGCAGACACGGACCGCGCACGAGGACTGTACATGCGGCCTGCAGACACGGACCGCGCACGAGGACTGTACATGCGGCCTGCAGACACGGACCGCACACGAGGACTGTACATGCGGCCTGCAGACACGGACCGCGCACGAGGACTGTACATGCGGCCTGCAGACACGGACCGCACACGAGGACTGTACATGCGGCCTGCAGACACGGACCGCGCACGAGGACTGTACATGCGGCCTGCAGACACGGACCGCGCACGAGGACTGTACATGCGGCCTGCAGACACGGACCGCGCACGAGGACTGTACATGCGGCCTGCAGACACGGACCGCACACGAGGACTGTACATGCGGCCTGCAGACACGGACCGCGCACGAGGACTGTACATGCGGCCTGCAGACACGGACCGCACACGAGGACTGTACATGCGGCCTGCAGACACGGACCGCGCACGAGGACTGTACATGCGGCCTGCAGACACGGACCGCGCACGAGGACTGTACATGCGGCCTGCAGACACGGACCGCGCACGAGGACTGTACATGCGGCCTGCAGACACGGACCGCACACGAGGACTGTACATGCGGCCTGCAGACACGGACCGCGCACGAGGACTGTACATGCGGCCTGCAGACACGGACCGCACACGAGGACTGTACATGCGGCCTGCAGACACGGACCGCGCACGAGGACTGTACATGCGGCCTGCAGACACGGACCGCACACGAGGACTGTACATGCGGCCTGCAGACACGGACCGCGCACGAGGACTGTACATGCGGCCTGCAGACACGGACCGCACACGAGGACTGTACATGCGGCCTGCAGACACGGACCGCGCACGAGGACTGTACATGCGGCCTGCAGACACGGACCGCACACGAGTACACTCACTGTACATGCGAATTGTGCTATTTGTTATGGTTCCTTAGTATTTTCTATATTTTTCTAGTAAAGCGTGATTCGAACGGTCGTGAAACGAACGAAAGCATGTACTCGCAATCCTCGGCAGCGGCTCGTGGGCTCGTGACTAAAATGAATGTAATAGTCGAACGGCCCCACGTCGATACAAAATACCGTATTCAGACGTCGGACGTCGCCTCCCTAACTAAACGATCCTCCTTCGAGTATCACGAGATCATGTAGATTTTTTCCGTCAAAATCTAAATAATATATTAAATCTATACAATTAATTTTAAAATTATGAATCTGATATATTTGAAATAAAAATCTAATATAAATGTATATTATTAATAGATTACCATACAAAAGATCGTGCCTTCGGTATATATTATACGTAGAGTGCACCGAATGTTGTAACATGTTTCTGTATTTAGTTGTACATATAGAGTAAGGCTAAAAGCACACTAATATCATGTGAAAGCGAATTTATGTATTATTTTGAATGTATTAAAGTTTGGTGACGAGTGATTGACTCACGAGAGTGGCCAAAATATAAGAAATGTTGTTTAAAATGAACCCTACACGTGGAGCGTTTTATTTCTGACCTGTGTCACCCGGCGGGCGCACCGTGTGTATATCGGCTCTTAAGAACCTGATACGATCGCACGGACGGCGTGCGGTGGTTTATACTAAATAGAATACAAACAGTGTCGTCTACTCTCGTCCATAACCGAGCTCCCTGTTGGTCTGCCCAGTCTTCCCCGAGGGCGCCCGTCAGGAGGCGTTCCCGTGTACGTTACTCGCGGACGATACCGCCCCATTCAGTATCCAGCAGATCTCTCGTATACAGTATTTTGATTGGAGGATGGCCTAACCCGAACTTCTGCGACACGAGTGAGAAGTGTATACGGGGGACAAATATGACTAGACGGCGGAACCTCCGGCCCGGGCTAAAAGCATGTATACAGCATATTTACACCTTCGGAAGTGCTCTGGGAGTGGTTACACCGGCTTACGTCATAAGAGCTACCAGCAAGTTCCAAATTTACACAAAGGCAACAGTATCTATTATATTATCAGCGGTCTCTAAGCAACAATTCGCCCGTCCGAAGGAGAAAGTTACATATTCAATGTTTATACATAGATCTTGTAACTTTAGTCTTCGAATGAGGTGAATTATAACGTTGGCTAAAAAACATGACGATAGACAAAGACTACAAAATGATCAATGACTGGACTAGTTTCAAACCCGTACGTGGCTCTGATTGATCGCTCGCAGCTCGCCAGTCGCCGGGCGCGACTCGTGAACTGCTCTGGCGGGGGAGGGAATAACAGCCCCGTATGGGCTTGAAACTAGTCGGGCTCATCCGATGAAAGTAAAACGTGAGTATAGCCGGTTTATATACATTAATTATGAATATCAATCACGATAGTTTAATTTAAAAAAAGTACATTTAACATTTATAATTACGACGATTTTCTATTATAGGCAATTAATATTTTAGGGCAGCAGGCGTGGATTAAAAGATGGTTCGCAAGGAAGTGTTTTATTAGAAATTTGAGCCGTTGGATTGTGGATGCAGACGTCCTAAGTATGAGTATGCTACAATATCATCATTACTATTGGTATTTTTAAAGTTAAGTTGACGCAAACGATGTGGGTTTAACTCAGTGTTTCCCGACCTTTTTTGATCCATGTCCCACGTTAATTGTCTTTTTCACTTGTCCACTTAAAGAACATAAATAATAGGTTTTAGGAAGAAAATTGTCGTGGGCCCCACGTTGGAAAACACTGGTTTATCTAGTAAGAATGTAATAATAATATTTTTGTGTTAAGAGACAAAGAAGCAATGACTAGTATTTTTATATTAGTCTATGAGCATGGAGTTCTAATTGCAAACGATACTGGTCAATATGGTCTGGTCAAAAAGATCATAGGCCCAAAACCAAGAATACATAGAAATTAAATTCAGTGAGCTAAAGCAAAGATACAGCCAGTGTTGCACACCCGAAAAACTAAAAAACAGCAGCTCACCAATAGTCAAAACAATGGTGGGGGGTTTTAAGTTTTAACTTGTGACTATGTAACTCAGCTTGCTTGGGTAATGCTTCGCTTTACGATTTTGTCGTGGAGTCTATCTCCTGACGATGCTTCGGTTACGGGGCGAAACAATTGTTGAGATTGTGGTGGTGAATGTGTGCAGTGCTTGTGTATTGTGCCATCGGTGTCAGGTAGTGCATGTAGTTCTTACAAATTCTGCATGTATCAGGTATGAGAACGAATAGTATACTCTACATTTAGCATTACACATATTTTCTTTTATCGCGGATTATAGCAAAATAATATTCTCATTACTTTTGTAAAGTAAAATTGGTATGTACTGGGTATGTATTATTTAGCATCTAACAAGTAATACGGATGTGGAAATAATCGAATTTATTATATTTGATTTTCTTAATATTATAAATCAATTTAAAAAAAATGATTTCCGTAAAATATCACAACTTTGCCCGATTTTTTGATAAAATGTAATGAATTTCAAATTTTATCTGTAAGTACTTATGTATATTTTTTATTTTCAAACAATGAAATGATATGAACATGTGCATACAGTAGCTGTATCAATTGTTTAAAAAAATTATATTTAATCTGAAATATTTTGGATTTTGATAGCGGACAAAATAATCAGGAGTTTTGGCCAACATTGCCCATGTCTTTTTTTGCACAAAAATAACTTCTAAAAATAAATAATAAATTACATTACTAGATCTTAAAGCAATTATAGCTTTAATTTTAAAATTTGGATTGTAGACCTATTGATAGCTGGAAAAATTGAGTGGGCAATGTTTTCTAGCGACTTTTTGATTTTTTCATACTTGCGCCGTCCAGTGATTAGAGGGTTCAAGGGCTGCCAAAATTAACTAAAATTCTTACACGAAATTATTTATTATTATTTTTGGTATTTTTTATATATATATAGTGATGCTCGGTGAGTATGCCTATTTCAATTCATTCAATATTATAGCCTATTTTCATTCTAGAGAGAGGAGGAAAAATCGTTTTTAAAAAAATCGATTATTTTGTTACGAACAATCCATTTTTCAAACCGATTTTCGAGAAAAAATTTTCTTTTTTTATATTAATAATGAATTACAATAAAAGTGGACAACTACGAAGAAATAATATGAGATGCGCTGTTTGTGAAATTGGATTAAATTTAGCCAAAATTCATTTTTTTCATCCAACAATGCATATTTAATCTTGAAAAACAAGAAAAAAAGTAAAAAAGGGATACCTAAAATAATCGATTTTTAAAAAAAACTATTTTTGATGAACAACTAATCGATTAAAAAAATCGATTATTTTTCACATCGCTAATCTGTATTAACTATTAAGCGCAGATTGCAGAATAAAAACAGTTTTCAAAGTTATATAGTCAATTTTATTTTTTTACTATGCTTTAATTGACTATGATTTAATTATATATAAATATTGCGTTTTATCGCAGCGTATAATTATAAAACTGACGATAGGACTCAAACTTGTTATTATTACTTCAAACGTCGGAGAACAAACAACGAGACAGTGAAAACAATTAAGTCAGATAAATAGTGCGTAACTTATTTCAGCATTCGTCAATTTGTTCCAATTTTAGTATTCACATATTTCCTATATATAACAATGTCAATCAATCAATTTGTTTAGAAATCGTTTAATTTACTTAATATTGATAAAAGTTTTTTCCGCAGAGTCCAGCCGTGACTTGCAGAAATGTCGAGAAAAATAATTATTTTGCTCCTGGCATTTGCTACCAGTGTAGCCGGTTTTACAAGGTAATTTAGGTTAATCTAAGTGCGTATATTTATGATCCCTCTTTGCAGTTCATAATCCCATTAAATTACAAATAGTGATGTATTGTTATTATGGTGTCTTGTATAAGTATGAATTGTTGTATAAACTTTTATTTGTGCTTTTACTTGGATATCTAATATATACAATGTTTATTATTTATTTACTTCAATTCAAATGCTATGGGAAGGTCTGGAAGTCAGGGAAGTTTTCTGGCCACAGGATTATATTATCCAATGTACTGTGTTGGGATATGACCACCAGCTCTGTGACTGCATCACCTATAGCCTAGAAAGATCATCTTATCCTAACATACATGTGACACTCAGTCATTACATTTCTCCACACTCACTACCATAATGTTTCTTTTCCTTATTGGTGTGAACCTGATAGTCATCTGGTATTTGGAGCCAGTTCCTACTGAAGAGTGGCCAGATTATGTACTGTCATAACATTGTGAATTCATATCGATCTCCTGTTTCATTACCCTGCTGGTACCCACGGCTAATTCATGCTTGAAGTCAAATATGTGTATTCTGTGCCATTCATTTTGCAAATTAATAAGACTCATAGTACTATGTATTACTCGTTCCAACCAAATTACACTTTATTTAAGAGATTTAGTTCTGTTGTTACATCTAATAATATAGTTTCCATTAAATTGCCCTTCGTACATGTTATTGTGTGAGTGTGTGTTTGAGAGTGTATCTGTGTCTAATTCGTGATGCTACACAGTAAGTCACCACTGAAGTCACAATGACATGGAGTTTTATTAAACCTCAAATTTATATTTGTGTTTGGTCACATGTCCAGGGTCCCTCTGTACCGCATGAAGACAGTGCGCAGGCACCTGCACGAGGTGGGCACGGAGCTGCAGGCGGCGCGCATCAAGTACTCGGCGGGCCCCGCGCCCGAGCCCCTCTCCAACTACCTCGATGTGAGCCATAACATGTCATTGCACGTCCCCAACTTATTTCAACTTTAGATGATGTATTTATATTTCATATAATGTAAACAGTTCGACCGCAATAAAATGAGTCTAAGGTAAGGTAAGGATTCAGTCCGGTTCAGTGTTTTCATGTTGTCTCTCTACGACATGGGGTTCACCATCGCTCTTTAAACTGTTAATCTGATTTCATCAAGTTAAAATAACATAGCTCGCGCGGCCGTCAAATGACTCGTCGCCGGCAGCGAGTAACGTTTGGAGACTTTCGTGTTCGAGGTTTGGGCGTTTTCAGACGAGAAGCTCTCCCGTAGCTACCTGAACACTTCCCATTCCAGCCGTGAAAGTCACAGTAGCGACCGCACGGAGCTGACCGCGTACACATGATTTCAGTTAATTACTCATTATTTAATGTGACCGCCTGATATTTGTTCGTGATAACCTCCGGGCCGCGAGCTTATCGCGGTGATACCGCCCCGGCTGCGTTGAATATTGTTATAACTGAACCGTTCTGATCGGAACGCTTATTGTTTTTATTTGTAGCGAAGCTATATCACGAAGATATGCCCGCACGTCGCGGGTGCTGCGGCGTGCGGACATATTTTTTAACAATTTTTTCTAATAGATAAAAGTGCCATAACAGGTGTTCTGACTCGAGTTCCCCCTCGCAGGCCCAGTACTACGGGCCCATCGCCATCGGCAGCCCGCCGCAGACCTTCAAGGTGGTGTTCGACACGGGCTCCTCCAACCTGTGGGTGCCGTCCAAGAAGTGCCACTACACCAACATAGCGTGCCTCCTGCACAACAAGTACGACAGCACCAAGTCCCGCACGTACCGCGCCAACGGCACCGAGTTCGCCATCCACTACGGCTCGGGCAGCCTGTCCGGCTTCCTGTCCGCCGACGACGTCACCGTGAGTGCGACGCGCGACACCCGCGACGGCCGCGACGCGCGCGACTGACGCGTCCCACTCGGTCCGCAGGTGGGCGGCATCACGGTCGGCGCGCAGACCTTCGCGGAGGCCCTCTCGGAGCCCGGCCTGGCGTTCGTGGCCGCCAAGTTCGACGGCATCCTCGGCATGGCCTTCTCCAGGTACCCTCCGCGAGCCGTCCGCGGGAGCGGGGCGGTCCGCGGCGGCACTGACGGTGCGTTCCGTGTTGCAGCATCTCGGTGGACGGCGTGACGCCCGTGTTCGACAACATGGTGGCGCAGGGGCTGGTGCCGCAGCCCGTGTTCTCGTTCTACCTGAACAGGTGCGTACCGTCCGTCAGTCTAGCGGCGTCGGTCTAGCGGCGACGCGCGCACTCGTCACTCACGGCCGCCCCCGCAGGGACCCGGCGGCGGCGCAGGGCGGCGAGCTGGTGCTGGGCGGCGCGGACCCGGCGCACTTCCGCGGGCCGCTGACGCGCGTGCCGCTGTCGCGCGCCACCTACTGGCAGTTCCGGCTGCAGGGCGTGCGGGCCGCGGGCGCCGCGCTGTGCCGCGCCGGCTGCGAGGCCATCGCCGACACGGGCACGTCGCTGGTGGGCGGGCCGGCGGCCGAGGTGGCGGCGCTCAACGCGGCGCTGGGCGCGACGCCGCTCGCCTTCGGACAGTTCGCGGTCGACTGCTCGCTGATCCTGAAGCTGCCGCCGGTCACCTTCACCATCGCCGGCGTCGCGTTCGTCCTCGAGGGGGCCGACTACGTGCTGAGGGTGAGCCTTCCGAATAATATTTCCTTTCGTGTAATATACAAATAATGTTACTAGTATTATTATTAAGTATTCAACAATATTTCGAACTGATGAAGTTGAAAAAAAAATTATATCAGCAAAATCATATAAGCGATGACAAAATAAGAAAATATTTATTTGTATTTTCTTATTCTGTCAAAAATTTCAATAATGACACACATTTCATATACAGCATTCCGCATGCTGCAGATGCAGATTAGTAATTTATTGATTCAGAATAAGTATAGTTTTAATCAGAGACGGTCCCGTGGTCGACCTTTACCGGGGTGACGCGGGGTGACCCGGGGTGACGCGGTGCGCTGTGCAGGTGTCGCAGTTCGGCAAGACGGTGTGCCTGTCGGGCTTCATGGGGCTGGACGTGCCGCCGCCCAACGGCCCGCTGTGGATCCTGGGCGACGTGTTCATCGGCAAGTACTACACCGAGTTCGACATGGGCAACCGCACCATCGGCTTCGCCACGGCCGCCTGAGGGGGGAGCTCCACTCGATACTCATCATTACTCAAATATTCGCCGTAGCTATTCGATAGCAGCTCTCGTTATAAGTTTATCGTTTATCACTCGTAAGACTAAAACGTCAACTACCAAAGAATTAACTTTAAAGATCTTTACGGCGGCTGCCATCGCTTCGTCCGCTATTAATTAATCAATACATGACAATATATTTAATTACGTTTGTAGAATTATCGAATTATCCTGTTGTAATAAATCTCTTTGAAATGTACCACGCGTTTCACTACGAACTAACCTCCAGAATTGAAGTATGACAATACTATTGCCTATCTTAATGTCGTAAAAAGTTTACAGCTGGAAAAAACCACAAGCTCCATGACCGTCCTTGCATTTATAAAATGCATATTTTGCAGTTATAAAATGGCGACGTGTCAAAGTGTACCATGTCGGTCCGAGCACACTGCCCCGAGGAACGCCAAAAGTAACAGGTTCCTCTAAACTACTAAAGCCATCTACAAGTACATACTGAGTTCGATCAGTTAAATAACTTATAAATATTATAAGGCAAACCCCTAATGCCAATCTGTTTAAGCTTATCGAGCAAAATCCAAATGCAGTCAAACGCCATCGAAAGTTCTAGAAATAGACCAACTGATTTAAAATTGCTGTTAATATTTTTAATAATATGCTCTGAAAGCGTTAAAACAGTATCTTCAGTGGATGTTCGACACTGAAAGCCAAACTGATTTTTCAAAGATCTTACACAAGGAGAGAACAGACATCGGCCTGTAGTTAGTGACACGACCTCTATCACTACTTTTCCGGACTGGATGCACGACAGGTTTTTTTTAAAGCTCTTGAAAATAATCCGGTAGAAACACAAAGATTAAATAAAGACTTAGTGTATTGTCAATTCAATTCAATTCAATTTTCAATGAATGGCGTTCAGGAGTGCATTATTCGCACAAAATACTTCGCCAATGTCACGTAAGATGGAGAACACACAAAGGAGATTGTACGGTGAACTAAAGAATAAAACTGAAATTTTGATATATTTACAAATAGTGGGAACTTTATGTTTGACCCGTCACCTGAAACAAATAGGACAACACAACATGAATATACGTATATAAAAATAAAATACTTATAAACAATATATATTTTTACAATTTTATATTATTACACTTAATATATTTACATAAATATTTACAATAAGGACTAAACACAGACGTTAACAAACATTCAACATTTAGGGGACGAGGGATTTTGGATGGGAGAATATCATATAAAGGATGAAGGAGCTTAGGACAATTCAAAAGGATGTGGGATACAGTGCCTTCGTCTAAACCACACTCGCAGATCGAGTTGTCCCTAATCCGGAGCTTAGCTAGGTGTACAGGTGTGCATGAGTGACCAAGACGTAAGCGAGAGATTGTAGATGAAACCCATCTATCTGCATATCTATGGAGAAAAAACCATGGTCGTCTTGGGATTTCTGGCTGAAGAGAAGCGTAGTACTTACCCTTGTTAGTTTTTGAGGACTCGTAGAACGAGTTCCAGGATTTCTCCAGGTAAGTCTTTGCTAACGAGCAAAGATCACTAGCTGTATTTTCGAAGTGTTCGAGCGTTCCATCTTGAACTGCATCTTTAGCACATGAGTCAGCAACCTCATTTCCAGGAATACCGGAATGGCTAGGAATCCAGACTAATAGGATGGATAATCCCTTTTGATAACAAGAGAACAAAATCTCCCTTATCTTCAAAACAATAGGAAATCTTGACTTACTACGAAAAGGATTTTCTTTAATAGATAATAAACAACTAAGGGAGTCTGTCAAAATAACTGTCTGTTGTAGGTTATGGGAGTGTGCAAACAGGATTGCTTGTAACAAAGCAATGGCCTCTCCTGTAAACACTGAAGTCTCGGGAGGGCATTTGAATTTCAACACAATTTTATACTTGGGGATCCAGCAGGCTGCACCAACGCAGCTATCCGGGGATAGCTTTGATGCATCTGTATATATGAGGAGATGATTCTGCCAATTGTCATGAACATACCTTTGAAAATTGTGTTGTGTATCAGGTGCATACTTGATTAAACCTAGATCTGTGATGATTAGAGGATTGTATACGAGGGATTGATAAGGAGTACAAAAAAGAGGGTTGGATAAATAGCGTAATAAAGGGTGGGGTAGGGAGGTGTATTTAAGAAAACTATCCAATATGACTGATCTTGAGTTCCTACAAACAGGTAAGTGAGATAGGAGGGATAATTTGGACCAGAGAGGATGAGAGGACAGCTGTAACGACTTACTAACATATCGGTCACATAAATATTGATGACGGAGGGATAAAGGAGGATCAACACATTCAACTTGTAAGGCATTAGTGGGGGAGGATTTCATTGCGCCCAGAACAATTCTGAGGCATTTATATTGAATCTTATTTAATTTTTCAAATGCTAACTTATTAAAAGGTTCTAGGACAAACAGACAATAATCCAAATGGCTTCGAACTAGAGCGTTGAACAGTAATTTAAGGGAATAGGGGTGAGCCCCCCACCATACTCCTGCTATAGCACGAAGAACATTGATACCCTTTTCACACTTTTTTAAAACATGATCAGTATGAGCTAATCCGTTCAATCTGTAATCAAGATAAATTCCTAGAAATTTTGCCTTATCTACAAGATTGATGCGTTGGTTTTCATAAGAAAACTGGAAACTAGGGATAGATTTTTTTTTAGTGAATACTACTGCCTGACACTTAGGAACGGATAAGGATAAACCATGGTCAGACAGCCACTGGCCTAGATAGTACAAAGCAGAGTTTATTCGCTGAGATATGTCCTCTACACAGCAAGAACTATAGTAGAGAACAATATCATCAGCATATTGCAAGATATCACAGAAGTTATTAACAGACAATTCGAGATCTTGGGTGTATATGCTGTATAGCAGAGGACTTAGGACAGAGCCTTGAGGGAGACCTTTCCAGACAAGTCTGGGTGGGAGAGATGTTGAGCGATGTTTCACCACTATGGATCTACAAAACAGCAGGTTACATATGAAATGCACAATCCTCGGCGGTATACTCAGCTTTTGCATTTTCTGCCTGAGCAACGGAAGAAGGACATTGTCGTATGCAGAAGCAATATCCAGGAAAACACCCACAAGGTACTCTCCTTTTGTAAAGGCTAATCGAATGTCTGTTGTAATTATGCTAAGGCTGTCAGTTGTACTAAAACCCTTCCGAAAACCAAATTGGGAGGAGGGAAGAATATGTCTACTTTCTACTATCCATTCCAAGCGGTTTTTAAGGAGGTGTTCCGAAATTTTTGCTAAAGTTGATGATAATGCTATGGGTCTATAAGAATTGGGATCAGATGGATTTTTGCGAGGTTTCAGGATAGGGATAACTATTTGAGATTTCCAAGCGTCCGGCACTATTCCGGTCTCAAAAATTTTATTGATTATGTTTAAAAAACAAAGTTTTGCTTTATCTCTTAAATTTAATAAAAATGAGTATGGAATGCCATCTTCCCCTGGTGTAGAATCTTTCAATCCATCGAGTGCTACTTGCAACTCAGACATAGAGAAGGGAGCATCCATTGAATCTGAACTTATACCTAATGTAAAATTGAGGAACATGTCATTATATGGAACCCAAGGTGGAGCCAATTTATCAGCAAAATCGTTAAGCCAGTTGGAGGAGTCGTTGGAAAAAGGATCAATGTGGTTAAGAGATCGTCGGAATCTTTTAACTTTATTCCAAACCACTGTGGAAGAGGATCGTGGAAGTAAGGATTCACAGAACCTAGTCCAACTTAGTTTTTTCTTTTTTTTAACAAGTTTTTTAACTTTAGCATCAATTCGTTGATAATTAAAAAATTTTTGTTGAGACATACAAATGGAGTATGACTCTTCTGCTAAAGATCTGAGGCGAAACAAATTACTGCATTCCTCATCCCACCAAGGAGGGGAAAGCATATGATTTTTTGGAGGGTGCTTTTTAGGGATATTGAAATCGGCCGAAGATATAAGAGAATTCAAAAAAATATTATAGTAAACCAAAATATTACTATTATCATCCAAACACGGAAGTGAGTCCATCTTGTTGTCAACGGATAAAGAGTAACCTGCCCAATTTGCTTTTTTGGTATTATATTTTAGTATGGGGTCAGGATTAGGAAGAGGTAAGATTCTACTATTATGTGAAATAATGATAGGGAAGTGATCACTACCATATGTGGATGGGAGGACTTTCCAAGATAATTGGGATGCAAGGTTGGGAGAACATAATGAAAGGTCTACAGCAGATTTAGGGTTCTGATTAGGATAAACTCTGCGTGTTGGAGAACCATCGTTAATGATGCAAAGTTCTACATCATCAAGAATGTCCACAAGCACGGGAGCTACTCCATCACAGAAGTAACACCCCCACATAGTATGGTGAATGTTAAAATCCCCCATGACCATGACAGGGGTGGGCAGGGATGAAAGGATGGTTTGCAATTCAGGCATGATTGAGGAGGAAGGATGGGGTATGTACAGTGAGAGAAAAGAAATGTTCTGAAAACGGATAGCAACAGCATTAATCTGTTGACTAAAGGGAGGAAGGGGAATAGGGGAGAAGGGATAGGAGTTCTGGATAAAAAGGGCACAACCTGCATGCCCATCACTTCTGTCATCCCTAAAACAGGAAAAGCCTGGAACCCGGTACCGGGAACCTGGCCTTAGCCATGTTTCCGAGATGGCAACAATGGCAGGCTTATGCAGGTTAATGAGGGAAAGCAATTCATATTTTTTGGAACTTATACTTTTACAGTTCCATTGAAGAAATGTTGTTGGGGCCATTTTGAAGGATTTTAAAGAGTTGGGTAAGATTATGGGCAACGTTGGACGGTAAAGGAATTTCACTGCATGGGGCAACAATGCTCAAAAGAAATTCAGAAAGAATTTCTAAAATTTTGCCTTGAGAGGGAGGAGAATCAGTGGGATTATTGTTAAAAGCACAACCATTGGGAAGGGATGTGGAGCAATCACCAACAATGTTCTGGTGGGCGCTCTTATCGTAACCTTTTCCTAATGGTGTACGAGGACGAGGAGATCGGAAGACTGTCTGTCTGTAGGATTTTGTTGTAGACTGGGATCGCAATGGACTTTTTGGAGAAAAGATTGGTGGTGTGAACATTTCTTTTGCAATCTCAGCGTAGGAGCGTCGGACGGGAGGGAACTGAGTAGATGCTTCCATGTAAGATATACTATCTTGTGACATAACCATCTTAATTGATTCTTGCCTTGAAAACTCTGGGCACTCCTTATCAGTTGCAAAATGTTTCCCTGAGCAGTATAAACATGTTGACAACTCTTTGGAGACTTCACAAGAATTTCCTGAGTGGGGCTGAGCACATCTGTAGCACCTAGGTTGCGACCTACAATTAAGTTTGATATGGCCAAAGCGACAGCAGTTCTGACACTGGATAGTAGGGAGTTTATATGATTCTACAGGTAAGGAAGTATGGTATGAGTATACCTTAGCAGGAAGCATTTGTCCTCTAAATGTAAGAGCAACCGACTGAGTCGGTACCCAAGATGCAACACCATCGCTTGTCACCTTCCTGTTTAATCTCCTTGCCTTAAGCACAATACCACAGCCAGAAGGAAGTTCAAGAGAATCAACAAATTCCTCCATGGACCAGTCCACCGGGACTCCTTTAACAAGACCCATTCTTGAGATATTATAAGTGGGAATAATTGCTTTGTATTTAGTCAAATTTAATAAGGGATTAACAATGAAGTCATTGGCAGATTCTGCGGATGTAAATTCAACGGTAACCTTATTCCTGCCTGCATTCTTGACTCCATCATTTACTATTGAACTAATCTTGTGTTTATGTAAAAACTGACCGAATGAAATAGCCCGTATAGTAGTTCCTGAGGCTGGGTCTGGGACGTCTCGGGAGATCTGGACCACGAAAGGACCTTTGTCGTCCTTCATGTAACTTAGGGGGCTCGCGGAAAACGACGGATGAACGAACATGGTTTGTATTGACGGGTTAGCCGAGGTAGGATCGACTATAGTCTTTTTTATAACAGCCGAATCATTATCATTTTGTGGAACATCTACTTGTCTTTTGCGAACTAAAGGTAACGTACCACCCTTATCGGGAGGTTCGGGTGGAGGATCGCAATCCATAATCGAGCTTTCTTTTTTTAATAAGAAATAAAAACTTACCTATATACAGTTGTTAGTAAAATAAATATATTAATAATAATGTTAGTACAAGAAATACCAACTATTTCCACTCTTAAAAGTAATAAAAAGACCAAAATTACACCGAAATCTCACTAACACGTGTGCACACCAACACATACGCTCGTATTGTCAATATATTTTTTTTTTTAATATCAAATATTATATTTTGTTAATCCAAAAAAAAAAATAATATTATCCGATTAACCGTGAATGCGGTGTCACGGTGTCATCCTATCACGTCACACGTTGGTTATTATATTATAATTCAAAATATTTTTATTGAACTTGTGAACAAGTACTTTTGAATTTGCTATTGGTTCGGAAAGCTGTTTCTACCGAGAAGAGCCAGCACAAAACTCGTCGGTCGCTCTTTTCCAAATATAGTTCTTATAACTGGTTACTTTGGTCATCATGAGCGGGCACAGCACGTGCCGGCAGTGGGAGGGGAGGGGGAAGAAGCGGAGGACTCGACCAGAGAAACACCGGTGCTTAGTGATTTAAAACTATATTTATTTAAATAAAACATTTAAGTAAAATACATTGTCCGTACATAAATTATAATTACAATAATCTGATCGTTCTACGCTACGCTACTCCCAATTTATGTTTTTTTCTGAACTTTTTCACATACGCTTCGACGAGCGCCTGGATCTTGGTCGGGTTGATCTCGCCGGACTTGTTGTGACAGATCTGCGGACGGACACTGGTCAGAGTGCGGGCCGGACCGGCGGGGGTTGGGGGTCCACAGCTCCCGACCCCCGCTGCGGTATAGCGCCCGACGACCGGACATGCATATACTAACGACTAAAATACTTTGTTGTACCAAATCTGAATATTGAAAGTAGAAGTGTGTAGCGTAAACAGTAGTAATTAAAGCACGGAGGTCAGTTAGTCAGTCAGTCAGCCAGTGCAGGAACGTGTTGGCATCGCCCTGTTTTCAATTAGTAATATATAAATTATTCAATTAGTAGTATATAAATTAGCTTAATTTTTTCCCATCTGTTTTTTCGCCCACTCGTTCCGCAAGCCGAGGCAGCCCACGAGTGGCTCTACGGTCACTGTGAATATGATTGTTTTTATTATGTGCTATTGTGTAATCTGCTGGCCTGACATAAATAAACAAACGAATAGTACACAAAACCTCGGCATGATTATATTTTAACTTCAAAACGAAATAATTGTAAAAAAATTTTTTAGCTTTAAATCAATTTAGTTCCAATAAGAGAGGTACGTCGCGAGCTACGGGCGGAGCGGGCTCACCTTGGGCACGGCGCGCCGCAGGATGTCCTTGTACTCCTCCTTGGTGACGCGCTTCTTGTTGTAGTGCGGCTTCAGCACCAGCTTCACCTCCTCCACCACGCGCTCCTGGCGGTTCAGCTTCTTGAGGAACTGCGGACACACGGACGCGGCTGACGGGCGGAGAGCGGGCGCCGCGCTCGCCGCGAGCTCTGCACTGCAGGCGGACTCACCTTGCTCTTGACCTGCAGCTCCACCGCCGAGCTGGGCAGCTCGTCGAGGATCTTCAGGTTGTCTTCGTCCAGCTTGACGCCCACCTGCGTCTTCCCTGCGGCGAAAAAACGGCACCGGTTAGAGAGTGTGGCGCCGCGACGACAGACGAAAGGTCGTTGTAAAGTGGGAGCACTACACTACACTATTTACATTTTAGAAGGGATAACATTGAAATCATGAATGTTAATCAAACATCGATGTTAATGTTGATGTTGTCGATGCATCGATTGGCGAAGGGAGGGGGCACTTTTAAAGAGGCCCCCACCCACGTAAGGTGACGTACTGTGAGGTTCAAAGGATCCCCCATCCTCATCTCCCCATCAACGCGTGCAACGGTACCCTGTCTCCGCCACCAGCGGCGTGGCGAAGCACTGTCAGGTTTTTAGTTGGTGCGAGTCCGACATACCTGCCGCTCGTTCCTGTCGGACGGTGACGAGCCGTAATGAGATTTCCTGACATAAAATATAATATCGGGTCTATAGGATGCCCGCTAACGGGAGGGACGTCACATGGTTCACGACCGAGAGCCGACCGACACGATGAATATAGACACGCGACTACAAGCAGCGACCCACGAGGCCACGGAGTAGGATCGCCCTGCTCGCGCGGTGCGGCCATTCTATTCCGCTCGCGCTGCGTACCTCGCTTGCGGTCGGGGCGCGCGGCGCGGGCGGCGGGGCGGGCGGCGCGCGCGCGGCGCACGGGCGGCTCGAACAGCTCGCCGAAGTCGCTGGAGCCCGGCGAGTAGGGCGACGCGCCGCCGTCCGAGGGCGCGCGCGGCAGCCGCGCCGCCTGCATCGGCTTCACCGGGTTGGACTTGATGGGCGACGGCTTGCCCGGGAACAGCTTGGGCGGCGCGCGCGTCGGCGACGGCAGCACGATGCGCGGCGCGGCCGGCGCCTCCGCCTCCGCCTCCTCCGCCTCGCGCGTCGACTGCAGCAGCGCCATCACCTTCTCCACGGGCGTGAGCGGCCGCCGCGCCAGCACCTCGTCCGCCGACAGGTTGCTGCGCTGCGCCGCCTCCAGCGTGAGGTGCGCGCGCGGCGGCGACGGGGCGCGCGCCGGCGACGCGGACGGCGAGCGCGTCGGCTCGAACGGGTCGTAGGCGTCGGGCGAGGGCGCGCCCGCCGGCCCGCCCGCCGCCTCCGCGCCCGCGCCGCCCGCCTCCGCCCCGCCCGCCGCGTCCGGCGCGCGCTCGCCCGCGCCCGGCGACGGCGGCGTCTTGGGCCCCGCGGCGGCCGCCGGCGAGGGCGCGGGCTCGGCCGCGGCGGGCGCCGGCGCCGGCTCGGCGGCGTCGCGCTCGCCGGGCTCGCTGTCGCTGAGCACGATCACGTTCTCGGGCGACGGCGTCAGCTCGCGGAACGGCGACCGCTCGAGGTCGATGATCGCGACCGGCTTGGCGGTCTCGTCGGGCGCGGCGGCGGCCCGGCGCCGGCGGCGGCGCTCGCGCCTGCCCTCCCGGCGCCGGCGCTTCTCGCCGTCCTCGCCGCGCTCCTGGTCTTTGAAACTGACGCTGACGAGGATGTTGTCCCCCGAGGTGAACACCTCCTTCGAGGGCCCGACGGGGTCGCGGGCGCGGCGCCGCGGGCGCTCCGGGTCGCGGCGGCGGCGCTCCCGCTCGCGGCCGTCCGGCTCGGGCCCGGGCTCGGGGCCCGGCGGCGGCGTGCGCGGCGAGGGCGGGCGCTCGGCGGGCTCGGGCGGCGCGGGCTCGGCGGGCCGGCTGGCGCTGCGCCTCCTCTTGCGGGCGGGCGAGGCGGCGGGCGCGCGGCGGCCGGAGCGGGCCCGCTTCTTCTTCTTGAGCGCGCGGCGCGGCGGGCTGCGCGCGGCGCGGGAGGCGCGCGACGCCGAGCGGCGGCGCTTGCGGCGCGACGGGGAGCGGCGGCGCGGGGACGTCTGCGGGGTGCCCGAGCGGCGCCGCGCCGTCGAAGCCGAGCGTCGCCCGCGCCCCGGCGAGCGGCGCTGTCGCGGCGGGGACGGCGAGCGGCCCCGGACGGGGCTGGCGCGCCGCACCGACGACTTCCGGGCGAGCGGGGACCGGCGGGCGCGAGCCGGGGAGTGCCGCGGTGCGGAGGGCGATCGCCGGCCCCCGGACGCGGAGCGCCGCCCTCGCGAGACGGACCGGCGGGCCCTCGACGGCGACCGGCGGCCCCGCGACGGCGAGCGCCGGAATGTCGAGAGCGAGCGGCGCGCCCTCGAGCCGGAGCGCCGACCTCTCGCGGGCGACGGGCGGGCGCGGGAGAGCGAGCGGGTCCCGGAGGGCGAGCGGCGCGCGGGCGCGGCCGAGGGCGAGCGGCGCGCGGGCGAGGCGGGCGCGGGCGAGGGCGAGGGCGAGCGGCCGCGCGGCGACACGTCCCTTCCGAAGGGGTCCTTCTGCTTGCGCCGCTTCTCGGTGACGACGGTCCGCACGTCGTACCGCTCGAGGTCCTTCCTCTTGGCCTTCCTCCTGCGCTGCCGGCCCTCGTCCCCGGAGTCTCGCCGCTCCCTCTCGGCCTTCTTGTCGTCCTTGTCCCTCTCTCTGTAGTTTCTTTCTTTACCGCTTTTGCTGAGTTTCTTGAACGATATCTCTGACTTCTTTTTGTTTTTACTCCTCTCTTTCCCCTCCTTCTTGGAATCTTTCTTCTTCTTCTTCTTCCCGCCCTCGTTGGACTTCTTGTTCTCCTTCTTCTCGGAAACCTCGCCCTCCTCTCCGCCCGCGGGCTCGACTGCCGGAGAGGGTCGGAACGTCTCTGAAGGAGCTCGTTCGTTTTCGGAGAACATTTCGTTGCCCTCGTCCTCGGATATCATTTCCGTGTCGAGGCCCTCGATCCCCTTTTCCTTCTCCGCGTCGAACGACGCGTCTTTAGTAGATTTATTCTCGTCGAGACACGGCGTGTAGCTCCGCTCGTCTTCGGTTTCGCTAACGGATTCAGTCATTTTCTCAATATTTTCGTCATTTTTTTCTGGATCTGTATCTATTTTTGGCGAATGTTGATCCAAACATAATTCTCGCTCAGAATCACTGCTAGCTTTATCGTCATCATTGATAGCATCATCTGCGTTTGTGCTATTTACAAAACCTGCAATATTATTTTCTCTTTCCTTATCAAAAGGTAGATTTTCTTCCCCATTTTCAAATGTATTTTTTAATTTATTTTCCAAGAGTTCAACAGATTCCTCCACTTCATGGTCTGATATTTCCTTGCTGTCTAAATCGTCACTGTTTTTTTCGTTCAAACTGTCGTCTTCTGGCCTACTGAAATGCTCTTCTCGCTTTCTGGCCGTACTGGTACTTTTTATACTACTTTCACTGTTTTCTGATATCTTAACCTTCGCAATGTTATCGTCGGCCAACGGTCTGCCCTCATCTCCTTCGAGAGCAGATTCTATATTTCCGAATTTCTCATCGGTATCGGCAACATCTTGACTAGTATCCTCTTCATCGTACAAAGAAACTTGCCTCTTAATTAAAGAAGGTGTATTTAATTTAATTTTTATTGGATTCCTTTTATTCGTTGTTATAGGACATCTCTTTGACACTTTTTCTTTATATTCCTCTTCAGATTTTTTTTTCTCGTCATAATCAGAAGTAGAGTAATGGGACTTGTTCTGAAATCTGTCGCCACTGCATTTTATTTCTGTATCTTGCACGGCCGGAGAGGTCGGCGGCGGAGTCTCGTCGTCTTCTTGCACTAAATCTTCCAGACTATCCTCCGCCCGTTCTCTGGGTACGACCACCTCCGCAGTTAAGGTGCTACTATTATTCGCAATATGCACACTCGCAGCAGAGTAAATAGAGAAATTCGGACAGTCTCCATCGGAATCATCATCGCTTCTATCATTGTGTGATTCTATGCTAGGAGGTACTATTAAATTTCTGTGCTCCTTTAAAACTTGTCGGACGGCCGTGTCTAGAATGTTCGGTGGCACGTTCATAACACTGGTGTCGATTCCAGCCAAAATACTTTCCAACGCCGGTGGAGGCGAGGGCGGCGCCGGGCCCGCGGGCGCGGCCGCCACCTCCGGGCCCGCGGTCTGCGTCACTGCCGACGTGCCAGAAGTCGTTTCGTCGTCTCCGCTGTCGTCGTCGTTCGTCGGTTCCGTGGGATCGTATTTTTCAGTATCGATTACTAGTCCAGAATCGCTTTTTTCATCTTCTGACTTTTCAACTTCAGAGATCTTGGGAAAGTTAAACACTGGCGGTTCGGACAGAGGTCGGTACGCGTGGGGTTCGGGTAACGACTGGTAAGCTTGCGGTCGGTTCTTCTCCTGCCGCGGAGCTTCTACCGATAAGAACGTATCTACATTCGCACTTATCGGTGGCATCTGACCCATTCTCATGTCCACCGGGGTCTCGAATCCTCCGAAAGAGTGGCGCGCCTGCGTCGGCGGGACGTCGTGCCTGGGAACACCGCCGCCGCCGTAGGGCTGCCACGGCAGGCCCGAGCCGTACCGGCCCTGACTCTGGTCGCTCGTCCTGTGGTGTTGGGAAAGAATTGATCCTCTGTTACTCTCGGGAACGGGCCTCCTAGATCTGTCGAAGAAAGTGTCATCGTTGTGCGGGTATTGCTGAGGTCGTCGGGGAAAAGTATCATAATAGTCGGTGTCGTCGCGGCGCATGTTGTTATTGTTATTCTGGTAGTTGTACGAGTTGCCCTGCCGGCTCTGGTAGCCCCCGTAGCCGTCGGGGTTGCCCCTGAAGCTGCCGGGCTGGTCCCGGTGGTGGGAGCCGTGGTGGGAGCCGCGGTGGCCGCCGCCCCAGCCGCCGCCGCGCCCGCCCGCGCTCTGTCCCGGGTACGAGGGGACGCTCTTCGCGGCCGCGTTCGCTTTCGACAGTTCGATTTTATCTTCCTTCTTAGAGTCCGTCGTGCTCCTTTTAAGTCTCTCGGTTTGTAGTTTAATATTTACATTTCCATCGACGGAAATAGACATTATAGAGTTTTTTGAATGTAATAACGTTTGACTCTCTAAGATATCGGAGAGAATGTCCGGCGCCGAGGAGGCGTGCGGAGGGGACGGAACCGAAATCATCTTCCTTCTGGCCTGAAAGAGTAAAAATAACAAATCACTCCTCTGCAATCGGAATCCTGGTACTATTTTGTAAATTTTCGGTAAAGGACCTGTCTGTAAGCGCTGAACGCGTTAGCCGTCGGACGGAAGGCGACCGCGGTGGACGCTTCCTCGGAGATGGCGTCATTCTCGTCGGAAAAGTATTCCAGTTCGTGGGGGTTCCCGAAGATCCTCAGCCGCTGAATGCCGGCGCGCTGCCGCCGCAGGGCCGGCGCCCGCGGCTCGGGCTCCGCCGCGCCGGGGGCCGCACGGGGGGCTGCACGGGGCGCGTGCTGCGCGGCGAGGCGCGCCCGCACGCTGGCGCGGACGTGCGTGCGCCGCGCCGCAGTTCGCGGTTGACGACTTTTAACCTGATGAGTAATATATGGATAGAGAGGTTAGAGCTTCTGTTTTTTTTCATAATCCAAAGTTTTCCAGAGGCCTCTACTCTCTTCAGACGAGGGTCGCGAGGCTCGAACCCATTATGCTACTACGATGCTATTGATAGGGTTAATATATCCTTAAAAATTTGTCTTTTATATGAAAATTTTGCCATGATATTTAACTTTCCACAAAGTATATGATGAATTTTAAATATACGTCATTTTAAAGAAAACAGACGAGCTGACCGAAACAAGCTTCACCTGAAGTCAGTGTTTTGTTAAAATATGAAATTTAATAATTTAGTATGATTTTTCACACACTTGTTTTTATGATCTCCTTCTTACTAATAATTAGTATAAAAATAATTTCATCATCAATAGTTCCGGTCAGAAGAGGTTAAATTTTACACAATCCACACTCACCCTTCGCTTCTTCACTCTCTTAGTCACCTTCCTAGTGACGGGAAACTTTCCATTCTCTTGAACTTCATATTCTATAATTACAGTGTTTGTCCTTCTTCTTCTGTACTTTCTCCTTTTGGTCGGCCTGCTCCTCGTCGGGCCGGTCGTCGAGCGGGGGGTGTTCCTCCGCGTGGTCCTCGCGCCGCGGGACGGGGCGGGCGCCGCGGCGCGGTCGCCGGGAGCGCCCCGCCCCGTGGACGTCGACGGTTGATCCGATGCATTCACGTTTCTAGACGACCTCCTAACGATTCTCTGTTGTCTCGAGGCTGAGGGCCGCGGCCCCGACGGTTCCGTGTCTAAAATGTCATCAAGTAAATCCTCCACCTCCGATAAATTAATATTCTGCAATACGTCATCGTCATCGAGGATATCTGTATAGCAGTTGGGACAGAGCCACTCGTCTGGTGGAACCTGAAAAAAGAAAAGATTTAAAAAATGCTGCTGTCAGTAATCTGTGCACCGACAAGTGCAGGTAGTGCACCAGAGTCTATCTTTAATGAGTATTAAAATAAAGGAGTTTTATAAAATATAGTGAAAATATTATTAGTTATATTACTATTACGATGTCTGATAATAATAAGCTAATCGTAATAGTTTATGGATTATCTGGATTGTAGAAAGATTTCAGTTACAAACACTATTATAAGGACTCTAATACAGAAGGCCATTGGGGACATTATTAAAGAACAAATAAACTAAAAAATATATGGATTTAACCAACGTTCAAATTTGCTCAAGATAGTAATAACGAAATATAAAAAATAATAATCAGATATAAGAATTTTGTTGAAAAAATCAACCTGCAAGTATTGCAACTTCAAGTAATTTATAGAATTAGGTGTTACATTGTGGAAATCCATAATACAAAAGTAATAATGCAATTAAACATCATGAGGAAACTTGCATATCTCTAAGAAATCTGGGGATATGTGTCACCTACGAATCTGCATTGGAACAAAGTGGTAGGTCTTAGCTCCAACTCTTCTCTCCAGAATTAAACAAGGCCTAAGCCCAGCAAAGAAGAAGAAGAATGTCTTCAAGTCTAAATAAATTAAGATACACTCAAAGTGGATATACTCTTGACATTTATTTAGGACCTATAAATGAATATATTTAGATACCAAGAACCAACACACCTGTGTGAGTGGTGGTGTGAGACACAGCAAGTGGTAGCCAAGGTCACAGCCATCGCAGAGCAAAATGGACTCCTCTGATTCTGCACTGCCACATATCTACAAACATATTTTGAATACCATCTGCACATGGTGAAATTGTGAATATACTTTTTATTAGAGTGACTTACCTCACAGACTGTGGGATCTTCAATAACAAAGAAATCAAGAGATGGCCTGCGCTCGGTAACTTTCACTGGCTGCGTGCGAAGGACTCTTCCACCAGCACATGCTCTTACAACTATAGAATTAAAAACCATCCTATCGACCGGGCATGTGTTAACATTTTTGGACCATTCCACAATGCAATCCAAACAAAATATATGTTCGCAGTTCTCTGGTGTCCCCACTTCTTGGTTTGTAAAGCGCAATAAGCATATCGAACATTTGTCAGAATTGCCTTCCGAGCTGTCAGACGTGAAGCCGGAAGTAGCCTTCGAGGTGGACGCTGCAGGCTTCGGGACATCGGAACGGTCTGTGGCCCAGCCCGAGCTGTCACTATCTGCGTCTGAATCTTTCAGTTTGGGTAACGTGCGCCTTCGCCGTGCTCCTGCGCATATTATTGAACTGCCGCTACTACTGTCGTTGTCTTCTTCATCACTTATTATCTGTAAATCACGAAACAATGTACACACTCTTATAGGAACGTTCGTTCGATGAAGTCCAACAAACAGTAATGTGGAGTAGTAACCCTCAATTTCTTTCTCCGTGACCCCGCCGCCACGCCGACGTTATCATCGCCCTCAGACTCCGATGACGACGACAGGATGACCACTCTTTTGATTTTCCGCTTCGGTCGCGGCGGAGAGTCGTCACCTTCGTCACTCATTCTAGAAAGTAAACAACGCGTCTAAACTGGAGCCCTAGTACGTGCGATTCGTAACACGAAGCGGCTAGCAAAGGTGTAAATGACCTTTGCTTATCAACTTTTACGACATTTGAGAAAAAACTTTTAGAACTCATTCAGTTTTTTTTTATAAATTACACAAGAAAACTGTTGAAGTAAATATAAATATGGCATACGCGATATTGAAAAGTATTTTTTTTATTTTGACAGCAAGCCGCTCTCAATGGTCAATCGGCCATTTTCAATAGAGTTTACAGATAACATAAAATAAAATAAGTTCCTTGTATTTTTTGAAAATTAATTTTACCACCGCAGATTATATTTCTATAAAAACCGAAGACACTTTTACTTTTTTATTGGGCCAACAAAAATAAACATACTTACGGACTTAATTGGTATTGGCTCTTTTTTGTAATATGATTTTTTTTTATTATCTGTACATTTACCCTACAGCAATATTCCATAAGACATATCACATAATATATAATTAATGCTATGAAAGTAAGCAAAATAAACAACAAACAAGTTTTGCTGTTTCGACGTCTGTAAATTGCCTTATCTTTCAAACAGCGTAGGCAACGGAATTAACTTTACCAGCTATATATTATTTGTGTGCTTCATTGTAATTTTGATTCCAAGGTCGTTTCCAAAAATACTCATAAGTTGTATTATCTGTTTTCATGGAAACATTATATGATTATTTATAAAAAAACATTACTTATAAAAAATAGTATGTATATAGGGATGAACTGAATGGGACTTAGAATGAAAAAAATAACGATGAATAAATAATCGTTTTTCTCCCCTTTAAAGTTAATTGATTATTTAGTATCATAATAATCGATTAATATTAAACGATTTTTTATAACTATTTAAAAAGTTGCCTTTTTAATATTAATTAAAAATAAATTAGAATAAAGGCTAAATTCAAATTCAAATTCAAAATATTCTTTTATTTATTTATTTATTTATTTATTTATCCTTTATGCATACAGAAAATACATTTAAAAAATATATACATATATATAATATGTACAAAAAATGATTTATGATAAGATGCAAGGGCGGTCTTATCGCCTACAGCGATCTCTTACAGACAACCCGTGAGTTACGGATTTGAGTACACGAATAGGTTGGTGCGACACAAATATAATGGAGAACTTGGTTTTTCGCCTATATATATATATATAGTCAATAGATTACATAAATTTTGAATACTAATCCTACACATCCTTTTCTTTCTAATTCTAATTAAACTATACTACAAATAAATAATAACAGATGCGCTGTTTGTAAAATTGTATTCAAATGTGTAGTTTGGCTACATTGGCATATGTGATCCTAAAACCAGAAAAAAGAATGATAAAGAAAAAGAGGAAAATAATCGATTACATAAAAAATAATCGACTGTTATAAAAATCGATTAATTTTTTCACATCTCTATCTGTATACTGATAAATGATAATTTCATATATTTTTGTTAGTAGTCGATGATTTCATGTCTTTTAAAATACTATCGCTTTTTTTCTACTTTTCATTTTCTCTTTTGAGAAAGAATTAGTGTTTACTTTTAATATAAAATGACAGCGGAGAACGAAAGGGAAATATATCATAAATTAGAAGCCATGAAAGAAATAAGGTCTGTGTAATTATAGATAAAATTAAATCCGCTTAACACCTGTAGGCTCGATCAATAAACACTTTTTTGTCTAGAAATAAACTACTCGAAATTTTTAAGCTAAATTTTACGGTGGCATAAATAACAGCGATTTTTATCATTGATTTATGAAGACCAAGTCACTAATCTTTCATGGGATTTTTATGTTATTCCAAGAGATGTATTAGTGAATCGTGGCTTAAAATGACTGCTGAATGTAAAATGATTATTAAAAGACAGTTTCTTTCTAGGAATAAAACAATAACGTTGGAGCGTCTAAAACGCAGCATACTGAACGAGGTTCGTAGCGGGGACCAGGAGGGTCGCTGCCTCGCGCAGTACAAGCGAGAGATGGAACTTCTGCAACAAGAAAAGATGAGTCATGTTGAGGAGCTTCGACAGATCCATGCAGATATTAATGCTGTGAGTAATTTAATAATTATAAGAAAATATGTTTTTTAATATGATGATAGGATAATTAATTATTGGCATTAACAGTTGAAATTCTCAATGTGAATAATAAATTATCCTTCAAAACTTAATTATCCATCTTAAATGGTAAACTGAAGTTCACCATTTAAGGTGATTAAACATATGTGTCTGTAATCAAAATGTATTTGAGTGAAACTTGTATTTAACGCTTGGCATTATGTCTCATGGAATTGTGCAGAAAATATGATATTAAAAAAAAAAAAAAATCCCAAACGAGGCAGACCTGCAATTTATTTAATTTGTTTCTCTTTTTGTGTCATTAAATTAGGGTGCCTTTTTAAAACACAGTGTCAAGTCTCAGGGCAAAAACAATAATAATGGTACACACCCAAGCTAGAGAATTAAGAAAAATGCATGAACTAAAAACACACAATCACTGCTACACTGACCTATAATACACTAGCATTGCATACATTCATTTGCACAATTTCTACATTTGAGCAGTAGTTAGTTGAGTAGTAGTAGTTTGCTGTGTATGAATTTTATGAATCTTGCACCCATAAGATACGGAAATGGATAGTACACTGTACATTTAGTATTCCTCCAATCATGGATTTTAGAAAATTAAAATTGTTATGACTTTTGTATTAGGAACTCTACAAAGTAATACCAAATTTTATTAATATTTTTTGGATTGCTTTATGCCTGCTTGTTGTTAATTGCCTTTAAATATGTTTTGGGTCACAGTGTTAGAACACAGTCAGAGCACTCTGAATAGACTGAGCTATAATGTAGTAGTCAGTACTACATGTCAATGTGAGCTTTTTTGTTCTCATAAAGATATAATGTTGTGTTAAATAATTTATAGAAGTAGGCATTATTTTACAGAATTCCATTGTACAAAAGTTATGATAGAATTATTATACTATAATTCACATTTGTTGAAAAAATCTATGTAATGTTAACTGTGGGAAGCAAAATGTTCTTATACTTTATACATCTCCTGACGAAGCTTCGGTTACTGGACGATACAGAATTTGAGATAGTTGCAATGAATGTGTGTACTGCTTGCGGGCTTGTGTGTCACATGCGGTAGTTAATTAACGTCAGTTAATCCTGAATGTTCCAATTGTATGGATGTGGAACTCCAATTTTAAATCATATATCACTGTGAAAACTTTTAAATTTTGTAAACAATATTTGCAATCAATCAAGAACAAATAATTATGTATGCAATAATCGTGCCCAGTACAAACCCGTGACTAGACTCATAGCACAGAAATACCGTGCGGTAAACACCAGCTGTGTGAAATGGGTGTTTATTGTTGCAGCCGGTGCGTGTCGGTTAGTGCGGCGGTGTTTGTGTTGCCTGTCGGGCCGATCGGTGGCTGCAGTTAAATTGATTCACAGCAGGAACTAATGTGGTTCACTAATGACTTTGCGTTTCACCAATTTCAACTGTACTATGAAATATGTTTGTTAATTGTATTAGTATCCATTAGGATTCGAACGTCTGTGTGTTTGTTACGATATCCTGGCTAATCCCCTAAATATAAATCAAATCTGGTATAATTGAACCTTCCATACCCGGCGAACATGAACATAGGATGAAAAAATTCATTCGTCCATCGCAAACAAATAAATTAGTACTTCGGATCCACACCTCACAGCTGTCGACACGCGTCGTTCAGACAAGTCGCTTCAGGCTCTGACGTATTTTGGACAAAAGATCCGTAACAGGTCAGTTTCGACCTCTGACCTTTCTTAAAATTGGACCTTCAGTCTTTCCGTTAAATAAGTTTCTAAACTATCACCGAGTATGGGATGGGTTTTATAGAACCTCAGCCATTACAATAACGTTATCGTACTCGGATTCGTTTCGTAGTTCTGTCTCGGACGAGGATATTCAACGTATGTATTCATAAAAAATGGTAACAATATTGTAACGTAAAACATAACAAACGTTCATAAAAAGTGCCGAAAAAATTTAGATCTACTTAACGGTCCTGCACCCCCGGGCCGACCTCGACGCTGGTATCGCTGCGGTGAGTCCGCTCGGGTCGGTCCGTAATCGTCACTCGGCGTGGTTCCAGATGGAGACCGTCATAAAGCAGACCGAGGAGAGCATGTCCCGCAAACTGTCGAACGCGTCGCGCCTGCACGAGGACTACCGGCCGCTGAAGGCCGAGGTGGACCTGCTGCGGCGGCAGTGCCTCGGCCTGGACCGGCTGCCGGACCTGCACGAGGAGGAGGGCAGCCCCATCACTCCCGAGTGGGTATACCTAGAGCGCTCCCTCGCGGCCGCGGTCCCCGGTAGGCTCGCGTCGCGATCGTCGACGTCTCTACGATCTCGACCGCTATCGAATCGACCCGGGTAACGGTCGAGACGATCTTCGGGAACCGCTCCGCCGGAGCCGGTTCCCGCATCCGTAAATTTGTTACGTCCTAAAGACCTCGGGCCCTCCGGACGTCGCGTGTTCACCGTTCCCTCTACAGCCGCGTACGTCCCGAGCGGGCGGGCGGCGCCCCCGCTGAGCGCGCTCTCTGTTGCAGCCGGTTCCCGGCGGCGGCGCCGGCGCGGGCCGCGTTCCTGGCGCCGGCGCCGCGCAAGCCGCCGCCGCCGCCGCCCGCGTTCAGGTCTGCTCTCGACCAAGATTTCCTTACCGTCTCGCTGAGGTTCGATTGTTTGTTTGCGCTCCCCCTCCCCCCGGCGGCGGCGCGCGCGGAGCCCGCTGTCCGGTCGCGCCGCGGTCCGCCGGCGGCCGGCTCCGCGCGCGCTCGCTCGCTTCCGTCTGCTTTTATTATACTTTCATTTCAATATGTTTCTTGCTTGTTCGTAAAAACGCTTCTCTAGTTTATTTGTATTGTAGTGAGTTACTTGAAAAGCATGAACCTTAAATGCCCGGTGAATTAGTGACTCTACGGTTCGTACGGTACGTCTTGAGATGCGACGATGCCTCGCGGCGCGAGCCGTCCTCGGTTGGATGTGAACTTGTAAAGCCTTAATATGGAATTCCGCGTGACCGCCGTGCTACCCCTCGGACGGGCCGGGCGGCGTCCGCGTCGGGAACGATCACAGAATGAGATCAATTTCTAACTGTAATCTAAATTGTTACGTGATCGAGTGCTTATATTCAATATCGGATATAATTTAAAAAAAGTACAGATAAAATTTTATGACTTGAAATTTGAACTATCGATATAAAAATATAGTAACGCTCTAGAGGCAATCGATCGCATCTCGAAAAGTTCACTTCGTACGAGCTACATTAGTATACTGTAAAGTAAAGATTACCTGAAACGATCCACTTATATACAACATATGCAATATTGCCTTAGTGACCGGTTTTTTTATAGTCAACGATATCTTTAAATCTAACTAACGAACGTGTGTAAGCGAGGAACGAGGCGGGCAGCGACGTCCGACCCGGGGACCTCTGCTACTGCAGCTCAGTGACTGCCCGAATGGATTGTTAACGCTGCATGTAGTACCTCGCGGGAGCCAGTAGCGGGGGGACAGTGGGTCGGCTGTCGCGCCCCTCGGCCGGTCGGTGTGATGGTAATGACGGGCCGCTCCCCCCCGCTCCCCCTCTCGCCCCCCCACCTCCGCAGGCAGCAGCCGCCGCCGATGAAGTCGTGCCTGTCCTGCCACCAGCAGATCCACCGCAACGCGCCCATCTGCCCGCTGTGCAAGGCCAAGAGCCGCTCGCGGAACCCCAAGAAGCCCAAGAAGAAATAGTGGGCCGAGCCCGCCCGGGGGCCCCGACCCCCGCCGGCCCCCGCCGGACTCCCGCGACCCCGTGCCGGCTCCGACTGCGTCCCACGGCCCGCTCGCGGACCGCGTCGGCTCGATTTGTGCGCTCTAAACGTATAATTTTTTTTTAATTCGAGCCTTTTCATGTTAATTATCTCAGTATTATGTAATTTGACCGTATTAGAAGCGATGGACTTTTGTCAATGTTACAGCTCGAAAGAGGCGTCTTGCGGTTTACATTTCGTGATGCCGCACGAACCGAGCCGACGCGCGAGACGGAAACGGGAGAGGAGTCGGTTCGGTGACGAGAGCGATGCTCTTAATATTATCGTATTTATGTAATTAGATTTATTATTTGTAAAATTCAAACCACCGTCGAAGATAGAATACGATAGCGATGCGCTCCGATGACGTGCCGTCTGCGGCGAACGGACGGCACCGGTGCGGGGCTGACGTCGAATGGCGTGCCGTGTGTTAGTTAGGTTTAGCTTTATTGTGTAATAAATGACAAGTTTTAGATTAAGCTTCTGTACGAGCACGAGTTTCGTACGCGATCGAACGATTCCACCGTATGTTATTTGACCGCAGCGAGTGTCGTTGTCGGCAATGAGTCCTCACTCGATTCGTCCCGGGTCCCCGCAGCGCTCGGCGAGGTTCCGTCTCATTCCGAGGGCCGGACGTATTCATCTATATTCCAGCCTCTATCGAACAGAATCGGCCTCGTCGAAGCCGGCCATCGAAATTTGAAAAAATATCAAAATTTGAAAAAATATCAAAAAGCTCGAGAAGCGTTATGAGTGCGTACGTTAGTTTTAATTACGGCAATTTCCCAGCTCGTCAGTAAAGAGTTACTTTTCGGTATAGAAAAGTTCAAATATATAATTAAATAAGGAAAATTTTACGGTCCATAAAGGGTAAGTTCTACAAAGAAGCATGTCAGAATAGTGACGGACTCCATTCGGAGTATGCGCGTTAAACAGGTGATCAAAAAGTGTAGATCTCGCCCACTTGCTCGGTATTAATTTTGAATAATAAGTACTTAACGCGGGTCGAAACGAAACGCCCAGCATAGAAATATGCTCGCACGAGCGCGTGGACGAGTTCGGCAGTCGCTTCTGATTCTAAGAATGAGACAAACGAGGGCTTCGTAAGGATGGAAAGGGCTCCGGCGGCCGACAGCGACACGGGTTCGTTCGCACGATGGTGGATGTTGGAGCGTGTCCATAAGATACATTTTAATAATTAAGTAGAACAATTGGTGTCGCACAACGGCGCCCGGAGTCGCGCGGCGCTGCGAGGCGGCCGTGGTCGGCGACCGCCGTGTACATACGAGTCATGTAAATATAGTTCTGTTTTGATAATATACACTTTTCATGTCGTGGGTTGTTTTATTGTACAAAATACGGTATATTTCCTTTATACTCGTGAAATAATAAATTTTCTCAAAAGTCAACCCATTTACTCTTTCCCAACAACTCAATGACATAATGAAGGCGACAATGTTTTTATATTATCGACCCAACTATTTGAAGAGGACTATATTTGAAACATAATGTAACAATTGTTATTACAATATTATCGGTCGAATATTTTCAATATCTGCCTCCTCTAAATGAGTCACGCGAAAATAGTCGCCTCAACGTGCTGAGATTAAAGCGGAAGGAGTGCGACGGACGGTCCGGCCGACATCGCCGCCCGGGCCGCGGCCGCCACTAAGACTGCCTCGCTACTTCACTCGATATCATCCTTTGTTTACAACATGAGACAGCTGCGTTGGACGCACGCTCGGTTGATATCATTCACCGTATGACCCTCCAATGTTTTTTCTGTAAACACTGATAAAGTTATTTGCAAGTTAATTTAGCATTTATCTATTATTGTTATTTAAAAGTAATGTTATAATATCGAGAATACTATCTATTGTATACAACTCACAAAATCGAATGACTCGATACAGATGGAAAGCTGCACGCGCTCGCTACGTGTCGAAACGAAATCGTTGTAATAAGCTCTTTCGACTGAGTCATTACATTTTAGTGACGGAAAGGCAACATTAATTTTTCATTATTCATTATCTATTATATAAATTATCAACAAACGCCTAGCAAACCTAAATTTCCGAACCGAAACCTCTTGCCCCAATAAGGAAAAAAGTTTAAATATAAACACAAAAGACTTTACTATACCTATGCGTAACAAGATACGGTGGTTATCGGCAACGCTGCTCAGGCGCACCGTGTTTATTTTTACTAGTAGATATTTGCCATACACGTCTGAGATTGCCATTAGTTTCACATCACATTTTAATAAAAAGACTTGATGTGTGTGTGTGTAAATGTGATTTCGAAAGAAATGAAAAGCCCAGGGAAAGTTAGTATGAACCCACAAAAAATATGAAGTTTCTAGTGTAGCAGTAGTGCTTTGTAGGCGTCGGAACGAGAAACGACAAAGTGCTAGAAATGAAACAAGATATAGTATAAAACATCTTTATTTAACTTATTTAACCTACAGTTATCACACGACCCCTACTTACTAAAATATCAATTAAATTCAACTATAAAAATAATATATTATTCCTCCTATAATATTTATATGTCTTAAAACTTATAACATTAATTGGTTTAAATTCATTTTAGCATAATGTTGAGTATATGAGGGTATGTGGAGGGACGCGGGCAGGGTTTTGCCAGCTTCCAAATCTTCGTGGGAGTGTCGGAATGTGTGCGGAGGCGGAGGTTGGTGTGGGAGGGGGAGGAGAGGGAGGAGGGGGTGGCCCATCAGACCAGGGGGTAGGAGGCGGAGGTGGCGATGCCGCAGGTGTTGTTCCGGTTGCGCGCCATCTTGATGTAGCCCAGCTCGCCCCACGTGCGGCCCCACGAGTTCTTCACCAGCCAGTAGTCGCCGCCCTCCTCGTCCGTGCCGTAGCCCACCACCAGCACCTGCAGCAGCGCACGGTGCGGCTCCGTTACCCGGGTCCACAGCCGAACTTGAGGGTTCCGACCCACCCAGTCATTTGAACCCTCATATTCGGTGACCGAGTAAGTCTCTCTCGGTCCTTATAGAGTTAATTGAAGTCAAATGGAATATCACTATTCCCGTGAGGGCAGATACCGCTCTTCACTTCCAGACGCAATTTAAAAAAAAATAAAAGTTACAAAAAAACATGACGACCCAAAAACGAGATTTATGTTATAATGTAAGTAGTAGTAACGGTCTGCAAGTATCCAACCTGAGTATAGGCCTTCTCTCTCCGTTTCTGGAGAGAAGGGTTGGAGCTAAGACCTACCACTCTGCTCCAATGAGGAGCGGTAAGTTACACGTATCTCTAGACTTCTCTGGAGATATGCAGGTTTCCTCACGATGGTTTCCTTCACCGAAAAGCGTGCGATAAATCGCAATTATCAATCAGACAAATGTTTTAACAGAAAACTCATCGGTGTCTGTCCAGGGTTCGAACTCGTGACCCCCTAAAAGAGTCACACGATCTCACCGCTGGGTTATCGCAGCTCAAGTCAACCTCAGCTAAACTAATATGGCCTAATCTAGCTACTTTATATCGGTTAGCCCAACGGACGATACCTCAATCTTTGGCGAGCAACTGTAGTAATGATTAATAAATTAGCTGTGCACGTTAAACATGTGTTATGTGATTATTTTTTAAATAAGTTAAAATATTTAGAAACAAAATATAGGAAACATAATAGATAGGAAATTGGATTGGACGGCGTCGATAGATGGATCTCGCGTTTGCCCGCGGCTTAGGGTCATGTACCGATGCGCCGGGTGACAGGAGCGAATGGCCGCGTAATGCACATATTGCTAGTCGATATTGTCTGTGAAGAACTGTCGGGTTACTAGTGAGCTGCACTGATATCGTCCGAACTAACTCTGCGGGCGATATGTGCGACTTCGAACCGGAACGATCATATATCACTGCAGCAGTCGAGCACGCGGCCCAGTTTATTGGCCGGCTTACTACAGTATCGCGGTCACCGATGGCCCGGTCACTGCTGGGACTGACTGTCGCGGTCGATGCGGTACAATAACTATCAAAAAAACCCGTCGACCCGTGGGTGCCTCCACTGGAGGACGGCTATCGACGAAAGTAACGATCGGCTAAATCGACCTTTTATATAGTTTTTCTGCGATAAAGTATCGGTCTGGGAAATACCACAGCACAAATAAATATTACATTTTTTTTGCCTCTAGAAATAGCTCTGTAGTTCCTTTAATACTGATGCTATATAGTTTACGACGTCAACGTACTGCGCGGGCGCGGCGACCGCAGGTCTCGACGGTGTCTACACGGCGCCAGAGGGAAGCGTGTACAATGATATTTCACTATCAACCGGACGGAGACCGGGAGGAGGGCCGGGAGGGGCTACGGGGCTGCACTCACGCCGTGGTCCAGGTTGTCGGGCGAGCACTCCGCGTCGAAGTACACGCCGGACGAGTACAGCTGGAAGGACTCCTGGCTGGCGTCGATGGCGACCGACACGGGCCCCACCGTGGCGACCGCCTGCTGCAGCGCGTGCTCGTCGCCGGCCGGGATGTCCACGAAGCCCACGTCCTCGGCGCCGGAGTTCTTGGGGTTGTACCTGGCCGGACGACACGCGCCACTCGTCAATGGATCGCGACTCATTCAGGTTACAAAAGTTACCCGTTTCTTTTTTTACGGAAGGCTTCGACTCGGAACCATCGTCCTGCTTCGATGCGTTTCGGAATGTTCCAAATATCCCCAGAATGCTCGAGCGATGCAGGTTTCCTCACGATGTTTTCTTTCACCCGAAATAATGTTACGCATAAGCACATAAGTTTAAATTGAAAACTCATCGGTGCCTGAGCGTGTTTTCAACCCGTGACCGTTGAACCCGTTTCGGTCTCACCGTTCGGCCGACACCGCTCTCTATATAGATTACGGAATAGACACGCCGAGACCTAGTCCGGGCGGGGCGGGGCGGGGCGGGGCGGTACCTGCACTTGTCGTTGACGGCCTCGTAGGGGTAGCTCTTCTCGGTGTCGATGCCGCGGTTGTCGCGGATGTACTTGAAGGCGTTGTCCATGAGGCCGCCGTTGCAGCCGTTGTTGCCGTAGGCCGCCGAGCAGTCCACCAGGTTCTGCTCCGACAGCGACACCAGCCGCCCGTCCTTGCGGAAGTGCTGGCCCTCCAGCGCGCCCGTCTGCGGACACGCGCCGTACGCGATACTTTACTGGATCTTATACGAGTAGCAGCCGTCGCTGAGGGTGGTGGGCATAGTATAAAATGCCGCATAATACACCATCTTCTGCGATAGTTGTAAAAAAATATAAAATTCAATATCGAAAAACAATAAGTGTCCGTCGTTTAGATACATGCGTAAATGTATTTACTATTTATGTGTTTTATCACTTGTTTGTTGTTTTATTATTAGTTCATAAATCATTACTAATCAATACATAACTACCAACGTTCTCAGTGAGAAGAGTCCGAAGCGTAATTAATCGATGCCTTGAAGAGGCAATCTAGTGACACGGTCGTAGGCCCCTTCTAGGAAGATAGTGGTGGCCGCTGGCGGGTTATCGCGCACGCCGAATAATAATAATGTAAACAATCTCAATACAATAGCGTCAGTTCTGAGGCCATATTTGTTTAAAATTAAACAAATATGGGAATTTCCTGTAATTAATCCCGCTGTAATTTCCCGAAACTTCGTTCGAGTAAACAAACTTCAGTGTTTACCCGACGATCTGTTTTAACACCTAACAAATCCCGATCCTAAATTATTTTTTCAAACCTACGTGTCTTTAGTGTTTATGTTATAATTCCTACGTGCATGTATTTATTTATTATATCCTTCCAAACCGTGACCAATTTTAATAAATTGTTTTTGCGGACTCGGTGTCGCCTCAATTGTTCTCTATTAAAGTAGAACCTGGGAAGGTAGCGCTAATGTCGAGATGTTATAAAAATACCGACTCTTTACAACGAATTCGTTCAAAAATTTCTACAGTTCCTCGAAGTACGAAACTTCCTATATTTAAAATAAATACACGTCAGAGTTTAAAGACTAACACTTATAAAAGTAACTAAGAAATAAGACTAAGACGAGTGTTCAGTTAATACGCGATTCTATTTCACACAATAAACAAAGAAAACAATCAAACTCGAGTCGGCGATGACGTCAGGCGGCCAGAGGTCATCGCGTGCGTTAACATTAGAACAACTTATTCATTTCCTGGAAACACTAAGTAGGTCATCCATATATCGCCACTGATCTATGGATGAACTAGGTCGCTAACTCGGCTCTCACAAGAAAGTTGTAAGTCGCTCAACAGAGGATTGAGATCGAGGGGATCTTTGCTCTGAGTTCCTCCGAATGATAAAATGGCCCAACGAGCCGTGAAGATAAAACGGCATTGGCGGGCGCACAGTTCGAAAATTCTGACATCAGTTTTTGGCCATTTATTTTTATTATTTTTTATACATATATTTAGAAAAGAGAAAGAAAAATTAAAAAAGCACATGTATAAAGGCGGACTTATCCCTAAAAGGGATCTCTTCCAGTCAACCTTTGAGAAATAGACGGAAAAGGACAAGAATTGAAGAAGAAAGAGTGTACGGGTAATATAGATAAAAAGAAAATTAATTTTGGTAAAATAAATAGATGAAAAGATGCTACTAATATATAATTACTTAAGATAAATATTTTCTAGTCTGTAACTTAAATACCGAAAGGGAAAGAGATCTCAAATTGATAGACTGTCGATCCTTCACCGGAAATTGCAGAACAGAAGAGCGGAAACCTCCAAAAAATGAGATTCAGGCGCTACAAGAGATCTCACCATACCCATGAAGTGACATATGTCCAAAAGCTGAAGTGAGTGTGAGAGAATTGTAAGTCCAACATACGTATAGTTCTCTCATATGACACGCAAGAACATGTCACACTTTAGACTGGTTGGTTTAGGGTTAGGTTTAGGGTTAGTTTAGACTGTCTCGACGTTAAAATAACAGCCAATAAGTATAGGAATATGTGTACTATGAATAATTCTCCTCACACTTTCATAAACAACATACAATAGCATCTGTTTCTGCACTCGTGACACGTAAAGGGGCGGATCTGACACGCAATTAAAATATATCATACCGCAGAAAAATATCGAATGTTTTCATCAGAAAATAGTGATATCATTAGCGGTGATTCACCCGCCGTGCCTGACGGCTGAAAATTCCAAACCGTTTGGTAATTAAAACTGTTTCGACAGTTGGATTTTGTATTCATCTCGTTAATTTTGTTTTCGTCTATCGTCGGCTTGTTTGTCTGCTCTTTGTCCGCCAATATTTACGTAAGCATCGTCCATAATTGCTATACGTCTGTTTATTCTCGATTAATACTCAATAGAGCAATTTGTCCTCCTTTGTTATTAAAATGTACACAAGTAAATATTATATACAAAAACAATATGAGCAATAAATAATATGTTTTGACGATATTTTAATGAGGCAACAAATATTGAAATATTGGAATAAAATATACCCAATGAAATGGATACACTAGAGAGATAAAAGAATGGAATGGCCCGCATTGTTGTGGTGAACAGACACTGTCGGATGAGTCACGAGTCACGGTGTCAGTAACACGTATTGGTTATGGGCAAACAGAGCCCTCCTTTGTTACGGCGGCCCCGGCCCGGCCCGGCCCGGCCCGGCAGCTGGACAAACAGACGTCCGTCACGAGCTGGCCGGGAGGGCAGAACAGTACGTACTGTCGGTTATGTCGGTGTGATTATCACCACTCACACCGACCTCACCCACATACCACATAATACACATAATAATATGTCGACGACGAAACATGGGCTTCGAAGCGGGATATACAGATCGTGCGAACCTTCATGACTGTAGAAGCGATATGCTCAGTGAATGTACAAACGGTCGTTCGGTCGTTCCGGGATACTCACGCTGCTGAAGGCCCAGCAGGAGCCGCACTTGCCCTGGTCCTTGACGTCGGTGACGGCGCCCAGCGGCCGCCAGTCCACCTGCTCGGGCGCCACCACGTTGGCGGGCGGGATGTAGGTGGCGCCGCGCACCTCCTGCCCCTTGCCGTACAGCCCCTTGTTGTGCCTGCACACACACACACACACACACCGTCACGTCCGTCCGTTACAGATACTACACACAACAAAAATAAACAAATATTCATTTCAAAGTGCAATCATTGTCCCTCTATCTGCCAGTATGTTATGCTTTCGTTTTTTTATTCTGCTGGCGCAATGTGTATGACATTTTGTACGATTGAAGCTCATACGGAGTTAACCTTTGTCTTCAACCTGGTCGTCGGGGAAAGATTAACTGTGTTTTTTTTATTTTGTTTTTTTCCTGTTTTATAAATCTATTTAAAAATTCAAACGCTAGTACAAGGTCAAAGGGTCATCGTTTTATTATTTTCCTCAGCGTGACTAACCTAACGGGCAAATGTTGTTTGTTAATTTTCGTTTTGCAAGTCACCATTAAGTAGTATCAAACAAACGATCACTAATATACTACTAGGTATTAAGAAAAATGCCGTCAAGTTAAATCGCTCATTCTCCAAACACAATTATGCCTCTGTTGATATTATCAAGGAGAATAACATTGCAGCGATAAGATGGACGTCTATTGGTTTACGAGAGAGAATAACATTGCAGTGTAATTATTAATTGTACTCGTAATGCGTATGATTAAATTTTAACTTTTAAATTAAACAACTAATAGAAGGTTGATCGGTCTTATGGGGAGGGTAGTTATATATTGTGTACTCGATCAAGACTGTTAGCACAAGTCACAGTCACATGTCGCATGTATAAGCATTGGAAATGTGACTTTATTCTTTGTATACAGCGATATGATTTTATTAATATATCAGATGTAACAGTTTGGCGTTATTTGCTGACAATTTTTTTTACTATATTGCATCATTTACTTATAAAAAAAACGCACAGGCAGGTTACAATTATCTGTTACTTTCCACAGATACAGGTTTCCTCGCAATATTATCCTCTGCTGTAACAAAGATTAATGCTCTAATCTTTCGGCCATCGGCGGTTTTATTTTTTACTTCGTTTTAAATGCTATATTTACATAAAAGGGACCAAACCCAAAATAAGGTTACCGGCCTACAAACTGTTTGGGTGCACTGGACGCCGGTAAAACTGGCTCTGTCCCTGCCGAAAGCATCGTGGTTTTGTTTTTTATATTAAGACGATATTTTATCTCCGGCGATGTTTGTTCTTTTCTAACATCTTATGAAAAAAAGTCAAAATCGTATTTAGTTTACATCTACTTAAATCCTATCATACTTCGAATTGTGTTGTTTTTTTTTGTTCACGTTGTGTTGTGTTGTTGTTCGAATTGTGTTCACGAATCTGAAGGAATGCAATTTGTTTTCTATGTGCTATCCCGGTATTTACGCTTCAATTGTATCGAATTTTAGCAAAATTGAATTTATGGCGTATTAAATATCCATATGGACGTGTGCCGAATTACTAATAAATACTTAAAAACGATTATGTTTACGATTAAGTACTAAAACAGCGTTATATCACCCAGACTCACCTCAATGGTTTATTCCTCTACAGAGGACCAGCAGTAGAGCATTAATAGGTCGTTAATTAGCTTTACTTGCGAATGTTTCACGTCATACAGACATCGAAGTAGCATTCTGAGAAATATTGCAGTTATCAGCGGCAAGGCAACGATAACTGCAGTAATTCTCAGAAATAACTATAATTATTTACCGCAAAACCGCAATTACATGTCGACTGTACTCGTATATGTAACAATTTGAGATAAGTTATTCGTATTCATCCGATAGCGTGAGGCCTGTTGCCATTCCACTGTTGGGTGCAGGTAGACCTCCTCTCTCCTTTTACGTAGATATTTTATAGGTCGGAGCTAAGGTACACCGTGCTGCTCCGATGGGTATTCATAGTTTACATATTCCAGATCGAAAAACATTTAAATCGGAATGCTATTAAAATAGTGTAAGCGATGGTAAACTCAGTTCCTATAACTATTGTGGGGAATGTTAATGAAAGGATTACACGATAACGAATTATAAATTTCTACGTTCAAAGTTACAATCCATATTTGACTTATGGTTAGCATGAAACCAGGACGTATCAACAAAAATGTGAATATTGTTTTTGCCTGTTTTGTTGTGCAATGTGCAGCTTAAGGCCCGTACTCCGTACCGCTGTTGTCGGTACGGTACGTCGGTATGGGCGCGGTGTTACTAGTAGGGTAGCGGCACTCACTTGGCGGTGCGGTTGAACCCGTTCATGGTGTGCACGAACTCGTGGTGCAGCATGTCGGCGTACCGGTTGGTGCCGAGCCGGTACGAGACCAGGCCCTGCGCGTACCGCTGGTTGTGCCGCGCCACCTTGTGCCGGTTCTCCGCGAAGATCTTCATGCGGAAGTGCTCCTCGGTCTCGCTGTCGTACGACTTGCCGTGCTCCAGCTGCGAGGGGGAACGAGCCGGTTGGAATCATACGTCATCATCACGACGTATTTACACGATTTAAACATGAGTGTGGCGAAAGTTTTTAAATAAATAGCCCGAACCATGTTGTTCCGATTGACCCGAGCGACACGATTAAGTTGCTCTTAATTATGCTTATCGAGCAACCATTCCAAATGGCGGTGACTGGTATAATATGCAAAACAAAAGTTAGTTAATATAAATTTAAACAAAGTTATATAAACAAACAAAAACCCTTTTTTTAAGTAAGAATGTAAGAATATCATGATTGGTCTTGATATGTTCTTTTTGTTATCTTTTAACCGAAATTAAAAATAATCAATGCGCTTGCCCTAGCGCTGCCCGTCAAATCAAACACAATTTCATTATTTGCAGAACTATCTTTTACGATTATTGTTTTATATTATGTCCAGTGGAAATGTTTGCCCTAGTGATATACGCATGCAAAATTATAAAACTTCGATCGTCCACATGCCTGTATACTCGACTCGTCAAGTACCTTAAACGTGTTCCACTCCTCGCGCACGAGGTCGAAGAAGCTGACCGCGCCCACGGCCGCCACCACCACCAGCAGCATCACAAGGCTCCTCATCTTGAACTATCTACAAATTAATCCACATAACATCGCAATCCTTTTAAATCTATGGCCGGGATCTTAGCTTTAACATTAAACTTTAACAAAGATAATTTAACACAATAAATTAAACATAACATTGGTGTGTGTATTCATAAGAGACAAGATCGCGTTAAAATATTAAATATTCGTGATATGCTTCGAAATTATCATTAAATAAAAATATATATATACAACTCGCGACACGAATAAAAACTCTTGTTATTAATATTATAATATAATATTATTAATATAATTATTGAACAAATCTTTAAAATAATGTTAAACCCTATTTTTTCGACTTGTGAAACGTAAAGTTTCAATAAATACGTATGATGTTTTTGTTCTACTTTTTATATCCGTTTGTAGGTAGATATTAATTTTACTGTTATTAAATGAGTTACGGTTACGATCTAAAATTTAAATATATTTCAACCTCGTTTTTATAATTTATTATAAAAGGTTTAGAGTAATTATTAATTACGTTAGTTAACGTAGTTATGTTAACATTACTTTCTTTAGAGCAATAATCAAATTATTTCACAAAATCTTATTAAAAGTAATTCATTTTTGAACCGAAAGGAAAACGGCGTAAAATAAATGACGGTAAAATTTACACAAAAAAAAAACAACTTTAGGAGTCACAAATCGTAGACAAAGGAATGATATTGCAATAACATTAATAGATGAAAACAAAAAGTAAATACTCATTTCTAAGAATGCAATAAACAGAAGCATCAGGAAAAAACTTACCTTTTGATTTTCTACCAGAGAACAAGATATCAAGTATAAGTTCAAATGAAATATTTGTATTGAAACAAATCGTCAATTCCGCAGTAGTGTACCCGACTGCCCCCGCAAGCACTTCAAGTGATTGTGATCACCGACGAAGAACAGTCATAATGAAGGTTTACGAATGCAAATTTACGAATATCGGAGTATAGATGAATATCACAATCGTATATGATAAATATAAAATTAACGGCAAAGGAATAATATTTGTATTAAATAATCTTATTTATGCCTTGAAACATCTGCCTAATTTGTTTTTTAAACAACCAGAAAAAATATCTAAGAAAATTAACAAATTTCTAGTAATCTCGAAGCTGCGATTTGCGAATTGACTTCTTTATTTTTTTAAAACTCAAAATCTAGTCTTTTTAAGACCTTACATAAAATCATTTGAAAAACAAAATATGACTTTTATTACATACTTATTGTTTTATTTTGAAGAAGAATATTCCGGGACAACGTAACTAAGAGATCATTTGACCCTGGGCAGGCCTTTAATTTTCTTTTAATTTGTGCTTTTTGGTTAAGTAAAACTTTCTTACCTGTACATTTAATGTACAGGTCCTTGCTTCTGTTTATTTATTCTACTAGTAATCTTAGATACTTATGACATTGAAAAGCCTTAAAGGACTTGATTCTATGACGTTAATAATACTAATTTAAAAATACGTGACAATTTGACAAACTTCAAAGTTGGCATGGTTGGTTTATTTCACGTGTTTTTAAATAAATAAAACACAATGACGAAAGACGAAGTTAAGAAAAATGAGAAGAAACAGAAACATAGACTTTTTAAACCCAGAAAGAAAAAAAGTGCCGAAGAAGATGCAGCCATTCAATATTTGCAAGCGCAATATAACAAGGTAATGGGTATACACAATTATTTTTTGAATTCTGTATAACGAAATTCAATTAACCCATATACAGTTATATACAGTTTTCAAAATGTAGACGACAAAGTAAAAAATGCAAAGAAATATTACATATCATGACTTTCAATGCGATATCAGGCAATTAAAGATTAAAAGTAGAAGGTAAAAAGGAATATTAAAATAAATTCCTTTTTTAGTAATGGGTGACGTCGTTCCACAATTGTGAAAATACTTTTACTGTTTTACTGTATTTTCATTTTTTTATCATTTTCTTAGCACCCCAGCACATCATTTATTTATAAAAATACAAGATATAATACAATCTCAGTATCAATTATATTTTATACTACCTTTTTCATTACTGTTACTTATATATGTATACTTTTCTTTTACAGATTATTCCAAGTGAAATAAAGTTATTCAAGGATTTCCCTCTATCTCAAAAAACCTTGAAAGGCCTTAAAGAAAATAACTATATTGTCCCAACAGACATTCAAAGGCAAGCCATAGGCTATGCCTTACAAGGAAAAGATATATTGGGCGCCGCTCAGACTGGCTCAGGAAAAACACTGGCATTTTTAATACCAACATTGGAAATTTTATTCTGTAAAAAATGGACAAGATTGGACGGAGTCGGAGCACTTGTGATATCACCAACTAGAGAACTCGCTTATCAGATATATGAAACACTCAGAAAAGTAGGGCACTTGCATGATTTTTCTGCTGGTTTAATAATTGGTGGACAAAATCTCAAGTTTGAAAGAAAGAGAATGGATAAAATTAATATCCTCATTTGCACTCCCGGACGTCTCTTGCAGCACATGGATGAAAACCCTCTGTTTGATTGTAGCAATTTACAAATTCTGATATTGGACGAAGCCGATCGATGTTTGGACTTGGGTTTTGAAACTACTATGAATGCTATTGTTGAAAATTTACCACCAAATCGCCAGACATTATTATTTTCAGCTACTCAAACTAAATCAGTTAAGGACTTAGCAAGATTGAGCTTATCTTTTCCAACATATGTGGCACCACACGATCAAGCCACAGCTGCCACGCCAGAGTCCCTACAGCAAAGCTATATAGTTAGTGAAATATTTGATAAGTTAGGTATTCTATGGTCCTTTATAAAAAATCACTTAAAACAAAAAGTACTAGTTTTTATGGCTACTTGTAAGCAAGTAAAATACATTTATGAGCTGTTCTGTAAGTTGAGGCCTGGTGTGAGCTTGCTCGCTCTGTATGGAACTTTGCATCAAGAAAAAAGGGAAAAAATTTATCAGGAGTTTTGTAGAAAATCTAATGTGATCCTTTTTGCAACAGATTTAGCAGCTAGAGGATTAGACTTTCCTAAAGTCAATTGGGTGATACAGTATGATTGTCCTGAAAGTGTTGATACCTATATTCATAGAGCGGGTCGCACTGCTCGAGGCGTACTTGGAAAAGGTGAAGGTCTTCTTATTTTATTACCACATGAAGAAAATTTTGTTGAGGAGCTCAGAAATAGCAAAATTCCAATAAATAAAATATCTGTTGATCCTTCAAAGGTTATGTCACCTCAAAGAAAAATTGAAAGTCTTCTATCAGATAATTCAGATTTGAAACAGTCAGCACAAAGAGCTTTTGTTAGTTATATAAAATCTGTGTTTCTAATGAAAAATAAAGAAATTTTTAATATAAAACTTCTAGATACAGATGCTTATGCCAGCTCATTAGGCCTCATCGTTCCACCGAGGATCAAGTTTCTTTATAAGAACAGCCCGAAAACGAAACAAAGTGATTTAGAAAATGATGGCATACAGAAACTTAAGACACGGGCATCAAAAGATCAATGTTCAGACCTCAGTGAATATGAAAATGAAAAACTATCAAAGCATGTAAAACTAAAAAAAGATAAGGTAAAAAAAGAACTCCCTAAACTTGATTTTCACAATCAAAATGATGACAGTGATGAAGATGGCTTTATAAAAGTTAGAAAAAAAAATGTGAATGTTGATATGGGAGCTCCTAATGAAGAAATAACACAATCAAAAAAGAATGCTAAACCATTAACCAAAGCAGCGGTTGCTAAGAAAATCCTAAAAAAGAAAATTAAGGTTAATACTACTGTTAAGTTTACTGAAGACGGTGAAGTAGTTGAAAATGATAAGAAGGATGTAAAATCAGATTTAGCCAAGCAGTTTGTTAGCGAAAATATTGGTGGAATCGATATTGAAAAAGCAAAGGAAGTACTCCGGGAAGAAGATAAATTCGATAAAATAAGATTCAGAGAAAAGGTTAAGGCTAAACATAAGGAACGAAAACGTAAATTAAAGAACATTAAAAAAGATGAAGAAGGAGATAAAGATGAATTTGGTTCTCAGTCTGAATCTGATGGACCTGATCTATCGTGGCTTCCAGACCCTGATAAGGTTTATAGAAAATGTGATGGTAGTATTAAGGAATTCAGTTCTGATATTGGCAATCAAACTGATACACCTGATATTAGTGAAGATTCCGAAATAGAAGAAAAATATCATAGGTAAATATTAATATTTTTTTAATACACACAATGTTTATTTTAAATTAATGTATGCAGCTAACTTTTGGATTTATTTTTAGAATTTTTTTGGTAATTTTCTAATTTTTGAGACAAATTTATCAGGTATGTAACCTGATGTTTAAACTTTCAGGCCAACAAAAAGAAAGCTGGTACAAAATAAAGGTATTCCCCAGGACAGTATAATTCCTCGTAAGGTGAAGAAGATTGAAGAGGTTTCAGCTTCTCTATCAGTGCAAGAAGCGGAAGCCCTTGCAATCAAATTACTTCAGTCTAAAAGGAAATAATTTCCTTATGAATTTATTTATTTCAAAAAATAAATTGAAGTCTGTTTTTACACTATTTTTTTATTTTATTAAATAGATGTAGTCAAAATAATAAGCTGTGATAGTCAAACACTGAGACTGTGTGCCTCTTTTCAGGGGTGACACAGGTAAGGCAGGCATCAATAAATGTTTCAATGTTTGTCTGTTAAAACATAATATGTGCTTAATTGTTATTTCCAATATATAATTATTTACACGCTTTTTGGATAAACTTCGTGAGGACACTTGCATATCTCTGGAGAAATATGCCCAGCAGTGGGATAGTAATAGACTGTTATAGATGCAATAAATAGGATTAAGGTATGATAAAAAAAGTAAAGATTAACATTATTAATAAATTGTTTACGTTTTCATTATCTCTTAAAGAATTAAAGTGAAAAACTAAAGGGGCATAGCAAACATCACTTGTTAAAAATTTGGAGTTTGGTGAGTTGCAATTATTATATAAAAAAGTGGGCAAACAACTATTATATACCTATACCTATAAGAATAGAGAAGCCTCACTGCGTTAGTAGCGAGCATTAATAATTACGCGATAAAATCGATATAATACTAATTTCGTATAGACTGGCGGTCCAAGATATCTTCATATATTGAAGGACCAGATCAGTCTAGGATCTTAAGCCACATCGACAATCGACCTGTACGCTGAAGTATATTTTTTTTTAACTCCTTTTTTGACTCTCGGCGAATACAGCGTTTCCTAATACTTAGGCAGGCGACCCTGTTCCATCCGCTTACAATTTGAATAATACAGTTGAATAAGAAGTGAATTGTTGATCGGGAATCCAACTCCATCCTGGGACTTCTTTATTGCTTTTTATGTCCTTTTCAGTACTTTAGCATTTTCTGGATTTCATTAATACAAAAAATATGGATTTTACTATAATCCACGATGAGAGAAAATCTACGTAAAGTGATACTAATTATTTAAACATTGCTTACATTAGGGTCATTACGCCATCAACTGTTAATAATCTAATATAAGGTACTTTTTAAAAATAATAATATATTTTTTTCCTTCTAGAAAAAAATTGAATTTTAGGTTCCAGATCAAAAAACTTTAAAAACTACTACTGTGGGTATTATTACTAATCCAGTTCTAATTTGATTATGAGAGTTGTTCAACCATTCAAAATTTCAAAGTTTAAACTGTTAATGGTAACACTTTTGACTAGGGATGTGACATGGAGTAGAAATAATCGATTTTTTCCCCATTAAAATAAATCGAATTTTAAAATAATCGATTAACATGTATAATCGATTATTTCGTAATAATCGATTTTGGTCAACTACCAAGAAATAATATCATGCGATGTTTGTGAAATTGGATGAAAATGTGTAGTTTGGCTACATTGGTTTCATCCAACAAAGCATATCTAATCTTAAAAACAAAAAAAGAGTAAAAAAGGCGATACTTAAAATAATCGATTTTTTAAAAGTCGATTTCTGATGAACAAATAATCGATTTTTAAAAATCGATTATTTAAAAAAATTATCGTTTATTTTTCTCTTCGCTACTTTTGACAAACAGTCGAAAATGTCGGTTTCGGTGACTGTCATAAGTCATTGAGAAAAAGAGATCGTTGCATTTCTAGCTTAGAAAACGCCAAACTCTTTTAAATTAAATGTCTTTATGGATTTAGTATAATTAAAACTTTGTACTTATTAATTTTAATTATGTTCTGGAGTGGCAATTATATAGTAGTTAGGGAGTTAAAGTGTCTCCTAAAGGAGGAGGTGCGTATTTTGGTGTTAACTCATGGTTATGGCCAATAGCAGCAGGTTAGGGGGCTGATTTTTCTTGATAGCCCTGTCTGATCTGCATTGGTTTACGATTCGGTGATGTTAACTATATTGTGTTTCGATATAAATACATGGGAGTATTGCTTCTTGCAGAACGTAACGTTAACGCAGATCTTGGAGGCTGATGACATTCTCCAAGAATGTAAGGCGGATAACAAAGCTTTAATACAATTGTAAGTTTATTTATCGTTTATCTAAAACATTCTAAGTAGAGGAAATGTATACATGCTGGCCACTTCTAACAAATTTATGATTTCTCATCATTTATTATTAAAGAACAAGCTATCTTAAAATAGTTTACATGGAGGTGCATGCAATTGTCGGAGATTAACTTCCAGCCCACAGTGACAGTTAATTTATCCAAGTAATACTAGTGCAGATTCAAAATAGGGGACATAATGAAAAGACATGTGATGGAACACCTTCTTCATTCTGTTAAAATCATTACAATAATGGAATCTTAAATTAAAAGAGTTTCTTCTACAATACATTTTTTGATAGTGATATTTCAAATATACCTAAAATTTTTAAGTTTTTTTAAATTAACCTTCACTAAACATTATATTAGCTCATATAAGCTCTTCAAAATAATAAAAACATTTATCTCTTTTGGATAAGAGTTGGACTTTCTAAGAGCAAGATGAGTATTACTCTGATTTTAAGAGTGGATTATAGATTTATAAGTTTTTTCTATAATTGTATTTCTATTTTCAGTATAACAAGACCTGAGATTCTTGCAGAACTTATTACACTTATCACAGAGGAACCGCCCAAAAATGTTGAACTCGCATCTCAATACAGACATGCGAATATTGCTAGTGAGGTGCTCACCAGCAATCTTTCCATGTTACGAGATCGTTTATCTATGGATGCTGTACAAATGAATAGGCTATGTGACTTTGTAAATAAAGATCCTCCACTGAATCCTCTGCTGGCATCTTACTTTAGCAAGACAATTGAAATGCTGCTTGAAAGAAGTCCAAAGCAGGTTCTACAACACTTTTAATGAGTATACTTTGTTTTTATCTATCTAGTGCTTATATACTTGTAGTGTCTTACGATAAGCAGGGATGCAGTCTGAAATTTAATAAACTTGGCACATGGAATTGCTACGTTTATCATGACTTTACTATTAGTAAACCTTTTAATATCTATTTGGCTGAACCATTAAGTTATTTTACATATTTGATATTCTACAACTAGCTTAGTTGTGTTACAAGTTATTTTTTTTTTGATGGGGAAATGGGAGGAATAGTCCGGAATAGGAGCTTACCACCCGCCCTGCACCAACAGGCGTCCCCGAAATTAGATAGATACTTATCAACAACAATAAGTTATTTGGCTTCAGTAAAAAAAAATCATACAGCAACTTATATGCAACAGCAGTACTGCAAAGAGATATACCACACTTATAAATCAGAGTAGCAAGTAGGAAACAAGTTCTATTATAAGAAACCATATTTTAACACTTAAGTTCATGAGAAAGAAGTTGCCTGTGTCTTATAAGTATCAGATGTTGTCTTAATGACCCTAGTCTTGTCTGAATGTCAATTTATGATGATAATTAGGTGATTATAATGATTTGTCTTGCTTAGGAAAGTAGGTACAATTCAGTTGTCATTACTGATCATCAAGATTTGTTATTGGTTGATCCCCATCAAACCACATTCACTTTTCTGTCTCTTATTAATTCATACAATGAAGTTAAAAGAGTTCATTATTTATTTGTGTACATATTTTACAGGATTGGTACTTGCACCACATAGTTTGCTTACACGTGTTGGATTTTTTCAAGTCAAGGCGGGATTTCTTGCCAAATCTTCTACGTCACATATCCACATCAGCCATCTCTGATACCTTCAAGTGTTTTCTACATCTCGGGGATCCATTTAATAAAATTATATTGGAGGTCAGTTGTCAATTTTCAATTTTTAGATCACTAAGCACTTTAGTGCTTTACGCTTGCAGAATTAAAATGGAAATTATAGCAAATAATAATTAAAAATAAATGCTGTATTATTTTAGAGCACAAATTATTTTAATGTGTAATAGTTAATATAAGTTCTCGACCCCATCATATAGAATGATATTAAATTATTGCAGTAATCTACTAATATAAAGTTGGTCATATACTGAGTGTGCGATCGGTTAGCAAGTCATCAACATACATGGACCTCTTTTGCAGTCAGAGTCAACAGCTCGAGCTGCCATTGTACCTGCTCTACCAGTTCCAATGTTGATTTAATTTTATAAATATGTTGATTTCTCAATTTGCTTTTTGATGATGGCACTTCAGGGCAAATTTTTATAAAGTTAGGTGTTTAAAATATACCATATTCTGTTGTTGTAATATTAAATTTATGTAGTGGTTGGACGAACACCAGTTCCTCGAGAGTCTCATTCAAATAATATGTGGCACGTATGACCCTGAGGTGGTCCATTCCGTGGCCGTCACGGCCACACAGCTACAAGAGAAGACTGAAGGTATAGCAGAGAAGGAGCAGACTGAAAAGCTCGACTCGAATCATAATGCCGAGGGTGACGAGGATCCACAGACTGAGACTGAAGGTAACTGAATTTCATGTAGCCCACTGTACGAGCTTCAATCAAACTAGATTTTATGTCACTCCAATCGATTAGCTGTGAAACATATAGTCTTTCGCATTTAATATATTAGAATGAATACAATACTTAATTATATTGGAAGTGCATTACTCTTTAAACGAGTGATATTTCGGCAATAGGTACATAATAAGTTCACGCCGCTCGCGCTGTCATCACTCATTTCATTGTTATTGCAGTCGTCAAAATTGATACGAAAGCAGCAGACACGAACGGCGAGACCGAGGCGAGGGAAGATGGAGAGATCTGTAACGATAGGAACGACGCGAGGGGCGCGGACGAAGGCGAGGCGGGCCGCGCGCGCGACCACCGCGTCCGCGGCGTGGCGGCGGCCAACGCGGCCGCGCTGCTCTGCGACATCGCGCTCGACGGCTGCTCCGCGGACCCCTGCAACAACGAGTGCGCGCTCGCGGCGGACGGGGGGAGGGGGGGCCGATGAGGTGGGGCGCGCCGCGGACTAACGGGATGCTCGGTGCGTGCAGGTGGTACGCGGGCCGGACCGTGGCGGAGCGGCTGCGCGGCGAGGAGGCGGTGCGGCGGCTGCTGCAGGGCGTGTTCACCAGCCCGGAGCGCGCGCGCCGCTCGGCGCTGGTGCACGCCTGCCGCCTGCTGCTGGCGCTGCTGAGCGCGCCCGCCGCGCCCGCGCCGCCCGCCGACGGCGCCGCGCCCGGCCCCGGCCCCGAGCCTGCCGAGGAGGCGGCGCGCGCCGAGCGCGGCGAGGTCGAGCACGCCATCGCGCCGCACCTGCCGCTGCTGCACCACGCGCTGCTGCGGGACCCCGGCCCGGAGCCCGAGCCGCAGCCCGAGCCGCGCGCCCGCGTGAGTCGCACCGAGACCCGCCTGCAGAGACGTACGAACCCGTAACGAGCGTTACGAACGCGCACGCGGTTCTGCCTCTAATAGATTAGCGGGAGCGATAGAACATTTTTATTAGATCGATTCGTGCCGTGCGTCAGGTACCGGACGGCATACGACACGTCCGGGTCTCGTCTCTGTTTAAATAAAAATCACTATTACACTGCACCACTAAGTTTGTACGTAATTAAACGTGAACGTTCCTCTCCCAGGAGACGGGCTCGGCGGGCTCGGCGGCGGGCGGCGCGCGGGTGGGCGCGGCGCGCGTGGCCGTGGCGGCGCTGCTGGCGCGCCTGGCGCTGTCGGAGGCGGACGACGTGCCCACCGCGCTCATCAGCCTGGGTCAGCACCGCCCCCCCCCCGGCCGCCCGCAGCGTGCCGGCAGCGCGCTCAGGCAGCAGTGTGTGTCCGCAGGCAGCGCGGGCGTGCTGGTGGACATGCTGTTCCGGTTCCCGCACAACAACTTCCTGCACGCGCAGGTGTGCTCGCTGGTGCGCAACGCGCGCGCCAACCGCCGCTTCTCGCACCGGTACACGGCGCACGTACGTATGGCCCGGCACGACGCCCCACGACGCCCCACGACGCCCGCACGACGCTCGCGCTACGTGCGTTGCGGCAACAGCGCACGTAGCGCGGTAGTAAAAACAGCTATTTTTTTATGAAAAACCTACTAAGATCAAATAATATAATTAGGCGAGTGGTTTTGACTTTACATATATTTAAAATCAAGACATAGTATTTGCAATTAGTATGTCAGTTAAAAGCTAATTTCCCCAGCAGTCCCCGGCCAGTGTCGGTATAACATATCGCCTTTGTAATTACCGCTGTTCGTACGCTATTCGTTATAACGTTCGTCTCATATTGCAGTTAATAGAAGAATGCAACCTGTTGACGAGACTGATGGACGCTTTCGAGGAGAACGAAGACAAAAGGTTTTGACATATATTTTTATTTTACAATTTTTTTGACACAACTTTATTTGCCTCGATTTAAAGTCCTAAAATACCCTCCGAATTTATTTCAATATTATGATTTGCCACACCATATTAATATGACTATCTTAGAAGTTATCGCCATGTTAAATAGAATGCTCGTTAAAAATTCAGAGAGGAAAGCGAATGTAAACAGGAATAATATGTGGCCAGCTCCGATAGACAATGTATCCTTTGTATTAAATACATGATTCTATTAGTGGCAATCACAAATGTCTTAACATCTTGTGTCCCACACTCCAGTAGTTGGTGAATCTTTATTCACCAACTACTGGAGTGTAGGACTGGGAGTGTCTGCCGAAATCAAACAACAAAAATAATTCTCAATGCCTTATTTTGCGACTTGGAGCGAATCATGTACTTAATTTAGAAAAGGTATTTGAAAATTCCGTTATTTATATTTCTAATTATTATGTCATTTAATGCAAACGTGATTGTTATGTCTCGTGCCGCGTGCCTCGTGCCGCGTGCCGTGTGCCGCGTGCCTCATGCCGCGTGCCCGTGCCGTTGCAGCCAGGGCGGCGTGCGCGCCGGCTACATGGGGCACGTGGTGGCGGTGCTGCGCTCGCTGGACGCCGCGCCGCCCGTGCTGCCGTCGGCGCTGCAGCAGCGCTGGGAGGCCTTCCGCGACCACAAGCTGCGGCCGCTGCTGCAGCGACACGACCTGCCGCTCGTGAGTGCCGCGGACGGACAGTGACGTCACCGTGCACGTCACCAGACGGGCCAGACCAGAAACATAACATTCGGGCAGTGCTCGAACGGAGCGCCGACGACTAAATATCGCAGAGTATACTAATAGTACATTTACATAAGTTAAGCAGCATAACGATATGCAGCAAAGTGTCACTTCATCCACAACGGACGACCACCGAACGTAAGGCACATATTAAACGTTGGTCGTCCCATAGTTTCGCTTAGCTCTTCTATCTCGTTTTACTTCATTATCTGACAGGAAGCAACCGAGTCACTGCGAAGCTTACTACGTCTGATGAAACTATTGAAGTATGTAACGTGATGTAACTTTTCCAGGGCGGCGTTTACCCCTGGGAGAACAACATGTACGAGGTGAGCGCGCGTCGAGATCGTTTGCCTTTACGTTTGTTACGGCACTAGGCCGCGCCTTACCGACATACTGAGTTATCGATGCGACCGAAGGTGATACGCCTTGTGTTTGACAGCGGAGCTAAATTTAAAATAATGATATTTCATAAACGTTATTTAAATGTCGATATGTTAATTATTATGGTAAATTTATCAAGGAATCGGAAATTGATGCGCGGCCAGATCGAATAATTAACTATAACACTCGTGACGAAGTTCCGGCTCGGTTAAACGCAACGGGCATGATGCACTTTTGTAACGAACATGATCTATGATTATAACTTGAAAGCTATAGATTGTTAACTTTGAAATATGAATTATATTGACGAATATTACGTTCTGGCAACATTGTGCTATAATGATATATATATAGTAATCACAAATGTTTCATAGTTTGTACCTTTAAAGTGAGTAAGCGTAGCGTTCTGTGGCCGCCACCTTAACCTCGTGTTCGCACCGCAGATGGGGACCACCATCCAGATCCACATGGACAACATCGGCGACACTCTGGGCGACAGCTACGACGTGAGTGTCGCTTTCAAAATTACCCTGACTACACCCCCATACCCGTTCACAGTTATCGGCTTCGAGGCAGGCCGTCTTGCTATGGAGCTATTAAAGAAAAGAAGTTTTTTCGTTTACTACTCAAGTTTGGTTTTTTAGTCATTTGGACCCTCAAAGCAATTCATATCTAAACCATAGCTTCTATCAATGCGAGCGCCCTTTAACTGTCACGGCAAATAAAAATATTTTATTGTTTTTGTATTTTTTTATTAATTGTAAAAGTTATATCTATCAGTTGTCTGTCGGCAATCCTCTGTGTCTTCAATCACATTTTCTTGAGCGGTCATTTTATTGTATCAGTCTGTAGTGATCACATGGCTATGATCCAGACCCCTGTCCCTTTACGTAAAATATGGTCATACTTGAAGACTGCTATTCTTAATGGATATAATTATCGATAGTTATATATTGGTTAACGAGTGGTTTTGTATATATTGACAATTTGTAATATTCCAGTTCAACGAGACGGCCGCGGGGCTGGACGAGGCCGCGGAGGCCGGCGACTCGCTCGACGAGCCGTTCGACGAGCCGCTCGACGAGTCCCTCGACGATCATGTAAGGCTGAACATATATTGTTACATGAATTTAATATTTTAAATTTAATTTTAGAAAATTGTAGACATTTAAGATCGCAGTGCTTGTAGCCAAATTGCAAGTGGTTAAATTTTGTATCGCTCCGAGCGCTCAGTTACTCGATGGCACGTCGGCACTGATTTATTTAATGTATCGCCGCCGTTAATATAACGCCTAATGCAAAGCGTTTACCAAAATTATTCTTTTTATCGTTCCAGATGGAGAGGATGGAAAAAATGAACTCAAAATTCTTAAAACTAGTCGGCCAACGCAGCTCGGGCTTCGACGAAGAGTGAGTATCGTACTTAAAATCACGCACGCTGTTATCTGACAAATAAAAGTAATACAATATAGGTGAATATAAAGATACCAATAGAAACCGATAGCGTTTTATTGTCTTAAGACAATAAAGTAGTGTTGAAACAATTGTGTGGTTTTTTTTGTAATAATTGATTCGTTTCATCTGCCAGTATCATCCGTACGACTGGCAGTTAGTTACGTGTACGAAAAGTACGCCTCGATTATTGGAAATCATTTATTTTAAGGATACATATTGAATTATTAATTTATTTAAATATTAGACTATGTTCTAGAATTAAAAAGGTCAACGTGCGCAATCATAACGTCCGCGGTCGCTGCGGCCGTTATGATTGCGTGACGTGCGCGTGTTGCAGGCTGTGGGACGACGCGCCCGAGCCCGCCGCGCGCCCGCACCAGGACTCGCGTACGTAGCACCTCCGTACCACGTAACTAGTAGTATTCAACTGGTACTAATCAATTGCCAGGAATTATCCCGCACTCTCATCTCTAGAGAGTTAATGTTAAAGTGTGATTGAATCTTTATGCCGTTAATTGTTAAATTTATTTTTTCTAAAAGATTTTCTAAAGATTACATAGATCCCGTGTATTTTTGTTTATTGTGTAGTAATCAGACGTGTCCGTATAGCTTGGGAGGGCGCGGGCGGCGGGGAGGCGGGCGGCGGCGGGGAGGAGGGCTGGGCGCGGTTCGACGCCTTCGCCGACGCGGGAGCGCCCGCCGACCCGTTCTCCGGCGCGCACCCCGACTCCTTCTGGGGCGCGCCGTCGCCGCACGCCGGTACGTCAGCGGCCCGCTCGGGTCGGCCCACCGAGCCTGCCCGGGTTGGCCCGCCGGGCCTGCCCGGGGGCGGCCGCTCCGACCGGTGCCTTCGGTTACAGAGTCCCGGGAGCTGCAGGCGAGCGGGTACGAGGGCGACGACAAGGGCGCGCTCACCATCCTGCTCGCGCAGAAGATGCTCACGGCCTTCCACAGCATGGGCCCCGGCGGGCCCCCCGGCCCCGGTGGACCCTCCGGGCCCCCGGGCCCCGCGGGCGCCGCCCCGCCCGCCGATAGGTGATCGTGTCCCCCCGCCCGCCGCGCTACATTCCCCCCGTTCCCCCTGCACGACTCCGACGTCTCTCGTTTCTACTGAATGACGATTCTAACCCTGTGATGTAACGACACAGTCGCATAGTCATAGTCAGCGGTATATACATAGCGATATACACATAGTCAGCGGTACCGCGATACGACATTAAGTGACTCCGCTCGAAATCATTAGATAACTCTAGCATAATTTGTTATAGTAAACTATCGCATTAAAAAAATGTATTTTCGAACAAAGTCAACACTTTAAAAGTGCGCGATTCACCAGAGCGCGCTTCGCTAACGACGGCCCGGTGGCCGACGCGAGCGGTCCTCGTCGCTCGTCGCTCGCATCCGTATTCACTCTCGTCAGTCGTTCTGCTTCGTATTACCTAATCTATAAGGACTATGAATTGTATTATATTGTATAATTTATTATAAGGTTAAGTTTATTTTGGAACGGCGTGCTTCCATTAGCCAACGGTCAACGATTACGTTATCGCGAATATTCGATACGGAAAATAATGTCCTCTAATTCTCGATCGAATTAAATGAATTTTAATGTAGGCTGGAAAGGCGTGTAGGGTCCTCTAATTGTGATTAATGTCGTATTAGTGGTACATTGTATGTATATATGATCGATCGACCGGGCGGGCTGGCGGTGACGTCACGCGGCGAGCTCCGATATTATATTACAATATTCATACCTCAATGCAATTTAGATATTTCAGTGTAGTGTAAATTTGAATTGAACATATATATGTCTGTGTACGTGCATATTTCTTAACATGCGCCGTGTTGCGCGCGGGGCCGGCCGAGGGTCACGTGACCGTCCCCGCGCGGTCTGTGATGGCGGGAGTCACACGTCCTGTTTCCTGTTCCGGTATAGATGTACTCACACGTTATGTATTTGTAAATGATGTCTTTGATATAATAGTAGCTGTAATTACTATAACTGTAGTTGAAATCGACTGTACATCTGTACGTCGCTGTCCTGTTTACTTTTAAAGCAAGTTTTATTCTTGTAGTTTTTGAAATAAGACTCGTTTGTATTTTTTTACTGATCGTTCGCACGATGTCATGAAATTTCATCTCTTTTTGTCCCCGGTTGGGACTTATTTCGTCCGAGATTTAGGTCTCGTTCTCGTAGCGTCTGTATCGACACGTATTTATAAATAATGAGTTTTCAGCACATCACATATTAGAGTAATACGGTGACTCGTTTTTCGTTCTCGGCATCGAGTGCCAACCTACGAAGTTGCGACTGTAGTGACTCGTTTTCGATATTATGTTTAGTATAAATTGTAATGAAATTGCCGTGCACGGTTAGGGCGGGGTTTTAGAAGAATCTTATCGAGGGGAGAGTCTAGTGTTATCGAGAGAGCTTACGGGACCGTAGAGTAGAGGTCGCGCGCGTCCGAGCGCTGCCGAGTGACTCGTGCTCGGGGCGAGACCACCGCTGAGCTATTACGAACAACCGCTGCATAAATCTGTCCAAAACGTGTTAATATCCCATTCGTAGGGACATCAAGTTCGTCCTCTTTCTTCGCCGGAGTCATCCGCGATACGCTTGCACTGATCGCTCGTGGTAGTTGGATATAGCGATATGAACCAACGTTCAATTTACGAATTCCCGTCGGGATTTGCCTCTGAACCAATATCGACGTCGTCGCAGTGATAACTCGATTATCAAATGTCACGCACGCTTATACAGTATTATCATGTTATTGCATGTGTTTTTATTATATTGCAGCCTTACTTTTGAACTAGAGTAAAAGAGAGAATTTTCCCGTTCGGAATACATTAATACATTATACGGCAGGTAGAAAATGTCATTGTGTGACCTCGAGTCCCATGTCGGTAGTCCGGAATTTAAATAATGAAAATGATTCTGGTATTATTTTTAATTCAGACATTTTGAAATTCGATGTTGATTATCTTTCGCGATGGATACCCGCTGTTTGCGTACGTCGCGTCGAATATCTTCGAATCATGTATCCACGTTGTCACCCGACTGTCGTAAGTGCGTATTCCCACGGTGTATTCGAACGATAGACGCGCGTTTAACGGGCTTACGTTTCAGTCAACAAACATCAGCAAACGTATATAAATTCAGTATTGCCTTAAACATGCATTGTATTACGCTCGTCGTCGTTGTCGTGTGAATACAGCTAAAGACGCGCTCGGACAAGTTCAACAGCACGGTGCGACCGTGACCATGTAGTCGCGGCCAATGTCGATTTATTTTTATTTTCATACAAAAGTGCAATATTAGACAAGGTTTTTAAATGGCATACAATTCGCTGCAAGTATTATTAACAAATGGATTTACGAAATGAAATTTATGTAGCTATATGTAACGTCAGTGCATTACAAGAAGTAAGACTGTATATTAGAAAACAATATAAACAAAATGTCGGCAAGTTTCATTTCCCAAGTGCGACACAGTTGACCGATCGACGCCACGTGACGACCGTGATCGTGACGCTTTCGTTTCTTCCGTTACAAGTGCGACTGCCATTTTGCCAGTTCTCTCATCTGTTTGCCATTATCGCTACGAACCCAAATCGGTCGTCGGTCGAATTTAAAAATTTTCTGGTGTTGTACGTCGGCAGCGAGCTCCTCCGCACGCACGCAACGCGCGCGACCAGTATTTTAAATGTCCTGAACATATTGTAAATTCATATCGTTAGTTATGTTTAGTTGTATGTTGCCAAGGAATAGGGAATATGGATGCGCTCCCACCGCTTGTTATATTTGAAAGTTCATACACTGCGTTCCATGGAACCGTTTGTAAACCTTGGATTCTAATTAATTCTTACTATCAGTCAGTTCGGTATCAAATATTTTTGCTTAGTTTAACGGTAACATCGTTCATATTCCCTGTTATCACTCGGCAGTCGTTCTGTATTATCTTTGTATATGAGTTCGAGCATTTAGCTAATTGTAAGTAGCTATGATATGTATATGTGTAAATCCGACAGACGATCGTCGTAGTCGCGAGGAGCGCGGCTGCGCCCTGCGAAGGTGCTATAATAAGAATATGTGCGTTGCCTTGTCTGCCAGTCACAAAGGTCGGGACGGATCGCAAGCTGAGCGCGAACATGTTTGCACGTTCCTCGTGTTGTGATGCTGGATTCGTTCATCCTTAAAGTCTTCGCCCGCTGCACGTAGCCGAGCCGTGACTGCTATGCTTACCGCTGACATAGAATTCGAAGTATTTTTTAAAAGGTATCGACAATATCGAGTAAAGATTTTTGCGAAACATGTCACGGTCACCTTTCTGAGACATGATTTTGTTTATACTCGCCAACATCGGTATCGGGCGGGGTCGCGGCACGAGGTGAAGCCGGCGAAGTACTATTCGCAATAAATGTTAATTGCTTTAGCCTGTTCGGGCGTGATTTGTTTTCTCACCGCAAGCGCTCGCACCGCTTGCTGTCCGCGTGTACTTGAATCCAGGCATGTGTCGGTCCCGTCGGCCGGATAGCGACTGTGTGCTGCAGCACTCGGTATCCGTTCAAAAGTTGTATTGTCAATTAATTATTGCTTGGGGATGAATTAAATACCTATAACATAAAACTACAAGGGCTAGTATATCAACAGCGAAATCGTATTGTTTATAATTTTACCTTCAACAAACAAGTTTTATATACTCATGTTTTGTTGATAAACCTTTTGGCAGCATCCAATATTTGTAAGAGCGGGACCGTTCATTGTGTCGGACGGAGAACAAAAAGTTTCGCTCCTATATATGTGATATAGGAGCAAAATTTTTTGCATATCTATACGTCCCTTGGGTTCGAGACGCCCGGTATTCGATGCGCTGATAGACGCTAACACCTCCCGATCGACGAGCGCAGCCGAACGCGCGCTGTGTTCGCCTTGAACTATAATAATAATTAGCAGTAAATGCTGTGAAACGTAAACAATTATATTTAGTGCAATTAGTTGCCTTCGATCTTGTTGTCACGTTTGTACACCTTGCGATAAGAGTAGGACTAGCCAATTGTTGTGGCGGCGCCGCCCGCCGGCCCGGCACAGTGCGGTTGCGACATCAAATACCTACATCTTGTTACCTCGATGTAGAGTCATTTTTAAACCAGTAGAAATACGAGCTTTAATCTCTAGATTAGATCGATATAGATAGATCTCTACGTCTCTATTATTAATATTTTGGTCATATCGCTAAAAGTAACATTCAGCTTTCGCGTTTTCCGCGAACACTTAACCACGGTTTTTTGTTCGCGGAACACAGTTCTTTTGAGCTCGGTTTGCTAAAAAATCCAGTACATAAATGGGACATAAAAAAATTAAGTGTTCATAGAGGATTGTAAATGTCAAAAACAACAACAACAAAGCGAGTAGAATTGTAAAATCGTTGTTATAAAGTAGGGCGAGGCGGCGCGGGCCGGCGGCGGCTGCGAGCGAGTGCTGCCGGAGATGTAATAAATGCTCGTATTGTATTCTATTGTATTTATTATATCATAGTTAAAAAGTTTTATTAAAAAAAGTTGCTCAATAAAATTGTTGTTTTATTACTTATCACTACATATTATAAAACAAAGTCACATATATCGTATGTACGCATAAAACTTTGAAACTACGCAACCGATTTTGATGCGGTTTTTTTTAATAGATAGAGTGATTCAAAAGGAAGGTTTGTACGTATAATAACATTTAATACGAAGTAGAGAAATACTGTAATTTTGGAGGTTACTGTAAATAATTACATTTTTTCCGCTTACATTGCAAACGCAGGCTAAACCCTACGAGATTTATCAAAATGATGTACTAAGTATTTGTAAACCATGAAAAGGTCTACAGAAAAGTCCGCGATGGTATATGTCTATCTCTTATGGATAACCCACAATAGCAGTTTTTTTCATTTACTTTTTACGCAAAATGATGCCTTATGTTCAAAGCAATTTTTATACAGTACAGCATTAATCCTTATCCAATTAGGTACCTTAAATAAATTGTTGCTTTAATATAGATCAATATTGACTATCGATCGCTTCGACCTATAGCACTTCGCATTTAACAGCTATATGTCGTTGTTTCAAGAGTGTTTAATGACAAGAAAGCTGTGAATGTAGTATATAAGGTCATTCTGTACTTAATTTTAAAAATAAAATACATAGGGGAAAAATGAAAATATGTAGTATACCTATATGAATTTAGATATTAGATATAGCAGGAAATCTTCTTGGTATAGGGAAAGGAAATTGTTTTTCTCCAAATTTAACGCTTGCGGGCCACGGGCTGTAATGAATAAATGAAAACTACTGGATCGATTTTAATCATATTTTTTTTTACACTGACTGACATGGGATATTTATTTTATACCCGTGCGAAGCAGGGGCAGGCCGCTAGTATGTTATAAAGAAAGGTGATAAAAACTATTTTCTTTGCTTCTTCCCATAATTTTTCAGTCCTTAACCCGCTCAAGGCGGGAGGGAGGGTAGGCGCTATTGCGACACAATAAACATCGGCTCCGTATTAAAAGTAAACATAAAATACAAACAAGTGTTTTTGGATATTATAAATTGGCTCAGTGTATTCATAATCAAGGGAATATCAAAATACATTGTGGACAAAGTGCAAAAACAGCAAATCACTAAATATTATAGTGCAGTATAGTGGAATAAATAAGATCTCAAAACTGTATTATCAGTGACATTTCCCGCAATAAAGTGCTAACAGTGGTCTACAAATAAATGTACGAAGTGAAAAAACGATAATATACGCAATTCAAGTGCAAAAAATTACAAAAAGATAAAAATCAATAATATACATAATTTTGCAGTTTTGATCGATATAGCAGCGCCATCTAGAAGAAATTCTCAGTAGAGTTCAAACAAACAGTTGTTTTGTTTGCTAGTATCTAACCAGGCCGACAGAGGGCATTACTAGTACCAAAACATTTCTAAAATAATCTCAATTTTTTATTATCGTAAAAATATAACCCATAATCATGGAAGAAGTTATGAATATGCTCAGAAAAATACAAAATGAGCTAAATGAACAAAAAGTAACAATTGTACAATCAGCCGATAAAGTGACGGAACAAGTCACGCAAAATATAAATAGCACATTAGAAGAAAAGTTTAATGCAATACATATTAAATACGACAATCTCAAAGCGAAGCTGGAAAACCAAGAAAAAAGTTTGTACATTCTAGAAAAACAATCTAAACAGAGGAACATCGTAATTTTTGGTCTAACGGAAACTGAAACATCTTATGCGAACTTAGAAAAAAACGTTATAAATTTTATAAATAAGTATTTCGCTATAGAGCTAGATCGCAGAGATATTCAAGAAACTCGAAGAATAGGGAAGAAAGGAGAGCGTCCTCGGCCGATCGCTGTAACGTTCACTTCTATGGGCACGAAAATAGAAATTTTTAAACAAAGGTCAGTGCTCAAAGATACAACTTATTACATCAAAGAAGACTTTCCACAGCACATTCTGGAAATACGAAGGAAATTGCAAGAGCAAGTAAAAATTGAAAAAGAGAAGGGGAACTCCGCCACTATCAAGTATGATAAATTGATTATACACGGCAAAAAAGTTGATACCCAAGACAATAAGAAAAGAACCCTGCCAATATCACCAAACTACAATGATCCTACGCAATCGGAACCAAAGACACAAGCCTATAAAAAGAACAAAACTCAAACAGGATTACAAAGAACAACGAGCTTGTCAGAGGATGCTATCAAACCTGGAATACTTAGTTTCTTGACAACCAAAAATCATAACACTCACAACCAGAACAACTTACCAAATAAACAGACAATTAAACAATAGCAATCATCTCCCTCTCTCAAGGAAGACGCATTACAAACAAAATTAAATACTAAACCATATCTTCCCAGCCGGCTGGTCACCGGGGAAGATTAAGACCAAAACCCTCCAGAGAAAAATTTAACAGTTTTTTCAAATCAAACTAAAAACAATCGTTACAACATCTTATATATAGCGACTTACAATGTTAAAACTCTGTCGACATATTCACGCTTACTGGAACTAACAGATTCTTTAAAAAGTAAAATACGATATTATCGGTCTCTCAGAAGTCAGGAAACTTGGCAAAGTAGCAGGTACTGACTGAATGCGAGCAGCACAAGACAAAAAACATTGGACATCTCTGGAGGAGGCCTTCACCTTCCACTGAGAAGGGTTCTTGCACAACATATAATATAAGAAACTTTTCTAGCAATGTACCTTTAAACTATTATTATTTATTTAATTTTCTTTGTATTTTTTTAAAAAAAAATTTGCATATTTCAACATGTAGCAAGAAATAAAAGGCTTTTTATGTATTTATTTAACCCGCTCAAAGTGGGTTTGGCATACTTTCTTTTCCACTCTCCTAACATTCGTCACCTCTGGCGTCCTTGTCATACTCATACTGTCCTGCTGTAAAGGTAGATAATGCAGACGTGGGAAAAATGCAATTCGCAGGCAGCAGATTACATTTAGGAGAAATCGAAAAATTAAACAATCGGTCTTTTTGTTATAATAGTATTTTATTTTTTTAATGTATAGTGACTATAATCCTTCTACTATACTAAATAATACAATTCAACAGCATCCGCTATATACAGTATTTATAGTTATAGGTTGATAACTTCCTCATTTCCCAACGATAAAAACTGAATCCTCTAATCCATATAAAATAATATTGAATTGTTCTACGATATTAATGATTAACAGTTAATAATTTGCCACAATTTTTGGTAATTATTTATTTATTTACAAACCTTATATTAATTTAGTCCCTTAAGTTTCGAATAAACAGCGTACAACGGAAAATTTTGCAATAGATTTCGCCGGTCCGCCGAAAGAAACGCGTTCCGTGCTACGGAGAAAGGACAGCGCGCCTCGCAACCGTAAATTTTACGAATATAGTTAGAGCAGGGAAGCCGCCTACAATGTGCGTCCGTCTCTTTTTACGTGACAAGACGATTAGACAAAGACGGCGCCCCTACTCTAAGTATACAAGTCTATGTCCAGAGCGGTCGGCGCGTGTTCGGGTGCTAGCCAATAACGTATTAAATAAATATATATCTCTGTACAATTTTAAAACATTGAGTGATAGCTGGATATCTTTATTTTACTCTTGAAACTGTATTAAAGCGCGAGTACGATAATATAACAGGAATAAGTCGGCACATCTGCTTGAGTTCTGCACGATTTCATCACAAATAATATAATCACAATAAATTAAATACTGATAATTATGTAAATACTTAAGATAGGAATAGTCAATTAGTGAGCCAACACAGTGACTGCATTCCGTGATTTCATACTAATACACAGAATATATTCGGCTTCATCTAAATTTAGTCATTCATTTATTGCAACTGTAATTGTTTACGGAATTTGACGAGAAATTTTGAGGCCTTTAGTTATGACCAAATTTAATTCCGTTAATGTGCTCCAAAGCTGTCCAATCCAGTACTGCAGCACTTCTGGCACTGGCTGCTAACATTACAGAACTGAGCTCCAAATACAATAATAACTTAAGAACATTATCCTTTCAAAATTTCCGGAAGATTAGGTACTTTCTTGAATAATCTTGGTCCAAAACGTCATCCAAAATAACATACATTTAACTCACATATCTGCTGTTTTTCATAATACAAATCAGGAGATGAACACAAATTTATAAAAAAAAAGATATGAAATTAATTAAAAATATGAAATCTCGTAGGGTACATTCATTTAGTTGTTAATGGTCAATTTAAATCAAATTCAGAGAGGAGCGAAATCACAGGAGCTTTATCTGCCATCATCATTATCTGTACTACAATCACTAAGCAACATCTATCACATGTTAAGGTCTAAGACATACGTTCTCTAAAATCATTAAATATAATAAATACAGTACATAAGAAAATACTTTATTCCCTGAATCAATTCTATAATCGTTTGTATACATCTACATACCAAAATAATCTGGTTTAAACATTAACTTTAAGCGATATAACATCGGAACTGCATCAGTTTCATAATCGTACATAATATATTCCATCAATAGTAACGTTAGGTTGCGACAAACTCCTAAATAAACTGTAACAGACCAAACAAAACAACATCTCGTAACGAGTGAACGAGAAATATATACAGACGTAGTAGCCAAATAGTCTCCTTTGGCAAGTAACCTATGTGGAGCGGCGTGCTACGATGGAGCGAGTCTATTGCCCAAAGGCCGACGCACGGAAGCCGCCAGCACCAATACCCTGGTGTTAAAACTTTCATAGCATTCCATGCCCTTGGTGAATGTACTATTACCTACATTTCAAAGTGAAAGGGATAGACGAAGTAATGAAAATATTATTTTGCTATAAAAGAAAATATGTGTAATGCTAAATGTAGAGTGTATTATCCGCAAAGATCGCGTTGCGATTTTTGTGATTGTCTTGAAATCTATCTCCTGACGATGCTTAGTTTACGTGGCAAAACGATTTATTTTATTTATTGCGGATTATAGTAAAGTAATATTTTCTTCATTACTTTTTGTGTTATGGACCTCCGCCAAATATCGCCTTATTATAGAATATACTATAGTGCCTTATTATAGATAGAATAAGGCAATATTTGGATATAAATATAAGTTGGATAGACAAAGGGTAAAAAATGTCGAATCATCGCTTCAACAACACAGAAACAAAAACAATGGAAACATAGAATCATTGAGGAAATCAGACAATCAGGCCAAATAGAGTGCCTAACAAAGGTAAGTAGTTATCGAAGTAGTACAATTATAGCAGTATATCTAAATTTTGTACAAGGAACTTACTAAATTTACACTTTTAATGTTATTTTAAGCAGAGTATTCGCATTTGGCTATCATCAACATGTTTGGATTAACTCGTCCTAACAAACGTTAGCACCTAAACGCAGTGTAAGAAATTTAATTTTCATGTGTGCTGTGAGGCTGTCTTGTTAAAATCTTACTGTAACAACAATCGCGACAAGTGTGACCGCGACCGGCACAGTGGCATTCTGCGCTCGGCGGCCGCAGCTCATTGTAATCTGTGATCTTGTGTGACTGTGTGATCAATAAATAAATAAATGCTTTTGTCCTAATATAAACAAATTATCTTTGATGTAATTAAATATATATATATAGGTATAAAATGCGTACCTACTGTGGTTATAGTACTGCGTCCATCGTAATCATATATTTCTGCTCGATATAAAACTATTTCTTCTCTACATAAGGCTATATGACAACTCTTCCATCGGAACTTATGTATGTTCGGTAATAAAGTTGGAGTACATTAATGAAATAACATTTACTTTATGGAATCGGCTACTATATGCATTGCATCTTTGTGTGCCGCGCGGACTCCGTGTCCTTTGAGCTCGAGGCGGCAGAGAGACATAAGTGAATTACTATAAAAAAAAAAAAAGTTTGATTCGATACTTGCTATTAATCGATTAAATTGCAACAAAATATCGGATTCTCACTAATCGTCGAACTGTACGGTAAGCTCCACGTGCGAATACCTTATCAAATACCGGGTGCACTTAATTATAGATACTTTACATATAATATTAGTTATCGCTTTATTTAGTAATATTTATTTATCTAACAACATCAAGTTGACACCGATTGGTCTGGCGCCGAAGCAACCTGCGCTCGTATTGCTATCGAAGGGCGGACGGACAGACCGACGGCCGCCCGCACGCTACACTACTACTTAAGAAACAAAATGAACGATATAAACGTACGGACAAATTATCACCGATCGACGAGAGCGCGAACGAATGGTAACCCGTAAAGACTTTCTAACGAATCGCTTCTTAAAAGATACCATAAATAGTAAAACCAAAATAATTATTAAAAACGATACAAAAACGAGACACGCCACTCGCGCGAAATAATTCTCCATCGAAAAGAGTAACAAAATTATTGTCATCCGATGCTTAAATTGTCATTCTTTTTATATCATAACATTTATTAATCCATTACTTAATATGATACACCACAACAGCTGACACCACTCGCAACACTTACAGTTAACGCGACGATCGCCCGCGCCTATACAAACTTACATCTACGTCGGTAATCGATAGAGTAGCAACACTAAATAATCTCATATTTCTTCAATACTACAACGGAACGCCGCGGCGACTCCGCGCGGACGCCGCGACGACGCGCGCGCGACTCCACGGAACGGCCGCAGAACGCGGAAGAGACGCGCCGGGAAGAGTGCGATAGAGAAAAACCACTACTGCAGTAGTAAACGAGGTACACCGTATAAAAAGATTAAGTTTATAGTAATAATATTTACAATATCACATCGCACGTACGAGTGCGGACGCGCGGCGCCGGCGGGCGAGACACGTATTCAGGTCATTAAATTAACAACTATCGGACTCTACGGAGATACGGCGGTAACGACGAGTCTCCCGAGTGCCGACGAGCGCCGCCGGGCACGGGCCGGGCGCGGTCCGTCGAACGGCTAACGTCGCAGCGGCGACGAAAGGGGCCTACAGTGTACGTTTGTGCGTTTATTAAGTCGAGTCACGCCTACGGAAATCACTATGACGTGTTTGGTCAAATGTCGAAGGTAGCTAGGCTCTAACGGGGCAGGGCTCCGCGCAGGAGGCCGCCCCGCCCGCGGGCGCTGGTAGATTTCCTCCACAAGAGACGCGCTCGACCGACGTCTCGACACGTACGGACGACGAGTCCGCCGAGGCGCTACCCCATGTTAGGGGCGGCGGGCGGGCTCACAGCTGGTACCACTTCTTGTCCTTGTACTTGAGCATGAGCTGGTGCGCCGAGGAGGAGAACTCGGAGGCCTGCGAGTGCATCCGCTCGGTGCGCTCCTCCAGCTGCGACAGCTTGTCCCCGCGCTCCAGCACGAGCTGGTGGGCGCGCTGCACCTCGCCGGCGGCCGAGCCCGCGCGCGCGCCCAGCTGCTCCAGCGACGAGCCGGGGATGTGCTTGGCCACGGTCCGGTTGGGCCTGCCGCTGCCCTCGCCGACTGCAACACCGAGCGCGGGACCTCGAACCTGACTCGTCTAACAGTAGGTAATCCACCCCGACGTTGACATATTTGATGAAATCGGACCGTTTAGGACCGACGTAGGGTCGCATCGGAAGCGGGGACCGGGCTGACAATCTAACGTATTTCAAACATAACGTTGGCTCTGACACGGATGGAACCATGTTTGTATTATAAGTTCGTATGAAGTGGAAAGAAAGAGCTACGCTCGGGGTTCCTCCGGGGGATCATATTCGAAACGAAGAAATCCGTCAGAGAACTAGGGTCACCGGCATAGCTCGGCGCACGAGCGAGCCGAAGTGGAGTCGGCCGGCCGTATCTGTCGCAGGGCCGACGACCGTCGGGGCAGACGCGTTCTGGAGTGGAGACCGCGAATCGGGAAACGTAGTGTGGGACAAACCGAGACTCGATGGAGCGATCGATATACGTAGGACAGCGGACAGTGGATGGAAGCAGAGAGCCCAGGATCGGGCTAAGTGGCGAATAATGGGATATTTCCACCAGTGGACTAAAACGGGCTGATAATGACGTGTGTGTGAAGTGGAAGAAATGGGACTCGGCCAAGATAGTAATCCAGATAGCGAGCGTGTTCAACCGACGTACGCCCACCGGACCTCTGTTTAGCATCAGTCACTCACACAGCTCCTCGCGGTCGAGCGGCCGGCTGCCGCCGCCGAACAGGCCGCGGAAGAAGCCCTCCTTGGGCGGCTCCGGCATGTCGCGCGGCAGGAACAGCTCGCCGATCATCTCGTTGAGCTGCTGGCTGCGGGGGGGCGACGTCGCGTTAGTTTAATATTGCCAGCTCGTCATATCGTACTATTTATATCTATTACTCGTCTTTTCAGCTTGAGCGTTATAATATAGAGGTACATGAAAGACCCGTAATACATAATTTATATGTATTACGGTTCTTTCGTGTACCTCGTGGGAAAACGGATTCTTTAGCCCGTTAAACGACCTATAATTGATTTCATCGATACCGGCCGAGAAGATTAGTCATGAAAGCGGACAGACAGAGAGACGGGCAGACTTTCGCATTTATAATTTTTCTAAGTAATATAAGGAAAGAACCATCGCAGAATGTTATATTAATTAGCTAAGAAAGGGGTGATTGTTTTTCTTTGGTTTTAACTTTTGGAGCCGAAATAAATCGAATATTATTAAGTTGAACGGCGTAAATGGGGTTCGTACTCGCAAGTGAGTAAAGAGTTCGCCATCTTGAAATCAGAAACTATACACGTGCAAAAGTATAATATCATACCAGAACTCGGCGTCGATGGTAAACTTTTGTATTTCGGTGGGCGACGCGAGGTACAGGCCGTGGCCGCGGTTGCTGAAGCAGAACGTCTTGGCTATCCTGAAACACGCCAGCCAGCCAATGTGAATGAATGAATGAATGAAAGCCGAAAACGCAGGTTTTCTTTTATTTAAAGCGTGTTTTAACGACTGATCTATTCTAATTAAAGTTTCTCTTTCTTTTCTGTTTCAACGTTTCGAAAATTAAAGTTTCAATACCCACAAACAATTCCTTTACCTACAACCAACTAAAAATATACCGATTTCAAAATTTAATTCGTCGATATAAAGATTGAACTGATTTAGTTACCCCACTATACTCGTAATTCACAGTGAGGGATCCTAATATTTCAGTGGCTAACAAAGATAACCCTGTTCGGTTAAAACATTTCTAGAATACGCATACTTACTTATACTTCGGTTTATCAATAAATGAAATTTTTTTTAAAACTTGGAAGGTGATAATATCTTCTAAAATCTTTATCTTTATTGCCTTATAATATTGTAGTCAACATAAAATAAACCAACATCATTTACCGCTTATGCACTAATCTTGAAAAATTTGTTAAAACTCTCGTAAAAGAAAACATTCTAATACTCGAAATGTCTATTTTATTTAGTGATCATATTCTAAATACAATTTGTTGGTTCTTCGAGTCCAGGTGTATTTATATATTAGATTAGGTATGTGTATATTTACCAGATGTCTCTCACCGATAATACGAGTATTAAGTTACTCACTTCGGGGACGGAGAACCGTGTGTGTAATCGTCACATATATTTATTTATTTCTTAGAAAACAAGTAAAAATGAAAATTCCTTACCTTTATCCCTTAAGAAGCTTTCTGTTAAAATTGATTGATTTACATGCTATTGATATAAGCGATAACGAAACGAATGTGTGAATAAAATATAATTTGAATAAAAAAATAGTTAAAGGCGTACAGATTAGTCGTACAGAAATGGTAAAGACTAAAACGTTCAAAAGCTGACATGCGCTAAGAGAGAAAAAGAAGGGGAATAGGAAACCAGAGCTAGTAAAAAGTGAGAAAGTTGATAAATATATTGTAAAGTAATGTGTAAGAAACGAAATAATGTCTGGGTATATATGTATGTGAGCGTGTGAAATGAACGAGTGTCGTGTGTGGAGTGGGGGGGGGGGGGGGTTGTAATGGCCAGAAGCACTGTCGCAAGCGGACGGTCGGACTGGGGCAAATCGGAAAGGTACGGTTTCATGATATTACAAACATGATAGACACAAATTAAATTGTCGTCATTAAAAATATCATCTAAAAAAATATCTGAAATGTAGTTAATCCGTAGAAAGCATTAATTTAATAAAAACCATTATTGCATATTCCCACATGTGCATCATGGGCGGATCGATGTGATTGTTTCGTGGCGCGAATAGATCGGATGACTTTCAATTTTAAAATAAGTCCGAGTCCGGGGCAGGGGGGAGGGCGGCGGGGGTCGGGGCGAAGCGGTCGGGGTCGCGAGCCACTACCAGGTCTAGCGGGGAGCGCGGGGAGCGCAGGGCGGACGACACGGGAACTATGGATGGACATGACTAACGCAATACCGCTATGAGCGAAGACTTACTGATCCGTGTCCTCGTTAACTATCAGTTGCTGGCCCCAAATGGAGAGCATTGGGTCTACGATACCCCTCTGTTTGGACTGTGTCTGGAAGCTACCAGGAACACAGGCATCGGTAAGTGTTAGGTCGCGGGGCGCGTGCGGCGGCGCCGGCAGGGCCGGTCCATTGGCGAGTAAGGCCGCAGTGCTGGCTCACACGGATGCCGCACTAGCAAGTTCTAAATACGTTGAAATTCATTCGGTTATCGTCTCGGATGTTCTCGTAGCGTGTTCCGCGCAAGCCGCCACGCGTCACGAGCTGGCGCGATGTCGGCCGTTACTCGCCAACGAACGTGGAGATCGCCGGGCCTGCCGGCGCGGCCGCAGAGCGCTCCCGCGCGATTTTGCACCGACAATGCATGGTTAGGTTAGATGTCGTCATGGTCGATGAGGGTTACACGCTAAGGATGTTTCATCAGCACTAATGCAATCGGACGTCGAGCGCATTCGATGGTCGTCGGGCGTGCGGTCGTGTCGGGGTCGGTGTATTTACACAATTCAGCACCAAGTGGCGCGTCGTAAAGTGCGCCGGAGTCCGAGGACTCCGGCGGATGTTGCGAGTCGTGTTCGGTATGCCCGATCGGTCGTTCGGAAGAATAGATTTAGAGTGCCAAATATCGAAAGCACAGGAGGTGCTCGATAGATTTGCTAAAAATTTGGTCTACTTCGTGATACAACAGCGCGGCGATCGCTCTAGCGGCTCGGTGCTGGTCGTGTCATACGCGTACGGATGACATCGACAGTAGTTCGGTGCTCGGCGAGCGCGGGGCCGACGAGGCCTACCGTCGCCTCGCACCGAACGGGCGTGCGTTCCTCTAACATCGATCGAGGTGCGTAAGGAATTCGTTCGCGCGGCCTCCAAATGATAAATTAGCAGGTGTAACTCTGGCGATGGAATGCGTTAATCGTAAAATGACGAATCTCAGAATATCCGTTAGCATAAAAATACAGCATTCTCATGCCAACTGCGAAGCTAGTTGTATCTAAAGAACGAGTATAAAAAGCTGTTTATCATTTAGTGCCTCTATCGGGAGCGCGAGACGCCGACGGCGAGAGCGGCCCGGCTCGCGCGCTCCGTACGCTCGGCGGGCGAACCGAAGTTCGTTCGGTAATATTATACCAAAACCGAAACTAAACTCAGTCGAGCCATTAAACTATTCAAAAGTAACATAAAAAAATTCGATATCGTCACAACATTCTCTACAATTAACGTCTATTTAGGTTCAGTTTTCGTTTTCGATTTAAAAAATGGCAAAGAGTTGAAAAGGTCAGGGTGGGAAGGGCGTGCGGCGGTCACCTGAGCTCGGAGAGCGGCAGGAAGTCGGCGTGCACCAGCGGCCGCAGCGAGGGCAGGCTGTAGGCCGCCAGGTGGCCCGTGGACAGGTAGTTCACCAGGCACACGCTGTCTGGAAGCGAGCGCGCGTCACGGGGGCCGGCCGCGAGCACGCGCTCGGGTAGCCCCAGGGTATACCCACATTAGTCCATAAATCCAAATTAAAATTATTCCTTATTCAAATAAACTTGTAAACGAGTGCTCTTGAATCGTCAACTCTACTGCTGGTTCGGAGAGCTGTTCCTACCGAGAAAAGCCAGCAAGAAACTCGGCGGTTGCGCTTTTAAAAATATGATTCTTAACACTATTTACATTAAGTCGTTACTGTCTTGTACAGGTTCAAAGAGAGCTATATCCACACATTCTTATTTTCTAAATAATCTTCAAGAGTAGAGTAGCCTTTCTGTATCAGCCTCTTTTTAACAGTGTTTTTAAACTGCCGTAATGGCAGTGCTGAAATTGATTGCGGAATTTTATTATAGAATCTTATACCAAACATCACAAACGAGTTACGCACTTTTGCAAGGCGCAAAGCGGGAGCCGCAAGCTTATGTCGGTTCCTGCTTTGTCTATTGTATACATCACCTGTCGTTTTATAATTCTTTATATTTTTATGTACATAAATTAAATTGCTTAAAAGCGTTCTAATCCTCAGCTACTGTTTTTTCTATTTCAACCGATAGGTTTTCTCGAGAAATTTCCTACCCGAGCTCTCTCTCGCGGATCGATCGGCTCTCCGCGACCTCTCAGTCGCGCGGCGATCTCGTAAATCTATCAAGACCGGGGTTTCCGCTCCGGGGCCGCCATACCGCCACTTATCTTTACCTCGTACTATACCCCGGTTCGTTGCGCTTTGCAGTTTCGCGCCCCGATGAGGTATTTCGATAATTTTGTTAAGGAACTTAAATTAGACACATAGAGACACCCCAAGCATAGTTAGCTCCACCATTCGGTGGCTCTCCGAGCGTCATCACACGTCACAGGAGCGGTATGCCGACGTCAGCCCGTCCGTCGCCTGACCGTGATGATTTACTATATTTAAAGATTTAGCGACCACGTATACATGTCGGAACGGCTCGAGTCGGCTCCCGGCGAGCGCACCGGCGAGCGTCGCGGGCGCACCTTTCAGGCTGACGATCTCCGACTTGACCACGAAGTCGGTGTCCACGATCTGCTGGCGGTACACGCAGTTCTGGCTGGGCAGCGCGACGACGCGCGCCTGCTTCTCGGACGCGATCACCACGAACTGGCGGTCGGCGGCCGCCTCGGCGCCCGGCGGCGGCGGGCTCTGGTGGCTGCCGCCCGCCGCGCCCGCGGAGCTCTGCTTGGTGGGCGTGCGCTCGCGCCGATCCCTGCACTGTGCGGGGATCGGTTAGGCGCCGGTCGACTCTTCGTTACCGAACGTACGAATTTTGTAGTATTTTTCATTCTTCAATACTTATACTTATACTAGCGGCCTGCCCTTGCTTCGCACGGGTATAAAATATATAGCCCTTGTCACTCAGTGAAAAAAATTATTAAAATCGATTCTGTAGTTTTGATTTATTCATTACTGTCCGTGGCCCGCACGCGTTAAATTTGGAGAAAAACAATTCCCCTCTCCCTATACCAAGAAGATTTCCTGCTATATCTAATATCTAAATTCATATACTGCATATTTACTTTTCCCCTATGTATTTTATTTTTACAAATAATTACAGAATGTCTTTATATATAAAATTCTCAGCTTTCTTGTCATTAGACAATACGAACATGTTTTCTTTAGTGGTTACTCTTGAAAGAGCGACATATAGCTGCTAAATTCGAAGTGCTATAGAGCGAAGCGCGGCCACCCCACAGCATTTTAAATCTGTAATATCATCGAAAATATACACTTAAATTACATGCTGTAAACGGCTATACTGATCTATTTTAAATCAACAATGTATTTAAGGTACTTAATTGGATAAGGATTAATGCTGTATTGTATAAAAATTGCTTCGAAAATAAGGCAATATTTTTTGTGAAAAGTAAATGACTGAAATGCTTTTGTGGGTTATCCATAAGAGATAGACATATACCATCGCGGAGTTTTCTGTAAACCTTTTCAAGGTGTACAAATACTTAATACATTATTTTGATAAATCTCGTAGGGTTCAATATATAAGGGGCAACTAGGGGAGGGGGGGTCTAATGTAGGGGCAAATATATATTTTGCATAAATGTAACGGGGTAACTACATTTTTTTTTAAAGATACATACTTCAGTATCAAATTTTACTTTTACTCCTACCAAAAACTGAAGATTTTAACCGAGCTTTATAAAACGTAAAGTCGTGGAAGTTTCCAGTATTTCCTTTGCATTCCTAGACACGCACGCCGGGGCGCCGGTCGTGCTCTAAAATGTCACGAAAATTATCTTTCCTGAACTTACGTCTTTACTGTCGTCCTTCCAACTTTCGTACGAGTACGGGATTAAAGCACCGTTGCAATCCAGGAACGACATCGCCAATATGGAACCTTTTAGTCTGAAAATAGGGCCTCCTGGAATGAGACAATGATAATACTGTCAGGTTAACGTTCGACAAATGTAATCAAGCGGGGAACAAACTATTCAAAAAATGCGCGACACGAATACATATGCCAGTTTTCAATTTTAAAAACACTCATTGATCAGGTTAAAAAGTACAAGTGCGCCGCTGTTCCGTGGAGATATCAAACGGTACAACCGGAAGTATTTACCAGTGGTGGAGACGACCACGGGCTGCGTGTGCCGCAGGTCCGTCTCGGGCAGGCTGATCATCATGGTGAGGACGGAGCCCAGCGTGGTGCCCACCCAGAGCGTCGGCAGCAGCGTCGAAGGATCTAGCGTGCGGGCTCAGGTTTTAGAATGTTTGTATCATTCTCGTCTACAGAATAGTATTATTTTATATAAACTAAATTCTATTCATTCACCACGTAGAGACTCATGATAGACTCAATAGATCAGATAGATACAAGACTCACGATACGTTGAAACCTGCCAATAATGTCTAGCTATAGATACTTCACCTGCCGTCATATGCCGTCTCCATCATTACTGATTATCGAGAGATTTTTAATTTACGCGTACGTGTAATCTACGATTCTATCTAGTGATCGATTTAAATTTCACTTACCAGACTTCTTCGTGTAACTGTCGGCGAAGGCGAGGCACTGGATGCCCTCGTGCGATATGTTCTCCAGACTCGACATGCTGCTGGAGCGTGACCTCGAGAACGAGCTGTCCAGCTTGTCTACGCGGCCAGTTGGTGTAACAGACAGATTATGCCTCCGCCCGGGCGGCCCCGCGCCGAGGGTCCCGCAGCACGCCGTGCCGGAGGGCCCTCGGCTCGACGGTGACAGTGGTCTAGCGAGGAAGGTACCGAACGAATATCGCGGATCTCGTCATTTTCCTCGTTACCGCGATTGGAGTTTTTCTTTGTTGTTTTGAAAGGTTCGATCGTTAAAGCGACTCAGAAAACAAATCGAGAACGTAAGATGTTCCACTGTCACCGTCGGCGAACTCTACGGTTGCACTAGAGCTAGCTGGTACGTGTGCGGTTGTGAAATCAGCTGAAACCATTCCTCCAGCAGCCGTACGCTTGTGCCGATTATGAAGTAGGTCATGATATCGAAAAGAGTCATGCTAATGTTTCAGTTGCATGCCCGTCCAATCTCAGCTCATTTGCACAACGCTTTAACATTTTGTTTAAGTTCAGTATTGGGTTATTAACACGAGGGTCTTCAAGACAACGTGGTAGTTATGAGAGGATGAAGATGATAGATAGCGTTTTTTAAAGCGTTTATGATTACATTTTGGCGCGTGACGGATACCGACAGCCGACAGACAAAAGCAATATTGATGACAAATGTGTGATTATTGATGAGGTACGGACGATGGGAGACGAGAGCGAGCGGCAGGAAGCTAAAGGGTCTCTCACTTTCTCAGCGAAGTAAGCTTCTAAAACGTTCACTTTCTAAATGTCTAGTCAGTGCAAACTCGACATTTTACATATCTACTGACTAATAACTCGGCACTTACGTTACGTACGTTTTAGTTTCATCCATATCACTAATATGAAGCGTAAATGTGGACGGACAAACAAGTTCAATGCAATACAAATTAATATCTATGTAAAGTCAGACAGGAGCGGTGAGTGTCTCGTAGCGCGCATGCGTCTAATGATCTCAATAAGAAACGTATTGTAAGCATACATAGACATAAGGACAGCCGTATATAGAGGCAGCCAAAAACGAGCCATATAAACTTTTTGCTTTGTGGTCGAGCTAGAAACAAAAAGATACAGTCATGTACTTAACAGCGTTAGTAACAACAGTAATAATAAAATGAGCGATCGAGAGGCGATCGGCGCGGAGGGCTGCCGAGACCTGCCACTCGACCTCAAATGTTGTCTGCATTCAAATTAGAAAAATACACAAACATGTTGCGGACAAAGGCAAATAAATAAATAATGTGGCCACACGTGATAAAAATATCGAAAGTTTTGATTATACCGAGAACGCAAGAAAATAACATGATACAGTGTTCCGCATACAATATGGAAAGCCTCCTCACAGAATAAACATTTAACATTCACGAGATACATTCGTTCGTACATCGAGCGAGTGATAGAGTTAAAGAGATAGTTTTTAGTAGTAAGTCACCTTTTATAATGTCTAAGTCATGCCGGAAGTTGATCGTGAAGTGCAGTTGAGGTGCGATACGGAAGAGAACATCGAAGATAGTCACAGCCACAATTTCGACTAGCAAATATAACAACTATCTACGGTGTGATAAATACTGGACCGCAGCCCGTGACAAGCCACGAACAAAATAGAAGAACTAAAGAGATTTTAATATAAAATTGATGCAAATGTCGGGATACCATCGGGTTGCACAATTTGTAAGTACTCCATGGATGCGAGAGACTGCGGAATAGGTGGTTCTGTATCGACAAATAAACGGTTACATATTACAAGCACGATCTGCAGAACTTTACTGGAGGATCTGTTCCGCCATCCGCAGTCGGCTTCGCGGCTCCGCGTCGAATGTGTTCTATTCACCGCAAGGTGTTTTTTATGTGCTATGAGTGTTCGGACACGTCTGTCAGTATTTGCACATTGCAATGGAATCACGCAATAGATGTAGCGACCGCGACTGTAGATGGCGAATCAGACGACTATAGTCGCGGGCAAACAACTGGCTCTCAAGACACGGACACACAGTAGTCGAAGATATCATTCTAAGGTTGGCAAAGGTTGCGACACAGGATGACATAAACTACTCAATGTGACAACTATATCAACGTAACAAACGAAGGCGAACACTGCAATGGTTACCTATTAAATGATTCCGATCTGAAATTGGAAATTAATCAAATGAATAAAGATATTTACGAGCTACAATATATTTGTTTGTATGGTTGTTGCCGAACAGAGTGACTCGAGCTGTGGCTTTGATTATGATTTGTAATTTTTTTCCAATTTTTTGCCAATTTACAGTATAATTTTATTATATGGTAAATAGTAAAACCTGAAATTGAAGATTTGTCTGGAAACTTAAATTAATTTCGATCAACCTCCCTTAATAAAATGAAAAATTCCTATAATTATTTCCAGATTTTGAATCTTCGATTTCAGATAGAATGTATACCGTTCATCAGTACAAGTTACGAAAGTTGAAGTGAAACGTAGTCAGCGTAGAAAAGATTAAACAGAAACTGATAAAATAATAAAAAAAGATGAGAAGAGAAACGGTAAACCGAAACTCGGGCGTCGTCGCTCGACAGCGGGCCGCGGTGTGGCGCCGCGGAGACGGTACCGCTCCGTCACCTACGAAAGTTGTATAGTGTTTATCGAATGTGCTTTCGTAGGAAACGATCAGATTTGAGAACTTTTAACCGCAGCACCGCGACACACGCGAGTCGTCGGATATCAATCTTCATCAGTTCGAGCGACTCACCATCGAATACAAAATGAAACGAAACGAAACGAAGGAGGAAATTGCGACTGCTTTAGATCGAAAAGGTCCGAAAGGTCGTATAAAGGTGACTGTACTACCAAAACTGCAATACTGTCGCGTCGTGAGCAGAGAGTGCGGGGCGGGGGGCGCGGAGTACACGTCGCACGCGGTGGACTGGCACTTGTGCAGTTTGCGGGTACCTTGCGAGCGCGAGCGCCGCACCGCGCGGCCGCAGCCGCCGCCCGCCGCCGCCCCGCAGCCCCCGCCGCCCGCCGCGGCGCCCGGCCCGTTCATCTACAACACAACACGGTGCGACTGCCGCCCGCCGCCCGCCGCGACGCCGCGAGACCTCACGTCGGTAACCCTGCCCTTGGCCCTCGATAGCGGATGGTTTGACTCTTTCTAACGTTAGATGCACTATACGTTAACATATATAGTTAGGAACGATACATAAATGAAAATAATCACATAAAGCTGTACAAAAAATTAGATAAATAAAGAGTGAGTGAGTATAAACGGATAATGGAAAGACCGCTTCCCGATTAGCGTAGGGTACATCGACGTGAACGACAGAGATGGTGGAAAGTAAAGTGGGCGAGGATACAGAATGATGGAGCCCGTGCCGGATAAGTCAAATTAGTCAGGCGCGTTCCGGAGAACCGGTGTGGGTCCCTCTGTTAGTAGTGTCGTGTACCGCATCCGAACATCCATACCTATTTTGGTGGGCACTTCGACTACTCGCTGTGTCGGTTCTTCTTCAACGTTAGATTCGTTTCTGGTGCAAAGTCTCGCTACAAACTCTCCTGGGGAAAGCAGATCGGTCATACAATATCGGCACCTAGCTCCGGTCGGCGGTGGCTTTGCTCGTGGTCGGTCGTCTCCCTGACGCGGCCGTCTCGCGGAATGGTCTGATGTGAAGCTACCAAGCGGGGTAAATGTGCTCAACTAGATTCCGACTACTGTAGCTCGTTACTTTAACATATCAAACGGACAACACAAAGATTTGAACGCCTACTATCGATGCAGATATAATTATATTTATATGTTACCGAGAAATTCACCGAATAGATATTTTAGGCAGTTCGAATCGTCGTCGGATGAGTCCTTGCCCTTTGGGAAAGAAAAATACATAAATTACCGAACTTTATAGCGGAGGCCGCCGTAGTGGGATACGAGAGCATCGCCCGTGATGCCCGCGTTAGGTACATAATTAAAATAAATAAAAAGCCAAATATCACAAAAAGCGTAAGCATAAAAATATATTGTTTTAATGAGTAATCTTTTCGATATAATAGGGTCTCGTCTTGTATTTATTCAGACATACATTAGACATCAGATATATATAAATGATTTCGAACGGTAAAACCGCTAACTACTCACCACCTACGAGCAAACACCTCTATCATATAAAACTGTATATCTACAATATTAGTAAACGATATGAAACACGCCAAACCATTACCATTCCAAACCAATCCCAGAACAACGGTACTACGCTATGTTACATAATGTCTAGTGCTACGAGTACGAGATATCGAAACCCGCGTGAGACGGCATGAGGAATGAGTGAGGTGATGGCTCCTGCGGGTACTTACTGAAACGCCGCATCAGGTTGCCCGCGAACGACTGCGACGGCTGGCTCGCCGCCTGTTTCTTTCGCAAGTCTTTTACCGTCTCCTGCTTGTATTTTATGTTCGGCGCCGACAACAATCTTTGCTCTCTCAATATGTCCTCTTTCCGCTTCCCTTTCGTTCGCGGCGGCCGCAGCGGCTTGCCGTCCTCGTCGAATAGTGGTAAATTATCCGGCCTAGTCGCTCTCTCGTCCTCGCCTATCCCGGAAGGAGAGATGTCAGGGGAGCGTTCGTTTCTGTCTCTGTCTTGCCATCTCTCTTGAAGTTCTTTATGCATCCTGTCATAAACGTCTGACGATCGTTTCTCCTGTATTTCTCGATGCATCCTCTCGAACACGTCCGAACAGACTCGCAATGGCGAAGAGAGTTGACTGTTATCTTCTTCGGGGATTTTGTCACCCGGTTCTGCGCCGTCGGGCGATTCGAGGCAAAGTTCGGGCGCGGTTTCCGTCGGCGCGGTGTCGCAGTAAAACTGCGAATTGCTCTTTTCTTCCTCGTTGTCGACGGGTGCGAAGGCGGCTTTAAATTTGAGGTCTACTTTCGAGAGCTGCCGTTTGAGATTAAAGTTCTTCCATGGAGTCGATTTTCGTCTCGAGTCGAGCTTGGGGTCCGGCAAGGCTTCCTCGGCGGGCTCGGGGCTGGCCGGCGACTCCTCCAACTTCGGGGACAGGGAATATATCATTTGTGGGAGCGTCGCTCTTTAGGCATTATTGTGATTCGTAGTTGCTAGTTGCCGCTATGTAACTTTACGACGTTACCGTACTAATAACGGCCCTTTCGAAACAACTTTGCGCGTGCTGAACGGTCAATCCTTAACAAAATTCTCGAAAGAGCTATTATAATAGATATTTTTTCAACTTAGCTCCTACTAGGCATTGCAGACTCAGTCGCCAACTAAAGACTAAGAAGTGAAGGTGACCGAGGAACGGCACTAGCTCTCCGTTCGATCGGTAGGCGTTGAAGAATAGTGAAGACAGGCCAAGTGTAAGAATGTCTAAATGCCATGCCATGTGTCACTAGGGGGACAAGCCGAGGGTTTGTCGCTAGCGCTAAATAATGTTAAATTAAAATAACTCAGAAGTAACAAATAATAATTAGGATACAATCGGAGAGATTCGGTCGGACCAATTTCTCCCCGATTTTAGCAACTAAAGTAAAAAAAAAGAAAAATGCAAATAATACATAATGTGAAAAGATTGCCTTCGAAACCGTTGCTGTACCGTGTGAACAAACGAAACAATCTAAACGATCGCTACAGTTTAAATACAAAGAGTTTTTATCGATTAATTATATTGTTACATAGTTTAGTTTTCTTTTAAATTTTTTGTCGTCCTAGAGGCAGCTTCAGTAAAGTATACCTTTAGTCGATTTACGGAAAGTATTCGAAAATCTCTGGTATTTACATTTGTAATGCATTCAATTCGTACTAAAAGTTTCAGTTCAAACAATACTATTGCAAAACGAGGTCACATCCCCTACATCTTTAAAATACCGACCGGCTAAAAGCTAAAATAGTGTTCGGCCGGTCGGCTTGCTTACTAGGAATTTAATACTAATCGCGTACGCAACTGCGGTACCGACGATCAAAGGAGTACACTATCTGTGCACGCGGCCCCTCCCCGCGGCGGCGCGAGGCCGGACGTTACCTGGTCGAGGTCGGGCGAGCGGCGCTCGTGGCGCGGCGCCAGCGGCTGCTCGGGGTGCGGCTGGTACAGCGCGTGCGCCGGCAGCGCCACCACCACGCAGCGCCGCCACACGTCCACCACCACCACGCCGCGCTCGCCGCCCCACGCCATCCTGAATGCGGAGCGATCGTTTCGAGGCGCGCCGACGGGGAGCCCGGGAGCCGTCCGCGCGATACGCACAGGCCGTAGGAGGAGTTGAGCGCGAGCGCGGCGACGGGGTGCGGCGGGCCGTGCTGCAGCGCCACCAGCGCGGCCTGGAAGCCGGGCGCGCGCCGCACGCCGCCCGTGCCCGCGCAGCCGCGCACGCGCAGCGCGCTTCCGGCCCACACGCCCGACTGCCACAACACACGTCACCACCTCACCGTACGGATCTCTAGACTTCACGATCGAATTATACGCTTATGTCCTCATGAAACACTTAAAACGTTCGTACGTTGTGCTGATAATTTATCTTTTGTATTTGGAACGACCTTTTTGCGTCAGTCAAAAATTAATTTCCTAGTGTCGTGTGTTCGTAAACTATACGCAGTATTGCGGCGTCGCACGCTACGCGCCCCGCACTCTCGACTCGCACGCGCACTCGAGGCACTTCTCTACGAGGCCGAGTAACGCACCGTCCTTATTATACTATTCTATTGTATAAAATGTTTTGTCTATATATTAGAAAGGGAATAACCAAACTAGAACACCATCGTGTCAGTATTTAGCTGTTTCGTGGGGTAACTAATATTTTTTAATATCGTATTTTTTACCTTTGGCGACGACACTTTTTGATTTAGATATTTTGACATGTCTATAAATTTGAAATTTGCACATTTTCAGTTAAAGTACGTTTCTTACTCTTCTGGTCTCCCCCTCGATACTCTCTCCCCCTCTACTAAACGAAGCCGAGCGGCTGTTCTCCACTTCTGGAGAGGTCTCCTCTTCTACCGCGTCCGTGATCACTGGAACTTCCACTACCTGAAACAGGACATGGCTTGAAAAGAATTGCCTAAGAAATAATTTTTGCTTTTAAATTTTTATATTATTTTGAAAAGTTTGACCGTCGTGTTTATTTCTAGTGTCAGCGAATATCGGATATCGGTAATAGAAGCAACTAATTAGTCAGTCGCTTAAAAGATACGCAAACATGTAACACGTATTATAATAAACCTATTTAGATATTTTTTTTCTTCAACCGATGGACGTCCACTGCCGGGCATAGGTCTCATGGGATCTCCAGAACACGCGATTTTGTGCCGCTCGTATCCAGCGGCTCCCTGAGTCAGTCAGTCATCTAGTAGAGGGTCTTCCAACACTGCACTCTCTATCTAGATCTGCATCACTTTGATTTCGCTTCACACAAGAGAAATACACAAGCAACAACAACAGCGCTTTTCCGGACCGGTGGTATCAATATCTGACTGTGTGGGGGATGTAGTGGGGCGGTGGTTGCGCTGTACCCACGTGCGTCTCGGCGTGCAGCTCGGCCTTGCGGAACTTGAACAGCACCACGTGTCCGTGCGGCAGCGCCACCGCCAGCCGCCGCGACTCCGCGCACAGCGCCGCCTGCTGCACGGCCAGCGGGCTGTCCTCGGCGTACCCGGCGCGCCGCTCGAACACTGCGCACACACGAGACCACTACTGCCCCACTCCTGGGAGACCAACACTCGGTAGTGTGGTATCTCGATGACAATTTAGTTACTTATTCACGAGACACAGTCGACTTTATCAAGCCCGTCGCCAGAGCGAGAGCAGGTGTGGAAACGTACAACGAACGTTACGTTTTCACAGGTTACGCGTATCCCAGGCATATTCTAGAGATATGCAGGTTTCCTCGCAATGTTTTCCTTCACTGAATTACAAATATCATAAATTCGCACTTGCAGTTCGCACCTCGCACGCTTCAGGCAGTCGTCTGCGCGATGTCCATGTAACTATATAAGTACGAATATATAATATACGACCTAATCCGACATTATCGTATACAGATAACGCGGTGCTGTCTAAATTTTCGCTGACTATCACCCTAATGTATTCTTTGTAGTCGTGGCTCCGGCGTGCCGACTACACGCAGCCATACGGCCAGCTCTCCTCTCGTTTCACACTACGCTATGGTTCGACCTTAGATAAGGCACTATTTGGGCGTTGTCTGACAAAAAAATATTTTTGCACTCTACTGACTCTCGACGATGTTTCTGTGTTCGACCACACGGTGACGTTCACGAGCATTGCGGCTGACATCCATTTGAATATTTAATTGTGGAAGGCTGTCTTTCTTTCAGCTACGCTTTCACGTCTATGCGTTAGAGAAATATTGATGATTAAAATTAAAGCTCATATACCGGGCTAATATAGAGGACTTAAATAGATAGGTATTTCCTTCAAGGTTGTAAAAAAGTACATAGTACACGACGGAAAGTTTTTGACGTTTAAATGGTCGCATACAAGTTGCCGGTGTATATATTATTTTTATAAGATGAATTATATCGACACCGTTACGCCGGCGGTACTGGGTTCACCTTTAGAACATTTCAACTTGTACAGGATCTGCAACGTGCCCGCACTTGCGTCCCAAAATTTCACACTGCCGTCTGCGTGCCTGCAATTGAAAGGTTCCTCGGTTTATTTCAAGTTCGTATAGCATACTTCCGGAACTTTAATCGTTATTTACGAGTTTAAATCGTATTTCATGGTCTACGTTTATCTCACGCCGACAAGCAGAGAGGTCAGAGGTCGGTAGGGGCGGTCGGTAGGGCGGTGGCAGCCTTACCCGGTGAGTATGATCTCGCTGTAGGAGCAGGAGGCGGGCGCCCACTCGCCGCCGTCCACGGGCCACAGCTTGTCGCTGAAGCCGGCCGGCTTCTTGGTGCCCTGCCGGCCCACCGAGTAGAACGCCGGGATCTGACGACGCACGGACATCGATACATATTGTATTAACAATAAGCCAGTTTTGCTTGAGACGACACGTACTGCGAGGAAGGTCCTCACTGAAATTCTAACTGTTATAATTATAAACTAATATTAAATTAGTAATATAATTATTAATATTCTAAATTCCAATTCTAATTCTAACTATCTGGAGTTTGTTTGTTTTTAGAACATTCATAAATTTCATAAACTTGTACATAAATGAGTGAACACCAAAATCTCAATTACAATTGCTGCCTAAACCGGTGATTCACGGCTAATGTTTAACGATCAAAAAGTTTATCAATAATCTATAAAATTATCACTCAGAAAGTTGGTATGTGAATTCTTGAAATACATAGCTTATAGTAACATGGTTATGGTAACTTGGTTAGTTATCTTCTGCAGCTGAAGTAACTGAAACTTGTGCAATCAATGATAAAAAAAATAAAAAGTTTTAATATTACAAGGGCAACAATAAAGCAAAAGTAGGTAGAGTTAACTGTTTTCTTTATTACACACAGATGAAATAAAATATCTCGACTAAAGAAAATTATGCTTCGGACAGAGTACAAGTAATAAAATTCATCCAATAGACTTTCTTGAGAGAGATACAGTCCAGCACATTTTAAGAAATATTTATATTTTTTTCCAAATCTGAATCAACTTTGGATTCAATCATTTTATAACCACCAACTAATAAACTCAAAGGAGTGTTTAAAATCTTTACTGCTACTACTACTATTATATCATACAGTATCTAGAACTTGTGGTATACTTTCTACGTAGATACCAGCATCTATAGGACTCTACATATTCTGATGTAGTTATTCCACGAAACAGAATGTATCCATTCGTTACAACAGATGAAAACTATAACTCAGATATGACTGAGTGTCATACAGTTTGTAGGGCACAGGCAGTAGTGACCCACCAGATCTGAGGGGCAATCCGCGAAGTAACAGCAACACGTGACGGGAGACTCGTGGATGTCCATTGGGTAGGGGTTCTCGAAGCACGGGTACCCGGGCGACAGCAGGTCTATCACCACCAGGTCATTCTGAAGCAGGACGACTATAGCGTACGGCTCCTGATAATCTGAAATAAGAAACGTCTTCATTATACTTACCTATACTCTTAACAAAATACCACAACAATCGTCTCTTAATAAACAAATGACAAAGATTATCTGTTATACTGTCGGTTCAAGACGCGCATCCACTAAGCTAGCAGGTTCTGGTATTATATACAGCACCTCATCAAAACTAGACCAGGTTTAAAATTTGGCAAGACTTGCAAGTGTTTTCCAGGCAGAATCCTATTTAATTTATTTATTTTATCTAAAAAATTTCAAAGAGTCATATCATCGTTCCATAAAACCCATTTACTAGATGCAAAGAAGATTATAAAGAGAGTGATAAAGAATGATAAAATAAGGAATTATAGATATAGTCCAATATACAGACACTAAAAACTATTCCTTAAATCTTTCAGCTCAGCAGAAAACTGAAAGGCTAAGGTTTTAAAGCGGAAAAAATGTGGCAATATTAAAAAATATAATTATTACGAGTACTGCATTTCAAAATCCAGTGCTCAATTTGCTGGTATTGTTCTCGATTCCGGCATATTACATAAAATACAACCCTGCAGTTCAAATAGTGATACGTGTTGCGACGTCACGATAAGATTAAATAAACATTACATATGTATAATAATTATTATCGTTATAGTATCTAATACGGTCGGTTTAAATAAAAGGCTTCATTGATTTGCAGAATTGTTTAAACATATGAAAATGAAATAGTTGGTTATGCACCTGTGATTTCATGCGACGGTAAAAAGAGTTCTCAAAAACTATGAATATTTAGCTGATCCAGGTCTATGAATTGAAACTGGCTAAGTTCAAATTCTCGACATCGGGTTAGCCCAATTAGTTTGGGGTAAATTCATGAGCTCTTTACAGCGTACGCAGTTCAACGTCATTATGTATAGGTTCCAAATAGCTAATTTTACATGAAAGACCCAGCTTCTATCCTCTATAATTGCTAACGTTTTTAGGTCCTCGAGATCCCGTATCCACAATGGTGTAACGTTTGCTAGGCTACTAATTGACAGTTTAGTACGAGTATGTTTAGTAAGTATGCAAATGTGTTTACAACAAACCGGCGTTGTGCGGGCTCTCGCAGAGCGTGACGAAGTCCACCACGCTGTGCTCCATCTCCAGCACGGTGGTGCTCTTGCCGTTCAGCACGGTGATGCTGTGCGTGCGCCCCGCCTTGTCCGTGGGCAGCCCGCCCGAAAATATCACCAGGCTCTCCCTGGAATACACACAAAGTGGGCAGGGTTATACACAAGTTCTGCGATTGCGACTGAGACAATATGAGTTATTATTTAAAAGACAAATGCAAACATTTATTATTTAATGTTGTGGCACGGCGCATTAACTCTAATACTTTCTTTGTCGCATACCAGCTAGCTACCTCATTCAGCAAGCCCCCACTCATGCGCCACCTCACGGGATCCGTGTCCGTTTTTAATTCAGTGGCTAGGCAGCGCGCCTGAGCGATAGAGCTCGTCATTTCTCAGGTGTCGTTGAGCCAACGAGTGCGATAGCACCCGTCAGTCCACTCGAAGGCTAGTCTAGGTCATATATAGAAGCAAACGAGGTGTCTTATGTATATGCTATAAACTTGTATGTAAATGTTTAGACCTTTAATAAATGATACAAGGTCATTACTATTTTCTTTAGTCGCCATTCAATGTTCCATTTTCGCCAAGATATTGTTCTACAGATCGGAGCAGTTACAAATGTCTAAATACTGTGCACTTTATAAACATTGAAACTAGTGAACTTACCCTGTTCTTGATGTTTTCCATTCTAGTCTTAGTATGGGTTTGCAGGGCTCCGGTTTACCGTCTTTATTTGCTTTTGCTGGAAAAGTAACAAATAGAAAAGTCACTTCACTTACAGTTTGAGGCGATATTATTTACCTTAACTCAGGGTAGATTGCAAGAAGCTCAGGTAAGGTATTCGAGCAACTGCACACTAACATTCGTTACTCTTTATATTAAGATATCAGAAACTCATCAAAGCTAGGTTGACGGCTACGATAAGTAGGGAGACGTTGGTGAATATTGTTACGTAGAAGGATTCGTAGAGGTAAACGCCCGAAAACCCGTTCAAAAACATTATTTTAGCTTGTCAGTACAAATTTCTTTACGTAAAATCACAGGACAGCTCTGTAGTGTAATAAAAAAGCCGATTCGACTATTTTACGCTATCGATCCGAATATGGTAAGACTGAATCCCACTAACTAATCGATCCAGAAAATTCTATTTCTAGACCACTTCTTAGCTTTCATTACAGTAGTAGAGATACGAAACACAATTTGTAAATAGCTGAAAGTTCCACAGTAGTGAGGTCATGCGAATTGGAACGAATCTGAAACTCTTGGAAATCTTTGAAATCTTTGAATGGATTTACGAACTGTTTTTGCACGTAAGTGACAGTATTAAAAGAATGCTGCACACCGTGGGGATAGGAGAGCGACATGGGCCGCGGCGAGCGCGTGGTCCAGGTGGCGAGCGCGCCGTCCGCGTGCGCCGTCATCAGCTTGCCGTCGTGCTGCCAGGCGGCCGCGCGCAGCGCCTCGCCCGGCCCGCCGCCGCCCAGCGAGCCGCGCCACTCGGCAGCGCGCGCGCGCAGGTCCCACACCACCACCAGCCCCGTCTCGAACGCTATCACCAGCTGGGGACACCACGCCGAATTACTACTGTCGATTAAGGCACACGATACGTTCAAGACCGTACCTCTGCTATAGTTTGTAAGAAAATCAGAATGCACGCTTGACAGGTGACTCAGAACACCGCGATGTCTGTACTCCCCAATAAAGGTTCAAAATGTAATCTAGACCACATTACTTACTGCAATGGGATCTTTTAATTTCCGTGTTTATTACAGTAGAGTTTTTAAGTAGTAGATTATATAGAGAGATTTTATATCTTGGGGTGTGGAGATCCCTCAAGTAGACCTATGTCCAGCAGTGGACGTGGATCGGTTGAAAAAGAAGAAGATATAGAGAGTGCTTCTTAGATGGTAAAATCTACACGGCACAACGCGAAGTTTAAACTCTCGCTATAATTTATATCGTGTCGTGTCATATTAAAAAGTTGTGTGTGTCTGTCTAGCTAGTGTTGTGCTACAAAAGTAAGTAAAAGTAACTAGAAGGCACATAATGACATAAAATTAAATGAAAAATCTTACTTTGCTAGCGTCTAGGGGATTGTCGCTGACATCAACAACCGCGCCCGGATGGTTCGGCCTCGTTCTGGAATAAATGAAAACAATTATATAAGTCTTTCACAGCCATCACGCAGTCGGGCGCGACAAGACGTCTGTAATGGTTCATGTGTATCCGCTATACCTGCAATACTTACAAATTGCAAGTCAGATACAGTGGTTTTGATGTGAGTTAGGGAAAAAACATCTGACTGTTTATACTCTACTTAAAGACACACATAAAAACATACTCTCACGTAACCATGTGCGTTCTCTTTATTAAGTATATTTTATCATATCTACGTAATCTAACCAACAATAAACAAAGCAAATAGAACCACCCAAATTCAATTACAAACACAAAGCGAGCATATCGAGTTACGTTCCGGGACATCGTCCGGCGACCGACGTGCCTCATTCCCTTCATCTCAACAGATTACTTAGCTACTAACTACCCGCACTAAAGCCGGTACTTAATGAATTACTAAATTATGTAAGATTCAACTTGTATTGTGGTAGCCGAGGAAAGGTAATTTTGTTGATATCGGTCGCGTAGCACGGAAGTACTTAATCCCTTTTCGTTTATTAAAAATTCTAATAAAAGAGAGCTTTTAATATTATTATATTTGTAGCAAAACTTTTATCTCTCATAGCATATTTTAGAACAAAATGACTAATTTATAGAATTAGGCGTTACTTTGCGGAGGTCCATAATACAAAAGTAATGGGAATATTATTTTGCTATAATCCGCGATAAAAGAAAATATATTTAATGCTAAATGTAGAGTGTACTATTCATTCTCATATTGATACATGGAGAATTTGTAGGAACTCATGCACTACCCGACACCGAATTTTGCAATTGCTTTGCGATTTTGTCGTGGAGTCTATCTCCGGACGATTACGGTTACGGGGCGAAGCAATTGTTGAGATTGTGGTGGTGAATGTGTGCAGTGCTTGAGTTCTTACAAATTCTGCATGTATCAGGTATGAGAACGAATGGTACACTCTACATTTACATTACATATATTTTCTTTTATAGCGGATTATAGCAAAATAATATTCGCATTACTTTTGAGCAAAATAACTTATAACTGTTTAAAAAAGTTTGAGTTCGATAATTATTAATAATAAATACCGGGTGTAACATAAACTTATCGATGAAACTAATTTCCTCGCTTTATCGTAATACAATATATCTGTCGTCGTTCATATATTGCGGCATAGTGAGCTACTGTTTATTGATTGTATCTACAGATAATAGACGCTAGACAAACAAACATATCAGTTTGCAATCAATGGGAAGCAAACATAGCGCACCAACTGTTGCATTGTTTGCGCGGGAACAAAGCTCTTCCGGCGGCCATGTTGCGGACGCTTCGAGTTCTGTAATGTGTTTAGAGGCTGGCATTGTCAGTGACAACCCTGCTGTAATGAAAAGTAGCAAATCGACCTCAAACAATAGAAGAACTAGTAAAAGGACTGTGAATAATATTAAATGACCGCGATAAAATAAAGATAAAAACATATAGATCATTGCCGTGTGTTTTCCGATTGAGTAGAATTGACCACCCTCATTTCTTACCGAGGTGTCGTAAAAGGCGACTGAGGCAAGTTGACCCACCGTAAGTTAATAGTTCTCCGTCTAATTAAACGCCGCTGATATGTTAAAGAAAAACGCAAACTCACCAAATCGTGTTTGCAAGGTACTTATCCAATTTTCTGGCTCAAGACGTTTGATAAAAGGCCTTATTAACTTAAGGTTTCCCCTGAATGAGCGTGATATTCAGTTCTCACCTTTCATCTTCCGTATTAAGATAATATAATAAGAAAAGGAAAATTATGTTTGATTCCTTTGTCACTGCATTTTCCAAAAGCGGAAACTGTTATAACCTAGTTCTATCTATCACAAATTTATTTTAATAATAATTTGCTAAAAATTTGTGTAAATTTTTTGGTAGTTCTAGAAACAACTTTATAAAAACTTTCTTTACTTTAAACAGTAGGTTATACATAAAAGTTTTCTTTTTTCGCAACAATAGACGATATTCGCCGGTGTGCATGGTGATACCATCCGCCACATTAGTCAGGGTTTCTGGGATCAATTCTTGATTTTTTTCGGACCATCTTGTAATCGAAATCTTAATTGTTCAAATACACTCAATTATTTTATATCATATTTATCGTCGCATAAAGATTGGACAGATAGTAAGGACTTTACCAGGAAGTTTCTACCAACATTTTGGAATACTTTATCGTAGTTATTGTTCAGTGGTAAATAGTAAGTCCATTTAATTTGATGGGAAATGTGTAAATTCTCATTATTCGTGATCGAGCCGCGTGATGGGTTCACACTCCGTATTCCTCTCTCAAATAGACATGGCTTTTATTCCAGGAACAGTATATTAGCAGACTTTAACTCTATGCGTCTTGCGTGTCTATGTAGAGAAAAGCGCACAGGAAAAGATAGAAAACGATTTACACGCAATGCAGTCGATTTGAAAAAAATAAACATCAACGGTTAACTATCGTGGGTTTAATAGGAAACAATGGAAACTTCGTGAGGACGTTCTGAAATGATAAAGCAGGGGAGGGCCCGAGGGTTTTTATAATGTATGATGTGAATGAATGTATATATGAGGTATTTATAATGAAGAGGGTTTTTATAATGAACTATGGCGGTGTTGGCATGTTTGTACTTTTACTACATACCGCCTGCCTGACGTCAACTTGCCTTAGTCGTATTTCACGACACCTCGGTAAGAAGAAGCGTAGTCTATTCTACTAAACCGGATACCACATGGTGGGTTAACTTTTCTTAGTCGCCTTTTACGACACCTCGGTAAGAAATGAGGGTGGTCTATTCTACTCAGCCGGATACAAACACGGCGGGTCGCCTTACCTTAGTCGCCTTTTACGACACCTCGGTAAGAAAAGAGGGTGCTACTATTCTATTCAGCCGGATACCAAACGGCGTGTTATGCTTATATAAATACCAGGCCGAAATGTTAGTATCGGTTTTCCTTCGCTAACAAGAAAAAAGTTCGTGATTCAGGGTATTTAAGCAGTAAAGATGACGTGACCACGTGAGTCATGGATGCATCTACGAGTACTATCCTATATGTTTATATTGTAAGATTTCGTCAGCGCAAGTAGTGACTTGAATTTCATATCTTTAACAGAAGATGTGCCGAATGTTGGGTTTAGATGATTTATATTCCATGTGACATTAATTTAACTATTTTATGCTAGGTGTAATGAAATGAATGAAGGTAAAATGACGTGAAATATATATTTTGTAACCGGTAGTGTGTTTATTTCGACATATTTAATATTCTTGTCAATATTTTCACAAGCATATTGTAAAAATAAAACCAAATTGATATTCGCATATCAATATTTGCCTTTGATCCCCGTGTACTGTAATGCGTGCCGCTGTCCGTTGGCCCACGTAACGTTAATTAGTGCTGCGAGCCAGTTATTGGACTTATTGGCTTTATTTACAACTAGCAATCGTCAGCGGCTCCGCCCGCGTCGAAAGATTAAAATCGAAATATAGTATTTTGATAACCATAGAAATGGTTAAAGTGGGTTAACCTTAAAAGCTAGACATATGCGTTCGCGGATTTTTATTTAGAACTTTACGAAGGGAACAATTTTGTAATACATGATTTTTTAATAACATTCACCGTTTACTTAGCGCACGCAAAGCTTTAAATTTTTTGCCGTTTACTTAATATTTTTATTGCTGGCCCGTTGGCGCAGTGGGTAGTGATCCTGCCTTCAGCTCCGCGGGTCGCGGGTTCGATTCCCGCCGAGGGCCAATATTTTCTATAAAAAGAATTTGTTGGCCTTTGAGCCTGGGTGTATATTTGTATTTAAGTATGTATTTAAAAATATATAAGTATATATTCACCAGTTTTCTGTCTACCATAACACAAGTATTAAGTTACTTACTTTGGGGACGGACGACCGTGTGTGTAAGTGTCCTATATATTTATTTATATTTATATTTATTGCTGCTCCTCTCCTATTCATCTTAGCGTTATGTTATAGCCTTCCTCGATAAATGGACTATCTTGAAATAATTTTTCAAATCTATCCAGTATTTCCTGAGATTAGTGCGTTGAAACAACAAACAAACAAACTCTTCAGCTTTATATATTAGTATTTACAATGTATATATAATGAGTACATATAAAGTAGTAGTACTTAAAACATTGTAAATTGTTGATTATTTCATGTGTACATCCTTTTATATGTACCGTTAATAATATCGTCGAAATATAATTGTTATTATAATTAATTCCCTTTGTGTATGAAATTAAAATGGGAATAATTAACGAATGTAATTCGGTCGGTGCGATGCTTGCGATGCAATGATTATTATGATTTAAATAAATAATCAGACTTAACGTATGTTTGTTTTACGTAATATTTGGAGGGTTTTTTGTTTTAATAAAGTAATTTATAGAAGTGAGAAGTACCTCAGAATTGTTTTGATTGTTGTAATCAAATTAAAATAATCTTTATTCAACAATCTTTATTAACAAGCTCTTTCAAGCACTTGTGAATCATCAATGATAAATATGATTAATGATGCTACAACTGGCCCTTACCGCGAAGAACCAGAGAAACTCGCAAGCAAGAAACTCAGCGGTCAATCTTTTGAACCAGTGTGCCATATTTACATACACTATCTCTACACATATCTATTAGCATACACTTAATTCAAACATTTCTGAAGGCTAGAACAGCCTACAGAACAGTATGGATTGCGGAATTTTATTCTAGAAGCAAATACCGAGACTAACGAATGAGTTGCTAACTCTGCTGAGTCGCGACACAGGAATCACAAGCTTTAAGTTACCTCTTCTCCAAAGCAGCTTTGGATCGTGTTACGTCGTATTATCTTGAAGAGATGTTATCTGTCGTGGATGATCGTGGTATTATTTGTCCAGCAGATGACGAACATCAGTAGAGAAAGAACAAACAGTCTTGTTGGTTCAACAGTACGTTGTGAGAGCAAGCAACGATTGCAACAAGTTACAAGATTCGGACCGACTTGCCTCTTATGGCACTGTATGTTTCAAATCATAATTCTGTCTTATGAGAACAAAAGCACCGATTATATATTATCGTTCTAAGTTTTGAACCTTAAATAGCAGTCGCCATTTTTATTTACTACCTGATCCGCCGATACTGAGATCCGCTATTGATTAAAATTCGCGCACGTTCATCGTTTATAAAACTTTTTATAACAACAATTTTACAATTGCAGAGGGAATACTCAAATTTATTCCCTATTCTATGTTTGAAATTACTTTTATTATATTCCTTGTCTTAACAGTACAGTCGAGTGTTGTTTACGTTCAAAGTTGTCTTAGTGCATGATTGATCGTGGAAGTGTTATTTCGTTATATTTAATATTGTTTTCTTTTAGCCGCTCCTGCAAAGATTGATGACTAGTGTGTTTATTAAAAACTCTATGTTGTTTATGACTTTATTCGGCAGCCACTCAACAATTTAATATATAGTTTGACAGTCTTCACACATACACGACAAGAATATGATGAAACATATACATAGATACATACTTGGACATAAAAACTCATAAAACCAGACACAAGCAAGTATAAAATAACAAACAGTATTTTAAATATATATTTTTCCTATTTTCGTGTTTTGTCTATACTTATGTGGGGCGCGAAGCTAATAATACTATATAGCGAAGAAGTCATAATTATTTTATAAAAACATCGCGTTAAAATCGAGTTACCTTTGTATAAGGTTATAGGTATAAAGTTGTATAAGGCGCTCCAGTAGTTCGTGAATACGTGGATGCAACTCTATCGAAACGACGAACCTCATATAAGGTAACTCGATTTTAACGCGACGTGATCCGTATGTTTAATAATGAAATATTTTTTGATAATTACTTATTTAATTTGGCTACTATTGAAAAAAATTGCTCTGAGAGGATCAGTTGTTTTCCAATATAATAAACATTACATATATAAGTCTTTATTTCATATACATTATATTTCATAATGAAGTATGAAGTATAATGTATGTTTTTACATAATTGTAACCGTAGAATGTATATTCAAATTCAAAATTAGCATATAGAGCGGGAAAATACGCCGGCGCTGGTTTATAGCACATATACTCGTAAATATTGGATTCGCATCCGGAGATGTCAATTTATGTAGTCCAACGGATATCACATCTCTGGTGCGGTAAGAGCACCCGGCGGTATGTAACGCAACGCGACATATTTCATAGCTAATGGAAACATTTTGATACTTCGAATACCTCTGTACCTATTGCTGGTACACATTGGAATAGACACTGACCGTCGCTAGTGCTTCTTAGGATCGTCGCCTGTGCATAGAAACAGCGGGTAAGCTTGTATACATAATTGTTTTGGCGGCTGTACACTCTCCCCCGAGAGTACTCGCTATATCTCGAGCGAGACGTGTCAGGTCGTGTAAGAGAGAGATAAAAGCCACGTGCTAGTCGATTGTGCGAGGCTGCACTAGACAATTTGACTCGGACACTAAAATAGACACGGGTGCGAGAGCGGGCGAGACATCTCCAGACATACCGAGGCAAGAGCTACCGTGTACACTCTGGCATTCGTCATGTCTCGGGGTGTCTTACAGAGAGTGTAAGAGTGTACAGCTGCCGTAACGTTTATTTGATACGCTAGAGACTAGAGTCAAATAATACGAAATTTCAACGCTGACTATGGGGACTATGAGAGAGCTAAAAATTCTTTAATACTGATAGTGACACTATTGGAGTTTCACTGCGTGAATAAATTAAAAAGATGGGAATCTATAAAAGTAACCAAATCAAAATTACTTTTATCTTTTATATATCTCAAGTTTGTACACGATTAAACTTAAAAAAGACACCGATACTTTGTTAGGATGGTATTGCAATAGTAATAAACTATAAACGGTGCTGCATATGCCATCCTCAGTATTAAATACAAAATAAATCATTAAACACCAAATCAGCGATTTAGCGCGGAAACGCTGAAAGCATTCTTGGGATCATTCCACGTGGGCATGATTTGTATAGTCCTAGCGTGTAAGTAATTTAAGATAGATATAACTTGTACATTTTTGTTGTAAAAAAAAAAAATTAAATAATAAAACGATTAATATGAATAAAAAGAGAATGTGCCTGTGTTTTGTGTGTGTGGCCATGTGCAATTTTGTGTTATGACAAAGCTTAAGTGGGGATCAGTGATAATATTACAGTGACAGAATGGGATACATTTTTCTGACGGGAAAACACGTATTGTCACGTCAAAAGTCTTATTCAAATACATTGACAATATCTAACGCCTGAATGGGGTGATAAAAAGGCGTCCTGAATTTTGTATTGCGTTAAAATTCCACTGTAGGCAATGTAATAATATGAAAGAAAATTGTGTCTTCTTGCGGAAACTGCGGAAAAAAATGATGACCGTGATCCCGGGACTGTCATGTTTATAAAAGTAAGTGCGTGATGAGATTAGATAACAATTGTGCGAAATATCTACAAACTAATTGTTTGTTTTCACAATAAATTAAGAGTCTTAGGTGTGTCACTTTTAAAAGTACAAGTAAATTCAGTTTGAGCGCCTGATTTCTGTGCTACAGACAAACAGGCTCCATCCTTCCTTAACTTTACGAAAAATACACGATCACAGTAACAATGCAGGTTTAATCAGAAGTAATGTTTTCACAAAGGACACAAATAACTTAAAGTATTACTTTACTTTAGTATAATATATTAAGTATTACTTTAGTATTATTAATAATACTAAATTACACGTGTAATCATTTGTGTGGATGTTTGCCTTCTAAATTTTCCGACTTCTCTATATATTACATCGAGATATCATCGGAGTAAGTGCAAATACGATAAACTATTGTCTATTTGCTTTCACTAGCGCTAGTTTAAAGTTTGTTTTACATAAATTTGCGCACCGAAACCCTCATTAGTATGTCCGTGCAGGTGCACTTCCTTTTAGGTTATTAAAAATTGTCGGATATAATCTTATGTATCTAATTGATAATTGCAATTTATCACACGCTTTTCGGTGATGGAAAACATCGTGAGGAAACCTGCATATCTCTAGAGAATCCTAGGAATATGTGTAACCTACCAATCCGTATTGGAGCAGCATGTTAAGTCTAAGCTCCAATTCTTCTCTCCAAAAACAGAGAGAGGAGACCTATGCCCAGCAGTGGGATAGTAAGAGGCCCCTACTTGACTCTTTACCTTACTATATCACTACATATTATAAAACAAAGTCCATATTTCCGTATGTACGCATAAAACTTTAAAACTACGCAACCGATTTTGATGCGGTTTTTTTTAATAGATAGAGTGATTCAAAAGGAAGGTTTGTACGTATAATAACATTCAATACGGAGTAGAGAAATACTGTAATTTTTGAGGTTTCTGTAAATAATTACATTTTTGTCCGCTTACATTGCAAACGCAGGCTAAACCCTACGAGATTTATCAAAATGATGTACTAAATATTTGTACGCCTTGAAAAGGTCTACAGAAAAGTCCGCGATGGTATATGTCTATCTCTTATGGATAACCCACTATAGCATTTTTTGTCATTTACTTTTTACGAAAAATAATGCCTTATTTTTGAAGCAATTTTTATACAATACAGCATTAATCCTTATCCAATTAAGTACCTTAAATAAATTGTTGATTTAATATAGGTCAATATGGCCGTTTACAGTATGTAATTTAAGTGAACATTTTCCGAGATATTACAGATTTAAAATGCCGTGAGGATGCCGCGCTTCACCCTATAGCACTTCGAATCTTAATCGAGTTTGTTTAAAGACATTCTGTAATTAATTGTAAAAATAAAATACATAGGTAAAATGTAAAAGTAAATAAGTAAAAATATACTATATGAGTTTAGATATTCCAAAGATAGCAGGAAATCGTCTTGGTATAGGGAGAGGAAATTGTTTTTCTCCAAATTTAACGCTTGCGGGCCACGGGCAGTAATGAATAAATCAAAACTACTGGATCGATTTTAATCATTTTTTTACACTGAGTGACATGGGATATATATTTTATACCCGTGCGAAGCATGGGCAGGCCGCTAGTTTGTTATAAAACAAAATCCTCAAAAGCTGTTTGTATGTGATCGATTTTCCCATAATCTACGGATATTTGTATGGTTTGTTATTAAATATAGTGCAATTCTTCCGATAGGTTTAAGTTAATAACACATCACCCGTTTTATGTAAATTGTGATAAAAAGATCGCGCAGTTGTAAAATAAACTCGTTTTTAATATTGCAATCGTTATTCTTTCAAAAATTCGTTGAAAAATAATATATAATAGTCATGAAATAGTCATAATGTTCCTAAATATGAAATATTATCTGGATTGTGCGCCATTTGACGAGGGTTGTCATATTCACGATTTACATGTTCACGGCGAGCAACGTTTCGTTTCATGTTTTCTTCCATTTGTACGCTAACATCGATTAAGGATTAACGTTTCGGTTTTGCACGATTTAGTTTCTCTTAAAAATCCTCTGATTTACAATATTAATTTTGTAAAAATTATAAAAAGATATTCTTGAATCCAACTTTCATTTAGGTATAAATAAATCATAATCATTCTCCCGCCGATATGTCACTCTAAGTGGAATCGGTACAACATGTTGTAACACGATTTGGCTAGGTATTTTACGACTGGCCGCTTGCCTGACATCAACTTACCTTAGTCGCCTTTTGCGACACCTCGGTAAGAAATGAGGTTGGTCTATTCTACTCAGCCGGATACCATACGACGGATCAACTTACCTTAGTCGCCTTTTACGATACCTTTGTAAGACATGAGGGTGGTCTATTCTACTCAGTCGAATAAAATTATAAACTTATTAATATTAAACGACCGCAGACCTCGATTTTTGTCGAACACAATCAAAAGTAAAGTAAAACTCGCTATATTAAAATACATGAGGTCCACTTTTAAATTTTTTTGTCTAGTCTATAATCGAAGGAATTATTTACCTTTCATATTAAATCATAAAAGGGATAAACTGAAGCTTCAAAGCTTCGCCTTTAGGGGTGTTAAAACAAAATCGACGAGATTAAACATCGAATATTGAAGGCTATAATCATGTTTTTATGAAAAACAGTTTAACAAAAACAACTAAGTACAACAACGTAATATCAAAGCGGAGCCTTAGAAAATGTAAACAAAATTAGTTTTGAAGTTTTCGATTTTAACAATAATATACATAATAAAAAATAAGTCTCTACACTTTTGAAAAGGTAAATTTATATTATTACGCTGCCTCTATCGGCGACGACGCTGTGTGTATATACTTTGTGTGTGTTGTGTGTCTGTATACAAGTCATCGATTGACACATTATTTGGTTGTCATTATATGAAACGCTTTTTTGAGGCTTACCTATATATTAGATAGATTGTTTTAGCACTATACATTATATTTGTATTTAGTATGACATGCATATAAAAGTCAAATTTACTTGCAAGAATTTAAAATTTACTCCACCTTCACATACTTACATTGCAAATTGAACAAAAGCTTTTAAAAAACATGCCGTGCCAACCTCACTTAGAATGGGATAAGGGCAGGAGAATGATGATTATATTCTGTTCGCCACTTTTAGTTTAATGTACATTCTTTACTACTACGTTATCTGGCAAAGATCAGCGATACGACCACCCTTACACCTGACTTTCAACGGAAAACTATCAGACTATGCTAAAGGCTGCTACTTTTCATAATACTTAAATAAAGGCGTACCAAAATGTCCTCATTAGCCCCTTGTTCGCGGCAGCTGGGTACAGCGATGTTACGTTAAATATGTAAAGGAGCAGACTGCGCTCAGACCCGTCCGAGGCCCGTGTTAAATAATTAGGGTACTTATTTAGGGATGCTCCAGAGTTGGGGTACACGGCAATTAAACGTAACGAAAATATGTTACACTCGTATGTTTCGTAAATTTGAGTGAGTGTTTACACGACTCACCACGCTCCTTTAGTGTTGAAATATGAGAAAGAATAATTTGTAAAATAAATATTTTTGATACGAGTATAATTGTAACAAGTAAGGTTTTTTATAGAAGCAGGCTTTATTTTGCAAAATTCCATAGTACAGAAGTTTATAGTGAAGGGTTTGTGTGGATTGTTACAGGCGGCGGCATTTTGTGATACGTGTGGTGACTGGTCCTGGATCTATAAGGTATGTGAACGTTGCCAGGTTCATATATTTGGCATTACATAGATTCTCTAAACAAAAATAATTCTATTGTAATTTCTGCAGTAAGGCTACAGTAAGGAAACTAGGAAACAGTTTTTTAGATTATTATAACGAAAACAGGTATATTCGTAGTATAAAAGAGTTACGAGGTGAAATCGGCCTGCCTTTTTACTAATTTTATTGACATTTCCTTCTTTCGTCCTATACGAAGGTACATGTCCCATGTATAAGCATACAAAATATGACTTTAGTCTTCGGATAGAGCGATTTTTGACCAGCCCTGGTCTTACGTACCCTTTGAGCTCTGGTCGCCTCTTGACGGGGGTTGTACTTAACGCTGCTAGAGGGATAGGGAGGTACTCACACTTCGATGGCCTTGTTCCAGTTGATGACGTACCCGCTGAGCGCGAAGGTCTCGACGTTGACCACGTGCACGTTTCCGCGCTCGGTGCCCACGTGGATCCACTTGGACTGCAGCGGGAGGTGCAGGCAAGTGATCCTGGGGACAAACCGACCGTACAGCATTTTTTTAATTCAAGGAAAACCCCTTATGGGTCCCGCCGCTCGACGGGAACGAGTATGTCGGACTCGCACCGACTTAAACACCCAGATTGCGATGACTGATGATACTTTAATTTATCTTGATAACGCTCACCGTAGTTTACTCGTATATCTGTAGGCTCTAGCTTAATTAGCAATCTCCTTTTTTGTGACTTTTTCTGCATCAAATAGTATTGTCTAATTCAATTTTTAACTTAATTTATGTTTACTTTAATTTTAATCTCTCATCTGTCTGATTCCAAAATTCTTATCACCGGTAATTAAAATAATTATTTTCTGTTGTTTGATGTGTAATTTTAGTGAACTGTAAATGTTTGTATTAGTCGGATTCATAGATAATACAGAGTATTGTATTGTATACCGGGTATAATAAGCTGGATGGTAAAAGGGAGAGTTCCTTATCAAAGGCTAGAGGATTTAAAAAAAAAACCTGCATCGAATGTTTAGTGATATTCACACTTTATGCGCTTTACAACGATGGAAAATCATGATACAATTAAAATCCCGGAAAAAACCTGCAATATATCCAACTTGTGATAGCAACAAAATGATACATTCTCAAAATAAAAAGAGAAATTCTGATGCACGCATTTTAAACAAAAAGCGTTTTCTGGCTAGTGTTTACTACGTTCTAAACTATTTTTTATTTTATTACTGATATATATTACATTTCATTATCCGATACACCGCAAGGCACGCCCACATTTAAATTGATTATTTTGATTAACCAAGATTATTTGGCACAACTCTATCTCTGTCCATCTGAGGCCACGTCACATCCAATTGTTCAAAGGATTACATTTCGTACGTCAATTCAATGTGTTCGTGCCGCTCGCCCACCGTTTCACCCTTTGTATCGTAAAACAACAACTTTAGAGTGCCGTTGATTGGGGTCCGGCAGCTCTACCGACAGCTAGGGCGGGCAGCCGTGGGCGGAAACTTTATCATCGGATCCAGTATATACGAATTGGACGGCGGTTGGCATTTATTCCATTATTTGCAACAAAAATACGCCTAAACTAATTGTAAACATAAAAATTAGGATATATATTACACATATTAAGCAGTCTAAATCCTGCACTCCTGCTTTGCGTCTTGCAAAAGTACGTAGTAGTTTGTTAGTTTCGGTATAAGATTCTATACTAAAATTTAGTAATTAAGTTTAGTTTTGCCATTACAGTAGTTTAAGAACACTGTTAAAAGGAGGCTTTAAAAGAAAGCCTACTATACTGTTGAGGATTGCCTAGATGATAGGAATAGAATATAGCTAATCTTTGATCCTAATAATATAAGTAAAAACTAAATGTTACAAGTTATAAGAGTTATATTTTGTAAAGAGCTACGGCCGAGTGTCTGCTGGCTCTTCTAGGTAGAAACACCTTTCCGAACCAGCGGTAGATTTGACGATTTAAAAGCACTTGTATACAAATTGACTTGAATGAAGAATATTTTGAATTTGAATTTTCATTTATCATTGTGTGTATGACTTATGACGTAATTAGCACAAAAATATGTGTACATATTTTAGTTGGTCTCAAAATGGTCTTTGAAGTGGTATCATCTGAAATTTAACAATAGCTAGTACATATATACCGTAGACAAGCCACCAAATTGTGTGAGAGAAACAGTAAGTTAAAGGTACAAAGGAATCCAGAACAAAGGGTGGGTAAGGTGTGTTATACGGAGAGAAAATTATGTGCTCTGTGTTGGTTGATCTTGATAACATTTCATTTTGGTAAATCATTACATATTATAAAATAAGGACCTCGACCGCCTACGTCTATCTATACACCTACATGTTTTGAATAGTTTAGTGGCATCTTAATTTTTGAAGGGGAATATTTTATGTCAATATTTTTAGTAGTTACACACTTAGTATATAGGGTTTTTCAGTATATGGAGAGTTCTTTAGCGAACTTATTCGTATTTTTTCAATTGAACAGACAATAATGTAAATTTACCAAGTCCGTTTTACACGTTTTATATAAGTCGCCTGAATGTATAAATAAATAAAAAATCTTTGTACAGATATAAAGAATAATACTTAAGAATTGACAATACAATAAAATTAAAAAATTACTTGAAAAAATATTGTGCCAGATATGTATAACAAAAAAGATGGCAGATAGCGTTTTCTTCATAAAAATACTAATATTTTACGTTATATATTTATTTACATCTTTTTATCCATATAGTTAGAAAAGAGAAAGAAAAAGTAAAACAGCACATTTCTAAAGGCGGACTCTTCCCTTAAAGGGATCTCTTCCAGTCAACTTTTGAGTAACAGAAGGTAAAGGACAAGAAGTGAAGAAGAAAGAGAATACGGGTAATATAAAGAAAAGGGAAAAGAAAAAGTTTATATAAATTTAGCTATTTATTATTATCTATAAATTAGTTTTGGTCAAATAAATAGATGAAACGATGCTACTAATATATATAAATACTTAAGATACATATTTTCTAGTCTGTAACTTAAATACCGAAAGGGAAAGAGATTTTCGGATTGATACTGGTAAATCATTCCACAGCTTAACACCTTGAAAGCTAAATGATCTCGAGTAAGTCAGTGAGGAGCATTTAGGGAAGACAAGATTTATTTATTTATTTATTTATTTTTACAAAATCCACAGCTCTTAATCTAGTAACTTACAAAGTATTAAATTAACAGTACATACAGCCAATAACGGATTTTAAATTTATTAACATATTACTTATTATAATTAGGACGCCAGAGAAGTATGTGATGTGTATGTATGTGTCTGTGTGTGTGTTGCGTGTGTATGTGTATGCTATGCGTGAAATATATATAATAATATAAAATTAAATATGTAATCTTTATTCTATTATGTTTATTTCAAAAAATACTTTATAGATATAATTTAATTAATGTACTAGATCTAAGGTATTTATAGATCTTAGCCTTATTTTTCACTTTTTATTTCGAAAGCGAGTTTTAAGTTTTTTGAAACTCTATGTATTCTTCCTATTATTCAACAGGCAGACGCCTATTGTCCAGTTGTATAGATCTCAATTGATTTTCATTAAGCCACCAGTGCAGTGAATTGATTAATAGGGAAAAGTGCTTTTAGGTGGAAAATCCCTACAGTATCTCCTGAGAAGGGTAGCACAAATAATATGAGAAATTTATTACACGTTACAACTACAAATTCTGCCGGGACGCCGTAATATATTACCGCGACGCAATTCAGATACAGCCGGCGGCGCAGGACGTGCATTACTTTCGGATTGAATCGTACCAATATTGCTATAGAGATCTGATCACAACATATTTTACTTCACTATCTTTAATATTAAAATGAGTTATTCTTGTATATATATTTTTCTAAATTTTGGAAACAGCTCCAACGATTTTTATGAAATTCAGCGTGTGTTTTGGGTAGGATAAATCGATCTAGCTAGGTTTTTATTAAAAAATCCCTGTTTTCAGGAACTGAAAAAAACGGCTATAATTTTATGAGAAAGCAAAGGAAAATTACGCTGTCATTTGCAAAGTCGTGATAGCTCAATTTAGTAGCGGGTGATCTCGAATTCTGAATACTAGGATCGATCTAAGATAAAATCTTTTTTTTATATTTTGTTTTGGTCACATTTAGAAATACCACGTCGTATCTGTTTTTCTATCTGTCTATCTTTTATATAAATAAAAATGTTTGTATGACTCCAAAACGGCAGGACGGATTTCAATAAAATTTTCAGGAAATCTATAGAATTGCCCAGTGGATGGTCCTGTAAACACGTGGCCGGACAGTTTGCAATAAACTAAAAACTGTACAGATTTTCATGCAGTTTTCACCAATAGACAGAATGACAGTGTCACGAATATTGATGAAAATTTGCTACAATTGAAGCTTATATAATACTTGACTAACATATAGGAGAAAAATTATCAGTTTTTCCTATAGACAGGAAAAATTCAGTTTTTCTTTCGGGAACAAGCAAGAAACACATACTATATAATTGAGGGTACTTTATATACCATTTCGTAACGATATCAGTGAGCCTTGCCGATTGGAATGGCTTTTTAGATTGTTTCGAGAAATAATTGACCTCTGACCGATTGTTATTACAGTGCTACAATGAAGACCTCCCCCGCGGTCGACACGTCGGGCCCGCAAACAGCGAGTGGTCACGCGACACGCTCGTCGTACACCACCGGCGGCTGGCGTACCACGAGCCCGCTTTGACAGACATTATTAACATATAAAAATTACTTTTTATTGTAAGGGCCCGAAGTGTGACTTGGATCATACAAAACAACAACCTAAATTTTTTTGTCGTAATTCAAATATTCGTATCAGCTCTGATACACTGTAGCAGATCCCTGAGTGCAATTGCCTATTATGAGATCAATAAACCTTTATTTATTTCTTTTTTGCACGTACATATTGTTAGAAAAGAAAAAAAAAACACATGTAAAAAGCAAATCTCATCCAATCAACCTTTGAGCGACAGACGAAAAAGGGCAAGAAGTGAAATTCGGGTAATAAAGAAAGAAAAAGAAAAATAACGAATAACTATGTTCCTACATTAGGTAATATTTGCACTCAAAATAACATAAATTATAAAAAAGATAAAAATGATGCAATATATATAACCTTTTAATTTATGTTGTTGTAAAACCTTTATGTTGTTGTACATAGTTAAAGTCTGTACTTAAAGTGTACAATATAAAGTTACATCAAAACGATACCAGCATACGTTTCATAGCGTATCTTTTCATATTTATGTCCACCTAAAGGTAGCGCAGTAAGGGGCATAACTAGTAATTTATGCATCACTCCCTAATTTAAACTTAGATCATTGAAAAAAAATTGCTCTAACACAAACAAGATTCAGGAAAGTCTAACAACGACGGACCGACGGATTAGTCGTTATTCAAATTCCTAATTCAAAAACACCAACTACCATCAGGTGACTTAAAATGTTTTTTATAAAATACCCTCATACTAAAAGAAGCGGAGCCAATGTTCCAGCAGCTTCGCTAAAAATAGTAATTTATCGTAAAAGTTTCACGCTGTGTAATGTAAGATATTGCGGGCTGCCTCCGGCTCGCCAGAGTCGCTTTTAAACTTTTAAATGGATATCAGACAAACAGGGCCAATTTATTTTAATGGCTCAAATGACGAGGACAAGTTTTTTCGTGACGAGCACGGAACGTTTGTGGATAACAAAATGATTACTTTATTTATTGATTAAATTTATTTATTACGAATGAGTAAATGTTACAGTAGAATAAGAAAAAACTTCCGTGAATAATCTGAAACAAGTTCTCAAGCACCAATAAAGGGGGGAGATTGGAGAATGTCTCCAAAACTCCGATCTTCTTTTACGACCTAAAATAACCCTGATACCAGGACATACTTATGGTTGTGGTTTAATGGTATGTCATGCCATCAAGTTAAAGGATTTTCGGTCTCGGCTGTCGAACTTTTGTTTCGTGTGCGGGGAAACTTTTAAAAGAAAAGCAATATCTTTAAATAACCCGCCAGCCAATCCGCCATTGCTAATGTTATTCCGTTCTGTCACTATTTGGCCCGCGGCGCGACACGCCGTTTTTAGTCTAATGGGGCCATTGTGTGCCGACAGGGGAATAAAAAGGATTTTTTTAGTTTCACAGTGGCACCGTTTATCTTAGAGAACTCTTAGAAATTACAAGAAGGAAACAAGAATGTTTATTTTCTTGTCAAGCTATAGAGATCGATAATAGGGATATACAATCGTATATCCTAACTTAAATAAGAATAGCAGACAGAAGCAAAAATAGGAATAGGGAAACAAAATAGTACATAATTAAAGGTATATGAAATTGAAATCGCGAGAAAATAAGAAGATAATAAGGTAAAAAAGGTGAACTGAAATAAATTCTCATGAATGTATTTAAGATTTACAGCTGAAATTTGTAAACCTAAACTGTGATTAGAGCCGACATGTTGCGCCGTTCGCAGGGCTCATTTCCCTAAGCGCGAGCATCCATTACCCTCTAATGGGACGAGAGCTTATCACTTTTTACTGCACACTTACAAAAAGAATTTTTCAGTTCTGAACAAAGATTTTTTACTCACCCGCTAAATCTCAAGAACACCAGGTACAGCGCGAGTTCGTAGCGAGATTACAATGTACACCGAGATTCAGCAGTTTTCAAAACCAAACTCATATTTCGTATGCAAAATAAATATCGTAAAAGTTAACACGAGACACGAGGATGCGCGTTATTAAATCTGCTGTGGATGTCACAAAAAATATAACATTGGAATCGCTCCGTTAAAACTTTCGGAAGTAAACTGAATGTTTTGATTTTCCGGAAATTAATATAACTGGGGATCTATTCAAAAGATTTCCCGCGATAAACGGCAATTGCTCACTATTCAGAGCGTGTGTTTTTCGATTCGTGCATCGAGAGTGGCTTTCCGAGCCCTGCCCGAGCTCTAATTATGCACCATTCAGGGCTCGCAACTTATTTCAATGGTTCAATTCGTGCGAGATGTAAGGTCGCCAGCGCTTTTCACCGGTGAATGTATTGAGAATTTAATTGATTTCAATGTCGATCTTTGTGTTGAATATATTTGATTGCGACGAATATTACTGCGCAATTAGTATATAAATTGTTATTTGAATGTTAATATCAGATTTATTTTAAGGATTCAGTGATACAAACTTCAAAATCTTATTAATCTGCAGGTAAATACCACAAACTATATGATATTTTTTTCTATTTGTCTAACCTATGTTAGTAATTTTAATACAAAAGTAATTAAAATATTATTTTACTATAATCCGAGATAAAAGAAAATATATGTAATACTTAATGTAGAGTGTACTATACGTTCTCACACCTGATACATGCAGAATTGAAAGAAACTCATGCACTATCCGCCAGCAACAACAAAACACAAGCATATCGTACCGTTAGCACACATTCACCACCACAATCTCAACAATCGTTTCTCCTCGTAACCGAAGCATCGTCAGGAGACTCTACGACAAAATCGTAAAAAATTGAAATGGAAATTAATCTACATATTTAAGTCAACATAAATACATTCAAACTCATGCTTATTGTCACACAAAGTTATTTATAAATTTTTGTATAATATAAGTATAGATTTTGGTATAAATACAGCCATCGGCGGTGACTACAGCCCGCCCTAACGAGCGAGTGGCGTGCTCGCCGCCCTAACAATTTAGATATTACGTTTCAATTGTGTTCAACGCCTCATAATTATTGTTTATAGAGCAGAGCTTAGGGCGACATATTGATAGTATAGTCGACGGTACAATTACTGTACTTAACGAGGACAACTATAGGATTGACCACTCGCATCAAATGATATGGGTTATGCGGAATAAAAAGACGTCGAGTCGATCACTCTTTCCAATAATAATAATAAACTAATTTAAATCAAAACAAATACTATTAAATATAAATCTCTCCATCTGTTACACTTTCACGACTAATCTACTGGACCAATTTGAGTGAAATTTGGCACAATTAAGGATACATCGAGATATATTCAAATTCAAAATATTCTTTATTCAACTGTTTACAGTACTTTTGAATCATCAAATGTTTTAAAGAAGCTACCACTGATTCGGAAGTTTGCTCCTACCGAGAAGAACCAGCAAGAAATTCGGCGGATAATCTTTAAAAAAATATATATTATTACAATTTGATTAATGGTGACAATATAATCATTGCAGCAGGATGCGTAGCTGACTGCAGTTAAGATATGCTACTATCACTCAAACAATTCTCAATATTATAGTAAGCTTTAAGTAGCAACATCGTTTTAAGATAATTTCTAAACTTGTTTAAAGGCAAGTTTAGTTGATCTCCCGTTTTTCTTTCGACCAGGGAAAAAACATAGTGCATTATTGCCGGTACTTAAACTCTTAAGTTGGCGGGAACTAAGTCGCGGGTGCCACTAATAATAGTTAATGTAGTAGTGTAAGTAGTGATATATGATCTTTTGAGTGATATATGATTAACCTAACCTAGTTTGCTGGTTGCAACTCTACTACATGCATTCTTATCAGTTACATAATCTTCAATAGCATAAGCATTGCTATTTTTTTGGTACATAACATAATATATTCTCCCATTCATTCCAGTTTCTAATGAAGTCGAAATTTTTTAATGTATCGGACCTTTTTACTTTAGATGATTGCTCTACTAAAGGCTTTGAATAAAATATTCCAAATTAGGGATACAAACTTTATTATAATAGCGAAACCCCACTCCACGGTTCTCTTTAACTCAGTCCCTAATTTCCTGTTTCCGCAGGCACTTCGAAATAAAAAGTGAACGAAGGGAATAAACAAGAAACGTTATATAGAGTTTTTATCAATACATATAATTTATAGAATTAGGCGTTTGCGAAGATCCATAATGCAAAAGTAATAATAAAATTATTGTCCTATAATCCGCGATGAAGTAAAACATAAAATGTATATAATGCTAAATGTAGAGTGGACAATCCGTTTTAATACCTGATACATGCAGAATTCGTAAAAACACACGCACAAAGCACCACCACCGCCACCGCAATACACGAGCACTACACACGTTCACTATCACAAACTCAACAATCGTTTCGCCCCGCTATCAAAGCATCATCAGGAGATAGACTCCACGACGAAATCGGCAAAGCGAGAAATACCCAAACAATCTTAGTTATATACTAATCGGTTCAACTCCACCATATATTTTATTTTGTCTGCGAACACGTGTAACAAGCTTGAACTAGAAAAATTTATCTGATGGTTTTTTATTACAATAAGATACCTGTATTGCATATTCTTATTTTAAAACCTGCTAAGTGTTATAACAGTGTCTTAGCCGCTGTAAAGTAATGATGCCATGTAATAAGCTATCGACTTTAGCCCTATCTGAAGAATAAAGTTACATTTCCCATGTATAAGCATAGGAACTGTGACTTTATTGTTCGGATAGGGCGATATGTTGTTCTACTCGGAGCGCTCTTTCAACCAATTAGCATTTTAATTTTAGACTCGTTTTTTTACTTTGGAAAGCGTTACCTGTAATTGACGTTAATAAATTATTAGGTACAACAAAGAAATCTCATTACGATACATCTAGCGATGTCGGAATTTCTAACATTATAGAGGATTAGATTTTACCTGCGACTTTGTTCGCTTAGACTGTTGTCGTGTTATAAGTCGATAATAGGACGCTTTTCAATGTCATCCTATTCCCGTAGAATTAACAAGATTTCTATAGCCCATATGTTATTTCGGTGTATAAGGAATAATTGTGACAAATTTCATCGATATTAGTTCAGCGGATTCGCCGTGAAAGAGTAACAAACATTTATCAATACTCACAAACTTTTGCATTTATAATTTTAGTAGAAAGGGTAGGATGTCTAGATACTAAAACATTCAATGAAACTTCCAAACCATGCTTTAAACAATATAGCCATGCTGAGGTGTCGAGGTACGGGGGTGTGGTGTGTATCTACACGTGCAAGTGACGGACAGACAAACGACGTCAAACTACCACTCACCCTGTCAGTTCTTTATTCTGTCGTGATAGTTTGATGCGATATCTGTAACAATGTGCAAACCACCCCTAGTAGTGTGTTAGTTACAGTCAAGTCCGGCTTGGTGTGGCAATCGTGTGAGATTAGTAAGCTGGTAGGTATCTCGGCAAGCGGTCTAGTGAATCTGGTGTTACGTGATGCGAAATTTATAACAACGAAGAAAAAAAAACTAATTTTTAAAAATAAATTATTAAATAATAATTTATTACGAAACCACGAAATTAAATCCGAATGTCCTGCTCTTATTATATTGAAATTTTAAAACAATTGAATTTCTGCAATATCTAAAAAAAACAACGCAACAGCAACAATTTTTTTTTAAATATTACAGAGCGCCTTTCCTACTTCATCTTGGTAAAAGCAACGTTTCGAATCAGTGGTTTTACTATAACAGTTTCAAAATTCTTCAAATGAGAATCAATATGGAACCTTCAATGCAAAATAATCAAGTCAGTTTAAATTCAAGTTATTCAAGTAAATATTGAACTTATTTAAATTTAGAATATCTGTACATAATATTGTGTGGTATGTGATTTATTAATTTTTTATTATAACAAAATAGTATTTACATTAAAAAAAATTACTCATTAATTAATTTGAAAAGTATTTTATGGTACTTTGCATTATCGTATCACGTAAGCAGTGAAAAAGATTGCTAATAAAAGAAAAGGTGATAAAGAGAATGACTTTAAAGATATAAAAAGTGCATTGCCACAGCAAACGTTTAAAATATTAAATATTGTGCAAATACATTCAGAATAGTAAATAATTTAACGAACTAATTAAGTATAAATTAAGTTATTACAGAATATAAAGCAATGTCCGTTGTTGCAGGCTCGAATCTCAGATACAATCTGAAGTTATCGACGTGTATTTTAGTTAAAACCCTTTGAAAATTTCGAAAATATACTGCGAAGAAAGTAAAAAAAGGTTATATATAAAAATTTAATATTACCCGCAATTCCAGCCTCTTGAGAGACATTTTGTATAGTAAATAATAAACTTATGTGTCTAATTGAAGAGTCTTTACAGTGTATGAAAGTATCATAAGACACCATGTGGTATCCGGTTGAGTAAAATAGACCACCCTCTTTCTTACCAAGGTGTCGTAAAATATGACTAAGGTAACTTGACTTAAGGCAGGAGATCGGTCTTAAAATACGTAGCCAAATCATGTGACAATATGTTTATAACATATTGTGCCGACCCCACTTAGTGTGGGATAAGGGCAGGATAAAGATGATGAAAGTATCGTAAGGAGATTTTACAAACTGCCGATTAATATATGATTTATGTTTAGGTAAGTGTTGTCGCCATTGACTTCCGCTTTGTATTTTAAAGCAACACAGTCATGAAACAAGATTATCGCGCCCTTTTTGATTAAAATGGTGGCAACACAATGACGTGTTGTTTCCGGTTGAGTCTTCCTATTGATAAAACGTTTCAGTGACAGTCAGTCTTTCTTCGTCATTCAAGAGAAGTGCATCTCGGAACGGGAATTGTGGTATTCCTAATATATGGTGTTATTGTATATAGTGTGCGTTAACATAAGGAATATATGAAGATAATATAAATCTCGATCAGACAGAGCATACAAAATGAAGAATTTAGAGGCATTAGTGTTAAGTACTCTCATGTTGAAGTGCGTATGGAATGTATGTTGCTGTGAGTTATAACCGAAAGCGAAGCCGACACTATAACCATAATATAGCTGCATTCTTAAACAATAAGTATTTTTTCTAACCATTTTCCCTTTTAGTATAGTAGTAGTTCCTTTTAATTTCTTAATTTATGGCTTTTAGGAGGAGGAGTGAATAGCTTAAATTGTTTAAAAAGAGATGCTGTTAATGGGTAGATAAGTGTAAATAAATAAAGAGTAGTAGATGATAATGTTGGCACAAAAAAGAGGAGGAATCGTAAAAATTAGTGTTAAGGCGCTTGAATATGTGGCTGATACATAAATATTATAAATATTTTAAGTATATATTCGTAGAGTATAAAATTTTCAGATATCTGTAAAATTTTTAGTTACTAATATACATACATATAAGCCAACCCTCTTGCCCGTATCCCACTCTAAGTGGGTTTGGCATAACATGTTTTAAAGATGTTGTAACGTGATAAGGCTAGGTATTTTATGCCCAGCCGCCCGCCTGATTTCAACTTACCTTAGTAGTTTTTTACACCACGGTAAAAAATGAGGGTCGTCTATGGGTGTATATTTATAAATTAATAAATATAAATATAAGTATGTATTAGTATTTATGTAGTATTTAAGTATGTATTTAAAAAGTATATATTCACCAGTTGTCTGTCTACCATAACACAAGTATTATGTTACTTACTTTGGGGACGGACGGCCGTGTGTTCAATATATTTATATTTATCTTTATTCTAATGGGCCAGATACCACATGACGGGTCAACTTACCTTAGTCGCCTTTTACGACATCTCGTATATAAGCATTGTTAAATTTAACCCGCTGACTCCTATGTCACAAGCCACCCGTCACCAATTGGTATAAGAAACAATTAATAACATAAGCAGTGGGCGCACGAGGCTGTGCGGTTTCCGAGGGGGAGGTTCCTCATGTAAGACGAATCTCGCTCTGATTAAGTTAGGAAGTAATTGATTTGATACATAGTTGAGGTTTGCTATTAAATGAATGTTGAACTGGCTATACGAGTATAACACTTTGTATGCATATGAACGAATATATGAAGAGGTTTTTGAAGTTTATGATGTGTTAGGAACCATACATTTGCACCTATACAATGGAAACGGAGACACTGGAAAAGTGAAAACAGCGCCGAAGATGTCAACGTCTGTCCTCCTTAAAATTTAAATAACAAACAATGTAAAAATTTGTTAACATCACCGTGTGGTATCCGGCTGAGTAGAATAGACTATCCTCTTTCTTACCGAGGTGTCGTAAAAGGCGACTAAGGTAAGTTGACCTCAGGCAGGCGGCCGGTCGTAATCTACTTAGCCAAATTATGTGACAACATTTTATAACATGTTGTGCCGACTCCACTTAGAGTGGGATAAGGACAGATGAATGATATGAAAAAATGTATTAACATGTTATATTAATGTATAGGTACATGTTATATTTTAGATTTTCAGATCCTATTTATTTTGTATTCCTTTAAATAAGTAAAGCAAATTAAAAACTTCATGAATTAGGCATTAGCTTGCCTATCTTGCGTAAAAAAAACTTTAAAGCTTTAACAGAAATGTAATTATTGTAGATGTTATGAGAACGTCTAATAAAATTATATTTTATGAACAACTTGAAACGAGACGACTTGAAGAGAGTTTGATCGCACAAAATGAATTAACATAGATCCTTAAGCGGGTATTAATTAAGATAACTTCGCTCATCTTATTTAATTCTACAATAAACTTACCTAAAACTTTAAAACTTAAACACACTAAATACTATAACACGAAAATGAAAAAAATAATACTTTGGTTATTTCGTTAAAACAAAACAACTGCGTTGAAAACAAATATTTTAATCAACAAATACGTCATATACGTGCTTTTAGTAATTCAAAATTTCCAATTAATCCCAAATAAGCCGCGCAAAGCTATTGACATGAATGAACATGACTCAAAACAAAGCTGTTCTGAAATTACCGAGCTAAAATTCGTTACAATTTGCATCAATGGATGATTGAACGTTTTGGAACATGGAGGCGTAAACCAAAATTTACGGATAATTTCAGTTTACATAAATAGTGGATTTAATAAAACTAATTATCGAAAATCAAAATGTGTTATGTATAGTTATGTCATCGATGGACGGTTTTTAACAAAAATAATATAAAAATGAGTGTCGATGAAATTGAGAATTAACGTACACGCGTAAATATGAAGTGTCCATAGAAAAGACGATTGTTGCGACCTTCTTAACATTAATAATGTAAGTTGTCTTGCTACCTAACACTTGTATATGAAATTCGTTTATTAGTATTGTACTGGTATATGGGGTATTTACCATAGATAATACACTATATAGGATAGTATTTACATAACGTCGTTTCCGGAATGAAGTTTATTATACTTCTAAAATTCATAATAATATTTGAGTTTCGTTAGGTAATAAACGAATTTGGCGTTGTGTTAGTAATGGAATAAGGAAATTTTAAAATATTATTAATAAAAAGATAAGATAATGAAGAGTTTAAACTAAATAGAAATACAATATTTCAATATCGTATCATATAAGAAAGCATTCGATCGATAGAAGGAGGCATGTTCTTAAAAATCTGACCAAGAATGATGTGCTTAGAATCTTTAATACAATATTTTGTTTTGAGAAAATCACAAAAATTATTATAAATTCTTTCAGATTGCCGATTTGACAATTGATAAAGTGTCTTCAGAAGTCATATTTAAATAGCATTTCACTTACTACTTATCAATTATCACAGGTGGGTCACAATATAATTAGTCTATTAGAATTTAAAATATTATACACAGATAATTTGCATCTTGTGTTATTATGTATGGGACGCGTTTATTGCAGATTTAACTCTTACCAATTGTAATGCACATGTACCGGATGTACAGTGATGAGATGCAATTAACAAGCTATTTCGTCCCCAAGCTACATATCATCAATCATCAAAACCGTCTCCAGTTGCTTTTTAAGCTGTTGCCATTAAATACGTAAATGAGTTCGTTACTTTCGTCGTTTGAATGCAAATGGAAAATTATGTGTAGCATCTCAAATTTTGCCCGTCGGCGATTTATTTCTCATGGCGCGTTTGAAAAGGGAAATAATTTACATACACACGTTTTACACATACTCGTCCTTAATGTTATGTAGATCACGTAATCCATTACGCTTAATTCCTACACTTTTACTGTAAATTTAGCTACATACTTACATCTCTTAAATGACAAATCTGGTAATACTGCATATTTTATTATGTAGCAAATTTTTCTTCGATATTAAAAGATTGATAAAATTAAGCCAACAATTATTTATTGTACTCGTATACTAAACTTCATATACTAAAATTTATACGTGCGGGGCGCTTTTTGAATGATGATGGATTTCCTGCGTCTTTTTAAATCATTTACATACTTTATTCTGCTTTGATTACAGAAAATGGTTGCTTATGTCTATGTGCGTGCAATCTGATTAGCAAAATGGCGGCACTAAAGACCGAACAAAACTCACCGTTCTCTTTGGAACTTCACTGATTGAACCCATTGCGGCGACTTTTGCCTGAAGGTCCAGAGATTGAGCTGGTCGTCCGCGGTGGCTGTGACCAGAGCACCTTCGTTGATCAAGAACTTCGCGTGAAGCACCGCTTCGCCGGAGTCGTGGCGGACGTGGGCGTCTACTCCGGGACCGCCTAATCTGAAGTTCTCTGTTCAGGAAACTTTATCTTTCTTATAATATCAGCAGAAATTAAATTTAAATTCTAATCAGAAATATTCTTTCAATTTGACTTGTATAGTTCTTTTGAATCGACAAATATCGATCGATGCAGATGGTATATATTATATATACAATAAAACAAACAGTTCAATGAAAATTAAATGGAGTAAATTCTTTCTTGACGTGGCGGCTTTTTTTTTATTCATGACAAAGATGGAAAAATTCATGATGATGAGAGCTGAGCCAGCGGCCTATTTTTCGACATTTTAGAAAACGTATCGATTTTGCAGCGTGAATCTTTCAAAGTAGTTATTTACATATACGGCCCTACCTGTAAATGATAACAGTATAAGTTTCAATTTTCAGTACTGCACAATTTAAAAAGCTTTGCGCCAAAAATATTACCAACTATAAGTTTATATTATTAAGGCATAAAGGCCTTTAATCAATCGATGAAGGTAAACAATATAATAAAACCATATTGTTTACTTCCCAGTTTCAATGTGTGTGAATTTGATTAATAAACACTAAAAGCCTTACTCTATATTTACCGGTAAAACTGTTTTACCAAAACATTTAGCGTGCGGTGCCGCTAATAATTTCATTATGAATCAAAATTTTTAATAAGTTATACGTAAAATAGTCGCGGAATAGGAAAACCGTTTTCCAGACTGTATTAACGTGGTTAAGTTAAAGAATTTAAAAAATCTTCAAGAAACCCGTGAGACGTGTTGTGCACTAGCATCTGAGTAGTATTAAAAATTAAATGTCAGCCTCATATCTAGTCACATACACGTTAGGGCAAAGTCACAGCGCCCTGTTCCCGCCGGGGTCTGCGAGCGTTTGCTAGACCCATTACTTTAATGTGTGGACGCTCCGAATGCACGTCTTGTCGTGATTTGTACTGTTTGTAATTCCCATCTCGCTTGTTCCGCACTGGTTGTTTGTCACACGTTCCGGGCGCATTTCTGCAGTTAAATTTAACTGAATTGCGTCTAATTGAAATCTCGGCTCTCTAGAAGATTGAAATTTCCTTTATATCGTTGCAAGCCCGCAGTAGTTGTTTCATGCTTTTCTAAGTAATGAGATTGCTTATAAATAAGAAAAACTTTTTAGTCCAGATTAAATTTTATGCAGCTCTAAGTGTTTCATTCCAACGTTTTAGAAACTTCAAAGGCGATTATAGATTTTCTTATTATTAGATTTTCTGGTACTAATGAAAATATATTATAACGATCACAGACATAGAAATACATTCCTTGATGAATGCAGACGATTTTACTGAGTCATCATCCTCCTGCTCTTATCCCATTCGGCAAAACATGTTCATCAGGTTGGCAAAACATGTTGTCAAATGATTTGGCTACGTATTTTACGATCGGCTACCAGCCTGACATCAATTTACCATAATCGTATTTCATGACACCTCGGCTAGAAAGAGGGTGGTCTATTCTATTCAACCGGATACCAGACGGCGGGTTGACTTATCTTAGTCGCCTTGTACGTTACTTCGGTGAAGTTAGATGGTGGCCTGCTCTATTCAGCCGGATACCGCACGGCACGTAACGATTTTACTGAGTATTATCATCAAATACTGCAGCACACACATTTGTGTGGAGGGGTACCTCTATTTATTTATCCGCCAGGAACGTTCGTACAACTTGGGACTTGCTTTGAAATGCAAAGCGCGGCCCAATCGTTGGATTGTGCCGTTTACGGGACGACGTGTCCCGACTGCGAACTACACAATTGATAGCTGTTTGTTTATTATACTCTGAGCACGTTGATTTTAAATTCTGTTGCCGTTAATTGAAATTGGTTTGAATGGTTATTGCAATGAAAACAACCATCAATAACAAGATCTAACAGCAAAAGCAAAGAAAATAGCACTTGTAAAATAACTGGGAAACCTTAAGGATTTATGTAATAACGAAAATATCAAAACGTCTAGATTAAATTTAACATTTATTTTATTGTTATCGTATCAACATAATATATGAATGCTTAATTAATTAATAATGTTAAGATTTGAGTATGTTTAAATTCTAATTTCCTTTAACTAAAAATACATTCAAACAAACTTTCCTTGGAACTGTTACTAAAATAAGATATACAGATAAAATAATCTAAGCCAAAATTGTAATATTAAACGCCTTTAGGATTCTGATATCCATTCTATTGAATGAGCATTGTTCGAAAATAGACAATATAGATGGAGTATTTCAAATTTTATAACTGTCTCGTATAATTTTTAATTTCAAAATCTTGTGTAGACAACCAGTAAAGTAAAAATAATGTCATTTATATAGAAGCTGTGATTTGTAACATTCAATTTTGCAATTCGTTAAATGTTCGCCATTCTTTTTAACCCTAAAGTTTAACAGGAACTGGGGATCCGCAGACATTCTTCAATGTTTCTTGTCCGCCCTTCAACACCCTCAATAATCTGCAAACTTTTTAAGGGTCTCGAGTTTTTCCTGTCCCAAAAAGATTATCTCCGTGATTTCCCGCAATTTATGTTTAGTTCAAAATGTCACTGTAAATATTTAAGTTCACATTGTAATTGCTAGAAATCAAATATATATATTCTACGTGTGTAATTGTTGTAATTTTACTGTAACTTATATGAAGCTAGGTTAATATTGTATTTCAAACAATTATGGAATTAGAAATACAAAATAATGAAAATGTTGATTATCAAATAGTATGTGTACCAAATACAATTTAAATAGAGAATACCTTTTGGAAAATGCCAAAATTAGTTAAAAATAATTACCAAAAAGCTGTGATAGCCCGGCGGTAAGGACGTGCGACTCTTCCGAGGGGCCACGAGTTCAAACTTCGGGCAGATACTAATAAGTTTTTCTGTGTCTAATTGATCTATGCAATTTATAGCACGCTTTTAGTCGAAGGAAAACATTGTGAGGAAACCTGCGTATCTCTAGTGGATTCTGGGGCTATGTGTAACCTACCATTCCGCATTGGAGCGTTGTAGGAGTTAGCTCCAACACAACACAAAACAAGACGAAGGTCTATGCCCATTCCTGGGATAGTAAGAGGTCTTTACTTTTACTTATCAATAGCACACATACTAAGGTAAGTTAACTCGCCGTGTGGTATTCGACTGAATAGAAAATACCAGCCTCATTTCTTATCGAGGTGTCGTAAAAGGCGACTAAGGTAAGTTGATATGGTCAATAACACCATAACTAGCCAAATTATGTGGTAACATGGTACGTGGTTCACGGTTCAAAACATTTTGTGTCGACCCCACTTAGAGTGGGATAAGGGCAGACGAATGCCACAGAATCGTACGCGATCGACGGAGGCACATTTCTGGTCGCAGTAACTTCAAGTTTCAACCACTGCGGTAAAAAGAGCAGTGTAAAAGCTTAATGTTGATGCTGAAAATGAAGCCCGCCGACTACAAATTGCGCGGGACGACGGGCCCACGGGACGGAATGGATTTTCAGATTGTATGCCAAAATATTGGATAAAGTTGTGTTTTATTTTATGTATATTCGTTTTCGGAGCTTTGATTACAAAAGGGTTCTATTGGGAGATATAAAACATATGAATGTTGAATTAATCCACATCTGACAAGTGATTATTTATAAACCGTAATTTCTACATCACGAAAAATTGGTTCAGGTTATTTTTATTGTTGAATTTGATTTGTAGAATTTTATATATAAATGATCTTCATTCTCAAACCCTTATTCCATCCACTCTAAGTGGGATCGGCCTAAAATGTTATAAACATTGTCACATGATTTGGCTAGGTAATTTACGACCGGCCGCCCACCGACGTCAACTTACCTTAGTCGGCTTTTACGACATCTCGGTAAGAAAGGGGTGATCTATTCTGCTCAGCCGGAAACCACACAGTGGGTCAACTTACCTTAGTCGACTTTTACGACGCCTCCGTAAGAAATGAGGGTGGTCTATTCATTTGTAAGAAATTTTTTATTATTAAAGACAAAATATTTATTTAACTTTCTACTAGTGGTTACCACGATATGTTCGCGTCGATTTTAGTATAAAAAATACGCTCAATTATTTCAATATTTATTTTGTTCCAGGAGGAAAAACGGTAATTTTCCTATACGTTAATTATTAAGTGTCATATAGGTTAGCTTTGGAGGTTTAAATACTTCAGTGAATCGATCATACCCAATTACCCATTTCTTTAATTACCCGAATCGATAAGTGAGGTGATATCGCCCCATGCCTTCTGTTGTTACGCGACCGTTCCTCTATCAGCTCAACGCAAGTTCAAGACATTGTTGAGATAAAATGTTAATTGTGTACATGTTTACAGTTGGTGCAACAATGTTGCCAGCGAGGGTCAAAGCGCGCCTGACAACGGTTGCATATCGTCAGATAATTTTGGCGAATTCAACAGTATTTAAGCGATTCTAACGAACCAAAGTCTCAGACAGATTCTCATCGAATCTAACGATATTTTAAAAAAATTAATAAAAAAAGAAATAGCTTTCATTCTACTGTATTGCATTATCACAATCACGGACTATTGACATTATTATAAATGAGTAATTATACGTGGCTGTCTGTCTGTTACGCTCTCACGGCTCATCGCTAGAGCAGTGTGGATGAAATTTGGTACATTCAAATATACCATACTCTCTAAAATTAAATTACCTAAAGCTGCGAGCTAATATTGCATATATAGTTGTATCTACTTAATTTAAGGTCTTAATAAGAAAAAAAGGAAAAGTCAAAGATGCTAATCCTTGAAAATGATTTACTACAATTGTATCTTGCATAATTTTTTTCTTGATATTTATATTTTATATATATACTTTTTAATCAATTGAGACAAAAATATGAGAGTTGTATTTATTTTTATAGAAACCAGCAGGTCTTGTAGTAAACTGGTTGGATTCTGTACCTATTATATAAAACACTAATATTAAGATATTAAAGATTCCTATAAATAAAGAATTCTTGGGGTAGAAGGCATGAGTACATTTTTATAATGTTATTGAAGTGTAAATTTATTGCATTCCATTTGAATCTCGTTAACATAAATAATATAACTTGTTTAACAAACTTGCAATTCAATAAATGTGGTTGACCGGCATAATCATTAATTATTGAATTTTGGGGACATTCAGTGGTAATTTCCATCACGCATCAAATATGTGGTAGCGCATTTATCGTTTATATAATTATAGTGTCAGAATGAAAATCCATATAAAATAAAACTATTAGCCATTAAAAGTAACTAAAAGCCATTTTGATATAAATTTTTATATCAGCAGTAAAATATGACTTGATCTTTATAGACTAGTCGTGCCAAAGATTTAAGGATTAAGCCAATATCATTGATAAACATAGATAACAGCATTAAAACTGTGCAATAAATTATGAATGTGACACTTATTATGAAGCATTATGTAATTATGAAGCCTTGGTCATAGCAAGGTTAATAAATCATCCCCCTGTCCTTATCCCATTCTAAGTGGGGTCGGCACATGTTATAAGCATGTTGTCACATTATTTGGCTACGTATTTTAAAACAGGCTGCCTGCTTATCGTCAAGGTATCTTAATCGCCTTTTACGACACCTTGGTAAGAAATAAGGGTGGTATTTTCTCCTCAGCCGGACCCACACGGCATAGCTAGGTTAATAAATATAAAGTAAAGCTAAAGCTAATATAAAGTTGTTTTCTAAATATTGCCACTTACTCTAAATATAAAATATTACCAAGAAAACGTTAATCAAGCTCAAACCGAGCCTCGTTAATTACACTGGAAATTGTAAAAAAGATTTTTAGGAACAACTTCTAAGGATTATGTCTCTGAAAAGTAATCTTTGCTGAACTCGAGGAAATTCGAGTAAAAAATCGGTGTCGTTAGATCGAGTCAATTTTCCGTGTAATTAACTTAAATTATTTTTCATATTTCAGATAATGGACGATTTTTATATACGAAATGATTGGTCGAGCTTAGGCAATTTAATTCCAGGTGTCCGAATTAGTTATTCGAAAATATTATTGGTAATGGAGAGCTTTTGTAATCGAAGTGCCGTGCTGTACAAAAAAATGTTTTCCCCCACTTTTAAAAAGCTAATGTCGTAGCCGTGAGATGATAGTAGGAGAAAATAATTGCACGTGGGAGTTTAATATGCGATTGGTAAGTGATGCGTTATTAAAGTGTTTTTGGATTGAACGTCTTACCTTGTGCTAATTACTTGGGATTTTAGTAAATGTATTAACATAAGATCGCACTGGAAGTATAAATACTGTAATTACTTCCGACGTAAGTCCTAGATCATAACTAACTCATATTAATGAAACTAGGATGATATAATTTAGTCTGTTAGTGATTTAGATGTTGCGATAAGACTACTAAGGTAAAGGCTTGTGAAAGAAACACGTTTGTGTAACTCGTACACTTCTTCAGGCAAATGCACAGAAAAGAAATATTCTATTTATCTAAAATTCTATGACAACATGAACTAAGTTTAGCTCCGTTATGGTTCGTTCGTCTCATCTTGTTCATCCTCAAAATTGTCATTTCTGTCAGCGCTGATCATGTCGGATGTACATGAAACTTGGAAAGGATATATTATTAGTACAAGATGTTACTACATTCCTCGTCAACCCTTCTGTATTGAGCTGGAGTTCATATTTATAGTATCAGTAACCATTTCTAGAATATACACGTGCGAACGCAATGTCAGGATATATATTTTTATAACATGAATATGCATCGCTTTACACCCCCTGAGGATATTTTCAGAAAATTGCGGGATCCAGAAAAATTGCGGGATACTTATTACCTACAAATCCATATTGGAGCAGCGTGCGAGATATATTTGAGGTGATTACAAACCAGGATAGTCTTTGCCTAGGTCGGTTTAAGGACTAATTCGATAAACATTAGTTTTTAAAAGCTTTTATTACGTTAAACTTATTTTAACACAACCTATAAGTTTTTAAGTTTAGCTGGTTCCGAGTAAAACCTCTTACCTTATGCAATTGATCACCGAAATAAGACAAAGGCTTTAAATAGATTTCAAGTATAACACGAACAAAGGATGAAAGGGATCAAATTTCCGTCCACCCGCAGTTTAGGAGCTCGGTTTTGTTGTAAATATATTTGGATACTAAGAACATTCCTTTGTTATAGAGTGTCAGTAGGCCTGAGCCATTCACTTTACAAGCGACTGTGACTTCTAACTAGAGGCTTAGAAATAGATGAAATTTATTTAATGTCGAAAAGCGTGATGTTTGACATACAAAACTGTTCCACTGACATTACAATGAGGTGAAATATAAGGCCTGTCATCTTAACGTTTGGCAAGGACGGGAACCTGTACCTAAAATGATGCCATCATAGTGAATTCGGAGGTTACACATATTTCAGAAATTCTCATGAGATGTGGAGGTTTTCTCTCGATTTAAGAAAATCTTTAAACGGAACTACTAAACTACGCATAATGAGCTGTTAATGTCAATTTAGAAATAAAGTTTTTTATAAAAAAAACCTGCTAGCTTAAACCTGCAGTCCTAGGGCATTTCATCGGGTTTCACTTTTCCGTCGTCACAGTTAGAAGAATGGGGTGTAATGTGAAATGAACTGTTTTGATTAGGCAGTCTTAGAAAAGCAGAAAGTAAACTTTTAAGGTAGATTTAAAAACTCAAACAAGGTAATCCTTCAAAATTATATAGGTAATTACATTCAGTAAATACACCAATTAGGTTAAGAGCGGGAACACAAGGCTTGACGAATTACGTCACAGTTTGGGAACATAATTAATTGTACGAAATGTATTCCTGTAGTAGGTGAACCATGGTACATTATAATTAAGAACGTCCTGATTGCCATGGTCTTTCAAAGAGTCTTTAATTCAATTGCGTAGTATGCCTAGCCTTTGAGTTAATATTTAATTGGCTGTTTGACGCATATTTTCGCATTTTTTTCTAAAATTATGAAATCTTATTTTTCTTCTTTTATTCTTATTTTGGTTGTAAATAAATAATATTCAAAAATTTTATCTAAAACTATTCATGTGATTGAATTCTTTGTAAAAAGTGAAATCTTTTCTTAGTTATTGCTATCAAGGCGCAACAATTAAAATAAACTATATAATGATTAGCTACGACTTATGAGTTAATTTCACGTAGCAGTCGTCAAATATTGCGAGACATGTTTGCGCCGGAATATGGTTTGTCAAGCTATGTTATAGTATTATTTAAAAAATGTTTTCATTGCATTGGTTGATTGATTGAATAAATGACTGAATGAACCTTGAAAAATGATGTTAAAAAGAAAAAGTTATGTGTGAAATATCCCATTGTTTTGAATTGTTGGTTGCCCTACAGTATAATAATTGCTGAATAATTAATTTTCGATCCTTAACAGCGCGAATTGTAATTCATCGTGAAGGCTCGGATTTTACGATTGAGGGGAGTCGATTCGACGGCCTCCCGGGATTCACGATTCAGGTAAATCGGCGTACATTATTATACATGTACTTATTTATATTCATAGCTCTAGTGTAGGCGGTGCGGGTGATTTTATCTGTCAGAACTTGGAATAATACTTTTACAAGATTATTTAAGGCGTGATGGGCGTATGTTTAGCGAACAAGGCCGTTACCAAAGGTTCGCAAATTCAAACTCAGAGTAGGCACGTGCAGATAGTATACAGGAACCGTGTTACAAGACAGATTCCTTTCAAGAACTTGTAGATATTTGTAGAAGAAACGGAGATAGGAACATACGACGAAGCGGGAAGCTCAAGTAGAGATGGGCGGGGAAGATATTACAATGATCAAAGGGCACCCGTTGGTATTTGAATGGCGATTCTTGAAGCCCTCAAGTCCTCAGTAAGTACATTGAATACTTCAAAGAAGTCACTAAGAACTGCAGAATAGAAGGGTACAAATGGTGACAGACGTAGAAATTTCAAGAAAATACTATACTAATAGACATGTATCGGACATGTCTATTAGTATAGTAATTTCTACGTCTGTATATATGAATAGAAAATATGTTTGTATTTTTGAATAGAAAATAGTTACATGCGTGGCTCTTGCCAGCGATTTATCGATTTTATTTTACCCTCAGTATTATAATTGGAATGGAGATAATAATGTATTTGTTGTATGATATAAGGTGAACAAAATCTTTAACTTTAGATAAAAATTAAAAATCGATAGCACAGAGATCAGGCGTCAGAGTGTATTGCTATCAACAATTAGCAACATTGTAACGACGGTGTTTAAATAAACAATGCACTTTGTTTAATTATATTATATTTGTTTACACTTGTGATCGTTTAGAGGTCAAGAAATGGTCAAATATTAATTCAACCTACTTTTTTCGAACATACTGATATAATGGCATATTTTTTGACCTTATGAATCTTTCTATATCGTATAAAAGTTCTGGACAATCCCGTCAGTAGATTTGAGTTTATTGCGAATAGAGTGATGCCATCACACAGACGCTATAGGGGACTTAAAATATATGTTGCTAGTGCTGTTATTAAAATACGACTAAAAGGCGACTAAGGTAAGTTGACCCACCGTGTGGTTCAACGGTTCAACGGTTTAGTAGAATAGACCACCCTCTTTCTTACCGAGGTGTCGTAAAATACGACTGAGGTAAGTTGACGCCAGGCAGGCGGCCGGTCGTAAAAACGCAGCCAAATCATGTGACAGCATGTTTATAACATGTTGTGCCGACCTCACTTAGAGTGGGATAAGGGCAGGAAGATGATGAGTGCTGTTATTAAAATATATGGTGGTAGTGCTGTTATGCTGAGCACCTGAGAAATTAGGTACTTACTGTCAGTATGTCATACACTAATTAATACTATCTTTAAAGGATACATCCTAAGGTTTCCGCTTTTGTCGCCGATGGCCAGTAGTTTCTGTACGGGGTCCCAGGCCAGCGCCGTGGGCGAGAACGGGAAGCCGTGCCGAAATGTCTGGAACAATACATGAAAATATTTATTTCGATGATTTCTCCAATGTATAGCGATAAAAATAGTTAAGAATACATAAAAATGTGAAATAAAACAACTGATCAGTATAAAGAGAAACCCATTAAACGCTCCGTTCGTTAAGTTTTGCTAGGACAAAACTAATCATAATATTATTTTGCTATAATCCGCTATAAAAGAAAATATATGTAAAGCTAAATCAAGAGTGTACTATTCGTTCTCATACCTCATACATGCAGAATTTGTAAAAACTCATGCACTACCCGCCACCGATAACATAAGAATACACAAGCACTGCACACATTCACCACCACAATCTCAACAATTCTTTCGCTCCGTAACCGAAGCATCGTCAGGAGATAGACTCCACGACAAAATCGCAAAGTTTCTAGGACTTATAGTTTTCTAATTAGCCTTAATTACATGTAGCTTACGATTGAGAAACAGGCGATACAAATTCATATAAAATCCATAATATTCTTTATAGGGGTTTTTTCCAAAATCTAGGCAACCGCAATAAACTTTTTCCTTTTGTGGATGTACTTTATGATAGAGAAAAAAAAATCTTATCTACTGGTCAGTCATAATAATCTACTAACTAATCAAATAAGTTTCTTAATGTTGAGAAATAAATCATCTCGCTGCCTCAAAGGAGAATAAAAATAATGAAGCAGGATATAATGTATGTAATTTTTGAAGCTTACAAACTAATTGGTCGAACATCACTCATATAATTATTAGTTATATCTTTACTTCTCGTGACAAACAATTGTAGAAAAAAGTTGCACTATCGCAAACAAACACCAATAGCTGTCTTAATTAATCATAAAAATAATCGTTTGTATTTTAAAGTAAACATATTTATTATGTGATGGAAAATATAATCAATACTAATTATAAAACAAAGTCATCAAAAACTGTCTCTCTTTATGTGTATATTTAAACGGTTTTAACTATAAAGTACAATTTTTGAGGAAGGTTTAAATACGAGTATATAAATATTGCATTCTCTGGAATGGAACCCATTTTGATGGGTTTGTTATCAAAAGATAGAGAAGATTGTAGAGCAACATATAGACTACTTTTTTCACAGAATTCCCGCAGGATTGGTATTACGCGGGAAAAGCAACACACTGATTTCCACGTGGGCGAAGCTGCAGGCATTGCTAGTAAAATAATAAAGTTATTTAGTATTCTTTCGGAACCATTTATTCGTGTTTGGGTGAGGCTTCATGTGAGGTGAGGCTTTATTCTTATTTGGCGGTTAACTTGGTAATTAATCGGGGACAAGATTATAAGAAAAAGTTGAACCCGAGTCCTCGTTTGCGTTTACTTAAATTCTAAAATACTTTTAATATATACTACATTGATATCGATAACTATACGATTTATTCCAGTTCCTGTTGTGAAATCAGGATTATCCTACACGTTAGAACGGGATATAAGATTCAATTGCACCGCATTTTATGAATCACCAGCAGCATATTTCTAAAAGCGTTAAAGACAGGCAGTCCTTTGCATCGTTAGGATGTATTTTATACTCAGTATAAATCTCGAAACTATAAAGATATATTTTCACAAGGACAACGATTGTCAATTCCAATTTAGTCTGAAGGGTCTCTTATGTCATCTAAAGGTGGGTTTGCACAGAGGTTGTACATTTTTTTTCTTAGACAAATGATCTTTGGTGTTGATGATATATTTTATCTTAAATAGGCTTATAATTGCCATAGACCGTTTGTTATTGAGGTCAATATTTAAACAGTTGACAAATGTTTGCTTTGTTACGCTAGATTAGAACATAGTCTACGTCGGGAGCGCGAGAAATATTGCTGAAAGAATTAACAGAATCAACCTTTCTCAATATCATTGGAGGTGTTATCGGCGCACCAGGAGAAAAAGGTTATCGGAGAGAGCTGTAAAAACAACCGATATCGGCCCATAGTGATAAAAAAGAAAAATAACTGGTCCGAGTATATAATGTGAGCCGCGGGATAGGTGGCCACATTCGAGGGTAGGAGTTGCGCTAGTCATCATGAAGCTTCTGGTATTGGCGGCCCTCTTCGCCGCGGCCACGGCCACCGCCATCAAGGATGACCACACGGTGTACATCGGCAAGGACACGCTCGGTGAGTGCACCACTTCTAATACCGTTTTCTTCTAGAAACTTCACAAAATTACAAGCACGCTCGCTTTTTACTAGGGTTCTCTTATTAACATAAATTTCAGTACTTTTGAAACTGGACAGATCTCGACGAAATAATGCATAGGTATTATAAATGCGAAAGTCTGTCTATTACGCTTTCACGGCAATAGATATATATTAATGAAATTTTGCAAAATTAAAACTTACCGGGTTAATATATATTATAGAATGAAAAATCACTCTTTTCCAATGCAAAGGTAAATTTTAGCCTTATCCTTGTGAAAAGAAGAGGTGATTCTTTCTAGGTATGAATGCATTGCGATCAGCTTAAGTAAAAAGATTTCAATTGCACAGCGAAAGATACGGCTTAAATGGCAAATAGTAAAAATTACCATTCAATACTTACTCACTATGATTGTATTATAATAATAATTAGAAGTGCTTATAATAGTTCAATACAAATGAGACTTCATCTATAATCTGCCGATTAATTGGAAAATACTCCAGTGATTTAAATTTCTTAAGATTTTTGTCTTTTATTTTTCTCATTAATTTCATACAAGAATTTTATTTAACTCTACTTTTGAAGAGTTATTTGTACTATCCGTATTTAGTTAACAGAAGTATTTTATGTCGATGATGCAAAAATAAAGTAGTGAATTATTTGATTTATAAAAAAAATAATAATAATATAAAAAAATTTGAATCTAAATCTTGTATTTGATGATAACATATATTCAAAATATATGTTATCGGCGAATATCTTGTTGATATCCTTCCTTGTCTTTTTACAACGATATAATTATAATACTAAACAACAGTAATGTTTGTTATAATCCACTATGATGGCGTAAAAAAATTATCAATACTTTTAAATTATAAACTCCTCATATTAAAGCCTTATTAAAATTAAAGCATTAAACATTAACAGTTAAACTACTTAAATTCTAGATTGGATAAGTGACTCGACGATATGGTTGAGCGATTCACTTTTCAAGTACACTTTATATATAAAAATCGGGAAAATTTATAAATAAAATTTCCCGTACAGGAGTCGAAAAGTTAAAAAAATTCTTTAAACTTTTATATGATAATCATAAACCACAGTTTGCAGACGTGTACAGAAATTTAGAGCATCATCACTCAAATTCAAATAACTCATTATTCAAGTTAGCTTTTAAAAGCACTTTTGAATCGTCAAATTACAAAGAAGCTACGACTGGCGCGGAAAGGTGCTTTTACCGAAAAGAATAAAGAAACTCGGCGGTCACACTTTTCAAAAATAGATATTTCATTAATATATAATTCTTAAAAATAAAAAATTACAATATAATCTTGTGCGTATCTGGTCGCGACTAAAATCCAAGCTTTCTTATAATTAAAATAGTCTTCAACAGTATAATATAGCTTTATATGTATTTTTTCGGTCAACTCTATTTCCCACTTAACAATATAATCTATGTAATTCATAGTTCGTAATATATTTTTATGGATGATTGTATATAAGGAGTATAATTTAAAACGAACCATGAAAAAAAATTGTTAGATACGGCAATAAGCTTAACACACGCAAAATGTCGATTGAGTTCGGCCAAGGTGTAAAGTTACTCGTAAATTGACTTTTATATAGAAGTCGTGCTATTCCGAAATATCACACCAGCTGCCATGGTTGAACGCGTAACATTCACTAGGGGTCGCGGGTTCAATCCTGGCGCAGGCACCTATGAGTTTAATTTCCAACAGACACGGCTAACTTTTTATAGCTAAGTTTGAGTTTAAATTTTGCGATAACTTTTAAGATATTTACGACTGGCAGCCTGACATCAACTTACCTTAGTCGCCTTTTACGACAACTCGGTTAGAAATGCAGGTGGTCTATTCTACTCAGCTGGATCCCACACGGCTTAGAGCTTATAGAGATTATTAGAGTGTGAGGCACACTAAGAAAACCACTATCAAATCACCTAAGAGTATTTTTGTCTAAGTCTGGGTAATAGTAATAAATATACTAATTTATTTAGTGGTCCCTAGTGCCATGTGGGGCATGCATAAGCTAACTGGCGGCTACAGGCTATATCCTAGAAATGTAACGCCATTGAAATCTTCCTATCATATTCGTATTAATGTCATTTTCCTATTAATGTAATTTTTTCTCTAACAGTGAATGTGGACATCAAAACCAAAGAGATTTTTTGTATGAAACTGCTGAATTTCATCCTACAACCGACCGTGTACGATGACATCAGAGACGTGGCCAGAGATTGGGTCTTGGAAGATAACTTTGACAAGTACTTGGTGAGACACAAAATAATTAATATAAAAAATGACGCTTCCATATGTTTGCGCCTAAAATTCGAAAGGTAAATTGTATTTTAAGGAAAGATATATGTACAAGTTTACATTTGTATTTGGTTTGTTTTATATAATTTCCATTGTAATGTGTTAACTACAATTCATTCTTCAGAAATCTTCGGTTTACTCGTACGTATAGATAAACTTAGTCGCTTTCAACTAGTATGATATAATGGTTTATGTTATGTAATATAAAATAATTTCGTTTCAGAAAGTTGATGTCGTGAAGAATTTCATTAACTTCTATAAGTTAGGTTTCCTTCCTCGCGGCGAAGTGTTCGTGCACACCAACGAGAAGCACATGGACGAAGCTATCTTGGTGTTCCGCCTGTTGTACTTCGCGAAGGACTTCGACACCTTCATCAGAACTGCCTGCTTCCTTCGCGAGCGCATCAACGGAGGCATGTTCGTGTACGCCTTCACCGCCACTGTATTCCACCGCCAGGATTGTCGTGGTATCATTCTGCCGGCGCCTTATGAAATATACCCCTACTTCTTCGTCGACAGTCACATTATTAACAAGGCTTTCATGCTGAAAATGACAAAGGCAGCTTACGACCCTGTCATCTTTGATTACTTTGGAATTAAGGTCACCGACAAGAACTTAGTAGTGATCGACTGGCGCAAAGGAGTCCGCCACGTCTTGAGCGAACATGACCGCATTTCTTATTTCACTGAAGACATCGATATAAACACCTTCTTCTACTACTTGCACATGAACTATCCCTACTGGATGAACGACGATGTTTACGGTCTGAACAAGGAACGTCGCGGCGAAGTCGTCATGTACGCCTACCAGCAACTGCTAGCCAGATACAGACTGGAGCGCTTGTCTCACGGCATGTGCGACATTCAAATGGTCATGTGGAACGAACCTTTCAAGACTGGCTACTGGCCCAAGATCCGCCTACACACAGGAGATGAAATGCCCGTTCGCCGGAACGACGTGTTCCTTTTTAACAAATATAACTTAAAATACAAACTATACATTGATGACGTCGAAAGATACATTCGCGAGGGTATCCTCAGCGGACACGTAACACGAGTAAGTATTTTCTCAATTGGTATTGGAGTAGTAATCATCGTATGAAATACTTATTTATATTTTTGTTCATATTTAGCGTGACGGCACCGTCTTCAATCTCAAGAAGGCCGAGGACTTCGAATACCTCGCTAGAATGCTTCTCGGTGGTCTCGGTATCGTGAATGATGACGCTAAAGTGATTCACGTCATGAACTTGTTCAAGAGGTTCATGAGCTACGGAAATTACAACTTTGACTCGTAAGTATTTGTTTTATGTATATGAATAAAGGATGCGCTAGCCAACCTATTTTAACAAATATATTTTTGTGTGTCTTTAGGTACACATACATTCCAACTGCCTTGGATATGTATTCTACTTGCTTGCGCGACCCTCTCTTCTGGGGAATCATGAAGCGAATCACTGAAAACGCTGTCCTCTTTAAGAACTACCTGCCTAAATATACCAGAAACGATCTCGACTTCCCTGGAGTCAAAGTCGAACGTCTCGTCACTGATAAGCTGGTCACTTTCATGGATGACTACGATGTAGACATCACCAATGCCTTGTATCTCGACAAAACAGAAATGCAAAAGAAACGGTCCGATATGATATACGTTGCAAGGATGCACCGTCTCAACCACCACCCCTTCAAGGTGACCATCGATGTCCAGTCCGACAAGGCGGTCGACGCTGTCGTCAGAGTTTTCATCGGACCTAAATACGACTGCATGGGACGTCTGCTTAGTTTCAACGACAAGAGACTGCATATGGTAGAAATCGACAGTTTCTTGTACAAATTGGAAACCGGCAAGAACACTATCGTGCGCAACTCCTTCGAGATGCACGACGTGATTACCGACAGGCCTTGGACTCGTCGTATCTTAGAAAACACCGTCGGAACAACCGGCAACGTCGAAGGAGTCGTCAACAGCTACTGGTACAAGGCGCGTCTCGGTATGCCGCACCGACTGCTCCTGCCTCTCGGTCATTACAACGGCTTCCCATTCCAATTCTTCGTTATCGTGACTCCCGTCCGCACCGGATTACTGCTGCCCACCGTCGACATAAGCATCATGAAGGATCGCCATGCGTGCTATTGGTCCAGTTGCTACGACACGATGCCACTCGGCTTCCCCTTCGACAGGCACATCGACATGTCCCAATTCTTCACCAACAACATGAAGTTTTTGGACGTGCTTGTGTACAGAAAAGATCTAGCCCTGTCTAACACGGTGAAAGACATCGACATGTCGGACATGGTGATGAAACGCGACGACCTGACCTACCTCGACAACGACATGTTGGTGAAGTGGTCCTACAGAGACGTCATGATGATGAGTTCCGATAAGATGCTGCGACTTTAAGTACTCTAAAATATTTATCTTGTAATTAATAATAAATAGCATCAAATCTATCACATTTATTTAATTTCATGTGTCATCATTTCCACTATAACCTTTGGGATTGTCAAAACTCTTAGACAAATCAATCAATTTTTTATGCTATAGGATGTTTTATTCCTATTCCCGTGGAGTTAAATGAGAAATGGTATCATATTTTACGTGCTGACCATCGGGTTAACTTATACTTATACACTATTATAAGCTATAGTCGTGCAAAATTTCAACAATATTGACTCTGGGTATCCACAGAGTAAGCCGTGAAAGCGCATCAGACGGACAAACAGACCTTCAAATTAATATTAGAATAGTTTATTTCGAGCATTTAAAAAAACTCGTTTCTCACGCTGCATTTATTGCGCAATTCAAATTTTAATAGTTTCGGAAACGCTCACATTTTAAAGTCAGTTCTTCTAATGCCTCAGTCAATTATTTATTTTGCATGATTTTTTCTTTATTTAATATATTTTTAGGATATCAATCAATACGGCTTTTAGTTTATTAGTTAATCATACACTAGTTAAAAATTATAAATTGCTGTTATATTAATAAAAAGAACTCGAACCTTTATGGATTACCAAACGTTTCGTCGTTCAAACACAAAATAATATATTGTAACGGTACTTTGACTGGTTGCAGGTGAATTTAAAAAAGTTAAACAAAAAAATGAAACACCGATGGAATTTTTAATCAAGTTTTCACCGTTCAGGCGATCCACACAAATCGAAGCGGAAATATGAAACTATTAAAATTATTCAGACCGTCCGCATAGTTTGTAGCATTACAGCTTTTGTTTCCAACATTGTTGGCTTCTGTATGTACGATAGACTCGCAACAAAGTGTTGCATTCCGAACATTGATTTGAATATTTCATAGAGTTTATGAATAAATTATTTTGTTGGTCAATTTACTATATTTAATTTGTAATACGTTTTTAACCCTAATGGCTAACGGGTTACAACGACTGAACTAATTACCCTCAATTCTGTTGTCGAACAAAGACAAGGGCTTTATTGGATAATAAAGTATAAAAACATAAAACAGGTATCACTAAAAATGTTTGTTGCAAAAATGTTGCGACGTTCGGTAACATTTTTGCGCGAAATTTCAGTTATTTACGAAACAACCAAGCAAAAGCTTTTGACAAGAGAGCACACAGATTTTTCGTAAATGGAACATAATTTAACAGCTTCTATGTAATTAAAGTTCAGTATTTTGTTGGAATTGAATAAATATTCCATTTACTTTTCTATTAGCATAAATCCGTAATTCCCCGGCGGACGTAAAGCCCTTCATGTTGCGCGGCCTCGGCTGGAAAATCCGCTTAAAAATTAATTTCGAATATGATATAATTACCACGAAGATTAATTAATATTAGCTTTTGACTTCAAAATTCGATATAATAATAATATACTTAAAATATAGGGGCTAGTTACCCCACCAGTATAGACCACGCAAATACGGTTAAATTCTTGTGAGTTGCCTTGTAAAGACAGTTATGAGATGCAGTTTCTATGGTTCTTATCAATTACCATGAGATGAGAGAGTGGAGTAACTTGTCTCATTTAATGGAAAAAACACACGATATTAGTTTCTATAAATATTCCGAGGAAGTAATGGCTATATTTTTCAATGTTATTTACCCACTTTGATATAGATAATATACTAATAAGTGATGTACATATTATATGTACTTACTGTATATCCATGAATAATTTGTATTATCTGAAAATTATTTGTATTTAAAATTATAGCAATATTTCTTAAAGCGCATTCGTTCAAGAAATAGCGGCATGAAACGTCTTTCAGACCCTACTGTTTATGTTTCAATATCACCTTAATAATATTCGTTGATTTTTCTCTTCTTCACAAGTATAAAAATTTCAAGATCTTCCTGCGACTTCTTTTTGAAAAAAAAAATGCAATTTTGTCGCGCATTGCTAACTTTTTTCGCAATAATGGCGAAACTATGATTGCTGTTTCAACTAAATACTAAAGTTTATATTAATTTTTCTTCAATTTCAAATGATCTTTTTCTAATTGAGAGAAAGGTTTTTAAAGTACAACTCATCAATTTAAATAACAACCTTTTTCCTTTTTCAACGAATAGCCAGAAATTATTTTGTAAAAGAAAAATGAAAGTTCTAAGCTTCTAATTTAATTCTTAGACTAATAAGGTCAAACAAGTCTCCAGCTGTCAAAGGGGAACATGGTAATGATCTTGAAAAGTCACTTAACAATATAATTAATGGATGAAGTTTCTTAGAAGTTATTGAATTTGTTTGGACGATATTTTGAGACGTACCTACTGAAGCCCGCCGTTTACCGAGGACCAGTAATACCATTTATTTTGGGGAAAATGAGACGTTTCCTTCCTGGGTTTTATTCTTTCCGTTTTATACCTATCTGTAGAAAAATTGAGAGTAGTGTTGCGGTCTCTCTCCGGTGTCTAAATAAAAATATTATGTATTATTTAATGTACACATAATTTTACATTATAGAGATCGGATATCACGCCATTGGATTGATAAATTTATTTATTACGTTTATTCTTTATCCAAATACTTTTAGACGTTTCTAAGTTCATATTTAGACAATACTACGTGAATTTGAAAAATATTAGTTATCGTAATTTGAAGTTGAGATTTATTGACTTATTCAGTTATTTATCACAATTTCATGATATTAAAATAAAAATAAAAAACTTTCCTATTGCAACGTAGAATTAAAGAAAAATATTATAATAGCGTGATAAATAATTTTAGGAAAAGTTAACGTCTAAATAATAAATATTATCACAATTTTTTTAAATATATAGTTTTAAATGTTCAATATTGTTTAAATATCAAAATGTAGACTACAGGCAATTGTATTATCAACGTGCCGAGGTATAATTACATGGTCAGATGTAACAAGTCAAGCTAAAAAACTTTTAAAGTATAGTATACAGAATGTCACTGACGTTCTAGGCGTAATGTTAGTTTTAGTAGCGGTCGCCACTGAAAACCAGCCTTGAGGCACTGCCTCAAATCGTGCTGAGTGGTGCTCCTTTTTACTTGGTCACATTTTTCTACATTAACATTTGTAAGGTTTTTGTTTTTTCTCTTATGTATTGTTTACTCTATTTTTGTTTGTAGTTAAGTGTGATAAGAGTAAATAAAAGGATTTTGATTTGATTTGATTAAAAATAGGTTAGAACAAAATTTCATATCCCTACTGTTAACCGTTGTGTACATCTCTCATCTGGAGCCATCCTCGGCAGCAGCATCCTTGTCATTAGGACTAGAGCAGTATGAAAAATTTCAGCTCAAACGCACCCCGGGAAGGTTTAATCTAACTTGTAAGATTCCACTTTCACACACGGCAAGTTAAATAAAGGGTTGAAAATACAATATATATTAACAGTAAAACAGATTATACTTGATGATGCCGTATATCAATGCTTTCAAAAAGTTTTGACTTGATTCCTGGACCTTACAGCGTGGATGTTCCTGAATGAAAGATATTTTTGGTCACTGTAAGAGGTCCGCAGTAACAAGTAGCAACACTTAATGCCATCAAACGTTTTAGAACGTCAGGTATCCGGCGCTTCACCGCACAAATAAGCCGAAAAGGGAAACTTAATGAAGTCATAGCGCTGCGAGCCTTTGTCTGAGTAAAATTTAATATTTTACGTAAGCTCCCTAGAGAAAGGTATGAGCCCTTTTGATTTAACTTTGTACATTTTGTTATAGCAGATGTCTATAAATAAATTGAGCTCTAATGAAACTTTAATGAATTAATAGAATTAAGTTTCAATTACTAATTCAGCCAATATTAATTTTCTTTTAAATAATTTAGAGAAGCAGGTGTTACTTTACGGAATTCCATAGGATAGAAGTATTTTGCCATAATCCGCATTTTTAAGAAAATCTATGTAACGCTAATTGTAAGAATTCACATCCTTATATACGGAGGACACACGTGTTACCACACGTATGATAAAACGCCGCCACCAACAACACATCACACAAGCACTACGCACATTCACCACCACAATGTCTTCCGTTACTTGACTTGTAACATCTGACCATGTAATTATAACTTAGCACATCGATAACACAACTGTCTGTAGTCTACATTTTGATATTTAAACAATATTGGACGTTTAATAGTATAAATTTTACAATAGTTGCGATAATATTTATTAATTAGACGTCATCATGTCCTAAAATTATTAATGATGCTGTTATAACATTTTCGTGATCGTTTCGCCCCACAGCCAAAGCATCATCAGGTGGATAGACTACGACAAAATCGTAATAAATTACGCTTACATTAAATACATAGATTTTCTTAACAAATGCGGATTATAGCAAAATAAAACTATTATAACTTCTGTACTTATTTTCTTCTTATTTGGCTGTTTTTTTCATTTACTGAAAAGTTATCGCAGTTTAATGAAACAACAGTTTCCGGCACTACAGGTTCCGTTTTTTTGTCGTGGAGAAGTGAGACAAACGGTGTAAAAAAAAACTAATTAATCCAGACTGAGCCATAACGAACTTATGGCTGGGTTGATTATTTTACGGGCATCAAGCTTCCATTTAGTTTCATGATCTACTGATGGGTGAAATTGAAGATGCTGCAGTAAGAAACTGCGTTAAGTACACATAAAAAAGAAAACAATGTATACGGATTATATAGATTTACTATTTTATATATATTTTTTTGTTTAAAAAAAAATTAATAGGAAATATATCTGTAAATTACTAAGAAGGCTTATACAACCATCTGTACAAACCTATTTAAACTATAAAAAACAGTGTAATTTAAAAAGAACAAATAAAGTTTTTTATTCTATTCTAGTAGCGTCAACCCTTTAAAGTAAAAACTGCGTTTACAAACCTACTTGCAAAGTACAATGATGATTAATTGAAGACATTAATATACTCGGACATTTTATATTTACATAAGAGATTCTTCCAACGGCGAATATCCCATTTTTTGTTAATTCCATTCTATCGTAGAATGGAATGAACAAAAAATGGGATATTCCAGCTATAAGTACCTGAGTACCCAGGTAGCTACTTGGTCCTAAAATCTGCTCGTTTAAACATTGGAATGTAAAAATAAATGCAAAAAACCCTCTTTGAAACCCCTGAGGGCTAATAGCGCTCGTATAATAAAGAAATATCAAGAAAAATCTTGTAGATACGTCAACATGTAAATGCTTTTATTATGACAAAAAACTGACTCTCAAAGAACTTTTAGCGTTATTTTAACGAACCAAGCTTTTCTTGAAGATTCTTACGCGAGTAAGTACAATTTCATGCAAAGATGCAACGAAAAGGAAAAATGCAGGAAAATTCTTCAACAGTAAGCTTATATTTATTTAAGAAACCAACCAACAACAAGGTGACCGAGCTTTACTCGGTATTTTTTTAAATAAATAAATAAAATGCAATTAAAGCAAAAAGATTTTATCTGCGATCGATCCTAGTATTCTGAATTAAAAGACCATCCGTTATCCAATTTAGCTTTCATGACTTAGTAATTGACAGCGTACTTATCTTGTGCTTTCTCATAAAATTATAGCAGTTTTTTTAGTGCCCGAAAATAGGGATAAAACAACATTTTTGTAAATAAAATCTAGCTAGATCGATTTAATGAAAACCTTATACATGTTGAATTTCATAAAAATCGTTGGAGCCGTTTTCAAAATTCAGAGAAATATATATACAATACAAGATTAACTCATTTAAATATTAAAGATATTATAAATTTATTAATCTTCACTACAAAATTATTTTTCAAATCTTATACAATTATTTATTACACTAACTCGTCGCGCCTTTGTTCTCATCTTACATACGGCCTGATCCCCAAGACACAGCGAGGATAATTTCTCAGACGCCTAATCGGCTGAGAACAAAAGGTTTGTCAGCCGAGAGATTTATCCCTTCGCCCACATGGGGCTTAATGGTCCCTCCTCACAGCCTCACACTTCTGTCTACGCTCAACGTTGTCTGGCTGCGCGTGTCACTGTAAATTACTAATATGTAATTGAAGAAACAGTTGTAAAGCTTCCGTATGTAATAGATTAATTAAAATGAAGAAAAATTATATTATATTTGTAGGTATCGGAAAAGTTAAATAATATTTGTTAAGTGTAGACTGTTTTACCATACTTGGTATTAGTCTTACCGCTTGGTATAGATCTTCTCTCTTCTTTTTTGCAAGGATTAGAGCTTAGACGAACTATATTACTCCAATACGGATTAGCAGAAGTGGAAAACTACTCGTGAAATATTCGCGGGAAGCCGCTATATAGCCAACTAGCATAGGATCGTAGAACAATCTAGAAGAGAATTGCGTCCAGCAGTAAAAAAGAAGGCCAAATATTGAAATAGTTAAGATACAAGTTAGATTTTTTGCTTACAGGATCTATTACACAACCTTGCCAACACTAGTACTATAACAAATTTTTTTAAAGGTTTCTATCAATTTGAGTGGCAAATTACTAATAAACTTATCCATCCCTTCATCTAAGCTAAAGGCTTGTGTTAGGAGTGGGTTCACGTTGTTAGTATAATGATTCGGATTCGAACCCACGACCTTTCGATCGCAAGTCCGTCACTTTAATCATTCCACTACCGCCGCTTCAACCACTTTACCATTACGCTTATCGTGTAATTATCGCAAAAGCTAATATTTCCGTATCCCTTCAAAGTTTTCCCCCATTCAAGCTCAAACCCTTACTCGGCTTGTAAATAGAAACGCAAGCCTTATTGGATTGCTAATCGCATCACCTGCTTTATAGAGCGAGCGGGGTGCGCCGCTGGGAAACGTATCTAGGACATTCCGTTGTTATGTTTTATTATACAACACCCGGATATCCGAGCTTTGCACGGCTTTTGGGAGATATACTTATATAACAATTAAATGCGTTGGTTGAAGGAAAACTTATCGGATGTGAGACATCTGGACTTGATCTAGGGTATTGTAAACTTGGAATTATCCCTTTATTCAACTGAGCTATAACAACTTTAAAAATGATAGCAAAATTAGGCTCCGTATTCTAATAATATTGAAGCAATTTTTCATTACCTCAAAACAGGAATAAAATGACTTTAAAAAAAAAAACTTAATTATATCGATTTATCATTCCAAAACTTCCTAGATACTAAATACAAAAATAGCTTGTTTAAATATATTACGTACATATTGTTTTATACATATTTTATTGGTGTTATTAGTATTTATTCATTTTAGTACTGTTTTGTAAACTAAACATAACCAACTAATGTTGTAAACGTGAAGTGAAAGTTCAGCGACCTGAGGTCGTCATTTTCAGAATCCCATGAAAAAACTGATGTTCTGTTGAGCTCAATTACTAAAAAAAGGATAGACGCTCGTTATACTCAAAAGAAAACACATATCCTAGTTTTAAGTTTGTTATCATGAAGCATCGATTTAAACTTGCATTGTTCCACCAATAACTGCACTTCAGTATGCGCCGGAAGTCGTTCGCCGACGCTCGTTATATTTAATATCCGCTTCAGAATTCCAACAATCTTGAGTTGTTAGAAGATAACTCGATCGTGTAGTTTAACGAGAAGTTATAGTAAAAATTGAATTTAAAGTACTCAATTAAAATCTAAAATAAAAATAAGCGGGTATAATATAATAGGTATATAATAAAGGTGATGTACAGAAATTAAAATTGTAACTTGTATACGTTTAGCTACACACAAATATCACACGATCATTGTGAGGAGAATCACGTTTTTTTTGTACACCGTGTAGAGCCAGTAGAAACTGACGTATCAGAATCCCATCGCCATTCTTAAGCCCACAATAATATAGTATTTATTAAATAATCTACGGAAAAGCTGTGCGACAGATTACTGGACAGAATCAAAAGCGTTGGATATCTGGGCTTGCTTATTATTTTGTCTAACCTGAAGCTAAAAATTGATTATTAGATCTCTTTATCAATCATATGATTGCGATGTCACGTGATTATATACATAACACTTTAAATCTAAGGTTTAGTGGTCTTAAACTTCTTTGTAATTTCCTAAACGTTAAGCACATTTTCTCAAGTCGCTGAGAATGTTTTTGACATTAATTGAAGCATAAAAGTCACGCGCCATTAATTTCTCTTCGCCCCGTCATTTCATTGCCCCGAATACATATTAATAATACGGCTCGGAATATTACGCCCGAGCTTATTCAGGGTTGAAATAATTACGATAATGCGTTGATTTAATTAAAATACTCAAATACTCACAGGGGTCACGAGGTTAAACCCCAGACGGGCGCCAATAAGTTTTCTATAATTACGCGTCAAATTGATCTTTCCAATTTATCACTCGCATTTACGGTGAGAGAATGTCTTAAGTTGTCTTAATTTGGGAGTTATCTCTAACTTAAAAATCTGCATTGGAAAACTTGACGTGGTGGTAACAACGCTGTAAGTTTCGACCTTTCTTTTCACAACTATAAAGGGTTTGTTTGGCCAACTTTAGTAACGAGCCCTTACTTTGTACTAAAATTCTGCTGTTATTAAACTGCTGTTACTAAGTCAGTGTTCCAAATAATTTCACTACCAAAATGATTTTAATTATAAAAATTTAGATAATTACAAACACGCATTTTATCCGTGATAAGACTATGATTTAAGCCAATTATTATTTATCCAGAGTTGACATACTAAATACTAAGTTAGTCATCATCCTCCTGCCCTTATCCCACTCTAAGTGGGGTCGGCACAACATATTATAGACATGCTGTCAAATGATTTGGCTGCGTTTTTACGACCGGCCGCCTGCCTGACGTCAACTTACCTCTGTCGTATTTTACGACACCTCGGTAAGAAAGAGGGTGGTCTATTCTACTAAACCGGATACCACACGGTGGGTCAACTTACCTTAGTCGCCTTTTACGACACCTCGGTAAGAAATGAGGTTGGTCTATTCTACTCAGCCGGATACCACACGGCGGGTCGACTTACCTTAGTCGCCTTTTACGACACCTCGGTAAGGAAAGAGGGTGGTACTATTCTATTCAGCCGGATACCACACGGCGCACTAAATACTAAGTTAGTGTTCAAAATAATTTCACTACCAAAATGATTTTAATTATAAAAATTTAGATAATTACAAACACGCATTTTATCCGTGATAAGACTATGATTTAAGCCAATTATTATTTATCCAGAGTTGACATACTAAATACTAAGTTAGTGTTCAAAATAATTTCACTACCAAAATGATTTTAATTATAAAAATTTAGATAATTACAAACACGCATTTTATCCGTGATAAGACTATGATTTAAGCCAATTATTATTTATCCAGAGTTGACATACTAAATACTAAGTTAGTGTTCAAAATAATTTCACTACCAAAATGATTTTAATTATAAAAATTTAGATAATTACAAACACGCATTTTATCCGTGATAAGACTATGATTTAAGCCAATTATTATTTATCCAGAGTTGACATACTAAATACTAAGTTAGTGTTCAAAATAATTTCACTACCAAAATGATTTTAATTATAAAAATTTAGATAATTACAAACACGCATTTTATACTATATCCGTGATAAGACTATGATTTAAGCCAATTATTTATTTTTCAGAGTTGACTAATGACAGAAAAGAATGGGAGAGAGAAATATGTTGTTCTGATCGCACTTAGAGTGGGATAAGGTCAGGAGAATGATGATTTGTTTTTAACACTTGCTGTATCAATCTTTTGTTGTGTGCCTAAGCTATGATACTATAATCGATTCCTGGCCTTATTATATTGTTTTAAAGGCAGATGCCCTGTGGTATCCGGCTGAATAGAATAGTACCACCCTCATCTCTTACCGAGGTGTCGTAAAAGGCGACTAAGGTAAGTCGACCCGCCGTGTGGTATCCGGCTGAGTAGAATAGACTAACCTCATTTCTTACCGAGGTGTCGTAAAAGGCGACTAACGTAAGTTGACCCACCGTGTGGTATCCGGTTTAGTCGAATAGACTACCCACTTTCTTACCGAGGTGTCGTAAAATACGACTGAGGTAAGTTTAACGTCAGGCAGGCGGCCGATCGTAAAAACGCAGCCAAATCATGTGACAGCATGTTTATAACATGTTGTGCCGACCCCACTTAGTGTGGGATATGTGCAGGAAGATGATGATTGTTTTAAAGACAGCTTTTGTGAAATGCTGTAAGATCGTTAAATGCATAAATAACGCAACTTAACGATAAAAGTTTCAAAGTAGAACCGGATATATCGTTCATTTATTTAACAGACTTTGGAATATAGTGCGTTTCGTGCGACAACCCTGAATAGATTAAATGGTTAAAGGTGAACGAGTCAATCACACGCAATATGTATCCATTTACAAGGTTAAAACGGGTGGTGGACGATCAAGAAAACCTTTTAAATAAACGATATTACTAATCCAATTCAAATTCAAAATATTGTTTATTCAAAAGTAATGAGAATATTATTTTGCTATAATCCGCGATAAAAGAAAATATGTGTAATGCTAAATGTAGAGTGTACTATTCGTTCTCATACCTGATACATGCAAAATTTGTAAGAAGAAGAAAAGGTATTATGGACCTCCGCAAAGTAACGCCTAATTTTATACATTGTTTATTTAAGAAAACTTCTAAACAAGGAATTATATATTAATATTTTGAATATTAATGATTTAATGTGAACTAAATATGACTCTGTAAATCTGGAGGTGAGTTCTAACTGAAAATAGCATCACAGACAGTCGCGTTCAGTTGACCTCATTTGGACGTAATGTAACAGAAGTTATGTGGGATTGCTGACAACTATAGTATAGAATATATTGAAAACTAATAATAGCATTTTTTAATAAGGTTACTAGCATTTTGGGTTACAAATTACTAGTGAACTTGTTAACCTCCAGCTAAGTTAAAGGCTTGCGTTAGGAGTGGGTTCACATCAGTAGTTTAATGGCCGGGATTCGAACCCACGACCTCTCGATCGCAAGTCTGTTACCTTAACCATTCCGCTATCATCGCTTCAATTAATTATTGTCATTAGATGCAAAACCATGTGTGTCAACTCGCTAAGTAACTAAATTTTTGGTGAAACATTTAAAAATAACCATAGAAAATAAGTCTTATAAAATCCTTGTGATAATAGGACGGTAAACATTAATGTGTTAAGACACTATAATATATGTAGAAGTTACCCGATGTGTGATAAAAAACTCAGATTTTTTTAAACAAAATTTTCACATTCAAACTTTTGATCGTGAAATGTCTGATAGTTTGTAACGAAGCAGCTACTGCAAACATGAAATGACTCTGAAGTGTCTTTTTAACTATTCTCCCACTGATACTCTGAAAGTGTAGTGTAGAAAACTTTGACCTTTACCCGAGGTTGTGGGTTCAAACTCTAGGCATCTATATAAAGTTTAATTTAAAGTAACGAGTCCACAATATTTAATACCTGTAATTCTCACAAACTGCTTGTAACTAAGCTATATTAAAAATGTTTCTGAGAAATTTTCCAAGTAGTGGCGAGACTAAGATAAAATATATACACAAAGTCCATTACTGTGGGGTGTAAAGGGGAAGTTAATCCCAATCTCAAGCTTCCTCAATTGCCAACCTCACCTGCTCGTGGTGCGTCCTGCATATAAACCGACGAGGCTCTGGCGACCGGCTAATGGCGGTATAACAATTCCCTTGCTCACCCAAATGTTACAGACCAACAGTGGACAGCAGCGTTGTCGGTGCGTAATGGTCAGCACTGCGATCACCAACCCGCATGCCAAGCGTGGTGATTACTAGCATATACCTTCATGGACATACACACTAGGAGCTTGGAAGAAACCTATGTCCAACAGTGGACAGTCTTGGTTAATGATAGAGATGAGAGAGACATTACTGTGATATACCAAATTACTTTGCTCCTTATAATTATTGGCATGTTTTAATAATAATACTTACAAGGTGACTTAAAAAATACAAGACCTTGCTTGCTGTTAGCTTTTTTCTCAAGTTAAACCGTAACCAATGTAATTATTTATATAAAGAGTGAAATAGCTTTCTTTTAAATAACGTTTTGCAAAGATTTAATCCGTCACTGTCATCGTTTCTCCCAAAACTTATTGGCAGATGTGTCACGTAAAACCATTGCTAAGGTAAAAATTAGCGACAGGAGCGTGACGCGCCAACTAAATTGTATATAATCCCTCGCGACGAAGTACTCACAGCGATGACGTCACGTGTGATCGGGTTACCTATAACAAATAGAAAACATGTTACTTACAAGAATTTAAAATTAGTATACAAACGTCTCATAAACACAGAGTATAATATTTGAATCTTACAAAGAACAGGTTATAGTACACTGAAACTCATAAAACTAACCGTCTAATTAATCGCGGCACAGTTTTTAAATATTTGTTTCAACCAACAATATAATAAATTCATATAAAAATGAAATGTCGTTTGTTTCACTTTAACTCAAGAACGGGTAAATTTGAACGATTTGGCTAATTCAAGTTTTGAAATATTTGTAGCAGACTAATGAAAGGTTAAACGGCGACAATATATGTAAAAAAATTAAAAATTAGTAAAAGCATCAATTTTATTTTCCAATACAAACTGTTCGTACCTGTCAATCGCCAGCGACTCCGCCTGCGTGAAGAGATTAAAACCGTAATATAGTGTTTTGATAACCATAAGAAATAATTAACGTTGGTTAACCTTAAAAGCTAGACATATACCGTCGCGGACTTTTATTTAGAACTTTTAGATAGGAACAATTTTGTAATACATTATTTTTGAATAACTATAACCGTTTACTTTGCCGTTTTTGTAATATTTTTATTGCTGCCCCTCTCCTAATCATCGTAGCGTGATGTTATATAGCCTTCCTCTATAAATGGACTATTTTACACTCAAAAATTTTTCAAATCGGTACAGTAGTTTTTAAGATTATATATTTAAACATACCCTTCAGTTTTATATATTAGTATAGATATATCATAAGGATATAGTAAACGATTTTAAAGGCTCTTGAAAAATAATATATAGAATTAGGCGTTACTTTGCGGAGATCCATAATACATAAATATATCCATAAATAAATTATTTTGCTATAATCCGCGAGGATTAATTCCTCGCGGATTATAGCAAAATAATTTTATTATTACTTTTGCTCTTGAAAAACTTCAGTCTTTCATATAAAAGTTTAAAGTTAGCGAGAAAATTTATAAGAACTAATTATTTGTATGCAATACTGTAGAATGCCAATAGAGTATTTATTTACTGTATTTATTACATTTAATTTAGTTACAGTAAAGTTCGTAAAACCCCCTGTATATGTCGAATCAAAATAATCTTTATTCAAATAAGCTCTTTCAAGCAATTTGAATCGTCAAGTATCAATATGATTAATGAAGCTACAAGCATAGTGTATGCTCTATGCTTGTATATGCTCTATGCTCTATGCTTGCTATATAGCATAGCCTTCAACACTATCATTAATACCTACGTTCAATTAATCTTCAGTTATCAGAGCCGTTTGTACCCTTACGATGTCTGTCAGCAGTGATCCGACACACCTATAATCCCTGCTGAAACCCGAATGAATGAGTCACGGAGATTTTTCATTTCTTTTTTGTAAATGAATTATTAATAATTGTAAAGATCACAGGGATATTGTACACGTAGTTTCTTGCTTATTGGAGCCAGCAGCTTATTTATTTGAAATATAAACTTGGCTATTCATACAAATATCACTAATGGGTAAGTCTGTTGTTCTATGTGTCTATAAATGTTCCACGGCTAATCCGCTGGAAGCAATATTGATGAAATTTCATTATTGTATTTTCAAACTACTTTGTCATGCGGGGCGAAACGATTGTTGAGTTTGTGATAGTGAACATGTGTAGTTCTTGTGTATTGTGGTGTTGGTGGTGGAGTTTTGTGCATGTGTTTTTACGAATCCTGCATGCATCAGGTATGAAAACAGGTAGTCCACTCTAAATTTAGCATTATATATATTTTCTATTTACTTAATCGTGGATTATAGCAAAGTGATTTCATTATTACTTTTGCATTATAGACCTCCGCAAAGTAACGCCTAATTCTATAAATAATGTATTGTTTCACTAACCTATATTTGGACTTAATGTTATGTTATAACAGAATAATATTATTGAAATATTATAATAAATAAATAAAAAACTCCGTGTCGACTTTTGCACACATCTCTAAAGGATCGATTCAATAGCTTTGCAAATATTTCATTTCTATTAAGACGTATCGAGAAATCTCAGCAGCATCTTAAAGGTGTTTGCAGACGAAGTCACAAACACGCCTTTGTAGTGTCTCGCCCGGGGCTGCGGACCGAAACCAACTCCAAATGCAATAGCTTTGATACTTCCACGCCTTTGTCGTCGCTTGTTATAGCATCAAGATACTACATAGAATTCAGAATTGTATTATTACTACTACAGAGGTACATATTTTATAGTGAATAAACATATCTCAATTGTGATACATTGAAATCGGTAAAATCACTCGTCAAGTCTACAGCTGGTTTAGCAATAAAATAAATCTATACTAATATATAAAGCTGATGAGTTTTTATGTTTGATTGTTTGAATGCGTTAATTCTCAGGAACTACTGGACCGATTTGAAAAATTCTTTGAGTGTAAGATATTCCATTTATCGAAAAAGGCTATAGGATATTACATCACGCTAGGATAAATAGGAGAGGAGCTGTAATAAAAAATAGTATAAAAACGGCAAAACTTAAAGCTTTCCTTGCGTGCGCTGAGTAAACGGTAATAGTTATTCAAAAATCATGTATTACAAAATTGTTCCCCTCTAAAAGTTCTTAATAAAAGTCTGCAAAAGTATATATCTAGCTTTTAAGGTTAACCCACTTTAACCATTTTTATGGTTATCAAAAGACTATATTATTATTAATCTTTCCACGCGAGCGGAGCCGCTGGCGATCGGTAGTTTCTTATAACTAAAGTAAAAATAAAATAGGTGTATAAAGGACACGTTATCACTGCATATTGACTGCGATAGTCTTTCATCATTTATGCAAAAATGAAGTAAAATTCTAATTCGTTATTCTCTTCTTTGTTTATTCTTTTTTATTTGTAATTCTTCTTTTAATTGTGACACTGTAATTAAGAATGATGTGATCTCCTGTAATAAGTACTACTTAATTAATAAAAACTATAATAGATTATGCTTATAACTATACTAGAATATTTGTTGGATTATTTAATATGTAATGCTGTTGGAGAACCGAGTAAATAAATCTATAATAAAATTAATCCGCGATAAATCTTAAAAAATGCACAATAGGTCTATCAACTATAAACAAAATAATCAGGCATTCCGAATAATCATCAGTAGTTCATACGTTCTTATATATATTTTGTTTGAATCTCGTAAACGACTCCAACTCCAAACTCCAAAAACTCCAACGACAACTTCATGAAAATCATGAAATTCAGCATGTAGAGGGTTTTGGAAGTAAAAAAATCGATCTAGCTAGGATCCATTTAAAAAATTTGTCGTTTTATCCCTGTTTTCAGGAACAGAAAAACTGCTACTATATTACACATCAAAGGTTCATTACGCTTGCAAAGTTATAATAGCTCAGTTGGGAACGGCCAGACATAAAAAGTGAAAATGCCCTGGATCAAGTTCCAGATATCACCATCCCTTTTTTCTTTTTTTTTCATATTGCATCTTATTTATACCTTTAAACAAGATTACAGAGAGAGACTCAGTAATCCAAGTATTATACTTAAATACGTAATAAATATGTAACCTAGCCAAATCCACTCTCCTAAATCTTCAAAGACGCGAAGTCAAATTTCTAATGTCTGTCATTCGCAGAGTCCTTTTACGTTGTATTAGAAACGACCGACTAAAGGAAAATTAATTTTCAATTGGTAATAAGAAAGTATTTTGAAAGCAATTTATTTTTATGTCGACGATAAAATAAATGACTTGACACATTTCACCGTTTTATATCACGCGTAAATGTCACACCATACTAAAGAGGGTCTAAGGATATCTGGTCAGATAAGGTAAGCCAAGTCCTCATCAGGTATGTCTCTTCATTTTAACCACACGCGATTTCAAAAATGTGTCTATACCATGAGCCAATGTATTAATTTATAGATGAACAGACGACTTCATGGTCACAGTATTCCGCTATATTGCAACCATTTTGGGACAATGAGGTTCTGTTTGGGCTAGAGATCTTAAGTTATTGGTTAAGTAGCTATATAGATGTTACCTTATTATATTCCTAAGTCAGACATCTGAGGTTCCGCAGATGTCGAATAAACGTGGTTTTGATAATGCTTATAATATAACAACTGAATAATAAACATAATTACTACTGACACACATAGAATACACAATTGCAGAATAAAAACTGTTTCTTTATATGCGTGTAAAGAGTCAGAGAATGTTAATAAACTACCTTAGCTTTCAGGATCTCGTACATTATACACTAATGTTTATGACAGCATAATAAATTCCTATACTGCCTTAGTAATCGTAAATGATAAAATATATATTCTAAAATAAGCACATAAAATCTAATCAGACCTTTTTACAGAACCTAAAATCGTCTTAGGAAAAAAAGTCATAATATAAAAGGAATGAAAAGAAATGCGTCAACAAAGTCTCGTGTGCGAAGGTTATTTATTTGATTGAGGCCACCGGTCCCTCCCAGAGGAAAGCTTACAAAAAGAAAAATTTGAAGTTGTGTCAACCTATTTTTGTTTTTATTGTAATCTCCCACGGTCCTGAAATAAAAAACTAAACACATCTGCAACATCGTTAGTTTAACAAAAAATCACGTTATCATCCTCCTGCCCCTATCTCACTCTAAGTGGGGTCGGCACAATATGGTATAAACATGTTGTCAAATAAACGTACGTATTTTATGACCCGCCGCGTGCCTGACGCCAACTACCTTAGCCGTATTTTACGACCTCTCGGTACCTTACGGTAAGAAATAGGGTGCTCTATTCTACTCTATTGCATACCGATGGGTCAACTTACAGTAGTCGCCTTTTACGTCATCTCGGTAAGAAATGAGGGTTTTTATTCTACACAGCCGTATACTACACGGCAGGTAATTTTGATTTTACATCATATAATAAATTTAATCTTTCAAGTTATCGCAAAAGAAAAGAAAAAAAATAAAGGAAATCGAAAATAGTCACTGTAACACGTGACCTCATCTGCGGGCTATAATTTTACAACAGGGCTCTTAAATATAACTTTTGCTATAAATTAAAAGGAGCGTAAAATCTTTTATTGTTTTCCGTGGATTACGTCGTGGAAAATGTCGCCGTCCGGCTCGCTTCCCGCCTGTAATCTCTACGAGATATCAGTTTAAAAAGCAATTACCGACTTAATTGATGCTGCAAAGTAAGAGAATATAAAGTTCTCCTAAGAGAGCGCTCTTGTTCACTTCATAAATAAATTTCATTAAAAATCTTGACAAAAATAATTCACAATAAGACTTCGTTTTAATTAACCACTTCACTTCAAAAACCGGGTTTCTTTCGGATAAATTATATATTTATTTTCGTATTACAATAGCACAAAAATATACAAGCACTTTATATTTTTGTTGTAACGCATGATTCTTCTTTTCTCTTGCCGTTATCCCATTCTAAGTGGGGTCGGCACATCATGTTTTATTCAAATTCAGAAACATTTTGTCAAATGATTTATTATATTTGCGATTTACTATATTTTGCGACTGGTCGCCTGCCTTACGTCAAGCTTAGTCACTATTCACGACACCTCGATAAGAAATGAGGGTGGCCTATTCTATTCAACCGGATACCACAATGCTTATATTCGTTAAACTGACGAAATTTATTTGTAAGTCATAAATATCAACACAAACTCCTTAACAATTGTACCGTTTATTTCTCCTAGGGTAGTATCAGTTTTGTGTTTGTATAATTATAAATTTATAAGACTACTTGAAAATAAGTTGCCTAAGTTATATGCTGTTGAAAATTTGTTCAAACTGTATCAAACCAAGAAATACAGTTACAATGCTGTCTCAGTACAGTTGATAAGATCAAAGTATATAATTATTCTGATCTTAATGCAAAACTTTTCTCATTCATTAAGTCGAAAAAGTTAAAGTCACAAACATTTAACTCAATTAATTATTCGTCAAAAGTCTTGGGTCCAATTAGTTGAGTACTAATTATTATCATCATTCTTTTCGCAGTTATTAAGGCAAAACTTACGATGAAGATAAATTCCAGCAATTTAAATAGCAAAATATACTTTTACGCATGAACAATTAGAGGCAAAGCAGCATCTATTTTTTCGGCAAGACGCACACCATCAACTAACGACCTCAGGCAGACCTCAGACATCAGGGCAACTGATATTGGCTCGAATCTTAGTAGGAGACTAGCTCTCCCTACCTTTTCCCCTTTTAAACAAGAACCAAAATTGTAGTTAATGTATAGAACCGGCTATACTCACGTCTTAATTTATTGGGTTAGCCCGACTAGTTTTGAATCCATCCGGGGCACTTATTCATGAGCCCTGTGCGATGTGCTGTACGCAGTTCCCGCCGCGATAACGTCGTGTAAAGAGCTCATGAATAAGTGCCCCGGATGGGTGACGTGAGTATAGCCGGTTCTATACATTAACTATGAATACTACTCACGATAGTTTAAATTTAAAAAATCAAAATTGTTGTAGCATAGTGTAAGCTGCACTCTAAATTGGCAAACAGAAAAATAGAGGACCTCGCCTTGAAGCCAACAAAGCAAAAGCAGACAACACGAGTCGTGCCGGCGAGCGGCCGCCCGTCGCCATGGCAGCGCTACAATTAGTGACGCAAGTGTTCCGTGAACACGTCTCCCAAATAGACATGTCGACATTGTTAACGAAATTCGCAACTCCACGATCAAAGAGTTTATTAAAGCTTCAATTCAACGTACATATGTGTTCAGGTAATTGAAAATTTGATCGCTGACGCGTACCGTCTCTGAAGAACATTGTAAAATGATAGTACAAATGTATCGTTTTATATTCAGATAAAAAAAAATTTAATCTTATGTAGTTTTTTTTTAAATGTCAAAAGAAGTCACTATAGAATTATTTTACTGTAATCCGAGTTTGTTAAAAGGATCTGACGTCAAAATCGTAATGCATTACGATTTTGGCGTGGAGCCTGTCCCTGATTCAGTTTCGGGGCGAAATGATCGTAGAGATTGTGGTAGTGAGTGTGTGTAGTTCTTGTGTGGAATGTTGGTGGTGGCAGCGGTTGGTGATACGTGCGGTGACATGTCCTGCATGTATAAGGTATGTGAATGTTGTTTGCTTCATACACTTAGCATTACATATATCTTAACAAACGCGGATTACAAACAAAATAATTCTATTGTTACTTCTGTACTATGGAATTTGCAAAGTAACGCCTGCTTCTATAAATCACATAAAAATGTCAGCGTTTTCCTATCCCACTGCTGGGTAAAAATCTTCTCTCTACTTTTGGAGACAAAGGTTCGAGCTCAAAAATACAGCGCTGCTCCAATGAAGATTAGTAGGTTACGAATATACCAGGAATTCTGGAATTACGAATTCTCCAGAGATATAGTAGTTTCATAACAAAAATACGCCTAATTACACATTAGCATATAATGGTGGTCGGCTATGTTTCTTATATCCATGTAGAGATTGTCTTCATATGGATATCTGTCAGTTTGTGTCATATATAAAGCTTTAAAAACTTTTTTTTCTGTTACATCTTTCTTTTTTTGATCTGAGATTTTATAATAAAATTTTTGTGTCCGTTGAACTTGAAAAGTGAGCAAAGTATTATTATTATTAAAAAAGTAAAGAAGTACTTTATTTCTTTGTTTTGCAGTTGAATTATTAAAGATTTAGAAAAATTCATTATCAAATGAAATACGTAACCTTTGATTAAAATCCTTTTCCACATTTATAAAGTAAAATTAAAGGTAGAAATACTTGTTATTACCTCTGAGAAGCTTTGCTACTGACTGTCAGTCAATTAGTATTAAAGGACATTATAAGAGTTGCCAGGTTCAGGTCAAGTTAATCATTCTCAACAAGGTATACAAAAAAAGTCGTTAATTTTTTACATTGCGAAGAGGTTACAAATAAAAATCTATATAATTGCTAGCAATAAAACAACATTTTTTTAAATGAAACCTAGCTGGATCTATTTATTAACTCATTCAATTAGACTAAAAAACTATAAGTCATTGTAATCAATTGTTTGTAACTAACTTGAGAATTTCATCGTAGAGTAGTAATAGAATGACAAAAGTCTTTAATACTGTGAGTAGAGAAGTAAATATCGATATTTTTAAGTGAATCTTTCCTCAAATTTAAAACATAGTTGAAAAAAACATCTTTCTACTTTCTTAACTTACTCCAAGTACCTAGAATCGCTGTACGAATATTACATTTAATATATAGTCATCATCATCGTGCTCTTATCCCACTCTAAGTGGGGTCGGCACAACATGTCATAAACATGTTGTCACATGATTTGGCTACGTATTTTACGACCGGCAGCCTGCCTGACATCAACTTACCTTTGTCTTATTTTACGATACCTCGGTAAGAAATGAGGTTGGTCTATTCTACTCAGCCGGATACCACACGGCGGGTCGACTTACCTTAGTCGCCTTTTACGACACCTCGGTAAGAAATAAGGATGGTCTATTCTACTCAGCCGGATACAACACGGCGGGTCGACTTACCTTAGTCGCCTTTTACGACACTTCGGCAAGAAATAAGGGGTGATACTATTCTATTTCGCCGGATACCACACGGCGTTACATTTAATATATAGTCTTACTGTTTTTGTTTAATTTCTAATTCTTTATATTGTTGCCTTTCTACTTTTTTACTTATAACTTTTAATGTTATTTTAATCTATATGCAAGCTGTATATCTTCAAGTAGGTTTGCATAATGTACTAGCAATTTTATAACATGCATTCGTTCATTTAAAGACGACAGCACAACTATTAATGAACTTTGAAATAATCTCATTACGAGCAGTGGGTGTCGGCAAACTAAGATAAGTGAGTTGCTATCGGATGCTGCGCTGAGTGGTTTTCCAGATAAGTCAATATTGAGAGCATCGTAGACATCCAATACTGCTAACATTGAATACAGCTAACAAGATTAAATGAAACACATAAAAGAATTTTTGAACGAGAAAGGATTTTATATACAACTAACAATTGCCAGCGGCTCCACCTGCGTGGAAAGATTAAAACCGTAATATATAATAGTATTTTAATAATCATAAAAATGGTTAAAGCGGGTTAACCTTAAAAGCTAGACATGCTGTCGCAGACTTTAATTTGAACTTTTAGAGAGGAACAATTTTGTAATACATGATTTTTGAATAACTTTTACCGTTTACTTAGTGCACGCAAGGAGAGATTTAAATTTTGCCGTTTTCGTAATATTTTGTATTGCTGTTACTCTCCTCTATTCATTATACTATATAGCCTATAGCCTTCCTAAATAAATGGACTATCTTACACTCAAAGAATTTATCAAATCGATCCTGTAGTTCCTGAGATTAGCGCGTTCAAACAAACAATCAATCAATCAAACAAACAAACTCTTCAGCTTTGTATATTAGTATAGATTATTGCGGTTTGAATCCATGCCCGAATGTTATGTATTACTTCGAAGGATATTGTATTTATCTTACAATATTGGCGACCAGCAAATTTAATCGCAGTGCAAAGGTTGTATAAACAGAAATAGCTACCTTATTGGTTTTGGTGACAGACGAATACCGAGTTTTTTTTAAATATATTTTATTCTAAAATAAACTATTTTAATAAAACATATTTTTCTCTTACTCCTTGGATAATAATAATTAAAGCAGATCATTTTTTTCTAAATTACAAATGAGTGAGACCTCACCGAGTTTAGTCGTAAGACCTTTGACAAATCAAAAAATTTGGCTATTAATGCTTAGTTTTTAGGAATAGAAGGAGGGCATTTGTTGTTTAGGAGGTTAACATAAAATATTTGTAATTTACACACAGTCCTGCGTCAAAGTTGAGATAACATTATCTCGACATCTTTTTGATAGAGCTCTCGTAACCCTAAGGCCCCGATAGTATCTAAGAGGACCCTACAGATTGTTAAAGTTGAGGGCCCGAGCGCGGGCCAACTTAAGTCAAGGACAAACTTAGGGGAGCGCTTTCAAATGGCAGTGGAACTTTCAAACCGTAACTTCATTTAAATAGACTCATAGTAGTTGGAAATTAACTAACAAGTAGTTTTACGGTTGCATATTTTGAATTTATTTATAACAGGCTGTACCCGCAATATTGTTGGTTCAACTTAAATGTTAAAATACCCCACATTATGTACTTCTAGCAGATCCGTCCTCGCAATGCTCCAGATCAGTCTGTTTTTTGTCACATCTTTTGAATTTTTGGCGCGCGTTCATTTAGCGATTAATTCTAATATTTTTATTTATCTTGCCGTGTATCTATCTGAAGGTATCTTGCAAGTTAAATTTGACTCACTTTCAAGTGACCCTTTGAGTTGAAATATTACATACTGGTAGAGTCCCAATAACAATGCATGTTTATGTTATATATATGAATTGATACTGCTGCCAGTATTGGCTTTAGACAAGGAAACTCCTCAACGGTTAATAGAAGAGACTTAAAATGTTGTTTAACTTGACTTGTTCAACAGTTTTATGGTGTAAAGTATCATAATATTAAGCATGAAATGCTACGGTAACTTTTTTTGGTTATTAAAGTTGATTCTTATAAGTGAATAAAACTGTATAAATCTGTACCATAATATCACCCAATCTGTACAAAATAAAACAAAACAGGCGGTCTCATGCCCGCGGAACATGAGTCTCGTGTTTGCTCGAGCTGTAAATATTTGCAGCCGCTGTTTGTCCGCGACTTATCTGTGCAATACACGTCCCAGTTATACGTAGGGTTTACTGCGGCGTTTTGCCCTAATGCGAATATTACCTACGCTAATGACGCGGGAAATTAAATTTGCAGGATATGCTGTTAGATAACACTTGGCTTAGTAGCATCATCATCATCCACCTGCCCATATCTCACTTTAAGTGGGATAAGAGCAGGCACTACATGTTATAAACATGATGTGACATGATTTGGTTACGTATTTAACGACTGGCCGCCTGCCTGATGTCAACTTACCTTAATCGTATTTTACGACACCTCGAGAAGAAAGTGGGTGATCTATTCTACTTAACCGGATACCACACGACGTGTCAACTTTGCTTAGTAGCATTTAATATATTTCATCCATAATCGTAATAAAATTTTTACAGATACCATAAATATTCTTTTTTAGTTGCTATTTTCTTGTCCGTGGTCGTACTGGGATCTTCCGCCTTTATAAACCACCTATATCTACCGATGTTACAATAAAATTATTTTGCTGTTATCCGCGTTTGTGAAGAGAATCTATGTAATGCTATGTGTATGAAGCAGGCAACATTTACATACCTTATACATGCAGGACAATCCACACAAGCACCTCACTACCACAATCTTACGATCGTTTCGACCCGAAACCGAAACATCATCAGGACGAAAGGCTCCACTAACAGGATCGTAGTATTTATAGTTAATGTATTGAACCGGCTATACTCACGTCTTATTCTATCGGGTTAGACCGACTAGTTTCGAACCCATCCGGGGCTCTTATTCATGAGCTCTTTACACGACGTAGTATAGCCGTGAGTATAGCCGGTTCTATACATTAACTATGAATACTACTCACGATAGTTTAAATTCAAAAAAATTGTAGTATTTATTTAAAATTATATATGTATATATTTACCGGTTCTCTTTTAATCATAACACAAGTATTACGTTACTTATTTTGAGGACAAACGACCGTATGTGTAATTGTCACATATGTGGGAATGGAACGTAAGTGTGATGCATGGAAAGGAACGGTAAAGCGTGTGAGCGACAGGAATGAAAGTGAGGGAGAAAGCTGAAAAGATGGAAGACGCATATAAGAAGGTGATTAGGCTAGGACGAAATATTAAACGAAATCAGTGTTAAAAGCAATAGTGTTTTACTTGTAACAAATTCCCACACATATCTTTAATATTTAAATGAGTTAATCTTGTATATATATATATATATTTTTCGAATCTCGGAAACGGCTCCAACGATTTTCCTGAAATTCAACATGTAGGAGGTTTTGGGGGAGAAAAATTGATCTTGCTAGGTTTTATGTAAAAAAAAATTTGTTTTATCCCTGTTTTTGGGCATTAAAAAACACTAACATTTATATTAAATTGAATTTTCGCCATTAACTGTCAAGTCGACGTAGCTTATTCGGGTGACGGGCAGAATTGAGAAATGTGAATGCCAAGGATCGATCCCCAACTAAATAATTGTTTTTTTTTATGTTTTTTTTTTGCAAAAAATTACCGAGCGAAGCTCGGTCACCCAGATATTATTAATAAAAATAGATATCTAAATATTACATTTAACAATATTAGGTATGTTACATTAACATTTACAATATAATCGGGTTACATGTGCGGAGCTCGTATATCGCCCGATGCCCTTTATGTATGCACTGTGTGAATGCAATCGCATCAGCTCACCGGACTGGATTAATTGAGTCCGCAGCCGCCACGGGGAGCACAAAGGGCTGAGTATACATGATATACAGGTAGATACAGGTAGATAGCACATCGCCTTAGTTTGATTTGTCACTGAAATTTGCAGGGGCGTCTCACTGAGCTTGACTAAATTGCATTTACATTTTCTGTAATGAAATACATCACCATCTTCCTGCCCTCATCCCACTGTAAGCGGAGCACTGTGAGAGCAACATTCCGAACTAGTGGGTGCTTCATTAATCATATTGATCCTTGACGATTTAAAAGTGTTTGAAAGAGCTTATTTGTTTAAAGATTATTTTAATTATATATATGATCACATTTGAAAATGATATTAATTTTGTACAAAGATCAGCATAAATCTATCTAAGACTACTAAAGTTTGGTGACTATACTTGGATTATACAAGAGGGGCGGGCGGCGGAGGGCGGAGCTCCGATGTAGAGACAGTAACAAAGCTACCTCGGTCTAATGAAGCTCACACTAGAGACAGTAATGTTTACTAATTAAACGTTATTGTAGCCAGATATATGAGCTCCGTAGACAATTAACTATACAGGTCAAAGTTGGTGATAGGAACACATGTTGATGAGAATGTTAAACGATGATCAGCTCGTATTTTGACTGCTTTTCTGTTTTGAAATTAAGTATTCCATCAAATAACCTTGTTAAAATGTAATTTTGAATTGTCATCTTCACTCTAGCTGATATGCGAATGCAGTGATAGTTGAACGGCTAAACCTTCTCTGGGTACATAATATAGAAGGTAGATAGGTGGTGTGACCCGCAGTGTGGTATTCGGCTGAGTAGAATAGACCACCCTATTTCTTACCGACGTGTCATAAAATACGACTAAGTTAAATGACGTCAAGCAGGCGGCCGGTCGTAAAATATGAAGCCAAATCATGTGATAATATATTTATAACATGTTGTGCTGACCTCACTTCGAGTAGGATGAGGGCAGGAGTAAGTATAGGTGATGTGGCGTCCAGCCGCTCAGATTCGATTGCTGAATTGTGAAAATATTATGCCTTGGATAAGACCTGCCATTGATTATGTTTCGGGCGCCTTAGATTTCAATTTGCTAATTTTTTTTAGATATTCATTTAATTACAAGGGTTAAGAGATTTTTATGGTATGTTGTGTGGTATACGGTTGAGTAGAATAGACCACCCTCTTTCTTACTGACGTGTCGTAAAATATGACTAAGATAAGCTGACGTCAGGCAGGCGGCAAGTCGTAAAATATGTAGCCAAATCATGTGACAACATGTTTATATGTTCAACGATCGACGATAACTAATTATTTTTTCTTTTTACAGAAGCATACAAGAAATATTTTCTATATATGCTCGATACAGCCTTTAATATGCCTATTTTTATATATTTCTTTAGCGGCATTGAAAGTGTAACGGATAAAAAGACAGACTATGTCTACATGCGAGTAAACTATCTTTTGAGAAAATAATTGTACGATTCAGGGTTTAATTAGTTCAAATTTATCTCCTAGATATCTTTATGGAAACGGCTTAGGCACAATTAATAAAATAATCCACAATCGATACCCTGATGACGTTATAATCTAAATTTAAATATAAAGTTAGTTGTTAAGTTAAATCGGTAATTACAAAATCTCACATAAGACCAGTTCAAAAGCTTCGTACACAACGGCCGGGGGTGTTTCCATCCCTTAGTCAGGCTTATTATAATATGTTAGTTATAAATAGCAAATAACGCCGCCGGCTAGAGCAAACTTGGTGCGTGCTACCTTAAGATTCTCCGATAACAGTATTACAAACAAACTCCGTGATATATCGATACTCGTAGTTAACAGGATCAATATTTAATTTAGTCCTACGTACCAAATAAAGTGCTTATATATGATTTTCGTTATAAGTCTTAGGCCTTTTATATTCAAGTATTTAAGATGTTAAAATTTTTCGAAGTTCTGCGTCTTGTAAATTTCATTAATTAATTAATTTACCTATAACTTTATTCGCACTCAGTTTTTAAATATCGTATATTATGAACTGACTCTCTCTTGTTTCCTAAGGAAGAACGAGATGTTATTATCTAAAACTAGATGTGCCTGCGTAACTATAATATATAGAGACATGCTGTAGCGGATTTCTTTGTAGAATTTTTGTAGATTTACAATTCTCTGGTACATTTTTAGTGCATCTCTGTTGGAATACGCGGCGCTCACGACTAAGCTCCTGGCAGGCGAATTTTTTACGACTGCACGACCTCTACAATATACGGAAAACTGTAATATACCATTAACCTAAACCTTCTGGAAGAATTCCACTACCTTTTAGTAAGAACTGTACAAAAATTCGTTCAGTAGATTTTGAGAAAATGGATCACATACAGACAGACAACTTCTTAATAAGTATTGATGTTAGCGCGGTGATATATACGAAATATATTGCGTAAGCAGATTAACGCGATAGCGCAATACAGATAGACTGGCGTTTATAATATTATTGTGGATATGGGTTGCGAATATGCTAAATTAATTAAATTAACTATTTAAATTAACATTTTTGTCAAAAATATTTTAAATTAATACCTTAATGACAAAAAATCGTTGCTTCAATAAGCGCTATCCGCACTTACGGCGGTAAGCGTTAAGCTTTTATAACGCTTGAAGAACAACCTTGTTCGTAGATTATATATTAGGATGTTAATTTGGTTAGTTAATCGTAGAACTGAACTAACAAAGTTCGTTGAAGTTTTGTGCGTTCGTCTGTTTATTTGTTCGGAACAATGTGCGATAAAGAATAAATAAAACTATTAAGTTATTCCTAAAACTTCATAATTCCTATAATTCTGAAACCGAATACCAAACAAAAAGATTAAAGCACGCAAAGACCTGTCACGTTAAGCTGAAAAAGTATCACTCCAAAGATCAAAAGCACGGCATATGTAAAATAAAACTGCAGGAAATACTATTAAGTGATACATCGCGTTTTTGCGTGTGACTTAAGTTAGACTATTATAATCTTACCAAATTGAATAGTAATGTATGTGGGGTGAAGTCTAAGGGAGCGTGGTATACAGGTTGCGTGGCATTGGTGTACAGTTACTATGGCAATGGTAGATTTGAATGGCATAGAGATATCAAAATATCTTTAATATTTAAATGAGTTAATCTTGTATATATACATATATTCTGAATCTCAGAAACGGCTCCAACGATTTTCCTGAAAATCAGCATGTAGTCGGTTTCGGGGACGAAAAATCGATCTAACTAGGTTTTAGTTTAAAAATCTCGTTTTCTCCCTGTTTTAAGGGACTAAAAAAATACTAAAAAAAGAACAGAAAGCAATAGATATTTGAGCTGTCAAATACAAAGCTGTGATAGGTAACGCGCGAACCAAAAAGTTCATAACCTGGGATCGATTCCCACACCCGGTGCTTCTTTTCTGTTTTAAATATTTATTTATTAATATCTTAAAAAAAAATACCGAGTAAGGTTTGGTCACATAGGTACTTCATTTAGTTAAATTACATCCTTAGCATACTTGTAGTAATGGAAAAAATGTATATCTTATGTATGTATAAATTTATGTATGTGTAAAAAAATGTATGTATAGCAACCGCTTATACGTAAAAACAGTAAACACTATGTAGTAGTAACTGTGTGATAGGTGCGAAAAGAATGTCCTGGAAGCTAAAGTAGCGCTGCTTATTTATGGTCTCCTGATAACTAGACTAGAATATAATAATTAATAGCGAGAATAGAACAATGTACAAAATGTATTAAAATTATAAAAATATTATTATTCTATCATATGACGATTTGACGTATTCAAAAGCACTTGCTTACAAGTTTATTTGAATACAGAATATTTTGAATTTGAATTTGAATATAATCCGCGTTAAAAGAAAATATGTACATGTAATGTTAAATGTAGAGTTTACTATCCGATCTCATAACTGATACTCGTACATGCAAAATTATTACAAACTCGTGCACTGCCCACAACCAACATACACACATTAACTTTAACGAACAAATTAACTACCACAATCTCAACAATAGTACAAAAGTCATAATAAAATTATTTTGCTATAATCAATATAAAAAAAATATTTTTATTATTACTTTTGTATTATGGATCTCCGCAAAGTAACGCCTAATTCTATAAATTGCTCAATAATAGTTTCGCACTGTAACCAAAGCATCATCAGGAGATACGACGTTACTACAAAATCCCAAAGTATTACTCAGACTGAATTGGCGTGAGGTCTAATGGTTTTGGAAGTTTAGATTCCCTTTGCGGCGCTGAATCATCAGAGTAAGTTATTAAGTTATTTACATGTGAATGAAAAATAAAACACGGCCGTCGTAACTTCACATGTCACAGTGTATGAGACCCGATCTCTACTACAATGTAATCTAAACACGTATTTTATTGCAATATTACCGTCACATCGACCGTTTCAAACTGATATTGCATTTTATGCTTTCAATTTCCGGCGCCGCTCCGGCACATTTGCTTGATGTGAACTCGACGAGTGCCATCTCGAATATTATTGATCTACAAATTCATGACGAATTTAGATTACATTATTAATACCAGTTTTTTTATTCTACTACTAACATGTGCATGCTCAAGGTGGATAAGTCCGAAGTAAAGTCGGCGACACCTTGCTCTGTGAGTAACGAAGACATGTCTGTGCACTGTGTACATTAAACATGTCTAGACATATCTTATCAATAGTACCTGGTTGACCAAGCCTTTCTCGGTAATGTTTTACAAAAAAAAAATTAGGTAGTTGGGATCAATCCCCGAATAAGCTACGCGGACTTGACAGTTTACGGCAAAAATAGTGTTTTATATTCAATATAAATTTTAGTATTTTTTTATGCCCAAAAACAGGAATAAAACGATTTTTTTTACATAAAAACGGGCTAGATCGATTTTTCTCGCCCACAACCCTCTACATGCTGAATTTCAAAAAATCGTTGGAGCCGTTTCCGAGATTCAGTAACTCATTTAAATATCACACATTACACACACGAAAGCTTTTGTATGAGTGACTGTGTGTCTGTGTAAGTATGTACGTGCGTGCGTATGGTTGCGAAATGATTTGCTAGCTCGTTAATGCTCAGCATGCAATTATAATACAACGTATTAGGGTATTTTAAAATGATTTCATGAAAAGCGTTGATTTCGCGTCAAATTGAATTCGCAGTGTAATTAAGCGAAATAATTAGAAACTAGAAAATGAAGCTGCATCTGACACGAAATTGAAGTCGAAATGAGATCCGACAACACAGATGAAACTCATTACGGCGGCTAACAACCTGGCTGATTTAGACTTGATAATGCGATAACGTACTCCTAACTGAAAAACAAGACAAGTGTAATATTTACATTAATAGCATTCCACTAAAAGGAGAATAATAAAAAGCAATCTTATTTACTACCTAATATGAAAATAATTAATTTTATATAATAAATAATTTTGCTCTAATCCGCGACCAATTCAATGAATTTCAAATGCTAAATGAATTTAACCGAAACGTCATCCTTATATAGTTATTTACTAAATAATTGAATGGTGAAATAAGAAGCCATGTACTATGAAATCGGAATTAATTTCCGACATTAACATAATTCCGTAATATACTTGAATTGCCGGTTGTCTTTGCTTAAGTATATAATGTGCATGAAAAGCTCAGATCTCGAAACGTTAGTGAAATCAGGAGCTGCATCTCGACGCATAATTCCGCTCCGCATTTGAATTTTCGTTGCATAATAATGTTTGGGAACGAGCTTTCGCAATTTGTGTTTACTGAGGAGTTGGATTGTTGGAATGTCTACAAAATAACTGAGCACTTACTTATTATCACTAAATAAAAATTACAATAATAATTCTTAAAATGTGTGTGTAAATTTTCAACACGCAACTCTTTTCATCACAAATCACCTCTTGGATATAGTGACAAAATATAATTATAAAATAAATATAAATATAAATATGATAAAAGAACTAAACTTTTATTTTTTTATATTGCAAATCGCAAATAGAAAGAAAGAAAGAAAAACTTTATTTACAACATACACTATTAACAAATAAGGAGTATATAATTTAAAAAAAAGTGTTACACTTATATTAAAAGTAAAAAGTAAAAACAAATAAAAGAACACGAAAACATATAAACATAAACTAAAAATAAAGTATTAATGCCATCATTATTTGCCAATAGTGTACTGTAAATGGATAACTGCTCAGTTTAAAGCTAAGACAGTTGTCTCAGCACTGATTTTCAGCAGCCACCAGATGGTTGTAAACGCATCGGCAGTGTCGACCTAGGTGGATGACTATATAAGATATGACCGAGCCTTGCTCGGTGATTTTATTAAAAGATTATAAAATAAAGAAAAATTATAAAAAAAAAGTAAAAAAAAAAGAAACAAACAAAGGGTAGGGTAAATAGTTATTTATTTCTTTTAATTGAATTTATTTTTCAAGGAAAACAAACAGTACAGTACATAGTAGTAGAATTAATAGCTAGTAGAAATGTATAGATAATTAACCAACAATGTTTCCACTATTTTATAAATCATATCAAAGCTAGGAGAGGAAATATTTTAATTAAAGTAAATTTTGTTGGTTGTCTCGGATTATTTTAACCTGAACTTAGTTGGTGCGAAACATATGAATGTGGTTATATTTCTTATTATAATTGATACAAGCTCGTGAAATAAAATTGTTTCCACCAAAAGAATTCTTCAGAGCAATAAAAAACGGTTTTTGGTACTCAACCTTTATATAGGAAAACTATTTGCACATACGGGAAAACAACATTACACAAATAAAACATTATTAATTAATTAGAAAATAAATATTTCATCACTCTAAGTAAAATATTACAGCCACATCTTACATTAAAGACCTTAAAACAATCAGCAATTCAACCCAGCTGTCGAGAAACACGCCCCTTGAAGAGTAATTCATATATGGGCTACACAGAAATTAGCCAATTTGCACCAATTACCATGAAATACACAGCGTTAACTCAATTTAAATGAAAGCAACATCAAAACATTAAATCAATTCCACTGCGGCCGATTTTCCATCACTTCAAATATTTCCCTGCAAATTGCAGTATTTCGATAATTTGCGGTTCTGCAAACGTTAATCAAGCGCATCCCTAATCACCATTAATAACTAGGCAGCACTAGGAATTAGGGCGGTTACCTATAATTGGGAATGTGATTACTGACTAATTTGACGCGGTCAAGCGGTAAAACCAATATTATACAAATGTTTTAGTTTTGATGACTATAGTGGCTTTTGATCGCTGACTATAGGCCTCATAAGAAGGCTCAGAGTCGCTCAGCGGGTGATGGAGCGAGCTATGGGGGAGCTATTTTTGGGAATGACTTTGGATACAAAACTCCAATGGAGCACACACATAACAACTCTTGCAGGGAAACTCAGTTCAGCGGCCTATGCCGTTCGAAAGATTAGACAGTTTACTGACGTCGAAACGGCAAAACTTGTTTATTTTGCTTACTTCCATAGTGTTATGTCCTATGGAATATTGCTATGGGGTAAATGCGCGGATAATGAAAAAATCTTTGTATTACAAAAAAGAGCCGTACGTGGCATTTACAATTTAAGACCGCGGGATTCCCTGCGAGAGAAGTTTAAGGAAATAGGTATTCTTACATTTGCTTCACAGTATATTTTAAGTAATTTAATTTTTGTATATAAAAATATAAAAAATTATAAAACAATAGGCGATGTATATAATAGACAAAGTAGGAACCGACATAAGCTTGCGGCTCCTGCTTTGCGCCTTGAAAAAGTACGTAAGTCGTTTGTGGGTTTGGGTATAAGATTCTATAATAAAATTCCACAATCAATTTTAACTTTGCCGTTACAGCAGTTTAAAAACACTATTAAGGAGAGGCTAATACAGAAAGCCTACTATACTGTTGAGGATTATTTGGACGATAAAAATGCGTGGATATAAATATTGTTCGACCCTGTACAAGATAGAAACATTAAATGTAACTAGTATTAAGAATTGTATTTTTTAAAAAGAGCAACCGCCGAGTTTCTTGCTGGCTCTTCTCGGTAGGAACAGCTTTCCGAACCAGCAGTAGAGTTGACGATTCAAAAGCACTTGTTTACAAGTTTATTTGAATAAAGAATATTTTGAATTGAATTGAATTGAATATGCTCGGAGTATCTCTACGAAATGAGGAGGTTCGAGATTCGTAGAAGAACAAGAGTCACCAATATAGATCAGTCACGAAGCAGATGTGACGATGGGCGTATATAGTGCGGAGATTCGATGGGCGTGAGGGGCTCAAGGTTTTGGAATGGCGACCCCGTACCAGAAAGCGCAGTATCGGTAGAGCCCCTATGAGATGGACTGATGACCTCAAAAAACATCACGGGCAGCCGCTAGATGCAAGCAGCACAAAATCGTGTGTTGTGAAGATCCCATTAAGAGACCCATGTCCAGCAGTCGACGCCCATCGGTTGATATCATCATCATTCTCTTACCCTTATCACAGTCTAAGTGGGGTCGGCACAATAATACTTCTTCCATTCTCCTCTACTCATGTCAACTTTCATGCCACTCCTTTAATATGCATATCATTTTTGGCACAAGAAAGAAGCACATCGGTTGACAAAAAGAAAGAAAAGAAGTGGCTATTGGTTTTAAGTTTTTTAAGAAATGTTATTGTATGTTCTTCTTTCGAACTGGAAAGGTGTTAAACCTTTTCAGTTCGAAAGCTTTAAAGCTTCATCTTACAGTATTATACTGCATCGCTGAAGGTGCAGAATCCAGAGACAAGAACGTAGAACCTCTATTATTGTTAAGGAGCTTTAAGGGTGAGACCTGTAAAGCCGGGCTATAGCTTAGGGGTACATGAAGATGAATGGTGTCGACGATGTATTTATATTGCGTGTCTGTGTTTGCGATCGTAATTTAACCATCAGAGATATACGGGATGCTTTTTGGACTTATCTTCGTTTTGTCGACCTCAGTTATATGGTGGGGACGTGGAGATCTCTATGGAATCTTCTTATTTGAAACGCAAAGGTGTAGTGTTTACATACATGTTTTTTTTATTAAGTTAAGTGGTATTCATAGTTAATGTGTAGAAACCGGCTATACTCACGTCTTATTTTATCAGATGAGACCGACTAATTACCATACGGGGCCTTTAAATATGAGCTCTTTTTCTAGACGGTTTGTATACATTAACATTCATCATCCTCCTGCTTTTATCCCACTCTATGTACGGTCGGCACAACATGTTAAAAACATGTTGTTACATGATTTGGCTACGTATTGTACGATCGGCCGCCTGTCTGACGTCAACTTAACACCCCGGTAAGAAATGAGGGTGGTCTATTCTACTCAACCGGATACCACACGGCTTTGTATAAATTAACATTGTTGTTTTATTTATATCAGGTTTCTCTCGATACTATATTTTCAAAAGGAAAGTTATTACATTAGGTTCACGATAGGGTACTGAATTAATTACCGGACCATTTACCTATTCGGTCGGGTAGTGTCTATTATAAAAGGTCTGTGTGGGAGAGGATCGCACTCATTAATATTCAAAATCAGTTAATGGAAGATCGAGTAAAGATCGCCGAGTTAATAACTCGCTCGCTCGATACATGTAATATTCAACGCTGGTACAATTTAATTAATCCAAATATTTCGTATCCACACATGGAAAATGGTAAATCATTTGCAAAACCTAATAGCACGGAACTATAGGATATCGGTATAAGATAGGCTTTAAACCATAATAAGGTACATCTAACTTTTTTTAAACGTTCATTCTTATTTATTACTAGGTGTGTCAGGGGCTTCGCCAAACAATCTGGAAATCAGAGTGTCACAAAATTTTTCCCCAATTGTAATTTTGATCATAAAAATAGTTATTGTGAGTTAACCATAAGAGATAGAGAAATGCTGTCCCGGACTTTTTTGTAGTATTTTAGTAGATCTACAATTCTTAAGTACATTACTTCAGTGTATCTCTGCTGGTTTACGCTGTACACATGACTAAAGCTCCCAGCATGCGAGTTTTTTTACAACTGCGCGATCTTTTCAACACAATTTAAAAAAAACCGTAATGCTTATAATCCTGAACCTTTTGGAAGAATTGCACTACCTTTTAGTAAAAACCGTGCAAATATCCTTTTTGTAGATTTCGGGAAAGTCGATCACATACAGACCGACAGCTTTTGACGACTTTGTTTTATTATATGTATAGATGATGATTCTTGGTTCTGGCTCGGTCTAGAATATAATTTTTTAGTGGAATCTTATGCAATATACAAAAAAAACTTTCATAAAAAAATCTTTACGTTAACAGTAAAGTAATAACTTCACTAATCTTATAATTTAACCTCTATTTTATAATTGGAAGCAGGAATTTGTTTTAAACCACGCCGCTTCACTGTTACAGCAGTAAATATTCCAGAAATTCCCGCAAGATATTCAAGAACGCTTACGTTATTTTGCTCTGAGTAAAGGTTATTTGCTTGAATAAATAAAAGGCAATTTTCTTAAGAATTCTGACTTTAGATTACAAATCTAACAGAGACCTGCGATGCACTGTTGCAATTAATATTGCAGCGCCTTAACTATTCCGTACCTTCTTAGCTTACTGGTTGCAATGTTTTAACAGCAAAAAAATGGTAGAATTTATACTTCATTAAATTATCTTTGAATAATAATTATAACACTTAATCTTACTTTAGCCGAACATCAGAGATTGCAGAAGTAAAAAATTAAATTTAAACAGTTAATTCAAAAATTTAAATTGGACAAAATTTAATTTCTCTGCTGTTGACTGTTGAGGAGTTCCCTCTGGAGCCAGTCCTGGGCAGCAACATCAGGTCATGCTTATCATAAACATGTATTGTCATCCGGATTGGACTAGTATTTAAAATTTCAGCTCAACCATCGGGAAGTGAATCAAATTTAACTTGTAACATTCCGACCTTCACATAGAGGAAAAGTTAAATCAAAGCATTTTTTTAATATGAATAGATTTTCGCAATTCTTTCATGACTATTTCACTTCTCCTCTTGACTCTTGCCAGCTCCTCTTCTCTGCAGGCCGCGAGCGACACAGGGAGAGCCGCGTGTGTCTTATGATAGATTGACTTACACACTACCAATAAGATCACACGCCGGGCTCCTCCTGCTAGCTCTTTATTCTCTTCTTTTTTCCTTTCTCACTTCAATGTTCTAATCGTATGCGGCTAAAATATACGTATTATGGTTGTTACCTACGTGATGAAAATAGTAATTGGAAAAAAACTCATTTCGCCCCAATATAAATTCGAGAGTCTGTTACGCTTTCACAACTAATCCGTTTGAACAATAATAACGAAATTTGGTACAATTGAAATTTATTTCTGGTTTAACTTGTATGAATATTTTATTATTTAAATTGACGCGAAAGAGTTTGCGTGTTACTATAATTTCTGTATTGAGTAAGAACAAAAGTAACGATAAAGTTGCAGTTAAAGATCTATGTAATGCTAATTGTAGTATGCAATATCCGTTTCATCATTTTTTACATGCAATTTTTTCATATGCACTAGAAACTGCACACATTATTACTACATACAGCTAGCGTAAAAGTTTGAAACATTTCTTATTAATATTTGCTAAATTTTTGCTCTTTCAGGACTGTATGGAATATGAATTATTGATTTCTAGTGTTATACGCAATAATAAAATGACATAGGTATCGTCATTAATGTTTTTTCGATTTAAAAGTAGTTCAAAAAGCTTATTTGAGTTAAGATTATATTGATTTGATCGATTCTTTATTTGCCTAACATGTAACTAAAGATATAATTATTTATTTCATATTCCGACTTCTTATTACGCCATACATTCAAGGATTATAATATCTTACCAGCCATCAAAGCTAATACAAGGGCTTTCAGCTGTGTAATAGCTTGTAGCTCTTGGTAATCAGCACTGTTTAACAAAACTAAACTGGTCAAAACTTTGAACTTTCTGCAAACCCCAAGCGGAGCCTTTAAATTTAACAACTTGCAAACGTAAAACGTGATAAAACGTAAATAAAAAAACTTTAGAGGAGGTTTGTGCATGGGTATTTGACAAATCCTGCATGTACCGATCATCATGGTACAAAAACGGATAGTCCACTCTACATTTAACATTATATATAATTATTTTAAAAAACTTTGGCTTCCATTATTGATAAATATTTGAAAATATTTCCCCCTTGCACATACGTTATGATAAGTTGTCCGGTGTACAGAGTTGTTTTTTTTTAATCATCGCCATATCGGTCCGCTCGTCCGGAAAATAAAAAAAATATATGAGTGTAGTTATAGAGCAAAGAGCGACATTAACGGCCGGTAAAGCACATCAAAATACGTCGATAACGTTTGAACGGTCTGGTGATTTATTATGATCCGGTCGTACAGGGTCTACCCTTTTTTGGATTTGAAAAAAAGTGATATCTCATTGGATTACCAGAACACATTATAGCAATATTTTTATTGTTTTTACTATTAAATGCATTGTTCACCTGAACTTATCAATATTTAATATTATAGAAGTGAAAATATGTCTGTCTGTCAATAACGCTTTCACGGTTAACATACTGGATCAATATTGATTAAATTTGGCATATATAAAGCTTATCGGCAACTTAAAGGATGTAACGTATATATGTAAAAGGTGGTAACTTAAAGGATAAAAATTATCGTTTTTTCTTTATGCATAGAAAAAACATACTACATACGCGATAACTAACTTGTTCGAGCAAGTATTTTCCTACGTTTCCTAAAGGGATATGAGATTTTTAAATATACCATAGCCCGGTACATAAGCTTCGATTCGCACGTTTAGTATTAAAATGACCAAAGTCAAATTTATTTATTTATTTATTCTTTATTTGCGGAATATGAGTACAAAGTTCTTAAAATAGCGTGTCTTACATATTCTGCCTTGCAGGCGTGCAAACAGTAAATCATTATCAAATTAATATATTACAACAAATTACAATATATAAAAAAATAAAGTCAAATAAAATTAATTTAAATTAAAAAATAGGCAAATTAGTTATATAAAAAATGACATAAATTACAATCTGTTTTGTAGCAAATTGCTATAAAGGATAGCGCCTACAAAACTCGTAATTGTTAAAGAGATACACAACTTGAGAACAGCAAGAAAACACTAGCTTTTTTAATAGTTCGTAGCGTGATATCATGTTTATGAAATAAAGATAACAAAACATATTTTGTATTACAGACTTCCACACTTAGTATTTTAGTAATAAGGGCCACAAGGTAGCCCAATGTGGCCATTTTTAATACATTCAGTAACACAAATAAATCCTTCAGTATAGCCGGGAGCAGCGCCTGGGGACCAATGTAGTATGCCTTTGAACGAAACAGAATTTTGTATGAGAGCAGGGACTTATCTGATACTTAATTAAGTTAGGGATAGAAGCAGGGAGTGCTTTAGGCAAATTCACTTCGATCTTCATTAAGACCTAAATTATCTATATTTCTCTATCAAAATACATGACCCTTACTAATATTATTTATGCTTTGCGCCTTGCAAAAGTACATATATGGTTTGTGGGTTTGGGTATAAGATTCTATAATAAAATTCCGCAATCAATTTTAGCTTTGTCATTACAGCAGTTAAAGGGAGGCTGATATAGAAAGCCTATACTATTGAGGATTACTTAGATGATAACAATGCGTGGACATAGCTACTCTTCAACACTGTACAAGACAGTAATGACTAAATGTAACTAGGAATAAGAATTATATTTTTTAAAGTGCAACCGCCGCGTTTGTTTCTGGTTCTTCTGGTAGAAACAGCTGTTCCTCGGATCCAGTTGGAGTTGATTCAAAAGCACTTGTTTTTATATTTTATTTGAATAAAGAATAATTTGAATTTTGAATGAGATATTATTTGCGTCTGTCTCTCTGTCTGTTACGCATAGAAAGCTAATCCGCTAGATCAATGTTGATGTAATATTGTATATTTAAAGCTTACACAGCGGGCTAATTAATGTAGACTACAAAAAAATCTGCTAATCCCTTGGGAATAGAAAAAAAACACAATACATAGCTGAGGGTATTTTAACACTTAAATTGATTGAAATAAGATCGCGGGTACAGTTTGTGTACAATAAAACATTACTAACGGCCTGGTACGTCGTTCGTCGGGACATTTACAAGTAGTGAAACGTATTAAAATTCGGTGATTCCGATCAGTGCGAATCGAGATTTACGGCGTGATCCGACCTCCCAGGATAAATGTGTTTGGGTGTTAAAAATATACGAAGCTAAGCTTTTCAGGAGAACTTTGTTGTGCGTTTGGTTTCATACTCGATGCGTGGAAAGGTTAAATTAAATTTGTTTATCTTTTAAGTTTTATTCTTCTTGTCACAATAAACTTGGAAATAAACAGTCCTTGCCATGTTTTGTGACGAGTAAAATTAGTTATTATTTGAAAGTGAGATTTAATTATAGCACATTATAATCGTTTTTTAATAAGCTAATAAGAACAATGGAATTATATAGAAAGCGGCAGTAATGAGAAAGGGAATATTTATAAAAACTATCGGCTTTATTAGTTACAAATTACAAATAAGTAAAATTCTATATCCACTACACTGCAAGAGCGGAAGACAATCTGAGCTCATTATATGGAAATATATTCCACGCTTAGAATTAAAGTGACTTAATTAAATTTTTTGTTTGAAATATCTCAATAAAACTTAGCCTTAAACTTGAGAGCATTCAAGAGATTCATTACTTGGAAGAGAAAAAATCATTAGCTTTTTTTTTTAAAGTTAGCGCGCTGTAATTGATGGCATTGAAATAAGGATTACAATATATCTAACTTAGTTAAGACTAATTTTGAATCCGGTCACTTTAATACTAAACATGGAATATATGAAAATTAAGTTGTGAATACGTTCTAGAAAAATGCTTTTTGGAAAAATTCCGAGGGGACCGGCTACCATAACTATAACTTACAATAGAAAAATAAATAAGCGAATTATTTTGGAGGCGTACTAAAATTAATAGCATGAATAGCGAATAAATGGCACGGCGACCGCTACTCATTGTTCTGTTTAACAGCTTCTGGGGATTTGGCGTTTAATGGTTCGTTAGATAACGCTGGAGGTCTGGAATCCTTTGTGTAACCGATCGTCGTGAATTAATATACTTGGCCCGCTCGTTTCGTAGCCCTGACGCGAAATTTTGCGACCCCTTACAATGTGTTAACAACGATGACCTTAAAATTTAGAAGTTGAAAAAAACTGGAAGTACTATAACTAAACTACCGTGAGTGGTATTCATGGTTAATGTAAAGAAACCGGCTATATTCACGTCTTATTTTATCGGGTGAACTCGACTAGTTTAAAGCCCATACTGGACCCTTATTTATAAGTTCGTTATGCGGCGTTACCGCGGCGGGAGCTAATTGGGCTCACCCGATATAAGACGTGAGTATAGCCTGTTTCTATATATATATATTATATTAACTACTATAGAAATTTTAGTAATGTATAGAATGTAATAATGTATTTTTGTGTATTGTCACTTTAAATGTGCGGTTTTTTTCTGTTCTTCGTAATGATGATTTTTTTGGTAGAAAAAAGCCCTTAAGTTTTAGAACAGTCAGTTAGCATTAGTATTATAGCAGAATTTTAGGACGATTTGAAAGCTAATAATTTCAAATGTTAATTAGATATGTTTAATTTTAGAAACATCTCCACTATAAAATACGATTTAAAAAACCTGTACTTTGAACAATAAAATGTCACTGTTATTAAGAATTAATGATGTATTTAAGTTTTGACATAAACAACCTAATCTATAAAGCTATTAAAAACTGCCATAAGAACGACATGTAGACTATGATATAACTATAAAATTTGGACATTTAGTATAAAATAAACTTCATAAAAATGAAACCCCGTAAAATGTACTATATAAACTATAATGAATCATAACATTTTATCGTTTAAACACTTACTAGTGAAGGCACTTTAAGCTTTCGTTACTTTCTTTACCGCTTTCATACCTGAAAAGAACACATTACTATTAGATACAGTTAATAATAAGTAAATCTATCGAAAAAAAATTATACGAGGTAAGATTATCTTTGTGAAATTCCATAGCAAAAAAGTAACTATAATTTTTACGTAACTTTTCAACTCAAATCAAAATTATCTTCATTCCAATAAACTCTTTGAAGAACTTTTGAATCGTCAAGGATCAATACGATAATGAAGTTACAACTGGTTCAGAATGTTGCTTTTGTATTAGATGCATCTAAAAGAAAGTATAAAAATATTGACGAACATCACACATTATATAAACTGTGCAACGATGGAGACGGTCCACTTACAGTTTACGAGCAATTTGACTGGAAATGTAGGTTTATCGGCGACAGTTACGAGTAAATCTGTGCGTCACAATACGTGATGCTAATACACGCAGTAACAATTGAACTAAGCTACGTTTTACTATGACTTACTTTAATATTTTCTATAGAAAGGTTTAATTAAAGGTTTAATTTATTTAAATAATTTAAGAGTAAGAAATATGCTTATACAATATCGCATATTTCAAATTTAAAGATTATTTGGATAATACAATGCCTGTATTTGATATACTTTATACAGGACTGCAGTTAAATAATGTTAATTAATAATGTTAAGTGAACGCCGTAGTCGTGTGGTATCCGGCTAAGTAGAATAGTATCTCCCTCATTTCTTACCGAGGTGTCGTAAAAGGCGACTAAGGTAAGTTGACCACTGTGTGGTATCCGGTTTAGTAGAATAGACCACCCTTTTTCTTACCGAGGTGTCATAAAATACGACTAAGGTAAGTTGACGTCAGGCAGGCGGCCAGTCGTAAAAACGCAGCCAAATCATGCTACAACACGTTTATAACATGTTGTGCCGACCCCACTTCGAGTGGGATAAGGGCAGGAGGATGTTTAGTGAACGCCGAGTTTCGTGCTGGTTCTTGTCAATAATAATTATATAATAAGTCAGGAATAAGTGCATAATTTTAATAAACGGTTCATAATTCTCGGACACATGTTGAAACGAATAAAATCGCGGGTATAGCTTTTGTTAAAATTCTTTTGTTAGAACTTGAAGGACAGACACTAGTGTAATGAAACAAAAGAAACAAGTAACTATAGACGATAAAAGGCAAGACAGCATCGGAAGATAGCGAGCTGATTTCCCGCCACACAAAGGTGTTCCGGTTCGAGTCCCGGCGCGGAAACGGCAAACATCGAGCTACCGATGTTGGTACAGCCGATTGTTTCCTATACAACAAACCGACAGACATTTCCTCCTCTGTCTCGTATATTGTAGGACGCCACGTAACAAAAGTAACTTATCTGACATTTTAGTATCACTATATTAATATTACATACAAGTTGTACACTCAACTTTGATCAAGTCATTGAAATATTCTAACGCTCTCAATTATGTATTATTTTTCTTCGGTCCCAAAAGAAAAATTGCGTTTATACTGTCCTATCTATATATGTTCACCCCATATATGAGATTCACTTGTTCCAAATTTTATCATTATTGTTTTTTCGAATAAGTTGAAAAATGTGACTAACAGAAAGCATGTGGTATGTTAGGCTGCCACTAAGCTAGAGACGGTGTTGCTCAGGATCCGAGAGACAGGGACTCAAGATGAGCAAATAATGTTTTTTTGTACACTGATCACCTATCTGATTTCGACAAATGTAACCTATGCTAGACAGTTACTTTACCATACTTAGCCATGATAACCAAGATTTAACGACTCAATCGTAAATTGGTAAGATTGCCAAATGGAGAAACGGTCTGAGTCACCTCTATACTGCAGTTAGTAAGAATCTACATTTAAAAATCTAGATGTAACTAATAACTGTGAAGTTAGTTAGTTGTTATAGCAGTAATATTAACATAACAGAAATGTTGTTGAACATTCTGTTATCTAAAAAGCACAAAATTCTACAGCCAAGCAATCTGGATCTCGCAATACTTTCGTGTTTTTAGGGCAGTTTGTGCGGATTAGCGCGGGGCTATTACTGAGTCAGATACGGCCAAGATGTTATCTCGGGTAATTCAGCGACAGGAAATTAGCTTACCTTACGCGTTTTACTGGCGTCCTCATTTAGATGGTTAAATATATTTTTTCAGTAAAAAACATTATATACAGGTAGAATAACATAAGATGGAGCGCGCTTATCTCGAAGATGCCTATGCACTCTTGCTTTAAAAACCCTATATTAAAAGAACTGGAACAAATGGATGCCGGGAGAGAATTCCATTCCCTGGCTGTGCGAAATAAAAAGAAGACGCTAAACGCTGCGTACACCTTCGTGGGATGTCAATGACGCAAGGAACTGTTCCAGGTGCCTAGCTGTGCGATGATAGAAAAGCGATCGAGGAACAAGGTTATAGACTGGAGTGGGTGTGATTCGATTATCTGATTGTCTCGTGGGAAAATCCCAGCACTCGCCCTCTCATGCGCTACTTCTATATACTCACAAAAATAATATTAAGTATGTTTGTGTGACCGCGACTTGGCAAACGCAGCGTAGGGCGTCCACCGTCTCGCTGGACCGACGACATCAGGAAGGTTGTCGGGGCCAGGTGGATGCGCATTGCGGAGAACCGGGATGTCTGGCGCAGACATGGGGAGGCCTATGTCCAGCAGTGGACTGCGATAGGCTGATGGATGGATGGATGGATGGATTGTGTGACTCTCTGAGTACTGAGGTTGGGCAATGCAACGTGTGAGCCTAGTAGTGGAGCTGGAACCGAACCTCTCTACGTGCGGTGGTAAAATTAATGGTGGGGAGGGGAAGGACATGGAGTCCGATGGTTACCTTCTGTGAACAGATAATTTCGCGGTACGCGAGACTCTGTTTACAAACGTAATCCGTCATAAGAAAGGGGGACGAAGAAGGCTGGCTCATAACCGTAGGCCACCCTAAATGAGATCTCTGAGCCCTGAATTAGGGGATTCGGTGCTCTAGCTGGAGAAAGGCCGATGAATTTAGGTGTTCAAAATGCATCTGTTGTGACTGTAAGAAGTCATGCCCACATGGTGCGGCTGCAAAGAGCAATTACTGCTGACAAAGTGTCAGACATGATGCGTTCAGTATTCTTATGTCCTTTGTCTCTAGGCAGTAAGGAGGAACACCATGAGCCGGTAAGAATTCGGCATAAATGCGATAACGCCTCCCGCGGATGCAGTACCCATTAATGGTTTCCTCGTGTAAAAAAAAGGTCTGTGTGTGAACGAAAAAATATGAATGGTAGTCGACCACTATTTTAAACTTGCACACTTAAAACTTGCAGCACACGAGGCCGTGCAACTGCACTTGACAATTCCATTATAACTTTAAAGAGGAACAGCAAAAAATAAAAACTGCAGTGGGAGCAAAACAAATAGTTTAGTGTTGTTTGCGGAACTATTTTAATTGCTTAATAGCCAGCTATTTATTTGAGGGGTATTGTAGCAATTGACAATTGGAACAATTGAATGAGCTGACCCGGACATGTGTCGCGTCTGTTGTCTGCTTCAGTCTCTTGTTGTGTTCAACTTTACCTCATCAAATATTTTGGCGTTAGTTTTAATTTTGGATATTCATTTATATATGGTGTAAAGGATCCTAGTGATAAACATGAAATGTTCAATGTTACTAATGTATTTGAGTTGATAAGTATTAATACTGTGTCTGTGTGCATTGTACTCAGATGTGATATTTAAAAAAAGTTAGACTGGGTAAAATAAGTTATTCCTACAAAAAAGATACTATTACGGACTGTTTTTTAGTCTTATAAAAGAGGGATATCCTCTCCATACATAATTTTGTATCTCAAACAAATTAGGCAGCGTCATCATATCACCATATTTCAACTAATTTATACAAAATCTTGAAAAATTATACTCTAAAATCTTTGGTATGATTCGATTTGTCCATTGTTGAAAACTGCTTGTAAATCTTCAGGTGTCGTCATGTGTTAAGTGTGAATCGTACTCTTACATAGGATGTATTAAAAGTGCGAATGAGTTGCTATACTTTAGCCATTATTGAGTAATATAATATAGAAATGACGGAAATAATAATAAAGCCAAATAAACTATAATTACTCTGGTAGAATTTAAAAATTTAAGTAGTGCTATGCCAGTAAATCTAGTGTTTTTACGGATCACCACATTTTAGATAGAATCACGTAGAGATTCGATTCAGCAATAACAATTTCACGTACAAATTGCTGAATTGCTATTAAGATCAGTTGTTACGAACAACAATACTCGGAAATGGTTGATTGGGAAAGAAAACCTTTTTTTTCCTTCAATTTACCAAATACGATTCGTGCGTTCATTATATTTTATTGGTAGATAAATTTGTGAACCTGAAAGTAAAACGTCACATATCTATACCAATATAAAGCTGAAGAGTTTGCTCGTTGGTTTGTTTGTTTGAACGGGCTAATCTCAGGACTGGACCGATTCGAAAAATTATTTGAGTGTAACATAGTCCATTTTTCGAGGAAAGCTATAGACTACATAAAATCACGCTAAGATGAATGAAAAGAGTGGAGCGGCAATAAAAAATATTGCGAAAACGACTAACTTTAAAGCTTTTTTTTATATATTTATTTGGCAATCCAACAGGGTTTTATAATTTCATTACAAAGTATGACTATATATTATAAAAAAAGCTAATTTGGGATTACACTTTTAATGCCTTAAGCTAATCTTATCACTAGTTACAATACAAAAATCCGCCAAAACTAAGATTTGTGGATGTGTGTGTGTGTGTGTGTGTGTGTGTTTCTGGGTGTAGCGTCTGTTTGTTCTTTGCGTGCACTAAGTAAAAGGTGCAAGTTATTAAAAAATTACGTATTACAAACAATTTATATGGCAAAACAATTATGACTCGGTCACCTAGTACATAATAAAGTTATACAGATTTTCTATATTTATTATGAAAAATAAAAAAATAGAGTTATTGAGCTAATATAACATTAATCCGAAGTTTATAGTGGCTTAATACGTTAGTTTTTTATCATAACAAATGATAATATGCACTATTATGCTCTGCTAACTGTGCTAAGCCGAAAAGGGTACCTATAAAGTTATCTATATTATAAATAAAATATTAATAAATTATTTTTATTCAAATAATAAATATACTTTATATCTGATTACTAAGGATGTTAATGAGAAAGATTATAATGCTCTATCAGGTCACCGAAAATTTAAATAAATCATGAAATACATTTCATTCAAAATTATTTTACAATTTCAATAATTGATAACATTTTCCATGTAAATATTATAATTATCAGTTAAGTGCATCGAATAAGAGCGAACACATTTACGCCCACCGTCATATTTACGCCCGCATCCATTCAACGAAATTCACTTGACAGCGCGATATCGCAGGCTTTTTTATTCCAAATTCTATACAAAGTATTCTGGCATTATCTCTCCACCAGTCACCGGAGAAACGAGGCGATATCAGCACAAAAGCTCTTTGTAAGCAATATCTAACGGAACGAACTGCGACAGGAAAGCTCGCAGTGACAATGGCTAAGTTAAATTACAAATTGTAATACAAATTATTTGCGACATAACAGGTCTCCGAAAGTTTCGTATAGATCTAACGCAATATTATTTCCTTTGTGATATATTCTATTCGTTGCTGGAATTATTAGATTTAACATAGTCTTTCTTTTTTTAAATGTATTAAAAAAGTAATGCTTGTTTTTTTGCTTTTTTCCGAAATGAACGTACCAATTATTGGTTTGTGGTAGTGAATGTGTGCAGTACTAGTGTAGTGTGCTGATAGTTAAGAATCTCTACATTTAACAATATATTCATTATCTGTAATCGGTGTTTATGGCAAATTTAATATTTTATTTACATTTGTCTTATACAACTCTGTAAAGTGACTCCTAATTCTATTAACTATTTAATTTAACTGTCCCGTGACGGTAATTAAAATCGAATAATACTCGTAAGATTCATTGAAATACTTACTTCTGGCCAATATTTCAATAATGCTTTCAACGATAAATGATAAATAGGTTAAAAATGACATTATGTTCTTATGACGACACGAAAAACTATAGTTTCCTTGATTTTTAACTCCTCTTCTTCCTGCCCTTATCCCACTCTAAATGGGGTCGGCATGTTATAAACATGTTGTCACATAATTTGGCTACGTATTTTACGATCGGCCGCCTGCCTGACATCAACTTACCTTAGTCGTATTTTACGACACCTCGCTAAGAAGGATAGTGTTCTATTATGCTTACCCAGATACCACACGGTGGGTCAATTTATCTTATTTCCCTGATTTTTTACATTCCAAATTATTTTATCCGCAAAAATATTTAAAAATGTAAAAAAAAACAGAATTGAAATAAATAGTAATTTAACTGTAAAAGCCGTTCCTGATTTATATATTTTAATGCCCACCCTTTAAATTCCTGCCTCCTCTACCAGTTATGACAGATAACCGGTGGCCGCCATTTTAATGTCCCCGCCCAGATAACACATCGACGAGTTTTCGCGTAACTTCTGTCGTTGTGATTTACAAAGCCATTGTTACGTACCGCAGCACTCTCATATTGCCCACAAATCATATTAAAAGCTTTCAAAATGAAAACCTTTATATCAGTAGCCTAGCTATGATTGCGGCTTTACTCGCGAGAAAATCGGCGAATTTACGTAGAAAAAGGTTTTTCCGCGTAAATTCCGAGTCTCAGGAGTTCTCATGTAATGTTCTAGTAATCTAAACCTTCCGCAGGAATTACACTATCTTTTACTGAAAACTTTACTCAAATCACTACTACCTGCTACCCTAACTACTAAATATGCTACTAAAATTTTGAGAAAAACATACATACAGGCAGACAGCTTTTGGGGACTTTGCTTTATAATATGTATAGATATTAAAAAACACAGTGCAGCGCTAAGTCCGCTTTCTTCACGATAAAGTCAAAAACTAAAGAGCAAAATCATGCCTATTTCACCAATAAAGTAGAGTATTAGAAAGTTTAATTACGTAATTTTTTAGTTTGGTTTATATAAGTTGAAAAATGACGATAATTTAAACGCTAGAACTAGCGCTTTTAGATAGCTCTCCCAAATTTTTTTGAGATACTATAATATTATGGTCGGAATATTTCTGTTTAATTTAAGTACTAAAAATCCACGTCTCTGGATTACTGCGTTGTTAGTAAATTGCCTATCAGTGCAGCACAATAAGGTCGGCGATCAAAACTTTTGAGTCCCAAGAAGAGAGACGAGTCTTTTGCCCAGCCATACGATATAAAAAGCGACATAGTTCAGCTGATATCTTAACTAATAATAAGTGAACGTACAGAGGAAGTTAACGAAATTTCACATTCACATACTAGTTTGAGGTGTATCACTGTACCGGAATGTTCAAGCAAACAAACAAATAAACAGATTACCAACACGTAAAAAGGGTCTTAATGAAAAATGCAAAGCCAGAAACGCTCGAGTTCGGCCGAGGGTCAAAAATAATCCCTCATTATGTAAACAACCACGGGCGGATGTGCCTGTTTTCACAGTTAATATTATATTTAAGGCTTTCCGGAAGGTTTACGGAAAAGTTGATTAAAACAACCTGTTTTATAGTCATGAATTCTAATTAATTTATTCTTGTTTATTAAATCCCTACTAATATTATAAATGTGCAAGTATGTCTGTCTGTTACAACTTTAAAGAAAATAGGCTGGAGCAATATTCATGAAATCCGGCATATTTCATTTATAGATATAAAATAACAGTTTTTCTTTCGGGATGTAAGGGAAATAAGTGAGAGCTCATGGACGAAGTAGCTAAATGATTATATTTAGTAAAAAACACTAAGTTCAAACCCGAAGCGCAAGCTATAGTCGTGAAACTTAGAAATATTTTAAAGAGAATTTCATGAGGTAAGATGTGAACGACAACAGGCATGTCTGCAGACTACAAACCTGACATTAAAATTCTGCGCACGCTCCGTATACATTATGAATATAATACTTCTAAGTAATTCAGTTCATGTTTCTATTGCTCAGTAATAGATTATCTGCAAATATAACATTCGATATAGAATCAAACAAAACAAAAGTTCAAAAGGGTTTAAGTCATCACCATCATTCTCTTGCCCTTATACAACTCTAAGTGGGGTCGGCACAACTTGTTAAGAATATGTTATAACATGATTTGGCTACGTATTTTACGACCGGCCGCCTGCCTGACGTCACCTAAGTCATATTTTACGACACCTCGATAAGAAAAAGAGTGGTCTCTTCTACTCAGCTAAATAGGAGGGTTTAATTATATTATTAAAGATTTGTTCACTTATACAATAGATTCGCCAATAACAATGGTGATTGGCTTCATTATCTACAATATATTTATTCCAATAAGGAAATTATTCTAACTGTACTTTAATTGATTTTAAATTTGTAATGTTTTGTGATAAACCTATAGAAAGCCTGCATGAACCTAAACATGAGAACTGACAAAAACATGAGGATCAAATGAACTCACCCCCGGGGAATAAAGGCTACATTTAATTTATACTATACGCAAACGAACGTCCCGCCAACTTGTATATTTTGGGAGAAATATACGCGAGGAAGCTACGGGTCAGCCAGTTTCACAGGTCAGAGGTTCCGATTTCCCGATAGGTCAAAGATTAACGGCTTCTTGCATGCCCCAAGGGTGGTTAGGAGAAAAAGGTTTTTTCTTTAACTATTCCTTCATGATATTTGTTTTCCACTTCCACTAAAGAGTATTTTTTGGAAACATAATTAAAAGATGATTTCGTAAAAATATGTTTCACAGACTACTAAAAAGGATAGCTATGCATTTGTCCCTGCAAAAAGACATAAACTTGACATGATTGGTTCCCACAAAAAGTATGTAAGTAGCTAAGTACCTAATACTATTATCTATGGGAAATTATTCAAATCAAATATCATTTATTTGCTTTAAACATGAATTACAGAAAAATGTTAATAAATAATTTCTTTTATTATAAGAACTGTATACGAAGTGAATCTAGATAAATAGTGGTATGAAACGGTTTCGAAGAGATCCAAGTTATTAATATACGAGACAGTCTTAGCTTAGTTAAGTGAATTGCAAACTTCCACGCAAAACTAAACACGTCGGGAAAGTTGTAAGTTGGCAAGAACAAAGCTACAAGCGTGGGAATAATTCCTCGGATGAGGAAATTAGGTGTGAAGACGGTACTTCCACACGGATAAGCTTCCATTTGCGAGTTAAGGCGACACGCTCGACATAACACTGTATTACGACGAGTAATTCACTAGGTAATCATATTGTCGCTAATATTGTTCTTGATAATTGTAAGTCACAAGCCGTACCCACGATCGCGTCAACCTAAGTGCCAAAATACTCTTGTAAAGCGACGAGATATTTTGTATCGGCAACACTGGGCGGACGGGGAGATAAGATGGCGGCGAGCTACAAGAAGGATGTGTTCGATGGAAATGTATAATAATATAATATAAAGAGGGATCTTTTGTAAAGTAGATTACTGATTATAATGTACGGAATTATATTTAAGGAAAGTTAATACTATAGTTTTATTACATTTCAGAAGTGCCAAGAACTTTAAGGTATGTAATGTAAAATGGAGAAATGTTTCAATTTTAATTATTTCATATGTTATTATTTTGCGATAACCATTTTCATCATACCTGTTTTGATATACACGCCTACTGCCTTATTTTCATTAACTTCCTTTAAAAGAAAATAGATGACTGACAGTATTCGATGTAATTAACTTATTGTGTTATTTGTTTAATTTTATTTGTTAAAAAATAAATACTTGCGCTGTACAGGCCATAAACAAGATAATAATAATAATAAAAATAAATACAACAAAACAAAACAATAAATTTTAAATAATATAAATAATAAAAGTATCTTTAATATAAGTTTAATGTAAAAAGTATTTGTCCTTGCTTTTATATGAAAATAGTAAGAAAAGCATTACGTAAATGATAATTATACCCAATTGGTGTTCAATATTTTGAATTCCTTTGAAATACTTGCAATTTTCAAACTAATGGTTTTAGATCTAACAAGTAAAATATTAATCAATATTTCATTTTCATTATAATATTTAGTAATATTGAGTTTTTAGGATATAAAATATATTATTGTGTGTAGTTTCAGCTTGATAAACAGGTTCGAGACTCATTTAGGCTGGTACTAATCCATATCAATACAAATATGCTAAATACTGTGTCTCAGACGCATGGAGATTGAACTGAAAGGGATTAATTCAAGGTGTATTACACTTCATTGTGTAATTGTGGCTGTGGTGTATGCAGGTGGAGATGTAAAGTGTAATGTACTTTGTATATTTATATACAGGACACATATACGTGATACATGCATGAACATAGTCACTCTAACTCACACTGATACAAAAGGACATATACAGTTTCAGGATGCACCATGATAGTAACATGAGAGACCTTGGTGAGAATGGTTGTAAAGTGACATGTTGTTACTGTAGTGTGTGTTTGAGCCTGTGCTATATTCACACAACATTGGTTTGTAAACACTACTGTGGCCGTAGCAAGTGGTAATGCTATGGATTTTGTTATAAATGGTTATACAAAAATGATATTTGATTTAAAGCAATGAGTACTAATACATATATATTTTATTTATTTGTTGCACAAATTGTGTTTGCAGTTCTGGTCTGGTTCTGGGTCTAGATTTTTAATAGACATCAATATTTGGAGTTTATTGATATAATTTACCTGAATCAGAATAAATATTTATTACTTTATTGTACATACATATTGTTAGAAAAGTTAAATAGTACATGCACCTACATTTGAGTACCAGAAGGAAAAGGTGAAGAAGGGAGATATGGGTAATATAGAAAGAAAGAAAAATAACAAATACAAATGATATATAAAGAATAATAATTGCACACTTTACACAAAAGAAAAAAAAATGCAGTACAGATACAAGTAAATATTTAAATTTTTATAAATTTGACTGTTTAATTTTTGTAAAATAAGTAGATAAATAAAGATGTTAGTAATATATAATTACTTGAAACAAATATTTTCTAGTCTGTGACTTAAATGCCGAAAGGGAAACAGATTTGGTTTGTTATAGATAGCAGTTAGTAGTTCACTTATATGTTTATACTCATAAATTACAGATAGTTCAGTTTGTCTCTAATTCATGTCTTTAAATATTTGATGCCCTTTCCCTATAAGTTCAGTTATGATAGAATATGATTATGATTTATATAAAATAAAGAAATCATTTATTTATTGGAATAAATCCACAGCTATTATTATAACTAAACACTAAAATAAGTCAATTAGAATTTTATTGCTTGAAGCAAAACTGATATTAGTGATTGTTTATTAGGAGTCCATCTTCATTATCAATCATTAGGAATCTTATTATTTATTTATACACTTTATTGTACACCACAACAAATAAATTGGAAGCAAAAAAAAAAAAAAAAAAAAACAAATTGTAACATACAAGAGCTTAGTAGCGATCTCTTCCAGGGGACCCTTGGGTTAAGTAGAACTGTAACAATGGTGGGGTGGTGCACTATTCTATAGTTAAATACATACTAATAATACATATGAAGACAAAGACAAAAGATTTACACATCATAAAAACATCTAAAAGTAATATATATGCAATCTATAAACTAATACATATTATATAATGAATACATAACAATGATTTAAATACATACATTAATTATTATTTGACAAGTAGTATTGCTTTACAGATTTTTTAAAAATATGACTAATGATTTGGATTCTTGAATATTTAAAGGTAATACATTCCATAATTTAATCTTAACATTGTATTTATATATACAGAAGTTTTAGGATACTTTTGGATCTGTTTGTATATTTCCCACCTTCTGTAGAAAGTGAGATGTTTATTTCGTTGTTTAATTTCTGTTTTGTAAAGAAAGTAAGGAACATACTTGACACAGAAATACAAATAAAAATACTAATTTCAACAGTCCTACATTTTCCACAAAAAAAAAAATAGAATAAAATATTAGTGAATAAAAATAAAATATTAATAATTAAATTAGTATTCACTGGTTAAATAATTTTAAACAGGTCATAACATTTATTAAAGGTATATGAAATCTTTAAAGGATTAAATATGAGGTAAAGTGCCGCATAACTATTATAAGGAGTATTAAACAGTGTATAAATTTATATTTTGAACAACTTGGTTGCATATGGTTTATCCCAGGCACTTTTGTTAATTAGTTTGACAAATTTGTTAAATTAGTTGTTTATATATATGTGTTTTCATTTTTGTGAAATAATTTGTCTTAAAAGGTTTTCTGTATATAATTCTTTTTGTTATGAATAGATTCTAACCAAATACCTTTCTTTGCGAGTTATGTGGAGCATTATGGTGGATGATGGTGATCGCTATCAACATGCAAGCAACCTGAAGGCATTAAATACAAGATGATCGCTATCAACATCTACGGAACCTGAAGGTATTGAACATGAGTTGAAAAAAAAAAAAAGGTAATCGCTTTCAGATTATAAGCAACCTGAAGGGGTTAAGTATGTGTTAATCGAGCCAGATGTTTAAGACATAAAAGCCTATTGCCAGGTATTCGGGCATTTATGATGATATATTTTAAGATGATAATCTCGCTAAAATGTATGGGTTAGCGAATATTGTGTAACTGTGTAGTATTGATATGGACAAACTTGCTAGAATTGATGGGTTAGAAAGTACTATGTTACTGTTAGGATGTTTATATACAATCTTGCTGAAATTGAGGGGTTAGAAAGTATTATATTACTGTTAGGATATGAATAGACAAACTTGCTAGAATGGGGTGGTTTAGTAAGTATGGCCGAACTACAGTAACATATAATTAATGGAGTTGCTTTTTACCCCGACAATATAAAGTATTGTGTCATTCGAATCTAACCTCTAATATAAATAAATTCTTCTGCACAACTAGTACAGCTTAATATGGATGATATATTTGTATGGCATTGATTTTATATTTAGTACAGAAAGAGTTAAGTGTAAGAAATATGCTTATACTTAAAGAATATAAAGAAAATATTTGAATATTATTTGAATGATTAAAATATCTGGATTGAGAATACTATCAGCTCTGCAGTCTTGAATGACAAGACTGAGGTTTAATAATGTGAAATTGAAAATGTATAAAGGATTGATCGCAGAGTTTCTTGCTGGATCTTCTCGGTAAGAGCAATATTCCGCACAAATTGTAGATTCATTAAACATATTGAGCATTAACGATTCAAAAGTACTTAAAAGAGGTAATTTGAATAAAGATTATTTTAATTTGATGAGTTAATTTTGTTAATGCATCATCTACATCGCACTCCGTGACTGAAGGGTGCAGCGTTGCGATAGTCGGTGTCGCAAAATGAATGGTTTGCATACACTATACTCCGTGGACGTTGTACTGTCACGATAGTAAGCGATTTGATGAGTTGATTTTGTTGTTGTACCATCTACATCGCACTCCGTGACTGAAGGGTGCAGCGTTGCGATAGTCGGTGTCGCAAAATGAATGGTTTGCATACACTATACTCCGTGGACGTTGTACTGTCACGATAGTAAGCGATTTGATGAGTTGATTTTGTTGTTGTACCATCTACATCACACTCCGTGACTGAAGGGTGCAACGTTGCGATAGTCAGTGGCGAAATGAATGGTTCGCATATACTGTACTCCGTGGACGTTGTACTGTCACGATAGTAAGCAATTGATGAGTTGATTTTGTTGTTGTACCATCTACATCACACTCCGTGACTGAAGGGTGCAACGTTGCGATAGTCAGTGTGGCGAAATGAATGGTTCGCATATACTGTACTCCGTGGACGTTGTACTGTCACGATAGTAAGCGACTTGATGATGACATCGCACTCCGTGGTTTGGTGCCGTGATGATCGACGATGAGCGATGGCTGCCGGGTGTGTTGACGGCTGCCGTGTGTGTTGACGGCTGCCGGGCGTGCTGACGGCTGCCGGGTGTGCTGACGGCTGCCGGGTGTGATGACGGCTGTCAGGTGTGTTGACGGCTGCCGGATGTGTTAACGGCTGCCGGGCGTGTTGACGGCTGCCGGGTGTGTTGACGGCTGCCGGGCGTGCTGACGGCTGCCGGGTGTGTTGACGGCTGCCGGGTGTGATGACGGCTGTCGGGTGTGTTGACGGCTGCCGGATGTATTGACGGCTGCCGGGCGTGTTGACGGCTGCCGGGCGTGATGACGGCTGCCGGGTGTGTTGACGGCTGCCGGGTGTATTGACGGCTGCCGGGTGTGTTGGCGGCTGCCGGGCGTGTTGACGGCTGCCGGGCGTGTTGACGGCTGCCGGGTGTGCTGACGGCTGCCGGGTGTGCTGACGGCTACCGGGTGTGCTGACGGCTGCCGGGTGTGCTAACGGCTGCCGGGTGTACTGACGGTTGCTGGGTGTGTTGTTGGCTGCCGGCGACACTTAAGCGGACGCCTATCAGTGATAAGAATGAAGAAGGATTCGGCATGTCCAGGAGTGGAGAAGAGGAAGGCTTGTGGTTTATTCACCGGTAAGATGGAAGATATTGGGTAAGGATAAAACTGAAGTTGAGGCTTAAATAAATATCCCTTTCAGGGATAATATGAGATTTGTAAAAGCGACTGATAGCTTAAAGCAGGTGACACTGTCGGGACGGCAGTGAATCTGGTGGCACTACGTGGGGAAATTTGTCAAGTAGTCAATCACATGAGCTAACTACAAGTCTGGGCGTCTCCAGGACTCAGTAGATGTGTCGTTTAAGTTGTAGTGGTAACTAATTGGACTGATTAGACTTGGATAAAGCATAACAACAGGAGGGATAAACGGTGCCATTGTTACTGTACGATTGTTATTGACTTTAAGTTTCTTTTAGTGTATTTATGATTTGGATTTGTGCTTTTAGGGCATGATATATTTCGCTGTAGGGGCTCCACAACAATAACTAGCAGAGTTCAATCCTGCTGGGGCAGTCGACCGGTTCCGAGCGCTGCGAGCGCGCCGCCTGCAGTGCAGCATGCGACCCGGCCCCAGTTATCAGCGCGCCCTCATTGCGAAGCCACGTCACTGTGCAGTATTTCCCTACTTACGTAGACAACCATCCTACTAATTTTGTAAATGTGGAAGTTTGTGAGTGTGGATGTATGTGTGTTACTCTTTCGCGGCCGACTCGCTGGGCCGGTATTGGTGGGGTTTGGCACATTTATCCGTTGTACACCGGAGTGACATGTGGACTTTAGAATTTATGTTGGTTCTACAGGAATAGAATGACAAAAAAAAAGCGTCATCTATTACCGACCAATTACGCGACAGCAGTTTACGTGGGCGGGGTTGCGGGTAAAAGCCAGTATAAATAGTTTAGCCTTTATCACTTGGTTTGTTATAGTTATAATTGAATTCCAATAAACGATACTAATTTAATTAGTATACAGCAGATAACATCATAATTTAATATTGTTTTGTCACCAACGAAATGTACACATAGGTACATTAGTAAACATTGGGAATGTGAAACTAAAGTGATGGGAGTCAATAAAAAAAAAAAAATTTTGGAGAACACTTAAGTTTTACCCGTAACAGAAGTAGTAATCCATAGTTGCACTTTAAAGTAATGGTCATATGTAAAATTAGTTTAAATTTATTTGCAGGTTCTGAATGTCTTCTTTTGCCGAATGTAAAGTGGTATCCCGTGCATGAGGACATACACGCGTTCAGGATGGACGAGTGTAAAGCGACGAGATATTTTGTATCGGCAACACTGGGCGGACGGGGAGATAAGATGGCGGCGAGCTACAAGAAGGATGTGTTCGATGGAAATGTATAATAATATAATATAAAGAGGGATCTTTTGTAAAGTAGATTACTGATTATAATGTACGGAATTATATTTAAGGAAAGTTAATACTATAGTTTTATTACACTCTTTATTACGTGGGCTTTTTTCCGAGATTTTTTATATATTTTTTATTATTCTATAAGCTTCAATTATACAAAAATTCATAAGTATTGCTCCTGAAGATTAACCATGAAAGCATAAAAGACAGACAGATGTTGGCAATTAAAATTTTATTATGGATATAAAAAGAAAAGTTTGAACCTATCAAGCAAGCAAGACAAGGTTTGCAAGTTACATATTACCAAAAAATAAAGAACGTTTGTGTTGCATCGATAGCATCCCCGCACCTGTAAAACGCAGCGATAGTAAATTCACCTTGAAATGGACTGACGACGTCAACTGGTGTAACGCTATATACAAGCGGCACAAGATAGTGTGACAGGTTGAAAAAGAAAAAGAAGAGGCATGATTAATTTTTACCATAGATACAGATAAAACCATATTAGCTATCTGTCAAAAAATAATAGTAGGAGATAGTGCTTATACAGCAGGCCATATACAAAGCCATATTTTCCACGAACCATTTTTGTTGTTGAGTATCCCAAGACTCTGAAAATTATAGAAAAACATTAGACTCAGAAACAGTTTTATAATCTAGAAGTTAATGTTCTGCAGTTGCTGCAATATTTATAAAAGCAATTTACATCCCTATTCCTATTCTAGACTAACCACACAGTAAAGGTGACCTACATTTAATATTTCAAACCGGCGTAGACTTGAGACCGAGCCGCGAGAGGCAGGCGCCGTAACGAATTAAAAATTAACAACTCAGTCGTAAGTATCCAAGCAGGTTTCACTCACGTCATAAATAAAATTAACTGCGACGTATTTTTGATATAAAATGCCAACACTATACTTTATACATCTTGAACTCCTACGCCAGATGGAGACTTAAAAACTGAACAGGCATTTTGCTTCTATGAGTAGAATATGATTGTTTAATACTTCTTTAAAACATGGCGTAAAAGAATCATCCAGATCCGGAAGTACCAAGGAGCTATCAGTGCTTATGATCTCCGCCTTCACTCTAAGCCACGATTTTCGAACATTCCACAAGCGCATGTAATAATGTGTTGAACTTGGAACTGCAATCGTCACATCATCCAAATGTGTCTACTTTCCAAAAATAATTCTTAAAGCAGACCTGACCTGATAGGAATTGTGTCAGGTATGTGATGGGTATAGGATCCTTTGATTGTGGATTCATGTTGGATTGCTGAAATCGTCCAGTGCTTTACACTTGGCAAATCGAACTGATACAATCTGACTTTAACGGAAGTAACTGAAATGAAGACCAAGACGATGACCATCGGCAGTTCAGTAGTATCCGTCATTAGCGGACGTCGTATTTGACATTTTCAAGTTGGACAATAAAATACGAAAAGCTATTTTAAAATTCAAGCAAAGAGGAATACATAAAAGTATACGAAGAAATGTTGAAATTAAAAAATAAATCTCAACTTCAGTAGTTCCGTTAAAACGGAATAAGGAGCGCTGCCAAGTGGAAATTAGTATGATATAGAGTTGGCGCCTCGCCACGAAAGCCACCCACCTGTATTTGTGCTGGATATATTATTGTTGGCGAACAATGAGCAGGATAATACGGCTCGTGACCTACTGCCTATTAGCCTATCATGAAGGTAAGCTTTGTTGGAAGTGACTAAACGGAATAGTCGGGGTCATTGGTTCCTGGACCCTTGACTATCTATTTCTTTGTTTATCATTTGCACGCAGGCACGACTACACTTTATTGATTTTCATCTCTTTTATTATTTATATCATCTATTATAACCTTTCTTCTTCTGTTTGTTCGCTTATCGCACCTATTTAAATTTTCTGTTCGACCCAAAGGTTAACTGGTAGGGAACGCTTAATTTAGCATTGAGCATGTCTTTTGTACTTTTATATCTTAATACTATTTTTAAAAACTATTCAAGTAAAAACCTAGGTTAAACTGCAGTAAAACTGGATTTTTTTGTTTTTGCGTAAATAATGATGATCAGCAACTAATCTCCGAATGGCATTTTCATATTTTCTCTTAAGATACCAGCGAAAACACGAAGATTTACATAATATTACGATGTTGCGATAATATTACGATGATGTTATAATGATGTATTAAGGAGTAATAGGAAAATTGCGTTATTTCACTACATAACAAGCCAAGTAGCAGTGTATAGCTGTCGAGTTTCTACCTTTTAATATGGTATTCTTGTTTCTCGGAAGCGTGTGCTATTTTATAAAGCAGTCCCACATTTTTATTACGATTTAAAACTGCTTTCGAATAAGTTTGAATGCGACTCGTTTTTGAATTCACCGAATCACGAGACTTACATTTCATTGTTGCAAAAATCACAGCCGTTTGTTTCGGTGTAAGTGTATTTTTGGGTTCTATAGGATCCATCTATTATCGGTTTCCTTTGCAGCGGTGTATATAATCTCTTTCGGATTTTTAAGGCAAAATACAAATCTACAAATTTATAATTTCTTTTTCTATCATAAAAGAGAAAAATTAATTTATACATATTTTTTAATCTCACAGGGGAACTCTAAAATCTATTCATCCTATATATCAGCTTCAATTGTGTCAAATTTCATCAAACTTGCTACAGCAGATTAAATTTATTATATTATTACAGATCTTATTTAAGTTAAATGTAATTACTTTACATTAATTTATAAAATTATGCGTTACTATGCGGAGATCCATAATACAAAAGAAATACTCAAATTATTTTGCTATAAACCGCGATAAAGATAAAATCCGTGATAAAAGATCTTTATCGCGGATTACAGTAAAATAATTTTACTATTACTTTTCATTTATATTATTCACTGCACTAGGTTTTAACTTGAAGTTCTAAACTCCACGTCGCGTTTGATATAAAAGGAGGTCGCAATCAAGTACAGAACGAGGCCTGTAAACAAAAAATTCGCTTAATAAAGTCTTGGTAGAACGTGAAGAGGTCGCAAAGTTTTTTAATTAGCTTTTTGCTATTAATAGGACGCGGAATTAAAATGTTTGAGAAATGTTAGCCTAATGAATGTGTGAATTAATGTTTAAACCTGACGCCTTTCAGTGACGTTGAAGCTGGTATACTGTTATCGTGAAATATAATTAACATCAAATATATCGTGGTTTTTTGTCCAACTCAACTTTCGCTCTGAGTTAATTTTTTTTTGTGACAGGAAAATTAGTGTACCAAAAAGTCTTTCAAAAGAAAAAGGTTTTTTCACTTTGATATTAAAATAATGAACAAAACTAAGAAACTCGCAACAAGCTTATGTTAATTATGATTTCACAGACGCCTATTTATATGACCATAGTAAAAAAAGAACGCAACAAGCTTATGCCTTCACAGACACCTATTTATATGACCATAGCAAAAATAAGAGCAACACAGGCAAAGTAAAAAACGAAAACCAAATTAAAGATTTAAACGAGACAAATAGGGCAGATATGTGAAGAAAAACTATTATTATAGATACGAAAATGTTTGTTTCTAATTATACAAATAATAAATAATTTAATACAATTTGTTGATACCTATGTCGCGCATCCCGAAAGTTATTTATATACGTATTAAAACAACATATCACAAGCATTAGATTTTTCTTTAAAATAGTTTATGAAACATCTTTAAAATGTCTAGTGATAAAATAATTTTTATTGCAGATACACCAGTCTGCACTGATTTTATGTAATAACAATCAAATTTTGTTATTTTTTGAAAATATTGTTCGCTAAGATACTTGCTGGTAACATTTTGCGAGTCAGAAGTACCTACCTACTTGAAAAAGACTTGAATTAATAATACCATTCGAATGTTTAATGTCCTGTAAAGAAATTGAAATATGTTAGGCTACTTAAGAAGGAAAATATATTTTCAAAAAAAAGGACATTTACATATTCAAAGCCATGTCCGAGTTGAACCAAAGTGACGGGCAACTCGCCCGAAGCCACCCTTATCAGTCGCAGCCACCAAACGCTTGCCAAAACACTCTACATTATGCAACTTGACGTATGTGCTTGGTAACACGGGACGAGAATCTCACTTTATGACTTTAACCTACTTTGAAACTAGGATATACTTCAGTGAATGATATTATCTAAACTTTATCAGACAACACCTACAACTCCGCCGTGTGATATCCGGTTGAGTAGAATAGACTCATTTCTTATAGAGGTGTCGTAATAGGCGACTAAGGTAAGTTGACATCAGGTCGTAAAATAACAAGCCAAAACATATTGTGCCGACCTCACTTAGAGTGGGATAAGGGCAGGAGAATGATGATGACCTTCTACAAATCTCTCCCATATCATTTCATCTTTGTGCTATATATTAGTAATATAAGTAAATGAAAAGCCTATTTTCCCACTGTCACTGTTGAGCAAAGTCTTCCCTTTTCCTTTATAGAGGAGCATTGAAACTAAGGCTCACCTTATGCAGATCAGCACGATAGCTGTTTGATAGATTGGTTGGTAGTATAGTAAAAAAGCAGAAAGATAAGAAGTAGCAGGCTATTGCTATCTTACTTCTGGGCAACGGTTTCCTCCTTTTGGAAGAAGGGTTTCAGCTTTCTCAAACCATTCGGTTTAGCGTGAACGCACGAGTTACAACATTTTCTTTAGGCATATTTCAATTTTTACTCAGCCTAAAGCGCAGTATTAATTTTGAAAAATGTTTGAAAACAGATGAGTGGTAAATATAATATCACGGAAGAAAAAGAAGCAGAGTGGACACACGTGAGGATAGTTGTGGATATGGGCGGAGAGGAGAGCAGTATTGCAGCCTATTGACGCAGTTGTTGTGTGCGCGTAGTTAAGAAGTTGTCACAAAATAAAGAAACTAACTTTGAGAGAAAATCGTTTGTATTTATTAAATAAAGGAAAATATTGTATATTAAAAAGTTTGTAAGTTGAATGTCAAACATTATATATGACTGTAATAAAATAGTGAATAAAGGCGCCGCCGTTGTTAATAGCCAACCAGAGTGGTCCGCGGCCAGCTCACCGCAAGCACTCGCCAAAACATGTTCGTGTTTTATCACAGCCCGTGAAATATGCCATAGTTCATGCATGAATAAGCTGTTCACTTTATTGCCGGAGTTTATTTTTGAATTACTTGTTCGAGGCACAACGAGGCGTGAAGGTAACGTAACTCTTTTATCTGGTAGTATCCGACTGAGTAGAGATAAACCACCATCATTTCTTACCTAGGTACGTAAAGGTAAATAAGGTTAGTTGACCCGCCGTATGGTATCCGGCTGAGTAGAATGGACCACCCTCATTTCTTACCAAGGTGTCGTAGAAGGCTACTAAGGTAAGTCGACCAGCCGTATGTTATCCGACTGAGTAAAATAGACCACCCACATTTCTTGCCGAGTTGTCGTTAAAGGCGACTAAGGTAAATCGACCCACCGTGTGGTATCCGGCTGAGCAGAATAGACCATCCTCATTTCTTACCGAGGTGAAATATAAGGCAACTAAAGTTAGTAGACCCGCTATGTAGTATCCGGCTGAGTAGAATATACCACCGTCATTTCTTCCCGAGGTGTCGTAAAAGGCGACTATGCTAGAGACGACCCCACTTAGAGTAAAATAAGGGCAGGGGGATGATTCTAAGATGTATATAAATACAGATAAAATATAATTTAACCGATCGGCATGATAAACCAAACCGTTACCTTATCTTCTAAAGATCTTATAAATACAAGCTCAGTGTTTGCAAGGAGAGATGGATTTATAAACATTTGAGGACCATCAGTGAACAGCATAACGCTGGGGGCCGTTTGCTACTTCCATATTTAACCCCTGAATGGAAAACGAAAAGCTTGTTTAATTTCAAAATTTAAATGAAGCCTTGCTATTACATTTTGGTAGAAAACTAGACATTTTTAATTTGGTTTTCGTAACGTAGAATGTTACACAAATGTTTAAAGAGACAGCTTGTTAGAGCCACTTGTACTGGGTTTAAATCTTGTACGTCTTACAAAATTTCTCGTATTCACAAATTTCAAATGGTCGTCGCAATAATAAACATGTTTTTAGCGTACTGAATTATAATGTCAGACTTTATTATTAAAAAATTCTTAAAGTCAAATCCTGTAGTGCTTTATAAAATAGCTGATCAATCAACAACATTCGATCTATATAATATATATACAACGTATTAAGATCAAAAGAAACCGGGATACCTTGTCCCGCCGGGAGTGAAAGGAAAGACTCACCAGTCGGTAACAACAATTTTATTAGGGTCGTAAGAGGTCTACTGCCCGTCAATGCTATGCTTCGTAAGTAGGTAGGTGTGCGCTAGGTACTGCCCTGGCTTTGTCTATCTGCGGAGTAGGCCGTGCAGCGCGCGCCCGGAGAACGAAGAGCCGACCCGAAGAACGTCGGGCCCGGGCTCAAGGTCACTGAAGTCCGGCTCTGGCTGAGATGGGGGTAAAAGGTGCCTTTTCTAACCCCGATATGACACCCCAATACGTGGGGAAATAAACCTCACAAAATACTAGATATGAAAAAGGTAAAAAAAATAAAAATAAAAGATATCTAGGCTGTTCGTCCTCTTCGAAGAAAGGGGCACGCACGATTATAGTCACAGGTCATCATGCCTGTGAACGTGCGCACCCCGTCGACTCAGGAAACGAACAGCCCGGGCTGACGGGCTAATGCGCCCGCGCCCACCTATGGCGAGACAAGAGGCGGGGAGGAGCGGGAGGAGGGCCCGCGTCGTGTGACTAGGAATGAGTCACACGATTCCGCGCGTTAAATTATTGTTTAAATAATAAAATATACATAAATACGTTTAAATAAATATAAAAATACATAAATATACGTTTTTTACGTTACAATACCCCCAAGCGCAGTGAAGGATTTTATCCTAAATAAAATCCGCTTACCAAATGCCTAGTACTCGTTAAACACTATCATACCTCGCTATCATACTTCTCGCTTTCACAAAAACGTCAGTAATTGAAAGTAAAGAATTACTGACGCACAATTACAAAAAATAGGTAATCAGTTAAACGAACTGAAATACCCTACGAATACTATAGAGACAAGAGATAAGAATAAAACGCTTAGGAGATTGAAAACGAAAAAAAAATATATATGAAGCTAAGTTAAAAAAAAAATCAATGAAATAAATGATAAAAAAAATTAACCAAAATAGAAAAATACTAAGAAAAAAATCAAAAACAAAAATGATTGGGTAAATGCTGAACAAAACGAAGTGAAAAAAAAAAATTCTCCGTCTGTTACAAAAAATGAAGTAAAATGAAATAACGTTTCGGTTGAATGAGTTAAGCAAAAAAAAAATCGTGAAATAAAATCTAAATGCAACAGAAAAAAAAAATTAAATTAAAAAAAAATGATTAAGAAAATAAAAATTAAAATGCAACTAGTGTGTACGGACCCTTACAAATAAAATAAAAAGTGTACAAGTCACGTCAAAAAAAAATATATATATTGTACAAAAAATAATTATTTGCTGACCGTAATAAACAGGTCAACAATGGTTTAAGAAAGAAAATGTTTGTTTTTTTTTTGTAGGTTAAAAAAATAATTTAGAACAAGTAAAAAAAATAGGTAGTGTGACCGCACCTTTATATAAATTACAATACGATCGATATTTTAAAAAATATTAGTATGTGCGTACATCTTAGTTGCTGGCAACCAAAAATAAAAAGAAAAACGTTTCACAAAAATAAAAAGACAAAGCACAAACACTATTAAGTATCACTACCTTCTTAAGAAGCAAAGCATGACCATGATGAAACCACGACAAGGGCGCCAGTGTCCCGCCGGGAGTGAAAGGAAAGACTCACCAGTCGGTAACAACAATTTTATTAGGGTCGTAAGAGGTCTACTGCCCGTCAATGCTATGCTTCGTAAGTAGGTAGGTGTGCGCTAGGTACTGCCCTGGCTTTGTCTATCTGCGGAGTAGGCCGTGCAGCGCGCGCCCGGAGAACGAAGAGCCGACCCGAAGAACGTCGGGCCCGGGCTCAAGGTCACTGAAGTCCGGCTCTGGCTGAGATGGGGGTAAAAGGTACCTTTTCTAAGCCCGATATGACACCCCAATACGTGGGGAAATAAACCTCACAAAATACTAGATATGAAAAAGGTAAAAAAAATAAAAATAAAAGATATCTAGGCTGTTCGTCCTCTTCGAAGAAAGGGGCACGCACGATTATAGTCACAGGTCATCATGCCTGTGAACGTGCGCACCCCGTCGACTCAGGAAACGAACAGGCCGGGCTGACGGGCTAATGCGCCCGCGCCCACCTATGGCGAGACAAGAGGCGGGGAGGAGCGGGAGGAGGGCCCGCGTCGTGTGACTAGGAATGAGTCACACGATTCCGCGCGTTAAATTATTGTTTAAATAATAAAATATACATAAATACGTTTAAATAAATATAAAAATACATAAATATACGTTTTTTACGTTACAACCTAATTAAAATATGCTAACAGAGTATCTGAAGCATATTTAGTATAGTATATGCAATGAAAAAATGTAATGCTAAATCTAAAATGCACTATTCTTTTTCATATTTAACACATGCAGGATTTGAAAAATTTAATGCACTATAATCCTCCACACACAGTACACTAGCACACCACACATTCACAGTCACAATTTTAACAATCGTTTCAACCCGTAACAGAAGCATCATCAGGATATAGATTCCACGACAAAATCGCAATTTGCGAGTTGATTGTTATAATAATAAGCATTCGAAATAAAGTAAACCTTTTGCTTTTACCATTAAACTTTGTGTATAAATATTTGTTAAAACTTTTCATCAATATTGAAATATCATTACATTTCAACACTCGTGACCATAACGGCTTACATGTTAACACTCACTAATTGCGCTAGCATAAATCCCCTTTTCACTCTAGTTCACCTATTTCATATATCTCCCTTTGATGGTATTAAACTTTTAACAAGCTACATGACATGTGCAGATACAAATTAAATATTACCTAACGACCAATATAACATCGAATATTTATATAGCTAGCTACGATGTACATTAAAATGCAGGAGTGTGAAACCTCAGCTTCAGCGACTTCAGCTTTTTTCATTTATGCATCTATTTTTCTTTGATACGTCTTACAGTCGAATATGGTAAGGAACCTTCTAGTTCTATAATAACTATGCCATTCTAACATACTTAAAATCATTATTATGGATGTCGGAACCTTAGTTGTATCTTCTGTAAATATGGTGTAAATGTACGATTACATATTGCCCTATCGGAATAATAAAGTCACTGAAATAAATTATATTATACACAAAACTAACTCCACAATACACAAATGTATAAATTTAATCAGAGTGTATATTTTAAAGCGAAACATGTCCTCTCCATTTATGTCCCAGAGTGAAAAGTTCGTAGAACATCACTACGACGTAGTACAGCTACGGAATTGCAGCTACGTAATTCCTTGTACTGTTCTACGAGGCTACGAATAATGCAAAGCTACGGTGTACTTTTATAAACAGGTTTCCAAAAACCACTGACATATAAAGCTCTTCTTACACAATATAATTTATTTCATGATAGAAAAAAATCCTTTAATACGATAGTACACAAATGGCATGAAATGTGTTGTTACCAAATGACGTATGCATCGTCGTACACGTCAGCTCCTGAGATATCTGTCGGTTCTAATGTACTACTTAAATGATGAGAAGTAAAAAGATTACAGACTAGAAAACTATAGACATTAACTTATTTTCTTAAATATTCCTACCCACGTAGCCTCAAACGAAAGCTTAGTCACTTGGTGGGCGATGGAACGAACTCTACTAATATCACTACGTGGTAAAATTAGGAATGAGGAGATTTGTAGAAAAAGCAAACCGATACAGATCGACGTGTCACAAAGCGGTAACAATATACGGTGTACATAAACCGGAGAACTGATGGGTGTTCGGATTTTAGGGTGCTAGAATAAGGACCCTACACCGGTAAACACAGCGTCGATCTTCACTTACAAGGTGGACTGACGACCTAAAAAAGGTTGTGGGAACCGCTGAATACAAGCGGGAAACTATCATCTGGTGGAAAAAGAAAGGTCATGTGACATGTGGAGACCAATATCCAGCAGTGGACGTCTTTAGGTTGAGAAGGAGAAGAAATGTCTTGAACATTTGTGCGTTTTCCATTGCCACAAATAAGTTAATTCGAGCAAATAAGATCAGAACAACGATCCAAGGAGCAATCCATCAGTCTAATAGACACGCTTGTTATCAGCGTATCGCCCGACAAATGGAAATATCTCCCAAGACGGTGTTTGCGTGATATTCGAGGCGATTAAATATCTGATGACATGAAAGATTAATCGGACCTTAACAAAGTTTTCAAAACACGAAAATACGAACAAAAATAACAATTGTTTGCCAGGACTTTTTCATTTAACATCATTTTTAGTTTCCGAGAAACAACTGAACAATTGAAGCTCTATCTCTATATCTCGTGAACATATCTATATTTACTCGTATTATAAAACAAAGTCCTCAAAAGCTGTCTGTCGATTTTCTCAAAATCTACTGAACGGATTTTTGTACGGTTTTCACTAAAAGATAGTATAACGCTTGAGGAAGTAAAATTCCCGCGAGATCGGTATTTACGCGGGAAATACTTTGTGACACACTGATTTCCACGTGGGCAAAGCCGCAAGCACAGTTACTAGCTACTAGTAAAAAAATCCCGATTTAATTTAGGAAAAAGGAAAAAAAAACGCATAGCACATAAATCAATGGCATTTCGGTTACCACTTGTTGTTAATAATTGTACGATGAAAGACGTTATCGTAACATACTACAATATACAAACTACTATTTGCCCTTATCCTCATTTCGAACATCTTTTTCTGATGAATGCATTCTAATATTATAAACGCGATAGTATAATTATAGGATGTTTCTTTTCTATCTCGGTCAACGCAAACGAAGTCGCCAACAAAATCTAGTTTCAAATATAAACAAAGTACATAAATTGCATATCATATCAAATTACACGTGTTCATGTTTGTTGCCGTAATTAAACAATTCACTAACTTAATTTTCTACACAATTCAAAAACCACAAACACTTCTCACGTAAACACCGCTCGAGTTTCATTGTTGAGGAATTATGCGGGAAAACCGTCACAAACGGTACCTACACTTTGACAGACCACATTAAAGGAGGCTGTTAGTATATGATGAAAAGGTGTTATCTTATACAGCAATACAAAATGAGGAAAGGAATTATTTTGAAATTGCTACAACATGTTTCAAATACAACCATCTTCAAATAGGTCAATTAACATAGAAAAACGTTGAAGGCGTCAATATGTGACGAGTTGTTGAAAAAAATTAAAATTGGTTGACTTTTGAGAAAATAGCTTCTTATTTATTGAATAAGTGTAGAGGAAAAATATCGTTGTTATAATATTATATATATACCAGAAGTTACAATAAAATTACTTTGCTGTAATCCGCGTTTTTGTTAAGAGAATACATGCAATGCTAAGTGTATGAAGCAGGCAACAATCACATACCACATACATGCAGGACAAGCCGCCACACGTATGACGATACGCTTCCAACACTCCCTACAAGCACTACACACATTCACTACCACAACCTTTACGATCGCTCCGCCACGAAATAGAAGCATCATCAGGAGGATAGACTCCAGGAACAAAATCGTAATCGAAGTGATTGTAACCAGTTTAGTAAAGTTTTTATATAGAAGTTGCAAGTTTTATTCCGCGCTAATATAAACGATAAACCGTTTTTCCTTTGGGATAAGGAAAAAATAATACTTAGTACAATATAGTACTTAAATGAGGTTATTAAACTAATAAAAACACGAAGTTTATTATATAGGTTCACACAAGTATAAATGTATAATATGTAATGCTGCGGTGTAGTACCAAGGAACATTTGGCCGTAGCCCAATTCGCAGATACATTGTTATAGCTGGCGTAACTTCGTGGTGATGGCGTCTACGCTTTATTTAACTTAGTATTAATAGTGTTTAAAACAAAACAACTTATACGTTATTTCTAGCAGCTTTCCTATATTTTGTAGATTTTTTTGATCGTTAGGAAAAGTTAACAATTATATGTTTCACAGTAGTACATCGTTACTTAAAATTTTAGGTGGCAAGTAAAAAATTATTAGCCAAATAGAAAAACATGCTTGTTCTATATTTTTCATATTTTTTGTAAAATATTTTGTTAATAGCAGATGTGTATGGTGTTTAAGGATATTTAGAGAACTAGATAAAACCACACTGGTCAAGACAACCAAACAATAGCAAACAATTTAATTAATACAAATATTAATTAAAGCGTTGGTTGACCACTGAGTTTTTTGCTGGTTCTTCTCGGTTTACCTTTCCGAACCAGTCGTAGCTTCATTGTAATTTGACGATTCGAAAGTGCTTGTAAAAGCCAATATGAATAAATTTTGCAAGTAGCAAAAAATTTCAGGAATCCAGTTAGAACCTAATTAGTACATCTATACTTGTTATAAGAAAAAGTCCCTAAAATTTGTGTCTATATGAGATTGATTTTCTCAAAATCTCTGAAAGGATTTTTGTACGGTTTTTACTAAAAGATTGAAGAAAGCTTTAGGTAAATAGTACTTTAAGGGTTTAAGTAAATTACTCGTATTTTGAAGAGGTCGCGCAGTTGTAAAAAAATACTATAAAAAAGACCGCAACAACATGTCTCTATTTCTTACGGTTAACTCATTCAAAATATAAATGAAATACGCGTATTTCCATGCGAAGCCGAGAGCACAACTAGTTTATTACAATATAAAAATGAAAAAGACATCAAATAAACTAATTAAAGGTCTGCAGCCAATAAGCCCTCTTTACAAAGGGTCAGATATATGAGGGTCTGATAGCACGAAATGCACAGTGACTCCCTTGAGAGAAGACGCAGCAGTGAGTTATATTTTATTAAGAAGGGATCTTTTTGTTAAATATACTGGCCCGGAACTGAAAATGATTGTTAGCAACTGAAGCTCATGTACTTTAGCATTAAGCCTGGATGTGTGGAAGAAGGGATGTCTAGGATATCAAAGACACAAATTCCTTTTTATTTGTAATGGATTCAAAGTTGAAAACCCGTAGCTCTGTAAGTCTTCAAATTTAAAACCAAATGACAGGGGAAACTGTACTCTCGCAAAAAGCGATGTTACAAAATAAAATCCTATTCGACTATAGAAAGCTGCTTATAAAAGAAATATTTTGAATTTGAACTGTACTAACAGCTATCTGAATGTTCTTAATTGGAACAGTGACAGTAAAATTTAATCAAAAATAAATATTGTCACATCGTGCATAATTAAAAATTTGCCCAACACGCAATTTTGCTTTGCTCTTCAACAAGTTAGTTTTTTATTTTCTACAATTTGTTTTCGATTGATATAAAATGTGGCCACAATAACTATGAAAGAGTACCTATATATCATCCTGTCCTTATCCCACTCTAAGTGGGATCGGCACAACATGTTTTTCTCTTCCATTCTGTCCTATCTTTCGTCAACTCCGGCGCCACTCCTTTTATATGCATATCATACTTCACACAATCCAACCATCTCTTTTTAGGCCTCCCTCTAGGCACATATCCATCCACATTCAAATTTAACACACGTTTGGTCACATGATTTTCATCCCTCCTCATTACATGTCCATACCATCTCAATCTTGCACTTCTCGACTTTTCTATAATGGGCGCAACTTTCAGACTTCCCCTTATATACTCGTTTCGTATTTTATCCAGTTTTGTCACACCACACATCCACCTTAACATTCTCATCTCATTTGCATGTACTCTTCTTTCATCCGTCTTTTTCATTGCCGAAGAGTACCATCGTCAGAAATTTAAGAAGTGGAAGAAGTGTAATGACATATTACAAATAAAGCGAAGGAAAAAAAAGTTAATAATTTTTTAACGCAGAAAAAGTCGCCGGCATAAGCTAATAATACACTACAAATATAGTTTTAACCAGTAGTGTATACAAAAAAAAACTTATACTATAGTGTTCTGATACATCATTTCTAGTTTCACTATTTCAGATAGAAATAGACGATATTTTTTACAATAATAAAGAACCACTCAAAATAGAAGTACTTTATTGGAGTTACATTTAACCATACAACCTAATAATATAATCTTGCCTTAGTCTTTCTTACTATATGAGACACCTTGTTGCAGCGGTGGCCTCCTTCTGCTCTGCGGAGAGGGGCGGTGGAGCGGTTCCGAGAACTTTTGTTCTGGATCCAATCTACTGCTGGCGAGTCCAGGTGGTAACGACTTGCCCAAGCCCATCGTCTGCCGCCCTGTCAGGGGACCTTCGGACGTTCCGAACGGGGTATATCGGACGTCTGACTTACAGGTCCCCGAGGCGGTCGGTGCATCTGGTGCTACCGATGCACCGGTTAGCGGAGGGGGGCTTCTCTTTCGAGAGGCCCCTACCCGGAGAAGGTGTTTGTTCTCTGGGATCAGAGCTGTCGGCGGGGATGGGGGCAATATGTACAATGATATCCAGTCCTTGCCATCGGCAGCGTGGTAGAGCACACAGGTCGTTTTAGTCGGTGCGAGTCCGACATAACCGCCGCCTGTCTCCGTCGGGCGGCAGTACCCATAACGGGTTTTTTGCATGTATTAAAAAAAAATGAGACCTTGTTCGTGTGTTCTTTTTAATTACCACTAGCACTACTCTATCACTACATTATATTAACTCCAAATGTTTTATCCTTTTCAGTCTTCTCAAATAGACTGCAGAAGATTTCTATGTTGATAGAACCATTTACCAGTGGCCGGGCACACGAGTCATAAACACAATACTAACACGTCGCCGCCTCGGCGAGCTGAAGTTTATTGAAGTTGTAAAAACTTAATCCACCTCTCACTACGGACTTAAAGCAATTGAAGCTCTAAGGAATTAAAACCGTTTTAGAACTGAAAACTTATTTAGCGGCGTTGTGCACTGTTTCTAATGGATAAAAAATTTTAAACTTGCTTCAGGACACGTGACCTGATCAAAAATTCATGACGGAGGGAGAGTAGACCGACCGCGTGGCGTAGGAGAGGAACTATCTCCTCTCTTTCTACCGCGCGGCGAATATGTCTGCGCTTGCTGTTTCATTTAATTATTGATGGAATTAGAAAAATCTAAGAGATTTTTTTATACAAGTTGTCACGTTTGTGTACTAAAGCGTATTAAATGAATATTATATTATACCACATATGATAGAACTTTTGTGCGGATAATCTTACAAAATGACTCCCTAACCATTCCAATATATGCACGACGTTAATATTCAAGTTTTCACTTCTACCGGAACTCCTGGCGTGCTTTCCGTTTCCTTTTTTTTAATACATTCTAAAAAGCAGTACATCAAAAAAGTTAAACTTTCTCCTTCTTGAAAAATTCCTATAAATGATAAATAATAGAACACGAGCAAAGCAGAGCGTGTACCAAAATGTTTCACTCGAATCTTTGAGAAAGTTCAAAGCTCAGATATTACATTGAAGCAGAAATTTTCGCTTCATTCCACGTATAATATACAATATGTGCTATACGTGTACCGTAATAGACGAGCCGAATGTTCGAATTTTCAGTTATAGTAGTTTGAAACGAAATAAGAATTCAATATTTGTTTCAACAATTGAAATATTTGTTTTAAAGCCAATCGCCAACTTTATATGTATGTTATATCGATATTGAATACGAAAGTGGATATATCAGATACAAATACAGAAAACTGAAATAAAGAAGCTTAAATTTATGAATCTAGATTGCATTTAGAAAAAACCTGTGATGCCCAGCGGTGAGAGTGCGCAGAGGGCGCTACAAGTATAAGCAATAGATCTGTGTAAAAAAATATTTTAAAATATAAAAAGTGAAAATTATACGTTAAAACTGAGTGAACATATTATAAAGTGCTCAAATATTATGTGACATTGTTATATAAACATTTCTAGAACTTAAAGTCATTTTAAATGTAAAACAAAAACAAAAAGAACCTGAGTGATTACCACAGTGCAAAAGTAAACAAATGAGTGAATTTTCAAATAAATACCTGTTTTTTTGTTTAAACTTTGATCTAGGAGGTGATATTAATAAACAAATAATAAGAAAACATTGTGATAATACAGCACGAAACATTTTATAAATTTGTGTTTCACATTCAAAATAACGGCGAACAGGAAAAAAGCGCCATCTATCCAAATAAACCATAATTACATCGAATATCAGACTCATTGAATACTAACGAACTACGTAATACCGATAGATGTCTCTGCATGTTAAGAAATAACATAAATAGAATACAGAACAAAGGAATTTATTAAGAAAGGAGTAAGATCACAATTTACGTCAACTTCATAATATCATTATCAGTGCAGTGGTACAGATTCCCATTTAATTTATCATGATCATTCGTGTTTAGAGTTCGAACCCCAGGAAAAAGGAAAAAAAAAAAAAAAAAAGTGTACAGAAATATTATTATATATAAATATAAATAGTAAATAAATAAATACAAAATTTAAATTTATTTATAAATAAATATATAATATAATAAATAATTTATTTATTTATAATATTAATAAATAAAATAAAATTGAAAAATACATATATATAAATAAATAATAAAGTAAAAAAAAAAAAAAAAAAATGGAGTCGAACATAGAAATAAGGGACAGTATAACATTCAGGAAAAAACGCACACGACATCTGAATAGATCTCTTGAAAACACGACTAGAAATTCAACAGAAGACAATCAGAACAGTTTGACATTAGACGAATTAAGTTCACAGATAAATACGTACACCAGCTTACCTGATCTCTCAATGATAATGGACAATACACAAATAGCGGATCTCAAACACGAAATAACACTACTTACCTCCCAATTGGAGAGCGCTCACCAAGAAGTATTAAAACTAAATGAAGAAAACACGGAGCTGAAAAAAATTATAGAAGCAAATGGAAAACAAATAAAAATTTACAAAAAAATTATTAATGAAGGTACAGTCGGTAACAATTCCACACCTAAAAAATTCGATTTATCAAAAAAATCTTTACCAGCTTGTGTCAAAACACCAACACCAATTACAAACAATAGAAATAATTATACTTCGCAAATGACTAAACCAAAGAAAATCGAACTACTCACTCAAAATGTATCAACCCCAATTAAACAAGCAAAAATTAAATCAACTAAGACTATTCCAAAAATATTACCGAATCAGAAATATTTTTCTAAAACAAAAAACAATACTCCACCTAACAGAATTGTTTTCTTGGGGGATCAACAATGTACAGACATTGCTAGTACGGTAAAACAGTTACGAGGAACCTATAAAAATCCTAAAAACTATGCAGTATTTGGATTTACTTACCCTCATGCACCTGCAAGTGTAATTACTACAAATTGCACATTAAGAAACGAAGACTTCAATGAAGAAGATTGGCTAGTATTAAGAATCGGAGCAAACGATACTAACCCAGTAAAATTAGGAGTAGAACTCTCGGCTTTCTTGAAGCGTTTTAATAGACCAAAAATACTAATACCTAGTATAGTACATAATACACATCTAAATGAACAGAAACTTAATGATTATGTAAAAAACATAGTAAAATGTTTCGATAATTGTGAATACTTAGACCTACCTAATATTAATTATAAGAATATTCATTTAAATAAAGATACTTTTAATATTATCAATAGATTCATAGATAAGTTTGATTATGAAAAATATTACATACATGGCAGGAAGCTTAATAAAAGTTGTAATGGAAAAAATGTGCACCAAATACCACATTTTAAGCCAGGTACGATACCATTTTATTTCAATAGATTGAAGCAAACTTGTAATGAGCTAAAAATACGTGAATCAGTATCAGTTAATAATAGACAAAACGATGTTAGCAAAATTACATACTATTTTCCGGTAGTAGAAAGGGTTTCTAAAATAAGAGTAAGTCTTGAAAAGGAAAACCAAGTGTTTTTTCGATCACAGACCACTAATGTATAGGATACTACACCAAAATATTGCAAGCTTGCTGGGTAAAATTGACTGTTTACAAATTATTTTAAATGAGTTTGCAGAATTAGAAAAAGAAATAGACGTTCTTTGCTTAACAGAGACTTTCATACAATCTGGACATGAAATTAACATACACATCGATAATTATGAACTAGCTGCTCATTTTTCTAGGATTTTTTGTAAAAGAGGTGGGGTTTGTATTCTGACAAGGAAAGGTATTAAAAGTAGTGAAATGTCATTCCTTAAAAATTATAGTATTGAAAGACATTTTGAATGCTGTGGTATAGAACTGCAAGAACACAAAATTTACATAATTTGCATATACAGAACACCAGACTCAAATAGTGATATATTTTTTAAAAAATTGGAATCACTTATTTACCAATTGCAAAATAAAAATAAAATAAAACATAAACTTATTATAACCGGTGACTTAAATATTAATACGTTACTAACATGTAAACAAACAGACCTGTTAATTGACCTATGTAAAAATTATAATTTAGTATTGCATATAAATAAACCTACCAGAAAATTGAGCTGCATAGACCATTTTATTAGTGATATATCAAATGCTAAAGGTGAAATTATTAGACTTGGACTATCTGATCACGAAACTGCCCAAGTCCTCAGTTTCACTGTTGATTCATCAAAGATTCCACCAAAAAATATTTACGCATATAGACGTGACTATTCCGAAGATAACATAAAAAAATTCATGTACTGTCTAAGTAAAATTTCTTTTGGCAACATATATGAGAAAGAGGAAATAGACGAAGCTTTCAACGAATTTCATGATACTTTTTCTTTATACTATAAACTGTGCTTCCCTATTATAAAAATATGCATTTCACAATCTCGTAAGACTCCTCGTTGGATAACCAAAGGTATAAAAAGTAGTTCTGCAGAAAAGAGGAAATTGCGATTCTTATGCTACAAAGGAAAATATAAAAGAGAAAATTACATTTCCTATGCTAAAACATTACAAAAGTGCATAATACTGTCGAAAAAATTAATAATCTAAAATTTCTTTCAAAATCTAAAAATATATGCTTGGCTACGTGGAAATTAATAAAAAATGCTCCACAAAAGTCTAGTAAATTTATTGAGGAAATAATTAAAGATGGAAATATAGTAGTACAACCAGGTGATATTGCTAATGAATTTAATAACTATTATACTGACAGGCCAACACATACCCCCCTAAAACAAAACTATAATAAAAACCATTTATATGGTAGGTTCATATCCCCAGAAAAAAGTATCTTTATAACACCATGTATGGAAGATGAAATTAAAAACATAATTATGGTTATTAAAAATACGTGGTCGGTGGGTTATGACGAGATACTCACTAAAATTATAAAAAGATGTTGTAAGGAGTTAACACCAATTCTGACATTTATGGTTAATCTTTCATTTAAAAATGGAAAATTTCCATCAATTATGAAGATTTCAATTGTAAGACCGTTATTTAAAAAAGGCAACCATTACGAAATGAATAATTATCGGCCAATAACTATGACATCAATATTTTCTAAAATAATTGAAAAAGTAATGCACAAAAGACTTTTAAACTACTTAACCGGAAATAATGCTATTAAAAAAGAACAATATGGGTTTCAAAAAAACAAATCACCGATTTTGGCATGTTTTAATTTAACTAAATATATTATTGATAGTTTAGACAAACGTAAAACAATCATAGGTTTATTTTTTGACATGTCGAAAGCTTTTGACTTTGTGGATCACGATCTATTATTATATAAATTGGAATATTATGGTATTAGAGGAGTAGCATTACAATGGCTTGAAAGTTATCTAAAGGATAGACTTCAATACGTAGAAATCCAAAGACTAGAAGGCTCCACAATTACCAGTTATAGATCGCACAATAAAAATAATCCGTGTGGCGTTCCACAAGGAAGCGTATTAGGTCCTTTATTATTTATTCTGTACATAAATGACCTCCCGAACTGTGTTAAAGAGCCCTGTACATTGTTTGCGGATGATATATCAGTTATAGTAGAAGAACAAAATTTAAATATTACAGTGACTAATATTATTAAATGGTTAGAGGACAATAATTTAACAGTTAATATAAATAAAACAAAATACATTCAATTCACTAAAGATCCTACAACTATCACAGAAGACCTTAATATAAATTATAATAATAAAAAAATTGAACATGATAGTGTAACAACATTTTTAGGAATAGAGCTAGATCGGAACTGTAATTGGAAATCGCATGTAACAAAAATATGTAACAAAATTAATAAATTCATTTATGCATTGCGAAGGCTCTACAAAACAGTTAATGAAAGTACAGCACTCATGGCTTATCATGGTTACATATCTAGTAATCTTCGTTATGGTCTAATTATATGGGGAAACTCATGCAATATTGATAAAGCATTCATCGCCCAAAAAAAATGTGTACGTGCCGTCTGTGGTGCTGGTCCTTTAGATTCATGTAAACCTCTTTTTCGAAGACTGAAAATACTGCCACTCCCATGTATGTATATTTATGAAATAGTAATATTTATAAAAAAGCACAAGTCGCTGTTCACGAAAGCATGTAATGTATACCCCAGAAATACACGTAATCCAAATAGGCTAGTCTTGCCGGTCCGAATAAAATCTGCTTTTTTTCAAAGGAATTGTTATGCAATGTGTATAAAAATATATAACAAACTACCATCAAACTTTAAAATAGATAACCTGTCATTTCACATTTTTAAAGAAAAAATATTTCAATGGTTATTAGTAAATTGCTTTTATAGTGTAAATGAATACCTACTCGGTCAGTTTAGAACATGAAATTTTATGAAAGAAAAATAAATATATATATATATCCTTGACATAATTTATAACAAATAATTGAATAACAATAATATAATAAATAATAATATAACAATAATATGTATATAATAATAATATAATAAGTGAACTCTAATTGAACTCTAATTTTACTTTGTTAAATAATTTGCATGTCAAACTTGACTAAACATGTTCTAAAATTAGTTATAACATCTACTTGTATCCATGTTTTAAGCAAATAAATGATTTTGACTTTGACTTTGACTTTGACTTTGAGACCATGCGACTTTTTCGTCGGGTCACGGATTTAAAACCCGGGCAGGCACCAATGAGTTTTTCTGTTAACATTTGTGTTTTATTAAGAATTGCAATTTATAACACTTCTCGGTGAAGGAAAACATCAGTTTAACATTAAAACCTTTTATTAAATAGAAGTTTATAACAACATTTCATGTCCCAGTCGTTGACCGTTGATGGGTTCCCTTGTCTAAGGCTGTTGGGTTGGCACAAAATGTTATAAATAAGTTGTCACATGATTTGGTTACACATCTGACGACCGGCCGCCTGCTTAATGTCGACTTACTTTAGTCGTATTTCACGACACCTCGGTAGGAAAGAGAGTGGCCTATCTACTCAATAACAACCGAACCGAATGTCAACTTACCTTAGTCGCCTTTTACGACACATCTGTAAGAAATGAGGCTGGTCCATTCTACTCAGCCGGATACCACACTTCACATACATACATGGCAACTTAAATAAAAGCTTTTAAAATGGGATACAGAAGGAGTATTAAGTCCCCTACCATTATAATGTGCCATTGTGAGCCTAATATAAAAGTTACATATAAAGAATTCGCAGTCTTAAATAAAATGTTATTCGCTTTCAAAGTTGTAACGTTTTATTGGAGCTTCCCGACGGGGGCTCCAATCCCTTTAATACAATCTTTACATAATTTCTTTTAAATTATGTTTGATCACAGCATCTGCGACCCAAGGACACGAAATTACACCCACAGAGATATAAACCGGAGCTTATCCGGGTATATCGGGTTACTCGCAAAATATTTAGCCGTAGATTACTATCGTAAAAATGTAGATACGCTTTGGGACTGTCGTTTATAATGTTTTGTACTTTTTTTATCGTTATCCGGTACTTTATTTGAAGGTGCTCCAAATTTGAGACCCCTCGCACCTTAATTACCGCTTTGTAATCTTAACTAAAGAGACCTTTTGGCTTTGTGTATTTCGATGCTGCCAGATAAATTGGTAATATGACCGGCCTGTCTGATTCTGTTGTGCAGTTACTAACGAGAGGTGCAGTTACTAAGCATTCGATTCCCGATTCTGAAATGATTCAGTGTCTAAATCCTGACTTGCAAGGTCTTCTTCTTATTATTCTCCGGCCTTTATTTTACTCTAAGTTGGGTCTTCACAACATGTTTTCTCTTTCTTTTATATGCATGTCATACTTCACACAATCCAACCATCTCTTTTTAGGCCTCCCTCTAGTCACATATCTATCCACATTATTGAACACATGATTGCCAATCTTCTTCCCTCGCCAATTATCGTCTTGTACGCAAAGATCATTCTATCAAGCGATTTTGTGTTGTTAAGGAGTCACTCTAAACAAATTGAGACGAGCTTCCTTCATAAACTAAGCTGATAACGGAAATGATTGTGAAAATTAGATACATTAGTTCATACTAAGGGAAACTCGTCCACCCCACCAATTAATTATAGTAATTACAGAGAGTAAAGTGCGGTTCAAAGTTAAAGACGATAAAACAAAAAACTTGATCAAAGAAAAATAGTTACCGCGTCTTTGTTCTGGAATCCTCCTTGTGGTATAGATTTATTACGTCTCAAAGTGTATATACTAGTAACAACGTTTTGATAAGTTTTAGTAATAAATTAAAAACACAAGGACTTTTGAATAATGTCCACTAAGACCATTGTTCTTAAAGTGTTTGTTATAATAAGTTGATAGTAAAGTTATGATCTAAATTATGAAAGTTTTAAAGAGCTCGATAAAACTGAGTCCATTGTTTCTACAAATGATGGTTTCAAAATTTAAATAGAGACCTGTTACCATTTCACTACAGGGCAAATCCTTTCTCCGTTCAAAAAGACTAAAGCTTGGATGTTTCTCAAACCTTACATATATCCTACGAATTTTCTAGACACAAGAATATTTTCTCGCGATACTTTTTTAAAAGACGGTGAAAGAAAGAAGAAAGAACCAATTTGTAGTAAAACTAATTCTCTAGTTCAGTAGCTTGCTCCTGCTTAAGAAAACCGACAAAAACTCTGCAATTACTCTTTTCAAACCTATTAACCTAAATCCGTGTAATTATTGAGTTATCTTTGTTTATTAAACTTGAAGATAATCAAACGATAGTCACTATTTACTCATCTTCAAGCTAGCATTTGCTGCACAGTGCCTACCTTATTCATGAACAACCTAATCCAACTCTAAAGTGTAATGTGAAGTAAATGCCGGTTACTGTTTCAAAGCTGGCTATAGGCCTCTTTAAACCTACCACGCTGTTCGAATGCGAATTGATAGGTTAACAACTCTAAAAGGTTCTCACAAATTGACCGTTTGGTCATCACTTTGCATTTCAATAAACATTTATAATATTCGCACTTTCATCATACTAGAGATCTGAAAAATATCCAATCTTCCCAAAAATTCTCTTAGGCTTCAATCTAATACCTTATCTCGATCACTCAATACAAAACACGCAATAAGTTAAATGTAAATTCGGGAACAAAGCTGGATGATAACAAATTTGGAGAGCAATAAAATATTCATAGAGAGCAGTCGGAGCGAGTTTGGGAAATTTTGTGCGAGCGGAAATATGGGCGCGCATTGATTGGCGGAAAATGGCGGCTCTCGGATCGAGGGCTGGTATTGTTCGCGTACATAATTGTACTAGAGTCGTGCTGCTCGCCTTACTAGACGTGGTTATTGTTGTTTTCTGGCTCTAAAAATTCGAACCTGCTTGAGCGTACAATTGAATATTTGAAGGTTACTTTTTGCAACATCGGTTTATATGTTTATTTTCTATTCTAAGTATCGATCACAAGAACAGCTATTCTTTTATAATTAAAACTATTTGAAGAGTGATCATTTAAGTATATTGCTATAATTCGCGTTTAAAGATCTTTGTAGCGTCGTACACTGTATTTTTTCACGATTTATCGAATAAGATGTTACTTGCGGTGTTCCTTAATACAAAAAATAATATCAGGAATCACTCTTTCTATTGCTGAAGTCAAGAGAAAATCTGTTTAGTTATTGAAACTATCGAAAACAGACAGACACATATCGAGTCCCTGCGTAGGACTTTGTTGTATAGTTCAAATATAAAATATCTTTTTAAATAAGCACTTTTGAATCGTCAAGAATTTAATATGATTAATAAAGCTATAATTGGTTCGGAATATTACTCTCGCCGAGAAAAACCAGCAAGAAACTAGGCGGTCAAACTTTAAACATTTTCAATTTTACATTATTAAACCGCAGTCATTAAATATATGTAAGTAAAGTCGTTGGAATTCCACGACGTTTTGATATCTGCAATATGCACAGTCCCATAAATATTTTTATAAAACTCCAGTGAATTAAAACAATACGCAAACTATTGTGGTGCCTTTTATGACAAAAAGTGTATGACACTCGGCCCCACTTCGCCCCCACTCTATGCCCACTCCACCGCACTTGAAGCCCGACAAAACGGACGACAATTTATAAGTGAGCTTTTGTTACAATTTAATGTAATAAATATTAACCTTAAAATAGAGCGGGGCGGAGTAGATTAGATAACTAAGTAAATTTTACATTAACATAGAAACTTCTGTAACAGTAAAACGACATTTGTTTATTGACGTAACTTTAGACTTAAAATTATTTCTCGCTGTTCATCAAATCACATATATATCTCTCTCTCTCCTTTTAACATATTATGTGTTGTTTAAAATACATACAAACTTTCACTCTAACATACACACACACTTCAAAGCCATTTTTATCCTATAGTTGCTCATTTTTATGAATGCAAAAACCTGTCTGTCTATGTTGCGCTTTCATAAGTTACTCGGTATATCGATATTGATGACATTTGATACAATTGAAAGTTATATACCTAGATGAGTTATAGATTATTTAATAATTTAGCTTTTTCTGTCGGGAACAATGAAGAAACTCATAGTACAAATTAAGGGATACTTTATGACTAAGTTTTCGCGAACAAAGTCGCTGTATTAGTAAGTATTAGTAATAAAAAAAGAATAAAGATGAAGAATGCTGTTTTAATGCACATTGGTGTATTATAAATATATCAGAAATATAATAAAAAAGTCTATCGCTCGAACTACAACTTACCTTAATAAAGTTGAACGTATTAAATGCTGAACATCATTAACCATCACAGTCGATGTTTGTTACCCTCACAATAGAAACGCCATAACAGTATACACAAGTTATTAACGTCCGTATCGCGTGCATCTGACGTTTAACATACACGAAGTTGTTAACGCCAATATATTTCGCTATTAAATAACTTTGACTTGTTCGCAAATTGAACTCTGCGAACGGCCAAAGTTATTAAATAGTTGATCACGTTGAAATGCACCTATAGAAATTTCTATATGGAAAATCTATATATACAGTAAACATCAATACGTTTATAGTATTAAGAATTATATTTTTAAAAGAGCAACCGCCGAGTTTCTTGCTGGCTCTTCTCGGTAGGAACAGCTTTCCGAACCAGCAGTAGAGTTGACGATTCAAAAGCACTTGTTTACAAGTTTATTTGAATTAAGAATATTTTGAATTTGAATTTATTAATATTGGCTGAAAGTTCAAACCGTATGACACTTACCTAAAGGTCGTGGGTTCTGACTCCTGAAAAGTATCTATAAAAACTTATTTGATTTTAAAAAATAATAAATTATTTTGCTACAAGACGCGATTAGATTTTGCTAATTGCGGATTATTACAGAACAATGACTTAAAATTTTAATGAATTAAAAAACAATCACCTAATTCTATAGATCACTTAGTTGATATTTATACTCCATCATACCGTAATCATTGAGGTAAACCACTGTCGGAAAACATGCATATTACTGAAAAAATCCTAGAAAATGTGTAACCTACAATACCGCATCCGAACAGCGTGGTAGTATAACTTTTGAACCTTTTTTTATAATTATAAAAAAACAAGTATTTTCTTAGGAGACAGTAAAATTGAAAATTTACCCATTAAACATTATACCATATATTCAAAAAAACAAATAGAACAGTCAAAATAGTTACGTGTGTTGCCAATGTTAATATTCCAGTTGAATATTCATATATTCGATGGCGAATCAAATTGGTTTGCACACTGCTGAGGCCATTTCGAATTGGCTTTTGACAATTTACATAGTATGATCCAGGAACAATCAAAGTTACCCATATAACTTCGTGTGTCGCGAAACTGAAGGGGCCATGGGAGGAACATATAGTATGGAGAACCGAGGAGCATTGGGGTGTTAAATTATTGGAATGGTGACCTCACACCGGAAAACTCAGCGTCGGTAAACCCTTACGAGGTGAACTGACGACTTAATAATGATAACGGGGAGCTACTGGAACAACAAGATCGTGTGGTGTGGAGATCCCGTGAAGAGTCCTGTGTCCATCAATGGACGTCTATCGGATGAGAAAGGTCCTGGAAGTGCTCTGAAATGTCCATGAATTCAGAGTATTAGCAGCTTGCTTTTACCACCGTGAAAAAATGTTTGATCATATAAGTACTAAACTTCAGCGGTAACACAAACTCAATAAAGCCATTTTGGTAACCAAAAATAGTGCGGTGTATAAGTATATGAAATCGCATCAAATTAAAGGTACACAATGAAGATCCCTAGTAAAGAAGGCCCAAATAGAGAGATGTGAGCTTTTATCTAAAACGAAACAGTTTCCGAGCCGCCGTCGTTAGCAGGATAAGTATTAATAAAATTTTCCAGCTTATTCAACATACCGGTAGTTAAAATATAGATATATAAGGAGGTTATAACAAAGGACGCTTATAAAACAACGGCCGAAGCCCCCGGGCGAAATCCTAACGAGACCCCTCATTATGGAAGGTAGTAAAAGTTTATATTAAAATAACACAGTGCAATTAAAAACTACTTTGACTGCATATATTATGATTTTTTTTAATAACACGGTAGAGAAAAAATTATACATTACTCTGATTCGGTTCAGAATATTATTCAAAAATCAGAGGTTATATTCAAAAATTTCATCAAATTGTTTGATCCAAACAATATGCTATTAAAATTTTAGTACAAGTAAAATTAAAAATTAGGATAAAAGATACCGTTTTCTCTTCGGAAACAAGATAAAAAATTACTGATCGAGGGTATTTAACTTTAACTTGATGGGAACGAAGTAACATGTTCATCTTTTTTTATTTTATTGAATGATCCTAATTTTTAAATTATATTTCATTGTCACTCAATATTTAACAGTATATACTGTTAAATATTGTGTCAAGCCAATTTTGGTCTGAAATGCTCTATTGGCTTACTTATTAAGGGATCATTGGAATAAGACTGAAGTCTGTATAATACAGTAAAATTATGTCGTTTTTGTCTCGGTTATATACAGTTCTTATGAAAGAAAAAATTATTAAGTTTAGCGGAAATTTTAGAAAACTCTTATTAAAATAGTTAAGTCAGGACAACATCTGCCGGGTCAGCTATTATATTTAATATTTACTATATAAATGAAATGTTATCTCTATTTAAACGAAATAATAATGTCCTATAAATTTATATAAAAATTCCAAAGAAAACAAATCCATATTTAAAAGAAACAGTCTCTTGCAAAGGTAACAAAATGAAAGCACAACAGCGATAAACTTCACTAGTTATTGTCATAACTTTATAAGGTAGTGACAGGAACGGTCTACAACAACTGGTGAATCGAGAAAAGATATTTCTGCGAGGCGTTCACAATCGGCGAGTTACAAGTTTTGATGTGTCGTTTAAAATATTATTTATTGTTCTCAAGCTAAACATTATTTTGAAAAAAAAACTCTTAAAAAGACGACGCGTTCGTAAACTTTTAGTAGTGCGTATCATAAATTTGGTATTAAAATGAAATAATTTATGCTACTATACAAGCATTTATATTAGGAAATTAGTTAAATAAATAATTTTTCTCTTTTACAATGCAATTCAAACATGAATTTTGAGTAAAAAGAATCAAAAAGAGATATTTAAAAAACAAAACTTGTAAAGCCACGCATGTACTGAGCAGATTTATATTTCACTTGGTATAGCATACATTTTACGAATTCCAAAGTAACTCGACAATAGCTAAAAATAAGCTTAAAATAAAATGTTTATTCCTCTAGCGAATTAGCAAACATAGATAGACAAACATTTTTTTTACTCAAACTTAAACTTAAACTCGCAAAACGTAAACTTGTACACAATTTCTTTTAAATCTTCAACTCTACTGCTAGTTCGGAAAGCTATTACTACCGAGAAAAGCCAGCTCTTTGCAAAATAAATCTACATTTATTCATTACTATCGTGTACAGGGTCAAAGAGTAGCTATATCCACACATTATTATCATCTATGTAGTAGGCTTTAGTATCAGCCTCCCTTCAACAGTTGTTTAAACTGATGTGATAACAAACCTAAAATAAAAACCAAATAAATTTGTACATTTTTTTAGTAATTGTGTACATTTAGACGATACGTGAATTGCGTATATACATTTCCTCGTATCCTTAAACAATATATATAAAAGTTAAAACAAGTAGTTAAAACGAACGCGTTTAGCCAGCAAGCGACGGCGACCAGTGCAAAGTTAAAATTAGTTTGATAACCATTTGCACAGTTGCTGAGTTCCGTGGGCGCGTTGCCATTACTCACTTAGAACTTCTAGTACAAACCTTTTAGCGGGTATAATTGGAACTGTTACCTGGAAAGAGCAAAGTTAACTTCAGTTATGACGATATTATAACGTGTCGTAGTTTGAACCAATATATTGCAGTTTTGTTGCTATTTTGAATCTCGCCGTTAATTTAGTTATTATATAAGTACTCTTTAAACTGCCGTGTGGTATCCGGCTGAGTGATATAGACGAGCCTCATGTCTTACTGAGGTGTAGTAATAGGCGACTAAGATAAGTTTTTTAAGTTGGCGTCAGGCAGGCAGTCGTAAAATAACTGGCCAAAACATGTAACAACATGTTTAAACATGTTGTGCCGACCCTACATAGAATGGGATAAGGACAGGAGAATGATTATATTATTCTTTAAACTAATTATTCTTCTTATTCAAGCAATACACGATCTTGCACTATTTTAAGGTCGTCAGGCTATCTCGTAGGGGTTATACCAACGCTATGAAATATTATTAATTGCGTTTGGAATATCATAAAATAAGAACAATTAAATAATAAAATAATAAAATATTACTCAAAAGTTTTATTTTTATTTTTTAAAACATCTAGATGACATCAAATTTTATTTACCTATAGAAATAGGCGTTACTTTACGGAATCCTATAGTAAAAAAATATGATAGAATTATTTTGCTATAATTCGTGTTTGTTCAGAAAATGTATGTAATGCATGTAATAAGCGTAGGATGCAAAATCTTTTTTTATTTTTTATACAAATACATGCAGGATAAGTTTCACTCACTAGGACAGGCTCAAAAATCGTTTAACCTTAACAATAGCATCACCAGGAGCTTTTTTGCCATAAAATTTCCTCTTATATTTTTAAGGTAAAGTTATGATACTGTTTTAGTAAAGAACACAACATAATGTACGGATTCTAGAAAAATCTTGCGCGTATAAAATGAAATTTTATTACTACGTGTAGCTCTGCACCCTTACGGTGCTTGTCTACTTCATGTCGTAATATAACACGTCTACGCAATTTAGTTATCCAAGCACTGGTTAACTCAATTGCACTATAATATTCAAACTGGCAGTTTTATCAAATTTTTCCAGCATGAAATATACCATACGTTAGTAAAATATTCGCAACACGAACAATCTAAACGTGTCTATATTTTAATTCAGCAATTTACATACTCTTGATATCATAAAAGTCTAGGAATATGCGCCATTTTTACTCTCATGAACGTGCAAGATGTAGACTTTTTTCTTTATGCATTATTTTTAACACACACATTGTTCGTACACATTTCGTTTGCCACATTGGCACAATCGAAACAGAGATGGCATGAAATGCTATTACTTAAAACTGAACTTTCAACTCCTTCACTAGTAATGCAATAAAAAAAGGATTGCATTATGTGTCATTAGTAGTCAAAGTTTGGGTTGCTATTTCCTTAAATCATCATCTCTTCATTCTCCTCCCCTTATTCTACCCTAAGTGGGATTGGCACAAAATGTTTTTACATGTCGTTATTTGATTTGGCTAGGTGTTTTACGACCGGCCGCCTGCCTGACGTGAATTTACCTTTGTCGTCTTTTACGACACCGCGGTAAGAAATGAAGATGGTCCGTACTCAGCCGGATAGCACCCGGAGGGTCAACTTACCTTAGTCCCCTTTGACAACATCTCGGTAAGAAATGAGGAACCAGCTTCATTTCTACCACAGAAAAAGACCACTATTCTACTTAGCCGGATACCACACGGCGGGTCTTAAAATTTGTGTTTTAATTGTTTCATCTTGCAAAATGGTTTCAAAAATGTAGATATTATAAAAGAAATAGTTTCTGGTATTATATTACTAGTACACGTGTTAAATTCGATTATTTTTATATTAACTCCTTTCATTATAACACATGCAAACGCAGCTGGTTAGTTAATAAGTGATAATTATAAACTATTTTTTATTAAACAGAAAAAAATATAAATACTTTTGCAACGAGCGCAAAAGGGTATAAAAGTAAACGAATTTAGTTTTGTAATAAAAAGTACGACATGTCTCGGTATCACGGTCGGCATGACAAGTAAGATACCTCTTAAAAAGCAATATGTTCTTGTGACAAGAGGTAATCTTCCACGAACAGGTACAAATGTCGGGGAGAAAGGATAAAGACGCAAACTCGCAATAATGGTCATATTTTTTGGTGATCTACATGTTTTCTAAGTTATCGTGAATAACCAACCACGTTCTTGACAGTTATATATGAAAGGAAGAGGGCAAACTCCGCGATTTAGTATTATGATAAGCGAAGAATCGGTTAGTCCAGTGTCTCCGAATCTTTTTGTGTCATGGCCCTTCGTAGCCTTTCTTAAATTTTTATGCCCCTTTTAATATAAGAAAATTGAATTATTTACTTAAGAAACTTAAATTATAGGTTTAAGGAAGAATAATTTAACAAAAGTTATGATGGACTATTATGGCATTCCGCAAAGTAACGTCTACTTTTATAAATTAAGAATAATTTGCTTTTTTCACTAAATTTGACAACATGATACAAAAAATACCTATTTTTCAACTTTATAAATATAAAATGTAGGTTTATACAATTCTCAGAGATAGTCATTAAAGTGAAACATATTAAAAAAGTCATCTAAAAAATCTCGTCATCATAAATGTTAAGGAAACTGCAATTAGCTGTGATTCGTATTTAAGAAAAACGGATTTTTTATCCTATATATTGGACCGAATTTTCTTAATAGATATTGTTCTAGCGCACACACCTTTATAAATATTGAACGGAGTAGTAATAAAATCTCTCCATCAAAACCGATCAAGACAATGTCACCCAGCACAAGGTATTAATTGAATCTCAGAGAGCGTGGCAACCACGGTCACAATGGCGAACGATTAACAGTAACACTAGCCAAAGCCTATAATTTGGGGTGATCGGCTCTCTAAGGGTGGCTCAGAAGGGTGGTGCGTGTACGGTTCTAACAGTTAATAAATAGCTGTTGACAGTATTCAACCGTGTTGATTTTAAGTGATAAAATTTTTAATTAACTTGAAACAATATGCATTATTTTCTTATGAATGTGGTTAATTTGCATTATGACAATTTTACTGTTTATTTATTATCACGCCCGTATCATCGATTTACCGATTATGAAGTGAATGAAATCCTTTCCTTGAAAGTGACTTGAGATTTCAAAAATATCCAGATTTAAAGAATATCCTATTATTTCTTCTTTGTCACACCTGTCAAGTATTTCTTCTTATTCTTCTTAATGTGTCATGTTCTCGCAAAGTTCGGCGATCAATTTTAACCTTCGATATCGCTGTTCTGAAAAGAGAATGAGTAATTTTGCCGAAGCAGGCGTAGATCTTTTAGCCACGATATCCTTCGTTGGTCCACACTCCGTTTTCCTTGGATTTTGCCTTGTATATAAACCACAGCAATTCATATTTAGGGTTTCTCAAACTTTTTGATGATGCTTTTGTAAAGTATGAATATATAATCCTCACATTGCTACGTGCACGCAATTTACTTAAAAAGGTTTTAGCTCCATATATTAATATACGAGTATATTAACTACTGCCAATAAAATCAAGACATACATCTAGAGACAAATGAAGAGGCAGCGAAAAGCATCATTGATTACAAATATCCACATTTCGCACGCTAAATAACAGTACAAAGGCCAGCTTTAGACTGATCTCTTACTCATATTCAAGTAATCACTTTTATATCGCAAAGAAAAGGAGTAATCTTACTCCCTGACATGTGAATGGTATTTTAAATTACAAAATGTCGGTATATAGAATAAAGTCAGTGTATCGAAGTCCCCACATCATAAATCACAGCTGAATGGTTCAAACTCACTTTGAAACGGCACCATTATCGTGCTCCGGAGTGTAATTCTCAGTAACATTTTGTACATTTTATTTGTGGAGCCCTGAATGTTGTTTACCTTCACAGCAAAAGTTGTCTAGATACGCTAAGTTATTTACATTAGACTTTAATTTACATTTTTACTGTTGTTTACAATTTGTTTTTATTATCTAACTGCACTTGCGACTTTGTCCAGGTCTACTTAAGTGTAAAATTGCCTCAGTTATGTATTGTGCCTTTTTTCTATTCTTGCAGGATAAACGGGATTTTCTTATCCTATGTTTAAACCCTGTGTATAATAATGTGTTTAACTACTGTGTATTAACCGTAAGTTAACGGCAAAACAGACTTTCGCGTTTTTTATTAGTATGAATAGAAACCATTATTATCATATTTTGAGTCGGTGCCAACCAAACGACTTCTACGTAAATGTGAGATGATTTACCAAATACCATCATCATCCTCCTGCCCTTATCCCACTCTAAGTGGAATCAGCACAACATTTCATAAATATAATGTCACGATTTGGCTGCGTTGTTACAACCGGCCGCCTTTTACGACACCTCGGTAAAAAAGAGTTTGGTCTATTCTACTGAACTTGATACCACACCGTGGCTCAAATTACCTTAGTCGGCTTTTACGTAAGCTCAGTAAGAAAAGAAGGTGGTCTATTCTACTCAGCCAGATACCACACGGCTGGATTTACTAAATACCATATAGTAGACATTTTGTATTCACATTAGGTAATATTTAGATTGATTATCAAATGACACAGACACAAAGAGCGAACATTGACTCTATAGATTTAAATTTCCATTAAACCTAGTCTTAGCAAGCCTCCAACAATACACCTTCAACATGTCTTTGATAAACTCGTTTGCGAGCGTGCGCTACAAAAGATCGCGCCCCTCCCCCCCAGACAAAGCAGAGAGCAGTCAACGGGGGAGGTTATTACTGCGTCGGGTAACTTACATACAAAGCTTTGCCGGGAGCTACTTCGCGACTTGATGTTGCTTGTGGAATTTCACGGTAATGATTTGTGCTATATACAAATACAAGCTGTACACCAGTCTTTATTTGTACAATGTTTATATACTCTGAATTATGTACTATATATTTTATATAGTACATAATTCAATATTTTTAACCAATTCAATATTAAATAATTTATATCAGTTTATCGTCATTCTCCTGTCCTTATCACATTCTAAGTGGTGTTGGCACAACATGTTTTCAACATGTTGTTACATGTTTTGGCTACTTATTTTACAACCAGCCAGATACCACACGGCGTAATTACAAAATTTCCCATTTTATGTGTAACGTTTGGCCATTTAAAATTACTAAATTTGCAAATTATTGTTGAAAACTAGGCCCTAGGAACGATTTCAAATACATCATGAATTAAAAGTTCTATTATTGCACGATTAATAATAAAATCTGAAACTGCGCTTATCATACAAAAATCTTTGAAAGAAAATTGTGGCATTTATACCAACCGTTCCAAATGTCAAAGAGCACTAAAGAATAATATTTAAGGCAATTAGAGAACAATTATAACCGGATGTTTATTACCGGGCTATAAGTTATGGTAATGATAAGCAAAAATTGTTGCTTCCAATATGAATCATCTACGGAAAACATTCTCGAGCGGAAGTAAATATTACGGAAGGCGGTAAAAACATTGATGCCAAGCTGCAACAACAATTAGGATCCGTAAACAGCACTGCAAAATTCTCCCCCACTGAGTGACTACGCATAAAATAATTTGATTCGGAACAGCACCTATGAATATTCAGGTGGGAATTACCCGCTGCCAACACACACCGCCATTTTGCACGTTCTGTTTATTTAACAACTGCACGGCGTTTTCTCTTTTAGCTCTAAAACAATTTAACAACTCTTTTGTTGTAAAAAGTTTTAGTCTCATGTTCTGATAAATTGATATTGCATGCTAATGATGACTTGATGATAAGGGATAGGGTTAAATTTTTAAAGCTGACTAGCAATCTTCGTTAGTTGCAGAGGCACTCGAAGAAGAATGATACGGATCTCAAATGTCATGGCTGACTATGGGCCTCATAAGAAAGCTCAAAGTCCCTCAGCGCGCGAGGGAGCGAACCGTGCTTAAAGTACCTCTACGTGATCAAATCAGAAATTAAGAGAGCCGTAGAAGAACCAAAGTGAATGGAAATGGGAAGGGCACAATTTGCGGATAGCAAATGAGCGTTGGGGTCTTGAGGTGTTAGAATGAAGACCTCACAACAAAAAACGCAGCGTCGGTAGACTGCCTACGAGGTAGAATAATGGCCTCAACAAAGTCCTGGAGAGGTGCTGGATTAAAGCGTCACTAGATTGTATGTTGTTTAGAATTCGTGAAGAGACCTATGTCCAGCAGTTGAAGTGAATCTGTTGAAGGAGAAAGAAGCCTGGGCCTTTATTTATATTATCTTTATTATGCTTTCTCGACTATTTATCTAGAGCAACCTGAATGAAAAAGGAGAGAAAATCACATGTAAGAAATTGGGGGTATATCAACACTTAGTTGCGAATAAAGTCGGCAGGTACAGCTCTTGAGACTTACATTATAAATAGGACCCCTCATGTATATATTAAAAGGGCACTGACTCCAAATGTGTTGGAGGTAACATTGTTGTTTAATATATTCGCTCGGTGTATACACGTCTACATCCTGAGCTCGTAACTTATCCCTTTACATATACCAATCCCTACTAATATTGTAAATGCGAATGTGTGTATGTCTGTTAAGCTTTCAAGGTTAAACCGCTGGACTAATATCGATGAAATTTAGCACAATTTTTCCTTATACACCGGAATAACATATAGGCTTTAGAAATCCTATTAATTCTACAGGAATAGGATGACATGCAAAAGCGCCATCTTTTATCAACCTATCACGCCGATTTTTTTTAACATAAGTGCGTGGTCTATTTTATGATTTTAATAGGTTATAATCAAAATTCCTTTATTTTAATTTCGTTGCAATGTTCATTAGAATATTATAAAGAAAAGATTTTTTTGATCATTTCCAATTTACTTGATCATTCTTCGAAATACCAAGATTTAAAACTTTCAGAAGTTTCATATTATTTCTTTGAAAGCTAAAAACTTTCGAACGTTGAGCTTTTTCCAAGATAGCAACTAATATTAAAGCTACAATTTTCCTGTGAAACTTTCCACGGCATGTTGTAGTCGAGGCATCACTTTAAACTTTGGAAAGAAGCATTAATAACTTTATCAGCTAAGAAATTAATTATTCTCTTTTAATCCAATACTAATTTAACCAAAAGTAGACAAAGATAGGTATATTAGTCACATCTTCCATCTTATTATTTGTTGCGCCTATGGGTCCCCTATTCTAGTTATCGGAAAGGCCTAATAAACTAAACTCAACTATCACTTTCACGACTTCATGTTCGATGTTGTAGCTACAACATTACAAGCCCAACTGCACACTGGGAGGACTGATCACTCCTATGTTAACTCGAGCGGAAGGAAGCAACATTGACTCTTCGTGGTATCATGACAAAGATGGTGTCAATACAAGTACTAGATATCATGACAAACTTTGTACAATAACAAAAACACTACGGACTAATATAAATTAATGTTATATTCCTAACATGGTATAATATCTCTATAAATATGACAGGCAATATTAAGTACAAAACGTTCAGCTATCGCCCCTATGGGATCGATTCTGCCCTCGAATCTTATTATTTCGTTTCCTTCGGCAAATCCGTCCGTTTTTTGTTGCGGTGAAAGAATTTTCCTTATAGGATTCCAAATGTTTTGCAAAAGATATCTTCTTAAGATTCATAACTTGATTTTTGGTTATTTATATTATACTATTCTTATAAATATTAAAATCATCGAGTATATACACTTTGATAATTTTTCCGTTTTCATACCTGATACATGCAGGATTCGTAAAAACGAAAGCACAAACCTCCACCACCGAAAAAATCGCAAAGCTTTGCGATTTTGTTGTGGAATCTATCTCCTGACGAAGCTTCGATTACGGGGCGAAACAATTGTTGAGATTGTGGTGGTGAATGTGTGCAGTTCTTGTGTATTGTTGTGTTATCGGTGTCGGGTAGAGCATGAGTTTCTACAAATACTGCATGTATCAGGTATGAGAGCGAATAGTACACTCTACATTTAGCATAACATATATTTCCTTTTATCGCGGATTATAGCAAAATAATATTCTCATTACTTTTGAAATATAATACTTCCAGTACTTTTAAATTATGGACCTCCGCAAAGTAAAGCCTAATTCTATAAATTCTTAACTTTATTAATTGCAGCGTCGTACGATTCTGTAGGAATAGTAAAACTCTGTTAAATTAAAAACTGCTAGAAGTTTCATTAATAAGTTAAAAAACTGGATCCTTTTATTGTGTACAAGAACATCCAATAAGCAATATGAAATAATGTACGTGATTATATTCCGCAGAGCGCTGAAGTTCGCTTATCAAAGGGCGCTTGAATTGCTTAGCTTTGATCTGCGGCGCGCGGAAACTTTTTTGATTCTTCCATTGATATCTTACTTTGCAACAAAAAAAGGTCTGAAACCAGTTTATATTGTCTGCACGATCGTGAGAAAGTTTTTACGAGTGAACTGTTCCTAGATTGTTTCGCTGAAAATTATAATACTGAAGCAAAAAGTTTTGACCGTGTAGTTTTATAAACTAGTTTCCCTTATAGTTTTTAGATTAGTAAGTTAGTTTGAAGCAACGTACCAACGACGCATACCAGATATAGTTCATTAAACATGCTCAAGATTCATTTAAAACTCCATTGCTATGAAGTTTTATAGGATAAAAATATATAATAATAATATTTCACCCTGTTCAGGTTTGTTATGCTTATAACAGAATACTAAGTAAGCCCTGTCAGATTTCCTGCTACTATTGCCTGATTGTCCCTAGAGGCAATCAAGAATAAATAAAATTATTCAATTTTGAAGTAGAAAATTTCTTTGGTTGCGTTGTGCACTTTTATTAAATTCATCATTTTGCACATATCATACAACCACATAACTTTAAAGATTAAGTGGATCCTTAAAAATGAATATAAATAATTAGCTAACTTCAATATACCTATTTAGTTACATGCATCTGTACAATATTATATTTTGGGAAAAAAAAAATCATGTGTCGTGTTAACGTGATGTGAACGGGGCACAACATTTTCACTTCGTTCGTCCCTCCCGCGTTCAAAGCTTTTTGTCAATGTCACTTTTTCCGCAATTTTATCTTATTTCTTGCAGAGTTTTCACCTGCTTGGTTGCGGCCTTTTTTTTCGACAGATATCTTGAACCGGTCTATTCAACACGTCCGTGGTGATTGGATTGAAAATTGCACAAATTGCATAGCATTATAGCATTATTTTCTTAGAGATAATATTGTTATTTCTTACCATTTCTATAGATATATCGCCTGCACCCTGCACGAGTTCCATCCTAAAATGTGATATACCACAATGAAGAGGAATAAAGAGAAAGTAAATGAAGGTGATCTATCTGTCTCTCTTTTTTTTAAAAGCTTATATTCAATGTATTCTTGCAATGTATGTATGTGAAGGTGTAATCCTGCAAGTTAAATTTGACCCACTTCCCGGAGTCTGAAATTTTATATATTAGTCTAGTCCTGACAATGCATGTTTATGATAAGCATGACCTGATGCGGCTGCCAGTATTAGCTCCAGACGAGGGAACTGCTCCACGGTTAACAGTAGGAACATCAAATTTTGTTGAAAGCTTTTTTAAAAGCATTTTTAACTTGACTTGTTATGTATTATAAGACAAAGATAATCATGAAGATTTTTCATTATTTATTGTGACACTCTTATTTACAGGTCTGCCAGAGTAGCAGAGTCATATATAGGCTCTGCTACTCTAAATATAAAAACTCTATGACGAGTTCACGTTTAAATGGACAATTTTTTTTGTCTATAATGACGGTTCTTACAAATACAATTGTTTAACATTATCTGACCTTATCTCTGACATAAACCGTCAAGGTTGTTTATGGATTCATAAAAAGCATAATGACTGGAGGCGCGTTTGGGGATTTGTGCGATTTTACGAAGACAATGTTAACGTAGAAGCGTAAAACGTAAAACGTTGACGTAACGACAACATTATGATTTTACTACGACAATAAACCACAGTATAGATTAAATTATAAAATAGGATTCTAAGCTTCTGTAAAAAAAAATTCAAAAAACAATGACTTGTGAATCGTCTTCTGCTAATTTGGAAAATTGCGAATACCGAGAAGAGCAAGAAATTTGCCGATTGCTCTTTTTAATATATTATTCTTATAAGTAGTAACATTTCTTCATTATTAGGTGGTGAAGACTCATTTCTGCTATTTGAAATTTACTTCGCTTTCCTAATTTGTGCTGCCGAGTGGTATCCGGCTGAATAGAATAGATCACCCTCATTTCTAACCGAGATGACGTAAAAGGCGACTAACATAAGTCGACTCGCCTTGTGGTATCCGGCTGAGTAGAATAGACTCTTTCTTATCGCAAAAGGCTACTAAGTTAAGTTGACGTCAAGTAGGCGGCATGTATATAACATGTTGTGCCGACCCCCCTTAGAGTAGGATAAGGGAAGGAGAATGATGATTCCTAATTTAGGTCTGCCACTCCTTTTTCGGCTGCCATTTGATAATTCATCTTGTCACTTGCAAGTATTTTGGGGGTTTATAATCGAAAAATCAATTATTTTAAAAACACTCAATAAAGGCTCTAAGTAAGTAAATGAGGGGTAAGTTTTTACCCAAGCCACACGCCCGCATGTCCATCATCTAGTACAGGTTTCGTTATATACGAAATCTATACTAGATGATGAAAGCTGTACACGATGTATGTTTGTTTAATTTTCGCCCACACGTCTGGTCACCGTAGCATTGTGCACGCTGTCGGCATTGTTGGCCGTAAATTACAAGTCAGGAGCAGTTGATTATTTTTGATTGTTCACCCGTCAATCGATAGGATAAACGATTTGAAATTGATTTACTATGTACTGAAAGTTCGTTGTAGATAGAGTATCGCATGTGGTACAAAGTTCTTTATATGGAAACTATTGGTAGACCTGGCCATACGTTGCTGTAACTCAATCCTTTTAAACTTTCCCTCTTGGTAAATATAGTTCGAATCGTCATCAGCCTCTATGCTAGTAAAAGATTCATAGAAAAGTTGATTTCGAATTGAATTTCTTTTTCGAATTCGAGTTGTTTATACTAAGCTTAACACCCAAGGCAAAACAATACCGATTTAACATACCAAACAAAATTGTTCTTTAACATACCAAACATCTTCAAAATTTCTATTTAACAGAAGTTGACTCAGCATTAGGTAATATAGAGGTACAACTTAAAACTTTCAATCAATAGAGTCCAACAAAATCCAACAATTGTAAACAACGGTCTAACAAGTATATATTGGACTTTTGAAGTCTGACAAATACTTGCACTAATGAAATTGCATCCGACTGAACCCCTCTAGTATTAATTGGACCGCTTACACCAGTCGCTCCTTACTGCCCAAGGTAGTGAGGCTTACTTGCCTCATTTGTCTGGCCTTAACCTCAATTTATTGGCTCTCGCGTTTCTAATTGCTGCTCATTGAAAACGGACTCGAATGTCGAATGGAGGAATGGATGTTAAGGAGAAATTTCTTATTTTATAAAGACTTGTGACTAGCAGACTTTGTTATTATTTTGTATATTTAAAATAGTGACCATAAAATTACTTTTTCAGGGGGAGCAATTTTCTAAAACAGTAGTAGAGTTGACGATTTAATAGCACTTGTTTATAAGGTTATAAATGTATTTTATTTAATCCTTTCATTATTACAGCGTTTATACGTCTTTTCCTTGATCCTTTATTGTCTTAAATTCGTTAAGTTCGTTATATACTTTGTTTGATAGTCTGGATATGTAATTAAGCGGCTCTGCTCGTCACAGGCCTCATCGCTTCCTTAGTAGAGCTTGGAAAGCGAATGGCTCCAAGCCACTTGACGATGTTTTCCTTTATCGGAAAGTGGGAGATAAATTGTGATATTTAGAATTTATCTCACACTTTTAAGCAAATAAATTCAAATTCAAATAATTCTTTATTTAAATTGGCTTTTGCAAGCACTTTCGAATCGTCAAATTACAATGAAGCTACGACTGGTTCCGAAGGGTGCTCTTACCGAGAAAAACTAGCAAGAAACTCGGCGGTCACTATTTTCAAAATTAAGTATTACAAAAAAATAAAAAAAATTTCAATATAATCTAGTGCGTAGCCGGTCGCAATTTAAATCCAAGCTTTCTTATCATCAACTTAGTCCTCAACAGTATAATAAGCTTTATGAATAAGTCTTTTTAATTGCTTTTTTGAACTTGTGGAAAGGCAAGACCAAAATAGATTGTGAAATGCCTGCCCCAGGTTTCAACACACAGTCCTAGTCTTGACGTTTGACTATCACAGCTATTTGTTCAGTCGTGATACCTTCTAGGCATTGACGTGTATAAATAAATAAAGCTCACTTTTTCCACCGGCCCGACTGAGGTCAAAAGCGAGTCTAACTTTACGAAAAACAGAAATAACTAACATCGTATTTTCCAGTACAGTGTTTGATTAACCTCGCGTTTTGTTCCCAACTCACTGTAAGCGCTGAACGCTAAACTTTAGTCGCAAAAGTTGTTAAATCCAGTGCTAATAGTAGTTGCTGTGTTATCGGACTTTCACTATTGTAAAACTTGCACCGGGTAACAGTTTTACTGCCTACAATACATCACTGACTAAGTAATATTGTTCCCTACAGAATGAACAATATTTTATAAGCATGATCACGCAAAATTACAATGAAATCTATAGCAATTTTATAAATGCGAAAATGTGTCTGTATGTTACGATTTTAGCCTCTTGGTCTATACGATAATGATAAATATTGTATTGTAGCTTATACAACAAAAAAATCCGTTTTCCAGTGTGAACCGGAAAAATAACACACAAAAACATTAGAAAAGGGAAAGTCTATCTGTTACGCTTTAACAGCTAACCTATGGAAACAATATTGACGGACTTAAGTACAATTGAAACTTATTTACCTCGTTAACATAAGGATAAAACAAATCACCTGTTTTTCTATCGACAGCCGGAAAATAACGCACTTAGTATATAACTGAAGGTAATGGAACAGTTAAATCGACTTGTACAACTTATACCAAGTCGCAGGTAGAACTTGTATGAAATAACTCCAAGTTATTTCATATTCCACGAAACTGTCAAGCAATCCACAAACTATTATCTTGGTTAGTTGCAAACTAGAGTCCTGAAGGATACAAAGGACGGCGCTCCAGGAAGTTTGAAACTGGCCACTGACGTCTCTCGCAAACTAATAACTACAGTTGAGGGTGTTCCCGTTGAGATTTAAATGAGTTGCACTGTACAAGAGTAAAATATATTTCGGAGTTGGAAATAGTCAAATATTATTTGTTGTTTCTTAAGCTGTGTAATACCAGATATGTGGTTCTCGAATAGTTCCTTGACGTAGCGTAGGCAGGGTTTCGAAGAGAGCCTAATTCTGAACGCTGATTGTTGAAGCAATCAGAAGTTCTAGCATCTACGTCGTGACTAGACATGCATTACGAAACAGACTCGTCGAATATACTGACTTGACGTGGTACTCTATATGTTGTCAGACATACCTTGTGATATCCGTGTGACCACCAGCGAAAGACTGACGAAGGGGTTGAGACACAGACTGCTCCTCATACCCCTGAAACCCACATCATTCCACCCATAACAGGAGACATATTCACTTCTTTATACCCTGTACCCTAACTATAAACTTTCTTGAAAATAATATCCATTTATCTAAACAAGAACGCAAGTGCTTTGCAGTTTGCAAAACAAATCTTTCGAAAGCAACATTGATATTAAATTCAAATAGTACTAGTTATTAGGGCGCGCGCAGACAGTGGCCGGAGCCAGCCGTGCGTGTCTTTTCAATAAGGCCGGCCGACCGAACGGAACATCTCCCGACTCACCTGAATAGTAACCACTCGGGGGAGCTATATTGACGTTATTCGGATCACATGACGTGTGAACGAGTTACATTCACAATGGAATGAAAATATCCCTTTTTCATTCGCAATGTGATAAACAGGTTAAGACGGAACCAAGTTACAATAGTCAGGAACAAACGGTAAAGTTTGTTTATAGTACTCTTTGATACGACACATTAAATTTTATCATGTATAGGTTTTTTAAATCAAATATTCTGAAAAAACAAGTATTCCTATACTATCTTTTAAATGTAATGCTCATTGAAGGAGCATTGTGGGTCTTAGCCAAAAGGTCCAAAAACAGAGATAATAAGAGGCCGCTACTTTACCTTTTTACTTTTAAGGTCCAAAAAATAAGCTTAAAACGCGTAAAAATTCAAACGAATTTAAAAAAAAAACAACAACAATAATGTTTTAAACTGGAGTAAAAGTTTGGTAGGTATGTACTTGACGCATCGAAAAATGTAAATTTTGAGTTTTGACATTTGAGTTATTCACGATCGGTTTTATTTTAAAGCTTAAAGCTATTTGGGTATTGCACTTGTTTAAATAGCGCTGAACTTTCAAGTTCTCGGATTCCTCTGCAGTGTTGTAGACGGCGCTGTTTGCACGGACTTTTTATTGAGAAAGTTAATATCAATTTCAGCATTTCTTCGAAATGTTTGTAATTCTAGCTATCTTTATTATTATCGTTTCTTCGCAACAGTTAAGCCGGCAAATGTTTTAATTCAGGCCAGAGTAAAAAACTGTGCAAGGAAGATAAGGCTTTCAGCGTTAGTAAACGTTTTAGGGTTAAATAAAGCTTAACTTAATTACCTATCTGGTAAGGAAAGGAAAGGAATTTATTTAAGAGATATAGTAACAATATTAAAACTAAATCTATGTATCGCAAAAAAATACTGTGGAGGTATTAGCAAGTTGAATGAACTAACAGGAAGCTATGAGTTACGTTCAAAAATTATGTATTATGTTTCAATTTTTAATTACCAAAAAAAAACAAACTGGTGTTTCTTGTAATTTAAAGGTTAGTTAGTACGTGGGTGACCGAGCCTTGGTATTTTTTAAAAAGATATACAAAAATGAAATTTAAAAAAATATAAAAAAAGAAATAAAGCGCCGATATCATGTGGGACACGAAACCGGAACCTCGAACTTTTTAGGTCCACCCGTCACCATTAGGCTATCCCAGGTTTACGTTTGACAGCTAAAAATATCATTTGTAATCAATTCTACATATTAGCATTTTTTCAAAGCCCGAAAACACGTATAAAACGTCTTTCTTTTCTAATAAAACCTAGCTAAATCGATTTTGACAACCCAAAAAGCCCCCTACATTTCATGACAATCGTTGGTGACATTTCCGAGATTCAGAAAATATACTTGTGCATACCATTGCCATTGATTCAGAAGGATGCTTAAACATTGGCAGATGCTGTTTTCAAAAACACGAAATTGTCACGATTACTTATTAATCAGTCTATGCAACAATTTAAATGAAAAACTTCGATCACTATTAACATTTAATTTTAATTGTCATGTCACCATTTCACATTACATTTACATTTATTTCGCCGACAAGCGTACGACTTTTATATTCGTTTCGTGAAAACGAATATATCAGTAGTTGTCGGCGAAATATTACACTTTATGTCAGAGAATAAATTTATCGTTACAGAAATATCTTGGAATATGTCTAGTCACTTCTTTCAACGAAAGCAATATCAGCTGCGAGATTTCATCTGGTTACAGCCCAGCTTGGGTTTGCGCGAAATAAGTAATTTCGTATAGTTCATACAGCGGTATGAAGTTCATAATACTGGCACAAATTGAATGTCAAAGTAATAACCCAGTAGCGAGATAAGATTCGCGTGCAATTGTCTTCTCAAAAGATTCAAAGAGCATTCTCTTATTATTAAATTTTGAAAATGATGGAGCAATAAAATATTTCTTACCTCTATAAATATAAAACATAATTGAATGGCCCGTTGGCGCAGTGGGTAGTGACCCTGCCTTCAGCTCCGCGGGTCGCGGGTTCGATTCCCGCCGTGGGCCAACATTTTCTATAAATGAATTTGTTGGCCTTTGATCCTGGGTGTATATTTGTATTTAAGTATGTATTTAAAAAATATATAAGTATATATTCACCAGTTGTCTGTCACCCATAACACAAGTATTAAGTTACTTACTTTGGGGACTGACGACCGTGTGTGTAAGTGTCCCATATATTTATATATTTATTTATAATATATAGTTTTGAAATGTATGCAATATCTGTTCTACTCTAAAACGAGTAATACATGACAGCCTCCAATACGGCAGAGATAAATTAACAAGAGAGATGATAATAAATAAGTAATCATAAAAAATTATGAAGCACAGAAAAACAATTATGAAAAATATAGAAGCAATGATTAATATTATTTTGCTATAATAGACAAAAAGGAAATTATCTTCGTTGAAACGAGAGACTTAGTATTAGCAACCACGGTGTACGAGCTTTAATTGTACCAAATTTCATCAATAGTGGTCCCGCAGATAAGCCGTGACAGCGTAACAGACAAACAGACTTTTGCATTTATGATATTAGTATAGCCTAGCGCCTACCACTTTGCGATTTTGGTCGTGGAGTCTATCTCCTGATGATGCTTCGGTTGCGGGGCGAAACGATTGTTTAGTTTGTGATAGTGAACGTATATAGTGCTTGTGTATCGTGGTGCGGGGGTGGAGGTTTGTGCATGTGTTTTTTACGAATCCTGCATGTATCAGGTATGATAACCGATTGTCCACTCTACATTTAGCATTATATATATTTTCTATTTTACTTCATCGCGGATTATAGCAAAATAATTTTATTATTACTTTTGTACTCTAAGTTTCATTATAAAACTTAAGCACGGAGACAAGATATCTCCCCAGAAAAAATGTCGGAAAGCTTATCTCTATCAAGTACTCATCGTAAAAGAGCTCTAAAACCTTATTTTAACTTTGCGCATAAAAATCTTGACAAACTGACATCAATGCGAAATGAGTCTTAAAATATTAACGAGTCCAAGCCCACTGTTTCCATGATCTAATTTCTCAAACAAGTTCAAAGTTACTATTAAAACATTTGTGCAAAACTACCTTACATAACAATTTTAGAAATCGTGAAAAAAAACTCGTCAACCAATGAGGATGAAAGATGCAGTAAAGTTACTATCCCACTGCTGGGCATATGCCTCCGTTTTTGGAAAAGTGTTGGATTAGCTCCAATCATTTTCCCCAATTGGCTATTCCAATACAGATTGATAGGTTACACATATTCCCAGAATTCTTTAGAGATATGCAGGTTTCCTCACAATGTTTTTCTTCACCAAAAGGCGTGCGATAAATTGCAATTATTAATTAAACGCATGTTTAAATAGAAAAAATCTTTGGTTCTGCCCGAGGTTTGAACTCGTGACCCCCTTCTTAAAACCGCACCGTTAAGCTACGACAGTTTGGGTAGTGTAGAGTTGTAGCAAATTTTCTTACAAATCAGTAATTTTAAATTTTTTAGCCAAATTTATAAGCATAGAAATTAGACATCAATCAAAACAAATGTCAATTTCGTCCAGTATTATTCCCAATCTCGCTATTACCGTTTACGATCCCTTTTACGACTCAAATATCACAAGATATATTCAGCTCGCCGTCTGAATTTGGATCGCCTCATAGCCAGTAATCGACCCCCTATCAAACGTTTCACAGAGACATTTGAATAATTCAACAGAACTGTCGTGAATCTTTATACAATTCTTCTAAATTTTATTGAAGGTTTGCCGCTCCTTCATCAGAACAATATGAAATATTCAATACCAGTGGACTCTGCGACCTAGGTCACGCCAACTTAACTTTGCGTTTAAATACCCTCAACAATGTCATGTGTATTTGCAACGTTGCCAAAAGAAAAACGGGAAATTTTGTATCCTTTATGTTCTACTGGTCCACCAGCGTTTATTGGGCGCAGTATACAGTACACAGACACAGTGTCTCTCTTGAGGTGAGGTGAATAAAATATAAACATGAATCTCTATGAAAATCTAGTCACGTCATAGAAAACAAAAAATTAAGATAACGTAACGTAAAGACCAAAACACGGTAAATTTACAGTCATTTAAATCAAGTTTAATGAAGTCATAAAAGATGATTTCAGTGGCTGCAACAAAAATATAAGCTAGGAAGCCCATTTGGAAAATTTGTAGAGGCTAATGAAAGTGGGGGTTGTTGAAACGATCAACGTTAAGCAGAATATCATTACAGAAGTGTCCGGGGCTCGGCTCAACCGGTTTATAATTTGCCCATTCGTTACATCCAACGACGGGACTCACTTAAGGTAAATGCGAAAAACACTACCAAGATAATGAATGCGACAGAAATGACTATGAAAAATGCAGTTCATTTAGAAGTAATGTTTTTTCCACGAGCGGCTGCCTCGGGCGCTTACATTGATGCAATATTTGAATTTTCTATTCTTAGAAAACGGTTTGTTAAACGCGCTGCTTAATTTATTGGACGTTTGTTACTTATTTGTTATACTATCACGTTTAAGCTATCATCATCATAATCATTCACCTGCCTTTACCCCACTCCAAGTGGGGTCGTCAAAACATGCTTTAATCATATTTTTACATGATTTGGCTAGTTTTTTACGACCAGCCGCCTGCCCGATGTTAACTTACCTTAGTCGCCTTGAACGACACCTCAGTAAGAAATGAGGGTGGTCTATTCCACTGAGTCGGATACCACACGGCACAACTTTAGCAATCTACAATAGATAAAAAAGTTGATATACATAATTCTAGACCAGCATTATAGTTGACTCTTCAAAAGGACTTGTAAAAGTCTATTTTAAATAAAGTAAATATTGATTTAGAGTTCGCCAAATATTAGACCAATTATGGGCCCTATAAGAACGCTTAAGATCACTCAGCGGGCGATGGAACAAGCTATGCTCCGTGTATCTCTACGTGATCGAATAAAATGAGTAGGTCCGTAAACGAACCAAAGTCATCGATATAGCTCAATGAGTCGTGAAGCTGTAGTGGTGATGGGCGGGGCACATAATGCAAATGGACTGACATTGGGGCCTTAAGGTATTGGAATGACGATCCCGCACCGGAAAACTCAGTGTCGGTAGAACGAGGTAGAATGACGATCTCAAAAGGGTCACCGGTATCCACTGGATAAGAGCGGCACAAAATCGTCTGGTGTGGAGATCCTATGAAGAGACCTATGTCCAGCAGTGGACGTCCATCGGTTGACGAAGAAGTATTGGAAATTGAACTTGAAATAAAAAAAAACTTAATTTTATTACACAAAGGTATAATCTCATCACCAATAAGTAGAATAGAAGAGAATTTATCAAGTCGTTTGCAGAAAGCTAATAATGGACTACAAAACTTTGCCTTTAAAATTAAGAATAACACAAAGTCAATATCAAAGGCGGCCAGTCAGACGTTTGACTGCTATTATTAAATCAAACATTTGGTCTAGGGCAGTTCACTGAATAACAATGAAGTAATTTGTGACTGCCCGCTGCCCTAGGGGGTCTCGAACTGTCTAAGTAAATCAAACGGAGATCATTGACAGAGTTCTTGGTCATAAATCTATTATTTTGAATTCTTGAATTGTCTTTTTCTGTGTTTATTTATTGAAAAAAGGGTCATATACACCAAGACAAAAACTCTCTGTTTCTGGTGGAGACATGAAAAAAAGACTCTTAGTATATAATTGATGGTATTTTTACTTAAAAATTAAAGCGATGTGTTCAAAACATTGCAACGTTATGGGGGAAACTAGATAACAATATTGATTCAGAATTATTTTGATAATCAATCATTCATTCCTAGTTATATCACTACATATTATAAAACAAAGTCGCATTCTCCGTATGTACGCATAAAACTTTAAAACTACGCAACAGATTTTGATGCGGTTTTTTTTAATAGATAGAGTGATTCCAGAGGAAGGTTTGTACGTATAATAACATTCAATACAGAGTAGAGAAATACTGTAATTTTTGAGATTTCTGTAAATAATTACATTTTTTCCCGCTTACATTGCAAACGCAGGCTAAACCCTACGAGATTTATCAAAATAATGTACTAAGTATTTGTACACCTTGAAAAGGTCTACAGAAAAGTCCGCGATGGTATATGTCTATCTCTTATGGATAACCCACAATAGCATTTTTTGTCATTTACTTTTTACGAAAAATAATGCCTTATTTTTGAAGCAATTTTTATACAATACAGCATTAATCCTTATCCATTTAAGTACCTTAAATAAATTGTTGATTTAATATAGATCAATATGGCCGTTTACAGCATGTAATTTAAGTGAACATTTTCGGAGATATTACAGATTTAAAATGCCGTGAGGACGCCGCGCTTCGCCCTATAACACTTCGACTTTAGCAGCGATGTCGCTGTTTCAAGAGTTTCTTTAAAGACATTCCGTAATTAATTGTAAAAATAAAATACATAGGGAAAATGTAAAAGTAAATAAGTAAAAATGTAGTATATGAATTTAGATATTCTAAAGATAGCAGGAAATCTTCTTGGTATAGGGAAAGGAAATTGTTTTTCTCCAAATTTAACGCGTGCGGGCCACGGGCAGTAATGAATAAATCAAAACTACTAGATCGATTTAAATCATTTTTTTTACACTGACTGGCATGGGATATATATTTTATACCCGTGCGAAGCAGGGGCAGGTCGCTAGTGATATATAAGTTTAGAATGTTTCCGATTTCAATTTATATCCGTAATATATGGATGCAAGTTGTACGAGAAATGCACCATTCGCGTTGAAAGTGGTAATTTGTCAAAAAGTCGGATGAAATTCCGAAATTCAAATGGATGCAATTTGTCAAAGTTATTTCTGAAGTTGTTTCGCTTCTTGAAGTTAATGTAAAGACGCATCATTTGCAAAATTTATATTTGAATATGAAGCATTAGTTTATTTCTCGCTCCAGTTATTACAATGTGAAATATTTTCTAAAGTATTTTATTAAGGCATAAATTCTTCACAATGAGATTTTGTGTTGGTGGATAATGTTAATAGATGAACTATGTGAAAGCTAAAGCAAATATATTAAAACTCAAGGATATAAACGTTAAAATAAGCCGTCAACTATCAATAACTTCTTGAGATCTTGAAATTTGACCCGTTGGCGCACTGGGTAGTGATTTGGGAGACTACATTTTCTATTTTGGTTCTTCGAGACTGGGTGAGTATATTTGTTTTTAAATATGTAGTTAAAATTTTATATGTATATGATTATGTATTATGTTGTTTACCTGTTGTCTGTCACCCTTTAGACAATTATTAAGTTACTTCCTTTGGGGATGGACGACCGAAAAATAAAATTCAAATAGCTACCGCCGAGTTTCTTGCCGGCTCTTCTCGGTAGGAACAGATTTCCGAACCAGCAACAGAGTTGATGATTCAAAAGCACTCGTTAACAAGTTTATTTGAATAAAGAATATTTAAAAGTTCAAAGTGTGCCATATATACATATATTTATTTTTGAATATTGTGGCCCGTGAAAGTAATGATCATGTCTTTATAATCGTCGTCAACGATAGGTCCTAATTCAGAATTTATGTTCATTGAAATGGCAGTTCATAATTGCCGTGTGGTATCGGACTGAGTAAAATAGACCACCCTCATATCTTACCGAGGTGTCGTAAAAGGCGACTAAGGTAAGTTGACCCACAGTGTGGTGTCCGGTTGAGTAGAATAGACCACCCTCTTTCTTGCGGAGTTGTCGTAAAATACGACTAAGTTAAGTTGACGTCAAGCAGGACGTAAAATACGAAGCTAAATCATACTCGTATGTCAACATGTTACAACATGTTGTGTCGAACCCACTTAGTGTGGGATAAAGGCAGGAGGATGATGAAATGGTTGTTTAAAATATACATAAAAAAAAGTATAAAAATACCTCTATGTTTGAAATATTCAGATCCTGTATTTACTTTCCTACATTCAGAATGCGTACCTGTAAAGAACAAATAAGATATTTTTAAGTATCAAATATTTTCTTAGATCGCAGATAAAGCGAGAATTTGAAATAGCTGGCTTGTTATTTCAAAGTATACGGAGCGAAATACCATTGTAAGCGACGCCATCTGAATAAACTTAGGTCAGTATTGAATAAACCATGGAATAAGAATCCTCGGCATGCTTGAGCGAACGACTAGCTATCTATATTATGCTCAAAGTAGCAAATACTAACAGGTTTCATACCTCATTCATGCTTCGTAAAAAGCATGTAAGACTGTATTCGTCTTACAAATCCTAAATGCATAAGGCAGAAACACAAATAGTACTCTTCTTTTAGCATTACAAAGCTTTTATAAATTCGCAGAAAATCCATAATCTACTATATAAAAATAAGTCGGGTTTTCCTTCCTGACGATATAACTCCAGAACGCACGAACCGATTTCCACGGTTTTGCATTCGTTGGAAAGGTCTCGGGCTCCGTGAGGTTTATAGCAACGAAAATCTAGGAAAAATTTCAATAGAAAAGCGGGAAAATAGGGAAAATCATTTTTTAAATACAGCGCCATATCAAAACTACTGGATCAATTTTAATCATTTTTTTTACACTGACTGACATGGGATACATATTTTATACCCGTGCGAAGCAGGGGCAGGCCGCTAGTTTTTTATAATTTTTAAATCTCAAATTTTTCGTATATAAACTGGATATGTATATAAAGCCGTATAATTATTATAAGACTAGAACCTTAAATAATTATGTACTATGTATTTTCGTTTTGATATAAAAACTCAATTTTTTTACTATATAATTGACGCACGTAAAGTTAAATTGTACAAAAAAATTCACCAATAGTTCAATCTCATAATTAGTAACTAACTAGCAACTAGTAATCAGTAAAGGTTAAAACAAATAGCAGTCTTTTACATTTATTTGTATAGATTATAAATACTCGCCTGACAAGAATAATTAGCAAATATGCTGAAAATCGAAAAATAATACACAAATTCCTAAGGAAGATAAAAGTTGATTTTATAATTCAATAAACTATATACCTATTAAACTTAAAAATGTTGCGTATTAATTTATTGAACTCAAATACAAGTTTTAATTTTTGCTATAATCCGCAATTAAATAATAATCACTTGAGTACTTTATTAAGCCGTGTGTTATCCGGCTGAATAGAATAGTACCACACTCATTTCGTACCGCAGTGTCGTAATAGGCTACTAAGGTAACTCGATCCGTCGCGTGGTATCCGGCTGAGTAGAATAGAATAGCCCACCCTCATTTCTTACTGAGGAGTCGTAAAAGGCGACTAAGGTAAGTTAACGTCAGGCAGGCGGTCTGGCGTATAAAATTTGACAAATCATGTAACAACGCGTTTAAAACATTTTGTGGCTACTCAATTTAGAGTGGGACAAGGGCAGGAGAATGATGAACTACGGGTTTTTAAGTTGGACATCGTAAACCAAAAAAAATCTCTTCTAATATTAAGTATCATCAAGACATTAATCATTAGATTATCATAAAATATTTTCCTTTATCATAATCCACAATATAAATAAGTGAGCATATAATTTTCCAAGATAATTCATTTTCCAAACGGGACTTGAGACTGAGTTTTCCTTCGCTCATGATCCAAGAACTGTCAATCTCAATTAAGAAAATGTTTTAATATAAATTTTTAGGGCATTTGACGTGACCTTTGTAACGTTTATGCTCTTAACGAATAACCGAGACTAATAGTTTAATTTTAAAACATGAAAATTAGTTTAGATACTCAACACGCTATTTCTTAATTTGTAATTAAGTCGTTATAAATTTTGAAAATTTCAGTTTATTTTAAGTGGTATTTAATAAACTAATATTACAAATACGAAAATATATCTCTATCTGTTACGCTGTTATGACGTATCCGTTGCAGCAATAATGATAAATGTGATACAACGAAAGCTTGCTACAAAAGCTTTGGTACAAGAAAGGAAATACTAAATTCCTGTTTTTCCTTCTGGACCAGGAAAAAACAACAAAGAACACGTTGAAGTGGTAAGTTGCAAGTACAACTTGTAGGGGGGCAAATCAAAGTTTTGCTTCCTCTTGTCTTTTTTTAAAAAATGTTTGGAGCTTAGACCTATCACGTTTCTCCAATGTAGATCGGTAAGTTATACAAGTTGCATACTATAATTTTTCCTTACCGTGTAGCAAATTATAAATATCATTTTTTAATAGAAAACTCATTTGTGCCAGCTCTATATTTAAACCCACGATAACCTAGTAAGGAGCAAACGTTTCCATAATCAGCTATGGCGCGTTCAAAAGGTAAGTCTCTCTGACATATAGTGATATAGAAACATATAAAAAATGCGGTAAAAGCTAAGGGATTTTCAAGTTTAATTTTAATATTTAACTCTTTTTTAATTATACAAAGTAACAACCTGGTTCTGTCGACAAGAAAAAGATAAAAACACCGTCCACACGAGTGTCTCAATTTGCATAAAAGCTTCCATTACTGTCGCTTGCCAGAACGCGATGTTTTCGCGAAAAAACTTGCTTCTACTTAAATAATTTTGTCGGTTCACTGCGACACCAGAGGCACTAACAATAGGAGGGCAACGTAACTATATTCACTACGTTCATACTTCGAGACGATTCTAAATGATTAAATCATTCATAAAGATAACACAACATAAAATTTTACTCACGAGTATATATATATTTTCTGGATCTTGGAAACGGCTCTAACGATTTCCATGAAATTCAGCATTTAAGGGGCTTTGGGGAGGAGGGGTATTGATCTAGCTCAGTTTTATTAAAAAATGTTGTTTAATCTCTGGGCACTGAAAAAAACTGCTATAATCTTATGAGGAAGCAAAGAATAATTACGCTATCACTTGCAAAGTCATGATAGCTCTAGATTTGAAGAGTCACAACGTAGAGACGTAAATATTCTCCCGAATGATACTTGCGGAGACTAACGCAAACGTCATTAATCTCACCGCACCGTGACCTCCCACATGTGCGACAAACGGGCCATCGTATAATTAACGCGGGGTCAAAGAAAAACGCCGAAGGCAGTGATAATTTATTGCAAATGAACAAACGTCAACCCCTCCCACCGCCCGCCCTACAAAGGTAGATCTGACGGGGTTGCTGCGTCATTTTCCACTGTGGTTAAATCCCGATCGCGTTGCGGTGAATTTTGAAATGCGAATTTCATACATGAGATTGGTATTTATCTGGGTTAGTATTCGACAATATTCAAAACTCGTAAAGTTTTGTAAAAATGGACGATACTTCCAAAGGCTTCGCAGGTTCACACCCCAAGCAAACATCTCTGTTTTCTAATAGGTAAAAATTGTTAATAGAATTAAGCGTTACTTTTCGAAGATACAGACTTAATACAAAAGTAATGGAATTATTTTGCCCTTAACCGCGATTATTGCAAATTATAGAATCATATTTTATTACTTTTGAGGCAAAAATTACTTTATTGGTAAACTAAATGTAATAATGTTTCAGTAAAGAAAAAAAATTCATATTAAAACTTACACATTACTACTACTAATGTATTTCAACTAACATTATTAGATTGGAGCATATGGATGTTTATAAGCACCATATTCTAATCTTCTAAAATCGTTTACGCACTAGCGGCTAACCGCGGGGGCGGCTAACCGCGCGGCTAGCCGCTTTTCCAGTTTAATATGCAACCGCTTATGATCGTACGCACTAAACCGCCACAAAATTTCAACCGCGGCGGTTGAATGGAGGGCCGCGGCCCGCTTCGCGGCTAGCCGCCATCTTGTGTATACGCACTGGCGGTTAGTTTGCGGCGAGCCGCCGGTGAAGTATGCACGTGTTTTGAGTTGCGCAGCCATGAACTTCGACACAGAGAAATTCATTGTTGAAATTCAACAACGAGAAGCTATTTGGAATTGTGAAGGAGCAGTTTATAAGAATAGAGATTTAAAACGGAAACAGTGGGAAGAATTAGTAGATATTTTTGGAAAAGAAGAGATGACAACAGAGGCAAAAAAAAGTCTTGGTAAGTATTTATTATTATTGTTACATATTTTTAAACGAAACTAAACATACTTTAAACATCTTAGAACATAATAAATAGGTCTATTTTCAGTTAAATCATATTTCTTTGCCATTCTAATTTCCCATCAGTCATAAAATATTCGGCAAACAATTCTCTGTATCTCAACGCAGTTTTATTGTTCCTTCTTAACCCTTCCTGTGTTACATTTTCTGGCAAAGGGCAACTGAGTGAGTCGTCGAAACAATAGCCATCTCGATCTCTTACAAAATTATGTAAGACACAAGTAGCTTTTATGATATCTTTTGCTAGAGTGAATTGAACATTTAGAGGTCTATGAAATATACGCCACTTGTTTGCATAAATTCCAAAACTGCATTCTACATATCTTCTTGCTCTAGAAAGCCTGTAATTGAACGTTCTTTTGGTTTCATCCAAATCTTTTTTTGCGTATGGGCGCATTAAATTCGTAGATAACGCAAATGCCTCGTCGCCTACAAATACGTATGGGATACATGTCTCGCTGCTTTGTGAAATCGGTTGTGGCTCTGGAATATCCAATTGGTTTTTTTGCATTTTTTCATAGAAAACCGAATTTTGAAATATTGACGAGTCACTGAATTTACCAAAAGCTCCAATATCAACCATAACAAATTTATAATTACTGTCGCATATTGCTAATAAAACCAAAGAGAAAAAACTTTTATAATTAAAACACATCGAGCCACTGTTATTAGGTGCAATGCATCGTATGTGCTTGCCGTCAACAGCACCTAAGCAGTTAGGAAAATTTGCTCTTTGAAAAAAATCATTGGCAATTTTTTTCCAAGCGTCTTTGTTTGGTTCAGGCAAACAAATATCTTTCAGACAAAACCAAATTGCAAAACAAACTTCTCGTACGATTTCTGCTACAGTGCTTACTCCAATTTTGAATGTATAATGTAGTTCCGTGAATGTACAACCTGTTGCAAAATATCTGAAACAAACATTTTATTATTATTACATGTTTTATTGAATTCAATGACCTATGTATATTCTTTATTGCACATGTCACACGAATTACAACAAATCTATTACTTTATGACTAAATCATTAACTTGTTTGTTGTATTGTTCTAGGAAAAGAATTACAAAAGAAATGGAAGAACATTAGGGATAATTTCGTGAAAGCTCTAAAGGACAATGTTACCAGGAGTGGGTCAGCGGCTAAGAAAAAGACTCAATACATATTTTACAATAATTTAATGTTTTTGAAGGACACAGTATCTATCAATGAAACTGATTCAAGCATGCAAAGGCAAGAAAATGAAAGAAATGAAACAGAAAACGTAGCTGACCCAGTCGTAGTACCACCGCCAAAACGAAAAAAAAAGAAAAATAAAGAAGATGATATAGGAGTTGAATTGATTAACGTCTTAAATAAGAATGTAGAGTTGAAAAAGGCGGAAGAAGATGAAGATAGACTTTTCTTTTTGTCGTTGGTTAGTGAAATAAAAAAAGTGCCTGAACATATACGCCTACGTACAAAATCTCAAATAATGCAAGTCATTACTGAAGCCCAAACGTCTGGATACAACTACTGTAACTCTACTTGGGATTACGTACGACCATTTAACTACAACCAAGGGCCATCCCAAGGATATCAGACACCATCATTTGCTAGAAATAATAACCCACCACCACCGCCCTCAGTTCCACCTACACACCGTGGAACATGTAATCAAGAACAATCTGTAATGTCTCCTGAATCAACATATTCACAGATATCTCAAGAATCTGATTATCTAGATCTTTTTAATGATAATAATTCTCAGTAATAGTTATAGTTTACTACTTTTTTTATTCAATTATAAACCCACATTGCGATTAAAATTAAAACATAATAACTACTAAAACTTTTTTTATTTTTATCATACTTACCTTAATGTTATTACTAATTTCTCTTCGGGTTGGATACAATCACGAAATTTAGTATCTTGTCCTTTGATGGTGTCATATAAAACTGTTTGTAGTTCTTCAAATGACGAAACACTCATTCTAACATAGCCGAAAAATTTATCTTGGTGCTTCTTCAGTTCTTGAAAACAACTTGCGAACTGGCCGAATTCGTTGCGTGTTTCTAGTAAAGGATGAATCCAGTATCTTTTTTTATATTTCTTTCGTTGTTTTCGGGAGTAAAAATAAATAACACAAGCTATCTCGACGGCGTCCATTTTATTTATGGGCCACGCGCCTTCGAGCGGTCCAACCGCTTAACGCGGTTTCATCGCGGCTGACCGCTATGGCGGCCAACCGCGAAGAAACCGCGTTAAGCGGTTGGACCGCTCGAGTCTACCGCCTAGCGGCCAACCGCTAGTGCGTAAGGGCCCTAATAAGAGTAGGGGGTTTTGGGTCGATATAGCTAGGTTTTATATAAAAAAATGACGATTTATCCCTGTTTTCTGGCATTGAAAAACTGCTAAAATAAAATAGAATACAAAGGTTAATTGCTCAGTGGAGATCGGGTGGGTTAAAGAAATGAAAATACCCGGGATCAAGTCAGATATGATCAGCCTTTTTTTTGTTTTATTTTTTTTTATTGCATTTTTTTTATATCTTTTAACAAAATTATGGCTCGACCGACATGGCTCGGTCACCCGAGTACTAATAATACAATGCAAAAGTTTTTCAGTCGGTCTGTTTGTTACGCTTTTAATAGCTAAGCTGTACTACACATATCCATCCACATTCATATTTAAAACATTTGGGGTCACAATATAAATCCTACTTCTCCTCATAACATGTCTGTACCATAGATTATTTTATATTTTTCAGATAAATCGTGATATTTCGATATAACAGAAAAAAGTACTTTGTAATCATAGAATAGTACCTCAGGGTTCATTCACACCACATTAAATCCAATTCGAGTTCGGAACATTTTTGGTTTATTTTTACTTAACCCCAAACTAGTACGAAGCCGCCCCGAATGGACTAAACGTGTCCCCAGTTTCCGGGCAGCTCGCCGCAAATCACCGCCCTGTCCTTTTCGCAAACGATTTTCTGCGAAATCCAACATTTTACGTTACTTTTATCTCGCCTGATAAATGGTGGAGACAGAGTTTGTTCAGCTTAACTGAGAAACTGTCTATTGCAGTAAAATTTTCAGTAGAACCTTATCGAGACGCTCTATTAAAATATAAACCCTCGATTTTATTAATATTTGTGAATCTCTCACACTTTATGCAATGTCAAAATTTCTTGTACTTATCTAACCTTTAATCTTTATTTAACATTGTACTGAATTCCGCGACTAAAAAAACATTGTAATTATTTTCCTATACTATTAATTTCTAAGTAGAATAGATTACTAGAGGTGCCGCAAAGCTGACTAAGGTATGTTGATGTCAGGCAGGCGGCCGGTTGTAACATACCTAACCAAGTCATGTGACAACATGTTTATAACATGTTGTGTCTGACCCCACTTAGAGTGGGATAAGAGCAGGATAATAACGATGAATAACTTTTCGCACAAATATAAACCAAGAAAATACTTTGCTTCTGACATTCTCAATCCATTAAAATTAACATTATAATCAGATGAAGGGATAAACTTGCACACAGACAAATTAGGAGATTAACCGTCCTAATTTATAGCACCCCCAGCTGTCTGAAACAAATTAATCAAATGGAACGAAGGTTTTTGTCTGAGGTTATATGTAATAATTGCAAAGAGACGTCGTTCTGAATTAAATGTTTACAAACTCACATTCAACTCAAAGTTTATAATGTTAAGCTAAACATGATTTTATTATGTAACAAATTCAATGATTGAAAACTTTAAAGTATCTATAATACAATTATATTTTAAGTATGTTATTTTTAATTTAAAGTTCGTTATTCCTAAGTAAACTACACTACACTATTGCTCTTTGAAATAAAAACAGGGTACATAGTCTTAGCTTAATTGTCTAAACCTAAGATAATACTTGAACCGTCCAATTGCCCCTAGCCCGTCCTAATAAAATATGTTCAACTCTCTAAGCAGTTTCTAACTTCACAACAGGCTGTCCGTATGGATTTTGTGTACCCTCGTCTAATACGTTTCAAATTTTCTTTACACGTTGGTAAAATCATACTCTTTTGTTATAACAATGAGATCTTAATTTATCTTTATTGTCCGTATGAATATATTCGTTATAATTCAATCCTGCCGAGTAGAATAGACCACCTATTTTTTACGAAGTGTCGCAAAATACGACTAAGGTAAGGTAACGACTGGCCGCCGGTCGTAAAATACATAGCCAAATCACATGATAACATGTATATAACATGTTGTGCAGATCCCAGTTAGAGTGGGATAAAGACAGGAGGATGATGGACAGTTGTACTTCCTCCTACAATATTTACAACTTATTACCCATAAATATCTTGGTATAGAATAAAATACAGCGAGCCAATCTTAATATTTTCCATCCGAATACCATTATGTCCAGGTAGTGAAACAGCGCTGAATCATGTCTTACAAGAGAAGAGATAAATCCCGCCTTATTTTCGCCACAGCAGCACCCGTTAGTCCTGCCCAATGCTGCGTGCTGATATTACCCGATCATCTTATAAAAGCGTTGACATAAAATGATAAGAGATCAGAAACATAGATGATGTAGGTGACTATTTTAATTTTTAAGTTAGGTATTGGCTGTGATCGTACTAAGAATATTGTAACGAGTCGTCGTATGCAACGCCAGCCAAGCCAAAGCCAAGGCACGACAGTTGAGCGCCATAACTCTCAGCCAACGCGGCCCCAGCGATACTTCCGCTACTTTAGCTCCAAAATGAAATGATGGAACGCCGGCGGTACTGGAGGCCATATTGCGGATTCTACTATGGAAATTGGTTTCAATATACGCCGCAGCCCGCCATTTTTGGATGTTTTTTGGTACTTGTATCAACTACGCGGTGGGAACTTGAAGTGGTTAGAATTTACACCGTGTAAAGAACTTAGCAATAATCGAAAACTCGATACTAGTTGGCCTAACCTAATTGAATAAAACGTGAGTATAGTCTATTCATATGTATTATGCAGGAACACCACGAGGTTTTATCCGGTATAACTTGTCACAGCCTTAAGACAGTTTCAAAATCAAAACCTTATATTGCTGGGTTATTCACCAAAGTTAATTTAATTTAATGTTACCTCACGGTCAGGACCAATGACTGTCGAAGCCTTAGACTAATATTAGTTATTCCGTTAAGTGAACATGGGTCAACATGTTCAAAGTCCAGCAAATGAATAGTAAATCACACTTGACCCAAATAAAGTCGCACGTATAAACATTCGAGCAAACACTACGTTTAGAATTCTATTTCGTTGGCTGTCGAGAAAACTTCTAAAGTTTTGAAATAATCTGCACAGTTTAATAACGTTATCAAAGTTGAGTTTCAAATACTAAGTTTTGAATTATTATACTGTTTCAAAAGTAAATGACTTATGAATTTAGATTAATTTGTTACTTTGATACATTTTATGGGAAATGTCTAGCAAACGCCTTCGTACTAACATCTATAAAATTTATTCTGAAAATAGATTATTATTGAATTTATTTATCGTAATAAGTTAAGAAGTATCTAAATTCTTCTTTATTAAACAAGTGCTTTTGAATCGTCAACTGTACTGTTTTTTCGGAAAAATGCTCCTACCGAGAAGAGTTAGCAAGAAACTGATCGGTGTTTCTTTGCACAATATAATTATTATAAATAGTTGCATTTTCTCATTGCTATCTTCACCATCAATACAACACCGTACAAGCACTGCACATATTCACTACCGGAAACTCAACGGTAGTTTATCCCCGTTACAACTAATTACACGAGCACTTGCTACACTAGTTTCGAGACTATGTATTACTAAACGTAACACTACTAGATTGTGAATGTGACGTTGCTTCGGTTACAGAGAGATGTTGAGATTGTAGTAGTGAATGTGTGCATTGCTGGTAGTCTGCGGTGTTGGTGAAGCTGTTTTATAGAGCATGCGGACCCCTCGCTCACGGGGCTACACCGTCAGTTAAGAATGGATGACTGAGGCTATCAAAACAACAGTATCCGGGTGACCGCTCCTTGCTCAGTAATTTTATTAAGATTTAAAAAATTCAAGTTAAAAATTTAAAAAAAAAGGAAAGGATATATGGGACTCGACCCGAATATTTTCGCTTCTTTGATCCGTTTATTCTTAACTAAGCTATTGCAACTACAAATGACAGCAAAATTAACGTTTGTATTCTGTTTCAATTTTAGCAGTTGTTCAGTGAAATCGGGGATAAAACGAATTTTTTTATAAGTCCTAGCTTTTATCGCTCCGAAACCCTCTAAATACTAAGTTTCATATATCATTCTGTTGTCGCCATTCACTTCCGCTTTGTATTTTATAGCAACACAGTCATGAAACAAGAGTACCGCTCCCTTTTTTATTAAAATGGTGGCAACACTGTGACGTGTTGTTTCCGGTTGAGTCTTCCTATTGATAAAACGTTTCAGTGACATTCAGTCTTTGTTCCTCTTTCAAGAGAAGTGCATCTCGGAACGGGAATTGTAGTATTCCTATTATATCGTGTTATTGTACATAGTGTACGCTAAATGTTCAGGGATCAAAATTGATAAAATGTTATATGCTTTAGTCAATTTCACATCAAAGTTTGCTCGTAGCTAAACTGATGGCTCCTTCATCGAAATCAATTACTAAAGTACAATACCAATTTCGCTAAGAGCTCACACTTGCCCTTTAAATAAATAACTCGAAATAACATTATGGCATAGGTGGCGGGCGGCAACCTTTTAACACTAAAGAGCTGTAAGTTATAATTTGTGATATGTTGCAAAAAACATTTTTAAGTGGATTTTTTAATTATAATTCATATAATTAGGCGTTACGTTGCGTAGGTCCATAATACATAACTAATGAAAATATTATTTGCGTTTTGATTTTTTTTAAACTTCTTACGAGATTTTTTTAATTATATAAAATCCTACTAAAAAATGTGTTGATGATTATATAGTAGTAGATTTCTTCTTATAGTAGTTAGTCATTTAGTAGTTTTTCCGTGATCTGCACATGGTGGTAGATCTCTATTATTATTCCAATCATTGCCCTTATCCCACTCTAAGTGAGGTCGGCACAAGATGTTTTTAACATGTTATAACATGATTCGGCTAGGTATTTCACGAACGGCTGCCCGGTTGACTTACCTTAGTCTTTTATGACACCTGGGTTAGAAATGACGGTGGTCTATTCTACTCAGCTTGACACCCAACGGCGTGTAAACTTATCTGTCGCCTTTTACGACACCTTCATAAGAAATAAGGGTGGTATATTCTATTCAGCCGAATACGGACGGTAGATCTCTTATCATTTTATTTATATCGACACGAAGCCGGATCTTAATTTTACCGAACCCCAAACATATGTATCAAATGAACAAACAAGGGTAAACCTTATTTTAGATATATAACATCAAATTTCCTCCTTTGTTTCTCTGTGACAGGTTAGCTTATGAGCGGATCATCGCGCGAATAAACGATGTTAGGAACGTTACGTCATCGCAATAAGGGTGACAGCACGTTTTAAAATGATGCAACGGTCATGAAAATTTGGACCTAAATCAGTAATCCTCCTCCTCTAATTCTCTCTCCGTTTTTGCCTACCGCGCTGCTCCAATGGAATTGGTAGGTTACGCATATCTCTAGAAGTGTTTAGAGACATGCAAGCTTCTTCACGATGTTTTCCTTCACCGAAAAGCGTGTGATAAATTACAATTATCATTTAGATATGTACTTAATAGAAAAACTCATTGGTGTCTGCCCGCGGTCTGAACCCGTGAACTAACCTTAAGAATCGCACGGTAAAACTGCTGGGCTATCACAGCTATTTTTCAGTAATAGTTGTTAAAAAAATCGCAGAAAGCCAGTTAAGGTGCCGTAACCATTGGAATCCGCTGATGAGGCAAGCTCGAAAACAATGGGCTTCGCGGAATCATAACCGGGTTTCGGGAATATAATAATTTTTCATTTTTAATTAAATTACTTCTAAATTCACTTGCATTCTTGTATTCAGATAGTAAAGTCTTGTATAATTTTCATCTTTTGTAATAAATAAATAATTTTTTAAAAAGACTTTTACTCGCCGCCATATCATAACTGGCGCAGTCGTGGCGGATTGTGACAGTTGGTTAATCAAACTCTTAACCAACTGAACGATATCTATCGTTAAAAATCGCAATAGAGAACCTACAAAGGCGGCGCTGAACAAGAGAACAAGTCCGGAGAGGAGATGCAGAGAAAAGTAATCTTGTGGTGAGTACTCTCGCTATCCAAGTTCCTCTGTTATATTTCCTACCGTATAGTATATAGTATATTTTAAAAGTGTTTCTGTCTAAATAGCTCAAATCGCACTATTAGGCATATTGATTCACTCAAGACGATATTTCGTCATAGTTTTAATTCTAATATTCGTATATTGAATCTAGCGAATATAAACATAATTGTAATTTATTAAATAAAATATATTAATTAATTAAAAGATGGCTTTTCTAAATTGCGATCTTTCTGGTTTTAAATTAATAGCAGATTTTATGCCACATTACGATGGGAACGTAAAACGGTTAAATTATTATATAAGAGAGGTAGAAAGTATTATCAGTGTACTAGACGAGTCCGCTAAGACTCACCCAGCAACAATTCGATTAATAAAAAGTAGATTAAGTGGTGCCGCAATAGACGCAATAGCTTATGAAGAGTGTCTTGACTCATGGGAGCATGTTAAAGCAGCCCTCATACGTAGACTACGTGAACCCCGTAATGAAATCCAGGTTATGCAAGAATTAAGTAGGACGCGTAGAAATAGGCAAGAGGACGCCGAGTCATTCGGTAGGCGACTAAGAGAAATATTAGATACTTTATTCTCCGTAGGCACACACACAAATAAAGCATATTATGAGAGCATGGTTATAGAACAATATATAAATAATTTAGAATTTCAAGTATCAATAGGCGTAAGAATAGCGCAACCCGCGACGCTAGAAACAGCTATAGTTGCTGCTAGGCAGGAAGAAGCTAGAGCTGCATATAATAAGACATTTAATAATTTTAATAATCCGTCAACATCTCAAGCAAGGTTAAAGGAGCCAATTAGATCTTTTAACCACCACCAGCAGAACCAAAGTCCATTTAAATTCAATAACCCAGCTACCCCACAACACCATTCATCAAACCCATCATATACACCTCGTCAAAATAACTGGACACCCGAACAACGACAAAAATGGGTTCAGTCTATGTTACCGTGGAAGAACCGCCCACAATCAGGCAATTACAGACCCCCTTCAGGTAACTTTAGGAACAACATCCCCCAACAACAACAGGTGAATCCACCCCAAAAGGTTTCCGACGTAACCATGAGGTCTATTACAAAGCCTCAAACACCACAGTTTGCCGTTGAGGAGCTATTCTATTCAGATGGACCCTCAACAAGTGAACCGGCCTACTACGAGGAAGAAGCAGAACCGTGCTATGAACAAGGTCAGTACCAATACCTAGATAGTGATATCCCTAATAATCAGGAATTGCAATGTGAACTAGAAGACGGTCAAACCCAGCAGGATTTTCCTCCTGGCTCGAACACCGACCACCCGATTTAGTAAAACTCAACCACCACGATAAAGACCACCTTCCGTATATCGAACTACCAGAATTTCAAGGTAAATTCCTAATAGATACTGGCGCATCACGCTCTATGATATCGCCTAGCGTTATATTCGATACCGTGTTCGAAGAGCTCATTGAATATGAACCATTCGAAGTTAAGACAGCACACGCTGTCACGCGTCACGATCAAGTAGCCTATTTACCCCTTCCCCCGGCATTTAATAGCGATATTATCCATAAATTCCTTCTTTTCGACTTTGACCCTAAGTATAAAGGACTTATAGGCTTGGACTTATTAAAAGCGTTATCGTGTAACATTAACATAAAAAATAAGATCTTATGTACAGCTGACGCAGAGATACCTATTTACTTTGACTATCCTAGTAAAAATCTTAAGATTGAACCAAGATGTGAAAAAATTATAACTGTTAAGACTAACTATACAGATGGATATTATATACATGACGACTTTATGTGGTTTCATGGTGTAAAATCCCCCGCAGCTATTGTGGAAGTAAAGAAAGGAAAATTTAATACTTCAGTTATTAATTATAATTCCGATAAAAGAATTATATACAACTCACAGGATATTAAACTACAACCCTATAAAGACCCCATAGAAAAATGCAATTTAAATTCAATTCAAATAAATTCCGACATTGAAAACGAATTATACAATAACTTAAATAAAATACGTACCAGCCATATGAATGAAGAAGAATCTCGTGAGATAACTAAGATCTGTTTTCAGTATAGAGATATCTTTTATTCTGAAAATATTCCACTCTCTTTCACTCACGCGGTTAAACATCAATTAAGACTAACTGACCAGACTCCGATATTTGTACGAAGTTATAGACAACCCCCACAACAACGTAAAGAGATACAGAACCAAGTAGATAATCTCTTAAAACAGGGAATTATACAAGAAAGCATATCTCCATGGTCGTGCCCCGTTCACATAGTCCCGAAAAAACCAGACGCTTCAGGTAAAGTTAAGTGGAGACTTGTTATCGACTATCGTAGACTCAACGAACGAATAGTAGAAGACAAGTACCCATTACCTAACATTTACGACATACTCGACAGACTAGGTAGAGCACAGTACTTTACGACCCTCGACCTTGCTAGTGGCTACCATCAGGTAGAAATGCACCCCGAAGACATAGAAAAAACTGCGTTTACGACAGAAAGAGGACATTATGAATTCCTTAGGATGCCATTCGGTTTAAAGAATGCTCCTAGTACCTTTCAACGGCTTATGGACCATATTCTGAGAGGAATAGAAAACGTATATACATACTTAGACGACGTAATAATTATTTCGACTTCACTACAGGAACACATTGAGAAACTTAGACAGGTGTTTGACAGATTCAAAACTCATAACTTAAAAGTACAGCTAGACAAATCCGAGTTCCTACAAAAACATGTAAAATTTCTAGGACATGAACTGACAGACCAAGGTGTAAAACCAAACCAAGACAAAATTAAAGCTGTGTTAAATTTCCCGTTACCGAAAACTCAAAAGGATATTAAAAGCTTTCTTGGCCTCGTTGGCTACTACAGAAAATTTATAAAAGATTTTGCTAAGCTTACTAAACCTATGACCCTATGCTTAAAGAAAAATAACAAAGTAGTACATTCCCCACAATTCCTAGAATCTTTTAATAAGTGTAAACAGATATTGACTAACGCCCCTATTTTACAATACCCCAACTTTGACGAACCTTTTATATTAACGACCGACGCATCAGACATAGCCCTCGGTGCAGTACTATCCCAAGGATCTGTAGGTTCAGATAAACCTGTAGCCTATGCATCTAGAACATTATCTGAAACGGAAACTCGTTATTCGACTATTGAAAAGGAACTTTTAGCTATAATATGGGCAGTAAAATATTTCAGACCTTATCTTTACGGTAGAAAGTTTACTATCTATACCGATCACAGGCCCCTAACATGGTTAATGTCATTAAAAGACCCTAACTCTAAACTGACGCGATGGAGACTGAAACTTGCAGAATACGACTATAACGTTATTTACAAAAAGGGACGACAAAATACTAACGCAGACGCCCTATCACGAGCAAAGATTTATCATAATAGCATTGACTCTCTAGCAGTTAACTTAGATGACAATGACGACGAAAACGTGATAAATAGGATATTTGACGATGTTCAAGCAGAGACAGAACCTCCGTCCGAGACAGTGGACATACAAGCAACAACATCTAACGAAAACAATGACAACCCTAATATTGACTCTAATAACGATAATTTACCCCAAACGAACACGCAACCCCCTACACTACAATCGGAATCAGATACTATGAGTGTCGTGACATTTGACCCCGACAATCTAGTTTCTACTAATCATACTCAACCCGATAATGAGAATAGAGGTATACCAATTTTATCAGACGCAATAGATCGACAGTTAAAGCAATTTCATATAAGATCAACCCCCGGCTCAACTTATAGAGTAGACAATAGATCGACGACTTCACGAACTACTATTAAAGATGTGTTTATCCCAGTAAACAACACGGAAAAGGAAATAATCCAATTTCTTAAAGAGCATACCATTGCTGATAGAGTATTCTATTGTTATTTCCATGACGAAGATTTATATCTGGCATTTTCTAGGGTATATACTACGATATTTAATAATAGAGGCCCTAAACTGTTCAGATGTACTTCACGCGTTACTCTCGTTGAAAACAAGACGGAACAACAGGAAGTAATTAAAAAATATCATGAAGGCAAAACAATGCATCGTGGTATTCAGGAGACGTATAAACAGATTCATAGAAATTATCATTGGCCTAGTATGTTATTAACTATTCAAGCTTACATAAATCAATGTACAGTTTGTTTACAGGCTAAATATCAACGAAATCCACTTAGACCCCCATTAGCTTTAACTGAAACTCCAACTAAACCTATGCAACATCTCTTTATGGATTTATATTCTACAGGTGGAGCTACTTTCCTTACTATCATAGATAACTTTTCAAAGTACGCTCAAGCCGTCCCACTAAACGCGACTAGTAGCGTGCACATCGCTGAGGCATTATTTGACATATTTTCAGTACTAGGAACACCCCTGAAAATAACTACAGACTCCGACTCTAAATTTGACAATGAAGTAATAAAGGAAATGTGTGCTTTACACGATATAAACATTCACTTTACAACCCCATATAACCCGAACTCTAATTCACCAATAGAACGTTTTCACTCAACCATAGCAGAGATTATTAGGATACAAAGGATGACTAACAAAGACGACCCTATTCAACTACTCATGAAGTTTTCAGTAATAGCGTATAATAATTCTATTCACTCTACGACTGATTATACTCCTCATGAATTACTATTCGGACACACCGCTTCTAGAAACCCTCTAGAACTCCATTATTCCAAACAGTTTTACCAAGATTATGTAATTAAGCACAGGACAAACGCAGAAGCCATTCAAGAGTGTGTTACTGCACACATGTCCAAAAATAAGGAACAGATCATCGCAAAACGCAATCAGACAGCAGAGGCTGTTACTTTCAAGGTAGGTGAAACAGTTTTTAAACAGGTGGCGAAGACCGCGAGAAATGATAAAACAAAACCGGTATTTAAAGGACCGTATAAAATTATTCATTTACATCCCAATAGCATAGCTGAAATCATAGGCAATCACCCTAATTCTAAATCTATTAGAGTACATTATAAACTACTACGAAGACCCCATCTTGTTACAGGACCTTCGTCTTCGGAGCCCACGTGTTCCAAATAATATCCGAACTTACCTTTGAACCCGTAGACAATGCTAACGGAATCCTTTTATTACAACAAGGATTCATAACAAAACAAATTGCTTCCTTAAACCTAGCATGTGTGTATAATATCACACAGTTGCATTTAGTTTCTATAGAACTCATGTCATTATATGCAAGCACCAAAGCAGCAGAGAACAACACTGCTTCACAGAATCTACATAGGATATATAGGAATCAAATAGAGCATAATTTAGATTTAATTGATAAAAAGATTATTTTTATTGCACCTAAGATAAGAGTTAGACGTGGTATCATTAACGGTTTAGGTTCAGTTGTTAAATTAATTACAGGTAACTTAGATAACGAAGATGCGATTCGTTTTGAAACCGAAATTAATAAATTACGCAATTCAGTATTCAAAATTCAAAGGTCTCAAAAGCAAACACTCTATTTGGCGGAAAATAATATAAATGAGTTTTCTACTCAGTTAAATAAAATCAATAATAATCAAAATAGGTTGGTTTCTATTTTACAAAATATTACGATTACCTCTAATACCACAATAAATCAATTGCACTTCTTAGAGATATACATTCAAATAAGTTTTAGTTTACAAATAATTTTAGATAAGTTAATGATACTAGAAGATGCGATGACATTCTCGCAATTAGGTATAATGCACCCTAGTATTATAAGCCCTCGTAATTTACTATCAGAACTTAATAATATGCAAAGACTTTATCCCTTAAGGCCCGTAGCAGACATTAGTATTAATAATATTCATATAATAGAAAAGTCTATTAATGTAAAGGCATACAGCACAGAGCACTCTTTAACATTTATATTAGAAATCCCGTCCATTGATCATAAGATATACGATTATATACATTTATACTCCCTTCCAAATAAAGAAAACCTTACCATTATCCCTAAATCCAATTTCCTTGCACTTGGAAGCGATGAGTATGCTTACCTGGAAGAAGAGTGTAAGAAGATATCAGAAGACACTCGACTTTGCAAATCTCTCAACTCCAAAATCACAGAGAAGTCCGATGACTGTATCATATCTCTTATTAAACATCAAAAGGGAAACTGCACCCGCGCTAAGATGAATCTCAAACGAGGAATAATTCAGAAAATCCAAGAAAACACATGGTTGGTGATAACTATAGAACCAGAGGTATTAAAGACGCAATGCGGAAGTAAAACTGAATATCGAAGATCATCAGGATCATTTCTTATAACTATAACAGGAAACTGCAATATCACGGTCATGAACAGGACCCTAGACGCGCATACGAACACCATTACGATGAACGAGATTGTTCCATTACCTAATAAGGATATCTTACATCAAGAAGAAGCGCACTATGAATTACACCTAGAAGACGTATCCTTAGATAACATCCACGAGCTCCTGAACAAAATAGAAGATGTAGATGAAATAGATTATAGTTCCTGGATCAAAATGATGGTGATCCCTAGTTGGTCAACCGTATTCCTGTATGTTCTAATCATAGCCTTTGCAGCATGGAAGTTCTACCCAAGCAAGAGTCCCCCTAAGGACATGCAGCGCGAGGACGCTCCTGGAAGCTGCAGGACCATCTTCCATCTTAAGGAGGGAGGAGTTAAGGTGCCGTAACCATTGGAATCCGCTGATGAGGCAAGCTCGAAAACAATGGGCTTCGCGGAATCATAACCGGGTTTCGGGAATATAATAATTTTTCATTTTTAATTAAATTACTTCTAAATTCACTTGCATTCTTGTATTCAGATAGTAAAGTCTTGTATAATTTTCATCTTTTGTAATAAATAAATAATTTTTTAAAAAGACTTTTACTCGCCGCCATATCATAACTAGCCTTGATTAATTTTTTTTATCAAAAACACCTTTGTCTCGGATAGCAGTAATTATAAAAAAAAAAGTTGTAATTAACATATATATAATAAACGTAAGAAAGCAATTTTTCTCCTGTACTGTTAGTTAAAATATATAATTCATTTGATAAAACAATATTACCATTATAACAAAGTTATAAGTGTCTTCCAATATCAACTAACATACTTTACGATTCGCATTTTACATTTGTATGCCGCGTCGCGTTATGTGCTCGTAAACAAACATAGATACACTTAAGTAATGTACTATAGAATCGTAGATATACAAAATTACTACAAAAAACTCCACGACAGCATGTCTCTATCTCTTATGGTTAGTAAAGTAAAGTAGCGGCCTGTTATTATCCCACTGCTGGGAATAGGCCTCTTCTCTCCGTTATAAGAGAGAAGGATTGGAGCTAAAACCTACCACGCTGCTCCACTGCGGATTGGTAGGTTACACATATCTCCAGAATTCTCTAGAGATATGCAGGTTTCCTCACGATGTTTTCCTTCACCGAAAAGCGTGTGATAAATTGCAATTATCAATTAGACACATAAGTTTTAATAGAAAAACTCATTGGTGTCTGCCCGGGTTTGAACCCATGATCGTCTTTAGAGATTCACACGGTCGCACCGCTAGGCCATCACAGCTTATTATTCTCTCTCTCTCTCTCTCTCTCTCTCTTATGGTTAACTCACAATAACTACTTTTATGTTCGAAATTTCAATTAAATACGTTGATTTCCACGCTGGCGAACCCTTAGGCATAACTAGTTCATACTAATGACGAGTCCCATTTTCATAGCTTTTCATCTCTACGTGGTAACCCTATTCTGGACGTATCGTAATTTACATAGCCAAATCATTTTCCATGTTGCGAGTTTAAAAGGTATACGCAGAGGTCTATTTACCGCGTAATATCGACTCCGTGACTTTATTTTTATGAATTGTGCTTGTACCGTTGGCGTGACTTAACATAACGTAAGGGTTTGAGATGTTAATATTGGTGGAAAAGGCTTATTGTATATACCTTGTAGTTAGGTGTTGTAGTTATAAGTTCATTAGTGAAATCGATCGAGTTTTATTTTAGTTAAAAAGCTGGGACAAATCAGGATTTTGAAATTCCGTTGTTTTAGTTCGTTAATGAAATAATGGCAACGGCATTGCTTTTAAAATTTGAAATATTACATAAAGTGATTTTAGTTAAAAAGCTGGGATAAACCTGGATTTTGAAAGTCCGTTGTTTTAGTTCGTTAATGAAATAATGGCAACGGCATTGCTTTTAAAATTTGAAATATTACATAAAGTGATTTTAGTTAAAAAGCTGGAATAAACCTGGATTTTCAAAGTCCGTTGTTTTAGTTCGTTAATGAAATAATGGCAACAGCATTGCTTTTAAAGTTTGAAATATTACTTAAAGTGAGTCTTACATGCATAATATGGTTAAATATTGTTAGATAAGTTCTCGCTATTTAAACTCTACACTTATTTTATTTCCCCCTTTCACCTCTTCCCCCAAGTTTGTATATACCGATTGAATATACCGAATATTGTATATTACGGTATATTCAATATATATATTGAATATACCGATGTCAGACTAAGGTTTAAGCGTATAATTTAAATAAAAATTGTGGTAATTATTTGAAATATAATAGATATTCGTTAGAAATTGCAGAAAAAACCCACCAGGAAGGTTCGTCGAAAACTCTGCCTAATCAGTTCGACAAATAAAAAAAAAATGGTACAATTGTCGAGATCACTGAAAATCGGATGTCTTTAAATGGAGCTTGTTCATATTGTAAAGTATTGCCATAAAACGAAAAATTGCAGCCAGTCATAATCCAAAATCCTATCAGTTACACTGTTTAATTGCGCGTCGCGCAAACACGGCTCCGCAAACAAGACGCGACTAAACATTGATTTACATGTCCAATTAAATGTAACGAGCCGACCGAATCAAACAAGGATTTTTAAAGGCTCTCAGGGCTCTCCCAATTACAGAAACGTAATTAAAAACGGCTTTTCTGAACAGATATTTGGTTGGAATTTATAAAATCAACTTTGATAAATTTTCATCATCCCTTAGATGGAAAGGGTCTTGGATCTTGTCGGATTATCAAGTTGGACTACCGCTTCTTCTTCGTTTTACTTCCAACGACCGAGTGATCATTAAGTTTTCCAGGTTGTATCCAGTCTTCCTTGCAATGTGTCCGAAGAACTCAAAAACTCTACGCAGAGACGCAGTTAAGTATGATCAACATAATATATCATAATAGATCAACACAATAAATAGGATACCTCTATTTTAATAGTGACCATCGTTTATTTATATAATCCGAGTATTTTATTAAAATATTTAGTACCTGGGCGACCCAGTCTTGCTCGGTAATTTAAAAAAAAAAGAAAAACTCATATAAATATTAAAGATTTTGTTAAAATAGTGACCGCAGAGTTTTTGGCCAGTTCTTCTCTATAAGAACATCTTTCCACACCAGTCGTAGCTTCATTACAATTTGACGATTCTAAAGTGCAAACTCGAATAATAAGTTTAATTTATTATTGTTTCTAATAAATGTCAGAGACAAACAAGTTCCAATTAATATTACATGATAATATTCACGTGTTAAAGTCAAATTCAAACACTTACATAAGCCGGAAAGGCTCGATGTGGTATGATATTATATCTAATAAACTTATATGGCCACTTAAACCCATACGTGCTCGTAGATACTATCACGTACAGAATCGTACGACCTAAATTAATTCATGTTTGGGTCAGAACATAATATCTGATAGATAATCTCGTGTCATTTATTTGTCAGCGATCCAAGTGAGTTATTCAAACATATTTATTCACATAAAGCGATTTGAATGAACGCTTTTGTATCGTGAAAGGTCAAGTCCATTAATAATCTACAGCTAATGCCAACTGAAGTCGTAATTGCCCGGTGGTTAGAGCGCGTGATACGTGGGTTTGCTTTCTCGAGCATTGAGCTTTTTATAAAGAAGAAAATATATAGGATAAATACACACACGATCGCTCAACCCTAAAATGAGTAAATTAATACTTGTATTTTGGGTTACAGAAAACAGGTAAATAATACGCAAACAATTTAAAATAAATGCCTAAATACTCGTACACCCGGACTCGAAGAACCAACAATTGCTTTAAGAACATGACGGGAATCGATCCTGCGAGGACCCTGGAGCTGAAGGCAAAGTCACTGCAACCTGCGTCAACGAGTCAGTAAAAGCTAGAAAGTTATTGAATAAAGATTATGGTTATAGTTACGGAAGAAAACATTTCAGTCGTGACTCAAATAAAAGCTTTTTAAGAACCAATTTTTGAAGCAGGAAGTCGTTGTAATTTCTATTGAGGGCCCAAACTGTCGTGTTTGATTGATTGGATAATGTTGCGCTTTGATAAGAGAATATAACAGAGAGCAACAGAATTGAGAGTAAAACTGTCTAAAGAACTTGTGAATAATGATTAATGAGTAGTTTCCGAACGAGCAAAATTTTTTGACAGACTATTTATGTTATATTATAATTTAAATTTTAATTATTTTATGAAATTTTAAGTTTGCGATATCTTTTCATATACTCATTTCTTACCGAGGCGTCGTTAGAGGCGACTAAGGTAAGTGCGGTCGGTATCCGGCTGAGTAGAACATTTTAAAATCTTTTAAAATGTGAAATTGAGAATCGTAGAAGAAGAGAAAAAAATATTTCAATTTACATTATTAAACCGCAGTCTTGTATGAAGCTGAAAAGATTTTAAAATCCAGTTATTATTATCATCTAAATAATCTTCCAATGTGTAATATGCTTTACGTATAAGCATATTACTTTTACTTAATTTAAATCTTTCTGTATTCAAGTCTAATATGGATTGCGGAATTTTATTTATTGAAATATCGTTTAACGAAACGGATGAGAGTCAGTTGTGATGTCATCATGAAGGCAACTCCCGCGCGCTCCGACCAACAATGCGGCGAGAATAGCTCGAGGAAGGAAATCTCAGCTGACAGTTTGACAGGCTGACGGGGCAAGAATAAGGGCGCCGGAGGATTGTTGGTGACGACACAGTAACGTACCTGTGCAGGTAGAGGTGCAATTGTAGCTGGGGTATGTGTGTAAGCAGCTAGTCTATTTCACTATATACAATGGAAACAAATCGCACGCTAGTCTATTTCACTATATACAATGGAAACAAATCGCACGCTTAGTATTAAAGTGACCTATTTCAAAATTGTTTTATGTCCATAAAGCCTACACCCGACTACAAAACTCGGTAGTGTTAACTAAAGAGTCAAAAAACAATGAATCGGTCACTTTAATACTAACATTGCGGAAGAAAAAGAAAATAAAAATTTCCCTTTTACCTTCGGGCACAGGAAAAACCCCAGTACACAATTAATGGTAATTATTACCCGTTGACGCGAACAAAATCGCAGATAAAGATTGTTCATCATTATAGGTTCTAAAAGTGAAACTTTGTTTGTTTTTCTTGTACACGTAATGTTCCTAGCAATTCCTTGGTAATATCTAAATACACCCATTTCTCTTCAATAAGCAATTTGTTCGTTACCGTTCGCAACTAATGAGCCAAAAGAGGGAAAACAATGGATAATCGAAAACGGTTCTCGAATCCTAAATAACCAAAATAAAATGTAATATGTTTTGGTTAAACCAAAAAATATTACATTTTATTTTGGTCATGATGTGATCATTTTCATTTTATATTGGCAGTTGCCAATTAATGTTAATGAGTAACTTTTATTGATATTTTAAGATCGCATGAGTATTCCAAAAATCACAATATGTTTTAACCATAAAAATATGCAGCAATAACAAAAATTGGCTATGTACATTACAAATATAGTAGAAATCGACACAAGCTTGCGCCTCTGATTTGGTCTTTAAAAAAGTAATCGTTTGTAGTATTCAGAAAGCAATACTAATGGCATAGCTTTTACCAAAGCATTCCTACAGAAACTAGAGATCAAAAGTCAAAAGACGAAATTGCGAAAATATAAATTCAATACAAATAATATAAATACAAAGTCAAACACTAATGATCGTCGATGGGAAAAAGCAATATTTCTTGGCAATAAGTAAAGAAATAATAAAGGTGGAAGAAGTCTGGTGCGAGTGATAGCGATTTAGCGGGATTTGGACTAAACACATAAAATTGGTTATACTATATTTGCTAGATTAATGCTGTTTTGAAATCTTTCTGCCCTTATCCCACTCTAAGTAGGGTCGACACAACATATAAAGATGCTGAAACATGATTTGGCTGCGTTTTTACGACCGGCCGCCTGCCTGACGTCAACTAATCTCAATCGTATTTTACGACACCTCGGTAAGAAAGAGGGTGGTCTATTCAACTAAACCGGATACCACACGGTGGGTCAAGTTACCTTATTCACCTTTTTCGACACCTCGGTAAGAAATGAGGGTGGTACTTTTCTATTCAGCCGGCTACCACACGGCGTTAATTCTGTTTTAAAATAAAATTACAAAAAGATTTAACATTCTCCGATTCTTATTTTTTATAGCTTTTTTAATGGTAATTGTACCGCAAAGTGTTGCATCTACCGTAATTAAGAATTTAGTAATATGGATATTTTTCATTGTTTAAAGATTTATGTAGAACCCACTGAATTATTTTCCACTCCTTAGTCTTTTATGTATGAAACTTTGTTATTAATTTTTTGACCGCAAGCTAATAAATAACACTAAGAGAAGAAATACTAACAAAAAATGATGGGAATGGTTTGCAAAAGCATCAGAATGTTACGTTAGTTAGGAAAACAAAGATAAAACGATAAAATAAAAATGTATGCACAAATATTTAAATTTGAAGTTTGAATACTCTGTTCTAAAACTAAATGAATGCCATCGGTGAATAATACGTTTGTAGACCATGTTAAGAAAATGATATTCATTTTTATATTTTTAACAATAACCAAAAACCGCTCGCAGTGGGAACACGAGCACGCAATATTCTTTGTCGTGTCTTTGTTCTTATTTTCATAACTTCCCTTTGCATTGTCTCGAATGGCGGAGCTGAAAAAAAGGAGGTAACCGTATTTTTTTCAGTCTCTTTTGTCCGAGTTCCCATCTGAGCGTTAATAAGGAAACCCTATATCTTAGTTTCTAAAGTATTTCTGCACTTTCATGCACTTAACAAGTAGATTTTCGATCAAAATAAGTTTATCTGTCCTTAAATACTAGTTCATAAAGAGTTACAAAATATATACATACATACAGCGGTAACTAATAAAAAAGTGTAAAATTAGCGATGAATATTATAGATAAAGTTGAACCAAAATAAGTTGGCAACTTCAGCTTTGTGGTTTAAGTCTTTTGATATATGATGATATAGTAAAATTCCACAATTAATTTGAGCTTTGTCATTATAACAATTTAAAATAACTATTAAAAAAGAGGCTGTTACAGAAAGGCTGCTATTCTATTGATGATTACTCAATAAAAATATGTGGATTTAGCTATTTCTTTACCTTGTACAAGATAGCAATAACGAAATGTATCTGGTTATGTGAATTATATTTAAAAAAAAACACCTCCGAGTTTCTTGTTGATGCTTTTCCGCTAGAGCAACCAGTTTAAAAGAGTATTTGGATAATATTTTTAATTTGAATACCAAAGAAAAACTCTCAATATCAGCTATGCCTTAAAATAAGATTCATATATGTCTCTTTAATCCGATGTTTTGGATAAATTTGTAAAGGTAATATAGCTTTACTGTAAACGTCGTAACACACAACACACTTATAAACATTTCTTTTATATTTTATTGAGGCTTACTACATGTCTTGAAAGAAAAATGAAATTTATTTATCTTCTATTTACATTTTTCCTTTCGCAAAAGGGATATTTTTCTACAAAGAAAAGGACCAAAATTTTGGTACAACAATAATACAGTGACTATGTTGGAATATATTTCAAATAGAATAATGCTTTTGAATAATAAAATGTCTTAACAATCTGACCTAAGACTTTCTTGTATAAACTTACATAGCAACTTTCTGAATATATGTATATTTTAATTCAGAATATATAGAAAGCTGTCAGGAATTATATAAATAATAAAGAAAAAATTTAACACAAATAAAAATATTATTTTGCTATAACCCGCGATAAATAAAAATGTAATGCTAAATGTAGAGTGTACTATCCGTTCTCATACATGATACATACAGAATTTGCAAAAACTCATGTACTTCCCGCCACCAATAACACAACAATACACACGCACTGCACACATTCACCACCATAATCTCAATAATCATTTCGCCCCGTAACCGAAGCAACATCAGGACATGGAGACAAACAAAATCGCAAAGCGTTGCGAATTTATTATTTTCTTTTATCGCGGATATAGACATCCTAAAGATTTAAGAATTTTACATGTTTATTCACTCAATCTATCCGCTATATAATATAAATAAAATTAGATATATGAATTAATAAGATTTCCGCACGATTTACCAAATAATTGAATTTCGTAACGACCTAGAAGCCAAGACCATGTCCTCTGAGATGATATATCTCGTGTACAAATCATTTCGGTCTCCAAAGGCGCGGCAGCCTTGTCTCGGGCTTGTCTTTGGCCTTGTACGTAAAGACGCTTCCACTGCAAAAGGCACATGAGTATGTAATTTAGAAAATCATCATAAGTTGTAAAAAATTGTGGTAGAATTATCACATCAGCCTACAATGAGTAAAGTAAAAACGAGTCCAAAGTAACGGCCTGTTACTATCCCACTGCTGGGCATAGGCCTCTTCTCTCCGTTTTTTTTTTTTGGAGAGAAGGAATGGAGCTAAGACCTACCACGCTGCTCCAATGTGGATTGGTAGGTTACACATATCCCCAGAATTATCTAGAGATATGCAGGTTTCCTCACGATGTTTTCCTTCACCGAAAAGCGTTTGATAAATTGCAATTATCAATTAGGCACATAAGTTTTTACTAGAAAACTCATTGGTGCCTGCCCGGGGTTTGAACCCTAGACCTTCTCGAAAGAGGCGCACGGTGATACCACAGCTTTAATTTTAATTGAGCTTACCGTTGTAAATGGAAAGATAAAAAAGTCGCCAGAAGTGTATTATTTTATTTTGACAGGAAAACTTACAGCGATATTAAATATATACAAAACGAATAAATTTTGTCTTAAACTAAAGCAACTCGCTTAGAAATAAAAACTTATAAATATCAAATTTATTTTTGGTGTGATAGGAAAAAGTCACTTGTACTTCGTATCGTTTAAGCTTGGAAGATCTAGAGGTCTAGGTAATATACCTATTACTCATATGCCATTTTGATGATGGGTGAGCTTTCAGGCGATTACAGATTCAAACCCGGGCAGGCACTAATGAATTTTTCTACTTACAACTTATGTGTCCAATCAATTATTAACATTAATCGCAGGTACCATTATTAATATTATAAATGCGAAAGTCTGTATGTTTTTTATCTATAACTCTGCTAGCTAATCCAATAAACTTATATCTATACTAATATATAAAGCTAAAGAGTTTGATCGTTTGAACGCGCTAATCTCACAAAATACTGGAGCGATTTGAAAAATTATTTCAGTGTAAGATAGTCTGTTTATCGAGTAAGGCTATAGGCTAAGATAAAACATCATGCTAAGATGAATAGGTGAGGAGCAGCAATTAAAAATATTACGAAAACGGGAAAAAAATTGTGACACACAGATTTTCACGCGGGCGAAGCTGCTGGCAGAGCTAGTGGTAATATAACTTTATAGTAAAAAAACCGACCTAATATTTATAGAAGAAGAAGTTCTATTTTTTTTTCGGAAAATGTAAACCACTATAATATAATGAGCATGCTTAAAACAAGAACTATATGTACATAATAGTTTCACTACAAATTCACGACCATTACAACAATAAAAAGTATCTATTCATTTTTACCCTACATTTAATAATTAAAAATATATACATCCTCCTGCTCTTATCCCACTCTAAGTGGGGTCGGAACATGTTATAAACATGTTGCCACATGATTTGGCTACGTATTTTACGACCGGCCGCCTGCCTGACGTCAACTTACCTTAGTCGTATTTTAAAACACCTCGGTAAGAAAGAGGGTGGTCTATTCTACTAAACCGGATACCACACTGTGGGTCAACTTACCTTAGTCGCCTTTTACGACACCTTGGTAAGAAATGAGGTTAGTATATTCTACTCAGCCGGATACCACACGGCGGGTCGACTCACCTTAGTCGCCTTTTACGACACCTCGGTAAGAAATCAGGGTGGTACTATTCAATTCAGCCGGATACCACACGGCGTAATTTAAAATAAGATTATAATGATATTTTATTCACGGTAGAAGCAGTAACCGACTTAATTAACTATTCGTAATCACATATCCTACCAGATATCCGACTAAGTCGTAACACAGTTCGTAATTAATCATCGCCGGAGATTACACACTGTAATAAGATTTTGATCTCCCGTGATTGCTGTAATCAAGACAACATCAATATTGTACCAATGGCGACGTATTATGTACGCAGAGAGGACATTCGATAACAATTATTGTTTAGTGTGATAATAAAGAGGTGTAGTTTATTATTATTTCGTATAATATAGAGAGTGCTTTACATATATACTTAACTTGACAAGACTGTAACGTAAAAAGGGAGAGTCACAGACAAAGAAACAAAATATTAATTAAAAATTAAATCACCGCAGATTATTCAGAGTAATATTTAGAAGAAAAATATTCGAATATTATGTTTATATAACTTCACATTAACTTCACAGTATATTTTTAGCAATTTAATTTTTGTGCATATGAATATATGCATAATTATAAAAACAATTGGCGAATTGGCTCCTGCTTCAAATAGTATAAATATAGGTAATGTACTATGCTAGCCGTGTGGTATCCGGCTGTGTAGAATAGTACCACCCTCATTTCTTACCGAGGTGTCGTAAAAGGCGACTAAGGTAAGTCGACCCGCCGTGTGGTGTCCGGCTGAGTAGAATAGACCAACCTCAATTCTTACCGAGGTGTCGTAAAAGGCGACTAAGGTAAGTTGACACACCGTGTGGTATCCGGTTTAGTAGAATAGACCACCCTCTTTCTTACCGAGGTGTTGTAAAATAAGACAGAGGTAAGTTGACGTCAGGCAGGCGGCCGGTCGTAAAAACGCAGCCAAATCATGTGACAGCATGTTTATAACATGTTGTGCCGACCCCACTTAGAGTGGGAGAAGGGCAGGAGGATGATGATAGGTAATGTACTATGCATATATTTATTTGTTTATATATGTTACTAGATAAAATATTCGAGTTTTAATCTTAAATATCGGTAATGATCATATTAGTACAAGAAAAAAGATAATGGAAATTAAAACAAACATTTAATCAATTGAGTGACCTTAAGTTAACCCGAAATGTTAATTACCTTTATTATTTGTTATACAATATCATTACTAAAATATATAACATAAACATAAATTATACCGCAATAAGTTATTAAGATTTATATTTTGATGTTGTTATTAAGGTTTATATATTTTTGTAATTAGTATTATTATATTGTGTATCACAAGAAGAGGAAATAAACGTTATTTCTATCATCCTTTCTTTTTTTATTACCTAACATTTTTCAAGTGAGAAAACTCAGATAGACAGATAGGCTTACGTGTTTATAATATTAATAAAGATAAACATCGAGCAGATATAAAAGACATTGTTTCGCTTCCTCACGAAAACTGTGGCCACTCGATCAACCGCGGAAAGCTGTCTGTCTGTATTCCATCATAACAATGCCGAGATGAGTCCATCCATTATTACGACACGGCGTTGGGATCTAAAGGGTTAGCGATATATATTACACACGTATGTGACAGATGTCTTGCAAACGTGACACATGTCTGCTACGTGATATTCATGAAGGTAATGTTAGCCACAATTTTGCTGGTGCTAACAGCTTGTTATTTAATAAGGGAAGGTTAAATTTACTACCACTAATTTTTATCACTATGTATAAAACAAAATAATCAAATCATCAAGCGAACAAGTGTTAAATATAAATGTTGATGGATATAAGCGAGAGAGTGAGAGATATATGCGAGAGAATAGAGAGAGGTTAAAAAGAGGTGGCGGGTCAAGTAAATGCTTAGAAAAGAAGTAGCATTAGAGTTGACTAATGATAGGAGAGAATCTAAGCGAAAAACATAATGTGCCGACCCAAAGAGTGGAATAAAAGCAGGAGAGTGATGTATTATATAAAAAAAGTTTTTGCCTCGAAATATTCCCAAAAAAACAATTTTTATGTTCAATCTCATCAAGTTTCTACCTATCTCTCTACACGCAGACGTTTGCACTAAGCTGCTTACTCTGCCCTAGAACGTAGAACATTCCGCCATTAATAATACCCCTGTAAGAAGCTTACGTAAAATCGACGTTGAATGCTGGTATGTAATACACTCATGTAATACGAGTCAAAGGGATTCTAACGAAAAATAATAATACTATATACGAAGTAGTCATTACGAAACAAGGAATGTACTTTGTTAAGTAATGTATTTTGAGGTCTATGAATGAAAATTTTGTCTTTAATCTTTAAATGAGCTAATCGCAAATGATCGCGAATGAATTTAAATTCGCAATGCTCTGCGATTTTGTCGTGGAGTCTATCTCCAGATGATGCTTGGGTTGCGGGCGTAACGATTGTTGAGCTTGTGATAGCGAACATGTGTAGTGCTTACGTATTGTGGTGGCGGTGGTGGAGGTTGGTGCATGTGTTTTTACGAATTCTGCATGTACCTGCATGAACCAGGTATGAAAACGGATTGTCCACACTGCATTTGGCTAATATATATTTTCTATTTTGCTTCATCGCGGATTATAACAAAATAATTTTATTATTACTGTTGTATTATGTATCTCCGCAAAGTAACGCCTACTTCTATAAATCATACTGCCACTTTCGTTATGAGGTGGTGTCAGCTGAGGCATTTTCAATTTTTTCGCATCAACTCCTTATACCAAGTACAATATTCTTTGTGTCACCATAAATCACTTTACATGATGGCTGTGTTTTAGTGTGTTTATTAATATGTATAAGTATGTCATTCTTATTCTCTTGTTCCCCATTCTAGTAATATTTATATTTTGAGCTTTTAGTAACTTCATAGGAAGAGCAGAGTAGCTATCCATACTGGATTTTTTGTTGAGAACTCTAGATTCCACCATCTTGAGACTATCAATTCAAACAAATTATTTGCTCTACTAGTTGCTACTTCAAATTCAGACCTCATTGAAGTATATTGAAACTTCAGTTCATCATCTCCCTGCCCTTATCCCACTCTAAGTGGGGTCGGCACAACATGTTATACGCATGCTGTCACATGATTTGGCTGCGTTTTACGACCGGCCGCCTGCCTGACGTCAACTTACCTCAGTCGTATTTTGCGACACCTCGGTAAGAAAGTGGGTGGTCTATTCTACTAAACCGGATACCACACAGCGGGTCAACTTACCTTAGTCGCCTTTTACGACACCTCGGTAGGAAATGAGGTTGATCTATTCTACTCAGCCGGATACCACACGGCGTTATATTGAAACTTCAGTTCTGATTTAATAATATCAAAGTATTGCGAGAATAAAACTTTGTATCGCATTTGGCTCTGAATATTCCCATGAGGCTTGTAGTTTATGGCGCGTTTTTCCAACTGTTACCGCCATATACCTCTTTCCCTCTCATACGCATAATCCCGTCCTCCTCGCACGCTAACTTACCACCGCACGCGGACCGCCGAGAGAGGGCGACACTCGTAAGCTAAAACGTTCGAGACGAACACGCTGCGTTCGCGCATTAATTAACACACCTTTTTAAATTAGTGCAAATTTAGTGAAAGTGTTGTGGAGTGCCTGCCTGCCGATTATCCTGCATCCGGGACAGTTATCACATAAGGTAAGCGTGCCTCCTTTCATTCCGCTCCTAAATATAGTTCTTCTCCGCCGCCATTTTTCCCCTTTCCGCAAAATTCCGCAAAACCATCCCCTTTAATACAGTCCACTTTTCCATCATCATTTCTCATCCCGCATCCTTCCAGGACCCCCGCGCCGCTCCATTAGTGGTCCTATTCGAGTCGGACCCCCTTTTTTCTTTATATTACTTTTCTTTCCCCGCACCTGTAGGTTGCCTAAATAGGTCATTTAATTTATATAACCGCATTATCTATTTAGGTTCTATAGAAATATCGCATATTATATCCGCTTATCCGCTATATTATATGTATTATCTAAGTAGAATTCATATTTATATATAACCGCACCCCTACATAGGTAATTCATATAAGTTCATACTTAATTTTTATATTAATATTCATCCGCATACATTATTTGAAGAACTATTCAAGGGAATATTATATTTTCGTCCGATGTGAACGTTTTAGTTTCACCCGCAATATTTTATTTTTTAACGCGCCTCGCTAATTCATACGTAAAACGCTGTCCGCTTACCCACTTATTTCTAATAATTTCGTTCGTACGTGTTATCGCTTTATACGCGTATTGTTTACGAGTTATTTTTAGAAATATTGAATATAAAAAATGGCTTCATCTAGTGATGAAGAGACTGCGCTGTCATCTTTAGATATAAAACTTCGTGTTTTAGAGGCGAGACGTAGTGCACTTTTCGCTCGCATGCAAGTTATTTTTAATAAAGCGAAAATTGCACAATTGAATGAAAATAATTTAGAATCTTTTTTAGTCGCTGTCGAAACTGTAAATGACATCCGTTCGGAGTTCAAATCCCTTGTCGACAAGTACAATACTGTATTATTGACCGTTAATCCTAAAGCGCAACTTGATTATCAGACATGGACTTCCTTCGAGGAGTTGTATAGCTTTGTAAAAAGGGTCATAACGAAATTATCACCGCCTAAACAACCAGACAGTGACATTAAATGTTCTCCACCGCCACCTCGCTCTCGACCTTCATTGCCGCCAATTGAACTTATGACGTTTTCTGGTGATATACGCACTTGGCCATTATTTTATGCCAGTTTCAAGGCCACTGTCCATGACAATCCGTCATTGACAGACGATGAAAAATTGTATTATTTAGTAGGAAAATTGACTAGTAAGGCTCAAAGTGTATTCTCCGGGATAACGCCGAGTGGCAAAAATTATAATGCCATTTTACAGTCGTTGATCGATAGATACCAGGACACGCGCACTCTTGCTTCTATGTATATCGATCAAATTCTTGATACTAAATCATTTAGTTCCGCATCGCTCGCTAATTTTGAATCATTTATGGATAAAATATCTACTGCAACTAACGCGCTTCTAAACCTAGGTTTAGACAACTTGGGTGACTACATATTATTTCATATCGCGCTTAAAAAACTAGATAAAGAGACTGTTCGCGCTTTCGAAATGGAGTCTTATAGTAATAAGAATACGATTCCTACGCTACAAAGTCTTATTGATTTTATTAAAATGCAATATAAAATAAGTTTTCAGACACAAAATAATAATTGTTTAAATCCGCCAATAAAATCGCGTAAAATAAATAATTATATGCCTAACCCGCAATCATATTTAACTGTTTCGGATAATAATAGATGCTTATGTTCTAATATAGTGCACGAACATCTTTTCAAATGTCCGGCCTTCGATAAGCTCACTCCCAGTGAACGATTTAAAATTGTTAAGGATAAAAATACCTGTATAAATTGTTTAAGTATTAAACATAAATCGATGCATTGTAAATCGAATAATAAATGTCGCTCTTGTAATGGTAAACATCATACGCTTTTGCATTTCAATAAGCAAAGGGTTGAACCGAGCATCGAACCCCTTGCTTCGCAGTCGGTTATCGCACGTACGAATCATAGTCCGCCGCTAGTCTCGCACGATGCGAACGCCGTCAGCCCGCCGGTTTCTACAAGTTGTTCGACGTTCATTGCCGCTCCGCATACCTTAGCGACTTATGAGTCGTGCGACTCCAGCCCGCAATGTACATTACTTGCGACTGCGCAGGTTTTAATTTACGATCGAGATAACATTCCGCTCAATGTTCGATGTCTTATAGATAGCGGTTCACAATCGCATTTAATAACTAACGATTTATACCATCGCTTGGGTTTGAGTAAAGATAATTCGCACCTTATTATTAGGGGTATAGGTGGAGCTGAAAAATCCGTTAAGGGTTCAGTAGATTTAAGGTTATACTCGCGTCATAATTCCGCTATTCATTATGATATCTCCGCGCTTATAGTCGATCGCATTGCCGACGACTTACCAACCGCACCTATAGACGCGGCCGCGCTTGGTTACTTGCAGCGGCTCCCGCTCGCTGATAATAATTTTACAACGCCGGGCCCGATTCAAATGCTGATCGGTGCTTCGTTATTCTCGCATTTGTTGCTACCGGGAAGAGTTTCTTGCAACAAATTAAATTCACCGACCGCTATAGAAACTACTTTAGGATATATTATTATGGGGACAGTCCCTGTGTTACAACCGCGCCGCTTTACTATTAATAAGATAACTTCATGTTGTGCTGTCGTATCCGATCCCATGGACGCTCTTCTAAAGCGCTTCTGGGAACTTGAAGAGGTTGATTCCCGTCCCGTTCGTAGTCAAGATGACGTCGAATGTGAGGAACATTTCCGAGCTACTACGGAGCGTGACGTCAGCAATGGCAGGTACACAGTGTCGCTGCCGTTCCGTGGTGATCTTTATTCGCTTGGGGAATCATACTCCGCAGCTCATAGGCGATTTTTGTGCCTTGAGAAGAAATTAGAAGCGTCATTGAAGATGCGCAAGGCATACGATAGTGTTATTAGAGAGTACGTCGATAAGGGTTACTTATCTCTAGTGTCCGCACCTAAAGACGATACTTCTAGCCTCGCCTATTATATACCGCATCACGGGGTGATCCGCGAGGATAAAACTTCCACGAAGCTGCGGGTCGTGTTAGATGCCAGCAGTGGAAGCCCGTCTCTCAACGATTTGCTTCACTCCGGCCCTAATTTACAGGGTGATTTGTTTAGTATAATTTTAAAATTTCGCTTTTTCGCTATCGCACTTTCAGCTGATTGTAAGCAACAATTTTTACAAATAGGCATGAATTCAAATGACCGACGGTTTCAAAGAATTTTATATAGGTTTAGTCCGCAAGATCCCTTAGAAGTTTACGAATTTAATCGAGTTTGCTTCGGATTAAAGTCGAGTCCATTTCATGCTCTCCGCGTTGTACAGCAGCTGATAGAAGATGAAGGACATAAATTTAAAAATATTTCCGCTGCTTCATCTTCCTTATACATGGATGACATTAACTTTTCAGTGATGTCTGAAACCGCCGCTATAGCCGCTAGTAATGAATTAATTTCGTTATTCAAGATGGGTCAGTTTGATCTTGTTAAGTGGGCTAGTAATAAACAGTCCGTTTTAAAAAATATTCCCGCTTCGCACCGAGCATCTCCTAGCGTAGAATTTGATAAATCAGTGCCTCATAAGGTTTTAGGTTTACGCTGGGACAAAGATAATGACTGCTTTCGCTTTGAGGTGGTATGCCCGAGCGACAAGTGTACCAAGCGCACAATATTATCTACGGTAGCCCGCCTTTGGGATATCATGGGTTTCGTGGCTCCCACCGTATTGTTCGCCAAGCTCTTAATCAAAGAGCTCTGGCTGATGAAATGCGACTGGGATGACACTCCACCGCGTCACATTGTCAGCGCTTGGGAGCAATTTTGTTCTCAGCTATCTAGCCTTCATGAGGTTCGCATACCGCGCCACATAGGTATTGTAGAAGGTTCTGCTGTAAGCCTTTTAGGTTTCGCTGATGCTAGCGAACGCGCTTACGGCCGAGTAGTTTATGTACATGTAAAAAACCGCTCAGGTAACCTCGTGCACATAGTTTGTGCCAAGTCCAAGGTCTCGCCTTCTAAACCTGTGTCCATTGCTCGGCTCGAATTACTTGCAGCAGTACTGCTCTCAAAGCTATTGCGCAAGGTTCACAACGCTCTTGACCCTTTGTATAAAATAAATAATATTTTTGCGTTCACTGATTCCAAGGTTGTTCTTTCTTGGATCAATTCTCCCCCTCACCGCTGGCAGACGTTTGTCGCCAATCGAGTTGTCACGCTGACTGACAACTTACCTCCTAAACATTTTTACCACGTGGCAGGTGTAGAAAACCCCGCTGATTGTTTATCGAGAGGATTGACTCCTGATAAACAAATTGACCACGCCCTTTGGTTCCACGGACCAACTTGGGCATCGCTTGACATTTCAGAATGGCCTCTTACAGAATTTAATTGTAATTCTGTAGAAAAGGTTCCAGAAGAGAAATCGCTCGCATACTCTGCTACTACAGACGTTAACGAGTCGATCATCTATCAACTCGCTTTACGTACATCATCTTACCGAAGGTTGCTTCGTATCATAGTGTACATTTACCGCTGTTTAAAAATCTTGCCTCGTGCAGATACAATCTCTCAGTCAGACATCGACTTTGCAGAAATTAAATTACTCCGCGTATTGCAGAATGTATATTTTTCTCGCGACGTTATCGATTTAAAACATGATAAAGGATGCTCGCCCGCTTTGATACAACTTAAACCATTTCTAGACGACGATGGTCTTATTCGTGTTGGAGGCCGTCTTATCCATTCCGCTGAAACCTACAATTATAAGCATCCGATAGTATTGCCGCGACACGATCACATTGTTGATTTGTTGGTAGACTATTACCACACGCGAAACTTACACGCCGGTCCGGAATTGTTAATGTCCATTTTGAGGCAACGCTACTGGATTCTTTCCGCGCGACGCATAATACGTCAACGTATTTTTAAATGTAACATTTGTTTTAAATATAAACCGAGACCATCATTCCCGCTCATGGCTGATTTACCCAGCCAGCGCATAAACCAGGTCGATAAAGCCTTTACTCACACAGGCGTTGATTATATGGGGCCGTTACAATGCACTCCTTATCGTGGAAGGGGTTTTAAGAGCCGTAAGACATGGTTGTGCGTATTTACTTGTTTGACAACTAGAGCTACTCATATAGAGGTCGCTACTGATCTATCTACCGCGTGCTTTATGAATGCTTTAAAGCGTTTTCTTTTGCGCCGCGGTCCGGTACAATGCATTTATTCTGATCGAGGCACAAATTTTATGGGAGCTCGTTCCTATTTACGAGACTTGTACAAGTTTCTTCATGAATATCGTCCGCATATGGAGCACGAGCTTACCGATAACCGCATAGATTGGAAAAATATTCCCCCTGCTTCTCCGCATTTTGCAGGATGCATGGAGAGTATGGTGAAGGTGGTTAAGACACACCTGTTTAGAGTCGTAGGGCAACAAATACTGTCTTATGAAGAACTTTTAACTGTTTTAGCACAGATAGAAGCCCTGATTAATTCGCGCCCGCTCACCGCATTAAGTTCTGATCCCAGTGAGCCGACCGCGCTCACACCGGCTCACTTTTTAAACACAGTCCCCTTAGCATCGATACCCGCGCCAGATGTCCATTCCACATCTATCAACCAACGACACATGTTATTGGTTAAATTAGTTCAGTCATTTTGGCAACGTTGGCGAATGGAATATTTGCATAAACTTCAGTCGAGAGCGAAGTGGAATACTCCTGTCGCTCCTATTAAAGTAGGGACTGTGGTTGTTATAGTGATGGATAATATCTCTCCATTTTTATGGCCCTTAGGGGTAATAGAAAAGATACATCCATCGAAGGATAGTACTATCCGCGTAGCTACAGTGAGAACGTCTAAGGGTAGCTACGTACGACCCACGATTCGCTTATGCCCTTTACCATCCCAATAGTACTAACTTTATGTATATTTATTAGCAGTAGGTTAGTATTACTTATTAGCATAATTTATATTTAATCCCATTTAATATTACCGCTCCGCTATATATGTTATATACGCTATATATTATACTTATTTTCTTTAAAGGCGACCCTTTAAGGCCGGGGGAAATGTTACCGCCATATACCTCTTTCCCTCTCATACGCATAATCCCGTCCTCCTCGCACGCTAACTTACCACCGCACGCGGACCGCCGAGAGAGGGCGACACTCGTAAGCTAAAACGTTCGAGACGAACACGCTGCGTTCGCGCATTAATTAACACACCTTTTTAAATTAGTGCAAATTTAGTGAAAGTGTTGTGGAGTGCCTGCCTGCCGATTATCCTGCATCCGGGACAGTTATCACATAAGGTAAGCGTGCCTCCTTTCATTCCGCTCCTAAATATAGTTCTTCTCCGCCGCCATTTTTCCCCTTTCCGCAAAATTCCGCAAAACCATCCCCTTTAATACAGTCCACTTTTCCATCATCATTTCTCATCCCGCATCCTTCCAGGACCCCCGATCCGCTACACCAACCTTATTGATAAACTTATTGATAAACTTAGTCTAGGAAAAAAACTAACATATTCAACGTAAGACGACTCCATCATTTCCATTATGCCACTTGAGTAAAGTGTGTTTGTGAAACGACCTCCGTTAAACGATTCCAGTAAGAGCTTTTTAACTTAAGACTCGTTTACGTATGCCAATATTTAATGTGCGATAGTTTCTAAATATGACATTCGCCAATACCAAAAGTTACATGGGTCACCATTTAACGAAAAGGGAAACGGAACTCGTCCCTACCTAATTGCCAATCTTACAAATACTGGCTAACCAATAACGATAGAATCTCACAATTACCGGCTGACTAATGGATCGAGGAGAAAAGTTTTAACACCAAAAGACTTTGAATATAAAGAAGAAGAAAGACTTTCCTTGAAACGAGTTGCTGGATCGATGCGGACAGTAGACATCTGCGAATGACGAATTACAGTAAAAAGATCGAATTGCCATTTGAAATTACTATAATTAAAGCAATAGCAATAACAAAAGCAAACAATAAATGTAAGGGGCTATCGGGGTCTAATTAACTGATTCAATTTCATTGTCGTCATAGTTTTAGAAACATTTTTTTTTTGGAGAAAGGAGAGTTTATTTGTTTTATTGTAATCAATTTACTTTAGCTGTATGCGTGACTTCGTTCGCATCAACTTCAATGTTAAAAAATGACAAAAATTTGACATACGTATTTTTTCCTGTTCCCAACTAAGTACAAGAGCTACAATTATCAAATTTCATTAGTATTATTTCAGCGGATTAGCAGAGTTCTGTATCTAAACTAATCCTATAAATGTGAAAATCTGTGTACCTGTCTATTATGCTTTCAAGGGTAATCCTGTGAAGTAACATAAATCAAATTTAGAACATATGAAGCCCTATATACCGAGCTAAAATATACGATATAAAAATTCCCGATTTCCTTTCAGAAACTTAAAAGATACATAATTCATAAATGAGAATATCTAAACACTGAGAATAGGCGAACGAAGTCGTAGGTACAACTAGTTTGAAAATATCGTCGAGAAATGTACGATGGTTTCAGAGAAAGTAATAAAAAGTGACATTTTCCTCTCCAAGTTTCATCTTAAGTTTCCATAGCAAGTGTATTTTCTAGCCAAGCCTTTAACAATTTTATTATAACGTCGTGCGGAGCACCAGCTGGCGAGCCGGAGCGAGTCTGCCGGAAAAAAGATATAAAAGTGGAAACAATCTATCGCGATACTTTTATGAGAAGTGCGATGATAAAATATCTAGTGCCGAGAGCTCGCTTAAAGAACGCAACTAACTACAGGGAAAGTACATATTTACAAGGCAGTTTTGAATAATAATACAGGTTATGGAAAAATTAAAGGTGTATTATCGAGAATTGGTAATATAATTGAGTAAGTGGCGCAAGATGTTGAGATTGTACAAGAATTGACAACGGGATTACTTTTTAATGATTGTATAGGCGTGAATTTATGACGTCATACTCGCGTCAATACTACTAAACATATCTCAAACTGAGACGCAGAAGGTCGAATGTGGACATAAGACCAAATTCACTTTCAGACAAATTCAATTCACAGCCGGCCTAAGCTCGTCAAGCTCTTTCTAACGATCTAGAGTAGACGATGACGATTATTTTTATATATTATAAGATATAGAGTTGCATAAGGTCGTATAATAAATGACAAGATCAAAATTTAAGTCAGTAATTTTGTCATTGCTAGAAGGGCGAATACTGTCTTGAGTTTTTATGACTCTAAAAATGTTGTCACTAATATAGTTGCTACGTTAACATGCGACTGTTTGGTTCTAATAATATTTGTATTAACTCCTATGTAATTGTAGATACGACCTTACGCCTCTCGATTTTTTAGAGTAAGTACGCACATTATGTTAGTGTGGCTCTAAACTCCGAAACATGCCGAGTGCGAGAGTTTAGACGGTAGCACTCGTCTTTCCACGGTATGCCCGGGGGTGTCTGGGCTGCTCTCGCTCCCGTGTCGGTTTCTGTGCCCGAGTCAAAGGGTCTCTCGCAGCCTCGCACAAAGTCCGATCACTTTGCTCTTCATTCTCACTAGTCACTTCTTCCAGATACATTTGCGCCATATGACACTTATACCCGAGTTACATTCGCTACACTGCGATTAAGTTCGATTCACATTATAACCTTTTGCAATATTCGCTTCGATTAAAATTAAATGTAAAATGGATTATTTGCACTATGCTCTTGTATTTACACAGTGAATTGCAGACTTCATTTCTCTTCATGAATATATTATACACAAAAATCCTTTGGTAGTGAAATGACAATAAAGACTTTATTGAAGAATTATTGAAAAGAAATAAATATTTTAGTATTTTTTTGTATTTTGTGTGCGTGTGTGTGTGTGTGTGTGTTTGCGTGTGTGTGTGTGTGCGTGCGTGCGTGCGTGCGTACGTGTGTGTGTGCGTGCGTACGTGTGTGCGTGTATGCGTGCGTGCGTGTGTGCGTGATTGCGTGCGTGTGTGCGTGCGTGTGTGCGTGTGTGTGTATTTAGTGAATTTCGGAAATGAATGAAGTAACGAGCAAGGCTCGGTCACCAAGGTACTTACATATTTATATGTAACTTATTGTGGAAGGGATAATTTTAAACTCCGATGGTTCTGTCTATTTGTATGTTAAACTTTCAAAGACACTTTTCACACGCATAATAATAGTATGGATAGGTTAATTTAGAAATATTATAAGCAGAATAAATGGTGCGTTTCTATTAACTGTAGATTTATTCTGAAGGTATTGTAAACTTCAAAGTGTCGCTTCGACGATGTAATGAATCTTCCCCGTCCCCGGTATTGAATACTAATAGAGCTTTATCAATTCACTTGATAGAGACTTAGTCAGTCAGCTGTCGACTTTGAGAGGCTTTATGAATTGATCAATGCCCAGTTTTGGAAGTAAATTACTTGTTGAAATTATGCTATTAGAGCTGTTGCTATACCGATGCTAAACTAAGATCTACTCTCTCTTATTGGGAAGAGAAGTTGGAGCTAAGACGCACCAAGTTATTGTAACGCGGTTAGGTAGGCTGTATATGGGAATTTTCTAGGTTTGTGCACCTTTCTTCCACGTAATAGCACATGATAAATTATAAACATTAAGTAGGGACCTATGTCTTGATCTTGCCCCCATACCCGCCAGCAGCAACTCTGAACCCCAGATTGCGCCATCTCTGAGTCGGGGCCTCTCTTAAAGCGGCCCTGCCCTCCGCTAATCGATGCATCGGGAGCACCAGATGCATCGATCGCCTCGGGGACCTCGTCAGGAGGGCGATGTCTAACGTAGTAGGTTAGATCTGCGTTTAATCAGATTAAACGCAGATCAAGAGACGTCTTGATCTGCGTTTAATACCATTAGCTAGTGTCACACTACATCAACGTTAGGCATAACTACTATATAATTCAAGTTTAAAATTTAACAAACCTCTTTAAGAACAAAGTTCCTTATTGCAACTATAGGTGGGAACAGGTTAATAAAAAGCATTACATCAGGATTAACATTGAAAAAGAGAGATATTGCTATATATTTGTTTGTTTCTCTATAGTATAGAATTTTTGTAGGCTTATGTAAATAAAGGTAAAGACCAGGCAAGTTTCGTGCGCGGTCTATTACCGCAGTATCTTAATACTGAATAATCATAATATTGAAGAACGTGGAAATGCCGTTGAAACATGTATCTTAACTCTAAAAACCCTTGTTTTGTTTAAAAAGGAAGTCAGTCGACAATTTAACCGCCAAATTTTTAGATTCAACAAAGTAACATTAAGTAAATAGGGTGGTGAAAATTTCGACATTTTGTTCGACTTCACTTTGAATATTTTTCATTTATTTTCGTAAGATTTTAAACAAAACGTTACCTCGGCTTTTTCACTTCATGCATACAAATTTGAAGGTAACGAAAAAAATATCTAAAGTAAGCGGAAAGGATGGAAAGCGTTTCATTTCTGGAGAGGGAAAGTCGTAAATCTTCCAAATTTATACAAAAAATTTCATGAAAAGAACACCTGGGCGGGTAAATTGATTTAGTATCACAGCAATGATGTTTACATACTATCTCTGGCTTTTCTTATTCTGCTAAAAGATGTTTCAAAAAGTTTATTCTTACTTCTAAATTATATACATTATTCTAGTCTACAACTTAAATGTTGTACTATTTCAATAACACTAATCGTGAACCTGGGAAACGGCTCCAACGATTTTCCTGAAATTCATCATGTAAGGGGTTTTGTGGGAGAAAAATCGATCTAGATAAGTTTTATTTTAAAAAAATGTCGTGTTATCCCTGTTTCCGGGATCTAAATTTTTTTTTATATTTACATTGATTAGTCACAATTTTTCGCTGTCAGACGTAAAATCATAGTATTCCTTTTGGGGAACGGGCGGTCTAGAGAGGTGAAAATACCTAGAATCGAGCCCTACCTGCTCTATTATGCTTTAAGTTTTCTTTTAATTTTTTTTTTTTACATCATTTTAAAAATTACCGAGCAAGGCTGTCACCTAGGTACTATTATTTAATTCATTCTAAAATTTTACAATGCTGAAACTAAATTCTAAAGACTCATGAAACTTTAAAATGTACCTTAAAGAATCTTAAATCTCGTATCTTATCGTACAAATTATCCCAAAAAAAACTAAGTGTTAAAAATCAAAATAAAAATGTAGGGAACATAAACATAATATTATATTTTGGTTCAAAGAAAAAATATTAAATTTAGTTGAAAATATTAAAAAAATATGAACATCATATATCGAAAAATTATCTCAATAGTACCGATTTTCCTAATTATATTTTCGTAGCTAAATCTTTGAAAATCTGCTTTAAATACAACAATGACCTAACTTTCTTAAAATAATATGACTCACCTGATATGAAGATTGTTCATAAGCTGCAGTAGTGTTCTTACCTGTAAGAAATCAGAACTGACTTTATTATAAAGCCTCTAAATACTTATCATCCTCCTGCCCTGATCACACTCTTATTGGGTTCGGCACAACATGTTATAAACATGTTGCTACATGATTTGGCTACGTATTTCACGATCGCCTGCCTGATTTCAATTTACTTTAGTCGTATTTTACGACACCTCGGTAAGAAAGAGGGTGGTCTATTCTCAGCCGGATACCACACGGTAGTCAACTTACCTTAGTCGCCTTTTACGAAACCGCGGTACGAAATAAGGGTTTCCTATTCCACTCAGCCGGATACCACACAACATAAAAGCCTCTAAATATTTAAAAGAATATACATATATCGAGCACCTCGATCAGGTAAAGATGTTTCACAAATTTGTTATGGTTTTGTTAGAATTTTTTTCAACGCAAATGACATATCTTTGCTAATTACCAACAATGCCATGAAGTAAACTACATTTAATTTTGACTTTTGAATAGCGGAATCATTGCAATAGGAATTGCAATAAAACCTCCCGGATTGTTATCCCGGACACCATTCCCTCGATACATATTTATAACTCTACATCGTACAAATTTACACATCTCTTTGACTTGTTACTTATACTAAGCGTTCAAGGGCAAGTTGTGTAATAAAAAAATACTCACTGAACTATAGTATTAATACAATGAAGATGTGTACTTAATATTACTTAGTAATACTACGATGACGTAGTATCGTGGCCATGACGTCACGACCTTGACACGTCATCCGCGCTTCACTTGGATCGTGTCCAGTTATCTCAATACCCCTAATGTACCCGTAAACTTGACCAATAAAAATTTCTCCTATTACGAAGCAAGACACGACAAGTGAAAAATATCCCTTTACCTTTCTCCTTAACGGAGTTATTTTTTTACTTATAAAATTCCTCAATCCATACTAGACCAGTCTACAGAAAGGTTTAAATTAATTATAATTAGTATAAGAGATAGGCTTACACGTAAAGCAAGCATATTAAAATTGAAGATTATCTGGATGATAAAGAAGCCTAGATTTGAATATCCTTTCAGTTTCATACAAGACTGCGGTTTAATAATGTAAAATTGAAAATGTTTAAAAGATTGACCGCCCAGTTTATTTCTGGTTCTTCTCGGTAAGAGCAACATTCCGAACCAGCTTCATTATTCATATTCATTAGCTTCATTATTCATATTGATCCTTGACGATTTAAAAGTGCTTATTTGAACAAAGATTATTTTGGTTTGATTTGTCAAATTTCACTTTTGCACCTACGTTTTCAATAATACGGACAGAGTGAAGGTAAGAAAGCTGTAAAATAAAATTAAGTTATACTTGGCAGAGACCGATTCTAATTAAACGAAGTCAAATCTTACTTACATATTGCACGCGTCTATACTTTTCGACCGCCAACACTAAATAGAAATGTAATATTCCACATAAATCACAATTAACGCGTACAGGAAACCAAAATCGAACCGCTCTCGTTAAAACAACCTAATTAACGATAACAAGCGAAACCATTAAACCTGATAACATTTAATTAAAGCTCTCATTTGTTATATCTCTATAAACCCTGTTAATTAAAATCTTTTTCGATATTTCTATATGAATTACTATATTTCATAATTAGGTATTTATTATTACTAACGATCGGCCTGTATCGAAAAATGACAAAATATGAAGTGAATGTATTCCTTTTACAGTGACTGTAGACTAAAGAATATAGGTAAAAAAGTGATTATAATATTGTGAAATATGTCCCTTAGCTCCTACAAGATAACTTTGAATATTATTTACAACATTTGAATAATTATCACCACCAGTTATGATTTTTCTATAAAAACTTAAAAATTCTTGGGTTATGTGTTACCTACAAAAGGTCTAAGCTTAACAAATTTTCAAAAAAAAAAAGAAAAGAGGTCTCATATGCATATGCCGCCTCTTTTTTTTCGTCTTTTTTTATTTGCATGATATCCAGTAAATGCGACAGTAACACACCGCTACTTTTGTTTATAGAAAGCTTATAAATAGCTTTCATATCCCCTTAAGTTAGTTTTAAACAGCAGTCGTTCTGACCATTCAATTAGTCGACAGCAAAAACCTAATATTAATTTGTTAGAGAAGGTGAGTAGAAAATCTGCAGGATCGGTTGGCGCATCGCCTGGATCAATACACCGCAATGTTAGGCCGTTGCAATTTTCGATTTATACTAACTCAAGTTTGTTATCGCCCCTGTATAGAGAACAAGCTATTTTCTGTACCATATCGTAAATAATATCTGGTATTTTATACGATCATAAGATTCGACGTCGGCCATTGTATTATTTGGAGGGAAAGCTAACAACTCTGCAATATTAAAATCCTAAATAACCGGATCAATAGCCTTCAACTATTAAGTTTATTTAAATTTAGACTTATGCTAAATGTCAACGCTACTTTACCCTCATTGCAGAACAGTTTTAGGTGCCAACTCGTCTGTCCTAAGAATGTGTAAGGCATTTAATCAAATTGGTTATGTCACTGATTTACAGACCGGATATTGACACCGAAAAACTTCAGAAACTAATATTCTTTTATATTCTTTTTTTGTTTACATTACTCCGATACAAACCCAATCACCGGCATTCATTACCGATAGGGCATTACACAATTTACAAAATTTATCCTGGCCATGGAAAAACTAGGGTTAAGATTGATGGCAATCTTCACATTCCTGAACTCTTAATGGGAAGCACCACATTTGATGAGGAGCATTCCACGTAAAGTAACATGGACAGTACTATACAGATGCAAGTTAGCTAAGAAACGCCCCAGGAGCAACCTTAACCCAGGACTTAAGAATTTTTCTTAAGTCATTGTTGGTGCTTCTTTAAGTAATATCATGGCTAAGCGTAACATTAAGCCAGAAGTAAAGAAAGCTCAGAAAGATCAAGCTTTCAAGGCTGCAAAGGAACAAAAGAAATCAACAAAGGCTGCCAAGAAGGGCGCCTAGACCAAAACAAAAATAAAAGGCCCACATAAGCCCAAGGCTGCGAAAGTCAGTCAAAAAGCAGCTCCTCGTGTAGGAGGAAAACGACTTTGCAATTAACACTTCGAGATATAATAAATTACATCTCAGTACTTCCGATTCCGATTAACATTTACACAATCCTAAAACAAATAATCTTTTTTTAGTCTTCGTGAAATGGCTATCAACAAAATCAGTTCACGACACGCTGAAAATAAAAGTGTATCTTTCAAATTGGTTTCATTGGTTAAAAAATGCAAATAGCTGTAATAGTTAAGAGCTCAACAACACTATTTGCATAGTTGACGACATTAGTCGTTTAGTCGAAGCACGGAAACCGGTACAACACCCTAATAAAAGCATTCCAGCGAATGGAGCTCCTCTTAAACGGCACGCTTTAATGGGATGCTGGCTTAAGTCCCGTTTTACATATTGTTCCAATGTTTCTCCGTCTAAGGATTTACCTTTTTGTATCAAAGGAAAATGAGAGAGATTTACGGATATTGTTTCTATTTATGTCAAGCAATATCTTCGTATATCTTCTAATTCCCGTTAAGCGACACAAAATTTTATTTTCTCAAAAACAATGCCGTGTTGTATCCGGTTGAATAGAATAGAACACCCTCATTTCTTAACGAGGTTGTCATAAAAGGCGACTAAGGTAAGGCGATCCGCCGTGTGGTATCCAGCTGAGTAGCTAAAACCACCTAAGCGATGTGTCGTAAAAGGCGTAAGGTAAGTTGACGTTAGGCAGGCGGCTGGTCGTAAAATACGTAGCCAAAAGAAAATTTGTTTATAACATGTTGTGCCGACCCCACTTAGAGTGGGATAAGGACACGAGAATATTGATAATGATATATTCAATAAATATTTGACGATTCAAAAGTGCTTGTAAAAGACAATTTGAAAATAGAATTTGAATTTGCAGAAAGCTCTAACTTGAATAAGGTTCTGGTCTCTTAAATTAACTTTTATTCTTTAAGTCCGTACTGTAAATGAAGAATGGAGGTAGCATTTAAATTTTGTAATGAAATCTCTTGAAATATGTCTGACATTTCGGTTTAATGTATAAATTAAGATATTCAATGTTTCGCCGTCTTCACACTAAGTAGTTAAGCTGTTTGTATTAAATCAGGGTTAGCTATTATAAAGGAATTTGTTTCTATTTGTTCAGTCTCAACAATTACACTTATAAAAAAGAGAAAAATGGAGCAAACAAAATGCTCGTACACTTGTAAACAATGAGAAGGAATAGAAAAAAAATATTTCGAAAGCTAAAACACATGCAGTGTAGTATTCGGCTGAGTAGAATAAATCAATCTCATTTCTTACCGAGGTGTAGTGAAAGGCAACTAAGTTAAGAATCTAATAATTAGATTAATCGCTTGTATGATAGCGTTAGGATCTCTAAAGCAACACTGAATAGGTGAAGCAGATGCGATTTACCTTAAACCGCACCATCAGCATAGAAAAATACCTATAACCTTACAAGCACTAGCCATCCTACTACTAGTGTTTTTGTTTTAACTTGCAGATGTGGCCCACTTTCTTTCCCAGTACTAAATCCATTAAGAAAATACGTCCAAGTTCGAGAGCAAAGAAAAGATAAATACTTATTGGCGCCGTTGAGAACCGTTTAAGAACACTTACAATTCTATCTCATCTCTATATATCCATACTCGTATTTGCGTTAAGAGACTATTACTCTGCAAAATAGTTGGAGGATTTTAAGTTTAAAGCTGTCTTTTATAGCTATAAAGTATATCTTCAAAAGCTTTCACATTTACTCACAGAATTAGGGTAGATACTCACAGCTTTTCTTTTTCTTCTTTCAAGTTAAGGCAGACAAAGTTGCGTTTACAACTATACTCCGTGCGTTCTAGAATAGTGCGGGTGATAATTTCTTAACGGTTCGTTTGTCTCTTAAAAGTTGACGTCATTTACAAATTATATTTTAATATTTTAAATGTTTCACATACGTAATACATTAATTGATTAATACCTGTAGCAAATAAAATTAAACCCAACCAGAATGTTCTAGAGAACTAAAATAAAAATTTATAAGAAAAGAAAGAGAGTTTTAAAGAAAAATTAGGTAGTGTTATGCGTATAATGTAACGCCATAGACGTATCTAGTGATGCGATGTACTGCTACAATAAATAGTCGATGTTTTTTATGATAAAAAACTTAAAAAAATATAGTTCATTATTGCAATTAAAGACTCTTAAAAATACTTTTACAGTAAATCTCAACAAAAATCCTGTTACAATACTAATAAAATTTAAATTAAGTTATAAAGATTCACTATGACCAAAATCATGAAATAGTCGAAGATTACAAGGCGTCGAATAAGATCGAATATCCAGCTGGATACAAGAACGGAGCTTAATTGTTTAGATTAAATATGCCATTAAGATATAACTGCCGAATAACTTGTTGGTTTCTCTCGATAAGAGCAACATTATTAACCAGTGTTACTTACATTAAATTCTCTGACAATTGCAATTTGAGTAAAGATATTTTTGGTTTGTTGTTAATTAAAGCGTATTAGATGCAGAACAATTCATCCCTCATTCAAACGAGTACCATTAAAGTAAGTTGACACAAACGGGCCGGCAACGACCGCACGGGGCAATGCCAACCCGGCGGCCGGGCCGGGTGAAGGTCGGGTCGCGGCGGCCGGCCCGGATTGTTTGATGTGCTGTTGGTGCTTGCAACGTCATCGGCCGTGAGATGAAGTAATCACTTAACGAAGCTACAAGCCATTTACAGTAAAACTACGGCTACGTAGCTGTTTGTTTATAGAGTAATATAGGTATTTAGGTACTAGGTTTTGTATACAGGAGAAAATCCCTTATGGGTACCGCCGCCCGACCCAGAGAGGCGGCCGTTATGTCGGACTCGCAGCGACTAAAACGACCTATGTGCTCCACCAAGCTGGTGGCGGGGACAGGGTACCGTTGTACACGTTGCCCCCATCCCCGCCAGCAGCCGCTCCCGATCCCAGAGATACCTCCTCCAGGTAGGGACCTCTCAAAAGAGAAGTCTCTGGGTAGGGACCTCTCAAAAGAAGACCCTCCGCTAACCGATGTATCGGGAGCACCAGATGCACCGACCGCCCCAGGAACCTGTAAGCCAGGCGTCCAATATACCCTGTTCGGAACGCCCAGATGTCCCCTGTTAGGGCGGCAGACGATGGGCTTGGGCAAGTCGTTAGCACCTGGTCTCACCAATAGCAGATTAGATTTAGAACAAGTTTCCGGAACCGCTCTGCCGCCTCCCTCCGCAGAGCAAAACAAGGCTATCGGTGCCCGCAATCGCTCCCTGCCCACCGTGTTTGCTACATCACGGTCGACAAGGAGAGACCGCGCCCAAAGTAGAGGCCCCAACGCCTTGGTGGGCGTTTCTGCCCCACCGGGTAATTTTTTATAAAAGGTTTTCATCGTCGCAGCCCGAAGGTCCCCGGTCCCATTGCTGAGCTTTGCCGACGGTGGCCGAAAACCATGACCAGACCAGCCAGACTTAATCAAGCCTACCCCGTCGCACATTTTACTAGGTGCTATAGGTAGAGATGAACAACGAAAATATGGTGCGCCCCTCCAAATTAATGTTTCAATGAGTGCAGTCACATCCTTATGAAAGATTTTTCATGTAGTAGTCAGTTATTGTGCAATCAGTTCTAATAATATCTATAATGTATTATGTAATTTACCTTAGCCGCCTTTAACAACACCTCGGTAAGAAATGATGGTGGTCCATTCTATTCAGCCGAATATCAAACGACGTGAAAATAAAGTTACATTATGGAAAATATTTAACCAACAATAGCAAATAAAGAAAATATAGTTTCCTGAGACTTTTATTATCACGCGTAACTGTCGGTTTTTTGCTAAAGAAAAGATAATTGAGCTTTAAAGTTTAGTACTTTACTCTAGTTCGTTGGAATAAATAAACTAAAAACCTAATGAAAGTTTCATAAAATACATTTACGATGCTGTTGCAAAGTATTAAATAAAAACTTATATTTTACGAAACGGTTCGAGCGTCCAAGTTTTGTTCTAATAAAACTCCGTTCAAAGGAAATTAAATTATATTCCACAGCTGCATTTTCATTAACAACAAGGCTGATTTTTCTTTTTCACCAAATATGGAAGAATTCAGGGACCTTTTTAAATGGAATTTATATTACAAACTTTACTTTGTGTTGTTTACTAACAACAAAAAAGAGATTTGAAAAATTGCATAACAATTGAAAATCTTAAAATATTCTTAGAATATTAGAATATTATAATTTATATTTTATAATTTAATAATATAAGTTTTCGCACAAAGAAGCAGCTTAGCGATTCAGCGCGGAAACGCTGCCAGCATTCTTGGGACCATTCTACGTGGGCATGATTTGTATAGTCCTAGCGAGTAAGTAATTTAAGATTGATATAACTTGTACACGTTTATAATAATCTTTATACATAAAAACCCTGTGTCATGTTGTGCATTTACGCTAATCTTAAACACTACTAAACGGATTTAAATGATATTTTCTAGATAATAATATCTCGGTCCAACTTAATTATTGGAAAAAAAAAACTATTCTATCCAAGGATAGGATAGTTTTGTCCTATCTTACTATCTGCGAATTATTTTTTTTTATGTTTAGTTATCCGATGTATTTAATAGAAATAGCAGGAAAAATTAATAAACACCATCCGTTGTATTAATTATTGTCACGAGAAGATTCTTATGAAATAAAAAAAAATGGAAGTTTGGCGGAACATTTTACAAAAGACTCGATTTTATTCTATAATCTACATATCCGTCTTTTATTGGCTATTAAGCTAAGTGACGAAGGTAGTACCTATAATAAAGAAGAAGACGTGGCTTTGATTCATTTCAGAATAACAAAATTAGCTTCTAAAGCACTGCTGAGCAAATGCCTTTAATTTAAACTTAGGTGTGTCTCACTAATGTGAAAGTAGTTCCATATATATGTTCAATCGTGCACGTCCACCGCTTTATAAGTCAACTATTACCTCACCCAGTTCACCATATCGTAGTACACAGAACCCGTTAAGGCACAAAGGCGAACCACCGTATTAATTACGCTTCCCGAATTGCAAATCGAGCGTCGGACCGCGCCTGACGCCGTTCTGCGGCTTTGTTCCAACCGAATGACCGGGCTAATCTACCTTTAACTTTACTATCCGCAACCAAAGTGGCGAACGAATAAACTCAATGAAAAGTTAGAGGCAGCAAAATGTCCTAATCACACTTAGATAATATATAGAATATAGAACTACTTCGTGAAGTTCCGTAATAATATAAAATAATGAATTATTTGGCTGTTATCCGAATTTAAAGAGAATCTATGTAATGCCATAAGTAGAGTTTACTGGAATTGGACACAAAATGGCTAAAAATGATGACGATGATGATGAAGCATTTGAAGATTGATATTGTGATCCTTTACATATAATTTAAGCGAATATCATTGAAGTTATCGCAAAATACAACGTTTACGTACGCTTAAATATTAGAAGAGGGCAAAACTAAAATAGACTGAGCTCCAGCAACGGATAACCAGCTCTGTTAATTAATAATAATTGTCTAGATATTAAATCCTTTAAAGATACCTATAATACTTGTTTCGAGTTTGGATATTTAATAGTTTCAGTCAGTCGGTTATCGAGCACGGAAGCTCTATTAATACAAGAGAACGGGTCCAAAGGGGATCAGAAGCCGGACCTCTTCTTAGAGGGACGAGTGTAAAGGTCTTCATCAACTAAGACGCATTGTATGTGATCTGTATTCAGTATTTGCGAACGAAATTTGATCGTATAGGTTATGTAAGATTTTGGGGCACCTTTATTTGGGTAAGGATATGTTTAACATTTACATACTAATATTATCGTAACGACAGTGTGTTTATCTGTTCAGCTGTCACAGTAAACCTGCTAGTGTAATATTGACTAAATTTGGTATTATTGAAGCTTATGCACCGGGTAAAATAGGAGACAAAAAAGCTTTTGTGAATGCGAAATATCATCCTCCTGCCCTAATCCCACTGATATAATATAATTCGATAAAAACATAACATATGAATAAAATATATGATAATAAAATTCCGCTCTTTCTACAAGACCAGGGAAAAATACACAGTTGAGGATATTTTAAGATTTCAACTGACGAAAACGAAATTACGGACAAATCTATTTATAAAAATAATCACAACGTTATTTTCGAGACTGTTTTCTTCTGTTCAGTATCAATCCTTATCTAAATGAATGTGTTCGTTAGCTTCGCCATCCATCTATACTTATTATAAAAGAAAGTCCCCAAAAGCAATTCTAGAAAAAAGTTTGTTCCCCTGTTTATACTAAATCTAGTTTCCCTGGAACTTAAACCAATTTTGATGGGAGTAGCACTGAATGGTAGAGGAGGTTATGGAGCAATATATAGGCTGTTAATTACTTAAGAACTTACGCAGGGTCAGGATAAACTATGTGACACACATTTAAACGCGTATAATCCTACTTATATTATAAATCCGAAAGTTTGTGAGTATGGATGTATGTTTCTTGTACTTTCACGGTAAATCCGCTGAACTAAAATTGATGAAATTTGGCACAATTATTCCTTACACACCGGGGTAACATGTAGGGTATAAAAATCCAGTTAATTCTGCAGAACAGGATGACATTGGATAGCGACATCTATTATCAATCTAACACGCGACAACAGCCCACGCGAACGAAGTTGCTGGTAAAAGCTAGTAGTATAATAATAACTAATTGTCAATAAATTAATTAGGGTGCTATGTTAAAATTTTTTGTGCTATATTATAATATCCCAATCATTTGCTACATAAACCTACTTTAGATTCACTATTCGCAAAGCAGTTTCGTGACCGCGGCCAAGTTTCATTAGATATACTGAAATCTAGATGCACCAGGGATCCGACCGGTGGCATATCTTGACAGTATCTTTGAATTAGCATAGCTGCAAGTGGGGCAATGGGTTTCTTCACGCGAGCGAACTGCCGGTTTAACGCCGGCAGTAAACCAGAACGATTAAAACATTTCATGAATTTTGAACTTCACACTTTCCATAATTGTACGGCATTATTAATATAATTTTAACACTGTATTATGTTAAAATACCCTAAATTAAGTACTATATTGCTTTTTTCCTTATTCCTGAAAGAAAATCGGGAACTTTTTTATCCTATACCAGTTATGCTCGTGAGTTCAACCGCATTGAAATTAGGGTGTTACAAAGTTTTTCCCGCGAAAATCTCAGGGATAAAAATTAGCCTATATGTTGCCGCACAAACTCCTCTATCGTCCACTCAAAGTCCCATCAAAATCGGTAAAGCCGTTCCGGTGAATATACTTTTTACTTAAGCCCCTCTCAAAAATAGCCCTTATAACAAAAACCCTATATAAATCTTTTTAGTACATTTGAAAAAAATCGATCGTACAGACAGATGTAGCAATTTTAATCAAAATTATTACAATTTATACAACAACGCATTGGCCGTGAATGCGTAACAGCCATAGCTATAGTCCATATTAATTAATATTATGGTACCCAAGAAAAAGTTAAGTCATATCTTTAATATTTAAATGAGTTAATTTTGTATGTATATACCTATATGTTTTCTGTTTTCGGGAAAATGCTGAAAATATTGAATTGAAAAGATAATTTGCGCCACAAAATGTCAAGTCACGATAGCAAATTTGGGGAACGGGCGGTCTAGATAGGTGAAAATACCTAGGTTCGAGCCTCAACTAAATAAAATAAAAATTATATCTTTTAAAAATTACCGAGCTTAGAACTATGTGTACTATAGTACTCGGTTACCTAGGTACTATAGTACACACAGTTCTAAGACACTTTACTACGAGCATGAAGCTAGCACAGCTATTAACCTGCTAGATTACGATGTATAGACACTAAAGCGTAAAGTAACTATTAAGAAATATCTCCCATTCTTAGCCGGGCTGTGTCGTCGATGGTGCTAATTACATGGTACCGTTCCAAACTGTCGTCACTAATGGTTTTAGTACTTAATTTATTTTAACTAATCGCTTTGAGTGTTTTAACAGAATGTTAATTGCATCTTTAACATGGTAGTTCAATAAGTTTGTGTAAGGTAATACAAGCTTTTACCTGCGACTTTGCCCGCATGAAGTCCAGGAATAAACAGTAGCATTTGTCATTCTTCGGCCCTGCTAATATCTCCATCACAACCCGTATTACTTACACTAATTTTACATTTTAATAGCTCAGTTAAATTTATCCAAATAAAAACCGAAATTTATAAAAAACTTTCCTTAAAATAACTCTTTTAATGTAGACCGAACAACGTAATATAGAACATCCTTTAAATTAAAAATTTGACTTGACTTTGGCATATCGTGAATAAAAAACCTTCATATATTAATAATAGATGGCGTTTTAATATCATTCTATTCATAGATAATTGCATAAGGCGTATCGATCGATAATCATATTTTTCATTGATTCATCAATATTGGTTCAGCGCATTCGCCTCGAAAACGTGACAGACGTGCAGACTTTCGCATTTATAATATTAGATGCAATAAATCGAAAGCTGTTTAGACAGATACAGTATTAATCAAGTTTAATTATTAACATTATAATAGTTTCAAACATAATTATTTAAACTATAGGCAAGTTTAATCACTAGTAGAAAGCTAGGGCGGGTTGGTAATCGTTAATATTTAAATGAACTAACATTATAACATTTAAATATTAAAGATATATGCGGAATCTCGGAAACGGCTTCAACGATTGTCCTGAAATACAGCAAGTAGGGGGTTTTGGGGGAGGACAATCGATCTAGATTTATTTTTAAAAAATGTCGTTTTATCCCTGTTTTCGGGCTCTAAAATTTTATTGAAATTTACGTTGAATACAATCACAATTTTTCGCTTTCAAACGTAAAGTCACGTTAGTTCATTTGGAGAATGGGTGGTCTAGAGAGGTGAAAATACCTAGGATCAAGCCTAGGATAGGGCAGGTGGCCCTAGTTTTTTTTTTCAATTTCTTTTTTTATTTTTTTTTACATCATTTAAAAATTACCGAGCAAGACAAGGTACTAAGTTATAAATAAGACAGCAATATAAGGGTTTGTTTTGAAGTGTATTTATGTGTTGCAATTCCATATACACCGTCTAAATATTCTAAAACAAAGTCTACGTATTTGTTTGACCTATAATTAAGTTTCATTGCTACACAATCTCGTTACTTAACGCATTAAACTAGACGTAACAAAGCAGTTGAACTAGAAAACGCTGTCAAATAACTAACCTCGTTACCCTTAATCCGCAAACCCTTCGCGGTAACCGTAAAAATAAAGTTTACTGTTAGAGTGGGAGGATCACTTCAATAGTTAAAGAAAATAGATACTATGTGTGCTTGACACAAAAAAGATCGTAACCACTTAGGTATATAAAAACTAAAAATACGCATTTTATTTTAGTTTTCATTTTATTTTAATTTTTATAGTAGTTTTCGATAAGTAGAAGAAAAATTGTATATTATAATATAAAAATAATACTATTTTTATACAATATTTTATATATGTATTACATAAAAAAAGTATTTTTCGTGCATAATTTATCTATTATTAAAAAATACACAATTGAGCCGTTTCCAAAATTCAGAAAAATATATAATATATACAAGATCAATTCATTTAAATATTAAATATTTGTTTGCATATAGCTCACCCTTACAAGCTTTGCAAACTCCGCTGGTCTATCATAACAAATGGTTTAAGAGAATTATTTTTGCACAACGTAACGTTGTTTCGCTCTTAACAATGATGTATCACGTGCTAATTGGACGGGTCTCAAGCTTACGTAGCTTAAGTAGCTTGGAATTTTTTGGCTTGAATTTAACTCCCAGTCGTTTTGCTCTGTTTAGCACCGATGCATTGTATATATTAATTTTTCAAACTGTACATCGATATGTGTGCATTATTCTGTTTGTCTATATAAGTAAAGTAGCGGCCTGTTACTATACAACTGCTGGGCATAGGCCTCCTGTCTAAGTTTCTGGAAAGAATGGTTGGAGCTAAGACCTACCACGCTGCTCCAATGCAGATTGGTAGTTTACACATATCTCCAGACTTCTCTAGAGATATGTAGGTTTTCTCACGATGTTTTTCTTCACCGAAAAGCAATTCATCGCACAATTGCAATTATCAATTATTAGATACATAAGTTTTTATAGAAAACTCATTGGTACCCAGCCCAGCTTGTTTTATTCATAGTCACAAGGTATTAATTAATATACGATGATAATAAATTTAACAAACAATTCGTTAGTTTCATTTAAGGACAGTTGACGGGCTTCTGTTCAAGGCAACGATAACAGTTTAGACATTATAATGTCATTTAACTGTATTACGTAACCTTCGGCAAGTAACTTATCTAATTAAAAGATTAATTACTTCGTTAAGTAGTCGCGTTTATAGTCTGTAACCTGACTCATACTTTTATTAGAAATATGAAAGTCTGTCTATTTGTTACGCTATAACTACGTATCTGCAAAAAAAGTTAAAAAAGCTCGTTTTTTCATCGAATAGAACAATAACACATTTGAATTTAAGGGTTATATTAATACAACTAGTAGTATATATAAAACAGCTATAGTATAGATAAAACAATCAGCCTCGTGGCCCTTATAAAACTGCATACAACAGTATTTCCCGGTAAGTTACAGCCATATCTGCGATAGCGGCCGCGACCTTGCCGCGCTAATCTGATACTGCGCGCTCTCCGCCATCACACTCGTCCTACTGCTACACCCATATTGCTGTCCACAGAGTTTACAATCATCCTGTCCAGAATTCTTTATATTAACCCCTCACACGTCAAGTAAGCATCTTTATAAAATTTGTGCCGACCCCACTTGGAGTGGGATAAGGGCAGGAGGATGATGATGACGTCAAGTAAGCACCATGTGCACAAATCACTGCTTAGAATTTTTCACATTTATTTTTGGATTTTTTTTACTACGAAATAATGATACCTATGATTAGGGATGTGACTTTGACTGCAAAAAATCGATTAATAAATAATCGATTTTTATTTCTCATAAATCGATTAATAAATAATCGATTTTTTCTTTCATAAATTGATTAATAAATAATCGATTGCTTTCCCTGTCAAAATAATCGATTTCTTCGTATCAAAATTTTCGATGTTTTTTCTGACTATTTGAAAAGTTGCATTTTTTAATATAAATAGTTAATTAGAATAAAGGCTTATTAAAGTGGACGACTACCAATAAATTATAAGAGATAAGCTGTTTGTGAAATTCTATTAAAATGTGTAGTTTAGCTACAGTGATTTCATCCGATAGTGCATATCTAATCTTAAAAAACAAGAAAAAAGAGTAAAAACGAAAAAGAGGATAATTAAAATTATCGATTTTTTTTAATCGATTTTTTATGAAAAAATAATCGAATATTAAAAATCGATTATTTTGATAAAATAATCGATTATTATAAGAATCGATTTTGTACATCTCTACCTATGATTAGCATGACATTTTCCTCTTTATAAAATTCCCCATCAGTAAATAACATCTATATATATAAAAGAAAGTTGGTCTCAGTTACACTATTTATAACTCAAGAACGGATGAACAAATTCGGATGAAAATTGGTGGAGAGGTTGCTTAGAACCAGGAGACGGGCATAGGATACTTTTTATCCCGTTCGACCGCATTTATTTTATCCCATCAAGTCACTATAAAACGTGGTATAGCAAAAACGACTATGACATGGAAAAACAAAACATAAATGACAGCTAAACGTAATTTAGTCTTTGGATAAGTATGGTAAAAATATGACAATTATCAAAATAGTAGTAGTTATAAACGTTACTACATAGTATAAAACAAAGTCACCTTCTCTGTCTGTCCTTATATCTCTGTTTGCTTAAATCTTTAAAACTACGCAAAAGATTTTGATGCGGTTTTTTTTAAGTATATAGAGTGATTGAAGAGGAAAGTTTATATGTATAATAAAATTCAATATAGAGTAGCGAAATACTGTGATTATCACTGAGTGACATAGGCTATATGCTTTATACCCGTGCGAAGCTGGGGCGGGACTCCTAGTGATCTATAATGAATGACAAAAAATTATGTTATCGTTGTATATTTATTTATGTAATTTATTTTATAGTATTTAGTCGTTGAAACGGTTATTACCTAAAGCAACTTTATAACTCTTTTTAAGAAAATTACGCGGACGGAAAATTTTAACTTTTTCTAGTATACGTAAGTTATTTGTAGATCAATCAGTTCTATGCAGATAGTATTAACAGACAGTCCAAACCTGTACGCTTTTGAAACTTATGAATTAACTAAAAACAGTAGTCACTAATTCGTCAAGTTAAAAAAGCTTTTATAAAAATCTCATGTCCATACTGTTTACCTTTGAAAAGTTCTATTTGGAGCCAATTCTGGCAGCAGCATCAGGTCATGTTTATAATAAACATACGTTTGGACCGGTATGAAAAATTTTAACTCAATCGGACACTGGGAAGTAGGTCAAATTTAACTTGCAAGATTCCACCTTCACATACTTACACGACATGTTGAATAAAAGCTTTTAAAAAAGTAATTCATACTAAACGTTCAATTCAATTATTGTACGAAACCTGCACTAATGTTACCACCAACATAAACATCTGTTTATAGCCAATAGCTTTGCCCTCCCTTTTAGTAGTGCAAAGGTTATGTGAAAAGTAAGATTTAGTAGAGCAATGTAGAAAGTAATGTTCTCTCGAACCATCAACTTAACTTAACTTTATCTACACTATAGAAACGACTTGTATGTACTATAATCCACGATAAAAAAAATTGTAATGCTAAATGTAGAGTGTACTAGCCGTTTTCATACCTGATACGTGCAGAAATGATAAGACTGAATCTGCATTCCGATTTTGATCGCAAAGCAGATTTCTTTGCAATTTTGCCGGGCTGTCTATCTCCTGATGATGCTTCGGTGACGGGGCTTGACATTGAGGTTGTGGTAGAGAATATGTGTAGTGCTTGTGCAATGTGTTATTGGTGGGGGATAGTGCACAAGTTCTTACGAATTCTGCTGGTATAGTATACTCTACATTTAGCAATACATATATTTTCTTTATCGCGGATAATCTACATACTTATTATAAAACAAAGTCCCCAGAAACTGTCTGTCTGTATGTGCTCGATTTTCAGGTAGTGCAATTCTTTCGGATAGTTTAGGTTTATAGTAAATTGCGTTTTTATGTAAATTGTATTGAAGAGGTCGCACAGTTGTCAAAAAAACTCCCCTTCTCTGAGCTTTAGTAACGTGCAGGTAAACCGATAGAGATACACAAAAGTAATGTACTAGATAGGTGTAGATCTACAAAAATACCATAAAAAGTCTTAGACAGCATGTCTTTATCTCTTATGGTTAACTCACAATAACTTTTTTTATGTTCAACATGTCCATCGGAATAAAAATTGCACCACATTTCTACGAGCTGTTAGCATAGCTAATAGCAAAATTACATTTTCACTAATTTTGTATTATGAACCTCCGCAAAGTAACCTCCGTATTTTGTTTATATATCCTTGTATTAATCACGATCAATCTTTTCCTTTTCACTTTATCACAAACAAACATATACCACTATGAAAACGTCGAAGGCTCAAATTTCTGATCGTTACTCACACCCTTTCAGCTAACATTCAATCTGCCAACACACCACGCGGTATTTACTTCGCAGAATCACTTAGGATTTCTAAACGAGAATGCCATTAATCTACTAACCCCAGCTAAAGATGAAGAGGTTACACTTTGTAGCACATTTCCCTCTTATTTCATTACTAGCAATCGCCAGCGGCTTCGCCCGCGTCGAAAGATTAAAACCGTAATATAGTATTTTGATAACCATAAAAATGGTTAAAGTGGATTAACCTTAAAAGCTAGACATATGCTGTCCCAGACTTTTATTTAGAACTTTTAAAGGGGAACAATTTTGTAATTCACGATTTTTTAATAACTTTTACCGTTTACTTAGCGCACGCAAATACACAAGTAGCAAGTATACACCACACGGTGGGCCGACTTACCTCAGTCGTCTTTCACCCTAGTCACCGACACCTCGGTAAGAAATGAGGGTGATACTCAGCCGGATACCACGCGGCTATAAGGCGTAATTTGTATTTATTTTCTATATCCGGTCTTATACGAAAATCGATTCTTAGGCATTACATTTCAATAGTACAAGTAATCCAAACATACGTCAAAAGTCAACTTTAACTAGTATTTCCACACAACACAAACATTCAATCTAGCTATGGGGATCGCTATTTGCTTCCAAACCTCGTTTTCACTTATCGAAGCCCTACGAAGCGAATGTCATTAATCAAACGAATTGAATCTACCTTAAATCAAACTATTCCATTATTTGATGTGTTTACATTTCTTACAATTTTTTTTGAATGGATTGAATTTGTCAAAATGCTTTTGAAAATTACTTCATACAACCGGGTATTAATTTCAATTAGCTGGCAAAAAACATTCCTTTAGCAGCGCGCTCGAGTTTTTTGTTGTGTAACTTATTTAATTCCTTAAATGATTTATAGAAGCAGACGTTACTTTGCGGAATTCCATAGTACAAAGGTAACAATAAGATTATTTTGTAAACCGCGTTTGTTAAGAGAATATTATGTAATGCTAAATGTATGAAGCAGGCAACAATCACGTACCTTATACATACAGGACAAGTCACCATACGTATCACAAAACGCCACCAACACCAACATTAATTTTATACGTGATAGAGACATGCTGTCAAGGACTTTTTTTATAGTATTTTTGTAGACCTCCAATTATCTAGTACATCACTTTAATGTATCTTTACTAGTATAGCTATTAGCTTCCAGCAGGCGAGATTTTTACAACCGCGCTATCTCTTATTTACATAAAACGGCGATGTACTTAAGTGACCTTCCGCAAGAATTGCACTATCTTTTAATTCCATCCGTTCAGTGGATTTTGTAATAATCGATCACATACAGACAGACAGCCTTTGGGGACATTGTTTTATAATAAGTATAGAAATAAATATATGGTAATCAACGTTCCGCGAAAACAAAATCATTGAATAGTTTCTGTAGTCTGTAGAGCAGACTAACATAACATTCATCACGAAATGACGCGCATTTCACATTCATAAGTATGAATCGTGAAATTTTTAAATTTACAATTGGACCAATTTTCGAAACACCTAAACCAACCGATTCCATCTGTAGTCTATTATAGTCTATACCATTAAATGCGACGACAGTATTGTTTCGGCCATGATCGCTCGCACCCACGCGTGACTTGAGAGCTGGTGGCTCACATTGCAACATTGTGTGTTTGGCAAAACGACCTAGTGAAATCAAATAATTTGCATTCCAATTCTACTAATACAAATTATAAGAACGGTTGTTTGTCTGAATTATAGAATACTAGCCGTGCAAGCGCATTTGCCCACGTGAAAATTAGTGTCACGAAGTTTTTCCCGAATTGAAATTTTGAACCTAAAAATAGATATTGTGAGTTAACCTTAAGAGATAGATAGATCTATCTAGCTAGGATTTATTTTGAAAAAATGTCGTTTTATCTCTGTTTCAGACATTGAAAAACTGCTAAAATGTAAAAGATTATTTTTACTGTAATTTGTAAATTGGTAATAGCTCAGTGGGAAATGGTTGGACTAAAGAAATCAAAATAAAAGGAATCATGTCCCAAATATCACCAGCTCTTTTTTATTGCATTTTTTTTCTTTCTTTAAAAATAAATACCGAGCAAGATTCGGTCACCCAGGTACTAATATTTTAACATAAAACTAAAAACAGTAAACAGTTTTATTTGTAACAATTTAATCCGTGTTGCTTCACATTAGGAATTTAAATTTGAAATAATAAATCGATAGTGTTCAATATTGCCTTCTTGCATATTTCTACACATGTAAACCCCAATAGCGAAAACAGAATTAGAATTAGCAGTAAGTACGTAACACGTGTCCGTGATCTTGCCTGTTTGGACAGACAATGGGCTGCTAGTAAGATAATAGGAGCCGCTATAAATAGTAGCATTTCATTAGGCATTGTTCGGTCGACGGTGGTCGAGTGGCTAGTGTTGGCCTTATACGCACCGAGAATATATTTAGTGATGTAACTGTTATAGCCCACAACTCTACCGGTATCCAATCAAATCGAATCAAAATAATATTACACGCTTTATAGAAAGTACCTGGCCGAGCCTTGCTCGATAATTTCTTTATAAAAAAAAGTAACTAAAAAAAATAAATAAGTAAAGAAAAAAATTGGGTAGGTGGGGCTTGATCCTAGGTATTTTAATTTTTAGATATCACCCGTTCCCCGAAGAAGCTACGCTAACTTGACAGTTTTCGGCAAAAACAGTGTTTTATATATTGTGTAATTTTTTTTAATACCCAAATACAGGGATAAAACAATTTTTTTTTAAATAAAACCTAGCTAGATCGATTCTTCCCTTCCAAAACCTCCTGCATGCTGAATTACAGGAAAATCGTTGGAGCCGTTTATAGGATTCCGAAAATGAGACTAAATATATATATATATATATATATATATATATATGTGTGTGTGTTTGTATATATATATATATATATATATATATATATATATGTAGACTCATCAGTATCTTGGGCATTATTCTTAGACATTGGTGGGCGTAATAAGGGTATCGTGCATATGGAAAAGTACAACACTTATCTTCAACTTTATATTCTTCTAAACAATTTTCACAACTGCGCCATGACACGCATCTGTCTTCATCTCTCACATGCGCCGTCTGCATTCTGTCACCGCTGCGCCTTCTATTTTCAATGTATTTTCAATATATTTTTAATGATGGAATGTTGGTTGCCAGGATGCGACACGGCCATCCTGCGAGACACACGTCCCCGTGTGTTGATCTGTAACAAACAAACGAACCCAGGAATTCCGTTCGGCCTATCCTACAACATTTGAGTCATTGAGGTCTACATCTTTTTAATAAACGTACAAAACATGGAAAATCATATCTCGTCATAAATTGATCATTGAACTATGAAACCGTACAAAATAAAATATTAGGCCATGCACAAACCCATAATGCATACGAAAAATACTGAGGCCGAGTACCATTGACCGACACTCACCATGACATTACAAAAAAACAGAAAACCTATCAGAATTTACTTCAAAACAACCCAGGTATCTTGTTCGTGGTCTACCGCTTCTGTCTCAGCAGAAGGGTCTTCCCTCAGGGATAACGAGTCCACATGACTCACGGCCATCGCTACACAGCTAGACCCGACTATACCACCCAGAGCTATCGCTCCCTGCGTACCCACGGACTACTCAGAGCAGATACCGATTTCTACCGGGCTACAGACGATACCCTGGTGTCATCGACCCCCAGAGCTATCGCTCACTGCGTACCCACGGACCACCCTGAGCAGATGCCGATTTCTACTGGGCTACAGACGATACTCTGGTACAGTCACCGACCCACCGAGCCAAGAACCCGTCTGTATAAACATCAACACAAATTACGATATCACAAACCTTGTCATCGTCAATAGGTACTTACTCTCAGGCATTTTTGTAAGACAATCAGACACATTATGTTTTTGACTAAAAGAGCTGGATTGGCAAAAGTTGAACAATTCACCCTCTTCTTATAATTTTAGTTTAAAACCGTTTACTTTTACTTGACAATTATTTGCAAGGTACTTTAAACATTCTTATTAGCCATCCTTATTAATGACAACATGATTAATTATTTCCCAACTGAATTTATTAGCTATAGTCTCTTTTATGAGAGAACATCCAGGCCCAGAAACAAATCAAAGTAATAACACATACCAAATTGTGTGAAAGCTCCTGATGGCAGTTTGACCAGACATTGGTCTACAGTCTACTCGTCGGTGTACTGGTACCTCAAAGAGCAGGTCCATTGGCCATGCAGCGACTCGCGACGTGGCCCGGCTTGCTATACCTGTAGCATAAAAATAATTTCTAATCTGCTTGTCGTCGTTGTCCAGAGCTTACCACAGTACCACAGACAATAGTCTTTTGGTTCCAAAATCCGTTTGTGACACTCCATTTTCCTGTGCCTTGCTGATCGCAACTAAGACACTTGAATTGCGATCGCGTTAAATTTGCGATCGTCTATAAGTAGCTTTCGTTTCAAATAGGAGTAAACTTGTAGTTCCTGGTGCAGCTGGACGCAAAGATATCTCCGTTGTGAATGCAAGCCATTGCAGTCATGTATCAATTTTGTATCAAATGCGCAATCACCGTTCATGCTGCTATTTGCACTATATTTAAATTCCTCCAACAATTCATCAAATACGTAACACGAAAACAGGCATATACAGAATGATTTTTAACTATCCATTGATCTATCATTGCTTAAATTAATAAGTGCAGCCGCAGAAATTTCCAGAAAATGTATCTTCTTTTGTTTTTCCGTCCAAGTATAAGTCAGCTGTAGTACACCACAATTTTACGTAAAATCATCATTTATCGGGTTTAAACTTCGGCCGATTGATATTATTCGTCTCACTTGGATTTTTTTTCTTTTTGTTTTTGGTGTTTGAATTGTTTTATTTCGTAACTTTTATAGTATCCGCCATTGTGAGTCATCATAGTCCCTTCATACTATCCATCCATTTGCACGATTGAATCCCACGACTGATGTAGACTCATCAGTATCTTGGGCATTATTCTTAGACATTGGTGGGCGTAATAAGGGTATCGTGCATATGGAAAAGTACAACACTTATCTTCAACTTTATATTCTTCTAAACAATTTTCACAACTGCGCCATGACACGCATCTGTCTTCATCTCTCACATGCGCCGTCTGCATTCTGTCACCGCTGCGCCTTCTATTTTCAATGTATTTTCAATATATTTTTAATGATGGAATGTTGGTTGCCAGGATGCGACATATATATATATATATATATATATATATATATATATATATATATATATATATATATATATATATATATATATATATATACAAGATAAACTCATTTAAATATTAAAGATTAATTCACTTTTTTATTTTTTATTCATTTTTTATTTACTTTCAATAAGCTTCTGAAAACAGTTTTGCAACGTTAAGAACTAATACATAAATGAAGCTACCACTGGTTCAGAATGTTGCTCTTAACGTAAAGAACCAGCAAGAAACTCGGCGGTCATTCTTTCAAATTATGATTTGATTTTGATTATTAAGCTACAATTTATTTATGGAAACAAGTACTTTTAACAACAAATTTTTACTTCAGTCTGCAACGATTAACATGTACTATGTATGTAATCATATCAAATTGTATCATTCTTGTTTAAGGAGTATTTACCGACGTTTTTCGCTAGTTCATTCTATTATGAGCAAACTTTCGCATTGATAAAACTAGTTTGCATACGTACAGACAGACAGAGACAGGAGCGCAGCGGGACTTTGTTTTATATGTAGTGATAGTCTGTTCTCGAATGAATCATGATACGTGACGAACTCATCGCAGCGATTGGAGCTCGTGGCAATTGTTTGTAACTGGCCCGCTCTAATTGACTCAATTATGAGCATTAAACTTGAATAACTGACATATTCTGTAATTCAATATGGACCTTTATAATTAGTAGATGGTTGACCATTTTTTAAAAATAAAAAAAAGTTAAAAAAAATAAAAAATAATTAGATAGTTGGGGATCGATCCTAGGTATTTACATTTTTAGAGACTGCCCGGTTCCCGAATAAGCTACGCTAAAATAGTGTTTTATATATTCAATGTAAATATTAGTATTTTTATTTATCACGACCAAATCACGTGACCAAAAGAGTTTTAAATATGAATGTGGATGGATGTATGGCTAGGGGAAGGCCGAAAAAAAGATGGATGGATTGTGTGAAAAATGATATGCATGTTAGAGGAGTGGCACCAGATTTGACGAATGATAGAGGAGAATGGAAAAAGAAGACATATTGTGCCGACCCCACTTAGTGTGGGATAAGGGTAGGAGAATGATGATTAGTATTTTTTTTAATGCCCAAAAACAGGTATAAAACGATTTTTTTTTTAAAAATAAAACCTACCTTTTTCCCCCTAATGCTGAATTTCAGGAAAATCCGAGAAGCCGTAACCGAGAAAAAAATCGTTTTATCCCTGTTTTTGGGCATTAAAAAAAAACTAAAATTTACATTGAATATATAAAAACACTATTTACCCGAAATCTATCAAGTCAGCGTAGCTTATTCGGGGAACGGGTGGTCTCTAGAAATGAAGATACCCAGAAACGAGCCCCACCTACCCAATTATATTTTTATTTTTTTTGTAAAACATAACCGAGCAAGGCTCTGTCAACATTAAAACCTTATAATATAAAAGTTGCAGGATTTTTTTCTGCTACTTTAAACGGTTCTTCGTTAAATACTATATACTAGTTTTTGTGATTTAAACTTAAGCGATAAATAAATCGATATAAATAGTTTTTATTTCTAAAAAATGTTTTATCTCTGTTTCAGACATTGAAAACTGCTATTTAAATGGAATAGAAAGATTATTTTTATTGTCAATTGTAAATTACTAAATTATTAAATACTATCTACTAGTGTTAATAATAAATTCCATGAAATGTTATATTATCATCGCGATTTCCGCAACCATGTTATCGTAACAATGGAATAATTCGTGTTATATATATTAATACACTGGATTGTGTATACAGTCAGTATGGTAATCCGCTGAATAGAATAGACCACCCTCATTTCTTACCGAGGTGTCGTAAAAAGCCACCAAGCTAACTCGACCAGCCATGTGGTATCCGGTTGACTAGAATAGTACCACCCTCTTTTCTTACCGAGGTGTCGTAAAAGGCGACTAAGGTAAGTCGACCCGCCGTGTGGTATCCGACTGAGTAGAATAGACCAACCTCTTTTCTTACCGAGGTGTCGTAAAAGGCGACTAAGGTAAGTCGACCCGCCGTGTGGTATCCGACTGAGTAGAATAGACCAACCTCTTTTCTTACCGAGGTTTCGTAAAATACGGCTTAAGTAAGTTGACGTCAGGCAGGCCGATCGTAAAATACTTAGCCAAATCAATTGACAACATGTTTATAACATGTTCTGCCTACTTTACTTAGACTGGAATAAGGGCAGGAGGATGATGATCATATAATCTATACAAATATTATAAAGAGGAAAAATTTGTATGTATGTAATGTTTTCACACAAAAACTACTGAACCGATTTCAAAAATTCTTTCACCATTGGAAAGCTGCATCTTTACTGAGCAATATAAGCTGGCTATATTACATTTTCAAAAAATAATTATATCATAAAAATCTGTATATTCATTAGATTATGAATGTTAGTGTAATTAAATAAGAAATGAAACTTTTGACCGCCGACTTTCTTGCTCGTTCTTCTCGGTAAGAGCAACATTCCGAACCAGTTGTAGCTTCATCAATCATATTGATCCTTTACGATTCAAAAGTGTTTGTAAGAGCTTATTTGAATAAAATTTGATTTGATTTGATTTTGATTTTATTTTATATAAATCTATAGTCCGACCTTAGTAGACTTTGCTATGAGATCGGTATGTACGCGGGTGAAGCCGCGGGATATTACTAGTAATGTAGATCACAACGCGTCATAACACAATAACTGCTAAATGCGAGACGGGAATGGAGGCTCGCATGCCGCACTGTGGATGGATGAGATCACCACATCAACTCTTTATAGCTTCCCATCTCAGCAATATTGCTCTCAAATTATATATAATTGCTTGCGGCCCTGGATGCGTACGTGGCGATGTCTCCAGAATGTTATATATTAAGATCATCATCCTGTCCTTATCCCACTCTAAGTGGGGTCGGCACAACATGTTACAAACATGTTGTTATATGATTTGGCTACGTATTCTACGGCCTGCCTGACATCAAGTTACTTCAGTCGTATTTTACGACACGGTAAGAAAGAGGGTGGTCTATTCTACAAAACCGGATACCACACGGTGGGTCAACTTACCTTAGTCGCCTTTTACGACACCTCGGTAAGAAAAGAGGTTGGTCTATTCTACTAAACCGGATACCACACGGCGGGTCAACTTACCTTAGTCGCCTTTTACGACACCTCGGTAAGAAAAGAGGTTGGTCTATTCTACTCAGCCTGATACCACACGGCGTGTCGACTTACCTTAGTCGCCTTTTACAACACCTCGGTAAGAAAAAAGGGTGGTACTATTCTACTCAGCCGAACACCACATGGCGGGTCGACTTACCTTAGTCGCCTTTTACGACACCTCGGCAAGAAATGAGGGTGGTACTTATTCTATTCCGCCGGATACCACACGGCGTATACTTAATTTTATTAACCTTGTAGTTAAAAATAACTATCAGAAGGAGGCTGATACTGAAAGGGACTTTACTATTGAGGACTAGAACTATAAGTAAAGTAAAGTAGCGGCCTATTACTCTCCCACTGCTGGGAATCTGGGCTTGCTGCACCTTAGGTGTGTGTAGGTGACAAATTAATGTCACACACAAAAAACAAGGTCTTACCGAGGTGTCGTAAAATACGACTATGATAAGTTGTTGTCAGGCAGGCGACCGGTCGTAAAATACGCAGCCAAATCATGTGACAGCATGTTTATATCATGTTGTGCCGACCCCACTTAGAGTGGTATAAGGGCAGGAAGATGATGTTAATAAAATTATGTTCTATGCGTTTCATATTTCTCATATTGTATGTATAAATATTGTCTAAAACAATCCGTTAATACATTGTTTTTGGTTACGTTATACGCTATAAGGTTACGTTACAAGTGCTCACTCTAAAAACCAATACCGGTTTTTATGAATTGACATCCAATTATCTCATAAACAAGTTTCTCAGTAGTGACTAATTCAGTGACATAATGCACTCGTGTTAATAATACTATACCTGGCTTCATTGATAGTCATCAAAAGTTAAATGATAATGGGTTATAGCGTTGATTTTGTTGTTGCGCGGGAAAAATGCGATATATTCCACTGTATTAAACCTAATTGTAAAATTCCACAATCAATTTTAGCATGCCATTACAGCATCATTCTGCCCTTATCCTACTCTTAGTGGCGGCACATGTTATAAACATGTTGTCTCATGATTTTGCTACGTATTTTACGACCGGCCGCCTGCGCGGCGTCATTTACCTTTGTCGTTTTTATGACACCTCGGTAAAAAAGAGAGTGGTCTATTTACCCATCCGGATACCACACGGTGGGTCAACTTACTTAGTTTCCTTTTACGACACGTCGGTAAGAAATAAGGGTGGTGTATTTTACTCAGCCAGAAACCAGACGGCGAGTAGACATACCTTAGTCGCCTTTTACGACACCCCGGTAAGAAATGAGGGTGGTCTATTCTACTCAACCGGATACCGCACGGCTTTTAGCCTGCCATTACAGCAATTTCAAATAGCTAACAAAAGTAAGCCTACTATATTATTAACTGAAGAATGCGTGGATATAGCTACTCTTCGACCCTATACAAAATAGTAATGACTAAATGTAACTAACTATAAGAATTATATTTGGAAAAGAGCTACCGCCGAGTTTCTTGCTGCCTCTTCTCGGTAGGAACAGCTTTCCGAAGCTTTTGTTTAGAAGTATACTTGAATAAAGAATATTTTGAACTATCCTGACGTAATCCCACTGTGTCGGCAGAACATGTTTTCCAATATGACGCATAATCATCATTCTCCTGCCCTAATTCTGCTCTGTAGAATCAGGAAAGGTTTTTGTATTCTAAAAACAAAACTAATAAGAATATTATTTTGCTATAATCCGCGATAAATGAAAATATATGTAATGCTTAATGTAGAGTGTACTATTTGTTCTCATACCTAAAATCGTAAACCGATTTGCTTTACGATTTTGTCGTGGAGTCTATCTCCTGACGATGTTTTGGTTACGGGGCGAAACAATTGTTGAGATTGTGTTGGTGAATGTGTGCAGTGCAGTATTGTTGTGTTATCGGTGTCGTTTAGTGCATGAGTTCTTGCCAATTCTGCATGTATTAGGTATGAGAACGAATAGTACATTCTACATTTAGCATTACATATATTTTCTGTTATCGCGGATTATAGCAAAATAATATTCTCATTAGTTTTGTATTACGGACCTCCGCGAAGTAACGCCTAATTCTATAAATTGTTTTGTATTCTATTATCCGCTCCTTTTACATTAATGTCATAATCCATCCATCTTTCATTCCTCCATCTAATCACACACCCTCATTCATATTTATAGCCCGCCGGTCACGCTTTTCATCCCCCCACATTACATACCCATACCATATTAACATAGCACTTCTTATCTTTTCTTTAATGGGCGGATTTTTCAGACTTTCCCTTATATACTGTCTTATTACATTCAGTCTTGTCATACCACATATACGCACCTTAACATTCGCATCCTATAAAAGTAATAATAAAATTATTTTGCCATAATCCGCGATGAAGTAAAATAGAAAAAATTATTTGGAACTTTGATGCGATAAAACACCTAGTCAAATAAGACTTAAAGGAAAGTTGACCGAATCGTACTAATATAAAATAAAATATCTCAATCGTGATATCGAAAATTCAAACAATGGGACAATCTATCCAAAGCTTTTGTAGACACCGAAAAGTTTGCAAACTTTGTTTTGTCGTTTTAGAAGATCCCTCAGCATCGTTTTACATCTTTTTTCGACATTAAATTTGACTTGATAATGAAATGTAATTAAGTTTTAACGACTTAATCTGTCCGTGAGTCTTTAATGTCTTCATAAAATTTTGGAATGTATGTTAATTGATTCGTTGACTCGAGTAATCGCATAGAGGAAAATAATATAATACTGAAAAGCAACCGTTTTAACTTTAGAAACGTGTTTAGTAATATTAATAAATATTTTAGCACCATGAGCTTCTATTGCATCTTTGAAATGAATCCTGACTCATAAAACAAAAAAGTTTACCTATTATTGAGTGCAGAGCTTATCTTATCTGTTATCAGCTCAATATCAACGCAATTCTGCCACCTACAAGGCCTCGGCTATTCGACGTATCTTCCGACGGACACACGACATGGTTCACATGGCCCGCTGGACATGTAGGTAAGTAGGTGAAGGCGGTCAGAGCTGCCGACGGCCGGGCGAAGATCGTGTTTACTGCGCTAACAGATGACACGGCCAAGGACGGGCTTACGTCAGCGTACAACGGAACAATGTATATTTATCACGCCTCGCTAATAACACGAAACCTCCCACTCGACGTTACTACCGCCGTTCGAAGTTTGCCAGCAACGCGAATTGGCGAAGCGATAGTAAACGGAACGATTGTTTTGATCCGCGGGCATGTCGTGTCAACGGACCGTAGTTTACACAACACGGAGCACGCGAGGTACGTCGCTGCGGTGGCGATCTCACTAATAAACTTCCGATCGAACGACGTCCCCCGATTTCTGGTCTCCGTCCTGCCTTCCCGTCTCCGGCTGCCTTCCCGTCTCCGGCTGCAAAGGTTGCCGCAGCGCGAAACCACTCACCTTTTTAATCTGGAAATGGTCCGTCCGCAGCGTCTCCTGAATCTCCTGCTCGTTCCCGCGCGGCGCCGCCTGCACCGAGCTGCGGAACCCGTCCAGCACCCCCTTGAACGTGAACTTCTTCATCGCGAGTCGCGTATCGCGCGAATCCTTTGTCCGAGGGCCGCTCGCACGCCGGCCGCGGCTACATCACAGCCGTCCGCCGCGGACAGCGAGCCGGTTTTGGCAGGAGGCGGGCTGTCGCTCCCGCGCCGCTCGCACGCTTCTGCGCAGCGCCGACCGAGCCGTCGCCGACGCCACACGCGCCCGCCACGCGGACAATCGACGAAAACTAGGCGAGGCACCGCCTCCGGAATGTACGGCAATGCGGTCTGCCCGCCGATCGATACCGGCAGCGGCGACACACGCGCACTACCCGCCGTCCGGACACGCTCCGTCACACGGCCCGCCGCTGACTGGCCGCAGAGTGGAGAGAGCGCGACGAGGCCGATCGATCACGTCGCACGTGCCACGGAAAGAGATGAACGCATATCGCGCATGCAGGTTTGATAGGCGCGCCTTGCGGCCTAAACTCCACAGCTGATAACGGTACCGGCCGCCGCCGCCAGACGGCGCGCGCCGCGCAAACAAAGCGATGTCAGTAATGATATCTCATATCAGAGCTGTCAACGTGACTGTCAAAAAGCCGACAAGTGTCGTTCCCGAACGAGCCCACCTGTCAGTGTACGAAATAAAGGTTTTCTTTTAATTTCAACAGTAAAAATGTCTTTTAAAGTGGCTATAAGCAGTATCAGAAGTTTAAGTTTCGTGGGAAGTTACAAAAAAATTAGAGATCGGCCGTTAACGTGAGTGTTTCTCAATATAGTAAATACGTGACTTGATTCACGTAAACATATCGAAAACTGGCATTAGATGATTTCACAATATAAATGAAAATTGAATCTTGTTTAAATTAAAAAATTAAACCTATCAAAGGTTTAATTTGTCAATTTTAGTCAATATTCTTGTTTTGTAAATTGTTCAATCTGAACTTGCAAAATATAATTTTGTTTACTAAATACTCCATAAATATAATATTGTACATAAATTGAAATTGTCTTTTCATTTATAAAAGAAGTAAACTAATAGTTGTACTGAAAATCTTTGTTAGTCATTGACAAACATTGTCAATCTACATTATTGCAGCAAAGCAAAGGTCTCAACTTATGTCATTTTTTCTTAAGGAAAAATGAGCACTAAAATGTGAGTTAAAAATCTTTGGGTTAGAAACAGGCTACTTCTACTTCTAGAATTAACAACAGATGTTTATAGCAATTAACAAAATACATGTGTTTATTTTGTTTTATATAGAAAAAATAATGGTTGATACTCATTATTCAACAATTTTGCAAATATTTAAACATCATTACTATTACTTATCTATATTTTAAACTAGTATATATTATAATTTGGTGAAATATATTTATAGCTGTATTATTATAAGTATTTAAATTTTGTGTAGTCTAGTAACTAATTGTTACACAAATAATACCATTAATATATGTGAATACACACCTAAATTTGTAACATGAATCCCATTTTTTATATTCTGATCTGTACTTTACGTATATCTATTGGTGATTTCTACAAAAATAAAACTGCTTTTGCCCACAAGTAATTCTCTAAATAAAACATCATTAACTATTAACATATGTGTGAGAAACCAATTTAACAAAAACTATGTTTATAATGGGCATAGGCCTCCTCTCTCCATTTTTGGAGAGAAGGGTTGGAGCTAAGACCTACCACGCTGCTCCAATGCGTATTGGTAGGTTACACATATCCCTAGGATTCTCTAGAGATATGCAGGTTTCCTCAAGATGTTTTCCTTCACCGAAAAGCGTGTGATAAATTGCAATTATCAATTAGACACATAAGTTTTAATAGAAAAACTCATTGGTGTCTGCTCGGGTTTGAACCCATGATCGTCTCTAGAGATTCACATGGTCGCACCGCTAGGCCATTACAGCTTACTTTACTTTACTTACTATGTTTATAATTTAAAAGACCATCTTATGATTTTGAATATTCATTGTGACTTGCTATAAAAGTAGGTAATCTTTTGTAATCTGATATAAAATTAATTTTAATAAATTAATTTTATATCATAAAATTAATTTTTTAAAATTAATTTTATATTATGAATCTCTGCTAAGTAGTGCATAATTCTATATATATTAATCTATGTTATCTAATTAAATTATATAGTATGTATGTTAATGTAGGTACAGGTTTGGCTGCATTTGACATTAGATGTGTGCATGCCTGAATGTATTGACAGGAAGAGGCTGTATGTGTGTATACATAGACTAATTTCTTCTATAGAAATATCAGAATATTTAATTTTTGATTATCTAGATGTAGCTGTTACAATTTTTTTAGGGTCTACTGTGCAGCCATATTAGGTGCAGGATATGTCACATATAATCAGTACAAAAGAAACAAGGTTGAAATGAAAGAGATAATGCAACTGAGAAACTACATGGCTGAACCGATCACTCCTATCAGTCACTTGGAGAAGAACCAGGATGATATGAAGACGCAGATGGAGCTGCTTATCATGAGGATACAGGCGGAATTCTGTCGGGCTTTGGAAAAGGAAGAAGACGAGGTTAGATAGGCGTTTGATTAAATTTATTGATGTTTTTTGTCCTCACATCAAAACAAAAGAAAATTTTGCTGGATTAAGTTAAGCATTTTTTTAGGTTTTTTTTAATAGGCAAAGGCTTGTCTGCAATTATGCCTAATAGAAAACAATGACACAGTCTAAGGGCGAGCATACTTGCCCAGAACATCCATATTTACATTTTTAAGTTTTATTTTTTTGTGTTATTGATTAAAAAAAATTTCAAAGCTTTATAAAATTAATAAAAAAATTATATTATCTTATAAAAATGATTAGTCCTGACTTTTCATTCGCTTAAGATGGCAGATGGCTTAGTATTTCGTATCAATGTGTGATTTATTATTTCTGTAGAGAGAGCCGCTTTGTATGCTGCATGGAACATATTAAATAATTTATAAAAGTAGGTGTGACTTTGCCGATGTCCATAATATAAAAGGAATGAAAATATTAATTTCTATAATCCGCTGTAAAAGAAAATATAAAATCACAAAGCTTTGCGATTTTATATCTCCTGACGGTTACGGGGCGAAACGATTGTTGATTTTGTGGTAGTGATGGTGCAGTGCTTGTGTCGGGTAGTGCATGAGTTTTTACAAATTCAGCATGTATAAGGAATTAGAACAGATAGTACACTCTACATATAGCATTACATATTCTATTACCGCGGATTGCAGTAAAATAATATTTTCATACTTTTTTATACATATATTAAATTTTTTAATTTAAACTATCGTGAGAAGTATTCATAATTAATGTATAGAACCGGCTATACTCACGTGTTATTCTATCGGGTTAGCCCGACTAGTTTCGAACCCATCCGGGGCACTTATTCATGAGCTCTTTACACGACGTTATCGCGCCGGGAACTGGATGGGTTCGAAACTAGTCGGGCTAACCCGATAGAATAAGATGTGAGTATAGCCGGTTCTATACATTAACTATATATTAAATTTCTGTACAATCCGTCCTTCTTTTTCTTTGATCTGAGGTCTTCTCTCATGATAATATTTGTTTGTAGGCGTGGGAAGACGAAAAGACAGCAGATGAATATGATTTCGATAACGACATATTTCTACCATCGCCGGTATGACAGTTTTATTTTTTGACCGGCTTTTCTTAGTATTACTTTTGTCGGTTTATGTACGGTTCATGAAATAGACAAGGAGAGGCCAACCAGCTATTCGGTTGCTATTTGACCCAATTTTCTCTATATTGTCCGCATATTAGCCTTGAAAGCGTGACAGACAGAAATACTAACAGATGGACAATCTTTCATATTCATAATATGGATATCACTTCCTTATTAATGTTATCCCATTTGATTGAGTGAATATACAATAGTGCATGTCCGAAATAGAAGTTCGCGAACTTCGATGATAGTATTTGAAAATGATATTTTACGAATTTTGGAGACGGCTCTAAAGATTTTCATGAAATTCATCGATCTAGCTAGATTTTATTTAAAAAAAAATTCGTTTTATCCCTGTTTTCAGCCATTGAAAAATTGCTTAATTTAAAAATAATAAAAAAATTACCGAATATGGCTCAGTCACCTAGGTACTCTAAATAAAACTTAAAATATTTTATATGAATGCAAGCAATACTATTGAAGTAATTTAACCAGTTTGTTCTGTAACTTATAGTGTGCGAATTGAATTGGCCTTCCCAAGTGATTGTTAACATTACACGTACAAACATGTTATTTGTTATACACTTATAAACACCCATTTACCCGCGACTATGTGGGCAGCCTATAGGTGACCGTGGTTCATATGGAAATTTGACCTCCATACAAACCTTCCATCCTACATCAAATTTTTAAGCTCTTTTCATATAAGCACTTTTAGAAACCTTAAGTACACCCCTTATCCACTTATACAGTGGCTTTCATGTACCCTGTTAATTAAACCAGCAACAATATAGGCATCCATAAATAGTTCTACGGCCTACGTACACTCAGCATTGTATAACCTCCCAGCAAGCATGTTTTTTCCTAAAATATTTCTAAGAAGATTGGTCTATTCTATTTAGCTGGATACCACACAGGGGGTCAACTTACCTTAGTCGTCTTTTACGACACCTCGGTAAGAAATGAGGGTGGTACCTATTCTATTCACCCAGATATCATACGGAGGGTAAACGGAGTAACGGAGTTACTCAGTCGTCGTTTACGACAACTCGATAAGAAATGAGGGTAGTACTTATTCTATTTAGCCGGATGCCACACGGAGGATAAACTTACCTTAGCGTCATTTACAAAACCTCGGTAACAAATAAGGGTGTGATGAACAACATGAATTAAGCTTTTTATCTTTGAGCCAAAGTGGATTTACTTCCAGGAGGCGAAATTCAAAGTTGACCGATGGATTAGGAAGGAGGGAGGCGGTGGGATCACATGTGTGCTGCAGGATGGAAGGGTGTTCGAGAAGGCTGGAGTTAATATATCGGTGGTGTCGGGCAAGTTGCCGCCCGCCGCAGTGCAGCAAATGAAGAGCAGGTGAATGGTAGCTTTCTTTTATTAATAAACTAGCTGACCCAGCAAAACATTCTGTTGCCCAAGTCCCCAAAAGCTGTATGTCTGTATGTTATAGTTTTTCTTAAAATCCACTAAACGGTTTACTAAAAGGTAATGATATTATTCCGAAAGGTTTAGTTTATTTGTATTTTACGCTTTTATGCAAATTGTGTTGAAGGTCGCACATTTGTGATAAAACTCGTCTCCTGGGAGTTTTCGTCGTGTGCGCCGTGTAAACTAACAGAGATACACTAAAGTAATGTACTAGAGAATTTTAGATCTATAAAAATACTACAAAAAAGTCCGGGACACCATGTCTCTATCTCTTATGGTTAACTCAAAATAACTACTTTTATGTTCAAAATTTCAATTAAATACAGTGATTTCCATGCGGGTTAAGCCGCAAGCCAGCTAGTTATTACTACGATGGTGGTAATGGTTTTCTAGAGGCAAGAACTTCGAGAACAAAGAGCTGCCGTTCTTCGCGGCGGGCGTCAGTGCGGTCATACACCCCCGTAACCCCATGGTGCCCACCATACACTTCAACTATCGGTACTTCGAGGTCAAGGACAAGAATGGTGAGAACGATTTTAATAATGGCAAACTGTAATGAGTTCTGTTAAAACATATGGGTCTAATTGAAATTGCAATTTATCACATGTTTTGTGGTGAAGGAAAATAATGTGAGGAAACTTTGCATATCTTTTGAGAATTCTGGAGATATGTGTGTTAAAGACACATAAAAATGTTTCTAAACGAACTACTACAATATTGGCAACACTGAATAAAACGCCCCTTCCTTTCTACGCCACGCACCGAGAGCACGTCTTTTATTTTAACCCAGTATTTCTTCGCAAATTTTTCTCTTTTTTTGCTGTTTTCTTTAATGTGTAACCTACCAATCTTCATTGGAGAAGCGTGGTACCTACCACGCTTCTCCAATGAAGATACCTTAGCTCCAATCCTTCTCTCCAAAAACAGTTAGAGGAGGCATATGCATAGCAGTGGGATAGTAAAAGACCGTTACTTTATTTTTACTTCTTATTGCTGTATCTTTCCTAATACCAATGGATATAGTAGACTATACTACAAAGATATGTGAATGCTATCCAGTACTTTATTGTTGCCATATAAAAGAGGGATCCCCAATACGATTTATGAATCCTGTATAAATAATGTATTAATATAGATAAAACAGTCTACTTTTAGCATAACATATACTCTCTAGTCGCGAATTATAGAAAAATAATTTATTATTTATTGTTAAATGGAACTCCACAAAGTCGCGCCAAACAAACGCCATATTCTATAATAGAACTAAAACCTTGACTATTATGGTGGTAACAGAGGTGCACTGGTGGTTCGGAGGTGGTACCGACCTGACCCCTTACTACCTGAACGAGGAGGACGCCAGGCACTTCCACCTGACCCTCAAACACGCCTGCGATGCACATGACATCACTTACTACGACAAGTGAGTATACCATATGAAAATTCTAATTTCTACTTAACCTGACGCGATTTTTTTTTCCTACATATAATTACAGGGTTTTTTTATATTTTCATTTTTAATCATTTGGCATTTATAATTTAAGACCGCGTGATTCCCTGCGAGAGAAGTTTAAGGAAACAGGTATTCTTACATTTGCTTCAATATTTTAAGCAATTTAATTTATGTACATAAAAATATAAAGAATTATAAAACGATAGGTGATGTATACAATAGACAAAGCAGGAACCGACATAAGCTTGCGGCTCCTGCTTTGCGCCTTGCAAAAGTACGTAACTCGTTTGTGGGTTTTGGTATAAGATTCTATAATAAAATTCCGCAATCAATTTCAGCATTGCCATTACAGCAGTTTGAAAACACTGTTAAAAAGAGGCTGATACAGAAAGCCTACTATACTCTTGAAGATTATTTAGAAGATAATAATGTGTGGATATAGCTCTCTTTGAACCTGCACAAGACAGTAACGATTTAATGTAAATAGTATTAAGAATTATATTTTTAAAAGAGTTTTTTGCTGGCTCTTCTCGGTAGGAGCAGTTTTCCGAACCAGCAGTAGAGTTGGCGATTCAAAAGCACTTGCTTACAAGTTTATTTGAATAAATAATATTTTGAATTTTAATCCACAACGACTATATAATTTTTTTTAGTATATCATTTATATTTTTTTCTCACGCCTTAAACTTGTATATGTAGGTAACACATTAAAATAGCACTCGATAATGTGTAGTGGGAATGATCAGGGATTATTCCCAAAAGTGGGTATCCGACAATTTATACGTATGTATTTTTCAGATTCAAGAAATGGTGTGACGATTATTTTTACATCACCCACCGTGGCGAGCGCCGCGGGGTAGGTGGTATATTTTTTGACGACATCGACTACCCCGACCAAACACGCGCCTTCGACTTTGTAACGTCGTGTGCTGAGGCCGTCATACCTAGTTATTTACCTATTGGTAATAAAATATCTATATTTTTATATCGAGATAACATAATTGAACTTGAACCTTACTATGTTCCTAAAAACCTATTTTTAAACATGCATCAATCGAAACTTAAATAGTAATCTACTAAATAGTAAATTACCGATTTCTACCATTTTTTAATGAGCAACACTGTCAAACACTGGCAATACAACTCACGGCCATAATCATACCAATGAATTTGGAAAATAAAACTAAATTTTTAAAGTTCATTTGTTTGTTGCATTTAAATGGTTAATTGAATTGAGCGTTTGTATTTAATTTATTAATTTTATGGTGTTTTATAGCGGTAACACCGTGCGACTCTTTCGAGGAGGTCACGGGTTCAAACCCGGGCAGACACCAATGAGTTTTTGTGTTAAAACTTATGTGTCTAATTGATAACTGCAATTTATCACACGCTTTTCGGTGAAGGAAAAGATCGTGAGGAAACCTGCATATCTATAGAGAATTCTGGAGATATGTGTAACCTACCAATCCGCATTGGAGCAGCGTGGTAGGTCTTAGCTCCAAACCTTCTCTTCAAAAACAGAGAGAAGAGGCCTATTCTCAGCAGTGGGATAGTGACAGGCCGGCGCTATATATATAGTGTTTTCAATAGTATTTAATATATAAACATTTTGTTGTAGCGTATTCAATCTGCATTTTTTTTATCTTCAAATCATAATCTAACAATATCAAATGATTGTTTCTAGTTCAGAAGCACAAGGATGATGCCTATGGGTATTATGAGCGTCAGTGGCAGTTGCTCCGAAGAGGCCGATACGTGGAATTCAATCTAATATATGACAGAGGCACTAAGTTTGGTCTGAACACGCCGGAAGCACGATACGAATCTATACTTATGTCACTTCCGCTAAATGCTGTAAGGACCCCATACATTTTACTTGCACAGTAATTTCCTAATTAATTAGTTGGCTCATTCTGAGTATTAAACTGAGCGGGTTAATATATTACGATTTACTAATATTTCTTTAGACTTAACATATGTTATTACTATTATAATTTTGCTAAATACTGGCAATTAATATTTGAAATTTACAACGATTAACTTAACTTTTTATCTATAGAGGAATAAGTAAGTTTCATTTAACAGCGAGATTTAACTTTAAATTTACATATTTTTTAAATTTTAAAATTTCCAATGCAGTGTGTATAATCTTCAAAGAAATTATCAGATAATCATAATGGTGTGAGAGGGAAGGAGGGGGCAGAAGGGATAATGGCGGGTGGTTGCCATTAACCAATCAAATGTGATCCTTGATACCGCGAGAATACATTGCCTTAACACAACGAATCCTTTCTAATAAAAACAATTAAATCGTCATAAGCTATGATTCCAGACAGAGTAACTGGTTACAGCAATAAATTTTATTTCAGTATTATAACAAAATATATAATAATTAATATTATTCTTGTTTTGTTACAGAAATGGGAGTATATGCATGAGCCAAAACCGAATTCCCCTGAAGAAAAGTTAATGAAAGTCCTTAAGGAACCAAAAGATTGGCTCAACGTACAAAAAGCACAAAGTTCCGCAGCATAAATGTAGATTGAAGATATAGTATAAATCTAGATTATATATTTATGATGGCATAAATCTTTTTGGGGTATTTCTAAATAAAGAGGTATTCTGTGTTCTGTAACATACATATGTGAAATGTTAGTCTGATGTTAAATAGATAAGAATTATGAATTCTAAAGCTTTGTTGCACCTTTTATACAGTTGAAGGACAAAAGAAAATAAATGTGAAATTGTGAGGTTGTATAGATATAAAACTCTATTTTTATAAATCAAATTAAATTATTATCATGTTTACTATCAATTGTTTTATTTCATATGTATTTTTTTTAATTTTTTCCCAAATATATCCAAAAATTTCATAATAATGTCTATCTTTGATTTAGGCATAACGAAACAAGATAAAATTTAAAATACAGTATAATAAGATCGTATGAAGCAGTTTGTCTGAACAACTGTTATAGCGTTAAAACAGCTTTATTACTTACAATATTTGGCATTTTATACCGAAACTTGAAATGTACAGTATAGTTCAGGTATTTATCGATGGTTTACCGGATTTGGATTGGAATTAGAATTTTATTAATTATTCGAGAATAACATAAAACAGTAGTAGGTAGAAAATCGAACAGTATTTAATATTTAAGAAAAAAATATATTAATTTAACTAAAATAGTAATATCCATTCAAAGATTACAATGTACATAATGAAATATCCATTCTAGCGATCATATGGCAACACTAACGTCAAATGTCAATTCTGATGTCTACAATATTGTGAATTTCGTGCATATTTTGGGATGTGTTTACTTGGCATTTTTTTTATTACTTTCCGCTGAACCTAGACATCAAATGTTACACAATAACATCCAGGAAAAGAACTGATACTGTTAATAAATCATTGTCTTCAATCGAAACTGCTTAGTTATGTGGCGCGCCTAACGGATGCATCGTTTCCCTACATTCTTGTGCCATAAATGTATAACGTAACGTTTGTTTCGTGATGTTATTGCGAATTGGGACCGGGTAACGTTGGAAGATGCCTTTCAAGCTCAAGTTGAAGAAGACGCGGCAATACAATGTGGCCTCGAAGAGTCTGTTCGTTATCAGCGTCGAATTGTTGGACGGTGGCGTTGCAGATTGCACGCTGTCCGTCGACAGCACGGGGCAGGAGTGCCTCGACAACGTGTGCCAGAGGCAGGCGATCAACCAGCCCGAGTTTTTCGGCCTGCGGTATGTGAATCGTAGTCAGCAACCGCGATGGGTGCAGTTAGACCGGCCGCTGAAACTCCAGTTGGAAAAATTCGCCTCATCGCACCAATTATGTTTGCGTGTTATGTACTATGTTATATCCGGCACAAGTCTCATAACGGACGAGGTGACGCGCTACCACTATTTTCTGCAGTTAAAACACGATTTGGTGGAAGGTCGGATCATATGCGATTGTCAGCAAGCTGTGATACTCGCGTCGTACAGCCGTCAAGCGGAGTACGGGAATCACGATCGGGAACGGCATACAGTGGAGTATTTGAAGAACTTGCTAATGTTTCCCAAACAAATGCTAGATGGAGGGCAAATCATTGATAGCAGCACATTGGCAGAAACTGGCAGGCTGGAGTGGTTGACAGCTGCTGTTATTCAACACCATATGTCTTTGCACAACATGCCACAGGTGAGTCTATTTTAATCCTTTATGTAACCCTATGCTTTGATAGCCCACACCTATTCACCCTAAATATTAATGCTAAGAAATGTGGTTGTCTTATAAATCTTGTGTGTGCAATTTGAATAAATAATCACTCAATAGTTTCTAAACTCTGCAGTAAACACAAGAATCCTTGTAAAGTGTAAATATGTACAAGCAATTATAATAAACTGGCTGTATAATTTCTATTTACTGTATCACTTATCATACGTAAATATGATTATGATAAACTTTCATCATTATTACATGGATGGCAGGTTTGATAATATAATTATATTTTTTTGCACAATGTAAATAATTAAATCAAATAAAACTTCAGTTGAACAGTCAATTAATATTTATTTTATATACTACTAAATAAAGGTAATGAAGGAATAATATTTTAATTTTGTACCTTAAGTTCTTTTTCATAATCATTTTACTTTTAGAGGTATTTTGTTTGCTGATATTTGTACATTTACACCATTACTGTATTCCATAAGACTATATTCAAATTCAAAATATTCTTTATTCAAATAAACTTGTAAACAAGTGCTTTTGAATCGTCAACTCTACTGCTGGTTCAGAAAGCTGTTCCTACCAAGAAGAGCAAGAAAGAAACTCAGCGGTTGCTCTTTTAAAAATATAATTCTTAATACTATTTACATTTAGTCATTAGTGTCTTGTACAGGTTCAAAAAGAGCTATATCCACACATTCTTATCTTCTTAGTAATCTTCAAGAGTATAGTAGGCAATTAATTCTCAATTAATACATGACACCAATTCTAGGTATTTGTGTTATCCATGATGTTTGTTGTCAATATTAGCCATACCTCAGGTAAGGTAGGGATTCCATAACTGATCCTATTATATCAATTACACTGCTACCAATTATTGATTAGCAAAATCTGTGATAGCCAGTTGGAACAGTAATATAACTTTGGATATATAGAGCCTCATCTGTTAGTTGTTTAAATATACCAAAGTTAAGATATATTTTTAGTGGGAGGTACAAACTATAGTAAACTCCTGCACCTAGTTATAATAAAAGCTGAGTAAGATAAAATTTAGAGCCTGATAACAGTGATAAAACGATTTTCTTTAAATTAAACTTATCTAGATCGATGTATGTCTCCCAAAACCCCTACATGCTGAATTTCAGTAAAATCGTTGGAGCCGTTTCCGAGATTCCGAAAATATATATATATACATACAAGATTAGCTCATTTAAATATTAAAGATCGTGTTGTCCACACTTAGAATGGAATAAGAGCAGGAGAATGATTTTGCACATTATGTATCAAGTATTATCCAGGATCAAGGTTACATAAAACGGGGGAACAATGTGTTTAGGCGCAAGCGGAGGAAGGCTTCATCACGACGTGCCAGCAGCTGCGAGGGTACGGCCAGGAGATGTTCTCGGCGCGGGACAAGCGCGACCAGAGCGAGGTCACCATCGCCATCTCGCTGACGGGGATCCGCGTGCTCAGCGACACCAGCGACACGCCGCACTTCTACCGGTGACTGATTATGCCTCCAGAATTTGGGATATACTTTTTATGATTTATACAAGCAGGTGTTACTCTGCGGAATTCCATAGTACAGAAGTTACAACAGAACTATTTTGCTATAATCCGCACTTGTTAAGAGAAACACTCCACAACTAAATCGTAAATCAATCCTAAAACTACGAAAAAATCGTAATGCATTACGTGATTTATACAAGCAGGTGTTAACTTGCTGAATTCCTTAGTACAGAAGTTACAACAGAACTATTATGATATAATCCGCGCTTATTAAGAGAAACACTCCACAAAAAAATCGTAAATCGATTCTAAAACTACGAAAAAATCGTAATGCATTACGTGATTTATACAAGCAGTTGTTACTTTGCGGAATTCCATAGTACAGAAGTTACAACAGAACTATTTTGTTATAATCCGCGCTTTTTAAGAGAAACAGTCAACAACATAATCGTAAATCGGTCTTAAAAGTACAAAATCGTAATGCATTACGATGCGGTTTTAAGCCTAAAGTTAAGTTTAGGGTTAAAACGTTATAGTTATTAGAAATACTTCAATCGATTAGCGAGAATCCACTTCTTTTTTATATTTAATTTATTTTTAGTCCGTTGATTAGACCGAAAGTCATTGTAACTTGTTAAAATGTCGCCATTATCACGACATCAACTACATCCACTTTATATTTCTCCTAATCGCTTAAAAATACTGATAGACACGATGAATATAATAATTATAACTGTGGTATTATTTGATAGGAGAAAATCTAAAAAAAATAATTATAAGTGATATAAATTATATAAAAAATATTATAGTATTATATTTTAAACCGTAGCATCATCAGGAGATAAACTCCGAATCGCAAAGCATCGCATGCTTTACGGTGCGTTTCCGGGGCATAACGATTGTTGAGACTTAAGTAGCGAATGCGTGCTGTGCTAGGTGCTGATGATAGTTTATAGTTTATGCATTTTACGAATCATGCTTGCGTAAATTTAATCAAGCGTGTACACAATCGTAGATCATAGCAAATATTTTTTTAACGGCTAAGTGGTATCCGGTTGAGAAAAACAGACCACTATCATAGGATTGGACTAGGATTGATCACCCTCTTTCTTACCGATGTTTCGTAAAAGCAACTAGGGTAAGTTAACTCGCTGTGTGGTATCCGGCTGAGTATAATAGACTACCCGAATTAATTACCGAGGAGTCGCAAAATACGTAATTGTCGTGTTTTTGGTTAAAGGTCCCTATGGCCCGAGGCTGCGACATTTTCCTAGATTATATATTCAATGGAGAATATAATAGCCATACGGTATTCGGATGAGTAGAATAGACCACGCTCATTTCTTGCCGAGGTGTCGTAAAAGGCGACTAAGGTAATTTGGCGTCAGGCAGGCGACCGGTCGTAAAATACGAAGCCAAATCATGTGACAACATGTTTATAACATATGCCATCTAGATTGGGATAAGGACAAGAGGATGATGATGAATTCAATTTTTTTTGTATAAGGGAACTCTGTAAAGCAACGCCTTATTATATGTATGTAAATTGGATTGTAATGAAGTGTTGTTCGCTAAGGTGGATGGACATAACGAACGTGATAAACCACAAGAGGACGTTCAGCATCGAGTGCCAGAAGCAGGGCGAGTCGGCGACATTCTCGCTGCCGAGTCCTGACGACGGCAAGTACGTGTGGAGGATGTGCGTCCACCAGCACACCTTCTACATGCGCCACCAGGGGGCGCTCAACGCATCCGTCGACGAACCACGGCCCAAGTTCCAAGTATGTACCCAGTACCCATTATCGTCCCTACCCACCACACAGCCACCAATCCGCACAGCTTTCTCAGCCGATCTCAGACGATCGTCCACTACTGGACATGATATTATGTCCCGTAAAAAAAATTACGCGTCACACGTTATCATTCCTCTTCTTCTTAACGTGCTATCTTCTCGCGAAGTTCGGCGATCATTAAGGCAATTTTAACTTCTGATACCGCTGCTCTGAATAGGGAACGAGTACTTTTGCCGAACCAATGGCGTAGATTTTTGACTTCGTCTTCGTCTGCCCACACTCTGTTTTCCTTGGATTTTGCCTTATATGATAAGCCGCAGCAATTCATATTTAGCGTGACTCCTGTTTTTTATTCATGCGACTTAACACGGCCATATTTTTTACAGTAGTTTACTAAGCAGTTTTTAACATTGACTTTCAATGAATATCTCAGAAGTTTACGCAATTACATTAAACGTCGAAAGGACGTCGAAAACAGACTGAGCCACAACAACGATCCAGTTTATCAGTTAAAAAAAATGAAAATCTCATATTTTCCGTTCCGTTCTGGCACACAATTATCGCGGCGCACGCGTCAAGGCTGTTCACATAAATTCATGTCAATTTGACTTAACAACATAATTTCACGACGTTAATTGATATATTACATGTGAAGTGATTGCTGTTCCGTATCAGGTTCAATTAAAATACTCTTAATTGAATTATTTTTATGGACTCATATCGTGTACCGTTATACAAAAGTTCGAAAAATATAATAAAAAACAAATTAAAAAGCTCATTATATCATTGAAGGCTTTGCTAATAACAACGAAAAGAAAGGTTAAATTTAGGTTGCTAACAGCTACACTAGATAACACCGTAAACTTTTCTCCTTTTAGAGATTCTAGATTTCTTCTCCTTAGCGAGGTGTCGTCGCTAAGAAAGAGGAAGGTCTATTCTAATCAGCCAGATATCACACAGTGGTCAACTTACCTTAGTCGCCTTTAAGACACCCCTATAAGAAATGAGGGTGTTCAATTCTACGCAGCCAGATACCACACGGGTGGTCAACTTACCTTAGTCGCCTTTTACGACACCTTGGTAAAAAATGAGGATGGTCTATTCTACTCAGCCAGATACCACACGGGTGTCAACTTTAAAGTCGCCTTTTACGACACCTCGGTAAAAAATGAGGCTGGTCTATTCTTTTCTGGCGGATACCGCATCCTAATCAAATTTCTATATTTCAACCTTTGTCGTTAATCATTTTGTCTATTAGTAAAAACCAGATGATAAATTTTGAGTTTATCACGAGCAGTTCTCTTGTACTATTATGAAATATTAAACTACCCGCCGGTTATTATATACAAGGAAATTTCACGTACATAATAGAAACGTTATCTATCTGGTATGTAGGTTCAAAGCCCGAAATAGCCAGCCTTGACACAACACTAACGAATTTGTTTTACCGATAAGGAATTATTATCAAAAACGAGGAAAATAATTAAATATATCAATTTAATTTTAATTACTAACAAAGAGGCGTGATCTTTGAAATTGAGATATGAATTTACACTTACATTCTCCGTTGAATCATCATCCTCCTGCTAACTCTAAATGGGGTCGGCACAACATGTTATAAACATGTCAAATGATTTTTCGTGATACTTTTTTTTTCAATGACAATGATTCATAAGACAATGATGGGTGAGCACAGCTGAGTATGTCCTGTACATGATCGCGCTTAATCGTTTGTAATCGCCGATTATGAAAAGGAGTCATGATATAAAACGTGTAAAAAAACGGACAGGCAACGCGTGACCTGACCTGCTAGCTTAACTAATTTATCTCAAAGTGTGGTTAAAAAAACTATTGTTATAAGAAACTGATGCATTGCAGCAGATTCTCATTAAGATTCTTATGTGTATACTTATTATAAAACAAAGTTCTCCAAGGTGTCTGTCTGTATGTGATCGATTTTCTCAAAATCTACTGAACGGATTTTTGTTCAGTTTTTACAAAAAGGTAGTGTAAGTCTTCCGACTTAACGGTTTTGTGTTAATTGTGTTGAAAAGGTCACGAAGTTGTAAAAAAACTCGCCTGCTGCGAGCTAAAGTGCACCGCAGCCAAGAGAAATACACTAAAGTAATGTATAAGAGAATTGTAGATCTTTAAACATACTACAAAAGAGTCAGCGACAGCATGTCTCTATCTCTTAAGGTTAACTCAGAATAACTACTTTTATGTTCAACCCGCCGTGTGGTTTCCGGCTGAGTAGAATATACCACACTTATTTCTTACCGAAATGTAAAAGGCGACTAAGGTAAGTTGACCCACCGTGTGGTATCCGGTTAAGTTGAATAGACCACCCTCTTTCTTACCGAGGTGTCGTAAAATACGACTAAGGTAAATTGATGTCAGGCAGGCGGCGGTCGTAGCCAAATCATCAAGATGCCCTTATCCTAATCAATCAGAGTGGGATAAGGGCAGGAAGATGAACTACTTTTATGTTGAAAATTTCAACTAAAAATATTCGTTTTTTACGCGGGAAAACTTTGTGAAGTTGCAGGCACAGCTAGTTATATTATACATTAATCTACTTTCTACACTTATCGCTTCGTCGTCGTGCGAAAACTCAGACAATCGCTAATTAATAGTAATTGCTCTGTACCGATGAGACTGGTTTGACGTTATTGCGGTGAGGCATGCAGTATGGTGATAACGGTGTTAATTTTATATTTGCATATCTAATTTTTTCCAATAGTGAAAGAAAAACTTGAATTACTTTAAGTGGAACAAATTGAATATACGGAATAAATTTTTATTTAAAAATGTATTTTTTTAATTACACCACTTTTGCCGCGTTTTGAAAGATATTATATTGATTTTTTTACCTCCACATAAAAACGTTGGTCATATTTACAAAGTATTTTTAGTTAATATTAAGTATTTAATATTATATTTGAATAAGGGATTTATTTGAACTCCAGCATCCCTTAGTATTTTTGGGATTTACTTTGGCAATTTTTACCTAATAAATAGTTCGTAGCGTTCTACCAGAAGTAATTTTTTAATAGATTTCGTTGAAAGGAAATAGTTATAGTCATAATAAATTATTTTCTTTCTATTACTAAATAATGTATAGACGAATGAATGAATCTTGGAAAACCGTCGGTAAGCAATATCCACACTAATATTATAAATGCAAAAAAAAATTATTGATAACTTTTAGTACAAAACCTTTACATGAGACAGGATAAAGTATTCGCTTTTTTCTTTTGAGAACAAAAAAAACTTAGATATTTTATAACTGAGGGAGCTTTAATGTTTAAATTGACACGAACAAACTCGAGAAAACAGCAAGTGAAAAATAAATCTGACTCAGTCGTGAATTTATTACCCGCCTAGCGTTCGCGTCGTGGACGGCATGCCTAATCAGTGATAAGATCGCCGCGCACTGTAGTGCGACGTTTGCCGCATTGCTGTGCGCAAAAACATATCCATACGATTATGATAAATTGATCGTGTCTCACTCTCCGTCTGTACGTTTTCACAGGCTGGAAAACATGTTTTAACATTGGTATCACATAGAAACACCTAGATGATGTACAAAATAAATACGTAATTTTTAACATGCATTTTACATTTTAATATTCAAGTAAACTTGTAAGCAAGTACTTTTGAATCGTCAACTCTACTGTTATTTCGAAAAGCTGTTCCTATCGAGAAGGCATTCTTATCTATGTAATCCTCAACAATATAGTAGATTTTGTTTCAGCCTCTGTTTAACAGTGTTTTTAAACTGCTGTAATGGCAAAGCTAAAAATGATTGCGGAATTTTACTATAGCACTTTATATATAAATTATATAAAGTGTCATTAATTTTTGAATTGATTATAATATTGATAATTTTGATTAATTAGGTTAAGTTACTGCCTACACACATACTTTACACTACATAGGTATAGTCTAAAGATACGCTTCGGCGATTGCCGACCTCCAAATCAAATCAAAATAATCTTTATTCAAATAAGCTCTTACAAGCACTTTTGAATCGTCAAGGATCAATATGATTAATGAAGCTACAACTGGTTCGGAATGTTGCTCTTACCGAGAAGTACCAGAAAGGAACTCGGCAGTCAATCTTTAAAAAACAAAAACGAAGAACGTGTAATATTTGGTTCAATATTCAATAAGGTTGCTTAAATTAACTGAAACGGTTTCAAGCAAAGATGTTTGTCATCGTTATACCATCGTAAATAACAAGACGGAACCGTTTGAATTAACGATGTGCAGTAACTTAAGTACGCGTGTAATACGTGGACATAGCGTGCGAGTGTCTGTTAATTAAAATTGTATGTAAAACTTTATTTACTTAAGTACTTGTTGTGTCCACAAACTAGCCCGCCTCAAAATCAGTATTTTATATACTTTTCGTCCGCGGGAATTTAGTCGTTAATCTTAGTTAACCTTAACCTTCCTCAAGAATTGTACTATCTTTAATTTCAAACCGTACAAAATAGATGCATAGATGGATTTGTTCTCTTAAAAAGTAAATTGTATTGTATTGTAAAACATTTTTAACGAACAAAGTTCTTATATTCCTTGGAGTCCATAACACTGCCTATCTAGCTCGCTACACGGCCCGCACGAATAACACAACATTACACAAGTACACATTCACTATCACAATCTCAACAATCGTTTTCCCCTCATAACCAAAGCATTGTCAGGAAATAGACTTCACGCTTTGCGATTTTGTTGATTGGTTGTAAATTATAAGTAAGTAATTAAGTAGCGGCCTGTTACTCTCTCACTGCTGGGAATAGGCCTGATCTCTCCGCTTTGGAGAGAAAGATTGGAGCTAAGACCTACATCACTGCTCTAATGCGGATTTGTAGGTTACACATCTCCAGAATTCTCTAGAGATATGCAGGATTCCTCACGATGTTTTCCTTCACCGAAAAGTGTGTGATAAATTGTAATTATCAATTAGACATATAAGTTTTAACAGACAAACTCATTGGTCTGGCCGGGTTTGAACCCGTGACCTTCTCAAATGAGTCGCACGTTGTTACCGCTGGGGTACTACAGCTGCATGTAAATTATACAACCGGGAAAATCTTTCACACTTCACTGATACATTCGGGAAAACATACCTGATAATTATATTCGTGACAAATGATACGTGTTAAAAAATTGCCGTTCAGTTTTTGACTCCTGTTGGGCAGACTCCAAATGAAGTTAAAAAATATACAGGAATCTATTATCTTTCGCAGCAGGAGCACGGGTTGTCTGAGAGCCGCGAAGAGTTGGATGTGAACGTGGGCAGCACGTCCCGCCTGGAGCCGCTGACGGCGGCGCACCGAGCGCACTCCACGAGCTGCCTCGAGCTGGCCGAGAACCGACCGCAACCTAGGAACAGGTAACAGAACCAGGGACTTCACGATTCCCTGCCATTCATCATCATCTTCCTGCCCTTATCCCACTCTAAGTGAGGTCGGCACAACATGTTATATATATGTCAATTGATTTAGCTAGTAGTTAAGTATTTTACAACTGGCCGCCTGCCTGACATCAACTTACCTTGTCTTTTTTTAAGTCACCTCGGTAAGAAATGAGGGTCGTCTATCTACTCAGCCGGATACCACACGGCGGGTCGACTTACCTTAGTCGCCTCACACGACACTTCGGTAAGAAATGATGGTGGTACTATTCTATTCAGCCGGATACCACACGGCGTACGATTCCCTGCTATTCATCTATACTTATTACAAAACAAAGTCTCCACAAGCTGTCTGCCTGTATGTGATTGATTTTCTCAAAATCTCTCTCTCTCTCATCAACCAATAGCCGTCCGCTGTTGGACATAGGTCTCTGCCATGGACTTCCACGCTACACGACCTTTTGCCGCCTGGATCCAGCGGCTCCCCGCGACCTTTTTGAGGTCGTCTGTCCATCTGGTGGGGGTCTAACTACACTACGTTTTGCTGTGCGAAATCGCCACTCTAGCACCTTGAAACCCCAACGTCCATCGGTTCTTCAAACTATGTGCCCTGCCCATTGCCCATCTCAAAATCTACCGGAAGGATTTTTGAACGGTTTCTACTTAAAGATTTGTGTTGAAGAGGCTGACCGAAAAAAAATCCCCTGGTGCGAGCTTTATTCGCGTGCTCCGCGTAAACCAAGAGAGATACACTGAAGTTATTTACTAGAGAATTGTAGATCTACAAAAATACAACAAAAAGTATACTCTATACCTTATGGTTAACTCACATTACTTTTATGGACAACATTTGAATTCGGTACAAAAATTGTGACACACTGATATCCACGCGAGCGAAGCCGCTGGCCGCTTTATTTATATGACTTGCGTTTTATAAACTACATGCCTCCTAAAATTATCTGTTTTAGTTTAATTAGTTTAAGTAATTAATCGCTCACATGGTTCTATTGTATTCGTCATAGAATGTCGGACAATATCGTTATCAATTTAATCGATAATTGAAACACGATGTGCTGTTCGAATGTAATCCAAAACAGATAACAGCGTTGTTTCATCCTAACGTTGTCAATGAATTTCATTAAACTATTCCAGAGCGCTGCTGCCTTCGTACCGACCGGCGCCGGACTACGAGACGGCGATCCAACACAAATACCAACAACAGAGGGCCGAAGCGCAACTCCGATACCAGAACCACCACGCGCACTCCCAACTCCTCAGCACGAGCGCGCAGCCGCTGGTCTACGGCTCCCATCCCGACATCCACAGGATACACTACCCCGACGTCACGAGACACACCGTGTCAGTCAACCAAGGGGTCGCCGCGACCGACGACTACGCCTACGGATTGAAATTCGTCGGGAACTATCCTATGGCTGTCAACCCCAACGTGCAGACCGAACACGCGCTACACTACGTTAACGTGTACAAACCCCCACCTCCGTACCCGTCCAACGGCTTAGCTTCGAACTCCACCCCGGACTTAGCCGTAGCCAGCCAAGCTTTAAATTATCACAGGGGGTACATCAACTCCCACGTGTCCGGGTCTAGTCCCGATTTAGTTTCGACCCGAACGGCGTTGAACAGGCAGTATTTGGGCTACGTGAACCCCGCCCACGGCGTGGTCAACTACGGGCCGCCGAACATCATGCCGGGCGCGCACGGCACCTACAACAACCTGACGTCGGTCCTGGAGCCGAACCCGCACATAATAATCGACCCGCACCACATATCCGACAACATACAGAAGGTGTACGACGAGAGAGGGAACATCATGTACTCGATGCCGATAAGGAGGATATCCTATCAGCGACACGTAATGTTGCCTCAGATCAAGCACAACGACCAGGAGCCCATATACGAAAACGTGCCTCTGCCGTGGCAGAGCGACAAGCTGAACGTTAGGGAGCGGGCCCAGAGCCTCACCACGACCGACGAGATATCGCGACTGAACGAGAGGAACGGCCATGCGATAATCGATCACGGCAAACCGAAGACCACCCTGAACGTGCCGAACTACGTGCCGAGGATAGACAACGACAGTCACTACGTCAACGCGCAGATCATCAAGGGGGTGCGGGAAACGAGCGTGCCGAAGGACTTGAACATATCAAACAGATCGATAAACACGACGAGCAAGCCGGACGACATCGGCCTCAGCATAGACCGGATATCGCTGAAGAACGACGAGAAGGATTACGACGAAACGCCGTACCAGAGTCTCTCGACTCACAAGATGTCCAACAACAATACGATAAGCAAGTCCGCCGACAACGTGACGTCGATAAGCGTCCCCGACATCAGGCTGCAGTCGGATAACAACACGACGCAGATCAGCGCGGCCGACAGTGCTCTGTCGAGTTCGGTCACGAACACGACGTACAGCACCAGCATCGAGCTGGAGGGCGGCAAGACGAACGTCACCAAGGAGAAGAAGAGGAGGCGGTGGGGGGTGTTCATGGGGCGGGGGAACAAGAACGTGGAGGTGAAGAGTGCGACCCTGGGCAGGGACCGCGCGAAGGCGGGCCAGCCTGCCAACAAGCACAGATGGTCCACCGGCCTGCCGAAATTCCAACCCCTGCCTCCGAGTATAACCAAAGAAACCTTGGTAAGTTTACATGCAAGAATAAAAGCACACATTCACTACCACAAACTCAACAATCACTTCGCTCCATTATCTGAGCATAATCAGGACAAAGTAGCAGATGTTTACAGTATTAGTATAGTGTAGTGTGGATATCCCTTAAAGCGACCTACGTTCAGCAGTGGATCTTTAAAAATTAATAAAAAACGTGGAGGTGATTAACATACGTTGAAAGAAGAAAAAGTCCAAAACTAAACAAGTGACATATGCGACATAGCGACGAAAACGATTTGTCACCCAGAAGAAATCTCAGGGCCCTATAATAGTCATTTTATATTGTCGCACGACATATTTACATCTCGTACTTTTATCGGACATGTACATTTTAAAACATTATTACTCATCATGCACAATGTTTATAATTCCCTTTCATAGCAGTTTAATCATATTGTGCCACCCTGCGCCGTGTTTCGTCATTCTTTTAATGTTGATAATCGATAGTGAATCATTTAATGATATATTTATGCAATAACTGTAATCAAAAGTAGAGTTTGATTTATAATATTAGGGATAACACCAGCACACAAAAAAAAGTAGATAGTAAATGTGACCGGACCGACTTATGTGTACGTTCGTATTTGTACAAATTTTTAAAGTTTTCTCGAAATTTCGAGGGTGTACAGGTCAAACTGATTGGTTCAGATTTATATGCAGTTGGTCAAAATACGTACCCATAGGTCGGTCCGGTCAAGGCACATTCTGCTTCTTTTTTGTGTGTGCCAGTGTAATCAACATTTTCGGTGTAGACCCTAACACAATGTATCTTCAATCTTAAGCTATGTCTCAGTTAAAACAACCATTTTGGTATGTTCATCTTCCCCAGTGCCAATTACTCGAAAGAAAGATGTCCGACGAGCAGCTGTCGTTCGCGTTCGAGCAAATACCCAAAGGGCGGGAGGGCGACTCGGAGTACCGCACAGCGCTGCTGCCGCAGTACGCGGCGCTCAACGGGTTCAGCGCGGACAGCCTGCCCTACGAGGACAACCGCGTGCGGCTCCACCCCACGCCCGCCAACCCGCACGGGTACATCAATGCGTCGCACGTCACGGTGGGTGCTCCACATCTTTTTTTTTAATATAGGAAAAACCCCCTCATGGGTACTACCGACGGGGACAGGTGGCGGTTATGTCGGTCTCGCACCGACTAAAACGACCTGTGTGCTCCACCACGCTGCTGATGGCAAAGACAGGGTATTGTTGTACACTTTGCCCCCATCCCCGCCTACAGCCGCTCTGATTCCAGAGACACCACCTCCGTGTAGGGACCACTCAAAAGAGAAGTCCCCTCCGCTTACCGATGCATCGGGAGCACCATATGCATCGACCGCCTCACTGACCTGTAAGTCAGGCATCCGATATACCCCGTTCGGAACACCCGAAGCTTCCCAGTTAGGGCGGCAGACGATGGGATTGGGCAAGTCGTTAACACCTGGACTCACCAGCAGCAGATTGGATCCCGAACAACAGTTCTCTGCGGCCTCCCTCCGCTCCCCTCCGCAGAGCAGAAGGAGGCCATCGCTGCCCACGATCGCTCCCTGTCCACCATGTTTGTTACGCTACGGTCGATGGAGAGACCGCGAGGCAAAATTTTCTCATCCAATTTAATTGGGGAGATATTGAAAGTCCCACTTAACTCGTGACAATACTATGATTTTAAATGTCTCATTGTTTTATGTGATATGATTCGACTAATGTCAATGATATTTCCCCTCGCAGATGACAGTGGGCAGCTCGCAGCGGTTCTACGTGATAATGCAGGCCAACCAGGCGGAGCAGTCGGCGCTCATGTGGGAGTGCATCTGGCAGGTGGGGGCGCGGGTCGTGGCGCTGGTGGGGGGCGAGCCGCGCCACCTGCCGCCCGCCGACCGCGCCGCGGACCTCGGACAGGTAACACTGGGGGGAGGGCGTGACGTAGTCGGGGGGGGGAGGCATCTGGCAAATGCCAGCCGCGATGCGTGCCAAGCAATAGCGGACGACAGACAGTTAGAAAGACTTTTGAATCTATAATATTAGTACGGATGAGTGGAATAGTGATCAAACTCGCTAGTTAACCGCTAACGTAGTAACGTAATTTGATAAATTTAGATGATGAAAAGAGAACCTTTGATACGTAACTTATATAATCGCGATATTTGGACAATTGAGATAGTGCAAATGGTGGGAGCTTTCCCTTGTATGTACACCGTTATGGGAAAGAGGTTTGTTGAAGCATTATATCCATACATCAAACAATTCTTACATACAAGAAGATTGAGGGACGCGGCGTGCGGGGAAAACGCGACCGGGACGAACGACACTGGACGACGAAATCCACTAGCCAGCGGACATGCACCGCATCATTTCAAACATATTATACAATATTACATAATAATTCATTTATAAACAATAAAATACAGTCTCCTATCCAGCGACAGATGCCGCAACAAGGTGTATCTAGGGCCATAGAACAAATTCTAATTTTTAAATCATATTACATATTAATTTAATACGTTAAGCACGCGCGGCCGCTAACGTCGTATTGATTTATAATTGTTTGGATATTAAATAAGGGCGTAAATCCAGATGTTGCAAATGTACGTGTTAGCCCGTACACATATAAACCCCTGGAATAAATCACACGATCTCACCGTTCTAATGTCAAAGCACAATATATAGTAAGCGTAGTGAGCAGTTAGAGTCAGTAGTGTGTGTCCAGTTCCAGGTGGCGTGCGGGCGCTGGTCGCGCGCGGCGTGGGGCGGCTCGGTGCGCGTGCGCGTGCGGCGCGCGGCGCGCTCGCGCAGCCTGTGGCACGTGCACTACGGCGCGTGGCCGCCCGCCGCGCAAGCGCCCGCCGACGTCGCCGGCTTCCTAGGTAACTTACCGGTTACTTATTATATTTTTATTGATGTATCTACGATTTCGTGGAAATTAATTCAAAATAATCTTCATTCAAATAAGCTTTTAACGAGCACTTTTAAATCGTCAAGGATCAAGACTATCTTTTTAACATTTTAAATTTATTTTATTGAACCCCTACATCTTTATACTGTGTAATTCATCAACAGGGCATCACCAAACGGGAGTCTTCCCTATCTCATCGTGAACCTAAGTCCCAGTACGACTTCCAAAGCCAATGTTTCCAACCTATAGTTAGAACCGTGTATTTCTTATAATACGACACTCAAATCGTGTAATAGACCATATCAACAGACTCCTGCCCTGACGACCGGCTTACGACGACAACTTAACTTAGTCGTATTTTACGACAACTCAGTAAGAAATCAGGGCGATCTATTCTACTTAGCCGGATACCACACGGCGAACTTATACTAGACCATATATTGTATAATTTTTGTTATATAATATTGTCTAATGCAGCATACATAACATGTAATTCCTGTGTCTAGATTTCATATCTGAAGTGAACGGGCTCAGGATGGCGTGCGAGGCCGAGGCGAACGCGGAGAAGTCGCTCGCAAAAAACGCCCCCGTCGTGTTCTGCGGAGGACGCGCCGGGCCCGCGCTGGCCGCGCACCTCCTGCTGCACGTGCTCGATACCAACCAGGTGATAGAAATAACATGTTTAAGATCTTCAAAGGCATAGCTTCCATCTTACTCTATTAAGATCTTCCAGATTTAGCTTCCATCTTACTCTATTTGCAAAAGTACGTAATTCGTTTGTGGGTTTTGGTATAAGATTCTATAATAAAATTCCGCAATCAATTTCAGCTTTGCCATTACAGCAGTTAAAAAACACTGTTAAAAGGAGGCTGATACAGAAAGTCTTCTATACTCTTGACGATTATTTAGAAAATAAGAATGTGTGGATATAGCTCTCTTTGAGCCTGTACAAGACAGTAACGACATAATGTAAATAGTATTAAGAATTATATTTTTAAAAGAGCAACCGCCGAGTTTCTTGCTGGCTCTTCTCGGTAGGAACAGCTTTCCGAACCAGCAGTAGAGTTGACGATTCAAAAGCACTTGTTTACAAGTTTATTTGAATAAAGAATATTTTGAATTTGAATTTTGAATTTAAGTCGTAGCCCGACCTCCCAGGAAGCACCCTTAGGACCATGTTCTCTGACGCTAGTAAAGCTTCTGCACTTTCCCGTCTTGCCTGGTGTGCTGTGAAAGTCATTAGTGTGAAGTCACATTCAAATTATCGTCATCGTCAATTGTCTAACTTATCCAACATCAGAAAGGAATAACTTAGAAACTAATTTTAGTTAATATCCGTTCTAAAGTCTGGTTTCCCATAGCACAAAGAACGCTAGTTTATGGACCATGAATTCGCTGTATGCTGCTTATTTTTAATATTTACATGAGTTAATCTTGTAAAAGCGAATATATGTATATATTCGGGGTCCCATCCCAAGGGGATGGCAGTATATATATTATTTATATCTATTGTTAAAGAAGGTACAGAAGTGAGAATTAAACCCTGAACTATAATTCAACTTGTATTACCGTACTCGTAATTAATACCATATGCCAAACAAACAAAACTGTCGCAACCTCCATTTGTTATGGCGCATTAAGCCGGCATTCGAGTGTGTTCGTAGGACGCTCGATGACATGGAGCCGCGGCGAGTTCGCTATCTATTAGCTACACTGGTAACACGCACGATAGCACCGACCTCTTGTAATATCCGTTCACACTATATAAAAGAGTGTGTCATAAAAAATAATGTTTCCAGGAGCTTGACATCCCACGAACGATCGGCCTGCTGCACCAGCAGAGGGCGAGCCTCATCGAGAACGTGCACCAATACAGGTTCCTGCACCAAGTCCTGCTACAGTATCTGAAGCAGTCTAGACTCATCTGAACTCACGTGAGTTCTATGGCACTCAAGACTCATGTGAACTCATTTGAGTCCTGCTATGTATATGCAGTATATGAAGCAATCAAGACTCATCAAAAACTAATCGGAATCCTGCTGCAGTATATAAAGCAGCCAAGAGTCATCTGAACACATGAGAGTTTTAAAACACTCAAGAGTCATCTGAACGCGTGTGAGTTCTTAGACACGCAAGAATCATCTAAACCCTATTGAGTCCTGCTGCAGTATATAAAGCAGTCAAAAGTCATCTGAACTCCTTTCAGTCCTGCTGCAGTATATAAAGCAGCCAAGAGTCATCTGAACGCATGTGAGTTCTAAAACACTCAAGACTCATCTGAACTCTATAGAGTCCTGCTGCAGTATCTGAAGCAATCGAGACTCATCTAAACTAATCGGAGTTGTGCTGTAGTATATAATGCAGCCAAAAGTCATCTGAACGCATGAAAGATCTAAAACACTCAAGACTCATCAGAACTCCTTTGAGTCCTGCTGCAGTATATGAAGAAATCAGAACTCATCAAAAACTAATCAGAATCACACTGCAGTATATAAAGCCGCCTAAAGGCGTCTGAATGCACGAGAGTTCTAAAACACTCAAGACTCATCTCAACTCCTTTGAGTCCTGTTGCAGTATCTGAAGCAATCGAGACTCATCAAAAATTTATAGGAATCCAGCTGCAGTATATAAAGCAGCCAAGAGTCATTTGAACAATGAGAGTTCTAAAACACTCAAGACTCATCTGAACTCCTTTGAGTTCTGCCGCAGTATATGAAGCAATGGAGACTCATCAAAAACTAATCGGAATCCTGCTGCAGTATATAAAGCAGCCAAGAGTCATCTGAACGCATGTGAGTTCTAAAACACTCAAGACTCATCTGAACTCCTCTGAGTCCTGCTGCAGTATATGAAGCCAACGAGACTCATCTAAACTAACCGGAGTTGTGCTGTAGTATATAAAGCAGCCAAAAGTCATCTGAACGCATGAAAGATCTAAAACACTCAAGACTCATCAGAACTCTTTTGAGTCCTGTTGCAGTATCTAACGCAGCAGAGACTAAAATCATCTTAGTCTTGCTGTAGTATCTAAAGCAGTGGAGACTAATCTTTACATCTCATAGACATATATATAGTCTTGGTCAATGATCGCAATGAATGAACATAGTGTAATGTCACAGATCTATTTAGTGATAATGTGTGAAAAATGTGATGAATTAGTGATAAGTGTTGGTGGTACAGAGTCAGTGTGACATTCGGTTGTAACAATAATGACACAAATGGTAACTTTCCCATCTGAGAAATGCATAAAGTATCTATACAAGACATTCAAGAACATGCTAAACTGTGAGCCACATTTAAATAAGTATGAAGTAAAATAAAGATCTGAATATATATCGCTCGCTTAGTATTAAAGTGACCTAAATCAAAAACATTGTTTCGTAACAAATCGTAGCTCCCCACCTACAAAACTCGTGATTATTAAACCCTAACTTGAAAGAGCAATAAAACACTTTTAATAACACACAGTTTGTTGCGTGATAACATAGATTGTGTTGAAATAAACATTACAATGTATCTAAGTTAATTAAGCCTAATTTTGAATTCAGTCACTTAAATAATAAGCATGCGATACATACTGTTCCACTGTTAAGGAAAGATTTCTTTAGAAAGATCTATTGGATCCTAGATCCATCACATCAAAAAGCCTAAAATCAAAACAAGGTTGGTGAGGTGCTAAACTATTTTAGTGAAATTACATCACACTGACGCAATGCTGACACAGCTATTCCTGCTCATGTTAATTTTAAGGGTCACCATATGAGAAATTGCTGAGACCATTAGCATTACATTAAAGTGCTCAAGGGTCTCTCATAACTACAATATCCTATGCAAACCTAAGAGACAGTGACACTGAAAATGATTGTTGAGGAAGCCTTAAAACAATACAGACCTCCACCTTTACACGGGCATTTACGTTAAACTCCAACACTTTGATGTATCTGACAGTGGATAACAACACTCCATCTTTCTTTTGTAGTTAATCTGTAATAATTACATAATATTTGGTTGCTTTTCTATTACGGAATACTGCAAAGAAATGCCTTTTAAATAGTTGATATAACTAAATACATAAAAAAATAAAGTAATAGTCAATTATGTTGCTCAAAACAATCACCACCGCTCGTATTTATTTGCACAATTGTACTTTCAATTAATTTTATGAAGTATTATTTTATCACGGGTATTCCAAATGAAAGTGATTTAACTCAAAATTTCAGTTATTCCCAACTCACGCACAAAAACTCAAAAGTCTTACATATCGTGATGATTTTGAATGGAATTACAAGGGTGCAAACATTAATATGTTATTTTACAACTATTTTTTACTTTACCAAAACTATCAGGGGTTAATCCAATGAAATTCTGTAGCACCTTGCACTTATTTTTACAGTCAGAAAAATATTTATTGTCTAATAAACGTAATATTTTATATCTTTTCCATTTTTTATTTACTTTTTATATATCTCTCAAACAATGAGCTTTAAAATATATATATTTCTGATTTGAGTTTAGGTCGCTTTCATTCTAGAGCCCTGTTAACCGTTGAGATTTGCATTGACTGAATTTATGCCTGCCACCTTATTTCTAGTGATATTTTTTTTGTATATTTCTGTATTTATTATTGTAATTCTTCATTGATTTGTATATTTGTGTGTCAGGTTTATGAATTGTATTTATAAAATTATTGCATGGAAGTATTATTTAAACTCTTTAAGAGTTCCGTTTGTGCCTTAGATAGTAGAAGTTAACAACGTCGCTTTTTTCATAGATTTATTATATATATTAGGGGAGATGTAGACAGGACTGTGAGTGCTAGTGTCCAACAAATAATAAGAGAGAAGATAAGAGACCCATACTTATCTTTGTCTTATAAAACATAAAAAAGAGAGACAAATAGTTCTCTCTTTTTCGTTGAACTCATTTTAAGCTGGCTCCCCTATTTACTGTTTTTTACATATTTTTGACGGCTATCAAAAATTCCATAGATAAAATTTTGCTAGTGGCAAATTATAATATTTTTAAGCTCTAAAGCCATCTAGATCTTGAGCGGTAAAAGTTTATTGTAAACCTTTATTTATATAGAGGTTCCCGTAAATAAAGAGTTTTGATAAAATTAATGATAAATTATAAAATATAGGAAATCTTGAAGATTGGAATTTTTTAACCAGATTTCTGAATCAATTTTGATTAAATAAATATATCATGAATATCGGCATACATCTTGAAATGTAAATTTAATTATTGTTTTCACGTGTTTAGAGTTAGGTTTAAGTAAATCGTGCCTTAAATCGGATTACGATCTGATATCACTAACTAAGTGCCTTTATACTTTTAGCGCCTTAATTTTATACTAATCAGAAGTGTGCTAACAGTTATATTCAAATTCTTTTGAATAATTCGCTCATAGGCTACAATAGTGGCACAACTCAAAAACTCGTGTTTTCAACTAGAAATAGCTGTAAATGTTAAGTTACACATTCTTTTCAGCAGCAATACTGGGAAAACTCCTTATTCAATATAAGGTCGTTCGTTTAAGTAAACTAAAGTATTTTTAAGCGTTTTCCTTAGCAACGAAGACTTTAAACCCATATTTTTTTTTGGGTCGTGCCACTATTGTAGCCCATGGGCGAATTGTGCAAAAAAGTATTCAGATATTCTAAACAATTTGTCTAATGTATTGAATAATTATTTTCGAATGTTATATAATTTTTAAAAAGTATTTTGAAAATCATTGAAAGTTAAATTATTATTCGAAAGTTTAAACGTATTAAAAATAAATAATGACTCGTATGGTCTATTACATGTTCGGCTGGTTTAAGGTGAGAAAACATGAAATACTAGAGAGAAATTAAAAAACTTTAGGAATTCTATGGATTTTGTAATGAAAGCATTTGCTATTGTTTAGATTTACTAGAAAAACTGTCCCTTGGGTTGAATTTTACTTTTCTGTCGAATTTTATTATTATTTAATGAATGAATTTTTGAAAATGAATTTTTATTATTTATTATAGTTTAGCGTTTTCATAAAAATTTATATTTGTGTCTAAGCATACTCCTGTTTTCTCCCAACCTTGGCCAGCCGTCCGGTATTTCTCTTTAGCTAAGTTTAAAATATATTTGAAGAGTTACTGTTCCTTGTATATCAGTATTCCATTGTGTCAAATATTAATATAATAGAAATATTTAATTTAATATAGGGTTAACACTTGAAGGAATTTTTTGTTTCGAAATACGTATCTTAGATTCGGAAGTCACGTCATTATATATTGCCACTCTTTTAACCTTATTCTCTTTCAACATGTTTCTTCATGTTTATTCTTCTGAATCCAGTTTTTAGCTCTATGATAGCTTCTACCGATATTGCGTTTCCCATTTTTTTTACAACACTCTAACATCTAAAAGTTCTTCGAAATTTTTGTCCCGATTGCCAAGTTCATTGTTTAGACTCGTTAGGATATGTAAATAACTTGGTATTAATTCAAATTCAAATTAAACTTTATTAAAACTGGCTGTTACAACCGCTTTCGAATTATCAAATTATAATTAGGCTATCATTAGTTCTGAACACTAGTGTTACCGAGTAGGCCCAGTAAGAACGACGGTCACTCGGATTCTTTTGTCCTATTTCTTACCCGTTGTATAAACTTTAATTTGGACAAATTTCAAAACCACTGATCCAGCGGATTAGCCGTGAAAGAGTTAAAGCCAGACAGAGAGACTTTGGAATTTATATTATTATGTTCTGTGCTAGCAGCTTAGTCCGCGTGAAAATCAGTGTATTTAGTTAAAATTTTAAAAATAAAAGTACTTATTGTGAGTTAACCATAAGAGATAGAGACATGTTGTCGCGGACTTTGTGTATCTCTTGTTTAGTGTATCTCTGTTGGTTCATGCAGCGTACGACACTAAAGCTGCAAGAATGCGAGTTTTTTTTACAACTTCGCGACCTTATTGACACAATTTACATAAAACGGTAATGTATTATTAACCTAAAACTTTCGGAAGAATTGCGCTATATTTAAGTAAAAACCATACAAAAATCCGGTTACCAAATTTCGAGAAAATCCATCATATCAGATCAGAAATCAGATAGACAGCTTTTGGGGACTTTGTTTTATAATATGTTTAGATATTACTAGCGGTGCTCGCAGCTTTGCCCGAGTAGAAATCAGTGTCACAAAGTTTTCCCTTAGAAATCCAGATACTGCAGAAATTCTAATGTAATATACTATTAACCTTCCTCAAGAATTGGTCTATTACTAGAAACGGTTAAAAAATTCGTTTTTGAGAAAATCCGTCACATACAGACAGCTTTTGGGGACTTTGGTTTTATAATACGTATAGAATATATGTGATGTCATGAAATCTCAGATACGTATTTCGTTTACGCAATTATTTATTTATATTTAAATAATAACTCATTTAGTGCCTGTCTCAGGCGCGGTGATGTGTTCATATTTTTTATCAATGTATTTTTTGTCTAGTCCAAAAGCAGCTATCGTAATTTTTATATTGAGTTGTGCATAAACTTTTTTCTCCGTGGATGCCATATACGGCTGCCTGTATAAAATGTTTTATATTGTATTTATATTTAAGTGTTGAATTTCATTTATGTATTACTAATGTGAAAATATATCGTTGTTTATATTTCTTTCAATTAAATGTACATAAACGAGACTGTTTTTTCTTCTTATTTTGATAAAACCTACCTAATCAAGCTTGTTATTTTAATAATATCTACCTAATCAATTTTGTTATTTAAATACTTATCAAAGTTCTTTATAACATTAAATTTACTTCTTGTTTGGAAAATATTGTCATCGAGAAGATTCAGCAAAAACTCCATTGTAAAATTTAACACTTAAAAATTTAATTCTCTAATCGAAAAAGAATCGTAGTGAATGTGTGTAATGTGTTGTTGGTGATGTTTCGTGATACGTGCGGTATCAATCCTGCATGTATAAGGTTTAAGAACAGATTGTGCACTTAGCATTACATATATTTTCTTAACTAAACTCGGATTATAGCAAAATTCTATCATAACTTTTATATTATGAAACTCTCCAAAGTAACGATTACTTCTGTAAATAATTGTAACGCACGAAAAATTCTGTGGCCCATCCCGGGGTCTGATTTAGCTGAAACTTTACATACTGGTCCAGTCCAGATGACAATGCATGTTTATGATAAGCATGACCTGATGCTGTTGCCAAGATTGGCTCCAGATGATGAAATGACTCAGCGGGTAACAGTAAAGACATGAAATTTTTGTTTAAAGCTTTTTTATACTATTGACCTAATTATTTGAAGCAGATTGTATAAGAAACATTAACATTAAAGAAAACAAAAAGATTCCAGTCTATGCTTTGTATTTCAGTAAAAAATTATAACATAACCTATTTCTTACATTAACCTCTGCGTCATGGCGGCGGATAGTAGGGGCGCGGGGGCAGCGGGCCCGGCGGGATGGGCCCCCTCGGCGCCAGGGGGCCGCGCGCGCCCATGGGGGCGAAGTAGTTGGGAGGGGGCACGTTGACGGGCGGGAAGCGCGCGGGGGGCGCCGGCGGGGGCTCCGGGTAGCGCAGCGCGGGCCCCCCGGCGGGCGGCAGGCGCGCGGGCGGCGGCGCGGCGTACGCGGCCGGGTAGGCGGGCAGCGCGCCGAACGCCGGGTACGCGAACCGCAGCTCCAGCTTGGGCGGCTCCAGCTTCGGCTCAGAGCCGTTCTTAACGGGGGTGGCGGCGACAGGCGACGCGGAAGTGGGCGGTGTAACGGAGGGCTTCTTGTCGTTTTTTGGCGGCTTGGCGGCGGCGGGCTGCGGGGGCGAGTCGCCGCCCGCCGGCTGCGACTGCGGCGAATACAGGTCCAGCACCTGCGGAGAGTAATATATAAGTTCTAGCAACATCCTTGGCTCACTGAAGACATTGCAAGTAGCTTTGATCCCTAGGGTCCCTTACAGGGCCTTCCACTTGTGAAAGGAGATTTGCTGGTTGGAGTAACCTCACATGTTATGAATGAAATCTCCTTCTGAGCATGAATTATGACACTTGTGTTAGGAGCTTTTAAAATGTAGTGTTGAAAATATTATAAAATAAGCTCAATTTGATGAATGTAAAAAGAATAATGTTTGTGGATTACTGGCGACTATGGAAGACAAAAAAAACAAATGTCACTGATCACATCTATTTAGATTCATACACCTCCTATCAACAACAATGTGAGCTGTTTCATAGAAGAGTAATATATATTAGAGGAAGATTTTAAATATTGTATGTAATTCTTTGAATAATTAATTTGGTTAATGACTATCTAAATAGCTACAGATATCATAATCTCATACAGAAAATTGTATGCAGAAAGTTGATCCATGGTATTGGTGGTAACTTTGATAAAAAACTATTGTCTAGTTAATTTTGATGTGTTGATTTGGGGTATACTTAAATCCATTAACCATTTAAATCATCCTCAATAGTAAAATGGACTATTTGTAGAATACTTATCCACCTTTTTCAATTAGCTAATGTACATTGAAACAAAAATATACCTGGTGACATATATCCTCAAGCAGCTCCATAGTTATGTCTTCCACAAACATGTCCCACCAGGCGCTGTGTTTGGCCGTCCGTCCGTTCCAATCTGCCACTTCAAACTTGCTGAGCTTACCGGCCAGAAACATCAGTGCCACAGCAATAACTTCTGGCTCCCATTGCAAGCACAGGGTTGTACAGAGACTATAATAAAAAAGTGACACCTAATTATTATCATGAACATAAACAATGACTTTCTCTTTAAATAGAAATATAGAATCACCAGCAACAATACATATTACATAAAATATGTTTTGTAATGTACTTTATTGTAAGAATGAATGGGTTATAAAATAAACAATACCTAATCAAAAAGAACAAATTGCAGAATATTTTATAACATATATTTTGTTAACTATAGATAATTATAGCTATATAAGATAAAGTTTAAATACATGATAGAACAGAAATTCAACAGTAGTCAACAGTCAACATCAACAGTAGTACATAATATTATTTTTCCTAATAATTAATAATGATAATTCTACATAATGAAATTGAAACATTATAGTTTTGTTTTACTTGCACTTGAGAATAATAAGTGTTTAAAAAGCAAAAACTGAAACAAGTAGCATGAATTAAATACCTATCATTGACAAATGTCCACGCCATTTGCACCATTTTTTGTAATTTCGCCTTATCACCTTTAAGGCACTTGGCATACTTCAACAGATACCCATAAGGGTGCTCTACTTGTAAGTCAAACTTTATCGTCTGCAGCAGGATCCTTTCTAGCGTCATCACTTCTTCCTTGGGGTCCTCACCAAAGGTACCAAATTTCTGTTCAGTTAACAACGACTTAGCCACTTTAATTATATCTTTACATTTCTTAGGAGTCTCTTCCACTTTACCAGCCAAAAAGAGGCAGCAACACGCGGTTATATATCTAGGGAATGTCCTAAACGAATGGAACATGTAAAAACGATGAAAATAAACAACTCCTGTAGCAACAGTATTATAACCTAAGTCCATCTTTGATCCTGTATCGATGATAAACCTCGCACCTTCTTTTCTATAACGATTTTCTGTATCGTTTGATATCCCATCGCGATACGATGGGGTATTCTGTAAATCTTTTTTGTCGTAATACCAATAAGGCATTATTAGGATTTTAGTTGTAATAAAAAAATATAAATGCCCTGTCAATAACTCTGTATTTGACACTGACTGATTGAGTGACAAACAGAGACAGATAATAAGCTGTCAGATTACTGTCAGCAATGACATTCATTCATTTATTTTTTACTTATTTACCTATGTACAATAAAAAACGTTAAAAAACTTTTTTATTAAAAAAATTGTACAACGATCAACTTCATGAATTATAAATTATAAATAATTCAATTTTAATCATTGAAAATGTTTTTGAATGTTAAAAAAGAAACATTGACAATATTAATAGTTAAACACAATTTTTTCTGAAAAATAATATGATATATAATATTATGATATGATATATAAACTTTACAATATTCAATTTCTTCAATTTTCAAAAGTTTCAATGTTGGGTAGTTACTCCAGTGGATTATCCGTAAAAATGTAACAAACAAACTTTTAGTTTATACTATCAGTGTGAATTTCATATTTGTTACAATACATCTAATGTGTATATAAGGAGATTGAAATAACCGAGTCGTCAAATATTTATTTTACTGATGGATACATTACATTGTATCTTAGTAAGATAAATCAGCAAAGAATCACTAGTTCTTCTTCTTTTAACTTATGTTGTTCGACATCATCTAGTAGGTTTTTAATCTTTAAGTTACATATAAGATTAGATTTTCTAATTTTTCTTCCTTTGTGAAAGTCAATCACTAAAGACGAATTAAGTATATTTTAATTTATTCCACTAGACAGCAATAATGAAATATATAAGATTATAACTGAGTCTCAATTCATTACTCGGTAGAAAATTATTAAATTGAAAGATACATTGTCAATTCTTGTCTTTGCATAAAATAAATAATTTGATGAGTTATTCAAAAGGCATATTACGTAAAGAATAAACTTAGTACGTCAGTTAATACAGAACAACAAACTGTTTTCATGCTAGCACATTTAAGCCCGAACAAATGATATCTTATCAAATTAATAACAAAAGATAATAAACATATTTTAAAGGACGTCACTTTTATTTTTAAAAAATGCCAAAAGGAAGGTTTAATCTTGGCATTTGCACCTTTTCGTTTTTAAAATGCAGAGAATTCGAGTCAATCGATTGTAGCTTTATAACAATCTTTGCATTCTTAGTTTTAGGAATAATGAGTGTTATATGTATGTAAAATAAAGTCGAATATTCGAATGCTCATTTACTTATGAAGATTTGTAATTTGTATACATATAAAATCTATGTAGTATATTTTAAATAGTAAACCGAAAAGTCTTGGTTTTTAATTACGTGAACTTAAATTTTCATTTTTATCTGAATTTAAAATAACAATATAACAAGGCCCCGCATTGACCTCTTGCGTACTTCGTATGTGTAAACAGCGCGCCTTATCTTACTTGCTAATGTTTCCCAGTCAACAGTACACGATAAATTTGATCATTATATCCAATTAATTAGTATTTAGTATTATAATGGCGCTCAAGTGTGGAATTCGTCTGATGCGCTTCAACAGACTTAATAGCGGAGTAAAAGTATGTAATATTTATTTTTCAGTTAATCTCTAGTGAAAAGATAACGCGAAGTTAATAATTTATACAATCAAAGTTATATTGAATGTGATATTATCAAAAGTGTAATCTAAATAAAGATATTTTTGAGTGAAATAAAATTCATATGGTTGGAACGATCGTCTTATTAGCAGTTTTTTCTATGGTTCTATGAAATATTTTTGCTCATAGCTGTATTTTTATTACATTAATTCCGCTTCGTTAGAAACGAATATGTTCTATACATAATTTTGGCGGACAATAGATACAAACGTAAAAATTTGTAATTTCATGTACTACTTTAGTAAGGAGGTAGTTATTAATTAGTAGGTAATTATTAAATATTTTAAGAGTTTTTAGTAACTTTGATTAAATTTTCGAAATAACTTTTGTACGTTTAACGTACTGTGTTAGAAAATTTGACACAGCTATTATTTTACCAATTTAGTAAACTGTACAATGTTTTAACTAATTTGATTAAACAACGTTATTGGCGTCGTGTCAGAAACTTAGTTTCGACAATTAACCAAACTGAATCGATATAGGGTGAAAGGTGGCAACGCACAGCGACCCAAAATGACCCGTTAACGCAAGTGGCAGTAATCCTGTCTTCAGATCCGTGGGTCGTGAGTTTGATTCCCGCTGAGGGCTAGCATTTTTTCGTAAAAAATTGTTTATTCTACGAGTCTCTGTGTATTTATACATTAAAGTTAAAATTATATAAGTTTAAACTTTACAGTTGTCAGTAACGCATAAATATTATGTTTTTTACTTTGGGGACGGACGACTGTGCGTCGGTGTGTGTTTCCCATATTTCTAGTAATAATAACTAGGTTTGAAATAAACCGAATTTGTAATAATTTGCAATTATCCTACATTAGCCATAATGATGTACACATACGCTAAAAAAAATACTTAATTTAACTTTAATTACAGCTTTTATCTACACACATAAGACCAGATGTAGTACAAAATGGCGGTAAAAATGCGGAATTTCCCGGTGCAAAAGCCCCGTACGTAACGGAAATGAAAATATACGATGAACACAGCTATGACCCCATCCCTATTTATCGAGTCATAGACAACAATGGAGAAGTTCTTGACAGCGGACAGGAACTGAACATAGACAAGGAAACACTAATCCAGATGTATCAGACAATGGTTCAGCTTAACCAGATGGATAAGATTCTGTACGAATCTCAAAGGTGTGGATTAATTTTTTAAGTCATTTTCGTGTGTAAATTATATTAACCTAAATATATAACAAAGTTTTATATTGGTACCCTTGTCGCATAAAATAAAGTTTTCAAATACCCTCAATAATTACTAAATACTATTTGTTTTTCGCTGCTCCCAAGGAAAGTCGGATTTTTTATCCAATATTTTTCCTTCAATATTTATAAGCTTTAGTTGTACTAAATTTCATTAATAAAGTTTCAGTTGATTGAGAGTGAAAGCGTTACATAAAGACAGACATATAGAATTTTGCATTTATAATATTAGTATCGATTCGTAGGCGCTTTTCCGAGACTTGAGCTACTAAGGATATTGGATGATCTAGTAAATACCTATTGGATGTAAAGGATACTTATGGGGAAATACGAAATATTTGTTCCAGGCAGGGCCGCATATCGTTTTATATGACAAATTATGGCGAAGAAGGCATGCAAGTCGGCAGTGCAGCTGCTCTTATGCCTCAAGATTTGGTTTTCGCTCAGTACAGAGAGGCTGGAGTACTGTTGTATAGGGGAATGACTATAACTGAGATGGTGAACCAGTGCTATGGCAATCATGAGGATGCTGGCAAAGGAAGGCAAATGCCCGTCCATTACGGCAGTGCGCAGAGAAACATTGTCACTATATCCAGTCCATTAGGTGAATGTTTAATTAGTTTTATCAAATTAGTAATTCAAGTTTTAATGAGTAATGATAACAAGTAAAGTTAAAAAAAGCCTTTAACAAAATTTCATGCCCCTACTGTTAACCGTTGAGCAGTGTCCCTGTCTGGAGTTAAACCTGGCGGCAATATCAGGCCATGCTTATTATAAACGTACATTGTTAACGGAACTGAACCAGTGAGTAATATTTAAGCTCAATCGGACCCCAGGCAGTGGGTCAAATTTAACTTGCAAGTTACCACCTTCACATACACACATTGCCAGTTGAATAAAAGCTTATAGTAATTTTAAAAGTTTTTTCCGTATTGTAATTAAAATAATCACTTCTTCTTTCTCAACCGATGGCCGTCCACTGCTGGACATAGGTCTCTTCATGGGATCTCCACCACACACGATCTTGTACCGCTTGGACCAGTCCATCTCGTGGGGGTCTGCCGACACTACGTTTTCCAGTGCAGGATCGCCATTCCAGCACTTTGAGACCCCAACGCCCATCGGTTCTCCGCACTGTGTGGCTTTGTAAATATCAATTAATTCAGCCAATAACCCAAGTAACCAATGTTACAGCAACTCAAATGCCGCAAGCCGTTGGCGCGGCGTATGCTTTCAAACGCAAACCAAACAACGATCGTGTTGTCATATGCTACTTCGGCGATGGGTCTGCTTCGGAAGGTGATGCCTTTTCTGCCTTAAACTTCGCTTCTACGTTGGAATGTCCAGTTATATTTTTCTGGTAAATTACAATTCATAATATCATTAGCTTATGAAATTTTTCTTATATTATCTGATGCCGTGTGGTATCCGGCTGAGTAGAATAGACAACCTTCATTTCTTACTGAGGTGTCGTAAAAGGGGACTAAGACAAGTTAACCCAAAATGTGATATCCGTTTGGCTAGAATAGACAACCCTCTTTCATACCGAGGAGTCGTAAAATACACCTAAGGTAAGCTGACTTCATGCAGGCGGCCGATCGTAAAATACATAGCCAAATTATGTGACAACATGTTTAAAACATGTGCCGACCCCACTTAGAGTGGGATAAGGACAGGAGGACGATGACTGATATAACATATTTGATAGTGTATCAAATGCACTCCGAAAGTTTATATTATTCTAAATGCATACTAAATTTTAAGATTTTTCCATTCGCGAACGAAAAATACCATTAAAAAATAAACCTTGAGAACTATTTTAAGGTGTACCCGCAAAAAAATTTTGCTAATCCTTCTAAATTATTTAAGTTATCTTTCGTTTCGTTTCGTTTTGTTATTTTTCGTAGTCCTATGCGAATAACCTTTTTCTATTGAATCTGATACTTGTCATTAGCAGGCCACAAAGTCAACCCATAATCCCATATTATATTTAGCTGGTATTTTTAGTAAACATGTATCTAGTAAGCTGTGGTAGCCCAGCGGTAACACCATGCGACTCTCTCGAGGAGGTCACGGGTTCAAACCCGGCCAGACACCAATGAGTTTTTCTGTTAAAACTTATGTGTCTAATTGATAATTGCAATTTATCACACGCTTTTCGGTGAAGGAAAACATCGTGAGGAAACCTGCATATCTATAGAGAATTCTGGGGATATGTGTAACCTACCAATCCGCATTGGAGCAGCGTGGTAGGTCTTAGCTCCAATCCTTCTCTCCACAAACGGAGAGAAGAGGCCTATTCCCAGCAGTGGGATAGTAACAGCCGCTACTTACTTATTTTTTAGTTAGTATATGCTAATTCCCCTGTCAGTAGAAACAACGGGTACGCGATCTCGACGGCCACTCGGGAGCAGTATCGCGGGGACGGCGTGGCGGGGCGCGGGCCTGCGCTAGGGCTTCGCACGGTGAGAGTGGACGGAACCGACGCCCTGGCGGTGCGGGAGGCGGTTAGCAAGGCTCGCGAACTGGCGCTAGACAATAAACCAGTCTTGATTGAGGCTATGTCTTATAGGTGAGATGTGATTCGTACCCATTCCTTAGACCGTAAACTATTTCCTTCTTTTCACCTGTGTCTAAACGAATAGGCTAAACCCGCTGATCATACCGCTTTGTCAATTGATCATGAAAATAAAACGAATGCTTTACCTCTATTCCCATATTCTTCTTACATTCTGAAACTTAAAAAAGCCGTGTGATATCCGACTAAATAGAATAGTACCACCCTCATTTCTTACTGAGGTGTCGTAAAAGGCGACTAAAAGCTGTCTGTTGTTTTTGGGCAGAGTGGGACACCATTCGACATCCGACGACAGCAGCGCTTACAGGCCGCCTGAAGAAATACACAAATGGGTTCAAGATGAGAATCCAATCCAGAAGCTGAGGCTGCATCTTGAACGAAAAGGTAAATGATATATACTATCCTTACATCTATTACTAGCAATTGCGAGCGGCTCCGCCCGCGTGGAAAGATTAAAACCGTACTATATTTTGTATTTTGGTAACCATTAAATGTTCAAATGGGCAAAAAACCTTAAAAGCTAGACATATACTGTAACGGACTTTTATTTAAAAAAAAATTTAATTTTGCAGTACATTATTTTTTAATAACTCTCACCGATTAGCAAACCCAAAGAAAGCTTTAAGTTTTGCCGTTTTCGTTAATATTTTTTATTGCCTTCCTCGATAAATGGACTATCTTACACTAAAAGAATTTTTCACATCAGTCGAGTAGTTCCTGAGATTATCGCGTTCAAACAAACAAACAAACTCTTCAGCTCTCATATATTAATATAGAAGTACGAGCTTTATTCGCGTACTACGTTCACGTCAATTTGAAATTTTAAAATACCCTCAAATATGTAATTTTTCCTATTTCTAAAGGAAAAACCGATATTTTTACTATATGTTGGCCAAGTGTATAAGCTTGAATTGCACCAAATTTCGTCAATATCGCTCCACCTTATGAGCTGTAAAGACGTACTAACAGACTTTCGTATTTATAAAATGAAAATGGATAAAAACTGTTATTTAAACAAGTGCCATGCTAATACAAGTAATTCAAAATTAATAAGATAAATATTTTGCTTCAACCCGCGATAAATTATAATATATGTAATGCTAAATGTAGAGTGTACTATTTATTTTCATACCTGATATATGCAGGATTAACAATTATTTCAACATACTCGTAAATATCCTGATGATGCTTTGTATCAAGAGATAGATAGTAGAAACATTTTTTGAAACTACGGAGCAATATTCGTATTTTAGCATCGGAATTTTTGCTTTACTTTTTTCATTTTTATTCTAGGTCTGTGGAATTCAGATGTCGAGAAGCAATCGGTAAAGGAAGCTCGTGACTTGGTCGTGAAAACAATGCAAGAAGCTGAAAAGAAAAAGAAACCCCACTGGAAGGAGATGTTCCAAGATGTGTATTACGATATGCCTCCCATACTACAGTGAGTATATCAAAACGAGCAATATACTTTCGTTGTTCGATGGAAAGTTTGATTTTTTGTAGCAAAAAATCAATTTTTTTTAAACGAATTTTCTACTCCAAGTTATATCCCTTTTTATGGTATTTCGTCGAGATAATGGTTTTCAGGATTGCCCTTGTAAACCAGTACCTACTTTACTGTGTTTAGCATACTCTATGCCACCCTTATTCGGGTTTGCTACTGCTGCTGCTAATATTACTATCTTAAAACAATGCGTTTATTTCAGAAAACAAATTAATCAATTGGACAAACACTTGAAGAAATACGAAGAACATTATCCAGTCGATCAATTCGAAAGGGAATAAACAGTGTACAAACGGAGCAACTTAATTATTAATGAAAAATTATTAAATTTTTGTGAATATTTCAATTTATTATTTCTGCGTCGTGTTCTTTCTTTGTTCTTTGTCTCATTTTATATTAAAAACCATAGTAAACAGTTTATTAATAAAGAGCTTTTTCATATACAATTAATTAAACTTATTTCAAGTTTCATTGTTGTTTTTATTACATTTTCTTCTGAAAAATTTATAAAATACAAGAAAATCACTAACTAATAGTGTTTTTTTAATTAAAATCAATTTAAAAGTATAACGATTTTCAGTATTATTAACACTTTGTAGAGTAGTAGGTACCAAATATTTTTAATTTTAATCTCGGTTGTTGATATCTGCAATTCAACATTTTTTTTTAATAAGTTACGACATTTCGGCTTATAAGTAATTAAAGTTATCTTTTTTTAAATAAAATTAACATTTAATACAAAAATAGTGGTCTGTGGTCTATGGTAGTCTGTTTCTGTTTGAAACTAGTCTAAGTTTATAACCATAGATAATACACTATATAGGATATAGATGTGCAACTCTGTCATTTTTTTGGAGTAATGATAAGGGACTGTTTTCGCTGATCTGGCAGAGATGTCGCTGTAACGTTATCATAATAATCCACTAGATGGCGCTGTACTGCATTCATATAGTGACCCTTATATAAAAATAGCATTTACAAAAAAATAGTTTGGCGCTATACCACTTCAATTTGAACGGACTTGGCATCTCCAAATTCCAGTTCAAATCAAAGAGTAGCACCAAACTATTATTCTAAATAAGGGTAATGAATAAAAGATTAAAGCTATGTAATATTTAATAATTTTTATTTTTTACATCTTTTTAAATAGTATGTCAATTCAGGAAACACTTCAAAAATACTTTTAAAACATTTAAAAAAATATCAAGCGTATACAAATAATAAATGTTCATCAGTTTACACGGTTATTTGTTGAAAACAACTAACTTTGCATACGTACTACACTCTGTAATTAGTTTTCATAATCATAATCTTCATTTGCTGTAAACCTGAAATCACACATTTGAATTTTTGTAGCTATAGTCTAAATCAGACCAAATATTTAAAATGTATACCAAAATAATGTAACCGAAAGTGTTAAAATATAATATTTATTACGAATAACCACATATTTTTTTCTAAAAAACAAAGTTAAAGGTATTGTGTCACTTATAATAATTTTATTTAGTACATTTCAGCGAAATGGCTGCTTTAACCCTTTTGTGCCGAAAGCCGATAAGTTGCTTCTCACTGCGCTCTCATAAAAATTGCATACAGTCAGAAATAAAAAAAATACAAACAAATATAAACACGTTTTCAAAAATCCACATGGCGCTTACTGTGTAATACCTTTACCTGTGTGTTACCTTCGAGTAATCTCTTTTTTTGTTATGTAGGTATTAGGTAATAGGTATTATTTATCTTGTTGCAAACTCATTTTTTAATATTGTTTGTATTATTTGTCGTGAATTTTTACTCCGATATGCTGTATGTCTTATTATTCACCGTGTGGTATAGAATAGACCAACCTTATGTCTTATCAAGGTGTCGTTAAGGGCGACTAAGGTAAGTTGACGTCAGGCAGGCGGGTGCTCGTAAAATAACTAACATGCAACAAATTGTTTAAAACATGTAGTGAGAACCCTACTTTGAATGGGTTAAGGAGGAGCAAACTTGTTCCTATTTTATTCTTAGTATATTACTTTTTGAATCGTGTAAATATTATTTCTCGTTTGGTTTTAATTGCATAAGAATGTACATAAATAAAATTTAAAAAATTCGGCTGGTTATTGTCGTGTAGGCATTTTCTTTTCGCTCGGCACTAAAAGGGTTAAAAATTAAATTTCTGCAGTAAAAATTTCTATTGTTAGGAAAAGGTACTAAATGGTTTCAAAAACATTATAGTAGTTACTTACCAACGTTTTCACATCCAAAATAACACATAGAATAATTTTTGGACGGCATAATTTCCAATATAGACCTTTAAATAAGCAGTGATGCGTTTTTGGCAGAAAAATTTGAAAATTTATGACAGATACTTATATATATTACAGTGTATCATTTGCGACATCTAGTGAATAATGATATAAAACTAATTTTTGTTGTCCAATGCTTGCAATGAGATGACGCTCTCGGCGACCTAAAGAGTGCTTCTTAGAGAGTTTCACCCCCCTGTTTATAACCTTAAAAATATGATAAAAATCGTCTGTTATTGTTTACTTTATTTAATTCCATGTTATGCAGATTAATAAATATATCATTTAAAAAATGGCGTTACTAACAAGGACGGATGTTACCGCAGTTAAACTTACTCAGAATTTTATTGTAGCCGGTATGTCGAGAGATTATTTAATAACAAACCAATATCCTATTACCATTTAAAAAATCTCACTGATTTAATTTTATTTTTAGGTATAGGTAGTTACCTAGAAGTCTTCAAAATAAAATCTGGTAAATTTATACAAAAAATAGCAGCTTTACGAGGCCAGAAAATACATGGTATTGTGCCATCAACATGTGGTTCACAACTGCTTATCTTTGGTGGAAAGCAATTTGCAGTATTGTTATTTAGGAATGAATATGTAGAGGTAGATGGAAATAATATAATATGTCATCATATAAAACCAATAATTTGTAACGATTGGATACATTCAGTGATTTGGCTTTCTGGAAACAATATTTCTCTTTTGACAGCTCATAATGTCGTTCAGGTAAGACTTCTTACTTATTTTTCTAGAAATATAAATCAAATAATTAAGTTATGTAATAAAAAGCATTTCTAAAGTCAACTGTCGCAGTTAAAATGGAGTAAAGGTGTCACAGATAATAATGGATTGATTATAAATGGTTTCTGTTGAACAACTATTATTGCAACTAATCAACTTGGACACATTACTTTAGAAATAAATTTATCAAGAAAAACCCTTAAAACCCTTTTATTTGAGCCCTGATAGGATAAAAATATTGTTGAGGGCATAAAAGTGCAAATATTATGTACTTTTTTATTCCAGAAAAGTCATTCTAAAGTTGCTTTCTGTAAGTTTTAAATATTTATTTACACCCTTTCTCAAGTGTAATGTATGCTCCTTCTATGACTGTGAATAGATGTTTTACTTTCTGTCAATATTTGATATTTTCAATAAATTTAACACAATATCAAACAAATAAGAACTTTTGCAATTTTAGATTTGGGATACTGAAATGCAAGAATTAACAAAGCAACATGTATGCCCAGATAACTCAATATTATATAGTGGCCTCCTGTTATCACTAAATAATAACATTTTGGTATTTAGTGGTACAGTTTACTCAGAGGTCATCATACAATGGTGTGGTGATGAAACCCCAATACAATATTTAAAAGGACATAAGGTAAAGTTGCATATTATTTATTTTTAATTATATATTTTTCTTCCCTTGATATTGATCATAGACAAACCAGTGTATTTCTAATATATTGCAATATAAACATATGGAAAAAAATCATTTTATTTTTTAAAATATTCTCTATGCCAATATATCACCTCATAGGTAATATGTTTGAAATAAAACATTAGAGTTCTTCGATAATTGTCTAATTGCTAAGTAGCTTTTTATGAATTGACTTTGTCAGTGTTAATTTTTTTTTTATAACAAAGTAAGAAAAACTATAGACAATAACATATTATAACAGTAGTGAATGTGCAATGTAAAATGAAAATGTGTGTACAGTAATTACATGTAATTAAATAGATGGTTACTCATACTTTACACAACTGTTTTAAAATCCTATATACATATATTTTCTAAATTGGTAGATTATGGTAGAACCTGAATATCAGTAGATTAAAACAAAAAACTTGAAACAAAAATTATTTGGTTTTTCTTTCAGGGAGTTATATTTTCAATAACATGCAATCCAGAGAAAGGTGTAATAGTCACCACGTCTGATGATAGATCAGTAAGGATTTGGAATATTGACTCGTCAACTTCTGAATATATGTGTAAAGATTTTTGGATTAATGCTAATATTATTTGTACACATGAATTATATGGGCATAGTGCAAGAGTGATGCGAAGTGTTATTACTAGAGATTATATTATATCAGGTGGTGAAGATTCTGGTATATGTTTCTGGGATCATGAAGGAAAATTGTTGAGGAAAGTAATCTTATCTCAAAATCCATGTATATGGTCTATAGATGCTGACGACCAATATCTTGTTACTGGTGGAAGTGACAGTAGTATTGTTTTGCATCCCCTTACTTTATTGACTGATTATGGTCACAGTGAAATTGTTGATATTGATATAGGCAATCCAAAAAAACTTCAATTCACTGCTAGAGGAAATTTAGTAATTATAAATGAGAGCAATGAATTTATTTATTATGACTTAACATTAAGAAGAACTAATGTGACAAAATTGAATCATATTTCTACATTCAAAATGCTTTGTTTATCACCTTGCAAACAAATAATAGCAGTAGCTGATATGAGTGGAAGATTAGATGTTTTTATAGAAAATTGTAGAGGCACACCTGAAATCAGAAATATCATTAATAAAGAATTGCAAATAGGAAAGATGCTTTCTATGCACTGGGCGAGCAACAGGCATTTAGTCGTTTGTTCTGAAAATGATATCATTACAGTACTAGCTTCAAAAGAAAATGATGCTGAAATTTTTGCAACATTTGTGTTGCCACCTTGCAAAGAGCGTTGGGTAACCTCTGCATCTTTAAGTTCTAATAAAGGAATATTAGTGATCGGCGACAGGTGTGGCCATATACATATATACTTTCGCGGTAATAAAAATCCAGTGAAAACTTTCGACAAGGTTCATGGTCGATATGGGGCTACATCTATTACAATACAAGACAATAAAGTAGTTACAACAGGCAGAGATGGAACAGTCAAATATTTTTCGATAAACGAAGATAACGTTAATGAAATTAAATATTTGAGTTGCAAAGATCTTGAGTTCCAATGGGTTGAAAAGTTTTTAGACAGAAGTTACAATTACATTTGCGGATTTCAAGAACGAATTTTTGTCGTTTATGATATAAAAAATAATATAAAAGTACTCGAAGTGAATTGTGGCGGCGGACACAGATCTTGGGATGCTGTTCGGTACTTTGACAAAGTTGATAACAATTTAGAAGAATACATAAGACTAGTTTATCTCAAAAACTCTACTGTACATTTACATACATTTCAACTCAGTAAAATTGTATCCAAGAACATCGTACATGGAACACATTCAAAGGAAATAAATTGCCTTAAAACATATTTAAGTGAAAATGATGAATTTAACACCTTTTATATATCCGGCGGTGAAGATACAACGCTGAGAATATCTAGCTCATATAAAGATACATTTCAGGATGTAGTTATTTTTAAACAGTTATCAAATGTTAGATGTTTAAAGATTTTTCCATTACAAATAAATAAAATTCTTTTGATATCGGCTGGCGGCAGAGCGCAAATTTGTGCAAAAGCCATCAAATTCAATAAAGTTGATGGTAGTTTTGATATTTGCTCTGAGGAATTAGTCGATTACATGATAAAAGGTACAGATAAAGAAAGGAAAGGCAATCGTAACTGGAAAAATAGTTCGATAGACTTCGATCCTGAAACGAGAGTTATGGATTTAGATATAGTTAAAATTGGTGATTTTAAATTTGTGATATACGCTGGGTGTTCTGATGGCGTGTTGCGTGTGTTTAATTTTGAGAAAGCCGTTAGTATTGACTTTGTACTGGTAAAAGAAATTAAATATCACAAAACTTGTATACTAAAATTGCATATATTTAAAATTATTGACAAAGAAATACTCGCAACGTGCACGACTAGGGGAGAAGTTGCATTGTGGGACGTCAGTTCGTGTATAGAATTTACTGATCCGATATTTACAATGCAAACAAACAAATCTGGAATTAATTGTATTGATGTAAAGACAGTAGGTGATGGACGGTTTTTAGTAGCAACTGGTGGCGACGATAACGCTGTACACTTAAACGTTATTGGAATAGACGACTTGTCTATTCAAGCCCTTCACAATTGGTCTACTGATAGATTCCACTGCTCACAAGTGACTGGTTTGAAGCTGGTAGACGACCTGATGGTGACCACCGGCATAGATCAAAGGGTGACTGTGGCTCAGTGGTCGGTAGCAGATGGTGTTGATTGTGTGTTACTCTCGCAACATTTTAGCGATGTTGCTGATATACAAGGATTGGATATATTGACTTGTTTGCAGTGAGTATTTCATTATTGTTTTTGAACGTCGTGCCTTTATCGTTAGTCACTGAGACTGTCGTTATTGTATTATTAATCATACATGATTATTATTAGCCATGTATATAAGGTTTACTAGCACTTAAAGTAAAACTTATCTACTAATATATAAAGCTGAAGAGTTTGTTTGTTTGAACGCGCTAATCTCACGAACTACTGAACCGATTTGAAAAACTCTTTGAGTGTAAGATAGTTATCGAGGAAGGCTATAGGCTATATAACATCACTCTAAGATTAATAGGAGAGGAGCAGCAGTAAAAAATATTACGAAAACGGCGAAATTGAAGCTTTCCTTGCGTGCGCTGAGTAAACGGTGATAGTTATTGAAAAATCATGTATTACAAAATTGTTCCCCTCTAAAAGTTCTAAATAAAAGTCCGCGGCAGCATATGTCTAGCTTTTAAGGTTAACCCACTTTAACCATTTTTGTGGTTTTCAAAATATTATTTTACGGTTTTAATCTTTCCACGCGGGCGGAGCCGCTGGCGATTGCTATTATAATATAAAAAATATAAGACTAAAAAAGGACATATAGTTAAAAATATGATTTAAATGAAAATAATAAAGATTTTATGTGTTATTTGTTATTTCAGAGCAACAATTAAGGTGTGTGTTTTCGGTAAAGGGATCCAAGTGTTGGAGCTACCGAAACATGATAATATGTGAATTTTGTGAAAGTACATTTCTTAGTATATATGAAGACCAGAAAAACCGCAAGCGGTGAGTACTTATATATTTTTAATTTCATACTCCAACTCAAATTTGTGCATATTTTGAAATTATTAGAAAAACTCGTTAGAATATTTTGAGATCATCAAAGCTCTGTTTAAGAAATGTTCAATCGCCGAATAGTCGGGCTATGGTTAGGAAATATGGATTCCAACGGCACAAGATTGAGTTCCCAAATCCATACTAACATTATGAACTACAGAGAGACAGGCTTTGGCTAATGCGTTGGAGCAATATTGAGAAAATTTGGTACTATTTAAGCACTGTGCAATATAGAATTGAAAAAAAAACATTTTTCCTTTGGGAACTGAATAAAAATATGAATTTCAGAATTGAGGGTACTTTAATATTTAAGTTGACGCGGACGATGTCGCGGGTAACTATTAAGATTATTTGGCATTGAGTTTTATCAAATAGTTCTATGCGACATCACATTCTTACCCTTATCCCGCTCTAAGTGGAGTCGGCACAACATGTTATAAACATGCTGTCACATAATTTGGCAAGGTATTTTACGACCGACCTCCTGCCTGATATCAACTTACCTTAGTAATATTTTACGACACCTCGGTAAGAAAGAGGGTGGTACTATTCTATTCATCCGGATATCACACGGCGGGTCAACTTACCTTAGTCGCCTTATACGACACCTCGGTAAGAAATGAGGGTGGTACTATTCTATTCAAGCGGATACCACACGGCGTTGTATGTTACATCTCGCAGTGCAATTGTCAAGTCAAACAGCATATTATCTAAAGTGCTATAAACGTAATCTGTCGGCGCGCGACTGCGCTCGCCTCAGATTAGATATTAAAATGCCTACTGTATATAGTTTATTACTCAGTACACTTTCAAAATCTGCAGTGATCGCTGACATCCGAAGTACTATTTTTTATTTTTTTTATTGCAATCAAGTGAGTACTGTTCAATTAACGAAAAAAAATTGTATTACAAAAAAGAGCCATACATTACATTTACAATTTACAGACATTTACAATTTAAGTCCGCGTGATTCCCTGCATGATAACTTTAAGGAAATAGGTGTTATTACATTTGCTTCCGTATATTTTAAGTAATATAATTTTTGCACACAAAAATATAAAGAATTATAAAACGATAGGTGATGTATACAATAGACAAAGCAGGAACCGACATAAGCTTGCGACTCCTGCTTTGCGCCTTGCAAAAGTGTGCAAGTCGTTTGTGGGTTTTGGTATAAGATTCTATAATATAATTCCGAAATTAATTTTGTGTGCTATTACAGCAGTTTAAAAACATTGTTAAAATGCTGATATAGAAAGACTATATTGTCGAGGATTATTTAGATAATAAGAATGCGTGGATATAGCTACTGTTCGACCCTGTACAAGATAGTAATGACTTAATGTGACTAGTTATAAGTATTATTTTGAAAAGAATAACCGCCGAGTTTCTTGCTGGCTCTTCTCGGTAGGAACAGCTTTCCGAACCAGCAGTAGAGTTAGCGATTCAAAAGCGCTTGTTTAAAAGTTTATTTGAATAAATAATATTTTGAATTTGAATGAATAGAACTACTAACATAATTACATGTAAACTGAAGTTAAGTTGTACAGTGGTGCCTCGACATACGAGTTTAATTCGTTTCATAAACTTGCTCGTACGTAAAAGCAATTTTCCCCGACATTAATTGAATTAAACCTCAAAAAATTTCACCTTAGTTGTTTGTCTGTTGTGCTACGGCCGTATATCCTCTCCACGTCAATTACTCGCACACCTTGCTTGCTTGTTTTTCTATGATACCGCCCTTAACATAATAGTGTAGGGTCTCCTCGCTTACTCCTTAGGTAGGGGTAGGGGCCTCGAGGCGAACTTCCTTGCCCCAACTTGTCTTCGAAGATATGGCCTGCCCGTTCGGGCCGTAGGTCCAGGTCTTCTGTGGACCTAAACGATTTCTGATTCGGTGTGGGGAGTGGTAGCTCCCAGACCTCGTTATCAAATTTGGGTGGTGTCGTCTCCCGTGGTGGTGTCAAAGTCGGTGGTGGTTTTCACTCTTTCAGACATAAACTTCTATTTCGGACTCATGATTATAAAATGTGATATATAACTATCTCACTCTTCTGCCCTTAGTGGGGCCTAAGTTGGGCACAAGATGATTTAAACATGTTATATGTTTTGGCTTATTTTAACGAAGGAAACAAATATAAAGAGGTCTAATCTAAGGCGGGACAAACTGTTAGACGCCCCACATATTTGAGTGTGCGATACCTCGTAATTTATTTCATATAGCAGACATTCGACGAGACTATATGAATAAAGTAAAATTATATTTAAATGTGATTAGATAGTCATCTTCAGCACCTATCATTGACATCACAGATAACAATCATATTTGATAAAACGCTGCTAGCACCTTCCACTCATGTCTGTCAATAAACTTTCCATCGAATGCTTGATTTTGCAGACATATCAAGATGCATGTTTATCGAGCTGCAGAACTGAATTGATCTTGCAGATAGAATTATCTACTCGATAAGTTTGTCTAGATATACTATCTGAATATTTAGGATGTAGATTCAAACTACAATTTATACCAAATGTTGTCTACAGACAGTCTGTTTATTTTTTAAATTTCCAGATCTAAACCACTGGTGTAGTTTTGATGAAATTCGATACAATTAAAGTTGACATGCTGACATATTTATTTATTTAAAAAGCTCATCAACAGTACAAAACACTATACATAGCTACAAATACACAATATACAACGATTATTAAATTAAGTAAATTATTTACAACAATTACAACTACATTAGACATATCGTAAAAAACACTCTTATATGTTTAATGCGTTTGCAAAGGCTGATACTTTTTTTACATTTACTCTCTCTTTTAACGATACAATTGATCTATTGATTATATGTTAATCGTTCTAACTTGGTGCATATAAATGCAGTTAAAATATGTTACTATCACTTAATTAATATTAAATTGTATAATAAAACTTTACGTAGTAGCTTCGTTTTAAGATATCTTCTAAACTTGTGTAAAGACAAGTCTAGATTTTTAGAGGTGTTTAGTCGGTGCTAGTTGGACATACCCGCCGTCCCTTTTGGCCGGTGTTGACCCATAATAGGTTTTCCTGAAAAAAAAAAATATATTCATAATAAAAGACCGACAAATGATTTTCATTCTTTCCTAAGAAGCAACATTGGCATATATTAATGTCGATTTCTAGTCTCTGCCATCACTATTTTCACTATATAAGTGAATATTTTCCCACACAAATAGTATTTTAGATATGGCCTGCCCGTTCGGGCCGTAGGTCCAGGTCTTCTGTGGACCTACACGATTTCTGAACTCTGACTATTGTGAAGCTACTAAATAAATAAGTAGTTATAGTTTATGTCTGTGACGTCATCTGAAAATCAGTGCTGAATGTTTTAATTTGGACATTCAGCTCATACTGAGATGAAGGCCCATTCAAAACTGGAGGTAATAGACATTAAGTTTAATAATTATAGTATATGATTAGTTTTTTTCTGTTAAATTTAGTACATAGAGCTGAATAAATTCTTTTTCATTTCATATCATTACTAGACGCTTTCTTAAATTTCTCCCTAAGAGAATCACAGCACTAGTGTTTTCGGTTCAGATGCAATCTAACTAAATATATAGTTTAATGAGTATACGTGTCGTCCAGTGATTTATCTCGCTAGAATCCCATTAGTTGTGACCTCGGTATTACGTCACTTTAGAAGGAAATATTGCTCAATCGCTTAGAGTTAGACGAATTTGGTAATTGACGTGTTGAAAATGAATAGTGTGGTTATGCGACGTTGTATAATCCAATAAAGTCAGTTTATGACTAGCAGTTAGTAATGCCTGTTCGGTTTGTTTTCGCGCTTTACTGGTAATAGGTTATTTCGCTTAGTTTCCGTGTTTCTTGATAACTAGAGTTTAGTGTTTAGTTATAATTATCTTTGAGAGCACTTTAGTTAGGTACGAGTGTTTTAATGCGATAAAGGATTGTGTGGTTTTAAAAATATTATTTAATTGGATTGTATTGTCGTATTAGTATTGTAAAGTTGAAAGTTATGTATGTGTGTTTGTAACGCTCTAACGTTTTTACGGATTTGTTGATAATTTTGCGTCCGAGTAGAGTTTATTCAGTGTACAAAAATATTTTATGTATCAAAATCCGTGGTCCCAAAAAATCAATTATTCGATTTTCGTCTACAGCCTCTATATGTAGTGCATTAAGAGGTAACCGTATTACTTATTACGTTAACCAAAGTACTATTTCCAAGATACTGGCACTGAAAACCTGCTATAATATCATTAGAAAACAAAGGGTTATTAGACTGTCATTTGCAAAGTTGTTATAGTAATTGAGCGGTCTAGAGGAGTGAAAATACCCTAGATCGAGCCCCAGCTGCCCAAGTTTGATCTTTGATACATCGTCTAAAAAAAATATCCAGGTACTTATAGATATGTTGGTCAACTAGTGACCTTGTAAGTTAATGGATAATTATAATAAAAACAAACGCGATATTTCATTTTCATCTTATCGTGGGAAAGTCCTAAAACAGTGTCAGTTTATTTATCAACTAATCAGAGAAGATAAAGTACTTGTACGATTTAATATCATTTTATCTTACGTACATCTTGATATATTATAGAAAAGACGAGAAGTGTAAGATTAAGATGGTATGGACATATAATAAAGAGGGATGAAAATCATGTGACCAAACGAGTGTTAAATATGACTGGATATGTGACTAGAGGGAGGCCTTAAAAAGATGGCTGGATTGTGTGAAGTATGATATAAAAGGAGCGTCGGAGTTGACGAATGATAGGAAAGAATGGAAGTGAAATGCATGTTGTGCCGACCACACTTAAAGTGGGAAAAGGGTAGGAAAAAGAAGATGTTTGATGTCTTCGCGATAAGAAGGCGTTATATTATTCCGCTAATTTTAAGCGGGAGACAAGTGTCAACTTCGGTATTCGTTTCTATAATAAAATTCCGCAATCCATACTAGACCAGTCTACAGAAAGGTTTATATTAAGTATAAGAAAATAATAATACGTAAAGCATATTACAAAATTAAAGATTTGGATGATAAAAAAGCCTGGATTTGAAAATCCTTTCAGCTTCATACAGGACTGCGGTTTAATGTAAAATTGAAAATGTTTAAAAGATTGACTGCTAAGTTTCTTTCTGGTTCTTCTCGGTAAGAGCAACATTCCGAACCAGTTGTAGCTTCATTAATCATATTGATACTCGACGATTCAAAAGTGCTTGGAAGAGATTGTTTGAATAAAGATTATTTTGATTTGAATTGCACAAAATCATACATCATAAAAATATAACAAGTACTAGAGAAATAATAGATAATATTAAGGAATATAAAGACTATATTCACTATTTTCCCGTCCAAGGTCATACGAAAACTGACATTTACACGTCACCTGTCAAAATGTGTCCCGCCTTTTTTCTGTTCAAATTCAAAATATTCTTTATTCAAATAAACTTGTAAACAAGTGCTTTTGAATCGTCAACTCTACTGCTGGTTCGGAAAGCTGTTCCTACCGAGAAGAGCCAGCAAGAAACTCGACGGTTGCTCTTTTTAAAAAATACAATTCTTAATGCTAGTTACATTTAATCGTTTCTATCTTGTACAGGGTCGAACAATATTTATATCCACGCCTTTTTATCGTCTAAATAATCCTTAACAATATGGTATGCTTTCTGTATCAGTCTCTCCTTAATAGTGTTTTTAAACTGCTGTAATGGCAAAGTTAAAATTGATTGTGGAATTTTATTATAGAATCTTATACCCAAACCCACAGACTTACGTACTTTTTCAAGGCGCAAAGCAGGGGCCGCAAGCTTATGTCGGTTCCTACTTTGTCTATTATATACATCGCCTATTGTTTTATAATTCTTTATATTTTTATATACAAAAATTAAATTCGAAAATGCTTCCTCGTTTTGCTAATAAAACATTAATTGTCAGCACTGTCCAGTCCCTAACACAAGTAACCTATACGTACCGAGGAAGATTATTTTGATTTGTTTCGTCTTCTCGTTCAATCAATGGATGTCCACTTCTTGACTTGTCTTGACATGTCAGTTGTCTCGTGTGCAGATGTCGCCGGAGGTGAGGGCGGTGACGGAGCCCGTGTGGCTGGGCGAGGGCCCGCACTGGTCCCACGAGCACCAGGCGCTGTTCTTCGTCAGCATCTTCGACAAGAGCATCCACAAGTACGACCCGGCCAGCGGCAGGCACACGTCCGCTAAGTTGGGTGAGTCGAGATCGTCGATAAGGTTTTGACTATCGGTTCGTGTGTCAAAAGGCTAAAGCAAGATATATCGATTATCATAGTACTGATAGTTACAATCACGTCTCGAAAAAATATCCATATATCAATTTTAGATTTATAGAAAAAAAATTGAAAAAAAAAAATTACAGGTAGAAGTTATATGTGATTGTAAAAACACGCACACACGCACATACACACGGAAATATACAGATAACTATAAAATTTATGTCTTCAAAAAGCATCCGGAATATATGTAACGTGTATTTTTCCAATGTAAATAATAAATTCTCCAGCAGCGTTAGTTTTAAAACTAAAAATATTGTATTTAATACAAAGTATAAAATAGTAAAAGTATGGTAAAAAATTTCTACTATCCTACACTGCTGGGCGTAGGCCTCCTTTTTTTTTGAGATATGGATTGGAGCTAAGACCTACCACGCTGCTCCAATGCGGATTGGTAGGTTACACATATCCCTAGGGATTCTCTAGAGATATGCAGGTTTCCTCACGATGTTTTCCTTCACTGAAAAGCGTGTAATAAATTGCAATTATCAATTAGACACAAATTTTTAATAGAAAATCTCATTGGTGTCTGCCCGGGTTTGAACACATGATCGTCTCTAGAGATTCGCACGGTCGCACTACTGGGCTATCACAGCTTTTGTTACATGACTGACAAAGAATCGATGTGATCCGAATCCGAAAGAAACACAGTATCATTTAAAACACATTTTAAAAATGTTACAGAAATCTTTTTGAAAATTCTTCTCTCTCTCTCCTCTCCTGCCCTCGCCTTACTATCTCTCTCTCTCTCCCACAACCACAAAACATATTACGTAAAAGATTGGCATTTTGCGATTTTCATGTAAAGGAAAACTATGGAAAAATAAAGTTTGTTTCCGCACTGTGTTTTTCTTTTTCTTCTCCTTCATAAGAAGGATATAGCGGGCTGTTTTACGCACTTAGTCGCTTTTTGGCGACCATCGTGCGTGAGGGTGAAAGGGGCTGGTTACTCCAACCAGCCAAGCTCCTTCCAGAAGCCGAGGATCCTATTCAGGACCCTCGAGGCTTCTTGCAACGTCCTCGGAGAGCCAAGGAAGTCCGACCGATGTTCTGCCACCTCCGTGCAATGCAGCATGGAGTGACATATTGCACTGTGCTATTCCAGAGGACATGCCCGGTTTCGTGATACCGGTGGAGGGCAAGACGGACCAGTTCGTGGTGGGGATGAAGCGCGACGTGGTGGTGGTGCAGTGGGACGGCGAGGGCGCGGCGCGGGTGCTGCGGCGGCTGGCCGAGCTGGACGAGCACAGCCCCCAGAACAGGATCAACGACGCCAAGGCCGACCCCAGGGGCCGCCTGTTCGTCGGTGAGTCCGCCCGACGTCCCTACCATACTGAATATCATAACCGAAACATATAATAAAGACTTGTGTAGAAAGTTCGGAACGTGTACTCGATAAGACTATCAGATGCTCTGTGCAAAATGGGCGCAACTTTCAGACTTCCCCTTATATACTCGTTTCGTATTTTATCCAGTTTTGTCACACCACACATCCATTTGCATGTACTCTTCTTTAATCCGTCTTTTTCATTGCCCAACATTCTGATCCATACAATACGACAGGTCTTATGACTGCTTTATAAATTTTTCCCTTAACTTTAAGGGGCATTCGAGGGTCACATATTGTGCCTGACACCTGCCGCCACTTCATCCATCCTGCATTCATTCTTTTACCCACATCTCGATCTATTTCACCGTCGTTTTGAAAAAGCGAACCAAGGTACCGAAAATCAGAGCAGACTGGCAAAATGTTCCCATCCAAACCGGTCGGGGAGAAATTGGAGGTCCCACTAAAATTGTAAAAGTACATATGTTCAGTTTTAGTACGACTGATTTTTAAACCGACTTTCTCCAACTGGTTGTGCCATTTCGCCAATCTGCTTTGGAACTCAGTTGCATTTTCTCCGACGAGTACAATGTCATCGGCGAATAACTTACACCAAGGAGCCTCCTCTTGAATGTTAGCAGTAAGTGCATCCATTACTAGAAGGAATAAAAATGGACTTAAAGCCGATCCCTGGTGTAAGCCTACAGCCACATCGAAAAGTAACTCTGCTAGTTAGGACAGTAACCTCACAACAATATGGAATCTGCTTGCTTAACCAAGTCAAGATGTAACACGATCTAAACCTGTGAGTGTTCACTAACCGTCTGAGTCAAGCTTACAGCAAAACTGCCTTCAGTATAGCGAGCTCCGTGTTTTATAAACAAATTCTCACTTAAAATAAGCCCCTACTATTGCTATTGGTCACTTGATTACAGTATAGCAAATATGGCATTTATAATTTAAGATCGCGTGATTCCCTGCGAGAGAAGTTTAAGGAAACAGGTATTCTTACATTTGCTTCACAGTATATTTTAAGCAATTTAATTTATGTACATAAAAATACAAAGAATTATAAAACGATAGGTAATGTATATAATCGACAAAGCAGGAACCGACATAAGCTTGCGGCTCCTGCTTTGCGCCTTGCAAAAGTACGTAAGTCGTTTGTGGGTTTTGGTAAAAGATTCTATAATAAAATTCCGCAATCAATTTCAGCTTTGCCATTACAGCAGTTTAAAAAGAGGCTGATACAGAAAGCCTACTATACTCTTGAAGATTACTTAGAAGATAAGAATGTGTGGATATAGCTCTCTTTGAGCCTGTACAAGACAGTAACGACCTAATGTAATTAGTATTAAGAATTATATTTTAAAAAGGGGCAACCGCCAAGTTTCTTGCTGGCTCTTCTCGGTAGGAACAGCTTTCCGAACCAGCAGTAGAGTTGACGATTCAAAAGCACTTGTTTACAAGTTTATTTGAATAAAGAATATTCTGAACTTGAATACAAAAACAAAATAAATGACGTTAAAATGAAAGAAGGGATGATTCCGATTTTGATAGGGCTTGATATTTCCTTTTGTTCTCCACTATATATTGAATGTGAATTTCGTTTCCTGGATGAGATTATTTCTTTCTTCTTCAGTTATTTTTCGTATATATTGTATTCAAGTTTACGAAGCTTCTTTTCGACAAAGATTGACAGAACGGCACAGATTAAACATGTCACAAAGATGAAATTGAACTTTAGTAGCTAGTTTGTAGAATTGTCAACAGATGGCGCTGGCTGTCTATTGCGAACAGGTATAATCTGGCCGTTACTGTTGTCCCAGGCACGATGGGCTACGAGTACGAGCCCGGCAAGTTCCGGCTGAAGCAGGGCTCGCTGTACCGCGTGGACCCTGGAGGCCAGGTGCAGCGCGTGGTCCCACACGTGGACATCTCCAACGGGCTGTGCTGGGACGTGGCCGAGCGCGCCTTCTACTACGCGGACTCGTTCGAGTACTGCGTGCGACGATACGACTACGACATCGACACCGGCGACATATGTGAGAATACTTCTGGTAGCGAACAAAGGGTGGACGTATCCAATCGCTGAAGCCACCCTTGACCTGGATAAGTTTGGCCAAATGGGGCGTTTAGCGACCCACTTAAAATAAAAAAAACGCCATCTAGCAATGTTCCAACTTCTCTTTTTGCTGCCCTTATCCCACTCTAAGAGGATCAGACACGACATGTTTTTCTCTTCCATTCTCCAATCATCCGTCAACTGCTTCAACAATCTTATATATAATATAATATAATAATATAATATATGGGACACTTACACACAAACAAATTCATTTTAAAGAAAATGTTGGTCTTCGGCGGGAATCGAACCCGCGACCCGTGGAGCCGAAGGCAGGGTCACTACCTACTGCTCCAACGAGCCAGTGCAGAACGAGCCATATGCATGCACATCTATATTCATTATAAAACAATGTCTCCAAAAACTGATATATGATCTTTTTTGTGAAATCTATTGCACCGGTTTTGGTTAGTTGGTTGATAATTCTAAAGAGAGTGATTAGAAAATCTACAAAATTGTTACTAAAAAGTCCGCGACAGCATGTCTTTACGAGTATCTCTTATTAAGTCACAATAACTACTTTTATTCTAATTTTATGTTCAAAATCTTTAATATTTAAATGAGTTAATCTTGTATGTATATATATATATTTTTTTTTTTCGGAATCACGGAAATGGCTCAAACGATTTTCCTTCAATTCAGCATATAGGAGGTTTTTGGGAATCGATCTAGCTAGTTTTTATTTAAAACTAGCGGCCTACCCTGCTTCGCACGGGTATAAAATATATAGCCTATGTCACTCAGTGAAAAAAATGATTAAAATCGATCCAGTAGTTTTGATTTATTCATTACTGCCCGTGGCCCGCAAGCGTTAAATTTGGATAAAAACAATTCTCTCTCCCTATACCAAGAAGATTTCCTGCTATCTTTGGAATGTCTAAATTCATATACTACATATTTACATTTTACATTTTTCCCTATATATTTTATGTTTAAAATTAATTACAGCATGTCTTTATATACAACATTCATAGCTTTGTTATCATTAGACAATACAAACATGTTTTCTTTAGAGGTTACTCTTAAAAGAGCGACATTTAGTTGCGCGTCCGATCGCTGCTAAATTCGAAGTGCTATAGGGCGCGGCCTCCTCGCAGGATTTTAAATCTGTGATATCTTCGAAAATGTTCATTTAAATTACATGCTGTAAACGGCCATATTGATCTATATTAAATCAACAATGTATTTAACGTACTTAATTGGATAAGAATTAATGCTATATTGTATAAAAAAATAAGGCATGCTTCGAAAATAAGGCATTATTTTTCGTATAAAAGTTAATGACAAAAAATGCTATTGTGGGTTATCCATAAGAGATAGACATATACCATCGCGGACTTTCCTGTAGACTTTTTCAATGTGTACAAATACTTAGTACATCATTTTGATAAATCTCGTAGGGTTTAGCCTGCGTTTGCAATGAAAGCGAAAAAAAAGTAATTATTTACGACATCACATAAGAAACCTCAAAAATTACAGTATTTCTCTACTCCATATTGAATATTATTATACATTCCTCTTGAATCACTCTATCTATTAAGAAAACCGCATCAAAATCTGTTGCGTAGTTTTAAAGATTTAAGCAGCCATAGGGATATAGGGACAAACAAAGAATGTGACTTTGTTTTATACTATGTAGTGATAATCTCTATAGCATGATTCAGTATTCACGCGCGATGGCTTATTATTAGCGTATTTCATATATAACTTTGGTGTTTCTATACCGATTTCAATGATTCTTTTTTTATACAATGGTTAATACTATTCACTTTTTTATTTAGGGATGACTGAGAGTGATATAAACGTAGGAGTAGACAAATATAACCAGAAAGCTTCGAAGTGCTAAGCTATCGGGAGTTACACGTGTTATTGTGAGTCAACCATAAAAGATAGACATATGCTGTCGTGGGATATTTTTTATATAATTTTAAGGAGAACATTTCCGTCATACATGATTTCTGTGTAGCTTTAACCATCAAGGTTGCACACGCGACGAAAGCTTAAAAAATGGAGTAACTTCTCCCGTTTTCCCGACATTTCCCTTCACTGCTCTGCTCCTATTGATTGTAGCGTGATGAAAAGTATACTATAAACTGCCTAATCACCCCCTGATAGTTATTTTGGAAATATATTCCAGTTACAGAATTGACCTCTCTACAGATTTATTATAAGTATAGATAGATAAAAAATTGTTTTGTTGTTTTTGGGTATAAAAAATTATTAACATTTAAATTTAATATGAAACACTATATTTGCTATAAATTGTCTAGTCAGAAAGAAAGAAAGATATTTATTCGAAATAATGCATCACTTACAGGCTAACAATCTCAAAACTATACTAAACATGCCTTAACTAATAACGAAATAACTATTTTAATTACTAACTATAACTACTACTACTAGTGGTATATATGATTATATACCACTAATCCTCCACTCTTGTCACGTACCTGTCAGTGGTGCAATTTTTCCAATAGGTATGCCACTCAGGATAGTACTGACATCTGCCGGCGCAGCGTGTCAGCCCTGATTTTCAGTGGCACCCTAGATATATTTATATACATACATAAATACTATATATATAATTATAATATATATTATAATATAGTTAGCGTAGTTTATTCGGGGAACGGGCGGTCTAGAGACATTCACATAAAGAGACAAATGACTTTCTCTCAGGATAATATATAATACCACATATATAACGATATGTTCCGTCGCAGCCAACCCGAGGAGCGTGTTCTCGTACAAGGAGCACGGGCTGGAGGGCATCGTGGACGGCATGACCATCGACACCGACGGCAACCTCTGGGTGGCCAACTTCGACGGGTCACAGGTGGGTGTGAGAGTGTTATTCTAATTCCAAGTATTCTTTATTCGAGTTGGCTTTTATAAGCACTTTCGAAGCGATGATAGCTGATGATCCGCCTGAATAGAATAGACCGTCCTCATTTCTTCCCGAGGTGTCGTAAGAGGAGACTAAAATAAGTTGATCCACCGTGTGGTATCCGACTGAGTAGAATAGACCGTCCTCATTGCATGCTGCGGTGGCGTAAGAGGCAACTAAGATAAGTTGACGCCAGGCAGCCGGCCGGTCGTGATATACCTAGTCAAATTATTTAACAACATCTTTAAAACACGTTATGCAGACCCCACTTAGAGTAGAACAAAGGCAGGAGAATGATGATCAATGATCAGGTAAATAGCTGCAAACGTAGCCTTCATCCCAATTTCCAGATGCTGCATATAGACCCTCGCCGTGGGGTCGTAAGTGGAGACTAAAGTAAGTTGATCCACCGTGTGGTATGCGGCTGAGTAGAATAGACCATCCACATTTTTTACTGAAGTGTCCTAAGAGGAGACTACGACCGGCCGGTCGTGATATACTTAGTCAAATTATCTAACATGTTTAAAACACGTTTCGCCAACCACACTTCGAGTGGGATAAGGGCACGGCCAATACCCAGCTGGAAATGCAGCCTTCAGCAGTAGAATGATGGGCAATGCTTAGCTGCAAATGTAGCCTTCATCCCAATTTCCAGATGCTGCACATAGACCCTCGCCGTGGGGAGCTGCTCCGGAAGGTGGCCATCCCCGCGCTGCAGACCACCTCTGCCACATTCGGGGGGCCCGCGCTCGACCAGCTCTACGTGACCTCGGCTGCCATGGACCGCGGCCAGGAGCAGAGGCCTCCTTGCGGCGCCACCTTCTGCGTGACGGGACTGGGCGTGCGCGGTCACCCCAATGTTAATGTTAAGATCGATGAATAAATGTTAATTATATACTATTGATTGTTTTATTTAGTTATGTAACAACGCGACCTTGTCGTTACTGCAAGCAAGCCATGACGTCACATCTTGCCACAGCCTTTCGCGCCATTTTGACGTGGGAGATGTGACAGCCGCTGTCATTATACACTGTCCATTATATTAACCATCTTTTGACAGATTGACGATTTACATATTTAGTGATGTCCTAAAGATTCTCGTATGCGATACCATTCCGATTATAGTACCTACTATCATTAATCGAATTACGTACCTAAGTAATTCGATTAATGATAACCTACGTAAACTAATAACAGATATAGAAATCAACATTTTGATTTAATATTGCCTTAGTTTTTTGAAAATAAATGTTAATCCGTGTGTATTTATTATAATCATAAAAAATATATTATACATCAACTGGCAACATCAACAGACCTTCCGCTCGGCCGCCATTTTGACGTGATCTGTCACTCTCAACTAAACGCCCGTGATAGTCACAACTCACACGCATTTACGTTCGCTGAGTGTTCTCTCGCATCTGTTACACCTTGAGTTAAGTAGCTTTATTCCTCGGAATAAAGTTTTGAACACAATTGGCTTTTCATATAAAAAGTTAAATAAAAGAAAATTATTAATGGAACGCACAGATATAGCTATAGCACGTTGTGATTTTTTAAGAGAGGCAAAGAAAATACAAGATTGGGCAAATATTGTTTTCACGGATGAAACATGGCTCAACGCTAACCACACACTATCTCGTTTCTGGACTGATGATACTGCTGATTCCACTTCCTCAGTACCAATGGGAAAAGGTGAGCGCCTAATCATTTGCCATGCAGGTACAGCAAAAGGATTTGTACAAGACGCACTATTGGCATTTAAATCGAAGAAATCAAATGACTACCACGAAGAGATGAATGCAAATGTGTATGAAGAGTGGTTCAAAAAAATGCTCATTTCATTGGAAGAACCATCAATAATTTTTATTGATAATGCGCCCTACCACTCCCGTCAAATTGACAAAATGCCAACACAGGCTAATAAAAAGCATGAAATAATTAATTGGCTTCGGGACAATGGAGAAAATGTGGACGACTCAATGTTAAAAGTTGAATTAATAAAAATATTAAAAACCAAAAAGAGAGCAAAACGCTATGTAATCAATGAAATGGCAGCAGAATATGGCCATACTGTTCTTCGGATTCCTCCATACCACTGCCAGTACAACGCAATAGAACTTATATGGGCACAAGTAAAAGGGCATGCTGCGAGATGCAATACAAGCCCCCCATTCACAGCGAATAAAATGTTGCAATTGCTAAAAAATGCTTGCACCCACGTAACGGCCGAGAACTGGGCAAGTGTGGTGGAAAGAACTAAAAGAGTAATATTCTCTGATTGGGAACGTGATATTGCGTTTGATAATATATTATCTACACAAGAGCTAATAATAACTGCTACTGAAGACTCCTCATCGGAGGAGTCTAGTGTTGATTATCATTCCGACGACTCGTGCTAATAAAATAAATTAAAATATCCTGATTGTTTTATTTGTATTCATGTATTAACTAAGAAGAAAGTAAAACTTTATATAATGTTATTAAATGTCTTTTAATACTCGTAACATCGATTTCTACCGATTATTTTTAATCTGTGGCATAATCGTAGTAACCCATTATGTGTGACATCACTAAGTGGGCGGTACCCATCCATAAAGTACAAATATTATTTGTATGATATTTGTACGTAAGCAATACAAAACTTAATGAGCGTGAGCTGTCAAAAGACTGATAATATGATGGACGCAGTATAGCAGCTAGCCCGCGAATAGCGAAAGAGAATTTACTTTGATTTTATTTTAGCAATTTTTATGAAAAGAATAAAACTGATTTAGAATACTTATTTTATTTACACAAGTAGTTTAGTAACATATTTAGTTACAGTTGTCTTCTTAAACCTGAAACTGTCTCTTCCATCATCCTCCTGCCCTTATCCCACTCTAAGTGGGGTCGGCACAACACGTTATAAACACGCTGTTACATGATTTGGCTGCGTTTTTACGACCGGCCGCCTGCCTGACGTCAACTTACCTCTGTCGTATTTTACGACACCTCGGTAAGAATGAGGGTGGTCTATTCTACTAAACCGGATACCACACGGTGGGTCAACTTACCTTAGTCGCCTTTTACGACACCTCGGTAAGAAATGAGGTTGGTCTATTCTACTCAGCCGGATACCAAACGGCGGGTCGACTTACCTTAGTCGCCTTTTACGACACCTCGGTAAGAAAAGAGGGTGGTACTATTCTATTCAGCCGGATACCACACGGCGTCTGAAACTGTCTCTTCCAAGTTTAAAAAAAAAAAAAAATATTTTTACCGCGACGTCAGCGTATCTCAAATGTCAGCATTAGAAGCAACTTGTTAGACAATATTCAGTCGCTAATAAATACGCTAACTTGTAAGACGTATCGTAATAATTATATGTTCATCTGCATTACTTTGATTTCGTTCCACAAGCAAATAACATAAGCACAATATCCTTTAATTTTTTTTTTATTATCATTTAAGTAATCCTGAGCAGTATAGTATCAGTCTCTTTATAGCAGTGTTTTTAAACTGCTGTAATGGCAAAGCTGAAATTGATTGCGGAATTTTATTATAAAATCTTATACCCAAACCCACATACGACTTACGTACTTTTGCAAGGCGCAAAGCAGAAGCCGCAAGCTTATATCGCTTCCTACTTTGTCTATATACATCGCCAATTATTTTTATAATTATGTATATTCTTATATACAAAAATTGAATTGCTAAAAATATACTGTGAAGCAAATGTAAGAATACATATTTCCTTAAACTTCTCTCGCAGGGAACTACGCGGACTATTATTGCCTTGACTATTATTGCCACGTATGGCTCTTTGTTGTAATATAAAAATCTTTTCAGAATATAGTGCACATTTTTTAACTCATATACCATATCTATTTTCTAATTATTGCCATATTCAATATGAACACGACAACCTCAAAAATTTATTATTCAACCTAATAATAACAATTTCACTATAATACCAAGTAACTGTTGCAGAAACTCACTGCATCTTGTACTTGGAGATGTGACTTTCGAGGGCGCGATTTAACGTTGCTGTAACGCCATCTATTGTTACAATGTAAAAGTACACATTGAACCATTTTAAACAAATTGTATGAATGAAAATGGTAGATTAATTGTATAGTTTTCTTTTTTAAATTTTTATCCACAATAAGAAAAATCAAAAAGAAATTTGCTTCATTCATGTTCCTAATTTCTATCTGACAAGAAGTTTAGTACAAAAGCAATTCAAATATTATTATAGCAAAATAATATTTTTATTACTTTTGTATTATGGACCTCCCCAAAGTAACTTCTAATTTTATAAATTAGGAAGTTTAGTGTTGATTTGTTTTAACATTTCACGAATTTTAACTTTTAAAATTTAAATGCACTTAACACCTCCACGGTATTGTTACCCCGCTTTCCTTGCTTCTAAAAGTGACTGGTAGGGATGTGTAAAAATAATCGATTTTATATTAATCAATTATTTTTAAATAATCGATTTTATATTAATCAATTAATTTTAAATAATCTATTTTTTTGCACTAAAAATAGGTTGTTTACATTTTCTACTGTTTCCGTTTTACTCTTTTTTTTTTGTTTTCAAGATTAGATACGCATTATTGAATGAAACCAATGTAGCCAAACTACACATTTTAATCGAATTTCACAAACAACGCATCAGCAATTATTTATTGGTAGTTGTCCACTTAAATTAGCCTTTATTCTAACAAATTATTAATATTAAAAAAGGCAACTTTTCAAATAGTCACAGAAAAAAATTATTTATTCTTACTGTGACCACTTCTATTTTACTACTTTTACACAAGTTTGGCAGCCATACATTCTGACTATTATTTCAGAAAAATAAATGTAACATTTTTACAATCAAAATGTAAGTAAATAATAATAAAGGATATAAATAATAAAAGGATATATAGGATAAGTTAGGAAACTTTGTTGATTTGCAAGTTAATAATTAATTGATTATATTTTTTGTGATCTGTTTATTTAAAAAAATATAAACTTTATATCAATAAAATTAAAGTATATCAACAATTTTAAAATAACTACGCTTTCTCAAGTATAAAAATAATTTTAACCAATCCTTATAGATAATTTCTCCTGTTTGTCCGACATATAATTTGGAACGGCTTAAACGATTGAAGAGGGATTAGCATTGATATATAGATATATTCGGATATATCTGAATTTCCCTCTTCCCTCTATCTTAATCTTAGTAAAAAATCCAAAAATCAGAAAAATATATATTTGGAGCAAAGTGAAAATGTTTATATCAACTTAAGTATTAAAATACCCTCAATAATGAATATTTCCTGTCCCCGAAGAATAAACGGGTTTTCAAGCTATATAAGCCCAATATATAAGCTTCAATTACACCAAATTTCATAAATATTACTTTAGCCGTGGAAGCTTAACAGAGAGAGAGAGTTTTCGCATTTATAATATCACTTATAAGATATTTAGGTGAGAAAACAAGTTATAGTATATAGTATTTCAGGTGTTAGGGAAGTTTGAAGTTGACGTTGGGGTGTCCCTTAACACCCAGCCCGGTCACTTTAAAGGTGCACCCTCCAGGGGGGTCTATGGGCCCATCTATGGCCAAGCTTGCTGTCGTCACGAACAGTATATCATAGTCGGGGCCGCCAAAGGTCACTGAGGTGACCTGCTTGGCTGGGATGGGCACTCTCTGCAGGCAGGCGCCCGTGGTGGGGTCTACCTTGATGACGCAGTGGCCGTTGAACAGCGCCACCCACAGGTTACCGTCAGTGTCTATGGTGGTACCGTCCGGGTACGCGTCGATGTTGTTCTTCTTCAAGTCGAATATATATTTGAGATTTGCTGGAACAATGAATAGCGACAATTACACTTAGTACCTGGACCGAGCCTCGGTAATTTTTTTAAAGATAATTAAATACGATATGTGGGATTCGAACCCGGGTTGTGATCATTTTCGGTCCGCTCGTTACCCACCGGCTGTCGCAACATTACGTTTGATAACTAATAAATCCTTTGCTTTCAATGGTACATTAAAAAAAAATTATTCACAAAAATAGCGATGACGATTTTTTTTTTAATAAAATGTAGCTAGATCTATTTTTCTCCCCCAAAACCCGGGGAAAATCGTTGGAGCCGTTTTCGAGATTTAGAAAATATATTTATCTCTCTCGGATTCTGGATAAACTTGGGAAAACTTTGTGACACACTGATTTTCATGAGCACAAAGCCGCGGGCTATAAAATGATCGATTTTCTTAAAATTTACTAAACAAATTTTTGTAAAAGATATTTTTACAAAAAATATTGTTGGCTTTTACTAAAAGCTCAGCTATCAGCTAGTATACATATAATTATATTAATCAAATGTTAATATTTAATTAACAGATCACAAATAGTTCCTGAACATTTAAGAGTCACAATTCAGATAAAAGTAATTGATTCGATAATGAAAAACGAAATTTAAAAAATGGCTAACATAATTTTTTATAATGTAAACACTAACTTATCTCCCCAGTGTCCACGTCATAATCGTATCGCCGGATGTTGTACTCGAAGGTGTCCGTGTAGTAGAAGGCCTTCCGGCGCAGGTCCCAGGCCAGCCCGTTGGAGATGCCGATCCCGCCGCACAGTTTGGTGATGCCGCCGCCGTCCGCGCGGTACAGCGAGCCCTCGCCCGGCCGGATGTTGCCCAGCGGCTCCTCGAACCCCATTGTGCCTTGATCACGACAAACAGCCAAACCGTTAAATATGCTAAAAACACAACTAGAAGACTACGACAAAATCACAAATAATTTTTTAAATTTTAGTAGAGCCCGTCTAGGCTAAAATGACTCGACACCCATATGTTCGACTCAACTTAAACTCAAGCAAATTAAAAATACAACAAATTAATATGTACGAAAAATACATAAAATGTAAAATGACATAAAAATACAATTGTATTGGTCAATCAGTTGGTAAGGACAAAATTGAGTTCCCAAATCCATACTAATATTATGAACTAATATGTCCAGATTCATAACAAAAATGCTCCGGTCGCCACCAAATTACAGTAAAATCATCATATCTTTTTTATTTGTTGACCGATTGAAATAAAACATACCCTATATGTTAAGTGAGACTTTCTACTTCATATTAGTAAAAGCAGCGTCTAAATCGAATCAGCGGTTTCCAAGATTAGCGGGAACAAACGCACAGAGATTTGTCATCGCAACGATTTTATTATATGTATAGATAGAATAGATATAGATAGATAGAATAGATAGATAGAATAGATAGATAGAATAGATAGATAGATAGATAGATAGAATAGATAGATAGAATAGATAGATAGAATAGATAGATAGAATAGATAGATAGATAGAATAGATAGATAGAATAGATAGATAGAATAGATAGATAGCATAGATAGATAGCATAGATAGATAGAATAGATAGATAGATAGAATAGATAGATAGAATAGATAGATAGAATAGATAGATAGATAGAATAGATAGATAGATAGAATAGATAGATAGATAGAATAGATAGATAGCATAGATAGATAGAATAGATAGATAGAATAGATAGATAGAAAAGATAGATAGAATAGATAGATATAGAATAGATAATACTACAGACTGATGGACTTTGACTAATGCGTTGGAGCAATATTGAGACAATTTGGTACTATTTAATCTCTTACATCGTGCTTACATATGGAATTGAAAAATTTCAATTTTTCCTTCGGGAACTGGCTGAAAATACGAACTTCAGAATTGAGGGTACTATAATATTTAAGTTGACGCGAACAAAGTCGCGGGAAACTATTAAGATTATATGGCTTGATTATTTATCAAACAGTTCTATGCGACATCATCATCGTCCTGCCCTTATCCCACTCTAAGTAGGCTCGGCTCAACATGTTACAAATATGTTGTCACATAATTTGGCTACGTATTTTACGACCGGCCGCCTACCTGACGCCAACTTACCTTAATCGTATTTTACAACACCTCAGTAAGAAAGACGGTGGTCTATTCTCAACCTGATACCACACGGCGGGTCGACTTACCTTAGTCGCCTTTTACAACACCTCGGAAAGAAATGAGGGTGGTCTATTCTGTTGAGCTGGATACCTCACGGCGTTAAAAGGGATATATTTATAAATATAACCTGCAAACACTCTCCCCCGAGGATCAGCTTTCCCATCGTTAATCCTGGTTCTGGGAAACACGTCTTCATCGACCGTTCCCAACTCGCGCACCACCTTCGCGGGACTCCCATCAGCGCCGTCCCACTGCACGATAGCGAAGGTCCTCTCCAAGCCCACCAAGTACTGGTCGAGGACACCCTCCACGGGCACTACGAAACCGATACGACCATCTGGAAATTCATTAATATATGTATATCTATACTAATATATAAAGCTGAAGAGTTTGTTTGTTTGATGGTTTTAACGAGCTAATCTCATTAACTACTGGTATGATTTGAAAACTTTTTTGAGTTGAAGATAGTCTATTTATCGAGGAACGCTATATAACATACAGATGAACAGTAGAAGAGCAGCAATAAAAAATATTACGAAAACAAAATTTAAAGCTTTCCTTGCGTGCGCTAAGTAAACGGTGAAAGTTATTCAATAATCCCCTCTAAAAGTTCTGAATAAAAGTCCGCGACAGCACATGTCTAGCTTTTAAAGTTAACCCGCTTTAACTATTTTATCAAGATACTATATTACGTTTTTAATCTTTCCTCACGAGTGGAGCCGTTGGCGATTTCCAGTCTTTACCTAATATTCAAATGAGTTAATCTTGTATAGGTATATATCGGTGAAAGAACTCATCGTGAGGAAGCCTGCATATCTCTGGAGATTCTTCAGATATGTTCCCATTTCTCTCCAAAAAAGGAGATTAGAGGCCAACAACGAAGCCATTTCGACTGATAGAATATTCATCCTTAGCATAATTCCATTTTAACTTTTTCTATTTTACGCGGTAATTTCTATTTTGAAGAAATAGATCGAATAAATCTTCTATATCAGCGTCTTTTTAGTAGTTGTTTTAAACTTCTCAATTTTTTTGTGATATTCTATTATAGAAGGTTATATACCTAAACCCATAAATGATTTGCGTAATTTTTTAAGGCGCAAGCAAAGCAGGAGCCGCAAGCTAATGTCTGTTCCTAGTATGTGCTTAAATTACTCTCTAAATTGAATATAGTATCAACCCTTACCAAGTTTAGTCTTAGTATGTTGTCCAGTCTGCAGCACATACTTGTGTATGGAGCACCCGAGGATGTCCACGAAGAACAGCGCCTGGTGCCGCTCGTCCCAGTGGGGGCCCTCCCCTAGCTGGAGGGGCTCTGTTAATTTCTCAACCTTAACTGACATCTTAAACAAGAAATTAAGCAATGATAAACTCTACAATATAACCGCAATGAAAATAAAACAATCATTATCATCTTCCTGCCCTTATCCCACTCTGAGTGGGGTCGGCACAACATATAATAAACATGCTGTCACATGATTTGGCTGCGTTTTTACGACCGCCCGCCTGCCTGACGTCAACTTACCTCTTTCGTATTTTACGACACCTCGGTAAGAAAGAGGGTGGTCTATTCTACTAAACCGGGTACCACACGGTGGGTCAACTTACCTTAGTCGCCTTTTACGACACCTCGGTAAGAAATGAGGGTGGTACTATTCTACTCAGCCGGATACCACACGGCGGGTCGACTTACCTTAGTCGCCTTTTACGACACTTCGGTAAGAAATGAGGGTGGTACTATTCTATTCAGCCGGATACCACACGGCGGAATTAAAATAAAACAATATCATTAATAATTTTTTATTGTTAACTCCGTAAAGTAACATTTTATTATAGAATTCTTCATCATGCGGCTCTTAGGGCGTGAGGTTGCCGCCCTTTAGTTCCATATCCAAATATTATTTATGCCTTGTGGTATCCCGCTGAGTAGAATAGACTCATTTCTTACCGAGGTTTCGTAAACGGTGACTAAGGTAAGTTGACGTCAGGCAGGCGGGCAGTCGTAAAAACTAGCAAAATCACATACCAACATGTTTAAATACATGTTGTGCCGACTTAGAGTACGATAAGGGTAGGATAATGGCAGAATAATGGATTATGTTGGTATGAGGGCTTAGAGATTTATACATCTCACAGCGACAACAAAATAATTTTAATTGTCATTGAGCAAATTGACAATGAAGATCATATTTCGGCGATTTTATTAATAAAGCAAAGGCGCATGACTTCATGGTTTCCATTACTAGCATTCTCCAATGCGAACGTTTTAAATTATTTAATGTTCTTTAAATGCACCTGTGCTCACCGAACTAACGAAAAAACCGGAAGTCAGTCGTAAAAATATGTTTTAGACAAACGTGTTGGAAATTATTGTCCTGTGAACAGATATTTGAAATTTAAATACTAGCTATTTAATAATTTACTAGCAATCGCAATTTACTAGCAATTAAAAATATTAATACATAAAAAGATTAAAACCGTATTATGTTAATTACTAGCGGCCTGTCCCTGCTTCGCACGGGTATAAAATATATATCCCATGTCAGTCAGTGTAAAAAAAATTATTAAAATCGATCCAGTAGTTTTGATTTATTCATGACTGCCCGTGGCCCGCAAGCGTTAAATTTGGAGAAAAACAATTTCCTCTCCCTATACCAAGAAGATTTCCTGCTATCTTTGGAATATCTAAATTCATATAGTACATTTTTACTTTTACATTTTCCCTATGTATTTTATTTTTACAATTAATTACAGAATGTTTTTAAACAAACTCTTGAAAGAGCGACATAGCTGCTAAAGTCGAAGTGTTATAGGGCGAAGCGCGGCGTCCTCACGACATTTTAAATCTGTCATATCTCTGAAAATGTTCACTTAAATAACATGCTGTAAACGGCCATATTGTTCTATATTAAATCAACTATTTATTTAAGGTACTTAATTGGATAAGGATTAATGCTGTATTGTATGAAAATTGCTTCAAAAATATGGCATTATTTTTCGTAAAAAGTAAATGACAAAAAATGCTATAGTGGGTTATCCATAAGAGATAGACATATACCATCGCGGACTTTTCTGTAGACCTTTTCAAGGTGTACAAATACTTAGTACATTATTTTGATAAATCTCGTAGGGTTTTGCTTGCGTTTGCAATGTAAGCGGAAAAAAATGTAATTATTTACAGAAACCTCAAAAATTACAGTATTTCTCTACTCCGTATTGAATGTTATTATACGTACAAACCTTCCTCTGGAATCACTCTATCTATAAAAAAAACCGCATCAAAATCTGTTGCGTAGTTTTAAAGTTTTATGCGTACATAGGGATATAGGGACTTTGTTTTATAATATGTAGTGATGTAGTGATATTTCAATCACTACACAACTAAAATTAAAAAATTAAAATAGTGACCGCTATAGATTATATTAGTAAAAATTGGCTTGCACAGGAAATATTCTTTCAATTCTTAGCTTCAACAATTTAATAGGACGTCGATTGCATTCATGCAATAAAAACCGAGACGCTTGAGATATTTGCCTCGCAACATGAATCATCACTCTGGACATAAGATATTATGATAATATCAAGGTCGCACAACATAACTGCAGTTAGTGCAACTAAGCACAAAGTAATAATTATATCCAGATATAGAACTTTATAAATTACAGCTAATCTAGAAAGCATTGTACCTACGTCTGCACGTAGCATTAATGATAGAATGTCTTCGTTTCGCAAATTCGTCTGCCTAAATGACCATTTTTATTGCAATTTAAATTCAAATGTTATTTATCCAAGTAAACTTCGTAAAAAAATGGCTTTTGAATTCCTACCGACAAGATCCAGCAAGAAATTCAGCGGTTGTTTTTTTAAATATATTTCAAAATATAATTCTTGTAACTAGTTACATTTAATCACTACTGTCTTGGAAAGGGTCGAAGAGTAGCTAAATCCGGACATTCTTATCATTTAAGTAATCCTCAATAGTATAGTAGGCTTTCTGTATAAGCCTTTCTTTAAAAGTGTTTTTAAACTCCTGTAATGGCAAAGCCATGCCACAAAAACCCATAATAGCAAAATTCAATCCACTTGTGGGTAGTCGCAAAATATAAATATACATATATCCAAAAAATGTTAGTACGAAAAAGTAAGATACCTAAGTATTATTATAAATTACGGTAATTTAAGCAGCAGCATATAGGCTTGAGGGAGAAAAATCAATCTAGCTAGATTTTATTAAAAAAAAAAGTCGTTTTAACCCTGTTTTTGGGCATTAAAAAATACTAAAATTTACATTGAACATAAAACACTATTTTTGCCAATGATTTATAGAATTAGGCGTTACTTTGCGGAGATCCATAATACAAAAGTAATAATAAAATTATTTTGCTATAACCCGCGAAGAATTTCATCGCGGAATATAGCAAAATAATTTTATAATTACTTTACTATTTTTTCCGTAAATTGTCAAGTCGGCGTAGCTTATTCGGGGAACCGGTGGTCTTGAGAAATTAAAATACTAAGGATCGAGGCCCCACCTACCCAATTATTAATAAAAAATTTTAATTTGTTTTTTTTTATTTTCTAAAAAAAATTACCGAGCGAGACTAGGTCACCCAGGTACTATTATTAATATAATAAAAGTTTAGACTATATATGTATATCTTTTGATAGATTCCATTTGAAAATGCCTAATCTATAAAATTGTGATATTAAGATTATCTATTGCAAATATTATTTATTTATTATACATACATATAATTAGAAAAGAGAAAGAAAAAAATAGCACATATACAAAGGCGGACTTATTCCTAAAATGGATCTCTTCCAGTCAACCTTTTAATATTATTAGATATAGCTACAGTAACATATATTATAATAACAACTTTTCACTCTATTATCGTATAAAACAACATTACCTTACTATACAAGTATCCAAAATAATTCGATCCGGTTTTACGCAACTGTACTACTCTCACAAGTGCTATCACTTATATAATTATCATGGAATAAATAGCTTATTGTATACGCGGGATGACTGCCTAGAGTGATAACCGCTTCTAAGCTAGGTCAGCTCGCGGCGTATCGCATATCGTACGTTATTTATGCAAGTACGATGGCGACTGATAAAATATCTACCTATGACTATCATTTCCATTTGCTATATTTTTTTTATAGAAAATATTAATTGATTTTAATATACTTTGTACAACACGAACAATTCATTTAAGAGACCGTATTCGAGCGTAAAATCTCGTTAGAATATATAAATATCATGTTTAGAGAAAAATAAAATTTAGTAAATCGCATAACGTTGATTTCGTATCAAAACTATATTATTTTCTTCGAAGGCTCTAATTAATATGGCACTATAGACCATAAGAGACTGCACGAGCTGCGTTCATACTTCGAGCTCCAAATCTATAATCGAGGTATAATAGTGTTTCGATGGTTAAGACAGCGAGAAAAATTCGAAAAACTGCTCTTCATGTATTATTAGATTGACATTTCTCGACATTGTGGATTGATTATAATTCGAAACTTAATAATTAAGTAATACATTTTGCAGCTTCATGATTTCAAACTTTAAAACTCTTTAAACACTCTTACAAACTCCCTTACAATTATATTTAACAGAGTACGACTTTTAAACAGCTTATGAATAAATGTCCCAAATGGGCTCGAAACTAGTCGAGCTAATCCAAAAGAATGAGAAATGAGTATAGCCCGTTTCTACACATTAACTTATAAAAAACTTATAATTTTTATGAGATTTTTATATTTATTTCTTTCTTGAAAAACGATGCTTCTATTTGATTTAACCAATCCTCACTTATAGAAGAACGTTATGTTTTAAAATTCAAATAACGTTATCTAAATAATATTTGTGATCTGTTGTATATTTAACTTAATGTCACTATGAAATGAAGTAATTTTTATCTATGATTTTTATCGTTAAGCATCAATACATATGTAACCGATTCAATAATTTTAATATCCACATGCTCTTATTTTAAAATGCTTTTTTCATTATTCCGTTTTTTTGTTAAACAGCATATTTTATACTTAAACACGTTCTAAAAAATGTTTGATACTCTAACATGTTTTTATATAAAACATCATATAATTTTCAATATCATTAAGTATACCATATATACATTTGGTAGCTGTTGTCACGAAGTGTTTGCAGATTCTTCTTTTATTTCAACTCTTAAATAATTACTATTGTTAGTTTTATGTTATTGTTGTTTGGAATCATAGCGCACACTCAACACTAGCCTATTCTATAGATAACATTAACAATGATCTTTTCAAGGTTAAAGCAAAGATTACAGTACATAATGAAGGTTAAAGACAAGTGCCAATCATTGATGGGAATCTCTTGTATTTATATCCTACAAATTTACTTTTATTTAAACACTTTGTATACATTACATTAAAGCTTTTTACGGAGAACTTAATCAAGCCAAACCACTGTAGATGGTTTTTTTTTATTTATAATTTAATTCTAATAATAACTAAACAACACGGATTCTGTTGGGGCTCGCAGTTCTACTCACACTTTACTAGAACATGTTGCGTTTACTACTTTTTTAAAGAAAAAATCTTTAAAAACTGCTTGGGGATTGAACCCACGATATTAGTGTTGTATATTCTTGTATTTAAAAAGTAATAATAATATTATTTTGCTATAATCCGCGTGTATAGTATATCTATGACACGCTTATTATAAAGTATCATTTTCATTAAACCGCACGTACTACAAAACACTATCACCACACTTGACTAGCACTGCACACATTCACTAAGACAATCACGACTAAATAATATTTCGACTTTCGACTATAATTTCCAATAATCTATGATTTCCTCAAAAGATTATAACTGAGAAAGGATAGGGAAAATAAAACACAGAATGAAAAAATCAGCTTACTTTATTAAATGAAATTTGGAAAAAAAATTACAAATTATACTTCCGAAGGCGGACGTGGTGCTTAGCTTTGAGCTCTGTACAACCATACGCACTTATCCGTTATATTCACAACACAATAATTGTATACACAGTGATGGGACACTAATTTGGTGACCAGGTCGGCACTACGCTGGTAATTTACAAAAAGGTTACTTTAACTTGGCACAAATAACTACAAACTATATTAACATTACATCAGTAACGCTCAGAAGCTCGCATCTGCTTATAATCCTATGTAATTTTCTACAAAGAGTTTCTCTTTCAAACTGATTTTCACTTTCTCTATCCTGGATGCTAGAATCCAACCTTTTTAAATGGTAATGCAAAGTATGCAATTTATAGTAAATTCTAGAATTGAGTCAAAATACGAAAATATTATAAATAATTATCCTATAGATTTATGTAAATACTTATTTATATATATTTATTGACTGTGCATGTAACTGTAATAATTAAGACAACTTTAGATACCATAAATTTGAGTTCTACTGTCCTTTTTTTACTCATTTGTTCTGTTTTTGAAATCTCAAAAATATCTATGGAATTCAATCTTAGAAAGTTTATATATTAAAATGTCAATATACTTGGGGATGAATTTGAATCATATATCTTTGTAGAAATCATGAGATTCATGAGATATGTTGTCATATATACCATTTCGGAGTCCTTAACCATCTGAGCGTTACCAATATAACTTATAAGGAATCAAAAATACCCTGCGGGGTTCTGACGAGGTACACAGTAACTGACGGTACACTTATAAAAATAAAACTAAATTATTTCTTTAGGTAAATATTAATTAACGACTAAAATAAAAATCTAACCGCTATCGATTTACAAACTAATACTGAAACACCGAACGACTTTACACATCACACTACACTTATCTTTTTTTTTTACTTTTTTAAATATTTCAACAACCACTGTACAAACAAAGTTACCATTATATAGTAGTTACATTTAATATATACTTAGGTGTACTTATGATATAGAAAACGTCAATCGGAAAGGCGATACCAGGGCGTTGTTTATTTATAATAAAAAAAATTGTTTCAACATTTACACAACCCTACTCGAGACATACCAATTTAGATGATCTCAATTTAAAAAAAAAATCCAGCATTTTATGCACTTTTAAAAGGTAAAAACTTAAATCATAAAATTTCTCAACGTAATAATTGTGATTAGCTGTAGTTGTAAAAAAAATTGTGAATTTATCGCGGGTAAAAACAAAATAAAATTGTTTGTGCGTTTTCAAATATATGATCCAAACTCATTAAGGGTTGCGATAATGTTTTATTTAAAATACTCCGCTAAATTTACTGATATAAATTCTAGAACGCTAAGTTCTTAATCGAGAAAATTCTCAAAAACCTCGGCTTAATACCCTCTTTCCGACTAACGTTATTAAAACTAATGGTAGAGGGTCAAAAACAATGGGCGGATTTACCGATCAATATTTTGAGAAGAGAAATGTGTTAACTTTATAAAAAATCACTTTAAAAACGTCACCCACAAAATAGTGAGGCAAAGATAAGAATATAAATGTAAATAGAAGAGCTATTGTAAATTTTGAAATATAAATATCCCACATACACGACTAAACACACTTACAATTTGTAAAGGAATCTAATTATATAATAGTTGGTAGATAAAAAAATATATTAACAAAACCTATTGTCTATGCTAAGTGTAACGGAATAGCTTAGGCTGGAGTTTACTCCTTAGAACGATTGTCTTTGAATAGGACAAGAAATGTCATACTTGCATATTGGTCATTTAAAAAATATTATTTTAATGATGTATAGGTAATATATTGTTTTTATAATTTCCATACATTAATTGTCTTTGAAAATCAATTATTAAGGAGTGAATTCCACAAATCGATGCATCGTCCAGAATGGTCGAAATATAAAAGTACAAAACAATGTCGTTGAAAGTTTTTTTTTTTATATAAGTGTGTTTAGACCTTCCTTACGTCAAAATGGCGCCCAACCATAATTCCAAATCACAGCCAAATTTATAAACATTCCAAAAATATCTGAAATTTTTGCATAATTTAATTGAGTTATATGTGTTTTGCATTTGAGAAACGCTGCCCTACATTACTTTGTTCCATAACTAAACACTAAACAGGTTTTTGATGCCTACAGTGGCATTTATAACTTGGTTAGAATAATAAAGCGCCGTAAAAAAAAGGATTTTATCTGAATAGATATATATGGTTTATAATTTACTGAGTTAAGTGGCCACTTATTGATATATTTTATCAACAAGGGAGATGGAGCATCGTGTATATAAGTATTATTATGTAAAGACCATCATTATTATAAAAGACTATAATAAATAAACTATTATAATAATTGACACAATGTGTGGGATAACTGAAATTTTAAATAATATTTTATTTTCGTAATTTTAATATTTTTAATATAGAATTTCTTTTGGAAAAGTGTAACCTAGTTTTATTCCTGAATTAATTATACTTTTTTTAAAACAAAAAATTACTTTTCTAACTATATGACTTTATATTTTATTTTTTATTATATATATTTACATAATAAAAAGCATTGTTTGTTTCTTACATAATTGTAAAAATACAGGGATAAAAAATGATTGACACAAGAATGATATTAGTTTTTTCGAATAACGATCCAACTTTTTGGATTATTGCAATACATGACTTTGTAGAGAAATAAATGGCATTTTATTTAAAATTTAAGAACAAATCAATTATCATAGTAGTTATTATGGACAATCTAGAAATTATATAACAATTTCGATACAGGTGCACATTTTGGACAATGTGCGTCACCATTTAGAATGCAATGTGATAAAATTTATTATCAATATCATGACGTTGATAAGCGAAAATCCAATGAAGGGCAACATTTTCTCAACCATATAACACATATATCTCAATTTACAGTTTGAGAGTACGGCGTTCTCATTGAAGATGGCAACGAGCGGCTTGTATGACTACAATATTTATACAAAAAAAAGCAAAAATACAAAGCATCGTCGCGTGCAGAAAGTAAGTCAAGTTATATCGGGGCCTGTATTACTTTATTATTTATACCGTTTCGTAAAGTTTATAGTTATCTGTGTTCTGATTATATTATGTCCACAGCTTTATTACAAGGGTAGATAAGTGACTTGATATCGAGTTATCTTTAAGTATTGCTGATTGTTATTGCCATTAAAGACAAACAAATATATAACCTCTTTTGATAAGAAAACTTTTACACAATAAAATAATTTGAAACAAATTAAATTAACGGATTTATATAGCATTAATAAATATATATTATCATTAGAATATATATTGTGAATTTTCAAACTGTTTTCTGTTCAATAAACACTGTCATTTTTCGGCAGCAACAAGAGATTTTGGTTATTGTATGATAAGGTCCATAAATGTAACCTATTTTGTGCAAAATATCTAAAGTATATGACACGAAACATTGTGATTTAGAGAAAATATCGATGTTTACTATGTAAATCCGTCAAAAAACGTTGTCTCTATAGTAATAATCGAGGAAATAAATGTCATAATATTGTAGGACAGGCCCATGCTTTGTTTTGATTCTTAGATGTATTGTAAACGAGTCGAAGTAACAATAAATGCATTCTCAGTATTATGATAAATGCAAATCGTCCTAAGGTAAAATAAATGCGACGACTAGGTCAGCGGTATATATATAAAACTTAAAGCATGAATAGACGATCGAATATGGTTCGACTGAACCGATTCCTTATTCGTTACTTTGTATCCGCTATGCGATCGCACCGAACCGCACACCGTCACATTTCCTATGCTTATACATGCGACATGAGACTTTATTCTTCGAATAAGGCGATATGTTTACTTATGAGGTATTCTATCAAAACGTGTAAAATCGTGTCGTTGCAACAACAATCGTTGCTACATCGCCATTAATAATAAAAAAGTAAGTCATAGTCAAAATGTTATCTCAAAACAGAATCTTAAATTTAGTATTAGTATAAAATCACAGGTTTTGTCAATAATAATACCCGAGACCTATAAATCATTGCTGTGCGTGTTAAGGCTGAATAACGAGTGAATTTCCAAAATTTAGTTTTCCACATGAGGTGCATAAAGTTCGATATCCGCCAGCAATCAGACCAATAGAGCCGATAATAATGTACGGCGCTACACAATCAAATATAACTCAAGAGCGAACTGCGTTCGTGGTTCGGCCGCACCATATTCGATCGTCTATTTATACTTTAAGATCCGCCCTTATTTCAGTTTGAACCGACAGATCAAGATTATATTTCCGTGATGCATAAGATTTATGACAACGATAAAACAAAAGTAATAATATGATTTTATTACCGTGATAAATTTATCGCTTATTTACTTATTTACCAAGTTATTAGTTACGTATTTCAGCAATTTAACACCTAATTCTATAAATTATAGTGATAAAACGCAAAAAATGAAAGCGGTCAAAAAGTACTGGAACAATATATGAATGTACGGTCTTGAAACACAAATTGTACTCGTCTTTTACACGTCAATTTCTTTAAGTAATAATTTAAGGGATATTTGAGAAAGGATCGAAATATAGCCTAACATGTTATTAGTTTGGTTTCTAATTTCTTAACGGGACACGAAAACTTTCTTCATTGGATATTTTTACCCCTTATTTATCAGTTAAATCTTTACGCAACACGGAAATGATATACTAAATTTACCCAAGCACCAAGTATAACAGTTTCGAGGATATGAGATCATTATAGGATATACCGTGCTTATTGCTGGTAGAGATTCATCGAGCGACGAGCATTACGAGATCTGTTGAGTAAACCACTCGAGGCGAACTCTATCGACTTATTGTAAAACTAAACTAACGTAAATTAACTTATAGGATATGTGGTAACAGGCCAAATCTGAGCTTTGGAACAACGAAATCTGTACCCAACTAAAACTGTACCAAATGTAAATGGTGCCAATCATTTCAAAATTTTCGATTTCGGTTTAATCTTATATCAGAGTAACGCGAATCAGAGACAGAGCGTTTATTGTACATGGATTCCGAATACCAAAATTGAGAGTTCTAAATGTGTTAGAAATACATCGACGATATACTTTCTTTTTCTAAATATTTGGATTTTTATTAACGAAAAATTTGAAAAATTATAGTCTATTACGTAATTTTGTCTATTATTTGTTTGAAAATGTCTTTTCTTGTTTGTAAAATACACAAAAAAAAACTAGCGAATTCACCATAAAATTTCAATTTGATAATTTGAACATTTTTTATTTTTTTCAAGAACTGTAGGCTACAGTGACTTGAAAATTTTGAATAATCGTTTCTGTGGTTCTCAAAGCTCAGATGTCGCGTGTTCCAAACTTGTAGCGAACTAAAATTACCTTAAATTTCCGCCTGACTCTATACATACCGATACTTTACATATCTCACCTTATAAGGAATGATAATCAGCGCCCTAACCTCTATCTAGTGTATATTTCCGAAACCCTACAAAAATTCTTCGAAAAACCCTGTCGACCTCAACAATTTTGCAGCACCTTTGAACACTTGGGGATAACGTAAAGGAAAGTGTGACGTCAACCGAATCCGGATAGTGGAGGGGTATTATATACTAGACACAAAGATACACCAATATAGTTATATGAATAATGTTTAAATAGACATTTAGATTTTTCAAAAAACGAGTGTCTAAACCATAGTGTCGAATGACGTTCGGAAATCGAAAGTGTTACCAGCGCTATATCAATTAAATTTTAACGTCATTGTGTAATGTTGAGAAAAGCCTAAAACTCCTCGTTTCCGTTTATTTCAATAAATGATGAATGAATTACCTCATCGAAGCAATTAATCTAAGGATGTCAAAAATATGCCATCTTTGCACACTTTCGTCTAGTTATATCACTACTGACATACGAAAAATCGATTATTTTCTTGATTCTAAATTACAATGACTGTTTATCGCTTAAAATTATAGCGCTTATTTAATATCTGTGGTGTTTAAAATATTATCTTGCTTTTATTGAGCATTTTTAAAAATAAACATTTTGAATAAATAAATAAAACGTTTTTTTTAGTTATGTGGAGTAAAAATAATCGGTTTTCCTCTCGATTCCATTCGATTGCAATTTAAATATTCCAGAGCTGGTAACTATGGTTCCGGTATATAAATATGTCATCGCACACTATGGTATTAGACCCCCGGCCACACTACTGTCAACTACTGTTATATGCTGATACATTTATAAAGGGCTGTTTCAAAATTGTCAACTACGGCGCCCGTGCTTACGTCCTAAACACATAGATAAAAATATTAAGTACAAGTTAGAGATTAAATTTTACAAGACAACAGCCATTTAATCTATTGTCACATCAAACACCGAATGAATAACGTACTGCGTTCAACGTGCGTATCTTAATACCGACTTTGCATAAGATAGCAATGACGATGTAGGAATAATTTTCAGGACAAGCAGTATATTTGATGACTTAAAACTTTTTTACAAATTTATTCGAAACAAAAATATTTAGAATTTTTTATGCCCTCAAAAATTAAGAGAATTTCTTTTTAATCATTTTAAAATTATTTATTAAAAATTATTTATTATCGACTCAAATTTGATGGAAATAATTGTTATGACTATATGACGTCTAACGTCCGTGAGTTACAAAATGGCGGCCACTGAAAATCGGTGGTTACCCATTTTGTGACGTCACACCATGCAATTGTTTCGTTTTATGTAATCTTTACTCTTTGAAACTAAGTAGTGTACATCATGTATAAATTCTTTCTTTCTTTCTTTTACTTTTTATGTGATTCAAGGTCTTAAACTCTAAGAAGGTCTCAGTAATTTAATCTAGTAACGTTTAACGCAGTATGTTATTGAGAAAATTTACCTAAACAACAATTCAATGCCATATAAATGTAAATCGTATACCGTTTTCGATGAGCAAAAGTCGTTGTGGGTTTTATTAACGAGATAATAACCCTTTCTAGTACATATGTTATAATTATAGTAAATTGACGCCCACTAGATAGTGAGTCGAAATAATATCAGTAATTTATTGTTAAGATCAGCTGACATACATAGAATTATCGGTAAATTGAACAAAACAATTGCATACTTTCATTTTAAGTCAGTCAAATTTTATTCATCAAAGTCTTTTAGCCAACTTAATGTAGATTCTAGGCAATTTTTTCTCTAATTCTGACTTCTCGAAAAATCTAGTCACTTTTAAATTGAGTCTATGTTTTAAGCTTAATTCAAAGTAAAATCTGTAGAAAGTAGCAGAAAAGTGAATAATTAATGTACACTTTTTAGTATACACTTATTTTTTCTTTAAATTGAGTTTAATATATAGATAAGAGATTCAATTTGTCATTATGTTTGCACACATAAAAGATGTTGTCCACAACCTCACATTAATGCAAAGTTGTTGTTAAATATGGAATCCATATTTTGTATAAACATTTAAGTATGCAAAAATTTTATATCAATTTACCTTTATACCGTTATTTTGCATTTTCGTTATTTTATCACTGTCGTGACAAAAACATATCTAGTGGGCGAAAACCGTCATAATAAATCCCTGAACACTGGAAAAGCCCTATTCCCTGTTTCAAAATTTAAGGTCAGTCTTAAATATTGTATTTCAGTTTTTAACTGAAATTTGTTACGTCTTACTTAAAAAAAAAAAGTGTCTTATATTTTTGAATAAATGTAAATAATTATAATTAATGTTAATATATTAGGTGTAATTATATACCTAATTGGTGGGTCTTTACTAAACAGACTATATTTATTTTTTCTACTTTAAACTTTATTTTTTACTGTCGTGAATTATGCGTGATCTGCAATTATCGGCTTAGAAGTCAAATACATTTAGCTTCTTGTCAAGAATGTGTTTTTAGAATGGTTAAACAAACAATTTCAAAACTGATGTTATCTTTTAAATCTATTCTGGTTGAGGGAAATATGTTTTGAGTCAAAATATATTATGAAAGTAGAAAAAGTAGATCATGCAAAATATGATGTACTTATTATCTCTTTTGTATTAGTAAGATTTTTATTTTAAACGGTTTAGTTTTATTATTAATATTAAAAAAACTCAGTCTCAATGTCATATAACAACCGTGATAGTTAAAACTAAATTGTAGTTATATTTGAGATTAAAACAGTTAATTTTGAGATTATATTAGTTATGTTTGAGATTAAATTGTATTTGAGATTAGGTTAGTTTGAGATTAAATTTGAAATTTGTAAAATAATTTATAGTCTGCTAGCACCGTTGTTGTTTTTTTTTTCATGTGATATGTGTAATCCGTCTATATAAAATATATATTCCAATATGTTTTGAGTTTGAATATAATTGAAGTAGAGAGTCGTTTAATACATATTTGATAGGTTTAGAGGTTAAAGTGAATTGTTTCAGTTTAAAAACTTATATTAACCACCCAAAAATAATATATTAGTTTTGATCGTAATGTTTCATACAAAATTAGAGATCCATAAAATATAAGAACATAAAAAATGGTTTTTACTTCTTGTCATTTAAATTTTTCGAAATCAACCTAAAATATATTATTGTAATATTATACTGAAATTTCAGTTTTTACGAACCATTGTAACGTTACAAAATTTCAAATCGATATGAGAAAGAGCTTATTGGAAAAAAAATCTTATCAAGTTTATAAACAATCAACTTTATCAACTTGAAACTATGTTTCTGTTTTTTTATATAAAAAAAAGTTACTTTTTAGTAATTAAAAAATATGCTGACCAAACTTGGGAGCAGTGTGTATCGTCTCTCGATATTCAATGTACTGAATGTAAAAAAAAGTGAAAAGTTTTCAATCAGCACTTAGATAATTTTGATAGAAAACCTTTAAATAACTTTATCAGTTATATTTAAAGAGCGTAAGATATTATTTAATTATTTTCCCGGACTATATGAAGTTGTAATATTTTTGTTATTAATATAGTGTGAGAAATGTATTTCTGTATATTTCGATAAAAAATACTAATACATTGAATGTCTAGATACGATTAATCAGTTATCAGTACCAGTTCAATTTATACATAAGCCTATAGTCCTTTGGTTATCCGTTGGTCGTGAGAATCATTATTATACTAGAGTATGAGAACCTGATGTATGTCCATCGAAGAATAAGAGAAAGCAAATTAAAAACAGATTTAATTAAGAATATACCTTGTTGGTATGTTTTTTCTAAAGAGACTATATCTGTCCAAAATTTCTATTTTTTTTATATATTGTTACTGTAGTGTAAATGAGCCAAATACATCTCGATCTATCGGAAAAATAAAGTCATATATCACATATATAGCATAGGAAATGTGACTTTATTTTTTTGGATAGGGCGATCTATGTAGGTTATTTTCAATGTATTTTTAATATAGAATGGTTAAACAAGCAATTACAAGACTATTTTATATCTATCATGACTAAAAGGAGAGTCTCTTTTTGACACATTATCTGATTTTAATTAGATCAAATTTAATTGTAAAAAAATTCAAACTTTTGTGACTGTTTTATAAAAAACCCATACACATTTCGAAAGTGTACGACATTGTTGTTAATATTTAAATTAAAAACAAATATTTGTTATTAGACAGAGATATGTATACGTCTTTTATCTTCCTTCTCTTATTAATTTTTGTGACTGTTTTATAAAAAAAAAAACCCATACGCATTTTGAAAGTGTACTTCATTGTTCTAAATATTTAAATTTAAATATTTGTTACTGGACAAAGATATATCTCTTATCTAACTTCTCTTATTATTCGTTGGACACACACAGGCTTGTCTATGGCTCCCCCACTCTATGTATAATATGGTGGTCGATGGTGTTTACTTGTGGTCCGAGTGGTGCGGTGGGGGGTAGGGGGGTGCGTAGTAGTGCTGCACGGGCGCGTACTCCACGCCATCGTCGTAGCCCATACACCCCATGGTGTTCACCATTCCCATCATTGCTGTAGAACCAAATTTTGACACATTACAAATAGGCGAAAATTATTATTAGATTTTATGGTGTAAAGGATTACAAGGAGTAATTTATAGAATTAGGCGTTACTTTGCGGAGGTCCATAATACAAAAGTAATGACAATATTATTTTACTATAATCCGCGATAAAAGAAAATATATGTAATGCCAAATGTAGAGTGTACTATTCGTTCATACCTGATACATGCAGAATTTGTAAGAACTCATGCACTACCCGACACCGATGCAACAACAATACACAAGCACTGCACACATTCACCGACTACCGACACAGGAGATAGACTCCACGGCAAAATCGCAAAGCTTTGCGCATATGCATGTATCAGGTATGAGAACGAATAGTACACTCTACATTTGGCATTACATATATTTTCTTTTATCGCGGATTATAGTAAAATAATATTGTCATCACTTTTGTATTATGGACCTCCGCAAAGTAACGCCTAATTTTATAAATTACTAGTTTTGTAGTGAAAAGCTAAATAAAGTTTATAAACTCGTCACCAGGTATTTCCATCTAAATCCACGCACCTCTATACGTAACAACATTATTCAGTTCGTATCGCTATAATGACACCATCATTCACCCTGGCCGGGCACTCACCCTGGTCGGCCTCCATGGGGAAGTAGGGCACGGGGTAGACGGGCGGCGGGTAGGGCAGGCACGGGTACACCATGGGCGGCTCCATGGGGCACTCCTCGGCCGGCAGCGCGCTGGCTGCGGGCGCGTACGCGACCGGCGGACGCATCTCCGTGTACGAGTTGCGGCTGGGAAACAATTGGTTATTTATAAAGTAACTAGCGGCCTGCCCCTGCTTCGCACGGGTATAAAATATATATCCCATGTCACTCAGTGTAAAAAAAATGATTAAAATCGATCGAGTAGTTTTGATTTATTCATTACTGCCCGTGGCCCGCACGCGTTAAATTTAGAGAAAAACAATTTCCTTTCCCTATACCAAGAAGATTTCCTGCTATCTTTGGAATATCTAAATTCATATAGGTAGTACATTTTTACTTATTTACTTTTACATTTTCCCTATGTATTTTATTTTTACAATTAATTACAGAATGTTTATAAACAAACTCTTGAAAGAGCGACATAGCTGCTAAAGTCGATGTGTTATAGGGCGAAGCGCGGCGTCCTCACGGCATTTTAAATCTGTAATATCTCCAAAAATGTTCACTTAAATTACATGCTGTAAACGGCCATATTGATCTATATTAAATCAACTATTTATTTAAGGTACTTAATTGGATAAGGATTAATGCTGTATTGTATAAAAATTGCTTCAAAAATAAGGCATTATTTTTCGTAAAAAAGTAAATGACAAAAAATACTTTAGTGGGTTATCCATAAGAGATAGACATATACCATCGCGGACTTTTCTGTAGACCTTTTCAAGATGAACAAATACTTAGTACATTATTTTGATAATCTCGTAGGGTTTAGCCAGCGTTTGCAATGTAAGCGGAAAAAAATGTAATTATTTACAGAAACCTCAAAAATTACAGTATTTCTCTACAAAAGACAAGTAGTTAGTAAAAGCTACGGGTAGGTTAGAGTAGGTGACACTGTCGGGACAGCAGTGAAAGCCTTGTCCCAACATGGGGAAATGGGTGAAATAGTCTAAAATAGGAGCTGACCACCCGCCCTGCACAGACAGCCGTCCCCGAAAATTAGATAGATATATTAATGCTATTTTCAAAGTCTCTTTTAACTATTTTGCCACAAATAATTTTTGGTTTCGATATTTTTTTAATACTAAGAGTGTGATATGACAGTTATAATACAATAGTTATACTTACCGATTGTTCGGGCCCTTGTTGGGCATGTTGCTGCTGTGGGGCTTATTCTGGTTGTGGTTGTTCTGGTTGCCATCCTGGTTGTTGCCCCGTTTGAACCTACATACACGGAATACATGTTATCACACTTTTCAACCACTAAGCCTCTTTGAGAGTCTTCCATGCTTTAAGATCTTGGTTTCAGCGACTTTATACGGTTGCCAACTTTTTAAATAAGAAATAAAGTATATTTACGTCTGACAAGAATATTAAATAGTATTTTACAGAAATGAACGTGTATTTTAATTATTCAATTTTTTAAATACAAATTTTAAGTTTTCGGAAAAATTTACAATCATCACTTTCCTGCCCTTATTCCTTTTACGTTGGTGTAGTTAATGTTCAATTTTGACTGTAAGGGACTTCTTTAGTAAAACTAACGTGTGAATTGCTTATGATTGATTGATATTTATTTGCGATTGACATTTGTTCATGCACAACAACACATCGGTAAGAAATGAGGGTGCATATTCTACTTATACTTTTGAATTAGGTCACTTTATTACTAAGGATGCGATATATCGATCTTATCCGAAGAATAAAGTCATATTTCCTATGCTTATACATAGGACATGTAACTTTATTCTTCGAATACAGCGTATAATTTTTATTAGATACTTTAATACTTAAATACACCAACAAAGTGAACCAAAAATGTTTAGAAAAGGTTTTCCTTTAAGGAAATGGATCCCGGACCTTCGGCTCGGGGCAGGAACAAAATGTGTTCAGAAAAGGTTGTCCTTGAGGGAAAGAGGATCCCTTTGGATCAGGGCAGAGGTAGTAGCACCAGGTGTAGCTAAGAGGTAGTGTCGTACCTGGGCCCCAGCAGCGGGCGCTGTCCGGGCCCCTTGTGCGCGAGCGGCGGCTTCTCTTGCGGCCGGTACTTGTGGCCGTCGTGGGGGCCCGCGCCGCCCCCGCGCTCCTGCAGCGCCATCTGCTGCATGTCCTGCGAACGACGCACACAACATCCTATACATTGGACAAACCGACAAAAGGACGACCTCTGCCCAGAGAACTCCTATCATCCTCCCCGGTAGGAGAGGAGAGGAGACGAGGCTGCAGAAGAAGTCGAACATAGGAGCCCGACCATCGTACCATAAGGCGTCCGCCTCAAAAGCGGACTCCTGGCCTTCACAAAAAGGTCGAAGAAATTACCTCTAATTATAATTAATAATTAGAGGACAAGCCAGGGTAAAGAGGTCAAAACTCGAGGCCCGAAGCCGCCGTCAGCCTCAACAAGGCTGAAGAGAAGACCCCAATATATATACATTGGACCAATTTCAACAACAATAATAATTGAGGTGGTTAGAATCAAACCTAGCTATATCCAAAGTAGTTAAAATTGAGTAAAATGAAAATTTTGTTTTGTGTTTAATTCTTGGAGTTTCGACAAATAAAAAATATTAAACACAGATTCAATCACTGTGAATTTAAGTAATATCATTCTTTATGTTTCCTGCAAACTGTAATACAAATATTTAAAATTAGCTAAATTTGATTGTGACTTTAGGATTTAGCTATTTTTGATTCTGATCCCCTCAATTAATATATAAAGCACCTGGTTGACTGAGCATTGCCCGGTGATTTTTTGATAAAAAAAATGTAATAAAAAATAAAGAAAAGGCTAGTGATATATGGACCCCGGGTACATTCACTTTTCTAGACCGCCCGTTCCCCAAGTGAATTACCATGATTTTACAATTGAATGCACTATTAACTTTTGTATTCCTTTAATGTTTTAGCAGTTTTTCAATGCTTAAAAGCAGGGATAAAACGACATTTAAAAAAAAATAAAACTTGGCTTGATAGATTTTAAAACGTGTGATATTCGACTAAGTAGCATAGACCACCTTCTTACTGAAGTATCGTAATAGACGACAAAAGTAAGTTGATGTCAGGCACGCGCTCGGTCGTAAAATACGCAGCCGAATCATGTGACAACATGTTTATAACATGCCGAGCCGACCCCACTTAGAGTGGGATAAGGGCACGAGGATGATAATTGGTTTGATCGCCCATACTTACTGAATTTCATTGAAATCTCTTTTTCTCTCTACATTCTCTCGACATACAGCTTTACTTAAGCTTGTTATTGCGCCTTGTATTAAATAATGTTGATCGCGACTAAATATATTTCCTGTATTTCGCTCCTTCCGTCGAAACCCTTTGTATATAAGCTAAGGTATTTGTCATTGGTATTACTTTATTACCACTTTACTTTTTTACTTGTACTCTCACTTACTCTAACCTGTTATTAGCTTTTGTTATTCATCACGTCATATCACTGAACACGTTCGGTTTCATCGCGTACCGTACACTCAGAAATTCTGTTTGAACGAATAGTTTAAATGATCCAAGTGGTTTTGGTACCTGTGCGAGGTCTCGCGGCGAGTAGTGCCGCGGCGGGGGCGGCAGCGGCGGGTGCGGCGCGAGCTGCGGCTGCGGCAGCGCCAGGTGCGGCAGCGGCGGCACCTGGCCCTGCGCCGCGTACGCCGCCCACAGGCAGTCCACGCCCAGGTTGTAGAAGAACCGCAGCGTGGGCAAGTCTGGACGGACGGACAAACAATTAGGACTAGTTTAGACACGGCGGAATTCGCACGGATGCAAACCGCGTGGTTCCAATCCGCGAGGATTGCAAGTGTTCAGACGCCCGCGGTTAGTGTGAGGAGAGGGATAGTGTGACAGTCGCTTCAGTTCAATAATGGAAGTCGAAGAAGCAATATGTGTGTACTTGCTCCTAAAAAAAAAAGAAAACGAAAGTATTGGGTTCATCCAATTTTGCGTGATCGTCTCACCCATGGGCAGTTTACGACTTTATATCCAAAGTTGAGGAATTATGAGCCCAAGTTTTTTAACTATATAAGAATTTTATTCGAATATTCTGCGCACTGGATGTCCCACAAAGCGGGACGTTTTTTCATCTCATCAATGAAAAGTTCGGTGTCGAAGCGGTCCATTGTCACACGTGCGATACGCGCGGATGACGCGGAGCAACTGAACGCTCCGAAGGCGCGTCATAGTAACAAAACCCCGCGGCATCCGCGCGAATTCATATTCACGCGGTCGAGTGGCGGCTATCGCGCGGGTACTTGGTGCGCGCGGTGTTATGTGAACTTTGTAGTATGATACCATATTACATAGGACCGCGCGGTCGCTCCGCACGGTTTGCATCCGCGCGGATTCCGCCGTGTCTGAACTAGCCCTTAGGCATCACAATATCATTTATAGAATTAGCCGTTACTTTGCGGAGGTCCATAATACAAAAGTAATGAGAATATTATTTTGCTATAACCCGCGATAAAAGGAAATATATGTAATGCTAAATGGCACACCGATGGCACAATAATAGCACACAACACTAAAGATTTTACGATTTTGTCGTGGAGTCTATCTCCTGACGATGCTTCGGTTACGGGGCGAAATAATTGTTGAGATTGTGGTGGTGAATGTGTGCAGTGCTTGTGTATTGTTGTGCCATCGGTGTCGGACTATATTGATGATAAGAAAGCTTGGTTTTAAATGCGACCAGCTACGCACTAGATTATATTGTAATTTTTTTCATTTGTTCTTAATTAAGCCATTATTGTAAAAACTCAATTTTGAAAAGAGTGACCGCCGAGTTTCTTGCTGATTCTTCTCGGTAAGAGCACCTTTCCGAACCAGTGGTAGCTTCATTGTAATTTGACGATCCAGAAGTGCTTGAATTCAAATTCAAAATATTCTTTCAAATAAACTTGAAAACAAGTGCTTTTGAATCGTCAACTCTACTGCTGGTTCGGAAAGCTGTTCCTACCGAGAAGAGCCAGCAAGAAACTTGGCGGTTGCTCTTTTAAAAATATAATCCTTAATACTATTTACATTAAGTCATTACTGTCTTGTACAGGTTCAAAGAGAGCTATATCCACACATTCTTATCTTCTAAGTAATCTTCAAGAGTATAGTAGGGTTTCTGTATCAGCCTCTTTTTAACAGTGTTTTTAAACTGATGTAATGGCAAACCTGAAATTGATTGCGGAATTTTATTATAGAATCTTATACCAAAACCCACAAACGAATTACGTACTTTTGCGCGGCGCAAAGCAGGAGCCGCAAGCTTATGTCGGTTCCTGCTTTGTCTATTGTTTGTCTACATTTCCTATCGTTTTATAATTCTTTATATTTTTATGTACATAAATTAAATTGCTTAAAATATACTTGTAAAGGCAAATTTGAATAAAGAATTATTTGAATTTGATGACTGACCGGCTATAGGCAAGTCGGCGCCGTTCGACTGTATGCTCTTGGGCGAGTTGGCGTTGACGTTGGCCGGCGGCGGGGACGGGATGTGGGGGCACCACACCACGTTCTTGACGCCGCAGCCGTAGGGCGCGCAGCCGTAGCCCATGCCGCCCATCCCCATGCCCATTCCCATGCCCATGCCCATCCCGGGAGGCGGGGGCGGGTATTGGTTCATCACGCCTGTAAACATAGAAGATACATCATCCTCCTGCCCTTATCACACTCTAAGTTAAGTTAGCACAATATGTTAAAAACATGTTGTCACATGATTTGGCTAGGTATTTTACGACTGGCCGCCTGCCTGACGTCAACTTACCTTAGTCGTATTTGACGATACCACGCTAAGAAAGAGGCTTGTCTATTCTACTCAGCCGGATACCACACGGTAGGTCAACTTAACTTAGTTGGATTTTACAACACCTCGGTAAGAAATGAGGGCGGTCTATTCTACTCAACCGGATACCACACGGCGTAAGTGTTACAATTTAATTATTACTTAATAAGAGTTAAGTTCGACTCGTATTTCACAAGTTTAAGTAAGTTACATTGAAGCTAAAATTACACGCGTGCCAGAACCAAAACCGAAGATATCACATCTAATATCAATAGTTTGAGACGTTGTTAAACTTATTTACACTCATTTATTTATTCCTTACAATATAAGTATATTTAAGGATGATTCACGCTACACCGTGTCGCGACCGGGCCGGGCCTCGGCCGGGACACGTCCACCGTGCGCCGGCCGTCCCAGTCATTCATGTTACACCGGGCTGTTTGGGTTTATTATTTGCACGACTTATATCTATGTTAAGTGGCTTTTGTCAACAAGTGATTTCATCTATCGATAAACTTGACGCCTAAGTAAATATGCAATTTTCACAATTTGAATTGGCAGCTATTGCAATTGCCATCGATGATGAAGTATTGGAAATTATTTTATTTGTTATCTAAATACTTAGGATGGCTCATGTCGTAAATCACAGAGCAAATCACACTCATTCTAAACAATTTGCATTGTCCATTTTGCTGTTAAGCTGCTAAACTCACTAAGATGTGACGTTGACTGCTCTGCGGGCGCCCGGGCGCATATGTTTATGTTACAACGTGTCGGGGCAGAACCGTGCCGGAGCCGGGACACAATACCCACCGACATTTCAACGCCGTGCCCCGGCCGAGTCCCGGCGGCGCACGGCCGGGGCACGGTCAGGCATGAATCACTTTATACAAAAAGTATACCACAATGTTTGGCCGTGTCCCGGCCGTGGCACGGCCCGGTCGCGACACGGTGTAGCGTGAATCATCCTTTATAAGTACTTTCATAAATAATTTACAGGCGACATAGTTTTCTATTGATATACTAAATAGGTATTGTGTTTCCTATTGTGTGATAAAGATGCGCCAGATTTTATCACTAATTATTCAGTCTCTGAAGAATGAAGATTTTGAACAGTTGCTACTGATAACCTTAAGTCATTTGCAAATTAAAAGCAAAATCTTTTAACATGTGCTAGAAATGGAAGTGATCATCCAAAACAATAATATACATTCGTCTTTCTTTCTGTCTGTGTATCAGTAACATTTATAGGGGTTAAAAAATCCAGTTGGTTATCCATTAAAGCGTAGCCTACAAAAATCTACAAAACCCATAACTTGGAAGAGCTAGAAAATACAAGCTTTTTTTTATAATTCGTAGCCTGATGTCATAGACGACATTCATCATTTTCCTGTCCTTACCCCACTCTAAGTGGGGTCGGCACAACATGTTATATACATGCTGTCACATGATTTGGCTACGTTTTTACGACCGGCCGCCAACCTGACATCAACTTACCTCAGTCGCATTTTGCGACACCTCGGTAAGAAAGAGGGTGGTCTATTCTACTAAACCGGATACTACACGGTGGGTCAACTTACCTAAGTCGCCTTTTACGACACCTCGGTTTAAATGAGGTTGGTCTATTCTACTCAGTCGGATACCACACGGCGGGACGACTTACCTTAGTCGCCTTTTACGACACCTCGGTAAAATTAAGATTAATTACGAAATATATGCATATACATACATACACTCGAAATGTAATATCCTCCCTTTCCTTTTCAGTGGGGTGAAAAATAATATAATTTTTTCCCAACAAAGGGGATGCCATTTGGCGCACTTAACCCCGCAGTCGGTTACCAAACATAAGGTCTAAAAATGTCGTCGAAACCCAGCCCCTTATGGCTAGGGAAGAATACTGCAAATAAGTGTACCAGCTACATACCGTTATAGTTCGCGGAGTAAGTGGTGACCGCGTTGGTGGCAGCGGGGGTGGACGCCCGCACTGACGCTGGAGTCGCCGCGGCTTGAGACCCCATGTCCCCACTCCCACCAGCCTGATGTAAAGTAAAAGAACAACTAGATACTCTTCCACTGCTGGACCGTGGTCTCCTGTCTCCATGTTCCTGTTGTTTCTGCCGCGATAACGCAGTATAAAGAGCTCATGAATATGGACCTCGGATAGGCCTGTAACTAGTCAGGCTCACCCGATATAATAGCATAGATTTTGAACAAAAAGATCTATAGATGTAAACAATTGTACGTAATCAGTTTTATTTTTACAATTGTCTACTGAGGAAACGTTCAGTTCAAGAGGTGGAATATCTAACCTCGATTCATTTACATGTCAATACGAATATTTATGCGACCTTCCTCTCGCGTTGCGAACCTTATCGTCGTCCATAGTCTATTGAACAGTTATGACGTAATCTTTATGAAGATTTCAGTATTGTTTTCAACATCTCGGTGAAAATTTAAATCACAACAGAAGGGGCCTTATCATTTAAAAAATGCTCAAATATTTTTAAGAAGATCGACGCTCCCTACCTAGACCAAACGAGTGTTAAATATGAATAACCGAAAAAGATTGGATTAGAGGAGTCATGAATTTAAAAATGATAGGAGAGAATGGAAGAGAAAAACATGTTGTGCCGACCACACTTGGAGTGGGATAGTGGCAGTATATATATTAATTTAAAGGATAGTCTTTGTTGTGTCCAGGGCCATCTCAAAAGTAATTATTGCTAACAAAAAAATGTACACGTAAATGCTGTTTCATCATTTTCATGGTTTATTCGATGTCTGCAATAAATCGAATAATATTTACATGAATTTAATCTTTGCTATTGCTTCTGAAACAACAATTTACTACTTTGTTGTATGCCAAGGTTTTGTTTGTATCTGATGTCGTGTAACATTAGAAATTCTGATTAGGTAGGAAAATATAGAATAAACAGATCTGTGATTTTCGCGTAAGCGAATATATTATTTATCAAACCATTACCTTAGCAACTAGCCAATGTAACAAATAGCACAATCTATACTAGACCACCAGTCCACAGAAAGGTTTAAATAACGTATAAGATATATACTTATATGTAAAGCATATTACAAAATTGAAGATTATTTGGATGATAAAAATGCCTGGATTTGAAAATCCTTTAGCTTCATACAAGACTGCGGTTTCATAATGTAAAATTGAGTATGTTTAAAAAATTGACCGCCGAGTTTTTTTCTGGTTTGTCTCTGTAGGAGCAACATTTTGAACCAGTTGTAACTTCATTAATATTAATGATTGACGATTCAAAAGTGCTTAAAAGAACTTACGTGTATTTGATGTGATTTAATTCAACAACTTCTTATATCTTCTCAAACAGTACTTGAGTTATTAAATATCCAAACTTAAGAATGAGTATAATAAATAGTCCAAATTGATGTGTTGTAAATTCACTCAGGGAGCAACAGAAGATACCTTCTCGGCAATGAGAATATATTTACTTGTGTTCACCATGAGATCAGCAAGCCTCGACCTTATGTTAAAGACGGCTTTGGCCGTTGCTATAACGTATTTATCCAACGTTTTCAAGCAATTGGGAACAAAAAAGGGTGATCCGTGGAACAAAACGAGTGTTTTTCAAAGCACGCCGCATTATAACTTTAATTTAATCAATAGCTGTGCCAGTAGTTTTGCTCGTGTGCCAATCAGTGTGTCACAGTTTTTCCTGCGTAAATCCCGAACCCGCGGATATTCTAATGTAATATTTACCTAAACCTTCCTCAATAATTGCACTGTTTTTAGGTAAAAACCGTACAAAAATTCGTTAACTGAATTTTGATAAAATCGATCACACGCAGACAGCTTTTGGGTACTTTGTTTTATAATAATATCATAAACATGTAAGTCTGCCTGTAACGCTTTTTTAATTCGCTGGACCAATTAATGAAATTAGGTACAACACGATAAAAATTCATGTTCTTATAGGATTAACTTTAAGTACCTAGTAGCTTATATATAGACGATGGGCGTTGGTTTGAAGGTTTTGAAAAAGCGACCCACGCGCCGAAAAACTTTGCGTAGGATGACCTTTACAAGGTTAACGGACGACCTTAAAAACGTGATGAAACGTCACGTGTAGCCGCTGTATCCAAGCCCAGCATCCTGTAGTGTGAAGACACCTAAGCCCTGGACATCTATAGGCCAAAGAAATGTTGCAATAGCCGATTGGTAACGGACGGACCCAAAAATGTTCTCGGCTGAAGAAAAATGGAATAAAAATTTCTATCAAATACCCAGGTATTTACAGCTGACAGCCGTGATAGCCCAGAGGTGCGACCGTGTGAATCTCTAGAGAGGTTCGAACCCGGGCAGAAACCAATGAGTTTTTCTATTAAAACTTATGTATCTAAGTGATAATTGCAATATATCACACGGTTTTCGGTGAAGGAAAACATCGTGAGGAAATCTGCATATCTCTAGAGAATCCTAGGGATAAATAAAACCTACCAATCCGTACTGAAACAGCGTGGGAGGCCTTAGCTCCAATCCTTCTCTCCACAAACTGAGAGAAGAGGCCTATTCCCAGCAGTGGGATAGTAGCAGGCCTTTTAGTAGCAGGTTACTTTACCTGTGGCTGGTGGTTCTCGGGCGGGGTGCCGTTGGGGTGAGCGGTCTCGTGGGGCGGAGCGCCCGCCGGCCTGCAGTCCACCATCAGGGGAAGCGCTTGGAAGTCAACCTGGAATATCAACCGATGAGTGTTTAATACAAAATACCTGGTTGACAGAACCTTGTTCGGTAATTTTTACAAAATAAAAAAAGCAACTTAAAAAAAAAGTAAAAAATAATTGGGTAGGTGGGGCTCGATCCTAGGTATTTTCATTTCAGCCAACCCGTTCCCCGAATAAGCTACGCTGACTTGACAATTTACGGCAATAATAGTATTTTATATATTCAATGTAAATTTTAGTATTTTTTTAATGCCCAATAACAGGGATAAAACAATTTTTTTTAAACCTAGCTAGATCGATTTTTCTCCCCCAAAACCTCCTGCATGCTGAATTTCAGGAAAATCGTTGGAGCCGTTTTAGAGATTCCGAAAATATAAATATATATACATACAAGATTAACTCATTTAAATATTAAAGATATCATAGACTATTAAACTAGAGTAGGGGAGGCCAAAATGAGGCTGTAGAAAAACAAAAAAAAGCTAATAAAGTTACATATCTGTCTCTTTGTTACGCATTATCTAAATATAGGATCAAATTGGATGTTAGAAAAATTTTCTCAATTTTCAAAATAATTTTCCTTTTGCATAAAACATAATCAACCAAACTAACTTTTGCTAAAACATAATCAAAGTCATTATCCCCCTGCCATTATACAACTTAAGTGGGATTGGCGCTGGAATGTTTTGGAATTAATTTTTTCCGAATTTTGCACACCTGTGCTAAAATCTTAAGACTATGCATGAGAACAGCTGGAAATAATATCATCGCTCATCCCACTCTAAGAGGGTCCGGCACAATATGTTATAAACATGTTGTCACAGGGTTTGGCTACGTTTATTACGACCGACCGCCTGCCTGACGACAACTTTCCTTAGTCGTATTTCATGACACCTAGGTAAGAAAAGAGGATGGTCTATTCTACTCATCTAGATGGCAAACGGCATGCTAAAAAGCGCTATACATTTTTCTGCGCATCTATTATTATACAAAGATAAGAAAAAATAAAAAACATAGTATTTCATCTTTCTTCTCTTATTTGTCAAGACACACACTCTCCTGTATTTATGGTTCCCTCTACTCTATGTATAATAAAGACAAATATATACATTACCTACTTACATTATTACATTGTTAGATTTGATACTAAACTATTACCTATTTCCCACAAATTAACCCATTTTGACCGGGATTTAATACACCCCTAAAGCATTTACAATAACACCTAATAAAAAAAAACCATTAGATATAACCCATTAATTAAAGCGACAATTATATCCAAAAATAATAAGTAAGTAAGTAGCGGCCTGTTACTATCCCACTGCTGAGAATAGGCCTCTTCTCTCCGTTTTTGGAGAGAAGGTTTGGAGCTAAGACCTACCACGCTGCTCCAATGCGGATTGGTAGGTTACACATATCTCCAGAATTCTCTAGAGATATGCAGGTTTCCTCACGATGTTTTCCTTCACCGAAAAGCGTGTGATAAATTGCAATTATCAATTAGACACATAGGTTTTAACAGAAAAACTCATTGGTGTCTGCCCGGGTTTGAACCCGTGACCTCCTCGAAAGAGTCGCACGGTGTTACCGCTGGGCTACCACAACTTCCTAGGCTACCACAGCTAATAATGAAATTATTTTTCTAAACGAGATTAATTCATGATTTCATTATAACTGTTGTATTACTATGGATCAAAGAAACGCCTAAATCTATAAATCTAAATACTATTAACCCGCTATGAAAATACCCTTATGTCCCAAATACGTTTTTCTCAAAACGTCCATACCTTTTCTCCTTGACAGAATTTATTGATCGCTATAAGTCATAAGCTATTTTAAGATTGTATCCAATACCTTCATTAGGAGATATGACAACAATTTTTGTTAACAGATTCCTTCATTACGTAAACCTTCGAAGAAGCAAAATTATAAATCTATATTAATACTAATTGCGAATGCGTGTCTGTTTGTCTATTACGCAATATAGATGAAATTTCGTAAAATTTAAGCTTATCATCGTCCGCCTGCCCTTATCCCACTCTAAGTGGGGTCGGTTCAAAATGTTGTCACATGATTTGACTACGTATTTTACGGCCGGCCGCCTACCTAACGTCAACTTACCTTAGCCGTATTTTGCGAAACCTCGGTAAGAAATGAGGGTGATCTATTCTACTCAGGTGGATAACACACGGCGATTCGACTTCCCTTAGTCGCATTTCACGGCACGTTGGTAAGAAATTAAGGAGGTCTATTCTACCCAGCCGGATACCACACGTCTAAATAACATGCTAACATATATGATATAAAAAAATCCGTCTTTTCTCGGCAATAGACAAAATATAGGGTCCAAAATTGAAGGTGTTTTAAAACTAAATTTACCTGAGTTAAAGTAACACTGAATAATTCTTAAAACCGACATCTAGCTTTATGATGAAAATGGCTTTTTATACTAAACACTATCCCGATATATTTTTTTCGTATAAGGAAAACAAACAGTATAATTATAAAAATAATACAAAAACCAGCAGTTTGCAAAAATCCAAAAATTACAAACACAATTAATTACGAGTGGACTAGTTAGCTATTTAAAAAAAAAATATTTGTGCATTACAGACTTAAATAAATCTTATAAAAACTCACGACAGTACTGTAAACCACACAAGGGTGTAAAATACAATCCACAAACTTAAAAATGACATTAAAAAAATTTACAAATATCAAATAATATATTTGAGATAAATAACTTGAGATATCCTTATTGTATTTTTAATTTCTCCGATTTAATTTTATTACATACTTAAATAGACCTTATTAAAAAGCAGACTGTAAGCTACCACACAAGGGTGTACAAAATACATTCCGCCAACTTAAAAAATGACATTAAAAAATTACAAATATCAAATAATATATTAGAGATAAATAACTGACTATTGTTTTTTCTTATTTTCCCCAATTTAATTTATAAAACAACAGACCAAATTGTAAAATTAATAGTTAAAAAATCTGAAAAAAATAAAAAAATAAAATAAATAAAAATAAAAAAAAATTAGATTTCTGACGCTTCTATAATAAAATTCCACAATCAATTTTAACTTTGCCATTACAGCAGTTTAAAAACACTATTAAGGAGAGACTGATACAGAAAGCCTACTATACTGTTGAGGATTATTAAGACGATAAAAATGAGTGGATATAAATATTGTTCGACCCTGTACAAAATAGAAACGATTAAATGCAACTAGTATTAAGAATTGTATTCTTAAAAGGGCAACTTCCGAGTTTTTTGCTGGCTCTTCTCGGTAGGAACAGCTTTCCGAACCAGCAGTAGAGTTGACGATTCAAAATGACTTGTTTACAAGTTTATTTGAATAAAGAATATTTTGAATTTTAATTGAATTTGAATTTGACGTGGCAAAATATCTGTATAGATTAACTAATCATAATTTAGGTAAGCGCAATTATTATAAATAGTGTAAGTCTAGGTTAAGGATACCTACTAGAGCAACATAGTCACATAAGTGACTAAGCTCTTTAAATTAAAATAAAAAAAATTGAGGTTAAATTTCGGCGCGATACATGAAAATTCAATGTATACATACGAATTCCTGCTGTCCAGGTACATCGGGAGCATCCAACTCCATATCCAGAATTCCCGACAAGAAACTATAGTTCCCGTAAGACATTGCGAAAAAATATTTAGCTAAAACGCGTCGACCAAGGCACGGGCGATAGACGCGAATGGGTATCGGGAGACTGAAAGTGGCGCAAGAGGGCAGGGGAGCCAAGTGGGAGTAAATCTTTTGTTATATAAGCAAAACAACGATATTTTGCTTAAAAAATAAACAGTTTTATTTATACCTTACGTTAAGAGGGTTGCTAAAAGACACTAATTAGATATGGTTACCCTAAATATACCTGTAAATTATCAATTAAATCCTATCTTACTTAATTATAAATGCGAAAGTTTTTGAGTATGGATGTATGTTGGTTACTCTTTCACGGCGAATCCGCTGGACCAATAACGATGTAATTTGGCACAATTATTCCTTATACACCACGCCGTGTGGTATCCGGGTGAATAAAATAGTGCAACCCTCATTTCTTACAGAGGTGTCGTAAAAAGCGACTTAGTAAGTTGACCCACCGTGTGGTATCCGGTAGAGTAAAATAGACCACACTCTTTCTTACCGAGGTGTCGTAAAACACGACTAAGAGTCACGACTAAGTTAACGTCAGGCAGGCGGCCGGTCGTAAAATACGTAGCCAAATCATGTGACAACATGTTTGTAACATGTGCCGACTACACTTAGAGTGGGATAAGGGCAGGTGGATGTATGTATGTATTCCTTATACACCGGAATAATATAAAGGCTTTAGAAATCCTGTTAGTTCTACAGGAATAGGATGACACTAAAAAGCGTTATATATTATAAACCTATTAAACGACAGCAGTTCACGCGAAGTCGCGGGTAAAAGCTAGTAATATTGTATTGTAAAACTCAATTTTGAAAAGCGTGACCGCCGAGTTTCTTGCTGGTTCTTCTCGGTAAGAGCACCTTTCCGAACCAGTGGTAGCTTCATTGTAATTTGACGATTCGAAAGTGCTTGTAAAGGCCAATTTGAATAAAGAATTATTTGAATTTGTAAATACGAAAGTTTGTAAGTTTGAGAGATCGATGTTTGTAAATATTTCAGGGCAAATCCGCTGGACCAATATCTAATATATCACCAATATATGTTACCTCGGTAACACATAGGCTATAGAAACCTTATAATTTATAGTGTTGTTACTATGTGGAAATTCATAATAACACAAAAAAGAATGAATTATTTAGCTTCACGGATTAATAACAAAATAATTCATTTTTGTATGTACTATCAATTAAATCCGCTGCGTGGTATCCGGCTGAGTAGAATAGACCACTCTCATTTCTTAATCTTTACTCATTAATTAGTTGACGCACCGTGTGATATCCGGTTGATAAAATAGACCACTATTTTTCTTACCTGAGTCGTAAAATACGACTAAGGTAACTTGACTTCAGGCCGGTCGTAAAATACGTAGCCAAACCATGTGACATGTTTATAACATATTGTTCCTACCCCACTTCAAGTGGGATAAGGGCAAGAGGATGATACTGATGTACTATTAATTAAATAAAAATTATAATCTATACTATAAAAAAAGGACAATCTACAGATAAATAAAAACTCAATTTTATTTGTATTTCAAATGTTAATCACAACATAATTACTATAATACAAAATACATATAAAAATTTTGAACACGTATTTCTCAAATTGATATAACTTACTTTGTATTTTTTAATATACACAAAAGCTCTATTTTTTTTATAAATACTGAGAAACCTATAAATAGGACGGGCGAGCATAGAAACATCGTGATTTGAGTACATGAAAGTTACGCACTTGTAAAACTACGTTAATTTCTGATTATGGGTAACAAGTTACCCTGAACATTATCTCACTTGATGATGGGTGAAAAACGGAAATAAAAAAAACATTTAAAGGGGAATCGGAAATATATATACCATTAAACCGGCTTTTACCGGCAAAGCGAAATATTACTAGATCGGTAAAGACATATGTCTAGTGTTATAGCTAGACAACAGGCGACAGGCGATGGACGAATTCTCTGGCAAAATCCATATGCCGTGTGGCATCCCGATAAATAGAATAGGCCACCCTCATTTCTTACCGATTTATCGATATGGCGACTAAGGTAAGTTGACCTGCCGTGTGGTATCGGGCTGAGTTGAATATACCACCCTCTTTCTTACCGAGGTGTCATAAAAGGCGACTAAGGTAAGTTGACCCGCCGTGTGGGATCAGGCAGAGTTGAATATACCACCCTCTTTCTTACCGAGGTGTCATAAAAGGCGACTAAGGTAAGTTGACCCGCCGTGTGGGATCAGGCTGAGTTGAATAGACCACCTTCATTCTTACTGAGGTAAAGGGCGACTAGGGTAAGTTGAGGTCAGGCAGACGGTCGGTCTTAAATACCTAGCCAAATCATGTGACATGTTCATAACATGAACAAGGTAACAGTGTAAGGTAACAGTTCGCAAACTTCAAAAATTATTCGACAATTTCAAAGTAAATTCACGTGTTCAATATTTCTAAATATATTTACCATTTCCAAAACTACACAAACAGAATTTCTAAAGCTACACAAACTAAATACATATATAGCTACGATATGGCTTAGCATTCATAAGCATCCCAATAAACATTCAGTTCTCGGACCTTTACTATGTGATACTCATCCACCTTACTCCAATATCCAACAAGTAAAAGTCATGATTTTGTAAGCATTTCGTTTAAAAATATCTTAACTCCAGTGCATTTTGTAAAAAGTTTTCATAGAAGAAAATACTTTATTCTTTCGAAAATACTTTCGATCAGTGGCCGCGGACTTTAAAAATCAAGCCACTTTTACGCAAACCCCTTTCATATAATTTTTTGATCTGTTAAACTTTATACATACTATACTTTAAACAGTTTCTTTCTGAACGCGGACTCGAACAATTATAAGATGCTATATCCGCGGCTTTATTATGTAAGATTAAACTTTAAAAAAGTTTTTAAACGTATATCCGAAGGAAAAATGAGAACATTATTACTGTAAAGATCAATGTTTATTGAATATTGCTCGGGCGGAGTAGCCATGAAATTGTAACAGACAGATGGACAGATTTAAGTATAGTATAGTAACGGTTTGTTATTGTTACACAGGATCGTGCAGACTCTGCCTAGAGGCGGAGGAAACACCCATGCATATCCTGTGCGATTGTCCTACGCTGGTTCACATTCGATACTCTCTCCTAGGGTCGCATAGTCTACGCCCAAAAGAGGTGAAAGATCTCGCTGACAACTGATCCTGAAATTCCTGGAGATCACCTGCATTGGCAGCGAACTCTAGTCAGTGGCGATCACAATAGATCAGTAATGGTCAAAGTGATACTGGGCCCTCTGGCCCTACAAAGCCACTACTCCCAGAAGAAGAAGAACGGTTTGTTACAATTCCACTGCTAGCTAGACACCGGCCTCCGCTTTCCGTTTAAAGAGAGAAGAATTGGAGGTAAGACCTACCACGCTGCTCCAATGCGGATGGGTAAGCTACACATATCCTTAGAATTCTCTAGAGGAAGGAGAGTGAATGTCGCGATGTTTTCCTTCACCGAAAAGCTTGTGATAAATTGCAATTGCCAATTAGACTTGAACTTGTAGATTTGAACCCATAATCGTCTCTTTCTGGCTTTCACAGTTTTTAATATAGATACTACAATATTTCGTGTGTATATTTGAGTAAATCATTAAGTTGCGCCCATTATAGAAAAGTCGAGAAGTGCAAGATTGAGATGGTATGGACATGTAATGAGGAGGGATGAAAATCATGTAACCAAACGTGTGGTAAATTTGAATGTGGATGGATATGTGCCTAGAGGGAGGCCTAAAAAGAGATGGTTGGATTGTGTGATATGCATATAAAAGGAGTGGCGCCAGAGCTGACGAAAGATAGGACAGAATGGAAGAGAAAAACATGTTGTGCCGACCCCCACTTAGAGTGGGATAAGGACAGGATGATATATATTTTAGTAAATCATTGTATGTAACTATTTACGTATTTTCTCAAACTATTAGTATGTAATTTTATGCGTCTCCTACCCTACTTTATAGTGTATACAAAACCAAGGTTGTCTGGTGGTATATTCAAATCCATATACATCACGTGTCAGACATAATGTTATTGTAATAACTCCGTTGGGTGGGTCTGAGCCTTCTCGTATTAAGTTTCATGTCGTTTTCCTACATTTTCAGATAAAAACATATTGTATCGATAGTTAATGTATATAACGGGCTTTACTCTCATCTTATTCTATCGGTTAAGCCCGACTAGTTTCGAACCCATCTAGGGCTAATTTATCAGTTCTTCATCTAATTCATGAGTTCTTTACGCGACGTTATCGCGGCGAATTTCCGAAACTAGTCGGGCTAACCCGATAGAATAAGACTTGAGTATAGCCGGTTCTATTCATTAACTATGAATACTACTCACTATAGTTTAAAAAATATATATTTAAGTTATATATAATATATCAAAACGCGTCACAGGTTCAAATCCGGGCACCAATGAGTTTTTCTGTTAAAACTTATGTGTTTTCGGTGAAGGAAAACATCGTGAGAAAACCTGTATTTCTCTAGAGAATTAAAGGGATATGTTTAACCTACCAATCTGCATTGGATCATAGTGGTAGGTCTTAGCTCCATTCCTCTCCAAAATAACGAAGACAGGAGGCCTATGCCCAACAGTTGGATAGTAACAGGCCGTTACTTTACTATATCAAGTCACAGAAGTGTTATACGTTAAGATGGTATGGACATATAATGAGGGATGAAAATCACGTGACCAAACGTTAAATATGGATATGTTACTGGTGGGAGGCTTAAAAAGAGATGGTTGGATTGTGTGAAGTATGACATGCATATAAAAGGGGTAACGCATATAAAAGGGGTAACGCATATAAAAGGGGTAACGCATATAAAATGGGTAACGCATATAAAAGGGGTAACGCATATAAAAGGAGTAAGAGTTGACGAATGATGAGAGAGAATGGAGAAAAACATGTCACGCTGATGTTATGATGATGAAAACTTTTACACGATAATTCCCATCGAACTCAAAAAATAATACTTTAAACTCAAACTTAAGGGTAGTCAAACTTAATTCACGTGGTATGCTTATAAATACCAATTTCTAGTTAGTTTACTGACTTTCGGAGTCCGATATTATTGATTTGGCTATAATCTAAAAATAGTTCTATCACTATTTGTTTATAAATACGGTTAACTACTGAAACCTAGCTACGCCCTCAGAAAAAAAGAAAGACAGTCGCGAAAAATTGAGTGAAGCATTTTTAATCATTTTCACCGTTTGTCATTAAATTTTATATAAGCTTTAATAATACATAAAATAAAATCGAAATATAAATAGATACTGGCGCATAATGGCGGTAGTGTATTGCGTTAATATAGAGCAGGGGTGAGCAACCTTTTTAAAAACGAGCCAGTTTAAATTTTTTTAAAAATGTGTTGATCGCACATAAAGTAACACTTATTAATAATTTACAAAACTGTTTTAATAAATAATAGATAAAATAAAAATTAAATATATTAAAGTTAAGATTTCAGTTTAATATGTACTATGATTAAATATATTTTTTTTATAACAATATCCCATCAGAAGAATAAATCACATTTCCAATGCTTATACATGGGGTATGTAACTTTATTATTCGGATAGATATATTAATGGGAAAAAGTCTATCAAATAACTTTAATTTTAGAAATGAAGTCCTCATACAAATGTTTAAAGGGCCGCAAGAGTTGCTAATCTCTGATATAGGAGTGGTTAAGTGTTTGCAAATAAAACTACTGAGCCAAAAAACGCTTCATTTTCGTTTACACTATCTTTCTTTCTTTTATCTGAGGCTGAACTAACTGGCATCGGTTGGAAGTTCACATAATCCAAGTGCGGGTATATGTATGCGTGGTTTTCGTAGCACATTTCCGGACATTTCTCTACATCCATTTTCATTGGCGATTTATTTTGAGTATTGTCATAGCTTTTCGCATCATCTCCTTTTGCTTTGCGAAATTTGTTCAGCGATTGCTTGCGTGACACACTCCCTGATGTGAAATATAAATCACTTGAGCACTGGTTTGTTTAAAAAACACGTGGTACACAAGGTGTGAGAAAGATTATATAAAAAAAACATATAAAAAGGATTAGATTTCCATTATAACCTGTACATCGATTTTGATGTGTATAATTTTTGACAATATAATCGAATACAATATGTTAATAAATTAAAGCGATACTAAAATTGGATTCGAATCTGAGATTGCAATCTAATAAACTGGTTTTTACATGAATAAGTAAAAACAACAACTTAATGCGTGAATACTATGTAAAATAATTAAAAATGAATGGCGTGTGACACTCCGCTTTCCTATAAAGGAAAACATCGTGAAGAAAAATGCATATTTTCAGACTATTTGGGATACGTGAAACCTACCAATCCAAAATTGGACTAGAGTAGTGTTTCTTAACAACAGTGGGCAAAAAGAGCGTTCAAGTTAACTAAACAATGCTTGAACCAAGGTTCCAAATAAGGACACAGACCTAGATTAAAAATAATAAAAAAATAGTAGAGAAGTTCACTTGGTACTCGCCATTAAAACTATTGTAAACGAAACTATAATGAAAAGAGCAATAATCACAAGTTTACTTTATAAATTATTAGAATAATTAGTTATGAAGCTTTTTGTCAATAAGTGAACATCCTGTATAATATAAGCTTCAACGATAACATTTGAGTATAGTATAGATGTAAAGAAAAAAAAAACCCAAAAGAAAGCAAAAATATAAAAGAATATAGAATATATAAACACAGGAGTACCTGTAATTTTATAAAACATAAAAAATGCAATTAAAAAAAGAAAGAATGGCATATGGGATTTGATGCTGAGCATTGTAACTTTTACAGTAGGTACGCCCGTTCCTCATTGAGCTTTCACATTAAAAATGATTGCTATTTCTATTTTAGTAGTTTTTTAGTGCCCGAAAACAGAGATAAAACGACATTTTTTTTATTATACCTAACTAGATGGATTTTTCGCCCCCGAAACCCTCTACATTCTAAATTTCATGAAAATGCAGTCGTTATATATATACAAGATTAAGTCATTCAAATATTAAAGACAAACAAACCAGACCTATTTGCTGAAGCATCTGGCTCAAGTTCAATATTTGTGAATTAGCACGTGAAAATCTATAAGGAGGTGCCCACGGCTTTATCTGTTCCAATGGCAAAGCTTCCAACTGGTCGTAATTGACTACCCGCTTTTCACCCAGTTCCTCAATAAAAACAAGACACGGTCCACCATCAGGGCTCATCTCTTGTATATGACAGTGATAAGGGACAGATTGCTCTGGCTGGAGTTTACACAGACATTTAACTCCCACTTGCAAAGTAGTGCCATCACAATATCTTGCACCATAACGCAGTTCTGGAAATATATATCGACGTTAGTTACACTGAGCCACCCGTAGCCAGAAATTAAGAAATGCTTGTAATATACCTCTTCGAAGGTCACTCCATACATCAAACTCAATATTGCGATAAATATCTGGATCCAAAGCTTTCGCCACTTTGTAAGGGAACGGCGTGATACCATTGTCTAGCAAGTCCTTAGCACTGTTCACGTTCAAACAATTCATGCAGACATTCTCTAGTTGAATCAGGCTGCGATTGAATACAAATATACTCAAGGATTCCTTCAGAAGACTTGCCCTTTCCATGTCCTCTGTATGATGCTTGCACTTCAATGCCAGAGCATTGTTATTTCTATCTTTGTCTTCCTCACTCGGAGCCTCTATGAAGATTTTAGCTCTCTCTTTCTGTTTCTTGCGACGCTCCACATTCTCTGACATGAAGTATTCAATGTGGTTCGCCTGCGCTTTATCATGCAGCATTTTATCAACAGCATAGGGCAAATCCTTGAGATGGTAGACGCCGTCGTACAATACTTCATATACTAACGCTATAAACACATTGATAAAATGTAACACTACACTTTATTCTACTAGAATTACATTATGAGAAACGTTTGAAACCTTACCCCATTATATTTTTCCGACAATTCGTGGTAAGCAATAAAATAAGTAATATCACATATAAGTCTCAGGATAACATATGTAATAAGAATATTTTGTAGTTATAGAATGACGTATTATATTTATTGATATCAGTTCAAAGAAAATTTTTAACATGCTAAATTACTTCAGTACTTTAATAATTAAATTGTTTATTCAATAGCAAAAGTCAAATAAGTGAAGATTCACATACTTTCCAACTCAAAATGTCTAATTCAACTGCTGTTCATATGAAAATTGCAAATGAAAAAACTAAGAAAAAAACCAACAAATAACTTACACTGGCAAAATGATGAATCGTTTATGAATTCTTTAGTATAAACAGCATCAAAATGCTTTGTATCAGGAGAATAGAACAGGTAAATTGTGTCTCCGTAGCCATTACAAATTTTTGTCTGAGGGCCCTTATTAGCTTCAAAAATTACAAAATCATGCCTGCAATGTTTAAATACCTCTTAACAATAATTCATATAATAAGGAAGAACAGCATTACCTGACAACATATGTGTATTAAAAAAGATATATTCTGGAATTTATATTTGTACATAATATATTATAAGAGATCTAAACAGCACAATTACCTGAATTATGCCTTGATAAATATACTAACATAATTTGAAATATTGCCCTATACAAAGAACACACTCAGTCAGATCAGAAGAACGGTCACATTTCCTAATCTTATACATGGGACATGTAACTTTTATCTTTGGATAGGGCGATATTATATTTTCACTTGTATTTATTACCTTCTATTTTTAGATTTTCTTTTTATTTTTGCCTTGTGTGCAAATTTTTTGTCTAAGTACATAGTTATTTTTCTTTTTCTTTCTTTTTATATTACCCATATTTCACTTTTGTCTTTTTCCTTCTGTTACTCAAAGGTTGACAGGAAGAGATCCCTTTTGGGGATAAGTCTGCCATTGTATTTGCTATTTTGTTGTCTATTATAATATTTTTAAGTATGTACAATAAAGAGAATAAATAAAATAAATACATCACTCTCAGTTTTAAATTATTATATACACTTTTGTGTACATATATTAATTAATTTTATTTATGGTATGGTATGATAGAGGGATGAACATTATGTTACCAAACAAGTGTTAAATATGAATGTAGACGGATATGTTACTAGAGGGAGGCCTAAAAAGAGATGGTTGGATTGTGTAAAGAATGAAATACATAAAAAAGGAGTAGCGCCAGAGTTGACGAATGACAGGATAGATTTGAAGAGTAAAACATGTGCTGTACACACTTAAGAGTCGTATAAGGGCAGGAGAAAGTATGTACTTCAATTTAGCAACAAGAAGTATTGTTATAACAAGCATCTTTTATAATCCATCATACATCCATCATTTTATCATCCATCCATACCTGTTGACATTATTTTTTTAAAAGATACCTATCTATCTATCTTAAAAAGATATGAAAAAAGCAATAAACAGGTAGTTTTACTTCTTTAGTCCGCCCGTTCTCCACTGGGCTATTACAACTTAACAATTGACAGCAAAAATAGTCTTCTGTATTTAATATCAATTATAGCAATTTTTCAATACCCAAAAAATAGGGATAAAACATATTTTTTCTTAAATAAAAGCTAGCACGAACCTAGATTGATGCTGAATTTCATGAAAATTTTTGGGCTGTACCCGAACTTCATAAAATATACATATATATACAAATTTAAGTCATTTAAATATTGAAGATTCAGTTGTTAAAATGCTCTCACAGTTTGGAATCTATACACAGAAACATTCAAAAGATATGACATAAGCATGATATTGTAACATGATAATTTTCATTTCCCATAATGCTGGGTAATCATATTTGTATGGTTAAGTTGGTAACAACTAAGAATATGTTACTATAAGAAATTATTATAGTTAAATTATATCTCTCAGTTGTCGTAACTTAGTATGAATGTTGTTATTACCTTTAATTAAAATACTACTTATTTTAAGTTGTTCAATGTATTAGAGTAATGTGAAGTGTGTATTTTGTTGGTGATCTATAAATAAATAAATCAGCCATTTTACTCTCTGTTGAGAAGGATATGCAATAACCTTCCAGTTATTTTTACATATGCATTATAAAGAATATCTACCCAATACAATTTCTCAAGAGACAACAAATTTCTCTTCCATTGTTATTATAAGGCATAAAGCCCTTTGAAAATATTTAAAGTAATCAAAATACCCTTGAAACTTGGCAAAAATAACTAATATTTCTTAGGTCGATCATAGATAGCGCTTTTCAATGTCATCAATTGTCCCAAAGTATGCAAAATGCCAATAAGCCATCAGTAAATGTGCCATTTTTCATTTATATTGATTTAGTGGGTTTGATGTAAAAGAGTAACAAACATACATCCATACTCACAAACTTTCGCATTTACAATATAAGTAAGAAGTAAGATAGTAAGGGAATTAAGTAATTATTAAACAACTGTAAGTTACATTATCGATTCATCAAGCAAATCAGTTGTCACCAATATCATTTCTCGAATTGACATTCAAAAATGGAAATGGCCAGGTTACAGGATACGATGTTCATTTAATAAATTGAGTCAAAGCTTACTTTTTGGTTACCCCAGGGATGGAAAAAGAACTAAGGTCAGGGCACTAGTAATTTACCATGTACTAGAAGTTGACCGTTTTGTATAAAATTTTAAACATTAGCATTTTGTTTGTTGTAGCTAATAAAAAATATTAATTAATAATATTAAATTTTAAATATTAAAAAATGGGCTACAGTTCTGAGCTTTTGGGCAGTTGTTAATAGATGGCAAGAGGTATTTACAAATTAATTTTTACAATACACAAAACGCTTATTATTTAAAATTTCATTCATAATGGTCAACTTACTAGTACATTGTCAATTACTTATGCACTTACCTTAGAGTGATAAGATGACCTTATATTATCTGCTGGGCCGTTCTAGACGAAAGCGAGATGATATATATCACAAAGGAAAGTGTTTGAGGAGGCCTATGCAAAAAGGCACACCGAGCTGAGAATTTTTCAATAATCAAGGAAAAAATCAATTCAAATCATGTAAAAAAAAGGAATAAAAGTCTTATTATATTATAAGTTACATTCAGACTTATTATGGGGTGTTACTAAATTATTAGATTCGTACGATAACGCGCGTTTTCATTGATACTTCACCTCTAAAAGCTACAAATAGTAAAGCTTCTGCGCTCTAATATCCACATATTGCACCCTCGACGAAGCTTCTGCGCTGGCTCCACTCGGTAACGCTTTAAGAGCATATAGCAAGTTCGAAAATAAAAATGTATACCGAGAACGATGATAACTTCACTATCGTATTTCATATATCGAAGCAATTCAGCAGCGATAAAATTGCATCGTATCATACTGTCTATGTCAGGCGAAATAGTGTAACAACATCTATTATAATATAGGTTTACCTAACGTTTACTGACGCTCGCTTTCCCAAACAAAAGCATCAACAAGTAACAACGCGAATTATGTTGACTCGACAGAGTCAATCACGCAACTGTACCAAATTTATGCGCATATAGGTAAATAGGTCATACCATCAAATACTAAATCCCTGATTGACCCTATATCGCCACTGTATCGATGCTGTATCGCGATATTAGCGATACAAGTTTTTGGACAAATTACACGATCGCAAGGCGACTGCGCGCAGACTTATTACGATCGCTACTAAATCCTGGCAAACCATAGAGCTATTATACTAGGGAAGGTAGCCTAAAATTGGCCCTATTACCAATAAAGAGAAAGTAAACAAGAAAGATATATGAAGTTTTATCTTTCTTCTCATTATTTATTGTGACACTCTCACATAAAAGCATGCCTATGACTATCATATGCTAATATCCCGTACCCTACATAATACACACCTTATCAGTTATAATAGATATTCTTATTTGATAGACAGTTTTAGCTGTTTGCAGTCTGCACTTTATTTTTGAATATACTTTAGCAATCACAGCTTTAAAGCTACTTAACCTTGTAGAAGATAGCAATAACAAAATGTATCTAGTTATAAGAATTATATTTTGAAAATGGTTTCAATGTTTGCCAAGTTTCTTGCTTGGTCTTATTGGCAGGAGCAATTTTCCGAAACAAGGGTAAAGAATCAAAACTTTTGTACCATTTTGATTTGAATTGCTTTTCATATTAACATTGATGTTGTTATTTATTAATTTTAATGTACCTATACTAGGTTTCTTTTAGTTTTTCAACCACCAAGGGTTTCTGGCAGAGATCTCTTATAGAGATAAGTTATACTTTGTACTTGTTTTCCATTTAACTGTATTTTTTGTATGTTTTCTTTTATGGTACATAAATAAATAAACATTTTATATATAAAATGAAATATAGCAAAAAGGAAATAGTCAAAAATACTTGTTTATTAAGTTATAATAGTGAATATCAATGGAGAGATATAAACATGTTTGTTTCATTAAAATTATCAGTATTTTACGAAATATAAATTAGTGAAAACTTGTTACAATTTATAATGACAGCCTATCTTGCTCTTGTGGTTAATGTGCATAACATTAAGAACGTGTGAAAATCAAATATTCCTATATATACATCTCTATTAACATATTTGATATAATACCTGTTATGTTTATCTTATTATCATATTTTATATCATCTTTATAATATTATGTGGCACTGATATAAAGATATTTTAAATCTTATACAATCAAAACAATATTCTTACAGGTTTCCTCTGTCCTTACTGTGAGAAGTAGCATTTCTGAAAGCTAGGTATTGTAATATGCACTGACATTTGATAAGTAGTCATAATTCATGTACATTCGCCAGTATAGCATATATAGACCCATCAAAAGAAAAAAGTTACATGTTTTATGTATAAGCATAGAACATGTAACTTTAATCTTTATATGGGGCGATGTAGTAACATCAATTCATAAAACCATATACTCCTTATGTCATAAAAAGAACCCTATTTAACATAATAAAAAAAATATCTAATTGTTTACAGAAAAGTTGTAGCAGTGGAATTTTGTGATAAGCTAAAAATGAAGCACTATGTGCTTAAAATTGGAGATAAAGGTTTAAACTGCTCAATGATCCAACTTTGAAGTTAAAAATAACAATTCTATAATATATTCACAAAAGTAACAATTATGTGTAGTTGTAATGATAGCAATACACTTTGCTGATTTTAAATACCATAAAATAAAATATTTACAAAATCATATCTTTTTATGTTTTAAAATGAAAGTAGGAATTTGTACTCTTAGTTTGTACATTTATAATAAGTTTAATTCAGATTAGATAAAAATAAAACATTTGTGAATCCACAGTTAAATTATTCTTACCCATATAGATGGCTCATAGCTGATATTTCAATCAGTCCGCCCCATTCAGAAGGATTTGACATCTCCTTAAGATAATTTTCAAATGGACAATTTAATGACTACAAAGAGAAATATAATGTTAGGATCGGCAGTTTGAATCTAGACAAACCTCAAGTAAAATAAAATAAAAATTCTACCCCCTCAAAAAGATGTCGTTTGGATGCCATAAACTGTACGCAATCCAAACGAACTTTATGAAAATAGCGCTGCGTGTTATATATGTTCTCGGAAACAGCTCTAAAGAGACAACTTGCATCTCTTGCTGTATGTTTTCGAAAAAAACCCATCTCATCGAGCCAACGGTCTGGCTCCGATGACCGCTTGTGTATTTTCCATGGTCCTCGGTAAGAAATTGGAGAAGGCGACATAATTTAAACACTGCTAACAATCTGAAGGTAAACAAAAACAAATGACGCTTCTCACGAGAAACTGTCTAAATACTGTATAGAAAATAATTGAATCACATATAAAATCAATGTTCGATCAATACACGGTTATTTGAAAAAACCATATCGTAACTATATCGACAGTCGAATGCAAATGGTTGTTTTGTCTGTCTACGATATATCAACACGTGCACATATAATAGCACTAACAATACACGAAAAAAAACATCATATCACTTACCGAGATAAAGTTTCCCAACCGTCAGCATCAGTGTTTAACTTTTAATAGATGCAAGATATGATATTTCAAGAATACTGAGAAAAAAAATTGCACGTGCCAAAAGCAACCGTCAATAGCCGGCGGGAAGGCAAATTAAAATTACATCAAAATATAAAATACCAATCACAGACGAATAGCGCAATAGAATTATATTAGATTTCTACTATACCACAGACTACCAATGAAATCAAATCGATTGACTTGTTGAAAAAAATTCAACAAAGCAGTACTTAATTGACAATTTCGAATTATTTATAACTTTATTTCAGGACAAAATTAAAAAATATAAACCTTAAATTATGGAGAAAACTTTTATCCTACTGTACTTTTTCTAATAATTCTACTTCTTTGTTTTGTTCAATTCTTTATTTAAATTTATATAACGTCAAATCTAAGTAGTGTTCGCTTTTATTTGTTACATAAGTCTTAAATTGGTATGATATTTAACTACAAAATTTGATGAATCTCCTTTTTCTGTTCTACATAGACAAAAACATATTGTAGAATGTGATATAAGAAAATACTAGAATACTCTCATAAACAATAGATCACTTTTAGAATGGGGTCTGATTTTGGTGTGATTGATTATAGTTCAATACGACTTAAATAAAATTTAGAGTTGGATTAGATGTTATTTCAAAATTTAAACATTTTACTGTTTAAAGATTAATGTAAATTTGTTCTTTTTAAATATTTTTTGTCTACTACCTAAATCAGGTTCAGAGCAATACTTTCAACGGAATTATTATTTAATTAGATAAACTCCGGATGCCACAAATACAAAACAATGTTATGAAAAAAAAATTATAGTTTTATTTTTTCGGTGAAATATTAATCAATGAATATTGATTTATTTATATGAATTTACTACTTAAGCAATAGTAGTCACAAGAATATACGCCACAAATAATGAAAAAAATGGAGAAAAAGTAGTCACCACCAGTTGGGAAGCGATTGAAATGAAATGATCATAACTTTGGTTGCCTAGAGTGAAATATAGAATATTAAGCATACATATTACATGATCATTTATTATCATTCTCCTGCCCGTATCCCACTCTAAGTGAAGTCAGCACATGTTAAACTATGTTGTGATTTGATTTGGTTACGTACTTTACGATCGGCCACCTGTGTGACGTCAACTTATCTTAATCACCTTTTACTGCACCTCGGTAAGAAATAAGGGTGGTCTATTTTACTCAGCCGGATACCATATGGCCAGTCAACTTACCTTAGTCGCCTTTTACATTTTTATTTATCTTTTAAAGAAATTTGGTAAGAACGAAGTTTATAATATCGGACTATCATTAAGAAAAACAAATCCGTTTTACTTCAGGAACATGGAAAGAGTAAAAAAAGGAAGACTAGGTAAATAAAATTTTGAAAAAAAGTTGACGTAAACATAGTAGCTTTTACAGATTGTAAACGAATATTTGAGAGACGTTTAGATATTTCCTAACAATTAGATTTCCAGTTACTACGACTTACTAAGAGCTAGCTACTGTGGCACCATCTTGTGTATGACCGGATATACTTTCATACTATTTGTGAAAATTGAATGAAGTTTATATAAATTAAAATAATGCTTATTCTTGTTTTAAGCATGTGGTTTTTTTTTTGTGTATAGTTATTGATACCTGTACCCACAAAAAAGGCGGCAAAGAACAAAGTCCTATTCCATTTAACAATAACCCATAAAATATATTTAAGCTGCCAAAGGACTAATAATTAATGAAAAAGCAAATAATTTTATGTTGTTAAATATTGTTCGTATTTTATAGTATCCTAAATGCGAAGGTTTGGAATGAAATAAAAAAAACCAAAATAATTTTCGTTCTATATTTTAGAAAAAGCACCGTCTGTAAAACATACAAAATTTCGATACAAATTGTTTTATTGGCATCGTTTGCGTTTTATAAAATTGAAAAAATGAATTTATATGGATATATTATGTAATACGACAGTATAAAAATTTATTGTTCATCTTCATCACAAGAAAATCAATAGCTTTAACAAATTAGACAATCTTAGCTTTAATATACGCAGTTGAGCATTTACTAATTAGTAATCTTATGATAATCTTGCTTAATAACACCTGTAGAAAAAAGAAAATTCTTGCCAAATTTCAATTTAAAAGACTTGGTAACTACACTCCTAATAAATTAAAAAAATTAAATTGCTTAGAGTTATCACGGAATGCGTGATTCTCGATTTTAATATAATGAAAAAATATACTTAAATTTTCTAGTTAAAATATAGAGAACACAAGCACAAATATTTTATCGTATAATTTTTTTTTTTGGCATTTATGTACTTTTTAATTACTATTGTTACAAAGACTACCTAACTTTTATATTTTTTAAGTTGCTATTAGCACGATGAGGTATAATTTACTTTTTATCGGTTATTTATTAAATTAAATTAAAAATAACAAAAAAAACTACTATTTGTTAGAAAATTTCCAAAAAATTTTGTATTAATTAGGCAATAGTATTCTGGAGTGCAGTGTGTTCCCAGCTTAAAACAAAATCAGTACTCAACCTTAAAATTTACTCTCATTATAAAATAAATAAAATGCTCGTAAAATACACTTATCAGATATATATACCATTAAAAGTGACATAGAAAATTTTGGTTCCTACGTTCTAATGATAACGACCAGTTGACAAAGTCCATTTATAATGGAGTATCAATATTTTTAGCGGCATAGACAATTAGGTGTTGCCATAAACGGATATCGTAAACTGGCCTCATAAAACTTACATCGAGTCTAAAATACGGCGATACTAGCGATATATAGTTGCAATAAATAATGGAAGGTAGTTCAAGCCGTTTTCTCCTGCTCGATGATGTCCTTGGTGGGCAGGGGGTTCTTCTCGCAAGTCTCAGTGTGCTTCAACTTGGTGGGGTCGAAGTTCTCAATGCCGTTCAAAAACTTGTTCTTTTCCTTTTCCGCTTCAATCGCTGTTAGATAGAAGAGTAAATTAAAAACATGTTTTTTAATGTTTCATAATATAAAATTAAGAAATTTAGGAATTTATTAGTTATTTTGTAAGAAGATTATTTTTTTTATTATAGACAAATATTATTATCTTTAAAGAAACCGTTTGGTACCTTTAACTATAATGGTATAAGACAAAATAACGGGCTCAATAGCGGCCAATTGTTTCCCATAAATCTATAACTATTACTTCTAGAAGTATATGATATGTACAAAATTTTCGATATAAGTATCATATAAAGAGAATTTTTTTTTTTTATTACATCTATATATATAATGGTCGTAATATAAATTTAATTTGAAAATTTATATAGTATTTATTTTTTTCCTTAGATTTTGTTCTTTTTTTCCTAACCATATGCCTTTTCTTCGTGGTGGATTTTCGTTCATAAACACTGATCTATTTAAATAACATTTCTATATAGAGAAAAGTGCATTGAGAACATGATAAAACTATTATACATGCTAAAAGCATAAAATAAAGCGGTAAAATAAACCTTCAATAGGCGGCAAAGGATTTTTTTCTTCGGTCGTCGTGTGCTTCATTTGACTCTTGTCGAAGTGTTCTACTCCATCTAGAAGGTTCTGATGCGCCTTCTCCGCTGCCACGACTGGTGTGAAGCAGAAATCGTGCACGGCAAACATAAATATTAAAGCATTTATTGCTATCCAACTATAAATAGTGTTTAATTACCATTTATAGTCGCATAATAAGAAGCGTTTAAACACATAAACATGCTAAAAAAAGGAAAAATTATAAAATGTTATAAAGAAAGCGTGTTTTAGGCCAATGGAGTTGAAATTGTTGCTTAATAAAAAGAAATATCCATTAGAATATCGCGGGTATGTTATATTCAATAATTTATATGAAATATTTATCGTTGCTGCGATATATTATAAATCTCGTCGTGCAATATGCATAAATGTGCGCTAAAGTGACTTAAACACAAAATATGGTACCATCTTTGTCAGGAAGAGGATTCTTTTCTTGGGTTTCTGTGTGCTTCAGGCTAGCAGCATCGAATTTTTCGATACCATCAAATAGTGACTTTTGAGTTTTTTCAGTGGCAACATCTGTGAACCATAAACAAAAATTAATAAATTGTTAAGCAACTTCCACTTACCGGTGTTGCAGATAAAAAAACCACAAGTGTGATAGATTAATACAAACAATATTTTACAAACATGCTTGTTACAATACTTTAGTATAAAATATTCAACTATGTTACAGATTAGTTCCTGACAATCGAAAACATGAAAGTCCTTGTTAAAATGCAGGAACAGGACGAAAGCCGTTTTAGGGGCATTTTATACAGCGCACTTTTCCATCCAGGCTGAATACCTAATGCGTTAGGAAGTACAATTTTTTCGACGGTGTCAGTTTTCCTTAGCGATGAACTCTGAAACTGTTCGACGTCGTGTAGAAGAGCTGTATGTTGCTTTTCTTTTGCCACGTCTGTTAAAGTAATTATATACTCTTTATCTTTGTTAGTTGTATAATTGCTTTAGGGTGGAAATAAACTTTCTCTAAATACCCCAGTTCTACACCAAAGACAAATAACATTATTTCTCTTTGTAAGAAGCTACCGGAAGTTAGGTCGTTGCAGTAAGCTCCAACTAGTTGGCTGTTCTTTGTAAAATAAAATAATAATTAATCATTTCTATTATTATAGATCTTTTCTTCTGTAATAAGCAATATTTTAATTTTCATATAAATAAAAAATACATATACACAAATAGGTATAATGATAAATACTACCAAGACGGACGGAGTTCATAACGCAGCGTTTTAAAAATTCATATGCGATATTTGGTATTTTGAATTACTTGTTTCTTTTATATCAGTTGCGTATTTTATTAATGATTCATCGATGATACATTGTTGGTCAGTTGTGTAAAGAAAAGAATAACGTTTTTTAAGTTCCAGCTTCCAAAGTTCTTAATTTTTACTGATAAATATTACTAGTTAACGAATATACTCAACAAATCGATGTACGAGTAGGCAAAAAGTAATTTCCTTTTTATTGCGAGGAACTGGGACGATGTATAGAATTAGGTTTGTTATTAATTTAGGTATTCTATATTTCTTCAAATATTTACTAAAAACTCGTAAAACTATATGTCGATGTCTTATCTCTGAATATATCGGTTTATCTACATGGAATTGCCCATTTTCTTATTGGACAATATTATATCATACTCCCATACATTTTTGTAAATATCTTATCGATAAGTTGATGTCACGATTGTGATTCATTTTCATCGGACTGGATGGCAAATCTGTTACTCGAATTTTCGATTGCGTTAGTAAGCAACTACTCCTTAAAAGAACCTTGGCTTACAATGAGCTGTTAATAATAAATTTTTGATTTATCATTTAATATCGGTAACCTGGTACACTCATCGGAAGGGCCCACTGTGCAATATAACGGAAATATCTTTCAAGCATGTTTTCCCAATGGCTGACGGACTAACAAAGCTGTAGCGACCGACTAGACTATGTCTGACGTATGATTATCTGTACCATATCCAGCGTTTAGGTTCCTACACACCCACCCATAAATGGTAGTAACTTTCTATTAAATTACCAGCCCGTTACAATCACACTGTTGGGCCTCTGCTCGCCTTTTTGAAGAGAAGGGTAGGCTTTCTTCTTAAAAGGAGATAGGAGGCCTTTTAGGTATCGCTAAGTCAAGTTTAAATGTAAGAGGTTTGAAACGTTTTTATGGTCCTCTGAGCCGGATCTTTGTGATTTAAGTATACAATCTTACCTTCCGCCGAAGGCAGAATAATCTTCTCGTTAGTGTCGACGTCGCGGAGGCAACTGGGGTTGAAGGCCTCGAGCTGACTCTTGAGGTCCGTGGCCACCTTGGGCAGGTCCTTGAGGGAGGGGGCATCGCCGACTGAGCAGGCCATTGTTAAGAGATCTGTGGGAAAAACAATATTTTTCTTAAACATTTTTACTTGTTTATAGATTATGATGACGTGATAGGCGATTGGGCGTGTGGCCCATACCGAAAGTTCAATTGTTCATATCTCAGCCAGGCTTTATTGAGAATATTATAGTGGCTTCTCGTGACATATCCAAGGGCGTGATGACTAATCAGCCACACTACCAGTTCTCTTACTACATGTCGCCTTAAGCTGAGTTTCTCTAGTTAGTCTAAACTAGTCTAGTTTAGCAGGGGACATTCTTTGGGCGATCTTTCGTGACGCTGTTAACTCCCTCGGCAATGTTTCTGTGCTCCCTCTCAGTAACGTTTTAAAATATAACAATATAAAGTCTTAATTAATGACTTTAAAAATGACATGTTGGATTAAACATTTGTCATGCGTGGTGAAGGAAAATATCGTAAGAATACCCGCATATCTTTAGAGAATTGCATTAGAGCAGCGTGGTGGAAAAGAGACATAAGAGACCTTTTCTCGATACTTGAATGGCATTAAAATAAAAAAAATTGCAAACTAAATCACATTAAGGACATGTAAGTTTAATATTTATGTCTAGTTTATGTAGATTTACTATTATCTAAATTAATTTAACTTAAAGTGTAATCTCGTAAACAGAAGTTAAACATAGGAAATCTGCCAAATAATCACGCGCTATAACCATCCGGGCAACATTGTAAGGTAAAAACCATCAGATGACGCACAAGAACCGAACCGGCGATACACAAATTGATTTAAAGTTACATACTAAAAAAAGTGCATTCGGCCATTTTGTGTAAGCTTAAAGAAATGGCTGAGTCACCAAGTTGCCGGGCGTCGCCGGCCGTTATCTGACTTGCTTTGTAAACACATTAACATAAGTGAAGACAAAATTATCTTTGTTTACGTTCAAATCGATCTGGGCAGTGGTTAAATATTTTAAATTTTGACCCATATGCACTCAAGTCTCCTAAAATTAAAGCATAGGCAAAAACATGGCGCATTATTAAACTATTGCCGTAAACTGAGTTCAACGCGTAAGCGGAGTTTATTTTGAAATTACACCATTCAAAGTAAAAACGTTTACGTTTTTACTTTGAATGGTGTAATTCACCCTTATGTTAAACGTTTAACTTTACGTGATCTTATCAGGAGTGAGGAGACATGTAGATGAACAAAAATTTCTGAAATTGCTCAGCGTTTTTTTGAAGATGAAATGGGCGTTGGTATCACAATATATTGGCGTCCTAGCATCAGATAACATTGGTAAAACTACGTCTAGCTGGATCCGAACGGAGAGCGTTTAGAAACATTTTCGATGTAGAATTTTCTTATACTACAAAATCGTATATCAAGAGTAAAAAAAAAATAAAGTACTTTTGTAAGATGCAAAGCAGGAGCCGCAAGCTTTCGTCAGTTTCCATTTTGTTTATGATATATATCACTATTTTTTAATGATTCCGTATAAAATACAAGTCAATAATATGCTAAGCCGATTTCCAGACACAGACAGTTTTACAGAATCATAGTGCTTTCAAAAAACCTGAATGCACTATGTATGAAAAAATGGTTATATTTAAAATGAATATGTTACTCGTATATTCACTATATATAGGAAGAAATATGTTATTCCATACGTAATAATTTGTATTGTAAATATTTTTAGTAAATGTCATTAGTGCGTTTTGGTTGTGTAAGTTTGCATATGAAGTTTATTAAAAAAATAAATTTTGTGTAGAAAAAATGGTCAAACTAATGTAAATAATAAACTATTTCCTTAAACCACTCACTTCCTTGATCTGTTGATTTAGTTACCTGGCATTTATACAATAAAACTTCTTCATATACCAGTTACTGATGCAGGCATCAATAGAATCCATTGTTGTTTGTGGAAAATCATCATCACGGACCAACCAATACACGTATATAGTGAAGGGCTATTTGCATGATAATTATTCCTCTTGCTAGGCTGTCTGCCAATATACACAGATGGCAAGATCTCATTAGACGAGTCGCATTGGCTCGAAAATATAACAAAGACTACTCTGTTTATAGCTAGATGATTTCATACTTCAAGCCCTTACAAATACGTTTTTAACAGATGCGCCAGCAAAACCTAGATCATGATTTTTATTATAAAACCTAAAACATGATTTGACAGACTTCCATATCTACTTTTTTAATACTATACTATACGGTTTCTACTTTTTAAATACTTAATTGTACTTTAAGAGTACTTAGATTATAATAATGTGTAGATATAGCTACTCTTCGAGTCTATACAAGACAGTTATGACTAAATCTAACTACGTAATAAGAATTAGAAAAGAGCAACAGCCAAGTTTCTTGCTGAACATTTCTCGGTCGAAACAGCTTCCCGCACCAGCAGTAGTTGACGATTCAAATACACTTGTTTACTTAACTTAATTAATATTTATAACATTTGATTTTGATGAATATTTTAATAGAGTAACTACATTGCATTTTGAAAACTCAGCAGTTTGAATGAATTTTTAATTAAGGATTAATTATAGTTTTAACATCAGACAAAATACCAATAATACAGCAGTAATTACAAAAAAAATATTTCACTGCGCTAACCATTAATAATTTTTTTCCCGCCGCGATAACGTCGTGTAAAGAGCTCATGAATAAGTGCCCCGGATGGGTTCGAAACTAGTCGGGCTAACCCGATAGAATAACACGTGAGTATAGCCGGTTCTATACAATAACTATAACCATTAAGAAATTGTAAAATGGTGAAACATAAATAGCTATTTAAATAGGTTCAAATAGTTAAATGCTAACCGGAAATAAATAGTTTTTTTTTCAATCTTAACACTCCAGTTCAATAGACTTCGCCTGAGTCATGTCTACCTACACAACGATCTTTCCATACTCACTAGTCAACACATTACGTGACTGTTAAAAATATGCTATTCGCGTTTATTTACCGGTTTTGCACGTTCATTATTTCTTTAATTCGAAAACGAGACGTGTTAACGGATGATATAAGTGAGGAATTAAAAAGACATTCAGTAAAAACAATTTATCGACTTCAATAATACAAGAAAATATTATTTATTTTGCCATAATCTAATAAAAGAAAAATCTATTTAATGCCAGAAGTAAGGTGTACTATTTATTATACTATGTATCGTATACTATATATTATGCATGCAGGATTCGTCAAAGACATGCATTACAAATCTTCAGATTACAAGAGCACTAGGCACATTCACTACCACAATCTCAACAATCGTTTCGGCCCGTAACTAAAGCCTCATCACACAGACTCTACGACAAACTTTGCAATTTTTTGTCTATGGCTGTTTTTATAGTCTGAAACCTAACTATGTAACTTAAGTGAAAAATATTAAGCCAGGAAACATTTAGATCTAATAAGTGTTATTTTATTAATTAAACTTTGTTACAATATTCTTCTTATTATTTGAATAGGTACGAGAAGCAATCAAACATGATTTTTGAACAAAGGAAAAATCAGATGACTTCTACGATCGATATCACCTTTTACGTTTTTAAATATTTATATCATATCTAATTTGAAACTGAAAAATGTTTCTTAAGCTACCTACTATAATTACGTTGTATAAAGTTTTTCATTGTCATTTTTTTTTATTTTGACGTATAATATGTCAAAAAAAAAAGAGAAAAATCAATATTTCCATTTTTTAAAAATACCTGTACTTAAGATCATACCCACGGATGTATTGTAATAAAAATTACTTTCTCCATCAAATGTGGCAGACAGTGTTCGCGTGTCTCGAATACAGATTCCATCGGTCATTGTTACCAACATTAATGTACTGTATACCAAATGAGTATACATCCGGTTGGGAGGGAAACAATCTTTTGTCCGGGAGGAAGTCTCGGCGGGGTGGATTTTACAAAATAATCGCCTATCCAACGTTTTGTGCTGCACATAACGCGGACCAATGTAAATGAGCAGTCGAGGCTGTGTTCTAGCTTTTTAAAACCGGAGCATTAAGTTTTTTTATGGAGTGTTGGACAATGGACTGTTCACATTCAGATATATTTAAAAAAAAAAGATTATTATAATATTGATTATGCAGAGTTATTCGAAGAGATTTAAATGAGAAATCTGTACTATTTATTGTACCTTGTTTAATACAGTATATATCAAATACTATACTCAGTTCATAGTAACGGACGGACTAGAAAAGTAAGTAAGTCACCCGGTGTTTTTTTCTTTTGTTTTAATCGCATTTTTTTATATCTTGAACAAAATTAAGTCACCTTGGTAAGAAATCTTCTTTGTATTTGAAATTATTAAATACGATATGGAATGACAATTTACAGAAAAAAGGGCTAATATACATATATTTTTTTTTAAACGATAAGATGCAACTATGGAATCATTACATTTATAAAAATAGTTAAGCAGTGTACTAAAAAAGAATAAGTAATCTTTAATAATTATCATCATAGATAAATAATAAGCATAGACTCAATAAAAAGACCAATCTCACTTATCAGAACTTTATCACAGACCAAATAATCTAATAAAAAATATCGAATCGATAACATTTTTTTACAAAGGTGTAAACAAGGCGTGTCTTTGGTTATTACTTTTTTTAAATCGAAAATATAAATGTTCGGAGTAACGCCGTGTGGTATCCGGCTGAATAGAATAGTACCACCCTCTTTTCTTACCGAGGTGTCGTAAAAGGCGACTAAGGTAAGTCGACCCGCCGTTTGGTATCCGGCTGAGTAGAATAGACCAACCTCATTTCTTACCGAGGTGTCGTAAAAGGCGACTAAGGTAAGTTGACCCACCGTGTGGTATCCGGTTTAGTAGAATAGACCACCCTCATTCTTACCGAGGTGTCGTAAAATACGACAGAGGTAAGTTGACGTCAGGCAGGCGGCCGGTCGTAAAAACGCAGCCAAATCATGTAACAGCGTGTTTATAACATGTTGTGCCGACCCCACTTAGAGTGGGATAAGGGCAGGAGGATGAGGATGATGATGAAATGTTCGGAGTAAAGACGCAGTAATACATTTAAAACTGATATCAAAGGAGTGCAAGAACATAATTTATTGTCACATAAATAAAGCGACGTAATTAAATTGACAAGACTCACTATATGTGTCCGCTTTGAATTTATTACATGAACTTAAAAGATGCGTCAGACAATGCTTGATTGACATTAAAATAACAAACTTAGTGATATCGTCACCCACCCACAAAGTTAACAATGCTTATGTTTCTATTAACACTCGACTATAAATATAATAATAAAATACTCTTGAAAATATTCCCGCCACTAAAACCATATCCAGCTTGTATCTATACCATAGATAGTGCCATAGAGCATATAGTCTATGATCTGTGTTGAGAATCTTTTAATCGTTACTTACTTAGTTGTATTAAAAATAATGTATCTATAGTCCAAATAAGCTTATAGACATTTATCATTCTATTAATTAATTCATATCAATTCTTTTTTTTACCAAGCAAAACTTAATACCATTTTGGCTCTAATTCGAAATTTTGCCCCCTTGATTTCCATCACACATTTTCACATAGTTAATTTCCATGAATTTAATTAACAATTGCTGTTCTTCCATTTTTTACCTCACTTTTTATTAAACAGAGGCACATTAATCACAGACTTAATTAAAATGTCGAAATATGTCATGGTGGCGCCAAAAATATTACAATATTGTGAATTGGTTAAAAAAAATGGCAACACTATCTTATGCAATGCGAAATACAAGTCCTTGCAAGCTACTATAACTGGACCGTATAAAGAGGCAGCATAACCAGTTACACGTTGAATCATATCGAGTAACTTTGCTAAAAAGATAATTACGAGTTTTCTGGTCGCTTGTACGCAACCATAACAAAGCCTTTGAAGATATTTATAATTTAATATTATACTTTTTTATAAATTAATACTTTTACCGATAAATGTATAGTATATACTTGTGAAGTGTTCATTGTAATATTTATTTATTAGTTTTTACCATAACAATAAGAATGAATTCGACACATAGATGGTTTGTTACCTAAAAGAAGTACCTGAAAGACTGTAAATCTGTAGTGCTGCATGCAGATGCAAACTACAAAATAAATTTGCCAGACAGAATAATAGTAGACTTGGTAAGAATAGCTGAGCTAGATTCCAGACGCGAGACATCTATAACATATATAAAAAAAGACTGGACGACCAAATATTATTTCTAGAACATTCGTAAGCTCGTGCTAGAAGTGGACGACAGTCTATAGACACTTAAAATATGTGTCTAGAATAAAGGTCACTTAAAATTATTTAACCGCTAAATGGTTTTTAAAACCAGCGGTACCAGCGGGGATCTACCAACTTTTTTCGATACGGTGTTGCCATTCTAGCAGCTCCCTAATTATGGGGTGACGAAAATAAACAGGTCTCGCAGGGTGTATACCCAATAACCTGTTGAATACATAAATAGGTCCTTTCGTAATTTGTAGGAAGATTTGAAATTGAAATTCTTAGACGAGTTTGCGAGTTATACTCTGTCTAGTGCACTTTTTTCCTAATAAACACGCTAGTCAGCTAATCCACTCGCATGCACGGGTCGTTAGGTAATTAATGACTGGATAAAACTAAAAAAGACACGCGGCGTGTATCGCCCACCGGACAGGTTTATCTGCCGTGTTAACTGTTATATCAATCGCAAATAGTTAAGATGGAACGGTTACTGGCAAGTTTATCATTTACGTAATATTGAAAAGTCGTTAGGTATCGAATGAATTGAATAAAAATATATTGGGAGTTTTAGTTAGAACAAGATATTAATAGAATTAGACGAATCTCTGCAGAGTTCTATTACAAAAGTAATAATTATAATTATTTGCTATAATCCGTGATAATAGAAAATATATATAATGCTAAATGTAGAGTGTATTATCCGTTTTCGTACCTGATAAATATGTTCAAGTTATGTAAAAACGTATGCACTAACTCACTACACTAGCATTGCACACATTCACTACCAATAAATATCTCAACGATCGTTTCTCCTCGCAACCGAAGCAACATCAGAAGATTTTCGACGAAATTACTTAGGGTATTTAAATACTTATAAAAAAAATAATTATATCGGAAAACAGCGAGAATTTTTGTAAATAAGCTCTTTCTGGCACTTGTGAATCAAGGATCAATATGATTATTGATGCTAAAATTGGTTCGAAATGTTGCTCTTACCGAGAAAAACCAGAAAGAAACTCGGCGGTCAATCTTTTAAACATTTTCAATTTTAAATTATTAAACTGCAGTCAAGAAGCTGAAAGGATTTTCAAATCCAGGCTTTTTTATCATCCTAAAAATCTTCAATTTTGTAATATGCTTTACGTATAAGCATATCTCTTACATTTAATTTAAACCTATCTATAGTATAAATATAACTTTTTTTAAAGCGTTAATGGCAGCAAGCAGTTCTTTTTAGCTTTTTGAAAATTACAAAAAGCCTACATCTTACAAGAAAGTTGCTGAAGAACAGATAACGGTATTAATAATGTCTAAACCTAATTAGTAACTATAATTATCCCTGATTATAATTTAATTATTCAGGCCACGTTACCACTCTTTACATATAATATTATATATATCGTTTCGTTGTCCGTAACACGATATGCCAACTGTATACCGCTGGTTGCGGTCTGATACACACAGATTTAGTTTTAATTAACATTACGGTACTCAGAAGTGGTCGCAGATACTTTTTGTATTTCAGTGTCTTAGAATGCCTAATACGTCTATTTTCTTCCTAATATCCATATTATAAATGAGAAAGTCTGCCTGTCACGCTTTCATGGCTTACCAGCTGAACCAATTTTGATGGTTTGACACAATTAGACCTTATATATCGGGCTAACATATAAATAATCCCGTTCCTTCAGGGATACTAAAAATACATTACATAATCATTATACTCCTGCCCTTATCCCGCTCTGTTAATGCCTTGGGTGTCAGCACAACATGTTATAAATATGCTGTCACATGATTTAGCTACGTACCGTGGCCGCCTACTTGACGTCAACTTACCGTATTTTACGACACAACCGTAAAAAAGAGGGTGGTCTATTCCACTTAACTGGATACCATACGGTGGGTCAACTTACCTTAATCGCCTTTTACGAAAACCTCAGTAAGAAAGAGGTGGTCTATTCTACTCAGCCGGTTACCCTTAGGTCTCTGAATAATATAGGCGCAGGCAAAAGAACACCGGACTGGTTCCCATTGCCAAGCTTGTCAGGGAACGAACCAAGATGTTTATCAGCAAAGAACTGAAACCATCAGAAGTACGGCAGGATACTCTCTCAGAATGGGCAAATGAATGGTCAGGGAGGGGAAAAGGAACGTGGACAAGAGAATTGATCACGGATCTAAAAAAGTGGCACAACAGAAAGCACGGAGAGATAGACCGCTGGTTGACTCAGGCGTTTAGCGGACACGGAGTCTTTAACACTTACCTGTTTGCTATAGGGAAAGCGCCAATGGAGAGCTGCTATTTTTGTGCGGAGATGGACACTCCAAGACATGCCCTTTTCGAGTGTGAGGCATTCGCAGAGCTAAGGAGTACAGTGCAGGGAACAAGGGTGGCCTTAAGTGCACAAAACTTGGTGCCACGCATGCTCGCAAGTGAAGAGGAGTGGCAGAAGCATTCGAAGATAATAAAGAAAATAATGCTTAAAAGGGAGCAGAAGGAAAGAGAGGAAAAAGGGGAAATTTAGAGAAACGGTCAGCACGAAGTAATGCGACAGCGGTTCCGTGCTGATTGGCAGTAAAAAGAGGAGGTTATTTAGTCCGTGCGAGTCGGACACTCCCTACCAGTACGGGCTGGTAGGCGTCCGTCAGGGATTTTTCCTCCTCACGAGAAAAAAAAAAAAAAAAAAAAAGGCAAAAGAACACACAATTTCACAGACATCCTCCGAATGAATAAATGAAATCAAATTGACTTCATAGGCAACTATTGCATTTACCCTATCCATACCAAAACGCCAATGAAGACAAAAAAGACTTCAAGATTGATAACTACTGTTTATATTCAACTATACACATTTGAAATAACCTAACGAACTAACAATACCTAGTTAAAAATTACAATAGAACAACCATATGTGCGAGTCCAAATAATCAGCCGCCATTGTAGAATTTAGTAACGTTTAACGGTGTTATATCATGGCTCCTTTCCACTGCCTTTTACGGTAAGGAACCGAACGAGAAGGACAACGTACGGCCGGCCTTAAAAATTATTGCTATAAAAAATATCACAACACGCAAGCCAGTCTTCGTCGACCATATGGTCGCTCGGAATTAAAGTTGAACGTTTTAAGACGGTTCTTTGATAAGTAAAACAAAAGGGCGCTTGTTGTTGACTCACTTTTTAATGCCTCATGACTAATACGGTTAATGTGATGTGGATATGTCTGTTCCTTCTTAGCTACCATAAACATTACTGCAACATTAGTTCAATGAATCTTTGGATCATTTATTTTATTTATTAACTAGTCGTACTCGCGTTTTTGTTTCGACTTTAGTTTAAAGTACCTTCATTTACTCGTATGTACTATACTGTTTTATCGTTGTTGTTGATGGAAAAACACAATTTTTTATATCATATATGTTAGCCACGTATATAAGTTTTGATTTCATCAAAATTGCTGATTACTACCATAATACATTCTACTATTAAAGGCTAACTTATCATAAAAAAGCACAATCAATGCTTGCATCATAATCATTCTCTTATCCTTTTCCTACTCTAAGTGGTGTCAGTCAGCACTATGTTTTCGTCTTCCATTCTCCTCTATCATTCCTCAACTCTGGTGCCACTTCTTTAATATGCATATCATTCTTCATACAATCCATCCATCTTTATTTTGCTTTCCCTCCTGTCATACATCCATCCACATTCATATTCAAAATACTTTACAATGTTATTTAAAAAGAACTGAATGGTGAAATATATATTTTTTAATTACTCCGTAGTTAGTTACATAGTTTTTTTTTTAATAAATCAGTTATGTTTATACTATGTTTAGAATGTCATTTGTCGACGGTGTCGGTAGGAGTAAATTTTTGACACACATACGTTTACTGAATTTGAAAGAACAATGGAATCAGCAACGAATGAATTGTTTTCTATAATATGACGATAGTCTTTTTAAATTATTCTAATCCTGTTTCATCGCGGACTCGGTTAAGAAATTACTGAATTAAAATAATTTAAAAAAGAACAACAAAAGAGTATCATGTATCAACATATCACGTTAAGTCAAACATATTAACGATTATTATATCATTAACAAAAAATTACAACATAAATGAGCACTTATCTCTTTTAAGGTAATACGGACGTGCTAGATATGAAATACATAATCATTTATCAATCAGAAACATAGTAAATTGTGCATTGCAACGAAAAAACTCATCTAGTCGCCGAGATTATTTCATTTGAAAAGTACTCAAAATTTAGTCATTATCAGTAAGAAATCTATTTGTCAATTTTGCAATTATTGTATGTTGTTTTTTTATCTTTTATTTATCTTAATTAATCTTCTTCAAAAAAATTTATATCCGTAAACCTACGTTGGTATTCGTTGACTGAATTATCTGCGATATAGAAAATGGACAGACCTAAAAAGTAAAGCATTTTTCAGCTTAGTATCACATATTATAACGGTTTTTGTGTACGGATAATATACTTAGCCTGTCGCTATTATAAACAATTGGACATAAAAAGATTAAGGACCTGTTTCACAAATTACTGATAAAGTGTCGGATAGTTAACCGACAAATAAACTAAGTATTAGATAAATGTCTCTAAAAAGAGATTCTAAATAGTGAAATATGGAAAAAAATAGCGGTCATTTTGAAATAGGAATTTGCATTACAGCAGATAAACAAAATAACAGCCACATGATGTACCTGTTAACTTATTAGGAACTTTAAGTGCTGAATAAGTCTATCAGAAACCTGAGAAACGCAAAATTCCGAGATATGTGTCAGATATGTTCCGAATAAGCTAACTGACAGTTTATCAGTAACTTGTGAAACAGAAGAAGAAGAAGAATACTCTTTATTGTACACAGAACAGAAATATTACAGACATTTCTAAACAAATACAGGTACAATAAGGCGGCCTTATCGCTAACCAGCGATTTTTTCCAGGCAACCTTAAATGTTATGGAACTGAATAAAATAACTGGTAGGATAGTGTACCACAGAGTATATAAATTTTTTTATATGTAAGTAACAGTGATCTGTTGTACATAAAATAATTGTAATACAATTTGAGAGGCAAAAATTGTGATCGATATAGCGACATAACGACTCGTCTGAGAGGGGAAACGATCACTGAACCGCGGCGCGACGGTGACTCATGGCGGGAGCTCGTAGGGTTGCTAGTTAATTTATAAAAACTCCCCTATATGCGGAATAATATTGTAACTTAGCATATTCAATTTAGAATCTTCGATAAAATATTCTGAAAGTGTGTTCAAGAAATGTAAATTGAAAATCGTTTTATATGTACGTTAATCACACAGCCGTGTGGTATCCGGCTGAGAAAATAGCCCACACTCTTTCTTACCGAGGTGTCGTAAAATGCGACTAAGGTAAGTTAACGTCAGGCTGGCAGCTAGCAAATCATGTGATAACATGTTGTGCTGTCCCCACTTAGAGCGGGATAAGGGCAAGGGAATGATGTACGTTGATCACAAAAATATTAAATCCTTAACGGACAAATAATGATTTAGAATAGTTTAAATATCCTCAAATAAACGAAGTTAATTTTGTTTAGTTTTTTCTTTATTTAAAAGTTTTGATGTTAAAGTATTTATTAAATAGTGAAAAATGTCTTTATTTTCATATTACGTGAAATAGATTAAGAAAATAAAGCTTATCTTCTACAAATCTAATCACGTTCTGATTTTAGTTACTTTTGTTCTAATACTTTCGAATTTATATTTAAAAGTCATATTGGGGAAGCCATCTCTCTCATGTCAAGAAGAGGAAGTTCTCCGCAACATTTCGCCTTACAGGAGACCCCCTTATAACGACGTTCTCCGACGATATTAAAACTTCTCGGTTTTCGGAACAAAAAACAGTATTCGACGACAGAAGTTCGATGTTTTAATGCCGTTTACTGCCGGCGACCCTGTTACACGGCTAGACCGTAGAAAGTTACAAGTTATTAAAATTTCACCGTAAGCATATCTTTAGCAGTGGATTCTACGGATCATGTGCCGTTTTGCTGATTTATATACCTACCAGCTTTTACCCGCAACGTTCGCATAGACTGTTGTCGCGTGATAACTTGATAATAGATGGCGCTTTTCAATGTTATCCTATTCATGTTGAATTAACAACATTTCTGTAGCCTATACGTTACCCCCGATGTATAAGAAATAATTGTAGGAAATTTCACCGATATTGGCTCAGCGGATAAGCCGTGAAAGAGTAACAAACATAAATCCATACTCACAATTTTTCGCTTTTATAATAATAGTACGATTAATTGCAATTTCTATCGAGTGTAAAACTTGAATACTAATTCTCTTATTAATAAAAAAAAACATTCTTATTAACAAATGGAATTTCACAAGTTGCTTATGTAAAAAAAATAATTCCTATAATTTAGAAAATTGTATAATATCCTAAACAATTAAATGTAAACTAAATAATAAAGAAGTTTAAATTTAAAGTCTATATTGAATTGCTTTAGTCTAATTTTTTTTTGTAAATATAAAACAAAAACTAAATATTACCATATTTTATTCTAACATTTATTGGTCTTTGTATTGGGACCATATAAATCTCTTAATTATTTTCGATTTGTTATTATTATTTTAAAACAAAACGTTATTTCAATGTATAAATAACAAACAAAATTAATGAAATTTCAAATGCTACTATAATGAACGTACAATAAAGTACAACAACAGTACAACACACGTTTCTAATTAATGACAAAAACGAACACTATACACAATATAAAAACCACATCGCATATTTAAGGTATACAATGTAATAAACAAAACTGTATGATGAGGAAAATATAACTTAATTATGATGCCGATTAACCACATGACATAGTTACATTTACAAGTATTGAGAATTGGTTAAATATTAAAATAAGTATTATAAGAAAAAGTAAACGTTTAATGTTTATTTAAAATTACAATAGACATACAAAGTTTCATTAAATAGGTATTCTTACATTGGCTTCACAATATATTTTTAGTTATTGTACATAAACAATCATCAATTCAAATCAATTTAATTATTGTACACAAAAATATAAAGAATTAAAATAAAATTGGTGATGTATATAATAGACAAAGTAGGAACTGACATAAGCTTGCGGCTCCTGCTTTGCACATTGCAAAAGTACGTAAGTCGTTTGTGGGTTTGGGTATAATATTCTATAATAAAATTCCGCAATCAATTATAATTTTGCCATTACAGCAGTTTAAAAACACTGTTAAAGGTAGACTGATACAGAAAGCCTATACTTGAGGATTATATAACGGCCGAGTTTCTTGCTGGCTTTTCTCGGTAGGAACAGCTTTCCGAACCAGCAGTAGAGTTGACGATTCAAAAGCACTTACAAGTTTACTTGAATAATGAATATTTTGAATAAATCTTGGGAAAAAAAACAATTTAAAAATCTTTTCTATCATCATCATTCATTATTCTCCTGCCCTTATCCCATTTTAAGTGGAGTCGGCACAACATGTTATAAAACATGTTGTCACATGATTTGACTGCGTTTTTACGACCGGCCGCCTGGCTGACGTCAACTTACCTTGTCGTATTTTACGACACCTCGATAAGAAGAGGGTGGTCTATTCTACTCAGCCGGATACCACACGGCGGGTCGACTTACCTTAGTCGCCTTTTACGACACCTCGATAAGAAAGAGGGTGATCTATTCTACTCAGCCGGATACCACACGGCTATTAAAAATCTTTTCCATATTTACATAATTATTCAAATGCCACAATAAATGACCACTAAATCCGAATTCTAAACGACAATCACTTAAAAGAAATAAGATAGAAAGATACCATATTGAATCTCTTTTATCTATATGTGGAACTAACAAGTTTCCGCCATTTCAAGATGTGCGGAGAATCACGGATGACCTTGCATCTATAAATACGAAGCATTCCAGATCGTGATTCGTGACATACGACTGGTACACAACAGCCTTGCGCAGGGATATATAAAGACTAGTACACAAATGAAGCATGAATTTTCACCATAAATGGAGCTATATGTTGCGAAGTAGGTCGCTTTGTATGCCATCTGTATACGACCTTCGTCATTCGTGTTTAGATGAGATTAGCATTACTAGATATCGACTTGTCCAAGATAAATATGAAATGAAAATTTGTTTGGTAGTTTAAGTATATAATACAGAAATTATAAAAAAATATTTTTATATGATAACATTCTTTTCATGTACGTTACAGTATCTTTCAATAAATAATAAATATATGAGACACACACACGGTCGTCCGTCCCCAAAGTAACTTAATACTTGTGTTATGGTAGACAGAAAAGTGGTGAATATATACTTATATATTTTTAAATGCATACTTAAATACAAATATACACCCAGGCTCAAAGGCCAACAAATTTATTTATAGAAAATGGGCCAGTCAAAAAATGAGAACAATATTCAATTAAAAAATCATGTAAATTCCCTACATTGTCAAACGAGTCAGGATAAGACAGGTATAAATGTTACTGAAATAAAACATTTAATCAAAATTCGGAAAAACTAACGTTGTTTAGTTTACTAAATACATAGTGTTAATTAACAATGATAACATACTGTTTTTGTTTGCAATTGCAGACATAGCAAAGAACCATCTGAATAGAACATAGATTTAAAAAAATTACACGTTCATTTATTGAGTGTTAGCGTTTGGGTTATTATAAAGTTTAATTTTTAATAAAAATATCTACATATAAACTTGTTTTACTATAACGTTTTGTGTGAAAAACGCATTATATTACAATGCAATACATTGATATATTTAACAAAAGTTGCGAATATATTGGCTAAGAATTGGATGATTGGTGCTATGATTATAATCTGGTAACATTGTGGAAACTCAGAGAAGTTATTAATCAACGCTATGACAACCATCCGGAACGGAGAAACTAATTTTTTCTATTTCTTTTTACGTACATTAGCAAAGGTTGCATTGGTACAGCGTTATTTTTTATCTGTTATAAACCTTTTATTTATAATAATAAACATATGTAGATACGGCGCTATCTTAGATATGAGATCATTAACCTTTTTTTTTGAGTTGCATTGTCTAAAGACTATCTAGCAATAAAAATTAATAGCGTTTTGTTTTGTCCTGCAATATATTTGTACTAGATAATTGTTATTTGTTGGAAAACGGAAAAAGATAAGAATTATATCGCGAATCACATGACTGATTGTGAAAAACCGACCATTGGATTAAGATTAAAGTGACCCCTTTTATAGTAAAATTTTATTCAATTTAGATACATGGATACTAAACAATCGCAATATTATATGATACTAGCTTGCAGTAAGGATGTCAATAAGTAATCGATTTTAAAGTAATCAATTATTTTTTCAAAATAATCGATTTTTTATAAACGATTATTTTTTCCTTTTAAGAGCGATTTTTTAAAAATCGATTATTTCAAGCATCTCCTTTTTCTTTTTTACTCTTTTTCTTGTTTTTAAAGATAAGATATGCTTGTTGGATGAAACGAATGTAGCCAAACTACATTTTGGTTTGGGATATTTTAATCAAATTTCACAAACTGCATCAGCATCCGATATTATTTTTGATAGTTGTTCACTTTAATTAGCCTTTATTGTAATCAATTATTAATATGAAAAGCTTGCAGCTTCTTCAGCGTGCAAATCAGAGTATTTAATTGAAATTTTGAATATAAAAGTAGTTATTGTGAGTTAACCATAAGAGATATATATACATGTGTTAGCTATTCCAATATTTGTCTATTCCCATCTTTGTATATTTGTCTATAACTACACCAAAAATAATAGAGGCGACTATGGAAAAAGCCGAGAGGCGGCCATGTTTGCGCGAGCTGTAAAAAAAAAGGAATATACGTAAAAGCGAGAAAATAATAGAGATGGGATTTAATTAAATTGTATGTATTATAAAGTTAAATAAACGAATAATACAAGCTGGACGTATTTTACTATATCTACTTATTATCAAGAGAGGACTTTCTAACACATGATATCGCTAAATGTACTAGTACTAGTAATGTACGCTAATATTGCCTTCCGGAAGAATTACACTATATTTTAGTCAAAATCGTACAAAAATCGATTTATGAGATATTGGAAAAAATCAATCATTTAAACACATACAGCTTTTGTGGACTTTGTTTTATAATAAGTATGGATTGCGAGTAAATTTTATATTATAGATGCAATTGCTATTCGAGTTTTATAACTTCCCCTAATGTTGCACGGAATCCAAAGAACGTCTCCGTTCTCCAGCGCATGTTTAATAAATTCCATGGCGATGTATTCTATTTTTCGCCTTGCATTCGTCAGCCAATGACTATAAATACGGTCGTATAAACGTGCGAGCTTGTTTCAACATTTGCACACTACATTTGTGTATTTAGAATACACATAATTGGAACAATAAGCAATGCCGAATATTAACAAAGATTTAAATCTTTATTTATTTATGTACCATAAAAAATGTTGGAAAAAATCATTATTAGTAAAAAAAGTGTACAAAGGTCAACTTATCCCTATGATAGAGATCTCTGCCAGCTAACCTACGAAGTGAGACAATTTATATTAAAGAAAAAGTTGGTACGCAAATATCAAACATTACGAATTAGAATTACCTACTAATAATTTCCTAATTTAACAATAAAAGTAAAAGAAATATATAATATATTTATATATAAATAAATATATATACATACACAATATGTATAATACAAAGTATAATATATAAATATCAACAATTAACAGTTAAATTATGATGGTAAAGATGTGTAATGTTTCTTTAGTCTTAGTTTAAAGGTGCTGAAGGAAATCTTTATTATTCCCTTACTAGCGTGGTCAATATGTGCAATATGGGAAAATGGAGTTCATCATATTTAGCCGTGTGGTATCTGGCTAAGTAAATAGACCACCTTCATTTCTTCCCGAGGTGTTATAAAAGACGACTAAGTTAAGATAATCCACCGTGTGGTATCCGGATGAGTAAATAGACCTCAATCATTTCTTACTGAGGTGTCGTAAAAGGCAACTGAGGTAAGTTGACCCACCGTGTCATATCCGGTTTAGTAGAATAGACCACCCTCATTTCTTACCGAGGTGTCGTAAAAGACGACTATACTGCGTCCATCATATTATCAGTCTTTTGACAGCTCACGCTCATTAAGTTTTGTATTGCTTACGTACAAATATCATACAAATAATATTTGTACTTTATGGATGGGTACCGCCCACTTAGTGATGTCACACATAATGTTAATACTACGATTATGCCACAGATTAAAAATAATCGGTAGAAATCGATGTTACGAGTATTAAAAGACATTTAATAACATTATATAAAGTTTTACTTTCTTCTTAGTTAATACATGAATACAAATAAAACAATCAGGATATTTTAATTTATTTTATTAGCACGAGTCGTCGGAATGATAATCAACACTAGACTCCTCCGATGAGGAGTCTTCAGTTGCAGTTATTATTAGCTCTTGTGTAGATAATATATTATCAAACGCAATATCACGTTCCCAATCAGAGAATATTACTCTTTTAGTTCTTTCCACCACACTTGCCCAGTTCTCGGCCGTTACGTGGGTGCAAGCATTTTTTAGCAATTGCAACATTTTATTCGCTGTGAATGGGGGGCTTGTATTGCATCTCGCAGCATGCCCTTTTACTTGTGCCCATATAAGTTCTATTGCGTTGTACTGGCAGTGGTATGGAGGAATCCGAAGAACAGTATGGCCATATTCTGCTGCCATTTCATTGATTACATAGCGTTTTGCTCTCTTTTTGGTTTTTAATATTTTTATTAATTCAACTTTTAACATTGAGTCGTCCACATTTTCTCCATTGTCCCGAAGCCAATTAATTATTTCATGCTTTTTATTAGCCTGTGTTGGCATTTTGTCAATTTGACGGGAGTGGTAGGGCGCATTATCAATAAAAATTATTGATGGTTCTTCCAATGAAATGAGCATTTTTTTGAACCACTCTTCATACACATTTGCATTCATCTCTTCGTGGTAGTCATTTGATTTCTTCGATTTAAATGCCAACAGTGCGTCTTGTACAAATCCTTTTGCTGTACCTGCATGGCAAATGATTAGGCGCTCACCTTTTCCCATTGGTACTGAGGAAGTGGAATCAGCAGTATCATCAGTCCAGAAACGAGATAGTGTGTGGTTAGCGTTGAGCCATGTTTCATCCGTGAAAACAATATTTGCCCAATCTTGTATTTTCTTTGCCTCTCTTAAAAAATCACAACGTGCTATAGCTATATCTGTGCGTTCCATTAATAATTTTCTTTTATTTAACTTTTTATATGAAAAGCCAATTGTGTTCAAAACTTTGACCAAAGAAGATTTTTCACCATGAAATAGACCACTTCTTTTCAAAGAAACAATAAGTTTTCTCAAAGTTGGAATTTCTTTTCTCAAGTAGTAATCTAGTTTACGTAGGTTATCATTAATCGAATTACTTAGGTACGTAATTCGATTAATGATAGTAGGTACTATAATCGGAATGGTATCGCATACGAGAATCTTTAGGACATCACTATCGTCAATCTGTCAAAAGATGGTTAATATAATGGACAGTGTATAAGGTAAGTTGATGTCGGCCGGTCGTAAAATACGTAGCCAAATCACGTGAAAACAGCTTTATAATATGTTGTGCCGACCCCACTTAGAGTGGGATAAGGGCAGGGATATTGAAACTCATTACAAACTTTAATTAGTGTAAGTCACAAGAGTGTCTGCGACATAATGCAATTTGCAGCCATACAAATACCCCGGAAGTTACTACGTATCTACTGGATTAAACTCATGAGCTTATGACGAATAATAAGGATGTTGTTAATTGATTTACTAAATACAACGAGTACTAACGGATAAAATTCTTACTAATATTAACTTAAATTATTTATGGTACAATTTGAAATTGGTAAGAAAGAATTTAGAATGCATTGAACTAAAAATGAAATATTTTGTTAACGTTTATCATTAAAGTTAACTCACAATAAATACTTTGATGTTCCAAATTTCAATTAAATACAATGATTACAACGCAGACATCTAGTAATCAAATAAGAATAAAATAAAACATTCCTAAGGCCTTGTATTTACATAAGTATTTTCCGTGAATAAGACGAAATGATCCGTAGTTTGTCGAAACTGTCATCAGTGTAATATGGAGAATTATAGAAGTTAGTTAAATAAACCCTAATACAGCAACGATACATTTAAAACGCTTTACTCTTAAAAGACCCAGTATTTTTTTTAATCCAAGTGTAGCAAAAAATACAGTGATCTTATTTTGTAGTTGATTGCGCTTCCGTTAAATCGCAGTCAATATTTAAAACACATTTAAAAATCGTTTAGCTTTTAAATAAAAAAATAACGGAAGTCGTAAAAGCGCACCGCGCTAAATGACTTCCTCTGCAAGTAAATACTAGCTAGAATGTCAATTGCTATTCGTGTAGGAGCAGCTTTATCTGGCGTGTAATCGGACAATAGCACTGTGTGAAGACAATGCGAGCGATTGTCTGGGTGCCGCGTCACGTGTAGCAGACTGCGGTAAAGGCTGCTACAGAAAAGCAAATATCAAAAACTAGCGGCCTGCCCCTGCTTCGCACGGGTATAAAATATATAGCCCATGTCACTCAGTGAACAAAAAAATGATTAAAATCGATCCAGTAGTTTTGATTTATTGACAAAAAATGCTATTGTGGGTTATCCATAAGAGATAGACATATACCATCGCGGACTGTTCTGTAGACCTTTTCAAGGTGTGCAAATACTTAGTACATTATTTTGATAAATGTCGTAGGGTTCAGCCTGAGTTTTCAATGTTAGCGGAAAAAAATGTAATTATTTACGACATCACATTAGAAACCTAAAAATTAACAGTATTTCTCTACTCTGTATTGAATGTTATTATACATATATCCCCTTGAATCACTATGTATTAAAAAAAAACCGCATCAAAATCTGTTGCGTAGTTTTAAGGATTTAAGCATACATAGGGATATAGGGACAGACAAGAATGCGACTGTTTATACTATGTAGTGATATTTTTCTCTCTTTTCCGAACTATTACTACGGCTTAAAGAACCGAAGTATACCTAGCCTAACGCAGAACATAGTTTTAAGGTAACCCTCTGTTCTGGCCAAAGGTGACAAATGAAATAACTGCAATAAACGCTACATGATCAGATCAGGTTGTTTTAATGTAATTTTCATCCAAAAATTTAAACTTAACATTGATTTTAAAAGTTAATAAACATCGTTTTTTGGTGATTTTCTGTAGTTATTATAAACTGTCCCCAAAAGCTGTATGTGATCGATTTTCTCAAAATCTACTAAACGAATTTTTATACGGTTTTTACTAAAATATAGTGCTGTTCTTTCGCAAGGTTTAGGTTAGTAATACATTACGTTTTTATGGAAAATGTGTTGAAAAGGTCGCGTGGTCAAAAACTCGGCTACTCGAGATTAAGTCGCGAGCGCCGCTTAAATCAAGGAATTGTAGATCTACAAAAATACTACAAAAAAAGTCTGCGACAGCATGTCTGTGTCTTTTATGGTTAACTCACAATAACTACTTTTACGTTGAAAATTTTAATTAAAAACACAACTTTTCACAGTTACTATAACCATATGACATTCTTGTTTAATATTATTCATGTTCGACATGTAAAATTAATATTTTTTTTCAGTTCCCGCCGCGATAACGTTGTGTAAAGAGCTCATGAATAACTAACTGCCCCGGATGGGTTTGAAACTAGTCGGGCTAACCCGATAGAATAACACGTGAGTATAGCCCGTTCTATACATTAACTATGTAAAATTAAAGTAAAGTTTAAATCGCTAAAGTTATTCAAGTATGCTTTAAGTAAATTTCTTCGACCAAGACATCTTTGTTACATTAAAACAATTAGTCAGCCACACAACTCTGAATAGTGCCGGTTTATAAATAATTATCATAAAAATATCTTAAGAAGAATCGTTAAAAATAGTCATAATAAACGACTGTATAATTTAAAATGACGTACGAATGTCATTGACCTTCGCCAACACTAGAACGCAACATCAAAACTTACGCTCGAAGTTTTATGGAGCGTCAAGATATTGCAATTAAGAAAATTTTTAAAAGTATAATCATCACGGATGGGTGATGTTGCGTTTCTCATAATTTCATCTAGTCCTTCTCCAAAGTTTTGTAGACTAATTAAAATTCGTATTTATAAAAAACAAGACTAAGAACATTAATTACGGTATGATAAACGATAAAATATTTTTATTATTTGAGTCTTAATTGTTGAAATGATAATCTATTGTTCTGTGTTTACCTACCGAAAAATTATTTCATGAAAATCTAATTAATAAATTTATAGTATTTAAATTAACAACCACTAGGATAGAAAATCATTTTTTATTTTTAGCATTGTAATATATCTTCAAATAAAAGATCAAATATTTCGACCACGTCCATAGGTATAGCCCCTATTATTATTTCAGCCTCCAAACATGGCGGTTCGGTTCCCTCGTTTATTGATCGGCAGAACAGACATAGGGTACCTAAGAGGATAGAAGGTAGACGCGAGACATAAATATTTATTTTGTTATCTGTATGAGACTAAGTTATCGTTATAAAAAAGTTAACAGTAATATTTCCTGTTTTTTTTTAATATAATATATTAATTGCAGTTTTAATATATTTTATTTGGGGATTTCCGTTCTAAAGATATTGAAAACTTCGATAAAATCTTATAATTATCGTTTTTGTTGTTTATAAAAAAAGGTTTTTTTTTTATAATTATCGTTTAGGTAATAAGTACCTATAAAGAAATCTTATATCCAGTTATAATATTTTTAAAACTTATAAGTCATGTAATCGTTAACTAATAATCACTATTCAAAGAATTTTAACTCATTACTGAGTTCCTAAGGGTTTAAACTGTTCAGTAATTTAGATAAAGATTACCAGTTACTAATTACAACAGAGTAAATATAACCGACAATAGTGCTGTTAATTTTTTAGGTAATCAGGTAATATTCAATATTAATTTTAAAACATCGATGTTCATATAAGTTTATATAATTCTATGTATGTATTCGCTGATAACAAAATTTCCTGTTGAAGCGAACTGAAACGTATACTCGAATGTGAAATTGTGAAGCCAAAGGGGAAGTAATTACAGCTTCGTTGTCGCTTTCTTTTTACAATCACGTGCTAATGCAAATAACTTCCCTGCAGACAAGTACAACCCGAGCCCTCTAGTACAGTATTAGGGGTTGTTTGGTCCCGGCCAATCGATTTACGTATTCGGGAAACTCATCTCTCTCTTTCACACTAATAAAATAAAGTTCTTGTTGTCTCCCTCTCGTACACGCTATTCCGTCTGAATAAATTTTATTACGTTCGTCGTAGATATAAAAATTTCGTTTACAATACGTATGTAATTTACAAATGTTTTATTTCAAATTTCTTCTACTACAAATAAAACAATGCTACACCTTTATTATTGATTCTAAATATAAATTATCCTGTAGGAGTTTAAATTAATATATATGAGGAAAATAACCCATTTATCGTATCAAGACTTGATACGTTTATAAACTTTATAATAAAATTAAAATATTCAGCGATTTATTGCTCAGTTCAATAAAATACTCATTTTACGTAGTATATATTTGCTTGATATACTCAGGAGTGATAAATCTTCCTTTGATCTAAAACAGTAGCTTCGACTAGTATATATATACAAATCCTAGACCAAGTTCTAACGATCAAGGTTAAATTCAGACGTCTGCGTACACCAAACCGCTCTTATGTCTCCAATGCGCAATGCAGTCACGACAATAATTGAGGCAATTACCAATTTTAGATTTCGTGAACGATTGGCGTCGAGACGCTATGACTCGTGAAAGCGGCGAAAGTCGACATGACATCCAAGCCGGTTTAACTCTTTTGCAATTGTTCCTCCATTGTGCGTAACTTATTTTCATAGTAACGAGTTGACTCATAATACCACGAATGTCTATATTTAATCAATATGAGGTATTACAAATAGCGTTTTAATTGAAATGATTATAAGTACATTTTAAATTTAAAGCCTATATAATACGTTGATTACGTAGTATTAATAATTATGAATAATAAAATATTGTCATCTCTTTAAATTAAATTAGTAAAAATGAAAATTTAAATTTCATAACAAATTCGGTTGATTTGAATTTAGTCTATGGTTTAAAGTTTTGTTTTCTTAACGTAAACTGCTATTCGATGTCAACCATATGCTCAATGTTTGTCAGAATTCTATTTTTAGAACAAGTAAGGGTTCATTAACACGTCCTTAATCGAAGGGTCCTTGAATAACGCTCATTCGTAAATCAAATATCCAAAAATATAAGAATCCACAGAATGTTTAATTTATAATTCAGAGAGCTTTAAGTTAAAAGACACCGTTAACTGTTTGCAATAATTGTATATATTACCATAAATTTACTAGATGGGAAGCGAAGCATACAATAAGATTTTTATTCGGCCATTTACACTTGAAAAATTACGATACGTATTTGAGATGTTCTGATTTTAAAAGTTTAGATTTTTGAACGGAAATATTTTAGTTTTCTCCGGACGAGCAGTGAATTGATTTTTTCCGAATAAAAAAATGTAGGTAGGAGAACTACATCGATTATGAAATCGAGTTTGCCTGGAATAACGTAGTCACGGTCGATTCTTACTCATGCTGTAAAGAACGCGTTATTACCAATACCGATACACGGTAAATCCATACGAACAAACAACTATGGTGACAAAAAGAATTCGCGTATGCGGCAGATGGTATAAAGCCGTATACGTAGATGAAGTCATGCAACCAACCGCTCCCACCCGGCGAAGTGCCGTTACGTCGGAAAACAATCAATTTGAAAAGATTCAATCGAAACTTTTTGGTTTATTTACACACGTGGCTTAACTTTAATCCATTTTATTTATTTAAACGTTTTAATTTAAAATATTTAATTAACTTTAAAAAGAATTACTTAAATTCAAAATTGGACATTTTAGATTTAATAAAGTATATACAGCTAGGATACGTCGAAAAGGAGGTTCATCGGTGTAATTATTTAAATAATAAACTTACCTAAATTATTTGGTGTCGTGGAGGATTGTAAAACACGTTCACTGTGCTCGACCGGCAAAATGCGACTGTTGTGGGTGGGTGTCGTTTGCAAGCGCGTACCGAGATCCAACAGACAGAAGTGTGCGGAGCGCGGCCGGCCGATAAGTCGGGGGTGGCGGACGCGCGGTAAAGTACATACTACCACACGCTACGTATACTTAATAGCCTTTAATACTTTAGAAATAAAGGGCATATATTTTACTGTATCGTTTTGTACGCGGCAGGCTGTACGCATAGCTATCTTTGTGTCGTATGTTCGTCCTCGATGATTCATTCATAATCCATACCGATTGTTCGTGGTGAAAAATATTAAGTGTAGAAATATTTTTTCTGACAATATTTTGCTCATACACCTTACATACCCAATAAGTTATTTAATTATACTCTTAATCGATAATAATTCAAATATAATAGAATTGGTAAGTAAATAAAGTAAAGTTACCTACCTGTTAATATATCTAATAGTTTGTTAAAGACTTTTTTTCTCAATAGAAAGAGGGATATACTTTATATATTGACTGGCTCGTTGGAGCAGTGGGAAGTGACCCTGCCTTCGGCTCCACGGGTCGCGGGTTCGATTCCCGCCGAGGGCCAACATTTTCTTTAAAATGAATTTGTCGGTCTTTGAGCCTCTACCATAACACAAGTATTAAGTTACTTACTTTGGGAAAGGATGACCGTGTGTGTAAGTGTCCCATATATTTATTTATTTATTTATATGTGGTTAGTCCCTACTTCAATACTAATTAGCAAATTGCACGTATCCTAAAGAATCTTAGACATTAACTGGTTTATTCACGATACCGTCCATGGATGTAATGAACATGAGGAATTGCTAAGTACAAAAGGTAACAAAATCATGAATAGTATTTAAAGTAAGCTCGAAGTTTTAACCCGTTAGGTTTTGGAAGGGGAGATTGGAAACTCTTAAAAGAAAATTATTATTAGGTAAATCTAAATAAAAGTAAACAATATAATATTACTTATCTTCTTATATTACAAGTTGCCCAAGATTAAGGCGATTTCTTTTTAAAGATGCATCGTGTACAGCTGAATCCGAGCTTCGGTTCCGTTAATCAACTTTCTTTCAAATTAACGGATTATTTATTATAATACATACTTAACATACAGACCTGAAATAATATGATGTAAACTAAAGGATAATTTAAGCGATAAACGCTTAGAAGAGAATAACTTCGAAGTTTTTCGTTATCTACTTAAAAATGTACTAATGCTACTTTGTCTACGCAGCACATTTAACAATTTAGTATTAAAAGCAATAAATCATCATCCGTCTGGGCAACATGTTATAAACATGTTGTCACTTTATTCGGCCAGGTATTTTACGACCGGTCGCCTGCTTGACGTCAACTTAAGTTAGCTATTTTATGAAACCTCGGTAAGGGAGGCTCTATTCTACTTAACCGGATAACACACGGTGGGTCAATTTACCTTCGTCGCCTTTTACTACACCTCGGCAAGAAAGGTGTTCTATTTTACTCAACCGGACAACACACGGCGGGTACGTACCATAGTCGCCTTTTATGACACCTCAGTAAGAAATCAGGGCGGTATATTCTACTCAGCCGGATACCATACAACTTAAATAAATATTATTTCTAATTTAGTGGATTCAATCATGTTTTGTTTGGTCACGGACGAGTGTCAACATCAAAGGTCGACGATAACCAAAACAAACCAGTCTGTTAGTTACAACAAATAGTACTTTCAATGCAGGTAAATATCACTGACTCATACAATGAGTATTGAGGCGAATGGTCGCGACTCATTTGTGACTCCGTGTTTCTGTTGGAAAACGTTTGGCGATTGTTCGCATAACAATGTACTTAGGTGATCTATATAAATTATAGAATTAGATGTTAATAAATAAAAAGAAATACTGTGTTTTAATCTATATTTGGAGCAATTTATGTAATGCTTAAAGTGGTCATACATATTGCTTCTCTCATTTTGCCTCTTGCCTTTTACCCAATCTAAATGGGGTCAGCACAAAATGTTATAAACATGTTGTCACATGATTTGACGGCGGGTCGACTTACCTTCGTCGCCTTTTACACCTCGGTGAGAGATTCTACTCAGTCATGTGTGTAAATGGCCATATATTATTATGTCATTCAATTTAATGTCAATAAGTATTTTAAATACATACTTTAAACGTTTATCCTCTTTATTCTTATTACTTTAATCTCAAGCTAATTCCAGCTTATCCTCGTTATTACACGTTAAATGCTGATGCAGACATTTATTCCTGTCCGTGCATAAATAAATTTAATTAAATTACGCTTAACAGAACTTTGTAAGCAATATTTTATAATGCCGTTGGCACACTAGGTGGCGAGGCGTGACGAAGTCCGAGACGAGACATGAAGTGAATGTACTGAGAGATCATCTAGCCTTGATATATCAGTGTATGACTCGAATTTGTCTCCTTGCCTTATCATCTCAGATAGCTCTCAAGGAAAAAAAAGACGTTTCTGTCAGTATACAGCAAAATCGTTGTCTTAGATTAAATTTTAATTAGCTTTACAAGCGATGAAAGTAACAATAAAATTATTTTGCTATAATCCGCGATAAAGTAAACAGAAAATTATCTAAATGTAGAGTGGACTATCGTTTTTCATACCTGATACATGAAGAATTCGTAAAAACACTACAAACCTCCACCACGATGTACTAGCACTACACACGTTCGCTATCACAAACTCAACAATCGGTTCTCATCATCATCAAAAGATAATAAATGCGGAAGTATCTTAATAAGCTCATTAGACTTAACGTGGCATGGTGTAATTCAATATTACATTTATCTAGTACAGTACATTGACGATTCAAAAGCACTTGTTTACAAGTTTATTTGAATACAGAAAATTTTAAAATTTATCCTAACAATAAGATGCTAAATCTTTATTTTCTTACTTATAAGTAATATAATATGTGATATTCAACAAGGTAATTATTTGAATAGACATCTGAATCCATGATGCGATAGTTCATGATAACATTGAATTGATAAAAAAAGAATGATTATTTTAATGATAAAAAATACTTGGATTTGAAAACCCTTTTAGCTTCAAACAAGACTGCGGTTTAATAATGTAAAATTAAAAATGTTTAAAAGATTGACCGAATTTCTTTCTGATTCTTCTCGGTAAGAGCAACATTCCGAACCAGTAGTGGCTTCATTAAATCTAATTGTTCTTTGATGATTCAAAAGTGCTTGTAAAAAGCTTTCTTGAATAAAGATTATCTTAATTGATAACAAATTCTAATTCAGAATATTCTACAGTCAATGAGATTCTTTTAATTTAGAGAAAGCTCTCAAACAGCACACATTACTTAATGATGTAATGACAATATACTTGAGAATGAGAATCATCCTCCTGGCCTTACCCCACTCTAAGTGGGGTCGACACAACATGTTATTACATGTTGTCACATGATTTGGGTATTTTACGACCTGCTGTCTGCCTGACGTCAACTTATCTTAGTCGTATTTTATGAGACTTAATGAGAATATACAAATATTTCATGTCAGGTATGGTGAACCATTGGCACCATGGCACGCAACATATTTTTGGCACGTCGCGCCAAAAAATGGCACGTTGATGCATAAAGATTCGCCTACCCTGCTTTAAAGTATATGTGATTTTATTATAATAATGTAAATAAGGAAACAAATAAAAATGCGTATCTCTGTAAAAAAAAAGTTTATTAATCTTTCGTAGTTTCAGGGTTACTTTCATAGATTTTTTTATATTTTTTTTTTCATAAAATATATGTTACATAGGCATTTAATCTATAAATATTCAAAACCCGGCATTAGTAACTAAGGCACTAATAAGCTACTTTCAGATTCCCGACTTGGCCTCGCAATAAAAGCAATATATATAGTGAATTTGTGGACTTTTATAATTTTGCATCTCTGACGTATGTAATTTACTCTAAACATCCAATTAATAAGAGTATAGTAAGTTATAATTAATTGTGTACATAACACATTATTTAAAAAAAGAGCAACCGCCGAGTTTCTTGCTGGCTCTTCTCGGTAGGAATGCTTTCCGAACCAGCAGTAGAGTCGACGATTCAAAAGCACTTGTTTACAAGTTTACTTGAATAAATATATATATTTTTAATTTGAAAAGTGTTGTATAGGAATCGTGAAAGGCATTCTATTGAAAAAAGTCATTATAAATCTTGCGATGAATTTGAATTACATCATTACTTCAAACGTTATAATTTATATAACTAATTTTTCAAAAATAATAGAATTGATATAAACTATAGTAATTTTTTCTATAATTTCCTTTACATTAGCATTTCTAGAGTATAAAGTTATTTTTATTCCCTCGAATTGGAAAATGTTTGACAAGATTTTTTATATCAATCTTAAATTTTGCAAATATTAAATGAGAATTTCAATAAAATCAATAAAATAATTAAAAAATGAAATTAAAATTAACAGGTTTAGAACAATATATTTTAGCTTTTTTTTTAACTAATGAGACCAGTTCTATCTATTAAGAAGGAAATATGTTTAAACAACATTATTTTACAAATACCACGTCATCGTGCGTATTTAAAAAAAATTTAATTTCAAAATTTTTCATGTTAATTACGATAAGTCACCACAAATAATGTCTATATCGTTTATGGTAACGTCGAACGAAGTCTAAATTTAAATCGCAAACGCTGGCCAAGTCGTAAATGTGAAAGTACATAAAACAATCATATTTTATAAGCTCAATAGTTAAAGAAAGGAAAACTCTCCTATAACAACAATAAACAATTTAAAGATAGACTCTGACGGTAGGATGGTGGTGGGTTTATAAGTTGAAGATCATAGAGAACGTAGAAAGCGCGGTAATAGACCAGGAATATATTTACGGAAGCATCGTGCTCGAATTCTATAATATTTACAATATTAAATATATATTAATGTCATTTGTAATATATTCCTAAATATATTCCCGGTCGCTATAACTAAAATAAACCTCTTTCGAATCTTACTCCGTTGCGATATAATTTTTATAAGATATAAATTAATATATGTTTACGATGTCGAAGAAACTTAAAATACGGCTTTTCGATAAATATAATTTGGGTTAATCTGAATCCGAAATATTTTAATTATATCAGTATTTACAATATGTATCTGTTAAATACATCAGAGTGACATATTTAGCTTTAACTTTTCTTTATATACGCGTGTGATACGATAAAAAATTATAATAATAAAAACAATTACCGCGTTTGTTAAGCGTAATTATGGCGATAACGGAACGCAATTAACAAAATCACTATAACTGCCGCGAATTTTAGCTGAACCGACTTTTCATATTTGTTGATAATTAGTATCAATACAAGCGATAAAAGCTAAGCCGATCGTCATTACCTATTCCAAAGTATTTTCATCATTTTACGATACAGCAACCGCTGATGATTGTATATACCGACGATTATTGTATCAAATCGATGATTACTTGTATCAACCGATGATTATTTGTATTAATCGATGATTACTTGTGTCAACCGACGATTGCTTGTATCAAGCGACGATTACTTCTATTAACCGATGATTACTGGTATCAACCGATGATTACTTGTATCAACCGAAGATTACTTGTATTAACCGATAATTACTTGTACCAATTAAAGATTACTTTTATCAACCGAAGATTACTTTTATCAACCAACGATTGCTTGTATCAACCGATGATTACTTTTATCAACCGGTGATTACTTTTATCAACCGATGATTACTTGTATCAACTGGCGATTGCTTGTATCAACTGGCGATTGCTTGTATCAACCAAACTAAATATGATACGACTCTTAACATTTTGGAAGCGTTATCACTAAATCCCTATTCAATGTGAAAATATATACATTACAAAAACTAATTACTGAATATCTGGGGGCCATATATCCTAAATTATAATCAAACAAAATATATTAACTCTCTTTTATCGGTGGATAATCGTATTTACAAACCTATTTACAAATATTAACTCTATACGAAATCCTTCGAATATCACGAATTTACAAATGATATTAACGTTAAATTAATTATATTCAACGGATTTTGATCACAGACTATAGCAATTAATTTTTTTATCTACAATTTATTTATTTGTCCCTATTTTTTTTAATCTATTTTTTCCCTAACCTATTTTTATGACTTGATGAAAATTATTGCAATCGATATATTTATATTTGAAGGAAAATAATATATTTTGTTATGCTACGGGAGCGGATCTAAAAATATTCGAATGATATATATATTTATCTACTCTACATAGTTAACGAAAAGAAAATATGAGGTTAACAAGCGTATTATTGTCTTATACATTTTAACTAAATATATATATTTTTGATTTTTAATGAGTTTACCTAAACCTGACACTATTCTTAAGTTGCCCTACTTTTATCTTAATTACTTTGACTTCATTCCTAAGAAAAATAAAGCCCGAACGATACTTATAACACCTGAATAACTAATAATATAGGTATTTTCATGTAACGTTGACCGCAAATATAAACTGACACTGATATCGTTATATCTTCGTTATTTATATATAAAGTTTTGTGTATACCCTTTTTTTATCTGTCGATATTAATCGTGACAGCGTTGATTTTGATGGCAACACTAAACTACTTTCAGTGTTTTGTTACTGAGAACTGTATAACAATCTAATCGGGAACGCCAAATCTCCTGAAAGTTCTAGAACAGTGTTCCCAAATGTTCCGTGCGGTTTTTAATAGTGTTTCATGCTCCACAGGAGGGAAATTTGATTTGTTATAGTGTTGAGGCAATTCGAAAATGAACTCTACACGAGTTTAGAACTTTCTTCACAGGCCATATCAATGCAATGCTAAATTTCGGTACCAATTTTAACGAAATAGCAAATTCTTCTACCTAAAACCTATCATTTCAATTTCTTAAGTTAATTTAATTTTAAAATTTATGTATATAAATTTTCAAGGTTATATAGGGGGAGGCTTAATAATTTTTAAAGTGTGGCAAATAAATCGGTCTAGAATAAACAATCCGGTACCGAAACAATTTTAGGTCCCTTTAATTATTACATGACGACCGCTTTCAACACGTTACTGACTTTACAGTTACAGACGGGACACCGTTTCGCCTTCGACCACACTTTAACCGCACATTTATAACAACAACATATATGCGCTATTCGTCCGTGAACGAAAACGCCCGACTTCGGTTCGACCAAACACACTATACACAAATTATCTCGATCGATATCGAGTTTCTCCTTCAACGTGCTTATAATCGCCTTTTTAGTTAACTTCACGTCCGGCTCTTCGACCGTTAACGCGGGATCGCTAATCATTTTGACTAGTGGTGATACTTCAGTATCGTCATTGAATATCGATTTATTTCTAATCGGAACGACACCTGTTTCTGTATCGCTCGCCATCTTTACAATCGACCTAACTTCTACTTCGTTTATCAAAGTCGATTTTCTCCTAATCGAATCTATATTTGCCTCTGAATCGCTTACGGTTTTGACCAGTGTATTTGTATCGATATTTTTTAATAGTTGTTTGTCCGTGACCGTTTGGATAACCGTTTCGACATTAGTCCCGACTAACGACCTAGCTTTGATATTGGATTTCGAGGACGTGGATCGAGATGAATCTGAATCGGTTTCGGAATCTGGATAATCGATTTTATTTCGTTTACCGTACGATTCGGAGGTTTCAGCTCTGCGTTTGAGATGCGTTTTCAACAAATTACCGTTGGGCGTTGATGTTTGGGAGTTTTTGGATGAAATACTTTCCGAATTTTGGGAACATTGTCCGAAGTCGTTCTGGCTCAACTCTTGGCTGTTGGCCGCGGACTCGACCCCGGAATCCTGTGAGAGGGTACGCGGAAGGGTTTCCGGTTCGACTCTCGTGCTGCGCGCGCGTTTACGCTTTCGCTTCGGTCTCGGTGGGAAGAAGTTTTTACGTTCCTAGAATGCATTAGTTGTTATATTAATAAGTGTTATGCTACTGGAGTGTATTCAGCTTTATCGTATAAATACATACTAATATTATAAATGCAAAGTCCGTCTGTATGTTATGTTTTCATAGCTAATTCTTTTGAGTAATATTAATGAAATTTTGTACAAATGAAACCAAAAAAATGGTTGGGGAATTAGTTTTTGAAAAAGAAAATTAAACAATAAATTGAATTTCTTAATTTTATCAAGTTAGTTATAGCTCCATATAAGTTTATTTTTAATAATCTTATGATTTTTTTTATTGATTTTAAGTTCAGTTTTTACGCCATGTCATGCAAAAAACAGTGGTAGCGTTGAAGGCAGCGTAAAGCCCTATCGTACCCATAATGTTGCCTTTTTTGGTCTTACCTGGGAACTGTTTTTAAAGTACTGATGCAGTGGTGTTCGGAAGCCATTGATGACGTCTACTCAGGGGACCAATTGACCATCTTTCGAAGCGGTTCATAGTGGTGATGGAGGTATTGTTAGAACTGCACTCTTTGCTACCTTACCACCTCATCAGAATACCATATGACCTGTATGTGGTTATTAACCTTGACCCAGTTCCCGCAGTAGCGACGCTGGCTACTCACAAAAGCAAGCTCCATTCTCTAATGCCACTAGGTCGTTCCATCATTATACCAAGTAACTTACCTTGAAATATAATCGCAGTATCGATGCAGCATTCCCGATGCTTCACTCTCTGCTGCCGCCACGTCTAGCCAGTAGACCACGTGGTTAAGACTCATCTTGACTCAGTTCTCGCAATAACGATGCAGGCATTATTCTTTTAGATCCACTCTCTGGTGCCATCCCGTCATCTCACGACACCGACAAGCGATGGAGGATAGTCTGTCTGGATGGAGGAGGATAGATAGGTCTGTCTCAGTCAATAGGTCCTGGTGCTCCACTCGCTGGTGTAACCACGCCGCCTTCTCTACAGACCACTTGGGCTGGACTCACCTTAATACTTCGCAGTAACGATGGAGACAATGGTCTTGATCCCCACTAGCTCGTTCTCGTAGGTCTGTCTCAGTCAATAGGTCGTAGTGTCCTGGAGCTCCACTCTCTGGAGCCACCACGCCATTTCATCAGTATACCACATCACCTAGACTTACCTTAACACTTCACAGTAACGATGGAAACAATGGTCTTGATCCCCACTAGCTCGTTCTCGTAGGTCTGTCTCAGTCAATAGGTCCTAGTGTCCTAGAGTTCCACTCGCTGGTGTAGCCACACTGTCTTCTCCCTAGAGCACTCGGGCTGGACTCACCTGGAAGCACTTCTCGCAGTAGCGGTAGAGCGGATTGTTGTTCTGGGCCCGGCAGTGCGCGCACAGCCAGTAGTCGTGCAGGTCCATCTCGCTGTCGCTGCTGGAGTCTGTCAGCTCCGAGTCGGCCAGCTGCAGCTCGCCGTCATCGCCGACGGACACCTCGATCACCTTTGTCGTTATTATATCGTTCTGGAAACGCAGGAGGAACATCATGATTACCATAAGTAGCGGCCTGTTATTATCCCACTGCTGAGAGTAGGCCTGTCACTTCTACTCTTCTCTCCGTTTATGGAGAGAAGGTTTAGAGCTTAGACAACGCTGCTCCAGTGCGGATTGGTAGGTTACACATATCTCCAGAACTCTTTAGTGATATGCAGGTTTCATCGCGATGTTTTCCTTCACCGAAAAGCGTGTGATAATTTGCAATTATCAATAAGAGTCATAAGATTTAAAAAAAAAAACTTATTGGTATCTGCCCGGGTTCGAACCCGTGACTTCCTCGAAAGAGTCGCACGGTGTTACCACTGGGCTACCACAGATTCTATGATGATTACCATAACTATTAAAAATCGATATAAACTTTTTCTTTTTCTCTATATGACCCGTACTCTTTCTTCTTCGATTCTTGTCCTTTTCCTTCTGTTACTCAAAGGTTGACTGGAAGAGATCCCTTTTAGGGATAAGTCCGCCTTTATACATGTGTTTTTTATTTTCTCTTTTCTAAATATATGTATAAAAATAAATAAATAAATAAAAAATGTAGATGTAATTAATTTATAGACGACGTATGTCTCTAGCAGTGGCGTAGATACCGGGTTAGACAGGACAGTGCCGGGAGAACCCCAAGCTCAGGGGGCCCTTCGGACTTACATACTAAAATTTCCTCCCACATTGGTAATATGAATGAACATTTCAGAAACGCGACTTTAACGCAAAGGTACCCTAGTCTACTAGTCTCTTTTAGTGGGTTAGTGGGTAGAATACTGGAATAGAACTTTCCTTTAAGACAGTCAATTTTATTAGGTTGGGATTTTGGATTTGACTTCCTACCCAGTCGATTTAATGCCCTAAAATAATCTTTTTGATTTTCGTCGATACAAAAACTTGATCCAACCTCCCCCTTACAACCTAGTTTAAATAAGAATCGTGAAATAGTAAAAACGGGCTCGTTAGAGGGTTTCAGGGAGGTTTCAGAGGATATGTATTGTGTGGTATGGATGTACTCACGTCGCTGTGGCCGGACGAGTCTCCGGCGACCGGCCCGTCGTCCTCGGGCTCCGTGGCGGGCTCGTACTCGACGGCCGCGTCCGCATCGCTGCCGAACCACTCTGTGTCGGTCGTGTCGCGCACAAAATCTACAAACACCACAACTTTCAACAACATGCCAACCGTCATATCGCCCGACATTCTTGATTATTGACCTCCGTAGCAGCTGATGTCCGAATCACGGTGCGCGGAATTTTTTTTGTTATTTTTTTAATGAAACGTTTTTTTGTTTATGCTTTTTTCTTTTTTTTTCAGAGTTACCATTTTTTTAGTGTTCCCATATTTTTGATTCTATTTTTTTGATCTGTGGCACGATTTTTTTTTTAAATTTTTTCACTTTTTTTTCAATACACTAATAACTAATCAAAGCATGCATACAACAGAAATTTAATGCAAACAAACACAAGTTAGGGTTAACTTAAAACACAGCGCTATTAGTAAAAATAATTATAATAACTTACAAACTTCAAAGCAAAACTATAATTACAATACAGATTATAATTTTATTGTAAATTACTTATTTTATGTATTACTAAGGCTATTCTTAAGTTATTTGATTGCTAAGCAAGGTGGATACAATCAATTTTCCTCAACTTCTATAGTAGCGAGTCAAAAGGAAAATTCAATGTAACCACAAAATGGATGATTGTGAGAAACGTATGTTCGAGAAAATTCCAACAGTCTTCGTATCCAATCCACACCCGGACCCTGGCTCCTCCGACGAGCAGTCGACCAGAGCCACAATCACATCTGACAATATTACCATACAATGTTAATATTTATGACAAAAAAAACTAAGCCACTCCTCTATAAAACAGAATATAGATTTCTCGTGCATATACATTACTTGTTTTATTTTTAAATTTCTAACCGCTGTAACTACAATATTTATCGTTAAAATTATATTGATATTTTGAAAATTTAAATGAGTTAAATCTTGTATGTATATATATAGATACATAAATATATTTTCCGAATCTCAGACACATCCAACGATTTTCTTGAAAAAATGTCGCATTAAAAAAATGTCTTTTTATCCCTGTTTTCAGGAAAATGCTAAAATTTCTTTCTCTAATAAAATAAAATTCTAAATCACCCAGGTACTTGATATTATAGAAAGATATGCTATTTCTGTTATGAGATACCGTCACCCTTTGCGTTTTATCCCACGATTCATAGATATCAGATAGAGATACACTTATATTCATAAATTTTAATGAGCTAATATTGTATGCTGTGAAGAGCTGTGGTAGCCCAGCGGTAACACCGTGCGACTCTTTCGAGGAGGTCACGGGTTCAAACCCGGGCAGACACCAATGACTTTTTCTGTTAAAACTTATGTGTCTAATTGATATTTGCAATTTATCACACGCTTTTCGGTGAAGGAAAACATCGTGAGGAAACCTGCATATCTCTAGAGAATTCTGGAGATATGTGTAACCTACCAATCCGCACTGGAGCAGCGTGGTAGGTCTTAGCTCCAATCCTTCTCTCCAAAACGGGAGAGAAGAGGCCTATTCTCAGCAGTGGGATAGTAACAGGCCGTTACTTACTTTACTTTTTATTACTGTATGTACATATATAATATGTATACAGTATGTATATAATAAAATAGCTTTTACCCGTTACTTTTTACCCGTGGACGTGGATTATGACATACACACAACTCGGATCGAGTCCTGATATTACTATCCCTTTAGTTTTTATTTCATATTGTATCTTTTTTTATCTAAAAAAAATTCCAAGGAATGCTTTCCCAGATATTATTCATAAATTGAGCTACGCAGTGACACTGAATATAGTACTTAACATACGTATAACATGACAATATTTGAGAAGGCTATGTTTGTATGATGCGTTTGAATAATATTTGTCATTAATTAAATACGCAGTCACACAGGGTTGTCACCTTGAAGATTAGCCGGTTTCGAAATATCGAAATAATTTTATTAGAAATCGGTTAAAATTTTTGTGTAAACCGTATAAATACTAAAGTCAGTTTATCTGTTACGCTTTCACGGTTAATCCGATAGAGCAATATTGATGGAATTTTGTAAATTACATCATAACGTGTTAAAAATTCTAGAATCTTAATTTTTATTGTGTAATCGTCAATAGTTAGTAATACGAGTTTATATGTATTCGCCGGCATGGAAATCAGTGTCAATTTTTTTGTCCCGAATTGTAATTTTGAACATAATAGTAGTTTTTGAATTATTTTGAGTTGAGTATTTTGAGAAACTTTTACCGTTTACTTAGCTCACGCAAGAAAAGCTTTAAATTCTGGCCTTTTAGCAATATTTTTTATTGCTGCTCCTTTCGTATTCATGTTAGCGAGATGTTATATATTATAGCCTTCCTCTACCTTACACTCAAAGAATTTTTCAAATCTGTCTAGTAGTTCTTGACATTAGCGCATTCAAACAATCAAACAAACTCTGCAGCTTTATATATTAGTATAGATTTATAACTACTGTGAAGGAAAACATCGTGAAGAAATCTGCATATCTCTAGAGAATTCTGGGGATATGTGTAACCTACCAATCTGCATTGGAGCCGCGTGGTAGGTCTGAGCGCCTACCTCTCTCTAGCAACGGAGAGAGGAAGCCTATGCCCAGCAGTGGGATTGTAACAGATCGTTACTATAACTACTTTCTGTATGCGACTGTATCTAAGTGTACGTATATACGTAGATACTAGTAAAAGTTAACATCTTTCAACATCCCTTTAACTATCATCCTGTTAAAATCTTATCGATTTGTGTCTTAATTTGTTCGTAACACGCGGAAAAACAAACTCACTTAACAATATGTATATTGTTCTTAATAATTTCATTTAACTTTTTATAACTTTATATAAAGGTGACAACCCTACATGTGCAACGAATCCACCGTTTAGATTGATCATGACGGACAGTATATGCATGACGGTAGTTCTTGCAGTCGAAATCAAACATGTCTCAACGAATCCAAAGCTTACGGGCGTTCAGCTTAGCTGAGTCACAGCCGTGAATGACACTACACAAACAACACTGCATAAGGCATTAGGGGACAAGAATGAACATGTTAAAACATTCTGCAGCGACCAGAGTTAAATTACTACAGTAAAGAAAGTCATAAGTAGGCTGTGTGTTACAATATTTAATGAGATATGTTTGTCTAGTCACACATGCGCAGGGGAATATTCTAGATGCGTTCTTAATTTAAAAAATAAAACATTTTAATTATACCTTATAATTAAACCTATTATAAGGTATAATTATACCTATTAAGTGTCGTTTGCTCACTGTGCAAAAGTGATAGAGAACCTTCATTTGCTTTCTGTACATTATAATATGAGGCATTTTGGACTGGATTCCGACTCTAGTGTAATAACTGTCAGGGACATTCTAAAAGGTTCAATTATAGGGTCTCTATACACTGTCCATTATATTAACCATCTTTTGACAGATTGACGATTTACATATTTAGTGATGTCCTAAAGATTCTCGTATGCGATACCATTCCGATTATAGTACCTACTATCATTAATCGAATTACGTACCTAAGTAATTCGATTAATGATAACCTACGTAAACTAATAACAGATATAGAAATCAACATTTTGATTTAATATTGCCTTAGTTTTTTGAAAATAAATGTTAATCCGTGTGTATTTATTATAATCATAAAAAATATATTATACATCAACTGGCAACATCAACAGACCTTCCGCTCGGCCGCCATTTTGACGTGATCTGTCACTCTCAACGAAACGCCCGTGATAGTCACACGCATTTACGTTCGCTGAGTGTTCTCTCGCATCTGTTACACCTTGAGTTAAGTAGCTTTATTCCTCGGAAAAACTTTTGTGAAACTTATATTAATTGATCGTGAAAATGCCGAAAGGACGTGTGTTGAAAGCACAATCGAGACAGTTAGTGTTAAAACTTCATGAGTATTTTGAGCAAGAAAATCAAAATGGCGGACCTCTTATACCTATCACGCAAGTCCGAAACCGTGTTGCAGCCGCGTTGGGGATCAGTCTATCAACTGTGACTAAAATCACTACTGATGCCTACGGCAGGAGCGGCTTGGAGCAAAACAAACCATCTACACCAAAAAGAAAGCGCCGGGCTCATAAGGTGACAGCTGTTGATGACTTTGACGCTGACGCTATTCGTCGTCATGTATATGATTACTACTTGAGAAAAGAAATTCCAACTTTGAGAAAACTTATTGTTTCTTTGAAAAGAAGTGGTCTATTTCATGGTGAAAAATCTTCTTTGGTCAAAGTTTTGAACACAATTGGCTTTTCATATAAAAAGTTAAATAAAAGAAAATTATTAATGGAACGCACAGATATAGCTATAGCACGTTCTGATTTTTTAAGAGAGGCAAAGAAAATACAAGATTGGGCAAATATTGTTTTCACGGATGAAACATGGCTCAAAAAACTGAAGAAATCAAATGACTACCACTATAAAAAATATGTGAGAGATTCATGATGATTTCTTTCTTATTCAATACATGATAAATTATAAGATCAACTAAACACATAACTCATCATAGAAAATTCATTGTGTATATCAAAAACTTACTTTTTATATTATCATTATTTCAGCATTCAGCCTCCTTCCTTTTTCTCTTTATACTGTTTAGTTGCTACTTTAAAAAATATTACATTTTTAAAAATATTTTAGAACAGTGAATTTGATAATACTTATTTTAAATAATAATATATGTAAAATATTTATATATTTACAGGCAAGTAAAGGTTAGCTTCATACAATCAATAATCTTATTATAAAATATATTGCAATACTCAGCTATAATACAATGTTAGAAATACTAACAAAACACAAATTCATTTTATTACACAAATACCATAACATCACACTAAACGTAAATATAATACAATACAAAACAATATTGCATACATAAAGTCATGCTTAAATCTAAATTAGTTTATTGTTCTACAATATTTTCATTTATATTCATGATCTTCAAAGTCTACCACTATAACCTTTATATATATGTATACCACTCAATAAAATCTTGCTATATGATGGTATGATATACAAAAAAATAGCTTTAAAATCATCTTTTGAAATGCTGAGTATTTTTTACAAGGACTAAGTACTTAAATGTCCGCCCTTTATCTAACAATATACTCACCATATAAAGGGTTAAACTTGCCACACTTTGAGGATCACTGATACATACATACATTAAAACATACATACAAAAAATACATGTAATAGTAAACTTTATAGAAATAAAATATTTTAAAATACATTAACAAAGCAAATAATTTGAAACTTTTCCCATAAGTTTTTGCTTGTGAGTTATTACCACATATCACCTTGAAATGCATTCAATTTTTTCTAATAATAATGATTTGATTAAAACAATCAATAGATTAGAGAAACCCCAACATATAAGATACAAAATTTGGGTGATGTTTTTAATGTTTAGTGTGAATCTCCTTATTAAGAACTTGCAGGAAACTACATTGCTTATACAAAAGTAATAATAGAATTATTTTGCTATAATCCGCGAAGAAGTAAAATAGGAAATATATATAATGCTAAATGTAAGTGGACAATCGGTTATCATACCTGATACATCGCAAAGCTTTGCGATTTCGGTCGTGGAGTCTATCTCCTGACGATGCTTCGGTTGCGGGGCGAAACGATTGTTGAGTTTGTGATAGTGAACGTATATAGTGCTTGTGTATTGTGGTGGCGGTGGTGGAGGTGTGTGCATGTGTTTTTACGAATCCTGCATGTATCAGGTATGATAACCGATTGTCCACTTACATTTAGCATTATATATATTTCCTATTTTACTTCTTCGCGGATTATAGCAAAATAATTCTATTATTACTTTTGTATTATGGATCTCCGCAAAGTAACGCCTAATTCTATAAATTATTTACATTGCTTATGGTAAGAATTAAAAATCATAACATTAAACACTAATATGAGGCAAAGAGTGTTTTAAACGTCCTGAAACTCTATGTAGGCTATTTCAAAAAATTTCAGGTGATCAATAGAAAAGGGTAACCAACCACCAATATAGAACAAATTGTAATTGAAGATTTTTTCAATATTATGAAATAAACAGAGGAAATTAAAAGTTAACTGCATATTACAAATTTTACATTTGTATCTGTATTTGTATTTAAATGGTAAAAATATAAATAAATGTAGTCTGTCAATCAGTCAGTAGCAAAATAATTTTGTAGATGCCATATTGCAATAAATTCTTTATTATCACATACCAGTTTCCTTTCCCTGTATGCTGAATATTGTTTCAGTTGAACAGCGTCTGCTCCATGAAGGTTCTGCCAAACAACAAATAACAAATCAAACAAATCAAATGCAGATAAAGTTATAAGATTTATGATGGTCTAGGGCTAGTCTCTAGTTGAGATATTTGTTGGTAAAGGGCATATGTTGTATTAATTTTTTTGGACTTATAAATAAATGTAACAATATTTTACTGGAATAAAAATATAATCACAGAATATTATATGAATAAAAAAGATCAGATATTCCAATTTAATATTATTGATATTACTTGATGAATATTATTTTTGTGTTAATAAAATATATCTCATGGACTTTAGCAAAAGTCAAATGATTGGTTAAAACCTCTTATTTTGCTAAATTTCCAGTACTAAACTAAATACAATTATTTTGTTATAATCAGTTTTTTTTTTTCAAACACATCTAGCATAATTTTATTATTACATTGAACCTAATTTGATTTTATAGGCTATAAGTTATTAAATAAACATTAATAAGCAATATAAAAATATATAACAAGCTCAAACATTTCTATATAGAACTTTATGTAAATCATTTTCTATTTTACTTAAGTTACCACTACTTCATTATTTTAAGTACATTGTATTAGTAAAGCTTCACTATATCTTCGTACTATTTTAGAATCTATCACTCAAATCATAAGTCTTAATATATTTTTGACTTTGCATGTATAAAAACATTAGCTAACTTTCACAAACCGCCAAAATTTTATTATACACTGTCCATTATATTAACCATCTTTTGACAGATTGACGATAGTGATGTCCTAAAGATTCTCGTATGCGATACCATTCCGATTATAGTACCTACTATCATTAATCGAATTACGTACCTAAGTAATTCGATTAATGATAACCTACGTAAACTAGATTACTACTTGAGAAAAGAAATTCCAACTTTGAGAAAACTTATTGTTTCTTTGAAAAGAAGTGGTCTATTTCATGGTGAAAAATCTTCTTTGGTCAAAGTTTTGAACACAATTGGCTTTTCATATAAAAAGTTAAATAAAAGAAAATTATTAATGGAACGCACAGATATAGCTATAGCACGTTGTGATTTTTTAAGAGTGGCAAAGAAAATACAAGATTGGGCAAATATTGTTTTCACGGATGAAACATGGCTCAACGCTAACCACACACTATCTCGTTTCTGGACTGATGATACTGCTGATTCCACTTCCTCAGTACCAATGGGAAAAGGTGAGCGCCTAATCATTTGCCATGCAGGTACAGCAAAAGGATTTGTACAAGACGCACTGTTGGCATTTAAATCGAAGAAATCAAATGACTACCACGAAGAGATGAATGCAAATGTGTATGAAGAGTGGTTCAAAAAAATGCTCATTTCATTGGAAGAACCATCAATAATTTTTATTGATAATGCGCCCTACCACTCCCGTCAAATTGACAAAATGCCAACACAGGCTAATAAAAAGCATGAAATAATTAATTGGCTTCGGGACAATGGAGAAAATGTGGACGACTCAATGTTAAAAGTTGAATTAATAAAAATATTAAAAACCAAAAAGAGAGCAAAACGCTATGTAATCAATGAAATGGCAGCAGAATATGGCCATACTGTTCTTCGGATTCCTCCATACCACTGCCAGTACAACGCAATAGAACTTATATGGGCACAAGTAAAAGGGCATGCTGCGAGATGCAATACAAGCCCCCCATTCACAGCGAATAAAATGTTGCAATTGCTAAAAAATGCTTGCACCCACGTAACGGCCGAGAACTGGGCAAGTGTGGTGGAAAGAACTAAAAGAGTAATATTCTCTGATTGGGAACGTGATATTGCGTTTGATAATATATTATCTACACAAGAGCTAATAATAACTGCTACTGAAGACTCCTCATCGGAGGAGTCTAGTGTTGATTATCATTCCGACGACTCGTGCTAATAAAATAAATTAAAATATCCTGATTGTTTTATTTGTATTCATGTATTAACTAAGAAGAAAGTAAAACTTTATATAATGTTATTAAATGTCTTTTAATACTCGTAACATCGATTTCTACCGATTATTTTTAATCTGTGGCATAATCGTAGTAACCCATTATGTGTGACATCACTAAGTGGGCGGTACCCATCCATAAAGTACAAATATTATTTGTATGATATTTGTACGTAAGCAATACAAAACTTAATGAGCGTGAGCTGTCAAAAGACTGATAATATGATGGACGCAGTATAGCAAATAATTTTTAAGACGAAAATGAAGTAAATAATAAAAATATGCATTGTCGTAAATAGTTACGAAGACAATGCGTATACGTTTACAAAACTCCCAAGAAATCCTCCGAATATTTGATTTCCTGCTAATGTCAATAAGGACAATACTACATGACGCTTACATTAAACTGAATTTACATGATTATAAAAGCTTACCAATGTTGTAGAATGCATGTATGAATGCTTAAATGTTAAATACAGCAAAAATTTGACCTTCAATTACATAGCGTACAATGCCGCTATGCAATTCGATATTTTGGTAACCCAAGAATGTCTATCATTAACGAATTTTTTGTATATCACAATTGAAAATTACTTAATTTAAGACTAACCTGAAGAAAAAGATGCTGTTGTATTCATATTAGGTCGCCCGTCTACGATAAATAGTTTAGGAGCACGCAAAACATACGCTCCTTATGTTACGTTTTATAATTTTAATGGGCGTCGAACAAACTCGTTCAGGTTCAGACTCGTTCAAAAAATTTACTTATAGGTGATATCCTATATAGTGTATTATCTATGGGTGATATGTCGAATGAATAAATATACCTAATAAAAATACTAGCTTTGCTATTGGTCTTTTCTCGGTATTTTAAAAGGTTGTTGTATATAAGCCAATGGTGTTTTCGTATCTAATCACAGATTTATATTTTAGCCAATAATATTCTGAGTGTTACGGATAACAAATGTTTATAGACGTACAATAGATGGACAAGGTTGCCATCAGTTGCCCTGTTATATATTTTGTTCATTATTACAGGGTAATAATAAATTAGTAATTTACGAGTTGTTAAAAATTTTACAGGTAACTTTAAAATTAATGTTTATACTAAACTATGTAAAATTATAATTTTCTTTAAGATAACTTAATTGTTAATTGTTATGATTTATATAATTGTCTATGCCAAGCACAATAATGTGTAGACTGTAGATCTATGTCAAACTTCCTTTTCCTTGTGGCATGGTGACGGCGTAAGGTGAGTTAATAAATTTTGTGAAATTATATTGCGATAACTTGCGTAATGTTCGAAAATTCACAATATTAACGTGCCCTTTTCTTAAACAGAAGTGAGTAACAGTCTTTTAGCATTTTGCGGAAATATATTTTCAAACCTCTAAACACGTGGAGCTATACCGCTACTTTGGGTTTGTTTTACTAGGATCACTAATTTGAACGTGTTTTGTAGGTTGTTTTTTGATTTATAGAAATTGCGATAAATAGCGTTTCCTAAATAGTGAAGTTTACTTAAAGCAAAGTGGAAATTATCTCGAGTTCGCACGTCAAAGAAGTTACATTTCATAAGGTGGTAATTTTGTTGTAGTTGCAGCTAAAGCAACCACAATGCCGCAGAACGAATATATAGAACGCCATCAAAAGCTTTACGGTAGGAGGCTTGATTTTGAGGAACGTAAAAGGAAGCGTGAGGCGCGCGAACCTCATAAGAGGGCAGAGAAAGCACGTAAATTGAGAGGCATCAAAGCAAAGATATACAACAAAGAGCGGCGCAATGAAAAAATTCAAATGAAAAAGAAAATTAAAGCGCACGAGGAGAAAAATGTGCGTCAAAATACTGAGAAAGTTGCAGAGGGTGCAGTACCTGTATATCTTCTTGATCGCGATGTGCAATCACGAGCTAAGGTTCTCTCCAATATGATAAAACAGAAACGTAAAGAAAAGGCGGGAAAATGGGATGTACCAATACCAAAAGTAAGGGCGCAGGCAGATGCTGAGGTATTTAAAGTGTTGAAGTCTGGTAAAACAAAAAGGAAAGCCTGGAAAAGAATGGTAACTAAAGTAACCTTTGTTGGTGAGAACTTCACTAGGAAACCTCCAAAGTTTGAAAGATTTATACGGCCGATGGCTCTAAGGTTTAAGAAGGCACATGTCACTCATCCAGAGTTAAAAGCAACTTTCTGTTTACCAATTATTGGTGTAAAGAAGAATCCTAGTTCGCAGATGTACACCAGTCTTGGAGTTATCACTAAGGGTACTGTAATAGAAGTGAACATTTCAGAACTTGGTCTTGTGACACAAGCTGGCAAAGTGGTATGGGGCAAGTATGCTCAAGTTACGAACAATCCAGAAAACGATGGAGTTATAAATGCTATACTTTTGGTTTAATTTGTTCTGTACATGTGTTTTGCCACAATAAATTTGACATTATAAAAACAAATTTTTCATTTGCACTACATACTCATTATAATTTGATTAATACTTTGGTTCACTCCATCTTGAGTAAATTTGTGAACTGCAGCCAAAATATATTTAGGAAAGCAGTGCTATTGTTGCAATATGCAATGGAATAGCTTTCCGAGCCAGCAGTAGAGAAGTGTTGATGATTTAAAAGCACTTGTTTACAAGTTGATTTGAATCAAGAATATTTTGAATATGAATGAAGTTTAAAGAGAGATTTTTACTTTGGCATACCAAATCATCCATAGTATATACAAAATTAGAAATTGATAGAACTTAGTAAAGACTTTAATTATATTCTGTCTAATAGGCATTATATAGCTGTATAAAAGTAGCAAGGTTGCAAATTATCCAATGATATTATTTGTATCAGTTATATGTATTTTATATGCTTGTACAGAATAGGTATAACTGACTACCTAATTTGAAAGCTTATGATTAATTAAGATTCAGCATTTTGCGTTTATTGGAGAAATAATCTATTAATAACTTGTACCATAGAAATAATGATAATCTATGTTTTTAGATTCAAATTCAAAATATTCTTTATTCAAGTGGACTGTTTACAGTACTTTTGAATCGTCAAATGTTTTAAAGAAGCTACCACTGATTCGGAAGTTTGCTCCTACCGAGAAGAAACAGCAAGAAACTCGGCGGCTAATCTTTTAAAAAATTATTACAATTTGATGGTTACAAGATAATCGTTGCAGCTGGATGTGTAGCTGACTGCAGTTAAGATAAGCTATCACTCAAATAATCCTCAATAGTATAGTAAGCTTTATGTAGCAACATGTTTTGAGATAATTTCTAAACTCGTGTAAAGGCAAGTCTAGATAGAGCATGAAAGATATAAGAAGATAATATTTAAGAATAGTCATAAAATTTTTTACTTTTGCCATATAATGTTGGTGCTATAGGTTCTAGGTTCTATTATTGGTTGCATCAAATTAAATTATCTTCTCTAGATTTTGCGCAGTGCTGGTTTTGATGGGATTGCAATGACAATGTAATAGACAGATGCTTAGTTATATTACATTAATGAATTAATACCATCTATCAGCTAAGACTCCTCTGTCACTGAGAGGACGAGCAATAGGAAGACACATTTTTGTAGGGCACAGTCAGATATGAATTTTTGCTTAGGATTTATAGTTTCTGATGTAACTTTGAAATAATAATAAAATCTTGCCATACAGAAATGTGCTTTCTTAGATTTTATTAAATATATAATACTATTTTTGAGTGGTTTGTTTTGCAAATATACAAAACCTGAATTTTATGTATGTAAATATATATTATAAAACAATTCTGCAGGAGCCAAGATGCAAATATTTGTGAAGACCCTCACGGGGAAAACAATCACTCTCGAGGTTGAACCCTCGGATACTATCGAGAATGTCAAAGCCAAGATACAAGACAAGGAGGGAATCCCACCAGATCAGCAGAGGTAATCATCATCATCCTGCCTTTATCCCACTCTAAGGGGGGTCGGCACAACATGTTATAAATTTATGTCACATGATTTGGCTATGTATTTAACGCCTACCTGACGTCAAGTTACCTTAGTTGGCTTTTACGACACCTCTGTAACAAAGAGGGTGGTCTACTCAGCCGGATATCACACTTTGAGTTGACTTACCTTAGTCGCCTTTTACGACACCTCGGTAAGAAATAAGGGTGGTCTATTCTACTCAGCCGGATACCACACGTCAATTATACTATTTATTTTCTTCAATAAATATTAAAAACCGTATTTATTTATTACCATTTATTAATAGTTTCTGGGTGACCGAGACTTGCTTGATAATTTTTTTAATAAAAAAGATTTTGTCTGGGATTGATCCTAGTATTCTGAATTCGAGACCGCAGTTTATCCTATTGAGCTATCATGACTTTACAATTAGCAGCGTTATTATCCTTTACTTTTTCATAAAATATTTGCATTTTTTAGTGCTTGAAAACAAGGCTCAAACTATTTTTTTTAGTAAAACCTAGATAGATCAATTTTTCCTCCCCAAAACCCTCTAAATGCTTTCATGAAATTCTTTTGAGCTGTTTCCAAAATTCAAAAAAATATGTATATACAAGATTAACTCATTTCAATATTAAAGATATGTAACACAGTATTGACTGACTCAGATAATGTTCGTGATTTGAAAGCCAGTTAGCAGCCGAATCTCTTGTCCAGGTTAATCTTCGCCGGTAAGCAGCTAGAAGATGGGAGGACCCTCTCCGACTACAACATCCAGAAGGAGTCCACCCTCCACTTGGTGCTCAGGCTGCGTGGTGGCGCGAAGAAACGCAAGAAGAAGAATTACTCCACCCCAAAGAAGATCAAACACAAGAAGAAGAAGGTCAAACTAGCTGTACTTAGGTTTTATAAGGTGGGTTCCTCTCATTTATATATTTGAAGTACTAATGATATATTGTCACATCGTGTGGTATCCGGCTGAAGAGAACAGACCACCCTCATTCCTTACCGAGGTGCCGTAAAAGGTGACTAAGATAAGTTGATCCATCGTGTGGTATTCGGCTGAATAGAAGCGAATAGACTACCCTCATTTCTTAACCAGGTGTCGTAAAAGGCGACTTAGGTAAATTGACGTCAGGCAGGCGGCGAGGCTATTTCACGCCGCAACATGCACAACCCTAAACATGTAACAACACGTACCTACTCCACTTAAAGTGGGATAAGAACAAGAGAATGAAGATGTTTATTTTAATTTATCATCATCCTCCTGCTCTTCTCAGTCTAAGTGTGGTCCACACAACATGTTATAAACATTTTGTCACATGATTTGGCTAGCTATTACGAGCGGCCGCCAGCCTAACGTCAACTTATCTTAATTGTGTTGTAATCGTTTTAAGACACCCCAGTAAGAAAGAGAGTGGTCTATTCTACTAAGCCGAATTACGGATACCCGAGTGGTATCGGGTCGACTTACCTTAGTCGCCGTTTGTGACACCTCGGTAAGAAACTTTTACTCTGGCGGATACCACAGCATGATTATTTTGATTTGTATCCTAAAAATGTATTAATTTTTTAATTTTCACTTACAAACTTTTGCATTATTAATGCGAAAGTTTGTGAGTGTGGATGTTGGATGTTTGTTACTCTTTTACGGCGAATCCGCTGAACCGATCGATGAAATTTGGTAGAATTATTTCTTATACATGGGTTGACATATAGGTTATAGAAATCCTGTTAATTCTACTGAAATAAGTTGACAATGGAAAGCGTCATCTATTATCAATCACGCGACATCAGCCCACCCGAATAGTTGCGGATAAAAGTTATATGCAATAGAATACAATACCAAGTTAATTTGGCACAATTAATCCATATACACTGGAATAACATATAGGCTATAGAAAACCTGTTAATTCAACAGGATTGGAAAGCGCCATCTATTATCGACCTATCACACGAACATAGTTCACGCGAACAAAGTCGAGGGTAAAGCTACAGTATATATAAGTAATAATTTATAGGAGTAGGCGTCACTTTGCGGAGGTCCATAAAGACATACAAAAGTAACGAGAATATTATTTTGCTATAATCCGATAACAGAAAATATATGTAATGCAAAATGTAGAGTACTATGCATGCAGAATTTGTAAGAACTAAGCACTACCCACTGCACACATTCACCATCCATCTCAACAATTGTTTCGCCCCGTAACCGAAGTATCGTCAGGAGAGACTCCACGACAGGGCAGGAGATAGTCTCCTCGCTTTGTAATTTTATACGTATTTTTTAATGTATTTTTGTTTGAATAATTTATCCAGATCCATAATACAAAAGTAATAATAAAATTATTTTGCTATAATCCACGATGAAGTAAAATAGAAAATATATATAATGCTAAATGTAGTGTGGACAATCACTTATCATACCTGATACATGCAGGATTGGAATTGAATCCTGCATGTATCCGGTATGATAACCGATTGTATTTTTGTTTGGTTTAATTGCAGGTAGACGAAAACGGCAAGATCCACCGGCTGCGGCGCGAGTGCACGGGCGAGCAGTGCGGCGCCGGAGTGTTCATGGCGGTCATGGAGGACCGGCACTACTGCGGCAAGTGCCACTCCACCATGGTGTTCAAGGACGACGACAAGTGAGAGCTCCGACCGCTGTGTATGATGGATTTTTGAATAAATCTTGACACAGTGTCTGAGTTTTCCATTTGGGTTTTCTTTACCACCTCAATAAATTTGTATGGGTAAGATTTGAGTGCAGATTAGTAAAGCCATTTCTTTATTTGCTTGATAAATAGATAGATAAAAACTTTCAATAAAAATACAGTTTTGATACAATTTGGTTATGTAATTAGTAAGTAATGCATAATAAGGGAGTCTTATGAGTAGTAATCTCTTCCAGGCAGCCAGTATGAGATGTTCTTAAAAGACAGCACAGAATCAACCAATTTATTAATTCTCAAATATAATAATCAGAATATAATCTGTTCTACACACATAGAAAATAAACCGTATTTTTTAACGTGTACTAAAAATACACATTAAGGCAAAATCATAAGCCTGCTGATATCATATTATAATAAGCAGTTTCAATAACTACATACGTCATGCTGTAAAAGGTTTCAGATTTGGCCTGACCAGAGCATTGGCTTTCGCACTCGTTTCTTCCACTGAATCTTGTCTTTGTAATCACCACTTCGAGGCTGCGGTTACATTAAGCAGCGATTGGCGACGTGACTAGTAGAGCGAATCTCAAACCGTAAATCGCTAGTGACATTGAGCTAATAATATAGCCACTCGGCTAGTTGTATTTATTTTAATCGCTAACCAATCGTATTTCGTTTCGCTGTCTAATGTATTTGCAGACTGACGGGTAATGTGGCCAAGATACTCAAGGATTCATTGCAGGAAAAAGCTTAGTTGAACCATTACTTTTCTTGAGTATTGAAATTAGTTACTTGGCCAGTCCAAGGAGGCATTTACACGTTTAAAGCGGTCTACACACCAAAGCCGCTGACCCGGCGGCACAGCCCGGCGGCTTAGTGCCGGCGGGTTAACCCGGCGGCTTCAGAATGTCCAAGCCGAACGACTTTGCCGGCGGCAATACCGGCGGCACGACAGCCGCGGCATGTGGTGTTCTAGTAATTGCCAAATAGTCGTAGAGATTGGACGTGTGTGTTGCGAATAATTCAGAAGTAGTATTTTCAGATTGACATGGAGGAGGACGATAACAGTGATTTAATAATAGCAGTTTGTGGAGTTATTATCGGTGGATCCCTCAACACACGAAAGTGTTGGGTTAGGCCAAGTTTAATGAGTCGCAATAAATACAGTACTTGTCAAAGATTAAGTGATTTAAGGGAAGACGACTTGGTTCTATACAAACCCATTTCTTTTAAGACTTTCCTGTCATTAACCAGTACCGACTTTGAATATTTACTGAATATTGTTGGACACAAAATAGCTAAACAAGACACAAATTACAGAAAAGCAGTTTCACCAGTAGAAAGATTGTCAATAACGTTAAAATACCTAAGCTCAGGAAATTCTTTTAGTAGCCTGTGCGACGTCTTTAAAGTATCTCCTCAACTAATTTCAAGCATTATTCCTGAAGTATGTGATGCTTTAGTTGAAGGACTTTCAGATTATGTGAAAATTCCAAGGAGTCAGGAAGGATGGAGAGAAATTGCAGATGAATATTTAAAAAGATGGCAAATACCCAATTGTCTTGGGTCAATGGATGGGAAACACATAAAACTTCAATGTCCCCCAAAAAGTGGAAGTGATTATATAAACTATAAAAAATATTTCAGTATTGTGCTCTTTGCTTTGGTAGATGCTGATTACAACTTTTTGTACGCTAATGTGGGATGTCAGGGTCGGATTTCAGATGGTGGGGTTTTTAATAATTCAGCATTATGTCGATTGTTAAATGATAATGAATTGAATATACCACATAAAACCCCTTTACCCGGAAGGAATCTACCAGTACCGTATTTTTTTTTGGGTGATGACGCGTTTCCTCTGCAACCCCATATTATAAAGGCTTATGATGGTAATCACACAATGGGATCATCTAAGAGGGTTTTTAACTATCGCGTATGTCGAGGGCGAAGAGTAGTTGAAAACGTGTTTGGGCAGTTAACACACAAATTTAAGATTTTTCATAGACCTATTCAGCTAATCCCAGAAAAAGCTACTACTGTAACTTTGGCGTGTATACATTTATTTAATTATATCAAACGAACCGCTGCAACTCAGCAAAATGAATACGATACTGAAAATAATCAAGGAGAAATCTTTCCCGGTGAATGGCGTAGACATCTTGAAAACGACAGTTGCTTAGATAATATGTCAGGAGAAGACAATCAAACCTCGGATACTACAGTGACCGCTGAGGATACAAGAGTGGAGTTGACTCATTATTTTCTTTCTAGTGTCGGAGGATTAGAATGGCAATATAACCAATAACTCAACTCATATAATCAATATTATTTTTAATCATTAAAGTAGTTCCATGTATTATCCATTAAATCTAAAATCGTAAATTACACAGTGAGATACACTTTTATTGTGATTCGTATAATAAAATTTTAAACAAAATAAGTAATGTGTTTTTGTAAACCAATAACATGATATTGGATTATACCAAATTACCAATACCAATTGGATATTTATTATACCAAAAAGAAAATTAAATATTTATAACATATTTTGAAGATTACTTTATAACACTATCAGGAGGATTTAGAGCTAGGTATTCTTCAGCAAATGTTTCTAGTGACGAAGGTTGAATTGTTTGTGGATCTGAGTTTGTTTGGGCAGAGTATTCAGAAGAAGTTAAGTTATTTGTAGAAGGGCTTACAACCGTCTGTTGAAGTGAAGATGCTGTATAGTATCCTGGATGACTGTGTGAACTAGAAACACTACTTGGTCTTGCAAAATCCGTAAATGTATCGGATCTATATCCAGTTTCGGCTTCAAATATTATATTGTTGATCCGATGTCTCACAATAGCTTTCATTTGTCGATCCATTTGTCTTAACTGACCCGCAATATAATCTCCAAATAAACCATCCTCATCTTTTGTCACATTTGGTCGTTGGGAGACATTCTTCATAATATTCAATGCTTCGGATATCAACTCTTTATTAGGGTTGATTTTAGGACGTTTATTTCGTTGCCAAGTTGTATTTTCTGGCGACATCTGTGGTAAATCATTATGATTTGATTGTGAATCTCCTGGTGACATCTGTGGTTTAGGACGTTTATTTCGTTGCCAAGTTGTATTTTCTGGCGACATCTGTGGTAAATCATTATGATTTGATTGTGAATCTCCTGGTGACATCTGTGGTAAATCATTTTGATTTGATTGTGATTCTCGTCTCGATTGTGAATCGTGGCTCGTCGACGGTGTGTCCTGCGAAAAAAGACGAAAAAGACTGCCCGTTTAGCCGTTTTACTTTAATTTAATAAAAAATAAATAAGTATCTCTAGTCAAAATCAACATTTATTGTGTATTTTTTTATTATGGATTTTATTAAAGGCACTGAATAAGTCTTCAACATTTCAATTACTTTTTTTTCAAACACATTTTTTTTACCTGAGTGGCAACTATTTTGCCAATGCCCGGGAAAGGGTTAAAATGTAAATACAAAGATACACTAATAAATAAACTAATATTATAATTATATGTCTATGGGGCCCTAGTTGCCTGATTATAAATAAAAAAAAATATATATCTTTACTTACAGTATCGGTGGTTCCAGTAGGCACATTTTTGTTCCGCAGAAAATTTAGTGATTTGTAGGCAAACCATTTACTATGATAAATATCATCAGTACCCGCACCAGACTTATTTGAATTATCTTCTTTTTTTTTCTCTCGGTAATAATGACTAGTTAAATTTTTTATCTTTCTCTCGATTTCCGGAACATCAGTAGCAAATTCACTGGCAATTTCATTAAATGCGTCGTAACGCTTTGGCCGGCTTTTGTAGTCACGGTTTTTTGGGTTCCATAATATTTCTTTTAAATGATAGAGGTCTATTAGTTTTATAACTGTTGCATCGTCCCACTCCATATTGGTTAGTTGATAAAAATAAAAGTGCCGACACTTCACAACAACAGAGAATGAATAAGTGATACGTCACTACTCTATGAAAGCCGGCGGGCAACTGACTGAGTGAGTGGAGAGGGATGCCGTCGGCATCGGCATGCTGCCCCGCCGGCTTGCCCGCGCGGGCGCAAGCCGGCGGCATGATTGTACAAAATAAGGCCGGCGGGTTGGGCCGGCGATCCGTGCCGCCGGGTCAGCGGCTTTGGTGTGTAGACCGCTTAATATCACTTCCTTGTTCACACTCACACATTGATGTAATTGTTCCAAATTTATCAATGTTCGTCCAGTGGATTAGCAGTTAAAGCGTAACAGGCAGAGTTATGCGTAGTTGTAATATCAACTATTCATGAACAACGCTGAACGTTTGGGTGAGTACTTTTTGTTTCAGTAAATAAACAATCGATCTGAACTGAGTTGTTTTATTTCAACATTCTCCTCAAGTAAAGTATTTTGCAAGTATTAGCAAAATTGATTTGCAGCATTTTGGCACAACGGGAACGATAGAATTTGCAAATATTTGAGCAAACTGGGGCGCGCCTATAGACGCTTCGTTAAAGGAAAACATCGTGAAGAAACCCGCATCTTTTTTTTAAATGTAGGAAGCAGAAACCACAATGTAAAATACAAATTCATAATTTAAAAAAAAATTATCTATATAAGAAATTAATTTTATAGTGTTTAAATTTTTCGAAAATCGTGCCGTAGATATTTACAGATACTTTTTAGTAAGTACAAGTACATGTTAACTTTTAACATACGACTAAAACAGGTATTTCGCAGAATCATTCTTTTCTCTTTCCAAAAAAATTATGTATCACTTGTACATAATTTATTTTGTCGCATGAAAACAATCATCATAATATACAACTGTCTCACAGTAAGGACTTTATGAAATTCATAAAATTGCTTAGTAGCAAACCGAAGGTTTTTAGAATATGTAGTTTTTATTAAAGCTCTTTGTGCATGTATTTCAATAAAATTCATCCAAATTAAGGTATTAAATAAAAAACATTTACAATTAAAAATATTTATTCAATACTGAGAATATAATTATCTAACTTACAATATCGTGGTACAATTTTCTAACGGGATTTGTGCAACCACTGTCCACATCACATACTTTGGCAAGATCTCATAGATCCACGATGCACCGACTAATAAAACATCTAGTACATATATATACAAAATATTAACAGAAATTCAGATCGTTCTGACCTATGGAATGAATTTTAATACATCACGTGTATGCAGGACGAAAGACAATGATTAAAAACCAATTTAATTAAAGTATTCATCGATTTAAATAAAAATAAATGTAGGCATTATATTAATGCCTCTGTCTAGAAACCTTTGCACTTAGCATTAGATTTTTTTTATTATAAAGTACATATTTACGTTTATGTATTATTTTGTTTGTTTAATTTTTTGGATCACACATTTCACAATAAAATCAAAAGAAAACAATATCAAATATATGATGTAGGTAATCAGTGTATAAATACTGCCTTATTTATTGGTTTGAGAAATCAAATAGACATAATTTCTATAGAATTATTAAATAGGATGCATTCAGTATGGCGCCAGCAATATAAACTATTATAGCTGCTTCCCACAAATAAATAGAAACTATGAGTAAATGGATATAATAGTTAGGAGATAATTTACTAGGTTTTGTCTGGCGATAATATATTTCATAGTTTTTACAATTTCAAATTTAATTCCTCTTATATTGATCGTTCCCTGTGTGACGCAGCACTGGCACATTACTTCATGTTACAGAATAGGTACTGAGTTATTGAAACAAGGACTAAACTGAATCCATTATTCCAAACTGAAATAAATTGTCTTCAGAATTACCTAATCGAAAAGTTTGTAATAGTTAGTAATAGGTTGTTAACCTGCTAAGTGGATGTATTTGAAAACATTATTTTCATTCTTAAAATTAAAACTTTGTACAAAAACTAATAAATAACTTAAGCATAAATAAAGTACATTTTACAAAGTTCATAGTGACGTCATTGTTTGTTAGTTACTTTGTATATAATTATTTTTGTTAATGTAGATATTAAAGTATGGAATTTTGTTGTATTAATATAAAATTTGTCAAATAACAGACTCTTTGAAGCTTTCTATAAACATTTATATTTGAAAAAAACCTCATAAAGAACTTTTTTAGTAATTACTTACCTAGAAAGCCTGAATACACAAAATCACAGATAATTAAATAAACCACGGACAAAAAATTACAGTTATGAAAGGATTATTATAGATAAGTGTCTATTAAGAATTGATTAAGCACTTCCATTATGTTTTTTATAAAAAAACAAGCAAAAGGGCAAAATATTCTGTAAACATTGAACTTTCTTTAAATTTACCTTTAAGTATATTAGCCGTAATTTGGTGTGATTTTAAAAATTAAAATATTTAACTCCATCCCTAATAACTCTCGTAGTATGTACTTTGCAGTTTCATTAAAAAACCAAACAGCACCAATAATGACCAAAACAATCTTAACTCGATAGATTTTACTCATAAATTTCTAAAATATATTTCTCTGCTAATAACATTTATCAACACTTAATAATTTTTTAATAAGAATTTTCATTTCACATTTGAATATTTTTTAAAATCTAAATCTAAAGGAAAACATTCGTAAGGGTTTCAATGGATACTTTGTCTTATTCTAGTACTATTTAAACCGAGAAATAGATCTTTAATACTTATAACACTCTTTTAACCGTTAATACTAATATATTCTCTATCAAGAACGTCTACTAACATAAAGTATATTTTTTTGTAATGAAATTATACTTCTTTAGGCGTATTGCAATAGAGCAGGGGTGAGCAAGCTTTTTAAACAAGCCAATTTGAATTTAAACATTCTTTGACAGCTCACATATAAAGTGACACTTATCTTTTTAATAAATATAAGAATAAATAAATATAAAATTTTAAAAAGTTAAGATTTTAGTTTAATATGTACTAATATTTTATTATAATTATTTTTTAACAATATAACAAAATGGGAGAAAGTTCATAAAAAAAAATCGATGAATGAAAATGGGAGAAAGTCCATAAAATAAATCGATAAAATGAATCGAACATTTTTTTCAAATGTTTGTCACAGATTTCCCAATAGGTTTTTTAAACTTCGTCAAACATTTATTAGTCCTTTATTGGTAAAAATCAATTAAAATACGCCAAAGAAGTATTAATTCCATAAGTACAAATATTTTCCCTAAGCATTGTATCAGGTCCTGCCTTACCAATGACGAAAGATAATCTTACTATAGTACAAAGCGTCCCCTATTTACGTATTGCAAAAATGTACTACAACACAACACTACAGGTGAATTGTGCAAAAATTTAATGAATATTACTGCGTAATAATAAATTTTTTAATAAAGAATATATATATACGAAATATATATACGAAGATAAACGTATATATGTAAACAAACTATTATATAAATTTCTGTTGAATTTTGTATGCATTGCCAGTACTATATTTAATTAAAAATCTCAAGGTTTTAGCAACTCAGGATTAGCGTAGAAGCATGGTAGAGTGTGAAACTAACTAGAAAAGTATTATAACTATATATACAAACGGAGATCTCGATCTCCAAGTGATATTTGTGCAACCGGATGTTGTTTAGCTTAGTTGAGTCTTTGCCTTATATTTATTCCATTTTTCGTATAGGAAATTTGACTAATGTACCCGAATTGAGTAATAACGAGTATATTCTATACAATAATAAGGTATTTCCTTCTTTTTCTTATTTGCAAGAAATAAATTCTTTAAGGGGTGTGTAACAAGTAAGCTCCCGCTAGGGGCTGCTGAGAAACCTACCCTCGAAGACCAGCTCCTGGGAACGCGGCTGTTCAAAGGTCGTCGCGCATTTCCGTTTCCTGTTCCGCTTTCTCTAGCGCTGGTTTTATAGTTTCTAATAGCTTCGTAAGTGCTTGCTCCGTCTGCAAATAGTAATACAATATTAGTTGTCGCTCATACCTTTAATATTTCATTTTCAAAGTTCGAAAAATGATTTTCATGAAATTCAGTAGGTAGGGGTTTCGGGGCGCCATAAATCGATCTAGTGAGGTTTCAAAAAAAAAATTGTTTTATCCCGGTTTTCGGGCATTGCAGAACTGCCTTCATATTATTTGAAAACATAGGCTAATTAAACTGTTATTTGTAAAGTGGTAATAGCTCAACGGGGTAATCAGGTGATTCAAAAAATTAGATTACCTCAATTCGAGTCCAGGTATCTCATATCCAATTTTTTTCTTATTTTTTTAAATTGCATCTCTTTTTTATATCTTCTAAAAAAATTATGGAGCAAAGCTCAGTCACCCAGGTACTCACAAATAATACGTTACTTTGGGATGACCGTGTGTGTAATTGTCCCACATTTATTAATTTACCTGTATAGAACTTCTATATCTATAGGCTTAACTTATTATAATAGCTAGTTCATTTCTTTTATCCTCCTCTTTAATCTGTTGGGTGCATAATCATTATTATTTTGAAGAAGTATAGTAGAATATTTTTGGCTTTGTGTATGTCCTTCCAGTACACTTGTTATAGATCACTCAAACATGAGTAAAGTCTTATTAAAATCTTATTGATTTATTGCCAGCAATTCATTAGCTGGACTAAAAAAGTGTCACTTTTTTAACTATCAAACAATCTGGAGATTTGGTAAACGATTAATATTATTTTTGCATAATTTATTAAAACGGACAACCCTTGCTTTCCAAAGGCATGCAGAGCCTGAAGTGCCAGGGCCCTGGATTAAGCTGTGGTGTTCGTCAGGGCGGGCATGCTTCACCGGTACTATTCAAGTTTCACATCAGTGACCTAAACATAGAACTGGTAGGTACAGTCTCTCTGAAAGCAGCAGGGGGTCGGGTACCTGCACGAGGTGCGTCACGGTGCGGTCCAGCGCGTCCCGCCAGGCCAGCAGCTGCCCGCGCTGGCGGTGCGAGTGCCGCTCGAGGGCGCGCGCCCACTCCGCCGCCTGGGACTCGCTCAGCGTGCTCATCCTGGAACATGTCGTGAGCTATATGTGGGGATATTATAAGAGGAGGACGCAGGGAAGATGGAAGAGAAATACAGTCTACGAATATGACAAAATAAGCAATATACGGGTCAGTCAATAAGTATTTAGAATTATACTACCAGATATTACCATGATTTCGGAATACCCACTAATTGACCCAATAATTGACACCCACTGAGATGAACTGGCAAGAATTAATTATGTGAGAGAGTGCGAATCACACACAAATATGCCTTCGTTTGTTTTTGATTACTTGAGAACTCCATTTCCAGTATACTCAAACGCGAAACCAATACCCGGTTTTTTTTGTGCGGGATCCAGTGCGATGATTATGAAACACTTTAGAGAAAGGAAGAAAATAATGATAGTCTCACCTGGAATGTAATACGTTAAGGTCCATTCCGCGCGCGTGCTCCGTGTGGTACAGCTTCCAGTACAGCAGCCCGTTGACGGCCAGCAGCAGCAGCAGCGCCAGCGCCAGCCACGTGGTGGCGCGGCTCGGCTGCGGCGCGGGCAGGCGCGGGGCCAGCACCGTGGTGGTGGGCTGCGCCACCGCCGCCACCGCCACCGGGCTCAGCGGGGACACTGGAATATTGGGAATGAGCTGAGGATGAATGGACAAGTGGGAGAATACCACGAGAGTCATTGTTAGGAGAGTTATTGGGGTACATCTAAAAAGGTCTCCGATGCGGTTGATGCATTTGATGCTCCCGATGCATCGTCCAACAGAGGGACGATGTATAAGGTTCGACGTTTCAGCAGAGTTGCATCCACTGTGGTCACGATCTGACTGCTGGTGAATGCAACTCTGCCGAAACAAATTATACAAAGGTAACTCGAGGTTATCGCGATCGAATAATAGTGTATGTGTGTATAAATACACAGACACCATTCCCAAAGGTACAATGGGTGCACGAGGAAGGTTGTCTTTGATGCGAGCAGTGTGTGTGCGAGCAATGTGCATGTGTGCTAGGTTATTTTTTTTTATTATTATAAATATAAATAAATAAATGAAGAAAAATATGGGACACTTACACACACGGTCGTCCATCCCCAAAGTAAGTAACTTAATACTTGTGTTATGGGTGACAGACAACTGGTGAATATATACTTATATATTTTTTAAATACATACATACAAATATACACCCAGGCTTAAAGACCAATAAATTAATTTATAGACAATGTTCGCCCTCAGCGGGAATCGAACCCGCGAGCCACGGAGCTGAAGGCAGGGTCACTACCCACTGCGCCAACGGGCCAGTCACAGTTGTTTGTGTGAATTTTACGTTCATGCGTGCGTTGTGTGTTGTGCGTGTGCATTGGGCTTGGGCGCGTGTGTTGTTAGTTCGTCTGTGCGTGCGATGTGTGTGTGTTACGTGCACTGTGTGTGTGTGTGTGTACGTGCACTGTGTGTGTGTGTGTGTACGTGCACTGTGTGTGTGTGTGTGTACGTGCACTGTGTGTGTATGTACGTGCGCTGTGTGTGTGTGTGTGTACGTGCGTTGTTAGTTTGCGCGTGCATTGTGTGTGTTGGTAGTTTGCGCGTGCGTTGTTAGTTTGCGCGTGCATTGTGTGTGTTGGTAGTTTGCGCGTGCGTTGTTAGTTTGCGCGTGCATTGTGTGTGTTGGTAGTTTGCGCGTGCGTTGTTAGTTTGCGCGTGCATTTTGTGTGTTGGTAGTTTGCGCGTGCGTTGTTAGTTTGCGCGTGCATTGTGTGTGTTGGTAGTTTGCGCGTGCGTTGTTAGTTTGCGCGTGCATTGTGTGTGTTGGTAGTTTGCGCGTGCGTTGTTAGTTTGTGCGTGCATTGTGCGTGTCAGTGAGGGTGCGAAGGTTGTGTGTGTGTGTCAGTCACCGTCGTGTCTCCGGCGGCGGCGCGGGCGCGCGGAGGGCGCGGGCGGCGGGCGCGCGGCGCTCCGCAGCTGCGACTCCAGCAGCCGCGCGAACTCCTCCACCCCGCCCATGGCGCTCTTTTCCAGGAATGCTGCGTAAGATATACCGTGACAAACATGTTATATTATACATTTTACCAAAAATCCTTTCTCTTATTGTGATTTAATACAAATTATCTGTAGTCAGTTAAATAATTTATAGAATTGGGCGTTACTTTGCGGAGGTCCATAATACAAAAGCTAAATATAGAGTGTACTATTCGTTCTCATATCTGATACATGCAGAATTTGTAAGAACTCATGCATTACCCGACACCGATGGCACAACAATACACAAGCACTGCACACATTCACCACCACAATCTCAACAATTGTTTCGCCCCGTAACCGAAGCATCGTCAGGAGATAGACTCCACGACAAAATCGTAAAGCGAGGAGTCTATCTCCTAACCTGTCGTGTTTTCGCTTCCCACACATAGATTTTCTTATCAAACGCGGATTCGAGCAAAATAATTCTATCACAATTTTTGTAGGTGAGATAGTGTCTAGAGTTATTCAGAAGTGGGTGCCTTGTAGTAGTTTTTTTATTTTTTTTATTCCACAATTGTAGTTGGTGTTCTGCCGCCGAAGGACCTTAAAGATATTTTGTTGGTTCTGAATAGATGTGTCCAGTGAAGGCACGGTATATGGGGGTGGGACAGTTCAGCAGTCAGAACACATCTAAAGGTCGCATATCGGTGACGCTAGTGGCGCTTTCGGCAGAAACCCACCACCGAGCAATCCCATTAGATCAGTTGGAGAGTTTACTGCCAACCGCAGAATGTGCTATGTACACTTGTACATCGCACAGTCTACGGTTCGCAAGGAAAACTTTAAATTTTGCCGTTTTCGTACTATTTTATTGCTGCTCCTCTCCTATTCATCTCAGCATGATGTTATATAGTAATTTTATAGTCTATCAATTTGATATCTTTTTCGATGTAATTATTTTGACTGAATGTTGGCTTGACGATACGTCTATAATCCCAAAAATAGATTTCTATACCGCTTACTTCACACAAAAAATTATTAACCAAAATAGCGGAGTTGTGGTTTATATAAGAGATAAATGGAATGCAGCAGTCCAAGAGCCTCCTCTCCAGGATGCTAATTGTTATATTTATATCAAAATATAACTAATGTAATTGGTAGCCAGTGGTAGCCATTGATAGCCAACTGGTGTATTCTTAGTTCTAAGTATATGTGATTTTTCTTGTCTATGTTTTATACTTCCTGTGTGACTCGTGAATAAAATTCTTCCCTTTTGATCCGGCAAGCCGACGTGTTTCATTAGGTTATGGGCCCAGACTCAAATTTTAATAAAGTTAATAGTTTTTTCTTAGATTTTTTTGCTAAAAATGAGCTCCAATTACGTGATAAACGTCCCAAAGTTGAAAGGCCGTGAAAATTACGACGATTGGGCATTTGCAGCTGAAAACTTACTTGTGCTGGAAGGTTTGGACACGTGTATCAAGCATGAATTTTCCGCAGACACCGCAACAATTGATGCGAAGGCAAGAGCTAAGTTGATTTTAACTATTGATTCAACGTTATACGTGCATATAAAAGATACAAAGTGCTCGAAGGAATTGTGGAATAAGCTTAAAACGCTGTTCGACGATTCAGGTTTTTCGAGAAGAATTACTTTATTACGTCATTTAATTTCTATGAGATTAGAAAATTGCGATTCAATGACGAATTATGTTACACAGATAGTAGAAACGTCGCAAAAGTTGAGGGGCACAGGATTCTTAATAAATGATGAATGGGTTGGTTCATTATTATTGGCCGGTTTACCGGAACATTTCTCGCCTATGATAATGGCGATTGAACATTCGGGCATGGCACTAACAGCAGATGCAATAAAAACAAAGCTGTTAGACATGGAATCACCAATTAATGTTGAACATTCCACAGCGTTAATGTCAAATGGTTGGCACAGAAAATGCACCAAAACAAGGTATTGTAAAGTTGGCAACCCCTGCAAGCGCGTCGGCGTGGGCGGCGGAACGCCGCAGACCACAGACAAATCCGAGATCAAAATGGCGAATATAACCTGTTATAAATGTAAACAAAGCGGCCATTATCGTAATCAATGTCCTTTATTGAAACGAATTAACAATATTAAAAAGCAATCTAACGCTTTCAGTGCAATTTTTATGAGTCACGGGTTTAATCCGAACAATTGGTACATTGACTCGGGCGCAAGTTCGCATATGACGCCAAATAAAAAATGGCTGCAAAACATTCATCAAATCTACCAGAAGTAATTATAGCAAATAAAATGAAAGTGCCTGTTTTATGTTCAGGTGACATTAAAATAAAAACTAGTTACAACTATGAAGTTACTGTGAAAAATGTTTTGTGTGTGCCGAATCTCACTACTAATTTACTATCAGTTAGTGAATTGATAAAAAATGGAAATGAAGTCATTTTCGAGTCAAACCAATGTATAATTAAAAACCAGCATGGTGATTTAGTTGCTACAGCACAACTGATTGATGGTGTTTATAAAATGAATATGAGAACCTCAAGTTGTAGTTTAGCTGCACCAACAGTGATAGATAGTGACTTATGGCACAGGCGGCTTGGTCATGTGAACATGAAAACCATGAATAAAATGAAGAATGGCCTGGTTGATGGATTGAATTATCCAAGTACAGTTATGACTGATAAATATAACTGTGAAGTATGTTGTGAAGGGAAACAGTCTCGATTACCATTCAAATCTATAGGTACTCGAAGTACTGATTTACTACAAGTAATCCATTCAGACATATGTGGCCCGATGGAATGTAAGTCCATTGGTGGTGCCAGATACTTCTTATTATTTGTGGATGACTACAGTCGAATGATTTTCATTTATTTCTTAAAGATGAAAAGTGAAGTATTAAATCATTTTAAGCAATTCAAGTCAATGGTAGAAAATTATCAAACTAAGAGAATAAAAATCTTACGGACTGACAATGGTTGCGAGTACACAAGTAATGATTTTGAGAATTTACTGAAGCGTGAAGGTATTATACATCAGAAGACAAATCCCTACACTCCAGAACAAAATGGGCTTTGTGAACGTGCTAATCGAACAGTCATTGAAAAAGCAAGATGCTTAATGTTTGATGCGAAGTTAGAAAAGAAGTTTTGGGCAGAAGCTGCTAATACAGCTGTCTATTTAAAAAACAGATCTGTTGCTTCAGGCTTGGATAAGACTCCGTATGAGATTTGGACAGGAAAGAGACCAGATCTGAGTCATATCCGGATTTTTGGGAGCACTGTTATGGTGCATATACCCAAGGAAAAGAGATTGAAACTAGACAGAAAGTCTAAGAAGAATATATTAGTTGGATTTTCAGAAAATGTCAAGGGGTATAGAATATTTGACCCGAGCAGAAATATAGTCACTACTAGTAGAGATGTTATAGTGATTGAAAATAGGGAGAGACCAGCAATGGTACCTATTTCACTAGAAGACCCTGGTTCAGTGGGGGAATCAAAGGAGATGGAAACTCAAGTAGTAAAGCCTGACTTTTCTAGCTCGGAACAATCTGATCAATCTGATTATGTTGATATAGAAAAGTCTGATGAGGGTTGTGGCACGAAGAAGGAAAATTCTGTCACAGAGACCAGTCATTTAAAACCAAGAAGGTTGAGAAAGAAGCCAATAAGATATGGACACACCAATATGTGCGCTACAAGTTTCCCAGAATTTGTGGATGGAATAACTTATGCAGAAGCCATCAGTGGTCCTGAGAAGGAAAGGTGGCTGCAAGCCATCACAGAGGAATTAAAGTCATTTGATGACAATGAAGCGTGGGAGCTCGTCGATGCCCCAGATAACGCGAGTGTAGTGCAGTGTAAATGGGTGTTAAAACAAAAGCTTGATAGTGAGAGCAAAGTGAGGTATCGTGCTAGATTAGTAGCAAAAGGGTTCACGCAGAAAGCTGGTGTGGACTATTGTGAGACATTTTCACCAGTTGTTAGGCATTCGACTCTTAGATTGTTATTAGCACTAAGTATTCAACTAGATTTCAATGTTACCCACTTAGATGTTACCACTGCTTTTCTCAATGGTTGTTTAAAAGAAAATATTTATATGCATATACCTGAGGGTTTTCCAATTGATAATTTAACTCGTAAAGTACTAAAACTAAAGAAAGCTATTTATGGATTAAAACAATCTTCTCTTGCTTGGTATTTAAAAGTTGATGAGACTTTGTGTAATCTAGGTTATAAAAAAAGTGAGTTAGAACCATGTGTATATATAAAAGTATATGATAAAAATTATAAAACTATTGTAGCTATTTATGTTGATGATTTCCTAATTTTTTCAAATAATATAAGTGAAACAGATAGCTTAAAAGGTGCTTTAAGTTCAAAGTTTAAAATTAAAGATTTAGGGGAAGTAAAGCAGTATCTTGGGATGAGAATTAAGGTAAATAAAGATTTAAAAGTAATTACTCTTGATCAGCAAAACTATATTGAACATTTGTTAAGAAAATTTGATATGTCTAACTGTAAATGTGTAGAGACCCCTATAGAATGTAAATTAAATATTGAAAGGTCTGATATTTGTAATAAAAGTATACCTTATCAAAGACTTATAGGAAGCTTAATGTATCTGTCTGTATTAACTAGACCTGATATAGCATATTCAGTAAGTTATTTAAGTCAATTTAATAACTGTTATTCAGAAACTCATTGGTATTATGCCAAGAGAATTTTAAAATATTTAAAGAAAACTAAGAATTTTTGTTTAAAATATACAAGGGAAAAACCAAATATAGAGGGTTATGTAGATGCAGATTGGGCTAGTGACACTTTAGACAGAAGGTCATATACTGGTTATTGTTTTGTAAAATCTAGCTGTGCTATTTCATGGGAAAGTAAAAAACAAAAAACAGTTGCTTTGAGTAGTACAGAAGCAGAATATATGGCTTTATCAGAAGCTTGTCGTGAAGCTATATATTTAAGAAATTTAGAGTCAGAAATTACAGGTTGTTTATATAAAATAACAATACATAGTGATAGTCAGAGTGCATTAAGATTGGCTAATAGTCATCAGACGCATAAGCGTTCTAAACATATTGATGTTCGTTATAATTTTATACGTGATAACATTTCAAATGGTATTGTTAAGACTGAGTATTTAGCCACTAATGATATGCCTGCAGATTTATTAACTAAGGGTTTGTGTTGTATAAAACATTATAAATGTATGAAAGCATTAGGAATAATTGAATGTACCTAAGTTCTTTATATCACTTAACATTTATGTTGAACTTTGAATTTAATTAATTGTTTGGATATTTTGATATAGTGGGGGTGTTATATTTATATCAAAATATAACTAATGTAATTGGTAGCCAGTGGTAGCCATTGATAGCCAACTGGTGCATTCTTAGTTCTAAGTATATGTGATTTTTCTTGTCTATGTTTTATACTTCCTGTGTGACTCGTGAATAAAATTCTTCCCTTTTGATCCGGCAAGCCGACGTGTTTCATTACTAATTGTCTTCAGATACAAATTTCAGACGTTATATCTTTATTAGCTATATATCGCCCTCCATCTTTTAAAAATACAAATAACTTTTTGAACTCATTAAATTCAATACTTATTGCCCTTTCTAATTCTAATAAAACCCTTATAGTGGCCGGGGACTTAAATATAGACTTACTATCTGGACTAAATACCCAAGACATGGAATACTGGTGTTTAACGGCTGAACATGGTCTTTTGCCTGCAATAACAAAACCGACAAGAGGCAAAGCCTGTCTTGACCATATTTTCCTAAATAAATATAAAGATGTTACAGGTGTAGTGTGCCACAATGACATAACTGACCATGAAATATGTATACTAGGTCTGTTATGGAATCTGCCGAATGCAAGGAAAACAAACAGAGTGAAGTTCAAACAAAACTTTGACGCGATCAGAAGTGAATTGAATACTTTGGTCTGGCCTGATATATTTAACTACAACGACATTAATAAAACAGTAAATATTTTCTGCCTCCGATTATTTGAAACTATTAACAAGCATACAAGTGAAGTAAAATTTAAAAGAAAAGAACATATAATTAAACCTTGGATCACTCCCGGTTTGATTCGTTGTATGCGCCACAGAGACCGCCTTCATATTCAAATGCGGAAATTCCCAAACGATTTTCTTAAACGTACTATTTATACCCGCTATCGCAATTATTGTAATAATTTATTACGAAACTCAAAATCGAATATGAACATAATTCATTATATTCTAACTTAAATAATCCAAAACAGTTATGGAAATCAATAAAAGAGATTTGTCACTTCCCTACGAGCAAATGTGATCCCCACGAACTGTTAAAGATTGAGGGTACTACTGATATTAAGGACTCTTTAAACAACTGTAATACTTACTTCTCAAAAGTAGGTCAAAAACTAGCGGACGATATTTTGCAAGAATTACAAACTGACGAACGAACACTAGCGGCCATGATTAATTCAAAACGTCAAATTAAAAACTCACTCTTTTTGCAACCTACTGACGAATATGAACTAGAGTCTCTTATTTTGTCACTGCAGAATGATAAAGCGCCTGGCATCGATGGTCTAAGCAATACTCTTTTGAAAGAAATTAAAGATATTATTATTCCGCCTCTAACTGTTATTTTCAATTTAAGTCTCTCAAATGGTATTTTCCCTGAAATTTGGAAGACGGCGTGTATTAAACCAATTTATAAAAATGGACCTAAAAATTCTCCGCAGAGCTACAGACCAATATCTTTATTGACAGCATTCTCAAAACTTCTCGAAAAAGTAGTTTGTAAAAGACTGTTAAAGTTCATTGACGCTAATCATCTTATTTCCTCAAGGCAATTCGGTTTCAGAACAGGAATGTCAACAGAAGATGCCGTTACCCTATTAACATCCACTGTTGTTGGTCATTTAAATGCCCAAAAACATAGTATTGCTGTTTTCCTTGACTTATCAAAGGCTTTTGACACAGTTTCACCTCCAATACTTTTGCAAAAGCTAGAATGTCAGTTTGGAGTAAGAGGAGTAGCACTAGATTGGTTTAGGAGCTACTTATCAGATAGAAAACACTGTGTCAAAGTCTGCAATCACGAAAGTGGTCAGGAGATAGTTAATTTTGGTGTCCCACAGGGAAGCATTTTAGGCCCTTTACTGTTTATTATGTATATTAACGATATACATGCAAATGTTGATGGCGAAATTATTTGTTATGCTGATGACACGGCTTTGATCTATGAGGGACAGAGCTGGACAGACGTATTTAAGAAAGCCGAAGAAGGTATGAGAAGTACATCCACTTGGTTGCAACATAATCTTCTTACTCTAAATCATTCAAAAACAAACTATATATGTTTTCATAAAACAATTGTAACAGCCCCTGACCCAACATTGATTTTAAAACTACATCGGTGTCCATATATAAGTAATCGCTGTAGTTGTGCAACTCTGACAAAAACCGACGTGGTAAAATACCTTGGTATCCTTATTGACCAAAATTTGAATTTCAAAGCTCACGTAAATTCACTTTCAAGCCGAGTACGAAAAATTATTAACATCATGAAAACGCTACGTCACTCGGCTTCTATCAAAACACTAAGATCAGTATATTTTGCCCTGTGTCAATCAAGAATTTTATACTGTATACAATCCTGGGGTAGTGCCAGTAAAACAAATATGTTTCAATTAGAAAGAGCCCAACGATCTGTACTAAAAATAATGTTAAAAAAGCCTTTCAAATATCCCACGAATTTACTTTATCAGGATTGTAGTGTGTTAAACGTGCGTCAGCTATATATTTTAAAACTAGCTCTTAAAGTACATCGGTCAGTAATTACATCTGATGGTTATAAAGATATGCTAAATCGAAGAAATTTTAAGTTACATGTACCTAAAATCAGATCTCGCTTCGCCAGACGTTTCAGTCCTTATATCGACTCATTTATTTATAATAAAGTAGTCCGTGCGTGTGACATAAGACATTGTTCTGTCAAAGAAGCCAAAACTAAAATATTTTCTTGACTGACCTCTTTAAATTACGATACAACTGAAAGTATTTTGTCGCATCTTATATAAGTTTTTCATTTTAAGATTACTTAGAATTAATTAATATAAAAGTAAAACCGAGCGCAATTCTAAAACTGTAATGTTAAATCTTGAAAGGTAACTCACAGCACAGGAATACCTAGTGTGAGTTCCTACGGATACTCCTAAATTATTGTTAAATGTGTTTTTGGTAAATAAAGATTTTTAATTTTTAATTTTTTTTTTTTATATATAGCCTTCCTCGATAAATGGACTGTCTTGAACTAACCTGAATTTTTCAAATCGGTCCAGTAGTTCCTGAGACTCGACAATCAAACAATAGTATAGATGCCACTAGTTTAGCCCCACTCACCCTTGACGAGCGGCCACATGGTCTTCTTGTACCGCACGTGGCCGTACAGCTGCAGCTGCGTGCGCTCGCCGCGCTCGCCGCGCCGCTCGAAGCAGTAGTGCGCCTGCACGCTGAAGTAGTCCGCGTACGGGATGCCCGCGTTCTCGCTGGTGCAGTCGATGGAGTACAGCGCGCCCGCCTTGCTGCACTTGTTCATCACCTGGCGGGGAAGGAAAGAATTTCAGCCAACTAAGGGGCCATAAAAACATAACATTACATTTAATAAAATAAAATAAAAATAGCCTTTATTTTGCAGTCACATCTAAATTCATTACAATAGTCGTCATATTAATTATTAAGAAATGTCAGTTATTAATGTTATATAGATTTACAAGTCATTTTAAAATTCTTCCGTCAAATATATATTTATTTTTTGTGTGACTGCTGTCTTTCGACAAAGGCCTTCTCCAACCCTTTCCAGGCATCTCTATCCTTCGCTATTCTCATCCATAGTGGTCCCGCTGTGAATCTAAAATCGTCTTCCCAACGCTTTGTAAGTCTTCCTTGCTTCCTTTTGCTGTTTCTGGGGTACCATTCCGTGATTTGTTTTGTCCAAGTGTCTTTTTGTTGTCTTAGGATGTGCATTGCATAAAACTAATATAATCTAATTAATCCTAAGGCAGGACCGATTTGCCAGCATATGTACCGTTGCACAATGATTCAAATGCGGACAATTGATCCTGTCAGCAAATGCCCTTAGGACGCTGTTGGAGCTTGCCCGGACTCTGCGCAGCAAGGATGTGCAGCGCTTACGCATGGTCGTATAGAAAGAATCCACACACCTCGACGACACCTCAGTAAAAGATGAGGGTGGTTTATTCTAATCAGCCGGATACCACACGCCGGAAAGTATGGAATTCGAAAGTGGTAGCAAATTTATTTCTGAAAAGGTAAAAGATTATTTTCCGCTAATGTTAAATATGTTATGACAAGACAAATCATGAACATACTAAGCTAAGCCTCTGCTTTGGCTTCCCAGTGAGGTTGTATTTGCACTAAGATGCGGCTCACCTGCGTCTCTGTGACGTGGACCTCCTTGGGCCCCATGGGTCCCGACGTGAGCCCCAGCGTGTAGCTCACCTGCCGGCACTTCAGCCCGTTCTGGGGCTGCCACGGCGCCTGTACTTACAACATTACTTCTATTAACGTCTTTACAAAGTAATTTATACAAGTAGGCGTTACTTTGCGGAGATCCATATTACAAAAGTAATACTAAAATTATTTTACTATAATCCGCGATGAAGTAAAATAGAAAATATATGTAATGCTAAATGTAGAGTGGACAATCGGTTATCATACCTGATACATGCAGGAGTCGTAAAAAACACATGCACAAACCTCCACCACCGCCACCACGATACACAATAATCAATGTGTAGTGCACACACGTTCACTATTGTGATTTTGTCGTGGAGTCTATCTCCTGATGAAGTTTTGGTTGCGGGGCGAAACGATTGTTGAGTTTGTGAACGTATTTAAGGAATCTATAATCTTAGAATCATCTACCTAAACTCTCACATAAGCTTTTAAAATGATTTTACATACGATACAATAATTACAAAATTAAATCAATTAATATCAGAGATATTAGGAATCATAGTTACATATCGCCTATTTGAACAAAGTACGTACCTGCACGTAGTCGGTGGTCCCGCGCGCCGCGAGCAGCTCCAGGTTGAACTTGGAGTTGGTGAAGATCATGGTGAAGAGCTGGTCGATGTTGAAGGGGAACTCCTGGCGCATGATCAGCTTGCCCTCGTGCGGCGCCGTGCACTTCTCCTCCACGACGGTGCTGCTCCCGACAGTACTATATCAAGTCGACATTCGCCTGCCCTTATCACACTATAAGTGCGATTTTATGAACACTTGAAGTAAATAAAGCACTAAGTACCTAATAAATTACAATTCGAACTAAGTATGCAATTTGGTTTTAAAAGGCTTTTAGAACCAAATTGCATAAAAAGTAAGTAACTAGCGGTCTGTTATTATCCCACTGCTGAGAATACGCCTCTTCTCTCCGTTTTTGGAGAGAAGATTTTGGAGCCTTAGACCTTAAGACCTTTCACGCTGCTCCAGTGCGGATTGGTAGGTTACACATATCTCCAGAATTCTCTAGAGATATGCAGGTTTCCTCACGATGTTTTCCTTCACAGAAAAGCGTGTGATAAATTGCAATTATCAATTAGACACATAAGTTTTAACAGAAAAACTCATTGGTGTCTGCCCGGGTTAGAACACGTGACCTCCTCGAAAGAGTCGCACGGTGTTACCGCTGGGCTACCACAGCTCAAATTGCATACTTAGTTTGAATTTTAATTTTTAGGTACTTAGTGGCTTATTTACTTCAAGTGTTCATATATAGAGTTCTTTACGCCCTACTTAAGCTAATTAATGCTTGACAAGAGCGTTACTAAATTCAAAATATTCTTTTTATTTATTTATTAAATTTTATTCTTTAGCCGTGTGGTATCCGGCTAAGTAGAATAGTACCCCCCTTATTTCTTACCGAGGTGTCGTAAAAGGCGACTAATGTAAGACGACCCGCCGTGTGGTATCCGGCTGAGTGGAACAGACCAACCTCATTTCGTACCGAGGTGTCGTGAAAGGCGACTAAGGTAAGTTGACCCACCGTGTGGTATCCGGTTTAGTAGAATAGACCACCCTCCTTACCGAGGTGTCGTAAAATACGACTAAGGTAAGTTGATGTCAGGCAGGCGGCCGGTCGTAAAAACGCAGCCAAATGTTGCAAAATGTTTATAACATGTTATGCCGACCGCACTTAGAGTGGGATAAGGGCAGGATGATATATGTATATTCAATTATTTATTCAATTAAATATTTATCTATACAAAGGTACATTGGTTTATAAGAAATTAAATTAGGACAAGCTTGCAAAGGCGGTTACCGCTAAAGCGATCTCTCACAGACATCCTTTGGTGAGAGGAGAATAATATGTGATCGGGTTCTTTATACAAGTGAACTTGTAAACAAGTGCTTTTGAATCGTAAACTTTCCTGCTGGTACGAAAAGCTGTTCCTACCGAGAAGAGCACGATACATAGCGGGTGCTCTTTTAAAATTCTTATAACTAGTTACAGTTATATATTATCGTATAGGCTCAAAGAGTAGTTACAAGTATATCCGCACATTATTATCATTTATATAATCCTTAACAGTAAAATAGCCTTTCTGTATCAGCCTCTTATTAAATTTTTGTTAAACTGCTAATGGCAAAGTTAAAAAAACTGTAATCGGGCAAACGGAAGTTGAGAGAAAAAGTAATGAGAATATTATTTTGCTATAATCCGCGATAAAAGAAAATATATGTAATGCTAAATGTAGAGTGTACTATTCGTTCTCATACCCGATACATGCAGAATTTGTAAGAACTCATGCAAAGCTTTGCGATTTTGTCGTGGAGTCTATCTCCTGAAGATGCTTCGGTTACGGGGCGAAACAATTGTTGAGATTGTGGTGGTGAATGTGTGCAGTGCTCGTGTATTGTTGTGCTATCGGTGTCGGGTAGTGCATGAGTTCTTACAAATTCTGCATGTATCAGGTATGAGAACGAATAGTACACTCTACATTTAGCATTACATATATTTTCTTTTATCGCGGATTATAGCAAAATAATATTCTCATTACTTTTGTATTATGGACCTCCGCAAAGTAACGCCTAATTCTATAAAGGAAGTTGAGAGGTTGATAAGATTGTAAAGATAGAAAAAGAGAGAGAGTTATGTTTCTTTATTAGTGAGAGATCAGTGTGTACATATTTTCTTCCTCTCTTTCTCCCATAGCTAGTTACGTTTCGTTTATTTAAGCACAGTACATACACACTGTAGGAACAAGAGAGGGCAGTTCGCACGCACAATTTCTTTCTCTCTTCCTCTCATACGCAGTAAATTAAATATACATACACAGAAATAATCAAATGACATTTCGTAGTTGTTTAATACCGGGTATACTGGCTAAGCGGTAATCGCGTGACCAATAGCAAAAACTCTTCTTTTTTGTGTATTAGGTACTTACATATGAAATTGGCGTTTTGTCGTACTGGCCACTTTGATCTCAAATATTACCTTTATGGTTAGGAATTTCAAATTCAAATTCATACAGCTATTTACTCATGCATTTGTGTTTCAAACCCCCTAATTCATTTGTTTTTTCTTTGTGTCACTCTGTTTACAAAATGGAAAACATGAAATATCGCGTTATTTACGAGTTTGAGTTCCACCGTGGCACCAGTGCTGCAGAAACGGCTCGAAGGATTAATGATGTGTATGGTGACGGTCGCAAAAGAAAACAAAGTGCGTTTTTGGTTCCAACGTTTTCGTTCTGGGGCAATCTCCGATGGGGCAGTCCAAACCGCCTTCAAAGATTTTATTGATTCCCGCCAGAATGGTTTTTTTTAGTAAGGGGATCAATGAACTACCTATGAGATGGCAAAAGTGCATACATAGCAATGGTACATACTTTGCTTAACTAAATATATTTCATTTAAAAAAAAACGACTTTATGTTCCTCCCATAGAAAACGCCAATTTCATATGTAAGGACTTATATTATCAACAAGATTAGGTTGATATGATCTTGTTATGAAGAGGCATGAAAATCATATAATTAAAAGAGTTTTAAATATGAATGTGATGGAAAAAACAGATGGATGGCTTGTGTGAAGAATGTTATGCACAAAAAGGAGTACAGATTAACGAATGATAGAGAAGGATTGAAGATGAAGACATCGTGCCAACCCCACTTAGAGTGGGATAAGGGTAGGATAATGATGATCGTTAGTATTAACTTATGTGTAACTCACTTGAGATGTTTGTCGGGCTCGCTCTCGCTGGTGTCCGACATGTCTGTGGGCAGCGTGTCGCCCGCCTCCTCCTCGCGGCCGCGGAACGCCGTGTCACCGTTCGTCACTGAAAACGACATCAAACATATAAAGTGTAACTTATTTATACCAATATCCACCTGCCCTTATCCCGCTCTAAGTGGGGGTCGGTACAACATGTTATAAACGTGTTTTCACACGATTTGGCTACGTATTTTACGCCAAGCCGCCTGCTTGGCGCCAACTTATCTTAATCGTATTTTGCGACTCGATTAGAGAGTGTGATCTATTCTACTCAGCCGGATAGCACACGGCGGGTCAACATACTTTAGTCGCCTTTTATGACTTCTCGATAAGAAATGAAGGTGGTCTATTCTACTCAGCCGGTTCCCACACGGCGATTCAACTTACTTTATTCGCCTTTAACGACACCTCGGTAAGAAAGAGTGGTCTATTCTACTCAGCCAGATGCCACACATTGGACCGACTTGCTTTAGTCGCCTTTTACGACACCTCGGTAAGAAATGAAGGTGGTCTATTCTACTCAGCCGGATACTACACGGCGGGCTGACTTAGCTCAGTCGCCTTTTACGACACCTCGATAAGAAATGAGGGTGATCTATTCTACTCAGCCGGATACAAACAAACAAATACACTTTATTGCACACAGAAAAATCTTAAACGAAATACAAAAAGGAAAAAAAAAGCATAGTGAATAAGATGACGTTATTAATAAAGGATTATATTAATAATAATCTTTATATTTAAATGAGTTAATCTTGTATATATATATATATTTTCCGAATCTCGGAAACGGCTCCAACGATTTTCCTGAAATTCAGCATGTAGGAGGTTTTGGGGGAGAAAAATTGATCTAGCTAGGTTTTATGTAAAAAAAATATTGTTTTATCCCTATTTTTGGGCATTAAAAAACACTAACATTTATATTGAATTGAATTTTCGCCATTAACTGTCAAGTCGACGTAGCTTATTCGGTTAGCAGGCAGCCTCGAGAAATGTGAGTGCCAAGGATCGATCCCAACTAAATAATTGTTTTTTTCTTTTTTAAAGTTTTTTTTGTAAAAAATTACCGAGCGAAGCTCGGTCACCCAGATATTTATTATATTATAATAATAATCAGGAATATAGTCAGGAATTTGGACGTCTAAGCTGAAATAGCGTATTTAATGTAACGGTTGAAGTCATTCGCTCTTTTTTGGCGAGCGGCGTATGTCGGCGGTACATGTGCTTAGGTTTAGGTAACCTCTTTTGTATTCGTTTTAAGAGAAAAAAAACCACATAATTGTGGAATAGTCAGTACATAATTGGACTGTGTCTTACTAACTGTAGATTTAACTAACCACATTCCAGAAACGAGGTATAAATACGAACAAACGATTTTAAATAGTTTTGGTTGAGGGCCTACTTTATTTATAGCCACTTTGCACAATAGCTACTTTATTTATTTATATAGGGTCTTTAAAACATTATTCAATTCAATACCTTATTTCAAAAATCAAACAATTATCTATCAAGGAAGCTTTTTACAAGCACTTTTGAATCGTCAAAAGTTTATTTTGTCTATCTAGACATTGCTTACGGCACATAGAACGTCTTCTGAGTTAAAAAGAAGATATGTAAATAATAAATAAATATATGTGACACTTACACAGTAACTTAATACTTGTGTTATGGTAGACAGACAACTGGTGAATATATACTTATATATTTTTGAAATACATACTTAAATACAAATATACACCCAGGCTCAAAGACCAACAAATTCATTTATAGAAAATGTTGGCCCTCGGCGGGAATCGAATCCGCGACCCGCGGAGCTAAAGGCAGGGTCACTACCCACTGCGCCAACGGGCCGGTCAAAATATGTAAAAATGTATGTCAAAATATATGTAAAAGCAATTTAGAAGATACTTAGAAGCGAGAATATACCATCCCCAACAGATACCGGCGTGCTTCTGTACACCACCATAAAGTCTCCTTCCAGCCTCTCTTCAAACATTTCTCTATACCCGTACATAATAACGCACTTATTATTGTATATAAATTATTCTTTAATATTCGTATCTATTAACACACTTTCATATAACAATTGAAACATAAAATGTACAATTATAAATGCACGACTTTTAAAACTTAATTCACGCAGTTTACAATGTTCTGATGAATCTATGATAACTGCTTAGTACAAAACAATTATTTATTATTTCCGATACTAATAAATTGTAGATTATACTGTAGGTATAATTATACGGCACGATCACATATACGTTGGCCGCAGTACTGAGGACAAATGCGTTGATCTAAACATTTGTGCCGGATATGGCCATATAATGTTTAAAGTAATACAATACGGGAATACCCTAGGAGTATAAACGCAGAATTCTATAGAACACTGTCCGTGGTCTATGCCAGAATAAAAAGTCTTTATTAAAAGTTATCATATTATTGGTTTTGGATTTTAGGGATGTGACTTAAAGTAAAAAAATCGATTAATTAATAATCGATTTCTATCCATTTAAAAAATCGATTATTTTGTTACGAGATAATGGATTTTTTTTAAATAGATTTATTTCTGACTATTTCAAAAGTTGTCATTTTTAATTATAATAATTAATTACAATAAAGGCTAATTAAAGTGGACAACTACCAAGAAATAATATCAGCTGTGTTATTCTCTAAAAGCAAAGTACTCGTCGTCGAGTTCGTCGTCGAGCTAACTTTGCTATCGCCCGTCAACCTAACCTCGCCGAAATCGGTATTCTCTAACGACATATCGCTCTAGTCGAAGTCAAGGTTGCGAGAGCTCGTCGCTGTTTTTGAAATGTTTTTATCATAGACAATTCGAACTAGTGATTGCATTCCCGTTGACCCAAATTTTACCGATAATATATTATTATATTATTTTAATATTTTTGTGTTTAAAAACGCATTTTGAAGCGTTAATATTATTATATTCACGAATATTACTAAAAATAGAACTCGAAATAGCTCCAAATATATATTTATCAACATCATTATAACATTACATAGGCTGAATAGTCATTTCCTTTGCCTAATTAAAAATTTTAAAAAAAATGTCATTTGTCAAATGTCAAGTGGTTTGCGTCGTATAAATTACAATTTTGTTTATCTTGAATCTTTAAAGTTTTGGGTTGGCAGTGTTATTTATTTTGGATTTATAACTAAATTCTTTAGTTTTTCGTATTTTATTACCCATCGTAAATAAGTATATCAAATGTGCAACGAAGGTTGTAGTCCTCGTTTGAGTTTATTGTATATTTCTTTATAGCATGTCACGAAGCGCCATACCTTCTCGTCACCAATTTGAAAAACTACTTTAATTGAAGAAAAATCTTGGCTTGCTGTTGAGCATGCCCGAACAAACCATGCCAGAGACCGCACAAGAGAAAATTTATGATAAAAAAACACACTTGATTATTGTTGATTGTTTTTAATTGGTATACTGTGTATTTTTATAGCTTTGTTTAAAATAAAGACTTTTCATTAATTATGTAGAATTACTGTGATAATTAGTAAATTTAGGTGCCTAATATGTCTTCGGTGGATTATTATTTTTAAAATTTTGTATTATATTTTTACAATAAATACCATATAACAATTTTTTTTTATCTTACTGTTTTATGCAGATATATGAATGTTTACTGGGTTCATAAATGATCACACACTTTATATAATAGCATATACTTTCTGTTGAAATTTGATTTCTGGTAAATGATACTTAATTTTTGCCTTCAACTATATAAGTTTAACATTTTGTGATCTATTCTAAAAATTGAAACTAAAATTTAATATATGTGGGTTAAATGTTTTGCAGTTTATGGTTTGATATTTTGATGATATATTGAAAGATAAATAAAGTGGTATAATTTACTTTTTAATACCTATATTATAGTATTAGTATTTTTGTACATTTGAAAGATTTAAAAAATTAAGTATATGATCTCTTTTTAATCATTGTAGCTTAACATCATAATATGAACATTGACTATGCTATAATAGTACGGAGTAAAACATTCCAAATGACAAGTAAATATTACAATGTTGGTGGACTCTATGATGATGGTTTTAAGTTAATAAATGAATAAACTGTTTAAATAAATAAAGTACAAATCTTTTTATTGTCCAATTTAAAAATTTACAAATTACTATACAAAATATTAAAACAAACAAAATTAGCACTAAAGTATTTATAGTCACCTTATTAAAAAATAACTAATAGAGCTATAGTTAGTTTATTTACAGATAAAGCATTATTTTTAAGGCAGTATAAAGGTTCCCATTACAAAAAAATATAAATAAAAATTTAAGAAAGTATATAAATGAACAACAGATAGTTCAGTACAACATAAGAGAGAGAAACCACAATTTTTTTTATTGTACTTTAAATAATTCTGCTTAATAAACAATGGTGCACAAAAATAGATCATTATATTATACATAACTATGCAGCGCACACCAATTCTTACTAATTCTTGCTTTCCTGCTTGTCAAAAACATTTTGAGTATTATCCCCATGCGCAGACAGAGCTTGGACTAATCTGGTGTCCTCAATTAAATAATTTTGATTCACATGAGGGGCAGGTAGCCTAGCATGGTTGCATAAATTTTGCAGTACACAACATGCTATCACTATTTTTAATGCCATATGTAGATCATAGTGGACCACTCTGTGGATAAACAGTCACCTAAATCTTCCTTTTAGCAAGCCAATTGTTCTCTCTATACAATTGTGTGCAGAACAATGCAAATCATCATATTATAATTCCTCCAGTTGTTCATTAGGATCATTGAATGGTGTCATCATGAATGACCTTTGACCATATTCTGAGTCACCTAAAAATATAAGTATTTGTGATATATTTAGAAAGTAGGTATAAGAACATTTCTGGCATGATAATTTTTCAGCAATAGTATGTCTCTTAATGATGCTGAGGTCTTATCATGGAAAGAAGAGTTCTATCAGCACATCGAATTCCACCTGATATCTTGAATTTTTTATAAAATCTAAAATACATGAATACAAAATGAACATCTATTTATACTCCTTTTATGTTAAAAAAAATTATACCTTTCATTAAGAACCTGCCTTTCATCAGAATTTTGAGGAAACCTTATATATTTTCTTACGATTTCTGGTCTATTTAGAGCTTCAAGAAAAGAGTGAATTGCTCTAGACACAGATATTTGGGAAATATATGTGTCCACATTTTTTCCTATAATTTTTAGGTTACTTCTAATATCCAAAAATGTTAGTGCATATAATCTGATAAAATATAACATGCAACACGATTATTGCATTGTTTTTACATTTGTATTCGTATTTTTTATTGGCCATTAAATAAGCAAACCTTTATTCTATTCGATAAACCACTAGAACGACGTTGCTTTGAAAGATAAGATTTTAATTCATTTTGTAATTGTTTAATGAGATCTTCCGACAGTCACATATAGACATAGATAGAATATTTATGCTTTAAGTACCTATGTTATATGTTTTATGTTATATGTTTTTAGTCAGGGGTATCCATTCCCACTTTTCTTGGACCAAAAGTTGTGGTTTGGTACACGGGTACGCGACCCCGGCTCCCCGAGCTACTACTGTCTTTGTCTTCCTATTGTTCAGCCAGTAGTATCCCACTCCCATTGTATCCCTTGTGATTGTCACCATACTCCTTCCCGATCCCCATCCTACATTCCTTCTCGAGGTCTAACAAAAGCAGTTCCCTCCTGTGTAATACAAAAAAGTCTGATTCGGCGAGGATGGCGACCCAATGCAGATATTGCAAGAGGGCTCGGCAGAATCGGCGTCTCAGCAAGGCAAGGCTCTTATTATTATGATGGGCAAAGTTGCAGGTAAGAGACGCATCGGCCGCAAGAGAAAGTCATGGTTGCGCAACATACGAGAATGGACTGGAGTCGCGAGTGCTGCCCAGCTTTTTAGCCTCGCGAGAAATAGAAAGGAGTATCAAGCACTGACGGCTAACCTTCGCTAGTCGGAGAGGCACAAGAAGAAGAAGCAAGGCAAGGTGGATGGCCTAGGGCGATAGTAGAGGGCGTATAGTTACTATCGGCCAGACACAACATCCGACCTCTCCTCCAGTCGTAGCGGTTTCCCGTTCCACTGAACCGGGGAGGGGAAGGACGAGTGTGTGCGCTTGCGATTGCGCGAACGTCTGCGCACCTTAATATATCCTGCGCAATTGACCGCTTTCAATTCAATTATATGTTTTAAGTACTCAGAATCTCTTCAAATTGCATGTATTAGTCTTATTTGGTGCGCCTGTCAGTGTTTTGTTAAATCGTCTTGTTTCTTAGCTCCTTCCAAAACGAGTATGGTACACATTAACTTTGCAGTCATTTTTATAATTTGTAATACACAATAACACTATAACACAACTGAATTAAACTTAAAAAACTAATTTTCCCCCCTACTAATATTGACTCTCGCCCTAGAAAATGTAGCTTTTGCATGTGACATTAAGTGGCGAGGTTGTGAGCGAGGTCTTGGCCACCTCGTCGCTGTTTTTTTGTTAGCGAATACCAAATTGTATGAAGAAATGTCAAATGGTGTCGAGCGTCGCGGCTTTGATTAGTTCAAATAGGCGCCGTACTCGCCCTAGAGCGCTAGTGTAGTTTAGTATGAGTTAGTGAATACCAAATCATTAATTCGTCGCTGTTCCAGCCGTGAAAGCAAGTTTATGTCCTTAGCGAATAACACTCCAGATGCGCTGTTTGTGAAATTGGATTAAAATGTGTAGTTTGGCTAAATTGGTTTCATCCAACAATGCATATCTTATTTTAAAAATACAAGAATAAGAGTAAAAAAGAAAAAGGGATACCTAAAATAATTGATTATTTTAAAAATCGATTATTTTTTCACATCGCTATTGGATTTATGTTGCAACCAGTTACGTATTTAATAATATTGAAAGCTTTTTTTGTTGAATATTTTTTTAAAACAAAGTCTCTATAAGCTGTCTGTATGAGATCGATTTTATCAAAATCTACTAAACGGATTTTTGTACGGTTTTTACTAAAAGATAGTGCAATTGTTGAGGAAGGTACGAGTAGATTAATAGTGCATTACAATTTATGAAAATTGTGTTGAAGTGGTCGCGCATTTATAAAAAAAACTCGCCTGCTGGGAGCTTAAGTCGCATAATCCAATAGAGATACACTCAAGTAATGTGTTATATCCAAATGAAAGTCTATTTAGTAACGTAATTTAATTTTATTTTCGAGACACTTCACAATCAACTCGGACGCGCCCGACCACGTCAAGAGAGAGAGAGAGAGCGCAGGTGTGGAAGCGAGGCCGCTATATTAAACATTCCGTTCTCACACTCTCCCACACCTGTTTCACTCTTAACAAAGAAATAACTATCAAAAGTTGTTACACAAGTATTATCTTACTGAATAGGTACAAATAATTTCCCTAAACTAACTTTCCTCTAATGTTTCTGAACACGGTAACATTTGATTTACATGCCGTTTCCACTTGGATCCCCCCACATCCACTACATATGTTACACCTGGCACTAACTCCTCAATTACTAAACCTAGAACCCAAGGCCTCCCTTGTTTTGTATAATTTCTCGCCATTACCTTCTGGCCAATTTCAAATTTCACTTGTCTTGAAACTATTTCTTTTTTGTTTACCTTCTCATATATTTGTTCTCTTAATGGTGGAGGACGCAATAAACTAAATCTATTCCGGATTTCTCTCCCTAACATTAAACGAGCTGGGGATACTCCCGTAGTTCGTTGAGGTGTGCTTCTATAGTCAAATAAGAATAAGTTAATAGCATTGATTAAATTATAGTTACTTTCTTTAATCTTTGTTATGGCCGACTTAAATGTTTCTACGAATCTCTCTGCAGCTCCATTAGTAGCTGGGTGATATGGTGGTGAAAATGTGTGTTTTATTTGATTTTTAACACAAAAACCGTTAAATTCTAAACTGGTAAACGTACGACCGTTATCTGTAACCAAATGTACAGGAAATCCAAATTTGCAAAACAATTTTTTGAAAACTTCAATTGTACAATTTGTTGTGATGTTTGCCATTTCATATACTTCTGGCCATTTTGAATATGCATCCACAATGACTAAGAACATTTTATTATAAAATGGTCCTAAAAAGTCTGCATGAATTCTATACCAAGTGGAAGGAGGAAGAGGCCAAAGTTTCTGAGTTTTCACAGGATTCTTACTATTCTGTAAACAGATTATACAATTTTTTGTTACACTTTCTATATCGGAATCGAGTTTAGGCCACCAAAAATATGACCGTGATATTTCTTTCATGCGAGTGATTCCAAAATGAGACTTATGCAATTCTGTTAAAACAGCCTCATGCAATGATATAGGTATTATTACTCGATAACCCCAAAAAACACATCCCCTGTCCACAGTTATTTCATCTTTGCGGTTATAAAAGGGCAACAAATTTGTAGCTAAATTTTTTTTTTCTGGCCAACCATCCGTCAAATATTGTATTATTTTAGACAAGGCAGAATCTGTCTTTGATTCTATTGCTATTTTTCTCCAACAAAGTGTTTCCATTTTAGAATCATTCACATAGTACACATTGCTTTTCTGCGCCTCCGAACATAACTTATGTATATCTATACTATTACATTCATTTGCTGTCCTAGATAAGAAATCGGCAGGATTTACAGTAGTTTTGATGTGTCTAACTTTATAATTAAATGCTGATAAAAAGATGGCATAATGTTGCAAACGTTTGGCAGCCATTTTTGGAATACCTTTAGTTGAACCAAAAATTCGAGTCAAAGCAGAATTGTCTGTTTCAATTTCAAAATACCGCCCATACGTATAGTTGTAAAATTTTGTGACACCAAAAATGATTGCCATGGCTTCCTTATCTATAGTTGAATACTTTTGTTCCACATCACTCAACTTTTTACTCGCATATGCACATGGGGTTTTATTACCCCTAGCCTATCTCTATTTGACAACACAGCCCCCAAGCCCATGTCTGATGCATCACAGGTTAATATTAATGGTAAATTGGGATCATAATGCCATAAGTTATGTGTAGAAGCTAATTTAGATTTTATAATTTGAAATGCTTTTTCACATTCTGGGGTCCAGTTAAATTTATTTTTTTTAGTACAATCATATAAAGGGGCTATTATGGTAGCCATATTTTTCAAGAAACGTGAGTAATAATTTATTTTGCCTAAAAATGATTTCAGTAAGGTCAAGTTGCTCGGTGATTTAGCTTTGAGTAATGGTTCAATATTTGACTTAACCACACTAATACCATTTTTATTTACATAGTAACCAAATACTTCTAGACTAGTTACAAATAATTTACATTTTTCAGGTTTCAGTTTAAATTCACATGCTTGTAATTTAGTTAATACCAAACATAATGTTTTAAAAGTGTCGAGCAAATTGTCCCCTTTAATGTAAATATTATCGATAAAAACAATAGTGTTTGAAATATCTTTCAATTTCTTACTCATTAACCGTTGAAATGCACCTGGGCCTGAGCTGACTCCATAAGGTAAATATTTATATTTATAAGTACCAACTTCAGTGATAATGGTAGTACAATCTTGGCTATCCACACTTAAGGGTGCTTGCAAGTATGCCTCTTTTAAATCAAGTTCGCAGTAATATTCTCCTTGTTTTAAGGTGTTTAATATATCATCTATATGAGGCAAAGGATAGTGATCAACTTCTAAACATGTATTGACTGTTAATTTATAATCACCACATAGTCTAACAGTACCATCAGCTTTTAATATGGGCACTACTGGTGTTCCCCAAGCACTATGTTGTACTGGTATAATTCTACTATTGTCCATTAATCTTTTTATTTCATTATTTACCTTTTCCCTTAAAGAAAAAGGTACCCGTCTTACTGGTAAACACTTCGGTTTGAAATCAGGTTTTAGTTTTAAAGTGATAACTTCACCTTTGAAATTGCCCCACCCAGGACTGAATACCTCTGCGAACTTGGTTTTTATTGCTTGCTGTGCATCTGAAACAGTTTTTACATTGTTAACACATATTTCCATCCTACTTGGTATCATAGGTGGCCATAAGTGTAATAGGTTTAACCAATCTCTCCCTATTATTCGGGGACAATTGTTCCTAACTATATAAATGTTTAGTTTCAAAATTAATTTATTGTATTTAACTAATACATCTTTAACAATTCCTAAGGGTTGAGACAAACTTTGATCAAAATTTTTAAAAATAATATCACACTTTTGTATACAATAAGAGTTCAAAAATTTAGTTTTGTCTTTTATAGACATTACTGTTACATCAGAACCTGTATCCAACTGGAAAGAAATATCTTGGTTATTGACATTGACTGTTATAAAATGAGGTGGTACCTTACTTACACTATCAAAGGTATATGTGTCATATTCCTTATATAAATTTTTTATTGAACACTCTACTTCTTCTTGTTCTATACAACCCTCCGATGAAGAGTTCAATTCCAGGTAATTTGTTCTGTGCTGTTTCTGAGGGCACATTTTAAATATATGTCCTTGTTGTCCACATTCTGAACAATATTTCTTATTAAGGGTACAAGAGGCCTTCATGTGATTGGTTTTGCCACAGCAATAACATTTTGATTGTTGTTTATTGTTTGATTTGGGCATTGATTTTGGTTTTTGTTTGAATTTATTGCATACATTGTAGAATGTTTCAGATACTTCGTTGGTGTTGGTGTGACATAGCGCAGATTCTACAGTTCTAGCTACTTCCACACACTTCTCTAAGGGCATATCTATAGAGTTTTTCATTAATTCAAATTTTATTACTTTGGAATTGACTCCATCCATAAATTTTTCCTTAATTTGATCATCTACATCTCTGAAATTACATCTACCCGCCAATTTTCTTAGTTCCAAAACGTATTCCTGAATTTTTTCTTTCGGTAATTGATTTCTTCGACGAAATTCTACTCTTTCTAATGCCGTAGATAAGGGTTTATCGTATTTCTCTTGTAATTTTTGACAAAGTTCCTCATAACTCAATTTGTAAGGTTTCATAGGCGTACATATGTAAGTGAGTGTTTCGAAAACTTTTGGGGTTAGTTTTGTTATCAACAACGGCGCTTTTTTATTCGTCTCAATATCATTTACAATCATGAAACAATCTAATTGTTGCTGAAACACTTCCCAGTTATCCCCGTCAAATTGTTTTAACTCTCCCATAGACATTTTTATTGTTTTCAATGATTGACTTGTTTTATTCTTTGGCTGGCTTTTGAAGTAAGCACTTAATGCTTTTCGCAGGTTTTCTATACTTGCATCCTCCAGATAATTTATTTTCTCTTCTATCAGTAAGTTTTGCAGTTCTTGTTTCGTGCACTTATAGATATAATTTAGTTTCCCTTGCCGTATTAATTTAAATTTGTCTTCTGACATGTGTCACCCTTTGAAGTTCGCACGTTTCGCACCTTATTGTTACAAGATGGCGTCTTATAGGAATGTTGAAGCAATAAAGGTGACGCGTAGCTATCTTCACTCGGGTTGTACGTTTTTATATAGAAAAGTTTAATTTCACTTTTTCCAAAAAAAGTTATTAATGTAATGCACACTTTACTGAGTTCTGAAGTCCGTCGCCAATTGTTATATCCAAATGAAAGTCTATTTAGTAACGTAATTTAATTTTATTTTCGAGACACTTCACAATCAACTCGGACGCGCCCGACCACGTCAAGAGAGAGAGAGAGCGCAGGTGTGGAAGCGAGGCCGCTATATTAAACATTCCGTTCTCACATAATGTATTAGGAAATTGTAGATCTACAAAAATACTACAAAAAAGTCCACGGCAGTATGTCTCTATCTCTTATGTTTAAATTACAATAACTACTTTTATGTTCAAAATTTTACTGATTTTCACGCGGGAAAATCCGCGGGCACAGTAGTATATCATAAATGTGAAAGATTGTCTATCTGTTATGTATTCATGGGTAACCCTGTTCACATAATTAGAGATATTTGAACAGCTTGTCAAAGATAAATATAAAGAATCATATACTATTAAATATAATAGATAATGATAGCCAAAAACTCTTTTATCAAGTGTAACGTTGTTGTAATTTATCGTTTTATTATTTTGCCGGAAATGCCAAAGACTTATGCATATCTCGCATTGCTTTAATTCAAAAATAGTAATGAAGGAAAGGAAAATATTTTAAAGATTTACTGGTAAGTTTTGTACCTTTTTGGAATGATACGAAAGAAAATTTTATTTCAACACAGTAATTTTTATTGATTAACATAAACATCGAACCTTCCTAACTCTCCGGACCTAGCACCGATTATCTCCTGTTTATGTTCTCATAGTTTCTTGCGGGACAAATAAAGAAGAGAGAAGATTTTAGAAAGCACTGATTCAATTTTTTGGCTTCAAAAGATAACACATTTTACAATCATCTAAACACACATCCTTTAAAATAGGGTTGGAATATAGAATAAAATTCAAATTCTAAATATTAGAATTACAAAATTAGTTAATTTATACGTAACAGTATTCAAAAGGTTGATCCTACCAAGAAGAACAAATTACTAAGTCGGCAGATACGTTTAAAAAAAAAAAGTTAAATTGTCACATAAACATATAAATACTGGTCTAGAGTTTAGCTACAGTTTCAGTCAGTGATTTTTATCACTCAGTTAAACTTTAAGGCTACTTGCATTCTTACAGAGGTCTCTATCTATTCTATGCTAGCAATATCCGGCCCATGGGACCATTATAGCTGATCCGATTTGGATGATTCTTCATATTAGCAAATTTCTTAATACTACTTACTGATTGGTGGTGTGGAGGTGTTGCCGCGGCTCGAGGGCCTCATCTCACCACCAGCACCACCCGCGCCACCACCGCCCCCGCCGGCCTCCATCGACGACGAGTCCACCGCCTCCTGTAAAAACAATGCAATTGAAACGCCTTATTTGTACTTATCTACCAAAGAATGGTGGAAAGAGTCATAACTGTACGCGAAATGAAAACAAACGACCGGATCCGCTCTTAGATCAAAGTGAAAGAGATCCGCGGGTCTGAAGGCTGGTCACCGACAGCCAATAACCGGTCAAAATAAGTAACTGCCTGTTATAATCCCACTGTTGGGCATAGGCCTCCTCTCTCCGTTTCTGGAGAGAAGGGTTGGAGCTAAGACCTACCACGCTGCTCCAATGTGGATTGGTAGGTTACACATATTCCCCCCCATGATTCTCTAGAGATAGGCAGATTTCCTCACGATGTTTTCCTTCAGCGTGTTTGATAAATTGCAATTATCAGAAAAACTCATTGGTGCCTGCCCAGGGTTTGAACCCGTGACTTCTGACCGTGACCTGAAAGAGTGGTACAGTTTCACCGCTGGGCTATCACAGCTTACCGACCAAGTGCCAGTCGATAATTCATGATAAGTCAGTTATAATTAAATGTATTTTAACATATATTTCACACGTACAACTAGTATATACCTATTATAAAAAGTCGTCAAAAGCTGTCTGTCTGTAATCGATCGATTTTCTCAAAAATTAATGAGCTGATTTTTGTACGGTTTTTACTAAAAGATAGTGCAATTCTTCCAGAAGGTTTAGGTTACTAGTGCATAACCGTTTTTTGTAAATTGTGTTAAAGAAAATTGAAAACAAATTCGCCTGTTGAGAGCTTAAGGCGCGTGCGCCGTGTAAACCAGCAGAGATACACTAAAGTAATGTAACAGAGAAGTGTGGATCTACAAAAAAACTCTGGAACAGTATGTCTCTATCTCTTGTGGTTAACTCACAATAACTACTCTTATGTTCCAAATTTCAATTTGGGAGAAAATTTGTGACGTGTTGATTTTCACTTTCCATAGTAGTAACGAGATACAATGTATAAAAACTAAGTTCTCTAATTTAAATTGATGAACTTCCCTATCGCTAGAAGTCTCTTCAAGGGAATAACACAGGACCTTGTTTTGGGAAATAACTACCTTTTTGAGGGCTGCCCACCTACTGAAGGTTCTACTAACGCGGAGTTTTCTATCGCCCCGCCATTTTAATACCATACGACTCCGACGGCTATTCTTTGTCCACTTCAGCTTCGATACACGACCAGCTATATCTGTAAGTTTCGTACTTGCACGGATCTCATCGCTTCTGATTCGATCATGCAGAGCCACACCGAGAATAGCACGCTCCATCGCTTTTTGAGACATTCTTAGCTTTCTCATGACGTCCACTGTAAGTTTGTCAAATTTCGAATCCATAGAAATTGGCAAGATGTACTGTTCAAATTCTTTAGTACTTGTATCAAAATGTCCGTAAAACAATTCTATTTAGCTCTCAGTCCCGAATTTTATAAAATAATTAATTCAAGATGTCATCATTGATTGCAATTCCTTTGGTATAAAGTAAAGCAAGTATCAGCCTGTTGCTATTCTAGTTATAAGCCTCCTCTCTTCTTTTTGGAAAAAAAGGATTGGAGCTAAGACCTACCACGCTGCTCCAATGCGTATTGGTAGGCTACACATATCCCCAGAAATTCTCTAGAGATATGCAGGTTTCCTCACGATGTTTTGGCGTATTGTCGCAAATTCCTGGCTAAGTCCTCCTAGTGATTTAACTTTTACAGATATTTTAATACTGTACATTTCACACTGAGATTTCGAAAGAAAAGATGTAACGTCAATTCTCGGAAGCTGCACTATAACTATTAAAACCAACCCAGTTTACCTTTACGCAATAAACACTGCTAACTAGGAAGTAATTCATTCTAATTAGTGAACACATGATAACTATAGCTGGAGCACTTCTAGAACCGATCTTTTATATTGTTTCGAATATAAACAGAGTAGACAACAGCCACAGCACCGCATAGCTACTATTCATCGGACGTCCATCTGAAAAGGTCCCCTAGGCGGTCGATGCACCAGATGCATCGTCTAGCGGAAGGAAGGGCCACTTTTAGAGAGGCCCCGACCCAGAGCTGACGCCATCTAGGGTTCAGTGTTACAGCTGTCGGGGATGGGGGCAATGTGTACAACGGTACCCTGTCCCCGCCACCAACAGCGTGGTGGAGCACTCAAGTTTTTTTATTCGGTGATAGTCCGATATATCTGCCAACCGTCGGGGGGACGGACGTAAGGGGCTGTTTTTTTAATAAATTAAAACCTCATAGCTACTAGTCACAAATTAAAAAATACACGGGTAGTGTACTCACTATAACGATACACGAACCTTACACTTATATACACGTATGCCACTGAGTGACGTTATAAAACACGTGCGTTGTTTTGTTTATTAAGGAATTCACTAAACTTTTTTTTTAATTAAAATAAAACCATAACTACTAGTCGAATAATAATAAAAAAAAACAAAAATACACAGGTACACAATCCGTGTATTCGCTATTGCGATACACGAATCTCACACTTATATACACGTATGCCACTGAGTGACGTTATAAAACACGTGCGTTGTTTTGTTTATTAAAGAATTCACTTAAACAAACTGCTTATATCATATTCGTATTATAATAAACACACTGCGCATTTTATATTCATACTTTATTCAATAGTTTACATTAATTTATCATATACAAATTTCTTATCTGTTAAGAAACGCCTATTGAGAAAAAATTACAGATATTGGTTTATTAAGAAAAAAACTAACTTTTTTCTTTGATTTCCTGATGAGGCGCACCATCGCCGTCGGTCGCCACCCGGCACTGGCTGCATGAATCACTTATCAGTTATCGAAGATAATATTTTTTATCTATATCTACTTTAATCAAATATTGTTTAACAATGTCCCGGTGTGTGTTTATACAAGTTCGCGAATCGTTTTATTATTTCGTTTCCATTAAAATATTTCTGCCATTTCTACTAAGTTCCGGATGTTAAATAATTTATAATATTAGGCGTTACTTTGTGGAGATCCATAATACAAAAGTAATAATAAAATTATTTTGCTATAATCCGCGTAGGAAGTAAAATAGAAAGTATATATATGCAGGAATCCTGCATGTGTCAGGTATGAAAACGGATTGTCCACTCTACATATAGCGCTCCATATATTTTCTATTTTAGATTATCGCAGATTATGGCAAAATAATTTTATTATCACTTTTATAAATTTGTTCCTTTATTGGTGATTATAGTTATATAAAAAAAATCGAAAATACTAGCTTTCGCTAGCGGCTCCGCCCGCGTGAAAAGATTAAAACCGTAATATAGAATTTTGATAACCATAAAAGTGGTTAACCTTAAAAGCTAGACATATGCTGTCGCGGACTTTTATTTGGAACTTTAAGAGGGGAATAATTTTGTACATGATTTAGTTTATAACTTTCACCGTTTACTCAGCGCACGCAAGGAAAGCTTTAAATTTTGCCGTTTTGGTAATATTTTTTATTGCTGCTCCTGTACTTTTCATCTTAGCGTGATATTATACTATATTATAGCCTATAGACATCCTCAATAAATGGACTATCTTACACTGAAAGAATTTTTCAATTTTCCTGAGATTTGTGCGTTCAAACAATCAATCAAACAAACAAACAAACTCGTCAGCTTTAAATTAATTTTTAATTGTAAAATAGTGTACAAAATTTAAATTCAATCTGTGTCCGTTCAAAGTGGACCAAAACTGAGTTCAAAGATGTTGGTGACATACAAACATATATACATACAGGTGACACTAATATAAAACGTGTAAAAATACCTCTGAGCAGTCCGGTAAGGAGCCGTCTATCACCCCCAAAGCCACTTCATTGGGGTCGGGCGCCCCGCTCTCTTCGTCGGAATCGAACCCCAACTCCTCGCCGTAGCACGTGTGAACCTGTACCAAATAACATAGAAAAATAAAATAACAAACAATATAAGCTACAAGAATTAAAATATTAGAAGAAAAGCGAAATCACAAAAATGTAATAAAACAGAAAAGCGAAATTGCAAAAATGTAATAAAACAAAAAAGCGAAATCGCAAAAATGTAATAAAACAAAAAAGCGAAATCGCAAAAATGTAATAAAACAAAAAAGCGAAATCGCGGGTAAACTTAGTTAGGGTTGTAATAAATAAGGTAAGAGAATCGAATACAATGGAAAAAGATACAAGGACATTTATTTATTAATGTAAAGACAAGGTAATTTAATTATAATCAGCTCAATTTTGAAAATTGGCTTCAGTTTGACCTTTTAATTGTGATCAAATATTTGGCACTTTCGCAATAATTGAGCTGGTATAAAATGTTTAAAGTAACAACGAAAACAAGTGTTCAGTCTCCCAGCACAGCATACACTGATCTATATGCCACCCTTGATCCCAAATTCACAAATAACAAAACGTGGAGCTACGAAAATATTTAACTTAAACCTGTGCTTGCGAGTCCGCCCGCGTGGAAATCAGTGTATTTATTTAAACTTTGTACATATAAGGGTGAAGCTGTGGTAGCCCAGTGGTAGCACCGTGCGACTCTTTCGAGGAGGTCACGGGTTCAAACCCGGGCAGACACCAAAGAGTTTTCGTATTAAAACTTATGTGTCTAATTGATAATTGCAATTTATCACACGCTTTTCGGTGAAGGAAAACATCGTGAGGAAACCTGCATATCTCTAGAGAAATCTGGATATATGTGTAACCTACCAATCCGCACTGGGGCAGCGTGGTAGGTCTTAGCTCCAATCCTTCTCTCCAAATACGGAGAGAAGAGGCCTATTCCCAGCAGTGGGATAATAACAGGCCGCTACTTTACTTTTACATATAAGTAGTAATTTTGTGTTAATCATAAAAACAAAGACATGCTGTCGCAGACTTTTATGTAATAGTTTGTAGATCTATAATTTCTTACTACATTACTCTGTTTGTTGTTTGTTATCTCTTTTTATTGCATTGATTCATATAAAAATAAACGCCGTGTGGTATCCGGCTGAATAGAATAGTACCACCCCTTATTTCTTACCAAGGTGTCGTAAAAGGCGACTAAGATAAGTCGACCCGCTGTGTGGTATCCGGCTGAGTAGAATAGACCACCCTCATTTCTTACCGAGGTGTCGTAAAACGCGACTAAGGTAAGATGACGCACCGTGTGGTATTCGGTTTAGTAGAATAGACCAACCTCATTTCTTACCGAGGTGTCGTAAAAAACGACTAAGGTAAGTTGACGTCAGGCAGGCGGCCGGTCGTAAAAACGCAGCTAAAACATGTGACAGCATGTTTATAACATTTTGTGCCGACCCCACTTAGAGTGGGATAAGGGCAGGAGGATGATGATTCATATAAAAATAAGTACTTGGTTGATCGAACCTTGCTCGGCAATTTTTTAAAGAATAAAATAAAAAAAACTTCAAAAAATAATAGGGTAGGTATTTTCATTTCTCCAGACCGCCCGTTCCCCGGACAACCTACGCTAAATTGACAGTCTAAGGCAAATATAATGTTTTATATTCAATGTAAATTTTAGTATTTTTAATGCCCAAAAACAGGGATAAAACGATTTTTTTTTAATAAAACCTAGCCAGATCGATTTTTCTCCCCCAAAACCCCCTACATGCTGAATTTCAGGTAAATCATTGGAGCCGTTTCCGACGATTTGTGACGAGTTGAGATTTACGCGGGAAAACTTATTGACACTAACTATTATATTTATAACTAACTATTTATAACACCGTTCTGGTGCGTTTTTAAATATTGTTAACGTGCTAATTTAATTATGGGGGGCGACTGTCGGGTACATAAACTCACTTAGTCCAATTAAAGCTCTTTATTGTAATTTGAAATCAAATCAAAATAATCTTTATTCAAATAAGCTATTTCAAGCACTTTTGAATCGTCAAGGATCAATATGATAAATGAAGCTACAACTAGTTCGGAATGTTGCTCTTACCGAGAAGAACCAGAAAGAAACTCGGCGGTCAATCTTTTCAACATTCTCAATTTTACATTCTTAAACCGCAGTCTTGTATGAAGCTGAAAGGATTTTCAAATCCAGGCATTTTATCATCCAAATAATCTGCAATTTTGTAAAATACGTTACGTGCAAGCATATCTCTTACACTTAATTTAAACCTTTCTGTACTCTACATTTACCATCATCATTCTTTTACCCTTATCCCACTCTAAGTGCGGTCGTCGGCTTTTACAGCGTCACAGAAGCATCGCCGAAGTTGCGAAATGCGTAGAGTAGAGCGCAGAAGCTTTACTAGCGTCGGGGAACGTCGTCCTAAGGGTGCCTCCTATGAGGCCGGACCACGGCTTAGTGCGACGTGTAGTGGAGGGCTGATGGTATGACTTTGATAAGTCAGTCAATACGACGACGGAAGGGTGGCAAGAAGCCACGACCAACCGATGTCAGAAATCTGGGACCTCGTCTTACGTCGTCGTGTGTATTACGTGTTTTTGTGTTTGCGATCGTTATTTGATCGTCAGGATTACATAGGACGCTTTTTGGACGCCTATATTTTCGGTGGTCAGACCTAACTGGGATGTAGGTGGAAGCAAATGAAATGGAAGTGGGGCCGACACAATAAGTCTTCTTCTTCCATTCTCCTCTATCATTCGTCAACTCTGGTGCCACTCCTTTAACATGCATATCATTTTTCACACAATCCCTCCATCTTTTTTTCGGCCTCCATCCATACATATATCCACATTCATATTTAAAACTCTTTTGGTCACATGATTGTACTCTACATTTACCATAGAAAAATATTTTCATTGCTCTTATAAGATAGACCTCCGTAAAGTAACGCTCAATTCTATAATTATTGGTAGCTTCAGGTCGCGAGTGGTTTAGACCATTTTGAATTTCTAATGCGCACGAGGCGTTTGATATCTCACTCAGTATGCAGCCCAGTTTCACTTGCCCGATCATATTATGCGCATATTTTGTACACGAATCGTTTATGATGTACCGTGCAATTTGTTTTTTGTTACTTGTTGTATTTTTTGCGAGCTTTTGTCTTTGTGTCGATAACCCGAAGCATAAGGGACAAAAGGTCATTTTTAATATGGGAAAAACTAATTGTTTATTTTAGAAAGCCATGATAGACGGTATGGTAAAATGATAAAATGGTATGGTAGCAGGGGAGCACTTGTTCAACTCTTTTTTTTTATAAATAAATATATGGGACCGAATACAGTCGTCCCCAAAGTAACTTAATACTTGTATTATGGGTGACAGACAGCTGGTAAATATATAACTTAAATAAATACTTGAATACATAAACATTCACAAATCTCAAGTACTTTGTTGTTTTGTAATATTTAAATTGTTTATAAAATGTGGGTCTACGGCGGCAATCGAACGCGCGACCCTCAGAGCTGAAGGCAGGGTCATACTTCGACCAGAAGTGGGATATTAACACTTCGACCAGAAGTGCGATATTAACACTTTGACCAGAAGTAAGATATTAAAACTTCGACCAGAAGTGGGATATTAACATTTCGACCAGAAATGGGATACTAACAATTCGACCAAAAGTTGGATATTAACACATCGACCAGAAGTGGGATATTAACACTTCGACCAGAAGTGGGATATTAACACATCGACCAGAAGTGGGATATTAACACTTCGACCAGAAGTGGGATATTAACACTTCGACCAGAAGTGGCATATTAACACTTCGACCAGAAGTGGGATATTAACACTTCGACCAGAAGTGGGATATTAACACTTCGACCAGAAGTGGGATATTAACACTTCGACCAGAAGTGGCATATTAACACTTCGACCAGAAGTGGGATATTAACACTTCGACCAGAAGTGGGATATTAACACATCGACCAGAAGTGGGATATTAACACTTCGACCAGAAGTGGGATATTAACACTTCGACCAGAAGTGGGATATTAACACTTCGACCAGAAGTGGGATATTAACACATCGACCAGAAGTGGGATATTAACACTTCGACCAGAAGTGGGATATTAACACTTCGACCAGAAGTGGGAGATTAGCACTTCGTCTAGAAGTGAGATATCAACACATCTACCAGAAGTGGGATAATAACACTTCGACCAGAAGTGGGATATTAGCACTTCGTCCAGAAGTGGGATATCAACACTTCGACCAGAAGTGGTATATTAACACTTCTACCAGAAGTGGGATATTAACACTTCTACCAGAAGTGAGATGTTAACACTTCTACCAGAAGTGGGATATTAACACTTCTACCAGAAGTGGGATATTAACACTTCGACCAGAAGTGGGATATTAACACTTCGACCAGAAGTGGGATATTAACACTTCGACCAGAAGTGGGATATTAACACTTCGACCAGAAGTGGGATATTAACACTTCGACCAGAAGTGGGATATTAACACATCGACCAGAAGTGGGATATTAACACTTCGACCAGAAGTGGGATATTAACACTTCGACCAGAAGTGGGATATTAACACTTCGACCAGAAGTGGGATATTAACACATCGACCAGAAGTGGGATATTAACACTTCGACCAGAAGTGGGATATTAACACTTCGACCAGAAGTGGCATATTAACACTTCGACCAGAAGTGGGATATTAACACTTCGACCAGAAGTGGGATATTAACACTTCGACCAGAAGTGGGATATTAACACTTCGACCAGAAGTGGGATATTAACAGGCCGATAAATATGGATGATTACTGTTGTCCAGCAAACTCACCCACTGCCAGATGTCCTGGCTGGACATAGGCTGGTCCATGAGCGCGTTCTGCCAGATCCTGAACAGCATCAGGTAGGCCTTATCCCGCCCGGAGAACGACGTCAGGAAGTTCTTCTCGTTAACCGTGCACACCAGGATCGCGTTGGGGATGACCTGCAACAAAACATTTATTTATTTATTTGTAAAAAATCCACAGCTATTATTATGGCTAAATTAGTCTTAATATAAAAATATTATCATAAGCCATTAAGGATTACATTTCTTAGATTAAACATTGTAGACATTGAGTCAAACTATGTAGGTAATAGACATATTATAATTAATAAATTTAAATAGAAAAACAAAAAGAATCTATTTTAGTTGAACATTATTTTTAAATTAAATTAAAGTTAACAAATCAAGAAAAAAATAAAAATAAAATATGTAAACAAAATTATGTATGATGGTGTTGTTTTAGTGTAGTTGTTTGTGTTGGTATATGTGTAGTGTATAACATTGTTTTTAAACACTTTTTTATCCCCTTTTATAATAAATTTATAAATAACTAGCGGCCTGCCCCTGCTTCGCACGGGTATAAAATATATATCCCATGTCAGTTAGTGTAAAAAAAATGATTAAAATCGATCCAGTAGTTTTAATTTATTCATTACTGCCCGTGGCCCGCAAGCGTTAAATTTGGAGAAAAACAATTTCCTTTCCCTATACCAAGAAGATTTCCTGCTATCTTTGGAATATCTCAATTCATATAGTACATTTTTACTTATTTACTTTTACATTTTCCCTATGTATTTTATATTTACAATTAATTACAGAATGTCTTTAAACAAACTCTTGAAAGACGGACATAGCTGCTAAAGTCGAAGTGTTATAGGGCGAAGCGCGGCGTCCTCACGGCATTTTAAATCTGTAATATCTCCGAAAATGTTCACCTAAATTACATGCTGTAAACGGCCATATTGATCTATATTAAATCAACTATTTATTTAAGGTACTTAATTGGATAAGGATTAATGCTGTATTGTATAAAAATTGCTTCAAAAATATGGCATTTTTTTTCGTAAAAAGTAAATGACAAAAAATGCTATAGTGGGTTATCCATAAGAGATAGACATATACCATCGCGGACTTTTCTGTAGACCTTTTCAAGATGTACAAATACTTAGTACATTATTTTGATAAATCTCGTAGGGTTTAGCCTGCGTTTGCAATGTAAGCGGAAAAAATGTAATTATTTACAGAAACCTCAAAAATTACAGTATTTCTCTACTCCGTATTGAATGTTATTATACGTACAAACCTTCCTCTGGAATCACTCTATCTATTAAAAAAAACCGCATCAAAATCTGTTGCGTAGTTTTTAAGTTTTATGCGTACATTGGGATATAGGGACTTTGTTTTATAATATGTAGTGATACTCAGCTAAATGTTTAGCTGAGTATTATTTATTTATTTTGCAACACCTGAAGTTATTTACCAAGCGTCACTGATAAGGTTATCGAGTTAACAGATGTTAGACTTCGACCATAGGTCTGATACGATAATATTTGCTTTTTTAATCTCGCACGCGCAATAAACTATTGCCTCCATTTTCTGATCTCTTTAGATATATTATACTTCGCTGAAGCTACTACAGTTAGGCTTGACTTCTACATATTTTGGAAAATATATCAGTATTTTCAATGCTTTGTAATATTTCCAATATTGCAAATGCAAATTCAATTTGAACATAATCTTTATTCAAGTAAACTTAGTAGATTTTAAACTTTCGCGATTCATACTGATTATTATATAAAGTCTAAAAAAGCGCTCCAGTCAGTTCGTGACCACGGTGGATGCAATTCTGCCGAAACATTGAACCTTATACAAAAAGGTAATCGATTATAACGCGATGTGACCCGTATGTTTATATAATAATCAAGTAAACTTGTAAACAAGTGCTTTTGAATAGTTAACTTTACTGCTGGTTCGCAAAGCTGTTCCTGCCGAGAAGAGCCTAAAAGAAACTCGGCGGTTGCTCTTTTCAAAATAATTCTTAAAACTAGTTATCGTTAGTGATTACTATCTTGTACAAGGTCAAACAGTAGCTATATTATACTAATTATTTAAGTAATCCTTAACAGTACAGTAGGCTTTCTGTATGCGCTTTTTATAACAGCGTTTAACTGCTGTAATGATAGAGATTTGACTCCACAGCATAATAGTACATGCTTTACCAAAAGCACAAGAAAAACCGGTTAAAGCATATTACTAGTTGTGACTTACCAACGCAGTCTTCTCCTTGGTGATAGCGGTGACGTCCTTCCACTGCAGCGTGAGGTTGGTCTCCCAGCCGAAGATGTTGGCGTAGAAGCACAGGTAGCTCTGCGAGGCGTACAGGCGGCCGTGCGCGAGGATGTCCCGCTGGATCGCGCACGAGTAATCTGCACACATCAAACACTTCGAGCTTTGTGAAGAGGGTCTAGAGCAGAGATTTTCAGACTTTTTTTCTCTAAGATAACTAAAGTTTCAATGTCTTATAAAACCGTCGTAAGACCTGTAGGGATCAGAATTTTAAGCGAAGAATAAGACGGATGAAAGAAGAGTGCATGCAAATGAGAATGTTAAGGTGGATGTGTGGTGTGACAGGACTAGATAAAATACGGAATGAGTATAAAAGGGGAAGTCACAAAGTTGTACTCATTATAGAAAAGATGAGGAGTGCAAGATTAAGATGGTATCGATATATAATGAGGAAGGATAGAAACCATGTGGCCAAACGTGTGTTAAATATGAATGTGGATGGATATGTGATTAGAGGTAGGCCGACAAGGAGATGGATGGATTTTGGGACATACTTCAAACATGCATACAACAGCAGTAGTGCCAGAGTTGACTAATGATAGGAAAGAATAGAACCTAAAAACATGTTGTGCCAACCGCATTTGAAGGCAGGAGGAAACTATCAAAATCAGTATTTCACATAGTATAAATATATTTATTCTGCTCGTCGGCTATAGTAGGATATTTTATCATTTTAGTTTTATCGACAATCGTCAACTTAAGCCTGCTTCTATAAATATAACGTTTTAAATAGGCTAAGGTTCATTTTGTTGCTTTTGGTAGAAAACGAAACAAATGGAAAACGGTTAGGATCGCAATACCATATAAATGGTACAAATAAGTACGAGATTCTACTAATTCTGACCTTTAAAGATTGATATTATGGGCACTTACACGAATTTGATTTGAAAGAAGAGACTTTAAAAGACGAACTTTAGATTAGCCAGGCCGGGTTTATTAGTTCTACAGCCAAGTCACCTTATTAACGAGCTTTGTTCAGTCCAAAGATTTGAGTTTTGTTTAGTCTCAAGACCCAGTTTTCACTAAACTCAGTTTTTAATTTCACAAATCAACAACCATTCACAGATAACGTCTCACTTTTGAAAAGGTTGAGCGAAGACTTAGAAAGACTAAGGGCGAATTCACACAGTAATAGCATTATAATGCTTTAATCCGTCACGTAGAGAAAATCTATACTGTGAGTGTGAATGCAATAAACATTTAGTAGGAACCAGCAAATCATAAAAAACATTTACAGAGAACAAATAATTAATTTGCTTTAATCCACGTTTGTTAAGAAACTCTATGTAATTTAAGTCAAAATCCACCCACATTTGCAACAATTACATACTTTTGTAAGGCGCAAATCAGGAGCCGCAAGTTTATATCGGTTTCTACTTTATGGACTACTAGCGGCCCGCTCCGGCTTCGCTCAGTTATAAAATATACAGCTTATGTCACTCCGTGAAAAAAATGATTAAAATCTATCCAGTAGTTTTGAATTATTCATTACTGCCCATGGCCCGCAAGCGTTAAATTTGTAGTAAAACAATTCCTCTTTTCTTGTACCATAAAGAGTTCCTGCTATCTTTGGAATATCTAAATTCATATACTACATTTTTACTTATTTACTTTATATACAAAATTCACAGCATTCTTGTCATTAGACAATACAAACATGTTTTCTTTAGAGGTTACTCTTGAAAGAGCGACATATAGTTGGATATATGAAAAACAAACGCGTCCGATCGCTGCTAAATTCGAAGTGCTATTTGTGTTATAGAATAGTAAAATAAATAAAATAAATAAATAAATAAAATAAATAAATAACGCGGCGTGCTGCCGCAATCGCTATGCCCTCGCATTTTAAATCTGTAATATCTTATAAAATTTTCTTTTAATTGCATGACGTAAACGACCATATTGATCTATATTAAATCAACAATGTATTTAAAGTATTTATTTGGAAAAGGATTAATGCTGAATTGTTTAAAATTGCTTCGAAAATAAGGCAATTTTTTTTTTGTAAAACTGAAGATGCTGAAGGTGTTGGGAAATTGTATCTACAAGTTGTTTTGCGCTTCAGATGCTCACTTGAACTATTTCGACTTCGGTTCGTCTCTTCCGTCCGTACGACAGTAAATATATGAAATTATCTCATCAGGTCAGCGAAGAAGCTGACTACGTCGTATCATTGACGATTATCCCGCTAGGGTACACGTAGCTTATCGTAGAGGACGATACTCGTATTAGATAGTCGCGAAGACACTCAAGAGACCGATACCTCGTACATAGTATGTGCAGATCTTTTTGATCGCAATATCACACACAAGTGGTAAGACATGTATCACAAAGTCCGCCAGACTGATACCTACCGACAATGAGCCGCTCGTCGTCGGGCAGCTCCTTGAACAGCCTCTTGAAGTCCTCGCACTTGCTCTTGTAGGTCGGGTACAGAGAGTTGTACCAGCTCTTCTTCTTCACGCGCGCCGTGCCCGGTCCGTCCGCGCGCGAGAGCGGCGACATTACCTGGTGGGATAGACGATTTATAAACTTATCCGTACCTTCTTTTTATTCAGTTTTTTATAATATAGCTATAAAAGACAATTCTTGTTATTATTACTATTTAAATTTTGGAAATGGCAAAGATTTTTATGAAACTAATATCCATTTTTAGGAAGCGGATTCCGAATTTTGCACACCTGTGCCAAAATCTTATGCTTAATGGATTAGAACAACTGGAAATAATAAAACATATCATCCTTCTGCCCGTATTCCACTCTAAGTGGGGTCGGCACAACAGGTTATAAACATGTTGTCACATGATTTGGCTACGTATTTTACGATTGGCCGCCTGCCAGACGTCAACTTACCTTAGTCGTGTTTTACGACACCTCGGTAAGAAATAAGGGTGGTTCATTCTACGCAGCCGGAGACCACACGGCGTGTCAACTTATCTTAGTTGCCTTTTACGACACCTCGGTAAGAAATGAGGATGGTTCTATTCAGCCGAATACCATTCGGCTGAAGAGAATGACCATTTGGAAATAATAAATCATAAACATAGTTCCAGTTTCCTATACATGTTTTAGAAAGGAAAATAAGTGGCGGGGGTTAAATGCATTACTATATAACTCGGCTTGTTTGGCTGATGCCTTTCGATTTTGTTGTACATCTCCTGTCGATGCTCCGGTTACGAGGCGATACTAAATATATTGTTGAGGTTGTGGTAGTGAATGTATGCAGTGCTTCTGTATGATTGTATTGTCGGTGGTAGGAAGTATGACTTTTAACGAATTCTGCATGTAACAACTGACATTGCACTTTACATTTAGCATTACATTTATTTTCTTTTATCGCGGTCATAGCAAAATAATATTTTTATTACTTATGCAGCAAAAAAAGATGTATGTCATAGGAATAAAATCGTTGCCAAAATTTTGAACCAAAGCTAATGCAAACTATAACCAACTATTTCAAATAAATCCCATGGAGCTCTACTTGCCAAGTTTCTTGTCCTACTTTCCCTTAATAGGCTTTATGTAATTGTCGTTTTTAAACCCTCTATAAGAAATCTATCATCATCCTCCTGCCCTTAGCCCATTCTAAGTGGGGTCGGCACAACATGTTACAAACATGCTGTCACATGATTTGGCTACGTATTTTACGTCCGGACTGACATCAACTTACCTTAGTCGTATTTTACGAATCCTCGATAAGAAATGAGGTTGGTACTATTCTACTCAGCCGGATACCACACTGCGGGTCGACTTACCTTAGTCGCCTTTTACGACACCTCGGTAAGAAATGAGGGTGATACTATTCTAATCAGCCGGATACCACACGGCGTTATAAGAAATCTATCCTACTAATATTATAAATGCGAAAGTTTGTGAGTATGGACGTGTGTTTGTTACTCTTTCACGGCGATTCCGCTGAACCAATATCGATGAATTTTGACACAATAATTCCTTATACACCGGAATAACATACGGGCTATAGAAATCCTGTTAATTCTACAGTAATAGGATGACAGAGTGGGATAAGGGCAGGAGAACGATGACAGATGAAACTTATATAAAGCTTATAAAGAAGGGTACTATTACTTGTATTCTTCTTACTTCTTAATAATTCTACGCTAAATACCTTAAAGTCCTTGTTAGTGAAGTTGGCCACGTCAATACCGATCGGTACGTCGTTAGGCAGCGAACCCTGTAGGGACGAATCGCTTTTGTCGCTCCTCTGGAAGAAAACACAAATGGTATATAGCAAAAACAATCCATACGAATATCTTTAATATTTAAATGAGTTAATCTTGTATGTATATATATATTTTCAGAATCTCGGGGACGGCTCCAACGATTTTCCTGAAATTCAGCATGTAGGAGGTTTTAGGGGAAAAAAATCGATCTAGATAACTTTTATTTTAAAAAAATGTCGTTTTATCCCAGTTTTCGGACTATAAATTTTTTTTTTAATTTACGTTGAATACAATCACAATTTTTCGCTGTCAAACGTAAAGTCATGGTAGTTCATTTGGGGAACGTGAGGTCTAGAGAGGTGAAAATACCTAAGATCGAGCCCCACCTGCCCTATTATTTTTTCATTTTTCTTTTCAATTTTTTTCTACATCAATTTCAAAATTAATCAATCAATCAAAATCAATTTATCACACGCTTTTCGGTGAAGGAAAACATCGTGAGGAAACCTGCATACCTCTAGAGAAATCTGGAGATATGTGTAACCTATCAATCCGCATTGGGGCAGCGCGGTAGGTCTTAGCTCCAATCCTTCTCTCCAAAAACGGAGAGAAGAGGCCTATTCCCAGCAGTGGGATAATAACAGGCCGCTACATTACATTACATAACCATCTTTTGCTGTTAATTAACTTTACTTAAATATATAGACTATGACTTTTCCTTTTAATTTTAGACGATGAACAAATCCATAAGCTACTAAACTCACTTTGTCATTTTCCGTGATGTCGAGCGCTCCGTCCGTATGTCGCAGCGATGGCGAGGGGGATCGCGATGTACTTCTGAAAAAACAAAGGGTAATATATATTCGTGATACAAATTAAAGAAAAAGGATACAATAACTTTCAAATCATATTAAAAATGAGCTGTGGTAGCCCAGCGGTAACACCGTGCGACTTTCGAGGAGGTCACGGGTTCAAACCCGGGCAGACATCAATGAGTTTTTCTGTTAAAACTTATATGTCTAATTGATAATTGCAATTTACTACAAGCTTTTCGGTGAAGGAAAACATCTTGAGGAAACCTGCATATCTCTAGAGAATTCTGGAGATATGTGTAACCTACCAATCCGCATTGGAGCAGCATGGTAGGTCTTAGCTCCTGAGATTAGCGCGTTCAAACAATCAAACTAACTCTTCAGGTTTATATATTAGTATAGATTAACTCATTTAAATATAAAAGATAGAGAAAATTAATGCCTATCTGAGATTCGAACCAGGGATCTGGTATAAGTCACACGCTATAAACGTTTGGCTATCACAGCTTTTGTGTATAGATTTTCTTACTTTCAAGTTTTCACACGGCCTTGTCGGCGAGATGTTTTCTAAGAGGGACTAGCCTCGAGCGCTTGTTTATTCATTTCTAACGGTGAAAACAAGAGCGTCGTAGATAAAGTGGAGTCAAGGCCGTGTCGTGTTTATTGGATGGAAAATGTAATGTTTATATTGAGTCGGTATATAGATCTTGTGCCAGGTTGTACAGTGAATACGACGTGCACTCACCACGTCATTTTTGGGAAGAACAAAAGATTCGCCAGCGATATCACGTCACGCATAATTATCAAGCTATATATCTTTTTACATACTACAATACAATTTTTATCTATAATTCATATTCAAGAATCTGATAGTATAATTGCCATTTCTACTCTTTGGAAATCGGAAATCATCAAAGTGCATTTCCTTAGTTGTTTAAAACTGTAAGTAGAATAGAAGAAACGGCCCTCTTTTCTTACAGAGGTGTCTTAAAAGGCGACTAAGGTAAGTTGACCCGCCGTGTGTTATACGGCTGAGTAGAATAGATCACCCACTTTCTTACCGTGGTGTCGTAAAAGGCGACTAAAACTAAGGCGAGATAAGATCACATCAGGCAGGCGGCCGATCGTAAAATACATGGCTAAAAATCACTACAACATGTTACGTTACAACATGTTTATAACATATTGTGCCGACCCGACAAGCTAATACGTAAATAGCTTATACAACTTTACTTAATCAAAAGATATACTGAAATAGCTGCAGTTTATATTAAAGCATCCCCACTCTTGGGGGTAGGTGAACGACAAAATGGCGGCATGGCTATCATCACATCCGTTACATTATGGCTTTACAGGCGCAATAATGTAGTTGAATGGCTTTGGCCTTATTTGTGCCAGGAAATACACTTAAGTTCGTCGCCGCTCGACAGGGACAAGCGGCGGGTATATCAAACTAAAAACCTGACATTGCTCCATCAGGCTACTAGTGGCGACACCAGGGTAACGTTTTACACAATGCCCCCATCCCCACTTTGGCTTGGCTGACAATCATGACGCTTAACTGCTATCGCTTGACTTTGCCTATGTCTGGCGTGGCATATGCCAAGTCGTTACAATTCACTATTTGTAGAACAACAAATTACGTGTCCGATTTTGCACAACAACTTTGTATTTAAAATTTATGTCTATACCATTCTTTTTTTTCTTTTTCTCTTTATATAAATCCAATTTAACCACTCTTATTTGTTCCTTTGGCGCTAAAGTAGATAAGTAGTAAAGACTGTCACACATTCATAAGGTTACAGGTGGAGCGGCGGTGGACGTATCCAATAGCAGAAGCCACCACCCCTGACCTGTAGCGAGTTTGGCAAAAAGTTCGGCGTTTCTCGCCAGTGGAACAAAATACCGTACCCGAGACCCACTTAAAATAGGAAAAAAAAATACACTACTCGTATCTGACGTAATCTTAAAGGTGGCTAATTATGGACTATGACTAATAAATTCATTTGTAAAAACTAAGTCTATACTAAATCCGTGTTAAACACAAACAATGTTAACGGTTTGCACGTGCTTCATTATTGAGCTGAAGTTAACTCGATAACATTTATCGGGCCGATAAACCCGACGTCCGATGACGCGCGTTTCAAAAATCCGTTCACACAAATCCGATACGACTAGTAAATATTGTAAACATGAAAAAAAAATGTTACCATGGCTGTTTAATTCGACTGCTATAAGTATAGGTATATATACCCTTTTTCCACTCTAAGTGGGGTTGGAACAACATGTATTTTGCTTCTATTATCACTCTCCTAACATTCTTCAACTTTGGCGTTATTCCTTTTATATGCATGTCATACACATGTCACACATGTCAATCTACCCATCGTTTTTTCGGCCACCCTCTAGTTATATTTTAAATACGTTTGGTGACATAGTAAGCCTATACTAACTATACTATTGAATATTACATAAATGTTGTGACTATATAAGTTATATTATTAAAGCGACCGCCGAGTTTCTTACTAGCTTTTTAGGTGAAGCAATTTTCCGAATCAGTAGTAGAGTTTTGTTCAATAAAACTTGAATAAAGAATATTTTGAATTTGAATAAAATGTAGTGCAGTGCTACGACTCTACGACATGCATTCGGCACATTTATAGCCCCTTCTGATATATCGTTTCGACGCAATATGAACCGAGTTCCTTTGTTGTGAATTTAAATCAATAATTGTAGGCGCGATATTCGGTCATATATGCGCTTTATTGACGTTATGATAAGCGTGTAATGTACAAAAGAATAATAATTTAGTAATCAATAAAAATATATACCTATAGGACAATTACACAAACTATATATAAACAACAACAGATATTATGTCGACATATTTACACGACGTTTAGTACTCAACTTTTAGCATTACATAGATTTACCCTAAATCGAAGGTTTATAGCAAATTAAATACATATTTTTGGTATTACGTACGCAAAGTAAGCCGTGTGGTATCCGGCTGAGTAGAATAGACCATCCTCATTTCTTACCAAGGTGTCGTAAAATACGACTAAGGTAAGTTGACCTGCCGTGTGGTATTTGGTTGAGTGGAATAGACCGACCTTATTTCTCACCGAAGTGTCGTAAAAGGCGACTAAGGTATGTTGACCTGCCGTGTGGTATCCGGCTGAGTAGAATAGACCACCCTCATTTCTCACCGAAGTGTCGTAAAAGGCGACTAAGGTAAGTTGACCTCCCATGTGGTATCCGGCTGAGTAGAATAGACCACCCTCATTTCTCACCGAAGTGTCGTAAAACGACTAAGGTAAGTTGATCTGCCGTGTGGTATCCGGTTGAGTAGAATTGACCACCATCACTTCTCACCGAAATATCGTAAAAGGCGACTAAGGTAAGTGGACTAGTAGCCAAATCATGTTTATAACATGTTGTGCCTACCCCACTTAAAGTGGGATAAGGGCAGGAGAATGATTACTTCGCAAAGTAAGTATTCGGTTAAGCAATTCTGAAACAATAATAACTTCAAGATATTTATTTCATTTAATGCAAAAGATAAATTATGATGTCAATTTAATACTACCGTAATACTATAATACTACTACTATACTATTTTAATACTACTAAGTAGTAATGTAACTACCATGTTTAATTTCATAAGAATATATTAAGAATACAGAACAACTTCGCACCTAAACATTTATAATCAAATTTCTATATAGGTCAACTTGCTAATATTAATATCTAAATTCGCAGATTTTCGCACGCCGTTTACATAAAAAAAATATTATGATTATCTTTTAAATAGTAAGCCACTTATGCACATATAAATGATTTAATTTAATCAATTCCGGACGCGGAAAGCGAGTTTGTTTTGCATTATTTAGACAGATTAGATAATATGGGAATAGACTGGAATTGCGCCACACTTTTAGTGAACCAATTTTTTTAAAAACATAACATAACGAACATGAAAAATTGTTCATGTAGTAGTAAGTGTTCGTGCAATCAGTTCGCATAATATATGTATCTGTATTAAATTTAAATGAGTTAATCTTGTATGTATATGTACTATATTATACAACAATATGTACTATATAGTATACAATAGACAAAGCAGGAACCGACATAAGCTTGCGGCTCCTGCTTTGCGCCTTGCAAAAGTACGTAATTCGTTTGTGGGTTTTGGTATAAGATTCTATAATAAAATTCTATAATTAAATCAATTTCAGCTTTGCCATTACAGCAGTTTAAAAACACTGTTAAAAAGAGGCTGATACAGAAAGCCTACTATACTCTTGAAGATTATTTGGAAGATAAGAATGTGTGAATATAGCTCTCTTTGAACCTGTACGACAGTAACGACTTAATGTAAATAGTATTAAGAATTATATTTTTAAAAGAGCAACCGCCGAGTTTCTTGCTGGCTCTTCTCGGTAGGAACAGCTTTCCGAACCAGCAGTAGAGTCGACGATTCAAAAGCACTTGTTTACAAGTTTATTTGAATAAAGAATATTTTGAATTTGAATTTGAATATATTTTCGGAATCTTGGAAACGGCTCCAATGATTTTCCTGAAATTCTACAGGAGGTTTTGGGGGAGAAAATTCGATCTAGCTAGGTTTTATTTAAAAAAATACTAAAATTTAAATTGAATATATAAAACACTATTTTTGACGTTTAATGTCAAGTCAGCGTAGCTTATTCGAGGAACGGATACCTAAGTTCGAGCCCCACCTACCCTATTATTTTTTTATTTTTTTTATTTTTGTTCAACCAGGTACTATATGTAATATATCTTATTACCAGATTTGTTGGTCAACTAATCATAACAAGCCACATCGCGTAAAACACCGTACGTTTCCTTTTCATAGAGTATATCAGTGCAGCGCTATACTATAATAATGGGCAATTATTGTCTACGCCAGTCGTGCAACTAGTCGAGCGACAAATTCATGGATTTATTTTTGATTGACAGCCGTCTCAGCGCACACACGTGCGTTGAAAATTTTGGTGGCGTTTGTAAATACTATCACAAACACTTTCAAACGTTTTGAAATTTTGGGAGGGACGCACCATGTTATCGTAGTTCATATATACATGGTGATCTAAGTCACTAGAAGAAATTACTGTGCAGCAGTTTAAAAACACTGTTAAAAATAGGTTGATACAGAAAGCCTACTATACTATTGAAGATTATTTAGAAGATAAGAATGTGTGGATATAGCTCTCTTTGAACCTGTACAAGACAGTAACGACTGAATGTAAATAGTATTAAGAATTATATGTTTAAAAGAGCAACCGCCGAGTTTCTTGCTGGCTCTTCTCGGTAGGAACAGCTTTCCGAACCAGCGGTAGAGTTGACGATTCAAAAGCACTTGTTTACAAGTTTATTTGAATAAAGAATATTTTGAATTTGAATTTGTGAAACTTTGAGTTGTTTAGTTTGTCCTGTGTCTTTACTAATGTAATACGGGATTAATCGGGAAAAAGAACTTTCTTGTCCGATGAGATTACTATATAAGCGGCCGGTTTTAAACTCGGAGATTCAGTCATCGAATAGTTTAGTAAAGAACTATGATGCGATAAATTTCGGCTTTTTCTGGACTATTAATTTATACCTAAACATTTGCATTATTTATTACACCAAAGTTTATAATACTTATATCAGTATAGTTGCAGTACACTTTACGATGATTAATGAAGTCATCGTACCGATAAAGGCAATTCATTGAGACCTCAATAAATCATCATTAATACTAAAAATATTGGACGTGGATGTTCTGATATGCAAACTTAATATTTAAAATGCGAAAATCTGTCTGTCTGTGGTCATAACACAAGAAGAAGAAAAACGTAGGGCGCTTTGCAACACCTCTCTATATAATATATTCGATCGCTCCTACAATTTTCCTGAAAATCAGCAAGTAGGGGAGAAAAATCTATCTAGGTAGGTTTTATTTAAAAAAATATCGTTCTAACCCTGTTTTTGGGAATTAAAAATATGGTATAATGTAAAATTGAAAGCAAAGGGTTTTTTCAACTATCAAACGTAATGTTGCGATAGCCGATGTTTAACGGGCGGATCGAAAATGTTCCAAACCAGAGTTCAGATCCCACATGTCATCGGCGGCTTTTTTCTTTTTTTTAAATATTTAAAAAATGTACCTAGCGAGGCTCCTTCACCCAGGTACTATACTACAAAACGAAGATTTTTTACTTAACTGTATTTATTATCTCAGATAGCCATTTAAAATAATCCGCGTGTGATATGAAGACTGAGTAGAACAGACCACCCTCATTTCATCCCTAGGTTTCGTAAAAGGCGACTAAGGTAAGTTGATGCCAGCTAAATCATGTGATGTTGACAACATGTTGTGTCGACCCCACTTAGAGTGAGATAAGGGCAGAAGAATAAATGGTTATAGCCATCTAAAATAATCGATACTCGAATTATCGATATTACATCTCAGTGAGTCAGATCTAGCTTGACGTCTCTCGTGAACAGCCGTGACCATCGATTTGACCGGTTTATTTACAAACGATTAAATTAAAATACGATTTCGACCAATCAATCGGTAAGGTCAAGGTTGTTTTTGTTGGGTGAACGAATTTACGAGTTGAAAGTTCCTCTGCGGGTATCTTAAGCATAGAGTTTCGAGTATTATATTAGAGTATGGGAGCCTTTAACCTACCAATCACAGCACCAAATTACAGCTCGCAAATTACGGACAAATTACGGACTCGCGCCGACTAAGACGACCTTTGTGCTCCACCACGCTGCTGATGGCAAGGACAGTGTATCGTTGTACACATTTCCCCCACCCCGCCGACAGCACTGATCCCAGAGAACACCTTCTCCGGGTAGGGACCCCTCCAAGGAGAAGTCCTCCTCCGCTAACCGGTGCATTGAGAGCACCTGATGCACCGGCCGCCTAGGGGAAGCCAGACGTTCGATATACCCCGTTCGGAACGTCCGAAGGTCCCCTTGACAGGGCAGCAGACGATGGACTTAGGCAAGTCACTACCATCTGGACTCGCCAGCAGCAGCCGGGTCTACTAGTGTAACTATCAACTACCATAGTTCAATGAAAAACATCTTAGAACTTATCTCAAAAATGAAAATAACGCGACCCATAATATTACGAGAGGGAAAGTTGCAATAGATACACAGCAACACGTGTCTGGGGCTGCTGTAAACATTCATAGCCCAAGTCACCGACGCGGCTGACCGCTCCGGCGCACTAAAAACTATCGCTGACTCACTGTAACAGACATTTTCTTGCGAAACTTCAAACCGCTGATTACGGTTGCTTAAAGAACATTCACTAACGTCAAGGAAATTTCGACTGCACAACTTATTTTCATAGTAATAATAGAATTTGTGGAGTAACTTTAATTTAAAAAAAAAAATTGTGCTTGATCTATTCAAGCAAAAGATTTATGTATCCGATACTTAGACGCTATGGGAAAAAAAAGGAAAAGAAGACAATTATAATTTTCAGTACACATTGTTTACAGGCTTACAAACTCAGACACCACTAAACATTGCTTAACTTATAACTAACAGTGTCGTATTCCGCTAAGTAGAATATATAACCCTCATTTCTTAATGAGGTGTCGTAAAAGGCGACTAAGGTAAGTTAACTTCAGCAGGCGGCCGGTTGTAACTAACTAATAACTAATCTAAACATGTAGCATGTTTAAAAGATGTTTTATCTCCACTTAGAGAGGAGTAAGGGCAGGATAATTATGATGACAGTGTATTTAAAAGGAATAAAAACGTTAATACAAAAATAAGAAAGTTCAGAGTAGGGCGCTGGAGAGAGTTTAAAGTTTCTCTACATGATCAAACCCGACATAAGATCCGTAGTAGAACCAAAATTACCAATATACCTTAGCGTGACGCAAAGCTAAAGTGGCGATGGATGGGGCACATATTACAAAGAAACGATATTTGTTGGGGTCATAAGGTGTTAGAATAACGACTCCGAAACTGAAAACGATGCCGTAGACCTCCTACTTCGAGGACTGACGACCTTGAAAAGGTCGCAGAGTGAACTAGAGTCTCGAGACAAAATAAGAGAGATTTAAAAAGAATAACGGGTTCAGGGTCCGGGAAGTCGAGTCCTTGGATCCGATCCGCCGCAGACGTGCGGGGCGCAGACGATTCGCCGAAGCCTGTCGTATGCTACCCTAACGGGAACCTCTGGGCATTCCGAACGGGGTTTAACGGACGCCCATCGGAATAGGTCATCGAGGCGTCTGGTGCTCCCGATGCATCGTCTAGCGGAGAGAGGGCCACTTTTAGAAAGGTTCCAACCCAGAGGTGGCGCACTCTGGGGTTCATAGTTGCTGCTAGTGGGGATGGGGGCAATGTATACAACGGTACCCTGTCCCCGCCACCAGCAGCGTGGTGAAGCACTGTCAGGCTTTTAGTCGGTGAGAGTCCTACATGCTCACCGCTCGTCTCCATCGGGCGGTGACGACCCATAATGGGTTTTCCTGATATAAGGAAGTGTAATAATGTTTCTTAGGGCCACACTTTTATTCAGAGCCTTGACTCAGTGTCCTCTGATAAGTTTTTTAAGAAGATTCATATAAAGCATTGGATACAGTGATATCCTCATGAGTGTAGATAGTATGATAACTGGCCTTCACCAAGTGCGTGAATCCAGCACGTTGCAAGTCCGATTCGCGCCGGCCTTGTGCGCTATGAATTCACGAACAGTATTTGCCAAACAAAGGCAATTACCGCTATTAAGTTTTAAATTAGATATATATCTAATTTTAAACGCAATAAAAAAGGTTTTTTAGTTGTGCAACGAACGCTTTACCGCATTCAGCATTAGTCTAGATTGAATAAACAAAAACGTATATTGGTTTCGATTATAGTACCCGGCTGAGTAAAATAGAACACCCTAATTTCTTACCAAGGTGTCGTAAAAGGCGACACCTTGACACATTACAATTTTTCGCAGTCAAACGTAAAGTCATGTTTGTTTATTTGGGGAACGGGCGATCTAGAGAGGTGAAAATACCTAGGATCGAGCCCCAGCTGCCCTATAATTTTTTTAATTTTTCTTTTTAATTTTTTTTAATTTTTTTTTACATCATTTTAAAAATTACCGAGGGTCGGTCACCCAGGTAACTCACTAATGTATTATAAATGGTATTTTAACATACGACGCGAACGAAGTTGCGTTTGCCATTAGTAAATATTGGTTATACATATTCTTAAAATTGTTAGCCGTGTGGTATCTGGCTGAGTAGAATAGACCACCCACATTTCTTACCGAGGTGTCATAAAAGGCGACTAATGTATGTCGACCCACCGCGTGGTAGAACCGTCCGGTTTAGTAGAATCAGGCAGGAAAGGTACTCGAGGAAAGTTTTAAATTTGACCGTTTTGTTATTCATCTAAGCGTGATGTTATATAGCCTATAAAGCCTTCCTCGATAATCTAATACTTAAACTGAAACAATTTTTCAAATCGGTCCAGTAGTCCCTGAGATTAGCGCGTTCAAACAATCAAACAAACTGGCTTGACTGGCTTTGACTAGCTCGTTGGCGCAGTGGGTAGTGACACTGCCTTCAGCTCCGCGGGTCGCGGGTTCGATTCCCGCCGAGGGCGAACATTTTCTATAAATTTGTTGGTCTTTGACCCTGGGTGTATATTTGTATTTAAGCCTACTATACTCTTGAAGATTATTTAGAATATAAGAATGTGTGGATATAGCTCTCTTTGAACCTGTACAAGACAGTAACAACATAATGTAAATAGTATTAAGAATTATATTTTTAAAAGAGCAACCGCCGAGTTTCTTGCTAGCTCTTCTCGGTAGGAACAGCTTTCCGAACCAGCGGTAGAGTTGACGATTCTAAAGCACTTGTTTACAAGTTTATTTGAATAAAGAATATTTTGAATTTGAATTAGAATAAGTATGTATTTAAAAAATATATAAGTAAATATATTCATCAGTGGTCTGTCACCCATAACACAAGTATTAAGTTACTTACTTTGGGGACGGACGACCGTGTGTGTAAGTGTCCCATATATTAAAAAAAAAACTGTTCAGCTTTATATATACATGGGCTAAATACCTCGCCAGTCCTCTCCACACATTGCTCAGCGTCTGCAGGTAGCTCTCGTGTGCGTATTTATCAATCTTTTGTTTGTCCTCGTACTTCATATTACCCGATACAACCAGAAACACAGTTCGCTTCGACCGATGTCACTCACCGATATACTTAATTCAATGCGGCTCGCCGATCATAGATAATTTGCAATTATCGCGATAAAAAACTGTTGTGTGCGGCGGCAATAACGTAATTAACATTGTATATGTATTGGTCGGGTTATATATTATTTATAGATGTTAGTAAGTAAGTCGTTTGTGGGTTTGGGTATAAGATTCTATAATAAAATTCCACAATCAATTTTAACTTTGCCATTACAGCAGTTTAAAAACACTATTAAGGAGAGGCTGATACAGAAAGCCTACTATACTGTTGAGGATTATTTAGACGATAAAAATGCGTGGATATAAATATTGTTCGACCCTGTACAAGATAGAAACATTAAATGTAACTAGTATTAAGAATTGTATTTTTTAAAAAGAGCAACCGCCGAGTTTCTTGCTGGCTCTTCTCGGTAGGAACAGCTTTCCGAACCAGCAGTAGAGTTGACGATTCAAAAGCACTTGTTTACAAGTTTATTTGAATAAAGAATATTTTGAATTTTGAATTTGAATTTGATGCTAAAGATAGATGAATAGCAAAAAAGAAATCATATTTTTTTTCGTAAATAGCAGTAGTCTATTGCCTACCTGCAGCCAGCACGAAACTCGGTGGTAGTGACTCTGTTTGCAGTTCTATAAATAAATAATAAATAAGTAAATAAATATATGGAACACTTACACATACGGTCGTCCGTCCCGAAAGTAAGTAACTTACTGTAAAGTAAGTAACTTACGTAGACAAAAGTACAAAGTACTTACAAAGTAAGTAACTTACGTAGACAGACAACTGGTGAATATATATTTATATATTTTTTAAATAGATACTTAAATACAAATATAAACCCAGGCTCAAAGACCAACAAATTTATTTATAGAAAATGTTGGCCCTCGGCGAGAATCGAAACCGCGACCCGCGGAGCTAAGGCAGGATCACTACCCATTGCGCCAACGGGCCAGTTCTATGGGTCGCGGGTTCGATTCCCGCCGAGAGCCAACATTAAAAAAAAGAGAAATGAGTGATCTATCTCTGTCTTTTTTATACTAGTTTCATCTTCCCTTTCATTATTTATTATGAAACTATCACTTACAGGCCTGCCTATGGCTCCTCTGCTCTAGTATAATAATTATGCAAATCACACACGGTATAAAAACTACAAACTTTTCAAATTTCTTACAAAACAAATGAAATAAGCAATCATTATTCAAATAAACTCTTTCAAGCACTTTTAAATCAAGGATCAACATGATTAATGAAGCTACAACTGGTTCGGAATGTTGCTCTTACCGAGAAGAACCAGAAAGAAACTCGGCGGTCAATCTTCTAAACATTTTCAATTTTACATTATCATACCGCAGCGTGTGAAGCTATCATTTAAATAATCTTCAATCGTGTAATATGCTTTTATACGCCGTGTGGTATCCGGCTGAATAGAATAGTACCACCCTCACTTCTTACCGAGGTGTCGTAAAAGACGACTGAGGAAGAATAGACCACTCTTCATTTCTTATCGAGGTCCCATATAAGGCGACTAAGGTAAGCTGCCCCGCCGTGTGGTATCCGGCTGAATAGAATAGTACCACCCTCACTTCTTACCGAGGTGTCGTAAAAGACGACTAAGGTAAGTCGACCCACCATGTGGTATCCGGTTGAGTAAAATAGACCACCGTCTTTCTTACCGAGGAGTTGACGTCAGGCAGGCGGCCGGTCGTAAAATACGTAGCCAAATCATATAAAAACGTGTTTGTAACATGTTGTGCCAACCTCACTTAGAGTGGGATAAGGGCAGAAGGATGATGCTACGTATAAGCATATCTCTTACACTTAATTTAAACCTTTCTTACATCAGACTGTTTACTGTGAGCATTATAGAAGGAAAACAGGAAAACATTTTCAACGCTTCAATTAGAAAATTAATTTACAAGTACATAAACTCTTTATCAGTCTAGAAACCACCGGAAACAGCAAGTGAGAGGTAATCCTTAAGCCAATATCGCAAATCAGCACCTACTGCTTACAACTTAAGGTCTGTTTTCTTTACGCAACAATATTATTACGCCATTACAAATATTTAACTTAACAGACACAACTAGGGTTGCCACCCGTACTATATTATATAGTATCGTAGTATATTTTAGTCAATTGTACTATATATTATAGAAAAACAATATAGGACCAAAAATACTATATTTTTATCATTAATTCAATTGTCGCGCTTTTTTTTTAATCAACTGTGAATGGAACGCACCCGCAGGACTGCATTGATGTTTGAACGAAACTCATTCATGTATTTACGGGGCTTAGTTAGTTAGTAACTCTAACTCCTTTGTCATTGTCCAGTGAAAATTAATAATAAATAATCATGGAAAAATAAATAATAATTATAAATTATTAGTTTCGGGTACATACCACGGTAATTTGTTTTGATTCGCCGATATTTCGACCCAGTTGCCGTGGTTACCGTGGTATTTACCCGAAACTAATAATTTATAATTATGTCTTCAAACCACGAATATTCAAGTATAAAATCATTAAAATAAATAATGATTGAAAATAGATATGAACTATTTTTTTTTCCTGAATTTTCTAAAAGTACTATATTTTTTTTATTTAAAAAGAAAAATACAATTTTTTTTAAAAAGGTGGCAACCCTAGACACAACTATCTAGTGTAAATTATTTTACAGGTCATTAGTACAACGTTGCGCGTCAAAATAAACTAAACTATCTCAGATGATAACATTATATGAACCTTTGATTGACATAATTATTTTATACTTCATCGTTCTGCTGTCCTCATCCCACTCTAAGTGGGGTCGGCACAATATGTTATAAACATGTTGTCACAAGATTTGGGTTACGTATTTTACGACCGGCCGCCTGCTTAACTTCAACTTACTTTGTATTTCCTCGGTAAGAAAGAGGGTGGTCTATTCTTCTCAGCCGGATACCACACGGTGGGTCCACTTACTTTAGTCGCCTTTGACGACACCTCGGTAAGAAAGAGGGTGGTCTATTCTACTCAGTCGGATACCACACGGCGGGGCAGCTTACCTTAGTCGCCTTATATGGGACCTCGATAAGAAATGAAGGGTGGTCTATTCTTCTCAACCAGATACCTAATGGTTTAATTAAGTTACGACCGTTGTGGTTTATTTTATTCGATTTATCAAATTTGACAAAAAAAGCTACATAAATGGCGTGGAGGTAGGACAAAAACAGGGACTGAGATATCACCCATGCACCCCACAGGCGGAGTCTTAAACGGTTAGCCTATACCTATAGATAAAGTGGTATAAAAACAGATTCGCTTTGAAAATTGACGAATATCATTTAAATTAAAAAAAGGCAATTCGCGTTTATGTAATAACCAAATAAAACTACTAACGAGCAAAATCCATTGTAGTAGGTAATTATGTAGTGATTCATACGTTTTTATGCTATACTAAAATTGAACAATTTTAACATATTTATACAGGGATAATAACAATACAAATAACACAACACACACACACACACACACACGCACGCATACACACACACACACACACACACACACACACACACAATACACAAACACGCACATCACGTCGTTATTGCAGTTTTCGTACTTTCTTTACTAAATTCTGTTGAACAAAATTTATTTTATGTAAAATTATATAATCGGTTTGGCCTTATTAATAGATTAAGTTTTTTAATATGTAAATAGCCGTAGATTATATAAAATAAAATAATAATAAATATATGGAACACTTACACACACGGTCGTCCGTCCCCAAAGTAAGTAACTTAATACTTGTGTTATGGTAGACAGACAACTGGTGAATATATACTTTTTTTGAATACATGAGGAGGAGGACAACCGATGGGCGTTGGGGTCTCAAAGTGCTGGAATGGCGACCCCGCACCGGAAAGCGCAGTGTTTTAAGACCCCCTACTAGATGGACTGACGACCCCAAAAAGGTCGCGGCGAGCCGCTGGATACAAGCGGCACAAAATCGTGTGTTCTGGAGATGACCCATGAAGAGACCTCCTATGTCCAGCAGTTGAAGAAGAAGACCACAAAGACAGACTCAAAGACCAACAAATTCATTTATAGAAAATGTTGGCCCTCAGCGGGAATCGAACCCGCAACCCGAGGAGCTGAAGGCAGGGACACTACCCACTGCGCCGACGGGCCAGTCATTATGTAATTGCGACTACCTTCGTATCATAATAAATGTTAAACTATTACGTGCTATATATGTTTCTGTTTCTAAGGGAAAGACGGGATTTTTTTATCCTACATGTTAGCTCGGTTTATAATATAGAAACTGGGTGATATAAAAAAAAACAATAAAAAAAAGAAAAAAGCGCTGGTGACATTTGGCACTCGAACCCGGGTTTCAACTTTTTTGGCCGTCCGCCCGTTAACCATTAGGCTATCACAGCATTACGTTTGACAGCTACAATTTCATTTACAATCTATTCAACATTTTTGCATTTTTCTAGTGCGTAAACAGGGATACAATGACATTTTTTTAAAATGAAACTTAGCTAGATTTTCTCCCCCAAAACCCAAATGCTAAATTTCATGTAAATCATTGGAGCCATATCTGAGATTCGCAAAATATATATACGTACATATATATACAAGATTAACCCATTTAAATATTAAAGTTAGAAAAAAATAATTGATGCCTCACACGGGTTTGAACCTGTGATCCCTTTAAAACAGTAGCACACTCTCACCACACAGCTATCACAGATTACAATGTGTTGATACACATGTACAGATTACAGGTTGTGTCAAGAAAAGTAAATATTATTTTCCCAGGAATACTCACTTGTTTTCCTGTATCACCTGGTTCGGCTGGGTGACCATTCCTGAGAAACTGAGGGCCTGGCTGATGCTCTGCCCTATGGCATCTTGGGACGACATTATTAGATTTTCCATTGATTTTCGCCTAAAGACAAAGACAAATTCTCATTACACTAGTGTTTTGATGCCAATGCCCAGTAGTGGGATAGTAATAGGTTGTTACTTATGAATGAGTGAAATATAATTTTTATTTTATAGACCTCCAAAGTAAGTAGCTTCATCATTGTCCTGCCCTTATCCCACTCTGAGGTCGGCACTTGTTTTAAACATGTTTTGGCTAGTTATTTTAATACCAACCTGACATCAACTTACCTTAGTTCGGTACTTCAGTAAGGAATGAGGGTAGTTTATTCTACTCAGCAGGATACCCCACAGCAGGTCAACTCACCTTAGTCGCTTTTTAGGATACCTTGGTAAGAAATGAGGGTGGTTTATTCTACTCAGCCCGATACCTCTCTGCAGTTGAAATGGTTGTATTAAGGTCTGTTCATTGGCGACTTTCCACTAACCAATTTTCCAAAATTTAAACTACCTACCTGGTTAAACTGTTAGTATGTACATACTAGTTTACAATTTAGAGTGCAGAGTTCTTGCTTACACTCAAACTAGACCTAGTTAAAGACAATATTCATCTAGCTTGTGTTCAATTTAAGGTCTTATACAATAGAGACTACCTCATAACATCTTTATCGTTAATCTAAGATGAATGATGCACTCGTTATAGGTGTTTGAGTATTTATTCCAATCTAACATTAAAAGAATACTACAATTTTATTTTTGCGCCTACTAATAACATTAAAAAAATCATTTAGAAAAATAGGTGAAATGCGTAATTTTTTATGGAGTGTTTCAGAATAATGAAAGACAAATTTCAATTTAAATAAATAATTAGATGACATGTTTTAAATCTGCCCTTTTTGGCGTATAAGGCCGAATAAAATAACGAGTATTTTAAGATCGTCACAATGTGTGCAATTTATATCAGTCTTCAAAAAATAATTAGCAGGTAATAGATATAAATTGCGATCTATTGTAATTTAAACTATACGTTTAATTGCTTAGCACTGTAAAGAACAATAAATAAACTAAATACTAACATGGGTATAGCGACGTTTCGGCTCTCCACTTCCGAAGTAGTCATATTAACTGCAATGCTATTTAAATCACCTTCCTTTTTTCTACTCGCGAGCAGTCATTAGGAGCCGCACTATTTCCTTTCATCATCCAAACAGAAGGTTTTCTCACAAAAACAGTCAATCAGAGTCACACAACATTGATTCGCGTAACTTCACTGACAGATTTGGATATTGTTGCCCACTGTATGTTGTAAATCTCTTTGTATTGCTATAGGTGTTCACTGTTCGCTGTTGATTTTAAATTCAGTTAAGAGACCCTTAGACTTGATTTATAATTGAATTAGTGAAAATTTCTCCCATTTAAAGAATATAAATAATCCAATTTTAGGAATGCGAGTTTAATAATGGCAACTTAGTTAATATATACATAGAAATTCCCAACAAGTCTCGAATCTTATACAGTTTGAAACTTACGGGGAACTCCTTTGTATTCTTAGATGGGTTTCAAAGTTGCACCGACAAGCTACTCGTTTCTATAACACGCAAGTCGGACGCCGGACATGAGGTCTATGAGAAAAGCAGTGCGCTTCAACAGCATGACGTGACAAAAATCGATTTACAATAAAATTCAAATCCTTTTTATTCACAAAAACCCTTGCAAAAGTACGTACATCATTTGTTGGTTTTGGTAAACGATTCCATTATAAAATTCCAAAAATGTAACTAATAACTTACAAGTAACTGTTAAAAGGAGGTTCTTAGACAAAGACTATTGAGGATTACGCAAATGAAAAAATTCGTGGATTGAATATATTCTTCGATCTTGCAGAAGGTACCTAACAATGATGAAATGTAAATATCTCCACAAAATATATTTTGAAAAGAGCAATTCCTAAATTTTTTGCTGGTTCTTTTCTCTTTTCGGGAATTTCCGAACTAACAGTATAATTAAATTTTCAAAAGCACTTGTTTACCTACAAGTTTAATTTTAATAAAAACTATATTTGAATGTTATTTATATTACTCTAATGTCCTATTTACTGAATAAAAATTGAATACCTATATTAAACCTTATTATGTAACTAATTTATTTTTTAATTTGTATGCACTATGCAGCTCTCTTTTAATGTATATCAATCAATGCCGAAAAATTATACGACGGCAAGTCTATTACATACATACACATTATAGTTTAATCTTTATTGGAAAGCTCAAAGCACAGACTACTAACTAAACAAATAAACAAGATTGTATCATCTGACAAGTGACAACTGACAAGTCTGAATTGTGTTATTAATCTGTATCAATAATGTGTACGAATGGCTGGCACGTGAATTTACCAATAAAAGTAACAAATAATTTATTAACGTAATGGCTGATCAATCTGTTCTTGATAAAAAAAAGTCGCATCGTGCCAAACATGCCGGCAGGAAAGCAGAGAAGAAGAAAAAGAAAACTCAAGTTGATCAATCCAACCTCAGTGCTCGGCAAAGAAACCCCAAGGCATTCGCTATCCAGTCAGCCGTGAGAGCTGAAAGACAATTTCGCCGGCGAGAAGATGTTATTGCTAAGAAGCAACATATTCCGCAAGTTGACAAAACTCCTTTAGAACCTCCACCGATCGTGGTGGCAGTAGTGGGACCTCCGAGAGTTGGCAAAACGACCCTAATAAATAATCTAATTAAAAGTTTCATCAAAACAAATGTTACAAGTACAAATGGGCCCATAACAATAGTAACTTCGAAGAAACGACGCATCACCTTGATTGAATGTAATAACGATATAAACTCTATGATAGACATAGCCAAGTGTGTGGACCTAGTTTTATTGCTTTGTGACGCTAGTTTTGGTTTTGAGATGGAAATATTCGAGTTTCTTAATATCTGCCAGGTCCACGGCATGCCCAAAGTCATGGGTGTGCTAACACATCTTGATATGATAAAGAATGCGAAAAGATTAAAACTTACTAAGAAAACATTAAAACATCGTTTCTGGACAGAGGTGTATCCTGGTGCTAAACTGTTCTACCTGTCTGGTATTATTCACGGGGAATATTTGCGGAATGAAGTAAAGAATTTGTCAAGATTTATATCTGTCATGAAATTCAGACCGTTGAGTTGGCGAATGACCCATGCCTACATGTTGGCAGATAGACTGGAAGATATAACTAATCAGGAGAACATTAGGAAAGATCCTAAAATTAGTAGGGATGTTGTTCTCTATGGCTATGTAAGAGGAGTACCCCTGATGAAAGATTCTGTCGTCCACATAGCAGGTAAATCAGTGGCCTATGTTCTTTACAGAAAGCTTTTATTAAATGAAAAATTAAACCAATTTAGAGCTGTTTGCTATCTTGACATACTTTTATTTAGTTTTCCTCTAACTTAAACCATATCAGATTTATTTTCAGGGGACAGTCTTAATTTGATATATCATTGGATTTAAATTACTGTTGTACTGACTCTAGACCATTCTATATCATAAATATACCATATAAATACATCAGTTAGCTGCAACTGCTATGAATTATATTAATAATTAGCCTAGTGAGGTACTTTCATTGTGATGAAGTAATGATATACATATGCTGTAGAAACAAAAAGACTTTATTATAATTCAATTCAAATATTAATTTTATTGCTCAATGACTAAGCTATTTATCTTAGCTTCATAATGATTAAGAGTTATTGTGTGTCAGCTGATTTAATTTTTATTTAATTAACTTTAATTAAATATTATTTTCCTTTGCAGGTGTTGGTGATATGAAGATAAGTGAATTATCCTATCTGCCAGATCCATGTCCTCTACCAAGCAGTGAGAAAAAACGTCATTTAATGGAAAGAGAAAGACAGATATATGCACCTTTCTCTGGTGTTGGTGGCATAGTTTATGATAAGGATGCTGTTTACATAGAGCTTAAAGGATCTCATTCTCACAAAATTGAAGATGAGGAAGCAAACGAAAAGAAAGTTTTACTTAAAAATGTTGTTGAAACAAAGGAAACTGTTGATGAGCAAATGCAGGAGTCTGGATTTAAACTTTTTAGTGGAGGAGCTGTTATTTATCCAGATATGTTAAAAGATGATGAGTATTTACAGCATGAAATAACGAAAACCAATGATGAAAGTTCAGATGAATCAAACTCTGAACAAGATACAGATTCTGAAAATGATAGTGGCATAGAGCAAAGCGAAAAGGATGCGAATGGTAAAACTTCTCAACTTCCGTGGAACAATAATTCTGACTCTGATGAAGAAAGTGATGATGAAGACGATGATAAGACAGGCACAGAAAACCAACTTATCACGAAAAATGAAAAAAATATAGATTCTGATAATAGTTTGGAAGAAGAGAATTTTAACATAAAGTGGAAAGACAAGTTAAGTGAAAAAGCATCTTTGGCTTATTTTGAGAGACAAAGAACCTCTAATAATATAATGAAACTTGTTTATGGTGAATATGAAATAGGAAATAAGACTAAGGAGCATAAAGAAGAAAGTAAAGAAGACAGCGACAATGAAGAGATTGGTGGTCTTTTTAAAAAAGTTACTCAGACTCAAAAGAAAAAACAAAACTATAAAGATCAATTAGATCTTGATGAGTGTTCATTTTTTTATTCATTAGATAAACCTAAATTAAGGGATTGGACAAGTGAAGAAAACAAGCAACTTATTATGAATAGTTTTGTTACTGGTAAAAGATCTGCAGATGAAGATGCTGCAGAACTTCTAAAGATAGATGATGCTAGTGATGGTGATGATGAAATGTATGGTGATTTTGAAGATCTTGAAACTGGTGAGAAGCATATTGAAAATAAATTAGAGCCGCAGAAAGAGGTGGGCATGAAACGAAAAGCAGAACCAAGCAAATCAGAAATTCTGGACAAAAAACTTAAGTTAAAAGCGAAGTTTGATGCTGAATATGATAATCCAGATGATCATAGAATTAAAGGCGATCACAGCTACTATGAAAATCTAAAAGCTGAAGCTTTAAAACAATCAGAATTAAATAAATCTGTTTTTGAAAATTTAGACACTGGTTTAAGAATAGAAGTGGAAGGCTTCAGGCCAGGGTTGTATGTTCGAATGTTATTTAAAAATATGCCATCTGAGTTTGTAACGAATTTTGACTCCAGCTATCCTTTACTGATAGGTGCTCTAAATATGGCAGAACAAAATATTGGTTTTGTGTCTTGTAAAGTTAAGAAGCATAGGTGGTATAAGAAAATTTTGAAAACCAATGATCCACTCATTATTTCTCTAGGATGGCGTCGGTTTCAAACTTTACCCATTTATTCAAAAATTGAGGATGATCTGAAATCCAGGTACTTAAAATACACTCCTGAACATGTTACATGTAACATGCATTTTTATGGTCCAATCACTCCCCAGAATACTGGATTTTTAGCATTGCAAACTGTTAACAATAATTCAAATGAAATGAAACAGATAGGTTTTAGGATCGCAGCAACGGGTAGTGTAAATGAAATCAATAAATCCACACAGATAATGAAAAAATTGAAATTAATCGGCACACCATTAAAGATTTATAAAAAAACTGCTTTTATAAAAGACATGTTCACAAGTACCCTGGAAGTTGCGAAATTTGAAGGCGCTAGAGTAAAAACAGTGTCTGGAATAAGAGGTCAGATTAAGAAAGCTCTAAATAAACCCGAGGGAGCATTTCGTGCTACTTTTGAGGATAAAATTCTTATGAGTGATGTAGTTTTTTGTAGAACATGGTTCAAAGTAGACGTGACTAAATTTTACGCGCCAGTCGTGAATTTGTTGCTGCCCATAGGAAATAAGAACGCCTGGGAAGGAATGAAGACGAAAGGTCAATTGAAACGAGAGCGAAATATTAAGTGCAAAGCGGATAGAGATTCGATGTACACTGAAGTTGTAAGGCAACCGAAAGTATTTAAGCCATTGCGAATTCCTAAAGAATTGCAAAAAGGTTTGCCTTACAAGTTTAAACCAAAAGAAAAAACTACAATATTATCAAAGAAGAAACTGAGTTATACAGACAGAGTAGCTGTAATTAAGAGCCCTCACGAGCAAAAGGTATCGAACGTTATGAAAATGTTAAAAACTAATTTCGAGAAAAAAAAGGAGGACCAGAAACAAATGACCTCCGAAAGGATGAAAAAATATAAAACCCAACAGGAACAAGAAGAGTGGCGTAAAATAAAAAGGCAAAAAGAGCTGAAAAAGAAAATTTGCAGACAAATAAGTAAAATGTCAAATAAAAAGCAAAAGCAAATGTAGACTAATAAAGTTTTCGTTTTATAAATGAAATTGTTTATTATTTTAGTCCAGACTTATAATATGTGTAAGAGGGTGGTAATGAATGCCGTGTGATATCCGGCTAAGTAGAATAGAGCACCCTCATTTCTTACCGAGGTGTCGTAAAAGGCCACTAAGTTGTCGACCCACCGTGTGGTATCCGGCTGAGTAGAATAGACCACCCAGCATTCTATTCGTGTACTCGTAAAATACGAATAACGTAAGTTTACGTGAGGCAGGCGGCCGGTCATAAAATACGTAGCCAAATCGTGTGACATGTTTATAATATGTGTAGACCCTACTTAGGAGTGGGATAAGGTTAGAAGAATGATGGCTATGACTGCTGGAGAATGGTGGCAGGTTTTTTTGGAGCCTATTTTATTACACAATGCATGGAGAATTGTTATCTTGCCATGTTTTTTTTGCCACTCAAAGCACTTATGATTTCGAAAATTAGGAATTAATCAGTTTGTATCGTGGAGTGAAATGAAACAATCAAGTAGTATCGTGTAAATTGTATTTACCTCTTATCATTATGCATAACGCATGTCGTCGTCGCGCGATCAATAAATGATTGCCCAAACGTTACACAGTTCCGATTACATTGGTCAAAAATAATCACTGCCTACATACATTAACAATTTCCACTTCCGGCATTACAAATAATGCCCCAGTAGTTATAAAAAGACACCTGTAGCGACTTAACGAAGGTTTTCGCCCAACGCAAATTACCCTACCGTGATCGGTTATAGTATCAAAAAATTAAAGTTCGATATCTATTCTCCTGAGTGACTGAGAGTATTTGCATATTCCACGATTGCCAGATTGGTTCACAGTTATTAATATTTTGCACTTAGTCATAAAATATCTGTGATAATATGTATCTGTAATATAAAAGATTCTAAAATTATAGCTGTTAAAAACATTTCCGGTGTAGGTCATATTAGTACCCATGATTTATAGGACAAATACATATTCATATAAAAAAATTGGTATCAAGTCACATCAGGATCCGAATTAAGCTAGATTTCACCCTATCCGAAGAATAAAGTCACATGTCCCATGTATAAGCATAGGAAACGTAACTTTTTTTTCGGATAGGCCCTATCCAATAGGGGGATTTGTAAGCGAAGCAAGAGTTTGATTCCGACAAAATTTAAGTACGATCGTGTTACGGTTCGTTGTGTTGGACGAAGACCCACAGGCGAGGGCGAAAGCGATAACCGATACAAGAGAGCCTGGAATGTTACCGCTCGCCACCGTCACAGGTCCGAGAATGCTGGCGGTACAAATTTCAAGTAAATACTCTTCACTATACGAAGCTATTTAACACGTATGCAAAATTATATACATTCGACAATTTTCACTAGATCCCTATTATACATAAATTCCTTAATGTGAAGGTAACTTTAACTCTTTGGTTGCGCGAGCCACCGGGACATGGAGCTTGGGTACACGAGTGGAATGTTCTGGAGTGACGCACGGGCGCCTTCCGAGCCGCGTCCGTCCTCGAGGGTTGGCACTTGTGGAGTTTCGGATAGTACACGAAGCTAAACTGCACGCTGCGCCGCGACAGCCCTACGCTCGGCTCCTACGCTAACAGGAATATGCGTTGCAGGCTTATCTAGATATACCGGACGCTGCCCAAAGATCCAATCGGATTGCGGCTTTTTGCAGTCCGAATCTTTAAACTTAAGCACAGATATATTCTTGAATCATTCCAAAATTAACGAAAACATCATTGTCCCATCTGTTTCCACTCACAAACAGGCAGCATCACTCGTATATCCCGATAAACCTTTTTTCAGGCGTGAGCCGCGTTCGAATCAGCCCAGCCATTAAAGTCGCGACGATAACTTTAATGGCGGCGGTAGGGACGCGGCCGGTTATTCCCCGAATCACTTCAACGCTGTAGCTACACCAAGAAGCTATCTAACGAGAAACTTAACGATTACAAATTAGTTTTTTTATCATATCAAAATAAATGAGAGTGATGTGTACCATTGATATACGGACGCCGTGCGCCTTACATTTTCTAACCATAGAGCCTCAGATCCAAAATGAAAGGAAGATTGTAACCCGAGACAAAATGTATATTCTTATAGTATCGCTCGTTCGGTTCAGTATTTAAATGACTCTTGAACACGTAAAAATAAACAGATGTATTGCCTTCACTAGTCAACACTACGCCACTCATTTAAAAGTAAGTACTTTTACAATTCTTTCCTAAATTGCTTAGTAACATCTTTCTTTCTTTTTGATCTGATCATAGAGCATAATTGAATGTAAATATTATTGCATCATAATATACATTTGGTAAATTTTATAATACACATTCGGTTTTTACCGCGGTTTACATATGATATCTGAGCGGCATGCCTTGAATAGATAGTGATATAACCCGAACAAATATCATTAAAATATATTTATTTTCCGTTTTAACATTCGTAAAAAATTAAAATCACAGTGACGGAGTCCACAGATAACCTTGAAAATATATCATGTAACCATCTCACGAGTATATGGTATATTTTCACGGGTTATTAAAATACTTTTCATGACCAAGGAAATCATATTGAAATTCACGGGTTCATTTATAGATTACGTTATCAACAGCAGTCAAAACTAAAAAAAATTAAGAGGCTCGCTTTTATCAATTCCCTAGTGTTTAAGTCGAGTTCATAATTCGATATATGAAATATAATATATCGATATATAAAAAAATATTGAAGCCATCTTAACTAGACGACTTATAAATTGTGAGTAATATAAAAATAAATAATAATAAATAAATATAATTCATGAAGAATTTATTTATAGAAAAGTACAGTAGAATCGAGACTAAAATAGGTATTCAATAACATTAAAACATTGTAAAGTTTACTTTCAATCGAAATATCATCCAAATTTGATTTTTTGTAAACTTTGATTTACAAATCGATTTTTATCAAGACACAAGATTGATAATGAATTTAAGAATTATCAATATCAAATTAAAAACTCGATCGTAGCTATATCGCATCTTAGGTCGTCATTTTAGCTACAAGTCTACTAACATCACCAGCAAACGCGTCCGGCCGCACCGACTAACGGTATAATACTGACAAAATTATATACACAGTCACTGATACATTAGCCGAAGCGTGAAGCGGATTTAGCCTTCACAAATAAAACATTTAAAAAAAATTGTGATTTCGGTAATCGTTATCCTAGAAGTTAATCTCAATCAGTAACGTGATGTTGTTTTTAACTTATCCTTTTTCAGATAGACAAAGGTACAACGTGCAGCCTAGTCGAGCTTCGTTTTGCATTTCTATTTTCCTTTTACAAAGGTTATAAAGTCCAACAAAGAGGAAATCATATTATTTTGTTCTTACTGAAACTATTAAGTCAATGATTTTTAAATAAAACGATAAAATAGCACCTAAAAACACGAAAACAACTTCAAAATCCTATTCCAGAAATTGGATAGATTTATGATTTCGATGAATTTCTGTAACAAGATTAGTAGTGTAGAAAATTGACAAAAATACGTCATGTTACTGAATGGATTTCATAATTCAAATATAAGTATTAACACAGTTGAGGTATCCGTATAGAAAATGGTGTAGCTTCGTCGAGTGTTGCCAGTCAGCAAAACTTAAATACCCTAGTTTAATAAATAGTTAAGCATAAAATTAATATAAAATAAACTTCTAATAACTTTCGTTTGAACACATCCTAGCTAAATATTGCTACATTTCATACCTAACTTGATATAAACGCTATAGAAACCATATTTACACCGTATTAGCTACTAATAAAGATTCCGTCAAATTAAAATCGGTTAGCTATACAATTATATATTTTATTACATTAGCTATTGGGCTCACAATCGAGTGGGGGAATGTAAGAAGCCTTGATAATAAAAACAAAACCTATTATATACATTTGATTCTACATTTAAAAATATTTATAGTCGCCACAATCACTCGTTCAAATTTACCAACCCTACCCTCAAATTGCGATACTCTCATAAAACTACGTCAACTTAACTTCACCCACTCGTCGCGAGTTGCAGAATACGATCCAACACCACTTGTAAACGCTTAACAAAATATAGCACAGCTACAATCGCTACAAGTTAATAATAAAATAGATTACAAACGACACAGTAACACTGTACACGAGACTAGTATGTGTGTGCTCCCGTCTAGACCACTGCTGGGCGTGGGCGCACCCCGGTACGTACAAACACCTCTAAGCTGTAAATGCAGAAATATATACTGAACGAAAAAAATACTTGTTATATTATCCATTACAAATTCGCAAATTCTAGATTAGACTGTATAAATTATTAATAAGTTTTATCGCGGGTTTTTAAAATTAAAGAAATATTTAATCACTCAGTACATTAAAGACTAATCTAGTTATAAAGGTAATTCGCAATAATGGATTTCAGCAGAGTCAACAGTTATTGTTTGACAGTTTGGATGATAAAAAATCCTGGATTTGAAAATTCTTTTACCTCCATACAAGACTGCGGTTTAATAATGTAAAATTGAAAATGTTTAAAAGATTGACCGCCGAGTTTCTTACTGATTCTTCTCGGTAAGAGCAACATTCCGAACCAGTTGTAGCTTCATTAATCATATTGATCCTTGACGATTCAAAAGTGCTTGAAAGAGCTTATTTGAATAAAGATTAGTTTCATTTGATTTGTATTCATAGCATTATGCAGATAAGAGAAACAGTACTAGGATTCATAATTTAAATATAGGAAGGAAGTGCACTCAACAACTCTCATCACGATCCATGCAAATCTGTCAGAATTTTGATGGCAATTATCAGGTGCAATATAATAAAATGCATTATACGTACCCGAAACTAATTAATAATTTCAAAGTTACTTATTATTATATGGAGCAAATAAATTGACATAATAATTTATATTTAGCGGCTTAAGTCTGTTATTGCAAGAATACTACTTCTCTCATTGCTTTGATGGCTTTGTTTTTTGAATACACGTGGGATTTGTGATGTAAATTTTTTCCCGGAATTCAGGGAAACTATTAAAATAGCAATCTCGATTGAGGAACTCGTGATGCATTCTAAGTACTATATGAAAATCTTTTATAAGGAAAATTCCTATGTAGAACGTTAATTTATATAATCAATGGCGATAGCTTAATATTGAATAGCCCATTATATTCATTAGTGCTTGTTCATGCTTTATTCTAGAAACCTATTTAAGCGAGAAATTTCACTGGTTTAAAACAAAATGCGTATGTAAGTACCAAGTTGTTACGACCCAAGAGAGGCACACATTAATCTAGGTAAAGCTATATATACAAAAGTCCTCAGCGAGGCACTTAGTAGACTGACGTCGTAATGGGATTAACGACTCCATGTAACTACAAACCAACTGCCGATAGAAGGTGCCTCTGTAAACCTTTGACAGCCCTCAAAATTATTGTTTCTAGTGTTCGTTTTAAGATTTTAATGTTAAATATACTTAAAAGGACTTTCTGATTTGAAATACACATTGTCAACATCATTATGAGAACACTGTTTCAATTGGAAACTAAAAGCTTTCCATTTTCTTTACTTTTTTCAGAGTACGCTGAGTCCCTATTTGTCCCTATTGATAAATTTATTAGTTTATGAATGTAAGTATAAGTTATGATTTATGGAAATTAGTTTTTTTTTGGAAAGTTACCTTTAGTAATAGAAAAAAATTGTAGTTTTGAATGTAATAAATAATATAAACATTATCTATGTCACACGCGGAGTATTTAGGCTTGTTTTATAGCAACTGATGTGAACAAAATTGTGTATTTGTAGTTGTAAACTACCCAGTTCCCATTAATGACATACCGCTTTTAGTATTTTGATAGTTATCCGGCAAAGACAAGTGAATGCTTGAGTATCGTGTTTTTATAGTTCCGACAGAGATAGGAATTTTTGATTTATACCTCAAGATAATTTATTATTACTTACTATTTCAGTTCAAAAGGAATAAATCACTTTTTCAATATATTTAAGCAAGTAGTTGCAAATTACTTACTTCCATGATAACGCTGGAATATCACTGAGACTTTTTAAATGATAAAAAATTAATTAAATAATTAAACATTTCAGTTAATTTTCATAGGGTTACATGGTTTTTAGAGTCACTAATCAAAGATAATGTTCCTATAAATATCAATTTGAAAACTGTAGAAAATCTATAGCAATAGTAAATGCATCGAGCAGATTCCGGAGCATTACACGTCCAATTCTCAAAATTGTATCATTAACAATAAATACATGGAATACACGTTTAAGTACATTGTAAAACTACCCTCGGAGCACTTCCGTTATTTAAATACATTATTAATATAAAGCGTTATGCTACAACGATTTAATCAATTATTATACACAGACGAGAGTTTTATTGTTATAACAACACTTTCTCTAAAATAAATGTGGCAACACTATTAGTTATTATTCCGGTATCAATTTGACTAGAAAAAAAATTATTGTAATTTGTAACATTTATTTTATTGTCTTTAATTAGAAAAGACCTAAATTATAGGTTGTCTATGCGCAGGACTAAGAGTGTTGCCATATTACAAAAGGACGATCCGACCACAGACAATAAGTCCTCGTTAATTAGGAGACAGCGAAGTACACTTCGGTACACTAATAAAATTAAATAAATAACAATAATAAATAAAACCGATTATTTACAATAAAACTGTGACGTCATTTTAGGATATTGTATTAGTTATGACCAGAGATTTATACTGAGCTGTGATAAAGGTTGGATAATTTTAAAAAGAAAATATCCAACACATTTGTTTTACTGTAAAATCTAAAAAAAGTTGATTAATATTGTACTTTTTTTGTCAAAAATCAAATTATATATTACAAATGTCTCACAGTAACTTAAATATACATGCTTTGAATGAATTATACTTGTTTTGTAGTGTACATGAGAAAATAAGATTTTGTCCTAAAGGCCCTTATTTCTCAAGGTATGTTACTAAAGTATTCAGCTTAAGTTTTAAAGACAAATATTTTTGACGATTCACATTGTATTGCCGTTATTATGACTTATTCGATATCTGTACTTGATAAACTATTGGTGTTACCAGATTATAAGGTATGATCGAATATGTTTGGAAAGTCGAGCTACCCGCGAGAGAGGTTATTGAATTCGCTAATTCTACTATATAATTAGTGTTTTGAAAAATCCAGATCAAATATAAGGTTTAAATCATTTATTCTCAAAAAAAAAAGCCAATGACCACTTACATGAGAACATAAAATCTTAACTGAATTAGGTGGTCACCAAAAGACCTGTTAAACGGTTTTAATTTTCGTTTGACTGTTGCACTTGTAAGTTATTTTAGTTATACTAGATTTTCATTATTCTTGACTTTTCTTAAACTTTTAATAATGATTTGATAAAAATAATAAAATTAATAAGTATATTGAACAATTACGCACTCAGTCATTTGTCGTTAAAATTAATACTTGTATTATGTATAGAGATGACTGTTATAAATATATACTTAAATACTCCCAGACTCGAAAAATAACATTTTTTTAGAAAACGTTGGCTTTCGGAATCGAAAACACGACTCCCAGAGTTGAAGGCAGTCACTGCTTTTTTGCCAAGTTAGCTGCCACAAACAAACCTATATAATTAAAAATAAATACTTAAATACACCGAGACTTGAAAAACAAGTTTTTCTAAAAAACTTAAGTTTTCGGAATCGAAACCCCCAGATTCGAAATAATATTTTTTTTGTAATGCTGGCATTTGGAATCAACACGCGACCCCTGGATTTGAAGGCATAGTCACTGCCATTTTTGCCAAGTTAGCTGCCACCACAGAATTTTTTAAAACGATTGGGTATTGAAGGAATTTGGTGTCATCGAAAAACGGCATTACAATCTGCACCGTCCCCAAAGCCCAGTACGTGGGCTGCACGAGCACGCGGTCCATGCCGCGGTACGTAACTAGTCAACACAGGCCGGGGGGGCCTAGTTGATGGTGTGGTGTCAGGAGGGGGGCGCGTGGTCGTGCGGCGCGCGCGGCTTGCGCTCCGTGCCCGACGACACCAGGCTGTTGTACTCCACCTCCAGGATCTGACGGGCCTGCGCCGGGACATGTCGGATCGGATCAATACTTTAGTTGAACTGTCTCGTGTTTAACGCAAACGCAAAACGCATAAATCAGAAACAAATATTTAATTTTAATACATTACTAATTAATACGAATGACGTGATAACCTTTAATTAATAGAGCATTTACAATGAGATTTGACTAATATAATTTAAGAAATTGAAATCTATTGTTGGTTGTCCAATAAATTAATAAATAAATAAATACATTTATGCCACACTTACAACGCCGTGTGGTATCCGGCTGTGTAGAATAGATCAACCTCATTTCTTACCGAAGTATCGTTAAATACGACTAAGGTAAGTTGACCCACCGTGTTGTATCCGGTTAAGTAGAATAGACCACCCTGTCTTTTACCAAGGTGTCGTAAAATACGACAGGTAAGTTGACGTCAGGCAGGCGGCCGGTCGTTAAAACGCAGCCAAATCATGTAACAGCATATTTATAACATGTAGTGCCGACCCCATCTAGAGTGGGATAAGAGCAGGGAGATGATGATATGGCACACTTACACACACGGTCGTCCCCAAAGTAGATAACTTAATATTTGTGGTATGGGACAGCTGGTAAATATATACATATATAATTTTAAAATACATAGTCAAATACAAATATACAGCCCACCTCGAAAAACAACAAATTGATTTTATAGAAAACAGGCCAACGGGCCAGTCAGTCAGAAATGACGAGATCTATAGAAGAATCAGTCGCCGGTATAGAGCAGCGTGTCGCGAAACTGAAATGACGATGGGCGGGGCACATGATGCGGTCACATAATACGTCACGTTGGCGTCTTAAGGTGTTGGAATGGCGACCCCGCACCGGAAAGCGCAGCATTGACCCCCTACGAGGTGGACTGATGACTCAAAAAGGTCGCGGCGAGCCACTGGATCCAAGCGGCACAAAATCGTGTGTTTTGGAGATTCCATGAAGAGACCTATGTCCAGTGGACGTCTATCGGTTGACAAAGAAGAAGAGGTATAGATATAGAAATGTACAAGTCCTATATACAAAAGTAATGATAATACTATTTTGCTATAATCGACGATAAAAGAAAATATATGTAATGTTTAAGAGTGTACTATCCGTCATACCTTAGATATGCAGAATTCGTAAAAATGCATGAACAACAAAGCACCTTCATTACCACACAACACTAGTACCAAAATCGCGAATATTTGCCGTTCTGTCGAGGATTCTATATCCTGATGATGACAATCAATCCAAGCTGCTCGTTTAGCAGCTTATTATCATTGGCTGTGAGATGAACTCAGCCGTCAGTGCTGGGTACATTACCTGTGTGTTTTGTGTGGGTATCTGCAGCGCCAGCGCCATGCTGTTGGCGTCGAAGTTCTCGTCCAGCGCTATGAGCGCGCCGTGCACGCCGCTCTCTGACAGGTTGTTTGCGTACTCCTGCAGGAGAAACGACGTTTTAATCACAAATACCTTCCTAGCTTTACTGTTATTTCTTTTTTTTTAAATTTATTAGGTTTACCAACAGCTTTAACACTTAATTCAAACACATATTCTATTATACTATTACACTAAGTCTAAATTTAAAACTACTTAAAAGTAAACATCACATGCAAATGTAACTCAAAACAATAAAATAATAATTATTAAACTGAAATTTAGAATTTTAGAATTAGAACTAAGCTAAGTAAATACACTAAGATTTTTGTGGATTTTTTTTATAAAATGATGGAGGGATACATGGAATATATCAGGGGGATTAATATGGTTATAAATTTTTGTAATTCTGGGGATTGGTGAGTTAGTAGAACGATGGGGAAAATATAAAAGGTTATTTAACGGTGTTCTTGGGTATCGCATAGGCATTCGTAATTTAAAGTATTCGAGGAGTGCAGAGCAGTCAAATTTCACAAAAATGGCGACCAATAATAATTGTCACGGCATTATAAATTGTTGATTTGCCGTTAATAAAATTAAAATTTAATTATTTAGCATAAGTTTTGCATGCCAAAGTATTGGCGGAGTATGAGAACAATTTTTTTTTAATTTGTCATCCTCATAACCCTGTTGTTGGATGACCCATGGATATTACAATTGAATGATAGGTAATGATAAAATCCCCTTTCGAAATTTTGAGCAAACAGTATAATAGACAAAGTAGGAACCGACATAAGCTTGCGGCCCCTGCTTTGCGCCTTGAAAAGTACGTAAGTCGTTTGTGGGTTTGGGTATAAGATTCTATAATAAAATATCACAATCAATTTTAACTTTGCCATTACAGCAGTTAAAAAAACACTATTAAGGAGAGGCTGATACAGAAAGCCTACTATACTGTTGAGGATTATTTTGACGATAAAATGCGTGGATATAGATATTGTTCGACCCTGTACAAGATAGAAACGATTAAATGTAACTAGCATTAAGAATTGTATTTTTTAAAAAGAGCAACCGCCGAGTTTCTTGCTGGCTCTTCTCGGTAGGAACAGCTTACCGAACCAGCAGTAGAGTTGACGATTCAAAAGCACTTGTTTACAAGTTTATTTGAATAAAGAATATTTTGAATTTGAATTTGAAAGTATTGTTCTGTGCAAAGAAAGCTACTAAAAGAGCACAAGTCACTGGACTGATCGCTCTCCAAGACATTACAATCTCACAACATTTTGCTGAATGTTCATTATAGAGAACAGATTGCATTGAATACATTAAAAAATAAAGTAGTGAAGGTAGTGAGGAGGTGGTGGGCTGGTGGGGTGGTGGGGCGGTGGCTCACCTTGAGGTTGATGGAGAGCAGCCACCGCTGCAGCCGCTCGTTGGTCCACACCAGCACGTCGCGCGCGCACAGCTCGGCCGCGCGCCGCCGCTCCTCCAGCGCGCGCACGGAGTAGCCCACGCGCTTCAGGCACGCCACGCCGAAGTGCAGCGACGTCCTGCGTACGACAACGGACAGACTTATATTACCTCGAACACTAGCCAATGCTGTCATTTTAAGTTATTTGATTTTTATACTTCTTCTTCTTTCTCAATCGGTGGACGTCCACTGCTGAACATAGGTCTCTTTAATCGCCACTATCCACGATTTTTATACATACAAATATAAAAAGTTATAGAACGATAGATATTCTATAGCTTCTGGGTTTATAAAATATATAGATACATAAATAAATAATACAATATTGATATAACAAATAAGTAATTTGATATAAACCCATTTAAAAAAATAAACTATAGACTGTTAATAATGATGTTAATGATTTAAATATTTCCAAATTTGTTAATATATTTACCTTAGCTAAATAATTATCATCATTCTCCTGCCCTTATCCAAATGCACCTCCACTTTATCCAAATCCACCAAATGCAATGTTGTGCACCTCACTTAGAATAGTCAGGTGCACAACATGTTTTTACCATATTATTGATTTGGTTACTTATTTTACGACCAGCCGCCTGCCTGACGTCAACTTACCTTAATCACATTTTACACCTCGGTAAGAAATGTTAAACAATCATTAATTATAATGGTCAATCTATATATGTGGCTGAGTCAAAGTATTACAGTAGCTACCTGTGAAAGCTGTCGACCATCTTGAGCTGCGTCCGCAAGTCCCGCTTGGTTAAGTGCTCCAGCATGCGCGCGTCCACTAGACACTCCATGAACGTTGTCCTGTACTGAGGTAAGCCTGCGAAACACATTGACGGTGATGTTACTAAATTAAACTGGCGACACCTTAAAAACGATTCGGAGTAACAGCTAGAAAAAAAAAATTGCAATGATCCACCAACACAAATATCATAATTCTCCTGTCATTATCCCAGTTTAAATGTGGTCGGTACGACATGATTGTCTCTTTCATTCTCTCCTGTCATTTATCCCTGGTGCAAATCCTTTCATATGAACGTCATAATTCATATAAACCAACCATCGTTTTAGGCCTCCTTCTAGTTACAGTTTGGTCACATGACTTTCATCTTTTCTCATGACCATATCATTTTAATAAATTTCTCGTGTTTTCTGCCTGTATTCATCCTGCATTCATTCTTTTACCCACAGCTTGATCGATTCTATCGCCGTTTTGAAATAGCGAACTAATGTACTAGAAATGAAAGGAGACTGGCAAAATTTTCCTACTCCCAGACCTTCAAGTCCCAAAGCTAATCGCGGAGAAATCCCCGATCTGCTTCGAGACTTGGAGGTCCCACTAAAATCGTAGTATTATGGGTAGATAGAGACTTAATAATTGATAACGTGAGAACAAAATGACGAGGTTCACCGGACATGAGTAGATACTAACCTAAGGAAGGTAGCCAGACGTTGCCGATCCACTCGTGGTTCATGTCCCCGAAGGCCAGCGCGGCGCACGCGGTCCCTCGCGGCGCCGACGGTGACGTCAGCGACACCATCTCCTGGATGGCCAGCCGGAGCTTGAGCCGGTGGAGCGGGTTGCTGATGCCTGCGACGTACACAGAGGTTACAAATTCATAATCCATTATGTATGAGTGTACCGTAAGTGTAGGATGCACACGAAGAACAGAGAAGCGACCTCAGCCGCTATCTTTCCCTCACCCCAACCGAGTCATATCTAGCGAGCTCTTGTAAGCAGTTCCGCTGCGATAAAGCCATATAAAGACCTCATGAAAAATGTGGAGACTTGAAACTAGTTAGGTTCACCCAAAAAAAAAATGACGAGAGCCGGTGTCTATACATTAACTAAGAATGGTATATGTAAAAGTTTTATGTGTGTAAAGCACGTTGAACACTGTTTTATTTTGTGTTAAAGATATCTTCTTTGAAAGAAATGTGTGAAGACACCCAACTACAGTGGCAAATTGTGAATTTTCAAGTACAAGTATTCCGAATATTCCTATATATATTAGGAATTTTTTAAAAACAGGGTTTTTCCTATTTTGTATAATCAACTGTATGGTATGTTTTAAACACTGCCAAAAAACACCTCTCCTTTTGTGTCAAAATTGACTTAGGTTAGGTTGGTGCTTCCGCTATTGGATAAGTCCACCACCAACCTAGATTTTTAGATTATTTAGAAGATAAGAATGTGTGGACTACTTAATGTAAATAATATTAAGAATTATATTTTTAAAAGAGCAACCGCCGAGTTTCTTGCTGGGTCTTCTCGGTAGGAATAGCTTTCCGAACCAGCAGTAGAGTTGACGATTTAAAAGCACTTGTTTACAAGTTTATTTGAATAAAGAATATTTTGAATTTGAATTTGAATTTGATGTGTGGAGTTTCGCGCAACTGTCATGTTAGATGCAGCACTCACCGATCTCCCTTTGTATCTCCTGGTCGGAGAGGGCTGACATGATAGCTCCCGACTTGACGTTGGCCCTACACGCGGCCACGTACCAGGCCGGCATGCCCACCCACAGCTCCAGCCACGCCACCACCGTGGGCCCGTTCCATAGCGCGAACGGCGTGCCCGCACGCATCGCCTCACCCAACAACTCATGCCGATAATCACGCTCCCTAATACAAAATGGAGTTAACCCTCTATTTTTTAAAAGCTTTTATTCAAGTTGCAATGTATGTATGTGAGGGTGGAATCTTTCAAGTTAAATTTAACCCACTTCCCATTGATCTGAAATTTAAATACTGGTCCAGTCCCGATAAGAGTGCATTTTTATGAGAAGCATGACCTGTTGCTTCACCAAGGATTGGCTCCAATGGAGGGAACTGGTGAACGGTTAAAAATGGGAATATACAATTTAATTTAACGCTTTTTTGTAGGCAAACAACAGAAATTATTATTTTTATTGATCCTTAACTCAAGGGTAGTTTTAATCCTACATTCATATTACTGAAGCACAAAAACAAGAATCCATTCTTTAAGAAATCACATACTTCTCACAACTACATTACATATGTCTAAAATATTTGTAGGTTTAAATCATTTATTCTCAAGAGAGAGATATTTGTATATATTTGTGAGAAGAAAAACCTTGCCAATCGTTCAAAAATTAAATTTAGTAGCTTTTCTGTTATTATCTTAGTTTATGAAATGTAAAAGAAAGTTATTAATTAGTTTAACTACGCTTCTGACTTAATATATCATAAAATTCAGTAATAAAGTTAAAAATGAATTTCTTCCTTTATTAAATGTATTTTGTTAATAGATTTGGGCGGAAGTTTGTACACTATAAACTAAAGGTTTTGCGTTATTATTACATTAATTCGACTACACTTCTGACTTAATATATCATAAAATTTAATAACAAAGTTAAAAATGAATTTCTTCTTTTATTAAATGTATTTCGTTAATAGATTTGGGCGGAAGTTTGTATACTATAAACTAAAGGTTTTGCGTTATTATTAATTCATGATAAGAAAAAAATATAAGCCCCAGATTTTTTATTATTTTTGAGTCTACGAGTTTACAAGGAACATTTGATTTATATCTGTTTTTGTGTAGTCATCCAGAATTTTGTTGGGATATTCGAAATACCAGTCAGCAATGTTACATTGCTATAGTAGTTCTAACAATGATCGCTTTAAAATAACTTACTTGCTCTTAGTTCTCGCGTAGTCCTGATGCTGTAAGGGAGCAGGCGCGTGAGATGAAAGTGCGTCCGTAGATTCGTCGGCTAGTGAAGATAGACCTAACGACGATGCTGACGTCAGGGATCTAGGACTTTGCCCCTGTTGAAGCTGAAATGTAACGATAATTAAGAGCACATAATAGACAATATCCATACTAATATTACAAGTGTGACAGTCTGTCTGTTAAGATTTAGAGGTTAATCTGCTGAGGTTTAAAAATAAAAATTGGGTACAGTTAAAGCTCATAAACCGGGGTAATATATCTTCAATTTAAAAGTAGAAAGTACGTAGTTATGTTCCTTATCGTTTGATCCAACTTGAGCTTAGTGACCCTCATTATATTATGTTCCATTAATAAGGGTCGCTAAGCTTTAATTTTGGCTGGAACGAAGTCGCAGGTACTACTAGTATATGTCCCACCCTTCCTTCTTAAATTTAGCGCTTCACGGTATTACTTAGTTAAATTCGGTTTTTCACTCACCGGCATTCCGGCTTTCTCTTTTTTGCTAAAGAATCTCCCTAGGGAGCTCTTGATGCCGCGTTTCTTCTGCTGGTGCATGGAGGCTATGGACACGGCCGATGCGGCGGTGGTGACTCCTCGCGACAGCCCAGGAGAGGCTCCGCCCCACGCCGCAGTAGAACTGGTCCCACTGGCCACACCACCCAGAGATTCTTGACTAGAGCTGGACATAACACGCAAGCGATTAAAATCTATTCTTATTCTCGTTTATTACGTCACAAGCTCATCCAAGAATAAGGATATAACACGCAAGCGATTAAAATCTATTCTAATTCTCAGTTTTAGGTCCCAAGCTCATCCAAGAATAAATCATAAGTTCACAAAATTAATAATACTATATGAATAAAATATTAAATTAGAAGCGAACTACTTGCGAGGTACACTTAGCGTTATATAGATTCTCTTAACAAGCGCGGATTATAGCAAAATATTTGCATCATAATTTCTATACTATGAAATTTCCACAAAGTAACGCCTGTTTTATAAATTACACGCAATTTCAGTTTCTAATTATTCAATAAACTTTCAGAACTATAAGTGCCACAATGGGACCGAATTGTTAAATATTAGGTACATATAAATGTTTAAAAAATTATGCTTAAATAAATAAATTAATGGTAAAATATATCTTAGGTACAGAAACTATATCACTGTCTATATCAGTGGTTCCCGACCTTTTTCGGTCCATGCCCCAAGAAACAAACATGAATTTTAATATTAAAAATTGAATTGTCCACTTAAAGAACATAAATAATAGGTTTTAGGAAGAAAATATACTTTTTTTGTGAAATTTGGCATCGAAATCTAGCATTGCACTTAAAAGGCCCAAAGCGAAAGCCTTAAACTCGTATTAAGTTGCCCCCCCTTATCCATGAAATTGCCCCCCTGCCCCTATATCATGTTTTATTCTATCAGGTTAGCCAGTCTAGTTTCGAGCCAATCCGGGAAACTAACCGCTGCTTTAAAGCAAGTTAAAGAGCTCATGAATGAGCTGGTAAAATATGAATTCTGGCTGTCGCAAAAATATGAATACTACTCACGATAGTTTAAATTAACAAAAAAATGATATAAGATGTTATGAATTTAAATATCAACGCGTGCCATTTAAAATACGCTATAAGCGTGCGAATAACAAAGAGCCGTCATAATGGAATTACTATGGACGGATGTCAAGTGAGCGACTACACACTGCACACGAAACAATAATGTTAACATACCATTTAGTATATTAAGCTATTAAGCTTATAAAGCTTCCAAATTGTTTAAAGAAAATATAAAATAAACAATCCTTAGTAATTCCATTAATTTATTCAGTCATCAAATAGAAATAAATACAACAAAAAATATATTCTATATAATTAACATAATATAGTAGTCTTTCTTAAAATTGGATATAAAACATATTTACAATTACTAAATCTAGTATTTTAAAGCATCATTTGATCGAGATTAGATTCAAGAACTATAATCCAGTCTTAGTATTAAACTGACAGAATTCAAAATTAGGCTTAATTGCATCTAACTCAATTGAAAGCCTAATTACAATGCCATCTATGAAAACACTATGTTTTTGAAAACACTATGTTTTCGTGCTTTTCCAAGTTATGGGTCACAAGTTTTGTAGGCGCTACACTAAGCTTTATTCCAATTTGGTCACTTTAATACTAATATGATATGTCATATATCCGCCGTGTGGTATCCGGCTGAATAGAATAGTACCACCCTCTTTCTTACCGATATGTCGTAAAAGGCGACTAAGGTAAGTCGACCCGCCGTGTGGTATCCGGCTGAGTAGAATAGACAAACCTCATTTCTTACCAAGATGTCGTAAAAGGCAACTAAGGTAAGTTGTTCCACCGTGTGGTATCCGGTTTATTAGAATAGATCACCCTCTTTCTTAATGAGGTGTCGTAAAATATGACTGAGGTAAGTTGACGTTAGGCAGGCGGCCGGTCGTAAAAACGCAGCCACATCACGTGACAGCATGTTTATAATAAGTTGTGCCGACCCCACTTGGAATGGGATAAGGCCATGATGATGATGACGATATGTCATATATAACTTTCCGAGCAGCACGGATGATGGAGCAAATAATTATTCAATATACGGTACAGATTTGATCTCAAACAGATTTTGTGCGGAGCGTAGTTGAACATACTGTCGGGACAGTCGCAGATATACGAGTATCCCAGTTCCCTAGGTCTTAGACTATCAGATAAACAGGTATATGCCAGTGGACTAGATCTCGGGCAATCAGATAAACTATGTACGCTTAATATAGGAAGAGATGAACACCTGTGTATCGGGATCCTTGCAAAGCTTCCTGACATTAGAGATGTCCTGAGCAGCGTGGAAAAAATGTTAACATAAATAAATATATGGGACACTTACACTCACGGTCGTCCGTCTCCAAAGTAAGTAATTTAATACTTGTGATATGGTACATATAAATTTTTTAAAGATATACTTAAATACAAATATACACCCAGGCTCGAAGACCAACATATTCTTTTATATGTGGGCCTTGGCGGGAATCGAACCCGTGATCCGCAGAGTTGAAGGCAGGATTATTATCCACTGCGCCAACAGGCCAGTCGTCATAACATAAATATTACACATTTTCTCACTAACTCGCTTTCTACTCACTCACTAACTATCACAATTTGCGATCGATGTAACACCTGCTTCTATAAATGATTACACATTTTCTATTCATGTACTTACAGCATTTAGTATGAAGCTTCTTGTGTGGCTAAATTTGCCATGATGGGGTTATATTTGTCGATAAACCAGAAGTGATTATTTACTTATCTTCGATAACATGCAATTTTGTATGCCCCATATTTGTTTATACTTCTTAATCTTAAATGCATACCATGCATTTAAGATTGCATCATAGTTTTTAATCACACATGATTGCACTCCAACACTCCCCAATTACGTAATCACTATTTTTATTTAAAACAAATTTGCCAAAGTTTGGAGCTGAAAATGCCAAACAATTTTGTAGGAGTTTTTGTATTGCTATAGGATAAGCTTATAGGATAAGTAAAAAGAAAAAAGAAATTATGTTAAATCGTTAGTTTTAATATAAACCTTGGAGCAACGTTTATAAATAAATAAATGCGTTTTCTTTCTTTCATCCTACTAATCCTATAAATGCGAAAGTAGGTAAGTATGGATATATGTTTGTTACTCTTTCGCGGCAGATCCTTTACCAATATCGATGAAATTTAACACAATTATTCCTTATGCACCGGAATAACATATAGGCTATAGAAATCCTGTTAATTCTACAGGAATAAGATGATATTGAAAAGCGGCATCTATTATTAACCTATCACATGACAACGGTCCACGCAAACGAAGTTGAGGGTTATAGATAGTGCTTTATAAGAATAGAACTTACGAGTCATATGGCGTGTTATAATGGGACCTCAGCCTGTCCCTCTCTGCATGTATGGCGCGCGCTGCCCTCTCTAGCCTTAGGGCTCTGGCGCCCGCGCCCACGCCCACGGGGGACTCCGCACCCTCGCCTGGGCCCACGCCCGGCACGTCTTCACATAGCTGTAGCTACAATAATAGCAAACGATAACTCTTTTAGACATCAAATACCACTGCCACACTAGTTTAAATAAATAATAAATAAAATACATTTATTTCGACAACTTTTTCTGTTCATAGTTTGTTAGTAATACACACTTAATCTCAACACTTAACTTAACACAAAATTAAAAGTAACTCCGTTTGTTTGTTTGTTTTTAGTCACTTTATTGTACACAGAAATATTTAAATTAATCTACCAATCCAAATCTAAAGTTACTTCTGTAGGGTATTAAACTTATTACATAAATATTTGGAACTTTGAATTTGCCAATAAAATATAAATGGAGGTTAAAGTGATTATTAAATATTGAGACATATTGAAAAAAAAAATTGAAGATTATTTCACAATGCTATACGATATATCATTAACAATAAAAAATCTCCTTTTTATACAACATGATGGTATGATACTAAATTACTTTTTAATTATATTACGAATATAAATAGTATATATTGCGACATAACTATTAATTACTTATAATACATAAATACACATATTTAATTGAGTACCTACGGAAAACGAACTAAATAAATATAAATCAAACACACTGCAACCTAATTACATAATATTGTGTATTAAAAAAATTGTTTAAACTACTCGAGATACCTTTAAAAACTTAAGATAACAAGTTCTACGACATAAAGAAAATAAAGGTTAGTTTTGGGCCCATATGGGGCCCTTATTCATGAGCTCTTGATCTACGGACTAAAGGCCCTGGATATGCTTGAGAAACTAGGCTCACCCGATAGCATAAGTCGTGGGTACAGCCGGTTTCTATATAATAACTATCAATACCACTCACAAATCAATATGCGAATTGTTCAACACAATTTTTCCAACCTACTTAAACGTGCTAGTGTAACCAACAACAAATTGCGATTTGGATCGATTATAAAATTACTTAAACTGTCGTAAGCTAATAAACGCTGCAGAAAGCAGGTGGTAACAAAACAATTCAACACAATCGGTTGGTAATTTTAGTACAGCAAGCGTCCTTTGCTTTTAGGTCGAGGAATTGAGGTAGGAAGAGGACAAATATCACATAGGAGGTAACTTATTACACACAAGTACCAGTTTCCGTTTAATATATATGTACTTTTACAAGACTGTTCTGGACTAGTTGTAACTTTTTTGGAATCAACTTTAAGTTGCTCTAAAAATCTTTTCAACATTAGAATATTGTCTATAAGAATTACATGTATTGTGGTTGTGCAATTTAATATAAGATTTCTAATTTAATAAGACTGAAGCTCTTATGCTGTGTGTACATCCATATTAAAAATGCGAAAGTCTGACTGTTTATTGCGCATTTACGGCTAATTAGCTGGGCCAATATTTATGAAATTTTGAAACCAAAGGTTTAACATCGGAGTAACATATGGAATAAATATTTATTAGGTATTAAAACGGATAGTACACTCTACATTTAGCATAAGGTATATTTTCTTTTATAGCGCACGATGTAAAATAATATTATAATTATTATATAATAATATAATAATTACTTTTGTTTATTAATTTGTTAAGGATAGAAGCAATTGCAAAGGTTTGCAGCTAGCTAGTTGGGGATGCATAAGCAATACTCGATAGCTTTGTATATGAGGTACTGAGTCAGACAGTAGCTGGTTGATTGGGTCGAAAGGACATGAGCGCATATGCCTATTTCACGAAAGTCGGTCTAATGCTGGAATAATGCGTTTCAGAAAGTAAAATAACGAACAACTTGTCAAAAACTTTCGGACTTGTACACATATATTGGCCTTTTTTATCCTATTACTATTCTAAGCCACACTCTCTCGTTTTCGAGGAGAAATGTTGGATTTAATGATCCACCACGTTGTTTCCATAAAGGATGTATAGATTTTAAAATATATTAAGATTCACAGACGCAGATTTTTCATGAAAAATGCTTGATAAAATAAATATCAACATATTAAATAACATTGCTACCGGATGGATTAAATATTAACATATATTACGTCCGTATTGTCCACATTGGCTTCTTATATCAAATAAAACCCTTTAGCTGAATAATTTAACCCTTAAACTCTAAATAATAAATTCCTCAGAAATTTCAACGACTTTTTATATATTTACTCATATAATTTGGTAATGCAACTCAATTTTAGTCCAAATTGGAATAGAATTTTTGCATCACAGAAACATTTATTTTCGGTAAGAAGACTTTTACAATAACCAAAACGGACAATGTCAACTGCAGAGCACATAAAATACGCCCTGATTTAGTGTTATAATTTAAAATTTAAGAGTTATATTTTATACAATTCGACGAAAATAAAGATTATTTTAAGTGACAACAACGCGGAACAATCACACGGTTATTCTAATTATTAATATGGGTAATCATAGGGGTATAATAAAGTAAAAGAGGTAGTCTAAAATTTTGGCCCATTGGAAAACAAGAGAAACCAAATGAGGCCACCAATCTGTCTCTCTTTTTTGTGTGATTAGACAAAGATATGTTAGGTAGAGACCCTACGATAAGAGTATCTTCCCTCTTTTATTATCCGTTGGACGCTCGCACTCACCACCCTATCTATGGCTTCCCTACTCTAAGTGTATTTAACTCTAGGGGCAGTTGATTCTAAATATATAATATTGTACAAGCAACTTCGCTCGCGTCAACTTTGTACTATGATATTTTTATTTTTCCCAAAGTACAGGAATATTTTTTTAATATATATGTATAGTACATAATATGTTAGCGCTGTAAAATTTGATCGTACCAAAAGTCACGAATATCGCTCCAGCGGATTGTGCTGAAAGTGTAACAAACTACCACAATTAAAATATTAGTAATTATAATAATCCGCGCTAAAGTTACGCAAATATTATACAAATATTTATTTTGTAAAATAATGCCGATTTTTTTTACCAATATTTTATTTTACGTATCTTGTAGTATAATTCCGAAAATTTTTGACAAGTATTCCCCTTTTAACTTATATCGTAATCGTTGTAAAGTATCGACCCGGCATGAAATAGGCAGTACGCAGGCAGCAGTGCGTGCTAACCGACCTGGCTGGACGGCAGGCTCTCGGACGCGGGCGCGGCGCGGTAGTGCGCGTGCGCGGGCGACAGGGACGCAGGCGCCTGCCGCACACACCCAATAGTATAGTGGATTTGACCATTTAAAACTTGTTTACAAGTTTACTTGAATAAAGAATATTTTGAATCCGAATTTGGATACGCAACGATATAGAGTAGAAGCTGAACCTGCATCACATATCATATATCAATTAAGTGCTACATTATCTCCTTCCGACTGAGGTTTCATATTAAAAACACTTGTAGATTTTAAACTTTCGCGATTCATACTAATCGTTATATAAACAAACGGGTCACATCACGATAATCTCGAGTTACCTGGTTCGGTTACCTTCTAGTTACGTTATAGAGTTATTGGGGTACATCTAAAAAGGTGCTCGATGCGGTTGATGCATTTGATGCTCTCGATGCATCGTCCAACAGAGGGACGGTGTATAAGATTCGACGTTTCGGCAGAGTTGCATCCACTGTGGTCACGATCTGATTCCTGGTGCATGCAACTCTGCCGAAATGTCGAACTTTATACAAAGGTAACTCGAGGTTATTGCGATCGTGATCCGTTTGTTTATATAATAATTAAAAACACTTGTATTGTTGATTCGAGCGTTTGCAATCCTTACTTTTTATTATATATGTATTACATATAAAATGTATCTCTATTCGCCTTGTTCATAGCATCACGCGTGGACGCAACGGAACAATTTTCCTTATTCTTTTTTTATTGTGTAACTTATTCTGAGAAGGTTCTTATAAAATATATAATTAGATAATTTAGATAAGTTTCTTTATTAAGTGTCTGGTCAGCTATTTATTAAAAAAATAAGGGTGAATTAGACCAAGTGAAATTACTTACAAGTGCGGTTAATACCGAGATACCTAACCATCTCTTTGAACTCCAAGCCTACGTGTATTTTGAAATCGGTTTATCCCAAAATCGGTACGTAGGTCGTGTTTTTTAACCCAGTTTATACTGACACGATCTTTATATATTATAAATTTAATTAGCCTAACATATTATAAAAAAAATTGTGTACAGAATCATGAACAGTAAAATATCGAAATCCCGTTATTTTTAACACGTTTCTATGGCTTACAGTGTGTTTTGTGTTTGGCATGTCATGGTATTGTGGTGTTATGGTGGTGGCCCACTTACCGTGTGGTACTTGTGGTGGTTGGGGCGGGAGGGCGAGGCGGCCGGTGGTGGGGACTCCGCGCGTCGCGACACCACGTTCATATGCTCGTAGCTGCCCACCTGTGGACATTAAATCCACCATTTATCACGCATTCACCAATTTCCATATTAGTCTGGAATATTTTTAATTATTGAGATGAGAGAAGTCAAAATAAACTAGTGATTCCAATGCTGCGAATCAGTGGAGTTCAAAATAGCCTACAAAAAAGCTTAATTTATGTGTAGAGAATACTTTATCTTAATATTTAAATGAGTTAATCTTGTATATATATATATTTTCCGAATCTCGGAAACGGCTCCAACGATTTTCCTGAAATTCAGCATGTAGGAGGTTTTGGGGGAGAAAAATTGATCTAGCTAGGTTTTATGTAAAAAAAATATTGTTTTATCCCTATTTTTGGGCATTAAAAAACACTAACATTTATATTGAATTGAATTTTCGCCATTAACTGTCAAGTCGACGTAGCTTATTCGGTTAGCGGGCAGCCTCGAGAAATGTGAGTGCCAAGGATCGATCCCAACTAAATAATTTTTTTTTCTTTTTTTTAAGTTTTTTTTTGTAAAAAATTACCGAGCGAAGCTCGGTCACCCAGATATTATTATTTATAGAAGTAAGTGTTACCTATGGAGACCTATTGTATGAAAGTAAAAATAATATAAATTTTGCTGTAATTTGCGAAAATAGATAACACATATAATTTAGACAGAGTGATTGAGCGTGTGTGTGAATCAGACAATGTTTTTCTATCAAATAAATGGCCTTACCACTACATAGTATAAAACAAAGTCGCTTTCTCTGTCTGTCCCTATATCCCTATGTATGCTTAAATCTGTAAAACTACGCAACAGATTTTGATGCGGTTTTTTTTTTAATAGATAAAGTAATTAAAGAGGAAGGTTTATATGTATAATAACAATGTATATGGACCGTTTATTTTGAAAGTGGTGTAAGTCCATTTTATTTTATTTCGAAAAAATTAAAGGTTACTAAATTTGTTGATTTAAAAATATTGGGAAATTATATAAAGTTAGTTGTCTGCAAGCTCATAGTATACGTACCCTGGACTCCAGTTCCTCAGCTCGTGCCTCCGTGCTCTGCTTCTCCTCCTGTATGAGCCGTATCTCCGTGTTGATGGCGTCCAGCTGCTCCTGCAGCATCAGCGCCAGCGCCGCCGCGTCCGTGTGCCCGCCCTCCGCACCCTCCGACTCGTCGTTCTACAATACACGACGACACAATTAACATATAGTAAACACTAGTAAAAACCCGTGAATTCACCCGCGTACATACCTAATGGTAGTGGAAAGTCTACTAAGTCGGACTATTGATTTATTTTTGTGAATATATGAATAGTTTCCACAGCGCATGCGATGACAGATTTTTATGATAAATCTTTTACACATTATTGCATTTTTATTACGTATCCATATTTTTTTATGTAATATAGCCTATGTTGCTCAGTAGAGAAGCAGCTTTCCAATGGTGAAAGAAGAAGAAGAATCGGTCCAGTAGTTTTTGTGTGAAAACATTACAAACACACATACAAATTTTTCCTCTTTATAATATAGAAGATAGATATAACACCGAGACTTGCTCGGTATTGTTTCTTAAGGATATAAAAATGCAAAAAAAAAAGAAGAAAGAAATGGTTCATGCTATCTGGGACTGAATCCCGGGTATTTTCACTTCTTTAGTCAGCCAGTTCCCAACTGAGCTTTTACAACTTTACAAATGACAGCAAAAATAACCTTTCCTTTCCAGGTCCAACGAAATTAGAACTCTATGTTTTAAGTGTTATGAACAACTTTTGCTACTTGACAATACAAAAAAACAATTACCTCAGCATCGCTGCCCACGTCGTACGCCTGCTGCACGTTGGCCAGCACGTGCGCCTGCTGCAGCTTCTCCCAAGAGCTGTCCAACTGGAAAGTGATGAAGCATGTCTTTACCAATCCATTAGATCTCAACAAATATACCAATCATTCTTCTGCCCTTATCCCACTCTAAGTAGGGTGGACATATTATTTCTTAATCTTCTATTCTGTTCTGGTTCTACCCATGTCATACTTTCTAGCAATCTTTTTTTCCCACTGCCTCCGTTCAATAAACAGGCTGACGTAGACAAACTAAAACTATATTTATTTATTAACCAGCGATACTAAAGTAAACGTTTAAGTTCTCTCAATAATGCAGTTTAAATTCAAATCATTCTTTATTCAAGTTGACTGTTTCCAGTACTTTTGAATCGTCAAATGTTTTTAAAGAAGCTACCACTAATTCGGAAGATTGCTAGTAAAGAGAAGAACCACCAAGAAAAACCATAAAAAAAACAATTTGATTGATGGTTACAAGCTAATATATAATTACAATAGCTAATATAAAAATACAAGATTAACTAATTTAAATATTAAATTCAAAATATTCTTTATTCAAGTAAACTTGTAAACAAGTGCTTTTGAATCGTCAACTCTACTGCTGGTTCGGAAAGCTGTTCCTTCCGAGAAGAGCCAGCAAGAAACTCGGCGGTTGCTCTTTTAAAAAAATATAATTTTTAATATTATTTACATTAAGTCGTTACTGTCTTGTACAGGTTCAAAGAGAGCTATATCCACACATTCTTATCTTCTAAATAATCCTCAAGAGTATAGTAGGCTTTCTGTATCAGCCTCTTTTTAACAGTGTTTTTAAACTGCTGTAATGGCAAAGCTGAAATTGATTGCGGAATTTTATTATAGTATCTTATACCAAAACCCACAAACGACTTACGTACTTTTGCAAGGCGCAAAGCAGGAGCCGCAAGTTTATGTCGGTTCCTGCTTTGTCTATTGTATATTGTATACTCTCTGGTTGTATGATCTAAAGATGTGTGTTTTTCTTTGTATCCAAGAAAAAAAAAACGGGCATTTCCTTATTCTATATGTTACGCCATTGTCAGGCTAGGCATTAATTGTGTAAATCGTCATTGCACAGTTAAATTACCTTCGGCTGGAAGAGTGGTACAGGCGGCTGGTGCGGCGGCTGCGGCGCGGCCGGCGACAACGACCTGGTCAGGGCGTCCGTCTGCTGGATGTTGAAGGCGATCTCCGCCTGCAGCATCTGACGCTTGAGCTGCCGAGATGCAAAGGTCTGGTCAAGGTCCATAAGAGCTAAAACTTAGCCAGTTCCTGAGAACTTTCGGATTGTAATTCTTCCTCGTGCCCTTATCTCAATAAGTGGAATCGGAACATGTTATAAGCATGTCACGTGATTTGGCTACGTATTTTGTTGTATTGTACGACACCTCGGTAAGAAAGAGGGTGGGCAAATTTACTCAACCAGATATCACACGATGGGCCATCTTACCTTAGTCGCTTTTACGACACATTTTGTACGGATTGAACATTGCACGAAAATCCGTTGGGGTTGTCACGAACGGACCAGTCGATACAGCGGGGCACTTAGTTTTATAATATGTCAATCAATTAAAACTAATTTTCGCAAACTAATTTTCGTATTTAATCGCACGAAACAAAAATAAAAGAAAGTGGATGCAGAAAAATTGACAGAGGGAAGTTAAGTTAGGTAAGTTCCCACAGGAAGTAATACAGGGAAGATGATACAGGTAAGGGACACAGGTAAGTTCACGAAGATAATTTTAGAAAGGTAAGTTGACACACGTAAGTGGACACAGGTAAATTGACGGCAGGATGGCGGTGGACGTATCCAATCGCGGAAGCCAGGACCTGGATGAGTTTGGCCAAATGGGGCGTTTCTCAGGTAAATTAACATAATTAAGATTACACATGTAATTTGACACAAAAAAGTTAACACAGGTAAGTTGACGCAGATAAATTGAAACTGCTAAAGTTAAAAGTAAAAGTTACCATTTCGTTGTGACCTACCTGTTCGGTCTCCATCCTCCACTTGGCCAACTCCTTCAGTATGTCTGCCTTCTCGGAAAGCAACTCGTCCGCGTACTTCCTCGTCTTCTCCAACTCCTGGGTGAGCGCGTTCTTCTCGTCCAGAGCGTGCATTCTTTCCTTCAGATGCACCTGCAATCTACAAACCAAATAACTTCCAGTGTTTTAATACCATTATTATTTTTTACGCCTAACGATAATGAAATTTTTAACATTTTTCGATTTCTTTTAACGTATTTGTTCACACTATTATGCATTCATGTAATCTTAATAAATATATAAGACATTAATAAATAATCAAACATAATAGTAATTCAATATGCATTAATGCAGGTAGCGCATAATGAATTGTAAACATTAATCACGCATTCAAGTTGTCCATACAGCACTTATAGGTACTTCTGATATTTTACATGCAAACCTCGATTCTTTCATCAAAACTCTAAGCACAATTACGTTCAATATGAGAAACTCAAAGGCCCCACTTGTTGTGACGCAGATGACGCTTAATGCAAAGGCCTCATCTGCCGTTACGCAGAGTTATGTGTGATGCTAAAGTCCTACCTGTCGTTGGACTCTGAGAGCAGCTTGTCGACGGTGGCCGACAGCCGCGTGTTGTGCTCCTCGTTCATCCTCAGCCGCTGGTTGAGCCTCATCAGCTCGGCGTTCTTCTCCTCCACGCTCGCCTCCAGCCTCTGGATCCTGTCCTCCGCCGAGCCGTGTCTCTCTTGCGCCTGTAAAGATGGAAACAAGAAGATAAACTTTATGGAATTCAATTCAGTCCCGCTAAATGCTAGTGGTTGACTTAAGTGTTAAATAATCGTACTGTATTGTTTTTTTCTATTCCCGTGAGAAAATAAGATTGTATAATTCTTTGGACAGTCTTATATTATACTATAAATTGCCAAGAAAATCAACAGACAAACAAATAACAAATTCACAAAGCCTACATATAAACTGATCTTATAAACATTTAATAGACTTTGTCCTATTTTGAACAGTATTTTCCTGATTAATAAAGACAATACTGCACAGCTACAGCACAGTACAACATTCGGAAATACATATGAACTCAATTTTTGCTTTTCCAACAAACACCGTTAGTAATTTCAAATACACTATTTCCTACCTATCCAAATAAAATGGTGGTACCCAAGTATAGTCTAACTACACCGTCACATCACCACGTCACCACCACCAAAACCTAACTACGTCAAAGCACATGACAAATGGACGTGAGTCTAAACTTAGTACAACTCCTCACCTGATTAAGCGCCTCCATCCTAGCCTTGAGCTGCTCCTCCATCTCTGGAAGTGACGACATCTGAGCCAACTTCTGCGTGGACAACTCTAGTTTCTCCTCTATCGCCGCGATCTTCTCTTCTTGGAGCTGCAATGTCGACATGTGTCATGACGGTGTAATGGGTCACGTGGCGTGTAGTATGGGTTGCGGCTATATACTCTAACTTACGGTTGTTATTTAGTCTGTGATGTGTTTGGGTACATGCAAGTGCGTATTTCACACAAATTGTATGAAACATTTCTCAATATATAAGTTTTTAATAGGTGGTAATTCAACGACCGTGTAAGAAAAGGACATGTACGCAATATGAATGAAGGTAGAAATTCATGTTTTCTGAGTAATTATTTTGACTGGGAAATCCAAAACCTGTCTGTATATATGTTAAATTTCACGTGTAATCCGCTTTCTGAATATTGATCAATTTGGGACAATCACCAAGCTAGCTATCTTATAAGGACATAACTCCCTTTGGGAACTCCAAAAGCAGTACATAATGTTGACGAGAAATCGCAGATACAATTAGTAATTGTACAAGAGATAATTGTGTGAAAAAACAAGTTAATCCAATAAGACTAGACATATACCAATTACAATTGGTTTTGTTCAAACGATATTCAATAGGTTAGAGATGTATTATATTATAAAGAATCAATTTAAAACATGAATTTTATATGGTCACATTAGGACCAGGTGAGAAGAATCATTTGTAAAATCAATTGTGACGACAATGTAGTAACTTAATAGAGACGACAACACATTAAGCCAGTGCAATTTTATTAAAGCGTCAAAACCGCGAATTTCTAAATTGAGGGAAGTCAGAATTAGGGTGGATCATATTGATGGAAAATCTTGACAGCTTTAAGTATGAGTGTTGGTGATTTGGAGTTGAGTCTTTTACATTGAGTCTTTTTACTTTTGATAAGTTACACTAACTGGTAAAGTCACTGAAGAGATTTGGGTAATTCCATAATTTTGCCTGTCATTTTGGTCTAAGGTCAAGTTATGAGTAACTATATAAAACCAAAATTAAAATATATTCTGGATATCTTGCATAGTAAAAATATATTCAGTTTACACATAAGGTTTATAGTCCTCAATGAAATACGAAAATGCATTTGTAGTTCTTGTAAATGAGTATAAATAAAAACGCGAAGTAGTAAAATTTATGGTGTTAATACGAGTATTTAATGCAAATAAAGCAAAACCAGTAAGCATTAATTATGTCATAAGCATACGGCATTATAAGTCAAATATAAATGAATTGCCAAGTTGTAAAAATATGATTGAAATGATTTTAATTAAAATGGTAAATTCAAAAATGTTCCATAAATTTATTTTAGTCACCCAAAAATTTGACAGTTGTTGTCACACAGATAAGAAATTAATAACAAACCATACGTTGGCAGTGGATGATAGCGTGATAGATTGCAGATCTACCTTCAATTGGGCCTGTTTGTGCTGCAACTCTTGTTCCAGCTTCTCGTTGAGATCGTGTAGGGATGTTGATTCTCTTTGGGCGTTCAGGTACCGTTTCTCGAGGGTTGCTATCCTCTCCTCCTATAAAAGGATAAAGAATAATTTAAAAAAAACAATTGTGTATACTTATATTTTTATTGTTGGTTCAATCAAATAATTCTGAGAACCTATTGCCGTTGAGGCATAGTAATATGGAATTAATTGTAGGATTCGTGCCGTTGGAAATCCGTTGAAGAAAACCTAATAATGGATGTCCATTATTAGGTTTTCTTCATTACTTCACAAGAGAGAGAAAGAGATGGATAGTGGAAAGGTGAGAGAGAGAGAGAGGGACAGATGGATAGTGAAAATGTAAGGGAGATACTGATATAGGGGGAATAATAGGGAAGAGGGGAAACAAAGAGAGGGGTGATGAGAGAGAGAGAATGAGCGAGAGAGAAAGAGCGTGAATCCAAATATTGAAACAAAACAAATGTAAATAAGACAGAAGAAAGTGTTGGGTGTACATACAATAGTGATTGACAAATGCCAAATACTTCATTAAAATGAACGATTTTTTTAACAACAAAACAATTGTAGGATTGGTGACTCTTTTTCTCAGCTATATTTGAAATTCCTGTTTTCGTGATAAACTTTAACCTAAAGTAACCATCGCAGAACAACATCTGCCTACAAAACTTATCATCTTAGCTCACAGACCTGGTCTTCCTTCTGCGCGACGTTCTCCCTCAAGTCACGCTGCAACTTGGCGCACTCCTCCTGCTTCTTGACGAGTTCTTTCTCCCCCTTTGACAGCCTTTCTTCTAATTCAGTCACTTTATTGTTCAGCTCCGCGACCCGTCGTTGCCACGAACTTAATTCTGCTGACTGGAGATTAAATCACTAATTAAGGCAGAATAATGTTAAAATCATCTACAAATTGTATAAACTGGTCAACTGTTCATTGATCTAACATTATTTTTTCGATTCGAAGTTAAATAATTGGTCAAATATTTTGAGACATATAAAATGATACGTACGAGTAAATGTTATTTTTTAATTGATACACCACGCTAATATTATAAATGTGAAAGTCTGTCTGTCTGTTGCGATTTTATGGCCAATCCGCTAGAGCAAAATGATGATATTTGGCATATAGCATTAGTCTTATATATCGCTCATGGGATGCAATAGTGGCACAACTCAAAAAATCATGTTTTGAGATAAATAGTTTTAAGGTTTTCATTGCTAAAGAAATGCATACAACATGTTTTAGGTTGCTTAAACGTACGGTCTAATGTTGAGTTATAGGTTCTGTCGGTATTGCTGCTGAAAAGAATGTGTATATTAACATATACCTAATCCTAGTCGAAAACATATGGTTTTTGAGTTGTGCCACTATTGCAAATGCGATATGCGTAAATATGAAACTATATGAACATGCTTGCTAGTAATATAAAATTAAATTCGACCAAATAACAGTAATAACACAGTATATAGACACAATATACATTAGTACAAATAAGACAGATAAACAAGTTTCAAAGATGCTTACAATTTTACATGCACATGCGTACTGGACTAAAAAAAACTCTAAACATAAAGTAATTAATACATTCATTAATTGTAATTGTTGTTAAAGCTAACATGTTTAAATATATCTAAGTTAAACATGATGCGATATAGTTTTATAACAAAAATGTTAAACGTGGCATAACAAATGTTATTAACATGCGTTCGGTTAGTATGAATGCACCAACAGCTTTCCTTACGACGATCGGTGTAGTGTAAACTATATGATGGTAAACTAAGGATATCATATTAGACCTTTATGTTATACGGAATCTGCAATAAGTTATGTGTATCGTATCGAAAGCGTAAGAATTGAGACACATTACGACAGAGCGTTTTGATAAAATGTCGGTTACTGTTTTCAGTAAGAACTGAATGAATCACAAATCTATTTGCTTCTAAACTCTCTGTAATCTCAAATCAAAAAGACGTCCAAATACCACGGATCGAGACCAAATATAACCTGCCCTTTTTTCATATTGCATCTTTTTTATATTGCCTAAAAAATACCGTAATGCGAAGTCGTGCACACTACAAATGGTTTGTAAATACCTTAATTGAACAAAAATAAGTTATACATTGTTTACGTTTGTCTTATCAATCGACATAAAATATTTAAAACTCGGACAAAGAAGAAGTAATACCTACAAAGGTACAATACAGTCTCATTCGGTTTCCGAGAACTTTATAAAAATTTGAATATAATGTGTTCACAAAATGATTAAATTATGACCTTCGTATTTCATGTAATTCCAAGCATTATAAATTATCTTTGCAAGCTAAAGTCAGTTTGGGTGAAATGATCATCACTAGGTATTACTATGTATAAACGCGTGCCATAAAGCTAAATAATCATGTCGTAATGTGTCCCAATCCGTAGATATCAAAACACTCAGCAGCTCAAATGTATAATCTGTATCCAACATGGCGCTGACCTGTTTGGCGATTGTGTTTTGGAGCTCTGTGAGTTTCTTGTTGTCCGTTTCGCCGTTAACACTACTTTGTTCCTGCGGCGACGACCAAAATAAATAAATAACTGTAAACGCTCTCCCGCACTTAGGAATTATGACTTAATTGTTGAAAAAAATATATATTGGCAATCAACTATCAAATCATATTTATTTATTAACTTTCCTAATCCTCAACATTGGAATCGGTTTCAAAGTTATTATACCTGACACAATCATATTTTTAAGTATAGTACATTAAATAACTCAAAAACAGTATATTTTTGGAAAGTCTTTTTAAAACTTTACAGTGTATTTCATCTCATGTTGTAAATATATTAGAAATACAATTTTCAAATTAGAATTCTATTCAACTACTGTTAACGATAGGATAAGTTTAGTTTCAAATAAAATATACAATCCGTAGTCTTTTACTAACCTTTAGATTTAAGTTATTTTAAGTAATTAACAAATAAGCGATATTTTGTAAAGTCTTTTTCTAACTAAAGCGTCTATTATTATTAAGTATAAGTATTACTTGTAAGAACAATAATTGTTCACGCAATAAAGGTTGTACGGGTGCCTGCGCTAGGCGCGCATAAAACCGCCCCCTCCGGGCCCGATCGGCCACTTCGTCCGCCGGCACGATAGCGCGCGCACGCCTACACATCAAGATCAATCCGCAAGTTTTATTTCTCCGCTGTACCCAAAATATCCGCTACAACTACCTTAAAAAACTATTATTGCATTGATTCAAATCGCAAAACTCTATTCTTTTCTAATTTATTTTACAATTTTCTTCTATATTCTAATTTAATTGCCTCAAATTCAAAATATCCTTTATTCAAATAAAATATTTGTAGTACCATTAAATTGTCAAATGCTTTTAAAGAAGCTACCACTGATACATAAAATTGCTCCTACCGATAAGAACTAGCATGACATTCGGCGGATATATGATAAATATAAAATTTCTGCATAAACTCTGGAATTTTCAGTGATCCTGTAGTGCGAGAAGACGTTAAAATTATCATGCCAACTAAACCATTAATCGTTTTGCTAAGCAAAACTTTCTAATAGCTTGTTTTGTTTTACCCAACGTCCTTTTCAAAGGTCTTGTCGCTGGTCGCTGGTGGACTTATTTTCTATAGATATAACAACTTTAGGAATTGAGTAAAACAATGCAATTCAATCTAAAAAAAACATCACATTTTTTCTACACAATCATTCACGAAGCACCTATAAGAGATATTTTAAATAGAAGATTAAAAACGAATTATATTATAAGTATTTCAGAAATATTTTTTTCTGTCAACATCCAACGTGTATTCGTGAAGTATGTATAGATAGATAAATAGATCGAATACTCTTTATTGTACAACACAGAATTTACAATAGTAGTAAAAAAACTAAATTCACAGTATAAACTGCGTGATACAATGAGACGGCCTTATCGCTAACAAGCGATCTCTTCCAGGAAATCTTAAATGTAAAAGACACGGGTGTTTTGTCTACTTTACAATATATACGTAAATTACGTTAGTCTGTATTAACGTATTCATTTAACGATACTAGGCTATTACTCATTTCAAACAAATCAACCTACATACTTTCATTGCGTTTGTGGTTTAGATTTGCTAACTTTAATGTAGAACGATTAACAAATCGATTAGATCCAGACGAATATAATTGCAAAAGTCTTTGTCTGTACTTTCATTAACAGCTGATCCACTGCAGCAATATGAATGTTTAACGAGTATTTTTATATCTGTTAGTTGCTTATTTAGTATGAGTGTTTGATTTGTAAATCGTGTATTTGTTACACGAATATATTACTAACAAATACCTTAGTTTGGATCTGCTCGCCGTTTTGTTCAGGCGATCCGGTCGACACAGCGCCGTTCTCCTTTGGTTTGTCCGACTCTTGCGTGCCAGACGCTTTGTATTGTTGTAACTGATGAGAAACATATCAGTGATTGTCACCTACATCACAGTTAAGTCGGACCACCGAAATCATAGGCGTCAAAAAAGCGTCCTATATGACCCCAATAATCAAATAATGATCGCAAACATAGACACATAATACGCAAACACACAGCGTCTTCGCCGACAAAGAAGAGGTCCCAATTTTTTGATGTCAATCGTTCGTGGATTCATGCTACTCTTTCTCCACTACTCGTTGCTCTAAAATGTGGTCTGGCATTACTGGAGGCAGCCTTAGGATGATGTTTCCCGAAGCTAGTAGAGCTTCTGGTCTCTACGGTCCACGGAAAACTTCTGCGCTCCCCAGTGCCGCTTAATGACGCGCTTTGGGCTAACAGTATACAAACAGTTTGAAAAAAAAAAAATCAAATTGTTCTATATATTTGACTAAATAATACAAACAAACTATCTTTGTATGTAGATTATTTTCACGGTTTTATTGGTGCTAAATGTTTAAACTTACTTCCTCTTTGGTTAATGCCAATTCTTCTTCTAATGCTGTATTTCTTTCTAACGCAACCCGCAATCTCTCCCGAACCTAAAACACAAAAAGAAAATAGTAACTATATAAACTATCACAGTTTGGCTATTCTTTTCTAAACATGTGATAAATGTGAAAATATACTTATTTATAAATGTACTGCATAGACAGAATTATTTTTCAATTTGACATTCTGAACTATTAATTATAAGTACAATTAATTCACAATATAAGATTTCATAAAATAATAAATAGAAAAATTGAGAATACGATTTAAACAATTTTAAGTTAAATTTTACATAAAAGCAGAAAAAGTCCCATATCATAACTCAAAAGTATTCTTATCTTTTATCTAGAAACTATTTCTCCAATTTCATATTACCTCATCGTTGATGTGAATTACATATCTATTGACTAAATAAAGTTTATCACATCTTTTAAACGAAAAAATATTCACTTTATACAAATTTATGTCAGGACAATTAATAAAGCAGGACTTAAAAAAAGGCACAAAATCGTGCCGTAAATAATAATGACTAAGAATCTGTAGAAGTAAGTGAAGCAGGAAACATGCAAGACAAAGTTTAAGGACTGTACCTTCTCGTCGAGCGCTTTGTGGTGCTCGAAGAGGCTTTTGAGTGCCTTCAGCACCTCTACCTCGGACGAGACGCCGGACTGCGCGGCCGCCTGCCTCTTCACAACGGTCATGCGCAATGAGCGCTCGTGCCGTGACACTAAGCATTCTAAATGTTCTAGAAGTAACTGGAAAGCGGGAAAACAATGCTGCTTTATTTCTGTACGATATTGTTTTAATTCTAGACATCAGTGTTTTAATTGTAGTCGAGAGCGTTTTTACTGTAGACGATAGCGTTGCGATGCTGGATGATGAACAATATAATACTAAGTCTAACACTATTACAATAAATATTCAACATTAAGGCTACGGCTACGATAGTCAGTGATTTTGGTCTGAGAGAGCTTAAGTACATAAAGTATTTCTTTTGCGCATGCCTTACAATGACTCGCATGACATATTTAGTAATATTATCGAATTAGGCATGCAGTCGTTGTTAAGTTAATGAAGCTCGTATTATGATTATAGGAATTTTGTTTCCATCCCACTTTCAAATCAAAAAATCAGATATTTGACTAACACTGAATCTGATGTTCTTAAAATCTTTTATATATTAACTAGGAGTCCCGCCCCAGCTTCGCACGGGTATAAAGCATATAGCCTATGTCACTCAGTGATAATCACAGTATTTCGCTACTCCATATTGAATTTTATTATACATATAAACCTTCCTCTTCAATCACTCTATATACTTAAAAAAAACCGCATCAAAATCTTTTGCGTAGTTTTAAAGATTTAAGCAAACATAGAGATATAAGGACAGACAGAGAAAGTGACTTTGTTTTATACTATGTAGTAACGTTTATAGCTACTACTATTTTGATAATTTTCATATTTTTACCATACTTATCCAAAGACTAAATTACGTTTAGCTGTCATTTATGTTTTGTTTTTCCATGTCATAGTCGTTTTTGCTATACCACGTTTTATAGTGACTTGACGGGATAAAATAAATGCGGTCGAACGGGATAAAAAGTATCCTATGTCCCTCTCCTGGTTCTAAGCAACCTCTCCACCAATTTTCAGCCGAATTGGTTTATCCGTTCTCGAGTTATAAATAGTGTAACTAAGACCAACTTTCTTTTATATATATAGATATTCTATTTTATTTTAATCGCTTAAAGTATATTGGGTTGCATCGTTAAGTAATATAGACTTCAGCCTTACATGTACAAAAAGTTCAAAACTTGAATAATCCTATAATACACACAGCCACAATGGAAGGGTGGATGTTAATAAAAAAATGTTTGTCAATTATAAAAATATACTACTACAAAGAGAAGATAGATTGAGTAATAAATAAATTGTATAAATATAGGAGCTATATTTTCTAACATCGCATGTTTCCAAACTAATTTGAATACTAAATGACGATGGTCTAAATTTAATAATAGATTGATTTGAATAGATAGGTATCATAAACATGATAAATTTGATATTCGTACACATCTATAAAGGTATTCCCGTTAAAAAACAGCGGTCTCGTAAACGAAAGCCAATATTACGGGATATGTGACACGTTTACTGCGGCAGCTCAATTTGTATTACCACTCGTAATGGAAACGAATAACTTGATGTAAAACCGAATTAGTGTAGTAAAATTTTACGGCTGTTGACTCAGAGGTGTATGTAAAAAAATGGAAATAATCAATATAGCAGTTGTTCACAGATACTTCATAGCTTTTCATCATACTCACGCTATTTTAAGCGATGGTGGGTAAATGGTGGAAGTGAACCTTAGAAAGAACCCGTTTTTTGGGGGAGGCACCGGGTTTTATTAAAGGGTTGAGCAGTCAAAAATCTTCTAATGACACCTGATTTTTTATCGGACAGTTCGAGTTATTTGGGATTCAAACCTAATATAGAGGATTCTCGTCGTCATATCTCTACGATTGCAGGGCAGTTCTAGGATCTCTACGCATAGCAGTTTGGAAAAGGGTCTCTATACTATAGCGTGTCGGGGATATTCGCTGATACGCATGTAGACTGATTTTTTGCAATCTAACGCAAAAGATGCACATTTCTGATGTACAGGGTGCGGTTCAATTCCAATCTCATACTGATGGCACTTGCAGAAATCGGTTCTTTCACCCTGAGAGTCAATTGATGATGATCAAGGACGAACGACTCTTGGTTTGACAGAAGGAGAGCACTGTATGCAAAGGGCACACAGTGCTCAGAATAGCAGACCGTTTCTGGTAACAATAAATTGTTTAATTTTGAATTGTGATATACTTACTCTAGTATTATTTCTTTCAGCCTTAAGTTCTGATATTTCCTCTTCCCTCTCCAGAAGCTGCTCCCGTGCTTGATTTAGCTCCTTCGTGAGGGTCGCAAATTCCTGGTGACAATAGAAAATAAATTAATTATCATAAATGAATTGATAATCACCTTAAGGAACCTCGTAGAAAAAAATTTATTACAATAAAGACCATTCTTTAAAGCAATCCATACTAATATTATAGATGCGAATGTCTGTCTTTATGCTTTTACGACTTATTGAACTAATTGGTTCTTTGATTTCATAACTGTCATTTGATTGGCAAATTAAATGTATTACATTTGAATAAGCATTGAGTACATTTGAATAGGTTATTTTATTTTAAAATTTAGATAGGCTTACATTATAGGTGAAATAAATCAATAGAAATAGAAACAAAAAAACCATAAAGTACTTTACAATCTTTCAACTATTTATACACTAAGTCGACACGGAACGAAGTCGTGGATAACAACTTAGTAATAATTTAATTTAAAATTTCGATATGAATAGTATTTAAAGATTTTTTGCATTGCGCCATTATGGCTTATTGGTTTAAAAAAAAATGATGGGGAATGATGAGTAACAAGCGTTTGAAATAAAAAATAAATTCACGTTAATAACGCTATGTTATACTTGAATTGTCAATGTTCCAATTGACTATCGTCCCTTAAGATACCAGATTTTGAGAGCCTTGAGTGGAGTGGAGTACTCGAAGTAAGAGGGGTCTCTCAAAGGAATCTACACGCCCTTGGCCCAAAAGAGTTCGCGTTTTAATCAATACACGAACCAATCTGTTAGATCAAAGAACCAGGTAAAAAAAAATAGTAATTTCGAAAGAATGATAAGCTATAGTACAAAAGTAATAATAAAATTATTTTGCTATAATCCGGTCATCGCGGATTATAGCAAAATAATTTTATTATTACTTTTGTATTATGGATCTCCGCAAAGTAACGCCTAATTTTATAAATTAGATAAGCTATAGAATAAACTAGCTTTTACCCGCAACTTCGTTTGCGTGGACTACGGAACGGACGAAAGTACTTGTAAATACTAATTTAATAGAAATAATACTTTCGAAACACTATTTACCTAAGTTATTTATCAAACATCATAATTTTATTCCTACACCGAATAAAATTCGGTGTGAAAGCTCGCATATCTCTAGAGAATTCTAGGTATATGTAACCTACTAATCCTTATTGGAGCAGCGGTGGTAGGTCTTAGTTCTAATCCTTCTCTCCAAAAACGGAGAGAGGACGCCTATGCCCAGCAGTGGAATAGTAACTCAACTTTTTTATAATTAGTTACGGAAGCTATTTATATTTCGTAGACAGTCTGTAAATCTCCACATAAATATCTTATTTTTCTTCTTTCTCAACCGATGGACATCCACTGCTGAACATAGGTCTCCTTCGCCAAGCGGCACTAAATCGTGGGGTGTGGGGAGGGATTTAGTGCCGCTTGGAACCAGCGACTCCCCACGCCCTTTTTGAGGTCGTCAGTCCACCTCGTTGGGGATCAACCAACGCTGCGCTTTCCGGTGCGGGGTCGCCATTCTAGCACCGTAGGACCCAAACGCTCATCGGTTTTACGTACTGCGTGCTCCGCTTATTGCCACTTCAGCCCCGCGACACGATGAGCTATGTCTTTTAGTCTGATTCTTCTACGGATCTCCTGATTCCTGATTTGATCGCGTAGGGATAAATTAAGCATAACTCGTTCCATCGCCCGCTGAGTGACTCTGGGCTTTCTTCTGAGCATAACAATACACAAGCATGTATTGTTGTGTTATCGGTGTCAGATAGTGGATGAGTTCTTACAAATTCTGCATGTATCAAGTATGAGAGCCAATAATACACTCAACATTTAGCATTACATATATTTTCTTTTATCGCGGATTATAGCAAAATAATATTCTCATTAGTTTTGTATTATGGACCTCCGCAAAGTAACGCCTAAATCTATAATTACTTTCTTATGAGGCCCATTGTCAGCCACCACGTTTCAGATTCGTATAAATATACTTCTAATCCTTAAAAAAGGCTTTTATATGATAAGCTTACATTTATAATTAAAAAGAATTGAAATATACTGGATATAAAAGGACCAGTGATCCGGTAAAACAATATCAGCGATATCGCCCGAAAGGTTTACTGTCTACGCACACGCGAACCTGTGATAAAGGTACAATATTTTACGAGAGCATGACGCACTAGGAGTTACATCCACGTCCATATAGTCATTCCACCTATTAAAATATTTTTTTTAGAATATCGATATACCGAAAACTCTATGCTTGATGTTCTGCTTCTCTTTTACCGACGCTGCTGTGCTGGAGACTCCAAGGGAGTTTCACATCACGATCTAGCGGTTTTTGCTTCCTTCTTGATGCCTATTTATTACATCATCCTCCTGCCCTTATCACACTATAAGTGGGGTCGGCATAACATGTTATAAACATGCTGTCACATGATTTGGCTGCGTTTTTATAACTGGCTACCTGCCTGACGTCAACTTACCATGGTCGTATTTCTTCAGTCGCCTTTTACGACACCTTGGTAGGAAATGAGGATGGTAATATTCTATTCATCCGGATACCACACGGCTATTTTAGTTGAAATTATAATCCCTCTAAAATATTTTATACACAGAAGCTATGAGTGAACCACCCTCCCACCGCTCCCCTCAGCAATTTAATTTTCAGGGATAAACTTTATTTTCCTCTAACTTTCGTTTCTTTTTAAACTCGATACGTGTGTCGCATACACAAGGTCGCTCGGCATTATTCTGACAATTGTTTTAATACACGTACTGTATGACAAAATCTTTTTATTCTCTAAATCAGTTATATAACCGTTATTATTGGTGAAGTTTTGCCAAGTCATCCCCTTTTATTATCTTCATCTATTCTGTATTAAAGAAAATTCTAATACTTAATATTATTGGACGTTTGAGAAGAGAGGCAAAACGGAATATTTTTTACAAAAGTAATAATAAAATTATTTTGCTATAATCCGCGAGGAAGTAAAATAGTAAATATATAATGCTAAATGTAGAGTGAACAATCCGTTTTCATACCTGATACATGCAGGATTCGTAAAAACCCATGCACAAACCTCCACCACAATACACAAGCACTACATACGTTCCTATCACAAACTCAACGATCGATACGCCCCGCAACCAAAGCATCATCAGATGCTTGAAAGAGCTTATTTGAATAAAGATTATTTTGATTTGATTTTTTTCAATCATAGCAATAATAGCAAATTCATTCAATCATAACTTCTGTACTATGGAATTCAGCAAAGTAATGCCTGGTTCTATATATTATTTATTCTTGTACTGTTATTTAGTTTCCTAATGAGGGTGCCGGCAACCCGTGAAAAATAGTATCCCGTCGAGCTCTCAATAGGCTATGTTGATATTACGAGGATCAATATCGTTCATTGAAACCACCTCATGCGCTGTTTATGGGATCGCTAGCTTTGTTCTACTTTACCAGACCCGTTGCTCATTCGCAATTAATGCCGAGGGTGCAAATTATGTGTTCAATTAAATTTTCCACTCTATTGATAGCTAACATTTACGCCGTGTGGTATCCGGCTGAATAAAATAGTACCACCCTCATTTCTTACCGAGGTGTCGTAAAAGGCGACTAAGGTAGATCGACCCGCCGTGTGGTATCCGGCTGAGTAGAATAGACCAACCTCATTTCTTACGCAGGTGTCGTAAAATACAGCGGTAAGTTGACGTCAGGGAGGCGGCCGGTCGTAAAAACGCAGCTAAATCATGTTACAACATGTTTATAACATGTTGTGCCGACCCCACTTAGAGTGGGATAAGGGCAGGAGGATATATATTGTAAACAAGTGAACTGATTCCGAAAATTGCTCCTAGCGAGAACAGCTAACGACAAACCGCGGTGGTTGCTCTTTTCGTTATAATTCTCATATGAGTCACATTTTTTCATCTAGTGTAAGAACGAAGCGTAGATACGCGCAATCATATTATCTAAGTAATCCTCTAAGTAAATAAAACTTTCTGTATCAGCCGCTATTCTTTTAATCAGTTTTTTTAACTGCAACAGCAGTGCAAAGCTTAAATTAATTGCGGCATTTCATTATAGAATCTTATACCTAACCTAAACCCACAAACGACGCAGGTACTTTTGTAAGGCGCAAAACAGAAGCCGCAACCTTATGTCGGTTACTACTTTGTCAATTATAAGCAGAATGCAGAATCGCTTCAGTAGAAAACATACATTCAATTGCTTGCCGCACCAACAATGTCCCAACCAAAATTTGAAATCTGTTTTAGAATATGCTAGGAATTCATGAAAGGGGTAAAGGCGTGCTTTCGTGGCGTACGGACCGCACGAAATTGGCATTTGCTCCCGTTCAGGTGGCTGAACTGGTAACGATTAAACGTTCGTGTTTAAAACCATGTAAATATTTAATGATTTCCACTGTATTGTATATTAATTGTCGATATTTGACCTAGTTACACCGGTCGTCGTCGAGGCATAACTGCGTCCGGGCGGTGCATCGGAAGATTTTCAAAAATTTACTGTGACGTTTTCAGCGAGATATCAATTTCGTCACAAGTCACGAAACCAGAATTAACGTAAAATAATTTCAGGTCAAATATTTTTTTTGAGCCTCCAGATGATACTTTATTTACTGGGCGAAACGATCGTAACGATTGTCGTAGTCAATATGTGTAGTGTTTGTGTAGTGTGTTGTTGTTGGCAGTTTTATGATACGTGCGATAACTTAGAGTTGGATAACGTAAGATACGAAAAATGCGTTTATTTTTCAGAAAAAGGAAAAAGCACATATTGCTTTATCGACGCACTTACTTACACTCTTAAGTTAGTTAAAATAGTTATTCTTAAGGTATTTGTCGCCTTCACAGGTAATCACAAGGTGAATTAAAAATTTCAATGAAGTGCACAAATTCACAGACAACCAATAAGTTAAAGAATAAGTTGACCTTTGTACAGTTTTTTTACCGCCATCCTTTGAAAAAAAATTTCGCACTTTTGATCTAACAGACAGTGTATTCTTAGTTTCTTGTAACGTCAAGGTTTTGGATTCCCATAGTTCACATACAACCAAAACTTTTATTGTATGCAAATATGTAATAAGAAAATTCCGTTAAAAATAAAACCGAATAAGATCCGCAATCTGACGATCTCGAGAAGCAATATTGCAAATTCCGTTCCGTTATGGAACAAAAAGGGCTAAATTACTTTGTATATGTTTTGTAATCAAATACACGTATTATGCAATGATACGATGCGGCAAATGATATTAAGGTTCACAATTACCAACAAGACATAAGGTAAGTTGACGTCAGGCAGGCGGCCGTTCGTAAAAACGCAGCCAAATCATATGATTTGGCATGTTTTGACAGCATGTTTATAACTTGATCGAGTTGATGTTTATAACACGAGAATGATGATGATTTAATACTTAAGTTACCTGCGTGAAAGAAAAGAAAGAAGGCACCGATGACAGGTGGGATTTGAAACCAGGTTTTGAAAGTGTTCGGTGCGCCCGTTACCCATCGGCTATCGCAACATTAAGATTGACAGCTAAAAAGATACTTTGCTTTTAATTCTACATTATACAATATTTTTAATGCTCAAAAACAGGGATAAAACGATTTTTTTTAAATATAACCTAGCTAGATCGATTTTTCTTTCCGAATACCCCTACATGGTGTATTTCAGGAAAATCGTTGGAGCCGTTTCTGAGATTCAGAAAATATATTTATATATATACATACAAGATTAACTCATTAATTAAGATAAGATCATCATCTTCCTGCCCTTATCCCACTCTAAGTGGGGTCAGCACAACATGTTATAAACATGCTGTCACATGATTTGGCTGCGTTTTTACGACCGGCCGCCTGCCTGACGTCAACTTACCTCTGTCGTATTTTCGACACCCCGGTAAGAAAGAGGGTGGTCTATTCTACTAAACCGGATACCACACGGTGGGACAATCTACCTTAGTCGCCTTTTACGACACCTCGGTAAGAAATGAGGTTGATCTATTCTACTCAGCCGGATACTACACGGTGTGTCAACCTACCTTAGTCGCCTTTTACGACACCTCTCGGTAAGAAATGAGGTTGGTCTATTCTACTCAGCCGGATACCACACGACGTATTAATTAAGATAAGATATGTACTAATAATTAATACTTAATCATTTAATATTTATTTATGGGCCTTTACAAAATGCTTTGAATTTCTTAATTCCTTAAGGGTTTTTCCCATAAGTAACGCTGAGTATAGTTAATTATTAGCCTTGTTAAAAGCAATTATTGTTAACATCAAATGTCACTTAAAATAATGTTTGTTTCGACATAGCTTTTAGCACGCGCGTGACCTGATGGATATCTGTGGTTCCTTTTTTATATAACAGGCTCGTCTGTTTGTATGGGGGGTTGTGAGATGTGAATCAGCATAAATTATATTTTCGTGATTAAATGCTAAAACATGGTCGCGGTGGTTCTTATTAATTACTACATTTAGCGGCGACTTCGTTCGCGTGGACTATTGTCGTGTCCTATTACTGTGGAATGAACAGGACTTCTATAGCCTATATGTTAATCCGGTGAAAAGGAATAATCGTGCCAAATTTCATCGATATTGGTTCAGCGATTCGCCGTGAAAAAGTAACAAACATACATCCATACTCACAAACTTTCGCATTTATAACATTAGTAGCAAGTAGCATAGTAGGATATTTATTCTCCACCACCCACCCCACTCTAAGTGGGGTCGGCACAACATGTTTTTCTCTTCTATTCTCTCAACATTTTCTCAAAATTTTCTTCCTGTAAATGTGTGTAATTCTTCCGGAAGATTTAGGTTAATACTAAGCACACTATGGTTTTATGTAAATTGTTGAAAAGGTCGCGTAATAACAACATAAGTCACATGTTGGGAGTTGTGTGTACGTGCGCCACGTAACAAAGCGGAGGTACACTAAAGAAATGTATAAAAGAATTGTAGAGCTACATATTTCCTACAGCAAAGTCCGGAATAGCATGTCTCTATCTCTTACGGTTAACTCACAACAACAACTTTTATGTTCATAATTTTAATTCGGGAATCCGCTGGCATTGCTTGTTTTATTATAAGTTACGCTATATACCTGCGCCCACGGGCAACTCAAAACAGGGGGGTGAAACTCTCTAAGAAGCACTCTTTAGGTCGCCGAGAGCGTCATCTCATTGCAAGCATTGGACAACAAAAATTAGTTTTATATCATTATTCACTAGATGTCGCAAATGATACACTGTAATATATATAAGTATCTGTCATAAATTTTCAAACTTTTCTGCCAAAAACGCATCACTGCTTATTTAAAGGTCGATATTGGAAATTATGCCGTCCAAAAATTATTTTATGTGTTATTTTGGATGTGAAAACGTTGGTAAGTAACTACTATAATGTTTTTGAAACCATTTAGTACCTTTTCCTAACAATAGAAATTTTTACTGCAGAAATTTAGTTTTTAACCCTTTTAGTGCCGAGCGAAAAGGAAATGCCTACACGAGAATAACCAGCCGAATTTTTTTAATTTTATTTATGTACATTCTTATGCAATTAAAACCAAACGAGAAATAATATTTACACGATTCAAAAAGTAATATACTAAGAATAAAATAGGAACAAGTTTGCTCCTCCTTAACCCATTCTAAGTAGGGTTTTAAACAATTTGTTGCATGTTAGTTATTTTACGAGCACCCGCAACTTTGGTTTTTAGAAAAAAATATGTGGTTATTCGTAATAAATATTATATTTTAACACTTTCGGTTACATTATTTTGGTATACATTTGAAATATTTGGTCTGATTTAGACTATAGCTACAAAAATTCAAATGTGTGATTTCAGGTTTACAGCAAATGAAGATTATGATTATGAAAACTAATTACAGAGTGTAGTACGTATGCAAAGTTAGTTGTTTTCAACAAATAAACGTGTAAACTGATGAACATTTGTTATTTGTATACGCTTGATATTTTTTTTAATGTTTTAAAAGTATTTTTCAAGTGTTTCCTGAATTGACATACTATTTAAAAAGATGTAAAAAATAAAAATTATTAAATATTACATAGCTTTAATCTTTTATTCATTACCCTTATTTAGAATAATAGTTTGGTGCTACTCTTTGATTTGAACTGGAATTTGGAGATGCCAAGTCCGTTCAAATTGAAGTGGTATAGCGCCAAACTATTTTTTTGTAAATACTATTTTTATATAAGGGTCACTATATGAATGCAGTACAGCGCCATCTAGTGGATTATTATGATAACGTTACAGCGACATCTCTGCCAGATCAGCGAATACAGTCCCTTATCATTACTTCAAAAAAATGACAGAGTTGCACATCTATATCCTATATAGTGTATTATCTATGACTCAAAATGACGAAACGTTTCATTTTCATTCGAGAAGAGGAAACTCAATGTCATTACTCAATAAGACGTTCAATTTGACAAGGATGCGAATTCCATCAAGACGTTACAGACGAGATAAAGAATTTAAATTGATTCCCGTTATGTTTAGTATCGGATTTTTTCGACGATTGCTCCTGATTGGAAAAAATATAAGAGTCCCTTTCTCAAAGGGAATGATGAAATTACTTTGTTTTAATCCCGTAGGCAGTAAAAGAAATTTATTGAATAATGTAAATTCTGAATGAAGATTTTTATAATTATAATTAATACTACTTCTATACTATCAATTATATAATTGATAATTGCAATTTATCACACGCTTTTCGGTGAAGGAAAACATCGTGAGGAAACCTGCATATCTCTAGAGAATCCTAAGGATATGTGTAACCTACCAATCCGCATTGGAGCAGCGTGGTAGGTCTTAGCTCCAACCCTTCTCTCCAAAAATGGAGAGAGGAGGCCTATGTCCAGCAGTGGGATAGTAACAGGCCGTTACTTACCTACTTAATAAAATTAATATGATTATAAGTAAAGATAAAAAGAGCTACAACTCGAATAAATAAATGCTATTAAATATTAATATATATATATATATATATATATATATATATATATATATATATATATATATATATATATATATATATATATATATATATATATATATATATATATATATATATATATATATATATATATATATAATAAGGTCCGTCTATATGTGAATCGTATTTTAGTGTATTTGGTATTTTATTGTATCGACAAAAATGTCTCTAGCCAACCTCTCTCTAACCAATTTCTTATATATAAACATGAATGTTTGTTTGTATGTCCTTTATAGACTCCGAAACGGCTAGACCAATTTTAATGAAATTTTCAGATAAGCATTTTTAATGACTGTATATATTTAATCATGACAGTAATCGATATATGTTTAAATTACAGGACAGCTACTGTATTATAAATTCAATCTATCAATATTGATGAAAATGGTAAAGGTTAAGTTTATATACAGAACTAGGATAAATTATTCCCGATTTTCTTTGGCAACATGTAAAACATGTTAAGGGTATGATCACAGTGAATTGAGGATTCGTTCTTCTAAAAACAGTAAAACAGTAGTTACTATTTAATAAAGTTTGTAGATAATATGTATCAGTGATGATATTGTTGTAGATTTTATAGACTAAAAGTTCCACGAAATCGCAGCCAACATTTAGGATCTATTCAAAATGTGTCAACGGTACCGGTTCCATTCATAAAAAACCTTGGGAAGTGTTGTGTCTAATATAAAACTGCCAAATAGCGATTTCAAGGCACCGCTTTGCCGGCGGCGGGGTCAAGTCAACATTGGCCGTGTAGCAAACACCGCGGCAAAAAACTGAATGCACTGTGTGTACCCACGTGTCGCCCCACAGGCACTTGCTTCGAATGCCCCTTAGCCAAAGTCAAGGCGGGGTCAGCCGCAGTACTATTTAAGATATCTTTAAACTAGCAATTACAAGGTTGTGTATAATAAGTGACGTATTTATTTTAGGTCGTATCTAAAGTTTTGCTTCTTATGAATTTTGCTTGATTTTTCATAAAATTATAATTATAAATGCGAAAGTTTGTGCTTGCCCCATTCTTGATTTGATATTCTTGATTTTTGATTTGTCACTCTAGAACTGTCTAATCGTCCATCGGTTCCACGACAAGCGTAGCTTGACTATTTTCACTCAAATAATTGATTAAATTAGGAATTAGGAATAAGTAATGTCATCTAGACAAATAAAACAGTGCGCTAATAACCGTGTCTCACGTCACATCCCATGTAATCGATTCAACAAGAATTAGGCGTTACTTTGCAGAGATCCATAATATAAAAGTAATAAAATAATAATTTTTTAGATGATTTCATCGCGGAGTATAGCATAATAATTTTATTATTACTTTTGTATTTTCACTCAGTTTATTAGTTTGGGCTATGTCGGTATTTTTGGTTTTCCTCATGTTTTCTTGCTAGGATGGGTTGGATACATTGGCTGTAAACACCGGTATCTGCTCATCACTATTCTTGCAAATATTGCATTTGCAACTGACAATCTAATCAACAATCTTATCAGCCGTCTGTAATTTTTATCACTGTTTTTATAGTGAAGTTTCGATAGCGTCAATCGTTTCATATAACTGATAGGAAGCGGAAATCTAATTTTTATTGAATCAACGACCAACGGTTTGAAGCTTATGGTATTGCCATTCTAGTAATTTATATTGCGATTACTACTACCAAGTCTGGCAGACTGAATACTACTCTATGCTTCTATAATACGAACTGTTTAAGATCATTCCAATATGGAAATAGAATTCCGCGGTTCAGGTGTTCCAATTAACAGGTAACATTGCTTATTTGTATGGTGATGTTGATTTAAGGTGTTTATGCAAACGTGGCTTTTTATAATTGTATTAGTTTGTAATTTATGAAGACATGAATTGATAATTTGAACTATATAAATATTTGAAAGTACGTTTATCGATTGTATTATGTGGTATCCGTCTTGTGCATCGTTCTCAACCTTTCTGTTCTTAATTTCTTACTTTAGAGGTTATATGTAAGAGATTACTCTTAGTGATAAGATTGCTTTTGCACTTCTGTATGTGTTCCTGTTTATTTTTATTTCTTTCATGGATTTTATGTGCAGAATTTAGCCGTTGGTATCCGGCTGAGTAGAATAGACCAACCGCATTTCTTACTGAGATGTCGTAAGAAGCGACTAAGTTGAGTTGACCCACCGTGTGGTATCCGGTTTAGTAGAATAGACCACCCTTTTTCTTACCGAGGTGTCTTAAAATACGACTATGGTAAGTTAGGCAGGCGGCCGGTCGTAAAAACGCAGCCAAGTCATGTGACAGCATGTTTATAATATGTAGTGCCGACCCCACTTAGAGTGGGATAAGGGCAGGAGGATGATGATTTGATGTGCAAAGAGTTTTATTATTATTATATAAAGAATATCTTTGGAATAACTGATAACGCCATTTTTTTATAAACGCAGTATCACGCCTGTGCCTTAACACGGTTATCATCATTTCTATGACTTTAGGAAAAACTAAGGACACTACTAAAAGAAGAAGAACAGTTTATATAATAACTTGTTCGTAAATATTCGACCGAATTTATTAAACATTATATAACACAAAGTACATAATTGTATGTATATATGAAATATGATTTAATAATAATAGATGCAATATTGTACGAAGATAGGATGTTCATACCCAACCTAGCGACAAAGTTGATATTTTACACGTAATAATAACTATTACGTATAATGTTTAATTTGTTTTAAAATATATCTTTCATCATTGACGTCATGCAGGCGGCGAGTTTTATAAGCGCTACGCTGCGCTTTCATCGTAATTTGCCATACCAATTTTTTTTTGAATTAGGTCACTTTAATACTAACCGTGCGATTATGTCAACAGTACCTGCAGCAGAGCCGTGTGCACGCGGCACACGCACACGGCGCCGTTCTTCCGCGAGCACGGCGCGCCCAGCAGCGTGCACGCGCCGACGCCGCGTTGCATCGCGCGCGCTCATCCCAACGCACGTCGCTCCATATTGAACACACAACACTTCACCGTCTAAGGTCACTTGCATGTTTGACACTCGCACTTCACTATATCATTCACGCACAACACATATCGTACCGTTTTTATTGGTTCCATTTTTATACCGGCTCTTTCAATTTATAGAATTAGGCTTTACTTGACGTAGTTTCACAGGAGCCCTATGTGAACGTAAAATGCCTATTAGAACTAAAGGTATACTGTATGGGCTACTCTGTAACTCTTTCACGGCGATTCCGCTGAACCAATATCGGTGAAATTTGGTACAATTATTCCTTATATACCGGAATAACATATAGGCTATAGAAATTCTGTTAATTCTACAGGAATAGAATGACATGCAAAAGCGCCATCTATTATATATTATAAGCCTATCACGCGACAACAGTCTACGCAAACGAAGTTGCGTGTGAAAGCTAGTCACATAAAGTGTCTCGCAATTCAACAGGGAAAGAGAGAAAGGCCTCCCGGCTTCACCTATCACCTGGCTGACGACTGTCCAAAGGGATACGAGGAATTTAGGAATTGACAAAGAACATGTTTGCTGTAGAGATAAATGACGCCGCATGATTGGAAAAGCAGACCTTGTATAGCGGCATAATGCGAGGATAATGATGATGAAGCTTTTCTTTGCGAAGGTCCATAATATAAAAGTAATGAAAATATTATTTTGGTGTAATCCGCAATTAAAGAAAACAAATGTACAGTATACCATCCGTTTTCTTACCTGCAGCATTCAGGATTCGTAAAACACAATACACTACAAAGTACCCATTCAATACCACAATTTCCACAATCGTTTCGTCCCGTATTATTGTAGTGAATGTGTGCAGTGCTAGTTTATTGTGGTAGTGGCGTAGGTATGTATGTAGAGTATGCGTTCTTACGAACCCTGTATGTATCAGTATGAAAATGGATAATACTTTGTACATTAAACAGATTATAATCATTACTTTTGTACTTGCGCTTTCGTTATAATACGTCGCACTATTTGTCGATACGGATTAGGAGCATGCCAAAGTGGTATCCAATTTTTGCCAGAAAACATTTCGCTTTATTTTCTTTCTTCTTATTGAACTGCCTATCAGTCTGGCTTTTGTTTTGACAGAACGTAAATCTCTTTGTAATGATACCAAATAAAATTGAGATATAAAATATTGTATGATTTATTCTTATGAAACCTTGCTTGATCGATTTATCGTCCCCGAAACCCTTTACATACTAAGTTTCATGAATATACACACAAGATTAACTGATTGAAATATAATTTATAGAATTAGGCGTTACTTTGCAGAGGTCCATAATACAAAAGTAATGAGAATATTATTTTGCTATAATCCGCGATAAAATCGCGGTTTTAACGCGGATTATAGCAAAATAATATTCTCATTACTTTTGATTGAAATATAAAAAACCTAAATGCAAATTACGTAAACCATTTACAGAGGAGTTACTTTGCGGAGGTCATGCAAGACTGCGGTTTAATAATGTAAAATTGAAAATGTTTAAAACATTAACCATCAAAAAGTCAAATACTTTGCAGTATTTTAACTCTTACTCAAACTTAGCGAAACTATTTAAGCGGCTGCAATAACGGAAATAGTTGTCGTTCATATTGGATAAGGGTTTGGGACTAGTGTCGTGAATTCTTGCTGACAAAAGTCTACCTTTTCGTACGTTGAGAAGAGGGGCTTTCAGATGAAACGTTCATTAAAAATGAGAATTAAAAATTATATATGTGATGTAGAAAGAAAGATGGTGTCCTTTAGAAATTACAGAGTTTGTTAAAGACCATATATTTTACAGGAATTTTTAACATAATAATATTCCGTACTGTAATTCCTTTCTACCGTTGAAGCTCAGAAGCACACACACATATACACACACACGCACACACACACATGCGCGCGCGCACGCACACACATGCGCGCGCGCACGCACGCACGCACAAACTCACTAGTACAAAACTGTTTAAATTTTATTCATTTAATTCAGTAAAAACCCTCTAATGTACTGAAATCTTTGTCCGTTTAACCTTCTTTGTAACGGAATAATAGTCCGATGTTTTTTTATAAGGGCTGAAAAGCCGCTTTTTACCTCGAGGGTAGAGTACATGCAGACGCAGCCCTATACAGAGGCTAATGAAAAAATAATCATGCCTCCTTAACGTATTTCAAGTAAGCGCATTTTAATTTCCGACACATCATCACTCACCAACAGGTGTGACAATCGTCGAAATATCCTGAGCAAAAAGAACAACTTTATGTACCAACGAATCCGGGCGATTTGTTATCTCGTCCGGGGCGCCTCGCGTGGGATGATTAAGGCTGGATTCAGACTATGATGCCGTTCTCGGTACGATCTCGCTCCGTTCTCGGTCCGGTAAAATATTGTTAAACAACAAACAGTCAGAGTGTTCACACTATCGTATCGCTCCGGTCCCGGTCCGATATCGCTCCAGCACCGGTTCGTCAAAAAGAATATTTTGACTGGAGCGAGATCGAACCGGTCTCGGCGTTGTACCGACATCGACAATATGAACACGCTTCTGTTTTAACTCCAGACTTTCATCAGTCGTGCCGCTAGTGTGTTTTAATTAAATCAAATTAAGTTAAAGGTAATAAATAGTGGTAAAGTGGTAAAGTAATAAAGGTAATAATTATCATGTACTTTATAAAATTTGTTATAAGTGATTGTATTATTATAATTTTTTATCAGCTTTTCTTTCTTTCTTATTCCTTTTCTTCTATTCTTTTGAATCTTCTTTTCTGTCATTCTTTTTCTTTTTGTGCTATTCTTTTGATTTTTCTTGACTTTTCTTTTAATTTTCTTTTAGCCTTTTTTATTATTCGGTTATTCTTTTCCTTTTATTTTTTCTTGCTTTTCTTTTCTGATTTTTATATTGAAATACTAAATGCTGTTGAATTAAATTTATATAGTTACTAGCGGCCTGCCCCTGCTTCGCACGGGTATAAAATACATATCCCATGTCAGTCAGTGTAAAAAAATGATTAAAATTGATCCAGTTGTTTTGATTTATTCAATACTGCCCGTGGCCGTAGCGTTAAATTTGGAGAAAAACAATTTCCTTTCCCTATACCAAGAAGATTTCCTGCTATCTTTGGAATATCTAAATTCATATAGTACATTATTACTTATTTACTTTTATATTTTCCCTATGTATTTTATTTTTACAATTAATTACAGAATGTCTTTAAACAAACTCTTGAAAGAGCGACATCGCTGCTAAAGTCGAAGTGCTTATAGGTCTAAGCGCGGCCTCCTCGCGGGATTTTAAATCTGTAATATCTCCGAAAATGTTCACTTAAATTACATGCTGTAAAGGGCAATATTGATCTATATTAAATAAACAATTTATTTAAGGTACTCAATTGGATAAGGATTAATGCTGTATTGTATAAAAATTGCTTTGAACATAAGGCATCATTTTTCGTAAAAAGTAAATGAAAAAAACTGCTATTGTGGGTTATCCATAAGAGATAGATATATACCATCGTGGACTTTTCTGTAGACCTTTTTAAGGTGTACAAATACTTAGTACATCATTTTGATAAATCTCGTAGGGTTTAGCCTGCGTTTGCAATGTAAGCGGAAAAAAATGTAATTATTTACAGAAACCTCAAAAATTACAGTATTTCTCTACTCCGTATTGAATGTTATTATACGTACAAACCTTCCTCTGGAATCACTCTATCTATTAAAAAAAACCGCATCGAAATGTTGCGTAGTTTTAAAGTTTTATGCGTACATACGGAAATATGGACTTTGTTTTATAATATGTAGTGATTTTCCAAAACGTCTTATGTCAACTACAAAGCGAGAACGAACCGAGAACGGCATCATAGTCTGAATTGAACTTTTGGCATGATTCAGACTATGATGCCGTTCTCGGTTCGATCTCGCTCCGCTCTCGGTCCGGTAAAATATTCTTAAATAAAAAAGAATCAGAGTATTCACACTATAGTATCGGGCCAGTACCGATCCGATATCGGTCGAGCGTCGGTTCGTCGACAAGAAAATTTGACTGAAGTGAGATCGGACCTGTCTCGACCTGAACTCGCTTCTTTTGTTTCAACTGCAGTCTTTCATCAGTCGCGCCGCATGTGTTTAGCATTTATGTTAAATAAAATTAATTAAATAATTATGTCTGGTAATAAATCCGCCGAGTGGTATCCGGCTGAATAGAATAGTACCACCCTCTTTTCTTACCGAGGTGTCGTAAAAGGCGACTAAGGTAAGTCGACCCGCCGTGTGGTATCCGGCTGAGTAGAATAGACCACCCTCATTTCTTACCGAGATGTCGTAAAAGGCGACTAAGGTAAGTTGACTCACCTTGTGGTATCCGGCTGAGTAGAATAGACCACCCTCATTTCTTTCCGAGGTGTCGTAAAAGGCGACTAAGGTAAGTCGACCCGCCGTGTGGTATCCGGCTGAGTAGAATAGACCACCCTCATTTCTTACCGAGACGTCGTAAAAGGCGACTAAGGTAAGTTGACTCACCGTGTGGTATCCGGTTAAGTAGAATAGACCACCCTTTTTCTTATCGAGGTGTCGTAAAATACGACTAAGATAAGTTGACGTCAGGCAGGCGGCCGGTCGTAAAATACGTAGCCATATCATGTGACAACAAGTTTATAACATGTTGTGCCAACCCCACTTAGAGTGGGATAAGGGCAGGAAGATGATGATATTTTATTACTTACCTTATCCAAACCATTAGTAACCTGACGAAAAGATGTGTTTCTTTTTAAAATTTGCGCTCAATTATTTTTAAAATCATTTCAAATATTCCTGAATACAATCCTAAATCAATATAATGAACATTATTCTTCATTATTTACCAAATGACGAAATAAAGTATAATATTCGTCTTCCTCTTTTCTCGGTAATAAACTTTTACTTTTACTAAAACCCATATTTTCTTGTCCCCTTTTTTTCTTTTCTTTTTGTTATAATTTTTTTTTAATTTATATCTTGTTTATCCAAAATGCTATTGTTGCTAATTCTTGAATAGAAAAATTGAATTCCATTTTCTGGCGAATAAAATTAATATGATTCTTTTTTTAAACATCGTATGTCGACCATGAATCGAGATCGAACCGAGAACGGCATCGAGTAGTGTAGACACAGTGAGATTTGACCGGACCGAGAACGAAGCGAGATCGTACCGAGAACGGCATCATAGTATGAATCCAGCCTTACTCTCACAAATCAAGTCCAGTCCAATTTCTTAAATGTCAGTTACATCTGACATGACAATTTATTCTTAATGTAGATAGCAAACTGAAGAAAATGATGGGATAAACATACTTCAGAGGTTAAATATATTGGATATCCACGGTGGAGAGGTTTGGTGGTAGCACCAAATACATCGACCCCACAAAGTGTTATTACAAATTATAGGACTAAACCTTTCTCACGAACCTAATGAATTCATTATATTTGTCAAAACGCATGAAAATTAATTCAGTAATTTCTGAGTTAAACACGAATAGAATGACGCTCCGGAGGATTTTTTTTATATTGTTGTATATTACATATATTTTCTTTTATCGCGGATTATAGCTAAATAATATTCTCATTACTTTTGTTCGATACTTATTTTAATTTGGATTTAAATAACGCTAGTAAAATTTTAATAACATATAAACCTCACAAGAAAATTATTTTCGAGTCGTAAGTAATCGGTGGATCGCATTATTGATCTGGCTCATCTCGCAGTACGGCACATCTCAAGGGCGGAGGCGTAGGATAAGATCGTAAACCACACCAATTACATAGTAGCCCTCCCCGGGGAGCGTCCAGAAAGTGGTTTTTTATTACAGATAGACCTACCTTAGAGAATAATTGTGTAGCTTATATCGGGAAGGACTCCAATTAAATGTTTTTTATAGTTATCTGTCTTGCTTTCTTAATAAATTGCTTTCCGTTGTGTTACAATATTGATATTCATCTGGCTTAATTTGCATTTGTTGTGTGGAAATTTTGGAAAAAATAATTCATTGATGAAACTTGATAAAAATGTCATCAACAATAAATTGGTGATGAAATTTGAATTATTGTGATAATTCATACAATTACATTCCATTGAATGCTATGGCACCTGTTGAAAAAAGAAAATGCAAGCAAAGGTAGGGCGGGTTCTTTGGTAGGTGTCTATTTAGTCTTGCATTACAAACCTTTTTATTTCAAATATGTCGGACTACACTTATCTTGCAAAATACTTCAAACTTAAGTAATTAAAATATAGAAGAATGAAGATGTTTAAAGAATGAAAACTTTCAAGGTCATTAGTACAAAGTAGTGCTGAGTAGGATAGACCACCCTCTTTCATACTGAGGTGTCGTAAAAGGCGACTAAGGTCCGTTGACGTCAGGTAGGTGGCCAGTCGTGAAATATGTAGCTAAATCATGTGACAACATGTTTATAACCTGTTGTGCCGACGCTACTTAAGAGTGGAAAAAGGGCAGGAGGACGATGATTTTTTTTATTTTTATTGAATTAAACAAGAAATATCTATATCAACGAGTCCATAACAAAACGCTAAAGTATTCAATACGCGTAGATAAAATGTTGATTTAGCTTACATCTGTAAGCCTGCCACTCGGCTCCACAAAGCAACGGTATAAATAAAAGAGGGGAAGGTAAACGCTCAGAGAAATTGGAGCGATCGCAAACATATATCACGATCGGGAATATATTTCAAAATATACACACTACTAGACTCGATTATGCTTGGTTTTTTAGACGTTTGGTCGGTTCAAGTTAAGCATTGAAATATTCTCAATTTGTTATTATATGCATTTTTCATGTTTTTCCAAGGAAACACTGATTTTTTTATATATTTTACGTTAGCTTAGTAATAAAGCTTTAATTGTGTTTAATTTCATCAATGGTGGTCGAGTGTATAACTCGTAAATGGTTGACAAACATACAGACGAAATAAACAAGAAATAGAAGCTTTTACGTCGGGCTAATATATAGGATAAAAACACACAGATTTTCCTTCGAGAAGAGGAAAAAAAACCATAACTTTATGCGAGGTATATTGTTTTTTTCACTGAGGGTATTTTACGACTAAAATCGACGCGAAAGAAATCGCGGGTAACACTAGTATACATAAAAATTCCGTTTCTATCTAAACTTCAAAACCACGGAACAGATTTTAATACAATCTTCTGGATCAAAATACAATTCTTAGTAATTGTATTTTGATCCAGCTTAAAGGACAGGATAGTTTTTAATCTTAATATATAATGTTACCTATTTAAGTTACTATTTAAAGTTTTATAAGTTTTTTAATAGATATCTGTATTACTTTACAGCTTTAAGGTTTTTTATTCATGCATTTTTATTAAAGTCAAATCTGAAGTAAAAGAAGTAGGTTCTATATCGCGATTCGCGATATATATCGAAGGTTCTTATGAAAGACAAAACATTGTAAGTTTAGTGGAAATTTAAGGAAAACTTTTCACAGACAACGTCTGTTCGGGCAGCTAGTATAATATGTTTTATTGTTTACTTAATTATTAAGCAAGACTATCTTTCTTTTTATATTTATCTAATTTGATAACATTAGCCGAACAGCTGGTTCTTATTCCTCATCCAAATGATAGATGCAGCGGGAATTAGTCGTGCAGAAATAGTTCTATTGTGTTGACCAAGCTCCGACTTCATTATTCAACGTCGGCCCGTCTGTCTGTCTGTCGCTTGTCCGCTTTCAACCAACGCAGCAAAGCAGCTGCATCTGCATCAGGGTGGATTAATTTTCAATGGCCTGTACCAACATACACTAATATTTCGCTTTATATTATTAGATCCTGGGTGGCCGAGCCTTGTTCGGTCATTTTTTAAAAGATATAAAAAAAGAAACTTAAAAAAAAGAAAAAATAGTTAGGTAGGTGGGGCTCGATCCTAGGTATGTTCATTTCTAGAGACCGCTCGTTTCCAGAATACGCTACGCTGACTTGACAAATTTACGGCAAATATAGTGTTTTATATTCAGTGTAAATTTAGTATTTTTTGATGCCTAAAAACCTAGCTAGATCGATTTTTCTCCCCTAAAACCCCCTACATACTGAATTTCAGGAAAATCGTTTGAGCCGTTTCCGAGATTCCGAAAATATATGTAAGATTTAAAATCTTAAGTTTCCAAACAGTGTGTTAGATGTGTAATGAATGGCAATCTTATAGTTTATTGTCTATAGTGTATTGTCTATGCGAGTGAGTGACTGAACCCCCCCTTCCCTTTTGATGGACGACGCTAGCACGAACGAAGTCTCTGTGTATTTAATTTTATAAAGAAAGTATTAAACGCAGTTATTTAAAGTAAAAAGTGCTTTCATTCAGACCCACAACCACATATATATGCATATATACATAAAAGATTAACAAAAGATCATTTCAAAATTAAAGATAATAATACTAACTGTACCCTTCGGTCGAACTTTCATTGCAAACTTTATATGCACTTGGCACATACGTGCGCAAGAATATTACTTTTTACAATCTTTGGTCTTTATAATATTAACATTTGATTGATGTTCAACTTGTCTACAAGAACTTTTGACAGTGATTAGTGACAGCATTAAAATAAATTGAGGAATACTTAGAAAGCATGCTTATAAATATACCTCCTAGGAGATTTAAACTAATATCTAAATCTAAATTACACAAAAAACCTTAATTTTTAATAACATACAATCAGTTTGTAAAAAAAAAACTATAAAACAAGAGCAGTAATTTTCTAAATAGAATATATATTTTACTTACCTTTCAATTAATACAACCCTACATAAATAATGTAAAGAGGCAAATAAGAAAGGAAGTTAGCGATAAACGTTTTGCGCTGTCGACAGGTGGCGATTATAAAGAAAGTTTTACAGCGGAAAAAAAGGCAATACGGCGGCCTAACGAGATTCAACAAAGGCAGGTCTCAGCCAAGCTTTTAGCTGCATTCCACGCTTTCATATTCCACCAAGAAATATTAAACGATTATCCACACGAAAGAAAATACCTTTAAGGCTTTGGAAATAGTTTTTCTTTTAAACTTTCCAATGTTTTTGAACGCGATTTGACTCAAAACGCGACTACAGTGATTTTGTTGAAATAGTTTTTAAAATGTTGACTTTTATAATGTTTTATCTGGAACGTGGAGTTCTTCTATAAAAAAAGTTTTATAGAAAATAATTATTTTTCTTTTCCACCGACAGACGTCAACATACGAGTATGTCTCACACACACACACAACACACACACGCACGCACGCACACACACAAACACACACACACACACAATCCTTAAAGAGGTGTCGTAAAAGGCAACTAAGGTAAGTCGACCTACCGTGTGGTATCCGGTTTAATAGAATCAGTCAGGCGGCCGGTCGTAAAAACACAGCAAAATCATGTGACAACATGTTTATAACATTTTTTTAATGTCAGGAAAACCCATTATGGGTCGTCACCGCCACACGGGGACGAGAGACGGGTATGTCGGACTCGCATCGACTAAAAATCTGACAGCGCTCCACCACGCTTCTGGTGGCGGGGACAGGGTACGTATAAAACATTGCCCCCGTCCCCGCCAGCAGCAACTGTGTACCCCAGAGTGCGCCACCTCGGGGTCGGGGCCTCTCTAAAAGCGTCCCCTACCTCCGCTGGACGATGCATCGGGAGCACCAGATGCATCGACCGCCTCGGGGACGTTGTAAGGTGCCGGCAGTGTCACCTGCTTTAACCTAGCAGTAGCTTTTACAAACCTGATTATATATGAATGGGACATTTGTTAGGTCCTCAACTGTAATTTCTTGTCGTGAGTGATAAAATGTATTTAATCAGAGTGAACTGACACTAAAGTTATTTGGGCGGTTATCGAAGCGATACGCTTTAGATATAACTAAAAGCTTTTTTATACATGACGTATGTTTTACCCACGCTTAATATAAGCGCGGCAAGTGCTTGCTTCAGTAAGATAAATAAGTATTGTCATGCGTCATTACTCTACATCACAATTCAATGTCAATGCATCTCATAATTATGCAAAAACGGGCGTACAATATTTACTGTTTTAACCTCAATTTATCCCCCTTCTCATCATCAACATCTTCCTGCCCTTATTCTGCGTATTCCTGCCCTAAGAGGGGTCGGCGCAACATGTTATAAACATGCTGTCACGTGATTTGGCTACGTATTTTACGACCGGCCGCCTACCTGACATCAACTTACCATAGAGTTGTCTATTCTACTTAACCGGATACCACACAGTGGTTCAACTTACCTTAGTCGCCTTTTACGACACCTCGGTAAGAAATGAGGATGGTCTATTCTACTCAGTCGGACACCACACGGCAAGTCGACTTACCTTAGTCGCCTTTTACGACACCTCGGTAAGAAATGAGGGTGGTCTATTCTACTCAGCCGGACACCACACGGCAGGTCGACTTATCTTAGTCGCCTTTTACGACAACTCGGTAAGAAATGAGGGTGCCACTATTCTATTCCACCAGATACCACACGGCCTCATAGATGGAATTGAAATAAGGATTACAATGTATCTAACTCAATTTGGTCTAATTTCGAATTAGGTCACTTTAATACTAATTTTGCGTTGTATAGATGGATACAATATTTTAAATCAAAGAGCTCGTAAAATGAGAGCAGGGTACTGACGCCCTCTCACCATATCACAAGTGTGTACCGACCGAGTTGGGAGCAAAGAGCGTGGATGTCAAGTGCGCGGGATCTGCTTTTAAATGTAACTAGAGGAGAGTGCCGGTAAAAGGTATCCTGTCAAGTGTTTTATCTGTTCCACTATCTGCTCTTAGTCTTTCGAATCAGCAGTTATTTCATTTTAAAATTTAAGTAGTATTCATAGTTAATGTATAGAAACTGGCTTTACTCAAGTCTTATTCTACGGGCGGAGTTCCCGCAGCGATATCGTCTTGTAAAGAGCTCATGAATAGGTGCCCCGGATGAGTTCAAATTCAAAATATAAAACTGTACTATATTCTTGAGTTTTGATATCCATATATTTGCGAGATGTCTACAATTCAATTGATGATGTATACAGTCCAATTGGTAAATACAGCCTTCATTCTTCTTCCCTTATCCCTCTCTAAGTGAGGTCGGCACAATGTCTTCTTCTTCCATTCTCCTCTATCATTCGTCAACTCTGGTGCCACTCCTTCAATATACATATCATTTTTCACACAAATCATCCATCTTTTTTTCGGCCTCCCCCTAGTCATGCATTCATACAGCTTTATTGTCTGTATTTACAAAATGGATTTCATTGAAGTCAATCTAAACGAAAGTACAAAAAGGGGAAAAAATCACAAATATGGGAAAATAAATGACATGAAATCTGTATTCATTAATAATTATTAATCATAATATTAATTAATTTCAATAAAATTCGCCTCCTATGCCCTAATTTAAGTTTAAGAACTATATTCCCCAAGGAGTTGTTAACTGCAGTGTTCCTTCCACAAACACTGTCGGTTATGTAATGTGTACAACTAGCTAGTTCTCTATTTGTTTTAACTACAATTCGGATTGTCTCTGGCGCCCTCCTTCACTGTGGCGCACTGCGGTGCTTTATAATCGCTCTGAAGGACTTATGCATACAAAATTCACGATGAAATAAATATATTTTTCAATAATCTAACCGTTACTTCAAATAACAACTGTGTGGATATAGCTCTCTTTGAACCTGTACAAGACAGTAACGACATAATGTAAATAGTATTAAGAATTATATTTTTAAAAGAGCAACCGCCGAGTTTCTTGCTGGCTCTTCTCGGTAGGAACAGCTTTCCGAACCAGCAGTAGAGTTGACGATTCAAAAGCACTTGTTTACAAGTTTATTTGAATAAAGAATATTTTGATTTTTTTTTGAATAAATACACGTTAAATTATGTAGTATGTCTCTTTTAAGTTCCTAAAGATACCGGGAGTTTTTATGTATGTTAGGCGAGTGCATAAACTTTAATGACACCAATTCTCGTGAATATTAGTTAGTGTAACAGACAGAAAGCCATACACATTTATAAAAGACTATTTACAAATGCACCGGCTCCATCCGAGTTGGAAGATTAAAACAGTAATCTAGTATTTTGATAACCATAAAAATGGTTAAAGTGGGTTAACCTTAAAAGCTATTTAGCTTAGCTATTAAGCTTAGACGTATGCTGTCGCTTTTATTTTAGAGGAGCACAATTTTGTAATACATGAATTTTTAATTACTTTCACAGTTTACTTAGCGCACGCTAGAAAATTTTTAAATTTTGCCATATTCCCAAAAAACGTTATTACTGCCCTTCTCCTATTCATCTTAGCGTGATGTTTTTTGAATAACTTTCATTTTTACTTAGCGTATGCAAGGAAAGCTTTAACATACTATCGCAGACTTTTTAATAGTATTTTTGTAAATCTATAATTCTCTAGTACATTATTTTAGTGTAACTCAGTTGGTTTACGCGACACAGGCGTCCGCGACAATCGCGCAACCTCTTCACCACAATTTACATAAAACCGTAATGTATTATTAACCAAAATCTTCCGAAAGAATTGCACTAACCTTAATAAAAACAGTAAAAAACTCCGTCCAGTAGATTTCGAGAAAAATCGATCATAAAAAAACAGCTTTTGGGGATTCTGTTCTATAATATGTATATATTTAATAGGTTTAACCACAACTTCGTTCGCGTCAATTTAAACATTGAAATACCGTTAATGAAAATGTACTTTTTCAAATAGACAATTCCGCAATGATAATATTAGCACGGATTGGTACGGATACGTATCAATTATGCTAAGTTAGCTCAGCCAAAGGGTTCTGGAAGCAATCTTATAATTTTGTTCGACGAAAGGATTTTGGGAGCAAAGATGTGTCTCAGCGAGCTACAAGTAACATACGGTCATACGTAATTACATTAAGTCACGCAGCATCGCGCTTCACGTGTCACTTTGCTGGATTTATCTTTGTAATCGCCTTTGTAATCTTTGAGAATAATAAAGTCATAAGAATACCGTAAAATCTTTTTTCCGTTATAAAATTAAGGTAAGTGTACTAGTAATTGACCATGTACTAGTAGTTGACCGTTTTGTATTAAATTTTAAATTATAAGCGTTTTGTTTGTTGTTGCTAATAACAGTTAATTTGTTAACCTGTTGCCATCTATTAACAACTGCCCAAAACCTTAGAACTGTAGCCCATTGTTTAATATTTGAAATCAAGCCCATCCGAGGCCCTATTTCACGAGCTTTTTACAAGGCGTTATCACAGCATGAACTCTGTAAAGTTCTCTTGGCGTTAAATATGAATATTATAATTATTAATGCACACTTAAAATAATGTAGGTTAAAAATCTGGGATATCGCAGACAAGAAAAACATTTTCAGATGTAGATTAAGTTAATCATACATACGACAGGGCATAGCTTGCTTAAATAAGCATAAATAAATAGTTTCACATTAAAATCTTTGCGTAAATCCGAGTTTCCTCTGGGGTGGGTGTCGGTGCAGCGTCAAACCGAGCCCTCTAACGAAGTTAATTGGTTGGAAACATTGTGCAAGCACCCCGACCCGACCGACGCGCTCACACGTAAACATTTCAAATGTCCGGGAGTTCAAATCAATCAGTTTAATTAGTCAAGGTCACACCTTACTCCTCTTACCTCATAACTGAAAACAGGCCAGGAGCTTCGACTGCTGGCCTATTTCATAAGTCATTGACCTGGAAGAGTTACTGTCGCCGAGTTCTTGCTGGTTCCTCTCGATTTCTACTACTTTCCTACTTTCCGAATCAGTGGTAGCTTCTTTAACAACATATGACGATTCAAAATATGTACATTATAATATTAACAAGTCAAGGTAAAAACAAACATGCATTGAGTGTGAAGTGGGTTAAATTGAACTTGCAAGATACCACCTTCACATACATACATTTGCAAGTTGAATAAAAGATTTTAAAAATGACGAAGTCAGTCTTGCCCCTTACAGATCCACAGCATACCGCTGAAGCACTATTGATGGAAATTGATACAATTGTAGCTTATATACCATATAGGAAAATATTATTCTCACATATAGGAAAAACTAGTTTTTCCCTGAGGAACATGGATAAAACATAATGATTGAGGATATTTTTAAACCAAATTAAACGCATTCGAAGTTGTGGGTACAACTAAAGGAGCGCCAAACGCTCCAACGTCATGCATTAGTAGCAACATAAATGTGTTAAACTAACACTATAACTATCAATATCACCAAAAACATATTAAATAGATAACTTTACTATTAAAACTCATCGCCCAAAAAGAAAAATAGCACAAATGACCCTAATTGCATGGAATAGCGCGAGCCCAAGTGCAAACAAAGTTAAGGTCCGAGTTAGTTAGAAAAGTTCTGTGAGATGCTGTGTCCACGGACGCTACGAGCGAACGTAACTCAGAAATCAGTAAGCAAAGTATGTTTCTACCAAAGAACGTTACGTATTATTCCGATTCCGAAAGGACGGAACTTCCGATTGAATTCACACCGATTCTTTCCACGAATTCCAAATTACACATTTTTCGACCTTTGCCTTCGATAATTTTGTCCCAAGGTCACAACAAAGATAATTTGTTCATAAATGAAAAATTATTAATAAACAATTTGAAAGAAAGTATAAAAGTCAAATTGTATGATGAACATTCTGAGTACGAAATTGAATAAGCCAAGAAAATTAAAATAGAAGTGTCCGCGATGACTTATTGTGTGTGTCATGATTCTATGCACTTTCTGTCATCAGTCGTAAACATTCAGCTTATAACAATAACATTTTATTATAATAAAAAATATATAAGTAATCACTTAAGGAAAAAAATGTTTCATTGAATGAAATACATAAATATAACAAAAAATTCCATTGTGAAGTGGAACCAGAAATAAAACAAAATGTCCGAAAGCAGGACGCGGATATAGCGTAAAACCAACAAACAATGGAATGATTACTTCGATTCGTTCTGGATATTTTTTCCCTGTTTACATTGGATATCGAAGCATGACTCTTTGATTTAACCTTTAAATATATACCGGAACCGGAAATAGTCAGTTTTTTAGTAGCGGAATGTGAATAAGAAAGTGGTGCTTGTGAATTTTGCATTAAATAGCAGATTTGTGATTCTATTCTCTTCTGACACGAACCCCACTTCCGCTACTTAACAACGAAGAAACATACATATTATTTGATTTATTCCAGTTTTGACATTCAATTATTATTGGAAGTTTCAATGAAACCTCGAGAATTATGAAGAGTCCATTTTCACATACATCATAATAGCAAGTGGTTTGATAGCGGAAATGTAAATACGAAAGTATCAGTTTCAGTTTCATTAAATAACGTAGTGGTATCTTGTCTACTCACACGAGACCCCACTTCTGGTACTTGACAACAAAGATAACCCAAACATCATTTGATTTCTGGTTCCGAAAATCATAAAGATCAACTTTTAAACAACTTAATTTTATAATATAGCACTGTCGATTTTCACATCCGTGTGTGCACCTTTCAAAATACATTTTTGCAAGTGATATTTAAGCTAGAGGATAACTTATTTCGTAATGTTTCGCAATACATATCCTTTTTAATTTCTGGACATTTCTTAGTTTGCTACGTAAAATAATTTTTCCTATTATTTTACCGCTTCCAAGCGTATTAAGGCTTACCGTATAAAAATTTTTAGTTTCACTTTGTACATGCAACAGCGAGACATCATACAAGTACGGTATGTTTGGATGAAGTATCCTTTTGCATATTATAAAAAACGGAGTTAAAGTTGTTCAGCGTTTACAATGCGCCGCGGTTCGCTCAGTATCACGAGAAAACATCCTGTATTGCATAAAGGAATAGGACCGAAAACTGTGTGTCAGTTTTACCTCGTAGTTTTTAGGGGTGTACACGTTGATCTTTATACAGGAACATAGGGACTCGGGGGATAAATTTCAAATAAAGTTGAGGTACCTGTCATTTGCCATAAGAGATTTCTGGAAGTGGAGTATGTGAAGTATAAAAAATGTAAGTATATATGGCAAAGAGCAGTTGAAATTTGCGCATATAATACAGGACGCTTTCATCTCGTAAAAGCAAATTGTTCACAGTGAAAGCAACTTGACCCGTTGATTTATTTCCGCATCATAACGAAACAGTACAGTAAGAGCATGAAATGAAATGAATGAAACAAATGAAACAAAACAATAAAACAAAACAATGAAATGAATGAAAAAAATTCATATGATTTAAATTAATAAGATTGATAATTCAAGGTCACAAAAAGCTTGTAATGCACGCATAATGAATCCATTTATGATTTATCCTTATCTTTGTAAAATTAAGTAACTTTTGGATTATATTTTTAAAATTATACAACTGTAACCAAGATTTAGATTTAAGATGCAGATTCTTTTAAATCTCGGTCATTACGGAATGAAGTCTCGAGTCTCAACAGGAAGGTGCTATTGTGACAAACTACTCCATGAAATTAGGATACGGAGATTTAATAAAAGAGATGAATTTTCACGTAGCTGTGGTTGTCAAACTTTAGAGATCTAACAAAACCTCATTGATTTCTGTCGACGCCTGTGAATCGAATTCCATCGTGTTTATTGCGTTTTTTAGACGCGATAGTTTTTTACGCGCTTTTATCTTTTGTCCTACATCGGATATCGAAATAAATCCTATTGGACGGTTTTATAAAAGCTAGGCTCGAGATTAACGAAGAAAGACCGTGTTTTAGGAAATTTACTGTTGAAAACGACGTTTTTCATTAAAAATAGTGATTTTACATTTTCATACAAATCTACATATGTACTACGTTTATTGACGTTCACAAAGAGTTACTCGACATGATTTGAATCCATCGAAGCAGACGTTTGGCAAACATCGTGCGAACCGTAATGTGGTATGAGACGAGATTGAGCCCTTTTCAATTTGCAGTTTGTTAAGCAAACATATATTTAGTATCAGCCAGTGCCAACTGATTTATTCTAGTCAAGCACTGCCATTACAGTGCATTCTAGTCAAGCACTGCCGTTACAGTTTAAAAACACTGTTAAAAAGAGGCTGATACAGAAACCTACTATACTCTTGAAGATTATTTAGAAGATAAGAATGTGTGGATATAGCTCTCTTTGAACCTGTACAAGACAGTAACGACTTAATGTAAATAATATTGAGAATTATATTTTTTTAAAAGAGCAACCGCCGAGTTTCTTGCTGGCTCTTCTCGGTAGGAACAGCTTTCCGAACCAGCAGTAGAGTTGACGATTCAAAAGCACTTGTTTACAAGTTTATTTGAATAAAGAATATTTTGAATTTGAATTTGAATTCAAAGAAAAACCAAATGTTCTAGAAAATCAGTATACTCTGCTTACAATCTTCAGTAAAAGATTTAAAACTTTATCGATAGATGGTTAAAGTTGCACCACGAGTTATGGTTTGTAAAATATCAGCGTAGTTTTTTGCAATTATCCGCGAAATAATTTTAATTTCTTAGCACATTGTCATTACTTTCCTATTAAGGATTTTCAAAAAGGTCACTCTTATTATATAAATTAATTAATTAATTAGTCTTTGTTACTTCGTTTAAATTAATTTGATCGAAAAAACCGTTCCTCACTTTTCAGCTATTAAATTCATTAAAACCATGGTAGCCAAGCGGTAAGAGTGCGTGATATTTACAAAGGGCTAGCAAATTCAAACCGCAGAAAAACATTGCATGTAAGTGTTTTTCTATAAAAACTTACGTACTTAATTTACAATTCCTGATGCGGCAAAGTAAGACACCATAAACCTGCATATATCTACGTGGTGAATCTATGCCACAAACCTTGGCTCTAAGGAGGTAGGAGGTTTTTGTCAACCAAAAGGACAATAAAGAGCCTTTACAGTAACTATTTAACATTCCATATCCATAGTTGTCATAAATACGTAAGTTTGTCTTTCTGTCTGTTTGTGACGCTTATCCAGTTTTTGCTACATTGCTCCAGTTTAGACTGGAAAAATTTAGCAAAAACTTTTTTACAAACTGTAACTTATATAAATGTCTAACGAATATGACAATTTTTATAAATAATTATGTATATTTTAACACTAGTTAACATTTTAACAAAGAGTACAGCTTCCATTTGTAATAATAAAAGCAAAATGTTACAACACAACTTTTCAAATTAAAAAGCTCTACCACCTTAGGTAATATAATTCATCTCAGCAAACTTAAGCTTACACGAAAAAAACTGCGAAAAAGTAATATGAAGAGGAAAATTTTATTACGATGAAAAGAACGAACTGAAGGAAAGGATAAAAGATGGCAACGGAAGTAAAGGATAAAGGAAAAGAGCGATCCAAATATTTGTATAAATTAAAGAATTTAACGGTCCGATTCGACAGAAGGAGGTTTAAGGATGACTGTCTGGTATTTGTTGACTTGGAATAATGAGATATTTATTGTCGATTGACTCAGATCTTCAAATATTTACATACACATGTATTTTATTAAATAACTAGCAGCACCCGTCACATGTTGCTGTGTAACTTAGTAGCTGATTTTCGAAAAATGTTTTTTTTTACATTTCCATCGGATTCTACATCGTTTGTAGCCGTTTGAATACTTTAAATTTCGATTGTACGTCACACAAAAAAAAAACCGAAAAAAACTCTCCTTTTTTTTGGTTTGAGGTACAAACGAAAACAAAGTAAACTTTTATATTTAAATGAGTTAATCTTGTATATATATTTCTGAATTTTGGATAGGGATCTAACGAAATTCAGCATGTAGATAGAGGGTTTTTGGGTTGTTGCTTTTTTCCTGTTTTCGGGCACTAAAAAAACTGCTAAAATAGTATGAGAAAGCAGAGGTTAATTGCGCTGTCAATTTCAAAGTCTTGATAGCTTATTTGGGAAATGGGCAGTCTCAAATTCAGATTACCAAGATCGAATCCAGGTAACATTATCTGCATTTTTTTATATTATTCATAGCATTTTTTTATATTTTTTGTTTTCAAAATACTTCTCAGGTACTTATTTTTTTTCATCCTAAAGTATATTATCGTTTGTCATATTATAAGTTTTTTAATAAATATATGGGACACTTACACACACGGTCGTCCGTCCCCAAAGTAAGTAACTTAATACTTGTGTTATGGGTGACAGACAACTGGTGAATATATATACTTATATATTTTTAAATACACACTTAAATACAAATATACACCCAGGCTCAAAGACCAACAAATTCATTTATTGAAAATGTTGGCCCTCGGCGGGAATCGAACCCGCGACCCGTGGTGCCGAAGGCAGGGTCACTACCCACTGCGCCAACGAGCCAGTCATAAGTACACTATTATTTACGAAAAAACTCGTACAAAAACTGATCCACCTTTATCTAAATCGTCTATTACTTAATCGTACTATTTATTTATCAACTTCATACTTCCAGTGAATTACAAGTTTAATTTTCGCAATTTTCTCACATGTTCGCTTTGACGGAGAGCAAGCCCATCGGCTAAACTAATTTGCGGGCTAGTTGCAACTTTTATGTCGAAGTTGCATTTTGATTACTGGCCCGGATCCTTTGACGACGAGGAAAATTCATTAACCGATTTAACTTTGAAAGGCGGAAAAGGCTGAGCTATTTGAGATTTTGCTAAAGAGATTATCTACATAAACTGACTTCATTTTTGTACGCGTTTTAATTTAAGACTATAATTTTTTCAAAAAATAAGTATTGAAATCCATAGTTATGCGAAATTCTTTTCGCCTGTTATTGGTTCCCGCATATCCTATTATACCGTTCATACCATTTTGGTCTTTCACTTCTCGTCTTTTCTGTAGTGGGCGCAACTTTTCTGTTACATCTATATCTATGTTTAGGATTTAACATAGTTAATCTTGCATCTCGGAAACATCTCCTATGATTTTCATGAAATTCAGAATTTTATACCTGTTTTCGGGTATAAGAAAAAGTTAAAATGTAGATTTGAATGCAAATGATATTTGAGCTGTCAAATGCAAAGATATGATAGCTTAATAAGGTAACGGGCGGACCAAAAAAGTTCAAAATCTGGGGTCGATTCGCTCATGTCACCCGGCGCTTTCTTTCTTTTTTTATTAATTTAATTAGTTATTAACATCTACTTGTAATCCATGTTTTAAGCAAATAATTGATTTTTGACTCTTGACTTTGACAATTTTTTTTTAATTGTATTTTTATATGTATTTTAAAAAATTACCGAGCAAGGCTCTGTCACCCAGGTGCTATATTTTAAATGCCGTATACTTACATGTAAGTATTAAAAAATTCAGAAAATATTTTCAGTCATAATACAAAATTAATGATAGAATTATTATATATAATCTATGTAGGAAGCACAAGCCGTTCTCATGCCTTATACATGTGCTACAAACTACCATTGCACTGCCCACATTCACTAGGTTAATACACATTCTTAACCATAGTTTCGCCCCATAACCTAAGCATCATCAGGAGATAGGCCTTGACAAAATCGCAAATTAAAGTCTTATCATAAATTGAACTTAGAACGTGCTAAAAGTTGAGCACAAAAAAATAACTTTTAAACTTAAACGATAGGTAACTGAGTAAAATTTTGTTCATCCATGTTTTCTCGCTTGAGGCGCTCCCGGAGAATAATTTAAAGTATCCAAGACACCCCTTAGTTAATCTTTAACTAATTGTAACTTTATTATTGCCTGTATTTTCAGAGTATTATTTCTGAACTTAGTTACGCTACAACTTCCAGAGTATATTAAATTATCTTATAAAAGACTAGAAGTCCTTTAAAAGACTTCTAGTCTTTTATAAGATATTTTATATTATATTTTTTTATTTTATATTTTCATATTTATTTTATATTTTAAATTCTTAAAAAAAGACTTTTTATGTGCATGTCTTCACACAATCCAACCATCTCTTATACAGCCTCTCTTTAATCACATATCGATCCACATTCATATTTAACTTTCGTTTGGTAACACACTTTTGAACTTAAATCCAAAAAGTTTCATCGTACTAGAAAACTAATATGATTTATACTAGGGGTGCTGGAAAACAAAATTATAATAACAAAACTCGAAGTTTTCATCGCGAGCTAAGAAAGTCATCAGTTAAATGTCAAGTGCAGACGAACTCCAGCAACAAGTAATACAAGTTGAAGCGATGGAGTTACTAAGGGTGGATTGGCACGTTCGATGAAAGTTTAGCGAGACATTTTAAAAATAAATCCATATAAATATTGACATACGAAATTTTGTCTTTTAGCCTGTCTAATCCGCTTTTAAAGCTAATCTGTACGCATAATAATGCTATTATTTAAAACAAGTAAAGCTTACATAACGGACTAACATACTAGTCAATCGGTCACCCATTACTGAGGATCGTGGTCATCTGAACCCTTTCTTCGTATGGTCTACCTCCACCTATTCCGATTCAAAATAGCCCTCACCGTCTGATAGAATTTTGTTGAGGTGGCTTTTTCACTCGGTCAGACCATCGGCGACCGACCTCACGGTCTCTTGCCTTCTGTATTGCTAACAATGACCAGCTTTTCAAGGTTGCCATCACCTCTTCATATTATGTGCCCTAAATATAAAATTATGCATTGAGGACAGGTGGGTTTTTATGCCGAGTTGATAGAGATTACGTGGAGAAAGCATAAACAAAGTTTCTTAAATTTTAAGTTAAACAATCTAAAATCCGATCTCTGATGATGCCGTGTCTTATATGGTTTGGCGATATATAAATTGAAAATCTTTAAGCTTTTAAAATATATATAAAATATAATATAAAAAAAATATTTAAGCTGTGGTAGCCCAGCGGTAACACCGTGCGCCTCTTTCGAGGAGGTCTAGGGTTCAAACCCCGGGCAGGCACCAATGAGTTTTCTAGTAAAACTTATGTGTCTAATTGATAATTGCAATTTATCACACGCTTTTCGGTGAAGGAAAACATCGTGAGGAAACCTGCATATCTCTAGAGAATTCTGGGGATATGTGTAACCTACCAATCCGCATTGGAGCAGCGTGGTAGGTCTTAGCTCCAAATCCTTCTCTCCAAAAAATAAAAGAACGGAGTGAAGAGGCCTATGCCCAGCAGTGGGATAGTAACAGGCCGTTACATTACATTACAAATTGAAAATCTATTCTTTACTGGTTACTTTAATGGTTTATACTGATATGTCATCATCCAAGATGGATGTATAGAATTTCATTCACTATTTGGCACATGTTGGGATTATTACGTTTATTTTCTGTCCGAACCAAACATAACAAATCGTCGTTTCATAATGAACGCATCTAGCCTTATAAAAGTTTGTAGAACTAAAAAACCTAGAAATTTATAAGGCTTTACGCAGTTTTCCTCGCGGGTATAACAAAGTCCGCTTACGAACAATAAGTTTCTGATAGCCAGAGTCTGTGTCCTGAGGGGCGCATTGTTGTATGCCGGCTTTGCTAGACACAAAAAATATTTATGTTTCTATTCACAGATATATATTATACAACGAATTGGGTTAATAGCTACATGGTCTATTCTAAATATAATTTAAAAAACAAAAAAAAACAAAAATGTTTTTGGGAATAAGTAGTAGGTCGAAAGTCTTTAGGTCTATTTTCATTCGCATTACATAATCAACGCCCAAAAGAGTGGGTGATTTGTGAACCTCTACGTCTTGTACCACTTGGCGGTTTATAAAGATTAGAGCAGTGGTTCTCAAACTTTTTTGGTGTCGAAACCTTTTTAGGAAGCTAAATACTCGATGGAACCCTACAAGAAAATAATAGTTTTTAAAAGTGTATTCTTTATTAATAAGCATAATAAAAGTACAATGTAATAGTTACTAATTATTACTTACTTTACCACATGGCAAGTACAATAATTATAATTGTATGGGTATGGGTAGTAAGTATTGAATAATAGAAGATAATAAAAAAGAAAAAATCTGACTAATACACCAGCTGTTTTAACACATGTTTATACAAATACAAATAAATAAATATACCTACGTGCGGCCGCGGAGTCACAACGTTCGAGAGAGGTAATTTGATTTTTTTTTCTAAATTCTTGTGGAACCCCTACAGAGGTATCGCGGAACCCTAGGGTTCAGCGGAACACACTTTGAGTAAAGCTGGATTAGAGGATAAACGCGGGCAAAGCATGACGTATGGCTTGAGCGGTAGGGATATTTAATAACTGGATAAGAACTCGTATTTTTTTAAGTGAGATACGCTAAAGCTCAATTGAAATAATTTTTTACCGAAGTGTCATAAAAGACGATTAAGGTAAATTGACGTCAGGCGGGCGGCCGGTCGTAATAATAGCCAAATCATGGGACAACATGTTTATAACATGACGTGCCGACCCCACTGAAAGTGAGATAAGGGCATGAGGATGATGATATAAGGTCAGAAGACATTTTTACAGTCCACATAGTAGTGAAATATTAACTGACATCTATAAAGAGTTTTCCTGTTCCATAGGTACATATGCGTAATAAAACTGATATATGTCAGAATTAGAAAAAAATATAGCTATTAAATGCTTGACCGTTATTAGAAGCTTAAATATGAGATAGGCACACCTGGTTTTCCGTCGTATTTTACCTCTATTTCTACCCAAATATCTCTGTCTCCTTCCTTTTTCCCCCCTTTTCACCGGACATGGCGGGAGGCGCTAGACAGCGACTCTTTGTATGTCATTGGCATTTAGTTTTCTGTCTAGTAAACTTGTGCAAATTCAGTGTTGGTAAAATTATTTAACTACCTTCAGTGAGTATTGTGTTAAATCCAGCACGTAAGTTGCACATTATTTTTATGGTTAACGGTGTTACCGTTCGTTATTTCTTTAAGAAAATTTTTATTCTTCTACCCTTTTATCTGTAATATTGTAACATCTGCAAGTATGATAATGATAATGTTGGCCCGAATTTATAAGCTATTTTTTAGAATAATGAATCCTTACAAGTGTTTTTGTAATGCATAACGATAACGTCATCCTGATGAATTGAGAGTGTTAATATGTCGCAACGAATTCACAACGCGATATCCGGCGGTTAATCTCTCTATTAGTAATTTAATTAAAGCAAACACTTTGTATAAAGGATAAATAAACTATTTGATAATGACTAATTTTTGTCAGAACTTAGTTGCGAGATAGAACAATCGACAAGTTCAATACTACAGTGATTCGAATCATGGCGTACCTAATTTGACATTTAATGTTTTAATTAAAATGAAGAATCCCGTTTTACCTACCAACCTTGCGACCTCTGTTCAATGGTTTGGTAGTGATATGTGAATGATGTATATCGATACACAGAAATGGTATAATCATCCATCCGGATTCTAGCGTGAAGCAATAAATTGTGTCAGTCAGTACTCTGATAAATCCTATGCTTTGTTTGTTCGTTTGTTCGTTTGTTGCTTAACGTTCGCTGTTTGAAAGCAATAAGAGATTATTCTATTTGCGAATAATTATGTTACAAATTATAAGCCAACTGATATATTCGACTAAAATATCAGATGTCGCGGTTGAATATCAATTAAAAGATTGACGAGATATTTTTGAACATGTTTGAACATGTCACGGCTGACCTTTTACATATGGCTTACGATATTTTTATCGTAAACGTATCTTTTCTTCTGAAAAGACAGAGATGTCAAAGGATAGCATTTGAAAGTGTGAGCGCGATTTATTTATAAAATGAATGAATGAATTTATGAATGAATAAATAAAATTTTTAATCCCATATATTCCGTTTTCAAAGTCTCATTGCTACTGTAGACAGTGCGGTCGTGTGAGAAGGCAATCGGCCAGGACGCAGTTTAATAAACGGAAGACATTGAAAACACAGTATGTAACTAGTATAATAATAAATAACTGTAATGTTGTACCATCGCATGGTACTTCTTTAATTTGTGACGTTGGTCCTAATTCATATACCAGTTGTCATTATATTCAGCTCTCGCGGGGCGGTTATCATCTTTGCACACTATGAATACGTGTAATTTTGTACCATCGCTTGGTACTTCTGCAAGTTATGACAATGAAGTTTGATCCTAATTCATATACCAATTGTCATCATATCCAGCTCTCGCGGAGCGGTTATCATCATTGCATCCTATGAATATGTATAATGTTGTACCATCCTTTGGTACTTCTGCAAATATGAAAATGACGTTTGGTACTAATTCATATACCAATTGTCATCAAATCAAGCTCTCGCGGGGCGGCTATGATCACTGCATCCTATGAAGATGTGTAATATTGTACCATCGCTTGGTATTTCTGCAAGTTATGACAATGAAGTTTGGTCTTAACTCATATACCAATTGTCATCATATCCAGCTCTCGCGGAGCGGTTATCATCATTGCATCCTATGAATATGTATAATGTTGTACCATCCTTTGGTACTTCTGCAAATATGAAAATGACGTTTGGTACTAATTCATATACCAATTGTCATCATATCAAGCTCTCGTGGGGCGGTTATCATCACTGCATCCTATGAAGATGTGTAATGTTGTACCATCGCTTGGTACTTCTGCAAATATGAAAAGGACGTTTGGTACTAATTCATATACCAATTGTCATTATATCAAGCTCTCGCGGGGCGGCTATGATCACTGCATCCTATGAAGATGTGTAATGTTGTAGCATCGCTTGGTATTTTTGCAAATTATGACAATGAAGTTTGGTCCTAATTCATATACCAATTGTCATCATATCCAGCTCTCGCGGAGCGGTTATCGTCATTGCATCCTATGAATATGTATAATGTTGTACCATCCTTTGGTACTTCTGCAAATATGAAAATGACGTTTGGTACTAATTCATATACCAATTGTCACTATATCAAGCTCTCGCGGGGCGGTTATCATCACTGCATCATATGAAGATGTGTAATGCTGTACCATCGCTTGGTACTTCTGCAAATATGAAAATGAAGTTTGGTACTAATTCATATACCAGTTGTCATCATATCCAGCTCTCACTGGGCGGTTATCGTCATTGTATCCTATGAAGATGTGTAATGTTGTAGCTTCACTCGGTACTTCTGCAAAAATGAAAATGACGTTTGCCCCTGATTTGTATACCAGGTGTCATCATATCCGACTGGTATTAGGCGGTTATCGTCACTGTAGCCTATGATTATGTATAATGTTGTACCATCGCGTGGCATTTTTGCAAGTATAACAATGACAAAGTTGCTGAGAAGAGCAGCTCTGGTCTTAAAAAGTAATCTTGTTTACAAAATATTCGGGAATGGACGGGAATTAAGAGCACTCCAAAACTCTTCCGTCTTGCCAAGAATAAAAAGGCATATGCGGAGTTGACTGCTAACTTTCACTAGTTTGAAAGACACGCAAAGAAGAAGATGACAATGACTTTTTTCCAAATGCATATACCAGTTGGCATCATATCCAGCCCTCGTGGGGTGGTTATTTTTATTGATACTTCATGAACATCTGTAATGGTGTACCATCGCTTGGTAATTATGCAAATATGAAAATGATGTTTTCCAAATTCATATAACAGTTGTCAGCATATCCAGCTCTCGCGGGGCGAATGTCATCATTGCCACCACATTAATATTTATAATGCACCATCGCTTGGCACGTCTGCAAGTATGACACTGATGATGGTTTAGATTCTTATGCCAGTTGTCATCATTATCAGCTCTCGCAGAGCAGTTATCATCTTTGCCACCCCGTGAATATCTGTGTTGTACGGTCGCGTGGTAATTCGGCAAGCATAACAATGAAGTTGGTCCAAATTTATATGCCTGTTATAACCATGACCAATTCTCGTGGGTCGGCTATAATCATTGCCATTCTGCGAAAATCTGTAATAAGGGGACAAAAGTGTCAATTATCGCCCACTAGGGTCAATAGTAACAAAGGCAATACCTCCAAATCTTTTCGAGTGGGAAGTCTAGCACAGTACGTCAGCCCCTGAAGAAAAATAGGAGCTCCATATTATTTGTTACTATCAGAGTATCGTATACCGCTATCTAAAAAGCCTCAGCATAATATTTGACCGTAGTCGCACTTCGGAGTCACACAACATGACTTACACGTGACAAGGAGATTTGACTTAGCCGCCACAACGCGAGCTTTATTTCTCCTCTATCTTCATTTCAAAGGATGATAGCGCATATCGTCCCATTTTCAATATAAAACTACTAAGTTAATAAACGGGAGATTGCATATGCGAGGTAAATTTATCACAGATAGTCGCTTCCTACGGCTGGTTATGAAAATCAAATGCTAGAAATGTTGTCTGTCTTTTCGGCATCCGAAATTATGCGTGTTGGCTAATTTATAGCGCAAAATATTTGAATAAAAACTCTAAGGTTGGTCGTCGATTTGACCTTGACTATCTCTTGTGTAACAAAACTAGATCTTTGTGGCCAAGTTCATAGAACTGCTACCACCTAAGAATGTAAGTATGTGGCTCTTGTTGCTAAAGGCACACGCGATACTGAGAGTTCTGAAGGATTTATTTAGTGGACGTATTCAATGTTGCCAGGTTAAGGTCCTTCGCGGGAGACCTAATCACCGAGCTACTCTCGGGTTTCTAAGTACGTTATCAGAACATTTGTTCATGGTAAAATACTCGCTTCCCGATCCAGAAGACTGATATAAAATTAATGTCTTAAGAATTTTCAATAAAACAACAGCTACTCGGCAATCGCAGAGTTGGTTTCCATTTTGAAAGACCAGAAATGTCAAAGTATGTCAAAAATGTCAAAAGTATGGTATTAATTGAATATGATACCGCATCGAAAGCGGAACGAAATCTCAGCTGATAACATAGCTAATTTTGATCGATAAATGTGATCGATTTATATGCATTGAAGACCGCTTGCGTGGTGACAAACGCAACTTAGATTACAACAATCACAAGGCAATGTATTAACGACGCTTTTAGCGTGCCGTGGAAACGTTCGCTATTGTAACTACATGTATGTAACATGTCTATATTCGACAGTAGTTCCATCGATGAGAAATCGATAGTGTTTTAATACGTTTCTAGCTAATCTACATTTAAAGCATAACCTATCCTATTAAACAATTTTACCTAACAAATCAGCAAAATACACTTCATATAAGAAGTGACAAGTAAATAATATGTACATGTTTTGGTCAAATATTTTTTAAATTCATATCTTTAAGGAACTTAAGGTACGAAAACCACCAAATCGGAATATTAGAGGTGTTACAAGGTGTAGAGAAAAAATATACTGTCTCCACATTATAATAATGTAAAAAACAATAACGTATTTCAGGTGGTTGGGTATACAACCACATTACTATTTTATGTTTAGGTCGCAGGATAAAGGACCTAACCCTCAGTGTGTTAATAACAAACATTCTGTGGTGTTGACTTATCGATGAACTTACTCCTTTTTCCAAATAATTTATTTAAGTCACATTGGCACCTTTTCACCAGGCGATAACAAACACGTCTCATATTTAAGCTTCTAATAACGGTCAAGCATTTAATAGAGGCGTTTTACCTGAAATAAAACGCTTATTAAATACTTACCTTATTAGAAGCTTACTTTTTATACCTGCCTGGTGCTTAATGAGACACAATGACATACAAAGAGTCGCTGTCTAGCGCCTCCCGCCATGTCCGGTGAAAAGGGGGGAAAAAGGAAGGAGACAGAGATATTTGGGTAGAAAGAGAGGTAAAATACGACGGAAAACCAGGTGTGCCTATCTCATATTTAAGCTTCTAATAAGGTAAGTATTTAATAAGCGTTTTATTTCAGGTAAAACGCCTCTAATATATCGGACATGGGTTCATGTTATTGTCCTGTAGGGACACTAAAAGGAAACATGCTTTATAAAACACAAGCATATAAAATTTAAGCTTACTAAATTCATTTTCTTGTACCGGATTATTATTTTCTTGTGTGCTATAAACATTAATATTTATAGCATTAATATAACCTATTCATTCACCTCAAAAAATAGGGTTACATTTTTTCTCCCAGTCTCTCTCCTCTAAATTAAAAATTTCTTGACAAACGCGGATTATATGGTATAATTTAGGGTATCAGAATCAAAAATAGCTAAATCCCAAAGTCACAATCAAACTCAGGTAATTTTAAATATTTGTATTACTGTTTTTTCATAGTGATTAAATCTGTGTTTAATATTTTTTATTTGTCGAAACTCCAAGAATTAAACACATATTTAAAAAATTCCATTTTACTCAATTTTAATTATTTTGGATATAGCTAGGATTGATTGTAACCCCCTCAATTATCATAACTGTTGTACGAAAATCAATGTTTCATTTTACCAAAATCACCAGACCTTTAATTAATCCAACACTAAATATTGCCAGATTGAAATAATAAAAATTAACATACAAAACAAACACTATAAACATGCCAGTCATCTAATAGCCAACCATAACGGCTGACGTATGTTTACACCGTGTGGTATCCGGCTGAATGGAATAGTACCCCCCTCAATTTCTTACCGAGGTGTCATAAAAGGTGACTAAGGTAAGTCGACCCGCCGTGTGGTATCCTGCTGAGTAGAATAGACCACATACATTTCTTACCGAGGTGTCGTAAAAGGCACTAAGGTAAGTTGACCCACCGTGTGGTATCCGGTTTAGTAAAATAGCCCACCCTCTTTCTTACCGAGGTGTCGTAAAATACGACTAAGGTAAGTTGAGGTCAAGCAGGCGGCCGGTCGTCAAAACGTAGCCAAATCATTTGACAACATGTTGTGCCGACCTCACTTAGAGTGGGATAAGGGCACGAGGCTGATGATGATGACCAGACCTTTAATTAATTGAACACTAAATATTGCCAGATTGAAATAATAAAAATTAACGAACAAAGCAAAACATGTTCTAAACATGCCAGTCATCTAATAGCCAACAATAACGGCTGACGTGTATTTGGAATACCTCGCAAGCATGCATACTAGTATATGAATATGTGTAAATTCTTAGCCGAATGTAACATTCAACGGCACTTTATCCATTTTCGTGTCTAAAGCACGCGAAGCTTGCGTGTCAAATTTGAAACCCGTCATCTAAAGATTTCATCGTACTAGCCTAGTATGAATTTACGGGAGTAAGCTTGGGGAATTTAATATTTGACATGGATACTGCTGGTTACTGACTACAAAGGCTTTTTCTTTTCTCAATACCTCACTTTTAAGCTTCGGTATCCATAGAATTAATATACTTATAGTAGGGAAATATAGAAGGGAAGGAAGTTGATAATTGATACTTTATCACACGCTTTTCGGTGAAGGAAAACATGGTTAGGAAACCTGCATATCTCTAGAGAATTCTGGAGATACGTGTAACCTACCAATCCGCATTGGAACAGCGTGGTAGTGGTGTTAGCTCCAAACCTTTTCGCCAAAAAAACGGAGAGAAGAGGCCTATTCCCAGCAGTTTTGGCAGAGTAATTGGCCGCTACTTTACTTTACTTTTAGGGAAGCCAGTCTAAAATGTGACATCATGCTGCCTCTATCCCACTAAGTGGGGTCGGCACAACATGTTATAAACATGCTGTAACATGATTTGGCTGCATTTTTACGACCGGCCGCCTGCCCGACGTCAACTTACCTTAGTCGTATTTTACCACACCTTGGTAAGGAGGGTGGTCTATTCTACTAAACCGGATACCACACGCTGGGTCAATTTACCTTAGTCGCCTTTTACGACATCTCGGTAAGAAATGAGGGTGGTCTATTCTACTCAGCCGGATACCACAGGGCGGGTCGACTTACCTTCGTCGCCTTTTACGACACCTCGGTAAGAAATTAAGAAATGAGGTTGGTACTATTCTACTTAGCCGGATACCACACGGCTAATGTCAAAAAATATAAGTATAAAATATTAATCCAAATAAAGATAATAATTGCCTAAAAAGTCATACTTAAAACTTTACTTATACTTTTTACTATCTGCTAGCTAACACAACTAATAATTTAATGGGTGAATTTTGTTATAGGTATAAATTGTACATTTGAAAGGTAAAAAACCTTTAAAAACCTTTAAAATATCTACGCAGAAGTCGCGAATAGCAGCTAGTAAATAATAATTAGCAGGACAGACTGCAAGCGAATCTCCCTAATTGGTCCAGTCCGTAGTTACTCTCACAGTGGCGGGATGCTGCGAGATATCAACCTTATGAATAGGCAAGCAGGATTATTGTGGTACCCATGGTGTCGGGCGGCTGCGGACCGCTCCGGGCATAATTAACGTTTTATAAATGGTGGGAAAATCTTAATGGACTCTGGTGATAATGTATAACATGGCTAGGAAAAACTCCTCTACATTACCTTAATTTATCTTAATATTCATTGTTTAATGGAAAGAATAGTGTTCACTATAAATGAGCATTTCAGTGTTTTCATCATCATTCATTCTCTTATCCTTATCCCACTCTAAGTGTGGTCTGATCGACATGTCACATGATTTGACTGCGTTTTTACGACCGGCTGCCTGCCTGACGTCAACTTACCTTAGTCGCCTTTTACGACACCTCGGTAAAAAATGAGGTTGGTCTATTCTACCCAGCCGGATACCACACGGCGGGTCAACTTACCTTAGTCGCCTTTTACGACACCTCGGTAAAAAATGAGGTTGGTCTATTCTACTCAGCCGGATACCACACGACGGGTCAACTTACCTTAGTCGCCTTTTACGACACCTCGGTAAGAAATGAGGGTGGTCTATTCTACTCAGCCGGATACCACACGGCGGGTCGACTTACCTTAGTCGCCTTTTACGACACCTCAGTAAGAAATGAGGGTGGTACAATTCTATTCAGCCGGATACCACACGTCATAATAGATAGTAATTAGTAGCAATATGTATGCAAGTATGGTATGGTTTATAAATAAAAAACCTTGTGTTACCTGTATGAAATGTAAAGAGTCCTGAGTAAAGGTGATTCAATTATATCAAAGAAAAAAATTTATAACGCACAAAAAATATAGTATAAGTCTGTATGTTACGATTTATATTTCCCCTTATCGAAACATAGACAATTTTAAGAAGCAAACTAAAAACGACTCAACACCTGTACGTACTGACTTACTAAAACAAAAGCGTGTTATTTTAAATGAACCGTAAATAGTTTTATCGGATTTCAATTCATTCAGGAACGCTGGACGATTCCGCGTCGGGCGTGAACATAAATAAAGGCGTGCAAATTAAAGCCCAACGTAAGAGACCGCCATTTTATTAGAGGACGCATTAAAAGTTGGAATACGGAGCTCGGAGCAAGCAGGCGAGTGTGCATTCAGAACTCATTAGACGCTTATAAAGGTAACTTGAATACCAACCACGTCTTATCTCTTAAAATATTTTAATTAAATCTACTAACTTTTCCTCGCATCGTGAAAATTTCTTGTAAACAATAGTAGACGATGTTTGTAGGAAAGGATCTAGCACGTGAAATAACCTCTTCAGGTCATTAACTTTCTTAAATTCAAAGTACCTGGTTGACCGAGTCTAGCTCGGTAATTTATTACAAAAAAAAGAAACTTAAAAAAATAATAATAATTACGTATTGTTGTTATTACATTTCTTGAGACTGCCCGTTCCCCGAATTAACTACGCTGACTTGACAGTTTATTGCAAAAATAATATAAATTGCATAAATAATATAAATTTTAGTATTTTTTAATGCCCAAAAACAGTTTTATATATACAGGGTGTTTGGAAGGTCGATGCAAAGCTGCAAACAGGAGCTAGTATAGACTATTTAGAACCATTTAAACTGAACTTATGTTAGGCGAAGTGCGACTATTTTTTTTTATAAAATTTTAAAGATTTTTGAAGAAAAATCCGAAGTTATGTCATTATTTGCTAATAATCGGCCATTTTGAAGCCAAAGTCAATTATTTTTTATTTTATTTTATTAAACTAATGTGTAAACAGTGTAATAAAACATGATTAAGGTATCTGTGTTAAGAGATATTTTTTTTACAGATATTTGAAGTCAATCATTTCTTTTAAGATCAGAGAAAGCTGATTTTTGATGGCATTTAAAAAAAAAATAGATTGTGCTTTTTTAGTTCAAACATTTTATTAAATATGCCTGGTCATTGTTCTTTATTTTGAGGTATCAACTATGCGGATAGCCCGCAAATTATTGAAATTAAGATCTACAAACTAAATTGCGAGAGAAAATTAAAATTTATAGGCGAAGTAATTAAAACAAAATTTTAATGAAAGTCATTTATTTTTCGTGTTCAAAATGTCCGCCGCGGTTTCTAACACAAGCACGGGCCCGACTTCTCACTTCTGTTGTCGTTATCTTTAACTTCATTTCCACTTTCATCGTCGCGAACGCTGAATTAATTCTGTCAATTAATTCTTCTTTTGTGTTTATTTCCACATTTGTGTATACTAGCTCCTTAGCCCGACCCCACACGTAAAAGTCAAGCGGAGTCAGGTCAGGTGAACGGGCGGGCCAAGGGATGGGCCCATCTCTGCCGATCCAGCTATTGGGGAAACAATTGTTTAAGTGCTCCCGTACATTTAATGTCCAATGCGCTGGACAACCATCTTGTTGAAAAATGAGCTCTCGGTCGCTAACGAATATCAAGGCCCCAGACTCCTCTACAAGCTCTGGAAGATCATTTTGCAGGAATTCTAAATAATTATTTCCATTTAAATTATCTGGTAAGAAATGAGGCCCAATCAAAATTTTGCCAATAACTCCGGCCCACACATTGACCGAGAATTTCTTTTGGAATGATTTTTGCGTTTTCCAATGTGGATTATTATGTTTTTCAGCCCATAGATGAAGGTTATGGAAATTAATAATGCCTTCCCTTGAAAATTTACTTTCATCTGTCCACAAGATTGACTTCAGGAACCATGCATCTTCAATGTCTGAGTTGAGAAGAAAACGACAAAACTGAATCCTACTCTGAGGATCTCACTCTTCAAGGCCTTGAACACCCGTACCATGAAACGGGTACTTGTTGTTTTTGTGCATTGTATTCCACACCTTCCAATGACAAATGTTTAAATTTCGTGCTACTTTTCTCGTGCTAGTATGTGGATCAGCTTGAAACGCCGCCAAAATATCATCCTCAATATCAGTACTATGTCTACCTGCATTGACTCCAGGTTCCACACGGTGTATCCCATCTTCAGCAAGCCGACGAAATGTGTTGTAAAATACTCTCACATTCGGTACTCTGCGATTAGGATAGCGTTCTTGGTACATCCTTCGTGCTAAAGAACCATTGCCGTCTGCTTTGCCATACATAAAAACGATGTCAGCATATTCTTCGTTCGAAAAAGTAGCCATATAAGACGGGCCGGACCTGTGTTAGACACCGCGGCGGACATTTTGAACACGAAAAATAAATGATTTTCATTAAAATTTTGTTTTAATTACTTCGCCTATAAATTTTAATTTTCTCTCGCAATTTAGTTTGTAGATCTTAATTTCAATAATTTGCGGGCTATCCGCATAGTTGATACCTCAAAATAAAGAACAATGACCAGGCATATTTAATAAAATGTTTGAACTAAAAAAGCACAATCTATTTTTTTTTTAAGTGCCATCAAAAATCAGCTTTCTCTGATCTTAAAAGAAATGATTGACTTCAAATATCTGTAAAAAAAATATCTCTTAACACAGATACCTTAATCATGTTTTATTACACTGTTTACACATTAGTTTAATAAAATAAAATAAAAAATAATTGACTTTGGCTTCAAAATGGCCGATTATTAGCAAATAATGACATAACTTCGGATTTTTCTTCAAAAATCTTTAAAATTTTATAAAAAAAAAATAGTCGCACTTCGCCTAACATAACTTCAGTTTAAATGGTTCTAAATAGTCTATACTAGCTCCTGTTTGCAGCTTTGCATCGACCTTCCAAACACCCTGTATATATATATATATATATATATATATATATATATATATATACACACACACACACACACGCATACGTACATACATACAAGATTAACTCGTTTAAATATTAAAAATATTTTCGGAACCTCAGAAACGGTTCCAACGATTTTCCTGAAATTCAGCATGCAGTGGGGTTTGGGGCAGAAAAATAGATCAATACAGGATTAACTCATTTAAATATTAAAGCTATATATACACACAATTCCACATTAAAAAAGATATGGAATCATGTACCTGTAGTTATACTACAGAACGCCATGGAGGTGGTAAAAACTATCCAATCATGTGTTATTCAATGTTACAAAGCCGCCCCCCTTCCCCTCCTACTCCTGCAAACTATATCTGTAGGTCCACGTAACGGCCGGTGTGCTCCGTGACCTGAATCAGGCCGGTGACGAATGCCCATTGATAGGGCCCGCGGTGCACCCGGACCGAAATACATTCATCGATTCTTTGTATCCAGAGACCTAAATCGTTCGATTATCGATGTGGGTTCACAGCTATGTATAGAGATGAACTCATTTATCTCTCCAGAAGTTATGAGAGAATCATTTATACTCTAGCTTTTTAGCTATACTCTATCTATACAGGATCTAACGGAAACTTTCACATACCTTACACATGCAGGACCAGTCATCACACGTATCATAAAATAAAAACAACACACCAAACAAACACTACACACACTCACTACGATCGTTTCGCCCCGTGACCGAAGCATCATCACGACGATAGGCTTCACGACAAAATCGTAATGCACTACGGTTTCGTTGATTCTTAACAAAAAATTATACTCGTAAAAATAACTACTATGGAATTCCGCAAAGTAACGTCTGCTTCTAAAAATCATTTGTAACTCTCTATACATAGATACAACTCAATAAATGCATCTATCCCCACACTCTTTACGTATATTTTGAAATTCTCTCTTCCCCGCTCATTCCATATTCGTCTATATCTACACTAACATAAAAAGCTGAAGAGTTTGTTTGTTTGATTGTTTGAACGCGCTAATCTCAGGAACTACTGGACCGATTAGAAAACGCCGTTCAGTGTAAGATAGCCCATCTATTGAAGAAGGCTATAGGTTTTATATCATCACGCAAAGATGAATAGGAGAGGAGCAGCAATAAATAATAGTACGAAAACGGCATAATTTAAAGCTTTCCTTGCGTGGGCTGAGTCAACGGTGATAGTTATTAAAAAATCGTGCATTACAAAATTGTTCCCCTCTAAAAGTTCTAAATAAAAGTGACAGCATATGTCTAGCTTTTAAGGTTAACCCACTCTAACCATTTTTATGGTTATTAAAAGCCGGTTACGGTTTTAATCTTTGCACGCGGGCAGAGCTGCTGGCGATTGCTAGTTTTCTTATAAAATTGAAATTTCGTTAAATGTCACGATTTCACAGTCACAAATTTGTCAGTTAAGAAAGAAGAAGTGTTCGAACTCTTAAGTACATAATAAACATAAAAATATTACAAGAATATTTGAAATTAATTAAAATAAAGTTTTACAAAGATAATTAAAAAAATATATATTACATGTAATAAAATATCGGTTAACGAATGTACGCATTCGAGTACTTGGCTGGCTGCAGTCGCAGAAAAAGTTATTTCAATACTTTCAAAAATGATTTCCGTTAGGTCGCTCTTATAGAAACGCACTCGTTACCTCTCGTAATGTAATTAAAATCCGCGTCAACAGTAATTATATAGCACGTCACGACAACAAACTTGCAAGCAGTTCAACATTCAACAACATGTCAGCACTTGTAACACAGGTATTCCCTAGCACAAGTTGACAAACCCTTTTACGAATTATTACGCGATTATTTGTTTTCCGAATAAGTAGAAAAAGGCGACTAAGATAAGTTAGACGTCAGGCCGATCGTAAAGTACGTAGCCAAATCATGCGACATGTCCATAACATGCTGTGCCGACCCCACTTAGAATGGGATATGGGTAGGAGAATAAATATTAATTATATAAATAGTATAAGGAAATTATATCTGTACCTTACATTTTGTACCTAATAAGAAAATATGTATATATTTTAACTCTTGAATTTGGACTTTTCTGAAATTGTAACGTCTTCTTATTATCTCGCCGCTTGGCTTAGGCCTTCTCTCTCGGTTTTTGAATATGACTGTTGGAACTCAGACCCACTACGCCTTTCTATTGCAGTTTTGTACATATCCACAGAACATCCACATAGAGATTGGAGGTTTGTCACGATGTTATCCTTCACTGAAAGGCGTCATCATCATCATCATCCTCCTGCCCTTATCCCACCCCAAGTGGGGTCGACACAGCATGTTATAAATATGCTGGCTGCGTTTTTACGACCGGCCGCCTGCCTGACGTCAACTTACTTTAGTCGTATTTTACGACACTTCGGTAAGAAAGAGGGTGCTCTATTTTACTAAACCGGATACCACACGGTGGGTCTACTTACCTTAGTCGCCTTTTACGACACCTTGGTAAGAAATGAGGTTAGTCAATTCTACTCAGCCGGATATCACACGGCGCCTTCACTAAAAAGGGTGTGATCACAAATAACAATCAGGTAGTGTTTTAACAGAAAAAGTCTGACGTCAACTTAACTTGTCGTATTTCGACGTCGACGACACCTCCATAAGAAAGAGGGTGGTCTATTCTACTTAACCGGATATCACATGGTGAGTCAACTTACCTTAGTCGCCTTTTACGACACCTCGTTAAGACATGAGGGTGGTCTATTCTACTCAGCCGGATACCACACGGCGGGTCGACTTACCTTAGTCGTATTTTACGACACCTCGGTAAGACATGAGGGTGGTCTATTCTACTCAGCCGGATACCACACGGCGGATCGACTTACCTTAGTCGCCTTTTACGACACCTCGGTAAGAAACGATGATGGTACTATTCTATTCAGCCCGATAAAACACGGCGGAACAAGTTTATAGTTAGTTATTTTTTTTCAAATAAAAGGGGCTAAGATATTATGTAAGATTAAAGCGGAATAGTTGTAAATGTCTAAGCAACTGTTGCAATAAACCACAACTTTAAGTTTTAATCGAAACAAATTGTTGTGTAAATCCACCCAATAACTCACACGTAAGCCTACATAAACCTATACAACTGTTTGTCTTCAGTGGCGGTCGCCTGTTGCTAATCTAAATGCCAAGGCATTCTTAAGATAAAAAAGGTTACTTTTAACTTTAAGGTTACTATTAACGAATAGTTTTTGGCACTGGTATATCCCTTTTATTCACTTCACATGTATTTTATTTTTATTTAATTAACGTATTTTATACACACATTTGTATTTATTTACACGCACTCGTTACGCACAGAATATATATTGAATTAAGTTTGACACTTGTTTATGGTCACGATTTAAAAAAGAAACAAAAGCGTAATTTATTAAAATTATTGTCAGTGATCTGTGGCGCGTTCGAAATTCGAATAGTTTCGCGGCATCGAGGCGGGCGGCCGGCTAGAGCTTCCCGCCGTTCTGACGCCCCCGCCGCGTTTCACGCTCAAAACTGAGAGCAGACTACGCATAAACATATAATAAAATTTTAATATTAAATTTCTAAGTTAATATAGGTATTTTTAAAAATAATTAAAATGGCGTTGGGATCTTATTAAATATTATAATCCCTGAAATTGTAAATGTTGCAGGCGTGTAACGATGCAATACCTTTCAATCGCTGCGTAACAAGAGTATTTATCTCGTTAGCTTCAATAGACTAACGATACTTATTTTAGCTATATCTGTAGATAGAGATTAAAAAAGATAATAATTACAAATTAAAAAAAATATCTCATAATTCTATTATAAATTCTGCAATTACTATTAAAAATTTCAACAGACTGTTTTGTATAAACCTAAAAGAATAATTTGCTAAAAAAAATATATATTTTATTAAGACTATTTTTTTCGAGGCAACACCTACACTCACATCGATAAGCGATTGTACAACTTAAAAAGCTTTTCTCTTTTTCTTTTTTGAAATTATCTTTAACACGCAAGGCAGGCACCATAATATGTTACATGCCTTTTGAATAACTAGCGGCATACATTATACTACACAGTTTATTTCTCTGTGAAAAATGTGACATTCTTTACGATTCCCAGACATTTACAGCGCCGCCTAAAATATTTCCATGACTGTGTTAGATAAAGATTACAAAATATTGTTTACGTCACTTTCCACGATACCAAAAATGGACTATTGCATGATATAACAGCACTTAAGTTTCTTATCTTAAACACAAAAGTTTACAGAGTAACATTTATCTTTAAAATAAACGAACTTTGTTATTTATCAAAAATATATAAAACAATTGAATTATGAATGTTATTTTATCAAGAATATCGAAAACAATGACATTTTATATCACTACATATTATAAAACAAAGTCCATATTTCCGTATGTACGCATAAAACTTTAAAACTACGCAACCGATTTTGATGCGGTTTTTTTTAATAGATAGAGTGATTCTAGAGAAAGGTTTGTACGTATAATAACATTCAATACGAAGTAGAGGAATACTGTAATTTTTGAGGTTTCTGTAAATAATTACATTTTTTTCCGCTTACATTGCAAACGCAGGCTAAACCCTACGAGATTTATCAAAATGATGTACTAAGTATTTGTACACCTTAAAAAGGTCTACAGAAAAGTCCGCGATGGTATATATCTATCTCTTATGGATAACCCACAATAGCAGTTTTTTTCATTTACTTTTTACGAAAAATGATGCCTTATGTTCAAAGCAATTTTTATACAATACAGCATTAATCCTTATTCAATTGAGTACCTTAAATAAATTGTTGATTTAATATAGATCAATATGGCCGTTTACAGCATGCAATTTAAGTGAACATTTTCGGAGATATTACAGATTTAAAATGCCGTGAGGACGCCGCGCTTCACCCTATAGCACTTCGAATCTTTTGGAGTTTGTTTAAAGACATTCTGTAATTAATTGTAAAAATAAAATACATAGGTAAAATGTAAAAATGTACTATATGAGTTTAGATATTCCAAAGATAGCAGGAAATCGTCTTGGTATAGGGAGAGGAAATTGTTTTTCTCCAAATTTAACGCTTGCGGGCCACGGGCAGTAATGAATAAATCAAAACTACTGGATCGATTTTAATCATTTTTTTACACTGACTGACATAGGATATATATTTTATACCCGTGCGAAGCATGGGCAGGCCGCTAGTAAATTATATTTAAGTTACTTTTTTTTCGGAAATTAATTATTTGTTTTTGTTTTTAATGGGAATAAATACGACAAAGTCAATTTTGAATCTAAACTATAATGGTTCTTTTATTAGAACCAAACTTAAATATTAATTTAAAAATACAGTTAAATTATGCATAACACGTACGTACGTTATTTTATAAATAAAGGGTTTAAATACAACAATATTTAACTTAAAACTACTTTATGTATAATGTTAGGATAACTTAAAAATCTTAATACGATTAAGTATAAAATAATTAAGAGGATAAATTTCACCTTTCGATGTATTGCTATTTTCGTTTAAGATGCTTTACCTGAAAAAGAAAAGAAACTGTAATAATAAATTAAACAGATATGTTTATTTAAAGTTATATCATAAAGCAGACAATCTGTCTGTTAAGCTTTTAAGGCTAATTCATGGGAATAAGATGGCAATTTCATAGGTACCTATAAAAAATTATTTAATAAAATTCCAATTTCCAAAAATTCAATTTTAGCTTAGCTTAACTTTAAAATCCCTGTTAAAATGAAAGCTTACTATGATGATTTCATTAAGAACGCGTGGACATAGCTACTCTTCGACCCTGTACAAGATGGTAATGATTAAATGTAACAAGTTATAAGAATTATATTTTGATAGGAGCAACCGCCGAGTTTCTTGCTGGCTGGTCTCGGTAAGAACAGCTTTCCGAACCAGCAGTAGAGTTGACGATTCAAAAGCACTTGTTTATAAGTTTACTTGAATAAAGATCATTTAGAATCTGAATTTAATATGCTGTAGTAATGTTGATGAAATTTGATTCGATTGAAGCTTACATACCGGGCTAAAATTTAGGATAAAGGAATCCAGTCTTTCTTTTGGAAACAGAGGATAAAACACATTGCATTCTTGGGTGTACTTAAACGCTGCAGTTGTTACGAAGGAAGTCGCAGGAACCACGAGTTGTAAATATTATTGAAGGATCCAATTATATAAAGAAAATTTATAGGTGCTTGCCCCGGATGCGAACCTCTGACCTCTAGTAAGGGTTTCGCATTTCCTACCATTAAGCCATCACATTAATGAGTAATTTCTCAAGCAAACCCTTGTTTTTATTTTATGGGACAATATTTACTCGTTTCTATTTTCGGCCTAACGTAAAAGTTTCGTAAATTTATATAAATAACCAAATTTTTTCTTTATCGGCCTCAGTATTAAACCAAATGTTCCAGTTTTTTGGAACAATTCTCGTACTTTTTTAAACGAGCGTTCGAAAAATTTATTCATGTGAATATACAGTTAAAAAGGTTAATTTTTATCAAACATCAACAACAAAAGACATGGATGGCCTTTTCAATAATTATTTCTTTGATTCTTTGAATACACGAAATAATGAGAGGTTTAAATTCTCTAATTAGTAATTTGTTGTTAAGTTAAATGGATCGGTTTTCAATAAAATTTAAAAGTTTATAAATCATCATCCTCCTGCCCTTATCCCACTCTAAGTGGGGTCGGCACAACATGTTATAAACATGCTGTCACATGATTTGGCTACGTATTTTACGACCGGCCGCCTGCCTGACATCAACTTACCTCTGTCGTATTTTACGACAAAGGTAAGTACCTCGGTAAGAAACAGTCTATTCTACTAAACCGGATACCACACTTAACTGGTGGGTCAACTTACCTTAGTCTCCTTTTACGACACCTCGGTAAGAAATGAGGGTGGTACTATTCTATTCAGCCGGATACCATACGGCGTACTTATTTTTTTTTAATAAGAAAATTCTAAATAAAACATAGGTAAATCAAATAGTAAGTAACTCGCTCTCACATTATCCAACCATTAAAGCTTTCGCAATACTAATATTACCAAATTTTATCCTTTCATATATTATACAGTAAATGGCTCTTGACGGGTTACATAGATCATTCTAGAAGCACAGTGGAGTAATCAGCCGAGTTGTGACGTCAACGAGGAGATCTCACGGCGGCGGCAGGCAATCTGCAGCTGACAGCTCGGCATCGCGCTCTTCGAGTCTAGGAGGCATTGGAGCGGGGCATTATGAACAGGAAGAATAGCCTATTCACTACGATGACGAAATTTGCGTATTGTATTAGGTATATTAATTCTTCAATATGAATATGACGGCAATTTATAGTAACAGTTAACAATTGTGAGATGTTAATAGCGTTACATAATAATGAAACGTGCCTGTAATGAAAAGAAAAGTATAGCAGAAGGAGTTTAGAGACGTAGACGAGAGAGATAGCTGTGACAAGGTGTGTTAACGGGCGCAGAGGTGCGGTGCGGCGTGGTGAGGAGAGGTGGAGAGAGAGTATGTACTCACACAAACATGCACACACGTACGCACGCACGCAAGCACGCACGCACGTACACACACACTAACTAAATTAAATATAAACACTCGTTTGATATCGAGGTGTCGTAAAAGGCGACTGAGGTAAGTTGTCCGACTTAGACGAGAAGTTGTTTGGTATCCGTTTGAGTAGAATAGACCATCCTCGTTCTTACCGACGTGTATATAAAATGTGTAAGGGCGGCCATATCACTGTAAGTGATCTCTTAACAAACGCAGATTACAGCAAAATAATTTTATTACAACTTCTGTACTATGGAGTTCCGCAAAGTAACGTCTGCTTCTATAAATCGGATAAAAAAATAAAAAGTTGTCACCGTCACAATGTCACAAGACAGCCTCTAAACGCGTCCGCGTGCTCAGATGCAACATCTAGGCCACCGGGGTGGCGAGGTGGCCGAATCACGAAAAAGGACCTTTGTTTCTTGTTTTATATGAAATCCTCGAGAGGCTTTTGTTGCGATTTAATATAACTTGGGGTCAGTGAACTAAAGAGTGCGAAATAAATGTAACGAGCAATTGGGACAAAAGTCAGCGTTAACAATAGAGAGCGGAGAATTTAAGAACATTCTATTCGTCATAGATATTTATTTCGTGCAACTTATTTCTTTATTAGCCAGCCTCGTTAAGGGTATTGGTACTATGTTTTGGATAAGATCCTTATCATCCTCCTGCCCTTATCCCACTCTGAGTGGGGTGCCGACCCCACAACATGTTATAAACATGCTGTCACATGATTTGACTGCGTTTTTACGACCGGCCGCCTGCCTGACGTCAACTTACCTTAGTGGTATTTTGGACACTTCGGTAAGAAATTGGGTGGTCTATTCTACTAAACAGGACCATACGGCAGGTCAACTTACCTTAGTCGCCTTTTACGACACCTCGATAAGAAATGAGGGTGGTACTATTCTATTCAGTCGGATACCACACGGCGGGTCGACTTACCTGAGTCGCCTTTTACGACACTTCGATCAGAAATGAGGGTGGTACTATTCTATTCAGCCGGATACCACACGGCGGGTTTAGGATAAGATTCTGTTTTGATTTATTCACGCGCATTAGTTTTTTCGAAGTTTTTATTAATATGGGTTTATCTGTTTATTTGTGCGCTTTATTAGATCTCATAGTCAATTATAGGTGATAATTATTTCCATTGCCAGTGATGACGCTTATTTCGCATTTCTTCATCATCGATAATGCTTATAAGCATCGAGTGAGCTCCGAATATCAAATACGAATATTATAAATGTGAATTGTGTGCATCTGTTTATTGCAATATCGAGAGAGGCTATATATAGATATTATTTTTGGACCTGCAATGGAGTAGAGATTAACATAAGAGTTCTTTCTTTTCATCATTTTCATGCCCTTATCCCACTCTAAATGGGGTCGGCAAAACATGTTTTAAACACGTTGTTACGTGATTTGGCTAGTTTTTGCGACCGGTCCCCTACCTAACCACAATTTACCTTAGTCGTCTTTTACGACGCCTCTGTAAGAAATGAGGGCGGTCTTTTTAACTAAGCCAGATACCGTGGTAGCTTCTTTAAAACATTTGACGATTCAAAAGTACTGTAAACAGTCCACTTGAATAAAGAATATTTTGAATTTGAATTTACCACATGGCGGGGCAACTTACCTTATGTCACTTCGATAAGAAATGGGGGTGGTGTATTCTACTCAGCCGAATACCACACGGTAATATAGAATACTTTTGTTATTAGTGAACTCAAACCCAAACGAGGTCGCGGGTAGAAGCTAGTGACGTATCAAATGAAAAGTTTAATATCGAAGCGTAACTGTAAGTGCCTAACGGCGATTTGTAATCAGAGATCATGACACTAGCCAGGCTTCCGAAGCGCGGGAAATGCTCGCTGGACAAATTAATCGTTTATTCATTTTAGTTAGGCGAATGTCGTATTTCTATAAACAAAAACCTATAGCCAAAAACCAAAAAAAAAGTTACATACAGCAATATTGCATAATTCTTATTGATATTATTTCTCTTACGCTCTAGCCGTGTGGTATCCGGCCGAGTAGAATAGACCACCCTCTTTCTAACCAAGGAGTCGTAAAATATGACTAAGGTAAGTTGAAGCCAGGCAGGCGACCGGTCGCAAAATACGTACCCAAATCACGTAACAACATGTACATAACATGTTGTGCCGACCCCACTTAGAGTGGGATAAAGGCAGGAGGATGATGATGATTATTTCTCTTACGCTCTCTTCAATCAATAAACATCTACTGTTGAACATGTTTCTTGATACGACTTCCACACTACACGAACTTGTGCTCCTGAATCCTCCTGGGGCTCGAGGCAACGTTTTTAGAGGCCGTATATTAACCAAGCGGGAGGTCGGTCTATGGAAACGTGCATTAGAAAAATAAGCAAACTGTCATGATCCTCAATAAGAGAATGATTCGGAAAAAGACGGAACGCGTGTTTTCTAGTGCGATATCATATTATCTTTTTTTTGCGGTCACAGGACCACTGACCAGTGACTGGCATAAGGCACCTTAGGAATAGATAACGTATATGAATAAACGCAAGCAAAACTCCGCCCCTTTGTACAAAAGTTTTGCTATAATCCGCGTTCTAATGCTAAGTGTAGAAAGTAGAATCGTTCTCATCGATTCTACCTTATAGATACAAGATAGATAGAGATAGAGTTACCGCGTGTATCACCAGACACCACCAACAGCACACTTGCCCCATAACCAAAGCATCGTAAGGACATAGATTCCACTACAAAATCGCAACCCGACGCATCATCCAAACAAGCAGTATTACATACAAATAGTTAAACCCCTACCATTGATTTTACTTCCAAACACGTGTAGTAAAGTGGAGTTCAAAACGTTTATTTGTTCGTTAATTAATTTGTTACATATCACTATGCATGGACTTTTGTGTAACACTGTTGAAAAGCGCCCAATTTATGGTGAACGCGATACAGGTAGGGGCCACAGCATCCGCTATTGGTTTAACTTTAAAAACATGCGAAAGAAGTCGCGAGTGCAAGTAGCTAAGCTGATATAGGTCGTAAGTGCAATTAAAATATTGTCATACTATAAAAATTGGAGTTTAGCTAATCCTTAGAGAATTAATATCGTTAGAGTGAAATTCTTAAAGAGTTAATATATTCTAAAACGAGATGTCTCATAGTATATTTGTTATCACGGTTATCTAAAAACTCTTTTGTTCATCTTTTAAATCCACTTCATTTAATTGCTATTTAAACCTATGGGGATTCAATTGTATTTGACTTGAAGATATTTGTATTTAAGTTGTATTATGCTATATATTGGGTATGTATAGAAAATACGAAAAGTGCAAGATTAAGATGGTATAGACATAATGAGGAAGGGTGAAAATCACGTGACTAAACGAGTTTATGTGACTAAAGAGAAGCCTAAAAAGAGATAGTTTGATTGATTGATGTATGACATACATATAAGAGAGATATCGGCAGAGTTGATGAATGATAGGAGAGAATGAAAGGGAAAACATGTTATGCCGCCCACCCTTAGAGTGGGATAATAGCAAGAGAATGAAATGTATAGGGCATTTATCTGATGTCTGGAAAAAAACTGTGCTATTTTAGGCAAAATCAACACGGTACAACTACCTTAATGCTTTTTACAGACAATTCAAATTCAAAATACTCTTTATCAACTTGTAAACAAGTGTTATTGAATCGTCAACTCTACTGCTGGTTCGGAAAGCTGTTCCTACCGAGAAGAGCCAGCAAGAAACTCGGCGGTTGCTCTTTTAAAATATCATTTTATTACAAGTTACATTTAGTCATTACTGTCTCGTACAGGGTCGAAGAGTTGCTATGTCAAGCATTATTATCATCTAAGTCATCCTCCAGTATAGGCTTTCTGACTTATAGTAGGCGTTGACATTTTACTATAAGGAATCTAATGAAAACAAAACAAAAACTAGTTTTTTGATTTCACAGCTTAAATTAAATGCCACCAAGGTTTGAAACGCAGGAACCACAGTTGTAGAAAAATCTCGAGCTGTTTGTATAAATATTATGCTTTTAAAAAATACTCGGAACACGCGCATTAAATCCCGGATTTGGACTACACGTAGAGTGTTCGCCGTTTGAGCACTGCGGGTAAAAAAATAATTTGACGCAAGGATTACCGCCTGCGAACACGCCAAACTGCAGTTTTATTATTTTTTATTGAAAAGTTAAAAAAAAAGTTAATATTGAAAGAATAAGAAATAGCGGGAATTCAGCCTCCATGTTAACCCGGTATATGAGCTTAAATCGTACCAAATTTCATTAATAATGGTCCAGCGGATTAGGCTTTAAGCGGTACAGACGCAGAGAGGTTTAATTAGACTATCGAATTTATCGGAATTTTTTAATAATTAAATATAATAGATAGATAATAAGACGTATAAATTAATTGACATATAATTATAATAATTTGAATTTGACATATGTACATTATTAAAATTGCGACATTATTAATACTATTTTCCTACTAAATTGAAATTATTGATTATGTAACCATTGACATGATAAAATTAAATTTTTGTATAATATTAGACGTGTGAACAATATTTTGCAACGCCCTAACCGGGCAAATATGTAACATATTTAAATGCGAAATAAATGAATAAAATATTTGTATGAATAATCTTATATTATATCAAAACGTGCGACGGGCTTATTTGAGCTATCTTTTTCTCCATATCATTGCCAAGGGTCGCAGAAAATCGTTATATTTGAAACATATTTGTAAACCTCGCAATAAAATATTAAATTTTTACAAGTTTCTAATTAGGGTACAAAATATAACAACCAATGGGCGTAGTGCTAGGTTGGCAGAGCAACAGTCTTCTGCCAAAAATTGAACGGCATTTAGATGCTTTGATAGCTAGAGATAGTGTAGGGAGATGTGATGATAGTGAAATCTGTTTTGTTTTTTCCCCATGTGAAACGAAGACATGCACTTAATGTAACTTATTCTAAATTTCACATGACAAAGAAAGGGCAACGGCTCAGTGTACGCCACAACAGAAAACTGAGGTGACACGCAGCAACAGTGTCTATTGTATAGCGAAATAAATACCACTATAAATTCGGGATGCGAATATATTACATTGAACATAATCAATTATGTACATATCTATAATGTTATTGAGCATAATATGAGTTACAACCGACATATTGTAATATACTCACGTTTATTGTTACATTATTAAACTATTATATGCCATTTATATTACGTATCACATCATTTTCTTTAACTGTAGTCTAAATAATTTATTACTTAACCTGACACTACAAATTATAGTACCTAAAACAGTAATAACTAAACACATTGTAGTGTATGCGGGTTGAGATGTATCATACCTTGAATATTTATATATAAGAGACATAAGTATATTACTTACATAAATATAATTACATACACAAATACTAATACTATACTGCGTCCATCATATTATCAGTCTTTTGACAGCTCACGCTCATTAAGTTTTGTATTGCTTACGTACAAATATCATACAAATAATATTTGTACTTTATGGATGGGTACCGCCCACTTAGTGATGTCACACATAATGGTTACTACGATTATGCCACAGATTAAAAATAATCGGTAGAAATCGATGTTACGAGTATTAAAAGACATTTAATAACATTATATATAAAGTTTTACTTTCTTCTTAGTTAATACATGAATACAAATAAAACAATCAGGATATTTTAATTTATTTTATTAGCACGAGTCGTCGGAATGATAATCAACACTAGACTCCTCCGATGAGGAGTCTTCAGTAGCAGTTATTATTAGCTCTTGTGTAGATAATATATTATCAAACGCAATATCACGTTCCCAATCAGAGAATATTACTCTTTTAGTTCTTTCCACCACACTTGCCCAGTTCTCGGCCGTTACGTGGGTGCAAGCATTTTTTAGCAATTGCAACATTTTATTCGCTGTGAATGGGGGGCTTGTATTGCATCTCGCAGCATGCCCTTTTACTTGTGCCCATATAAGTTCTATTGCGTTGTACTGGCAGTGGTATGGAGGAATCCGAAGAACAGTATGGCCATATTCTGCTGCCATTTCATTGATTACATAGCGTTTTGCTCTCTTTCACATTTTCTCCATTGTCCCGAAGCCAATTAATTATTTCATGCTTTTTATTAGCCTGTGTTGGCATTTTGTCAATTTGACGGGAGTGGTAGGGCGCATTATCAATAAAAATTATTGATGGTTCTTCCAATGAAATGAGCATTTTTTTGAACCACTCTTCATACACATTTGCATTCATCTCTTCGTGGTAGTCATTTGATTTCTTCGATTTAAATGCCAACAGTGAGTCTTGTACAAATCCTTTTGCTGTACCTGCATGGCAAATGATTAGGCGCTCACCTTTTCCCATTGGTACTGAGGAAGTGGAATCAGCAGTATCATCAGTCCAGAAACGAGATAGTGTGTGGTTAGCGTTGAGCCATGTTTCATCCGTGAAAACAATATTTGCCCAATCTTGTATTTTCTTTGCCTCTCTTAAAAAATCACAACGTGCTATAGCTATATCTGTGCGTTCCATTAATAATTTTCTTTTATTTAACTTTTTATATGAAAAGCCAATTGTGTTCAAAACTTTGACCAAAGAAGATTTTTCACCATGAAATAGACCACTTCTTTTCAAAGAAACAATAAGTTTTCTCAAAGTTGGAATTTCTTTTCTCAAGTAGTAATCATATACATGACGACGAATAGCGTCAGCGTCAAAGTCATCAACAGCTGTCACCTTATGAGCCCGGCGCTTTCTTTTTGGTGTAGATGGTTTGTTTTGCTCCAAGCCGCTCCTGCCGTAGGCATCAGTAGTGATTTTCGTCACAGTTGATAGACTGATCCCCAACGCGGCTGCAACACGGTTTCGGACTTGCGTGATAGGTATAAGAGGTCCGCCATTTTGATTTTCTTGCTCAAAATACTCATGAAGTTTTAACACTAACTGTCTCGATTGTGCTTTCAACACACGTCCTTTCGGCATTTTCACGATCAATTAATATAAGTTTCACAAAAGTTTTTCCGAGGAATAAAGCTACTTAACTCAAGGTGTAACAGATGCGAGAGAACACTCAGCGAACGTAAATGCGTGTGACTATCACGGGCGTTTCGTTGAGAGTGACAGATCACGTCAAAATGGCGGCCGAGCGGAAGGTCTGTTGATGTTGCCAGTTGATGTATAATATATTTTTTATGATTATAATAAATACACACGGATTAACATTTATTTTCAAAAAACTAAGGCAATATTAAATCAAAATGTTGATTTCTATATCTGTTATTAGTTTACGTAGGTTATCATTAATCGAATTACTTAGGTACGTAATTCGATTAATGATAGTAGGTACTATAATCGGAATGGTATCGCATACGAGAATCTTTAGGACATCACTAAATATGTAAATCGTCAATCTGTCAAAAGTGATAGTGATCAAAGATAACATTGCACTATTTCAAGCGCACCACGACAGTAACACGAGAGCCCCTTGGTGATAGTATCATCATCTTTCTGCCCTTATCCCACTTTAAGTGGGGTCGGCAGAGCATGATTTGGCTGGGTTTTTACGACCGACCGCCTGCCTGACGTCAACTTACCTCTGTAGTATTTTACGACACAACGGTAAGAAAGAGGGTGGTTTATTCTACTAAACCGGATACCACACAGTGGGTCAACTTACCTTAGTCGCTTCTTCCGACACCTCGGCAAGAAATGAGGTTGGTCTATTCTTCTCAGCCGGATACCACACGGCGAGTCAACTTACCTTAGTCGCCTTTTACGGCACCTCGGTAACAAATGAGGGTGGTACTATTCTATTCAGCCGGATACCACACGGCGTCCCCTTGGTGATAGGTTATGTTTAGTGAATGTGTTTAATTGTCAGGGCGTCTTTGAGCCTGTGCTATATTGATACAATATAAATTGTATTAATATAATTCTAATACTGCTAGTAAAAATCGTTTTAAATATTTTCACATAAGTTAATTCCTTGGGCATTAACTGACTTCACTTCACGGCGTATTGAAAGTGCATATATTAATATCCCAGGAACAAAGGTCAGTAATAATGCAAGGCAGGAATGTGGTAGATGAGGTCCCGGTATTCTTCGCATATTGACATTCAGTTATTAGTTCAGTTTATGAGGAATGAATATTAAAATCTAGGCCGAGATAGTGTGTCCGATATAAACCGTGTAAAGTATAAAAGCTATTTCTGAAAGGGGTTAAGTTGTTGCCATATATTAAATTTATAACTGCGCACAGTTAAAAATAAACGACGCGGTCTATGAAAATGCATACTAAATATTGTTGTTTAAAATTATAGCACATCGTATGAGGGACACGTACTGGTACGTTTTCTGACGGTTGATACTCGAGCGCGAGACACGTACTAGTACGTTTAATGACGATTGATATTTGGTCGCGGGACACGTACTAGTACGTTTAATGACGACTGATATTTGGTCGCGCGACACGTACTAGTACGTTTTACGACAATTGATACTTGAGCGCCGGACACGTACTAGTACGTTTTTTGACGATTGATACTTGAGCGTGGGACACGTACCAGTATGGGTTACTGTAAGAACATGGTTAGTTTGTGGGTAAAAATATAATAAATAATGTGGGTAACTAAATAACTAAATTTACGCGCAAATTGCCCGCTCTGCTGCAAAATGAAACAATGTAGTAGCAAAAGAAAGCTGGCACTCGTTCAGTGGACATTAAAGCGAGCTATACTTGCACTATGCAAAAATGGTCCTTAACGAAAATTAGCAGTATCATCAAATTAACGAAATTATGTAATCTTTATACGAATTCATAACAAATATTAAAATTGCACAGAAACGTTGTCAATGCTATGAATTTTATATATCCATTTACCATATTAATGAGTAAATAAATCAATAGCAATGATTTTAAACTGGGTCAGTATATCTGTTCATCAACACCATTATACTAATTACAGATTACAACTTTTTGCTATTAACGTTTTACTGCTTTAAATAACGCCACACATGGAATAATTGACTTAATATATAGATGATGTCGAACATTTAAACGGGTTTTTAAAATATGATAAAGGAGAAAAAAGCAGAGATGATATTACGAAAAGAGGGAATTATTGGAATTTGCAACGATGAAGGAAATGTGAAGACCGCCGTGTATTATCCGGCTGATTAGAATAGACCACACTCATATATTACCCTTGTCGTAAATGGCGACTAAAGTAAGTTGATCCACCGTGTGGTATCCGGTTGTGTAGAATAGACCAGCTTCATTTATTACCAAGGTGTCGAAATAAGCGACGTTAAGCAGGCGGCCTGTCGTAAAATACATGGCTTCAGTTGTGTTGTAATATGCACATACACACAGACGCACGCACACACACACGCACGCACACAAATACAAACACACGCACACACATACGAACACACCAACAAATTTAAATTTCAATACCTTTTATCCGCCTTAACTAAATAAACCAACCGATTCAATTCTTTTCATTTAGATAGAAATAGGATCATGGATTATTTAATTAAATTGCACAATACCCTCGAGGCTTTTGTATTAAAAAATGTCAAGATAAAGAGCCAGTGTACGACAAAGCTCCAAAAGGAAATTCGAAATCTGAATTATTTGGCGGACTTGTATATTATCAGAATTTTCCGGGGGTTCGGGAGATTTGCCATTCGGCAAATTGTTACGTCCACTCACCTTTCTTCTTATTAATGTAACGGTGATTCATGGCATAACCTTTTCTCTGTTTACAGACAGGTATTTGGATTTTTTCTTTAATGTATCATATTTAATTTTTTATACTTATACTAATTCACGCTATTTATATAATAATAATTATAATCTTTTACAGATTCTTAACTCCTAATACGAAGACTTGGCTAAATTATTTTTGCGCCTATTATGGATATTGTATATAATATTGTAGTATGGATATGGATAGTGGCTTAATTAACAGACTATATGACAGTAGTCTATGGAACTTTGCAAATTTTTAAATCACGAAAAAACGGACACTCTTTGACAACCGCTAGATCGTCAACATCTTGTCATAAGCTAATTTAACAAAAAGCACTTTTGTACAACAGTAATATTGAATTTGCACCAAAATTCACTTTAGTCGCCTTTTACGACACTTCGGTAAGTTAATAAGGGTGGTCTATTCTACTCAGCCGAATAACACTCAGCGGGTGAACTTACTGGACTAACATATAAGATAAACAAATTCCCGTTTATCCTTTTGGATTGAAAAAAAAAACAATATGTACTATATTGTTAGTTGAAGGTATTTAACTATAAACTTGACACGAACGAAGCTTTAGGTGCCACTAGTGAATATATATATCTAAGATATAAGTATCTACAAGTCATCGCTTATCTTAATCGATTAATCAAATCCGACGCGAGCCATCATTCCCTCCGCTGAAGCACAAAACGGGAGGCCTGGATTACCTGAACCAATATCGCAAATCCAAATCCATACTGATAAATCTGTGCGAACCGTGTATGTACATTACTAGAGCACGAAGCTAAGAACCGGTTAAGAAAATCGGAATGTTTGATTTAAAAACCAATAAAGAGCTTTGTAATTAAGTAAACCGGATAATTGAATTTTTATTATATTTCATATTGCATAGTAGTACAGACACCTAAATTAACGTGTTCTTTATTCTCGCGCGGCGAACTTCTTTTTATTTCAGTATTAATAGATATAAATAGCTATAAATTTATAATCACTACACACATATATATTCAGAGGCTTTAAATATTGATAAATGTCTACGACCAAATAATTATATTGACGATACAAAATAACCATAAAAATAGCGATTAACAAATGGTTAAACACTGGCAGTTTTTGAGACTTCAAGATTTGGAAATAAAAGTTCGTACGCGTAGTTTCAGAACAGATTTAATGATTTTTATCTGAGACAAAAGAAAAATGCCGAATCAAGAAGCTGTATTATATGCCTTTTAAAGAATATTTCAGATTGTGACATATATATGTGGGATTATAAAAAGATATTAGTATTTTGTTTAAGTATTTTATTTATGTATTTTTGACATACACTTGACAATATACTAAAAATTAACAAATCTTACACTACCTCGTTTAAGCGTCATTCGGCTTATGACATAGATAATAGATCAAAACCACTCATATGTCATCTAATCCTTTCACTCCGTCATTCATACATTCTTCTCACTCATTTACCGCTCCGTTCAACGTTTCGTTCCCAATTCTTTAATATTTAAATGACTTAATCTTGTATGTATATTAATAAATATATTTCTGAATCTCGGAAACGGCTCGATTTTCCTGAAATTCACCATGTAGGGAGAGAAAAACGGTCTAGCTAGGTTTTATTTAAAAGGAAATTTGGGTCAAAACCGGGTCATCGGCGCCTTCTTTCATTTTTAATTATTTTTTATATCCCTTAAAAAATTACTGAGCAAGGTCACCCAGGTACTATACATAATATACTAGAACTATAAATCTATTACAATTACTAACTGAACAACCTTAGTGTAAGCTCGCTTCAACGTAATAGTACAAAACACCGCCGCGTGTTTAATCCCTTAACGCGCTTACCGACGTACAGTGTGAACATGGTTTAAGAGTGTATTTATCCAGTGCCATTAGTGTAGGGTTGCCACAAAGCAATTAGCTGCCTATTAATATAAACTGATTGCCGAGTGGTCACAATATTGTCACACATGATATTCAGACCTTTACAGACCTATTACAAACGCTAACTGGCCAACCTTAGTACAAGCGTCCTATTAACGTATTCAATAAATATAATAAAATAGTACAAAAACCGCCGCGTGTGTAATCCCTTAACGCGCTTTCCAGCTTACAGTATGAACACGCTTTAAGAGTATATTTATCCAGTGCCATTAGTGTAGGGTTGCCACTGAACGATTAACGGCCTATTATTAATAATATTAACCGGCGGTAAAATTGTTACATCACCACAAATAAGTACGCTGACCTTTCCTTTCGAGTGTCTTCATATTATATCTTTAATTTCTACACTTATAGATTTGTCCATTGTGAAAACTGTTGAATTTTTTAAAACGTCTTTCAGGGCTTTAATGCATTTATCAACATTCAAATTCAAAATATAATTTATTCAAGTAAACTTGTAAACAAGTGCTTTGAATCGTCAACTCTACTGCTGGTTTTCAGAAAATTGTTCCTACCGAAAACAGTCAGCTAGAAACTAAGCGGTTGTTCTTTCCAAAATATAATTCTTGTAATTAGTTAAATTTAGTCAATACTATCAAACCTACAATTAAATAAAACATCACAATGTATTGGTTAAATTGACGTCAGGCAGGCGGCTTGTAAAATACGTAGCCAAATCATGTGACATTCCACACTTAGAGTGGGATAAGGGCAGGAGAATGATGAGATCCATACAAGTGCATATAGCTCAATGATTTTGTGCGTGAAATATGACCGATTCGATAAATGCGAGTAACAACCCTAGCTGTAACACGATCGGCGGCAAAACAAATCCGGGGAGCTCGTCTCGATTACACCATCAATCACCGCAATGAGCTGTTTGAACTTTATATATCGTCAACGCCGCGATTTAATAAACCATAAATTGGAAACGTTATATACGATTTGTTCTTGTTCTCAGCTTATATATCAAGAACGCCATCTATTTTTTTATATAGATCAACCACGAAACAACGACAACATTTATATATTAACAACGACACTATATAAATATTGTCGTTGTTCATATATCAATACGAAATATTTATGGTCCTGTTTTTAGAACCATGTGAATTTATCCTAAAAGAGATACTAATTAAGACGTTTAGTATTACTTATATTTTTTATTTGCTTTATCGCGGATTGTAGCACAACCTTAGTTATAAAAATGATTGATTGTTTGTATGTCCTATATAGACACGGAAACGGCTGGAAACGGAAACAGAGAGGTAAATAAATAAATAAATAAATAATAAATAATAATAAATAAATAATTTGTGGTCTACATTTTCTCTGCATCTTTGGTCGCTTAAAATCAGAACACAGAGTTTCCAATTAATACAAAAGTCCTGTTAAATTAAATCTGCGTTGATCATAAATAACAACAATTCATTACAAAGCTCGCCGTCATCCGATACCCATCTCTCGTAATAAAATCGCTGACAGTCAACAATACCGCTTCATAAATATGGAATAATTTACGGTTACTCTCAGTAATTTTCACTTTTCACGGACCGTGAACATGTCGCGTCGACGTAACGTTCATAAAGGAGACTAAAGATATATTGAGTTATTATAAAATTCCCAAGGCTCGTCCTTTGGTCAGCGTTTTCTGGACGCTGGATATAAGAAACTTTATCCGCGCGACCTCTGTGCGACCTTGGAACGAGAACTTTCATTTCGCACGAGCGATTTGATATTGATTGGAGACGATTTTATTCGTTGAAAACATAATACGATATTCATTTAATTATAGAAGATAATAAACAGGAAATAGATATTATTATTTATAGCTTATTCAAATGTGCTTAGCTGTCAATTCACCTTTAAGCTGCTTGTTGGATCTAAGCTCCAATCATTCTTCCGAAAGAAAACAGGTTAGTTTTGAACACCAGTGGGATAACAGAATGCTACTGTCTTTACACTATCGTGTGTTTACGCGTTAATTAGATTTTTATACTCGTTTTATGGTAAACTATATCTAATTCGTTTCTCCTGAGTTCGGACCGTCAAGTCCATTAAAAATATATATATATTTTTTTAAATAAATCGATTCATGAAGTATGGAGTTTTACACAAACTAGCGTTTGCTTCCACATTTGAAAAAGAATTTAAAAAATCTGAAACTTTGGAAATTTGGCTACCCAAATTAACATTTATATAAAACACTCTTTCCCTCGGTACTTTAAGTTTACACAAAGTCAAAGACCGAAGCTATTAATTAGCAAAAGACTAACAGTAAAAAAAATCCATCGTAAAGTAAAGAAAATCGAAAACATTGGCCACAAAGCAAAGTCCTCTCAAAGTAATCCATTAAAACAATTGTTTGTACCCAGGATGTAGGACACTGGCGCAAGCAAACTGTGTTAAGGGAGGTGGCGCTCCCACCCAGTCTTACATTTGTCCTTTCGCGAAGTTGAAGTGTGGACTTTGTTTCTAACTCGTCCTAGATATTCTCTTTTTAATCTAGGCTATAGTAACGAATGTTATTTTCTAAGCTACGATTTTAAGATTATTTCTTCGCATGTTTTTAAAAAAAAAATTACGATTATGTTTTTGTTATCTGCTTAAGCTATTCATAGCTACGTAATAGAATAGCCATAAAGATTATAGAAATAACAGTTATTCAGTGAAATGCTCTGTTAAAATTATGATTTTTAAATATAATTTGCAATTAAAAAAATGGTAAGTTTCGTGAGATCACGTCTTTCAAATTTCCTTAAAAAAAAATAAGACTACGAACCTCGCTAAAATTAATTATAATAGAGTGTTTTGAGTGTTCTGAGTCTATATTAATAGATAATAAATGGCCATTAACATAAATAACTTGAAATTATTTTAGTACTTAACCTACGCTTCTCTATTCTATAAATTCGTTATTCAAGTCATCGAGTTAAATAACGCTAAGATTAAAATTCTACAGGTCTTGCATATCAAAATATCAGTTTGATGCGTTCCTGACATCTTTTTATAAATTTTAAAAAAGCAAAATCATAAATTACTTACCAGCTTCGTCATAAAAACTACTTTTTCCAACTTTAACAAAGCTGATATTCCGTAAAGCGTACCTGCAACAAAAATAGATACGTTAATGAGGAGGGCACCTCGCCAACACTCAAAGAGCAATGAATAAAAGTTATCCGACAACTTTAACAATAGTACCAACTTTAAATAAGGGATGTTCTTTTTAACTTAGCGCAACTACTTGCGTCGTTCTTGCGCTGTATCAGAGTAAATAATTACTAGGAAGTAGGTAAACCCGTTATTATTTAGAGTACACCTATTTTATAATTTAATCTGTCTCAACTCATATTTCTAATAGGCTCGCTTTTTTAATTTTTTTTTCTCACCTTTTATTCTCAATAAATATCAACACATTATATGCCGAACACGTACCAGTACGTTTTCTGACGATTTATATTTGTACGCGGAACACGTACTAGTACGTTTTTCGCCGACCACCGATACTTAGCGCGGCTCACGTGCTGGTACAGGTTAGTGTAACAGGATGATTCGTTTGTGAGTAAAAAATGTGGGTACGTTAATAACTAAATTAGCGCGCAAAACGCCAACTCCGCTACAAAATGTACCCGTTATTCACACAATGTGTTTACACTATCAATCATATCTATTTAAATAGAATTGATTCTTTAAATATTACTTTTTTAATATTTAATCAAAATAATAATATTAATCTGTCTGATTATTCACTATGTTCAGCTACGTTACAAAGGAACAGCTCAAAAGCGTATATTTTAAATTAAAAATCTTAGATTATAAATACTTTGTTTGCTAACGTAATTCATTGTCACTGTTAAAACCACAAACAACTTGAGCCCGGCATTCGTAAAAGCTCTTACAGCCGAAACTAGCTCTCGTATAAAGAAATAAAACCTTAATCCTGGCTGAATACGAAATACTGTTTTATTGGGCATGTAGGGCAATTGTTTTAAACCTAATTTATTGTTTAGTCTCATGTGTGCATACTAATTTGGAATGAAATTGCTCATTGAGAATAAATATAATAATAAAAGACCCAAACTCTGCCGTGTGGAATCCGGATGAATACAATAGACCACCCTAGATAAAGTGAAATAAGCTACCTTTCATCTATGTACTAAAGACGTCGCGCACGGCGTCACGGGCAAACGGCTAGTTCATATAGAAATTTTAAATAGAAAAGGACCAGGATTTTTAGCACGCTCTTCCAGTCGTAAAATCCTTACGCTCGAATTGTTTTGACCACTGCACGGATTTTAAGGCTTCTGAAACGATTTATTTTGGATGGTTTTCAACCTAGTTACGCCGTGTGGTATCCGACTGAATAGAATAGTACCTCCCTCATTTATTACCGAGGTGTCGTAAAAGGAGACTAAGGTATGTCGACCCGCCGTGTGGTAACCGGCTGAGTAGAATAGACCACCCTCATTATTTATCGAGGTGTCGTAAAAGGCGACTAAGGTAAGTTGACCCGCTGTATGGTATCCGGTTAAACAGAATAGACCATCCACATTTCTTACCGAGGTATCGTAAAATACGACTATTGTAAGTTGACGTCAGGCAGGGGGCCGGTTATAAAATGCGTAGCCAAATCCTTAAACAACATGTTTATAACAAGTTGTGTCGACCGCACTTACAGTGGGCTGACGACAGCAAAATGATGAATAAAAGACACAAACTGTTCGTGTCAATGTAAATTTTCAATTTTAATGTGGACAGTTTACAGTATAAAATAATGTCATTATTACTTTTGTATATTACAGAACGTATTGAGAATATATCGTTAACTTAGGATTAAAGTGACTTAATTAAATAAAGTTTTTTGTGACAAATTGCAATAAACTCGTGAGCGTTAAAGAGACCCATAACTTGAAAGAGAAAGAAAACACCAGCCAGTTCGTGGTGTTATGATGATGATCATAGATGCCATTGAGATTACGGTAATGTATCTCAGGGTAACTCAATTAAACAAATTTAGAATTCGGTCTCTTTAATACTAAGTGTAAATAATATTGCGTATTTAAAAGAGCTTTATTCCAGTTGCCTCTTAAGACGTGCTCCGATAAGAGTCATCCGGTTCATATTCAAATCTCTCAAACAAAGGGATTTGAATTTTTTATATCCCTTCTCAATTTAATAAGAGCTTTACACCTGATTGGCTTGAACAAGTCAAAGTCATTCAATAAAGGTAACAAAAACGAGAAATTTAAAATTACATAAACTGAATAATTAGTAAAAATATATATAAAAGTAAATAAATAGTAGGGAATATTATTGACAACGTATCAATGAACCGCCGTGTGGTATCCGGTTGAATAGAATAGACCACCCACATTTCTTACCGAGGTGTCGTAAAATACGACTAAGGCAAATTGACGTCTAAAATGTGTATAAAGTGGCCAAATCATGTAACAACATTTTTATAACATGTTGTTCCGACCCCACTTAGAGTGGGATAAAGACAGAAGAATGATCATCGAGATGAGATGTGATGTGTATAAAGATGCATGAAAGTACTTCGGTTTACTCGTGAGAAGATAGTACTCTAAACACTATATTTCTAGTGTCCCCTTTTTATAAGCAAAACTCCTTGTACCGTAATATACTGGTAAAGCCAAAGTTCTTCTCCGCGATAAAATCTTTATAAGTTAATCTGGCCATGGGCGGGGCACATAGTGCGGAGAACCGATAGACTTTGGGGGTCTTGAGGTGTTGGAACGACGACCCCGAACGAACGAAGTGTAGTGTCGGTATAACCCCTACGAGATAGACTGACGACCTCAAAAAGATCACGGAGAGTCGCTGGATTCAAGCGGCTCAAAAACGTGTTATGGAGATCCCATGAAGGGACCTTCGTCTAGCAGTGGACGTCCATTGGTTGAATAGAAGAAGAAGAATTGAATTACTTTTATTAGTATCAGTATATGAATGCATTTTACGGGTCACAATACACACTACATGGAATCTTTTCGTAACAAACCACGATATTATTTGGGCTCCAATATCTAAGCTAATAAAATTGGCGTAATTCAAATTCAAATTATTCTTTATTCATATTGGCTTTTACAAGCACTTTCGAAACATCAAATTATAATGAAGCTACGACTGGTTCGGAAATGTAAAGAGCAAGCAAAGAACGCAACAAAATTTTAGTGTCAAATTTTATTTCGTTTCCTGTTACCAAAATAAGTGAGTTCTAAGTTCTTTCCATCTAGCGTCAACTACTTAAAATAAGTTGAAGAAATTATGCCACAGCGCCATCTATTATTACCTACAAGAATTAGGTTACGTATTTTTTTTTTGGTGATTTTAAATGTCTTTGTAATCGTATCTACATTTACCACTTCAGTCTAGAAAATAACCAGATATCTAGATTCTATCGTACTACAAATTAAATAAATAAATCTGATAGCTTAAATTTTATTTAGCAAACATATAATTTATAGAATTAGGTGTTACTTTACAGAGATCCATAATAAAAAAAGTAATAATGAAAATATTTTGCTATAATCCACGATTTTTTTTAAGATGCAGGATTCGTAAAGAAAAATTCACAACCTTCCACCACAGCACCACAATACACAAGCACTACAGACGTCCAAACGTGTGTAAACGAATAGTCCACTATACATTTATTATATATATTTTCTATTTCCTTAATCGCGGATTATACAAAAATTATTCCATTATTACTTTTGTACCAAACATATCTAATCGAAATCAAATACAACAATTTCTAAATGGAGAACCGGATCTAGAACATTTCGGGTCTCTGCGACTTCCGCAGTTGAGCTATTTAGGCCCCAAAGTTTAGGAACGTATGTGTTACGCGAAAAGCTGTTCTCAAATGGCTTTTAGTGCTTTACCCATTGCACTATTGCACTCGACACCCGCCCGGCGCCAAGTTCTGAGATCTAATCGGTACATTTGCGCAAAATGTGAATTTTTTCTTTGTGCTTATTATTCGCTTTTGAAAACTTTTCACTGAACGTGTCATTATCTTACCATAACACAGAAAAATATTAAATTTAAATTAAAATCTTCACTACATAGTACAAAACAAAGTCGCATTCTTTGTTTGTCCATATATCCCTATGTATGCATAAAACTTTAAGACTACGCAACAGATTTTGATGCGGTTTTTTTTTAGTGGATAGAGTGATTCAAGAGAAAGGTTTGTATGTATAATAACATTCAATACCGAGTAGAGAAATACTGTAATTTTTGAGGTTTCTAATGTGATGTCCTAAATAATTTCATTTTTTTTTTCCGCTTACATTGCAAACGCAGGCTTAACCCTATGAGATTTATCAAAATGATGTACTAAGTATTTGTACACCTTGAAAAGGTCTACAGAAAAGTCCGCGATGGTATACACAATAGCATTTTTTGTCATTTACTTTTTACGAAAAATAATGCCTTATTTTCGAAGCAACTTTTATGGGCAGTATGAAGCAGGCAACAATCACATACCACATACATGCAGGACAAGCCGCCATACGTATCACAAGACGTAATACATTACGATTTTGTTCGTGGAGCCTATCCTCCTGATGATGCCTCAGTTACGGGGCGAAACGATCGTAGACGTTGGTAGTGAGTGTGTGTAGTGCTTTGTATGAAGTATTGGTGTTGGCGGCGTCTTGTGATACGTGTGGCGGCCTTACGCGGATTACAGCAAAGTGATTTCATACGAGATACCTGTTGTAAAATAAAGGTAGCAAGTTAAACCGACCTGCATAAACTGCCGAACACAATCAGCGCCGTGTTCCCTCAGGAATGTCTGGAGCGTCTGCACCCCCCGAGCCGAGAGCCTGTACCCGTTCCCGTTGGAGGTGGACGCGAAGAACACTGCTGGGGACGTACCTTCGCCCATTGTCAGATAGTGTACAAATCCATAATTCACTTATTGACCTTGTATGCCTTGCGTGACATAAAGACTACACTTATCTCTTGTTGCATAGAACATGAAAAATGCAAAGGAACCGAAGTATGGAAACTATACACGTATGAATTGTAAAGTACTCAGAAATATTCACTTTTTGTTGTACTATTTTTCTGAAAAGTGATATCAAGATTCTAGCTTGGACTTTGGTTTGTTTAAATTGTGATCCGTCAAGCTTTCTTTGAACACATTTTCATCAGACCTATCACTATAAAACCACAATAATTTATTGCTGCCTAAGTGGTTGGTTGCTGAGGCATCATAAATACTCACTTTTGTAAGCTCTACTAAAATTATAATTTGGATATGGAAGTTAAAAAAATAGTAATAAATATTGCCATAAGACGTATGAAAATAGAATATTATTATAAAAATAATATTTTATAATTTTTGCGTTAATGTAGAATGTATTCAATAAATACAATATACACAATGTGTATACAAAATATAAGAACAAAATTACTATAGCACGAATTATTGTAAACTAAAGAAACTTAATTGCCAAAATAATTTTAAAGAAATCGACTATGCAATTACTATATGAACTTTAGTCGTTATTTTTTGTTCACAAAACTAATAGCTACGACATCAAGACATAAATAAATCATGTGTAATCAATGTTATTACTAGTACCAATTAAAAGTTAAAATTATTGATTTATTGACAATTGACACATACTTGTCATCAGTTAATAAAAACATAGAGCGATAAATTAATTAAATTTCAGTCAACAATAAACCTGAATGGATGTAGACAAACCTGGGATTCAACGCACTGAGCACATAAACAACAATGCAACACAATAACACAATCTTTAAAAGAAAAGACTTTTGTTTTGTTTCAATTAAAACAATAATTCATTCAAAACAGTTTAAACAAAAAAGTAGAATCGCGCCTGCAAGTTAATTGGTTACGAGCATTGTTACGAGAATGCGTAGCTTTCGCGTAGCGCTTCGTAGCGCAGCCATCGCAGTCGGCTCGCACGTAGACACTACGAGCGACGTAGCGGCGTAGCGCGTACCGATTGCAATGTTAGTATGGGTGACGTCATCGAGGGGAATTTTCACGAATTACGAATCAAACAATTCACTTCCAAAGGTACAAAGGAGAGTTCCCTAGTATAAGTCATTGTTTATGTTTGTTTATATACTTTATTTCATAGTATGATGTAGAATTTGACTTATGAGTATAGTGCTATATTTTTAGCTTGAGATAATTTATGAAAAAAACTGACTCATATCTCTTCGAACCTAGTGATATGGCGATTATAGTAGACAATTAAGCGTTTATTAGCTTTGGCACTAAAAGGTAAATTAAGAGAAATAAATTTTACCATAATCCCGTTTGGTTTCAATTATTTCATTAAAAACAATGAAATTATAATTAAAACATGTTTAAATCAATGTATCGTAAATCGCCTTTCACATTTTTTGAAACACAGCCTAAATTAAGATAATGGTTAGATATACTCGTTAGTTATAAAAAAACACGGATTTTAACAAAATAAGGTCTTTAAATAACTATATGAATAAAGCACTTCGATATGAAAAAAAACAAAATGATAATGATTCTTGATAATGCTACTAATTTTTTTATCATTTTTCACATTTTAGTTCGATGTGTTATAAAACCGTGATCTTAAAATATATTCATTTTTCAAAATCATTGCTTTTATCCTTGATCTCATACTATTGTATAGCTTTTAAAAGCTTTTTTTCAACTTTTACGAGTATGTATGTGAAGGTGGAATCACGGACCCACTCCACGGTGTCCGATTAAGCTGAAATTTTACATACTGATACAGTCCCGATGACAATGTATGTTTATGATGACCATGAGCATGACCTGATGCTACTGCCAGGATTGGCTCTAGACAAGAGAACTCCTCAACGGTTAACAGTAGGGACAAGAAATTTTATTAAAAAGCTTTTTTAACTTGACTTGTTACCATAGATATTCATATTTGCAGTAAACAATTTCTTCGAATGTATCACACAACCTAACCCGGTTGGATGGCACGTAGGGTTTAATCAATAACAAACGTTATGTATTGCCAGCACGATACTGTACAATATCTATATTCATAATGTCCATACTAATAATATAAATGCCGAAAGTCTGTATTACTGAATTGGCCTATTACGAATTCAGGCTGGGGAATTTGGAATAAAATAAAACTTTCGGGAACAGGTAATAGTATTTTTTTACCTTTACCTTTCGGGAACAGGTAATGGTGTTGAAATCAAAGTTTAAGATAATTATTGTGCTATAATCTGCGCTTGTTTGCTTGTGAACAAACGCGGATTATAGCAAACAAATTCTGTCATAACTTTTGTACTATGGAATTCCGCAAAATAACGCCTACTTCTATAAATTATTGTTAAGTATTTAATTTAACATAAACAAAGTTGCAAAAATATTTTTTAATCAAAGTAATATAATGTTATCATTATTTTAATAAGGTATATTTAATAGTGTAAGAAATAACTGAAAAATCTAGCTAGTGTGGTGGTCACACTGCTGTAATACGTATTGTAATTGAATTATATTAAATTATTATAATTAATGACTTGGAATTATATTGGAAGGTTAAATTTAGTGAAGCACTCAATATAAAACTTCAGCTCAGCCTATAATTGCTAATACGCATATGAAACATCGAGGGTGACCAATGGATGAAAATAACAATGGATCGGGACACTTGGAAGAACTTGGAGGAGGAATTTAGCCTAAGAGCGGTTCTCACAAACTAGAAAATTAACTATCAATTTGACTAATTATTATTTTTTTTATATATTATTTGTATTTTGACATTAACTTCATTTAGTTTATATATGATATTTGACTTCCTTGACATATCTGTATAATTTTTTGGTGAGAAATAAAAGGCTTTTTATTTATTTTTTTATTTATATGAAACATAGAATTCCTAATACGCACATCAGAACAGAATTCTTTCACCTAGTCTATTTTAGACAGTTTGAATGCTCTCAAAAAGAGACCGTACAAACATTATCTAATCAAACACTGCATATAAGGCGAGATCGCAAATACATTATACTTGTATAAAAAAAGTGTACCTGGTTGACCGAACCTTGCTCGGTAATTTTTACAAAATAAAAAAAACTTAAAAAATAGGAAAAATAATTGGGTAGGTGGGGCTCAATCCTAGATATTTTCATTTCTAGAAACCATCCGTTCCCCGAATAAACTACGCTCACTTGACAGTTTTCGGTAAAAATAGTGTTTTATATATTCAATGTAAATTATTGTATTCTTTTAATGCCCAAAAACAGGGTTAAACGACATTTTTTTAAATAAAACCTCCTCCTCCTCGAGTCGTCTTCCTCAATGCTGAGGGTCGTGACCCCCACTACGGATCACTTTGGTGCGAACTATGTTGCGCCAATGGGGTCTGTTGTTCGCAGCGTGAATGGCCTCATACATCTTGCTGTCGAGAGTGGTGCGGATTTGATCAGCCCAGCGCATTGGACTTCGACCTCGTGGTCCCTTCCCCTGGATTTTGCCGGTGATGACCATCTTTTCAAGATAAAAATAAAACCTAGCTAATTCGATTTATTAAAAACCTCCTGCACGCGAAATTTCAGGAAAATCGTTGAAGACGTTTCCGAGATTCCAAAAAATATATACATACATACAAGATTAACTCATTTAAAATATTAAAGATAAAGTAATCTTCGTGTTACTATAAAGAAAGGCTTCCGCCTTTGCACTTCACAGAATGTAAATTTACCGACATGCTCTAATTCAGGAAACCTTTTATGTTTGAATGTAGGTACAAACGAGCCGAAATTTCACCGACCCTCCAAAAAGCAATAAAATAAAACCGAGAATAAGTTAGCGAGTTTACTTATTCTCTTCTGTTTGGTACTATAAATATAAAATATTTATAGTACCGAACCTATAGAGATTGTGGTAGTAAGTGTGTGCTTGTGTGCAGTGTTCGCGGCGTTTTGTGTTACGTGTGGTGACTTGTCCTGCATGTATAAGGTATGTGATTGTTGCCTGCTTCATACACTTAGCATTGCATATACTCTCTTGACAAGGGCGGACATTAGCAAAATAATTTTATTGTAACTTCTGTACTATGGAATTTCGCAAAGTAATTCATTCAAATGCCTCTAATATAATCAACTAAAAATATTTTTCTTCTTAGAATTCTTTTACTTCTTTAACTTGACCCGCCGTATGTTATCGGGCCGAGTAGACCACCCTCATTTCTTAGCGAAGTGTCGTAAAAGGTACCTAAGGTAAATTGACCCGCCTAGTGGTGTTTGGCTAAGTAGAATATCCCACCCTCATTTCTTACCCACGTGGTATATAAGACGCCTAAGTAAAGTTGACCTGCCGTGTGGTGTTCAGCTAAGTAGAATATATCACCTTCATTTCTTACCGAGGTTTCGCAAAAGGCGACTAAGGTAAGTTGACTGCAGCCAGGCGAACAGACATCTATACACTATGATGTCGAATTCAAAATTTACAACCCTATTTAAATTGGCTCGCGTACTAAGATCGCTGTTCAGTAAACATAGTATTAACTGAAACTGTTACCGCAGACAAATCTCTTTGGAAACTGTCGAGACTTAAAACTTTGCGCCGTCCGACTTAGGTATTTACTGTGCAAATTGGTAATTAAGTTGCTTAAGTAGATTAGTACAATTTATAATCGATAGAAGCGAAAGTTGAATGACTATAATGTATTGAATACGCAAAACTAAAACTTTGTTTGTTACGCCTTAACATATAATCCGCCAGAACATTATTGATGTAATTTGGTACAATCGAGGACAAATATTCGCGTTATTCTATCATAAAAAAAGTAATAATATGGAGCATGGATGAGGTTATTTTATGACTAAAGTTGACTGAAGGAAACCCTTATATATCCTACTAATATTATAAATGCGAAAGTTTGTGAAATGGATATGTTTGTTACTCTTTCACGGGAAATCGGCGGAACCAATATCAATTACTTTTGGCACAATTATTCCTTATACATCGGGGTAATATATAGGCTATAAAAATCCTGTTAATTCTACAGGAATAGGATGAAATTAAAAAGCGCCATCTATTGTAAACTGATGGAGATATTTGCAGTGTTAGAGAATGACAGAAGTCCATTCCCAGACCTCCCCACCGAACCAGACATCCCTTAGGTCACCTAGGTGACCTCGGCCTACGGCCGAAACACAGACCGGGCTTAAGTGCCCGCGAGGAACTGCCCGGGCAAGGAGGTACGCCTCGAGGCCCGTACCCCGCCTACTCCCAAGGAGTAAGCGAGACGACCCTGCAGCATGACAGAAGTACTGGTTTATTCCAAGACTACAGTCCACGCGAACGAAGTTGCAGGTACTTGGAAAGACAATTAGTCGATTACAGTATTAATCATTTTGTTGTCAGGAAGACCTATTATGGATCGTCACCGCCTGACGGGGACCAGCGGCGGATATGTCGGACTATCACCGACTAAAAACCTGACAGTGCTCCACGACGCTGCTGGTGGCGGGGACAGGGTACCGTTGTACACATTGCCCCCATCCCCGCCAGGAGCAACTCTGAACCCAAGAGTGCGCCACTTCCGGGTCGGGGCCTCTCTAAACAGTGGCCTCTCCCTCCGCTAATCGATGCATTGAGAGCACCAGATGCATCGACGGCCTAACTCTAGCGAGCGTCCGATAAAATTACAGTATTAATCCTATATTAAGTTAGTTAGCTACTTCAAGTATTCTATGCCTTATGCTTTTAAGTAACATTTAGTTTATGGTTAGGTTTCAATAAAGTCATGGCTATTATAAATACAAAGAGAATTAAATTGTCGACGCCTTTATCTAGCCGGTCGCGGCGCAATCTCGGGAGATTCTCCCAATTACATTGCATCATAGCCAGCCTCCCGACATCAATGCGGATAAGACAAGAGCCATTTGAGCTCTGTGCCGAAGCGGAACATGATTAAAAATACGGACATTATCTTAGAAGCTTGGGGTTTTTAAGACAACAATCAAGAAAATAACAAGAGTATCATTGTGCGTATAAAATGGAAGGATCGCGGAGCTAAGTTCAAGGCAGAAAATTCTGATTTTTACACAAAAAATATAGATATAGTCGACTATTGTCTTACGTAGAACAAAGATCAAAGCAATCGTGTTCAAGGAAAGCGACTGCTAATTTAAGAGGGTATCGCGAAAATAATTTGAATACCAAATTCGGGGTTACAGAGAACACTAAAGTCTTTGTAGGAGTTCATTGAAAAGAGCATATTTAGAATGTTGTTTTTGAAAAAATTTTGAGTGGTTTGTAAGTTGAAGCGATTATGTTGTTTACAGTGAATGTCAGTGTACTAAAATGGGACCTTATGTCTGTGTGACATCACAACTTTGTACAATGATGTTTTTGACCACGGCAAATGCAACGTAAGCGTCAACCTTGTGACTTAATTGTTCTATTTACGAAAGTGTGACCACAGACGTATTATAACAACCACAAATCAATGATCCTAAAGTTGTCGGCAACTATATCGAAACGGAAGAACGGAGGTCACGTGTTTAAACACGATAAATACAGGTTTTCAACTCATAGTACTTATAATGGGCAAAATTAACTAAGGTAAGTTGACCTACCCTGTGCTATCCGGCTGAGTAGAAAGGACCACTCTCATTTCTAACTGAGGACACCTCAGTAAAAGGCGACTAAGGTAAGTTGACCTACCGTGTGGCATCCGGTTAAGTAGAATAGACCACCCTATTTCTTACCGACGTGTCGTAATACACGACTAAGGTAAATTGACGGCAGGCAGGCTGCCGATCGTAAAATACGTAGCCCAATCATGTGACAACATGTTTATAACATGTTGGGCCGACCCACTTAAAGTAGGATAAGAGCAGGAGAATGGTGACGTTTAACGTCTCAAACAACGATATTATTAATAAAGGTATTTCCTCCCAGCATCAATTCTCTCGCATACGACAAAGGCGCGTAAAATTGGGGCGTTTATAATTGAATAGCCGGGGAGGCAATTGGTCCGATTGGCTCCGGGGCGACCCTCGAACTCGGTTAGGTGAATCTAGTTGAAAAGATTTTCACGTAACAACCGGACGGTTTAACTGCGTGTATTATAATAGTACTGCGTACGAATTCACATATACGAAATAGGTAACATTGAATAGGTTAATTTGTAGAGTTAGGCGTTACTTTGCGGGAATCCACAAACAAAAGTAATGATTATATCAAATTTTTATAATCATATATGAAAGAAAAGCATTGTAAAGATAAGACAGAAGTTACAATAAAACTACTTTCCCCTTATCCGCGTTTTTTTTTTAAGAGAATACATGCAATGCTAAGTGTATGAAGCAGGCAACAATCATATACCAAATACATGCAGGACTAGACGCCACACATATCACAAGATGCCGCCAACACCAACTCTCCATACAAGCACTACACGTTTCGCGCCGTAACCGAAGCATCACCAGGATGATAGATATGGATCTCCGCAAAGTAACGCCTAGTTCTATAAATTAAAAAGTAAGTATTTACCTTGGGATACTGAATTTTTTCGGAATAATATATTGCCAATGTGTATTACATCATTAATGCATGCAAAATGTCATACCAAGGGCTTCTTCTTCTTCTTTCTCAACCAGTGGACGTCCACTGCTGAACATAGGTCTCCTTAAGGGATCGCCACAATCCACGATTTTGTGCCGCTTGGATCCAGCGGCTTCCGCGACCTTTTTGAGGTCGTCAGTCCACCTCGTTGGGGGTCTACCAACGCTGCGCTTTCCAGTGCGAGGTCGCCATTCCAGCACCTTAGGACCCCAACGCTCATCAGTCCTACGTACTACGTGCCCCATCCATTGCCACTTCAGATTAGCGATACGATGAGCTATGTCGGTGACTCTGGTTCGTCTACGGATCTCCTCATTTCTGATTTGATCACGTAGAGACACTCCGAGCATAGCCCGTTCCATCGCCCGCTGAGTGACTCTGAGCTTTCTTATGAGGCCCATAGTCAGCGACCAAGGGCTGGCTCGTCAAAACAGTACGCACGCACACTTAAAAACTTTTGTCTTTATAATATTATAATATTAACAGGATTAAAAAGGATAAGTGATTCATAGAACTTCTAAAGCTAATATTATGCGGATCAGGAGCATTCTAATGGCTCTATTCACTCGAGCCTCGCCTTATTGTCGCCAATCTAGAAGGACGACTCGCTAAGAGACGCCCCTAATTGCGTTTCTCGTCTTGCGACCTGATCGCACTGATAAAATAAACAGAGCTTCTATTGTCTGGGAATCAAAGACGTGGCTTGACGTGGATCAAGTGGGTTTGGCGTGTAAAATAATATTATACTAAACCATTGCAAGTAATTATTATTATTTTTTTTTTCGAATTGACTATATGCTGTTAGCCCTAACGGCTTTTACAGCGTCACCGGGTGGGACGGGCGAACGCAGAAGCATCGCCGAGGTTGCGAAATGCGTAGAGTAGAGCGCAGAAGCTCTACTAGCGTCGGGGAACGTCGTCCTAAGGGTGCCTCCTGTGAGGCCGGACCACGGCTTAGGTAAGTGCAAGTAATTAACGGTTGTATGAGGAAGCTAACCGCGGTCTGCTTTATCAATGTACTAGCTTTTACCCGCAACTTCGATCGCGTAGAATGTTGTCGCGTGATAGGCGTAATAGATGGCGCTTTTCATTTCATCATATTCCTGTTTAATTAACAGAATTTATTTATGGTACCCTGGTGTATAAGGAATAATTGCGCCAAATTTCATCGATATTGGTTCAGTGAATTCGCCGTGAAAGAATAACAAACATACATCCATACTTATAAACTTTCGCATTTATAATATTAGCACGGATATAAAGCACTTTTTATGGAAATAATAATGAAGGATCGCGCAACAGGCCATTTGCAGAAAAAACGCCATCAGAAAGAGAAGAAATGAAACAATGAAGACAGAAAAAATTAAAATAAATACCGTGGATATACACTCGGGTAATATTCCGTTGAAAATAACTCGCAATGTTTTAGCAGCAAGTGTAAAAGATTGTTGCAAAAATAAAGAGGATTTATGTACTAAAATAAAAACTGACAAAGATGAGAGGGGCGCAATCGAACGATAAATTTTTCGACGAAATTACACTGAGACAAGTTATTTTGCGAAGGACATTTTGTCACCTGATTACTTCTTTAGAAGTATAATATTGTCGTGTTAGTCCGTCCGCTCTTATATCTGTCTAATCTAAAGCAAGGACTAGATAGACTTAGATTGAGACGACATTAAACTAGTGGAGAAGATGGAAGATATTTGCATCTTTAGATGAAGTCACTTTAGTTCAGAGCATTAGTAAACAACTGATATCTGTAACCTGTACCCGGAATTTCAATTGTTTGTACCTGTTAGAAGAGCCCTGTTATGTCAAGCCCCGTTAAATATTTTTTTTTACCGTTAATGGCTCAGGTGCCCTTTATCTTTGGCTAAAGCGATTTATTTCAGAACTTTTTAAATCTAGGTTAAAAAAGCCGGATAAATTTTGCTGTTATGCTTCCATCCATCCATCCATCGCAGTCCACTGCTGGACATAGGCCTCCCCATGTCTGCGCCAGACATCCCGGTTCTCCACAATGCGCATCCACTTGGCCCCCGTTGGTGTTATTCTTAACCCCATTTAATCCTAAGTGCATGAAGTAATGCTGAGCGGTTCCATGTTGGCCTAGGCGAGCAGGGGGAGGTCATTTAGTCCGTGCAAATCGGACACTCCTTAACAGCATGGGCTGATAAGCATCCGAAAGGGATTGTTCCTCCCCATGAAAATAAAAACTACTTTGACATTTCGTCGCTCTTGGCAGCACGGTAACGCGTATTTTCAATCATTTATTTTACTATAAAAGGCTAGTGTTTAGGGTATTTTAATGAAATTAAAGCGATCGATACGCTAAATCCCACTAAGGCCAACATAAAACGACTAATTAATGAGAACTCTAAAATTCTGACGACATGACAATAAGACCTCTAAAACTTGCTGACTCAACCTGTTGATCAATACTATAATTTACTTCAGTTCCTTAGAAATTCAAATCTTTTGGTTTTGCTCTACGGTAAAATTTCAAAAATTGGACTTGTAGGAGTTTGGCATAACAGGGCTCAACAAATTAAGCTGTTTTAGAGTAATTGAGAAAACATTAAACTTAACTACTTATCACATTCACACTAACCACCAGTACGTATATCAGATTCCCAATCAGAAGATTAGATTCCGTTATAATTCATACAATAATATAGTAATTCCTTCTATTTGTAACCAAAAAATAAGGGAAGGGTTTCTATCGTTGTATTTTTCAAATTTCCTAAAATTGAATCGGGTCGTTTTGGCTAGCGCGAGCAATTTGGCAGGATTTCTTCTCGATATTCGTATTCTATTTTCTCAAAATGGAGTACGTTTTAAATATCCGCAGAGCGCTCGGGACGTGCTTAATTAAACTATGATACCAGTGAATTTTCTATTACGTTAATTAAACTTACATACCGTTGTTAACAATTATGGTACATATCCACTACCACAATTAAAAACTTTTAATATTTATATTAGTTGCACTCTGCGGTATTAATGCAGTGCAAAGGTTATAAAAAGTAAGCTTTTTAACGTTATGAGTGATAGACAAAATCAAGTTTTTACGTTTTACGTTTCATCATCATCATCATGCGTTACGTTTCTCGGTATTAGATTTTGGCGGAATAAAAATATACGTTTGAGCAAAATTTATATAAAAATCTTTATATCCATTGGAGCGTTAAAGCGGTACACGCAAATATACAAACATGGACACACGCACCCTAAATGTTTCGTAATTTTAATAATAGTATGGATTTATTTTAATTTACAGAACCTACGCTAGCCACCTAATATAATTATTTGGTTCTTTAAGAAAACTAATTTAAATATTAAAGATATTGTCAAAGCAAATACAGCTGGGATAAGTATATTATTTTTTTCATTTGTTACAGGTCTTGACGGTTATTTGTTATTGATAAACGTCAGAACATAAACGAGTCTGTTACGTGCATTGGGGCCGTTCACATCCAGCTGTTTGACGAATACGGTTTTATCGGTTTTTGGATATACGATGTTTCGGTTTGTTTGGATCGTTAAATATGGCGTAAACTTGATGTAGTCCCTACGTCAAGCTTACAAAAATACATCACACGCTTAGTATTAAAGTGACCTAAGTCAGAAAGTTTGTTTTGTGGCAAATTGCAATAAAGCCCTATTTACTATCCCACTCCTAGGCATAGGCCTCCTTTATTCGTTTGTGGTCCACTGCTCCAATTTGGATTGGTAGGTTATACGTATGCTCAGATTTCTCTAAAGATATGCAGGTTTTCTCACGAAGTTTTCCGTCACCGAAAGGCGTGTAATAAATTGCAATTATCAATTAGACACAAGTTTTAATAGAAAAACTCATTGGTGCCTGCCCGTGGTTTGAACCCGTGATCTCCTCGAAAGAGTCGCACGGTGTTACCGCTTGGCTATCATAAACCTCACGTAACGCCTACTAAACTCACGAGTATTAAAGAGACCGGAGGGGCGGATCCGGGAAGTCGAGTCCTTGGATCCGATCCGCCGCAGGCGAGTGGGGCGCAGGCGACTCGCCGAAGTCCGTTGCATGCCGCCCTAACGGGGACCTCCAAGCGGTCCGAACGGGGTATCGGATGCTCGCTGGAGTTAGGGCCCCGAGGCGGTCGATGCATCTGGTGCTCCCGATGCATCGATTAGCGGAGGGATGGGCCACTGTTTAGAGAGGCCCCGACCCGGAGGTGGTGCTCTCCAGGGTACAGAGCTGCTGCTGGCGGGGATGGGGGCAATGTCTTCGTAGGTACCCTGTCCCCGCCACCAGCAGCGTGGTGGAGCACTGTCAGGTTTTTAGTCGGAAAGAGCAAGAAAATACAAGTGTTTTTTTAAGTTCGTAGCTAGCAAGAAAACATTCGTTTTTTTTAGTTCGTAGCGTGATATCATGGCATTGAAATAAGGATTACCTTCTATTACTTAAACAAGACTAATTTTGAATAAGGTCGCTTTAATACAAAGCGATATATTCTTATTGGATTATCTGAATTTAGTTTTGCTGAATCTTGTGTCAAAAAGGGCGACTAAGGTAAGTTTACGGCAGGCAAGCGACCGGTCATAAAATAAATAGCTAAATCATGAAGTAACATGTATATAACATGTTGTGCCGACCCCATTTAGAGTGGGATAAGGGCAGGAGAATGATGATGGATACGTGTCGTGTATCATTATCCAAAAATATGATATTTATTTTCGCTACACTACGCTATATACAGGCGTATCTATACTTAATATAAAAAGCTGAAGAGTTTGTTTGTTTGTTTGTTTGTTTAAACGCTCTAATCTCAGAAACTACTGGACCGATTTGAAAAATTCTTTCAATGTAAGATAGGCCATTTATCGAAGAAGGCTATAGGCTAGGCATAACACTAAGTTAAGATGAATAGCAGACTAGCAGCAATAAAAAATATTACGAAAGCGGCAAAATTTAAAAGCTGTCCTTGCGTGCGCTGAGCAAACGGTCATAGTTATTCAAAAATCATGTATTACAAAATGGTTCCACTCTAAAAGTTCTAAATACAAGTCCGCGACACATATGTCTAGCTTTTAAGGTTAACCCACTTTAACTATTTTTATGGTTATCAAAAGACTATATTACGGATTAAATCTTTCCACGCGGGCGGGGCCGCTGACGATTGCTAGTTCTGTAATAAAATGTTACATTTCTACAGCGTTTCAAATTTCGGTTTACTTGATTTTAACTTTAACGCTTAAAGGGCTTTTGGTTTACGACCGAATCATTAATATGCATAAAATCAAAATTGACAAAGGGCTCGATAATCGAGTGAATGTGGTGGTTTTCCATCAGTATTTCCACCCTACCTAGCACTCAGTACCGAAAATCGAATTTAATATAGACACAGGTATATATTTAATGGAAACCCGTTTAATATCCTGTTGAGTAGAATAAACGACTTTCATTTCTTACCGAGATGTTGTAAAAGGCAACTAAGGCAAGTCGACCCGCCGTGTGGTATCCGGTTGAGTAGAATCGACCACTCTTAGTAGTTACCGAAGTGTCGTAAAAGGCGACTAAGGTAAGTTGACCCACCGTGTGGTATCCGGTTGAGTAGAATAGACCACCCTTTTTCTTACCGAGGTGTCGTAAAAGGCGACTAAGGTAAGTTGACCCACCTTGTATTATCCGGTGAGTAGAATAGTCCATCCTGTTTTTTACCGAGGTGTTGTTAAATACGACTATGGTAAGTTGACGTTAGGCAGACGGCCTTTACAGTAGGATATTCTATATAAGAATATTCTGAAATGTACGCGAAGGCAGTCCGCTAATTTAACTAATAGATTACAAACTGGTAGTGTTAAGGCATTCCTAATACGATATAGATGGAAGCTTTTAAACCGTGCACAACTAGATTTTGCCTAATTGATTGCGAGGGTCGACACCGGAGCAAATCGGAGCAATTGGCTGCGAATACTCAATTATAGATGCGCCGCTCTTACCCGCCTTGGTTAGGTACAGAGTGCGCCCTTTAGGGTAACATAAATGTTTTACGGCATTTGTCCAATCAATGTTCAAGATGTAGGGAGATATTCGTGCCGTCATATGCCGCGTGTTGCAACTTTTACTACAACTAAATTTATAGAATATGGCATTACTTTGTGGAGATCCATAATACAAAACTAATGAAAATATTATTTAATCCGCGATAAAACAATTGTAGCGGATTAAAGCAAAATAATATTTTCATTAATTTTGTACAACTAAATTCAAATTCTAAATTCGAAAATATTCTTTATTCAAGTAAACTTGTAAACAAGTACTCTCGAATCGTCAATTTAACTGCTTGGATTTATTTATTTATATACAAGACACACCAACGACATGAACACAGTTGCAATTGTACAGTTACTAATTATATAGCAGCATATTTTTAGCAGTCTAAAATCACTGTTAAAAATATGCTGATACAGAAAACCTACTATACTATTGAAGATTATTTAGAAGATAAGAATGTGTGGATATAGCTCTCTTTGAACCTGTGTAAGACAGTAACGACTGAATGTAAATAGTATTAAGAATTATATTTTTAAAAGAGCAACCGCCGAGTTTCTTGCTGGCTCAACTTGTAAACAAGTGAAAATTGTAAAAAAGTGAAAAGCTGTTACTAAGCTTTTTACTTTTTTACAACTTTCACTTGTTTACAAGTTTATTTGAATAAAGAATTTTTTGAATTTTGAATTTGAATATATATATATAGTCTCCTGCGTGAACACGTCACTTAAAGGCATGCAATATTTGTTATTAAAATTCATTACAGAAGTGATTTATGGTATAAAAATAATTGTAGTACAGAATTATAATTTTGCTTAAAATAACCAAAATACATTTTTATATCAATTGCATGTCACATAATTTTTGTATATTAAACTAAAATTCAAATAGCTTTCCAACAGAGGGTCAATTTTCTTTACCAAAATTTGTATATAAAAACATTGTTGTTTCATTGAGTCTGGTTGTATATATGCATTTAAGTGTTTTATGTCCGGACAATTTATAAACTGCCTAATTAAATAGATCTCTGTCAACTTCACTTGCCGTAGGACATCAGACGAACAAACTAAACAAGAACTGCACTTAGATATCTCTTATTCGAGCTGCATAGCGGAAGCTGTAATAAATTAGGCCAAGTGGTTGCTCGAGACCGAGTAAATGTTCCGCACAATAATACGGTCGAGTTGCTCACTTAGGTAAAGGGACATTTTATATTAACTTTGGACTAACGTTACACTTTAATGAAGAAAAACCTATATCGATAATTCGAAAAGATTATCACCAGTCTTAGGGCGAGTTTTTTATCCCAATTTTTGAATTTAGACTACAATGAGTTGTATTCATAGTTTATGTATAGAAAATGGAAAAAACATCATTTTAATTACATCATCATATCATATATCTTCATCAACATAGAAACCGGTTATACTCACGTCTAACTCTATCTCTATAAGGTATTACGATTCAAAAGTGCTTGTAAAAGCCAACATAAATAAAGAAGATTTGCAAGAGACAGACAGATTTGCTTTGAAGTTTAAGGTGGAACGAGTTTACCAAGAAGATGACAATTTATTCTACTTTTAAATGCCATCTTAACACTTGCTCTTTAATAGGGACCAAGTTTTAGGTAGTCAAAAACACGGCAGCGGCGGTGGTCGCGCCTCTTCAACGTGTTCGTTGTCGCTTTGGTCTTCGTTGTTGGATGCACGAATGAAGTTTGTGCACGCGACGCTTGCGGTATCGGGTTCAAATCGGCCTTCATATGAACCCGTAGTGTTAAAAATCGGTTTCCACACCGGAAGTAGTGTCCATCCACCGTTTTAACAGTGACGGTGGATGGACAGGTAGACGACGGATGGACGGACGAATGGACGGTGGATGGACCAGAGCGACAGGGAACTGTTGAAGAGGCGCGGCCATCGCCGCTGCCGTGTTTTTGACTATCAAACTTAGACTTAGTCCCTATTGAAGAGCAAGTGTTAAGATGGCATTTAAAAGTAGAATAAATTGTCATCTTCTAGGTATCGCGTTCCACCTTAAACTTTGGCAAGTCTGTCCGTTACGCTTTCACTGCTAATTCGTTGGAGAAATAGATTTTTTTCTGATACAATTTAAACTTAAATACCTTTTTAACGTAAGCTGTGTGGTATCCGGCCGAGTAGAACAGACCACCCTCATTTTTTACCAAGGGTCGAAAAAGGCGACTAAGGTAAGTTGAACCGCCGTGTGGTATCCGGCTGAGTACAATAGACCACCCTCATTTCTTACCAAGTGTCATAAAAGCCGACTAAAGTAAGTTGACCCGCCGTGTGTTATCCGGCTGAGTAGAATAGACCGCCCTTTTTCTTACCGAAGTGTCGTAATAGGCGACTAAGGTAAGAAGAGGTCAGGCAGGAGGCCGGTCGTAAAATACGTAGCCAAATTATATGACATGTTTATAACATGTGTCGACCCCACTTAGAGTGGGATAATGGCGGAATGATGATGAGTTCTTCTCGTCATCTTATCCTTCTAAAGTACATCACAAAGATACTACAAGCGGAACACATAACTCAATACAGCAAGTTATTGTCACTATGTTAACACAATCTGACAATTAATAGCCAACTGTTGTCACTCCCAAGTGTATTATCGCCCGTCGCAATACTAATGACCCCAGGCACTGAACACTATATAGCTTGGACAATGTCCAACTTAAGCTGTTGTGTTGGACATTGATACAATTAAATAAGCATAGTAAGTAAGTAACGGCCTCTTACTATCCCACTGCTGGGCATAGGCCTCCTCTCTCCATTTTTGGAGAGAAGGGTTGGAGCTAAGACCTACCACGCTGCTCCAATGCGGATTGGTAGGTTACACATATCCCTAGGATATGCAGGTTTCCTCACGATGTTTTCCTTCACCGAAAAGCGTGTGATAAATTGCAATTATCAATTAGACACATAAGTTTTAATAGAAAAACTCATTGGTGTCTGCACGGGTTTGAACCCATGATCGTCTCTAGAGATTCACACGGTCGCACCGCTAGGCCATCACAGCTAAATAAGCATAATGCGTTACATCAAGTAAAGGTGCACCCTATTTCCTGTCTCTTTCCTCAAGCTATACTTGATGGGAAGAGACAGGAAAGAGTGAAAATGTTTAAACATTTTTTGTATGACAAAAAAAAATTAATTATCTTTAATATTTAAATTAGCTAATCTTGTACATGTTATTACCTGGGTGAACGAGCTTTCCTTGGTTATTTTTTTAAAAGATATAAAAAAATGCAAGTTAATATATAAAAAAAAATAGAGGCCGAGAGCAATTTTTCTAATGCCCGAAAACAGGGATAAAACGTTTTATTTTTTAAATGAAACCTAGCTAGATATTTGGCCCCCAAAACCGTATACATACTAAAATTCATGAAGTGTCCGAATTTCAGATAATATACATATAGATAGCAGGTTACACAAGTAAAGTTGAAAACTTTTTTTCCTATATCTTAGAAGCCCATCAAGCTAGTCCAATACGTTTTGGAAGGTAACACTTAATTCACACAAAATAAAGACATATTCTCTTCAAACAAAAAATAACGAATCAGTTTGCTATAATACGGTATTATATTATACTAGCTTTTACCCGCAACTCCGCAACTGTTGTCGCGTGATAGGTTAATGTCGCTTTTTAATCCTTCATCCTATAACTTAGATTTAAGGATTTCTAAAGCCTTTATATTACCCCGGTGTATAACGAATAGTTGTTCCAAATTTCATCGATATTGATTCAGCGGATTCGCCGTGAAAGAGTAACAAACAATCATGCACACTAACAAACTTTTGCATTTATAATATTAGTAGAAAATTAGGATTATATTAGTTAAATAGAACAAAAATGTCCATTAGTTCTTTCTCTTGTCCTGTATCTACATTTATTATTATTCCAGTAAAAAGTTTATCTCTCAGAAAAATCAACTTCCACAGCAGGCGGAGGCATATATTTTCGCCGCGCGTTAGAAAGAGATGATGATACTTCCTCTCCTACGCCGCGCTGGCGCTCTACTCTAACTTCGTCTTACGAAATTTTAATCAGGTCACGTGTCCTGGCGCAAGTTTAACATGTTTAAACCATCACAAAGTGCACAATGCTGCTAGAGACGTTTTCAGTAAAAAATACAGTCTTGAAAAAGACAAATTCAGTATTGCCATATACGTAAACAGTTTTGCTATACATGTATATATGTATATGCACGGTTGAGTGTATACTGTTACAACTAGGTTGAAAACCATCCAAAATAAATCGTTTCAGAAGCCGTAAAATCCGTGCAGTGGTCAAAACAATTCAAGCGTAAGGATTTTACGACTGGAAGAGTGTGTTAAAAATCCTGGTCCTATTCTATTTAAATTTCTATATGAACTAGCCGCTTGCCCGTGACGCCGTGCGCGAGGTCTTTAGTGCTTAGATGAAAAGTAAGCTTATTCCACTTTAGCTATAGCGTCGTCATGTGTATTAAAATAGCAATTAATGTAGCTTTTACAAAAGTAATTATAACATTATTTTGCTATAATCCTATAATTTTGCTATAATAATAAAGTAAAATAATATATATAATGCTAAATGTAGAGTGGACTATCCGTTTTCATATCTGGTACATACAGGATTCGTGAAAACACATGCACAAGCCTCCACCACCGCCACCACAGTACACAAGCACTACACACGTTCACTTACATATCACAAACTATCAATCGTTTCGCCCCGCAACCGAAAACATCATCAAGAAATAGACACCACGACAAAATCGCAAAGCCTTTGCAAGTTTGCCGGAAAATAATTGTATTATTACTTTTGTATTATGGATCTCCGCAAAGTAACGTCTAATTTTATAAAATATTTAAGATTTTATTAAACTTGCAATGTGTGTATGTGAAGGTGGAATCTTGCAAGTTAAATATGATCGAATGACCTGAAATTTTATATATTGGTCTAGTCCTAATGATAATGCATGTTTATGATAAGCATTACCTGATGCTGCCAGGTTTGGCTCCAGACGACGGAACTGCTCAACGGTTAACAGCAGGGACATGAAATTTTGTTAAAAGCATTTTTAACTATACTTGTTTTGTACTGTACACGTGTAATGCACATAAATTGATTTATGGGTGCAACTAGCAGTTGTCGTCGACATGGAAATGAGCCGAAAAATTTATTGCACTGCATATTAGTATTTGAAACACTTTATGCTATACGATGAGTTATTACTGAATTTAAAACATGTTTTTTTTTTTAATTATCTAGTTAACTCAAAAATTCTATTACTAAACAAATTATATGTCATGTAACTATTACTATTTCTATTTCTTTATTATTATGCCGTGTGGTATCCGGCTGAGTGACCTGTGTCGTATAAGGCGATTTAGGTAAGTCGACAAGCCGTGTGATATCCGGCTGATTAGAATAGAAAAGCTTCGTTCGTACTGAGGTGTCGTAAAATACGACTAAAATAAGTTGACTTTAGGCAGGCGGCAGGTCGTAAAATACGTAGCCAAATCATGTGACAAAATGTTTATAAAATGTTATGGCTATCCCACTTAGAGTGAGTGAGATACAGGCAGGAGAATTTTGAGGTATATAAAAAATAGTTTTTTTAGCAAAAGCGGGACATAATCGATTTCGAGACTGATAGCGCACTCACTATACAATAACACGATGTAATAGAAATACCACAATTCCTGTTCCGAGATGCACTTCTCTTGAATGACGAACAAAGACTGCATGCAACTGAAACGTTTTAGCAATATATAGGAAGACTCCACCGGAAACAACACGACACAGTGTTGCCACCATTTTATTTAAAAGGGCGCGATACTCGTTTCATGACGGTGTTGCTATAAAATACAAAGCGAAAGACATTGGCGACAACATCACAGACTAAAAACCGAAAATCCCAAACTGAAAGAGATGTATGGTCACAATGTAACACCGTTCCAACGCATTAGCTCACTAACCGGATATCGTGTGGGACTATCGTGACCCTAATATAGGTTAAAAATTTCTAAAGGACAATATAATAGCCATTTGAAACGGTATCATTAACTACACATCAAGTGTAGGAGGTGTTTTATGTGATTGTTTGGTACTTATACATTAACGCTATCGAGGCAAAACTTTAATGGTTAGCAAGTGTGGATAATCTTAATCTAAATTATTGATGGTAAAATGAAAATGAAATACTTTTTATTTAATCCGACCGAGTAGAATAGACCACCCTGAACTCTTGCCAAGGTGTCGTAAAAAGCAACTGAGGTGAGTTAACCCGCCGTGTGGTATTCGGTTGAGTAGAATAGACCACCCGCGTTTTTACCGAGGTGTTGTAAAATACAACTAGGTAAGATGTCATCAGGCAGGCGGCCAGCTGTAAGATACATACCCGAATTCAAATAATTCTTTATTCAAATTGGCTTTTACAAGCACTTTCGAATCGTCAAATTACAATGAAGCTACCACTGGTTCGGAAAGGTGCTCTTACCGAGAAGAACCAGCAAGAAACTCGGCGGTCACTCTTTTCAAAATTACAATAATGTCTTAATTAATTAAGAACAAATTAAAAAAATTACAATATAATCTAGTGCGTAGCTGGTCGCAATTTAAATCCAAGCTTTCTCATCATTTTTTCAACATAGTCATATTGCCTCCTGTCCTGTCCTCGTTGAAACATGTTTATAACATGTTGAAAAATAGCACATGATCAGCGAGTCGTCGCTGATTTGGTTTGTCTATTAGCGTACAAGAGATAAACTCTGTCTACACATAAAATTACAATTGCTGGCTGTAAATAATAGAGATGTACCACACTTAACAGTCCCGAGGGTATAAATTTAATTAAGCGCTGAAGGTAATCGGTTTAAGCGCTTTATAGTCGGTCATTAGAGTAATTTAAACAGGCAACACTGAGCTGTAAACTAAGCTGCATAAAACTCGTTTAAACAGACTGTAACTTATGGACTCCTAATCAAATAGATATATAGTATACTAGCTTTTGCGTGAACTGTTGTCGTGCGTTAGGTTGATAATAGATGGCGCTTTTCAATGTCATCCTAATCCTATAGAATTAACAGGATTTCTATAGCCTATATGTTACCCAGTTGTATAAGGAATAATTGTAATTAATTAAATAAATTTAATTGATAATGGTTCAGCGAGTACGCCGTGAAAGAGTAGTGGATGTATGTTTCATCCATACTCACAAACTTTCGCATTTATAATATTAATAGGATAGGAAATATTGCAGACCCGCGATTGCACAATTGAAACCGCATCACTTGGAAAAGTAAAGGCCTCTTATTACCCCACTACTAAACATAGGCCTCCACTCTCCGTTTTTGGAGACTTTCTCTCCAAAAACGCAACGTTGGTGCTTAAAACCACCACGCTGCTCCAATGCGTATCGGTAGGCTACATATATATCTCCAAAATATTCTCATATATTTATATTAAGTGTATAAGTAATTAAGTCTCATATATTAAGTGTCCCATATATTTATTTATTTATTATATTTATGGGTTCCCCTATGATGTTTTCCTTTATTGAAAAGCGTGTAATAAATTGCAAATGTCAATTAGATTTTTAACAGGTCTGCCCGGGATTCGAACGCGCAACTTCCTTGAAAGAGGCGCACAGTCTCACCGCTGGGCTACTACAGCTTTTTTACACCACTAGTAGATCTATCTCGTACCACCCTCATTTCTTACCGAGGTGTCGTAAAAGGCGACTAAGGTAAGTTGACCCACCGTGTGGTATCCGGTTTAGTAGAATAGACCACCCTCTTTCTTACCGAGGTGTCGTAAAATACGACTAAGGTAAGTTGCGTCAGGCAGGCCAGTCGTATAAAAGCAGCCAAATAGAGGTTACGTAAAAACGCAGCCAAATAAATAGAGGGGGAGGAATAGAATAATAAATAGAGAGACATATGACAGCATGTTTTTACATGTTGTGCCGACACCACTTAAAGTGGGATAAGGGCAGGAGGATGATGAGTAGAGGATCTAAAATGCAGAATGGCATTATATTTCACTGTTTATTTCGAGTCAGAAAGGCATACACTTAAACCTAATTAGATTCTTAAGACAATTTGTTTTGAGAGCAAAGGGAACTAGAGCGGAACGCAATTACAAATAGCTCCTTCAAGACACTATTTGCATAGTATTTTAATGTTAACAATTGTGTATAGAAAGCTTTAATTAAGTTTTTACTAAGTATTACAAAAATGATAAAAATGTACGGGTTTAAGTACTCTCCGACCTTTGACAAGACAACAAAGAAAGAAATGTTATCTAAACTAATATATAAAGCTGAAGAGTTTGTTTGATTGTTTGAACGCACTAATCTCAGGAACAACTGGAACGATTTGAAAAATTCTTTGAGTGTAAAATAGTCCATTTATCGAGGAATTCTATAGACTATATAACATCACGCTAAATTGACTAGGAGAGGAGCAGCAATAAAAAATATTGCGAAAACGGCAAAGTTTAAAGCTTTCCTTGCGCTAAGTAAACGGTAAAAGTTATTCAATCTCCGAAAATCGTTAAAAATCTCTTATAAATAACTCACAATAACTACTTTTATGTTCAAAATTTCAATTCGGGAAAAAAAAATTGACACACTGATTTCCATGCAAGCGAGCTACAGCTACTACACTAGTATTAAATACTACAGCTAGTAAGTTATTAGAATAATATTTTGAAAATCATATTTTGAAGTAGGGGCAATTTTCAAAGAGTTGACCATTCAAAAGTACGTGTTTAAGTGTGTGTTCAAATACACTCGTTTTTTAAAACAATCGATAAACAAATAAAAGACTCATTCATTATCAATTAGCGTGACAAAATAATAGCAATTGCAACAATTATCAAGTAGATCAATTGATGGACGTCCGCACACGCCCACATCCCACGCCCGACTGAACAGATGGTTCTAAATTTAAAAGGAAACAAAATGAATGAACTCTAAATGCGTGCGCGCACGTAAAAATATCCGCCGCGACCGACAGCCGTTCTGGCAGATACAGCGTGATCTATTTTTATACTATTTAATACGTTTTTATTATCTCGACATTCAAGACGGTCTGTCTCTGCGTTATTAATATAAAAAAGACTGTCACTTTACAGTCCATAAACCTTTTTTTAGAACCAAACTAATAAGATTAATAAATAAATAGAATTTAAGAAAAGTAAATTTAAAAGATTTTCAATTTTTTTTGGCAAATTTTGGGGACTTTGTTTCATAATAAAAAGGGATAATAAAGAACGGGATTGTTACATCAATCACCCTCCTGCCCTTATCCCACTCTTAAGGGAGGTTGGCACGACATGTTATAAAAATGTTGTCACATGATTTGGCTACGTATTTAAAGACAAGCCGCTTACGTGACGTCAACTTACCTTAGTCGTATTTTACTACACCTCGGTAAGAAAGAGCGTGGTCTATTCTACTCAACCGAATACAACACGGTATCTCAGCTTACCTTAGTCGCCTTTTACGAAACCTTGGTAAGCAATGAGGGTGGTTTATTCCACTGAGTCGGATACCACACGACATAATATGGGATTTTTACATTAATATTATTTCTATATCGTTATGTTTTCCTGACGATATAACGTTCAGAAGAGAATAAAATATGCAAACTGGATCGGCGTCGACTCCATTGTTGGCATTTATTAAAAATTCAATTTATACCCTATTTGTATTTCTCCCGCAGCCCACAACGCCCCCCTACACCCCATGTGTCGAGGGGCTTTATTAAAACCAAACGAATTATTTTCAGTATCGTAAAAGGCGACTGAGGTAAGTTGACCCCCTGTGTGGTATCCGCCTTAGTAGAATAGAACGTCTTTCATAGGTACTGAAGTTTAGGAAAAAGGCGACTTAGGTAAGTTGACGTCAGGCAGGTCGTAAAAAATGTAGCCAAATCATGTTATTACATTTTTATAACACGTTGTGCCGACCCCACTTAGAGCAGGAAAATATGTAGAGATTTTTTTTCAATCTAAGGCACCGATATAGAACTTGTAAAAAGACAAAGTAAAACTGTTAATATACAAGATGGGGTAAGTTATTTCACTTTTTTGAGAGGGCTGAAGATCTAGTGAGATTATAGACATACCGGAACCATAAGCAGTTTTAGTTTGAAAAAAAAATGTCCTCGGAAATTAGAAGAAATTGGAATTGAAGATTTTGGAAGAAAATATATACTTGCTTATTATAAAAATATCCAAAAATATTATGAGAATAAAGCTTACAAGTAACGCCATCTCTTGAAGGGTGCCGTAACTACTAAGTAACACGAAGTTCTACCTTTACTGCTTTCATTTTCAGAGGTTCCGAGTTCATCCGCTAGGTGCGCTTCCATGTGCAACAGAGGAACATAACGAATTATTTCCTTTTCTTTTAAGAACATACTAAGACAAAATAATGGCGGTTAATTTTATTCAAAAAAACATTTTGTATTAATTACTAAATAGTTGAAAGCCAGATATAACTTTAATTTATGAACATTTTTCGCAATTCATAATATTATTATACATGCAGCATTACTAAACATCACCACTACACTACACTGCGTACCGCTTCGCGGGTCGCGGGTTTGATTTCCGCCAAAGGCCAACATTTTCTATAAACAATTTATTGGTTCTTCAAGCCTGGGTGTTTATTTATATTTAAGTATGTAGTACCTGGTTCACCGAGCCTTACTCGGTAATTATTTACAAAAAAAAAAAATGAAAAAACCAGAAAAAATTATTAGGTAGGTGGGGTTCGATTCTAGATATTTTCATTTCTAGAGACCATCCGTTCCCCGAATAAGCTACACTGATTTGACAGTTTTCGCCAAAAATTGTGTTTTATACATTCAATTTTATGCCCAAAAAAGGGATAAAACGAATTTTATTAAAATAAAACCAAGCTAGATCGATTAGATGTCCCGATGACAATGCATGTTTATGACAAGCATGGCCTGATGCTGCTGCGGGGACTGGTTCCAGACGAGGGAATGTGGGTACAGAAAATTTAGTTAAAAGCGTTTTCACGTAATTTGTTTATTGTCACTTTACGCCAGATATATTGACTAGGCCTCAGATTTGACACCTGGGCCCTGCATGAATAAAAATAACTTATAGTTAAGGCATTAAAACCTTATAAATTATAAGTAGGTATATTAAATAAGTATAGTTATATAAATAGGTTAAATTATTACACCAATACCATTTCACAATTCCGGTCACATACCACTTAACCCAGTCCGCAGTATAGTAAATGCTGGGTAAGATTTATTGTACAATTTAGAACCACGTCTAACTCTATAACTCATATTTTCATGAAATATATGAAAAGTCTGTAATATATTTATTAATGATAAAAAAGTGTGAATTCCGTAGTACAAAAGTTATAATAGAATTATTTTTCTATAATCCTACATAACGCTCTACGATTTTGTGATGGGACATATCTCCTACCGATGCTTTAATTACGCAGCGAATAACCGTTGAGATTGTCGCAGTGAATGTGTTTAGTGCTTGTGTAGATTGCTGTTGGTGGTGTCTTGAGATACGCGTGGCAACTTATCCTGCATATATAAACGGTTTTGCTTCTTAAACTTAACATTACATAAATTCAAATTCAAATTTTTTTATTCAAATAAACTTGTAAACAGTAGTGCTTTTGAATCGTCAATTCTACTGCTGGTTCGGAAAGCTGTTCCTACCGAGAAGAGCCAGCAAGAAACTCGGCGGTTGCTCTTTTCAACATAATATTTATAACTAGTTAACATATATTAAACTATGTTACATAGATTAGACAATTAGGTTACATAGATTTTCTAAACAAACGCGGATTACAATAATATTAATTCTAAAATAATTCTACCAGAAGTTTTTTATTTATGATCAAATTAAAATTATTCTTCATTCAAGTAAACTTGTAAACAAGTGCTTTGAATCGTCACCTCTACTGCTGGTTCGAAAAACTGTTCCTATCCAGAAGAGCCAGCAAGAAACTCGGCGGTTGCTCTTTTTAATGCATAATTATTTTTACCTACTAACACCGTGTGGTATCCGGCTGAATAGAATAGTACCACCCACATTTCTTACGGAGGTGTCGTAAAAGGCGACTAAGGTAAGTTGACCCACTGTGTGGTATTTGGATTAGTAGAATAGACCATCCTCGTTCTTACAGAGGTGTCGTAAAATACGACAGAGGTAAGTTGACGTCAGGCAGGCGGGCAGTCGTAAAAACGCAGCCAAATCATGTGACAGCGTGTTTATAACATGTGTCCCTACTTAGAGTGAGATAAGGGCAGGAAGATGATGATGAATTATTTTTACCTACTAGTTATATTTAGTCACTATTCCCTTTTACAGGTTTTAAGAGTAGCTATATCCACACATTCTTACCATCCAAGTTATCCTCAACAGTATATATAGGCTTTCTGTACCATCGTTCATATAGCTGTCGATCTGCCGGTTCGTTGAGACATGTTGCTTGCCTTGACAAGGTCAGGCCAGTAACCGGTTCTCGCAATAGCCGAGCGCATTCATTCATTGAATTCCTCTATAGTTGTATTTATGACAACATTGAATTAATAAGTGATTGCTTGGATTTTAAACACTGATTTTATTTTCTACAGACCAAGGCTTTGGTTACGATCAACCTTGGTTGTTAAACTGGAATAGTTAAACGGTGAAACCGTGCGGCACTTTCTAGAAGGTTTTCGATTTTCAACCCCATAGTTTTTGTGCGTCCAAAATTTATGTAATCTAATATTTACATTTTATTATACGCTATTCGTCAAAGGAAAATATCGTGAGCGTAAACTGCCAATTCGAATCAGAGCAGCGTGGTGGGTTTAAGCTCTAACCATTCTCTCCAGAATAAGATATAGGAGGCCTATGCCTAGCAGTGGGATACTTACACGTAAACTCAATATAAATTGTACTAATTTTTGTCAACTATGCTCTAACCTTGAAAACGTAAAACAAACAAACGGATGGACTTTACCATCTTTTTCTTATATATAAAAAATTAATGTTTTCTGTATGTCGACCGACGGAACGACCGGAGAGATTTTAAGAAATTTGAATTAAAACTCGCCATGTGGATCTGGCAGTGTAGAATCGATCACCATCATATCTTACCGAGGTGTCGTAAAATGTAACTAAGGTCAGTTGACCCGCCGTGTAGATCCGGCTGAGTAGAATAGGCCACCTTCTTTATTATCGAGGTACCGTAAAATTTATGACTTAGGTAAAAAAACCAGGCGATCTTAAATACGTAGTCAAATCATGCCACAACATATTTATAACATGTTGTGGCGACCTCACTTATCGTGGGATAAGGGCAAGAGAATAATAATGATAGATTGGCACTCTGTTTGAAGAAAAAGTCTTTAAATCATACTTAAAACTTCTTAAGGGTAAACGCCCGTTTAAAACATAGTTGCGCCACGTGCGAGTTGGTTAATTAAAAACTGTCAAGGACAGACCCTTTGTGTTCCTAATGAGGGCCAGAAAGGTGACCCTTCCGTGGTCAGGGTCGAAGTGACACTTTGACTTGTCAGTTGCCGACAGAGATCTTCTCGAGGTGGGGCTCATTGAAGTACTTGACGCTTAAACATTCCCGTTATCTAATTATATCCAAACAATCATGTATTGTTATGCGATTGTATTTTTAGTAATTTTTTCGTACATAATTATTAATACAAAAACCGACTGAATAGAATAGACCACACTTATTTCTTACCCTTATTTCTTACAGTACCCTTTTTCGACATCTCGGTAAAAAAGAGGGTGATCTATTCTACTCATTCGGATACCACAAGGCGGGTCGACTTACCTTAGTCGCCTATTACCACACCTCTGTAAGAAATGAGGGTGGTCCATTCTACTCATTCGGATACCACACGGCGAGTCGACTTACCTTTACCGTCATTTACGACACCTCGGTAAGAAATGAGGGTGGTCCATTCTACTCAGCCGGATACCACACGGCGGGTCGACTCACCTTATTCGCCTTTTACGACACCTCGGTAAGAAATGAGGGTGAACCGTTCTACTCAGCCGGATACCACACGGCGGGTCGACTTACCTTAGTCGCCTTTTACAACACCTCGGTAAGAAATTAGGGTGGTACTATTCTATTCAGCCGGATACCACACATTGGTATTTCCTTGTTAACTTTTATTCGCGAAACACGCTATCACGCTGAGCACTCTTGCGTATATTTATTATCGCAATATTCATTTGCGATGTGTTTACGATACGGCCGACATAATTTCATGCAAATCTATTCAAACCGCGAAATGAACGTAATGTATTCGGCAGATCAAACGCGTTTGATACTAAGGTTGCCACCCGTACTATATTATATAGTATCGTACTATATTTTAGTCAATTGTACTATATATTATAGAAAAATAATATAGGACGAAAAATACTATATTTTTATCGCTAACTCAATTGTCGCGCTTTTTTGTAATCAACTGTGAATGAAACGCACCCGCAGCACTGCATAGGGAATGTTTGAACGAAACTCATTCATATATTTACAGGGCTGAGTTAGTTAGTAACTCCTTTGTCTACTAACTAGTCCTTTGTCATTGTCCAGCGAAAATTAATAATAATAATCATAGAAAAATAATAAATAATGACTGAAAATAGATGTGTACTATTTTTTTCCTGAATTTCCTAAAGTACTATATTTTTTTTATTTAAAAATAAAAATACTATTTTTCTTCAAAAAAAAAAGGTGGCAACCCTGTTTGATACGTTGTTTACTACAATTTAAACACGTGTTTCGCTAATTTAGAGGTCAATCAATGTTACCTTATTGTGTCCAAAATTCTGCTATGGCCCATCTTTAATATTCAAATTAGTTAATCTTGTATATATATATTTCTGAATTTTGGAAACAGTTTCAATGATTTTCGTGAAATTCAGCATGTTGAGGGAATTCTGGAATCGAACTACTTAGGTTTTATTTAAAAAAAATTGTTTTATCCCAGTTTTCGGGAACTGAAAAATACTGCTTTAATTCTATGAGAACGCAAAGGTTACGCTTGTCTCGAATTCTACTATTATGATCGATTCGATTTGGGCTAACAATACAACAAATGCTTCAGTTCTACATTGCATCTTTCAGCCTACTCCGATTTAAAGTGAACATACAACAAATGCTTCATATTTACATTGCATCCTATATTCTCCTTCGATTTGGGCTAACAATACAACAAATGATTCATTTCTACATTGCATCTTTCAGCCTACTTCGATTTAAGGTGAACATACAACAAATGCGTCATATTTACATTGCATTCTTCATTCTACTTCGATTTGGACTAACAATACAACAAATGCTTCATTTTTACATTGCCTCTGTCAGCCTACTTCGATTTAAGGTGAATATACAACAAATGCTTCATATTTAGATTGCATTCTTCATTCTACTTCGATTTGGACTAACAATACAACAAATGCTTCATTTTTACATTGCCTCTATCAGCCTACTTCGATTTAAGGTAAACATACAACAAATGCTTCATATTTACATTGCATCCTTCATTCTACTTCGATTAGGGGGTAAACATGCAACAAATGCTTCATTTTTAGATTGGATCTTTCTTCGTATTTCAATATCAGGGAATCATACAACAAATGCTTCATTTTTACATTGCATCTTTCTTCCTATTACGTTTGATTTTTTACTTTGCATGCTTCTTAATTCGATCTGAGTTAAACATACAACAGCACGACAAAACGTTCCCACTAAACAATCATTGATTGCTTCAACGTTGACAATACTATCAATGGTATATTTTCGACAGCCGGCATTACTTCCCGGCCGCTTTGTACGGCCTCCCATTGTCCTCAGACAATACAAGAACACTATTGTCGTACTACCGTCGGGCCTTATTTTCGTGAACGCTAAGCGCTCCCAGCGGGCGGGCACAATGGGACCACCTCGCAAAACAGGTACCCTCTGAAATATTTATTGCACCGCTCAGCGCGCGATCCGCAGATCATTTCATATTAATATGAATGAAGCGAATATAGCCGTGTGGTATCCGGCTAAGTAGAATAGTACCACCCGCATTTCTTAGCGAATTGTCGTAAAAGGCTACTAAGGTAAGTCGACCCGCCGTGTGGTATCCGGCTGAGTAGAATATACCAATCTCATTTCTTACCGAGGTGTCGTAAAAGGAGACTAAGGTAAGTCGACCCGCCGTGTGGTATCCGGCTGAGTAGAATATACCAATCTCATTTCTTACCGAGGTGTCGTAAAAGGAGACTAAGGTAAGTCGACCCGCCGAGTGGTATCCGGCTGAGTAGAATATACCAATCTCATTTCTTACCGTGGTGTCGTAAAAGGCGACTAAGGTAAGTTGACCCACCGTGTGGTATCCGGCTGAGTAGAATAGACCAATCTCATTTCTTACCGAGGTGTCGTAAAAGGCGACTAAGGTAAATTGACCCACCGTGTGGTATCCGGTTTAGAAGAATAGACCACCCTTTTTTTGATGTTCTTCTGAAGTTTAAACTGCCGTATAAATGAAACGAAATTAACGATGATGGATTACCTGGGTCCCATCACTATTAATAAGTATCTAAACGACATTTTGCCTGGGAAAGCTTTTTAAGACTTATTTTAACCATTTATGTAGTTTTGTGGCGCAAGCTTATGTTCCATTTTTCTTTATCAATTAAATACACATCCTTTATATATAAGGTATGAGAACAGTTTAAGCTTCCTACACTTAGCGTTACATAGATACGCCGTATGGTATCTGGCTGAATAGAATAGTACCACCCTCATTTTTTACTGAGGTGTCGTAAAAGGCGACTAAGGTAAGTCGACCCCTCGCGTGGCATCCGGCTGAGTAGAATAGACCACCCTCATTTCTTACCGAGATGTAAATGGCGACTAAGGTAAGTTGATGTCAGGCAGGCGGCCGGTCGTTAAATACGTGACTAACCAAACCAAATCATGTGACAACTTCTTATAACCATGTTGTGCCGACCCCACTTAGAGTGGGATAAAAGCAGGAAGACGATGATGACTTAGCGTTACATAGATGTTGTTAATAAACGCGGATTATAGCAAAATAATTCCATCATAACTTTCGCATTTATAATATTAGTGTGGGTTGCACATATTCTATCTCAATGTTAATTTGAAAATAATAACACTACGGCAAACAAACGAATCTGAACCATGCATTAGAAACTTGAAAGCTTTTACTATCAGGAACAGGTGTTTCTGATGGTAAAAGCTTTAATTTTTCGTTCAGTTGTTCTAAAAATACATTATAGTTACGTTTCAACTGGAAACTTTTCTGTATGTGTGTGTCGGTAGTTTATTTCATAATAAAACTAAACCTTTTATAAATTACTAGCAATCGCAAGCGGCTCCGCCCGCTTAGATAGACTAAAACCGTAATATTATAGTCTTTTGATAACCAACCTTAAAAGCTAGACATATGCTGTTGCTGACTTTTATTTAGAACTTTAAGAGGGGAACAATTTTGTAATACATGATATTTGAATAACTATCACCGTTTACTCAGCGCACGCAAGGAAAGCTTTAAATTTTGCCGTTTTCTTACTATTTTTTTATTGCTGCTCGTCTCGTTTTCATTTTAGCGTGATGTTATATAGCCTATAGCCTTCCTCAATAAATGGACTCTGCTGCACTCAAAAAAAATTTCAAACCAGTCCAGTAGTTCCTGAGATTAGCGCGTTCAAACAAACAAACTCTTCAGCTTTATATATTAGTATAGACTTCTATTTTCCCAAACGTATGGTATGTATATTAACAATCGATATATCGATGAGAACATCACAAGGATCGGACTCTAATTATTCGTCACTTAACAAAATTACTTTTCAACTTGTCTCTCTAGAGTCCTCGTTCCAAATAACATATTATCGGACTATCTGTTTGTATATCTCATCAATCTAAATGACCTGAAAAGCTTATTTTTAGGTTAAATCGAAGCCAGTTTAATCGATATCGGAACTTCAATCGAGTTTTACCGCTATAATAAAATTAACTTCCATATTTCCTTATAATACTATCCTACTAATATTATAAATGCAAAAGTTTGTGAGTATGGATTTATGTTTGTTACTCGTTCACGGCAAATGGGCTGAACTAATGTCGATGAAATTTGGCACAATTATTCCTTGTACACCGGGGTAACATATACTCGTAGACTATAGAAGTCCTATTAATATTACAAAAATAGAATGACATTGAAAAGCGCCATCTATTATCAACATACCACGCGACAATAGTCCACGCGAACGAAGTTACGTTGATGATGAGAACGACGCGACGGGCGAGACACCTGACGATACCATCTGACCAAGCATACAACTTGACCAAGATACCACCGCGGTCTGGGAGCTAACACTCTCAGAACCGACCCCCCAACCCGGTTGCCCCAGGTCACTTTTTAGGTAACCTAGGCCTTACGGCCAGTCCGGGCAAAGAGGCCTCCTCGAGGCCCGTGCCTCGCGTACCCCAAGGGGTAAGTGAGATGATCCTGATGATGACGAAGTTGCGGGTAAAAGCTAGTGAGTGTATAAGGGGAAGTCTGAAAGTTGTATCCATCATGGAAAAGACGAAAAGTGCAAGATTAAGATGGTACGAACTAATAATATAACCGCAATTTCTCACCCCATTCTGATCTTTATCTTCTCTTATCTGTGAACTCACAGCCTCTATTACACTCAATTTTCCTATTTTTCCACACTGCATCTTATATGCTTATAAATGTAATAAGTCAATGTATTTACTATTATAATTAAATTTTACAAGTACACATATCTTACATTTCACGTAGAAAAGCTGCTGATCCTCTGTTTACCTGAAAGTAAAAATAATATTGATTATACTTTGACCTCGCAGACTTAACCTTTAGGCACTGGGATACCTTGGACGAAAGATCTCGAGTGGCTTGCACAAAACGCAGACCTCCTATGAGATGGACTGACCGACCTCAATAAGATCCCGTGAAGATACCTATGTCCAGCAGACGTCCATCGGCTAACACAGAAGAAAAAAGAAAATATGCATGTACGGGTATTTGTGACAGCAGTCTCATTACTTGTTATATGTTATTTTTATTTTATTCATTTGACATATTAATATTATTTCTAAGTACAGTCATACTTAGAAATTATGACAGGCATTTTACGAGCTGCTGCCTTCCTAATGTGAACTTACCTTAGTCGCTTCTTGCGACACCTTGGTAACCACGTTGTGGTCTATTCTACTCAACCGGATACCACAGCGCGTGAAGCAAAACCTGTTCTCGTACCTTATATATGCAGGATGTATATATAATAGATAAAGAAAAAGGGAACATAAGCTTACGCCTCTCAAAACTACATTATGGTTAAAATAAGTCCTAAAAAGCTTTCCCAGGCAAAGCGTCGTTTCAGATACTTATAGCCGGATATCACGCGGCGAATATAGAATTCAATTGTGTATTCTGTTCAATAGTATACTTGTATTATATTAAACAATCTAAAAATAAAATAAAATTTGCGTACTTAAGTGAATAATATATTTCTCTTAACACGGAGCATTTGGTCGAGTGGTTCTCCGAGAGGGTTTATTACACGTATGACTGAGTAGGGATTCTTTGCCTAAATAAATATATACTAGTGAGTGTGCCTTTATATTTGAACTTAATTATAATTTTTTTTCTTAAATTTCGTTAAACCATTCACTTCACCATTATAACTATGTACCATCATCGAGGGGCTAACCAACGCATAATATAGATCAATTAATTGTATGAGTTTACTCTATATACGATGCGTTTACACGTTATTTATATTAATGCAAGAAAAACAAAAGTAATAATATAATTATTTTGCTAAAATCTGCGATGTATGAAAATATATTATATAATGCTAAATATAGAGTAGACAATCCGTTTTCATAGCCGAACATTCTTGGATTCGTAAAAACACACGCACAAACCTCCACCAATACCACCACAATACACAAGCTCTACACACGTTCACTATCACAAACTCAACAATTGTTTCGCCCCGCAACTGAAGCATCATGAGGAGATAAGACTCCACGAAAAAAACCGCAAAGCATAAGCTTAATTATGGGTACTGTTATATTTCTTCTATAATAATCAATAATAAAATAAATATTTGGGACACTTACACACACGATCGTTCATCCCCAAAGTAAGTAATTTAATACTTGTGTTATGAGTCAGAGACAACTGGTCAAGATATACTTATATATTTTTTTAAATTCAGTATGTATATAAATACAAATATACTACCAGACTCGAAGACCAACAAATTCATTTATACAAAAAATTGGCCCTCGGCGGGAATCGAACCTATGACCCGCGGAGCTGAAGGCAGTGTCACTATCCACTATGCCAACGGGCCAGTCAAATTCTATATTTTCAAATTCTATATTTCTATTTACTCCGCGTTACTTGTAATCAAATAGTTTCAAATTGTTTTTAAACACTTTGTAATCAAATCGAATTCTGCTAATGCATAACGTAAGCGCAGAAAGTAACAAAACGGTACAGTTAAAATTATTTACTTTTTACTCGACTTATAAGGCACTCGAGGATAGCCAGGTGTTTTAATATCACCTCTAAATTGATAATTTAGTAGAAACCGCGAATCGGTTCGGTGAAGGTGCATATCTTTAGAGAAATCTGGGGATATGTGTAACTTACTAATCCACAATGGAGAAGCGTGGTAGGTCTTAACTCCAACGGAGAGAGGAGGCCTATTGCTCAGCAGTGGCATAGAAATTTAATAAATTAAAATTATCATCATATCCTTAACAACACTACAACGATTTTGAAAACACAATAAGATTAATGAAGCTACCAGAGAGACTATTTTCGTTTGAATCACTACAGATCAATATTATTCTATCCGTATCGATAATAATCTCTGAACGATAACGCATCTGGAGCGGCCTCAATGTAAGACAATAAATCTTAGTAACCTCTCACTTTTATATTATCTAATACCGTATAAGATCGGATCGATAACAAAATAAAAAAGATAACTCTAATTTATGATTAATGTATAACGTTTGATGGATGTGAAGATAGCTTATAAACTGAACACAATTTATCTTCTATATTTATTTTACTACATCGCGTGGAATGTAAACAATCGCCCCACACTTCCTTTGTCGACAAAAAATTCGTGAACGCAGACGTTTATTACGCATCAATAAATCTAAAGGTGCATACAGACATAGCGAGGCGTGCGTCACGAATGCTACGTCTCGCATGCCTCGTGCTGTGTGGACGTTTGCGCTCACATTGAGCATTCGCGTCGTACGTTCGTTGCGAGCGCTGCCTCAATGCGAGCCATGCGCTTTTTTTCCCAACGTTTTGTTTGCGTCGCATGCTCATGAGTCATGGAACCCATGTATTGCCATAGTATAATCGGTTCATAAAAAATAATTTTGTCCACTAGCATTTTTCTCTTTTTTTAATATTTTATGAATTACTATACAGGCCAGAGCTGCTATTTGCACGTCTTGCCTTGTCTAGCATTTTTCTACTGACGAATACCATGCTCTCGTGTGTGCTCAGCTTGAACATGTGTCCTTCGGGACGCATGTAAAAATGTACCGTCGTATGCCTCAGGTCGAGGCATGCGTGACGTGACGTGACATACCTCGTGATGTCTGTACGCGACCTTACGCTTTCACGTGATTTACTAACCCATAAAATTCATAAAAGTAAACGCCTATTACTATCTCACTGTTGGGTATAGTAATAGTTCTTAGAGAGAAGAGTTAGAGTTCAGACCCACTACGCTGCTCCTGTGCGGCAGACACAGACACAAATACCAGAAATTCACAAGATATATGCAGGTTTCCTCACGATGTCTTCCGTAACCGAAAAGCATGTGATAAATTTGAACACAAAAATTGCTGTTTCACAGAAATCACATGCCCAAGGTTTTAACCTATTTCCCCCTAGAGAGGCATAGGGTTTTACCGTTCGACTATTACAGCTTCAGTATATATAATAACTAATATTTATGTTTGTACGCATTATTATAGTTTCTGTTAATACTTATAAAAGAAAAAGGTGCTCTTAATCTATATATTTAAGTAAAATTTATTCAAAAATACAGGAACTAAAATAGAATTTTACAAGTTTCAATTTTTATAATATTTTGTAATAATTTAGATTAATATTATACACGCCGAGTGGTATCCGGTTGAATAGAATAGTACCACCCTCAATTCTTACTGAGGTGTCGTAAAAGGCGACTAAGGTAAGTCGACCCGCCGTGTGGTATCCGGCTGAGTAGAACAGACCATCCTCATTTCATACCGAGGTGTCGTAAAAGGCGACTAAGGTAAGTTGACCCACCGTGTGGTATCCGGTTTAGTAGAATAGACCAACCTCTTTCTTACCGAGGTGTCGTAAAATAAGACAGAGGTAAATTGACGTCAGGCAGGCGGCAGGTCGTAAAAACGCAGCCAAATCATGTGACAGCATGTTTATGACATGTTGTTCCGACCCCACTTGGAGTGGGATAAGGGCAGGAAGAAGAAGATAATACATATAGCTTTATACTTGTTTTAAGTTGAACATACGTATGTTGAATTTGATATCCTCAGTTGTATGTCAGTTTTGTGAACTAAATAAAAAATAACTATATATTTGTATTAATACGGATAGTCTAATCCAGACACCAGACGATGAGAAAAAATTTCAGGCCTCACCAACTGATTCCCATTAAATTCCAGTTTCATTGCGTTTGCTAATATCACGATTGTGACATTGCCTGTTAACAAACAACAGCCAGCACATTCATTTGACACTTGCAACGTATTGCGAAATTTAAACAGAGTGTGCAACGCTCGTTACGATGAGAAGATTTGCAAATAATGTTAAAGTTGTGTGTACTTGTCAGCTGTACTAAGAAATATATTAATATACTAAAATAATATAATAAAATCATGTTACAACATGTTTATAAAGTGTTGTGCCGACCCCACTTAGAGTGGGATAAGGGCAGGGGGATATATACCACGTTAGGAAGGTAGGTAAATCTTAAATGAGCTATTTAGCTTAAATTTTGTAATACATGATTGTTGACTAACTTTTACCGTTTACTTAGCGCACGCAAGGAAAGCTTTAAATTTAACCGTTTTCGCAACATTTTTTTATTGATGCTCCTGTCCTAGTCATTTTAGCGTGATGTTATAAATCGATAAAAAGATAAGATAGTTCATCTTACACTCAAAGAATTTTTCAAATCGGTCAAACAATCAAACAAACAAACTCTTCAACTTTATATATTAATAAACAAGTATAGATTTACTAAATCTTGACAACTACACTAATATGATGAATACGAACGTCTGTTCATCTGTTATTAACAAAAAGCTATATCAAGTAATCACACAAGTTTAGATTGTGGATAGATGCGTTCAAAGTGCATTTTGAATCTGTGTCGAATCAGATTTTCCGTTCAAAAAGGCCTGAATTCACATCTTATTTAATAATTTTATAACCACTAAGCAACCACCAGTCATTAATTATTAAACAAAACCTAATAACACAGATCTTTTAACGCGATACGTCACAAAATTTAGTCGGACACCATTCGATCGTATCTTTGTGGTGTGCGCTTGTTTTATAAGCTTTATTAGGTGCTTTACATTATTTAATTTGTTTCAAAACATACACGCGTACACGCAACGGGCAATCCGTGCTGTGCTATTATAATAGTTAAAAGGAAATTATAAATTCAGAATATGAGTAACCAGTAATAACGTAGGCTAATTTCAAGTTATCTAATTTACAAAAGTAATGAGAATATTATTTTGCTATAATCCGCGATAAAAGAAAATAAGTGTAATGCTAAATGTAGAGTGTACTATTCGTTCTCGAGTGAGAACGAACGAATAGTACACTCTACATTTAGCATTACACATATTTTCTTTTATCGCGGATTATAGCAAAATAATATTCTCATTACTTTTGTATTATGGACCTCCGCAAAGTAACGCCTAATTCTATAAATTATTATCTAATTTATTAATCTATACTAATATTATAAAGAGGAATTTGTATGTATGTTTGTAATGTTTTCACACAAAAACTACTGGATTGATTTCAATAATTCTTTCACCATTGGAAAGCTGCATCTTTACTGAGCAACATAGGCTATATATATTACATTAAAAAAAATAGATCCGTAATAAAAATGTAATAAGGTGTAAAAAAAATAGTCACAAAAATCTGTCATCGCATGCGCTGCGGAAACTTTTATATATTGATGATATATTTAATGAAAATAAATCTATAGTCCGACTTAGTAGACTTTCCACTGCCAAGAGATCGGTATGTAAGCCTGTGAAACCGCGGGATATTACTAGTAAATGATAAATCAATAATCAATTTTCATTCTGCACCCGATGGAAAAACGATTTATTTATCTTGTATATGTTTTTTTTTTTTTTTAATACTTCTACCTCCAACGTAATCGGAGCCTATTGTTTACAGGTGTTTTCTTATCTCAGTCATACTAGTTCTCGCATTTGTTCATACTTTCATACAGCATTCTTATTCTTTCTATCATTCATCACTTTCGTTCCTGCGCGTGGGACTCCCGCTTATAGCTACTCTATCCTATTTACTTAGGTCTATCGGGTAATAACGTATTTACAACTTATTTTATTGAACTTCACAATGGTTTATACATACTTTATAACTTTTCTTGTATATGTTGGCCTCATATCACCCTATCCGAAGAATAAAGTAACATGTCCCATGTATAAGCACAGGAAATGTGACTTTATTCCGGATAGGGCGATATATGGCAGCTGCATATCAGAGCTGCAATAGAGATGCACATGATTTCGACTAGGAATAGGTATCGATGCAGAACTCATATTTTAAAATTATACCGTTCGTTTACGCAAACTTAAGCATTTTTAATGCATTTTCCTTAGCAATTAACACTTTCAATCAATTTATCATAGAATATGTATGAAAATTTTTGAGTTGTGCCACTATTGCAGCTAATGAGCAATACACGCTTTAATTGTACTACATTTCATCAAAATTGCTCTAGCGGCTCAGCCGTGAAAGCGTTTACAGACAGATCTTCGCATTTACAATATTAGTATTTATGAATTATGTTTTCATATATTTATGAATCTTTATTATCCATCTACGCAACCTAGTATCAACTCTTACATAAAGGTGATCATCATCATCATCCTCCTGACCTTATCCCACTCTAAGTGGGGTCGGCACAACATGTTACATGTTGTCACATGATTTAGCTACATATTTTACGACCGGCCTTTCGAACTCAACTTACCTTAGTCGTATTTTACGAAACCTTAGTAAGAAATGACGGATGACGGAGATCTATTCTACTCAGCCGTATACCACACAGCGGTTAAACTTAACTTAGTCGCTTTTTAGGACAGCTGAGTAAAATATAAGGGTGGTTTATTCTACTCAGCCGGATACCATACGAATTTCCTACGGAAAACATTTATTTTTTAATTTCTTCTATTTAGTAACCTGTAAAAGATCTTTTAAATGGAATCTTAGAAAGTGTGTAGGAGCTCAGCCACGCTTTGTTGCCTAGCAACGCTTTCTTGACCTTTAGTGAAGTATTTATAAGGGCAAAATGGTAGCTGTGAAACGAAAATACAGAATTAGTCCCTCAAATAACACGCCAATACTGAATTTGTTATTATCAAAAGAAACCGAATTTATACTCCTGATGATGCTTCGGTTTCGGGGCGAGACGATCGTAAAGGTTGTGGTAGTGAGTGTGTGTAGTGCTTGTGTGGAGTGTTGGTGTTGGCGGCGTTTTGCGATACGTGTGATGACTGGTATGTAGAAGGTATGTGATTGTTGCCTGCTTCATAAACTTAGCATTACATATATGTTCTTAAAAAACGCGGTTTACAGCAAAATATTTTTTTTGTAACTTCTGTACTATGGAATTCTGCAAAGTAACGCCTATATAAATCATAGAATTTAAAAGATTGTGAGGGTATTTTAAAGTTGCATTTGCATGTGGAGTTTGCATTTACTTAGACATTACATTACATTTAGACTGAGTTATGTTACAATAGAATAATTGAGGGATGCGAATTATGCAGCTTTTGGTAGTCCTTAAAAAAAAAAAGAAATCTTTGAATTTAAACTATCGTGAGTGGAATTCATAATTAATGTATAGAAACCGGCTATACTCACGTGTTATTTTATCGGATTGGCCCGACTAGTTACATTAATTAAAAAAGAAATCGTCAGGACTCGGCATCCCCTGAGAAATGCAAATCACAGAACTCCTTTTCTACCCTTGTACTCAGTGTTTTTTTCACCAATTATTATAGCTCTATAAATATATAGTACCTGGTTGACCGAGCGTTGCCTTAATTGTTTACAAAATAAAAAAGGGACTTAAAAATTGGGCAGGTGGGGCTCGATCCTAGGTATTTTCATTTCTCCAGACCACCCGTTCCCCGAATAACCTACGCTGACTTAACAATTTACGGCAAAATAGTGTTTATATATTCTATGTAAGTTTTAGTAATTTTTAAATGCCCAAAAACAGGGATAAAACAATTTTTCTTATAAATAAAACCTATCTAGATCCATTTTTCCCCAAAACCTCCTGCATGCTAAATTTCAGTAAAATCGTTGAAGCCTTTTCCGAGATTCCGAATATACACACACCCACGTGCACGCATGCGCACACACACACGCACTCACGCAGGCACACGCAAGCACACACAAACACACGCACACACACTAACACAAGATTAACTCATTTAAATATTAAAAGATAGAAGTAGCTTTTAAGCAATTTTAATGGGAATAAGCCATTAAACATGTCATATCTTTTCTGCTTTATTTCTGTTATTTGTATGCCAAAATAAGAAATTGTGATGCCTTTTTTCAACACATTAAGAAAATTTATATATTCAAATATATATGTATTTTGTTTTGAAATTAGATGTAGTGTTCCTCAACTGGAGGTCACCTCATCCCCATAACCGGCTGGTCCGCTCATCCTCATAGCCGGGGCTCAGTACTTGGAGTAATATTGACCTCGACCCATTTACGGCTGTCGGTGAGTTGTAAACATTCCGTATCGCCTTGGAACATTGATTTACAGTGGTGCTCAATCTAATTCATATTTAATGGTGTATAACACATTTATGGTACACCGTACACTCCGGTTAGGTAAATCTATACTAGACCAGTTTACAGAAAAGTTAAAATTAGGTGAAAGGAATATGCTTACAAGTAAAGCGTATTACGAAACTGAAGATTATTTGGATGATAAAAATGCCGGGAATTGAAAATCCTTTCAGCTTCATACAACTGCGATTTAATAATTTTGTTAAATAGAAAAATGTCCCTGAAAATCCCTGAAAATTGACCGCCGAGATTCTTGCTGGTTCTTCTCGGTAAGAGTTACATTCCGAACCAGTTGTTAATTCATTAATCATATTGGTCCTGAACGATTCAAAACGGCCTGAAAGAGCTTATTTGAATAAACATTATTTTGATTTGATTTGATTATTTAACGACCTTCTTCTTGCGACCTACATTCCAAACTAAGTCTCAGCTAAACGACAATTGTGCGTGAGGGTGAAGCCGAGAGCGTTGCCCAGGTTCCTCAAGGCTTCTAGTAATGTACTCGGCGAGACAAGGATATATTGCTCGATAGACAAACATTCACTGTCACTCTCCAGCCCGTCAACTTCTTGCATATCAAAAATCTCATCCATCCGTTTCTGCGTGAAAGAAAGTCAAACAAACATCTTATTTATAATTATTAGTATGGATGTACTTTTGATCGTGGAAAGCAAACAAAAGAATTTCACCGTTCCCTTTACTCATTGAAATTCCTCGAAGGAAATTCCTTTCCATAATCTCAAAATTACTTACTGTAAAGATTCGCGTGCTAATTATCGCAAGGTCATCGCAGAACAAAAACAAAGCATGTCTACAATGGTTAACAATTAGCCGCTATTGTAACTGTCTCCCAGAACATATTCTCACGGTCTGGCTATTATCACATGGCAGTTAACTGGATCAATGACGTCATCGTTTAATCTTAACCGCGTGTAACGATCTATCTTATGATAATGTTAAGAGAAATTTCAAACTGGGGTCTCGTTTTCATTTACAACTCATGACAACTGTTCATGAAAACTGGCTCAGCAAACATGTGACCTTAACAGATATAACTTTGAGAGAATGTAAATGTTTCCAGCTGTGACGCTGACCAAAGAGTGTGAGTTTTGTGAGAGATTGTGACCTTACCAGAGTGTGGCTCCTAACAAGAAACAGTGACTCTTGCTAGAGAGTTTGTTACCTTACCGGAGAGTGTGATTTTTAATAGAGTTTGACCTTACCAGAGAGTGTCTCTTGCTAGAGAGTTTGACCGTACCAGAGAGTGTGTCTCTTGCTAGAGAGTTTGACCTTATCAGAGTGTGACTTTTGGGAGAGAGAGTGTGACTTTTGTGAGAGAGTGTGACCCTTACCAGAGTGTGACTCTTGCTAGAGAGTTACATCTTACCAGAGAGTGTGTCTCTTGCTAGAGAGTTTGACCTTATCAGAGAGTGTGACTTTTGGGAGAGAGAGTGTGACTTTTGTGAGAGAGTTTGACCATTACCAGAGTGTGACTCTTGCTAGAGAGTTACATCTTACCAGAGAGTGTGACTCCTACAAGAGTATGTGACTCTTACAATAGAGCATGACTTTTACAAGAGAATGTGACTCCTACAAGAGTATGTAACTCTTACAATAGAGCATGACTTTTACAAGAGAATGTGACTCCTACAAGAGTATGTGACTCTTACAATAGAGCATGACTTTTACAAGAGAATGTGACTCTTACAATAGAGTGTAACTCTTAACCAATAAAAGATTTTTTATTATAACTGACGTGCCGAATTTATACTATTGAGAAAAATGCAGGTAAATTATTTACAATCTCTTCTGCGATTTTTGGAATACATCATGAGGAAACATATGCTGGTAAATTAATACAATTCTTAAGATATGTGTTACATACGAATCCGTGGTGAAGCAGTTTGGCAAGGCTAAGCTTTATACCTTCTGTAAAAAAAAGCAACTCTACATAAGGCTCTACATAAGGCTCTCTCTATGTAAGGCCCATCCAAAAAATGGGATATCAATACATTTCTCATCTCCCAAACATAATTGAGATAAACGTTAAAGGAAGGCCGTCAACAAATGTTCGCCGAGCGATAAACGGCCTACACAATATCGGATATTGGCGCAGCGCCAATTGGAAAATATGTTCAATAATGTCAAACCAATGTTTAGACATTTCTGTGACTCCAATACCGCCGGGCCGGAAAGCTGATCACTCACGGGTTTTGTTGAATGTGTCTTTTTAAACACTTGTTATAACTATGATTGTTTTCTAACATTGAAATTAAATCATCTTTCTTTAATATATCTTGTATGTATATATATTGTTACCGTACAAGTTCTCCCGGTGCACGATCTAGCGCGGCATTATAAAAGCGAGCGTCGAGCGAGCATCTTGTTCACTCTGCTTGTGGCGTTCGAACGTAGCGGTTGACTTGCGGAAACTAACTTCGTTGAGAAAAGTGTCTAGTTCGTTATAATTTCAGTTGTAAATAACATTCTTAGGTTGATTCGTGTATTTCTCTTTTTAAAAACCTAACTTCGCTTCTGTTCGATAACAATATATTAATATATTTTCAAAATAACGGAAACGGCTCTGTTAGCGCACACTCTATACAAAAACACGATATAACGGAATACCAAAATACCCGCCCCGAGATGCACTTCTCTTGAATGACGAACCAAGACTGAATGCAACTGAAACGTTTTAGCAATATATAGGAAGACTCCACCGGAAACAACACGACACAGTGTTGCCACCATTTCAGTCAAAAGGACGCGATACTCGTTTCATGACGGTGTTGCTATAAAATACAAAGCGAACGTCATTGGCGAGAACAGCTCCAACGATTTTCCTAAAATTCAGCATTGCAGAAGGTTCTTGGGAGAAAAATAAAAAAAATCGTTTTATCCGTTTTTTGGCATTAAAAAATACTAACATTTAAATTTTAATATAAAACACTATTTTTGCCGTAAATTGTCAAGTCAGCGTAGCTTATTCTGGCAAAAGGCGGTCTCGAGAAATGAAAATGCCAAGGATCCATCCCCACCTACCCAATTATTTTTTCTTTTTTTTTTTGAGTTTCTTTTTCTTAATATGTAAAAAATTAACGAGCGAGGCTCGGTCGCCCGTGTACTTATGCTTACGTGCTTCTGTATTCGATTCGAATTTAATATGAAGTACCCGGGTGACCGTAAAAACGGGTAAAAAAAAAATTAAAAAAAATTGAAAAGAAAAATTAAAAAATAATAGGGCAGGTAGGGTTCGATCCTAGGTATTTTCACCTCTCTAGACCGCCCGTTCCCCAAATGAACCACCATAACTTTACGTTTGACAGCGAAAAATTGTGATTGTATTCAACGTACATTTCAAAAAAATTTTAGAGCTCGAAGATAGGGATAAAACGACATTTTTGTAAATTAAAAATAATCTAGATCGATTTTTCTCCCGATATATATACATACAAGATTAACTCATTTAAACATAATTAATAGAATTAGGCGTTACTTTGCGGTCCTTTTTTTCATTTAAATATTAAAGATTCGTATCACAGCCAGTGAACGCCCAGCTTAACCTAAAGACTTGGCCGCGGGTGCCGTGGCCGTCGGCGCTAATTCCATCAGTTTACGAGGCAGTTTGAGTAACGACGCTTCCAGTAACCGATCTAATTAAGATTACTGATTTACAGTTCGCTAACAGGACACGGTGTCTTTAAGAATTTGTGTTACTAATGAAAGTATCAATAATGATAAAGCTTTAAAAAGGCCTCATCATAATTGAACACATATTATTAGTGCATAGTATTAAAGTGGCCTTTTACTATCCCACTACTATGGGAATACGTAGGTTACACATAGTCCCGGAATCCTCTATAGATATGCAGGTTTCTTCACGATGTTTTCCTTCACCGAATGCGTGTAATAATTGCAATTATCAATTAGACACATAAGTTTTAACAGAAAAACTCATTGGCGCCTGCCCAGGTTTTCGTCGAAGTTTTTGATAATAATAATAAATCTTTATTTAAGACTGCACAGTCAGTCCAGTTAGTAAATACAATTTAAATTTAACTTATAATTACCTAATACTAATCTTACCTAATAATTTTTCGAACAGAATGAGCAAACAATTTGGTGTCCATTTTGTCGGACAATACTTTTAGAATACTATTGGCACTAAAAAATAAATACCAAAAATATTTTTTTTAAATGTTTCATTACATATATTATGTTTGTATACATTTAGTTAAGTACTTAAACTATGGAGTATAATTTGGTCATAAACTGACTAATAGTATACGGAAATAGTTTTTTCGCAATAACTAAATACCCCGATGCAACATGAAACTGTGTACGGAAGGAGCGTGCTAAGTAGTTTGATATTTTACCACTGGCAACATTTCCTTAAGTAATGTCGGGTCCCCATACAGCGACTTTGATCGCAGTCGACTCGCCAGCGACTTTAAGCTTTCGTGTAGCGATCGTTCATTGTCCATTTGGTAGATGTTAATAGACCTCTGAAACTTTACAATGAAATTTTCCTGTTCTTCGTTATTTGTAATGACTTCAGAAATGCAATTTGCTTTTAATAATCCACAATGCCGGTAAATTTTTGTTAAGTTTAATAAATTCCACTACAAACTCAATATGAATGATTACGAAAGTCCACCATTTTTTTTTTCGGGAATTGACATTCAAGTAGCGACGTGTCATATATACTGTGTCTAAATGGCAGCGATAAAGCTGGCTACCGGCAACTTTATAAAATTGCAGCGATCGTATCGCCGCAATTGTAGCCACAGATCTTAAGTCGCTGTTTATAAATCCAATCAAATCATTTTTATTTTGAATGCAGTAATTATAGATGTTTTTTAAATTTAAACTATCGTGTGTAGTTTTCATAGTTAATGTATAGAATCAGCTATACTTATTCTATCGGGTTAGCCCGACTAGTTACGTTAGCTAGTGAGTATAGCCGGTTGTCGCCAATGACTTTCGCTTTGTATTTTATAGCAATACCATGAAACGAGTATCACGCGCTTTTGACTGAAATGGTGGCAACACTGTGTCGTGTTGTTTCCGGTGGAGTCTTCCTATATATTGCTAAAACGTTTCAGTTTCAGTCAGTCTTTGTTCGACTTTCAGGAGAAGAGCATCTCGGAACGTGGAATTGTAGTATTTCTATTATATCATGTTATTGTAGTGTGTGCGTTAAAATAAGAGTAATTATTTAACCAATGTATTCTACTATTACAATATGGTGTGCAATATTGTGTAGTATAATAAATCTATATTTTAAATTAAATATTAAATTAATATTTAAGTTTTTGAATGTAAACTATCGTGAGTAGTATTCATAGTTAATGTATAGAACCGGCTATACTCACGTGTTATTCTATCGGGTTAGCCCGACTAGTTTTGAACTGAGAACAGTTCCCGCCGCGATAACGTCGTGTAAAGAGCTCATGAATTAGAGCCCCGGTTGGGTTCGAAACTAGTCGGGCTAACCCGATAGAATAACACGTGAGTATAGCCGGTTCTATACATTAACTATAATATTTAAGTCCGCACGCAAATTTTCCAGTAGCCAGCGAGTCGCCGGCGATCAAAGTCGCTGTCGTGTGGCCCCTTCTTAACGCAGCTAGGAGGTAATGCTCCTGTGAAACGCGATCTTTATTGCAAGTTAAACGGCGCACGCATTTTCAATGGCTTCTACGCCTGTTTAATATCCTGTAGCATAAGCTTCGCCTGCTTCAGGACAGAGTATCTATTAATTTTACGTTTGGCGATGCAAAAGACGTTCATGACGACTTTTTTTGATAAATATTGCTATGCTAAATATAAAGTGGACATTCCGTTTTCATATCTGATACATGCAGGATACGTTAAAACACATGCACAAACCTCCACTACCGCCAACACAATACACAAGCACTACACACGTTTACTATCACAAACTCGACAATCATTTCGCCGTACGATTATAAAATATAAATGAAATATTATCATAATATAATAATACTTAAATTAAAAATACGTTAATAGGTTTTAGTAAAAATATTTATATAGTCTTTTCGTTCACGGCTATTCGGGTTTTTTAGTTGGTAAAGAAAAAAAATATTATGACTTAGTTCCAGTTACAAATAAGGGGGTTAGATTATGGATAACATATACGGCACTTACACTAGTCGACCTAGCACGTTGTCTGAGTTTAAACACGGTCCGTTAATTGTTGTGACATAATTAATTAATTGCTTGTTTTAACATGGCAACAAGTACCATCTGTCGTTTTTATTAAAAGCTTTTATTCAACTTGCAATATATGTATGTGAAGGTGGAATCTGGCAAATGAAATTTTACCCAATTTATAGAATTAGGCGTTACTTTGCGGAGATCCATAATAATATCCATAATGCTGTAGCCAGAATAGGCTATAGACAAGAGAACTCCTCAACGGTTAACAGTAGGGACATGAAATTTGTCAAAAGCCTTTTTACTTGACTTCTTTATCCTAATTACAGAGGGCTTTTACATGGAGTAAATACCACCTTGTAATGGCATAGCTAACCAAACTTTTAAACTGATACGCTATATGCCCAGCAGGTGATTTAAGATAGATATAACTTGTACATTTTTTTTACACCGTGTGGTATCCGGCTAAATAGAATAGTACCACCACCCTCATTTCTTACTGAGGTGTCGTAAAAGGCGACTAAGGTAAGTCGACCCGCATTGTGGTATCCGGCTGAGTAGAAATGACCAACCTCATTTCTTACCGAGTTGTCGTAAAAGACGACTAAGGTAAGTTGAGCAACCGTGTGGTATCCGGTTTAGTAAAATAGACCACCCTCTTTCTTACCGAGGTGTCGTAAAATACGACTAAGGTAAGTTGACGTCAGGCAGGCGACCGGTCGTAAAAACGCAGCCAAGTCACGTGACAGCATGTTTATAACATGTTGTGCCGACCCCACTTAGAGTGGGATAAGGGCAGGAGGATGATGATAACTTGTACATTTTTCTTGTAAATAAAAAATTGAAAAAAAAAATATGGTCACCATTCATCGCTCTCCTACCTTATCCCACTCTAAGTGACACAACATGTGTTTAACTTCCATTCTCTTCTATCATTTGTCAAATCTGGCACTACTTCTTTCATATGCATGTCATGCTTCGCAAAATCCAACCTACCTTTGTGGCCTCCCTCCACTCACACTTCCATCCACATATATTTATCTCCATCCCTCCTCATTATATGTGCATTCCATCTTATTCTTCCACTTCTCATCTATTGTATAATGATTCTCATTTCATATTTTATCAAGTCTTTTCACATCATGATAGTACATAATAATAATAAAGTAAGGCATATATTATATGTCCATTCCATCTTCTTCCACTTCTCGTCTATTGTATAATAATTCTCATTTCGTATTTTATCCAGTCTTTTCACATCATGATAGTACATAATAATAACAAAGTAATGGCATAGTATATAAATCTCAACTGTGTGTTTGCGTTCACGATCATGATTTGATTGTCAAGTTCATATTGAATGTCTATATTTTTGATGGATTGATGAAACTTAAATACAAATGCCACTGATGAAAGCTGTTTTAGGTATACACTAAACTCTTCTTATATAGTAGATTTTAAACTTTCACAATTTATACTTATTATTATAAAAACATACGGGTTACATTGCGATAACCTCGAGTTACCTTTGTATAAGGTCCCACATTTCGGCGGAGTTGCATCTACTGTGGTGACGAACTGACTGACTCATATAGCACCCTCAACTATGCTTCTGTCACCGTCACACCAATGACATATAATGTTTAAGGGCTAACTGCATATGATTATAATTAAAACATAGCTAAATACCAAGCATAAGAGTCTTAAACGTGATTTGGTTTGGTGTTTCATAAGGTTACAGTATCTCTTGTATAGTAAACAAAACTATGATTATGTAATGAATGGTTGCAGTACATCATACTCCTGCCCTTATCCCACTCTAAGTGGAATCAGTACAACATGTTATAAACATGTTGTCACATGATTTGGCAACATATTTTACCACCGGCCGCCTGCCTAACGTCAAATCACCTTAGTCGTATTTTACAAAACCTCGGTAAGAAATGTGGTCTATTCTACTCAGCCAGGTACCACATAGCGGAAGAAGTTATTATCAAGTTTCAATTAATAATTCAAAAGACATATATGTCTATTAAAAAGAAATTGGCAAAAGGCAAAATGCAAAATGAACATTAATCCATTACAACATAATGTCATGTATGAATGTATGACATTAAATATTTATGTTCTGAGATATGTAATTACCAAAGAACACAAAACTGTTTACACAATAGGTATAATTATATTACTTCTTATAAAGCAACTGTTCCAATGGCTGAGCAATTGGCTTACTGGACCCTTGACCTAGTCTCTAAGATGTTGCTTAATTACCTTTTGTTTTTATAACATTTAAATCTCAAACAGAGTACCCAACAATTCAAGATAATGAACAATTGTAAGAAATACTAAAACTAACTGTAGCCTGCAGTTTCACTTTTTTTAATTCTATTTTTTAAAGGCATTTAATTTGATATGTGTGTTGAATATGTATAATGTATATAATGACAAAAATAAAGATACCTGGCAACACAACATACCTTCACCTTATGGCTGAGTGCCCTATGTACTCGCTGGTAAGATGGGAGATACTAGGTAAGGATGAAATTGAAGTTGAGGATCTGACAAATATCTCCTTCAGGGATATTATCAGGTTCGTAAAAGCCACGGGTAGATTAGAGCAGGTGACACTGTCGGGACAGCAGTGAAACCCTTGTCCCAACATGGGGAAATGGGTGGAATAGTCCGGAATAGGAGCTGACCACCCGCCCTGCACCGACAGGCGTCCCCGAAATTAGATAAGATAGAACACAACATACAGGGTTGCATCAGTCTACAAGCACCACTAAGAGAGAGAGGTCCCGGGAAATTATATTTACTAATGTTATGCTTATATTTTAATTTATATTTTTTTTTATTATCCTCCTGCCCTTATCCCACTCTAAGTGGGGTCGGCTCAACATGTTACAAACATGTTGTCACATGATTTGGCTGCATTTTTACGACCAGCCGCCTGCCTGACATCAACTTACCTTAGTCATATTTTACGACACCTCGGTAAGAAAAAGTGTGATCTATTTTATGCAACCGGATACCATATGGTAGGTCAACTTACCTTAGTCGCCTTTTACGACACCTCGGTAAGAAATGGGGGTGGTCTATTCTACTGAGCGGGATACCACAAGGCGGGTCGACTTACCCTAGTCACCTTTTATGACACCTCGGTAAAAAACGAGGGTGGTACTATTCTATTCAGCCGGATACCACACGCCGTAATTTATATGAGCATAGCATTAGCAGTAATTAGTTTCATCTATCATTACAATAACTTAGGAATACTACTTCTCCAAATGTATAATTATTTTGGTCAATGTATTATAATTTTTCACTAAGGTTAAGAAAAAAAGTCTTCAAAGCATTTCTTATAGCTGGACTACATAACTTAAGCTTTTCAAATTAACAACATTAACTCATAGCAAAAATAAATTTATACCTTATTTATTTATTTATTTACTGATACTTATTTGAAGTATAACTATTGCCTAATATTGTTATTATGGCTGTGTCTTAGATATCTATCACAATTTAATTTTATCTTATATTTATATGTCACTAATAATTAGAAATTAAAAATATGACTCAATTTGCTCCACTTTTATAAAATGTAATAGTACTGACCTTCACTTTTTGATAAGAAAAGCTTGTTCAGTAATATTAACATAACTGTCATCACAATTATGTAAATTTGCATTGATAGTGTTATCTCGTTTTACCATTGAGGTTTTTTACAATGCTAAATTAGCAAGTTCACGAAGTTACGATTACCTTGCGTTTTTAGGCTATGTAACAACACGGGAAGTGCATAGTTGCCGAATATATAACCAAATGAGTGTAAGTAGTGAATACTTACTTTCCGGTTTACTATAGTAGCAGTTGTAATGTGTAATGAACAGAAATGTCACTGACCTGAGGTAAGTTGGCCGCGATCTGGCGCTGCAGCGAGTCCCGCTCTTTCTCCACCTCCTTGAGGCGCAGCTCCGTGTCTCCCAGACGCTCCTGGTTCTCCCGCAGGCTTTCAACTAACTTGTCCCTTTCATCTAACATCGACACCATGAGTTGTTCGAAATTCGCATCCTCCCCAGAGAACTGCGAACTCCGTTGGCTTATACTGTCTTCTGATATCGTGGGCATTACGTCGCACATCATATTCCACATTTTAATTTAACACCAAACCAAAATACTTATCGTACACGGCACACCGAATAACACAATGATTTTTTCACACCGTTTTACATATGTTTCGGCACAAACGTTACCTAAATCTAGCACATAAGACTTGAGGGAGTAATTTCACATTTTCGATATATTCATACGAGATTGTAGTCAAAATTTCGCGAGACATTATAGTTCGATAATAAGAAAGACACACCTAAAACCTAAACTCCTACGATTCCATACTATCACGGTACAAGCGGCATGTCTGCCATCTTGAATTTGAACGTCAGTCACATTCCCAAAGATTATACAAGGATTAAAAAACACAGCAGACATTCCATACCGAAAGGATCAAATTGATTTCGATGTCTTTATAAATTATGCAATATTCATAACATTAATGCCACATTTTACATAATTTATGTTCATAATGATAATAAATTATAAGATTTATTGCGTATAGTTAAGGCGTTAAAATTGCAATAAAATAAAACTAGATCAGCAATTATCAATATTATCTTTCAGATGATTATTAAGAATTACACTCACAAGAATTACAATACATATTTTGACCATTAAATTCACTTATAAGAATTTGAATTTGAATTTGGAATTTGATTATATATTATAAATAAGCGGTTATTTATATTATTTACATGAACATTTATAATTTTATTTTTCATAAGATTTTCAGTTTTTCATATTCATAACTCAAATTCAAATTAATAAAACTAAGATATCTTTATTCAAACAAACTTGTAAACGAGTGCGTATGAATCGTCAACTCTAATGCTGGTTCGTAAAGCTGTTCCTACCGAGAATGGCCAACAAGAAACTTGGCGGTTGCTCTTTTCAAAATATAATTCTTAATTCTAGTTTCATTTAGTCATTGCTGGGTACTATTTCTAGTTGTATTGCTGGTACAGGGTCGAAGAGTAGCTATATCCACGCATTATCATTTTCAACAGTATAATAGGTTTTCTGTATTAGCTTTTTTGAACAGTGTTTTTAAACTAGTGTAATACGAAAGCTAAAATTGATTGCGGAATTTTATTATAGAATCTTATACCTAAACCCACAAACGAATAACGTACTTTTGCAAGGCGCAAAAATGGAGCCGCAAGCTTATGTCGGTTCGTATTTTGTTAATTAAAAATAATACGAGGTAAAGATACAACATTAACAAATAAATGATAGGTTTGAGATTTAATATGTAACGTCGTTTTTTTATTATGCAAAAGGATTTTTAAAATATTCGGACATTCCAATGTGTTATCGTATAATAAATATGTCATATCTATATGAATGAGCAAAATCTTTGCCCTTATTTGTACTAAGTTACGGTAGAGGTCACTACTGATAATTATGAATGAAATTCTTGGGCATTGTATTATTTTCGTAGGTAGTACTTTGGTTCGTTTGTAGTTATTTAAGGTAATTTATTTATCACAGTAAGCTATAAATTAACATGAAATAATTTTTACTTTATTTTGATAAATATAAATTAATTTTATTTTAAGTTCATAATTTTGATATATATTTAATTCACTTTTTTGTTTTTTTAGAAGTTAATAAAAAAAAATATCGTAATATTAATTACTACGATATTTTTATACGACGTTTATTAAAATAATATATTATTTTTTAAACATTTTATGATTTTTCTATTGTATACTTGTGACTTAAAAGGAAATGGCCTTAGTCTATGTTAATTAAAGACTCAGAATCATAAACTACTACTTCAATAGCTCAGAATTCCGTAGTCTATAAAGACAGTAATAAATGATTCAATTAAAAAATTAAATTAAAAAAGACGAACTTAAAATTTGTTACATGTGAGCGCAATTATTGAAACAGCTATCTGCGCCTGTAAGGCACTTACTTATACATAATAATATACTTTTTTGCATTTATATGAGTTTACCTTAAAGTAGTTATCTCATAATTTAGTATAATACCCATTGAATTGTTAATTAAGTTAATAACGACTCTATGATAACAACGATATGTGTCATGACTCTATGGATTAATTTCGAATATTCTGTTGTGTTTTTCCTACAGACTAGCTATTAGAACAATTTTTATTTTGGTATTTGTCTATGGATGGTCTATGGAGTTGGAGTAATTTGTTGTTGACGATTTCATAAATATTTTCTGAAGGTTATAATTTTAATACTTTCAGGTGATTTAAATTACAAAAAAAAGATTGAGGTGATGAGTTATTGAGAATTATTTACATCCTGATTGGGGATCTAACTTGAAGGTTCTTATTTGTTTGCGATCAGTAAATTGTTTAAATGCCGAAGAAAAAAGCCATAAAAAAGGCAAATAGCGCAGGTAAATAATTATTATATCTTATTTGACCTTTTAACCTTGGCATTATAATATAGCATTCTCATCAATTGATATGTCTTTCTTGAAGAGTTAATTCAATGTGGCTTTTTATATATAAGATAGGATGAGCAAAGCTAGGAAAACTTCAGAATTTACAGTATATGTAATAATATTTCACTATATACAATAAAAGTTGACTAAGGTAAGTTGACGTCAGGCAGGCGGCCGGTCTTAAATACGTAGCTAAATCATGTGACAACACGTTTATAACATGTTATGCAGATCCCACTTAGAGTGGGATAAGGGCAGGAGAATAATAAAATACTATTTCACTATAGTGGTAAATTAAGAAGTATGCACCAATTTAAAGAATTTATAAATTTTTAGTAAAATATGAATTCCTTCTGAAAACTAAGTGATGTGATATTCAAAAGGAATGTGATCATAATCCAGATAATAGTCCAGAAAATGTGCAAATAATTGGGAAATACAATACTAACTACAATTATTTTCAAAGCATTCAGCATATATAAAGATATGAGATAAGATGTAAAATTGCACATAAAATACATTATTCTGATAAAGAATATTGCAACTCTATTTTATAAATAGTAAATGTATTTAATATCTTGGTTCTGTACAAAAATATAATATATTTAAAAAATACTACTAATACTAAAACTTTAATTTTGTTTCTTAATGTAAGTTTTTAATGCATATACTTTTTACAATTTTCAGATTTTACAATAAATGACAGCGCGAATAATTCAAAACCTGTGAACAGAGTAAAGAAATCAGTTAATACTGAATCTATACCTGAAAAATCATGGGAAGATATTCACAATGAAAATGTAGATGTAATTGAAGAGGTCCGTGATGATGGCACTAAGGTATTTGTTTATAAGAAAAATCAAAATCATTCCAAGTCTAAGAAAGATAATGATGAACAATCAGGGCTTGTTTATCCAGAGATTCTTTGGTACCATTTGTCATCGTATGTTAAGCCAGAAGATGTTGGTAACTTTGCTGGAATCAACCGAGCTACTTATTTCATAACAATGCGTGAATCTTTCTGGAGAGCTTTGTATAAGAGATATTGTAAGAAGCATCCGAAATTACCTGATAAGTTATGTATAGAAAATAACTATAAATTATATGGACTAAGACAAAGAGTGATAAGGGCATTGCACTACACTTATGATATATTTATACAGAAGATATTGAAGCAGGAAGGTCTAGATGGCAAGCCCCATGTGCTGATCAAGCGACGGTGTGTAAATGTATGGTATCGCAAAGGTTTTACATATTGGTTTGTGTATTTCAAGTTAAAAAAGTCAAAACCTGAACGTGTTAAATGCAATGATAATTATATTGAGGAGCTTGGACGTATCGATGCCAACCCAGAAGAGGACTGTCAAGTATTAAGGGTATATATATGTATTCATTCATCCTCCAGTCCATATCCCACTCTTAAGTGTGATCAGCACAACATGCTATAAACATGTTGTCATATGATTTGGCTACATATTTTACGACCGGCCGCCTGTCTGACTTCAACTTACCTTAATCGTATTTTACGACACTGGTAAGAAAGAGGGTGGTCTATTCTACTCAACCGGATATCACATGTTGAGTTAATTTACCTTAGTCGCCTTTTACGACACTTCTGTAAGAACAGAAGGTGGTCTATTTTACTCAACCGAATACCACATGTTAGGTCAACTTACCTTAGTCGCCTTTTATGTCACCTCGGTAAGAAATGAGCGTGGTCTATTCTACTCAACCGGATAAAAAACGGCGTATCGACTTACCTTAGTCGCCTTTTACGTCACCTCGGTAAGAAATGAGCGTGGTCTATTCTACTAAGCCAGATACTATACGGCGGGTCGACTTACCTTAGTCGCCTTTTACGACACCTCGGTAATAAATGAGGAAGGGCTATTCTATTCAGCCGGATACCACACAGCGTTTTGTGACCTCTCAAATGCATATGATATACATCAAATTTTGTCTTTTAAATTATCAAATAATTTGTAGAATTAGGCATTACCATAATACAAAAATAATAATAAAATTATTTTGCTATATTGGATTATACGAAAACGGTCCACTCTACATTTAGCATTATATATATCTTCCTTCCCCCGTCCTTATCCCACTCTAAGTGGGGTTGGCACAACATGTTTTTCTCTTCCATTCTATCCTATCATTCATCAACTCTGGCGCCACTCCTTTTATATGCATGTCATGCTTCACACAATCCAAACATCTCTTTTTAGGCCTCCCTCTAGGTACATATCCATCCACATTCAAATTTAAAACTTGTTAGGTCACATGATTTTCATCCCTCCTCATTACATTACCATACCATCTCAATCTTGCACTTCTTGTCTTTTCTATAATGGGCGCAACTTTCAGGCTTCCCCTTATATACTCGTTTCGTTTCATTATCGCAGAATATAGCAAAATAATTTAATTATTACTTCTGTTTCAAATTATCGTCAAATTATTAGTTTTAATATTGTAACTTTAAATACAGTTTATAATTTACAGGTGTCATGCAAAAATTTTTATGATGTCCCACCATTAATGGGCATGACCCTATCATCAGTGAGTGTGGTACTATCACAAGGTTTCAGACACCGCAAGCTACATTTGGGATTCAACTCGGGCCACTATAGTGTCTCCCGTGACGTCATTCCAGAATGTTCTGTCGTGATTGATACAGTCGTAGACATATCAATATACGATTGGTGGCATCCCAAGTATCCACATTTTGAAAATACATTACCGGTGAACATGCAGGATGAGGAGGCATTGCCTGTATTGAAAAGAGACTTTTTTGCATCATACAATGGTGACTTATGATTTTCATATCATAAGATAATGTGATAAATATATTTAAATATATTTTTGTTACGAATTGTTGTTTTATTTTTGATAGTTAAGTATATTGATGGTTAATATCCATGGATGGATAAATACCATCTTTACATATTATAAAACTTGTTTTCCTAGTAATAAAAAACTAAAACAAAGTCCCAGTAAGCTGTTTGTATGTGATCAATTTTCTAAAAATCTAGTGAACAGATTTTTGTACAGATTTTACTAAAAAATAGTGCAATTCTTCTGGAAGATTTTGGATACGATTATATTACGGTATTATGTAAATTGTGGGCACAGTTAGTTTAAAATAAACAGAACGACTGTTATCGAGGTAAAATTTTTAAATAATTTATAGAATTAGGTGTTACTTTGCGGTGATCGATAATACAAAAGTAATAATAAAATTATTTTGCTACAATCCGTGATAAATTCGTCATCGCGAATTATAGCAAAATAATTTTATTATTACTTTTGTGAAAATTTTACTTTCACTTAGAATGGGATAAGGGCAGGAGAATGATGTTGAATATTTCACTTTCAATTTTGTTACAACAATTTCTAATGAGGATAACATATAGAAACAAACTTGAAGCTTCCAGTTTAGAGTTGATAGGTAAAAAAAATATATACATCTCAGCGCTACCTAGATATCAAGGTATATTTCAGTAGCTAGCAGCTAATCGCCAGGGCACAGAGAGAGCTCTCTGACAACTTGAATAGCTGTTTATATCTATTTCACCTCTAAAAACACATTTTGTAACGTAATTAATAAAAATAAAAATTGTAGCAACATCTAGTTCTTGTAGTTATCAATTGTAGGAGAACAGACATTATGTTTAAATTGAATATGTAAATAAATAAACAACCATACGTTCGTAGTTTTGTTTTCTTTATTATCAATTTAAGGTGATCTTGGTAAAGATAAGCACGCGTTGCAAGAACCAATGGGTATTGATGCTGCGAAGCAATCTGACGGGCAGATGGGACAAGAGGCGGCGAATTGGTGCGGATACTCGCAAGTTGTTGCCGAAGACCATTGGGATGGCTGGGCGTTCTGAAAGTTATATAAAAAACCATTTAATATAAAAAATACAAAATTACAAAATTAACGCCGTGTGGTATCCGGCTGAATAGAATAGTACCACCCTCATTTCTTACTGAGGTGTCGTAAAAAGCGACCCAGGTAAGTTGACATACCGTGTGGTATCCAGTTTAGTAGAATAGACCACCCTCTTTCTTACCGAGGTGTCGTAAATTACGACTGAGGTAAGTTGACGTCAGGCAGGCGGCTGGTCGTAAAAACGCAGCCAAATCATGTGACAGTATGTAAATAACATGTTGTACCGACCCCAATTTTTATGGGATAAGGGCAGGAGGATGATGACAAAATTACAATTATTAAAATACAGATGTAGAAAAATTTAAAGTTCAGAGTTAGATCCATGTTTTTTTAATGTTTTCATTATTCTCTTTGTTTTTTTGTGTATTTTTAGGCTTATAATTGTAAAATTGTTACTAAGAATGATGTGATTACCTATAATTGGTACTACATAATTAATTTAAGACTATTTGGATATTTTTAGGTTAAATAATATGTTATGCTGTTGGAAATCCGTAAAAATAAATAAATAAATATCTCTCTAAAGTTCTTGCTCTATATTTCTACCAGCTCACCCACCTTCACTTCACATGGCTAGCTGAACATTTTAATCCCTGATTGGGATCCGGTCATTAATTTATTTTCACTATTATATTTATTTATTTTCACTATATTTCATTTTAAATTAATTAATAAACGGTTAAAGTTATAACGCATTTTAATGCGTTTACGGTCAGTTTAAAATAACGTAACGTAATTAATGTATAGAACCGGCTATACTCAAGTCTTATTCTATCGGGTTAGCCCGACTAGTTTCGAACCCATCCGGGGCACATTCATGAGCTTTAAACTTTTATTTGTCTCGAATGATGTCTCGGTCCGGATCCAGGTATACTACCGGGTATATTAAGCTTTTATTTGACTTGAATGATGTCCCGGAAACTGTGGTTAGTTCAGTTTTTTAACCTACTCGGTCGAGTTAGTGTAACTCTAATTTGTATGAGGCTGCAACAGCGACATCTAGTGACCGCTGTTCCAGCTTCATACAAATTGCGTTACGCTTACGCGATCAAGTAAGTTAATAAACTAACTACGCCCACTGCTTGTCTATAAACCTGCAAGTTTTTAATTTACTTACTCTTATGAAGCTTGCAAATGTGCACTGCATTGCGTCGTAAGCTGGGCAGTTCAAATATATGCCCTGAGCTGGTAGATCGGCGTTGAGACAGGTGGTTTTCAGGCTGTCAACTGCTGCTTGCCATTCCGGATTTTCTTTGGCGAACTGATCGAAATGCGCGGCCATCTTTTGCTTGTCTATTTTCTCGCCATCCATCCAACCGGACTTTCTAAAGATGCACGTCATTCTTTCACACTGAAATTAATATGAACATTCCGTGGTTTCTTTGCTTCACGCTTATTGGCAATTATTTAAACTTAATTCGCTTTCAAGGAATACAAACGGTGTTTACCTTTTGGGGGAAGGGTTTTGGGTTTGCACCCTGGCGCCTGTTGTGCTTAAGACGAGCCTGTCAAAAGGATTAGGGCGTCCTTTCTTTCTTTACTTAAATTGTCATCTTCAACAATTATTGAGATGTGATGTGATTTAACTGGTACCTATACACAAAAGGCGCCTAAAAGCTGAATTGAAGAAGATAACTTACCTCCGAAGTAGTTTTATCGCATTGTACCGATACTCCTGGCTTCACGACTTTCGGTGTTCCCAGACATGAATACATCTGTTGATTCAAAATGGAGTATTAATTAAAATAAGGCCAAGAATAAGGCGTATTATTTTTAAGCGTATTAAATGCTAATTGCTCTAAAAATTGGAAGGAGTATTTTGACGAGAGGTCAAAACAAAAAGGAATTTGGTATCGCACCATTCAGGCTAAACCTATAAGTTCATGGATAAGCAACTGCTCTCTGAATCGCACAGACACTGTGCTTTTAATGAGACTCCGCTCCGGACACATTCCATTAAACAAATTCAGACATATGATGGGGCTAGTTTCTTCTGCCAACTGTGCAACATGTGATAGCGTAGAGGACGTGTACCATGTTTTACTGGAATGTGTTCGGAACGAATCTCTGAGACGTAAACATTTTGTAAAATTTCCATTGCTGAGGGAGACTAGCGGCTGTTACAGCGCATTGGCCATGCCCTCGTCAGACGAGGCCAAAGCACTGTTAGAGTTAGCCAATATAGCTATAAAATAATATTTAATAGTCGTCCTACGGAGCGACATAATCTAATAAGATTAAGCTGCTTAATAAGAGAATAAAAAAAATAAGGCGTATTATAATTTTTTTCAATGACTTAACGCTCCGTGACTCATTACTATTACTTTCATACTCATTACTGTCTTGTGCAGGGTCGAGTAGAAGCTATATCCAGGCGTTCTTAGCATCTAAGTAATCCTCAACAGTATTCTGGATTAGCCTGTTTTTAAACTGCTGTAATGGCAAAGCTAAAATTGATTGCGGATTTTTTTTTATCCCTATACAATCAAACGTAGTTTTGCAAGGCATGAAGCAGGAGCTACAAGCTTACATACGCTGTTCTACTTTGTCTCTTATAGTCAATTTCTTTTAATAATTATGTATATTATTATTTAGTATAGTAGAACTGTATGAATATTTAAGTATAAATATTAAACACACTCACCGAGTTGGGTAGATAGCCACATTTTATTGGCGGAGTAACCGGGATATCTGCTTTGCATGCCTGTGATAATTGATATATTCAGTATTGTTAATTTAATAATTTAAGAATCAGCCTTTCATGAAATTGTGATATATAGGTAAGGTTGCGGGGAGCTGCTGAATACAAACGAGAAGATGTGGGTGTGGAGAAACCTTAAAGAAACGTATGTCCAACAGTGGACGTCCACCGGTAGAAGAAGATAATTAAGGTTAAATATATAGAAATCAGGGCTCCGATTTGATAAATCTCGTTATAATTCGTAATAGTAACTGTCCTCTCTACTTAGCCATAGATACAATAAGCGACAGAAAGTATCTGCTCTGAATATTAGCTAGCTGTTTATATTTACGGATTAACTTTTAAAGAATACTGTAATACTTAATATTTACTCTTTTTTAATATATTACTGGTTGGCTGGAAGATATTCCGATTCCGGAATAAGCCCGCCATTGCACATAATGTAGTATTCTTATCATTTTCATATTATTTAAATTTGGACAATAAAGAGATTTTAAACAAACAAAGAATGTTAAATATTCTATGCTATACCGGTAAATAGACGAAAATGTGGAACCCAAATAGCACAAGCTGTAGAAAACCAAAAACTTTCGATAACATTTCAACTAAATAACAAGATATCTAAACCAAAACAATTATACTTACCGCTATTGCTAACGAAATAAAAACTAGGGATCCCACCATCTTGGAAGAACAAAGACGACTAATCTAAAGGCATATATTTATAGATGATACGTAACTGTCTGTCCGCGGTTAGGTCCATAGATATTGTCAATAATGATATCATTTGTTGGCGGTAAAGGTCACAGGTCAATACTCGAAACATCAAGCTAGATTAGATTTGATTTTTTAAGTTTGTATTTTATCAAAATTAAGAATAAGAGTATAAAAGTGTTTATTTATTTAATTGAACTACTGTCCTAACAGTATACTTATAAAACTATAAAACGGTTTAAATATAAATATACATAATTTATAGAATTAGGTGTTACTTTGCGGAGATCCACAATAATTAAGTGAGTTTGCTATAATCCGCGATAAATACACTACATACATACATTTGCCGTGAAAGTAGGTATAACAGATGACATTCGCATTTATTAATTCGGGGTTAAATCATATAACAAATGGGGGTCACGGGTTTAACCCCGGGCAGGCACCAATGATTTTTTTTAATTAAAACACGTGTCTAATTGATATTTGCAATTTGTCACACGTTTTTAGAATAGAATATAATTTCTTTATTTCTTTTCTACACACATTACAGTTATAGTTAAAACAATAGAAAATTTAAAAAAAAATAATAAAATTAACATGAAAAAGGAGTTAAAACAAAAAAACTTTTATATTACGTTGTGTGGCGGTGTGCAGAAAAAGAAATAGGATAACCACTCAGACTAATAAGGACGGTGAGCCCTATGCTGATTTTCAGTGGCCTCCCTAGGGGTAACGTCGACAGATATAAATATTATTCAAGTTACGTATAATATTTACATTATAAAATAAAAATTTTTGTAATCAAATTATCGAAAGAACGACAGTGGATTTAAAAACCGAAGTACTGGCACGACTTACCTAGAATTGAGCGATAGTTTATAGTGTGCGACATACAAATAAACTTAACATGAATTTTAACTTAAGATTAGGATAAAGATGACATTTAAGAATGTATACAAAAATAGATATAACTGTTTGTATAAAATATTTAAAAATCTGATTGTTGTAAATTGAATAAATAGGATTTTAGTTTAAATCTAAAGTAAGATTTAGTTTGTAGGCTACGTAAAGGGGGTGGCAGGTCATTCCAACACTTTGTTGCACTGAATTTGAAACTACCGCGGAAGCTGGCGGTATGATGAGTATGCTTTTTTAGATTATTAGACGTGATTTTCGGAAAAGGAAAACATAGTGCGAATATCTGCTTCTAGCAAATTCTAGGGATATGTGTAACCTACCGCTGCATTGGAGCAGCGTGGTAGACCTGTACCACATTCTTAGCTTTAACAATTCTCTCATAAAGGATGGAGAAGGCCTATGGTGAGCAGTAGGATAGTTACAAGCCAGTTTAACTATCTATACTAATATAAAGCTGAAGAGTTTGTTTGATTTGATTGTTTGAACGCGCTAATCTCAGGAACTACTGGACCGATTTGAAAAATTCTTTCAGTGTAAGGTAATCGATTTATTGATAAAGGCTGTAGGCTATATATAGCTTCACGCTAAGATGATTAAAAGAGGAGCGGTTATAAAAAATAGTACGAACACGGCATAATTTAAAGATTTCCTTGCGTGCGCTGAGTAAACGGTAATAGTTATCCAAAAATTATGTAGGTATTACAAAAGGTAAGTCGACCCACCGTGTGGTATCCGGTTTAGTATAATAGACCACCCTCTTTCTTACCGAGGTGTCGTAAAATACGACTAACGTAAGTTGACGTCAGGCAGGCGGCCGGTCGTAAAAACGCAGCCAAATCATGTGACAGCATGTTTATAACATGTTGTGCCGACCCCACTTAGAGTGGGATAAGGGCAGGAGGACGATGATAATATGTATTACAAAATTGTTCCCCTCTAAAAGTTCTAAATAAAAGTCACGACAGCATATGTCTAGCTTTTAAGGTTAACCCACTCTAACCATTTGTATGGTTATCAAACTATATTACGGTTTTAATATTTCCACGCTGGCGATTGCTAGTTGTATATATTCTGCGATGTATGCTACAAGAATAAGGCTATGGCGATTATTGGCCACTATAAACGATACGTGCAAGTATGTGGATGACGCACTTATTCGTGTACAAGGATTTTCCGCATGTAATGGTTTTCACACTGCGCATGTACGGTTCCCGCCCATGCGCCCTTACTGACGTCTGTCAAACCACCCTCAGTCCTCTCCTGGTTCGTTGACGTCACGGGAACGCGAAAATATCTACACGTCGATATCGACTACTATGTAATACAGGTGAATATCATTTCTAATATATTTTTGAAAATACAATTTAATTTTTTTACATGTCTTTAAGTGGAAACTACGCAATTGTTAATCTTTTCAATCTATCCAATTTTGGATATAAATCTCTGAAAGGGTTCTAGAATATAATTATATCCCTATTTATTGCTGCCTGCAATCCTTTAGAGTTAAAATTAAAAGTAACTATAATCTTAATTCTATAATTTACTAAGTACTTTTGCGAAATTCCAATGAAAAGTATAGTAAGAATTATTCAGCAGTAACAGAATATAGCCCACGATATTTTAGAATTAAAATTTAATTTTAATTTAATCTTAATTATATAATTTATAGATGTTATTTTAAGTAATCTGCAGTATTTTGCAGTAATCAGTGTTTTTGTAGATTAATAATTTCGTTACTTTTGGGCTAAATTTTATTATGATTACGTTATCGGTTTCGAATTGATTGACGTATCTCAGTTTACTGCGAGGACGGTTCGTCCCTGATCTTGGATCTATTTATAGCCATTGTGATGGAAACATCAATTATTATCTAACGTTGCGCCCGCCTAGTGACCTTTCATCTTAATTTAATGATCTTTCTGTCTTAATTTTCCACTCTGTAAAGTTTTAACTGCTTTTCCTACACTTCTTTGTATATTCATAGTAATATTATCAATCTGTTATAAATATTTCACTATTCAAACTTACTTGAAACAGTCTATTATTTGAAAGAATATTCTGAATTTGAATTACGTTTTCTTGACTAATTCGCTGGAGAAATATCGATTAAAATTGATACAACTCCTTATATATTTACAGATTTACATGTGGGATAAAAACCCTGATATTCCTTGGGAAAAGGAAAAAAATAACTGCTAAAATTAGTGAGTGATAGTCTATTAGTATAACAATGGATCACAGGTTCAAACTCAGGTCTATTAAAGTTATGTGCCGACTGCAATTTACAATACGCTTTTCGGTAAAGAAAAACATCGCAAGAAAATTTGCAGATTAAAAGTATTCTTGGAATATGGGTAACCTACCGGTAAAGGAACAGCGTGTTTTGTTCCGACCTTTCTCTCAAAAAGAAAATGCCTTTACTCAGTAGTGGGAAAGTAGTAGGCGATGAAAATAATTGTTAATTTAAACTGAAATCTAGTTCTTGGAGCAAATGCTACAAATACGTTGTTGTTCACGGGCGTCTGAAAACATCGTGTTTTCTAGATTCTGCTTATTTTAATATTCATTCAGATTTTACAAATTACTCGTATGTGATTAAAATCTTTTATGAATGCAGCTTCATAACTTAAAAAGCGGATAAAAGATTTTTTTTGGATATAGGTATACAAATAATATTGTATTTTTTCAAAATTGTTTCTTTTCGTGTATTACACATATAAAGACTAAACTACGCCGTACCTTGGCTAATTTACTACATAAATCATCATTCTCCTGCCCATATCCCGCTCTAAGTGGGGTCGCCACAATATGTTTATACTAATATTATAAAGAGGAAAAATTTGTATGTATGTTTGTAATGTTTTAACACAACTACGGGACCGATTTCAAAAATACTTTCACCGTTGGAAAGCTGCATCTTTAACATAGCATTTTCTGCAACATAGGCTATATAACATTTAAAAAAAAAAATGGGGATCCGTTATAAAAATGTAATAAGGTGTAAAAAAAATAAAAATTACGCGAGTGAAACTGCGGGATATTACTAGTTATAAATATGTTGTCACATCATTTGGCTTCGTATTTTACGACCGGCCGCCTGCCTGACGTCAACTTACCTTAGTCGCCTCTTACGACACCTCTGTAAGAAATGAGGGTGGTCTATTTTACTGAGCCGGATACCACATGGCTAAGTTTACTTCATAAATATAAAATAAATTTATATTATAAAAATATAGTAAGATAATCGCTTTATCTGACGCGATAGCACGCGATAACAGTTTAATGAAAGTAAAACTTGTATCTATTGGAGCGGACACTTTTGATGTTTGTTTTGTTACAGTAAACAGTGAATAACAGTTTAAAAACAATGGGTTTTGTAAAAGTTAAATAGTGCTATCAGTTAAAAAATGTTTCAAAATCATACAAGTATAGTTTTAGTTCTGATAGACATTTAAGTTTGGAAGTTAGTTTGTAATGTTATTAAATGCTGGACACATTTATCTCTAATGGATAAATGTTATGAAGATTGTTGATAATAATCAAAATATTTAGAGAATAAAATGATTTTGTCTGTTATTAAATTTTTATTCTTTTAATATTTATAGTCTGTTAAATCTATCATAAATTAAAAAAAAGAACAAACGTAAACGCTAGAGCCGAAACGCTATCAATTAGGTCACAGGCTGCATCCTAACCTATTAGAACAGTTGATTTCTTCATCAGAAAGCAAGATGTGCTGGTCTCCGCTCCAAATTAGTACTTGCGGCTAATAGGTATATAATTTGCATTAACAATAACATGGATTTGTAGATAATAGACGAAAAACGAGCTTAAATTTTCTAATTTCGTTAACCAAGGGAAATAGAGATTCATTTCATACATATATAGATTGTGAGCATAATAAGGTTTTATATCTTTCTATCTATTCTTGTCAGGATACAAAGAACGATAATCATGTTCGAGGGAGCCGTCGCCGGGATCCTGAACCGGCTGCTCGGGAAATATGTTCAGGATTTGGACACGGAGAACCTCAATGTGGGCATTTTCTCCGGAAACGTCAACCTAGCTGATCTGAAGCTGAAACCTGAAGCTTTGGTAACTAATTTACAGACTAGATTTTAATTTGCGGAGATCCATAATTTTATCATAACTCGTGTAATGATATGTTCAACGCAATTAAATTAACAATTTGCTGAAAATTAATCTAATATATATAGGTGTTACTTTGCAGAGATCCATAATACAAAAGTAATATTAAATTATTTTGCTATAATCCACCATAATTTTTTTAAAATTTATAGTGGATTATAGTAAAATAATTTTATAATTACTTTTGTAATCTAATATTATTAATTTGACAGTGTGTTTGTGTTTCAATTTAGTATAAACGGAGCTCTATATCGAAATATTTTTTGGTGCAGAAATAGGTGAACGGATTAAGAAAAAAAAAACACTTCCTATTCATCTCAATTGATATTCAAGAATATTTTCAGACTTTATAGCCTATTTGACAAATATTTCTTTCATTTTTGGACACCCAATCAAATCTGGATTTGCAGTTCACACATATACCAAGAATTCTCCTAAGATATACAGGTTTCTTCACGACATTTGCCTTCACCGTAAAGCGTGTGTTAAATTGGTGACCGGATTTTTCGAAAAAGGGTCACACGTCGTCCGAATAAACCGAAAATTCTTTCTTCTTAATTCTTCTAATATTCAAATATCGTTCAAACTTTTTCAGTACGAACTAGATCTACCAATCGATGTTAAAATTGGAACTATCGGTAAAATTAACTTACAAATACCATGGTCGGGTCTGTACACTCAGCCCGTGGTCGTCCATATCGAAGATGTCCTTATCCTCGTTGGACCAGCGATCTCAAACAGCAATTTCGATCCGGAAAGAGAAAGGAGACTAACTCGGGCGGCAAAAAGAAAAATTCTTCAAGATTTAGAAGCGGAGAGCGAGATTTTAAAAGGGCCTCAAAACTTTTTCGAGAATTTGTTCACGGCTATCGTGAATAATCTTCAGATTTATATACGAAATGTCCATGTGAGATATGAAGACTCCATTAGCTCTAAAGATGGGCCTCTGGCTTGCGGTCTATGCTTACAGGCTCTCTCCATAGAGACGACAAATAGGTAAATTACACTTCTTTCATCACTATTTAGACCTTTCTTTCTAGTTTTGTTTATTTAAAAATCATAACTTTAGTCGTGCATTTGTGTTGGCAGTATTGCGTGGTCTGACTGTCTGGTCTGGTTGCGTAGCAGCTCTAAGCTGGGTGTCACGACCTTTCATTGCACATATTGTTATTGAGATATTTTAAGTGTAGTTTGACTGTTTCTGAATAAAGTTATATCATATGTAAAAGCTTTTATTTAACTTGCCGTGTATGTATGTGAAGGTAGAATCTTGCAAGTTAAATTTAATTCACTTCTCGGTGTCCAGTTAGGCTGAAATTTTACATAGTGGTCAAGTTCTCGATGACAATGCATGTTTATGATATGCTTGATGATTGCTTGCATGATCTGCTTATGTTGCCAGGATTAGCTCCAGATGACCAACTCCTCAACGGTTAACAGTAGGGACATAAAATTTTGTTAAAAGCTTTTATTATATTTAACTTATGTTAAACGCAGATGTTATTTCGCGCTTTGTCTTGACATTATCTTTCTGTCTTAAACTAATGGTCATCTGTTTTAGACATAGGTCTTTTAAAATATTTACACGATATTGTATCGTAAGAATCCAGTAACATCCCGCCATTAAAATTGTAAATAAGAAAGGATATTTCAATTGTATTTGTGTATAATTTGAGAAAGGCTATTTGAATAATTGGTCTTTGCATGAAAGCAGTAAATAATATTATACACATTTTGTATAGTAAATGGAAACCATCAGTGACTCCGGCGAATGCCACTACGGTATACCAGATGATGAAGGTGGAGTCGCTGTCCCTCTACTGGAACCCCACGGCCACGGCCCTGGACGACGTGGAAATAGCTAACATCACACCGATGCAGTATTACAACTGGAAACACTATATGCTGACTGGGCTGGATAAGTTTTCCATGCACCACGAGGATTTTGAATTTTGTAAGTACAAAAATATGCTTAAATAAATATTTGCTTCAAGTGTTAATAAATAATTTAAATAGTTGTGTATTTATTGATAATATTTCAATGCATATTTCACTTTCACACATTAAGTGCTGAAGCCCGTCACTTGCAAAGTGAAGGTGATAATAAACCGATCTGGAGAGGCGCGAGTTCCACGCCTGCTCTTGGACGCTGTTCTTCAGGACAGTGCATTGCAGCTCTCCCGGAGACAGTATCTCTCTATTGACAACCTACTGATGTCTTTTCAGAGGATAACTCTTAATAGGTAAGTCTTTAGGACATGCTAGTAATACCAGCAACGGTCTAAACTCCTATCCTATTTGAGCGTTTTAGTGTCCTAAATGTAACATGAATTTTTTTCCTATTACCTGAAGGAGAATGGGATTTTTTTTTCCTACAGCAGCGCGTTAGACTTAACACGCTGCCTTTAAGCCGATTGGTTGGTTTCACATATCCCCAAAGATAAGTATAGGTTTCCTCACGATGTTTTGTTTGTAATTTTCAAATATCTTTGTATGTTTCGCCAAGCTGTAGCTGTAAAAGTGTAACAGCTTTTACGACCAAGCCGCTAGATCAATGTTGATGATGATATAAAGTTATTACATTTAAAACTTATATACAACAAATAATTCGCTATTGAAAATATTTTAATACTAACGTTGAGTCAAATAAACTCTCAGGTACAACTAGTATATAATATGGGCAGCGATTACTTTATCCAAGTTTCACTTGCGTTGCTTAGGAAGTACCGCCACCTGCATCCAGGCGTGCCGCTCTTAAAAGATGTCAAAAAATGGTGGCGCTACGCTTGCAATGTTGTGATAGAGCAACGGGTCCGGCCCTACACTTGGGCAGCCATCAAGAAGCATCGGGAAAACTACAACATCTACAAGAAGACGTATAAAAGCACGCTGAGAAGTCCAAACGACATCGAGCTCAAGTTGGACTTGCAGAAATGCGAAGACAGTCTGCCTATTATATCTGTTGTCATTGCCAGGGAGCAAGCAAAGTTTGAAGTAAGAAATTCAAATCTCATCAGTTCCACATTTCGTCAATTTGTTTGTATCTGTCCTCGATAAACTACACTGATCGGATTTTCATGCCTGATTCACCAATATACAAAGTGATTCATAATGAAGGTTAAGGTGAATAAAGTTGAAACGTTAGGGGTTTGTATAAAGTAGTCAAAATATCACAAACGAATTCGCCTTTGACATATAAAAAAACAGTATACGCTGGGCATATTCCACTTTTTGAAGTCGTGTATCAAATGTTTATAAGTTATATTAGCAATTCATTCAGCTTTAAATATCAATTTGCGAAATTTTTGGAAGATGGTCTAAAAAGTACTACTATTTAAGTAAACTTACTATTTAAATAAGCCTTCTATATAAATAGGGAAATAATAATTGTAAAGATTAAATAGATATTTTTATTTTTAACTTATAGCTTCTAACACAAGAACCGGATAGAATAGAAGTAGTAGAAACTGAATTCGATTGGTGGAAGCCGACTTCTGATTCTGAAAATGATTCAGATAACGAGGCAAAATCTCGCGTAGAGCTCTGCGTGAAGACGGAGAGATGCAAAAGTTTGTGGAGTCACCTATCTAGTCCTGAGAAGAAAAGAGTTTGTGAACTTATAGGCTATGCAGAAGGTGCTCCCAGAAATGATAAATCAAAACAATTTATTGGTAAGAGAACTTAAAATAAATGGATGCGAATTGTTTTATTTACTTTGTTTATGAAACTGATAATACCTTCAAATCCTTTTCAGAGCATAAAATAAATTTAACTTTAGCAAATTGTACACTCACATTAATGAATAGAAGTAAAGAAGTCCTGTTGATAAGTCTGACTCAGTTTTTATCATCTTTAGAAACGAGACCATCTGCAAAAGCTTATAAGGTAAGAAAAATTTGGAAAAGAACATATGGCATATGGAATGGCGATATATTCGATAGATGTACTTTTTAAAGACTTTAAATGTAGTACAGTAAATGTTAACGGACTCTTATAATCCTATTGTTAGGCCTCCTCTCTTAATTTTTGGATTAACTTCGAATCCAGCTTGAATAAACCACACTGCTTCAGTGTGGATGTACGGTTACACATATGATTAGAATTTTTTAGAGATCAAAAAAAAAATATTTCTTTCAAAATTCTTACATAATCATTAACAGAATCTGGGACCATCCTAGAAGTTACTAGTATATCTACTAGTACTTGTGACAGGGGGCCCCGCTCTTCCATAACATACATAATGGGAAATAAAACGTAAAGATGTGTAGAACGTAGAGATATGTAGATTTATTTCCTCATTATATTTTCCTTCACATTGCAATTATCAATTAGACACATAAGTTTCAACAGAAAAACTCATTACTGCCTGCCTCGGGTTTGATTAAGTGACTCCCTCGAAATAGTCGCACGGTCTCATCGCTAAGCTATTACAGCTTATGCTTAAATATATTACATGATTTATCACTCTCTACCATTCGATACCAACGTTAATTTTTTCAGTTATGTTATTCAAATTTGTACAGGTATCAGCACGAACCGAAAACATAGTCATCGAAGGTATGTCCTCCGATGGAGAGCTAGTGCCTCTATTGATAGCTGCTCAAGGATCTTCTGTAGGAAGTAATACCGTATTGGCTTTAGACGTGGAGAAGAATCCAGCCAGTAGCCACGCTGATTTGGGCGTCACTTGCCATGTAGAGCCAGTAGAAGTGGTATATGTTGAGGTAATAAATATTCTAAACATCAAGAGTATTTAGTTATTTTATTATTTTAAATTATAAAGATGTTCACTTATCCTTTATTTTCATGGTCTAATGTAATTTTTCGAGTTTGATTGTTTATTTTTAACAAAAATTTACCGCCAGCTCCGCGTTTTAAGGCCGTTATTTTGATCCTATCAACCTATCAACCTATCACCTATCAACGCATTATACGTCCCATATTAGATCACATCACTCGTCGTTAATTGCACTTTCGCAGCCCCCACTTGAAGAGGGAAATTTCGTATACATAACTAAACGTATGAGAAAATTTGAGTCATTACTTGTTACAGTAATAACGTTAAACTTTGGAAAAACATCATTGTTCTTTTTATTGTAGCATGCCTTTACGGAGCTGATAAACTTCTTTCAAACCCATTCAATGACATCCGAAGAATTAGCCGACGAGGTATCTATGGCGGTAGAGCAAGTCCGAACCATGAGCAAGTCTTTATTGGCGCACGCGATAAGTCGTCGTAAAATATTTCACTTAAACATCGATATAAAAGGTCCGGCTGTCATTTTACCTGAACATGGCTGTGTGCACAAGTAAGTTACCTTTATATTTTTTGAAATGAATTTTTTATTAATACTGAAAATGAAAATTAACTGAAAATTAATACAGAAAACAAGGTTAAGGTGGCCACTGAAAATGTTTTGGGGACTCGCAAATTACAGCTGAGTTATTTATGTAAAAATATTTAAAGTCATCATCTTCCTGCCCTTATGCCACTAAGTGGGGTCGGCACAACATGTTATAAACATGTTTTCACATAACTCGGCTACGTATTTTACGACCGGCTGCCTGCAACTACCTTAGTCGTATTTTACGACACCTCGGTAAGAAAGAGGGTATTCTATTCTACTAAACCGGGTACCACGCGGTGAGTCAACTTACCTTAGTCGCCTTTTACAACACCTCGGTAAGAAATGAGGGTGGTCTATTCTACTTAGCCGGATACCACACGGTGGGTCGACGTACCTTAGTCGCCACTTACGACACCTCGGTAAGAAATGAGGGTGGTACTATTCTATTCAGCCGGATACCACACGGCGTGTGTAAAAGTATTTGAAGTATTTTGATGATAACTAGGTTTTATATCATTATTGTAATATTTTGTAGTTACTTTTACTTCTGTATAAGTATTGTGGTGTGAACAATTAAATTTTATATCTGTTTAAAATACTCATAAGATTTCCTTTTAAAAGATGACTTATAAGATTTAGGGCATACTTTGCATCAACTAAATTAAAATGCTTAGTGTTACGAGAGATTTATGTATCTTCTAGGTATTAGGTCCTTACATATGAAATTGGCGTTTTCTATGGGAGGAACATAAAGTCGTTTTTTTTTAAATTAAATATATTTAATTAATCAAAGTGTGTTGCTATGTATGCACTTTTGCTATCTCATAGGTAGTTCATTGATCCCCTTACTAAAAAAACCATTCGGGCGGGAATCAATAAAATCTTTGAAGGCGGTTGGGACTGCCCCATCGGAGTTGAATTTTTTTTCTTGCAAGTAGTTATCCAAATTGCGAAAAAAATGGTAATCTGTTGGAGCAAGGTCCGGAGAGTACGGTGGATGTCTAAGACATTCTAATTGAAGCTCCTCTGATTTGGTAGCCGTCTGTTATGCAGTGTGTGGTCTAGCGTTGTCCTGAAGCAGCAGTGGCCTAGAGCGATTGACCAGCCTCGGTTGTTTAGCAGCTAGCTTTTCCATCATGGTTTGCAGTTGCTGACAATAGATATCTGCTGTAATCGTCTGGCCAGATTTAAGAAAGCTGTAGTGAACGACACTGGCACTAGTCCACCAAACACTTACAAGCAACTTTTTTTTAGTCAATTTTCGCTGGTTTTGGCTGGTTCGCCAGGGTTCAGCCATTGCGATGAGCGCTTCCGATTATCGTAGAGGATCCACTTTTCATCACAGGTAATGATTCGATTTAAAATTCCTTCATTATTGTGCCGGTTGAGTAACGTAACGCAGCAATCGACGCGCGTTTGTCAGTTTGCTTCACTCAATTCATGAGGTACCCACCTTTCAAGCTTTTTCATCGTCCCAATTTGCTTCAAGTGGATTAGAATCGTTTTATCACTAACACCGGAGCCTGCAGCTAACTCGGACGTGGTTTGCGATGGATCCGCTTCCACAATAGCCTTCAATTCTTCATTATCAACTTTGGTCTCCGGCCGTCCACGAGGCTTGTTCTGCAGGTCGAAATTTCCAGAACGAAAACGTTGGAACCAAAAACGCACTGTGTTTTCTTTTGCGACACCGTCACCATACACATCATTAATCCTTCGAGCCGTTTCTGCAGCACTGGTGCCACGGTGGAACTCATACTCGTAAATAACGCGATATTTCATGTTTTCCATTTTGTAAACAGAATGACACAAAGAAGAAGAAAAAACAAATGAATTAGGGGGTTTGAAACACAAATGCATGAGTAAATAGCTGTATGAATTTGAATTTGAAATTCCTAACCATAAAGGTAATATTTGAGATCAAAGTGGCCAGTACGACAAAACGCCAATTTCATATGTAAGGACCTAATACATTATCAAAATCCTTATCCATATTAATGACAAAGTATTTTGGTCTGTGATGATGTAGTTAAGGTTAAAATTTTACTGTAGGGATTTCTTCAATGAAAACAAACGTGTGCACGGCTTAGATGTTTAATTGCGACTGGTTAATAGTTTGACTAAGTTGACAATATATACGAAACATACCGCCCACCACCACCACAAAAGTTAAATTACACAACAATAGTTATCAAAAGAGATTAAGTGTGTGTGTGTTATTTATGCTTTCACGTCCCATCCACTTAAGCTAATCAAATCAAACCATTATTGATGAGATATGGGTACAATAATATAAACAATAAAATTAAAATTTGTAGACCAGGCCGTGTGATGATACTGGATATAAACCGTATAGCCATCAAGTCGGACTTGCAACCGTCTAATCTAACGCTGGAAGACGCAACTTGTATGGAGCTAGAAGAACGACTCTACGACCGTTTTCATGCTGAATGTTCGGTGCAAGTACGTCTTATTCTATTAAAACCATATTATAGCTTGCTAACAAGCTGATAAGACAAGCTATTCAAATCAGCGCTTTATAAGTTCTTTCGAATCGTTTAAATGTAATGAAATTAACAGGCTAGACTGGACAGACATTTTGAGCCTGTTTCCTAATTCTTCGTCTATCCCAGACGTTGTCAGTTTTTTTTTCAAAGACCACTTTCAAAATTTACCTGGTTCCGGGCTACATTTCTACCATATTCCTAAAACTTGACAAAAATAATATAACGAAATGTGAAGTAGTTTAAAATTGTGAAGTAATCAGTTGCAGTATGCAATACTAATATTATAGAAATTCACACAGGTATTGTTTTGCGAGTGGACCGATACGTGGCGGGAAGCGCGGAAACACGGGGACTCTGAGTTACATCTGGTGCCTCGGCTTAGAGCACAGTTGGTCTTCTCCACTAGCATAAAGAAAGATTACAGACTGCTACCCAGGTAATTATACCTCATTAAGATTTCTTCAATGTTCTTTCTTTCCCCACTTCTCCACGATGAAAAAGCTTACCTTATGATATTCACTATTCCCCTATTACCCTTATAATCCTTATATAGATTAATATTTTGCCATAATATAATTAATTTATATATTTTTAATACAGGTACAAGCTCAACATATCATTGTCGAGCCTCAAGTTTAATTTTTCGGATCGCATAATTGGCTACCTACTCGATTTTTTCGACAATTTTCCCGTCCCGACGCCCAACACTGTTCCAGTCTCCTTTATGGACTCAGGAGATTACGTTGAGGAAATATTGGATCCTGAAGTTTTAGAAACCTTAGCGTTAGATACAGTGACAGCGGACCCAGGTTATAAGGAGCTTGTGAAGTTAAGGCAGAAAATTGTGGCGGCTTATATTAGTAGAAACAGGTTAGTTCATTATGTTTTTATTTTTCATTTTCTTCTATCGTTTGTCGAATCTAGCGCTACTCCTTTAATAGACATCCAATCCAAAGACAATCCATCTAATTTTTTTCCAGCCTCACTCTAGTCATCCACGTTCTTTTTAGGACTCTTTTGGTCACGTGATGGGTTAGTTATAATAAATATATACCCGAAGCAAAAATTTAAGTTTGTAGATCATTTCAATTATTTTTTAGATTGTGGTATAAAAAGGTTTTGATTTTTTTTGACAAACCTAATGTGCCCAATTGATAAATGTAATTTATCACACACTTTTCATTGAAGGAAAACATTTTGAAGCAACCTGGCTGCTTAAGGAGAATTCTTGAAATTTTGTGTAACCTACTAATCCTCATTAAATCAGTATGGCAGGTCTTAACTCCAACCCTTCTCTACAAAAGGAGAGAGGAGGTTTTTGTCTAGGTGTGAGATAGCAACACATTACAATTTTTACATCTTTCAACTCATAATAGTTACAAAATAATATTAAATAGATAACAGCATTATCTTCACTGTTTACAATTGTAGGGCAGCGGAAACTATGATGGATGGTGATGATACGAAATCACCAGGTGAGGAATCACTGCCCACTGCTGACTTCAGCGATGAGGATGTAGAGGAATACGCACGATCAGTGGACCTTCCTGGATTTGACGATAACGTATCACCGAGCAATAATATAGGCACTCTAATGAGATTTATCATAGGTGATTATATAATATTACTTGTGTTTACGTTCGCTTTGACTTTAGTGTTAAACAAACACCCTCAATTATGTGATATATTATTACTATCTGTTTCCAAAAGAAAAACGAGAAATTACCCTACATTTATATATCGTTTATGTTAACCCAGTGTAAAGGGTTTGTATGTGCCAAATTTCATAAACTTTGGGTCAAATAATTGGACATATTGGAACCGGGATTAATTATTGCATTATAAGTATTTAAACGTTAACGTTGATGCGGTAGCATTAGTAGTAGATAAAAGTATTCAAAAATTTCTATTTTTTCAGGTGAAATAGTCATAAACCTAAGTAGATCGAGTGAACTCACTGACAGACCTTACGTAATGCTGAGCGTTAGTAAAGTGTGCTTGGACGTGGCGCTGATGCAGTTCGGGCCTGCCATCCAGCTGTCCATCGGGCAAGCGCTGCTCACTGACAAGCAGCATCACAGCAACACTGGCCAGTATTTGGAACTGCTCACTAGTTCTGGCGAACTGTTCAATTTGCTGTACAGAAAAGTAAGTACTATTTAATCGTACAAACTCCACCTTCATATACCCTGCGTGGTTTTTGATTGTTTATGTGCTTAATTGTATGGTTTCTCAATTGTATGGGTAGATATAAGAACAGATTGATGGAGAATAAACTAGCAACTAGAGTACGGAAGCCTGCCTAAAATATATCCTATTACAATAAAGAGAAATAAAGTGAAATCAAAAGAGAATGTGGCTATCTGTCCCTCTTTTTTATATGTGATTACACAAATATACGATACGAGAAGATACGAGTGCCAATTTTCCTGTCATTATTTATTGTGACACTCTCACTTATAGGCCTGCCTATAGCTCTCCTGCTCTAGTATAATAACTGTGTGGATGGACCACTTTCAATTTTAATCGGTGCGAGTCTGAAATATCCGAAGTTGGGCCGTTGCGAACGAAGTCCTAGGAACGACTACTGTAAATTAAGATTACACTTTAAAAATCCTAACAACAGTATCCACTGGTCCATATTAAAATGTATCCATATATAATTTTGTTTTAGGTACGAGCTAATTGTCCCGAGTTCAAATCCCATTTCCATAATGTGGAGCAAGCTCTTGTAGCTGATGTTGGACCTCTGACCTTCCTAGTCAATGCTGCTGCACTTACCACGCTCTTCAAGTACATCCATTACATAAAACGCAAGTAAGATTTCTATCTCAATAATTATGAAATTGTCCATCATCATCATTATTCCACTTAGTAGGGTCGGCAGAATATGATTTATCTTCCATTATCTTCTATCATTCATAAACTCTGATAAAAATGCATAGCGTATTTCACACAATTTGAAGGGATCTTCTTTTTAACCTACCCTATTCATATATCCCATCCTCCATTCATGACTGCCACTAGTCATATATGCCAAGAAATAGTCTATCCGACATGATCTATTCAAGATGTGGGCATATAAACGACCAAAGAACTTTCAGTTTGTATTGGTTTTCATTAAAAAAGCTATCGGTTTAAGGCAATTCACTGAGTGCTGAAAGAAGCCAAATAAACTTCAATCTGGCAGAATTAGGCTGAATTATTAAACGTAGTATATTTTAACTAATGCAATCCTGTTTCATCACGATAAATTTTCTTTGTAGAATTCAGAAACGTCACTCGCTTAATATTAAGAACATAGTTGTTCCTAAGACTCAATCACTGTGGGATTGTCTGATGAGACCTGAAGCAGATCCTCCTGTTCCACCAGGCGCTACTAAGTTCAGCTATTCCGTCAGGTTGGTAAACGTATTAAAACAGCAACAATTTCAACTATATTTTAAAAAGTTTCAATTTAACATCCTTTCCGTTTCGAATCTACTGAATTATTTTCAAGTTTTAAATAATTGTCAATTAGTCTAAAGATAACGAAATAAAAATCGATCGGACTTACAACTTATACTCTTTAACTATTTGAAAAATCACACAGCAATGGCTGGCTGTGGCTTATATTAAATCATCCTCTGTTGGTGGTAAGTGAGCGTGGTGGCCACCATCTTGTTGTTTCATATGTGCCTGTTTTTGGCGGACAACTGTCAGCCAACAACAGCCATAACTATGCCGTTCAAATTTCTTGGCTCAGCATTTAGCGAAACGTTACATTAGGCATTTATTTGTTATTATTGTACCAAATTTACATTTTTAAATTTTATTTACAAATTTATGTACATACCTTTAAGTGACGTGTTCAGGCAGAACCAAGACTTTATATATAATATCTAACTGTACAATTGCAACTTTGTTCATGTCGTTGGTGTGTCTTGTATATAAATAAATAAATAAAATTAACCACATTATGCCATTATCATCTACTTCACTTTTATCAGGCTATCCTCGGTGACAGCGCGCCTATGCCAATCCGAAAATCCCCTTGTAGAAGTACGCGTGACCTCATTGGAGAGCGATTGCGTTTTTCGCGCTAATGATCGTCTCATCTTTAAACTGTTTCTGGGCACGCTGCATGTAGACGATCTAGCTGAAGCCACTCTATATCCGAAGGTAAATATTTCTGAGTCTATATTATTTTTGAATTATTGAAGTATGTTCTGTGTGAATGTGGATTTTGCGAAGGTTGTTGAAATAAAATTATTTTAGTACGAATCGTGTTTAAAATGTACAGTACATACACTACATTAAACTTTTATTAAGTTTTCAGTTTATATCTAAAGTGATATGAGTCACAATCAATATCCAACTTGTTAATGATCTGGTTGAACTTATTTATGCCAGCAATTATAGGATATACGAGATTTTATTACACAGGAAGGAAAGGAAGGACTATTTAAAGTAGTAACTGGTAAATTTGTTTCTAGCTCGTATGGCCCGATGAGGACAAAGTTGTGGAGATAAAATATGTACGCTCTGCAACGGGTTCAAAAGCCCGATCGGACGCCGAACTGCGTATATGTGTGGGCAGGTTACACGTCGTGGTATTCTGTTCCTTGCTTTACCATTTGCAGGTACTATTAATAATTAAAGTATTTATATTTTGTGTTGAAAGAATATTTATAATATAAAAACGCTTTCGAATCGATATGATGTTCTTTTATAAAAATTGGAAAGGCATAATATGAATCCATTGAAAAGAAAATACTATTCATCACAAGCAGTAATAAGATTATGCAGAGAATCATCTTCTCCATCGATAAGCTCTTAACATGGTGATCATGTACTGGAGCGGCATATCCTATAATTGTTATACTATCCTAATAATTGTTCACCATCAGCAACATTTTATTTGATCGGTTTATAGCGAAGTTTTTTTAACATCTTTAATATTTTGATTGTTCTGTTCAGCAATTCCTCGAGCCACTCGTACCAACTGCTGCTGCATCAGAAGCAGCGGCTGCAGCGGAACGTGCTGCTCAGGAACGAGCAGCCTCTATAAGGACAGCGCCCTTAAAAGTTAATCTTGCGATTAAGGTGACTTCTCCGGATTAAAAGTTATAATCTTATTAAATTATATACAAACTTAGGTTGGTTAGGTTAGTGGTGAATATTGGGTTGTTACGTCGTTTGTTGCAGACGCGATAAATTGGCTTCTAAAAGCAATTTCCGATCGTCAGAAGGGTAGTCTTACTAATAAAACCAGCAAGAAACTTTGCGGTCAATATTTTCAGAAATAATAATTTAAAATATGAATAATTTTTGACAATTCAAATGGGCCTACTATCTACCCGTAATTAGTACGTAGCTGGTATTGTATTTATTTATTACATTTTACTTTCGCGTCCAGAAGTTTACAATATAGAGCATGCAAATCTATATTACAATTATTATAAGTGCAAAGATCATGTATTATAATATGATTGTTTTAGATTCACGCTCCTGTATTACTTTTGCCACAAAAACCTTCGTCACCAAACCTACTAGTTCTAAATATGGGTAAGCTGAATTTTTCTTTAAAGCTTTTATTTAACTTGACTTGTGTGTACATATATTTGTATGTGAAGGTGGTATCTTGTAAGTAAAATTTGACTCACTTCCCGACCCTCGTGTCAGATTGAACGAAAATTTTACATTCCTGTCCAGTCCCGATGATAATCGTGTTTATGATAAGCATGATCTGCTGCCAGGATTAACTCCAGATGAGGGAACTCATCAACATGAAATATAGTTAAAAGCTTTTTTAACTTGACTTGTTAAACTTAAATATTTTCTTCAACCCATAATTTCTTGACGTGCCACCAGACTAGTGAAAATTGGATTTTTATTTATGAAATATTTTTCATAGGTGACTTACAAATTGAGAATTTCTTCAAGACCGTGAATACTAGTATAGAAGCTAACACTCCAATACACAGTCCAGTGATAGACAACGTGCTTATGAAGCACGCGAACATCACACTGTCACGAGCGGTGATGACATTGGCTGGAACTTTGGAAGTACAGGTAATGCGGAGTTGGTACAGAAGTCGATTTATTCGTTAGATTAGAATGAAATCCATACTTAATATATAAATGCACAAGTATGTCTATCTGTTACGCATTCATAGTCCGCTGAAGATATATTGATGTAATTTAGTAGAACTAAAGCGGGCTAAGATATAGAAAAAAACCGAATTTGGTTGGAAAAACACACACAGTACATAATTTAGGGTGTTTTAACACCGACCAAAATTGCGGATACAAATAATAAAAATAATTAATAGATAAAAAATATATCCGCAACTTAATTGTCAAAGTTGATAGTGGTTAATTTAGATGTTTGCAATGTTGCGACTGATTATCGAGATAACGGTAATGTGGTAATATGAAAGTGTTTTCAGGAACCAATTTTAGAACCAACTTCAGTTCGCTGCGACTTGAAAAGAGTTGTCAGTTATACTCAAGTAGCAAATATTAGCGCCTACAGAGATCTACTGCTGTGTGAGGCCAACGTAGTTATGGATACAGTGTGCATAAACCTGGGTCAGAAAGACTTAGCAACGGTCTTAGCGGTCTGGAGCGACAATCTCAGCGAAGGGCATTACATTAGTAAGTGCGAATTGCCTCAAATGTACCATAATTTTCTTAATCCATATGGTTGAAATAAAAGCCCTTTTTGTATAAATTTGCTTTATCTGAATAATAGCTTAGAGTACCGATCAAGGGCTTCTTACTTCTTACATGCTGGATACAGGTACTCTAACAAACCTTTAAAAAAAAAAAATTGTTTCATATGAAAAATATCTCATTTGTCTAAAGTTATCTTTGCATACCGGTTGTGTTTACACTTACACCAAAAGTATATCTAATTTGTAAGGCAATTCGTCAAAACAAAAAACTTTTATTGCAAATAAAAGTTTAAAACGCTTCCAGCGTTCATAATTAATATCACACAAAGCCACAGTAAAAATTGGACTGGGTATAGTTAATAATATGATAATTTTTACATTACAATTTTTACATGGCCGTTGCTTTTTTAGATACGATCACTCCCAGTTCCCCAGTGGAAATAGCTCCTTCTGACGCTACAGTTAAAAAACTGCAAGCATTTTTCGCGCAAGGGGAGCCTGTTAGAAAGGAATCAGTTCTCAGGTATGTTTTCCTCAAGAGATGAGGTGGTGTTTCTCCGTATTTTTTTAGCACCACGGTCACTTTAGTAATCTTTCTTCTCTTTTTTGCTGTAACATCATCATATTACCAGGTTCACTTTGGAAGGTATAGAACTGAAGCTGTTCTCTGATATGGACGAAGTTTTGAGTTCGCCTGTACGTGATTTGAATCATGGCCTAGCGAAAATAACTGCCGGGGAAGCGATCGCTCATTTCGACTACTACTCCGATAGCAGTATTGAAGTGAAGGGAAGCTTACAGAGTCTACTGATTGAAGATATACGACCAGATCCTACGGTTGTCATCAGAAGGTAAATTTGGGATAAGTTTTTTTCAGTGTAATTTTTGCACATAAAGTTGTTAAATTCTTTAACTGAAGATGTGCGATGAGTAAGTAAATCTCCGAAAATTCCAACGTTCCAATATAAATGTTTCCAATGTTTATAGGATCTTCGAATCTCAGGGTGGTGGAAGTCGAGCGAGTGGTGGTTTTTCAGTAGTCCGACCAGCTTTGTTGGAAGCGACCTTGCGTCGATCGCCACGAGCTGTGACGCTCGATGTGCGAGTCGAAAGAACCCGCCTTAATCTCGCTCTGCCCTTCCTTCTGCGACTTGCTAAAAGTTTACTGGATGCCATGCCAGGTCATTAAATTTCTTATCTACAATTTTTTCCTTCCTATTGTATTGTATTTTATTAAAAAGATATTCCTTCTTGAATATTAAGCTTTCTCTTTCTTTCCTTTTCGATTCCAACGTTTATGTTCTTTTTTCTTTTGAATTACAATCTGTGAGTACATTTTTTTAATATTAGTTTCTTACGTTCAGGTGAGAAGACCTTAGAAGGTGGTGTCATTAATCATGGATATGTAGGCGATGGTCCCGCAAGGTCCAACAACAACAGAGCCGCGCGATTTCCTAGCTCTAGTGACTCAACAAGTGGCTATTATTCTACAGGTACAGATTTTACAGGTAGTCATTAATAACTAGGACATTATGTAACAGAAAATATAGATTCATAGTGAAATCATAGAAAACCTTGTTTGATAAATCATTTAGTACTGTAAGATAATTGAGTTTTGATAATTCGTTAACCACTTGATCGTTAATCAGGAAATAATAACAACTTTCTCTCATATTACAGCGACATCGGTTGCTGAAGATATGCCTAGTATATCCATATCAGTTACATTTCGACAGCCTGAAATTATGTTCTTTACTGATCTGGTAAAAACTGAAGGACACGCTTTACTCCTTCGCACGGAACTTTTAATTGATTACTCAAGCCATTCAAATACGGAAAGCTTAGTTGTGTCTTTAGCGGGGCTGCAAGTGATGTCGAAATTGCAATCGAAATTGAAAAGTTTACCGCCACAATTGGTTTTGAAGCCTTGTGATTTAGAATTCTCCAAGAGCTTCAAAAATATCGAAGAAGGCATAATAGTGCGTCTCTCGGTCTCAGAGATAGATATACACGTAGCAGCTACTACAGTGCACACTGTAATCGGTAAGTCATGAAAATAAAGGCGATATGTTTGTTTAAATTTCAAGTTTCTCTTACTATTATTTTCGACTTATTGTAGATATTATCGAAGAAATAACAACAGAACTCACGATTCCCGATGACAAAGATGGCTTTAACTTTGCCACTTATAATCCACGATCAGAAAAACAGGATGAAGATCTTTGGTCACCTAAAAAGTTGAGTCCCTACGTGGCCTTCCTCCACGAAGATAGTTACAGTCAACCTAAATATCCAAGCGGCAAACCAGCTGAAACCTTTGTGGTCAATATTCCTATCGTTCGCATCAGTTTTGAGATAGAACATACAGTTAGAGTTCCTGTTCTTCTTGTAAAGGTAATAAAGCTATGCTTGAAATAATAATAAAATGATATCATTATAGGATCCTTTGAAATACATTTGTGAACATGGTTCAGCAAATTAATAAGTTGGTTTAATTTGTTTAACAATAGTTTATTTTATTCATTACTTATAACTTTGAAATAATCTTCTTTGTACAGATTCATTTAACGTTATTTTACAGCTTTCAGTGGAGGTATCTTTGCACGACTGGTCTAAGCAATTGCATGGTGGTGGATCGCTGAGTGCTCAAGCGCGCTGTTACAACGAGCGTCTCGACGAATGGGAACCATTACTCGAGCCAGTATTAGAAGATAATAGCCAACGCCCTTGGGAAATTACCGCTACCGTATTTCAGGTACTCATGTAAACGATTTTTTGTTTTCATATTTAACCCAAAATACTTTGTTTATTGGAAGCAAAAAGTTCAGCATTAATTTTTTGGCAATAACGAAACGTACTTAGTGAAATAAAATATTGATTTTTCCCGTATCTGAATTGATAAATTTATACTAACTTTTTAGGCGAAGGCGTATCCCATGTCATCCAGGTTGAACACAAAGAATCAGGAAGAAACAATGTGTGATACTGTTCCCACAGAACCAATTAAAAAACAAAAAAAGAAAAATGAATTTGAATCTGAAACGTCCGCCGATGAGGCTGATACAGACAATGAAATGGTGTTCATAAGAAACCCTAATAGTAAAGATAACAAGGGTTACAAAGTAGACTTTAATTCGTGCAATATGTCGTTTTTGAAGGCCCTTGATATTGATGAGTCCGACTCAGATAATGAAAATGGGGCAAAAGATAAGCTGACAAATGCTATTGGACACTTGTTTACAGAGTAAGTGTTCTTTATTATATGAATAATAACAGTTAGAAAGTAGCAAAAGTTGCCGATTGTATAGCTGAGAGACACTTGCAGTGGGTGAAGGTATAAGCTTTATATTCTCTGTCCTTGGAAAAAAGTATATAAAGCTCACACCTACCGCAGTAATTATTTTAGATATTTGCAAATAGTTTTTTAGAATACCCATTAGTACTAATAGTCCTAAGCTGGGATAGCCCATTGGTGAGACTGTACGACTCGATCACGAGTTCAAACCCCGGGCAGGCGTCAGTGATATTTCTATTTAAACGTATGTGTCTAATTGATAATTGCGATTTATTACATGTTTTTCGGAAGGAAAACATCATGAGGAAACCTGCATATCTATCTGCGTTGGAGCAGCGTGGTAGGTAGTTAGCTTCACGCCAAAAACGGAGAGAGTAGGCTTATGCCCAGATAGTAACAGGCCTTAGTTTACTTTTTTCTTTACTCACAGTCCTAGAGTTTTTATAATCCTTTCTTTTGACAGATCACGTATTTTAACTCATTAAACTTAAAATTATTTTCATTGTAAAATGCAGTAGCGACTCAAGCATTGATGATTTGAGTAATGATGAAGACTCTTCTGCGCCTGAACAAAGTGAAGCTGAAGCAAGCGAGAGAGAGGAAGAAGATGATGAAGAAAAACCTGTATCGTATATCGATGGAGAAGAAAAAAAGAAAGCAGACTCTAAAAGTGTAACTGTTCAGGTGCATTCAATACTTGATTTTATTACTTACTATACTGATTTGTATTTCCAATAATTCAGTTGAATTGTTTTATATTTAATTCCAAATCGTCTTTCACTAATTTAATATAATATAATAATTATTATTAATATTATACAAATTAGTATTATTTATTAGGCTCATTAGGACTAATTTAAATGGAGCATTTTATCATTACTTGTTATTTTAGGAACCGGAACGGGAGGACAGTGTAGAGTCATCTGTAGAGGATACTCATCTCTGTACCTACATAGCGCTTGAAGCTCGTCTACCGTTAAACATCACGTTAGCTCCTGCTGCAGTTCGTGCGCTTCAAGCGCTTTCAAATGCAATAGCCGACCGCACGGCTGCAGTTACAGCTATAGTTGCAGCTGAGAGTGGATTGCAATTGATAAATGATATAGGTAAATATTTGAAAGTTCAGTGATTTTATGACCTGTTAAAAAATTCTGTCATGCCATAAAAAATATCAGCCGTGACAGGCAGAAAAAGGCGTGTGAGAAATTGTGAATATCAATTAGGCAGATAAGTTTGTCTTGATCTTCTGATAGGAGTCAGTCCGTTTCACTTTTCGGTGAGCATGGTTTTCCTGATTATTGATTTGTTTCCTTGCTACTTAATGACTAAAGCATGTTATCAATCTTCTTCTCCTTCTTCAACCGATGGACGTCCACTGCTGGACATAGGTCTCTTCATGGGATCTCCACAACACTCGATTTTGTGCCACTTGTATCCAGCGGCTCTTCGCGACCTTTTGAGATCATCAGTCCATCAAGTCGTCTTCCAACACTGCGCTTTTCGTTGCAGGTTCGAATTATCAATATCTCATATTAATTAGAGCTAAAGTTGTGTTGTGACCATCAGGTCCCGGATCAACGGTACATTTGCGGACCCACGCTGAAACTGACCTCGCTGGCAACGACCGTGTGCTGGCCGTTGCTGACTACGACCACACCAGCAGACCAAGCACACCTGGTACTTATGCCACTACTTATTAAATATCAAGCCGGAGTAGCAGATAAATTTTATGTGTCTATAGGCTTACACAGGAATTAGCTTTAAGTTCCTTTTTATTTCTCCTTGTCATGGATGCACTAACTAAAATTCAAGAAGCTGACTGGTGGAATTAAAGTACAAGTCTTGGTTTATACCATGGTATGCTGACGTAAATTGGTATTAAATATGAGTTTCACATTCATGCGAAAAAAATAGCGTCACAGTTGAGTAATAATATGAGAGAATGGAACAGAAAAACATGTCATAACCCCACTTTGAGTGGAATATGGTCAGGAGGAATTGTGGAAGATAATTATTAGCTTCTTCAATAAAATTAAGCTTATGTAAATAAACATCATTTGCTGGATATCAGTCAGTAACTGTTAGTCCCGCTTGTTCCTTCTAATTTTATATTTTCAGGATGTGATACTTCAGGAGCTGATTTGCTAGATGAAGTCGATAAAGAAACTAAACAAGAAATGGCTGATATTAGCGACGAATGGGACTGGTTAGTATTACTGTGGTTAGTCAAACTGTAACTTGCAATTTGTTTTAACTCATTGAATTTAAAAATGAGAAAATTATGGCTTTTTATTTGACTGACTATTATAATAAGCTGATTTGTCTCCATATATATACAAAAACACATACACGTAGATCCATAACGCACATTCTTCTTCTAATTATTCACACGATTATTCGAATCCATATTTTTTTTATTTACAGAAAAAATGTACAAGTTATATCTATCTTAAATTACTTACACGCTAGGACTATACAAATCATGCCCACGTGGTATGGTCCCAAGAATGCTGGCAGCGTTTCCGCGATAAATCGCTAAGCTGATTCTTTGTGCGACCGTGGTGTTTAAACGGAAAAAAATTGCATTTTGAGTCCATTGTCTCAACTGCTAACGGCACAAAATATAACTCTCGATGAGAGATGTATACTTCCGCCGTTTGCCGGCCATTTTCGCCGCAGCTCCAGGTTTTGACGCTGTGTCCCTGATATGGGACGAGGCTAACGTATCAACGCATGTTATGTCCCACATTAATCCGTAACTATTTGTTAATTCTGATTTTGGAACATTACTTTTAAATTTCCTTAAAATCGGTTTATTGAGATACTGTTAAATGGATTATCCCATTTACATTAGTTTCGAGGGTGGATTTCCATCGAGCGCGGCTCCCACTGGAGCCGAGAGGGAGTCTCCTGGTGCTCCGCCCGCTGCAGCAGCGTTACTGCGACGTTTGACCGACCAGACGTTATCCATTCGCATGCATGACTTTGATCAACTTAACGTAAGAACATGACTTAAAATAACACCGGATTAAATAACATCGTTATATATATTGTTACTGAGACTGTCCTTTAATTTGTATATAATATTAAAGGAAATTTCACCCGTTTTTCGGTATGGGGTTTCGTAAAGGTGGTAGGATATTGCATATATATTTGCAACTATATTTTCTTTTAAGAGTTACTGTCGAGTTTATATTTATCCATATTAATTAGATCTATCTCCATTAGTTATAGGTCTGGGATCTAATCAGTTGATAACGACGAAATGTCCTTTGAAATATTTCGAAAATTGCCTCTACCGAAAAATGCCAGCATAATATAATTCTTAATACTATTTAATTTCATCATTGCTATGTTGTACATTGTCGTAAAGCTGCTTATGTAAGTTTGATCTCGATTCAATTATTAACGGTATATGCAACATTATTTACTATCCATAGATCCTGTGCCCACAACGTTCAGTGTCAAAACTGCACGTTTTACACCCGAGCAAGAATGGAACCCGTTACTACCTCGTGGTGGAGAGAAGCTCCAAGTATAACAACAAAACAATTGTTGTCAGGTCGCCGCTGCAGGTAATATTTGGAAAATAAATCAGAAACTTTATTTATGACATTTAGTCCCGCATTGAAAGTTGTAGTGTTACTAAATTCTAATATCTGGGTGACCGAGCCTTGCTTGGTAATTAAAAAAAAAACTTAAACAAAAGAAAAAGCAGTAATTTAATTGGAGATCGATCCAAGGTATTCACGTTTCTCGAGGCTGCTCCTTCCCCGAATAAGCTACGCTGACTTGACAGTTAATGGCGAAAATTCAATTCAATATAAATGTTAGTGTTTTTTAATGCCTATAATCAGGGATAACTTAAAAAAATTATAGAATTAGCCGTTACTTTGTGAATGTCCATAATATAAAAGAAATCGTAATGGTTTTGCTGTAATTGTCGCTTCAAGCTTATAAGACCGTGTAGTAAAAAGGGCTTTTATATAAGGCTTTGTCTCAATGATCAGGTACGAAACGAAACCTCCTATGCCTTGGAGCTGCTCTACCGCCAGTCTGATCTGGAAGTGGCTGGAGCAGAGCCAGTGGGGGCTGTGCGAAATCCATTTTGCGGACTACTTCGACTGGCCGTCCTCACTCCTCACGACACTTACAATGTACCGCTCTATATCGCCTATCATTGCAAGCTCTACTTGGTACCTACTAACTTTGAGTAAGTATGTATTCATAACAGTTAAATAATAATGAAAATGTACTAAAAATTGGCAATAGTAGAAGAGTATGGTATATGAAACCATATTGCGCTGACTACTTAAATAATTTATAGAAGTAGGCGTTACTTTGCGGAGATCCATAATACAAAAGTAATAATAAAATTATTTTGCTATAATCCGCGATGAAGTAAAATAGAAAATATATATAATGCTAAATATAATGGAGAATGGAATAATGGAGAATCCGTTTTCATTCCTGATACATGCAGGATTCGTAAAAACCTCCACCACCTCCACCACAATACACAACCACTACACGCGTTTGCTATCACAAAATCAACAATCATTTCGCCCCGCAACCGAAGCATCATCAGGAGATAGACTCCACGACAAAATCGCAAAACGAAGCATTACCCAAACAAGCTTACTTATATACTAATCGGTGCAACCCCACCATTTATTTTATTTTGCCTGCGAACACGTGTAACAAGCTTGAACTAAAAATATTTATCTAAGCGTTACACGTTAATGCATTTGATTTACTTCTAGGAGCTACCAGGCGGCGACCCAAGGCATCTGGTGGATGGATCTGGTCAATGATCTACGAGGCTCCTGTGACATAGTTTGTCCCGCGATGGCCGACAACGACCCTAGTGTGTTTGCCATGAGAGTGGTTCCTGTTGAAGGTAAAGCGTTACAACTTATTATAGGTACTTATTTAACGTTAAGCTGTGATAGCCCAGCGGTAATACCGTTCGAATCTTTCGAGGAGTTCATGGGTACAAACCCGGGCAGACACCAATGAGTTTTACTGTTAAAACTTATGTGTCTACTTGATAATTGAAATTTATCACACGGTTTTTATTTTCGGTGAAGGAAAACAGCGTGAGGAAACCTGCATATCTCTAGATAATTCTGGAGATATGTGTAACCTACCAATCCGCTTAGGAGAAGGGTGATAGGTCTAAGCTCTAAATCTTCTCTCCAAAAACGGAGAGAAGAGGCCTATTCCCAGCAGTGGGAGAGTAACAAGCTGCTACTTATTTAATGTTAGGTCAAGCAGTTTATAAACTGAGGATAACATTAATAATAAAAAAGCTTGCTAGCTCTTCTCAGTTAACGGTTAAGTTAACGATTCAAAAGCACTCATTTACAAGTTTATATGCAAAAGAATATTTTGAATTCGAATTGCGGACGGATTTATCTCAGATTCAGAAATATGGAGTAATACCAAACAATCGAGTCACACAAGTTCTAAGTTCTCGTGAACAGTATTTTTAGTTGTAATGAGTTCTATTCTGTGAGTTCTAATTTCTTAAGGTCATTCGTTAATGAGTGCGGTTGGCTTAGTATTTTGGTATTAAATAATCAATTTATGAAATTAAGCGCCACACTGTATCTTCTTCTTCTACTTAGCGATGTCCCGAAGACCCGGGGTTCGCTTTACGACTCATTTTTCTCCGCGCTCCATTTTTAAGCGCTACACTGTATATTTAGCATTATATAAATGGTCTTTTATCAGAAATTAGAGCAGAATAATATTATTATGGATGGATTTTCGCAGGTTGCGAGTCTCACAAAGTTTCCCGGTCGATACCAAACCTGTTGGTTCGGGTGTTGCCACCCCTGGGAGTCCACAACCGCCTCCCGCACGCGCTGCAGCTGTCCGGGGGACATTTCGCAGTGAGAGTAGAGGCTGGAGAACGAGCCCACGTGTACACCCTCCGGCCAAACCAGTCCCATAAACTCACCCTAGAGATATATTATCTTGGATTACCTTGGTCTGGCACCTTCACGTATTCCCCAGGTAAATATGCACCACTTTATACATATGATACTAGTTATATAATACTAGTCATACCTGTTACTTCGTGTACAATTGGTGCTAAAGAAATAAACAGATTTTTCGATAACCCGGTATCATCATCCTCCTGCCCTTATCCCACTCAAAGTGAGGTCAACGCAACATGTTATAAAAATGTAACATGATTTGGCTAGGTATTTTACGACCGGCCGCCTGTCTGACGTCAACTGACCTTAGTTGTATTTTACGATACCTCGATAAGAAAGAGGGTAGCCTATTATACTCAGCCGGATAACACACGGCAACTAATATTGGAATATGTACATGCCAGTTCCACGGTTAATTTGCTGTAATTTTGGCTGTGGATTAATATTGAATAGTATATGGGAAAAAAATCTTTTAGAAACAGGAAAAGAGTCGCGTTTATAACTTGTTTCAAATGTTCTTTTACAGATATGACAGAGAAAACCATCAGCATGTCAACGGAGTGTGAAACGGAGGGCGGCAACAAGCGGCTGATAGTACGGGCCCGCCTACAGCGGGGGCCCAACTTGAGGCTATTGCTGTACGCTCCGTGCTGGTTCATCAACAAAACTGGTCTGCCTCTACAAATAAAGGTAATTTATTGTTACTTTTGGTTAAAGTTTTGAGACTATTAGAGAGGCGCCGACCCAGAGGTGGCGCACTCTGGGATTCAGAGTTGCTGCTGGTGGGGATGAAGGCAATGTGTACAACGGTACCCTGTCCCCGCCACCAGCAGCGTGGTGGAGCACTGTCAGGTTTTTAGTCGGTGCGAGTCCTAATATACCCGCCGCTCGTCCATGTCGGGTTGTAACGATCCATAATGGGTTGTCCTAACATTAAAAGAAATGGTTAAAGTTTTGAGCATCGGAATACACTTGGAACTTCAAAAGGTCATTAAGAACTGGAAAATAACTTGAAGAAAACCAGAAAATGGCCATCGGACCATTTTTAAACAATTTTGAATATATATTAAAACTAGTACTATCCAGCGGTTTCACTCGCGTACATACCGAGATCTCAATGATCTCAATGATTTATGTTAAATATATCATCAAAAGTTTCCGCAGCGCATGCGATAACAGATTTTTATGACTTATTTTATACACTTTATTACGGATCACTATTTTTTTAATGTAATATAGCCTATGTTGCTCAGTAAAGATACAGCTTTCCAATGGTGTAATTTTTGAAATTGGTCCAATAGCTTTTGTGTGAAAAGATTACAAACATACATACAAATTTTTCCTTCTTACAATGTTAGTATAGATTAAGTCCGGCGAAGTCAGCAGGGTATGCTAGTTGGTAATCAAATTCAAATCAAAATTCAAAATATTCTTTATTCAAATAAACTTGTAAACAAGTCCTTTTGAATCGTCAACTCTACTGCTGGTTCGGAAAGCTGTTCCGTTCCTACCGAGAAGAGCCAGTAAGAAACTCGGCGTTTGCTCTTTTAAAATATAATTCTTAACACTATTTAAATTAAGTCGTTACTGTTTTGTACAGCTTCAAAGAGAGCTATATCCACACATTCTTATCTTATAAATAATCGTCGAGAGTATAGTAGGCTTTCTGTATCAGCCTCTTTTTAACAGTGTTTTTAAACTGCTGTAATTCAATTTCTGCTCTTTAATTTACCCAGGGTAGGTCAGACACGTGCTACGAGCTGACTGATGAGCCTCTGCTCTGGTGTGAGAGGGGCTCGGGGGCGGGGGCGTGCGGGGGGGAGCGGGTAAGGGTGCGCGCCCACCAGTCGAGCTGGTCAAGAGCCGCACGTCTCCACGCGCACGCACCTGGTCTCCTAGTATGCGCACATACTGAACGCCGGCTGAACTATCGGATGCTATTGCATGTAAGGTTTAACTATAAGGAATATGCGTATACGTAAAGCATATTACACTATTAAATTTGGTATGTTTATAATAAAATTGCACAATTTTCATTATAAACATACCAGTTGCAGTTTCAAAATATTATATGCTATAGTAACGTCCTTAATGTCGGGTTAGCCCGACTGAATACGAAATCATCGGGTCCTTAGTCTTGAGGTCTTTACATTATTGCGGTTTACCTTATAACAAGTACCTAAGTATAGCCGACTCCTATACATAAACTATGAATACCATCATGATAGAATAAATTTAAAATCTTCGAGATATACTTCCTGTATGCGTAGTTTATTTCAGCTCGTGGTTTGCATATTACGAATATTGATATTTTCATTTAAACAATGTGTTGTTTCATTAAAAATTGTTTAGCTTTATAAGAGGTTGCACTTTCCCAGAAATTGTATGCTGAGACACAGGTTGACTCTGTTTATTTTATTTAACATCCATATTAGGTCTTACGAAAATTTAGGTATTACGTCTAAGCTTTTATAGGTAGTTAGCAAATTGTTGCTTATTACAGGTGACTCTCTCTGAACTCTGTCCACAACTGACGAAGATAGTCACTCTGCTGCCGTACTTTATCGTCTACAACGACACTAAGAAACACCTCCGGTTCATGGAAGAGAATGAGGCAGCGGATCTGTGGATGGACTTGGCGCCGCAGCAGTGCACGCCGTTCTGGCCTCAGACCGACTCCATGGCAATGCATTGCAAGTACCGTGACTCAACCGTCGTGTCTCAGCACTTCTCCATCACCAAAAACCACTTTACAGTGCTGAGGATGGATAAAGGAGTAAGTATAGCTTTTTCTTTAAATATCCTTAAGATATTGCATTTTATTGAGTAGGAATTTGCAATAGAATTCTCATTTATAATTTTGACTTTACACTTTTCGGATACGATTAAATCTTGTACCTTATAAAATGCTAGTTTTAGAGTTACTAAATTTATTTAAATATCTGGATATTTAAATTTGACTAAATGAAGAGACCAACTACTAATAATATTGACCACTTAACCGTTACTATCTACCACTTCTATAAAATCTCTACATTAAGTGTAATTTAGCACTACCACAGCAGATTATTACTACATGAATTAGGCCTCACTGATACCTAAAATATATCTTTATCGTTAATTATGTCTCGTAAAACATAAAAAGGTCGCCAATATTAGTGTATATTATGCATTTTACTTAGAGGTTTATTAGGTTAAGTATATATTATATGACGGTAGTGCTTAAGCCTATAGGTTTGGGTACTTTTAGGTTGGAGTGTTAACTTCAGCTGTCCATTACCTATTTTTCCCGTACAAAATTTTACAGTAAGAACTCCTCGGTGGCACATCATTTAAAGAAATTTTAACCAGGTAAATTTTAATTTCGGGAACAAACAGCTAAGACCGAGCTAAGTGTAACTAAGTAACATATATTTTGTTGTTGAAAAAATATACAACATGAATTTAATAATAATAAAACACTTCATTTATACTCATATATACTAACAAAATACGTTTAATAATCACATTTTTTGTCTTAATAGAATTCCTTTTTTTACAAAGTATGAATTACAGTAAAGACGAAAAATTCTTAGATAAAACTAGGTTTAAATAAATTGACAAATAAATTAAATCTATATTAAAACGCACAATTTAAAATTAAAGCTTAATAATAGTGATTTGTAGACATTATTAATTTCTGCTTCACGGGTACTTGTATCTAGGTCTCGTTGGTATCTCAAGTGACAACGTGCCATCATCGTGTAACATGTAGGCAGTTCCTTTTGACTTGTGGGTCCATATCTTTGTAGCTTTGAGATGAGCGTCGCTCTGTTCTCTTGCGACTGATGCCGGCGGAGCTGATTCGACTGGTGGTGCGTTTATAAGTGATAATACAGATGACGAGAGAGATGGTGGCAAAGATGGTACGGACAGTGAAGACGATGGCCTTTGGTTGTTCGAAGATACTACCTAGGATGAAATGATATAATTTAGATTTAATATTCAAAAAATTAAGCTCACACCTCGAATAAATACAGAAAAAAAAGAAAAAGTATACATATAAAGTTAAAATAATAAATTTAAATGGTAGGGAACCTCTAGTGATGGTTTTTCGTTAAAAATATTTAAGCATATATTCGTTAAGACTAAGATATTTAGTATAAATAAAAACTGGTATTTTCGGATGGCGGTCAATTTCTCTTAAATGATATAATATAAGTAAAAGGCGAAGTCTGGGAAGGTGGGAAGATACACTGAGACGATCATCTTCCAAACTCTCTAATAAGTCAAACTATTCTAGCAGATTGAGTGAAGGTTTGGGAGTGAAGCTTTCATGATTTAATACTGTCTAGACTATTTGTAATATTGTGTTAAAGATTTGCCGATACTTACAGAATAATGCGGTACATTGTACGAATTGACTGTTTCCAATCTAGAGTTCACATATTCCATTAAAGGTAGATCAGCGAAATTTTCGAGTTTATATGAAATAGTTTCCGGCTTCACAACTGAAGGTATATTGTTCGTGAATGACACATCATGATCGTACTCTCTTAAGTTTATTGGCTTTGGTAACTGCTCCTCTTGCATTGTATTACTGTCGGTAAATATATGTCCGTCAGAATTAATTTCATTCATCTCATTGACTTCTTGTTGAATATATTCGTCCAAAGATAGATGATGTTCAAATTGTTCTGGTACTTGTATATTTAAAGGGATTTGGGAGTACATATTGTTTATTTTTTGTTGGTCTTGTTGATATGTGTTTGGATAGTTATTGCTAGAATCTTGGTATTCGTAATTATTGTTGTTATTATAATCCAACTGATTATTTGTAACATCATTTGTACTATAATAATTACTAATCTCTTCACCTTCATGAAAGCTTTGCGGGATTATATTTTGAATATCATTATAATCCGAAACATCGATATCATAACTATCCGTTTGTTCTCTATACTTGTCGGAGTTTTCAAATTCGAAAATCTTATTAAGGTCTTTGTGCGATAGATATTGAATAAAGTTATTAAAGTCTTCATCTCCCAAACCTTGAATAATAGGTCTTTTACTAACCTTGTATGGCCTTGGCTTGTACGCAGTTCGTGTTCCTTTTAATTTACCCGTGTAAGCACTATTTCCATATGATCCTCGGGATCCATAGTGAGGCCTGTAGTATTTGTAAGGTGGATTAGAATAATACTTCGCTCGTTTAATCCTCGTGTATTCAGCGTTACCACAACCATTGCAACTTTCACTGTAATATTTATAACAGTTTATTCCAACTACTGCACATAAAATAATAAACGTCAACGCACTGAAGGACCTCATATCAGTATGATTTTGTCGAAACAAGCATGTAAACTGAGAGTTGTTTACATTTAACACATATCTTATAAGTTCTAAGTATTGGAGGAAAGTGGCGTGAATTAAGTTAGAGCCTAAAGTGCGGTTGCTATAAGCAAATAGGTTCATTGTGACGTAAGATGTTAGATAATCATTACTTTCATCTATTATGTTTCTTCCACAGTTTGTAGTTTTGGTGTGAGACTTATATGAAATGCAATTATTTTTATATTTTGCAAAATTATATGACATACACACCACTTCTATTAATATTTATGTTTATAGAAGATACGAGAATGGATAGTACTTCGTACACCTAGCAGCCCATAGGTGTTTTTTAATACAAAATAATGCGGATTATAGCAAAACCGATTCTATCATTACTTTGGAAAATACAGTGTTGATAAGTGTAGTGTCTTATAACTTTAAAATACTACAAAATATGTATGTTTTCATATGCCATAATAAGTCAATCAATAGGGTACTTGATTCCTGTTAAGGATCGTATTTTTAAAACCCATGTAGGTTTTATATATGAAAACGTGATTATTAAATTTTTATAATATATGACGCGTTTCTCAATGAGGAATACATCTTGATGAATATATATAGTGATAAAAGCTACAATGCTGAATTTTATATAATACTAGTAATCGCCAGCGGCTTCGCCCGCGTGGAAAGATTAAAACCGTATATTATAGTCTTATGATAACCATAAAAATGGTTAAAGTGGGTTTACCTTAAAAGCTAGACATATAGACTTATATTTAGAACTTTTAGAGGGGACCAATTATGTAATACATGATTTTTGAATAACTATCACCGTTTACTCAGCGCACGCAAGGAAAGCTTTAAATTTTGCCGTTTTCGTACTATTTTTAATGTTTTTTCCTCTCCTATTCATCTTAGCGTGATATATAATTTTTTTTAATAATAATTTATTTATTTTTTATTACACACAGAAATGTTACAAAACGAAAGGCTGGGACCGTCTTTTAAGTGAAAAAAACACCTGTGTCAGAAGGCCCCGCTCTTCATAACAATATGATACTAAAAAAAATAAACTAATAAAAATTAATGACAGAAAAAGAAATAAACACTATTGTTGTGCATGTGTGTGTGTGTGTGTGTGTGTGTGTGTGTGTGTGTGTGTGTGTGTGTGTGTGTGTGTGTGTGTGTGTGTGTGTGTGTGTGTGTGTGTGTGTGTTGCGTGCGTGCATGAGTGTTTGTGTGTGTGTAGATGTATAGAGGTATTCCAAAACTTTTCAGTTAATTAATGGTATTTATTATTTCAGTCGGCTATTTGCGTGGATGTAACTGGAGGCACAGACAGGCCTTTCACCATCACATTCAAGCCCTACAATGTTGGAGACGCTCCACTTCGCATCGACAACTTGTGCGATGATCTGTTTTTGAAACTTCACCAGGTAAAACAAAACAAAACAACAAAACATAAAAACTAAGATAATATAAGCCTCAATAAATGTATATAAGAAAGAGAGAATTTAGAAAAAAATTTACACAGCGTCGGACTTGCCCTTCAATTTAATTGCATTTCATTAAAGTGCAATAACTTTGTGTTTAATCATAATGAATATGCCTATGTTTATATAAACATCATCATGTTACATATATATGTAACAGACTATCCACCTTTCTGAATATTTCATTTTCGAATTTACCCTGTTTGACAGGCAACTACAGTGCGTATGGGAAAATAAAATTGCTGCTTTTACTATTTCCTTATAATTTCTTCATATTAGGTCCTTTTAAACCTTTCTCGGACTTCTAAAAATATTTCAAAAACAAAATATGCCAAATCGGTTCAGCAGTTCTGGAGTTTTAGCGAAACTAACAATAATCATTTCATTTTTATATATATTATAGGTAATATGATTGATAGTTATCTGTAAATCTTTAGGCAGATTCCGGTCAAGTAGCCCTTCTGAGCCCTTACCAATCCATGTTATACACATGGGACGACCCCGTGAAAGATAGAAGAATATTCTGGAACATTTATAACAATAAGGGCAAAGGATTCCTTGCCGATTTCACCCACGACGGGTAAGTAGTTTAATTTGGATAATAGATTTTGTATCTTATTATTATGTTAATGTTGATTTTTAATTTGCAGGTTTGGTGAAGAGAAAGTTAGCTTCCATTCAGTTAAACATTCAACTCTCGTTGCAACGAATAGTGTAACGTCAAAATTATCTTCAACTCTCAAACGGCTCACTCCTAAATCTCCTGAGCCAAGCATTTCAAGCAGTGACGATTCCGACAGCACCGACTTACCAGACAGCCAAGCTAAAAGTAAAAAGATGAGAAAAGATAAAGTTATAGTGTACTGGATATCGTTCATGGACGGCTACCAAAGAGTTTTCGCATTGGCTCAAGATGAAAGAATAGCGTATCAATACAAGATGAGAATAAACTCGGAACGTAGCAATTATGAGGTGTACGTGTCTCTAGCTAGTCTTGGTTTGTCAGTCTGCGTGCAGACCAGCAGTGGAGTCAAAGAGTTATCATACATAAGTGTGGCAGATTCTTTTCCAAAATGGGAGGTAAATGTCGGTAATAAATGGAAACAGTTAGCCACGGATGTAACGACGTGGATAGAAGACAAATATCAAACGGAACAGAAAAAGTGTCAGTTAAAGGAGTACCTACATATAGACTTAGAAAAGATGCAAATGACGAAACCATTTTTCTCTGAACTCCGACGATCGTACAGCCCCGGTGTATGGATGCAGCTCCGTAAATCTGATACTTTTACGTACTGCCATGTGAAACTACAAAGACTGCAAATAGATAACCAGCTTCACGAAGCTGTGTTCCCTAGTGTATTATACCCAGCTTCTCTGCCACCCCATTTAAAATCCAGGGAAGCTAGGCCATGTATAGAAATCGTTGCATTAAAACAGTTTAGACCGAATTTAAATCAAGACGTATATAAATATATTAAGATTTTGATACAAGAGTACTGCGTGAATTTAGATAGAGGTTTTGTAAATTATATTTTTGATATATTAAATCATTGGAAGATTGAGGAGAAACCTGCGGTGAGGTTGCGGGCTGATTTAGCTCTAGTTCACATGCCGCTGCCAATTATTGCAATGAGAAGTCAAACTTGTATGCAAAGGGACGTTGTTTTTGAATTTGTTCACTTATCTCCCATAAAATTGGTACTCAGTCTATCATCTCGAGGGTATTCTAACGAGAATGTTGATAGCCCGACCAGGACACGTAATTTGAAGGAAAATCGACCGAAACTTTTTAATAGTGACTTGTTGGAGTATTTGTTTAATTCGTGGGGATCTTCGCTATGCGACATGAAAGATGTTATGATCAGGTCAGTTTGTACTCATTTTGATAAAATATAGCAAATTTATACACTTTCTTTATGTGAAAATATTGAAATAAATATGGATTTTTTTTTCAGAATGAGTTATTTGGAACTGCGAAATGCTCCTATTAACATATCCAGTCTGCTGGATGTGGCAAGCCGCCATTATCGTCTGCAACTGGTTCAACAGTTTTACGTCTTGGTGCTAGGTCTGAATATACTCGGGAACCCTTACAGCTACATTGGAGACTTCTCCAAACAATTGAAGGACTATTACGAACCTTCTTTGGTAAGAGCTATAAATATTAAATTCAAATTACTTATTTTATACTTCTGTTCAAATAAATATTTAATACATTTTATATATCAGATTATTCATCCTTTTCTTCTTTTCTAACCGATGGACGTCTATTGCTTGGCATAGGGATCTTAAAGGGATCTCAACACCGCACAATCTTATGCCGCTTGGATCCAACGGTTCCCCGCGACCCTTTTTAATATCCATCTTCAGTCCATCTTGCAAGGGGTTTAACGACGCTGCGTTTTCTATTCATCAAACCCAAAAGAACTAATTCATATACCTTACATTGTCCAAGTAATAAATTCTGTATATCTTATAATATTTATCACTTCGCGATTCAAACAATACAATGATATAGCGCACATGGCCATGTGCTGTAATTGTTTACTTTATTTTGACTTTTACTCTTTTTACATTATGACGCGCGTTAGTTTAAATTTTGCAATAACTTCTAAGTAATTCATTGACTTGCTTGAACTTGAACTTGATGAGGATTAATTCTGTGTCCTTCTCAATAGCTTATCAAATATCTACTAAGACTAGATTGCGTTTTCAGCGAATGCTCCCAGTCAGATTTATTTTTGATTTGAACCATTTTAACTAATTTACACGAAACATTTAAATCTTCCTAATTATTTCGTAAATTAATCTGTCTATAAGTGCAAATTGCATGAAAATTTGTTATTTACTTTGGAGTTTTTCGTGAAGAAAGAGACAGACTGTGTTTTATATTGTAAAATACATACATAAAGTATATTGATTTTTTAAGTAGCTTTTCGCCAAGATGTTCTAGCGCAATCAGGGATTTATTTATAACGACATTTCGCTGCAGGCATCAGCGTGTTCTCGTCGAGTTTCGGATACAGCATTGATGCTGTTCAACGGTGCGGCTAAGCTTTTGGGCTGCGCAAGTGACCCCAGCATTCCTAATATATTCGAAGATGTACCGAAACTGCGTGCACCGAAAAGACGCGCTGGTTTGTGCTACGTATTTGAATTTAGAATACGTTCCTTTTTACATTTTTCTGTTTTTACGATCAATTTATTATTTAACTAGTAATATCCCGCGGTTGCACCCGCGTACATATCGATCTCATGCCAGTGCAAAGTCTACTATACTGAGTCGGACTAAAGATTTATTTTTGTTAAAATAAAAGTTTCATTTCTTATTTAATTACACTAACATTCATAATCTAATGAATATACAAACTTTTATGCAAGAGCCGCAAGTTTACGTCTGTCCCTATTTTGTCTATTATATAGATCGCATTTATACATATATTTTTTATTTTTTTATACGATTTTAGGGGACGAAGGCAAAATTATAGACGATTTACCTGAAGCAGTGATAGAAGCAAATAGGAACAACCCGGCGAGCGTCGCGCTAGCTGTCACCGGCCTTATAGCTAGACCGACCTTTGGTAACGTTTTGTAATATTGATTTATGATTGAATTGCTTCTATGAATTTTTGGGAATGACCTCTGAACACGTTTTTCCATATATAGCAAAGTTAATAATAGTGCACATCTAGGATTTATGTGCTTTAATTTTGTATATATCGCAAGTTTAGTAATGAAGTAACCCAATTAAAAATTAGTACCTTGGGTGACCAAGCCTTGCTCGATAATTTTTTTAAGATATAAAAAAATAAAAAAAAAGAAGGCGCCGATGTCATATGGGATTCGAACTCGGATTTTGAACATTTTCCGTCCGTCCGTTACCCATCGGCTATCTCAGCTTTGCATTTGATAACTAAAAACCTTTGCTTTCAATTCTACATTTTACCATTTTATTAATGCCCAAAAGCAGGGATAAATCGATTTATTTAAAATAAAACCTAGCCAGATCGATTTTTCTCATTCCCCTACATGTTGAATTTCAGAAAAATCGTTGGAGCCGTACATACAAAATTAACTAATTTAAATTAAAAAATATATATTTCGTGGAAAATTGCAAGTAATTCATTATTTTTGTATTACGGCACACTGCATTGTAACGCATAATTTTACATTTCCTATGTACGAGGTGTGTTCAAAAAGTATCGCGAATTTTGAATTTTCTCGGGTTACGTATATTCGAATTTTGTTTTTTTTGTAGCGTTATGTTGGTACATTTGTCCCTCACTTATGCTGACAAGTTTGGCCTATTTGAATTTTCAGTTAATTGTTGACAGCTGTTTTGCTTGCACGTGTTTTGGTTCGTCTTCGATTTTTACTTATTCAAAAAAATGGACCACGATAACGCCCCTGCTCACACATCGCTGCTTGTACGCGACTTCTTGGCCAAAAACAACACACTAATGATACCGCAGCCACCTTATTCCCCAGATCTGGCCCCCTGTGACTTTTTCTTGTTCCCGAAATCGAAAAAGCCCATGAAAGGACGTCGCCACGCCACGACTGACGAGATAAAGACGGCATCGAAGGAGGAGCTGAACAAGATACAAAAAAATGATTTTTTGAAGTGCTTCGAAGATTGGAAAAAACGTTGGCACAAGTGTATAATATCCCTAGGGGACTACTTTGAAGGGGACAAAATAAATATTCACGAATAAATAAATAGTTTTTGAAAATACACAAAATTCGCGATACTTTTTGAACACACCTCGTATATAACATAAGCATGTATTAATTCTTCGCATGGTGCGATTTATCCACCACTCTTTTATGCGGGAAACTTTTTTCAAAGTGCACTTGTAATAGTAGATTTTAAACTTTCACGATTCATACTGATTATTATATAAACATACGGGTCACACCACGATAAAATTGAGTTACCTTTGTATAAGGTTCGACGTGGTCCGTATAGATTGGTTCGTGACCACGGTGGATGCAACTCTGCTGAAACGTCGAACCTTATACAAAGGTAACTCGATTTGAACGCGTTCTGAGCCCGTATGTTTATATAATATAATAATCTGCACTTGCAATATTATTTTGTAGTGATTTTTGGTAATGTGTTGCATGGTAATCAAATTAATATACATGAAACTTAGTGAATGTTTTCTGTGTTCACATTTAGTTATCGATCATTATTAATATCATTTTATATCTCACACGAATTTTTCTTTTTGTTTTTTATACGTCTGTACGCGTGGATGTGTAGATGAAAATATCGCTATACTGAGACGTGAGTATTTTGAGCATGGTTTTTAGTTATAGAAAAAATGCACTGTGCACTACGTATATATAAAGTGCATGGTTGAGATTTTTTTATTTCTATTCGTTACACCTATAGAATAAAACTACATATAATATATGTTGATGAAGGGGTTTTGAATAACAAAGTTAGAGTTAAGGTTGAATAATAGTTTTAAGATGGATTTAACTGAGGTAAATAATTAAAAAGAAGATATTATGAACGGATGAATAAGGTTTCGCTTAAATTAATGGAGGATAAATTAATGACGGGATGGATGTATAGGATGGACGGGTCCAAACGGTACAGGATGTGATGTGGTGATGTGTGTTAAAAAAGTCTATGTTCGGCAGTTGAGATTTATTTATAAATTGAATTTAATTCTCAATTTTAGATGTACATTAAATTAAGTATATTTCGTTTGGGTGTAAATCAATTAATCCTTATAACTTCAATGTATATTCGACTTCGTGAGACGTTAGGAGGCGGTCAGCGGACTGTTGTTACAGCATGGATGCGGATTGTTATCCTTTTCTTAATCTTGAGAGGGTGTATTCCTTAAGACGAACGAACGGAAGTACATAGCTAACACGATAGGTTATATATTCATTCTGAAATCTAGATGTGTGTCGGGAAGCAGCCAAAGCGGCGCTCTCCCGACGAGTGGGCGTGGACAGCGCTGAAGCAGCATTGCGGGCCTGCGTGCAGCGTTCTGGAGGAAGGCTCGTAGCAAGAAGGCGGTTGCCAAGGCATTGTTCTGCAGTCGAGGTAAAAGCATAGACCTTTCATAGATTTTCGATTTCACACATCCACAAGCGGGTGTATCATAACTATTATCCAACTGTACTAGCCTCCTGTATTTACAGATACTAAGGACCAAAACGAAAATTACTCGATACTTTAACAGTATAATCATCATATCGTCATATCATCATATCAATGTTTCAGCGGATTCGTTGCAATATGCTTGTAGATGCAACGCTTTAAGGTCGGCGCATGCTAGTTTATAGTCAAAGCCCATCGAACAGTCAAACATATTATTTTCATGGGATAGACGAGTGTCTACAACTCACAAAGCTAAAACTTTTGACCAGCAAAAATAAGTCGTGCGCATGTATGCACATTCAGTTTTAAGTCAAGGTCAAGTTTAAGAGCAAACACGCAAATTTAAGAGACATTGACTTCTGAATGAAATTGAAGTAATAACTACAATTAACAAAAGCAACTTCTCAATACCTGAAAGCAATATCGGGACGGGTTTTGAAGTGGATCTTATTGTCCGGGCAGTTTTCTTTTCCAGTTTTCCCAGCGAGTCACTAGGGCTTTTTTAAGCTTTGGGTACCTCCACCACCCGGGCAGTTTTTGATTGAGGCCGTGAGCCTCTGAGTATTATTATTGCATATGGGGACATAGGAATTCAACCATGTCCGGGGAAGTGTCGGGAAAGTCGTGTCCGCTTGGCGATCAGTGGTGTCTCGTTATCTTGATCGTCTTTTTCTATCCCCGCGTTTTGTAGGACCCGGAGGTCATTCTATCGTCGCCTTTATGCCGTCTTTATGCCTGCGTAATGTGGTGTGATGGTTTGTGACCCAAGGAGGTCTAACGTTACAATCATGCTGCAGGGTCTAAAGCCGTACAGTGCTGCTGCAGCTCGTGGAGCAGCGCTGCTATCGCAGTTGGCTCGTGGCCACTACGCCGACACTGACAGCTACGTTGCGCACGCGCATCTCACGCGCGCCTCCCTCAGCACGCTCCTTGTGTCCACGCAGTAAGTTTAGCCGGACTATTGTTATTATATTGAATATTATAAGTCACGATGGCAACTCCGATTTACAAACATATATAATATTAATGATTGTCATTAATTATTTATATTTATAATAATATAAACACACGGGTCACTCTCGGCTCTTCCGAAACGTCGAACCTTATACAAAGGTAACTCGATTTTATCGCGATGTACCCGTATGTTTATACCTACCTTATACCAATTAGTTATATTATTTTCTAATAAGTATAATTGAATACTTATTAGAAAATAATATAACTAATTGGTATAAGGTAGGTAATATTTTCATATAGGACAATGAGGTTTCTGTTACACTATCCTGTTTTAAAGTTGCAATAAACTTATTAAACATTTGCCGTTTGCTAAAACAAACTATGTGTTATTTTTAGTTAAGATCCAAAATTCATTCTTGTTACCTATAGTTTTTCATTAAATAAATTTAAGTGAATAACTTCCTTTATATATCCATTATATATCCAATGAGTTTTTCTGTTAAAACTTATGTGTCTAATTGATAATTGCAATTTATCAGACGCTTTTCGGTGAAGGAAAACATCGTGAGGAAACCTGCATATCTCTAGAGAATTCTGGGGATATGTGTAACCTACCAATCCGCATTGGAGCAGCGTGGTAGGTCTTAGCTCCAATCCTTCTCTCCAAAACGGAGAGAAGAGGCCTATTCTCACCGGTGGGATAGTAACAGATCGCTACTTACTTATAGTACAACGAGCTTTCTGTTACAGTATCCTATTTTAAAGTTTTTTTGCTAGAACAAATAATTAAATAGCGTAATTTTTAGTTAAAATCTAAAATTCAAGTTTTTCATTACGTTATTTTATCACTTTAACAGACACATATTCCTGGTGCGGGCCGGTGGTGGTAAAGGGTGGCACATTGAATGGGTGGTGAAGTTGGACGATCTACTGGGAGTGCCCGTGGCTGCAGACGGGAAGCTGCTCTTAAGCATCAAACAGGTTACATTTTTAACTTAAATATTCAAACAGGCTCTTATAAGTACTTTTGAATCGTCAAATTATAATGAAGCTAACATTTGTTTGGAACAGTGTTTCCCAACTTGGGGCCCTCGACCCACAGGGGGGCAATTTGATGGTTGGGGAGGGGGGTTGCAACTCGACACGAGTTAAAAGCTTTCGCTCTTTTCTAAAACCTATTATTTATGTTCTTTAAGTTGACAATTCAATTTTTTATATTAAAATTTATGTATGTTACTTAGGGGGGAAAAATAATTTTTAACGTGGGAAAAATAATTTTTAACGTGGGAAAAGGGAAACACTGGTTTGAAAAGATGCACTCGAAACTTTTAACCGGACGCCATATCAAACTGGTTCAGGCATGTGAGGTTTGCAATTATGGAAATTGAATATTTTCCTAAATGTTCACATTTTATAAGTCTCGTGTGGGACATGATAAGATTTACTTATCACCAATGCATATTATAAAACCACCCGCTGCGTTTGTCTGACTGTTGATTTAGATATAATTGTATACTAACTCAAAATACATAGTTTAATACTACATCTATAAAGTCAAAAGCTACTGAACGAATTTTCGAAAGGAAGGTTTAAGGGTATCTTCTTCTTCCTGCCCTTATCCCACTCTAAGTGGGGTCGGCACAACATGTTATAAATATGTTGTCACATGATTTGGCTACGTATTTTACGACCGGCCGCCTGCCTGACATCAACTTTCCTAAGTCGTATTTTTCGACACCTCGGTAAGACAGAGGGTGGTCTATTCAACTCAGCCGGATACCACACGGTGGGTCTACTTACCTTAGTCGCCTTTTACGACACCTTGGTAAGAAATGAGGGTGGTCTATTCTACTCAGCCGGATGCCACACGGCGGGTCGACTTACCTTAGTCGCCTTTTTTGACACCTCGGTAAGAAATGAGGGTGGTGCTATTCTACTCAGCCGGATACCACACGGCGTGAAGGTTGAAGGGTTTAATGTTCAGATTTCGTAAATATTCATAATTAACATAAGAAAATTAAAGCTTATAAAAACGATGGGTTAAATATTTTATCGACTTGTTATCGCGTTTCAATTCTCAAAATAATCGCCCATGAAATTAATAAATAAATATAAATAAATAAATATATGAGACACTTACACACACGGTCGTCCGTCCCCAAAGTAAGTAACTTAATACTTGTGTTATAGTGGACAGACAACTGGTGAATATATACTTATATATTTTTTAAATACATACTTAAATACAAATATACACCCAGGCTCAAAGACCAACAAATTCATTTATAGAAAATGTTAGCCCTCGGCGGGAATCGAACCCGCGACCCGCGGTGCTGAAGGTGGGGTCACTACCCACTGCTCCAACGGGCCAGTCAATTGTTTTACATATAATATCAATATATGTTTTCAGGATGAAATAGTGAACTATTTCTCTACTGACGAGAAGGTGATAGAAATCCAAGAACCGGAAGTACTGACGTGGCTACAGGCTAAGATTGAATGCGCTCTAATACATGCCATGGAGGACAAACGGTGTATCAACGAACAATAGGAAAAGAAATGATATAATATTTCTATGGTGAAAGTTCTGACATATCATTTTCTTTGCCGCCACCTCCTTGCAATGTATTCTTTAACTATTGAAACCAATCGTCCTGTTCCGGATGTCTTATTTCATATACCTAATCCAAAAGTAATGAGAATATTATTTTGCTATAATCCGCGATAAAAGAAAATATGTGTAATGCTAAATGTAGAGTGTACTATTCGTTCTCATACCTGATACATGCAGAATTTGTAAGAACTCATGCACTACCCGATACCGATAACACAACAATACACAAGCACTGCACACATTCACCACCACAATCTCAACAATTGTTTCGCCCCGTAACCGAAGCATCGTCAGGAGATAGACTCCACGACAAAATCGTAAAGTCGTGGAGTTTTACGATCTCCATCTTAAGATCTTCATCTCTGGTGGTGAATGTGTGCAGTGCTTGTGTATTGTTGTGTTATCGGTATCGGGTAGTGCATGAGTTCTTACAAATTCTGCATGTATCAGGTATGAGAACGAATAGTACACTCTACATTTAGCATTACACAAATTTTCTTTTATCGAATTTTCTTTTTCTTTTTCTTTTATTTGTATTGTGGACCTCCGCAAAGTAACGCCTAATTCTATAAATTATATACCTAATCATTTTTGTATTCCAGATAATTGAAATGATAATTCAAATTCAAAATATTCTTTATTCAAATAAACTTGTAAACAAGTGCTTTTGAATCGTCAACTCTACTGCTGGTTCGGAAAGCTGTTCATACCGAGAAGTGCCAGCAAGAATCTCGGCGGTTGCCGAATGAAATAATAAATATTTCGGAAAAGTACTGAAAATATTATTTTGCTATAATCCACGATAAAAGAAAATATATGTAATACTAAATGTAGTGCACTATCCGTTGTCATACCTGATACACGCAGAATTCATAAAAACTCATGTGATTGTAGCTGTGAATGTGTGCAGTGCTTGTATATTGTTGTGTTTTCGTAGTGAATCAGTTTTTATGAATTCTGTACGTATCAGGTATAGGAATGGATTGAGCATTACATATATTTTCTTTTATCGCGGATTACATAATAATAAAATAATAAATAATATTACTAAATCATATTTTCAGTACTTTTGTATTATGGACCTCCGCAAATTAACGCCTAATTCTATTAATTAAATATTTCGGAAATTTTATTGCGTGTAACAGTAATCCTTGATATGTTCAGGAAAATAATATAGGGCACGTAATGATTTAGAAAATATCTATCGAAAAATTAATTATTAATTCATTTGATTTGGATTTTGGATTTGGAAAGATTGCATAGGTCATATAAGCTTACAGAAAGTCTATTTTTTAATTATTTAATTACGTCGTAGAATTATCGCGGTCTATGATATTTTTCAACATAGTCAATGGGTACGTGAAAATGAAAAACGAAAATACAGATGACGAATATAATTATTAAGATTAACATTGTAAGCTTCGTTATATTTGAAAAAAAATCGATATATATTGATTATAATAATATGATTCAAAGTTTAAATTCCAAAAATGATACGTTATTTCACATGTGACTGAAAAAACAGGCAGAACACTCTTGAACAACCTCGTCCACATTGAAAATAGTTTGTTTATGCAAAAGGTAGGGAACATCGATTTACTTCACTACAGATTATACTAAAAATTATAAAAGTAATAATAAAATTATTTTGCTATAATCCGCGATGAAGTAAAATAGAAAATGTATATAATTCTAAATGTAGAGTGGACAATCGGTTATCATACCTTTTTCTTTATCGGTTATCATTACTTTTGTATTATGGATCTCCGCAAAGTAACGCCTAATTCTATAAATTATTTAAAATTATAATTCATTTTGTAAATCAGTAATAAAATTTTTCATTCTATTTGTATAATTTTTTGCATCTCGCTTATTATTTATGGCAGTATTTTTACCATTATAATGACTACATCATTTATATGTCAGTATTATGGAAATTTTGAAGAAGTCCTAAGCACAAGAAAATTATTGATAGGTTTTTTTCTTAGTGCGTGCGCCGAAAAGAAAGTAAGCATTTATAGTCTACGGTATTTGTATACAAAAAGATTATACAAATATAATAATTATATTATAATGTACAAGAGCGCCAGAGTTCATTATCTTTAAGTTCCTACGAATCTTAATAATGACTATCATGAAAGTCAAATCCTAATTCAAAATAAAAAACTTTGCACACTTACAAGTTTGCAAAAGTTAAGACATTATTGTATATTCGTTATTTCTGAATAAGTAAAGTATTTAATATGGATCTGAATGTACATTTGTGTATTATTAAAAAAATTCTAATGTAACAGAAGTTTTATGTGTATAATATGCAATAGTTGCCTGTGACTTCGAATAAATATGAAAAAATTTATAACTATACATTTTTTATACATCTCGGATTGGTCAAGGTCTTATTAAGTTTCTGTTCAATTGATAACAAATTACTCGAATAATATATTTTTTTTTTATTTGTTAAAACTTAATACGAATGAGAAAAATTGTTTTTCGATTCATCGGTAGATAGTAAAGAGCTTGAGTCTATTGTACTTGCAGCTTGTGATAAGTTTTTGCCTTAAACTACATTAATTAATTTATTATATTTACTATATTTATTTCTCAAGCGTGGCCTATTGTATTGTTTTATTAATGAAAAAAACAAATACTAGAAATAGTTGTCATGTATAAATTGAATACATTATGGAAGGTTTACAATAAACAAACTGCAAATATACGATTTAGACCGATACCTAGTGTTTTTAAGAAAAATTAAAAATCGAGTTTGCGTTAAAATACGTGACGGTAAAATATTAAAATTTTCCATTTTTATAAACGCAAGGTAACGATAAATTAAAATAATATTGATTTTTTTTCTTTTTTTTTAGTTTATTAACGGCCTGGAATCTAGTCCTTTACGGCCTTTCTTTTCCCGCTCTCAATATTCATCTCCAAATAATATTGAACTTTAATATTGTTGCACGCATTCGGCTGCTTATTTTTTTTTATACTATGCATATTCGGTGCAAACTAATGCAGTTATTATTAATGATTTGTAGCATATTACTTTTAATATCGAATGCTTATAAATAAGCAGTTAGCGGTTATAAATAAATGTTATTGTACTTATTTTCTTCGAAACAAGGCAATTATATAATGTTCTATTGTCGTATGAATTGTTTCATTCCAAAATACCCTTACAGTTTGAAATTTGTTATACCAAGTTGAGGTAGAATTTATTGTGTTCCAGTCATGGGAGGTATTTCATTTCCAACTTTGAGTTACTTTCTTTAATATAAATTTTTTTCAATGCATATAATCTATTTAAGGTTAGTGAAAATACTTGAAATTTAATAATTTGAGGTAAATATTTATTTTAAAAAAATAGACAATTTATATTTATCAATGCGAAAGATATAATTCGCGTATGTACATAGGGTACGATTTTTATTTGGAAAATTGCATTTAAGGAACTTTCTACAAAGGTTATTGTATAAAAAGTAATTTATTATAGATTTTGTGGTGTATTAAAAAAAATCCCAAGTTGATCCGAATGTCTTATTTTTACAACGACAATAAAATGGGATAATATAAAACATTTATTTGACAATAATAACAATACAGATTACAAAGATAATTTAATTTTAACTTATTTTTAATCTGTATTCTCACCACTAGAACTATAGTCACCAACCAGAGATACATTGTTAGACTTAACATCACATTTAACTTCACTTTCATGTTTAATATCGGTTTTTAATTTAATATCAGATGTTTTGATATTGTTATCCAATTTGACATAGTCTGTATTACTTAAAGTAACATTATTTACAATACTTTCAGTTTTATCAACTTGTTTCTTTTTAACTGTAATTCCTAAAGCATTTCTGGTTAACGGTGTAGTTTTACTTAATGATTCTTCTTTTTTCAACCCCCCAAAACTGGTCAAAAGTCCACTGGAACTTGGCAACGCTGGGGTATTTAATATTTTATTTCTAGCAACATTTTGACTCTCCTCAATGCTCTGTGAAGGCCTTAAAGCGAGGAGGGAAGCTAAATTTCTATCTTCTTCATTTTCAGGTAGGAGATTGATATCGAGTGAAGATTTCGCCAAAAGCAAACTATCATTAACAGCAGATTCTTCTAGTTCTTTTCGCCGTTTCTGTAACAGTATATTATGGATTAAAACACAACTGATATACAATGAAGGAATGATATACAAGGAAGAGAAAGATTATACTGTTTTGTGTACATTCTTTATAAAGAATTTTAATATTTTTTAACCCTTCAAACATTGTGGTGAGGGGGGTGAACAGATTTTAAAGTCAGTTTTAGATCATGTTATTTACTATATAATAAATATACTGTGATTATTACTTGTATAGCATCTTCTTTGTTATAAAAATCCTCATTGAATGCAAAAAATCATTTTATAATAATAACTTACAATTATTGTTTATTGTATTGGTCACAAAAACATTTCGATTTTTCAAAATTGAATTTGTGCATATGGTGCACAAATTCAATTTTGAATATCAAAATGGCAAAATGGAAGATGTTGGAAGGGTTAATACAGCAGGACAATGCTGAAGTAAATATGTAAAGAGCAAAAAGTGCCCTCTACATATTTACTTTGTTGTTTGAATTTATTGTATGTATTATTAAATATTAAATACACACCCTGAAATTTCTCCTCAGCACACAATTAGCCTCATAGTCATCCTTCCAAACTGTTTCATTTCTGCCGACAAGTTTGGTTATCCTTGGTTTGTCCTGTTTACTGACATTTTCATCGCCAGTCTTATGTTCAAGTTTAAACATAGCATCATCAAATAGACGCTTTTGAGTTTCTTTTGTTTCTGGAACAATCTGACCATTCTCTGTTGGATCCCATCTGTTTTCTTGACGTCTTGCTCCAGACACTATCACATAGTCTAAATTCTGAAATGTAAGGTTACATAAATAAATGAAAGTTAATAGGATGTAATGTAATAGAAAATATATATATAATGCTAAATGTAGCAAAGCCTTTGCGATTTTGCAGTGGAGTCTATCTCCACGGTTTGCTGGGCAAAATAAGTTGAATCTGTGGTGGAGGTTTGTGCATGTGTTTTTACGAATCCTGAATATATCAGGTATGAAAACGGATTGTCCACTCTACATTTAGCATTATATATATTTTCTATTTTACTTCATCGCAGATTAAAGCAAAATAATTTTATTATTACTTTTGTATTATGGACCACCCAAAGTAATGCCTAATTCTATAGATTATCTAACTGTAGATATATGCAATTTAATAATAATATAATAATAATATTTGGGACACTTACAAACACAGTTGTCCATACCCAAAGTAATTAACTTAATACTTGTGTTATGGAAGTCATACAACTGGTGAATATATACTTATATATTTTTAAATACATACTTAAATACAAATATACACCCAGGCTTAAAGACCAACAAATTCATTTATAGAAAATGTTGGCCCTCATTGGGAATCGAACCCATGACCTGTGGAGTTGAAGGTAGGGTCACTACCCACTACACCAATGGGCCAGTCAAATTAACTTAGCTATTCTAGTTTTTCGGAATTAAGACTATCATCGTCAAAATCATTAAGTTGTCATGTTAATACTTACACCTGGGTCAGTTTTAATTTCAAAATGGTTATCGCACAAATGACATTTCATCCTAAATTGGTACACAGGAGTACTGTAATACATTCCAATTTTCTTTTTCTCAGCATTATACCTTACTCCCATACCGATGTGATTCTTGCAACCATCACACCATATGTTATATGGCATTTCAAATCTGATGATGAGGATACCCATGTGGAGTTTTCTGGCTCGTTCTCGTAAGGCATGAGTGCCACGGAATTTATTGAGACCCCCGACTGTTGGATCATAGTCAGGGGGATAGTAAAGATTCTGTCCTTTACGTTCACCCATGGCTGTTTCTGAAAAAGATATTAGTTTGTTTATTGTGGCGTTAAAGAAAATATTTGCACATTACAAGCAATGTTTTTGGTTCTGTTTAGCAGATACAAAGTAAATTTTTTAAAAAAATAGCTATAGTATAAAAAATATTGTAAAACATTATGTTACTTCAACAGTATATGTAGTTTAAGATTTATTTACCTTTTTATAACAAAACGTAGTATAATAATAATCCCTCTTTATTTTTTAGTTTTTCTGTAGGTTTCACTAGAGTACCAAATTCATAATTAAATAATTTATGTATTGACCATAGACTAGCAAGTAGCATTGACAATAGAGAGACATGAGCATATCCTATATAATATATTATCATGGCTATAAAATCAATAGAATAGACAAGATACCAGAAAAGTCAATATAAAGCATCTGCGACAAACACCTAAAATAACCATAAGTAATTAGGTAACACTTTATGGGTAGCACAGACTTATTACACTAGAGTTGGAGAGCTATATGAAGGACTGTATGTGATAGTAGTAACACAATAAATAATGACAGGAAAGATGAAACTCTTATACTTATCTTAAAAAGAGAGACACAAAGATAAAGTCTCACTTGTTTTCTTTTTATTGTAATAGACTAATAGGGAACATTTTAAGCTTGCTTCCTTATTGTGGTATAATAAGTCTATATATAGGTACTAGGTAGTATGTCAGGTAGGTATGTCAAAATTATAATGCATTTGCAATCGAATTTAAAATAATGCATATTTCAATTAAAATAATGAATATGTTTACGCTATTGAATATTAACGAGATTTTTTCGTATTATATTACATCTGTATAATTAGTTAGCTTTATTTCGATTTCCAAATATGTTCCGCTTCAATAATAACTCTACCAAACAAATAAATCGATAAACTAGTAACACTACCAGCTGTTTGACAGCTTTGCAAATTTTCGAAAGAAAATTTCGACAAAGTTACTTAGCTTTTTGTTAATTAATTTGATAATTCTGTTCTATAAAGTATAATATATTGCTTTTGTAAATATACCAATACCTAATATTTGTGATGTGCGATGAAATGTTTTTCACTATAAATAGACCGAGTTGGAGTTAGTTCGGAATTTTGTCTGATTTTTATGGTAGATCAGACATATTGAAGTAATATAGAAACATGGGGAGAAGACAGGATCCTACCTTTTCTCTGAGCACCCTAGGCCTGATTGGTGCCAGGGAACGTGGAGACATCGACCGAAAATTTCAGAGACGTTTGACTGTGACAAGAAGTATGATAGACAGACTAGGTCTAGAAAAAGAGCTCCATGGACATATGGGATGTGTAAATTGTCTCGAATGGAACACCGATGGATCGTGAGTACATTCGCAACTTCAATTTACATGATCTGTAGTTATTTTTGTAACTAAATCGCATATTAATTAATGTATTTCGTATAGGGTTCTAGCATCAGCTTCAGACGATCTGCACGTCATATTGTGGGACCCGTATCGGTATAAACAACTTTACAATATGTCTACAGGACACACAGGAAACATATTTTCAGTTAAGGTGAGTAGATTACATTAATACTTATCTGTAATTTGTGGATATGTCATGTGTAATTTACCTATGTATTTGAAATGAACATGATTTCTTATTATAGAAAGTAAGATAAGAGAGCATTTATAATTGTAGAGAAATTCAAAATTTTATACTTTTTAGGTGTTTACCTAAGTTTATTTGTATTGATTTGGTAGACTCATTTATTTCTGAAGAATCAAATCAATTTTTAGGTCCTAAACAAAGAATTAAGCTCTATTATTTTAGCTTCCTATAATTTCCAATACTTGTTTTTGTGACATTGTTCATTGAACTCTACTTATTGGAGAGCTAAGGAGCTAAGACCTACTAGGCTGCTTCAATTCAAATTAGTAGGTTACACATATTCCTAGAATCTTCTTTAGATACACAGGTTTCTTCACACTGTATTCCTTTGTCAAAAACACTGTGTTAAATTGCAATTATCAATTAGACACATAAGAAAACTTATTGGTGCCTGTCTGGGATGAAAAAGTTGCACAGTGGGCTTATCCTATCAGCTTATCCTTATGTCTAACAGTGTAGCAAAACCTAATTAATTATAACTTATAATATGTAAGGCTATCCTACTGAAAAACTATGAACTCTTCATTTGCTTATGAAGGCAGCAGGCCTAGTATAATTTTAATGTATACATTTTTTATTTGTATAGATAGACAGATAGAGCCATCCATATTCCTTAAATACTGAAAACAGTACTTTACTTTATTATAACAGTACTTATTATTGAATAAATTGTTTGTAATAATTGAATTAATCATTTATTTTGCTAATAAATATTTGAACTTTGTACCTTATTTATATTCAATAAAACACATCAAAATAATATTTGTATATTAATTCACACAGCACCTAATAGAGAGTTTTATGAAATGCTGATATATTATGAAGATATTTATGTATATTATCCTCATTAATTAGCTCAAGATAAGTTATATGTTTTTAGTAGTTTAACTTTCATAATATAGAATGTATAATTATAATTTTATATATAGCAAAGTCATTATGATTGTCCTTTTGTTACATTCTAATAGACCAACAGATATAAATGTACAAGGTTGTTACTGTGTTTAGATGTAAATTTGTGTACATACTTATAGATTATGTAGATGATAAGACTTGGATCAAATGTTAGGTTTTAATTAAATGACTGTCAAGTATCTTCCTGTTTCTAATCTGTAAGTGACACTTAACTGTTAGTAGATTTGTTTAATAGTATTTTAAATTTGTTGAGGTACAGTCTGATTAAACTGTGATAGCACAGCAGTGAGACTGTGTGAATCCTTTGAAGGAGTCACAAGTTCAAACTCGGGGCTAGAAAAACTCATTGGGTTGGATGACTACCAATGAATTTTCTACTATTTAACATATGTGATTAATTGATATTTGCAATTTATCGCACGCTCTTCAGTCAAGGGAAACATTGTGAGGAAACCAGCATATCTTTAGAGAATTATGAGGATATGTGTAACATACCAATCGAAATTGGAGCAGCATGGGTAGGTCTTAGCTCCAATCCTTCTCTCCAAAAAGTAGAGTTCAATGCATAAAGCCACAAAAACAAGCATTTGAACATTTAAGAATTAGAATGGATAGGATAGCTTAATGTGTTTTTCGACATCTCCAATCCTTGTCTCCTATAGACGGAGAGATGGCGCCTATGCCCAGCAGTGGGATAGTAACAGGCTGTTACTTTAATAATAATAATAAATAAATAAATATATGGGACACTTACACACACTGTCATCTGTCCCCAAAGTAACTTAATACTTGTGTTATGGTAGGCAGACAGCTGGTGAATATATACGTATATATTTTTAAATACAAATATACACCCAGGCTCAAAGACCAACAAATTCATTTACCCACCCACTGCACCAACGGGCAAGTTAAACTTTACTTTATTACTGTCTGATTTCCCAAACTCTTTCAGTTCCTCTCACCAGACGTTATAGCGACGTGCGCGGCAGATGGGTCGGTGCGCGCTCGCAGCATTAGCACTGGCACATCTCTTCTGGATTGCACGTGTCACTGCGGACGTGTCAAGCGCCTCGCCGCGTCGCCCGAAAAGGCCCACTTGCTCTGGTCAGCGGGAGAAGATGGCCTCGTGTTGTAAGTAAAGAGATACTCCTATAGGTGCCTGAACGGAGGTACATGAAGGCGCAATTCCAACCATAAGAAGAAAGTACAAAGAAAAATCTTTGACAAGACTGAACTAGCGGGAGGGTAACCCTTTTCGAGTTTATATCGTACGCTTAGTATTAAAGTGACTGAATTCAAAAAAAGTTGTATTGTGACAAATTGCAATATGCATAGGGGTACATGAAACTAAAGAACCAAGAAACCGCACTAGAGAAGTAAGTTAATCTTATATATATACATTCGGAATCTCGGAAACGGCTCCCAACGATTTTCCTGAAATTCAGCATGTAGGGGTATTGGGAGAAACAAATCGATCTAGCTAGGTTGTATGTAAAAAAAAATTCGTTTTATCCCTGTTTTTGGGCATTAAAAATACTAAAATGTATATTGAATATAAAACACTATTTTTGCCATATACTGTCAAGTCAGCTTAGCTTGTTCGGGGAATGGGCAATCTCGAGAAATGTAAATACTTAAGATCGATCCCCTTTAATTTTTATTAAGTTTCTATTTTTAATTCGTAAAAAATTACAGGTACTTATTGCTTATGTATTATGGATCTCGAACGTAAAGGCTTATTCTATAATAATAATAATAATAATCATCTTTATTTAAGACTGCACAGTCAGTACAGTTGTTAGTAAAATACCTTAAGCCTAAGTGTTAGTAAATACAATGTAAATTTAACTTATAATAACCTAATATTACAAAATGAGCAAACAATTTGGTGTCCATTTTGTCCGACAATACTTTTAGATACTGTTGGCACTATTCCGCGTTCTCTCCAACAAACTAGCAATTCTTCTCCGGATGATGCAATAAAAGTCGTTGGTACGAGCTATTGCAAACATACCGGAGGCACTGCAGAAACGCGGAAGTCCCAACATATATAAGTTATTTGAGGATATTTATTAATCGGTTCCAGACAGCACGACCTTAGGCTGCCTCACCGTTGCAACGCGGACTCGCCCAACGTGCTGGTGAACCTGCTCAACCACATAGGGCGGTACGCGGAGGCCAAGTGCCTGGCCGTCAATCCTCGCCGGCCCTACCAGCTGGCAGTTGGCGCCAATGACTTCTACGTGCGCCTCTACGACACCAGGATGATCAAGCTGGCCAGACTCCAGGTTTGTGGCACTACGTAGAGTTATTTTACTAGAGTAAGGGACCCTGCCTAAAATGGGCCCATTGAAAAAAATGAGTGTGATCACGTAACTGAAGTAAAACTACTTGAGCTCCATGTATATCATTTTTTAAAAAACTTGTCGTATAGTTTTCATACTTTTTTACACCAATGAAAGTGGACTAATAGTAAAAAACTTCAAAAATTTTAGGTAAAAAAGACTTTCTCATTAATTGTGACAGACGGCAGTACTATTTATTTTGCTGGTAAAAAAAGCTAAATTGCTTCAAATATTATGGTCTTGGTACTTTAAAATATCATAATGTACATTTTCTAAGAATTTCAAAATTGTTCTATAACTTTCATAACAAATGAATTTTTTCTGTAGCAGTCATAAACAGGTCCAACATCTGTTGCCCTTTTTATTCTTCATTTTTGGGACATCCATACACATATATTATTTTGAATAAATACTTATATCTACCAACACTGGAAGTACCAACAAATTGTTTTGTACAAGGGTCCTTGGGTTTGTGCTTCATGTCTTATATGTGAATTTGAAAATCTAAATTGTGTGTTTCCACGTCAAAAGTGCTTCTATGCAGCTCCAAAGAGCTCTGAAAGAGCACATATGCATATTGTAATATTGACTACATAGATAAAACTCCATGGTTTATCGTGTGCGAGATTAATTTGGCCTTAAGGGGCCCCCTTGCTCTCGTGATCTGTGTTCAGGGCCTATGTCTTATGGGTGAAGATGAAGGTGAGCAGGTCAGAAAATCAGGTCCAATCTAAGTGTTTTTTTCTTTTTAGTGTTGCTCTGTATAGGAATTTGTGCGACACTGGCAAGAAACCCCCAACCTGTGGCCAAACTCGTCACAGCTCACGGGTGATGGCTTCTGAATGAATTGATGAATGATTATTCTTTATTGCACAATAATAAACAAATAACACTACTATTACTTCTAAAAGAATTGAAAAGAAACAAAACAACATGAAAGGAAAAATATTGTACAATTGGTGGCCTTATCGCTAAAACAGCGATCTCTTCCGGGCAACCATCTGCTATTTGATTGGCCCCTATCAGTCTAAATATAGTGTTTACATGTCAACACTGCTTCTGTGCAGCTCGCAGCACATATTGCAATGTCGTCTACGGGGTCTCGGGGTCCCTGGGTTCTGGCCCTGTAGTTTATGGGTGATCATGGCAATCTAAATGGTGTGTGCTCCCCAGGAGGAAGCCCCCATCACCCCGCCCACGTCCCGGCTGATGTGGGAGCGGCAGAACGTGCGGTGCTCGCGCGCGGGCCACGGCGACCGCGACAACAACATCCCGCGCGCGGCCGTGCAGTACTACGCGCCCGGTACGTAGCGCGCGGTACGCAAATCGTACCAAACATGTCCCAGTTACAGATGGCCAGACATCCTCTATATAACATATTTGTTAAGTGTGATGAGTATGCTTGTTTTGGGGAAAATCTATACTAATATATGACGCTGAAGTTTGTTTGTTTGTTTGAACGCGATAATCTCAGGAACTACTGGATCTTAAAAATTGTTTCAGTGTAAGATAGTCCATAACTATATAACATCACGCTAAGATGAATAGGAGAGGAGCAGCGATAAAAATAGTACGAAAACGGCAAATTTTAAAGCTTTCATTGCGTGCGCTGAGGTAATAGTTATTCAAAAATCATGTATTACAAAATTGTTCTCCTCTAAAAGTTCTAAATAAAAGTCCGCGACAGCATATATCTAGCTTTTAAGGTTAAGTTTAACCCACTGTAACCATTTATTATGATTATCAAAAGACTATATTACGGTTAATCTTTTCACGCGGGCGGAGCCGCTGACGATTGCTAGTAAAGTATATGTGGTTTCCTCAGGACACCTCTCGATGGAGCCTGACGAGCACCACTTCCCGAAGAAGGCCACGACGTACGTTGCATTCAGCCACGATGGGAACGAGCTGATCGTCAACTTAGGATCTGAACAGGTGAGATGACAGAATAGGACCTCCCATAGGCTGATGGCTGGAATCTTTTCCTCTGTCTGCTATCTTTAGGACTAATCCTCCAATACTGATGAAAGCATAACGGTCGGACATACAAACTTTCACATTTACTTTATTAGCATTGATATACTGTCCAATTTTCTGGTCCGGACACTTCGAGTTACTGTAGACCCGTAGATGCCCTCGAGATGTGGTTTGGGAGGAGAATATCTCGCATCCCCTGGAATGCCAGGTGAACATATCCAGGGGAAGAGACCACGAGCGCAGGTCCAATGCGCTGGACAAATTAAATGTGCATCACTCTCGACAGGTCAAGAAGCAATTCAGCATGAATTACTTCTTAACGAAAAATAGACCCCGTGGGCGCAACATATTTCGCACCAAAGTGATCAGGGACGAGGTCACGACCTTATTCTAATGATATTGTAACAGTTTTTCATTCAACAAAGTGTGGGTTCATATAAATCCCTAAATCCTATATATTTCCTAGGTATACTTGTTCGATATAAACAACGCGCGGCGGCCCGTGCTGGTTGAGAGCTTCATCATCCAGCACAACCACGGGTACCGCGAGGGTGAGGCCAAAGTTTGCCCCAAGAACGGCACCACCCCCGGTAGCAGTGGCGCCAACGGCACCGTCGAGCAGCAGCCGCAGCTGCCGGAGCGGGTGCTGAAGATGAAGGAAATGGTAAAGAACACCTCCTCCTCTCCCTTAATGATAATTCCTTCTTAATGACATTTTTACCCCCCTGTTTCCTTAGGTTATTGCAAGTATGTTCTAAAACGTTGTGTAACGTGTTTGTAAACGTTGACTCGATTATTATTATCCGCTCACGCGTCAAGTTCGTGTTATCTTGGTCAGACAAATAAGTATGATCGTCTGGTCAGTAACAACCCAACTAGGATTTTTAGCTAGTGTCTTTACCTTATGGCTGAGTGCCCTATGTACTCGCTGGTAAGATGGGAGATACTAGGTAAGGATGAAATTGAAGTTGAGGACCTAACAAATATTCCCTTCAGAGATATTATCAGATTCGTAAGAGCTACGGGTAGATTAGAGCAGGTGACTGTTGGGACAGCAGTGAAACCCTTGTCCCAACATGGGGAAACGGGTGGAATAGTCCAGAATAGGAGCTGACCACCCGCCCTGCACCGACAGGCGTCCCCGAAATTAGATAATAGCAAATGTTGCTTAGTTTTTAAGAGCCAGCCATTGAGTTTCTTGTCAGTTTATCTCAGTCAATGACAGCGTTCCGATGGTAGAATAGTTCTTGTAATATAACTCTAAATAATTTTTAACTGAACCGTGTCAAGACCTGCTCAGCCTGTTCTATATGTTAAAGTCGTTCAGAAGCATGGACAAGTTCTATATTCCGCTATTTTATTATTACCGACGTATATGTTCTGTGATAAAATTCCTCAAAATATGCTGGACTTCTCAACACAGAGGTTTAAATTAAATGTAAGGAATTAGCTGATGTAGCAAAGAATATTATATTTTGAAGACTATATAAAAATATTTAGGTCGAAGGACTTAAAAAATTTTTCACCTTCATGCAGGACTGCTTTATAGAAAATGCTTAATAGATTGACTGCCGAGTTTCTTGCTGGTTCTTCTTGTAAAAGCAACATTGCGAACCAGTGGTAGCTTCCAATAATCATATTATTCCTTGACGATTCTAAAGTGCTTGAAAGAGTTTATTTGAGTGAGAATTTGACTTAATTTGCAGGCCAACGAGCTGGTGAACAAGGGCAACTACTCGGCGGCCATGGAGCTGTACAACAGGGCCATAGCCGAGTGCCCCGACTGCGCCATCCTCTACTCCAACCGGGCCGCGGCGCTCATGAGGCGGGGCTGGTGAGCTTGACTGACCCTGGCAATTGCGAATATCAATTAGGCTCATGAGTTTTGACTAAATGTTCATTGATGGTATTGAACCCCTTGAAAAGAGTCACTTACTTGAAAAGTCCCGCTCGTTTATCACAGATTACCACTACGAAACCTTGATAATGTAATATGTGATTTTTTTCTTTGTTCTTGAAAGAAAAACGATATTTTTGTTCAATATGTTACCCTGATGTATAAGCGTTAATTATAGAGTACCTCGTTGACCGAGCCTTGCTCGTAATTTTCTACAAAATAAAAAAAAAATAATAATAGGATAGATGGGGCTCGATCCTAGGTATGTTCATTTCTCGCGACCACCCGTTCCCCAAATAAGCTACGCTGACCTGACATTTAACGGCATAAATAATGTTTTATATATTCAATAAATTAAAAATAAATTGTAGTATTTTTTAAATGCCATAACAGCGATAAACGATTTTTTTAAATAAAACCTAGCTAGATCTATTTTTCTCACCCAAAACTTCGTACATGCTGAATTTCAGGAAAATCGATTAGCCATAAAAACACTAAAGAAAAGAGAGACGAAATAACAGCAGAATTTTGTCTCGATCTCTGCTCTTTTTTTTAAGTTTACAGATTCAAAGTGTAGAATATTTGTATATACATATCGGATTAAAATTAAAAATTCTGTCTTGCCGTGTTTGTATTGGGTCGATGTGTCACCTTAAGGAGGTACCAATTGTTCAAACATGGGAAATCAAATCAAAATAATCTTTATTCAAAATCTTTCTCAAGTATTATGAATCGTCATTCATTGTAACTCGAGCTAAAGTTGGAATTGGTGGGCACATTATCCAACGTATTTGAAAAAGCTTCGATTTCATTTGTACAATTTCTAGGGCGGGCGACACGTACGCCGCTATTCGGGATTGCTACAGAGCGATAAAGCTGGACTCGTGCCACGTAAAGAGCCACTTCAGATTGGCCAAGGGTCTGATGGACTTAAAACGGGCTCGGGAGGCCCACGAGTGCCTCCTGTACTTCAAGGACAAGTTCCCTAAGCACGCTGAGAGCCATGCCGTGTTCCTGCTCCAGAAGGACATCAACGTAGCTTTGGAGACCATGGAGACTCAACCTGATGAAGGTAAGCAGAGGAGGTATCGTAATATACCCCCCCTTTTTCGTTTTCTATTAATTGTAAAAAAACTTTTATTTTAAGTTCTTTCAAGCTATTTACTTATTTGGCTGGCCCGTTGGCGTAGTGGGTAGTGACCCTGCCTTCAGTTCCACGGGTCGCGGGTTCGATTCCCGCCGAGGGCCAACATTTTCTATAAATGAATCTGTTGGTCTTCGAGTCTGGGTGTATATTTGTATTTAAGTATGTATTTAAAAAATATATAAGTATATATTCACCAGCTGTCTGTCATCCATAACACAAGTATTAAGTTAGTAACTTTGGGGACGGACGACCGTGTGTGTAAGTGTCCCATATATTTATTTATTTTATTGTATTGTTACCGGTTCTTGATAAGTATTGTAAACTGATATTAAAAAGTCTGCTACTGTCGTGGGTATTGCGACTGCAGCTGATAACCCGCCACGATGCCAGAAAACAGTTATAAAGTTCCCTGTCACCGAGCGTCCTACGAACAAAGTCGATGGCGTGCTTGGCGTAATGCGCAACAACAAATGAAGCTTTCGATGGCAACGAATACACAAGCCATCTGGTGTGATGAGACGTTAGCTTTGGGATATGATATTAATTAAGAATGCGGGAATACAAGTTGAATTATAGTTTAGGGTTTCACTTCTAGACCTTTAACTGTATATTAAGTTAAATAAATTTTTCTGCACAAAGTGGGTAAAAATTGAATTCAAATGAGTATGTTACATGAGTGTGTAAGAAACAAAATGATTTATTCACAAGTCCGATACAGTCCTCCACAACGCGTCGTTTTAAGCCGAGGAGCGGCCTCACAGGAGGCACCCTTAAGGCGACGCTCCCAAGATGCTGCGAGTTTCGCTTGAGACTCACTCTCCCTGTTTTTCACCCCGGCGATGCTTGTGCGCTCGCTCACTCTCTCTCGGTGACGCTGTCAAAGCCTCTAGGGCTAACAGCTTTAGTTAGAGTTCGATAAAAAATGATTTATTTGCCGGCACAATGGCAACCCTTAGATATATTTAATGTGGGGCAACATCGTCTGGTGAGCAGACTACCTGCGTTCGATTATAAAATCAGTCTGAACAAGCGTGGAAGAGTTGATTCTGACGACATTTGGTATCAGACCCATTGAAGGTTGGCTCTGTTCCAGTGGATGAAGATGGATCCGGCAGCGCCCTGGAGCGGCACTCCCGTAGCACTGCGTTGGACTACCAGTGCCGGTTCCTGGGCCACTGCAACACCACCACCGACATCAAGGAGGCCAACTTCCTGGGGCCCGATGCCAATTATGTGGCTGCTGGGTGAGAATTTTTTCTAAGAAAAACCCATTATAGGTCATCGCTGCCCGATAAGGACGAGCGGGTATTCCAGACTCTTACTGACTAAAAAAACTTGGGTTCTCCATCACTCAGCTGGAGGCGAGGACATGTGAGTATTGTGCACATTGCCCAAAAAGCGCGTTCTCCAGGTTTATCTAAACAGTGGCCCCTTCTGCCCCTGATTGGTGCATCAGTAGTACGAGATTCTTCGATCTTTTGACAAATTCAGAATAAACCATTCAACTACATTCCACTATGTTGAAATTTGTAATGGATTAATAAAAAAATTAAAGTAACGGCCTCTTATTATCCCACTGCTGCTCCTTTTTTTGAGAGATGACTCAAAGATTTACCATGGTACCAATACAGATTGATAGATTTAACATATCCCTAGAATTCTCTGAAGATAGGCAATGTCTATTCAATAAAAGAGATACGAAAGAAAAGTGCATACAAATGAAATGAGAAAGTTAAGGTGGACATGTGGTGTGACGAGTTTTGATAGAATATCAATTGTGTATATTAGTAGAAAATAGTGCCCATTATAGAAAAGATGAGAAGTGCGAGATTAAATTAGTAGTTAAATTAATTAGTGTAAGGAGGGATTTTTATCATGATACTAAAAATTAAAAAGGTTGTAAATATGTGGCTAGATATGTGAGTAGAGTAGGCCGAAAAAGATGGTTTGTATTAAATTTAAAACAGGTCATATTTAAAGCAGGATAATGGTAGCAAAATGATGTCTAGGCATTTACCATAAGAGATTGGGCACTTTTGTAATACGATATTGTATATTTCATAATTATCTTTAGTTCTGATGACGGCAGTATGTTTATCTGGTGTCGGAAATCCGGCAACATCATCCGATGTCTCCGCGGGGACGAGTCGATCGTGAACTGCGTGCAGCTCCACCCTTCTATGTTCCTGTTGGCGACCAGCGGTATAGAGGCCGTCGTGCGTCTCTGGAGCCCTAGGCCCGAGGTAACCAACCGCAGAAGAGCCCAGCCCGCACAGCATCTTCTCACCTCTTGTACTCACATTCCCATCTTAGGTTAAGCAATAGTTAAGTCATAGGGGGGCGGTGGACGAATACAATAGCGACAGCCATCACCCCAATCTCAAAAGTTTGACCACATTGTTAGCATTTCACAGCATCTTCTCACCACTTTTGCCCTCAAATTCCCATCACCTCCCACTTAGATTTAGTAACAGTTAAGTCATAATTGCGTTTATAGTCTGAGCCAGGTGGGGGGCGGTGGACATATACAAAAGCGACAACTATCACCCCAATGAGTTTGGCCACATTGTTGCCATTTCACAGCATCTTCTCACCACTCTTGTCCTCACATTCCCATCTTAGTTTAAGCAATAGTTAAGTCAAAATTGCGTTTATAGTCTGAGCTAGGTGGGGGGCGGTGGACGTGTACAATAGCGACAACCATCCAATCTCAACAGAGTTTGGCCACATTGTTGGCATTTCACAGCATCTTCTCACCACTCTTGTCCTCACATTCCCATCTTAGGTTAAGCCATAGTTAAGTTATAATTGCGTTTATAGCTGAGCCAAGTTTGGTGGCGGTGGACGTATGCAATAGCGACAACCATCCAATCTCAACAAAGTTTGGCCACATTGTTGCCATTTCACAGCATCTTCTCACCGCTTTTGTCCTCACATTCCCATCTTAGGTTAAGCCATAGTTAAGTTATAATTGCGTTTATAGCTGAGACAAGTTTGGTGGCGGTGGACGTATGCAATAGCGACAACCATCCAATCTCAACAAAGTTTGGCCACATTGTTGCCATTTCACAGCATCTTCTCACCGCTTTTGTCCTCACATTCCCATCTTAGTTTAAGCAATAGTTAAGTCATAATTGCGTTTATAGTCTGAGTAAGGTGGGGGGCAGTGGACATATACAAAAGTGACAAACTATCACCCCCAATGAGTTTAGCCACATTGTTGCCATTTCACAGCATCTTCTCACCACTCTTGTCCTCACATTCACATCTTAGGTTAAGCCATAGTTAAGTCATAATTGCGTTTATAGCTGAGCCAAGTTTGGTGGCGGTGGACGTATGCAATAGCGACAACCATCCAATCTCAACAGAGTTTGGCCACTATCACCCCAATGAGTTTGACCACATTGTTGCCATTTCACAGCATCTTCTCACCACTCTTGTCCTCACATTCACATCTTAGGTTAAGCCATAGTTAAGTCATAATTGCGTTTATAGCTGAGCCAAGTTTGGTGGCGGTGGACGTATGCAATAGCGACAACCATCCAATCTCAACAGAGTTTGGCCACTATCACCCCAATGAGTTTGACCACATTGTTGCCATTTCACAGTATCTTCTCAGCACTCTTGTCCTCACATTCCCATCACCCAGTGTTGCCAACCCCAAGATACTGAAAAACAGCAGCTCACCAATAAAAAAACATTACAAAAGCAATAATAAAATTATTTTGCTATAATCCGCGATGAATCATCGTTGATCATCGATGACGCATCGCGGATTATAGCAAAATAATTTACTTTTGTATTATGGATATTAAAAAACAAAAGTTTATAATTATTCTCCACTTTCATTCTAAAGATGAGATCCTTTTAAAATCATAAATTTTTTTTGTTGTTTTATTCATCTGCCTTTATTAATTAATACATCATTCTCCTGCCATTATCCTACGCCTACTACCGGCCACCTGCCTGACTATGCCTTATACGACACCTCTGTAAGAAATTGGGGTGGTCTATTCTATTCAGTCGGATACCACACTGTTTTTATGTTTTCGTATGTATTCTTAAAACCTATTACCTTTGTTTCAATGCCTCAAAATTGCACCTCAGAAGCTTGGAATATGGGTGTAGCGGAACAAGGCTTGTAAATTTTATATAAATATCCCATATTTACAATGTATCCAACATAGAACATATGTCCCAATCTTATTCCATTTTAACCATAAGCTTCTGTAATTCATATTATTCATGATCATATTCTAAAAAATATCAGACACGCTATAATTTTTCATCTTGCAATATATATTATACTTGCTCGTTCGTTCGACGTTCACCCGTTAGGCAGTATTGCTTGATTGTTAGGAATTCCTCGTGTGATTTAATTTTGTGCTAAACATGGTCAGTAAAAATCCATATCACTTAATTAATTCTTATTAAATTTTTGGGAAGTGTTATCTACCTTATAGCTTTAGACCTGCTTGGTTTCCCCTGAGTACCAAACACCAGAAAGACATTTTCTGTAATGCAGGATATTGTTAGTTGCCCATTCGATGACAAGGTATCCATAATTGACAACAATCTTGTGTCTAGTGTTACCAACGACTTTTAGATTTTGTTTCCACATTATAGCGATCGTTCATTGTCCATTCTAGTGTGGTTCGTTATTTGCAATGACCTAAGAAAAGCAATTGTGCCTTTAATCTTCCACAATGTCGGTAAATTTCTGCAAATTTCGATAAATTTCACTACCAACTCTTGTGAATAATTACGAAAGTCTGCCATTTTTTTTACGGAAATTGACATAAAGTAGCAGCGTGCCATATATATTACTAGCGGCCTACCCCTGCTTCGCACGGGTATAAAATATATAGCCCATGTCACTTAGTGAAAAAAAAAATTGAAATCGATCCAGTAGTTTTGATTTATTCTTTATTGCCCGTGGCCCGCACGCGTTAAATTTGGAGCGCTTTCAACTCTTGAAAGAGCGACATATAGCTGCTAAATTCGAAGTGCTATAAGGCGAGTGCTATAAGGCGTCCTCACGGCATTTTAAATCTGTAATATCTCCGAAAATGTTTACTTAAATTACATACTGTAAACGGCCATATTGATCTATATTAAATCAACAATTTATTTAAGGTATTTAATTGGATAATGATTAATGCTGTATTGTATAAAAATTGCTTCAAAAATAAGGCATTATTTATCGTAAAAAGTAAATGACAAAAAATGCTATTGTGGGTTATCCATAAGAGATAGACATATACCATCGCGGACTTTTCTGTAGACCTTTCAAATACTTAGTACATCATTTTGATAAATCTCGTAGGGTTTAGTCTGCGTTTGCAATGTAAGTGGAAAAAATGTAATTATTTACGACATCACATTAGAAACCTCAAAAATTACTCTACTCTACTCGGTATTGCATGTTATTATACATACAAACCTTCCTCTTGAATCACTCTTTCTATTAAAAAAAACCGCATCAAAATCTGTTGCGTAATTTTAAAGATTTAAGCATACATATGGATATATGGACAAACAAAGAATGTGACTTTGTTTTATAATATGTAGTGATTATGATGATATCTCAAGGCAGCGTTTTCGCTGGCGACCGGCGACTTTATTGTATTGCAGCGATCGATAGCCGCAATTGTAGCGCTCTTAGGTCGCTGTTAATATTCACGCATAATCTATCTATTTTTGTTGCTTCCCTCTAGTCATATTACTTAACAAAGATGTAAATGTACCTAAGTAATCTCTAAAGTAAATATTAGTAAAACAGTTGTAATTTGCACTGTTGTCGCGTCCAGGACGGCACGTGCGAGTCGCGCGTGGTGCCGGAGTCGGGCGCGGCGGCGGCGGCCAACCAGCAGCGCATGCGCAGCGACCCCTTCGAGGCCATGCTGCTCAACATCAGCTTCACCAGCGGCACCGACCGGGACGTGCACACGCCCGCCTGCCGCGCCACGTGAGTACCGCCCCCCTCCGCCTCCCACAGCACCGCACACACACACACAGCCTGGCAGACACAGTCACGAACATACAGCCCGGCAGACACAGTCACGAACACACAGCGCGCGCACACACACACAGCACACACACACACACAACACACAGCCTGGCAGACACAGTCACGAACACACAGCCTGGCAGACACAGACACGAACACACAGCCCGGCAGACACAGTCACGAACACACAGCGCGCGCACACACACACAGCACACACACACACAACACACAGCCTGGCAGACACAGTCACGAACACACAGCCTGGCAGACACAGACACGAACACACAGCCCGGCAGACACAGTCACGAACACACAGCGCGCGCACACACACACAGCACACACACAACACACAGCCTGGCAGACACAGTCACGAACACACAGCCTGGCAGACACAGTCACGAACACACAGCCCGGCAGACACAGTCACGAACACACAGCCTGGCAGACACAGTCACGAACACAACCTGGCAGACACAGACACGAACACACAGCCTGGCAGACACAGTCACGAACACACAGCCTGACAGACACAGTCACGAACACACAGCCTGGCAGACACAGTCACGAACACACAGCGCGCGCACACACACACACAGCACACACACAACACACAGCCTAACAGACACAGTCACGAACACACAGCCTGGCAGACACAGACACGAACACACAGCCCGGCAGACACAGTCACGAACACACAGCCTGGCAGACACAGTCACGAACACAATCTGGCAGACAGACACGAACACACAGCCTGGCAGACACAGTCACGAACACACAGCCTGGCAGACACAGACACGAACACACAGCCCGGCAGACACAGTCACGAACACACAGCCTGGCAGACACAGTCACGAACACAACCTGGCAGACACAGACACAAACACAAGCCTGGCAGACACAGTCACGAACACACAGCCTGACAGACACAGTCACGAACACACAGCCTGGCAGACACAGTCAGGAACACACAGCCTGGCAGACACAGTCAGGAACACACAGCCTGGCAGACACAGTCACGAACACACAGCCTGGCAGACACAGTCACGAACACAGCCACACACACACACACGCACACAAACAGACACACACACACACATCTATTTATTTTACTAATTGTTAGAAAAGAAAAAGAATAATAGCACATGTATAAAGGGCGGATTTATCCCTAAAAGGGATCTCGTCTAGTCAACCTTTGAGTAATAGAAGGAAAAGGACAAGTGAAATACGGGTAATATAAAAATTAAGAAAAATAATCGCACACATTGCACAACAATAAAGAAAGATGCAATATAGATAATAGTAATTATTTAAAGTTATTAAAATTTAATGACTTAATTAAACAAGTAGATGACTAAATAAAGTAAACAAATAATAGATGAATAAATATGCTACTTATATATTATTACTTGAGATAAATAAATATAAATAAGAAAATAATATTCACACTGGACTGTCAACTTGAAGTGTTTAAAAACATGTGTAGCAACATTTTTCAGAGTCCAAAATATCCAGAATGTGTCAGAATTATAACATGTTGTTCCGACCCCACCTAGAGTGGAATAAAGGCACGAGAAGTATGACCACTTCCATGTAAATAGATTTGCGAATCTGCAATATTTATATATAAAAACTTCAATCTATTTAAAGAATAGATTGAAATTTTTTTCAAATTGTCTCTTGGGGTTTATTTTTGGGACCGGAAATAGTTTATTATTAAACTATTTCCGGTCCCAAAAATCTGCAAATAATCGCAGTATAATAAATTTAATGTCAATCTTATACTGACTAAAAAATGTCGATTTCAAATACAAATTCTTCGCTTTTCAGGTAAACTATGCCGACCGCGGGTTTCTCAGCCTTGATTTCCAACTATCCCGAAGTCATTTGTAAATATAATTATTATATAATAACGATTAGTTTTCGTTATCGTGTCATTGATTTTCGTTATAATTATTAATGTATCGTTCGTTAAATGGAACAAATCATAACATCAACTAGTAATGTAGAGTTAAGGTGATGTCTGAAAATGTTTGACAAAATAATTTATAGAATTAGGCGTTATTTTACGGAGATCCATAATACAAAAGTAATAATAACATTATATTGCTGTAATACGCGATGAAGTAAAATAGAAAATATATATAATGCTAAATGTAGAGTGGACAATCGGTTATCATACCTGATACATGCAGGAGTCGTAAAAAACACATGCACAAACCTCCACCACCGCCACCGAAATACACAAGCACTATCACAAACTCACGTTCACTATCACAAACTCAACAATCGTTTCGCCCCGCAACCGAAGCATCATCAGGAGATAGATTCCACGACAACGACGATGTGTTTTTACGAATCCTGCATGTATCCGGTATGATAACTGATTGTCCACTCTACATTTATCATTATATATATTTTCTATTTTACTTCATCGTGGATTATAGGAAAATAATTTTATTATTACTTTTGTTTGACAAAACGTTGTTTAGAGTTAAATAAAGCCGCGTACAGATATCCCGAGGCGTGCGTCGCGAATAGTTCGTCACGAATGCTTCAACCTGAGGCATACGACGGTACATTTATACATATGTTTTGAATGATACATGCTGTCCACACAAACAACCATGATACCATCATGAACCATATGATGATGAACCATAGAAAAATTGCTCTGATAAGGCGAGACGTGTAAATCGCAGCTGCAGCCTATATCCTCCTACTAATATTATAAGTGCCAAAGTTTTTGAGTATGGATGTATGTTTGTTACTCTTTCGTAACGAATTCGCTGAGCCAATTTCGATGAAATTTGGCACAATTATTCGTTATACACCGGAATAACATATAGACTAGAAATCTTGTTCATTGTATAAGTTTTACATTGAAAATAATATGATGACATTAGGGGTATACAATAGGATGACATTGAAAATCGCCGTCTGTTATCGGCCTATCACACAACAGTCCACGCGAACAAAGTCGCGGGTAAAAGGTAATTCATAAAATATTAAAAAAAGAGGACGCTGGTGGACGAAAAGATTTTTTATGAACCGATTACATTATGAGAATACATGGGTTCCTTGACTCGTGAGCGTGCAAGCAAAACGTCCGTCTACACGGAGCACACAGCATACTGAGGTAGAGATGTAAAAAAATAATCGATTTTTTATAATAATCGATTATTTTTTCAAAATAATCGATTTTTAATAAATCGCTTTTATGCTAATTAATTATTTTATATTAAAAAATCGTTAATTAATAATCAATTATTTTGATACGAATAAATCGACTTTTTTAAAATCGATTATTCATTAATCGATTTTTTCTACTTCAAGTCACATCCATACACTGAGGCAGTATTCGCAATGATAGTATTACGCGAATGTTCACTGTGAGTACACGTCCACACAGCACGAGGCATACGTGACGAACCATTCGCAACGCCTCACGATGTCTGTACGCACCTTAAAAGAACTAGAACAATAGAGTATAGAGAAAAGATTGCTATTCTTATTAACTCCATCTGCTGTCACACTATAAAAGAGACGGGGAATAATATGCGAGAGAAAGGATAATGGGGGTTTCATAACCATAGAATTTAAATAAATATATATATGGGACACTTACACACACGGTCGTCCGTCCCCAAATTAAGTAACTTAATACTTGTGTTATGGGTGACAGACAACTGGTGAATATATACTTATATATTTTTTAAATACATACTTAAATACAAATATACACCCAGGCTCAAAGACCAACAAATTCATTTATAGAAAATGTTGGCCCTCGGCGGGAATCACACCCGCGACCCGCGGAGCTGAAGGCAGGGTCACTACCCACTGCTCCAACGGGCCAGTCAAGTATATTTAAAATAGGGGGGAGTAAAGACGTCTGGTATCCGGTTGAGTAGAATAGACCCTCGTTTGTTACCGAGGTGTCGTAAAAGGCGACTAAGGTAAGTTGTCCCGCCGTGTGGTATACGGCTGAGTAGAATAGACCATCCTCTTTCTTACCGAGGCGTCGTAAAAGGCGGCTAAGTTAGATTATCCCGCCTTGTGGTATCCGGCTGAACAAAATAGACTACCATCTTTCTTGCCGAGATAAATGGCGACTAAGTTAAGTTAACCCGCCGTGTGGTATCCGGCTGAATAGACCACCTTCATTTCTTACCGAGACGACTAAGGTAATTTGGCGTCAGGTAGGCGGCTGTACGTAAAATGTCTAGCCAAATCATATGACATGTTTATAACATGTTGTGCCGATCTCACTTAGAGTGGGATAAGCGCAGAATGATGATAGGGGACGCTAGGCAGACCTGTAAGTGACACAATAAATAATTAAAGGGAAGATGAAACTCGTATACTTCTTTTTCTAATCACATATAAAAAAGAGAGATAGATCACTCTCATTTTCTTTCTCGTTATTGTAATATGGAACATTTTTAGGCTAGACTAAGGTTAGAGTAGAGAAGTACTCTATTAACTCTATGATCTGCTCTTGATCTTGATCTAGAGCCCCCCTCCCGTAGTTCAGGGGCTTTAGGGGTTCACTTAACACCTCTAGTCAAGGGTAAAAAGAGCTGGAGTTGACGTATCTCCATATAAATTTTCTATTTTGTTTGATATATCACTTGTATTTTTTGTTCTCAATCGGTTCCCCGCTAAGGTTTGTGACAATTGTGATAATGCCACTTATTTACTATTTAATTTGCATTTAATTACTCAAAAATTTAATATGATTTTATATTTTTACTCAAAAGTCGATTAAACGAGAAACTTTTTGTTTATCCTGCTTTTATTTTAAAACTTTATACTTTGGTCCATGTTATATCTTACTTTTGTACCACTCTTTGTTTCTCATCATTCTCCTATCCCTTATCCCACTCTAAGTGGGTTCGGCAAAAGATGTTTTTCGCCTCTATTCGCTTCTATAATTCGTGAACTGAGGCCTACTTAACACAATCCAACCATCTATTTTTCGACCTTCCTCTAGTCACATATCTATCTACATTCATATTTAACACTCCCGCCGTGTGGCATCCGGCTAAGTAAAATAAACCACCCTCTTACCGAGGTGTCGTAAAAGGCGGCTAAGGTAAGTTGACCCGCTGTGTTGCATCAGGCTGATTAGACCACCCTCTTTCTTACCGAGGTATCGTAAAAGGCGACTACGATAACTTGACGTCAGGTAGGCAGTCGGTCGTAAAATAGCTAAATCATGTGAAAACATGTTGTGGCGAAGCCACTTAGAGTGGGATAAAGGAGAATGATCATTCATATTTAACATACGTTTGGTCACATGGTTTTCATTCCATATGTCCATAAGATCTTATTCTTGCACTAATCGTCTAATTTATAAAATGGGTGCAACTTTCAAACCTCCCTGTATATACTGATTTCGTATTTTATCCAATCTTGTCACCACACACCTTAACATTCTCATCTCATTTGCATGCACTCATTTCATCTGCATCTTTGCCCAACATTCAGACCCATACTGTAGGTCTTATGACCGTTTTATAGTTTAAATAAAAAAATCGTATTTTCCGACAGTCCTTAACAAGGTAGCGGCATTTTTAATACAGTATTAAATTCAGGACGGGACAACATTTCCCAGTGCTACAGTAAAGGCCAATACCTCGCTTTGGGTCGTTTCGTTTTGCGTTTTTTTCGAAGTTGCGTCGCTGCTTAATTACTAATAATTATTACGTTGGCTGCGTTTTTACGACCGCCTGCTTGCCTGACATCAACTTACCTTAGTTGCATTTTACGACACCTTGGTAAGAAAGAGGGTGGTCTATTCTACTAAACCGGATACTACACGGTGGGTCAACTTACTTTAATCGCCTTTTACGACACCTCGGTAAGACTTAAGGTTGGTTTTTTCTACTCAACCGGATACCATACGGTGGGTCAACTTACGTTAGTCGCGTTTTACGATACCTCGGTAGGAAATAAGGTTGATCTATTCTACTCAACCGGTCAAAATATCTTAGTTGCTTTAGACGACAGCTCGGTAAGAAATGAGGTTGGTCTATTCTACTCAGCCGGATACCATGCGGCGGGCACGACGCAAAGTGAGGTATAATTATATTTCTAGGTACAGACGAATAAAAAACAGTTAAGCGTTATATTTGTTTATTAACTTAACTAAATGACACGATACGCCATCATTGACATCTTCTTATTGTAGTTTAGGGTATTAGTTAAAAAATACGATTACAAGTGAGACAGTAATATAGTTTTTTGTGTAATATAAATCGACTAGTTAAGGATGCGATATAAAATGGAGACGAAATATAAGTTGGAGAAATACAGAAGTCACTCTATCCGAAGAACAGAATAACATGTTGTATGTTTATACGTGGAATATGTAACTTTATTCTTCGGATATGGTGAAGTGTAGGGTAACTGTATCTTATATTATAATATGGTAATCATTACATAGTTTGTACATCTATTTAACTATAAAATATTCGTATTATTTAAAATGTACAGCCGAGCGTGGTTGATTATTAACATATCTATTTTGCTTTTTAAAAAATTTGTAGTTTTAATATAATTGAACCAGGTTTTACAAATTTGGATGCGCCTTTAGTGATACCGTAAGGAAACTTGATCTATAAAGAAATATAAGCTAAAAAGGATTCGTAGTGTATGGTCGAAACCTATTCATTTTCCTGCCCCTATCCCACTCTAAGCGGGGTCGGCACAACATATTATAAACATGCTGTCACATGATTTGGCTGAGTTTTTACGACCGGCCGCCTGCCTGACGTCAACTTACCTTAATCGTATTTTACGACACCTCGGTCAGAAAGAGGGTGGTCTATTCTACTAAACTGGATACCACACGGTGTGTCAACTTACCTTAGTCGCCTTTTACGACACCTCGGTAAGAAATGAGGTTGGTCCATTCTACTCAGCCGGATACCACACGGCGGGTCGACTTACCTTAGTCGCCTTTTACGACACCTCGGTAAGAAATGAGGATGGTACTATTCTACTCAGCCGGATACCACACGGCGTGTATGGTTGAATCCTATCAACTCTGATTAGAGCATTGTGCGTCTTTCTACTTGCTTTTTAGTTTTCAATCCAGCAATTTTGTTTTTTTTTTCAAATTGTATCTTTTTTATATTTTTGAAAATAAATACTGATCACAGAACAGTCAATTAGTTACTTTTTATTAAATGAGTCACTTTAACAATGCAGTACAGCGCTATCTAGTGATTTTTAACGGTAACATTGTAGTGACATCTGTGATGTGACTTAAAACAGTTTCTTCCTCATTACCGACGAAAATGAAGGAGTTTCTCATCCCTTTATCTATTTATTATCTATGAAACTGACATTAATATTTTTTTTCATTGTTCGAGTTATATACTCTTTTCGATTAGGCGTATTATATATATTTTAGTTCAAATATAATCCGTAATTGACTATAACTTACATACTTTCATAAACCATGTAAAAAACCGTATTAATATTTCGTTTCAACTTGTTAGCTCGGCTGTACGTGTAGTAGGGTGTAAAAGCTTTGCCGATTTCCATTTTGTATGAAGAGTACTTGGATATTTTTTTTAACTCATAGATGTTGTTAAATTAAAGATTTGTTAGTAATCCTGTGTTTTATTTAATATTCACCAAACAAGCGTAAGCTTAATATTCGAATAGAAGAATATTATGCTGTAAGTAGGATTCGCCATTGATGTAATTTTCGAGCGCGCAAGTTATTTTAAGATGACTAGATATTAATTAAATTTTGTATCATATAATTCTATTCTAGTTTTGGGAAAAGAAATACTTCCTAATGATACTAATAACTAATACGCCGTGTGGTATCCGGCTGAATAGAATAGTACTATCCTCATTTCTTACCGAGGTGTGGTAAAAGGCGACTAAGGTAAGTCGACCCACCGTGAGATTCAGTAGAATAGACCAACCTCAACTCTTACCGAGGTTTCGTAAAAGGCGACTAAGGTAAGTTGACCCACCGTGTGGTATCCGGTTTAGTAGAATGGACCACCCTCTTTCTTACCGAGGTGTTGTGAAATACGACTGAGGTAAGTTGACGTCAGGCAGGCGGCCGGTCGTAAAAACAGCAAAATCATGTGACAGCATGTTTATAACATGTTGTGCCGACCCCACTTAGAGTGGGATACAGGCAGGAAGATGATGATTCTAATAACTAATGTTCGATCTTTGCTAAATATATTGGTGGGTAGTAATACAAAACATTACTGCATCAATTTTGTTCGTCTACCGTCGCATTCAAATGGTGCGTAGACGCCCACTTGCCTTCCGGACGTACTACAGACGACACGTTGTCGTCTCAGTGAGGTGTGTGATCTTTATCAAAAGACTCTTGCCTCGAGAACGTTCTACGGACGATACTTTGTCGTCCTTGTGAGGTGCGTGCATTTCCAAACAGTTCTTTTGTGCCTAATGAGTGAAGAGTGCTGCGCCAAGAATGTGTGGATATAGCTCTCTTTGAACCTGTACAAGACAGTAACGACTTAATGTAAATAGTATTAAGAATTATATTTTTAAAAGAGCAACCGCCGAGTTTCTTGCTGGCTCTTCTCGGTAGGAACAGCTTTCCGAACCAGCAGTAGAGTTGACGATTCAAAAGCACTTGTTTACAAGTTTATTTGAATAAAGAATAATTTGAATTCACAAACATACAGTCCACTAACCAGCGTTCTATCAAAGTTGATGGGACGTTCACACAACTAATATTAAATTATTTATTTATTCGTATCTCCAATACCATTACATCATCTTCCTGCCATTATCCCACTCTAAGTGGGGTCGGCACAACATGTTATAAACATGCTGTCACATGATTTGGCTGCGTTTTTACGACCGGCCGCCTGCCTGACGTCAACTTACCTCTGTCGTATTTTACGACCCTCGGTAAGAAAGAGGGTGGTCTATTCTACTAAACCGGATACCACACGGTGTGTCAACTTAACTTAGTCGCCTTTTACGACACCTCGGTAAGAAATGAGGTTGATCTATTCTACTCAGCCGGATACCACACGGCGCGTCGACTTACCTTAGTCGCCTTTTACGACACCTCGGTAAGAAATGAGGTTGGTCTATTCTATTCAGCCGGATACCACACGGCGTATCTCCAATACCATTACATCCTACTAATAATATAGATAGATTTGTGAGTATGGATGTATGTTTATAACTCGTTCACAACGAATCCGCTAAACCAATATCGATGAAATTTGGCACATTTATTCCTTATACACCGAAATAACATATAGGCTATAGAAATCTTTTTAATTCTACAAGAATAGGATGACATTGAAAATCGTCATCTATTATCGACCCATCACACGACAATAGTCCACGCGAACGAAGTCGCGGCTAAAAGCTAGAATTAAATAATCAAGAAATATCTTACATAGTTTTAAATTACTTAAGTATCACATTATTCTTAGTTACAGTATCAAATTAAGTAATTACGACTTAAAAAAATTAAACAAAAGAATAACGAAAACATAAAAAACAATTAAGCCTCAAATATTAATATTTTATATTATTACAATCCTAATGCTATGCTAAGCTAACATGCTCATAGTAAATATAACTGCGTCTTGCGATCCTTGTGTAGTCCAAAGTTAACTGCGGCGGCGTCTTATATCCTTATTTTACACTATGTAAAATGCTTATGCACCTAACATGTAGATGTAGTGAATTTATAGATCAGGTACCAGGAGAAAATCGCGTCTAGGAGCAGGAACTCTGCCCCCGTTGGCGATGCTGACGCCAACGGTGGTGGAGTTACCAGGCCCAGATACGTTCCGAAGTCGCATTGCTCCACTGACGCTGCGGTACATCTTCTCAGCTACATTTATTTGAAGATTTTTTTTTTATATTTTTATTTTATTTTATAATGTATATATTGTTGATGGCCTACATCAACAATATATACATTATTAACATGTTGAAAAGTTACATGATACCTTAAAAATAGAAAAACTAAATGCTATATTAATTAAAGACGGCTACAACATTTACAAAAATAACAAACATTCATACTAAGATATTAAAAGGATACAAAAACACTGATTATGTAACTAGGTATTAGTTAAAAGATAAAAGTTTTAGGAGGGATTTTTTAAACATTGTTTCGGAATCGTGCATTATATCTAACATATTACCCTTCGATAGCTTATTATATTGACGCATAAGTCTATTTAAGGGAGAGTTGTGTCCTAGATTTGTCTTTGAAGGCCATTCCGCGAACAACTTCCGTATTTGGGCACGAGGTTGTCGATTTGGTATTGTAAAGTATTTAACCAACAATACAATAAATAACGAAAAAACAATAACACCGATACTAAAAGCGGCGATACGAGCTAATAAAAAATTAATTTGTAATTACCTGTTCCCATCTTATAACAACTGCACATAACCTCAGAACTGTAGCTCATTGTTTAATATTTTTTATTAGATACAACATTCAAAACGCTTATAATTTAAAATTTCATACAAAACGGTTAACTACTAATTATTATATGGCCAATTACTAGTGCCCTTACCTTAAAGTATTTTAGATTAACAAAAATATCTGTAATAGCATCTCTCTCACTTTTAGTTAGTCTCATGTTCAAAATTTCAATTAAACACACAGATTTTCACGCGGGCGAAGCCGCAAGCACACCTAGTTTCTTGCAGGTTATTACGATATTTTCCTTCACGAAAAAACCGTGTGATAAACTGCAAATATTAATTATACACAAGATTAAACGGAAAACTTATAAGTGCCTGTCGGTTTGAACCCATGACCCGTTGAGGTATAACTTTGTAGCAAATACTAAAGTCACCGCTCCGATGTAAGTAGTTTGACGTTACTTGAAGTTTTATCAAGTTGTAGATGTTTTACCTGAAAACAGAAAAACAATGATTGAATTATTAATTCTAACCTTTCAATATTTATAGTAAGGTATTTTTAAAATAAAGAAATTCCCGTTTTTCTAACGAGTACGGGGAAATACATACATTTGTACATTGAGCTTACTTAAAACTAAAACAAAGTTGCGGTACCACTCGTATTTTAGGTAGAAAAATAAGTTTTAATAAAAGCTTTAACAAAATACCATGTCCCTATTGTTACCGTTGAGGAGTTCTCTTGTCTAGAGCCAATCCTGGCAGCAGCATCAGGACATGCTTATCATAAACATGCATTGTTATCGGGACTGGACCAGTATGTGGAATTTCAGCTCAATCGGACACCAGGAAGTGGGTTAAACTTAACTTGCGAGATTCCACCTTCACAACAAACATTCATACAGGGCATGTTAAATAAATTCAAATTCAAAATATTCTTTATTCAAATAAACTTGTAAACAAGTGCTTTTGAATCGTCAACTCTACTGCTGGTTCGAAAGCTGTTCCTACCGAGAAGAGCCAGCAAGAAACTCGGTGGTTGCTCTTTTTAAAAAATACAATTCTTAATGCTAGTTACATTTAATGTTTCTATCTTGTACAGGGTCGAACAATATTTATATCCACGCATTTTTATCGTCTAAATAATCCTCAACAGTATAGTAGGCTTTCTGTATCAGCCTCTCCTTAATAGTGTTTTTAAACTGGTGTAATGGCAAAGTTAAAATTGATTGTGGAATTTTATTATAGAATCTTATACCCAAACCCGCAAACGACTTACGTACTGTTTCAAGGCGTAAAGCACGCCTTTAATAACCATAGTTTTAGGTCGTCGGTTAACGATTGGCATACGGAGCAACATAATCTAATAATACTACAGAAATTAAATACTTCACAGTAACGACCAATATGGTTAACTTTCTTCCGTCCGAACAAAGGAACGCTCAATGTAGCCAACCTCATAAAACTAGAAAAGAATAGTCTTATTTGTTTTCTTTAAAAAAAAGAACGTTTAAACTCTTTGTCCCTTTTACTTATCCACATTCAACCCCAAAGCCGCTTGTACGCCGGCAAAGTATTTCAAATCCAAAAATAAACAAAAACGCGGCACTGAAGTCCGACGCCATTTTGAATATAACTATATATGGCATTATAAGCCTTATATCTAATTAAATAAGGTTTATAATGTGTTTTGGTTACTCTGTTCTTTGTATTGTCCAGATTTTAACATTCCCGCCAATTTAATGAGGGCGCCATTTTATATGGATTGTTTATAATAACAAAATTCAGTGTTAATTTTTGGCAATCGTTATCTTAATTATAACCTGAGGAATCAGTATTTATTAAATTAATATACGGATCACTTACACACACGGTCGTCCGTCCCCAAAGTAAGTAACTTAATACTTGTATTATGGTAGACAGACAACTGGTGAATATATACATATATATATATTTTTTAAATACATTACAAATATACACCCAGGCTCAAAGACCAACATTTATAGAAAATGTTGGCCCTCGGCGGGAATTGAACTCGCGACACGCGGAGCTGAAGGCAGGGTGGGCACTACTGCGCCAACGGGCCAGTCAACCAGGGTAAGTGTAACCAATCTACATTGAAGTAGCGTGGTGGGTTTTAGCTTTAACAGCTTTCTCTGCAAATGAAGAAAGGAAGCTTTTTTAAATTTCTTAAGGTTTATTTACTTTTTCCAGTAACCAAGTTTTCTATTTTCGAGCACTGAAATTATTAATTATTTTCTTGTTAACTATTAAAAGAACTTAGATTTTTACAAAAAATTCTTTTCTTAAGTTACATTGCAATATTAAAAACAGCAAAACAATAAGAAATTTAAAAAAACTCCATTTTCGTATACAATATACGTTTTTTATGTCTATTACCTATTCGCGACGGGTAGTACCACGGGCCGCTTATTCTCATTATATTAAAAGGCAAGTCGCGGGTCGTGGGTAGTTATAATTTAATGCTGATAGCTCCCAATTCGTTTCTCACAATGAATCAACAGAATATCTTGCGTGGGCGCACCTACGCAACTTACCGGATCACAGCAAAATAGACCTTAAACATTTGGATATAGAGTCTATATTATATTTATGGTATTATCTATTGTAAGTTGATCGGTCTGTTACATTTATATGCAGATAATGTGAACGAAAGTCGATACAGAAGAATGCGTTTAGTAGACAAAAAGTTATAACACACGTCGTCTGCTTATGTTTTTTTATTAATTAAAAACTTGCCCACGACTTTGTATACACAAACTTGTGCCGATATCTTCTTCTATATCTATATCTTCTTCGTCTATTCTATTCTATTCTATACATATAATAAAATCGTTGAGATGTCAAATCTCTGTTTGTTCCCGCAAATCTCAAAAACCACTGATCTGATTTGGACGCTGTTTTTACTAATGTGTAATAGAAAGCCTCACTTAACATATAGGGTATGGTATATTACAATCGGTCAGCAAATAAAAAAAAATGACAATTTTAAGTTGAAAGGTCAACGGGCCACGAATTTACAGTATGCAAGTACCAGTAAAGCTGTGGTAGCCCAGCGGTAACACCGTGCGACTCTTTCGAGGAGGTCACGGGTTCGAACCCGGGCAGACACCAATGAGTTTTCTGTTAAAACTTATGTGTCTAATTGATAATTGCAATTTATCACACGTTTTTCGGTGAAGGAAACATCGTGAGGAAACCTGCATATCTGTAGAGAATTCTGGAGATATTTGTAACCTACCAATCCGCATTGGAGCAGCGTGGTAGGTCTTAGCTCCAATCCTTCTCTCCAAAAACGGAGAGAAGAGGCCTATTCGCAGCAGTGGATAGTAACAGGCCGCTACTTACTTACTTACATACAGGACTGCGATTTAATAATGTAAAATTGAAAATGTTTAAAAGATTAACCGCCGAGTTTCTGGTTCTTCTCGGTAAGAGCAACATTCCGAACCAGTTGTAGCTTCATTAATCATATTGATTCTTATTTAATAGTGCTTGAAAGAACTTATTTGAATAAAGATTATTTTGCTATGATTTGAAGCAGTTTTATCGCAATGCCATCCTCACAAAATGATATTGACAATACAAAAGTTAAGGAATTATTTATGTTGATGTAATGCTAAGCAAAAAGCAAAACTGAAAAACCACTAGTACACAACGTAGTGAATGTGTATAGTGCTTGTGTAGTGTACTGTGTGTCTTGGAATACGTGAACTGTTTTGTTTTCTACACTAAGCATTACCTACATTTAATTTCTTTAACAAACACGCATTATATCAAAATAATCATAACTTTTGTTCTATGGAATTAAGTTCTGTTCTGTAAAATTAAGGCTTCCTTTTATAAATTACTAGCGGCCCGCCCCGGCTTCGCACGAGTATAAAATATATAGCCTCCGACGCGCTATTTATAGGCACGCGGCGTTACAGTATTCCTCGACTCCATATTAAATGTAAAAAATAAGCTGTGGTAGCCCAGAGTCACGGGTTCGAACCCGGGTAGACACCAATGAGTTTTCTGTTAAAACTTATGTGTCTAATTGATAATTGCAATTAATTACACGCTTTTCGGTGATGGAAACATCGTGAGGAAACCTGCATATCTCTAGAGAATTCTGGATATATGTGTAACCTACCAATCCGCATTGGAGCAGCGTGGTAGATCTTAGCTCCAAACCGTCTCTCCAAAAACGGAGAGAAGAGGCCTATTCCCAGCAGTGGGAGAGTAACAGGCCGCTACTATTAAATGTTATACATATAAACCCTCCTCTTAAATCACTCTGTCTATTTAAAAAGTCGCATCAAAATATGTTGCATAGTTCTAAGAAATTTAAGAATACATAGGGACAGAGGAACAGACAGAGAAAGCGACTGTGTTTTATACTATGTGGTGACTAGCAGTCGCCAGCGGCTCTGCCCGCGTGGAAAGATTAAAACTGTCATATAGTCTTTTGATAACCATAAAAATGGTTAGTGGGTTAACCTTAAAAGGAAGACATATGTTGTCGCGGACTTTTATTTAGAACTTTTAAATTCAAACAATTTTGTAATACATGATTTTTGAATAACTATCACCGTTTACTTAGCGCACGCAAGGAAAGCTTTAAATTTTGCCGTTTGCGTAACATTTTTTATTGCCGCTCCTCTCCCATTCATCTTAGCGTAATGTTATAGTATATAGTATATCCTATAGTATTCCTAAATGGACGAAAAACACATGAAAAAAAATTTCAAATCGGTCCAATAATTCCTGACATTAGCGCGTTCAAACAATGTAACAAATTCTTCAGCTTTATATATTAGTATAGATTTGATATTGTCTTATTTAACTGTGAATTGTTATAAATAAATAAATATATTTGTTTATACAATTATCTAAAAACAAAACTGTGATATATCAATACAGTATTATACTGTCAGTCGGCGAGGCACCCTACTTCCGGCCGATAGCTCACCCCCTCTGATTGAGACACGTGTTAAGATGCGGGCAAACATGTTTAACACGTTGCAAACACGTCTGTTCTAACAGAAACAATTACAGAAATAATGATTACATGGAATAACGTCCTATACTATCTATATATGTATATATTCACCAGTTGTCTGCCACCCATAACACAAGTATTAAGTAAGAAAGAAAGAAAATTAAAAAAATCTTTTTTCTTTTTTTCTTTCTTATTATAAGTATTAAGTTACGTACTTTGTAAGTACTTTGGGGACCCACGACCGTGTGTGTAAGTGTCCCATATATATATTTTATTACTTTTTTATCTCACTGTTGGGCATAGGTCTCCTCCTTTTTTAGAGAGACACCCACACGCTCTAATGTGGATTTGTGGGTTACACATATCCCCGAATTCTGTAGAACTATGTAGTTTACCTCACGATGTTTTACGGCACATAATATATTCCCGCAAATTAATATTTTTATTACTTTTTTTAAGTTTATAGAAATAATTTAGAGAATTAGGCGTTACTTTGCGAAGATCCATAATAAAAAAGTAATAGTAAAATTATTTGGCTATAATCCGCTATAAAGTAAATAGAAAATAATGCTAAATGCAGAGTGGACTATCCGTTTTACCCGATACAAGACGGATTAGTAAAAACATGCACAAACCTCCACCGCCGCCACCACAATACACAAGCACTACACACGTACACAATCACAAACTCAACAATCGTTTCGCCCCGCAACCGAAGCATCATCAGGAGATACTTGTAGATTCCACGATAAAATCGCAAAGCTTTGTTATTCCTTGTTAAAAGCTTGTTATAATGTTGAGGACTATATATTTTCCTCGTTAAAAATAACATTTAACAGTTAGCTTTCCGTGTGAAAGCAGTGTGGTATCCGGCTTCTACATTTCTTACCGAGGTACCGTAAAAGGCGATTAAGGTAAGTGTCGCATCCGGCTGAGTAGAATAGACCACCCTCATTTCTTATCCAGTTTTCGTAAAAGGCGACTAAGGTAAATGGACTCGCCGTGTGGTATCCGGCTGAACAGAATAGACCACCCTCATTTCTTACCAAGGTGTCGTAAAAGGCGACTAAGGTAGTTGACGTCAGGAAGGCGGCCGGTCCTAAAATACGTATAAAAATCATGTGACAACATGTTTATAACATGTTGTGGCAACTGCACTTAGAGTGGGATAAGGGTATTAGAATGACGATTAGGTTTCCATTTGAATTACATTATGGTACTAAAAAAGGTCTATTGCTCAAAGTACAGAAATGTAACTAACCTCTATTATGTCCAAGAAACTGTAGATATGGTATTATAAAACAAAATGTATAAATTAATGTATAATTTCTAATAATACGATATTTATAAAAGAAAGATTATAATAATTTATTGTCTGTTAGACCTAGTTTCAAATACTTATTCATAAGATTACTTGAAGTTTGTTTTTTTTTCAGTTAAATATTATAATGATCTCCATGGAGTAGTAGTAGTAGTAGTAGCAGCCTGTTACTTTCCCACTGCTGATAATAGGCCTCTTCTCTCCGTTTTTGGAGAGAAAGTTTGGAGCTAAGACCTACCACGCTGCTCCAGTGCGGATTGGTAGGTTACACATATCTCCAGAATTCTCTAGAGATATGCAGGTTTCCTCACGATGTTTTCCTTCACCGAAAAGCGTGTGATTGAAATTGCAATTATCAATTAGACACATAAGTTTTAACAGAAAACTCATTGGTGTCTGCCCGGGTTTGAACCTGTGACCTCCTCGAAGGAGTCACACGGTGTTACCGCTGGGCTACCACAGCTCCATGGAGGTTAGATACGAATATTCTATATTTCAAAGCAAGCTAACTAGGCAGTTTCATTACCTGATTGAATTGATTATGGTGGTATATAAGTCATCATCATCTTCCTGCCCTTATCCCACTCTAAGTAGGGTCGGCACAACATGTTATAAACATGCTGTCACATGATTTGGCTGCCTTTTTACGACCGGCTGCCTACCTGACGTCAACTTACCTCTGTCGTATTTTACGACACCTCGATAAGAAGAGGGTGGTCTATTCTACTCAGCAGGATACCACACCGCGGGTCGATTAACCTTAGTCGTCTTTTACGACACGTCGACCTTTTTAATAATGAATTCCAAAAATCTATGTTTAATCACTACATATTATAAAACAAAGTCCATATTTCCGTATGTACGCGTAAAACTTTAAAACTACGCAACCGATTTTGATGCGGTTTTTTTTAATAGATAGAGTGATTCAAAAGGAAGGTTTGTACGTATAATAACATTCAATACGGAGTAGAGAAATACTGTAATTTTTGAGGTTTCTGTAAATAATTACATTTTTTTCCGCTTACATTGCAAACGCAGGCAAAACCCTACGAGATTTATCAAAATGATGTACTAAGTATTTGTACACCTTAAAAAGGTCTACAGAAAAGTCCGCGATGGTATATGTCTATCTCTTATGGATAACCCACAATAGCAGTTTTTTTCATTTACTTTTTACGAAAAATGATGCCTTATGTTCAAAGCAATTTTTATACAATACAGCATTAATCCTTATCCAATTGAGTACCTTAAATAAATTGTTGATTTAATATAGATCAATATTGCCGTTTACAGCATGTAATTTAAGTGAACATTTTCGGAGATATTACAGATTTAAAATCCCGCGAGGAGGCCGCGCTTCGACCTATAACCACTTCGAATTTAGCAGCGACCGGAGGCGCAACTAAATGCTTACATTGCAAACGCAGGCTAAACCCTACGAGATTTATCAAAATGATGTACTAAGTATTTGTACACCTTAAAAAGGTCTACAGAAAAGTCCGCGATGGTATATGTCTATCTCTTATGGATAACCCACAATAGCAGTTTTTTCATTTACTTTTTACGAAAAATGATGCCTTATGTTTAAAGCAATTTTTATACAATACAGCATTAATCCTTATCCAATTGAGTACCTTAAATAAATTGTTGATTTAATATAGATCAATATCGCCGTTTACAGCATGTAATTTAAGTGAACATATTCGGAGATATTACAGATTTAAAATGCCATGCGGAGGCCGCGCTTCACCCTATAGCACTTCGAATCCAGCAGCTATATCGTTCTTTCCAGAGTTTGTTTAACGACAAGGAAGCTGTGAATGTTGTATATAAAGACATTCTGTAATTAATTGTAAAAATTAAATACATAGGGAAAATGTAAAAGTAAATATGTAGTATATGAATTTAGATATTCCAAAGATAGCAGGAAATCTTCTTGGTATAGGGAGAGGGGAATTGTTTTACTCCAAATTTAACGCTTGCGGGCCACGGGCAGTAATGAATAAATCAAAACTACTGGATCGGTTTTAATCAGTTTTTTTACACTGAATGACATGGGATATATATTTTATACCCGTGCGAAGCAGGGGCAGGCCGCTAGTAAAGTAATAATATAATGATATATGTATAAATAGTTTAATTTGTGAAATATCTTATTTTTTTTTTCTAAATTTTAATTTTTAATTTTAACTTTCTACATTTATTTACCCATCATCTTACTTTTATATTTATACTAGCGGCCTGCCCCTGCTTCGCATGGGTATAAACCGTTTCTTACCGTGGTGTCGTAAAATACGATTAACGTTAGTTGACGTCAGACAGGCGGCCGGTCGTTAAAACGCAGCCATATCATTTGACAGCATGTTTATGACATGGTGTGCCGACCCCATTTAGAGTGGGATAAGGGCAAGGATGATGATTATTAAAAAGGTCAAAGTGATGATATTTCCTATTATTATTATTAATTTAAATATCTGGGTGATTTTTTACAACAAAAAAAACTTAAAAAAAAAAAAAAACAATTATTTAGTTGGGGATCGATCCTTGGCATTCACATTTCTCGAGGCTGCCGCTACCCGAATAAGCTATGTCGACATGACAGCTAATGGCGAAAATTCAATTCAATATAAATGTTAGTGTTTTTTAATGCCCAAAAACAGGGATAAAACAATATTTTTTTTACATAAAACCTAGCTAGATCAATTTTCCCAAAACCTCCTACATGTTGAATTTCAGGAAAATCGTTGGAGCCATTTCCGAGATTCAGAAAATATATATATATACAAGATTAACTCATTTAAATATAAAGATATCAATTAAAGTCTACCGTATCCTTGGCTAAACCCTTCTACTCAAAACCGAAAATAATCAATTAAAATGTCCCAACGTCCAAAAAGATTAAAATGTCAACCGGGGATAGATAAAAATCCGTTGACCCCGATCTTAAGGCAGGGTTCATTATCTAGTGACAATATTGGTATAGTTATCTCTGACGCTCGCTTATCTATTATTAAATTGGGGTAGGTTTGGAAAAGCATATTTGATTATTAAGCAGTAAATTTACTACGCCGTGTGGTATCCGGCTGAGCAGAATAGACCGCCCTCATTTCTTAGCGAGGTGTCGTAAAAGGCGACTAAGGTAAGTCGACCCGCCGTGTGGTATCCGGCTCGGCTGAGTAGAATAGACCAACCTCATGTCTTACCGAGGTGTCGTAAAAGGCGACTAAGGTAAGTCGACCCGCCGTGTGGTATCCGGCTGAGCAGAATAGACCGCCCTCATTTCTTAGCGAGGTGTCGTAAAAGGCGACTAAGGTAAGTCGACCCGCCGTGTGGTATCCGGCTCGGCTGAGTAGAATAGACCAACCTCATGTCTTACCGAGGTGTCGTAAAAGGCGACTAAGGTAAGTCGACCCGCCGTGTGGTATCCGGCTGAGCAGAATAGACCGCCCTCATTTCTTACCGAGGTGTCGTAAAATACGATTGAGGTAAGTTGACGTCGGGCAGGCGGGCGGTCGTAAAAACGCAGCCAAATCATGTGACAGCATGTTTATAACATGTGCCGACCCCACTTAGAGTGGGATAAGGGAAGGAAGATGATTAAGCAGTAAATTTACTGCAGTATGGAAGCTTTAAATGTTTTTATCTTCATAACTATTTTTCTTTGTTATAAGATTAAATTGTTCATGTGCATGAAACTTTTGTATGTGAATAAATGGTGTTTGATTTGAAAGAGAAAGCAAATCAAACTATTATCATCATTCTCCTGCCTTTATCCCACTCTGGATGGGCTCGACACAACATGTTTTAACATGTTGTGATGTGATTTCGCTAGGTATTTTACTACTGGCCTCCTCCTTAACGTCAACTTACTTTAGACGCCTTTTACGACACCTCGGTAAGAAAGAGGGTGGTCTATTCTACTCAGCCGGATACCGTACGGTGGGTCAACTTACCTTAGTCACCTTTAACGACACCACGGTTAGAAATGATGTTGGTATATTCTACTAAACCGGATACCACACTGTGGGTCAGCTCATCTTAGTCGCCTTTTACGACACCTCGGTAAGAAATGATGTTGGTCTATTGTACTCAGCCGGATACCACACGGCGGGGCGAATTACCTTAGTCGCCTTTAACGACACCTCGGTAAGAAATGATGTTGGTCTATTCTACTCAGCCGGATACCACACGGCGGGCAACTTACCTTAGTCGCCTTTAACGACACCTCGGTAAGAAATGAGGTTGGTCTATTCTACTCAGCCGGATACCACACGGTGGGTCAACTTACCTTAATCGCTATTTACGACACCTCGGTAAGAAATTAGGGAGGAAACAAAACCGTTACAAAAAAATGCTGTGAACGCCACCAAAGTGCTGGATTATCTGTAGCAGTCAATCCAGCCAAACGAACAAACAAACTTTCTCTTTTATATATTAGGGTAATATCCAAATTATTCAGGAATATGTTAATTAGTAACGTTAATTATTTAACAAATAATTTAATGCACATTTTAATGAGTTATGTAAAATAATAGATAATGTTCAATAGTTAGACAATTTAAAAGTAAAATCATTTATCCAAGTGTTAGTTAACAAGCTCTACCAAGCGGCTTCGCCCACGTTGATATTAGTGTGTAACAAAGTTTTTCCCGCGTAAATCCCGAACCCGCGGAATTTTAACTGTAATGTACTATTAACTTAAAATGCTGTGTTGTATTCGGTTGAGTAGAACAGACCACTCTCTTTCTTACTCAGCCAGATATCACACGGTGTGTCGACTTACCTTGCCCTTTACTATACCTCGGTAAGAAATGAGGGTCGTCTATTCTACTCAGATACCACACAGCTTAAATCCGCGATAAAGTAAACAGAAAATATATATAATGCTAAATGTAGAGTTGACGTTTTCATGCTTGATACATGCAGGATTCGTAAAAACACATGCACAAACCACCATCGCTATCACAATACACAAGCACTACACACGTTCACTATCACAAGCTCAACAATCGTTTCGCCCCGCATTATCAGGAGATAGACTCCACGACGAAATTGCAGTCAATGCACTCATTGATAGTTTCAAGGTAGTTCTTGTAAAAATACAAGAAGAAGAAGACCTCTTCACGATCAAATGCGAGCATGATCATACTCGTCTATAATCGCCGATCATCATCTATGATTGCCTACGATCGCTTCCAACCCGGGAATTTTCAGTTTTTCGGACACGCATCATAGTGATACGTACGATCGTTTCATAATAAGGGCGATCGTCTAAACTTCCACGATGATCGTGCCGATTATAGATGATCACACGATCAACGATCATCGCCGATATTAAATACCAGACAGTACAGTTGAACGATTACAACTATACAGTTGAATTTCCAGTTCAATTACTTTTATAAAAAAACTCAGTTGTCGGATCCTTTTTTATTTTAATTTACAGATATTAAAATTAATTTATTCATCGTTAATTAGAAACATTAATTAATTTCACGGATAATTTATGCACATTCTAATGAGTTAAGTGAAATAATACAAAGTGTTTTAATAGTTTGATACGGAGGTAATTTGCAAGTCAGATTGCTCTGTCGTGATGTATTTAAGTATTTACTTAATGTTATGTAATTAGACGGTGTGCTGGTGGAACGGTGAGACTGTGACCTTTACCTGCGAGTCGAGGGTTCCAAACTTGGCCAAGCACCTATAACTTAGGTATAAAATAATAATATAAAGAATGCACAATTAAGGGTTCGCAGTTTAGGAAAACATCGCATTTAATTCATAATAATTATTGGAAAATGTATTCAATCCGAATTAAAGCAGCGTGGTGGGTTTAACCTTTTATCTCAATCCTTAAAAAGTTAAGGTGGCCAATTCTTTCTTAAAAAAATGAAAATTCATGATAAAGGCTGTGTAATTGAAAAATAATCTAAAGTATATTTATAAGTATTAAATGGGAAAGCCTGCACTCTCGATAATTTGAAAATTTTTAAGATGTTTTATTTAAAGACCTTAGTCAAATCCGATTATAAGAATTTAGTATTTACCTATATAAGATTTAGTAGCTTTATAAGAATTTAGTAGTAGGAATTTAGTTTTAAAAGAATTTAGTAGCTATAAAAGTTTAGTTCCTAAACTTATTTTTTTATCCACGCGAATATTATACAGTAAGAATGGTCGAAACTAATCCTTTATGCAGAGGCTTCTTAATCTTGTTTAATCCTATCATAGACAATCAACAAAATTGTCCATACCAAAACAAGCAGTCCAGACATTCCTCGTTTGGAAATCGGTCAAGAACGAGAATTCCACCCTCGATATGAATAATAAAATATAAGGGCAGGTGGCAACCCTAACCTACCCAGTACAGGTGTGACCATATTTTTTATTATATTATTAATTATAGGGGTAAATTACTTGTGAAATGCCACTTTCGACGTTCTACGATTCACTCCCTCTAACAATAGTAAAAATATATATGTAATATACGTTACCCGCGTTTTGTTTGACTCAATGTAAATTTTAAAGAACCCTCAATTTAATTGTTTTGTCTGTGCCCGAAGGAAAAAACGGTATTTTTATATCATATATAAAATTCTGATAAATAATAATATAATAATAATAAATACAATTTATTGTACACAGAAATATCTTAAACGAAATACAAAAAGAAAAAGAAAAAAACAGCATAGTAAATAAGATGACGTAAACGATATATAAAAAAAGCATAGTAAATGAGTCTATGTACAACAAGCGGCCTTATCACTAGATCAGCGATCTATATAATATATTTCAATTGTACTAAATTTTATCAATAAGCAGCAGATAAGCCGTAAAAAAGAAGAATATATTTATTTTTGTCTAACCATAAATTAGTAATAGACAAGACAGATGATAAGTGATTTATAGATTTAGGCGTTACTTTGCGGAGATCCATAATACAAAAGTAATGAAAATATTATTTTGCTATAATCCATACAGTAAAATGTGATTTTCATTACTTTTGTATTGTTAATATTTAAATGAGTTAATCTTCCAAGTATATATATATTTTCGGAATCTCGGAAACGACTCCAACGATTTTCCTGAAATACAGCATGTAGGAGATTAGAGGAGAGATAGGAGAAAGCGTTATATCCTTCTTTTTGGGCATTAAATTTTCAAAAGTCGAATTGAAAGCCAAGGATTTTTTAGCTGTAAAGCGCAGAAAGGTTCACAACCCGGGTTCGAAACATATCATCGGCGCCTTCTTTCTGTTTATTTTTTTTTTAATATCCTTAAAAAAATTACCGAACAAGGCTTTGTCATCGAGGTACATACAGATATAAGTCAAATGAGACTAATCTTTCTTAATTGTCGAAGGACATATTTTAGGCTTCTTCTCTACTCTAGTACTATGAGCTGACACAAAATTATGCATACTTTATACAAAAAAATAAATAATTAATATATTGTCTTCATTGGTAAACTTAATAACGGCTACGTAATAAAGTAATGTGAGTCAAGTTGTATGTCCGGGCGTTACGTTCATGAATTCACGATTACCGAATCACGTGACCTCGAAAGAAAGTGCCCAAGGTCACTCCACTTCACTTATTACGATGACAGTACAAAAAGTTACTTGCCGTGGCCTTGAAAGAAGTCAACGATCGAAACCCTCGCATCCGCCGCCTGCAGTGCGGCCGTCCCTCTCGCGCCCGTGGGGAAAGTGCTACCCTCTCGCTCTAGCCCCGTCGCGCCGAGCGCCAATGAGGGGCGGCGCAAGCGCAGCGGCGCGAGTCGTTTGCTCAACTGGATCGCTAGGGTTGTGCACCAACTAATTTGACTTTTTAATCTGTTCACTCAATAGATAATAAAGGAACGATCTTGTGACGCTTTTGAAGCGCCTACGCAGAGTAAAAAAGTTGTTCGTGATATTGAATGTTAGCTTTTATAAAAAAAAAGTTGTACCTACTTCGTGTCCTACAATGCATTTGGAATTCTTTTATTTTTAATAGCTTGGTTTGGTTTTCTATGAATAATAAAGTAATGGAAAATAAGATTGACTCTAGGTTTTAAAAAAATAAAGTTTAGCGGCTAGTCTACATAACCATCATTGAAGTTTATTTAGAACAGAGCACTTTGTACCTTCTACTTTATATAAAGAAATTTTACTTACATCCGTAATTACTATTGCAAATTAGTCATGTAAAATTTCATAATAAAATTCAGATTGTCGAAAATACTGTTGATCTTGAGGTCAGTTTTCACTTGTTACATTGGAATCCAGGGTATTTTCTGTTTCTATGATATTTTGTACATGTAATCTTTAATATTTAAATAATCTAAGAAACAGCTCCAACGATTTTCCTGAAATTTAGCATGTAGGGAGTTTTGGGGGAGAAAAATCGATCTAGCTAGGTTTTATGTAAAAAAAATTGTTTTATCACTGTTTTTGGGCATTAAAAAACACTAATATTTATATTGAATTGAATTTTCGCCATTAACTGTCAAGTCAGCGTAGCTTATTCGGGGAACGGGCGGTCACGAGAAATTTCAATACCTAGGGTCAATCCCCAACTAAATAATTATTTTTCCTTTTTTTTTTGAAAAAAATTACCGAGAGTCGGTCACCCAGATATTCATCTTTATATACACTAGATTGCGTTATAATAAGAACTTGGTGTAACGTCAAATAGCCTGTACCCAATGAACTGTTGATGCTTCTCATCACTATAGTTAGGTAACTTGTTAATACAAGATCAGCAGTTTAAGAGATGGGAAAACATACATATATAAAGCATCGCCCTTACTATTTAACCATTGAGAATTTTTTTTCTCTCGTTTATGAGTATAGATGAGTATAGAAGAAAGAGCAGGTTTTAATTTCATCCACCAAGCTTTTACAATTCGCAAGTTACACATATTCAAATTCAAATTCAAAATATTCCTAATTCAAATAAACTTGTAAACGAGTACTTATGAATCGTCAACTCTACTACTAGTTCGGAAAAATTGCATTGAGATGCGCTAGCAATAAACGATTTTTCTTTACAAAATATAATTCTTTTTACTAGCTACATTTAGTCATGACTTTCTTGTGTATGGTCGAGTAGCCACAACATCATCTTTCTGCCCTTATCCCACTCTAAGTGGGTCGGCACAATATGTTATAAACATGTTGCTACATGATTTGGCTGTATTTTTACGAGCGGCCGCCGGCCTGACATCAACTTACCTTAGTCGTATTTTACGACACCTCGGTAAGAGAGAGGGTTGTCTATTCTACTAAACCGGATACCACATGGTTGGTCAACTTACATTAGTCGCCTTTTACGACACCTCGGTAAGAAATGAGGTTGGTCTATTTTACTCAGCCGGATACCACACGGCGGGTCGTCTTACCTTAATCGCCTTTTACGACACCTCGGTAAGAAATGAGGGTGGTACTATTCTATTCAGCCGGATACCACACGGCGTAGCAATTTATCTTTTCAAAATATAATTCTGACTAGCTACATTTAGTCATGACTATCTCGTGTAGGTTCCAGTAGCTAATAATATCTACGCATTTTTGTCATTTAAGTAATCTTCAATCTTCAATATCAGTGTTCTTATTAGAACTAAATTGTTGTAATAAGGTTGTATTGTTGGGATATACAGGAGAATATATGAGCTAGCTAGTCCATTTTATCGTCCCCGAAACCCTATACATAATAAGTTTCATGAAAACCGTTGAAGTCGTTTTCGAAATTCAGAAAAAAATATATATACCAGATTAACTCATTTAAATTTTAAAGATACAGCAGGCAAAAGTAATAATAAAATTATTTTGCTATAATCCGCGATGAAGTAAAATAGAAAATATATGAAATGCTAAATGTAGAGTAAATAATCCGTTTTCATACCTGATACATGCAGAATTCTTAAAAGCGATTGCACGGACCTCCACCACTGCCACCACAATACACAACAACGTGGAGAACGTGTGTAGTGCACATACGTTCTTCGCAAAGTAACGCCTTCTATAAATATCTTCTATCTTCTATAAATTTAATATCTATCTTCTATAAATTCTATAACTTCTATAAATTAGATACAGCAGGCATTCTATGCTACCAAGTGTGAATAATTTTATACATGCATAGGCTAAAAATATTTTTTTATCTATTTATCATAAAAAAATTACATAACAAAGGTTAAAAGTCAACCGTCGCTCTATTATCTATGGGTCGTGCGTCGAATACATAACGATTTATTTTAAACTTGGAACAGTCTCATTCTTATTCGAAACTCGCTCCGAGGCTTTTGTTTTTCTATTTTTCACTCCCCGACGTCTTTGTACGGGGTATTTGCTTTTTGACAAGTGCGGTTGAATTCCCCGGGACAAATATTGTTGGTATGCCCGTTTTTGTTGGCGGCGTGTTGAAAGTAAGGGGGTTTGGTTAAGTTTTGGGCTGGAATCCGACCGGGCGGACAGGTTGGCCGTTTGAATCGATATAGATTGCGCCCAAACGACAACTTTCTGCTCGGACTCGGAGCGGCTTTCTAAATTCAGTTTTTGTAATATTGTTGGAGGCATTTTAATGTCAAACGCGTAATGGGTGTATTCACGTTTAAACTCTTTCAAGTATTTTTGATACTGGTCTTAGAGTCGTCGTATCATTTTAGTTACTTGCTTGACTAATCATTTAAATCTAGTAATAAAAAAAAAATTTCAATGACTTTGAATTTTCTTCTTGGCGTGTGACGTTTTTCCTTAATATCATCATTTTCCTGTTCTTATCCCACTCTAAGTGGGCGCAACATGTTTTAAACATGTTGTGCCGACAACATGATGCCGACAACCTGCTTTACATCAATTTGCCTTTTATAACATTTCAGTAAGAAATGAGGGTGGTTTAATCTCTTAGCGTGATACTTAGCCTGATGCCACGCGGTGTGGCAACTTACCTTAGTCGCCTTTTACGTCGCCTCAGTAAGAAATGAGGGTGGTCTATTACACTAAGTCGGATATACAGTATTTTTCTTTAATGATAATGTAAAATTACTAAAAAAAATAAGAGCCGCAAATAATTTTATTTTTATTTTATTTTTTTAATTGTTATTTCTAAATAGAGTAACCGCTATTATTTAGTTTATTTTTATTTTATTGACGATTCGAAAGCACTTGTAAAAGGAAGTATAAGTGTAATATGTAAAAAAATTGTGTTAGTGAACGTGTGTAGTGCTTGTGTATTGTGGTGGCGGTGGAGGTTTGTGCATGTATTTTTACGAATCCTGCATATATCGGGTATGAAAACGGATAGTCCACTCTACATTTAGCATTATACATATTTTCTATTTACTTTATCGAGGATTATAGCAAAATAATTTTATTAATACCTTTGTATTATGGATCTCCGCAAAGTAACGCCTAATTCTATAAAATATCTTCCTGCCCTTATCCCACTCTAAGTGGGGTCGGCACAACATGTTATAAACATGCTGTCACATGATTTGGCTGCGTTTTTACGACCGGCCACCTACCTGACGTCAACTTACCTCTATCGTATTTTACGACACCTCGGTAAGAAAGAGGTTGGTCTATTCTACTCAGCCGGATACCACACGGCGGGTCGACTTACCTTAGTCGCCTTTTACGACACCTCGGTAAATGAGAGTGGGACTATTCTATTCAGCCGGATACCATACGGCGTTAATTCTTGATAATTTTACACTTGAATATTCGTGGTTTGAAGACATAATTATAATTTACTAGTGGCCTGCTCCGGCTTCGCACGGGTATAAAATATATACCCTATGTCACTCAGTGAAAAAAATGATTAAAATCTATCCAGTAGTTTTGTTTTATTCATTACTGCCTGTGGCCCACATGCGTTAAATTTGGAGTAAAACAATTCCCCTTACCCTATACCATGAAGATTCCCTGCTATATTTGGAATATCTAAACTCTAAAACTAACCGAAGACAAAATTACGTATAACTGTCATTTATATTTTGTTATTCCATGTCATAGTCGTTTTTGTTATACCACGTTTTATAGCGACTTGGCGGGATAAAATAAATGCGGTCGAACGGGATAAAAAGTATCCTATGTCCGTCTCCTGGTTCTAAGCAACCTCTCCACCAATTTTCAGCCGAATTGGTTCATCCCTTCTTGAGTTATAAATAGTGTAACTTAGACCAACTTTCTTTTATATATATAGATAGATTAGTTTCGGGTACATACCACGGTAATTTGTTTTGATTCGCCGATATTTCGACCCAGTTGCATGGATCGTGGTCACGACGGAACTTATCCTATATAGTGTATTATCTATGACGGAACTGCAGGTAGGTACTGAAATATAGGCGAATCAAAACAAATTACCGTGGTATGTACCCGAAACTAATAAATTATAATTAGGCGTTAATTCTATAAAATATGTAAATTGTAATTTGAATTTTCAGCATGCCATGAAAACGTTTCCATCAACGCATCATTACGCATCAAAAGCCATCCTATTTCAGCATGCCATGAAAACGCATCATTACATTACATCAAAAGCCATCCTATTTCTTCAAAGATGTATTTATTTGTGTAAGTTCTATTTCATGCCTATTTTAACTTTATCAAAGTGAGCCATAAAAGCCCAAACTTTTTTGGTGCCCATCCTATTCATTCAGGCGTTTTTATCAACAAAAAACTATGCCGGTTCTTAAAACGACTTTTACTCTCGATAAATACAAGCGTGAAGTAGAAAGACTTTATAATTTAGACAAGCTCTTTACAATATCGTTGGAAAGAAACAGGAATTCCAGAAAATTCCAATTCGATTTTTACATGTTATTGTGCCTGATGTGTGCTGTCGGATTGCACCAGACTAAGAAGAATAAACCACTCTTATTTCTTACCGGGGTGTCGTAAAAGGCGACAAAAGTTGAAGTCAAGTAGGCGACCGGTCGTAAAAATTTAGCCAAATCATGTAACATCATGTTTAAAATATGTTGTACTGACTTCAGTTGACTGCACATAGAGTGGAATAAGGGCAAAAGGATGATTATATATCTACATGCTGTCACGTCTTTCGCGTCAACTTAAGTATTAAAATACCCCCAAATATGTACCTTACCGTTAATTTTTTAAACTTATTCTTTAGAACAGTACATACGCTTTGATTGTACCAAATTTCGTCAATATTGCTCCAAAGGATTGGTCGTGAGAGCGTAACAAATAGACAGACACCTTCGTATTTATAACATTACGTAACGGAAGGAAAAGGAAGAGAGAGAGTTGTAGCATTAGAGACGTGAAGATATCTATGACGAAGTATGATTAAAGGGCGGAGAGGTGCGGTGCGGAGAGGAGAGTGGTAGGGCGTAATCGTTCTGTGTGCTCAGAGTTGACAAATTGTTGAAAAAGAAAATTGGTTGACTTTAGAGAAAATTTTAGATTTGTAAAAGAAAATTGTAGATTTGTAGAAAATTGTAAAAACATAGAATTTCATGAGCTTCAAGGGTGTCTGACAGGGGGCTTCCACTATGCTAATGTCTGGCATTGACTGACGTGATTTTTAATATTATTCTGTAGGTAATACCGAAAATTCAGCCTTTATAAGTAGACCAAATTAGATCGGTATTTTGCGACCCAATATCCCAAAGCCACTATGATCCAGATTCTATAATCTACCATCGTTCTTAACTGTGTTGGGAGCATGCACTGACAAACTTTTAGCTTTTATAAAATGACGAAGGTCTGGGGTTCACGGGCTCTTGCTCTATAATTTATTAGTAACACTAATATGAGAGATATAGATTTTGTACGGACATATCGCTGCTTTTCAAGTATCTAGTCACATGTCACAATTAATAATTTCCATCACGCTTTCCCGCAGCCTAGATGCACCGCTAGCTTCATTACCATATAATGAGGTCTCCCAGAACAAGTTTCCCAGGAAAGGCATTTGAATATAACCTGGCGCCGTCTCGTTAGCTGCTTGTTTACATATTTGCATCACGTCTATAGCTGATTTGTTTCTATACTAATAAGATAGAAAATCAATACTTTCATTTGATGAAGATGCGAAAGTCTGTCAGTCTGGTTCTCTATTGGGCCAATCTTTCTAGGAAATTTTCATGAAATTTGGTATATTTAAAGCCTATATAAGCCTATCATATACTTCAGAATATTCCCAATTCCTTCGAGACCAATAAAAAAGCATCATATCTATTCTAATATATAAAACTGAAGAGTTTGTTTGTTTGAATGTTTGGACGCACTAATCTCAGTAACTACTGGACCGATTTGAATAATTATTTAAGTGAAAGATAGTCCATTTATCGGGGAAGGGTACAGGCTAACATCACGCTAAGATGAATACGAAAGGAGCTGAAATAAAAAATTGTACAAAAACGGTAAAATTTAAAGCTTTCCTTGCGTGCGCTGAGTAAAGGGAAATAGTTATTAAAAAATCATGTATTACAAAATTGTTCCCCTCTAAAAGTTCTAAATAAAAGTTCGCGACAGCATATGTCTAGCTTTTAACGTTATAACACTTTAACCATTTTTATGGTTATCAAAAGACTATATTACGGTTTTAATCTTTCTGGCGATTGTTAGTTAACTATATTTTAGTAAGTCGCATCTTGTTTTCTATAGAAATAACAAACTCCAACTTCTAGAATTACAACAGAAATAGAAAAACTTAAACATAACACAGCCAGCGAGTGGTACGTGAAATATCGACCAGTTCTGGCCCAATTAGCGGTACGGTGTCAAATTCCACGGCGGATGCGCTGGAGGGGGCCCTTGTCCCTTATTTCCTTTCCCCTAATTAGTAGAGCGGGTAAATTGAATTATCTTTCGGATTGGAATGAAATATTTTAGTTGGAATTTAAAAACGGGATACGGGCGTATCTTTAATATTTAAATGAGTTAATCTTGTATGTATATATATATTTTCAGAATCTCGGAAACAGCTACAACGATTTTTCTGAGATTCAGCATATAAGGGTTTTGGAGGAGAAAAATCGATCTAGATGAGTTTTATTTAAAAAAAATGTCGTTTTATCCCTGTTTTGGGGCTCTAAAATTTTTTCGAAATTTACGTTGATTAAAATCACAATTTTTGCTGTCAAACATATGTGTGGTTCATTTGGGGAACGGGCGGTATAGATAGGTGAAAATACCTAGGATCAAGCCTATTATTTTTTAATTTTTCTTTTCAATTTTTTTTTCGTTTTATTTTTTTTACATCATCTTAAAAATTATCTACCTGGGTAATGTAATACATGTCACTTCACGTCCACTCTCACAAAGGGCTCTCGTGTTATTAGCATGGCTCATCATGAGACGCAAACGAAGTCATATGTTGTGCAAGTATCTTCATAACTAAGAGACAGTTTCAATGCTATGGTATATAAAATGGTCGCTCGATAATTAAAAAAAAAAGATTAGGACGAGCATCAAGAACAATGCTTTACGATAGTCATATCTCGCTTTAACAAAGTTTTTACATACCAAGATTACGACACGATCAACACTATAAAGAATATTTCTTTATAGTTGTGTTGATTGTTGTGTAGTGTATTATTTCTTAATTTGAATTGAAAGGGCGCGAAACTGTTGTTTCATGACAGTGTTGCTATAAAATACAAAGCGAAAGTCATTGGCGACAACAATTTTAATGATAACACTTTTTTTATAACAAAGATAAAATAGCATAGCTGTCTATACTTTACATTTATATAGTAAAGTAACGGCCTGTTACTATCTTACTGCCTGGCATTCTCTCCGTTTTTGGAGAGAAGGATTTGAGTTAAGACCTACCAGGCTGCCCCATTGATATGTTACATCCCTATCCCTACAATTATCTTGAGATATGCATGTTTACTCACGATGTTTTCCTTCACCGAAAAGCCTGTGATAAATTTCAATTATCAATTATACACATAAGTTGAGATATTTTTATATATTCTTTCAATAATATAAATTGTATAAAAGATGCGTACTTGAAAAAAAATCATCCAGTAGTGCATCGGCGCGTTTTTTTCAAAGAACGCTATTTGATTAAGGCCTTTAATGTCAGTGCAGCGACATTTAAAGTCGTATTGTCGCCAACATTTATTGTACAGTGTAAATGGCTCAGTCGCGTTTAGCTACGACCCCTATTGGACCAGTTTCGTTTATTTTTTTGTCCGTCTACTCGTTATATCTTCGCTCTAAAAATAGGTTCAAAAACAACTAATATACCTTGTACGCGCGTAAACATAACAGAGGTGTCCCGTTAATAAGGTTTTTATACAGATAAAAAAATGATTACATGGATTTTTTATCGTTCTTAAAGGGTACCTTCATTGTTTTGTGCACTGTGTAATTCATTTCAGTTAACCTAACAGGTTTCTAGAATATATAGGTTGAAAACATTTATATGGGTGGTATGAAACAATTTTTAAATTATAGAAGTAGGCGCTACTTGGCGGATTCAATTGTATAACAAAAATATAACTAACTAGCTTTTACCCGCAACTTCGTTCGCGTGATAGGTTGATAATAGATGGCTCTTTTAAATGTTATCCTATTCCTGTAGAATTAACAAAATTTCTATATCCTATATGTTATTGCGGTGTATAAGGAATAATTGTGCCAAATTTCATCGATATTGGCTCCACAGATTCGCCGTGAAAGAGTAACAAACATACATCTGTACTCACAAACTTTTGCATTTATAATATCAGTAGGAAGTAGGATTATAAGAATTATATTTTGAAAAAATTTTGAGGATTACATAGATGATAAGGCATCGATACTACTTTTCTAGAATAGTAATCACTTAATGTAACTCTAGCTATACAAATTGAAAAGAGCAACCGCCGAGTTTCTTGCTGGCTCTTCTCGGTAGGAACAGCTTTTCGAACCAGCAGTAGAGTTGACGATTCAAAAGCACTTGTTTATATGTTTATTCAATAAAGAATATTTTGAATGTGTTATGAATGTCAAATTAACGGTATTCTATAGAATACACTACATTCAAATTACCTATGGTTACGTATGGTATATCGCAGGGCTTCTTAAACTGTGATTCGCGACCCCCAGGGGGGTCGCGAGACTACTGAAAGGGGCGTCGCAAAGATCTGATACTTTTCAATCATTATTGATACAACTACAAGGCTGCAGCTGTCCTTTAAAGAACTTTTCTAACAAAGATTTATTGATATTTCTCCTCCTAAGTTTCTTCATTTTATTAAATTTATGATTGGTTAGTTTACAACAATTATAAATAAAAATTTTAAATTAGTATACACACTACGTAGAAATATAAATACAAATAAAAATCATACAAATTACTATTGTAGTTTTATTATAACTATTTTTTGCAAAAAGTGGCAATGCAAAACTGTTATTTACATTGTAAAATAGTGCGATATTACATCTACATCTACTGTTAATATATTATATTTCATTATATGGAGGAGGGAGTCGTTTAAAATTTCCTAAGCTTGAAGGGGGTCGCTATATAAAAAAGTTTAAGAAGCCCTGGTACATCGTATGGTTAATTGACGACCACTGGGCGGGGCTGAAGATAATTAAGTAATGTAGATCTCGTCCCAATAAGTTTTATAGACAAATCGACATGTTTTGACAGTTAAAAGACCACCGGGCATCTGCTTCCGCCATGTGCTCGCTGCAACCCCTAATAAAGACGTGTTTTATAGCTTTTACAGCCTCGGGGTGTAAATGTTTTAAACAAGTAATACCCGCAACTTCGCGTCAATTTAAATGTTGAAATACACTCAATTATGTAAGGTATTTATTCCTGTTCCTGAAGGGATCACCGGATTTTTCCACCTATAGTATGTTACCCTTGTACATATCGCACTCTTAGTTAATTCATGGAATTAGGCGTTATTTTGCGTAGATCCATAATACAATAATAATAATTAAATTATTTTGCTATAATCCGCTATAAATAAAAAGATAAATTTTATAGCGGAAATAATTTTATTATTATTTTACGCACTCTTTGTATTAAATTGACCTAATTCAAAAACTTCTTAAACCTAAAAAAATTGGACTCGCCCTATTGAAATCGCAAAGCTTTGCGATTTTGTAAGATAAGATAAGATTTTTCTAGTAATTTTGAATCGCTAAGGCTCAATATGATTAATGAAGCTACAACTGGTTCGAAATGATGCTCTTACCGAGAAGAAACAAAGAAACTCGGCGGTCAATCTTTTGAACATTATCTTATATACAAAATTCACTTTTCACAATGTTAGTTACTATACTCCTCCGAAACGGCTTTACCGATTTCGATGAATATTAATATATATATTTTCGTATATTATAGCATATAGTATGTCTGCGAATCGGCAGCTAATCCCATACTCTAAATATTTAGGGTTGTCTACTCCTAAAATTTTGTCAATTTTTTATTATATAATCTAGAAATTCCCTAGAAATCTATACTAATATGTAAAGCTGAAGAGTTTGTTTGTTCGATCGTTTGAACAAGCTAATCTCAGGAACTACTGGATTTGAAAAATTCCTTGACTCCATTTATCGAGGAAGGATATAGACTATATAACATCACGCTAAGATGAATAGGAGAGGAGCAGCAATAAAAATATTACGAAAACGGCAAAATTTAAAGCTTTCCTTGCTTGCACTAAGTAAACGGTGAAAGTTATTGAAAAATCATGTATCAGAAAATTGTTCCCCTCTAAAAGTTCTAAATTAAAGTCCGCGACAGCATAGCTCTAGCTCTTAAGGCCAACCCACTTTTATGGTTATCAAAATACTAAATTACGGTTTTAATCTTTCCACGCAGGCGGGTCCTCTGGCTAGTAATTTATATGACAAAATAAACTTTTGTGGGTCAGCTAGTTAATTTCCATGATTAAACTGTAGTTGGAAGGAATTTCAAGTCCAACTCACCAAACAATGTCGGCTCGCGTGTCGATCTATCGATAATCGATAGTTAAACAGCTGATGTAACCGCCTTTCCAAAAAACCTGTCAGACGGTCAGTCGAGTTGACCTCAGGTAGGGACCCATCGTTACCTCGCCCTATAACCCATCGAAAGGGCATTTTTTGCCCCACAGCTGTTCCTATAATCTATACTAATATTAAAAGTAAGTAGCGGCCTGTTACTATCCCACTGCTAAGAATAGTCCTCTTTTCTCCTTTTTTTGGAGAGAAGGATTGGAGCTAAGACCACGCTGCTCTAATGCGGATTGTTAGGTTACACATATCTCCAGAATTCTAGAGATATGCAGGTTTCCTCACGATGTTTTCCTTCACCGAAAAGCGTGTGATAAACAGCAATTACCAATTAGAAACATAAGTTTTAACTGAAAACTTATTGGTGTCTGCCCGGGTTTGAACCCGTGACCTCCTCGAAAGAGTCGCACGGTGCTACCGCTGGGCTACCAGAGTTTATACTAACACTATACTATATTTTTATGTTTGTAATGTTTTCACACAAAAAGTACTGGACCGATTTCAAAAATTCTTTCACCATTGGAAAGCTGCATCTTTACTGAGCAACATAGGCTATATTTCATTATAAAAAAAAATAGGGGTCCGTCATAAAAATGTAAGTGTAAAAAAAATAAAAAAATACCGGGTGAAACCGCGGCATGTTACTAGTTGTTTATATGTTAACTCGCGGCTTCATTCCAGTTAAAATAAGTGTTAAAATACCTTTAATTTTCAAAGTTCCTAAAAAACGGGAATTTTTACAGCTCAGTATATAAGTTTCAAATATAACAAATTTCATCAATTATACCATTATTGATGAAACTTGTTAATCAATAATGGAATTATTACAGCTCGGTATATAAGTTTCATATATAACAAATTTCATCAATAATGGTCCATCAATCACTAATGGATTAGCGGATGAGGGTACTTCAGACATTTTCACGAATGAGGTCGCATTCATGAAATCTGAGAAAACATAGTTTCTTCAAATTTTGAAATTAGTAATAATCTGTATTACCAAATTATTTCATAAATGTTTACATATCCTGATGTTAAATAAAAATATTCGTTCATGAATTCATTTAATAATAAAAAATTTATAAAAACGTCGATAAATTAAATAGCGACTTTTTAGTAAAAATAACTCATAAAAGTCTAAGAAAGACCTAAATTATGCACTAAGCATTTTTATAACGTGTACCAATACTAAGAAAATTATTTCATTGTTCACTAGAATTCTGCAAAATGGTGTCGATTTCTAGAATTAGGACCGTATTTTTTTAACTTATATTGTTACATAGTAGTTTACAATAAATTTATAAAAGATATAATTTATAAAAGTTAAGTTACAATAAGTTTATAAAAGATTAGTTACAATAAATTTTAGAAATACTATATGTATATATTATTTTTAAGTATTATTTCGGGTACACTCATTTCTTACCGAGGTGCCGTAAAAGGCGACTAAGGTAAATGGATCAGCCGTGTGGTATACAGCTTAGTGGAATAGACCACCCTCATTTCTTACCGAGGTGTCGTAAAAGGCGACTAAGGTAAGTTGACCCGTTGTGTGGTATCTAGCTTATTAGAATAGACCACCCTCTTTCTAACCGAGTCGTAAAGTCGTGTGACTAAGGTAAGATGACTTCAGGTAGGCGGCCAGTCGTAAAAATAAAATCACGTAACAACATGTTAAACATGTTGTACCGACCCCACTTAGTGCTATAAGGATGGGAGAATGTACGTATGTAGTTATAGTTATAATTTAATTCGTTTAGTTAAGAATTCTAAATTTAAATTCGGAAAAGCAGTGTAACTGCACTCGGCCATAACCTGCCGCAACATTTACGCTACAGCTATAAACCTGTGTTTGATTTACACCCATATATATCTACATAAACGAAACGTACCAAATAATGAATGGGAGTTAGTCATCGCTACGAACGTAAAATAACTTTATTCGCTAACTCCATAACTCAACTGAATAAGGTTTATTTGACCTACGAAAATGCTACACAGGAAATTTATGTATTTGTTCTATATAAAGAATCATTTAAATTACAAACTTTACTAAAGAATCATAGAGTATAAATTCTTTCGCGCGTTCTAAAGTTCAATAACGTGTACATACGTAGACAAAATGGTGACGTTCGGCGAGCGTCGTGAGTTCTCGGGAAAACTCGTCGCGATCAGTGACCTACGGTAGGTAAAGCGTGGTGCAACGTTAATGAGTTATAACGTTAATTGCAACTCAGTCCTCTTTTATTTTTGCACTAGAATGGATTACGTGTAAACTTTAGTTGCCATTGGTATTCACCATAGAAGAATTATAGTGCGTTGTCACATGCTATTATACGAATTACTATATCATGTTACAAAAAAAAGGGAACGCCAAATCGACATTAAAATGATTTATTATTTATTTTACTTCAGACTTTCCATCTATGGTGTTAGTAACAAAATTACTTAGCCTAGATTAGAACTTAAAATATATTATATTTACAGAATTTCTCCAGTTGGATATCATTTCATGCCCTGTACATTAAATTCCATGTCCATTTCAAGTACATTAAATGGATATCAAAGTCCTGCAAAGAGGTAGCCCTCTTTGCAGGACTTTGATATCATTTAATGTACTTTCTCTTCATGAATATTAAATGAATTTTCGTGATTTAATTAATGGATTATTAAATACACTCCACTAATAAGTACTTGTAATCAGATCTTAAATTTGATTTTGACTGAAACTTTATATGTAACACTTATTGGAACTAAAGGCAATATGACTTAAAAACTAATCATTAAGATTAGTTTAATAATCATCATTATCCTCCTGCCCTCATCCTACTCTAAGTGGAGTCAGCACAACATGTTATAAACATGCTGTCACATGATTTGGCTGCGTTTTTACGACCGGCCGCGACATATTTTACGACACCTTGGTAAGAAAGAGTGTGATCTATTCTACTAAACCGGATACCACACGGTAGGTCAACTTACCTTAGTCGTCTGTTACGACACCTCGGTAATAAATGAGGTCGGTCTATTCTACTCAGCCGGATACCACACGGCGGATTAGTTTAATAATATAATAGTATAATATTGTGCCCATAGTATTAGTTACAAAATGCGTAAATCTATGTTAGTACAGATTACTTTAAAATACCTATGTTATAAATGTTATATTACCTATTAATTTTAGTAGTACGTGGGAAATATGACTAATAAAGTTTATATCTAATAGTGATATAAGGTACTTGAATTGTCTATGATAATTTCTCCGTGATACTTCTAATATTTGAGTCACCATAAATTTCATGTATATTGAGATTGAAAGGGCGAAATTTTAAAATTCGAAATAATAATCGAAATATACTTTATGTCATCATATTTTTAATCTTATGGTTATATTGTACAGTAATTTATAGCAACTACTTTACGTTTTTCAAGGCAAAATCCTGCTAGTTGTTAAAACAAAATCCCCTTGTGTTTATAAAATCGATACATGAATGTCATATTCTTTCTTTTATTGTTACATCAAAATATATCCACAAATATATATTTATGTATATAATCGATGATAGTGATGAGGAAGCACTCTTTCTCAATAAAATCAAGAATTTTTTTAACATGAATTAAAAACAGTGATCATTATTTCTTCAAACTACCTATTTAGAGAAAAATGTTTTATCATTAAGCTTTTGTATTAAAATTTCAAAATAATATATTTTTTAAAAATTCAAACGAATGTATTATTACTAAATTTTAACAGACGAATCTCCATTTCTCCACAAATCATGTTCCATAGTTCCAGCATAGTTTAAAATTCCGGCCGCAGCGTAGTCTAAACAAGAATATTTCTCCGTGAAAGTGCGCGGCCGTGACCGAGTGTATTGACCTGTGTTTCCGACGCGTCTATGTTGGCCTAGGTTAGGTTGGTGACGTGGCCAATGGCAATGCCAAGAGAATTGGCGGCAATTTTAAATTTAGAACAACTTGGCAATTAGAAAGGAGGTTGAATGAGAACTGAGTAATTTATATGGCAGTAGTTGTTTTATAGAGTTATTATACTCTATGACTTGTTTCCTATGACTATGGCTTACTAAATTAAGTATGATTTAAAAATTAAATGCCCAAAACGATGCGTAGGTCATTTTTATGGACGCCTAAAATTTAAAACCAATTCTAAAGTGTATACTACCTAAAATTCGTCGTCTTAGTTTTTTATACAGTTTCATATTACTTATTCGTTGGTATTTAAAAGATGTCCCGGTTTATTTTTAACAACCGGTACTTGGATGATCAAGAATTATATCAATTAATGTTCAATTTACTATATTGACATTAATCGTCATTCGCAGTTGGACAAAATAATAATACTTGGTGAAGCATTATAATTAAATGCTAAACATTTGATTTCAACTCGACAATTAACTATGAAATTGATCGTCATCAATTATACCAGAAATCTTTTTTCATATTTTTTTAGTAATATTGTAGAGATATTTGTGTATTTATGATTTTTTTAAAACTATTTAAAGATATAGTCATATAAAATATTTTGCTATGTGTAATTTTTATTTAGAATGCTTTATAATCTGTTCCAATTGGAAAGTAAAAAATAAAAAAAAATGTATTTGTAGAAGTATCATGAATAATCGACATATGTAGTTAAGTTTTAAATACCTAAAATAAATCTTATGATATACGAGTATCATCCATTAATAATAAACCAAAAATATTTTATGAGAAATTAATGTATTGTAATGTTAGTTGAATGGGTTAAATAGTTAACTTAAATCTAATAGGATAGTAATTAAAAACTTACAAACGTCGAACAGCCTCCGGGTAGGTCGTCCATGACGTCACCACACGTGCACCGCCGATGTGTTAATGTGATGTGTGCACACTGTTTAATATAGGATGGGTTAGGAAACTTAAAAAGTGCAGCTCTTTAGTAAATTATTAAAATTCTATTTCGACTTTCAAGTTTATTCTTGACATTATCGCATGTGGTAGCAACCGAAACTCCCGCCTTAAATACTTTGAAATTATATTGCTTTTGAGTAAGGGGGTCTCAAGTGGGTCTATGGGGGTTGTATGAGCGCGGCGTGCGGGACGCGCGAGGTCTCGGGCTCCACTGCGCAGGCGCGCGGACGTCGCCAGAGAAATTACGTCAGCAAGCCGCCGCGCGCGCGCACCCCTTTCTTTTTTTTCCCATAATTAATTACTTTCAAGATTTTGGCTAAGTTTTTACATGAAAGCATTCGTCGCGTCTCAAAGGCAGTGCATTAGTAATTGTGGCATTAAGTTTTTAGTTAATTATAATGATATTTCAGTAATTTGATAAGCATTATGATGGTTGTTCTTTGCTCTATTTTATCTTTGTAAATAAGGTATGTTCCGTTTCACTTCAAATATGTTGTTTCTTTAAAAAAATAATACAATAATAATTTATGAATATTGCCTAAAAAAATCATTATTATAATCGCAATTATTTTTACACTGCAGTTTTATAATAAATAACCACTAAGAATCTTCTAAGAGCAAAAATTTCTAATACATTTTTCATATTTCAAAATGGACGCCGCCTTTCCCGCAGACGATCCCTGTTACCTGCGGCCGCGCGGCTCGCACACATACACGGCGCACGCATACACCGATATCGAGACGTGACACAGACGCGCTCCTAATGCCGCTGTGAAATTGAAAGAAGAATATTGTATATGCGTTTTCGATATTCTTATTTGTCCAACTTATTTTCTAGTTGGAATTCAGATGTGAAATAGTTATAAAAAGGTTTATTCGAAATGGAATTTTATTTATTTAGTGACAGAATGTGATTAATAAAAGAGCATGATGTAGTAATATGAGTTTTTAGTCAAAGTCTGATTCTTTAACATAAGTGTAAGCGACATTCTAAATCAAACCGACACTAGAAATTCTAGAACATCATCATCATCTTTCTGCCCTTATCCCACTCTAAGTTGGGTCGGCACAACATGTTACAAACACGTTGTCACATGATTTGACTACGTGTTTTACGACCGGCCTGCGTGACGTCAACTTACCTTAGTCGTATTTAACGACACCTCGATAAGAAATAAGGGCGGTCTATTCTACTCAGCCGGACACTACACGGCGGGTCGAATTACCTTAGTCACCTTTTACGACACCTCGGTAAGAAAGAAGTGATCTATTCTATTCAGCCGGATACACGTACTAGAAACACTAGATCAGTTCCATTAAAAAAAACCCACCAATGTTATATTAAAAATGGTAGGACATTTCTTGTGAACCTCCTTGCCCTGGGTTCTCTAGTATCTAGAGTAAATGTTATTTAAATATTCCGTATTATCCATTGAAACATCTTCAGAATATAAGGTATGGAAAATGTTGTTAGGCGATCTGAAATAGGAAACGCTGGATTAAGTGACATAAAACCATCCGAAGTGGGAATTCCTTGAACACTAAACACTTAAATTGGTTTTTAGGTTGTTAAATGATAACCATATTATAATGTTATACCAATTTTCAGTAGCAACCTTCATCCCACATCCCGTAAGCTAAGAAAGTATAAATAAAACATAACTATCGTTCGGGTACAAAGTTAGGGACGTTGGCCGCCGGCGCTGGTGTGCGTGCGCGTGTTATGTCCGCTCACGTAACCGCCGCAGTGTGTGTGTGTGCTGCCTAAGTACACAACGCACACTGGGGGGACGGCCTGCGCTCACACTGTGGGGAACAATAAAATGATTAGTGGTAATATTCTGGAATGTCATGCACCTGTATTATATTGCATAGGTATTTTAGCGTTAATGAAAATGAACTTTTACGTTTCTACAACTACAATGCTGTGGTAGTCCAACGGTAACATCGTGCGACTCTTTCGAGGAGGTCACGGGTTCAAACCCGGGCAGACACCAATGAGTTTCTGTTAAAACTTATGTGTCTAATTAAAAATTTATCACACGCTTTTCGGTGAAGGAAAACATCGTGAGGAAACCTGCATATCTGTAGAGAATTCTGAAGATATGTGTAACCTACCAATGCGCATTGGAGCAGCGTGGTAGGCCTTAGTTCCAATCCTTCTCTCAAAAAACGGAGAGAAGAGGCCTATTCTCAGCAGTGGGATAGTAACAAGCCGCTACTTACTTACAACTACAATATTTCGAATAACGTTTCGAGAAATATCTAAGGATATTTAATATGTTAACGTATATCACGTTATATCTTATTATTCTTGGCTAAAATAGTTTTACTTTAGTTTCATATAAGGTATAATTTCTTTTTTGTTGACAATTTTTAACTAAATTATATATTAGTACCTGGGTAATTTTTATAAATGATGTAAAAAAAAATATTGAAAAGAAAAATGAAAAAATTATAGGGCAGGTGGGACTCGATCCTAGGTATTTTCACCTCTCTAGACTGCCCGTTCCCCAAATGAACTACCATGGCTTTACGTTAGACAGCGAAAAATTGTGACTGTATTCAACGTAAATTTCAAAAAAAATTTAGAGACCGAAAACAGAGATAAAACGACATTTTTTTTAAATAAAACTTATCTAGATCAATTTTTCCCCCCGAGAACCCACTACATGCTGAATTTCAGGAAAATCGTTGGAGCCGTTTCCGAGATTCTTAATATATATATATATACATGATACAAGATTAACTCATTTAGATATTTAACATTACACAACTACCTCTGGCATACTATAATATAGAGTTACTATCATACATAAGTCAATTTTTTTATATACTCATTTACTCTTTGGAAGAAACCCCTTGTTAAGTGATTAAATAAAACAATCTCATTTTATTCCATATATATTTTCTTTGCTACGAAATTTTTCTGATTTTTCTGATTTTCCTGAAATTCAGCATGTAGAGGGTTTTGGGGGAGAAAAATCGATTTAGCTAGGATTTATTTAAAAAAAATCATTTTATCCCTGTTTTCGGGCATTAAAAAATACTAAAATTTATATTAAATTGAATTTTTGCCACTAACTGTCAAGTCAGCGTTGCTTATTCGGTAAACGGGTGGCCGCGAGAAATGAAAATACCTAGGATCGAGCTCCACCTACCCTATTATTTTTCTTTTTTTTTAAGTTTATTTTTTTTTATATTTTGTAAAAAATTACCGAACAAGACTTGGAAAGCAGCTAATAAATATGTTACTCAATAATAATTCAAAATGTTTACCTCTAAACAACGCCTTTTACTTAAAAAAATTTGTTTATAATATTCCATTGATGGTTGCAGTACGGTGTGACGGGCGGCCGTGCAAGCCAAGTTCACCCGCGCTCTGTTCTATGTAAATAGCTCGCCATAATTACGCGACGGTAGAATAAAATCCCTGTATATTATAAATATATGCACAAAGCGGTGACAACTTACAGTCTGGAAAGCATGGAATTTTGAGTGAAATTCCATTTTAGATTCCTGGAACACGTTCTATTAAATATTAGTGTTCATAAATTCAAATTCAAAATATGCCGTGTAGTAATCGTCTGAATAGAATAGACCAATCACATTTATTACCGAGGTATCGTAAAAGGCGACTAAAGTAATTTGACCCACCGTGTGATATCTGGTTGATTAAAATAGACCACCCTCGTTTCTTACCGAGGTATCGTAAATGGCGACTAACGTAAGTTGACGTCAGGCAGGCGGCTGGTCGTAAAATACGTAGCCAAATCATGTGACATCCTTTTAAGAAGTTGTGCCGACCCCACTTATAGTGGGGTACGGGCAGGAGGATGAAATTTAATTCAAAATTTTATTCAAGTAAACTTGTAAACAAGTGCTTATAAATCATCAACTCTGTTCGGAAAGCTTTTCCTACCGAGAAGAGCTAGTACGGAACTCGGCGGAGCTCTTTGCATAAATGATTCTTATAATTAGATACATGTTTTCATTGTCGGATAAGGTCATGTATATTTACTGTAGAATGTCAGGTTGTCATATAAACTGTTAGCTACATTGTTAGCAGTTATCAAATTTCATCAAAATTACTCCAGCGGACTAGTGAATTATACACTAGAAATCGCCAACGCTAGTATAGTTTTGTATTATGGACCTCCGCAAAGTAACGCCTAAGTCTATAAATTATCTAATATAGTATTTTGATAACCATAAAAATGGTTAAAGTGGGTTAAACTAAAAGCTAGACATATGCTGTCGCGGACTTTTATATAGAACTTATAGAGGGGAACAATTTTGTAATACATTTTTGAATAACTATTACCGTTTACTTATAGCACCCAAGGCTTTTAATTTTGTCGTCTTCGTACTATTTTTTATTGCTGCTCCTCTCCTATTCATCTTAGCGTGATGTTATACAGCCTGTAGCCTTCCGCAATAAATGGACTATCTTACACTGAAAGACTCTACTCAGTCCAGTAGTTCCCGAGATTAACGCGTTCAAACCAACAAACTCTTCAGCTTTATGTATTAGTATAGATCAGCGCTTCTTAAACTGTGGGTCGCGACCCCCAGGGGGGTCGCGAGACTACTGAAAGGGGCGTCGCAAAGATCTGATACTTTCAATCATTATTGATACAACTACATGGCTGCAGGCTTTAATTAAATAGATTTTATTAAATTTATGATTGGTTAGTTTACAACAATTATAAATACAATTTTAAAATTAGTATACACACTACGTACAAATATAAATACAAATAAAAATCATACAAAATACTATTGTAGTTTTATTATAACTTTTTTTTGAATAAAGTAGCAATGCAAAACTGTTATTTTCATTGTAAAATAGTGCGATATTACATTTACATCTACAGTTAATATATATTTCATAATATGGAGGAGGGGGTCGTTTAAAATTTCCTAAGCTTGAAGGGGGTCGCTATATAAAAAACTTTAAGAAGCCCTGGTATAGATTATATTTATTAAAATAGCATAAACAAAGCATTCCCTGCATATTGCAAGCGGTCGGTCGTTATCTCACGACTACACCTTTCAAATGGCAGCGAGGATCGCGTGACTCGATCTAGCTAATGATGTGAACAGGCATCGATTATGTGGCCTGGACCCGTTTTAGCGTGTACCATAGCATACCCATAAGCTGTGGTAGCCCAGCGGTAACACCGTGTGCCTCTTTCGAGGAGGTCTAGGGTTCAAACCCCGTGCAGGCACCAATGAGTTTCCTAGTAAAACTTATGTGTCTAATTGATAATTGCAATTTATCACACGCTTTTCGGTGAAGGAAAACATCGTGAGGAAACCTGCGTATCTCTAGAGAATTCTGGGGATATGTGTAACCTACTAAGCCGCATTGGAGCAGCGTGGTAGGTCTTAGCTTCAATCCTTCTCTCCAAAAAAAAACGGAGAGAAGAGGCCTATGCCCAGCAGTGGGATAGTAACAGGCCGTAACTTAGCTTTATAGCATACTAGTCTACTTACAAATTCAAATTCAATATATACTTTATTCAAGTAATTCAACAATAGTTTCGCCCCGCAAGCGAAGCATCATCAAGAGATAGATCCACAAAATTGCAAAGCGATTATTCATTGCTAGCAATCGCTAGCGGCTCCGCTTGCGTGGAAAGATTAGAACCGCAATATAGTCTTTTGATAACCATAAAAATGGTTAAAGTGGGTTAACCTTAAAAGCTAGGCATATGCTGTCGCGGACTTTTATTTAGAACTCTTAGAGGGGAAAATTTCACCGTTTACTCAGCGCACGCAAGGAAAGCTTTAATTTTGTTGTTTCGTACTATTTTTTATTACTGCTCTTGTCCTATTCATCTTAGCGTGATGTTATAGATGAATGGACTATCTTACACTGTAAGAAATAATTTTTCAAATCGGTCCGGTAGTTCCTGAGATTAGCGCGTTCAAACAATCGAACAAAATCTTCAGCTTTATATATTAGTATAGACTTTTGTATTATGGATCTCTGCAAAGTGTCGCCTAACTCTATAAATTTCTTTTACAACACGATCACTCTCGCAGTTGCATTTCATTAAAAAAAATCTCATCTAACCCGGGGTAGTTTCTCACGTTGGTCAGTAATTAAACTTATAATCTAAAGCTTGCTAGCAAAAACTTATCCATAATAACTTCTAATAAGAGACTGGTTCTAACAACCGGACCCTTCGTTAGAAATGTTTTCAAATATTTTAAGTTCACTGGGTGAAAAAAACGCGGCGTCCTAACCGCTGATTGGTACACGTTTAGTTATCTTAGGAAAAGAGTAACTGCATTCAAAATATAATATAATAGTAATCATCATCCTCCTGCCCTTATCCCACTCTAAGTGGGGTCGGCACAACATGTTATAAACATGTCACATGATTTTGCTGCATTTTTACGACCGGCCGCCTGCCTAACGTCAACTTACCATAGTCGTATTTTACAACTCCTCGGTAAGAAAGAGGGTCGTCTATTCTACTAAACCGGATACCACACGGTGGGTCAACTTACCTTAGTCGCCTTTTACGACACCTCGGTAAGAAATGAGGGTGGTCTATTCTACACAGCCAGATACCACGGCGGTATAATATAATAGTAATATCCCGCGGTTGCACCCGCGTAATTTTTTTTTGCAACTTATTACATTTTTATAACGGAACCCCATTATTTTAAAGCCTATGTTGCTCAGTAAAGATGCAGTTTTCCAATTGTGAAAGAATTTTTGAAATCGGTCCAGCAGTTTTTGTGTGAAATTTACAAACATACATACAAAATTTTCCTCTTTATAAGTATAGATAAATATCAATTTTAGCTTTGTCATTACAGCATTTTCAAAACACTGTTAAAAAGAGGCTATTTTTTTTTTACAGAAAGCCTTATTACTATTGAGGAGTACTTAGATAATAAGAATGCGTGGATGTAACTACTCTTCGACCATCACATAGAAACTGCAGTTTATAATGTAAAATTGAAAATGTTTGAAAGATTGACCGCCGAGTTTATTTTTGGTTCTTCTCGATAAGAGCAACATTCCGAACCAGTTTTGACTTCATAATATTGGTTGATTACCAATCATATTGATCCTTGACGATCCAAAAATGGTTGAAAGAGCTTATTTGAATAAAGATTATTTTGATATACAGCAGTTTAAAAACACTGTTAAAAAGAGGCTGATACAGAAAGCCTATTATACTCTTGAAGATTATTTAGAAGATAAGAATGTATGGATATTGCTTTCTTTGAACCTGTACACGACAGTAATGACTAAATGTTACTAGTAATAAGAATTATATGTTGAAAAGAGCAACCGCCGAGTTTCTTTCTGGATCTTCTGGGTAGAAACAGTTTTCGGAATCAGCAGCAGAGTTGACGATTCAAAAGCACTTGTTCACAAGTTTATTTGAATAAAGAATATTTTGAATTTTGAATTTGAATTTTGAACAGATCGAAGCGTTCAACAGGATCACGTGTCATCGTAACTGAAATTGTTGATGTTATGTAGTTGGTAACTGCGTTTTTTCTACCCAGTGCACTTGAACCCAGTAGAATGGACGTCGCTAGATTATCGATAATGCATGCAACCCGCGTTTAGAACAAGAAGAGTAAGTGTTCACATTACAAAAAGTTAAATGCAAATGATTGTGGTTTTATTTTACATACCAGTTATGTTGTTTTTGCAATTACTTTTTACAGTTTCTTATATGAGGCTGATATTTCTTGGTAAATGCTGGAAACGTACTATGTTGCCTCTTAATGTTATCTCAATTTTCGCGCAGTGTTGCAAAATTTAACGAAATTTTAGCATTCTATTTAAAGAAGGTTCTTGTTTATTTCGGTATGAGCAACATTAGAGGGTATTTTGTATACAGACCTATGCATATGTACATAATTGAGGCTTTTTTAAATGTCATCATCCTCCTGCCCTTATCCCTCTCTAAGTGGGGTCGGTGCAACATGTTACAAACATATTGTCACATGATTTGACTATATATTTTACGACCAGCCGCATGCTTGACGTCCATTTACTTTAGTGGCCTTTTATGACACCTCGATAAGAAATGAGGGTAGTCTATTCTACTCAGCCGGATACAACACAGCATGAGGGGAGGATATATTAAATATATTTTACATTAATTCAGTTAAACTTGTAAAATTTGCTGTTGAATCGTCAATTCTACTGCTGGTTCGGAAAGCTGTTCCTACCAAGAAGAACCAGGCAGAAACTCGGCGGTTGCTCTTTTAAAAATATGTCTTATTACTAGTTACATTAGTCATTACTGTCTTGTACAGGGTCGAAGAGAAGCCACGTCCACGCATTCTTATCTTCTATATAATCCTCAACAGTGTAGTAAGCTTTCTATATCAGCTTCATATTAATAATTATTTTATATCCAAACCCACAAATGACTTACGTACCTTTCCAAGACGCAAAGCAGGAGCCGCAAGCTTATGTTGTATGTTATATGTTATGTTCCTATTTTATCTGTTATATACATAAAATCAAATCAAAATAATTTTTATTCAAATCAGCTCTTTCAAGCACTTTTAAATCGTCAAGGATCAATATGATTAATGAAGCTACAACTGGTTCGGAATGTTGCTCTTACCGAGAAGAACCTGAAAGAAATTCGGCGGTCAATCTTTTTAACATTTTCAATTTCACATCGCCAATATATCTACCTATATGAATTTGTAGATAATTTGTTGGTCTTTGAGCCTGGGTGTATATTTGTATTTAAGTATTTATTTAAAAATATATAAGTATATATTCACCACTTGTCTGTCACCCATAATACAAGTATTAAGTTACTTTGGGGACGGACGACCGTGTGTGTAAGTGTCCCATATATTTATTATTTATTTATTATATACATAAAGAATTACATAGAACTAGTATTGGATGTAGTCATGGATTATAGCATTTTTTCTTTATATAACGTGATTATAACCTGTGTTAGGATAAACAAGCTGAACTAACTTAAAAATGCTAAGATAAGGTGCGTGGGTAATACAAATAAACTAGTGACCAGCTAAGTCAACTTAAGGCAAAAAGCTCGGTCGCTCCCATGTTAGCGGCGCGGGAACGCATATATCGATGCTTCAATAAATTGACAAGAGCCTTATATAGAAAGCACTCCATTCCATCATTAGTTTGCCCGAGTTAGGGCTTACTCAAATTTACAAATGTCGCATCAATCTAAACTGACAGCTTTTTCTGCATATTATCTGGAGATCGCTGAAACTATACGAGTTTTTAATTACAACAACACTATACCATCATAATTCTCCTGCCCTTATCCCACTTTAAGTGGGGTCGGCACAACATGTTGTCACATGACTTGGCTACATATTTTATAACCGGGCGCCTGCCTGACGTCAACTTACTTTAGTTATATTTTACTACACCTTGGTAAGAAAGAAGGTGATCTGTTCTACTCAACCGGATTACACACGGTGGGTCAACTTACCTTAGTCGCCTTTTACGACACCGAGGTAAGAAATGATGTTGGTCTGTTCTACTCAAACGGATACCACACGGTGGGTCAACTTACCTTAGTCGCCTTTTACGACATAAGAAAGAGGGTTATCTATTCTACTCAGCAGGACATCACACTATATACAAATATATATACTGAAACGGCTCTTACGATTTTCCTGAAATTCAGCATGTAGGGGGTTTTAGGGGAGAAAAATCGTTATAGCTAGATTTTATTTAAAAAAAAAATCGTTTCGTCCTAGTTTTTGGGCACTAAAAACACTACGAAAATAGGAATAGATAACAAATCATAATTTGAGGTGTCAAATGCAAAGCTGTGACAGCTTAAATGGTAGCGCGCTGACCAAAAAGGTTCGAAACCTAGGCTCGATTCCCACATGTCACCCGGTGCTTTTTTTAAATTATTTATTGCATTTTTTTGTATCCAAAAAAATTTACCAAGCAAGGCATAGTCACCCAGGTGCGCAGTTCTGATGAATGTAAATCAAAATAATCTTTATTCAAATAAGCTCTTTAAAGCACTCGAATCGTCAAAGATCGATATGATTAATGAAGCTACAACTGGTACTAATATTTCAGGTCTAATGAAGTCAGGGATAAGCGTGTTCATGCACACGTGAAAAGGTGATTTGGGCTTACAAATCCCAAAAGTAATAAAATTATTTTGCTATAATCCGCGATGAAGTAAAATAGAAAATATATATAATGCTAAATGTAGAGTGGACAATCCATTTTCATACATACATGCAGGATTTGTAATCCTGCTTATTATTACTTTTGTATTATGGATCTCCGCAAAGTAACGCCTAATTCTATAAATTATTTACAAATCCCACAAAATCCTGAATGTTTGAGCATTTGATTCCTTGTAATTTGTCAACTTGCAAGACATGTCAATAAAAACAATTATAACCAAACACAGCACCAATTTCCGAGATACAATACAATAATGTCAGAAAAAGTCCCATACGCAGTGCGCTAACTCAAGCAATCCTAACCATCCGTTTAGGATTGCCTCTAATATTCCTGAGGAGAGCGCAGTTGGAGGAATGTAGTCCCTGTCTGCCAACGTTTTTGCTGTACACCACTGCTATTGACCAGTCCACTGGGTAAATGCTCAAAGGACTTATAACACCGTCACATTGTTCACAACTTTCACCTCTAAATATGGTGTGATACTGATGATTTTCCCACAGAACCCTTTGTACTTATGTTCTTGCGGTGCTGATGAAAGTTCTGTTTGGTACATTGACGGCAAGGGCTCTTAGACTCAGGAACAGGTAGATTGCAACGTGATTGTTACTTTCATGCGAACGGATTTGATTTATTCGCGACACTCTGTAACGAAACGTCGCTTTGATTGTCGGGAATTAGGCGCCGTTTCGAGGCTGAAATGGTTTGATACAGATCTTATTGAAAGCACAATGTGAAATACGGAGTTATTTATATCCATTGAATATTATAAACGCTTGAGAGAGATTACATTAATATTGAGAATGGTATAGTTGCTTTGGTTGATAGGTAGGTATATATAATTTCGATACGATCAAACTTCAAAATTTTTGTTAGCTATGATTAATGGAAATTAATATGCCGTGGTATCCGGCTGAGTAGAATAGACCGCCCTCATTTCTTACCGAGGTGCCGTAAAAGGCGACTAAGGTAAGTTGACTAACTGTGTGACATCTGGTTGAGTAGATTAGACCACCCTTTGCCTTACCGAGGTATCGTTAAATACGACTAAGGTAAGTTGACGTAAGGCATGCGGCGGGTCGTAAAATACGCAGCCGAATCATGTGACCACATATTTATAACATGTTGTGCCGACCCCACTTAGAGTGGGATAAGGGCAGAAGAATGATGAGGATGCTGATTTGTTGACTTAGCGACGTTGATCTACGAGCAAATTTTTAAATTTTTGTTCAATTAATGAAAATTACGGAAAAATTCCTAAATTTCCTTGATAGTTCAAAAGTTAAAGTATGCTACAACATTACTTGAATACCAGTTAATAAGCCGTTATTTTACGTTAGTATCTAGATTCTCTTTCAAATAATGATTTAAAACCTCGAAAGTCTGTCTGTCTCGCTTTCATTGCAATATTCATGAAATTTGGCACAATATGAGCTTCAATTATACAAGGCTACCAGTTTTCTCTTCGGGAACAGAAAATAACACATTAAATATGAAAATTTTGGGAATTTTCACATTTAAGTTGATACCAATGAAACAGTTGGAATAAGTTGAATCAGATATTACGAAAAGAAATGTCCAGCTGTTCTTAGTTTTTGTAATAACCTCCACAAAGTAACGCCTAACACTATAAAGTATTTGTATTGGTAATTATTATTTGGAGATTATATTTCAGAACTGTTCCGTCAATTCGCTTACTCTGTGTACCCCTGAAAGCTACTTAAATCGGCTATAAGTTAGTAATCTGAACATTTGACATTCGTTACCTACATTAAATATATAAAACTTATTTTAGCCGTTAATTGTCAAGTCAGCATAGCTTATTCGGGGAACGGGTGTTCAATAAGATACTTAGATTAAAACGCCTTTGCCATAATACATTGGAACAGATATAACGGATGCACTGAATAGAAAATTTTCAAAAAAAGTAAACATATTTAAGAGATATGCAGGTTTCATCACTATGTTATTCTTCTCTGAAGAGTGCGTAAAACAAATGCCTGGGATTTTCACCTGTAAACCTTGTAAGAGTTAAACTTTTGCAGCTAAAATGTCTTTTTTCAAAACTTTTATATAACTTACGATGTATGTATGTGAAGGTGGAATCTTGCAAGTTAAATTTGATCCACATCGCGGTGTCCGATTGACCTGAAATTTTAAATACTGGTTCAGTTCCTATGACAATGCATGTTTATGATAAGCATGACGTGATGCTGTTGTCAGGATTAGCTCCAGACAAGGGAACGATCAACGGTTAACGGGTAAGAAATGGCAAATATAAAAAGAAATAAATAGAAGAGGCAAATAGAAATGGCAAGGCAGAAATTCTGGCAAATAAAACGCGGACAATGTCACAAAAGACTAATTAAAATTGTAAAATAATATTTGTAAAAATAATTAGAAAAATAAGACATAAATAAAAAGTAAGAAAAGAGTAATCCACGGTATAATCGTATACTAGTTTGGTATTACATCGAAATAGTGCATAAAAAGTAAAAAATTAAATAGGTAATTAGCAAATAGGAAATAAGCATATAATAAGTAGCTTTAAGATACACATATAATTGAAGATTTTAATTTGATTTTAATTTTTCTGATTACGTTAGAGGAAGTGGAAAAAAAAATATATAAAAAAAAAAATGAAACAGTAAGAAATGAAGTTTTGTTAAAAGCTTGTTTTAAAAGCTTTACTTGCTAAAAGCTTTTATTCAACCTTCTATGCATGTATGTGATCGTGGAATATAGCAAGTTAAATTTGCTCCACTTCTCGGTGTCTGATTGAGATGAAATTTGAAATACTGTGCCAGTCCCGATGACAGTGCATGTTTATGATAAGCATGACCCGATGCTGCTGCCAAAATTGGCTCCAGACGAGGAACTGCTCAACGGTTAACAGTAAGGACATGAAATTTGTTAAAAGATTTTTTTAAATAACTTGTAACATCTACATATAGTTAATTAACATATCAACTAGCTCTCAAGCATATGTACTCCTCCGACATTGAAATAGCTGCGTATAATTTAAATAAATATAAATAATTAACGAGTATTTCATCAGTTATGATGCAACATACCTTAATATTGACACATAAATTAAAATTAACCCTCCGCAAGCAGAACGAAAATACTTACCATAGACGTTGTTTCGACTGGGTCCAATATACCCCGGTTATTTGATGTTTAATTTAGTATTTATCAATTATTTAAGATTATGAGGAGCCAATGTTATGTGGTGGTGGTTATTAAACAAAAAGAAAAAGAGATCTGTCTGAACATGTATCGGTTTAATAAGAAGAAGATAATTTATAGAATTAGGCGTTACTTTGCGGAGATCCATAATACAAAAGTAATAATAAAATTATTTTGCTATAATCCGCCAAGAAGTAAAATAGAAAATATATATAATGCTAAATGTAAGTGGACAATCGGTTATCATACCTGATACATGCAGGATTCGTAAAAACACATGCACAAACCTCCACCATAGCCACCAGAAAATTCCAAAGTCGCTTTGTGATTTTGGTCGTGGAGTCTATCTCCTGATGATGCTTCGGTTGCGGGGCGAAACGATTGTTGAGTTTGTGATAGTGAACGTATATAGTGCTTGTGTATTGTGCTTGTGTTTAGTAGTACATTAGACGCGGTAACTTTGTGACACAGATTCCCACAACACCACGCAAGCGAAGCGAAGTCGCGGGCTCAACTTGTAAAATGGCGCTTATATTCTATCCGCCTCCTATCTAGACTAAGTAGTAGTCTACTTAGCCGCAATGTTATTTAATGGTAATTGTTTATTTATTTATCTTTCTTTATAATTAAGCTAGCTGTGCCGGCGGTTTCTGCCACATAAATTGAAATATTGAACATAAAAGTAGTTATTGTGAGATACCTATAACAGATAGCGATAGTCGCAGAGAGAAAGATCTGTCGCGGATTTTTAAATCATTTTTTTAGATCTTCAATTCTTTGGTACATTACTTTAGTGTGTTTTTGTTGATTAACACAGCGCACGAGACTAAAGCTCCCAAGCGGGTTTCTCTTACAACCGCGTGACATCTTTAACACAATTTTCATAAAACCGTTATGCACTATTAACCTAAACCTTCCGGAAAAATTGCACTAATTTTTAGTAAAAACCGTTAAAAATCCGTTCAGTAGATTTGGAGACAATCGATCATATACAGACAGACAGCTTTGGGGACTTTATTTTAGAATAAGTGTAGTGTTTTGCTTTAAGATTATACCTGCAAAACTGTTCAGTTTGTCGGCAGTATGCTCTCATTAGGTAAACTATAAATAAAAAAACTAAATATTATTAGTATATATATATATAATCTTTATTTGTATATAAATTTATTGTCTATATATATATATATATAATTTTAAGTACTCTGGTGGCATGTACCCCGCGCGGCGCTCCTTGGGTTAAGTCGTGAAAGGCGCGGTCCGCATCAAATGGCGGACAGGTTTTCTGGCCTTGAGGAGAAATGCCTGCGCCCGCCGCTTTCGGCGAAAGTGGTCAACTGACCACCGCACCACACTGCCGACTGCTCGCGGATATTTGGAATTACTTCTTAGTTAGTTTGGATTACTTAATTAGCTTTTAATGAGACAGTAATATTTCCAAATTAGACCTCCGAAGTGCTCAAAGCGCTTGTAAAAGCAAATTTGTTTTATTAATGTTAGTACCTGGTTTAGTGTTTTAGACTATTGTAATGGTAAAGCTAAAATTGATTGCGAAATCTTAATATAGAATCTTATACCCAAACCCACAAACGACTTACTTACTTTTACAAGGCGCAAAGCAGAAGCCGCAAGCTTATTTCGGTTCCTACTTTGTCTATTATATACATCACCAAAACTTTTTATAATTACGTATATCCTTATGCAAAAAATTCAATTGCTTACAATATGCTGTGTAAGAATATCTAATTCTTTAAACTTTTCTCGCAGGGAATCACGCGGACTTAAATTGTGAAAGCCACGTATAGCTCTTTATAATTTAAATGAATTATTACTTAAATATTCAAGGCGTCCATCATCCGTTTGAATAATTATAAGAAATTTAATACAATTAAAGCTCGAAACATTCCGAATTACTTATGGGAATAGAAAGAAACAAATACTCCGTAACTGAGAGTATTTTAACATTTAAATTTCATCAATATTACAACGGACTTTCGAATTTATCTTTAATATTTAAATGAGTTAATCTTGTATGTATATATATTTTTGGAATCTCAGAAACGGCTACAACGATTTTTCTGAAATTCAGCATGCAGGTTTTGGGGGAGAAAAATCGATCTAGCTAGGTTACATTATTTCTTTTATCTTTAAAAAAATTCACCACCCAGGTACTGTTTGTTAAATTAAATTAAAAAGCTCGCGCCAACCCTAAGCGCAATGCACTTATTCTAAGTTTTTCTCCGGTCGATCGGAGGCAGAAATACGACGATTAGAAACCGGTTCGGCCGCGGCGGCGGACGTTGCACTCTGCAACTCGCCAGTCGCCACCGCCAGCCTCACTTTACACGTTTCCCTTCACATCCCATAGGATAGCGATGTGAAAACGTAATCGATTCATATAAAAATCGATTACATCCTACTATAACGAATACACCAAGGAGAAAGGAGGTTTTAGTCGAAAGCGGCAAATTGACAGCTATTGTATATGGAACAAATATATCATCTTTTTAATAAAAAACGGTTACCTGTAAAATCGGTTTTACGGGCAACGATTTTACGTGACAACGTCTTATTCTCAGTAGAATATTTATTGATATGAATATTATTAAATTGCACAAAAGGAACAAGGAATTGAATGAAAATAAGAATTGCACAAATTTTAACTATAGAAATATAGTTCATGTTTCATGTTTGAGTGGGAGAGAGACGCAAGGCATTCGCCAGTCCGGCGGGCCTCTCTTTCGTTCGGTGACTCATCGTAACAGACGTGAGCGGGCGTTACACTTTTTCATGAGTGACTCCAAGCCGTAACCTAATTTAAGACGTTGTCACGTCAAAAAGCGATATTAGAAATAGGTGTAGTGTATGCTGGTTGAGACGTGTGTAACGTACTTTGTACATTTACATACAAGACACATATATGTAATACATACATGAACATAGTCACACTAACTCACACTAGTACAAAGGTACATACATAGTCTCATGATGCACCACGACAGTAACACGAGAGCTCTTGGTGAGAGTGGTCGTGAAGTGACATGTTGTTACTTGTTAGTGCGTGTTTGAGCCTGTGCTGTATTCATACAACGTTAGTTTATAAACACTGCAATAAGCAATCCCGGAACCGAAATAAATTAATAATACAAAGCTACGGCTTCAGAAGCTTCGTAGATAGTAATATAGTTTGTGAGCATTTTTATAATAAAATTTCACAATCTATTTTGGACTTGCTTTTACACAAGTTCAAAAAAAGCAATTAAAAAGACACTTATTAAAAAGGTTATAATACTGTTGAGGACTATGTTGATGATAAGAAAGCTTGATTTAAATTGCGACAAGCTATTTAATTATAAATTTTGATTTGTGAACAATTACAAATACATTATTGAAATATTTATTTTTAAAAAGAGTTACCGCCGAATTTCTTGCTGGTTCTTCTCGGTAAGCGCACCTTTCCAAACCAGTCGTAGCTTCATTGTAATTTGACGGTTTTAAAAGCAAATTTGGATAAAGAATTATTTGAATTTGAATTTATCTTAATCAAATGTCGTACAATTACACCAAACTGCACGAATATCGGATTACATTAAGAGATTGCACCTAACATCTAAATGTGTAAAAATAATCGACTTTTATATATCTAATCGAATATTTTGTTGTTGATTGTAGATCATCAATTTTCTAAATATTACATATGAATCGGTTTTATAATAACTCAATTTTTCTTCTATTTATTCCCTTATTTCTATTAAAAAAAAACTTTTTTGTTGGACGAAACTATAGTATATAAAAGATAAGCGTGATATATTTAATCTAATTTTCAAACAGCGCATCTATTATTTTTTATTTTACCACTCCAAATTAATTTATCATTATTCTAATTAATTGACATCGACTTGGTCATGTTTATAATTAAATACAAAAGCCAAATATTTACAAAATGATCGATTATTTTTTTCTACTTTTAAATTAGAATTAGAAATGTTTTAAAGGTACAATATCGATTATTTAGAAATCGATTTTTCCACACCAAGTTACATCCCGTGGGATAGCCGCAAGAGCTATAACGTGAGCCCACACTGTTACTGCGCGACCAATTACTTGCGACTCGATATCAACTTCTAATTTGAACGCGAGCGTTTCTATTCATACAAATTCAGTAGATCTGTGGAATTACTAACATAGTATTTTTAAATTACTGTGTATCCAGAAAAGATGTACTAGCCGACAATAATTAAAATCTAAATTTAGATACAAAGAAATATAGAATAAAGAATCTAAATTTAGAAAAAGAATTTAAAAAAGAAATAAAGAATTTAAATTTAAATATAGAATAAAGAATCTAAATTTCACAAGAACCAAAGTATCAACCCATTATAAACATATTAAAAAAAATATATTGAGATTTTATTATCTATTACAACTTATTGAAAAATATATAAGACTTTAACAACTTTAAAAGTGTATTATACTTACAGCATACAGTTTATTGTTTATTAATGATTATTGGATTGATTTTTAAAATAAAGAATTTAAAAATAAATAAGTCACAAGTCGAAATTTTATCTATTATGGCCTATTATTTTTTAATTAATCATATTAAGAATTTTGAATTGTAAATATCTTGAGAAATGTGTTCCATTACGTTCAAAAAAATGCTTAGTATTTATTTCGAGTGGAATGATCTTTTGTTGAAAGGAATGCATTCACATATTTGGTCATTTTATGACCGCCGGATGATCGCTATTTAATATTAACTAAAGTGCAAATGCCAATTAATTTAATTCGCGCGCAAATGTCAGCGGTCCCGCCATCAGTGACCTTAGCTGACCTTTAACCGTCCGCGCATGGCGAGTAGGGGCGGTCTGTTAAAGTTTTTCATCTACAACTATTTTGACCTTCCCATTCATCTCACCTGGCTGTAATTGCGGATAAATTTTAGTTAATTATATGACAGCCACGCCGCAGAATTCTTTTTGTGGGGTCACGGGTTCATACCCAGAGCAGACACCAATGAGTTTTTTTACATGGCGTCATCGCTGGGCTATCAAAGCACAAGCTTTGATACGATTAATTGACGATACACAAGTATCGTAACTTGTTATCGAATCTACTATTATTAATATTATAAATGTGAAAGTTTGTGAGTATGGATGTATGTTTGTTACTCTTTGACATCGAATCCGCTAAATCAATCTCGATAAAATTCAGCACAATTATTCCTTATACACTGGGTTAACATATAGGCTATAGAAATCCTGTTAATTCTACAGGAATAGGATGGCATTGAAAAGCTTCATTTGTAATGAACCTATCACGCGAACGAAGTTGCGGGTAAAATCTAGTGATATTAAAATGTTCAACTAAATAACGAGTGATTAAAAGGCATGCACTATCGGAATGTACCCTTTTGAAACGTTTCCCTTCACTACAAAGGGCTTCGTAGAACTCCAGATGCATCTAGAATTTACAAAGTATCACTAAAACTATTTAAGGCTCTGCCCTTCCACGATAAAGTCTATTTCCGATCACAGGAGCTTCGTTGTCATAATTGGCGGAATAATATGTATTTATTAAATTAAACGGCGGTATTGTGTCAGTTTATAGCGTAGGCGAGAGGGGTGCGCGGGAAAAAACGTTAAAAAAACTCAGTTCAGTAAACCTAGATAGATGCCTTATTTGTAAACATTGGTGGCATTCATATTAAGGATTGTTTACAGTGAAAGAGAAGCTATAATTGTAAGTACATGCGTATACGAGCTCGGTAATTTTTTAAAGGATATAAAAAAGTGCAAACAAATGAAAAAAAGGTAACAGTATGGCCATTGGTCTGAATAAAATTAGTGCTATAAACTCTTAATAGTTGCTCTTACTCTCTTAAATTATAAACTTATTAATAAACTTAAACTCTTAATTAAATGTATCCTCCTGCCCTCATTCCACTCTAAATGGTTTCGGCACAACATGTTATAAACATGCTGTCACATGATTTGGCTGCGTTTTTACGACCGGCCGTCTGTCTGACGTCAACTTACCATAGTCGTATTTTACGACACCTCGGTAAGAGAGAGGGTGTTCTATTCCACTAAACCGGATATAACACGGTGGGTCAACTTACCTTAGTCGCCTTTTACGACACTTTCTTTTCTACGACACTTTTACGACTTTTTCTCGGTAAGAAATCAGGTTGGTCTATTCTACTCAGCCGGATACCACACGGCGGGTCGTCTTACCTTAATCGCCTTTTACGACACCTCGGTAAGAAATGAGGATGGTACTATTCTATTCAGCCGGATACCACACGGAATGTATAGAAACCGCCTATATTCACATCCTATTCTATTGGGTGCGCCCTTATTCGTGAGCTCTTCATTGAAATTATTCAGTAATCTAAATAAATAAATATATGGAGCATTTATACACATGGTCGTCCGCCTCCAAAGTAACTTAATACTTGTGATATGGTAGACTGACAACTGGTGAATATGTACATATAAAATTTTTAAATACATACTTAAATACAAATACGCCCAGGCTCGAAGAACCAACAAATTCTTTTATAGAAAATGTTGGACCTCAGCGGGAATCGAACCCGCGACCCGTGAAGTTGAAGACAGAATCACTACCCACTGCACCAACGGGCAGTCGACCAGGGAAATAGAATAAGTCTAGAAAAGGTAGTATAATTAAAAAAAATGCTTTCTGTTTCGTTATTAATATAACGTTAGCTGCGATAATTCGCAGCTTTAGATAGCATCCTTAATATCATCGCTTTAGCAGGACAACAATCGTGAACGCTGCACTATTTCTGCACATCTAGTTCTCTCATCTCATGTTCCCTATCGCATCCGTAGCTAGTTTTTAGAGATCCCCATTCTAAAAAGAGTCGCATATCTTCGTAAAATATAAATCACAAAATGTGTCATCAGTAAAATGAATATAAATCAAATGTAATCGACATAAAGAATACGAAATATAATTTATAGAATTAGGCGTTACTTTGCGGAGGTTCGTAATACAAAAGTAATGAAAATATTTTTTGCTATAATCCACGATAAAAGAAAATATATGTAATGCTTAATATAGAGTATACTATTCGTTCTCATACCGGATACTGCGACAAATTCGCAAAGCGCATGTCGTGGAGTCTATCTCCTGACGATGCTTCGGTTACGGGGCGAAACAATTGTTGAGATTGTAGTGGCGAATATGTGCAGTGCTTGTGTATTGTTGTTATAGGTGCCGGGTAGTGCATGAGTTTTACAAATTCTGCATGTATCAGGTATGAGAACGAATATGAAATGATTTGGCTTGATATTTTACAAGCGGCAATCTGCGTGACGTCAACTTACCTTAGTCGCCTTTTACGACACCTCGGTAAGAAACGAGGATGGTATATTCTACTCAGCCGGATACCACACAGCCGGTCAACTTACCTTAGTCGCCTTTAACGACACTTCAGTAAGAAACAAGGATGGTCTATTCTTCTCAGCCGAATACCACACGGCGGGTCAAATTACCTTAGTCGCCTTTTACGACACCTCGGTAAGAAACGAGGATGGTCAATTCTACTTAGCCGGATACCACACAGCCGGTCAACTTACCTTAGTCGCCTTTAACGTCACTTCAGTAAGAAACAAGGATGGTCTATTCTTCTCAGCCGAATACCACACGGCGGGTCAACTTATCTAAGTCAACTTTAACTTAACTTCAGTAAGAAATGAAGGTCTATTCTATTCAGCCGGATACCACACGGCCCTATTGTATTACTCTCAAGTAATAAATAAACTAGCGCTCATAAAACAGAACCCTGCAGTCCACATACATTAGAATTCTTATTAGGTTAAAGAACCCCGTACATTTTTCTATTTGCTCGCCAACTGGTTGTAAGGAATCGTGTGAAAATCCCACAGCGAGCGCACTTAACTAACGGAGTTATGAACATTGAGACATATATACTAATAATAGTTTTTGTGTTATTCTGTTATTGTGTAAAGGATTAAGGATCAGGAATTCTGCTTAATTCAATTTTCGACTTAACTAATAGATCAGTCTAACTGTATCTCTCAGTTGTCGTTAACTCATTAGTTAGTTGTTGTTGTTGTAATCTACTGTAATTAAAATATATATCTTTAATATTTAAATGTGTTAATCTTGTATGTATATAAATATATTTTTCGAATCTCGGAAACGGCTCCAAAGATTTTCTTGAAATTCAACGTGTAGGGGGTTTGAGGGGGAAAAATTTAATCTATTATATCTTTTTATCCCTGTTTTCGGGAAAATGCTACAATTTTCGTTTGAATTTAAAAGACAATTTTCGCTTATAAACGTTAAGTCATGTTAGTTCATTTGGTGATCGGGCGGTCTAGAGAGGTGAAAATACCTAGGTATTCGATCCCACCTGCCTAATTGTTTTTTAAATTATTTTCAATTTTTTAAGACATTATAGAACAAATGTTAAAGTTCGATCTATAATGTATTAATAAAATTGGTGATCAAATAGGATAAGAAGTATATTGTAAATATTATTAATGTATTGAAACTTAAATAAATAAAAAAAAAATAAAAAAAAAAATCATCAAATCAAATTAAAATAACCTTTATTCAAATAATGTCTTTCAAGCACTTTTGAATAGTGAAGGATCAATATGATTAATGAAGCTACAACTGGTTCGGAATGTTGCTCTTACCGAGAAGAACCTGAAAGAAACTCGGCGGTCAATCTTTTAAACATATTCAATATTACATTGTTAAATCACAGTTTTATAAACTGAAAGGATTTTCAAATCCAGGTTTTTTTATCATCTAAATAATTGTTACAACATGTTTTTAATACAACCTCCTTCATAGAGTTGGCGATTAATATGAAAAAGCATTGTGGCTGTCATATTTTTATGTGTCATTCGTTGAGTTGTAGCGAAAGAGTAAATGGGTTGACTCTGGGAAAACTGTTTTTTATTTATTGAATAAGAATAAAGGAGAAATATTGTCGTTTGTTATATTCAGAAGTGGGATGTAACCTAAACTCACAAATAGAGTGGACATACGGAATATCTGGAAATTTAAAGAGTTTAAAGAAAAGACAAATGACGATCAATATCTTGAGACAACACGGAGAGTGCGAATTTCGTATAATTTGAGAGATAGTTGCGATATGCGATGCTATGGAATAAAAAAATGGAGTTTTTATTGGAGAGATTATTAATGGTAATTGGTATTTGGTTAATTAATTCTGTGAGATCAACGTGACGATGTGCTATGTGAGGCCTTAGACGCGCCCGTGACTTTTGTTCGATGGAACTGTCAGCTAGAATGACGATTGTTCTCTGGATCTTTCCAGTTGTAACGATTGTTTTCTAGACTGTGGACATCTGCAACGACTGTCAGCTAGGCTCTGCCTAGAAGTGGTGATTGTTCTTTGAGCGTTATCATTTGCGAGTCTGTTTACGTGTGTATCTGCTGAGTTGGTTGCCACTAATTGAGCTGTGTTATGCCATGACAGTGATTGAGGGTGAGCTTGAGGTGCGAATTGCTTATGGTGCGAAAAGCTTAAGGAGTTGAGGAGTTGAGCTTAAAGAGTTGAGCATAAAGCGTGAGCTTAGAGTTGAGCATAAAGCGTGAGCGTAGTCCTGTCATGTCATGGCATGTGCAGTTTTCTTTTACAGATTAAAAGAGCATGTATTGAGTTTCTTGCCGATTCTTCTCAGTACAATCAGCATTCCGAATCGGTGGTAGATTCATTCCCAGAAGTCAGCTTGTGAGATTTGCGGGGTCGCAAATGTTGTCAGGATGGTCGACTGTTACAACATGTTTTTAATACAACCTCCTTCATAGAGTTGGCGATTAATATGAAAAAGCATTGTGGCTGTCATATTTTTATGTGTCATTCGTTGAGTTGTAGCGAAAGAGTAAATGGGTTGACTCTGGGAAAACTGTTTTTTATTTATTGAATAAGAATAAAGGAGAAATATTGTCGTTTGTTATATAATCTTTTATTTTATAATATGCATTACGTTTAAATGAGGGAGGTCTATTCTTCTCAACCGGACACCACACGGCGGGTACCACAACTTACTTTAGTCGCCTTTTACGACACACCGGAAAGAATGAGGGTAGTCTATTCTACTCAACTATTCAATTCTACGGCATATCAAAAGGCTGTCTATCTTCTTAAACGAATGCCTCCATATTGGTTTTAGCTCGGTAATTTTTTTATACTTGATTTTACTTATACTTAGTAGAGAGAACGGAAGATATGCTTACGGAGAGGTTAGCAAAACAAAAACATTGTTTTAAATTGTTTATTACATCAAATGCATTGCATTGTGATTTCCGAAACAATAAATAGATTGGTGTGATACAATATAGTTAGTTACCTTGTATAATAACGATTTAACTTGACAGTTAAAACATATATACTTTAAAGTTTATTTAACATTAAACACACACATAAAATGTTGACTGGTTATTTAAATAAAAATAGATTCAATTAATAAAATCATTGAAAATATTATGGTTTTAAAAATTGCGACCTCTTCCCATATGCGATTTCAAAAAAACAAAAGAAACAGCATAATAATTAAGTTTTTCTATTCATATGATATTGTAATATATAATAAGTGGAAATGTTAAACTTTTGTATACATTAAAAAGATTATTTTTGTAATTTAAATCGATATGAAACTACATTATGTCCCCTAAATTTTTTTGGAAAGAAGCTTTGGATTATTTTATGTCCAAAGAGCACTTTATTTTTTCTTGACATAAACAAAATAAGAGTAAAGTAATAAGAACAAACATAGTCTGTTATACGTCCAGCGGCCACAGATAACTCCAGAGATCCATCTAGCCATAACTAAATTATATTCTAGCAACAAATATGTATGTGTATAATATTTCTAAATTTATTGTGATATAGTCATAATTAAAATATTTATTCCGCTATAATACTAAGTATATGTATATTTAAGAATAAATAATAATATTTCGATCTATATTTTTCACCGGAATAACATTTATAAATTAAATAGTTAAGCTTAAAGGAATGAACAAGGCATTAAAATATAAAATAAAAAAAAAATAGAAAAGAATATCTTGTCTTTGGCTAAATACTGGTAAAGATTTCTCAATACAGAAGAATAAAATTGTACTTTACAGGCGACAAAATTAAAAAAGTAAAATATAAATCAAAAATACCTTTTAAATGTTATTTTACATGTATCTCGAGGAAAAATTTACATCGGAAAAACTTATATATATTAAAAAAAGGGGAAAATGGTGGTATATTCATAGAGTTATTAGACATAGAGTAGGTGAACCATAGACAAGGCTGTGAATGCGAGTATCTAACAAATAATAAGAGAGAGAAGATCAATACTTATCTTCGTCTAATTAAAAAATGAAATATTCATGAACTTTAAAAATTATTAGCACACTTTCATATTAATTATTTGTATTTATGCAAAAGAAAAAAATCATTTGAAATTTTCCAACATTCAATTTGATCAAACTAAATATAATCTTTACATAATTCCAAAAAAGTGACAGAGATAGATAGCCGTGCATTTTTTTTATCGATGGATACATTTTAAAATGGCTCCCTTACTATAGTTAATAACTTTATGGATATATTATTTATAAATAACCTCACAATATTTCTTGATTGGGAAAGTTCACTCATTGAAAGGAGGTTTTCTAATAAGATATGTTTACTAGAGTTCAAAAAATATTTCAACACCACAATCAATTTTAATATGACATAACATTAAAGACCTTGTACGCGTTGAGCATATAATTAAAAAAAATATGAGTATAGCAAGTATGCATTGTAAACAGATATATAAGTAAGCTCAAATCTCTGGTGCAAATTTTTAACGACCCTTGAATGCTTCAAACCAATTATAATACAAAAACGTACACCTTTTAAAAATAGCACCAATATTAAATATCAGCGCGTCTAGTGTACTCCGTGACGCTTTATAAAAAACATTTTAATAACTAGCAACACAGATCCATGATGCAAATAAATCTTATCAGACGAAAGAAGAGAAATGCATTTATTAATTGATTATTTTATACGTGTTAGTATACAGATATGATATAATTACATTTATTTTTGCACCTTATTTTTAATCACACGTACCCATAACGTTAGAATATACAATAGTGATAATGGAAACAGATATGTTTAAGTATACAATAATCTAATTATTTCATATGGTAACATTTTATTTATGGAATCATAGAGTAACATAGAAGTACATTAGCAAGGTATCATGGTGTCAGAAATCCAACTTGACTTATAATTATGAAAAGAAGCTCTGGAAAATTTCTTTTATATCCCCGTTGTGAGATACTATATTTTTTTAAACGTAGGCCTAAGTTACTAAACTACTGACATACTCAAAAACTCATATTAACAATCAAAAGTTAACGTATGTTAAAATTTACAAAACTACAACTTAACTAAACACAAATTGTTGCCAACTACAATAATTATACAAACATATCTAATTTTATTTGGTCTCATTTTAGTAACGGTCATTTCAACAGAAGATAAAACTATTTTACACTAAGCATTACGAGATTCTATTAGTTACCATTATACATTTAGTTGTCTATGATACGTGAGCAGTATAAAAATTTTTATCTGTTGTTTTGGCGGCATTCGGATGTTACAGACTATAAGCATAAAAACATGACCAATACTCAACAGATAAAGCTCGATTTTTATTAGCTGCCTTTTTTACTTTTTTTAAGGAGAGAAAACCCTTAGGCTTCTGAGTAAAGTGGCTAACACATTAGCAAGGCATTCAGCTCTTAAAGCCAATTGGCCTTCTAAAGTCGAATTCGAATCCTGACCTTGGCTTTTGTTGTTATGTTCGTGTATGATTTGCGCCATTTCAGCACCTGCCAGGTCCTTGAAAGCGGCTGTGACGTCGTGGACTCGAAGGACCAGATTCCTGGTTTGCAGAGGGGCCGATGTATGCCTGCCTAATGCCTGTTACAAACGAATAGTACTTTATTACTCGTTATATTATGTAAATATGGGTTAATATATAAGGTAAGGGCACTAGTAATTGACCATGTACTTGACCGTTTTGTATGAAATTTTAAATAATAAGCGTTTTGTTTGTTGTAGCTAATAAAAAAGATTAATAAATAATATTCAATTTTGAATATTAAACAATGGGCTACAGTTCTGAGGGTTTGGGCAGTTGTTGATAGATGGCAACAGGTAATTACAAATTTATTTTTTATTAGTTACAACAAACAAAACGCTTATTATTTAAAATTTCATACAAAACGGTTAACTACTAATACATTCTCAATTATTAGTGCCCTTACCTTAAAGCTTCGGGAAACATCCTAATGGCGCCTCCTGTGAAGCTGTACAACTGCTTAGGACGATGCTGCTGATGGTATGTGATTAGTTGTGATGCCATCAGGACTTGTGACAAACTTCGAGTAACCGACTTCAAAAGACCTTACGTTCAGCAGTGAAAACACTGTGGTTAAATCTGTATCTTTTGTTTAATCGTTGGATGATCGTCAGGAGTATATCATATGAATTCTAGAACTTTCTTATGCTGTATTTTTGATTTAATTTTTTAAATCGTGAACGGGCTAAGGAGGTTATTTTTAAACCACAACATTTTCCAGTAGTCGTCAGGAGTATATAGGACGCCCATACTGTCAGTGAATAAGATTTTTTACCTTCTTTGAATAATGTGAATATTGCAAAATTGTGAATATTCAAAATATTGTGAATATTGCAGAAAAACGCCGACAATGCAGCTAAACTCTGTCCAGATTGGGATGTTGGGATTTATGGTCACTACCTTGCTTTACTAATGTAAGAAATAATGTAACTACTGTACAGGCTACTGTAAGGGTTGATTAAGTGTGGTTTACAATACCTGTGCGAGGTCAGCCAGTCGCCGTAGAGGGGCGAGGCAGTCGGCGAGTGCGGCGGGCGCGGTGGGCGCGGGCGGCGAGGCGGGGGACGCTCCGAGCGCACCCACCAGCGTACGCGACGCACCAACCAGCGACACGGCGCATGAAGTTAGCTCGTTACGGGCGCGCTACATCATATAAAAAAAACCAAAGAACGTACATGCAAACTTCATTACTTTTACATTCCATCGATCGCCGCCGTAGCGTGCGGATGTCTGGGTCGAGCGCAATCCGGTTGCCGCTCCCCCCGCCTGACTCACGCCCCTGCCGCGTTAGGTAGTGAAAGTGCCCAAGGACTCTGGACTGTCAGTGTTGTTCGTTCCTGTGCAAGTGGATTGTGATAGTGTTACTGTGCTTCGATTAGGTAGTGTGGTGCTTCACGCATAACACTTGCCGTAGGTGGTTCCGTCCGTGCGTAAGTACACTAATTTTTAATTTAGGTACTCACCTCTTTCCCCCGAAGGGAGAGAGACTAAGAACTAGATTTTTTCTTAGGTACACACCTCCCTGCCCTCCGGCAGGGAGGCCACCCCCACACTAGCGGGCCAATATGGCCCCTACCCTGCGCCCCACGGGGCAACCGATTTTGGACGCGATTTTCGCGTTCCTACAAGCGCACCACCCCGCCATTTTGGAGGAGCTTACTAAGGCCCTCCCACCTTCCCAGGCCAGCAATGGCAGCCCGGCAGCACCTTCTCCCCCCTCTGCGGAGAAGGCCAAAACTCGTTCCCGCTCCGTGTCTCGTGACATGGAAGTGGAGGAACCATCCGATTCCGAATCCGAGACTCCCTCAGAGTCCGGTGACGAAGCCGAAGCATCCGATGCTTCGCAGTCCCCGTCCCCCTCGACGTCATCCGCCTCAGACGAGGACGACGGCTTCACCGCCGTCCTATCAAAGAGCCAGAAGCGAAAGCTGAAGGCTCCTAAGACCGTCCCGCCCAAAAGGGCCACCAACGACGCAGGTGCACCTGCCCCGCGCCCCATCCCCAAACCCCAGCCTGCCTCACAGGCCAAAACAAAACAGACTGACTCCCCACAAGACTCACCTATGACGGAGAGGAAGGAGAAGGTGCCGCCCCTATTTGTTAGGGAAAAAGACGCGTGGAATCGCTTAATCCCGCGCATGGACAGCTCGTCCATTCCTTTCACCTCTGCCCGGTCCACAAGCCAGGGTATAATGGTGCAATGTCCGTCTTCAACGGACCACCGTCGCCTCACGACACTCCTGAATGCCGAAAAGATCGGCTACCACACGTACGCCCTAGAAGACGAGCGCGAACTTCGCGTCGTCATCCGCGGGCTCCCCGTAGAGATAGACTGCGACCTTATTAAGAAGGACCTCCTCAGCCAGGGCCTTCCCGTAAGACAGGTACACCGCATGTACCATCACAGGACCAAAGTTCCTTATGAACTTTGCCTCGCGGTCCTCGACCTCAGTCCTGAAGGCAAACGTGTCTTCAACGTCCAAACAATATGCAGACTGTCGGGTCTGCGTATAGAAACGCCGCGTACGCGTGGGGTAATGGGGCAGTGCCACCGCTGCCAACTTTACGGCCACTCGCAGCGCAACTGCACCGCACGACCTAGGTGCGTCAAGTGCTTGGGCGATCATGGCACTGCCGATTGCCCCAGAACGGTTCCGTCCGAGGAACCTCCCAGCTGTGTCCTCTGCAGGACTCAAGGGCACCCCGCGAGCTATCGCGGCTGCCCGAAAGTCCCGCTTAGGGCAAAACGAGGGGGCAGAAGGGCCACCCGTAAAAAGGCGGACCGTACCGCCCCCAAACCAGCTGAGAGGTTCGTCTCCGCGCCTCTCCCCACCTCAAACCCCTGGCACAGGAAACCGGCATCCGAGCCGGCTGTGCCAGCAAAACCGGCTCAAGAGACGGTAGCGAAACCCGCTGCCGCCGTCTTGAGCTCCAATATAAGAGCTGCCGCTCCTAAAGCGACAGCCGCCCCTCCAGCAACGAGTTTCATTGACGACATGAAACTCGTTTGCGATATAGTGACCAAAATTGACACTACGGAGCTGTCAATTTTGGCAAACAAGCTGAGGAGTAATCCTCAAAACAGATTAATGGCCTTGCTCGAACACTCTAGTTTGGTGCAGGCCATCTCTAGGCTTTAAGCTTAAACCCTCACTGGGTAGGGCCAAGCCCCACTCCCTCAAGCTCGTCACGTACAACGCAGACAGGCTTATCAGACAGATGGACGAAGTCCGCGATTTCGTAGTTGCACACGATATAGATATTCTTCTAATACAAGAATCCTTCTTAAAACCCCAATTTCGCAATCCCAATATTGCGAACTACTGTTTGATTAGAAATGACCGTCTGTCATCCAAAAAAGGCGGCACGCTCATTTACTACAAAAGAGCCCTCCTATGCTCCCCCCTTGATTCCCCAAAGCTCACTAACATGGAGGCTTCAGTCTGTCAGGTGGGTATGACCGGCCATCAGTCGATCATACTAGCATCAGTATACCTCAGTCCGACCAAACGGGTACTCGAAAGAGACGTCCGCACCCTTCTCGCACTAGGCGACTCTGTAATACTGGCCGGAGACTTCAACTCCAAACATGGCCAATGGAACTCTCGCCGAACCAACCGGAACGGCACAATACTCCAAGGCCTCAACGGCCTTCCAAACCTCGCTTTTGAGGTGATAGCCCCTAACGAGCCCACCAGATACCCGCCTAACGGGGATCCAAACAGAGCAGATGTGTTAGATATATACATTTTCAAAAATGTAGCTCTCCAGTTACATTCTATAGAAGTCCTGCATGAATTAGACTCGGACCACCGTCCGGTTCTAATTCAGTTAGGGCAATCTACCTCCACGACCCCTCCCACGAAAACGATAATCGACTGGAGTAAATTAGGCGGGAAACTCCAGTCCCTAAACTCAGACCACCTAGATCAAATTCCTGACAAGATAGACTCCGTGGATAGTGCCAAGTTCGCTGTTACCCACCTTACGAAACATATAACAGACTCACTCGAGCGCTGCTCCAAGGAAGTCCCCGACGACCGCGGTCGTGGGAGACTACCGGACGACCTGCGCGACTTACTTAGACGTAAACGTGCCGCCACTAGGGCCCATGACGCATACCCGACAGACGATAACCGGAGAACACTCCGGCGACTTCAAAGAGAGGTTAGAGAAAAACTCAGCCTCAACCGTCAGTCCGCCTGGGACAACAAACTCTCAGAGATCTCGCCGAGTCACCTGGCTTTCTGGAAACTGGCGAAATCCCTGAGAGGAGATCAGTGTGCAGCTACACCTCCATTAATACGTTCAAACCGTCCGGTCGCTTTTGACGACATCGATAAGGCCGAATGCTTGGCTGACAGTCTTGAGGGACAATGTTCAAATAACCCCAGTCATCCCGAACACGCCGAATTCCACTCGGAAGTGGAAATGGCGGCGGCTAGGATATCCGCGAAGGCTCCCGAAAGCGAGCCGCTCACTCCCACTACCGGAGAGGAAGTCCGTTCCATTATCCAAAACCTGAAGACCCGCAAGTCCCCAGGCCCCGACTCCATATCCAACAAAGCACTCAAGTGCCTTCCCGACCAACTCATAAACCTATTAGTATTGATTTTCAATGCCCTCCTGTTAGGTTGCTCCTTCCCCGACGAATGGAAGGAAGCAATAGTAATAGGTATTCGTAAACCGGGAAAACCCAGTAATCTCCCGAGCAGCTATCGACCCATCAGTCTGCTCAACAGCTTAGGGAAAGTCTACGAGCGAGTAATCCTCGCTAGACTCAAAACGTTCATGGAGTCGATGAAGCTCATACCGGATGAGCAATTCGGCTTCCGCGCCAAACACACCGCGGTACAACAAGTACACCGACTTACCGAAGCCATCCTAAATGGCTTCGCCAAAAAACGGTACACCGGTACTGTCTTCTTCGATGTCGCCAAAGCCTTCGATAAGGTATGGCATGCGGGTTTAATATACAAACTCGCAAACCTAGGAATCCCCGATAGACTCGTTCTTATCATTCGCGATTATCTTACAAATCGCTCATTTAGATATCGTATTGATGGTGCGCTCTCCTCAAGACGTACCTTACGCGCCGGAGTCCCCCAAGGTTCGGTACTCGCACCGTTCCTCTACTCGCTCTATACGAGTGACATCCCACGATTCTCCACTAAAACTAGTGCAGTCACCCACTTAGCCATGTTCGCGGACGATACCGCAATCTATACCACTTGTAGAGATCCCATAACTATTAATGATAGGCTCCAAAGAGCAACCAACCAGCTCGGAAGCTGGTTCCGCCGGTGGAGAATCGAAATAAATCCCGATAAAAGCGCAGCAATGTTCTTTGCGAGATCTAGGAGAGCCATGGACTTCATCCGGAAGCCTCCTAGAGTCTCTATTTACAACAAATACATAGATTGGCAAAAGGAAGTCAAATACTTAGGTGTCATACTCGAACCTACCCTATCCTTTATCCGACACATCCGCGTTGTCCGTAACCGGGCAGCGTTCGCCATGGGACGCCTCAATCCGATACTGTGCAAGGCAAGTAAACTGTCACTTCGCAACAAAGTGACACTTTACAAAACTTGCATCAGACCCATCATGACGTATGCGAGCGTCACGTTCGCGCACGTCCCGAAATCACGACTGTGTCCGTTGCAGACACTTCAAAATCGATTCATGCGTACAGCCACTGGCTGTCCGTGGTTCGTGCGCAACGTGAACCTCCATAGAGATCTCGACCTACCCACGATAGCCGATCTTTTTAGACGATTCTCGACGACTTACTTCGAGAAAGCGTCCATCCACCCAAACCCCCTTATAGTGGCCGCGTCCAACTATAAGGTGTTCAGGCACCCCAATAAGATTCACAGGCGCCCGAAGAGCGTCCTTAACGACCCCGACGATGCTATCACGGCATCCAACAAGATACACACATTACATCTACACAAACAGCGTCTTCGCCGGCGAAGACGAGGTCCCCGCTTGCTTGTGTCAAGCGGCCGCAGCCCTCTGCCGCGGCCGCCGTGACGCAGACTTCTTCCAAGTCATTTATTAGATGCAGCCCTCCAAAACGCGCCGCCTTAAGCCGAGGTTCGGTCTCGCAGGAGACACCCTTAAGGCGACGCCCCCCTGTAGCGCGGGTGCTTGTAATGCACCCGCATGTATCACCCATTTCTTCTCGGCGATGCTTCAGCGCTCGCCCGTCTTATCGGTGACGCTGTCAAAGCCATTAGGGCTAACAGCATTAGTCATATTCGAAAAAAAAAAAAAAAAAAAAAAACATTACTTTTAACTTCTTAGATTTCTAAACTGCACCCCGCTATTAAACTCAACTATAACGTAATAATATTAAAATATTTGCACATTTCCATTGCAAATAGTTTTTCATTTCCATTCAAATTCAAAATACTTTTATACAAATCTGCATTTACTAGTCGTACGTTCAAATCGTACTAATCGCAATAATCTTCAATAAGTATATCGAATATTGTAAGCTATAATAATAATATACCTGAAACTTGACTTCATCTATGTCCTCACCGCCGCCATGCGCGTGTTGATGGGAACACTTCTGTGCGACCTGATGCAGCCGTTGTAGCAGACCGTCTACAGCGACTTCCGTCTTACACAACAAGTTCTCGATCGAAACATGGCCGTTGTTGCCCGCTTGGAAATCAGGAAACTTTACAGTGGGCGGAGATGGAGGAGTCGGTATATCATCGATAACATCCTCCTTAAATCTCACGTGATTCTGAACCTTCCCTGTCGAACTAGCGCTGTCCCTTCTCAGAACTTTCCGATCGTTCAGCGGGGGGCTGAATATATGATTGTCACCGACCGGCGCTCCGTTCAAAATATCAGGTCTATTGCTAAAACGTCTATTCATTTGTGGAGAACATAGGGATAGAGCTGTTGTCATCTCTTTATTTTTTAATATAGTGTTTTTAGTTTCCGAATTGGAACGCACGTGTCGATTCTGCAACGTCATTGAGCTGTAGTTCTGCGATGATCTAATGTTTTGCGTTTCGTCTTCGGTAAATCTGTTCTCGTTTTCTAGATTTCTGTAGGTAGTAAGGTTTCTTTGGAAGTGTGGAGAACCAATGCTGGCTAGACGCTCAGTAGCGCGCACCGGTGACAGTTTTTGCGAACTTTTTATCCGTAAAACTTCGATACTCGGTACTGGAGGTAATGGTGGCTTTTTAGGGGGCAGTAACAATGGTGGAGGAGGTGAAAGTACTCTGTTCTCAGGCCGCGGTGGCAGCTGTGGAGGAGTTTGAGTTTGAGACCCTTCATTCAGTTCACAAACAACCTTATAATTCAGTTTTCTATTAGTCAAAGTACCGAAATGGTTGGTAGTAATTTCTACAGCACTTAATTCGTTATTTGGACATGTAAAGGAGTTCGATCTGGGTCGGGGAGCGGGAGTTGGTGGCGTTTTCGGTGGTCGTTCTGGTGGTTTTCGTATTTCATTACTTTTTCTTCTAGGAGGTGGCCGTATTTCACAAACGTCAGGCATTGAGTCCGAATTTTGTAATTTTCCTTCGATTTTTTCAGTCTCATCGCTGCTCTCCTCATTTTTACTTTTGTCTTTACTGCAGCAAGAAAACATTCCTTTCCTCTCAACTGTCGGGTATTCTATTATGTGCGCGACTCCGTTCGATTGTTTTTCACTAGTAATACTTTTTCTTTTACTTTTAGGTGAATCGGATTTCGTTTGAGGTTTCGTTTTATCTTTTAACAATAAACTATTTCTAGCATCACTCAGTCCTTTTGCATTGAACATGCTTCTAATTTCGCTGACACTGAGAACTCCTCTTGTTACATCGCCATTTGACGTTTTAACGTCGTTACAGGAGTTCTGCTCATTTTTTGTTTCAGATATATCATTTTGATTAACATAACTAGCTGTGTCCCTATCTAAGGTAGATGAGTTTGATCCTGGTGGAGGAGGAATGATATACGACATGATTTCTTCAGGAGTAAGTTCTATTGCTGGTGTTATTTTAACTGTTGGTGGTTGTATCGTAACATTTGCTATAAATTCTTCTAATTCACTAGTTTTTGGTATATTGTCTTGGTTTATATCTTTTTCATCAGCAAATGATGGTGGTACGATAGGTAAAATTTGAGGCACTTGGGTTGAGCAGTCCAGTTCATCAGGAGTTTGGGGCGGAGGTATTAAAGTTAAATCTATAAGCTCAGCGTCATTGTCTACTACAGTTTCCTGGTAATAAAATGGAAATTCTGATGCGTTTTCTTCCCTATTGCTTTTTTCTCTCAGTTGTTTTAAATATTCTTTCAGATTACATTCTTTTGCATCCAACGTAGCATCAGGGCTATGTAGTCCAAAACTTGTTCTGACTACTTTGTTAGAAGATTTATTTTGATGTTTTCTTATAGGACTACTTGTAGGCGTGTAGGAAGAATCATTATCACTTTCCGAGTATGCAACATCATTGTTTAGAGCTAGTAAAGCGTCTGTGAGACCACAATTATTGAGTATTGCACTTAAACCTTGAGATTGTCTTTTTGTTAGATCACCGCTATTATACTCTTTTTCAGTTTCAGCAACAGTTAAACCATTTAATCCTTGATTTATTGTTTCAGTTAAAAGTAATAAAGAGTCACTATGTTTTAAGATGCCCGGAGCATCATCAGCGGCCGACATTCTACTATTAATCGATTCCGTATCACTCTCTAAATGATCCACACAAGTCTCTTTACCGACTAATTCATCTCTTAAAACAATATTATATCCATTATCATTATAAACATCACAATTTTCAGTCAAATACAGTTCAGAATTCTCAACTAATTTTTGCATTTCCGCCACTCTCCGTAACACTTCTTCGTTCTTGGCTTCTACCAACCGCGGATTGCTTGCGTTCTCTAACAGTTCCATAGATAGGACGCTTTGTAGATCAAAGCCCATACCATCGTCTAGATAACAAGCATCGTTGGGATCAAAAAGTCTGAAATCTTCATTTCTTTTACATTTCTCAAAATGAATGTCATGACCAAGTAGACCCGGTTTTGATTCGTAGCCAACTAGAGGACTCGAGTTATTGCTGTGATTTCTGTTCGCTATGCTCGTGTTCATGTTTGTATCTAAGGTAGATTTAGGTTGGTCTGGCGTGGAATGATACGGAGGTGGCATACTGAATATTGCGAAGTGCTTTTTGCCGAGAATCATAGGATCGTCGTAATAGAGGTAGCTCCATTTTGTTGGTACGACGTTGTGTTGCGACAGGTAAGGCGGAGCTGGAAATAAACGTATTTAAATAAACAACTATCCCTTGTAGTTTTATTAAATCTTATTATTTCTAATATTTTTTATATTTGGAAACAGTTTTGCATAAATTTATGAAATACAAAAGTAATGATGATAAAATTTCGCAAAAGCTTTGAGATAAACTTGGAGAGAGATTTTAACCTCTCTTGTGATGGTAGTGTTGCAGAATCAATCCTTGAGATTAGTGAATGCGTTGGAAGCTAGTCTGTTTTTTTATAATGTATAATATGTACACTTTATTTCATCACAGGTGATAGCAAAACAATATTATTATTATTGCGCGATAGATTTCCGTGAAAAAACACCTTATTATATTTAAAGGTTATTTTATTTACGTACCTATATCCTCTGTCATCGGTTCTCTTTCTAGCTCAATATTCAATTCCCGACCAGTGGCGAGTTTGTAATACCTGGAGTAACAAATATAAAGATATTAATGAGATTAAAACATTAACAGAAGTATTGAAACTTCCGCTATTTACGAAAATGTTCAAAACCCAGGTTCGAAACCCACGTGTCATCGGCGCCTTCTTTCTTTTTTATTTTTTTCAAATATTTTTTTACATCTTTTAAAAATTCACCTTCACCCAGGTACTATATATTATATACTCACCCAGCAATAACAAGAGGCATCTCAACCGCATCTCGCTCTTCCATAAGCAAAGCCAGCACTCGGTCCCGCTGCAAGAAGATGGCGACGTCCGCGCTTCCTGAACATTCGCTCTTGACGCGGACTCCTTCCACTTCCTCCAATGAAGCGATGGATTGAGGCTGAGGAATAGAATCCGATTGAACCTGTTCGACGTTACAAACTCACGTTTAGTATTATTCTCCAGCCCTTATCCCACTTCAATTGGGTCGGCACATGTCGGCTAGTTATTTTACGACCGGCCGCCTGCCTGACGTCAACTTATCTTAGTCGTATTTTACGACACCTCGATAAGAAAGAGGGTGGTCTATTCTACTTAACCGGATACCACACGGTGAGTCAACTTACCTTAGTCGCCTTTTACGACACCTCGGTAAGACATGAGGGTTGTCTATTCTATTCAGCCGGATACCACACGGAGAGTCAACTTACCTTAGTCGCCTTTTAGGACACCTCGGTAAGACATGAGGGTTGTCTATTCTACTCAGCCGGATACCACACGGCGACGACGATACAAATTCACGTTTAGTATTAAAGTGACATCATCATTCTCCAGCCCTTGTCCCACTCCAATTGGGGTCGGCACATGTTTAAACATGTTGTTACTTGTTTTGGCTAGTTATTTTAAGACCAGCTGCATGACATCAAGATGCCGTAGTCACCTTTTACTACACCTCGGTAAGAAGTGAGGGTGGTCTATTCCACGTAGCCGGACACTCCGCGGCGGAATTTAGTATTGAAGTAACCTAATACAAGTTGTTTTGTGGCGAATTTCAATAGAGCAACGCGTAAAACAAAACTCGTGAGTGTTAAAGAAACCTATTACTTGGAATTGCAAGAAACCACTATTTTAAGTTAAGTTTTATTAAAAATTTCTTAGCGTGATCTCACAGATGATATCATTGAAATAAGGTTTAGTTAATAACTCAGTTAAGTGTAACTTTTAATAAGGTCCCTTTAATACTGAACACGCCAAATATTATAGTTAAAAAGTCTGTTGATTCCAATATATACATATTATACAACAAAGCTCTAATTTATAGAATTAGGCGTTACTTTGCGGAGGTCCTTAATACAAAACTAATGAAAATATTATTTTGCTATAATTTTCATTAGTTTTGTAAAACATAGTTCCCAAAAGCTGTCTGTCTGTATGTGATCGATTTTTTCAAAATCTACAGAACATTGTTTTGTACAGTGTTCAGTTAAGTGTAATTTAAAACTGAAGTCAATTCGAACGAAATCATGGGTACCAATAAAAATAAATAAATAAAGTGTCTGTGAAGTATAGTAATGTGTTGAATATCGTGTCCTTTATACAAGGCAAGAATATAACCTTTGGTACGTGAAACTTAGTTAAAATAACTATAGTCAAACTTACCACGGAATTGTTCCGACCCACGATCTGGCTGAGTCCAAAACGCGGTGACACCAGCAGGACACGCTCTGGTCGGGAGCTGCTGAAGCACTTGGCACCGTAACTGGGCAGACCGCCCACGATGTCCAAATAGTGAAGTTTGGCCTGAAAAAAGTAAACGGTCTGGTTCTATCCCACTTCTGAACATTGGCCTCTAATCTTGAGTCTTAACTTAGGAGAATTCTTGAATCTATGCAATTCGTATTGGGGCAGCGTTGTGGCTCTAAACTCTAACCTTTCTTACCCAAAAAGGAGTGAAGAAGGTTGTGCCCAGCAGAGGTAGTAAGTAATACGCCAATAAAAAAAGGTATTACAGATTTAGACCGATCTATTAGTTAGATTTCGTTGACCGATTGAAGCGTCTAAGTAGTACATACGGTCGCGGTTCGATGGCCTACATCTATACTTATTATAAAACAAAGTCCCCAAAAATTGTCTGTCTGTATGTGATCGATTTTTTCAAAATCAACTGAGCAGATTTTTGTACTGTTTTTACTTAAAAGTAGTGCAATTCTTTCGGAAGAATGTTGCATTTGCATTTGCCCTTCATTCTCCTGGATCTGCATCTTCCTAATATCTCTTACGGATCCCCTAATATCTGCATTGGCACTAAAAGGTAAAAAACAGTAGTCCAACCTGCAGCTGCGTCAAATGCCGCTGTCCGCCGGTCATCTGCGCGTTGAGCTTCAAGAAGTGGCCCACCAGCCGCCGCAGCTCCTTGCGCTTCATGCTCTCCAGCAGGCTGCTGGGCACGAACCGCTCGAAGCCGAATTCTCTTCTGCAAATTGAGAACAGTAATAATTGGTAACAGGATTACTTGAGAACAAGAAACCTGCACATCTTTAGAGAACTCTAGGGATTGTGTAAATTACCAATCCGCAGCGTGGTAGGTCCAATTATCTTGAAAATTGGAGAGAGGAGACCTGTCCAACTGCTGGGCGTATCCTAGTATCGAAGCCGACACGAAGTGCTTGTGTGATCTTCTCTTTGGGTTTAGCGTATATCGGATGCATATAACCAGTTAACATTTCACTTACTCAACAGCTTTAACGGTGATCTTGGCTGGTGGCAGGTTGTGCGCCAGCGCGTGCTGGTGGATGTGCAGCGCGGCGAGACGCAACGCGACTTCCGGCTGCAACTCTGGCGCGAACCGGTCCTGGGCGACGTCGTTGCAGCACTGCATGTACAGGTAGTCCAGGGCCGCGAGGTCCCGCTGAGCCAGATCAGCGGCAGATGACGGCATGAATACAGCGCGGAACAGACACCGCATCTTGTGGGACCCTGGACGAGCAGCGATCTGAAAAGGAGAAAGGTAGTGGCCTATATTCTTATTATCATTATCTCTTTTTATAATTAATTTAATTAATATCATCTATTATGTCTTTGAATCTGTACAAGACAGTAACGACTGAATGTAAATAGTATTAAGAATTATATTTTTAAAAGAGCAACCGCCGAGTTTCTTGCTGGCTCTTCTCGGTAGGAACAGCTTTCCGAACCAGCAGTAGAGTTGAAGATTCAAAAGCACTTGTTTACAAGTTTATTTGAATAAAGAATATTTTGAATTTGAATTATACATAGATTAGGGGAGCCATAGGCAAGACTGTAAGTTAGAATGTGAATAGTTTATAGTATTAGGCGTTACTTTGCGGAGATCCATAATATAAAAGTAATAATAAAATTATTTTGCTATAATCTATATAAATGAAGTAAAATGAAAATATATTATGCTAAATGTAGAGTGGACAATCTGTTTTCATACCTGATACAAGCAGGATTCGTAAAAACACACGCACATACCTCCACCACAAGCACTTCACACATTGACTTTCACAAACTCAACAATCGTTTCGCCCAGCAACCGAAGCATCATCAGGACTCCACGACAAAATCGCAAAGCGAAGCAATATCCAAATAAGCTTATTACATACTAATTGGTTAATTATATACTAATCGGTTCAACCCCACCATTTATTTAATTTTGCCAAAATAAAGTAGTAATGTAAAGTAATAATGAATTCTAATGAAGTCTATCTCCTGATGAAGCTTCGGTTGCGGGGCGAAACAATTGTTGAGTTTATTATAGTGAACGTGTGTATGTTATGTAATGTGATGGCTGTTGTGGAGGTTTGTGACTAAGGTAAGTTGATGTCAGGCCGGTCGTAAAATACTTGGCTAAATCATGTGACAACATGCCTGTAAGATGTTATGCCGACCCCACTTAGAGTGGGATAAGGGCAGGTGAATGATGAGGATGCTGATTCGTTGACAATCAACATGTTTTTAATATATTGTGCCGCCCCCACTTAGAGTAAGAAAAGGGCTGGAGAATGATATATAATATATAATATTTTGTACGGATATACAAAATAACCTTACCCTGGCCAGAGATTCTTTCGGATCCAACAGAGTGAGCTTGTTCCTCCTCAAGCTTTTCACGTGCTCCACCACCAAGCTGAAATGCTCCTCAGCTATGATACACAGCTTGTCCCTCAAGCTGGTGACCACGTCCGCCACGGTGGTGGTGGCGTCGTACTTGAAGGATTTCGTCTGACCGTTCTCGAGAAATACTTTGAGCACGTTGGCCATGGGCGGCAGGCATAGATCGCCGAGAGAGAACGCTGATGGCTGAAATATAAAATATATAACTGCAGGAATTCTTTCATGGAATTAATTTTGTTATAATTGGCGATAAATAGAGAGAAAGAAAATAGAAAATATATTCCATTCTTCTTCTTTGTGGACGTCCAATGCTGGACATAGGTCTCTTCACGGGATCTCAACAACATACGATTTTATGCAGCTTGTATTCCCACGACGTTTTTTAGGTCACCAATTCATATCGTAGGGATCTACACTATGCGGTGTGATGGTGCCATTCCAACACCTTATGAATATAATACAAAATATGGGCAATAAAAAATGTAGAGTATACAAAAAGTCATAAGGCGATTCCTTTCATCAGTTTTTGGAAAGAGAACGTATAAAAGTTTCATGTAATTCTTGGTTTTTTTGGTACTTTACCTATCTTTTAATGACCAATAATTCTCTTAAAATCGTTATATTTAAACAAGTTGTGATTTGTGCTCTTGAAGTATATTAAGTTCTGTTTGTTAACATAGCCGAGTAACACTTGTGTAGTAATTTAATATCGGATATTGGGTTTGTTATACTTTTTCCTAGAATATTAATTAATTATTTAAATCCTAGAGGATGAAAACTTACAGGGTACATCGGTGCTCCGTTCAATTGGACTGAATCCGCGAACCTGACCCTCGGAGGTCTCGCTCGGAGTCTCGCCCTTTTAGCTGCTGATAGGAAGGCAGACCTTCTGGTCAGGTTGCCGCTCCTTGCAGGCTGGCATACGCGCAGGGTGACCTTCTCCGTGCAAGCTCGCACTGCTGATATGACGTGCTCACGAGCAGCTGAGCTAACATCCTCTCCATTGACGCAGAGGATCTGGTCGCCTGGTTCGAGCTGGAATATGTGTGATTTATTTATTTTTATACATATAGTTAGAAATGAGAAAGAAAAAGTAAAAGGCACATGTATAAAGGCGGACTTATTCCTAAAGGGATCTCTTCCAGTCAACCTTTGAGTAACAGAAGGAAAAGGACAAGAAGTGAAGAAGAAAGAGAATACGGCAAATGTAGAGAAAAAGAAAAAGTTTAAATAAATTTAACTATTTAATCTATTAATTAATTTGGGTAAAATAAATAGATGAAAGATGGTACTAATATATAATAACTTAAGACAAAAGCGATCAACGATGACTCAATTATTTTAACCTAGAAATTATAGCAATTTAAAATAACTAACAAGCTAATAATATCTCAACATACGTTTCCTAGAGTAACCGAAGTATCATTCGAAATTACACTCCACAACAAAATCGTAAAGGCATTACCCAAATAAGCTATAGTAGTCGGTTCCACCCCCACCATTTATTAATTTTTAATGTCCCCTTACTTCCATGAAAAGAATTGTTTATCATCAACTATTTATGCTAGACGGGAATGGCAAGACAATTCAATAGTTTCGTCAATATATCAATTCCAAAATAAGATTCTTATTAGCTTATCAGGTAGTATAGGAGGAAGTTCAGTTTCTCTCCTCATTGCCAACTTCTCCTACCTCACGACGCATCTTCCTAAACGTCGAGATGCAAATATGAACTAAAATGTAGGTTAGAATACGAATGACAACTGCTCTTGGACAATATATCATACAGATATATCTTTTTTTGTTCTTGGATCAACTTACTTTCCCGACGCTCGGCGAGTTATCCGTGACGAATCTAACGAGCACAGGCTTTTCGGAGCCGGCGACGAAGCCGAAACCGAGCTCAGAGTCTCTCTCCAGAACCACATCCCGAGGTGCTGGCGGAGACTCACACGAGAAACCTTCAGGAGCGACGTAAGTTGTTGTTTTGTTGACATGGCTGAAAGGCAGATATGCGATTTTAAGATACAGGTGGACGATATTAAGCGTATATTAAAAGACAAGTATGTGTGTCCACGTGCGGCTTATTGCGAACAATGATTACATTGCATATAATTATTATCCCTTGCGCCCTGCGTCCAGTGTGATATCACCTCATCATCAACCAATGGGAGCGGACTTCGATGACGTGATAACATTTTGGCGTAGGATTTAAATGTCAGAAAAACTCATTGTGGGATTCGCCTCCGGATTGGGTCGGAAAGCGGGTATGTCGAAATCTAACTGACTTAAAAACTGACAGTGCTCCATTACTTTACTGGGGTTAAGGACAGGGTAACGTTGTATACATAGCATGCCTCCGTTAATCAATGCATCGGAGGCATGCCGCATCGCCTCGGAAACGTACTCTATATTTGCTTATACACAAGTTTACGACAGAATGATTCTACCACCAGTTCGGAACACTAATCCACTTGAGAAGGACTGGCACGAAACTCAATGGTCGCTCTTATCACGAATAGCGATTATTTGAGGTTAGCTTCTAATAACACGAAATACAAAACAGGTCACCCAAACACGTCTACCTCGTACGAATGCCGCACGCCAAAAGAGATTGAAAGATTTTTTTTCTATTTTACTTTATCGCGGATCTTAGGAACATAATTGTATTAATACTTTGAACGTCATGAAACTTACTTGATGTAATAAGGTTTCCCCCTGCTGTCCAGCGCCTGCTCCCACCCGTATGGCAGTTCATCCTCAGTGCTGTCACAGTCTCTGGACGACCAGCTCTCAACTGGAGGCAGCCAGCTCGCAGTACGCGTGATGTGGCTGGAAAAGAAACTGACTGTTAAAATCAGAGTTTACGGTTTTCGTAAGAACTTCTTTTTTCTTTATTGCATTTTTTTATACCTTTTCAATAATTACCGATCATCGTTCATCCAGATACTTATTATAGATGCAATCAACTAACAAATCTCTGTTTGTCTGTCTGTAGTGTGTGCGATGTTGTTGATGTCTTTTATGGACTAAATATTGCCTATTATTCTTGGCGATACACTATAGTACTTTTTATGGTGGTTTCGTTAATCTGTGTTCACCTACATTTTTGTGGTTTGCGTGGCTCGAACCTGCTCACGTGTAATTAATATTCTCATTGAATTTCTTGTCAATCTTTATACTTTTACGATTTTTTTTTATAAAAACCTAGCTCGATCAATTTTTCCCTCCAAAACCCCTACATACTAATTAATGTATCCGTCCGCCCGTCCGTCCCTCCGCATATTTTAGAAAATTAGTACTCAGAGTACCAGTCAAAAGAACCCAATTCCATTCTAAGCTACATGTACCGTTTGTTCATACCAGATTCAGACAAAATAGTTATCTTCTTAGAGCACCTATTGCGTTTAATAAATTATGTAAGAGTAATATACATTTAGACTTGTTTTGTGCTTCTGCAACCTCCGCTCGTAGAATTTTAACTTCATATTTTCTTTCTAAAATATTTTTACGTATATATATATATATATATATATATATATATATATATGTAGACTCATCAGTATCTTGGACATTATTCTTAGACATTAGTGGGCGTAATTAGGGTATCGTGCATATGGAAAAGTACAATGCTTATCTTCAACTTTATATTCTTCTTAACAATTTTCACAACTGCGCCATGACAAGCATCTGTCTTCATCTCTCACATGCGCCGTCTGCATTCTGTCACCGCTGCGCCTTCTATTTTCAATGTATTTTCAATATATTTTTAATGATGGAACGTTGCTTGCCAGGATGCGACACGGCCATCCTGCGAGACACACGTCCCCGTGTGTTGATCTGTAACAAATAAACGAACCCAGAAATTCCGTTCGGCCTATCCTACAACATCTGGGTCATTGGGGTCTAGATCTTTTTAATAAACGAACAAAACAAGGAAAATTATATCTCGTCATAAGTGATAAGTAATAGTGATAACATCATTGAACTATGAAATCCAACAAATAACATGTAAGGCCATGCCAAACCCATAATGCATACGAAAAGTACTGAGGCAGAGTACCATTGACTGACACTCACCATGACATTATAAAAATAAACAGAAAACCTATCAGAATTTACTTCAAAAACAACCCAGGTATCTTGTTCGTGGTCTACCGCTTCTGTCTCAGCAGAAGGGTCTTCCCTCAGGGATAACGAGTCCACATGACTCACGGCCATCGCTACACAGCTAGACCCGACTATACCACCCAGAGCTATCGCTCCCTGCGTACCCACGGACTACTCAGAGCAGATACCGATTTCTACCGGGCTACAGACGATACCCTGGTGTCATCGACCCCCAGAGCTATCGCTCACTGCGTACCCACGGACCACCCTGAGCAGATGCCGATTTCTACTGGGCTACAGACGATACTCTGGTACAGTCACCGACCCACCGAACCAAGAACCCGTCTGTATAAACATCAACACAAATTACGTTAACACAAATCTTGTCATTATCAATAGGTACTTGACTCTCAGGTATTTTTGTAAAACAATAAGACACATTATGTTTTTGACTAAAAGAGCTGGATTGGCAAAAGGTGAACAGTTCACCCTCTTCTTATAATTTCAGTTGCAAAACCGATTACTTTTACTTGACAATTATTTGAAAGATACTATAAACATTCTTGTTAGCCATCCCTATTAATGACAACATTATCAATTATTTCCGAACTAAATTTTTTAGCTATAGTCTCTTTTATGAGAGAACATCCAGGCCCAGACACAAATCAAAGTAATAACACCTACCAAATGATGTGAAAGCTCCTGATGGCGGTTTGACCAGACTTTGGTCTACAGTCTACTCGTCGGTGTACTGGTACCTCAAAGAGCAGGTCCATCGGCCATGCAGCGACTCGCGACGTGACCCAGCCTGCTACACCTGTAGCACACAAATAATTTGTAATCTGCTTGTCATCGTTGTCCAGAGCTTACCACAGTACCACAGACAATAGTCTTTTGGTTCCAATATCCGTTTGCGACACTCCATTTTTCTGTGCACTGCTGATCGCAACTAAGACCCTTGAATTGGGATCGCGTTGAATCTGCGATCCTCTATAAATAACTTTCGTTTCAAACAGGAGTATACTTGTAGTTCCTGGTGCAGCTTTTGACGCGAACATATCTCCGTTGTGAATGCAAGCCATTGCAGTCATATATCAATTTTGTACCAAATGCGTAATCACCGTTCATGCTGCTATTTGCACTATATTTAAATTCTTCCAACAATTCATCAACGTAACTCAAAACGTAACACGAAAACAGGCATATACAGAATGATTTTTAATTATCCATTGATCTATCATTGCTTAAATTAAAAAGTGCAGCCGCAAAAATTTCCAGAAAATGTATCTTCTTTTGTTTTTCCGTCCAAGTATAAGTCAGCTGTAGTACACCACAATTTTACGTAAAATCATCGCTTATCAGGATTAAACCCCGGCAAATTGATATTATTTGTCTCGCTTGGAAAATTTTTTTTTCTTTTCTTTTTTGTTGTTTGTATTGTTTTCTTTCGGAACTCTTGTAGTATCCGCCATTGTGAGTCATCATAGTCTCTTCATACTATCCATCCATTTGCACGATTGAATCCCACGACTGATGTAGACTCATCAGTATCTTGGACATTATTCTTAGACATTAGTGGGCGTAATTAGGGTATCGTGCATATGGAAAAGTACAATGCTTATCTTCAACTTTATATTCTTCTTAACAATTTTCACAACTGCGCCATGACAAGCATCTGTCTTCATCTCTCACATGCGCCGTCTGCATTCTGTCACCGCTGCGCCTTCTATTTTCAATGTATTTTCAATATATTTTTAATGATGGAACGTTGCTTGCCAGGATGCGACATATATAATATCACGTATTTATATTATATAGACCAAAATATCCTTTAAAATAGTATTATTTTTGTCTTGTAGTTGGAGACTCAAAAATTATTCACTGACGAATCAGAGTTTACGGTTCCCGTAAGAACTTCGTAATAATTCCACACTTATCTTTAATATTTAAATGTGTTAATCTTGTATGTATATATATAAAAATATATTTTCAGAATCTCGGAAACGGCTCCTGAAATTCAGTATGGTTTTAGGGGAGAAAAATCGATCTAGCTAGGTTTTATTTTAAAAAAACTTATTTTAGATGCGATCAACTAACAAATCTTGCTAAAATTTTGGTTACGTATATATATTATATTTCTGTATCCGTGCTAGAATATCTATATATTTATCGTCTATCTGTGAAAACTTGTAATTGGCCTTATTTTGTAATCTATTTTAGTATCTATTCCGATGCATTACAGCAGTTTAAAAACACTGTTAAAAAGAGGCTGATACAGAAAGCCTACTATACTCTTGAAGATTATTTAGAAGATAAGAATGTGTGGATATAGCTCTCTTTGAACATGTACAAGACAGTAACGACATAATGTAAATAGTATTAAGAATTATATTTTTAAAAGAGCAACCGCCGAGTTTCTTGCTGGCTCTTCTCGGTAGGAACAGCTTTCCGAACCAGCAGTAGAGTTGACGATTCAAAAGCACTTGTTTACAAGTTTATTTGAATAAAGAATATTTTGAATTTGAATTTGAATTTGAATTTGATGTAATAGCTGTAAGTTTTATGTAAAATATGTCAATGATTTAATATCGCCTGCTATCCTTTATCATGTCGAGGACAGCTTTTGTCTGTCGCCCGCCATCAAAGCGTTACTTTATATAATGGCTAATTTACACAGGTGTGTATGAGTGACCCAAAAAGCGGGCGAATGTTCGGGCTTTGTCACAGTAAAGTGCCGGGTTACTTACTTTACCAATTATTACCTTGTCGACCTTCACTTTGGCTAGTTATGTATAGAAAGTACAGAATTATAATATTATTGAAGCCGTTTCCGATATTCCGAATCAACATCTTCCTGCCCTTATCCCACTCTAAGTGGGGTCGGCACATGTTATAAACATGTCACATGATTTGGCTACGTATTTTACGACCGGCCGCCTGCCTGACCTCAACTTACCTCAGTCGTATTTTACGACACCTCGGTAAGAAAGAGGGTGGTCTAGTCTACTAAACCGGATACCACGTGGTGGGTCAACTTACCTTAGTCGCCTCTTACGACACCTCGGTAAGAAATGAGGTTGGTCTATTCTACTCAGCCGGATACCACACGGCGGGTCGACTTACCTTAGTCGCCTTTTACGACACCTCGGTAAGAAATGAGGGTGGTACTATTCTATTTAGCCGGATACCACACGGCGTATTCCGAATATACACACACACACACACACACACACACACACACACACACACACACATACACACACACACACACACATACACACACACACACACACACACACACACACAAGATTAACTCATTTAAATATTAAAGATTTGGATTTGATTAATTGAATCCTACTCTGCGAATACTGCTTGGATTAGACATTATTTTGTGTCAACCCTGCTTTAGTAAAAGCATTTATATGTGATTCCTGAAAATGAGGAGCTATATATTTTTTCAGCAACATTTCATATTTATCTTTGGATGTTTGTACAGGTTAGGAACGCCGAATAAATTATGGGACACGCTAAATCGGGTATTCTCTAATTAAAATACGCCTATGGCACATAAAAAGTGGGCGAACGGTGACTGTATGACTTTAGCGGTTGTGGGTTCGAACCCCTAGGAAAATATTGACTAGTCGGATAAAGAAAAAGAATATTAATTAATATTATATCCTCCTGCCCTTATCCCACTCTAAGTGGGGTCGGCACAACATGTTAAAAACATGGTGTTACATGATTTGGCTGCGTTTTTACGACCGGCAGCTTGCCTGACGTCAACTTACCTCAGTCGTATTTTACTACACCTCGGTAAGAAATGAAGGTGGTTTATTCTACTTAGCCGGATACCACACGGCTAAATATTAATATTTATATATTAATTAATAATTAATTGTCAAGACCTGGAGCTGCGGCGGAAATGGCCGAATCCGGCAAACGGCGGAAGTATGCAACTCTTATCGAGAGTTATATATTTGTGCCATTTGCAATTGAGACCTTAGGGCCATGGGTGCAAAAAAAATATCCGTTTTAACACCACGTTTGCCTCTTCAGGTGACAAGAGGGCTGGCTCCTTTTACGTACAAAGAATCAGCTTAGCGATTCAGCGCGTAAAACGCTGCCAGCATTCTTGGGACCATTCCACGTGGGCATGATTTGTATAGTCCTAGCGTGTAAGTAATTTAAGATAGATATAACTTGTACATTTTTGCTGTAAATAAAAAAAAAAATTTGTTACAAATGAAAAATTTAAAATAAATTTTGCTAAAGAATACTAATTAAATTATCTAGTACCACCGAGCCCTGGTCGGTATTTTTATTTAATATATAAAAAAACACAATTAAAAAAAATGATTTTCTATTTTCCAGACCGCCCATTACCCAATTGAGCTACGAGTATCATGACTTTGCAATTGGCAGCGTAATTATACTTTGCGTTGTCATAAAATTATAGTAATTTTTCAGTGCCCGAAAACAGGGATAAAACAACATTTTACATGCTAAATTTCATGAAAATCGTTAGAGCCGTTTCCAAAAAAAATATATCATCATCTTCCTGCCCTTATCCAACTCTAAGTGGGGTCGGCACGACATGTTATAAACACGTTGTCACATGATTTGGCTACGTATTTTACGACCGGCCGCCTGCCTGACATCAACTTACCATAGTCGCCTTTTACGACACCTCGGTAACAAATGAGAGTGGTCTATTTTACTCAGCCGGACACCACACGGCGGGTCGACTTACCTTAGTCGCCTTTTACGACACCTCATTTAAATATTATAGATTTAAATGTTTTTCTAAGTTTTTTTTTGGTTTAAAGGCCACTTTAATAGGCATTCACTTTATATTTGGTCATTTTATGATCACTGGACGATCGCTAGTTGCAATTATAAAGCGAACGATTAATTTGTGAATTCCATATACCAAAAATCCATATTTTGAATGGCGCCCAAAAAGTAACAATAGATCATTAGGTTTCTATCAAAAGAGAAAAAAAGCGACAACAATGAAAGCAATTTGAAAGGGTCCTAAATGCATTTAGATGGGATGTCTTTACAGGAGGGAGTTCGGGTAAATGTTTTTGCTGTAGCTTTTAAGGCAATTCAACCTTTGGACGAGCGTGGGAAGAGAAATGTGTCAGTAAATTTAGTGTACTTCTCTGGAAGTAACCTTGAATGTAATAAAATCAATCTCCTGCCCTTATCCCACTCTTAGTGGGGTCGGCACAACATGTTATAAACATGCAGTTGCATGATTTGGTTAGGTATTTTGCGACCCACCCACCGCCTGCCTGACGTCAATTTACCTTAGTCGAACTTTACGACACCACGAAAAGAAAGAGGGTGGTCTATTCTACTCAGCAGGATACCACACGGCGAGTTAACCTACCGTAGTCGAATTTTACGACAACTCGGTAAGAAAGAGGGTGGTCTATTCTACTCAGCCAGATACCACGCGGCGGGTCAACCTACCTTAATCGCCTTTAACGGTACCTGGGTAAGAAATGAGAGTGGTCTATTCTATTCAGCCGGATACTACACGACGGGTCAACTTACTTCAGTCACATTTTTAGACATCTCGGTAAGAAATGAGGGTATTCTATTCTCCTCAGCCAAATACCACGCGGTGGGTCAACATACCTTAGTCGCTTTTTACGACACCTTGGTAAGAAATGAGGGTGGTCTTTTCTACTCAGCCGGATACTATACGGCGTGTCAACTTACTTTAGCCACCTTTTACGACATCTTCGTAAGAAATGAGGGTGCTCTATTATACTCCGCCAGATACCACACAGTGTGTGGAAACTTTGATATCTTTGGAAAAATTCCTGTTATTCGTGTAAGATACCAGTAATCCAAAAGAGTGGAGGATCTAAGTTTTTTAACTTTTCTATTCAAAAAAGGAGACGTGGGCCTAGGCCCAGCAGTGGGATAGAGAAATGCCGTTACTAACAACTAGCTTTTGAACATATTACGTGTGTTGAAAGTATGGACGCCTGCGCTTAATTTATTAGCAATATCATCTGCATATTTAATTTATAATATTATCTGTCGACACTCTCCCCTTCCCTCATAAACTTGTGAACTGTCAATACGTATTATAAATTGCTCTTTTTAAAATAAATAGTTTAAATTGTCCAAGTGCCTTTGCTTTTATTTCATCAGGTTATGGGCCGTCCCGAACCTGCCGTATAAAGTTATTTTTGAGTTTAAACAGTTTTAAAGTATAAAAAAGTAAAAGTAAAAAAACTCACGTGTATAACCTCACTTTTAGTTACCGCGCACGCGAGTGATTTCTCTTTTTTAGCACTTATATACTTAAATACAACTTGAATATAAAATAATTATGGCTGGAAATAATTCCATGATGTCGATTGAGAAGCTAACGGGTCGAGATAACTGGGCAAGTTGGAGTTTTGCTGTCAAAGCTTACTTACAACATGAAGATTTGTATAGCTGCATTTGGAAAGAACCACTAGCTTCGGATCCTAACTCTGTGAAACAAGACATCAAAGCTAAGCCAAAATTGATATTACTAGTTGACCCAATTTTATATGTGCATATTCAAGAAGCTCAAAATGCTAAACAGGTGTGGGAAAATCTGTCAAAGGCATTCGAAGACAGCGGATTGACTAGAAAAGTCGGTTTACTTAAAGAGCTCATAAATACAAACTTAGAAAATAGTTTATCGGTTGAAGACTATGTGAACAAAATACTGACAGCCGCACACAAGTTAAGAAATATAAAATTCAATGTAGACGATGAGTGGTTGGGCACATTAATGCTGGCAGGGTTGCCAGAACAATACAAACCCATGATTATGGGATTAGAGAGTTCCGGTATGAAGATTAGTGCTGATTTAGTAAAAAATAAATTATTACAAGAAGTGAAGAAATCAGATACTACCGCACTTTATACAAACTCAAAGAAATATCAATACAAGAAAGGCCCTAGATGCTTTAATTGCAATAATCACCTTAGTAAAGACTGTTGGTATAAAAAATCAGACAATAATGAAAAACCAAAAAACAAGAAAACAGGATATGTCGCAACATTTTCAGCATCCATGGCAATTAATTCCAATTTATGGCATGTTGATTCAGGGGCATCCATGCACATGACAATGCACCGGGACTGGCTCACTGAAATAAAACCTTCATCCATACCGAGCATAAGAATTGCCAATAACAAAGTATTAAAAGTGGAATGCTGTGGTAATGTATGCATAAAAGTTACTGCAAAAAATGGCAGCACCGATTCAATACAGGTAAGAAATGTATTATATGTACCAGAATTAAAATCAAATTTGTTGTCTGTTAGCCAAATAATTAAAAATGGCTGCAGAGTAACATTTAATGAATATGGCTGTCAAATTTACAATCAGAGTAACAAATTAGTCGCAAAGGCTGAATTAATCAATGAAACATATCTGTTAAATACTGTTAATAGTCAAGAAATGCAAGCCATTATTGCCAGTACTGATGATGATATTTATCTGTGGCACCAGAGGATGGGTCACTTAAATTTCAATAGTTTAGGTAAAATACCTAATTGTACAGAAGGTGTAAAACTGTCACAAAAAACAGAAAATTCTATTTGTGTAACCTGTATAGAAGGCAAGCAAACGAGAAAATCATTCCCCATTACAGGCTCTCGAGCTACCAGCTTGCTAGAGCTTATCCACAGTGATGTATGCGGACCTATGGAGCACACGTCTATAGGAGGTGCAAGGTTTCTTTCTGGGCAGAAGCGGTCTCTACAGCTGCATACATTGTGAACCGCTCTCCCACCTGCACTTTATCTGATGCTACTCCTTATGAAGTATGGTCTGGAAAAAAGCCAAACCTGAGCCACATGAGAATATTTGGATGTCCCGCAATGGTGCATATCCCTAAAGAAAACAGAACTAAGCTTGAAGTCAAGTCACGTAAGTTAATATTTGTTGGCTACAGCGACAGTACAAAAGGCTACAGATTCATAGACCCTGAAACAAAAAAGGGAGTAATTAGTAGAGATGTAGTTTTTCTAGAAGCTTCAATTAAAAGAAATAGAGTACTGAAAAATGAAAATGAAATTAATAAGAATGAAATTAATAAATATGATTTAAAGATAAAAGAAAATAAAATTGAAAATATAAAGGAAAGTTGTACTAAGATTAAAGAAAAGAAAATTGTTTCCTTACCTTTATGTGCTGAACCCGAAGAACCTATGGGAAGAAGTACTGATTATCATGAAAGTATAGAATCACAAGAAACATCTCAAAGTATTTGTAGTTCAGATGATTCCGTTCAATTTCAAGATGTTAATGATAGGACATACTTACCTGATAGAACACTCGACTCACCCACCATTTCTAATGTAACATTGCGACCTCGACAGCGCAGAATGAGGAGCCCCAATAATGATATCAATCAAAGCCCTTCATCGCTGATATGTCAAAATGTTGAGGCAAGAATAAATTTTTTAAGCAATGATCCACAGAGTCTCGAAGAAGCTCTGAAAAGTGAAAGAACTAATGAATGGAAGAAAGCTATGGAAGAGGAATACCAATCATTGATTTCCATCGATCAATCCATTTACATAAAAATAATACTTACACGATTTGGAATGAACTATTGTAAACCGATATGGACACCTGCAGATGCTAATGTTAAACTAAAAAAAGGAAATGATCAAGAAATTTTAAATAATATTCCATATCAAGAAATAATTGGATGCTTGTTGTATTTATCACAGGGAACACGACCAGATATTACCTATATCGTAAATTCTTTGAGTAGATATAATAATCAACCTACTAATGAACATTGGATAGCCCTGAAGCGAGTCTTGAGATACCTGAAAGCCACAATGCATATGAAACTGGTTTATAAAAAGAATGTTGATGGAAAAATTTCAGGCTATTGTGATTCAGACTGGGCAAGTGATGTTGAAGATAGAAGATCATGCACAGGCTACATATTTTTATTTCAGGGTGCCGCTATAAGCTGGAACTCTAAGAAACAGCAAACTATAGCTCTTTCTACTAGTGAGGCAGAATATATGGCTTTAGCATCGGCCATACAGGAAGCTCTTTGGTTAAAGCAGCTGGCAGATGAGTTTCAACCTGAACTCAAAGGTATACCCTTAACACTTTATTGTGATAATATGAGTGCAATTAGTCTTTCAGGAAATGCTGTTTATCATGCTCGAAGTAAACATATAGATGTCCGCTATCACTTCATACGAGAGAAGATTGCCACCAAACAAATCCTGGTTCAATATAGATGCACTCGAGACATGGTCGCTGATATTTTGACGAAAGGACTACATCGGCCAAAGCATGAAGACTTCACCTTATCAATGGGTTTAATTTTAAAGCGTCTGCGTCCAGGAGAGGATGTTGAAAGTATGGACGCCTGCGCTTAATTTATTAGCAATATCATCTGCATATTTAATTTATAATATTATCTGTCGACACTCTTCCCTTCCCTCATAAACTTGTGAACTGTCAATACGTATTATAAATTGCTCTTTTTAAAATAAATAGTTTAAATTGTCCAAGTGCCTTTGCTTTTATTTCATCAACGTGCCATACGAGAGGCTTTTAACGTTACAGAGATGAAAATCCCGCGAGAGCAAAGCTGACGCGAAAGAAATTTAAACTCTATATTTTGCGAGTAAAGTTGATTTTGCGTTACGTTAAAATCGCGAATAACTTAACTATAATTCCACATCCTTTGCCAATATGGAAGCAATATCCGCGGAATGCGGTCTATTATTACTTTATTAGTATTTTGTTATGTTGAGAATAAACCAAATGAAGTGTAGATAAATATTAAATGCTGTTTCATTTATGGATTTAGGCGTTACTTTGTGGTAATTTGGTGTTTCCAAACATTGTTATGAACTGCAATTTTTGCACCCCACTTACATCACGTATATAATAGACAAAGTAGGAACCGACATAAGCTTGCGGCCCCTGCTTTGCGCCTTGCAAAAGTACGTAAGTCGATTGTGAGTTTGGGTATAAGATTCTATAATAAAATTCCGCAATCAATTTTAGCTTTGCCATTACAGCAGTTTAAAAACACTATTAAAGAGTGGCTGATACAAAAAATACTGTTGAGGATTATTAGACGATAAGAATGCGTGGATATAGCTACTGTCCGGCCCTGTACAAGATAGTAATGACTTAATGTAACTAGTTATAAGAATTATATTGAAAAGAGCAACCGACGAGTTTCTAGCTGGCTCTTCTCGATAGGAACAGCTTTCCGAACCAGCAGTAGAGTTGACGATTCAAAAGCACTTGTTTACAAGTTTATTTGAATAAAGAATATTTTGAGTTTGAATTATCGAATTAATAGGTACAAGTTATTATCACTACGTACTTTGGTATCAATTTCAACCAAAAGCTCAATTTATTAACTTAATTTTAGTGCAAAACGTGTCAGTGATTCGCTGACGGATATGTACGATGCTTCGATGAAAAGTAGTTATTATTTTTACAAAGCGGAAATGTTGCCACTCGAAGCTATAAAAGAAAACCTACACCCAGCTGTGAGATAGTTAAAGGTTACTTTAGGAGAGTATGACTGCTGCTTATAACAAAAACGGTAAAATTCCCGCAGTCTCACCATTTGGCGATTTTAATTATAGAGCGAGAGCCCGTAAACCCAAGATGTGTAAAATACCAATCTACTTTTGTTAAAGTATAAAGACTGATTTTTTGGTATAACCTTCAAAATAATATTAAAAATCACATCAGTCAATGCCATATACCTAGCATCGTGGCAAACCCTTGCCAGACACCCTTAAAGTTTTTATAATTCTATTTACGTCATAGTATAAAAGCTGATTTTAATATATATAACTTGGATTCCTCACTAGCCAGACATTTTTGACAGTTCCAACCCCTACTAGACAACCATGTAGGGTAGCTATAGGCGCAAGCACGAGGTATACACACATGTAAGTGCGAATGAGATCGCGAGTTCACGGGCTCTTAATTCATTATGAATTTATGTAGAGAGCGTACTTTAGTTAAAATTAGACTAAATTCCTTATCAAAAATAGAACGGGATGCCCAATCCCACGTCGATAATATTCTTTATTATCTCATAATCGCATTTCCGACCGTCCCCGAATACCTTTCTAACATCCTTTCCCTCATAATCCAATTCCCTAACATAGAATTCTTGGGGTTTGTGCATAAAGACAGTTTTTTTAAATCCTTTCATCAATATTGAATGGCATAAATGGCAATTTATTTTAAAAATACATGTAAAGTGCACGGTTTAGTAAAATTAGCATTTTATTTGTTTAGTATTTGAGACATAATAAGTTTTATAAATGGATAGAAAATAGCGATAAGCGATATTAAGCCGACAGCTATCACATCAAAGCCGAATAAACCTACAACGTACCTTTTAGAGTATTTTAAAAATGCTTCACTCGATTGTTCTTTTTTCGATTATATAGAAATACAAGTAATCGCCAGCGGCTCAGCCCGCGTGGAAAGGTTAAAACTACTATCTTACACTAAAATATTTTTTTCAAATCGGCACAGTAGTCCCTAATTAGCGTCATTAAATAATCAAACAAACACAATCTCTCAAAATTTCCTTTTTTATGATTTTATCCGATAAATAATTTATTTTAAGTAACTGAGATTACTGTCCGCTGCGGGTATCTATTATAATAATGATAATATTAATTTTTCGATGCATAGTAAAATACAATTATCATTACTCTTATAACATATTTTTATTAGAATCAACAAGAACATGGAGATAGTGGAAGGGCTGGAAAATGTATGTCACTCTCCAATAAACTAAAGCATTGTATAGTCTTTCTCTTATAAAGACGGCAGAAGAAAATTATAACGCCTTGCCATATCCTGCACCTGCCAAGATATAGCCAAAGCCGAGCCACGACAGTTCAGTTGAGTGTCAACCAAAGTCAGCCTGCCACATTACCGGTTCCGTAGTGTCATACTCATAATGTAACGGATGTGACGGCTTATATCGAAGTCGCTCGCCTAACGCCAAGCTGCTTCGATATAAGCCGTGGCCAGTCATTTTTGTGTCTCTTTTGATACAGTTCAAAGTGTATAGGTTATAACTCGTGAAGTTATATCCTCAGGTTGTGGAAGCGGAAGGATTTAATTTTTTAAAGTTGAAATTTATTTAAAGTTTCAAATGCGGATGTATAGCTCGTAGATCATAATAGATGGCACTTCAAGGCTATTGCAAACACATTTTTTTTAGTTGCTTTTAAATAATAAATTTTTTTGATACAAATTCGAGTCACCTAACAAACTTTTCGTAAACAAACTCTAAAGAAACAAGCAAAACATTCTCAATTTAGGAGCTATGTAATTTGAGTAGCAAGTAAAAGGGCACCATTGTGAACGTGGCCCAAAGCAATACGTCCGAGCAATAACATCGAGCACATTCAATACACGTCGTTGGGACTTACTGCTTGAACGTTTCAGTTTTATAGCACTGTACTACGTGTTGGTACGTTATAACAGATTCTTTTTAATCTTTTTCGAAAAGGAATTTGTGTTCTGACATATATTGCGTATTAGGTAGGTGAAATGCCGCTAAAATTTCATCATCTTCCTGCCCATATCCCACTCTAATTGGGGTCGGTACAACATGTTATAAACATGCTGTCATATGATGACGTGTTTGACGACCGGCCGCCTGCCCGACATCAACTTACCATAGTCGCCTTTTACGACACCTCGGTAATAAATGAGGTTGGTCTATTCTAATGCCGCTGAAATTTATTTTACGTAAAGTGACGGCCTGTTACTGTTTTGAAAGAGGAAGCCTCTACGCTATAATTATCGAGATTTTTGATATGCAAAGGTTGGAGCCTCACCACGGTGCTCAGGGATATGCAGGTTTCCTCACGATGTTTTCCTTAATTTACGTATAGGGTATCCTTTAATTCTATCGTTAGCCCGATTAGTTATGTACCCATCTAGGGCCCTTATTCATGAGCTCTGGAACCCTGGTCTTTAGACGTTCAACTCTTCAACCCTGTACAGGACATTAATAATTTAATGTTACTAGCAATAAGAATTATATTTTGAAAAGAGCAATCGTTCAGTTTCTAATTGCCTCTTCGCAATCGGAACAGCTTTCCGAACCACAAGTTTGCTTGAATAAAGAATATTTAAAATTTGAATTTCACAAAGTAACACGGACTTCTATAAAAAGGTTTAAATTAAGTAAAAGAGAGACAAAATTGAAGATTATTTGGATGATAAAAAAGCTTGGATTTGAAAATCCTTTTAGCTACATAGAGGACTGCAGTTTAATAATGTAAAATTGAAAATGTTTAAAAGATTGACTGTCGAGTTTATTTTTGGTTCTTCTCGATAAGAGCAACATTCCGAACCAGTTTTGAGTTCGTAATATTGATTGATTACCAATCATATTGATCCTTGACGATCCAGAAGTGGTTGAAAGAGCTTATTTGAATAAAGATTATTTTGATATACAGCAGTTTAAAAACAATGTTAAAAAGAGGCTGATACAGAAAGCCTACTATACTCTTGAAGATTATTTAGAAGATATATTTGAATAAAGAATATTTTGAATTTGAATTTGATTCTATAAATTATTTCATAAAGTAGAGTATTCAAAAGAATCACTGAAATGCTAAGCCGAGAAAGGAAAATAAGGAATAAAGTTGATACCAGACTAAAACGTAATTTTAATATGAAAAAGCAGAGCCACCTCTCACATAAATTGGACCGGGAAATCTCATTAGGCATTTTAAAGTGCGGGCACAGAGCGGCCAATCGAATTAGCATAACCCCAGATCATATTTTATCACTGCAAAACAGGATAGGGCACGTTCTTTAAGAGGCAGCGGGAGCGTAGCTTTATGTAAAACAAATTGCGAAGTATATAATATTTTATGTATAGAAACCGGCTATACTCACGTGTTATTTTATCGGATGAGCCCGACTAGTTTCAAGCCCATACGGGGCTCTTTTTCATGAGCTCTTTACGCGGCGCTATCGCGGCGAGTACATAGCCGAGTATAGCCGGTTTCTATACACAAATTATGAATTCCACTCACGATAGTTTAAATTCAAAAATATATAATATATGTTAATTATATCTTACCTACCTTTTGAAAAGGGTCATTGCGATGAATGAAACGTAAAAACCAAGGTTCAGGATTTGAACCTAACATACTACATTTAACGTTTTAAGAGCATGGCTTAAGGAAATTAGTACAATCATTATTACCAGGAATATTAATAAAATGAGTAGCTTTAACCCGCGACTTCGTTCGCGTGTACTGTTGTCGTTTGTAGGTCGATAATAGATGATGCTTTTCAATGTCATCCTATTCCTGTAGAATTAACAGGATTTCGATAGCCTATATGTTACCCCGGTGTATAAAGAATAATTGTGACATTTCATTTTACGAGTTATCGATAACGAAATGCAATTAGATATTTTTTTTATTAAAGAGCAACCGTGAAGATTTTTGCCAGTTTAAATAATTTATAGATTAAGGCGTTACTTTGCGGAGATCCATAATACAAAAGTAATAGTAAAATTATTTTCATACCTGTTACAGGTATGAAAACGGATTGTCCACTCTAAATTTAGCATTATAATTTTTCTATTTTACTTTATACGGACTATAGCAAAATATTTTTATTATTACTTTTGCCAGTTTAAATTTAATGATTTTTTATTCGCAAACCGCTCCGCTTCGCACTCTATGCCGATCTACGAACAACAATGGTGGATTAGCGACATTGTGCATACAATTTCACTAGGATTATTTTACACCATTGTTCGTGAACTTTACATTTCAAGTATTATCCTACGGGCTCAATGAAGGATTCAGGTCACTGCTGTTAAAATACTGCAAGCTTTAGTGACATAGTTTTTGACGGCGATAAAATATTATTATTTTAAATTTGTACGAAAACTGTACAAAGTGAATAAAATTGTTTATTTATTTATTTTATCTATGCGGTGTGGTATCCGGCTTCGCGCAAGCAACTGATTTCGAGGCCGAAGGTTCGGGGTTCATTATCTTGTTTTTAATCTGTGTGGTTATGTTTACCTAATTTACTTAATTAGAATTGTAGTTAAATCTATGCCGTGTAGGATAGACCACCCTCATATCTTAACGAGTGTCCTAAAAGGCAACTAAAGTAAGTTAACCCATCTTGCGGTATCCGGCTGAGTAGAATAGATCACATCCATTACTTACCGAGGTTTCGTAAAAGGCGACTAAGGGAAGACGACCCGCCCTGTGGTATCCGGCTGAGTAGAATACAACACCCTCTTTCTTATCGAGATGTACTAAAAGGCGACTAAGATAATTTGCCGTCAAGCAGGAGGCCGGTCGCAAAATACCAAGCCAAATCATGAGACAACGTGTTTATTGCATGTTGTGCCGACCCCACTTAGAATGGAATAGGAGCAGGGGAATGATGATTTAATTTATTGTGTTGTCATCGGTTCTTCAAAGGTGCACAAAGTTTAAACCTTAACAACTTAATTCTTTTTAAACTGAATTAAAACTGCTCAGTTCCGTGTGTAAAAATTGAGTTCATAGTTGTTGGTTAAAAGTAGCGGCCAGTTACTATCCCAATGCTAGGCATAGGCCTTCTTTCTCCGTTTCTGGACAGAAGGATTAAAAAACATAAATTCAAAATTAACATTCAAATCATTCTTTATTCAAATAAAGTTGTGACAAACGATTTATACAATTAGGCGTTATAATAAAATAATAATAAAATTATTTTGCTATAATCCGCGATGAAGTAAAATAGAAAATATATATAATGCGAAATGTAGAGTGGACAATCCGTTTTCATACTTGATATATGCAGGATTCGTAAAAACACATGCAAAAACCTCGACAATACACAAGCACTATACGTTCACTATCGCAAACTCAACAATTGTTTCGCCCCGCAACCGAAGCGAATTTGTGACAAATGCTTTTGTATCGTCAACTCTACTGCTGGTTCGGAAAACTGTTCCTATCGAGAAGAGCCAGCAAGAAACTTAGTATACAGGTGAAACTAATAAAAACATTAAAAAACTCTGACTTTAACCTTTTTAAACTTTTATAAGCTCTCGGATTTCATTGGAGCTTTCAATTTCTTTAAGAGACTTTCCCTCTTTACCCCATTATCCGTAATGGCCTCCATTTTGACGAGTTGAAAAAATAATAAAGAACTTTTTCGGAGATGTGACGAGCTTATAAATAGCTTTCGGAAACGAGTCAGATTTAATACAGAAACGGAGCGTTAAACGTTCAGAGAAACTTTTATAAAAAAGCTGAAATAAAAAAAACTTGTGACATTATTTATAACTAGGTATTGACAATGGATTAGGAAATGGAAAATGGAAATCTGTTGCAATGGGAATGTTTATATTAACAAACTATGTTTATTAAAATGAATTAAGATAATACGCCTGCTATAAAGAATTAATAAGCAGGCGATACTTTGCTGAAATCCATAGCAAAGAAGTTACAATAAAATTATGTTGTTGTAATCCGCGTTTGTTAAGAGAATACATGCAATGCTAAATGTATGAAGCAGGCAACATTCACATATCACATACATGCAGGATAAGCCGCCACATTTATCACACCGTTAAAACCCTCTACTTGCTGAATTTTATGAAAATCTTTGAAGCCGTTTCCAAAATTCAGAAAAATATATATACAAGATTAATCTGAGGGTATTTAAACGCTAAAATTGTACCACAAATATAACCCCCCTGACGTTTTGAACATTTCACAGTTTACCCTCGTCATGGGGTTTGCGATGGCAGACATCTGTCAGTTGGTAGGTATTATTTTGTCTCCTAAACTCTGTATGTGATCGATGTTCTCAAAATATACTGAATAGATTATTGTGCTGTATTTACTAAAATATTCTTCAATAAAAGAAGAAAGAAGAGAAAAATTTACGTTATAGGATATTCTATGTAATATATATCCCATGTCAGTCAGTGTAAAAAAAATGATTAAAATCGATCCAGTAGTTTTGATTTATTCATTACTGCCCGTGGCCCGCAAGCGTTAAATTTGGAGAAAAACAATTTCCTTTCCCTATACCAGGAAGATTTCCTGCTATCTTTGGAATATCTAAATTCATATAGTACATTTTTACTTGTTTACTTTTACATTTTCCCTATGTATTTTATTTTTACAATTAATTACAGAATGTCTTTAAACAAACTATTGAAAGAGCGACATAGCTGCTAAAGTCGAAGTGTTATAGGGCGAAGCGCGGCGTCCTCACGGCATTTTAAATCTGTAATATCTCCAAAAATGTTCACTTAAATTACATGCTGTAAACGGCCATATTGATCTATATTAAATCAACTATTTATTTAAGTTACTTAATTGGATAAGGATGAATGCTGTATTGTATAAAAATTGCTTCAAAAATATGGCATTATTTTTCGTAAAAAGTAAATGACAAAAAATGCTATAGTGGGTTATCCATAAGAGATAGACATATACCATCGCGGACTTTTCTGTAGACCTTTTCAAGATGTACAAATACTTAGTACATCATTTTGATAAATCTCTTAGGGTTTAGCCTGCGTTTGCAATGTGAGCGGAAAAAAATGTAATTATTTACAGAAACCTCAAAAATTACAGTTTTTCTCTACTTCGTATTGAATGTTACAATTATACGTACAAACCTTCCTCTGGAATCACTCTATCTATTAAAAAAACCGCATCAAAATCTGTTGCGTAGTTATACGGTCTTATTCATAAAAGTTATAACATGCTTATAGACTCGTTATAGTACGTTTTACAAAGAGTGTGCTTGTCACGGACTGGTCATGACAACAAGTGTCACTGACAAATATTACTCTCATAAATAAAACAAGCTAGTTAGTGTTGCAAATAATTGTGTTTCTAGTATCATTTAAATATAGTGAAGTTGTGAAAGTGTTTATAGAGCTGTGTCATCAGTTTTATTATCTAAAAACTAAGAAAACCGTACTTGGGACTTTGTGTTTATTTTTTCATCAAGAGGGCATGTAGAAATATTATGCATCAGTAAACATACGATTAGACGAAAGTAAGCTCTAATTGAAAGATTCAAGTACTCGAGGCGCCACCTGTTGTACAAGTACGTAATCACGTTATAAAATTCCAATAATAACAACAACGGATGAACGAACGTGTAGTTAGCGCCACCTATACACAAGACTAAATAAAAAGAAGTCACGATCAGCATCGATCAATAAAGTTACACCATCTGTTGTTAATTTTTAAAATGCTTAAGTGCGGCGCGTGTGGAAAGTTCTTGTCGTCAATAGGGGCCGCTGGTTGTAGTTTTTGCTCTATATTATACCACAGGGCTTGTCTTGGCATATCGGACTCAGCCCAGTTATCTTCAAAATGGAAATGCCCGGAATGCAAATCTAAAGTACCTAAACGAGGAAATGTTGCCACCCCAGTAAGGAGCAACACGATTGAAATGGTTGCAGCTTCAGAAAACACTGAAAACAAATCCTGTGATGCTTCTACTTCAAACATAACTCAATCATTCCAAGCGGACCTAGGACTGGAATTTAGACTCTTTCGCGATGAACTCCGAGAATTCAGGCAAGAAGTTAAGGATTTTCGTGCAGAACTATGTGACATGAAGGCCAATATCACTGAATGCAACCGACGCCTGGATGAACTTGAGAATAGAATGGGGAACTTTGACAAATTAATATCTGCTCCTGGCACCGACCGTACTGAAATTTGTACATTACAAAATACAGTAGCCCTACTCAAAGAAGACCTCAATGATCGGGATCAGGATCTTCTCCATGCAGATTTAGAGATAACCAATCTACCTGAGATCAACGGAGAAAATCCCTATCATACAGTTGCGATGATAGCCAAAAAACTCGGGGTTACTTGCGAAAATAGGGATATTATTTTTGCCGAAAGAGTCGGGAGAAATCATGACAGTGAAACGTCAATGGATGCTGGGCGAAGAGGTCGGAAACTGATAGTACGTTTGACGCAACGAAGTTTGCGAGACGAATTTCTAAAAAGCGCACGAACCCGAAGGGGAGCAACAACCGCAGAGCTTGGTTTTGATTCGCCACCACGACGCTTCTATATAAACGAGCGCCTAACAAGAAAAAATAAGCAATTACTTTTCACAGTCAAGGACGCCGCTCACAAGTTGCAATGGAGATTCACATGGACAAAGCGTGGACGCATCTATGTACGCCAAGCGGAAGGCAAACCAGCATTTAACATTAAAACTGAAAAAGACGTGGCTCGAGTTTTTGGGGAAGCTGCACTTAAGTTGCATGAAGATTAGCCATAAGAGTATTCACACGGTAGAACATTCTCTGATATCACAATACATACCCATATATGAACGTTATAAACTCTATTTCATTGGGGGTAAGATACTTACCCTTTCGGAAAATTTCAAATCAACGTTATCGTTTAAGCGGCTTGGTTTCACATGTAATATTATGTGTATTATTGTCATCATATTATATATCCTAGGTTATGCTGGAATCTATGTAGTCAAATATTCCAGGCTAGGGTACATCGCTAGTATGAAGTATAATAAATTATTGACTTATAAATGTATGCAAGTAAAAGTATTATTGTTGATGTTACAGTCAAACATTGAAATAAGTGTAGTCTTGAATTTATCCTTTGTCAATTTTGTTTTAGGAATTAATAAAATAATATCGTATTATTTTTTTGAATTGTTAAAATTAGGGGTCTTATCAAGTAAGAATTCCTGTTATTGTAGTATTTTACCGTGGCTTAAATGTATTAATGTTCATTATCATGATAGATCCTATATATTGATAGTTTGTGGTTCTTATAAACTATTTAACTTCTTTTATAAAGGTATTGGCTCTCAGGCTATTACTTGTTACAAATTTGGAGGCCATCTGTGTATAAATAATCCAAACATACATGATGCATAAGACAAAGTATTTAAAAGTTGGACTATTCAATGCAGGCTCGTTAGGGACTCGCCATGAAGAATTTTTAGTGGCTATGAAAGATATAGATGTAGATGTTATGGCTATCAATGAAACCTGGCTTCGTGAGGATCAGGAAGGGCAGGCTCCCTCGGTACCAGGCTATCAATTGCAACATATTCCTCGTCCGGCAGACCTGCGGGGTGGTCGTGGAGGCGGAGTAGGCTTTTATGTGAAAAAAGGACTTAAAATTAATACTTGTGACCATCCGAACTCTAATTTGATAGAACAAATGTGGTTAGCAGTTAAAATTAATGGCAAAAAATTGATGGTAGGTACTGCCTATAGACCTCCGTGGGCAGACGTAAATGTTTTTCTTGATGCGTTAACTCAATCAATAACATATTTTTCAGACAACGATAACATGGTGTTATTAGGTGATTTCAATATAAATTTAGAATATTCAGATAATAAGACGAAACTCTTTAATGATTTTATAAACAGCGTAAATTTAAAACAACTGGTAACGGAACCAACCCACTTCACGGATCACAGTGAAACCCTAATAGATCTAATTTGTACAGATGCTAATGTTAAAAATATCTCGGTAAAATATATTCCTGATTTGGGACGCCATGCTATAGTTACAATCACACTTAATATAATGAAAGAAAAATACAGTCACTACAAGAAAACGATTAGGTTACTAAAAGACATAAATCTTCATTGCTTTAATCGGCACTTAGACCAGATACCCTGGAATTATATTAATAATTTAGATGGAGTTGATGTTATGACAACTACGTTCAATAGTTTTATTGTCAATTTATTTGACCTTCATGCTCCCATAAAAAAAATAGTTGTTAAAGAACAGCACAGTCCATGGATAACCTACACCATAAGAACCATGATGAGACTACGAAATGAGAGCCACGCGCGGTATAAACTGACTAAAACCTTAACGCACAAAAATAAGTACAAAGAGTATAAGAAATTGGTATCAGAAGCTTTAGAAGCAGAAAAACGCGCATATTATAATTACTGCATAAACCATTGTATCAATAAACCAGAATTAATGTGGAAAAATTTAAAGAAAACGGTGAACATGAACAGAAAAGACATACAAGAGTTACCTAAGTCATTATGTAATCCGGAGCTGGTTAATAAACATTTTCTTACAACTACTTATCCAAATATTACAAACTTGTCTACCTATACATATTTTGAATTTCACAGATTTACCACAAATCAATTTATTTTAAAAGTAACGGATGAAGCGGAGGTATTACACTTTTTTAAAAATTTGAAATCAAATGCTCAGGGAATAGATCAAATATCACTTGATATGCTACTCATGACGCTTCCACAAAGTCTAAGTACGATTACAGCTATAATAAACAAGTCCATAGAAACTTCAACCTTTCCCTTATCATGGAAAACAGCAATAGTTAAGCCCATCCCTAAAGTTGACAAACCTAATAATTTTACTAACCTCAGGCCTATAAGTATCCTTCCGAGTTTATCCAAAATCCTAGAAAAAGTTGTATGTAAACAAATGTCAGAATATCTGGAGACCAATAATGTTCTACCTGTATACCAATCAGGGTTTCGTAAGAAACACAGCACGACCACAGCTATAATAGACGTTATTGATGAAGTCCTCACTGCTCAGGATAGAGGCATGGCCTCTATATTGATCTTGCTTGATTTCTCACGGGCTTTTGATACAATAAACACTTCGTTACTACTTTCAAAACTATCATTCTATGGTTTCACTGACAGTACTATAAAGTGGTTTAACAATTACCTAAGCAGTCGCTCTCAAATAGTACAAATAGTAAAAAGTGACGGTACCCGGTTAGAGTCCACAAGTTCTCCGGTATATAGAGGTGTCCCGCAAGGGTCAATTTTAAGCCCATTACTTTTTGCCCTTTATTGTGCTGATATAGTACAGGCCATTACTCATTGTAAATACCACCAATATGCAGATGACATTCAACTGTACTACTCGTTTAAACCACAGGATATAGCAGATGCGGAAAATAAAATACAAAAAGATCTTAATAGTATCGCAAACTGGTCTGAAAGAAACTCATTAAACCTGAATCCAAATAAAACAAAATATATGATACTGGGTACGAAAAGCGCAATAGATAAGATAAATAAATATAAACTCGTGCTAAACATTAAAGATAACGCGGTGGAAAGGGTTTCAGAAGCTCGCAACCTAGGGATAACCTTTCAATCGGACATGCACTTTGACAAGCATATTAAAAATGTTGTTAAAAATTGCTTATACCGACTGAGAATCTTGTACAAAGTACGTTCCTACCTGACTTCAGACATCAGGGTAAGACTATGTGAGTCACTAATCTTATCAAAATTAAACTTCGCGGATACAGCATATGGGCCTTGTTTGCTCAGTAGAACAAAAAAATTAATACAGAGAGTCCAAAATGCCTGTGCACGTTTTTGTTTTCCCATACCGCCTAGGTCTCATGTTAGCCCATATATTGTCAGTGCCAATATGCTGAACATGGAACACCGCCGCTACCTTCATCTCGCCACTCTTCTGTTTGGCATCGTTTCCACAGGAAAACCAGCATATCTACACTCTAAAATCAAATGGGCCCGGGAAAATAGTAAATATGGTACAAGATGGCCCACTCCCCGGTTTGCGACACCGGGACATAAAACAGCAGCCTTTAGAGGAACGTTTAAGTATGCGGCCAGTAAAATATGGAATGATCTGCCTCCCCCAGCCATAGCATCAAAATCTATACATGCGTTTCGTAAAATAGTGAAACAAAAGTTGCTAGAGAAACAAAAAGAAGACATAATTTTAACTTTTGGATCGTGTATAATTTTGGGTCGCAAATTATGAATACTTAAGCAATACCTACAAGTAAACTATACAAATATGCAACGACGTCCGAAGCATTATAGCATATAGTGCTATGGTATATAACATTGTCCACAACAACGCGACAATAAAAATTCAGAGTGCCACTGTTTGCGGACCAGTCCGTGGTTTCACTTTTAGGTCGGGCCTGAAAATCAGCGCTGCGGTTTTATTTACATTCTTAAATACCGCAGCAATATGCTGAGGCAGCGACCGTTTCAACTAGATTACCTATCACATAAGTTTATAGTTTAATTTGTTTTTAATATGTTTTTTTTTGTTTATTTTTTACCAGTTTTAAATTGACTTTTCGTTTTTGTACAATTATTAGTAATAAGTTGTGGATTGTGAATATAGTCTAGTTGAATAAATACTTTTATTATTATTATTATTATTATCATAAACGCATTTTAGCACTAAACCATTCTACAAGTCTACTATAACTTTATAGAGACCAGTACCCTACTATAACAGTGCTATAAGGTAAAAGATGGCCGACTTTCTACAGCTGATTATTACGAAAACAACATTTGACGTATTTACGGATTGAAATTGAAGTGTGTCAGTTGTCGTTTGTTTTATCAGGGATGTGAAAAATTCGATTTTTTACATTAATCGATAATTTCAGTAAAATGATCGATTTTTAATAATCGTTTTTTTCTTATAAATCAATTTAAAAAAGAACGATTCTTTTAAGTATATATTATTATATCTTCTTATTTGTCTTTTTTTTAATTTTTTAAGATAAGATTTGCATTAATGGATCAAAACAATTTAGCCAAATGTAGACATTTTAATTGAATTTCACAAACAGTGCACCTGTTATTATTTATTGGTAGTTGTCCACTTTAATTAGCCTTTATTCTTATTAATTATTAATATTAAAAAAGACAACTTTTCAAATATTCAGAAAAAATCGATTATTTTGATACGAATATATTAAATTAAAGGGGAAAACTGATTATTTATTAATCGATTTTTCTACTCCAAGTTACATCCCTATGTGAAAGGCGACCCCGTGACGTAGACAATAAAATATTTTTTAATCCGTAATAATGTCTATGGTTATACTTATTCGGTATGTAGACGCATATTATCTGTGGCGAATTCGGTGTGATCGGCCAATCGGAAGCCAGTATTCCTTACAATGGCAACATTCGGATTTATAACCGCATTTTAGTTATAGATCAGTTATGGAAGGTTTATGAATAAACAATTTTATGGAACGTCTTATAAGCTTATAGAGCATTTTAACTAAAACGTCTCTAAAACCTTTTATAAGCTGTTTTTATGAATAAGACCGTTAAAGTTTTATGCATACATAGGGATATAGGGACAAACAAGATTCTAACGATACAAAAGTGTCTCCACAATTTTTACCATTGTTATGACAAAACCTCACAATACTGACAATCTAAAACTTTACATCTTGATTTATGGTAATCGAGTTTCGAGTTTCGGAGAAAAACAGCCAAAATATTTGAATTCAAAATATTTTAATCATATTCTGAATAAGATAAATGGTTTTATTTTTCATTTCTTTTATTAAATGAAAACTTGGTCCAAGTGACGCGGTTGTTTTTTATTGGTTAAATTTAAAGCAAGGAAAGTTTGATTTCGTCACGAATTAGTACCTGGATAGTATTTTTTTTTTTGGAAAAACCATCATCCTCCTGCCCCTATCCCACTCTATTATGTATTATTTTATGTTAACATGTTTCATATGATTTGGTTAGTTATTTTACGACCGTAGTACGGAGTACGACGGAGTATTATATATGAGAAACTGTGCACAATGTGTAAAAATCTACAATAATATTCCCAAAAGTTCGCTACCACTAAATTTTTTTTTAAATAAGACTACGAGATTGGCTTATTTAATGTAACTTTTACAGTATCTAAGAATTTTTTGAAAGGAAATTGTGATTAAATATGATAGTATTATCTGCATATTTATTTATTTATTAAAGGGACTCCAACAAAGGTACACACAAAATGTCCTTATAACTATTTTAACAAATTGGCTTAAATGTACCCCCAATTACAGAAGAACACAACATGCTTAGCAATTATTGTCATAAAAAACATACAAACTTACATTTAAAAAAACATACAAACTTACATAAAACACAAAAAATATATAATCTTGACTTTTTGCATACAGAAGAAAAAAAAATAAAACTTATATTACAAATTAAAACACACACACAACAAATGAAAATAATCAAAAAAAAGAAATTACATAAAGTAAGAATACATGTACATAGTAAAGAAAACTGAAATAAAAAAAACAAGATATTTTACATAGGTTAATTAGGTTAGGTAAATCTATATCTATCTATACTTATAATAAATCTGTAGAGAGGTCAATTCTGTAACTGGAATCTATTTCCAAAATAACTATCAGGGGGTGATTAGGGATCGATACTGATGCCAAAAATGCAATCAGTAAAAATTTTGTCTGTCTGTCTGTCTGTCTGTCTGTCTGTCTGTCTGTCTGTCTGTCTGTCTGTCTGTATAACCGTTATAGAAACAAAAACTACTCGACGGATTTTAACGAAACTCGGTACAATTTTTTTTCATACTCCTGGGCTGGTTATAGTAAAAGCGTGATGAAAAGTATACACTTTTCATCACGCTACAATCAATAGGAGCAGAGCAGTGAAGGGAAATGTCGGGAAAACGGGAGAAGTTACTCCATTTTTTAAGCTTCCGTCGCGTGTGCAACCTTGATGGTTAATGCTACACAGAAATCATGTATGACGGAAATGTTCTCCTTAATATTATTTAAAAAATATCCTACGACAGCATATGTCTATCTTTTATGGTTGACTCACAATAACACGTGTAACTCCCGAGAGCTTAGCAGTTCGACGCTTTCTGGTTATATTTGTCTACTTCTACGTTTATATCACTCTCAGTCATCCCTAAATAAAAAAGTGAATAGTATTAACCATTGTATAAAAAAAGAATCATTGAAATCGGTATAGAAACACCAAAGTTATACATGAAATACGCTAATAATAAGCCATCGCGCGTGAATACTGAATCATGCTATAAGGATTATCACTACATAGTATAAAACAAAGTCACATTCTTTGTTTGTCCCTGTATCCCTATGACTGATTTTGACAGATTTTGATGCGGTTTTTTTAATGGATAGAGTGATTCAAGAGATTGAATGTATAATAACATTCAATACGGAGTAGAGAAATACTGTAATTTTTGTGGTTTCTAATGTGATGTCGTAAATAATTACTTTTTTTCCCGCTTACATTACAAACGCAGGCTAAACCCTACGAGATTTATCAAAATGATGTACTAAATATTTGTACACATTGAAAAGGTCTACAGAAAAGTCCGTGATGGTATATGACTATCTCTTATGGATAACCCACAATAACATTTTTTGTCATTTACTTTTATACGAAAAATAATGTCTTATTTTCGAAGCAATTTTTATACAATATAGCATTAATTCTTATTTAATTAAGTACGTTAAATACATTGTTGATTTAATATAGATCAATATGGCCGTTTACAGCATGTAATTTAAATGAACATTTTCGAAGATATCACAGATTTAAAATCCAGCGAGGATGTCGCGCTTCTCCCTATAGCACTTCGAATTTAGCAGCGATCGGACGTGCAACTAAATGTCGCTCTTTTAAGAGTAACCTCTAAAGAAAACATGTTTGTTTTGTCTAATGATAACAAAGCTATGAATGTTGTATATAAAGACATTCTGTAATTAATTTTAAACATAAAATATATAGGGAAAAATGTAAAATGTAGTAATCTATACTTATAATAATGTGTAATAAATATGTAGTATATGAATTTAGACATTCCAAAGATAGCAGGAAATCTTCTTGGTATAGGAAGAGGGAATTGTTTTTATCCAAATTTAACGCTTGCGGGCCACGGGCAGTAATGAATAAATCAAAACTACTGGATCGATTTTAATCATTTTTTCACTGAGTGACATAGGCTATATATTTTATACCCGTGCGAAGCAGGGTAGGCCGCTAGTACTTATAATAAATCTGTAGAGAGGTCAATTCTGTAACTGGAATATATTTCCAAAATAACTATCAGGGGGTGATTAGGGATCGATACTGATGCCAAAAATGCAATCAGTAAAAATTTTGTCTGTCTGTCTGTCTGTCTGTCTGTCTGTCTGTCTGTCTGTCTGTCTGTATAACCGTTATAGAAACAAAAACTACTCGACGGATTTTAACGAAACTCGGTACAATTATTTTTCATACTCCTGAGCTGGTTATAGTATACTTTTCATCACGCTACAATCAATAGGAGCAGAGCAGTGAAGGGAAATGTCGGGAAAACGGGAGAAGTTACTCCATTTTTTAAGCTTCCGTCGCGTGTGCAACCTTGATGGTTAAAGCTACACAGAAATCATGTATGACGGAAATGTTCTCCTTAAAATTATATAAAAAATATCCCACGACAGCATATGTCTATCTTTTATGGTTGACTCACAATAAGACGTGTAACTCCCGATAGCTTAGCAGTTCGAAGCTTTCTGGTTATATTTGTCTACTCCTACGTTTATATCACTCTCAGTCATCCCTAAATAAAAAAGTGAATAGTATTAACCATTGTATAAAAAAAGAATCATTGAAATCGCTATAGAAACACCAAAGTTATACATGAAATACGCTAATAATAAGCCATCGCGCGTGAATACTGAATCATGCTATAGGGATTATCACTACATAGTATAAAACAAAGTCACATTCTTTGTTTGTCCCTATGTCCCTATGACTGCTTAAATCTTTAAAACTACGCAACAGATTTTGATGCGGTTTTTTTAATAGATAGAGTGATTCAAGAGGAATATATAATAACATTCAATATGGAGTAGAGAAATACTGTAATGTTTCAAATGTGATGTCGTAAATAATTACTTTTTTTTCTTTATAATTAATAATTACTTTGATGTTAGATATAGCAAGAAATCTTCTTGGTACAGGGAGAGGGGAATTGTTTTTCTTCAAATTTAACGCGTGCGGGCCACGGGCAGTAATGAATAAATTAAAACTACTGGATCGATTTTAATAATTTTTTTCACTGAGTGACATAGGCTATATATTTTATACCCGTGCGAAGCAGGGTAGGCCGCTAGTATTAAATATTACTTTCATCCCAACTGGAATAGTAGCTAAGGCACAAATATATATTATATATATATATATATATATATATATATATATATATATATATATATATATATATATATATATATATATAATACAAAAAATATATTTTTTCTAAACTCAATTTATCCCTCTTCAAAAGGTCTACGTAATTGATCAGCTTGACCAAAGTTCACAGATAATCGAGTTAAAAGCACCCACGGGCTGACGAACACCGGTATCCCTTCTAACCTTTATTAAATTACTGACAGATTCTGTTTGATTCTCACTGGAATTATATCATCTCTACATTTAAATTTAAAGCGACGCTAGCGGAATGGTTAGAATATAGACTTGCCAATATATACCAACACCAATCCGCATTGGAGCATGGTGGGTCTTAGCTCAAACCCTTCTCTACCAAACAGGAAAGAGGTCTATGGCCAGCAGTGGGATAGTAACAGGCCGTTACTTTTCCTCTTTACTATATACTAGCGGCCTGCCCCTGCTTCGCACGGGTATCCCATGTCACTCAGTGTAAAAAAATTATTAAAATCGATCCAGTAGTTTTGATTTATTCATTACTGCCCGTGGCCCGCAAGAGTTAAATTTGGAGAAAAACAATTTCCATCTCCCTATTCCAAGAAGAGATCTTTGAATATCTAAATTCATATAGTACATGTTTGCGTATTTATTTTAACATTTTTCCCTATGTATTTTATTTTCACAATTAATTACAGAATGTCTTTAAACAAACTCTTGAAAGAGCGACATCGCTGCTAAAGTCGAAGTGTTATAGGACGAAGCGCGGCATCCTCACGGCATTTTAAATCTGTAATATCTCCGAAAATGTTCACTTAAATTACATGCTGTAAACGGCCATAATGATCTATATTAAATCAACTATTTATTTAAGGTACTTAATTGGATAAGGATTAATGCTGTATTGTATAAAAATTGCTTTGAACATAAGACATTATTTTTCGTAAAAAGTAAATGATAAAAAATGCTATTGTAGGTTATCCATAAGAGATAGACATATACCATCGCGGACTTTTCTGTAGACCTTTTCAAGGTGTACAAATACTTAGTACATAATTTTGATAAATCTCGTAAGGTTTAGCCTGCGTTTGCAATGTAAGCGGAAAAAAATGTAATTATTTACAGAAACCTCAAAAATTACAGTATTTCTCTACTCCGTATTGAATGTTATTATACGTCCAAACCTTCTTCTTGAATCACTCTATCTATTAAAAACCGCATCAAAATCTGTTGCGTAGTTTTAAAGTTTTATGCATACATAGGGATATATGGACAAACAAAGAATGCGACTTTGTTTTATAATATGTAGTGATTAAATATTCAATTTTAATAATTTATTTATTTAATCATATATTATTATTTAATATTATCATGACTTTTCGAACCGAGTAATCCCAACATCAAACTCTAGTTTCCTTGTGGACAACGAAATCTGAACGCAGTCAAGCAAGAAAAATAAATGCAGGAAGAAAAACCGGCGCCTATCTTTAGACGACTAACGTAATAAATTGTATAACACGACAGGCTCCTAAACGTGTTAAATGAGCCGCATAACCGATATCCGCGTACCAGAGTGTGGATATATGACTGACTAGCTTTTACCCGCAACTTCGAACGCGTGGACTATTATTACGTTATAGGTTGATAATAGATGGCGCTTTTCCGTATCATCCTATTCCTGTAGAGTTAACAGGATTTCTATAGCCAGTATGTTACCCCGGTATATAAGGAATAATTGTGCCAAATTTCATCGATATTGGTTCAATGGATTCGCTGTGTTGTCGGCACAACGTGTTTTTCTCTTATTACATGTCCATACCATCTCAATCTTGCACTTCTCGTCTTTTCTATAATGAGCGCAACTTTCAGAATTCCCTTATATATTTGTTACGTATTTTATCCAGTCTTGTCACACCACACACCCACCTTAACTTAACATCATTTCATTTGCGTGGACTCTTCTGTTATCCGACTTTTTCTTTCTATATTACTAAAATTCTGGTCAAAACAATAGGACGGGTCTTATGACAGTTTTATAAAACCGATTGACGGTTCACGGCAGAAAACTTATAAGCACAAAGTTCTTATTATCGCTTAAAGAAACCTAACCTGAAGGAACAACGATTTGATACGAAATATATAATTTCCAAGTAAATACCACATTCGTACTTAGTTCTTACTGGATAATTAGAGGTTCAACTTAATTACAGGGCACCTTGAGACGGAAAACGTAATTTTGACTTAATTTCTTGTTAAATAAGTTTGAAATTCGTTTGGCTTATTCGTACAGAATATCGTACACAAGTTTAGTGGTCCAAACTGTGTCATGTCAAACTAGGCTGACCATAAAACAAAGTTAACTAGGACATGTGGTATAGAAAAGTACTACAGCATTCTCAATATCATGTTATCATCATTCTCCTGCCCTTATCCCACTCAAAGTGGGGTCGGCACAACATGTTTTAAACGAGTTTTAAACATGTTGTTATATAATTTGGCTAGTTATTTTACGACCGGCCGCCTGCCTGAAGTCAACTTACCTTAGTCGCCTTTTACGACACCTCGGTAAGAAATGAGGGCGGTCTATTCTACTCAACCGGATACGACACGGCGAGTCATCTTTTCGAAAACAAATAAACATATTTATTTAGTTTTTTTTTATTTACTACAAAAATTTACAAGTTATATTTATCTTAAATTACTTACACGCTAGGACTATACAAATCATGCCGACGTGGAATGGTCCCAAGAATGCTGGCAGCGTTTACGCGTTGAATCGCTAAGCTGATTCTTTGTGCGAAAAAGTGGCCAGCTCTCTTGTCACCTGAAGAGGCAATTTACCCAGGAGGGCCTAGGGTCTCTACTGCAAACGGCACAAATCGATGAGAGATGCATAATTCCGCCGTTTGCCGGATTCGGCCATTTCCGCTGCAGCTTTATTTTAGGTTTAATGAGTAATTCCTAATATAATTAAGCAGTTTAATATCAAATTTTAATTTAAATTTAATATGCAATAACCTAAAATAAATTAAATTTAAAAGACAAATCCAGTAAACACAAAATTGATGGCAACCCTAGTTGAAACAAACTCCGCTTAAGCAACCGATTTTGTGGCCGAAAGTTCGAGGGTTAAATTATCATGTTTATAATATATCTGTGTGGTTATGTTTAACTAATTTACATAATCAGAACTATAGGTAAATCTAAGCCGTGTGGTATCCGGCTGAGTGGACCACCCTCATTTCTTAACGAGTTATTATCGAATTACTTTTGATAAGCTGTGGTAGCCCAGCGGTATCACCGTGCGCCTCTTTCGAGAGGTCTAGGGTTCAAACCCCGGGCAGGCACCAATGAGTTTTTTAGTAAAACTTATGTGTCTAATTAATAATTGCAATATATCACACACTTTTCGGTGAAGGAAAACATCGTGAGGAAACCTGCATATCTCTAGAGAATTCTGGGGATATGTGTAACCTACCAATCCGCATTGGAGCAGCGTCGTAGTTCTTAGCTCCAATTCTTCTCTTCGGAGAGAAGAGGCCTATGCCCAGCAGTGGGATGTAACAGGCCGTTACTTACTTAAGGTTCGACGTTTCGGCAGAGTTGTCGGCTGGAGCGCCGCGGCGTCTTCGTTCCCGAGTACTACAGTCATTATTTTGTTCATCTACCCGCACTTGAACCGCACAATCCATGTAAAGTTTGTTGCACACCGCACTGATATTATTCGCACGCGATATAGCTTGCAACGATTCCTTTCGCGAGTTATTTTTTGTTGTCGCCATTGACTTCCGCTTTGTATTTTATAGCAACACAGTCATGAAACAAGAGTATCGCGCCCTTTTTGATTAAAATGGTACCAACACTGTGACGTGTTGTTTCCGGTTGAGTCTTCCTATTGATAAAACGTTTCAGTGACAGTCAGTCTTTGTTCGTCATTCAAGAGAAGTGCATCTCGGAACGGGAATTGTGGTATTCCTATTATATCTTGTTATTGTATATAGTATGCGCTAACATTTTATTAATTACTTAATCAATCTATACATTAACTATGAATAATACTCACAATAGTTTAATTTTTTTTTTAATCCCAATAATGTAATATGTTTGACGTATAAGCATATCTCGTACACTTCATTTAAACCTTGTGAAAGTGTAACTGACAGACAAATAGAAACAAAGACAGAGCGACCGACTTTCGCATTTATAAGACAGTATGAATATTTGCCAATGTTTTTGACTAAATATTCTGTAATTAAAATTAGCTGTGTGGTATCCGGCTAAATAGAATAGTACCATCCTCATTTCTTACCGAGGTGTCGTAAAAGGCGACTAAGGTAAGTCGACCCACCGTGTGGTATCCGGCTGAGCAGAAAAGACCAAACTCATTTCTTACCGAGGTGTCGTAAAAGGCGACTAAGGTTAGTCGACCCACCGTATGGTATCCGGTTTAGTAGAATAGACCACCCTCTTTCCTACCGAGGTGCCGTAAAATACGATTAAGGTTAGTTGACGTCAAGCAGGCGGCTGGTAAAATACGCAGGCAAATCATGTGACAACATGTTTATAACATCTGAACCCACTTAGATTGGGATAAGGGCGGGAGGGTTTCGACCAATTTTTTTTTTATTGACATAAATTGATTCAGTATCATAGATTGTATATTCCAGTAGGTAAAGGAATATATTCCGCGATCATATTTCACTGCCGAGTGCTGAGTCTTCACTGAGTGCTGTATATTAATGCAATTTCGATTCATGAGAACTACAGCCATGTTTGATATTCCGACGGCTTCACAGACAGATGACATAATATCTTTAATATTTAATCCTGTATATATATTTTTCTGAATTGTGAAAACGGCTCCAACGATTTTCATGAAATTCAGCATGTAGTCGGTTTTGGGGGAGAAAAATCGATCTAGCTAGGTTTAGTTAAAAAAAGAAAGATGTTGTTTTATCCCTGTTTCCGGGAATTTAAAAAAACTGCTATAATTTTTAATGAGAAAGCAAAGGATGATTACGCTGTCCACTACAAAAGTCATGATAGCTCATTTGGGTAACGGACTGTTTCGAATTTAGAATCTAAATTCGAAACTTAGATTAAATTAAACTAAATTAAATTAAATTAAATTAAACTTAAATTCCTAGATAAAAGATATATTTTTTATATTCTTAATTGCATTTTTTTTTAATATTAACTGTGGTACCCAGATATTATAATATATATATTCAGCATAAACATATTGAAATTATTTTTTATTCAATTTACTTTTTACAAGTACTTTCGAATCGTCAAATTATAATGAAGCTACAACTGGTTCGGAATATTGTTCCGAGAAGAACCTGAAAGAAACTCGGCGGTCACTCTTTTCTAAAATAAATCTTTTAATAATATATTATTGTTTACAAATCAAAACAAGCCAATTTGAATAAAGAATTATATGAATTTCATAAGTTTTCAAAATTGTGTTTTTATATTGTTTTGTATTTAAGTAAAGCTTTATTATATTTAATTTATTGTATTTGTATTTAAGTAAAGCACTGAAAAAGACGGATGAAAGAAGAGTACATGCAAATGAAATGAGAATGTTAAGGTGGATGTGTGGTGTAACAAAACTGGATAAAATACGAAACGAGTATATAAGGGGAAGTCTGAAAGTTGCGCCCATTATAGAAAAGACGAGAAGTGCAAGATTGAGATGGTATGGACATGTAATGAGGAGGGATGAAAATCATGTGACCAAACGTGTGTTAAATTTGAATGTGGATGGATATGTGCCTAGAGGGAGGCCTAAAAAGAGATGGTTGGATTGTGTGAAGTATGATATGCATATAAAAGGAGTGGCGCCAGAGTTGACGAAAGATAGGACAGAATGGAAGAGAAAAACATGTTGTGCCGACCCCACTTAGAGTGGGATAAGGACAGGATGATATATATTTAAGTAAAGCTTTATTGTTTTCAAAACGAGAATGATTTGATCCCTTTTTTCCGTGAAATGTTGGTAAGAAAATACAGAATCCAATAATGTCGAATAAATGCGAAATCTCAAGTTTCTCAATTCCAAGGTTCCAATTTGTAATAAAAGTGTGACACTCGAGAAAATATCTCGGATTCCTGGCCTCGGTTTGACTCTCAATTATGGGAAGAATATTAAAGTTTGAAGTCCGCAGCCTTCAAAAATTCCAATGAAGTGAGCCGAAATAGAATAAAGATAAGCTACAATAATAAAGCTTTGCGATTATGTCGTGGAGTCTCTCCTAATTATATCTCGGTCATGGGAAAAACGATTGTTGAGATTATGTTAGTGAATGTGTGCAGTGCTTGTGTCTTGTTATTGGTAAAACGGATAGTACACTGTACATTTTGTATTACATATATTTGCTATTATCGCGGCTTGGTATTTTGCTACCGGCCGAGGCTGACGTCAATAATGAGAGTGGTCTATTCCACTCAATCGAATACCACACGGCGGGTCAACTTACCTTAGTAGCCGTTTATGACACCTCGCTGAGAAAGCGCATAGTCTATTTTACTCAGCCGGATACCACACGGTGGGTCAATTTTACTTAGTCGCCTTTTACGACACCTCGTTAAGAAAGAGCGAAGTCTATTCTACTGAGTCGGATACCACACGGTGGGTCAACTGAACTTAGTCGCCTTTTACGTCAACTCGTTAAGAAATGAGGGTGCTCTATTCTATTCAGCCAAATACCATACGGCGGATCAACTTACCTTAATTGCCTTCTACGACATCTCGTTAAAAAATGAGGGTGGTCTATTCTACTTAGCCAAATACCACACGGCGGATCAACTTACCTTAGTTGCCTTTTACGACACCTCGTTAAGAAATGAGGGTCGTCTATACTACTCAGCCGGATACCACACGGTGGGTCAATTTTACTTAGTCGCCTTTTACGACACCTCGTTAAGAAATGAGGGTGATTTATTCTACTCAGCCAGATACCACACGGTGGGTCAACTGACCTTAGTCACCTTCTACGACACCTCGTTAAGAAATGAGGGTATTCAATTCTACTCAGCCGGATACCACACTTTTCTTATAAACTAACGCAAAAGCTAGGACAAAATCTGCTTCTATTTAATGCATAGTCACACAGCTTTGTCTGCTATCCTGCTTTGTGACTGCATACCGCGGTAATTCCATTTAATTATGTACAGTAAATGGGGTCGCGTGCGAAAGTACAGTGGAATTTTATTCCATTTTACATGATGTGATGCCTTTGAACATCAAAGGAAGTAGGGTTTTGTATGAAACAGAAGATACTCGACTAATGTGCCCTAAATGTGTCCTAATTTCAAGACTAAGGTAAGTTGACGTCAGGCAGGCGGCCGGTCGTAAAAACGCAGCCAAATCATGATACATACATTTATAACATGTTGTACTAACCCCACTTAGAGTGGGATAAGGGCAGGAGGATATATATATATTTACATACCAGACTTATCAAAATTAAAATATGGATTTACAGAAATAGTGATGAGCGTGCGATCGATAAAACATCTCCCGACATCACTCGATAAAACAGCTCTCGACATCACTCGATAAAACAGCTCCCGACATCACTCGATAAAACAGCTCCCGACATCACTCGATAAAACATCTCCCGACATCACTCGATAAAACATCTTCCGACATCACTCGATAAAACAGCTCCCGACATCACTCGATAAAACAGCTCTCGACATCACTCGATAAAACATCTCCCGACATTAATCGATAAAACATCTCCCGACATCACTCGATAAAACATCTCCCGACATCACTCGATAAAACATCTCCCGACATCACTCGATAAAACATCTCCCGACATCACTCGATAAAACAGCTCTCGACATCACTCGATAAAACATCTCCCGACATCACTCGATAAAACATCTTCCGACATCACTCGATAAAACAGCTCCCGACATCACTCGATAAAACAGCTCTCGACATCACTCGATAAAACATCTCCCGACATTAATCGATAAAACATCTCCCGACATCACTCGATAAAACATCTCCCGACATCACTCGATAAAACATCTCCCGACATCACTCGATAAAACATCTCCCGACATCACTCGATAAACACCGATGCCGAGATTCGCCATCGAAACCTATTTTCTTTTACGCGTAACATCGACGTACAGAAAATTGACAATTTTATACCCAAGAGGTACCGAAACAGTATGTTATAATACGACCTGTGTTACGATGGTACTTCTATTTTGTCATTTTTCTGATGTCTACAAAAATTGCATATGACGCGTTCACTAGAGACATGGAAAGTGTAATATAAAATAAGTAAAAATTTTATACAAGTTTCTGTCCGCGGCCTCGTTTGTTTTGTGAATTTCAGTATGATATAAAAAGTGCCTTACGCCACTGTTCAGATTTCAAACTACCCAACTATCTCAATATAATATACCTACTAGTGATATCCCGCGGTTTCACCCGCCTAATTTTTATTTTATTACATTTTATTACCTTATTACATTTTTATAACGGATTCCTATTTTTTGAAAATGTAATATAGCCTATGTTGCGCAGTGAAAATGCAGCTTTTCAATGGTAAAAGAATTTTTGAAATCGGTCCAGTAGTTTTTGTTTGAAAAGATTGCAAACATACATAAAAAAAATTTCTTTTAGTATAGACTAGGTGTGCAGCAGCTTCGCCCGCCTGGAAATCAGTACCCTTATCCCACTCTAAGTGGGGCTGGCACAGCATGTTATAAACATGTTGGTAAGCGCAATTAATATAAGAAAGTAGTGTAAGTTTAGGTTAAGGATATCTACTAGACCAACATAGTCACAAAAGTGACTAAGCTTTAAATGAGAATAAAAAAAACATGTCACATGATTTGGCTACATATATTACGACCGTCGCCTGCTTGACGTCAACTTACCTTAGTCATATTTTATGACACGTCAGTGAGAAAGAGGCTGGTCTATTCTACTAAACCGCATACCACACGGCGCGTTGACTTCCTTAGTCGCCTCTTACGACAACTCGGTAAGAAATGAGGATGGTCTATTGTACTCAGCCGGATACCACAAGGCTATAATATGGATACATACATTTTTTTATATGTAGTATTTAAGTTGCAAAAAATGTACAGAGTTCTGTTATTTTATAAAACTAAAATCTGTAACAAAGAAAATTAATATCGCACCATACAAATTCTAGTAAAGCTAATGTGTGACGTCATCAAACGCGTCACACTTTCTACACAAAAGCCAAAACAAATAACCCGTTCTGCTCGGTTAAATAAATGAAATAAACGTAACGCCTCGTAAACAAGCGACGTCGAGTCGTAGGTGGCGAGACCTACATAGGGAGTGGCCCAAGTCAAAACTGACGAGCGATTTTTACGTTTTATTTTGACCGATATGTATGGTAGTGGTTTCCTTTAGGTACGAAAGAAGTGGTTTGTGGGATTGGGTATAAGATACTATTACAAAATTCCGCGATCAATTTTAGCATTGCCATTACGGCAGTTAAAAAACACTATTAAAGAGAGGATACAAAAAGCCTTCTATACTGTTGAGGATTATTTAGACGATAAGAATGCGTGGATTCGTTAAACAAACTTCTACCAAGACCACCCCAATACACAAACACTACACACGTTCACAAACCAAAACTCAACCATCATTTAGCCACCGAAGCATCATCAGGAGATAGACTTCACGATAAAATCGAGAAGATTTTGCAATTTTGTGTCGGTTTGTGCATGTGTTTTTACGAATCCTGTATGTATCAGGTATGAAAACGGATTGTCGACTCTACATTTAGCATTATATATATTTTCTATTTTACTTCATCATGGATTATAGCAAGATAATGTTAATAACTACTTTTATATTATGAATCTCCGCAAAGTAACGCCTACTTGTATAAATTGTTCATTGCATATTATTTCTTTTATCAATGGCTGATTGATCCTAGCAGAAACGGAGAATTGCTTTGACATGTATTTTTTATCAGTCAATCCTAGAAAAGAAAGGTGGAAAATAAAGTGGCTTTGTGGCATTTTTTCGTCGTTTTCGTTTTTGTGGTATTGATCAAACCAAGCTTTTTTCACAATAAAACCCTTGATTAATGTTAACCGTTTTTCGATATTTTCAAATCTAGTGAGCGAAAAGTTGAAAGCGAGTTCTTTAAACTGTACTTTTAATTCTTTAGACTCTATACAATATGTTTATATTCTAGTCTAGCTAGTTGCTTTACAAATCCAAAATTATTCATAAATAAGATTATGTAAGCTTTATTAATAAATATACATGTAAATTTAAATAATCTAATTATGTCGTTTACGCGCATGACTCGGACCAAATCGAGATCCAAAGCTCGCATGTCATCAAATTGACATTTAATTTCCGAGTCGACTGTACCGAGACGTATCCCGATTATCGGGCTAACACTGAAATTGCGTTGTTTTTACATACTTGTTATATTTTGTATTAAAATAGTAGCAGGGATAAAGTAAGGCGAGCCATTGAGGCCTGAATAGGTTATATAGAAGAATATCTTTGGCAGACTTCCGTATTAGGTATTTCCTCAAAAGGAAAGTCAAGTTAAAAAAACCTCTAACAAATTTCATATCTCTACTGTTAACCGTTGAGGAGTTCCCTCGTATGGAGCCAATCCTGGCAGCACCATTAGGTCATGCTTATGATAAACATGCATTATCATTGGGACTGGATCAGAATGTATGATTTCAGCTCAATCGGACACCGGGACGTGCACACCGGCACAAGGTCATATTGAGTAGAAATCCCTTGAAAAAATATATCCAACAGAAGAGTCAATCAATGGGAATGAGATAAAAAACAAACATCGTCATTCTCCTGCCCTTATCCCACTCTATTGTCGGCACAACATGTTTTTCTCTTACATTCTATCCTATCATTGGTCAAATCTGGCGCTACTCCTTTTATGTGCATACTTTACATAATCCAACCATCTCTTTTTAGGCTTCCCTGTAATCACGTATCCATCCACATTCATATTTAACATTCGTATGGTCACATTGTTCCATAGCTCCTCATTATATGTCCATATCATCTTAATCTTGCACTTTTCATCTTTTTTATAATAGGCGTAGCTTTCAATCTTTCAAACTTCCCCTTATGTTCTTATTTCGTATTTTATCCAGTCTTGTCACACCACACATCCACCTTAACATTCTCATCTCATTTGCATGCACTCTTCTTTCATCCGTCTTTTTCATTGCCCAACATTCTAATCCATACAATACGACAGACTTTATAACCATTGTGTAAATTCTTTCCTTTACTTTAAGAGAAAGAACGCATAGACAGAACTAACTTTATCATTTTCATATTAAATAATTTATAGAATTAGGCGTTACTTTGCGGAGATCCATAATACAAAAGTAATAATAAAATTATTTTGCTATAATCCGCGAGGATTATAGCAAAATAATTTTATTATTACTTTTGTATTTTCATATTAGAAAGATGGTAATAAAATACTATAATATAATAACGGTAAAAAGATAAAAATAGAAGTGAGTCGAGTAACTCAAATAAAATTTTAAGCACTCAAAAAGTGTATTATGTATTTTTTAATCAGACATTTCTGTTGGTAGTCGGCAAAGCTTTTTTCATCGCTCAAAGTATTTTAATGAAACGCTACGGTAAAGTTAATAAAGAATGTCGAGTCGTACGCATGAATGAAATTCGTTAGCGAAATATTTTAATGTTATATTTAGCTTATTACTTTAATTATTACAACGGATGCAAAATGTGACGAGCGATCTTAATCTATCTTGACTTGTTGGTATTTTACTAAGTAAAATAAGGACGAATAGCCCCATTAAGATATATAAAGAGACTCAAAGATTATAAAAAAAACAACAAACTAATAACGAACCCAGATCACTTTTGTTAAAATCTTAAACAGCATATTTTTTACTTATATTAAATATATAAGTATATATTCACCAGTTCTCTGTCACCCATAACACAAGTATTAAGTTACTTACTTTGGGGACGGACGACCGTGTGTGTAAGTGTCCCTATATATTTTATTTATTATTTATTTTATAACCTAATTTTCAACCAATAGGTTAGATTAATAAAGGTTCAAGAACGAACATGTTATTGCTGTTGCGGAACCAGAAAAAGTGACATATCATTTTATTTTTACGGTTAGAAATGAGAGTGGTCTATTCTACTCAGCCGGTTACTACCGGTACCATACAAACCGGTAACGGCGGAATCCTCATTAGTGTAACACGGGGTATATAAGTTCCAATCCCCCTCTCCTCTGCAGTGAGCTTAAATATATACTTAAATAGAAAAGCAATAAAACATGTTATATTCATCAGTATAAATATCACCGCTAAGTCTAAGGTTCAAAAAAGTTAGAAACTAGTAAATTTACTAAGCAGCCGTAACCAATGATGAGTGAACAGAAGGTAAGACTAGGACTGGACGAATCGCACAAAGCTATGAGAGGTATCTTCAATGCAAAGCAGTCGCTGTGCTGCGGAGTAACCTTGTCACCAGGATAATACTTCTTGGGGATAATGCCTTACCAGTAGGTTGTATCAGCCATACTTAAACGCCGGAACCATAGCCAGTGATATGCTCTTCCTGCCCTTATCCCACTCTAAGTGGTATCGGCACAATATTAGAAACGTATTGTCACATGAATGGTTACGTATTTTACGCCTGACCGCCTGCCTAACGTTAACTTAGCCGTATTTTACGACACCTCGGTGAGAAAGAAGGTGGTGTATTCAACTCAATTGGATACCACACGGTGGGTTAATGACCTTAGTTTCCTTTTAAATTATCTCGGTAAGAAAGAGGTTGACCGTTTCTACTCAGCTGAATACCACAAGGCGGCTAACCCTAAGGTAAGGTAGTCGCCTTTTGCAAAACCTTGGTAAGAAAGAGGGTGGTCTATTCTACTCAATCGGATACCACACAGCATAACATAGCCAGTGAAATATCTCACTTAAATGCCATGAATAATCAGCTCTTTATAATAAATATCTCGAGATATTTTGTGCCATCTCAATAAATTCCATCCGACCCAATTCACCTACAATACATTGAGAGGAAACGGGAGCTATTTATTAAACTGACAAACCATTAATCAAACCAACTCAATATCCAAGTTGTGATGAAGCGAGGCCTGTGATGGATATCTTCGAACTACGTAATCCGCTTCGCATACTTGAACGACATTATTTTTACTCGCAAACTAAAGGATCTTGTACATCTGGCGGTTAACGCTCAGTTAAATTATTGCAATTGTTAGTGCCTGTTTCACAAGTTACCAATAAACTGTCAGCTTATTCGGAACATATCTGACACATATCTCGGAATTTTGCGTTTCTTAGTTTTCTGATAGGCTTATTCAGGACTTTAAGTCCCTAATAAGTAAACAGGTAGATCATGTGGCTGTTGTTTTGTTTATCTGCTGAATAGCAAATACCTATTTCAAAATGGCCGCGATTTTTTTTTATTTTTTTTTATTTTTCAGTGTATTTGTCGGTTAACAATCCGACACTTTATCAGTAACTTGTAAAACAGACCCTTAATATTCTAGTTTTATAATATTTTATTGTTGTTCTTTTCATTAAGCATTACAAATAATATTTTTGAGCACGGAGCATATAAATTTTGTTTTAAGCAGTATGGTATCTAGGTATTGGATTTTCGATTCCGCGCCGGAAGTGTCACAATGTTGGTAAGTGTAAAATGAGGTGGACAATGAATCTTGAAACAGTTCAACAGAGACGGTTTAAACCTTTTGAAGGCTGTGATTTGTGATTATATAACATACCTACTTTCTACTAGAGATGTCTAAGAGTATTGCTTATCTTGTTAGCTTATTGTTTAAAATGGAAGAATTTAGACTTACCTTATATAATTGAATTCAGAAAACTAATGTCTACATCTTAAAATATTTCAGAACTTACAAAACTTAAAGACTATTACTGTATCAAGGAAAAGAAATTATTTAAAAACAAAAATAATATACTGTTATTCAATTCATCGCATAACCGCTACCTAGACTTAAAATTTTATTTTTACTATTCTGGGCTAAAAAATTACCTATTCCGTCTGATAGACTAGCGTTTTGCCAGCTGTTTTTCTCTAATGTATCAACAATGTAAAATAACCTTCAGGGTATTGAAGACATCATTTGTGTGACAAATTATTATTAATTACTTTGTATATTAATGGTTTGAAAGCTTTCAAATCAGGAAGTTTTGAATATAACGAATATAGGGAGGAAATAGCGATTATCCGCGAAACAGATTGTGAGATAACAAATATCTTGTGACGGATTACTCGCACTCAATAGCAGCACAGCTGTTTGAGATTAATTCTTAAGAACGATTTTCTTAACATGCAATACAAAGAGGCAAGTAAACCTCTGCATATCGTTCTTTTTTAAATTTTGCAACATGTTTCCTTACGTGAAAATGTTTTGTGTCACAAAGTTTTACCGCGTAAAACCTGACCTTACAGGAATTCCAAGTAAGAAGTAGTCTATATGCTGCTTCACAACCTCATCTATTTTCCAGTGACAGTTCTATTAAAAGCTTAGCTGTTCCAGAGAATATTATTAATTTAAAACTTCTCTAAAATTCATAAGATAGATCCATAAGATTTTGATAAAATCGAGCAGGTACGGACAAACAGCTTTGGACTTTGTTTTTTTTTTTAATATGTATAATTTGTTAATATGGTTCATTTAAAACATTTACATCATTTCTTAACGTATGTACTAATATCAATTTTTTATTTTTATAATCTGTCATTGATAAAGCAAAATGCCATTTAATTTCACTCATAAAATGTTCATTCCCAAAACCATTAATGGAATTAATTCAAAAACTCATTTTGCTACAACATTATATTACAAAAAAAACTTATAACACCTATAAAAAGTAAAGTAACAGCCTTTTACCCATTGCTGAGCGTAGGCCTCCTCTCTCCGTTCCTGGAGAGAAGAGTTGGAGTTAAGATCTACCACGCGGCTCCAATGCGGATTGGTAGGTTAAACATATCCTCAGGTTTCTCTGAATATATGCAGGTTTCCTTACGATGTTTTCCTTCACCGAAAAGCATGTGATAAATTACAATTATCAATTAGACACATAAGTTTTAATATAATACAAAAACTCATTGGTGGCTGCCGGGCTTTGAACTCGTGACCCTCTCGAAAGAATCGCACGGTCTCACCGCTGGGTCACAGCTTTTATAACACCTATATCGCGAAATAATAAGAGGAATATCTCCCTTAAGGTAACATACGTGTAAACAACCTTATCTACAATACATAAGTGTAATGTGTCAAGAGGATTAATGGTACCTTAATATATCTCAAGCACTCAGCAGGTAGTTCACTTCGCGCGTTAACTTAACACCTACCCGCTATAAATCCATGGGGTGCGCCGACACCTTGTTTACTTACCTGAAACAGAAACGATATTGTAAAGAAATATTGCTATACAAATTTTAAATCATAGTTGTGTAAATGCAGCATCGACAACCCTACAGAGCTTTCCGTAGATCTACGGACTTGTGTACGAGTATCTACGAATTAGATTCGTTCCTTGACGATTTAAAAGTGCTTGTAAAAAGCTTACTTGAATAGAGATTTGATTTTATTGATCGAACTTTCCGTAGATCTACGGACTTGTGTACGAGTATCTACGAATACGATTTGTTCCTTGACGGTTCGAAAGTGCTGAAAAGCTTTCATAATACTTTTATCTGAATAGAGATTTGATTAGATTGATTTGATTCCGAATTGATTACATAGTTTCAGGCAAAATTTATTTGGATTACAAACCTAATTTTTTATTTTCCTTATTACAATATTTTTTAACATTTATTCGTTTCATACTTAATTTAGTAAGCAGAATTATTATTTTTGATAAGAGAATAACTGAGTTTCTTTCCAGATCATTTCAGTCGACAACAAAATTCTAAATTGTTAGACAAATCTCTGGAACTATTTCAATTAATGTTAACTTAAATACTTCAAATCAAATCAAATCAAATCAAATATTCTTTATTGTACAACAAAAACAAAAAAAAAAGTTAATAATAATACATTATGTACTAAAGAGACATGATTAAAAGAAAACCTATATATTGTCAGTTGCACAACTGGCGGCCTTATCGCTAAAGCAGCGATCTCTTCCAGGCAACCTGCTCATAATGGAATCATCTAATAGTTTATATAGGCAGTGTTCATGCGTTGCGTGAACTATCGCAAACGCGATGGGGTACAGTGCGGGACGCAGAGGGGAGCAAGGTGCGGGAGGCGGCGGCGGTCAACGCGGGGAGCGGTGGCAATCAACGCGGGGGGCGACGGTGGTCGACGTGGGGGCGAACGTGATCCCGCTCTTGCCATCGACGCTTCGCCCGAGACACACGCATCTTCTTGTCTCAAATAAATTAATAACTAAGTCCAAAGTAGTATTATTGCTATCGGAGATGAAATAAAGTATCTACAGTCATTCATTGGTCCTTCGACGGAAAAACGAAGATTCGGCAGAGTACTACGGACTGGCATCAACAAATGTGCCACATGCAAGACAAGATCAACAACTACTACTACGGACTGGCATCACCAAATGTGCCACGTGCAAGACAAGAGCAACCAGGTAGTACTACGGGCTGGCATCACCAAATGTGCCACGTGCAAGACAAGAGCAACAGTTAGTACTACGGACTGGCATCACCAAATGTGCCACGTGCAAGACAAGAGCAACCAGTTAGTACTACGGACTGGCATCACCAAATGTGCCACGTGCAAGACAAGAGCGACTACAATTGAAGGAGGAACACGTACAAGGGATATATTGTGAGTTCGTTCCAATTTCCTTCTTTTCATTCCATACCAATTTCACAATTTTATTTTTACAAATTGTATTTTTTCCCATATCACATTGACTATTTATTCTTCCTCTATTTGCGTAAATTCATTGGTAATACTTCTCTTTGTAATTTATAGCTAGTGAAGCAGTAAATGATCGTCATTAGTAACTTATACGGCTAGTCGAACCGGTTTCTCGAGCGGCCGACCGGAAAGGTCGTTATTCAATTTTTTTTATATAGCGTCATCCCAAGCGCACTCATTGTTCAATTGTTTTCCCTTAAGCAAATAGCGGTCCATTTTACTTGTATACTGTTGTCACGTTAGTATTTTTTTTTTTATTATTTTTTTTTGTGTTTATTATGGCTGATAAACTAATCAAAAAACGTAGCTCCATGAAGGCAAAACTCACTCAATTTAATAATTATATAGATGTCCTTGCGAGTTCCAATAGTCTATCGCAACTACAACGTCTCGAGCTACAAAGCCGCTATAATAAAATTGATGCACTATACTCGGAATTCGACGACTTGCAGACTGAGATCGAGGTGCTCGCAGATAAGCCCGACGAAGCCTATGCGACCCGAGCACAATTCGAAGAGCAATACTACACGTTAACCGCCTTAGCTCGCAGTCTACTTTTCCCTGATGATCCGAGGAACGACGTGGCTGCGACGGATTCTGAAGGTACAGCTTTAAGTGGGCCTAAGACAAATTGTATTAATTTACCAAAAATTGATTTGCCTTACTTTGATGGCGGCTATCTGTGTTGGCTGGAGTTTCGAGACACATTTCTGTCACTCATACATGAGAATAGTTCTATTGACAACATTAGTAAATTTCATTATTTGCGTGCCGCGCTTAAAGGCACAGCAGCTGAGATTATAAGGAATATTGATTTTAAGAGCGATCAGTATCAATTAGCTTGGGAGCTGCTTTGCAATAGGTACAACAACAGTCGTCTATTAGTAAACAATCACGTACAAGCCTTGTTTAATATCGATCCTATATAGCTAAAGAATCTTCTATATCTTTACGCAATCTAATCGATGTCGCTAACAAAAACATACGGGCGCTAAAGACATTAAATGAACCGACTGAATATTGGGATACTCTAATTATATATATGATGTCGACAAAATTAGATATCGTTACAGGAAGACATTGGGAAGAGTATCGAAATACTTTATCGACTCAACCCACTTTGTCACAATTTTGTACATTTATTAGTAATAGAGCTGATTTATTAGAATCATTGCAAGAAAATCATAAACCGTTAGATAGAATACACAAAACCGAAAACTATAAAAACAAAAACTTTTTACTCTCATCTAATAATAAAAATCAGTCGAAACATTTCATAATAAAATGTCCTTTATGTTCTGAAAATCATTTTCTTTATACCTGTAAATCTTTTAGACAATTATCTATTGAGAGTCGCATTAAAAAAGCCCATGAATTTAAACTTTGTATTAATTGCTTGCGTTCAGGTCACAATGAAACAAAGTGTAAATTATCACATTGTAAATATTGCAAATTAAAACATAATACTCTTTTGCACTTAGAAAAACCTGAATATTTCCAAAATCCTATGCCTTCTACATCTAAACAGACTGAAAATGTTGCTCTTTCAGCAAACATTTCATCAGTACAACCTACTACGCGTTCGCATGTTTTACTTTCCACAGCATTGGTGCGAGTGGTTGGGAAAGACGGCAAAAAGTGTGACGCGCGGCTGCTACTCGACAATGGCAGTACAGCTAATTTCATTAGCGAAAATCTTTGCGCTAAGTTGGGTTTGTCCCGTTACGATGCGTTCTCCACGACGGTCACAGGTATTAACAATCAAACTAGTAATAGTACACAGTCTTGTAACCTCAACGTTGAGTCTTTTTACGGTGACTATTCTTTTAATATTGATTGTCTTATTTTACCTGAAATCACCAATCTTCTTCCTTCATTGGCGATAAACATAGATCATATCCCTATACCTACGACAATACGTCTAGCTGACCCTACATTCAACATTCCGTCAGTCATAGACATTTTGGTAGGTGCAGAAGTTTTTTGGAGCATCATACAATGTGCTCACATCAATTTAGGCAAAAATCAACCTAAACTATATGAAAGCAAACTTGGGTGGATAGTAACTGGTTCTATACCTGTCCGGTCGACCCATTCGTCCCATTTTTGTAATTTTACAACTATCATAAAGTGTCCCGATTTAACAAAATTTTGGGAACTTGACAAGATACCTTCAAAATATTCATTGTCTACTGAGGAACGCGCTTGCGAAGAAAGTTTTTTTGCGAACACAAGCCGAACTAATGACGGTCGGTTTACCGTTACAATGCCTCTCAAAATGAGTCCCGATGTTTTAGGTAGTTCATTCGAAATGGCAAAACGTCGTTTTCTTTCATTAGAAAAACGGTTTGAACGCGACCCAGACTTCAAAGAAATGTACATAAACTTTATGACTGAGTATGAAAGCCTAGGTCATATGTCAGAGGATGCAAACTACTCTTCTGGTATAAATTATTTTTTGCCCCATCACGGTGTTATACGCGACACCAGCACAACTACGAAATTACGTACAGTGTTTGATGCGTCGGCAAAAACAACCTCAGGCTTTTCGCTCAATGATATACAAATGGTGGGTCCAGTTGTCCAAAACGACTTATTTTCTATATTATTACGTTTTCGACAACATAAATACGTAGTCACGGGTGACATTGAAAAAATGTATAGAGCTATAGAATTAAATCCTTCGCAACGTTCTTTACAGCGAATAATTTTTCGTAAAAATCCTAAGGAACCCCTTAAAACTTATAAATTAAACACCGTGACGTATGGCACAGCATCTGCACCATATTTAGCCACGAAATGCTTGGTGAGCCTTGCGGACAATACGTGCAACGAGTCCGTCAAGAATTCTATTCAGCGGGATTTTTACGTCGATGATTTTTTTAGTGGTAACGCCACTATTCCTGGAACGATAGAGCTCTGTAAAGAGGTTATATCTATTTTAGCTACAGCTAAATTTAATTTGCGAAAATGGCAATCAAACAGTCCTGAAATTCTAAAACATCTAAACAATCATGATGAGAAAATCAACAACTCTAACAATATAGTAAATATTTCAGATAATAAAATATTGTCAAAAACGTTAGGTTTATATTGGCTATGCGATTCAGATACTTTATCATTTTCAATAAATATTAGCAGTAACCAGAAAGTCACTAAACGTCATATTCTCTCTATGATTAGTCAAGTTTTTGACCCACTTGGTCTAATTGGGCCATGTATAGTAGACGCAAAAATTATTATGCAGAGCTTATGGCTAAATAAGTGTGGCTGGGATGATGATTTGCCTCAAAATATTGCAAGTCAGTGGCATTCATTTCATAATACACTGACACATCTAAATAATTTAAAAATTCCTCGATGGGTTTCATGCTCACATAATATAAATGAAATTCATGTTTTTACAGATGCCTCCGAAAAGGCTTACGGAGCTTGCATATATATTCGTTCCATCGACAGTTGCGGAATAGTTACCATTACACTCTTGACATCTAGGAGTCGTGTGGCTCCTATTAAGCCCATCACAACCCCAAGGCTAGAATTATGCGGAGCGCTGTTAGGAGCAAGACTGTGTACTAAAGTCCGAGAATCGCTTACGATACCAATAAGTACGTGCCGATTTTGGTGCGATTCAACTATAGTTTTAGGTTGGTTGTCATCGCCTAGCAACCAACTTAAGCCTTTTGTGCGTAACCGAGTTAACGAAATTCAGGAAAGTACCTCTGATTGTTCGTGGAGTTACGTGCCGTCTAAGGAGAACCCAGCCGATCTTATTTCTCGCGGGCTGAAGGCTGATCTAATCAGCACCACCAAACTATGGTGGTCAGGGCCATCATTTTTGTTAAATCACGAAAGCGTTTGGCCAAAAATGCCAAACGATAATATTAATTTAGTTTTACCAGATTTATTATCACATTTTTCAAACCACGATAATATAAAATTACCTGAAAATTCTAATCATAATATAATACAAAATTTAATAAATAATATGTCCAAATTTATTCGTCTACAAAAAGTCGTTGCTTATGTATTACGTTTTATAAACAATTTAAAAAATATCCAGACCAAAAACTTAGGCTCACTGACTAAAAGCGAATTAGACAGATCATTGATCTGTATTTTACATGCAGCTCAGATCGAAATGTTCCCCGAAGAGTACAGCATACTAAAGTCTAAAAGTTTACTGCCACGTAAGAATAGATTGATTTCATTAACTCCATTTTTGGATCGCGATGGACTTGTTCGAGTTGGTGGCAGACTTGATAACTCCCCATATGATTATAACATTAAACATCCTATATTACTTTGTTCCAAACATCGTTTAACGAAATTATTATTCGATATGTTTCATAAAAAGCTTTTACATGCTGGACCTCAATTACTGTTAGCGAATATTAGATTGAATTATTGGCCTTTAGGTGCCAGAAATCTGGCTAAATCAGTGGTTAAAAATTGTATAACTTGTTTTAGACATAAAACTGAGTGTACACAACCAATTATGGGTCAGTTACCGTCCTCTAGAAGCACGCTCGAATATCCTTTTGTTAATAGTAGCGTGGACTACGCTGGACCAGTACTGATAGCCGACAGAAAGGGTAGGGGTTGCAAATTGATTAAATCCTATCTGTGTATTTTTGTTTGTCTAGCCACGAAAGCTGTGCATTTGGAACTCGTCACAAGTTTAACTAAAGAAGCTTACATGGCGGCTCTAAACAGATTTATTGCCCGTCGTGGTAAGCCACGTACAATTTTGTCCGACAACGGAACAAATTTCGTAGGAGCTTGTAACGATTTAAACAGTTTTTTACAGACGCCCGATATTATTTCGAGTATAGCGCAAGAGGGCATCGAATTTAATTTTACGCCACCTTATTCACCCCATTTTAATGGAATAGCAGAAGCCGCTGTGCGGTCTAGTAAACATCATTTGACGCGTCTTTTACATCGTACAAACTTCACGTACGAAGAGTTGTATACTTGCCTTACACAAATAGAGTCCATCTTAAACTCCCGACCTCTTACCCCGTTATCTTCCGATCCTCACGATTTTGCTGCCTTAACTCCAGCTCATTTTTTAATTGGACGACCACTAATATCTGTTCCTCATCCACAGTTAGCAGATATTAAAATTAACCGTTTGCAACGGTTCCAAAAAATCGAACAGGTGAAACAGCACTTCTGGAACAGATTCCACCTGGAATACATCCATTTGCTCCAGCAGAAGACAAAGTGGTCTACAACTTCTGGTACCATAACACCAGGGGCTCTCGTCTTGGTCAAAGACAAGGCGCTTCCACCTTTGTTGTGGTTACTTGGGCGCATAGTGCAGGTGTTTCCGGGACAAGACGGCGTGACGAGGGTAGCAGACGTGAAGACCAAGAGAGGAACAGTGAGGCGCGCATTCAACAACATCTGCCCGCTTCCTCTTTGAAGCTAGGGCTTCAACCCGGGGAGCTTGTTCATGCGTTGCGTGAACTATCGCAAACGCGATGGGGTACAGTGCGGGACGCAGAGGGGAGCAAGGTGCGGGAGGCGGCGGCGGTCAACGCGGGGAGCGGTGGCAATCAACGCGGGGGGCGACGGTGGTCGACGTGGGGGCGAACGTGATCCCGCTCTTGCCATCGACGCTTCGACCGAGACACACGCATCTTCTTGTCTCAAATAAATTAATAACTAAGTCCAAAGTAGTATTATTGCTATCGGAGATGGAATAAAGTATCTACAGTCATTCAGGCAGTGTGTACTTTTTTATTACTATTTTAGTAGCAATGTAATATAATATAATACAGTACAATAGAATAACATATAATATAATATGACATACACAATAGTATACAACAGCATATAATAAACAATAAAATTAATAAATATATAAAGAGGAAAAACAACAAAAGCAGAGGGCAAATTATAATTTTAGAAGATGATCTTTTAATTTAGTTTTGAAAATTGCTAGTGATTTAGCCTTTCTTATATGTACAGGGAGGGAGTTCCATAAGGTAGTAGCTTGGACGGTGAAGGAATTAGTAAAAAAAGAAGAGTTGTGGGAGGGAAATTTCAGTCGGAGATTCTCATCTGAACGTAGAGAACGGCCATGAGTATCACACAAAAAAACAAAACGTTCTTTTAGGTAAGGAGGGGTAATAGGATTGAACAGTACAGAGTAAAGTAGATGAAGAATATGAGTATCCCTGCGAAGGCGAATTGGGAGCCACTTGAGCTTATTGCGAAACTCGGAAACGTGGTCATATTTTCGTAACCCAAATATGAACCTTATGCAGAGATTTTGAAGGCGCGAATACTTCTTGGTCTCTTGACAATTTAATTAAATTAGCTGACAACCTATAGCGTCTTGATCAGGTCGGTATATTCGTCCCTGTTTCTGTATTATTGACTGACATATTAACTCATAAATAAATCACACCAAGCGATTTGAGAACAAAAAGAATGTATACAAAAAAATAATTAAAAAGAAACATGTACATTTTAAATTCCGAACATTTAATTCGTTTAAAGTTTCGTAAAAACTTTTATTTTAATTCAGAATGAACTCTGTTTCAGAACGAATATTTGATTCTTAAATACCCATTATAGTCCGGTAAATTATTCCGAAAATTTTGAACTGTGAATTGAACATTTTCAGAATAAAGTCAAGCTTGTAATTTAAGAGGAAAAGTACAACGTAATTTAAGATAAGGGTAGCTGAAGAGATAATCTACTAAGTTTCATCCGGTCCTAATAATTTGGGTTCGTCGTTTATAATTCACAGGGGCCCGAAATTATCTCAGTTCGAAACTCCTTGGAGCGTTTATGAAATTAAGGTTTTTCAATAACGGGAACGAACGTTAATCTTATAAGACAAAAAGACAAAAACAATTACTTTAAACGTAAAAGACTTCTAATAGATATATTTGATGTTTTTGGTCCATATTGATCCGTGCCAAATGGATTTTCAATCGACAAAAGTTTCTGAATAACAATCTGGTATGGACGACGCATTAGGCTCTAGAAGCAACGCAAAATTATATCGTAATTATTTTATTAACATATCCAAATAAAAATAAATTATTTTCCTTTATTGAAATTATGAACCGTATTTTAAATATTTCTATGCCTCTTCTTGGCAAAATTTTTTTGACCCGCGCAATTTCTTTACAATTTAATTTCTTTAATTTGACCAAAAGAGGTGTACTTTAAAAGTAATTAATTTTTTTTCTTGCTTTAATTCGCGATAATTTAAATCAATAAAATCTAGTTAAAGAGGGAATAGCGAATTTCAAAAGGGGAACTAAGGGTTTGCGTGAATAAAAAAAAATAAACATGGTATAGGTATTATTGTATCAAACAAATTATGTAAACGAGAGAGTAGAGGACGAAAAAATTTATCGTGGCGTATAGCACAATAATATTTTCATTACTGTTTTACTATGGACATCCGCAAAGTAACGCCTAATTCTATAATTGGATATACTTTAATTACAAATTAAAATGTTAAACATGTTCCTTGTGCTAGTTTCAAAATTTATTTCAAGAAATAGTGTCTGCTTTAAATAACATATTCTATAGGCGGCTTAGAATTAATAATTTTAAGCAATGTGATTAAAAAAAGACATTTATAAATTGTGATTACAATTAATAGTTACAGTACTTCGACGTAAATAAATCAGATATCATGGGAAGATTCATTTAACAACTGTTCAACTGTTAATCCATATTCTGTTGCTGATTGTAATTAAATTACAATTAATGGAATATGAAGCGTCTGTTAAATCAAGTTACTCATTCGTGTCCGATACAAAGGCGAATAATTATTTTATCTTCCACTCTCAAATAGAAGTTGTGAAACAAAAAGCTCAATTAATATAGGTACAGAGCAACAGTATTATATCATAATTGGATTATTTCTCTTCTTTAAGAAGAACTTCTTCTACATTAAAAACTCAATGGATGGATGGATGCCCACTGTTGGACATGTCTCTTAAATTTTTTTTACATAAAACCGCAATTTAATATTTAGGTAATCAATTCGGAAGAATTGTACTACCTTTTAGTAAAAACCGTACAAAAATCCATTAAGTAAATTTTGAGAAAATCGATCACATACTGACGGACAGCTTTTCGGTAAATTGTTTTATGATAAGTATAGATATACCAAAACCTGAAATCAAATCAAAATCAAAAAAAATTACCACCTAATTCAGTAGGTCAGTAGTTTTGAGTTCATCGCTAACAACAGATAGACAGATGCCACGGGACTTAGCATAATATATAGTGATGTATGGATATCGCTGCCCCATCTAAAACGATATTGCAAAAAGCTGTTGGCGCGGCCCAAACAACTCGATTCAATCCGGCTCGAAGTGGCACTCGTCGGATAAAAACGTTTCTAACCTGTTCTATCCAATTTATTGTACGAAAAGGATTTTCATAATTCTCCTGCTTATCCCACTTTAAGCGTCAACGGCACAACATGTTTTTCATTCCCTTTTATTATTCTTCAACTCTGGCGTTACTCCTTTTATATGCATATACACACAATCAACCATTTTTTTCGGCCTCGTTCTAGTCACATAAGTAACAGCCTGTTACTATCCCACAGCTGGGCATAGGCCTCTTCTCTCCGTTTTTTTTTTTTGGAGAGAAGGAATGGAGCTAAGACCTACCACGCTGCTCCAATGCGGATTGGTAACTTACACATATCCCCAGAATTCTCTAGAGATATGCAGGTTTCCTCACGATGTTTTCCTTCACCGAAAAGCGTGTGATAAATTGCAATTATCAATTAGACACATAAGTTTTACTAGAAAACTCATTGGTGCCTGCCCGGGGTTTGAACCCTAGACCTCCTCGAAAGAGGTACACGGTGATACCGCTGGGCTACCACAGCTTTCTAGTCACATATTCATTCAAAAACATATTTAACACTTGTTTGGTCACATGATTTTCACCCTCTTCATTATATGTACATATAATTTAATCTTGTACTTCTCGTCTTTACTATAATGGGTGTATCTTTCAGACTTTCCCTTAAATACTTATTTCGTAATTTATCCATTCTTATCACACCACACCAAGAAAAGGCACGAAAAAGATTTTATAGGACGCTAAAGTTTACGGGAAGTAGAGTGATCGGTACTTTGGCATGAGTTTAGTGGTTTAACTAGAAACTTGGGGACTGGGGAAAGTTTATTGTTTCCACACAAAGAGAACTTGATAGTTGTTAGAAATTTAACAACAATTTCATAGAGATTTAAATTGAAAACTTTGTTGAAACTCTCGAAACAGACTTTTATAATGATGATATAGACAGAGAAATAGTTTTACAACTCGAAATACATGTTAAAATTGTAAAAAAAGTTGAAAATTGTTTCCTATTGTTAGTTCAATACAATTTGGCACTGAAAGTATTTTAAAACCTTACAATTATGGTTAGGTAGCAAGATTTGTTAAATTTTGTTTCTTAATAAAGCACGCTTCAACAATAAATATGGTAGGAAGTTCATTTCCTCATCCTAAGCAATGTCATATTGAAAAGAAAAATGATGATAATTTGAAATTTAAAGTTATCAGATTACAATAATGTGAATATACTTTAGTACATTATATTTATAACGTCAGTAAATGTAAAAAAAAATTTCCTAAGTCAAAAATGTAAGTGTGCTTCAAGGCCCAGTTTTAGGACCTTTCTTATTTCTAATATATGTAAATGGCTTTCCATAATATTGCGTATACTATATTTGTGATATTGTCGATTGCAAAAGATATCATTACTGGTTATACTATGGCGGTATATAAAGAAGTAGGTGAATTAAATTTTCCTTCAGTAATAAGAGAGTAAATTATCAAATCGCACACATTAAATAAATAGCGATTGAATAGAAGATACCATACACACAACAAACAAATAATACACTTAAGTTAATGTCTTTATATAAAAACTGCAGTAACAAAAGATTTCTTATAAATGCAAAGTTCACGTAAATACCAACTGGCTTTGATGAATGATACATTAGCGAAGGCTCCCCACTGACCGACGTTGACGGACGGCGTGATAAATTGTTTTACATTCAATCTGCACCCCTCTGAAAGAAAACTGTTTATATTGCTTGGCCACATTTATTTGTTACAAAGGCGCTTTTCTGCCCTGTTTTCATAGAATGCTTGCGCTTTTTAAAAGATGATGTTGCTATTCAAAATGACATACGCTTGCCGAGTAACATTCGACAAAAGTATATATCATTTTCCTGCTTCTTATACCACTCTAAGTGGGTACGGCACAACATGTTTTAAACATGTTGTTATATGATTTGGCTACTTGTTTTACGATTGGTCGCCTTTTACGACACCTTGGTAAGAAATAGGTTGGTCTATTCTGTTCAGCAGGATACCACACGGCGGTTGTTTAAGATAAGACATTCTAAATCAATAAAGGGATCTTTATTTTCATTGTTTTTTTTATACAATAAGGCTAGCGCCTTGGTACGATTTCTCCTGATGGAAAGCGAAATATGTAGCCTAAGGTGGACAACACATGCCAGTGTATTGCCTCTCTCTCTAATGTCGGTCCCTCATATCTAAGGATCGTGGTCAGCATCAGGGTTGTGTCTGGCGTTGATGATGTTCCTCCACCTGTTTTGATCTATTGCCTCTCTTACGATTGTGTGAAATTTAGAGGACAACGAAGTTCTTATTTGGTCATTCCATCTTGTTGATGGAAACGACCACGTGATCTTTTTCCTTCCGTGTTCCCGACCACAGTAAGTTTCTCCAAACTTTCGTCACCTCTGCGTACCGTGTGGCCGAAATATGATAGTGTATTGCCTGTTCACTCTTTTTTTAAGTTTTCCAAATTGTAGAATTCCGGGAAGAGAGATGTAGAAAGAGAATTCCACGCCTTAGCTGTACACATGAGGAAAGGAAGGGGCTGAAAATTTTCCATTATTATTCCAAGTGCATAGCTGTAATGCATGGCATGCACGGTGGCACGATATGCGCAATGCGGCGTGTATCGATCGGCCGGCCATTTCACGGAGCGCCATGAATGATGGCGTTAACTGCGCTCGGGCACGCGATTTGCATTGCAATAATTACAACATTACAAGGACCTTCATGGACGTCGTCGAAAACGTTACAAGTTTATAAGGTTGCAAGTGTTATGCCCTACTTTAAATGAAAAATAAATATAGTAAAAAAAACGTGTTCTGTGGTCATAAAGGTGGGTTGAAGGACACTAAGTTGTCAGTGGAATATTCTTTCAGAGGTGTCGTAAAAGGTGACTAATGTACGTAAACCGGCATGTGGTATCCGGCTGAATAGAATAGACCACCCTCTTTCTTACCGAGGTGTCGTAAGAAACGACTAAATACGCAAAATCACATCACAACATAGTTAAAACATGTTGTGCCCCACTTAGAGTGGGATAAGGGCAGGAGAATGATGATGTACCAATACTAATTTATAAAGCTGAAGAGTTTGTTTGTTTGAACGAGCTAATCTCGGGAACTACTAGATCGATTTGAAAAATTCTTTCAGTGTAAGATAGTCCATCTATCGAGGAAGGCTATAGGCTATATAACATCACGTTAATTTAAATACGAGAGAAGCAGTAGTATATGGCAAAACGTTTTTAAGTGTTAAATAATATTAAAGGGGAATGCGAAACAGATTGCGGGCGTGACCCGGTCTGAGAGTTATAACATGCACGATATAAATCAGTTAAAAGTTAATTTCATTTTCTAATTAAAAGTTGTTACCACGAAGGCAAAGCACGCGTAAACCGTTCCAACATTTCCGCCATATTGTAAATACCAGTTAATTCATATTTTCGAAGCGATTTCATGTTCGTGCGTAATTAATACCGGCGGCCATTACGAAATTCACTTAATTATAGTTAGGGGTTATGAAGTGAGTTGACAATTTCACTACTCTAATAATGTTTAGAGTAAATTCTATTATAATTCTAGAACAATGTTGTAATTTTACTTTAATGTTAAGATACCAAAAGTAATAATAAAGATAACAAAAATAAAAATAAGGTAATAAAGTATTATGAAATCCATAATACTTTATTACCTTATTTTTATTTTTGTTAAAGTAACGCCAAATTCTATAAATTATTGTTAAGATATTTATGTACTCATCATTTTCCTGCCTTTATCCCACTTTAAGTGGGGTCGGCACAACATGTTTTAAACATGTTTTGGCTAGTTGTTTTACGACCGGTACGCCTGCCTGTTAGCGCACACTTTCTACAATAATACGATATAATATAACACTACAATTCGCGTTCCGAGATACACATCTCTTGAATAACGAACACAGAACGAATGTCACTGAAACGTTTTATCAATAGAAAGACTCTACCGGACACAACAACTGCACAGTGGTGCTACCATGTTAATCAAAAAAGGCGCGATACTCTTGTTACATGACTGTATTGCTATAAAATACACAGTCATTGGCAACAACATGGCCAATGTCAACATATCTTATTCGCCTTTTTCGACACCTCGGTAAGAAATGAGGATGGCATATTCAAGTCAGCATAATACGACACGGCGGGCCAACTTACCTTAGTCGCCTTTAACGTACACCTACGTAAGAAATTACTGTGGTCTATTCTACTCAATCGGAAAAACACCTTAGTTTTAGTATTAATATATAATTAATATAAGTATCAATATGTTTTTTAGAAAGTTTCGCCACTGTCACCGCAGTCACGTCCCGCCGTTTTTGTTTATATTTTCCGTTTCGTTTGCTTTTGAAACATGTCACGTCCAGGCTGTTATAATTTAACGGGCGGGCTGCCCGCATCGGATTGTAAAATCGTAATTTGCTTGTACACTTCTAAATTGCGAATGCGATAAGGTAAAACAAAGGTTATTTACGTTAAACAGCGTATATACCTAATTATCGTATATACTTAATTTGCGGTGTGGTATCCGGCTGAGTAGAATAGGCCACCCTCATTCGTTATCGAGGTGTCGTAAGAGACGACTAAGGTAAGTTGACCCGCCGTGTGGTATCCGGTAGAGTAAAATAGACTCCCCTCTTTCCTACTGAGGTGTCGTAAAATGCGACTAAGGTATCTATCGGTTTTCATACCTGATACATGCAGGACTTGCAAAAACACATGCACAAACCTCCACCACCGCCACCACAATACACAAGCACTGCACACATTCACCACCACAATCTCTATACTTTTTCTTTTATCGCGGATACAGCACAATTATTTTTTCATTACTTTTATATTCTGAACCTATGCAAAGTAGCGCCTAATTCTATAAACTAACATTGTAATATCCCGTGTAAAATTAAAAATTTAGTAGAATTTGAATTGTCTTTCAAACTATTCCAATCCGAAAATTCTTTGTGCAGGCTGATATTGAAATAGAAGCATTCCATAACATTTGCACATACAGCTCTTGTTAGAATTACGTATGTTACGTTAATATAACATTTATACAATTCCGGTTAAAGTTGAAAACTTTATCTACATTCAAACTCCGCGAACAGTCTGAAGTTCATAAAACTAAGCGGCCCGCGCACTCGAAGTCTACAGAATAACGCCAAACAAAACGTTATATAATTTGGCCCAGTTCTTGCATTGTACTACCATTTTATCGGCACTAGAACGTTAGAAGAGTGAATTGTTAATGGATTATTGTGACATTTGCTTAAGGAGATTGAAGTAATCGTATAGTTTGCCTTTATTAAGTGAGAGCTGAAACGGCTACATCACTCACTTCGTAGACAAAGACTATGACGTCACGCGGACTACGCGACTCGTACTACGCGACTCGGTCTACGAAACACGCACTACGCGACTCGGACTACGCGACCCATACTACACGACTCGGACTAAGGGAGACGGACTACGCGACTCGGACTGCGTGACACGAACAACGCGACTCGGACTACGCGACACGGACTACGCGACACGGACTACGCGACGCGACTTACTCCTTTTTGTACTCAATATTTCCGGTAACTCGCCTAAGACTAAGCTTGTGGTCGTCACAGCTTTAAATCCATTTATAGATGAAATTATAGAACAATATAATTTAATTTAGATATATTTTTATAGCGAAATGGTCAAAATAAATTTGAACTATTCGAATTTTAAGAGATCTCAAAATACAATGACCTCAAAAGATAAATAGAATTCAAAAATAAATCGTCGTCTTGATTTTTAATACAAATAAATTATACAGGACACAGTTCTATTATTAAACAAAACTACCAACTTCAGCATCTAGTCGAAAACAAGTTTTTAGCGAGTCCAAACTTCACTTTATACGAAAACATTGCTTTCGGCAAGTTCTCTTCGAAGTAAAAGTTTGGTAGTTTAATAAAATCTCTTTACTTTTATCGAACCCTATATACCTGGTTGGAACCGCTTCAAGCCGGATAAAACCAATTCCAATCGGATCAAGTGTTTGCGGTACTTCAACAACTTATTTCCATTTCATTTCAAACATAAAGTGTTTTATCATAGCGGTCCAGAAATGTGAAATACAAACGTGAATAGGTACGAATAGTTATTTTTGCACATATTAGAAAAACGGTTGCCTGTAAAGTCGGTTTTACGGGCAAAGATTTTACGTGACAACGTCTTTTTCTCAGTAGAATATTTATTGATATGAATATTATTAAATTGCACAACAGGAACAAGGAAATGAATGAAAATAAGAATTGCACAAATTTTAACTATAGAAATATAGTTCATGTTTCATGTTTGAGTGGAAGACGCAAAGCATTCGCCAGTCCGGCGGGCCTCTCTTTCGTTCGGTGATCGAAACAGACGTGAGCGGGCGTTACACTTTTTCATGAGTGACTCCAAGCAGCCACCTAATTTAAGACGTCGTCACGTCAAAAACTTCTATACTATTAATTAAAAACGTAGGCCAATTAAACTGTTATTAGTAGTAACGTTTAAATAGCCTAGTAGGGTAATTGGGCGGTCCGTAAATTATAATACTTTTTTTGCTTTTTATTTAATGTTGCATGTTTTTTTTATACCTTCTTAAAAAATACCGAATTACCTGCTAACTAAATATAGCTAGCTAAAATATGGTACGTGAGTTCATCGAGGTACTATATCTTTATATCTTTAATATTTAAATGATAATAATCTTGTATATATATTCGGAATCTCGGAAACGGCTCCAACGATTTTCATGAAATTCAGCATGTAGAGGTTTAGGGGGAGAAAAATCGATCTAGCTAGATTTCATTTAAAAGAAATGTAGTTTTATTCCTATTTTTGGGCACTGAAAAAATGCTTATATGTTGAATAGAAACCAAATGATATTTGGGCTGTCAAATACAATTCTGTGATAGCCTAATGGTAACGGGCAGACCAAAAAAGTTCATAACCTGGGAACGATTCTCCCATGTCACCCAGCGCTTTCTTTCTCTCTTTTTTATTTTTTTATATCATTTAATAAATTACCGGGCAAGGATCGGTCACCCAGATGCTTTTATATTATATAAGTTGCAGCCAGAAATAGAATATAATGAGTCATCAGTAATCGGTAAAAATGTCCGTCATTCCGTCAGAATGCCTTCATCTCAAACTATCTCATGATATACTTCATAACAATTGATATATCACTAACAAAGTCGGTCCAACAAATGAGAATATTTTGGCAAAAATTCCTTCCATGCGATGTCTTTGAAAAGCTTTTTGTAGGGTACCCTCAAAGAGGTCGCGTTTTTTCTTTGTGCCCTGAACATTGACTCTACACGTTCCAGGACAATAGGTACTTCGTTAAAATATTCTCCGGCACTCAAAAAAAGACATATTTTGATGTCATCCCAAGTTAATTCGTTACATGGGTCGTTACTTTATTTATAAGAAAATTGGCGATGTATATAATAGACAAAGTAGGAACCGACATAAGCTTGCGGCTCCTGCTTTGCGCCTTGCTAAAGTACGTAAGTCGTTTGTTGGTTTGGGTATAAAATTCCATTATAAAATTCCGCAATCAATTTTAGCTTTGCCATTACAGCAGTTTAAAAACAATATTACTAAAAGACTAATACGGAAAGACTCCTATACTGTTGAGGTTTACTTAGATGATAAAAATGCGTAGACATATCTACTCTTCAACCCTGTATAAGACAGTAATGCCTAAATGTAACTAGTTATAATAATTTTTATTAAAAGAGCAACCGCTGAGTTTCCTGCTGGCTCTTTTCGCTAGGAACAGCTTTCAGAACCAGCAGTAGAGTTGACGATTCAAAAGCACTTGTTTACAAGTTTACTTGTATAAGTATAACAATAATAATTGACTGGCCTGTTGGCGCAGGGGGTAGTGACCATGTCTTTAGCTCCGTGGGTCGCGGGTTCGATTCCCGATTCGGTTCAAGTTAGCGCCCAAAGCTATACAACGATGGTATATGAAAATGAGTTCCGTAATTAAGCTGTGAGTATGACGTAAAAGTGAAATTTCACACGGCTAGGCTCGATACAAAAATGGCCATTAAAGAACAAAATAAATTGTGTCGAAGAAAAAATACTAAAGCATTTTGTAAAGAACAAAGCGAGGAGAAAATATTAGATCTCGGTAAAACGGAAAGAATTTCCAATAACTAATTAACAACGGACCAAACACAGCAATATGGATGAAATTTAAAAGCAATATTAGCTGACCCAGATTAAAAATAAAAATTGCTGCGTTCACCATAATTCGGTTGAGCCAACAGAATCTGGTACCCACTTGTTAATGGGGTGTTATGGTGGGATACTTTTACATTGTATCCTAAAGATATCTTTGTTATATAAAGGGCCTGTTTCACAAGTTACCAATAAACTATAGGTTAGCTTATTCGGAACATATCTCGGAATTTTGCGTTTCTCAGGTTTCTGATAGGCTTATTCAGCACTTAAAGTCCCTAATAAGTTAACAGGTAGATTGCGTGGCTTGTATTTTGTTTATCTGCTAGATAGCAAATTAAGTAAGTAACAGATAAATGTCTTTCAAATTCAAATTCAAAATATTCTTTATTCAAATAAACTTGTAAACAAGTGCTTTTGAATCGCCAACTCTACTGCTGGTTCGGAAAGCTGTTCCTACCGAGAACAGCAAGCATGAAACTCGGCGGTTGCTCTTTTAAAAATATAATTCTTAATACTAGTTACATTTAATCATTTCTATCTTGTACTCTAAAAAGAGATCTAAAAAGTAAAAAAATTTAGCATTATATATATTTTCTATTTTACTTCATCGCGGATTATTGCAAAATAATTTTATTATTACTTTTGCAATTTTATCACCACAATACACGTCATATAAAAAATCCGGTCCGATAACGTGTAAACGGTCTTTGCAAACATTGAAAGCGATTTGCCGGCTTATAAATATTTATTGTTAGGAATTTTTAATATCGAATGCAAAAACGGAGTAATCCTACAGTTTAATAAATAAAAACTACCACTAATCCAAGATTTATACCCTCTATTACTGTTTCGTAAATGTGCTGAAATAATTTAGATTTTAAAGAAGGAATTTTTAGTTTTAGTGACTTAGATAAAGTGAATATCAACATATTCTAGTAGAATTATTTCGCTTCACACCTTTTTTACAAAATATAACTAATATTTCTAGTTTATATTTGATTCAATTTGTACGCCATGTAGTATCCGGCTGAATAGAATAGACCACCCTCATTTGAAACTGAGGTGTCGTAAAAGGCGACTAAGGTAAGTTGGCCCACCGTGTGGTTTCTGGCTGAGTAAAATAAACCACTCTCATTTGAAACCTAGGTGTCGTAAAAGGCGGCTAAGGTAAGTTGACGCGCCGTATGGTATCCGATTAAGTAGAATAGACCATCCTCATTCTGACCTAGGTGTCGCACACAGGTTGTTTTAGTAGGTGCGAGTCCGACATAACCGTCGCCTGTCCCTGTCGGACGGCGGTAACCATAAGGGGTTTTTTCCTGTTTAAAAAAAACAATAACTACTTTTATGTTAAAAATTTCAATTAGGGAAAAATTTTGTGACACTGATTACCACGCGAACGAAGCTGGAATACTTAGTTGTACATAATTAGCATAATGTTGGCCGACGCTTAGTTTTAGGAGTGGTAAGTAAATATCACGGTGACATTTGGGCCTCAAAGGGAATGCTAACAATGTGGGCTGGTCCCTTGGCACTGTTCGAGAACATTCCATATACACGTGTAAAGACTTTACTATAGTTTAAGTGAATGCGGTCACTAATATATATAAAGATATGTTCACTAATATAATAAAATAAACTTAAAAACAAATTATAATTACTTATTTAATTTACAAAATCCACAGCTCTGAAACTATTATATATATACATATATATATTGGTATAAGATTCTATAATAAAATTCCGCAATCAATTTCAGCTTTGCCATTACAGCAGTATAAAAACACTGTTAAAAAGAGGCTGATACAGAAAGCCTTCTATACTTTTGAGGATTATTTAGATGATAAGAGTGCGTGGATATAGCTACTGATCGGCCCTGTACAAGATAGTAATGACTTAATGTAACTAGTTATAAGTATTATGTTGAAAAGAGCAACCGCCGAGTTTCTTGCTGGCTCTTCTCGGTAGGAACAGCTTTCCGAACCAGCAGTAGAGTTGACGATTCAAAAGCACTTGTTAACAAGTTTATTTGAATAAACAATATTTTGAATTTGAATTTGAATGAATTAACAAAATATTAGTTTAGTTTGTACATACAGCCAATAACGGGTTTTAACTGTCTTTATCTTTAATATTTAAATGAGTTAATCTTGTATGTATGTATATTCGGAATCTTGGAAACGGCTGTAACGATTTTCCTGAAATTCAGCATGCAGGAGGTTTTGTAGGAGCAAAATCAGTCTAACTAGGTTTTATTTAAAAAAATCGTTTAATGCCCGTTTTTGGGCATAAAAAAATATAAAAATGCAAATTGAATATTTATAAAAAACACTATTTTTGCCGAAAACTGTCAAGTTAGCGTAGTTTATTCGGAACGGGTGGTCTCTAGAAATATAAATACCTAGGATTGAGCCCCACTTAGCCAATTGTTTTTTTATTCCTTTTTTATTTTGTAAAAAATTACTGAAAATAAAATAAATTTTAAAACAAATTCTATACTTATTATAAAACGAGCAGCTGTGGTAGCCCAGCGGTAACACCGTGCGCCTCTTTCGAGGAGGTCTAGGGTTCAAACCCGGGCAGGCACCAATTAGTTTTCTAGTAAAACTTATGTGTCTAATTGATAATTGCAATTTATCGCACGCTTTCGGTGAAGGAAAACATCGTGAGGAAAACTGCATATCTCTAGAGAATTTGGGGGATAGGTGTAAAACATACCAACCCGCATTGGAGCAGCGTGGTAGGTTTTAGCTCCAATCCTTCTCTCCAAAAAAAAACGGAGAGAAGAGGCCTATGCCCAGCAGTGGGATAGTAACAGGCCGTTACTTACTTACTACTTATAAAACGAAGTCCACTAAAGCTATGTCTTGTATGTCATCGATTTTCTCATAACCTACTGAGCGGTTTTTAACTAAAAGATAATGCAATTTTTCAGTAACGTTTAAGTTAACAAAACGTTATGGTTTAATATTAACTGTGTTAAAGAGGTCACGCAGTTATAAAAAAACTTACCTGCCTGAAACTTCAGTCACGTGCGACGCGTATACCGGCAAAGATACACTAAATGAATGTACAAGAGAATTGTAGATCTACACAAATACTACAAAAAAGTCCGGGACAGCATGTCTCTATCTCTTATAATTACTAACCCCATCTCATATGATGTTATAATAACAATAATAATTAATGTTCAAAAATTTCAATTAAATACACTTAAATTATAGGCGGTCGAAGCCAGACATAGCTAGTATAATTATGAAAATAACTATGTTAAAGTTTTGATGTAAAAAGAAAATGTTAAGTTCTAAACAAATAACAAAATTAGCAATTAAGAAAATTACTCTAGCAATTTATCAAAGGAGCAATTAGCGCCTCGCCGGCTCTCTTTAGACAAACAAAAATATTTGAGATTTTTCGCGCAAAGTTTTTTTTGCAAATTAATTGTGACGGAGAGAAACGAGGTAATTTAAGAGCGAAAATTACGAAGCGTGGAAGCACGCGGATCGGGTTCAAGATGTAATTGTTTTCTTAAACTTTTTTATATTAGTATAACAGAAGTCGCCATCGGACTCAAAAAAAAACCAAAATTATTATAACCTAATTTGCTTTGAATATAATTTATAGAATTACGCGTTACAGTGCGGAGGTCGATAATACAAAACTAATGAAAATATTATTTTGCTATAATCCACAATAAAAGAAAATATAAGTAATTCTAAACGTAGTGTAGTATCCGTTTTCGTACCTAATACATGCAGAATTCGTAAAAAGTCATACACTACCCGCCACAGATAACACAAGCATCGCAAATGCTTCGCGATTTTAACGCGAGGTCTATCTCCTGACGATACTTCGGTTACAGGGCGAAACAACAAACTTACCTGAGCTACTATAACTTCTAATGACAGCGAAATTAACCTTTTATAATATTTGTAGCAGTTTTTTATTGCCAACAAAGATATAAAACAACGTTTTCTAACCCCCCTGTATACTAAATTTTATAAAAATCGTTAAAGCCGTTTTTAGAATTCAGATTATTTGCTTATATACAAGAATTGTAAGGTTTAGATTAACAATTATTCCTAATACAAAAGTAATGAAAATATTATTTTACTTCATTAATTTTGTATTATGGTATCTCCGCAAAGTAAAGCCTAATTCTATAAACTAATTATTCCGAAAAAAAAAACCTATTCCATAATAAGATAATATTGTTATTACAACATTATAAATGTTAATAATATCTGTCATAGACAACAAAATGGCAATCAAGAAAGTTTTGGGTGGTAAATTAGGTTGCTTATTTCGAGAACTTTCTCTTAAATGGGCCATAAATTGGGCAAATTATAATCGTTCAGCTGTAAAATTATCCCACGGGGTCTCTTCAAATACTTTCAGCTATTAATTACTTCAAGCTTAGTGTAATATTACACAAAGTGTTTTAAGTAAGTGTGCCTTTGATTCGAATTTTTGAATATTGGGATAGCATATGTAAGACGAAAATAGTTTTATCCAAATATAAATCTTTAATATTTAAATGAGTTATTTAATATTTAAATGAGTTGTATGTATGTATATAATAAAATTCCGAATATATATATTGATATATATCTTTAATGTCTAAATGTATATATCTTTAATATTTAAAATTGGAGGTGAGAATAAAATAAATAAATTTAATCTATACTAATATTATAAAGAGGAAAAATTTATATGTATGTTTGTAATGTTTTCACACAAAAACTACTGGGCCGATTTCAAAAATTCTTTAGAAAGCTGCATTCTTACTAAGCAACATAGGCTATATTATATTTATATATATTTAAAAAAAAAATAAGGATCAGTTATAAAAGTTAAAAATTATTTATTTACAGCAAAAATGTACAAGTTATATCTATCTTAAATTACTTACACGCTAAGACTATACAAATCATGCCCACGTGGAATGGTCCCAAGAATGCTGGCAGCGTTTCCGCGCTGAATCGCTAAGCTGATTCTTTGTGCGAAAAAGGAGCCAGCCCTCTTGTCACCTGAAGAGGCAATCAACCGAGGTGTTAAAACGGATAAAATTTTTTTTGCACTTTGGCTCCATGGCCCTAGGGTCTCGACTGCAAACGGCACAAATATATAACTCTCGATGAGAGATGCATACTTCCGCCGTTTGCCGGTTTCAGCCATTTCCGCCGCAGCTCCAGGTCTTGACGCTGTTTCCCTGATATGGGACGAGGCTAACGATATAAAAGTGTAACAACGTATAAAAATTAGTCATAAAAATCTGTATATTCATTAGATTTTAAATGTTAGTGTAATTAAATAAGAAACAACTTAAAAGCTTAACTTAAGAAAATAACTTAACTCAAGAAAAAACTTTTATGTTAACAAAAATAAATCTATAGTCCGACTTAGTACACTTTGCACTGCCAAGAGATCGGTATGTACGCGGGTTAAGCCGCGAGATTTTACTAGTAATTCAATAAAATGATTGCGCTCCTGAAAACATCGCTCTCCTAAGAGAAATCTTTTATTAAAAAAGTAATAATAAAATTATTTTGCTATAATCCGCGAAGAAGTAAAATAGAAAATATATATAATGCTAAATGTAAGTGGACAATCGGTTATCATACCTGATACATGCAGGATTCGTAAAAACACATGCACAAACCTCCACCACCGCCACCACAATACACAAGCACTATATACGTTCACTATCACAAACTCAACAATCGTTTCGCCCCGCAACCGAAGCATCATCAGGAGATAGACTCCACGACCAAAATCGCAAAAAAATTGCTTTGTGGTTTTGTGATAGTGAACGTATATAGTGCTTGTGTATTGTGGTGGCGGTGGTGGAGGTTTGTGCATGTGTTTTTACGAATCCTGCATGTATCAGGTATGATAACCGATTGTCCACTTACATTTAGCATTATATATATTTTCTATTTTACTTCTTCGCGGATTATAGCAAAATAATTTTATCTCCGCAAAGTAACGCCTAATTCTATAAATCTTTTATTCTTTATGCCACTCGATTACAGAACTCGATATCATGTTGGAGTATTATTTAATTACCCTACGAAGGTCCGAGGGCGTTGTCTCGTTTCCGACTTTAATCTGCCTTATTTATGGCCCGTCTCCGAGAACGGGAGAGTTTTCCAAGTAAACAACATCATTTAGGCGCTAAAACTTCTCAAATTGCTATTACGTTATCTGTTACTATTTTACATTTAAATTTTGTTTTCTGAACGCGAAATTCCGTTACGAAAATTGAATCGATGAATTCGCTGTTAGATTTTGAAGTTTAAAGCGATCAAACTTACTTAAGTTAAAGTTTTATTAAGTTAAATTAAATTTAAAGCAATCAAACTTAATTCTTTAGATTATTTTTAAAATTAGATTTTAGAGGTCCATAATACAAACGTCATAATAAAATTATTTTGCTTTAATCCGCGATAATGTAAAAAGAATATATATGTAATGCAAAACGTAGAGTGGACTATCCGTTTTCTTACGAGATACAAGCAGAGTTAGTAAAAACACATGCACAAGCACAAACCTCCGCCACCAAAATACAAAAGTGCTACACATGTTCACTATAACGATTTCAGCAATAGTTTTGCCCGCAACCGAAGTATCATCAGGAGATCAAAATTGCAAAGCTAAGACTTGGGTTTTACGAATCCTGCATGTATCGGCTAAGAAAACGGATAGTCTTGTTTACATTTAGTATTATATATGTATTCTATTTTACTTTATCGCGGATTATAGCAAAAAAAAAATTATTAATACTTTTGTAAAATACAACTATAATTTCTAAAAGCTTCTTTAAAGGTGGAATCTTGCGAGTTAAATTTGACCCACTTCCCGATGTCCGATTGAGATGAAATTTTGCATGTTGGTCCAGTTCTGATGACAATGCATGTTTATGATAAATATGACCTGATGCTGCCAGGATTTGCTCCAGACGAGGCTCCTCAATGGTTAACAGTACGGACATGAAATTTAGTCAAAAGCTTTTTTGATTTGTATTCAATTTTTCTTCAAACATTGTTAAAGCTTCAATGCTTTACAGAACGGACATGAAATTTAGTCAAAAGCTTTTTTGATTTGTATTTAATTTTTCTTCAAACATTGTTAAAGTTTCAATGCTTAACAGAAGGGACATGAAATTTTGTTAAAAGCTTTTTAACTTGTTTTTTTTCAATGTCTCTTCAAACATTGTTAAAGCTAACATTGTTAGACGTACACTATTCAAATATAGAATGGAAATAAAAGATAAAGCGCGGAAGTCTCGTCGCCGGTGCACGAGTATTTCGCAAGCCTTCAAGCAGATTATAAACGTACAGACTATGCAGTTTCCATGTGGAGTTAGATTTTTTAACCGGAAAAAACTTTTTCCGGTACGTAAATATATTTTTTTCCCAAAACTGTCTATCTGTGTGTGATTGATTTTCTTTAAATCTACTGAATGGATTATTATACGGTTTTTACTAGAAGATAGTGCAATTATATTTAATAATAAAAATTAAATAATAAAAGGTGGTTAAAGTAAGTTGACCAGCCGTGTGGTATCCGTTTGAGTAAAATAGACCACCCTCATTTCTTACCGAAGTGTCGTAAAAGGCGACTAAGGTAAGTTGACCCACCGTGTGGTATCCGGTTTAGTAGAATAGACTACCCTCTTTCTTATTGAGGTGTCGTAAAAGACGACCTAGCTAAGTTAACCCGCCGTCTGGTATCCGGCTGAGTAGAATAGACCACCCTCTTTCTTACCGAGGTGTCGTAAAAGACTACTGAGCTAAGTTGACGTCAGGCAGGCGGCCGGTCGTAAAAACGCAGCCAAATCATGTGACAGCATGTTAAAACATGCTGTACCGACCCCACTTAGAGTGGGATAAGAGCAAGAAGATGATAGTGCAATTCTTCCGGAAGGAAGCAATAATGTACTAGAGAATTGTAGATCTACAAAAATACTCCAAAAAAGTCTGCGGCAGCATGTTTCTATCATTTATAGTTAACTCACAATAACTGCTATAATGTTTAAAATTTCAACTAAATACAGTGAATTACTAGTAACTAATCTTGCATGTATAAGGTTGAGATCGGTTTCTGCTTCGGGTATGTTACTTTTTTAAACCACCCATTCTCCATAGACCTATTACAACTTTAAAAATAACATCAAAATTAAGCTTTGCATTCTATTTCTACATAAAATTAAATAAAAACGACATTTTTTTAATGAAACCTAGCTATATCGATTTATTGCCCTTTGAATCCCCCTACATACTAAGTTTCATAAAAATCGTTGAGGCGTTTCTGAAATTCAGGAAAAAAAATTGGAGTAAAACAATTCCCCTTACCCTATACCATGAAGATTCCCTGCTATCTTTGGAATATCTAAATTCATATACTACATTTTTACTTATTTACTTTTTACATTTTTCCCTATGTATTTTATTTTTACGATTAAATACATAATATCTTACAACATTTACAACTTTCTTGACATTAGACAATACAAACATGTTTTCTTTAGAGGTTACTCTTGAAAGAGCGACATATAGTTGGCCATGTGAAAAACAAACGCGTCCGATCGCTGCTAAATTCGAAGTGCGAAGCGCGGCCTCCGATAAAAAATCCTCCTAAAAAAATTTAATTATTTACGACATCACATTAGAAACCTAGTTTTAAAGATTTAAGCATACTTAAGGATATAGGGACAGGCAGAGAAAGCGACTTTGTTTTATACTATGTAGCGATAACAATGTTCACTGATGTTTACAATGTACAGAATAATTCGAGCAAAATTTCTGTATTGGACGTGAAATCAACCGATCCCCGATACCAATGGGATTTGATAACACGTGAACACATGTTATCCGTCTGCGATAGGTCTTATCTCGGATTACACGAAGTAGGACGGTATCGTTTCTTTTGCTTCAACTAAACTGGTGGATTTCTGTATTGGACCCATGTCACAGAATGTTGCCAAGATATTTTCGATTAATCTTTGGCATCGATTTTAGTTAGCAAAAATATGATCCTATTTCTGGAGTTATCTAATTTATTTTGAATTTAATTTATTTTATTTTAATTTTTAGAATTACGCGTTATTTTGCGGAGTTTCATAATACAAAAAATAATGGAATATGTACGTTGCGATTTTTTATTTTGGAGTCTATTTCATTATGCTTCAGTTATTGGGCGAAATATGCTGCGTAGGATAGGCCAGCGACATTTCTTACCGAGGTGTCGTAAAAGGTGACTAACGTAAGTTGACGCCGTGTGGTGTCTAGCGGAGTAGAATATACCACCCTCATTTCTTATCGAGGTGTCGTAAAAGGCGACTAAGTTAAGTTGAACCACTGTGTGGTATCTGGCTGATTAGAATAGACCACCCAAATTTCTTACCAAGGTGTACATGGCGACTTAGGTAAGTTAACCTGCTGTGTCGTTCCACAGCTATCCAGCTAAGTAGAATATACCACCCACGTTTCCTACCAAGGTGTCGTAAAATGCGATTAAGATAAGTATATGTCAGGCAGCGGCCGGTCGTAAAATATCTTGTCTAATTACACCACACCACGGTTAAAACATGATATGCTCACCCCACTTAGAGTGGAATAAGGCCAGAACAACATACTTAATACATGTTGTACCGACCCTTCTTAGAGTGGGATAAGGACAGGAGAATTATGATAGTAATATTATAAGTTTTGTTGATTAAATAACTATGTTTGCACTAAGAAACTCCGCTAAATAATGCCTCATAAAATATTGATTGCTCATTAAAAGTAAATAACTGAACCCAATAAATATATTCGATATCGACAGCAAGCTATTCGGGCAAACTAAAATCCTTCCGAACGGTCTAGCTCGAATTTTGCAAATGGCATTTCAGTGAGCATTCATTAAATTTGCGAGAGAATTTATGTGCAACGACCGCCTTTGACTACGTCAGGTTCAATTGTTTTGCAATATTGGGTAGCGAAATTAAATACGTTAGATGCATCATGGCAAAATATTCACCGTTCGCTATAAGCTCGGCAAAAAGTAACTTGGGCCACCATGCCACCTTAAACAGAATACAATTTTGCTACAATTATTTATTGCAAAAAAAATTAAGGTAAGGTATTTGTAATTTACCATGTTCTAGTAGTTGACCGTTCTGTATGAAACTTTAAATATTTGTTTTTTCGTTTTGTTTGTAATAAAAAATCATTATCATCCTGCCCTTATCCCACTCTATTATCAACATGTTATAAACATGCTGTCACATGATTTGGCAGCGTTTTTACGACCGGCCGCCTGCCTGACGTCAACTTACCTCTGTCGTATTTTACGACATCTCGGTAAGAAAGAGGGTGGTCTATTCTACTAAACCGGATACCACACGGTGGGTCAACTTACCTTAGTCGCCTTTTACGACACCTCGGTAAGAAATGAGGTTGGTCTATTCTACTCAGCCGGATACTACACGGCGGGTCAACTTACTTTAACCACCTTTTATTATTTAATTTTTATTATTAAATTTAATTGCACTATCTTCTAGTAAAAAACGTACAATAATCCTTTCAGTAGATAAAAAAAAAACGATCACCTACAGATAGACAGCTTTTGGGTCAAAAAATACATTTACGTAACTTTTTTTTTCGTTTTGTTTGTAATAAAAAATATTAATTAATAATATTAAATTGTTTCAAGCTATTTACTTTACACATATTTAGCGATGGCATCCATAACTTTAGACGCAACATAATAAAATATAAAAAAACATGATTAAGTTTAAAAGAATTTATCCGTTTTAACACCTCGGTTGATTGCCTCTTCAGGTGACAAGAGGGCTGGCTCCTTTTTCGCTCAAAGAATCAGCTTAGCGATTCAGCGCGGAAACGCTGCCAGCATTCTTGGGACCATTCCACGTGGGCATGATTTGTATAGTTCTAGCGTGTAAGTAATTTAAGATAGATATAACTTGTACATTTATGTTGTGAATAAAAAAATAAAAGTTTATAATATAATATGATAATAAGGTAAGTACCGTGTGGTATCCGGCTGAGTAGAATATACTACCCTCTTTCTTACCGAGGTGTCGTAAAAGGCGGCTAAGGTAAGTTGATGTCAAGTATGTGGGTGGTCGTAAAATACCTAGCCAAGTCATGCAACAACATGTTTGTAACATGTTGTGCCCACCCCACTTAGAATGGGATATTGGCAGGACAATGATGTATAACAATTTCTTGAATTGTACTATATAAAGGTCCAAATTGTTGATAAAATTTCGGTAATAATAAAGTTTTTTAACATACAGAAACACAATAATACTGCTCTATAAATATTTCCAAACACCTTAGCTCAAATTTATTGGCCGTGTTTCGAAACATTCATTCATCAATGAGTAATTACTCATTTATTCATTCGCTGAGCATTTATTCTGATTGCCAGATATTTGATACTGGACGCTGCCTTTGACCCAAGTCGTTCTAATTATAACCGCATAGAGTCAAGGTTCTAACTTTAAGCTAAATGTGAACGTATAATCTATCTGAATATTGGCCACAATATTCTTCTAAGCTATGAAATGTCAACTGTTATTCATAATTTATATGGGTGAATGGGTATTTGGAAAGTTGTGATAGTCAAACGTTGAGAATGTTCGAGTTTTTCCAAGGGTTCAGGAAAGGAGGAAGGAAGCAATTTTTTTTATAAATACGTTTAAAGTTTACTGTAAGAACTTTACTGTACAACTTAAATGATATACCTATGCAATTTAAAAGACGTTTTTCTGTGTAGAAAACATCTGATAGGAAACGTGTTCTCTGGGCAATTCATTGGATGTATAAGCCGCCCTAGTAATTAATAATAGTCCCAACTGAATGGACCACTGGGATCGCGAACAGTCAGAGTGGGGGCTGTAGCCATTTCTATTGAACGAGAGCAAAACGAAGCTTTTTACGGGGTCAAGTTGGTCACTGTGCTCGGAAGAGCACGATGTGTACGGCACTAGAGAGGCACCGGTGCAGTTCGTCAGAGATCCTCTCTGCAAGTGCTTGGCTGATTATCGAGGGGATTTAAGTGGGTAGGAATCCCATATAACCAGATCTCAGATCTAAGCGCTCCGGTATCGAAGTTACTGTAACTTCTATACTATGGAATTCCGCAAAGTAACGGCTGCTTCTATAAATAAGCTCCGGTATCATTTAGATGATTTCGTCCCTGTAAAAAAGCATATGTGTAACCTGCCAATCCATTGCAGCAGTATAAAAGAAAGTACTATATTAGTTGTCCGTCACATCGCGATAAACTTATTGACCAGATTTTCATATGGTTTACAGATTTTCAAATCGTTTACTCTTATTATAGATTAAAGCAGTTATGCAAAATAATTGTACACCATACAACATGCAGGACTAGTCGTCTCATACATTTATCCTCCACCTAGCATCTACTCGTGGACAGCCTCATTTCTTTCTTAATTTCCTCATAAAATCGCTCCTCATTTCCTTACCCCTATCTAGGGTTGCCACCTTTTTTTTGAAGAAAAATAGTATTTTTTTTAAATTGAAAGAAAAATATAGTACTTTTAAGAAATTCAGGAAAAAAAAATAGTACATATCTATTTTCAATCACTATTTATTTTTCCATGAGCTTTTTTTAAGTCTTTTCTTTCTTTCTTCTTGGGAGGCGTGCAAGAAGCATCATCACTCTCCATGTTTTTGTTGTAATTTTAATCCGATAATAAAGAGTCGAAAATAACCTCAATGTTCGTTCGTAACATTAATTGAGAAAGTGACGTTGACAAGTGACAATGACAAAGGAGTTGGTAAGTGTTACCAACCATCTAAGCCCCGTACATACATGAATGAGTTTTGTTCAAACATTCCCTATGCAGCGCTTCAGGTGCGTTCCATTCACAGTAATTAAAAAAAAGCCCGACAATAGGATTAGCGATAAAATATAGTATTTTTCATCCAATATTGTTTTTCTGTGATGGCCTAGCGGTGCGACCATGAACCTGCGGTGTGAATCTCTAGAGACGATCATGGGTTCAAACCCGGGCAGACACCAATGAGTTTTTCTATTAAAACTTATGTGTCTAATTGATAATTGCAATTTATCACACGCTTTTCGGTGAAGGAAAACATCATGAGGAAACCTGCATATCTCTAGAGAATTCCGGGGATATGTGTAACCTACCAATCCGCATTGGAGCAGCGTGGTAGGTCTTAGCTCCAACCCTTCTCTCCAAAAATGGAGAGAGGAGGCCTATGCCCAGCAGTGGGATAGTAACAGGCCGTTACTTATATTGTTTTTCTATAATTCAATTGACTAAAATATAGTACGATACTATATAATATAGTACGGGTGGCAACCCTACTCCTATCCCTCTCTAACTGTGGTCGGCACAATATGTCTTCTTCTTCCACTCTCCTCTATCATTCGTCAACTTTAGCGCTACTGGTTTTATATGCATATCATTCTTAAACCATTCCATCTATCTTTTTTTCGGTCCCCCTGTAGTCATAAATTCCTATATCCTATAGTCATATATATATAAAACTCTTTTCTTCAAATGATTTTCATCACTCCTCATTACATGACCATACAAACTTAATCTAGCGAATCGCTAGTATGTAATAAAACCTCTTTTAAATATTCATTGCAGCTTTGTAATTGAAGCCTTCGCAATCCCATTTGAAGTCTGAGCCCCGTCTTATTAGTTTCCTTTTCCATTTATTTTAATGCTATAAAAGGGATCGAGTTCAATGACCTTATTGAACTTACGATAAAATAGACTTTTAACAACTTCACATTTCTAATCTCGTCAATATGAAAGTAGCAGACGATGTTTTTTATTTACGAGTATCAAAGAATACATTAGCTGATTTTCAAACCCCTTCGGTATTTATATTTTCTATGGCACTTTTTATTTAAATTACTTACATTGATGTTTCTTTGAGAAATAATCATCATTCTCCTGACCTTATCCCACTCTAAGTGGGTTCAGCTCAGCATGTTTCAAACATATAACACATTTTGGCTAGTTATTTAATGACCGGCCGCCTGCCCGACGTTAACTTCTTCGCCTTTTACGACACCTCGGTAAGAAATGAGGGCGGTCTATTCTACTCAGCCGGATACCACACGACGGGTTGACTTACCTAAGTCGCCTTTTACGACGATTCAGTAAAAACTGAGGGCAGTTTGTTCTAGTTAACCGGATACCAAACGCTGGCTCAACTTGCCTTAGTCGCCTATTACGACACCTCGATAAGAAAGAGGGTGGTGTATTCGACTCAGCCGGGCGAGTCGACTTACCTTAGTCGCCTTTTACGACGCCTCGGTAAGAAATGAGGGTAGTCTATTCTACTCAACCGGATACCACACGGCGGGTCGACTTACCTTAGTCGCCTTTTACGACACCTCAGTAAACAAGAGGGTAGTGTATTCTACTTAACCGGATACCACACGGTGGGTTGTCTTACCTTAGTCGCTTTTTACGAAGACTCGGTAAGAAACGAGGGCGGTCTATTCTATTCAGCCAGGCTAATTACCACACTGCTCATTTTGCTCATATTATTGTAAATTTTTAGAAGACAAAGAAGAAGGTACTTCTAGAAAGCTCTCGTATAAAATATTTTTCCCCTTACATTACAAAAAAGGAAACAAAAGGCTTTAGGTATCGAGACTCGTTGGCGCTTCATTGCCGGCTATTAAGATAAGTCGAGTGTTTGGGAACAGGGCACTCCTCTACATCTGTTTTTGCCGATTTCTTTCCCACGAAGTAATAACTTAGGGTCGCTTGCACTAACTTGTTTAATATCCTAGTACCTGGTTGCTTGCTTGCTCGTTAATTTTTTGCAAAATAAAAACGAAACTTTAAAAAAATTAAAAATAATTTGGTAGGTGGGGCTTGATCCTAGGTATTTTCATTTCTCGTGACCACCCGTTCCCCGAATAAGCTACGCTGACTTGATAATTAACGCCAAAAATAGTATTATATATATTCAATGTAGATTTAAGTATTTTTTGTAATTCCCAAAAACAGGGAAAAAACAATTTTTTTTAAATAAAACCTAGCTAGATCGATTATTGTCCCCCAAAACCTTCTGCATGCTGAATTTCAGGTAAATCGTTGGAGCCGTTTCCGAGAAAGGATGATATCTGTGACTTGACCAGGTATTATGACTTTTCACGTCCGCCCGTTCCTCACTGAGCTATTACAACTTTCCAATGACTCCAAAAATAATCTTTTGTATTCTATGTTAAATTGTCGCATTAGCAGTATTTTAATGTCTGAAAACAGGGATGATAATATTTTTTTATTGAAACCTAGCTCGATTTATCGATAGATCGATTTATCGCCCTCGAAATCACCTACATACCAAATTTCATTAACAATTGAAAAAATTGAATACTTAATTTCATGAAGCAATGAAGTCTCAATAGACTTCATTGTTTCAACTTGTTGCCTTATAAGAATTCACAAAATAGCTTAAAAAAATTACATAAATTTTACTCGTATAAATCAGAAATATATTATTTACTGACGCTCCACGCTCACATTTCCTTGCCACAGCATTCGCACAAAACTTATAATTGCGGCTGGAAGTTCGCTAGCGATTTGTTCCTACCCTTTATGTAAATTACTATCATAAAGTTGAAATTTAAAGCTAGGAACTTTAGAACAACACCTAAATGTTTCACCGCCTACTTGGAATCGTGCACGTAAAGCTTCGCAAAGTGCATTTTTGTGGTAGAAAAATGTCATAGTGCTCAAAGACTTTGTCTTGCTGAGAAGGATTCCAACAAAAACCTACAAAGCGGGTTACACGATACCAGAAATTATCAAATCTTGTACCTGTCATATTTTTCTTCACCAATGAGCGTATAGTTTTATTCTTTCGGCTTAAACCTATTAATTTTAAAGGCGAGCAATTTATACCTTTAAAGTGTAGCTAGGAAAAAGCAAGGGTTCCCTAGATGGCAGGCGGATATATTTTACTTCTTGCCCAATAAGATAATTTTAAGCATGTAAGTTAAGTTTTACGAACTTACCTGCTGCAGAAAATCCATTTCTTTTTCACCAATACTGTTCAAAATTCTTTCTTTTTCGAATTTTATATAGAAATTCTATTCCACAAGAATATTCCATTAAAACTTTCTTTACCACTCAGGTCACTTGTTATCGCGTAATAATATATTTTTTTAAGTCTATTATTTCAACTGAGCAGTTTAGTCTGAGCGGAATACTTTTTTTTAGAAACAAAAAATATCGTTGTATTAAACAACACCAAGTAAGTTAGTAGTAACCGTGTGGTATCCGACTGACTAGAATAGATCACCTTCTTTTCTTACCGAGGTGTCGTAAAAGGCGACTAAGATAAGTTGACCCACACCAATCGTCTGTTATCCGGTTAAGTATAATAAACCACGCTCTCTCACCGAGGTGTCGTAAGTTGACGTCAGGCAGACGGCCGTTCGTAAAATACGTAGTCAAATTATGTGACAATATGTTTATAAAATTTTGTGCCCACCCCACTTAAGGTGGTTTAAGTACAGGAGGATGATGATGATTAAATAACACCAAGTTCCTTAAAAGTAATGGTTTGTACCGATACGGAAATGTAAATTGAATGGAAACACAAACATGGCGGCCAGGGTTGAAGGTAGCTGGCGAATAGCCAAACACGTGCCGGCATTGGTTTCTTTATAGCCTATTCGATTTATAATGATTGCTTCATGTTTTCTGACTTAATCGATATACATTGGAAAGGAAACCTGGACAAACATTGCAAAAAAAACATGCAAGTGAAATCAATTGCTTTTGTATCTGACTCTGAGCTATAATTAGAGTCTTTATGACTTGAATCAGATATAAATCAACGGTGAAGAAATATATATAAAGCTGAAGAGTGTTTCTTTGTTTGATTGTTTAAACGCGCTAATCTCAGCAACTGCTGGACCTATTTCAAAAATTCTTTAAGTATAACATAGTCCATTTATTGATGAAGACTATAGGCTTTATTGGGAAGTGTAAGAGATAACTTGTTAATATTATTATGAAGTTATCTCGTTCGTAAGGTTACTCTATTTTGTTGGCTTATCACATTTTTAAAGGTTTTATTTATTTTTGTGAGGGTAATTTAATCTATACTAATATATAAAGCTGAAGAGTTTGTTTGAACGCGCTAATCTCAGAAACTACTGGACCGATTTGAAAAATTCTTTGAGTGTAAGATAGTCCATTTATCCAGGAAGGCTATAGACTATTTATTCTATTTCGCTATATTTCGTATTTTATCCGGTCTTGTCACACCACACATCACCTTAACATTTCATCTCATTTGCATGTTTAAAAGTTTTATTCTTGATACGTTAAAGTTTAGCTCACAACGTTGCATTTTTCTCGGTACTATAAAATTCACTCGTAATACCAATAAGTAAGAGAATATCAACGGGCGCATTTGGCGATTTGCCAGACACGTTAGCGTAAGAAGTCCCCTGTTTTCATACAAACATCAGCCTTATCTATATAAACACCCACACAAAAGAATTCGTTCTCTATTATACAAGACTTACTTCTGTAATCTCCATATTTGGTGTCTGTCAAATTATATTAAATCAAAATATTCATTCTTTCAAACTAGCAATCGGCTCCGCCCGCGTGGAAAGATTAAAACCGTAATATAATATTTGATAACCACAAAAATGGTTAAAGTGGGTTAACCTTAAAAGCTAGACATATACTGTCGCGGACTTTTATATAGAACTTTTAGAGGGGAACAATTTGTAATACATGATTTTTTAATAACTTGCACCGTTTACTCAAATTAAATTTTGCAGTTTTCGTAATAATTTCTTTGCTGCTCCTCTCCAATTTATCTTTGAGTGATGTGATATAATGATCGATGATCGATAAATGGACTATCTTACACTCAAAGATTTTTTCAAATTGGTCCAGTAGTTTCTGAGATTAGCGCGTTTAAATAATCAAACAAACAAACAAACTCTTCAGCTTTATATATTAGTAAAGAATTGATTATAGTATTAATTAAATTACCCTCAAAAAATAAATAAAACCGTTAAAAATATGATAAGCCAACAAAATAAAGTAACATTACGAGCAAGATAACTTGATAATAATATTAACAACTTATCTCTTACACTTCCCAAAGATACAACAAACAATGACCAGGAAGATAAGCAATGGACAAGGAAACTTGGATGTCCGCCAGACCGTCTGACCGACTGCAAAGTTATATAATTAGTTGAGACGATTGCTTATTTACTTAGTGTCAATTGAAACCCTCTTAGAACTAGAACTTTGTCTGATCCATAATACAAGTAGACTAAAAGACTCTTCGTTTGTCGTGGATGTCATGTTTTAGGTATGAAAACGGATTGTCCACTCTCCATTTAGGTGGATCTCCATCCACTATATATTTTCTATTTTACTTCATCGCGGATTATAACAAAAGAAGTTTTTTGTTCTAAGTATCTGTTTCAAAAGTATTGATTTCATTATGTTTCTATAATAATAATATAATATAAAGCAAATTGAAATTTCAAATTCAAATTCTAAATATTCTTTATTCAAGTAAACTTGTAAACAACTGCTTTTGAATCGTCAACTCTACTGCTGGTTCGGAAAGCTGTTCCTACCGAGAAGAGCCAGCAAGAAACTCGGCGGTTGCTCTTTTAAAAATATAATTCTTATTACTAGTTACCGTTAGTCATTACTGTCTTATACAGGTTCAAAGAGTAGCCATATCCACACATTTTTATTTTCTAAGTAATCCTTAATAGTATAGTAGGCTTTCTGTATCAGCCTCTTTTTAACAGTGTTTTTAAACTGCTGTAATGGCAAAGCCAAAATTGATTTCGGAATTTATTAATAGAATCTTATACCCCAGCCCACAAATTTTCCGTTTCCGAATCACAGAAACGGCTCTAACGATTTTCTTGAAATTCGGCATGTAGGGAGTTATGGGGGTTTTTGATTTAGCTAGGTTTCATTTAAAAAATCTTTTTATCACTGTTTTCGGGAAAATGCTAAAATTTACGTTGGATTCAAAAGACAATTTTTGTTGTCAAATGTAAAGTCATGGTAGCTCATTTGGGAAACGGGCGGTCTAGATAGGTGAAAATCCTAGATATTTTCGAGTCCCACCTGCCCAACTATTTTTAATTTTTTTTCAAAAAATTTATCATAATTTTGTATCATGGAATTGGAGAACCACTAGTTAAATATAAACTTAAACAATGTACGATGAAAATTACGTACTATATACTTAAGCAATAGTCCAAGAAACTAGTTATTTGTTATCTTTGAGTTAGTCAGTTTAATGCTGAGAGGATCAGGGTAACCGTAAAGTTTATCTTAACTTCGCTTAAGATATATAAGTGGCGTCTCCCGTAATGGGATAAACCATTCTACCCGACCTCGCTGGAGTTAGATTGATGATGGGAAAACTTAGGTAATGAGAACCATGGTGTAAATTAAGTTAGTTGTCTATTGTAATAATAAAAATGAACTTTTAATGTTAAGTACCTAGGTAATCGAGGCTTGCTCAGTAATTTTTACAAAATAAAAAAAAATTAAAAAAAAAAATTGGGTATGTGGAACTCGATCCTATTTATTTTTATTTCTTGAGACCGCCTGTTCCCCGAATAAACTAAGCTGACTTGACAATTTATGGCAAAAATAGTGTTTTATATTCAATGTAAATTTTAGTATTTTTAAAAGCCCAAAAACAGGGGAAAAACTATTTTTAAAAACCTAGTTACATCGATTTTTCTTTCCCAAAGCCATGCTGAATTTCAGAACAATCGTTGGAACCGTTTCCGATTATACAAGATGAACTCGTTTTCATTATTATATTTGACAAAGCTGTGATAGTCAAACGGTTAGAGCGTGGGACTCTTTCGAAAGGGTCACGGGTTCAAACCCCGGGCAGACACCAATGAGTTTTTCTGTTAAAACTTATGTGTCTGATCGATAATTGCAATTTATCACACGCTTTTCTGTAAAGGAAAATACCGTGAGGAAAACTTTATAAATGTGTAGAAATTTCTGGGTATATGCGTAACCTACCAATTAGTAATGAAGCAACATGGTGAATCTTAGTTCAAACCCTTCTCTTAAAAAATAGAGGGGGCCTAAGCCCAGCAGTGGGATAGTAACAGGCCATTATTTTGCTATTTTGATATACGTTTTTATATATAACATTAATAGCAAAACTATTTTTCTTTCTTGTTAAGTTGTATTACAGAGTAAGTGCACTTAAAAGTTTTCCTGGCAACACCGATTCAAACTGGAGTGTTGCCAGCTAACTTTAGATCTGTTTGTAAGTGTAACTAAGTAGTGTATTTTACTTTGTGTTGCCATTTTGAGACTAATTACACGTTTTGTAGGTGAAGAAGTTTTATATAAAATTGTGTAGAGGTAATCAATTAAAAGTACCTAGGTGACCTTTGCTCGGCATTTTTTTTAAAGATCCAAATAAAAAAAAATAAAAAAGGGATGCGAGGTACATAGACTCGAACACGCCGTCAATCGGGCGGTCCAATAGACCACCCTCTTTTCTACCGAGGTGTCGTAAAATACGACTAAGTTAAGTTGATATCAGGCAGGCGGCCGGTCGTAAAATACGTAGCCAAATCATGTGTCAGCATGTTTATAACATGTGGTGCCGACCCCACTTAGAGTGGAGATGATATCGTTTTCGGCGAAGGAAACTATGTTACAAAAACCTACATATCACTGAATAATTACAGTATATGTGGCGTATCTATATAGCGTGAGTCTTAGCTCCAATTTCACTTTTTAATAGGAGAGAGAAGACCTTTGCTTAGCAGTGGTATATTTACAGACCGCCGCTATATCTTTATTCTTAGGAAACAAAAGGTATCCAAAAGTCTTACAGACAACCTTTAGTATCAAAAGTGGTAATAATCGAATTACACGCATCAAAAGTACACGTGGAAATGCTAATGAAGGTTCGCACGGCGGTACACCCGCAGCCCTAGTTAACTATCAGGGTTGCCACTTTAATACATTTTTAATTAATAATATTATGTATTAACATAGGTATATAAAGCTTAAGAGTTTGTTTGAACGCGCTTATCTCAGGAACTACTGGACTGATTTGAAAAATTATTTAAGAGTAAGATAGTCTATTTATCGAGGAAGGTTATAGACATAAATAAACTCAACTCAACATGCCTGTTTTTGGCCATAGACCAAGTGGCCGATCGAAAAAACCTTGGCTTGATATTGCGGAGTCCACCATGCGTTCCAACGGAACGTCCAAATCCAAAAAAGGATGCACTAAAAGCGGACCCTGGCATAGGGTGGGATTAACGCTACGAAGAAGTTATAGACATATATAACATCACGCTAAGATGGATAGGAGAGGAGCAGCAATATAAAATAAACGGCAAAATTTAAAGCTCTCCTTGCTTGCGCCGTTTACTTAAAACGGTAATTCAAAAAATCATGTATTACAAGAGGCTGATACAGAAAGCCTACTATACTCTTGAGGATTATTTGGAAGATAAGACTGTGTGGATATAGCTCTCTTTGAACCTGTACAAGACAGTAACGACTTAATGTAAATAGTATTAAGAATTATATTTTTAAAAGAGCAACCGCCGAGTTTCTTGCTGGCTCTTCTCGGTAGGAACAGCTTTCCGAACCAGCAGTAGAGTTGACGATTCAAAAGCACTTGTTTACAAGTTTATTTGAATAAAGAATATTTTGAATTTGAATTTACAAAATTGTTCCCCTGGAAAAGTTCTATATAAAATTCCGCGACAGCATATGTCTAGCTTTTAAGGCTAACCCACTTTAACCATTCCTATTTTCAACCGACCATATCTTTACACGCGGGCGGAGCCGCTGGCGATTACTAGTACTATATTAACAATAAAATAAGTGGTTTTTTGCGTGCTGATAAAAGTCTATTATAGTAAATTATATTTCATATCACTCTTTATTTAACGCCGTGTGGTATCCGGCTGAGTAGAATACACCACCCTCATGTCTTACCGAGGTGTCGTAAAAGGCGACTAAGGTAAATCGACCCGCCATGTGGTATCTGGCTGAGTAGAATAGGACCACCCTCATTTCTTACCGAGGTGTCGTTAAAGGCGACTAAGGTAAGTTGACTCACCGTGTGGTATCCGATTTAGTACAATAGACCACCCTCTTTCTTATCAAGGTGTCGTAAAATACGACTATGGTAAGTTGATGTCAGGCAGGCGGCCGGTCATAAAATACGTAGCCAAATCATGTGACAGCATGTTTAAAACATATTGTGCCGACCCCACTTAGAGCGGGATGATGATGATCACTCTTTATTTAATGTAATTTCCCGCAAATTATGTTTATAGACTTTAATATCCTGATAGTGTATGGCAACCCTATCCAGCCAGTCAGTGACAGCCCTGTGTTCAGCTCAAACTCGTCAAACTATAATTAATTAAATTTGCCAACTCCTCAACTATGTGCCGCCTCTTTGATACGTTCAGCACTATCTATATAAAATGATAGATATGTGCTGTGTGCTCATCACATAATATCTATTGGATAGATTTACATGATCAATTTTAAGTTTTATTCATTAGAAACTTAGGTTTTATACAAAAAGTATTGTGATCGTCATTCTTCTAATGCGCCGTGTGGTATCCGGCTGAGTAGAATGCACAACCCTTATTTCTTATCGAGGTGACGTAAAAGGCGACTAAGGTAAGTTGACGTCAGGCCTTATCCCACGTTAAAGAGGGTTTGGCACAACATATTGTTACATGTTTTGTTTGCTTATTTTACAACAGGCCTGACTGACGTCAACTTACTTTAATCGCCTTTTATTACACCTCTATAAGAAATAAGGGTGGTCTATTCTACTCAGCCAGATACCACATGGCGGATGAACGTCGACGAAAAATTTAGTGTTTTAGGATATAATTTATATTGGTTTATGCTGCAGATATTCTACGAATATAAAGTCAGTCAGCTTATCATCTTTGGCGAAGATGCTGTATGTTAGACCATATTTTTTGAGTTGTTCATTGCAGATTGATCGTCTTCTAAAACTTTTGGCCTATATGCCTATTTGATTTAGCTGCTTTAACTATACAAACTCTGGCTTTTGTCAAGAGCTTCTACGTGATCTAAGAAATCCATATTCTTAGCAAACTGTATTTGCGAGCAAAGTTTGAGTGATCACAGCTGAAGTATAAACTTGTTACAGTAGTGCAACTTAGTAGTACAGCTGAAGTACAAGAAGTATAAGCAATCTCAAAGCAATGGGCCTCATAAGAAGGCTCAGAGTCGCTCAGCGAGCGTGAAGCAGAGTATGCTCGGATCTCTACGTGATCATATCAGAAATGAGGAGATCCGTAGAAGAACCAGAGTCACACACATAGCTCAGCGGGTCGCGGAGCTGAAGTGGCGATGAGTGGGGCACATAGTGTGGAGAACCGATGGGCGTTGAAGTCTCAAAGTGTTGGAATGGCGACCCCGTACCGGAAAGCGCAGTGTCGGAAGACCCCTACTAGATGGACTGATGACCTCAAAAAGGTCCCGGAGAGCCACTGAATACAAGTGGCACAAAATTATGTATTGTGAAAATCCCATGAAGAGACCTATGTCTAGCAGTGGACGTCCATCGATTGAAGAAGAAGAAGAAGACGATAAGCAATCGGACAAGGATCAGGATATGAAATTGGTTTTGTCGCATTTGGTTGATCGCTGGAGAATCCCACCGGGATAGGAAATATTGGTACTGCTTATATAGTTTCACATCGGATTAAAATTTATTAAAAACTTTTAAATCCCCACCGATGTAGAGTCAACGTATGGGATAAAACCGGGACGGCGCCATTGCGGTGCGCCTCGAAATTCAATTAATCCTCGCTCGTCACGAAAATTAGTTAGGGGAGCTTAAAGCCCGATGTAACAGACTATTGTGGTCCAAAATAAAAGCGACAGCGACAGATTTTTACTGAGTGTGAAGGCTGTAGCTGCTAATTTACCAAAGTAAATTGTCCAACTGACTGAAGAAGAGATTCAGCGACCAAATATTAAAGATATAATCGTTTCTATCAGGATAAATTTGCATAGGAATAGTCACAAGTCACTGCATTGGACAATAAGAAGATTTTAATTTCTTTTTGACCATGTTGTGTTCTCCTATAATTGGTGGTAAGCTAAGCTTAGGTAAGCTCATGTATCAAATCTTGTTATTGCTTTATTTTTGTGTACCTCTGTTGGAGTCCCTGAATAAACAAATGAATAACAGCGAAGATAATTAAGATTAAGTAAACTGTCATTGCCTAGAGATATAAAAGAAATGGAACACAAGGCTCCTAAGTTTTGAATTTAAACTATCGTGAGTGATAACAATAAGCTTGTGATTCCTGTGTCGTGACTCAGCAGAGTTAGTAACTCTACTGAGAGTTGGTACCGAAATTTTATCATAGAAGCGAATAGCTACTATAATAAAATTTCGAAATCCATACTAGACCAGTGTACAGAAAAGTTTAAACTAAGTGTAAGAAATATACTTATACGTAATGCATATCACAAAATTGACAATTATTTGGATGATAAAAATTTTTGAATTTGAAAATTCATCCAGCTTTATATAAGATTGACCGCAAAATTTCTTGCTAATTATTATCGGTAAGAGCAACATTTCGAACCAGGTGTAGCGTCATTATCATATTGATCCGTGACTATTCAAAAGTGCTGAAAAAGACCTTATTTGAACAATGATTTGATTTGATATTCATAATTAATGTATAGAAACCGGCTATACACAGGTCTTATTTTATCAGATGAGCTCTACTAGTTTGAAGTCCATACTGGCCCCTTTTTCATGAGCTCTGAACACGGCGTTATAGCGGCGTGAGCTCGTGAGTTGTACCAAACAATTTCTCAATAACTTCATCTAGCTACAGAGTGAATGTTTACTGGGAATCTTTGAAGGCTTATCACATTTTGACTACGCTAACAATTTCCAAACTTCCCGATAAATTGACGTATGTAACGGTTAATTATTGTGAGACGCCAAATCTTTTGACATTATAAATGGTTTTTACGATTTATCTTAAATTATCCACAATTTAGATTTAAGCCGTGTGGTATCCGGCTGAGTTGAATAGACCACCCTTTTTCTTACCGAGATGTCGTAAAATACGACTAAGGTAAGTTTACGTCAAGCAGGCGACTGGTCGTAAAATACGTACCCAAATCAGGTAACAACATGTTTAAAACATGTCGTGCCGACTCCAATTAGAGTGGGATAAGGGCAGGGGAGTATCCAAATTTTTTTAATTTATGTGAATAATTGGAATATATATTACAAAAATAATCGTTAAAATGCATACAGTTCATTCAAATAATTCACACGGTTTCTAAAAAGCATTTTATAATAAATAATTATTGTGAAAAAAGTACTTTGTCGCTCATATATTCAGATTTCAAATTTTTTTTAAGTGCATGCTTCTTTAGCGGCACTAGTGCAGTTTTTGTGATGGGTAAAAATATGTCAAACTCGCGTCAGGAATCGCGTTTTGAATCGTCAAGGATCAATTTGATTTAATGAAGCTACAACTGGTTCAAAATTCAGAACTGGTTCTCTTACAGAGAAGAACCAGCAAGAAACTCGGCGGTCAATCATTTAAACATTTTCAATTTTACATTATTTAAATGCAGTCTTGTATGAAACCCAAAGGATTTTCAAATTCATGCATTTTAATCTGTTCTGTTGTATAGATTGCGGAGTTTTATTGTAGAAGCGAATACCGAGACCATCGAGTGAGTTGCTAACTCTACTGAGTCGCGACACAGGTATCACAAGGTTTTTGTGACTTCTCGTATGTCTATGATATACATCAAATGTCGTCTTATACATATGGATATTTTCCGTACGAATACATAGTCATTTATGAAAGACTTCTGTGCTAAAGAGTGCTTGAAAATATATAAATATTAATCACATAACATCTTCAACGCAGTGCAATGCTGACGTGAAAATATACGGGAAAATTCCTACATAGTTTGATTAAAGAAATTGATTTCTAGTTATTATTATTGGAGAGACGGCAAATACAAGATATGATTGAAACTATAGAATATTCTCGTTCAATCACGGTAAACTTTAAGCTAAGATAAGATCCAGAAATTCTGAACTTTGAACAATCTACATAAGAGCTTTTCATCGTAAATCCGCCATTGTTCAAGGAATATAGGTTTTGCAAACTAATCGCTAATTACATATAGTCTTTTAGCAGACGGTGTTTAGTATAAACTATAATATTAATACGTGATCAAATAAGATATAAAGTGATCCTCGTGATACAAAATTAAAACTGCAAAAAGAAAATTAATGGGAATACGAAAGAGAAGATAAAATTTTACAGTATTGAAAAAAATGAAAAATAAATAACAATCATTCGCACGAATAAATGGGAAATAAATAGAAGAAAATACCTAAAAACACTTAATTGAAATAAAAACTGAAAAATACCGAATAATCTAAGTTTTATTGTAAAAAGGCGTACCACCCTATTTTAAAAGCTTTTCTTTACTTTGCTTTGTATGTATGTGAAGGTGGAATCTTGCAAGTTAAATTTGACCCACTTACCGGTGTCCGATTGAGCTGAAATTTTACATACTGGTTTTACATACTGGACAATGCATGTTTATGATAAGCATGATCTGATGCTGCTGCCAATAGTTTAAGTTTAGGACATAAGATTAGTAGAGGATTTTAAGTTTATTATATTATTTTTATTTTCATTTTAAAATCTTTCGGCCAATATAATTTTTGTTTTTTATGTAAATAGTAGAAATAAGTTCAGTGTTCATTATTCAAATAGACGGAGTGGCGGTGGACGTATCCAATAGCGGAAGCCGTCACCCCTGCCTTATGACGAGTTTGGTCACAAGTTGGGCGTTTCTCGCCAGTGGTAAATAAAACCACCACAGACAACCACTTAAAAATGGAAAAAAGATGGAACATGAAATTTTGTTAAAAGCTTTTTAAAATAAACTTGTTAAATGCTTTTTATTATGGTTACAAATTAGATGACTATTACAAAAATAATTTCGAGCAAATTATACATAAATTTTACTTCCTTCGCGCACAGTTGTATTTCATTAGTGTTAAAAGCTTTCTTATCCGATTCCGATGTGAGGATATTCCTTTAAACCCTAGTTATTTTAGGGGGGGAAGTGGGCGGCTGGAGTTGGCGAGAAATGGGATCAACGGGTGTTATAGTGATACACATGGCAATGTACAATACACAACGAAACTAATTTTAATTTAATTATTTTAAGCAATGAATCCTCCTATCATAAAACGCATGTTTTAGCCCCCCCTCTTACCCCTACAATTTCAAAAAGAGAGCATAGAGCGCTTAACGTAACAACATTAAACGTGTTAATATTCAAAATATTTATCTAACTAAACTTGTAAAAAAGTGCTTTGAATAGTTGTGTTTATTGATGAAGAGCCAGCCAGAAATTTCGAGGTTGTATTTTTAAATAATAATTTTTTTTAAACTGATAGCGTTTTTTATCTTTTGCAAGGACCAAGAGTAATTAAATCGACGCATTATAATAATTTAAGTAATTCACAATAATATAGTTGACTTTCTATTAGTGTCTTTATAATAGCTTAAAACTGTAATGGCAAAGCTAAAATGGATTATGGCTTTGTTAAAGAGACCAAAAGTATGTGACCACTCAAGATCACTTCTAATGCACATTCTACAAAATTTAAATTTATCCAAGTTAGTCTAATATTTTAGTTTTCGTACACCTACTTTTAAACATATTGTTACATGTTTTGATAGTTATTTTACGAACGGCCGCTTGTCTGACATCAACTTACCTTATTCGCCTTTTACGACACCTGTGTAAAGGGTTGTCTATTCTACTCAGCCGGATACCACTCAGCGGAAAAATATTTATAATTCAAATACAAAATTAAAAGTGAATTTCGCTGTTTAAAGGAAAAGCGCGCATTTAAAGCAATTCTCAATTCAATCTCCCATTACTGAGACATAACATTTAAGTTGACTAACCTTTAGATCTGTGTGTCTCCGAACCAACAATGTGGTTATCGGTCGATCGGCTAATGAATACAAACCGAGCTCATCTGTCTGTAGCCGCTATATTTGTTGCCTAAATACCTACATCTATAACATTATAGGTCAAACATAGCTTTACAATAATAAGCTGAACGCGATTAAACAGATACGAGTATGCGATAGGTCGCAAAACATATTATACAGAAGGAAAAGGAGAGCGGAAGTTGTAGTTTAGAAACGTTAAGATAGCTATGGCGAGGTGTGGTGATGGGCGGAGAGGAGAGTGGTAGCGACAATTTGACATAGTTGTGATTTCTGTGTTTAGTTGGCAGGTTGTTAAATTATAATAAATTGATTGACTTTGTAATAATCGCTTCTTATTTATTGAATAGGTGTAAAGAAAAATATCGTCGTTATAATATTTATTTATTTATTTATTTATGTACCAAAAAAATGTAGGAAAAAAAACATAATTGGTAAAAAAAGTGTACAAAGGTCAACTTATCCCTATGACAGAGATCTCTGCCAGCTAACCTACGAGGTAAGACAATTTATATTAAAGAAAAAGGTACGCAAATATCAAACATTATGAATTAGAATTACCTACTAATAATTTCCTAATTTAACAATAAAAATGAAATAAATATATAATATATTTATATATAAATAAATATATATACATACACACTATATATAATACAAAGTATAATATATAAATGTCAACAATTACATTATGATTACATTATTACATTATTACATTATGATAATATCTTACACTATAATAAGTAAATAACGGCCTGTCACTATCCCACTGCTGGGCATAGGCCTCTGTCTCCGTTTTTGGAGAGAAGGATTGGAGCTAAGACTTACAACGCTGCTCCAATACGGATTGGTAGGTTAGCGTGTGATAAATTGCAATTATTAATTAGATACATAAGTTTTAATAGAAAAACTCATTGGTGTGTGCCCGGGTTTGAACCCATGAACGTCTTTAGAGATTCACACGGACGCACCACTGGGCTATCTCAGCTTTTAGTTTGGAGCAGGTTGTATTTGAAAAATGTTGTAACAATACTTTTACTTTCTATATCTTTTATTTATCGTTACGCCGTGTGGTATCCGGCTGAATAGAATAGTACCACCCTCATTTCTTAGCGAGGTGTCATAAAAGGCGACTAAAGTAAGTCGACCCGCCGTGTGGTATCCAGCTGAGTAGAATAGACCAACCTCTTTCTTACCGAGGTGATGTAAAATACGACAGAGGTAAGTTGACGTCAGGCAGGCGGCCGGTCGTAAAAACGCAGCCAAATCATGTGACAGCATGTTAATAACATGTTGTGCCGACCCCACTTAGAGTGGGATAAGGGCTGGAAGATGATGATCTTTTATTTAGTAGCAGGGTCTTCTCGTTTACTCCCCGGGTGGGGGTAAACGGGGGGTAATCTTTTATTTATCATTCTATATGTCTGTTTACCCTTTCACACACACACAGGTTTACACGTTCAAAGTTTATCGTTAGTAAAATGTTATTTTGAGGTTGCATCCATTGCTAAGTTAAAATGAGATAAAACCGACCGCAAACTGCGCATTTAACAAACAATTGTTTTTGATTACTAACTGAAATTGCTTGGAAATCGCAGAATATAATCACAATACAACTAATGTGAAAAACAATGTTTATTTCAGCGGTAGTAATAATTAAATTATTTTGTTAATAGTACAGAAGTTATGCTGTGGTAGCCCAGTGGTAACACCGTACGCCTCTTTCGGGAAGGTCTAAAATTCAAACCCCGGGCAGGCACCAATGACTTTTCTAGTAAAACTTATGTGTCTAATTGATAATTGCAATTTATCACACGCTTTTCGGTAAAGGAAAACATCGAGAGGAAACCTGCAAAAAAACGGGAGAGAAGAGGTCTATGCCCAGCAGTGGGATAGTAACAGGTCGTTACTTACAGAAGTTATGATAGAATTATTTGCTATAATCCTTAATTTGTTAAGAGAATCTATGTAACGCTAAGTGAAGTAACATTCACATACTTTATACAAGCCGAAACAGTGTATGCAGTATCACCAAACGCCGCCACCAAGACCACACCTGGATGATAGGAAGATAAGAGGATACTCCTGATGATTCTTTGGTTACAGAGCGAAACGATCATAGAGATTGTCGTAGTGTATGCCGTTGACGTAATATTTTTTATTGCTGCTCCTCTCCTATGCATCTTAGAGTGATGTTATATAGCCTATAGCCTTCCTCAGTAAATGGACTATCTTACACTAAAAGAACTTTCAAATCAATCCATTAGTTCCTGAGATTAGCGCATTCACACAAACAATCAATCAATCAAACAATCAAACAAACTCTTCAGCTTTATATATAAGTATAGATTACTAACTTAATTCAATAGGTAGCTCAAATGCCTTCTAAATCTCCTACCTCATTAGGCACGAATTTGTTCAAGCAAAATAAACATTTTCCTTAAACAACTTGCTACGTTACAACTTTGTTGTACAAAACGTAAGTTTTAATTGGCTTTCTTTTTATGATTTGAATTTCTTTCTTTTTTATTATCATTGCCAATATTATCGTTTATCTTACCTTTAGCTAACTGTGCCAGTAGCTTCGCCCGCATGTAATTCAGTGTCTCAAATATTTTCCCGAATTCAAATTTTGAACATAAAAATAGTTATCGTGAGTTAATTATAAAAGATTTTTGAACAACTTTCAATGTTTACTCAGTAAACGTTGAAAGTTGAAGTTGACTGGCCCGTAGGCGCAGTGGGTAGTGTTCGGTCGCGGGTTCGATTCCCGCCGAGGGCCAAAATTTTCTCTAAAAAGAATTTGTTGGCTCTTCGAGCCTGGGTGTATATTTGTATTTAAGTATGTATTTAAAAATTATATAAGTATATATTCACCAGTTATCTCTCACCCACAACACAAGTATTAAAATTACTTACTTTGGGGACGGACGACCGTGTGTGTAAGTGTCCCATATATTTATAACACACTCAAGGAAAGCTTTAAATTGTGACGTTTTCGTAATATTTTTTATTGCTGCTCCTCTCCTATTCATTTCAGCGTGAAGTAATATATCCGTATAAGCATATAGCCTTCCTCGATAAATGAACTATCATACACTCACAGCATTTTATCAAATCGGCCCAGTAGTTCCTGATATTAGCGCGTTCAAACAATCAAACAAACAAACTCTTCAGCTTTATATACTAGTATAGATTAGTATAGATTTTCATCGCTAAACCTATATCACAATGTTTTCCTGTATAAGACATGAGGAAGCACTGATATAGGCTCGCCTACCGTCGTTCAATTGATTACAACATCCAAGGAGATTTATGACAATGATCTATTGCTTCCCCTTCCCATTGTTTTGGGGCTACAACCGTCCCCATGGGTATCATTTCCCATATACGGTCTTAATATGAGATATAGTGATGATTACTTGTAAAACTGGGGTTATTTTGTGAAATTCCATGGTTTTTACCATGGAATTTTACATATATGTAATGATAGAAACGTTTTTTATTTTATTTATTTCTTAAACCACTATGTCGTGTGGTATCCGGCTGAGAATGGACCACCCTCATTTCTTAACGAGAAATCATAAAAGGCGAGTAAGGTAAGTCGCCTCGCCGTGTGGTATCCGGCTGAATAGAATAAGCCACCCTCTTTCTTACCGAGGTAATACGACTAAGGTAAGTTCACATCAGGCAGGCGGCCGGTCGTAAAATACGTAGCCATATCATCATGTTACATGTTTATAACATGTGTGCCGACCCCACTTAGAGTGGGGCAAGGGGAGGCAAGCAGGCAAACAATATTAACAGTCCGTTAATTGTTGTTTCAACAATATTTAATACATTACATATTTAACAAAAAACTCTAGTTTTATACTTATGTTACGTTTCCATTAACGGTTAATAACAAAAGGATGTCAATTATAGTTGATTTAAAATTTTAATTTTACTTTCAATCTTAAAAACCGTATAAAAAAACAAAATAAATTAACAGTCAGACTATTATATTTTGAGAATTATAAATATACAATAATAATAAATAAGTTCCCTTAAACTTCATACTAAACACAATTGAATCTTACATTTATTCTGATAAAACTTTCCAAACTTTGGAAAATATTTAAATATTTCAACCAACAGCAGACGAAATGTCTACAGCCAGCATTTCCAAGTAATATTTACATAAGCTCAACTTTGTTCGATCGTTTAAACATTTTGTTTTAAGTTCTACCCACATCTAAAATACGACAGAAGGCTTCGGCATGTTGACTGTTAAATATGTAGAGATTTGGTCGCCAGAAACAAATACTTCTGGTCACAATTTAAACTGTTATTTTTATCATCGTTTAACGCAGTGTGGTATCCGGCTAAATAGAATAGTATCAACCTCATTTCTTACCAAGGTGTCGTAAAAGGCGATTAAGGTAAGTCGACCAATGCAAAGAAAGAGATGAACTATCACTACATTTTATAGAACAAAGTCCCTATATCCCTATGTACGCATAAAACTTTAAAACTACGCAACCGATTTTATGCGGGTTTTTTTAATAGATAGAGTGATTCCAGAGAAAGGTTTATACGTATAATAACATTCAATACGGAGTACAAAAATACTGTAATTTTTGAGGTTTCTGTACATAATTACATTTTTTTCCGCTTACATTGCAAACGCAGGCTAAACCCTACGAGATTTATCAAAATAATGTAGTAAGTATTTGTACATCTTTAAAAGGTCTACAGAAAAGTCCGCGATAGTATATGTCTATCTCTTATGGATAACCCACTATAATAGCATTTTTTGTCATTTACTTTTTACGAAAAATAATGCCTTATTTTTGAAGCAATTTTTATACAATACAGCATTAATCCTTATCCAATTAAGTACCTTAAATAAATAGTTGATTTAATATAGATCAATATGGCCGTTTACAGCATGTAATTTAAGTGAACATTTTCGGAGATATTACAGATTTAAAATGCCGTGAGGACGCCGCGCTTCGCCCTATAACACTTCGACTTTAGCAGCTATGTCCGTCTTTCAAGAGTTTGTTTAAAGACATTCTGTAATTAATTGTAAAAATAAAATACATAGGGAAAATGTAAAAGTAAATAAGTAAAAATGTACTATATGAATTTAGATATTACAAAGATAGCAGGAAATCTTCTTGGTATAGGGAAAGGAAATTGTTTTTCTCCAAATTTAACTTGTGCGGGCCACGGGCAGTAATGAATAAATCAAAACTACTGGATCGATTTTAATTATTTTTTTTACACTGACTGACATGGGATATATATTTTATACCCGTGCGAAGCAGGGGCAGGCCGCTAGTACAACTATAAAAAGTAACGCCTTTTTCTAAAAAATGGATATTAGTAAACGATGATAAAAATCAACATCTTCCTACCCTTAATCCCACTCTAAGTGGGGCCGGCACAACATTTTATAAACATATTGTCACACATTTAGCTAGGTATTTTACGACCGGCCGCCTGCCAAACATCAACTTACCTCAGTCGCCTTTTACGACACCTCAGTACGAAATGAGGATGGTCTATTCTACTCAGCCGGATACCACACGGCGAGTCGAATTCCCTTAACCGCCTTTTACGACACGCCGGTACGAAATGAGGATGGTCTATTCTACTCAACCAGATACCACATGGCGGGTCGACTTACCTTGTTCGCCTTCTACCACACTTCGGTAAGAAATGAGGGTGATCTATTCTACTCAACCGGATACCACAAGGCGTAATTATTGTATTTTGAATTTTCATAAATTTATTATGGTCGAATTTCGAACACTGGGCGACCATTGATACAAATTATTCTATATCCAAATTTACTCTTACAAGCTTTTTAGAATTGTCAAATTTTAATGAACCCGTGACCCCATCGAAAGAGCCGCGGTCTCACCACTCTATCGCAGCTTGTCCACGTCAGTACCTTATTAATATTCTAAGCGGCGGCTAAGTTTGCACTCCGGCTCCTTGATTTCAGCGATTGTACTCGAGATTAACTGAGCTCGCAAACCGTTCGGTTATTACTGAACCTCTTCTCTCGAGTGCCGACCGTAACGCTGAGTCGACAGTTCAGATTATGAGTCAGCTAAAACGAATTTATTATAATATTTTTACAATAGTTATATTAAAAAAGAACAAAAATGGCAATTTTCTATAATATAGCCGTGCTTGTGACTTTGTCCACGTATAAAATTAGAGTGGCACAAGGTTTTTCCTAAAAAAACCTTTTAAAACCAGTACCTTTGTCAGTAATTACACTATATTTTAGTGAAATCTGTACCAAAATCCGTTCAGTCTATTTTGAGATAATAACGTACAGACAGACAACTTTTGGGGACTTTGTTTTATAATATGTTTATAGAAGTAGGCGTTACTTTGCGGAGATTCATAATACAAAATTAATAATAAAATTATAATCCAATTATAGCAAAATAATTCATTATTACTTTTGTTTCATAAGATGTATTGAAATATAAAGAAGTTCTATTTAGTCAGTCTCATTTTGAACGCTGACTATATACTAATAAATATCATGTCGGTCTTGGTGTTGCTGAGATTCGACATTGTCTTGTCGGATAGACTGTCTCGGTCTTGCTGAGATTTGACAGTGTCTTATTCGATAGTCTATCTTGGTATTAAGATTCGACAGTTTTTTGCATATCTGTTTTCGTCTTGCTAAGATTTGATAGTGTCTTATAGTCTGTCTTGGTGTTGCTAAGATACGACAGTGTATTATATAGTCTGTCTTAGTTTTGCTAAGATTCGACATTGCCCTTACGGATAGTCTGTCTTGGTCTTGTTGAGACTCGACAGTGTCTTATCAGATAGTCTGTCTTGGTCTTACTAAGATTTGGCACTGTCTTATCCGATATTCTGTCTTGATGTTGCTATAATTTGACAGTGTCTTTTCGGATAGTGTGTCTTGCTAAGATTTGACATTGTTGTGTCGGATAGTCTGTCTTGGTATTGGCAAGATTTGGCAGTGTTTTATCAGATACAAGTAGTCTGTCTTGGATGGCTAAGATTTGACAGTGTCTTATTCGATAGTCTGTCTTGGTATTGCTAAGATTCGACAGTATCTCGGATAGACTGTTTGGTCTTGCTAAGATTTGACAGTGTCTTATCCGATAGTCTGTCTTGGTCCTGCTAAGATTCTTAAGAGTCTTGTCGGGTCGTTTTTGTCCCAAGGATGAATGTTTTTTCCATCACTTGTAGGTTATATTTATAACTCCTCATATTATTTCCTGTTTTGTATCATTTTTGTACATATTTTTTGTTGAGAAAATATCACTAAATATTCATATGACGTCGTCGCATGTCTTTATGTCTGCCGACCCTCCACTTGTCTGAATTCATTATAAGAAGACGGAAAAATAATATAAAAAAAATAGTAAATTTGACACGAACATTTGTGTATAGTATGTTTGTTGAAATTTGGCATAAACGCATAGACAAAATATTCTTTAAATATACTTTGAACGCCACTCAGCGATCGTAAATTTCAACTTTTTCTATATTTTTAAACATATCTTCTATTTTTGGTATCTTAAATTTTAATTTTGTGACTAAAATTAAATTCTCGAAAGCTGTGATAGACCATCCGGTTAAGTAGAATAGATCACCATCTTTCTTACCGAAGTGTCGTAAAAGACGACCTAGCTAAGTTAACCCGCCATCTGGTATCCGGCTGAGTAGAATAGATCACCCTCTTTCTTACCGAGGTGTCGTTAAATGCGACTAAGGTAAGTTGACCCAGCGTGTGGTATCCGGCTGAGTAGAATAGACCCCCCTTTCCCTTACCGAGGTGTCGTAAAAGACTACTGAGCTAAGTTGACGTCAGGCAGCCGGCCGTTCGTAAAATACCGTATGTTGTGCCGACCCCACTTAAAGTGGGATAAGGGCAGGAAAATGATGACTCGTATTAAGAGTCATCATTCTAACTAAAAAATGAAGTAAACCCATCACTTCTGTGCATCAACGTTTTTGTAATTTGGAGGGAGAAACAGGGTCGAACAGTTGTTCGGAACACTCACAATAATATTTTTATAAGTATATAGGTATTTGTATGAAAACAGCGTAGTTTGGTTTATAGCGATCTACCACGTATCCAGAGATTACAGAAACATCTCGTAAACTATAGACCATAAATCAAAACGCAACACAAGTAGGTACTGTTTCCATTATACCTACATTAATATTAATCTCTGAACATAAATAATTATTATATTTATCTTTATTTTAAATATTCAGTCTATTAAAAAATCTACGTAACCGTTCAATGTTCCCATAATGAACTTTTGGAAATGCATAATTATAAAATTTATATTAACCTATTTGTGCAGCTTTGCCTGTATGGAAATCAGTGTATTTAATTGAAATTTTGAACTTAAAAGTAGTTACAGTGAGGTAACTGTAAGAGATAGAGACATGCTGTTAGGACTTTTTTGAAGTATTTTTGTAGATCTACAATTCTCTAGTACGATACTTCAGTGTATCTCTGCTGATTTAGACAACATACGCGACAAAAACTCCCAGTAGGTGAGTTTTTTAACAACCGCGCGACCTCTTTAAAATGTATGTTTTATGTTTTGTTTACCTTAACTTTACAAAAGGATTGTAAAGTCGACCCGCAATGTGGTCTCTTCGTTGCCTTTTACGACACCTCGGTAAGAAATGAGTGTGGTCTATTCTACTCACCCGGATACCACGCGGCAGGTCGATTTACCTTAGTCGCCTTTTACGACACCCCGGTAAGGAATGAGGGTGGTCTATTCTACTCAGCCGGATACCACACGGCTTATGTTATAAGCTTTAAGTATGGGTAATAATGTCGTGTCGTCCGACAATGGACATCGCTTGACACAGATGTGGACCGACCTTACGCAACCGCACCACGCAACCAGAGCAACTACACCCTTTGTTTATAAACATCTAACAATGTGGAATAAACGTCCATACTTTATGTTGTTCCATTTCCTTTATATTGATGTTGTATTATTATAGAAAAGGCAAGTAAAAGATTAAGATGGTACGGACATATAATAAGGAGGGATGAAGATCATGTTAGCAAACGAGTGTTATATATGAATGTGGATGGATATGTCACTAGAGGGAGGCCTTAAGAAATTAAGGTTGTCTAGCCTATACCGTCGGATACTATTAATATTTTAGTATATGATGTAGTCATAACATACTAAAATATTAATAAAGGGATAATAATTATTTATAGAAGCAGGCCAGCACCTCGGTATGAAATAAGGGTGGTCTATTCTACTCAGCCGAATATCACACGGGGGTTCAACTTACCCAAGACAAGTTTTTACGACACCTCGGTAAGAAATGCGGATAGTCTATTGTACTCAACCGGATAACACACGGCGGCTCGAGTTTAAAGAAGTAAAAGAATTATGGATATTCCAAGAAGCAGTAAAATATTTATAGTGATTTATAGACGCAGGCATTACTTTGCGGAACATAGTACAGAAGTTACAATAAAATTATTTTGCTGTGATCCGCGTTTGTTAAGAGAATACATGAAATCACATACCCCATATATGCAGGACAAAATCGTAACGCATTATGATTTTGTTCGTGGAGCTTATCCTCCTGATTCGGCTTCAGGGCGAAACGATCGTAGAAGTTGTGGTAGTGAGTGTATGTAGTGCTTGTGTGGAGTGTTGGTGTTGGGGGCTTTTCGTGATACGTGTGGTTGTCCTGCATGAATGTTCATACATTTAGCATTGCATGTATTCACTTAACAAACGCGGATTACAGCAAAATAATTTTATTGTAACTTCTATAATAATAACTCAGACTATTGCCTAACACGTTTGTTTAAAAAAAAATATATTATTAATTCTTCATCTTACTTAAAATAACTGCTTGTAACTACTCCATTGCTGAACAAAGGTATGCTCTGTCCCTGGATTTATTAATTGGAGTCTAGACCCACGACGCTGTTTTAAAAAAATAATAATTTCAAGCTTTGATTTTTTCTTTTAATTTTTTAGTTTTTGATTCGAAACTGCAAACTAATGGTATATTACTACGACTTTATCTCACTAATCTAGCAATAATTTAATGGAACAATAAAAATAAAAGTTTCCAGAAAAAGCTTTTAAAAGTTTTTTTCCTTCGAGGTTCATTTACAGTGGATACTAGATAATGCTTGTTTTGGGTAAAAACTTGAAACTGCCATAATTTTTCGAAAGCCCACCCTATTATTAGTCTCAAACTTAGCTGAGAAGCTTTTAAAAGTTACAAATTAACTTTCTAAATAAAACTGGAACGAACTGGCCAAAAGTGAATTTGGCTTGTCAGGAAATAACTTTTATAAATTATGATATATTATTATCAATATCTGGGTGACCGAGCTTCGCTCGGTAATTTTTTACAATAAAAAAAGAAAAAAACAATTATTTAGTTGGGATCGATCCTTGGCACTCACATTTCTCGAGGCTGCCCGCTAACTGAATAAGCTACGTCGACTTGACAGTTAATGGCGAAAATTCAATTCAATATAAATTTTAGTGTTTTTTAATGCCCAAAAATAGGGATAAAACAATTTTTTTTTACATAAAACCTAGCTAGATCAATTTTTCTCCCCCAAAACCTCCTACATGTTGAATTTCAGGAAAATCGTTGGAGCCGTTTCCGAGATTCGGAATATATATATGTCGCATCCTGGCAAACAACGATCCATCATTAAAAATATATTGAAAATACATTGAAAATAGAAGGCGCAGCGGTGACAGAATGCAGACGGCGCATGTGAGAGTTGAAGACAGATCCGTGTCATGGCGCAGTTGTGAAAATTGTTAAGAAGAATATAAAGTTGAAGATAAGCGTTATACTTTTCCATATGCACGATACCCTAATTACGCCCACTAATGTCTAAGAATAATGTCCAAGATACTGATGAGTCTACATCAGTCGTGGGATTCAATCGTGCAAATGGATGGATAGTATGAAGGGACTATGATGACTCACAATGGCGGATACTATAAGAGTTACGAAATAAAACAATTCAAACACCAAAAACAAAAAGAAAAAAAAAATCCAAGCGTGACGAATAATATCAATCGGCCGAAGTTTAAACCCGATAAGCGATGATTTTACGTAAAATTGTGGTGTAATACAGCGTTTTACTTGGACGGAAAAACAAAAGAAGATACGTTTTCTGGAAATTTCTGCGGCTGCACTTATTAATTTCAACAATGATAGATCAATGGATAATTAAAAATCATTCTGTATATGCCTGTTTTCGTGTTACGTATTTGATGAATTGTTGAAAGAATTTAAATATAGTGCAAATTGCATCATGAACGGTGATTACGCATTTGGTACAAAATTGATATATGACTTGCTTGATTGCTTGATGAATAGCTTGCATTCATAACGGAGATATCTTCGCGTCAAAAGCTGCACCAGGAACTACAAGTATACTCCTATTTGAAACGAAAGTTATTTATCGGAGGATCGGAGATTCAACGCGATCTCAATTCAAGTGTCTTAGTTGCGATCAGCAGTGCACAGAAAAATGGAGTGTCGCAAACGGATTTTGGAACCAAAAGACTACTGTCTGTGGTACTGTGGTAAGCTCTGGACAACGATGACAAGCAGATTACAAATTATTTGTGTGCTACAGGTGTAGCAGGCTGGGTCACGTCGCGAGTCGCTGCATGGCCAATGGACCTGCTCTTTGAGGTACCAGTACACCGACGAGTAGACTGTAGACCAAAGTCTGGTCAAACCGCCATCAGGAGCTTTCACATCATTTGGTAGGTGTTATTACTTTGATTTGTTTCTGGGCCTGGATGTTCTCTCATAAAAGAGACTATATATAGCTTATAAATTTAGTTGGGTAATAATTAATAATGTTGTCATTAATAGGGATGGCTAACAAGAGTGTTCATAGTACCTTGCAAATGATTGTCAAATAAAGTAAACGGTTTTACAACTGAAATTATAAGAAGGGGGTGAACTGTTAACCTTTTGCCAATTCAGCTCTTTTAGTCAAAAACATAATGTGTCTTGTTGTCTTACAAAAATACCTGAGAGTCAAGTACCTATTGACAATGACAAGATTTGTGGTAACGTAATTTGTGTTGATGTTTATACAGACGGGTTCTTGGTTCGGTGGGTCGGTGACTGTACCAGAGTATCGTCTGTAGCCCAGTAGAAATCGGCATCTGCTCAGGGTGGTCCGTGGGTACGCAGTGAGCGATAGCTCTGGGGGTCGATGACACCAGGGTATCGTCTGTAGCCCGGTAGAAATCGGTATCTGCTCTGAGTAGTCCGTGGGTACGCAGGGAGCGATAGCTCTGGGTGGTATAGTCGGGTCTAGCTGTGTAGCGATGGCCGTGAGTCATGTGGACTCGTTATCCCTGAGGGAAGACCCTTCTGCTGAGACAGAAGCGGTAGACCACGAACAAGATACCTGGGTTGTTTTTGAAGTAAATTCTGTAGGTTTTCTGTTTATTTTTATAATGTCATGGTGAGTGTCAGTCAATGGTACTCTGCCTCAGTACTTTTCGTATGCATTATGGGTTTGGCATGGCCTTACATGTTATTTGTTGGGTTTCATAGTTCAATGATCTTATCACTATCACTTATCACTTATGACGAGATATAATTTTCCTTGTTTTGTTCGTTTATTAAAAATTTCTAGACCCCAATGACCCAGATGTTGTAGGATAGGCCGAACGGAATTTCTGGGTTCGTTTATTTGTTACAGATCAACACACGGGGACGTGTGTCTCGCAGGATGGCCGTGTCGCATCCTGGCAAACAACGATCCATCATTAAAAATATATTGAAAATACATTGAAAATAGAAGGCGCAGCGGTGACAGAATGCAGACGGCGCATGTGAGAGTTGAAGACAGATCCGTGTCATGGCGCAGTTGTGAAAATTGTTAAGAAGAATATAAAGTTGAAGATAAGCGTTATACTTTTCCATATGCACGATACCCTAATTACGCCCACTAATGTCTAAGAATAATGTCCAAGATACTGATGAGTCTACATATATATATATATACAAGATTAACTCATTTAAATATTAAAGATATAACGAAGTCTCGGCACTTCTGTCTGTGAAAATTTGAACTTAGAAGCTTTCATAGAAAACGCGAGATATGTCAAAATTTTGTATGGTGTGATTGGAAGGAAAACTGTTGTACAATAAAAAAGAACGTAAAAACAAACTTTTGAAAAGCACAATCGAATGATCACACGACAATTTGTTCACGATTGGGCGAGTGTTACTGAAAGTGAATATAAATCACCAATTCGAGAACTTTCGAAAGTAAAAGGCTCGTGAAACTACAATTTGGCCGAGAATCCATCCGTGGGTGCGGTTAAAATTCGTGACACGTCTCACGTTGTGTCTGACGGGAATATATTGGTATAAAGACACCAGTTGACTCTGACAAGATCTTCAGGCGTCTGATGTAATTTATAGTACGTTTCACATATGTCTAAACCAGTAGTCATATGATATTAAAGGTACTTAAATTATTTATTTTAAAGATACTGCAAGGTATGAGTACCGCAAAGGTAACGCGCGCTTGTATTATGTTACTACACGTCCAATCTCACCCGTAGCTCTGATGTTACTGAAGTGGTGCGCTCAAGCCAGTGTAAAGTTTTGTATATACACTAGTATTAGTATGTATGCCTACTGTCCACAGCTGAGCAATTTGATTGCTAAAGGAAGACGAACCGAAAATGGACTCGACGCGAGTTTAACTTTTTCGAGCTTCGAGCCATTTGAATGCAATACTAGATTTCGGTGCCAAATTTAACAAAAAAAACTAATTCGTCTTCCTCAATTCTATTATTTAAGTTTTCTTGGTATACAATTTATAAATAATGCTTTATAATAGCTGTAATAATCTAGCTGAGCGGACTGAGCTTCATCCGCCTGGAACCCAATGTGTCAAGGAATTTCGCTCGAATTAAAATTTTTAACATAACAGTAGTTACTGTGAGTTAACCATAACAGATACAAACAGTTGCAGAGAGAGTGACGCGGACACTTCTGTAGTACTTTTGTAGATCTACAATTCTCTAATACATTATTTTAGTCTATCTGTGCTGATTTAATTGCCGTGCGGCGCACGCGAGTAAAGCTCCGAGCAGTCGAGTTTGTTTTACTAACGCGCGACCTCTTAAACACAATTTATCTAAAACCATTATGTACTATTAACCTAAACCTTCCACAAAAATTGGAATACCTTTTAGTAAAAACCGTAAAAAATCCGTTCAGTAGATTTTAAGAAAAACGATCACATACAGACAGACAGTTTTGGTGACTTTATTTTATAATAAGTACAGATATAGATTCAGCGTGGAAACGCTGCCAGCATTCTTGGGACCATTTCACGTGGGCATAATTTGTATAGTCCTAGTGTGTAAGTAATTTAAGATTGATATAACTTGTACATTTTTTATGTAAATAAAAATATATATAAATATTAATAATATAAAATCCTCATTATAAAAAATAAAAATAGATATAGATGTTTTTTTAATACTTAACGAAGGTGGACATGGCACAACAAAGGTTGGGAGCCACTGGTTTAGACCAAAATCCGCGGGCCGCTTTGCAGTAGAAACGCACAAAGCGCGTCCTGAAATCGCGCGGCTTAGCGTCATGGGCGTAATGAAGGCGCTTTGACTCCAGGATATTGCGAACAACAAAGGCGATTCATTTCGACGAAACGCGGGCCTTTTTTATCTTTTTTGTTTGATGTTTGCATAATTGCGGCTTTTGTATTTTCAGTAGTTTATGGTTCAATGGATCACATATCGATAACGTGTTTTCGACTGATCCTGCCTTCAGCTTTGCGGGTCGCGGGTTCGTCTTTGAATCTGGGTGTATATTTGTATTTAAGTATATATTTAAAAATTATATTAGTATCACCATTTGTTTGTCTACCATAATACAAGAAGTAAGTTACATATTATACTTTGGGGACAAACGACCGTGTGTGTAAGTGTCTTAAAAAAATCTCATTTTCTGAACATGTTTAGAAAGAATTTGGGAACTCTATTTGCTCATCAAATCTTCAACAAACCATTAACACCTGGTAACAAAACATATCTCATTTACCTAAGAGACTGTAAATTACCCTCCTTCAAAACCACAAATCATAAATGTCGGAAACAGGGTGTAAATTCGCTGCAGCTATTGCGTTTCCAAGCAACGACTTGCAGCTCGGGCAAGCTAAATGTGCTGTTATTATAAGCACATTGATCACAAAGGCTCTACATGAGTGCATACAGCAAACAACTCTTCCCAGCTACAATCATTTTCAAATTGCCGTCAGGGCTGTCACTAACTTGAAATTTATAGTTTAGATATTTAGGGATTTTATGCCTTTCAATAAACTGTGATAGCCCAGCGTCTTTTTCGAGGGTGTACGGGTTCAAACCTCAGGCAGACACTAAGGAGTTTTTCTATTAAAACTTATGTGTCTATATATTAAGGCGTGTAAGCTATATATAACATGACGCTAAGATGAATGGGAGAGGAGCAGCGAAAAAAAAGTAGTAGGAAAATGGCAAAATTTAAAGCTTTCCTTGCGTGCACTGAGTAAACCGTAATAGTTATTCAAAAATCATGTAGTACAAAATTGTTCCCATCTAAAAGTTCTAAATAAAAGCCCGTGAGAGCATATGTCTAGCTTTAAAGGTTTTTAACTATTTTTAACTATTTTTATGGTTATCAAAAGACTATATTACGGTTCTTTCCACAGTAATATATAAGAGTCCATCGGTAGATGTCTATAGGTTGAATAAACAGAGAAATGGACAAAATAAAACATAATACGATGAATTTTATTCATCGTGTGGTATCCTATTAAGTAGAATACACTTTTAGGCTTATAAGGTAAGTTGACGTCAAACATACAACATGATTAAAACATGTTGTAACAAGATGACCCCACTTAAAATCGGATAAGGGTAAGAGAATGACGATGATGGTGATATTTTTATATAATTCATTAAAAAAAACTCGGCATTGTGACATCCCTGTGTTTGACGCACTACGACGGATGTACCATTGGAGCGGGCTTCATTAGATGATGGAATCAAGACAACGGTCGGAATCCGCTTATAAATTATCTCCAGACATGCCTCGAGGTATATCTTGGTGTTATGAAATCACTAACAAGTTTAGATATGTCTTATTTTAATATCATGAAAATCATAAGGGCGTACGAATTACGGCGTACGAACCATAATTTTGTAAACGTATAAAAACCGGCTATACTCACGTCTTATTCTATCGGGTGAACCTGACTAGTTTACTGCTAGATTACGACTACTTGTTAGTCAAGGCGGAAACTCACGACGCGATAACGCCGAATAAAGAAAATTCATGCAATCGTGAAAAAAATATATTTATAAGTAAGTATAACCGATTTCTATACATTAACTATGAATACCACTCATGATAGTCTAAATTTTAAAAATAACCGTAATCTAATTACGATGAAACAGTGCATAGACAATAGTAGACTGTATACCCAAAACAAACCATATATCATATATATGTATAACAGTAAAAAAATATTATTTTTGTTGACTCTACTACGTTTAGCCCACGATATGTTACACCAATTTTTAATGATGGTACAGAAGAAGGAAACAAAGCTATTTTAGACGATTATTAAGACATTATAAATACAAAACATTGCATATGAATCACTTTGTCTGTTAGAGAAAACCAGATTAAAATTTCTACATTACTCAGACAGACGCCCCAGGGAAAGTTTAGTTTTATAGCATGCACTGATATCAACAAAGTTTACACGTTGTTAACAGCAAGAAAGGTTATATGAAATTACTAGCTCTTACCCACAACTTCGTTTGCGTGGACTGTTGTCGCGTAATAGGTTGATAGATAGATAGATGGCGTTTTTCAATGTCATCCTATTCCAATAGAATTAACAGAATTTCTATAGCCTATATGTTATTCCGGTGTATAAGGGATAACTGTGCCAAAATTTCATTGATATTGTTCATCGAATTCGCCGTGAAAGAATAACAAACATGCTGCACCCTGCAAGACAATGTTTTGACAAATAATATTTGATTCGATTCGATCGCGAATTCGAAGAAACTAGCAACTTCCTGCAAACAACGTACCACAAACACTATATTCAGCACGGTTCGTTCAGAAACAGAATGAGTCCATTCGTATGCATTGCCAACTTCCTCTGGCCATCCCAATGTTGGCGCAGCGAACTTGGCTAAGGTTACTGACACGGGCCACACCTGTTACGTTGTATTGTTCGTAACTTCATAGATAATTTAAAGAAGAAGTTGTTATACAGCTACTAAGGTAAGTCAACCCGCCGTGTGGTATCCGATTAAGTAGAATGGACCACCCTCTTTCTTACCGAGGTGTCGTAAATTATGACTAAGGTAAATTGAAAAAATGAAATGTGCCCTAACTAACTATAATTCTATGATATACGCAATAATCTAACTTTGGTAGCGAGTGGACGTAATACGCACATCGACTTGCTGAACACTCAATATTGTATGCATTCGCATGCAGTTAAAGATGTATTTGCTATTGAAGGTCCTAAAAATGTTAATTAAATTTACACCACAAACATCAAAAATTAATCCTTGGGCAACGTTACTAAATTAAATGTAATTTGAGAATACTGGGACAGTCTATTAGAGTCAAACAAATTTCTAAAATACAACCGTCTTTGAAAGAGATATCTTAAGTATTTGTAGATCAGTAAGGAATTTATTTTTGAATTTAAACTATCGTGAGTGGAATTCATAATTAATGTATAGAAACCGGCTATACTCACGTGTTATTTTATCGGATGAGCCCGACTAGTTTCAAGCCCATACGGGGCTCTTATTCATGAGCTCTTTACGCGGCGTTATCGCGGCGGGAACTGCGTGTAGCAGCTCGCAGGGCGCGACTCGAGAGTGGTTGGAGCGGGGGGAGGGACGGCAGCGGCGCTGGTCGCGCGTCTTCTGAGCACTCCCCGTCGCTGCTCTGGTCTTCGTTATCGGATGCCCGGAAGAAATTTGTGCATGCGACGCTTACGGTGTCCGGTTCTAGCAGGTCTTTAGTCGTGCCAGTAGTGCCAAAAATAGGTTTCCACGCTGGAGGCAGTGCCCATCCACAGTCTCTGTTAAAGTTCGGGTGACGGCTTATTTCAATTGACTCACGTATTTTTCTAGGTACTAGAAATTTTTCCCTAGATAACACGGTAGCCTTATCAAACCTTATGTAGTGGTTAACACCCGAATCGTGGACGTGTTCCGCTATGGCTGACCCATTTGTGTCCATGTTTTTGACACTACGTATGTGCTCCGAAATCCTCGTCAAGATGTTGCGACGAGTTTCACCTATATAGTTCTTCCCACAACCGCAGGGAATCATATAAACACCAGGCACGCCAAATTGATTAGGATCTTTCGGTGAGCGCAGCAGGCTACGTATTTGACCAGGAGGACGGAATATCGTCTTGATATTGAACTTACGACGAAGATAGTGGCCTATCCTATCCGTCACTCCCTTAACATACGTTATGTAAGCAGGCGACCGTGCTACGTCCACCGATTTTCGCGTTTTCTTGTTACGTGCCACACGATAACACTGGCGCCAGTTATACCCATTGCTTTCCAACGCCAGTTTTATTTGGTTCAGCTCTTGTTCCAAATATTGTGGGTCACAAATATTTAAGGCCCTGTTTATTAGAGTCCGAGGCAGAGAGGACAGATGCGCCGGATGGTGATGCGATCTGGCATGTAAATATTTGTTGGTGTGAGTAGGTTTTCGGTACACCGTTGTGGAGAACTTGCCACCAGGTCCCCTAATGACCATGACGTCGAGAAATGGTAACCTTCCTTCCTTTTCCTCCTCTAGTGTAAACTTTACTTTATCGTGTAATTGATTAAGGCACAGTAACAAGTCCAGTACATTATTTCTGTTGACTATTGCGAAAATATCATCCACATAGCGTAACCAACATCGCGGCTTAAGAGGGATCTTTTCCAAGAATTCACGTTCAAACCACTCCATGAAGATATTTGCTGCCACTGGAGCGATTGGCGAACCCATGGCCACGCCATCCACCTGTAGGTAATAATCACCCCGCCAGAGCAAATAGCCACTTTTTAGGCAAAACTCACTTAATTTAATATATTCCTGGTGTAGACCGGATTGTTTTAAAAAGTTAGTGATCTGTTGGCTCACCACTTCCACAGAAACATTAGTAAACAATGACTCAACATCAAAACTGACCATGACCTCTGTGTCAGATATTGTCATGCTTTGTAGTTGTTGCACAAACTGTCTTGAGTCTCGTATATAGCTGTTTGTGTTACCTGTGAAAGGCTTTAATAATGCAGCCAAATGCCTAGATGCCCTGTAAGTGGGTGAGTCTATTTGACTGACGATTGGTCTTAATGGCCAGTCTGGCTTATGGATCTTCGGTAACCCGTAAATTTTTGGAGGGGTGGGGTTAAGGGGACGTAACTGTGACAATAGGTCTTTGTTGTCAAACATCTGCAATAATTTAGTTAACTTACAGGCTGTTCTAGCTGTAGGGTTGTAATTAACTTTTTTATACGTGCTGGTGTCCGCCAATAGTCGATAGATTTTCTCCTCATAAGACACCGTATCAACAATCACTGTGGCGTTGCCTTTGTCTGCAGGTAATACGAGAATTTCTTTATTGTCGTGTAAATCTCGCAAAGCAGCCCAATCTCCCTTACTGATGTTTGACTTAGGTGACCTAGAACGACGTAACATTGTTGCTATATCCTGCCGTAAACATTCAGCGTCACGACTGGGAATCGAATTCCGTACTATAGTATCTTCAATATTACAGATGATCGATTCTACGGGAATTTTACGGGGTGTCGGTGCAAAATTCAACCCTCTTGACAAAACATTAAGCGCATTTTCGTTTAATACCGTTGATGATAAATTAACAACATTTAATCGTCCCGGTTCATTTTGTGAACAATCATGCGGGTATTTTTGTAACTTTTTCTTATTCAAGTTACCACTAAGGCGACTTAATTTGTTAAAATGTATGTTTTTTGTATTGGATTGTATTTGCTCAGATCTATTATACGTCATTCTGTCTATAGCTTCCCATAATTCACGTTCCAAAACACACGACAGTTGCTGGTGTAACATGTATAAGTCATTATTAACAAACATTATCTTACGACGATAGTCTGCAATAACACGTCTAAGTAACTTTTCACCCGCAATGTGGAAGAATGTTTTATAGTCTGGGATACACTTTATAGGTTTTATCTGCACAAATTTAGGTAAAACATCGTTATTACGACACTGCACCACGTACTCCAAACCGCACTCGAGTTTAATTCGTTTTATTCTCAAACGCGAAAACTCTTTCACTTTGTTTTGCCATACCGTGCCGTAGAGGTTAGCAATTTTTGAATTTAAACTATCGTGAGTGGAATTCATAATTAATGTATAGAAACCGGCTATACTCACGTGTTATTTTATCGGATGAGCCCGACTAGTTTCAAGCCCATACGGGGCTCTTATTCATGAGCTCTTTACGCGGCGTTATCGCGGCGGGAACTGCGTGTAGCAGCTCGCAGGGCGCGACTCGAGAGTGGTTGGAGCGGGGGGAGGGACGGCAGCGGCGCTGGTCGCGCGTCTTCTGAGCACTCCCCGTCGCTGCTCTGGTCTTCGTTATCGGATGCCCGGAAGAAATTTGTGCATGCGACGCTTACGGTGTCCGGTTCTAGCAGGTCTTTAGTCGTGCCAGTAGTGCCAAAAATAGGTTTCCACGCTGGAGGCAGTGCCCATCCACAGTCTCTGTTAAAGTTCGGGTGACGGCTTATTTCAATTGACTCACGTATTTTTCTAGGTACTAGAAATTTTTCCCTAGATAACACGGTAGCCTTATCAAACCTTATGTAGTGGTTAACACCCGAATCGTGGACGTGTTCCGCTATGGCTGACCCATTTGTGTCCATGTTTTTGACACTACGTATGTGCTCCGAAATCCTCGTCAAGATGTTGCGACGAGTTTCACCTATATAGTTCTTCCCACAACCGCAGGGAATCATATAAACACCAGGCACGCCAAATTGATTAGGATCTTTCGGTGAGCGCAGCAGGCTACGTATTTGACCAGGAGGACGGAATATCGTCTTGATATTGAACTTACGACGAAGATAGTGGCCTATCCTATCCGTCACTCCCTTAACATACGTTAAGTAAGCAGGCGACCGTGCTACGTCCACCGATTTTCGCGTTTTCTTGTTACGTGCCACACGATAACACTGGCGCCAGTTATACCCATTGCTTTCCAATGCCAGTTTTATTTGGTTCAGCTCTTGTTCCAAATATTGTGGGTCACAAATATTTAAGGCCCTGTTTATTAGAGTCCGAGGCAGAGAGGACAGATGCGCCGGATGGTGATGCGATCTGGCATGTAAATATTTGTTGGTGTGAGTAGGTTTTCGGTACACCGTTGTGGATTCGACTGGGAATCGAATTCCGTACTATAGTATCTTCAATATTACAGATGATCGATTCTACGGGAATTTTACGGGGTGTCGGTGCAAAATTCAACCCTCTTGACAAAATATTAAGCGCATTTTCGTTTAATACCGTTGATGATAAATTAACAACATTTAATCGTCCCGGTTCATTTTGTGAACAATCATGCGGGTATTTTTGTAACTTTTTCTTATTCAAGTTACCACTAAGGCGACTTAATTTGTTAAAATGTATGTTTTTTGTATTGGATTGTATTTGCTCAGATCTATTATACGTCATTCTGTCTATAGCTTCCCATAATTCACGTTCCAAAACACACGACAGTTGCTGGTGTAACATGTATAAGTCATTATTAACAAACATTATCTTACGACGATAGTCTGCAATAACACGTCTAAGTAACTTTTCACCCGCAATGTGGAAGAATGTTTTATAGTCTGGGATACACTTTATAGGTTTTATCTGCACAAATTTAGGTAAAACATCGTTATTACGACACTGCACCACGTACTCCAAACCGCACTCGAGTTTAATTCGTTTTATTCTCAAACGCGAAAACTCTTTCACTTTGTTTTGCCATACCGTGCCGTAGAGGTTAGCAATTTTTGAATTTAAACTATCGTGAGTGGAATTCATAATTAATGTATAGAAACCGGCTATACTCACGTGTTATTTTATCGGATGAGCCCGACTAGTTTCAAGCCCATACGGGGCTCTTATTCATGAGCTCTTTACGCGGCGTTATCGCGGCGGGAACTGCGTGTAGCAGCTCGCAGGGCGCGACTCGAGAGTGGTTGGAGCGGGGGGAGGGACGGCAGCGGCGCTGGTCGCGCGTCTTCTGAGCACTCCCCGTCGCTGCTCTGGTCTTCGTTATCGGATGCCCGGAAGAAATTTGTGCATGCGACGCTTACGGTGTCCGGTTCTAGCAGGTCTTTAGTCGTGCCAGTAGTGCCAAAAATAGGTTTCCACGCTGGAGGCAGTGCCCATCCACAGTCTTTGTTAAAGTTCGGGTGACGGCTTATTTCAATTGACTCACGTATTTTTCTAGGTACTAGAAATTTTTCCCTAGATAACACGGTAGCCTTATCAAACCTTATGTAGTGGTTAACACCCGAATCGTGGACGTGTTCCGCTATGGCTGACCCATTTGTGTCCATGTTTTTGACACTACGTATGTGCTCCGAAATCCTCGTCAAGATGTTGCGACGAGTTTCACCTATATAGTTCTTCCCACAACCGCAGGGAATCATATAAACACCAGGCACGCCAAATTGATTAGGATCTTTCGGTGAGCGCAGCAGGCTACGTATTTGACCAGGAGGACGGAATATCGTCTTGATATTGAACTTACGACGAAGATAGTGGCCTATCCTATCCGTCACTCCCTTAACATACGTTAAGTAAGCAGGCGACCGTGCTACGTCCACCGATTTTCGCGTTTTCTTGTTACGTGCCACACGATAACACTGGCGCCAGTTATACCCATTGCTTTCCAACGCCAGTTTTATTTGGTTCAGCTCTTGTTCCAAATATTGTGGGTCACAAATATTTAAGGCCCTGTTTATTAGAGTCCGAGGCAGAGAGGACAGATGCGCCGGATGGTGATGCGATCTGGCATGTAAATATTTGTTGGTGTGAGTAGGTTTTCGGTACACCGTTGTGGATTCGACTGGGAATCGAATTCCGTACTATAGTATCTTCAATATTACAGATGATCGATTCTACGGGAATTTTACGGGGTGTCGGTGCAAAATTCAACCCTCTTGACAAAATATTAAGCGCATTAACGAAGACCAGAGCAGCGACGGGGAGTGCTCAGAAGACGCGCGACCAGCGCCGCTGCCGTCCCTCCCCCCGCTCCAACCACTCTCGAGTCGCGCCCTGCGAGCTGCTACACGCAGTTCCCGCCGCGATAACGCCGCGTAAAGAGCTCATGAATAAGAGCCCCGTATGGGCTTGAAACTAGTCGGGCTCATCCGATAAAATAACACGTGAGTATAGCCGGTTTCTATACATTAATTATGAATTCCACTCACGATAGTTTAAATTCAAAAATTGCTAACCTCTACGGCACGGTATGGCAAAACAAAGTGAAAGAGTTTTCGCGTTTGAGAATAAAACGAATTAAACTCGAGTGCGGTTTGGAGTACGTGGTGCAGTGTCGTAATAACGATGTTTTACCTAAATTTGTGCAGATAAAACCTATAAAGTGTATCCCAGACTATAAAACATTCTTCCACATTGCGGGTGAAAAGTTACTTAGACGTGTTATTGCAGACTATCGTCGTAAGATAATGTTTGTTAATAATGACTTATACATGTTACACCAGCAACTGTCGTGTGTTTTGGAACGTGAATTATGGGAAGCTATAGACAGAATGACGTATAATAGATCTGAGCAAATACAATCCAATACAAAAAACATACATTTTAACAAATTAAGTCGCCTTAGTGGTAACTTGAATAAGAAAAAGTTACAAAAATACCCGCATGATTGTTCACAAAATGAACCGGGACGATTAAATGTTGTTAATTTATCATCAACGGTATTAAACGAAAATGCGCTTAATGTTTTGTCAAGAGGGTTGAATTTTGCACCGACACCCCGTAAAATTCCCGTAGAATCGATCATCTGTAATATTGAAGATACTATAGTACGGAATTCGATTCCCAGTCGTGACGCTGAATGTTTACGGCAGGATATAGCAACAATGTTACGTCGTTCTAGGTCACCTAAGTCAAACATCAGTAAGGGAGATTGGGCTGCTTTGCGAGATTTACACGACAATAAAGAAATTCTCGTATTACCTGCAGACAAAGGCAACGCCACAGTGATTGTTGATACGGTGTCTTATGAGGAGAAAATCTATCGACTATTGGCGGACACCAGCACGTATAAAAAAGTTAATTACAACCCTACAGCTAGAACAGCCTGTAAGTTAACTAAATTATTGCAGATGTTTGACAACAAAGACCTATTGTCACAGTTACGTCCCCTTAACCCCACCCCTCCAAAAATTTACGGGTTACCGAAGATCCATAAGCCAGACTGGCCATTAAGACCAATCGTCAGTCAAATAGACTCACCCACTTACAGGGCATCTAGGCATTTGGCTGCATTATTAAAGCCTTTCACAGGTAACACAAACAGCTATATACGAGACTCAAGACAGTTTGTGCAACAACTACAAAGCATGACAATATCTGACACAGAGGTCATGGTCAGTTTTGATGTTGAGTCATTGTTTACTAATGTTTCTGTGGAAGTGGTGAGCCAACAGATCACTAACTTTTTAAAACAATCCGGTCTACACCAGGAATATATTAAATTAAGTGAGTTTTGCCTAAAAAGTGGCTATTTGCTCTGGCGGGGTGATTATTACCTACAGGTGGATGGCGTGGCCATGGGTTCGCCAATCGCTCCAGTGGCAGCAAATATCTTCATGGAGTGGTTTGAACGTGAATTCTTGGAAAAGATCCCTCTTAAGCCGCGATGTTGGTTACGCTATGTGGATGATATTTTCGCAATAGTCAACAGAAATAATGTACTGGACTTGTTACTGTGCCTTAATCAATTACACGATAAAGTAAAGTTTACACTAGAGGAGGAAAAGGAAGGAAGGTTACCATTTCTCGACGTCATGGTCATTAGGGGACCTGGTGGCAAGTTCTCCACAACGGTGTACCGAAAACCTACTCACACCAACAAATATTTACATGCCAGATCGCATCACCATCCGGCGCATCTGTCCTCTCTGCCTCGGACTCTAATAAACAGGGCCTTAAATATTTGTGACCCACAATATTTGGAACAAGAGCTGAACCAAATAAAACTGGCGTTGGAAAGCAATGGGTATAACTGGCGCCAGTGTTATCGTGTGGCACGTAACAAGAAAACGCGAAAATCGGTGGACGTAGCACGGTCGCCTGCTTACATAACGTATGTTAAGGGAGTGACGGATAGGATAGGCCACTATCTTCGTCGTAAGTTCAATATCAAGACGATATTCCGTCCTCCTGGTCAAATACGTAGCCTGCTGCGCTCACCGAAAGATCCTAATCAATTTGGCGTGCCTGGTGTTTATATGATTCCCTGCGGTTGTGGGAAGAACTATATAGGTGAAACTCGTCGCAACATCTTGACGAGGATTTCGGAGCACATACGTAGTGTCAAAAACATGGACACAAATGGGTCAGCCATAGCGGAACACGTCCACGATTCGGGTGTTAACCACTACATAAGGTTTGATAAGGCTACCGTGTTATCTAGGGAAAAATTTCTAGTACCTAGAAAAATACGTGAGTCAATTGAAATAAGCCGTCACCCGAACTTTAACAGAGACTGTGGATGGGCACTGCCTCCAGCGTGGAAACCTATTTTTGGCACTACTGGCACGACTAAAGACCTGCTAGAACCGGACACCGTAAGCGTCGCATGCACAAATTTCTTCCGGGCATCCGATAACGAAGACCAGAGCAGCGACGGGGAGTGCTCAGAAGACGCGCGACCAGCGCCGCTGCCGTCCCTCCCCCCGCTCCAACCACTCTCGAGTCGCGCCCTGCGAGCTGCTACACGCAGTTCCCGCCGCGATAACGCCGCGTAAAGAGCTCATGAATAAGAGCCCCGTATGGGCTTGAAACTAGTCGGGCTCATCCGATAAAATAACACGTGAGTATAGCCGGTTTCTATACATTAATTAAGGAATTTATTTATCAGGAATGTATAAAATGGTATACGTTTCTAAATATAAGTCTATATCTATACTTATTATAAAACAAAGTCACCAGAAGCTGTCTGTATGTCATTGTTTTTCTCAAAATCTACTATACGGATTTTTGTAAGATATTTACTAAAAGATGCAAAAGCTGCAATTCTTCTGGATATTCTGGATACATTGCAGCTTTATGTATTATTGTCATGTTACTGTCCACTGCTGGGCATAGTCCTCTACATTTTTTACCTATTATATGTTATTTTTATTTTATTCATTTGTCATAATAACATTATTTCTAAGTATAACTTTTTAGGCAATTATTATCTTTATTTTTATAATTATTATTTGTAAAATTTTTGACATATTTATTTTCAGAAAGGCTTGATTTATGGAAACCTTAGATTTAATTGGTGATATTATTAAAATAGAATACTTAAGAACTAACAAAAACAATGATGCGTACGTCTGTAAATGATAATTATAATAGAACTAGAATTAATATAAAGATTTATTGTTAATGTATCTAAAATATATCGTTGGTGTATCAAATAAATAAATTTTTGAGAGGTTGGGAGCTAACACTTACCACGCAGTGTCAATGAAGATTGGTAGGTTACACATATTCCAAGAATTCTGTGTATGCAGGTTTCGCCACTATGTTTTCTTTCACTGAAAAGCGTGTGATAAATTGCTAATATCTATAACACAGATAAGTTTTAACAGGAAAACTCTTTGGTGCCTACACGGGGTTTGAACTCGTGGCCCCTAGAAAAAGTATCGCACGGTCTCGCATCGGCAATAAGAAAAAAATATGAATAGTATATTTAAATAAACAAAGTCGCGTTATAACTTAGACATATACAATATTTGATGTTTATAAAGTTATATAACTCTGACGAGTGATTTTAAAAATAAAAAAAATCTAACATCTTCTAGACAAACAATAAATTATTATTTAATTATAATTTTATTATAATTATGCTGTATTTTTATGCATTTACAAATAACTTCCGTATTTTAATTTGATACCTAAAGCATTTATGTATAAATGTTATATAATTCTTGTGCGGAATTTACCATTAAAAAACAAGATATTCTAAACTTTTTCATGGGAAAGCATGACCTGGATTACTTATTCTAAATCATAATCATCATTATCATTCACCTGCCGTTCTCCCACTCTACGTGGGGTCGGCACAACATGTTATAAACATGTCCCATGATTTAGCTTGGTATTCTACGACCGGCCGCCTGCCTGGCGTAAACTTAGCTAGGTCGCCTTTTACGAAACCTCGGTAACAAATGAGGGTGGTATATTCCACTCAGCCGGATACTACATTGCGGGTCAACTTACCAAAGTCCCCTTTTTATGACACCTCAAAAAGAAAGAGGGTGGTCTATCTATTCAGCCGGATACCACACGGCAAGTCAACATACCTTAGTCGCCTTTCACGAAACCTCGGTAATAAATGAGGGTGGTCTATTCTATTCAGCCTGATACCACACTGCGGATTACTTATTCTAAATATTATACTCAAATTCACAAATTTCCGTACAACAAATAAAAACAAATCACAAACAAAAAAGGAAGATCGAAACAGTCCATGCGCTCTTTTCCTTTTTTTATCAGAGATACAAATAGATTCTCAAAAATACTTATGAATCTTCAACTCTAATTAACTTGTGTTATTTTTGTTGTTTTGCCTTCGTTTAAGGCCGAACCGAAAATCTTTGTGATTTTTGGCATGGAGATAGACGAAAAGACAATCATTTTCACTTTTACATTATTTAACCGCAGTCTTGTATGAAGCTGAAAGGATTTTCAAGCCCAGGCTTTTTTATCATCCAAATAATCTTTAATTTTGTAATATTACGTACACCTTTTATACTTAACTTAAACCTTTCTGTAGACTGGTCTACAGGTCTGTATGGATTGCGGAATTTTATTGTAGAAGCGAATACCGCGACCATCGAATGAGTTGCTATCTCTGCTGAGTCGCGACACAGGTATCAGAAACTTTTTGTGACGTCTCGTGTGTCTATGATATACATCGAATTTCGTCTTATATATATGGATATTTTTTTGTACGAATAGAATATTACTATATATTTTGTAATGCTACAGTAAGTATGTCTATTTCTTTGAACTTTTTGCGAAGGGAATCATGTTGCTTCATATTATAGATAGACCGTATGGCTCTTTTTTGAGCAACAAAAATCTTTTCTATATAAAGATGTAATAGACCGTTGATTTACTTTTTAATACTGTCCGACCCTGTACAAGATAGTAATGACTTAATTTAACTAGTTATAAGTATTATGTTGAAAAGAGCAGACGCCGAGTTTCTTGTTGGCTCTTCTCGGTAGGAACAGCTTTCCGAACCAGCATTGACGATCCAAAAGTACTTGTTTACAAGTTTGTTTGAATAAACAAAATTTTGAGTTTGAATTTGAATTTAATGTAAACTTACTTGCAATAGTAGAGTCGGCCGTCTCTCCCAGTATGAACAGTCCATCCTTCTTTTAACTCCGTCTGCAACCGTTCTAGCGCAGCTTCATTTTCCAACGCCCCCCTCCCTTCAAATCTGGGACTACCTCCCCCAACCCCACTTCCCATTCTAGGACTGCCGTATTTAGGACTGGCGCCCAACTTGGGACTGCCAGTTCCCAACTTCGGACTGTTAGAACTTGACGCTCCATCGCTCAAACTTGGGCTTCCGGTGACCCTGGTGGCGAGGTTGGGGCTCGTGTTGGGTCTTGAGTTGGGGGTTAGTTTGGGGCTGGCTGCGCCGCTGGGACCGGGTGACGATGTCTGCTGCAACAGCATCGCTTTTACGTCATTCCACCATCTTAGGGGTTATCTGGAAAGATGGAAACATATTTTAAAAACAAATTCATACTAATATTAATAACATGTACTTAATCGCCTTAATAAGTTAAACGTTAAAGTACACTCAATATGGTTAATCCCTATTCTCGAGCGAAAAACGAGATTTTTCATTTTATGTGTTACCCTTGTGCCTTCATTCCCGTACCTTTATCTTACTCTAAGTGGGGTCGGCACAACATGATTTAAACATGTTGTTAGATGCTCGTTAGTGCTAGTTACTTTACGACCGGCCACACGCCGTGCTGAGTAGAATAGACAACCTTCATTTCTTACCGAGGTGTCGTAAAATACGACTAACGACGACTACCTAACGACTAACTCATACGAAGGTAAGTTGACGTCAGGCAGGCGGCCGGTCGTAAAATACGTAGCCAAATCATGTGGCAACATGTTAATACATGTTGTGCCGATCCTTAGAGTGCGATAAAGGCAGAAGAATGATAATATCGGAGTTATAATATAGAATAAAACAACGCGTTTTTCTTCTGGGAATAGACAAAAAATATATATACAATTGAGGATATTTAAACATTTAAGTTGACGCGAATGAAACATACGTATGAACCATAAAATACAAACTAATATACCATAATAGTGTACAATGGACAACATCTCAACACGGAGGTCTATAGGCTTTAATTAAACCAAATTCATTTTCGACTTACGAGTATATTAACAATAACAAGTAATTTATAACAGTTGTTTTTCGGAGACAAAACGGCTACATAAATCATCACGCATATATTATTGTTAACGCACACTATATACAATAACACGATATATTAGGAATACCACTATTGCCGTTCCGAGATGCACTTCTCTTGAATGACGAACAAAGACTGAATGTCACTGAAACGTTTTATCAATAGGTAGACTAAACCGGAAACAACAATGGCACAGTGCTGCCACTGTTTTAATCAAAATGGGCGCGATACTCTTGTTTCATGACTTTGTTGCTATAAAATACAAAGCGGAAGTCAGTGGCGACAACATTATTTTATTTGTTAAAAAAAATCGCTTCCCAGTATACCACAATCAGTGCAAAGCGAAACGCTATGAGCGAAAATGGCATCCGTTTCGCTTGTTCGCACTTGTTATATATGGCCGATAAAGCGGGGACATTTTGAAAAAGCTTTTTTCATTGTGGTGACACGCTCCGACACGCAGTTTGTTATTATATCAAAAGGTGAGGTCGTATTTGGGCCGTGACAATGTCGTTAACTGCTATATTTACGTTATGACGAATTAATTCATTTGGTGAAAGATAGCAACACAACGATAACAAAATATTTTTTATTTGCTTTCATGTAGGATTTATAAAATTCTGTTTTACAAAAATAATAAGATAATTATTTTGCTATTGTGTCAACTTACCTTTGTCGTATTTTACGGCACTTCGGTAAGAAAGAGGGTGGTCTATTCTACTCAACCGGATACCACACGGCGGGTCAACTTACCTTATTCGCCTTTTACGACACCTCGGTAAGAAATGAGGGTTTTGGCTATTCCTGTTAAAGCACATGTGTTTGATAATTGTAATTTATCACACGCTTTTTGGTGAAGGAAAACATCGTGAAGAAAACCTGCATATAGAATTCTAGGGATATGTGTAACCTACCAATCCGTATTGGAGCAGCGTGGTAGGTCTCAGCTCTGCATCCTTCTCTCCAAAAACGGAGAGAGGAGGCCTATGCCCAGCAGTGGGATAGTTAAGTTACTACTACAAATGGTAGAGTGTGTAAAATTCCCACTATCCACTCTCATAAGTAAGTAAGTAACGGCCTGTTACTATCCCACTGCTGGGCATAGGCCTCTTCTCTCCGTTTTTTTTTTGGAGAGAAGGATTGGAGCTAAGACCTACCACGCTGCTCCAATGCGGATTGGTAGGTTACACATATCCCCAGAATTCTCTAGAGATATGCAGGTTTCCTCACGATGTTTTCCTTCACCGAAAAGCGTGTGATAAATTGCAATTATCAATTAGACACATAAGTTTTACTAGAAAACTCATTGGTGGCTGCCCGGGGTTTGAACCTTAGACATTCTCGAAAGAGGCGTACGGTGATACCGCTGGGCTACCACAGCCTGTCCACTCTCATACTTAATCATATAACGTTAATAAGTCCACGTCAACTTAACTTATCAACATGAGAAGCACAATTATTTAACTTTTGTAACAATAAATTAATTTCGTAACTGTTTTTATGTTCATGATAAAAACAATATAAAATCTGTCTAACAATGTCAAGTAATAAACACTGAAAGCCATTAATGCATTATACTTGTACTTTCATTTTAACCGCAAAGTAAAATAAGCATCTTGTGACGAAGGAAAGGAGTCGCGTGATGTAACCAGAGAAGGGTAACCAAATCAGAGCGACAACGCCGGACGTAAACAAAAAGCAATTTCCTATTTGTCAGAGGTTTTTTGCAAAAAGTAATGAAAATATTTTTTTGCTATAATCCACGATAAAATAAATTATATGTAATGTTGAATGTAGACTGTACTATCCATTCTTACATCTGATACATGCAGTATTTGAAAAAAACTCATCCACTATCCTCCGCCAATAACACAAGAACTGAACATATTTACCGCCACTATATCAACAATCGTTTCGCCCCGGAACTAAAGCCGACCTAATTCGAGTATCAATAGATATCTGTCACAATATCGATAAAAAATTGGTTTAATTATTTAAATTTCAGTAGATTATAATAAAATAATTATAAACTACGGTATAAGCAGTTACGGAAGAACATTTAATACATATTTAAATAGTATTCGAAATCTGCAAGTTAAAATATTAAAACAATTAGTATCTAACAAAATAAAAAAAATCTGTAAAAATAATGAAGAATATTTGTTTAAACACTGTAAGGTATTACCGGTTCAACTTAAATTTCAGTATAATGTACTTAAAGAACAATTTTTCAATTACGACATACAAAATAAAATTAAACATAACATATTAACCCGTGCGCAGACTAACCAACGCTTAATAACAAGTAAAGCTACAAACGTATATGGCTCGAGAACCATTCAATATTTAATTCCCCGGCTGTTGAATAATATAGATCTGAATTTAAAAAAAAGTATTAACAAAAGCAACATTAAATATAAGTTAAAAACATATTTTCTGAGCAACCTATATACGACAAAGTAATAACTGTATTATACGATATCTATCGCCTGAGTCGCTGAGTAGGTGCATAGCATACTGCAAACCAAGCGAACTTCACTTCAATAATGACGCAAGGCCGATTATTCTGTTGCAGTGGGTTAAAAGATATTGAATTGGTTTGAGGTGCTATTCACCTACATATACACAAGTCTACGAGTAAGCCGCGGTCGCACTACTATGTCACATACCAGACAAACCTCTTTGGTTTTCGGTTTGTATTTTCTGTTATAATTGTGTTCTTTGGTTTAAATAAATTAAAAAAAAAAATTAAAAAAAAAAAATTATTTGTATTTAAATGAAATGAAATAAATTATTCTTTTTTATTATAAATTTGCCTCTAACAGAATGTGCCAGTACATATCGAACTCAATATCTTTAATTTAATATTATTATTATGTATATAATTAGTTTTCATATCTGATATATGCAGGATTCGTAAAAACACATGCACAAACCTCCACCACTGCCACCACATCATCTGCTTTGCGATTTTGTCGTGGAGTCTATCTTCTGATGATGCTTTGGTTGCGGGGTGAAACGATTGTTGAGTTTGTGATAGTGAACGTATGCTGTGCTTGTGTATTGTGGTAGCGGTGGCGGAGGTTTATGCATGTGTTTTTACGAATCCTGCATGTATCGGGTATGAAAACGGATTGTCCATTCTACATTTAGCATTGTATATATTTTCTATTTTACTTTATCGCGGATTATAGCAAAATAATTTAATTATTACTTTTGTATTATGAATCTCCGCAAAGTAACGCCTACTTCTATAAATTATTTGACAGTATATATAATATTTAAATAGGAATATTCTGTCATTCTCTTGATATCTGGCAACACTAGTTTGAAACCATGATTGATTGTAACATTTCCCTACTAATTATCTGAACGACAGCAAGATTGACGTTCATTTGTCTCTCCGCTATTCATTTAGCGGTTATTTTTTGTTAGCCTTTTATTTTACGGTGTTATTTTTATAAAATACGTTTACTGTACTGTAGTGATCGTGGTAGTGAATGTGTGCAGTGCTTGTGTACTATTTAAAAATCACGATTTCGAATTAGAAATTATTGTGAAAAGCGTTGGGCAAAACAAAATTTTCTTTGTTTGTTTGTTTGATTGTTTGAACGCGCTAATCTCAGGAACTACTGGACTGATATGAAAAATTATTTGTGTGTAAGATAGTCCATTTATCAACGAAGGTTATAGGGTTATAACATCACGCTAAGATGAATAGGAGATTAGCAGAGACAAAAAATATTACAAATACGGCAAAATTTAAAGCTTTCCTTGCGTGCGCTAAATAAACAGTGAAAGTTATTCAAAAATCATGTAGTACAAAATTGTTCCCCTCTAAAAGTTCTAAATAAAAGTCCGCGACAGCATATGTCTAGCTTTTAAGGATAACCCACTTTAACCATTTTTATGGTTATCAAAATACTATATTACGGTTTTAATCTTTTCAGGCAGGCGGAGCCGCTGGCGATTGCTAGTGATGAATAATTGAGATATTGTCAACATAACAAACGCCAAGTATAACAATACCTTACAAAGATTTATAAAGCACTCATAAATATTCCCAAGAACAATTTATATATACATGACGCAACCACGGCTCGCCATCTTTCGCAATATCCGGTAATTTTTTTAAAGGATGTTCATTCGACGCTTCGAAGATTCATTATACAGTCGGAGTTATGTAAAGTCGTGACACCATTTTTAGACTGTGGCGTTTGAACTGTTAACCATTTATAATCTGTAAGCTGAAGAGAATAAAAATAGAGAAGAGACTATTTTGGAAAAATAATAAATTAAATTCTAGGGATGATTAAAAAGAACGACTTTATAATAAATGATATGGTTGTGGTATTTTAATATTAGGTAATATATCTATGGTATTTTAGTCATAGAGTTATTTTACTAAAGTAGAGGAGTCAATCTGAAATGTGTCCAGAGAAACCCGTCGTGTGGTATCCGGCTGATTAGAATATATATCGCCCTCATTTCTTACCGAGGTGTTTTAAAAAGCGACTAAGGTAAGTTGACCCGACGTGTGGTATCCGGCTGAGTAGAATAGACCACCCTCATTTCTTACGGAGGTGTCGTAAAAGGCGAACTAGGTAAGTTGACCCGCCGTGCGGTATCCGGCTGAGTAGTATAGACCACCCTCATTTCTTATCGAAGTGTCATAAAAGGCAACTAAGGTAAGTTGACCCGGCGTGTGGTATATGGCTGAGTAGAATACACCACCCCCATTTCTTACCGAGGTGTCGTAAAAGACGACTAAGGTAAGTCGACCCGGCGTGTGCTATCCAGTTGAATAAAATAGACCACCCTCTTTCTTACCGAGGTGTTGTAAAATATGACTAAGGTAAGTTGACGTCAGGCAGACCGCTGGGCGTAAAATACGTAGCCAAATCATGTGACAACATGTTTGGAACATGTTGTGCCGACCCCACTTAGAGTGGGATAAGGACAGGACGATACTAAAAAAATTTATAAAAACTTAAGCCGTGGAGTCTCACCTTTTGTGGGTAGGTTCATCATAACCTGCTTTGTTAGAAAACATTTGTCATTGCAAAAAAGAGATAACTAATACACTTCCGAATTGGTACGAGCGGGACAGAAGTATAACCTCAAGTATAAGGAGGTTGTTGGTCATTGAACTATATTCCTATTGTTATGGCGGATTTTTGGCGCCAACTTACAACGTATAAAGATTAAAATATTGATGTAATTAGTGAATTAATATTTTTGATGACTTCTGATCATCGTAGTAACAATTTTGTTTCTTGATTTAACAACAAAACCTGGGAGTTAAAGTTTTCAAAAGCTTTTATTTAACTTGTTTTACTTTTTTTCTCTCTTTATTTTATTTAGGGGCTTTTATACAATATGTATATGCCAGCCCCATTTTAAACCATACAATTATTTTCCTTATAATTAACAGAAAACTAAACAAATTAAATGAAATAAAAAAATGATTTAAAAAAAATATTTAAAAAATAAAAATCAAAAATTCAAATGACTTACAAGTTTGCATAGAAATATACTTTCTTTTGATGTAGGACTTGTTTTACTTGTAAGGTGGAATCTTACAAGTAAAATTTAGCCCACTTCCCGGTGTCCGATTTAGCTGCAATTTTAGATATTGGTCCAGTCCCAATGACAGTGCATGTTTATGATAAGTATGACCTGATGCTGCAGGATTGGCTCCAGACGAGGGAACTCCTCGATTAACAGTAGGGACATGAAATTTTGTTAAAAACTTTTTTAATTTGACTTTTTTAAAACTCACAGTTGGACCGAATGATATTATCTTGCAAAATATTGCGATGTTTGAAAGTCGAATCACAACTTAGAGGAATTTAAATTGATGATGGACAAAAATCACGCCGTGTGTATCCTGCTGTATAGCCTTTTTCTCTACCTCTTTAACCTCTTTCTTTTCGTAAAAGGCGACTAAAGTAAGGCGACCCTCTGTGTTGTATCCGGCTGAATAGAATAGACCACCTTCATTTCTTACCAAGGTGTCGTATAAGTAAGGTAAGTTGACCCACCTTTGTGATATCCGGTTGAGTAAAATAAATCCTATATAAAACCTAAATAAATCCTATATAATCCTATATAAAATAACCTCATTTCTTACCGAGGTGTTGTAAAATACGACTAAGGTAAGTTGATGTCAGGCAGGCGGCCGGTCGTAAAATACTTAGCCAAATCATGTGTAGACTGAAAATCATACACTCATTGACAGGCGGTACTATCGTTTAATTGTTTAACTGTTTATAGTGAAGCAATAACAGATAATGATTCTTTCTTCTTCCTTTATATCACTCTAAATGTGCATTTTCTTCTATCATTCAACTCTGGCATTACTTCTTTACATGCATGTCATACTTCACACAATCCAACCATCTCCTTTTAGGCGATCTAGTCAAGATAACACGAGTCATCATCTTCCTGCCCTTATCCCACTCTAAGTGGGGTCGGCACAACATGTTATACACATGCTGTCACATGATTTGGCTGCGTTTTTACGACCGGCCGCCTGCTTGACGTCAACTTACCTCTGTCGTATTTTACGACACCTCGGTAAGAAAGAGGGTGGTCTATTCTACTAACCGGATACCACACGGTAGGTCGACTTACCTTAGTCGCCTTTTACGACACCTCGGTAAGAAATGAGGGTGGTCTATTCTACTCAGCCGGATACCACACGGCGGGTCGACTTACCTTAGTCGCCTTTTACGACACCTGGGTAAGAAATGAGGGTGGTGCTATTCTATTCAGCCGGATACCAACGGCGGGTCGACTTACCTTACTCGCCTTTTACGACACCTCGGTAAGAAATGAGGGTGGTGCTATTCTATTCAGCCGGATACCACACGGCGGGTCGACTTACCTTAGTCGCCTTTTACGACACCTCGGCAAGAAATGAGGGTGGTGCTATTCTATTCAGCCGGATACCACACGGCGTTCAAGATACGAGTAAACAAATAAAATCAACAGTAACCAGAAACAAATTCTGGTGCTAGTTTTAGCCGCTCAAGTGCGAGCTGTAAACGTATTTGCGTTAATATTGCGCATAAAATTGAGGAGCTTCGGAGTTTGCGTACACCAACGACTTTTGTCTTTATTAAGGCGTGTTATCCATATCACCTGGGTGACCGAGCCTTGCTCGGTATTTTTTAAAAGATAAAAAATGGAATAAAAAAAAGAAAAGAAAAGGTGTAACACAACGTACTAGGAACACCTGATTCCGCACTCAAAACTAGATGGCGCCACTGATCGTTTGCTCCGCGCTATCGAAGTGCTTTCGTAGTAATATAAGAAGTCCCCATACATTATGTTATCAGATCGACATCGCCTATCAGTTCCTAAGCTTACACAGTGCATCCTACTGGAACACTACGCCTAGCGCAACTGTAAACGGTACATCTTCCGGTACATCCAATTGAGGAATGCCGTGAAGGACCCCGTCCGCGATACTCTATGTAAAAGTGACGATTAAACTCTTGTACCTGTCACCTGTGCATATTATTTCCCCCATCCGTTGGGTCAGCGCGTTACAAAGGTAATTAAATCCACTTGTTACCATAAGGCTGTCACAGCATTACATTAGACAGCCGCATATATAATTTGCTTTCTTTCCTAATTAAGCAGTTTTTTAAGTGCCCAAAAACAGGGATAAAATGAGATTTTTTTTAAATACCACCTAGTAAGATCGATTTTTATACCACCCTCATTTATTACCGAGGTGTGGTATCTGGCTGAATCAGATACCACAGTATCTGGCTGAATAGAATACTAAAATACTGAATAGAATACTTAAAAAATCGATTTTTTATAAAATCAATTATAATAAAATAATCGATTAATATAAAAATCGTTTACAGTTTACATCCCTAATATCCATTAGCAACCAGTTAAGTAGCGGTAGAATCAGTGTTGTATAAACAAATACAGTGGCAAGAAGTCTTGCGTGTGCGCTACTTCTAATGTATATTTATGCTAAACACGATGAGTCACACGCGTAGGCTAAGGTACTATGTCGTATGTTTACAGAGACTTGTATGTTTTTGATGTGTTTACATATATTAGCGCCGGGAAGGCGTGACGTAGGCGTTAAAAGTATGTTAAGAAAGCTTTTATGACAAAAACAATTTAATAAAGTTGTTGGAATAAGCTTCCTCTATCCTTTCGAAGAGAAGGATTGCGGCTTACACTCGCCATACTATTTTGCTTAAAATTTAATTAACTTATATTTAAATAATTTATAGAATTAGGCGTTACTTTGGAGAGGTCCATTGTACAAAAATTAATGAAAAAATTATTTTGCTATAATCCGCAATAGAAGAAAATAAATGTAGAGTGTACAATCCGTTTTCATGCACTACCCACCACTAATAACACTTTTTTATTACTTTTACACGAGCACTGCACACATTCACCAACACAATCTCAACAGTCGTTTCGGCCCGTAACCGAAGCAGCGTCAGGAAATAGATTCCACGACAAACTCGTCTAGTGCTTGTGTATTGTGGTGGCGGTTGTGCTTGTGTTTTAACGAATCCTGCATGTATTAGGTATGAAAACGAATTGTCCACTCTACGTTTAGCATTATATATATTTTCTATTTTACTTCATCGCGGAATATAGCAAAATAATTTTATTATTACTTTTGTACTTTACTTCAGTATACGAAAGTGATTCACAACGAAAATGTATACACAACTTAAAATCTTTAGAAGTTTTGAAAGTTGTCGAGATGACGTAACTAATTTTAAGTGACGCAATTCGCCCAAGAAGAGGCGTTTTGAAGGAAAATTGATAAAGTTCAGCGCTCGGGCGACATTGTTTGGCCGGAATTTGGCAACTTTGTATAAACAATTCAATTTTTGGAATAGTTCTATAGTTTGCCAACTTGTTGGTTATATTGTTGATCTTAATTTTGAGAAATTTAGCGAAGATTTCGTACTTAAACTGGTTTGTTGTCGCGGCATACAGAGTTCTTTTCATTTTATAGTAAAGCATCATTATGCATGTATTCGTGGATATAGCTACTTTTCGAACCGGGACTAGACAATGACCAAATTTAACTAGTTATAAGAAGAATATTTTGAAAATAACAACAGCTGAGTTTCTTGCTGGCGCTTCTCGGTAGGAACTGCTTTACAAACTAGTAGAGTTGACTATTCTAAAGCACTTGTTTACAAGTTTACATGAATAAATAATATTCTGAATTGGAATTTGAATTGATTGTGATTTTGTTATAACACACTGCGTTGTAGACCCACTTTATAACCTTCCTTTAATGAGGCAATCTTTTTATCATGAGTAGTATGGTCGTATATTGAACTCTTTGGTTCCGAAAATAGACATATATGGCACTGAAGGTTAAATCGCAAACACAAACACATATATTACTTTGAATTTAAAATATCGTGAGTGGTATTCATAATTAATGTTAAGATTCCGGCTATACTCACGTCTTATTTTATCGGATGAGCCCGACTAGTTTCAAGCCCATACGGGGCTCTTATTCATGAGCGGCGTTATCGCGGCGGGAATCCAGTTCCCGCCGCGATAACGCCGCGTAAAGAGCTCATGAATAAGAGCCCCGTATGGGCTTGAAACTAGTCGGGCTCATCCGATAAAATAAGACGTGAGTATAGCCGGAATCTTAACATTAATTACATATATTACTCACACACATATCGTCATCTTTTATACAACACGGGTTTGAAGCTATACCTGACTAACATAAAGAAAGTAAAAAATACTATTTCCCTTTGGAAACAGTAGAAAAACCTATAATATGTAACTGGGGGTAACTTAACAGTAACGATTACTCTTAAGAACATAATAAGTTACCGACTAAGAACTTTACATGATACTAACATAATATTTAAGTCTGTGACTAACATTATGAGCCTTTGTTTCGTTAATACAATAAAATTTGCATTGATAAATTGATTGACTGAAGTCGAAGTAAAAAAACTATTATAACTGACAAACATAGATTTTAGTTTTTAATCTATGAATAGAACTGCAAGTGGTGGTAAAAAAATATCTATTATGCACATAAACTGTTACAAAACTATATTAAACTAATAATTTACTCAATATTGTGATTATAATGTGTTTTTACAGTATTATACAATAGAAAGTGTCCAGACTAGTTTATTAGAAAACTGAAAGCGGTCCGGACCGTTCACTTGGATGATTATAGTCTGCAACAGTGCAGTTTTATATCTTTGTTTATCAACTTAATTTGATGTGTGGTATCCGGCTGATTAGAGGAGACCACCCTCATTTCTTACCGAGGTGTCGTAAAAGTCGATTAAGGTAAGTCGACCCGCCTTATGGTATCCGGCTGAGTAGAATAGACCACCTTCGTTCTTACCGAGGAGTCATAAAATACGACTAAGGTTAGTTGACGTCAGGCAGACGGCCGGTCGTAAAAACGCAGCCAAATCATATGACAGCATGTTTATAACATGTTGTGCCGACCCCACTTAGACTTATCCCAGATAAGGGCAGGAGTATTAATTAACAATACAATTAAACTTAGTTAAAAGACATAAAGAGTAATATAAATATATTGTAGACAAAAGTCGATTCTTTCGTTGGTTTTCTTTGAAATTATAGTTATAGCAGTTACGTCATTATTGTTCTGGAAATATGCGATGAATTGCATATTTATTTAATCTTATGATCAAATTTCTTTTCATTCTAAAAATCTACTATGTTTGTATAACGACTCACAAGAAAAGACAAGAAAAATTACCTATGATAACCGCTGGATCTAAACCTCTTCTTTCCTTTGAAATCCTTTGAAGAGACCAAAACCTAACAGAGAATTTCGAAGGGTTGAAAAGAAAAAGTGACAACTCCGATAATAATTGCATCAACCGCTTCGGAGACATTCCTTTAACTTTGTGACCTTGTCTTCATAATCGGCCCCGAAATTCTGATAAGCTTTAAGAGCTCTACATAACAATCCTGAGGATTTATCGTTGCGCAAAGAGTTTATACTTAAAAACCCCGGATTAGTTAAAAAAAACTGAGCAAATAGGATATGCATAAAATAAACATGCACTACTCGCACACGATAGACAAAATTCAAATAAGCTATGTCGTAAAAACCTAACAACTGAGATCGTTCTTAGAATAGCCATATATTTATGATCTCATGTAACGTTTTCTTTTGTATGTCGTAAAACGTTTTATGATTTATGATATGACTTAATTTCGCCACATTTTATGTGAGCATAAAAAAGTGTCACAAAAAGACGCACTTCGTTGTTACAAAGGGTCCTAAGGAAAATATTTTCTCTTTTACATATATTGCTTATCTTATAAGCATTGGTTTATCGCAAAGAAAAATCATCCTTTATATTATATTGTCCTTTATATTTCTAATTTACATTGTTAGTTATATCAAAATAATATTATCATTACTTTTGTACAATGAACCTCTGCAAAGTAACACCTAATTATATTAATTACTCAGTAAAGCTCAACACTCCATTTGAATATTACCCGAAGTGATATCTTTCTCTTGATTTTTTCTTAGCGAAACATTAAATATTTAAATAAATTCATTGTCTTTTAATATTGATTTAGGTTTTTACAAGTTATATGTCTCAGCTATTTATATATAGTAGAAACAATAGTGGGCCGAGCACATTCCCTTTTGGAATACCTTAACTATTTTCATCGGTCATATAATTATCGCATTAGATCTATAGAACTTGCGCAATAGCTTATCGCATGCGATCACTGATATAGACCTTGAAACCCTATACTAAGGGGATAGACAGAAAACACAATGGTTGCACTATTGCATGACGATTTTCAAAGTCTGTTGAACGGTTTTTGTCGGAGATTTCCACGATAATCGGCTTACCGGTCGCTCGTCGCACGTTATTCCAATTAGCCGCCGTTTGACCGCCGCTGTCTGGCTTCTCTTCGATTTTTACCAGATTAAGGCATACGTATGTTGTCAGCATGTTTGACTTTTCGTCGGAACACGTGTCAAAAGGTCACGAATTTTGGCCGGGATCAAAGGAGACTAAGTTTGATAATATACCCTTTAGTTTGCAGTTTATGAGCAATGTTACATGTTAAAACACAACACCGAAATTCTGCGATCACTTAAATATGAACACGAATCAATTTTTTTGTCTTTATTTTTTTAAGGACTTTATCCTACAAGGATATGTCATTCCCATCGGCACCTAAATTTATACATAGATACATTACTTACGTAAAAATATATTGGGCACTTTAATAGCTTTTTATAGTATTAAGCTTTTTAGTAGCTACTCGTACTACAAAATAAATCTCTAGGCTTTTTAAAATCATAATTCTTAAATTTTGGAAACTATCTAAATGTAGCATTAACTTATCGATCTTAAATCTAGGGGTCCAATATGCGTTCTATGCAACCCTTATAAATAACTATCACATTATCGTATACAATAACGTAAAGAATGTATGTGTATCCGTATGTGAATTTGTATGTAAATGTGTATGTGTGTGTGTGTAATGTAATGAGAACAAAAAAAACGAAAAATGTGTCTGAATCCCATATCAGAGGGTCTACAAATTGAAATTCAAATTCAAAATATTCTTAATTCAAATAAACTTGTAAACAAGTGCTTTTGAATCGTCAACTCTACCGCTGGTTCGTAAAGCCGGTAGGAACGGCTTTCCGAACCAGCAACCGAACGAGAAGAGCCAGAAACTCGGCGGTTGTTCTTTTAAAAATATAATTCTTATGACTAGTTACATTTAGTCATTACTGTCTTGTACAGGGTCTAAGCGAGCTATATCCACACATTCTTATCTTCCAAGTAATCCTCAACAGTATAGTAGGCTTTCTGGATCAACCTCTTTTTAATAGTGTTTTTAAACTGATGTAATGGCAAAGCTAAAATTAATTGTGGAATTTTATTATAGAATCTTATACCCAGACCCACAAACGATTTACGTACTTTTGCAAGGCGCAAAGCAGGAGCCGCAAGCTTATGTCGGTTCCTACGTTGCCTCTTATACACATCACCTATAGTTTTATAATTCTACAAAATAAAGAACCACAAAAGGAGATAGCCTATGACTAGCAGTGGAATACTAACAGAACTAACAGACCGTCATTTTACTTTAGTAAACTATTCATTCATAGTTTCAACCAAAGATACTTCATTCAAGCCAAAGGATATCACTACAAGCCACAATTCGTTTCGTTCTACAAACATTCAAACAGTTCTATTATTCGGTTGACTGACGGAAAATTGTTTTTCATTATTGACTCGGTTGATTGTCTGTTGCGTGATTGTAATTAAAACAACAATGGCGCCTTACCGCGACTCTATTGTTTGTCTTCGGTTTATATTCTCAACCATTATTTCAATTTAAACTTTGTCATAATACTAAAGTATCAATGATAGACTGAAAACATTATTTATTTTTTTAACTAGCCCGGTGGACTTTGTACCGCCTTAATGTGACGGTTTTTTTAAATATCCACAGTCCGCAGTCTAAGTTATGTTCCTTGCTTAATGTTTGATTTTCGAACGCACCCTGTTTGACAGATACTAAGAATTATACCAGAACTAAATGTGTCGGCATCGCCCGCGTTGAAATCAGTTTGTCAAATTTTCCCGAATTGAAATTTTGAACATAAAAGTAAATAAGAGATAGAGATACCATCTCGGACTTTTTGTAGTATTTTTGTAGATCTACAATTCTGTAGTACATTAATTTAGTGCATCTCTACTGAATTTGCAGCGCACACGACTAAAGCTGGCGTTTAAAGTGGGTAATGATTTGGCTACGTATTTTACGACCGGCCGCCTGCCTGACATCAACTTACCTTAGTCGTATTTTACAACACCTCGGTAAGAAAGAGGGTGGTCTATTCTACTTAACCGGATACCACACGGTGGGTCAACTTACCTTAGTCGCCTTTTACGAAATGATGGTGGTCTATTCTACGTACTTACTATTTACCATCGGAAAATAGGACTTACTTATTATATATTATACTAGTGGCCCGCTCCGGCTTCGCACGGGTATAAAATATATAGCCTATGTCACTCAGTGAAAAAAATGATTAAAATCTATCCAGTAGTTTTCTTTTATTCATTACTGCCCGTGGCCGACACGCGTTAAATTTGGAATAAAAAAATTCCCCTCTCCCTATACCATAAAGATTCTCTGCTATCTTTAGAATATCTAAATTCATATAATACATTTTTACTTATTTACTTTTACATTTTCCCTAAGTATTTTATTTTTACAATGAATTACAGAATGTCTTTATATAGAACACTCACAGCTTTCTTGTCTTGATAAAGCGACATATAGTTGGCCATGTGAAAAAGAAACCCGTCCAATCGCAGCTAAATTCGAAGTGCTATAGGGCAAAGCGCGCAATCACTATGCCCTGCATTTTAAATCTGTAATATCTTCGAAAAGATGTCGAACATCTTCATTTATAATTTAAATGAAGAAGAAAATGTCAAAACAATGCTATTGTGGGCTATCCATAAGAGATAGACTTATGTATACCATCGCGGGGTTTTCTGCACAAACACTTAGTACATTTTTTTGATAAATATTGTAGGGTTCAGCCTGCGTTTGCAATGTAATAGGAAAAAAATGTAACTATTTACGAAATCACATTGGAAACCTCAAAATAACAGTATTTCTTTACTCCATATTGAATGTTTATAATAAAAGTTTATAATATGTTATATTATACATATAAACCTTTCTCTTTATTCACTCTATCTATTAAAAAAACGCATTAAAATCTTTTGCGTAGTTTTAAAGATTAAAGCATACAAAGGGATATAGGGACATAAGTACAGACAGAGAAAGCGACTTTGTTTTATACTATGTAGTGACGTTTAGCTATTATTTTGATAATTGTCAAATTTTTTACCATACTTTACCAAAGACGAAATTACGTTTAGCTGTCATCTATGTTGTATTCCACTGACATTTGCGTTTTTTTATTCAACGTCAAAGTCGTTTTTGTTATACCACGTTTTATAGTGACTTGACGGGATAAAATAAATGCGGTCGAACGGGATAAAAAGTATCCTATGTCCGTCTCCTGGTTCTAAGCAACCTCTACAACAATTTTCAGTCGAATTGGTTCATCAGTTCTTGAGTTATAAATAGTGTAACTTAGACCAACTTTCTTTTATATATATAGATTATATATATTCGGACTTACTTATTAACCATCGGAAATAAATTTTGAGAAAATCAATCACATACAGACAGACAGCTTTTGGGGACTTGTTTTATAATAATAGATATAGATATAAATAGTAACGTCATCAAACCTCTCAGTCGCCGTCACTAATTAAATTTGAGGAGCGCGATAAAATTTTACTATGTCTAGGGGTCGTGCGGTTGAACCCATAAAAAACACTTGTTAAGTTTTAACGTATATAAAAAGTCTCACATCGTGCTGTTAACTAAATTTCTCGTTTTATTTTATGACAGGGTGGTTGTCGAGCTTTGTTTTATGACTGTCAAGCTGAAGTACCAGTTAAATTTTTTAACTCATCATCCTCCTGCCCTTATCCCACTCTAAGTGGGGTCGGCACAACATGTTACAAACATGTTGTCATATGATTTGGCTACGTAATTTACGACCGGCCGCCTGCCTGACGTCAACTTACCTTAGTCGTATTTTACGACTCCTCGATAAGAAAGAGGGTGGGCTATTTTACTCGATCGGATACCACACGGTGGGTCAACGTACCTTAGTCCCCTTTTACGACAACTCGGTAAGAAATGAGGTTGGTCTATTCTACTCAACCGAATACCACACGGCGGGTCGACTACCTTAGTCGCCTTTTACGACACCTCGGTCAGAAATGAGGGTGGTACTATTCAGCCGGATACCACACGGCGTCAGTTAATTTTTTTAACTATTTCTTGAAAAAGATATCGTAGTAAGAAGAAGGGCGGTCTAGTCTACTCAACCGGATGCCACATGGCGAGTTAACTTACCTTAGTTGCCTTTTACGATACCTGAGTAAGAAATGAGGGTGGTCTATTCTAATGCTCAGCCGCATATCACGCGGCGGAGCATTCGACCTTAATGAGTAAATAAAATCATTCACTTTACTATAAATTATCTCACTACATAGGTTAGCTGGCAGTGATCTCTGTCTTTTAAGTTGACCTTTGTACACTTTTTTTATTAATTATGTTTTTACTACATTTATTATGGTACATAAATATATAAATAAAATCATACATTTAATTACCTATGTTTTCCTTCGATCTCAATATTCTCTTTTACAACTCATCCTTATTTAAAACCTGTCGTAACTATATGCTGCTCCTGCTTTTTTAAACCGTAAGATTCTCTTTACCCAAGCATGACATCCCTGCGTCGTTTTTTTTTCTATTCAGAGACATAAATCTGGATATCTAGTAATGATGTAGATACTGCCGTGATAATGGACCAGAACTAGACATGTCCTACGTCAAATTAGTTAACAAACGTCGCTGCCCGCTCGGCCATTGTCTAATTCAAGTAGCGACGTTCCTAATGGAAGGCGCCCCTCCCTCCACTAATTAGCTCCACTTCCACAAGCGGCACGGTCACTTAAGCGGCACGTTTTACAGTGATGATTTTTTTTACTATACATGCATAGATCATTCAAATTCAAATAATTGTTTATTCAAATTGGCTTTTACAAGCACTTTCGAATCGTCAAATTACAATGAAGCTACCACAGGCTGTGATGGCCTAGCGGTGCGACCGTGTGAATCTCTAGAGACGATCATGGGTTCAAACCCGGGCAGACACCAATGAGTTTTTCTATTAAAAACTTATGTGTCTAATTGATAATTGCAATTTATCACACGCTTTTCGGTGAAGGAAAACATCGTGAGGAAACCTGCATATCTCTAGAAAATCCTAGGGATATGTGTAACCTACCAATCCGCATTGGAGCAGCGTGGTAGGTCTTAGCTCCAACCCTTCTCTCCAAAAATGGAGAGAGGAGGCCTATGCCCAGCAGTGGGATAGTAACAGGCCGTTAATTACTTACTTTACTTACCACTGGTTTGGAAAGGTGCTCTTACCGAGAAGAAACAGCAAGAAACTCGGCGGTCACTATTTTTAAAATTAAGTATAACAATAATGTATTTTTAATTAATAACAAATTAAAATATTTACAATATTATCTAGTACGTAGCTGGTCGCTATTTAAACCAAAGCTTTCTTATCATCAACATAGTCCTCATCAGTATAATAAGCTTTATGAATAAGTGTCTTTTTGAACTTGTGTTAAGGCATGCCCAAATTAGATCGTGGATTTTGAGTATAAAAATGTATACCGAAGCCCACAAACGATCCACGAACTTTCTAAAGCGGTATCCTGGGTATTATTAATTTATTTCGGTTCCTGGTTTGCCTATTACTAATATCACTTCTTTTTATTAAAAAACTAGTGGCCCGCTCCGGCTTCGCACGGGTATTAACTATATAGCCTATGTCACTCAGTGAAAAAAATGATTTAAATCTATCCAGTAGTTTTGATTTATTCATTACTGCCCGTGACCTGCACGCGTTAAATTTGGAGTAAAACAATTCCCCTTTCAATATACCATGAAGATTCCCCGCTATCTTTGGAATATCTAAATTCAAAAAATATACTTAACCAAAAACAAAATTACGTTTAGCTGTCATTTATGTTTTGTTATTCCTCTGTTATTGGCGTTTTGTTATTCCATGTCATAGTCGTTTTTGTTATACCACGATTTATAGTGACTTGACGGAAATCCGGTCGAACGGGATAAAAAGCATCCTATGTCCGTCTCCTGGTTCTAAGCAACCTCTCCACCAATTTTCAGCCGAATTTGTTTATCCATTCTTGAGTTATAAATAGTGTAACTAAGACCAACTTTCTTTTATATATATAGATTATATTAGTAATAGGCATACTTTTTAATTTTGTCTCACAAACACTACATATATTATTAAAAATGTGTTGCTAAGCTACGGGTTGCGGGTAAAAGCTAGTTTTCTATAAACAATTTATAGGTTCTTCGTGCCTGTGTGTATATTTGTATTTGAGTATGTATTTAAAATTATATATGTATATGTTTACCAGTGGTCTGTCTGCCATAATACAAGTATTAAATTTCTTACTTTGGGGACGGACGACCTATATATTTATTTATTAATTATTTCATGTCAGAGGTAACTGCGTAATTTGTACACAAGTTCAGCGTATCTTGAATTCAATTCAGGAAGTCAGTTCATTAGAAATCCTCGATGCTAGAGGCGGCTCTTCTCCCGAGTATCAAAGTAAAAGCCTATTTAACCACGACACAAAAGCTAAGGCCCCTACTAGAGGGGCCTTGGGAATGAAATCATACCGCTCGAGCTCACTCCACTTTGTTTTTACAAATATGCTTCTAGAAATAACTTTGCAAAGTTCATAGATGAATACTCAAGCTCTTTTTTTTGCTATTTCTTTTAGTTTAGCAAATGTTTTTTGCTCTTTAGTTATTTAGATTGGGTACAAATGTTTTGTTCATGGTTTAAAATAAACGGTACAAATTGAACTGTGTTTTAGGTAATGAAAAAGCCCATGACAATGCAACGCACATATTTATTTTATTACGTATAATACATCCTCCTGCCCTTATCCCACTCTAAACGCGGTCGGCACTATATGTTACAAACATGTTGTCACATGATTTGGCTACGTATTTCACGACTGGCCCGCCTGACGTCAATTAACCTTAGCCGTATTTTATGACACCTCGGTAAGAAAGAGGGTGGTCAATTCTACTCAAGTAGATACCACACGGTCAGATGAATAACTTTTACCGTTTACCCGCAAGGAAAGCTTATATTTTGCCGTTTTCGTAATAGTTTTTATAGCTGCTCGTCTCCTATTCATCTTAGCGTGATGTTATATAGCCTATAGCCTTCCTCAATAAATGGACTATCTAACACTAAAATAATTTTTCAAATCGGTCCAGTAGTTCCCGAGGTTAGCGTGTTCAAACAATCAAACAAACAATCCCTTCAGCTTTATATATTAGTATAGATATAGACTGTTTTGTTATTGTAGATTTAACTGAATTTGATAAATACATTTATCAATCTTGGAATTAAACACATTTTCAATTTCACACGCAATAACTTTACTTATAGATTCGGTGTCGCAATTCTCTTCATTACCACCCCAACTCCCAGACCCTTTGTTATTGGACATGTTTTAACACACTTTGGTACTGCGTGTACAGAATCGCTCCGGGCTGGCATATCTAATGAACACGATACTTAAAATATCCGTGTGGGCTTAACAAGAAGCTGGGTTAATTGAATGGGTTAAACGTTGTTTATAATATAAATAATGGAAATTTGTATTGTTAGGTAGGTTTCAAAGTTCCTCTACAGAATTAACAAAATATTTACTTTAGAATTGATCGGCCGTTAACCTTTTGAGAGGGGAGGATTTAGTAGTAGTCAATATTGACAATTTATCTGTTCTTTAATGAAGAAGCGGCCGATATAGAAAAGATTTTTGTTGCTCAAAAAAGAGCCATACGGGCCATATTTATAATATGAAGTGACGTGAGTCCTTTCGCGAAAAGTTCAAAGAAATAGGCTTAGTGATAGGTTGAATCACCATGTGGTATCATGTTGGGCAGAATAGACCACCCTCATTTCTAATGTGAGGTGGTCGAGGTGTTAAAAGGCGACAAAGGTTGGTTGACTTTAGACAGGAGTCGTAAAATGCTTTCCAAAACATGCAAAAATAGTTTAAAAGTTTCGTAAAAGGCGACTAAGGTAAGTTGACAGACAGACGACCGGTCGTAAAATAACTAAGCAAAACATGCAACAACACGTTCTGCCGACCCTACGTAGAGTGGAATAAGGAAAGGAGAATGAATCATTGGCGAAATTCGTAAAAAAAACGGTTGCCTGTAAAGTCGGTTTTACGGGCAAAGATTTTACGTGACAACGTCTTTTTAAATGTGATGGATTGGAGTGGGAGAGCGACGCAAGGCATTCGCCAGTCCGGCGGGCCTCTCTTTCGTTCGGTGACTCACCGTAACAGACGTGAGCGGGCGTTACACTTTTTCATGAGTGACTCCAAGCCGCAACCTAATTTAAGACGTTGTCACGTCAAAAACAGCCAAAAAGCAAATTAAATTACATTTCCGTAAAATATGACGTCGTAGTTCTATTTGAAACGACTTAAACTCTCTAAACTGGACCTATGTCTTCTCTAAACCTGTCATGGAGACAGCTGTAGCTATTTATTATCTCCTGACAGTTCACGTCGGGTCAGGAAGGGCTTTAGTGAATTATAATTTGTACACTACCTTCACCGTACAACTATTAATCACTTGTTTTTACGGACGCTGTCGAAGATAGCTCGTGACAAATAGGAAATAGATGGCACTGACATTGAGTTCTAAACAAGAACTTTTTAAATAAAAACGCTTCTTAAATGAACTAACCTTTAGGTCTTTCATCAGACCATCAAAGCCAAATTAGAAGTAGTGTTAGTGAAAATATTATTTTTAACTTTATATATTATTAATAAATTATTAACCATGACAACATTTACATAAATACTCCGTGTGGTATCCGGCTGAATAGAATAGTACCACCCTCATTTCTTACCGAGGTGTCGTAAAAGGCGACTAGGGTAAGTCAATCCGCCGTGTGGTATCCGGCTGAATAGAATAGTACCACCCTCATTTCTTACCGAGGTGTCGTAAAAGGCGACTAAAGTAAGTTGACCTACCGTGTGGTATCCGGTTTAGTAGAATAGATCACCCTCTTTCTTACCGAGATGTCGTAAAATACGACAGAGGTAAGTTGACGTCAGGCAGGCGGCCGGTCGTAAAAGCGCAGCCAAATCAAGTGACAACATGTTTATAACATGTGCCGACACCACTTAGAGTCAGATAAGGGCAGGAAGATAATGACAACATTTACATATATGAATTTATACTTATTATGTAACAAAGTCCCCAGAAGAAAATTGTAGATCTACAAAAAAACTACGATAAAGTCCGCGATAGTACGAGTATGTCTTAATCTCACATGGCTAACTCAAAATAATTACTTTTATGTTCAAAATTTCAATTAAATGCACGATTTTCACACCTAGTACAAAATAAAAATGTTTAATTTTTGTTTTGAGTAAGCTTTTGAGTACGCTAATTACATAATTTATCGAATTAGGCGTTACTTAACGTACATCGATAATACAAAAGTAATATAAAATTTTGTTTATTTTAATATCAAGATCATTTTATTATTACTTTTATAAACTAACTAGTGGCCCGCTCCGGCTTTGCACGGGTGTAAAATATATAGCATATGTCACTCAGTGAAAAAAATGATTAAAATCTATCCAGTAGTTTTGGTTTACTCATTACTGCCCGTGGCTCGCACGCCTTAAATTTGGAATAAAACAATTCCTCTTTCCCTATACCATTAAGATTCCCTGCTATCTTCGCAATATTTCAATATGTATTTTATTTTTACAATTAATTACAGAATGTAAATTTACATACAACATTCACAGCTTTCTTATTACTATACTATGTAGTGAAGTTTAGCTATTATTTTGATAATTGTCAAATTTTTCACCATACTTAACCAAAGACAAAATTACGTATAGCTGTCATTTATGTTTTGTCATTCCATGTCATAGTCGTTTTTGTTATACTACGTTTTATAGTGACTTGACGGGATAAAATAAATGCGGTCGAACGGGATAAAGAGTATCCTATGTCCGTCTCCTGGTTCTAAGCAACCTCTCCACCAATTTTCAGTCAAATTGGTTCATCCGTTCTTGATTTATAAATAGTGTAACTTAGACCAACTTTCTTTTATATATATAGATTACAGTTAAAGTAGATGTAACAATACGTTGAAACTTTGTAAAGGACCCCAATCTAAAGTTCCTAATCCAAGCTTAACGTATCCAAACGTCTGTCCTTCTCCAAAACCTTGCTCGGATTAACAGAAACTTTGTGGGCGATTTAGTAGTTTATTTTGTAGATTAGGATTCTTGACAAAATGTTCAGTCATTACCGAACTTAAATTAAATAGTTCAGAGATTCTAGACTCCCAGAGTCGTGTTATTAGAACTTGTAACGGGTTTTGAAACACAAAATATTTTTGGTTAAAGAAAACTTTGTAACCGTGTTAGCGCACTACACAATAACAGATATAATAGAATACCACAATTCCCACTGCAATATGCACTTCTCTTGAATAACGAGCAAATACTAAACGTCACTGAAAAATTTGTCTATTGGAAGACTCCACCGGAAACAATAACGGCACAGTGCTGCCACCATTTTAATCAAAAAGGACGCGATACTCTTGTTTCATGACTGTGTTGCTATAAAATACAAAGCGAAAGTCATTGGCGACAACAACCGTGAAAATTATTTGCGTAAACCGATTCATTGAATGATCTATTCAAAACAAGTCGACTCAAAAATGCTTCAAAAAAGCTTTGAACAAGATTTCATGTTCCTACTGTTAACCGTTGAGCAGTGCCCTCGTCTTAAACCAAACCTGGCGGACCATCAAGTCAAGCTTATCATAAACATGCATTGGCATCGAAACTGAATAAATATATAAAATTTCTGCTCAATAGGACCCCGGGAAGTGGGGCAAATTTAACTTGCGAGATTCCACCATTCACTATTCAACCAGAAACAAAATTCATTACAAGTTGAATAAAAGCTTTTAATAAATCAAAATTACATTTTAACCAAACAAACAATATCAAAATGTTCGAGACACCTAAACTAACCAGTGTTTGATAGAACACTTGCGCACTCGTTTATATGATTTATTGATGCATACTGCTATATCATCTCGCGTGGCAAACTTTATAAATAAATTAGAATATGATAACCAGTTAATTTTAGTTAAGCTGATCTGTTACTGAGATGAAAATACAAAACCCTAAAAACATACCAATATTAAATCTGGTTAATGATTGAAACGGATTATCAAATTTCCCGGTTTCCAAGGCTGTGTGTTAAGAACCTTCGAGAAAAACGAGAAAATATCATATGAACTAAAGTTTTGTTAGTCGAACTGGCAACAAAATAAAGTGCTCCAGCCACAAACAATTTCGTTTTGTTTCCAACATGGTCAGAATTACTCTAGAAGACCGTACGAAACTTGTAATTTATATTGAAAAGTTCGCGGTCTGGCAAACTTCGTGCGAAACATGACCCAGTGAAGCATATCGTATGCTATTGTGCTTAAAGTAACGTGAGCTTGAAAAGCTGCTGCAAAACCGCAGCTTGCGACAACGCGCTAATACTTTGTTACAAGCTGTCATATAAATACCTGTCATATCTGTCTATGATATAATTAGATTTCCTTAACGCGCGGTATAGATCCATATTATAAGTGCGAAAATCTGTCCGTCTGTTATGCTTTCAATATTGATTAAATTTATACGATTGAAGCATATATGGTAATGACCCTTTGAAAAATTATAGGTCCCAGTATGGACGAGCGGTGGGTATGTCGGACTCTCACCGACTAAAAACCTAAAAGTTATCAACCGCGTTGCTGGTGGCGAGGACAGGGTACCATTGTACACCAATGCCCCCATCCCCGCCAGCAGCTGATATATACCCCACAGAGTACCACCTCCGGGTCGGGGCCTCTATAAACAATGGCCCCTTCCTCCGCTGATCGATGTATCGGGAGCACCAGATGCATCGGCTGCCTCGAGAACTTAACTCTACCGAGCATCTGATAAACCCCGTTTAGACCGCTCGGATGTCCCCGTTAGGGCGGCATGCGATGGACTTCGGAGATTCGCCTGCGTCCCGCTCGCCTGCGACGGATCGGATCCAAGGACTAAACTTTCCGGATCCGCTCCGCTTCCTTCTACGACATAACGTCTGTAGTGTATTGGTATAATTTGTTATATATATGTATGTATAATGAAGTATGTTCAAATCTGTTGTCTCGTCCAAGCATTACGCGGCAAGCGCGGAATGAGTCAGTGGATTAGCAAGCGCTGAGTTAAGACGTGGTGCGTGGCAGCGAGCCCATATTATTCAATGGTAATTATAAGTTCTGGTAGTAAGTACTCTACAACGTCCTCGCAAAAGGAGAAGGTGGCAGTAACCCTGCCTTCAGATCCATGGGAAGCAGATTCGATCCCCACCGTTGTCCGTTCGGACACACAAATAAATAAAAAAACCTTAATTAAGGGTATTTCAGGATTAAGGTAACGCTAAAGAAGTCGCGGGTAAAACTTGTTCAGCATAATAGTTAACAATTTTACGTCACGACCACAAGATGGGCTCAGTGAGGCGTGAAATGGCAAACAAGCTTAGCCAAGAGTGAACTGTACATGCAAGTTTTACACATAGTTTCCTCGCTAGTCGAATCCGTAATCTATATATGTACAATAAGTTAAACATATGTGCAACTTTTAATAAACAAAATTTTACCAAAATTTCATGATCCTGCTGTGAACCGTGTTCAGTGCTCTATATATATCTAGAGTCTGGAGTCAGTTCTGGCAGCATCAGATCATGCTTATCATAAACATGCATTGTCATTGGAACTGAACCAGTATGTAATAGTTCAGCTCAATCGGACACCAGGAAGTGGGTTAAATTTAACTTGAAATATTCCACATACACGGTAAGTCGAACAAAGCGTTTAATGATAGGAGAGAATGGAAACAAAAAACATGTGCCGACCACATTTAGAGCGGGATAGGGGCAGGAGCACAAACTGTGTTAGCCCAACGGTGACACCGTGCGACTCTTTCGAGGAGGTTCACGGGTTCTAACCCGGGCAGACACCAATGAGTTTTTCTGTTAAAACTTGTATCTAATTGATAATTGCAATTTATCACACGTTTTTCGGTGAAGGTAAACATCGTGAGGAAACCTGCATATCTCAAAAGAATTCTGGAGATATGTGTAACCTATCAATCCGCACTGGAGCAGCGTGGTAGGTCTTAGCACCAAACCTTCTCTCCAAAAACGGAAAGAAGAGGCTTACTAACTTTAGGGTCAAGAGAATTATGATGATGAATATGTCCAGATGCAGAACACCTCCCCAACAATAATCCTGCCAGCGCGTGGGTATGCTAATGGGTATTTAAATTAATGAATCGGTATTCAAATCGAGCTGAGGTCCATTACAGTGAGATCGGAAGACGTTGATGTATACCTTTTAAATGTTGCCAGATAATAAAGGCTGGTTGAACAAAAGTGGGGAAAACAATGAGCCGAGCGAGCGCAATCAGGAGGAGAATGCGGGAAAATGAAAAGCATGAAATATTTCCGATCTACATCTTGCCGAAGCATTTTGATAAGAACCGCTATATAATAAACTAGTATTTGCGTTTATTCTCGTCAATTTAGTCTTAAAATACTTTCAAAGATGTATTGCTTGTTTGTTCGGTTCTGGGACGAAAACAGAAGGATATATGTTATTTTTAAATTTTCCCTTGTTATATAAATTCAATTGTACCAAAGAGGGCTGGCTACTTTATCGCACAAAAAATCAGCTTAGCGAATCAGCGCGGGAACGCTGCCAGCATTCTTGGGACCATTCCACGTGGGCATAATTTGAATAGTCCTAGCGTGTAAGTAAGTTAAGATAGATATAACTTGTACATTGTTGCTGTAAATAAAAGGCCTTATTGTACCAAACTTTTGAAATTTAAAACGGACAGACAGACTGACAGACATAATATTAGTATGTTAGCAGAAGAATAGAAGTTTAAAAGTTTATTTAAACAGCCATTTTCTATACTGACCATCATTTATCTTTTTTTCATTTCTTAAGCTTTATCTATAATTCTAGAAAAATTTAAGTAATATCTTAAGAGAAATGTGTTACCAACCAATCCGCATTTGATAATAGACAATTTATAGACTTAGGAGTTACTTTGCAAAGATCGATAATACAAATAGACTATATTCGCTACGCGCGAACGACTGTACGCGAAAACTGTAATTTTTTTATATTATTAACAGTAAAGCAGAACTTTAATTACTGTTTCTTCAAACCTTTAATTTTAACTTATCTAAGATCCTCTAATAAATCATTGTCATTAGCAAAACTATCAAGATGTTCAATCTAACCATTTCCACTAAATTGTTTCTATATTTCATATTTGAAACGACAATAAATTCTTCTATGAATAGACACGCACTTCATAGAGCATAAAATCCCCCATTCACGTCTGGATTTCTACGTCTTGGAGCGACAACCGCGTTTCGAAAAAGGAACGTGACCTGATTACTGACGGAAGCTGTCAGTTGTCTATGGTACTTGAAAGGTCACAGGTGCAATGCGGTAGCGCATTAGAAACTTAACCTTATTCGTATATGAGCAGAGAGAAAATTTAATTGATAATATATCTATTACTTACATATTTGCTAGTTTATTGTTCGAGTTGAGGGCGCCACGCCGTCACTTCTGCAGAAGAGTATTGTTTTCACTTCAATCAAATTGTTTAATGGGTTTATTTGTTTACTTAGATCTACTAAATCGATTTTAAATCACAGAAAGAAAAGCCTTGCAGATGCAGAACATATACGAGTATTATTTTGTATTGTCTTTTTTCTTTAGTTCACTTTTTCTTTCTCTTTTTTAACAATATGTTTGTACATAAAAAGTCTTCTTTTAAAACAATCGTAGTACCGGAATGCTTATGTATATATACGAGCAATAAATGTATATAAATTTTTATATCTTTACATTTTTTACGTTTTGCTGTTATTTTTTTTTATTATAACAACACTAGGAAATTTATCGATTTGTTTGAAGGGCAAGAGATATTACATCATTCTCCTGCTCTTATCCTATTTTGGGTGGAGGCGATACAACATGTTATTAATAGTGTTAAATGATTTGGCTACGTATTTTACGACCGGCCGCCTGCCTGACGTCAACTTAACTTCGTCGCCTTTACGACACCTCGATAAGACATGAGATTGGTCTATTCTACTCAGCCGGATACCATACGACGGGTCAACTTACCTTAGTCGCCTTTTACGACACCTCGGTAAGAAATGAGGATGGTCTATTCTAGTCATCGATTTGTTTAATATAAACTGTCAAATCATCGTCATCATTTTCCCGCATTTTCCCGTTATACGGGGTCTGCTTTCCCGCCATTTTTCCCTACAATAGGCATCTTCTTCGCGGAGTCCTAAATTTCTCATGTCCTTTTGGACAGTCGTCAAACACGTGGCGAAGGGCCTTCCTCTTCCTCTCTTTTCAATGGGCATAGCAAGACATTTTTTAACTATATAATCATCAGGTTCTTTTGATGTGACCATACATCTCAACCTTGATTCCCTTAATTTTTCTATAATAGGTACCACTTTAAAGGAGCCTCTTATATAGGTGTTCGGTACTTTGTCCGTAAGAGTGACTCCTCCAGACCACCTAAGCATGCGCATTTCAGCCGTGTGAATTTTTTGCTCTTGAGTCTTTTTTTACTATTTTTACTTTAATATAAACTGTCAAATACTTTTTTTAATTTTCCTTTTATTTTACTCACTTTATAAACCCCAGAGAAAAATATCACCACTGCGTCATTGAGATATCCATATCGCACACAATAACCTGAGTACTATGAAAACCATAACAATACGGTATAGTCTGACGCGCCATTCAATTTCTGCATCATTTATCATGGGCATTACATAATCCGTTGCAATATGCACCGTAATTCAAACTGATAAAGCGTAAATTCGTTTAATACACCACAATTGTATGTTAAACCACAGATAATATGACCGTTGTGCCATTCACAATAAGGTCCGCTGCCTTATCTGCGCCATTAATATTAAAACGCAGTACAAGAAAGCGGCAGGCTGATAATTTTACGTAAATGGGTAACGGTCCTTTTTAAACCGCAAACATTATAGTTAACGCATACGGTTATCTCTTGAATTTTTCTTTTTATGATAAATAGAACGAGTTTTATGGAAAATATTTCTATAGAGATATTTTTTAGAACTGACTTTATGCTGTTATGCTGGTGGGTCTACTTATTTTAAGAAATTTGGGTGGTCTATTCTACTCAGCCGCATACCACACGGCGGATCAACTAACCTTTTACGACACCTCGGTAAGAAATGAGGGCGGTCTATTATTCTACTCAGCCTGATACGACTCGGAGTCAACTTATCTTACTCGCATTTTACTACAACTCGGTAAGAAATGAGGGTGGTCCATTCCACTCAGCCGGATACCACACGGCGGGTCAACTTACCTTAGTCGCCTTTTACAACACCTCGCTTAGAAATGAGGTTGGTCTATTCTACTCAGCCGGATACCACACGGCGGATCAACTTACCTTAGTCGCCTTTTACGACACCTCGATTAGAAAAGAGGGTGGTCTATCCTACTCAATCGGATACCACACGGCTTTTGGTACACCCGTCCGTTGTTATAATAAGTTATTTCAGCAAAGTTACTCAACTGTTATTTCTACAAAGTTTTCAACAGAATACTAAAATTATTTAAACACTAAAATTAAGCAACAACTTTATAATGATAATGTATGTACTGTTGAGTAAACAATTGCACATTCACTTACATTATTTGAATATTAATTAGATTTATAAGTTTGTAATTTCGCCAAATGAAGAAGATTTAAATTTAAAATACACTTAATAAACTTTTACTTGCAATTTAACTTCGCATTCAACGATTTCTCTTTATAACAAAAAGCTTACAGGAAAGTCTTGAAAATGACTAAAATTATTTGGTGATGACTTTAGTGTTTAAAATAAGTTCTATTTTTTTTTTCAAAAATTTTTTTCTTGTTGTATATGCTAGCGGAAATAGGGGAATTTCCCGCGTAGAAATAAGTCTGTCTCAGTAAATTTGCATTTCAGTTAATTTACATAAAATCTTCATGTACTATTAACTAAATCTTTTGCATAATTTTTTTTTTCGCGGATTATAGCAAAATATATTCTCATTGTTTTTGTAAATCTTTTGCAATACATTTTTTGAAACCGATTACATACAGACAGACAGCTGTTGGGGGCTTAGCTTTATAATATGTATGGATAATGGCCCTATATATAACCTGTGTAAATTCCGCCGGTGGTTGAGTAGAATAGACCACCCTCTTTTTTACCGAGGTGTCCTCAAACACGACTAAGGGAAGTTGACGTCAGGTAGGTAATACCAAATCCCATCAATATTGGTGTATAGCAGAAAGTGTAACAGACAGGTTTGAAAAATTTGATTTTTTTTTAATTTTGTTTAGGTATTGATTTAAAAATTAACTTTTATTCCTTTTGGGTCGTACGGCCAAAAAAAATATGTGAGCGGATATTTTATAAATCCATTGTTTGTGATTTCAAAGAGCTTTTTAAATTAAAAAATTGAATTTATCACCGGTTAGCCCAGGCTATTGAAATATCGATATCGGCTGGAGAGTCGGGTCGAACGCCTGTCGATTGCCGTTAATTCAGACAACAATGGCCTGCTTTGCTGCTTTTAGGTGATAAATGCAATATCAAGCATTTATTTTGCTTTTTGTTTGGATCTGAATAGTAAGTAAGTAAGTAAGTAACGGCCTGTTACTATCCCACTGCTGGGCATTAGACCTCCTCTCTCCATTTTTGGAGAGAAGGGTTGGAGCTAAGACCTACCACGCTGCTCCAATGCGGATTGGTAGGTTACACATACCTCCAGAATTCTCTAGAGATATGCAGGTTTCCTCACGATGTTTTCCTTCACCGAAAATCGTGTGATAAATTGCAATTATCAATTAGACACATAAGTTTTAATAGAAAAACTCATTGGTGTCTGCCCGGGTTTGAACCCATGATCGTCTCTAGAGATTCACACGTTCGCACCGCTAGGCCATCACAGCTTATCTGAATAGACAAATAAATTAATAATGTAAAAATAATGTATACCTATTTGTATTTAAGTATGTATTTAAAAAAAATATATGTACATATTCACTAGTTTCTGCCTACCATAACACAAGTACTTTGAGGGCGGACGACAGTGTGTGTAAGTGTCCCATATATTTATTATTTATTATTATTAAAAATGAAAACGTTCACGGGTTTGGGAGGTATTGTTACAATCAATGTAGAAAATTTTCATGGGAAATTTTGTGGTGTTAAAGAGAGATTGTATTTTCATTTATATTCTTGTTCCAGTTTTCTCAGTTTTGTCATAAACAGACAAATAAAAATTATGAAAAAGCGAACATTATGACAATAAAATATAGTTGATTTGCCATATATATTATTTCTAAGGAATTACTAGTGTAATTTATAACAAAACAAAATGTTAGGTGTGGACAACCTTTGTCAATTAGGGGTATGAAAAATAGATAGTAATAGATTCTCAAACCTACTGAAAATATTAAATTTAATAAAAATTGGTCATTTCGGAGGATTATGGTAACTAACATTATGATAATTTTTGCCGCCACGCGAACGAAGCCGCGGGTAAAAGCTAGTATTATAAATGCGAAAGTTTGTGATTATTTATGTAGGTATGTTTATTACTCTTTCACGGCGAATTCGCTGAACCAATATCGATGACATTTAGCCCAATTACTTCTTATACACCGAGGTAACATATAGGCTATAGAAATCATGTTAATTCAATAGGTATAGGATGACATTGAAAAGCGCTATCTATCACGCGACAATAGTCCCTGCGAACGAAGTGGCGGGTAAAAGCTAGTATTATAAATAAGAAAGTTTATGAGTATAGATGTATGTTAGTTACTCTATCAAGGCGAATCCACTGAACAAATATCGATGACATTCAGCAAAATAAATTCCTTATATAAATCCTGTTAATTCTACAGGAATAGGATGACATTGAAAAGCGCCATCTATTATCAACCTATCAAGCGACAACAGTCCACGTAAACGAAGTTGCGGGTAAAAGCCAGTTAAATCATATAACAGTGCAAATAGAGAATGGAAACAGGATAAGGTTAAACTATTGGTCCCCCTTTATGCGTTATCTGGATCGCTTTAAATCAATGATAATGGTTCAGTTAGAATAGAACTCAATTGGAAGATTATAGTAACGGAACAACGCTTGGTGGTCAAGTAGAATGATAACGCAGTAATAAGATTTTAAAATTCCTTGCGCTTCACCTTATAGTTTACTGACTTTTGGGAGATGTAACTACTCATTTCTTTTTTCACGCTGCCGATGGCAAGGACAGTTCGTTCCGTTTTTTCGTTCCGACAGGCCGTTCGGAACGTCCGAAGTTACCCTGACAGGGCGGCAGACTAAGGTAAGTTGTCCCACCGTGAGGTATCCGGTTGACTAGAATAGACCACCCTCTTTCTTACCGAGGTGTCGTAAAATATAACGACGACGATAATATACGAGAAAGATAAGTTGACGTCAGGCAGGCGGCCGGTAGCCTTTTTATACGTAGCCAAATCATGTTGCAACATGTACCAACCTCACTTAGAGTGGCATAATAGCAAGAGGATGATATTATAATTAATTATTAATATTAAAAAGGAAACATTTCAAATAGTCGGAAAAAAAACGATTATTAATAATCAATTTGAATTTTCAAAAATCGATTAATTTTAAAGGGAAAACATCGATATTTTAGTAATCGATTTTTGTACTCCAAGTCACATCCCTGCCGGATACCATACGGCGGAACTGTCTGTTTTATGTAAGTAGCGGCCTGTTACTATCCCACTGCTGAGAATAGGCCTCTTCTCTCCGTTTTTTGGGTCCGAAATGAAATGGAAGTCTGTCTTATACTGTACACTGTTTCAAATCTGCTAATGTTGATCTATCGGCTGCGTGCCCTACATTACCTAGGATGAAGTTATTAACGAGACCAACCAGTGAGCGCGGCGTTATAAAAACAAATCGCAACAGTTAACCGATACCGTTGGCGAAAATACCGACGCCTCAGCAACTGCAAACAACACGGTTATCTATAACAGACTGACAGAGATGTGAATTATTGCATATGCATACCCAATGGACATATCTGAATAAATTCAAAATATTATTTATTCAAATAAACTTGTAAACAAGTGCTTTTGAATCGTCAACTCTACTGCTGGTTCGGAAAGCTGTTCCTACTAAGAAGAGCCAGCAAGAAACTCGGCGGTTGCTCTTTTAAAAATATAATTCTTAATACTAGTTACAATTCGACATTCCTGTCTTGTACACGTTCGAAGAGAGCTATATCCACACATTCTTATCATCTAAATTTCAAGATGTCGTAAAAGGCGACTAAGGTAAGTTAACCCGCCGTGTGGTATCCGGCTGAGTACAATAGACTGCCCTCATTTCTTATCAATTTGTCGTAAAAGACGACTAAGTCCGTCAGGCAGTAAAATAACTAGCCAAAACATGTAACAACATGTTTTAAACATGTTGTGCCGACCCCACTTAGAGTGGGATCAGGGCGGGAGCATGATGATGATGGTAATACATAAACTTACGATTATATATACAAGATTTAAGACAATATTTTTTGGCAATTATATCCTCCTGCCCTTATCCCATTCTAAGTGGGGTCAGCACAACATGTTATAAACATGCTGTACCTAACATTATTTGGCTGTGTTTTTACGACCGGCCGCCTGCCTGACGTCAACTTACCTTAGTAGTATTTTACGACTCCTCGGTAAGAAAGAGGGTGGTCTATTTTACTCAACCGGATACCACACGGTGGGTCAACTTACCTTAGTCGCCTTTTACGACACCTCGGTAAGAAAGAGGGTGGTCTATTTTACTCAACCGGATACCACACGGCGGGTCGACTTACCTTAGTCTCCTTTTACGACACCTCGGTAAGAAATGAGGATGGTACTATTCTATTCAGCCGGATACCACACGGCGTACAATATTTTTTGGCAAGTAGTAAGTAAAGTTATGAACAAATCAATTTAGAATTCAGATAAAGGGCTCTATGAAAATCATTGAATTACAAATCTGCGGTATAATTTTCTAGTCCAATGCATTTCTTAGGCGAAAGAAAGAATATACCCAAGGGTTGCGTAATGTTATATCGATAAACTAAGCTATAAAGTACATACAACATCTGTTGCGGTCTGGCGAGTACAACCAATAGTAAGGCTGTAGACGATATAAATCAAGGCGAGCAGAAAAAGGAAAAGGGCGGAAACGGTAGGGGTGGCGAATTTACGTCATAGATACATGTGATAGAAACATGAAAATAACGATATTGACGCAAGTGTGGAGTACTCAAATATTATCTATATATATAAAAGAAAGTTGGTCTTAGTTACACTATTTATAACTCAAGAACAGATGAACAAATTCGGCTGAAAATTGGTGGAGAGGTTGCTTAGAACCAGGAGACGGACATAGGATACTTTTTATCCCGTTCGACCGCATTTATTTTATCCCGTCAAGTCACTATAAAACGTGGTATAGCAAAAACGACTATGACATGGAAAAACAAAACATAAATGACAGCTAAACGTAATTTGGTCTTTGGATAAGTATGGTAAAAATATGACAATTATCAAAATAGTAGTAGCTATAAACGTTACTACTTAGTATAAAACAAAGTCACTTTCTCTGTCTGTCCTTATATCTCTATGTTTGCTTAAATCTTTAAAACTACGCAAATGATTTTGATGCGGTTTTTTTTAAGTATATAGAGTGATTGAAGAGGAAGGTTTATATGTATAATAAAATTCGATATGGAGTAGCGAAATACTGTGATTATCACTGAGTGACATAGGCTATATGCTTTATACCCGTGCGAAGCTGGGGCGGGACTCCTAGTATTATATAAATATTAAATATTATATTATATATTATAATCAAATTAAATTAAATTATTTTTTTATAATAAGCATTTTGATGTGATAGCTGAGCGGTGCGACCGTGTGAATCTCTAGAGACGATCATGGGACCCGGGCAGACATCAATGAGTTTTATATTAAAAACTTATGTGTCTAACTGATAATTGCAATTTATCACACGCTTTTCGGTGAAGGAAAACATCGTGAGGAAACCTGCATATCTCTAGGAATCCTGGGGATATGTGAAACCTACCAATCCCCATTGGAGCAGCGTGGTAGGTCTTAGCTCCAATCCTTTTCTCCAAAAACGGAGAGAGGAGGTCTATGCCCAGCAGTAAGTTCACAAGCACTTTTGAATCGTTAACGATCAATATGATTAATGAAGCTACAACTAGTTCAGAATGTTGCTCTAGAACCAGGCATTTTTATCATTCAAATAATCGTCAATGGTGTAATATGCACACAACTGTGTCGCGACTCAGTAGAGTTCAGCAGACTCAGCAGAGGAGAGACCTATTCGTAGATCTCGGTATACGCTTCTGAAATTTCACAATCCGTACTAGACCAATTTACAGAAAGGTTTAAATTATTTATAAAATATATGCTTAAACGTAAAGCATGTTACAAAATTGAAGATTATTTGGATGATAAAAATGCCTGGATTTGAAAATCCTTTCACATTACAAGACTGTAAGTTAATAATCTAAAATTGAATAAGTTTAAAAGATTGACCGCCGATTTTCTTTATCTTGGATGGCAATTATGGTCCTTAGCTGTCGTGGCTTGGTTTTGGCTTGCCAATTGTGCCATAATGGCGAGGCGTTACGTATTATAAAACGGAGTCCTTACGTAAACAAAGTAATTTTGAAAAAATAAAAAATGGCAACCCTGACGAAAACTGTCATGGAGGTAGACGTACAAAGTAAACAGCGATTTGTTATTTCCCTTTAGGGTAAAAGGACGCCGACTTTGTATTGTCGTTGATGAATGTATGTGCAACCATCAACACTAAAACAACGGTGGTCACGTTTCTTTAATTGATTTACTAATAAATTGACGACATGTCGATTCATGATTTAAATATTTCCTATATACGCTCCTTACCGATGCTTCACCGCTCATTCTTCCCGCTTATACTCTAAATACTGTTAGTGGTAACAGTATTCTCTGGGAAAAAGAAAAAAAAGCAGTTTACGATTTAATTTCTTTTTTCGAACCCAGAAAAAATATAATTTCTTGTGCTTTTTGTTCAATTGCGTAAATGAGGACCGAATAGCAGTAAAAATATAAATTATTGAATTAGGTTCTACATCTAAGGATGTAGATGGTACAATGTAGATCGTTCTGGAATATTCTGAACTATCTTCAATTCAATTTACTCTTTATTAAAATAAACTTGTAAACAAGTGATTTTGAATCGTCAACTTTGATGTTAGAAAAAATAGTACTACTGAAAAGAGGCAGCAAGAATCTCGACGGATTCACTTTTTAAAATATAAATCTTATATAACTTTCGTAAAAATCAGCGATTGGAATATGCTACAAACACACATGTTGCCTTTATAACATTGTAAAGTTTACTCATCCTACTAATCTTACTAATACTATACTATCTTACGTATCCTATCCTACTATCCTACTAGTACTACAAGTACTACCAGTACTATCCTACTAGTTTGACTCAATGTCTACAATGTTTAGTCTAAAAAATGTAATCCTAAATGGCTTATGTTAATATTTTTATATTAAGACTAATTTAGTAATAATAATAGCTGTGGATTATTACAATTAAATAAATAAATACTAATATTATAAATGAGAAAGTTTGTTAGTATGGATGTATGTTTGTTACTCTTTCACGGCAAATCCGCTGAAACAATATCGATTTTATTTGGCACAATTATTCCTTATACACCGGCATAACATATAGGCTATAGAAATCCTGTCAATTCTACAGGAATACGATGACATTGAAAAGCGTTATCTATTATCAACCTGACAACAGTCCACGCGAAGTTGCGGGTAAAAGCTAGTATATCATATGAGTAACAAGCTCTCAATGTTTATTTACATTGGAAAGCATTTGTACGCCGATCCGTTTCGGCTGTTGATACATTAACTACATTTAAATCGATTTTAGCTTTACGATTTATATTTAGACGCTTTAACGTTCTATTTATATTTGAATACGCCATAGAAAGGCTAAATTTTGATGACGGGATGAGAGTTTTTAACTTAAAAATGCGCGTTGCTTATTTTTATCGTTTAGGTAAAAGGTAACTCTCTAATGTGTGGTTGGAATTTTAAGTTTTACACTCCATTCTCATATAATTTATCAACTCTGGCGTTACTTTTTATAAATACATATCATACTTCACACAATCTCAATTCAGGCCACCCTCTAGTCACATATCTATCACATCATATTTAACACTCACAGTTTAATCATATTATTTGCATCCCTTACATGCACATGCCATCTTAATCTGAAATACAGGTACAAATCAAAACAAAATCATCTTTATTTGAATAAGCTCTGCTCATTAATCATATTGATCATCAAAGGTGTTCAAAATCATCAAGAAACAATCAGATTAAATGAAGCTGCAACTGGTTCGGAATGTTGCTCTTACCGAGAAGAGCCAGAAAGAAACTCGGCGGTCAATCTTTTAAACATTTTCAATTTACATCATTTAGCTGCAGTCTTGTTTGAAGCTGAAAGGATATTCAATATATATAAAAAATGTTATTATCACGCCGTGTGGTATCCGGCTGAATAGAATAGTACCACCCTCATTTCTTACCGAAGTGTCGTAAAAGGCGACTAAGGTAAGTCGACCCGCTGTGTGGTATCCGGTTTAGTAGAATAGACCACCCTCTTTCTTACTGAGGTGTCGTAAAATACGACAAAGGTAAGTTGACGTCAGGCAGGCGGCCGGTCGTAAAAACGCAGCCAAATCATGTGACAGCATGTTTATAACATGTTGTGCCGACCCCACTTAGAGCGGGATAAGGGCAGGAGGATGATGATGATGAGACGAAGAATTTTCTATACAAAATGTTATAATTCGTTTTAGTGGTAGCGAAATTATCAAATTAAAACTCGCCGTATCGCAATCCATTTTATGCTATAGCGGCCATTTGCAATTCTTATTACGTTAGATTTAATTGTGTTATGAAACGGACAATTACGAGGCTGCGTTGAATCGTGATATTTTTGCATTATAATAGAATAAATGTATCTAGCAATTCCTATATAATATTTTTGTTTTAATATCTGAAAAATTAAGTACTTATATAAAGTAATAGATAATGCCTACTATCAAATAAAAATAATTAAAAAAGAAAAAATATACCGCTTAAAGTGATGGACCAAAACATCAATTTCTGACCCACAGATACATATTACATTTTTTTATTGACGTGACAACGTCTTAAATTAGGTTGGGGCTTGGAGTCACTCATGAAAAAGTTTAACACCCGCTCACGTCTGTTACGATGAGTCACCGAACGAAAGAGAGGCTCACCGGACTGGCGAATGCCTTGCGTCTCTCTCCCACTCCAATCCATCACATTTAAAAAGACGTTGTCACGTAAAATCTTTGCCTGTAAAACCGACTTTACAGGCAACCGTTTTTTTTAATTAAGTTTATTTAATTTATAATTTTAAAGATCAATATGTTATGATGAAAGCTACAACTGGTTCGGAATGTGGCTCTTACCGTGAAGAACCAGAAAGACACTCGGCGGTCAATCTTTTGAACATTTTCAATTTTACATTATTAAACCTGTCTTGTATGAAGCTGAAAGGATTTCTAAATCCAGGTATGTTTCTCTACAAATAATCTTCAATTTTGTAATATTCGTGACGTATAAGCATATCTCATACACTTATTTTAAACCTTTCTGTGGACTGGTTTGGTCTAGTATGGATTTTGGTTTAAACACTAATATATTATATTGACAATTGACATTAATATAATATAATCTAGTGCGTAGTTGGTCGCAATTGAAATCCAAGCTTTCTTATCATTAACATAGGTAGTCCTCAACAATATAATAAGCTTTATAAATGTCTTTTTAATTGATTTTTTGAACTTGTGTGTTGTGTTTAAACAGGTTAACGAACTTAAAGGATACAATGATGCAAATGTGTTAAACGGCATACAATATATTACATGGTCTGTGTTACTTAATAGAAAACGCAATTACTAACTTCCTTAAACTCAATAAATCTAATTGAACGCACTGGCCTCATTGAATTGACTTTTTTCTTGATGTTTATTTCCCCTTGTATTATTTAATTGATAAAACCTAGTTATGTGCAAGGTTTTGTAATTAAATAAGATGCGTATAAAGATTTTTTTTTTATAAAAACAGGCATAATGTAAGTTATTAAATATAAAAGAACCGGTCTGTTACTATCCCACTGCTGGGTCCTGGACCTGAGTCCAGACTCCAACTGACCCAGGGCAAGAGACCAGGCGCGCCCAGGGATGCCGTCTGGGCCAGGGGCAGTGTTTTTCGCTATCATGCGACTCACCGCCCCGGCCAAGCGACTAAGTTGACGTCAGGCAAGCGGCCGGTCGTAAAATACCTAGTCAAATCATGCGACAACATGTTTATAACATGTTGTTCCACTTCACTTAGATTAGGATAAGGAATGATGATTATTGTACAATGAAAACTAGTACTAGGACAGAAAAGTTGAGGAAAAGGGCCGCGAATCACAAACCGATGATTCCAAACAATGGGACATTATCAGTTGAGGCGATGACTGTTAGCAAGCAGATTTAAATTCTATCCACGTCTATTTCGTAGAACAGCGAAGAGTCACTCCTCGTCCCCTTCAAATTAGGGTTACCATATGAAATCTGACGCCTGAACACAAATAAACAAATGCCTGAATAATGAGAGGCACATAAAAATTCCTTATATCCGTTACAACTTCCTGAGAGGGCAACACATGCGGTAACCCAACAGAAAACAACGTTCAACTTTGAACTTTATATTTTAGGTGTTAAAATACAAACTTGTCTGCGTTATATCTTGTTAATAACACTGTTCACACTCTTAGTAATGCTGCGTAAACATAAAAGCCGTTTTTCATTAAGCGAATACCCGCTGGGCGATATGAACTTATGTGTTTCGCGAGGTCATAATAATAATACGCGTTATCACTACATATTATAAAACAAAGTCCTTATTTCCGTATGTACGCATAAAACTTTAAAACTACGCAACCGATTTTGATGCGGTTTTTTTAATAGATAGAGTGATTCAAAAGGAAGGTTTGTACGTATAATAACATTCAATACGAAGTAGAGAAATACTGTAATTTTTGAGGTTTCTGTAAATAATTACATTTTTTTCCGCTTACATTGCAAACGCAGGCTAAACCGTACGAGATTTATCAAAACGATGTATTAAGTATTTGTACACCTAGGAAAGGTCTACAGAAAAGTCCGCGATAGTATATGTCTATCTCTTATGGATAACCCACAATAGCAGTTTTTTTCATTTACTTTTTACGAAAAATAATGCCTTATTTTTGAAGCAATTTTTATACACTACAGCATTAATCCTTATCCAATGAAGTACCTTAAATAAATTGTTGATTTAATATAGATCAATATCGCCGTTTACAGCATGTAATTTAAGTGAACATTTTCGGAGATATTACAGATTTAAAATGCCATGAGGAGGCCGCGCTTCACCCTATAGCACTTCGAATCCAGCAGCTATATCGTTTTTTCCAGAGTTTGTTTAATGAAAAGGAAGCTGTGAATGTTGTATGTAAAGACATTCTGTAATTAATTGTAAAAATTAAATACAAAGGGAAAATGTAAAAGTAAATAAGTAAAAATGTACTATATGAATTTAGATATTCCAAAGATAGCAGGAAATCTTCTTGGTATAGGGAAAGGAAATTGTTTTTCTCCAAATTTAACGCTTGCGGGCCACGGGCAGTAATGAATAAATCAAAACTACTGCATCGGTTTTAATCATTTTTTTACACTGAATGACATGGGATATATATTTTATACCCGTGCGAAGCAGGGGCAGGCCGCTAGTACATTATAAGGTCATACATAATACTAGCAGATCCGGTCACGCGTTGTGATGGCTTTGTTTTCAAATCCTCTATTCCAATATCATAGAGCGCCTTAGTTTTTAATTTTACGATAACTTAGGTATTTATTTAGGTATTTATATATGGTGTAAACAATCCAAAATATAATGTAATTTCATTTCATTGCTATAGGTGCTGTAAGAAAATATGTATTACATCTGATTACGATTTGAACAAGTGATGTAAGATAGAATACAATCAAGTTCTTCTAATTGATACTCTTATTATTTCTATCTGGGTCCGAGTCTTGTTCGCTAATTTTATAAAAGATTTTAAAAAATTCAATTAAAAACATAATTTGCACAAGTTTAAATATTTCTAATTAAACATGTGCAAATTATCACATGCTTTTCGGTGAAGAAACACGTTTCTGCACGTGAAAACGTGAGGAAACCTGTATATCTCTGGACAATTTGAGGGATATACTCGTATGTGTAACACGCCGTGTGGTATCCGGCTGAATAGAATAGTACCAACCTGATTTCTTACCGAGGTGTCGTAAAAGGCGACTAAGGTAAGACGACCCGCCGTGTGGTATGCGGCTGAGTAGAATAGACCAACCTCATTTCTTAACGAGGTGTCGTAAAAGGCGACTAAGGTAAGTTGACCCACCGTGTGGTATCCGTTTTAGTAGAATAGACCACCCTCTCTCTTACCGAGGTGTCGTAAAATACGACTAAGGTAAGTTGATGTCAGGTAGGCGGCCGGTCGTAAAAACGCAGCCTAATCATGTGACAGCATGTTTATAACATATTATGCCGACTCCACTTAGAGTGGGATAAGTGCAGGAAGATGATGACTCGTTTGTGTAACCTCCCAATCCACATTGGAGCAGCTTGGCGGTTTAAGCTCTAACCCTTCTCTCCTAATAAGGTGACAAGAGGACTCTGGCTAGCAATGCGATAGACAGGCCGTTACTTCATTTTTTTATATATATCATCCTGTCCTTATCCCACTCTAAGTGGGGTCGGCACAACATGTTTGTCTCTTCCATTCTGTCCTATCTTTCGTCAACTCTGGCGCCACTTCTTTTATATGCATATCATACTTCACACAATCCAACCATCTCTTTTTAGGCCTCCCTCTAGGCACATATCCATCCACATTCAAATTTAACACACGTTTGGTCACATGATTTTCATCCCTCCTCATTACATGTCCATACCATCTCAATCTTGCACTTCTCGTCTTTTCTATAATGGGCGCAACTTCTTCATTTTACTTCATTTTTTTATATTTTTTAAAAATTTTCGAAGACAATAAGTATAAGGCGTCACGCGCGACTAACGCCGAGCGGCTGATCAGTATATGTAAAGGGGCCCTAACAGTTTTACTGTGCGTGGCCTAAATTTAAATGATGGTAGGACTTACTGGGATTTATGTAAGTTTTCGGGGCGCGTTATTTTCGGCGCTTTCATAAACAATTAAACCGTTCACATAATAAGAACAATAGCTCTATAACTGTTCTGAATAACAGATAAAAGAGCTTATACAGGAAGCTTGTTAACGTCATGTTATTATATCGGGTGAGCCCGACTATTTTCAAATCCATATAGGGCCTTTATTTATGAGCTCTTTAAGTGCGTTATCGCAGCGGGATAACGCTGCTTAAAAATGCACATATAATAAAATAGATCTATCCATCCGTCTTTCTATATGCCTAAACCTTAAAGCGGTATATGATTATTATTTATTTTACTTCGGACAATGCATCCATAGTGTTAGGAACAAAATTGCTTAGCGTAGGTTAGTACATAAATATATATTTACAAAAATTGTTTATTTGGATATTATTCCATGTTCTCCAAAGAGGACCATCCCATTTGCAACCTCTTTGTGTATATGTAAATATACACATAAACAACTTTTGCATTTAGGATAAGTACTAGCTTTTATTAGCAACTTCGTTCGCGTGGACTTTTGTCGCGTGATAGGTTGATAATAGATTGCGTTTTTCAATGTCATCCTATTCCTGTAGAATACGATTTCTATAGCCTATATGTTATTCCGGTGTATAAGGAATAATTGTGCCAATATTCATCGATATTGGAAAGAGAAACAAACATAAATCTATACTCAAAAACTTTCGCATTTATAATATTATTAGGATTATTAAAAGTAACAATCACAATTTTACTTTTAATATGTGATAATGATCACTTTTCACATAACATAATAAAGTTATAACAAGTTATACATTAATTTGCGTAACATGAATTTACAAGAACAAATTCATTGTTATAATATATGAACCATTAAAATCAGAACGATCCCACGCGTAACCACGTGCACGCAACATTTTCCCAGCCATTTCCGCGGGAACTGACCCGCGACGTTACGTCGCCGTGTCGCGCCGTGTAAGGATTACATCATAAATGTTTCTTATTTGTTTTATACCTGCTCCTCAATCATTCTCTTGCCCTTATCCCACTCTAAGTGGGATCGGCACTGTTGTCACATCGGTAAGAAGGTGGTCTGTTCTACTCAACCGGATGGGTCAACTTACCTTAGTCGCCTTTTACGACACCTCGGTAAGTAAGAGGGTGGTCTATTCTAGTCAACCTGATACCACAGGGCGGGTCGATTTACCTTAGTCGCCTTTTACGACACCACGGTAAGCAAAAGGGTGGTCTAGTCTACTCATACCACACGGTGCGTAATCTTAACTTAGTCGCCTTTTAACACAGCTCGGTAAGTAAGAGAGTGGTTGCGGTGGTTTGGATGATAAAAACTCCTGGATTTGAAAATCTTTTAAGCTTCATACAAGACTGCGGTATAATAATGTAAAATTGAAAATGTTTAATAAATGATCGGCGAGTTTCTTGCTGGTTCTCGGTAAAAGCAACATTCTAAACCAGTTGTAGCTTAATTTGCATAAAGATTATTTTAACCTGATTTAATTTGAAAAGCATGTGATATACATATTAATTATGTATGTTTGAACAGAAACTCCCATTGTTGCCTACCCGGTGGTTGAATCTATGACTTATACTTATCCACTTAAAAGAATCACAGGGTCTTAGTTTTAGGCCACCAGAGCTTGAATGTGCCGCCTAAATACTCTTCCTTCATTAGCACGGTAGTTAGGCAAATCGTTAGAAACGAGTAATGCGCGAACGTAACGTTTCCTAAAGCAATTAACGGGGGACGCGAGCCGACGTCGAGTTATCAACCCGATCTTGTCATGGCCAAGAATTGAAACAGCCGCGTATCACACCGTTTCGTATCATCCAAATGAATCTTTTATATCGGAGTATCAATTATTAATTCCAAAATCATTAATTGCATAGTTAATGTATAGAACCGGCTATACTCACGTGTTTTTCTATCGGGTTAACCAGACTAGTTTCGAACCCATCCGGGGCACTTATTCATGAGTTCTTTACATGACGTTATCGCGCCGGGAACTGTGTCCAGCAGCTCGCTGGGCGCGACTCGTGGGTGGCAGGGGTGCGGGGGGACACGCTAGCAGCCCGGAGCTCATGAATAAGTGCCCCGGATGGGTTCGAAACTAGTAGGGCTAACCCGATAAAATAAGACGTAAGTATATTCATTCTAAACTTGATAATAAATATTTAAGCAGTCAGTCAGTGAACACGCCCGCACAGGCGAGATCTCAGGTAGAAGTCTTTTGGTGAAACACATTTTACTGAAAGACAGAATATTAATCCAAATATTGAGGTGTTAAAAGCGTTAAACACGAAAGATGTAGATTCAATGGAATGTCACAGTAACAGATACAGCGAAGGATGCAACTTGTTAAGTCAAGAGAGGTGTTACAAATTTCGTAATGATTTATCACGATTTTCTTTTAGTGTTGTGTAGTGAAAATGATATCTTTTCCAATTAGCATTATTGCTTTTAAAGTTAAAATTAATTGTAAGAAATATGCTTCTAAGTATATTACTAAATTGGAGATTGTTTGAATAATAAAAATGCTTGGATTTGAAAATCCTTACAGCTAATAAGACTGCGGTTAAGCAATGTCAATTGAAAACATTTAAAAGATTGGCCGCCGAGTTTCTTGCTGGTTCTTTTCGGTAAGACCAACATTCCGAACCAGTTGTAATTAAATCTAAATAATCCTCAGCGATTTAAAAGTGCTTGTAAAAGCTTACTTAAATTAAGATTGTTTTGATTTGATTTCGAGTAGCGGAATCATCGCAATAATAATTGCAGTTTGTCCTCCGGATCAAGCTGATTGTTGTGATAGAGATTTTTGCACAGTTGCAGAGAGACAGAAAAACAGCTAGTAATTAAATTGGAAAATATATCTTCATTACGATTCGGTGTAACTGAGGCTCTTTTAAACGGCAAACTACCGCCGGTATTATGGACGCTGAGCGAAGGAAGGGCGATTTCTAACATATGAACTATTTATTTAGCTGTTGCTTAATCCACGAGAGAGATTAGTTTAACACGTTATGTAGTTAGCATTTTTGCCATTAAAAGTTTTCGTAACGACATTTACGTAATAATTTAAGAGCTGTGATAGCCCAGCGGTAACACCGTGCGACTCTTTCGAGTAGGTAACGTGTTCAAAACCCGTGCAGACAACAATGAGTTTTTCTGTTAAAACTTATTTGTATGTAAACTTAATTGATAATTGCAATTTATCACACGATTTTCGGTGAAGGAAAATATCTTGAGGAAACCTGCATATCTCTAGAGAATTCTGGAGATATGTGTAACCTACCAATCCGCATTGGAGTGGTAGGTCTTCGCTCTAATCCTTCTCTCCAAAAACAAAGAGAAGAGGCCTATTCCCAGCAGTGGGAGAGTAACAAGCTGCTACTTGCTAACTAATAATTTAAATGCGAAAGGCTGTCTGTTTGTATTTTAAACACAATTAAAAATTAAAGCTTATATAGCGGTCTAACATACAGATTACTTTCTGTCATCATTCTTCTGCCCCTATCCCACGCTATGTTGGGCACGTCAAGTTATGAACATGTTATCACATGATTTGGCTACGTAGTTTACGTCTGGCCGCCTGCTTGAAGTCAACTTACCTTAGTCGCCTTTTACGCTACCTAGGTAAGAAAGAGGGTGGTCTATTCTACTCAACTGGATACCACACGGAGGGTCGACTTACCTTTATCGCCTTTAACGACACCTCGGTAACAAAGAGGGTGGCCTATCTACTCATCCGGATGCAACATGGTGGGTCAACTTACCTTAGTCGCCTTTTACGACATCTCGATAAGAAAGAGGGTGGTCTATTCTACTCAGCCGGATACCACACGGCGGATCGACTTACCTTAGTCGCCTTTAACGATACCTCGGTTAGAATTCAACGTGGTCTATTCTACTCAGCCGGATGCCACACGGCGGGTCAACTTACCTTTGTCGCCTTTTACGACACCTCGATAAGAAAGAGGGTGGTCTATTCTACTCAGTCGGATGCCACACGGCAGGTCAACGTACCCTAGTCGCCTTTTACGACACCTCGGTAACAAAGAAGGTGGCCTATCTACTCATCCGGATGCAACACGGCGGATCAACTTACCATAGTCGCCTTTTACGACACCTCGGTAAGAAAGAGGGTGGTATATTCTACTCAACGGGATACCACACGGCGGGTCAACTTACCTTTGTCGCCTTTTACGACACTTCGGTTAGAAATGAACGTGGTCTATTCTACTCAGCCGTATATCACACGGCTTTCAACTCTTCTCCTATATACAATAAATATATCCATTAAATAGAAACAAAATGTCGTAAATGGGAATGTCTCGTGAAGTTTCTATACTTGTTCGCATCCCCGGTGGCGTATTTGGAAACAGCCTGAGAGATTTTATACGAATCGTAATAGACTGGTAAGCTTTATTTTCTTTTCGCCATTTATTCTTGTTCTTTAAAAGTATTTCTTTTAAACAATCTTGTCATGAAAGTACGCCGTGTGGTATCCGGCTGAATAGGCTAGTACCACCCTCATTTCTTACCGAGGTGTCGTAAAAGGCGAATAAGGTAAGTCGACCCGCCGTGTGGTATCCGGTTTAGTAGAATAGACCACCCTCTTTCTTATCGAGGTGTCGTAAAAGGCGAATAAGGTAAGTCGACCCGCCGTGTAGTATCCGGCTGAGTAGAATAGACCAACCTCATTTCTTACCGAGGTGTCGTAAAAGGCGACTAAGGTAAGTTGACCCGCCGTGTGCTATCCGTTTTAGTAGAATAGACCACCCTCTTTCTTACCGAGGTGTCGTAAAATACGACAGAGGTAAGTTGACGTCAGGCAGGCGTAAAAAAGCAGCCAAATCATGTGACAGCATGTTTATAACATGTTGTGCCGACCCCACTGAGAGTGGGATAAGGGCAGGAAGATGATGATGATCAAATTAATGAATATTGGTATTGAAAGAAAAAAACAATTATTAGTGACACTTTTTCATTTCTTTTATAGGTAACTAGCGGCCTGCCCCTGCTTCGCACGGTTATAAAATATATATCCCATGTCAGTCAGTGTAAAAAAAATGATTAAAATCGATCCAGTAGTTTTGATTTATTCATTACTGCCCGTGGCCCGCACGCGTTAAATTTGGAGAAAAACAATTTCCTTTCCCTATACCAAGAAGATTTCCTGCTATCTTTGGAATATCTAAATTCATATAGTACTTTTTACTTATTTACTTTTACATTTTCCCTATGTATTTTATTTTTACAATTAATTACAGAATGTCTTTAAACAAACTCTTGAAAGAGTGACATAGCTGCTAAAGACGAAGTGTTATAGGGCGAAGCGCGGCGTCCTCGCGGCGGTTTAAATCTGTAATATCTCCGAAAATGTTCACTTAAATTACATGCTGTAAACGGCCATATTGATCTATATTAAATCAACTATTTATTTAAGGTACCTAATTGGATAAGGATTAATGCTGTATTGTATAAAAATTGCTTCAAAAATATAGCATTATTTTTCGTAAAAAGTAAATGACATAAAATGCTATAGTGGGTTATCCATAAGAGATAGACATATACCATCGCGGACTTTTCTGTAGACCTTTTCAAGATGTACAAATACTTAGTACATTATTTTGATAAATCTCGTAGGGCTTAGCCTGCGTTTGCAATGTAAGCGGAAAAAATGTAATTATTTACAGAAACCTCAAAAATTACAGTATTTCTCTACTCCGTATTGAATGTTATTATACGTACACAAACCTTCCTCTGGAATCACTCTATCTATTAAAAAAACCGCATCAAAATCTGTTGCGTAGTTTAAAAGTTTTATGCGTACATAGGGATATAGGGACTTTGTTTTATAATATATAGTGATGTTGTCGCTATGTACAATAAAACTCTAATACTATATACATATGTAAGTTTTAATTCTATCAATGGTCTGTGAGTTCTTAGATAATACCTTAAGAGTTTCTCAGTTAATTGTCGGATCAAGGGATTCAGGAATACCTAAGGCAGTATTGCTTGAGAGTCTAAGACGGCACGTAGGGTAAACTTATCTAATGGCACTCTTTAAGAGAAAAGTATTTCTGTAGACTTACAAATACTTAACGTCACAAAAAAATGTTCATTGTTCTGTTTGGTTGAGATTTTTCGATAACACGTTCTTATTGTTAAGGAATTTATCACTCCGCCGTGTGGTATCCGGCTGAGTAGAATTGACCAACCTCATTTCTTACCGAGGTTTAGTAAAAGGCGACTAAGATAAGTCGACCCGCCGTGTGGTATCCGATTAAGTAGAATTGACGGACCTCATTTCTTACCGAGGTGTCGCAAAAGGCGGCTAAGGTAAGTTGACCCACCGTGTGGTATCCGGCTAAGTAGAATAGACCAACCTCATAAATGTTGTGCCGACCTCGCTTAGAGTGGGATAAGGGCAGGAAAATGACTGCAATAGCGGCACAACTCCAAAAATCATATTTTGAGATAAATGGATTTAAAGTTTTCATTGCTATAGAAAATGCATAAATACCTTAGGCTGCTTAAATGAAGTCGGCACAACATGCTGTCACATGATTTGGCTGCGTTTTTACGACCGGCCGCCTGTCTGACGTCAACTTACCTTAGTCGTACTTTACGACATCTCGGCAAGAAAGAGGGTGGTCTATTCTTCTAAACCGGGTCCACTTACCTTAGTCGCCTTTTATGACATCTCAGTAAGAAATGAGGGTGGCCTATTCTACTCAGACGGATAGCACACTATTACATTATGATGTATTAATGTTCTTTCGTATATTTTGTTAAAAATATTAAATTAATGTAAATGTACAATGTTTTCTATAAGCCACTTATCCTTGTAATATGCTAATTTTGTTATTAGCATATTATGCCAACTGTTACAGTGGATGCATTATAATTCTCGCAATTAACTGCTAAATTAGCTATTATTCTAAGAATTTCGCAATGTTTAATTATAAAAGTAAACTAATACATATTTTGGCGCGTAAATTGTTTGATGAAAAGTTAAAAAAAACAACATCTTTAATAGAATAATAAGGTACATTGTTGTTTCCTTAGTTGTAAAAAAATACAGTTAAGTGATTTAGTCACGTGGATTTATTGTGAAGAAAAACACCATGAAAATTACGTTCTCTTTTTTTATATACAAGTTATATCTATCTTAAATTACTTACACGCTAGGACTATACAAATCATGCCCACGTGGAATGGTCCCAAGAATGCTGGCAGCGTTTCCGCGTTGAATCGCTAAGCTGATTCTATGTGCGAAAAAGGAGCCAGCCCTCTTGTCATCTCTGTCACGTTAATTAAATTCAAATTCAAATAATTCTTTAATCAAGTTGGCTTTTACAAGTACTTTCGAAACGTCAAATTACAATGAAGCTACGACTGCTCGGCGGTCACTCATTTCGAAAATAAATATTTCAATAATATATAATTGTATAATAAATAAAAAATTACATTAATCTAGTGCGTGGATGGTTGCAATATAAAAGCTTTTATTTATCATAGTCTTCAACAGTATAATAAGCTTTATGAATAAATGCTTAATTGCTTTTTTGAACTTGTCTAAATTGAAGTCCAAAACAGATTGTGCAATTTTATTATAAAAATGTATAGCCAATATAAACGATCTACGAACTTTGTGAAACCTGAATTCCTGGTTTGCCTAATATCGCTTTATTTTTAAAGATGTATATTTTTTTTTACAAAAACATACTCAAGGCTAGTCTTCTTATTACAGGTTTGCGTAATATAATAGAAATTCTACGTAAAAGCTTCTCTCGATTTCGGAAATGCCATTGCCCCAGTAATACTTAAATTAAACAACGCTAGTCTTGCAGATTATAGAATTTTGTTACGCTCTTTACATAAAATTACTGTGTTGTGTTTTGGATACATAATGTAAATTAATCTTTCTGTAATTATGCTTTAATTAGGCTTGTATTTTACTGATTACGAAACACATTGAAGTTTGTTATTCATAAATTATTTCCGCTACCAGTCGATTTAGAAAATCGCACAAACTTATATCGATATATCGCATTATCTGTAGAATAAAGTTACATCCCCCATGTATAAGCATATGAAATGTGACTTAATTCTTCGGATAGAGCGATATAGTATAAAAGTAACGGCCTGTTACTATCCCACTGCTGGGCATAGGCCTCCTCTTTCTGTTTTTGGAGAGACCGATTGGAGCTAAGACCTACCACGCTTCTCCAATACGGATTGGGTACTTTACACATATCCCTGGAATTATGTATTAAAAATTATGTAGGTTTCCTCACGTTTTCTTTGTAAAGCGTGTGATAAGTTGCAATTATCAATTAGACACAAGTTTTAATAAAAACTCATTGGTGCCTTCCTGGTTGAGCCCGGAACCTTCTTGAAAGAGTCGCACGGTGTTACCGCTGGGCTATCGCAGCTTGTCGATATGGTATACTTCAATACTAACATTATAAAGAAGAAAAATTCGTATGTATGTTTGTAATGTTTTCACACAAAAACTACTGGACCGATTTTAAAAATTCTTTCACCATTGGCAGGCTGCATCTCTACTGAGCAACATAAGCTATATTAAATTTTTTTTAAAATAGAGATCCGTTATAAAATTGTAATAAGGTGTAAAAAAATAAAAATTACGCGGGTGAAACCGCGTGATATTACTAGTATTATATATTGCGATTTTTACTGTACCATTTTGAATAGGATAAATTACTAATACTTTTATCCACTTTTGGTCCTGCGCAACCGGACGAAATTTGAGATAATTACACTCTTCCATACCGGATGTCATTAGAAATCTCTTAAGGACAACAAAGAAGAAAATTTCGATCACAATTTCCTCAATTTGCATTACATGACTTTTTAACCATAACTCCTAATTTGGTTCGTTAAAAATTGATTTCGAATCTCTTTACATAATCTGTTCATTCCAACTTTTCAGAATAAGCAAGGTGCATTTTGCAGTTACGGTGGTTCCAAGCAGGATACTTGTAATAGTAAAAACGATAATACACTTAGTCCTTATCTAGGGTTTGTGAGTTCAAGCCCTGGACATGACATGGAAATTATTGTTTGTTAAAAAATTGTGGATATGGACATCAAGACATGGAAATTAGAGTTTTAAAATGTTAAATCTATACTTCTATACCAATATATAAAGCTGAAGAGTTTGTTTGTTTGTTTGATTGTTTGAAAGCGCTAATCGCAGGAACTACTGGACCGATTTGAAAAATTCTTTCAGTGTAATATAGTCCGTTTATAACATCACGCTAAGATGAATAGGAGAGCAACTATAGAAAATAGTACGAAAACGGCAAAATTTAAAAGCTTTTCTCGCGTGCGCTGTGTAAACGGTAATAGTTATTAAAAAAGCATGTACTATTAAATTGTTCTCCTCTAAAAGTTCTAAATAAAAGTCCGCGACAGCATATGTCTATCTTTTAAGGTTAACCCACTTTAACATTTTTATGGTTATCAAAAGACAATTACCGTTTTTATCTTTCCACACGGGCGAAGCCGCTGGAGATTGCTAGTATATTATAACTGAAGGAAGAAGAGGAGAGCGAAAATTGTAGCATAGAGAAGGGAAGACAACTGTGGCGAGCCGAGGTGACGGGCAGAGAGGCAGAGCGGTAGCGCCATTTTACGTAGTCGTGATTTGTGGGTGGAGCTGACAAGTAAAATAAATTGATTGACTTTTGAGAAAATCGCTTCTTATTTATTGAATAAGTATAAAGGTTATCGTTGTTATACTATACACTTCATGCTCTTTACGGTGTAAGAAAATCAAATACCACTAGAGTTTTAACTAAGTGTTCTTGCTCTAGTGACATATCTACCTCATTACTCATAAATTACATATCAAGGCTGTTTCCTCAGCCAGCAAATGTACTACGACCGAGGCGGCCAAGCGCATACGACTTCGTACGCCCCAGTGGTTTATCCTTGTACCATAACAAATGTGATAATATTTCAATGAAATTCAACCTTTTGCACCCCCTACGAGAGTGACTGACGACATAAAAATGGTCGCCGGGATCCGCTGGATACAAACGACAAAAGATCGTGTGGTGAAAAAATCCCATGAAGAGATGGACATCTAGTCCAGCAGTGGACGTCCATCGGTTGAAGATGATGATGATAATGAACCTTTTGCTACTTAATCGTAGATCGTTTGTGGGCATACATTTTTATAATAAAATTCCACAATCTATTTTGGACTTGCCTTTACACAAGTTCAAAATAGCAATTAAAAAGACACTGATTCATAAAGCTTATTATACTGTTGAGGACTATATTGATGATAAGAAAGCTTGGTTTTAAATTAAGACCAGTTACGCACTAGATTATATTGTAAATTTTTTAATTTGTTCTTAATTAAGCCATTATTGTAAAACTCAATTTTGAAAAGAGTGACCGCCGAGTCTCTTGCTGGTTCTTCTCGGTAAGAGCACCTTTCCGAACCAGTGGTAGCTTCATTGTAATTTGACGATTCGAAAGCGCTTGTAAAGGCTAATTTGAATAAAGAATTATTTGAATTTGAATTTAATCGTGGATTTCAATAAAGAGATAACCTCAATTACCAAAAATCATCATCATTACGACTCTAAGGGGGGTCACATAATTCGGCTAAGTATTTTATGACCAGCCGCCTGCATGACGTCAACTTACCTCACCTCAGTAAGAAAGATGGTCTATTCTACTCAGCCGGATCCCACAGGTCAACTAACCTTAGTCGCCTTTTACGACACCTCGGTAATACACCTTACTTACCAAAAATCATATCGATTTGATTAGTGTACCTAGTGCGAATTTTTTTAACCTATTCGATCACGTTCCGTCGATTTGTATGACGCTGCAACAGCGACATCTGGCGACAGCTTTTCCAGCGCTATACAAATTAACGTTACGCTAACGCGATCGAGGTTGAACAAACTCGCGCTAAACACATAGTTCGGACATACTAAACGACGTTAGATGGTTCTTTGACATTCACCGGCCAGTGGCGTTATTAATTGCATGTAATTTTCAGCTCAATTACACCAAACATGCTACAAAATAACAGCCAGAACCACGGGTCAAATGTCACTGATTTAGTCACGATGGGTCTCATTTTTGACGTGACAACGTCTTAAATTAGGTTGCGGCTTGGAGTCACTCATGAAAAAGTGTAACGCCCGCTCACGTCTGTTACGATGAGTCGCCGAACGAAAGAGAGGCCCGCCGGACTGGCGAATGCCTTGCGTCTCTCTCCCACTCCAATCCATCACATTTAAAAAGACGTTGTCACGTAAAATATTTGCCCGTAAAACTGACTTTACAGGCAACCGTTTTTTTTTTCAAATAACTATTATGCCTGTGCAAGTTTTTTTTAATATCACCTTAAAAAAGTTCCTGTCAATTTCTAAAACCCTTCCGATGTTTTACAAAGATAATATGATTGGATGATTCCCGTAAAATACACAGTGGTCAAAAATAATAATACCTAAAATTAAGTAAATAATAAATATAAATATAAATAACCTCACTATAGGTACATTTTAAACTTCGATCGCAACAATTTGATTCAGGGAATTTTTTATTTGCGTTTTTCTGGTTTTTTTTTTCACGCTGTAAGGTAAGTAGACCTGCCGTGTGGTATCCGGCTGAGTAGAATAGACCACCCTCATTTCCTACCGAAGTGTCGTAATAGGCGACTAAGGTAAGTTGACCCAACGTGTGATATCAGGTTGAGTAGAATAGACCAACTTCTTACCAAGGTGTAGTAAAATACGACTAAGGTAAGTTGACGTCAGGCAGGCGGCCAGTCGTAAAACACGTAACTAAATCATGTGACGACATGTTTATAACATGTTGTGCGACTCTACTTAGAGTGGGATAAGGGCAGTATGTTGATGTGCCGATTTTTTCATTGTTTAATTTACTTTAACACAAGTGTATGGGGTACTAGACTTTATTCTACTAGTAACATTTGAATAGATCCTTCACATAAGTGAATAATAATCGTTAAATTAAGCTAAGAAACGTAGCTTTGTAAATACTTTGTTACTATCCGTAAAGGATGATTTTGTTGAAAGAATGATAGCCGAATGATTACTATTTAATTAAACAATCATGAAATATATTATAATTTAATTATCAAATAATTCAAACTGCATAATTATACAAGGAATAATTATGCAATATATCACGTAACAAATATTACCCAATCGGATACCTCGTTATAAAAACACGGGCCTTAAAATTTTATTAATTAATAATTTAAAATTCACAATTCTCATACATTTTAAATTTAGGTGGCATTGGCAAATAATTTTAATGTGTAATAGAATTATAAAAAGCGGTCAAGTGCGTGTCGGATAACGAACAGTGAATGGTTCTGCAATAACATATGTGGTAAAAAATACTCCAATTTTTTTTAGTGTTAGCAACACTAAATAAATCCTGACCATTTTTAAAAGTAGTAAAGAATAGTAAAGAATAAAAATGAAATAAAGTATGTAGTTTAAAAAAACCTTTGCGATAATTTCTTAATTTTTTCATAGATAATTTCTTAATTTTTTCTAGGTACTGGTAATATTTTTCTATTAAAACTTTGAAATAGTTGTTCTATCTAATCTATTGTTTATATAATCTATAGTTGTTTAAATATATTTTTTATTAAAATTACAGATTTTTTTTCAAATTAAACATGTTATCTATGTTAAAAAGGAGAATCATGTCCTATTCGATATTGCCGCTGTATCTCACTATCAAATCCCAAAAAATAGTCTTTATTTAAGAAGCGGGATTCTGTTAAACAGTAAATAAGTTATGAGGGTAGTAAAAAAAATTCATTATAAAATAACAAATTGGTAATATTCTATTCCTGGGTTCTATGTTATTGAAAATAGCTTGCCACAAGCTGCACCAGTGAAGGTTGGTAGGTTACGCATTACTCCGAATTTAGGTATACCTTGCACAAAATCATCTCACACCGCACATAATTCCTGTATTTATTCTTAAAAATTGTAGGCTTATGTTCATTGGCCCATATTTAACAAAACGCACCAATAAATATACTTTCAATTGCAATTAATTAGTAGAAATTATTCAACAGCCATAAAAGTCAAAAGAGAAATGATTGGTGGCCCTGATTCGAATTTCGAATCGAGAATAATTACGAACATTATTTCGTTTATGGCCAGTTCAAATGGCGACGTCGAAAATTTAACACGTATCTCGATACCAATTGAATGTAATACATCTATGGCACTGTGGTTTACTTTTATGGAATGCTATAAACGCTTAAGGAATAGTGATTGCGAAAGTCCAGTTACTGGCGACTGGCTCACGACATGTATCAATACGAGGTATTTAAAAGAAAAAATAGACGATTTAACATCACGTAAACAATAAAGTAGAACTTAATAATTACAACGTACCTCTTACGAAGCGAACGCCTTCATAATCGAGTTATAATAAATCCATTCACAATACACGGATACGAAAACAAAACCCACTCTAGCACAACACAAAAATATGAGAAACAAAAACTTGTCTATGTTAAAACATAAGGAACGTAAACCGCACACATTTTGACCTGTGCCTTTTCGGGGATAATAAAAAAAAACTTGCACAATATTTGAACAGATGGGAATTTATTTTCGTTCACGCGCGACGTAAGGCCTTGTTGGAGATTCACGCATCGCAGTACATTTCACAAGGATGGAATCACGGTACTGAGTCGGAATCGTTTGTTTGGTACATGAATTCGCTTCACAGATTCTGTATATAGCTGTCCCTTTCTACTGTTCAATTTTAGCAGAGACATCTATTGTGGCACTAAATGACTGAGACGTGAATGTAACGCACTATTACGTTGGTTCGTGTAACTAAATTGCACATAAGCTTTTAGATGGCGCTTTAGTATAATGAACACAATATGTTTTTGACAAAAGCTTTTAGTTACAAAATTTTAAATTTAGTCGTGTGGAATCCGGCTGATTATAATAAACCACCCTCATTTCTTACAGCGGTGTTGTAAAAGGCGACTAAAGTAAGTTGACCTGTCATGTGGTATCCGGTTGAGTAGAATAGACCACCCTCATTTCTTACCGAGGTGTCGTGAAAATCGACTAAAGTAAGTTGACGTCAGGAAGGGGCTGGTCTTAAAATACTTAGTCAAATCATTTGACATGTTTATAACATGTTGTGCCGACCCCACTTAGGAGTGGAATAAGGGCGTAAAATGGAGTAAGAATATAATTGACAATATCAATATTCTAAAAATATAAAATTTTTAGTACAATTTAATGAGAACACAATGTTAGAATACCTATTTCCTTAAACTTTATGGCTTTTTTTGTAATACAAAAATTCTATCAATATCCGCACATTTACCCCATAACATATAAATAAAACTAATATAAGGAAAATATTTCGCTTTAATCATTCAAAAAAAAAATATTGTTTATTTATAAATATACTAACGTAGTGATACTTTACACGATAATTCTGTTTCTGTTAATTCTGAATTTATTTTTATCAAGTTACAATTTAACAGAACGTTCTTGGGCTCGAACCCTGACGCAATCCAATTATCAAGTACATCTGTACTCGGTAGTAATGTTCTAAGCGTGTTTCTAATATAGATATACGCTTGCGGAGAGTATTTATAAACACTGAGTGAAAAGTTTTTCAAATCATCCGTATGTCTCTGAGGCATAGCTAGCACCAAACCGTTAGTGTCCTCTCGTATTTTATCCTGTAAAGACAACAGTATCCTGGACTTTTTCTTTCTCTTTTGCACCAATAAGTTCTTTTTCACTTCTATAATTTCTTTTAAACGCGCCAGACATTTGTTTTGACGTTTATAAACTCTCATACTCCTTTTTAATTTATCTTTCAAATTTGCTGCCTGTGTTTGCATCCTTTGGACTTCGGTGAATAACTTTAGAAGTTCAACTTTGTCTTCCTCTTTAGTTCTAATTGACTCCTTTTCGGTTTTTATTGTATTCGAAGTTGCTGTGGACATACGTGATAATGTGCCGTTTGTTAAATGCTTGTTTGTAAATAATGTGTCTTCATATTCCTCATCAAGATATTCCTCGTGTTCCATTTCATTGTCCATTTCATTTTCCATATCGTAGTCTGCATCGTCATCATCATATTCATTGTCGAGTGTTTCTTCATCTATGTATTCTACCTGAGAAAATAAACGCCCAAAAATCATATCAAACAATCATCAACATATTTTAGTAAGTTAAAGTTCAAGTAAATGTGTGTTTGTGTTTGTGTGTGTGTGTGTTTATGTGTTTGTGAGTATAAGTTTGCGTAAAATAAAGTTTATAAAGAATCATGAGATATTTGGTTTCTCAAAGTTTAAGCTCAAAAACCCTTAAAAGGGTCACTCTTAAGCTCAAAAACCCTTAAAAGGGTCACATTTAATACAGGGTCACATATTAATTTGAAAATCCCATTTTCATAATCCCACTTAAATTACAATATTGAATTATTTTATTAAGTTGAAGGAATTAAATAAATTATGGACTATATGAATACAAACAGAAAAATTCTAATAAGAAATTACACTCATCATCCTCATCTTCATCCTCCTGCCCTTATCCCACTCTAAGTGGGGTTGGCACAACATATTAGAAACATGTTGTGACATGATTTGGATACGTATTTTACGACCGGCCGCTGCCTGCCGTCAACTTACCTTAGTCGTCTTTTACGACACCTTGGTAAGAAATGAGGATGATCTAATCTACTCAGCCGGAAAACCAAACGGGGGACGGACTTACCTTAGTCGCCTTTTACGACACCTCGGTAAGAAATGAGGGTGGTACTATTCTATTCAGCTGGATACCACATGGTGTTCTAACAAGAAATTACAGTCTAAACATAAAAATAGATACCTCTAAAACATGTTTCGGCAGTTTCAATGAAGGCACAGCTTTGCTATTAAGCACAACAGCATTGTGAATATCACACTCAAAACAATCAACTGAGAAATGTTGGACACAAATATATGAATAATCTGTTGGCGTCCAATTGTTTCTACCTGTAAGATCTGTCCATATTTGTCTAAGGCTTAAATCTTCTGGAAATCTGTAAAATACATTGTATTTAAAATAATTCTTTCATGTATTTGTGGACACAAAATAATATACAAGCAAAGAAATTAATAGACAACATAAGCACTATAGCTTAAATAATTTATAGAATTAGGCGTTACTTTGCCATATGGGAGGTCCATAATACAAAAGTAATGAGAATATGATTTTGATTATAATCCGCGATAAAGGAAATAGACAAAATCGCAAAGCTTTGCGATTTTGTCATGGAGTCTATCTCCTGACGATGCTTCAGTTATGGGGCGAAACAATTGTTGAGATTGTGGTGGTGAATGTGTGCAGTGCTTGTGTATTGTTGTGCCATCGGTGTCGGGTAGTGCATGAGTTCTTACAAATTCTGCATGTATCAAGTATGAGAAAGAATAGTACACTCTACATTTAGCATTACATATATTTCCTTTTATCGCGGATTATAGCAAAATAATATTCTCATTACTTTTGCACTATAGCTTACTAAACTCTGACACTTGTATAACTAGTTAATATTGCAAAATTTAAGTAAAATATTAAGTTTAATATTACAAATAAAAACTGTATAACTGACAAATATATAAATAATTATACATAAATATAATTATATAATTAAATATAATTATATACATAATTATTTTCGTAAGGTTGGTGCTGAACTAACAAAAAATGAAAAGAAAAACACATTTTTAGTCAGACTACAAAATAAAGAAATTTTTTTTTAACTATACCTTTAACTAAATCCTCTCCTACTAAATGACTCAAACTTTAAAATAATAACTGACAATATTCTGTTAAAACGACCTTAGCGAATCATGTTATCATGATAACGTAAATAAGAAAATTGCTATTAACAGAAATAAAGTCAGCTGTTACCCACTTACAAAACTATATCTTTTATTAACTTTTTAACTTTTTTACATACCTAAAAAATGAGTCTGAATTAAGGTTTTTGGATTCTTCACACCCCAAAACTGCACATGTCTTCGTAATCTCTGTATCTTCGGTGTTTTGTTTGAGTTCAGGCGCCACCATAGCTTAAAAGAAGGTCTTTAAATATATAACCTCTTAAAAATATATATTAACTAAATTAAAGGCTATATTCATACCAATAGGTGTAGATTTTGCTCGGTTTTCTTCATGCTCCTTAATTTTAGCAAGTCCTTGACTGAAACTCATGGTTTTTCGTGATATTTTTGACATATATTCTACTCTTATCAGATGATTAAAAAACACCTTAATGCGATTGAAAAATTGCCATAAAGAAAATATTATTTTAAATATTTAACTACTTTGATAATGATGAATTGATGAAATCTACAGTAAAATATCAGGAATCATTTTGGAAAGCCAATCGGCATAAATTAAATTTCATTTTCTGTCAGGCCTCAACACAAGACGCTAATTAGAAATGTCACATCACTTGTCAAATTTAAAGCCTGACACCGTGACACGGACTAAAAGTGTACGTTAGAATATCAGCTTTTTAAATAAGACAGAAACTATATATTAAAACTGAGACATTGACACATCAAACATCTGTGTCTATATTACAATAACAAATTTATCTTTAATAAAAAGAATCAATTATTGGTAATAATAAACGTTCCGAAAAAGATAAACTTTATTAGTTGTTTGTATAATGTCTATGATTATAGCAGAAATTGTCACACTGAATTTGACAGTCACTTTCAATCACAAAATTTATTTCAATACGCAAAATATTCAAGAAGATCTTTGTTGTCCCATATTATATGTCATTAAAATGGTTGACCCAATATTTGACTATCAATTTAGGCTTATCCTAATTGGCGACAGCACGGTGGGCAAAAGTTCTTTGCTGAAATATTTCACAGACGGAAAATTCGCTGAGGTATGTACCCATTGTTATTGTTGTTGTATAACAATTTTGCGTATCGAATAAATAAACTACGCATAATTTTTCAGCTATCAGATCCAACAGTGGGTGTAGATTTTTTCGCGAGGATCATTGAAGTTCAAGATGGCACAAGAATTAAGCTACAGTTATGGGACACAGCTGGACAGGAGCGATTCAGATCAATTACGAAGTCGTATTACAGAAACTCAGTCGGGGCTCTTCTAGTCTATGACGTGTGTAATCGTTCTAGTTTTGAACATATACCACTATGGATGATGGAAGCTAAAAGGCATATAGAACCCCACCGTCCTGTATTCGCGCTGGTAGGCTGCAAAGTTGACCTTGTTGGTAGTGATAATAAAAATGGAGCGCGACGGGAAGTTTCATGTGAAGAGGCGAGAATGTTTGCTGAAGAAAATGGTAATTATTTTATATTCTTAATTTATTAATCATCAATATGCATTAAAGACAGTTTATATGCTGGTGAACTTTAATATATTTATTAAGTTTAGATAGTTGTATTGTGGGATGTGTTACTATACTGCGTCCATCATATTATCAGTCTTTTGACAGCTCACGCTCATTAAGTTTTGTATTGCTTACGTACAAATATCATACAAATAATATTTGTACTTTATGGATGGGTACCGCCCACTTAGTGATGTCACACATAATGGTTTCTACGATTATGCCACAGATTAAAAATAATCGGTAGAAATCGATGTTACGAGTATTAAAAGACATTTAATAACATTATATAAAGTTTTACTTTCTTCTTAGTTAATACATGAATACAAATAAAACAATCAGGATATTTTAATTTATTTTATTAGCACGAGTCGTCGGAATGATAATCAACACTAGACTCCTCCGATGAGGAGTCTTCAGTAGCAGTTATTATTAGCTCTTGTGTAGATAATATATTATCAAACGCAATATCACGTTCCCAATCAGAGAATATTACTCTTTTAGTTCTTTCCACCACACTTGCCCAGTTCTCGGCCGTTACGTGGGTGCAAGCATTTTTTAGCAATTGCAACATTTTATTCGCTGTGAATGGGGGGCTTGTATTGCATCTCGCAGCATGCCCTTTTACTTGTGCCCATATAAGTTCTATTGCGTTGTACTGGCAGTGGTATGGAGGAATCCGAAGAACAGTATGGCCATATTCTGCTGCCATTTCATTGATTACATAGCGTTTTGCTCTCTTTTTGGTTTTTAATATTTTTATTAATTCAACTTTTAACATTGAGTCGTCCACATTTTCTCCATTGTCCCGAAGCCAATTAATTATTTCATGCTTTTTATTAGCCTGTGTTGGCATTTTGTCAATTTGACGGGAGTGGTAGGGCGCATTATCAATAAAAATTATTGATGGTTCTTCCAATGAAATGAGCATTTTTTTGAACCACTCTTCATACACATTTGCATTCATCTCTTTGTGGTAGTCATTTGATTTCTTCGATTTAAATGCCAACAGTGCGTCTTGTACAAATCCTTTTGCTGTACCTGCATGGCAAATGATTAGGCGCTCACCTTTTCCCATAGGTACTGAGGAAGTGGAATCAGCAGTATCATCAGTCCAGAAACGAGATAGTGTGTGGTTAGCGTTGAGCCATGTTTCATCCGTGAAAACAATATTTGCCCAATCTTGTATTTTCTTTGCCTCTCTTAAAAAATCACAACGTGCTATAGCTATATCTGTGCGTTCCATTAATAATTTTCTTTTATTTAACTTTTTATATGAAAAGCCAATTGTGTTCAAAACTTTGACCAAAGAAGATTTTTCACCATGAAATAGACCACTTCTTTTCAAAGAAACAATAAGTTTTCTCAAAGTTGGAATTTCTTTTCTCAAGTAGTAATCTAGTTTACGTAGGTTATCATTAATCGAATTACTTAGGTACGTAATTCGATTAATGATAGTAGGTACTATAATCGGAATGGTATCGCATACGAGAATCTTTAGGACATCACTATCGTCAATCTGTCAAAAGATGGTTAATATAATGGACAGTGTATAGCTCTGATTAATTTGTGTTGTAATGCATTATATCACTTTTTCTTGCTCTACATGTATAAAAATAATTATTTTGTTTATGGCTTACTAAGGAAAATAACATATAATACTCTTAAATTAATAATGCAAAGGTTCTTTTTCCTTATATAGTAAAAGTTTGTTGTCGTTAATTTTCAATTTATAAAAAGTGTGCCCTTTGGTTTATTTTAAAGGCATGATAACATCACATTTGAATATATTGTTGTATACTTATTAGCATTGTAAATTATACTTTATTATCAGACTGCTGTAACTGCAATTTCATTCACTTCATTTAGTTAAAATACCCTCACTTATATACTATAAATTCTTTTTCCTACACCCAATAGAAAGTTGGGATTTTTTTATTCTATATTTTAATTTGAGATAACAATCAATCATACTAACTTTAATCAAGATTGCTCCAACAGCTAAGCTGTGAAAGTATAACAGACAGGTATAAACTTTGTAATATATTTGTATATATATTTAATACTACATTAAAAGTTAAAGCTGTGGGCAGTAATATTAAGATAAACACAATTTAAAACAGACTACCTACCAGTATACCTTTAATAATTTTGGGCAGCATGTAGAACTTGTAGCCATACATTCAAAACAAAGTTTGGTATTGATGTATCTGAGCATTCCAGAAACTAGGCCAAGGTTTCATTTATGGACATCAAATATATATAAACAGTAACACATTGGTTTGAGTTTGTTAATTATCATAGGTCAGATAGGGCAGGTTCATAAGTTTTTTAACTCCAAGCTAATTAACATAACAATTTATCATAAATTAACATTTTGACACACTTGAGCAGCCTGAAGCATGTATTACTGATGGCATGTAATTAAGAGATAAGAAAAGAGATTGTCACTAGATATAAAACGACGTCCTGATATAAAAGAATTGTTAGAATTATTAACGCCATATTTTTTACCTCTTGCTAACTGTGTGGTATACTGCTGAGTAGAATAGACCACCTTCATTTCTTACCGAGGTGTAAAAGGCGACTAAGGTGAGTTGACCCGTCTTGTATCCGGCTGAGTAGAATAGACCAACGTCATTTCTTAACAATGTGTCCTAAAAGGCGATTAAGTTAAGTTGACCCACTGAATGGTATCCGTTTTAGTAGAATAAGGTGGTCTATTCTACTAATCTGCTACTACTATTACTTTCTTATCGAGGTGTCGTAAAATACTACGAAGGTAAGTTAAAGTGAGGCAGGTGGCCAGTCGTAAAAAAGCAGCCAAATCATGTGACAGCATGTTTTTAACATGTTGTGCTGACCCCACTTAAGAGTGGGATAAGGGCAGGAAGAAGAGTTTTTTACCTCTTGCCTCAAAAATATAAAATAAAGATATATTTAATACTTTTCTTTTTTTAGTAGTTAAAATGTATTTAGTGTTTATATTTAAATTTACAGGTTTACACCATGTGGAAACATCAGCGAAAACAGGTTTGAATGTTGAACAAGCATTTATTCTAGTGGCGCAAGAAGTATACAACCGTATACAAACAGGAGAATATAAGGTTGAAGATGGATGGGACGGGATTAAAACTGGCTTCAACAGACCTAATGGTATGGACTTTAACCTGCTCGAAGCAGAAACAGTTCAGTCGACTTGTTGTTAAACAAAATAATATGTTTAGATGTAAATATTGACTCATATTAGATTTACGTATAACATTATATAAGTATAACTTTATTGAAAATGTAGATACGGTCTGCACAAGGTTTAGATGCTGATGCATCGTTATAATTCACAATAGAAATAGTTTAAAATAGATTAGTCTGTTTAAACTCAAATTTATAATAGTGATATTGATTTATAATTATTTTGAGGGGATTCTGTTACCAAGTCATTATTAATGCAAATTATTTTAAATGATAAATATATTTTATTCTAAAACTATTCTTATTCAACTTGTCCTAGTGAAAAAAATTCGTGTTGCTGATTTTAACCTCTAGAGATAGTAAATTCTTATCTGTATATCTTTATAAAAAGATATTAGAGATATTGAATATTTTTTATCCTACCTGTGTTTATCATAGACAATTTAAAAACACAAGTGTTTTTAAATTGTCTATGATTATTCTTGCATACACTTAGATACAATTATTCTTGCGTGATGTAATATGACCCTTAAAACTTCTAGAGCTATGTGTTAATTATTAATACAGGTAGCCTATGAATAGAATTTTTTAAATTCTGATGGATAATAATTTTTTTTTTGATATATTAAATGTAGATGTACCATGAAATGAGTAAAATTATGAATTAATATACATGGGTATATACTTACTGTATATATAAAAATATTTTTTTTATTGAATTGTAGAAAAAATGAAAATACAATAGCACATCTTTCTTATCTTTTAACTAAAATAAGAATTTGCATTAACAGTGACTACTTTCATCAGTGCCAATGGAATATATATAAATTATTTGCCATTCAAATTTAATTTAATATTAGTGTAAATATGTGGAAATAATCTTTTTATTTTTAATAACTTGGTTGGATGGATACATCACAGATCTTTAACGCGAACACAATCTCACCATCAACCATAGACAAGTTTATACAAACCAAAGAAATGGATTACAGTCTTGTTTAGAAACAAACTAATATTATGGAATATGATCCACGTAGTTAGAATTTTTGTACCTGCGTTAAAGTAATGCATATAATTGATAGTTATAAGAACAACCCCACTGATTTTCAAATTTATGACTTATATGAAATATTTAAGAATTATACTTATATTTTGCTTTGTTATTATTGAGATGAAAATTAATATTTTAGATATATTATAACTTGGAACGATTTTTTTTTTATTAGTTGCTCAATTACTAAGCTCATTCGTTGTATATCTATTGTATACTCGAGAAGACATTGCCTTGCATTGTATTGTTCAAGATAGAAACACGTTGTACGCTTCACTCAGTCATTTTTTCGTTGGTTAAATACCTTCCATTTATTCTTTTCGAATAATAAAAAGTATATTTTTGTACATTTCAATATATTTTTAATATATGTGTATAGTTTGCCAGTATAAAAATCTTATCTTTGCTTCCCGCCCCGCGTAAGGTTGTGTACACATTAGTTTGCATAAACAAGATCATTGCTAATTGCAGTGATTTCTATTATTACTCTATGGTCAAACCTGCACATGTAGAATTTTATTAACACGACTTTTATTTTTAAAAAGGACTGATTGAAGTGTCTATATTAGTATGGTATTTTTTGAGCAATGTAATAACTATTTTCCAGTAAACATATTCCAATAATTGTATTATTATTTAATTTAAAAAAAAATGTAGGCTGTCTGAGAAATAATGCCGTCCAAATACGGGCAAGACGACGTTAGAATTAATTATATGTAATCACTAAATAAGGTTGGTAATGTTTCCTTGTCACCTTAAGTATAAATTTATTCGTCGATTTGCCCTTGGGATTGAGGCCACATGACAATGACGTCACGACAGATAAAGCTTGGTTTACATTTGTGTATGTGTATAATAGTGTAAAAAATTATTATTCAGTTAAAACTAGTTTCCATTTAAATGCTTGTAACTATACTTCACTACATAGTATAAAACAAAGTCGCATTCTTTGTTTGTCCATATATCCCTATGTATGCATAAAACTTTAAAACTACGCAACGCGGTTTTTTTTAATAGATAGAGTGATTCAAGAGGAAGGTTTGTATGTATGATATCATTCAATACGGAGTAGAGAAATACTGTAATTTTTGAGGTTTCTGTAAATAATTACATTTTTTTCCGCTTACATTGCAAACGCTGGCTAAACCCTACGAGATTTATCAAAATTATGTACTAAGTATTTGTACACCTTGAAAAGGTCTACAGAAAAGTCTGCGATGGTGTATCTATCTCTTATGGCAAACGGTGGCTAAACCTTACGAGATTTATCAAAATGATGTACTAAGTATTTGTACACCTTGAAAAGGTCTACAGAAAAGTCCGCGATGGTGTATCTATCTCTTATGGATAACCCACAATAGCACTTTTTGTAATTTACTTTTTACGAAACATAATGCCTTATGTTCAAAGCAATTTTTATACAATACAGCATTAATCCTTATCCAATTAAGTACCTTAAATAAATTGTTGATTTAATATAGATCAATATGGCCGTTTACGGCATGTAATTTAAGTGAACATTTTCGGAGATATTATAGACTTAAAATGCCGCGAGGACGCCGCGCTTCGCCCTTTACTTCTCATTTAGCAGTTATGTGTCGTTCTTTCAACAGGTTGTTTAAAGCTGTGAATGTTGTTTATAAAGACATTCTGTAATTTATTGTAAAAATAAAATACATAGGGAAAATGTAAAAGTAAATAAGTAAAAATGTACTATATGAATTTAGATATTCCAAAGATAGCAGGAAATCTTCTTGGTATAGGGAGAGGAAATTGTTTCTCTCCAAATTTAACGCTTGCGGGCCACGGGCAGTAATGAATAAATCAAAACTACTGGATCGATTTTAATCATTTTTTTTACACTGAGTGACATGGGATATATATTTTATACCCGTGCGAAGCAGGGGCAGGCCGCTAGTATATTATAAATGCATGTCGGTCTGTGTGACACAATTTATGTCAGTATAGTAAAAAAGTATGACAATTATTTTGCTGTAATCCTGAAAAATGCATAAAGAAAAGAATTCTATCGTCTAGCTTTGAAAGCGTAACAGCAATTTGCATTCGTAATACTCGATCGATTTGTTCATTTACCTCCTTAATTGTTTTTTCATACTTAAAGCCTAATATTTTATTTTCTTTCTTTTAACGAACTCTACTTATACACAAATGTAAACCGATAATCAATAAATATTGTTAAAGAGTACATATATATGTACAGAACTTAATTATTGGAGATTTTTGTATTCTAACATATTTCATTTCATTAAACGCATATCCATTCACAATGCTGTTATTAAATGCTTATAAATGAAGTAAAGATTTTGTTAATTACCAGTTTTAAGTCTGTTTTATTTACTTAATCGTTAAATACTAAGTAAAAAATATCATCCCCGAAAAATAGAATAGACAATTGATAATTGAACAATATTTTTTATTAACAGATTCCCGCTTCTCTTTATAAAATACAAAATTATTACGTTAAATATCATACGTTGAGTATAAAAAATGGTGAATTTAAAAAGTTGTATTTGTTAAGTTATTTATTTTACAACCCATCCACATGTACAATAATTGTCCCTGGCTCTCAAGCTAGTTTAAACTTTTTTTTTTATTTACAACATAAATGTAGAAGTTACATACTTACACGCTAGGACTATACAAATCATGCCCACGTGGAATGGTCCAAAGAATGCTGGCAGCGTTTCCGCGCTGAATCACTAAGCTGATTCTTTGTGCGAAATAAGAGCCGAGCCAGCCCTCTTACAGGAGTAAAAAGTTACATTAAAAAAGTAAATAAAAAAGATAATTTAAATTAAACTGAAACAAAGTAAGAGATAGCAATTTCGAAATAATGTCTGCTAAAGACAAGTCTTGTGGTATTTATTTTGAAATTTAAAGCTTATTTTTATTGAATTATATTTTAATTCACTCAAATTAAATTAAGTCAAAACTAGACTAATGAACGAATCGTATTAGTAATCTGATTATCTGATACTTGTCTACAATTTTCTGTCATCGTCCAATATTTTGTAATTTGTCTGCAATGTCAAATCCATTGGTCTTAAAAAATCTGCATTTTCTTAGATCTTTTTGTAACTCTACCCTTATTTATTAACACTTCAACAGCCCCAAAGATAACAGTGTACAGCCCTTTCACACCATGTCCTCTAGCCGTTCCAAAACGTCGATACTCGACAAACCATTAAGCAAAGGAAAGGGGGAAGTTTCTTTAGCCCTTTATGCCTTGTTGTTTTCAGAAATTGTTCAATATTGTCAAAACCGTTCACATTCTATCCACGAACTTCAAACCAAGTAAGTAATGTAGTATATTATTAATTTCTCAATTTATTATTTATTGCCAATATGTTGCCAAATAACATAATTGCATTTCAAGAAAATCTATCCATTTTATTCAGATCATTTTCTTAGTCCTTTCAGATTTTGGTATAATGATTGTCGCACAGTTATTGCTTCTACAAAGAAGAGCCAATGGAAATTTGTAGTGTTTTCTCTCTACATCTTGTTTTTTTAAATTTTGTAATACTCACTGACACATGACTCAAAACCTTTTGATTTTATTTTAAGCTTATCCGATTAAGAAATATAATCTACTTATTAATTTATATAAAGCTGTGTTAAAGATATTTTTTACCACAGTGTTTTAGATATTTTTTGATCACATTTGTTTAGACAATTTAGTAATTGGGTTTTAGAGTCTGGGTGTATTTACATAGTTATTTAAAATAATTTATATTTAGCAGTTGTCTGTCATCCATAACATAAGTACAGTACAATCTCACTACTCCGGCATTTTGATTCACACTTCCAATAATCTTGCAGAAGAAAATAGCATATCTGCTAAAGATATTATAATTTTTCCCAACATGCGAGAAAAGGTTTTAAGGCAAGGATTTCAATTTTTCATGAAAGCAGACCACAATTAAGGAATATTTTAAAACCTTGGTAATTACATCTGTACATGTTAATGTAATAAATCACATACAATTTTTTTCCTCAATTAATATTTAATTAACCTATGACTTTTTCACTATAATCCAGTAATCCGAACATTCCAATAATCCGGCATCCTCTGGTTTTTTTTATCTGGTGAGATTATACTGTATTAAGTTGGGGATGGACAAACAATTATGTAATTGTCCCATATATTTATTTATTTGTTACAGATTATCAGAAATGGGTTATGATGTTGGAACAAGGCTGCTTGATTTATATTTTGTTAGAGAAAGGAATAGTAAGAGAGAAATAAAATTACTCAATATGTTGCTTTTTGTTAAATCTACTCTGTGGAAGGTGAGACATTCTTGTTTTATCTGTTTATAATACACGATATTGTTATTAATATTGACACATTGAAGGTAATTATTTTCACCTAGTTGAAAAAAGTCATGGGTATCCCTCCAACTTTGTTTGCCACAACTTTATTGTTAAAATACCATAAAATACCATTGAGGGTATTTTAACAATAAAGTTGTGGCCAACAAATTATGTACTTTATATTTTTTATCTATTGTAGGAAGTTAATATATAAGCTTCAATTTTAGTTATTTACATCAATAGTGCTCTAGCTGTAAGAGTATGACAGACATAAAGCAAACTGTTTTGCATTTGTAATATTAGATCTGATATTGTGAAGAAGTATTGAGTTTTTTCTATGAAGTTATTTATACATTTTAACAAATCTGTTTCAGGTGTTATTCGGCAAAGAAGCAGACAAGTTGGAGCATGCAAACGATGATGAGAGAACTTATTATATAATAGAGAAAGATGCACTGGTATATAGTTTTTTTCATGAGTGCATAGAACACACTTCATTATTTATGATAGTGAAATTTATATTTTTAATACTTCTTTACATTTATGACACTTGCCTTTGTGAAAATTACCACCGAAGGTTATGTTTTGCATTAATTTAATTTTTGAAATCGGTCCAGTAGTTCCTAAGATTAGTGTGTTTAAACAAACAAACAAACTCTTCAGCTTTAGTATAAATTATCCACCTAAAATTTTATCCTTTTATCCTTGTAATGAAGTTAAGAAAACTGATGAAATAGAAGCTGTTCATCCTATAATTATGTTTATAATTTTTCGTTTCAGGTGAACAAATTTATAAGTGTACCCAAAGATAAGGGATCACTAAATTGTGCCTCCTTTAATGCTGGCATTATAGAGGCTGTATTAACTAATGGAGGATTTGTAAGTTTCTTGTGTACCTAATATTAGTATTCAATTAAATTATAGTAGATTATGATACTGTTGCATAATAAGGGTTCTTATACACATGAGTGTTATAAGACCAAGTTATGTACAGTGTCATACACTACTTTATCTACTCTCATACTATAATACATAAAACAATATTAATAAAAACCAAACTTTGTTTAAATATTGAAAAGATTGTTCAAATGTCATATGTTAGCCAATGCGCAAACATCGATTGCGCATGCGTGTTGCGTCGCTGCGGACTCGTTCATTGAAACCTTTTTTTTAAGGTAGAGGTTCAACCTCCTTAGTCCAGCTGGAGGTTGTATAGGTGTATCGTTATGATTAAAGTTATATTATGATACAGGTGTCCATACAAGACCTGTATCGTAATAAAACTTTTTAATTTTTATTTTTGGCCTGTACGTAATGTTTGTCATAAGAATTTTGCTTCAGTTTTATAATCTTTGTATTATAGTATCATAGTAGATAAAAAATAATAATTTTCAGTATTAATCACCCGTGTGGTATACAGCCGAGTAGAATGGACCAACCTCATTTCTTACCGACTTGTCGTAAAAGACGACTACGGTAACTTGACCCGCCGTGTGGTGTCCGGCTGCGTAGAATAGACCAACCTCATTTCTTACCGAGGTGTCGTAAAATACAACTAAGGTAAGTTGACGTCAGGGAGGTAGACAAGAGTGGCGGGCGGTCGTAAAATACGCAGCCAAATCATCTGACATGTTTATAACATATTTAAGGTGTAGAAACCGTCTATACTTGTTAACTACTGTTCTCGCCGCATAAAAAGCTCATGAATAAGAGCCCTGTATGGGCTTGAAACTAGTTGGACTCATCCGATAAAATAAGACGTGAGTATAGCTGGTTTCCATACATTAATTATGAATAACACTCACGCAAGTTTAAACTTAAAAAAATGTTTATAACATGTTCCGTGGGGTCGGGTAGAGCGGGATAAGGGCAGGAATATGATGAATGTAATTTCTTATTAGAATTTTTCTGTTTGTATGTCCTATAGTCTATAAATTTCGTTAATTCCTTCAAAGTAATAAAATAATACAATCATCATCTTCCTGCCCTTATCCCACTCTAAGTGGGGTCGGCACAACATGTTACAAACATGCATGCCTAACGTCAACTAATCTCTGTCGTATTTTACGCCACCTCGGTAAGAAAGAGGGTGGTCTATTCTACTAAATCGGCTACCACACGGTGGGTCAATTTAACTTAGTCGCCTTTTACGACACGTCGGTAAGAAATGGTTGATCTATTCTACTGAGCCGGATACCACACGGCAGGTCGACTTACCTTAGTCGCCTTTTAAGACACCTCGGTAAGAAATGAGGGTGGTACTATTCTATTCAGGCGCACACGGCGTAATAAAATAATACAGTATTGTAACGAAAGTAGGATTATAAAAATAGTTACTTCAAATTTTTATATTGTATTGTTAATTTCCAGCCAGCCAAAGTGACTGCACATTGGCACAAGGGAACAACGTATATGGTTAAATTTGAAGATTTTGTAATAGCGAGGGACAAATGTTTGGATGATCGATAAATATTGGAAGAAGATTATTAACTACACCTCATTCTCAAGTTTTAATTAAACTATTCAATACAAACTGATCCGGCGAACTTATCGCCTTGGAATACATTGGTTTCTGTAACAGTTTGTATGGGACAAATAGAAGTTTTGTTTTTCTTATTTTGCATATCATTTACCTAATTTTTCTCTATATGAACTCCAGCCATATAATATCCGATAGGTTAGAATAGATCACCATCATTTCTTACCGAGGTGCTGTAAAAGGCGAGGTAAGTCAACTCGCTGTGTTAGATCCAGCTGAGACCACCCTCATTTCTTACCGAGGTGTCGTAAAAGGCGACTAAGGTAAGTTGACGTCAGGCTGGCGGCCGGTCGTAAAATATGTAGCCAAATCATGTCACAACATGTTTATAACATGTAGTGCCGACCCAACTTAGAGTGGGATAAGGGCAGGCGTAAAAGGCGACTAAGGTAAGTTGACGTCAGGCAGGCGGCCGGTCGTAAAATATGTAGCCAAAGCATGTGACAACATGTTTATACATGTAATGCCAACCCCACTTAGAGTGGGATAAGGGCAGGAAGATGATGGTGTGTCGTAAAGGACGACTAAGGTAAGGTATGTGGTATCCGAATGAGTAGGATAAACCACCCTCTTACCAAGGTGTCATAAAATACGACTAAGGTAAGTTGACGACAGGCAGGCGGCCGGTCGCATAATACGTAGTCAAATAATGTGACACGTTTATAACATGTGCTGATTAAGTATTAGCTGGATAAGGACAGAAGGATGGTGAGTGCTTATAACCAAACCAATTTTTGTTAAATGTTTACAAATATATTAGCCTTCGGGGGCTCCAGTGAAGTTGGGGCTCCAGAGCATAGTCCTTGTGAGCCCTTATGGTTAAATACAACACAAATATGAGCTTACTATACAATGAACTGAGCTGCAAACTATCCTCTTGTAAATATAATGAAATTGCAATACAAGTAACTTTTGTACTGTTATATAAACAAAATCTTTTATTGTCAAAATATCTTATATAAGCTTATGGGTTCTATCGCGATATTTTATTCGGCCCGAACTACAATCTTCTAGAAACTTAGTTCTCTGCTTCCATACAGCATAACCATAGAGTAGCATAGGACAAATTACCATTAAAAAACCGCTCATAGCTGTCTTCTGTGTTGTCTTAAAGTGATCAAACTGACATGTCTTCATGGAAAGCCATCTTTGAAGAGCTGGATCAAACTGAAATTGTAGCACTACCTATTATTATAAGTTTAGCTAAATTGAAAAAAATTGTCGCATACAAGTCATGTCCTTGATAACGGGAGAGACTAATGTAGACAATAGATATCAATGGATGGATGTTAAATTTAAATAAGCTCCTCCTAAAAGGATTTAGGGTTGTCTCTGCCTATTTATAAAAAATAATTTTACCACATCTTCTTCTTCTTTTCTTCTTTCTCAACCGGTGGACGTCCACTGCTGAACATAGGTCTCCTTAAGGGATCACCACAATCCACGATTTTGTGCCGCTTGGATCCAGCGGCTCCCCGCGACCTTTTTGAGGTCGTCAGTCCACCTCGTTGGGGGCCTACCAACGCTGCACTTTCCAGTGTGAGGTCGCCATTCCAGCACCTTAGGACCCCAACGCACATTTTACCACATATCCATCCTTTAAATCAAATGTATATTTAAACATGACAAATTGTAATTTTTAACAACAAATTTCATAGACAATGAAACAATGGAAGAACAAGGTTTCTTGTAAATCTTATTGAATGCAGCTATTATTCCTTAACGTTAACATGATTTGAAAAATAAATTATAGCTATATTAAGAACTCTTAAATAAGATTTTCCCCTTAACAATATAAATGGCAGTGACTAAAATAATAATTAACTAGTCCATAGCTAATATAATAATCAGAATATATATAAAAAATAAAATACATTTACTCACTACATAGCCAGCTTCTTTAGCATGCATAGAAGGATCTGTTCTCAGTTTCAAAAACTCTTTTCTATATTTAGCTCGTCTTTCTATTTGAGCAAGGATTATTTTACTCTCAACCTCTGACAATCCATATTTATCCATTGTTCACTATGAAGACGGAAACATGAATATTTATGGTATTATTTAAAACCATCAAGACAACTTACTGTCAATTTTTTTTCTGTCAGTTTAATCTGGCCACAGCCAGTTCTTATTCTATTTGTAACAGTTAAAACTCATTTTAAAGTAAAATTAAATATATTAAAGACCATGATACACTATGTTCACTAAAGACATTTTTTTTATAAAGAAATATTTAAATAAGCTTGAATAGCCTGTCTTTATATGGAACCTCTCCCGCTCTTATCTTCTGCTCTCGACCATTTCGCTCGTTCCAAATAAGATATCCATATAGTACCATAGGAATAACAATCGAGCCAATTCCAAATAAACTAGTCTTTCTGTTTGGTGTAAATTGATCGAATTGTGTAACTTTCATTGAGATAAATTTTTGGTGAGCTGAATCAAACTAAAAACAGAAAAATTGCATTAATTTATTATAATATCCTGTTTGTTTTGATAGAAATATAATTACGTAATTTAACTTACAACATAGCCAGCCTCTGCAGCGTGTTTCCAAGGGTTTGTCTTTTGTTTCAGAAACTCGCGCCTCATTTCAGCGCGTCTTGCAGCCTGCTTTAGAACAAGTTGATACTGTTCTTCTGATAATCCATATTTTTCAGCCATTTTTCAAAATATTATTCAAACTCTTATGAGCACAGACCATCCACCAGATCCTACATTTACAGCAGGTTATTTTCTGTCAAGTGTCAATCACAATTGACAAATTGTTCCCTGACATTCAAAACACCTTAACTTAAAATTTAATAATTTTACTGAAATTGTATTGTATGAATTTTAGGTTAAAAAAAAACTTGTGTCCGAAGTACATAAATAATGTTCTAATATATTTTTATTTTACGTGACACTGGGTGAGTGATTTGCGCTGTATAGGCCATAAAGCAAAATAATAATAATAATAATAATAATTAATCATTTTACGGATGTTTTTTAATGATTGAAATTATCATTTCCAAATCAAATTTTATATAGCATTCTGTTTTTAAAATAATTGACGATTTCCTAGGTATATTATTACATATTCAATTGTATAAACGAAAATGCCATCGAGAATGAATGAGTATAGACAATAGAATAAAATCAAACTTCACTCTTCCGGACACCATCTTTTTGATTTCCCTTGTTGTCGTTGTCAGGTCGGCAATTTTTAAAACGCCGCAACCATGGGTCGTATGCACGCACCTGGGTAAATTTTATATCAATCTATTTGTGTAAACACTATTTCCAACATGGCATTAAAATTTTGTGACAATGTGAAAATAATTGTAGCTAACCTACTCATAGTGTACGTCAACCACATGGCTTCTATGAACAGTGTGTTATTTTGTGTTTCAGTAAGGGTATTTCACAGTCGGCGCTTCCTTACCGCCGCAGTGTGCCCACTTGGCTTAAACTAACCGCTGATGATGTTAAGGAACAGATTTTCAAACTTGGCAAAAAGGGTCTCACCCCTTCACAAATTGGTATGAATTTTGTTCTTATTCTTTATGAAGTAATCTTTCTATTTCTTATTTCTAAAATTATGTCGCTCCACGACGCTATCTGTCTTCAAATAGAAAATTAACATTTTGTGTCAATTATAAATATAGTATTGGTAAACTAGTAAAATATTATTTATTTATGTACCATAAAAAAATGTTGGAAAAAACTTTATTGGTAAAAAAAAGTGTCCAAAGGACAACTTATCCCTATTACAGAGATCTCTGCCAGCTAACCTATGAATTGAGATAATTTATATTTAAGAAAAAGTTGGTACACAAAATTACTTAGGATTACTAACTCATTATAGGTTAACTTACTCTTCTCTGTTCTAATATATACTTTTTATGCATATGAAAAATATTTTGATACCTTATAATTTTCTTGTACTCAAATATGAAATGTTTTTCAAAAACTATAGGTAGATGCATTCACATGTTATACTTAGTTAAGAACAAATGTAATGAAACTTGACTTTGCTTTTGCAATTTTATATAGGCTTCAGTGGTTTAGATATTCTAATCTATTTCAGACTGCTAAAAAATCTCTAAATTTATAATTTACATGAATATATTGCTAGAAATACTATGATTAACAAATTTTTAATTAATTAATTAATTACATATGTAGAATGTTAAATCACATTGCCATAGTTTAGATGACCATATAGAGTATAGACCCTGTTATGTGGTATCCAGCTGAGTAGAATAAACAACTCTCCTTTCTTACCGACATATCATAAAAGGCGACTCAGTAAATTGACATCAGGCATGCAGCCTGTTGTTAAATACATAGCCAAATCAAATGTTGTGCGGACTCCACTTAGAACTCATCATCTCATACTTAAAAGACTGATGTTAATCCATGCAGATGTCTCATTAGGGTCTTTATTCTCCAACAAAATTAACATTTTTGAGATAATTTTTCATCAAATTTATTTTGATAATAATAGTCTGTAATGTCCCTAGACTCATTTCTTACCCTTAAGTTGACCCACTGTGTGGTATCCAGTTTGGTAGAATAGACAACCCTCCTTACCGAGATGTCGTAAAATACGACTAACGTAAGTTGACGTCAGGCTGGCGGCCAGTCATAAAAACGCAGCCAAATCATGTTAAAAGTGCCGACCCCACTTAGAGTGGGATAAGGGCAGGAGGATATATAATAGTCTATAATGTCCTATTATAATAATTTACAGGTGTCATGCTCAGAGATTCTCATGGAGTGGCCCAGGTCAGATTTGTTACTGGCAAAAAGATCCTACGTATCATGAAAGCTATGGGCCTTGCTCCTGACCTACCGGAGGACCTCTACTACCTTATTAAGAAAGCTGTCGCCATGAGGAAGCACTTGGAGAGGAATAGGAAGGACAAGGACAGCAAGTTCAGACTCATTCTTGTAGAGTCCAGGATCCACAGACTGGCACGCTATTACAAAACGAAGAGCGTACTTCCTCCAAACTGGAAATATGAGTCGAGCACTGCTTCAGCTTTAGTGGCTTAAGATTAATAAAATAATATGTAAATTTTATATTGATTTTTATTTAACTTACGCCCCTTGAGATGTATGAAAACTTTTAAGCTTTATAAACAAGCAACACTTTTCCTGATAGATTTTACTGATCTCACCTAATAATTCACAAATATTGACAAAAAAACTACATTATTATTATGTTGTACTTTTTACTAGTCTTTCTGTACTTGAATATCTTGTATTGACAATTTTATTTACTGGTTAGAACATTTTTTGTACTGAAAATTAGCTATCATATTGTCAATCTATACAATGTCAAATTCTTGTTTTGTACTACATTTACATTAATAAAAAGTGTAGTAACCTGAGTCCTATAATATTATTGTTACATCAAAATTATTTTAAAGATTCACTTATGTTTTTTGTAAATTCAATTAAGTTCTGCCTAACTTTTTTGTTTTTAAACAATTTGATTAATTATATAAAGACAGCTTTGATGTAACTATAAAAAAAAGATTTTTTCTCAATGATTTATTACAATATAATCTAAAACTATACATTTTAAATACAACAAAAACCATAAGAAGAAATGTACCTCTTTAGATAAATCATTGAATTATATTTAAAGAAAATAAAAGTAACATTTTTTTAAACATAAGGGTTCCAATTACTGCCATCTTCTGGGTGCAAATTATTAGTGATAAGTAATACCACATCAACTATCCACCAAATACCCAGACCTCCCAATGTTAATAATTTTCCCACTGCAGTACCTGTTTGGCCTAAGCAAAATCTGTCCATACCTAAGAAACCTAGTAATATACTATAAATAAGAGTAGTAGTAAAATAATGTCCAGAATAACGTACACATGGAAAACCGTCTCTCAGAAAGCTACGGGTTCCATGACATTCAATACCATCAAGAGCTTTACACTGCACTTTAGTTCTTTCTACTTCTTCATATCTCACTCCACCAAACTTTATGCAGCCATGTTTCACAGCCTTTTTAGCAGTCTCATTTCCTTTGTGGTCGACAGGATCATCACATTCTAAGAATTCCAGAGGTAAGAAACTGCATTTCACTAACGGACCACGGGGGTTATACTGTTCTTTTGAGTATGGGTCACTTTCAGAAATACATATTGACAATATTGATAATAAAGCTGCAAGTGCACAAATTAGCTTCATTTTGAGTGTTCTTCATTATCTTTCTTTGACTATAAACAACATCATTTTTTGTTGTTAATAATTTATTTACAATTGCGAGTCCTTAAAAACACCAATTAGATATACTTGCGTCGTACTTATACAGATCCGAATCAACGTTGTTACTCGTTGTATATTATTCTGAAATGAGAATTGACGGGAATAAAAATACAAATTAAAAAATTACAAATAAAGGATTTAGATTTAAGAATCGATTATTTTTTCATAAAAAATCGATTATTTTAAGTATCCCTGTTTCTTTTTCACTTTTTTCTTGTTTTTTAAGATTAAATATATATTGTAGAATGAAACCTATGTAGCCAAACTACACATTTTAATCGAATTTCACAAACAGCGCATCTGGCAATATTATTTCTTGGCAGTAGTCAACTTTAATTGGCCCTTATTGTAAATAATTATTAATATTAAAAAGGCAACCTTTCTATTTGAAAGGAAAGTAATGAAAAAAAACGATAAAAAAAAACGATTTATTTTAAAGGGGAAAAAATCGATTATTTATTAATTGATTTTTCTACTGATGTCACATCCCCACTCTTATATTATAGTCTATTATCTATGTCTTAGACCATAGAAATAGACTAATTTATACACTGTCCATTATATTAACCATCTTTTGACAGATTGACGATTTACATATTTAGTGATGTCCTAAAGATTCTCGTATGCGATACCATTCCGATTATAGTACCTACTATCATTAATCGAATTACGTACCTAAGTAATTCGATTAATGATAACCTACGTAAACTAATAACAGATATAGAAATCAACATTTTGATTTAATATTGCCTTAGTTTTTTGAAAATAAATGTTAATCCGTGTGTATTTATTATAATCATAAAAAATATATTATACATCAACTGGCAACATCAACAGACCTTCCGCTCGGCCGCCATTTTGACGTGATCTGTCACTCTCAACGAAACGCCCGTGATAGTCACACGCATTTACGTTCGCTGAGTGTTCTCTCGCATCTGTTACACCTTGAGTTAAGTAGCTTTATTCCTCGGAAAAACTTTTGTGAAACTTATATTAATTGATCGTGAAAATGCCGAAAGGACGTCTGTTGAAAGCACAATCGAGACAGTTAGTGTTAAAACTTCATGAGTATTTTGAGCAAGAAAATCAAAATGGCGGACCTCTTATACCTATCACGCAAGTCCGAAACCGTGTTGCAGCCGCGTTGGGGATCAGTCTATCAACTGTGACTAAAATCACTACTGATGCCTACGGCAGGAGCGGCTTGGAGCAAAACAAACCATCTACACCAAAAAGAAAGCGCCGGGCTCATAAGGTGACAGCTGTTGATGACTTTGACGCTGACGCTATTCGTCGTCATGTATATGATTACTACTTGAGAAAAGAAATTCCAACTTTGAGAAAACTTATTGTTTCTTTGAAAAGAAGTGGTCTATTTCATGGTGAAAAATCTTCTTTGGTCAAAGTTTTGAACACAATTGGCTTTTCATATAAAAAGTTAAATAAAAGAAAATTATTAATGGAACGCACAGATATAGCTATAGCACGTTGTGATTTTTTAAGAGAGGCAAAGAAAATACAAGATTGGGCAAATATTGTTTTCACGGATGAAACATGGCTCAACGCTAACCACACACTATCTCGTTTCTGGACTGATGATACTGCTGATTCCACCAATCCTCAGTACCAATGGGAAAAGGTGAGCGCCAAAGGATTTGTACAAGACGCACTGTTGGCATTTAAATCGAAGAAATCAAATGACTACCACGAAGAGATGAATGCAAATGTGTATGAAGAGTGGTTCAAAAAAATGCTCATTTCATTGGAAGAACCATCAATAATTTTTATTGATAATGCGCCCTACCACTCCCGTCAAATTGACAAAATGCCAACACAGGCTAATAAAAAGCATGAAATAATTAATTGGCTTCGGGACAATGGAGAAAATGTGGACGACTCAATGTTAAAAGTTGAATTAATAAAAATATTAAAAACCAAAAAGAGAGCAAAACGCTATGTAATCAATGAAATGGCAGCAGAATATGGCCATACTGTTCTTCGGATTCCTCCATACCACTGCCAGTACAACGCAATAGAACTTATATGGGCACAAGTAAAAGGGCATGCTGCGAGATGCAATACAAGCCCCCCATTCACAGCGAATAAAATGTTGCAATTGCTAAAAAATGCTTGCACCCACGTAACGGCCGAGAACTGGGCAAGTGTGGTGGAAAGAACTAAAAGAGTAATATTCTCTGATTGGGAACGTGATATTGCGTTTGATAATATATTATCTACACAAGAGCTAATAATAACTGCTACTGAAGACTCCTCATCGGAGGAGTCTAGTGTTGATTATCATTCCGACGACTCGTGCTAATAAAATAAATTAAAATATCCTGATTGTTTTATTTGCATTCATGTATTAACTAAGAAGAAAGTAAAACTTTATATAATGTTATTAAATGTCTTTTAATACTCGTAACATCGATTTCTACCGATTATTTTTAATCTGTGGCATAATCGTAGTAACCATTATGTGTGACATCACTAAGTGGGCGGTACCCATCCATAAAGTACAAATATTATTTGTATGATATTTGTACGTAAGCAATACAAAACTTAATGAGCGTGAGCTGTCAAAAGACTGATAATATGATGGACGCAGTATAACTTAGAATTTAGATCATACATTACAAACTATGTTATAGTTTTTTCTGAGGAAATAATATACTATAAATAATTATTTTTTACCTTAAGCAAAACCTTATGGAACTTAAAAATATGTGATCGTTATCCTTTTGATGTTGCTATCCAACTTTGTGTTTACCTATTCCTTTCTTTCACATAGGTAGGTACCCAATTAAGATGTAAATCATAGAGTACTTACTAAAATATAAGTAAAACAAGATATTTTCGATTTCTGTAAAGTTTATTTAACCTTTGTATATGGTCTATAACCAGAGGCTACAAGTTATATAGTGAAGTTTATTCTAACTTAATTTGTCACTTGTCAATTTGACATGTCTGGTTATTTTTTGGTTGGTCCTTATTAATCTTTTTGTGATGAATTTCCTTTTTATAATATTCCAAAGTTAGAAAAAAACAATAAAATGGATGTATTCAACAAGTTCTACTCTTCAGTCAGTAATACTGTGTCACAATTATCAGGTGTTTTGCCAGGAAATCCTGTGACGAGAGAATTTGAAGCAACCCAATTCATAGCCAGCGCAGGGCCTGGTATGGAGAACTTTTTATTTTATATATGCTGAAAAACTGTAAACAAAGTAGTAGTTTATTTTCAAAACTTTTGTTTCAGGTTTGCTGTGGAAAGTATATAAAGGGTATAAGAAGTCAACGAAACAAGAAGCGTCAATATTTGTTTTCGAGAAAAAGCAATTGGATCGTTGGTCAAAAGCAGACAAAGATATCATGATAGAGATATTAAAACGCGGCATTGTTCAGTTAACAAAGTTGAAACACCCTCAGATATTGACAGTACAACATAGTTTGGAAGAGAGTAGAGAAAGTTTGGCATTTGCAACTGAACCTGTGTTCGCTAGTCTTGCCAATGTCCTGGGCAACACAGAAAATATGCCACCACCAATACCGAGCCACTTAGTGAATTATAAATTGTATGATGTTGAGATCAAATATGGTTTAATGCAGATTGCTGAGGGACTGGCATTTTTACATAACGACGTTAAGTTGTTACATCATAATATTTGCCCAGAGTCAATTGTCGTTAACCAGCAGGGAGCTTGGAAGATATTTGGCTTTGATTTTTATATTGCCAATCAGAGTATGACAGGTTCGGCTCCTTTTTGGCCATTTAATGAATATTGTCAAGCGATGCATGCCTTAACTCAGCCAGCATTAGACTACTTGGCTCCAGAATATGTCCTATCAGCCTCACATTCACCGGCCAGTGATATTTACTCACTTGGTATGGTTATTTACGCTCTGCACAGTACTGCACACCAGACTTTAGGTAATATAGGTAGTGATTATTCAAAATTCAAAAGATTCGCAAACGAAATGAGGAATTTACCACCATCTAAATTACTTTGTGTGAATGATGGCTTAAGGGAGTATGTTAAGCTCATGTTAAACGCAACACCTGAATTGAGGCCAGATCCACACCAATTTTTGAAGGTAAAATTTTTTAATTTTATCATTTGATTATATTTTAATTCTACTACATTGGGATTTCTTATTCTATACTGCTAGGTAAAGATTATTTCACTCCTTGAAATATAGTTAAAAACTCTGATTTTTTTCAACTGTACTTATTTTCCACTTTTTAGTGTAATTTAGTTAAATTTATATATGTAATAATATGATTAATGCTGCAATTATGAGTGGCTGAACAATTACTGTATAAGAAATATATATATTGTATTTTGTTTTGCTACACTATCTGTCAACTGACTCTGGTGTGCCTTAAAATTTGAATAAGTTTATGTTCACACCTATTTATGTAACTTTAATATTGTGTATGAACAAATAAATAAAATAAAAAAATTATTCATTCACTACGACAATCTCAATGATTGTTTCCCCCTAAAACCGAAGCATCGTCAGGAGATAGGAGATAGGATACTGCTTGTGTTGTGGGCTGTTGGTGGTGTCTTTTAATACGTGCTGTAACTAATCCTGCATGCATAAGGTATGAGAACAGTTTTGCTTCCTGAACTTAGCATTACATAGATTTTCCTAACAAATGCAGATTATAGCAAAATAATTCTATCATAATTATCATCTTTGGTTTTTAACAAAACACATTTTAATTTATGTAAAATTAGTTTCACAATTTTAGATTCCATACTTCGAAGATATTGGTGTGAAAACTCTTAATTATTTGGACTCGTTATTCCAATGGGACAACCTGCAAAAGTCACAGTTTTATAAGGGTCTACCACAAATTATACAGAAAATGCCTCACCGCATATGCATATATAGGATTCTGCCGTGCCTGACCAAGGAGTTTGTGAACCCACCCATGGTACCGTTTGTTCTACCGAACGTGCTTCTAATAGCCGAAAATTCTACAAAAGAAGAATTCGTGAAGTACATATTGCCTGTGCTGAAACCAGTGATGCTTATCCAAGAACCGATACAAATACTACTTATATTCATGCAAAAAATGGAGCTTCTATTAAAATTAACACCTGGAGATGAAGTAAAGAGTGATATCTTGCCAATGCTGTATCGCGCGTTGGAATCAGACGCGCAACAGATTCAGGAACTCTGTTTATCCGTGTTGCCAACGTTTGCTTCACTAATCGATTATCCGGCGATGAAAAATGCGCTATTACCGCGCATAAAGAAGCTATGCTTGAATACAAATTATATATCGGTGAGGGTAAATTGTCTTCTGTGTTTGGGGAAGCTTTTGGAGCATTTGGACAAGTGGCTGGTATTGGATGAGATAATTCCCTTCCTACCGCAGATACCTTCGAGGGAGCCGGCAGTCCTTATGGGCATATTAGGTAAGTTCAATTGTTATGAATTGTTATTTTTATATAATGAATACACACCTTTTTTACATGTTAAAATGTAGATAGTAAATAGATAGTGTATGTTTTCACTATATGAGAAATAATTCTTTGTTATTTTCCCCTTTAACTGATTACTCGTATTTTTTAATTTTATTTATTTTGCTATTTTTACAGCGATTTATTTATTGTTAAATTTTTGTTACTAATTTATTTCATTTTATTGTCATTGGTTCTTGATTAGTTTATAGAGTTTGAAGGAAATATTTTACCCGCAACTACGCAGCCCGCAGGTTGATAGATGGCGCTTTTCAATGTTATCCTATTCCTGTTAAATTTACAGCATTTCTTTATACTATATGTTACCCCAGTGTGGAAGGAAAATAGTGCCAAATTCCATCGATATTGGTTTAGTGGATTCGTTGTGGAAAAGTAACAAACATACATCTATACTCACAAACTTTCGCATTTATAATACTAGTAGGATTAAATGATGGTGGTGGTCTGCTTAGTTGACAGTAATATAAAGTACGTTAAAACAATAATTTTATCTTGCATGCGAATGAGATGATGTTAAGATGGATGTTTGTTGCGATAACAACAAATCAGATAACAAATATATTATAACGCAACGAAATTTTTGCTTTATATTTGAACACTTGAAGTAAATAAGGCACTAACTACCTAAATGCAATTTGGTTCTAAAAGCCTTTTTAGAACCAAATTGCATACTTAGTTCGAATTTTAATTTTTAGGTACTTAGTGCCTTATTTACTTCAAGTGTTCATTTATTCAATAAATAAGAAACTCTTTTCCTTGAAGTCAATCAATTTATTCTTCGTTAACAACTTTTTTTTTAATTCTTAAAAACGCTACCACTGATTCGGAAGGTTGTTCCAAGAACCAGCAAGAAATTTGGCGGATAATCGTTATCCTTTCACAAAAAGAATGAAAATATTATTTTGCTATAATCCATCCATATCCATAGCTAGTGTGGTATCCGGCTGAATAGAATAGTACCACCCTCATTTCTTACTGAGGTGTCGTAAAAGGCGACTAAGGTAAGTCGACCCGCCGTGTGGTATCCAGCTGAGTAGAATGGACCAACCTCATTTCTTACCGAGGTGTCGTAAAAGGCGACTAAGGTAAGTTGACCCACCGTGTGGTATCCGGTTTAGTAAAATAGACCACCCTCTTTCTTACCGAGGTGTTGTAAAATACGACTAAGTTAAGTTGACGTCAGGCAGGCGGCCGGTCGTAAAAACGCAGCCAAGTCATGTGACAGCATGTTTATAACATGCTGTGCCAACCCCACTTAGAGTGGGATAAGAGCAGGAGGATGAATCCATAGCTATAATCCATTTATCGCGGATTATAGCAAAATAATATTCTGATTAGTTTTGTATTATGGACCTCCGCAAAGTAACGCCTAATTCTATAAAATATTTCGTTATCCTTTTTTTATATGAGGAAATTCTTTATGGGTACTGCTATTCGCTTTGGAAGTAGTTATGTAGGGCTCTTACCGGCTAAAACCTCATGTTCCACCTTGCTGCTTGGTGGAGCACAGGAATACTGAACGCATCACGTCTACACCCTCGTCAATTCTTGCTACTCTTGTAGAGTGTGGATAGACTCTTGCATCACAACCGACGCATTGGGAACACTTAATGCATCTACCAGTTCCAGGGATGTTATCTCGCGGAAGGAGCCGGCGGGTTGGGTCCGGGAAGTCGAGTCCTTGGATCCGATCCGCTGCAGGCGAGTGGGGCACAGACGACTCGCCGAAGTCCGTCGTATGCCGCCCTAACGTGGACCTCTGGGCGTTCCGAACGGGGTCTTATCGGACGCCCATCGAAAATGTACCCAAGGCGGTCGTTGCATCTGGTGCTCCCGATGCATCGTCTAGCGGAAGGGCCCCCCCCTGAGGGGCACTGTTAGAGAGGCCCCAACCCAGAGGTGGCACACTCTGGGGTACAGAGTTGCTGCTGGCGGGGATGGGGGTAATGTCTTCATAGGTACCCTATACCCGCCACCAGCAGCGTGGAACACACAGGTTATTTTAGTCGGTGCGAGTCCGACATAACCGTCGCCTGCCCCCGTCGGGTGGCGGTACCCATAAGGGGTTTTTTCCTGTTAAAAAAAAACAAAAAAAATCTACCACTTCGAAGAACTTTATTCCAACCAGAGCGTCGAATTCCCATATTCGTCGCCCGGAGGATCTTTGTCCTGATTTTATCCGTCTTCATTTTAAGGGATATACAAACTGACTCTCAGTCACAAGAAGCTGGGCATCACGAAGGAGGTGATGGCGACCAAGGTGCTGCCTTTCCTCATCCCGTTGTGCGTCGAGAACGGCCTCACGCTGGCCCAGTTCAACGCGCTGATATCCCTGGTCAAGCAGATGATCTCCAAGGTCGAAGCTGAGCATAGGACCAAGTTGGAGCAACTCAACTCTATACAGAACGAGTCCAAGTGAGTTTTTTCAAATACGGCGTGTAATACCTTTTACTTTCGAAAGTTCTCATTTTGATGATTTATATTCACTTTCAGTTACACAGTGAATGAATTGTCGTGTGATAATTCAATGGTACTTTTAAAAAAAATAATTCTAACGTATTCAGTTCTTATTTTAAATTTGTAGCTCCTTTCAAATCAGACTATATTTTGACACATCTCAGCGTTTTTAAAAAAGGTACTTGTATAATATGATGTTGGTATAATATAAATGCCAATTCCAGGATGATGGAACACGCCCTCACACCGCCAGACGGCCTGGTCTCCGCTCCAGCACCTCAAAACGACATAGACAAGATGTTCACCGGCCTCGGCATAGACCCATTCTCTTTCAACAACCAAACTGAGAGGAATGACCGTGCACCCACAATAGAAAACGCTTCTTTGACTATGGAAGATAAGCAAAGGTGAGGAGTCAACAGATTTTATTCAAATTCATATTCATTTTATTCATTCAGTCATAGTCAACTAAATAATATTCAGCCTTCTGCCGTTATCCCACTCTAAGTGGGCATAACATGTTAAAAACATGCTGTCACATGATTTGGCCACGTATTTTACGACCGGCCGCCTGCCTGACGTCTACTTACCTTAGTCGTATTTTACAACACCACGGTAAGAAAGATGGTGGTCTATTCTACTCAGCCGGTTATCACATGGCGGGTTGACTTACCTTATTTTCCTTTTAAGGTTCTTTGGTAAAAAGTGAGAGTGGTCTATTCTTCTCAGCCGGATTCCAAACGGCGGGCCACCTTACCTTAGCCCCCTTTTACGATACCTCGGTAAGAAATGAGGACGCCTTTGCCTAAATATGAAATAATAAGCCGTTACTTTACTATCCTTAATTTCCATTTCAGGATAGCCCAGCAACAAGAAACCGCCCGTAAGCTATCACGACAACCCCCACCTAAAGCTATTCCAATACAATCAATAATACCCCCTCCCCAACCGAAGCCAGTAGACCTAACCAGTTCACTCCTCCAGAACAACCTCAGCCAATTAACAACTAAAACATTCCAGTCAACGTCCAATGTCCAACCGACGTCCAAAATGACAAAACCAATTCCCAACCACACTTCGTTATTAGGTAATTCAACGGGCTACCAAAATTCCAAACCTTTTGAAAATCAGCTGGCGTTACCACCTAGTACAGGCTGGACAAGTCCCAATAGCGGGAATTACACCAGTCCGAGCGGGAATTTCACGAGTCAAAGTGGGAATTTTACGAGTCAAAGTGGGAATTTCACGGGTCAAAGTGGGAATTTTACGAGTCAAAGTGGGAATTTCTCAAGTACGACCGGTAATTTTAATAATAAATGGGCTAATAATCAAAATCAAACCAATACGATACAAGATTGGTCCGCATTTGAATCTCTTCTACCTACACAGGGTCAAAGTAATAGTAATATTAAAAAGTTAAGTGACAGTGAAATGATGGATTTATTAAGTTAATTTTTAATTTTATTAAAGTTTTTTTTTGTTCAAAATATATGAAGGAATCTTGCTATTTTGAATACTTCTAAAATTTTAATCCGACTGAATGTGACAAGTGTTTTCATGTAAAATTGACATATTGAAAATGGCGAATATTAAAAGTAATAAAAATATTCTAAATTTGGTATTTCAATAAAAGTTACGAATATTCGAAACTATATCTAAACTACACATTTGACAATTGTATTATTATTTAAGCATACTTTTTTAAAAGGGAATCAATAATTTAATATGAGATTATTTATTTTTAAAATAAAACAAAAAGGGTGTTTACTGAAAATTTTGAAAACGTAAATTTTAAAATATTAGATAAATGAAAATATAGGAAAATGTATTTTTATTTGGTAATTAAATGTTGGAAAACATCCCTTTAACTATAACCTAATTAGATTTTGGCATCCAATCTTTTTTTCATTCACTCATCAACGTATTTCTGTATAGTCTATGGTTGGTTTCAAAGACCTACATTAATATAATATATTCTGTCTTGATTAAAATTAGATCTTTTTGTATCGTCCTATAATAGTTGCTTTGCGCTTCAGTTACATTAAAAATATGCTCTGGAAAATAATTCTTAAGTTCCTAATTTAATCTGTGGATAAAAACATTAGGCTCGTTGTTGACGAATAACGAGAATTAAATATAAAAATTCGAACGAGGTTTGAAGGTTTGAAATTCGAACATTCCTAATAGTTATTTTTTTATGTTTAATTTTTAAGAACTCTAAGAGTTATTTATTTTAAAAATGAAGTTCAAATGTTAATATAAAAGAATTAAATGCATATGCTGCTTTTAAATAAAATATTTTTATTTATAAAAATACCTAAATAGTTCTATAGTTATTTGAAATAATTTTATTATTCTATATTATTTTACATTTTTTTTCTAGATTTCGATGTTTAACTGTCAAATGTATATAATTGATCAAAGGAATCTAAATAATTAGCAGATACCTGATAACAGTTATTTTGACTTTTGGGTTCTTTATTTTGTAATATTTATTCATTTTTAGTACACGACATTAAATTCAAATATATATATTTTTAAAATTCTGTATTGGCCTTTGCCCATTTACAGACAATTATAAAGAGTATCATAATAATAAAAAAGAAGACCAATATTATCATTAATTTCGACTTAAACATAAAAATCTACATTAAATATAACAATAAATTAAAAATATTAGAAACAATAAATGTTTATGCACACTGCATTAATTTTATTCACAATTTTACTTACACGTGTAATATCCGAATGTATTTTCTAACGACACGACGTCGATAGAAAATCTAAAACAATGCCTATTTATATTTATTTCGTATTATATAATTTAAATTCAATAACAATTGTGATGTATGGTAACACTGATATTTGTTTATTGTAAAAACTATAACTATAAAATAATAAACTTTGATCAAAAAACATCTTCAGTTGCTCCTTATTAACGTAACGTGGAAAAAATGCATTACTTAAAGAACTTTACCTTTATCTTGATAAAATAAACTCAAAAAAAAGAAAAGATACCTACATGGTGTTGCTACAGTGAAAATGTAATTTATAAAACAATATACATTGTGTTTACATAAATTAAAGTCAACAGACCTAATATTAATTTAAAAATAAATGATAGTCATTTTGTTTAAATTATTTAATTATTTTAATCGATGTCGTGTCGTTTCTTATAATTTATCTTAATTTTAATTTAAGTACATAAATCTACTGTAGGCGACTGATCTCTAAAAATAAAAATACATAAAAAAAATATAATTTTTCTTATTACACTACACTTCCTATTGTTAATGTAATTTGTTATTTAAAACGTAAAAGTAGCATTCTGGTAAACTTTTCCAAATGCTTTACTTTTTTTTAAATCAATATGTTATTTTCCCCAAAATGTTGCCATCCATATTAAAACTATTGTAATTGACTAAGATAAAAAAAATTACTGCAACTTTATTGTTATCTTTCGATTCTTTATTGAGTTTGACTGGCCTGTTGGAGCAGTGGTCAGTGACCCTGCCTTCAGCTCCACGGGTCGCGGGTTCGATTCCCGCCGAGGGCCAACATGTTCTAAAAATGAATTTGTTGGTCTTCGAGCCTGGGTGTATATTTGTATTTAAGTATGTATTTAAAAAATATATATGTATATATTCACCAGTTGTCTGTCTACCATAACACAAGTATTAAATTACTTACTTTGGGGATGGACGACCGTGTGTGTAAGTGTCCCATATATTTATTTATTTATTTATTTATTGAATCATATTGCATTATTACAATTTTTTATTATCCTTAAAACGACTTATTATCTATTGCAATAAATTAATATTAATATACCAAAATACTTAACTATCTCATTCTAAATTTCTGACTTTTTTATGACAGTAACTTTAGACTTACCGTGCTAGTATTTTAAGTGCTTTACGTAGTTACATATTGTTTTTCATTCAGTGTTGCCAGTAAATTTTTTGTAACTAAACTGATTAGCAGTTTTGTTACAAAAAACTAATCGATATTTACATACTTTGGTAGTTTACTTTTACAATAATGAAGTAATGACACATGTTAGTTGCTAAAGCACTTGTATATACTTGTATTACATAGTCCATTGCAAAAAGCCTATTATGAGGTCATAACCTTTTGTGTTCATAGCTTCGATATTTAATAGTTGTTATGTGTACTTGTATTTATGCTGTTATGTTACGAACTGATTTATGTCATATTATTTCTTGATTTTATAATTTAGAAATTTAGTTAACGTTTATTATATTTTAGTTAAAGCACGAGACATCACTTTAAGCGATCTTGAAATAGACTATAATTTTTTTTTTCTATAGCTACTATGCTAATAGTTATAATTTATTTGCCGGAAATATTTTGTACGATTGTGTCTAATTTTGAAAACATAAATTTCTAAATATTTATATTATTAATTTGTAATATTTATTAATTTATATTAAAGATTATTTTCATTCGATGCTATCTTCACAGTGAAATCTATAGAAAAGTTTTCCACTGGCGTATAAACGTTTGAAATGAACATAAGAGTTATAACGATTGGCGAACGGTTTACGGGGATTCCCCGAGTCACAATTACTTATAATTTAGGCCACGGATTGATATTTTCGTGTTTTGTTCGACAGAAATTTGCAATTATTAATGCTTCTTATATGCATGTATCGCTCGTGCATATAAGTGCATAATTTACATAAGTTGTAAAGCGCTATTTGAATATGTTACTTTGACAAATTTGCGTTACATCGCTCAATTTATTGGTTAATTGTCGTTACTTATACCATTTAAATGGCTTAATGTAAACAAAACTGGTCCTGACCAAACAAGTGTTGTGATGCAACTGCTCCTAATAATGTTTAATATTTATTTTTATTTAAAACAGGTAACAAAAACATTATTAATAAAAAAAGTGTCGAAAAGTGAATTATATTTAGAAAAAACTGCCGAATTTTTTGGTGATTCTTCTCGGTAAAGGCAATTTTCGTAACCAGCAAAGCACTTGCTCATAAGTTTACTTCAATAAAGAATTGAATTTTGATTCAAAATTCTGAATTTGATTTGCTTCTATAGGTTGTCCAACAATTACCTACGACGCCTAAAGGACGCTGCGAAGAAAACGCACGCGGTCGCAGCCTGCAGTAGGCTGGCTATAAAGAAACATGTCTTATACTCATAGTTGTACACCACAGACCACACCAAGACGAATGTGGCCACGATGACGTTAGCGGTGGTCATGGTGGCGGTGGTGTCGAACTCGTTGAGGGCGTTATACAAGGGTTGCTGCAGCACGCTGGAGGCGGCGGTGGCGAAACTGGCAAATGAGCACCACAACACCAGGAAGCTTTTGTTTACTGAGAGGGTGATGCCTGGAATTCAGAGATATTGGGTCAATAAATATAACACGCTTACTTTTAAAATGACTTAGTTCAAAAAGTTGGTTTGTGGTTTGCAAGCACAGCGTACAAGACTCGTGAATGTTAAGCGACGTTAACTTAAAAGACAAAGATGGTATTGGAATATATTATAATGTATCTAACTAAATTATGCCTAATATTTATATAGGTCACTTTAATACTAAGTGTGCGAAATCTTAAAAAAGTGCGTTTTCTCTACATTTTGAAGATAAGGGTTGGAGCTAAGACCTAGCTAGTGCGAATTGGTTTCACATATCCGACGAATTGCCTCAGCTGTGAAACGGGACTACGAGCTTGCTTTTTAACTGTAAATACTGAAAGTTATAGTTTTTGAACAAGCTATTAAAGATATGGTATACAGTAGATAAAAAAGACTCACCGTAAAATCCAATCGCACCGAATACACAGAATGCGGCGCACAAGCGCGCTTTCTCGTTAATATTCTTCGGAAGGGCGATGGAGAACATAATGAAACAGAGGGCGACTGCGTGAGCTATAGCACTCATCGACGATACCTGCAAATTAAGTAAATAATTCAGAGATCTGAATATTTATATAAGATTTTGAGTCTTGGAGTCACTACATTCCTTCAACGTATATTGGAAGTTTAAACATATTCATATATTTAAACATAGGAAACCAGCAAAAATCTGAAAAATCCGTTTCAGATTTTTGCTGGTTTCCTAATCAAAAAGCGTCAAAATTGTCAATTAAACAAAGGTTCTAGAAAATTCATAGGTTGCCTGTTCGGCTTTTCCACTCTTTTAATTTAACTCGAATTGTTCCCTGAAATTGGACAAACAGAATGTTTTTCTTGGACTAGAACGTTTGTTGGTCAGAAATTATTATATTCTTGAGGTTTCTATCCATTAGACGAATTGTTGCTACTGATTGAATAAAGCTTTAAATTTATTGTTTACTTCTTCTTCTTCTTCTTCTTCAACCGATGGACGTCCACTGCTGGACATAGGCCTCTTCATGGGATCTCCAGAACACACGATTTTGTGCCGCTTGTATCCAGCGGCTCCCCGCGACCCTTTTGAGGTCGTCTGTCCATCTAGTAGGGGGTCTTCCAACACTGCGCTTTCCGGTGCGGAGTCGCCATTGTTTACTTACCGACCAGATATTCAATGATGGATTCAACTCCCACAGCATCGCCGGAAACAGCATCCCAAGCACCAGTATAGAGAAAGTCGTGCACAAATGCAACAGTGTGTACAAGTAGAAATTTAAATCGAGCAGCATATTAACAACTGTTATAAAGTTCTTTTTCATAGACGCTGTTCTTCTCGCAGTTCCTGGTGTCACGTCTGCGGTGAATACCAGGTTGTTCGATGGTGCGTTGACTGTCGTTTCTCTATACAGTGGCTGAGGGTTTTGTCCGTCTCTATCAATGTTTTCCAACTCTTGATAGCCGCTTATTCGGCTATAACTGTTGATGTCAAGCGTGCCAAAGTCTGATGAAAACCTATTCGTGGAAGGGTCAAATATATCAGTAAAATCTGAGGAGAATCTAGCACGCGTACTATTTTCTCTATCTTGCACAACAGGATCGAGAATCTCCTTCGCTCCCTTCTTGGATTTAAAGACCACGACGTCGTTCTCTTCGTCTTGTGTTGAGACGACATTATCTACTGCTGTCCTAGCCGCTCTATCGTCAACACGTCCATCTCTTTCACTTGGTCTCGCTTGTTCTACATTTTGCGTAGTCTGGTTCGAGAATATCACTTCATCATCGTCCTCTACTGCGCGGATCATGTTGTAAGTCGATCTTATAACCTTCTCAATGTACACGGGTCGTGTATATGCAGCTAAGAAGAAGCAGTTCTGCATGAGCAAAGCTCCATACACCATGACGACTATATCGGCGGTGTAAATCGTACAAAGGTATCCCACTATGAGGTAGACTAAAACATTGCCTAGAGATGGTGCCAGGCGCACGAATCTTTGGGCGAATGTCAGCTTTTCTCTAAAGTAATGAGTTATGATGACATCAGTTTGTTGACCCGTTAAAGCACCACCGGCACCTGGAAATGATGGAAACCAATATTTACACATGAACTATAAGGTAACATTTTTTGAAAATATAAATTTATTATAGAAAGCACCGTGTGGTATCCGGCTGAATAGAATAGTACCACCGTCATTTCTTACGAGGTGTCGTAAAAGGCGACTAAGGTAAGTCGACCCGCCGTGTGGTATCCGGTTAAGTAGAAAAGACCACCCTCTTTCTTACCGAGGTGTCGTAAAATACTACTAAGGTAAGTTGATTTCAGCCAGGCGTAAAATACATAGCCAAATCATGTGACAACATGTTATTAACATTTTGTGCCGACCCCACTTAGAGTAGGATAAGGGCAGGAAGATGATAAATTTACTATAGAAAAGTAAGATCTACTTAAAACCACATCCAAATTAAAATTATAATTATTATTTGGTTCATTTATTTCGTAGTACCTATGGAAAACTTTTAAGGAAATAAAGGACCGGCAATACAAGTCCGTTATAGACGTCTGATGGAACTCTATTAATATATTTTGTGTACACTAGCGGACACATTTTGATGATTTAAAATCTATGGTACTCGTCCCTCCATTATATATCTTCCTTATTATATCCAAGACTTTAAAAAGCGAAGTTTCAAGAAAATAAAAGTAAATTAAATTTATTGACATTAATATCTTTATATATATACGAAGTTTGCATATTTGTAAAAAGAAATAACGCCTGGTTCACAACGGCTAAAGAAAAATTTCGTCGGTGTACGAGAAATATAGATAGACTTGTTTTAGAGCACCGACCCAGAACTGAATTATATATGAGAAACTGTGCAGCACAATGTGTAAAAATCTACAATAATATTCTCAATAGTTTGAGTTCGCTACCACTAAAAAGTTTTAAAACTAGACTACGAGATTGGCTTATTAAATGTAACTTTTATTGTATCAAAGAATTTTTGAAAGGAAATTATGATTAAATATGATATTATTAAATAGATAATGTATGTATGATGTAAAAAAAAAAATGTATTTGTAAATTAATATTTAAATCGATTGTTTTTCTCTATTTTGACATTAAATTTTGCATGCCTTAATCGGTTAAATATACTGATACTAAATTTGTTTTCACCAGCATTGCTGTACGTGTATTTATGCAATAAAGAATTATTATTATTATTATTGAGAAAAAATAGGCCACTCCCATGCCAACCCGTCCATTGTAAACAAAATATGATCTATAGATTTCGTGTCCTCATTTCAAGCCCTAAGCCCATTATAAAAGATAACAAGTATAAATATACGTTTCTGCAACTAATACATTTATATCTGTTTGTTTGTAAGTTATATTTATACATTGATGTTCTTTTTATTGTTGATAATGCAAACAAGACAATTGACAAAGATGTTACTGAAGATTATGTACACAAAGAACTTTTAGTTTGCACACTATCGATGTAAACAAGTGTTTAAAATATGACGTAGCTTATAAATCGTATATGGCCGTCGTTAATCTATACATTTTATATACGTACAGACCTTGTATTGTAACCATTTTTAATGTTTCTTGATTAGTATTGCGATAAAATACTTAACATGCGTGGGAGCGTCGTTTTATCCGTAAAGTTTTACAAGAATTACCACTTGAAGGGTTAAGAATAATGTTATAATCATATTGCATTGATATTTATGTGTATATTTAATATTGGTGCTTTTTGATAGATTTGTGCTTGTATTTAAGGGAAGTAATAGGATGTAACAACGGTGGACGTATCCAATAGCGAAAGCCATCATCCTGATTGAGTTAGACCTATGGTTGCGGTGTTTCTCAACAAATGTATAAAAGATACCCTAAAAGTGAAAAACTTAAAATAGGTTGTACCTCTTGTCGTTCAATATAGTTTAGCAAGTAAAATAATTGCCTTTTGCAAACCGTTAGCTTAGGCTATTTTGATAACAATCTGCTGTCTACACTTTTAATCGAACTGACTTCTAGAATAAAGCCTTTAGAAATTGTTTAGACCCAAGTTTTCAAGAGTTGGAATCCGTAACCAAATCAGCTTGATATTCTACATGCACTTTATTTTGTATAACAAAAACAATTCAAGAGGATTTGAGGCTAGTTCTTGATGATTTCGTCCCATCAATTTTATAAGTAACATGGGATAATAATTTTTGTATGTTTTTATTAATTGTTTGTAAACGGCCACAAATGGTCATTGGATTCAGGGCCGTTTGGATCATCTGCCTAGACGGGGGTCCACCAATACTGCAGGGTCAGGGTCAAGAAGTATTAGGACCCAAAGTACCCGTTATGACTTGATGACAAATTTTAAATGTTGAGTAAACTTGAGCAATTAGGCTTATATGTTGTATCAATGATGGCAGGTTAGTTAATTGCGTTCTTTTTATAAGAAAAAAGTCTAAATATATGCGAAATAATAGAATAATAACAGTGTTCAATAAAACATAAAGTTTGCTAATATAGGCAGAGTAACAAATAGCACAGTATAGTAATGTGACCTTCATAAACAATAGCCACACAATGAGACGTTAAATGTCCTCACATAATACATGTTTGAACCGTGAAATATACGTACCGGCAAAAATTCCAGCGAATATGCTCACTATATGGTCGTTGCTGTACACATTTGTGGAATAACTTGAAAGTAACACACCAGCCACAGTCAGGCAGAGACCCGCCAACGCTGTAAACCGTGGCATGTTGAATATTTTCACCATAGCTCTGCACCAGGACTCGAGGAGAAGTCGTATAACCACCATAATGACAGGCACCAATGCTATATCTACATCCCAAATCTTCATTTTTACCCCTTCATCATGATCGTCTTCTCGTATCGATTTTAATATAATAATACCGTATAGGATTAACACTGTTGGCACCGTAACATGGTATATTACTGCCGAAACCACTATCATCCAGCCGTATCCTCCATCAGGCGGGGTTGGCCCAATTTCTGGTGAGGAGGCTACTACCCGATCCAGGTGAAGGTCTTCCACTCTATTTCCATTTCTTTCCCTCTGGGTGGGACGATTTTGTGGATTCTCCATAGTTTTTAATGAATAAACAATAACTTCATGACTAAATTGAATTTTTCAATGAGTTAACCACTATATAGATACGGCTGTTATCTTATCATTATCATTTCTTATAATCTAATGCTCCATATATTCAAAATCACCGCCAATGATCTAGCTCCTTACTAAACAAAAAAGAAATATGTTTTAAAATATATGTAGTTAACTTAAAAGAATATTAAAATTGTTAATATCTTTTTTTAATGTATACATGTTTATTTCTGTTTCATTAATTTTTTTCTTAATTTTGTTTAACCATCGTCTTTCAGAACGTATATTATAGTACACCCAAATCAAGAAGTACAATTTACAAATTCCTTAGCGAGTGTGAGAGCAAGAAAGCGACATACGTAGTGCTATGTGTGACAAAGATAGCGAGCTTTGAATTTTTAATGGTTATTCGATATTTTTAGCCGGATATATGTCAATATGAAATTGTCTAGACAACACCTGTAAACGACGCTCCTATTAGAAAATCCCCATAAATATCAATAATGTAAAGACAATTTCGCCTTGTCTCGTGCTCAAACACTGGGATCAATAAGTTAGCATTGTGTTTAGTACATATAAAATCACTTCAACTTCAAAATGGATTAGACTAAGTATGTGATTCCGCGAAGTAGAAGCATTTTAATTGCCCCGATTTCGTTATGCGATTTCATGGTGGATTATTGCATTTTACAAGACCGTTTTATAGAGGGAAATACTCATGGATATTGCGCGGGGGTCAGTTGTGAGTGTACAATAGCTCAGCCATGGAAACAGAGTCCGTTCGATCGGAAATGAGCAGCCGGTCCAGGCGCAGTTCTCGTCACAGACAGCACACGCACCGAAGTACTAGGTATGGTCATATAACTATTATTAATGTCATCACCATTCTCCTGCCATTTCCCCACTCTAAGTGGGGTCGACACAACATGTTTTAAACGTGTTGTGATGTTATCTTGCTAAGTATTTTAGGACCGGCCGCTTACCTCACACAAACCTTTACCTTAGTCTCCCTTGACACCTCAGTTAGAAATGAGGGTGGTCAATTCTACTCAGATGGATACAACACTTATTAAACATATTGTGGAGTCATTGTTGTGATGAAATTGATTATGGCATAAAACTTTAAATTTTCTACTTGATTATGACCTTTAATAGTCTACATTATTAGTCAGAGAAAGTAGTTTTAACAAATGTAAAAAAGGATTTTTTGTTCTCCCTTTCGGAATGTATAGAAATATGATCAATATTGACTCATTAAGGATTCCTTTTTATATTAAGAGGCTGCGGGATCCCAGGCTGGAGGCCATTCATTTTCAGTAAATAGTTGTGCTTATTTGATATTTACTTTGCCAATGTCACGTAGGATGAAGTACACACATAGGAGGTTGTTCGGTTAATCGATGTTTGAAACTATATGAGTATTTTTTTAAATTTTGGATTATATACTATTTTACAAATAGTGGGAACTTCTGGAATATTAACCCTTCACCTGTAACAGTTAGTGACAAAGTAAAATATTAATATTCAAAGTAATTACAATAATGAAACCTACTTGGTCACTAAATTGTTAGCTATGACTTCATATAACTTACTGTTATACTTAGACCATTTTTACATAAAATTACTAGTTTGCCCAGCCCCTCTTTATTTATTTATTTATGTACCATAAAAGATGTTGGAAAAAACATTGGTAAAATAATCTACGAAGTGAGACAATTTATAGTTAAGAAAAAATTGGTACGCAATTATCAAACATAATGAATAAGAATTACCTTAATTATAAAATACCTTAATTAGAATTACTTAATTACTTTACTGTCTGACTATTAAATGTTAACTAATCAGGAACACTGAATATTCTGTAATGCATGTTCCCGTAGGTACTACAGAATATTTCTAGTGTACAAGCTCTATACTTAAACTTTTAATTTACCTGAGTAATATTTTCAATATAAATATGCAAAGAATTATTTTGCTATAATCTGTGCTTTAAAAATCTTTAACTGTACTATGCAAATTCTATTACAACTCTGCGAAGCTGCACCTCCTTTAATAAATTATTAAGAAGTTTTTAAAGGCTAAACCAGCCAAATTAAAAGACAGTAAAAACTTAACAAAAACTGAATACACATTTTTATACATGCACACACATAAATTAAAATGAAAATAGTAAACAATATTCTATAATTTTATCATAGACAGTTAATTTTATTTACATTGTCATTTATATACATTTGTGAGTTCATTTTATTTTTAGATTATAAATATTTGTTTAGGTATCAGTCATTGACCTGTATATATGCTACAGTAAATTACTTCTCCAGACTAAATACGTAATAATGAAAAAATTTCAAATTGATAATTTAAAAATAGAAACATTTAATAATTTTTTTATATGTGTATACAGGTTTATTACTATCAAAAATATGCCTTAAGTTATATACTACTATACTTACATCTTGGCACAGTCGGTAGTGACTCTGCCATGACCTCCGTGGGTTGCGGGTTTGATTCCCGCCGAGTGCCAACATTTTCTATAAACGAATTTGTTGGTCTTTGAGCCTGGGTGTATATTTGTACTTAAGTATGTAATTAAAAAACATATAAGTATATATTCACCAGTTGTCTGTCTACCATAACACAAGTATTTACTTACTTTGGGATGGACGACAGAGTGTTTGTGTCCCATATATTTATTTTATTTATTTATCTGTAAATACACATAGCACTTTTTTCATTTTCTATATCTGTCACACAGATTCAATAAAATCATAATAAGAACAAATTAATTTGACACTATTAAAACTGAACATAAATAACATTTGAGTAAACGAAATGTAATTTGTAAAAGACGATTAACTTATCAGTTCCACAAATTAATGTTATCAAGGTTTTTAATTTGAAAATAATGTGCAGTTGCAGACGTTCTCTTGAAATCTGTGTTATGTTACAACCATTTGAAAGAGTCACGGTTGGTTGTTATACTCACCTTGAAAGTTAAAATAAATTATATAATGAGCGCCAAGTCTAACTTTTTATGAAAGCAATGAGGAAGAAGCGTTACTTGTTTCTTTCTAAGACATTGAAATGTGTAATAAAAATTAAATTATTAAATTTAACAATATAAACGTTAATGTGGTATCCGGCTGAGTAGAATAGACCACCCTTATTTCATACTGAGGTGTTGTAAAACGCGACTATGGTAAGTTGACCCGCTGTGTAGTATCCAGCTGAGTAGAACAGACGACTCTCGTTAACCCACCATATGGTGTCCGGCTGAGTAGAATAGACCACCCCTTTTTTACCGACGTATCGTAAAAGGCGATTAAGTTAAGTTGACGTCAGGCAGGCGGGCGGTCGTAAAATACGTAGCCTAATCATGTGACAACATGTTTATGACATGTTGTGCTGACCCCACTTAAGAGTGGGATAAGAATAGGAGAATGATGAATATAAACGTAAAGAAAATATATTTTGTAATAATCCATGATAAAATAAAATTTAGGTAGTGCTAAATGTAGAGTGTACTGTCTGTTCTCATAACTGATACTTGGAGGATTTGTGAAGACCCGTGCACTTTGAACTACCTGTAACATAACAATACACAAGCACTTCACACATTCAATACCACAATCTCAAGTGCTTTGACAGGAAAGTTGAAAGGAATAGTCGTAACCAAAGTTGTCTGCAATGAGGAATTTGAATTTAGACCCTTATAATGGAAGCAGCATGATGGAAATCTGTGGGAATATTAATTAAGATTGATACGCTTTTTATGAAATACTAGAAGTCTTTGGGTTTTATTAAATCTGCAACTGTTGGTACAAGTTATGTTTTCTCTTAATTAAGCCATAATTCCTATCCAAATGGCTAAACAAAAGCTGAACTTTACTACACTTGTTTCAGGAGTACCAAATCTCAAAGAAAGGACTGTGGTGACATGGCACCGTTTCAGACCAGCGTCAACATCAATCCCGAGATGGGAAGGGACGGCCAGGAAGTGATCGAGGTGCAAATCCTCCCCCAAGACGAGAACTGGGGCGAAAACACAACAGCCGTTACAGGCAACACTTCAGAAGGCTCGCAGTCCATGGAAGACGTCAGCAATTGGCCCATCGAGCCAGATAGTGGTTTAGGATTCGTTTGTTCCAGATATTTCGGAACGACAGTAGCTTTAGGTGTGACTTTTGTCTCTTTCGTCAGTCCTCTAGCTATGGTAGTGTTGCCCAAATTGGGTTTTTTTCCTGGTTTATCGGAAAATATCGCATTGCAGCCGAGTCAAAGGATCCAGTTGTTATCTTGTGCTGCTGAATGCAAAGGTATATTGCTTTCTTTAGCTTTCAAATTAGTTTTACTCGCTATTGGTATCTGGGCAGTATTCTTAAGGCCTCGGAATGCTGTGTTGCCGAGACTGTTCGTGTTTAGAGCTATGATGCTCGTTATTCTGGCTGTCTGTTCGTTTTCGTATTGGCTGTTCTACTTCGTCCAAATAACAGAAGCTACTAAAGCGTTGGCAGTAGGTGAAGAGGCTATGGATTATACGTCACTAGTCACGTATGTGTCCAGTTTTGCTGATATCCTCCTTTTCATACATTATGTAACGGTTGTTTTAATGGAGATAAGGCATTTAGAACCTGTGTATTATATTAAGATAGTCAGAAGCCCCGATGGGGAGAGTAGGTCGTATTCAATAGGTCAATTGAGTATACAAAGGGCGGCTGTTTGGGTGCTACAGAAGTATTATACAGAATTTCCTATATACAATCCGTATTTAGAGAAGATACCTATATCGAAGTCCCAGAGGAAGGCGCAGGCTAGTATAAAGTTTTACGAAGTGGACTCGAATACAAACACGCCGTCCGGACAGACAAGGTAATTTTATTTTTATATGCATTATGGCATGGTTAAATATATATTTTTTAATTTAGACAATTTTATCGCATAGGGGGCGTTTAAGTATTACGTAAGCAGATTTATTATAATTATTTACTCGTTCATTATCCGCTGAGCTAAAACAACATTACAAATGACAGCTAAAATATAATTTGCATTCTATTCTACATTTTAACATTTTTCCAATGGCTGAAGACAGGACTAAAATGACATTTTTAAAAAATAAAATCTAGCTAGATCGATTTATCGCCCCTAAAACCAACAACTACATGAAAATCGTTGGAGCCGTTTCCGAAATTTAGATTCTTATATACAAGATTAGCTCATTTAAATATTAAAGATTTATTTTGTTAGAAAATATATTTTTCTAAAACGATATTTAGAAAGATTGAATTTTGTCAAAGTTGTCTATATTACGAACTAATAATATCCCGCGGTTTGATTTGCGTAATTTTTATTTTTTTACACCTTAATAGATTTTTATAACGGATCACTATTTTTTAATGTTAATTAGCCTATGTTGCTCAGTAAGGATGCAGCTTTCGAATGGTGAAAGAATTTCTGTAATCGGTCCCGTAGTTTTTGTGTGAGAACATTACAAATATTCATTAAAATTTTTCCTCTTTATAATATTAGTATAGACCAGTGGTAGCTCTTAACTTTTTTGGTGATGGAACCTTTTTGGGAAGCTAAATACTTGATGGAACCCTACAAGAAAACAATAGTTTTTAAAAGTGTATTCTTTATTAATAAGCATAATAATAGTACAATGTAACAGTTACTAATTATTACTCACTTTACCACATGACAAGTACAATAATAATTATTGTATGGGTATGGGTAGTAAGTATTGAATAATATTAGATACTAGCGGCCTGCCCCTGCTTCGCACGGGTATAAAATATATATCCCATGTCAGTCAGTGTAAAAAAAAATGATTAAAATCGATCCAGTATTGATTTATTCATTACTACCCGTGGCCCGCAAGCGTTAAATTTGGAGAAAAACAATTTCCTTTCCCTACCAAGAAGAATTCCTGCTATCTTTGGAATATCTATGGATTAATGCTGTATTGTATAAAAAATTCTTCAAAAATAAGGCATTATTTTTCGTAAAAAGTAATTGTCAAAAAATGCTATAGTGAACCCACTATAGCATTTTTTGACAATTACTTTTTACTGGATAACCATCCATAAGAGATAGACATATACCATCGCGGACTTTTCTGTAGACCTTTTCGAGGTGTACAAATACTTAGTACATCATTTCGATAAATGTCGTAGGGTTTAGCCTGCGTTTGCAATGTAAGCGGAAAAAAATGTAATTATTTACAGAAACCTCAAAAATGACAGTATTTCTCTACTCCGTATTGAATGTTATTATACGTACAAACCTTCGTCTGGAATCACTCTATCTATTAAAAAAAAACCGCATCAAAATCTGTTGCGTAGTTTTAAAGTTTTATGCGTACAAGAAATGCGACAAACTTGTTTTATAATATGTAGTGATTAAAAAAGAAAAATTCTAATACACCAGCTGTTGTAACACATGTTTATACAAATACAAATAAATAAATAAAGTCGCGGAGTCAAAACGTTCGACCAGAGAGAGGTAATTTGATTTTTTTTTGTAAATTCTTGTGGAACCCCTACAGAGGTATCGCAGAACCCTAGGGTTAGGGTTAGGTTAGGGTAAAGCTGGTATAGACAAATGATCGGGTGGTAATTTAACGACGTATCGCGGGTACCATCCTGTATGTACCTGTATCCACGGGTGTGGGCAGATCAACAAGTGGTTCTTGCACGGGCAGCGCGGGCCGCCGCCGCGACTCGGGCTCGGCGCACAACGAGCGCTACTACGAGGAGGCGGAGCGCGAGCGGCGCGTGCGCAAGCGGCGCGCGCGCCTGCACTCGGCCGCCGAGGACGCGTTCGCGCACGTGCGCCGCGTGCGACTGTCCGCCGCGAACGGTCAGTATTTTATTTATTTAAATATTTTGGAAACATACAGTATATATAAGTTTTTTTATAAGTAACTAGCGGCCTGCCCCTGCTTCGCACAGGCTATATAAAAAAATCATTACTGCCCGTGGCCCGCACGCGTTAAATTTGGAGAAAAACAATTCCCCTCTCCCTATACAAAGAAGAATTCTTGCTATATCTATTATCTAAATTCATATACTACATATTTATTTTTACATTTTTCCCTATATTCAAATTCAAATTATTCTTTATTCAAATAAACTTGTAAACAAGTGCTTTTGAATCGTCAACTCTACTGCTGGTTCGGAAAGCTGTTTCTACCGAGAAGAGCCAGCAAGAAACTCGGCGGTTGCTCTTTTAAAAATATAATTCTTAATACTATTTACATTAAGTAGTTACTGTTTTGTACAGGTTCAAAGAGAGCTATATCCACACATTCTTATCTTCTAAATAATCTTCAAGAGTATAGATCGAGATATAAGAAGATAGATATAATCGATTATGTTTTCATCAAAAATCCATTATTTCGTAACAAAATAATCGATTTTTTTAAAATAGATTTATGCTAATGGGAACGCCGTGTGGTATCCGGCTGAATAGAATAGTACCACCCTCATTTCTTACCGAGGTGTCGTAAAAGGCGACTAAGGTAAGTCGACCCGCCGTGTGGTATCCGGTTGAGTAAAATAGACCACCCTTTTTCTTACCGAGGAGTCGTAAAATACGACTAAGGTAAATAGACGTCAGGCAGGCGGGCGGTCGTAAAATAGGTAGCCAAATCACATGACAACATGTTTGTAACATGTTGTGCCGAGTGGGTTAAGTTAAGTTAGAGTGGGATAAGTGCAGGAGGATGAGATTTATGCTAATGGGAAAAAATTCGATGAATTATTTTTCTACTCCATGTCCATTCCTAGGTATAGTAGAGGATGGATAGATCGCAAGCTTAACGCAAGAAAGATATAAGGTAACGCAAGAAAGATATAAGGTAATGGCACTAGTAATTGACCATTTACTACTTAGTCAGGGTTGTGACATGGAGTAGAATAAATCGTAAAAAAAATCGTTTTTTTTCCTTTAAAATAAATCGTTTTTTCAAAAATCGATTATTTTCATACGAAATAATCGATTTTTAAAAAAATACTATATATAAGTTCGTGTAGAAAAATTAAAGTTTCAAAAAAAAATTACTAGTAAAAATATATATATTAATGTAATAAAATGTTTTATTAATATTTTACTGAAGATGAATAGTGCGAGACTAAGTTGGTATGGTTATGTAATGAGGGATGAAAAACATGTGACCAAAAGAGTTTTAAATATGACACACATATTAAAGGAGTGGCACCAGAAACCCCACTTAGAGTGGGATAAGGGTAAGAGAATGATGATGACTTTACTGTTGTATCTTCCAGGCGGAGCCCTAGGCCCTCGCGAGGCGGCTCAGGCCGTGTTTCCGTCGCTCGCCCGCGCGCTCCAGAAGTACCTGCGGGCAACGCGGCAGCAACCGAGGCACTCGGCAGATTCCGTAAGATTTCCTTTTTACATATTATTAAGTTCAGTACACGTTTTTATAACAAAATTCCTCAACATTGTCTAGACTTGCTTTACACAAGTTTAGAAATTACCTTAAAACGAGGCTGCTAGCTACATAAAGCTTTCTATACTATCGAGGATTATTTGAGTGATAGTAGCATGTAGCAGCAGTTATGTATCAGCCTTTTAAACTGCTGTAATGGCAAAGCTTAAATTTTATTATAGAATCTTATACCCAAACCCACAAACGACTTACATACTTTTGTAAGGCACAAAACAGGAGCCACATGCATAATCGGTTCCTATTTTGTCTATTATATCCATCGACAATGTTACATTTTATACACAAAGGATTTTTATACAGGGAATCACGCGAATTTAACTTTAAATTAGTAAAAAAAAATCCCAATAACATTTACCCCATAACAATATTCCATTGAAGTAAGAAAAGTAAACAAGTTTTTCTGTTTCGACGTCTGTTATTATTGTATATTAACAATAAGAAACGCATTAAACGAATTAATTCATTGACCTAACCTTTAATTATTCACCTGTTGATATTACAATCACAAACAATGTCATATAGTTAATGTACACATAAAACCAGCGACCTGATACCTGACCTGGCCATTTCGAGGCCACAATCATCACCAAATATAATCATTGTTCCAGGTGTTAGCCCATCTCGCCAGATGCCTGTCCCAGGACGCGTCCCCGAGGGCCTTCCTGGAGCCCTTCCTGGTGGAGGGGCCCGTGCTGGCCGCCGAGCAGGAGGCGCGGCCCGTCCAGAGGTGGTCGCTCATCTCCGACGACCTGCTGGCCAGGCCCCTCGCCGACGGCATCGAGTTTCAATTACGACAAGGTATATACTTATTAACTATACTAATATTATAAAGAGGAAAAATTTGTATGTATGTTTGTAATGTTTTCACACAAAAACTACTGGACCGATTTCAAAAATTCTTTCACCATTGGAAAGCTGCATCTTTACTGAGCAACATAGGCTATAATAATATAGCCTATGATTATTCTCTATATCTATTTTTTTGAAAATATAAATTAAAAAAAAATATAGGGATCCGTTATAAAAATGTAATAAGATGTAAAAAAAAAATACGCGGGTAAAACCGCGTGATATTAATAGTAAAAACTAAATCTCCAAGAGCTGTCTGTCTGTATGTGATCGATTTTCTCAAAATCTACTGAAACGGATTCATGTGCGGCTTATCATGTTGCCATATAATTTTGCTATGTATTTTACGACCGGCTGCCTGACGTCAACTTATCTTACTCGTATTTTACGTCACCTTGGTAAGAAAGGGGATAGTCTATTCTACTCAACCGGATCCACACGATGGGTTAACTTGCCTAAGTCGTCTTTTACGACACCTCTGTTAGAAATAAGGGTGATCTTATTCTATTCAGCCCGATACCACACAGCATCAAATCAAGAAATTTCATTTGTTATACAAATTTATTTTAGGTGATGTCTCTCTAATATGCACAATAAAGCAACTACCCAAGTTTAGTCTGTCCGAAGAGGTTGTTGACCCCAAGAGCAACAGATTCATCCTGAGACTTAACTCTGAGACATCGGTCTGACAAGAGGACTTCTCTGTCCGCGACGGACACCGGCTGGTATGACATATGGACATTATTTAAAAACATTTATATATATGTAGGGAATTTGTTAACTGATACAACACAGAAACGTTTGGACTATATTTCATTCTTCAGACGAAAGTTTATAGCATATAGAACAGGTCGAGCAAGTTTTAACACGTTTTAAGGTCAGCTAATTATAATAATTCTATCACTCCGGATCGGGTCATTCGAAAGGAATATTTTATGATCACCATGATCGTGCAAATTTGTTTTCGATCATAAAAAAAATGCAGTTTGGAGTGAGTGTGCGAAAATGATGAGAAAACCTGAATCGCGAACCTTTGAACCTCGCCATTCCTTTGGCTTTAGCCAATATGGTGCTCTATTTAAAAGCTATGTGTTCAATCAACATGCATTGTGTGCATTTATTTATCGACATTAAAAATTGCTAGATGAATGTTAAAATAATCACAACATGGTCCTTCAAACCGGATTTTGTGTTCTTATTGGCTTAGTATGAAGTTTAAAGAACAAATAATGTAGAAATTAAACACTTCGAATTAGTTAGGATAATTTTCTCAAAAGAATCGTGCAATTGATAAAAAATAATCTCGTATAATTAAATCGTTTTTACGCCATTTTGTATTAAAAGACTTGATTGCATTTAGTATGTAGTTGTAAATTTGTGTCATAATGTTTTGATATTATATTAGATTTAGTAAGTTATAAGGATAAGGAAACGTTTTGCACAAATTGTAACAAAAGAAAGTCTTATAAATAAAACTTGCTTTTCTTCTGTTCTAAACGTATAATTGAGATCTTGTATATCATCAAAATCATATTTGAAGCATAAAAAAGAAATAGTACTTAATACCAAAATTATAGTTTAGGCCGACCGTACTTGTTTAGCTATTGATTTAGTTGTCATTAAGTAAATTTTGGTAGTCATTTATATTTGATGTTTGTGACTGTATTTTCTGTAGTTTTCGTTTATAATAATTGACACTTAATTTTTCAAAGGCAAACATTTTTATATTTGTAAATAATTTTTTAACATCTTTTTTTATAATCTGTTGCAATAAATATTTGCAATTTCTCATACTATTGTTTAAAGGAAAAGCAATGTTTATTTATAGGACTGTTAGTGTTCAAGTATATGAATTTCTAGGGGTATTTTATTTTAAATCATAAAGTATGTTCAATTTGTATTGGATATATAGGTCCAGACGCTTTATATATAATACTCGACGTATATAGTAGCATGTAAAAAAGACGCAGATTATATATAGTTATAATATCATATCATAGAGTAGGATAGGTATTTATTAAATAGATAAAATATCCAAATAATATCACAGATCAAAAAAGAAGAGGAAAGATGGACCCTTGCCAGAGCAATCTTTTTAAGTTTACAAAGGCAGTTGGGTTAAATATATGGGACAATAAATGTGCTTGTTACGTACCCTTCATTTTTTTTGATCTCATACTGATAAATAAAGTCTGATTTAAGACTTTAATTGAATGTACTTTAGCTATTAATATTTTTAGATCTTTTTCACAAATTTGTTAAAATTTCTAAGAATTGGACTAGTTAATCGATCTTATTATGTCCGATATTGATCACGATTTTCTTTTTACTTCATTCGTGTTCAGAATCAGATATATTATACATTGGAGGGCTTAAGAAGAAATCATTTAACACAGATTCGTGATACAGATCAAATATTTCAAACTGTAAAACGAAATTTTATTTAATTGTCAGATGTAAATGCAGTTCAGAAGTGGGATACCGTTCAGAAGTAAAATCTTGTGTCACTTCTGATATTTAAAACTATCATCTATATCATAATAAATACATCTCACAAAACTTTTGCTGCTTTCCCCAAACACGACCCACGTTTCCGCTTTTCTACTCCGTCATTTTTATCTTTAACTCCATCAGATTTATTATCTAATATTACCTTTAAATAGTTTAACAAGGATTGTAATCATTAAACAGAATCTGTGGGTTGGAAAATTCAAATACTATTTATTTTACATTCTGCAAAATCCTAAATTTAAGCGCTCAATCTCATAATATTATAAACTTAGACACATTTACGTTAAATATAATATTCTTATTATTTTTATAAATATAGTTAAATCTTTTTCATAAACCCTTCAATAGCCCAAAATATTAGTATGATAATGTAGATAACACAAAAAGCTTGATGAAGGTTGTGCTAAAAAATATACGGCTTGTAATGTATTTCGATGTATTTCTTAGCTAAATTGACCAAAGATTGCTTCAATCTAAGCCTACAGAAACATATCGTGTACCACGTAAGATACGAAGGTTAATGTATACCGACAGAGCGGAATTTGACCGAATATTGGGCGCCAACATTCGCACATCTATTTTTAATCAAGAAATTTCTGAACACATAACATTAAACATTTAGAATTGATGTATTTGATGCAAATACTGAATGTTTGCGCCTGTTTAGCCATTCTTGGTGAATGTGATTTCATTAAGAAATTATAATGCGAAAATAAGGCAGTTGGGTTAGGTTTCGGAATTGATTAAACTAACCTAAACGACTTAGTAACTCATCTAATGTAACCTAGACATCATTGCCCATATCTTTTTAGCTCTAAAGGTGGCTTTAAATAACTTAAACATTACTCTAGAATAGTCTCCAAGATACTATATAAAATGCACCTATCATCCATATCTAAGATTGGGTATTTTACAATCTCATACGCTCTTATACACAATTAATAAAAGGTGTTAAACCTTTTAAGACATTACCTGGTCAATATTTATAAATGAAAGAGGAAAGTCCGCGTTAAATATGAGTGTTCAGTTGATAATAATCTTCCGCTCTTTAAGACTGATATACAAATGTCATTATGCTCAAATTGCAGCCTTTGCAAAACGCTTGTGCCTGCTTTAGAAAATAAGATGGTAAATATAAATAAGCTAAAGAAATGTCAAAGAACAGTAAAACTCAATAAAAACTGTGTTAATATTCTAATTATATATTACACTTTTCTAATTATATATATACTGGCAGCATTTACATTTTTTATATACTTTTTATTTTATATTTTTTTTTTTACTGAAGTGTTGCTAGCATACATATTACATGCAGTGTTTTAGGAATCTCATTTTTAGAAAATGTCCTCAGTTAAATATTTATTATTAAGTTAATATCTGACGTGAACCAAAAGGATTGTTATTTAGAATTTGGAATTCTGCCAATTTCTATTCTGTATTAAAAATAAATCCGCTACACTGAAATTGTTTTATAACAAAATATTTATTATATCAAGCGTCTTAAATTTTTTGGTGTCAATGTCAGAGCCTTTATCAAATTATTAGTCTGTGGTTATTGAAAAGTCACCACAGACAGGTAAGTTTGATACAAAAAGCTTTTACGGAGACAAAGAGTTTAATGTTTGATTGAAACTTATGAACTAAAAATTTTCTAGCATAATACATACTATTTATATACTATGTAAAGCTAGATAAATTAATTTGCTATGCAAAAATATTATTTGCAAAAAACAAATATTTTTATAATGGACATTCCCAAAGTAACAGAGTTATATAACTCTTACTAAGAAATTAGTACATTTTAGTGATTTGACTAAATATTTCATATATTATAATGAAAATGTTGAGTCAATTTTAATGCATTTGCTATCTAAATTAATACTGTAATATTTAACGGACAAGTGAGGAGAATCTCCATTTTTATACACAAAATATAGCACAAAGTATTGCTTGTTATACAATTTAAAGCGTAATAATATGTAATCGTTTAAACAGTTTGTACACTTTTTGTATTTTATAAATATATGAAGTGATTTTTTTTATTTTTGTCACTTCCATTTCCTTCAACATCCCATTTCCTGTAAAAGTCACGGTTTTTGCCCAAATAATATCAATTATTGAATATATTTTGTGTCGGCAACACTGCTAGAGGTGAGGCAGAAATATGGCGGTTTACAGGTAAAGGCTTTTAGAGAGGTGACGGTCGGTCGGTATAGAAACATGAAGACTGAATATATATTAGTAATGACGGATTTGGAGTGTCTTACATTCCTTTATCTTTCATTATCCATACTAATATTATATATGCAGAAGTTTGTCTGTTTGACTGTCTGTTACGCTTTCAAGGTTGCGCCTGAAGCGATATAGATGAATTTTCTTAGAATTTAATCATATATGCCGGGCTAACGCAGGTATTAGAAAAAAGATTTTTATTTGAAGAAGAAATTAACATAAAGTTCCAAAATAAACAAAAGAAAGTAACAAAAAATACAGAAAAATTGAACTCTGATGGGGCAAAAGGGATTAGACTCAGACTAGTTTAATTTGACCCCTCAAAAATTGGTCGCAGTGACTTCATCGAATCGAATTTAATGTTGTAATCTAATATTGTAATTAAGACTTTCATAAAGGATCTCGCAAAGCAGCGTTAACTGGAAGCATAGAATAACCTGCGCTTGTGTACAAGTTGGTGGTAAACTCTCGCCTCGACTGAGATTTTGACGCACAAACAAACATCCATATAGCTAGCGAGGTTAATAGAACAGAGAAGCAAATGATCGTAATCGTTATGATAACATGGCGCCTGTTCTTTCCACACGTGAAGTATTTCTCTTGGAGGTCGTACACTCGGCTATTGTATAGCGGCTTGGGTGTGTAGCATCTGTAAATAAAAAGAGTGTTAGTATTGTTTCAAATATGCAAAAATTTTAAAAGTAAGTAAGTATACAAGTAATTATAAGGTTTACGGTTTTTGAACATGTTTCCTACAGTGACCTGGACAGCCTGTATATTAATAGAGTGACCTACCTCTCCGAGGTGAACAGACTACCTTAAAAAGTAATGTGCCATCTCTTTTATTATGGGGTACAAATCGTATTTATACCGGGAAGACACGATTAGTGCAGATTAACACCTACCATACGCCTGTTACTAATGAGATTTCTATTAAAACTTGTCTCATTGGTAATTGCAATTTATCACACGCTTTTCGGTGAAGGAAAACATCGTGATTAAACCTGCATATCTCTAGAGAATTCTGGGGATATGTGTTACCTACCAATCCGTATTGGATAGGTCTTAGCTCCAATCTTTCTCTCCAAAAACGGAGCGAGAAGATCTATATCATAATATGAATAATAGATATAAAGTTTTATAGATATCTTATAGATTTAGGGTTTAAATCTGATAAGGGTGGTGGTCATAAATTACTACAACATCTACTTGAATGAATTACACAATTATATCCTACCTCAAATGGTCATAGTCCTCTGGATGTATTTGTAATTTCTTGATCCACTTCAGATTGCAGTCGCAATTCCAGAAGTTTCCTTGCAAATCCAATCGTATCAGTTGCCCAAACGGAACCTCTAACTGCTGGTCCAGTGTAGTGAGTCTTGACCCTTTGAGCGAGAGGTTCTCGAGAACAAAATCATCTGCATCATCAAGCACTTCTCTCCCGAACGCTGTAGCGCTGAACTTTACCAAATTTTTATTCCTCTCCAGCTCTAAATGTGTTAGCGCGTGTAATGATGCGAATGTGTAAGAGAGAACTTCCTTTATCATCAAATTATTAAGCTTTAACACTTTCAGCGCCACCAAATCAGCGAAATCCTCCTCACATATCTGAGGAATTGGGTTGTCCGATAGATCCAAATATTCCAGTGTGAACGGAATTTCAAAAGTATCAAACAGTGTATTGTTTGAAATAATTAGCCTTTTCAAATCAAACGCGTCAACAAAGAAATTATCATGGACAAAGTCTAGGCTAATTCCACTTATAGATAACGACTGTATTTTGTGAGTCAATCCATAACCGTCCCGATCGAATAGATTATTGTCCTGCAGACTCGGTCCCAAATTATTATTGTCCAAAACTATTTCCTTCAAATCTCCCAAGTGATGAAACGTTATCTTCTCGAAACTGGCGAATTTGTTATTGGCCAAATTAAGATACTCCAGCTTATTTATATGATTAAATGTCCCCTCATATATAACTTCTAGTTTATTGTCGCTCAAGTCCAACCTTTTTAGATTCGATAAATGTAGAGCATCGGAAGTTATTTCGAAAATTTGATTTCTATTCAGAAACAGTTCAGCTAAAGTTTCCGATTCAAGCAACTGCGTTCGCTGGACTTTCGTCAAATTGTTTCTTGATAAATCCAACGTGTACGCTGTGCTGGGTAGGCTGTAGTTTCTTCTTAGTAAATCCGGATCGTACGCGCAGTCAACAGCTTCACCGAGTAAGTCCCGATCACTTTTATTGTGTCGACACACACAAAAATCACTATCACATATTAAAGAACTGTCAACCTTAAAACTATACGCCATAAAGACGAGAACAAAATGTACGGTCCGCATTGTGATGATGTCGTGATTCGTCAAGTGCCCGGTACATTATGATGTGCGACGATTGTTATCGGCGGTAAAGTCGGATCGTCCTTATCAGCGATACCTATTTGATTGTCCATTTCGCTTTGTTTACCTTTCGAAAGTAGGTGACACTTATCGCTCATTTGTTATGTACGACTTCGTTTGTCTACATTTATCTAATATAGTATGTGTGTATGTAGTATATGTGAATTTTACCCGTCCAAAATAAATCTAATCAACTTCGTCATAAAGCTGATCTATTTAATAGAAAACTTTTATTATGTTAGTCCGGTATATAAGCTTCAATAATAGCAATTTTTATCTACATTGCTCCAGCAGACATATATAATATCAGTATAAATTTCAAATAACTATCCATTTAAATGACACGTAAAAATATATAATCACGATTTTTATATCGATAAGATGCATTCGAGGAATCATATCGTATTAGTAGATAATAAATACATTATTAAAAGTATCATTGTATTGTGCAATCTACGAAAATCTTAAAGATTTGAGCACGTAATTTGGGCTTTGGTAGCCCAGCGGAAACACCGTGTGAATATTTCGAGGAGGTCACGGGTTCCAACTCGGGCAGACACCAATGAGTTTTTCTGATAAAACTTATGTGTCTAATTGATAATTGCAATTTATCACACGCTTTTCGGTGAAGGAAAACATCGCGAGGAAACCTGCATATCTCTAGAGAATTCTGGGGATATATGTATGTAACCTACCAATCCGCATTGGAGCAGCGTGGTAGGTCTAAGTTCCAAACCTCTTCAAAAACGGAGAGAAGAGGCCTATTCTCAGCAGTGGGATAGTAACAGGCCGCTACTTACTTACTTACTAATAATTTCGCTATAGTAAAAAGTAAAGTAGAGGATATCCCACTTCTGGTTTTGGAGTGCTGGAGCTTAGAGCCACGACGATATTCCAATATGGTTTCGTCTGTTACACATATCTCAAGAAATGTCAAGATTTGCAGTTTAGTGTGTGAAATCAGTTAGGCACGTAAATACATTCTAATTAAAAGATCTTGGTGGGTTCAATCTCTCTTCAAAGTTCAAACGCAGGAATGTCCTATGTCCAGTGGAATAGTAACAGACCGTTACTTTACTTTTTGTTACTTTAAATGTAGTTACAGAAATCATTGAAAGTAAATTTGCGCACTATAGTTACAATAGCTTTAACAAACTATGAATCATTGAGAACGTCACCTCAACAGGTTTATGAGATGATCTCACTGCAAGGTCGTCGTTGTACAATTTAGTTACGTAGTATTACCGCATTTAACACAATATAATTATACAATTGAAAACATATCGTACGCTTAGTATTAATGTGACCGAATTAAAAATTAGGCTCAACTGAGTTCAATACATTGTAATTTTAATGATGCCTCACTGTAATGTAATATATGATGTCTCACTTCGAACTACTGAACTACTAGTAAACGGTAATAGTTATTAAAAAAAACATGTATTGGAAATTTGTTCCCCTCTAAAAGTTCTGAATAAAATTCCGCGACAATACATATATATATATATATATATTAATCCACTATTATTATGGTTATCAAAATACTATATTACGGTTTTAATCTTTCCACGCGGGCAGAGCGGATTAAGAGAGTTAATTAACAGTTGGGACTCTTTGGCGATGCGTAGAAACGTATTATCGTTGTGCGTTTTCTACCGCATCTTTCGAGGATAGTGTTCCATTAGACTGCACGACCTGATGCTGATAAATTCCATAAACGCACTGTTAAAATATCATTCTTACCAACTGGATGCGTGGCGATCCACTACAGAGCGGTTTTCAAATAACTTCATTCCGCGCTCCACCATTTTATGGAACGATCTCCCTTTGGCAGCATTTCCGGATCGGTACGACATAAGTACCTTCAAAAAGCGTATTTTCCACATTTCTAAAGAATGGCAACACACTCACTTTGCGAGAGGTCATAAAACTAGACATATGTCTATTCCATAAAAAACTCCAACTCTAACCCCCTTTTTCCTCTTTACACAGAAGAGAGGAGATTAGCCGTGTGGTATCCGGCTGAGTAGAATAGACCAGTCTCATTTCTTACCGTGTCGTCGTAAAAGGCGACTAAGGTAAGTTGACCTACCGTGTGGTATCCGGTTTAGTAGAATAGACCACCCTTTTTCTTACCGAGGTGTCGTATAATACGACTAAGCTAAGTTGACATCATGTGACAGCATGTTTATAACATGTGCCGACCCCACTTAGAGTGGGACAAGAGCAGGAAGATGATAATGACAGAAGAGAGGAGAGATCTATGCCACTGCAATGAGATGTAACAAGACGCTACTGTATTCCTTCGTACTATTAAAGTAACACTCTCGAAATCATTCAATTTCCGATTTTTATATGATTTCATTTTAATATTTCCGAAGATTAATATAGCCATAGATATAAAAGTAGCAGCCTGTTTCTATCCCACTGCTCAGCATAGGTCTCCTCTCTCTGTTTTTGGAGAGATGGATTAGAGCTAAGACCTACTACGGTACAATGCGGATTGATTGCTTACACATATCCCTGGAGTTCTCTAGAGATATGTAGGTTACTCACAATATTTACCTTTATGGAAATGCGTGTGACAAATAGCAAAGATCAATTAGAGAAGTTTTAATAGAAAACAAAGTTTTAATAGTGCCTACCCGCGTTTGAATCTTTATGCTGAATTTGCTGCTCGAATTGAGACTTATAACCATAAAAAAAAATTGCGTCAGGACCTTCCATTAATTCTTGAAGAAATTGTATGTTACTTTTATCCAATACTTGACTTTATTCGATGAAAATTGTATATATACATCAGAAGTGGGATGAGGTTTTATATATAGGATAGTTATGTTTTAATAATTGTAAAATTAAGTCATATTGGATCATTAGAAACGACCACGCGCTGTCTGCGAGTTTCCTTTGGTACTTGGATCTTCGTGAGCCTGAAAATAAAAAGTATATTTTAAAGGTAATTTTTTTAATACGTCATTTCACAGCTATAGCTATAAATCTTTTAATGATAGTTCAAAATCTAGAATCAAATTTGTGGGGCTAGTAGTTTGGTGGAGGAATAGATGTATGTAAAAAGTCATGCATGTCAGGCAAGGCAAGGGCAGGAGAATGTTGAGTATGGACTGCCAACTGTTAAAGTGGGATACGGGCAGTAGAATGAGTATGGATTACCAACTGTTAAAGTGGGATACGGGCAGGAGAATGATGAGTATGGATTGTATCCTGTTAAACCTACCTTAATGACGATGGAGGTCCTGGGCCCCGTGTGCCACAGCTCGCCGCGCTCGTCCACGAAGGCCGCCTCCACGGCCACGGTGTAGAGGCCGGGCGCCGCCACGCTCACCAGCTGCTGCGCCGAGAAGAAGTCGCGCACCGGCGACACCGTCTGCACGGCGGTCAGCGACGGCGGCACGTTGCCCAGCTCGACCGTCTGCCACCATACCGAAACAGTATAGAGAGAGATCCCGTCAGCGCCAGACCTTCGTCATTCTATACAAGCTGAAACTTTGTCAGTGCATGTTCCCAACACAGGTAAGAACGTTGGTACATTATGGGATTTGGATCATAATGGCTTTGGAGATAAGTATATATAAGTACATATCTCCCAGTATAAAAAAACTGCGGAGTACGTAACGACCTAACTCGCCATCTCGTTCGCACCTACCCGTATATATACTTCCCGCTCTTTCCAACCGCAACCTTTTATGCTTGTCTGGCTGGGGTAGAAACTATAGAAAATGTCTGCCTAAAGGGGAAACATCATCTTATTCAAATTCAAAATATTCTTTATTCAAATAAACTTGTAAACAAGTGCTTTTGAATCGTACTCTACTGCTGGTTCGGAAAGCTGTTCCTACTGAGAAGAGCCAACAAGAAACTCGGCGGCTGCTCTTTGAAAAATATAATTCTTAATATTATTTACATTAAGTCGTTACTGTCTTGTACAGGCTCAAAGAGAGCTATATCCACACATTCTTATCTTCTAAATAATCTTCAAGAGTATAGTAGGCTTTCTGTATCAGCCTCTTTTTAACAGTGTTTTTAAACTGCTGTAATGGCAATGCTGAAATTGATTGCGGAATCCAAGTAATATATATTAAAATCAGCTTTTATACTATGACGTAAATAAAAGTCAAATTTCATGAACTTTAAGGGTGTCTGGCAGGGGGTTTCCACTATGCTAAGTGTCTGGTATTGACTGACGTGATTTTTAATGTTATTCTAAAGGTAATATCAAAAGATCAAGCTTTATACTATGACGAAATTAATTCGGAATTTTACAACCTTGAGTACCGCGTATCTCCCAAAGCCACTATGATCCAAATTCCATAATCTACCATCGTTCTTACCTGTGTTGGGAGCATGCACTGACAAAGTTTCAGCTTTTATAAAATGACGAAGGTCTGGCGCTCACGGAATCTTGGGCCAGTACACTTCTTACAACCACTTTACAATTTAAGGGAACGGCACTAGTGACTGACCATGCACTAGTGGTCGACCGTTTTGTATGAAATTTTAAATCATAGGCGTTTTGTTTGTTGTAGTTATCATTAAAAATTGAGTACAAAATGTATTACAAAAATAAAATAAACATTACTTAACTGCAGTCTTGAAAGCTGAAAGGATATTCCAATCTAAACATATTTACGAATTTCCAATCAAATTCACATCTTTGACTTTGAGTATAAAAGGTAAGCTGGTGCATGTATCACATGTTTTTTTATTTTTGTATGTAACCTAATCAATCTGTACTAATATATAAAGCTGAAGAGTTTGTTTGTTTGAACGCTCTAATCTCAGGAACTACTAGACCAATTTAAATAATTATTTCAGTGTAAGATAGTCCATTTATCGAGGAAGACTATATAACATCAAGCTAAGATGAATAGGAGAGGAGCAGCAATAAAAAATAGTACAAAACGGCAAAATTTAAAGCTTCCCTTGCGTGCGCTGAGTAAACGGTAATAGTAACTCAAAAATTATTTATTCCAAAATTGTTCCCCTCTAAAGGTTCTAAATAAAGGTCCGCGACATCATATGTCTAGCTTTTAAGGTTAACCCACTTTATATCATTTTTATATATATCAAATCAGACTATATTATGGATTTAATCTTTCCACGCGGGCGGAGCCGCTGGCAATTGCTAGTGTTTAATATGTGTGCTGTTGATGTATTTTAATAAATAAAGTATAATAAAATTTCCTTACAATACACATTTTTGATTACCTTTTCGTTAGTTCGAGGGTGTGGTGTTGCTGTGACGGTGATCTGGACACCTTTCACTTGACGCTTCGGCTTCCGCTTGCTGAAAGTACCATATTATATGCATTTGAATATACTTTCCACTGCATCAAATATCAAAACAAGCATAATTCAACTAGATTTCAATCGTGTATAATTTCAATTATAATTGTACCATAAATATAACAGCAAACGAATTGATTAATTTTTTTGGTCTTTTCAACATAATACTTATAACTAGTTACATTAAGTCATTATTATCTTGTACAGGGTCTGACAGTAGCTATATTCACGCATTATTATCATCTAAATAATCCTCAACAGTATAGAAGGTTTTTTGTATATAAATAGCGGTCTGTTACTATCCACGGCTAGGAATAGGCCTCTTCTTTCCGTTTTTGGAGAGAAGGATTGGAGCTAAGACCACGCTGCTCCAATGCGGATTGGTAGGTTACACATATTTCCAGAATGCTCTAGAGATATGCAGGTTTCCTCACGATGTTTATATATATATATATATATATATATATATATATATATATATATATATATATATATATATATATATATATATTAGGTCCTTACATATGAAATTGGCGTTTTCTATGGGAGGAACATAAAGTCGTTTTTTTTTAATGAAATATATTTAATTAATCAAAGTATGTACCATTGCTATGTATGCACTTTTGCCATCTCATAGGTAGTTCATTGATCCCCTTACTAAAAAAACCATTCGGGCGGGAATCAATAAAATCTTTGAAGGCGGTTTGGACTGCCCCATCGGAGTTGAATTTTTTTCCTTGCAAGTAGTTATCCAAATTGCGAAAAAATGGTAATCTGTTGGAGCAAGGTCCGGAGAGTACGGTGGATGTCTAAGACATTCTAATCGAAGCTCCTCTGATTTGGTAGCCGTCTGTTGTGCAGTGTGTGGTCTAGCGTTGTCCTGAAGCAGCAGTGGCCTAGAGCGATTGACCAGCCTCGGTTGTTTAGCAGCTAGCTTTTCCATCATGGTTTGCAGTTGCTGACAATAGATATCTGCCGTAATCGTCTGGCCAGATTTAAGAAAGCTGTAGTGAACGACACCGGCACTAGTCACTTACAAGCAACTTTTTTTTAGTCCACCAAACACTTACAAGCAACTTTTTTTTAGTCTCTTTTCGCTTAGGGCAGGATTTGGCTGGTTCGCCAGGGTTCAGCCATTGCGATGAGCGCTTCCGATTATCGTAGAGGATCCACTTTTCATCACAGGTAATGATTCGATTTAAAATTCCTTCATTATTGTGCCGGTTGAGTAACGTAACGCAGCAGTCGACGCGCGTTTGTCGGTTTGCTTCACTCAATTCATGAGGTACCCACCTTTCAAGCTTTTTCACCTTCCCAATTTGCTTCAAGTGGATTAGAATAGTTTTATCACTAACACCGGAGCCTGCAGCTAACTCGGACGTGGTTTGCGATGGATCCGCTTCCACAATAGCCTTCAATTCTTCGTTATCAACTTTGGTCTCCGGCCGTCCACGAGGCTTGTTCTGCAGGTCGAAATTTCCAGAACAAAAACGTTGGAACCAAAAACGCACTGTGTTTTCTTTTGCGACACCGTCACCATACACATCATTAATCCTTCGAGCCGTTTCTGCAGCACTGGTGCCACGGTGGAACTCATACTCGTAAATAACGCGATATTTTATGTTTTCCATTTTGTAAACAGAGTGACACAAAGAAAAAAACAAATGAATTAGGGGGTTTGAAACACAAATGCATGAGTAAATAGCTGTATGAATTTGAATTTGGAATTCCTAACCATAAAGGTAATATTTGAGATCAAAGTGGCCAGTACGACAAAACGCCAATTTCATATGTAAGGACCTAATATATGGGACACTTACACACACGGTCGTCCGTCCCCAAAGTAAGTAACTTAATACTTGTGTTATGGGTGACAGACAACTGGTGAATATATACTTATATATTTTTTAAAAAAATACATACTTAAATACAAATATACACCCAGGCTCAAAGGCCAACAAATTAATTTATAGAAAATGTTGGCCCTCGGCGGGAATCGAATGCGACCCGCGGAGCTGAAGGCAGGGTCACTACCCACTGCGCCAACGGGCCAGTCAATGTGAAAGTGCTACAGCGTCCGGTCCGCTATCACCTGTGCGGCGGCGGCAGCACGACCCCCTCCAGCTTGAGCGCCAGGCGGTGCGCCAGCGGCAGCGTGGCGGCGTGGTCGGCGGGCGGCGGCCGGTGCGCCGGGCTCAGCGACACGCGGCACAGCGCGCCGCCGCCCGCGCCCGCCGCGCCCGCCCGCGGCCACACCGCGCCCGCCGACAGCGCGCGCAACGCCGCCACCACCGCCTCCGCGTGCTGGCGGACAGCGGACATACGATATAGGTATAGTAGGGGAGACAACTCGACTTCCATCATCATGTGACTATTGAAGAATTTAAGATAGGAAGCTGACGGACATACGACACTTTGTATATGACCTATACAAAGTATCGTATGTCCGTCATACATCCGTGTACTTAGGAATAGTTGGGGAGACAAGTCTCGACTTCCATCGCCAATCAAAAGCTTCATCATTGAAGAATTCAAGATAGGAAGCTGACGGACATACGACATTTTGTATAGGTAACTTAGCAATAGTAGCAGGAGACTAGTCTCGACTTTGAAACAAATCAGAGAAAATAGCCCGCGAACAGCGCGCGCGCCGCCGCCACCACCGCCCCCGCGTGCTGGCAATCAGCGAACGGACGAGACGCTATACTTATTATTTTTTATTTTACAAAGAAAGGCTAGCGCCTGGCTGCGATCTCGCCTAATGTTAAGCGAAAGAGCCTAAGATGGACTGCGCTTGCCACTATAGTGCCTATTCACTCTTTTTTTGAAATTTTGCAGATCGTAAGAGTCCGGAAAGATAGATGCAGGGAGGGAATTCCACATTTTGGCCGTGCGCATGAGAAATGAGAATTTATAGGTATAGATGTTGTACGCCTGGTGGTATCCGGCTGAATGGAATAGTATCACCCTCTTTTCTTACCGAGGTGTCGTAAAAGGCGACTAAGGTAAGTTGACTCACCGTGTGGTATCCGGTTAAGTAGAATAGACCACGCTCTTTCTTATCGAGGTGTCGTAAAATAAGACAGATAAGTTGACGTCAGACAGGCGGCCGGTCGTAAAAACGCAGCCAAATCATGATTTGCATGTTATAAACATGTATACAACACAAGCACAACATGTTATAAACATGCTGTCACATGTGACAGCATGTTTATAACATGTTGTGCTGACCCCACTTAGAGTGGGATAAGGGCAGGAAGATGATAATTTATAGGTATAGATGTTGTCGCCAGTGACTTTCGCTTTGTATTTCATAGCAACACCGTCATAAAACAAGAGTATCGCGCCCTTTTGTCTGAAATGGTAGCAACACTGTGTCGTGTTGTTTCAGGTGGGCTCTTCCTATTGCTAAAACGTTTCAGTGGCATTCCTTCTCAGTCTGTTATTCAAGAGAAGTGTATCTCGGTGCGGTAATTGTGGTATTCTATTATATCATGTTATTGTTGAAAGTGTGCGCTAACATAGATAAGTTAGGAATAGTAGGGCAGATAAGTCTCGACTTCCATCGCCAATCAAAAGCTTCATCATTGAACAATTCCAGATAGAAAGCTGACAGACATACGACACTTTGTATAGGTCACTTAGGAATAGTTGGGGTGACAAGTCTCGACTTCTATCGCCAATCAAAAGCTTCATCATGTGACTATTGAAGAATTCAAGATAGGATCAATAGAATTAATGTACAGTCTCCTGTTTTTTCATAATACCCGGGAATACCAACATTTAGCAAAAATACCTTCAGATTGGGCATAAAACATACAAAAAAGCCAGGATTTTTTGCTTTTATAATTAATATGGATGTAATTTATACAATTAGGCGTTACTTTATCGGAGATCCATAATACAAACGTAATAATAAAATTATTTTGCTATATATTAGCGATTTTGTCGTGGAGTCTATCTCCTGATGATGCTTCGGTTGCGGGGCGAAACGATTGTTGAGTTTGTGATAATGAACGTATGTAGCGCTTGTGTATTGTGGTGGCGGTGGTGGAGGTTTGTGCATGTGTTTTTACGAATACTGGATATATAAGATATGAAAACGGATTGTCCACTCTACATTTAACATTATATATATTTTCTATTTTACTACATAGCGGACTATAGCAAAATAACTTTCTTATTACTTTTGTAATATAGATGAAGTGATTTAAAAAATATTCTTGTCTTTTTAAACTCGTCAACTAATATTTGAATTCAGAAAGATGTTAAAGAAATCAAATACACCTCAAGATATAAGCACAAATAACTTTAGTTAGATTTACAAATCGCCTTATCCGAAGAACAAAGTCACGTGTCCCATGTATAAGCATAGATGTGATTTTATTTTTTGGAAAGGGTGGAATGTTTCCAAACGATGTATCAAGACAAATTGAATATTAACTTACTCTATGAGTTATTCCAGGGCTTGTGGTAGGATTGTCAAACAGTTTGGCAGAAATCTTGGCAAGGGCTATAGACGGCGCCAGGGCAATGGTCTCTTCAAGGCTCGTCGCCTTCAACTCTTTGCTGACCAGCTCCGGTCGCTCCTGCTGGCTTGAGGTGATTCTATCGAGGAATTGTGCTAATTGGGCATAAGTGTGCTGCGAACTGAAATCTTAGTTCAGGAAATTGTTGTTTGTTTTATAAATGTATTGCTAAATGTTTGTTAATATTTTGACTAGTTCTTGCAACAAGTCTCTCACGTTTAGTCACACATACACCTCCAGTAACAATGCTATTCTTTTTTTTCTTAATCAAGAAAAACCCCTTTGGGTTCATACTAGTCTCTGGCTGAACTATAAATGAACGCTGGATGACTATAGTACTAACACAAGGCCTGATAGATCATAAAGATTTACAAAAAAGGAGGATGCGTTAGAACCTGAGAAATTAACAATTTTTTGTACGATAACCAGACCCTGGTGCAAGAGGAACAACGCTAATATAAAGAACACTAAGTATTATTAAACCATGTTTATTAGTTATTTTAAATTATATTACCGGAAAATTAAACCCTATTACCCTAACAGATGCCTTTGAGACGTGATGCTGGTGTATGCTTCTAATACCATGGACGGTCAAGCGTACAAACAAATCTATCCTTGAACGCGTTGTTCCAGGATAGATTTGTTTATACGATACGGAGTCGGCTATCTACAAAATGCTACCAAAGGATCCTCGGTTACTCTGGTCATATCGCCCGTCGGCATTCTGACAGCCTTGACAAGTTGGTTGATGTAGGCAATGTAGAGGGAAAAAGACATAGCGGGCGACCTGTTAGTGTGACCAAATATATCAAACTGTTTATTGCAACCGAGCTGAAAGACGGTGAATGAAGAAACTAGCGTAATTTAGGGACAAGGCCGTCTGTAACGAAAATGACGACCGAGAAGAAGAAGAATCCCTACTTCTGCTTCGTAGCTTCTTCGTAGCTGAACCAATATGACTAAAAAGGATACATGTTTAGCAGTCGCAGCGTGGAGTCGTCCGCGTGGAAGGCGGTGCGTGCTATGGCGGCATAGCGCTGCGCCACGGCCGCGAGCGCGCGCGACGCCCGCCGCAGCGCGCCCGCACACGCGCCCGCTTTGGCCGCGGGGTCGCGCGCCGCCTGTCGTACACCGTACCGATCATATACCATATACTAGCAATCGCCAGCGGCTCCACCCGTTGAAATTAGTGGGTCACAATTCTTTTCCAGAATTCAAATTTTGGACATTGATAGATAGTAAGTAACGGCCTGTTACTATCCCACTGCTGGGCATAGGCCTCTTCTCTCTGTTTTTTTCTTTTTTTTTTCGGAGAAAAGGATTGGAGCTGAGACCTACCACGCTGCTTCAATGCGGATTGCTAGGTTACACATATCCCCAGAATTCTCTAGAGATATGCAGGTTTCCTCACGATGTTTTCCTTCACCGAAAAGCGTGTGATAAATTGCAATTATCAATTAGACACATAAGTTTTACTAGAAAACTCATTGGTGCCTGCCCGGGGTTTGAACCCTAGGCCTCCTCGAAAGAGGCGCACGGTGATACCGCTGGGCTACCACAGCTTTGATAGATAGATAAAAACTTTATTGCACAAACACATAAAAATACATGCGGCCTTAAAGTAAATTTATGTATACGTACATAGGGCGGCCGTATCACTGGGAAGTGATCTATTCCAGTCTTCAAGTAGATATCGTGAGTTTTAAAAGATTTTTGAATAACATTTACCGTTTACTCAGCGCACGCAAGGAAAACTATCAATTTTGCAGTTTTCGCAATATTTTTTATTGTTGCTCCTCTATTATTCATCTTAGTTTGATGTTATATAGCCTATAGCCTTCCTCGATAAATAGACTGTCTTACACTTAAAAGAAAACTTTCATATTGGTCCAGTAGTTACTGAGATTAGCGCGTTGTAACAATCAATCAATCAAACAAACAAACACTTCAGCTTTATATATTAGTATAGATAAGATTCTATAATAAAATTCCGTAATCAATTTTATCTTTGCCATTACAGCAGTTTAAAAACAATATTAAAGAGAGGCTGATACATGAGGATTATTTAGACGATAAGAATGCGTGGATATAGCTACTGTCCGACCCTGCACAAGATAGTAACCGAAGGTACTATCATGTATACGAGGTATGAAAACGGATAGTCCACTCTACATTTCATCATCATCATCAACAACCTGTTCCTGTCCAATCTGTTCCTGTCCGTTAGACATAGGTCTGTCCCATAGCACGCCACTGAGCTCGGTCTTCAGCTCTTCGTTTCCAATATTTCATGCATTATATATATATTCTATTTTACTTCATCGCGGATTATATAAAAATAACTTTATTATTACTTTCGTACCAGGAAATGGTCTAAATTGTACCTGAGCATGAGCCAAAGCGATCGCAGGCGGTGGTTGTGTGCACAACGCCCGTGCTGCGGCCGCGGTCGTGGACAACGCGGCCAGGGCCTGTGCGCGAGCCGATGCCCACGCGGGGGCCAGTGGGCTGCACGCCCCACACCCACTACACCCGCTAGAACAACTGCCCCCACTGGAGACCCCGCCGTCGCTGAACGACTCCCAACCAGCGCTGGCTTCCTCGAGACCCGATATACCTGGACGATTACAGCAGTTTAAAAACTCTGTTAAAAAGAGGCTGATACAGAAAGCCTACTATATACTCTTGAAGATTATTTAGAAGATAAGAATGTGTGGATATAGCTCTCTTTGAACCTGTACAAGACAGTAACGACTTAATGTAAATAGTATTAAGAATTATATTTTTTAAAAGAGCAACCGCTGAGTTTCTTGCTGGCTTTTCTCGGTAGGAACAGCTTTCCGAACCAGCAGTAGAGTTGACGATTCAAAAGCACTTGTTTACAAGTTTATTTGAATAAAGAATATATTGAATTTGAATTTGATTAATTTCCAGATGTAGGAAAGGAGCAAAAATGCGAAGGCAAAGAGTGGAAGGACATAAAATAGAATAGAATAGATCGAAATAGAGACATAGAAATCGATCAAGCAATAGAGCAAAGGTAGAAACAAGAAATATAAATCAAATAACAAGAAATTAGAGTTTGCAGAGGATGATAGAGATTGTAGACAATAGAGAAGTCGAGAAGAGAATAGAGAAAGGGTAGAAACGTGATGACTAAATAGTTAAGTGTTGAGTGAGAGAGTGGGGTCGGCATAACATGTTATAAACCTGCATATCTCTAGAGAATTCTGGAGATATGTGTAACCTACCAATCCGCATTGGAGCAGCGTGGTAGGTCTTAGCTCCAAATCTCCAAAAACGGAGAAAACAGGCCTATTCCCAGCAGTGTGTGTGTCCGATAATAATATAATAGTAATGTATTCTCACCATCTTCCAAGAGCTTGGCGTCAGCAGCGGAAGCCCGATACAAGGCAGTGAGCCAGCGCTGGGCTGACTCGCTGGGAGCCTCCTCAGACAACCGCTTGAGGATATCAGCAGCCAAGCTATGGTGACCGTATCTGGAACAACCGGAAATATATTTAATGTCCAGAAACCGGGTATCCTGACGTCTTATATTATCGTGTGAGTCCCAACTATTTCAATATACGCCCATACGGGGCCCTTAATCATGAGCTCTTCATGCGGCACAATAATAGTACAATTCTAATCTAAGGTGATAACAAAAGCATTTTATCATTACTTTTGTATAAGATCGGACGGAATCGCGGAAACGGCTCTAACGATTTTCCTGCAAAATTCAGCATGCAGGAGGTTTTGGAGCGCAAAAATCGATTTAGCTAGGTTTATTTAAAACCGTTTTATCCCAGTTTTGGACATTAAAAGAATACAAAAATTCAAATTGAATATACATATAAAACACTATGTAAAACTGACAGTTTTCGGCAAAAATAGTGTTTTATCAGTGAGCCAGCGTAAGCCAGTTAGTCAGTGTAGTTTATTCGGGGATCTGGTGGTCTCTAGAAATGAAAATACCTAAGATCGAGCCCCACCTAACCAACTTTTTCATTTTTTTTATTTTGTAAAAAAATACCAAACAAGTCTCGGTCATCCAGGTACTATATAAGTAAGCTGGCCATTCGTATTTGAGCTGATCTGATGTTGATGATAAGAAAGCTTGGTTTTAAATTGCGACCAGCTACACACTAGATTATATTGTAAATTTTTTAATTTGTTCTTAATTAATTAAGCCATTATTGTGATACTTAATTTCGAAAAGAGTGACCGCCGAGTTTCTTGCTGGTTCTTCTCGGTAAAAGCACCATTCCGAACCAGTCGTAGCTTCATTGTAATTTGACGATTCGAAAGTGCTTGTAAAAGCCAATTTGAATAATTATTTTAATTTGAATTTGAGCAGTGTGGATTCAAGCTCGTATTTTTCGCTCGAAGGACGTCAAGGTTATGCCTAATAGTGGAATAGTAGGCTTAGTTACTTCCCTTGAATATCTCACCTCAAGCAAGCCCTCGCTACACGGTATCTGGTCCATCCATCAGCACCCTGGATGGCGTCCTTTATCTTCAGCTCCCAAGACTTGTTGATCTTGCGAGTTAGCGCAGCACCGGCTCGCTCTTGGAGCAGGACGGTACATATGAGCACCAGGGTGGTACCGTCATATGCTGGGTCCCTACAGGCCTCCCTGAAATTCAAAATATAATTCAACACACGCCCGAAGTCCCTTTGGCCATGCACGCACGCACACACAAATGCACGTAAATAACATATCCTTTTACATTAAGAGAATTTTACAATATTAAGAGTAAGATTTATTTATTTATTCAATTATTAGTATGGACAGCCGTGTGGTATCCGGCAGAATAGAATAGACCACCCTCCATACTTGCATTGCATTACATTAGGGGAAGTCTGAAAGTTGCGCCCATTACAGAAAAGATGAGAAGTGCGAGACTAAGTTGGTACGGTCATGTAATGAGGAGGGATGAAAATCATGTGACCAAAAGAGTTTTAAATATGAATGTGGATGGATGTATGGCTAGAGGAAGGCCGAAAAAAAGATGGTTGGATTGTGTGAAAAATGATATGCATGTTAGAGGAGTGGCACCAGAGTTGACGAATGATAGAGGAGAATGGAAAAAGAAGACATATTGTGCTGACCCCACTTAGAGTGGGATAAGGGTAGGAGAATGATGATGAATTATTAGTATGGAAAAATACCAACTAAGCTTTTACACAATTTTAAAAATTGTTGGTTGGATATATTACGACAAATTATAGATGGAAACAGTTTTTTTTTTCAATTGTTCATGTGTTTACTGTCTGTCACCTTTTGTATTATTTCTATCATATGTTTCTGTTATTCATGTCAGGCAGGCGGCCGTTCGTAAAATACGTAGCCAAATCATGTGACAATATGTTTATAACATGTTGTGCCGACCCCACTTAGAGTGGGATAGGGGCAGGAAGATGATGACCTTTTGTATTTGATTATTTCTATGAGGACAGACGATCGTGCAATTGTACCAAAAAAAAACAAAAAAAATAGATTTTTTTTTTACCATAAAAAATGATGGAAAAAACATTATCTATATATCTTATAAAATTCTCGTGTCACGATGTTAGTTTCCATACTTCTACGAAACGGCTTGACTGTTTTTTTTAATGAAATTTTATAAGCATATCCAGTAGGTTTGGAAATCGGCTACTAAATATTTTTCATACCTCTAAGTGATAAAGGTAAATGCCAAATTTTATTTTTCATTTTTTTAAAAATTATTTTTTAATATACACTAGAAATTCCCTTCAGATAATTTATATGGTAAAACAACGTTTGCCTGATCAGCTAGTTGTATATTACTAGCTATGCCAGCATTTCACCTGCGTGGAAATCAGTGTCACAAATTATTACCGAAATTAAATTTTTAACACAAAAGTAGTTATCGTGAGTTAATAATTAAATTAAGAGATTTTTGAATAACTTCCACCGTTCACTCAGCGCACGCAAGGAAAGCTTTAAATTATGCCGTTTTCGCAATATTTTTTATTGCTGCTCTTCTCCTATTCATCTTAGCGTGAAGTTATATAGCCTATAACCCTTCTCGATAAATAGACTATCTTATACTGAAAGAATTTTTCAAATTTTTCAAAAAAAAAAAAATATAAAGTATTTTTATTAAATCAACAAATGATGATGTTCAATTCATAATGATCAATGTATTCAATACATTGATCATTATGAATTGAGTTACCATATTTTCTTCTATTCATTTATGTAATGTTTTATTTATTCATTTTTTTATTTTTTATAAATTATTATTTTAGTCTGGTCATATGTAATTAGGGTGCATGCATATTTATGAGGATACGTGAAATGACGGGGACGAAGACGGAGAGGAAGCAAATTAGCGTCGGTAGTGACTAATCACGAAAAAGCTGAGAGGTTACACCAATTTGGGGCATCATACTAGTAAAAAAAAAGTAAGTAGCGGCCTGTTACTATCCCACTGCTGAGAATAGGCCTCTTCTCTCCGTTTTTGGAGAGAAGTGTTGGAGCTAAGACCTACCACGCTGCTCCAATGCGGATTGGTAGTTTACACATATCTCCAGAATTCTCTAGAGATATGCAGGTTTCCTCACGATGTTTTCCTTCACCGAAAAGCGTGTGATACATTGCAATTATTAATTAGACACATAAGTTTTATCAGAAAAACTCATTGGTGTCTGCCCGGGTTCGAACCCGTGACCTCCTCGAAAGAGTCGCACGGTGTTACCACTGGGCTACCACAGCTTATGGACTATCTTACACTAAAATAATTTTTTAAATTGGTCCAGTAGTTCCTGAGATTACCGCGTTCAATCAAACAAACTCTTCAGCTTTATATATATAGATATTATTATAAGTATTACTTGGCGTGCTCCAGTGCGGGTAGCAGATGAGGCAGAGCCGGGGCCCCCAGGGCTCCGAGCGCCGCCAGGGCCTCCAGCAGGGAGGCCTGCCTCGCCCCGTCCACCCCCACCTGGGCCCCCACCACGGCCGCAGTGCGCTGCGCGTACAGAGCGGGCTGGGCTGTACTCAGCTGAACCTAACACACCAGAAAGAATTAAATAAAATCTATATATATAAAAGAAAGTTGGTTTGAGTTACACTATTTATAACTCAAGAACGGATGAACCAATTCGGATGAAAATTGGGGTAGAGGTTGCTTAGAACCAGGAGACGGACATAGGATACTTTTTATCCCGTTCGACCGCATTTATTTTATCCCGTCAAGTCACTATAAAACGTGGTATAACAAAAACGACTATGACATTGAATAACAAAACGCAAATGTCAGTGGAATACAAAACATAGATGACAGCTAAACGTAATTGTGTCTTTGGTGAAGTATGGTAAAAAATTTGACAATTATCAAAATAATAGCTAAAGGTCACTACATAGTATAAAACAAAGTCACTTTCTCTGTCTGTCCCTAGGTCCCTATATCCCTTTGTATGCTTAAATCTTTAAAACTACGCAACAGATTTTGATGCGGTTTTTTAATAGACAGAGTGATTGAAGAGAAAGGTTTATATGTATAATATAACATATTATAAACATTCAATATATTTGTTATAGTAATATATATATTTTTTATCAACAGAGTTACAACGTTAAAGTAAAGTTGGAACCTTCTTTTAATTTAATTTAAAACAGACATTTTAGTCCATATATAATGTTAGTCATATCACTTAATGACTATAGTACCTGGTTGGTAATTTTTTACAAAATAAAAAACTTCAAAAAAAATAATAATAGGGTAGGTGGGGCTCGATCCTAGGTATTTTCCTCGAATAAGCTACGCTGACTTGACATTTAACGGCAAAAATAGTGTTTTATATATTTAATAAATTAATAATAAATTTTATTATTTTTTAATGCCCAAAAACAGGGATAAAACGAACAATTTTTTTTAAATAAAACCTAGCTAAATCGATCTTTCCCAAAAACACCTGCATGCTGAATTTCAGGAAAATCGTTGGAGTCGTTTCCAAGATTCCGTATTATCTAGAATCCGGTTATGTGATGTAGATCCGGTTATGTAGAATAGACCACTCTCATTTCTTACCAAGGTGTCGTAAAAGGCGACTACGGTAAGTTAACGTCAGGCAGGCGGCTGATCGTAAAATACCTAAGCTAAGTGACATGTTTATAATAGGTTATACCGACCCCACTTAAAGTGTGATAAGGGCAGGATAATGAATGATTATTGATGGTACCTTAGTAGTTGAAATTGTCGAGAAAGTCGTAATAAGTTTAATATATTTAAGCCATATAATTTACCAAGCAGCGCAGTGCGATCCGTAGCGGCCTGATATTGTTCTGTCCCTTGGCTATGCCTGTGGCTATCACCAGCGACTCCAGAGCCAGCATCAGGTCCGCGCCCTCTACTGGCAAACTCTCCTCGTAACTGAAACAATAATCTTTCCATTTTCCCGTTCCGTTCTCTGCCTCGCGAGTTCCTGCGATTACCGTCACCGCAGCGAAAAAGAGGAAGACGACGGCGACGAAGAGGACGACGCGACGGGCGAGAGGGCGATACTACCGGACATGACACACCCATCTGTTGTCGCCATTGACTTCCGCTTTGTATTTTATAGCAACACAGACATGAAACAAGATCATCGCGCCCTTTTGATTAAAATGGTGGCAACACTGTGCTGTTGTTGTTTCCGGATTAGTCTTCCTATTGATAAAACGTTTCAGTGACATTCAGTCTTTGTTCGTCATTCAAGAAAGGTGCATCTCGGAACGGGAGTTGTGGTATTCCTATTATATCGTGTTCTTGTATATAGTGTGCGCTAACACACCTGATTAAGACACCACCGGAACTGACTCCGAGCTCTGGGAACATTCCCAGACCTCCCTACCGAACACCAAATCCCGTAGGTGACCTGGGCCTTCGGCCCAAACACAGTCCACAAAGCCTGCGAGGACCAGCCTGGGCAAAGAGGTTCGCCTCGAGACCCGTAACCCGCCTACCCCTCAAGGGTATGCGAGAACACCCCCTGCTCAACTTTCCATTTTCCTTTCTACATCCATAAATGGTTATTCAAATTCCGATTTTATTATTCATATAAACTTGTAAACAAGTGCTTTTGAATCGACAACTCTACTGCTGGTTCGGAAAGCTGTTCCTACCGAGAAGAGCCAGCAAGAAACTCGGCGGTTGCTCTTTTCAACATAATACTTATAAGTAGTTACATTAAGTCATTACTATCTTATACAAATGCTTTGTTTGTTATGTTTTGGTTATGCTGCCAACATACCAGAGACATGAAAACATCAATTGGAATTATTTTTGGTTACTTCTCTGTGGTATTTAAGCCGTGCAGTATCCAGCTAAGTAGAAAAAACCACCTGTATTTCTTGACAAGGTGTCGTTAAAGGCAACTAAGGCAAGTCGACATGCCGTCATTAAACATTTGGTCTGGACCAAATAAATAGACCAAACTAATTTTTTACCGAGGTGTCGTAAAATGTGACTAAGATAAGTCGACCCGGCGTTAGGTATCCGGCTGAGTAGAATAGAAAAGACCACCCTAATTTTTATTACCGAGATATCGTCAAAGGCGACTAAGGTATGTGACATCAGGCAGACGGCCGGTCGTCAAATATTGAGTCAAATCATGTTACATGTATAACATTTTGTGCCAAATCCAATTGTCGTGGGATAATTGCAGGAGGCTGATGATGATGATGGTGATGATGTTGATGATGATGTAGTCTATCTCACCAATGTACCACGATCCGAGTGAGCACGTCAGCAGCGATGGCCGCCTGCTGCAGGTCCACGCTCAGGGCAGCGTCGCTGCAGAACTGCCGCAGCGCGCTCGGCGACACCCCGCACGGACTGCCGGCGGACGCACAGACAGCAGGACAACGGACCAGAATCTGATAATAAATATTATCAGAATCAATGCAATCTATACTAATATAAAGCTGAAGAGTTTGTTTGACCGCGCTAACGATAGGAACTGTTGGACCGATTTGAACAATTCTTTGAGTTTAATATACTTGATAAATGAACATATGGATGGATGATATACTTTCTCGGATATCCTACAATATATCTTAGTCGATTCTTGCTGGGTATGACAGGATATGACACGCTTGAATTTAGGCGTACTATAGCATTGCTGTTATACGTGTTAAGCGTCGTTCAGGGCAGAAGATCTAATTCTGCAGTATTAGCATCCAATAAATCTGCACGTGCCAGACGGGTATGTTCGCGTTACCGCAATGCAGGACAGAGCTAGGCAAGCATGCTCCGCTTGTTCGTGCGCTGCGCTTGCTCAACGATTTGGTTAGGGAGAACTCGGCCTTGGATGTGTTTCATACTCCACCGCTTCAGCTCATTAAATTAATCACATTTAGTTTACAGAATAAGTAAACCTAATATTATGTTTTTATGTTTATTTTCTGGATACCTTATTTTATTTAATATATTATTGCATGTTTTGTTGTGATTTTTGTACAATGTAGCCTCACAAGATGAATTGGGTAACTGTAATGTCTTGTGGGTTAAGTATTTGATTAATAAATAAATAAATAAATAAATAAATAAACAAACAAACAAACAAATAAATAAATAAATATATAACATCACGCTAAAATGAATAGGAGAAAAGCAGCAATAAAAAATATTACGAAAACAGAAACCGGAGCCGCTGGCGATTGCTATATGATATGATAGCGGCTCCGCCCGCGTAAACAGATTAAAACCGTAATATAGTATTTTGATAACCATAAAAATGGTTAGAATGGGTTAATCTTAAAAACCAGATTTATGCTGTCGCGGACTTTTATTAAAACTCAATAACTCTCTGGAGAGAGAGGATATAGGCTCCACGACTTTGTAATTTTGTCGTGGAATCTATCTCCTGATGATACTTCGGTTGCGGGGCGAAACGACTGTTGAGTTTGTGATAGTAAACTTGTGTAGTGCTTGTGTATTGTGGTGGCGGTGGAGGTTTGTGCATGTGTTTTTTTACGAATCCTGCATGTATCAGGTATCATAACCGATTGTCCACTCTAAATTTAGCATTATATATATTTTCTATTTTACTTCATCGCGGATTATAGCAAAATAATTTTATTATTACTTTTGTATTATGGATCTCCGCAAAGTAACGAATACTTCTATAAATTATCTAACAATCGCAATAATTATACAGTACACGACCTATACCTAATAATAGTTGTTATTATATGTACAAGAAACCGCCGTATCTGGCTGAATAGAACAGTACCACCCTTATTTCTTACCGAGGTGTCGTAAAAGGCGACTAAGATAAGTCGACCCACCGTGTGGTATCCGGTTTAGAAGAATAGACCAACCTCTTTCTTACCGAGATGTCGTAAAATAGGACTAAGGTAAGTTGACGTCAGGCAGGCGGCTGGTCGTAAAAATGTAGCCAAATCATGTGACAGCATGTTTATAATACGTTGTGCCGACCCCACTTAGAGTGGGATAAGGGCAGGAGGATGATGATATGTACAAGAAAATACTTTTATATAATAATGACTGACCCGTTGGAGCAGTGGGTAGTGACCCTACCTTCAGCTCCGCGGGTCGCGGGTTCGATTCCCGTCGAGGGCCAACATTTTCTATAAATGAATTTGTTGGTCTTTGAGCCTGGGTGTATATTTGTATTTAAGTATGTATTTAAAAATTATATAAGTATATATTCACCAGTTGTCTGTCACCCATGACACAAGTATTAAGTTATTTACTTTGGGGACGGACGACCGTGAGTGTAAGTGTCCCATATATTTATTATTATTAATGACGATTATTGTATAAGACACTCACCTGCATAACCTGCAAGCACAGCATGGTGTGTTCAGCGTCCTGTGTTGCGGATGCTGCGTGGACCAAGTCCTGGATGCACTCCGCCGGCCACAGCGCGGCGTGTTCCGCCAACTTCCTCAGACCCTGGAGGGCTGACCGACGGACAACAGAACGGGCGTCGTTCATGGCTATACTAAGCAGGAGTTCCACCTGATAATTATAAGGAGAATACTTTGATTTAAACTATCGTGAGTAGTATTCATAGTTAATGTATAGAACCGGCTATACTCACGTCTTATTCTATCGGGTTAGCCCGATTAATTTCTGAGCTCTTTACACGACGTTATCGCAGCAGGAACCGAAACGAAAACGGCGGGTTCGAAACTAGTCGGGCTAACCCGATAGAATAAGACGTGAGTATAGCCAGTTAACCCCGATTCACTGTGAGCTGACACGGGATAGAGAATTACAACAGCTCTCTATCAACACTGTCGTCCTGTATAGAAACGTACTCCCCATGTCGTCCTGTATAGAAAGCTGTGATGGCCTAGCGGTGCGACCGTGTGAATCTCTAGAGACGATCATGGGTTCAAACCCGGGCAGACACCAATGAGTTTTTCTATTAAAAACTTATGTGTCTAATTGATAATTGCAATTTATCACACGCTTTTCGGTGAAGGAAAACATCGTAAGGAAACCTGCATATCTCTAGAGAATCCTAGGGATATGTGTAACGTACCAATCCGCATTGGAGCAGCGTGGTAGGTCTTAGCTCCAACCCTTCTCTCCAAAAATGGAGAGAGGAGGCCTATGCCCAGCAGTGGGATAGTATCAGGCCGTTACTTACTTTTTATAGCACGTTATATACATTAACGAGAATACTTTGGATTAAAAAAAAATTGTATTAGATTTTCATTAAAAAGACTGTAAAAGAAATTTCTAAAGAATTATATTTTGAGTTAAGTTAGAAGTTTGTTTTATTGGTGGTTGAACCTAACATTTCGAACTATGTATTAACAAATTTAATCTAGAGTCTCGCCTGTTCTGAGGACAATAATAGTCCACATCTTATCAGGGTGTTGAATGTCGTGTGGTATCAGGCTGAATAGAATAGTTCCACCCACATTTCTTAGCGAAGTGTGTAAAAGACGACAAAGGTAAGTCGATCCGCCGTGTGGTATCCGGATAAGTAGAATAGACCACCCTGTTACTTACCGAGGTGTCGTAAAATACGACCAAGATAAGTTGATGTCAGGCAGGCGGCCGGTTGTAAAATACGTAGCCAAATCATGTGACAACTTAGAGTGTGATAAGGGCAGGAAGATGATGATAATGATCTTATTAGGGTGTTGAGTTATAACTTGGTATAGATGCAAACTAATGTTATAAATGCAAAAGAGTGTCTGATCAACGTTAACAAGCCAATAATAATTCTATTATTACTATGGTAATAAGAAAAAAAAAACCAAAAAAATTGAGGGTATTTTAAGACTTAAGTTGACGTGATTGATATCTCACAATAAAATGTTGGTGTTTAATTACCTGATCGGGCACGTGAACGACAGTGTCAGCGGCTATAGCGGTGAGGGCGGTGATGGCCGCGCGGACAGAGCTCGAGGACGGGAACCGCTCCAGAAGAGATCGCAGTAGCTTCAATACACCTTGAGCTCGCACAGCTAAAACATTTTGAGTTTAAGCTATTGTGAGTGTTTACTATAAAAATAGCTTCCTAGTGATTATTATATTTTTCCAACGCCATCTAGCATTAGCTTGTGAAAACGCACTAGTTTATAAAGATACTTGTCTGTAATTTTGTTGTTTCCTCCTTGTCATTTGTCAGTGATTGAAAACAGTGATTGCAAAAAGAAAAAGAGTAAAAGAATTTTCCCAAAAAGAGTTTTTAATTTCATCGCAACAGTGAGTGTTCACAAACACTATCAAAATATCACCATTAAAATATTCTCTAAATTGGTAATAGATTATATTATTACTAGCTTTTACCCGCAATTTTATTCGCGTGGACTGTCATAGGTTGATAGGTTTACAATGTCACCCTATACCTTCAGAATTAACAGAAATTCTACAGCCTATAAGTTACTCCGGTGTAGAAGGAATAATTGTGCCAAATTTCATTGATAATTGTTCAGCAGATTCGCTGTGAAAGAGTAACAAATATACATACTCACAAGCTTTCGCATTTATAATATTAGTAGGACTATATTATTATTGCCTCAATAAATATTTAGTCACAGACAATTAAGTAATAAAGTAAACCTAAATCTAAGTACTTAACATATTTTCATAGTTTTCACCAATAAACAGAGTAGTTAATATGAAAGGTTAACATTAAAATTTTTAAGATATTGAATGATTTTTTTTAGTGTAAATTGGTAGAAATATGATGATATTTGTTGAATCAAGGAATTATAACTTAAGTATGATAATATGTTTAAACATTTTCATTCTTAACAATATGATCCTTTGCATGATATATTTTAAGTTAATATCTTAAAAATTATAGCAAAATGAATGAATAATTTGAGATTGGGTCTTACTTAAGGCATATGTTCCGCATTAAGTGAGACCCAATCATTTAGGTGCAAACCAGAATTAGAGAGAATCGCTAATGAAGGTCTAAATAAACACAAAATCCAAAATAAAATTACCCTATAAGATAATAGTTCTAAATGTTTGTTTTATGTTTTATATATTGACTGCTCTTGCAATATCCAATACAAAAATTTTCATAGATTATTGCATTTTACTTTATCCTTTAAACTGCTAAGACATGTGTGTTTTTTAATCTGTAGCAATCAAAAAATAAAATAGAAAAGGCACATGATATATTTATACATAACAAGTTTTGACAGCATATAAAAACAATATTAGACATTACAATATGTAGAAATTATTTCTATTTTACCTCCACCGTGTACTGTCCTCAAGGCCCTCACCAGCTTGGCTCGTCGTTCAGCCCCAGTGCTCTCGCACTCCACCATGTCTGACAACTTATTGCACATTGCCACAGCAAATGAGCTGAGAGAAACAACAGATAACTTATATTTATTTTTTACTTATTTTTATTAGGCCAACAGAATTGTGAAATTTAAATATTAAACTACGACAAACTTAGGGTTTATAAGTTTACACCTAATGCCATTTATAGCAGACACAGCATGCAACTTAATCATGTACATTACATTTCACAATTAAAAACGAACTATGAAAAAATTGTATAAATAAAAACTGAATAAAAAGGATTTGAAAAATGGATCTCAAAAAAGAAACGGACAATACAGGTATGATAATTAAAGTACTTTCGATAATTTCTTACTAGAAACGTTGAGGCTGTCGTAGAACACATCGAGAGACTTATCCTTCAATACCAATGCTTTGAACGTTCTGCTCAACCTATCATTATGATATAGGTCTTTTTATTTATTTGAGATTCCAAACAGAATGTATCTTTAATATTTAAATTAGTTAATCTTGTATATATATTTTTTCCGAATTTTAGAAACAGCTCCAATGATTTTCATTAAATTCAGCATTTAGGCTGTTTTCAGGGGAAAAATTGATTTAGCTAGGTTTATTTTTAACAAATGTACTTTAATACCATGTTTTCAGGCATTAAAAAATTACTTAAATTGACATTAAATAGAAAATACTATTTTTGCTTTCATTTGTAAACTTATGATAGCTTAGGGAACAGGCTGAATAAAGAAGTTGAAATATTTGGGATCCATTCCCCCAGATATCACCACCTTTTTTCGTTTGTTTTTCTTTATTTCTTTTTTTTTTTAAATTACCCAGCAAGGCTCTGTCATCCAGTTACTATTAATAAATTAGCAAGCAAGGTAAATAATAATTTGGTAATTTTACACTTACTTAGAATGAGCTGCAAATCTAGTAGTGGCATAAATTGCTGCATCCACTTCCACATTATCATGACTCTCTAGGCCCCTACGTATCGCATGATGAACATTTTGTCTCTCAGGTATTATGCCAGCAACTGCGCCAAGAGTTCTTAACGCCAAAGCCCTGGCCACAGGGTCGTTTGAATGCAGAACACTGAACACTCTCCTCAAAAACTCGTCGACATTCAATATCTTGTCTAAATGCTTCTCGCTCTGTTGACACACACGTAAAACCCACAGTCGAAGAAAATTGTTACCCATACGGAAGACATCAGCCAATTTCAGAAATGACGAATTTATCAATATTGGAAACGGGTATTTCTCAAATAATCGCGGGAACCTGACTATAGCTTCGCATTGCTCTCCGACTTTTCCTGATCTAAGACCTGAAATAAGCGTCGTGTTTACTATGAATTCACTATTGTATTGTATTTTAATTAGAGGTTATAATTGTACCTTTATCTAATTCGGTCAAAGCGGAATTAGCATCCTGTTCTGGTTCCCCTGATGTGTCATTGAACGTATTCATTCTAACTCCAATCATACTAAGAAAGAAAAGGAATAAAAAATGTTAAGTTAAACTTCTGAATTTGTTTACATTTACGACAGATGCCGCTCCATAGACAAATAATATAAAATAAGAGACCACACTCAGTATGACAATGACTAATTTAGAATTTATACCATGATATAGTGCCATCTACAATGCTTATCAAAAGCCTTTAAATATATGCCAAAACAACAAAGAATTATTAATAATTATTAATTAAATATTAAAAAGGAAGAAGAAAATATTGTAACTTACCTACATTTTAGCATGTAGGTAAGTTACAATATTTTCTTTTCATAAAAATTAAAACAACTTAAAAAAAAATTCTCTTTCCATTAATTTTTACGAACTCTGAAAACTAGTGTGTGCAGAAATTATTTATGCAGACTTTATATGTACTCATAATGTTACTATATACACTTAGTTTATAAAACGATAAATATATATTTTGCTGACGAGATACATCTATGATTTTAATTTTTTATTATTATAGTGATAGGCCTAAAAGGTAATGCAAGTTATTTATTGATATAAACTCCGGCTTAAATGTGATCTTATATCAGTATAATTCTGAACAATTTTCGTCTTAATTACATTCTTTTGTCTGTGAAATAAATATAATTTATCACAAGTGATGATTTAGTGGATAATTCCTACTAAAATAGAAAAAATTACCCCATATGGCTACACTGACACAGTCACTGACCAACAACAAAGAATAAGAATAATAATGATCATATGTGTCTTTATATATTTGAAATGAGATTCCATCAATGTCTGAAATATTTGAAAAAAGAGCCATCTCTCTTTGAGTCATCATCCTCCTGCCCTTATCCCACTCTAAGTGGGGTCGGCACAAAATGTTATAAACATACTGTGATGCGATTTGGCTGCGTTTTTACGACCGACCGACTGCCTGACGTCAACTTACCTTAGTCGTATTTTACGACACCTCGGTAAGGAAAAGGGTGGTCTATTTCACTAAACCGGATACCACACGATAGGTCAACTTACCTTAGTCGCCTTTTATAACACCTCGGTAAGAAATGAGGTTGGTCAATTCTACTCAGCCAGATACCACACGGCGGAGCCATCTCTCTTTGAGTAATTAATTGAAAATGAATGATTTAAATGAATTAAAAACCTTTTTTCAGGATAAATATTGTATGATAAATTTTACAAATATTAGAGTTGAGATAAAGTCCCATAAGTTTTCTATTTAACTATTCAACTGAATTCGATCGTGGCTATTCATGTCATTATCCTGTTCTATCCCACTCTAAGTGGGATCGTCACATGCATTAACCATGTTGTTAAATGATTTGGCTACTTATTTTATGACCGGCTGCCTGCCTGACGTTAACCTTGACGTTTACCTTAGTCGCCTTTTACGACATCTCGGTAAGAAATGATAGTGGTCTATTCTACTCAGCCGGATACCACACGGCGGGTCAACTTACCTTAGTCCCCTATTACGACACCTCGACGTACATAATGATATCTTTCTTTTTTTTAATTCTTTTATAAATATGTATATAAATATATGGGACACTTACACACACGGTCGTCTGTCCCCAAAGTAAGTAACTTGATACTTGTGTTATGGTAGACAGACAACTGGTGAATATATACTTACATATTTGTTAAATATATACTTAAATACAAATATACACGCAGACTCGAAGACCAACAAATTCATTTATTGAAAATGTTGGCCCTCGGCGGAAATCGAACCCACGACCCGCGGAGCTGAAGGTTCACTACCCACTGCGCCAACGGGCCAGTAAAATTTTTGATTTAATCCGATCCGATCGATTTTCTAATATAGTAACTCAATTACCGAAATAATTTATAATTGCCACGTCTCTCGCACACCAAACAGTTCGCTAACATTGTTTCACTAACAGCATCCCGATAATATTACAGCTCAGTCTGAAATTAGAGCTAAACTCAAAGCGGTGTTCAGTCACAGCTCGCCTGACAAAGGCGCGTAATTGCCGCCACCTGTGTCACAGGATCTGTTAACTGTTACACGGCAAAACAAATCTTGTTATATCTCTCCAATCTTTATTAGAATAATTAAAGTAATATGAATAACTAATGTAGCGATGTATTAATTAATTACTGTTTATCTTATTTCAAATTAATTCTCGATTTTTTTTTCTCTACAAAAATTTTATATGGCAATTAGACAAAATCTCGTTTGTTTCTAAGAACAGCGTGAAAGAATTTTTCAAATAGAAAATTAGATATGCAATTTATGGTTTGAACATGCGATTGTTACTTTATTCCAATATTTGGAAATAAGTCTTTAATTGAAATAAGCCCACAGATATTCTACCTATATGTGAATTTATTTTATTTTATTTACCAGTAGTACCCGTGACTCGGCAATTTCAATGTAAAAATATCCTTAATTATGTGTTTTTGTTCATAAAGTAAAAAAACGGGAATCTTATCCATATGTTGGTCCGATATTACAGGTTATACCTATAAGCTTCAGTTTTCTTTTTATCTTGAATATTAGCGTAAGATACGGATACTTCCGCATTTGTAATATTAGTATATTATTGTAGTATAGAGTCCAAATTAATATAATTATTTAATGTATTAACGCATAGTCGTTCGTATTTTCGACTTCTTTAGTCATTAAGGTTAATTTCCCCCAATTCAAAATGCGTGAGAAAAAAATCTATCACAAAGAACCAAAAACCACAAAGATATTGTGCAAGATAAAAAAAAGGTTCTAATGAATATTGAGTCATTACAAAATTTTTGTTAATAATCTGTACAAAATCTTAGTCCTTCCGGATTTGAATAAAGAATGTTGTGACATTTTTTAATCCGCCATTGTGGTGTACACGCAAGTAATTGATGCCGGATATGGCGTGGACGGATTACGGACTAACCCCGTTCTCGACAAAGAGACTTTCGTAGAATATTTCTTTAACATAAATTTACCATAAACAAAATATGATTACGAGTCACTTTTATTTCTTTGATGATACGTGTCAAAGTCGCGTATAGTAACAATTTCCGTTGTAACAAATAAATTTGTTAGTACTTGCTTCTGGTTTTCCACAATAGCTCATTCTGAATGGTTGAGCGGATTATTTGTTATCAGCTTTCTTCGGCAAAGGATTACTGCCCTAATGAGGATAAGATATCTACATGTATTAGTAGAATTTATTTCGCTGTTAGGATAGCGAATGTCAACAAAAATATAAGCCGTTGGGAAATTTCATTTTAAAATATTTCCGGTTTAATATGATTTTGGTTTGTCACGCAGATTATATTATCACTAACCATCATCCAGCACTTATCCCACTCTAAGTGGGGTCGGCACAATATGTTATAAATATGTCACATAATTTGGCTATGTATTTCACGACTGGACGTCTACTGACGTCAACTTACCTTAGTCGTATTTTACGACACCACGGTAAGAAGTGAGGGTGGTCTTTTCTACTCAGCCGAATATCACACGCGGATAAAAATATTATGTAGGTAAATAATAAAATTTAAATTTAGAACCATCACTCTCCTACCTTTATCTTACGCTAAGTGCACATGTTTTTCTCTTCCATTCTCTCCTATCATTCGTCAACTCTGTCACCACTTCTTTTATATGCATGTCGTACTTCACACAATCCAACCATATCTTTTTAGGCCTCCCTCTCAAGTCACATATCAATCCTCATTCGTTTGGTCACATGATTTTCGTCCCTCCTAATTACATGTCCATACCATCTTAAGTTCTTAACGCACTTCTCGTATTTTTTGGTATATTTTAAATATAAATTAGTAAATAAAAATAATAACAAATATATCGCACGCTATTAAAGTGACCTAATTCAAAAAAGTTGAGGTGTGGCAAATCAAATCAAATCAAATCAAATCAAAATCAAAAACCTTTTATTTATAACGTCACAGTAAATTAACAAAGTAAATAATCACGGTAAAGCGTAGCGCCTACAAAACTCGTGAGTGTTATAGAGAGTCATTTATTTATTTATTTTATATTATGGAAACAAACAGTACTATAATAATTATTTACATTATAAACATATAAGCCAAACATAAACCAAAAACAGTTTCCAAATATTGCAACTCTCATAACTTGGTAGAGCAAGAAAACACTAGCTTTATCAAAAGTTGGTAGCGTGATGGAATAGAAGGCCTTGAAATAAGCATAAAATGTATCTAACTCAAACCTAATTTTGAGTTAGGTCACATTAATACTAAACCTGCGATATGTAAATAAAGTATCGCAAACATTTTAATTATATCTAACACAGTAGTTATTTAAAGCAAGCTGGGTGTAGTCCCTATATTTGCTGATATTATACGGGATATAATAGGAGAGATCATGGATGGTCCGATTATGATGCGCCTCCGAGTGTCGTACAAATATTTGTCAGCAGCAATCAGAGCGACGATTTCCGAACTAATCCTCGTTCAAGGAGACACGGCGAACAAAAAAAGTCGTGCCGGGACTGAGCTGCGAATAGCTGATAGGTTCCGTAGATAAGTTTATAATTTATGCTTTTGTATAAACGCGGATTATAGCAATATAATTCTATTATAAATTTGTACTATGGAATTTCGCAAAGTAACGCGAACTTCTGATTTTTTTAAAATATTTTTTTTATATTCATTGCCATTTATCAGCCTTTTAACTATAACCATGCCATAGTGACATCGGTATGTTGCTCCGATTGTATAAATAGAAGGACTAATAAATAAATACTATAAAATATAAAATTATAATACTAAATATTATCTACTTAATATCATATATTTTATAATTATTAAAAGAAACCTTTGTTTTCAGCTTTTACTGTTTGACTCCGTGTAATGTATTATTTTAAAATCTTTAGCTACTCTTTAGTAGGTTCTGACTAAAATGTCTGAGAGATCTAAAATCCTACTAATATAATAAATGCGAAAGTTTGTGAGTATGGATGTATGTTTGTTACTGTTTCACGGCAAATCCGCTGAACCAATATCGATGAAATTTGGCACTAATATTCTTTATACAACATATAGGCTACAGAAATGCTGTTTCTGTAGCCTATATGTTGTATTATTGCTGTTGAAAACTCTACAGTAATAAGATGACAATTAAAAGCGACATCTATTATCGATCTTTTATCACACGACAGAAGTCCAGTAAAAGCTAGTAAAGACATAATAAGAATACATTTTATTGGACACCAGATTAAATACATATAAAACGTAAATAAAAGTATAAAAAATTATAGTTATTTTATTTAATATTTCATGAATAAATCAATGATACAGCAATTTAAAATGATTAAATCATCAATATGCTATACAGACTTTAATAAACAAAAAATAGAAAAAAGTATAAAAGAACTATTTTAGTCTCTCGATATTCTAGCAATTGAAGAAATTTATAGAAATATTATTAGTATTGTATACACATATATATACAAAATTTCTGACGTATCAATAAAACTTTTGGTGACTTTTATCCCTCAGCGCGATACCCTAAAATCATTATATTCGTTCATAATGCAAGCGACAATGACGCGGGCACAATGGCATTCAGACTAATCCGCGCACTATTTATACGCGAACAATACTTGCGGGGATAATAATATCTACACAGATAATATTATATTATCCACAGATAATGAATAGTGGCAACTTTTTTAAACTACTGTTGGTGTTAAAATTAACGCCAGGCAACGGTTGGGGGAAATAAGTCCAGTTTATTTGGGACGGAATAAATTATTTTATTATAGTGTTTATGATATTTTTAACATTTACCGATTGTTTTGTTGATTTAATACATAGTTTTTTAAAGGGTTTTGTTTTTTTATTATAGTATGGATATAAATAAAGAGTATTAAGGCTTTACATATTTTGGCGCCATTATTGGTGTATGAGCTGTTGTGGTATAATGAAAAATGTGATATTTACCAAGGATTCGCAGGTTTCAGTTCCAATTAGGCACATATGAGTTATAACTTATTAAAATATGGAAGATATCACTCCATATAGCGATAAAGTTACATGCTTTATATATGGAACATATAACTTTCTTCTTCGGACGTAGCTGTGTGGTATCCAGCTGAGTAGAATAGACCACCCTCATTTCTTACCGAGGTGTTGTAAAATGCGACTAAGATAAGTCGACCCGCCGTGTGGTATCTTGCTGAGAAGAATAGACAAACCTCATATCTTACCGAGGTGTCGTTAAATGCGAAAAGGTTAGTTGACCTAACGTGTTGTACACGGTTTAGTAAAATAGACCACCCTCTTTCTCACCGAAATGTCAGGAGGTAAGTTGAAGTCAGACAGGCGGCTGGTTGTAAAAACAGCCAAATCATGTCACACCATGTTTATAATATATTGTGCCGACCCCACTTAGAGTGGGATAAGGACAGGAGGATGTTCTTCTTTGAGTGCTCAATTACATTGTTTATATCTACCCACTAAACAGTTCCTTGTTACGAATATCGCAGTCCATTTTATACAAAGTGAGGCATGTGACAAAAGATTACATCGAGATGTTTTGATTACAAGATCCTTTCACTTCACCACGGACCGTGCTGTGATCTGTGGTGATAAATATAATTTATTTTTAATGCAGCATAATGAACTTTACCGCTATATTAATAAGGGTGACAATTTGTTGGGTTTTTTGATGTAGATAATGCGGTATTCAGAAGTGACAGAGCATGCATTAACGCACAACCGCGTTCACAAGATGTTTATTTGATTCAAATGTATAAGATAAATATCATTTACAAGTTTTTTTTTATATCTACAAATGATGGTATATTTCTTGAATTATTATGTCAATACATTCATTAAATACGTTTTTCTTATTTTTATTTATTTAACGTTTAAAAAATACATAAATATATAAATACAATAAACTTAAATATAGCATTAAAAAAAAACCACTAAGGTTTGTCGCTAACGCTACAATCAATTCACCTGTTGTTTAAATTACTACAAATTATGTTATATATATCTAGATAAAAATTTAAACTTAATAATAAAGAAATAAACATTACAAATATAAGATCCGTTTACATTTATGCTCTAGGAACTAAGTAGGTATAAATTCCATATTACTTTTAAGTTTTCTATAAAATAAGATTTCAATTTAAATTTAATATTTATTACACGTGTCGTCTATGATATAAGTTTTTCCGCCATTTTAATTAAAACTTATAAAGTTTAGCGTTTCACTACGTAACTAAACCAAAACTTAATAAGCTGTAATAGTGACTTTACTGCCGCCAACTTTAATGTCTACAAGAAATTCTGGCTATTATCACATGTGCAAAATTAAACCGATCAACCGGTTAACTGCTATAATAAACGACGATATTTCTCCTATATTCTTATTCAATAAATAAAAAGCAGTTTTCCCAGAGTCATCCCATTTACTCTTTCGCAACAACTCAATGAATGACACATAAAAATATGACAGCCACAATGCTTTTTCATATTAATGACCAACTCTATGAAGGAGGTTGTAATAAAAACATGTTGTAACACTGCTATATAACCGTGATTCTGCCATTCCACGTGACATTGGCAAAGTAATTAGTGTCAGGTGACACTCCCAAAAGCCATAAATCCAAAAATTGTATTGAATTGAATGTTGAAATACCCCCAATCATGTATTACTAAATGTTACCCTGGTATTTAATTTTATCAAATTTCAATTTAATTTTACTCCAACGGATTACCTGTGAAAGCTTAACAGACATACAGACGGACTTTCCCATTAGTATGTAGTAGTATTGTAATAATTTTTTAAAAGATTAGCCGCCGAGTTTCTTGCTGATTCTTCTCGGTAGGAGCAAACTTCCGAATCAGTGGTAGCTTCTTTAAAACATTTGACGATTCAAAAGTACTGTAAACAGTCCACTTGAATAAAGAATATTTTGAATTTGAATTTGAATATGGATAAAGAGTAACTCTTCGGTTACGGAATACGGTTAATTTGCCGCACGTAAACATGGTAGTTAGTGCTTATATGTCAAATGACAAGGCACTAGTGTCGTATGCGAAACGCCTATTATTTCCATTAGATTACTAGTATGCTACATAAGTAACGGCCTGTCAGTATCCCACTGCTGGGCATAGGCCCCTCTCCGTTTTTGGAGAGAAGGATTGGAGCTAAGACCTACCACGCTGCTCCAATGCGGATTGGTAGGTTACACATATCTCCAGAATTCTCTAGAGATATTCAGGTTTCCTCACGATGTTTTCCTTTAAAAGCGTGTGATAAATTGCAATTATCAATTATACATATAAGTTTTAATAGAAAAACTCATTGGTGTCTGCCCGGCTTTGAACCCATGATCGTCTCTAGAGATTCACACGGTCGCACCGCTGGGCTATCACAGCTAGTTTCAAATTCAAATTTAAAATATTCTTTATTCAAGTGAACTGTTTACAGTACTTTTGAATCGGTAAATGTTTTAAAGGAGCTACCACTGATTCGGAAGTTTGCTCCTACCGAGAAGAACCAGCAAGAAACTCGGTGGCTAATCTTTTAAAAAAATTATTACAATTTGATGGTTACAAGATAATCGTTGCAGCTGGATGTGAAGCTAACTGCAGTTAAGATTTGCTATCACTCAAATAATCTTCAATAATACTATTGAGCTTTATGTAGCAACATCGTTTTGAGATAATTTCTAAACTTGTGTAAAGGCAAGTCTAGATGATGTTGAGGAATTTTGTTATAAAACGTGTACCGAGACCGACAAATGATTTTCGGACCTTTTGGAGGCGTAACCTAGGCGTCATTAGTTTATGTCTGTTTCTTGTATGTCTGTCATACCTATCACTATTTTTACTATTCAAGTGAATATTTTTACGTACAAATAGTATATTACTGTAGATGTATTGCGAAGCTACAGTTATAACGCTAATTTCTTTGAACTTTTCCCTAAGAGAATCACAAAGTTTCATATTATATATATGCTTAAGCTTAGCTTAGCTACTATAATAGCAAGTAATTACTTCAGGCAGCGATTTTGTAATTAATCCTTTATCAGATCTTGTTTTTAATGAACAAATGTTAAATCTACGATAACATAACCGTTTCATAACCCAACACGATTTACAATGCCTTAAATAAACTGTGGGAGACGGCATCACGTAACAAAGGAATGTTTTATTTTTATTTAAATGGTTGCTATAATGAGAGCGATGTTGCCAGATCTTAAAACACATTTTATTTGCCTTACACAATATTCTATTTTTTTGTTTCACACGTTATCAATGACATCTTTAATATTTAAATGAGTAAATCTTGTATATACATATTTTTTGGAATTTTGGAAACGGCTCCAACGTATTTCATGAAATTCAGCATGTAGGTGTTTGGGGGGAATCGATCTAGCACGATTTTATTTTTTAAAAAGTTGATTTATCTCTGTTTTCGAGCACTAAAAAACTGCTACCTTTTTATGAGAAAGCAAATGTTAATTATGCTGTCGGTTTCAAAGACATGATAGCTCATTTGAGTAACGGGCGGTCTCAAATTCAGTATACTAGGATCGATTCCAAGTAACATAATCTTCTTTATTGCATTTTTTATATATTAAAAAAAATTACGGAGCAAGGCTCGATCACTGGTTACTATAATGACAGCAATGTTGCCAGATCTTAAATCATATTTTATTTTATTTATTTATTTATTTATTTATTTATGTACCATAAAAAATGTTGGAAAAAAACATAATTGGTAAAAAAAGTGTACAAAGGTCAACTTATCCCTATGACAGAGATCTCTGCCAGCTAACCTACAAAGTGAGAGAATTTATATTAAAGAAAAAGGTACGCAAATATCAAACATTATGAATTAGAATTACCGACTAATAATTGCCTTACACAACATTTTATTTTATTGTTTCACACGCTATCAATTGTATAATAAAATAATATAAACGTTTAAGTATCATAAAGTTATTATACTAGAGTACCGCCGTGTGGTATACGGCTGGATAGAATAGACCACCCTCTTTCTTACCGAGATGTCGTAAAAGGCGACTAAGGTAAGTTGACCCGCCGTGTGGTATCCGGCTGAGTAGAATAGACCAAACTATTTTTAATAGAGGTGTCGTAAAAGGCGACTAAGGTAAGTTGTCACGCCGTGTAGTATCCGGCTGAGCAAAATAGACCATCCTCATTTCTTACCGAGATATCGTAAAAGGCGACTAAGGCGAATTGACGTCGGGTAGGTGGCCGGTTGTATAATACCTAGCGGCATCATGGGATAACATAACATGTTGTGCCGACCCCAGTTAGAGTGGGATAAAGGCACGAGGATTATAAGATTTATTATACTAGAATAGGAGAGCCAGCCTAAAATATGAGCATCAACAATAAAGAGAAAGTAAACGAGATTTATTATCTCTCTCTTTTTATGTGTGGTAAGACGAAGATAGTATTATTTGTTGCGACACTCTCACTTAATCGATTACTTACATTAGTATTTTTGGCGGCAAGTTTCTGAACCAGTGTTAGCTTAATTATAATTTGACGATTGAAAAATGGGTGTCACAATTTGAATAATAATATTTTGAATTCATTTAGTATTCGCAAGTGATGGCCACATGTCTGTAAAAACACTAATATTTTAGTTTCCAAACAAAACTAATTTCCCTCAATATATGTAGATAGCAGAATCATTTAACACTTTACCCATTTTTAGGGAACAGTCGTTGCAAAGGCAACACTGCGGAGCGATTATGTTTCTAGTTTCCGCTTTCAACGCATCTACGATAGTTGAGATTTTCTTTACGATATTCTGTGTGTAATGGCCGATGCTGTAATCTTAGCAATGTAGTAATAAAGTACGAGACAAGATAAATCCATCTCGGTTATTCATATTTAGTAGGATGTTTGTATATATATTCTTAATAATATTTTAAAATATTAACAAAAAAGCTTTCTATGTACTATGTTATTCAGAAGTTAGAACAAAATTTCTTTGGTACAATCCGTTTTTGTTTTCTATACTATAGAATTCCGAAAAGTAACGCCTGTTTCTATAAACCATTTATGGTATTCAGTTTAAAATTCGAAGAAATTAGTTTTTAATAATATTAAAAAAATGATTGATGAGTTCTAAAATAGTCGTTATGCTATAATTTAATTTTAATTCTTATTCTAATTCTAACACTAACATAGTCTATAAGTTCATATATTTTATTTTTAATGTCTACTAACACAATGGATGTAATGTCTTTTAATTTAAATAAATTATGATTATTATTATATAGTATAGCTGTTTTTAATTTAAAAATATAATTTAAAGTTAATTCACATATATTAAAGAATTCCTTAATTTTTAAATAAAACATTTTTTTAGTATTTGTTATTAAATTAAAAGCTTTAATTATTATTATAAAGAAATAGTTTACAAAACAATTCTGACTTATTCGAAATTTGAATTTGTTTTTCAACCGTACTATGCAGGAGTTCTCAAAACGTTTAGTTTGCTCATGTTATTTAATTATTGCTTCCTTATTTATTTAAATTCCACATGAAGAAATAATTTATATTTTCTTTACCCACCCCCATAATAAAGAGAATGTAACGGAACGAGACGAAGTGTAACAATATATTAATAATTCGAGTATAATGGTCAGGCAACAGATTGTATCGGGCTACGTCACGGCGCGGTGGGCTCCGGGTAAACATTAATGTAAATATTGTTGCCAGGATGACAAATTATGCTACATTTCCGGGACTATCCCACTTCTGGACACATTTTAAAATCCTTTACAATCTTAATTTATAGAATTAGGACTTTGCGGAGGTCCATAATACAAAAGTAATGAGAATATTACTTTTCTATAATCATATTAATTTGCTATAAAAATAAAAGGAAATATATGTAACGCTAAATGTAGAGTGTACTATTCGTTCTCATACCTGATACATGCAGAATTTGTAAGAAGAGGAGATAGACTCCACGACGAACGCTTTGCGATTTTGTCGTGGAGTCTATCTCCTGACGATGCTTCGGTTACAGGGCGAAACAATTGTTTAGATTGTGGTGGTCAATGTGTGCAGTGCTTGTGTATTGTTGTGCCATCGGAGTCGGGTAGTGCATGAGTTCTTACAAATTCTGCATTACATATATTTCCTTTTATTGGGGATTATAATAAAATAATATTCTCATTACTTTTGTCTTTACAATCTTAAAAATGATTAAAACCTTCTATGATGTTTCGATTATTTGATGAAATGATTCTTGAGATTGTCTTAGCAAGACTGACATAGACTATATTATATATGTGACAACATGTTTATTACATACTACCAATCCGGCGGCTCCGCCCGCGTGGAAAGATTAAAACCGTAATATAGTCTTTTGATAACCATAAGAAATGGTTAAAGCGGGTTAACCTTAAAAGCTGTACATAAGCTGTCGCGGACTTTTATTTAGAACTTTTAAAGGGGAACAATTTTGTAATACACGATTTTTAAATAACTTTAACCGTTTATTTAGCAAACGCAAGATAGCTTTAAATTTTGCCGTTTTCGTAATATTTTTATTGCTGTTCCTCTCCTATCTCTTAGCGTAATGTTATATAGCCTATAGCCTTCCTCGATACATGGAATATTTAACACTTAAAGAATTTTTAAAATCGGTTTAGTAGTTCCTGAGATTAGCGCGTTCAAACAATCAAACAATTGTTCCCCTCTAAAAGTTCCAAATAAAAATCCGGACAGCATATATTTAGCTTTTAAGGTTAATCCATTTTTATGGTTAAAATGACTATATTACAGTTTTTAATCTATCAACGCGGGCGGAGTCGCTAGTGCTTGTTAGTTGTATTATATAAGTTGTGAAAATTGAATTGCAATATCCCGGAAAGTCCTTTCTAGTTGGTGAACCTTGTTGAAACGGTGTTCGTGTATTAAAAAAGTGTAAAGTCACCCAGTGCAAATGTCTTTAGTTGAAAATTCAAATGTATTTATGAAACATGTAACATTAATAGATTTTATTAATACGATCTCACTGCTAGACGATGCGTATTATTCCATTATGTAAATATAATTAGTATTGTGTAATGTTCAATTGCATATCCGCGATAAAGCACCTAAGATTATGTCTACACTAGCTTTTATCTACAACTTCGTTCGCGTGGACTTTTGTCGCGTGATAAGTTTATAATTTATTTATTTTTCAAAAAATTCACCTGCAAAGACATTACAATAACCCAATATATCTTGTGAAGAAAAATAATACATCATACAAAAAAAGAAAACATTAATAAAAGCATCCAATGAGATATATAAACAGCGAACCTATTATTAGGATACGTTATTCTGTATAGCAATTTCAATTGTTTGTGATCTGAAGAGATGTGTGGAATACATCCTAAACCGACTATCTTTTGCCAAATCGTATTAATAGATGACGCTTTTCAATGTCATCTTATTCCTGTAGAATTAACAGGATTTCTATAGCCTATATGTTATTCCGGTGTATAAGGAATAACTGTACCAAATTTCATTTATATTTGTCCAGAGAATTCGCTGTGAAAGGTCGTGATAGGTTCATAATAAATGGCGCTTTTCAATGGCATCCGATTCCTGTTGAATTAACAGGATTTGTATAGCCTATATGTTATCCCGGTGTATAAGGAATAACTATGCCAAATTTCATCGAAATTTGTTCAGAGAATTCGCTGTGAAAGAGTCCAAACATACATCCATTTATATTTTTTTCCAAACTTCCGCATTTTTTTTTCGGAATCTCGGAACCAACGATTTTCCTGAAATTCAGCATGCAGAAGGTTTTAGGGGAAGAAAAATCGATCAAGCTAGATTTTATGTAAAAAAAAATTCGTTTTATCCCTATTTTTGGGCATTTAAAACTACAAAAAATTATATTGAATATAAAAAACTATTTTTAGGTCTAGTCAGCGTAGCTTATTCGGGGAACGGGCAATCTGGAGAAATGAAAATACCTAGGATCGATCTCCAATTACCTAATTTTTATTTTTTTTAAAGTTTTTTTTTATTTTATAAAAAATTACAATTAGCAATGTAGGTATTAGGTAATTATTATATACCAAGAAAATATAAAGATGTAGCGTGAAAGTTGTCTTTTATTTCCATAAAATATTCCCGCTATAGTATTTTATAGTTAGTAGTCTATGGTTAGAGGACCCATAGAGACAGTAGTCGGTAACCCGATCCTATAGGTTCCGGCATTATCCGCTAATGGGCAGTAATTGAGCGGAATAAGCGCGTCAACCCGCAACCATCGGCGTCGGCTTACATTGCTTAACCAAATTAACTCGTTAAAAAATTTGTCCTCATCGGGTTACACGGGGGTGATGTGATTTAATTTGTTCGTTAAATTATCTTGTTAACATTTGTGCTTTTTTATTAAATACACAAGTTGTATCTATCTTAAATTTCAAAGTTACAATAGAATTATTTTGCTGTAATCCGATTTTGTTAAGAGAATCTATGAATGTAATGTTAAGTGTATGAAGCAGGAACATTTATTTAGAATAGAATAGAATAGTAAGTAGTAACGGCCTGTTACTATCCCACTGCTGGGCATAGGCCTCCTCTCTCCATTTTTGGAGAGAAGGATTGGAGCTAAGACCTACCACGCTGCTCCAATGCGGATTGGTAGGTTACACATATCCCTAGGATTCTCTAGAAATATGCAGGTTTCCTCACGATGTTTTCCTTCACCGAAAAGCGTGTGATAAATTGCAATTATTAATTAGACACATAAGTTTTAATAGAAAAACTCATTGGTGTCTGCCCGGGTTTGAACCCATGATCGTCTCTAGAGATTCACACGGTCGCACCGCTAGGCCATCACAGCTTATAGAATAGAATACAATAGAATAGAATAGAACATTCTTTATTGCACCACAGAAAAATTATAGAATACATTGTTAAGAAAACGACATAATCTAATGTAGATACAATAAGGCGGCCTTATCGCTAACTAGCGATTTATTTACCTTATACATGCAGGACAAGTCGTCACACGTATCACAAAACGCCGCCACCACCAACACTCCACACAGGCACTACACATTCTCACCACCACAATCTCTACGATCGTTTCGACCCGAAACTGAACCATCATCAGTAGGATAAGCTCCACGACAAAATCGTATATTTATATATATTTATTTTCTGAATCTCGGAAACGGCTTCTACGATTTTCATGAAATTCAGCATGTAGGGCACTGTGTGGGGAATAGGATTTATTTAAAAAAAAAATACGTTTTCTCACTGTTTTCTGGCATTGAAAAAATTATAAAATGTAGAATTCAATCCAAATGATATTTTTGGTTGTCAAACGTGATGCTGTGATAGCCTAATGGTATCGGGCAGACCAAAAAACTTCAAAACCCGGATTCAATACCCACATGCCACCGGCGCTTTCCTTCTTTTTTATCTTTTTTTATTTGCATTTTTAAATATCTTTTAAAAAAATTATCGGACAACGCTCGCTCACCTCGGTACAAATCTACTATCTATTTTATAACATTTTTTTTTTCGAATTGACTATATGCTGTTAGCCCTAACGGCTAAACTTTCTCTTTTTCTATATATGACCCGTACTCTCTTTCTTCTTCAATTCTTGTCCTTTTCCTTCTATTACTCAAAGGTTGACTGGAAGAGATCCCTTTTAGGGATAAGTCCGCCTTTATACATGTGTTTTTTTTTCTCTTTTCTAAATATATGTGTAAAAAGAAAAATAAATAAATAAAAAAAATAAAACGGCTTTTACATCGTTTTATAACATAGGCATGGAGTGATATCTAAGCAGAGAGCGTCGCCAGGGCGTGTACACGATACATTAGTTAATATACTATGATAACTCCATTGTAGTCCCCCATGAGTGTCACATAGCTACACAATGGACGTGACGCGGCGGGGTACCCATCATGGCCGAACTCGTGGAAACTTGTTCGTGATACAAATTATACATTAATATTATAGATAACCAACTACACCCCACAGGGTATGGTTTTGGAAAAGAATAATTTATAAAATTAGGCATTACGATGCACAGTTCAATGATACGCGATGATGTAGGAAAATAATATCTTTAATATTTAAATGAGTTAATCCTGTAAGTAGTAAGTAAGTAGTGGCCTGTTATTATCCCACTGCTGGGAATAGGCCTCTTCTCTCCGTTATAAGAGAGAAGGATTGGAGCTAAGACCTACCACGCTGCTCCAATGCGGATTGGTAGGTTACACATATCTCCAGAATTCTCTAGAGATATGCAGGTTTCCTCACGATGTTTTCCTTCACCGAAAAGCGTGTGATAAATTGCAATTATCAATTAGACACATAAGTTTTAATAGAAAAACTCATTGGTGTCTGCCCGGGTTTGAACCCATGATCGTCTCTAGAGATTCACACGGTCGCACCGCTAGGCCATCACAGCTTAATCCTGTATATATATGTATATCCAACGATTTCCTGAAATTCAGCATGCAGGAGATTTTGGAGAGGCAAAATCGATATTCTAAACTAGCTAGGTCTTATTTAAAAAAAATCTTTCTCTTTTAAGGAGCTGTTTCACAAGTTACTGATAAAGTGTCGGACAGTTAACCGACAAATAAACTAAGTAGCAGATAAATAAATAAATAAATATATGGGACACTTACACACACGGTCGTCCATCCCCAAAGTAAGTAACTTAATACTTGTGTTATGGTAGACAGACAACTGGTGAATATTTACATATATAATTGTTAAATACATACTTAAATACAAATATACACCCAGGCTCAAAGACCAACAAATTCATTTATAGAAAATGTTGGCCCTCGGCGGGAATCGAACCCGCGACCCGCAGAGCTGAAGGCAGGGTCACTACCCACTGCTCCAATGAGCCAGTCAATGTATCTAACAAGAGACTTTAAAAATAAAAAAAAATAAAAAATTGCGGCCATTTTGAAATAGGTATATGCTAAGCAGCAGATAAATAAAATAACAGCCACATGATCTACCTATTAACTTATTAGGGACTTTAAGTGCTGAATAAGCCTATCAGAAACCTGAGAAACACAATATTCCGAGATATGTCAGATATGTTCAGAATAAGCTAACTGACAGTTTATTAGTAACTTGTGAAACAGGCCCTTAGAGTCTCTTTTTATTTATTTATTTATTTATTTATTTATTTTCAAGGGAAACAAACAGTACATAGTAAAACTTAATAACTAGTAAAAATGTATAGATCTTTGACCAATAAAGTTTCCACTATTTAATAATTCATAGAAGCTAACAATAAAACAGTAATAAAAATTTCAAAATAAAATATACACACACTATACTACTACACTATACACACAAAAAATTTAATGCTCAAAATAGAAGAATAAATGTAATAATTATAAAATACAAAAAAGAAAGAAAATTTAGTTAGGCTTGTCTCGGATAATTTGTTTAAACTGAACTAAATTAGTGCTAAACATATCAATGTGGTTATATTTCTTATTGTAATTGATACAAGCTCGTGAAATAAAATTGTTCGCACCATAATTAGTCCTGCACAGAGGAGTATGTAATAACGAACGGTTTCTGGCACTCAATCTTTGACATCTAAAGTAAATGTGGCTTAAAAGCACTGGAGAGTCGAAATAATTATTTAATATTTTAAAGAGTAGTAATTGGTCTCTAATGTTGCGACGATTTTCTAGTGAAAGTGGAGTGATTATATTGCGTGCTCCATATCTATATTTTAAATGTTTTAGAAATTTGTTTTGGACTTTTTCGATTTCATTTGTGTAAACCTTATATTGAGGATTCCAAGCCGAAGAGCAGTATTCCAGTATAGGTCGAATAAGTGCATTAAAAAGCAATAAAAGGGTTTGTGGTTTTTTGAAATCTTTAGTTATGCGCAGTATAAAACCCATGATTTTATATGCTTTTTTTGTTATCGTCCTAACATGAGAATTAAATATCAATTTACTGTCCAGCTGTAGTCCTAAATCACGCAACTCAGTAACTCTGGTAAGTAGAATGCCATCAAGTTCATAATTAAAGGTTATTTGTTTCTTTTTTCTCGTAAAAGTTATAATGTTACACTTTTTTATATTAATATGAATATAATTGTTTTTACAATACTGAATTAATCGATTTAAATCCTCTTGCAATTGTTCACAATCATGTACACTATTGATAGCCTTAAATATTTTTGTATCATCGGCGAACAAAAGAATGTTAGAATGAAGAAAACATGATGAAACATCGTTTATATAAATATTAAAGAGAAGCGGACCAAGGTGAGATCCTTGGGGAACGCCAGAGGAGACAGGTAAAAATGATGAGCAATATCCTTTAATTGCTACAGCTTGAGTCCTATTTTTTAGATACGATTCAAGCCATCGCAGCAAGTCACCATGTATACCGACTTGGTCTAATTTTTGGATTAACATTGAATGAGGAATTTTGTCGAAAGCCTTAGAATAATCGGTATATACAGCATCTACCTGGGTTCCACTGTCCATAGATATGTATAGGTGTTGAAGGTATTCACAGATATTGGTGTCGACAGATTTTCGAGACATAAATCCATGCTGTTCTTTAATAATTATATTTTTTAACAAGGGATAAATAGAGTCATAGACGATTTTCTCAAAGAGCTTGGGTATCGAACTAAGCTTTGAAATGGGTCGATAATTTTTTATATCACGCCTATCGCCACTTTTGAAGATCGGTGTAATGAAGGATTTTTTCCAAACTGTAGGCATTACACCAGATTTAATGGATTTTTTAAAAAGAATACTTAATGCCACTGCTAAACTATCACGACAATTTTTTAAGAAAAGCGGTGGAATTCCATCAGGTCCTGCATTTTTGCGCGCGTCTAATTTTTTCAAGTAAACTTTTATAAGATTTGTGCTTAGGGCAACGGTATTTAAATTAAACAGAGGGTTCACAATAACTTCGGGACATGTTGTATTAAGTTGCTTTTCAAACACCGAGTTAAAATGAGAGTTAAATAAATTGCAAATAGTTTCACCATTCGACGAGCTAAGGTTATTGACATACATAGAATCAGGTAATTCGGGCAGTTTTTTTTTAGATTTTACATATGTCCAAAAATGTCTACTGTTACAATTAATACCTTCTTCAACTGAGCTGATGTAATTATTATAGCAAATTTTCTCCATCGATTTTTGTCTGTCTCTCAAAATAGCGAATACTCTGTAATCATGTTCTCTGTTATATATTTTCCATTTTCGATGGGCTTTTAATTTTTCATGAATTATTTTAATAAGTGAATTACTGTACCAAGTAGGAAACCTAGACTTAGATTTAATTTGTTTTTGAGGAACATGTTTTTGTATTACAGAATTTATTATGTTATAAAAAGTTCGAACAGATTCTTCTATATCCCCTTTATGAAGACAAATATCCCAATCTATCAAAGAGAGCTCGGCATTTATTTTAACATAATCGGCGTGAGATAATTTTAGAGACATTTATCTACAACTTAGTTTATTTGTCGGTTAACTAACCGACACTTTATCAGTAACATGTGAAACAGGCCCTAAGGCAGTTGTCCCACCAACAACGAGAAAACGACTAACTATCGGCTATTTTCTCGCTCAAGAAACGTACAATAGATATACTTTCCGTGTGAACAAAAGAGATGCATATACAAACAGTTGATCGCTGACTGTTCATACTGCCGGCGAGCACTCGCTTCACTAGTTTGTCGCTGAGCGACAAGAGCTATGAAAGATAACACTCGCTCGGCGACACTCGCCAAGCGATTAGAACTCACGCCGAGAGAGCAACCAGTGGTCATTTCTCTACAGTGCGTATCTAAAAGTACACGTTTTTTTTTTATTTACTATGAATATCGAAAAATCATTTGAATTATCATTGTTATCTAGTTCAGACGACGATGATGATGAATTCTATGATAGGATTTATGTAGTGGCTGCGGCAATTCTGAATAAACGTAAGGAAAAAATGAAGAAAAAAAGAAGAATATGGATGGAAAATATTAATTATTTTAGAAAAGAATGCAGTGAATTCAAACTATTCTATGAATTAACAAATCATGGCTTTCGCACATATTTTAGAATGACAAGAGACGAGTTTGAATATTTGCATAGTTTAATAGAAGATGACATTAAAAAAGAAAATACAAATTATAGAGAAGCTATTGGTACAAGAGAGCGTCTCGTCATTACATTAAGGTAAGGCTTCATCGCTTGGAGTGATTTCAGCGGCAGACATTGAATCTTGGAACTCTTCGTTTTGGCTACGAGTAGTATGTTCTCCAATTCCAATTTGCTGCACACCAGAACCGCTGGGTTCAGGTGAGGCAGAAACGTGTCCAGAAGAAAAATTTGTCTGACTCGTAGAAGGGCGAGAGTTGTAAGAATAATCGTTTGAGTAGTAACCGGTATATGAATAGTTTGTATTAGCAATATTGTCTTCAGCATCCATTACCAATTGAAACAACTTTCTTTTTATTGTTCTTTGATAATACTCCGGCATCTGCTTTGTACTATGATACATTGAATCAAAAAAAGCTTTTAAAGGATCACTTGATATTAGTAATTCTTTACGTAACTCATCCCTCTGCGCAGTTCGTTTTCCTCGATTATCATCCATATCTTTTAAAAAATTTAACAAATCCTCGTCATTATGAATTATTTCATCCTTCTTCCTTTTTTTTGGAGCTGTTATCGTATCTGCTGAATCTCTACTAACATCTGTATTAGTTGTTTCCTCGAAACTTGTCGAAATATTAGGATGTGGTGTAACATTTGTATCTCGTTCCGCATTTGTCATATATGGAACCAAAAATTCCATGTGACTCATGTACTTCCAGGGTTTTATTTGTTTTTGTGACTGTCCACTTGTTGTCTTTTTGATTTTTTTTAATTTTTCACGGTGCGTGTCTCGCAAATTTTTCCATTTTAATTTTGCCTGTGTAACTGTAAATAAAACAAATAATTATAACACACCACATTAAAATTAATTTATCAAATGTTATTAACTAATATTATTTGATATTTTTATTTATTTTCAGATATCTTATAACCGGAACTACATATACAGCATTGTCAAAAAGCTATAGAATAGGCCGTTCTACGCTCTCCGAAATAATACCAGTAGTATGTGAATCTTTATGGATCAAGTTGCAGCCAAAAGTAATGAAGCTCCCTACTGAACCCGAATGGAAAGTTATAGCAAAAGACTTTTATGATTTGTGGAATTTCAATAATTGCCTTGGTGCAATTGATGGCAAGCACGTGGTAATTTTTTCACCCCGTAAATCGGGATCACAGTACTTTAACTACAAAAAAACATTTTCGATTGTACTGTTAGCAATTGCTGATGCTCAAGGAAGATTTATAATGATCGATGTTGGATCAATGGGCAGATACAGTGACAGCGGAATATTCACAGATAGTAATTTCTACAATGTGTTGCAAAACAATGGATTAAGATTACCCGCAGATGAACCCCTATATGAAGGAGGTTTGCCTCAGCCTTATGTTTTTATTGGTGACTGTGCATTTCCGTTAATGACACATTTATTAAAACCATATCCTGATCATGAAAGGTTGGATAAAGACCAGTTAATATTTAATTATAGACTGAGCAGAGCACGCCGAATGGTAGAAAGTGCGTTTGGTATGTTGGTGCACAAATGGCGTATCTTTTTTAGGCCATTAGATGTTAAAATAAGTACCGCCAAAAAAATTGTAAAGGCTGCGTGCGTTCTACATAACTATGTATTACGCAATGAAATCGAAAAGGCACCTTCACAGTCAGTTTTTTCTGATAATATGTCAAGAAATTACTCCGAGGTATCTGAACAAAACTCAGCAGATTTTGAAGACGGCTTTTTTGTGAGAGAATATTTCATGGAATATTTTAATTCCATTGGAACAGTTTCGTGGCAAAATAACCGTGTGCAAAATGTATTAGATTCTGATAGGATAACACATAACTTACATTAGACTCTGCAAAATGAATATTGATTTAACTATAGGTATATGCTGTGTTAGATAGATGTTAAATAAAAAACTTACCACTTTCTATGTTTGTTTTCTTTAAAATGTCTTTCCAAGCTGCGTCCTTCACGTCTAATTGTTTATATGAAATCATTTTTGTGTCCCAAAGACACGGATATTGTCGGACACATTCAATAAAAAACTCATCCATTTTTATTGTAAAATTGGGAACACGTGTATCGCGTATGAGGCCGCAAGACTGACTGTACGCTTGACTGCCGCGAGCGAGTGATGCGAGTAATCGCCCGCCTCACTCGCACACTCGCTTATAGCCGAGCTACACAAATATCGGAACTACGCACTCGCTCCCCGCGTCTCGCTAACTCGTTTCTAGTTCTAGCTCTACTCGTTACTCGTTAATCGTTGCCGGTGAGACAAGTGCTTATATCTATGAAATGCTAAAAGCAGACTGTTCTATCGATGATATTGATTTAAAAGAAAATAAATGCATTATACAGAAATCAAGTTTCGTAACTTGAAACTTTGCGATCCCTTGATTTGTCAACAATAACCGTGTCCAATAGATTTAAAGAATACCTTTTAACTGAAAACCTCGCAATCTGATATGATATTGTGGTACTGTCTATTCTGTTAATCCTATTATATAAGAGCAAAGAAGATTATTTGATATGTTATTTCTTATTATATATATTTCAAATTATCGGAAGACAGGTACACGCAGATGTATTAAAAAAAGTAAAAAGTACATTATTTCAAAAAAATAAAAATAAACTAAAATTAATGTTAAAGATTTAAAAAATTTATGTGAATGGAATAAATTTATCTAATAATTAAGGGTCTTGGTTATAATAATTCATCGAGTTTGTCACCTCGGTAAGAAAGAGGGTGGTCTATTCTACTCAGCCGGATACCACACGGCGGGTCAACTTACCTTAGTCGCCTTTTATGACACCTCGGTAAGGAATGAGGATGGTCTATTATACTCAGCCAGATACCACACGGCGGGTCGACTTACCTTAATCGCCTTTTACGACACGTCGGTAAGAAATGAGAGTGGTACTATCCTATTCAGCCGGATACAACACGGCGTAAGTCTATGAGAATCATTTTGAAATAAATAGCGAACTAGATTTGCCTACACGTAGGTAGTAAGTAACGGCCTGTTACTATCCCACTGCTGGGCATAGGCCTCCTCTCTCCATTTTTGGAGAGAAGGGTTGGACCTAAGACCTACCACGCTGCTCCAATGCGGATTGGTAGGTTATGTGTAGTCCCCGGAATTCTCTAGAGATATGCAGGTTTCCTCACGATGTTTTCCTTCACCGAAAAGCGTGTGATAAATTGCAATTATCAATTAGACACATAAGTTTTAATAGAAAAACTCATTGGTATCTGCCCGGGTTTGAACCCATGATCGTCTCTAGAGATTCACACGGTCGCACCGCTAGGCCATCACAGCTTATTAGGCCATCACAGCTTATTTAGCTTACACGTAGGTAGACAGAAACATTAATATATTGATCTTTGATGATTTAAAAGTGCTTGAAAAAGCTTATTTGAATTAAAGATTATTTTGATTTGATTTCATTTGAATACTTTTGTTAGATCTCACTCGTGTCGTCAAGAACTTTTGGAACATGTTCTCAACTGTGGCTGAAATAATTGGTAGCTCTAAGATGAGAATCTCTTGGATCTTGTAGATGTAAGATTACTATCCACGTGGTCACAATGAGCTGATATAATAGATCGATCGGTCGCGGAGGCGTCGGGCTGCGGATAATCCGCTTACAGGAATCGCTGCGGTCGTGCGCCCGGGCTGTATGGCGCAAGTTATGGGCTGCAACGTGCTCTAAAACGCATAGTTCTTATGGGAATACGCCAGTATTAAACTATTGTAAAGTCAAAAATAATAAATGCAGATAAACATGTTTTTCAGTAAGGCTTGATTTATGGAAACCTTACATTTAATAGTTGATAGAAACGTAATAATAAAAATATTTTTCTGTAATAATTTTAGTAAATGAATTCATTCATTCATCACGGATTATAGAAAAATAATTTTATTGTTACTTTTGCATTATGGATCTCAGCAAAGTAACGCCTAATTGTATAAATTATTTAATAGTTGATATAATTTTTACGAACTAACAACGAAAAAATCAATGCTAAATACACATGTCAATGATAATTATAATGGAAGTATATTTAATATAAGGCTTAAGTGGTAATGTATCTTTAATATAATTTTAGTCAATTGTGTTATATAAATGTCGCGCTTTATTTTCCGTAAAAAAGTGGGGTAATAATATCATATGCTATTGCATATAAAGAACTTTAAATTGATCTTTTTACGGTAGTTTAAGCAGTGTAGGCCGAGTTTTGACTGTTAAGCTTTTTCGTCCAGGTGAAAGGTTTAGCAGGCAAATTTCGACGTTAATGCTACTTGCATGTACCTAACTGCAACTATAAGTAATATTTACTTGTATCTAAATTTTAATTTGTTATCCAATCTGTGGAAGCTTGTAATTAGCTTGTAGCTAATTATAATTTAGACCTAAACTTTTGTAAATAGCTGTAAGCTTTCTTTAATAAATAAAATAAAATAAATAATTATTTATCCCTTCAAGTCAAATATTAGATTGCTTCGGCGTCAATGATAAAATGAGAGAATCGCTTAATCTAGTGAATTGCACCACACAAAATACCATGGTTGTATTTCTTTGAGAAAGTGTCAATGCAGTCTTTTAAGTGACATCTGACAATGATCTGTTCTTAGTAAGGCGTTAGTGGGACACCTTGGCTGGTTGGTCATTAGTTTTGTGTTTGATAAACGCTCCAATGATCTTGTTTAAATTGTAACTTAAATACCTTTTGTTGGTTTTCGAAGAACTACTGTGATATCATGTTACGATAAAGTTTAGTGGGTGCTTGAGATTTACTGATATCTATCGGAGCTACCACAACGCCGTTTGGTATCCGGCTGAATAGAATAGTGCCACCCTCATTTCTTACTGAGGTGTCGTAAAAGGCGACTAAGGTAAGTCGACCCTCCGTGTGGTATTCGGCTGAGTAGAATATACCACCCTCTTTCTTACCGAGGAGTCGTCTAAGGTGAGTTGACGTTTGGCAGGCGGCTTTGAAAATACGTAGCCAAATCATATGACAACATGTTTGTAACGTGTTGTGCCGACCCCACTTAGAGTGGGATAAAGGCAGCAGGATGATATCAAAGCTACCACAATACATGGTTTATTGTATCTGGTTGTAATGATAATAGCTCGCGTAGTTACCGCATCGCAATTAATACTGCGTTATTATCGCATCGCAGCTGGTGAACCGCAGATATAATAGAGAATGGGAGTAAAGTTTTAATAGATGCATAAATTCGTGAAACGTACATCCATATGTATATTTAGTAATATGTTTGTTTGGTTACCCTTCTTTTACGTAACGATTAGTCGAAGTAAAAATTAACAAGATTTAATTCAGATTACAAAAAATACTTTTTATAATTGGCGATGTAAAAACTATTTTCTTACTTTATATATGCAGGATTAGAAAATCGCGTGCTCTAAACAGGTGTTTAGCCACTACCACACTGAACTAGCACTGCACACATTCACTACCACAATGTCAACAATCATCTCTCCCTGTAACCAAAATATCACGACAATATCCACTTTAAATTTTTTGATTATCATCATCAATATTATATTCATGATAATGATAATCATGATAATGATAATCATGAGATGATTATCATCATGGATTATATAATTATAATAAAATAATTTATAATAACAATGATATTAACAAAAACAAATCTAAAATATTAAAAAAAAAGTTTTATATAACTTTTATGTCTCTAATATAGATATTTAGTAGCAAATTAATATTTGCGCGAACATTATAAACAGAGCATAGAGATTTAAAAGTAATTTTCTCAAGTTATTAGTCTTTGGTAAAATTAACAAATCTTTAATCAGAATAAAAAACCAGTCTTTGCTTTAAAAAAAAAGGATTAGCGTCAACAGTAATCAATGCGTTGTTTTTGAAAACTTTCGCTAGGGTGTTTCCCGTAAGTACATGGGGTCACGAATATCCCATAGGTTTATGGTTTTAATTCCGACCCTATGCCAAATATAAGCTTTGGGTAAACATAAACATTATTTTAGTAAACCGATGAGCTTAGAAGCTCGCACTAGCGATTAGAGCTACTCTGTATATGTCAATAATATAATACTAATTTCGACTTTAACTCGATATAAATAAAGACTATATCAATTCCCACTATCCGAACTATAAATGTTATAGACAGAGACAAAGTGCAATAGAAATTTAACCTTAACAGTATATAAATAAAGTCGATATTCTTTCAAACGTACACATGAGTATCACTATTGCTGTGTATACATTTAGCAAAATTTTGATTCGAAATTATATTCTTTATTACAATGTAGTAAAGATCAGTATTCAAAAGGTTATCATTTTGAGCGTTCCTGTTAAATGTCTATTTGTTTTTGGGGTAAAATAAGGAATGTTATGTTTAAAGTAATAAGGTTGAAGTTTGCCTAAATATTTCTGTATAAAATGATACTATTAGATCCCCTTACATCAACTAAAATCCATTATTTGGTGATTAATTTGTAAAGTTGGTAATAATGGGGGTGAATATTTGTGGGAAATTTGTAAGTATTTTATACAGATTCAAAAATTTTTCAAAACGACTTTTAATGTTTATACTACTTCCCACTGTTGGGAATATTTTCGTCTACGTACGAGACACTGATAAAATATCTCTCCGGAATAACGGATTTCTGAAATTTGTTAATAATTAATTAAATTGTCATCATCCTCCTGCCCTTATCCCACTCTAAGGGGGGTCGGCACAACATGTTATAAACACGCTGTCACATGATTTGGCTGCGTTTTTACGACCGGCCGCCTGCCTGACGTCAACTTACCTAAGTCGTATTTTTCGACACCTCGGTAAGAAAAGGGTGGTCTATTCTACTAAACCAGATACCACACGGTGGGTCAACTTACCTTAGTCGCCTTTTACGACACCTCGGTAAGAAATGAGGCTGGTCTATTCTACGCAGCCGGATACCACACGGCGGGTCGACTTACCTTAGTTGCCTTTTACGACACCTCGGTAAGAAATGAGGGTGGTACTATTCAGCCGGATACCACATGGCGTACTAATTAATTAAATTGTGTAAAAACTAAATTAATTAAACGCGTAACGCGTATTGAACCGAATTTATTTCCATTCTTTATTTCGAATTGACTTAAGCTGTTGCTCTAATGGTTTTGACTAAGTCTCACTAGAAGGACAGGCGAGCGCAGAAGCATCGTTGGAAATTATTTTTTTTTTGGAAATTGACAATATGCTGTAAACCAGAGTGGCTTTTACAGCGACAATCTCAACGATCGTTACGCCCCATAACCAAAGCATAGTCAGGAGATTGTCGTATTGAATGTGTGTATTGCGCTGGTGTGTCTTGTAATATGAGTAGTAGCTGGACCTGCATATATAAGGTATGAGAACGGTTTTGCTTCCTACACTTAGCATTACATAGATTTTCTCAACAAACGCGGATTATAGCTAAAATAATTCTACAAATTTTGTACGATGGAATTTCGCAAAGTAAAACCTTACTTCTATAAATTATACAATAAGATTTTTTGAGACCAAGTTTATGTTCAAGTGCTATAATCAGAGTCGAAACAAAATCCAAAACAAAATAACACGAGAAAATCGCTACCCATAGATTTTATATCATCCGAAACTTTCTATCTTTACATCCCTGTCTAACGCGTGGCGAGTGAAAGAGACGCCAAACTAGGGTGAAAATAGGGTGAGCAAATCCGCATGTTGAGTGACAGTTGACAGCTGACGGGTAACCGCAGTTATTGTAGCAAAGTGACGCACCACAGATATCTAAAATCTATTTCTCTAGTGCTACAAAATCATGCGATTAATTACTCTGTGGCCGCATATATAGATTAATTATCTGTGCTAATGAATATAGGCTCCAATATATTATTATCCTCCTGCCCTTAACCCAATCTAAGTGTGGTCGGCACAACATGTTACAAACGTGTTGCCACTAGACCATTAAGAAATTATTAGTAGGTAATTCTAATTCATAATGTTTGATAGGTATTTGCGTACCTTTTTCTTTAATATAAATTGTCTCACTTCGTAGGTTAGCTGGCAGAGATCTCTGTCATAGGGATAAGTTGACCTTTGTACACTTTTTTTACCAATAATGTTTTTTTCCAACATTTTTTATGGTACATAAATAAATAAATAAAATAAATGACCATTCTCATTTCTTACCGTGGTGTCTTAAAATGCGACTAAGGTCAGTTGACCCGCCGTGTGGTATTAGGCTGAGTACAATAGGCCACCCTCTTTCTTCGCGATAAGCCATTTTTCATAATTTTTATATTCTCCAACCCTTATTCCACTCTAAGTAGGGTCGGCACAACATGTTATCACATGATTTGATGCCTGCCTGACGTAACTACCTTAATCGCCTTTTATGACACCTCAGTAAGAAATCAGGGTGGTCTATTATACTCAGCCGGATACCACACAGCATATAGCCTCCAATGTATCATATCTTTTTAATCGCTTCTCGAAGTATTATAAAACAAATAAGTAAATACATATAAGTCTCCAAAAGCTGTATATATGTATGTGATAGATTTTTTCAAAATCTACTGAACGTACTTTTGTATGGTTTTTACCAAAAGATTAGAAATTCTTCTGGAAGGTTGAGGTTGATACATATTACGGTTTTAATGTAAATTGTGTTTAAGAGGTCGCAACTCACAGAAACTACTTTTAAGTTCAAAATTTGACACTAAAATGTGAACTGAATGTGAATGTGAATAAAATGTGACACTGGTGGCAAATGTTGTATTTCATATAGCCTTTGACCATACAAAGAGCCACAGAACGTGCCTCGCTTTAATACATACAAATTTATTAATGCAAAAGTAATATTAATTCATCATCCTCCTGCCCTTATCCCACTCTAAGTGGGGTCGGCGTAACATGTTATAAACATGCTGTCACAAGATTTGGCTGCGCTGCTTTTTTACAACCGTCCGCCTGCCTGACATCAACTTACCTCTGTCGTATTTTACGACCCCTCGGTAAGAAAGAGGGTGATCTATTCTACTAAACCGGATACCACACGGTGGGTCAACTTACCTTAGTCGCCTTTTACGACACCTAAGTAAGAAATGAGATTGGTCTATTCTACTCAGCCGGATACCACACGGCGGGTCGACTTACCTTAGTCGCCTTTTACGACACCTCAGTAAGAAATGAGGGTGGTACTATTCTATTCAGCCGGATACCACACGGCGGCACGGCAAAAGTAATATTAATTAATTAATATAATTGCACCTTAGTCGTATATACAGAGCTAACATCTAGGATAAAAAAATCGGTTTTATCTTTTCAAATAGGAAGACAACAACTACATAAATGAAAGTAAGGTGTTTTAAGGAGACAATAAAATAATAATCAACATACTCCTGCCCTTATCCCAACCTAAGCCTACTCGACACAACATTTTTTTCTCTTCCATTCTCTTCTATCATACGTTAACTCTGGTGCTACTCCTTTTATATGTCATACTTCACACAATCCAACCATCTCTTTTTCGGCCTCTCTCTAGTCACATATCCATTCACATTCATATTTAACACTCGCTTAGATATTCATGCCTCCTCATTATATGTACATACCTTATTAATCTTGCACTTAATAAAATAATAATGTATAATGCAAATCATTTCAAACTCGCAGGAGCATACAAAGTTCCGTTTTCCCTGTTGTCAGGATTACGGGTTATTGAATGCTAATACTCAATGTGTAGGGTACGATTCGCAGGCTGGCGTGCGCGGTTACATTGTACCATACGACACGATGCAAATATAATTAAATCTATAAAATTATTTTTTATCCTTATAGATTATTCTTTATTATAGTTTATTTGCCTCTTTAGGTGACAGAGAGCTGGCTCCTTATTCCAACAAAGAATCAGCTTGGCGATTCAAAGCGAAAACTCTGCCATCATTCTTGGGACCATTCCACGTAGGCATGATTTGTATAGTCATAAGTAATTTAAGATAGATATACCTTGTACATTTTTGTTGTAAATAGAAAAAAAAGTTTATATCATTTTTTTTTTGGAAAATGAACTTCTTGAATGTTTTATAGAAGCACGCGTTATTTTGCGGAATTCTATAGTACAGAAGTTACAGTAAAATTATTTTGGTGTAATCCGCGTTTATTAAGAGAATATATGTAATGTTAAAAACAACATTCAGTAAAACAATTTACCTTACTAACAAAGCCAAATCTCAGTTAAAATCAGTGGATTTAATAGTACCCAATAAAAATAAGTAAAGTAGCGACCTGTTACTGTCCCACTGCTGGAAATAGGCCTCTTCTCACCGTTTTTGGAGAGAAAGATTGGAGCTGAGACCTACCACTCTGCTCCAATGTGGATTGGTAGGTTACACATATCCAATTATCGAGAGATATGTAGGTTTCCTCACCGTTTTTTTCCTTCACTGGAAAGCGTGTGATAAATTAGACACATAAGTAACAGAATAACTCATTGGTATCTGCCTGGGTTTTGAACTCGTGACCTCCTCGAAAGAGTCGCACGATGTTACCACTGGGTTACCGCAGCTTATATTGTTAAGGTACTTTCAATAAAATTTTGTGTTGTTTTTGTCGTTCTGGGAGGAAAATGGATTAAATCAAGATTGCTCAACCGGATTAGTCATGAAAGCGAAATAGACACAGCTACCCAGTATAATGATTCATAAATATTAATTAAATAAAAATTAAATATTACAATTTAGCTTAAAGAGAATGTCGTGACAAGATTCAATGGAAACAGTGAATCGAGATTAACTCGTTCCGCGTCAAATATCGCGTGGTTTCTTACAGCTGTTAATGCACTTAGCTGATGCTGGTAAGTAATATTAACCCTAACAGAATTTATATACTGTGATTAGCGGTTGGTAGTTTATTATTTAACTTTGACGAACTCTGTTGTTATGAAATGTTTGCTCTTTAAACAATAAATTTAATATTTTCTTTACAATATAATAAACTAACATTTAATTTAAATGAGTTAATCTCGTATATATGTATTTTTCTGAATTTTGGAAATGGCTCCTATGATTTTCATGAAATTTAGCATGTAGGGGATCTTGGGCGGGAAAAATCGATCTAGCTAGGTTTTATTGAAAAAATATGTGGTTTTGTGTCTGTCTTCGGGCACTTAAAAAATTGCTTAAATAAAAATAGATTGCAAAGCTATTTCTAAAAAATTCTATTCTCAAATTTTTTTTATTATTAATTTTGATGATATGTGTAACCTATCAATTTACATTGGAGCAGCATGGTAGCTCTACTCTCCAAAAACGGAGAAAGCCTATTCTCAGCAGTGGGATAGTAACAGGCCGTTACTTTACATTACTTTTCACCACAACAATTAAAAAGTGGAATGGTTAAGGTAACGGACTTGTGATCGAGAGGTCGTGGGTTCAAATCCCGGCCATTATACCACCGACGTGAACCAACTCCTAACACCAGTAATTTGTAACCCAAATTGCTAGTAACTTTTTTTTTTAAATAAAAACGCAAACGGACTCGCGCGTAGAAATAGTTTTGTGAGTTTTTGTATATGACATGAAGGCTTCCTGTCGGACAAACAGACAAGACCCTATTAGCGCCCTCACAATAGCGGCCCATATCGTAAACGAGGGTAGGTGGACCGACGGCGTCCACCGCAACCGCGCAGTTACCGCCTGATTCATGCGCACAGCACTGACAGCTCCAATGCTTATAGTAACAGGAACATAGAGCTGAGAAAATTTAGAATCTCCTTGCGATTTATACCATTGTTTCTATGCCTGATACATCCAGGATATGTAAAAATGCATGTTCCACCTCAATATACTTGTTTTATAGGCTAACTGTTTAACTCAGGCCTCGCCTGCACGGTACAAGGGCGCGGAGGTAGTAGTAGGAGTTAGGTACAAGAATGGCGGCAGATAGCTCTTTTTTTTAAATTGACTAATAGCTAGCTAAGCTGTGGTAGCCCAGCGATGTGACCGTGCGACTCTTTCGAGAAGGCCACTAGTTCAAACCCCGGCAGGCATCAACGAGTTTTTCTATTAAAACTTATGCGTCTAATTGATAATTGCAATTTATCACACGCTTTTCGACGAAGGAAAACATCGTGAGGAAACCTGTATATCTCCGGAGAATTCTGGAGATATGTGTAACCTACCAATCCGCATTGGAGCCGCGTGGTAGGTCTTAGCTCCAACCCTTCTCTCCAGAAACGGAGAGAGGAGGGCTATGCCCCGGCGAAGACGCTGTGTGTGTAGAACTTGTTTGATGCTGTTTTGGCATCGTCGGGATCGTAAAGGACGCTCTAAGGACGCCTGTAGAAACTGTTAGGGATGTTAAGCACCTTATAGTTTGACGCGGTCACTATAAGGGCGAATTGGGTGGACGGACGCTTTCTGGAAGTAACTCTTCGAGAATCGTCTGGTTCTATTTGTCTATTATAAACATCACGATTTTTTTTATAACTATACAATTTTTTATGTACAAAAATTAAATTGCTAAGAATTGTAATAGTAAAAAGCAACCGCCGAGTTTCTTGCCGGCACTTCTCAGTACGAGCAATTTTCAAAACCGCAGTAGAATTAATGCAATTTGTATTCAAAACACAAGCAGCATATACAAAATACCAGTTGGCATTAAAGCTTAGAGCCGCCACATTGGAATTCCTATGGAGTCATGAGGGTGGCCCATAGACAATATTAAAACAGGAAATAAAGGCAAACAACAGTTTTATTGCAAAAACCTTTAATTTTCGACTAAGGTAAGTCAACCCGCCGTGTGGTATCCGGCTGAGTAGAATAGACCTACCTCATTTGTTATCGAGGTGTCGTAAAAGGCGACTAAGGTAAGTTGATCCACCATGTGGTATCTGGCTGAGTAGAATAGACCGCCTTGATTTCTTACCGGGGCATCGTAAAAGACGATTATAGTAAGTTGACCCGCCGTGTTGTATCCGGCTGAGTAGAATAGACCACCCTCTTTCTTACCGAGGCGTCGTAAAATACGACTAAGGTAGGAAGGAAGTTGACGTCAGGCAAGCGGGCTGACGTAAAAACGCAGCCAAATCTTGTGACAACATAAGATATCATGTTTATAACTTGTAGTGCCAACCCCACTAAAAGTGATATAAGGGTAGGAAGGAAGGTTATTCTTGAGATTCGCCATGTCTATTAGCCGACAGTGTTATGGCAAGGCTTGATTGTAAGGCGTCACATAAACTAATCTCTGACTGATATACGCGCCCCCTTCTTAAAGTGGTAGCCGCAAAGCACCTTTTGTGGGCGGCCTTTTGTAAATGAACTTTTTTAATGTTGTAACGCAAGAAAAATTTAGCCGTGTGGTATCCGGCTAAGTAGAACGGTCCATTCTTACCAAGGTAAAAGGCAACTACGGTAAGTCGACCCACCGTGCGGTATCCAGCTGAGTAGAATAGACCCGCTTTCTTACCGAGGTGTCGTAAAAGGCGACTAAGGTTAGTAGATCCGCCCACACACGGTACTGACGACCGTAAGTGTCCCATATATTTATTAGTAAATATTAAAAATTAAAATCAAAATAATCTTTATTGAAATAAGCTCTTTCAAGCACTTTTGAATCGTCAAGGATCACTATGATTAATAAAGCTACAATTGGTTCGGAATGTTGCTCTTACCGAGAGGAACCAGAAAGAAACTCAGCGGTCAATCTTTTATACATTTTATATTATTAAACCGTAGTCTTGTATGAAGCTGAAAGGATTTTCAAATCCAGGCATTGTTATCATTCAAATAATCCTCAATTTTGTAATAAGATTTACGTTACGTATCTTTAATATTTAAATGAGTTTATCTCCTAGGTATATTATATATGTACATATTTATTATTTTCCGAATTTCGTAAACGGCTCGAACGATTTTCATGAAATTCAGCATGTAGGGGTTTTAGGGGAAAAAATTTGATCTGGCTAGGTTTCACCTAAAAGAAAATGTCGTTTTATCCCTGTGTTTGGGTACTCAAAAAATTCTTAAATTTATGTTGACTAGAAAATAATTTTTTTTGCTGTCAAATGTGAAGTCATAGTAACTTATTTGGGGAACGGGCGGTCTAGAAACGTGAAAATACCTATGATCGAGCCCAACCTGCTCTATTATTCTTTAATTATTTTTTAATTTTTATTTTTTTACATCTTTATAACAATTACTGGTTTTACTACACAGGTTTTATTACACAGGTACTTTTTATTAATTAAATAAAATTAACAAGGAGACCTGTGCCCAGCAGTGCAGTCATTGCTTTTTTACTGTATGTAGTATTGTAATAAAAAAAATCATACGAAGTGTTGAGACAATTCGCTTAGCTATCGCGGTTCATATCTGCAGGCTGTAGACGCGAAATTGCTTTCGCTAAACTACACCGAACAAAGCCCATGGGAATTGTATGGGGTTGACGTGTGGTGCGAGTCACTTACTTTTAAATTTTAGTTTCAGTATAAGATTCTATATTTCTGCAATCAATTTTAGCTTTGCTATTACAGCAGTTTCAAAATGCTGTTAAAAGAAGCTGATTCAAAAAGCCTGATGTTGTCGCCATTGACTTCCGCTTTGTATTTTATAGCAACACAGTCATGAAACAAGAGTATCGCGCCCTTTTTGATTAAAATGGTACCAACACTGTGACGTGTTGTTTCCGGTTGAGTCTTCCTATTGAAAAAACGTTTCAGTTACATTCAGTCTTTGTTCGTCATTCAAGAGAAGTGCATCTCGGAACGGGAATTGTAGTATTCCTATTATATCGTGTTATTGTATATAGTGAGCGCTGACACTACTATACTGTTGATTAGTCAATGATAAGAATGCGTGGATATACCAACTCTTTGAACCTATACAAGATAGTAAAGACTTATTTTAACTAGTAAAAAGAATTATATTGTTCTACGCGTGCGAAGGTGCTGGCAAAGGTAGTATAATAAAAAAATCCCGCTTTTATTTCGCAAATATGGACGAACATATAATTAATTATTGAGGGTACTTAAACTTATACAAATAGTGATAGGTATGACAGACATACAAGAAACAGACATAAACTATTGACGCCTAGGTTACGCCTCCAAAAGGTTCGAAAATCATTTGTCGGTCTCGGTAAATGTTTTTATAACAAAACTTCTCAACATCATCTAGACTTGCCTTTACACAAGTTTAGAAATTATCTCAAAACGATGTTGCTACATAAAGCTTACTATACTATTGAGGATTATTTGAGTGATAGCATATCTTAACTGCAGTCAGCTACGCATCCAGCTGCAACGATTATCTTGTAACCATCGAATTGTAATAATTTTTTAAAAGATTAGCCGCCGAGTTTCTTGCTGATTCTTCTCGGTAGGAGCAAACTTCCAAATCAGTGGTAGCTTCTTTAAAACATTTGACGATTCAAAAGTACTGTAAACAGTCCACTTGAATAAAGAATAATTTGAATTTAAGTTTAATAAAATTGCCGATATCACTACTTCAAATTATATTTGTAAAACTCTGAACCGCTTATCACTTGCACCTAAGAACAAGAGGTGATAACAATACTGCGCGTAACGGCGGAAGGCAGATCGGCGAGCGATGCCAAATGCTTTTTGCAGTTTTGCTACAAACGGCCACAAGCTAATATAGAAACAATGAGATATATGCAATAAAAAGAAAATAACTGCAAAAATTTAATACACACTTGTAAGAAGTAGTTTAATAATTAGGGATTAAAGGAGGAATTTGGTAAGTTGACGTCAGGCAAACGGCCGATCATCTTGTCAGAGTACTCTATTAAAGAGTGCCGTGTTGTATCCGGATGATTAGGATAGACTACCCTCATTTCTTACCAAGGTATCGTAAAAGTTGACTAAGGGAAGTCAACCCGCCGTCTGGTATTGGGCTGAGTAGAATAGCTAACCCTAATTTCTTGCCAACTTAGGTAAGTTGACGTCAGGCAGGCGGCAGGTCATAACATACGTAGCTGAATCATGTGACAGGATGTTTATATTCAAATTTAAATTATTCTTTATTCAAATAAACTTGTAAACAAATGCTTTTAAATGTTGTGCCGACCCCACTTAGAGTGGGATAAGGGCAGGAGGATGATGATAAAGTATTTTATTTAGATTTATTTACTTTTATAAAGCACCAAGCAGGATTAGTTTTCAGTCAAAGTTAGACTTTATACCATTTATAGTTCCAGTTATTCCGCATAGTTAAAGTTAACCCGCAGCGATGTAACCCCATCCTCTGCAATCAAAGGACTATCAGCCGGCCGACTGGACAACAAGAATACCAAAAATGAGTTACCAATGATGACAGGCCGTAACCCTTCCAACACGGTTAGTTAGAGATCGGATCGGCCGGTTAGGGCCGCGGTCGCATCTCATACTATGATTTTTATTTATTTGGATCACCAAAATAAGAGACAGTAACAATATTTATAATATAGGTACATTTTACTTGACTTAACTGTTCTTACATTTACAGGTAACCACAGCACGCTATGTGTTACATATGTATTCAAAATTTTAAATCACTAAAAATTTGTGTTAGTTGGTTTTTTCTGTTTTATTAATGATTATTATTATTTAATTTTATATTTATATTTATAACTATTAAATCCCTTTTTAATATGTATTATTTGTTATGGGCGAGGTAAGTCAACTTTTATAAGTTTTAATTTAAAATTGACAAGATTTCCATGAAATATACGTCAGAATAACCTTTTCTCATAATAAACTATAGCCCTGGTGTAATGTTTTATTTTCCAATGAAATAAACTATAGAACTGCACGCTGTTTTATTTATTCCTTGAATCTTTTCCTATTTCCCAGTCATCAGGTAATATTTTTTCAGGTAATGAGTTTTGTAAATTTAAACTATCGTGAGTAGTATTCATAATTAATGTATAGAACCGGCTATACTCACGTGTTATTCTATCGGGTTATCCCGACTAGTTTCGAACCCATCCCCGCCACGATAGTCGATTCTATACATTAATTTGTTATTCTTATTCTTTATTGTAAACGTATTTGAAGTTTCGTCAGGCAGCTACATTGAAAATCATTCTTAGATTACTGTAAATTGGACTGGAAAAGCTTAGCGATTGCGCGATAACTGTAATCAGACTGCAACCTTATGTTAAACGTGGTATATGAAATAACGCTAAATGCATTCCAATAGGGCCAGAGCGGACTTCAAAGTTATTTTTGTGGCTCCCTCCGCGATAAGTTGACTTAAAACGACGTCAAATGATGGTTATATTGACTTGCCTAATGAGCGGTAGAAATAACAATTTGGTTGTTACTGTGATATTGCAGCTACAAGTTGATTTATAAAAGTTATGTTATCGTTACTTTTGCAATTTTTTAGCTAAATAAAATAATAATAGGATTTTGCTAATATCCTCGATATAAGAATATATCATCATCATCCTCCTGCCCTTATTTTACTCTAAGTCGGCATAACATGTTATAAACATGCTGTCACATGATTTGACTGCGTTTTTACGACCGGCCGCCTGCCTGACGTCAACTTACCTTAGTCGTATTTTACGACACCTCGGTAGGAAAGAGGGTGGTCTATTTTACTAAACCGGATACCACACGGCGGGTCGATTCGATATATTGGAGTCTATATGCTGTGTGGTATTCGGCTGAGTAGAATAGACCACCCTCTTCCTTATGGTAATTTGACGTTTGGCAAGCGGCCGATCGCAAAATACCTGGACAAATCACGTTGGCACGTGACAACATATTTAAACATGTTGTCACGTGCCAACCCCACTTAGAGAAGGATAAGGGTAGGATCGACGTAGGAGAATGATGATTTTTTACGCATTCAATCAGTTTAGTAGTTTTTAGAACACAAATAGACAAGAAGACGCGATGAAATCTTTGTTTTATAATATACTAGCTTTTACCTGCAACTTCGTTCGCGTGATAGATTGAATAGCCTTTTTATAAAGCATCCTATTTCTGTAGAATTAATATGATTTCTATAGCTTATATATTATTCCGGCGTATAAGGAATAATTGTGCCAAATTTCATCAATATTGGTTCAGCGGATTCGCCGTGAAAGAGTAACAAACATACATCCATACTTCACAAACTTTCGCATTTATAATATCTGGTAACTCTTTAATAGAGTACTCTGACAAGCATTTTTAAGGCATGGAATGGAAAGTTGTTATAACAATATTATTTTACCCTCTAATATCTTCCAATATTGTCACCAGGTGAAACAAAAGCCCATTCAGATTTCGTCATTTCGAAGAATGAAGAGTTCAAATCTAACAGACGCGAAATAAAAGCCGGCAGAAGCTACCAAATACAATGCGCCATTTTGTATTTGCGATTTCGAAAGTAAAACCTTTGAGGCTACTGTTGCAACATAGTATGGTGAAATTTGCGTACAACGAACCAATGTTTAGAGGAATATGGTTTTTATAGACAGGCTGATAGGTTATTATGGGGTTCATGGGTAATTTTTGACTGGTATTTTTATGTTTGCGATACAAACAATGGCTCGTAAGTCAAGTGTTGCGTTTTAGTGCGTTCGGATATCTTTAGGTGACACACGGTTAGTGTGAATGATTTGTATGGGGTTATCGTCGTTTAGTGCGCAGTTTGAGCTCTATCTGGGCGGTAGAGTTGCTAATAACGTTTTTGCGACGCGAAACTATGTGTGGAGTATGGTTTTGCGTTGATTTAACTTAACATTAATTTGATTTGTATAAGGTATCATCATCATTTTCCTGCCCTTATCCCACTCTAATTGGGGTCGGCACAACATGTTATAAACATGTTGTCACATGATTTGGCTACGTATTTTACATATCTTATTATTCGATTACCATAGTCGTATTTTACGACACCTCGGTAAGAAAGAGGGTGGTCTATTCTACTTAATCGGATACCACACGGTGGGTCAACTTACCTTAGTCGCCTTTTACGACACCTCGGTAAGGAATGAGGGTGGTCTATTCTACTAAGCAGGACACCACACGGCGGGTCGACTTACCTTAGTCGCCTTTTACGACACATCGGTAAGAAATGAGAGTGGTACTATTCTATTCCGCTGGATACTACACGGTGGTTGATTTGTATAAGGTATGTATCGAAAAAAGAAAGGAGGTGTAAATTAAGTGTAAGAGATATGCTTATACGTAAAGCGTAGTACAAAATTGAAGATTATTTGAATGATACAAATGTCTGGATTTGAAAATCCTTTCAATTTCATACAAGACTGTGGTTTAATAATGTAAAATTACAAATGTTTAAAAGATTGACCCCAAATTTCTTTCTGGTTCGTCTCGGTAAGAGCAACATTCCGAACCAGTTGTAGCTTCATTAATCATATTGATCCTTGACGATTCAAAAGTGCTTGAAAGAGCTTATTTGAATAAAGATTATTTTGATTTGATTTGAAATAAGTCTCTCGCTAGACGCTGTTAGAGTAATCATAACTTCCAGGTCTTCTTCTTTCTTTATTCAAATAACCTTAATAATAACAATAATATATAATTCTAGAAAAGACGGGGAGCGTAAGATTGATATGGTATGAACATGTAATGAGGAGGGATAAAATTAAGTAACCAACCTAGTGTTAAATGTGAATTTGGATGGATATGTGACTAGAGGGACGCTTATAAAGAAATGGTTGGTTACTTTTCAAATCTAGAAGCAGAAATTTAGAAGCATATAATGTATCGACAAACGGCTTACTTAACAAATTTTGGGTGATTCAGAAGCGTATAATGTATGGAGAAACGACTTACTTAACAAATCTTGAGTGATTCAGAAGCATGTAATGTATCGACAAACGGCTTACTTAATAAATCTTGGTTGATCCAGAAGCATATAATGTATCGAAAAATGGCTTACTTTTCAAATCTTGGGTGATTCAGAAGCATATAATGCATCAACAAACGACTTACTTAATAAATCTTGGTTGATTCAGAAGCATATAATGCATCAACAAACGACTTACTTAATAAATCTTGGTCGATTCAGAAGCATATAATGCATCAACAAACGACTTACTTAACAAATCTTGGGTGATTCAAAAGCATATAATGTATGGACAAAGGACTTACTTAATAAATCTTGGGTGATTCAGAAGCATATAATGTATGGACAAACGGCTTACTTAATAAATCTTGGTTGATTCAGAACCATATAATGTATCTACAAACGGCTGGCACTAACTCACACAAACCTAGTTTTCCAAGTGGCTCGTATAACGAATATCCCGGGTGTTATGCCCGGATCGTGTCAAGCCTTCAGCTCGCCCCGGGGGGTGGCGGATCGATGCGGGGGTGGTATCTTTGTTTGGCTGATATAAAATCTTAGGGGGTGTGGTCTGAACGGGGATTCTATCTTCTATGATTTATAAAAGGGGATATATTTTTCTTTGTCGGCGAAGTTATAACTTAGCGTATGTTATTTTTGGTTACTCAGACTGAAAGCTCAAACTTAGAGCATACTTCACTAATTGAATCCGCGACTTTCTTCGTGTCTAAGTAAGCTCAATAATGTAATGTATTTTTTTCCTGTTTCCGAAAGAATATAAGGAATTATTTTATTCTATATGTTAACTCGATGTAGCTTTAATTGTGCCTAATTACATCAATATAGAAACAGCGCATTAGCCGTAAAAGCGTAGAGACACACAGACAGACTTTCGTATTTATAAGTAAGTAAGTAAGTAGCGGCCTGTTACTATCCCACTGCTGGGAATAGGCCTCTTCTCTCCGTTATTGGAGAGAAGGATTGGAGCTAAGACCTACCACGCTGCTCCAATGCGGATTGGTAGGTTACACATATCCCCGGAATTCTCTAGAGATATGCAGGTTTCCTCACGATGTTTTCCTTCACCGAAAAGCGTGTGATAAATTGCAATTATCAATTAGACACATAAGTTTTAATAGAAAAACTCATTGGTGTCTGCCCGGGTTTGAACCCGTGATCGTCTCTAGAGATTCACACGGTCGCACCGCTAGGCCATCACAGCTTCGTATTTATAATATTAGTAAAAATTGAGTCTATAAAATAAAGTACATTATGTAAAGTATGTAAACTCAAATTAAAAATTTTCTTTATTCAAGTAAACTTGTAAACAAGTGCTTTTGAATCGTCAACTCTACTGCTGGTTCGGAAAGCTGTTCTTACCGAGAAGAGCCAACAAGAAACTCGGCAGTTGTTATTTTTAAAATATTACTTATAACTAGTTATATCCTCCCTTAAACATTGTTTTGAACTGCTGTAATGACAAAGTTAAAATTGATCGCGGAATTATATTACAGAATCTTATACCCAAACCCACAAATGACTTAGATACGTACTGTTGCAAGGCGCAAAGCAGCAGCCGCAAGCTTATGTCGGTTCCTACTTTGTCTATTATATACATCACCTATCGTTTTATAATTCTTCATATTTTTATGTGAAACAAATCTAAAAATACCTAGATATAATAAATAGACAAATAATATAATACCACGCACGTCTGTGCGTCCATAAAGCAATATTTTTAATTATTTATTTAAAACTATATATGTATATATTCACCAGTTGTCTGTCTACCATAGCACAAGTATAAAGTTACTTTGGGGACGGACGACCGTGTGTGTAAATGTCCCATATATTTAAATGATTTATTTAGATGTATGTGATTTTATGTTTAAGTAGTATTTCTTTTATATCAGTAAATTAATTCGCTAAGATTTTACAAATTGCTAAGTGGTGCATGCGTCTTAAGTAAATAAAATAGTTTAATTTTAATTCTCAGTTAAGAGAACATTGTTCTTTTGAGAAAATAAATGTCTTTAAACCGATTTATTTACAGTTTAAGTTTACGGAACTAAATCATGATCATAAATTCATAAGGTTGTTGAAGATTTTAAGGTAAACTTGAATGGAATTTAAAATTGGGAAAGGGATTGGAGTTGTTGAAGGTTTAGTTAAGTGAAAAGTTACGATAATCCTCTTTATAATTCTATGTTGTTTGAACGACTAGACATAGGGTAAAGTCGGTGTTCAAACCGTGCCAGTAGAACCTTTTCAAAATTACAAATTTTTCCTTTACAAGTCTTCATCATCATTCGTTATTCTCCTGTCCTTATCCCACTCTAAGTGGGGTCGGCTACATGTTTTCAACATCTGTACCATTATAAAAGATGTTTTACGTTATTTGGCTAGTTATTTTACGACCGGCCGTCTGCCTGATATCAACTTTGCTTAGTCGCTTTTTAAGGCACGTCGGTAAGAAATGAGGGTGGTCTATTCTACTCAAACGAATACCACGCGGCGGGTCGACTCACTTTAGTCGCCTTTTACGACACCTCGGTAAGAAATTAGGGTGGTACTATTCTATTCAGCCGGATACCACACGGCGTAGTGACATATTATTAGTATCTTTAATATTTAAATGAGCCAATCTTGTATATATAATATATAAGACTTTAAATTTAGTAAGAAAGAGGATGGTCTTTTCTACTCAGGAGGATACCACACGCCGCGCCGGGTCAAATTACCTTATTCGCCTTTTCCGGCACCTCGGTAATAATAGAAGGTTTAATTTATTTTATTTTTGTTTGTAGATATATTAAAATGGTAATTAAGGTTTGCAATTTGAAATACCGACTCGGACAATTTCACCCGATACACCCGGAGTGAAAAAATTGAAAAATAAATAGCTGCAATTATATAAAAAAGTAAATCTATTTTCAATTCCCAATTCCCCGGAAGCCGGTGCACACTACGCAATTATAAAAACATCAATTCCTCTAATCCATCGGCTCAACTCACAACAGAAAACATTTGCACAACACTGACGTAATCTGTGCGAGCTCCCCCCCAGGAGGGGTGGGTGGGGGTGAGTTACACGGGGTGTGGTTTGCCGTTCAATAACTTAATACTGTGGAAAGGCTTTCACGGTGAAATCTCGCCGCGCGGTGTAGCTGGAATATGACTTCATGAAACTTGTTTAAAAAAAAAAGCTTTAATATTAGGATACTAGATTTTACCTGCGACTTCGCGTAAATAATAGATGGCGCTTTTTAATGTCATCCTATTCCTCTAGAATTAAAAGGATTTCCATAGCTTATATGTTATTCCGGTGTATAAGGAATAATTGTGCCAAATTTCATCGATATTGGTTCAGCGGATTCGCCGTGAAAGAGTAACAAACATACATCCATACTCACAATCTTTCGCATTTATAATAGTAGGGGAGTCCGGGATGCTTTGCAGTGATTAAAGCGTCATGGGAACCTATAGGATTGTAAAGATTAAGTCCTGAAAGGAAGAAAAGTTTATGTTCAATTTTCCATTTCAGTGGGGAGGAAAGGGATAATATCAGTAGGTTAGGATATAGGTAACAGGACATTGATTAATAATTAAAATACCTTTGAATATTACTTAACAACAATATAAAGGAATTATATTGTTCGTCCTTCTCCTAGGTATATTTTTTATCGTACTCCTGCCCTTATCGACGACTCACGTCAACTTACTTAAGTCGTATTTTACGACACTTCAGTAAGAAATAGGGTGGTCTATTCTACTCGGACGAATACCACACGGTGGCTTTACTTACCTTATTTACGTCACCTCGGTAAAAAATGATGATATTTATTTATTTATTAAAAGATCACCGACAAAATACACATTTCACATTAAAATTATACATTGAACAACTTTAAATAAGTAGTATTTTAATTAAAGGTAATAACAACTTTCCAATTAAGTTACGACAACTGAGAGATATAATTTTACTATAATAATTTTATGTATTCGTTAAATTAAAAGAAAAGAAATAATTAATAAAAAATAATAACGATAGCCTATTCTACTCAGCCGGATACCTTATAGAAGAATATAATCATTCTAAATGAATAATCTGGAAAGAATGAGCCTCAAGCATCAGTTGTTTTCGAAAAAGTTTAAAACATTTCAAAATTGCCAGAAGTAAGAATTTGTTTTTTAATTTTGTCCTGGTTACTAGGTATATCTAAGTATTTTAAATTGTAAAAATAGTAAACGTAAAGAGGGTTAATCAAATCAAATCAAAATAATCTTTATTTAAATAAGCTCTTTCAAGAACTTTTGAATCGGCAAGGGTCAATATGATTCATGAAGTTACAACTGGTTCGGAATGTTGCTCTTAACGAGAAGAACCAGAAAGAAACTCGGCGGACAATATTTTAAACATTTTAAATTTTACATTATTAAACCGCAATCTTGTATGAAGCTGAAAGGATTTTCAAATCCAGGCATATTATTATGAAAATAATCTTCAATTTTGTAACATGCTTTATGTATTTATCTCTTATTTAATTTAAACCTTTCTGTAGACTAGTCTAGTATGGATAATCATTGAATTTTCAGATTTATTGATCGTCAGTCACATATTGCGAATAAAGGCGGGAAAATGATCCGGATGGATATGTGGAGGCTATTAATTGCAGGCTCGCGGGTAACTTATCGAACCGGCCGCCGAGGTCACGTTTTACACACAGTTGTTTGACCGTGGTAACAAATACAAAATTATAAAAATAAATTTGTCTTTTCTTCGTATACAATAAGTCTCGTTAGTCTCATATGATAAGGGCAATAAAGGATTAAATTTTATGTCGTAAATATGAAAAAAAGTAATTTAAAAAAAAAAACTTTCTGAAACGATCAGTAGTATTTTTAATCTTTTCTTTTAATTTTGAAGAAAATAAAAGTAAAGTTGTCCCTTACTTTGATAATCGAATTAGGTATGTTAAATGAAAAAAAATTAACATGTTATTATAATGATATAAGTTTTTTGTCAATTTTTTATTCTATTAGTTTTTAAAATAATTTACAGAACTAGATGTTACATTGCGTAAATTGTGCGTGTTAAGTGCGTCATTAGTGTAAAAGTAATTTTTTATGATATAAATTGCAATGAATTTATCAGTTTCTATCTAGCCTTCGAAGACAAAAACTGTCATACACAAACTGACTCTATCCAGTCTTCAAAGGCGTTATTCATAGACTGACTTTATCTAGCCTTGATAAGAAATATTCATAGACTGACTTTATCCAGCCTTCGAAGTCTATATTCAAAGATTATCTCTATTCAGCCTTCAAAGTTTTTATTCATGAATTATGTCTATCCAGCGTTCGAACAATTTAGTAGGAGATTGTCTCTATACAGCCTTTGGAAGAATTATTCATAGATTGACTCTAAACAGCCTTCGAAGGCATTATTCACAGATTAACTCTATCCAGCATCTGAAGGCATTATTCACAGACTGACTTTATCTTGCCTTCGAAGTCTATATTCATAAAATACGTTTATCCAGCCTTCGAAGTTTTAATTCATGAATTAGGTATCTCTATCCAGTGTTCGAACAATTTATTAGGAGATTGTCTCTATCCAGGCTTTGTAGGAATTATTCACAGACTGTCTTTATCCAGCCTTCCAAGGCATTATTTAAGGCATAGAGTGTCTTATTGAATAATGCTTTAGAAGGCTTGGAATCTATCAAACCTTTGAATGAATTATTCTCAGAATACCTCTATATATCCTTCGAAGGATTTATTCATCTAATAATGGTATTCTAAATCTAAATCCTGTAAAGAAGATACTTGCATCCATTGTATTGATTCATCCATTATGTCCATCGTATCCAAGGCATGCCATCCATTGTGTAATCCCAAGGCAGACCTTGACCTTGTCCACATGCATGCATGTGCATGTCGATAACCTATATCAAGTGCGCTCTGCACCTGGACCAACGTATTGTTTATTACGTAATCGCACGACCGGAACAATATGCAGTTTTTTGTCCATACCATTTTGTTGGTCTAAGGCTCTCAGAATTAATGCAACCTTTTTTGTACAAACTATAATTAATTTTTATTAATTGTTTTAATTTAAATTGTATATTTCACAGTCGACGATGCAGCAGAACATTGTTTATTTATTTATGCTGACTGCTGAGAATAGGCCTCTTCTCTCCGTTTTTGGAGAGAAGGTTTGGAGCTAAGACCTACCACGCTGCTCAAATGCGGATTTGTAGGTTACACATATCTCCAAAATTCTTTAGAGATATGCAGGTTTCCTCACGATGTTTTTCTTCACCGAAAAGCGTGTTATATTAATAAACTCATTGGTGTCTGCCCGGGTTTGAACCCGCGACCTTTTCGAAAGAGTCCAATGGTGTTACCGCTGGGCCATCACAGCTTTTTTTGTATGTTATAGTTGTATGTTATAGTAATGAACAATAAACATTGCTGTTTAACAATAAGGCTAATTTGAATAACTTAAATTTAACACATACCTAAGTAATAATAAATTTATTTTGCTATAATCCGCGATGAATTAAAATAGAAAATATATATAATGCTAAATGTAGAGTGGACAATCCTTATTAATCCTTAGGACTATCACGCTTTGCGATTTTGGTCGTTAAGTCTATCTCCTGATGATGCTTCGGTTGCGGGGCGAAACGATTGTTGAGTTTGTGATAGTGAACGTGTGTAGTGCTTGTGTATTGTGGTGGCGGTTTGTGCATGTGTTTTTACGAGTCCTGCATGTATCAAGTATGAAAACGGATTGTCCACTCTACATTTAGCATTATATATATTTTCTATTTTACTTCATCGCGGATCATAGCATAATAATTTTAGTATTACTTTTGTATTATGGATCTCCGCAAAGTAACGCTTAATTCTATAAATTATTTAAATTTAACAGAAAAAATATAATATAAATTACGCCGTGTGGTATCCGACTGAGAAGAATAGACCATCCACATTTCTTACCGAGGTGTCGTAAAAGGTTCAGAAAGCTGTTCCTACCGAGAAGAGCCAGCAAGAAACACAGCGGTTGCTCTTTTATAAATACAATTCTTAATACTAGTTACATTTAATCGTTTCTATCTTGTCTAACAATATCTAAATCCACGCATTCTTATCGTCTAAATAATTCTCAACAGTATTCTGTATTAGCCTCTCTTTAATAGTTTTTTAAACTGCTGTAACAGTGTCATTGTTATCGCACGAATAGCAGAATGTATCTATTTGAATTTAATTCTCTGCTAATTATTACTTCAATAGATCGTTTTTAACATGAATAATCATGAAGTTCTCGTAATTATTTTTGTAAAGATTCAGGTGAAACGTTAAGATTCAGGTTATTTCATTTCCTGTACCTATATGATTTATAATTAATTTCTCGCTTTATGGCCTGTACAGGACAAATCACTCTGCCACTGTCACATAATATGACAAACACACGAGTAATGGAATTTAGAATTTTCCTCGAATAGAATGTATCAAATTAACTAACTACCTAAAGTAGTACAAATACATATATAATAATTATGGAATGAAATAAAACTAACTAGTATATAACCAAAATTTGTTACAACTTTAACATATTATCTGCAATAAATTTACGCATATGATAATTTATCGAACGTAAAATATTTGGAAGCGGTCACATGACTGGTCTCATCAAAGAGATATTCCGTTCGACTCGCAGTGTAAGCGAGCCCGGTCGGTGGTGGCGGGGCGCGGGGAACGGGGCGCGGGGCGCGGTGTGCGTGACGGATCATGGCGGCGCGGGGGGGCCCGTTAAACGCGCCCGCCGGATACGGCGGCCGCCAGCCATCCGGCCCCCGGCGCGGCGCGCGCTATTGGCGGGCGGCGGCCAATAGCGCGCCGCCGGCCCGCCCGGAGCGCCCGGCCCCGGGGCGCGCGCCGCCGCCGGCTCACACGGCGCGCGACTCCGGCGCGCACACTCGCTCCGATGCGCGGCTCCTGGGACGAGGCCACGACGGCGGCGCTGCACGCGCGCATCCTGGAGGCGCACCGCGGGCCCGCCGCGCCCGACCGCGCCGCCGAGCCCGCCTGCGACCCGCAGCAGCCCGCGCCGCTCGCGCTCGCCGCGCTCGAGCTGGCCGCGCCGACGCCGCTGCTGCCGCTGCCCACGCTCTCGTTCAGCGCCGCGCAGGTCGCCACCGTCTGCGAGACCCTCGAGGAGAGCGGCGACGTCGAGCGGCTCGCGCGCTTCCTGTGGTCGCTGCCCGTCGCGCACCCGAACGTGGCCGAGCTCGAGCGCTGCGAGGCCGTGCTGCGCGCGCGCGCCGTGGTCGCCTTCCACGCGGGCCGCCACCGCGAGCTATACGCGATCCTCGAGCGGCACCGCTTCCAGCGCTCGAGCCACGCCAAGCTGCAGGCGCTCTGGCTGGAGGCGCACTACCAGGAGGCGGAGCGGCTCCGCGGCCGCCCGCTCGGCCCCGTCGACAAGTACCGCGTGCGGAAGAAGTTCCCGCTGCCGCGCACGATCTGGGACGGCGAGCAGAAGACGCACTGCTTCAAGGAGCGCACGCGGTCGCTGCTGCGCGAGTGGTACCTGCAGGACCCGTACCCGAACCCGACCAAGAAGCGGGAGCTGGCCGCCGCGACGGGCCTCACGCCCACGCAGGTCGGCAACTGGTTCAAGAACCGGCGGCAGCGGGACCGCGCGGCCGCCGCCAAGAACCGCTCGGCCGTGCTCGGCAGGGGGTTCGCGTCCTCGTCGACGTACGACGAGGACTCGGCCGACTCGGAGATCAACGTGGACGAGGAGTAGCCTCCGGACTGTCAGTGTGCGTGGCGCCGGACGCCAGTGGTCGTGTAGTGGTGCCGTGCCGGAGTGTCCGCGAGTGCCCGCGCGGTGTCCGCCGGTCGTCGGGTGTGACAGGGTCGCTTTAGTCTATGTCCGGGGGCACGCCCTCGCCCCCGGAACGGTCAGTACATAGTTTATTTATTGAATATTCCATTTTATTTATCCTAGATTAGATTCTATTTTATGCCTTCCCGAAGCATTTACCGATACGTTAGTGCTGCCGATATTTCCTACGAAAGAATTTATTTATCATATCAATTTTTAGTTGTAATATATTGTTAGAACGTGTAGATAGTTATGTCTGTGGTATATGATTGTATATTGCGGAAGTAAGGTAGGTTTGTACCTGACGTATTACTTTGCTTAGTGGCCAGTTTAGAGTTTCAAACATTATTTATAGTGCCCGTCGAGTTCTTATTAATCGGAATCAATTCCAACAGTGGCTAGGTAACAGAATTTGATTAAAAATCGAATCTGTCATATTAGAAATCGTAATTTGATATATTATTCTAAAAGCACATATTTATTCAAGACTTATATATAAACAAAATATCAATTATTGTTAGGTATCGATTTGTAAATGACGAACAATAATTTTCTTTTAAGTATTTACCTACCAATACGAAATAAAGTTGCAAAAATATCTATAGGTATAGTAAACGCTATAATATTTAATAAATATATTTCTTTGTTTTTTTTTCATATTTTAAGTGTTCTTTAAATAAAAATAATTCTATTATTTCAACCGAAAAGTAAAGCCCTATTAGAAGTTAAAGAGAAAAAAATAGACAGTAACAAAAAATAAATGAGTGCACAGATAAATAATAAATGAAATTACAGACAAATAACCATAATTATTTGTTTATTCTAATTTTATTTACGGCAAAATAGCTAGTTCATACTTTAACAACCCAATATGGCAAGTGTGAAGAGTAATTAATTAACCTTTTTAATATTTTTATGAAAAAGGGTTTAGACATTATATTTCATATAATAACTTTATTATAAAACATCTTTTACAATACGCATAAATGGTATATCTAAATGTGTATAAGATTTGTAATTCCTGAAATTCAGTCCAAATATTATTAAAATTTGTCTCTTCCAGTATTATTTTATTATATTTTTATTGTATATTTTATATTTACAATAAATATTTGGAAGTAGGAATAGAGTAATAAAGAATTTGATGGCACTATAAATAATTATTGACACGTAAGAATTATTCTTGTACTTTTTTAATTTAAAACTAAGTGTTAATTATCAAAAATGCTGTAAAATACTTAATAGATAGATAGATATCTGATTTTTTTCGTTTAATAACAATCTATTGCATATAATAATCTAACAGCTGTTAAAAATATCTCTTTCATACGGATTTATTATATAAAACAAATTTTGTAATGCATATGTACCTATATGTATAAAATTTAGGTCGCAATTTTTTTAAAAGTTTGATTAACGGCCTTTAATCTAGCCCTTTAAGGTCTGCGCGCAATTTCTTAATAATTTTGACAAGTACCTATAAAAGAGTAATTTTTTTAAAATCAAGCTACATACCTGTGTACTTGATTTTTTTAACGCGAAATCGGGTCAACTTCTACGGTTAAATAATCTCAAAAATGCGTTACTTTTTTGCCTGTAAAGGTAGAGAAATAGGATAATTTTATCTTGTATCTATCCCGGTATATAAGGTTTAATTATGCCAAAATTTCAATATAGATCCAGCGCATTCACGTTACAAATAACTAACGTAACGTTACAAATAACAAATAACGTTACAAATAACAAATAACGTTATAAATAACGTAAAAGGGTTACAAATAGATTTTCACATTTGTAATATTAATCTTTAATATCTGAATGCACTAATCTTGGATATTTATATAATCTGAATTTCGGAAACGGCTCCAATGATTTTAATGAAATTCTGTATCTAGGGGGCGACAAGTTGATCTAGCTGGGTTCTATTTAAAAAGTCGTTTTATTCCTTTTTTCAGGCATGGAAAAACTGCTCTAAAATGTAATACCCGGTATCAAGTCCCAGATTTCACCAGCTCTTTTTTAATGTATTTTTTTATATCTTTAAAAAAAGTATCGAGTAAGGCTATGTATGCTATGTGTTTAATCAGAATTTTGAAAACCGATAAACGCTAAGTCGTGTAGAATGTTATCCGAACGGTTAAAGTGCGTGATATTCGGTAGTTTTCCGGTTAAAACCCTAATTATATAGAATTAGGCCTTTGCGAAGATCAATAATACAAAAATAATGATTAAATTATTTTGCTATAATATAATAATTCGGTGTTGCGTCGCTTTGCGACTTTGTCGTGGAGTCTATCACCTAATGATGTTTCGGTTGCGGGGCGAAACCATTGTTGAGTTTGTAAAAGTGAATGTGTAGTGATTGTGTATTGTGATGTCAGTGTTGGAAGTTTTTGCATGTGTTTTTACGAATCCCGCACGTATATGGAAATGGATAGTCCACTCTACATTTAGCATTAGGTATATATATTTTCTATTTACTTAATCGGGGATTATCATCATCCTCTTGCCCTTATCACACTCTAAGTGAGATCGGCACATGTTATAAACATGTTGTCATATGATTTGGCTGCGTATTTTACAAACGACCGCCTGCCTGACGTCAACTTACCTTAGTCATTCCATTCACCATACCACACGGCAGTCTTTATCGCGGATTGTAGCAATAAACATGATTACTTTTAAATAATTAACATTGTTTTAATATATTTGTTGCACGGCGCTACATTTTACAAAAAAGCTAACGTGAAGCGGCGCTATTAGTCCAAAAAGCTTGAGGGAATTGCTACAAACTTTAGCAGTTCTTTACACGTTGATACACTTTCTTTAAAGACATATTTTTGCCGATGTAAACAAACGTTGTATTAAATTATTCAAATTTAATGCGTAATAAGTGTTAAATGTTAGAAAAATCTACGTTAAAGAATAAATTCCGAACTTATGGTAGCTTCATTGAGCTTATTAATCATTGGCGATTCAAAGTGCTTGAGCTGTTTAAAAAAAATCAGCTTTTACCCGCGACTTCGTTCGCGTGAACTGTTATAGTGTGATAGGTTGATAGATGGCGATTTTCAGTGTCAACCTATTCCTGTAAAACTAACAGGATTTCTATAGCCTATATATTATTTCGGTGTATAAGAACGTACGTCACAGATTAAAATATCATCCTCACCATCTGGATGAGTGGCGATCCACCACAGTGCGGTTTTCAAATAATTTCATTCCGCGTACCACCATTTTATGGAACGATCTCCCTTTAGCGGTGTTCCCGGATCGGTACGATATAAATACCTTCAAAAAGCGTATTTTCCACCTTTTTAAAGGACAGCAACACACTCGCTCTGCGAGAGGTCGTGGGCGGCGGTGATCACTTGAGGTGCACCGCATGCTCGTTTGCTTTCCTATTCCATAAAAAAAAGGAATAATTGTGTTAAATTTATAGTTAATGTATAGAACCGGCTATACTCACGTGTTTTTCTATCGGGTTTCACTTGTTTCGAACCCATCCGGGGCACTTATTCGTGAGCCCTTTACAAGACGTCATTGCGCCGGAAACTGGCTAAAAAAATTTACCAAATTTCATTAATATTGGTTGAGCGAATTCGCCGTGAAAGAGTAACAAACATACATCCACACTCACAAACTATCGCATTTATAATATTAGTAGGAAGTAGGATAGGATTTTTATTTGATTTGTCAAAACAAATTAGATATTCGTTTCTTTTGCAGTAGAAACCATAGGGCTATAAAGATAAAGTGCAGCAAAATTCTTATATTGTATGCTTTGCTTACGGCTTCGCTCATATGGAAATCATTGTTTATAATTGAAGTTAACCGTAACAGATAGAGACATGCTGTTACGGACTTTTTTGTAGTATTTTTGTAGATCTACAATTCTCTAGTCCATCACATCAGTGTATCTCTGTTGTATTACGCGGCGCACGCGACTAAAGCTGGCTAGTTATATAACTGCGCGACCTTTTTAAAATTTACATCAAACCGAAATTTAATATTAACTTAAACCTTCTGGAAGAGTTACACTACCTTTTAGTAAAAACTTTGAAAAAAACGATTACAATAAACAGCTGTCTGTTGGATAACCTTCTTTTATAGTAAGTACTTATAGTAATTAATTATTACCTCTTTCTTTTTTTTCAAATTTTTGTTGACGTCACTACATTTTCTCAACACTACATAGTATAAAACAAAGTCGCATTCTTTGTTTGTCCATATATCCCTATGTATGCATAAAACTTTAAAACTACGCAACAGATTTTGATGCGGTTTTTTTAATGGATAGAGTGATTCAAGAGGAAGGTTTATAGGTATAATAACATTCAATACGGAGTAGAGAAATACTGTAATTTTTGAGGATTCTGTAAATAATTACATTTTTTTTCGCTTACATTGCAAACGCAGGCTAAACCCTACGAGATTTATCAAAATGATGTACTAAGTATTTGTACACCTTGATAAGGTCTACAGAAAAGTCCGCTAGTACAAAATAAATGGCGATTAATGACGTTTTGCTTTTGATAAACGTATATAAAGTAACGTGCAGTTAGTAGGATACCTTAATATCTTCGGTTCCAGTTAACCAAACTCAGTAACTCTAGTGTGGACTTCAGTAAAGTGGTATACGATAGGCATATCAAGTGCAACCACTTAGCCGAAAAGCACTAAGTTAACACTCAAAACACTTGTGAATTAGATACAATGTCGAGTCGATTATACACGGTCACCGATATATTAGCATGTCAATGCCCTGCCTTTAGGTCCGTGGATCGCGGCTTCGATTCCCGGGGAAAGCCTACTTTTTCTTTAAATAAATCATAATTTATACAATTAGGCGTTACTTTGCGGAGGTTCATAAAACAATAGTAACGAAAATATTTTACTGTAATCTATACTAATATTATAAAGAGGAAAAATTTGTATGTATGTTTGTAATGTTTTCACACACTACTGGACCGATTTCAAAAATTCTTTCACCAGCTGTATCTTTACTGAGCAACATAGGCTATACTACATTTTCAAAAAAATAGGGGTTTATTATAATGTAATAAGGTGTAAAAATATACTGCGGGATATTACTAGTCCGCGATAAAAGAAAATATATGTAATGCTAAATGTAGAGTATATTATCCGTTCTCATACCCGAGATATGCAGAATTTAAAACTCATGCACTACCAATAACACAACAATGCACAAGCACTGCACACATTCACCACCACAATCTCAATAATCGTTTCGCGATATAAATATATTGCTTTCGTATAACAAAATATCCGTATACAACCAAAATCTTTGTCATTCTTGCGTAGCGACTCAGTAGAGTTAGCAATAATTCTCGAGATATTCGGTTCTATATTAAATTACCTCAAAACATACTAGACTTGCCTATACAAATTCAAATTCAAATTCAAAATATTCTTTATTCAAGTAAACTTGTAAACAAGTGCTTTTGAATCGTCAACTCTACTGCTGGTTCGAAAGCTGTTCCTACCGAGAAGAGCCAGCAAGAAACTCGGCGGTTGCTCTTTTCAATATATAATTCTTATCACTAGTTACATTAAGTCATTATTATCTTGTACAGGGTTAAAGAGTAGCTATATCCACGCATTCTTATTATCTAATTAATCCTCAACAGTATAGTAGGCTTTTTGTATCAGCCTTTTATTAAAAGTGTTTTTAAACTGCTGTAATGGCAAAGCTAAAATTGATTGCGGAACTTTATTATAGAATCTTATACCCAAACCCACAAACGACTTACGTACTTTTGCAAGGCGCAAAGCAGGAGCCGCAAGCTTATGTCGGTTCCTACTTTGTCTATTATATATATCGCCAATCTTTTTATATTTATGTATATTCTAATGCACAAAAATAAAAATAAAATACATAGGTTTAAATTAATTGCGTAAAATTAAATTAATTGCTTAAAAAAAATTAATTAAAGGAATTTGCTTATACAAAAAAGCCTAGATACTATGCTGTGGATATAGCTACTGTCCAACCATGTACAAGATAGTAATGACTTAATGTAACTAGTTATAAGTATTATGTTGAAAAGAGCAACCGCCGAGTTTTTTGCTGGCTCTTCTCGTATTGTTAGGAACAGTTTTTTATTAAAATATATCGCAGTTCTTCCGGAAGTTTTAAGCTAATAGTAAATTATTGTTTTATGGAAATTATGTTGAAAAGGTCGTGCAGATGTACAAAAAAAGCTAGGAGCTTTAGTAGTATGCGCCGTAAAGCAATAGAGACTATACGCGTAATCTATATATAATAATATATAAAGCTGAAAAGTTTGTTTGTTTGATTGTTTGAACGCGCTAATCTCAGGAACTACTGGACCGATTTTAAAAATTCTTTGATTATAAGATAGTCCATTTATCGAGAAAGGCTAGAGGCTATATAACATCACGCTAACATGAATTGGAGAGAAAATCGATCTAGCTAGTTTTCTTTATTAAAAATCGTTTTATCCCTGTTTTCGGGCATTAAAAAGTACTAAAATTTTCATTGAATATAAAACGCTATTGTTGCCGTTAATTGTCAAGTCAGCGTAGCTTATTCGGGGAACGGGTGGTCGCGAGAAATGAAAATACCTAGGATGGAGCCCCACCTGCCCTATTATTTTTTCTTTTTTTTGAAGTTTATTTTTTATTTTGTAAAAATTTACCTAGCAAGACTCAGCCAACTAGGTACTTCATTTACTAATATAATATATATATATTAAAACCAATTATTTCAAATCAAAATCAAATTAATCTTTATTCAAATAAACTTCATCTTCATCTCAAATCATCATTCAAGCACTTTTGAATCGTCAAGGATCAATAAATGCAATAGTATTTCTGCTTATTCTTACAGAATTAATAATTTATGTTTCAGCCATTATCGCCTTTAAGTGGTGACATTAACGCGGGAAAATGATAGTTTCAAAGGATTTTATCTATTCCACAGATAATATTATGATTAAGTCATTTTTATAATGCCTTGGTTAATTTATACAGGCATTACTTTGCGGAATTACATAGTAAAAATGTTTTAATACAATTATTTTGCTATAATTCGCGTTTGTGTTTATGTACCTGATAGGTACATGAAGAATTACGTCATTTACATTAAGGTTTCATAATGTTTTAGAAACATTATGACCTCAATCTTGTATGAAGCTGAAAGGATTTTCAAATCATAGCATTTTTATCATCCAAATAATCTTCAATTTTTTAATATGCTATGTATAAGCATATTTCTTAAACTTAATTTAAACCTTTCTGTAGACTGGTCTAGTATGGATTGCGGAGTTTTATTGATGAAACGATAGACAACCTAACTATACTCAATCATTATTTAGGTATATCTGCATCTAACTGACACTCTTTTGTTTATGCTTGTAATAGTCTGTGGTAAAATATGGAAAATATTAATATTATTTGTCTTTAATATTATTAATCTATAGTATTACTCTACAAGGAGCAACGTCCGTTCGTTTTTTTGCTTATGTCGTTTTAATAACAGTTCTGTCAGCATATTCTTTAATATTTAAATGAGTTAATCTTGTATATATATGTCTTAATCTTGAAAATGGCCCATCTCTAACGATTTTTATGAAATTCAGCATGTAGGGTTTTTGGAAGGAAAAATCGATCTAGTTAGGTTTTATTTAAAAAAATGTCGTTTTATCCCTGTTTTCGAGCACTGAAAAATGCTAAAAACTTGAATAGAAAGTAAATGAAATTTAAGCTGTAATTTGTAAAGTTGTGATAGATCTATGGTAAACGGGCAGACTGATAATACCTGGGATCAAGCCTCTGATATTACCAACCTATTTTGCTTTTTTTATTTTTTCTTTCTATATAATTTTTTTAAAATACCGAACATGTGGTCACCCAGGTATCTATTTGATATTATTTGTCTTTAATATTATTTATCTATAGTATTACTCAACAAAGAGTGCGTCCTTTTTTTCATTTATGCCGTTTTCATAACGGTTATCTCGACATGTTACTGATACAGTTACATAATTACCAATCATCATTCAATTATGTCGTTACTCATATCATATACTGGTTTGTCTTGGAGTAATATTATTGCCTTTTGTCACGCCAACTGGCTAATTATCAAGAATGTGATATGTTACTAACAGTTACACGGATATAAGCAAGGATTTTTTTCCAGTTAATATAACTGTGGTAGCCCAGCGGTAACACCGTGAGAATTTTTCGAGAAAGTCACGGGTTCAATCCCGGACCAATGAGTTTTTCTGTTAAAACTTATGCATGTAAGTAAAGTAAGTAGCGGCCTGTTACTATCCCACTGCTGAGAAGAGGCCTCTTCTCTCCGTTTTTGGAGAGAAGGATTGGAGCTAAGATCTACCACACTGCTCCAGTGCGGATTGGTAGGTTACACGTATACCAAGAATTCTCTAGAGATATGCAGGTTTCCCCACGATGTTTTCCTTCACCGAAAAGCATGTGATAAATTGCAATTATGAATTTTATTCATTAACAAGTGATATATTTAGAGAATTAAATTTATTTGAATATAAGATTATTAGTCTGTGACCAACTAATATTGTTTGATAGGTATGTTTCAAATCCATTGCGCCAATATTTTCTCCGCCCAAAAAGTATAAGTAACTTGAATTTAAATAATTAATAAATATGTCTTTGATTTGATCGAAAAAGCTATATATTATAATGTGTGAACTATTATTTCCCTTGATCCATCGTAGCGGATATAATTTCCGGTTTATTTATTAGTATTATTAGTCTGTGACAAACAATTGTAAGAATTACCAATTTTCGATATCACCTAATTTTTATTTTTACTCTGCACATAGAACATCAAGATATTGGCCATTTTTGATATTGGTGGGCATAATTATGACGTATATTGATGCAGTTTTAGCGCCATTTCCATGTCTAGGACAAATAATAAATTATTGAATAATCAATTAATATGAATATTTAATTATAAAATTAGATGTAAATATACATAAATACACTACAACCATATTACTGAGCGATTTGAATAAAATCCATAATTACATTAGCAAATACAATTACAATTAAATAAAAAAACAATGTAGCTATTTGTCAATCATTTAAAACGTAATTTTCTAATTTAAATGGTCATTTTCGATCACGCTCACACGTGTCGGCGTTGTGGGTAACATTTAAAATGGTGTCGTGATAATTAATAATAATTTATTCAATTGAATGTACTGTTACTTAAGTTAATTAAATTGTATTCAATGGACATATTTACCTGATAATTAAGATTTAAAGTAATGTTTTTAAACTCTTAAGTTTACACTTAGACAGTGTCTTATAATTATTGCAGGCGTGAATAACTTAACAAGTCTTAAACGCACACTTTTTAGGGCAGCGATAAATAGGTTTACGTTTAGTATACGTTTTAGATAGTTATTTAAATATTCACAAGTTTGTATGTGCGATATTAAAGACTGACATTATAGATGGCGCTTTTCAATGTCATACTATTCTGTAGAATTAAAAGTATTTGTATAGCCTATATGTTATTTCGGTGTATAAGGAATAATTGTGCCAAATATCATCGATATTGGTTCAGCGTATTCGCCATGAAAGAGTAACAAACATACATCCATCGCATTTTTTATATTAGTTGGATATTAATTTGCGACCATCACAGGATGCATTAGTTGCTTTCCATCCGATAATATAACAACCTAAGGATTTATTAACTAAAATTAATTACATCAGTAATAACACGTTTTGCTGAATACTGTTTTAGTACTGACTTTGTTGTCTTAAGATATTTATGTTTAAGATAAATATAAAATTATGCAAAAGTTATACGTAACCTCGATAACTTAAACTTTGACAACTTAAAAACCTCGGTAACTTAAAAAATAATGTGTTCCCTTCCCTTCACCACCTCGATAACTTAAATTTAAAAATTTATATAATTTATAGAATTAGGCGTTACTTTGCGGAGATCCATAATACAAAAGTAATAATAAAATTATTTTGCTATAATCCGCGATGAAGTAAAATAGAAAAAATATATAATGCTATATGTAGAGTGGAGAATCGGTTATCATACTTCATACATGCAAGGTTCTTATACAAAAAAACACATGCACAAACCTCCACCACCGCCACCACAATACACAAGCACTATATACGTTCACTGTCACAAACTCAACAATCGTGATGGAAGTTTGTGTAGGTGTTTTTTTTTTTTAAGAATCCTGCACGTATGATTACCGATAGTCCACTTACATTTAGCATTATATATATTTTCTATTTTACTTCATCGCGGATTATAGCAAAATAATTTTATTATTACTTTTGTAAAAATTTTATGTTAATCCTCTATAGCTTAAATGAGAAGACTGTACATATATCGTAAACTATAATATCTGCCTATTCCAGTAATTTAGAATGCAATGTGTTATAAAAATTATCTAAATTTATTGCTTGTACTTTTTCACCTATCGTATCTTAAAAATTCCTTAAAACAGTTCAGGCGGCGGCGATTTTAATTTGATTAAACGCTTGATAAAGTAAACGCATTTAATATGAGTGCAAAATGTAAATTAAAAACACTAATATACGCCGATAAATTAAAAATGATAGTAGTAAATGGATTCAAAAGGAAAAACGATGCGGCTCAGTTTGGAAAACATGAATATTACATTATCACTCATTGTTCAACTTGAGCTCTTAAAGAAATAAGAATCGGGGAAAATTTATGAGGTAAAAGTTGAAAAATGGATGATTTCCTATTTTGAAACAATATTTGGTTAAGCGGTTCAAATAGAAAAAAATTATAATAATAATAAATAAATATATGGGACACTTTAAACGTCAGTGGCTCTTTCTGGAGATCAGTATTAACTCACAACCCACCTCCTTTACTTTTTATAAACCCTAGATAAGTAAAAACTTTATAACTTAAAAATTTTTAAGCTTCCGTTGCATTTGAACTAATCTAGATTCTATTGTAATAGGATTTTTTTGCTATACTCCACATTTGTTGAGAAAATCTATGTAATGTTAAGTGTAGGAAGGCTTTGCGATTTTGTCGTGGAGTCTATCTCCTGATGATGCTTCGGTTGCGGGTCGAAACGATTGATGAATTTGTGATAGTGAACGAGTGTAATGCTTTTATGTATTGTGATGGAGTTTTGTGCATGTGTTTATACGTATTCTGCATATATCGGGAATGAAAACGGGCTAGTCCACTCTATATTTAGCATTTACATTATCGCGGATTACAGCAAAATAATTTCATTATTACTTTTGTATTGTTCCTTAAACAAATATTACTTATTTTTTAAATTAAAACTCCCTATAATTATGAAGTACTAGCTTATACCCGTAATTTCGTTCGCGTGGAATGTTGTCGCGTTAAAGGTTAATAAAAGACGGGCGCTTTTCAATGTGGTATTCCTGTAGAATTAACAGGATTTCTATAGCTTATATATTACATTGTTATATAAGGCATAATAGTGCCACATCGATATTGGTTCAGCGGATTCGCAGTGAAAGAGTAACAAACATACATCTATAGACAAACTTTCGTATTTATAATAATATTAGGGTTCCAAGAAGAGATTCCTACAAAGTCACAAAAAGAATAACTACTTCCACTTTACAAATTTCCGGCGTTTAACTTACATACCATATATGACAGGCTAATAGTTTGTAAACGGAAACCGTCACATTTTCGCAACACGCTCGACGCGGGTAGAATTAATTCTGCTAAAGGTTATATTGTTCAAAAGTAATAATAAAATTATTTTGTTATAATCCGCGATAAAGATTAAAGCTAAGAGAGTACCTGGTTGACCTAGCCTTGAGCGGTAATTTTTTACAAAATAAAAAATACATAAATAAAAAGATACTTCAAAAAATAAATAAAAAGTAATAGGGTAGGTGGGGTATTTTCAATTCACGCGACCACCCGTTTCCCGAATAAGCTGCGCTGAGTGACATTTCACGGCGAAAATTGTGTTGTATATATTCAATAAATTAAAAGTAAACTTTTGGTTTTTTTATGGCCAAAAACAGGGATAAAAATATATTTTTTTAAATAAAACATAGCTAGAACGATTTTTCTCACTAAAAACCCCCTACATGCTGAATTTCAGGAAAATCGTTAGAGCCGTTTCCGAGATTCCGAAAATATATATATACAGTAAGTAAGTAAAAGTAAAGATTAACTCATTTACATATTACTCATACAAGATTAACTCATTTAAATATTAAAGACAAAGATAAGAACAGATTATTATATAACTAAGCTTGTTTGGGTATTGCTTCGCTTTGTGATTTTGTCGTGGAGTCTATCTCCTGATGATGCTTCGGTTGCGGGGCGAAACGATTGTTGAGTTTGTGATAGTGAACGTGTGTAGTACTTGTGTGTTGGTGTATTGTGGTGGCGGATGTGGAGGTTTGTGCATGTGTTTATACGAATCCTGCATGTTTCGGTTATGAAAACAGATAGTCAACTCTACATTTAGCATTTATATATTTCTTTTCACATTTGTTCATCTATACTAATATATAAAGCTGAAGAGTTTATTTGTTTGATTGATTAAACGCGCTAATCTCAGGAACTACTGAATCCTAATCAATTTATCGAGGAAGGCTATAGACCATATAACATCACGCTAAGATGAAAAGGAAAAGAGCAGCAATAAACAATAATACGAAAACAACAAAAGCTTTCCTTGCGTGCGCTGAGTAAACGGTGAAACTTATTCAAAAATCATGTATTACACAGTTCTTTCCCTCTAAAAGTTCTGAATAAAAGTTCACGACAGCATGTAGCTAGCTTTTAAGCTTAACTTACAATAGCCATTTTTATAGTTATCAAAATACTATAATCAAATCAGTGGATAGATCAAAACCTTAGTTTTGATCTATCCACGCGAGCGGAGCCGCTGACAATTGCTACTATATAATATTGTACATCATCATCCTGCCCTTATCCCACTCTAAGTGGGGTCGGCACAACATGTTATAAGCATGTTGTAACATGATTTGGCTACGTATTTTACGACCGGCCGCCTGCCTGACGTCAACTTATTTTAGCCGTATATTTGTACACCTCGATAAGAAAGAGGGTGGTCTATTCTAATTAACCGGATACCACACAGTGGGTCAACTTACCTTAGTCGCCTTTTACAACACTTCAGTAAAAAATGAGGGTGGTCTATTCTCCTCAGCCGGATACCACACGCGGGTCGACTTACCTTAGTTGCCTTTTACGACACCTCGGTAAGAAAAGAAGGTGGTACTATTCTATTCAGCCGGATACCACACGGCGGGTCAACTTACCTTAGTCGCCTTTTACGACACCTCGGTAAGAAAAGAGGGTGGTACTATTCTATTCAGCCGGATACCACACGCGGGTCGACTTACCTTAGTTGCCTTTTACGACACCTCGGTAAGAAAAGAGGGTGGTACTATTCTATTCAGCCGGATACCACACGGCGGGTCAACTTACCTTAGTCGCCTTTTACGACACCTCGGTAAGAAAAGAGGGTGGTACTATTCTATTCAGCCGGATACCACACGGCGGGTCAACTTACCTTAGTCACCTTTTACGACACCTCGATAAGAAAAGAGGGTGGTACTATTCTATTCAGCCAGATAACACAAGGCGTACTAAATAATATTGTATAAAAAGTATTAAATAATAAATAATAATAAATTTTAGCGCGGCTTTCACACAGTTTGATTTCCCCTTTAGTCAACCGATTCATGCGAAGCAGGGATATATAGCTAGTGAAAAGAAATAATAACAAAACAAATAAAACTTCTGTAGACATCCAACAATGTACGCAACAGACAGACATTATTAATTCTATCATAATAAGGACAAGCGAAGCGAATCCTTTATATGAAGCCATAATTGGTCTGTTTGTATAAAAACAATGAATTGTTCAAATGACTAAGCCGTGTGGTATCCGGCCGAGAAGAATAAACCACTCTAATTTCTTATCGAGGTGTCGTAAAAGGCGACTAAGGTAAGTTGACCCGCCGTGTGGTATCGGGCTGAGTAAAATATACCACCTACATTTCATACTTAGGAGAAATTGACGTCAGGCAGGCGGCCGTTCGTAAAATACGTAGCCAAATCATGTGACAACATGTTTGTAGCATGTTATGCCGACCCCTCTTAGAGTGGGATAATGGCAGGAGGATGATGACGACATGTACAATTGACTGGGAATTAAACGGATACTAAAAGCTTATGAAACACAGAAGTAATTATAAAAATTATTTTGCTATAATCCGCGATAAAGTAAATAGAAAATATATATAATGCTAAATATTGAGTTGACTATCCGTTTTCATACCTGATACATGCAGAATCCGTAAAAACACGTGCCGAAAACTCCACCACCGCCATTACAATACACAAGCACTACATGTATCCAAAGCTTTATCAGGAAATAGACTCCACGACAAAATCACAAAGCGATTAGCGATTTTCTCGTTCTTATTTTCGATAGTCCAGTGTACATTTTGAATTATATATTTTTTTTCTATTTAAGTAAATAGATAGCGCGGATTATAGCAAAATAGTTTAATTATTACTACTGTATTATAGATATCCGCAAAGTAACGCCTAATTCTATAAATTATAACTGGTTTTTAAACTTTCGCGATTCATACTAATTAAAATATATAAACAACACGGGTTACGGGATGCAACTCTGCCGAAACGTCGAACCTTATACAAAGGTAACGTGATTATCGCGATGTGACCCGGTTGTTTATATATTTTAAATTATAACTGATGAGATAGAAACTTCTATTCATTAAGTTGGATATGACTATATAGAAAATTCAATTAAAATCGGTTCAGTACTTTTGAGGATTAGCGTAAACGCATAGCGTCACATGCCATAGGATTTATATATAGGTATAACTAGCTGACCTGGCATGTGTACATTAAGAAACATAATTTGAACAAAAAATAAATTCAAATTCAAAATATTCTGATGCTTTTGAATTGTCAATTCTACTGCTGGTTCGGAAAGCTGTTCTTACCGAGAAGAGCCAGCAAGAAACTCGGCGGTTGCACTTTTCAAAATAATACTTATAACTAGTTACATTAAGTCATTAATATCTTGTACGGGTATGAAGAGAGCTATATTCACGCATTCTTATCGTCTAAGTAATCCTCAACAGTATAGTAGGCTTTCTGTATCAGTCTCTTTTTAACAGTGTCTTTAAACTAAAAATAATAACTAAATTTGATTTCGGAATTTTATCATAGAATCTCATACAAAAACACACAAACGACTTACGTACCTTTGCAAGGCGCAAAGCAGGCGCCGCAAGCTTATGTCGGTTTCTACTTTGTCTATTATATACATCACCTATCGCTTAAGGTTTAAAAAATGTTAGGGTCGACAACCCCTATCACTTAGGGGTATGAAAAATAGATAGTAGTAAATAAATAATAAATAAATTTCATATAAATCGGTCAAGCCGTTTCGGAAGATTATGGTAACTAACATTGTGGCACAAGAATTTTATATACATATATAAAATAAAGCGTATCGTCTCTACTGATATATACCATTTTTTTTTAAATAAGTCTTCATATCTTTAATCTTTAATATTTAAATGAGTTACTCTTGTATGTATATATATAAATATATTTTTTAAATCTCGGAAACGGCTCCAACGATTTTTTTGAAATTCAGCATGTAGCGGGTTTTTGGAAGTAAAATCGATCTAGCTAGGTTTTATTAAAAAAAAATAGTTTTAACATTGTTTTAGGGCATTCAAAAAATGTAAATTGAAACCGAAGGATTTTTTTTTGTTGTCAAACGTAATGTTACGATGGGTAACGGGCGGACCGAAAATGTTCAAAACCCGGGCTCGAAGCCTACATGTCATAGTAATTGACATGGATTGGACTTCATACAGCCTATAAATCTATACTAATATATAAAGCTGAAGAGTTTGATTGATTGATTGATTGTTTGTATGTTTGAACGCGCTAATCTCAGGAACTACTGAACCGAATTTAAAAATTTCAATGTAAGATAATCCATTTATTCAGGAAGGCTATAGGCTATACAACATCACGCCAAGATGAATAGGAGAGGAGCAGCAATAAAAAATAGTACGAAAACGGCAAACTTTAAAGCTTTCCTTGCGTGCGCTAAGTAAACGGTAGTAGTAGGGAATAGCCGGTTCTAACTCACTCCCAGCACCTTGAAATCCTTGAAATAGGCTAACTTAGCGGATTCTAAAAAAAGCTCGCCAAAGCAGATTCCAATCAGACTAAATTCCAATTGACCGTCGGAGGTCTCTTCGGATTTTCCAATTGGATCCTGGGTTGCAAAAGGAATTTCCTTACTTACCCTCGTAACGAATCGTTTTTTCTCGTATTTTATTAGATTAACTTAGCGGACTCCTTGACCAATTGGATTTTCCATTTGATCCACGACTTTCCTTTCCTTGATTAATTAATCAAATTAACTGAATTCTCATTACAGTATGAGTGTCTGATATTTAATGGCCGATTCTGGCACATTGGCTTGGTTTTATCAAACTTGATTAGGTTTCCAATCTAAGATTTTTCTTAATAAATAACATTAATCGTTCAATTTTGTTTTTATCATTAATTTGATATCAAACTGATAATAATTGAATTGGATGTGTGTCAGATATAAATTCAATATGAAAATGTAAATAAAAAAAAAGTCTCGTACAAATAACTCAAAAGTTTTATTTTTTCGAAGAAACGCTTTGACTTTTTGCTGCTATTTCAAAGAAAGTGTCTCATAAAATAATATTTTAAATTAGACAGGGTCGTAGTAATTTATTATAATAGACCCTAATAAATCAATGGAAATAATGGGCATCGACCATTCGCCCTCTTCCTTATAATATTCTTTTATCCAGCCTAAACGTTGTATTCTGTGGCGACAAGTTTAGACACGATCTCGCAAAAAGCAGATGTAAAAGGATCACATGGCATCATGTATATCATAATTTATTATAATAGACCTTAATAAATCAATGGAAATAATGGGCATCGAACATCCGCTCCTTTTTTATAATATCCTTTTATCCAACCTAAACGTTGTATTTTGTGGCGACACGTTCAGACACGATCTCAAAAAGCAGATATAAAAGGATCACATGCATCATGTATATCACAAGATATTTTAATACCACGCGGCTAGTATCCAGGCTGACGTAGTGTTCAAGTGAAGGCAGTAACTAGGCAATTATTAATCATGGAGGTAAGATTACGTACTTATATAGTATAATTTCATGATATATATGAATATTCGTATTAAATTTTAATCCCTGTTGACCAAGTGACAAGAATACGTGTTACAACGATATCTTTGTTACTAGTAAAGTTAAATTAATAAGACCAAGATTAATATTTTTTATAATTAAAATCTTATGTTTCTAACCTAACCTAACCTATAACGGTCACAAAAATCTATAGATTCATTCTGCAATAAAAATAATATTAATGTATTAGATTTTAATAATAATAAAGGTTCTTACTGTATATGAATAATTTTGATGACACTAGTGATTATATTTACTTATTTCTATTTTTTTTTCAGATCTCACCGAATCTCGATGAATTCAATGTAAAAAACTATTATTATCCTATTAACTTAAGCGATGACGAAAATGCAAGCAATTCTTGCATATTGAAAAATAAAAAAATCGCAACGAAAAGAGCTGGTAACAATATCGACATATTCTTTGAAAAGCCTAAGAAAAAGAAAAAAACCATTCCGTCTTCATGTGTGGCTCAAGCGTGTGATGGAGGTGTATCATTTATTTCTTCCAATGATAATGACGGAGCGAATGCTTCATACCTCATGAAAATAGAAATTTATGACATGAAGAATCTGAAAGAGGTTTCGCCTGTAGACTATTGGAAACATGCAGACTTGCGATTAAAGTACTACATACAATCCAATACTGATAAACATTATCAGAACACACGAGATATAATATACAACATTACAAAGCAGATCGCCTGCAAGGAAGACTGTAAAAAATATTTCATTGATAGAGACAGTAAGAAACAATAGAACTTTCTCTAACTCATCACAAATCAAACCCATAATATAACTTTACTTACAAAAACCTTTTAAAAAAATACAACCCCCACTGCCGCTCTCGCCTCGCAAACAAATTATAAAGAGATCAGTCATTCGCTACAAGCGTTCATACTAAGCACAACGAAACACAATGGCTGAGCTTGACAACTCTGTATACGACGAAGAAATGGTCGCGATATGTGAAGAAATTGAATTAGAAAATGATATGTGTCGTGTCCTGGATAAGAACGAAGAGAGTGATATTGAAGAACAATTAGTGTTAATATGTGAGGACGTGGAGGACCAAATTAAAAGGGGTTATTCCAATCCAATAGCTCCATTAAACTTCGAGTACATGGTTGAGTACCAACCAATGTCTCAACCATTATTTGAAGAAGACGAAACGGATGAACTAGTGATCCTGTCTCCAAGTCCAAGTTTATATAGCCCTGATTCATTCCATGTGTCTGACTACAGAGATTACGAAGTCCCAATTCCATTCGTGATTCTTCAGGAGAATCTATCGAATACTCTGGAGATAGATTGGGAATCGATGGGAGATTAAATAATAATTGTGTTATAATTTTAAGTCAAATATGTTCTTTTACTTTAATTTTTTGTAATAAATTTCTTTAAATTTATATTAAGTTTTTATTTATTACGCTTAGAATTTAATAGATAATTGAAATAAATAAAACAACCTCATTTCACATAGTTATTGTTTATTCAAGTTTTAAATAAAGAAATAAACATTTGTTGTACAAGTTTATCGTTTGTTACAGTGTCATTAGAAAAAAAATCAATAAAGTTAGACATTGAAACATGATTATACTTAAAATAAATATAAACTAAACAATAGAGTCCACATTGCGCACTGAAATAATTTTGAAGTATTTTATTATTAGAAATCCACTTTTTACAGTTGGTTTTTAAAAACATTTCATGATATCCTTCTGGTTTACGGCCAAACGAATCAAAATATTCTCCAAATCCGTAAATATCTACATATATAGCAACCCAATGTGATCCCGGTCTTGTATCAGGATCTAAATTTGAAATGAGATATACTGGCTTAGTAAAATACACAGGCATTTGATTCGCCGCAAACACATTGAACTCAATATTTTTATCTATTTGTTTTAAATAATTTTCTATCTCTTTTGTATCCATATCTTTGTAATAGCATGACCTAACAAAGAATGACTTAAACATTAGAAATCTCCACTTATATTTATCTTAACTATTATAATCTAAGCTGACTTCTCGATTTTTATTGACTTCAATTACATTATCAAATTCTGCATACACAATGCAATTAAGTGTTGTAGTTAGAGCTTTATCGAATCGAACTTCAAACCTTACACTACCCCGCTTTATAAGATTCCAATGAGAGTTTGAGTTAGCGGATAGATCTGGAGTTAAATCAAATGCATACAAGCAATAACCATGACTGTACTCTGCCTTGGAAATATCGTTTCCTTCGTTCAGGAAATGAATTCCCGTTCCCGAAAACAAGGTATGATATGCACTTATATATGTATTATCATGAAAAGATGGAACCAACGTTTTCGATGGTATAGATTGACCGTCGACATACAAACCAAATAAGTTGAGACCATAGTTACCAAAATTAAACGGATTCACATTAAGAGCACCATTAAATGCAGCATTACTAACGAACCCAACAATACATCTTTTAGGTATTTGACCTAAAAATACATTGTCGAGCATTTTACCCTGGATTCCTGATGGGATAGTCAAAACCTTAACCTCGGCACGCGTAACTGGATATTTTGCAGGAGTGGTTGCTAATACTTTTTCATGAGCAATTAATACTGAAGGATTGATACGAACTTTACGCATAATGAGACTAGCACTTGAAATATGGACTTTGAATTTTTTATCTACAGATGAACACATTAAATTAAAAGTATCTTTTGAACGAACTAGTTTTAAGCGCATTTCAACACCATTGATTAAAAACTTATCTTGATTGAAAATATCAGCATGTATGTGACCTATCATTTCAATAGTGTGACTTTCCTTTGCCAGTTCTTCTCTTTGAACGTATCCTCGATTTGAAACATCACATGAATCCATGCTCGAAGCAGTGTCTTTGTACCAAAGTCCACAAGTAAGATGGCTTTCCTTAGCAGCTTTTCCATAATTGAGTAACGTTTCAATGTATGCGCGATATCCATAGGTATTATTTGGAGGAGACACTAACTTTTGATTAAGATAAATATCACACTGACTAAAAAGAGAATGCAACCAATTATTAACTGGAGCGACATGAATTCCTGCTAAAAGTTTGCTCGAATCACCATTCTGTATTTTAGCTTTTATATGAAGTAAGGTGTGGGACAAGTCAATGTAATCGTCTCCATTGCCCGGTACTAAAAACTCAATCGGTCCATCGTCAGTCAATGATGAAATGGGATTGTAATGTATCCATTGACCACTCTCAATACTCGTTTGCGTAGATGGTAGAGCAAATAAATCCAACTCTGATTTTACACATTCACAGGAATGATGATGTAAAAACGCCATTTTGAATTACGAGAAGTAATTTAAGAAAATATATCTTGAATATTTTGTCGTTTATTTCTTTTAGTACCGTTCCGTTTGGAAGGTTTTTTAGAAGTGATGATCTTCCTCTTTAGCTTTCTTATTTTATATCCGGATCCAGACATTACTGAATCTATTTTTTCATCAGCTTTCCTTTTCAAATTTGAAGTTGCCGTTTTCAAGCGTGATTTGACAGATTCACCCATTGGTTGAACATTTAACATGTCAGATAGAAGACCTACACCTGCATTTAAAGCTTCTTTGCCTACAAATCTCGCACCATTTTTTAAAAGTGGAAGAACCGATCGGAACAAACCCCCCAAAAAGCTCCCTATACCATGACCTCGCTGATGTGGTGCACCTTTGTAAATTACCCCCATACCAGAACCAGCTTGATGAGTATAATAATGTAAATACGGACAAGACATGATTGATATTTTCACTTGACTTTTTTAAAATGTACCTTTATACACGTAGTTCCAAACTGGAATGGTACTCTTTGACCTGTACTTGTTCTTATATCTATTTCTATAACGTCAAATTCCCTGCGCATAACAGGTACATAATGAGGGGACGAAAAGATATTTATTTTAGAAGCGCCATATACATATTTGGTGGGATCCAACGAAACAATTCTCAATAAAGGTGTCATGACATCACCCACTACTTGTGGTTCTACTATATCACAATATATTAAAAGTTGTGAAGGTAGACCCAAGTTTAGATTCGCGGGATATTTTCCGAAGTTATGTTTTATTAAATTAGTAAATGGTGCAAAGCCTAACTGCACACTCAGTCTAGGACTACATACCACAGATGTAACGTCGATTGCCCAACTACTCACTGTAACGAGTTTCGATAATGTATCATATCTAAGCTTAACTTTATCCTTTAATTTTTCATTAAAATCGATAACGAATTGATCCACACTAATATAGTTGGTTGGTGTCATGTATTCCAGATGCGTGAATAATTGCGATTTATCGCCTTTAGACGTGATGTAAATAATATTTTCATTTTCTTCCAGATTAAACATACTACATGGGTAATGAAATTCCACAATAGCGACTTCCCATTCGCCTTCTAATTTCATAGTCTTTGGTAACTTGGTAAAAAAATTTGCTGTAGTGTTTTCAGCAAAGTATGTCATGGAACTGTTACTTAGCAAAGTGAGATAAAAGCTGTCTTCTCTCATATTTTTTCAAGTTCTGATACAGAGATCCAACTATTAAACTTGTTGGGATAACCTCTCCACTTAACAAGAACCTCTTTTCTGTTTCCTGAGTTACGAGAACGCAGTATTTTATCTATTTTATAATGAGTAGTGGGGTTATAAATTACTTTTTGTAATTCATTCTCGTAAAATGTTCCTATAATGGGCTCATGCTGAAGATCTTTGAGTGTATAGACTACTTTAGGCATGTTATTTTTTATAGCTGTTATGATAAAAATTTCATCACTCCAATTAGTTTCATAGCCTTTTTGAAAAATATGCTTATGTCTAGTTATTCTTACGTGATCACCAACTTCAAACTTATTTTTTTGTATAACATCCAATCTATATTTTTTATTCTCATATAAATTATTCCAAACGTTCATGATGTTACTAGAACTAACTTCAAATGGACACATCTTAATGCTTGAATGAAAACTATGGTTATAAGAATAAAGCAAATCATCCAAAATATCAATATAAGTGTATGTATTTTTATGTGTAAAATAACGCCACATTTTAGTTTTTAGAGTTCGTTGAAATCTCTCGACAATACTAGCTTTAATATCTGGGTTATTTGTAGTATAGTAGTTTACATTTTTAGTTTTAAAATATTGTGCAACATCCTTTGATACGAACTCTGTTCCTTTATCCGATTGTATGTGTGTGGGGGTCGCGTTAGCTTCAGTAAATATACTTTCAAACGCTTCCTTTATACTTTCTGAATTTTTCTTTTTTAACGGTCTAGCGAAAGCGTATTTACTAAAAACATCAATAACACAAAGTATATATTTAAAACCATCATTATATTGAGAATAAGTCCGCATATCACTCAAATCAGCTTGCCACAGTTCATTAAAATTTGACAATATGTATCTATTTCGTTGAAATTTTCTATGTACCGGTTTATGTAGTGTATAAGTTTCCTGGGATTGCAACCAGTCCTTTACTTGTTTTTTGTTCATTTTACCTTTTAACGCTCGAGTTAACTTGTCAACACTGCTGTATCCCGCTGGATTCGATACGTCGTAATATATATCTTTAATGTCTAGTACGGATTCCATCTTTCCCAAATGTCTTTTCTCTTTCTCAGTTTATATGATGTTTTGATTTTTGGATTACTATCATCACTTGGTGTTAGATGTTGTTGTCCTTTCAGAGAAAGATTATTAATATACTCAAGAGTTTGCGGATTACCAATACAAGTGAGAGGAACCCTTATATCTTTAATAGTTTCTGTAAACTTTTTCCATCCATTAGGTTTCGGGCGCTTTAAAGGCCTAAGAGTATAATTCACGAGATCAACAATGTTGCTGTCGTCTACAACTTCATTATCGATGAACACCAACCCCTCCTCGTTCCAACTAATTTTATCTTTATGATTGAGAATAGTGTCCAATAATAATTCACTTCTTCTCCGATACGTCTTTGGAATGAATTTATTTATGTAAATAGGTGTATACAATGTTTCATTTGATACATCTCGTGCGTCCTTATCATGTACGGAGTTTTCGTTAACTGGTGCGTCCTCGTCTTTAATTGTCTTTTTATGAGGAGTCAAATCTTCTGAATATTTATGCTCACCTTCAACGGTCACGGGTAGTTTTATTGGTTTTCGATTTTCATTAGCGTAATGGAGATATCTTTGTAAGATTTGCATGTACAGTGACCATTTTTCGCGATCGTCCATTTTACTACTTAATATATTTTGCATTTCTTTATCTAATCTAGATAAATTACTTTCAGGCGTCGTGTCTCTTGATTTAAGTCTATCAATAACATCTTGTTCAATGAGAATCATTTTCTTAGTATTATCCATTTTTTTTAATTAAAATAATTGATCATAAAATTTTTTTTAATAATCCGCTCAACACAGCTCCTAGAATGATAGGCAGAAATGCTCCTCCTTTTTGAATGATAATTCTTTTTCTTATTTTATTTTTACCTTTACCTATTAGTTTTCTGAGAATATTTTTATGTTTTCTTAATTTTGATTTCTCGTTTTCTTTTAAAACCACTTTACCATTTAAGGTGTTATAAATGCATTCGCAAATACAATTTATTTCTTCCTCGTTACAAGCTTTTAATAAAGCTGTGCGGTATTTAGGTTTGAGAGTGTGTAACGATTTTAATAAATCCTTATGAGTTGTCACTCGTCCAGGCATTATATCCGACTGATAGCGATTTTTAAAATAACTTAATATTTATATAATATTAGTTGAAAGAAAACAGTTCAATTTAACAATAGACGATCGTTTAACTCTTTCTGTTGGGGTTTTATCTTTGAAAATTTCTTGAATATATTTACAAACCAGATCTATCTCTTTTTTACTAAGCGACTTTAGCAATATTTTACGATATTTTGGTTTGAAAGTTTGTAATGCACACCTTAACGATTTTTCATCTAACGTTGTGCTATCTTCGACCATTATTTATCACTAACTATAATTGGTTGATGTATATTGTATTTAAGTCCCTTCTTTGGTACATAGACAACACATAGATTTTTTATTGGATCGATTTTGGTTTTAAAGCGACAGAGATCATGTGTATTCTGCTTTAAGTCGATCATTAGATAACCATGTGGTTCGACAGTAGCATCTTTATAAGCTTCTTCAACAAATTTACAATTATCTGGAAACACTTGACGTGCTAAGTAACGTATTTGTGTTCGATCTCGAGGATTTTTGAAGTAAATAATATAGCTTGTATTGAGAGATATATCTCGTTGTCCTCTACCTTGGTGAAACAAGTTCTGCGTAATATAAAACACACTTAAATTTCTGTGGTGACTACCTTTAGTAAAAATGTCAACAATACGACCATCGGACTCTCTCATAAGATCATCAATTATAACTAATCGTGGCTGTATGCCGTCGAACATACTCATATCTGGTAACCCTTGAACATAAGATACATTTTCTAGGTTGTAGAGTGGCTGCATTTCGTCATAGCACCATAAAATTTGTGCAAAACTTGTATTACATATATCATTACAATATTTTAGAAAATTAGTAACAAAGTTTGATTTACCACAACCACTCGGACCTGCCACGATTGCAGTAAATGGATGAAGAAAGTGATACATTTTTTGAATACGTGTGTTTTTGGAAGAGGTAGGAATCCAATTAAAAAAAACTCAACAAGTTCGTATTTTATATTATAATTACATATTTACATTCTTAGGTACTATTGACGAAATAATAATAATACTTAGCAATTCTTAAACATAAAGTCATTTTAATAGTGTATGTTAGTTTATTCATCACTTTTATATGATTTTATTTTATAATGACCCCAAGCCAGAGTATCAGTACAGTTACTAATTAAAAATCGTTTAGTATCAGAATGCGATAAAGAAATTTTGTTAGCCTTTTGAGTAAAAATAACATGCTTTATCGATCTAAATCTGTACATTTCACATATTTGATTATTTTTCTTAAATAAGACGTTTTTGTAATTTCGCATATTAAACTTTTTTGTAGCGGACTTATTAACTCCCTTTGCTTTAGCTATAAATTTATTCTGTACGTTCATCGCATACATTTTTGACCTTAAACCGACAAATTCTGTAAAGATCTTACCGTTATTTTCATCTTTGAAAAAACCAATCTTTTTTTTGTTTATCTGAGGGTAACCAAAAAGATTATCAAAAGGATAGTCAGAGGTATCAAAGTATTTGTTCAAGTCCGGTTTAATATCTTCATAGAAATCATCAGTAAAAATCTGATATATGAAGCTGTCAGTGTCGGTATACATCATTTTACAGCGTGAACCGTATTTATTTTTCATATAATTATAGTGAAAATCGTACATGAGCGTTTTGGATATGTCTAATATGCAAAGTCCTAGATAGATGGGTTTATTATAGAGTATTTTTGTTTTTTTAAGTTGAACGGCCACTAAGTTTTCTGAAAATATAGACAGACTATGAAATTCAGGTCGTGCTACTAGATTTTGAGCACCTTGACATTTACCCCTATTTTCCCAATGAGTACAAAGTTTGACATCCACACGTTTTTCTACATTTTCCATAGTCTTCCCAAATATTGAATTATTCATTAATTTATAAAAATCCTTTTCAAAATCAGATGTTGCAGACATACGTAATTGTGTATTTAAATCTATATAGTTTTGTAACCATGGACTTTGACGAAATTTTAAAATCCTATGAACTTTTTCTGTTTCTGTAGTGTTTCTGTAGTGAATAACGTATTTAGTTTTATCATATAAATTTGGAACTAATTTTGTTTCTCTGCTACCACCAATACATATATTTTCTGGGCATAGTGGAAAGTCTGAATGTGATTCATGCAAAGTTTGTGGATATTCTAAATCCACTTCAAGAATATAACCTATTTCTGAGTCAATTGGAACCATAAAATTTGTGTCACAATTTACCCATTGAAATTCACCCGTAGGAAGATATTGAGACATAGCCCAGCCATACAAATTATTCGCGTCTAAGTAAGTAAGGTAAGATGTAGGAGTTTTCTCACTAAAATTGAACATATATTTATTATTAGCATGAGCATAACGGTTACTGCATTGAGAAATACCACCACGTATACCAGACTTTATGAAAGCAATTTTATCAAAATCTGTCAATAGATCTAATGTTATTTTTGTGTGCTTCAACATTGCATCCCAACTTAGGCCAGGTGCAGTGTAATATTGTGCAGGATCTAAATCGTAAGTTTTGATACAAACGTTTCTAAAATTTTCAAAGATATCAGTTAGAAGTAACACGTCAGTTTTCAGGTATAAATCAGAATAATCAGCCATATTGCGACACTTAAAATGATGCCACACATCTTTAGCGTGGTTATAATTTTCATTTGTAACATCGCTATTAGTTAGTATATTGTAAAACTGATCTTGTGTGGGAAGTGAAGTTAACTTTAATGACTCAAATGAGGTCATGTAATCATATGGATAAATGCCTTTGCGTTTTAAAAAATAAAAATCGTCAGGGTGCTGAAAATTTTTACGCAGCTCGATAAAATCCTCATCATTCAAATTATTTGATAAAGATTCCAAGCTGCATGATAAAAATTTAAAAGAGTCAATAAATCTTAACTCAAAATTTTGATTCTCGATTTTTAATATCTTTGAGAAGGAAATGTAACGTTCTTTATTCTGTGGTATAACTTTAATGTCACCTTCAGCAAAATTTAATGCGCGCACTATGAAATGAGCATCATAATTACTAAGATTATGCAAAATAATCGGTATAAATCGAGGGGTTTCTAACTTTTTACAACAAGCTTTATGACTAACACCTGTAAAGATTCCAGTATATTTATCAAAATTTAAGCTACTATCTAATTTCAGAGTGTCTTTGCATATGCAACAAGTAGTTGTCAAAGATATTCTTCTCCTAGCTTCATCTGTAAGCGGATGAGGATCAACTTTGACATAATACTCTTTAGATATATATTTTAAATCTTCATTCAAACTTTCCATAAACACTTTTGCACAATCACTACCTGTATAAGTTATATATTTGGAGAGGCTATCGTTATACGCACATTTGATATAATATCCAAAACTATACACATCATGTTTTTGAAAATTACTGGTATACGATAGAGATGGATTATTATCACACCCTTGTATTGGCTTTAAAAATGCTTCAAAATCTGCGTATATCACAAAAGGTACTCTTAGTTCACGTTCAAATTTGTTAAATGAAATTTTTGCCTTACTGATATCAGGCAAATCTGTTCTAACGTGATTACAATCAAATTGTCTATGAGAAATCAATTTATCATATGTTTGAAAATAAAGCAAGCAGCCATCACAGATATAGACTGCATGTTCATGTGAAGTTAATTGACGACTGACTAGTCTAGAAAGGTTTTTAATATAACAATAATGACCGTTAGAACCATTATCTAAATATAATAAATTTACATGAACTAATTTACGACATTTGGTAAAATGGAGAGGCCCAATTATCTTCGTAGATTTATTATTAGATTTTTCTATTCCAAAAACGTTAATACTAATATTATTTAAGCGTTCAAATTTTATAATATCTTTTAGTCTTACTGGAAAAGCAATACCCTTGAAATTTAGCAAGTTTTGTTTAGATAAATATGAGGAAACTCTGTCTGCATTTCTATTCACAGGATATAAAGCGGATAGAACAGCCCATAGAAAACATTGGTAATCATTGTTTTTAACATTAACTACTGCTCGTTTACGTTTGATATCTATCGGTAGGTCTATGTATGAAGATCCTTTTAATGGGTTGAATTTGTTAATGTTTAGATCGACATATCTCATTTCTTTAAGACTCCAACCACTATCTTTCTTTTCAAAATTACTTATTTTGTTTGAAATTTCAGAACTTATATTTGAGTAAATATCATCAAATTCATCACCTAAACAGAACATGTAATTAAAAGTTTGAAAGTCAAAGGAGTTTTCTAAATTTTTCGTTGCCTGAACAAAATCCCCATTTAAAATAAAATTAACTTTAACTGTGGTATTTTCTTTCAAGACTTTTTCCAGTAATATTTGAACAGTGCTTCGAATTGAACCAAGAAATGATTCAGGAGTTTTAAAGTCGGTATCAGTTGTAGCAGAGTTAGAGAATACTCTGTATGTTACTAATCTCTGACCGAACGCTTTTTCTATTAACTGAACATTATTTAAGTTCGGTATCAACGTGAAAACATTATTTTTATGCCTATTACTTTTAAGATGATTGGTAAAGTACCTTTTGTTAACAAATATTTCACAAGTTGGGCATTTAATGCTATTTAAGTTTGCAGAACTTACAGATGGCTCTGTTTCTGTGTTCGGTGGTGAAGCTGTTGCCTTCCCAGGTGATGTAGACTTTTGTGCGTATAAACGCTTCCTTGAATATTGAGGAGTTCCATGTTCTGTGGCATTTCTTTTGACTGCTTCTCCAACTTGTCTCACTCCTGCTCCAAACTGATCCGTACTGGAATGAAGTAAACCAATAAATATATAAAATTCAAATAATATTCCGTGTTACGTTTTAAGTTGATGTTAATAAATATTCAACTTACATAAACTATTTATTTTTCAGACTTTTTGCATAAAGTACAATAAGCTTCCATCGGGAATACTCCATCAATTTCATCATATATATCATCAAATACAGAACACGTTTGAAAATGTCCACTACAAGGAGTAAAATAGGGTTTTATATCAGGATCCTGTAACATCCACCCTGGAAGTCTATCACTGATATACCACAAACGTATGAATTTATGCATCTTATCGATCAAAAACTGTTTTGTAAATGAACTAATATCATCACTGGTTAAGAATTCCATAGTAACTTTTATATATTCACTGCGTACTCGTGACTGAATAAAACGTTCTAGATGTCCGTATATTTATATACAAAATCAACCCCTCCATAAAAGTCAAGTTTAAACAAGATTGATCACTCACATCTCTGCATGGTCCTTTTCAATTTTTTTACATAGGTGCAAAAAGTTGTCTTCAATTTCTTCACATATCGCGACCATTTCTTCGTCGTATACAGAGTTGTCAAGCTCAGCCATTGTGTTTCGTTGTGCTTAGTATGAACGCTTGTAGCGAATGACTGATCTCTTTATAATTTGTTTGCGAGGCGAGAGCGGCAGTGGGGGTTGTATTTTTTTAAAAGGTTTTTGTAAGTAAAGTTATATTATGGGTTTGATTTGTGATGAGTTAGAGAAAGTTCTATTGTTTCTTACTGTCTCTATCAATGAAATATTTTTTACAGTCTTCCTTGCAGGCGATCTGCTTTGTAATGTTGTATATTATATCTCGTGTGTTCTGATAATGTTTATCAGTATTGGATTGTATGTAGTACTTTAATCGCAAGTCTGCATGTTTCCAATAGTCTACAGGCGAAACCTCTTTCAGATTCTTCATGTCATAAATTTCTATTTTCATGAGGTATGAAGCATTCGCTCCGTCATTATCATTGGAAGAAATAAATGATACACCTCCATCACACGCTTGAGCCACACATGAAGACGGAATGGTTTTTTTCTTTTTCTTAGGCTTTTCAAAGAATATGTCGATATTGTTACCAGCTCTTTTCGTTGCGATTTTTTTATTTTTCAATATGCAAGAATTGCTTGCATTTTCGTCATCGCTTAAGTTAATAGGATAATAATAGTTTTTTACATTGAATTCATCGAGATTCGGTGAGATCTGAAAAAAAAATAGAAATAAGTAAATATAATCACTAGTGTCATCAAAATTATTCATATACAGTAAGAACCTTTATTATTATTAAAATCTAATACATTAATATTATTTTTATTGCAGAATGAATCTATAGATTTTTGTGACCGTTATAGGTTAGGTTAGGTTAGAAACATAAGATTTTAATTATAAAAAATATTAATCTTGGTCTTATTAATTTAACTTTACTAGTAACAAAGATATCGTTGTAACACGTATTCTTGTCACTTGGTCAACAGGGATTAAAATTTAATACGAATATTCATATATATCATGAAATTATACTATATAAGTACGTAATCTTACCTCCATGATTAATAATTGCCTAGTTACTGCCTTCACTTGAACACTACGTCAGCCTGGATACTAGCCGCGTAGTATTAAAATATCTTGTGATATACATGATGCATGTGATCCTTTTATATCTGCTTTTTGAGATCGTGTCTGAACGTGTCGCCACAAAATACAACGTTTAGGTTGGATAAAAGGATATTATAAAAAAGGAGCGGATGTTCGATGCCCATTATTTCCATTGATTTATTAAGGTCTATTATAATAAATTATGATATACATGATGCCATGTGATCCTTTTACATCTGCTTTTTGCGAGATCGTGTCTAAACTTGTCGCCACAGAATACAACGTTTAGGCTGGATAAAAGAATATTATAAGGAAGAGGGCGAATGGTCGATGCCCATTATTTCCATTGATTTATTAGGGTCTATTATAATAAATTACTACGACCCTGTCTAATTTAAAATATTATTTTATGAGACACTTTCTTTGAAATAGCAGCAAAAAGTCAAAGCGTTTCTTCGAAAAAATAAAACTTTTGAGTTATTTGTACGAGACTTTTTTTTTATTTACATTTTCATATTGAATTTATATCTGACACACATCCAATTCAATTATTATCAGTTTGATATCAAATTAATGATAAAAACAAAATTGAACGATTAATGTTATTTATTAAGAAAAATCTTAGATTGGAAACCTAATCAAGTTTGATAAAACCAAGCCAATGTGCCAGAATCGGCCATTAAATATCAGACACTCATACTGTAATGAGAATTCAGTTAATTTGATTAATTAATCAAGGAAAGGAAAGTCGTGGATCAAATGGAAAATCCAATTGGTCAAGGAGTCCGCTAAGTTAATCTAATAAAATACGAGAAAAAACGATTCGTTACGAGGGTAAGTAAGGAAATTCCTTTTGCAACCCAGGATCCAATTGGAAAATCCGAAGAGACCTCCGACGGTCAATTGGAATTTAGTCTGATTGGAATCTGCTTTGGCGAGCTTTTTTTAGAATCCGCTAAGTTAGCCTATTTCAAGGATTTCAAGGTGCTGGGAGTGAGTTAGAACCGGCTATTCCCTACTACTAACGGTGAAAGTTATTCAAAAAATCATGTATTACAAAATTGTTCCTCTCTAAAAGTTCTAAATGTGACAGCATATGTCTAGCTTTTAGGGTTAACCCAATTTAAACACTTTTATGGTTATCAAATTTCTATACTACGGTTTCAATTTTTTCACGCGGGTGGAGCCGCTGGCGAAAGCTAGTCTTTTATATTTAAATGAGCTAATCTTGTATATATATAATCTGTATTTCGGAAACGGAAGAGTAGAGGAAGGAACGGTAGAGGGTTTTGGGCGCGATAATTCGATCAAGATAGGTTTCATTTTTAAAAATGTCTTTTAACCCTGTTTTCGGGCATTGAGAAAATGCAAAATGTAGAATAGAATGCAAATGATATCTTACCTGTCATTTGTAAAGTTGTAATAGCTCAGTGGGGAACAGGCGGACTACAGAATACCAGGGATCAAGTCTCAGATATCAGCTCTTATCCATTTTTTTATATTTTCAAAAATACTAGGTACTAAAAATTAATATATGTAATAGATTGGGTCCTCCTTATCCCACTATAAGTGGGGTCGGCACACATGTTATAAACATGCTGTCACTTCATTTGGCTGACATCAACTTAGCTTAGTCGTATTTTACGATACGGTAAGAAAGAGGGCAGTCTATTCTACTAAACCGGATACCACACGGTGGGTCGACTTACCTTAGTCGCCTTTTACTACACCTCGGTAAGGAATGAGGGTTATACTATTCTATTCAGCTGAATACCACATGGCGTTATATGTAATAGATTATTATACTTTAAATTTATTAAACGTGTATTACAGCATTTTTGGAAATACTATTTATTTTTTTTAACAGCAACATAAAAAACAGATAATTATCTATGTTACTATATTGTTTATTATAAACTATCGTGAGTAGTATTCATAGTTAATGTATAGAACCGGCTATACTCACGTCTTATTCTATCGGGTTAGCCAGACTAGTTTCCCGCCGCGACGTCGTGTAAAGAGCTCATGAATAAGTGCCCCGGATGTTTCGAAACTAGTCGGGCTAACCCGATAGAATAACACGTGAGTATAGCCGGTTCTATACAATAAATATGTTACTATATTGTTTATATTGCTGCTTTTTATATAATTTTGTGCATAAAAGTTATAAAATGTATAGACTAGGTTTAGACTCGAGAGAGACTTGTAAAAATGTATATTATAAAAGTGATCGTAAATTGTAAATATGATGTATGATTCAGTCATAAAAGTAAAATTGTTAATAAAATTATATTCATAAACAAACGAATTTGTATTATTTTAATAACCTGGTTTTTTTTTTCAGAAAAAACTATAACATCTATAGAAATGAAATTCCTAAGATTTACAAAACTTATTTCTGAGCGTCTTAAAAGATTAGTGCTAAGCAAACTTTCCTGATACAATATAATATTTTACGACAAACGGGAATGAAAGTGAGTGGTCTATTCTACTAAACCGGATACCACACGGCTGGTCAACTTATCTTAGTCACCTTTTACGATATATCGGTATGAAATGAGGGTGGTGTATTCTACTCAGCCGGATACAACACGGCTGGTCAACACACTTAAGTCGCCGTCTACGACATCTCGGTAAGATATTAGGGTGGTCCATTTTACACAACCGGATACCACACGGCTGATCGACTTACCTTAGTCGCCTTTTACGACACCTCGGTAAGTAATGAGGATGATACTATTCTATTCAGCCGAATACCACACGGCGTTTAACCAGTTATGTATATGTTAAGTAATTATTACCAGTTATTTATGTGTCAATTTTTTTTATTGTTACTTATTTTTTATGTTAAGAAATCTATCTGCAACGATTGTTTGGAAGAGCTCTTATTGTTTGCACCCTTATAATAACTTTAGTTAAATTACTTAATATATTAAATACTTTTAAATAATGGCAATATTTTTTTTAACCTTTATTTCACTATCATCACTACATATTATAAAACAAAGTCCATATTTCCGTATGTACGCATAAAACTTTAAAACTACGCAACCGATTTAGATGCGGTTTTTTTTAATAGATAGAGTGATTCCGGAGGAAGGTTTGTACGTATAATAACATTCAATACGGAGTAGAGAAATACTGTAATTTTTGAGGTTTCTGTAAATAATTACATTTTTTTCCGCTTACATTGCAAACGCAGGCTAAACCCTACGAGATTTATCAAAATGATGTACTAAGTATTTGTACACCATGAAAAGGTCTACAGAAAAGTCCGCGATGGTATATGTCTATCTCTTATGGATAACCCACAATAGCAGTTTTTTTCATTTACTTTTTACGAAAAATAATGCCTTATGTTCAAAGCAATTTTTATACAATACAGCACTAATCCTTATCCAATTGAGTACCTTAAATAAATTGTTGATTTAATATAGATCAATATTGCCGTTTACAGCATGTAATTTAAGTGAACATTTTCGGAGATATTACAGATTTAAAATCCCGCGAGGAGGCCGCGCTTCGACCTATAAGCACTTCGAATTTAGCAGCGACCGGAGGCGCAACTAAATATCCTTCTTTCAAGTTTATATTGTCTAATGATAAGAAAGCTATGAATGTTGTATGTAAAGACATTGTCGAATCAATTGTAAAAATAAATAATATCACTACACAGTATAAAACAAAGTCGCATTCTCTGTCTGTCCCTATGTCCGTATATCCTCCCTATGTATGCTTCAATCTTTAAAACTATGCAACAGATTTTGATGCGGTTTTTTTTTAAATAGATAGAGTTATTTTAGAGGAAGGTTTACATGTCTAATAACATTCAATATGGAGTAGAGAAATACTGTAATTTTTGAGGTTTCTAATGTGATGTCGTAAATAATTACATTTTTTTCCGCTTACATTGCAAACGCAGGCTAAACCCTACGAGATTTATCAAAATGATGTACTAAGTATTTGTACACCATGAAAAGGTCTACAGAAAAGTCCGCGATGGTATATGTCTATCTCTTATGGATAACCCACAATAGCAGTTTTTGTCATTTACTTTTTACGAAAAATGATGCCTTATGTTCAAAGCAATTTTTATACAATACAGCATTAATCCTTATCCAATTAAGAACCTTAAATATATTGTTTATTTAATATTGATCAATATGACCCTTTACAGCATGTAATTTAAATAAACAGTTTCGAAGATATTACAGATTTAAAATGCAGGGGCCGCGCCGCGAGCCTATAAATAGCGCGTCGGAGGTCGCGGTTCGCCTTACCCGGCGATGCTTCTACGCTCGCCCACTCTCCCGGTGACGCTGTCATAGCCTTCATGGCTAACAGCCTTAGTTAGTGTCCGAAAAAAAAAAAAACGCGGTTCGCCCTTTAAGCATTTGAAGCGATCGGACGCATTTATGATCGGAGCTCTCTAGCGAGGAAAATAGCAATAATAATAATAATAATAACAGATTTTGATGCGGTTTTTTTTAATAGATAGAGTGATTCCAGAGGAAGGTTTGTACGTATAATAACATTCAATACGGAGGAGAGAAATACTGTAATTTTTGAGGTTTCTGTAAATAATTACATTTTTTTTCGCTTACATTGCAAACGCAGGCTAAACCCTACGCGATTTATCAAAATAATGTACTAAGTATTGTACATCTTGAAAAGCTCTACAGAAAAGTCCGCGATGGTATATGTCTATCTCTTATGGATAACCCACTATAGTATTTTTTGTCATTTACTTTTTACGAAAAATAATGCCATATTTTAGAAGCAATTTTTATAGAATACAGCATTAATCCTTATCCAATTAAGTACCTTAAATAAATAGTTGATTTAATATAGATCAATATGGCCGTTTACAGCATGTAATTTAAGTGAACATTTTCGGAAATATTACAGATTTAAAATGCCGTGAGGACGCCGCGCTTCGCCCTATAACACTTCGACTTTAGCAGCTATGTCCCTCTTTCAAGAGTTTGTTTGAAGACATTCTGTAATTAATTGTAAAAATAAAATACATAAGGAAAATGTAAAAGTAAATAAGTAAAAATGTACTATATGAATTTAGATATTCCAAAGATAGCAGGAAATCTTCTTGGTATAGGGAAAGGAAATTGTTTTTCTCCAAATTTAACGCGTGCGGGCCACGGGCAGTAATGAATAAATCAAAACTACTCGATCGATTTTAATCATTTTTTTTACACTGACTGACATGGGATATATATTTTATACCCGTGCGAAGCAGCGGCAGGCCGCTAGTTAAGATATAAAAGTATTTATTAACACTAAACTACGGAATTAACTAAATTACGTTCTCTACCAGCCAACCTTAGGGTCAAACGGAAAATTTAAATAGGTGCAGCAAACAAACAGAAGAAGAAAAGTTATAGGCATACATAATTAAGAAATGAAAATCAATATACTGTAGCGACGTGCCTAAGCAAATAAGAAATAAATAAACGGATAACAATAAACATAAAAAAGATGGTATAACAATATATTTAGCGGTTAAAGAAAGAAATATATTATTAACTGCTATAGGTTATCAATGAGATTAGCCGTGTGGTATCCGGCTGAGTAGAATAGTACCACCCTCTTTTCTTACCGAGGTGTCGTAAAAGGCGACTAAGGTAAGTCGACCCACCGTGTGGTATCCGGCTGAGTAGAATAGACCACCCTCATTTCTTACCGAGGTGTCGTAAAAGGCGACTAAGGTAAGATGACCCACCATGTCGTATCCGGTTGCGTAAAATAGACCACCCTCTTTCTTACCGAGGTGTCATGAAATACGACAGAGGTAAGTTGACGTCAGGCAGGCGGCCGGTCGTAAAAACGCAGCCAAATCATGTTACAGCATGTTTATAACATGTTGTGCCGACCCCACTTAGAGTGGGATAAGGGCAGGAAGATGAGGAAGATAATGAGGTTATCAATGAGATGGTTTTTAAAATTTGATTTAAAAGTAAGACGACTGGAAGATTTTTTGACAGAATCAGGGGATGCTTCACAAGCATCATTTATGCTTGTGAAGAAGAAAAGCGAAATTCCCAGCACAGTCTATACTTTTGTAGACATCGTTGTCATTTTTCCATTAAAAAATAAACCTTATTAAGTAAACCGCAACAATGTATATGTTAGGAAGCGGGATTAAGTTAAGGGATAAGTTGTTTAATTACTCCACTGATTAACATAAGCATTCAATTACCAAGAACTCATTAATCATTTAGAAGTAGGTACTCGGTGAGGCCATATAAGCGAACTGGCTGGGAGACCGCCGGCCCCGCATTTTTGGACCAGACCTCCTTTGGCCAACAAATAAGGTTCATTGGGCTTGAATAACAGATAATTAATTATACATTACATCATAAAAGGAGGACAGTCTCGCTGAACATTCTTCTTTTTATGGTAATTAAAAAATCAAATCCTATGCCACTAATATTATAAATGCGAATGTTTGTGAGTATGGATGCATTTGTTACTCTTTCACGGCAAATCCGTTGATCCAATATCGATGAAATTAGGCACAATTATTCCTCATACACCGGGGTAACATATAGGCTATAGAAATCCTTATAATTTTACAGGAGGACATTGAAAATCATCTATTTATTTATTTATTTATTTATTGGACAACTAACAATAGATACATTTTTAATTCCTTAAATTATATTAGTCAAATCACATTGTAAATGCTCTATTAATTAAAAGTTATCACGTCATTCGTATTAATTCGAGTTCAATAATTATGTCAATAATATATCATATATAATGTCAATCTCAATATCATAAAGAAGAAGTCATAAAGTAATACTTAACAATAGTTTTATAGTTAACAATAGTTTATTATCACCCTATCAAGAGACAACAGCCCACGATTAATCTTTGTTATGTTTTCACGGCGAATCTGCTGAACCAATATCGATAAAATTTGGCACAATTATTCCTTATATACCGGGGCAATATATGTGCTATAGAAATCCTGTTAATTCATCAGGAATAGGATAAAATAACAACGCCATCTATTATCAACCTATCAAAGTTTTTTTTAATTTATATTATGTAAAAGTCATCTAAGTCTAGTTAAGATTAACTAAATTGGTTCTATATTGCGTCGTTTGTAATAAATAGTTATTTTAAGCAAGTTTTTATATATTTCGGTTTTTGTTTATTGAATAAATATAACTGAGCTATTTTAATATATAATTCACGTAGTCATACGGGTTATTTACTATGGATTTTTAAACTATGCTCTCAAGACAACAATAAATCTCTATAAATCTCCCCGGATCCATATGATTTTTGTGATGGAGATATTTGCAGGGTTGGAGACAGACTGTTTATTCCAAGAGTACAGTATACACAAACGAAGTTGCAGGTAAAAACTAATAAAGACTTATTTGCAATTATAATATTAGCATCAACTAGATCGCAATCTCCACTATGTAAATGACCGGTGTATACCGACAGACACACCTACATGTCAATGATATTAGCAACCGATCTATGTAGATTAATTAGTACATAGCTTGGATAATTGTGTTTTTGCGCACGCCTCATTACCATATGTTGAATTAAGTTAGCTTAATTAAAGAACATTTGTCTGCGACGTGAAGTTACTGCGGTGCGCGGGCCCATAACGAAACGTCATTCTATACGTGCGATACCTAAAAGTCACTTCTATCACTATTTACTAATTAAAACAACAGTTAAATATTTTCATCTTGTTTGATTCGATTTCGCCTTGAACAAGAATTGAGTCTGCGACGTTTCGTTATGCGCCCGCGCACCGCAGTAACTTCACGTCGCAGACAACATTAATTACAAAACTAATGATTTTATTTTGCGATTACTTGACCAAGAATGCTTCCATAGCTTAGAATCATTTAAAATGCTGCTTTTAAATGTTTGTATTGAATATTGCTATGGGGTAAATGCGCGGATAGTGAAAATTTTTTTACAAAAAAGAGCCATACGTGGCATTTATAATTTAAGTCCGCATGATTCCCTGCGAAAAAAGTTTAAGGAAATAGGTATTATTACATTTGGTTCACAATATATTTAGAGCAATCTAATTTATGTACATAAAAATATAAAGAATTATAAAACGATAGGTGATGTATACAATAGACAAAGCAGGAACCGATATAAGCTTGCGGCTCCTGCTTTGCGCCTTGCAAAAGTACGTAAGTCGTTTGTGGGTTTTGGTATAAGATTCAATAATAAATTCCGCAATCAATTTCAGCTTTGCCATTACAGCTGTTTAAAAACACTGATAAAAAGAGGCGGATACAAAAATTATTATATTCTTGAAGATTATTTAGAAGATAAGAATGTGTAGATATAGCTCTTTTTGAATCTGTACAAGACAGTAACGACTTATTGTAAATAGTATTAAGAATTATATTTTTAAAAAAGCAACCGCCGAGTTTCTGCTGGCTCTTCTCGGTAGGAACAGATTTCCGAACCAGCAGTAGAGTTGACGATTCAAAAGCACTTGTTTACAAGTTTATTTGAATAAAGAATTTTTTGAATTTTGAATTTTGAAAATGTATGATCTATTGTCTACGCTCAAAGTACACAGATTAAAGCAAAATAATATAATTTGTATTTTATCTGATATATTAGAGGCACGGGCCGTTATTAGTATTTTATTATAGGAGAAAGATTTTCGCCTTGACGAGAAAGGTAGATGCTTAGTTCCACCACGTTGCTAGAATGCGGATTGATAGGTTACACATATCCCTAAAATTCTCTAGAGAAATGCAGATTTCTTCACGATGTTTTCCTTCAACGAAAAGCATGTGATATATTGCAATTATCAATTAGACACATAAGTTTTAATAGGAAAACTTGTTAGTGGCTGCTTAGAAAAACTTATTAGCTAATACTTCTTTTCAAAAACGAAGAGAGAAGGCAATAGTGGGATAAGTTAAATTAAGGATTTCGTGTTTAATTTTCTTGTTTTTTTCGGTCACTAACTAATGCTGTTAGCCCTAGAGGCTTTGACAGCGTCACCGAGAGAGTGGGCTAGCGCAGAAGCATCGCCGGAGCGAGTCTCGAGCGAGACTCGCAGCATCCTGGGAGCGTCGCCTTAAAGGTGCCTCCTGTGAGGCCGGACCTCGGCTTAAAACGACGCGTTGTGGAAGACTGTATCGGACTTGGTTAATTTTATACTTTTCACCACATATATATGGGACACTTACACACACGGTCGTCCATCCCCAAAGTAAGTGCAGGATTTCAGCATGCAGGATTTTGGAGAGGCAAAATCGATATTCTAAACTAGCTAGGTTTTATTTAAAAAAAATTCTTTCTCTTTTAAGGACCTGTTTCACAAGTTACTGATAAAGTGTCGGACAGTTAACCGACAAATAAACTAAGTAGCAGATAAATAAATAAATAAATAAATAAATGGGACACTTACATGCACGGTCGTCCATTCCCAAAGTAAGTAACTTAATACTTGTGTTATGGGTGACAGACAACTGGTGTGTATTTAAACATATCATTTTTAAATACATACTTAAATACAAATACACACCCAGGCTCGAAGAACCAACAAATTGTTTTATAGAAAATGTTGGCCCTCGGCGGGAATCGAACCTGTGGCCCACGGACTTGAAGGTAGGGTCATTACCCATTGCGCCAACGGGCCAGTCGAATTTAAATGAATATTAATACATATTCACAAATCTATTTCATTATAACTCCGTTTATGAAAGATTTTATATAGTTATTTTTATATATGTAACAAGTAACCAGTAACTCGACTGGCCCATTGGAGCAGTGGGTAGTGACCCTGCCTTCAGACCGCGGGTCGCGTGTTCGATTCCCGTATATATTCCCGTGTATATTTGTACATGTATTGTATTACAACCGTGTGTGTAAGTGTCCCATATATTTATTAAAAAAAAAAGGATATTTTAAGGATATATTACACGGCCTCAAGACCTGGAGCTGCGGTTGAAAAAACCGAATCCGGCAGATAACGTAAGTATGCATCACTCATCGAGAGTTATATATTTGTGCCGTTTGCAGTTGAGACCCTAGGGCCATGGAGTCAAAGTGTTAAAAAAATTGTTGTACGAATTAATACCTCGGTTAATTGCCTCTTCAGGTGACAAGAGGGCTCCTTTTTCGCATAAAGAATCAGCTTAGCGATTCAACGCAAAAACGCTGCCAGCATTCTTGTAACTATTGAGGAAATCAATTTAAAAAAAGGTTAGCAATATGGGTTACAAATTACTACTAAATTTGTTAACCCAAGCTAGTTGTACTTGAAGTACCCTAAGTACCCTACCCTGGGGTGCCAAAGTGGTCGGCCTCCTCGTGGCGCACCCTGGGCAAGCTTAGTCTTGGCGAACGGACCACTGAGGGGTGGCCAATCAAGTTGTCCCTCTGATTAGCAGAGGGCAATCAGGACGGGCCGGGGACTTCGGGGGGGTTGGGGTGAAGTCCCTAATGAGCGACGGGTCCAGTTGGGCTTACTCTAAGTCTGGCTGGACATGGTTACGGCCACCGTCGGCGAAACCCGGAAGCCCAGCAATGGGAACGGGGACCTTCGGGTTGCGAGGAAGAAAACCTCTATAAAAAAATTACCCGGTGGGGGCGGAAACGCCCACCAAGGCGTTGGGGCCCCTACTTGGGGCGCGATCTCTCCCTGTCGACCGTGACATAGCAAACACGGTGGGCAGGGAGCGATCGTGGGCAGCGATGGCCTCCCTTTGCTCTGCAGAGGGGGGCGGAGGGAGGCGGCGGAGCGGTTCCACGAACTGTTGTTCTGGATCCAATCTGCTGCTGGTGAGTCCAGGTGTTAGTGACTCGCCCAAGCCCATCGTCTGCCGCCCTAACTGGGGACCTTCGGGTGTTCCGAACGGGGTACATCGGACACCTGGCTTACAGGTCCCCGAGGCGGTCGGTGCATCTCGTGCTCCCGATGCACCGGTTAGCGGAGGGGGGTTACTCTTTCGAGAGGCCCCTACCTGGAGGTGTTTATTCTCTGGGATCAGAGCTGTCGGCGGGATGGGGGCAAAATGTACAATGATACCCTGTCCTTGCTATCGGCAGCGTGGTGGAGCACACAGGTCGTTTTAGTCGGTGCGAGTCCGACATAATCGCCGCCTGTCCCCGTCGGGCAGCGGTACCCATAAGGGGTTTTTTCCTGTATAATAAAAAAAAAAAAAAAACCCTACCCTAAGTACTTGTTAACTCCAGCTAAGCTAAATGCTTGTGTTAGGAGTGAATTCACGTCGGTATTAATGGGCGGGATTCGAACCCACGACCTCTCAATCGGAAGTCCCTTACCCTTACCATTCCGCTACCTCCGCTTAGCTATTTTTTTAACTTAAATTTTAGCTTACCATTGTAGCAGTTTAAAAACACTTTTCAAAATAGACAAATACAGAAAGCCTTCTAAACTTTTGAGGATTACTTAAATGTGTCGATATAACCACTCTTAGACCTTGTACAAGATAGTATTGAGTAAATGTAACTAGTTATAAGAATTGTTTTGTAAAAGAATAACCGCTGTGTATTCTTGCTGGATCTCTTCGGTAGACACAGCTTTCCGAACCAGCAGTAGAGTTGATTCAAAAGCACTTCTTTACAAGTTTACTTGAATAAAGAATATTTTGAATTAAAATTTGAATATTCCATGTGGTCTTGATTTGTATACTGTGTAGTACTAGGGTGTAAGTAATTTAAGATAAGGTAAATTTTATTGTTATAAATGAATATAAAAGATTTTTTTTGCTATTATAATGAACAACCAAAAGGGAGTACTTTATTGATGTTGCGATCTAGCCAAGAGGCTAATAAGCAACTTAAAGATTACCTAAATTTATAAATTAACTTATATGTAATAATAGGTCCAGTGACTTATCTTAGTTTTTCTTGCTATGTGAAACACTTTGTTCTTGTGTTCTTTCAAGTAGCACTAGCACTACACTACACTATTACTATAAAAAGGACAAATATATGAAAAGGACAAAACATTCTGAGTTAGTTTAAACTCAAAAGGTTTTGTCCTTTTCATTCTTCTTACGAATATAAAAGAATAAATTACATTTTATTTATTTATTCTGTTGTTTATTTTGCCCCAAATAAATATCGTATACTTTAAATTACGATTTATATAGAATTCTATATATTTCGACAATTTTAAGATATAAATTTTAATATAAGTCGTTTGCATCCGTAGTACTGTCAGTAAATTAAAAAAAAAACAACCATTTTATTACTCTATAAAGAGCCCACAAAGTTTTTTATCTGTAGGCCTATTGACGCATTACGTATCGAGTTCCCGCCGTCGCTGTCATACACTTTGACAGCTCGTAACAATTTGTTTTTTGTTTCAAACTTATACAGTTCACCCTTTTTTGTTTTTATTGGTTGACAAACTCTTTAGAGATACACGATTAAATCTGTTAGACAGTTTAAATGTTTATTTTTACGTGCTGACGCCTGTCCGTGATAGGCGCCTCGGATATCTAATGAACGTTTATAAAAAGTGTCGAATAGTTTGGGAGATTCGTGATAAAAGAGAATATGAATTATTAGTACAGATTAGTCGAAGGATAAAAGGGACAGACAATAATAAACTTAATGTTAGTGAATATTCTGAAATATGCTTGCAAAAATTAAATGACAAACGAAAGGGAGTTATGGATAAAATTTGAAGAATGCCTTTGCTCCTTAAGCATTGAACATGTGAGGTCCTTAAATATAGAATAAAAATCTGCATGCGTACTAATACTTGGTATAATTTTCATAATTGTTAGACATACTTATAATATATTAGATATAAATAAGAAAATATAAATAGATACGTTATTCGGAATAGAATGATAATGAGGAATTATTTTGTACCATAATATGTTGTCTGTCATTCGGTGGGACCGAACGAATGAATGTAAAAGATTGTGACCGAGTCTTGTTCTCTAACGACATTCAACAGTTTTAGGCATTCCAATACTAACCATTGAGGAGTTAATACTTGCCAAAAGTAAAGTAATGAGTTAATAAAGCGTGTGAGGCTAACATATTTGTATCAACTTTTACAATATTAGCATATGGCTGTTACACTTTAATTTGTCAGGGTTTTTTTAAATAAGTCAAAAGTACTTTAGGTAAAAGTACCTAATGCAGTATCTAAGTTGAACACGGAACTTAGTATCATCACTGCCTGGAGTAAATCATTTGGATTATCGATAAATGCCAGTAAGTCGCAAGTTTGTATCTTTGGTAGTTCTAAGCAACTAACTAAACTAAATCGCAACCTAACTACCTTACCTCCTGTAATGTTTGATGGCCCCATACTTGGTTACAGCGATGTTGTCAAAAGCCTTGGTTTGCTTATGGACAGCGCCCTGACTTGGCGTCCACATGTTGCTGAAGTTAGTCGTAAGGTTTTTGCAACATTCCACTATTTAAAAAAGTGGAAAACTTCTTGCCTTTTAAAACTAAAATCTTGGTTACTAATAGTCTTCTCCTTCCACTTTTAGACTACGCAGATACCTGTTTTTCCAACTTGTCAGAGGAACTGTTAAACAAACTGGAGCGCCTACAAAACCTGTGCATTCGATTTATATTTGGATTGCGGAAGTTCGACCATGTTTCACAATTTCGCGCTCAGCTCAGGTGGCTTCCGATACGGCAGCGACGTGACCTACATATTATGCTTTCCCTTCTTTATACCACTCTTTTTCTGCCCTGCGCACCACTTTACCTGAAAGAACGCTTCTCCTTCTTTACCAACTACTCTTTTCATCTTTACCTTCGCTCTCGAGACGGTAGCAACTTGAGAACGCCTAAGTGCAACTCAAATTGCTATAATGACTCATTTACAGTTAAAGCTGTAAGACTGTGGAATGCTCTTCCATCTGATGTTCGGGAATCTCCTTCATTAACCATATTTAAGGTTCGTGTGAAGGATTTTTATTTGTCACTTTAATGATGATTCTCACTGGCATTATTACGATTTTTATTTTTTATTTTTTGCTTTTTCTCTTTTTGGTTTATTTTTCTCTATTTATGTGTTTTTGTTTATACTTATATTTATATTTATTTGTTACTATTTATTTTCTCTTCTTTTAGATACTTATCTGCGTGCTAACCCGCGGATAATTATATAAAAGATCCTCTCTTTCAAAGGGTTGTCTGGAAGAGATCACAACAGTGTGATAAGACCGCCCTTTGCACTTTTAATTGTTTCTATTATCTATGTCTCTTGTTCTTTTCACTCTGTATTTTATTTGTGTAATAAAGTTATTATTCTTCTTCTTCTTCTACTTTCTATTTCAATTCCTTTTTATTCTTTCGCTTTACTCAACTATACTTTACACTTAAACAGTTTCACCACCACTTCTTCTCCCTCGACGACAAGCAAAACCTTTTCGCTCTCATTTTAGATTCCCGCGCTGTCATCTTTCCCGCTCACACTGGAGTCGCCATCTGACATTGCTTGTCGTCAATACACAATCTTAATTTATAAAATCGCCGTTTGTTACAATGTAGATGACAAATCTATATTTAATTAATTAATTTATACCACACCACAATAAAAATCCGGTTTAGTCTACTAAACCGGATACCACACGGTCAACTTACCTTAGTCGCCTTTTACGACACCCCTTTAAGAAATGAGGGTGGTCTATTCTACTTAGCCGGATACCACACGGCGGAGAGATATTTATATATATTATCTATTTATATAGTTCTCGTTCACCGTAAAAGCCTGTGATAAATTCTTAAATGAATAAAGTACAAAAGCTATCAAAAAACATTAATGCCTGCCTGGGGCTTGAACGCACGATCTCTCGTTAAGCGCTACCCGCTATCACTCTACTTCCATTATGCTATCATAATTTTTAATAGACCAACGTTTAAATAGAGGTTTTTATATTATATAAAAAGTTATGATTTCTTTAAGGACATAAATGGATAAAAAAGTTTGGGCCGGGATTTGAACGCGTAAACTCTTGAAAAGATTTATGCACGAGCAACCTTATACCATTTTACCATAGCATCTGTAAATAGAACAAATTTTAAATAGAGGTTTTACATTACAAGAAAAGCTATGATAATGTCATTAAGGCTATAAAAAAAAAGGTTGGCCCGGGATTTGAACGCGCAAACTCTTGATGAGTTTTACGCGCAAGCAACCTTCTACCATTTAAATAGTAAAAAGCTGTCTATAATATGAAGCAACGTGAGTCCCTTCGCGAAAAGTTCAAAGAAATAGGCATACTTGCTGTAGAATCACAATATATTATAATAAACGACTATATTTCTCCTTTATTCTTATTCAATAAATAAAAAACAGTTTTCCCAGAGTCAACCCATTTACTCTTTCGCAACAACTCAATGAATGACACATAAAAATATGACAGCCACAATGCTTTTTCATATTAATCGCCAACTCTATGAAGGAGGTCGTATTAAAAACATGTTGTAACAGTATATATATATATATATATATATATATATATATATATATATATATATATATATATATATATATATATATATATATATATATATATATATATATATATATATATATATATATAATATATATATATATAGCACTGCCATTACAGCAGTTTAAAAACACTTAAAAAGAGGCGGATACAGAAAGCCTACTATACTCTTGAAGATTATTTAGAAGATAAGAATGTGTGGATATAGCTCTCTTTGAACCTGTACAAGACAGTAACGACTTAATGTAAATAATATTAAGAATTATATTTTTAAAAGAGCAACCGCCGAGTTTCTTCCTGGCTCTTCTCGGTACGAACAGCTTTCCGAACCAGCAGTAGAGTTGACGATTAGAAAGCACTTGTTTACAAGTTTATTTGAATAAAGAATATTTTGAATTTGAATTTGACTACTTACATATATAGTCTGCCCGGGTTGGAACCCATGATCGTCTCTAGAGATTCACACGGTCGCAAGTGCTACCGCTACGCCATCACAGCTTAAATATATCAACATTTAAATAGTTTTTATATGAATTGCTATTACTATGTTTATGTGGGTCAAGCGCCCTCAAACAGGAAGAGTTTTTTTTTTGGTAATTAGGTTCCGGTCCACCCCACGACCGGCGGGATATGATTAATTGCGCCAATTTGGTAATCCATCATGTCGGTTCTAACACGCGAAAATGTTATCTAACATAAAAATGCGGTAATTTGTGTATACTATACAAGTAGAGAGATGTGATAACCCAGCGATGAGATACTTTCGTGAGAGTCAATCGCTGTTTTTCTGTTGTGGGTCGGCACAACATGTTATAAACTTGGTGTCACATGATTTGGCTGCGTTAGGCGACTAAGGTAAGTCGATTCGCTGTGTGGTATCCGATTGAGTAGAATAAATGCCTTATTCGATGATAGATGCTCCTGCCCTTATCGCACTCTAAGTGCAGTCGACACAACATGTTGTCATGATTTGGCTATGTATTTCACGACCGGCCGCCTGCCTGACTTCAACTTACCTTAGTCGTATTTTACGACACCTCGGTAAGAGAGAGGGTGGTCTATTTTACTAAACCGGATACCACACGATGGGTCAACTTATCTTAGTCGCCTTAAAGACACCTCGGTAAGAAATGAGGATAATCTATTCTACTCAGCCGGATACCACACGGCGGGTCGACTTACCTTAGTTGTCTTTTATGACACCTCGGTAAGAAATGAGGTTGGTCTATTTTACTCAGCCGGATACCACACGGCGGGTCGACGTACCTTAGTTGTCTTTTCGACACCTCGGTAAGAAATGAGGTTGTTCTATTCTACTCAGCCATATACCATACGACTTTGTTAAATCCCATATATCTAATTGATAATGTCAATTTATTACACTATTTTCGGTAAAGGAAAACATCGTAAGGAAATAATATTTCATAAGAATTCTTAGAACACATGTAACCTACCAATCCGCATTGGAGCAGCGTGGTAGGTCTTAGCTCTAACCTTTTTTCAATATAAAATAACGTTATTTTTCCTGTATGAAATTTTCTCAAAATCAACTCACTTTGAGAAAATTTCGTTTCTCTATTTCAACAACTGAAAGACATAATTACGGCGACAACGTTTTTTTTATATTATCGACCAACTATATTGTAATAAAACTCCCTTTATTTTACACTTTTATTAGCATACTTATTGACAATTACTCTTATTCGCTGGTGCGGTACAAAAGCATCCACCATCTTTTACACTTTTTCTTCTTCTGACATTGTATTTTAAAATAGTACCAATATACTGAACTTTGTTTTGCGACCACAAATTATAAAAATAAACAATAACATGTTTACCAACTTTTAAGACCTAACAATATGAAGGAGGTTGTTTTTGAAACATTTTGTAACAAATAAGAAGAGAGGCATATGCCGAGCAGTGTGAGAGTAACAGGCCGTGACATGCAAATGATATCTAAAGTATTTAAGCTGATAAAGATTAACATTGTCCATCTAATTTATAGAATTAGGCGTTACTTTGCGGAGGTCCATAATACAAAAGTAATGAGAATATTATTTTGCTATAATCCGCGATAAAAGAAAATATATGTCTTCAAGTAAAAGGCGTACTTGAGAGGTTTAAACTTTAATTAGCGGTTTAACAATATTGTAGCGTGAGACGTATAAACAATGTATTGCGAAAAGTTAGCGCATCTGTCAAAATTGGAATTGGAAATTCAAAAACGGCGGTTCGACGTTCCGTTTCATCGTAAGGTGCAGAATTGCTTGAACATGCCCCCGGCCTTGGAAGCTTCCAGTTCCAACAGAAGAAGATGGTTTTGTAGAAATGAGGCTCCCGGGTTGTAGACAGAGGGCAGATCTTAGAGAAAGCGCGTCACGTAGCCCGTAGCAGTAGAATAGAAGCCATCCATCCTTTCATAGAAAGCAAACGCTGATGGGACCACTTTAGAAGTGGTTGTTCTCCTCCTTTATTAGAACGAATGCGTCGTATTGTAAATCGTCAGCATCCCTTGTCCATTTCGTGCAGACTTGCAGCTCTGACCCATAGTCTTTGGACCAGCGAGTCCAAAAGTGTTACCAAGCTTGCTCAAATCGTGATAGCGCGTGAGTCGATGAGATGGTAGTTGCTCATAATCCTCGCCAGCGGTGACGTCAGCGGACGGCCAACCAGAAAATGGGAAGGAGTAAGTGAGGCAAAATGGTTGGGGTCTAAAAATATAGGAGTTAAGGGACAGGAGTTCAGGATCGCTTGCTTTATTACCGTGCTAAACTCCTCAAAGTAAAATATCTATTACCGCGATAAATGTGATATTTGCACCATTTAAGCCCAGATTCCCATAAATATCCATAGTGTGGACTATATGGAGGAATGAATCTATATTTAATATTATTATTTATTGCATAATCATCTGCGAAATTAGTCAAAATTTTTGAAACTTCTATAATAAGACAAGTAAAGTTTACCCCGTTATCAGAGAAAATTACTGCTGGTCTGCCGCGACGAGAGATGAATCGTTTTAGCACTAAGAGGTACGCAGTTGATGATAAATTGTCCACCAGCTCAAAGTGGATAGCTAGAGTGGTGAAACAAATGCACAAGCTAACGTATGCGCCCTTACCTGTCCGGTTCAGCATAAACACTGGCCCAAAATAATAATCAACGCCGATAAATGTGAACGGAAACCCTTGAGATAAACGCTCAGCTGGTAGGTTCCCCATTATGGGCGATAAAGGTTCACCGCGTAGACATGCACAAACAACACAGTCATGCACAACCCTTTTGGCGGGGTTTCTACGACCGACAGGCCACCACGACTCTCGAATAGTCAACAGTAACAACTGTGGCGCTGCATAAAGTTGTTGTTTGGGCTCGTAACAAAAGTATATAAAATTATACTTCGGCCGTAAAATAATAGCGTACGCACCGTACGTATTTTGAGAAGCGTCAGTAAATACGTGTAGTTCCGAAAGCATATAATAGTATCTCGCGAATGTATGCCGCGGTATACGTATGCTTATCTCTGTAAAGCTAGACAAAAAATGATTAAACTCATTAGCGACCTCGTCTGGCAATCGCGTATTCCAAACAATTTTCAGTAACCATATATTTTGCAATAAAATTTTAATTTTAATTATAGAGGCGCTCAGTAATCGTAAAGTATCAAAATATTGCGAGTTTGTAGATATCAGTACTGGCTGTGTTAATTTATTTGTATGTAACAATGATGTTAATTGATCATGCTCAAAATTAGACACCCACTTTCGCAGTGGAAAGCAACCCATAGCGAGAACGATCGCTGTCCTAGGCAATAAATTTAATAAATAATTTATCATATCGTAATTTATCGAACCGGTTATCGTATCGTCAACATGGAAGTCTTGTGTTATAACCTTCTTAACATCTGAGTCATTGCACTCCGTAGTTAGACGTCGCAAGCATCTCGCACTAAGAAACGGCGCCGATGCAGTGTCATAGGTGACCCTATTTAAATTATATATTTGCAAAAGATCCGAAGGATTATTACGCCACAAGATAAGTACAAGGTCGCGCTGAGTATCGCTCACCAACACTTCCCTGTACATCTTTTTATATATAAATTTTTTATATAATTGTTTGTGTGTCTGTAAATGAGATAATTGATTGTCAAGAGAACTTAAGCGTTTGTAGGCGTGTGTGTATGTTTCTCCCAATAAAGTTGTCGACTCATTAACGATGAAACGACCTTCAGAATCTCGCTCAGTAATTTTTGCGAAATTATCCTCGCAAGCGCGCTCCACGTCAGACTGATCACACACCCTAATCGGAACCTCCTCGTGTTCCCAAAATTTATGTAATTTTAAATCGATTGTTTGCGCGTAATTACAACTAACTGTATTTTTAAAACATGCTAGTTTATTAATAGGACCCGAAATAATCCAGCCCAATTTAGTGTTCTGGAGGAAGGGCCCACTTTTTAATTGTATTTTACCCTCACATAACAATTCCCAAAAATAGTCCGCCCCGATCAAAATGTCTATAGTATGACTATCTAGATACGAGGGGTCAGCTAACGTGATATGATCAGGAATTATAATGTTTTCGTAATTAATAGGTACTGGCGAACTGTTTAGCGTTATTTGCGGTAACACTAAACAATGTAAGGAGATAGCGTAGTCTCCATGCAATGAATGAATTTTAATTTTGCAACTCTGAAGAGCTTGCGTTACGGAATTTCCGATTCCTTGTATATTTTGAGTGGACTGTATTAATGGCGTATTAATTTGGTCGCAAATTTCTTTACGTATAAAGCAGCATTGACTGCCACTATCTAATAAAACGCGGCACGTAATTGTTTTTCCTAAATCATCTGTTATTCGGACTAGCGCGGTCGATAACAAAACAGGTTTTACATAGGACGCTTGTGCGCGATGAACGTCTTTAGTATTAACCTGTGACGATAAGGTATGCAATTGTGTGCATTCCGATGATTGAATTGTGTCACTCACACAGAGGCTATGCGCGGGCGCTCCCGGGGGTGACACCTGCCCCTCAGTCGGGCTGTGGTCGCGGTGAATGATACTGTTATGTTTCTTATTGCACTTCCTACACGGGCCGAATTTGCATGACTCAGCGCTGTGTGCGGGTCGCAAACAATTTTCACAAAGTTTATGTTTTGCTACAAAGTCAATCTTGTTATTGATATTTAAATCTAGGAACTTTTGACACGAATATAAGTGATGATCGCTGTGACAATACGGGCATAATCTCTTAGTGGATTTATCGGATTTTGAAGTAGATAAGTTACAGTGCAACTTAGTAATGTTATGTGTAGTTCGCGTGTACCTTTTGACATCTTGTATATAACCATTATGTGACACTTGTAACGTTTCTAACATATCCGCTCTTGCTTTTAGAAATTGTAGCAAATCATCTACTTTTATTCGCGTCGCTGTGCATTCGCGTTGGTGTTCGCTTAGTAATAATTCACTTCTATATTTCTCCCATTCGCGTTCAGTGATATCGTCGAGCTTAGAAACAATCATGTATATTACTAAAGTGTCCCAGTGCTCCGTAGGCTCGCCTAATAATTTTAATGAGCGTAGGTTTTTAAGCACACCGTCAATTAATTTGCGTAGTAATATAGGCGATTCTTTCGGTAAACGTTGAATGTTAAATAGCGACTTGACATGATTGTGAATAAGTAACCGACTATTGTTGTACCTATTCATTAGTAATTCCCAGGCAACAAAATAGTTCTCTGAGGTGAATTCTAGCGAATTTATCACTAATTCCGCGGGACCTTTTAAAGAAGACTTTAAATAATGAAACTTTTGAATGTTGCTGATATCTTTCGAAGTGTGTACGAGGGAAACATATGTGTTTTTAAATTCGAGCCACTGTTCATAGGAGCCGTCAAAGGTAGGTAAATTGATTGTTGGCAATTTAACGGACTGATGTGTATTACCAAAACTATTAGAATTATTATCGTTAGAAGGCATCGTATCGGTATCTAAAATACAGTTAGCTTGTGCTAAGATGCAATAATATTTGTTTTCAAATGATTCTCTCTCGTCCAGCTGTTCGTTACTGTCGGACTCTGGCAGAAGGCCGTCAAGTTTCATTTGAATTTCGTTGAATTCAGATAGCAAATTTGATGCACCTTGTATTCTTAAGCTTAATTCTGCTCGCTTAGTACGGTCAAGAAACTGATTTTCAAATGTGTTAACGTATGCGGCAAATTTAGTCAATCTGCCTTTTAAAGTGCCTCTTTGTTTGATCAGTTCTTTCACTAACTGAGCCGTAGGGTCTAGAACGGGCGATTTAGGCAAAGTAAGCGCAGTTTTAGACATAGTTATAATATAAACAAAGTGCAAGTATCACAATTAGTAACGATTAGCGTTTTTAATATTTGAATTTTTACGTCGCGAATACTGGCGCCGGAATATAACAAACACGGTATTAACTATAAGGATAAGAAAGTGAGTGGAAATACCTGGGAGGCCCGTCTCACCGAGTAGATCTGCGATGATGCGAAAACGGGCTGATGGTTATCCACAGCTGCGGCGATCTTTCCTCTAATTAATATATCGCTGCTTGATTTATAGCGTTCGGCTCGAAGTAGACCAATCTTCAAGTAAAAGGCGTACTTGAGTGGTTTAAACTTTAATTAGCGGTTTAACAATATTGTAGCGTGAGACGTATAAACAATGTATTGCGAAAAGTTAGCGCATCTGTCAAAATTGGAATTGGAAATTCAAAAACGGCGGTTCGACGTTCCGTTTCATCGTAAGGTGCAGAATTGCTTGAACAATATGTAATGCTAAATGTAGAGTGTACTATTCGTTCTCATACCTGATACATGCAGAATTTGTAAGAACTCCCCGTAACCGAAGCATCGTCAGGAGATAGACTCCACGACAAAATCTCAAAGGGGCGAAACAATTGTTGAGATTGTGGTGGTGAATGTGTGCAGTGCTTGTGTATTGTTGTGCCATCGGTGTCGGGTAGTGCATGAGTTCTTACAAATTCTGCATGTATCAGGTATGAGAACGAATAGTACACTCTACATTTAGCATTACATATATTTTCTTTTATCGCGGATTATAGCAAAATAATATTCTCATTACTTTTGTATTGTCCATCTAATTAATATAATGTAATTTATATACCAGGCTAACAAATGAGAAACGTATTGACAACAGACATACATAATGGAAGATATTTTAACTTTGAAATTAACGCGTAACCAGTTGCGCTTACAGCTTTAACCGTATAACTACGCCGCGGGCATCCCATCAAAAGAGCATCTGACAATTTCACACCCAGTTTTTTTATACGAATCTTTGTGAAGAGCAAAAAACAAGAAGGAAGACGCATTACGGACTTTATGAAATGACATTGAATTAACCAAAAGGCCACCTTGCGGCTCATTAACACAAATGGACTCACGAATCGCGCGCGGACAATAAAAATCGCATTTACAAACAAAAAAGGTTGATGAATGATACCGAGGTAGTTTACTATACGCGTGCAGTGCCCACTGGCGCACACTGGCGGGGAGCGCGGCGAACTTTCTATAACGGCTACTTAATAATAATATATTTAATAATAATATATTTATTAGGACAGAAAAAATGTATACATGTAACAATTTGGGCCATAACAACCGCATTAGTTAAAAAACTGTGTTGCAGTTGTTAGAACCTGCGCAGTACACAACGTTCCTTAACAAAAATTTACACACTACGAGTAACAAAACTAAATTAAATTAAAATTAAACATTATAATCTATTCTAGGTTACGTTAGTTATTACTTACTTACTTACTTACTTACTATCCCACTTCTGGTATACTTATAAAGAAACAATATTTTCTTTAAAATTTAATTTTCCCGCGCAACTCATGTCATAGAGCCGCAGCCGGTTCTATAGAAAGTGACATAAAGACGAATAAATATCGCGTCATTGTCGCATAAACCAATTTACGCCGTGTGGTATCCGACTGAATATAATACTACCACCCTCATTTCTTACCGAGGTGTCGTATATCTTAAAATCATCTAATCATCATCCTCCTGCCCTTATGCCATTCTAAGTGTCGGCACGACAAGTTATAAACATGTTGTCATATGAATTGGTTGCGTATTTTACAACTGGCCGCCTGCCCGGCGTCAACTTTACTTAGTCGTATTTTACGACACCTCAGTAAGAAAGAGGATGGTCTATACTCTATTCTACTTAGCCGGATACCATACGGCGGGTCGACTTAACTTAGTCGCTTTTTACGACGCCTTGGTAAGAAATGAGGGTGGTCTATTTTACAATCGCTTAAAATTTGTAGGATTTTCACGATGTTTATCTGTGTAAAATTTATCTTGATTGGGATTTCATCCCGTGACCCTGGCAAGGACAATGTCTATATAAAATATGATCAACACTCACGATAATCAAAATTAAAAAATCTATATAACACGCTTGGTATTAAAGTGACCTAAATCAAAAAACGTGTTTTGTAGCAAATTGCAATAGCGCGTAGCGTAGCGCTTACAAAACTTGTGAAACTGTCTGTCTGTATGTGAGCCACTGTCTCAAAAACTACCAACGGATTTTTGTAAGGTTTTCACTAAAGGTATTGCAATTCTTCGCAAAGGTTAAAATTAATAGTACATTACGGTTTATTGTAAATTATATTGAAGAGGTCGCGCAGTTGTAGAAAAACTCTCCTGCTGGGAGCTTTAGTCGCGTGCGCCGAAATCAGACAGAGATACATTAAAGTTATGTACTAGAGGATTGTAGATCCAAAAAAGTCCGCGAGAGCATGTCTCTATGTCTAATGGTTAACAACTACTTTTATTCAAAATTTCAATACACTAATTTCCACGCAGGCGAAGCGAAGTACGAGCGTCAAATTAAAAAAAATCACTCAATTAAGCCTTAACCGAGGTGTCGTAAAAGGCAACTAAGGTAAGTTGACCAACCATGTGGTATCCGGTTTAGTAAAATAGACCACCCTCTTTCTTACCGAGGTGTTGTAAAATGCGACTAAGGTAAGTCGACGTCAGGCAGGCGGCAGCCAAATCATGTGACAGCATGTTTATAACATGTTGTGGCGACCCAACTTAGAGTGGGGGAAGGGCAAGAAGATGTACTTAAAATAATTAAGCCATATTTTGAATTCGGTCGCTTTAAAGCGTGCGATAAGTTCTTTACGGCAGTGTGTCGCAATATATCAGTAATCGCGCTAGTTGTTACGAGTCGAACGCCATTTTAAAGTCATTCGCTCAAACGCGATATGCGCTTCCACTTCCGATAAATACTGAAATTATTTAGAAAGCAATCGCAACGTATGCTCGACTCTAATGCATGTTTTACCATCTCAATAATCATAAACAAGTTCTAAACATCAATATTATTTTTATTATTTTTTATTCTATTTTACATATTTGATTTATTTATTTATTACTACATTATATATTACTTATTTTTTTTATTTTACTGCGGTTGTGTTTGTTGTTGTGCCGTCTGCGAGTCCAGTACTCGGCGGCCACTGAAAATCAATTTTGGGGCTTTGCTCCAATTACAGCTGAGTGGTCATCCTTTTTGGTGTCACACCACTGTACAAATCTTTACATATATACTAAATTAACTAGATAAGGTTAATTGTTAGGTTTAAGATTATTCTGTTTAGTGGTTTTTTACTTTTTTGTTATTTGTAATTTGTATCGTGGTGTGAGAACAAATAAAGTTTTTTCTATTCTATTCTATTCTATATTTGGATCTCGTTTGTAGGAGATTACTTATAGTCTACTTCTAGTTTTACGTTATGTGAAATGTTTTACAAATCGTTCTTCTTCTTTTGGTGCCTCTCCAACTAGTGGAGGTTGGCAGTCGGCTCTGCATACGCCCTCCTTTGCGTGGCCGTTACAAATCGTTAGTTGGACCAAAATATATCTATATCTATATAGGTTCGGATAGCTGTTCCTATCGAGAACAGCCAGAAAGAAACTTGGCCGTTGCTCTTTTAAAAATATTATTTTTATTACGTAATAACATTTAGTCATTACTGTGTTGTACAGGGTCGGACAGTAGATGTATCCACATATTCTTATCCTCTAAGTAATCCTCAACAGTATATTAGGCTTTCTGTATCAGCCTCTGTTTAAGTGTTTTTAAACTGCTGTAATGGCAAAGCTGAAATTGATTGCGGAATTTTATTAAAGAATCTTATACCCAAACCCACAAACTACTTACGTTCTTTTGCAAGGTGCAAAGCAGGAGTTGCAAGCTTATGTCGTTTCCTACTTTGTCTATTATATTATCGCTCTCAATCTTTTTATATTTATGTACCTATATTATTATGCACAAAATTTACATACACTAAGTTACAGACTAGAAAATATTTGTCTTAAGTAATCATATATTGGTAGCATCTTTTCATCTATTTATTTGACCAAAATTAATTAATAGATTAAATAACTAAATTTATAACTCGGAGCCGCAAGCTTGTGTCGGTTTTACTTTTTCTATTATATCACCAAATTTTTTAATAATTCTTTATAGTATAAAAATTAATATTGATAAAATTTAGTGCAGTTGAAATCTACACCTGGCTAACGTATAAATAACAAAAATCCTATTTTCATTTTGCGGGAATAAGAAAAAACAATATAATACGTGATTGAGGTTATTTTAACACTAAATTTAATGCGAATAAAGCCGTGGGTGCAACCTAGTAGTTAAATTTAGTAGTTAAGTTACCCAATTTCATTTTTTTCTCAACCAATCATAGTTAAGTTGTTTTTTTACGTCCAAACACCGCTGGGCCTTAGTACGGTGGGCGCCATTCCCAGCCCGTCTCAACAATATAATGATGGGTTACATACACTCAGATGCTTCTGTATAATGGACGCCTTTTTGTAGCAGCTATCTCGCTCTTAAGTAGTCGACACTCGTTAGCGTGGGATCTTAGTTTCTATTATATTCATTTGTTTGTTCTTTATCTTTATCTAAAGAAAATGTACAAGTTATATCTATCTTAAATTACTTACACGCTAGGACTATACAAATCGTGCCCACGTGGAATGGTACCAAGAATGCTGGCAGCGTTTCCGCGCTGAATCGCTAAGCTGATTCTTTGTGCGAAAAAGGAGCCAGCCCTCTTGTCACCTGATGAGGCAATTAACCATGGTGTTAAGACAGATAAAATTTTTAGCACTTTGACTCCATGGCCCTAGGTTCTCAATTGCAAACGGCACAAATATATAACTCTCGATGAGAGATGCATACTTCTGCCGTTTGCCGAATTCAGCCATTTCCGCCGCAGATCTTGACGCTGTCTCTATATATATATATATATATATATGTATATATATATATATATATATATATATATATATATATATATATATATATATATATATATATATATATATATATTTATTTACGCCTTGTGGTATCCGGCTGAATAGAATAGTACCACCCTCATTACTTACCGAGGTGTCGTAAAAGGCGACTAAGGTCAGTCGACCCGCCGTGTGGTATCCGGTTGAGTAGAATAGACCAACCTCATTTCTCACCGAGGTGTCGTAAAAGGCGACTAAGGTAAGTTGACCCACCGTGTGGTATCCGGTTTAGTAGAATAGACCACCCTCTTTCTTACTGAGGTGTCGTAAAATACGACTGAGGTAAGTTGACGTCAGGCAGGCGGCCGGTCGTAAAAACGCAGCCAAATCATGTGACAGCATGTTTATATCATGTTGTGCTGACCCCACTTAGAGTGGGATAAGAGCAGGAAGATGATGATATATATTTATTTATTTTTTCGGAGTTTTGGGCTTTGAGGTAGAATAATCGATTTAGCTAGATTTTATATAAAAAAATGGCTCAGTTAACCAGGTAGTTCTTTCTAATCGCGGATTATAGCAGAATAACATTAACATAAGTTTAAGATGAGAAATTGATAGACTTTCATTTCCACTCAATCCAGGAGTCCGAAATGGAATCGCTAAAGGACGGGGCTCTCCCAGGGGAGCTCCTTGCGTCCCCTGTTATTGTTTTTCGCAGCCCGCAAATTCGATAAGTGAAAAACTTTTACTTCTATGAATATTTATTTACATTTCATTTTGTTTATATATGTTCCAAAACTTAACAAAGAAAAAATATCTGTTATAGTTATGTGAGTCTTACGCCGTGTGGTATCCGGCTGAGTAGAATAGACCCACCTCATTTCTTACCGAGGTGTCGTAAAAGACGACTAAGGTAAGTTGACGTCAGGCAGGCGGCCAGTCGTAAAAACGCAGCCAAATCATGTAACAACATGTTTATAACATATTGTGCCGACCCCATTTAGAGTGGGATAAGGGCAGGAGGATGATGAGTCATGTGAGTCTTCTTAAATTAATATATTATACTCACTTCTCTTAAATGAATTAATATAATTTATAGAAGTAGGCGTTACTTGAGATCCATAATACAAAAGTAGTAAGTAAGTAAGTAAGTAGCGGCCTGTTACTATCCCACTGCTGGGCATAGGCCTCTTCTCTCCGTTTTTTTTTTTTTGGAGAGAAGGATTGGAGCTAAGACCTACCACGCTGCTCCAATGCGGATTGGTAGGTTACACATATCTCCAGAATTCTCTAGAGATATGCAGGTTTCCTCACGATGTTTTCCGTCACCGAAAAGCGTGTGATAAATTGCAATTATCAATTAGACACATAAGTTTTAATAGAAAAACTCATTGGTGTCTGCCCGGGTTTGAACCCATGATCGTCTCTAGAGATTCACACGGTCGCACCGCTAGGCCATCACAGCTCAATACAAAAGTAATAATAAAATTATTTTGCTATAATCCGCGATGAAGTAAAATAGAATATATATAATGCTAAATGTAGAGTGGACAATCCGTTTTCATACCTGATACATGCAGGATTCGTAAAAGTGAACGTGTGTAGTGCTTGTGTATTGTGGTGGCGATGGTGGAGGTTTGTGCATGTGTTTTTACGAATCCTACATGTATCAGGTATGAAAACGAATAGTCCACGATACATTTTTTCTTTGCTTTGCGATTTTGTCGTGGAGTCTATCTCATGAAGATGCTTCGGTTACGGGGCGAAACAATTGTTGAGATTGTGTTGGTGAATGTGTGCAGTGCTGGTGTATTGTTGTGTCATCGGTGTCGGGTATTGCATTAGTTCTTACAAATTCTGCATGTGTCAGGTATGAGAACGAATAGTACACTCTACATTTAGCATTACATATATTTATCGCGGATTATAGCAAAATAATATTCTCATTACTTTTGCACGATACATTTAGCATTATATGTATTTTCTATTTTACTTCATCGCGGATTATAGCAAAAAAAATTATTATTACTTTTGTAAAATTCTTATAAACAGATTTTATCACTGATCCGTAACCCGCTCGTTCACTATCCTATTCCGTGAAAAATTTGTTGAATGAAATAAAAAAAAAACCATCATTGCAAGGTGCTAGTAGGAATGGTTAACGTAATGATGGCAGGCGCTCGTCAATTTTTGTCCAATCTGGGGTATTTCCGGTGCCGAGGCTACATCCTGAATGCGGAAACGAATCCAGCAAGCCTTTGATACACTGCTTGTGTTGCTCCTTTTACGTACAATTTTATTTCATTGGATAATGTCTCAATATATCAATGTAATATGCATCATCATTCTCTTGTCCTTATCCCACTCTAAGTGGGATCAGCAGTTTCAAACAAATTGTTTAAAACATATGCCGATTACATGTTATGGCTAGTTATTTTACGAACGCCTATATAACGTCGACTTACCTTAGTCGCCTTTCACGATACCTCGGTAAGAAATGAGGGTGGTCTATTCTATTCAGCCGGATACCATACGCCGCGGTGGGTCCCTTTATACAGTTGCTTTTTACGACACCTTGGTAAGAAATTAGGTTGGTCTATTCCAGTCAGCCGAACACCACACGACGGTTCAACTAATATAGCCTTTTACGACACCTAGATAAGAAAGAGGGTGGCCTATTCTACCCAGCCATGCCTACGGATGCCACACTTCTCAAAAATAATAAGCCTAATAAATTCATTTTTAAGATTTTTTAAGAGGTAAAGGACAAAGTCTCCATCGTTCTACGTAATGTTAACTGTTACCACTAAGTAATATTAACTCTTTAATTACTTTTAAACTTAAATATAAGGCTCACTTTAATATACAGCGTCAATCTTAGTTATCCTTTAACTGCAAACTATTATTTACATTTAAGGTAAAATATTGATTCACTATATTTTAAACAAAGTAGACAGAGATAATTTCTATGTGAGAAATTTCTTTATTTATCTATTTGTATATATGTATTTATATCGTTGTTATCTAATTTATACATTTATTTTTTCTATTAAAACTTATGTGTCTAATTGATAATTGCAATTTAACACACGCTTTTCGGTGAAGGAAAACATCGTGAGGAAACCTGCATATCTCTAGAGAATTCTGGGGATATGTGTAACCTACTAATCCGCATTGGAGCAGCGTGGTAGGTCTTAGCTCCAACCCTTCTCTCCAAAAATGGAGAGAGGAGGCCTATGCCCAGCAGTGGGATAGTAAATAGGCCGTTACTTACTTACTTACTATCTAATTTATAGAACTAGGCTAATGCCTAGTTCTATAAATTAAAGTAATCTTTGCGGAGGTCCATAATACAAAAGTAATGAAAAGATAAAATTGATCGCGGATTATAGCAAAATAATAATTACATTTGTTTTAAATTGCTTCTATCAACAATATTCATTTGTACCTTTATAACTAACCGTCATTACAAAGAAAACTTTCTTGTCGTTTAATTGCTGTATATGCCCTTCACATTTACTAGCCGTGTGGTCTCCGGCCGAGTAGAATAGTACCACCCTCTTTTCTTACCGAGGTGTCGTAAAAGGCGACTAAGGTAAGTCGACCCGCCGTGTGGTATCCGGCTGAGTAGAATAGACCAACTTCATTTCTTACCGAGGTGTCGTAAAAGGCGACTAAGGTAAGATGACCCACCGTGTGGTATCCGGTATAGTAGAATAGACCACCCTCTATCTTACCGAGGTGTCGTGAAATACGACAGAGGTGAGTTGACGTCAGGCAGGCGGCCGGTCGTAAATCGCAGCCAAATCATGTTACAGCATGTTTATAACATGTTGTGCCGACCCCACTTAGAGTGGGATAAGGGCAGGAAGATGATGATGCCCTTCACATTTACTGTAAATAGAAAAGTATCTTATCCCCATATATCTTATCCTAGCTATTATTAAGTCATAACTGACGCTATAAAACTACCTCATTAAATTCAATGAAATCCTGTTTATAAAAATGTTTAGAGGTCGACACACGCTCGTCCGCCATCAATCGTTCATGTGCAAAAGCTTTGAGCAGCTTATTCCCAGTGTTAAATCGTCGAATCGAATTGTAAAAATAAAGTAAGTAAGTAGCGGCCTGTTACTATCCCACTGCTGAGAATAGGCCTCTTCTCACCGTTCTTGGAGGGAAGGATTGGAGCTAAGACCTACCACGCTGCTCCAATGCGGATTGGTAGGTTACACATATCTCCAGAATTCTCTAGAGATATGCAGGTTTCCTCACGATGTTTTCCTTCACCGAAAAGCGTGTGATATATTGCAATTATCAATTAGACACATAAGTTTTAACAGAATCACAGCATTATGTTTGACAGCTAAAATATCATTTGGTTTCAATTCTACATTATAGCATTTTTTCAATCCCCGAAAACAGGGATAAAACGTCATTTTTTTAAATGAAACCGAGCTAGATCGATTTTTCCGCCCCAAATCCGAAATTCATGAAAATTGTTAGGGCCGTTTCCGAGATTCAGAAAAAGCTCTACTAAATTAACTATTAACTACTAAACTAAAATAACTCTACTAAAAAAAATAACTCTACTAAATTAAAATAAAGTAGTAAGTAAGTAACGGCCTGATACTATCCCACTGCTGGGCATAGGCCTCCTCTCTCCATTTATGGAGAGAAGGGTTGGAGCTAAGACCTACCACGCTGCTCCAATGCGGATTGGTAGGTTACACATATCCCTAGGATTCTCTAGAGATATGCAGGTTTCCTCACGATGTTTTCCTTCACCGAATGTGATAAATTGCAATTATCAATTAGACACATAAGTTTTACTAGAAAACTCATTGATGTCTGCCCGGGTTTGAACCGGTGACCTCCTCGAAAGAGTCGCAAGGTGTTACCGCTGGGCTACCACAGCTAATATATGTTGGAGTATCAATTATTTATTATTCCAAAAGTTATACAAAGTTTCTTGTTTCGCCAGGTTCAATATTTGGTAATAATTATATTCAATGAGTGCACATGCAATACACAAGCGACAGCTCGGATAAGTTTAAAATCTGATCATCATCTTCTTGCCCATATCCCACTCTAAGTGGGGTCGACACAACATGTTATAAACAAGTCACATGATTTGGCTGCGTTTTTACGACCAGCCGCCTGCCTGACGTTAACTTACCTCTGTCGTATTTCACGACACTTCGGTAAGAAAGAGGGTGGTCTATTCTACTAAACCGGATACCACACGGTGGGCCAACTTACCTTAGTCACCTTTTACGACACTTCGGTAAGAAATTAGGTTGGTCTATTCTAATCAGCTGGATACCACACGGCGGGTTGACTTACCTGAGTCGCCTTTTACGACACCTCGGTATGAAATGAGGGCGGTATTATTCTATTCAGCCGGATACCATACGGCGTCACAGTTTCAAATCTGATAACGAATATAAATACCAAAGTCACATAAGTTGTTAATTGCAAAAGTATTGTGGTTTATGGTACTTAGAGACGACAGTGTAATTATTTACACACAGCCATTCATCTAAATTGAAATCATCCAATTCAATTCAATTCAATTCAAATTATTCTTTATTCAAATAAACTTGTAAACAAGTGCTTTTGAATCGTCAATTCTACTGCTGGTTCGGAAAGATGTTCCTACCGAGAAGAGCCAGCAAGAAACTCGGCGGTTGCTCTTTTTAAAAAAATATAATTCTTAATATTATTTACATTAAGTCGTTACTGTCTTGTACAGGTTCAAAGAGAGCTATATCCACACATTCTTATCTTCTAAATAATCTTCAAGAGTATAGTAGGCTTTCTGTATCAGCCTCTTTTTAATCCGAAATATATGTACATGGCCGGATACATTTCTGCCCCTAAAAATAGATACAAAAGAAACTAAATAGAGGCTTGTGAGACACGTAACGATTACGTGTGTATAGACCCTACTAAGATATTTTTGCTTCAAATTATTTCGCAATTACAAAACATGTTTAGGCACGTATGTAAAAAGTGTTATATTCTATCGTATATTGTTAGTAATATAACTTTTTTGTTAATGCCTCTTTAAATCAGCTACCGTGCTTAAAGTAGCAAATATACAAAAAAATAATAGTCCGACTTATTTTAATGTAACACAGTCAGTAAGGAAACTATTACGCCGTGTATCCGGCTGAATAGAATAGTACCACCCTCATTTCTTACCAAGATGTGGTAAAAGGTGACTAAGGTAAGTTGACACGCCTTGTGGTGTCCGGCTGAGTAGAATAGACAGTCCGCATTTCTTACCAAGGTGTCGTAAAAGGCGCTCGTCAATTTTTGTCCAACCGGGGGTATTTCCGGTGCCGAGGCTACATACTGAATGCGGAAACGAATCCAGCAAGCCTTTGATACACTGTTCATGTTGCCCCTTTTTACGTACACCTCTATTTGGATACATTGGATAATGTGTCAATATATCATTACTTTTAAACTTACTTTTAAAATATAGTGAATCAATATTTTATCTTAAATGTACATAATTAGTTTGCAGTTAAAGGATAGCTAAGGTTGACGCTGTATATTAAGGTGAGCCTTATATTTAAGTTTAAAAGTAATTAAAGAGTTAACATTACTTAGTAGTAACAGTTAACATTACGTAGAATGATGGAGACTTTGGCCTTTACTTTTAAAAAATATCTTGAAAATGAATTTATTAGGCTTATTATTTGTGAGAAGTGTGGCATCCGTAGGCATGGCTGGATAGAATAGACCACCCTCTTTCTTACCAAGGTGTCGTAAAAGGCGACTAAGTTACTTCAACCTGCAGGGTAGTATCCAGCTGAGTAGAATAGACCATCCTGATTTCTTACCGAGATGTCGTAAAAGGCGACTAAGGTACGTTAACCCGCCATGTGGTGTCTGGCCGAGTAGAATAGACCATCCTCATTTCTTACCGAGCTGTCGTAAAAGGCGACTAAGGTACGTTAACCCGCCATGTGGTGTCTGGCCGAATAAAATAGACCATCCTCATTTCTTACCGAGCTGTCGTAAAAGGCGACTAAGGTACGTTAACCCGCCATGTGGTGTCTGGCCGAGTAGAATAGACCATCCTCATTTCTTCCAGAGGTGTCGTAAAATACGACTTAGGTAAGTTGACGTCTGGCAGGTGGCCGGTCGTGAAATACATAGCCACATCATAAAACAATTTTTAACATGTTTTGCCGACCCCACTTACAGTGCGATAATTGCAGGAGGATCTATTCTACTCAAACGGATACCACACAGCGAATCGACTTACCTTAGTCGCCTTTTACGACACCTCGGTCAAAAACGAGGGTTGTCTATTCTATTCAGCAATCTAGATATAGATTGAATCTAAACTAATGGCGTTTAATAATCAAATGAACGTTTTGAACGGATCGCAATAAGACGCTGGTGGGTGCAACCAGCCGTGAAATTGCGTAATGTAACCAGTCTTTAATGGTTTTTCAGTAATTTTTGTAATTACCGACACAACACGAAACGCGCTTGCGTGTTTAAAAATGCACATAAATTTCGATTATGTCGTGTAGATATTTAATGCTAGTGGTCACCAGGTTATCGTAAAAGTGTTGGAAATTCCATCTTTCATATTCAAATTCAAAATCTTTAATATTTAAATGTAAATACCTGGTTGATAGATGCTCGGTTTTTTTTCCAAAATAAAATAAAATAAATAATAATAATGGTGGGGCTCGATCCTAGGTATTTTCATTTCTAGGGACCGCACGTTCACGGAATAAGCTACGCTGGCTTGACAGTTTTTGGCAAAAATAGTGTTTTATATGTTCAATTTGAATTTTTAATGCCCAAAAACAGGGATAAAACAATTTTTTTTAAATAAAACCTAGCTAGATCGAATTTTCCCCCTCCATAACCTCCTGCATCGAAAATCGTTGGAGCCGTTTCCGAGATTCCGAATATATATAAAAATCAGTGTGTCACAAATTGCAATTGAAATTTTGAACATAAATGCAGTTATCGTGAGTTAATTATAAAAGTTTTTTTAATAACCATCACTGTTTACTTAGCGCAAGGAAAGCTTTAAATTTTGCCGTTTTCGAGATATTGTTTATTGCTGCTCCTCTTCTATTTATCTCAACGTGATGTTATATATTATTATTTTATAGCCTTTAGCCTTCCTCGATAAATGGACTATCTTACACTGAAAGAATTTTTTAAATCGGTCCAGTAGTTCCTGAGATTAGCGCGTTCAAACAATCAAACAAACAAACTCTTCAGTTTTATATATTAGTATAGATAGCTGTGATGGCCTAGCGGTGCGACCGTGTGAATCTCTAGAGACGATCATGGGTTCAAACCCGGGCAGACACCAATTAAAACTTATGTGTCTAATTGATAATTGCAATTTATCACACGCTTTTCGGTGAAGGAAAACATCGTGAGGAAACCTGCATATCTCTAGAGAATTCCGGGGATATGTGTAACCTACCAATCCGCATTGGAGCAGCGTGGTAGGTCTTAGCTCCAACCCTTCTCTCCAAAAATGGAGAGAGGAGGCCTATGCCCAGCAGTGGGATGGTAACAGGCCGTTACTTACTTACTTTTACTTATAGATAAAGATAACTGTTCTTCTAAAAAGGAGTTTATACTTGTTAAAATGGCATAATTGAGATACATTTGCACTTAGGTGTAATAAAATTTTATGTAAATAATTGACATGTTAACTTTGACTGATTACAGCTTGCCTAACCATAAGTTAAAACTTTGTCTTTCTTGGTAATAAAAAATGACTTTTTGTACTAACGTTTAATTAAATAATTGACTAATGACGCCAAATAAAGAAATGCCCAGTATGGAAATAATTCGTTCGCAATTTCACTTGTATGGGTCTATCTTTAATTAAATAAAGTCTTTACACTTGCCTGGTAACGCGTTGCTGTGACACTGTTTGTTTTAAGACTTACCTTCTAATATTAAACTGCGCGTTAATTTCAATTTTCATTATTCATCATCCTGTCCTTATCCCACTCTAAGTGGGGTCGGCTCAACATATTATAAACATGCTGTCACATGATTTGGCAGCGTTTTTACGACCGGCCGCCTGCCTGACGTCAACTTACCTCTGTCGTATTTTACAAAATCTCGGAAAGAAAGAGGGTGGTCTATTCTACTAAACCGGATACCACACGGTGGGTCAACTTACCTTAGTCGCCTTTTACGACACCTCGGTAAGAAATGAGGTTGGTCTATTCTACTCAGCCGGATACCACACGGCGGGTCAACTTACCTTAGTCGCCTTTTACGACACCTCGGTAAGAAATGAGGTTGGTCTATTCTACTCAGCCGGATACCACACGGCGGGTCGACTTACCTTAGTCGCCTTTTACGACACCTCGGTAAGAAATGAGGGTGGTACTATTCTATTCAGCCGGATACCACACTTCAATTTTCATTATTCTACTACCTTTATCCCACTCTAAGTGGGGTCGGCACATGATACAAACATGTCTACATTGGGTATTTTACGACGGGCCCTCTGCCTGACGTCAATTTAGCTGAGTCGTATTTTACACCTCTAGACTAGATATTTTGACTGGCCCGTTGGCGCAGTGGGTAGTGAACCTTCAACTCCGCGGGTGGTGGGTTCGATTTCCGCCGAGGGCTAACATTTTGTTAGTTCTTCGAGCCTGGGTGTGTATTTAAGTATGTATTTAAAAAATTATATATGTATATTCACCAGCTGTTTGTCAGACATAATTCAAGTAATAAGTTAGTTACTTTGGGGACGGACGACCGTGTGTTTAAAAAATTAAAAAAAAATGGAAATACTCATTGATGCCTGCCCGGGGTTTGAAGCCGTGATCGTCTTTAGAGAGTTGCATGTTGTCACCGCTGAGCTATCACTAATACATCATTATGGGCATCATTAATATATAGCTAAAAGCTATATATTAATCTACGGAAGGATAAAAAACTTTCCAAGCTGTAGAATTATTACTACTTTCACATTACAGGTTTAAAAGTTCAGTTTAGGTGTGCTTCATATCCATAATTGGAAACATTTTTTTCATTTACAATAGTATAGTAATTAAGTATAATTATTCTAGACTTTTAGGGCTTTATGTTGTAAAAAAACAAAATAAGAATTTATTCACTGTAACAGAGGTAAAACAAAGCCTTTCACATAAAAATTTATTGCCGCGCTAATGGATTCTCAGTTTTTATAAGGAGGAGACATCAGAAAGTGTTGCCCAGTCTATTGGAATATTGCTAGTATTCCTAATTAGTGGTTAAACGTTATTACCATGTATGAACCTCGTCAATTAATATGGCCTTGCGTCACCCTTAATTGATGGTAAGAAAACATCCGATAAATGCCAATAACTAATTTAATTGTATTGTTTTATTGCTTTAATTCAAAACTTTCCCGTAATTAGGTACGCGGAATTGTTGCTGGCAACATAGTTATCTAATCTATTTATTTCTTTTTATACATATATTTAGAAAAGAGAAAACAAGTAAAAGAGCACATGTATAAAGGCGGGCTTATCCCTAAAAGGGATCTCTTCCAGTCAACCTATGAGTAACAGAAGAAAAAGGACAAGAATTGAAGGATAAAGACAATACGGGTAATATAGAGAAAAAGAAAAAGTATACTTATCTAATCTATGTAATCTTTAATATTTAAATGAGTTAATATTGTACATATTTAATCCGAATTTCCGAAACGGCTCCAAAGGATTTTCATGAATTTTAGTACATAGGGTGTTTAGAGGGCGATTACTCAGATGAATAATCTTTGGAGCCGTCGGACACATCGGCTTTGGAGGACATTTTCTTAATATGAAACCTAGCTAGATGCTAGGTTTCATATTAAGAAAATGTCCTTTCAACCCTTTTTTCAGGCACTAAAAAACGACTATATTTTTTTTTATTCTGTGCAAAGAATATCAATTACTGTCCAAATTATAATTTATAAACTATTTTTTTAAACAAAGAGCTTCAAGATATTGTCTAAATAATAATTTTTACACTGTGAAAGGAGTACTAAGGTAATGCCCAAAATATTAATTTACACTGTGCAAAGCACATTAAGATATTGTCCAAATAATTATTTTTACAGTGTGCAAGGAGTATTAAGATACTGCCAACAATATTAATTTACTCTGTGCAAAGCACATCAAGATATTGTCCATTTTTCATATTGGTCGGCATAATTATGACGTACATCGGTGCAGTTTTAGCGCCATTTCCATATGTCTAGGACGAATAATAAATTATTCAATAATCGTTTATTAATTTTTAATTACTACATTAAATGCATAAACACACTACAACAATATTACTGAGCGATTTGAATTAAATTAATTGTTACGTTAGCGAATACAATAAGAATTAAATAAAAAACGATGTAGCGATTTGTCAATCATTTTAAACATAATTTTCTGATTTCAATGGTTATTTTCGATCACGCGCACGTGTTGGCGTTGTGGGCAACATTTTAAATGGTGTCGTGATAATTAATAATCATTTATTCAAATGAATTTTGTATTTTTACTTGAATTAATTAAATTGTTTTCAATGGACATATTTACCTGATAATTAATATTTAAACTAATGATTTTAATCTCTTATAATAAGTGTAAGACATAGTGTTTTACAATAATGATTTATAGAAGCAGTAATTAGTTTACGGAATTCCATAGTAAAGAAGTTATAAAATTATTTTGCGTTAATTAATTCCCGCACAAACGCGGATTACAGCAGTCATTTTATTGCAACTTCTGTCTTACTATAATAATTATACATTGTACATTAGAATCCGAAAAGATTGGAATATATACATGTTATAAACATGTAATATGATTTGGCTAGGTATTTTATTATCAGCCGCCTGCCTGACGTCAATTGATCTTAGTCGCCTTTTACGAAAACTCTGTATGAAATGAAGGTAGTTTATTCTACCCAGCTGGATATCACACGGCTGGTCAATTTACTTAAGTCGCCTTTTACAACACCTCGGTATGAATTAATAAGGATGGTCTATTCAACTCAGCCGGATATCACACGGCATAGGAGAATTAATGATAAATGAATGATTATTAAAAAAGCTTCGTTCGCGCTTACTGCGTGCTTTCGATAGCTGCAGTTGGTGAGCATAGGTAGGATAAGCAGACAACCGGCAATTTTTCTCCACCCCGAAAAATCAAGGAGTACTGACTTTTGACTTAGGGGCTTCTTCTTAAGTTATGGCGTCCACGCCGCTCCGGTCGGAGTATAACCACAAAAAACTTAATCCACATATATTCGTGGAATCACATCTTTAATTGTTCTTTAATATAGTTTATACACACAAACACCGAATTATCCTTTATATTTCTTACTAGCGGCTCGCTCCGGCTTCGCACGGGTATAAAATTATATGGACAGACAGAGAAAGCGACTGTGTATTTATACTATTTAGTGAAGTTTAGCTATTATTTTGATAATTGTCAAATTTTTTACCATACTTAACCAAAGACAAATTTACGTATAGCTGTCATTTATGTTTTGTTATTCCATGTCATAGTCGTTTTTGTTATACCACGTTTTATAGTGACTTGACGGGATAAAATAAATGCCGTCGAACGGGATAAAAAGTATCCTATGTCCGTCTCCTGGTTCTAAGCAACCTCTCCACCAATTTTCAGCCGAATTGTTTCATCCGTTCTTGAGTTATAAATAGTGTAACTAAGACCAACTCTCTTTTATATACATACTAGTGGCCCGCTCCGGCTTCGCACGGGTATAAAATATATAGCCTATGTCACTCAGTAAAAAAAATGATTAAAATCTATCCAGTAGTTTTGTTTTATTCATTTCTGCCCGTGGCCCACACGCGTCAAATTTGGAGTAAGACTATTCCCCTGGGGTGCCAAAGTGGTCGGCCTCCTCGTGGCGCACCCTGGGCAAGCTTAGTCTTGGCGAACGGACCACTTTGGGGTGGCCAATCCAGTTGTCCCTCTGATTAGCAGAGGGCAATCTGGCCGGGGACTCCGGGGGGGTTGGGGTGTTGTCCCTAATGAGCGACGGGTCCGGTTTGGCTTACTCTAAGTCTGGCTGGACATGGTTCGGCCACCGTCGGCGAAACCCGAAAACCCAGCAATGGGAACGGGGACCTTCGGGTTGCGAGGAAGAAACCCTCTATAAAAAATTACCCGGAGGGAGCGGAAACGCCCACCAAGGTGTTGGGGCCCCTACTTGGGGCGCGGTATCTCCCTGTCGACCGTGACATAACAAACACGGTGGGCAGGGAGCGATCGTGGGCAGCGATGGCCTCCCTTAGCTCTGCGGAGGGGGGCCGGAGGGAGGCGGCGGAGCGGTTCCACGAACTGTTGTTCTGGATCCAATCTGCTGCTGGTGAGTCCAGGTGTTAGTGAGTCACTAACACCTGAACCCAAGCCCATCGTCTGCCGCCCTAACTGGGGACCTTCGGGTGTTTCGAACGGGGTATATCGAACGCCTGGCTTACAGGTCCCCGAGGCGGTCGGTGCATCTGATGCTCCCGATGCACCGGGGGCTTCTCTTTCGAGGGGCCCCTACCCGGAGAAGGTGTTTGTTCTCTGGGATCAGAGCTGTCGGCGGGATGGGGGCCACAATGATACCCTGTCCTTGCCATCGGCACCGTGGTGGAGCACACAGGTCGTTTTAGTCGGTGCGAGTCCGACCTAACCGCCGCCTGTTCCCGTCGGGCGGCGGTACCCATGAGTTTTTTTGTGAATAAAAAAAACAATTCCCCTTTCTTTCCCTATACCATGAATATTCCCTGCTATCTTTGGAATATCTAAATTTATATACTACATTTTTACTTATTTACTTTTACATTTTCCCTAAGTATTTTATTTTTACAATTAATTACAGAATGTCTTTATATACAACATTCACAGCTTTCTTGTCATAAAGAAAGAATCTTCATTACACAATACAAACATGTTTTCTTTAGAGGTTACTCTTGATAAAGCGACATACAGTTGGCCATGTGAAAAGAACCCGTCCAATCGCAGCTAAATTCAAAGTGCTATAAGACAAAGCGCGCAATCGCTATACCCTGCATTTTAAATCTGTAATATCTTCGTATGTTAAATGTTCATTTAAATTATAAATGAAGAAGAAAATGTCAATAAAATGCTATTGTGGGTTATCCATAAAAGATAGACATAATATGTATACCATCGCGGAGTTTTCTGTAGACCTTTTCAAGGTGTACAAATACTTAGTACATTATTTTGACAAATATTGTAGGGTTCAGCCTGCGTTTGCAATGTAAACGGAAAAAAATGTAATTATTTACGACATCACATTGGAAACCTCAAAAATGATAGTATTTCTTTATTCCATATTGAATATTTATAATATGTTAGATTATACGTATAAACCTTTCTCTTCAATCACTCTATCTATTAAAAAACCGCATCAAAATCTGTTGCGTAGTTTTAAAGATTTAAGCATACAAAGGGATATACGGACATAGGGACAGACAGAGAAAGCGACTATGTTTTATTCTATGTAGTAACGTTTAGCTATTATAACTAACGACGATATTTCTCCTTTATTCTTATGCAATAATAAAAATCAATTTTCCCAAAGTCAACTCATTTACTCTTTCTCAAAAACTACTCAATGACACATATGACAGCCGCAATGCTTTTTCATATTAATGACCAACTCTGAAGGAGGTTGTATTAAAAACATGTTGTAACAGTCGACCATCCTGACAACATTTGCGACCCCGCAAATCTCATAAGCTGACTTCTGGGAATGATTCTACCACTGATTCGGAATGCTGATTGTACTGAGAAGAATCGGCCAGAAACTCAATACTTGCTCTTTTAATCTGTAAAAGAAAACCGCACATGTCATGACATGACAGGACTACGCTCACGCTTTACGCTCAACTCTTTAAGCTCACGCTTTATGCTCAACTCTTTAAGCTCAACTCCTTAGGCTTTTCGCACCATAAGCATTTCGCACCTAAAGCTCACCCTCAACCACTGTCATGGCATTACACAGCTCAATAAGTGGCAACCAACTCAGCAGATACACACGTAAACAGACTCGCAAATGATAACGCTCAAAGAATAATCACCACATCTAGGCAGAGTCTAGCTGACAGTCGTTGCAGATGGCTACAATCTAGAAAACAATCGTTACAACTGGAACAAATCCAGAGAACAATCGTCATTCTAGCTGACAGTTCTATCGAACAATAGTCACGGGCGTGTCTAAGGCCTCACATAGCACATCGTCACGTTGATCTTATTATTATTATTATTATCTTGTTTATGGCCTGTACAGCGCCACTTTGATCTTACAGAATTAATAAACCGAATACCAATTACCATCATTAATCTCTCCAATAAAAACTCCATTTTTTATTCCATAGCATCGCATATCGCAACTATCTTTCAAATTATACGAAATTCGCAGTCTCCGTGTTGTCTCAAGATATTGATCGTCATTTGTCTTTTCTTTAAACTCTTTAAATTTCCAGATTTTCCTTTTGTCCGCTCTATTTGTGAGTTTAGGTTACATCCCCTTCTGAATATAATAAACGACGATATTTCTCCTTTATACTTATTATATTATTATATTTATTCAATAAATAAAATTTTTTTCCCAGAATCAACCCATTTACTCTTTCTCAACAACTTAATGACACATATGACAGCCACAATGCTTTTTCATATTAATGACCAACTCTAAGAAGGAGGTTGTATTAAAAACATGTCATAACACTATTATTTTGATTACTGTCAAATTTTTTTCCATACTAAATCAAAGACAAAATTACGTTTAGCTGTCATTTATGTTTTGTTATTCCACTGAAATTTGAGTTTTATTATTTTACTGTCATAGTCGTTTTTGTTATACCACGTTTTATAGCGACTTGACGGGATAAAATAAATGCGGTCGAACGGGATAATAAGTATCCTATGTCCGTCTTCTGGTTCTAAGCAACCTCTCCACCAATTTTCAGCCGAATTGGTTCATCCGTTCTTGAGTTATAAATAGTGTAACTTAGACCAACTTTCTTTTATATATATAGATATAGATATATTAATACGATAATCCACCGAACACCGATATTTATTGTAATTCACTGAGAGGCCCGTGCACCGTGTTGCGCGATCGACCGATCTTCTTTTTTGTGTGACATTAATTAGTCACCTACCCACACCTTAGGTGCAGCAAGCCCCGATTACCCTCGGTGAAAAAAAATGCCCGAACAAGCTTGTTATATGTTATATATGTAATCTTAAATATAATTCTTCTTTCCTGCCGTATACTACAATTGAAACTATATATATGAGTTGTAATTTATAGAATTAGGCGTTACTTTACGGAGGTCAATACAAATTTTATTTAACTTTACGATTTTGTCGTGGAGTCTATCTCCTGACGATGCTTCGGTTACGGGGCGAAACAATTGTTGAGATTGTGGTGGTGAATGTGTGCAGTGCTTGTGTATTGTTGTGCCATCGGTGTCGTGTAGTGCATGAGTTCTTACAAATTCTGCATGTATCAGGTATGAGAACGAATAGTACGCTCTACATTTAGCATTACACATATTTTCTTTTATCGCGGATTATAGCAAAATAATATTCTCATTACTTTTGTATATGAGTTGTATAATATAATATATTGTAGCTTAGTATGAAAGTGACCGAAAATAATGCTTTTAAGTTAGATAAATTGTAATCCTTTTTTTAATGCCATCTACCAATCATGCTACGAACTATGAAAAACCTAGTGTTTCTTGCTCTTCACAATTTTGAGTCTCTTTAATTTTGATTTTGAGTTTTTTAGTGACTGGCCCGTTGGCGCAGTGGGTAGTGATCCTGCCTTCAGCTCCGCGGGTTTCGGGTTCGATTCCCGCCGAGGGCCAACATTTTCTATAAAAAGAATTTGTTGGCCTTTGAGCCTGGGTGTATATTTGTATTTAAGTATGTATTTAAAAAATATATAAGTATACATTCACCAGTTGTCTGTGTACCATAACACAAGTATTAAGTTACTTACTTTGGGGACGGACGACCGTGTGTGTAAGTGTCCCATATATTTATTTATTATTTATTTATCTTTAATACGAGTTTTGTAGGCGCTATGATTAATTGCAATTTGCCACAAAATAACTATTTTAATTCGGTCACTTTAATACTAAGCGTGCGATATATATTTGTTATATCAATATCTGGCCTCATAAAGGCTGTATAAGAGACTAATGTGGGTAATAACAAGATGGCAATATCCTGCGCCGCCGGCTATGGTTTTTGAGGGTGGTCTTTACAGAACAAATTTCCGATATACAACTGATGAATTTATTAGGTTGTTTATAGACCTTAGTAGGTCTATAAACAACCTAATAAATTCATACTTAATGACCTCCAAGGTCGTGTTATTAAACTCATACTTAACTCAAAACTAATATAATAAATGAAAAAGTTTGTTTACTAATAACAATTGGAGGAGAGAATAATCATCATTCTCCGGCCCTTATAATGCTTTAAGTGGGGTCGGCACATGTTTCAAACATGTTATTGTATGATTTGGTTACTTATATATATATATATATATATATATATATATATATATATATATATATATATATATATATATATATAAAGCGTACGTATATATATAATTTTTTACAATTTTCATGAAATTCAGCACGGGTGCTTTGAGGACAGAAAAATCAAAGAATTGAATCCAAATGATATGTTTAGCTATCAAACTTAGTGCCGTGTGGTATCCGGCTGAATAGAATAGTACCACCCTCTTTTCTTACCGAGGTGTCGTAAAAGGCGACTAAGGTAAGTCGACCCGCCGTGTGGTATCCGGCTGAGTAGAATAGACCACCTATCTCTTATCGAGGTGTTGTAAAATACGTCTAAGATAAGTTGACGTCAGGCAGGGCCGGTCGTAAAATACGTAGCCAAATCATGTGACAACATGTTTATAACATGTTGTGCCGACCCCACTTAGAGTGGGATAAGAGCAGGAAGATGATGATGTTTAGCTGTCAAACTTAATGCTGTGATAGCCTTATGGGTAACGGGCGGACCAAAAATGACGAAATCTGGGTTCGAGTCCCACATGTCACGTGAGCTTTTTTTCTTTATTTTAATGTTTTTTTTTTATTTTTAAAAAAATACCGAAAGAGATTTAGTCATCCAGGTACTCAGTTATGATATAAATACACTTTGTGACATTGGATTGTATGACCCCCTGCAGACGCGGTCGAGATTATTGAATTGAGACTGAAGACGGGTCTATACAGGGTGGCCATATCCATACCAATATTATAAATGCTGTTTGTCTGTCTGTTGCCCTTTCATAGCTAATCCACTCGAGCAATTTTGCAAAATCAAAGCTCATATATAAATAAATACAGTTTCTCTTAGTGAAAGTAGAAAAAAATTGCATTACTGAGGATACTTAAACATTCAACAATCAATAAACTTATTTATATTCTTGTTTAGTTAAAAAAAATCTCTGATCGCAACCAAAATTTACAGGATCATCCGCTGGGTCATTCTAAAATGTGTCTGAAAATTTCAATAAAATTGGTCCAGCCGTTTTAAAGTCTAAAGGACATATAAAAAAACATTTATTTTTATATATTAGAAGCCAAGTGGTCACCCGACTTCATTCATGCCATTTTTAGCGTTTAAGCACTCTCAAGTACAGGATAGTGCCTATTTTTATTTAAAACCAATCTATAGGTACAAAAATATCGTGATTATAATGCAGCCTCGTCAAAGAAAGTCCAATCGCCAGTAAAAGTATACATGATTTAAATCGGATATTTTTTGCATAATAATATGCAAAAAATATCCTGTATGTACCGAAAACTTGGTAGCCCTATGACAAAATCACTTTATGCGAATATAATGTGGGTTGTTCCTATCTTTTACGCACATCTTAACATTTCCTTGCTGCATATTTATAGGGATAATAAAAATACTCATAATAAAACAATAATTATAACTAGTAAATAAAATAAAATAATGAAAATTACGTTTTTCAACTTGCCGTGTATATACGAGGTGTGTTCAAAAAGTATCACGAATTTTGAATTTTCTCGGGTTTTGCATATTCGAATTTCGTTTTTTTTGTGGCGTTATGTTGGTACATTTGTCCCTCACTTATGCTGACAAGTTTGGCCATTTTGAATTTTCAGTTAATTGTTGACAGCTGCTTTGCTTGCACGTGTTTTGGTTCGTCTTCGATTTTTACTTACTCAAAAAAATGGACAACGATAACGCCCCTGCTCACACATCGCTGCTTGTACGCGACTTCTTGGCCAAAAACAACACACTAATGATACCACAGCCACCTTATTCCCCAGATCTGACCCTCTGTGACTTTTTCTTGTTCCCGAAACTGAAAAGGCCCATGAAAGGACGACGCTACGCCACGACTGACGAGATAAAGACTGCATCGAAGGAGGAGCTGAACAAGATACAAAATAATGATTTTTTGAAGTGCTTCGAAGATTGTAAAAAACGTTGGCACATGTGTATAATATCCCTAGGGGACTACTTTGAAGGGGACAAAATAAATATTCACGAATAAATAAATATTTTTTGAAAATACACAAAATTCGCGATACTTTTTGAACACACCTCGTATGTGAAGATGGAAACTTGCAAGTTAAATTTGACCCATTTCCCGTAGTCTAATTGAACTGAACTTTATATATTTCCCCAGTACTGATGACAATGCATGTTTATGATAAGCTTGACCTGATGATGCCGCCTGGATTAGCTCCAGATGAAGGAACTCTTCAACAGTTAGCAGTAGGAACACGAAATTTTGTTAAAAGCTTTTTCAAAACATATTTAACTAGCCTTGTTTGAAAACTTGTATTAAACTTGCCATGTATGTATTTGAAGATAGAATTGTAAGTTAAATTTGATCCACTTCCCGGTGTACGATTGAGCTGAAATTAAATCCAGACTAGGAAACTTAAACGTTGGCTAACGTAAAAGCTTTTCTTACTTGACATGTTAGCATAATTTGTATTTCTTCAATGTATTCAAGAGAAATAAATTTAAAAAGCACATGTATAAAGGCGGAATTATCCCCAAAAGTGATCTCTTTTAGTAACAGAAGAAAAAGGACAAGAATTGAAGAAGAAAGAGAATACGGGTAAAATAGAGAAAAAGAAAAAAAACTGTACGTTTTTTTTAAATTTCATACAAACTTGCAGATCATACTTATAATAGCGTTTCAAAAAGGTATAAATACATTCGCAATGAAAATATGAAGTGTGAAAAGGCGAGGGCAAGTAATGCTTGAGGAAAATTGATTCAGACACCCTCTCTGGAAAACTCAATAATCTCGAGTGGGTCTACGGGGAACACCGCAAGTTTTCCCATTGACGATTCTATTCTTTGCAATTGGCGAAAATTAATGTTTTACAATTGTAGTGTATATAAATATATAAAGAATTGTAAAACAATAGGTGATGTATATAATAGACAAAGGGGAACCGACATAAGCTTGCGACCCCTGCTTTGCTCCTTGACAAAAAGTACGTAAGTCGTTTGTGGGTTTGGGTATAAGATTCTATAATAAAATTCCACAATCAATTTTAGCTTTGCCATTACAGTAGTTTAACAACACTATTAAAGAGAGGCTGATACAGAAGGCCTACTATACTGTTGAGGGTTATTTAGACGATAAGAATGCGTAGATATTGATATTGTTCGACCCTGTACAAGATAGAAACAATTAAATGTAACTAGTATTAGGAATTGTATTTTTAAAAGAGCAATCGCCGAGTTTCTTGTTGGCTCTTCTCGGTAGGAACAGCTTTCCGAACCAGCAGTAGAGTTGACGATTCAAAAGCACTTGTTTACTAGTTTACTTTAATAAAAAAGTTTTGAATTAGAATTAAATGTCTAATTTTTTATCCGTGCTGTAAATATGAGATGTCAAGGGCATTCCATCGCAACCCCATAACATAAACCCCGTGGCTGTAGGTCAGCGGGTGAGCCCTTACTCTACATAGCTAATTTAACCCCGAGAGGAATCTGCAGATTGAAAATTCTTAATATCGTTAATAATAAATGAAAAAGACTCGTCTTGTGAAAAATTACTTTATATTTTTGATTACTAAATGACTAAATTTAATCATAAAAAATATCATGACCATCATGCCATTATCCCACTCTTAGTGGGGTCGGCACGACGTGTTGTTACAAGTTTTGCTATTTATTTGTAGATTGGACTTTTGCCTCAAGTGAACTTACCTTAGCTGCGTTTCCGGCACCTTGGTAAGAAATGAGGGTGGTCTATTCTACTCAACTAGATACCACACGGTGTGTGAACTTACCTTAATCGCCTTTTACAACACCTCGGTAAGAAAAGTGCGTTGTATATTCGACTCAGCCGGATACCACACGGCGTGTCAAATTACCTTAGTCGCCTTTTACGACACCTCGATAAGAAATGAAGGTGGTCTATACTACTCAGCCGGATACCACACGGCTAGACGATCTGACATCACGATGTAAATTTTTAAGGTAATCATATCATTCTGAATGAAAATTACCTTCAAAGAATTGGAATTAATACGCTAGTATTAGTTTAATCTGTAAGTTCTTTTTAAACTTACAATAAGGCCAGTAAGTAATTAACAACTATTCCAAAAGCCTTAATCTGTTGTATGTTTACCCTAAGACGGATGGTGCTTACGAATTCCATGACTTTCTATGAGATAACCATTGCACTCTTCTTTATGTGTTTAGTTCTATGAACAGTATAGCATTTGCTCGTTACAGTTAAACTGTTACAATGAAATGTTAAAAAGACTTAATTTGTCTAACCGCATAGTTAAATTAAGTGCAGTAACCAATAACAATAAACTCCATCTATGGATACGGTGCGTTTAAACTTTAAAAAGTCCAAAGATAGCTCGACACTTTACCATACACTACATATAGGTGAAATTCTTGACATAATAATTGTCTTACCGCGCCATATGGTATCATGCGTTCGGCGTAGTTCTTTTTAAAGGCATATAGTCATTTATAGGTTAGGTAACTAAAAAAGTTAATTAGGAAAGGTTGACAGGAAGAATCTCTTCTAGTCAATCTTTGAACAATAGAAGGAAAATGACGAGAGGTGAAATACGGGTGATATAATTGTAATATGATGATAATGATATCATCAGCCGGGTCAGAATATTTGTAAAAAGTACAGTAACGGCTAAGACTTACCACGCTGCTCCAATGTGGATTAGTAGGTTACACATATCTCCAGAATTTTCTAGAGATATGCAGGTTTCCTCACGATGTTTTCCTCCACCGAAAAGCGTGAGATAAATTGTAAATATCAATTAGATACATAAGTTTAACAAGAAAAACTCATTGGTGTTTGTATGGGGTTTTAGTTTGTGACCCCCTCGAAAGAGGCATGGCCCACCGCTGGGCTATTATACAGGGGTAACCGTCAAACGATCAGGGTATAATGATATAAAATCAACTAATTACTCGCACAAAGAATCAGCTTAGCGATTCAAATTCAAATTCAAAATATTCATTATTCAAATAAACTTGTAAACAAGTGCTTTTGAATCGTCAACTCTACGGCTGGTTCGGAAAGCTGTTCCTACCGAGAAGAGCCAGCAAGAAACTCAGCGGTTGCTCTTTTAAAAATATAATTCTTAATACTATTTACATTATGTCTTTACTGTCTTGTACAGGTTCAAAGAGAGCTATATCCACACATTCTTATCTTCTAAATAATCTTCAAGAGTATATTAGGCTTTCTGTATCAGCCTCTTTTTAACAATGTTTTTAAAGCCTCTGTATCAGCCTCTTTTTAACAGTGTTTTTCAGCGCGGAAACGCTGCCAGCATTCTTGGGACCATTCCACGTGGGCATGAATTGTATAGTCCTAGCGTGTAAGTAATTTAAGATAGATATAACTTGTACATTTTTGCTGTAAATAAAAAAAAAATATAAATTAATTTTGATTATATAATTAGGTATTAATTTGGAGGTTCTGCTTGGTAAATACGCACATAATCGATATCAAAACAGTTTATATCAGTTGAGTTTTTGTTCAGTAGCCAATTCTATGGCTTGTGTTATGAAAATATTTAGAAACGTCAAGGGTGTTAGTGTTTAGTGGCAGAAGTAGGCAGCGTAGGTGTCAATCTAGGGGAGGGGGTTCAATAAAGTTGTTGTGAAAAGCAACACTCGAGCCTTTAGTGCACCCCTAACGATGGTGGTCTAAGTTACAGGAGGACAGATGTTATATCACCCTATAGAATTCCATAGTAAGTAAAAAAGTAAGTAACGGCCTGTTACTATCCCACTGCTGGGCATAGGCCTCCTCTCTCCATTTTTGGAGAGAAGGGTTGGAGCTAAGACCTACCACGCTGCTCCAATGCGGATTGGTAGGTTACACATATCCCCGGAATTCTCTAGAGATATGCAGGTTTCCTCACGATGTTTTCTTTCACCGAAAAGCGTGTGATAAATTGCAATTATCAATTAGACACATAAGTTTTAATAGAAAAACTCATTGGTGTCTGCCCGGGTTTGAACCCATGATCGTCTCTAGAGATTCACACGGTTGCACCGCTAGGCCATCACAGCTTGTATAGATTTCCATGCTTAGAGTTATATATACTAATATATAGAGCTGAAGAGTTTGTTTGTTTGTTTAATTGTTTGTACGCGCTAATATTAAAATTAAATTTGAAAATTTATTTGAGTGTAAGATAGTCCATTTATCGAGGAAGGCTATGGGCCCATATATAAAATCGCGCTAAGAGGAAAAAAGGGGGAGCAGCAATAAAAAATATAACGAAAAAGGCAAAACTTAAAGCTTTCCTTGCGTGTGCTGAGTAAACGGTGCAAATTATTCAAAAATCGTGTATAAAAAATTGTTTCCCTTTAATAGTTCTAAATAAAAGTCTGCGACAGCATATGTGTAGCTTTTATGGTTAACCCACTTTAACCATGTTTATGGTTATCAAAATACTATATTACGGTTTTAATCTCACCACCACCCTCATTTCTTACCAAGGTGTCGTACAAGGCGCCTAGATAAGACAACCCGCCTTGTGGTGTCCGGCTGAATAGAATAGACCACTCTCATTTCTTATCAAGGTGTCGTACAAGGCGACTATGGTCAGTCGAGCCACCGTGTGGTATCCGGCTGAGTAGAATAGACCACCCTCATTTCTTATCAAGGTGTCGTACAAGGCGCCTAGATAAGATAACCCGCCTTGTGGTGTCTGGCTGAATAGAATAGACCACTCTCATTTCTTATCAAGGTGTCGTACAAGGCGACTAAAGTCAGTCGAGCCACCGTGTGGTATCCGGCTGAGTAGAATAGACCACCCTCATTTCTTACCAAGGTGTCGTTAATGGCGCCTAGATAAGACAACCCGCCTTGTGGTGCCCGGCTGAATAGAATAGACCACTCTCATTTCTTATCAAGGTGTCGTACAAGGCGACTATGGTAAGTCAACCCGCCGCCGTGCGGTATGTGGCTGAAAGAATAGACCACACTCATTTCTTACCAAAGTGTCGTATAAAGTGACTAAGGTAAGTCGACCTGCCATGTGGTATCCGACTGAATAGAATAGACCACCCTCATTTCTTACCAAAGTGTCGTACAAGGCGCCTAGATAAGACAACCCGCCTTGTGGTGTCCGGCTGAATAGAATAGAACGATCCTCTTTCTTAACGAACTATCGAAAAATATGAGTAAAGTTTGTTGACGTCGTAAAATACGTAGCCAGATCATGAGACAACATGTTTATGACATGTGCTGAGCCCACTTAAAGTTGGTTAAGGGCAGGACGATGATGATTAGAAGTTCCAAATCTGCCAGGCATCACACGCTGAAATTTTAAAAATGTCTAACCACGCTTCGCTATTCACTTGGACCTCGCCAAGTCCGTTTTCAATTAACCGCTATTTGTCAAAGAGCGAACAACCACCTAGAGACGGTGTCTCGAGGGACGGGCCGAGTCGGGTCGCGAGTGTAGCGTTACCAAATTGTACACCAATTTTGCTAATTTGCGACCAATCTTTGGATAGAGTTTCAATTAGATACATGTTTACGTTTTAATGATGGTCTTTGTCATGTTATATGGGTAACCAACGTATCACAGGGTTCAAACCAGGGGTATATCCTCAAGTTATCCCTGCTAATATTATAAATACAAAAGTAATGAGAATATTATTTTGCTATAATCCGCGATAAAAGAAAATATGTGTAATGCTAAATGTAGAGTGTACTATTCGTTCTCATACCTGATACATGCAGAATTTGTAAGAACTCATGCACTACCCGACACCGATGGCACAACAATACACAAGCACTGCACACATTCACCACCACAATCTCAACAATGGTTTCGCCCCGTAAACGGGGCACTTACAAGTTCTGCATGTATCAGGTATGAGAACGAATAGTACACTCTACATTTAGCATTACATATATTTCCTTTTATAGCAAAATAATATTCTTATTACTTTTGTATTATGGACCTCTGCAAAGTAACGCCTAATTCTATAAATCACTACATATTATAAAACAAAGTCCATATTTCCGTATGTACGCATAAAACTTTAAAACTACGCAACCGATTTTGATGCGGTTTTTTTTAATAGATAGAGTGATTCAAAAGGAAGGTTTGTACGTATAATAACATTCAATACGAAGTAGAGAAATACTGTAATTTTTGAGGTTTCTGTAAATAATTACATTTTTTTCCGCTTACATTGCAAACGCAGGCTAAACCCTACGAGATTTATCAAAATGATGTACTAAGTATTTGTACACCTTAAAAAGGTCTACAGAAAAGTCCGCGATGGTATATATCTATCTCTTATGGATAACCCACAATAGCAGTTTTTTTCATTTACTTTTTACGAAAAATGATGCCTTATGTTCAAAGCAATTTTTATACAATACAGCATTAATCCTTATCCAATTGAGTACCTTAAATAAATTGTTGTTTAATATAGATCAATATGGCCGTTTACAGCATGCAATTTAAGTGAACATTTTCGGAGATATTACAGATTTAAAATGCCGTGAGGACGCCGCGCTTCACCCTATAGCACTTCGAATCTTTTAGAGTTTGTTTAAAGACATTCTGTAATTAATTGTAAAAATAAAATACATAGGTAAAATGTAAAAGTAAATAAGTAAAAATGTACTATATGAGTTTAGATATTCCAAAGATAGCAGGAAATCGTCTTGGTATAGGGAGAGGAAATTGTTTTTCTCCAAATTTAACGCTTGCGGGCTACGGGCAGTAATGAATAAGTCAAAACTACTGGATCGATTTTAATCATTTTTTTACACTGACTGACATGGGATATATATTTTATACCCGTGCGAAGCAAGGGCAGGCCGCTAGTTAATTATAAACTAAAGTAAATTAAGTAAATTTATTATCTTACGTTTTTACAGCAAATCCACTGAAATATTGTTGAAGTTTGGTACACTTCAAAATTATAAAACGGGCCTTATTCGAGTATATGTTAATATACAACTTACGTTTTTATGTTTATACAGAAAGGTTTATTTATACGGTTGAGTAAAATAGACCATTCTCATTTCTTACCGAAGTGTCGTAAAAGGCGACTAAGATTAGTTGAGCCACCGTGTCGTATCCTGTTGAATACAATAGACCACCTTCTTTCATACCGGGGTGTCGTAGAACACGGCTATAGCAAGTTGACATCAGGCAGGCGGCCGGTAAAATACATAGCTAAATCATTAAAAGTGGGATAAAGGCAGGAGGATTATGACAGAAAGTTTTATTTCATTAACTATGGGAACTAATTAACCTCATAAGAAAGCCCATGAAAATATGATATTCGTCTAGCCTCATCTTTATTAAATGCCCTGAATAATTTTTATTAATAGTTCGTAGCGTAATGAGAAGCTAGAAGAAGCGTAAGAAGAAGATGCAAAAGTGTTATACGTGGCATTTATAAAAGAGCTATACGTGGCATTTATAATTTAAGACCGCGTGATTCCCTGCGAGAGAAGTTTAAGGAAACAGGTATTCTTACATTTGCTTCACAGTATATTTTAAGCAATCTAATTTATGTACATAAAAATATAAAGAATTATAAAACGATAGGTGATGTATACAATAGACAAAGCAGGAACCGACATAAGCTTGCGAGTCCTGCTTTGCGCCTTGCAAAAGTACGTAATTCGTTTGTGGGTTTTGGTATAAGATTCTATAATAAAATTCCGCAATCAATTTCAGCTTTGCCATGACATCAGTTTAAAAACACTGTTAAAAAGAGGCTGATACAGAAAGCCTACTATACTATTGAAGATTATTTGGAAGATAAGAATGTTTGGATATAGCTCTCTTTGAACCTGTACAAGACAGTAACGACTTAATGTAAATAGTATTAAGAATTATATTTTTAAAAGAGCGACCGCCGAGTTTCTTGCTGGCTCTTCTCGGTAGGAACAGCTTTCCGAACCAGCAGTAGAGTTGACGATTCAAAAGCACTTGTTTACAAGTTTATTTGAATAAAGAATATTTTGAATTTGAATTTGAATTTGATATGTTATTGCTAATTATAATCAGATTACCACAATAACAGTTAATTACAATTACATGATTATAAAGTCATTAATCACTCATAACTGACAGGTTAGTCATTCAATTGATTCAAGTTTTAGAGATCCTTTGCTTACAATTAAAGTTAAAGAACCTGGGCGACCGAGGGTGCTCCCATCATCATTCTTCTGCCCTTATCATACGATAAATGGGGACGGCTTAACGTGTTATAAACATGTTGTTACATGTCTACGTATTTTACGGCTACCTGCCTGACGTCAACTTACTTTAGTCGCCTTTTATGACACCTCGGTAAGAAATGAATATAGTCTATTCTACTCAGCTGGATACCACATGCAATAGTATGATCTAAAAATAAGGAAATTGAAAAAAAACTTTATATGTAAAAATCTCTTTTGTAAGGAAATTTAATATTTATGCTTTTAGTATCAAAGCATAAACATTTTATTTTATAAAATATATTCATCAGATACAAAAACATTTAAACTACTTGAATATGAATATGGCAATAGTAATTACCTATATAAGATTATCTGATGTAACAAAATATCAATCTTTAAGACATAATGTCCCGTAACCGAAGCATCGTCGAAATGATCGTTGAGATTGTCGTAGTGAATGTGTGTTGTAGTTTTGTAGTGTGCTGGTGGATATGGTGTCTTGTGATACGTGTGGCAAGTAATACTGCATGTGTAAGGTATGCACATACCTACGTATGTACGGTAATTTATAAAGTAGGCGTTACTTTGCGTAGATCCGTAATACAAAAGTAATAATAACATTATTTTATTATTACTTTTGTATGCAAATGATTCTGCTTCCTACACTGAGTATTACATAGATTTTCTTATCAAACGCGGATTATAGTAAAATAATTCGATCATAACTTTTGTACTATAGAATTCTGCAAAGTTACAACTACTTGTATAAATTAATTACATGCCTAACGATTGAATTTGTGAAATTCTTAAAGAGAAGGTAGAAATATACCTACGGAACCAAATTCATCTCTATCAATTTACTTTTGATTCTTTTTCTTTACATCATTTCCATCGGATGTATATAATGAGTTGTATTTTTACATAACATTAAATTGATGGGAAACATGTACAAAACAAGTAAAATTAATTTGATAATTAATAGGTACATCTGGGAGTTTGCCTACAGATTTAATTGTTTTAAAAATGGCGATTTATTACTAGGTACTTATTATTAAAAGATGTAGATACAGAAAGATGATATTTATATTAGGTACAGGAACCGCTTTAGAAAGCCGTGTGGTATCCGGCTGAGTAGAACAGAAAACCCCTCATTTGTTACTGAGGTCTATTAAAAGGCAACTAAGTTAAGTTGACCCAACGCGTGGTATCCGGTTGGGTAGAATAACCCTTTTATTTACTGAGGTGTCGTAAACTACGACTAAGGTAAGTTAACGTCAGGCAGGCCGGTCGTTAATTAAGTGACCATATCAAATGACAATATGTTTATAACATATTGTGCTGACCTCACTTACAGTGAGATAAGGGCAGGAGAATGATGATCGTTTAGATTAATAGTAAGTTCTCTAGAACTGCTAAACCGATTTTGATGGGGTTTTCATAGAAATACAGACAAGATTGTAAAGTGAGAAATGAGTTATTTTTATCTTAGAATTGATCACGGGGTTTACGTGAAAAAATCTTTGTGACTCTGAATTCCACTCGAGCGAAGCCGTAGCAGATCTAGTGTATTATAAAAAAACGCTTGTCTTTCAGTCTGTCATTGCTCTCACTTGTAAGCAAGCGAGGCCTGACCCTAATACATTATCTGTCAGGGTCCACCCCAGACAAGTTGAGGCGATTCAATTTATCGAACCCGCGACCGGCGTCGATATACGTCAGGCGCACAGCGGGGTGCGCTATTAAGGGATCCCAGTGCGAACTATATCAAAACTAACATTGCGTGTTGATATAGTCAAGCTATAATATATTGTTAGGAATCCAGATCTCTAAGCTGCGACAGCCCATATAAGACAACGGATGACGTCATTCGTTCTTTTTCAAGTCCGATATAGTCCAATATAGTTTTAAGCCGAGGTCTGGCCTCACAGGAGGCACCCATAAGGCGTCGCTCCCAGGATGCTACGAGTCTCGCTCTACCAGTTTTTCACTCCGGCAATGCTTCTGCGCTCGCCCACTCTTTCGGTGACGCTTTCAAAGCCCTGAAGCTAACAGAATTAGTGAGTGTTCTAAAAAAAACATTCGTTCTTTTTGGCGTGCGGCGTTCGTAGAAGGTGTTTGGGTGACCTCTTTATATTTCTTGTTATTAGAATCTAACCTCAAATAATCGCTATTCGTGATGAGAGCGACCACTGAGTTTCTTGCCAGTTCTTCTCAAGTGGATTAGTGTTCCGAACTGGTGGTAGAATCATTCTGTCATTGGATTTTGTAGTGAAAAGTGTTGGTGCACAGGTGCCCGGCGTGATTCCCTAAACGCATTCGTTTATTTGATTATTCATTTTAAATTGAATTTATATCTAATTTCTAATAGCTTAATACTTTATTCATAGAATTAGGAATAACAAGATAAAAGAAAATATATGTAATGTATCTATCTATCTGTTCTAATACACGATAAATGCCGGAGTCGGAAAAACCAATGCGCGATAAACATCCACCAACACTACAATACACAAGCACTGCACACATTCATTATCACAAACACAACAATTATATTAGGGTACCACAAAAAATAGAAATATAATGCAAATTTATTGGTAAAGTAATGGTAAGTAATAATCTAAAATTAGTGAAAATCTATAGTAATGCTAAATGAAGGTCATAAAGGCATAAAGTAAGTATGTAATGTAAGGTATGGTTATATGCAGAATCTGTAAAACGCTCCTAACGAGAAAAGACCGCGAAAAATTCGGTGGTGGCTTTATCTTAATATTGTACGGTTTTTGTACGGTTCTTACAACAAGGTAATGGATGTCTTGCGCAAGTTTACGTTAATAGTACCTACATCCAAGTAAAAAAGTAAAAAAAAAAAGTAAGTAGCGGCCTGTTACTATCCCACTGCTGAAAATAGACCTCTTCCCTCCGTTTTTGGAGAGAAGGATTGGAGCTAAGACCTACCACGCTGCTCCAATGCGGATTGGTAGGTAACACATATCTCCAGATTTCTCTAGAGATATGCAGGTTTCCTCACGATGTTTTCCTTCACCGAAAAGCGTGTGATAAATTGCAATTAGCAATTAGACACATAAGTTTTAACAGAAAAACTCATTGGTGTCTGCCCGGGTTTTAACCCGTGACCTCCTCGAAAGAGTCGCACGGTGTTACCGCTGGGCTACCACAGCTTCTTCTACATCCATGTAACAAAATGAAATTGTGTTTATAGTAAAATTGTATAAGCATCTTTTACTTTCTTTCAAATGTAAATTACGTTATCGCTATTTGAATTACAATCTAAAACGTATCCGTAATACGTCAGAAAGCCTGTCCGTCATGTCCGGGATCACCGAGATTTACTAACACCCATTTGAATATTCAATTTCATCTAACAACCAAACTAAGCGTACAATTTTCATCCGTAAACACCAATATTCTATCCCTTTCACCCTTTCACCTGTTTGGAAGAGAGTAAAAAGGACGGTAGATTGTGGAAAGTTGTACAAAGAGTCCCGAAAGGATCAAGGAGGGTCGAGTGGACGGCGCGTCTGAAAAGTTAATGCTGTATTTAGTCTTGATATTTGCTTTGAGGATTTCTGTTATAAATATTTAATTCGGCCAAAATCTGTGCTAATCAGAGCCCGTAAACACAAATTCGGTTACAAAAGTATAATCCGCGATAATGTAAACAAAATATATATTTAATTATTATTTATTGTTATGTTTCTTTTTAATATTAACCCCCTATATTTTTAAATAATTCTAATTATAAAAAAACAAAATATTAAAAAAAAAATTAAAAATATTATTTATACATTATTTATTTCATACATTGTGTCCATATGGTTACTTAAAAAATTACTTAACTAGCTTAAGTTAGTAAGTAAGTAGTAAATAAGTGACGGCCTGTTACTATTATTGGATCTGGAGAGAAGGGTTGGAGCAAAGACCTACCACGCTGCTCCAATGCGGATGCGGTTACACATATCTCCAGAATTCTCTAGATATATGCAGGTTTCCTCACGATGTTTTCCTTTACCGAAAAGCGTTTGATAAATTGCAATTATCAATTATACACAAGTTTTACAGAAAAACTCATTGGTGTCTGCCCGGGTTTGAACCCGTGACCTCCTCGAAAGAGTCGCACGATGTTACCGCAAATTGTGGTATCACCGTGGTATCGCAAATTGTGTTAATACAGTTGTATTTTCGCGTAAATGGTATAAATACACGAATAACATTTTAAAAACACCAGAACAACTGGCAAGGTGTCAATATTTACATTTCACTCGAGTCCCTGCTGCTAAAAGCGCAACAATGGCTCCAAAAGGCATCCATTACTGTAAGAGCTAAGACAATGAGAGCCCTTTGTCCCCCGAGCCCGCAACACGCTCTACTTCATTGTAGTCCAAGAGCCTAACGTTTAAACTTACACAAAAGAAAATAAATAATTGTTATCTATATAATAATATATAAAGCTGAAGAGTTTGTTTGTTTGATTGTTTGAACGCGCTAATCTCAGGAACTACTGGACCGATTTCAAAAATACTTTGAATGTAAGATAGTCCATTTATCGAGAAATGCTATAGTATAACATCACGCTAAGATGAATAGGAGGAGCAATAAAAAATATTAACTGCGAAAATTAAGGCATTCCTTGCGTGCGCTGAGCAAACGGTGCAAGTTATGAAAAATTCATGTATTACAAAATTGTTGCATTGAAAAAGCCCTCTCGACAAAAATTTACTATAAATACGTATCTATTTCAATTTTCTGTGATATCTTTATCATTTGATTAAAGTATTTATAACAAAGATCTATCACGGTAGTCTCTTGTAGTATGTTGTAATATCTCTTGTTATAGATTAATAAAGAATTATCAATATTTTTTTTTATTATTTGTTTTGAGGATACTATTTAAATAGTATTTTAGTTTTACAGGACTTTTAGATCGTTTGTAATTCTAAAACAAGTTAATTCAAGTAATTGTAAAGTTTCTTGCTGTGGATATAGTCGTATGTAGATTCAATTACATAGTCCGTCTGTTTGTCGTGCTTCTCTGATAGATCCGCTGCACCGATACTTATGAAATTTGATACAATTGAAATGTTTATACTGAGCGATATATTTATATACATATCCCGTTTTAACATCCTCGGTTAATTGCCTCCAGGTAATCTTCAGGTGACAAGAGAGGTGGCTCCTTTTTCGCACAAAGAATCAGCTTAGCGATTCAGCGCGGAAACGCTGCCAGCATTCTTGGTACCATTGCACGTGGGCATGATTTGTATAGTCCTAGCGTGTAAGTTGTTTTTAGATAGATATAATGTACATTTTTGCTGTAAATAAAGAAAAAAAATATACATATACTTATATAAAATTCCCAATATTCTACGAAAATAGGAAAAGAGGAATCATATAATTGATCAGAATTGATAGCAGGATTGGATATACTTATTGGTTTCGTCTTATTAGGCTCTCACTGCTAGACCGCTAGACCAATACTGATGAAATTTAGAACAATTGAAGCTTGTATACCGATCCACCGTATGAGATACATAAACCCTTTTTTCTCCTTTTGTTATTGAAGGCATTTCAACATTTAAGTTGACATAAAGTTGCGGGTACATTTGTAGTAAATAGTTTTCGATAAAAACCCTAGAAATTACAATCTAAGCCGTACAAGCAGAGTCATTCGTAATCGATACAAACATCGATTAACTTGGTAATATCGCCGCTTATCGTGTTTACTCTGTCCACTAGAGGTCAATCAGTCCGACGTCACTTCCGACAATACTGTACACTAATCCGTGAGGTGCTTGAGGAATTGCTCCCTCTCTTTGAACAGAGGGTGCTAAGCCCCTCACCAAGACACTTTTTAAATACAATACAAAACGATCATAACCTTCCCTCCTTTACTATTATTGAACGTTAGAAAAAGATGGATATAGATCACAGTTTTGTTATTTAAGTCATAGAGTTTCGTGGTACGGAGAAAGACAATCATAGTATTAACTGTGAACACAAGTAATTAATTGATTTCTTGACAGTTGTGGTGAAATCGTTTGTAGTGATTTGTGCGGTTCAATTCTGTTTTCGAGTGGCGGCAGTGCTGCCAACCCCAAGAAACTAAAAACAGTAGGTACAGTAAAAAAGGTGGACCCGATGGCGATTGCTAGTCTTTTATAACTCCGCTATTAGATTGTCAAAATCAGACCAATTTTGAGTAATAGTTAACAAATGAAGACGCTATTAATTTGCCCAATTTTAAGCTTTTTACATCTTAGGCCCAAAATTATATGAAAGTGTATGAGTTTCCTTTACCAGTAATTCTTTAGAGATTGTCAGGTTTCCGTACGATTACTACTTTTTTTTACTACAACGATGTCTAGGTATATATTCCTTTAGAGATCTTTATCTATCATACATATCTCCACTGTTAGATTTGTCTTTTGACAGGTCGAACTAAACGTCTTTTCTCTGGAACCTTTACATCGTCTTACATCAGGCCAATAGGTTCATCAGGCCACCTGGGTAGCCATTGAAAGCGACACATTGATTCAAGAGGCGAACTATCTCTTTGACCACTGGTTTGGTGTAAGTAAAAAGATAGCACGGTTCTCAAAATAATCGCTATGTTATGATATATCTATACCAATATAAAAAGTTGAGGAGTTTGTTTGTTTGATGAACGAACTAATATCAGAAACTGCTGGACCGATTTGTAAAAATTTATTTTAGTGTAAGATAGTCCATTTATCGAAGAAGGCTGTAGACTATATAACATCACGCTAAGATGAATAGGAGAGGAGAAGCAATAAATAATACTACGAAAATGGCAAAAATAAAGCTTTCGTTGCGTGCACTAAGTAAACGGTGAAAGTTATTCAAAAATCATGTATTACAAAATTGTTCACGCGGGGGGAGCCGTTGGCGATTGCTAGTATAAGATAAAAATAAACCTTTTATCTATCGGGAACCGAGAAAAAATTATTTGAACACATATTGCATTATTGGGTATATTTAAACCCTTAAGTAGGCGCGAAAGAAGTCGCGGGTACCAGCAGAATAATAACAGTTTACTTTCTAAATAAAATATGCAGAGATCCGATTAATTTGGGTAAACCTTATGTAGGCATATCACTTGTTTCTACAGTAAAATGTGACCGCTTATGGCTTGTGGCAATCTGTCGCTATATTAACTGTCAGTGGCAAGAATCGCACGCTTGATTAATGGCGGGGAGGCCCAGGTGAGCGGTATTGCCATAGTATGTTAATTGTGCGCTTTATTCGCCACTCGCAGTCCGCCGCAATGTAAAATGCATCAAGAAATCAGAATTGTAAATAAACGTTGAGCTTAGGGAACGAAAATATACATATTGTTAGGAATCCAGATCTCTAAGCTGTGACAGCCTATATAGGACAACGGCTGACGTCATTCGTTCTTTTTTGACGTGCGGCATTCATAGGAGGTAGACGTGTTTGGGCGACTATCCGATGTTATGCAAGAAAAGTAAAATGTCACTCCGCAACAAAGTGACACTCTACAAAACTTGCATAAGACCAATAATGTCCTATGCGAGCGTTGCGTTCGCGCACGTTTCAAAGGTCAGATTGCTCACGCTTCAAAGAATGCAAAACCGATTTATGCGGACAGCCACTGGTTGTCCGTGGTTCATGCGGAACGTTGACCTCCATAGAGACCTCGACCTCCCTACCATTGCTCACCTCTTTAAACGTTTTTCGAAGTCTTACTTCGAGAAATCCGAGGTACACCCGAACCCTCTCATTTCAGTTGCTGCCACTTACATCCCAGTTAGGTCTGACCACCGAAAATATAGGCGTCCAAAAAGCGTCCTATATGACCCTGACGATCAAATAACGATCGCAAACACAGAAACACGTAATACATACACACAGCGTCTTCGCCGGCGAAGACGAGGTCCCAGATTTCTGACATCGGTTGGTCGTGGCTTCTTGCCACCCTTCCGTCGTCGTATTGACTAATCAAAGTCATACCATCAGCCCTCCACTACACGTCGCCCTAAGCCGTGGTCCGGCCTCACAGGAGGCACCCTTAGGACGACGTTCCCCGACGCTAGTAGAGCTTCTGCGCTCTACTCTACGCATTTCGCAACCTCGGCGATGCTTCTGCGCTCGCCCGTCCTGCCCGGTGACGCTGTAAAAGCCGTTAGGGCTAACAGCATATTGTCAATTCGAAAAAAAAAAAAAAAAAAAAAAAAAAAATGGGCGACTTCTTTTGTATTTTGTGTTATTAAAATCTAACCTCAAATAATTGATATCCTATTCGTGAAGAACAACCTGAGTTTTCCAGTTCTTCTTAAGTAGATTAGTGTTCCGAACTGGTGGTAGAATCATTATGTCATTGAATTTTGTATTGATAAGTATCGGTTCACAGTAACAGGTGCCCGGCGTGATTCCCTAAACGCATTCCTTTATTTTTTAATTATTCATTTTAAATTGAATTTAGATTTCTTCTACAAATTCAATATAGTTACCCTTCAAACCTGAACAAGATAGTAATGAGCAAAAGGTAACTGTAATAATTATTTTGAGAAGAGCAACCGCTGAGTTTCTTGCTAGCTCTTCTTGCAGGAAGATATTATTGGCTATTAGCCGGTGTAATCTATACTAATATATAAAGCTGAAGAGTTTGTTTGTTTGATTCTTTGGACGCGCTAATCTCAGGAACTACTGGCCGATTTGAAATAATTTTTCAGTGTAAGATAGTCCATTTATCGAGGAAGGCTACAGGCTATACAACATCACGCTAAGATGAAAGGAGAGGAAAAGCATTGAAAACTAGTACGAAAAAGGCAAAAATTAAAGCTTTCAAAATCGCAAAGGCTTTTGCGATTTTGGTCGTGGAGTCTATCTCCTCATCATGCTTCGGTTGCGGGGCGAAACGATTGTTGAGTTTGTGATAGTGAACGTATATAGTGCTTGTGTATTGTGGTGGCGGTGGTGGAGGTTTGTGCATGTGTTTTTACGAATCCTGCATGTATCAGGTATGATAACCGATTGTCCACTTACATTTAGCATTATATATATTTTCTATTTTACTTCTTCGTGGACTAAAGCAAAATAATTTTATTATTACTTTTGTATTTTCTATTTACTTTATCGCGTATTATATCAAAATTATTTTATTATTACTTTTTTACATATATTTTCTACTTGCTTTTACCCCCGACTTAGTTCGCGTGATTGGTTGATAATAGATGGTGCTTTTTAGTGCCATCCCATTCCTGTAGAATTAACAGGATTTCTATAGCCTATATGTTATTCCGGTGTATAAGGAATAATTGTTCCACATTTCATCGATATGGATATTCAGCGGCTTCATCTATATTCACAAACTTTCGCATTTATAATAATAGTAATATTATTACTAGTAATATTAGATAGGATTTGCTTTATCATTGATGATATAATAATAACATTATTATTGCCTACTTTGGCAGCTGCTTAGTTAAAAGTGAGAGGCTGGCAATCACTGTAGCTCACACGTAAACAAATTGTACACCAGCTAACACTGACTAATCTCTTTACACCGCATTAATGTACAAAAGTGCGAAGAGTGAGTTCAATCGGGCGAGACAGGTTCCCTATGGATGGCAGTAATATAATAATGATCTTCCTGCCCTTATCCCACTCTAAGTGGAGTCGGCACGACATGTTACAAAAATTCTATCACATGATTTGGCGGCGTTTTTACGACCGGCCGCCTGCGCGACGTCAACTTACCTCAATCGTATTTTACGACACCTCGGTAAGAAAGAGGGTGGTACTATTCTACTCAGCCGGATACCACACGCCGGGTCGACTTACCTTAGTCACCTTTTACGACACCTCGGTAAAAAATCTGGTTGGTCTATTCTACTCAGCCGGATACCACACGGCGGGTCGACTTACCTTAGCCGTTTTTTACGACACCTCGGTAAGAAATGAGAGTGGTACTATTCAATTCAGCCGGATACCACACGGCGTGATCGCAGTAATATAATGTAATGTATATATATAGTAATATAATGTGTTTATAATATAAAATACCTGGTGGACCGAGCCTTGCTCGACAATTTTTTACAAATTAAAAAAAAACTTCAAAAAAAAAGAAAAAATATTGTGTGGGGCTCGATCCTGGGCATTTTCATTTTTCGAGACCGCCCGTTACCCGAATAAGACCTGACTTGACATGTTACGGCAAAAATAGTGTTTAATATTAGATTTACATGTTAATAATTTTTTTATGCCCAAAAGGGATAAAAGTACTTTTTTTTAATGAAACCTCGACCGCCTCGGGGACAGTATAAGTTGGGCGTCCGATAAGATTACGCCTACCCTTATTTTTTTCTTAAGTCAGGAAAACCCATTATGGGTCATCACCACCCGACGGGGACGAACAGCGGTAGTCGTATCGACTAAAAACCTGACAGTGCTCCACCACTTAAGTTAGTGATTCTATAATAAAATTCAATTTTAACTTTGCCATTACAGCAGTTTAAAAACACTATTAAGGAGAGGCTGATACAGAAAGCCTACTATACTGTTGAGGATTATTTAGACGATAAAAATGCGTGGATATAAATATTGTTCGACCCTGTACAAGATAGAAACATTAAATGTAACTAGCATTAAGAATTGTATTTTTTAAAAAGAGCAACCGCCGAGTTTTTTGCTGGCTCTTCTCGGTAGGAACAGCTTTCCGAACCAGCAGTAGAGTTGACGATTCAAAAGCACTTGTTTACAAGTTTATTTGAATAAAGAATATTTTGAATTTGAATATAAAACATTGCTCCCATCTCCGCCGTTACCATACCCTAAACCAACTCTAAGGTAACCTGTTCAGTTTTCGTTCGACACTCACGGAACCCTAAAAACGTTCCGATCCATCAATGTCCAGGGTAAAAGAAAGATTCAGATCGTTTCCGCTCTTAAGACGCTGAGTGACATTTGATAGGCCGGTTGTGGGTTGTGTTCGCGCTAAGCGTATTCAAAATTCAATTAATTCGTCACAACAATTAATCACGTGGTTGGCCTAAGTAGGTTTAATTTTAAGTGATTTAGTTAGTGATTTGGAGTATGAATATTTTGGAAACCAATTAAAAAAGCATTGATGCCGTAAACTAATGTGAAGACATATTTATTTACCTAGGCAAAACAAACGATTCAATAATCTAGACGCAAGAGCATCTAATAGTAGTAATGGGTCAATGTTCAACTGAAACAGACGCATTACTTAGCTATTTATAGATACATACCATATAACATATTTATTTGATATCTAAGTATAAATATTAATATTTGTGGTATTTTAAAAGCTTTAATTTAATTTGCTACATATGTATGTGAAAGTGAAATCTTGTAATTTAATTTGATCCAATTTCCGGTGTACGATTGACCTGAAATTTTACATACTAGTCCAGTCCTGATAACAATGCACATTTATGATGAGCATAAACTGTTTCTGCTGCAAGGCTTGCCTCAACGACGAGGGAAATGCTCAACAGTTAACATCAGGGACATAAAACTTTGTTAAAAGATTTTTTAACTTAACTTTTTTATTTCTATTCCTTAGTGCTCTTGAATTGTACCAATCAAACCGGGTAATCCTATACCTTTGAAATATCGATTTGGCGTAACGCTACCAGGTCAAACACTCGCACTAATTATTTTATTTACTCAGCTCACCTTTGTCTCGTCTGTATTCTGCGATATTCATTCAGCGAGTGAATGAACGGTCTCATGTGACCGAATGGAACACGATACGCGGATAATGCCAGCTAATGTGCAAATACTCGATCTGAAATGTGACACTGAAATTATTGTTCATTAGGCTTTTGAATTTGGGTCCTTGTTTTTTTCGCGGACAGGATAATATGGGTTAATGCGGCTTTGTGTTCAGACACTTCGCGATGAGTTGAGATAGCCCAGTGGTGAGAACTTGCGACTCTGTTAAGGCGGTCACAGGTCGAAACCCCGGTCAGGCACCAATAAGGTTTTCCGTTAAAATTTTTGTGTCTAATTGATATTTGAAATTACCACACTCTTTTGAAGGTTGAGGTGAAAATTCTGGGTGTATTCAAATTGAAATTCAAAATCAAATTTAATATATTTTTAATTCAAGTAAACTTGAAAACAAGTGCTTTTGAATGTAACCCACCAATTCGCATTGGAGCACCGTGGTAGATCTTAGCTCCAATCCTTATCTCCAAAATCGGATAGAGTAGGCCTATGCCCAGAAAATCCTTTCAATTTCATACAGGATTGCCGTTTAATAATGTAAAATTGAAAATGTTTAAAAGATTGACCGCCAAGTTTCTTTCTGGTTGTTCTCGGTAAGAGCAACATTCCCAACCAGTTGTAGTTTCATTGATCATATTGATCCTTGACGATTCAAAAGTGCTCAATCTTTCAAGCTTATTTGCATAAATTATATAAATAATAATATAAATAATATTAAAAATAATAATATAAATAATATTAAATTATATAAATAATATTAAATATTTTGATTTGATTGGAGTAACAGACCGCTACTTTTACTTTACTATAACATGCAATAAGAAAAACAAAAGTAATTATAAAATTATTTTGCTATAATCCGCGATAAAGTAGGTAAATATAGAGTAGACTATCCGTTCTCATACCCGATAGATTCGTTAAAACCCATGCACAAAGCACTACACACATTAATAAATCCACTGTAATTTAACTAAACGATTAGCTATAACTTGTCGTGTAATACAAGATTCTGGTTAGAAAATACACAGAATCTATACCCATTGAACTCTGTAACGCTAAATTAGCTCATCCTACACCATCAATAGTAACCAACACCCATTGTTGTTCAAATACATCACACAATTCACATCTCTTTGATTTCTCGTCCAATTAGTAAGAAAAACTATGGGCGATACAAAACAATACATTGACGTATTATTTCGATTTAGCTACCAAAATAATACGACACTATGAATACATTTTCACCAAACATCACAACTCCTATAAAACTTCAACACAAATTATATCTTATTCGATAAAGCATAAGCTTTAAATTACATTATACTTTAACAGTGTATAAGTCATTCTATCTACACTCATAGTCATAGTTTTCCCAATTACAATTTCCAATAAAATATATTACTCAAAAGAATATGTTATTGTGTTAAAAATAAAGTCTATAATTGTTTGAGTTGATCGAACGACCTAACGTACTATGACGAAACCAGTGTACGATAACTCACACTGTTCAAAATAATAATGCAACTAAAAAGAATGTCTTATTATTTGTACAATAAAGTCTAAAATTGTATGTGTTTTAGTACTAAATGTAACGTACTAGTGTACGACATATTTACGTTGTTGTAAATAATACTACAACCAAAACATTATCTTATTATTTGTGTCACAATGTCTAAAATGGTTTGAATTTGTTAAATGTTGATGCGTTTATTGCTGTTATTAATGTACGAACAGTAGGAGGCTTATTATAGCAAAGAAAGGCCTCGTGAGAAGAATGAGTGTATTTGACAATCGTCTGACCGCTGCTTTGTCTGAATGATTGACCGATGGGTGTTATGATTGCTTGCCGTAATAACTTGGAAAAATAGGTATAAATGAATAGAAAAATGAATCTATTCTGATAAACCAAATTGAATCTATTTATTTCGGTGCGGAAATAAAGCAGAAACATTTATTTATCTGTCAACGGCGAACTTGTTTGTAATTCGGGTATACAAATATCGGCCTGTGTTACTGCGAGTTTTTTATCTTATTCGTTTAAGTTAGCGTAACGCAATTTTTATGGCGCTTGAACAGCTGTCACTAGATGTCGCTGTTGCATCATACAATTTGCGTCATACAAATAAAATTGGCGAAGTATGTAGGGGGTTTGTGGGAGAAAAATCGATCTCGATAAGTTTTATTTAAAAAAAATGTCGTTTTATCCCTGTTTTCGGACTTTAAATTTTTTTTTAAAATTTACGTTAAATACAATCACAATTTTTCGTTGTCAAACGTAAAGTCATGATGATAAAGTCATTGTAACGGTCTAGAGCACCTCTCTAAATAATACCTAGGATCGAGCCCCAACTACCGTATTATTTTAAAATTTTTATTTGAATTTTTTTTACATCATTTCAAAAATTAAAAAAAAGTATCATAATCTAATAACCACAGATAAGTAGGCATATTTCATCGTTTTCTGAAGTTGACCAACAATAAATCGATGAATTGCTCACAAGTCGTCTCCAATAATATCCCACACTTCATGTCATACCGAGGGACGTTTTAATTTTTTGCACAATACCATAATTTTCGTACGAGACCCGCGCGCTGCGTCGTTAATTTTAATGTTGACTGTATTACAAAATGGCGGCCGCAAACTGTCAAATGTTTCCGTTTGTTTAAGCAATTCTGTTTTTATCGTTCCCATACTACATTTTTTCATTTACACATACTAGGGATATGTTTACTACGCTTTTAAAGGGCATAAAATATATTTTTTAATCTTGACAAAGTTCTCTACAAGAGGTTACTACACTACATCTGGTGCTGTTTGTTTCAGTCCACTTCCTCGGTTCGCATTTCTAGAACCTAAGGATCCCAAGGTACACCGTGTAAAGTTTAGCCCGTAAAACCTTAGTCGCCTTTTAGGACACCTCGTAACAAATGAGGGTGGTCTAATCTACTCAGCCGGATAACTCACGGCGGGACAACTAATCTTTGTCGCCTTTTACGACAACTCTTAAGAAATGAGGGTGGTCTATTCTACTCTATAGCCGGAAACCACGCAGCATTATAAGATCTATAAGAAGATTATAATCGAGCTATAAAAACAAATTTTTTTTAAAATAAAACTTATCTAGATAGATTTTTCTACCACAAAACCCCCTACAAGCTGAATTTGAGGAAAATCGTTGGAGCCGTTTCCGAGATTCCGAATATATATATATATATATATATATATATATATATATATATATATATATATATATATATATATATATATATATATACATACAAGATTAACTCATTTTAATATTAAAGATATTTAAATGAGATAATCTTGTACTAGTAATCTGAAGTATCCCCAGGTGATAGACTACACGACAAAATTGCAAAGCTTTCGAGCTTGCTAGCTTTTTTTTTACAAATTCTGCATGTATAAGGTATGAGAACAGATAGACCGGACATTTAGTTACATTTATTTTCTTTTATCGCGGATTCTAGTTAAATAATATTTTCATTATTTTTGGTTGAAAAAAAAGAATAAGAGGTCTATTATTCTCACTATTCTATTACACTCGTGTTACTTAATTATTGGTACTAATTAGTTTCCTAACAAGTCTAAAACAGTTTAATACACAAATAATATCAACTCGTTAAGCCATTAGCGAGCGAGATCCAAGCTAAGCCAACTCACACGTTACAAGCCAATAAATCATTCCTGTCTCCGACGGCCGCCCCCTGATTTAATATTGTCATAATAATAAAAACGCGAGTTAACGCGTCTCCGTCATACACCAATAAGGTGCAGACCTTCCATTTATCTAACTGAGGAATCAAGGAATCGAAACAGAAAAGTAATTCCAATTCAAAAATATTCTTTATTAAAATAAACTTGTAAAGTGCTTTTGAATCGTCATCTCTACTGCTGGTTTGGAAAGCTGTTCCTACCGAGAAGAGCCAGCAAGAAACTTGGTGGTTGCTCTTTTCAAAATATAATTCTTATTGCTACATTTAGTTGTTACCTACTGTCTATTACAGAGTCATAGAATAGCTAGGTTCACGCATTCTTATCGTCTAAGTAATCCTCAATAGCATAGTAGGCTTTCTGTATTAGCCTTTTATTAATAGTGTTTTTAAACTGCTGTAATGGTATAGCTAAAATTGAAACGGAATCTTATTATAGAATCTTATACCCAAACCCACAAACGACTTACGTACTTTTGCAAGGCGCAAAGCATGAGCCACTTCCTACTTTGTCTACTATATACATCGCCAACCTTTTTTTAATTACGATATTTTTGTGATAAAGTAAAATAGAAGTATGTGATAAAGTAAAATAGAATATATATATTATGCTAAATGTAGAGTGGATTATCCGTTTTCAAATTTGATACATGCAGGATTCGTAATAAAAATCCATCCATAAACGACAAAAATCCATAAATTTTTCACATACTTAAACGTTAGTATACTATAACTGGTAATAACAATTTATCTTCATTCCCATTTCCACATCAAAAACAATAAAAAGGCAAATAATGTTACAGATATTCTACTTTTTCCAAAGCTACCCTTAAAAATTTCATAATATAGCCATTTTAGCGTATAATTTACAATGCCAGATAAATAGAATATTTACGAATGACCTTTAAAGAATTTGTAACCATAAAGTTATTAAAATGATACGACTTATAATAATTTATATCACAGAGCAACACGTAAATGGACGTAATACATCAATTCACAAAAAGTCTATTGACGCATCTGCAATGTTAATCTATGCTCGAGATCGTCCACGTTTTATGGCTGATGACCTTTTTTGTGGCACTCCGGTGTATCTTTTGACACCTGCGCGATGGCAACTTTAATTTGCCGTGGGGGTGGTGAATGTTAGTGCATTAATAACACTTATGCTGGAGCTACATCAGCGGGTGTAGATTCCAGTCGCGTTGGCGCGCAAAACATTCGTGTATCGGCCATACACGATGTTCTTGTCTACATTAGCGGGTGAAGATTCGTGTCGCGTTGGCGCGCTAAACATCGTGTATCGGCCATACACGATGTTGTTGTCTACATTAGCGGGTGAAGATTCGTGTCGCGTTGGCGCGCAAAACATCGTGTATCGGCCATACACGATGTTGTTGTCTACATTAGCGGGTGAAGATTCGTGTCGCGTTGGCGCGCAAAACATCGTGTATCGGCCATACACGATGTTGTTGTCTACATTAGCGGGTGAAGATTCGTGTCGCGTTGGCACGCAAAACCTCGTGTATCGGCCATACACGATGTTCTTGCCTACATTAGTGGACAAAGATTCAGATAGCGGCCTACGGCGAATATTTGTTATTCAATTTTGTGCATCCGAAACGATCAGTGTCTTATGCTCGGGCTACATTATCGGGCTACGGCGAATGTTGCAACGCGAAGTATTCGCAGACGATGTAGCATCGGGGCAGTGTCCGTATGCAGATGCAAAGATACAGATCGTTTGTACGCACAAAACTCAACAACGAATATTCGCCGTAGGCCGCTTTCTAAATCTTCGCCCGCTAATGTTGACAAAAAACTCGTGTGTGGCTGATAAATGATGTTTTGTGCTCCAACCCGACACGATTCTTCGCCCGCTAATGTGGACCCGTTCGCATTATATGTCAGTAAATTATTATTCATTACACTTGTACGAGTATCAGTTACAAAATAATATGAATATGAGACGAAAGAGATGATGGATGACTACAATTCATAGAAACCGAGCGTCAAACACTGAAGTAACATAGCTGTGGCAATTCAAACGAAGATTGTCACGACAAATCCATTTGATGCCGACAGTGCTTGGATGCTACATCGTCTGCACCCGAATCCACCGCGTTACAACGATGTACCCGGCCACATACATTGCCGTAGCCCGAATGTTCGCCGTAGCCCGCTAATGTAGCCCCAGCATTAGTGTCCACGCGGCGGTCCCTCAGAGCTCGTAATTAGGGGTTAAAATTGATACGTTAAGCCACACGTATAAGATGATATCGATGCAAAATGTTAAGTTTGATTTTAATTTAGATTGCTGGTATTACTTGTTGTGTATGATAGAGCATAGAGTGCATTAATTGAGACTGCAACTAATGTAAGTTGACCTGGTGTGTGGTATCCGGCTCATTAGAATAGACCATCCTCATTTTTTACCGACGCGTCGTATGAGGTGACTAAGGTAAGTTGAACTCTCGTGTGGTATCCGGCTGTGTAGATTAGACCACCCTCATTTTTTACGAGGTGTCCTAAAAGGCGATTAAGGTAAGTTGACCCACCGTGTGGTATCCAACTAAGTAGAAAAAACCCCCTCACCGAGGTGTACTAAAAGGCCATTAAGGTAAGCTGGCGACAAACAGGCGGCCAGTAAAACATGGTGTGCCGACCCCACTAAGAGTGGGATAAGATCGGGAGAATGAATCTCACTTACCATTCGTCAACTCTGGCGCAACTCCTTTTATATGCATGTCATACTTCACACAATCCTACCATCTCTTTTTAGGCCTCCCTCTAGTCACATATACATCCGCATTCATATTTAACACTCGTTTGATCACATGACTTTCATCCCACCTAAATAAACTTAATAACAACCAATATAATATTTGACAATTAATGCAATTTAAATCTCGTCAAATACACAATATCACAAATATAAATTAGTCAATTCACTCTAAGAAATCAGGTTTTAAATAAAAAATGGCAAAAAACGACGGTAAAAGGACAAAGCCGAATCACCAGTTAATTAATCAAGAACATAATAACACGGACAAAAAGGAAAGTTTCTGTTCAATATCAAAGACACTGAAATAAAACTGGTCTGTGGCAAATTGTAACGAACGTCTGTATTAAATTTCCCATCAGACGTTCGCAACATCAATCAGATCCGTCGAAAATCAGATATCATCTATAAAAATTATGACCGGTCCATTTGTATGTGTTTGGGAATGTGTGAGGAATGCTGCGGTCGACAACATGTATCAAATTTGATACACCGACTCGTTACACGCTCGCGGTAAAAACTTTGGATGATTTTTGAATTTTTGGTATACGTCATAAGCGCATAGAGAAGAGAATATATTATTTATCTATTTGATTTTTTGCTAATCTCAGGAACTACTTTTTTTTATACAGGAAAAGCCCCTTATGGGTATAACCACCCGATGGGGACAGGCAGTGGTTATGTCGGACTTGCGCCGACTAAAACGACCTGTGTGCTCCGCCACGCTGCTGATGGCAAGGACAGGGTATCGTTGTACACATTTCCACCATCCCCGCCGACAGCCGCTCTGATCCCAGAGTCTCCACCTCCAGGTAGGGACTTCTCAGGAACAACTGGACCGATTTAATTATATTAGTGTAAGATAGTCCATTTATCGAGGAAGGCTATAGGCTATATAACATCACGCTAAGATGAATAGGAGAGGAACAGCAATAAAAAATGATACGAAAACGACAAAATTTGAAGCTTTCCTTGTGTATGCTATGTAAACGGTGAAAGTTATTCAAAAATTATGTATTACAATATTGTTCCCCTCTAAAAGTTTTAAATAAAAGTCCGGCACACCATATGTCTTAACTTTTAAGGTTAACCCACTTTAATCATTTTTATAGGTATTAAAATACAATATTACGGTTTTATCTATCCACGCGGGCGGAGCTGCTGGCGATTGATAGTAAATTATAAAATAGGTAAATGTACATTTTATAGGAATCAAGAAAAACTCTGTGCCTGACTACTTACATATATAGTGGTTTTCTGTTTATTGTCACTTTTACATCTCTCTTGATGATTTATTTAAGATTTCTTAAATTTGAAAAAAATATGCTTAATATATTTTTTTTAATTAAACGATTTTTAAAACAAAGATTTATAGGCAGTCTCAATTAAAATTGTACTTTACTGCTTTTGATCCATAAAATTTTTTGAACAAACAAATGTACAAACTCGTTTAAGTTTACCTGTTTGATTGACACTTCACTTACTCATGACACACTTTAACTATCAAAAGATTAGCCTCTGTTAACTGATGGTTAAGGCAGACTATTTTTAAATAATCATCATCCTCCTGCCCGTAGCCCACTCTAAGTGGGGTCGGCACAACATGTTATAAACATGCTGTCACATGATTTGGCTGCGTTTTTACGACCGGCCGCCTGCCTGACGTCAACTTACCTTAGTCGTATTTTACGACACCTCAGTAAGAAAGACGGTGGTCTATTTTACTAAACCGGATACCACGCGGTGGTTCAACTTACCTAAGTCGCCTTTTACGACACCTCGGTAAGAAATGAAGTTGGTCAATTCTACTCAGCCGGATACCAAACGGTGGGTCGACTTACCTTAGTCGCCTTTTAGGACACCTCAGTAAGAAATGAGGGTAGTACTATTCTATTCAGCCGGATACCACACGGTACCACACACCACTATTTTAACTAATCATAGACCTTTATCTAGAAGCCTACGAGGTTTATATTTAAATCGCTCTTCTCATATGATTTGTACCACACACCTCGCTAATGACCCGTTTGGGAAAAACGTTTAACACTGCGGCTTGTGGTTCGTTTTACATGGAGTTATTCCCACTGGACGGCTGATAGTCTGCCGTACTTGGTGACAGTTTTGAGACCTGAAATATTAAATTCTATCCTATCCTACTAATATTATAAATGTGAAAGTTTATGAGTATGGATGTATATTTGTTATTATTTCAAGGCAAATCCGCTGAACCAATATCGATGAAATTTGGCACGATTATTCCTTATACAAGGGTAGCATATAGGCTATAGAAATCCTGTTAATTTAACAGGAATAGGATGACGTTTATAAATGTCATCTATATTATCAATGTTTTTATAATTCACGATGTGTATATTACGCTGTTTGATTGACATCAAAAAGTAATTTTAGGAAAGTTTTTATATATTTCGGTTTTTGTTTATTGGCACTTCTTATCTATAAGAAGTTTAATTATGCCATTTATATCAGACTAGTTTATCCTCCGCGACTTCTTTCGCGTGATTTGTCGCATAATAAGTTGATTATAGATGACGCTTTTCAGTGTCATCCTATTCCTGTAGAATTAACAAGATTTATATAGCCTTTATATTATTCCGGTGTATAAGGAATAATTGTGACAAATTTCATTGATATTGGTTCAGCGGATTTGCCTTGAAAGAGTAACAAAAATACATGTATGTGAGTATGGACTCACATACTTTCGCATTTATAATGTTAGTAGGATGGGATAGTATATTAGTAGAAAGTAGAAAGTAGTAAAAGTGGAGGGCTGGTGGCCTGACTTTGAATAGTCATCAGGAGAGCGTTCACGACAGCTCTCTCAGCTTTGTTTTCAGGGATTGAAAAACTGCTAAGATAGAAATAGAATACAATGGTTAATTGTGCTGACATTTGTTAAGTTGTCATAGCTCAATGGGGATCGGACGGACTAAAGAAATGGATATACCCGGGATCGAGTCCCAGATATCATCAGTCTTTTCTTTAAAAGAATAAAGTAACTTTAAAGGAATATAGTAAATATTAAACAGTTACAGAATCCAAGTGTAGGCGTCCAAATTTTTTTTATTTTTTTATACAGGAAAAGCCCCTTATAGGTACCGCCGCCCGACGGGGACAGCCGACGGTTATGTCGGACTCGCACCGACTAAAATAACCTGTGTGCTTCACTACGCTGCTGGTGGCGGGGATAGGGTACCCATGAAGACATTGCCCCCCATCCCCGCCAGCAGCAACTCTGTACCCTAGAGTGCGCCACCTCTGGGTCGGGGGCTCTCTGAAAGTGGCCCCTCCCTGCGCTGGATGATGCATCGGAAGCACCAGATGCATCTAACGCCTCGGGGACCTTATAGGGTGGGCGTCCGATTAGACGCCGTTGCGTCCAACGTTAGTCGTATTTGACGACAACTCGGTAAGAAAGAGGGTGGTCTATTCTACTCCACCGGATGTGGGAGGGCTGGTGGTCAGACTTTGAATAGTCATCAGGAGAGCGTCACGACAGCTAGTCTTTTATGGCATTACGCATTTCTGGTTCCCATGGCCTCGGTTAAAGACCACAAAAGCAGTATTTAGCCATAATGTTCACATATCACAATGGAAACCGCTAATTGGTACGGAAATAGCTTTGAGATCATCGCTGCTCATCTCGACATCATTAGACGTGCGTCATTCGAGTTAAACTGACGTTTTTGTACGTCAAGTTACAAATCACTTTACAAATCCATTAAGCGATTAGGTATTTAGCTTAAAAAAGATGTTTGTTAGTGTATATTTAGAAAAATCGCGACTAGGTTTACGTCAACTTTAACGTTAAAATACCTTCAATTTTGAATTGTTATTTTACTGTTCCCAAAAAAACTTTTATAGAACAGTACCCCGGTAAGAAATAAAGGTGGTATATTATACTTAGCCGGATACGAATAAGAACTTTACTAATTTTATTAAAAATTGTAAAAAAAATGTCTAAATGCTTTATTTCAGGACTCTGATATCAACTTTGTTGTTTATATTTAGTCTTATCACAAGTGCGATAATCGTACATATTATTTTTAACCGAGCAGCTGTAACAGCAACCGCTGGTCTATTAAATACGAATAATCTGATCATTCCGGTTCTAATTAATGGTTATATGTTAACTGTGTTCTTAGATTAAACACTGTATAACGCGACGGACGTTAGGAGAATAAAAAATGGTGTAATGCACTAAAATAGCTGTTATTTTTAGATATATTTCTTTGTACCAATTCATTTTCTCGAATGTTGGATCTAAGTTCTTTTCTTCTACATAACTTAACGTTGTTTGGGGATTGGTACGGTACATTTTTTTGAGATCTAATAAAATCATCATTCATCAAATTCAAATTCAAATTATTCTTTATTCAAATAAACTTGTAAACAAGTGCTTTTGAATCGTCAACTCTACTGCTGGTTCGGAAAGCTGTTCCTACCGAGAAGAGCCAGCAAGAAACTCGGCGGTTGCTCTTTTTAAAAAAAATATAATTCTTAATATTATTTACATTAAGTCGTTACTGTCTTGTACAGGTTCAAAGAGAGCTATATCCACACATTCTTATCTTCTAAATAATCATCAAGAGTATAGTAGGCTTTCTGTACCAGCCTCTTTTTAACAGTGTTTTTAAACTGCTGTAATGGCAGTGCTGAAATTGATTGCGGAATTTTATTATAGAATCTTATACCAAAACCCACAAACGAGTTACGCACTTTTGCAAGGCGCAAAGCAGGAACCGCAAGCTTATGTCGGTTCCTGCTTTGTCTATTGTATACATCACCTATCGTTTTATAATTCTTTATCCTATCCTTATTCCACTTAAATCACATATCCATTCACATTCATATTTAATACTCGTTTCGTCATGAATTCGTAATTTTCATCCCTGCTCATTATATGTCCATATCTCTTCTTGCACTTCTCGTCTATTCTATAATTAGCGCAACTTTCATATCAAATCAATGTTATGTTAATCTCAATGTAAGTTAGACCACCAGCCCTCCACTCTTCTTATATAAATGGCATAATTAAACTTCATACAAATAAGAAGGTTTAAGCCAATAAACAAATAAATGTTAATCGTAGAAATATCTGTAACAAAAGAATTATCAGAATATAATGGAAGTGGATAGACTAGAGTAAGGTCTAACAAGAGATGTTTAGATTTTGTGAAGTTTGACATGCATATAAAAGGAGTAGCGACAGAGTTAACGAATGATAGGACAGAATTGAAGAGAAAAATATTACCAGAATATGATGATGCTTTACGACAAAATCGCAAAGTTTTACTTATAAGCATAGTTCGTATACTTAATTTAAACTTTTCTATACATACGTCTAATATGGATTGCGAAATTTTATTGTAGAAGCGAGTACCCAGACCATCGAATGAATTGCTAACTCTGCTGAGTCGCGATAAAGGAATCACAAGCTTTCTATGACCTCTGGTATATCTATATCTATCTATACTTATTATAAAACAAATTCAATTCAAATTAAAATTTAAAATATTCTTTATTCAAATAAACTTATAAATAAGTGCTTTTGAATCATCAACTCTACTGCTGGTTCGGAAAACTGATCCTACTGAGAAGAGCCAGCAAGAAGCTCGGCGGTTGCTGTTTAAAATATAATTCTTATTACTTGTTACATTTTGTCATTACTGTCTTACACTGGGTCGAAGAGTAGCCATATCCACATATTCTTATCTTCTAAGTCCTTAACAGTATAGTAGGTTTTCTGAATCAGCCTCTTTTTAACAGTTTTTTTGAACTGCTGTAATGGCAAAGCTAAACCGTAAAGTCCACGTAAACCAACAGAGATACACCACATTAATGTATTGTATTAGAGAGTTGTAAACCTATAAAACACTACATAAAAGTCCGCGACAGCATGTCTCTTATGGGTAACTCACAATAACTACTTTTATGTAAAAAATTTCAATGCCTGAAAATCAGTGTATTTAACACAGATTTCCGAGCGGGCAAAGCCGCAAGCACAGCTGATCTATGATATACATAACTTTGTTTGATACATATAAGTAATTAATATGAATTTTATAAGCCCGAATACAACAGAAGCGTCGGCATTACTCCGAAAGTCGCCGCGGGAGTTCCTTGTTAATTAAGCAAGGTCTTTATTCGGCGACCACAAAGGGATCGGGTTACGTTCGCCGGACTGATGCAACCCGCCGCCCTTGTATCGATTGTCAAGTGTATGTATTACATGTAAAAAAAGTTAAAGTAACGTCCTGTTACAATCCCTCTGTAGGGCATAGGCCTCCTCTCTGCGTTCCTCGAGAGAAGGGTTGGAGCTAAGACCTACAACACTTTTTTAATGTCAGGAAAACCCATTATGGGTCGTCACCGCCCGACGGGGACGAGCGGCGGGTATGTCGGACTTTCACCGACTAAAACCCTGACAGTTCTCCACCAAGCTCTCTCTCTCTCTTCGTTTTTGGAGAGAAGGATTGGAGCTAAGACCTACCACGCTGCTCCAATGCGGATTGGTATGTTACACATATCCCCAGATTTCTCTAGACATATGCAGGTTTCCTCACGATGTTTTCCTTTACCGAAAAGCGTGTGATAAATTGTAATTATCAATTAGACATAAGTTTTAATAGAAAAACTCATTGGTGCCTGCCCGAGATTTGAACTTGTGACCCTCTCGAAAGCGTCAAATGGGCTATCACAGCCTAAAAGTACTCGGCTTGTAACTAAATACTGCAAAGGATCTAGCCACCTGGCTACAATTCCATAGTATTTAATTAATATGTTAAAAAATGACAGCCTATACACAAGTTAACGCTTAATTAACTCTGTGAAATATTATATTGTTTACTCTAGTTTTTGCTGTTCACATTAATAGGCCTTAACTAAAGGCGTTAAATGTTTATAACTAAAGTAATTGCATTATCTCTCTATCTCAAAACGATGTTGCTACATAAAGCTTACTATACTATTGAGGATTATTTGAGTGATAGCTTATCTTAACTGCAGTCAGCTACGCATCCAGCTGCAACGATTATCTTGTAACCATCAAATTGTAATAATTTTTTAAAAGATTAGCCGCCGAGTTTCTTGCTGATTCTTCTCGGTAGGAGCAAACTTCCGAATCAGTGGTAGCTTCTTTAAAACATTTGACGATTCAAAAGTACTGTAAACAGTCCACTTGAATAAAGAATATTTTGAATTTGAATTTGAATTTATCATATCCTACTAATATTATAAGTGAAAGTTTGTGAGTATGGATGTATGTTTGTTACTTTTTCACGGTGAATCCTGAACCAATATCGATGGAATTGGCATCGATGGCAATGGCATGGCAATTTGTCTAATTGATAGTCGCAATTTATCACACACTTTTCGGTGAAAGAAAGCATCGTGAGGAAACCTGTCTATCTCTGAATTCGGGGGATATGTGTAACCTGCCAATCCGCATTGGAGGAGCTTGGTAGGTCTTAGCTCCAATCTTTCTCTCCAAAAACGGAGAGAGGAGGCCTATGCCCAGCAGTGGGATAGTAACAGGCCGTTACTTTAGTACTTTCGTTTGTTTTTTTTTAACTTAACTGACTTGACGTAACTTAACCTTAACTTGGTCGCCTTTTACGACACCTTGGGAAGAAATGAGTGTGGTCTATTCTACTCAGGTATTCGGTCTATTGAGTAGAATAGACCACCCTCTTTAATACCACCGAGTCGTGAAATACGACTTAGGTAAATTGACGTCAGGCAGGCGGCCAGTCGTAAAATATCATAGTAGCCAAATCATGTTTAAAACATGTTATCACTTGATTTGATAGAGTTGGATAAGGGCAGGAGAATGACGATGTAACATAAAGCAACCTAAAGCTCAAGTGCCAATATCTATACTTATAATAAATCTGTAGAGAGGTCAATTCTGTAACTGGAATATATTTCCAAAATAACTATCAGGGGGTGATTAGGGATCGATACTGATGCCAAAAATGCAATCAGTAAAAATTTTGTCTGTCTGTCTGTCTGTCTGTCTGTCTGTCTGTCTGTATAACCGTTATAGAAACAAAAACTACTCGACGGATTTTAACGAAACTCGGTACAATTATTTTTCATACTCATGAGCTGGTTATAGTATACTTTTCATCACGCTACAATCAATAGGAGCAGAGCAGTGAAGGAAAATGTCGGGAAAACGGGAGAAGTTACTCCATTTTTTAAGCTTCCGTCGCGTGTGCAACCTTGATGGTTAAAGCTACACAGAAATCATGTATGACGGAAATGTTCTCCTTAAAATTATATAAAAAATATTCCACGACAGCATATGTCTATCTTTTATGGTTGACTCACAATAAGACGTGTAACTCCCGATAGCTTAGCAGTTCGAAGCTTTCTGGTTATATTTGTCTACTCCTACGTTTATATCACTCTCAGTCATCCCTAAATAAAAAAGTGAATAGTATTAACCATTGTATAAAAAAAGAATCATTGAAATCGGTATAGAAACACCAAAGCTATACATGAAATACGCTAATAAAAAGCCATCGCGCGTGAATACTGAATCATGCTATAGGGATTATCACTACATAGGTTAAATAAAGTCACATTCTTTGTTGGTCCCTATGTCCCTATGACTGCTTAAATCTTTAAAACTACGCAACAGTTTTTGATGCGGTTTTTTTAATAGATAGAGTGATTCAAGAGGAATGTATAGGACAAAAATAACATTCAATATGGAGTAGAGAAATACTGTAATGTTTCTAATGTGATGTCGTAAATAATTACTTTTTTTTCTTTATAATTAATAATTACTTTGATGTTAGATATAGCAGGAAATCTTCTTGGTATAGGGAGAGGGGAATTGTTTTTCCTCAAATTTAACGCGTGCGGGCCACGGGCAGTAATGAATAAATTAAAACTACTGGATCGATTTTAATAATTTTTTTCACTGAGTGACATAGGCTATATATTTTATACCCGTGCGAAGCAGGGTAGGCCGCTAGTTCTTAATAAAGTCATATATAGTGTTCGGTAAACAAGTTACTCGTAAGGTATTGATTTAATAAATGGTAAATTAGTATTGAATGGAAGCCGCCGCTCATTCAGGCGGCTGTCAGACCTGGTGGTAGGAATAAAAAGCCCCAATACCATATCAGGTTACCGGGTGTACCGAAAACGGCAGTATTCTGCCTACAATGCGCTTGCCATTTCGCGGTTTAACATTTTGTAAGGTGTGGCCCAAGTTACAAGATATTGCAAGATGTTGATAACTTATGTTTAAGAGAAACATACAGTATCCAGATAACTCGCTAAGACTTACGGATATCAAGAAATAAATTGTAAAAGATATTGATTTAAAGAAGCAGGGGTTACTTTGCGGAATTCTATAGTATAAAATTTACAATAGAATTATTTTCCTGTAATCAGCGTTTGCTAAGAGAATGTATGTAATGCTAAGTGTATGAAGCAGGGAACGTTAAATATCCATACTTAAATCATATAACTTATACATATAATTTATTAATGAAAATAAATAAAATATTTCTATATTATCATTAATAAAGAAACAGTTATTGCCTGTTTAAAGTTTTGGAAATACACCGAGTCACCGATCCTATACTTATATATCGATCACGACCGACGACTGACGATCACGAACCCCTTTTTCGTTCCGTAAAAATTCACCAATCCAATATGATATCTATATAAAAACTTATTGCATGTTTGGGGTTTTCTTTAAATTAACACTTCTGTCTCTTTAGTCATTAAAAAGTTACCAAATGAAAAGAAAGGCGAATCCATTGAGTGCAATTTCTCCTGTTGTTTATAACATTATACACTCCTCTGTGCAAGCCTAATTTTGGTGGAAACAATTTTATTTCACGAGCTTGTATCAATTACAATAAGAAATATAAAATATATCCAAGACAACCCTAGCTAAATTTTCATTATTTTTTATGTTTTATAATTATTATTTTTAATCTTCTATTCAGTACAAGGCTTTGTTTGTTTTTTTTTAATTTCTACAGTATTATTTTAATTTTGTATTTCTTGTAAGCTTTTATATGAATTGTAAAATAGTCGAAACTTTATTTACTAATGATCTATACATTTCTATTAGCTGTTAAGTCTTACTACGTACTGTTTGGTTCTCTTTAAAAAATAATTACATGAATAGATAAATAACAACTCGCCCCGCTTGCGCTCATAGCTCGCGCCGCGGTAACATAATACTAGTCCGACTTTAGACTGGTACCCTAATTTTGCAGCTCATTAACCAATCCGTGGGCCTCTCGCAGGACGCGCCGGTGGTTCCAGCAATAATCTTATTGTGGTCATTTGTAGCGTGAACGCTGCTATCGGTTACTGTAATTATAATATTGCTTACACGTTTAAAAACTGCCGGGAAACCGCTCGATTGGGTTACACGGTGAATCTGCCGAGATATCTTAGGGCTCGACCGCATTAGCAACTTCCATAGTATAATTGTAAAAGTTATGTAACGGCCTGTTATAATTCCACTGCTGGGCATAGGCCTCCTATATCCGTTCCTGGAGAGAAGGGTTGGAGCTAAGACCTACCACACTGCTCCAATGCGGATTGGTAGGATACACATATCCTCAGATTTGTCTAGAGATATTTAGGTTTCCTTCAACGAAAAGCGTGTGATAAATTGCAATTATCAATTAGACATATAAGTTTTAATAGAAAAACTCATTGGTGCCTGCCGGGGTTTGAACTCGTGAATAGAGTCGCACGGTCATACCACTAGGCTATTACATACTATAATAGATACAAAATTTCGTATGTCTTTTTGAACAAATCGCGCCCTCGATGGCCTGTGAGATTTGGCATAATGAAACCTACACCTACACCTACACCTTTTGCAAATCTAGATAAGCAGATTACAGATCTCCCAGTTATAAGCTGTGAAAGCCGAACGGTAAGACCGTATGCATTTCTTGAGGGGGCCATGGGTTCAAACTCTTTAGACTTATGTGCCTAATTGATATTTGCAATTTATCCGCTTTTTGGTGAAAAGAGTCCGTCGTGAGGAAACCTGCACATCTCTAGATAATTCCTGGAATATGTGTAACCCAACAATCCACATTGGGACAGCATGGTGGGTCTTTACTCATCCTCTCTTCAAATAAGGCCTAAGCCCAGCAGTGGAATAGTAACAGGCCGTTGCTTTTTTTTAAGTGTTTGCTTACGATGATGGTCCGCTCTCCACAGGGTTATGAAACCCAGGGTTTGAACTCATGATGAAGGTATTGATTCATGTCTTACGCACTTCAATCCTCAAGCTATTAGGACTTTTTTAGCTCTGATTTTTTTTTTAGCTCTAATTCTAAAACAAAATTAATAATATATATATGTCGGGGATACTTCCAAGAATAGGATCTGTGTGTTTATCCAATTATATATTTACTATCCAAGATTATCTAAGATTATATAAGTTCCAACATTGACAGCCTTGTTACTCTCATTTTTCTTATTATTTTCGTTATTATTCTTGTTGCCGTAGTAACGAGGCCGTCCGGTGTTACCGGCCAGGCGTATTAGAATTCCCAACATCCTCCCCCCCCTTGGGAACTTGCTTCCCAAAGAGCTCTTGGGAATCTGACGTGCCTTCCAATGCACAAAGTTTCGAGATGGATCTCTTAATGATACCACCTGCAGTTTGAACGTCGACGACTCTGCATAGTCCGTCGGCGCCAAGGTATAGTCGATGGATGCGGCCCAGAAGCCACTTCATCGGCGTTAAGTGATCATCCAGTACAAAGACAAGATCACCGATCTTGACATCTCGCTGTCTTGTCCTCCATTTCACACGTTCCTGTAGAGTCGACAAGTAATCCCTTTTCCAGCGTGACCAAAAGTGATGTCTCAGGCGTTCGATCAGCTCGTATCTGTTGAGGCTGATACGTTCGATATTAGGCGAAGGCAGTGAAGTCAACGGTCGACCCACTAAGAAGTGCCCAGGTGTTAAGGGTAGTAGATCAGAAGGATCAGATGACATTGACGTAAGTGGACGTGAGTTCATGATCGCTTCAACCTGAGCAAACAGTGTATACAATTCTTCGAAAGTTAGACTAGAGTTACCTGCTATTCGTTTTAAATGATATTTGGCCGATTTAACCCCTGCCTCCCAGACCCCACCAAAACTAGGTGCATAGACGGGAGAAAATTTAAAATTAATACCTTCATTGCACGCAAAGTCGCTGACTGGTGCTTGACATTTCTTTAGAAGTCTGTTTAGTTCATTACTAGCTCCTACAAAGTTTTTCCCATTATCGCAAAAAATAGTATGAGGTTTACCACGTCTTGCGATAAACCTACGCAAGCATAGAATAAACGCATTGCTACTTAGGTCGCTAACTACTTCCAAGTGTACAGCCTTTGTAGCAAAACAGATGAAAATACATAAATAGCACTTGGAAGTCTTTGCGCCTCTACCTTTACGATTAAGAATAAGAAAAGGTCCAGCGAAGTCGGTGCCACAAGTCTCAAAAGGAGAAGCAGGAGTAACACGAGGTTCAGGTAAGTCACCCATTAATTGTTGCATAGGCTTAGCCCTAAATCTTTGACAACGTACGCATAATCGTACAGTAGCAGTTGCTAACACTTTGCCACCTAATGGCCAAAAAAGTTCTCTAATGGAACTCAACAACTGTTGAGGACCACAATGTAAAAGCCGTAAGTGTTCTTTCTCAAATAACATTCTCGTAAATACATGTTTAGGGTCTAGTAAAATAGGATGCCTTTTATTATAAGGGCAATATGAAGCGTTGTCGATACGACCACCGACACGTAATATGCCTTGATCGTCCAAAAACGGATTTAAAGAAAGAATAGAAGATTTACGATTTAGGATTTTATCAGTTTCTAGCGAGTGTATATCTTTAATGAAAGTTTCTCTTTGTGAAGCTTTCGCTAGCAAGGTAAGTGAAGTGTGCAATTCAGAACAGGTGAGATTACCAGTTATTTTGGTATTATTTTTTCTAATATTATTTATAAATCTCAGTACATAACCAAAAATTCTTTGCAATTTATAGAGTTTAGAGTATTTATTAAACGGTATTACATCATTAGGTAAAATATTAGTATTTAAGCTTATTCTTGTTTCAGGTAACACAGCAGGAGCATGTGGAGAAGAAGGCCATTCTTTTTCAGGTTTAGCCAGAAAGGACGGGCCGTGCCACCAAAGGACATTCCCAGGAAGAAGACGAGGCTGAATCCCTCTGGAAGCCATGTCAGCAGGATTCAATTCGGTAGGTACATGACGCCAGCAGTTTTCATTAGTTAAGTCCCTAATTTGTTCAATACGATTACTAACAAACGTTTTAAGTGTTTTAGGTGGAGTGTGCAGCCATCCCAGAACAATAGTAGAATCTGTCCAGAATACAGAACGAGTAATAGGAATTTTAAGTGACAGTATAACCTTAGCATATAATTTAGCGCCAAGCAAAGCGCCTAGGAGCTCTAAGCGTGGAATAGTTTCAGATTTCAACGGACTGACCTTGGCCTTAGCACAGAGTAAATTAACAGATTGATCACCCTTATCATTAGTAGATTTTAGATAAATGCAAGTCCCATAAGCGTCTTGTGACGCATCTGTAAAGCAGTGCGCTTCTACAGACGTAGGAGATTCACAAAGTACATATCTAGAAACATTTATGTCTTCAAACAATTTCGTCTCATTATAGAAGCTTAGCCAAGATTTTTTTGTATCTTCTGGGAGGCTATCATCCCAGTCAAGTTTACTAAGCCATAATTTTTGAAGAGTAATTTTATGGAATATGATACAAGCTGATAACAAACCCAATGGGTCAAAGATTTTACAAGAGTTCGACAGTATAGAACGTTTAGTTACTTTAGCTATACTTTCGACATTAACCGAAAAATGCAAAGTATCAGAGTCAGGTGTCCATCTTAGTCCCAATACAGAAGACTGTTTACAGAAATCTTGAAATTCATTACAAGTAGGAATATCGTCAAATATATCAGGAGCATTAGTACGGAATTTCCTCAAAGGAAAACAACCTTCGTTAAGTTTATCAATAACCCCTTTCACAGTGGAAGCTAAGACAGTTTTAGAATCAGAACCAGTATTCAAATCATCGACATAGAAATCGTGCCTGATGGTACTAGCAATCATATCATCAGAACACTCATCAGCGAGTTGAACTAAACACCTCGTGCTAAGATATGGAGCGGAGGCGGTTCCGTATGTGACTGTATTAAGTTTTAATATTCTTAGCGGGAGTGTTTCTTTCTCCCTCCACAGAATTAGCTGCAGGTGACGTTGAGAACTGTCCACCTCTATTTGGCGATACATTTTCTCAACGTCACCTGTCACTACATACGCATATTGACGAAAACGTAGTAGTATAGCCATTAAGTCATCCTGGACCACAGGTCCAACATATTGAATATCATTTAGTGATTTATTACTAGTAGTTTTACAAGAAGCATCAAAGACTACTCTGAGGCGAGTAGTTTCACTAGCTTCACGAATTACAGCATGGTGAGGAATGTAGTAACCAAAGGTAAGTCGGTCCATGACTTCTCTCACGGTACCCAAGTTAGTAAGATGTCCTAGTCTTTCATACTCATTAATAAAGTTAGCATAGTCTGCTTTCAAGTTACATTTAGACAATTTCTTTTCCAGATTATAGAAACGCCTCTTGGCTAGATGATAAGAGTCGCCAAGAGCCACCTCGGGAACCTCGCGAAAAGGAATTTTAACAGAGAACCTACCATTCTCCAAGCGCACAGTATTAGAAGTAAAATGATTTTCACAATACTCCTTATCTTTAGAAGGAGATATATTAGTAGCTAGAGGAATATCTTCGATTTCCCAGAATTTAGCAATAGAATCTTTAATCTCTTGACAAAAGTTAGAATGAGTAGTAGAAGCAGGACTCTGAGTAGTAGTAGGTCCTGTCACGAGCCAACCTAGTTTAGATTTTTGGAGCGTGGGCTTATTTTTGCCTAACTTGATTAGTTTGGAATCCATTATGTCCCAAAAAATATCGGCACCAAGTAGTATATCAATATCAGAGGGATGATGGAAATGTGGGTCAGCAAGTTCAATAGAATCAGGAAGAGAAAGTCGCGAAATATCTACCTCGACACCAGGTAGTTTACCACTAATCGCAGGTATGACATAGCAAGAAACATTACACTTGAAAGTATTCACCCGTGACTTCAATGTTACCTTACATTTCTTAGTAGTAGTAGTGACTCTATTGTTTATACCAGCAATAGACAGATTAGTATTCGAGCAAGGAATTTGTAATTTATTTTGCAAATTTTCAGTAATAAAAGAAGACTGAGATCCATTGTCTAGAAGAGCTCTAACAACATGACAGTTATTAGTATTAGTATCAGCAAGCTCCACTTCAGCAGTACACAACAAGACCTGACCGAGAGTTACAGCGGACAATGATACAGGATCTATCATAGCAACAGTGAAAATCTGAGCAGAAGCTTCTTCAGACGAAGAGGACGCAGGAGCGGACGCTGCGACAGAAGCGCCAGAAGTATTTCTATGTAATAATAGATTATGTTTTTTGTTACAGAATTTGCATGGAGTATGTTTGCAGCTAGAAGAAAAATGTCCAGGACGCAAACAATTTTGACACAAGCGGTGTTTTAAAACCTCACTGTATCTGGAGTCTATTGACATAGATTTAAACTTATCACATTTATACACTAAATGTTGTTCTGAGCAAATAACACAATTAGCATTTTTCAAAGTAGGAGAAGCTACAAAAGATGTAGAAAGTTTATTTTCCTTTGAAAACGACTGTCTTTGTTTTTCAGATTTAGTGACATTATTATACTGCAAAGTTTCTAAAATATCAGCGCGATTGCGCAAAAATTCATTAAATTCAGCTAAAGTAGGCGAAGTATTCGTGTTAGTCCTACTTTCTTCCCATTTGCGACTAGTGGCGCCATCTAGTTTCGACACCATCACATAAACAATCAATGTGTCCCAATGAGAAGTAGGTTCATTTAAATTATTTAAGGAACTCAAATTTTTAGAATAGTAATCAATCATATAACGCAGAGACTTGAAGCTTTCCTTAGAAATCGGTTCAAAATTAAAAAGAGAGTTTAAGTGGTTGTTTACAAGTATTCTATTATTATTATAACGTTTAACAAGCAAATCCCAAGCAGATTTATAGTTAGCAGCAGTAAACTCAACCGATTTTATAACTTGAGACGCTCCACCTTCAAGTGAAGAGCGTAAATAATGAAATTTATTGATGTCAGGGATATTATTACTATTTATTAAAGACTCAAACGTATCCCTAAACTCCATCCATTTAAGGTAGTTGCCGTCAAACCGCGGAAGTTGGATGGTGGGAAGCTTTATACTATCAATATTATGGTTACGAACGTTTTCAGTAGAGTACGAAGGCACTTTTGAGCCAGCTATCGAGCCATAATTTGAGGACACATGTAGAGCAGTTACACTTTGAATTATACTTTCGGCACGAGAAATATTCAAACAAAAATCATTTTCGATTTTCTCATGTTCCTCTAATCGATCGATCTAAGTGATCGAAATCTAACATCTCAATATTATCCTTTAAAGAATCAAACTGAGTAAATAAGTCTCTATGTCGCGATAGTTTTAATTCAAGTTCCGCAACTAATGCCTTTGTAAGTTCCTTAGGATCAATTAATGAAGTAGTTTGTAAGTATTTCGCAAACGTCGTAATTCGACTCTTTATACTAGCACGTTTCCGAACAAGTTCTTTCAAATCTTCCGCCATAGTAAATAACAATTTAATGCCTTATTACAATAATCAACTAAACAGACTGTTCGGGGTAAGTAATGACAATATAGGTATCAAAGAACCGCAACGTTAGTTACAGCGTCAAAAAATGACGACTCCGGCCCCAGTCAGGTGCTCGCGCTCAGTGGAGGTCACACGCAGTCGACGCGATGTAACAGCACCGAACACCAACTTTACGCGGGGTCGGAGAAGCAGTGGCCACAAAGAACCTAGAATGATTTAGATTTTTAGTTAGAAAGATGCAAACAAAGAATGAAATTAAAGACAGTGTATTTAATGACAATATTTATAAGAAATAAAGATAAGTTAGTAACTCTGATTGTTTCAATTCAGTATTAAGAACTTCAATAATATTGTAAGAGAGTAACATTCGTTCTTATATAAGTAGATAGGTAAGTAGGTAGCTAATTTTCATATAAGTTGTTTAGAGTAACACATTCGTATTCATAGTAAAGTAAATAGTTTTATAGTTTTACCTAGTTCAATCTAGGGCTAGTTTTAAGTACTATAGTAATAGTATAGAATAGTATTCAGTTGAGTTTAATCAAGCGGATGTGAACACTGTTTGCAGATGCCAAACAATCATGAACACAACGTTCTTCCGTCTGCACACACAAAGTATAAGACCAAAATTGGGCGTACTTCCCTGTGAGTAGAACGAAAGACAACACAGATCCTTCGCGCAATAGTATCACGTAGATCACGTCGGGGTCACCAAAATATGTCGGGGATACTTCCAAGAATAGGATCTGTGTGTTTATCCAATTATATATTTACTATCCAAGATTATCTAAGATTATATAAGTTCCAACATTGACAGCCTTGTTACTCTCATTTTTCTTATTATTTTCGTTATTATTCTTGTTGCCGTAGTAACGAGGCCGTCCGGTGTTACCGGCCAGGCGTATTAGAATTCCCAACAATATATCAAGTAAATTCTTCAAATGTTGTTCGTGTGTTGCATTCCTAAAAACCGCAGAGGTTATTTTCAAGTTTTTTTGTATTGCTTAATTATTTGTAAAGAAACCACGCAAAGTATCGCATGACTCTATGGACAGGCGTACCATTGTGTTAGACATGAAAACATTTTAATAGATATGTAATAGATAGTTTTTTGAACTATTTCTTTACAATCTGTATCCACGACTTCGTGCACGTCATTTTATATGTTAAAATCCCCTCGATTATGTACAGTGTTCTTATCCAGTAAACCAAAGAAAAATGGATTTTATTGCTTGGAGTTCTACAAATATTACAAAACGAAAAGCGAAGTGAAGCGAAGTCGGTTCAGCTATTCTCGAGTTTTAGTTCGACTAACAAACGCCATTTCATTTTTTATATATATAACGACTTATTAATATAATTAGCTGTGTCAGCAATTTCGCCCGCGTGAAAATTGTGTATCACGAAAATATTTCCTGAATTGAAATTTTGAACATAAAACTAGTTATACTGAGTTAACCATAAGAGATAGAGACATGCTGTTCAAGACTTTTCTGTAGAATTTTTGTAGATCTACAATTCTTTAGTACATTACATTAGTGCATCTCTGTTAGTTTATGTGGCGCACGCGACTAAAGCTCCGAGCAAGCGAGTTTTTTTCAACCGCGTGACCTATTCGACACAATTTGCATAAATACCGTAAATGCCGTAATGTACTAACTTTAAGCTTTAGGAAAAATTGCACTATCTTTTAATGAAAATTGTATAAAAATCTGTTCAGTAGATTTTATAATATCGATCACATACAGACAGACAGCTTTTGGGGACTTTGTTTTATAATATGCCATAAACGCCTTAATGATTATCTAATTCCATGTGAGTTTGGAGGGTGAAAGCTCCTTAAACTGCTTTTAAAAGGAATACATATTTTTTACAATGTTTAATGGAGAAAGGCGCAACTTAAAACAAGTCTGAAAAAAGCTCTAAAGAACCTTGAAAAAAGCTTTCAAGGAATTTGATAATATACATTAAAAAGAGTTATCCAATATGATGTAGGTCGATTCCAGATGCCCTGGGAAGCAATGCAGCGTGAAGTTATGAAACCGATACTAAACGCTACCACCGGCGTCTGATACATGATATAGTCCGCTTACACTGCAGGCCATATTAATTGGATAAATTCAAATTCAAAAATTTTTAATTCCATACAGGTGGTTACATTTCTTAGATAAACTTAACTTAAATAGATGCTAAATATTATAACTAAGTATTGAGATTTACTAGTAGCTCCCAAACTAGGTATTCCTGTATTTTGGGAGGCCAGAGTTTGCCTTTAACTTTATAAATACAATTATAATTACCCTTAGTAGAACAGATTGGGATATTCTTTATTCTCAACATATATATATTCTTATTCTCAAGTGCTTGAAAGTGTATATTGGAATAAAAACTATTTTGGTTTGATTTGTAATTGTAGTGTATAAAAAACAGATCGTTCAAGTGGAACGCACCCTTATCAGGCAGCAACAAACTTAATGCACATCAAGTTATTTTTATCATTACGTACTCAACCCTTTCTTGAAAACACTCTATACAATAGACTAGCCTTTAGTGCTGTTTCTTTGTCAGTTTTGTGGATTTGAACGCATTTAAAGTACTGTTATAACTTTGTTTGTGATGCATTCGTAATTATCTTATATACCCGGCTCAAGTAGTTTAATATTAATATGTATTTTCTATCATAAATTCAAGAAAGGAATTGTATCATTTTTTTTATATAACTTTCGCCATTTCTTTTTTATACTAGAGGGGTGAAACTCTCTAAGGAGCACTTTTCAATTCGCTACGATCGCCATCTTTGAGCAAAGAGAAAAGAAAAGGGAGTTTTATCCGAGTGCCTAATAGATGTCGCGATATCTACAACATTGATAAAAAACATAGGTTAATTACGATCATCATCATCTTCCTACCGTTACCCCACTCTAAGTGGGGCCGGCACAACATGTTAGAAACATAGTGTGACCTGATCTCTGGTATTTTCACTTTTATAGTCCGCCCGTTCCGCATTGAGATATTGTAATAACTCAATGCGGAACGGGCGGACTATAAAACTTTAAAAATAACAGCAAAATTAAGGTTTGAATTTTATTTATATTTTAGTAATTTTTTAGTGCCAGTAAACAAGGATAAACGAATTGATTCAATTTTCATTTTCTTTTCTTTTTAAATAATACTGAGCTAGATTGATTTATCGTTCCAGATATCCCGTACATACTATGTTTCATGATAATCGTTGGAGCCCAAAATTCGGATATAAATAAGATTAACTCATATAAATATTAAAGATATTAAAGGTGTACCATTAAAGTGGCATGCGTTGTACGTAGCTAATGAAGCAAATACAACGCGGGGCAGGAAAAATGTGCAAATCTCGGACTCGGCTCATCTTGCGCTCGTCGCGAACAGAAACCGCCCTCCCAAAGAGCGAATATCTTTTTACTTTTATATAAAGTGGATTGTAAAAAAAGATTGTGTCATTCTATTGCCCTAAGTGGGATAAGCACAACAATTAGTAAATGTTTTGGCTAGTTATTTTACGACTGGCCGCCTACCAGATATCAGCTTTCCTTAGACGCCTTTTAGCCTCGGACTCGGTAAGAGATGAAGCTGGTCTATTCTACTGACCTGGATACTACATGGCGGGTCAACATACTTTAGCTGCCTTTTACGACAACTCAGTAAGAAATGAGGGTGGTCCATTCTACTCTACTGATTTAACGCTTAAATTGTTACAAATGGAGTTACGCGTACAACTGTGTAGTTCTATTATCAAGGTCTAAAAAAGATTACATATGAAATGAACAGTCAACAAGTTAGCTCCCCGCGCACGCCGTGTGGTATCCAGCTGAGTTAAATAGACCACCCTCATTTCTTACCGACGTGTCGTAAAAGGCGACTAAGGTAAGTCGACCCGTATGGTATCTGGGTGAGTAGAATAGACCACCCTCATTTCTTACCGAAATGTCGTAAAAGGCGACTAAGGTAAGTCGACCTAGCGTGTGGTATTCAGCTGAGTGGAATAGACCACCCTCATTTCTTACCGAGATGTCGTAAAGTTAGACTAAGGTAAGTCGAACCGGCGTGTGGTATCCGTCTGAGTAGAATAGACCACCCTCATTTCTTACCGAAGTGTCGTAAAAGGCGTAATGTAAGTTGATGTCAAGCAGGCGGCCGGTCGTTAAATACGTAGCCAAATCATGTGACAATATGTTTATAACATATCGTGCTGACCCCACTTAGAGTGGGATAAGAGGATGATGACGAAGTTCGCTCCCCGCGCGTGTCACTTTGTGCTGCATGAATTAATGTCAATACAAACAAACTCCCAATCCCATTGAAGGAATTATCTCTAAGTGGGTAACGTCGCTCGCAATTATACACACGTCACTCGGAAGAGCTGAGTGTGCCACAGCCTAAAGATACAGAGTAACTGCCAATAGAGATGCAGTCTATACTAATATATAAAGCTGCAGAGTTTGTTTGTTTCGTTTGAACGCTCTAATCCAGGAACTACTGGACCATTTGAAAAATTCTTTAAGTGTAATAGAGTTCATTTATTAAGTAACGCTAGGCATAACATTGCGCCAAGATGAATAGAACAGCAGCAATAAAAAATATTTCGAAAACGGCAAAATTTAAAGCTTTTATTGCGTGAGCGAAGTAAACGGTTAAAGTTATTTAAATATCATGTATTACAGAATTGTTCTCCGCTAAAAGTTCTAAATAAAAGTCCGCGACAGCATATGTCAAGGTTTTAAGGTTAACCCACTTTAAATTTTTATGGAAATTCATCCCTTAATTAAACGATGTAAATAGGCTATCAAGTTTGTATAGTATGTCATAATTTTTAAGCTAAAAATTAAAGGCTGTGAATCTTCATATCTTCTTACAAAAGTTATTGGAAAGTCAAGTACCTAATACTTAGTTTTCAAAAGTATTCAGCAGAAGCTAAAAATTGTTTAAGCCTATCCTCCTACCCACATCTCACTCTAAATGGAGTCGGCACAACATTGTATTAAAAAAACATCTTGTCACATAATTTGGCTACGTATTTTACGACCGGCAGCCTGCCTGACGTCAACTTTTCTTAGTCGCCTTTGGCAACACCTCGTACTTTCTTTTTTAAATTGTTTAAGCCTACTTACCTTTTTATTCTGTGCGGTCAAAATTGTCGTTTCGGACAAACTAATTAAGCGGCGACGCACCAGAAGCCGAAATATAAACATAGTTGTTTATATTGACAGATTGAGATGCGCCCGTCGCGGTACAAACAGCCCTACAAATTGTGTTTTAATTTTTTAGACCGACAACTAAAGTTATAGGCCTGAAGACAGTCGTTATATCTAGCGTGCGATCTTTACATTTAATTATCATTATCTGGTTGAGAGTGCCTAGCTCGGTAATTTTTTACAAAATAAAAAAGAAACTTAAAAAAAATTAGGTACTTGGGGTCGGTCCTAGGTATTTACTTCTCCAGACTGCCCGTTCCCCGAATAAGCTACGTTGACTTGACAATTTATGGCAAAATAATGTTTTATATTCAATATACACGGAATTAGACATCAACAATATAAGTAATAAAAGTTAAGTAACGGCCTTCTATAATCCCACTTCTGAGCATAGGCCTCGCCTCTTCGTTTTTGGAGAGAAGGTTTGGAGCTAACTAACCTACCACGCTGCAATACAGATTGGTAGATTATGTGCAACCTACCAACCTGTATTGCACATATCCCCAGAATTCTCTATGCAGGTTCCTTCACGATGTTTTCTCAGACCGAAAAACGTATGATAAATTGCAAATAGAAGCTAGGCACATAGGATAATTTATAGAATTAGGCATTATTTTAAGGAGATCCATAATACAAAAGTAATAATAAAATTATTTTGCTATAATCGGCGATAAAGTAAATAGAAAAGATAGATAATGTTAAATGTAGAGTCCACAAAGAGCATATATCTACCTTTTATATGGAAGCCACTATGAGCAAAATTGTGAACCATAAATTTAATTAAATTAGATATAACACTTTTTAACAATGCATATTATAATATATTAAAAATATATATTTCAAATGATCTGGCATGAAATTTAATGTGGCAGACCAAATACCACGAGAGCGAAACCTTGGGTAGAAGTTAGTTAATTAATAAAGTATTTTTTTATTTATTTAATATACTTTATTGCACAACAAAATTTCAGAGCACAAAATAAACTTATACCTAGAAGACATGTACAAAGAGGCGGTCTTATCGCTTAGCCACGATTTCTACCAGACAACCTCCAAACAAAGTAATTAATATTGTAACCTTAAAAATACCCGTGGTCTCCTTGGGTATGACACCAGCAGCGAGCGCACTCGGCATCAATCGGGGATGCGCGCGTCATTTATTTTAATTTGTCTCCGTGTTGTGACATACGTCTAAGGCTCGGGCGGTGACGGGCCCCCGTTAATTGAGCCGACAGATTATGGACTGACGCAATGTTTAACGACATGTACCAGCGGGATGGAATTGTTTTTATTGCGTTTAATAACGTTTAAATAGATTGCTAAAGATATAAAACAAAAGTAATAATAACATTATTTTGCTATAATCCGCAAAGAAGTAAAATAGAAAATATATATAATGCTAAATGTAAGTGGACAATCGGTTATCATACCTGATACATGCAGGATTCGTAAAAACACATGCACAAACCTCCACCGTATCGGCTTTGCGATTTTGGTCGTGGAGTCTATCTCCTGATGATGCTTCGGTTGCGGGGCGAAACGATTGTTGAGTTTGTGATAGTGAACGTATATAGTGCATGTGTATTGTGGTGGCGGTGGTGGAGGTTTGTGCATGTGTTTTTACGAATCCTGCATGTATCAGATATGATAACCGATTGTCCACTTACATTTAGCATTATATATATTTTCTATTTTACTTCTTCGCGGATTATAGCAAAATATTTTTATTATTACTTTTGTATTGTGGATCTCCGCAAAGTAACGCCTAATTCTATAAATTAAATTATTTAAAGATATAAAAGTAAAGAAAAATAACGGCCTTTTACTAACCCACTGCTGAGCATAGGCCTCCCCTCTCCGTTTTTTTTAACTAAAGCCTACTATACTCTTGAAAATTATTTAGAAGATAAGAATGTGTGGATATAGCTCTCTTTGAACCTGTACAAGACAGTAACGACTAAATGTAAATAGTATTAAGAATTATATTTTTAAAAGACCAACCGCCAGGTTTCTGGCTGGTTCTTTTCAGTAGGAACAGCGTCCTAACTAGTAGAGTTGACGATTCAAAAGCACTTGTTTACAAGTTTATTTGAATAAAGAATATTTTGAATTTGAATAGAGTTTTTCATTTCAGACTGAGCCACATGATAATTAAAAAGTAACGATTGCTTGTTAACGATAATTGTCTCATATATCTTGTCTAATTACATGCCCTTAAAATGTGACAAGCGAATTAATATTGGATTTGAAAAACAAAGGTTATATAAATTATTTACGTAAAACAATTATCATATGTGACTAATGCGTTTAGTTTACAACCCTTAATCCAAAGTAGGTATGCCTTATAAAAAGTGCGCCGTTTTGTTTGTCTGTCTGTAGTAATTATTACTAACATGTGTCACTAGAAGGGTTGATTGATGCAAAGGTGACAATAGTGGATAAAAACGTTTAGAAATACGGCCCTGGCGTAGATGGCAATCCTGCATTCAGCTATGGGAGTCGTGGGTTCGATTCCCGCCGACTGCTTTGCTATAAACGCGAGAAATTGTAGCAAATTGGCAACACTACAATAAACGCCCTTTTCTACTACTAATACTACGCTCATGAACCGAGTGCAAGATTTTTATTTTAATCCCAGTACTTTTTCTGTCAAAAAGCTGTGATGGCCTAGCGGTGCGACCGTGTGAATCTCTAGAGACGATCATGGGTTCAAACCCGGGCAGACACCAATGAGTTTTTCTATTAAAACTTATGTGTCTAATTGATAATTGCAATTTATCACACGCTTTTCGGTGACGGAAAACATCGTGAGGAAACCTGCATATCTCTAGAGAATTCTGGAGATATGTGTAACCTACCAATCCGCATTGGAGCAGAGTGGTAGGTCTTAGCTCCAATCCTTCTCTCCTATAACGGAGAGAAGAGGCCTATTCCCAGCAGTGGGATAATAACAGGCCGCTACTTTACTTTTTTTTTTTACTTTTTCCGTTTTCCCTCCTATTTTGCTGGTTTTTTCAAACTTATATTACTAAAACAATTTTTTGGTTCTTTGAGGAGTTATTTAAGTACTAGATTTTACCCGCAACTTCGTTCGCGTGGACTGACCAAATTCAAAATTAATCTTAATCGATATTGATACATTTTAATCCTTATTTCTATATCATTTATGCCTAGAATTTAACCAGAGTTTGCTCATACTGTGACAGATAAAACAAGTTTATATTTAAGATAAATGACTATTCAAATCAAATCAAAACATCATCTTTATTCAAATAAGTTTTTACAATCACTTTTGAACCGTCTAAGGTTCGTTAATTGGTAATGAAGCTACCACTGGTCCGGAACGCTGCTCCTACCGGGAACAATCAGCAAGAAACATGGCGGTCAATCTTTTAAATTGTTTCATTTACATAATTAATACTGCTGTTTTGTTTGAGGCTGGATGCTTTTGAGCTTTTGAATCCACGCTTTTTCCTATTCAAAGACGGACACGCTTCTGCTTGGTACAGTCTGAAATTTTAGTTTACCGTGGGAATTTCGGAATACGCCGTGTTGTATTTGGCTGAATAGAATAGACCACTCTCATTTCTTACCGAAGTGTCATATAAGGCGATTAAGGTAATTAAAACGCCGTGTGGTATCCGACTGAGTAAAATAGACCACCCTTCTTCTTACCGACGTGTTGTAAAAGGCGATTAAGGTAAGTTACTGAGGTAACTAACGGGGACCTTCCGGGCGTTCCGAACGGGGTTTATCGGACAGGGCGTCCAATAAACCCCTCCTTAAAAGGTTCCCGAGGCGGTCGATGCATCTGGTGCTCCCGATACATCGCCTAGCGGAGGGAGGGGCCACTGTTAGAGAGGCCCGACCCAGAACTGGCGCACTCTGGGGTTCAGAGTTGCTGCTGGCGGGGTTGGGGGCAATTTTTTATAGGCACCCTGTCACCACCACCAACAGCGTGTGGAGCACTGTCAGGTTTTTAGTCGCTGCGAGTCCGACATACCCACCACCCGTCCCCGTAGGGTGGTGATGACCCATGATGGGTTCGCCTGACAATAAAAAAAAGAAGTTACTTAGGCGTCGTAAAAGGCGGATTAAGGTAAGTCAAACCGCCGTGTGGTATCCAGCTGGTTAACAGTGGGATCATTAAATTTTGTTAAAATCTATCATTACAATATTTTTGTCAGTAACATGGTCAAAATAGATTCTAATAATGTAGTGCGTTTTTACGAATCCTGCGTTTGTAAGGTATGAAAACGGATAGTCCAATCTACATTTAGCATTATATAGCACCACTGCACCAGGCGTGAATAAGTTGATAAGTCGACTTACTTCCTTTTATATTATACAAAGAGACTGATACAGAAAGCCTACTATACTGTTTAGGATTACTTAAATGATAAGAATGCGTAGATATAGCTCTCTTCGAAACTGAACAAGACAGTAATGACTTAATGTTAATAGTAATAAGAATCTTTAATATTTAAATGAGTTAATCTTGTATGTAAATATTTAAATATATTTTCTGAATCTCTAATCTTCTGAAGAAGCGGTTTTAGGGGAGAAAATTCGACCTAGCTAGGTTTTATTGAAAAAAAAAATTCGTTTTATCCCTGTTTTTGGACATTAAAAATATGGTATAATGTAAAGGATTTTTTTAAATATCAAACGTAGTGTTGCGACAGCGGATGGGTAACGAGCGGACCACATGTGATCGGCGCCTTCTTTCTTTTTTTATTTTTTTTATATCTTTTAAAAAATTAACTAGCACGGCTCGGTCATCCAGGTACATATTTATAACTGCAGTCAGCTAAGCACCAAGCATCAACGATTAACTTGTAATCAATCAATTAAATTGTAAATTTCAACTTAAATAAATAATAAGCCGCCGAGTTTCTTGCTGGTCCTTCTCGGTAGAAGCAAACTTCCGAATCAGTGGTAGCTTCTTTAAAAAGATTTGTAAAGTACTGAAAACAGTCCATTTGAACAAAGAATATTTGGATTTTAAATTTAAAAGTTCTTTCCAGAAGTATCCATCTCTAACGGTAAACAACGCCCTATTAAAATGTTAATATTACGGCGTATTTGATGCGAATACCACATACTGATAGAAACGCTTCATCGACGAACGAAGCGAAAGTTATGTAAAAAAAATGATACAATTCCATTCTTGAATTTATGATAAAAAATACATATTAATATTAAACTACTTGAGCCGGGTATAAAAGATAATTACGGACGCGGACCAAACAAAGTTACAAAGCAGTACTTGAAATAAGTTCAAATCCACAAACAGACAAAAAAACAGCACTAAAGGCCACCGTCTATTGTATAGAGTGTTTTCAAGAAAGGGTTGAGTACGTAATGATAAGAAATAACTTGATGTGCATTAAGTTTGTTGCTGCCTGATAAGGGTGCGTTCCACTAGAACGATCTGTTTTTTATACACGACAATTACTTCAGAGGAAAATCTATCCACAAATATGCTAGCTAAGGCGTAAGGCGAATGGTAATTTATACAATTAAACATTTTTTTTTACGGCGGTACATATAACATAACTGATCATCATCCTCTTGCCCTATTTGTTCCCTTTTGTCAACGGGCTTCGGCGAGTCGTCTGCGGCGGATCGGATTTAAGGACTCGACTTCCCGGATCCGCCCCGACGATCCTATCACTATCGCCATCGCCAGAACACTACACAAACAGTCACACACACAGCGTCTTCGCCGGCGAAGACGAGGGCCCCGTTTTCTTATGTCTACCGGCCGGGGCGTCCAGCCTCGACCGTTATGACACTAGGAATCTTCCACAGTCCGATATAGTCCTCCACAGCGCGTTGCTTTAAGCCGAGGTCCGACCTTACAGGAGGCACCCTTATGGCGACACTCCCAGGATGCTGCGGGCCTCTTTTGAGACCCGCTCTCCCAACTCAACCCCCGGCGGTCTTTCTGCGCTCGCCCGTCTTACCGGTGACGCTGTCAAAGCCTTCATGGCTAACAGCATTAGTTTGTGTCCGAAAAAAAAGGATCCGCCCCGCCGCTTCCTTCCGCGAAATTATGTCCTCGCAGAAGGAGGCCATCGTTGCCCATGATTTCTCCCCGTCCACTATGGTACTATACTATGGTGAAAGAGAGATCGTGCCACGAGCTCTGCCCGCTGAACGGCTCAAGCTGGGCAGTCTGCGAGCGTATGCAGCGCAGTGCCAAATTGGGCGCCGCACTCGTGACACTCACCGGACTCTTCGCACTGGGCCACCTTCCACAGATACCTCCCGAAATAACCGTGTCCGGAAAGCTCCTGTGCCGAGCGGAAGGTGAGGACTACATGCAAACCAGCTCAGGAGAATGGGCTGGATAGCTTAAATCATCCAAAATTCTGCACTGGACGATTCAAGCCACCACCTCCATTGGCGGAAAAGAGGATCCTACAGAACTGCTCTCCAGTTCACCTCTATCGCCGCTGAGTCTACCCTTGATGAACAGATATCAACTCTACGCTGGTAGGCCTAAGCAAGCCCGGTCGCCGGTAGCCCCTTACAATTCTGACCGCAAGAATCCTCTGCGCCCCACGCAAAACGAGCTGGGACTTGGTCGTCAGCCGCTCCGACCAAAGGGTAGATTTTTTTAACAAACGCGAATTATATTATAGCAAAAACATTCTATCATTTCTTTTGTCTAATTATTCCCCTTTTTTGCGTTACCGTACCTTGTTTTTATTCCTTTTACGTCTTCTTTTATAAAATCAATGCTTGATTTATTATTTTACATATTATCAAATCTTTCATTTGCCATCTTAAAATGTAATCAAATTGTAAGTTCGTTTCATAGTGGAATCTAACCTTAATAATTTTATCATCGTTTCACAAAGCGATGGCACTTCAGAAGGTTATTTTTCATATAACAATAAATATACTTGTTGAGGTTATTTTATAAAGGGAATCGGTGTGTTGCGATAATGGCGGCAGGATATGAATGCTTATGATGGTACAATTTGAATGGTCTGTTTTGCTTTATACAGGCCGAATGATTTTTCGCTTTTGCACTGATGGGTAAGTAATGAATGAACAGTATTATAACGAATTAGTGATCTGAATGGCCTATTGGCGCAGGTGGCAGTGGCCTGCATAAAGCGGGGGTCGCAGATTCGATTCCCACCTAGAGCCAAAATTTTCTATTCTTGTATATAAAATGCAAACTGTCTAATCCATCGAATAGCATAGGCCGCTGAACTGTTGTTATGTGTGTGCTCTGTTCAAGATAAGTATCAAAAGCAAAAGTATGTGAATCGTTTGTGGATTTGGGTATAAGATTCTATAATAAAATTTCGCAATCAATTTCAGCTTTGCCATTACAGCAGTTTAAAAACACTGTTAAAGAGAGGCTGATACAGAAAGCCTACTATACTGTTGAGGATTATTTAGATGATAAGAGTGCGTGGATATAGCTACTGTCCGACCCTGTACAGGATAGTAATGAATTCATGTAAATAGTTATAAGTATTAGGTTGAAAAGAGCAACTGCCGAGTTTCTGGCTCTTCTCGGTAGGAACAGCTGTCCAAACCAGCATTAGAGATGACGATTAAAAAGCAATTGTTTACAAGTTTATTAGAATAAAGAATAATTTGATTTGAATTTGTAAGCCCCAGAGCAGGAGCCGCAACCTCATGTCGGTTCCTACTTTGTCTATTGTATACATCGCCAATCCTTTTATAATTCTGCATATTTTTGCAATATTAAATTGCTCAAAATATACTGTGAAGACGCCGTGTGGTAACCGGCTGAATAGAATAGTACCACCCTAATTTCTTACCGAGGTGTCGTAAAATACGACTAATGTAAGTTGACGTCAGGCAGGTGGCCGGTCGTAAATACGCAGCGAAATCATTTTGTTGTGCTGACCCCACTTATAGTGGGATAAGGAGGACCCAATCTATTACATATATTAATTTTTAGTATCTAGTATTTTTTGAAGATATAAAAAAAATGGATAAGAGCTCGTGATATCTGTGACTTCCCTTATCCCTGATATTTTGACTTTTCTAGTCCGCATGTTCCCCACTGAGCTATTACAACTTTACACATGACAGCTAACATATTATTTGCATTCTATTCTACATTTTGCATTTTCTCAATGCCCAAAAACAGGGATAAAAAGACATTTTTAAAAATGAAACCTATCTAGATCAATTTACCGCCTCCAAAAAAGTAATTCCAACATTACTTTAGTACCATAGAATTCCGAATAGTAAACCCTACCCCTATAAATTAATAAGTGCATTTATTAATGTTTATATGGATATGGATTAATAGATGCCTGCTCGGGATTTTAACCCGATTTCTTACTGAAGTTAACTATACACGGGTAACGCGGGAAAAAGCTCTTTCTGATTAAGCTAAATATCAATGACCGATAAAGGGCATCTGCATTCAACCGATAACAGCGATGGCTATCGACTGCAATATTCATCGATAAAAAACAATGAGGCACGCCTATATAGAAGTCAATCATCTATAAAATGTGCCTATATCCAACTTTAACAAGGAACTAGCTTTTGTTAGCGTGTTATGGATGTGATTTGGAGTGGAAAAAACATTAATAATCAACTATTCTACTTTCAAAACAAATTCATTCAAAAACCGATTAACGCAAATCGGAAAATATCGATTGAGTTTTTGTTTGTTTTTTTTTGTTGTTGTATTAATAATTAATTAGAAATATCTGGGTGACTTATGTGGTAATTTTTAAAAAAATGTAACAACACAGCCGTGTCGCTACTGCAAGCAAGCAAGCAAGCCATGACGTCACATCTTGCCACAGCCTTTCGCGCCATTTTGTCGTGGGAGATGTGACAGCCGCTGGCATTAGCAGCTAGCCCGCGGATAGCGAATGAGAGTTTGCTTTGATTTTAGCATTTTTTATGAAAAGAATGAAAAGAATGAAAAGAATAAAACTGATTTAGAATACTTCTTTTATTAATACAAGTAGTTTTGTTACAAAGATGTAAAAATGCATATAAAAAATAATAAAGCGCCGGTGACATGTGAGATTCGAACCCGTGTTTTGAACTTTTTTGGACCGCCCGTTAACATTAGGCTATCACAGCATAACGTTTGACAACCAAAAAATATCATTTACCGCGTCCGTGTGATGCCCTGCGAGAGAAGTATAAGGAAATAGGTATTCTTACTTTTGCTTCACAGTATATTTTAAGTAATTTAATTTTTGTACATAAAAATATAAAGAGTTTTAGTTATAGGTGATGTATATAATAGACAAAGTAGGAATCGACATGAGCTTGCGGTTTCTGCTTTGCGCCTTGCAAAGGTACGTTATTCTTTTGTGGTTTTGGATATAAGATTCTATAATAAAATTCCGCAGTCAATTTTATCTTTGCCATTTTACCACAGCCACAGCAGTTTAAAAACACTGTTAAAGAGAGGCTGATACAGAAAGCCTACTATACTGTTGAAGATTACTTGGAAGATAAGAATGCGTGGATATAGCTACTGTCCGACCCTGCACAAGATATTAATGACTTAATGTAACTAGTTATAAGTATCATGTTAAAAAGAGCAACCGCCGAGTTTCTTGCTGGCTCTTCTCGGTAGGAACAGCTTTCCGAACCAGCAGTAGAATTGACGATTCAAAATCACTTGTTAACAAGTTTATTTGAATAAACTGTTGAATAAATGTTTTTTATTCAGACATGTCAGTTCCATCGTACCCTAACCTAAATAGTAACTGCCTTAAGGGATAACCTACCAATTCGCATTGAAGCAGCTAGCTATGTATAAAGTCCAATCTCTCTTCTAAAACCAGAAAGGAGGCCTATACCTTGCAGTAAAATAGTAACAGGCCGGTATTCACTTCACTTACTTTACTTTAATATGTCCTAATTTTGTACTTCACAAAAACCATCGACCTCTTAACACCAAGACATAGTAGGGAAGACTGTTATTATTTTTATCACATAATCGTTTTGTAAAGTGACATTCGACTAAACTTTAACGTTAATATACTAGCCGATGGTAGCTAAATTGTCCGGTAAGTGGAGTCACCACACTGTTAATTGTTAATGAGGACAAAACAGATTAATATTTAACATTTCTCATATTTATTTATTTAATTATTCCTTAGAACTACCAACAGAATTACATGTGTAACATGGTTATATTTCCTAGGATTGCTAATAACATGTACGCCGTTTGGTATCCGGCTGAATAGAATACCACCCTCATTTCTTACCGAGGTGTGGTAAAAGGCGACTAAGGTAAGTTGACCCGCCGTGTGGTATCCGGCTGAGTAGAATAGACCACCCTCATTTCTTACCGAGGTCTCGTAAAAATCGACTAAGGTAGGTTGACCCACCGTGTGGTATCTGGTTGAGTAAAATAGACTACCATTTTTTTACCCAGGTGTCGTAAAATATGACTAAGGTAAGTTGAAGTCAGGCAGGCGGCCAGTCGTAATAACGCAGCAAAATCATGCATCATCATCAACTTACCTTAGTCGCCTTTTACGACACCTCGGTAAGAAACGAGGGTGGTCTATTCTACTCAGCCGGATACCACTCGGCGGATCGACCTTAGTCGCTTGTTAGTTAAGCGTTAGAAAGTTAGGTGTTAGTTTTATGACACCTCGATAAGAAATTAGAGAAGTCTATTCTACTCTGACGGATACTACACGGCTTCAACTGTACTAATATCAAACCAAAAAGTTTTTAAAAATCCTGTAAGTTTTCATTCATGGCTGTTTTAGTCAAATTCAAATTCAATTCAAAATATTCTTTATTCAAATAAACTTGTAAACAAGTGCTTTTGAATCGTCAACTCTACTGCTGGTTCGGAAAGCTGTTCCTACCGAGTAGAGCCAGCAAGAAACTCGGCGGTTGTTCTTTTAAAAATATAATTCTTAATATTATTTACATTAAGTCGTTACTGTCTTGTACAGGTTCAAAGAGAGCTATATCCACACATTCTTATCTTCTAAATAATCTTCAAGAGTATAGTAGGCTTTCTGTATCAGCCTCTTTTTAACAGTGTTTTTAAACTGCTGTAATGGCAGTACTGAAATTGAAATTGAGTCTCTAGAGGTGTCCGACTCCAGGCATATTTGAACCAGGTTTAATCCGTAAAAAGCGCTAAATATGGCCACCGAGGGTCCAAGAATCCGCAAGTCACCGCAGACATGTGGCGACGTCGAAATTGAAACTTGTATTTTTTTTCCCAACAATCGAGTCGCTCATTAGATCGTAATACATAACGGTCGCAGTTTTTGTCGAAGGGTCAGGTGCGAGTTAATACATTTTAGTAGTTGCCAGCGCAAAAAATATAACCCCACTTTTGCGGTAGGTTGCACTTGATTATAATTACTAATTTGTTTCAACGTTTTATAAAAAGCTTGATATCTTTTTAAATCTATAAGATTTAATATCTGGCTTAAAAAGGAATAATAAAATAATTTTGCTATAATCCGCAATGAAGTAGAAAACATATATAATGCTAAATGTAGAGTGGACTATCTGTTTTCATACCTTATAATTGCAGGATTCGTAAAAACACAAACCTCCACTATAAGAAATGAAAACAAAAAAAAAAATATGCAAGTGCAAGGCAAGTGTTCTAACATAAAAAAAATCATAAAAACATAAAATACAGTCAAAGAATGTGCGCCATAATATGTATGATATTTCATCTATTAAATTTAGCAAAATTAATTAATAGATCAAATAGTTAAATTTATATAAAATTTTTCTTTTTCTGTTTCTTCTTAGATGTTGTGAAGATATTTAGGCGCTGGTAATGATACAATGAAGTCTTCTTTTCTCAGTTTTTAATCGTCAGTTTTTGGTAAAAGTAGCAAGTCCGTGTAGTATTAAGGCAAGTAAGTTCGTTACAAGAGTAGTTGTCAAATTTTTTGAATTAATTGATTGATGACAGATATAAAAAGGTTTGTTGTGGCTGCGTTCACAACATTTCTCTATATTAGCCGTATACTCTTTCTTCACGTCTTCACTTCTTGTCCTTTTCCTTCTGTTACTCAAAGGTTGACTGGAAGAGATCCCTTTTAGGGATAAGTCCGCCTTTATACATGTGCTTTTTTACTTTTTATTTTTATTTTCAAGCTATATGTATAAAAAGAAATAAATTAATAAATACATAGATATACTCGATAAATAAATAGATATACTCGTCAAAGTCAAAAGTTAATGAACTTTCTAGTCATAACATAATTAATTAAAAAATAATACTAATTTGTACTGATCTAAACATGAATCTTTAGATACCTATATCTTTAGATTTATCTTTAAATGAGTTAATCTTGCCTTGGAACAATCTTGGAATAATCTTGAATTAAATTAGTTTTTATCAGTTTATCCCTGTTTTCTGGCACTGAAAAAATGTTAAAATATTGAATAAAAGGCATATGATATTTTTAGCTGTCAGTTGTAAAGTTGTGATAGCCTAATGGTAACGGGCGGACTGCATAAGTACTAAAAAATCGAGCATCGAGCATCGAGCAGCGAGCAGCATTTTTAAATGCTTTTTTAAATGAAAGTAATATTAAAATTATTTTGCTATATTCGCGACGAAGTAAAATAGCAAATATATATAATGCTAAATGTAGAGACAAATTGAATATTAGGAGAGTGAATTACTTTATGAATATATTGTTTATATTAAACAAAAGAAATAATAAAGTTATTTTGCTATAATCCGCAATGACGTAAAATAGAAAATATATATAATGCTAAATGTAGAGTGGTCAATCCGTTTTCATACCTGATACATGCAGGATTCGTAAAAACACGCATAAACCTACACCACTGAAACAACAATAACAAGCACTACACACGTTCACTATCACAAACTCAATCGTTTCGCCCCGCAACCGAAGCAACATCAGGAGATAGACTCCACGACAAAATCACGAAGCATAACCCAAACAAGTTTAGTTATGTACTCGCATTTTTTACTTACCTACTTGTACTAATATGCATAAATACAAAAACCCATTAAGGAGTTCATAATACTACCTTCCCCTCAAACTCGCTATTAAAAAAAACTGTATTTTTTTATAATTCTTATTGATCTATTCAGAAATCGATATTAAAACACTAGCCGAAAAGACCCGAATCATCGCCGCGTGATCTGTTTTTAAAAAACGAAATAGATCTCGCAGCATGGCGTAATTACGCTGTTAATAATTACAATGGGCCGAATGGAATCAATGGGCCATCATTTGCTGACATTTCAATCAACATAGCATTGTTTGTATTATATGTTTAATATCCCTAGATTGTGTTATCGATATACGTTTTTTTTATCGCTCCGTCAAGATGACCAGCGCTTTCTGGCAATCCGTCTTCAATATTGAGATGTCTTATTTGTTATTGAGTAACCGTTGAACGTACGAGAGGAATTGAAAAACACGTTTCGAAAATTGGCGGGTTTTTTTAGCTTTAGATTGCTTTAGTTTAATACGAAAAGTCAATTTTATCTTAGCTGTACATCTACTGATATGATTTTTGTTTTTATATTAAATTCAAATTCAAAATATTCTTTATTCAAATAAACTTGTAAACAAGTGCTTTTGAATCGTCAACTCTACTGCTGGTTCGGAAAGCTGTTCCTACCGAGATGAGCCAGCAAGAAACTCGGCGGTTGCTCTTTTAAAAATATAATTCTTAATACTATTTACATTAACTCGTTACTGTCTTGTACAGGTTCAAAGATATTATAACTAGCTTTTACCCGCAACTTCGTTCTTGTGGACTATTTGATGGTGCTTGACAATGTCATCCTATTCCTGTAGAATTAAAATGGTTATATAGCCTATATTATTCCGGTATATAAGGAATAATTGTGCCAAATATCATCGATTTTGGTTTAACGGATCCACCGTGAAAGAGTTACAAACATACATCCATACTCAAGAACTTTCGCATTTATAATATTTGTAGGATAGGATAGGATAGTAGAATAAGTTTTTGTAGTGAAAACCTTTTTTTTGCACTTCTTGTGGTGGGCAAAAAATGTTAAACTCGCGTCAGGACGCGTGATAGCTTATACCTGCAATTTCGTTCGCCTGGACTATTGTAGCATATTAGTTTGATTTTCAATGTCATCCTATTCCTGTAAAATTAACAGGATTTTCTATATGTTACCTCGGTGTATAAGGAATAATTGTGCCAAATTTCATCGGTATTGGTTAAGCGTGTGCGCCTTGAAAGAGTAACAAACATACATCCATACTCAAAAACTTTCGCATTTATAATATTAGTAGGATATAGTTTAGGTTATTATTGTTTCGCTGCGGATTAAATTTTGATAGCTATAAGCTGAAATATGTTGAGTTTTAATCACTGTTGTAACCTTTTATATTATCATCCTTCTGTCCTTATCCCACTCTAGATGGGGACGGCGCAACATGTTATAAATATGTTGTCACATGATTCGGTATTTATTAGGTATTTTAGGACTGGCTTGACGTCAACTTGCTTTAGTGAACTTTTACGACAGCTCCGTAGGAAAATGGGTGGTCTATTTTACTCAGCCGGACACTACACGTCGCGTCAACTTCAACTTGCCTTAGTCGCCTTTTACGACACCTCGGTAAGAGAGAGGGTGGTCTATTCTACTCAACCGAATACCACTAGGTGGGTCAACTTACCTTAGTCGCCTTTTACGACACCTCGGTAAGAAAGAAGGTAGTCTATTCTACTCAGCCTGATACCACACGGCGGCTTAATAATGTATATTTTAATAATTACAGTAGAATAGACCACCCGGTCTATTCTACTGAGCCGGATACCAAACGGCGGGCCAACTTACTTTAGTTGCCTTTTACGATACCTTGGTGAGAAATGAGGGTGGTCTATTTTACTCACCCGGATACAAGACGGCTAACATATAGCAAAAAAAATCCAGAAAAAAAGTAAATTGATAGTATTTCAATTCTTAAATTAGCAAACAAAGTCGCGTGTAGTCGTTATTTTTATTGGTAAATTATACATTATCGACACGCCTGACCGCGTTATAAGCATTAATTTTAAACACTTCATTCATCAAGTATCAGCTGAAACGGTGGTCAAGCAAAAACTTTTGATGTTTAGAAAAATAATCGCAATACCAATAAATTGACTTTCAACGTATATGGTAAATTCAATTTTAAACGCCCCAAACCGACAGTTTTTACTGAATCACCAGCGATTTATCTACTCGAATAAGGAATAGATAAGTGGCATTATTTATGTGCTATAAGCGATATAATCGGCGTAATTTATAAGCTCTCCAAGCTGGAACATCGTGAGCTTGAAAAAGCTGTATGCCCTTATGGAGTGGGATAACTGTTTTGACGAAATCGGCACCGCATTGCAGCTTGACTTGAAGATTCAGAGATTCATATTTATAACTGCGAAAGTCAATGTGAATGTGGACGCTTTCATGACTAAACCGCTAGACCAATATTGATGGTAACAATTGAATCATCACTCAAATTCAAAATCAAAGTATTCTTTATTCAAATAAACTTATAAACAAGTACTGCTGAATCGTCAATTGTACTGCTGGTTCGGAAAGCTGTTCTTACGAGAAGTGCCTTTTCAACATAATACTTATAACTTGTTACATTAAGTCATTACTATCCTGTACAAGGTCGAACATTAGCTATATCCACGCATTCTTATCATCTAAATAATCCTCAACAGTATCCTCAGTAAATGTATCATCAACATATAGATTACTTTCATCATAGAATTCCTGCGAGAAACTTTGTGACACACTTCCACAGGTGCGAATCCGCAGTCACACTAAAGTCGAACGATAGTACTAGCTTGAAAAATTAAAAACACTGTTTTCTATCAATACAATATTCTCAGTTAAGTTATTTATTAAAACCTCTGTACGTCGAGCTAATCGTTCCAGCCTCTCACCTCTCTCCATACATCACCAACAGTTTAATACTTTCTAAAGCGAATCACCAACAAGCATCTATAACTAACTTGCCCATATTAACTAGCACAAGACCAAGTTACAAGACAAATCTGTCAATAACTTACAACCATCGATCAATATAGAGTTACATCTTCATCACCAGTACTCCGAATTATCAGGAACAGATGAAACAATCGCCAGAGATAAACATCTGAACCGTCATCTCAGCGTGACTTCTACGGATTGATTCGGGTCTTGCCTAATATACTTTAATCGGGCTTCGACTGACGTCTTGTTTGGACGAACGCGATATCACGATCTGAGCCGTGGGGGATTTTTGTATACATATTGACTTAGTCACGTACACGCCCATGTTAATTTGGCATGGGAATCGGGGTCAGTTTTGCATCAAATATTTGGTTCAATCCATACTTCTTCACTTATTATAAAACATCATCCTCCTGCCTTTATCCCACTCTAACTGGGGTCGGCACAATCTATACTAATATATAAAGCTGCAGTTTGTTTGTCGGCTTGATTGTTTGAACACGCTAATCTCAGAAACTACTGGAAAGATTTGAAAAGTTCTTTCATTGTAAAATAGTCCATTTATAGAGGAAGGCTATAGGCTATATAATATCACGCTAAAATGAATAACAGAGGAACAGCAATAACGGCAAAATTTAAAGCTTTCCTTGCGCTGAGTAAACGGTGATAGTTATTCAAATATCATGTATCACAAAATTGTTCCCCTTTAAAAGTTGTAAATAAAAGTCCGCGATATATGTCTAGCTTTTAAGGTTAACCCACTTTAACTATTTTATTGTTATCAAAAGACTATATTACGGTTTTAATCTTTCCACGCGGGTGGAGCCGCCAGGATTGGTAGTATATAATAAACATGTTGTCAAATACATAACATAGTCTATCTCCGTCTTGCTAAGACAATCTCAAGAATCATTTCATCAAATAACCGAAACATCATAGAATGTGAAATCCACAATTAAATCGCATTGCGCCTCTACAAATATTCCATTTAGCATTACATATATCGAGTCTATAGACTAAAGTAGTATTATCTAGTCGATCTGCAGCCACATTAAGTGGTTATCACTCCGTTCGCATCTGACACGTTTGTCAGACGCTGACGCCGATAAGATGCTCTGATGCCGATGAAATGCAGTGGAAGAACTTATCAGCAATACTTATTAGTAACAGGTACCTTAAGGAACATTAATAATACGCTGCTATAGTCAAACTGTAAGATCGTTTGACTTTTTCCAGAGAAACACAGGTTCAAACCAATAATTGCAGAACAAGCATAGCAGAAACAATTATTGGGAAAGCACTAATAATTGTATCAAATTTTTGGTTAAGGCATCGTGAACTAATTTGCATATCTCTGGAAAATTCCTTTGATATTTTTAAGTCTGATATTTAGGGCTAATTCGCTGCACCAATATTAGTGTAGATTTAGCAAATTTAAAGCTTATTCACCGAGGTAGCGCATAGGATAAACAAAATCCCGTTTTTGATCGGGAACAGAGATAAAATAAAAATAGCATTTATAAGGGGTGCTTACAAATCGGGCCGGATAAGAAAATATACCTTCTTCTTCAAGTAGTTGCGGGTTATTTTCCACACTTTGTCACTGTAAGGCAACCCTTGTATATCGGGTGTCTCGCTTACAGGTCCCCGAGGCGGTCGTTGCATCTGGTGCTCCCGATGCATCGGTTAGCGGAGGGGGACTTCTTTTTTTAAAGGTTCCTCCCCGGACGAGGTGATTCTGGGATCAGAGCAGCTGTCGGCAAGATGGGAGCAATGTGCACAACGATAACCTGTCCTTTCCATCAGCAGCGTGGTGGAGCACACAGGTCGTCATGAGGGCATTTTTCCTGTATAAAAAAGATGACCCTTGTGCGCGAGGGTGAAGGGGCTGGCCAACCCCTGACAACCATGCCCAAGTTCTTGTAACGTCCTCGGCGAGCCAAGAATGTTTGCCCCATGTTTCGTCACCTCCATGCAATGCATGACGTGAGATGACGTTTCTGGTTTCTCCATCCATCCTTTGTATATCTGGTTGTCAGTCACAACTATAAGAAATAGGTGTTTATTGAGCAAGCATTGTCCAGTAATGATACTTATTGTTCTTCGTAAGTTAGTTCTGTTCAAGCTTAAAAGACTGTTAGTCAAGCGAGAATTCAAAGAAGGCATGGCCTCCGTGGATTGCCTACAGTCAGTCCGGTTTGCCTATTATGTATTGATTTTTCATGATAATTTCCCTAAGCCATAATCTTATTTGGCTGAAAGAAAATGGTATGATCGGTTCAGATACCTCAACTATTCGAATTCAAATACAAAATATTCTTTATTCAAGTGGACTGTTTACAGTGTAGTAGAAGAGTTGACGATTTAAAAGTACTTGTTTACAAGTTTACTTGAATAAAGAAAATTTTGAATTTGAATTTGAATTGTCAAATGTTTTTAAATAACCTACCACTGATTCGGACTATGCATGATATTTGACCGAATACATATCTATGGATTAAAAAAATTAACGGATTCAACTCAAGAAACTCTATCGCCGTTCATATGGCCCTTCGAGCCGGATACGAACAAATACTTACGGAATCAAAAAATCAATGGATTTAGATAAAGAAATTCTCCCTACAGCTCAATATGTCCAAATCTGACTAACCAAAATGCGTGTAACTTTCCCCACTTAACGTGTTAATGGTGGGAACGCGGAATGTCCTGCGCGGCGAGCGGCGGGCGCCGCGGAGCGCCGGCGCCGGGCGAAACTGCCGCGTCACCGTCGTCAGAGCACCCGGGGCGCGATTGTGGCCCGCTTTATCTGGATTGCATCACTATCGGTAACACAGCCTCCCGAGACCTCTGCGGCTCAGTGCTGAGATAATCGTTAAAGTAAACAGATTCAAATAAAGAATATTGAAGTAAATACACTGGCAACTGAAGACCACGTTAAATTCTTTAAAAAGACCTCAAGGTTTCAAGTGACCTTAGGGTTTTCAAATTCATTATATTGTTTATTCACTTAAACTGTAAAACAAAAGCTTCGAAAAGCTGTGTTAAAGAGATGAGTCAGTAAGAAACTCAACTTTTGCTCTTTTCAGAATATAATTCTTATACCTAAATAAACATAGTTACCTTTTTCATTGCTATCTTGTACATATATCCAAGAGTAACTATATCAATGCATTGTTATCATTAATTAATACTCAATAGTATAAAAGGTTTTCTGTAACAGTCTCTTTTTAATGGATTTTTTAAACTGCTGTAATGGCAAAGTTTAAATATTCTATATGGTTTAAATGTTTGCGGTAGGTGTGCGACTTGTCCTGCTTCATACACTTAGCATAACATGTATCCTCTTAATTCAATTTTCTTTTAATGGCTTTTAGGAGTGCCATATTGGCACAGATTACTTTGCCAATGTCACGTAAGATGGAGCTCACACAAAGGAGATTGTACGGTGAATGTATTCTCTAAACAAACGCGGATTACAGCAAAATAATTTTATTGTAACTTCTGTTTAAATATACATAAAGTACTTGTTCTATGTTCAATTTTAATGTAGCCGACTAGATGGTCAAAATACATAGCTGCTAAAATCCTCAGCATTTCATGGACAGAACAAGTCGATACCAATTGGTTAAACACAATTGCCCTAGTAACCGACGCATCGATACGTATTTATCGGTTTGAAAAAACTTGATTAGGGATTTAAAGGGTTTATTTGTTTTGAAAAGTCTCGATTTTGAGTGCTTCGTACTAATAGGATTGTGTATTTGTTTATTTTTAATGGCTGTACAGAAATATTCTATTTTTAAAAGCTTTTATTAAAACAATTTATAGAAAAAGACATTACTTTGCGGAGATCCATAATACTAAGTAATAATAAAATTATTTTGCTATATATATATATATATATATATATAATGCTAAATGTAGAGTGGACAATCCGTTTTCATACCTAAAACCAACCATAGACGAAATCGCAAAGCTTTGCGATTTTGATGATGTTTCGGTTGCGGGGCGAAACGATTGTTGAGTTTGTGATAGTGAACGTATGTAGTGCTTGTGTATTGTGGTGGCGGTGGTGGAGGTTTGTGCTTGTGTTTTTACGAATCCTGCATGTATTAGATATGAAAACGGATTGCCTACTCTACATTTAGCATTATATATATTATATATTTTACTTCATCGCGGATTATAGCAAAATAATTTTATTATTACTTTAGCTTTTATTTAACTTGCCGTGTATGTATGAAGATGGAATCTTGCAAGTTAAATTTAACATACTACCTAATTGAGCTGAAATTTTACAAACAGTCCCGATGACAATGCATGTTTATCATAAGCATGACCTGATTTTGCTGACAAGGGAACTCCTCAACGGTTAACAGTAGAAACATGAAATTTCGTTAAAAGCTTTTATACTTATTGCTAATAAGTTGGACCCACGACTTTTTTTTATTTATTTATTTATTTTCTTTTTACACATATATTTAGAAAAGAGAAAGAAAAAAAATAAAAATTATTAAAAATCACATGTATAAAGGCGGACTTATCCCTAAAAGGGATCTCTTCCAGTCAACCTTTGAGTAATAGAAGGAAAAGGACAAGAATGGAAGAAGAAAGAGAGTGTAGGTCATATAGAGAAAAAAAAAAATTATATAAATTGAACTATTTAATCTATTAAATAATTTCTTCGCGTCAACTTAAATGTATAAAAATAGCCTAAATTATGTGTGTATCTATAGGGCTATTTTTTGTCGACCCGTCGTATGGTATCCGGCTGAGTAGAATAGACCACCCTCATTTCTTACAGAGGTGTCGTAAAAGGCGAATGTAATTTAACCCACCGTGTGGTATGCGGTTGAGTAGAATAGACCACCCTCATTCTTACGGAGGTGTCGTAAAATACGAGTAAGGTAAGTTGACCTATGGCAGGCTGGTCGTGCCAAATCATGTGACAACATGTTTGTAAGATGTTGTGTTGACCCCACTTAGAGTGGGATAAGGGCAAAAGGATGATGATATGTGTGTATCTATAATTTATAAAGAGTTAGACAAACATTTACAACGCTTGGCGATTTGGTGCTCGCAGTCTCAATTATGTCACACACACACAAGGATAGTGTCCGCTTTAATATCGGCATAAGTCGGCCACCAGAGCCTCGTCATTTGCAGTGCAATGCGTACAGGTGAGGTTGACATTTAAGGAAATTGATAGGGACGAGTTACCCTTACACACTTTCCCTTCATCGTTTTAATATGTTATCGTTAAATTTACATTCCGGAGTGATGTTGATACAAAGTTTAATCAAAGCCGATCTCAGTCTAAAACAAATCCCGCTTAATCTCATGCTTTCCATCAATTTTACAGCTGTATTTTCACACGCACTGAATAATATGTTACAACATGTTTCAAATACAACCACCTTCATAAAGTTGGTCAATAATATAAAAAAAAACATTGTGTCGTCAATATGTTATTGAGTTGTTGGCGGCTCCGCCCGCGTGAAATGATTAAACCGTAATATCACTACATATTATAAAACAAAGTCGCATTCTTTGTTTGTCCATATATCCCTATGTATGCATAAAACTTTAAAACTACGAGATTTATCAAAATGATGTACTAGGTATTTGTACACGTTGAAAAGGTCTACAGAAAAGTCCGCGATGGTATATGTCTATCTCTTATGGATTACCCACAATAGCACTTTTTTTCATTTACTTTTTACGAAAAATAATGCCTTATTTTTGAAGCAATTTTTACACAATACAGCATTGATCCTTATCCAATTAAGTACCTTAAATAAATTGTTGATTTAATATAGATCAATGTGGCCGTTTACAGCATGTAATTTAAGTGAACATTTTCGGAGATATTACAGATTTAAAATGCCGTGAGGACGCCGCGCTTCACCCTATAGCACTTCGAATCTAACAGCTATATGTCGCTCCTTCAAGAGTTTGTTTAACAACAAGGAAGCTGTGAATGTTGTATATAAAGACATTCTGTAATTAATGGTAAAAATAAAATACATAGGGAAAATGTAATATATGAATTTAGATATTCCAAAGATAGCAGGAAATCTTCTTGGTATAGGGACAGGAAATTGTTTTTCTCCAAATTAAACGCTTGCGGGCCACGGGCAGTAATGAATAAATAAAAAAAACCGGATCGATTTTAATCATTTTTTTACACTGACTGACATGGGATATATATTTTATACCCATGCGAAGCAGGGGCAGGCCGCTAGTATACTATATTGACATCCATACCCATATCTGACAACCATAAAAATGGTTAAAGTGGGTTAACCTTAAAAGCTAGACATATGCTGTCACTGATTTTTATTTAGAACTTTTAGAGGGGGACAATTTTGCAATACATAATTTTTGTATAACTATTACCGTTTACTTAGCGCACGCAAAAAAAGCTTTACATTTTGCCGTTTTCGTACTATATTTTATTGCTGCTCCTCTCCTATTCAACTTAGCGTGATGTTATATAGCCTATAGCCTTTCTAAATAAATGGACTTTCTTACACTCAAAGAATTTTTGAAATCGGTCCAGTAGTTGCTGATTAGCGCGTTCAAACAATCAAACAAACAAACTCTTCAGCTTTATATATTATAAGTGAAATTGTAGTCAAAAAGGGCGCTGAACGTTCAGAAATTGTATAACCTAAAAGTCAAGATTTTTAACAAAAGCAATAAATTAAGTCGTAATTTCAAATTCACAGATAATAAATCTACATCAAGACGTTATTACAAGGGCAATATATTTAATTTTTTTTTACTTGTAACATTTTCTAATGATTATAGTTTGATATAATGAGTGTTACATTGTAATTTACAATTACAGTATTCTCGGCAAGAAATATTTGAAATTACAAATTTTTAATGACCACATTGCATTCGTATTGTTGTTTTTATTGCTGGAAAATTGAAGAAGTATTGTATTGCAATTGATATGTACATCGCAATTTATTCCGCAACGTTCGTACTGCACGATACTGTACTTGTTTTATATCGAAGCTGTTTAATATTCGTAGTCCGTGAGGGTTGCCACATTCATAGAATTGTTTTGAATTATTGAATTTATTTAAAAAATTAAATAATAGTGTACCGAGGCTTGCTCGGTAATTTTTTACAAAATAAAAAAAAAATTAAAAAAAAGAAGAATATAATTAATGTATAGAAACCGGCTATACTCACGTGTTATTTTATCGGATGAGCCCGACTAGTTTCAAGCGTGGAAACCTATTTTTGGCACTACTGGCACGACTAAAGACCTGCTAGAACCGGACACCGTAAGCGTCGCATGCACAAATTTCTTCCGGGCATCCGATAACGAAGACCAGAGCAGCGACGGGGAGTGCTTAGAAGACGCGCGACCAGCGCCGCTGCCGTCCCTCCCCCCGCTCCAACCACTCTCGAGTCGCGCCCTGCGAGCTGCTACACGCAGTTCCCGCCGCGATAACGCCGCGTAAAGAGCTCATGAATAAGAGCCCCGTATGGGCTTGAAACTAGTCGGGCTCATCCGATAAAATAACACGTGAGTATAGCCGGTTTCTATACATTAATTATGAATTCCACTCACGATAGTTTAAATTCAAAGAATATAATTAGGTAGTTGGGGATCAATCCTAGGTTGATCATTACATTTCTTAAAACTGCCCGTTCCTAGGTATATACATTTCTCAAAATTGTTCTTTCCTTGAATAAGCTACGCTTTTTTGACAGTTTATGGCAAAAATAGTGTTTAATATTCAATATAAATTTTATTATTTTTTAATGTCCAAAAAAACAGGGATAAAACGATTTTTTTACATAAAACCTAGCTAGATCGATTTTTCTCCCCCAAAACCCCCTACATGCTGAATTTCAGGAAAATCGTTGGAGCCGTTTCCGAGATTCCGTAAATATATATAAACATACAAGATCATTTAAATATATGTGGGAATGGAACGTTAGGTGAATGCAGGTGAGTGTGCGAGCGAGACGGTATGACAGGATGAAGGGGGAAGGGAGAAAGAAAGGACGTTAAACGGAGGATGGAAAAACAATTTATTTTAATTATTATTATTAACTTCTAGTTTATTAATATTTTAACATTTAGTTTATATCAATTGAAATTATAGTATTAGAGATTTTTGTATCTCTTTAGCAGTACAATGGCTTAAAAAAATTTGGGTACAGATTTTAAACATAAAAGACATCGGCTATTTATCGCAGACAAAACCATGAAGCCAATCCTTGTCTTCTAGAAGAGAGGTTTTAAGCAGCATGTCTGAAAGTTGTGCCCATTAGAGAAAACACCAGAAGTGAGAAATTTAGTTGGTTTGGTCATATAATGAGGAGGGAAAATAATGTGACGAAAAGAGTTTTAAATATGAATAAGATGAATGTATTGCAAGGAGGAGGTCGAAAAAAAGGTGGAAGGATTGTATGAAAAATGATATGCATATTAAAGGCGTGACAGTAATTAACAGAGTTGACGAATTATAGAGGAGAATGGAAAAAGAAGACACATTGTGCCGACCCCACTTAGAGTGGGATAAGGGTAAGAGAATGATAATGGATGTATGACAAGGGGATGTCGAAAAAAAGGTGGAATGATCGTGTGAAAAGTGATATGCATATTAAAGGAGACACAACAGAGTTGATGAATGATAGAGGAGATTGGAAAAAGAAGACACATTGTGCCGACCCCACTTAGAGTGGGATAAGGGTAAAAGAATGATGAGTTATGAATTAATGGTGCTGTGACAACCCTAGCGGACGATTCCGTTAGGATGTGGGCTGGAACGGGCATTAATTGGCAAGCAAAGATACTCTGCAAAAAGTTACGTCGGGGAAGAGTTGAGCGTGTAAACATTGTTCCATAACACTACTTCGCACATACATACCACTCGCAAACCGCTATGGCCGAGGGGTAAGGTCTCGACAGCGATTCAAAAAGTTCACCAGTTGAAATACCGTGAAGTTACCTAAGAGTTGTCTATCAGACCGTGTACAAGAGATTGAAATCAAGAAAAGCATCGGATATGTAATAATGTAATGTGATGAGCTGAAGAGTTTGTTTGTTTATTTTTGAACGCGCTAATCTCAGGAATTACTGGACTGATTTGAAAATATTCTTTGGGTGTAAGATAGTCCATTTATCAATATAGCATTTATCTATATTTATATAGCATTACGCTAAGATGAATAGGGGAGGAACAGCAATAAAAAATATTACGAAAACGGTGAAATTTAAAGCTTTCCCTGCGTGCGCTAGGTAAACGGTGATACTTATTAAAAAATTATATATTACAAAATTGTGCCCCGCTAAAAGGTCTAAATAAAAGTCCGCGACACCATTTATCTAGCTTTTAAGGTTCATCAACTTTAACCATTTTTATGGTTATCAAAATACTATATTACGGTTTTAATCTTTCAACGCGGGCGGAACCGCGGCGATTGCTAATTTAACTATAAATTTAACTTCACTCCATCTTTTAGTAAGGCCGTTTTCTTTGGATATGAGCTTTTACCAATTATAATTCAAATTGTTTCCTCCCAGTTTATGTAAACTAATGAATTCTACGCCATCTTATCGCCAAGCCCTTTGACACCGGGTGCGAGCCGCCTCGCTCTCCAACAAACAGTATCTGATAGCCGTTTCGCATAAACTTAATGCTTTACAGCTCCTGTACTGACTACACACGGCTGACTAGGAAACTTAACATCATAAGACGTAATACATACTCTGCATTGGTAGATGTAAACTTAGCCATACCTACTTATCAATACACTCGCATGGTAAGATAAAAACCGTAATATTATCACCGTCTAGTATTTTGATAACCATAAAAACGGTTAACGTGGTTAACGGTTAACCTTAAAAGCTAGGCATATGCTGTCGCGGACTGTTAATTAGAATTTCAAGAGTGGAACAATTTTGGACTACATGATTTTTGAATAACTTTCACCGTTTACTAAGCGCACGCTAGGAAAGCTCTAAATTATGCCGTTTTCGTAACATTTTTTATTGCTGCTACTCTCCTATTTTTCTTAGCGTGATGTTATATAGCCTACCTCGATAAATGGACTATCTTACTATCATTTTTTTTACTTTTTAATTTTTCTTACTTAAATTTTTTATAAAATCGGCTTAAAATCGGTCCAGTAGTTCTTGAGATTGACGCGTTGAAACAATCAAACAGACAAACTCTTAAGCTTTATATATTAGTATAGATATTATAGAAAGTCCTCAAAAGCTATCTGTCTGTATGCAATCGATTTTCTGGAAATGTATTGAACGGATTTTTGTACGGTTTTTACTAGAAGGTAGTGCAATTTTTCTGATAGGTTTACATTACCGTTTTATGTAAATTGTGTAGAAGTCGCGCAGTTGTAAAAAGCTTTACTCGCGTGCGCTACGTTAACCAGAGACACACTAAAGTAATGTAAAGGAATGACTTTGTTTTATAATATGTATGAATATTACATCGGTATAAATGACCTATTCGCATAACAATTCAGCAATATTGCTCAGGATAATTTGGCGCGAAAGCATAAAAGATTTTTATGATATCAGATAATTAATAATACTAGTATGTATGGATAGACGGGTTGACATTTTCGATGTTGTTTGAAGGATAGGTCAGTGTGTCACGGCTTTCTGCAGTAAGCATGTAGGTAGTTAACAATTAACATTCGCCCGCGCCGATGATCTGGCGAGATGTCCGCTCTAATATGGTGGATGCACTTAATAACAAGCGCGGCGCCTTTTGAGACTGTGTGTGTGTTTGTGCCTAGAATAATAGCTAGTCTAGGACAGGGATCGGCAACCTGCGGCTCACAAGCCTTGCAGTTTCAATTTAAAGTTGCGGCACTTCTGGTCTTTTTTCTTTTTTTTTCTTCCAGTAAGGAAAAAATCCCTACGGACTTCTTCCTTAAGGCAGGGTGTGTCCATCTCGCATGGACTCAAACAACCTCCCAGAAAAGACAAGATTGGCACGGAACTGCAATGCATTACTTCATGCCAACCTGCTGTCTATAAGGACTCTCTCTTATTTTTCTTCTTCTTTTTTATTATAGCAAAAATGTACAAGTTATATCTATCTTAAATTACTTACACGCTAGGACTATACAAATCATTCCCACGTAGATTGGTCCCAAGAATGCTGGCAGCGTTTCCGCGCTGAATCGCTAAGCTGATTCTTTGTGCAAAAAAAGAGCCTTCTTGTCACCTGAAGAGGCAATTAACCGAGGTGTTAAAACGGATAAACAAATTTTGCACTTTGACTCCATGGCCCTATGGTCTCAACTGCAAACGGCACAAATATATAACTCTCGATGACAGACGCATAATTCCACCGTTTGCCGGATTCGGCCATTTCCGCCGCACCTCCAGGCCTTGACGCATTTTCTTCTTGTTCTTTTATTTCTCGCCGGGCCATTATTTTCCTCCTTATTTCTTCCTTAGTTGCGCCATTCTTCTGCGCTGGACTTCTGTTCTGTAACCAAAAAATAATATTAATTTGTTTTTATACCAATATAGATGTAAGAATGCTAACGCCGTGTGGTATCCGGCTGAATAGAATAGTACCACCCTCAATTCTTACTGAGGTGTCGTAAAAGGCGACTAAGGTAAGTCGACCCGCCGTGTGGTATCCGGCTGAGTAGAATTGACCAACCTCATTTCTTACCGAGGTGTCGTAAAATACGACTGAGGTAAGGCAGGCAGCCGGTCGTAAAAACGCAGCCAAATCATGTGACAGCATGTTTATAACATGTTGTGCCGACCCCACTTAGAGTGGGATAAGGGCAGGAGGATGATAACATCAAAAAATATATTATTATTATTATTATTGGTTAAAATCTTTTTTTTTTAAATTTAATCTTAAAAGGTTGCTAACCTGGTCTAGGGATAAAAGCAATTTTTGTACATATTTTTGATTTGCCTGTTAAAGATCACATCTACTATACTTAGTTTGATATTAAAAGTTGAGTTACGGCGAGAGCGTAACAGAGACACATAGACTAACAGATAGACAGACACTCGCATAATATTAGTATTGATTTTATTATATTCACATTGGACCTTGGATATGTGTTGCTATGTTGTGCGAAATAAAAAAAATATGTAGAATTCAAATGATTAATACACAGCTGTGATAGCTTAATGGTAACGGGCAGTAATTTATAGAATTAGGCGTTACTTTGCGGAGATCCATAATACAAAAGTAATAATAAAATAATTTTAATTTTAGAGCAGATTAAAGAAATACAAAACCCGCGATCGTTTCCCCGGCGCTTTCATTCTCTTTTTATTTATTTTAATTGCATTTATTTAACCTTTAAAAAAAAATAATATAATTAGACTCAATAGCTCGGGATAAACTGACAAATTTGCCGTTACAATGTCATCTAATTGAATAAGTGCCTAATTGAAAAAAAACGCAGAATTAACAACATTTCTAAATCAACGAAGCAACTTTTGATCCGTTACAAAAACAATTTGAAGTAAGTTATTGAATCATTGAATACTTTTACTCTGGTGTTTTGCAGATTAAAATTCATCATCTTCATCTTCCTGCCCTTTATCCTATTATCCCACTCTAAGTGGGGTCGGCACAACATGTTATAAACATGCTGTCACATAATTTGGCTGCGTTTTTACGACCGGCCGCCTGCCTGACGTCAACTTACCTCTGTCGTATTTGACGACACCTCGGTAAGAAAGAGGGTGGTCTATTCTACTAAACCGGATACCACACGGTGGGTCAATTTACCTTAGTCGCCTTTTACGACACCTCGGTAAGAAATGAGGGTGGTCTATTCTATTCAACCGGACACCACATGTTAGGTCGGCTTAAGTTAATCGCCTTTTACAACACCTCGGAAAGAAATGAAGGTGGTCTATTCTTTTCAGCCGGATACCACACGGTGGTTTGCAGATTAAAATTAACCGTACGATATCAGGTATAACTTACAGTTAATCGATAGATATGCAGTGCTGTGTTGGTTGTTTCGGTACATATTGCTGTATGAAAGAGCGGTGCCGATTAAGTTGTATTTAAACCCTTGATGTGGCTTAAGTTATGAGAGCTCGACCATAGCGAAAATTTATTACAAAAATAAAACGGTCTTACCATAAGGCCTGGTGGTAGAGTCACGTTACCAACATGCGTTGGTTAACCGAATGGGCAGACTCGACCGGTTTCATACCACCCTCACACAGAAAACCAGCGTGAAGGAGCGGCTTGCCGTTGCGTTTCGCATAGGTGAGTGTTGAGCACCGGTGCCCCCCCCCCTGCCCTCCCCAAATATGACAACGGTTCGAAAAAGAGTTTTAATACCCCAGGAGGGTACCGACTCTGACAGAGTTGGAGAATCCCTCCCTGAGCAACCTCGCTCGGGCTGCCCGTCGTATTCTGGGGCGGGCAACGAAACGTTAATTGTCAATAGCAGACAAGGGAATAATACTGCGGCACCCCGTCCTACTCTCAATGTGGACTTCTGTAACATTCGAGGACTACATTCTAACTTAAATGCTATCCACTACCATCTCGAGACATCTCGGCCAGCCCTGTTATTTTTAACGGAAACGCAAATATCACGTCCAAGCGACACAGCGTATTTACACTTCCCCGGCTACAAACTCGAATATAACTTCGTGCCCCATGCCGGAGTTGCTGTGTTCGTAAGGGATGATATTTGCTTTCACCATCTTGGCAATTTTGAAGGTCGGAATCTGTCTACCATTTGGGGGCGCGTGGCCTGTGATAACCATGCCCGAGTTTATGCGTGCCTCTACAGATCCCATAGTGGTAATGCGGAAACGGATAGGCTTATGGAACATTTACAAGCAGCTATTGACAATATACTCTCGCAGACTCCCTCCGCTGAAATTGTGGTTCTTGGTGATTTTAATGCCCACCACGCTGAATGGCTTGGCTTCTCGGATACCACAGACTATGCGGGAAGAATTACATTTGACTTCGCAGTTGCGAATGGTCTATCCCAATTAGTTAAGGAGCCAACGCGAATTCCAGACGTGGACGGTCAAAATCCCTCTTTATTGGATCTCTTCCTAACCACACATCCCCAAAACTACCAAATCTCGGTCGATGCTCCCCTAGGCTCTTCTGATCATTGCCTAGTAAGGTGTGTAGTACCTATCGCACGTCGTTGCCGCAGATCACTCGCGACACGACGTGTTTCAGCAGATTGGGATGGTATGCGCTCCTTTTATGCGTCCTATCCATGGAAGCAGGTTTGTTTCTCCGCGAATGATCCTAATTCTTGTGGTGCATCTGTCGCTGAAGTGGTGTTGCAAGGTATGGACAACTATATACCTAGTTCTGTAATTCCAATCGGTGGTAGATCGCAGCCATGGTTTAGTGAGTCTTGCAAGGCAGCAGCGGATAGCAAACGGGTCGCTTATCGGGCTTGGGTTGAGGCATTGGCTACAAAGAATCTCAACTCAACAATACTTAAGAGGAATTATAACCGTGCCTCGAGGTACTTTAAGAGGGAAATTGCCAGAGCCAAGTTTAAGTATGTTGTCAATATTGGTAAGAAGCTTGAACAATACCCATCTGGAACGCGTCGGTTCTGGGCGCTCTCCAAAGCGGCGCTTGGTAACTTTCACCAACCTTCTCTTCCACCGTTGCGCACAGAGATCAATGGACTGGCTCATACAGCAAAGGAGAAAGCCGATCTTTTGGGGAATTTCTTTGCCTCGAACTCGACTATGGATGACCAAGGACTTCCGCCACCTATTATTCCACGGTGTCAGAGCTCAATGCCGGATATTAAGTTCACCCAAAAAGCTGTTCGGCGAGTTCTGTTGTCTTTGGATATTCATAAGTCGAGTGGGCCAGACGGTATCTCTCCGATTGTACTCCGAATGTGTGCTCCTGAGTTAACTCCTGTGCTGACGTGTCTATTTCGGCTCTCCTACTCACATGGCATAGTCCCGGATACATGGAAGTCAGCCCTGATCCATCCGATCCCTAAGAAAGGCCGGCTAACTACAGGCCTATTGCCATTACCTCCCTCATCTCTAAGGTTATGGAGATGATTATCAATCGACAACTTCTGTCATACCTTGAGGATCATGAGTTGATCAGTGACCGTCAATACGGTTTTCGACACGGTCGATCGGCTGGTGATCTTCTGGTCTACCTGACTCATCGTTGGGCAGCGGCAATAGATAGCAAGGGAGAAGGTCTTGCAGTTAGTCTGGATATGGCGAGAGCCTTCGATCGTGTGTGGCATAGGGCGCTTCTTTCGAAGCTAACTTCCTATGGGCTTCCAGAGAGCCTGCGCTTTTGGATCTCCAGCTTTCTCACTGGACGTAGCATAAGTGTCGTTGTCGACGGATTCTGCTCAAATCCTAAGTCTGTGAATGCTGGTGTTCCCCAAGGTTGCGTGATTTCCCCTACACTGTTTCTTCTGCATATCAATGACATGTTAGATGACCCTAACATCCACTGCTATGCAGATGACAGTACGGTGGATGCCATATATACCGGTAGTGCAGGACTCTCTTCGGAAAAGGTCGATGAGTGCCGAAATAAACTTGTGTCTTCTGTTGAAGCCACCTTACGGAAGATCTCCGAATGGGGTAAATTAAATTTGGTACAATTCAACCCCTTGAAGACGCAAGTTTGCGCGTTAACCGCAAAAACAGCACCATTTGTCGCGTCACCGTCTTTCGAGAATACCCTCTTAAGTGATTCGAGTAGTATCGAAATACTGGGTCTCGACATCTCCAATAGCTGCAAGTATCGCGATCACTTGGAAAGGAAGGCTAAGTTGGCCTCCAAAAAATTGGGTGTTATCAATAGAGCCAGACAGTACTTCAAACCGGTCCATAGACTAGCGCTGTATAAAGCACAAGTCCGGCCTCATATGGAGTACTGTTCTCATCTCTGGGCTGGTGCACCCCAATACCAACTTAAGCCATTCGATCGCATACAGCGCAGAGCAGTTCGTATTATTGGGGATAAGGTGATTAGCAGACAACTGGACTCATTGGCGATGCGTAGAGACGTATCATCACTGTGCGTTCTCTACCGCATCTTTCACGGAGAGTGTTCCATTGAACTTCATGACTTGATTCCTGCCGCTAAATTCCATAACCGCACTGTACGTCACAGGTTAAAATATCATCCAAACCATCTGGATGCTTGGCGTTCCAGTACAGTGCGGTTTTCAAATAATTTCATTCCGCGTACCACCATTTTGTGGAACGATCTCCCTTTGGCAGTGTTTCCGGATCGGTACGACATAAGTACCTTCAAAAAACGTGTTTTCCACTTTTTAAAAGGACGGCAACGCACTCGCTCTGCGAGAGGTCGTGGGCGGCGGTGATTACTTTAGGGTAGACCGCATGCTCGTTTGCCATCCTATACCATAAAAAAAAAAAAAAGGCCAGAGTGAAGTATTTTATAGTTTAACTAGCAATTGCCGCGGCTCCGTCGCGTGCAGTAATTTATATAGTAAAACCGTTATATAGTATTTTGTTAATCATAAAGATGGTTAAAGTGGGTTAACCTTAAAATCCAGACCTATACTGTCGCAGAACTTTTAGCGGGCTACAATTTTGTAATACATGATTTTTTAATAACGTTCACCGTATAAACTAATGCAGTAATATCCTGTTACTAACCCACTATTGGGAATAGGCTTCCTCTCACCGTTTTTGGAGAGAAGTATTGGAGTTTAAACCTACCACGCTGCTCCAATGCGGATTGGTAGGTTACAAATATCAATAGTATTCTCTAGGAATATGCAGGTTTCCTCACGATGTTTTCCTTCAATTAGAGGCCCAAAAAGAGCTGGTTGGATTGTGTTAAGTATATATATATAAATAAATATATGGGACACTTACACACACGATCGTCCGTCCCCAAAGTTAGTAACTTAATACTTGTGTTATGGGTGACAGACAACTGGTGAATATATACTTATTTATTTTTTAACATACTTAAATACAAATATTACACCCAGACTTGAAGACCAACAAATTCATTTATAGAAAACGCTGGCCCTCGGCGGACATCGAACCCGCAACCCACGGAGCTGAAGGCAAGGTCACTGCGCCAACGGGCCAGTCAAAGTATGAAATGTATATAAAAGCATTAGCGCCAGAGTTGACGAAATTATAATAGAGAACGGAAGTGGAAGACATGTTGTGCCGCCTCCACTTAGAGTGGGAGACAGTAGAATGAAAACTTAGCTTTAGAAAGATTTAATAAACGCGGATTATAGTAAAAAAAATGTCTGGATTTGAAAATCCCGTCAACTTCATACAATATTGCGGTTTAATTATGTAAAATTGAAGATGTTTACAAGATTGACCGCCGAGTTTCTTTGTGGTTCTTTGCAATAAGAGCAACATTCCGAACCAGTTGTAGATTCATTGATCCTTGACGATTCAAAAGTGCTTGAAAGAGCTTATTTGAATGAAGATATTGATTTGATTAGATTTGATTTGATAATCCATTACTTTCACCAGATCTAATACCTTGTCCCGCAGTCCGTGCCCACCACGCCACTATATATCATAAGTGCGCGTAACAGCGGCGCCTGCGCACGCCAATTTATAGCGGCCGTAACATTTAATTCGTACATAATTTAATTTGAACACGCCGTGCAACTTAATTATGATATCACGGGCCCCGCTCGCGCCGTGTTCGCATCGCGCTTGATTAATGGCGCTACGGGCTTGGGCATCGACACCTTTCGCAATTCTCAGTATCCTTATCTATATATATAAAAGAAAGTTGGTCTAAGTTACACTATTTATAACTCAAGAACGGATGAACAAATTCGGCTGAAAATAGGTGTAGTGGTTGCTTAGAACCAGGAGACGGACATAGGATACTTTTTATCCCGTTCGACCGCATTTATTTTATCCCGTCAAGTCACTGTGGGGTCCGCACAACATGTTATAAACATGTTGCACCATGATTCGGCTACGTATTTTACGTCCGGCAACCTGCCTTACGTCAACTTACCTTTGTCGTATTTTACAATACCTCGGTAAGAAAGAGGATTGTCAATTCTACTCAACCAGATACAACACGGCGGCCAGATACGACACGGCGGCCAGATATGACACCTCGGTAAGAAATTAGAGTGGTCTATTCTACTCACCCGGATACCACACGGTGGCTAGTATATATATAAAAGAAAGTTGGTCTTAGTTACACTATTTATAACTCGAGAACGGATGAACAAATTCGGCTGAAAATTGGTGGAGAGGTTGCTTAGAACCAGGAGACGGACATAGGATACTTTTTATCCCGTTCGACGGCATTTATTTTATCCCGTTAAGTCACTATAAAACGTGGTATAACAAAAACGACTATGACATGGAAAAACAAAACATAAATGACAACTAAACGTAATTTAGTCTTTGGGTAAGTATGTTAAAAATTTGACAATTATCAAAATAGTAGTAGCTATAAACGTTACTACATAGTATAAAACAAAGTCACTTTCTCTGTCTGTCCTTATATCTCTATGTTTGCTTAAATCTTTAAAACTACGCAACAGATTTTGATGGGGTTTTTTTTAAATATATAGAGTGATTGAAGAGGAAGGTTTATATGTATAATAAAATTCAATATGGAGTAGAGAAATACTGTGATTATTACTGAGTGACATAGGCTATATGCTTTATACCCGTGCGAAGCTGGGGCGGGACTCCTAGTCTATATATATAAAAGAAAGTTGGTCTAAGTTACACTATTTATAACTCAAGAACGGATGAACAAATTCGGCTGAAAATAGGTGTAGTGGTTGCTTAGAACCAGGAGACGGACATAGGATACTTTTTATCCCGTTCGACCGCATTTATTTTATCCCGTCAAGTCACTATAAAACGTTGTATAGAAGAAAACGACTATGACATGGAAAAACAAAACATAAATGACAGCTAAACGTAATTTAGTCTTTGGATAAGTATGGTAAAAATATGACAATTATCAAAATAGTAGTAGCTATAAACGTTACTACATAGTATAAAACAAAGTCACTTTCTCTGTCTGTCCTTATATCTCTGTGTGCTTAAATCTTTAAAACTACGCAAAAGATTTTGATGCGGTTTTTTTTAGGTATATAGAGTGATTGAAGAGGAAGGTTTATATGTATAATAAAATTCAATATGGAGTAGCGAAATACTGTGATTATCACTGAGTGACATAGGCTATGTGCTTTATACCCGTGCGAAGCTGGGGCGGGACTCCTAGTAATATAATAAAAGTAAATAAAGTACCGGACTATTACTCTCCCACTGCTGGGAATAGACCTCTTCTCTCCGTTTTTGGATTGGAGCTAAGACCTACTACGCTCCTGCTACTGCTCCAATGCGGATTGGTAGGTTACACATGTCTCCAGAATTCTCTAGAGACATGCAGGTTTCCTAACGATATTTTCCTTCACCGAATAGCGTGTGATAAATTGCAATTATCAATTAGACATATAAGTTTTAACAGAAAAACAAATTGGTGTCTGCCCGGGTTCGAACCCGTGACCTCCTCGAAAGAGTCGCACGGCTTAAATATTGTTCGACCCTGTACAAGATAGAAACATTAAATGTAACTAGCATTAAGAATTGTATTTTTTAAAAAGAGCAACCGCCGAGTTTCTTGCTGGCTCTTCTCGGTAGGAACAGCTTTCCGAACCAGCAGTAGAGTTGACGATTCAAAAGCACTTGTTTACAAGTTTATTTGAATAAAGAATATTTTGAATTTGAATTTGAATTTGAGTTTTACAGCTGGGCTACCACAGCTCCTTATAATATTAACTAATAATCTTAGTCTCGATAGAGAAAAGCCTTCAATCGCAAAGTTAAACATTTATGGACATGCAAGCTTTTACCCGCAACGTTGCGGTGGTTTGGTTCACCGGATTCGCCGTGAATGAGTAACAAACATGATGTTTGTTTGTTACTCTTATACTTACAAACTTTCGAATTTATAATATTAGCAGGATAAGACTAGTTTTACGCCTGTCTTCGTTTGTGTTAGAGTTTATAAGTTATGTGACTTTCAGATTTATAAAATTAGTAATGATATTTTTTCCAATAAAGTAACGGCCTTTTATTTTCCCCACTGGGTATCCCACCTACCTCCTTATTTAGAGAGGATGGTTAGAACTTACAGCTAACCATGCTGCTCTAATGCGGATTATAGGTTACACATATCCCACAATTATCCAGAGGTATGGAGGTTTCCTCACGATGTTTTCCTTCACCGAAAAGCGTGTGATAAATTGCTAATATCAATTAGACATATAAGTTTTAACAGAAAAGCTCAAACCCAAGACCTCCTCCAAAGAGTCGCATAGTATCACAGCTTTTTATCACACAAATCATGATCCTCCTGCTCTAAATGGGGTCGGCGCAACATGTTACAAACATGTTGCCAGCTACCTGCCTGATGACAACTTACCTCAGTCGTACTTTACGATACCTCGGTAAGGAAGAGGGTGGTCTATTTTACTCAACCGGATACCACACGACGGGTCGATTTACCTTAGTTGCCTTTTACGACATCTCGGTAAGAAACGAGGGTGGTCTATTCTACTCAGCCGGATACCACACGGCGGGTCGATTTACCTTAGTCGCCTTTTACGACACCTCGGTAACAAATGAGGGTGGTCTATTCTACTCAGCCGGATACCACACGGCGGGTCGATTTACCTTAGTCGCCTTTTACGACACCTCGGTAAGAAATGAGGGTGGTACTGTTTGTTCTATTCAGTCGGATACCACACGGTAAAAACTTAACAAACAAATTCCGCGGCAAAGTTGTTCGGGCAAAAGGAGAGGTTAATATGTTGTAAACAACTGCAGATCGAATTATGGAATGATATTATATTATTGCGTGAAAAATTTATAATTGAACCTTTCCCCACCTGTAGACATGTCGCCCTACGGCGATGTCCGTTTAGCTGGTATTAAATTTTTATAAAGGTGTCCTCAAAAATGCGACTTTGGCGAGCCTCGCTGCTTTAATGAGGGAACCTTGTTTGGACATGTGCATAGAGCATCTTCACCTTTCATCGGTGCAATTACGTAGTTACTTTTGTCATCTTTTACGAAACTTTTTCAAATGAAATAAAATAACGTAAAAGATTTGACACATAGAAAAGGTTGGTTCCTAAAAGCGAAACTGGTAACAAAATTAATTTAACTTGCTCAATGCTTGCCGACCGTTTTTCTAACACAAAAGTAATAATAAAATTATTTTGCTAAAATCCAATAGCAAAATAATTTTATTATTACTTTTGTATTATGGATCTCCGCAAAGTAACGTCTAATTCTATAGACCTTTTTTCTTTTCCGTTCCATTTATTTATAAGTTATACTCTTCCATACCTCCTCTAAAAATATCTCTTACGGTCTATCTCTTGTCAATCCTAACCTTAAGTAGTTTTTAATATTTGATATGATATGTATATTTTGAATATCTATGCCACTCTAAGTGCGGTAAGCACAACATGTCATAAATATGTTGTCACATGTTTCGGCTAGGTATTTTACGACCGGCCGCCTGCCTGACATTAACTTACTTTTGTCGTCTTTTACGACACTTCAGTAAAAAAAACTGTGGTCTATTCTACTCAGCTGGATTAACGTATCTTACTCGCCTTTTTTATACTTATTTATTGATGGAAATAAAAATACGTCGGTAATAAAGAGGGTGATCTAATCTAATCAGCCCGCTACCACACTGCGGGTCAACTTACCTTAGTCGCCTTTTTATACTTCTTTATTGATGTAAAAAAAATATTTTTACTGCCTGACATCGACTTACTTTTGTCGTCTTTTACGATACCTCGGTAATAAAGGGTGGTCTATTCTACTCAGCCGGCTACCACAAGACGGGTCAACTCACCTTAGTCGCCTTTTTATATACTTCTTTATTGATGTAAATAAAAAAGTACTTTTACTACCAGATATTAACTTACTTTGTCACCTTTCGAGACACCTCGGTATTAAAGAGTGTGGTCTATTCTATTCAGCCGGATACGACACGGCGTATACAAAAATCTTAATACGAATTATGTTAATAAACTCCCAGTTCCACCTCGTTTCTGCCTGTGCCCATATCTTCAGATCTCCATATTATTGAAGTTGCCTGAATCATGAACAATTAAAAGTCAGGTATCCATTCGAACCAGTTCCCAAACCGAATAACTCCATTCGATACGTGATAAACATTCTTTTGGACATGAGTAATTATTTCTGGTAAATTGGCCTACAATTATTGTCCGATATGTTGGTTATTTTTTTGCAAGTTAACTTATAAGGCGAGCAGTCGGTCAATGGCTTTATCGGTTTATTATATTTTACTGAGCTCTTACAATTCAGGGTCGGTGACTGTATTAAGAAATTTTGAGAAATAAGCTTTATTTCTAGAATCTCTTTTTGATATCACCTTCTGTATGCCACTTTTCCTCTCTTCTTTCATCTAGATATCCTCAGATTTTGTCTTCTCTATCACTTCTATCTCCGTCCCCTCTATTCCCTCTTTTTCCATTCCCTCTATCGTCTCTTTCTCCATCCTTCATATCCTATTTCGCTTTCTCTAACTTCGTCCTTTTGTTTTTCTTTTGTTACATATGAGACATTCAAAATTAAAAAACTTTGATAGCCCAGCGGTGACACCGCACGACTCTACAGTGAAGATCACGGGTTCAAACCCCAGGCTGACAACAATAGATAGCCTATTCCTAAATGCTCTCTCTTTGATTTTTGATCTTTGAACCCTCTATCTATCATTCTCATGTTCATCCTTTTTCCTTTTATCTAGGTCTCCTCTAATCACGTCTATTCTTCCGCTTCTATTTCGTTTTCCTCTATCCCCTCTTTTTCCATGTCTTCCATCGCATTCTCTCTCTATTCTACGTCCTTGACATCCACAATTTCGATTTCTTTTAATCCATCCGCTTTCACTCTTTTCCTTTTGTTACATATAAGTCCCTAGGTACCCATCCACAAAAGTTTATAACCATTTAAGACACGTAGCAGGCGAAGAGCAGAGCAGAATGGATTAAAACAGAATCGTTAAATTTTTAAAAAAAACATGAGATGTAACATCAATTATTTGTCACGATAATAAGGTGACCCTGGTCTATTCGTGTACACTGGAAGTTTCTAATGAATGAATAAATGAACAATACTACAAAGTAAAAAATAAAAACAGATCAAGGATTGAGAAACATTAATTTTGATCGTAAGACATTCGCAGATCGCAATCACGAGACCGCGTCCGATACAACGGCCGTACAAACAATCCAGCGCTGCACATTAATTAATTAACAGGCCATTATCTCGCTTCTTATTATCTCTTTAGGATTTCGCGTCTTTTCTTAACACCGCTCATTGTTATCACTGATCATCGCAAAAAGTCGTATCGCGCCGACAAAAGCCGATACAGTAACATTGCTGGCAAGGAATCTGAAGGAACCCGCGCTCATTAACGCTTCTCATGCGCGACTGTACACCACGATCCGACATGTTATATCTATACCTTCAGTTTTACTCAATAATATAACTTAAGTACAAGCAAATAAAGTTTAATTTGAAACAACAATAACTTCCCGAGTAATGTGAACTAAAACGCTACAAGATAATCGAATTGCAAAAGCGACTTAGTTACCTTATACAAAAGACTAATATCGTCGTACATAAAAGGCGAGATAAAAGACATTACGGTGACAATTTTGAAATTGCAACTACATCGACGTCGTTCTAAGTATACGAGGATTTTTAAAAGAATAACTACTCAAACTTTATATCAAATAAGGTTGATTTTTGCTTACAATTCAAACGTACTTTGATCGTTTTGGTAGAATTAAAGTCGAATGGTGTGCGATTAGTGTTTTTGCGTCGGTCGCGTAATTAGGGGCTATCGGCGGTGCGTATGAAGACATAAATAAAACCAGCACGCCTGAATTAGCTGCTGTTGGTAAGGGATTACACATTGCTGATAACAATTTAAACCTTATCACGTATACATTAAGTTCTATAGGTATTCGCCGATTCGGCAACGGTTACATGAAAGTTCGATCGATCGAGATATTTCTGTCTCCGGTGAAAAAGTTAAATATTTTTCCATTAAACTTTAAACAATGCAGATCGTCTAGTGGCTTACAGTATACTCGCAACGTCCTCTGTCATAAAATATTCGATGCATTTAAAAGGTTAATCATTCTATAGCTAGCAGTGTTTAATAACATAATTACAATGCAATTATATCTGCATAGCATTTGCTAATTTTATACGCCTTTTTTTCCTTTAAAATCATTTTCCGATCCTTAAACATTAGCCTTAGATCATGCATCGTATAAGACTAAAATGTCATCACCCTCCTGCCCTTATCCCACTCTAAGTGGGGACACAAAACGTGTTATGTTTAGTTTTTTTTTAAATTTCAAAATCCTTTCAGATTCAAACAAGATTACGGTTAAATAATGTTTAAAAGATTGACCGCGGAGTGTCTTGCTGGTTCTTCTAGGTAAGAGCAACATTCCGAACCAGTTGTAGCTTCATAATCATATTGATACTTGACGATTCAAAATTGCTTGTTAAATTATTTTGATTTGATTTAACTGCCTGTTACTATCCCACTGCTGGACATAGGCCTCCTCTCTCCGTTTTTGTAGAAGTTTTGGAGCTAAGATCTACCACGCTGCTACAATGCGGATTGGTAAGTTACACATATCCCTAGAACTCTCTAGAGATATGCATGTTTCCTCGCGATATTTTCCTTCAGCAAAAAGCGTGTGATAAATTGCAATTATCAATTAAACACATAAGTCATTGGTATCTGCTCGTGCTTTGAACCCTTAACCTCCTCAAAAGTGTCGCATTGTGCCATCGTTTAACAATCACAGCTTCTCCCATTATAATCACATCTCTATCTCACATTGTGCCAAATTTAATCTACAGTGCATTAGCAGCTAAAGTATAACAGACAAACATTAATAATATATAGATAGTGAAAGATGACTGACAGAGAGTGGTTAGTGCACAGTGCATCGTACATTTTGCATGATGGGAATTTTTTATCGGCTTACAATTTTAGCATTCTTCCACGGACCTAGTTGATTCGTTGTAATTAAGTATCAATTTTTGCGAATTCGCATGACAAGAATTTATTTGTAGAAATATACAACTTAGTACATCAATACGAAGAAAAAATTACAATTTAAAAAATATGACTGGTGATCGGCACAACATGTTATAAACATGTTGTCACATGATTTGGCTACGTATCTTACTACCGGCCGCCAGTTTGGCGTCAACTTACTTTAGCCGCATTTAACGACTAAGGAATAGGGTGGTCTATTCTACTCAACCGGATACCACACGGCGGGTCGACTTACCTTAGTTTCCTTTTACGGCACTTCGGTAAGAAAGAGGGTGGTCTATTCTAATTAGCTGGATACCACACGGCAAATCCGGAGTTACAGAAACGTGTTAAAAGTGATCGGAGTCCAGAGAGTTAAAACTAGGTACATAGGGAGGTTAAGAATTTTATAAAGGTTAAGATGGGGCATGGTGCAAGCACTGTTCTAACCTCAACCATAATAATAACCAAACTCAACATTTGAAGCAATAAATTTTATATTTATATTTTATTTACAAATATTTTAAGTAATTTAATTTATGTACATAAAAATATAAAGAATTATAAAACGATAGGTGATGTATATAATAGACCAAGTAGGAACCGACATAAGCTTGCGGCTCCTGCTTTGCGCCTTGCAAAAGTACGTAAATCATTTGTGGGTTTGATCTATAATAAAATTCCGCAATCAATTTTAGCTTGCCATTACAGCAGCTTAAAACAACTATTGAAGACTGATACAGAAAGCCTACTATACTCTTGAGGATTATTTATATGATAAGAATGCGTGGATATAGCTACTGTCCGACCCTGTACAGGATAGTAATGACAACCTAACTAGTAATAAGTATTATTTTGAAAAGAGCAACCGCCTAGTTTCTTGCTGGCTCTTCTCGGTAGGAACAGCTTTCCGAACCAGCAGTAGAGTTGACGATTCAAAAGCACTTGTTTACAAGTTTATTTCAATAAAGAGTATTTTTAATTTGAATTTGAATTTAAAATTAAACTCAAACGATAATTTTTCAATTTAATTCTATAAGAAATGCAAAAAAAGTCTCCAACGCTGCATTGGTAACAGTAAATTTCAAATGGAAAGATACATAATAAATAGTAATTATGTATTCATAACGTGTAGCTCTACTATCATGTGAAACTCGCCTACTTTTTAGTTCCTAAGGTTTCTATCAAAGTGTGAGCGATTATTGATTTCTTCCTACTAGAAAGTTCCGTTTGGAATATTCCGAGAGCTATATTGGTTAAAATACTAATTTATGATTCAAATTTAAATTTAAAATATTTTTCATTCAAATAAATTTGTAAACAAGTACTTTTGAATCCTCAACTCTACTGACGGTTCGGAAAGCTGTTCCTACGGAGAGGAGCCAGCAAGAAAACCGGCGGTTGTTCTTTTAAAAATATAATATTGAGATAAATAAGTCATGATCATAAATTATTTTCATATAGATTAGAAATATACAATAATGTTGTGTGTGTGACAAACTATTGATCGAAAACGCAATCACGATAGCACTGCACACATTCACTACAACAATCGTATCAACTCTTAAGCGAAGGATCTCCTTCGTTTAAGAGTTCGTGTAGTCTATCTGACTACACGAAAAAATTCGCAGTTACAATTTATCTAAGAAGGCAACATGAAATTAAGACGGATTTTTGGCGCTCCTGACTATTTGACCTTAGTTAGCCCTTATACCTCTTAGTATTTAAGTAATGTTTCAGAGAAAAGTCTTATTTTTCTAAATTTCCTTGCAATTTTCGATGCTTCTCTCTAAAGGACTCTTTTCTGTTTAAAAAAATAAAGCTAATTTATCTTTCTTAAATTTTGGGTACATACCTATATATATATATACATACATATATATACCTATTTTTGTTAAAAAAAATTAATGATCTATATGGAGGACAAACTTTTATAAAAAAAATTATAGATGGATACTCGGTTTGGATTATGCGTTATAAACATTAGACCATTACAACTTAAACATTTTATTTACAAAAAGCGGTTATTTTACAGGCGAAGCGATAAGTGATTATTATAAATTAACTTAATTACTTTAAAATATTAATTATTATAAATTTATTACACAAGTTCAAAAAAGCATTTGAAAAGACACTTGTTCATAAAGCTGATTAATTGTTGAAAACTATGTTAATGATAGAAAGCTTGGATTTAAATCTCGACCAGCTACGCACTAGATTATATTTTGATTTGTGAACATTTACAAATACATTATTGAAATACTTAATTTTGAAAAGAGTGACCGCCAAGTTTCTTGCTGGTTCTTCTCGGTAAGAGCACCTTTCAGAACCAGTCGTAGCTTCATTGTAATTTGACGATTCAAAAGTGCTTGTAAAAGCCAATTTTTTTTTATTATTATAAAGAACAACCAAAAGGGAGTACTTTATTGATGTTGCGATCTAGCCAAGAGGCTAATAAGCAACCTAAAGATTACCTAAACTTATAAATTAACTTATATCTAAGAATAGGTCCAGTGACTTATCTTAGTCTTTCTTGTTATGAAAAGTCAATTTGAATAAAGAATTATTTGAATTTAAATTTAAAAATCGCTATTTATGCACGATTAAAAATCGCTCTCACTTCAACAGTATCTTTATATAATCGATACCACTTACATTTTTTCCTTATCACTACTAAAAGTTAACACGTTTAATTAATCTTCGCCTAGAACGCGTAAATGTCAGTAATTTATGTAAATATGCTCGTTTCATATTTATTAGCAATTTGCTTTGCTAAAACGTCTCACCAGTCTTACCGAATTCAGGCGTGAATTATTTTTTTTCGTATTTATCGCTGATGTGATAGCTCAGCGGTGAATCTGTACGACTCTTTCGAGAGATCTCGGGATCAAACCCGGGCAGACACCAATGAGATTTTCTGTTAAAACTTAATGATAATAATAAAAATAAAATACTTTATTGCACATTAAAACAAATTCGGTGCATGAAACTTAAAATTAAACAGAAAGATGCGCAAAGGCGGCCTTATCACTAATAGCAATCTCTTACAGGCTACCTACCTTATGTGCGTAATTGATAATTGCAATTTATCACACGCTTTTCGGTGAAGGAAAAAATCGCGAGGAAACCTACATATCTTTAGAGAATTATAGGGATATGTGTAACAGACACTTGTAAAACTTATCTATCTAATTGATAATTGAAATTTATCACACTTTTCGGTGAAGGAAAACATCGTGAGGAAACCTGCATATCTCTAGAATTATGGGGATATGTGTAACCTACCAATCCGCATTGGAACATCGTGGTAGGTCTTAACTCCAATCCTTATCTCCCAAAAACGGAGAGAAGAGGCCTATGCCCAGCAGTGGGAGAGTAACAGACCGTTACTCTACTTTTTTATATTTATAGCTATTTATTTGGTATTTCAAGTACAGAACTATACCCATTTTATGTAATCGAGGCATCAGATACATGGTTGTAAAAAGAATGGCGTGGTGGGCACGAACACCGTGGCAATCTATTAGACATGGTGGAATAAGTAATAGAAATGTAGTGTTAATAGTTAATATACTATTATTTCCAACCATTTGTTTCACTTTTGACATATACACATTAATGTATTTCCGTAAATTTGACAGTAAAATCATAGTAAACATGCTTTATGGGCATTTTGTTTTTTTTTAATAATGACATGACGTCCATTATTATTATAACCGATATTTATTGAGTAGAATGATTGAAATTTAACTTATTTTTTATTTGAATAATTCTTTCAAGATAAGATATTGATAAAATGTAAGATAGTCCATTTATTGAGAAGAATATAGGCTATATAACATCACGGTAAGATGAATAAGAGAGGAGCAGCAATAAAAAATAGTATGAAAACGGCAAAATTTAAAGCTTTCCTTGCGTGCGCTGACTAAACGGTTAAAGTTATTGAGAAATCATGTAATACAAAATTGTTCCCTCTAGAAGTTCCAAATAAAAGTCCGCGACAGCATATATCTAGCTTCTAAGGTTAACCCACTTTAACCGATTTTTATGGTTATCAAAAGACTATATCGCGGTATTAATTTTTCCACGCAAGCGGAGCCGCTGGTGATTGCTAGTATTCAATAAAAACATTCCCGATATCTTATTTCTTGTAGAATCGTTAAAAACAAGGATAGTTTCAACCTCCAGTCATGCATGACAGCACCCGACTTGATTACTAATTACAATTTATAACTAATCAATACAGTAGCTGGTGCACTTTATAATTAAATTACTGCTGGTTATAAAAAAAATATTTTTGCAATATCGCATCGCGTAACACACTGCGTGGCTATTACCACCACTTTGCATGTGTCGAACTTAGACGCATAAGGTCTGATGTGTTTTGATGACTTTTCAGGAGACCGAAATAAAATTTACAAAGTAATAGGGATAGCATTTCCTTTATTATTAGCTGCGCAAACCTTCAACCGCATGGAGATCATTGCAAATCAAATCAAAGCAGTGTGTCACAATTTTTTACCCCATTTTCTATTTTGAACATAAAAGTAGTTATCGTAAGTTAATTTTAAGAGATTTTTAAATAACTTTCACAGCAGGAAAGCTTTATATTTGCCGTTTTCGTAACATTTTTTATTGCTGCTTATCTCTTATTCATCTTATCGTGATGTTATATAGACTAATACCTGAATAAATGGACTATCTTACATTTAAAGAATTTTCAAATCGGTCCAATAGTTCTTGAGATTAGCGGGTTTTAACAAACAAACTCTTCAGCTTCATGTATAAGTATAGAATGTAGATTTTTTTATTTTTAAAAAGGTTACTAACAATTTCATCATCATCAGTGGGGTTGGCACAACATGATATAACCATGTTGTCACATGATGTGGCTACGTATTTTACGAGCGGCCGCCTGCCCGACAATTCACCTTAGCATATTTTACGTTACCTCGGTAAGAAAGGGGTTGGTCTTTTCTATTCAGCCGGATATCACACGGCGCGGCAGATCGACTTAACTTAGTCGCCTTTTACGACACTTCGGTAAGAAATAAGGATAGCCTGTTCTACTCAGGATACCACACGACGGTTGTGTCTTCCGAATAGAAAAATTACACTAAAAACAAGAAACATTAGAAAAACACTCAAAACGGTAAAAATAGCTCCATATTTATCCTTCGACGTTAGTAATATCGCAGACTTTGTACCACAGTATTGCACTGAAGTATAATTTATAAGCAAAATTATAATTATTTCACTCAATTTCATTTATATATTTATTTAATCAGGAATCAATAAAATTAAATATTTATTGATTCCTGAACCGAATAAGGGTGTAAGTACACCCAACTCAATTTTTACACGATTTTAAACTAAAGCAATTAACCAATAAAAATAATATACTTTTTTACACGACCGCCGTGTGATATCCAACTGAACTAGACCAGGGCTTCTTTAACTTTTTTATATAGCGACCCCCTTCAAGCTTAGGAAATTTTAAACGACCCCCTCCTCCATATAATGAAATATATAATCATAAATTTAATAAAATCTATTTAATTAAATGGGGTAATGAAGGAACTTAGGAGGAGAAATATCAATAAATCTTTGTTAGAAAAGTTCTTTAAAAGACAGCTGCAGCCATGTAGTTGTATCAATAATGATTGAAAAGTATCAGATCTTTGCGACGCCTATTGCTTTCAGTAGTCTCGCGACCCCCCTGGGGGGACCCACAGTTTAAGAAGCCCTGAACTAGACTCACCTCATTACTTAACGAGTTGTCTTAAAAGGCGACTAAAGTAAGTTAATCTGGCGTGTGGTACTCGGCTGGCTAGAATAGACTAATAAAATTTCTTACCAAGGTCAAAGGCGACTAAGGTAAGTTGATGCACCGTTTGGTATCCGGCTGAGTAGAGTAGACCAACCTCTTTCTTACCGAGGTGTCGTCAAAGGCGACTATGGTAAGTTGCCCACCACGTGGTATCTGGCTGAGTAGAATACCTTCTTACTAATAGATCTTCGAACTTAATAGATCACCTTCTTTCTTTCTCGAGGTGTTATAAAAGGTAACTAAAGTAAATTGAGGCGGCCGGTCGTACAATATCAAGCCAAATCATGTGAGAACATGTTTATTATATATTTTTTCTATTTATTACTTTTTTATTTCTATCGCGGATTATAGCAAAATAATTTTATTATCACTCAATATTTATTTGCAATTAATCATCTCCCTATTTAAACATAAGAACTGTGATAATTATAAATTATTGTTTCAAGTTGAATGCTTATAAATAGAGAAATCATGTAACAATAAAAAAAATCTAAAACTTGTAAAATAAATAAATAGTCATTAGCAAGTACAAAAAAGGGAAAGTTAAGACCTTATTCGGTTAATGCAATTCTCGTATGATACGCTCCAAGTGATTATAATATTGCACTTTGCAGCTGCTGTGACTTTGTAAGAATAGTTCAAAATATTTATACAATTCAAGAATTAAAATATCGTGTACAAATATATATATATCTACGAATGTTTTATTGTGTTGCAAATAAAAATAAGAAGGGAATTTATTACACCTTGTATTACATAATTTATAGAATTAGGCGTTACTTTGCGGAGGTTCATAATACAAAACTAATGAAATTATTATTTTGCTATAATCCGCAATATAGCGGATTATAACAAAATAATATTTTCATTATTTTTTTACCTTGTATTACGTAAAAGTCGTATCTGCGATATATTTTGAGAAAACTTAAAATTTATTGACTGGGCTGTTGGCGTAGGTTGCAGTGAATCCGCAGGTCACGGGTTCGATTCTCAATGGGCCAATATTTTCTAAAAACAATTTGTTTTTAAAAAATATTGGCCTTTCGAGACCGCCCTCATTTCTTACCGAGGTGTCATAAAAGGCGACTAAGATAAGTTGACCCGCCGTGTAGTATCCGGCTGAGTAGAATAGACCACCCCTTTCTTACCGAGGTGTCGTTAAAGTAAGTTGACGTCAGGCAGGCGGCCGATCATAAAATACGGAGCCAAATCATGTGACAAAATGTTTATAATATGCTGTGCTGACCCCACTTAGAGTGGAATAAGGACAGGAGGATAATGAATGATTATAATGTGCTTTTATCACTCTTATTTAAATTTCTCAGAACCCGTTGGTTGCATTAGACAATTTTTTGTCAGCTATCCATTAGGCATAATACCATGTTATTCGTTAAGCACATAAACAAACAAGTATCGAATCAACGTGACGTCGTATCAGGACGGACAACGTTACGTTTTAGCTTTCGATCGAGCCATGTTATTTTGTAATTACATTTTGACAGTTGGACGCCGAGTGATTAAAGGTACGTCAAATTAACAGCGAGTTGTATAAGTATAAAGTAAATGATGTATAATTAAGCGGCGATTGCGGAATGGTTACAGTAACGGACTTGCGATCGAGAGGCCGTGAGTTCGAAACCTGGTTATTATACGACGTCGTGAACCCACTCCTCCAAGCAATTAGCTTTGTTAGATGGGTTTATAAGTTTACTAGTAATATGTAACCCAAATTACTAGTAACCTTTTTTAAAGAATGTATTTTTGTTAGTGGTGAGACCAGGTTTAAATTTCGGGAAGGCACCATTGAGTTTTCAGTTAAAAACTTGTGTTTAATTAATAATTGCAATGTATCACACGATTTTCGGCGAAGTAAAACATTGCGAGGAAACCTGTATATCTCTAGAGAATTCTGGAGATATGTGTAACCTGCTATTCCGCATTGGAACAGCAAATAACATTTCTCTCCAAAATTGGAGAGAGAAGGCCTAAGAAGCTTAGGTAGGCCTAAGAAGCTTCCGTTTGAGTACTGTTTGAAATATATCGTATATTATTATGTAGGCTGGACTGCAGCAGAATTGCCTTCAAAAAGAGAAAAAAAACCGTAAAAATATTGTACTAGGTGCTGCGTATCAACTGATGTTTCTGACATTTGGCATACATACACTAAGCATTTCTTTTTATTGGCTTATCTTTGTCATGTAAAATTAAAATAAGTAACGTTTCGCGCCACATGCAGATTACATTTAATTTCATTTTCACATTTCTGTACAATTTCTTATACGTGCATAACCTACCAAGTTCTTTCTAGAAACGTGATGACGAAAGCACCAATCTTTCTCTCCAAAGGAGAGAATATAATCAGCATAGAAATATTACTTTGCTAAGGTTTTCTTTCCAATTACTATTACCTCCTGTTATTTTAGCCCAATCACTTTCAAAAAATATCGCTCCCGCTTGCGCGTATAGCCCCGTTAGCTATCTGACGGTACCTCTAACATTTATACTTGGGCATTGAAGCCGTGACTGACGCTAGCTGAACATAAAGACAGCATAATTAATCTCTTTGCAAGATAATTGATGTCTAATACGATCAATAGGTCGACAATTACAAGCCAGTTAGCGGCTAGAAAAATTTGACTGTAATATATTAAAAATAGCTTAGATTTCGTATTATTATTATTATTCGTATCGTGCATTTCGTTTTTAGGCATTTGTGGAACATGTTTTTGGAAATTAAAAAGTTAAAAAATAATTATTATTATTACAATTGACTGGCTCGATTCGATTTCCGCCGAGGGCCAAAATTATAAACAATTTGTTGGTTTGAGTCTGGGTATATAAAGTAAAAGGTAAAGTAGTGGCCTGTTACTATCCCACTGCTGAGATAAGGTCTCTTCTCTCCGTTTTTGGAGAGAAGGATTGGAGCTGAGACCTACCACGCTGCTCCAATGCGGATTGGTTACACATATCTCCAGAATTCTCTAGAGATATGCAGGTTTCCTCACGATGCTTTCCTTCACCGAAACGCGTGTGATAAATTGCAATTATCAATTAGACACAAGTTTTAACAGAAAAACTCATTGGTGTCTGCCCGGGTTTGAACCAGTGACCTTCTCGAAAGAGTCGCACGGTGCTACCGCTGGTAACATATCCCTAGGTAATTCTTTAGAGATTTGCAAGTTACTCACACATACACGGTTGTCCGTCCCCAAAGTAAACTTAATACTTGTGTTATGGGCGACAGGCTTCACTCAAGAAACGGAGAGGGGAGGCTTATGCCCAGCAGTGGGATAGTAACAGGCCGTTACTTTTACCGAAGTCCATTCAAACGAAGTTGAGGGTAAAGCTGATTGAGGCAATAAACGTGTTAATGTCTTTATTATGATTCCATCGTATATTCATCGGGGAAACCGCATAGCAAGTAGACCATTATACTTTTTGTTGTAGCAATGACTGATGGGTAAGAGTTTCATTGGTAATTAAAGATGAATTATAGCCGCTAACTAAATTTATTGTCTATAAAGAATATATAATAAATTTAGTTTTAACACTATAGTCATGATTGGAAGCAAATGATTACCATATTTGGAGGTTTAGTGTCATATTTGTAGAGAAATTTTCAATTTCACTGACATAAAGCAATCTTTTCGTTTAATACGCTGTTTAAGGTGATTCACCTGTCGTTTAACACCTTTCTGGTATCTGTATCTGTTATCTGTATCTGGTATCTGTTTAACATATCTCCGTTTAGTGATATCTGCGGAACGGTATCCACTATTTGTCCATAAGTTATAATAAATAATAAATAAAAATGGGTTTATTTATTATTAATTAAAAGCTAGACATTTACTGTCACGGACTTTTATTTAGAACTTCTAGAAGGGAACATATTTTGTTTGTTTTTTTGTACACATGATTATATTGTTTCGTTATACATGATTTAAGAATGATTATCACAGTTTACTTAGCGCACGCAAAGAAAGTTTTAGATTTTGCCGTTTTCGTAATATTTTTTATTGCTGCTCCTCCCCTATTTATCTTAGCGATGACGATAGCCTTCCTCGATAAATGGACTATCATAGACTGAAATAATTTTTCAACTCGGCCCAGTAGTTCCTGAGATTAGCGCGTTCAAACAATCAAACAAACAAACTGTTCAGCTTTATATATTAGTATACCTAGATTTTGATATTTTTAGTTATATTTTGTACCTTATCATTTAAGTTGTTTCTAAAATTTCTTGTATTACCATAACGTTGTTATATTAACACAGATTTGTCAGAAATACTTTTATTTGTGTGCTTATTGATTTCATAAGATAAGCCAGATATAAAAACCAGAATCAACATCCTCCTGCCCTTTTCCTGCTCCAAGTGGGGTCGGCACAAACATGTTGTCACATGATTTGGTTTGATTTTAGGACCTGCCGCCTGCCTGACGTCTACTTAGTTCAGTCCCCTTTTACGAAAACTCGGTAAGTAAGAGGGTAGTTTATCCTACTCAGCCGGATACCACACGGCGGGTCGACTTACCTTAGTCGTCTTTTACAACACCTCATTAAGAAAAAAGGGTAACTTGCCTTCGCATTTTACAACTCGGTAAGAAAGAGGGTGGTCTATTCTACTCAACCTGATACCACACGGCAGGTCGACTTGCCTTTGTCGTATTTTACGACACCTCGGTAAGAAAGATGGTGGTCTATTTTACTGAACCGGATACCATACGGCGGGTCGACTTACCTTAGTCACCCTTTTACGACAACTCGGTAAGAAAGAGGTGTACCGGATTCTCTTCGGATTCTTCTCTTACCGGATACCACACCGCAAAACGAGTGGTTCCAGATATAAAAAATAAAATATTACATACTACAGTTGATTTTAATTCCATCACAAGTTCACCTACACCATAAACAAGACTATAATAAGGCGTAGTCGATCACAACAGAGTCGGGGTCCAATTAATGGGAAAAAATCGCACCCAAACATTCGATCGGCGGTAGCTCGCAAAGAGGCAATGCCGGCTATGCGCCCGCGCCGGCTACAGGGCCATCTTCCTCGCATTTAATTGCACTGTATCATCGCATACTGAAATACCCTTTAATTTTTTCCCGGGACGCTCGTGTAATGACATAATCGGGCCCCAGTTTATCGTGCCGCTTTTTGCCGGACGATCCCGATGCATTTTTATTTAATAGCATCATGCGAGCCGCCTGCATTACTTAGAAAAGCGTCAGCTAAATTAGATTGAGTTTCGTGACATTGCATTCAAAGTTATTGGTCGATGTTTGGCATAGAGTTATTGTACAGAGCTGTGATAACTGCATAAAGCTGTGACAGCGGTGACACTGAAGAATATGGAAGAATAGTTAATGTATAGAACCGGCTATACTCACGTCTTATTCTATCGGGTTAGCCCGACTAGTTTCGAACCCATCCGGGCACTTATTCATGAGCTCTTTACACGAACTTATCGCGGCGGGAACTGCTTTCAGCAGCTCGCTGGGCGTGATATAATAAGACGTGAGTATGGCCGCTTCTATACATTAACTATAATTACTACTCACGATAGTTAAAATTTAAAAATATGGAAGGATAGAAATATCAGGAATGCCACAAAACAAAAACTCGTTTAGACATTGATATTCTCCATATTCCTCTACGGAGTTGGAACATGGACATTGAAAGTGACCGTAGACGCGTAGATGGCTTTGAGATGTGGTGTTGCAGGAGAATGTTGCGCATCTCCATGACTGCCAAAAGAACCAATTTGTCAATTCTCAAGGAACTCAACGTTTGAAGTAGGCTTTCAACCATCTGCCTGCAACGAGTCCTTTAGGATTTTAGCCACATTGCGCGCTAATCTTGAAAAAATGGTCATCACCGGCAAAATCCAGGGGAAGAGACCACGAGGTCGAGGTCCAATGTGCTGGACGAATCAAATCCGCACTACTCTCGATAGCAGGATGTATGACGTCATTCAAGCTGCAACAGACCCTGTTGGCGCAACATAGTTCGCACCAAAGTGATCTGTAGTGGGGTCACGACCCTCAAAATTGAGGAAGATCACTCGAGGAGGAGGGTCTGTTGCTTTATGCGGCGCACGTAATGCTCCATGCAAGCGAGTTTTTTTAAACCACTTCAACACAACTCACATAAAACCGTAACGCAGTATTAACCTAAACCTTCCAGAAGAATAGCAATATTTTTTAATGAAAACCATACAAAAATACGTTCAGTTTATTTTGAGACAAATCGATCACATAGACAGTTGACTTTATTTTATAATAAGCATAGAATAGACAAAGATAAATATATGAGTCTCACCTTTCCTTTCTATTTGTTACGACATTTTCACTTACAGGCCTCCTTGCTAGTCTTCCTTAGGCCACCCTACTCTAGGTCTCTAACTATAATTCCCGATGCAATCGAAATTAAGAATCCACTCGTGTTAGTGTGGTCATACCTTTACAGAGGGCTATTAAATAAATCATTTGACAAAATAATAGCCGTATAATAACACGTTTCAGTTCTGTTTATCGGTGAAAAATCGTTTAGCAAAAACTCGTGAATAAACACCGCCGCCATCTTGCCAACGTATCGTAATTACACAAAATGGCGTACACGATTGGTTGGCGGGTAAAAAGCTGAGAAGTGTTAATCGCTCCAGATTCGCCGTTAGCTTCAGGATAATTAACCGCTTCTGTACTTACATGTTATTAGTAGTAATGAGGCCGATAGCGTGGGATAATTATTGTGAATCTTACCTATGGAAAGCCTTAAAATCTTTCAGTGCATTTAGTGCAGTTTTGAGGAAGCTAGTTTAAGATTTTCTGTGATTGGGAGATAATATCAAGGCGCCATGTATTGCCTTAGGGAAGAAATATTATGTTAGACTGTAAGAGCAATGAACAGTTTAAAAACATTATTAATATAGGAAAGCTGTGAAATTTAAATGTACTGGTGGTCCTTAAATAAATAAATAAATAAAGCCTACTATACTATTGAGAATTACTTACATAATAAGAATGCGTGGACATAGCTACTTTTCGACAGGGGTACAAGACAGTAATAACTAAATTTAATAAGAACTATATTTTTAGAAGAGCAACCGCCGAGTTTCTCGCTGGCTCTTCTAGGTACGAATAGCTTTCCGAACCAGCAGTAGAGTTGACGATTCAAAAGCACTTGTTTACAAGTTTAATTCAATAAGGAATATTTTGAAATTTGAATTTGAAAGTATGAGGTAGAAAGCACACTTTATGCGGAAATCTTTACTGATCTTGTAAATGCGCTGACATTGAGCTTTCTTATGAGGCCCATAGTCAGCGACAACGCTTCAGAACTAAGTCATCATTTGTTACACGCACAGTTCGAAGACCCTGGTCTTTAGGCACTGAGTTATTTTAGACGTAAAGAACGGGCATACTCATATAAAACATTAATAAGCATGGTGTGTTGTATCGATTTCGACATAAAGCACGTAATAAAAGGCCTTCGGCAGGAGGCGCCGCCGGCGGGCTGTTATTTATAGAGAGAGCGATAACGAAATATGTTCATTAGTAAATAACACTGCCATAGCTTAATGGTAAGAGCCTTCTTTATTAACTTTTAACAAGTTGGAATTCCTTTTGAGTACTAGTTACAACTATCTTACTTAATATAAAATTCCTTTAATATTTTTCGTAATTTTTCTCCATTTACATCATTTATGGTTTACGTGCACAAAAATTTACGTTTTCACTTTAAAAACTTATCCTACTATCCTACTCATCCCGTTCTATACTATCCTACTAATATTATAAACGCGAAAGTTTTTAAGTATAGATGTATGTTTGTTACTCTTTCACGGCGAATCCGCTGAACCAATATCGATGAAATTTGGCACAATTATTCCTTATACACCGGGGTAACAAATAGGCTATAGTAATCCTGTTAATTCTACAGGAATAGGATGAAATGTGCCGTCTATTATCAACCTGTCACAACACTCCACGAGAGCGGTTGCGGGTAAAAGCTAGTTTAATATATTTTGTGATGATAAAAACAATTGAGGATATTTTAACTCCTATGTTGACGTGAACATAGTCGGCAGTATAGCTTGTTATAAATAATTTTAGATAGTATTTAACGATTGCCCGATGCAATCTATCACGTCTTAATATTCCACAATCTTTACAAAGCGGTCTAATAATTTAGGGTTTCGTATAATAGGGCGGGGTCACTTTATATTTTAATGGCCGGTAATTATCAGCGACGAGACGTTTTTATGATAACTACCTTCAACTTTGACTCGCTCTACATTTGTTCCGGAATAATCACTGCAACGGCTTTATTAGTGACCCTATTGCGGAACGTGATTGCGATCGCTGACATATGAATGATTCCACATCTGACAAACTGGGTTGCAATAACCATGATGACGTAAATGAATGAATGAATGATTGGAATATGTAAGCATTCCAATCGTTCAAATAATTCTGAAATACAGTCCTTACTACAAAACAAAGAAGAATTTATTGTTTTTTTTTCGAATTGGCTAGCAAAGGAAAGTAAAAGCTGTAAGGTTAACATACGCCTTTTTCATTATCTCTGACGATATGGAATGGGAAGTGTAGAAGTCAATTCAGCATTATACAGGGTGACAGATTGGACACTTGCAATATTGATAGAGGGTGTTCTCGTATTCGATACTCGTTCTTAATAAGTAATCAAAATAGGTACTTACAATTTTACCTAATTATCCAGAAAAAGTAGTTAACTGTGGTAATTAGCCTCGCGTAGACTATTTGTTTACAATATCGTCATTTCCACACCCCATTGGTCCCTTGGCCCTTCTGCTAAATTGCACGTGTACTTGAGTCAAAACAAATTCGCGATAGTATTTGTATTGTGATTGTAAAACCAAATGTCATTTACAAATAAAGAATACTAATAAGACTAGGAACTAGTTCGGGCCTAGGCATAGTGTTATAGATCAGTGATGTAAGGATCCCGTGATCTAGAATTTTTTTTCGTTTTGTTATACTCCGTGTAAAACAGTGTTCACGGGAATTTACTGCGTCAGCGCATGTCCCAGGAAAGTCTTCAAGAACAATATTTTAAATACGCCAAAAATATCATATCAGGTAATAACTCTTCTTCTTACCACGTAGATACACTAAATATCTAAATTCCTAATGATGAACTTAATCTGTTCTGTACCTCATATCCCAATATTTTTATTTTTATTAGTAAAGTATGAAGAAAAAACGGATCTTGGTTCCTATATCTTAACAAAGGTAAAGGCTAAACGCACTCACTTGCCTTACACAAAAACTTAATTTGCTCCGTCCATTGTAGGCTGTTTAGTTTTGAAGTCTTGGGGTCATTAAAATAATTAAAGTTTTTTTTGTAGTCAATCGACATTTTTTGATTTTGTTTTTTTAAACGTTTAATGAGAATATTGCAATTGTTCAACCAGTTACCATATACGTATTTGCTATTTACTTTATCGCGGATCAAAGCAAAATAATTTTATTATTACTTTTGTTAAATGTCTGTTTTTCTTTCAAAATCGGGTATTCGGGAATTGTCATAATTACAAACAAACACATGGGTATCAAAGGTGACGTTCCCTAATATAGCCACGAATACAGCGTGTACCATTAGCGAGCAATTAACGGTGAAGTAAGTCACCTGACAAACAACCAATTAGTGCAGGTTGAATACTGGAGTTATCTGAGTTAAACGATGAATGTGTTGGGGAAAGGGGCATAACGTTACTATAAAGATATTTACAAATTGTCCTTTTATAAGGCAATTTTTTTGGAGCGGCAAATAAAAATTGTGTTGCTCTGAAAATCAAAGAAACGACAATTATGTTTCTATTTTTATTCGCTGGCGTTGGTGGCGGATTAGTTTAGTTTTAGGGTATGGTTGCCACTGAAAACCAGTGTTGGGGGCCACCTCAACGTATATTGAGTGGTGTTCCCTTTGCAACGTCACATTTCTCTCAAGCATCAAGCTGTTGTAGCCCAGCGATAACAACGTGCGACTCTTTCGAGGAGGTCACGGGTTCAAACCCGGGCAGACACCAATGAGTTTTTCTGTTAAAACTTATGTGTCTAATTGATAATTGCAATTTATCACACGCTTTTCGGTAAAGGAAAACATCGTGAGGAAACCTGCATATCTCTAGAGAATTCTGGAGATATGTGTAACCTACCAATCTGCATTGGAGCAGCGTGGTAGGTTTTAGCTCCAACTCTTCTCTCCAAAAACGGAAAGGGAAGGCCTATTCCCAGTAGTATCCCACTGCTGGGAATAGGCCTTCCCTTTCCGTTGGTCTTAATAAACTTGGATTATAGTACAAAATAATTCTATCATAACTTTTGTAATATGCATAGTGCTTTTTATGTAATAAAAATTGCAGAAAATATTAATAAAATGCAGTATAAGGACATTGGTTCGCATAAAACTTGCACCAACATGTCTTGATGATGGACTGCTAAGGTGATGCAGTTAAATTTAATGGCAACACTTAATTAGTATGACATCAGTTACGTGAAGTGATAACAAATTTCATATTCGTAGCAGTACCTGGTTGACGGTACCTTGCTAGTAACCTGTTACTATCCCACTGCTGGGCATAGGCCTTTTCTCTCCGTTATCATTTTTTTTTTGGCCTACAGCTGGGCATAAGCCTCTTCTCTCCGTTCTTGGAGAGAAGGATTGGAGCTAAGACCTACCACGCTGCACCAATGCAGATTGGTAGGTTACACATATCCCCAGAATTCTCTACAGATATGCAGGTTTCCTCACGATGTTTTCCTTCACCGAAAAGCGTGTGATAAATTGCAATTATCAATTAGACACAAGTTTTACTAGAAAACTCATTGGTGCCTGCCCGGGGTTTGAACCCTAGACCTCCTTGAAACAGGCACACGGTGCTACCGCTGGGCTACCTTGCTAGGTACTTTTTTACAAAATAAAAAAAAAATCTTAAAGAAAGGAAAAATAATTTTAATACCTTCATCAAATACCCTCAAGTTCTTTCCCTTACAAAAGGAAGTTCAGATTTTTAATTATACTCGTATTTATACAGCTCTGGTATCACCTTCAGTTTTGTCAAATTTTATCAAAAAAAAATTTCATAAACGGTATCCGTGAAAATGTAACAGACAGATAAACTTTACCATTTATATTACTAGTAAAGTATATTAATCCAATTTATATTATAAAATTCGATAGTTTGACTATCTGTCTTTAAAATTAATACTATTACAATAATTGCGTTTGTATTATTGACGTTTGACAGCGTAATTAACCTTTGTTCTCTAATAATATTGTATTATTTTTATTGCCTGAAAACAGAGATAAAACGACATTTATTTTAAATGAAACGTAGCTACATCGATTTAGTGCCTTCAAAACCCCCTAAATACTAAGTTTCATGAAAATCGTTGGAGCCGTTTCCGAAATTCAGATATACATATAAGATTAGCTCATTTAAAGATATTAGAAGATAAATACATAGACCTTGCACTAGATATCATCTTCTTCCTGCCCTTATCCTACTATAAGTGGGGTCGGCACAACACGTTATAAATATCTTGTCACATGATTTGGCTACGTATTATACGACCGGCCGCCTGCCTGACATCAACTTACCTTAGTCGTATTTTACGGCACCTCGGTAAGAAATGAGAGTGGTCTATTCTACTTAACCGGATACCACACGGAGGGTCAACTTACCTTAGTCGTATTTTACGGCACCTCGGTAAGAAATGAGGGTGGTCTATTGTACTTAACCGGATACCACACTGCGGTCAACTTACCTTAGTCGCCTTTTACGACATCTCGTTAAGAAATGAGGGTGGTACTATTCTATTCAGCCGGATACCACACGGCGTCTTGCACTAGATATCATGTGTGAAGTATTTGCATAAACTAAAAACGCTTTCTCCTTACAATGCTGTAAGTTCTGATTTTTATAGCAACCGCCGAGTTTCTTGCTGGCTCTTCTCGGTAGGAACAGCTTTCCCAACCTGCAGTAGAGTTGACGATTCAAAAGCACTTGTTTACAAGTTTATTTGAATAAAGAATAATTTGAATTTGAATTTATAAATGTCAAATATTTTGGCGGGAAAATATAAGGGGCGATCCGATATGTGATTATGAATGATATACCGAAGGCGGGGCTCTCAGGGAAATAAATCCAGTCAGATTGAAATCGAGCACTGCGGTCGAGGTTATTTTATATTTCTTTTATGATACGCCATTTAGTAATTGCTGGTTGAAGTAACAATCATTAGTGTTTTCTGTTATTTCCCACTGCTGGGCATAGGCTACCTCTCACTATACTGTTCAGGACTATTATAAGAAAGCTTAGCTTTAAATTGCGACCAGCTACACACTAGATTATATTGTAAATTTTTTTAATTTGTTCTTAATTAATTAAGCCATTATTTCTTGCTGGTTCTTCTCGAGGAGCACTTTTCTGAACCAGTCGTAGCTTCATTGTAATTTGACGATTCGAAATTGCTTGTAAAAGCCAATTTGAATAAAGAATTATTTGAATTTGAATTGAATTCTCACCGTTTAGAACGAATACGACCGTTTGACTCTTTCGGGGGGTCACGCAAACCCAATAGACCAATGAGTTTTCTGCTAAAACTCATGTCTCTAATTGATAATTGCAATTTATCAGACGCTATTCTGTGAAGGAAAACATCGTGAGGAAACCTTCATATCTCTAGAGATTTCTGGTTCTATGTGTAACCTACCAATCCGCATTTTACATTATTTATTTCTTATTAAATAGCCGCGGTAAATAGCTTTTATTTAAATTGCAATGTATGTATGTGAAAATGGTATCTAAATTTGACCCATTTTCCGGGGTCCGATTGAACTGAATTTTTACATACTGGTCCAGTCCCCAATGATAATGCTTGTCTATGATAAGCATGACCTGACGCTGCCAGGATTGGCTCCAAGGGCGGGAACTTATCAACGGTTAACAGTAAGGATATGAAATTTTGTTAAAAGCTTTTTTGAAAGTCTTTTTAACTAAACTTGTTGCTTATTTTTTTCTTTTTACAACAAAAATGTACAAGTTTACATCTTAAATTACTTATATGCTAGGACTATACAAATTATGCCCACGTGGAATGGTCCCAAGAATGCTGAAAGCGTTTCCGCGCTGAATCGCTAAGATTCTTTGTGCGAAAAAGGAGACAGCCCTCTTGTCACCTGAAGAGATTTTTTGTGCACTTTGACTCCATGGCCCTAGGGTCTCAACTGCAAACGGCACATATATATCTCTCGATGAGAGATGCATACTTCCGCCGTCTGCCGGATTCGGCCATTTCCGCCGCAGCTCCAGGTCTTGACGCTGTTTCCCTGATATGGGACGAGGCTAACGTATCAACACATGTTGCGTCCCACATTAGGGCCCGTCCCCGTTCCGAAGGAACCAGCGTCAAGCTATCTGGTCTCTTGCCATCATCCCGACATATCCCCGAAGGCTCGAGAAGAGCAGGAATATCAATGGCGGCAAAAGCTCTTATGATGGTATCATTTAAAGTTGCTTATATAACAGAAATAGAAATATATTGTTACTCTGTTACTAGTACAAAGTTTTCAAGTCGCTTCAACCTGTTCAGTTGTACGAGCGAGACAGAATGATCGATATCGACAGTTTAAATACAGCCCTCAGTAATAACGTTGTAAGACACCCGACGGCAATTAACTCCAAATGCCATACATTTGAACGCGGCCTGTAATTTAGCCCGCAAAGGTGTTAATACGGCCACGGGTTTAGCCTCGGGGTTAAATGGTTTTATTTAACCACGATATTGATTTTTATCTATGTGTTCAGTTAACGAGGGTAGTTATATCGCGTTTAAAATGTTACCATAAGGTATCCGGGCGAGAGGAGTAGACCACCCTCATTTCTTACCGAGTTGTTGTAAAGGCGACTAAGGTAAGATGAATAGTCGTGTGGTATCCGGCTGACTTAAATAGACCGCCCTCATTTCTCATCAAGGTCTCATCAAACATGGAACAACATGTTTAAACATGTTGTTCCATGTTTTGTCTAGTTACTTTACAACTGGCCGCCTGCCTGACGTCAACATACCTTAGTCGCCTTTTACAACACCTCGGTAAGCAATTAGGGTGGTATATTCTACTCAGCCGGATGCCACACGGCGGGTCGACTTACTTACTTAATTCATAGAATAAATTTTTTGCGCTTTTTCGCAGTTTTTTTAGCAAAAAAATATTCTCATCTCATTCGAAACGTGTAGTTAATAAAAAAAAGTTAATAAACGTTTTATAGTTAAAAATAGTAAAATTTTATCGCCGTGCAACATTTTATTGTATAAAACATTTATTTCTTAACTGTTCTGGAATGTTCCACAGTTAATTCTGTATATGAATACTAGAAATCGAAGTAATGTAAAATATTAGGAACGAATGTGTACCACGAAATTTAAAATATAAAATTATAAGGAATAGATGATATTCGAATGAATTTTATAGGTACGGTATTAAACATATTGAATTCCTTGTAAATGGTAAAAATACAATTTATACGAAAGACATTTTTTTCGAATATTTCTTATTTAAGACAAATATTTTTAGTTGAAAACTGTAGAAAACTTGATTCTAAAAGTAAAGAATACATCTTCGTAGGATATTGTGAAGACACAAAAGGCTATAGGCTGATAGATCCTACACGTCCAAAGAAATGTATAAAAGCAAGGCATGTAACATTCCTAGAAAATAATTTTATTAATAAGGATGTGTCACATGATGATAAAACTGTAGATAATATATTGCTTCTACATAATACTGAGAGCACTGCTCCACTGTGTCCTTCAGGGATTTCAGAAGAAAATTTAGAAAGTTCTGATGACACAAATCTCCATGGACAAACAGAGACACAGACAGACATTGAACTTTCACAAGACTCAGATGACTTGGCAGATGATTTATACATTCCAGGCTGTTCAAGCATTGAGTCCGAGCATTCGGAGACTGAACTTTCAGATACTGTCCTCGATGACACCGATTTATCCTTGGTGTTTGTTGGAATGGCGGGGATTACAGAAGAGAATATACCTATGACAGTTAAGCAGGCATTGAGCAGCGGTGAAGCTGAACAATGGAACGAAGCAATATTAGATGAGTATAACTCTTTCACCAAAAATAACTGCTGGTCTTTAGTTGATCTTCCTAAGGGTTACAAACCAGTGAAATGTAAATGGGTTTTTAGCAAGAAACGAGGTGTCAATAATGAGCTGCTTAAATATAAAGCGAGGCTTGTAGCAAAAGGTTACACACAAAAATATGGGATAAACTATCATGAAACGTTTTCACCAGTTGTTCGATACTCTACTATAAGATTATTACTTGCTTTGGCCGCTCAGTATGATATGATAATTGAACATCTTGATGTTAAGACAGCATTTCTAAATGGAAATCTTACAGAAACTGTTTACATGGAACAACCTGAAGGATTCATTGATAAAAATAATGAAAAGAAAGTATATAAGTTGCATAAAGCAATTTATGGCTTAAAACAAGCAGCAAAAGCTTGGTATGATAAGATAAACAATGTGTTATGTAACAAGTTAAGATTTAAAAGGTTGTCTTCAGAGGCCTGTGTATATATTTATAATCAAGATAATGAAATGATTATAATAGCACTATATGTTGATGATATAATATTATTTTCATTGAAAAATTCTCAGAAAAAGAATATAATCAAGAAACAGCTGATGTGTGAATTTGAAATGAAAGATTTGGGTATGGCTAATCACATTTTAGGAATGAGAATAACCAGAACTTCTGATGGATTCACATTAGATCAGGCAAACTATATCAAAAGAATTTTGAATAAATTTAAAATGTCAGATTGCAAACCAGCAAAGACACCTATGGAAGTGGGGCTTAAATTACAAAAGGAAAACAGTGGAAATTGTAATTATGATTATAGAAGTCTTATTGGGTACTTGATGTACTTAAGTGTATGTTCGAGGCCTGATATAGCACACAGTGTGAGTTATCTTAGTCAATTCAACAATTGTTTTTCTGAATGTCATTGGAAAGCTGCGAAGAGAGTATTACGCTACTTGAAGGGCACTTTAAATTATTCTCTTTTATATAAAAGAAGCACTATGGACATAAGAGGTTTTACAGACGCTGATTGGGGAGGAGATCACCTGGACCGTAGATCTTTTACAGGGTATGTATTTAGTCTTGGTAACTGTGTAGTATCCTGGGAAAGCCGTAAACAGAGAACAGTAGCACTCTCTAGCACAGAGGCTGAGTACATGGCAATCTCTGACTCTTGTAAAGAAGCTTTATTTTTGCAAACCTTTGTTCATGAATGTACGGGTATATTATGTAAAATACTTTTGTATAATGATAATCAATCTGCTCAGAAATTGTGTAACAATAGTATGTCTCATTCTAGAAGTAAGCACATAGATATAAGACATCATTTTGTTAGAGATTTAATAAGTAAGAAAATTGTTAATTTGAGTTATGTATGTACTGAAGAAATGTTAGCAGATATTTTTACAAAGTCATTAACAAAAGAAAAACATTTAAAGTTTGTAAACTGTTTATATAATATTGCCTTAGTTTAAGGGGTGGTGTTAGTAATCTATGGTAAAGCTAAACAAACGTCAATATTGAACTGTCATTCATTGTCATTGTCATATCTATGTAAACCCCTTTACTTTTTCCGCTTCCGACCGGCTACTTTGACACATGTATATCATTATAAAGTCTGAATGTAATAAATATTATCTTGTGGCATCTTTGAAGTACTTGTGTTTTCTTAATAACCCATCATGCAGATGCACTGTTTTTGCTGTTAGCAGTATCAGGCTGTATCGCATAAACAAATTACGCATCTTATTAGATAAGTAATTAGATTCTTTTTTTTTTGACAAGCCAACATTTATGCATTAAGGTAACTAAAATTAAAATAACACTTATAAAATAAGACACAAAGCATAAACATCATAAGAGGCGTGTACTATTAATTTACAAACAAATATGATAAATAATAAAGCAGTTAACACCAAACACAACAAACCAAAAAAAAGATACCTTACTGAACAATTTAAAATTGAAAGTGTTAGAAAGTAAAGGAGAAGAAGAAAGCATATATTAATAGAAGATTATGTTACTGTTATAATAAGGGTTCTTATAACACGAGTGTGTTTTAAAAAAACGAGCCGCAGGCAAATTTTTTTCATAGTTTTTTTTTATTTTTTTTATAGACACGAGTGTCATAAGACCAAGTTATGTACAGTGTCATACACTACTTTATCTACTCTCATACAATAATACGTAAAACTATATTAAAAAAACCAAACTTTATTTAAATATTAAAAAGATTTTTTAAATGTCAAATGTTAGCGCCAAGGCGCAAACATCGATTGCGCATGCGTGTTGCGTCGCCGCGGACTCGTTCATTGAAACCTTTTTTTTTAAGGTAAACGTTCAACCTCCTTGGTCCAGCTGGAGGTTGTATAGGTGTATCGTTATAATCAAAAAGTTATATTATGATACAGGTGTCCATACAAGACCTGTATCGTCATAAAACTTTTTAATTTTTTAATTTTTTGGCCTGTACGTAATAAGAATTTTGGTTTCAGTTTTATAATCTTTATATAGTATCAGAGTAGATAAAATAATAATCTATACATCGTAGTTTTAATAACTAACTGTTATTATTTTTTTAAATTATACTTTTTGCGTAAAAACTCCAGAGCACCGCGACGGAAGCAGTTTATCCTAGAATTAAATATATTATATTTTTGTTATTTAAGAACTTATATTGACTATTTATTATAGTTAGTACCTGGGTAAACGAGCCTTGCTCGGTAATTTTTAAAATGATGTAAAAAAAATTAAAAAAAAAATTGAAAAGAAAAATTAAAAAATTATAAGGCAGGTGGAGCTCGGATCCTAGGTATTTTCACCTCTGTAGACCCCCCATTTCTCAAATGAACCACCATGACTTTACGTTTGACAGCGAAAAATTGTGATTGTATTTAACGTACAATTTTTTTTAAAATAAAACTTATCTACATGCTTATCCCCTACATGCTAAATTACAGGAAAATTGTTGGAGCCATTTCCGAGATTCCAAAAAAACAGACAGAAACAGAAAAACAAAGATAGACACTCATTGTCTACAAATCTTGGTTATCCAGGCACTGCTCTATGAAAATGTCATTAATCCAAATAATATTATGAATTGGAATGTTTGTGAGTATAGATGTATGTTTGTTACTCTTCACGGCGAATCTGTTGAACCAATATCGATGAAATTTGGCACAATTATTCCTTATTGATTGATTATTATTAATTATTGACTGGCCCGTTGGCGCAGTGGGTAGTGACCCTGCCTTCAGCTCCGCGGGTCGTGGGTTCGATTCCCGCCGAGGGCCAACATTTTCTATAAATGAATTTGTTGGCCTTTGAGCCTGGGTGTATATTTGTATTTAAGTATGTATTAAAAAAAAATATATATATATAAGTATATATTCACCAGTTGTCTGTCACCCATAACACAAGTATTAAGTTACTTACTTTGGGGACTTACGACCGTGTGTGTAAGTGTCCCATATATATATATTTATTTATTTATTTATACACCGGGTAACATATAGGCTGTAGAAAGCTGTAGAAGCTTTTACACGCAAACGAAGTTGCGGGTAAAAGCTAGTAAATGTATAATTGGCAAGTGGCAGTCTATTGACAGCAGGAGGCGACGTCCATCCGGCTCGGCCTCTTGGGTCAACGATTGGCACTCAGTCTTAATTTGTTGAGAGCACTTGGTGTTTCCTGACTTGACGTTGCGATGAATTAGTCATTTATATTGAACGAAATTAATAGAAGTTAAACGTTCATTTAAGCTATGAATATAAAGTTATTAGTACCGACAGAGACTTGCTCGGATTTTTTTTACAAAATAAAAAAAAAGAAACTTCAAAAAAAAAGAAAGGGTATTTTCATTTCTCGCGACCACCCGAATAAGCTACGCTGACTTGACAATAAACGGCAATTTTTTTTAATGCCCACCATTTACGACACCTCGGTAAGAAATGAGGGCGGTCTATTCTACTCAGCCAGATATCACACGGCAGGTCAACTTAACTTAGGTAGTTAATTTTCATAACAACTCGGTAAAAAATGAGGGTGGTTTATTCTACTCAGCCGGATACCACACGGCGGGTTGACTTACTTAGTCGCCTTTTACGACACCTCGTTAAAAAATGAGAGTGGTCTATTCTACTCAGCCGGATATCACACGGCAGGTCAACTTAACTTAGGTAGTTACTTTTTATAACACCTCGGTAAAAAATGAGGGCGGTTTATTCTACTCAGCCGGATACCACACGGCAGGTCGACTTACCATAATCGCCTTTTACGACACCTCGGTAAAAATGAGGGTTGTCTATTCTACTCAGCCGGATACCACACGGCAGATCAACTTAACTTAGGTAGTTACTTTTTATAACACCTCGGATTAAAATGAGGGTGGTTTATTCTACTCAGCCGGATACCACACGGCGGGTTTACTTACCTTAGTCGCATTTTACGACACCTCGGTAAAAAATGAGAGTGGTCTATTCTACTCAGCCGGATATCACACGTCGAGTCAACTTACCTTAGTCACCTTTTATAACACTTCGGTAAAAAATGAGGGTGGTTTATTCTACTCAGCCGGATACCACACGGCGGGTTGACTTACCTTAGTCGCCTTTTACGACACCTCGGTAAAAAATGAGGGTGGTCTATTCTACTCAGCCGGATACCACAACGCGGGTCAACTTAACCCGCGAGGAAAGATTAAAAGCGTAATATAGTCTTTTCATAACCATAAGAAATGGTTAAAGTGGGTTAACCTTAAAAGCTAGACATATACTGTCGCGGACTTTTATTTAGAACGTTTACATGGGAACAATTTTGTAATACATGATTTTTTAATAACTACCACCGTTTACTTAGCGCGTAAGGAAAGCCTTAAGTTTTGCCCTTTTTCGTACTATTTTTATTGCTGCTCCTCTCCTATTTCACTTAGCATGATGTTATATAGCCTAAGCTGTCCTCGATAAATGGACAATTTATCGAGGATCAATTTATGTACATATATTAACCATTCTTTATAAAATATTAAATGATTTTTCTCCCAAATATTTGAGAGAACGGTTTGTCCCTTCTCCTCCTAGTACAAGACCAAGCCGATCCTGCAAGTCAAAGAAATCACTGGCCATTCCCCCTTTTAACACAATTTTTTATAGAAAATTCTTTACTATCGCTGCTGCTCGTTAGTGGAACTCACTTCCCGATACTATAACAAAAAATACAACTTCCGTAAACTCGCTTAAAAAGAAACTGAAAAAGCACTATTTATCACTTATAAATTAATGATTAATATATATATATAATTTTATTAATATAATAATTTTATGTTGCTTATATATTTATTGTATGTATTATTTATATATCTAAATATGTAAAATTTTATTAATATATTCATTTACCACATTTGTACCTATACCACAATCAAATATGTTTTCCCAACACTCTTAGGGCTGCTGGAAGAGATCGCTTATAGCGATAAGCTTTCCTTTGTACACATTTTTTTCTATTTAAATAATGTATCTGTTAACCTGTGGTACATAAATAAATAAATAAAATTTTACACTGAAAGAACTTTTCAAATCGGTCCAGTAGTTCCTGAGATACTCTTCAGCTTTATATATTAGTATAGATATAACGGTACCAGACTTAAAGGCACCCCAGGCCGCCCGTCATATTATATCTTTATTGAATCTCGGCAGAGGTAAAACGCAATTTTGATTGCAATACCCGAGTCTGCTATTTTGTTGGATTTTCAATGAGGGATATGAGATGGGAAAGGAAATTCGTAAACGTAAAGAACTTACTCGTAGTTAATAACTCTTTATCAATACACTGTTAGCTATAGAAATACTGAGAATAGAATAGGATGACATTAAAAAGCGCCATCTATTATCAACCTATTATGTGACAACAGTCCACGCAAGTTGCGTATAAAAATTACACAAATAAATTATTGATCTCCGTAAAGTAAAGCATAATTCTATAAATAGCTTGTTTTTTTATTTTTTTTATTCTCTTTTAAAAAAACTGAGTCATTTATGTGAATCTCTGTTAGCTATACTTAAACTAAACTTACACTACTTTCCGGGAGGCCCGTATACTGGCGACCGCGGCCACAGCTCACGTCGTGGCCCGAATTCGTCGGTTGGGACTGGGGGTGGCCTTGGAGAAATCCGAGGCCATCTGTTTCCACAAGCCTCGGATGGCACCCCCAGTGGGTTCCCGGTTGGTGGTGGGCGGGACGACCATCGGAATCTCAGGTACTTTAAAGTACCTGGGATTAATTCTCGACACCCGATGGACGTTCGAGGCCCACTTCCGGCGGCTCGCCCCCAGACTAATGGCGACCGCCGGAGCTCTGAGCAGGCTCCTCCCAAATGTGGGGGGGCCGAATGCAGGCTGCCGGCGCCTTTACGCCGGGGTGGTCCGCTCCATGGCCCTGTACGGCGCTCCCGTATGGGCGGAGCGGCTGAACGCCAGATCCCTGCCCCTGTTGCGCGGGGCGCAGAGAATTATGGCGGTCAGACTTGTGCGGGGCTACCGGACCATCTCCGGCGAGGCGGCCTGCGCCTTCGCTGGGTCCCCCCCGTGGGACTTAGAAGCCAAGGTGCTTGCTCAGGCCTACCACCGAAAAGCTGAAGCCCGTTCATCGGGGGGAAGCTCTGAGGTGGTAGAGGTTGACTGGCGGAGGGCAGCTCAGGTGGAGCTCCTCCGCCAATGGAGGCGACGGCTGGAATCGCCCAGTGCCGGCCATTGGACGATTTCTGCACTCCAGCCCATTCTCCAGGGCTGGGTCGCCAGGAGGCATGGGGTCCTCACCTTCCGCCTAACACAGGTGCTTTCCGGACACGGTTGTTTCGGGGGGTATCTGTGGAAGGTGGCCCGGTGCGAAGAGTCCGGTGAATGCCACGAATGTGGCGCTGAGTTTGACACGGCGCTGCATACGCTCGCAGACTGCCCAGCTTGGGCGGTTCAGCGAGCGGAGCTCGTGGCAGAGGTGGGGCACGATCTCTCCTTGCCCACCGTGGTTCGTGCCATGGTGGACAGGGAGAGATCGTGGGCAGCGATGGCCTCTTTCTGCGAGGACATAATCTCTCGGAAGGAGGCGGCGGGGCGGATCCGGGAAGTCGAGTCTTTGGATCCGATCCGCCGCAGGCGAGCGGGGCGCAGACGACTCGCCGAAGCCCGTCGTATGCCGCCCTAACGGGGACCTATGGGCGTTCCGAACGGGGTTTATCGGACGCCCATCTGAAAAGGTCCCTGAGGTGGTCGATGCATCTGGTGCTCCCGATGCATCGTCTAGCGGAGGAAGGGCCTAGTTTAGAGAGGCCCAGACCCAGAGGTGGCGCACTCTGAGGTTCAGAGTTGCTGCTGGCGGGGATGGGGGCAATGTGTCCAACGTTACCCTGTCCCCGCCACCAGCAGCGTGGTGGAGCACTGTCAGGTTTTTAGTCGGTGAGAGTCCGACATACCCGCCGCTCGTCCCCGTCGGGCGGTGATGACCCATAATGGGTTTTCCTGACAAAAAAAAAAAAAAAACTTACACTACTTTCCTTACATTAATTGCGCTTACCTAAATTATGATTACTTAATTATATATACACATAAGAACATACACACTCACTCACTTACACACGCACTCACTCACGCACGCACGCAAACTCACTCGAACACTTTCAAATTCTGTTAGATAAACCATATAAAAACTTTTTTTTTGTTTTCCGCCTTTTATTTATTTATTTTTTTCTATATTTGTCTATTCACCTGAATTTCATTTATTGTAATATCTGGGAGAGGGCGGTGGTTGGTAAATAGCTTGTTATATTATAAAATTAACAAAGCTTACAAGCAGAGTCATCAGTAGCTACGGTTCGGCCAAAATCGAGTTACCCGCGGTACTCAGGAAGGAGTCGCTACAGAGAAGCTTTGAGGTCTAATAGGTGCCCTCGGGCCGAGGTTAGTGTAATTTAAACGTTCATGAGGTCGTCTGTGCACAAAGGACTCGTTTACGTGATATTCGACGGTATTTGGGTCGGGAATAATGAGCTTTTGGGGGTGAATTACAGGGTAATCAGATTGTGTTCTGTTACTTGCACTTTGGGGGATTAGTGTTTAAGTTTGTCAGCTGCAGATGTGTGCAGCTTTTGTAAGATTGGGTCTAGTTTTAGGAGAGAGAAATTCAGATCTTTTTGATCGCAATTTCATATTTACTGTCGTACGGACACTTCCGTAGCTGAAGGGCACGAACCGAAGTCGAAACAGTTCAAGTTAGCATTCGCTCGAAACCAGGTGATTTGTCGCTGGATACATCGCAATTGGTGCGCAAAACCACTTGTTTCTCAAAAAATACACAATTTTTTTAGTAAAAACGGTACCAAAATCTGTTCAGTAGATTTTGAGAAAATCGATCAGACACAGACAGACATCTTTGGGGAACCTAGTTTTATTATACTAGTAAGTATTAGAATTATAAACGCCAATATATTTATTAATACGTGCAGAAAATCCCCTTTTTGAGCATCATGTATCATCATGCAATTATGTATTACAAATTATTTATATGGAAAAATAACGATGGCCCGGTCAGTTAGTATAGGATAATCATCATCTTCCTGCCCTTATCCCACTCTAAGCGGGGTCGGCACAACATGTTATAAACATGCTGTCACATGATTTGGCTGCGTTTTTACGACCGGCCGCTTACCTGACGTCAACTTACCTCAGTCGTATTTTACGACACCTCAGTAAAAAAGAGGGTGGTCTATTCTACTAAACCGAATACCACACGGTGAGTCAACTTACCTTAGTCGCCTTTTACGACACCTCGTTAAGAAATGAGGTTTGTCTAATGAGATAGTTATTGAAGAAGGCTATAGATTATATAACATCTCTAAGATGAATAGGTAAGGAGCAGCAATAAAAATATTGCGAAAACGGCAAAATTTTACGCTTTTCTTGCGTGCGGAGAAGTAAACGGTGAAAGTTATTCAAAAATCATGTATTACAATATATATATATATATACTGCAAAACAACGATGATCCGGTCAGTTAGTATAGGATAATAAGAACCATTTCTCCATCAGGAAAAATCACCACTAGAAAAAAACCATAGTAAGTAAGTAAGTAGCAGCCCACTGCTGGGCATAGGCCTCTTCTCTCCGTTTCTGGAGAGGATTGGAGCTAAGACCTACCACGCCGCTTTCCTCACGATGTTTTCCTCCACCGAAAAGCGTGTGCTAAATTGCAATTATCAATTAGACACATAAGTTTTAACAGAAAAACTCATTGGTGACTCCGGGATTGAACCCGTGACCTTCTCGAAAGAATCGCACGGCGCTACCGCTGGGCTATCAGAGCTCAAGCTCAGCTTTTTTAAAAAAAACATAGACTAGGTACATAATATAGAGGGTATTTCAACACTTAATAGAATTGAACGAAGCAAGGTACAGTTCGTAACAACATAAACGTAATTTTATGGGATTAGGTGTTATATTCTAGTTATTTTAATTGAGATCAGTTTTAAAACTAATGACCGTTGCAGACGTGGAGAGTCCATTGTTGAACTCAAGAGGGCCTCGTTAGTGTTACATGAACGTTTTGGGCACACGGCCGTGTTCAAAGGTTAAATTTGGCAACTAAAATTATATTTTTGGATATCATTTTAACGTTTAATAAACCCACGGATAATTATATAAAAGATTTTTTTTTTCAAAGGGTTGTCTGGAAGAGATCACAACAGTGTGATAAGAACGCCCTTTGCACTTTTAATTGTTTCTATTATCTATGTCTCTTGTTCTTTTCACTCTGTATTTTTTTTTTGTGCAATAAAGTTATTCTTCTTCTTCTTCTTCTTTAATTATGTATGACTAGGGGGGTCGAAAAAAAGATGGATGGATTGTGTGAAAAATGATATGCATAAGGAGTGGCACCAGAGTTGACGAATGATAGAGGAGAATGGAAGAAGACATATTATGCCGACCCTACTTAGAGTGGGATAAGGGTAAAAGCATGATTTTAACGTTGGATGTGGTTTCCGGCTTTGGTAGAATAAACCACTCTCATTTCTTACCGAGGTATTGTAAAATACGAAGGTAAGTTGACGTCAGGCAGACGGTCAATCGTAAAATACGAAGCCAAATCATGTGACATCAAGTTTATAACATGTGCCGACCTGACTTAGAGTGAGATAAGGGCAGGAGGATGTGTAAAAAATGTAACGTTTATTCAGAGGATCGTTTGGCCAGACTTATTGAAACTTATATAAGTGTAAAAACGCCATAGACTTATTTATTATATAAGTATACTTAATTTAAAGTTTTTCTATAATCGTATATAAAAGAAAATATTCTTTCCATTTTCATATCTTAACATCAACACAACTATGCTATATTGGCACTGCACACATTCACTACTACAATGTCAACAATCGTTTAGCTCCGTAATAGAAAGAATCATCACGTGTCAAAGAATCATCAACAAGTATCACCCCAGTAATCAGTTCAACCTAAAAAATTCCCAGCAATTTTTAGCTGCCCATTCGCATTGGAACGGCGTGGTGGGTGTTAACCTCAATTCTAATCTGTAAAGGAGATATCAACTATTTGCCCATAAATACTAACATGCCTTTGCCAATACCTTTTTTAAATGTAATATTACTTATAAAAGTCAATTTGTAACAAGTAACAAGCTTTTAACAAAATTTTATGTCCCTATTGTTAACTGTTGAGGAGTTCCCTCGTCTGGAGCCAATCCTGGCAGCATCAGGTCATGCTTATCATAAAAATGCATTGTAATTAGGACTGGACCAGTAAGTAAAATTTCAGCACATTAAGACACCGGGAAGTGGGTGAAATTTAACTTACAAAATTCCATCTTTACATAAATACAAAAAAAGCTGTGGTAGCCCAGCGGTATCACCGTGCGCCTCTTTCGAGGAGGTCTAGGGTTCAAACCCCGGGCAGGCACCAATGAGTTTTCTAGTAAAACTTATGTGTCTAATTGATAATTGCAATTTATCAAACGCTTTTCGGTGAAGGAAAACATCGTGAGGAAACCTGCATATCTCTAGAGAATTCTGGGGATATGTGTAACCTACCAACCCGCATTGGAGCAGCGTGGTAGGTCTCAGCTCCAATCCTTCTCTCCAAAAAAAAAAAACAGAGAGAAGAGGCCTATGCCCAGCAGTGGGATAGTAACAGGCCGTTACTCTCACTCAGATAAATACATTGCAAGTTAAATAAAAGCTTTTAAAAAGAACATCCAACAATGCAACTAGCGATTCGTTAAAAAAATTCAAACAAAGGAAATTTAATAATAAACTGTACATAATTCATTAGTCTCCGAAATTAATTTACTATTTTAAAAGAAAATCAGAAAGCTCCGTCCGCCGGCAAATATTGTTAAGCGCGGGCCCCGTCAAAAATACGACTAATTTTAATTGTAGCCTGATAGACTCCGCCATTATCACGTTATTCCGCCTCCTGCTCCCCCCACCGTCCCCCTATTGTATTTTTAATTTGCCTATGTTACAATTTGTTGTTTGTTGACTAGTGTTGCTACATTTTATACTTTAACATTAGATCAAAATTAAAAAAAACAGTTTTTTTCCATTTTTATTCGCTAATTAGTTAGTTGATTAGTGTTGCTACATTTTATACTTCAACATTAGATCAAAATTTAAAAAAAAAAACTCTTTATCAATTTTTGTTACAATCGCCAGTTTGTGTTTTGACTAGTGTTGCTAGATTTTATACTTTAATATTAGGTCAAAATTTAAAAAAAAACTGTCCATTTTTGATACAATCGCTGGTTTGTTTGTTAATAGTGTTGCTACATTTTATAAATCAACATTAGATCAAAATTAAAAAAAAACTGTTTATCAATTTTTGTTACAACCGCCGGTTTGTTTGTTGACTAGTGTTGCTACATGTTATACTTTTACATTAGGTATAAAATTTAAAAAAACAAGTCTTTTACATTTTTGTTACAATCGCCGGATTGCTTGTTGACTAGTGTTACTAGTGTTAATATTAGATCAAAATTTAAAAAAAAAATATTTTTTCCATTTTCGTTAAAACCGCCGGTTTGTTTGTTGAATAGTGTTGCTACATTTGGTACTTCAATATTAGATCAAATTTTAAAAAAAAACTGTTTATCAATTTTTGTTACAATCACCGAATCATTTATTGACTAGTGTTGCTTCATTTTATAATTCAATATTAGATCTAAATTTTAAAAAAAGCCTCTTTATCCATTTTTGTTGATTTATTTCATTAAATTAGTAAAAGTAACACAAGAATGAAAATTTATCATTATTAATAAATTATTAATTTGATTCATTAAAAAATGAAAAAATATCCTTCCGTGAATACTCTAATATACAAAGGAATTTTAAAAATCCCGTTTTTCCTTTGAGAGCAAGAGAAAACTAAGTACATGTTAACTAAAAATAATAGACTAAATTCGCAAGCACAATTAATATCATACAACAATCCAATATTGTTTGTCTATAGCGTAACGAGTAAACCTAAATAAGATTCTATCACAGACAATGAAACAAAGAGATTTAACAATGATCGTGAAGGCATATCCCTATCCGGGATACAAAGGGATTGTCGGAACGGATCGTCAGACAATATGTCCCAAGGACTGTCCCTGATTCGATTTACTGCGTTGATTGATACAACGCCCTTGTCGACTGTGTTTTGGGATTGAATATTTCATATTGCAGGGCCAGAGATTTGATGTACCTTTCAAACATTCGTTAACATGCCACAGATTTTTTTAATGTCTCACAGTCTAAGCTATATTCTTTGCTTCATATTTAAGTACCTGGGTGACCAACATGTTGTACACAACATGGTGATGTGATGTGGTGTGTGTGCGTTTGTGTCAACAAAGTGTGATAGTGATAGTCATCAAGTTTTACTTATTATTTTACTCTGGTGACTAATTCCTCCGTTTTTAGATAATTAAGTCCTTTCAACCAAGCATTGACAGTTTTTCTGCATGAGATTTTATTTAGATTAGAGATATTTAAAATATTGTCAATTTTGTTATATAATTTTGCGCTTAGGAAATAGTACTGACGACCAGCTAGAGCGGTTCTATGGGGTAAAATTTCAAAAATCTTTTGTTTACGTCTTTTTTCTGGCATTGGAACAATTCTAACTTCTGAGTGCTTACGCAATATTAAATTCGAGATAAAGAGCTGCCGAACATTTAGGACATTCCACTCTTTATAAAGAAGGATTGTTGGATGCCTAAGGGGTTTGTTACCCATTACTTTCAATATGCCACTTTGAGCTCGCTCAAGACGAAGCATGTCTCCTTTATTAGCACCGCCCCACACTGTGATGCAGTACGAGAGTAACGATTGAGCCAGCGCAAAATAAACTGTTTTTAATAGGTTATGGTCAGCAATATTTCTTAATTTCCTAAATATAAACATCAGTTTGCGAAAACGCGAAACGAGTGAATTGATTTCCATAGTACAGAAGTTACAATAGAATTATTTTGTTGTAATCCGCTTTTGTTAAGGGAATCTATGTAATACTAAGTGTATGAAGCTGACAACATTCACATACCTTATACATGCAGGAGAAGTCAACACACGTATCACAAAACGCTGCCAACATCAACACTCCACACAAGTACTACACACACTCACTACCACAATCTCAACGATCATTTGTATCACTATATAAATTAGTTAAAATGGTTCTATTACAATTCTATTCATAATAATCTGTAAGGTATAAGCGAATCCTGGATCTGTTTAATGTATTAATAATTCACCATTCTCTGTCAGCCGAGCGTAAACCGTGAAACATTGGGTTATACTCTCATCTGGGGTTACCCCACGGGTAATTGTTTTGGGATTGCGAGTCCGGTTTCACGTCGGGGATTTGGTTATAGTGCTAAAATATATTATACAAGTACCCGCTTAAGTAAACTTCGTTTGCGTCGACTTGTATACATACCCGCGTCTTCGTTTGCGTCATCTTGTGTTGAAATACCCTCATTTACGTATTTTACTAAACGTATTTTTTCCTGATCTCAAAGGAAGAACGGGAATTTTTTGTATGTTATTGTAGCAATGACATACATAAAAATTTGAATATTGGAGTTATAAAAATTTTGATATAGGCGATTAGCCGTGATAGCCTTACAGACTATTTGAGTTAAATTGCGTCCGTGATGCATGGTTTTATATTATTGTTAGTTATTATTTATAATTTCGTTTTCTACCAATGCTACACACAACACGAACCAACGTGGAGCAATATGACACAATGCAAAAAAGAGGAAAGCAAGTGAAACATACACAAGTCAACTTGTGTTGTCTTGTCTTGCCTTTGTCTTGTCTCGGTTGTCAACAACCGTTGAGGAGTTCCCTTTTCTGGAATCCGCTGAACCATTATCGATGAAATTTGGCACAATCATTATAACCCGGAAACCGGAATAACATACAGGCTATAGAAATCCTGTTACTTCTACAGGAATAGGATGACATTGAAAAGCGCCATCTATTATAGACCTATCACGCGAATGAAAAAAATCTAGTTGTGTTATATTTGGTTAATGTCATGCTACTAAATAAAATAAATTAAAACGAGAATCTACCATTAACTTAATTCCCATTCCCATATTAAAGTGTTATATGCAAAATAAATAGAGAAAATTAATGAAACCGGCCATCCTTGGTCAGTTTTTATTAAAAACAGATGGTCGTTTAGATATTCACGCCTTATTTGCATCTGGCAATACTATCTATCAATTTTTAGACGTACTAAATCAAAATGCGCCAATATATTCCGTTTTCAACCACGCTGCATAATCAAGGTTGCCAGCCTTAGTTTATAATAAAGTATTTTATTATTTCAGGTAATTATACTCTTTTCTTTGTGAGAACAATAAAGGCAAGAATTTTTTGACATCACACGATATGATTTGTTTGTGATTTTATAAAGTTTAATTTTACTTTTTTTGAAACGAAATTTATTGATTAGTGCTGACACTATGTCGCCGTCTGCCAGTCCAATGTTTTTAAATATCTTTTATATTTAAATGAATTAATCTTGTGTGTATATATGTAAATATATTTTATAAATCTCGAAAACGGCTCTAACGATTTTCCTGAAATTCAGCATGTAAGGGGAGTTTTGGGGGAGAAAAATCGATCTAGCTTGATTTTATTACAAAAAGTCGTTTTATCCCTGTTTTTGGGCATTCAAAATATGGTATAATGTAGGTAAAGCAAAGGATTTTTAGCTGTCAAACGTAATGTTGCGATAACATTCGGATTCGAACCCCACACGTCATCGGCGCCTTCTTTCTTTTTTTTATCGTTTTGAAAATCACCGAGCAAAAGTCGTTCACTCAGGTACCCAGTAGGTAATACTAAAAAAAGTAAGTTCATTAATTTTGATGGTATGTACTTTTTTCCTTACTTAGTCCAAGGTACTTTCATTACAAAAAAGGTGGCAACCCTACTTGCGATATTATGCGCATTTATATAAATAGCACCTACATACTTGCGACTTTCAGTCGTGCGATTTGTTTACTGTAGTAATGTTGCAAACCTCTTTGTATAATGACTACTTTATTCTTGATTTACATAAACTAAAAACGCCGTGTGGTATTCGGCTGAATAGAATAGTACCACCCTCATTTCTTACCGAGGTGTCGTAAGAGGCGACTAACGTAAGACGACCCGCCGTGTGGTATCCGGCTGAGTAGAATAGACCAAGTTCATTTCTTACCGAGGTGTCGTACAAGGCGACTAAGGTACGTTGACCCACCGTGTGGTATCCAGTTTAGTAGAATAGACCACCTTCTTTCTTATCGAGGTGTCGTAAAATGCGACTAAGGTAAGTTGACGTCAGGCAGGCGGCCGGTCGTAATAACGCAGCCAAATCATGTAACAACATGTTTATAAAATGTTGTGCCGACCTCACTTAGAGGGATAACGACAAGAGGATGATGATGATGACTTTTACATGAAGTAAAAGTAAATCCTACTAATATTATAAATGCGAAAATTTGTGAGTTTGGATGTATGTTTGTTACTCTTTCACGGCGAATGCCCTGAATCAATATCGATTAAAAATTGGCACAATTACCGGGTTAACATATAAGCTGCTAACGCGTGCAGGAACTTTAAGCTTTTTTAGAAAAAATAACAAAATAATGAAATAACTGGACATTTCGAATATAAATCAAAAGGTAACTTAGAAAAATGCTACTTTATGCATGATAGTATATCATACGATTTAACGAATCATAAAATTCACTCTAAACTCTTTTCCCAGACGAGCCAAAAACTATTATTTCAAAAATCTGATATCTTGTCGCAAGTATGCACGCTCCAAAGTAATAAAACCATAAGTAGCATCCTGAACAGTTTAAAAAAGTCTATCTATCTACTGTTACTTTATATTCTGCTATTAACATAACCGTGGCAACATATTAAACACAATTCATGATGCATGACTTCAATATATCATCAACCTGCAAAATGCGAGAGAAACAGCTCTCTTTTTTATGTCCGTGGTACTTCTTTTGGATCTGGTCATTTCAATTTATAGACAGATAGCTTGGAAATCAGTGTCACCAAATTCTTCCCAAAGTGAAATTATTATTATAGTTATTGCGAGTTAACCGTAAGAGATAAAAACATGCTTTCGCTGACTTTTTGGTAGTGTTTTTGTAGATCTACAATTCTCTAGCACATTACTTTAATTATCTCTGCTGGTTTAGGTGACGCACTCTAGTAAAATAATAATAATACATATACGGGACACAAAAATCCGTTCAGTAGATTTTGAGAAAATAGAGCTTTTGGGGGCTTTTGGTTTTCTAATAAATAAAGATTTCAATTTCGTTACATTCAATACACATTTTTTTTTAATTTCAGAAACGGCTCCAACGATTTTCATGAAATTCAGCATGTAGGTGGTTTTAGGGAGAAAAGTCGATCTAGCTGCGTCGTTTTGTCTGTGTTTCCAGGCACTAAAAAAAATTGTAATAATTTTGTGAGAAAGCAAAGGATAATTACGCTGTCAATTGCAAATTGCAATTGGGTAGTCTCGAATTAAGAATATCAGGGTCGATTCCAGATACAATCATTTTTATTTTTATTTTTTTTATTTACAGCAAAAATGTACACTTTATATCTGTCTTAAATTACTTACTCACTATACAATTCATGCCCACTTGGAATAGTCCCAAGAATGCTGGCAGCATTTTTTATATATTTAAAAATTACCCAGCAAGGCTAGGTCACCTGTGTACTAAGTAATAATAAAAAAAACTTATTGTTGCCTAACCGGGGTTTAAACCTGTGTGAAACAGTCGCAATGCGTCACCGCTGGGCTATCACAGCTTTCGAACATTTTAGTATTACTATAAAAATTCCCACGTGAAACTGCCCAACTTAGAATTGAAACTAAATGAAATATTAACAGAAAGACTCGTACAGTACCTACTTGATCTTTGTTGTTTGCAAAATACACTTTAATAGGGCGCCCTTTGTCTTTCAAAGCCTCGGAAACCCCTTAATCAGTCAAGGGTTGCTTTAAATTATAAAATGGTTACTTACAACACTTCGGTGGGAAACGGCTTGTGATTTTGACTTGCCAGAGTGCCGCTTTGTCTCCAACCCTCACGTAAAATCAACTTTAGATTTTAATTGAGTGTACTTAGTTGTTTCAATTTGGAGTTTAGGTCTTTGTGGAGTCTTTTGAGCAGTTATTTAGTGTTTAAAATGTATTGGTATGTGTGAATTTTCCAGCCAGGTGCCGTTGAACGTTTGAAATGAACCAAAGACTTTATATTCAAAATTTGAAGTTCTTAAGTACGCTTGTACCTAAATCTTATTACACTATTATTATACAAATGTTAATATATATAAATGAATGTTTGTGTGTCCTATATAGATTCATAAACGGCTGGACCGATTTTAATGAAATTTGCAGACAAACTTTAGAATGACTTATTAGATTGACATAAGTTTTTCCGTTAAAAACTTATGTGTCTAATTGATAATTGCAATTTATAGCACGCATTTTAGTGAAGGAAAACATTGTCAGGAAACCTGCTTAGATGCCTATATCTTTAGAGAATTCTGGAGATATGTGTAACCTACCAATCCGCATTGGAGCAGCGTAGTAGGTCTTAGCTCCAACCCTTCTCTCCAACAAAAAATGGAGAGAGGAGGCCTATGCCCAGCAGTGGGATAGTAACAGGCCATTACTTTACTTTACATTTTTACTTAATTGTATCGTAATTACTGGACATTTAAGACAGTAAGGCCTGGTTACCATTAAAGCGGAGCGGAAGCGATTACCGGGGGTTGCGGGTTCAATTTCTGCCAAGGATAAAGATTGACATATTTAATGCGCCCGTTTACCATTGCGCTATTATAACTTGACAAAGACAAAAAATTTAAGCTTTATAATCTACCTATATCTATTTTAGCTGTTTTGTTTAATGTCTGAAAACATGGATAAAACAAGACTTTTTAAATAAAACCTTGAGGATCGATTTAACCAGAAGAGTCAGCAAGCTTACAAATATATCGGTTCCTACTTTGTCTATTATATACATCACAGTCAGCAATTTTGTTTATAATGTATATTTTATACACAAATCTTGTATCTAATCCGTTTTATTTCGGTTCACGAAGACGAAGTAGCGAGTAGAACATAAGTAAAGTAAGTAGCGGCCTGTTACTATCCCACTGCTGTGAATAGGCCTCTTCTCTACGTTTTTGGAGAGAAGGATTGGAGCTAAGACCTACCACGCTGCTCAAGTGCGGATTGGTAGGTTCCACATATCCCCAGATTTCTCTAGAGATATGCAGGTTTCCACGCGATGTTTTCCTTCAAAAGCATGTGATAAATTGCAATTAGCAATTAGACACAAGTTTTAACAGAAAAACTCATTGGTGTCTGCCCGGATTTGAACCCGTCGAAAGAGTCGCACGGTGTTACCGCTTGGCTACCACAGCTTGTATCTAATCTATTTTATTTCACGCAGACGAAGTAGCGAATAAAACATAGTCCAACAAATATTCATCTCCTTTGCATGTCAATAAATCAAATCGCGGGTTAACATTTTTCCTGTATGATTTTAAAGTCAACAGTATAAAGGGATTCGTGTAAGCTCCGCGCAGTGCTACATAGTTTAAAAGAGTTCATTACAGGGGCCTGCGTGAGGATATGGACTTATCGAGGGGCTGAGAATACGAGGTTGGGGTTATGCAGCACCGAGAACAAATATTGCTTATTTATTTACAAAAAAGATGTAAAATAGCCGTTTGGTATCCTTCTGAATAGAATATACCACCCTAATTTTTTTACCGAGGTGTCGTAAGAAGCGACTAAGGCAAGTTGACACGCCGTGTAGTGTCCGGCTGAGTAGAATAGATTTATTTTTTTTATTTATTTATTTATTTTATATTATGGAAACAAACAGTACTATAATAATTATTTACATTATAAACATATAAGCCAAACATAAACCAAAAACAGTTTCCAAATATTGCATTAACACATAACAATTTAACATGCAAATGAAGGGATGCTTAATAAAGAATTACAATTCGATAGTACAATAAAATATGTTATAGTAATAATAATAAAATCCTTAATATAATATAGTTAAATATTACATAAGATTATTTATTTATTTGTTTTTTAGTTTTAATATTCTTTTTAACAGCTTTTTTAAAAATAGGGAGACAGAGGTGAAATATATCTAGTTCCGAAAAAAGTTTATTGTTAAGTGCACAGCACCTGTTTATGACACTGTTACTCGCATATTTGGTTCTAGTGGACGATACATGAAAAGTGATCTTCGCCCTCGCGAGATCGCCCTCATTTCTTATGGAGATGTCGTAAAAGGCGTCTAAGGTAAGTTGCCACGCCGTGTGGTGTCCGGCTGAGTAGAATGACCACCCTCATTTCTTATAGAGATGTCGTAAAATACACTAAGGTAAGTTGACGTCATGCAGGCGGCCGGTCGTAAATAACTAGCCTAATCATGTGACAATATGTTTATAAAGGTTTGCCGACCTTAGAGTTGGTAGAGGAAGGAGAATGATGACAACAAAGATGTAAACGTTAAGGCTAACGTTAAGGTTAAATTACTTACACGCTAGGACTATACAAATCATACCCAGTAGAATGTTCCCAAGAATGCCGGCAGCGTCTCCGCCTTGAATCGCTAAGCTGGATTTTTAAGCGAAAAGAAATCCAACCCTCTTGTCACCTGAAGTGGCAATTAACGAAGGTTTTTAAACATCGCATCGCATTTCGGCGACCTCGAATGCTGTTATAGTTTGAGGGTATAGCGGTATCCTAGGTCTCTAGGTAGGTATTGGGAGCCAAATCTGCTTGTTTAGTAAACATTGATTACACTAAATAAGTAGTAGGTACACTAAGTAAAACTAAATTTTATACTTAATAAATATTTATTAATGCGATCATGCAATAATGAGATCGAGTTCTTTTTTATTTCAAAATATTATTGCGCCTTTCGTAGATATTTGTACCAGAGCCGCACTTAAGGAGCCAAAGAGTCACATGCGGCTCTGGAGCCGCACTTTGCCGACCACTGCCCTAGGCTGTTAAAAAGAACCTGTTCCTAATATCTTCGAATTTCGTTCTTTATTCGTTTCGTTTTCCAAATTGACGATAACTCATAGGTCTAGTACCTATCCATTGATATCCATACAGCATTGTAGGGGGTAGGAGGGGAAAGATTTTTATAAAAAAATGTGTGCATTGTTCCCTCTTGTATGCCGCAGTCCACGGTTGTTCGCGTCGCGTCCGTGCGCCGTCGCGATGATCGCGGCGCCTCGTATTTGCTCAATCACTCTCGAGGGTGCGAGTTGCGCCACTCGACAGGAATACAAACGATACTGCGTCGCGTTTTCCACACGATTGATTGCGATTTTTGAATCCAATAATATAGTTCACATATCAATAGGTTAACTAGATAGGTATATAGACTTAGGCGTTATACTTATTATGAAACAAAGGCCCCGAAAGCTGCCAGTGTGTATGTGATCGATTTTCTCAAAATATTCTGATCGGCTCGGCTGAATTGGTTCTGCTCATCTTATGCGTACAGCTAAGGTGTGGAATAATTCCCTTCCTGCATCTATCTATACTTTTGAGTATTATCTGAGTGATAGTAGCATATCTTAACTGCAGTCAGCTACGTATCCAGCTGCAACGATTATCTTATAACCATCAATCAAATTGTTATTATTTTACATTAATATTGAAATACCATAAAAATGGTTAAAGTGGGTTAACCTTAAAAGCTAGACATATGCTGTCGCGGACTTTTATTTAGAACTTTTAGAAGGGAACAATTTTGTAATACATGATTTTTGAATAACTATACGTTTACTCGGCACACGCAAAAAAACTGTAATTTTTCCGTTTTCGTAATATTTTTACCTTCTCCTCTCCTTTTCATCTAAGCGTGATATTATGTAGCCTATATCCTTCCTCGATAGTTGGACTATCTTACACTGAAAGAATTTTTCAAATCAGTCTAGTAGTTCCTGAGATTCACATGTTCAAACAAACAACTCTTTGTTGTGTTGTAGAGGTCCCACAGTTGTAAAAAACTCGCATGCTTAGAGCTTTAATCACTTGCGTCGCGTAAACCAGCAGAAATACATTAGCGTAATATTCTAGAAAAGTGTAAATCTATAAAAAATACCATGAAAAAGTCTACAACAGTGCGTCTCTATCTCTTATAGTTAATTTATAATAACTATGTTAGTGTTCAAGAGTTTAAGTTAAATACACTGATTTCCACGCGGGCGAAGCTGCAAGCACAGCTAGTTCAGAATATTCTTTATTAAATGAAACTTGTAAACAAGTGCTTTGGAATCGTCAACTCTACTGCTGGTTCTGAAAGCTGTTCCTACCGAGAAGAGCCAGCAAGAAACTCGGCGGTTGCTCTTTAAAAAATATAATTCTTGTTACTAGTTAAGTTTTCTCCTTGCTATCTTGTATAAGGTCGAGGAGTAGCTAAATATACGCAAAACGCATTTATGTAATCCTCAACAGTATCTACTATGCTGCTAAGCTTCCAATAAAATTATTTTTATCCCCTTAGTTTATATATCAGACTAAATGGAAGCACTGAAGCGGTAAAGCCAACAAAACATCACTCTAAATACAGTGAAGCTCAAAATTCTAGCGCGTAGTTTACAAAAACAATTTTTATTCACATAAGAAATAATCTGTACAATTTTTATTTTAGTCATCCACTTAAAATCCTATTTAATTTCAAATAATTTAAATTAACAAAAATGTAATACTTACTAATAATATAAACACCTATAAAAATTACAAAAATATTCGTTCATTATCTAAAACAAACAAATTAAATATTTAAACGTTACAAAATCCATCAACACCATTCACTTTCCGAACGTATCAAAGAAAACCAACGCCATTACGAATTTGAAAAAAGAACAAATTCTAAATGCATTTCCCGCCAGTTCGTGTTGCTATTCAAAATAGGAACGTATTACCCGTGAAAAGAACTGTCTCAAATTACTTTACATTATCCCTCTCTTTCTTACGCATGAAGAAGCGTATTTGTGTCTCCCTCTAATGCTATACAAACTCTGATAAACAAATACAAAGGGCCTAATTGAGTAACTAGTAAAACGAACATCTCTGTCCCGTCCCTTCGCATATTAAGACAATGTTATTATTGCGCTTTGTAAATTATTTTTTATTTAAAATTAAACTTTATTCCCATAGTAATAAAGGTAAATGGTATTGATATAGATGGTAAAATAGATTGTCCTTAACACAATTTTGTAGAGTCGCTCTCTCAAGTGGTAAGGGAGTTCAAGTCCGGGTAGGGAACTTAATTTGTCAACAATTTCAGATATTTGAATACGTTTCGCTGTTCAATGAGCTTCTGTCAGCTTAAATTGTTTTTCTTTCTTTAAAATAATTTGGCTTCCCGTCTTGTTAAAATATTGACGGCGTTCCGATACGATAACATTTTTATTCTTAACTGAATCGAAATATTTTTTTTAGTGTTTGAACTTTTGTTAATAATCTGGGGGTTAGTAGTGTGAATACTGGCTGCACGAGATATAGGTTCTTAGTTCGATTCTCGGTTGGTGCAGACGTGATTTGTTCAGTTCAGTTCATTCAAGCGTTCCTATCACTAAAGTGGAATACCATGAGATTTTAGTTACTAAGAGATTGGTATAGCTTTTGGATAAAGATACTTATCAAGGAATTTATCATATAACAAAGAAATTCGAGGCACAATGTCATATGTCACTCCATCTTTAAATTTTAATAATAATAATATATATAAAATATGGGAAACTTACACACACGGTTGTCCGTCACCAAAGTAAGTAACTTAATACTTGTGTTATGGTAGACAGACAACTGGTGAATATATACTTAGGTATATATTTTTTAATACATACTTAAATACAAATATACTACACCCAGGCTCAAAGACCAACAAATTCATTTATAGAATTTTGGCCTTCTGCGGGAATCGAGCCGGCGACCCGCGGAGCTGAAGGCAGGGTCACTACCCACTGCGCCAACGGGCCAGTCAAAATTTTTGAAAAAATTTGAAACCGACTATGTTTCTGCGCTCGCCCAACTCAGAGACGTAAAATTCGTTACACCTTTTTTTCGTTTGGAAAAGCAACTGTCCGTGAAAGAGGAACAGATAGACAGTCAGACTTTCCCATTTATAATCCCACTCTAAGTGGGGTTGGCACAACATATTACAAACATGTTGTCATATGATTTGGCTACGTATTTTACGACCGGCCGCCTGCCTGACGTCGACTTACCTTAGTCGTATTTTCCTCGGTAAGAAAGAGGGTGGTCTATTTTACTCAACCGGATACCACACGGTGAGTTAACTTAATTTAGTCGCCTTTTACGACACCTCGGTAAGAAATGAGGTTGGTCTATTCTACTCAGCCGGATACCACACGGCAGGTCGACTTACCTTAGTCTTCTTTTACAACACCTCGGTAAGAAATGAGGTTGGTTTTTTCTACTCAGCCGGATACCACACAGCGGGTCAACTTGCTTTAGTCGCCTTCTACGACACCTCGGTAAGAAATGAGGTTGGTCTATTCTACTCAGCCGGATACCACATGGCGGGTCGACTTACCTTAGTCGCCTTTTACGACACCTCGGTAAGAAATGAGGTTGGTCTATTCTACTCAGCCGGATACCACACGGCAGGTCGACTTACCTTAGTCACCTTTTACGACACCTCGGTAAGAAATAAGGGTGGTACTATTCTATTCAGCCGGATATCACACGGCGTACTTTCCAATTTATAATATTAGTATAAACTAGTATGTCAAGCCCGCTTTGCCGTGCTTAGATATATTAATTACAGTTAGGTATAACAAAAATGCCACGAAATTGCACAAATACACACAATTGCACGAAATTGCACAGTATGCAAGTACCAGTATCGTACCAGACCTTTCAACTTAAAATTGTCATATATTTTTTAGTTGCTGACCGATTGTAGTATAACATATATGTTAAGTGAAGCCTTCTATAACACATTAGTTAAAACAGCGTCCAAATCAGATCAGGGGTTTTTGAGATTAGCGGGAACAAACGCACAGAGATTTAACATCTCAACTATTTTATTATATGTATAGAATAGAAGATAATCAGCTCAGCGTCTTCATGTCTATACTTTAGGTATAATAATGGAGTGGTGGTCGCTAATAAAGATTGACGCGGCGGCGTGGCGGGCATCCGCCAATAGATCGCATCCTCATTGAGCACAGGATACGGCAATCTGGACCCGGCACCGCCCAGCGGACGGCACTAATAGCTCATAACACAATACCCTTCGCAGAATTGAACGTGCGACCTGGACAAATCGGAAAGCGTTACCACTGGGCTTGGAGAGAAAAAAATGAGGTAATATAACCCACTTTTAGAAGAAAAGAGCTTAAACCCATCAAAATCTTTATATTTTAATGAGTTAATCTTGTACACATATGTTTATTTTCTGATTTCGGAAACGGCTCCAACGATTTTCACGAAACTTAGTATGTAGAAGGTTTCGGGGGCGAAAAGTCGATCTAGTTAGGTTTTATTAAAAAAAACAACTTTAAATAATTTATAGAATTGACGTTAGTTTGCGGAGATCCATAACACAAAAGTGAAATAGAAAAAATATATAATGCTAAATGTAGAGTAGACAAGCGCTTGTCCACTCGGTTGTCCGATTGTCCACTCTACATTTAGCATTATATATATTTTCTATTTTACTTCATCGCGGATTATAGCAAAATAATTTTATTATTACTTTTGTAAAAAAAACCGCTAAAATAAAAATAGAAAGAGAACCTTAAATTTGCTGTCATTTGTAAAGTTGTGATACCGTGTGGTATCCGGCAGAATAGAATTGTACCACCCTCTCTTCGAGCCCCTCTTCTTACCGAGGTGTCGTAAAAGGCGACTAAGTTAAATGAGAGAGTCATTTAACTGTGATATTCGGTTAAGTAGAATAGACCACCCTCTTTCTTATCGAGGTGTCGTAAAATAAGACTAAGATAAGTTGACGTCAGGCAGGCGGCCGGCTGTAAAATACGTGGCCAAATCATGTGACAACATGTTTATAACATGTTGTGCCGACCCCACTTAGAGGGGGATAAGAGCAGGAAGATGATGATTGTAAAGTTGTGATAGCTCAAGGAAGAATAGGCGGACTAAAAAAGTTAAAATATCTGGGATCAAGTCCCACATGTTTCTCTTTTTTATTTTTGTGTATTGCATTTTTTTATATCTTTTAAAACATTACCGAACAAGGCTCGGTTACCCAGGTACTGAATAATAATAAATAAATATATTGGACAATTACACACATAGTCATCCGTCCCCAAAGTAACTAAATGGGGTCTGGGTTACTAAAAACCAATGAGTATATACTATGTATTTTTAATACATATTTAATTACATAAATATAACCTGAAGAACCAAGAAATTGTGTTTAGAAAATCTTGGCGCTAGGCGGGAATCGAAACCACGATCCGCGGAACTAAGGGCAGGGTCACTTCCACTTTATATCGGACGTCTGGCTTACAGGTCCCCGAGGCGGTCGGTGCATCCGGTGCTCCCGATGCACCGGTTAGCGGAGGGGGGCTTCTCTTTCGAGGGGCCCCTACCCGGGAAAGTGTTCTCTGGGATCAGAGCTGTCGGTGGGGATGGGGGCAATATGTACAACGATACCCTGTTCTTGTCATCGGCAGCGTGGTGGAGCACACTGGTCGTTTTAGTTGCTGCGAGTCCGACATAACCACCGCCTGTCCCGGTCGGGCGGCGGTACCCATAGGGAGTTTTTTCCTGTGTAAAAAAAGGGTCACTTCCACTTGTACCATCTTCAACCGATGGACGTTCACTGCTGGAGATAAGTCTCCTTAAGGGATCTCAACACAACATGTTCTTGTGCCGCTTGAATTTAGCGGCTCCCCGCGACCTTCTTGGGGTCGTCAGTCCACCTCGTAGGGGGTCCCATTCTACCATTCCAACACCTTTATGTATAGATCAACCTAACCCACCTAAACTTTAAAGTAAGAAATAGTCTTATACGTTAAGCATATTACAAAATTGAAGATTATTTGGATGATAAAAAAAACCTGGATTTGAAAATCCTTTCAGCTTCATACAATATAATGGGAAATTGAAAATGTTAAGATGACCGCCGAGTTTCTTTCTGGTTTCTTCTGTTTGTTCTTGTTTCTTCTGAGTTTCTTGGTTAGAGCAACATTCCGAACCAGTTGTAGCTTCATTAATCATATTGATACTTGCCGATTCCAAAAGTGCTTGAAAGAGCTTATTTAAATAAAGATTATTTTGATTTGATTTGAAACCTATGAAGTATAAATCTATCACTTGTTTCAGCGTTCATCTATCGCTTATAAAAAGTTTAGACAAGGCGTCCAATTGAACGTTTAAAAAACAAACTACATACCGACTCTGTCCGCTCATTAAACTCACATAAAAACTCGCCACTCATCCCCGTTAAGCCCCGTCAAACTTAAACACCGTCACAATGGAGGCAAATTCGGCTCGAAATAAAATAAACGAGGCGAGTCGTCGGTAGCCGTCAAGCTATTGTGGCCCCGTCACCATGAACTAACGACCGGAATGTTTAGAAAACAATTTTAAGAAGCTTCCGTTTAACATCGGTTTATTTACGCCATTGTCCTTAAGCGGATCGGTGCCTAAGTGTTGTGGAGGTGGACAGACGGACAAACGGAACGGTATGGGAGACGGTTGGGTCTTTTTTTAACGTTAATCAAATAAACATTATGGGAGCGATTGCTATGGGTTATCAGACGTGTGAATGTAAGGTTTTTGGGACTCCAATTTCGTACCAGGTGATTATGTTAATAAGTCGACTTACGTCCTTTTTATTTAATCACTAGCAATCGCCAGCGGCTCCCCCCGTGTGTAAAGATTAAAACCGTAATATAGTATTTTGATAATCATAAAAATAGTTAATGTGGGTCAACCTTAAAAGCTAGACATATGCTGTCGCGGTCCTTTATTTAGAACTTTTAGAAGGGAACAATATTGTAACACATATTTTTTGAATAACTTTCGCCGTTTACTTAGCGCACGCAATGAAAGCTTTAAATTTTGCCGTTTTCGTAGGTAATATTTTTGATTGCTGCTCCTCTCCTATTCATCTTAGCGCAATGTTATATATCTTATAGCCTTCCTTAATAAATGGACTATTTTACACTGAAGGAATTTTTTAAATCGGTACAGTATTTCCTGAGTTTAGCGCGTTGAAACAAACAAACTCTTCAGCTTTATATATTAGTATAGATAATAAATAGGCATTAGAATTGTCTCATTTATTTGGTGAATATTTCAGTGAAGTTGATAAGTCTTATATCTCACATACAAACTTGTAAATATGTAAACACCTCTTTTAAACGTATACTAAATCTAAACCTGTTTAAGCCTTGAAAACTGTGCGCTTAGGACTTGTTAAGTTATTCACGCCTGGCACAGAATTATCAATTTGATCTTTAAATTCTAATACATTTAATTAAATGCAATTCAAATGTAAAACAATCTTTATTTAAATAACTACTGGTTTATTTCCGTCAGTTCTTACCGAGGTATCATAAAAGGCGGCAAAGGTAAGTTGACCTGCTGTGTAGTATCCGGATTAGTAGAATAGACAACCCTCATTTATTACCGAGGTGTCGTAAAAGGCGTCTAAGGTGAGTCGACCCGCCGTGTGGTATCCGGCTGAGTAGAATAGACAACCCTCATTTCTTACCGAGGTGTTGTAAAAGGCGACTATGGTAAGTTACGTTCAGCTAATTCTTTGTACTATGTGTCTCGACTATTACCACTTCAGTTTTAAGACTTATTTTCTTCTAAGATCACCTCGGTTCTGATTTGATCAGGTAGAGAGACCTCAAACACAGGTCGCTGGCAAAGTGACTCTGAATTTCCGATAACACCCATAGTCAGAAACCAAACCTAGAATCCGTATGTCATCATTAGCAACAAGACTTGCCATAACGTTACATCACCCTATAATAATGTCGAAGCTCAAATATTCACAGTTAGATCCACGGAGAAAGCTCCCCCATCTAATGGTGCGCGAAACTTATCACATTATCAAAAAGCAACAAATCGAATCCTTTGATCAGGACGCCTCGCTAATTTGGCAATTACACCGCGCCTAGCCGGGGCGGCTGCTACCGATTTGCGAAAATAAGCGAATATTATCGAACACCCCTTTTTATTGGGCAGTAAGTAAAGTAAGTAACGGCATATTACTATCCCACTGCTGAGAATAGGCCTCTTCTCTCCGTTTTTGGAGAAAAGGTTTGGAGGTAAGACCTACCACGCTGCTCCAGTGCGGATTGGTAGGTTACACATATCTCCAGAATTCTCTACAGATATGCAGGTTTCCGCACGATGTTTTCCTTCACCGAAAAGCATGTGATAAAACGCAATTTTAAATTAGGCACATAAATTTAAATAGAAAAATTTGTTGATGAATACCCGGGGTTTGTTGAACCCATGATCATCAAAAAACCTGCATATCACTAAAGAATTCTAGAGATATGTGAATATCTTATGTAGTGTCTATTAAAACTTGTGTCTAATTGATAAATGCAATTTGTCACACGCCTGGCGGAGGAAACCGGCATACCTCTAAAGAATTATGGGGATATGTTTAATCTACCAATCCGCTTTGGAGCAGCGAGGTAGATCTTAGCTCCTATTCTCTGCAAATTCAAATTCAAAATATTCTTTATTCAAATAAACTTATAAACAAGTGCTTTTGAATCGTCAACTCTTCTGCTGGTTCGGAAAGCTGTTCCTACGAAGAAGAGCCAGCAAGAAACTCGGTGGTTGCTCTTTTAACAATATAATTCTTATGACTAGTTACATTTAGTCATTACTGTCTTGTACAGGGTCTAAGCCAGCTATATCCACACATTCTTATCTTCTGAGTAATCCTCAACAGTATAGTAGGCTTTCTGGATCAGTCTCTTTTTAACAGTGTTTTAAGCTAATGTAATGGCAAAAAATAAAATTTATTATTGAATTTTATTATAGAATTGCGGAATTTTAATTATAGAAAACGGAGAGAAAGAGAGCCAATACCCAGTAGTGGGATAGTAATAAGCCATTACTTAGTAAAATGGTCACAAAAATAAAATCGCTTGCTAGCGAAAGTCGAAAACATATCGATCAACATCGTCAAGCACACACCAATGGTACACAAAAGGCGACTGATGACGCGGCACGTGGCTATAGCTTGTTAACATCTGGAGGGTAGCGGTATCAATACAGTTCAGCGGCCATTATGGATTTAGTGTAATAGAATAAACGGGTGGAGCGACTTTGAAATTTGATAACATGAATTATCTAAATATGTAGTAATACGAAGCTAACTGCCGTGTAGTATCCGGTTGAGTAGGATAGACCACCCTCTTTCTTACCGAGGTGTTATAAAAGGCGACTAAGGTAAGTCGACCCGCCGTGTGGAATACGGCTGAGTAGAATTGACCAACCTCTTTCTTACCAAGGTGTTATAAAAGGCGACTAAGATAAGTATACCCGTCGTGTGGTATCCGGCTGAGTAGAGTAGACCACCCTCTCTCTTACCGAGGTGTCGTAAAAGGCGACTAAGGTAAGTCGACCTGCCGTGTGTTTGTCCGGTTGAGTAGAATAACCACCCTCTTTCTTACCGAGGTGTCTTAAAAAGCGACTAAGATAAGTATACCCGTCGTGTTGAATACGGTTGAGTAGAATTGACCACCCTCTTTCTTACCGGGGTGTCTTAAAAGACGACTAAGGTAAGTCGACCTGCCGTGTGTTTGTCCGGTTGAGTAGAATAAACCACCTTCTTTCTTACCGAGGTGTCGTAAAAAGCGACTAAGATGATTCGACACGCCGTGTAGTATACGGTTGAGTAGGATAGACCACCCTCTTTCTTACCGAGGTGTCGTAAGAGGCGACTAAGGTAACTCGACCCGCCGTGTGGTATCCGGCTGAGTAGAACAGACCACCCTCATTTCTTACCGAGGTGTCTTAAAAGGTGACTAAGGTAAGTTGACCTGCCGTGTACTTATCCGGTTGAGTAGAATAAACCACCCTCTTTCCTACCGTGGTACGTAAATTACGACTGAGGTAAGTCGACCCGCCGTGTGGTATCCGGCTGAGTAGAACAGACCATTCTCATTTCTTATCGAGGTGTCGTAAATTACGACTAAGGTAAGTTGACCCTCCGTGTGGTATCCGGTTGAGTAGAATAGACCACCCTCTTTTATAAGTATTGTAAAAGGCTACTTAGGTAAGATGACCCACCGTATGGTATTCGGTAAAGTAGAATAGACCACCCACATTTCTTACCGAGTGTCGTAAAATACGACTAGGTTAAGTAAACGTTAGGCAGGCGGCCGGTTGTAAAATATGTAACCAAATCATGTGACATCTTAACATGTTCTGCCGACCCCACTTAGAGTGGGATAAGGGCAGGAAGATGGTGTTGGAATACGAAACTAGATGAAAAGAGTTTAAATAATAATGAATAAGGCGTTACTTTGCGGAGATTAATAATACAAAACTAATATTACAGGCTAAAACTCTACATTAAATTGACCAAATTACATCGCATTACAGTTCAAAATATTCAGTTAAGCCAACAATGTAACATTTGAACTTAACACCAAACTACAAAATAAATGGTGGAGGTTAAACTTATTACTATATAACTATGCTAGCTTGGGTGATGCGATTTGCGATTTTACTGTGGAGTCTATCTCCTGATGATGCTTCGGTTACGGACCGAGGCGATCGTTGAGATTGTCGTAGTGAACGTATGTAGTGCTTGTGCATTGTGGTTTGTTGGTGTCTTGTGATACGTACCGTAGCTATCCTGCATGTATAAGGTATGTGAACAGATTTTACTTCCTATACTAAGCATAACATAGTTTTTTTCATAAACACGGATTATAACAAAATAATTGTATCATAACGTTTGCACTATGGAAATCCGCAAAGTATCGCCTACTTATTTAAATATTATAGTTTCCACAATGTCAAAGCAAAGATCTCTATCATAGGGATAAGTTGACCTTTGTACACTTTTTTTTACCAATAATGTTTTTTTTCCAACATTTTTTATGATACATAAATAAATAAATAAATAAATAAAAATCAAATATAGAGGATTAAGTTTATATTATCCACAACCCGTTGTTACCTTAATCACATTAAACTATAAAAAAGATAATGATTCAAACAAGTTATCCGTTTCCATAGTACATTACACCAGAAATTACTGCACATTCATCACTGAGGATTGACCTTTTAATATCAGCGGTGAGATTGCCGCGACAAAAACAGAAGCCGTCGGAAAAACAATCAAAAGGCGCCGCGGCACGGATCAGACGCGCCGACTCGCGACAATTACTCCCCCGTATGCTAGGAAACTCATTTTCCAAAGACTACCCAGACCAGACTTATTACACTGTTGCAAACTTATTAATACACCCAATAAAATAATTTGATATCTTTATTACAAGCACATAAGATTCATTATCGAATAACTCCAATTTAAAACGTGTACAAAAATAAAATTGTAACTTCATATCGCTACAAACATCTAAACTCACCTGGCGATAAACAATATAAATATTTATATACCTTATTGCAATGTAATAAAGGTTATATTCGAATGTATTTGAATATTTAAGGGGAATTATGTACTTGGCAGCGTAATCCGCGCCGCGAATCGCATGTCAATCATCGCGCGATCGACCGCTGACAAAGGAAAAATCCTTTTAGAACGCGAAATAACTTACACTGATCAAAGTGTTCGGGCGTCGCCTTAAACTAACTCCTGTTGAGTTAATTTCGCTTTGAATTTCGAACGCGTTCCATTTATTTCGATTTGAAATTTAAAAATGTTTTCTTTATTCAAACTACTTAGGCTGGATTCAGACTATGATGCCGTTCTCGGTACGATCTCGCTTCGTTCTCGGTCCGGTAAAATATTGTTAAACAACAAACAGTCAGAGTGTTCACACTATCGTATCGCTCCGGTCCCGGTCCGATATCGCTCCAGCACCGGTTCGTCAAAAAGAATATTTTGACTGGAGCGAGATCGAACCGGTCTCGGCGTTGTACCGACATCGACAATATGAACACGCTTCTGTTTTAACTCCAGACTTTCATCAGTCGTCCCGCTAGTGTGTTTTAATTAAATCAAATTAAGTTAAAGGTAATAAATAGTGGGAATCTGAATTAGGTAAGTATTTATCATGTACTTTATAAAATTTGTTATAAGTGATTGTATTATTATAATTTTTTAACAGCTTTTCTTTCTTTCTTATTCCTTTTCTTCTATTCTTTTGAATCTTCTTTTCTGTCATTCTTTTTCTTTTTGTGCTATTCTTTTGATTTTTCTTGACTTTTCTTTTAATTTTCTTTTAGCCTTTTTTATTATTCGGTTATTCTTTCTTTTTATTTTTTCTTGCTTTTCTTTTCTGATTTTTATATTGAAATACTAAATGCTGTTGAATTAAATTTATATAGTTACTAGCGGCCTGCCCCTGCTTCGCACGGGTATAAAATATATATCCCATGTCAGTCAGTGTAAAAAAAATGATTAAAATCGATCGAGTAGTTTTGATTTATTCATTACTACCCGTGACCCGCACGCGTTAAATTTGGAGAAAAACAATTTCCTTTCCCTATACCAAGAAGATTTCCTGCTATTTTTTGAATATCTAAATTCATATAGTACATTTTTAATTATTTACTTTTACATTTTCCCTATGTATTTTATTTTTACAATTAATTACAGAATGTCTTCAAACAAACTCTTGAAAGAGGGACATAGCTGCTAAAGTCGAAGTGCTTATAGGTCGAAGCGCGCCCTCCTCGCGCGATTTTAAATCTGTAATATCTCCGAAAATGTTTACTTAAATTACATGCTGTAAACGGCAATATTGATCTATATTAAATCAACAATTTATTTAAGGTACTCAATTGGATAAGGATTTATGCTGTATTGTATAAAAATTGCTTTGAACATAAGGCATCATTTTTCGTAAAAAGTAAATGAAAAAAACTGCTATTGTGGGTTATCCATAAGAGATAGACATATACCATTGCGGACTTTTCTGTAGAAATTTTTAAGGTGTACAAATACTTAGTACATCATTTTGATGAATCTCGTAAGGTTTAGCCTGCGTTTGCAATGTAAGCGGAAAAAAATGTAATTATATACAGAAACCTCAAAAATTACAGTATTTCTCTACTTCGTATTGAATGTTATTATACGTACAAACCTTCCTTTTGAATCACTCTATCTATTAAAAAAAGTTTTAAAGTTTTATGCGTACATACGGAAATATGGACTTTGTTTTATAATATGTAGTGATTTTCCAAAACGTCTTATGTCAACTACAAAGCGAGAACGAACCGCGAACGACATCATAGTCTGAATTGAACTTTTGACATGATTCAGACTATGATGCCGTTCTCGGTTCGATCTCGCTCCGCTCTCGGTCCGGTAAAATATTCTTAAATAAAAAAGAATCAGAGTATTCACACTATAGTATCGGGCCAGTACCGATCCGATATCGCTCGAGCGTCGGTTCGTCGACAAGAAAATTTGACTGAAGTGAGATCGGACCTGTCTCGACCTGAACTCGCTTCTTTTGTTTCAACTGCAGTCTTTCATCAGTCGCGCCGCATGTGTTTAGCATTTATGTTAAATAAAATTAATTAAATAATTATGTCTGGTAATAAATCCGCCGAGTGGTATCCGGCTGAATAGAATAGTACCACCCTCTTTTCTTACCGAGGTGTCGTAAAAGGCGACTAAGGTAAGTCGACCCGCCGTGTGGTATCCGGCTGAGTAGAATAGACCACCCTCATTTCTTACCGAGGTGTCGTAAAAGGCGACTAAGGTAAGTCGACCCGCCGTGTGGTATCCGGCTGAGTAGAATAGACCACCCTCATTTCTTACCGAGATGTCGTAAAAGGCGACTAAGGTAAGTTGACTCACCGTGTGGTATCCGGCTGAGTAGAATAGACCACCCTCATTTCTTACCGAGGTGTCTTAAAAGGCGACTAAGGTAAGTCGACCCGCCGTGTGGTATCCGGCTGAGTAGAATAGACCACCCTCATTTCTTACCGAGACGTCGTAAAAGGCGACTAAGGTAAGTTGACTCACCGTGTGGTATCCGGTTAAGTAGAATAGACCACCCTTTTTCTTATCGAGGTGTCGTAAAATACGACTAAGATAAGTTGACGTCAGGCAGGCGGCCGGTCGTAAAATACGTAGCCATATCATGTGACAACAAGTTTATAACATGTTGTGCCAACCCCACTTAGAGTGGGATAAGGGCAGGAAGATGATGATATGTCTGGTAATAAATCGTAGAGTTCAGAAAAAGTTAACTATTTCTTATGTGGTTTATAACATTTGTTATAGATAAAGAATAATTCTGCTATAATTATTTTACCAGTCTTTCTATGTGCCTTTTTTTTGAGAAAAGTGCATAGAGTTAAATTAATAAATAAATGGTCGACTGTTTTACAAAAAATAAAAAATAAATTGAATATTTATTATTTGCAGATGAAAGACATATTGAATATGTGAAAAGTAGACGCAGCCTGTATGATTTGAGCAGCCTGTATGACAAACATAACAAAGTGATATTCATTTAATTGCTTTATTGTAATTATATCGCAAGTTTTTCTTGCCATGGCACTGATACTTCAGGAGAGTTGATTTTTATTTCACTTATGCCTATAGGCCTATGCATTTCCTCTTTGTCTTTTTAGATTTTGCACGTGATTATTATTAATGTAATACAAATTACCCTCGAAATTCATCGAATTCCAGAATTTCTAATAATATTATGCAGAATGCATGTTGTTACATAACCTTATTTATAAACGTTATATTTCTATTATAGGAGCAACGAATCGATGGGAGCGACTAAGAGCTCAATATCGAAAATACCTCTCTAAATTAAAAAGTGGCCAAAAGTGGCCAAGCAGCTTACAAAGTTTGCAAATGGCGATATCACGACCAAATGTAATTTATTAATGAGTACATAACTGTAATAGACTACGAATATCCATTATTGCCGATGATGAAGTTAACAATTACAATATTCGTGATATGGATATTGAAGAGACAGATGAACCAACAACTATGATAAGATAAATTGATGTCAATGAAGGAGCTTAATTAGAAATTTATTCCGTCAATACGCTCGCTAGTAATGTACCACTGGAATAAACAAAAAAATATAAACAGAAAAAAAACAGGACCTCAACAGGAAAATGCGTTATCAACCAACACCATCACCGCTATATACATATTATGTAATATTCATGCATGTAAATGATTGTTATAATTTAATATACAAATTTTATAAAATATGATATTTTATTACTTACCTTATCCAAACCATTAGTAACCTGACGAAAAGAGGTGTTTCTTTTTAAAATTTGCGCTCAATTATTTTAAAAATCATTTCAAATATTCCTGAATACAATCCTAAATCAATATAATGAACATTATTCTTCATTATTTACCAAATGACGAAATAAAGTATAATATTCGCCTTCCTCTTTTCTCGGTAACAAACTTTTACTTTTACTAAAACCCATATTTTCTTGTCCCCTTTTTTTCTTTTCTTTTTGTTGTAATTTTTTTTAATTTATATCTTGTTTATCCAAAATGCTATTGTTGCTAATTCTTCAATAGAAAAATTGAATTCCATTTTCTGGCGAATAAAATTAATATGATTCTTTTTTTAAACATCGTATGTCGACCATGAATCGAGATCGAACCGAGAACGGCATTGAGTAGTGTAGACACAGTGAGATTTGACCGGACCGAGAACGGCGCGAGATCGTACCGAGAACGGCATCATAGTCTGAATCCAGCCTAACGGTTCTGAACTGAATATATTTATTAGATTCATAAAATATCCATATCGCACATTCAGTATTAAAGTGGCGTTATTAAAAAGGCTGTATTCAGGCAAATTGCAATGAAGCATAGCATAGCGTCTCCAAAACTAGTGAGTGCTAAAGCGACCCATAACTTGGAAGAGCCTCAAATTATACTATATTCAAGAAACTTGTAAATGAGTGCTTTTGAATCGTCAACTCAACTGCTGGTCAAGAAAGCTGTTCCTACGGTGGTTGCTCTTTTCTTAACTATATAGTTATATTTAGTCATTACTATCTTAGGGTCGAAGAGTAGCTATATCCACAAATTCTTATCATCTAAGTAATCCTTAGAATAGTAGGGTTTCTGTATTCGCCTTTTTAAAGTATTTTTGAACTGCTGTAATGGGAAATCTAAAATCGATATTTTATAATAGAATCGTATACCCAAACCCACAAACAACTTACCTATTTTTGCAAAACGCAAAGCAGGAGGCGCAAGCTTATGTCGGTCTCTTCTTTGCATACAACGCACTTTTTTATATAATCATATATAAAAATTAATTTGCAAAAAATATACTCTGTAGCCAATGTAAGAATACCGAAATCCTTTAACTTCTTCCAGGCAGGCAATCACGGGGACTTAAATTGTAAATGCCACGTATGGCGCTTTTTTTGTTATACATAGTTGGTCGACAACCAGAGAAACGGACTAGGACGTGCTTTCTCTCACGCCCCACAGGCGCAATTGTAAAACGGAAAGCGTATTATTTTTAAACATTAATGCAACGACCCCACAACCGCTGTACAATTAGTATGAAAGAAACATCCATACTAATTTCACCTACCAATTTGCAGATCGTCTTTCGCAGAAATGCCTTCATAGAAATCGGTGCTCTTTGACCGCGCTCACAATACTCGCTTGCACCGCTTCCTTCCCACAATGGGCCTTTATTTCAGCCCTTTTATTTACCGAGCAATCACCGCGGGCATTATATGCTCATTTGGGGATGCATTCATCGCCCGCCGGCGACACTTGGTGTATCCGGCCCGTTCAATCAATTAGCCGCCAACATTCTGTTAAACTGTGATAGCCTAGTGGTGAGACCGTGCGACTCTTTCGAGAGGGTCTCGTCAAACCCTGGGCAGTCACCAATGAGTTTTTCTATTAAAACTTGTGTCGCATTGATAATTGCAATTTATCAAACGCTTTTCGGTGATGGAAAACAACGTAAAGAAACCTATCATAAAACATAGCATATCTTCAGAGAATTCTGGGAATATGTGTAACCTACCAATCCGCATTGGAGCAGCGTGGTAGGTCTTAGCTCCAAGCCTTCTCTCCAAAAACGAAGATAGGGGGCCTATGCCCAGCTGTGGGATAGTAACGTGCCGCTACTTTACTTTATTATCTCGTACTGAGCTATGATAGACTGATTTTGAAAGTTTTATCGCTTTTCGATACACGCTTTCCGATGAAGGAAAACATCTTAAAGACATCTGCATATTTCTAATGAATTCTAGGGCTATCTGTAACCTACCAATCCTACCAAGTGTTAGGTCTTAGCTCCAACATGCTCCAGTGGGATAGTAACAGGCCGTTACTTTATTCTCTCGTAGTGAGCTGTAATAGACTGTTTTTAAAGTTTAATTGCAATTTATCACACTCTTTTCGGTGAATTGAAACATCGTGCGGAAAGTTGCATGTCTCTAAAGAATTCTGGGGATATGTGTAACCTACCAATCCACATTGGAGCAGCGTGGTACGTCTTAGCTCAAATCCTTCTTCCCAAAAACAGGGAGAGCAGACTTATGCCCAGCAGTGGGATAGTAACAGTCTGTTACTTTACTTTATTATTTTACTTTATTAGTTTACTTTATCTAGTAACCATCAAATTGTAATAATTTTTTAAAAGATTAGCCGCCGAGTTTCTTGCTGATTCTTCTCGGTAGGAGCAAACTTCCGAATGTCAAATGTCAAATGTTTTAAAGAAGCTACCACTGTAGCTTCTTTAAAACATTTGACGATTCAAAAGTATTGTAAACAGTCCACTTGAATAAAGAATATTTTGAATTTGAATTTTGAATTTGATTCTCTCATACTGAACTGAGATGTTTTTTAAAGTTTTATTGCAATTTATCACACGCTTTTCGGCGAATAGAAACATCGTGAGGAAACCAGCATATCTTTAGAAAATTCTAGGGATACGTGTAACCTACTAATCCACATTAGAACAATGGTGGGTCTTATTTTCAACCCTTTCACTAAAAACGGAGACAGGCCTATACATAGCAGTGCAATAGTAACAAATCATCAATAAAAAAGTAATAATAAAATTATTTTGCTATAATTATTATTACTTTATATTTAATTTAATTATTAATAAATAATTTTAGTATTACTTTTGTATTATGGATCTCCGCAAAGTAACGCCTAATTCTATAAATTAGTCATCAATAAACTTTATTCTTCTTTTTAAACCGATGGACGTCTAATACCGGACAAAGGTCTCTTTAAGGGATCTCCACACGCCACGATCTTATGCCTTATTGAGATCATCAGTCCAGTCCAGTCATAGGGGATCTACCGATTGTGTTTTGCGGTGCGAGGTCGCCATTCCAGCACCTTAGGACCCCAATGCCCATCAGTTCTCCGCGCTACGTGCCGCAGAACTGATGGGTCATGGTGTTGCGAAGATGATGCTACTTCATCTTCGCAACACGATGACCTATGGTTCTTCTACGGATCTTCTCATTTCTGATTAGATCACGTAGAGATACTCCAAGCAAAACTCGCTCCATCGCCAGCTGAGCGACTCTGAGCTTTCCTATCAGGCCCATAACTTTATTTATTGCTTATCCCAAAACAGTAATCTAACTTGCCCTATATGAGTTGGATCTGATCCATCCACCCTCCGTAATAATGACGTTTCCGGTGCCATTGTCTAACGCAACATCCTTAATAATGGCCGCTTTTGATTGTAAATTAGCTATTATGAACGCTCGGTGACTTTATCCCTACATCGGTGTTGATGTCGCGGGAATATAAGACAAATTGAATATTAGGAGAGAGAGATTTTATGAATATATTGTTTATATTGAACAAATGTAATAATAAAATTATTTAGCTATAATCCACGATGAAGTAAAATAGAAAATAGATATAATGCTAAATGTAGAGTGGTCAATCCGTTTTCATACCTGGCACATGCAGGATTCGTAAAAACACATGCACAAACCTCCACCACCGCCACCTCAACAAGCACTACATACGTTCACTATCACAACTCAACGATCGTTTCGCCCCGCAACCGAAGCATCATCAGGAGATAGACTCCACGACAAAATCCCAAAGCGAAGCAATACCTAAATAAGCATAGTTACATACTAATAGGTTCAACCCCACCATTTATTTTATTTTGCCACGTGTTTTGTGGTGGCGGTGGTGGAGGTTTGTGCATGTGTTTTTACGAATCCTGCATGTATCCAGTATGAAAACGGATTGTTCACACTACATTTAGCATTTTATATATTTTCTACTATATTTCAATTTCGGATTATAACTAAATAATTAAATTTTTTCCTTTTAAATTTTTTTCAAGGATTCAGTGATCCTTCAAAAAAGCAATTAAAGAGACACTTATTTATGGTTTAATTATAGATGTAAAATACATTTCTGCAACTTCAAATATTAACATTTTTAATTAATTTGTTGTTTGTGTTGGTGACATTGTATATTAATTAATTCTTGTGACATTTCTCTAGTCATATAGCATTGGTAACCTTTACATTATTTACAATTACACGTTACATTTGACATGTAATTATTTGTTGACTTTATGCGTTCAATTGTGCGGACATAAATACATCATTGCAATATATTAATGCTCGAACATGTCTGTTTTTAGTGACATTTGTCATCCTGTCCTACTCTAATATTATAAATGCGAAAGTTTGTGAGTATGTTTGTGACTCTTTCACGGCGAATCCGCTGAACCAATATCGATGACATTTGGGATCATTATTCCTTATACACCGGAATAAAATATAGGCTATATAATAGAATAGAATAGGCGGGTCGACTTATCTTAGTCGCCTTTTACGACACCTCGGTAAGAAATGAGGATGGTCGTATATGCCGTTTGGCTGAGTACAATATAATTCGAATTAAGAATGTTTCAAAAGTAATAATAAAATTATTTTGCTATAACCCGCGAAGAAGTAAAATAGAAAATATATATAATGCTAAATGTAAGTGGACAATCGGTTATCATACCTGATACATGCAAGATTCGTAAAAACACTTGCACAAACCTCCACCACCGCCACCACAATACACAAGCACTATATACGTTCACTATCACAAACTCAACAATCGTTTCGCCCCGCATCATCAGGAGATAGACTCCACGACCAAAATCGCAAAGCGAAGCAATACCCAAATAAGTTATAAATTATTTAAAAATAAGTTATAATAATAATGAGTTATAAATTATTTAAGAATGTTTCCTTAAAACAGTAGATAGTTATGGAGTCGGAGATCAGACAACATCACGCCTGCACTGTAGTAGTGTATGTATACAGTTTTTTGTGTCAGTAATTTCTGTTTGTCCACGTATAAGTTAAAGTCGGTTGTTTGCACGGAGGCGCCTCCGTCGGGAAACGAATATTGTTTTAAAATCGATCCCGTAACCCGAGAACTTTCATATTTGCTCAGTTTTAAAGACACGTTGACAGGGACGCTCGCGGACACAGGGTTGACAGATTAAAAAAAAATATTTTACGACTACAACTAACATATCCAAATTCAAGTGCGTTTTAATCGTCAATTCTACGGAATTGGAAAGCTCTTCCTACTGAGAAGAGCCAGCAAGAAACTCGACGTTTGCTCTTTTCAATATAATACTAATAACTACAAAATTGTCTTGTGCTTGCAGTCGAGTAATATATATAAAATATATAAAGGAATTTTTATTTCCGTTGGTCATTACACTAGAACGAATGGAAAAAATTTCGGTACTTCTTTTTTTTGTGTGTAACTTGCTCGTTGGAGCAGTGGGTAGTGACCCTGCAGCTTCAGCTCCGCGGGTCGCGGGTTCGATTCCCGCCGAGGGCCAACATTTTCTATAAATGAATTTGTTGGTCTTTGAGCCTGGGTGTATATTTGTATTTAAGTATGTATTTAACAATTATATATGTATATATTCACCAGTTGTCTATCACCCATAACACAAGTATTAAGTTACTTACTTTGGGGACGGACGACCGTGTGTGTAGGTGTCCCATATATTAAAAAAAAAAAAATAATAATAATATTTAGGAGGAGGTTATTATGAAAGACAAAAATATTTCATTTCGGTGAAACATTAAAAAAAGAAAGTAACCCGGTTTTTGTCTATAATCTATTCGGGAAGTATGGTGGCGTGTAGGTAAAAATTTATACTCAAACTCAAAATTTTCTTTATTCAAATAAACTTGTAAACAAGTGCTTTTGAATCGTCAACTCTACTGCTGGTTCGGAAAGCTGTTCCTAACGAGAAGAGCCAGCAAGAAACTCGGCGGCTGCTCTTTTAAACATAACACTCATAACTTGTTACATTAAGTCATTACTATCTTGTACAGGGTCAGACAGTTATATCCACGATATAGCTATATTCTTATCATCTAAATAATCCTCAACAGTATAGTAGGCTTTTTGTATCAGCCTCTCTTTAATAGTTTTAAACTGCTGTAATGGCAAATCTAAAATTACATACATAGAACGGCCTGTTACTATCCCACTTCTGGGTAAAGAGACCCTCTCTCCCCTACCCTACCCTATCTCACTCTAAGTGGGGTTGGCACAATAAGTCTTCATCTTTCATTCTCCTCTATCACCCGTCAACTCTGGTGCTTCTCCTTTTATAAAACCTAAATTATTTTTTTGTGGAGTAAATAATAAAAAGGGTCTTCTCGCTTACTCCCCGGATGGGGGGGTAGGCGGGGTATGGACCTCGAAGCGAACCTCCTTACCCAGGCTGCTCCTCGCAGGCTCTATTGCTTGGTCAGTAATTCGGGCCGTGGGCCCAGGTCACCTCGGTGACCTAAGGGGTATCGAATTAGGTAGGGTTTGGGAATTCAGTGAAGTAAAGCAGCAGGGTCGTCTCGCTGACTCCCCGGGTGGGGGGTAAGCGGGCGTACCTCTTTGCCCGGACAGTTCCTCGCGGTTTGTGTTTCGGCCGTAGGCCGAGGTCACCTAGGTGACCTAGGGTGTCGATACCTGGGCCGTGAGCCCAGTTCACCTAGGTGACCTAAGGGATGTCTGGTTCGGTGGGGAGGTCTGGGAATATTAGCTCCCAGACCTCAAAGTCGTCGTCAGGTGGTGTCATATCAGGTGGTGTCATATCCGGTGGTGTCATAATCCGTGGTGTCGCCCTCTCGCCCGTCGCGTCGTCCTCGTCGTCACCGCCGGTGAAGTAAAGGTGTGTATTTTTTAAAGATGTACTCACTTAAAACTAGATGGCGCTGTAATGAGTTGCGTAGCGCTATTCATTCGTATCATCCTTCACCCAATCTATTATCCTTTTTCGCGGCATCCCTTTAATAATATATCCATCGAATTTCATATTTACAACTCTTTTGCTCGCATGATTTTGATCCCTCATAACATGACCATATCTTAATCTATAAACTATTGGAAAATAATCTTAAATGTTTATTTTTTTTTTGAGTGGCAACCCTGTTACATGTACAGAAATGTGAGCCACAGTATTCGAGTAGTTGTTTTAAAACATCTCGAGTACAAACACGCGGCCGGCCAGCTCCCAGAGCGCACATTTTCTCTTATCTATTTAATTTATCAAAACACATTTCCTCAAGTATTATTTACAAGTTCAATAGTGGAAAACATGTCCACATACAAGTTTTAACGGGAACTATGTTCGCGTCAACTTAAGTGCTTAAATCACACCATATTCTCTTCTGTGATTTTCCCTCGAACTCAAGAAAAAATAGAAATTATCAATTTCAATTTTTTCAAATTCGAAATATTCTTTCTTTTTTTACGGTATTTGTTATAAAACATCAGAAAAAGTTGTCATGTTTAATCGCTTATAAACAACAAAGGTTTTACATTAATAAGTATTTTGTATTAATGTAAAGATATGATTTTTTAAAGCAACTTTGCTATGGGGTTCAGAGGCTAAGACACCGCAGAAGATTTAGAATCCCTGCTTTATATTGGCCAAATGAGATGCATACATCTTTTTTTTAGAATTAACTGTATGCTGTTAGCCCTAATGGTTTTCACAGCGTCACCGAGCGGGGCGGGCGAGCGCACAAGCATCGTCGAGGTTACGAAATGCGGAGTTTTATTAGCGTCGGGCAACGTCGTCCTAAGGGTGATCTGCGAGGCCGGAGCACGGCTTAAGGCGATATATAGTTGAGGGCTGATGGTATGACTTTGATTAGTCATTACGACATATGAAGGATGGCGAGAAGCCACGACCAACCGACGTCAGAAAACTGGGACCCAGTCTTCGGTGGCAAAGACAGAAGACGTCTTCCCGTCGTCCCCAAGAAGACGCTGTGTGTGTATTACGTGTTTCTGTGTTTGCCATCGTTCTTTGATCGTCAATGTCATAAGCGACGCTTTTTGGACGCCCATATTTTTGCATGCATACATACATCGCGAATATACCTGTTTAAACAGAAATATGTCGTCAAACTCAGAGCAACCAAGATTCCGCGCTAGCACTTTTCGACAGGTGCCAAACTTGACCCCAGTCATTAACCTGCCCGCTTCTCAACGTATAATTATAAGAGATGTCTTCATTTCACCACTTCCTTTTAATTAAATACAGATTATGTTTTTGCAATGTCGGGAATGGTGCGATCGTTTCGAGGGTGGCTCGTAATTATCATTGCGCAGTTTTCGACCGTTATTAATGGTAAATGGCGGGTAGTTTTTACACGCATATTTATGTAGGTTAGTATTTTCATTTAGGAACGCCGTGTGGTATCCGGCTGAATAGAATAGTACCACCCTCATTTCTTACTAAAATTCTCCCATAAATAGCTCAGGATAACTCCTTTTATGTTCAAATATTTCAATTTGGGAAAAACAATCGTGACATACTGATTTCAATGCAGGCAGAGTTGCTGGCACAGGTAGTCCTAAATTAAACTAGTCATCATATTCCTGCCCTTATCCCACTCTAAGTGGGGCACAACACTTTATAAACATGTTATTACACGACACCTAAGCGTCCTAAAAGGCGACTAAGGTAAGACGACCCGCCGTGTGGTATCCGGCTGAGTAGAATAGACCAACCTCATGTCTTACCGAGGTGTCGTAAAAGGCGACTAAGGTAAGTTGACCCACCGTGTGGTATCCGGTTTAGTAGAATAGACCACCCTCTTTCTTACCGAGGTGTCGTAAAATATGGCTAAGGTAAGTTGACGTCAGGCAAACTGGTGAAATACGTAGCCATGTTTATAACATGTCGTGTCGACCCCACTTAGAGTGGGATAAGGCCCGATGGCACGAAGATGATGACTAGTTTAATTTAGGACAACCTGCACCAGCAACTTTGTCTGCATAAAATAAATATAAATAAGCGTTTCACAATTATTTTCCTAAATTGAAATATTTGAACATAAAAGGACTTATCCTGAGGTATTTATAAGAGATTTTTGAATAATTTTTACTATTTACTTAGCGCACTCAAGGAAAGCTTTAAGTTTTGCCGCTTTCGTAATATTTTTTATTGCTGATCCTCTATTATTTATCTTAGCGTGATGTTATATAGCCTATAGTCTGCCTCGATTATGGACTATCTTCCACTCAAAGATATTTTCAGATCGATCCAGTATTTTTCTTGAGATAAGCGCGTTCAAACAAACTCTTCAGCTTTATATATTAGTATAAATATACCCACATATAAAAAGTAAACAGTCTCTTACAATCCCACTGCTTTCTTTGGAAAAAAGGGTTGGAGCTAAAACTTGGATTATGGTGGCGATGGTGAAGCTTTATAGTGCGTTTTTGGTAACCCTGCATGTATCAGGTATGAAAACGTATAGTCCACTCTACATTTGGCATATTTTCTATTTACGTTATCGCTTATTATAGCAAAACAATTTTATTGTTATTTTTGTATTATGGATCTCCGCAAAGTAACGCCTAATTTTATAAATTACTAAATATATACTGTCGCAGACTTTTATTTAGAACTTTTAGAGAGGAACAATTTTGTAATACATGATTTTTTAATAAATTTCACCGTTTTCTTAGCGAACGCAAGGAAATTTTAAACTTTGCCGTTTTCGTAATATTTTTATTGCTGCTCCTCTCCTATTCATCTTAGCGTGATGTTATATATTCTACAGTATCCTCGATAAATGGACTATCTTATACTCAAAGAATTTTTCAAATCGGTCCAGTAGTTCCGAAGATTAGCGCTTTCAAATAATCAAACAATCAAATAAACTCTTCAGCTTTATATATTAGCATAGATTTTAAAAGAAAGCAATACTGTTTTGTTGAACCCATCTCTGAAAACCCCATGTTATTATAAGTAGGAAAAAAGGCATCTTAAATATTATAATATCTCGGTATAAAAAAGTGGCGCCTCCGCATGGGAACTATGGTTTTTGGAAAACATTTCAATGGATACCGTAACATTATACTCTGGTAGTTTTTGCATAGTTTTTGTGTTGTAGAGGAAGTGTCGCTGTATTTGTTTAGGCCCAGCTTGTAATGGAGAAAAATATTTAGCCATCAAATACTGACTTCAATGGTGAACACGCTAATATAAGAACTAGATATGTTCGACGGTTTTACCTACAATCTATACTTTACTTTATATTAATATACTAGCGGCCTGCCCCTGCATCGCACTTGTATAAAATATATATCCCATGTCACTCAATGAACAAAAAATGATTAAAACTAATCCAGTAGTTTTGATTTATTCATTACTGCCCGTGGCCCGCAAGCGTTTAATTTGGAGAAAAACAATTCCCCTCCCCGTATACCAATAAGATTTCCTGCTATCTTTAGAATATAGTACATATGTACTTATTTATTTTTTACATTTTTCAAAATGAAACATGATGACAGAATGTCTTTATATACAACATTCACAGCTTTCTTGTCATTGAACGAACGCGCTAATCTCAGGAACTACTGGACTCATTTGGAAAATTCTTTCAGTGTAAGATAGTCCAATTATCAAGAAAGGCTATAGGCTAACATCACGCTAAGATGAATAGGTGAGGAGCAGTAATAAAGAATAATGCGAAAATTTGTGGCGTGCTGATTTTCACGCGAGCGAATCTGCTGACACAGCTAGTAACAGTCTAGTTTAAATTTTTTTTGATGGGATTGTAAGGACGATTTATACTGACATGTTATTCTTCTGTTTTGTCCACTGCCGGACATAGGTCTCTTCACGGGATCTCCACACCATACGATCTTGTGCCGCTTGGATCCAGCGAATCCCCGCGACCTTTATGAGGTCTTCAGTCCATCTCGTAGGAGGTCCACTGACACTGTTTACCGGTGCAGGGTCGCCATTCCAACACCTGAAAACCCCAACACACATCAGTTCTCCGCACTATGTGTCTATACTGATATAATTTTAATTTTTTCCTCACTCTTGTTTCTTTTCTCTTCTTTTTCTAAACTCTACACTACCACTATTCAAGTCCGTGTATTTTACAATTTACAAACGATTCTCTCTTCGTTCGAATGATTATTTGGTATAGGTTATCTACAATCTTAGTTTTTTTATATTCTTATATTTATATCTTTAATATTTAAATAGAGAAAAATCTACCTAGGTTTATTAAAAACAAAAATTGTATCTCCATACAACATCATCGTCCTCCTGCCCCTTATCCCACTCTGAGTGGGGTCGGCACATGTTGTCCCATGATTCGGCTACGTATTTTACTAACGACCACCTGTCTGACGTCAAATTACCTTAGTCATATATTACGACACCTCGGTAAAAAAGAGGTTGGTCTATTCTACTCAACCTTACGGCATAAGGATTACAATGTATCTAATTTAATTAAAAGCCTTATTTTGAATTAGGTCACTTTAATACTAAGCGTGCGATACGTTATTTCAATGCTTAAATGCCAGCTCGAAACACGTCTAAGATTTATATAGATACAGTTATATTCAGTGTATGAACATTTCAGCGTCTATTTATAGGTTTATTTCATGTATTGGTGAGAATAAATGGGCATTATGTTACAGCACGTAGATGGATGATAAAAGCGGATGCTGCGGCGCCAGTTGGCAGTCGTCAGGATATAACACGCTGAAATGCGGCCCAAAGCACAGGAGGTAGCGATTTTATTACCAAAGGGTGCGGGTTCCACTTCATTGACAAATCGCTTACTGCATGTCTTTATGCTGTTTGTTAAGGTCACCTCACTTTCACTGATTGATTCAGCCCATATTTTGCTGGTATCTCACATAACGCCACCTTAAGCTTTAAGCACCCTCAATAATGTAACTTCCGTTATTTATAGAATTAGGCGTTACTTTGCGGATATCCATAATACAAAAGTAATAACAAAATTATTTTGATGCAATCCGCGATGAAATAAAATAGAAAATATAAATAATGCTAAATGTAGAGTGGACAATCCGTTTTTATACCTTATTCATGCAGGATTCGTAAAAACACATGCACAGACCTCCACAACCGCCACCACAATACACAAGCACTATATACGTTCATTGTCACAAACTCAACAATCGTTTCGCCCCACAACCGAAGCATCAACAGCAGATAGATACCACGACAAAATTGCAAAATTGAAATTATTTCTCCAAAAACGGAGGAGGAGGCCTATGCCCAGCAGTGGGATAGTAACGGGCCCTACTTAAAGTTAACACATACACTACAAGTTAAAACTTTCAGCTGTGATGGCCCAGCGGTGCGACCGTGTGAATCTCTAGAGACGATCACGGGTTCGAACCCGGGCAGACACCAATGAGTTTTTCTCTTAAAACTTATGTGTCTAATTGATAATTGCAATTTATCACACGCTTTTCGGTGAAGGAAAACATCGTGAGGAAACCTGCATATCTCTAGAGAATTCTGGAGGTATGTGTAACCTACCAATCCGCATTGGAGCAGCGTGGTAGGTCTTAGCTCCAATCCTTCTCTCCCAAAACGGAGAGAAGAGGCCAATTCTCAGCAGTAGGATAGTAACAGGCCGTTACTTACTTACTTACAATCGCGTTGGCATAACCTCAATTCGTATAACGCTATAACAGCGACTTCTAGTGTGTGTGTGTGTGTGTGTGGGTGTTCCAGCATCATATAAAATGAAGTTACGCTAACGCGATCGAGTAAACTTGCACTAACATACTCAACACATCACGTTACTCATGACTTATACCACTCCAGAAGAAACACGATAGTCGAGGTCGCGAGGTGATCGCATGTCTCAAGATGCTGTCACCGAAATGAACTGCCAGGCGCGGTGTCAACACATTGTGTGGTAAATATAGATGAAACATTCGATATGAGGTAGCCCAATGATTATAAGTGAAAGGGAAAATAAACAAAGTATATGATGAACCAGTATCTTGGTAAGAAATCAAAATCAAAATTAAGTTAGTTCAGAAATTTAGTTACCATTTTTCTGCTGACTGAAACACTTCCTATCTTTTTTGATAATAAGGAATGGCGCTAAAGTCTACATAGTTATTCCAATGAAACGTCAAGTAATTACCAACGTAAAGGTATGATCAACATATGATCATTGAAATCCTAAAATAAAATTAAATAATTTTAAACTAGTCTCTCCTTTCATGGCTACTGGAAGCGCCTATATTGAACTCTTACCGGCTACAACCGCATGGTGTTCCACCTTGCTTCTTGGTAACAAGGGCACAGAAATTCTGAACAGAAACTCTTGGTAGAGCCTGAACCACTACATTACAACGACGCGTAGGAAACACTATAAACCAGTGTTTCCCGACATTTTTTGGTCAATGCACCACGTTCTAAATTATCCCCCCCCCCCCCCCCGAAATAACATACATAAATTTTAATATTAAAAATTGGATTGTCCATTTAAAGAACATAAATAATAGGTTTTAGGACAAAAAAATTGCTTTTTTTTTGTTAATATTGGCACCGAAATCTCGCATTACTCTTAAATGGCCCAGAGGGAAAGGCTTAAACTTGTATCGAGTTGCCCCTCATTAACCATCAAATTGCCCCTCTGTGGGTCGTTGGTCACTGCTATAAAGCATCGACAACCTCAAGAAACTTTTATCCAGCTAAAGGATTTACTCTATTTGACGCCCGGAGGACATCAGGGTGGTAGTCGATGGTCTTGGGGTCGTCATCTTTGTTCTGCTGCGTTGGATTGGGTTGGAAGAAGTTATGTCCCGAACCTCTCCGCTGCCTAAGGCTGCGAAATGACATATTCGCAGAAACATGCAGGCCAAGATCTACTGTTATCTACCATAGATTTTATTATGAATGGGAGAGATCGTTTCCTACGTGTTCTTGTAGCCTTGTCCATCCATGTTGGACATTGTGTTGATGCTAAGATGAGACTACCTTATAAATGGGAGAAAGTAATATACATTATTTGGAAGTCCCTAAATTAAAGAAAAAAGTTCAATGATTTATAGTCAATACTATATACTTAGTATTAACGCCCAATCAATAAAATAAACTCAAATTTAGTTTAATAATGAAACACGTATCAGCTCATTACACGAATCAAAAATGTCGTCACATTAGTATCTAATGTCAAACAGAAACAAGGCCTAATGATGTGCAAATCACTAATCATGTTGTGCAAATCTAAACTGCTGATTTTAATCAACTGGCAGCAAATTGCTGGAGTAATTCTGGCAAACAGAGAGCTCAAACTGGTCATCTGGTGCGCCAACCCTTCAGTGTTTGCGCGGGTCGGTCGGCCCCGCTATGAATTATTCATACACTGCGACAGCTAATTGTAATGAAATTTATGCCCCCTCCCTTGTACCCCCTTGGAAAAAGCGAGGTTTACATGGCGGACTTTAATTTTTTAAATTTACGGTACTTTTGTTTAAGATAAATAATGAATGTGTGAGATAACACACATAAACACACACGGTCGTCAATGCCCAAAGCAAGTCACTTATCATTATTTTACTACACCTCGTTAAGAAATGACGGTGATCAATTCTGCTCAGCCCGATACCACACAGCGGGTCGACTTACCTTATCGACTTTTATGACACCGCGGTACGAAATGAGGACCGTCGATTCTACTCCGCCAGATACCATACGGCATTTATTTATATTATTTGATACAAAAAGGTACCAAATAAATATAATACTTCATATAAGTACAAACATATAAATACCTATAGATTATTCTTTTTTAACTTTAATATTTAAATGAGTTAATCTTGTATATATAAATATTTTCGGAATCTCGGAAACGGCTCCAATGATTTTCCTGAAATTCAGCATGTAAGGTTTTGGGGAAAGCAAATCGATCTAACTAGGTTTTATTTTAAAAAAATCGTTTAATCCTTGTTTTTGGGCATAAATTACTAACATTTTAATTTAATATAAAACACTATTTAGCGTAGCTTTTTCGGGGACCGGTTGGTATCGAGAAATGAAAATACCTACCCCACCTACCCAATAATTTTTTTCTTTTTTTTGAGGTTTCTTTTTATTAGAAGTTTCTTTTTTTATTTTGTAAAAAAATACCGTGTAAGGCTCAGAGAAACCAAGAACTTTTATCTTAAAACAGCATCAATGTAATCGGACTCTAACATCAAGCGTTAGAAGCGAACGAGTCTTATTATTTTATTAGTTCACGCGCGATTTAATCACGATTGTTGGTTTTGGTAAGTTAATAAGCGAAACGGGTTGAGGCCCGCCATTTGACGCGGGCTTAAGAGGCTTACTGCGCGAGGGTTGGATATACCGCGCTCGTTAAATTGTACCATATTCTTCAACTTTGTATTCAATTGACACTGACAGACTGCAAAAGTAATGATAAAATTATTTTGCTATAATCCGCGATGAAGTAAAATACAAAATATATATAATGTTAAATGTAAAGTGGACAATCGGTTATCATACCTGATATCATACCGATTGACTCTACATTTAGCATTATATATATTTTGTATTTTACTTCATCGCGGATTATAGCAAATAATTTTATTGTTACTTTTGTATTATGGATCTCCGCCAAGTAACGCCTAATTCTATAAATTATTTACTGACTGACTGATAAAATTAATTCTGTCAATTTTATTCATAATGATATGTGGTATCCGGCTGAGTTGAATAGACAATGATTTCTTAGTGAGGTAACGTAAAAGGCAACTAAGGTAAGTTGATCCGCCATCTGGTATTCGGCTAGGCAGATTAGACCATCCTCTTTTCTTAGCGAGGTATCCCAAAAGGCGACTAAGGTAAATTGACGTCAGGCAGGCGGCAGGCCGTAAAATACGTAGCCAAATCATGTGACATAATGTTTATAACATGTTGTACCGACGACACTGAGAGTGGAATAAGGGTAGAAGGATTTTTTATACTGATACGTGGTATCCGGCTTAATAGAATATACCACCGTCACTTTTTACTGAGTTGTCGTAAGAGACGACTAAGGTAAATTGACCCAGTAGTAGAGAATGGAAAAGAAATCACTTAGAGTGGGATAAGGGCAGTAAAAAGAAAGATTTTAAAGTCTTTTAATCAAGCAAAAATCTATTTTCATTGAATAACGCCTATCTAGACATTTATCAAATCTATAGGTTTTTCCAAATAACTCATAAGTAATTGAACGCTAAAACCGCAAAATCCGATCAGAAACGTGCGATTTAAGCATTCCTCCATCAAATCTTAACCTAAGCCGAATATCAGACAACAAAAAAACCTTATCGGAGACATTTTGAATGTTCCAAAGCCATCTTTGGCAGATCGTAACAATAGATACAGTACTGTAGGGGTGTCAGTCCTTTAATATAAATCCACAAGTTTATTTCTTCATGCAAATTTATTGCCATCATGGTACTTTCGACCTTCCAACCTCATTGTAAGGGTTAGTGTATTTTTGGATAATTTTGATTATTGTTGGTGGTTATTTTGGGGAGAGGGGCGTTATCGACCGTTGTGTGGGTCTATTTAGTAATGACTTCCGGTGCGTCAGGTGCGTTCTGCTTTTCACTTTTTTATGCATTTGTTTATTGATGAAAATGAATGACATGTTTTTTTATGTAATAAGATGTTTTTTTTGTTTTTTTCTATAGAATCGTCTTAAATGAGAGACAAGATTTATATAAGAAAACATTTTAAACACATTACGTTGAAATAATCTATGGTTACCTAGATATTTTTAATCGCGGATTATAGCAAAACAATTATTATTCTCCTGCCCTTACCCCACTCTAAGTTGGGCAGGCACATGTTATAAGCATGTTGTAACATGATTTCGCTACGTATACCTATTACTACAAGCCGCCTGCCTGACGTGAAATTGGCGTCAAGGTAAGTTACCTTAGCCATATTTTACGACACCTCGGTAAAAAAGAGGGTGATTTATTCTACTCAACCGGATACCACACGGCGGGTCGACTTACTTTAGTCGCCTTTTACACCTCGATAAAAAAGAGTGTGGTTTATTCAACTCAACCGGATACCACACGGTGGTCAAATTAACTTATTCGCCTTTTACGACACCTGGATAAGAAATGAAGGTGGTCTATTCTACTCAGCCGAATACCACACGATGGTCAACTTAACTTAGTCGCCTTTTACGACACCTCGGTAAAAAAGAGTGTCGTTTATTCTACTCAGCCGGATACCACAGCAACATAGATATACTCTAATCGCGGATTATAGCAAAATAATATTGGCGTTATAAAGATTGAAATATATAGAGGGCTGGCTCCTTTTTCGCACAAAGCCCTTACTTCCTTTTTTATATTTCTTTCATTTCATTTTTTTAAATCTTTTAAAAGATTATTTAGCAAAGCTCAGTCACTCAGATACTATTAACTTATACAAAGATTCCTTATTTGAATTAACTTGGCACAATTTTGTAGGCGTTTCGTAACTAAAATGCATATAATAGGCAATCAGAACTCCCAAAACACATAGCAGCACATAAATTACACCAACAAACACCAATTGAGTCCAACCATATCAATTACAACTTACGAAACAGCAAAACAGATTCTTATAACAAACGCACAGACGCCATTTTTCTTTACATCACAATAGAAGAACTAGGGGTATCGTTTACAAAGGCTATAAAATGGGAATTACATTCTGAGCTTAGTGAAGTTGTAATAGAACATGTTTTCGGTTGTATTTTGTTGGGAAGAAGTGTGGTATCAGTTACAGGATTGGCTAGTGCCGACCCCGCCTCGATATCACGAACACTCTATCGACACCCACTCATATCACATCACTATCGATCAGAATTGTCATTTTCCCGCCCGTTTCCGTAAAAGTCAGTAGGTATCAGCATATATTACAATAAAATTTCGCCAGATTTAGACCAGTCTACAGAAATGTTTAAATTAAATATAAGAGATATTTACGTAAAGCATATTACAAAATTGAAGATTATAAACAAAAAAAATTATTTACAGCAAAAATCATCATCATCCTCCTGCCCTTATCCCACTCTGAGTGGGGTCGGCACAACATGTTATAAACATGTTGTTACATGATTTGGCTGTGTTTTTACGACCAGCCGCCTGCCTGACGTCAACTCACCTCTGTCGTATTTTACGACACCTCGGTAAGAAAGAGGGTGGTCAATTCTACTAAACCGGATACCACACGGTGGGTCAACTTACCTTAGTCGCCTTTTACGACACCTCGGTAAGAAATGAGGTTGGTCTATTCTACTCAGCCGGATACCACACAGCGGGTCGACTTACCTCAGTCGCCTTTTACGACACCTCGGTAAGAAAAGAGGGTGGTACTATTCTATTCAGCCGGATACCACACGGCGTTTACAGCAAAAATATAAATAAATAAATATAAATAAATATATGGGACACTTACACACACGGTCGTCCGTCCCCAAAGTAAGTAACTTAATACTTGTGTTATGGTAGACAGAAAACTGGTGAATATATACTTATATATTTTTAAATACATACTTAAATACAAATATACACCCAGGCTCAAAGGCCAACAAATTCATTCATAGAAAATGTTGGCCCTCGGCGGGAATCGAACCTACGACCCGCGGAGCTGAAGGCAGGATTACTACCCACTGCAACAACGGGCCAGTCAAATGTACAAGTTATATCTATCTAAAAACTACTTTACACGCTAGAACTATACAAATCATGCCCACGTCAAATTGTACAAAGAATGCTGGCAGTGTTTCCGCGCTGAATCGCTAAGCTGATTCTCTGTGCGAAAAAGGAGCCAGCCCTCTTGTTACCTGAAGAGGCAATTAAACGATGTGTTATAACGGTTAAAAAATTGCACTTTGACTCCATATCCCTAGGGTCTCAACTGCAAACGGCAAAAATAAATAACTCTCGATGAGAGACGTAAACTTCCGCTCGATTTCGAATTGCCGTATACGGCAAATATTCCGTATACGGAAATCCAGCGTGGATTTGAAAATCCTTTCTGCTTCATACAAGACTGCGGTTTAATAATGTAAAATTGAAAATGTTTAAAAGATCGACCGCCGAGTTTCTTGCTCATTCTTCTCGGTAAGAGCAACATTCCGAACCAGTTGTAGCTTCATATTGATCCTTGACGATTCAAAAGTGCTTGAAATAGCTTATTTGAATAATGATTATTTTGATTTGATTTGATATTGTCAGTTTAAAAAGACTAATACAGGCCTCTAATGAAAGTACAGTCCAGAAGTTGTGATACCAACGTGTGTGAACTATCTTGTGATTATTTTCTAGTAAGTAATATTAATACTTGTGTTATGGATGACAGACAACTGGTGAACATATACTTATATAATTGTTAAATACATACTTAAATACAAATATACACCCAGACTCAAAGACCAACAAATTCATTTATAAAAAATGTTGGCCCTCGGCGGGATCGAACCCGCGACGCGCGGAGCTGAAGGCAAAGTCGTTACCCACTGCGCCAACAGGCCAGTCGAAAATGAGAGTGATCTATTTCTCATTTTTATGTGTGATTACACAAATATCCTACGATCCTAATATTTTCAGTCATTATTTATTGCGATCTCACTTACAGACCTGCATCTGACTTAGTATACTCTATTATATTACTTATTCTAGTATACTCTGTGGAGGTAACTACCGGCAAGTATTCACTAGATCAGGGCTTCTTAAACTGTGGGTCGCGACCCCCAGGTGGGTCGCGAGACTACTGAAAGGGGCGTCGCAAAGATCTGATACTTTCAATCATTATTGATACAACTACATGGCTGCAGCTGTCCTTTAAAGAACTTTTCTAACAAAGATTTATTGATATTTCTCCTCCTAAGTTCCTTCATTACCCCTTTTCATTAAATTTAATTAAATAGATTTTATTAAATTTATGATTAGTTAGTTTACAACAATTATAAATAAAATTTTAAAATTAGTATACACACTACGTAGAAATATAAATACAAATAAAAATCATACAAAATACTATTGTAGTTTTATTATAACTATTTTTTGAAAAAAGTGGCAATGCAAAACTGTTATTTACATTGTAAAATAGTGCGATATTACATCTACATCTACGGTTAATATATATTTCATTATATGGAGGAGGGGGTCGTTAAAATTTCCTAAGCTTGAAGGGGATCGCTATATAAAAAAGTTTAAGAAGCCCTGCTCTATTATATTACTTATTCTAGTATACTCTATGGACGTAACTACCGGCAAGTATTCACTAGATAGTGTTGGTATCCGCCATAGCGGAAGTACCCACTTACCGTCGACAGGCCTTATCTCGCTTTTAAATGCTGTTTACTTAACCCATCCATAGTGGAATGCATTTAATGTTATCTACCTAATGTAGAGAACGATCGTTGGTGCATTTCTTGTTTATGGTTTTTTGTAAAATAATTGTTTATTTTCGATACTTAAAGAAAGTTCTTAAAAAACAAACACTAATGGTCAGATCAAGGATGATCAAAATATATAAATTAACGCATTATTAACGCGCTAATCTAAGGAACTACTAAATCGCTTTGAAAAATTCTTTGAGTGTAATATAGTCCATTTATCGAGGAAGGCTATAGGCTATATAACATCACGCTAAGATAAATATAAGAGGAGCAGCAATAAAAAATATTGTGAAAACAGCAAAATTGAAAGCTTTACTTGCGTGCGCTAAGTAAACGGTGAAAGTAATTAAATAAAATAAATAAATATATGGGACACTTACACACACGGTCGTCCGTCCCCAAAGTAAGTAACTTAATACTTGTGTTATGGGTGACGGACAACTAGTGAATATATGCTTATATATTTTTAAATACATACTTTTAAATACAAATATACCCAGACTCGAAGTCCAACAAATTCATTTATAGAAAATGTTGGCCCTCGGCGGGAATCGAGCCCGCGACCCGCAGAGCGGAAGGCAGGGTCACTACCCACTGCACCAACGGGCCAGTCAAAGATCAAAGATCTCTTATAATTAACTCATGATAACTACTTATATGTTTAAAATTTAAATTCGGGAATAAATTTGTTACACTTATTTCCATGCGGGCGAAGCTAATAATATAAATAAACAGTAAGAGTGAACTATAAAAACATCCGCACGAACACTATACACTATATTTGCTTCTAACCTTTATTACAACAAATAATAAATTAAATTCTCCGAATGCACAATAAAAATATGATAACGCCCGTCATAATTTTAAAATATACAAAGACGTGTATAAAAAAAAACAAACAGTTTCATTCGAGCATCCCATTTAAATATTCATCGCGTCATCGCAACGCAATCAGATGACGGTCCAGTTGTAAAAACACGCAGCATCCCTATTGCTTTGACAGGCGTCCTCTAAAAAATCACTAAAAAGCACGGGATGAAAAACGGACGTGACTCCAGACAATAGGATGTAGACCGGCTAAGTAGCCACGTCCAAATGACCGGTCATCTGTTTGCTTTTGATATCATTGTAATAATATCAAAAGATAATATTATTGATACTGTATTTAAATACGTTGAAAGTCCGTTATAATACCCTCCTGTTATATTTGTTACTTTCTCTATGCTATCCTAGTTTTTATTATGTTGTCGCCAATGACTTCCTCTTTGTATTGTATAGCAACACAGTCATGAAACAAGAGTATCCCGCCCTTTTTAATTAAACACACACTCACTACCACAACCTCCAGAAGCGATTGTTGCGAACAGTATTTTTTTTAATATTCTTCAAATATCTCTATATAAGAAAATTACAACAGGATCTCAGCCGAAACTTAAAACACAACTCACGCCGCCATCTATCGGAAGCGATAGAAGTGCTTTGCGTATTGCCATCTACGGAATCCCACTCTAAGTGGGTTCGGCACAACATGTTAAAAACATGTTGTCAAATGATTTAGCTAAATGTATAATATAAATATGTCAAAAAAGGTTCTTTCTAGTATGCAAATAACAGGACATCCATCGTCCTGCCCTTTTCCCACTTTTTATAAATGTTATAAACATGTTGTCACATGATTTGGTTACGTGTTTTACGACCGCCGTGCCTTACGACGCCTCGTTAAGAAATGAGGGTGGTCTATTCTACTCAGCCGGATACCACACGGCTTAAAAATTATTTTGCTATAATCCAACATACGCGAATTATTGTCAAATAAATCTATCATAACTTGTTGATAGAAAAAGGATTGCAGGTTTGGTGACAAAGTTATTTTACTAAAATAGGCGAGTCACAGCCAGACATTTAGAGTATCACAATAAATAATTAAAGGAAAAATGAAACTTGTATATTTATCTTTGTCTAATCACACATAAAAAAGAGGTACAAATAGATACATTCCTATTTGCTTTATCTGCATTGTCGATTGGCACATTTTAGTCTGATTTCCCTAGTCTAGTTTAACTCTATGATCTCTATGAGTTTGTGCCCAGCGCACGCACTATGTTGGTTGAGAGAACATTAGGGTATGCGTATATTTCGTTGGCATAGCACCGCTAGAAGCCAAGCGATCGGAATTGTGTTCTTTGACATCTTCAGCTAACAAAACAAAACAAAAAGTCCAACAAAAGCGTCAAAAGGAGCGGTGGTAATAACAAGAACAGAGTGTTGAATAAGCAACCACCGCCAGATAGCTGTATCACCTAATAACGATCCGCCTTAAATATAGCCCATTTAAAGACTGCATGGCTGTACTCCATAGGTTTAAGTACTTGACTAAATATAAAGATGTCAAAATAGTTTCTTTTAATAGGCTGATTGCAACACATTTCTCTACCATTAAATATATTTCGTAAAAAAGAAATAATTTCTAGAATTAGGTGAATTGTTGAGATCAATAATATAAAAAATATTTTATTATTACTTTTGTCATAAAATAAAATGGCGTAAATACAATCAATAATTTTTTGCTTTGAAAAAATTAGTAAAAATAATATTTAATGATAATGTGCGGTGATTGCATATTAATAAGAATCTTTTTTGACATGTTTGCATTTACAAAAGTTATGATAGAATTATTTTTCTATAAATCGCGTTAAGATTGTATGTCATGCTTAGTGGAGCATTTTTCATGCATACGTAATACATGTAGGCTTGTTTACCACGCGTATCACAAAACACCACCAACAGCACACTACACAAGCACTACACACATTCAATACGACAATCTCAACGTCAAATTATCGTCAAATTTTCTTTACAAATGCTTATTACAGCAAAATATTTCTATCATAACTTTTGTAACAATTTTTACAAGTTTTAATTCCGCAAAGTAACACCTACGTCTTTAAATAGTTTACATTTAGTTAAGTACCAAAACCTAAAGAATATAGCGTTGTGGATTCTCCAAAGTTTCAATGTAATTTCTATTATTAATTAAACCTTTGAAATAAATAAACAAATGGACACCGGATATCCATTTATTAAGTCGTTATTCCATGACAGGCAGGTGCCAGTCCGGAGAGTGGCTTCATTAGAGTCCAGGAAAGCTGCCGACAATTATACGAGTACTTTCGAGAGAACTGAAGAGCGCTAGGACGCCTAGGTGTTCCGACAATTTATTTGAAGCACTGAGTACTTATATAACAATCATATTTTTAGTTTTATCTTCGCTGTATGGTATCGGGCTGAGTAGAATAGTATTAACCTCATTTCTTACCGAGGTGTCGTAAAAGGCGACTAAGGTAAGTCGACCCGCCGTGTGGTATCCGGCTGAGTAGAATAGACCACCCTCATTTCTTACCGAGATGTCGTAAATGGCGACTAAGGTAAGTCGACCCACCGTGTGGTATCCGGTTGAATAGAATAGGCCACCGTCATTTCTTACCGGGATGTCGTAAATTGCGACTAAGGTAAGTTTACCCACCGTGTGGTATCCGATTAAGTAGAATAGGACACCCTCTTTCTTATCGAGGTGTAAAATACGACTAAGGTAAGTTGATGTCAGGCAGGCGGCCGGTCGTAAAATACGTGGAAAAATCATCTAACAACATATTTATAACATGTTATGTCAACCCCACTAAGAGTGGGATAAGGGCAGGAAGTTTTTAGTTCTATCTGTACAATTTTAAATTAAATCTACCAGAATATTTACGTTGACTAATCCATGATTTATAAAAGCAGACGTTACTTTGCGGTATTCCATAGTACAAAAGTTGGAATATAATTATTTTGCTAAAATCCGCGTTTTTTAATCTGGTTCTCCCGATCCATCGATTAGCGTAGGGAGGGGCCACTTTAAGAGAGGCCCTGACCCAAAAGTGGCGCACTCTGGGGTTCAGAGTTGCTGCTGGCGGGAATGGTACATGTTATAAACATGTGGCATGATTTGGCTACGTATTTTACGACTAGTCGCCTGCCTGACGTCAACTTAACTTAGTCGTATTTTACACCTCGGTAAGAAAGAGATTGGTCTATTCTACTAAGCCAAGTACAACACGGCGGATCGACTTATCTTAGTCGCCTTTTACGACACATCGGTAAGAAATGAGGGTGGTATATTCTACTCAGCCGGATACCACACATACCGGTTCGACTTACCTTAGTCGCCTAATGCGACACCTTGGTGAGAAATAACGGTGGTCTTTTGTACTCAGCCGGATACCACACGGCCAACTGTTACTTTATATTATATTTTCTTTTATCCTACTATTATAAAATTAAATATGTTTAATAATTAATTAAAGAAGCATAAGGGGTACCCATAAGGGGCTTTTTCCTGTATTAAAAAAAAAATTTGATCCACCGTTTTGTATCCAGTTTAGTAAAATAGACCACCCTCTTTCTTTCCGAGGTATGGTAAAATACAACTAGGGCAAGTTGACGTCAGGCAGGCAGCCGGTAAAGACGCAGTTAAATCATGTGACAGCATGTTTATAACATGTTGTGCAGACTCCACTTAGGGTGGGATAAGGGCAGGAGGATGATGAGTTAATTAAAGAAGCAGTATAACAATAAACAACGATAAAATATATTATTGAAATAGTCTGCACAAATTAATATTTTTATCAATTCTTCTATAGCTTACAAGTTTTATTAACATAAGGCTTTATTCACTCATACACTTTGAAATTGCCATAACAAAAAAAATCCTCTGAAGTAAGTAGGTAATAATATAATTAGTTAAAAGATATTTCGAGTGGCAATTTTCCGTAACAAAAATGGAGTGAATTAATCACCTACCGTCGAGTGTCCGTTTGGCAGTCTACTTCATTACGGGACAGAAATTGACTTCGTTAAATCCGAATATCCAGCGAACGAAACAAGCTCATCTTTTGTCTATTTCCTGCGGCAGTATGCACGCGACCTTATTAGTCTCAAAGGTATTGTGGACTGAGTTAAGATGGGAGATTAATTAATGATATTACATAATTGTGAGAATTACTTTTTAATATCCATAATTTAAAAAAGCTGTCGTAGCCCAGCGATGAGACCGTGCGACTCTTTCTAGAGCGTCACGGGTTCAAATCTCAACTTAACAAACGATATACAACTAGAATATATATAACTAGAATCAATTCAAAAAGATTTCTAAGATTTTTACAATATAAATGTGGTCAACATGACCCTAATTATGAGATGAGATGTAAAAGACATCATTTACTTCCTCTTGTCGTGAGACGACACATTGCTGACGTTAGTTTCTTAATAAATATTGCTCAAGGTAAAATAGACTCTCCACAGTTGTTATCTCCTATTAAACTTAACGTGCCTAAAAAGCTTATTTCAAGACGGCCCTCTGAAAACCTATGTGTAACGCTTGGCTCTGCTAACTATCGCAGAAATTCATTTTTCTGTCGTGCACCAGCAGCGTTCAATAAATTGGCCAATCGTCATGAAATAGACTTGTTTACGTCTAAACCCAAAAAAGTAAAACAACATATGTCTGAAATGTGGTTTGACTCGATTCCCATGCTTCGTTAATTTTTTTTTTTTTCCTAATTTTTTTTTTTTTTTTTGTTCTACTTTAATCTCTGTTCTTTCTTTGTATTGTATCCGAATAGACTATTAATTAAGTAGTTTATATGTGAAAATGTATAAGTAGCTTAAGCTGTTCATTTTCCAAATAAATAAAAATAAAAATAAATAAAAATATTATTCCTTTATACTTATGCAATAATTAAAAAAAAACAATTTTCCCATAACAACCCATTTATTCTTTTTTATACAACTTTTTTTATATTATCGACCAACTATATGAAGGAGCTGTGATAGCCCAGCCGTGCGACTGTGTGAATCTTTAAAGACGATCATGGGTTCAAACTCGGGCAGACACCAACGAGTTTTTCTATTAAAAACTTATGTGTTAAATTGATAATAGCAATTTATCACATGCTTGTCGGTTAAGGAAAACATCGTGAAACCTGCATATTTCTAGAGAATTCTGGGAATATGTGTAACCTACCAATCCGCATTGGAGCAGCGTAGTGGGTCTTGCTCCTTCTTTTCAAAAACGGAAAGAGAAGGCCCATGCCCAGCAATGTGTTAATAACAGGTCGTTACTTTACTTTTTATCAATTATTATAATATAACCAAATAGTACAATAAGAATAAAGAAAAAAGAAAAATAAGATAATAAAAATAAGAAAGAAGAAAAATACTCGTAACTTACTATTAATAAATTATTATTAAATATCTACTTATAACGTTTATTTGAATTTATTAATAAACTCTATATTTGCTTAATATAATTAAGTTTAATATAATTAAACTAAAACTAAATCTAAAACTAATTAATAAGAATTGTAAAGAATATATATTATTAACTGACATGTAGAATCTAGCAATTAACAACCTCGCTTTATTATATAGCGTTAAAGAGCATATGCATTCAAATAAAATCTATTTTTTAATTAATAGACCACAACCAAAAAAAATTTGCATCTATAATTTCGTCAGAAATAATATTAAGTAAACTTAGTGTATTCTTTTTTTTTTTATACAGGAAAAAACCCCTTATGGGTGCCGCCGCCCGACGGGGACAGGCGACGGTTATGTCGGACTCGCACCGACTAAAATAACCTGTGTGCTCCACTACGCTGCTGGTGGCGGGGATAGGGACCCATGAAGACATTGCCCCCCATCCCCGCCAGCAGCAACTCTGTAGCCCAGAATGCGCCACCTCTGGGTCGGGGCCTCTCTGAAAGTGGCCCCTCCCTCCGCTGGACGATGCATCGGGAGCACCAGATGCATCGAACGCCTCGGGGACCTAACTCCAGCGAGCGTCCGATACCCCGTTCGGACCGCTCGGAGGTCCCCGTTAGGGCGGCATGCGACGGACTTCGGCGAGTCGCCTGCGCCCTGCTCGCCTGCGGCGGATTGGATCCAAGAAAGTGTATTCTTTCTCCTGTCCTTATTTCACTCTAAGTGCCGTAGATACAACATATTTTTCCCTTCATACAACATGTTTTTTAAATCATAGTTAAGGTAAATATAAACATTGTAATTATATACATTAAGATGTTGAATCAGTTTCAGTTAATAAAAATTTCTTATTCTTATTCTTCCTATCATCCGTCAACTGTGGCGCTTCTCTTTTATATACCTACGTGTCATACTTCACACAATCCGCCGTGTGGTATCCGGTTTAGTAGAATAGACCACCCTTTTTCTTACCGAGGTGTCGTAAAATACGACTAGGGTAAGTTGACGTCAGGCAGGCGGCCGGTCGTAAAAACGCAGCCAAATCATGTGACAGCATGTTTATAATATGTTGTGCCGACCCCACTTAGAGTGGGATAAGGATGATGATGACTTCACACAATCTCTTTTTTTTCCCCTAATATATTCATATTTAACACTCTTTTTGTCATATAATCCCTCCTCATTACCTTTCCATACCATCTCAATCTTGCATCTCATCTTTTCTAGAATTAAGTGAAACTCATAGAAAATAATATATATTTAGGAACAATTTTACCATGTAATTAATTATATCATTCGATCTTTTTGTAAATCAAATCGCGACATGAAAAATATATGTAATATATTAAATGTATGATTTTTATAACATTATATAACTCAATTATAGAAAAATGGTAAAAATAAATTCGCCCAAAATCTCTGCATCCTGCAGTCATTCACTTCATTACGAGACACAAATTGACTTCGTTAGCGGAATAAGCAGCGAGCGAAATGTTTTACATTTCCAAAATATTTTTGAAACTAAAAAACGAATGAAAGCAACAAAGCAATAATACAAACACCAGAGTTGCAATTACATATAATTATATAAGATATATTTGTTGATTTATTGATCTTTATTCTTATATCTAATTTTGTCTATGGCATAGGTTAAAACTTCACTAGATGTTGTATTTATATTCTTTTTGAGCAGTAGACGTCCAAACTAAATCGCACTAATCGTACTAAGTTTCGCAAAAAAATATCGGATTAAAAGTCAAGTAATTAAGTAATTAAAGATACAATAAATCACATTTCAAATTATAATATCTACATATAAAGTAAACAATAAGTCATTACTGAGACTCATTAAGCGATATATTTTCAAATAATCAAACAATAGGTACAATATAAAACGAATAACAATAAAAGTTACCAAATTACATTAGCTCGAATAACCTAAGCATTCTAAAAATGTTATTCTTGTAAAATAACCACTTAATGAAAGTGAATGAGCCTCAATAACAGTCACATGCACCCTAAAATCGTACAAAATGGCGTCGTATCACCCGCCATAATTGCTATAGACATTATTTTCTTTTTTACATCAGCAAAACCATAAAGTCCAAAATCGTATGGAAAGGTTTTTTGTAATTTATTACAATTTCATTTTCACATAATAGTAACGACACAAAAGAAGTACATAGGGCTGGGTGTAAAATAACATTTTAAATGAATCTTTTCGTAGGGGCGCGATAATAGGTATTGCGAGCGCTCGCTTCGGTTGACGCACCCTCAATAGAAATCAAAATGCTGGATTGTAACAATTGAGGTTATTGGACTTTTTTGGAAAGGAGAAAATTTGAGTAAATATTTCATCGAAACTAATATGAAATCTATCCAAATTTATAATATTACTTCTTCTTGCTTCTTGCAATTACATCATATTAACACTTTGGGCGGAGCAACGTTATTACACCTCAAATTTGATAAACATTAATCGACATAACATTTATACACGTAAGCACAAAATGTGTCTTTTTGAGCAATATGCATAATTGGCTGAAACTAGTACAAATTCTTTCATTCCATATTGCGCGGTATGACTTTAAATTTTTGACTGAAAGCGCCGCTCCAAGTTAGTTTTTTGTGTACACGTGTATCAGAAGCAGAACGTCATTAATCCTACTTTATTTTGAATGAGAAAATGTAGTGTTATACTACAAACATTTGAAAGCCCATATGCACCGCTCAAAGTGTTAAGTAAGGTTAGTTAAGGCTATCTAACAGGATAGTAAATGATGGTTAGATAGAAAATGGTTAGAGTAACGGACTTGCGATCATAAGGTCGTAGATTCGAATACCGCCCATATACTACCGACGTGAACCAACTCCTAATAAAAACATTTAGCTTGAGGGGTTATCAAGTTTACAACAAAAAAAAAAAACAAACAAAACACACAAAACCAAACAAACTACACAGTTATACAACAAATGTTATCGTTGGCTTATTTATGACACTATAAATCATTTATCACTGTCACCTAATTTGCTTCCTGTCTTTACTATAGTACCTAATGGTAATTTGCCAAAACTTATTATGAGAACCCAATCAGTGCTATTGTTTATAATAGATAACTTATTAAACTACGGGAAACAAAAACCTATGGCTTGAAAAACGAGTGTCATTGAGATCAAAAAATTGAGGGTAAAATAAAAATTTTGCAATCGAATCAAATTACTCAAATGAGAAGAGAACCATGAGAAGTTTTAAAGATCTGGTAAATTTAGGCGACTTTCTACTACGTTTCTCCAAAATAATTATATTTTTCTAAGTATTTATATTGTAGTTAAGTAAACCATCATGAGAAAATTTGCACTTGATGAGCTTAGTACCCTTCATTGCTAGAGGAAATTAACAACAGGATTTACCTAGCCATTACATTGGAAAAATAAACCAAACCTAAACTTATAATACAGCAGTATATTTACTTTCCAGTGTGCACAACCGGAATAATAAACAGAACGCCAACATAAGCTATACAAGGACCAAGAAACACAAGCAATATTCTGTCATGCAAAATGAAAGTTAACAAAGTGTGCTTATACGTCCTCTTTACTCCATAGTAAAGTTCCCGACGAGGGTTCGTGCACAAACGAAGTTACACAGTCAAGTACGTAACGAGTGGCCTCTATTGTGCGCTACGTGTAATGCAGTCAGACAGAGTACGTAACGCGGTTACCGGCGGACGGGGCGCATGCTAATGCCGCCTGTAAAATAAAAAATGTAAAAAGTCAACTGTCCAGCGCGTCCCGTCAGCCGAGTTGCCGCGCTTTTTTTGGTTTTGGAACGTGCTCGGATTTTGCGGCGTGATTTTTACGGCTTTATCAATTTTCGTCTGTTCCTGATTTTCTGAAACAGGAATTAAGCTTGAAATCGAAATTATAAACTTTATTATTAAAACAATTATTTTATTATTAAGATTTTTTTGGTTTTGGAACGTGCTCAGATTTTGCTGTCCGGCGCGTCCCGTCAGCCGAGTTGCCGCGCTTTTTTTGCTTTTGGAACGTGCTCGGATTTTGCGGCGTGATTTTTACGAATTTTTCAATTTTCATCTGTTCCTGATTTTCTAGAACAGTAATTATTAAGACAATTGTTCTATTTTAATGAATTTTACGTTTAATAACCAATGTAGTCCGTTTTAATCAATATAATCGAATTTTACCTCACACTAATTACCAAGCTTTTTTTTAATTCAAATTTTCTTTATTCAAATTTTAAAAAAGTAAAAAGTCAACAGTCCAGCGCGTCCCGTCAGCCGAGTTGCCGCGCTTTTTTTTGTTTTGGAACGTGCTCGGATTTTGCGGCGTGATTTTTACGGCTTTTTCAATTTTCGTCTGTTCCTGATTTACTGGAACAGTAATTAAGTTTGAATTCGAAATTATAAACTTTATTAAGACAATTGTTCTATTTTAATTAATTTTGCGTCTAATAACCAATGTAGTCCGTATTAATCAATATAATCGAGTTTTACCTTACACTGATTACCAAGCTTTTTTTTACAATTCAAATATTCTTTATTCAAATAAACTTGTAAACAAGTGCTTTTGAATCGTCAACTCTACTGCTGGTTCGGAAAGCTGTTCCTACCGAGAAGAGCCTGCAAAAACTCGGTGGTTGCTCTTTTCAAAATATAATTGTTATTATTAGTCACATATAGTTTTTTCAATTGCAAATAAGTAACCTCACATGCTACCTACTTAAATAAAAATGTTGGTAAATTTATTTTCGAATATATTTCGCTTTTCTTGATATATATCATCAAAAACGAAAAAAAGTAAAGTATTTAAAGAACATAAATTTGAATGTCTACATTTTTATATTAGCTACACCCAGACATGATTCATTAAAGCTCTAGGTACCTGATACCGTGAATCTACCGTTCCAGTTGGTCTTGTAGTCTTACAAACTCCTTTTTTTAAGTAATCATAGTAATAAAATCAATATTTTAAAATTGAAAATATTTACTTCAATTTTACTTATGTTTATCAATTATAGTTATAGGATTAAAACGACTAGCATCCAAGACGGTTAAAATGGCGCAAATTAAAAAAATGATTTTTTAATGCTATCATACCGAGAACAGATAATACAATGAAATTGTATTAATAAATGGGGATCAACTGTAATTTGTTCGCCATAGCAGTGAGCCCCGGCATCGCGTTACAAAATGGTTTGCAACACGACACCGCATACCTGGCTCTTTATGTCGAATAATTTGATAAATATCTCCATTACGGTACGAAATTCAAAGCTTTTATGAGATTAACGAGCGCTTTCAAATATGATTTTATGTGACGCGTCAAAAGCGACGGCGAGCAGATGTGGGTCTGTGGTGTAACACATTGCACTTATACAGGCAGGTATTTGGAATTACTATATTACGAATTTCTCTTTTTCATCTTTTCTCTATGGACTTTGGTATTGTGGTTAGGGGTTCACAACATAGAGTTGTTATTCTAGAGCAGGGAAACCAGCCCAGCTAGTTTATCATCTATCTCTTTTTTGCGGGTGTGTTGTGAGCAGTCATATGGAAGGCGTATTAATTTTTTTTTTTTATTATAGGTAATTTAATTTTAATTATAATTTGATTTTAAATTAAGAACATACCATGAATAATTCCTTGCAAATGGGTGAGTAGACAAAGATAAGTATACATAGTAGATATATATAGTAAGTATCGTTTTTCGCGCCAACGCGACAAGAAACTTCGCGCGCTAATGTAGCTCTAGTATTCAGCTCGAAACATACGAATCTAATCTTCCCTCTATTGTTTCTTGATTCACTTTGAGTAGAATAGACCACCCTCTTTCTTACCGAGGTGTCGTAAAATACGACTAAGGTAGACATAGACATTTTTTTATCTTGGCTACATTAAAAATTGATCGATCGCAAATTTTTTTTTTTACTTATTATTCGAAGGACATATATGTTAAAAATAATAAATTAAAGTTTTTTATGAATATATTTTGTAAAAACGTTAATTAAAAACAGTCGTATAAATTTCAGAAAAATGTCAGTTGAATTTTCCTATTTAAGCAACGTTTGTTAGTATTTATGTTAATTAAATTGGTTAATAACTTGTTGTCTTTTTAAATTGAACGCATCTGCTTTCATAGTGAATATCTCAAACAACATAAGTTCAGTAAGTAAATGAAACGATAATTTGTAATATCTGTCACTACTTTGACATAGACAAAGACACATACATAGACATAGACTATTATTCTAGTGTATGGGAGTCATAGGTAAATTCAAATTATTCTTTATTCAAATGGACTGTATTTAGTACTTTTGAATCGTCAAATGTTTTAAAAAAGCTACCACTGATTCAGAAGTTTGTTCCTACCGTGAAGAACCAGAAAGAAACTTGGCGGATAATTAAAAAAAAATCCCAGTTTAACCAAATAATAATCAAATCCATCGATTTGGTTACAAGTTAATCGTTGCAGCTTGGTACATAGCTGACTGTAGTTAAGATATGCTACTATCACAACACGGTGGGCAGGGAGCGATTGCGGGCAGCGGTGGCCTCCTTCTGCTTTGCGGAGGGAGGCGGTGGAGCGGTTCCGGGAACTTTTGTTCTGGATCCAATCTGCTGCTGGCGAGTCCAGGTGGTACCGACTTGCCCAAGCCCATCGTCTGCCGCCCTGTCAGGGGACCTTCGAACGTTCCGAACGGGGTATATCGGACGTCTGGCTTACAGGTCCCCGAGGCGGCCGGTGCATCTGGTGCTCCCGATGCACCGGTTAGCGGAGGGGGGGCTTCTCTTTCGAGGGGCCCCTACCCGAAGAAGGTGTTTGTTCTCTGGGATCAGAGCTGTCGGCGGGGATGGGGGCAATATGTACAATGATACCCTGTCCTTGCCATCGGCAGCGTGGTGGAGCACACAGGTCGTTTTAGTCGGTGCGAGTCCGACATAACCACCGCCTGTTCCCGTCGGGCGGCGGTACCCATAAGGGGTTTTTTCATGTATTAAAAAAAAATGCTACTATTACTCAGATAATTTTTAAATCTTTTGGAGGCGCAAACTAGTCGTCATTAGTTTGTCTGTTTCTAGTATGTCTGTCATACCTATCACAATTTTTACTATACAAGTTAATTTTTTTTTGCACAAGGGCGTAAAAGGTGACTAAGGTAAGTTGATCCACCGTGTGGTATCCAATTGAGTAAAATAGACCACCGTCATTTCTTATTGAGGTGTCGTAAAAGGCGACTAAGGTAAGTTGACCTGCCTTGTGGTATTCGGTTGAGTAAAATAGACCACCCTCATTTCTAACTGTCGTGTCGTAAAATACAACTAAGGTAAGTTGACGTAAGACAGGCGACCGGTCGTAAAATACGTATATGTGATAACATGTTGTCAGAGAGACTAAGAGTGGAATAACGGCAGGATAGAGTGGAACAAAAATCTATTTAATGCTTAGTGTAGGGAGCAGACAACGTTCACATACCTTATACATGCAGGACCACACCTATCACAAAACGCTGCCACCAACAACACACCACACAAGCACTACACACACTCACTATGACAATTTCTACAATCGTTTCGCCCCAAACCGAAGCATCATCAGGAGGATAGGCTCCACGATGAAATCGTAAAGTGGTTACTGGTTCCACATGTATAAGGTATGTGAACGTTACCCGCTTCTTACACTTAGCATTACATAGATTCTCTTAACAAACGCGGTTTATAGCAAAATTATATCATTACTTCTGTCTTAAATGTTTGTTAAGATTATTTTATATTTGTCGAAAACTTTTAATTATAAGGAAAAAAAAAGTATTTAACGACTTTCCAATAAAATTATTTGTCGCCATTTTGCAATACAACACTTTATATCTTTCAATTAACATTTTACAAACTACTTTTACAATTTCAAGACGAACTTTATTGCTCGATGTAACTGAAGAATTTACATCGTTAGGTTATTAAGTATTACACGTTGTTAATTAGTGCTTATTTTGTCCACAATAACGAACGATTATACATGGTTGGATCAACGCCATAAAATACCACGCCATAAGTGTGACACTTCGTATAAAATACATAGAACATGGCAATAATATTGGTCGGAATTTATAACGATCGCTTTATATGGTCACTGTTTTAATTTAAAGATGTATATGTATGAAATAGCCTGTGATGGCCTAGCGGTGCGACCGTGTGAATCTCTAGAGACGATCATGGGTTCAAACCCGGGCAGACACCAATGAGTTTTTCTATTAAAACTTATGTGTCTAATTGATAATTGCAATTTATCACACGCTTTTCGGTGACGGAAAACATCGTGAGGAAACCTGCATATCTCTAGAAAATTCTAGGGATATGTGTAACCTACCAATCCGCATTGGAGCAGCGTGGTAGGTATATTAGCTCCAACCCTTCTCTCCAAAAATGGAGAGAGGAGGCCTATGCCCAGCAGTGGGATAGTAACAGGCTGTTACTTACTTATGTATGAAATAACGTGACGTTTTGTTATAAGTTTTATTTCTTATAATTTCTCACGGCAAAGTACTTAATAACAGAATTCCCAACACGGTGCTCAAAAGGTAATTGGTGGGTAATTTATTTATGTAAATATCCTATTTATGTATCCCAGAAATTCATTAGGGCCGTGTTATTCCGCTGTGTAGAATAGATTACCCTCATTTCTTACCTAGGTGTCGTAAAAGGCGATTAAGGTGCCGACACGCCGCGTGGTATCCGGCTGAGTAGAATAGGAATAAATGAGGGTGGTCTATTTTACTCAATTGCATACCACACGATGGATCAACTTACCTTAGTCGCCTTTTACGACACCTTATATTTTATATTTTATTTATTTATTAAAGTATCAATTACACACAAGAAACAATTAATGATTCGGCAGAAACTAAACAAATACACAGATTCTTTATTGATGATTCATAGGTTACCTATTACATTAAACTTGGGAAGAAATTAGGGCGGTCTATTCTACTCAGCCATATACCACATAGATTTTATTAATAAACTCGAATTATAGCAAAATACTTGTATCATAACTTTCGAATTAAACTTTCTTCAGTATATAGTTTTAACAATATGTAAAGATCAATTTTGTAAACTTAATCTCGATTATATCTCTCAATCAAGTGTCATCTGAGAACGAGAACGTGCCGCAGCATCCCTCGTTGATTTATCTCCTCGAAGATTACTGATAATAAGAGGATTCGAGAAGTACATATAGGTATATCAGTATAACATAATAGCATGTGTTTTTACAAATCGGTATCAGGTTAGAAAACTGGTAGTTCACTCTCATTTATATATATTTTCTATTTACTTTATCGCGGGTTATTCAAATTAAAATTCTTTATTCAAGTATACTTGTAAACAAGTGCTTTTGAATCGTCAACTCTACTGCTGGTTCGGAAAGCTTTTTCTACCAAGAAGAGCCAAGAAGAAACTCGGCGGTTGCTCTTTTAAATTCATTAATTACTGTCTTGCAAAGCTGAACAGTTTGTTTTATGTTTGATCGCGCTAATCTCAGGAACTACTGGACCGAATTGAAAATTCTTTAAGTGTAGGATCCATTTATAGAGGAAGGCTGTATAACATCACGCTAAGATGAATAGGAAAGGAGCATCAATAAAAAATAGTACAAAAACGGCAAAATTTAAAGCTTTGCGCTAAGTAAACGGTGAAAGATATTAAAAAATCATGTATCACAAAATTGGTTACCTCTAAAATTTCTAAATAAAAGTTCGCGGCAACATATGTCTATGGCTAACCCACTTTAACCATTTTTATGTTATCAAAATACTATATTACGGTTTTAATATTTCCATGCGGAGCCGCTAGCGATTGCTAGCAGCATATATAGGTTTTCCGTAACACAGATTATATTAATAGTGTTTTTAAACTGTTCTTCTGTTTCTACAGTCTATTAGTCTGTAGAAACCTTCAGTCTAAAAATTTTCATTTTTTACCGAGGTGTCGTAAAAGGCGAGTGATGGTAAGTCGACCCACCGTGTGGTTTAATAGAATAGACCACCCTCTTTCTTACCGAAATGACGTGAAATACCACTTAGGTAAGTTGGCGTCAGGCAGGCGGTCGGTCGTAAAAACGCAGCCAAATCATGTTGCGCTGACCCCACTTAGAGTGTGATAAGGGCAGGAGGATGTGTACTTTTGCGTAAAGTTATATATAAGGAAAGTCGTTGGGCCCTACTATAATTATTATTGTATAACATAAAACCCAAAAACCCCTATTATTTTCGAAGTCGGATAAAAAATATCTATCAATGGCACAGCACCCCCTCTTGATTATTAATCATCTCACGACAGCCGACGGGGCGGCACCCTGTCGTGTCCGTGTCGCCCCCGTCGCGCCATTTACATAACAATCGCCGCCCTTATGTAATGGCAGGTGACATCGGTAAACTAGTATATAGCGGTACTCACCAGATTGTCTTTATGATTTATAGCTTACACGTAGCCTGTAAAAGTAGCTTCCATCCCACTGTTGGGTAAAAGCCCACGTCACATTTACATGTTAAATTTGTTGGCTGTCATCTTTATAGCATTAATCTTTAATATTTAAATGAGTTAATCTTGTATATATATGTATAGATATAAATATTTTTTCGTAACTCGGAAACGGTTTCAACGATTTTCTTGAAATTTGGCATGTTGGAGGTAGGAGGAAAAATTCGATTTAACTAGGTTTTATAAAATGTTAATTTACGTTGAATTTAAAAGACAATTTTCGCTGTCAAACGTAATAAAGTCATGGCAGCTCATTTGGGGAACGGGCGGTCTAGAGAGGTGAAAATACTTATGAGCCCAACCTGCTCAACTATTTTTTCATTTTCAAATTTTTTATATCTTTTAAAAAAATTACCAAATGAGCCTAGGTCACCCAGATACTATGTTATGAATGCTTATTATATTCAAAAGTGCTTAAAAGAGCTTATTTCAATAAAGATAATTTTGTATTGATTTTTGATACGATATTGCCGTGGTTTCCGGTTGAATAGACCACCCTCATTTCTTACCGACGTGTCGTAAAAGGCGACTAGGTAAGGTAAGTTGACACGCCGACTGGTATCCAGCTAAGTATAATAGAATATACCACCCCATTTCTTACCGAGGTGTAAAAGGCGACTAAGGTGAGATGACCCGTGGTGTGGTAACCGGCGGGAGTAGAATAGACGTCTTTTTTACCGAGTTGTCGGAAAATACGACTAAGGTAATTTGACGTCAGGCAGGCGCCCGGTCGTAAAATACTTAGCTAAATCATGTGACATATTTATAACATGTTGTACGACCCCACTTAGAGTGGGATAAGGACAAGACAATAATGATCTATTATGACTATTATTCGGTAATGTAATGACTTCTACCAACACTTAGCTAAGTAGGTATTTGTAATACAAAAGTAACAATACCTAAAATTATTTTTCTATATTCGTAATTATCAAGTATTCGTAATTACTTAACGCATCCAAACTTTAAAACAAACATGTTTACTGTTTTTAATGATTATTTATGACACAGATTTTTGTATTCTTTCATCCAGTAAACGATAATATTTTCAAAAGTATAAATGCATATACCTACATAATGTTATAAGTCTATCTGTTACGTTTTAGCGGTTTTTACTTAGGGGATGCGTTTTACGAACCTGACATACTCAACTTCAAGCGTAATATACATTTTCTCTAATTATAATTATAGCAAAATAAATCTCAATTTTCTCGAATTATGGAACCCCACAAAATAACATCTAATTCTAAAAATTATAAATTAATAAAACAAAAATTATTTCCATCGTCAGACATCTCTATAATTAATTTACCATCACAATAAAAAACCTTTTCCCTTATAAATAACGTACTATGGTATTATTTTCCTTTCCAAAGAATATAAAGAATACAGTTCAATCATTGATCCTGATACGTAAAGAAATATAATCAAGTAACGCCATCTATTGAAATGAATTGGCAACATTGCTCGTTTGTTTTCATACAATCCTTTCAACGCATGCAATGCCCATTAGACCGTACGTGTAGGAATAAAGCTTGTCATGCACTAGGCAATTTTTCACTACCACAATACTCTTATTGCTTTTACATTACTGTAGGCGTTTGACCGAGCATCCGAGCAGATTTAAACGTTAGTGACTGGACACTCGTTAGCCCATCGTTAGCCACCGTGACTTGCCCTTTCTGAGTTTGTCATTATGTATGGTTTTACGTCTTGAGTGCCCTGTCTCGCAGCCTTAATTTGTTTTTAAAATCCTTGAGTGTAGACATCTCATGTTCAATCAAACTATATTATTCTTTATCTTATTTTTTATCCTTTTTAAGATTTATAATTTAAAAGTGCCATATTAAATATATTTAGCCGCACTAAATATTTATTAGGAAATCACTTAATAAAAATTCATATAAATAATAACAAATATTGTTAGAAGAAACAAAAATAACCAGAAAAGCAGAAAGCTTATTTCTCAAAAGCAAGACCTCCATTAATTATAACAAAAAAAAAATGAAGCAAATTTTAAATTAACATGCACCAGAAGTATATATAAAACGCAAAATAAAACTGAATATCTCTTGTTTGCAAATTTCAATATTATTTAATTTATCATTTCTATCATGACTTAACTACTATAAAAAAAAAATCAAGCAATAATACAAAAACTTCAAATAGGCACTATCAATCTAGAATCAATTATAAAATTGAATCCTATTTACTAAAAATCAGTGGTTAGAAAATCAATGACTTTAACTAATGAACGTTGAATAATAGGTTGTTTAGTAGGTATGTTTAACAACATAGACTAATGAGCTAATTTATTAATCGTTGGATTAAATCCATAAACTAATTCAAATCAGTAATAACAAAGATTAAAGACCTTTGTTTACCATTGATGAAATATGAATTTATTTTTGTTTTGACGTTGACAGCTGCCTTAACATCCGTTTCATTTGAACTTCGAATCAAATTAATGATATAAAGTGATAAGAACACAGTAGGATTGTTTTAGATGCGTTGAGAGCACGTATGGGCGAAGGTTATTTTTATTCAAATGATTTTAATATGGGTGTAAATAGTGATAATATATTAGAAATAGTGTCAGGATGGGAAGCATTAAAATTAGTGTTGCAATGTATTTTCATCGGCGTCTGGCAGCTGGTACAACTTGTGGTTCGAAGGTTATGGAAAGGACCCCGAAGAAAACTTTCAAAAAGCTGTCCACCTATAGAGCTTACAGTGGATTCGTCTATTGGCCGGCATTGCTACATCAAAATAATGGTAACAACTACTTATTTTTTTTTTTTATTTATTACACATTAAAAATATAACTTAAGCAGCGTCGGTAATATGTAAACATTTAATATGACAATACAAAATTGAAAAGCTGATAATATTAGTTAGGTTGCGATAATATTTTGAAGACAATAATATAATAAATAAAAACAAAAATAATTTCAGAATCACAAAAAACCTTATTAAATACTTTTCAAGTAATTATTAAGAATATTTTATTATTGTTAATTATATAATACACCCTTATATACAGAAAAGCTCAAAACTGTAGAGGAAAAAATAGTTATAAAAATGACAATCATCATCACATATACACACAATTCAGTGAATCAGTTTGTTTATTTTTGGCCTAATCTACTTTTGTTGCTTCTAAATCTAAAAAAACATATTTATGTATTTCTATGAATCAAGTACTTGTTACTTTTTGAGGAAACAGATAACAAAAAATAAAATAAACACAACAAACAGATAATATTATAGAAATTAAATATTAAAATTATAAAGTTATGTTATAAAAAATTATAAAAAATATTAAAATATTAAATAGTTTATGACCACCATGTGGTATTTGGCTGAGTAGAATAGACAACCCTCATTTCTTACCGAGGCGTCGTAAAAGGCGACTAAGGTAAGTTGACCTACTGTGTGGCCACCCACTTTCTTACCAAAGAATCGTAAAATACGATTAAGGTAAGTTGACGTCAGACAGGCAGCCGGTCATAAAAAACGTAGCCAAATCATGTGACATCATGTTTGTAACATGTTGTGCTCATATCCCACTTAGAGTGGGATAAGGGCAGGAGGATGATGTTAAATAGTTTATGAATTTTAATTTAAATGTCATATTAATTTAATAAAACCATGATAAAATATTTTAACATATGGAAATTCAAAACATTTTTACACTATTTTAACTGTGGCAGCTTATTTTAACTTGTTAATTAATACATGATGTTAACTGTAGAAATGTATAGAATAATGGAGTTGTATCAAAATTGTATTAGAAATAGTAGAATAGAGATAGGAATGGAAGGGAGCATTTCTCTAGAAAATTCCTGGTGTATGTATAACATACAATTGCATATGTGCAGCATGGTTTCACCAAAAACGGGTAGTAGATATGCCTATGCCCAGCAGTGGGATATTAACAGGCCATGATGACAAATATCAATTAATGTTTAAGGATAGCACACTTTAAACACTCTATCATGTTCATCAATATTATTTTTAGAACTTTGTTGAAGAGTTTTGAAATCAAAAATAAATATTTATTTTTAGGGTGTGAAATACCACTATGTAGAAACAGGCCCGAAACATGGCAAAATAGTGCTTATCCTTGGTGATGCTCCGGACACAAGGGACCTCTGGGTTCCCAGATGGTCAGCGGTGGTGAGAAGACTTGCTGAAACTGACCACCATGTAATAACATTGGATCTTCGAGGGACCGGTGGCAGCGAGGGAGGGGGGAGGAGCGATTTATCCCCTCCACAAGCTGTTGAAGAGTTAAAAGCATTACTGCAGGCTCTTGGAGCCTCAGAGAAGAATCCAGCAGAAGTCATAGGTTTTGGCATCGGTGGTATGTTAACCTGGTAAGTAATATGTTTAATCTATATCTATACTAATATATAAAGCTGAAGAGTTTGTTTGAACGCACTATTCTCAGGAACTGCTGGACCGATTTGAAAAATTCTTTCAGTGTAAGATAGTCTATTTATCGAGGAAGGCTATAGGCTATATAACTTCACAATAAGATGAATAGGAGAGAAGCAGCAATCAAAAATATTACAAGAACAGCAAAATTTAAAGCTTTTCTTGCGTTCACTGAGTAAACGGTGAAAGTTATTCAAAAATTATGTATTACAAAATTGTTCTCCTCTAAAAGTTCTAAATAAAAGTTCGCGACAGCATATGTCTAGCTTTAAAGGTTACCCCAGTTTAATTATTTCTTATGGTTATAAAAATATTACGGTTTTAATCTTTCCATGCGATGCTAGTGGCGATTGCTAGTAACAACTATAAACTGTTACTAATCTAATACTTTTGTGTAATATATTACACACCATGACACTTTACTTGGTAACCACATTGGCGCAAGTGTCGGTGACCGTCTTCAGCTCCGCGGGTCGCGGGTTCGATTTTCGCTTCATATTTTGTTCGCCACAAAAGTGGCATGTAAAGTCTTTTAGTTCTCTTCTATTTTGAATTACGCGATTGGATTTAATTAATCACAATATTAGTCACTAGGTTTCGGTGAATTGATCGGTGGCAGCGATTTAATTTTTATCAAGTTATAATTTTTAACCCAGGCATGACAAAAATGTAAACGTGCTTAACTTGATTACTAAAGTTCAAAATTTTTTTTTTTATCTGAGATACAAATCCAAATTTAACCTAATTGCTATACAGCTATTATCAATAATTATAAATATCGAATTATTATAGGTTGATGACACCAACTCCATAATTATCTGTAATCATTTCCCTTGCAGTTACAAATACCATTATAGTATCGTTATCGACACGTTCCAAAGTTCTTGATTCACACAATATGTGATAAACACTGTCAGACAACAAACAATTTTTAATAAACTATAGTCTAAGAGATAACATCCGAGTCATTAAATTATGAACGTAATTAAACGTAACGAGACAATTAAAAAGCAATTAATTAAACAATTTAATTCTAAATCAGTAGCATAGTAGTGGGTAAGTATTAAGTAGAACACCCCCCTTTCCCACTAGTCGGACATACAACCTCAAAAGAGTCGCAGAAGCAGCTGGATTTAAAAAAAAATCGTATCTTGCTCTCTATAGAAATTCCTTAAAAAGTTCCTATGTTCAGCATTGAATGCAACTGCCTTGAATATAAAATTTTCTCCTAATAATTGGTAGAAAAAATCACAGCACAACAAATGTGAGTGAAGTCCAAATTTAATTTATCGAGCAACTATATGTCATGGCGCGTGTACAATTTAGATTATTCCTCCCTTGATGCAAAATACGTGTATAGTCCATAGAAAAATATATCCTCAAAAGAGCTACAGTGAGCCAATGGATGCTAGCGGCATAAGACCGTTTGTCGTCAAAATATATTAAAAAGATCTAGACGAAACAATGTACGTCCAAAAGTTTGCAAAGAATGTTTAATTCAGAATCAGTTAATAAATAATAAAAATATTGAAATTTCATTTTTCCAAGGCTCTTTTTATAAATGTTAGTTTTTAATAATGTTTGTTTTATTTTGTGCTTAGTATAAATACAGCATATATTATTCTTTAAAATATCTAATATTCATTAGCATATTAAACGTTTTCAAACATTAAACATTTTCAACAACATATTTAAATCAATTTGCACAGAATTTTAATAAATTATGCATCTAAACCTAACATATATCTTCTGTTTATTGATGAAAACTGCATGAAAATTCGTTCATTGGTTCTTGAATAAGCCACGAACAGACAAAGAAATGCGTCTGGGTATTTTGTTTTAAATATGTAGCGATAATAATCATGTAAAAATATAAATTTAATTATGTACGTGGTCTTTCTTACTATAACTGATAACTGAAGACGATTCATTATTTCATAATTCATCCGACATTCACGTGGTTTTACTGAATAGTCATACGATGTTGATAATACTTTAGTTAAGCTCAAAGATCAGTGCCTTGAATACTAGAATCCTAGTACACGCATTGCTAGTATCTTCTTCTTCTCGGGTGCCTCTCTAACTAGTGGAGGTTGGCAGTCCGCTATGCATATATATGCCTTCCTAATGGTGGCCTGATGGAGGAGTTCGAAAACGGCCTTAATTCCCGTCCATTCCCGGAGGGTTCGTAATCATGATTTCCTTCTACGACCAGGTATCCTCTTCCCACCAACTTTTCTCATTGTTATCAGTTGCAATAGCCCGTATCGGCTATGCCTGAACGTAGTCCAGTGTGCGTAGTGCGAGTTTTTTCAACCTATTCGATCGCGTTAGCGTAACGCCAATTTGTATGACGCTGCAACAGCGACATCTAGTGATCGCTATACATATTACAAATTTCGCCATACAAATTACGTTACGCTAACGCGATCGAGTAGGTTAAAAAAACTCGCACTACGCACACAGGTATGCAACATTGCGAAGTTTGCGTTTTTGTCCAACTCGCCGTAGAACGTCCTCATTGGTTACTTTTAAGTCGACCTGCTGTGTGGTATCTGGCTTAGTAGAATAGACCACCCTCGTTTCTTACCGAGATATCGTAAAAGTCGACTGGGTAAGTTAACCCACCGTGTGGTATCTTGCTAAGTAGAATAGATCACCCTCGTTTTAACCGAGGTGTCGTAAAAGCCTACTGGGTAAGTTAACCCTTCGTGTGGTACCGGACTGAGCAGAATAGACCACCCTCGTTTCTTAACGAGGTGTCATAAAAGGCGACTTAAGGTAAGTGGACGTCAGGCAGACGACCGGTTAAAGATTCTTCTGTTTTCCAATAAGGTACCTCGTCCACTGCGAGGGGTCACTGATCAGCAAGTTTGCGGTGATAGCAGCACCACATCCTAATCTGTACTGGCAACACCCGCCGGCAGCTTTCTGTCAGGACTCTTTACATTTCATACAGGTAACATAGAATTTTTATTCATGAATCCATGCTATTGATTTCGCACTATAATATATATCTTTAATATTTAAATGAGTTAATCTTGTATATATATATATTTTCCGAATCTCGGAAACGGCTCCAACGATTTTCCTGAAATTCAGCATGTAGGAGGTTTTGGGGGAGAAAAATTGATCTAGCTAGGTTTTATGTATAAAAAATATTGTTTTATCCCTATTTTTTGGCATTAAAAAACACTAACATTTATATTGAATTGAATTTTCGCCATTAACTGTCAAGTCGACGTAGCTTATTCGGTTAGCGAGCAGCCTCGAGAAATGTGAGTGCCAAGGATCGATCCCAACTAAATAATAGTTTTTTTTTCTTTTTTTAAAGTTTTTTTTTGTAAAAAATTACCCAGATATTATATCTTTAATATTTAAATGAGTTAATCTTGTATGTATATATATATAAATATATTTTCCGAATCTCGGAAACGGCTCCAACGATTTTCAGCATGCAGAAGGTTTTGAGTGGGGAAAACGATCTAGCTAGGTTTTATTTAAAAAAAAATTATTTAAATTTAATTTTTTGAAGGATATTTTTAAATTCAATAATAAAAAAGGGTGACATGTGGGACTTGATTCCAGGTATTTTAACTTTTTTAATCTGCAGATACAGAGATATAACGTCTTTTTTTAAAATGAAACCTAGCTCGATTTTTCGCCCCCAAAACCCTCTTACTCTATATACAATGTTTCATGAAAATCGTTGGAGCTGTTTTCGAAATTCAGAAAATATACATATTATATAAATTTATATACAAGATAAATACATATTAAAGATTTTCTACAAGGGATTTTTTTTATACAATTTTCTATATCCTCGACTAAGTTCGCATCAACTTTACGTGTTAAAATTTCCTAAATGTACTGGTTTTTTGTTATTCCCTGAAAAAGGATTTTTTTTTATCCTGAATATATAGATTGGTGCAGTCTACAGCTAACAGCTGCCACGGATATTAGCAGAAGCGTAGCAGACAGTGGAAATTTCGAACTTTCAAGAATTTTTTTGATAAACTGGCGTCTAGATGTGCCGTGCCTGTACGAAACATGTTTGTTCCAGTGGCCACATATACCGGAACGCTGGTTAGCTGAGGGTGTGATGCAGGAAGGTACGCAATGGGCCAGCTCTAGAGCTCGGGACTGGAGTGGTGCCCTGAACTACGTCAGAGGTGAATATTAGAAACCATAGATTTATTATACTAAAATCTTCTTCCTGCCCTTATCCCACTCTAAGTGGGGTCGGCACATGTTATAACATGATTTGGCTGCGATTTTAAGACGGGCCGCCTGCCTGACGTCAAATTAGCTAAGTCGTTTATTACGACACCTCGGTAAGAAGGAGGGTGGACTATATACTAAACCGGATACCACACGGTGGGTCAATCTACCTTAGTCGCCTTTTACGACACCTCGGTAAGAAATGAGGGTGGTATATTCTACTTAACCGGATACCACACGGTGAGTCAACTTACCTTAGTCGCTTTTTACGACACCTCGGTAAGAAATGAGAGTGGTACTATTCTACTTAGCCGGATACCACACGGCTAAATAATACACAATAATATAATATATAAAAAGACAAACAAGGGAACAAGGGACAAGCAAAATAATTCACACAACCATTTTAAAAAATGTTCTTTTATTTATTTAATTTCTTTTACAATATGTATGTAAAATAAAGAAATAAATTATAATAAACGACGATATTTCTCATTTATTCTTGTTCAATAAATAAAAACCAATTTTCCCAAAGACAACTCATTTACTCTTTCTCAACAACTCAATCATAGATAATATAAATATGTGTATGTAATATAGGATATAGTGTATTATCTATGGATGCGTTTTTGTCAGAAACATTTGATCGTTTATGACAGTGTTTCCCAACGTGGGGCCCACGACCCACAGGGGGGCAATTTGATGGTTAAGAGGGGGCAACTCGACACGAGTTTAAGCCTTTCGCCCTGGGCTATTTAAGTGCAATGCTAGATTTCGATGCCAAATTTAGCAAAAAAAAAAGCAATTTCTTCTGTCTAAAACCTATTATTTAATAATATTTATTTAATAATATTTATATAATATTATTTCTTAAGTGAACAATTCAATTTTTAATATTAAAATTTATGTATGTTACTTAGGGGGGCAAAATAATTTTAAACGTGGGGCATGGGCCAAAAAAGTTGGGAAACACTGGTTTATGACATACATTTATATTAAAAAGTGTATTATTTGCGACATCTAGTGAATAACTATATAAAACTAATTTTTGTTGTCCAATGCTTTCTGTGAGATGACGCTCTCGGCGACCTAAAAAGTCCTTCTAAGAGAGTTTCACCCCCCTGAACTCAATGACACATAATGACGGCCACAATGTTTTTTTATATTAATGACCAACTCAATGAAGGAGGTCGTATTAAAAACATGTTGTAACAAAATAAATACCCCTGTAACCTCTTCCCGTTACTATAGTTTCCTATTATATCTGCCACCACCAGGTGCGGCGTGGTACCGCATCCACCCTGACCACAAGGTGCAGGCGCGAGGGTTGCTGGTGGGGTCCAGGGATGGCGCCACGCAGCTGGTGGCCAGCGCCCAGTACTGCACCAGCTCCGCCCTGCGCCTGGCCACGTCTCCTGGCCCCGGGGATAAGGACCTGCCTGCCATGGTCTTGGACTTCTTCGTCGGTGAGTCAATGTTGACTTAACAATATATCCCCCTTCTCGACTATTTACAATTTCTATTAGTTTTCAATTTCTGTTAGGGATATGTGGTCACATTTATGATTTCAATTATGGTAAGGGATATGTTTGAGTGATTAATCAGTTTAATTCTAATTAGTTGAGGTAAGCTGTGATAGTTAAGCGGTAACACCGTGCGACTCTTGCGAGGAGGTCACGAGTTTAAACCCGGGCAGACACCAATGAGTTTTTTCTGTTAAAAACTTGTGTGTAATAATTGCAATTTATCACACGCTTTTCGGTGAAGGAAAACATCGTGAGGAAACCTGCATATCTCTAGAGGATTCTGGAGATATGTGTAACCTACCAATCCGCATTGGAGCAGCGTGGTAGGCCTTAGCTCCAATCCTTCTCTCCAAAAACGGAGAGGAGGCTTATTCCCAGCAGTGGGAGAGTAACAGGCCGCTACTGTATGTGCTGTATGTGGTCATTTTTATGATTTTCACTCATCATCCTCTTCATGCTCTTATCCCACTCTAAGTGGTGTCGGCACAACATGTTACAAACATGTTATCATATGATTTGGCTACGTATTTTACGACTGGCCGCCTGCCTAACGTCAACATACCTTAGTCGTATTTTACGAGACCTTGGTAAGAAAGAGGGTGTTTTATTTTACTCAACCGGATACCAAACGGTGGGTCAACTTACTATAGTCGTCTTTTACGATACTTCGGCAAGAAATGAGGATGGTACTATTCTATTTAGCCGGATACACTCCATATTTTTATGATTTCCACTAACGTTGGGAAATTATGTCAAAAAATCAATTCGTTTATTAATTTGTAGGTAAACAAAAACCGCCAGAAGAAGTGCCCCGCGGGCTCGTTGGTAGAGTGCTAGGCGGCTTGGCCGACCGGGGAAGGGAACTCACGGCCCGGCTAGCTTTGCCAGCCAACGCGTGATATAAGTCTGAATATAATATGATTTATGATATAATGGACAGTTTAAATATTAAGATGAAATGTGATCGAAATATTTCTTGCCATAATTGTTGTATTAATTAATATAGTTTATAGTTTTAATATTATTTGTGACAGGAATAGTGAACCTTCGGCGCGGATTTCCGGATATAATTCCAGTGGTTGCATATGAGTAAATTTTAGTTGTTTTTTTATAATTCGAGATTACGGATAAGATAGGATTACTTACCTAATAAAGCTACTGTATTTTATTTCCCGCATTTCATACATAGAGTTAGTTAGAGGCCTGTAAGTGTCACAACAAATAATAAGAGGAATGATTAGATTCGTATACTATATTAAGTTTTTACTACTATTTTAATGCACCCTGGTATGTAAAGAATGAACACATTCATCAACATCTTCAGGTTGAGTTTGTTAATAAAGTAATAAAAAAGTACGCTGAAGCCCACGAGCAAAGGCTTCATCATCACGTGAACATCGAGGCCATCCAGCTTCTCGATAACACTGGACTCGTAAGAAGACTGAAAAGGACAAAACCTTTTGAGTTAGTTTAATATAGTGATAGTGTAGTGTAGTGCTAGTGCTACTTAAAAGAACACAAGAACAAAGTGTCTCACATAGCAAGAAAGACTAAGATAAGTCACTGGACCTATTCTTAGATATAAGTTAATTTATAAGTTTAGGTAATCTTTAAGTTGCTTATTAGCCTCTTGGCTAGATCGCAACATCAATAAAGTACTTCCTTTTGGTTGTTCTTTATAATAGAAAAAAAAAAATTTAATCACACATGCACTAAATATTATGCATAAATATTAGTATTTAATTATAGATATTGGTATTTATGGCATTCTCAATTTAAAAAATACTTAGAACCTTTTTAGTACACCTACAAAATAACGTTTACTTACTACACGTGCGCAAAAAAGAGATAGATGTTAAACTTTTTCTTTCTCTTTATTGTTGTTTTGGACTGTTTTCCCTACTCTAGAATAATAATTATGATTTCATACCGTCAGTCAGTGTTTTATTTATTTTATAATTTAGTTTTTTTTTATAATTTAAATGGAATTAAATATATAAATATTAAAAAAATATAAACCAATATTACGCTTAATTAAAGCGATAGTTATATTTCAACTACGGTATTGGTAATATTAAAATTGATTAAGGGGGTTTTTAATATAGAAATATAGTAAAGCCAAAGTTTTGGAATTAAATTCATTATATTAATTTTGTAAATTGTAAGTCATAGATCTATCATCTGCTAATCACAAAAAAAGTTTAACAAAGCAAAATTTTAAGGTTCACTATCCCTGATAAATTAATTGTAAATGAATTTAGTATATACACGAATGTACTGATAAATTTTATAATGATATGTGTATTAATAAGTTATTTTAACTAAATATTTGTATTTGATTATGAATGTTATTAAGCGAGTTTATTGGAAATGCATGATTTAGTATATATCTAGAAAAGTCGGATCATTGAGGACGATGAAATTTGTAAATTGGCAACAATAATCATTAAAAAAAACAAAACATCAGATTTAACACAGAAGTGAGGTTCTTAGAAAAAGAGTCGTGTGAAACCGTGTTGTATGAGACTATTTTTAAGGGGGGGGGGGGGGTATTTCTAAATGATACGTTTATGTGGGTTTCCTTTCCACTAAAACCCCCTCGATAGTCAGCCTCCGCACTTGCAGAGCAGCGCCAGGATTTCTAACGAAGTGTACCGGTGCAAGTAGCCCATACATAGAATCATACACACAGTCTGATTTACCTTATTTTTTTATATTTTATTGGTTATGGTAGACAGACAACTGGTGAATATATACATATATAATTTTCGAATACATACTTAATTACAAATATACACCCAGACTCGAAGACCAACAAATTCATTTATAGAAAATGTTGTCCCTCGGCGGGATCGAACCCGTGACCCGCGGAGCTGAAGGCAGAGTTACTATCTATTGCGCCAACGGGCCAGTCAGTATTGTAGTAGAACATATTTAAGGCTGGCTTCCTGACTCTAGTATAATAACTAAGTAACTTTAAACTTAACTTTAAATATACTTTAACTCATGTAGTGTAACTTTAAATATACTTTAACTTATGTAGCGTAATTTTAAATATACTTTAACTCATGTATAAAAACCAATGCACCTTACTATCGATATCGATAGTCGGTGCAGAGGTCTTTCTTTGCACCGCAGATAATAGGTCACTGGAAAGAGTTCAGTGATAAAAATGTTTACACTATTGCATGTGATAATGCGCTTTATGTAATGCAAGAAGCGAACTACAGGAAGTTTTTATACTAGGGATGTACCGTTCGATTCCGAAAGATCGGAACTTCCGATTCGATTTACACCGATTCCGACATCAACCACTTCATCATCATCATCATCTTGTACTTAATAAATTACAAATTTTTGACACTAATTTTTAAAATTTTGTTTTATATTCTTAGGATTTATAAATGAATAAAGATATTGCGAATTTTTTTATAGATAATAAATTAATTGGCCTATTTGTACATTAAATCTGATTTCGATTTTTATGAAAATTTAAATTTAGAATATCCGGTTTCGGTAAACCTCCGTAATATCACTATTTTGCTTCAACAATATTAATTAATATTCGCATATATTTTTACAAAGCAGGAATAAAATCGGAAGGGAATTCCGTACAAAATCAAAGGAGTAAAAGTCGTGATAGTTGTTTTTGTTACAATTGTCAACACTCATTTTATATAACGACTTTTTCATTGCCATCAAATTGCCCCCTATGACGTGGGCTCCACGTTGTAAAACACTGCTCTAAACTATATTTAAAACTACTTGTACCACAAGTCAACGGCAACTTCAGAGTTTAAATTGACCTGTTTTGAATAAAAAAAGGTTATTTTATCCTTTATCTTCACCTGGTAAGCTTTAATATATAACAAATATCGTTATCTCTATATATCGCTACAGCGTTTAAAGAGTAATTGACAGACAGACTTTCCCATTTATAACTTCAGTACGGCTGGATATTCTCTTTTTTTACTATTAAAATGGACTATTGCTAGATTTAATTAAGAAATAACTTCACAGAAGCTAACTCCAAAACAATGAGACACTAATAAATTAAGATTCAAAAATTTATTGCAACAAACTTTTATAGGAGTAACGCCTTTTTAAATTAATTTGCATACGTCACAGTCGAAAAAAGATCAAGGTGAGAACATGTTGAAAATAAAACTAATAAGAGAGAACATCATTATATAACATTTGACGAGTGCATCACAAATTAAAATGTCCACGCTTGCTGCCCTTATCCCGCTCTAAATGCGGTTGTCACAACATGAGAATTTCCATCACACATCTTATATTCTGCTACAGATTTACGATACGAGATGAGTGGAACTAACTTAATTCCCTGTTTAATAATTAATCACATATCCCTACGTCAAACGATTTGCAATTTATAAACAAAAAACCGTTTGAAGTTCCGTCTATCATGAATTGACCTTTGATTTGTCGATATGATAATCAATTAACTATTTATTTAACACTTATTCAGCCTTATCTCGTCTAGTTAATCTAAATATCGCTTAGCTGACTTTCAAACAATTATAATATACAAATATAATTCAGCGATTGTTTTTAACATTATCTATTTAAAATTTATAATGAAATTGAAATACATTTAATATAATTAATTTTAAGAAAATGTACAATCCATTAAAGAGTAAAAATAATGATTAAATTACAGAAAATTATTATTTTGATTAGTATAAAGGACTTTAAAATCGAAAAATAACGACCTCTTTCCATATTAACCTTTAAATAAACAACAATTCTAAAAATGTGTATATGATATGAAATTTACTTTTGTTGGTTTTTCAACGAATTTTAAATATGCTTTATAGCCGCTTAGAATCCGATTTTATTTAATTTCTAAGATTATAAATTTATTGTATAGTTTTTATTAATCTTAAGATGTGTGTGCTATTATAGTCTGAAATATAGAGGCTTAATTTACACCCAACCTAATTATTAATTAAGTATTTTTTTAAATGATGTCAAGACTTGTATAATTTAAGGCTACCCATTTAGTTAATAATATTTATTTATTATAATGAGTTTAATATTTATATTCAATTTCATGAAATTTTGTGAGTTTTTTTACCATTGTTCAGAATATGACTATTATAAAAGGCAATCGTTTTTACACATATAAAACATGCTGACTAAGTTGTTTTCTCTACATAATTATTTATATTTATATTAAATATGTGTAAAATTAAAAATATAGAATTTTATGTATCACTTTATATGAACAAAAATGAGAATAAGATGATCTCTGAAAATAAATTTATATTTTAAATTTATTTTCGTAGTTTTTTTTTATCACTTAGCTTAGAATAAGTTCACTCTAATACTAAGCGTACTATATATCCGGCATGTACTGATATTCCTAATATTTTATACTAAGTACATATCCTACTTAACATTATAAATGCGAAATTTTGTGAGTATGCATGTTACTCTTTCACGGCGAATCCGCTGAACCAATATCGATGAAATTTGGCACAATTATTCCTTATACACCGGAATAACATATAGGCTATAGAAATCCTGTTAATTCTACATGAATAGGATGACACTAAAAAAGCAATATATTATCAACCTATCACGCTATAACAAATCACGGGAACGAAGTCGCGGGTAAAAGCCAGTGTTGCCATATTTCCCAAGTAATACAAACCGTTTAATTTCCAGTTTCTAAAATGAGGGTATATTTAAAATCATAAATAAAACTACAGTTACAAGTGCGATACGCCCTTTTATTACACATCATGCGCACAAAAGCTAACCTTTTATAAATTTTCACTATTTATATATAATATATTCACAGAGTCAATAGATTTCCAAACATCTACAATAACATTACGATACGCTAGAATAAATTGTCTCCACCAATTACCAACGTGTTTGATATACAATAGAACTATAGGCTGACCGTTTAACTCAGTCCTCGCGTGCGGGTAGAAGGGCGCGGAGGTTGATTGATAACGGGGACAGGTCAATTGGTTTTTATAAGATTTATACGCACATCGAACTTTTTACATACACGTATATAGATACAAAAAAAAATAACTGAAAGAAAGATGTTAACAAAGATTATCTAAAAGTCAGTCTCAAGATAAGTCTATTATTAGTGATAAATAAAAATATAAAAATTAACGCCGAATTTATTAATGAGAAAAGATAAGGTTAAAAACAAGAACCATAGATTAACTTTTAATATGGCGAGATTTAAATAAAAACTGTTCAAAGGAATGGAATCTGCTTTCGCTGCGGATTGGCATTAATAATAGCTGACGACCAGTCATTTAAAATTTTAAAATAATCAAAATGGTTTCATGTATTTTGATAGCAATGCAGCCAAAAATAGACGCACGTTTGCTTTAAAAACTTTTAACACTTCTATTTCAAAAATAATTTCACTTTGATTTTTAAAGAATAAATAGCGAACAGTTTTTATATATACTATAGTGTAAACTGCATAATGGCGTAACTTGTAATCCAAAATAACAGTACTGAATTTGTTACACTGGCCTTTCTTGGCACATAAATATTCAAATTTTAACCAAAAGATAAGAATGAAAAGTTAAACATAGAAATATTGTAAACTATCTGCCGAGTTTGTTGCTGGCTCTTCTCGTTAGGAACAGCTTTCCGAACCAGCAGTAGAGTTGACGATTCAAAAGCACTTGTTTACAAGTTTATTTGAATAAAGAAAATTTTGAATTTGAATATCCTCGAATATTAGTTAAGTAGGTATTATATTTTTAAACAAGTCTTTATGATCGCAAGCATAAATTATTTTTGTGTCAGAGATAATGGCACTAGTTAAACAAAGTTTATTCTAACTAAATATTATCGTTTGTATAATATGTTACAACACGTTTCTAATACAACCTCCTTCAAAGAGTTGGTCATTAATATGAAAAAACATTGTGGCCGTCATTATGTGTCATTGAGTTGTTGCGAAAGAGTAAATGAGTTGACTTTGGGAAAATTGCTTTTGACTTATTGAATAAGCATAGATGGATTATATTGTTTAGTAATAAATAATTAAATCAGAAAAATCTCAAATCTCAGAAATAAATAATCGTGCTGTCAAACTAGAATAGTATAATGGCGGGCGACGAATTCAAGGCGACCACTCCGTAAATGAGTGGAAATATCGCGATCTTTTTAAAACTTTTCGTTATATATTTTGGCACATCGTAAGTAATAGCTAATCTAAATTAAGGCATCGATTACACGTGACTAAAAGCTGCAACACGATCAAGAAAATTGAATTAAATAATAACTATATATTATGTATCAAAACCTTCCGCCATTTTGTCAACATTCTATAATAATCCACCATTTCTAGCCGTTTAAAAATGGGAATTTAAAAATATATTCTGTATTATAAAATTTAAAAAAAATTGTTTTGGATACAGATTATATAATAATATTTTTTGGATAATATAAAAAATGAGAATGGTACAATATAAATTGGCGTTAAATCTTTGAATTATTATGTCATAATTTTTTTATAATTTACTTTAATATAAAGTACGAATGAGATCAAAAATTTTCACTTATAATTTTGTAAAAAATCGTGTATATAATTTCAGCAAGTTTTGCATCATTTGCTATACGTCTACGATCGCGAAAAACTATGAAACATCTTAAAATTAAGATGTTTTTTGAAATAATAAAGGAAGCTGTGTAGATACACTTTAAAATCTTAAAAAATAACTGTACAGATAAATTACAACTTACACTAGAATTATACAAACTTAATTCTTACATTATTTGAAACACTACATAAATACAGTATAAAAATGGCAGTTTTTTAGAAGAGTTTAGAGGTGTGCTTGAACACGATTCGAAATTTTCTATCACAAGAAGGCGTCATAAAAATTATATAATATCGAAATATTTCTTTAAAACAAGAATAATTTCTACTAGAAAATGTTTAATACAAGATTTCAAACAGTCGTTTCCCCTTTCCCCTCCACATCGGACACAGCCTCACTCACACAACTATCACTGTCAGGTTTTAACGTTACATCACTATTCACAGTCACATCGAGTCCGTGGTCCCTTCGAATCGCCCTATCCTTTTCCCTGCTCGTTATTTGAGTGTAAAGCTCGTCTATTTCACTGGCAAAAGATATCGGGCTGTCACGATTAACTTCAGGACAACTCAACGCCGGAGTGGGCACGTATTTTCCTAACTTAGGATTGTTCTTAATAGTTTTCCGCCAACCCGGATCGTAGTTCACGTATTGGCTTTCTAGAGTCGACACATCTTCGTTACTAAAGCTTATCTCGTTAGGACACATGGACGACGGCGAAGGAGCGTACAAGCCGTGACTTCGTATACTAACTTCCGACATTTGGTAGTTTGGACAGTATATATCACTTTCGTTTTCGAAACCTTGCTCGCTCGCATTCGTACTGCACGTTTCGAAATCGTACGTGGTTTTCGCCATGAAGAATGTATCTTTATCGTCGTCAATTTTCTCTTTAGACTCTCCTATGTCAGGGTTTTGTAGTAAATTGTCCATTTCTCCCAACTCAGCTTCTAAATGGTGGGGCGTACTCGATCTGTTTACGTCATCACTATTCATAGTGCATTCCTCTGATATGTCCTGGAGAGATTTATCGACGGCATCTTTGCTCTCGGGCCCTTTGTTGGGTTGTAAGTAATCTATGTATTGACCAAAACTCTCAGTGTCAGTTATTTCGTTTGTTGAACACAAGGCACTCTGGGTTTCTTGGAAAGATGTCATTTCTGAATGCGTGTTCAACGTTTGGTCCGAAGATGTGTGGGGCATGGCAATTTCTGACGCTGAACTGTATTCCAAGCTGCATTGCTGCGATATCGTCCGCATTTCGGGATGTTCACTCGCGTGACTCTGCAGACACTCTTCGGATACGCTATTTCTCTGTCCATTTAAACTTTTCTGAACGTTAGCTTTAACAATTTGATGTTGAGGCACTTGGGTTTCTGGAACGTTTGTGTAAATATTCATTATTTGGTTTCTCGCAATTTTTGGGTCGTCGTCTTTTGGCCATACTTTGCGGTCTGTCGAGTAACTTTTGAAATTGTCTTTCGATTCGTCTTCCAGTAAGTTTGGATTGACAACATTTCTTGACTCTTTTATACCATTGTTGGTTACTTCAACGTGTTGATTTGTATTGTTAACTTTTGTACCACCGTTGAGGAAGCTGGCGACGCCGCTATAAGCTTCTTTACTGGGTAATGGCAAGGAGATATGAGAGTCGTCGTCACAGTCTCGTCTCAATGGCAACTCGAGACAATTTCTTTTCATATGTTGTCTCTGTTTCTTGAAAAATTTCTTCGCTACGTTCATTTGATTTGGATTATAAAAGATCTCTGGACCGATCGTCCCCGCATCGGGATACGTCATCATGGAATTATTAGACCTATACTGCTGTCTGTGTAATACAACTAGGTTTATATTTGGCGTTTTGCCGTTGGTGTTTTTGAGGTCTTTCGGTAATGTTTGACCGTTTAACTCAGCGCCTGCTTTGTACGTTCCACTATTATTAGTTTTAGTATTCGTTCTATTGGAACTCCTGCTACCAGATCCAGATCTATTGTCGTTTGTTATATGTTGCGGTGACGCAGTCGTGTTCTGGTTCGTTGGAAGATTTTGCTGGTTGGTATCGAATACGCTCCTATTTCTGCAGCATTGTTTACTTGACTGCAAGTAGCAATGCATAAGGGACCATTGGGATCTAACATCGCTTCTGGCGATACCGTAGAAGAATAGAATAAAAGTGCCCAAAACAGTGGCACCAACCGCATATACTATACTGCAGATATCTTCCTGGTAAGGGAGATACGCTGGTAGCGGTCTGTACACCGTTATCGCGCCACAAGCCCATACAGACATGTAAAGCCCTAACACAATAACTTGGGCACGTAGTTGAATTATCGGTGTATGTTCAACATCATCTACTTCAGAATCCACAGTGGACTTCAAACTCCGCCTTTCAGTTTCATTCGCCTGATTCGGCTCCCACAACTCCAGGTCAACATTTTCAGTAGCTTGCGTTCCTTCTGATAATTGAACGTTTATACTCCTGATCGTACATCGTATAAGCAGGAATAATATCATAAGGAACATAAGCAAAATACCACCAGGAATGAACAGAGCGCTCAAAGCTGGCGCCGTACTTAGAAAACACTGCGAATAACCAGCGTAGTCCTTCAAATTAACAGCGCCCGATATACCACAGACAATTAAAGCTATCCCCCATCCTACTAAATATAGTCCCAAGATCGGTTTCTGTATAGGAACATCCGGTGGGATATCATCTTCGGGAGTTCTAACTGGGTTGTGCGTCTTTGTCACCCATTTGTACATATTACTAGCGGACACGCACATCCATAGCAAGCAGGATAGGGATAGATAATGTATCAGAAGCCCTAATATTTGACAGAGTTTAACATCTTCCGTCTGGTATATGCCCAATGTATACATAAAACATAGTAAGCCGATAGCTATCCAGGTGTTGATAAGGGCATGTTTGGACTTCTTCGCCATCTGTATAGCTGGGTAGCACATGATGTAGGTCAGAGTGGCACAACTCACGCATCCTATCAGGATGAGGCTTCCGACGTAGATGGCCGGGTGGGACACCTTGAACCTCGCCCCGTCGGTTCTGGCGCCGTATATTCCAGTTTCCACGTTCTGAAGGAGGCCCACGTAGGCCAGTCTGGTGCACCTGATTATTATCATTTCGGATACCACGTGGGATACTTTGCAATCTGAAATGAATTGAATTAAAAATTTATCTTCACTCATTAACTTATGAAAATATTTCTTACAATATTGTTTAATTATTTCAAATCTATGCCATTGTTCGACTCATTCCAATACACGTTCATTTTTCGAGTAGGGTGTCGAGTGTTTTTGAGGATATTTTAATTAACAAAATCACAAATAACCTGACGCTAAATCTTAAACATAACAAATAATCAATATATCATTATCTTCCGGCCCTTATCCCATTCTAAGTGGGGTCGGCACAACATGTTATCACATAATTTGGCTAGGTATTTTACGACAGGCCACCTGCTTGACGTCAACTTAGCTTAGTCGCCTTATAGAACACCTCAGTAAGAAAGAGGGTGGGTGGAACCTAGCCGGATACCACACGTAACAAGGTATCAATATCTCTCTGTCATCAACTAATGTGTCCACTGCTGGATATAGGTCTCTTCCAAGGATTTGCACGTTACACGATCTTGTACCGCCTGGATCAAGCGGCTTATCAATATACTAGCAATCGCCAGCGGCTCCGCCCGCGTTGATAGATTAAAACCGTCATATAGTATTTTGATTAACATAAAAATGGTTAAAGTGGGTTAACCTTAAAAGGTAGACATATGCTGTCGCGGACTTTTATTTAGAACTTTTAGAGGAGAACAATTTTGTGATACATGATTTTTGAATAACTATTACTTACACACAAGGAAAGCTTTAAATTTTCCCGTTTTCGTACTATTGTTTATTGCTGCTCCTCTCCTATTCATCTTAGCGTGATGTTATATAGCCTACCTCAATAAATGGACTATCTCACACTGAAATAATTTTTCAAATCGCTATAGTAGTTCCTGAGATTAGCGCATTCAAACAAAACAAAGAAATACTTCAGCTTTAGAAGACAGTAATGAATGAATTTTAAAAAGAGCAACCGCCGAGTTTCTGGCTGGCTCTTCTCGGTAGGAACAGCTTTCCGAACAAGCAGTAGAGTTGACGATTCAAAAGCACTTGTATACACTTTAAAACTCTTCAGCTTTATATATTAGTATAGGTTCAGTGTAATACCTGACGCGTTGTCCGTCCAGCGCCGGGCCCGAGGGTCCCACGTGGCCGCGCGGCCGTCCACGCCGCCCACGGCGCGCCCGCGGACCGTCGCTATGATCGGCTCCAGCAGCTCCCCGCGCAGCGACACGTTCACTGCCGAAGGGAAACGGAAATAGAACTGTTGTAATTAGATAAATTTATAGTCTGTGTGTCTTTGGTCTTGTCAATTGTCAAAAGTCAATAAAAAACATTATTTTTGAATTTAAACTATCGTGAGTGGTATTCAAAATTAATGTATAGAAACTGGCTATACTCGTTACTTACGATAGCAATTTATCGGATGAGCCTGACTTGTTTTATAGATAACGCCGCGTACAGAGCTCATGAATAAGAGCCCCGTATGGGCTTGAAACTAGTCGGGCTCATCCGATAAAATAAAACGTGAGTATAGCCGGCTTCTATACATTAATTCAAAAATATTATATTGTATCCGGTTTGTCGAAGAAGTAAAAAAATATTTACTTTAAAAAAATACAATAAAAGTTAAATATAAAAAGCGTTTATTACAAAGTAGATCCTTTTCAGCAAGAACACGTAACAGAAGCGAAGAGATACGTGGAAATGACGGTTGCAAATTCCACGGTTCACGGTAAGAGGTTCCCAGACTTTTTTAAATAAAAAACATTTCTTACTCATGACATCTAGTTTTCCCGCCCTTTTCCCACTCTTAGTGGGGTCGGCACATTTTTTTCTCTTCCATTCTCTCAACTATAGCACAAGTCCCTTCATATGCATGACATACTTCACACAATCCAACCATCTTTTTTTCTTCTCCTTTTTGTCACACATCCATCCATATTGACATTTAACACTCATTTGGTGACATGAATTTTATCCTTCCTTATTATATGTCCTTCCTTCGGTCCTTCCTTTTATTACCGAAGTACTCAAGAACTTGTTGAAGGCAGATAGTCCACAGCTTGTGATCTTGAGTTTTTGAGTATCGACATTAGATGTTTTAGCTGTCCATGGGATACGCAATAGTAGGGACAAAAAAATTGACAAAAGCTTTTTTAACTTTCACTCACCAAGCTGGAATCCAACGACCGGTGAAGTTATTTCCATATTCATATCCTCTCGTTTCGTGCTCCTTCCGTAGAAGTCCTTAGGCCGGTGTCCTCGGATGGGACCATCATCCACTTCCGGCAAAAGCGGAAACAGTGACGCGTCATCATACACCGCCACCACCAGGTCTTGGGGCTTCATTTGCAGGAGGGCACCGGATTCTGTGGTGCTGTATAGAAGAGACTGTGGTATCTGTAACAGGTAATGTAATCTGTAAATCGAATAGAGAAAAATAAAAGCAATGGTGATATGTCGTTATTTTTTTTTCTTAGGCACCTACGGTCATCTCTTCCCAAGTAATTTAGTATTTGTGTTATGGCGACAGACAACTGGTAAATGATGATGATGACTAAATGGTAAATGATGAAATAGAAATATACACACCCATGCTCGAAAAATCAACAAATAGTTTACAGAACAATGTTTCAATGTTTAAAGTCATATAATCTATAGCCTTCCTCAATAAATGGACTATCTTACTTAATATCTTCCTTAATTGTTCAAATCGGTCCAGTGGTTCCTGAGATTAACGCGTTCGATCAATCAAACAAACAAACTCTCCAGCTTTATATATTACTATAGTATATCAAAGTGTTTTGTTTGACTGGCCCGTTGGCGCAGTGGGTTTCCTGTTTCGGTGAGATTCCCGCCGAGGGCCAACATTTTCTATAAATGAATTTGTTGGTCTTTAAGTCTGGGTGTATATTTGTATTTAAAAATTATATATGTGTATATTCACCAGTTGTCTATCTACCATAACACAAGTATTAAGTTACTTACTTTGGGGATGGACTACCGTGTGTGTAAATGTCCCATATATTTATTTATTTATTTATTTAAAGTGTACCTGCACGCTGGCGTGTATGAGGGTCAAATTGTACCTGCACGCTGGCGTGTATGAGGGTCAAATTGTACCTGCACGCTGGCGTGTATGAGGGTCAAATTGTACCTGCACGCTGGCGTGTATGAGGGTCAAATTGTACCTGCACGCTGGCGTGTATGAGGGTCAAAGTGTACCTGCACGCTGGCGTGTATGAGGGTCAAAGTGTACCTGCACGCTGGCGTGTATGAGCGAGTCGGTGACGGTGAGCAGCGGCGCCACGGTCCGGTTGGTGGTCGAGCAGTGCAGGCGCGGCGGCTGCCCGCGCGCGGCGCTGTACCACACGCACGTCACCCCGCTGAAGCCCTCGCGGACCGGGAACCGCTCCACGGCCAGGTTGGCCTGGAACACAGCATACCATCGAAATACATCTCAGAAATATCGCTGAGTATATGGACCACTGATTAAAACATTATAAGTTCAATAATAATACAGTATCAGGTCGATTTATTCTTAAAACATAAATAAAATAAAATGAAAAAAAAAATAATAATCGGCAGGTGGGGCTCGATCCTAGGTATTTTAATGTCCCGTGACCACCCGTTCCCCGAATAATCTATAATATAAATATATAACAAAAATTGTGTTTCATATATGTATTCAATAAAATTTTAGTATTTTTTTAATCCCCAAAAACAGGGATATTTTATTTTTTTTTAATAAAATTTAGCTAGATCGATCTTTCTCCCCCAAAACCCCTTATATGGTGAATTTCAGGAAAATCTCACTGGTAAGGAAACGGAAATCAGACTGATAAGGAACTTGTGAGGTGTGAGATGTGACTGGTCTCTCTCTAAAGGGCCATGAATTACCTTAGTCGCCTTTTACGACACCTCGGTAAGAAATGAAGGTGGACTATTCTATTCAGCCGGATACCACACGGCGTTCGTGTGCTTAATTGTTATTTGCAATTTATATACGTTTTTCGATGAAGGAAAACGTCATGAGGAAACCTGCATATCACAAGAGTAGGATATCATTTAATTCAAGGTCATTACTTTAAATACGGGTCTCTCATCTTCCCTTTATTATCTGTTGGACATAGGGTTGCCACCCTTTTTTTTTTAAGCAAAATAGTATTTTTCTTTTAACATCAAAAAAATATAGTACTTTTATGAAATTCAGGAAAAAAAAAGTACACATCTATTTTCAATCATTATTTATGTTTCCATGATTATTATTACTTTTCGCTGGACAATGACAAAGGAGTTAGAGTTACTAACTAACTAAGCCCCGTAAATACATGAATGAGTTTCGTTCAAACATTCCCTATGCAGTCCTGCGGGTGCGTTGGTTCAAAAAAAGCGCGACAAATGAATTATCGATGAAAATATAGTATTTTTCGTCCTATATTGTTTTTCTATAATATATAGTACAATTAACTAAAATATAGTACGATGCTATATAATATAGTACGGGTGGCAACCCTAGTTGGACACTCGCACATTGTCTATGGCTTCCCTAGTCTATGTCTAACTCTATGATATATAATCACCTTGTGCGCGTCAACATTCCTGGTGTACGAGGACAGGTCCTCAGCAGCTCGGGCCAGGTCCGTGCAGGCTCCGTACAGGGTCTCCGCCTGCGTCATCACCGGCACCGAGATGTTCATGGCAGAGCTGATCACGTCCAACAGCTTCGAGCCTGACAATTTTCAACACTATTTAAATTTTGACTGGTTTTTTGCATATTATTATACGGCGTCCATGCTTGGACCTTATTAAATATAATAATCTATATATATAAAAGAAAGTTGGTCTTAGTTTTTAGTGTTACACCATTTATAACTCAAGAACGAAATCGGCTGAAAATTGGTGGAGAGGTTGCTTAGAACCAGGAGACGGACATAGGATACTTTTTATCCCGATCGACCGCATTTATTTTATCCTGTCAAGTCACTATAAAACGTGGTACAACAAAAACGACTATGACATGGAAAAACAAAACATAAATGACAGCTAAACGTAATTTAGTCTTTGGGTAAGTATGGTAAAAATTTGACAATTATCAAAATAGTAGTAGCTATAAACGTTACCACATAGCATAAAACAAAGTCGCTTTCTCTGTCTGTCCTTATATCTCTAAATATATAGAGTGATTGAAGAGGAAGGTTTATATGTATAATAAGATTCAATATGGAGTAGAGAAATACTGTGATTATCACTGAGTGACATAGGCTATATGCTTTATACCCGTGCGAAGCTGGGGCGGGACTCCTAGTAATAATATAATCTGTCGATACTTGGACCTTAATAAATATAATAATTATTCTAAATTGTTAATTTAAAGCTAATATGGCAACAAGAATTATACAGGAAAAAATAAAATAAAATTATAAAAATTAAAATTGAAAATAAAAATACAATGAAAAACAAAATTAAATTAAAAAGATAATAAAAATAAAAATAAATAAAAAACATAAAAATAAAAAATAAATAAATATTTAAACAATATATTTTTATATATAATATAATAAAATAATATATATACACACACAGGCACGCGCGCACGCACGCGCTCGCATTGATCCTTGACGATTCAAAAGTGCTCATTTGAATAAAGATCAATCAAATAAAAATATGATTTGACTAAAAACCTAGTTGTAATTTCTTAAAGAAAAATAAACGCATTTTATCCAACTAGTCTGTTGACCTGATAAGCTTTAATAATGCTAAACCGGATTTGACACAAAGCGTAACAGACCGACAGATAGAAAGACAGACTTTCGCATTTACAATATCACCGACCGTTACCAAAAATACAAACATAATGCTAAGTAATGACACTTTAACTAGTTCAAAATTACTAAAGTTACTGTAAACTTACCTAAATTAGTCTCCTCCGATATATACTGCATATAGTTCCTGATAGCCCGAGCCACGAACATTACATCATCAGCGTCACTAATCTCAGCCAACGGGTACGTCTTCTCCTGAATCAGCATAGCCAACCTCTCAGTGGCATTCAGCGCTGAGTATTGCACCAAGCTAACATTCAACAACGCAAACTGTTGCAACAATTTCGTTATATTACTTATATACGAACACTGGGTTGTATTAGCTGGACCCCAAGTGGAATCTGCATTGCAGTGTCTATAAGCGAAACCGTCACCACTTTCACAAGGAACTGATGCTGTATGGTTCACTAATATCATAGGCCACGAGTATATCCCTTTATTACCAACAATGTGGCTCGAGTTGCAGTATTTAGTCTGATTCGACAACACTGTCACTTGCACTGTATAATTATGCCGGATATGATTTTGATCTGAATACATGCAAGTCCAATTCCCTGTGTGATGGTTCGTTATGTTGGCTATATACACTGTTGTCTCAGCAAGACCTTCCTCTTGCATATCAGTGTTTGATATTTCCACATCACATATATCTAATACTGGATGCGCCCATTTCAATTCATACTTCACTGCAACTGGAGCGAAGGGTGCGTTACATGTTAGGACAAGTGGATCACCTTCGAAGACGACTTGATCGTGGTTAGGTTTGACTATCAAATTGTTGGATGGTAACAGACTACCGCAGGCGGTCGGGCTGAGGAATATTTTCAGTTTGCGTACAATTTTGTTGACCATGTTTTCGGGGAAGGCACATTTGGGGCTGCCCACTAATTTGACGCTCGTGTTCCTCGACCAGCTACCAAGCCATAACAAGTCGCAATCGCACATCAAAGGGTTGTCTGTGATATCTCTGAAAACACAATATGTAAGTAAAAAATATGTAAAGTAACTGCTTGTTAGTATCCCACTGTTGAGCATAGACCTCTCTCTCCGCTTTTGGAGACAAGGATTGAAGCCATTGGAACATTGGAAGGTTACACATATCCCTAGAATTCTCTAGAGATTTGCAGGTTTCCTTATGATGTTTTCCTTCATCTGAAAGCGTGTTGACATATAAGTTTTAACATAAAAACTTATTGGTATCTGCCTGGGCTTTGGAAAGAGACATGGTCTCATTCCTGGACTATCTCAATGTTTTTAATACAAATATAAAATTTTAAATAATTAAACTATCCACTGAGTGGTATCTGGCTGAGTAGATTAGAACACCCTCATTTCTTAATGAGGTATCGTAGATGGCGACTAAGGTAAGTTGTCCCGCCGTGTGGTATCCGGCTGAGGAGAATAGAGTACCATCATTTCTTACCGAGGTAAGAAATGGGGTAATCTATCATCATAAAAGAAGACTGAGGAAAGTTTACGTCAGGCAGGCGGCCGGACGTAAAATAATGAGCTAAATCGTGTTACATGTTATGTTTGATGTTTATGACATGTTGTGCTGACCCCACTTATTGTGGGATAAAGGAATGAGCCAAGTCAAGTTACATGTTATCAATGATGTTTATGACATGTTGTGCCGCTTAGTGTGGAATAAGGGCAGGAGAATGATCAAAATGATAAAATTTTAAATAATAAGTAAAAATTATTAATGAACTGACAAAAAAAAACAATAAATCGAAACTCACAATTGCTTCAAGCTCACTAAGTGATCAAATGTGCCAGCACTCAAAACGGAGATGTGATTTTGGGACAAAATTAATCTCTCCAGATTGATAAGACTCTTGAACATGTCTTTGTAAATCCTGCTAATTTGGTTATACGAGAGGTCCAGCCGCTGTAACGATGTCATGTTGTAGAATGCATCAGACTCTATGAGTGATATTTGATTTCTACTGAGGTCCCTGGAAAAAAAAATCTTCTGTTTACAAAATGTTTATATCACTCTATCTTAGTAATAACTATTTAATAATATTTATTACTTATTCATTCATTCATAATTCATCTATACTAATATATAAAGCTTAAAGTTTGTTTGTTTGATTGTTTGAACACGCTAATCTCAGAAACTACTGGACCAATTTGAAAAATTATTTGAGTGTAAGAAAGTTCATTTATCAATGAAGACTCTAGACAGCACAGACTATAGATATATAATAGAATGCTAAGATGAATAAGAGAGGAGCAGCAATGAAATAATGTTGCGAAAACAGCAAAATTTAAAGCTTCCTTTGAGTGTGCTAAGTAAACGGTAAAAGTTATTAATAAAATACTCTTATATTTAATCCACAATAACTACTTTTATGTTCAAAATTTCAATTCAGGGAAAAATTTATGGCACACTGCTTGCCATGCATGTGAAGCAGCTTTTAGAATATATAGGTGAGTACTTAATTTAATTGTAACATACATCAGAAAACATACTGTTTCAGTATAGCTTTTTGTATTGAATATATTGTTTATTAAAGCACGCCGTGTGGTATCCGGCTGAATAGAATAGTACCACCCTCTTTTCTTACCGAGGTGTCGTAAAAGGCGACTAAGGTAAGTCGACCCGCCGTTTGGTATCCGGCTGAGTAGAATAGACCAACCTCATTTCTTACCGAGGTGTCGTAAAATACGACAGAGGTAAGTTGACGTCAGGCAGGCGGCCGGTCGTAAAAACGCAGCCAAATCATGTAACAGCGTGTTTATAACATGTTGTGCCGACCCCACTTAGAGTGGGATAAGGACAGGAGGATGATGATATTGTTTATTAAAGCAGATACAGAGACTGTATGACTGCTTTTGAAATGTAGATAATATGGCACACTTAGTATTAAAGAGGACAAATTCTAAATTAGGCTTAATGTAGTTAGTAATATACATTGTAATCCTTTTGCCAATGTCAGCTATGAATATGAATAAACTAGTGTACTAACTATAAACTGTTATATAACTATAACTATAGACTGGCTCGTTGGAGCAGTGGGTAGTGACCCTGCCTTCGGCTACACGGGTCGCGGGTTCGATTCCCGCCGAGGACCAACATTTTCTTTAAAAAATGAATTTGTCGGTCTTTGAGCCTGGGTGTATATTTGTATTTAAGTATGTATTTAAAAAATATATAAGTATATATTCACCAGTTGTCTGTCTACCATAACACAAGTATTAAGTTACTTACTTTGGGGACGGACGACCGTGTGTGTAAGTGTCCCATATATTTATTATTATTATTTATTTAGTGTATTCATGCACTTCCAAGTTATGTACACACTCACAAGATTTGTAGGTGCTAAGTTAAGCTTTATTTCGATTTGCCAAAAAAAAACACTTTTTGGAATTCAGTTACTTTAATACTAAGGGTATGGTATATATTTCTTTTGTTTTGTTCGTATTTATAAATTGCTTGATAAAACAACAACAAATGTAGCCAAACATAGACTTAATTTATTAATATTTCATGATTTTAGAGATCTCATAAATAAATGAAACTTTTTTAATACATATAATCAATCTGTTAATGATCAGTCTTTTTTTTATATTATTTGAGGATGTGCATCCATTTGCAGTAAATTTTTAAGCACACAACATTTAAACTGTGTCAAGATATAATTATAAAAGATTAAAGTAAAAAAAATATCAGTATATTATACTCACAGTTTTTGTAAATTTGGCAGATGGAATTCTCTTGATAATGTTGAAATAGCATTTCCAGATAGATTTCTAAAACATTAAAATCTCATTCAATTCATTACAATAACAACAAAACATTGGGCTTAGGATGAATATGATTTATTTGATAAAACTATGTAAGATGTAAAAAAATGCATTATTATTAATGTAAGATCTTAGTATATGCAACTTATTTATTTATTATTAGTATTACAAATTACATAGCAAATATATGCAACAATATTTTGAGTAAACTGCAACATCAGGGCTATTGTATTACTTACTTTGTGTTATAAACATCTATTAATACTTCTCTCAATATCATTGTTTATAACAGTTAGATTGAAAGCACCTGTTTACAATGTTTATTGATTCTAGTCTCTCTCCTTACTAATTGACATAAATAACTTACAAGCTTATAATATCCGGCCACAATTTGCTGAGATCAATTTCTTTCAGCTCAGTTATTTGAGCGGGAGATCCTCCACAAGTAAGTTTCAGCAGTTCTTTCGGCTGAGGTTCTACCATCATTCCATCCCCGGACCTGTTACTCTTACATGAACATAATGATGGGCAAAATCCATGAGAACCATCGGTCACCAGAAATAGTACCACTATAGAGATCAGCTTCATTTTGCCACTTTCACGTAAAAACGGAATGGCACAAAGCCAAATACGAGTTGTATATCACATCTTCACAAATTCTTCATTACGTCAATGGTCCAATCCGAAAATCGTAAAATGCAGACGCAACATCAATTAAGTACGATAATTGTTAATGAATACATTACATCATTGTTGCTACAAGTCAAAAATTTGTATTATTAGAAAAATAAACAAAGGTACAACTTCACACAAGCACTCAGCCGACATTTGTAAAATGACTGAATTGAACGAATGACAGGTGAACGATTATGTCAATATAAAGGCGGATACTCACTCTGTACACTCTTTCATTTATAACTCTATGAACTTTCTTGTATTTACTATTTACTATACACTACAAAACTAATACTTTATTTATATATAATTTTTTTATGACACGAAAGTGAAATTAGTTCAATGTGGTAATAATTGAATATGAACAATAATTTGTTATTCAATGTATAATCAAACCTTTTTTTAAATGTTAAAGTTAAACCATGGTTAAACCGACAGCAAAACTAGAAACATAAGATTTTGTGTTACAAATGTGTGTTGAATTTACAGTTATATTATATTGATAGTCACTCAAATTATTTATGTAAGTCACTTAAATTATGCGTTAACTGTCGAAGCAATTCAATGTCACAGACAAATATTATTAAGAATTAAGAATACTAAATAACTAGACTACAGTAGAGTGTAGATACAAAAAAAAATATTTCAAAATTTAAATGATCAACCGTCACGGAAAAGGTTTTAAAAATTAAAATAGATTAGTGAATACAGCATTATAGTGTTGATAATTAAATAGTTTTAAATTGCATTTCATTTCTGTATGTCATCTTGTTTTTAATCTTGCAATTCGACTGAATATTTAGCGTACGTATTATAATTAAAGTTAGGTAATATTTTAAAGGTAAGTATTTTGTTTTTGTATTTATGAATTTTCAATCAACAAGTTCAAAATTAGCCTGAAAGTTCCTCAGGAACTGCTGAATCCGACCAAAACATATTTTATTCCTGATTTAGAGCGTATAACCAGTAGCTAAACGTTTCAAAGACATTATGGCGATGCCGAAAATGGTATTTGTTCCATTTCTGTTCTCCCTTTTAAAATAGTCAAATAAATTTAATTAATAATTATTGAAATCAAATAATATAAATTAATATTTTTACAGTTAATTTGAGTCCCAATGTAAAACTATAATCATGGCACATTCAAGAACTTCTGACGATGATAATGTGTCAAGGGATATTCTGTCGTTCATCGAGCCCCGCCCGCCACTAATATCACACCCTTATGCAAGGACCATGCCTCAAAAAGGAACAAACCTGTTACATCTTTTCGAAACTTCAGAATCAGACGAGCCAGAATTACTGCAAGTATATTTAAGGTTGAAACCTTGCGAAACACACACAAATCTTTATGAAGTCCGTTCAGATAGACATTTGATAGCATCTTTGGATACTACAACAGCTGGCCATGGAAGAAAGACTCAGCATAATGTTCCCAAAATGTATACATTTTCGCAAATCTTTGGGCCAGATGCACATCAAAAAGTAAGCTTATATTATATCTTTATTGACTGGCTTATTGGCTTATATTATATCTTATTTGACTGTTCCGTTGGTGCAGTGTGTAGTGCCCCTACACGGCTGTGGGAGAATCGAACCTGCGGGATTCAATTTCTGCCGATAGCCCACATTTTCTATAAATGAATCTGTTGGTCTTCGAGCCTGGGTGTATATTTGTATTTAAGTATGTATTTCAAAAATATATAAGTATATATTCACCTGTTGTCTGTCACCCCTAAACACACTTGGAGTGATAAGGGTAGAGAATGATGATGATTATAGCAAAATAATTTTTATTATTACTTTTGAATTATAGATCTTTACAAAGTAACGTCTAATTCTATAAATTATTTAAAGACAAATGCTACATTAAGACAGCTGCACACATGCAGTGCCAATCCCGCTAAGTCCAGTGTGGTATCAGGCTGAGTAGAATAGACCAACCTCATTTCTTACCGAGGTGTCGTAAAAGGCGACTAAGGTATGTTGACGCACAGTGTGGTATCTGGTTGGCTAAAATAGACCACCCTCTGTCTTACCTTAGTCGTAAAATACGACTAAGGTAAGTTGAAGTCAGGCAGGAGGCCGGTCGTAAAATACGTAGCCAAATCATATGACAACATGTTTGTAACATGTGCCAACCCCACTTAGAGTGGGATAAGGGCAGGAGGATGATGAATACATAACTCACAAAATTATTTTTGTTAAAAGTATTATGTTTAGTATTGCACAGTTAACAATTTTTTACATTCTTCTTCATATATTTTAAAAAGATAACCTGTACCCAGAGATATAGTAAGGTAATTTTTTTTAAAGAGTCGCATGTTTTTGATTAAATGACTTGTTTTTCAGAACATATTTGAACAAGTTGTCAAAGATAATCTAAAAAAATTACCCGATGGCAACAGTTTCACACTTCTGACTCATGGTGCGTCAGGTTCAGGGAAGACTTTTACATTAATGGGCACTGTAGCAGCGCCTGGCCTGGTGCCAAGGTCATTAGAGTATGTCTTCAAAGTTGTTGATGCTGCACAGGAACCGGCTTTTAAACCTGGCGAACGCGGCATAGACAGGTTGACTTATGCCAAGCAGTTATATGAGTTACAGGTTTTGTATCTTTAATATTTAAATGAGTTAATCTTGTATGTATATATATATATATATATATATATATATATATATATATATATATACTAGTGGCCCGCTCCGTCTTCGCACGGGTATAAAATATATAGCCTATGTCACTCAGTGAAAAAAAATATTAAAATCTATCCAGTAGTTTTAGGATAGTTTTAGATATCTTATATCCGTCTCCTGGTTCTAAGCAACCTCTCCACCAATTGTCAGCCGAATTGGTTCATCCGTTCTTGAGTTATAAATAGTGTAACAAAGACCAACTTTCTTTTATATATATAGATATATATATATATATATATATATATATATTCAGAATCGCGGAAACGGTTCTAACGATTTTCCTGAAATTCAGCATGTAGGGGGTTTTGGGGGAGAAAAATCGATGTAGATAAGTTTTATTAAAAAAAAAATTTATCCCTTTTTTCGGGCTCTCAATTTTTTTTTAAATATACGTTGAATACAATCACAAATTTTTCGCTCCGCCGTGTGGTATCCGGCTGAGTAGAATAGACCACCCTCATTTCTTACCGAGGTGTCGTAAAAAGCGACTAAGATAAATTGATCCACCGTGTGGTATCCGGTTGAGTAACATAGACCACCCTCTTTCTTACCGAGGTGTCGTAAAATACGACTAAGGTAAGTTGACGTCAGGCGGCCGGTCGTAAAATAGGTACGTAGCCAAATCATATGACAACATGTTTGTAACATGTTGTGCCGACCCCACTTAGAGTGAGATAAGGGCAGGAGGATGATGATAATCACAATTTTTCGCTATCAAACGTAAAGTCATGTTAGTTCATTTGGGGAACGGGCGGTCTAGAGAGGTGAAAATACCTAGGATCTACCCCCACCTGCCTTTTTATTTTTGCATTTTTTTTTTCAATTTTTTATTTTTTTTTACATCATTCCAAAAATTACTGAGCAAGGCTCGTTACTTAGGTACTTATAGTTTATCGTTTCTATTTTTTTGTATGATTTCTACTATATAACAGAGTGTGTATGATTTTTATGATAAACTAGCTGGGCAGTTGTGTTACTGTGGTTAAGTCTGGCTTCAGATTCCCCTCGAAACAGAAATCACCAGTTTAACAGTTTTAAAAAAATGCATTCGCCAACAAATATTACAGGATCATTCGCGGCGTCAATCAAAAGATTATCTGAAAATGCCATTAAAATTGATCTAGGCGTCCATGCGTATAAAATGCTATATAAAAGCTATGTCACTTAGTGAAAAAAAAGATTAAAATCTATCTAGTAAAAAAAATATAATTTTATTAAATTATATAACATCACGCTAAGAGAGGAGAGGAGCAGCAATATAAAGTATTGCGAAAACGCCAAAATTTAAAGCACTTGCGTGCGCTAAGTACACGGTGATAATTATTCAAAAATCTCTTATAATTAATTCATGATAACTACTTTTATGTTCAAAATTTTAATTCAGGAAAAAATTTGTGACACATTGTGGTGTATTAATTTTTTATTTTCTATAGCTATAAAAAAATACATTTCAGTTGGTGAAACGGCTGAGGCAGATATCAGCTCCACATAGAGAGAAGTACCGTCGGATGAGTGTGAAGCTGAGCAGTGATCTCACTGCTAGTAATATTGACCTCTCTGATAGACGAAGACACTATGTCTGGGTGAGTTACATGCCAAACACTTTAGGACACACAAACAACCTTAATTTACATTGTTGCCGAGTAAAAATATATATTAATTATACAGTAGAAGCTCTTAATTCGCGGGGTATACGTTCCGTAAATATGCCGCGAATAAAGAAACCGTGAATATTGATTGGTAATTTATATAGGGTTATAGAGGATAGGTTCCAAAGCGACGAAATAAAAAACCAAAAACATAAAAATCAGTATAAAATAAAATAAGTTTTTGACTTTATAGTTACTTGCATATTATATTCAGATTAAGGCAATGGTTTAAAAGAATTTAGTAATATTTTGAGTAATAAGTTTATTTTATCTAAATATTCTGTTTGTTTACAATAACACCGGATTACCTGAAAAGAACCGCCAAACGAAACAATACAACGCCGTTTGCTTTTGAAAACGCAATCTAGATGTAGTTGTAATGAGATCTTTTTTATTTGTCTTTTTATTAGACCACTTGACGAGGCGTTGACAAAGGATACCGCATGCTTTTATTTAGGTACATATGTAATGTATGTACCGATTCGATCCGCGAATAAAGAAATCTTAGACCGCGAATATAGGACTTGAGTCGCAATTTTTCAGTCCGCGAATAGTGAAAACGCGAATGAAGGAAGCGCGAATAAAGAGCTTCTACTGTAATCTATACTAATATATAAAGCTGAAGAGATTGATTGTTTGAACGCGTGTAAGATAGTTTATTGAGGTAGGCTATAGGCTATATAACATCACGCTAAGATAAATAGGAGAGGAGCAGCAATAAAAAGTAGTACGAAAACGGCAAAATTTAAAGCTTTCCTTGCGTGCGTGTAAACGGTGATAGTTATTAAAAAATCATGTGTTACAAAATTGTTCCCCTCTAAAAGTTCTAAATAAGAGTCCGCGATAGCATATGTCTAGCTTTTAAGGTTGACACCCTTTAACCATTTTTATGGATATCAAAAGACTATATTACGGTTTTAATGTATCTATCTATTTATTTAATATAATTTGTGAAAGAGGCTCTAAGATGTAAGGTGTTGTTAAAACGTAAAAAGAATTAAAGAAGTTATAATAAGTTAAAAGTGTTTTTTAAGATATCAACGAGTCAAACAACCAGGAGCCTATATACATATGTATATCGAAAAAGTTAATTTTCTTTTACAAACAACAAAATTAATAACTTGTCATCTTGCAGGTGTCATTTATAGAAATTTACAACGAAGGCATCTATGACTTGTTAGTAGCGGGTGATAGAAAAAACGCTGCTAAACTGGCTATCCGTGAAGACTCAAGTGGAAATGTCTATGTGAAGGTGATTATTTATTTATTTGCATTTTAATATGTCACATATTTGCCCAGTTAGGGCGTTGCAAAATATTGTACACACGTCTAATATATAAATATGTACGCCGTCCGTTAATGTACGGTATCCGGCTGGATAGAATAGTACCACCCTCATTTCTTACCGAGGTGTCGTAAAAGACTACTAAGGTAAGTCGACCCGCCGTGTGGTATCCGGCTGAATAGAATAGTACCACCCTCATTTCTTACCGAGGTGTCGTAAAAGACTACTAAGGTAAGTTAACTCACCGTGTGGTATCCGGTTAAGTAGAATAGACCACTCTCATTTCTTATCGAGATGTCGTAAAAGGCGACTAAGGTAAGTTAACTTACCGTGTGGTATCCGGTTAAGTAGAATAAACTATTATCTTTCTTATCGAGGCGTCATATTTTATACGACTAAGATAAGTTGACGTCAGGCAGGCGGCCGGTCGTAAAATACGTAGCCAAATCATGTGACAGCATGTTTATAACATGTTATGCCGACCTTACTTAGAGTGGAATAAGGGCAGGAAGATGATGTCTAATATATAAATATGTCAAAAGCTGTGTAGCCCAGCGGTAACATTGTGCGCCTCTTTCGAAGACGTCTAGGGTTCAAACCCCGACGAAATAAAATTTTAAAATTAGTATACACACTACGTACAAATATAAATACAAATAAAAATCATACAAAATACTATTGTAGTTTTATTGTAACTATTTTTTGAAAAAAGTGGCAATGCAAAACTGTTATTTACATTGTAAAATAGTGCGATATTACATCTACATCTACGGTTAATATATATTTCATTATATGGAGGAGGGGGTCGTTTAAAGTTTCCTAAGCTTGAAGGGGGTTGCTATATAAAAAAGTTTAAGAAGCCCTGCTATAAATTATCGCGATGAATGAGTTTTCTAGTAAAACTTATGTGTCTAATTGATAATTTTATGTATGTACCCCCTTTGGGTTTGGGCCTCCTCAGCAGTCAGCCTATAGCCAATGTATTTCCAGGGTGCTACCCAAGCGTTCGTGAGGTCTGGCGAGGAGGCGTACGACGTGATGGTGGCGGGCAAGCACAACCTGCAAGTGGCCGCGACGGGCATACACACGCAGTCGTCCCGCTCGCACTCCATCTTCACTATCACCATGTTGACTGAGACAGGTATATATACTACTTTATAAAGCTGAACAGTTTGTTTGATTGTTTGAACGTTGATCTCTGGAACTACTGGACCGTTTTCAAAAGTTCTCTTCAGTGTAAGATAATCCATTTATCGGGGAAGGCTATAGGCTATATAACATCACGCTAAGATGAATAGGAGAGGAGCAGCAAAGCTTTAAAGCTTTCCTTGCGTGCGCTGAGTAAACGGTAATAATTAATAAAAAATCATGTATCAAAAAATTGTTCTCTTCTTAAAGTTCTAAATAAAAGTTCGCGACAGCATATGTCTAGCTTTAAAACTTAAAATTAAACACAAAAATGTGCAAAGGCGGCCTTTGTCACTCATAGCAATCTCTTACATGCTACCTAACTAAAGTTAAACTAAGCAATAGAAATACAAATTGAGGTGCAAAAAGTATTTATTAATATAAATTAATACATTCTAATAACTACACGGTAGTACATATAACATAACATAATATATATACACTCATGAATTGGTTCGATTTTTCTTTACTTATTAGTTCTAAATATTGCATTTTTGGAATTTTCTATAAGTTCTTATTGTGTATAATGTCAACCAGCAAATTTTTTGATTAGTCAAAATTGGAATTTTGGCGTTCTCGGTAGGATGTTTGAAACAAAAAATCATATATTTGTGTAACTGTATATAAATATAAATACTGCAATACAAATATACTTCTCAAATTAAATGTATACCAAATATATTTATAGTGATAAATGATAGTTCTTAGGATGATTTTTAAAAACGCTTCATGATACTCGCAGGAAAAAACTTTGTGCCACACTTTTCTAAACAACGTAGCCGCAGGCACAGCTAGGGAAGAGTAATTTAATTATATATTTAGTGTTATGTTGCGTGCAGAGGAGGGCATGCGCACCGCGTGCGTCCGGCTGTGCGACCTGGCGGGCTGCGAGCGCGCCGCGCGCACGCGCAACACGGGCGCGCGCATGCACGAGTCGCGCGCCATCAACACGTCGCTGCACGTGCTGGAGCGCTGCCTGCGCACGCTGAGCCGCAGGCGGGCCGCGGTCACCGTCGTGCCCTACAGGTCAGAGGACACTGTATACACTGCCCGAGATCTAATATTTATTTATTTATTTCTTTATATACATAGTGCCTGGTTGGCCGAGCGAACTGAAAAATAAATAATTAATAAATAAATATATGGGACACTTATACACACGGTCGTCCGTCCCCAAAGTAAGTAACTTAATTCTTGTGTTATGGGTGAGAGACAACTGGTGAATATATACTTATATATTTTTTAAATACATACTTAAATACAAATATACACCCAGGCTCAAAGACCAACAAATTCATTTATAAAAAATGTTGGACCTCGGCGGGAATCGAACCCGCGGAGCTGAAGGTAGGGTCACTAGCCACTGCTCCAACGGGCCAGACCAACAAAAAGAAGAAACTTTAAAAATAATAGAGTAGGTGGGGCTCGATCCTAGGTATTTTCATTTCTCGCGACCACTCCGAATAAGCTATGCTGACTTGACATTTAATGGCAATAATAGGGTTTTATATATTCAATAAATCAAAATAAATTTTAGTTTTTTTTTGTAATGCCCAAAAACAGGAATAATTTTCCACTCTACATTTAGCATTATATATATATTTTCTATTTTACTTCATCGCGGATTATAGCAAATTAATTTTATTATTACTTTTCCATACATTTATATTTATCCAAAATCGATTTTACCTTCATTACTGAAGTGTACATTTTGCCTTAGACACTGTAATAATAAATAATAAAAAACACATTTATCTACCAGGGAATCGAAGTTGACTCGCCTGCTAGGCGCCGGCCTGTCCGGAGCTCGCGGCGAGGCCATCAGCATGGTTGTGACTGTGAACCCATCGCCGGAGTACGCGAACGAGACCAAACATGTCTTGCAATTGGCCGTCGAAGCGAAAGAAATACGTAAGTTGCCAGTGATAACATTCTAAAGACACAGTTTTCCTCACCAGCTCCCTCCTGTTTGGAGACATCGGGAGCTTGGAACCAGCACGCTGCTCCCGTGCAGCTTGTAAAATGTACCTAATTCCTGGAATATGTAAAATTCCTGGTAAGAAAATTCCTGAAATGTGTAAAATGCCTGTTATGTGTAAAATTCCTTGAATGTACAAAATTCCTGGGATGTGTAAAACTCCGGGAATGTGTAAAATTCCTGAAATGTGTAAAATTCCTGGAACGGGTAAAATTCCTGGAAAGTAAAATTTCTGGAAAGTATAAAATTCCTGGAATGTGTAAAATTACTGGCATGTGTAAAATTCTTGGGATGTGAAGTTTCTAAAATATATGTAAAATTCCTGGGATATTTGTAAAATTTCTAAAATAAATGTAAAATTCCTGTGATGTGTTTAAAATTCCTGGGATATGTGTAAAATTCCTGGGATATGCATATAATTTCTAAAATACATGTAAAATTGCTGTAATGTGTGTAAAATTCCTGGGATATGTGTATAATTTCTAAAATATATTCAAAATTCCTGTTATGTGTGTAAAATTCCTGGGATATGTGTATAATTTCTAAAATATATTCAAAATTCCTGTGATGTGTGTAAAATTACGTGTGTGTGTTAAAATTCCTAGAATATATGTAAAATTGCCATGATATGTGAGAAATTCCTGAGATATGTGTGTAATTCCTAGAATATATGTTAAATTCATGGGGTATGTGCAAAATTCTTGGGATATATATAAAATATGGGGTATGCATACAATTCCCGGGTTATGTGCAAAATTCCCGGGATGTGTGTAACCTTTCAATCTGCATCTTTCGACGACAATCGACAGACTGCCTCATTACATCAAGTTTGCAGTATTTAAGGCAATCCCTTAAATTGAACCTCGCTTCAAGTATTACTAACAACACAGACTGTAATTTGACTATTTCCTATTACAACATTTTTAGTGTCTGTTACACATGAAATATATCTTTAAATTTGTATTAAAAATGTGAAATATTACCCTATTTTGTATAGAAATCAACAACACCATGTTGGATTACCCGAGCACCCTAGAAAGCAGCACTCAGGATAGCACATTTGGTTACAGCAGCACAGAGATCATGAAACTAAGAGCTGACAATGAACGGCTGCATTTTGAGCTGATACAGTGAGTTTGTTTCTGTTAACATCATTTTCCTGCCCTTATCATATCCTCATGCCTCCCACTCTGAGTGGGGTCGGCACAACATGTTATAAACTGTTGTCACATGATTTGGCTACGTATTTTACGACCAGCCGCCTGCCTGACGTCAACTTACCTTAGTCGTATTTTACGACACCTCGGTAAGAAAGAGGGTGACCTATTCAACTGATCCAGATACCACATGGTGGGTCAACTTACCTTAGTCGCCTTTTACGACACCTAGGTAAGAAATAAGAGGAAACCTGCATATCTCTAGAGAATATTATAATCTAGAGAATCCGCATTGGAGCAGCGTGGTAGGTCTTAGCTCCAGGTCTCCAAAAACTGAGAGAAGAGGCCTATTCCCAGCAGTGGGATAGTATCAGGCCGCTACTTTAGTAAAGTGAATGATGAACTTCCCCAGGTCCCAGAGCCGCGTGGACGAGCTGGAGGCGCGGCTGGACCAGATGCAGGCTGCGAGCGGGGACACCATGAGCAAATACGTGGAGGAGGCCCAGGAGATAGCCAGGGAGTACTACGAAGACCAGCTAGCTTCCATTGAGGCGAAGGTAATCAAATTCTAATTCGAATAAGTGTTTATTTATTTGTACAAACGGTTACTATGATTGCTTCAAAAATGCTCTTACTGAGAAGAACTAGTACTTTGGATATTTATTTATTTTCTTACATAATGTAAGATAAAGATGCAATTTCCTTACGATAGTAATCATCATCCTCCTGCCCTTATCCCACTCTAAGTGGGGTCGGCACAACATGTTATAAACATGTTGTCACATGATTTTGCTGCGTTTTTACGACCGGCCGCCTGCCTGAAGTCAACTTACCTCAGTCGTATTTTACGACACCCCGGTAAGAAAGAGGGTGATCTATTCTACTAAACTGGATACCACACGGCGTTTCCTTATGATAGTAATAAAATTAATAATCACAGAAATTCAAAAAGGGTTTGTCAATACTTGTGTTAGGGATACCTGTGTTACAAGTGCTGACAGCTTCCCAAACATCACAAGTTACATTCCTGATAAGGAATTATTTAATAGTAATAATTTGACCGGCCCGTTGGCGCAGTGGGTAGGGACCCTGATTTCAGACCGCGGGTCGCCTGTTTGATTCCAATTGAGGGCCAACATTTCAAAAAAAGAATTTGTTGGTCTTTGAGCCTTGGTGTATATTTGTGCTTAAGTATATATATAAAAAAAATATATATAAATATATATTCACCAGTTGTCTGTCTACAATAACACAAGTATTAAGTTACTTACTTTGGGGACGGACGACCGTGTGTGTGAGTGTCCCATATATTTATGTATCTATTTGTACCATCTGTTTTTACGATTGGTTCGGCAAGGTGCTCTTACCGAGAAGAACCAGTTGTTTTGTATAGTTTAAGTCTTTTGTCTGTTTATAGATGAAAGAAATGGCAGAGGAATACGAGAGCAGATTGCGTGAGGCGTCGGTCAATGCTTCTCAAAAAGAGGTCACGTCTAACGCGGAGCAAGACCGGGTAAGAACTTTTAAATAAAACATGAAACACCCATGGCCACCATCATCCTCCTGCCCTTATCCCACCATAAGTAGGGTCGGCACAAAATGTTACAAACATGTTGTCATGTTACAAACATGATTTGGCTACGTATTTTACCGGCCGCCTGCCTGACATCAACTTACCTTAGTCATATTTTAAGACACCTCGGTAAGAAATGAGGGTGGAATTCCGAGCAGTGGGATACTATGTTAGTATCCCACTGTTGGGAACTGGGGCTACCGCTACATAGTAAAGGTAATATGACCAATTGTTGACTAATATATTCTACTTTTAACACAAAACTATCGACTACTCTGTACTAATATTATAAAGAGGAAAAATTTGTATGTATGTTTGTAATGTTTTCACGCATAAACTACTGGACCGATTTCAAAAATTCTTTCACCATTGGAAACTGCATCTTTACTGAGCAATATAGGCTATATTACATAAAATAGGGATCCGTTATAAAAATGTAATAAGGTGTAAAAAAAAAAAATTACGCCGACGAAACCGCGGGATATTACTAGTTATTAATATTATTAACATCTTATTATTTCAGATCTCGCAGTTGTTCACTGAAAATACTCTGCTGAAGGTAACTTAAACTTAATAAGTAATGTTGTTTTAACATAATGTTGTCTTAACACTCTTATATCAGTGGCTTCCACATACTCATCATCCTGCCCTTATCCCACTCTAAGTGGGGTCGGCATAATATGTTAAAAAGATAATGTCATATGATAAGGCTGCGTTTTTATGACCGGCCGCCTGCCTGACGTCAACTTACCTCTGTCGTATTTTACGACACCTCGGTAAGAAATGAGGTTGGTCTACTCAGCCGGATACCACACGGCGGGTAGACTTACCTTAGGCGCCTTTTACGACAACTCGGTAAGATATGAGGGTGGTCTATTCTACTCTACTGGATACCACACGGCGGGTCAACTTACGTTAGTCGTATTTTACGACACCTCGGTAAGATATGAGGGTGGTCTATTCTACTCAGCCGGATACCACACGGCTACATACTATTGTTAACATATGGCTAACGTATTAGATGAACTAATCCGGGTTTTTTCTTCGGTATAAGGAAAAAATACATAATTGAGGGTGGTAAAGATTGAGTTGAACCGATCGAGAAAAATGCTTGCCATAGTTTGTTATATTCCCCTAAAGTGATGGGTTTAATTAAATTCTTTAATATTTCAATGAGTTAATCTTGTGTGTGCGTGCGGGCGTGCGTACGTGCGTACGTGCGTGCGTACGTGCGTGCGCGTGCGTGCGTACGTGCGTGTGTGTGTGTGTGTGTGTGTGTGTGTGTGTGTGTGTGTGTGTGTGTGTGTGTGTGTGTGTGTGTGTGCGCGCGCGTGTGCGTGTGTGTATTCGGATTCTCGGAAACGGCTCCAACGACTTTCCTGAAATTCGTTTTATCGTTTTATCCCCTTTTTTTGGGTATAAAAAAATTATTAACATTTAAATTAAATTTAAAACACTATTTTTAAGTTAATTTTAATAGCTTATTCGGGGAACGGGCGGTTTCGAGAAATGAAAATAATTAGGATCAAGCCCCACCTATCAATAATTTTTTTTATTTTTTTTTAAGTTTCTTTTTTTTATCTATACTTATAATAAATCTGTAGAGAGGTCAATTCTGTAACTGGAATATATTTCCAAAATAACTATCAGGGGGTGATTAGGGATCGATACTGATGCCAAAAATGCAATCAGTAAAATTTTTGTCTGTCTGTCTGTCTGTCTGTCTGTCTGTATAACCGTTATAGAAACAAAAACTACTAGACGGATTTTAACGAAACTCGGTACAATTTTTTTTCATACTCCTGGGCTGGTTATAGTATACTTTTCATCACGCTGCAATCAATAGGAGCAGAGCAGTGAAGGGAAATGTTGGGAAAACGGGAGAAGTTACTCCATTTTTTAAGCTTCCGTCGCGTGTGCAACCTTGATGGTTAAAGCTACACAGAAATCATGTATGACGGAAATGTTCTCCTTAAAATTATGTAAAAAATATCCCACGACAGCATATGTCTATCTTTTATTGTTGACTCACAATAACACGTGTAACTCCCGATAGCTTAGCAGTTCGAAGCTTTCTGGTTATATTTGTCGACTCCTACATTTATATCACTCTCAGTCATCCCTAAATAAAAAAGTGAATAGTATTAACCATTGTATAAAAAAAGAATCATTGAAATCGGTATAGAAACACCAAAGTTATACATGAAATACGCTAATAATAAGCCATCGCGCGTGAATACTGAATCATGCTATAAGGATTATCACTACATAGTATAAAACAAAGTCACATTCTTTGTTTGTCCCTTATATCCCTATGTAGGCTTAAATCTTTAAAACTGCGCAACAGATTTTGATGCGGTTTTTATGTATAATAACATTCAATATGGAGTAGAAAAATACTGTAATTTTTGAGGTTTCTAATGTGCTGTCGTAAATAATTACTTTTTTGCCGCTTACATTGCAAACACAGGCTACCTAAAACCCTACTAGATTTATCAAAATATCAAAATAATGTACTAAGTATTTGTACACATTGAAAAGGTCTACAGAAAAGTCCGCGATGGTATATGTCTATCTCTTATGGATAACCCACAATAGCATTTTTTGTCATTAACTTTTTACGAAAAATAATGCCTTATTTTCGAAGCAATTTTTATTCAATATAGCCATTAATCATTATCCAATTACAGCATGTAATTTAAATGAACATTTTCGAAGATATCACTGATTTAAAATCCCGCGAGGAGGCCGCGCTTCGCCCTATAGCACTTCGAATTTAGCAGCGATCGGACGCGCAACTAAATGTCGCTCTTTTAAGAGTAACCTCTAAAGAAAACATTTTTGTATTGTCTAATGATAACAAATCTGTGAATGTTGTATATAAAGACATTCTGTAATTAATTTTAAACATAAAATATATAGGGAAAAATGTAAAATGTAAATATGTAGTATATGAATTTAGATATTAGATATAGCAGGAAATCTTCTTGGTATAGGCAGAGGGGAATTGTTTTTCTTCAAATTTAACGCGTGCGGGCCACGGGCAGTAATGAATACCTAAATTAAAACTACTGGATCGATTTTAATCATTTTTTTTCACTGGGTGACATAGGCTATATATTTTATACCCGTGCGAAGCAGGGTAGGCCGCTAGTTTTGTAATATATTAGCAAGCAAGGCTCGCTCAACTTATTATTTATTATGTATGTTTTAGGAGCAGTTGTCTGCTGAACGCTTGGCTCGTGCCAGCTTGGAGGAAGAAGTGCAGCATTTAAGGGCTTGCATTGACGAGAGAGATGGTATGTTTCTACACAGTTAAAATACCTATCCGTAACATATTATAATGTATTTTGTAAAAACAAGTCAACATTTAATTTTTTTGGTTTCTCGATATATAATTGCTCTGATCCAGAAGTGATTAAAAATTTAACATCATCATCCTGCCCTTATCCCATTCTAAGTGGGGTCGGCACAACCTGTTACAAACATGCTGTCACATGATTTGACTGCGTTTTTACGACCGGCCGCCTGCCTGACGTCAACTTACCTTAGTCGTATTTTACGACTCCTCGGTAAGAAATGAGGGTGGTCTATTCTACTCAACCGGATACCACACGGCTGGTCGACTTACCTGAGTCGCCTCTTACGGCACCTCGGTAAGAAATGAGGGTGGTCTATTCTACTCAGCCGGATACCACACGGCGGGTCGACCAACCTTAGTAGCCTCTTACGACACCTCGGTAAGAAAGAGGGTGGTCTATTTTATTCAACCGGATACCACACGGCGGGTCGACTTACCTTAGTCGCCTCTTACGACACCTCGGTAAGAAATGAGGGTGGTACTATTCTATTCAGCCGGATACCATACGGCATAAGTTTTACTAATAACTATTTCTACAATTAGACACTTAAGTTTTAATCGGAAAACTCATTGGTGTCTGCCCGGGTTTGAACCCATGATCGTCTCTAGAGATTCACACGGTCGCACCGCTGGGCTATCACAGCTGATACTAATTCTAATTGATAATTGCAATTTATCGCACGCTTTTCGGTGAAGGAAAACATCGTGAGGAAACCTGCATATCTCTAGAGAATTCTGGGGATATGTGTAACCTACCAATCCGCATTGTAGCAGCGTGGTAGGCCTTAGCTCAATCTTTCTCTCCAAAAATGGACAGAGGAGGCCTATGCCCAGCAGTGGGATAGTAACAGGCCGTTACTTATTTCTACAATCTTTAAACTGTATTGATGTTACATACTAAGTAGGAAATATAAATTTAAATTTTCAGTTGTCTAATCTATACTTATTATAAAGAGGCCATACACGTTGTCTGTATGTATGTGATCGAATATCTCAAAATCTACTTAACGGATTTTGGTACATATTTTACTAAAAGGTAGTGAAATTCTTCCGTAAGGTTTAGTTAAATAATACATTAAGGTATTGACGACTGGCTCGTTGGCGCAGTTGTTGACCCTGCCTTCAGCTCTGCGGATTGTGGGTTCGATTCCCACCGAGGGCCAACATTTTCTAACAAAACTTGTTTCTAACAAACTTTGTTGGTTCTTCGAGCCTGAGTGTATATTTGTATTTAAGTATGTATTTAGAACTTATATAAGTATATATTCACCAGTTGTCTGTCACCCATAACACAAGTATTAAGTTACTTACTTTGAGGACGCATCACCGTGTATTTAAAAAAAAATGTAATTTTTGTTGGTCACGCAGTTGTAAAAAAAACTCACCTGCTGGGAGATATAGTCGCGTCCGCGGCGTCAATCAATAGAGATACACTAACGTAATGTACTAAAGAATTATAGATTTACAAAAAAGTCAGCGAGAGCATGTCATCTCTTATGGTTAACTTCCAATAACTACTTTTGTTTAAAATTTCAAAAATATTACGTTATATTATGATACACCTATTTTCACGCGGACGAAGCCGCACACATAGCTAGTTATTTATAAATCATACAAAGTTGTTGAGCTATCCCCAGATATTTAAATTATATTTTATTACAGAAAAATCTGATGAAGTAACTGAATTAAAAGATTTCGAGTCTGTATCGGACAATGATCACAGCGATATTGAAAATGACGCATGGAACGAAAGCCTTGAACCAACTTTTAAAAAGGAAGATATAATTCGTTCAATAATGATTAGAAAAAGTCTACTCACCGATACAATATCTCTTGATGATACGGAAAGTAATGGCAGTGATTTAGAAAAATCTAATGACACATTGAAAGATAATGACATTAATATATTAGAAGGTCACGTCAGTGAAAGCATACATACCGTCCTCAAGGAAGAAAACATCTCACAAGATATCAATAATGATAAAGATACTGATGACTGTGACCCTACCTTGAATAGTGAGAAAGTAGTAAACATTCCTTCTGAATTGAGTGATTTTAAAACAAATTCTCGGAATACATATTTTTTGAATCCTGTAAATGATGTGCCGGAAACAGATCCTACCAAAACGCGAAGACCTCTTAACCGGGAAACTTATTGTTTAACTATATCTGAAGACCAAAGTGATACTAATACGGAAGTACAAGACGGAATTGAAACATTAGTTGAGGGCGATATTGGTAAAAATAATAAAGATGTCATTTTAAATGCGGAATCTAAGAATGAGATCAATGAAATGCCCCACGCATTTACTAAAAACTTATTAAGTTCTTTAAAACAGTCTTCGGAAAGCAATAATTCGTTGTTACAATTTGAACGTTTAGAACTTGAAATGAAAACATTTGATAATAATACAGAAATAGTAACTGGGACATTTTCTAATAATTTCAAAGAAAAAACTAAACTTCTTCTAGAAAAAAGAAAATACTTTGATGACGATTGTACTATTAAAAAACATCAGTCGCCTATAACTCCCGCTACTGTTGTTAAAAAAACAAATAAAATTCCCTCCAATGATACAGAAAACGAACAATTCAGACATGAAAAGAATATTACGGTTGTTGATTCTGATGAGAAGGGTTATAAATGTAATGTAGATGTAACGGATTTGAAATCGGAAATGGCTAATATTAAACTTATGGATGAAACTGACGCGTGTCGATCACCATCGATTGTAAAAGAGGAAGCAGCAAACGATTTTGAACCGAACATGATTCAAAAATTACTAGGAAAAGGTGATATTACTCAAGATAGAAGTCCTTGTACTATAACAAAATTGAAAATATGTTCAAAGTCTCATCATTCTATAGATGTGTTTGGGGATGTGGATTCCCCTATATGCTCTAATAAGTCTGAAAAAATTGAAATCACTAAAGCCATTGGGACGACTGTCCAGAATTTCGATATATACGATAAAGTTAGATCCAGCTGTAATTCTCCCAGTCCCATTTTAGAAATAGACGACAATAATATCAAAAACGAAACAAATTCATGTGAAGAAACTAATGAAAGTAAACTAACGCAAAGTGAAGCAGATAATTGTAAGGAAATAGATGAAAAAAACAACATTAAAAGAGAAGATTCTAAAAATTTAGATAAAGATGATAATGAGATTCATCAAAATGATAAGCCACTAGACATAGTGGTTAACGATGTATCTCAGCTTGAAGTGAACTGTACCAAAACAGATAACACACTAGTGGAATTTGAAAATATCTATAAAAATGTAACAGTACCGCGAGCTACGGATTTTGATTTGCTAATAACTCAAGAAATTAACGATGCTAGTATCAAAGAAAACCAAAACATGGAAGATAACCAAAACATTAACCATAATACAGAACAAGATGATACAAAGTACAATTTACGAAGGAAATTAAGATCTGAAAAACGAAATAAAGGTATTGAAGGTGAAATACTTATAGAAAGCTCTGCGAAATGTGAGAGCAAATCAAAACCTAAGAGGAATCTAAGATTACGAAGACAAAAGCATATACCTGATGACGATGTTGACGTCAAACCCAAACTGAAAGACATTGTTAATCTTCAAACAGAATTCTCAGATATTACAATGGATGTGCCAGCCCCGATAAAAGATAAAAAAGATATACCATCACCTGAAAAGGTTGAAAACAAAGAAAATTCCCCAGTTTTAGGCGCACAGAGCTGCCCAGCCAAAAGGTGAGCTATTTAATTTATTTTTAATTGTGTAGTTCGTTCTCATATCTGATAAATGTAGAATTCGTAAATATATAGTACATATATTTACAAAAATACATATATTTTCTTTTATCACGGATTATAGCAAAATTACCATTACTCTTGCAATTATTTCGATCGGCTTAACTATTGAGATGCTAGTAATCTGATATTAAGGTCTTATTGGTATTAATGGCAGGGTTTAAGGCATTTTAAGTACAAGGTCTAATAATTATATTTTAATTATGACCGACTGACTTTATGAGATTTAAACCAAAATAACAATCTCAAACCTCAGGCTGCAAACCTGCGGTCCTTGTCTTAATAAGACTACAACCAGAGCTGTTATACAAGGGTCTACAGGTTTTTACCCGCGACATCGTTCGCGTGGACTGTTTTCGTGTGAGAGATTGATATATGGCGCTTTTCAATGTTACCCTATTCCTGTAGAATTAACAGAATTTCTTCTCCTTTTATAGTCTATAAAAAAAAGTAAGTAAGTAACGGCCTGTTACTATCCCACTGCTAGGCATAGGTCTCTGCTCTCCGTTTTTTTTTTTGTAGAGAAGGATTGGAGCTTAGACCTACCACGCCGCTCAAATGCGGATTGGTAGGTTACACACATCCCCAGAATTCTCTAGAGATATGCAGGTTTCCTCACGATGTTTTCCTTCACCGAAAAGCGTGTGATAAATTACAGTAATCAATTAGACACATAAGTTTTACTAGAAAACTCATTGGTGCCTGCCCCGGGGTTTGAATCCTAGACCTCCTCGAAGAGGCGCACGGTGTTACCGCTGGGCTACCACTCATATGGCTTTCATATAGTCTATATGTTATTTTAATTATTTCCAGTGTACTCCGTAGTCGAAGAAAGCTTTTCACGCCACGGGCGGAGCCGCTAGATGAAAGCTTAGGACAGACTGGAGACAGCACTGAACGACTATACGTCCCCCGGCCTTCCTACCATCGTCCCAGGGCTCGACGCAAGCTTTAAACTGACATGTCTTTATAATAACTGTTAAGGGCTTAACGTCAAAATAATTCAATAAATAAATAAATAACATAAATATATGGCCGCCGTGTGGTATCCGGCTGAATAGAATAGTACCACCCTCATTTCTTACCGAGGTGTCGTAAAAGGCGACGAAGGTAAGTTTACCCACCGTGTGGTATCCGGTATAGTAGAATAGGCCACTCACTCTCTTATCGAGGTGTCGTAAAATACGACTAAGGTAAGTTGATGTCAGGCAGGCAACCGGCCGTTATAACGCAGCCAAATTATGTAACAACATGTTTATAACATGTTGTGCCGACCCCGCTTAGAGTGAGATAAGGCAGAAAAAGAAATAAAATAAATATTTATATAATTTTTAAATATATACTTAAATACAAATATACACCCAGACTCGAAGACCAATAAATTCATTTATAGAAAATGTTGGCTCACAGCGGAATGTACGTTATTATTATTATCTTGCTTTATGGCCTGTACAGCGCAAATTGGGCGCAAATCACTCTGCCAGTGTCACGTAAAATGGCAAACACACGAGTAATGGAATTTAGACAATGCTCCAAAAGAACTATCTAAAATAGTATAAAATATATATGATTGTGTAATTAAATAAAATTAACGATATAATCAAAATAGGTACTTTAACTTATTATCTACAAAATGTACGTTAATAAAATGTAACGAGCGCTAATGACTCAGTATTTCTAACGTAATTTTTATTTAAGTTAACTTTTAAAAATTCTTCTATTTGTTCTCATAAAGGAAAATCATTGTCATAACTGTAATGGGCTTAACGTAGAAATAGTTCGATTGATATATGTTAAATAAATTGAGCGCTAAGGACTCAGTGTTGCCGTCGTATTTTTTTAAAGTTAACGTTTAAACATACAATTTGTTCTCATAAAGGAAAAATATAATAATCACTGTAATGGGCTTTACGTAGAAATAATTCGATTGATTTATTTTGAATAAAATATAAAGGGACTGTGTTGCCATATAATTTTTGTTTAATTTAATGTTTAAAAAATTTCTATTTGTTCTCATAAAGGAAAATCATTGTAATAACTGTAATGGGCTTAACGTAGAAACAATTCGATTGATATATGTGAAATAAAATGAGCTCTAAGGACTTAGTGTTGCCATCGTTTTTGTTTTAAGTTAACGTTTTAAAATACTTCTTTTTGTTCTCACGAAGGAAAACCATTATAATAATTGTAATAGGCTTAACGTAGAAATAATTCGAATGATCTATGTTTAAAATAATGAGCGCTAGGGACTTAGTGTTGCCATCGTAATATTTGTTTTAAATTAACGTTTAAAAATTCTTTTTGTTCTCATAAAGGAAAACCATTATAACTATTATGGGCTTAACCTAGAAATAATTCGATTGATATATGTTAAATAAAATGAGTGCTAAGGACTCAGTGTTGCCATCTTATTTTTTTAAAGTTAACGTTTAAAAATTCTATATGTTATCATTAAGGAAACTTCAATAATTTACTTTAAATGATTCGATTCAAAAACGATTAGAAATAAGAAATTTTATAAACTAAATTGGTATTCTCAATAAATATAAGTAAAAATCTTACGAAACTCCACAGACTTTACTATAAAATTTAAACTTTATTCAATTTAGACTATGTTTTAGGAATATTGCTAATTGTACTGAAAAATTTATAGAGTAAGCAATGCTATAAATTATGTTTATATTATTTCTTGTTCTGAATAAATAATTATTTAAAAAATATTTAACTTCACTTTATAATTTGACATATGATTGAAATATACTTGTAATTACTTGTATGACGTTAAAGGTATCTAAAATATAATATTATTATGAATTTTATGTTTTCATTTATTTTTTAAATTTACCCCACTTCTGTTAAAATTGATCAGATTTACATCTTCCTGCCCTTATCCCACTCTAAGTGGGGTCGGCACAACATGTTATAAAAATGCTGTCACATAATTTGGCTGCGTTTTTACGACCGGCCTGCCTGACGTCAACTTACCTCAGTCATTTTACGACACCTCGGTAAGAAAGAGGGTGGTCTATTCTACCAAACCGGATACCACACGGTGGGTCAAGAAATGAGGGTGGTACTATTCTATTCAGCTGGATACCACACAGCGTAGATTGATCGAATTTGAAACTACGAATACATTGAGGCTTAGAAATACCTTACTATTCGAACATTTGTACTATTTTTATAATATACTAGTGGCTCGCTCCGGCTTCGCACGGGTATAAAATATATAGCTTATGTCACTCAGTGAAAAAAATGAGTAAAATCTATCCAGTAGTTTTGTTTTATTCATTACTGCCCGTGGCCCGCACCATACTTTTTATTACACTTAACCAAAGATAAAATTACGTATATGTCATTTATGTTTTGTTATTTCATGTCATAGTCATTTTTCCTATACCACGTTTTATAGTGACTTGACGGGATAAAATAAATGCGGTCGAACGGGATAAAAAGTATCCTATGTCCGTCTCCTGGTCCTAAGCAACCTCTACACCAATTTTCAGCCGAATTGGCTCATCCGTTCTTGAGTTATAAATAGTGTAACTAAGACCAACTTTCTTTTATATATATAGATGAGCCACAGGCAGATTTTGATGAAAGCTTCAATGTAGCTTACTTTTTTCAATATTTTCAACAATTATGTTTCTAATAAAATTAAAAAAAAACCGTATGAGAAAAGGTTCAAGTTATTTGCAAACAGACAGCAACAAATTTTGAATTTGGGAACTTTGTTTTATTAGTTGTACCGCTACTATTATTAAACATGTACTGTTTTAATGACATTAATAACTAATTTTACATTATAATAATACGACAGCTTCATACGGCCATTTCAGAGGCCACGCAGTGAGTACATTTAAAGGGTACTTAATCTGGACACAAGTGTATAATACGCCAAATATTTTTTTGCGTAGTTTGAGGTGTTGTGATTGTTATTGTTTTTTGTTATTTTGTTAGATCTATTATTCACAAACTATTAGTCCCCTCTGCTTGATATTGTTGACTTTACTTCTTTTTAAAACAAGTACGTTGTAATTTTGCTGTTATTACGTTATAGTCGTTTGCTTCTACATTGATCTAAGAAAGAGATTACCTTTGTCCTTTTTCTAGTCATAAGATCGAATCAAGTAAAAAGCAGATACATCAAATGAAACTTATAATAAATATACATATTTATTCGATCCTAGATTTCCTAAGCCGATTTCTGTTTGCCACAAACTAAGCTCTAGAGAAAATCTAAAAAGTAGTTTCCAAAGTAGCATAATTGTACATAAATAAAGAAAATATTACAATAAGTATTTAATAAATCGGTCGTAAATAAAATAAATTTAAAAAAAGAACGAAGTCTGCCTTTTAAATTTGGTCTGTATTGTAGTACAGATTACTTATCTGTGGCATAGAGCATGCATAGACTTATAGATCGAGACTACAAACAAAAATGGTCTATGGTCTAGGGATGCACTTGGAGTAGAAGAATCGATTAATAAATAATCGATTTTTATCCCTTTTAAAATAATCGATATCAAAAAAATCGATTATTACAACACATCGAATATTTCGTAACAAAATAATCGAAATATTCGATTTTTTTTAAATCATTTTTTTCTATTTCCAAAGTTGTCTTTTTTAATATTAATAATTAATTACAATAAAGGCTAATTAAAGTGGACAACTACCAAAAAATAATATTAGATGCGCTGTTTGTGAAATTGGATTGGATTGAATGTGTAGTTTGGCTAAATCCTAAAAATCGATTTAAAAAAAAACTATTTTTGACAAAAAAATAATCGATTAAGTTTTCACATCGCTAGTATGGTCTAGTTTTTGTAATGTTTTTAGAAAACAATCTAAAGAGATATGTTATTTATGGGGAAAATCAAATTATATTTCGCACTTAATTTGTAAGTTTAAATGTATATATAGTAAAAGTTATTAAAATGACGACGAACGCGCGTGTGGCAGTATCTCAAATTCTGCGTAACAAAGATGATACTGGCGATGAAGACGACGAGCCTAAAAAGAAGTCCCGTGAGGATTGGAGGAAGGCCAAAGAGCTTGAGGAAGCTCGTAAAGCTGGTACTGCGCCTGCTGCAGTTGATGAAACAGGTTAGAATCTAATCTTAAAATTTCATTACATTTTATTGTGAGAAGTGAATACAAGTTGAATTTTTCACTTCAGTCATCAAGCAACTTAAAATAAGTTGTATTTCTATTCAGTATTCAGCAGTGTTAGGTTATCACAGAGTTATACTAGAGTTAGCTAACCTAAAATGTGTTCATTGAAAAAACAAACCAAATAAGGCTACCTACCTGTCTCTCTTTTTATATGTGATTAGACAAATATAAGTATGGGTCTTATTTTCCTTCGCTTATTATTTGGTGGACACTTGCAACTCATAGGTCTACCCATTTCTCTACTACCCTTTTTTATTTCATAATGGTATTTGTAGTGTTTATAAACTAATGTTGTATGAATGTAGCACAGGCTCAAACACGTACTAACAAGTAACAACATGTCAGTTCACGACCACTCTCACCAAAGGCTCTAGTGTTACTGTCGTGGTGCATCATGAGACTAGTGTGACTGTGATCATGTATGTATTATATATATATGTGTCTTGTATATAAATGTACAAAGTATGTTATACACGTCAATCCGCATACACTACAATATTGACTATTGATTATGTATCTTGTGTGAAATAAGTAATGGTAACATATTTTAAGAGTTATATGTTCTATGTCTAAGGTTTTATTTAGACATAATACAGTGAAAGTCCAAAGAACATAATCCTGTTATTCATCTGAAATTTTCAGAAATCTTTGAAACTAATAAGAAAATTCTGACTACATTCATATTAATTGTATATTATATGGCAACTTAGGTAAGTCGACCTACCAAGTGTTATCCGTCTGAGTAGAATAGTCCACTCTCATTCCTTACCAAGGTAACTAAAAGGTTGTAAAAGGTGACCAAGGTATACGGTCGAGTAGAATAGAAGACCCTCTTTCTTACTGAAATGTCGTAAAATACAACTAAGCTAAGTTGACGTCAGGCCTGCAGACGTAAAATACTTAGCCAAATCATGTGACAGCATGCTTATGTAAATTTTTCATCCAAGATATTTTAGCTTTGCCATTACAGCAGTTTAAAATCACTATTAAGGAGAGGCTGATACAGAAAGCCTTCTATATTGTTGAGGATTATTTAGATGATAAGAATGTGTGGATATAGATATTGTTCGACTCTGTACAAGATAGAAACGATTAAATGTAACTAGTATTATGAATTGTATACTACTCCTGCTTTGAGCCTCGTAAAAGTACATAAGCCGTTTGTAGCTATCAATTTTAACTTTGCCATTACAGAAGTTTTAAAAAAACTGTTAAAAAGAGCCTTATACACTAAGCCTACTATACTGTTAAGAATTACATAGACAATACTGTACAAGATAGTAATTAATAAACTATATTTTGAAAAGCCGTGTATTTTTGCTGGCTCTTCTGTAGGAACAGCTTTCCGAAACAGCAGTAGAGTTGACGATTCAAAAGCACTTGTGTACAAGTTTATTTCAATAAAGAATATTTTGAATTTGAATATCGTGTTTTGCATGTTTTATAATGATTAATGCATGGTTTATTACAGGCAAGGACATCAACCCACACATTCCACAGTACATATCCTCAGCACCCTGGTACTATGGTACATCTGGGCCCACATTGAAACATCAGAGGCCTCAGGAAGACAGAGAGGGACAGTTTACCAAACTTGACACATTTTACAATAAAGGAGTAACAGTAAGTATTGGGATTACGCTGTGTGGTATATGGCTGAATAGAATAGTACCACCCTCATTTCTTACCGAGGTGTCGTAAAAGGCGACTAAGGTTAGTCGACTCGCCGTGTGGTATCCGGCTGAGTAGAATAGACCACCCTCATTTCTTACCGAGGTGTCGTAAAAGGCGACTAAGGTAAGTCGACCCGCCGTGTGGTATCCGGCTGAGTAGAATAGACCAAACTCATTTCTTACCGAGGTGTCGTAAAAGGCGTCTAAGGTAAGTTGACCCACCGTGTGGTATCCGGTTTAGTAGAATAGACCACCCTCTTTCTTACCGAGGTGTCGTAATACGACAGAGGTAAGTTGACGTCAGGCAGCCAGCCGGTCGTAAAAACGCAGTCAAATCATGTGACAGCATGTTTATAACATTTTGTGCCGATCCCACTTAGAGTGGGATAAGGGCAGGAAGATGATGATTTATAATATAATAATTATATTATTTTTAGGCAAGTGTATCCACTAAATATAGAAAAGGTGCCTGTGAAAATTGTGGAGCGATGACACATAAGAAAAAGGATTGCTTGGAGCGCCCAAGAAAGGTAGGGATATAGTAACATGCCATAATTAAAGCTTATAACGTATAGAAACCGGCTAAAGTCACGTCTTATCCTTTTGGATAAGTCTTACTCTATCAGCGGCTGTTCCTGCTGCGATAACGCTGCATAAAGAGCTCATGAATGTATGAGCCGTATGGGCTTGAAACAAGTTGAGTTCACTCAATATAATAAAACGTGAATATAGCCGCTTTCTATACATTAACTATGAATACCAATTATTATTAGAATAGAACTTTATAATTTTAATTTTGTATTGTGCTTGTGGTTAGATCTATTCATCACAGATCTATTCAGCTTTGCCATTACAGCAGTTTAAAAACACTGTTAAAAAGAGGCTGATACAGAAAGCCTCTTGAAGATTATTTAGAAGATAAGAATGTGTGGATATAGCTCTCTTTGAGCCTGTACAAGACAGTAACGACTTAATGTAAATAGTATTAAGAATTATATATTTAAAAGAGCAACCGCCGAGTTTCTTGCTGGCTCTTCTCGGTAGGAACAGCTTTCCAAACCAGCAGTAGAGTTGACGATTCAAAAGCACTTGTTTACAAGTTTATTTGAATTAAGAATATTTTGAATTTGAATTTATTTTTAACATTTGTTTCAAGATTGGAGCCAGATTCACGAATGCAGGCATAGCTCCCGACGAGCACAGCCAGCCGGACCTGAACCTCAGCTACGACGGCAAGCGGGACCGTTGGAACGGGTACGATCCTGCACAGCACAAGGCCATCATTGAGGAGTACCAGAAGGTCGAGGAGGCCAAGAGGGAGCTGAGGGCCAAGAGGCTGGAGCAAGGTATTATCTTTTGTGTATTATCTTGTTGAAATACAGTGATAGGTGTATTGAAATCCAATACTGCACAGGCAACTTTCTCTAAGAGCTTATGAGTGTGACTGTTCGGTGCATTAGCACTTAATACATTACACTCAGTTCGTTATTGTAACTATTTATATAAGCATTAGTTTGTAGAAATATAGCATTAGTTTATCATTTATCATTACCATTTAGCCGTGTGTAAGCTGTGGTAGCCCAACAGTAACACAATGCGACTCTTCCGAGGAGATCACGGGTTCAAACCCGGGCAGACACCAATGAGTTTTTCTGTTAAAACTTATGAGTCTAATTGATAATTGCGATTCATCACACGCTTTTTTATGAAGGAAATCATAGTGAGGAAACCTGCATATATCTAGAGAATTCTTGAGATATGTGTAACCTACCAATCCGCATTGGAGCAATGTGGTAGGTCTTAGCTCCAAACCTTCTCTCCAAAAAACGGAGAGAAGAGGCCTATTCCCAGCAGTGGCATAGTAACAGGTCGGCTACTTACCTTACCAACTTATAGCCGTGTGATATCTGGCTGAGTAGAATAGACCACCTTCATTACTAACCGAAGTGTCGTAAGAGGCGACTTATGTAAGTTGACTCACCGTGTGGTATCGGCTGAGTAGAATAGACTTCCCTCTTTCTTACCGAGGTGTCACAAAAGGTGACTTAGATAAGTTGACATCAAGCAGGCGGTCGATCGTAAAATACCTAGCCAAATCATGTGACAACATGTTGTGACAACCTCATATGGAGTGGAAAGTGCAGGAAAATTTATCATTATCATCAGTTTGGCGCTCTACCACTTCTCCTTACATTTTGGTCCTTCGAGCCGGATGACTGGCCCGTTGACGTAGGCGGCATCTCACCTTCTACTCCATGGGTCACAATTTCGATTCGCACCGAAGGCCACACTTTCTTCTTTAAGGCTGGAAAGAGTTAAGTTTGGGAGTATTTATATATTTAAGTATTTTTTTAATATTATATATGTATGTTATGTATTTTTTTTGTCTGTTTTATTTGTCTGTTACCAATAACAAAAGATTTAAGTTGCTTACTTTGAGTATGAATGATTGATAGTGTGTTTAATTCTCCCATGTATTTATTTATATATGATAACAAACGCGGATTACAGCAAAATAATATTATTGTAACTTCTGTACTATAAATTTCCGCAAAGTAACGCGTGCTTCTATAAATAAATTATTTATATATGTATATTATTATATAGATTTTGTTCCCTCATGAAAACTTTTTGTAACAGTATCTATTTTCCCTTCTTTTGTAAGGGTTGCCTGGAAGAAATCGCTGCGTAGCGATAAGGCCGCCCAATGTACGTCTAAGTTATATCATGTCTATTGTTATTTTAATATTTTGGTGTACAATCACTATTACTATTACTACATATTATAAAACAAAGTCCCTATATCCCTATGTACGCATAAAACTTTAAAACTACGCAACAGATTTTGATGCGGTTTCTTTTAATAGATAGAGTGATTCCAGAGGAAGGTTTGTACGTATAATAACATTCAATACGGAGTAGAGAAATACTGTAATTTTTGAGGTTTCTGTAAATAATTACATTTTTTCCGCTTACATTGCAAACGCAGGCTAAACCCTACGAGATTTATCAAAATAATGTACCAAGTATTTGTACATCTTGAAAAGGTCTACAGAAAAGTCCGCGATGGTATATGTCTATCTCTTATGGATAACCCACTATAGCATTTTTTGTCATTTACTTTTTACAAAAAATAATGCCATATTTTTTAAGCAATTTTTATACAATAAAATTTGGGATATATATTTTATACCCGTGCGAAGCAAGTAGTAGTAAAGTAAAGTATCATTCATTCATTATTTTCCCTGACATACCTTAAGACAGTCCTGTGTTTTATGCAATAATAGTTCTATTTTGTTCTAGATCCTACTGCAACTGAAGAAGACGAGCTCGAAGGTGAGGATGAAGATAAATACGTGGATGAGGTGGACATGCCTGGTACCAAGGTAACTGTATAATATTACAAAGATATAATATGTAGAAGGAAAAGATTTCTTATTAATTTATTTAATGAATGTTTTATAGAATTGAAATTAATAAAAGATCTTGACACTTTAGCGGTTCTAGAAATTGCGTTTCCGTTATTGTAATTTGTACACATAGCAATTATATAATCTATAATTATTAGTGCCTGGTTGAGCGAGCCTTGCTCGGTTTAAAAAAAAAGAAACCTAAAAAAAAAAGAAAAAATAATAGGAAAGGTGGGGCTCGATCCTAGGTATTTTCATTTCTCGCGACCACCCGTTCTCCGTATAAGCTACGCTGACTTGACAGTTTATGGCAAAAATTCAATTCAATATAAATTTTAGTATTTTTTTTAATGCTCAAAAACAGGGATAAAACGATTTTTAATAAAACCTAGCTAGATCGATTTTCTCCTTATATATATATATATATATATATATATATATATATATATATATATACTAGTGGCCCGCTCCGGCTTCGCACGGGTATAAAATATATAGCCTATCTCACTCAGTGAAAAAAAAATGATTAAAATCTGTCCAGTAGTTTGGTTTTATTAATTACTGCCCGTGGCCGCACGCGTTAAATCTGGACTAAAACAATTTCCTTTCCCTGTACCATGAAGATTCCCTGCTATCTTTGGAATATCTAAACTCATATACTACATTTCTACTTATTTACTTTTACATTTTCCCTATGTATTTTATTTTTACTATTACTTACAGAATGTATTTATGTACAACATTCACAGCTTTCTTGTCATTACACAATACATACATGTTTTCTTTAGAGATTACTCTTGAAAGAGCGACATGTAGTTGGCCATATAGAAAACAAACCCGTCCGATCGCAGCTAAATTCAAAGTGCTATAGGGCGAAACGCGCAATCGCTATGCCCTGCATTTTAAATCTGTGATATCTTCGAAAATGTTCATTTAAATTACATGCTGTAACGGCCATATTGATCTATATTAAATCAACAATGTATTTAAGGTACTTAATTTGATAAGGATTAATGCTGTATTATTTAAAATTGCTTCGAAAATAAGGCAATATTTTTCGTAAAAAGAAAATGTCAAAAAAATGCTGTTGTGGGTTATCCATAAGAGATATACCATCGCGTAGTTTTCTGTAGACCTTTTCAAGGCACAAAAATACTTGGATATTATTTTGATAAATATCGTAGGGTTCAGCCTGCGTTTGTAATGTAAGCGGAAAAAAATGTAATTATTTACGATATAACATTAGAAACCTCAAAAATTACATTATATCTCTACTTCATATTGAACAAACATATAAACTTTACTGTTCAATGACTCTATCTATTAAAAAAAAAACACATCAAAATCTGTTGCGTAGTTTTAAAGATTTAAGCATACATATATATAATTTTCAGGACATAAGAACAGACAGAGAAAGCGACTTTGTTTTATACTATGTAGTGACGTTTAGCTATTATTTTGATAATTGTCAAATATTTTACCATACTTCACCAAAGACAAAATTACGTTTAGCTGTCATCTATGTTTTGTTATTCCACTGAAATTTGCGTTTTATTATTTTACTGTCATAGTCGTTTTTGTTATACCACGTTTTATAGCGACTTGACGGGATAAAATAAATGCAGTCGAACGGGATAAAAAGTCCTATGTCCTTCTCCTGGTTCTAAGCAACCTCTCCACCAATTTTCAGCCGAATTGGTTCATCCGTTCTTGAGTTATAAATAGTGTAACTTAGATCAACTTTCTTTTATATATATATATAGATATAGATATATAGATATAGATATATAGATATAGATATATAGATATAGATAGATATAGCTCATTTAAATATTAAAGATAACATAAAGTCCCCATAACCTTTCTGTCTGTATGTGATTGATTTTCTCAAATTCTACTGAACGGATTTTTGTACGATTTTTATACAAATATTGTGCAATTCTTATAGAAGGTTTTGGTACATAGTACATAACGGTTGTAAAGTTAAAGGCCGAGGATAAGCCGAGAGTATCTATAATATATATTCTCAGGTGGACTCCAAACAACGCATCACGGTTCGCAATTTGCGAATTCGCGAGGACACCGCCAAGTATCTGCGCAACCTGGACCTCAACTCGGCGTACTACGACCCCAAGACGCGCTCCATGAGGGACAACCCCAACCCAGAAGCGGCTGAGTAAGTGCTGTGTCTTACTATCATCATCTTCCTCATCCCACTTTAGGGGGGTCGGTCATGTCACATGGTTTAGCTACGTATTTAACGACCGGCCGCTGACTTCAAATTATCTTAGTCGTATTTTGCGACACCTCGGTAAGAAAGATGGTGGTCTATTCTCATCATCATCATCATCATCATCATCATCATCCTCCTGCCCTTATCCCACTCTAAGTGGGGTCGGCACAACATGTTCAAAAAATTGTCACATGATTTGGCTACGTATTTTACGACCGGCCGCCTGCCTGACGTCAACTTATCTCAGTCATATTTACGACACCTCGGTAAGAAAGAGGGTGGTTTATTCTACTCAGCCGAATATCACACGGCGGGTCGGCTTACCTTAGTCGCCTTTTACGACATCTCGGTAAAAAATGAGGGTGGTCTATTCTACTCAGCCGAATACCACACGGCGGGTCGGCTTACCTTAGTCGCCTTTTACGACATCTCGGTAAGAAATGAGGGTGGTTTATTCTACTCAGCCGAATACCACACGGTGGGTCGGCTTACCTTAGTCGCCTTTTACGACATCTCGGTAAGAAATGAGGGTGGTCTATTCTACTCATATGCGAAAAAAGTTCGTAATGTATGTGTCATAGAGTTCAAATTGGAAGCTGGCAGTCTCTTCTTAATGTGCCGTCTTCTCGCGAAGTTCGGCGATAACTAAGGCAATTTTAACTTTGGATACATCTACGGTTAATATATATTTCATTATATGGAGGAGGGGGTCGTTTAAAATTTCCTAAGCTTGAAGGGGGTCGCTATATAAAAAAGTTTAAGAAGCCCTGCTCTTTAGGTTCCTAAAAATTTTGGACAATGTTCACACACAAAACTTTTCCAGGCAACTTTTTCTAGATCATTCAATTTCTCTTTATGAATTCTATCGTTTATCAGTTTCCGTATTTGTAGACCTACAAATATATCTTTAATTTTTACCTCGCCGAGTTTAATGAATTTTTATTTTAGATATTAAAATCCACTGCCGTCTTTAGGCATAGCCTTCACAAAATTTTTCATTGAGCCGAGTTTTATATGCAACGGTGGTAAAATATGTCATCAGGGTTCACTAAAGGATCATTGTAAACATTTTTATGTTCTGGAGTTCAAGCTGTGGTAGCCCAGCGGTATCACCGTGCGCCTCTTTCGAGAAGGTCTAGGGTTCAAACCCCGGGCAGGCACCAATGAGTTTTCTAGTAAAACTTATGTGTCTAATTGATAATTGCAATTTATCACACGCTTTTCGGTGAAGGAAAACATCGTGAGGAAACCTGCATACCTCTAGAGAATTCTGGGGATATGTGTAACCTACCAATCCGCATTGGAGCAGCGTGGTAGGCCTTATCTCCAATCCTTCTCTCCAAAAAAAAAAACGGAGAGAAGAGGCCTATGCCCAGCAATGGGATAGTAACAGGCCGTTACTTATGTTCTGGAGTAAGTGATTCACGCGTGGGCCACACTTCCTTTATGTAGTGGTTCATTACCTGTTTTAGACTTGTTTCAAATGCATTTATAGCTGTCACTAAAAACTTAAAGGGGCTGGAACGAAACTATAATTTTTTTAAATGAATTTTAATGCCAAGATTTTAATGTCAAAAATGACTACTAAGTTAATGTGACAAAAACAGTGTTGAACAGTGTTATTAGTGATAATATCATCTTGCTATTTCTTGCTTTTCTTCTCTCTCTTTCTTTTTCTCTCCCATCAACGCTCACTGTTGGACATAGGTCTCTTATAAGGATTTCCACGCTACGCTATCTTGTGCCGCCTGGATTCAGCGGCGGTCTGTCTCTATCATACCTATTGGGTCTGCCTACGTTACGTTTTTGCTGCTGGATCGCCATTCTACCACCTTGAAATCTCAACAGGCATTGATTCAAGCCAAGTCTCGTTTGTCAACTTGTCGTTGTATGTCGTCCAGGTCGGAGTACGCCGGCGAGAACTTCGTCCGTTTCACTGGGGACACGCGGTCGCACGCGGCGGCGCAGCTGTTCGCGTGGGAGGCGCACTCCAAGGGGCTGGACGTGCACCTGCTGGCCGAGCCCACCAAGCTGCAGGTGCTGCAGCGGCAGTACGACCACAAGAAGGAGCAGTTCAAGACGCAGGTGGGTGTACCTTTGGATTTTTTATGTCAGGAAAACCCATTATGTGTCGCCCGACGGTGACCTGACGTTACCTGACAGTGCTCCACCACGCTGCTGGTGGCGGGAACAGGGTACCGTACACATTGCCCCCTATCCCCGCCAGCAGCAATTCTGTACCCCAGAGTGCGCCAACTCTGGGTCGGGGCCTCTCTAAACAGTGGCCCCTCTGGACTGGACCATGCATCGGGAGCACCAGATGCATCAACCGCCTCGGGAAGTTTAAAAGGGTGAGAGTCCGATAAACCTCGTTCGGAACTCCCAGAAGGTTCCCGTTAGGAGGCTTCGGCGAGTCGTCTGCGGTGGATCGGATCCAAGGACTCTACTTCTCAAATCAACCCCGCCGCCTCCTTCTAACAGATAACATCCTCGCAGAAGGAGACCATCGCTGCCCACGACCTCTCCCTGTCCACCATGGCACGAACCACGCTGGGCAAGGAGAGATCGTGATACCTTTAGAATTTAGATTGACCTAAGTTAACTTCAGTAGTAGATAGTTCTAGATCAGCGATTTTTTAGTCAACAGTTTCCTAAACGAAACTGGTTTTTAAACAGTCAAATGTAGATAGTTCTAATCAGTTTTAGATGGTTCTGATCAGTGCTAAATGGCGTTTATTGGTTCTGAATATTTTTCTTTATTTCCACATATACTGCGTCCATCATATTATCAGTCTTTTGACAGCTCACGCTCATTAAGTTTTGTATTGCTTACGTACAAATATCATACAAATAATATTTGTACTTTATGGATGGGTACCGCCCACTTAGTGATGTCACACATAATGGTTACTACGATTATGCCACAGATTAAAAATAATCGGTAGAAATCGATGTTACGAGTATTAAAAGACATTTAATAACATTATATAAAGTTTTACTTTCTTCTTAGTTAATACATGAATACAAATAAAACAATCAGGATATTTTAATTTATTTTATTAGCACGAGTCGTCGGAATGATAATCAACACTAGACTCCTCCGATGAGGAGTCTTCAGTAGCAGTTATTATTAGCTCTTGTGTAGATAATATATTATCAAACGCAATATCACGTTCCCAATCAGAGAATATTACTCTTTTAGTTCTTTCCACCACACTTGCCCAGTTCTCGGCCGTTACGTGGGTGCAAGCATTTTTTAGCAATTGCAACATTTTATTCGCTGTGAATGGGGGGCTTGTATTGCATCTCGCAGCATGCCCTTTTACTTGTGCCCATATAAGTTCTATTGCGTTGTACTGGCAGTGGTATGAAGGAATCCGAAGAACAGTATGGCCATATTCTGCTGCCATTTCATTGATTACATAGCGTTTTGCTCTCTTTTTGGTTTTTAATATTTTTATTAATTCAACTTTTAACATTGAGTCGTCCACATTTTCTCCATTGTCCCGAAGCCAATTAATTATTTCATGCTTTTTATTAGCCTGTGTTGGCATTTTGTCAATTTGACGGGAGTGGTAGGGCGCATTATCAATAAAAATTATTGATGGTTCTTCCAATGAAATGAGCATTTTTTTGAACCACTCTTCATACACATTTGCATTCTTCTCTTCGTGGTAGTCATTTGATTTCTTCGATTTAAATGCCAACAGTGCGTCTTGTACAAATCCTTTTGCTGTACCTGCATGGCAAATGATTAAGCGCTCACCTTTTCCCATTGGTACTGAGGAAGTGGAATCAGCAGTATCATCAGTCCAGAAACGAGATAGTGTGTGGTTAGCGTTGAGCCATGTTTCATCCGTGAAAACAATATTTGCCCAATCTTGTATTTTCTTTGCCTCTCTTAAAAAATCACGACGTGCTATAGCTATATCTGTGCGTTCCATTAATAATTTTCTTTTATTTAACTTTTTATATGAAAAGCCAATTGTGTTCAAAACTTTGACCAAAGAAGATTTTTCACCATGAAATAGACCACTTCTTTTCAAAGAAACAATAAGTTTTCTCAAAGTTGGAATTTCTTTTCTCAAGTAGTAATCATATACATGACGACGAATAGCGTCAGCGTCAAAGTCATCAACAGCTGTCACCTTATGAGCCCGGCGCTTTCTTTTTGGTGTAGATGGTTTGTTTTGCTCCAAGCCGCTCCTGCCGTAGGCATCAGTAGTGATTTTAGTCACAGTTGATAGACTGATCCCCAACGCGGCTGCAACACGGTTTCGGACTTGCGTGATAGGTATAAGAGGTCCGCCATTTTGATTTTCTTGCTCAAAATACTCATGAAGTTTTAACACTAACTGTCTCGATTGTGCTTTCAACACACGTCCTTTCGGCATTTTCACGATCAATTAATATAAGTTTCACAAAAGTTTTTCCGAGGAATAAAGCTACTTAACTCAAGGTGTAACAGATGCGAGAGAACACTCAGCGAACGTAAATGCGTGTGACTATCACGGGCGTTTCGTTGAGAGTGACAGATCACGTCAAAATGGCGGCCGAGCGGAAGGTCTGTTGATGTTGCCAGTTGATGTATAATATATTTTTTATGATTATAATAAATACACACGGATTAACATTTATTTTCAAAAAACTAAGGCAATATTAAATCAAAATGTTGATTTCTATATCTGTTATTAGTTTACGTAGGTTATCATTAATCGAATTACTTAGGTACGTAATTCGATTAATGATAGTAGGTACTATAATCGGAATGGTATCGCATACGAGAATCTTTAGGACATCACTAAATATGTAAATCGTCAATCTGTCAAAAGATGGTTAATATAATGGACAGTGTATAGTTTTACTCAATTCTCGACAATTCAGATTATTTTTGGTTCTCGATAGTTGCCTATGTTCTCAATAGTTCTACACAATTATTGATAGTCCTCCATATTTCTAAGTAGTCCAACATAGTTTCCATTGTTAGTGGTTGGGCTAGTTCCATCTTTTCACTTATACATACATATATCCTTCTCCCTTATTCCCGGCCAACCCTTCACCAAAGGGAAAGAATACGCGACATTACGCTTTGAACTTAGTAACGAACATTGTCGCATGCGCCTTAATTGATAATTTTCGCATATGTTTCGTATCATACGTGTATTTTAACGCTTATATATATATGGGGATACCATACACGAACTATGTATTAATCCTGGCCAGCCCGACCAGAAGAAGTAATCAATCGTACCGATGACGTAATCGTCATCTAGACTCCTACCCCCCATGTCATCCAAAATAAGCAAAACAAAGACCTTCCCCCCCAAGGTGCTCAGGTAATACTTGAACGGTCCCTTTCGTCAATTCTAGAACTGATCTAATCGTTAGCAAATACTACTACTAGTACTACTTCATTATACAATAATCACCTAATTGAAGAATGTAGCTCTGTTCACGTCGCAACTATAACAACTCCTGCATGTTCGTCGTATGTTGCCAACAGATGAAATTAGCAACTTGGTAATTGTTTTTTTCCCCTCCAGGTGAAACAGTCGGTACTCGACAAATATGGTGGTGAAGAGCACCTGAAGGTTCCTCCTCGCGAGCTGCTGCTGGCTCAGAGCGAGGTGTTCGTGCAGTACAATAGGGACGGGACCCTGGCTGGAGCTGCTGAGAAACAATTGGCTAAGTGAGTTCATAAAAAACTTATTATTTAAGTGATGGACGTCCACTGCTGGACATAGGTCTGTTAATGGGATCTCCACAAGCACACGATATTCTGCTATTTGAATCCAGAGGCTCTCCACGACCTCTTTGTGGTCTAGATACTGCTTTTTCCGGTCCGGGGCTGCCATTCCAGCAGCTTAAGACCCCAACTCCCATTGGTTCTACGTAGGATATAAAATTAGTTATTTGTCAAATTAACGAAATGAAAGTCAGAGTTACTGCTAATACACATTTACTGTATCAAAAGAGATATCGAGCTTGCTAGGGCTAAAATCAAATCAAAATAATCTTTTTTCAAATAAGCTTTTAACAAAAGTAATAATAAAATTATTTTGCTATAATCCGCGATGAAGTAAAATAGAAAATATATATAATGCTAAATGTAGAGTGGACAATCGGTTATCATACCTGATACATGCAGGATTCGTAAAAACACATGCACAAACACAACACAAGCATCATCAGGAGATAGTCTCCAAGAGTCTATCTCCTGATGATGCTTCGGTTGCGGGGCGAAACGATTGTTGAGTTTGTGATAGTGAACGTATATAGTGCTTGTGTATTGTGGTGGCGGTGGTGGAGGTTTGTGCATGTGTTTTTACGACCCCTGCATGTATCAGGTATGATAACCGATTGTCCACTCTACATTTAGCATTATATATATTTTCTATTTTACTTCATCGCGGATTATAGCAAAATAATTTTATTACTACTTTTGTATTATGGATCTCCGCAAAGTAACGCCTAATTCTATAAATTATTTAAGCTTTTAACAAGCAATTTTGAATCCTCAAGGATCAATATGATTAATAAAACTACAACTGGTTCGGAATGTTGCTCTTATTACTTGTTCATTGTACAGCAAAAGCTATTTTAGTTTTAATAAAGGGAGCGAACGGCTCAGGACCTATGGTTTAGGATTTGAAAGTCGCTAGGGCTATAATCTATACTAATATTATAAAGAGGAGAAATTTGTATGTATGCTTGTAATGTTTTCACACAAAAGCTAATAGACCGATTTTAAAAAAAATTTCACCATTGGAAAGCTGCATCTTTACTGAGCTAAATAGGCTATATAACATAAAATAATAGGGATCCGTAATAAAAATGTAATAAGGTTTAAAAATTAGTCCTAAAAATCTGTTATTGATGATATATTTAACAAAAGTAAATCTATAGTCCGACTTAGTAGACTTTCCACTGCCATGAGAATTGTATGTACGCGGGAGAAACCGCGGGATATTACTAGTGATATAGTAAGTTCAAACAAAGAGACCTATGGTCCTAGACCTAGGTTTATTAATATTATTATTTAACGTAATGTATATGTCAGTTTGATGTCGATCGTTACAGGAGCAAGTATGAAGAGGACGTGCTCGTTAACAACCACACGTCCGTGTGGGGTTCGTACTGGAGGGACGGACAGTGGGGGTACAAGTGCTGTCACTCCTTTATCAAGGTAAGGGATATTACTAGTAATCTATAACTATCAGTTAAGCAAGAAACTCGACGGACACTTCGAGAAATAAATATACAATAGATGATTACATATTAATCTTGGCCTGTATACGAGGGATGTGTCATGGAGTAGAAAAATCGATAAATAATAATCGACATTTATTCCTTTCAAAATAAATCGATTTTTAAAAAGTCGTTTTTTTATATGAAATAATAGATTTTTGAATACTCGGTTTTCTTCTGAATATGTGTAATGTTGCCTTTTTCAATATTAATAATTTATTACAATAAAAGCTAATTAAAGTGGACAACTACCAAGAAATGCTAATAGATGTGCTGTTTGTGAAATTCGAATAAAATGTGTAATTTGGCTACATTGGTTTCATCCAACGATGCATAGCTAATCTTAAAAAACAAGAAAAAAGCTATATAGAAAAAGAGGATAGTATAATTCAAATAATCGATTTTTGATGAATAAAAAAAATTAATTGATTATTAAAAATCGATTAAAAAAATAATTATAATCGATTATTAAAAATCGATTATTTTAAAAATAATAATCGAGTATTAAAAATCGTTAATTTTTTTAAATAATTGATTATTTTAAATATCAATTATTTTTTAACATTCCTACTGAACTTATATTGTCCGTTTGTTTCAGATGTCCTACTGCGTGGGCGAGGCTGGGAAGTCGGTGGTGTTGGAAGTGAACGACACCGATAAAGTAGCACAAAAGAAAGAAAAAGAAAATGGTAAGGCACTAGCTTACTTAGATATCTAGAAGACAACATTTCTATATATGCAAAAGAGCGTATGTTTTGACCATCTTTAAAGAAAACAAAAGTAATAATAAAATTATTTTGCTATAATCCGCGATGAAGTAAAGTAGAAAATATGTATAATGCTAAACGTAGAGTGGAAAATCGGTTATCATACCTGATACATGCAAGAGTCGTAAAAAAAAACACATGCACAAACCTCCACCACCGCCACCACAATACACAAGCAATACATAAGTTCACTATCACAAACTCAACAATCGTTTCGCCCCGCAACCGAAGCATCATCAGGAGATAGACTCCACGACCAAAATCGCAAAGCGATTGTCCACTCTACATTTAGCATTATATATATTTTCTATTTTACTTCTTCGTGGATTATAGCAAAATAATTTTATTATTACTTTTGTATTATGGATCTCCGCAAAGTAACGCCTAATTCTATAAATCATCTTTAAAGAGTCGAAACGGCATAAATACATTCACGCTTACATACATATGAACACTTGAAGTAAATAAGGCACTAAGTACCCAAAAATTAAAATTTTAACTTTAATTTTTGGGTACTTAGTGCCTTATTTACTTCAAGTGTTCATATATTTACCCCTTAAAATATATAGGACTAGTAATCTTTTTTTTCTTTTCTTTACACCTTATTACATTTTTATAACGGATCCCTATTTTTTTTAAATGTAATATAGCCTATGTTGCTCAGTAAAGATGCAGCTTTCCAATGATAGAAGAATTTTTGAAATCGGTCCAGTAGTTTTTGTGTGAAAGCATTACAAACATACATACAATTTTTTTCTGTTTAAAATATTAGTATAGATTAAATCCTGAAATTTAATTTTCTTATATTAATTGGTAAATTACACTTTTTTTGGGACATTTAATTGTTATATTAAAAACCTGGTAAAAGACATGTGGTATCTGATAATCTGGCTGAATAGAATCGACGACCCTTTTTTTGCTTAACGAGGTATTGTAAAATACGACTAAGGTAAGTTGACGTCAGGCCGTTCGTAAAATATGTAGCCAAATCATGTGACAACTTCTTAATAACTTGTTATGCCGACCCCCCTTAGAGTGGGATAAAGGCAGGAGCATGATGATGATTACAACCAGGTAAATTTGTAATTTTTTCAGGTAGATCTGATAAATCCTCTTCTTCTTCTTCTTCGGACTCCAGCTCTGATAGTAGTTCGGAGTCGGAACACGAATCCAGATCGAAGACGGAGAAGACGAGCAAGAAAAAGAAAAATAAGAAAAAAGCTAAAAAGAAGAAAAAGAAAGAACTGAAAAAAGGGAAGCGCGAAGAGGATAAACTCAAAAAGGTATTGTCTAACGAAGTATCATAATATATCCTATCTATACCTATTATAAAACTTAATCCTCAGAAGTTGTATGTATGTGATCGATTTTCTCAAAATCTACTGAACGGATTTTTATACAGTTTCTATTAAAAGATAGTGCAATTTCTGAGGAAGGTTGAGATTAATAGTTCCTTACGTTTTTATGTAAATTGACTGAAAAATTTACATATTTGTGACACAAATTCCAATCGTAGCCGCGGGAACAACTAATTATATTATAACAAGTGATAAAGGTAATTAATATAGAAAGAAAGAAAAAGAAAAATAACTAAAATTATGCACCTAGATGAGTATTTGCACTCAAAATATATATAACACTAGTAATTTCCCGCGGTTTATAGCGATCTATGTGGCAGTGGAAAGATTCATTTTTGTTAGATATATCATCAATAGTTTCTGCAGCGCATGCGATGACCGATTTTTATGACTATTTGTTTTTACACCTTATTACATTTTTATTACGGATCCCTAGTTTTTTAAAATGTAATATAGCCCGTGTTGCTCAGTAAAGATGCAGCTTTCCAATGGTGAAATAATTTTTAAAATCGGTCCAGTAGTTTTTGTATGAAAACATTACAAACATACATACAAATTTTCCTCTTTATAATATTAGTATAGACAAAAGAAAATAAAAATGATTTAGTATAGATAGAATAGTAAATTTAACTATTTAATTTGTAATTAATTCCTATTAAAAATTAAATATATTGTCTATGACTTATAAATACTAAATATTTTTTTTATTAGGCTCTGGAAATGGAAGAAAGGCAACAGAAACACGCTGAATATCTGCTCTCTGTTGATGAGAGGAAACGCCCATACAATAGTATGCTTCAAGTTAAGGCTCCTACTGAAGAAGAATTAGAAGCCTATATGATGAAGAGGCGGAGAGAAGAAGATCCTATGAGTCAGTTTATGTAAAATGTATATAAAAAACATATTGTGTATAATAAAAATAAAAATGTTGTGTGTTACTTAATTTTATTTTTTATCTCTGATTTTTTCTCAAAAAAAATAATACAAGTAAGAAACATAAATATCATATCCCATATTTCTTTAATTACTATGATTAGAAGGCATATTTTATTTTCTCCTTATGACGTGTGCAAAGTTTTAATCATCGAATAACCGTGACTCGTCTAATGCTCTTGTATATTCATACATTTTTACCTGATGACGCCAATGAGTAATTTGTCTATACATGTATATTTAAATACAAAGCAGTTATCCTTTGTTTTCATAGATTACCATAGACTAAGGAGCACATTAAACAATATTCAAAAATATTTTTTAAGTAATACCTTGTATACAAAACATATTTGTTTAAGTAATTGCGAACAAATGAAATAGTATCACGTTTTCATTATAATCGTAGAATTCATGGACGTAGTCTCAGTAGGTAGGTCTCTTGGTAGCCATTTTATATCTATGGTATAACTTATACAATATGATAATAGGCTGAAATTGCTCTATTGAATTAAACTAATTGTAAATTTAAAAAAATGTAGCAATGTATTTGTCTGTTTTAAAAATGTTGCCTAAATACCATTTAAGATGACAAAAATTTAGCTAATTAACTAACTAACCTAAAAATTCAATAACTAATCTTATCAACTAATTTTATATTCTAATCAGGCATACGCAAAATTCGATCTTAATTATATTACGTAATTTTATTGGATATATTTTTAACATATCGCTATATGTATATTTTAAATCAGTTTCTGAACGTGATATGACCATTTTTTTCCTTCAAACGTCAAACTCTGTTGCATTCATGTCAAATTCATTTGCTTTTTGATTAGTGAACCGTCTTTATTAGTTTGTGATTGTTTGTTTAAAAAAATAGTTATGATGGCTGAGGACACTACAGCCGATGCAACAAGACGTTTAAATGTTAAAAAACAAACATTAGACGACGCTTACGCTGCGCCGGCTAACTTCTTAGAAATCGACGTGGTGAATCCAGTTACGATGGGAGTCGGAAAAAAACGCTATACAGATTACGAAGTTCGCATGAGGGTAAGTCGAGCAGGATGCAGTCAATGCCTTAAAGGGATAATTGGATTAAATGGTCACGTTACATCGGCGTATAGGAGTTAGATTTTGTGGGCGGATCGTGTGCCAAATCATAGGTTTTCAACGTTGATTATTTGATAATCGCTACTGTATTTCATTTCCTGCTTTCAGACCAATTTGCCTGTGTTTAAAGTGAAAGAGTCAAGTGTGAGACGGCGGTACAGTGATTTTGAGTGGCTCAGAAATGAACTAGAAAGAGACAGTAAGGTTAGTGTACTGATAGGAAAACGATATTGGCGTTATCAAATAAGGAAAACTTTTCATTATTCATTTAGCATTTATAATCACTACCTTCATCTTGATTTTCATCCAATTAAAAGTTCTCAGCCTGCTATTATAAGGATACTAGATTGTTCACATCTAGTTGGCATATTATGCATAATTCAGAATTCCCTGCAGTAATTATTGTCACTGAGGTATGACATATAATTACAGCAAGTCATTTATGTCATAAACTTATTAAAGTTATGGTGAATCTATTTAATATGTTAATTTTTGACCATCGCCAAGTCTAGTTATGAATAAATAATATATTATATAAAATAGCACTTGCTATTATGTTTTTATATATACCAAGTTAACATATAGAATAATAAAATTTTCAATTTTAATTTAGAAATAGTAAAAACTCATATTTAAATATTTACAGACAAAATAAGATTATCTTCACTTTGAACAAAGTTTTTGTCAAAACTGTCATTATGATTTTTAAAAAGTGTTTATAATCTACTTATATTTTTATAATAATTACAGATAGTAGTGCCTCCCTTACCTGGTAAAGCTTTAAAGAGACAACTACCGTTCAGAGGAGATGATGGTATTTTTGAGGAGGAATTCATAGAAGACCGTAGAAAAGGTAATAAAAACAATATCTTCAATATGTGTAAAGCAAAGCATATGGGTAAACTCTTTATATTATTTCCTTATCGAATAAAGGTTTTTAAGATTTCTATACCACACAGTATTGTATTACTTGAATTCAGGTGATCTCATGTCTTCTAATGCTATAAACCACTCCATCCATAAGCATTTTGAAGCGTTAAGATCAAAATGTTAAATATAAATTTCTGAGGATTAATCTGTCTCTTGGTGGAAAAGGGCATGAATTATTTGTTCAGACAATTTCAAGTATCTCTCAAACAGACAGGCAGATACTATTCTGACAAAATTCTGCACTCCTAAATGCTCCTCACTGACTTACTCGAGATCATTTAGCTTTCAAGGCGTTAAGCTATGGAATGATTTACCAGTATCAATCCGCAAATCTCTTTCCCTTTCAGTATTTAAGTTACAGATTAGAAAATATTTATCTTAAGTAATTATATATTAGTAGCATCCTTTTATCTATTTATTTTAACAAAATTATTTAATAGATTAAATAGTTCAATTTATATAAACTTACTAGCAGTGCCAGCAGCTTTGCCCGCATGGAAATTAGTGTCTCAAATTTTTTCCCAAATTGAAATTTTGAACATAAAAGTAGTTATCGTGAGTTAATTATAAGAGATTTTTGAATAACTTCCACCGTTTACTTACGCACGCGAGGAAAGCTTAAAATATTTCCGTTTTCGCGATATTTTTTATTGCTTCTCTCCTCCTGTTCATCTTAGCGTGATGTTAATATAGTCTATAGTCTTCCTCGATATCTTACACTCAAAGAATTTTTCAAATCGGTCTGTTAGTTCCTGAGATTAGCGTGTTCAAAGAAACAAAAAAATCCTTCAAAAGTAATAATAAAATTATTTTGCTATAGAATTAGGCGTTACTTTGCGCAGATCCATAATACAAAAGTAATAATAAAATTATTTTGCTATAATCCGCGGTGAAGTAAAATAGAAAATATATATAACGCTAAATGTAGAGTGGACAATCCATTTTAATACCTGATACACGCAGGATTCGTAAAAACAGACGCAACTCTTCTGCTTTATATATTAGTTAATCCATATATCTGGCATCTTAAAGTCGCTTGAATCTCAGCAGAAGACTGGATCTCAGACAACCTACGCTTTATACCCATTTGCTCTCTAAATTATAAGCCATTCTTTCTATACTTTTCACCCCCTTAATAATAATTGTTGTAACAAATTGTTTCATTGACCTATACATAGTGATTCATTCACCGTTCCGTCATCAATACCGTGACTCACGGCACTAATCTCAGCCGTTATTGATATTATTTTGTTGTCTAGTTCATGTATCTATGATATTTTTTAATAATATTAGTAGGTAATAATATAATAGTAATAATCAATAGTAAGTGCAGTCAGCTACGCATCCAGCTGCAACAATTATCTTGTAACTATCAAATTGTAATAATTTTTTAAAAGATTAGCCACCGAGTTTCTTGCTGATTCTTCTCGGTAGGAGCAAACTTCCGAATCAGTGGTAGCTTCTTTAAAACATTTGACGATTCAAAAGTACTGTAAACAGTCCACTTGAATAAAGAATATTTTGAATTTGAATTTGAATTTAAGAATAATGCGATAATCTGCAACGTTAATAAGTAGATACCTATAGAAGATTAAGTTGTTTTAATATTAATAAATAAATATTTATAGTATATCCGACTGTATAGACCACCCTCATTTCTTACTGAGGTGTCGTAATAGGCGAATAAGATAAGTTGACGTCAGGCAGGCGAAAAAATAAAAAAACGAAGCAAGGGCCTCATTCTTTGTGCGAAAAAGGATTTAGCCCTCTAAATATTTCAATCTTTATAGCGACGATATTATTTTGATATAATCCGCGATTAGAGTATATCTATGTTTGCTGTGTGTATCCGGCTGAGTATTAATAGACCACTCACATTTCTTACCGAGGTGTCGTAAAAGGCGACTAAGGAAAGTTGGCGTCAGGCAGGTGACAGCTAAAATAACTACCCAAAACATATAAAAACATGTTGTGCCAACCCCACTTAGAGTGGAATAAGGGCAGGAGAATGATGTCTATGCTGTGACAACATCTTGCGAAAAGGTTGCATTTGTAACTTTTTTTTAACACAACATTTTATTATACCCTTATACACATAATACAAGCATCCAAACACACATTTTAAAAGCTTATTTTCACTTGTTTACTAATATTTCGACATCAGTGATAAAGGTCGTTGACCTCTGTCACCCAAGTCGCTTTAAATAAATCTGTATGTGATTTTATCTCTTTATTTTATTAGGTCTCACATCTATACAAAATTTAAATAATTTATACAATTGTCTGTTGGCGTAGTTGGCGGTGACCCTGCCTTCAGCTTCTTGGGTCGCGGGTTCGATTCCCGCCGAGAGCCAACATTTTCTGTAAACAAATTGTTTTTGCTTCGAGTCTCGTGTATATTTGTATTTAAGTATGTATTTAAAACTTAATTTTTAAGTATGTATTTAAAGCTAAATTTTAAGCTGTGATGGCCTAGCGGTGCGACCGTGTCAATCTCTAGCGACGATCATGGCTTCAAACCCGGGCAGACACCAATGAGTTTTTCTATTAAAACTTATAAACTAGGTCTTAGCTCCAACCCTGCTCTCCAAAAATGGCAGTGGGATAGTAACAGGCCGTTACTTATGTATTTAAAATTATATATGTAGTTTGTACTTACGACGTTCACTGGGTAATATTTTGTCTGTGTAGCAAATACATTTTAAAGGACTTGATTCCAGGCCTTTAAATAAGCTAATATAAGGTCCCATTTTCTATTATCTGCGAAAAGATCTAAAAAAGAATTATAGCTTTGCGTTAAATTTCTTATTCTTTAGTTTTTCATAATGTCGGCCGGCTGTCTGACGTTAACTTAACTTAGTCTCTTTTTACGACACCTCGGTATGAAATGAAGTTGGTCTATTCTATTCTTTGGAAAGATAAAAACTGTAATATTTTGATTGCCATAAAAATGGTTAAAGTGGGTTAACCTTATAGGCTTGACATATGCTGTCGCGGACATTTTTTTACAACTTTTAGAGGGGAACAATTTTGTAATACATGATTTTTGAATAATTTTCACCGTTTACTTAGAAACACACAGAAGGAAAGCTTTAAATGTTGCCGTTTTCGTAATATTTTTTATTGCTACTCCTCTCCTATACATCTTAACGTAATGTTATATAGCCTATAGCCTTCCTCCATAAATGGACTATCTGACTTATCAAATAATTTTTAAAATTTTTCAAATTCCTGAGATTAGCGCGTTCAAACAATCAAACAAACAAACTCTTCAGTTTTATATATTAGTATAGATGACTCTAGTAATAATAATTACTTACTGTATAATAACTGTATGTATAGAATTCCGAAAAATAACGTCTATTTCCATTAAAAAAAAATTAGCCAGTGTAACGGAAATTTTAAATATTAACCCTAATCTATTGCAGGACTTGAAGTTTTTATCAATAAGATAGCAGGCCACCCACTAGCCCAAAACGAGAGGTGTCTCCACATGTTCCTACAGGATGCGACCATCGACAAGAACTACGTGCCCGGCAAAATACGGAACACATAACCGCCCCACCTCTCGGAGCTTTAAAACCGTCTCCCATTCGTCGGCCCTAATCAAATGACGTAGGTATAGCCGACTTTGTACTATAACTAATGTTCCCATTATATTTTTTGTATATGTGTGGCTCGTTGGCGCAGTGGGTAGTGATCCTGCCTTCAGCTTCACGGGTCGCGGGTTCGATTCCGCCGAGGGCCAGCATTTTCTATAAATAAATTTGTTTGTCTTCGAGTCTGGGTGTATATTTGTATTTCAGTATGTATTAAAAAATTATATACGTTTATATTCACCAGTTTTCTGTCACCCATAACACAAGTATTAAATTACTTTGGGGACGGACGTGTGTGTAAGTGTTCCATATATATTTATTTATTGACATGTTTAATATTTAAATGAGTTAATCTTGTATATATCGAAATTCTGGAAACGGCTCTATTGATTTTCATGTAATTCAGCATGTATGATGTTGATTAGAGGTGCTTTCTTACTTAATATATTACTCTTGGTTTTTACAACTGTTATTTACTAACTTACCTAAGAGGAAAATATTCATCATCTTCCTGCCCTTGTCCCACTCTAAGTGGGGTCGGCACAACATGTTATAAACGTGGTCACATGATTTGGCTACGTATTTTACGACCGGCCGCCTGCCTGATGTCAATTTATCTTAGTCGTATTTTACGACACCACGATAAGAAAGAGTGTGGTCTATTCTTCTTAACCGGATACCACGCGGTGAGACAACTTACCTTAGTCGCCTTTTACGACACCTCGGTCAGAACAGAGGGTGGCACTATTCTATTCAGCCGGATACCACACGGCGGAGGGATGATCAATAAAAAGAACTCAAATTCTCTAAAAATCAATTACTTCAATTTCTCAAATCAAATTCTCAATATGATTTTATTCTTTTATGTCAAATAAAAAAAATATTTAATGAAATATAATCATGTATTAATTAAGGTTAGATTGCGCAGGCTAGTTTCCGCAAAATCTCGAGTTTGAATATATTTTTATATTAAAATTTATTAACTTTTTTAATTTCAATCAACGAAAAAATGGGAACATTACTTTATCGGATAATAAAATCAAATACGTATAGCATGGTGATCTATATAAGAGAGACGGTTTTAAAGCTCAAACTGTTAATTTAATTGCAGTAAATGAAAATATAAGCGATGAAAATCATATTTTATTGAATAAAAATCACAATTCGCATTTCACGCACTTCATTCCACAGTTAGGCAAATTTATTAAATGAAAAAAAAAATCACACTATTGCCATAAAAGAATTTAGTCTATGGTACGTTGTAACTATGTATTAGAACAAAGATGCTAAGAAAGTTGTTTTTAAAATAAAGCAATATTATTAAACTGTTATATTATATAAATGTTCATTCGTAACTTTTTTTATACTTCGCCAATATAGGATTTCGTTGCAAAAAAAAAATGACATGTTATTTATGGTGTAATAATTACGTAGATATGCATAATTGGATGTATTTATGCTTATAAATCTCATTGTTTTTAATCACTCTTAAGTTTTAAAATTATATCGAGTGTATTTATTGTGTATTAATGTAATTTAATTATTACTCAGTGGGTAAGTAAGCTTCGAGTTGAAATATGATATGGTGATATTGTACTTGGTAAATACGTATTTAAATATTAAATTATAGATTATAATAATTGAAAAATGGCTAAAAATTAATATATCTTTTACACTTATTGTCTATGACAATTTTTTTTTCTACCAAGCGTAATGTTGCCATCATATGGAAACAGATGTTATATGTCGGAGACAAGATGAAGGAAATCTATAAATAATATAGATGTAAATTAGGTTTAGTTTTATTTTATATTTATACGAAACCGGGATAAAGTTATTAGCAATAATGTGCAGAGTTTATTGAGATGGAGAGCACTTAAGCCGGTGTTACAATATCACTATCCAAGTAATAAATATTCCTAAATAAAAAATGTAAAAACCAACCGTGTTTTTATTGTATGTAATTTAGCATTCCTTTAACCTTTAAGGTTAGTAAGGTAATGGTGGGGACTTATTTTTTTTTTAATATTTACATTTAAGAACAACTTCAATAAGTATTTTAGCAACTCATTTCGATATTTTAAATATAAACATTGAATATATTATCGAGAATCAACGCTATGAGATTAAAAAAACGCAATCGTTTAATTATATTGTTACAACATTCAAATATATTGGTGATAAAGAATAAATGAATTGACTATTGAGAAAACTACTTATTTATTGAATAAGTAAACGAAAAATATATTATTGTTATAATGTATTTCAGGTTTCTATTAAAAGTACCAAACACATCGTTAAGAGGTTTTTATATTTTCAAGACTGGTGATGCTATATAAGGTGATCTTGTCTATGGTCTTCTATCTTTCTGGTTGATTCATTGTCTATCTGTCGTTATGATAATTTTGCTCCGCCCCGCGCTATTCACAGAGTCGTCCTGCCGCCACAATTTCTGACCGCGGATTTCTATTTCCTCGTGCCATGCCTCTTGGGTTTTCCTAAAACCGTGTATACGGAGTATAACATCATCTTCCTTCTCCCACTCTAAGTGGGGTCGACACAACATGTTATAAACATGTTACATGATTTGGCTGCGTTTTTACGACCGGCCGCCTACCTGACGTGAACTTACCATAGTTATATTTTACGACACCTCGGTAAGAAATGAGGTTGGTCTATTCTACTCAGCCGGATACCACACGGCGTTATACGGAGTATAACGTCAAGAGCTAATAAAAAAACTAATGTTTTCTTGCTCTATAAAGTTTTGGGTCTCTTTACCACTCACGAAATTTGTAGACGCTATGCTACGCTTTATTTTAAATTGCCACAAAATAACATTCTTGAATTCGGTAAAAAAAATTTTCGGAAAAATTTCGGTTCTTCTTAAATAACGGCCTGTTACTATCTCACTGCTGGGAATAGGCCTCGTCTCTCCGTCCAATGCGGATTGGTAGGTTACACATATCTTTCAGAATTCTCTATAGATATGCAGGTTTCCTCACGATGTTTTCCTTCACCGAAAAGCGTGTTATAAATTGCAATTATCAATTAGACACATAGGTAAGTTTTAACAGAAAAACTCATTGGTGTCTGCCCGGGTTTGAACCCGTGACCTCCTCTAAAGAGTCGCACGGTGCTACCGCTGGGCTACCACAGCGTTGTATATGTATGTATATATAATTAAATTAATTAAAAAAAATATTAACGACTTAGATGCTTCGTATATACTTCAAATAATATGAACCTGCAGTTCTCTATAAGTGGGCTGGTGTTGGGGAATATGTTCTGCAGCAGCAGGAGGCACGGCAGCACCACCACCGACAGGAACTGGATCTGCTCCGCCGGCTGGTTGACGCTGCGGCGCCGGTCCATCATGCTGAGAGGGGTGTAGCCCATCTCACGCTCTCTGTCGCCCTAAAGGACAGTAAATTTTACGCCAAAATACAATCCTAATGAGAATTAATTAATGTTTTTATTTATGTACTAATTTTCCCATTGTTGAAGGAAAAAACAGGACATTTTATGGAACGATCTCCTTTTGTCAGCGTTTCCGGATCGGTAAAACATGAATACCTTCAATTTCCACCTTCCTGCTTTGCGCATTGCAAAAGTAAAATCGTTTATTTATTTATTCTTTTTATACAAATATTTAGAAAAGAGAGAAAAATTAAAAAAAATAAACACATGTATAAAGGCGGACTTATCCCTAAAAGTGATCTCTTCCAGTCAACCTTTGAGTAATAGAAGGAATCGTTTGTGGGGTTTTGGTATAGGTAAGGTTCTATAATAAAATTCCGCAATCAATGATAACTTTGCCATTACAGCAATTTAAAAGAGGCTGTTACAGAAAGCCTACTATACTGTTGATTACTTAGAAGATAAAAACATGTGGATAACTACTCTTCGACCCTGTACAAGACAGTAATAACTAATGTAACTAGTAATAAGATATATCTTTAAAAGAGCAACCGCCGTTTCTCGCTGGCTCTTCTCGGTAGGAACAGCTTTCCGAACCAGCAGTAGAGTTGACAATTCAAAAGCACTTGTTTACAAGTTTATTTGAATAAATAATAATTTGGATTTGAATTAAAAAAATGTATTTTCCACTTTTTTAAAGGATCGGCAACTAACTCGCTCTGCGAGAGGTAGTGGGCGGCGGTGATTAATTGAGGTGAACCGCTAGCTCGTTTGCATCCTATGCCATAAAAAAGAGTGGGGATTGGGGTGGAATATCTACCTGATTGTAAAACTCTTCATACACATCCTCGGCTATAGCCTTTGATACACCGAACGGCTTACAGCATCCAGAGAGATCGCTGGTCGTCATCAGAATGCCCTACCAGAATTAAAATTAAATTATTTCTACTAATGTTATAAATGCGAAAGTTAGTAAGTATCGATGTATGCTTGTTACTGTTTAATAGCGAATCTGCTGAATCAATATAGATGAAATTAGGCACCGTTATTCCTTATACACCGGAATAACCTATAGGCTAATCCTGTTAATTCTACAGGAATAGGATGACATTGAAAAGCGCCATCTATTATCGAACTATCACACGACAACAGTCCACGCGAACGAAGTCGCGGGTAAAAGCTAGCAATAAATATATAGGACAAATTTCACACACGATCGTCCGTCTCCTAAGTAACTTAATAAACTATAAAATTCAATTTAAAATATTCGTTATTCAAGTACTTTTGAACAAGTCCTTTTGAATCGTCAACTCTACTGCTGGTTCGGAAAGCTGTTTCTACCGAGAAAAGCCAGCAAGAAACTAAGCGATTGCTATTTTCAGAATAAAATTCTTATAACTAGATAGATCCACGCATTCTTATTCTTATAATCTATGTAATCCTGAACAGTATAGTAGATTTTCCGTACCAGCCTCCTATTAAAAAGTTGTTTTAAACTGCTGTAATGTCAAAGATAAAATTGATTGCGGAATTTTATTATAAAATCTTATACCCAAACGCACAAACGACTTACTATTGCAATGCACAAGCTTAATATGTCGGTTTCTACTTTGTCTATTATATACATCGCCAATTTTTTAAAGTTCTACAAATTGCTAAAGATATCTTGTGAAGCTAACGTAGATCCGCGATGAAGTAAAATAGAAAATATATATAATGCTAAATGTAGAGTGGACGATCGGTTATCATACCTGATACATGCAGGATTCGTAAAAAACACATGCACAAACCGATTTTGGTCGTGGAGTCTATATATTTAATCGCAAAGCTTTGCGATTTTGGTCGCGGAGTCTATATATTTAATCGCAAAGCTTTGCGATTTTGGTCGTGGAGTCTATCTCCTGATGACGCTTCGGTTGCGGGGCGAAACGATTATTGAGTTTGTGGAAGTGAACGTATATAGCGCTTGTGTATCGTGGTGGCGGTGGTGGAGGTTTGTGCATGTGTTTTTTTACGACTCCTGCATGTATCAGGTATGATAACCGATTGTCTACTCTAAATTTAGCATTATATATATTTTCTATTTTACTTCATCGCGGATTATAGCAAAATAATTTTATTATTACTTTTGTATTATGGATCTCCGCAAAGTAACGCCTAATTCTATAAATTATCTAACGTAGATATATATAATTTTTACAATACCTTTAATAATCTTCGATGTGTGTTATCGGTCCAGTCAAAAGCACGATCCGTCAGTACCGGCGTAAGTTGAGCTCTTATCTACACCGAAAATTGGATATCTTGTTTGTTGATTATGACAGAATTTAAAATTTTCATTAAAATTAATTAAATGAATACACATGTAATTCTGTTGGTAGTTCTATGGAATAAATGAATAAATAAAATAAATTACCTGAAAATATACTGCAAGATCTGTACAAAGAATATTGTATTTAATCTCTTGCATGATGCGTTCACGATCAGCTATCGACAGTTTGCATAAAAGTTGTTTATCCTGCCAACAACATTTCTAATATGTGTTGTGATACTCATTTTTCTGTGTTTTATATAAGTTTGTTAATAACACCTTAAGGTTGATAAATGACCTTAAGAAAGTCTGGAAAGTTTGCCAAATTTCTCTGAAAATCTATGACAGCAGTAACTTTTGTATGAAAAAAGCAAACAACCTGTAACTATCTCAGTTCTGGTGATAGGCTTATTTTCTCCTTTTATAGAGAAGTGTTGGGAATGATCACGCTGTTCCAAAGCAAATTTTCTCGGGATTTCTGCAGAGATAGGGCGATCCTAGGTTTCCTAACGATGTTTTCCTTCGACCGTAATACGTATGATAAATTGCAAAAATCAAGTATGTAAGTTAGATATTATAGAAAAAAATGGTGCCTGTCCTGAATTTAAACCTGTAGGCTTCTGGTAAAATTCTTACGGTTCAGCTCCGGCTATCACATCATTTTTAATGAGGTTCCACAAGAACTTTGATATATGATTAAAGCTCTAAAAATTTTTGACACTAAATATGGTTTTAACGCCGTGTGGTATCCGGCTGAATAGAATAGTACCACCCTGATTTCTTACCGAAGTGTTGTAAAAGGTGACTAAGGTAAGTTGACCCACCGCGTGGTATCCGGTTGAGTAAAATAGACCACCCTCTTTCTTACAGAGTTGTCGTAAAGTACGAGGTAAGTTGTAAGTAAGGTAAGTTGACGTCAGGCAGGCGGCCGGTCGTAAAATACGTAGCCAACATCATGTGACAACATGTTGTAACATGTTGTGCCGACCACACTTAGAGTGGGATAAGGGCAGGAGGATGATGACACTAAATATGGTTTTGGAAATTTACTTCGATAATCCTCTTCGCCAGGAAGTAATGATGGTATTCTAACATAGACGATTTGTACATCTGCGCCAGAGGACTCTTACACAGAGATAAGAAGTTGTTATTGTACCCGGGATGGTCCAAATCGTGACACAAACCTGCCAGCATCAACGCTGCCGTCTAAAATGAGAGCACTACTATACTATTGTCCTTATTTAGGAAATATTTTGCCTAAGCTTTGATGAAGCTATAATTAGTCCAGTGATTTTGTTGAAATTGTCGTTTTAAACGTTGACTCTTAATGACTATTAGATACAGAGGCGTTAAAAACGTGTTCTACGGTCTTGCTTAAGAAAAAGGTGCAGTGTTATCAAGTTTTTAGTGATACAAAAAGTCATTAAGTAGGAGTAACGGGTTAGAAATCTATTCTGTTAAAATTTGGTTGGGTAGATCCAATGGTTACCCACATTTAGTGATGTTTGATTTTTTATCATGTAGCTTTATGTTATTTAACTTGATATTCGTCTGTCTGTTTGATAAAAGATAAATGTTCGTCGACCATTAAACAATCCATGAATAACATTTTAAACTAGATAACTCTATCTCAATTTTTTGTTTCATAAATATTGCCATAAAAGCTAGAGCCACAATCTCAACTTAATATTCTAATTTTCAGCAGATATTCTAAAAGAATATAATATAATTCGTAATCTTGAGATTTCTTTTAAAAAAGTATAAGGGGTAATCAGGCAGGCGGCCGCTCGTAAAAATACGTAGCTAAATCATGTGACAAAATATTTATAACAGTGTATAACAATATATAGAGTGCGATAATTGTGCTTACCTCAACGAAATCAAAATATCCACAATTATTGACCAATATCAAAAACATTGTGTGCGTAAAGCAGAACGCGTGTTCCGCGTTGTGGTAGGGATTGTCCCTGTAGCATTGCAGAATGGTCAGTGCGAAGTCGGCCAGGTTCTGCCTCTCGAAGTTCCTGTCAGCGAACGTCTCCACGAACATGTAGCAGACAAGCCCTGGCATGTCCTCTTTGCTACCTTCACTTATATGGTAGTCGTAGCTGTTTAAAATAACATTGACCATAACATAACATTATTATATTAACAACATCCACCATTTAATATTAAAATGTTGCTCACTTAAGAAACTTAAATTATAGGTATGAAAAAAAAATAATTTGCTTTTTTCGTTAAATTTACATTTGAATGGCCCGGAGCGAAATTAGTGGTGAATCTATTTTCAAATTTTAGAAAAAAGACACTTAGATGCCTAGATATCTCTAGGTCGAGTGGCAAGCTTATGTATGTTGTGTTATAATGGCGTTTAACTTGCTGAGCTGATTTTTTTCCTATTAACACGATACACTCACAGTTGGATCGCTTCTATTTTGTGTGACGAGACATGTGTCATCAGTCACGTACTAGATACTAGCAGTCTAGCTACGCGTTACTGTGACTCAATATGGTTACGATTTTTCCTCAAGATAAAACTTTCATTGACAGTTCTAAAAAACACACCGATCACAACCAAACTTTACAGGATTATCCGCTGGATCAATCTAAAGATTGCCTCAATTAAATTTTTTATAATTTCATTAAATTAAAATCGTAATATGTTGGTTGACTAGGTCTGTGCACACCCAAATTAAGTTTTATGTGTTCATCTTCTTTTTACATAAAAAATTCATACCATCTAAAATTATGTGGCGGTAGAATAACTCCGTTTGTCTCCATCATTTCGTCCATATCATGATGGCACGGTGCCAAGTGCAAATTCATTAAATCCCGATAAACTCTGTTAAGATTTTCCTGCAAGCCACATAGTACGTGCTTGATGTAGCTCAATCAGTTATTTAATTAAACTCTTAATAATTTCTAGTTCCTACACCGTTTATGAAATTATATAAATAATTATCATACCCAGCTTACTTCACTGAGTTTAATTTAAAGATATCATTAGTAAAAAACTGTAATTGACAGTTAAAAAAAAATGCTGCGATCGCCACCAAACTTTACAGGACCATCAGTTGGATCATACTGAAAATTTCATGATAATCGGTCCAGCCGTTTCGAAGTTTATAAAGGACATCCAAACCAACATTTATTATATAAGAAGATTACTAATGTTTATGTAATTAAGAACAGATAAAAATTGAATATTGTCGTTTTATATCAAAAATAATATAGTGTCAGTGATAAAAAAGGAGGAAAAGGATATGTCAAAAAAGGAGAAAAAGGATAGGAAATGTCAATGGTTTTTAAAAATAGTAGGGAAATAGAGAAACAAAGAGCGATATCGCTAAAGGGGGATGATTAGAATTTTAGATGACGAAAGGAATGTGAATCTTTAGCTCAACAGAATTTGTAGTTACAGAAGGAGCAGCATTTAGTTTGGACAGATTTCAAATAAAGATTAGATGTAAAAGATATCATTAAAATCAATGAAAATACATACATGTACGGCGTGAATATAATTTCTTTATCGAGTTCTAATTTAGATTGTCACAATAAGTACATACATGGTATATTTTTTTCTGCTGCATATTGTAGAAATGAACGATCAACGAGCAGTAGCTTATGAACACTTGGAACACGGTCTCGTCTTCAGGACCGAAGGGTTGGGCGTTCGCCTTATTGGTCAGTTGGACTATACCTGGCAAGTTTTGTGAATCAAATCGATTACCATAAACAAAAAATAATAATGAGGATACAAATCTTACATTACACATTTGGTCATTGTTATCTTAAATTACAATACTTAAATTTACAATAGCAGTTTCTATATATCTAATTTCGAGGAAGTCTATTTGTCCAGGACGGGATGGCACTTCCTATTCTTCTGGACTATTCCATTCATTTCCCCATGTAGGGCAAGGGTGTCACTGTTGTCTCGACAGCGTCACCTACTCTAACCTACCCATTGCTTTTACAAACCTGATAATATCTTAAGCGGATATTTGTTAGGTTCTCAATTTTAATTTCATCCTTACCTAGTATCTCCCAGCTTACCTATGTTACCTAGCTATATTACCAGCGAGTACATAGGGCACTCCACAGCAGTTTACTATTACGATAGTAAAAAAAACTTATCGGGTCGGCACAACATGTTGTAACATGATTTGGTTACTTATTTTACAACTGGCCGCATGCCAACTTGGTAAGTAATGAGGGTAGTCTATTCTACTTAGCCGGATACCACACGGCGGTTTTTATGTAAAGGTACATCCAATATTATAAATAATTCAATTAATCTATCTAAACATGCAACAAGTGTTGTACCAATCACGCCTTTCTTATCCATAATGGGTGAGACTAAGCAGGATCTGACCACGGTGCCAGTGCACGGGTCAATCTCCTTCGAGAACCTTGGATCTTTGTAGGCGTCACGGACGTTTAAAAACTCGCCTGTTGTCGCCACCAGTCCTGCTGGTGTTGGTTCTTGGCTGAGGCTATGACAATTAACATTATAATAATATATTTCTATCTAACGCAAAAACTTTGTCAATAAAAAGTTCAGAGATGTTCGCGGGGCAGTGGAGCCATATTATATATATACTCGAAGTATCTCTACGTAATAAGAAATGAGAAGAACCGAAACTACCGATATAGCACAACGGATTGCGAAGGTGATGTGGCAATTAGTGAAAATTGACATGTAGTACGAAGAACTGTCGGATGTAGGAAACCTAATAAAGTATGTCCTGGAGTGATGACTCCACACTGAAAAATGCGGCGTCGATAGGCCACTAAGTATGTGGAAAAATGTCCATAAGAATGTCGTAGGTACATGCTGGATCTATGCAGAAAAAATCATTAGAGGTTTAAAATCCTTGACGGTTAACAGTATCCGAGCGTGCATTTAAAAAAAAAGGAGAAGTATTTCAAATATTCATACATCATCATTGACGAGTTTTCTAATATTCTTTTTAGTATTAGTTTAGTTTCTCACATACTTAACTTTAATCTTTTTCCGCGGCATATTAGACTTCTCGGTTCCCCAGCCGTCGTCCCACATGTCGGCTTGCAAGTGTTCGCCTACATGGTCCTTGTCAATTATATAGAAACTGCTTCTCATAGCACCTATGAAGGACTTAACCACTGCCTAAGAATGAAGAGAAGAGAAATGTCATCTTAAATTTTCTGAAATATTAGGAAATTATAAATCCAATTGGACTCTACGAGATTGATATTCATGCATGCTCCATAAACCCTTATATGCTGTCAAAATTCAAGCTTCTATCTCTACTCCTTATAATTTCTTTAAAGATATTAAAAAACTGAGGATAGTATAGCGTTATTCCAACATGTATCAGAGTAAAAATCTTTATACTGCAGTACAATTTTTTCTATCTCCTTATCCCTATTTATACACTCAGTCTCTAATAAAGTAGCTAATTCGGCAAGGGCTTCGTGTGAAATATTCCTTCTCACTGGCTTATGGGTTAGAGATAATAAGCAAAACGCCGGGAATAAGATAATCTCAGGAGAATGAATGTCTTATTGTCGATAAACAAACTGCATTATACTCTATAGTTAGACAAGAAAGAGACTAGCTCACTGATAATATTTCTGAAACCTGTTTTTATCTATATTCCTCCTCTAAACTAAAAAACCATACCAATTTGTATCTGTATTTTGTATCCCCATTAAAGATTGCTGTAACGCAAGCGTGAGTTGCAAGAACATGGATTGGGGAGATGTAGTGGTATAAACAAGATATACCAGCATATCCGTTAGCATGGTATCAATAGAGGCCAGATCGCAGAAGTAGTTCTGCAGCAGCACACGTAACTCTTGGTTCAGATGGGCAGTCCGCTGGAGAGTTATCCGGGCCTGTGCTTGGTGCACGGCAGCACCTGCCCAGCAAGCGACGCCTACAACCGTGTACACTATGTTCTAGAAAAGAAATATAGGTTAAATAATTTGTAGAAGTTGGCCTCTTCTATGCCTCTTCGAAGCAGATAGTTAACCAAAGTTAGCGAAGATTAACCGTTAGAGCTTTATATTTTCTGTCTCTGGGGAGGATAAAAAGCTTAATAACACTCGCGAATTCTCTTTTGCCTGCAACTTCTTTCATCATAATAAGTTGCAGGAGTCCATACTGTTTGTGTCTAAACACATGCCCCAATTCCATAGTACAGGAATAATAGAAGTAATATTATATAATTAATTTATGTCGCTACTTAGAGAGAAAGGTAGCCTAACAGTTGTGCCTAAGTGATCTTCAACAAAGTAACTAAGCATATCAACTTAACTTGTTATGTAAATTGTAATTGTTATGTAAATGTTTACAATTACAATTCAAGCGCGTTCGTTAGAGGACACCGAAATAATACTTGGATATTTATAAAACGTATAACAATTTCTGAACTTGGATATCTATGGAATCTAGAATAATTTCTGTATTTACGTTTAGATCTACCAAGCCACTTTGCATTAATTTGGTAGACCTAAACATCATTTTCAATTATTTTTCATCGGTTTCAGAAGCCTAAGGATTTGTTTATAGACGAACGTATCTTACTAATCCCACTATATATAAATGCTAAAGTTGGTGTGTACATATGTTTGATACTCTTTCACGGTGAATCCGCTGAACCAATATCGATATAATTTGGCACGATTATTTCTTATACACCGAATTCTAGAGGTATAGGATGACACTGAATAGCACCATCAACCAGAAGATATTTGCAGGGTTGGAGAACGACACGCTACTTGTTTATGGGTAACATATATGCTGTAGAAATCCTGTTAATTCTACAGGACTAGGATGACATTAAAGATCGCTATCTATTATCAACCAATGATAATATTTGCAGGGTTGGAGAATGACACGCTACTGGTTTATTCCAAGACTACAGTCCATGTGAACAAAGTTGCGAGTTAAAGCTAGTTTAAATATATATGATACTAAAGCTCTTACGCTATCGTAAGCTTCAGCTTGTGTTCTGTAAAGTTCGAGCACAGCGTAGCATTCACCATCAGGTTTAACCACAGGCATGCATAATGCGACCTTCGCATCGATCCATTTCAATCCTTCAGCGAACCGCCGGTCCCTCTGCACGTCCTCAATTAGCAAGTATTCTTTGGTCGCTGCTGCATGGGCTGCAGCTATTTTTCCCTCCTCTTAGTGGAAGAAAGGAATTTATTGGCCTCTTGTTTATACATTTCATCATCATTCTCCTGCCCTTATCCCAGTCTCAGTGGGCTAGCAATTTCGGTTACAAATGACTCGTAAACTTGTTAACCTCTCCAGCTAAGTTGAATGCTTGTGTTAGGAGTGCGTTCACGTCGGCCGGGATTCGAACCCACTACCTCTCGATCACAAGTCGGTTACCCTTACCCGCTTAGAAAACACCACCGCTTTATAAACATGTAGTAACGTGATTTGGATAAGTGTTTTACGACCGGCCGCCTGCCTGACGTCAACTTACCGTAGTCGTCTTTTACCACACCTACCAGTAAGAAATGAGGTTAGTCTATTCTACTCAGCCGGATAACACACGGCGGGTCAACTTACCGTAGTCGCCTTTTATGACACCTCGGTAAGAAATGAGGTTGGTCTATTCTAGTTCATATATATTTTATTAGCCTTAAAAACGTTACGTTAACATACTCCCATAATACAACAATGACAACCGCATGTAAGCACGGTAAATCAACAGTAGATTTTCAGGGCAAATAATCTATACAAATATATTAAGCTGAAGAGTTTGTTTGAACGTACTAATCTCAGGTACTAATGGACCGATTTGGAAAATTCTTGAGTGTAAGATAGTCCATTTATCGAGGTAGCTCCAGACTATATAACATCACGCTAAGATGTATAGGAAAGGAGCAGCAATAAAAAATATTGCGAAAACGGCTACATTTTAAGCTTTCCTTGCCTTAAGTAAACGGCGAAAGTTATTTAAAAATATCTTATAATTAACTCACGATAACTACATTTATGTTCAAAATTTCATTTGGGAAAAACTTATGACACTAATTTCCATGCAAGCGAAATATTACGTTCTTTTAAGTTACATAATACATTCCTTGAAAATATTATACCAACCAATGGCTATGTTGACTTCGTGACGTTCAGAATTGCTTGTGTTCTGAGTCATCAATACTATTTCGTTTTTCAACTCGTTAACGATATAAACAAAAACGCCTGGAACAATAGCGTATGTGGGTAGTTTTGCCAAGATACAAAATTACGTTCTCTATTGTTTTAACTTATATAGGATCATTGCAATTTAACGATTTCATAGACAATCGAGTCGTGTGGGTGAGATTTTAAGGCTCTATCTAAAAATATAACCTTTTCCTTTCTTTTTCGTCGTAAAAGGTGTAAAAAGTATCGGTATTTTACGACCGGCCACCCGCCTGACGTCAATAAAGTCGTACCTTAGTCGCCTTTTACTACACCTCGGTAAGAAAAAGGGTGGTCGATTCTACTCAACTGGACCCACACGGCATCTTTACTTTTTTAAGAGGGAAATCTGCAAAAAAGCGCTTAATTCATTTTTTTTTTCGAATTGACTATTTGCTGTTAGCCCTAACGGCTTTTACAGCGTCACCGGGCGGGACGGGCGAGCGCAGAAGCATCGCCGAAGTTGCGAAATGCAGAGAGTAGAGCGCAGAAGCTCTACTAGCGTCGGGGATTCTATAAATTACAAATTGAAAGAAGTAACGGGTTGTTACTATCCCACTGCTGGGCATAGGCCTCCTCAATCCGTTTTTGGTAAGAAGGATTGGGGCTGAGACCTACCACGCCGCTCCAATGCAGATTGGTAGGTTACACGTATCGTCTAAATTCCTTAGAGATATGCAGGTTTCCTCACAACGTTTTTTCTCACGAAAAGCGTGTGATAAATTGCAATTATCAATTAGAAACATGTTTTTTAAAGGAAAAACTCAATGCCGCCTGCCTCCTCAAAAGAGTCGTATGGTCACACCGCTGGCCTCTCCCAGCTTTTTCGTCATTGTTGCGTATATTTCTTTTAAATTTTCATTTCCATTGTTAATTGGTAAAAATGATTTAAATGTCGCTTTTTACGACACCTCGGTAATAAATGAGGGTGGTCTATTCTACTCAGGGGAACAAAATTGTGATACATGGTTTTTGAATAATTTTCACCGTTTACTTAGTCCACGCAAACAAAGCTTTAAATTTTGCCGTTTTCGTTATATTTTTTATTGCTACTCCTCTCCTATTCATCTTTGCGTGATGGAATATGGCCTATAGCCTTCCTCGATAATTGGACTATCCTACACTTAAATAAATTTTCAAATCGGCCCAGTAGTTCCTGAGATTAGCGGGTTCAAACATACAAACTCTTAAGTTTTATATATTAGAATAGATAGTAAAATATTTACCAGAACTATTTGTAACAGTTTTCAAAACATTAGCAGTTTCATACAGCAAAGAATCGAGGTCAACTGTATCCTCCAAGAATACATTGAACCTATTTATATCCAAGTAAGTCCCTTCCTTCACCTCGGCTTTAAGACCTTTCCTTTCTATTTGAGCATACGGCGCGATCACACGTCTAGTAACCTTATCCAGTTTGTTCGAAGCGACTAAGAAATGGGACTGCACTTTGGAAATAGTCGATTTCCTATCGATATCACTTTGGTGGATGGTGTCGAGTCGACTTTTAATCGATTTCACGTTTCGTGGCACCGGATCCATGATACGCGTAAAAGTTGGACAAATTTAAGTTCAATTAGAAAGTAAGTTTAATTTCAGTTAAATAGTGTTTATTTATAAAATGACATTGACAAAATCTTCTAGGGCCTACCTGATTTTGTTACGAATGAAACCTTAATTTTTTCTATTGTCTTATTAACGACAAGTTGTCATAGATTTAATACACTCATAGAGTATATTAAATCTAGACATCACTAGAGTAAGACTTTCTCTCTCACCAGGACCGCCTATGGCTCTTCTACTCTAGTATATCTCTATGGTACCATTCGAACTTATAGTATGTATCCATAACTCACGGCGAACAAGAAAAACCTATGTAAACAACAGACAATAATGAATTTAAAAAAATGACTAGCCCGTTGGCGCAGTGGGTAATGATTCCACGGTCACGGGTTCGATTCCCGCCGAGAGCCAACATTATCTAAAATTGATTTTGTTGGCCTTCGAGTCTGGGTGTATAATTGTGTTTAAGTATGTGTTTAAAAATTATATATTGTATATACCATAGTTATAAATTATATATACCAGTTGTCTGTCTACCATAACACAAGTAATAAATTACTTACCTTGGGGACGGATGACCGAATATATATATATATATATATATATATATATATATATATAAATCTCAATAGGTTACACAAAGTATAAGAAAAAGGCGAATAATTGCGTAAAAACTTTAATATATACAGAAATTATAGTAGAAATAAAATCCAAGCATTGTGTGAATTACAAAAATACTACTTATAATTGTATTTGTCTTAATATAAAATTTATTCCAGGGTACAAACATTATAGTATGGTACAGAAGTACAAATATATTTATTTATTACACATACATATATTTGCTTATTATACAAACTTTTCCAAACTACAGATAAATTTGTATACTATACATATATTTGTATATTTACACATACTTTTGCAAACTACAATACATTTGTATACTACACATGCATTCGTATATTACACATGCATTTGTATACTGTATTTGTGTACCTGTAATCACAATAGAACTGTGAGGTGATATACATAAAGTGGACATTTCATTCATTTATACAATAAGCAATCCAGTTTATACAGTAAAAAAAGGATTAACCAATTTGTAAGCAAAACATTTCGAATATTCCTCTCATTATTCAGTCATTCCTCAGAAAACTATTAATCTAAAAAAATCTAAGAAACAGATCTATCAAAAACTAAATTAAGTCAACTCTCCAGTTTACCTATTTAACTAAGCATGTAAACAAGTGTCTGAGTTTGCAGTTCTCTGCCAAGGTTTCACAGATTGAACCTAGTAACCTGAATAATAACTCCAAGATATCCAAGATCTGTATGCAAATGCAATATTCTAGATTGAGTTTCTGGTTGCAATTCACAATTAATTTACTGCGTTACTTTGCGGAATTTCATAGAAAAGTTTCATTATGATTTTGTTTGTGGAGCATATCCTGGTGATGCTTCGGTTTTGGGGTGAAACGATCATAGAGGTTGTAGTATTGAGTGTGTGTAGTGATTGTATGGAGTGTTAGTATTGGCGGCGTTTTGTGACACATGCGGCGGCTTGTCCTGCATGTATGGGATATTTGATTGTTACCTGCTTCGTCCACTAAGCATTACATAAATTCTCTTAACAAACGCAAATTAGAACAAAATAATAATATTGTAACTTTTTACAATTAACTGCAAATATCAATTAGTTCAGAGAAAATTCATAGGTGCCAGTTTTTGAGATGCTTAGTGTCACCTTGTATCACTAACAGAAGGCTATTCAATATATACTCATAAAACACCACAGAACAAAATAAAAAATTGAGAAAAAATTTTAACTCAATTTTTTTTTATTTTAAACAAAGGATTTTTACCTTCAAATATATATATTATTGCTATTGCATAGTTATGATTTATTTTTATTTTTAAAACAATGAAACCATTTACATACAGAAATAAATACTGTGATCAGCATCTTCTTTAAATTCCAAGCACAATCACAAAATATATTTATTTTTCACTTAAGCAAAACCTGACCAACCATGACAGTGTTTGTGACAAATTACACTTAAATATATCTAAATTGAATTCATGATCATCTTAATTATAAAATACATCAAAGATATATACAATGAATTTGTATTTTACAGTTCATACATTTAATACCATTTTTGATTTACACTTAAGGCCATGTTATAAGTTTACGTTCCTTTTTACTTGGAGGGCTTTCATCTGGCACAGTGACCTGAAAATAATAATTATTTTCATTTAGCATTATTTATTTATGTATTATTTCCATAAAAAAAGTTTGAAAAAACATTATTGGAAAAATAAATGTACAAAGGTGAACTTATCCCTATGACAGAGATCTCTGACACCTAACCTATGAAGTGAGATAATTTTTAGTTAAGAAAAAGTTGGTAGGCAAATATCAAACATTCATAATCTTCCTGCCCTTATCCCACTCTAAGTGAGGTTAGCACAACATGTTATGCCTGTCGTCAACTTACCTCTGTTGTATTTTACGACATCTCGGTAAGAAAGAGGGTGGTCGATTCTACTCAGCTGGATACCACATGGCGGGTCAACTTAAATTAGTCACCTTTAACTACACCTCAGTAAGAAATGAGGGTGGTACTATTTTATTCAGCCAGATACCACACGGGCGTTAACCACACATGCACACATAGGTACATAAGTTTAGAAGATTATTTATCCATCTAGGTGGCCATCAACTGTGTATACCAGAGGGAGCTATCACTTCAAGACCTTGAGGTTCTAACATTTGTTAGAAGTAAAAAATATATTCCACAATAACAAAAGTCTATTTCATTTTACCTATGGTATCACATTAAAATTTATGTAGTCTCTACGGCTAATAGAGATATGCAATAAATAGTGTATTTAAACGTTTTCTATCAATGATATGTATAAAAAAATGATATCAAACAACTTACTGTATCAACAGACATTTTCCTCTTGCTTATATTGATATCCATACTAGACGGAACCTCTTTAGTATCTAATTTTATTCTCTTCATGTGACCTGATAGCAAATCTGGTGGTGGCTTAATTCTATCACAATTTGAATGTAACGACTTCCTATTAATGCTGTTATTGTGCTGTGTTATGTGAAAGGTGTTCAACTTCACTGGTTCTGGACTTGAAGGTCGAATTTTGTTCAGAACTTTCCCTCTTCCCGAATCTCTATACTTTCGCTGACCGTAGGGGACACAGAACTGGTGGAACAAGTCTAAAAGCTCATCTCTTGCCATTCTATGTAGATTTTGTACCCTTAAATGTCTCTGAGAGGAAATAAAAATTTGAAATATTACATTAAACAACCAATTTTTTTGCACTCGAAAAAGTATAGGTACCTCTTGAATAATCTGGATTAGCTGCTCATTTGTTAATAGCTCCGGGTGAAGCAACATTTCACATGGTATGGCCATTGCTTAGTATTGATTCACTCATATTTTCATTGAGGATTGTGCTGTTTTACAAATATTATGAGCAAAATAAAATCCCGCCAGAAACACAATAAGCTGCCATAAGATTTTTGACATTGGACACAGACTAAATGTGACTACTACGGAGTACGGACAGCTATAATGTTGATATCATAGACAAGAGTGATCTTCCTCCTCCTCGGAAAACTGCAAATACCTACTCTCCTTTATTATTAGTTAAAGGGGCTTTTACCATTAAGTTGTTATACTAGAGTAGAGAAGACAGCCTAAACTGTGCTATCTATATTACAATAAAGAAAAATAAAAAATAAAGCAAATGAGGGTGCATTTTCTTTCTTTTTTTATGTATAATTAGACAAAGATGAAGTATCGGAGTTTTATCTTCCCTCTTTTTGTTGTCACTTTCACTTACAGGCCTGCCTATGGCCCTCATACTCTAATATAAGTAATAACCGTCTGTTACATGGCAATTAAGAGTCAACGAGAAAAAACGAATGATGTAACTACTCTGTAATGTCAGTGTCTGTAGTCTGTACCCTCTGGTGTTACCTGCACTGTGAAGAAATCGTTTTTGACTCTTGCTGTCATTCCGCAGGCTTCGATTGTTTGCTTCACTGTTTTCTAAATATTTTATTTTGGACTCTTGACTGTATTTGTTGATCCGCGTTTAGTTAAATAATTTAGCTTTATCGTATCGGCGTTCGTTTCTAATAATTATTCTTGTGTCTTTGCATTTTTAGTTGCATATTCTTATAGAAAAAAAAAAAATAAACCTGACAAATAGTGTAAATACCTTCATGTTACTCAGAAATATTTTTCGAAAACCTGCAATAAAGTGAGATAAAATAGCGCGCCAATGCCAGACGTCGTCGGGAAAATATCGATGTGTACAGTGGACCGGGAGCGTTTTATTCGGTGGGACTATGTTGTTTCTCAGTGCCTTAGCGATCGGGATGATTACTGGCTTGCAGAATGTTACCACGGACGTACCGACGACGGAGAGTGACGCAGGGTTGACTACGACGGACGGCATGGGGCTGCTGGAGACGACCAGGCCGTCTACGAACGACTTCGTGAACGTAACCATTAAGGAAAGACCATCTATGTGGGACCTATACCTTAACCATTGCCCAAAGTGGCGGCCGATAAACCATATATTTTTCCAAGCAGCCAATGTGTTCTTCCTATTGTCTTTCCTGGCCCCACATACACCCAGTGGGTTAATCTGGCTGCGGATTGCCCTGGTGCTGGGGTGCGCGTTCTCAGCTCTGTGGGCATGGAGCATAGAGTGTTATGTGGACGCTGTTGTGTGGAACAGTGCATTTATAGCTATAAACTTTGTGTACTTTGCTGTGCAGTTCTATTTGATGAGACCAATCAAGTTCCATAAAGATATTGAAGAGGTAAGTTTAATATTAGGTTTATCATTTTATATTTGACTGTTTTTGATCTGCCGTGTGGTATCCGGCTGAATAGAATAGTACCACCCTCTTTTCTTACCGAGGTGTCGTAAAAGGCAACTAAGGTAAGTTGACTCACCGTGTGGTATCCCGTTTAGTAAAATACGTAGCCAAATCATGTGACAACATGTTGTGCAGACCCCACTTAGAGTGGGATAAGGGCAGGAAGATGATGAATAGGCCTATGAAGATGATGATTGCCTAATTTATATAGTGAGCCTTCAGTGGAGTAAATAAGTGTTTTATATCTCACATACAAACTTGTGAATATTTAAATAACTATCATAAATGTATACTAAACAAAACTAATGAGAATATTATTTTGCTATAATTTATTATAATGATTTTATTATTACATGGATATTATAATTTATTATCACGTGGATTATAGCAAAATAATATTTTTATTAGTTTTGTATTACTGTAGTAAATATAAACCTATTTATTGCTGCCTTTACAAATGTGCGTTTTGGACTTGTTAAGTTATACACAGGTATAACTTTAACTCGTATGACTTGCTAAGTTATATACATATGACTTGTTAAGTTTTTAACCAGTATGACTTGTTAAGTTATACACACATATATTATGATTGATCAACATAATTAGGTACATAGATGCAAGTTGTCACTATAATTCTTAATTACTATTCTTATCACAATGTCTTGACATGTCATTTATTATTTAAATATTTACAGTAGCAATATTCTTTATCAGTACCAGGAACTGTTATTTATATCTGTATGTTATCTTTAATTTATTATAACGTTAAATATTTACAAGCAACATTGAATAATCATGCCTACCAAAGTCCTCTCATTAATTGCAAGAATCTTTAAGTTTAAGTGGGAAAAATATTTAGATGTCTGATACCTCACTTTTGAGTTTTTATAAAAAAAAAATTGTTTTCGGAAACTATCAAAAATCATCAAAGAATCATTGAAGGTACTTTAATGCTTAAGTTAAAATCACATACGACTAGATATATTCTAAAAATTCAATAGACAAGGGAAATTGTTAAAGCTCTAATAAATAATAAAAGACAGCTTACAGCGTGATGCTTTATCGCCGACTATAATCATTCGCGGCAAGAGTCGAGAGCTCGATTTCGAACTTTCGTTATACTTTCGCTTGATTGTGAAAATTCACATCGCGTAGTAATAAATATTTGAAAAACTGTATACCTATAACTAAATATATAGGCCAGTCACACACGCACACACACGCACGCACGCACGCACGCACGCACGCACGCACGCACGCACGCACGCACGCGCACACACACACACACACACCCCACCCACATAGATTTAAATAGATACACCAGTCATGAAAAACCAACAAATTGTTTTGATTAAATGTTGGCCCTCGGGAAAAATCGAACCCTCGACACTGAGCTGAAGACAAGGTTACTGCCACCGCTTCATATCCAGTCATATCCATTTATACACAGTTGAAATTAATTTGGGGTTTCACCAAGAATACGAAAATGAATAATTATTAAATATATTTTATTGCAGTATTCAATTAAAGGCTAAGGTTATCTCTAATGTGGTTTGTGGTTATGATGGTATGTAACTATTATTAATTTCAATGCATTCAAGAATACTTCTCGTAATATTAGATATTTGCAAATACTACAGGGCAAATAATCGCGAAAGCGCATCCTCGTGCCTTTATCCCACTCTAAGAGAGGTCGGCACAACATGTTACAAACATGTTGTCACATGATTTGGCTACGTATTTTACGACTGCCTGATGTCAACTTATCTTAGTCGTATTTTCGGTAAGAAAGAGGGAGAAGTAAAGATGAGTTCAACACCACTATATATGGAAGCACAAACGTTTGCTTCCAATAATTCATATTGGATTCGAAAGCCAATAAACATGGAACGGGGTATACGGTGCACGCAATCGAGGCCTTCTAATGTTGCTATGGTCCAAGGGAGGAAAGATTTTCTGACAGGATTGTGTTACGATAATTTTTAGAAAGGGTATAAAATTTAGAACCAAATTATTGGGCTTGCGGGTTAGAGAAGGAATCTATACTTAATATAAAACGAAGTCCCCAAAGCTGGCTGGCTGGTATGTGATCGATTTTCTCAAAATGTACTGAGCCAATTTTTGTCCGGTTTTTACTTAAAGGCAAAGCAATTCTTCCGAAAGGTGTAGGTTAATAATAGATTACGGTTTTATGTAAATTGTGTTGAAGACATCGCTCAGTTGTAAAAAATCCCTCCTGCTGGGAGCTGGGGAACCAACAGAGACATACTGAAGTAATATACTAGAGAATTATAGATATACAAAAAACCTACAAAAATCCGCGACAGCATGTTGACCTCTTATGGTTAACTCATAATAACTATTTTTATGTTTAAAATACATTGATTTATATGCGGGCGAAGCCGAAGGCACAGCTAGTGTAAAATTTACACACTAAGATTATAATTAACAGGATTGAATATATTTAGATATAATTCAGTGTCAAGTTCAACGAGTATTCCGTAATTTTAGCCGGAAGGGCCGTAGATATTATCTAGTTATTTGTCATTTGAATCGAAAAGTTAGATAAAAGATAGTGCTGGAAGTCGATCCTTCGGAGTCCTTAGATAAGATTCGCCGTAAACGAACCGGGTGCAGGCGACTCGCTCAAGACCATTGCATGCCGCCTTGATGGGGACCTTCCGAGCCATCCGAACGAGGTTTATCGACCGTCCAGCTCATCAGGTTGCCGAGACGGTCGATGCTTCTTGTGTTCCCGATGCATAGTCGGTGGGAAGGGTCACTTTCAAGAAGACCATGACCGCAGAGGTACATTCTGGGGTTCAGCGTTGCTGCTGGTGGGGATGGGGAGCAATGTACAACGGTACCCTTTCCGCGCCACCAGCAGCGTGGTGGAGCACTGTCAGGTTTTTAGTCGCTGCGAGTCCGATATACCCGCTGCTCGTCCCCGTCAAGCGGCGAGACCCGTAAAAGGTTTTCCTATAAAATAAGATTGTGTTAGATATTGCTGTTGTTTTTAATTATTCCTCATTGGCAGTTATCAATAAATAAAGAATCAAGGTCTTTAGTCTTAAAAGGTGGCGGCCCCTGTGCTGAACAATGCTTACTCCATTGTCCGCGGATGGACTCTGAGCTTTCTTATGAGGCCATAGTTTATCATTATAGGAACTCTTCCGCTTAATCTTTTCAATTGTACTTGCACATCTTGCACCGATGCTTATTGCCCAACTTGCACGACAAACATTGTTGCCGTATAACTAATTGTTTCTCCCAAGCAACGCTCGCCTATACAGTGATTGCTTTAGCAATTTAATAAGATTTAATATTGTCTAAATTAATCGTAAAGTGTATTATAAATGTCTAGTTGATTTACGATGTGCTTGTCTGATATCTTCATTACAATTTTAAACTTTGTTTTACTGGAATCAACCATTGGATATTTAAAATTCGAATAATTGGGAGTCGGAGATAAAGGCGAAATCACCTTAGAAATGAGGAAAATGCTAAGAGTAGGCTAATTGCTTATTAATATTCAGTCTTTACAGTCACAAAAGACGCCGCTTTTGTCATTAAGTGCTTCCATTTGACTTGCCCGTTGGCGTAGGTGGCAGTGACCCTGCCTTCAACTCCGGTCGTGGTTTTGATTCCCTCCTAAGGACTAGATTTAAGAAATTAGAAATCTCGCCAGATCATCGCCTCTGGCAAATTTTAATTATTAACTAGGTACATGCTTACTACAGGAAGCCGTGACACAGTGAACTATAATTCAACCAATCAAACAATAGTCAATCTATCTATCCCGATCCTATACTAATATTATAATTATAAATACAAAAGTCGCTTAGTGTCGCTAAATTTGTAAATTAGTGTCGCTCGCCCTTCCCGCCTCTAACGAACAACATCTTGTTCAATAAGAGCAGCAGAACTTAGTCATAACTCTATCGGTTTCTACTCGTATCGATATTCAATATTTGCCAGAAGCGTTATATAGTATAAGTTTAAAGTACGTAATTTATTATTCAGATAATATTTAAATTAATTTATATTGTTAATTTTTCTTACTGTTGTTTATATATTTACCTATATCATGTATGCGTTTTGGCTAGTTCTGTAAGTGTACATGTGAAATTTGATAATAAATAAATAAATAAGAAAATTTACTAAAACCAGATTTAGTAATAATGTATTTGGTCCACAAAAAATACATCCTCAGTCGAAATCTGACCTCGGAGTGCTAGCGATGAAAGTATCTCCGTAAAGCAATAGAACCTAAAAACATTTAGTTTATCAATCTCATCTTGCCTAAGGTCGATGTAAGTTGTTGACACTTAAGGGTTAACAGGTTCAAATCCCAAGCAGTAGGCCAAATTAATATACACAAGACAACATTCTGCTTAATTAATATAAAACAACCGGAGATATTATGAGAAAACATGCACAACCCTATAAAAATCATGGGATTAGTTTACATAATTAATTATTTAGTTGTTTTGTGCTCTCTCCCATCCCCTTAATTTTTTTATTTATCTTATGTTCCATTCCAAATTAATAGTTACTTATCTGCCTATAAGCCATGTACAAATGATAAGAGAGAATGAAAGAGTAAAACATGTTATGCCGCTTAGAGGCTATGAATGAGGCTAAATAGAATAAGACTAGAGAAATGAATGAATAATCTGCTATAGGAGAAGCTAGGTTGGCACCTTCATTCCAAGGAGACAGGAGGCATATTCCCAACATTGGGCCGAACTACTATAAGGTCGATATGCCCATTATTTCTGTTCACAACACTTACGTAAGTTATCCATTGCTCAATGTGGTCAGGCGCACCTGCATATCGACATCGGACCCTGGTTACTGGTTAGCATTGACACGTTATTGCGCTACTATATCCATATACTAACAATGTTAAATTCTGTGTCTGTTACGCTTTTACAGTCTATCCGCTAGAGTAATACTGATAAAATAAAGCACAGTGAAGCTTATATAACAAGATAAGATACATAATAAAAATTACCTCTTTAAAAAAATTAACAGACACACAAACAAACAATTTAGTTAAGTGCAACATTGACTCGAATCTAGGTTAGAAAAATACAGGATTAACTATGACGTATGTTGACCATACGAATTTCAAAAGCTACGATAGAATTTTAGATCCCACTTCAGATATGGTTAAATAACTCGGCTACGTTTAATATATCATTACTTCTGCAACATATACACGTTCTCGTGCGTTAATTCAAATTGTAATATTCTCGGGAATTTGTAGATAAATAAAAATGTGTACTTAGCTTTTTAAACCTCTGTAGTCCTCAATAAAGCCCTAAATTCTTTACGCTAGTAAGAAAAAGATCTAATAATGTTCCATTAATGGTTATTCGTAGAAGCCAGTGCCGACGTGGCGACCAAGGTCTCACGGTTCGATAGATCTTTTACGACGAATCATGATAATAAACTATTTTCTTGTGAGAATCTATGAAACTTAGGTGGTTTGCTTTGGTAGTATATTTATAGCTTTATTAATGCTTTTGCTATCCTCATAAATTATAAAATAAAATCTCTTACGGCATTTGTTTGCGATAAATTTAAAGCTACTGAACGGATTTCCATTTGATTTTCACTGATAGACAGAGAGATTACTGGCAATGTTTAAAGTGTATCCATAATTTGTGAAGGTTTTGTTTACATACGTTAAAATCAAACATTAATTCTTAAAAATGTCGAAATAACTCAAGCTGCATTGAAGTTTTCATCGACAACGCTGCTCAATACCTTTGAGACATTCATTCAATTCAATTAGAAGACGGTTGATAATGATGAAGACGATGATGTATAATTTTACTGCACAAAGAAACTAATTAAAAGAAGTCGAAAGAAATAGTGAAAAAAGTTCTAATATAAGTACATTACAATGTACAAAAAAGTGGTGGTTATCATAAAGCATATCTTCCAGACAATCTTTTTACAGAAATAATATTTTGTTAAATTGTGAACGGGCTAGCGTAGATTAAGTAAACAACAAAGTTAAAAGAAAAAAAAAGGGGGACGATCGTAGAATATTAACAATAGGAAATAAAAGCACCAATTATTAAATAGCGATTCAAAAGCTAAAGAAACGCTACATGAATAAGATGAAAGAGGAGTGAGTAGAACACCAAGGAATCAAATGATCTCAATGTAAAATTTGTTTCCACAGATACAAAACAACTACTAAATATAAGAAATTTTATAGTTTGACATTTTAATATGAGTTAACTGTTTGCAAAAGTTGCATTTCGCGAACTAGGCCGTGACCCTCTATTGCCTAGCACCCTTGTTTAATGTGTTGTATCGAATCTAAACTAAGCCACGCGGGGCGTGAAACCATTTATTGCAGGAAATAAACTATATCTTTGCGGGGAAATAGCGAATCCGCTCGCGTGGGCCGTTAAATTACATTGTTCAAGAACAAGAACATGAAAGCTAAGTTCCTAAGCAACATTAGATGTCGTTAGCAAGGTTTGGAATCACCACAACATTGTTATAATTACTGTATTAATGCAGATTTTAAGGTTTTCTTCTTAAATTTTTTGACTGTGTTGATATTACCCGGTTTATCAGTTATTCAGGGCATTAGCGATATTTTGATCCTTGAGTAATATTAGTAGGATTTGTGTTGGATTCGTTATTTTGCCCATTGCCCCGTTCTTATTCAAAAGAAAGACGTCTATTGCTGGTCAGATATAGGTATTTGCAAGGGATTTTCACACCATACGTTTTCTTGCCTCTTAAATCCAGCAGCTACCCGCGGTCTTCTTGAATTCGTCGGTCCATCTAGTACGGAAACTACCAATTTTGCGTTTTCCGGAACTCAATGCCCATTTTTTCTTCGTATCGAATGGGCGCATGAAAATAAAATTATCCATTTATTCTTTATTGATATTTCAGCTTCATATACGCACTTTTAGCGACAGTTGTTGTGTCCTTCGATTGCTGGATACAACCAGTAAATCTACAGAGATATGTCTTGGTATGAGAAGTTTTGTTACATTGTTTGCAAATATTTGGAACCCAGTTTGTTTTCTGGGTAGTTATAGTAAAATTCTAACTATCTAAATAAATCTCCTCTCTCGATCTTAGGAAATTTGATGACGTATAAATCGTTCTAAAATTAAACTGGTAGATCTACTTCATGAGATAGTGGAATTTGTCTCTTAATGACTGAACCCATCTTTGATCGAACCGTTACTTTATAAAGAACACCTGTGTTACGGGTTATTTAGGTTATGAATCACGTTAAACTTGAAATCCAGCTGACAGGCCGGAGGTGTTAAATTATTCAGAATTCATTACACCAAAGTTTTAAGAATTAAAACCGGTTTGATCGTCTTCGTCCGTTTTAAAAATTCATTCAGATACCATTGCCGTGTAAAAAATTGGAATCAATTTCTTTGTCTTAAGAACGGCATTACACAATAAATGTTAGATAGCTTAGGTTCTTAAGACTGCGGAACAATTAATGTGGCCACCGGTTTTTCGTGGTTCATGCTGCAACTTTGACCTCCATAGAGACCTGTACTTCCCTACTTTTAGCCCATATTATGCGGCGCTTCTCGAGATCTTCTTTGCTGATTTACACTCGAACCCGCTTATAAAACGAGTTTCCAAGTCAAGTAACGCCTAATTCTTTTGTTGTTTGATTATATTTTAATAACACAACATAATGCATAGTACCGTATTTAAATTTTGTCCTCTACTTTAAAGGTCATGCGCTTGCGCAATAGTTATTTTTCAATTGTTTTAAGTATGTGCAAAAAATAAGTGGGTGTTCAAAAAACTTGAATTATTAAAATTGAAACAATGAGTATGTCACCTACGACTACTACCTACATTGCTTGCATTTATAATGTTACTGCTTACTAGATATACACGTGACATTGTTCGCTTCAACGTATGAATTTGAAACGTATGTAAGACTACTTATTTTCCCCATAGTACAAAAGCAAGGTTTTTTTTCTCCTATATTTTAGGCCAAAACATGAACTTGATTTGTGCATTTTTCATTAATATTGGTCTAGTGTTTTCCTAATAGAATCATAATAAGAATATATATACTTTTGTATTTGCAATACTAGCATGGATTCAGAATTAAAAAACTTGGAAGTAATGTCAGCGATTCATTTAACAGACCCACGTATTCTTTATAACTTATTTGAAGGTAGCATCTTTAGTCTATGGTAGTCTATTATAGTCTCATTTTGGTGATTCGATTTGTCATTGTATTGTTACTTCGAGTGCCAGTGTCCTAGAAGATCCAAAACTACAAGCAAAATAATCTTAATTCAAATAAACTCTTTCACGTAATACGAAGCTACTTAGAATTTATTTTGTCAAGCTAGCTAGGAAGTTTACTTTACCGAGAAGAAGCAGCAAGAAATAAAGCAGTCTTGTAAGCTAGAACGATTTTCAAAACCAAACATTTAACATTATCTAATCTTCGATTGTATAAATATATATTCGTATTCTTAACACTGAATCGTCATCTTTGTTGTTTTGGTCTCGTTCTCTGTTACAAACTTATCAGGGAATATTAAGGGGAATGCCTGTCAAATCATGTTTAACACTGCGAAAACGCAATCGTGTTTACGCCTCGATGTATTCCTTGGAGGATGTTTGCAATCCATTAAGGTGCTACCGTGCTGTACTTGCTTGTAACTGTCGGTGTTATTAGCGTACGCTTAAACACGGAGTTTCTATCAAAAGTCATTATTTTAATACACAACCGTAGGATAAAAGTCCAGAAGGTTACACAAGTTGAATTCAAATTATCATACATATTTAATAGAGTTTGCTGTTACTTTGCGAGGATCCATAGTACAAGTTATGATAAAATTCTCTCATTTCGTAATTTAAAAATAGTTTCGGATTATGGACAAAATTATTTATTGATTAATTTTACAAGTATATGAGTATTTTGGATTGAATGTGGATAAATATGTGACGACAAGGCCTAAAAAAAGATGGTTGGATTGTTTTTAACATGACATGACAATATGGCATATAAAAGGAGTAGCATCAGAACGAATGATAGAAGAACGTGGAAGAGAAAAACATGTTGTGCCGACCACACTTAAAGAGGTATACGAGGGGGTTCACGAGCTCTCACTGTAATGATTAGAATGATGATGGATATTTTGGATTCAAACATCCAAGATCACATTTATCAAGGGTTCCCTTCCAATTCCGGCAGATACTGGTGAGTTTTCTATAATGTTAGCCTGGTATTAAAGCTTCAATTGGTCTAAAACTCATCAATCATCAGCGGATAAGCAGTGAATGCGTAACAGACAGGCAAACAGGCTTTCTTATTTATAATTTTGGTATGAATGTAACGGTTTATTTTGGTAGGCTATAATCTTGATACTGTGTGGTAAGTAGATTAAATTGACAGGCAACATTGATATCAGTTATTAATAATGAATGTTGCTGTAATCAGTTTTATCGCAGACCTTCACGTGTTGCATTGATTTCACTTGTTGTGACAAAATATTCTTTGGACCTAATAATACTCAAATTAAAATAATCGTTATTCAAATAAGCTCTTTTAAGCGCTTTTGAATCGTCAAGGATGAATATGATTAACGAAACTATAACTGGTTCGGTATCCACTAATACTATCCATAGTAATATTATAAAATAGGAAAGTATAGCTGTCTTTCTGAAACGCTTTCAAGCTTAGTCCCCTGGCAATATTGACTAAAAGGGGAAAAAAATAAATAATTTATAGTAGTGGGCGTTACTATGCGAACTTATATATTATATACATATATTTTTATTTGATACATATTTTTATTTAATTCGCGTTTGTTAAGAAAATCTATGTAATGCTATGTGTGTTAAGCACAGGCCGTTCTCATACCTTATACATGCATGCAGGATTATTTTCCGCACTTATCATAAGGTTAGGACATACATTCTACGATAAAATCTCCTGATGATGCTTCGGTTAACGGGGGTTGTCGTAGTGAATGCGTGTATTGCTTGTTGTGTTTCGCTGGTGTAAAAAAGTACATAATGAAAAACATATTTTAATAAAGCATGTTTTTTAGTCATTTCAAACAGTTTTTGGGTGACGTTGTTATGCACTGCAAAATTTATGTAAATAGGCGATAAACTTGTTTGTCGCGCGGAATATTGGGACAAACAAGACCACCGAATATCGAAAAACATCGTTAGGAATATACCGATCGTATCTATTATTCTATTCTTTAATTTTATTCGCGTTGGTATTTATTTATTTATACACTTTATTGTACACCACAAGAGAAAATCAGCAATAAAAACAAAGAAAACATAAATTATAACGTACAAAAGGCAGCCTTATCGCTTAGTAGCGATCTCTTCCAGGTGACCCTTGGGTTAAGGAGAACATGACCTGAGAGGTATTGTAAAATTGACCTAACTAAAATATAAATCTATACATATTATAAGTTCCCAAAGGCTGTCTGCTTGTATGTGAACGATTTTTTTTTAACCAAATTAGGTTACTCTTTTTACAAAAAAATTGTGCAGTTTTATTGACTAATTAAATAAATAAATATATGGGGCACTTACACACACGGTCGTCCATCCCCAAAGTAAGTAACTTAATACTTGTGTTATGGTAGACAGACAACTGGTGAATACTTATATATTTTTAAATACATACTTAAATACAAATATACACCCAGGCCCAAAGACCAACAAATTCATTTATAGAATATGGTGGGCCTCGGTGGGAATCTAACCCGCGACCCGCGGAACTGAAGACAGGGTCACTACCCACTGCGAAAATTAATTCAAAATTACTTATTAAAATAACTTACTTTTGCACTAGAAAATAATAAATCATTAAGCTTACCTAGTGCGCTTCGATTCATGTATGTGGAAATAATTACTGACATAGTCACATGCTTTCTAATTAATGACTTTGAGTGTAAAAAAAAATAATTCTGAAAGTGTACTGAATTTAATTTGATTTCAAAATATGGTATTTATTGGTGTCGCGAAAAACGTAACTAAAAAAATTAAAAGTATACTTAGTAATTAAAACAAGATGGTTTTTACATACAATACTATGTTTTACTGAGGTGTCGTAGAATACGGCTAAGGTAAGTCGACCTGCCGTGTGACATCCGGTTTCTTCCTTTTTCTTCCGGTTTCTTACGTTTTCTTCATTTCTTACCGAGGTGTCGTAAAAGGCATCGAAGGTAAGTAGACCCACCGTGTGGTATCCGGTTTAGTAGAATAGAACACCCTCTGTCTTACCGATTTTAAAATAAAATTACCTATAATAAAATAATAAAATAAAATTTAGTAAGCCCTGTGGTATCCGGTTGAATAGAATAGTACCATTCTCATTTTTTACCGAGGTGTTGTAAAAGACGACTAAGGTAAGTCGACCCGCCGTGTGGTATCCGGCTGAGTAGAATAGACCAACCTCATTTCTTATCGAGGTGTCGTAAAAGGCAACTAAGGTAAGTAGACCCACCGTGTTGTATCCGGTTTAGTAGAATAGAACACCTCAGTCTTACTGAGATGTAGAATACGATTAACGTAAGCTGACGTCAGGCAGGCGACGGTTGTAAAAACGCAGCCAAATTATGTGACAGCATATTTATAACATGTTGTGTCGACCTAACTTAGAGTGGAATAAGGGCAGAAGGAGGACTAGGTTTTACTCACGAAATCGTTTGCTTGGACATCAGTACCTTCATAAAATGTACCTCTTTACCCGTGATAATATCGAATTGTTGCTTATTTTTTCGGAAGTAAAAAAAGAAGCATTTAACAAAGAACACTTTCCCATTCATAATAATGTAAATATTGTTAAGTTTAATTTACTTATGAATGAAAAATCGATATGCGATCTTGATAATTTATAGAATTGGGCGTTACTTTGCAGAATTTCATAATTATCTGCGGTTATGATATGTTAACTAATTGCGGATTATACCAAAATAATATTATATACCTCCTGCCCTTATCCCTCTCTAAGTGGGGTCGGCACAACATGTTGTAAACATGTTGTAACTTGATTTGGCTGCGTTTTTACGAGCGGCCGCCTGCCTGACGTCAACTTACCTTAGTCGCCTTTTACGACATCTCGGTAAGTAATGAGTCTAATCTACTTAGTCGGATACCACACGGCTAATATGTGTGTAACAGCGATAGAAAATATTTGTTTTTTCGTGTCAGTAGTGGCATTTAGTTTTATAACGGTATTATTAATTTCACTTCTCATAAAATTAACATAAGGAGCGTCTCATATGGAAATCGATTCTTATGGTATGAAGAAAATAAGGTCACTATCTGTTTATTCAAAATAAATTGAATATTGTCAAGGTCCCGCTTACCCACAACGCTGGGGTTCTCATATTTCAAAGTGACTTTGGAGACTTTGTTTTTCCGGATCAATAGGTAGCGGTCATATAATGACAAAACAGAAAAAACCGAAACAAAGCAAGCCCGCGTGCAAAATTAATAATAATATTATTTTGGTATATAGCCGTGTGGTTCGGCTAAGTAGAATAGTACCACCCTCATTTCTTACCTAGGTGTCGTAAAAGGCGATAAGGTAAATCGACCCGCCGTGTGGTATCGGGCTGAGTAGAATAGAACACCCTCATTTCTTACCAAGGTGTCGTAAAAGACGACTAAGGTAAGTTGAGCCACCGTGTGGTATTCAGTTTAGTAGAATATACCACCAGACATTCTTACCGAGGTGTCGCAAAATACGACTAAGGTAAGTTGTCGTCAGGCAGGCGGCCGGTCATTAAAAATAAGAAGCCAAATCATGTAACAACATGATAATATGTTGTGCCAACCCCACTTAGAGCGGGATAAGGGCAGGAGAATGATAATGATGCTACACACACATACATAAAAAGAAATGAATATTAATATTCTAAACTTCTAAACATAAGGTTCGATTTCTTTTAATTATTTAATAGGCGTGCCCTTGAATGCCATAATGTCAGAACACTATTTCTTTAGAAATTAATCTCTATATCCTAATCTTAAAGAAGGCTTTGCCCAGATGTGGAATACTATAGTAGTATCAAAGAATCGCTGCCCGCGGTTCCATAAACATCTGTTCCCTAGGGAAGAGCGTGTGTGGTGCATCACTTATCGATAACTGCTAATCGATTTTTCTTTTTCATAACATAAACATCGATACGTCAGTAGTGCGTCACTATGCTTACCGTAAGGCCCGTAAGTGCGGCAGAGAGCGTAACATAGCGTCCTGTTTCCACATTTTTATTATCCCGCGGGTAGCGACTCTTTGATACTACTATAAGGTTTTACAACACAGTAGCTATCTCACTAGATCACAAAGTAAATAGCGGCCTGGTATTATCCCACTGCTGAGAATAGGCCTCTTCTCTCCGTCTTTGGAGAGAAGGATTGGAGCTAAGATCTACCACGCTGCTCCAATGCGGATTGGTAGGTTACACATATCTCCAGAATTCTCTAGAGATATGCAGGTTTCCTCACGATGTTTTCCTTCAGCACATCACAAAACACTAATTTATTTGGCTTATTTTTATATCTTGTTTTTGGCAATACTCCCGAAATCTATCCAGTTTCTGCCGTTATCGAACCGCGTCACGTTTCTCATACGGCTTAATGTCGTTTACCTACTTAGTTTTATACCAGTCGGTACGCCCATACTGATATGAGGACTTAAGTAACTTATACAGGGTTCCTTAAGGAAAAAGCGGACTTTTCCAAATTTCATTAATATTACTACAGCGGATTTGCTGCGAAAACGTTACAGACAGAATTTCCTATTTATAATATTAATATGGAGTATCGCAAGTAGTATAAAGAATTCATCATTCTCAAGCCCCTTTACCGCTCTAAACATGCTGTCACATGATTTGGCTACGTATTTTACGACCGGCCGCCTGCCTGACGTCAACTTACCTTATTCGTATTTTACGACACCTCTGTAAGAAAGGCGGTGGTCTATTCTACTTAATCGGATACCACACGGAGGGTTAACTCACCATAGTCGTCGCTTACGACGCCTCGGTAAGAAATAAGGGTGGTCTATTTTACTCAGCCGGAGGATACCACACGGCTAAAGTAATAAAAATAAATATTAGCTCTAATCCGCGATAAAGTAAATACAAAATACATATAACGCTAAATGTAGAGTGGATGTGGACCTTATTATTGGTTTTGTAACCAATGTAGCCAAACTACAAATTTTAATCGAATTTCGCAAATAGCGCATCTATGTTAATTTTTATTCGCACTATTCTACTTTAATAATTATTTTTTATTCTAATTAATTAATATAATAAAGCAACTTTTTAAAATTCCTATACGATTATTAATAATCGATTTCTTCGATTTGAGTTCATCTACATTTAAGAAATCGATTTATTTTTAAGGGAATAATTTGATTTTTAATCGATTTTTTCCACTCCAAATCTCATCCCTAGTAAGCGAAGCTTTTTAATCATACTTTAACGATGTTCATAATGTAAGTTCTAGGTAAGATGTCCAGAGAGAATTCCTAGAGTATAATATTTTATTCTATCTTAGAATGCCGCAGATTCGGTGCCTCGCTTTTGCAAATATAATAAATCTATATTATTTAATGTAGTCCGTATTCCGCAGGGCCGGGGTTACTGGGGCACTGTGATCGTCTGACGTCACGTCTCGATGTTCTGATGTCTGTGATGTAATACTGTGTAACGTGACTGAAATGTTGATTACGTCACGTGTTCTTGTTCGATTTAGGATTTCGTTTGTTATGTCACATTAGTGTCGCTTTCGCGCGCGCTCTTTGCCATTTTTGATAATCTAACGGCCAAAAAAATTACATTAAGAATTATAATTTACCATTGATGAATTTATATATATTATTACACAAACACCCAAAAAACTATACAGACAGACGTCTGTATGAGATCGATTTTCTCAAATTCTAATACTACTACTAAATAAATTTTGTATAGTTTTTAATAAAATATAATGGAATTGGGTAAGGTTTAGGTAAATAGTACATTCTCCGGAACGGCATAACTAATTTTGAGAGGACTTTCATTAGAAGATAAAAGAGGTTTTGAAGCAATATACAGGATACTTTTTATCCTAGATTTCTTGCAAGATTTGGATTTACGCGGGAAAAACATTGATTTTTCGCGTTGGCGAAGCCGCGAGCATTGCTTGCGCAAAATAAAATTAATAAACAATTTAGAAATATAATAAACAAAAAATCATTCAGGTAAATTTTTGTATAATTAAAATGTCTTCCATATATTTATTTTCATGGTCGTAATCACAGTGTTTAATTGCTATACTCTCATTTATATGTATTTTTACTCGTAGGAAACTGTTAATGGTTTAGGTTACCTTTTATTGTATTTTATTTATAAAAGCCTATAGGTATATCTTGTTGGTTTCTAAAATATTTAAATAAGTAAAAGAATATTATTAATTTGAATGAAATATAGAAATTTAGTGGGATAAAAATTCTTAGGGCTTGTTTCACAAGTTACTGATAAAGAGTCGGATAGTTAACGGACAAATAAACGAAGTAGCAGATTAATGTCTCTAAAAATTGAAAAATTAAAAAAAAATCCATTCACCCATCCATTCATCCACAGCCATTTTAAAATAGGTATTTACTATCCAGCAGATAAACAAAATAACAGGCACATGATCTACCTGTTAACTTATTAGGGATTTTAAATACTGAATAAGCCTATCAGAAACCTTAGAAACGTCAGACATGTTCCGAATAAGCTAACTGACAGTTCATTGGTGACTTGTGAAACAAGTCCTTAGTGTGTTTTCAAAAAATAGTATAAAGGTAACACGCGACGATAGTTACAGTGGCCAGTATTGATTTATACAAATTGCAGTCAACTTTATGCCTCAACATTATAAGTGGTCTGATCCACTTCCCGTTGTACCGCATAATGATTTTCCGACAGGGTGTAAAGGGAAAGCTAGTTTCGGCCTGTCTCACAAACCTCAACCTGTCCGAGATGAATTTGCCGAAGCTATAGGAGTATTAGCTTATGCAAATACCAATGAACGAAAAATCTATTGAAGCGTAAACTAAAAAAAATATTGTTGACAACGAAAGGGTCTTAACTGCAGGTAAAATTAAGAAGAGGAAAAAATCTGAATGTTTGTCCTATTTATACATAAGTGATATCCTACTATTATAAAGGCGAATGTTTTTTTACCCCTTTAACGCTTGAACGGCTCAGCGGATTAGTACGAAATTTTGCGTTCAGGTAGTAAATCTGGTATATATAGGTCGCTTTTGTTTTATAGGACCCCATCTTCCGATACCGATAAGACGAGGTCCCTGCTTGCTTGCTTGAGGTAGCTGCTTGCTTGTGTTGATGCAGACTTCTTCAAAATCAATGGTCAATACAGTCGTCCAAAATGCGCCGCTTTAAGCCGCGGTTCGCAAGAGGTCTAAAGGCGACGAGTCCAGGAATTTGTGAGCGTGAATAACAAATGCTCTTATAAAGTTTTCCCTGACGAAGCTTCTGCGCTCGCCCCGTCTCTGAAATGGCGCTCAAAAAAGTTTGCTAACGTTTTTTCAAATTAAACACACAACATAGAAGCGGCTGAAGAAATTGATGTTTTTGCTTGGCGCTCTGGTTTATTGAAAACTAGTTTTTGTTTGTGTCCACGCTCGATCAACTTCGGCCATTACGTTTCGCTTGGTAATAGATTAATAATTTTGTATTGGATTTCTTAATCGGTTTATGTGTCACCGGTACAAAGTGGATCTTGTCTCTGCTCTGGCTGTTGTGAACGAGGTCATCTTCGTCTCAATTTATGTATGTTGGAATGTTTTTCTTATTTTTGTTGACCATGAATGAAAAATATATGCAGATTAAAAACCAGCCAAATCTTTCTGTGTGTGGCTGTCTACCTGTATGTCCAATGAAAATTTATATCCATACTATTTTAAATGTGAAAGTCTATATATATAATATAAACCTTTCTGTCTGTTTATTCTTTTAGTTCAGTGGCATGCAAATGGAGAGACCTATGTCCAACAGTGGACAGACACAGATTGATGATGATGATGATGATGATTCTTTTAGTAGATATCGTTGAAATCTTCCTTATTATATTGATGAAATTTTAGGTATATTTGAATTTTATATACCGAGTTAACAATGTCGTACCTTTGACTTCATTCTCAATTTATATAATATGATTTCTCAATTATACAAAAAAAATCTTATATTATTTATTACTGCTCCTCTCTTATTCATCTTTGCGTGATGTTGTATAGTCTATAGCCTTGTAATATCTTACACTCAAAAATTTTTTCAAATGGGTCCAGTAGTTCTTGAGATAAGCGCGTTCAAACAAACAAATAAAATCTTCAGCTTCATATATTGAGTATAGATTGTTTGTGCCAGGGCCAAGGGTACTGTGGACTAAATAAAGCTTACAGGGCACTGTTGACTAAATCGACAAATATTAAACCTGAAGTCGTCAGACACTGGATCGTGCAGACCCTGTCTGGAGGCAGAGCAAACACCTAAGCATATCCTATGTGACTGCTCTGCGCTGATTCACCATCGACACTCTCCTAGGGTCACTTTTGACGCCCAATGGAAGATGTAATGATGTAAAATAAGTTAAAAACCTCGCTGCCAGGAAGATCCTGGAATTGTTAGTGGATACTGGCTTTGGCAGCGAACGTTAATCACTGGTGATCACAATAGATCAGCAATGGTCAAAGTGATAGCATAAGACTCGAGGCTCTGGATAGCCGCTAGTCCCGTAAAGAAGAAGAATAAGAAGTCCCAATTCGACGCCTGAGAACCTCTATACCCATCAGCTCTTCGTAATATGTGCCCTTCCAAACGGCATTACAACTTGTCTGATTAAGCTATAAAGTTAGTTTATTTCTACCAATCTTCTCGTATCAGATTTGATCACGTAATGACATTCCGAAGGTTCACCGTTGATATATTATTCATTGTTTATGTTTACCGTAAAGCCATTGTTGATGTGAACTCATTACGTCGCCACAATTCGCTCCTTATGGGATAACTGCGCATTTATCACATAAGGTAGAAATGGTTTGCATTCAATAGTCAACGGTACTTTCATAGTTTTCCCATTAGTAAGAGGCGGTATGTGCCGTTTTCTAGCTTTAGGTGTATTAAAGTAGCGGCCTGTTACTATCCCACTTCTGGGCTGAGGATTACTCCACTATCCTTTGAGATTTTGGATAAATTAAGCTAATCCTCCTGCCCTTATCCCACTGTAAGTGGGATCGGCAAACATATTGCAAACGTTGTAACTTACACTAGTCGTATTTAACTATTTTACAAACCTCGGTAAGACAGAGGGTGGTCTATTGTACTCAGCCGGATACCACACGACGTTTTGGATAAACTAAACTATGAGAATTATTAAGAAATAAAATACATATTAAAACTTAACAATTGGTTTATGTCTACATTAGTACACAAAAAAAGAAGCGATCCGCTGAATTTAAATTCAGTTTGACCTATACACCCTCGGACATTTTTCAAAAAACTAAAAACAGATATATGTACTTAGACACAAAAATCATCAGTTTTAGCAATAATTTGTTGAGTTAAACCAAGTATTATTTTCATGTTTTTCGACCCCTTGAAATACAAAGTTTATTTAAGACCTTAGGCCGCGCACGCACAATCTTTCGTTTTTTTCGTTTTCCATAAAGTTTTATTTTTGTCTTATAACAGAATTTGAAGTTTAAACGTTTAAAATAAATTCCTGTATTCCTTTTTTTTTATTTATGTAGCTTTACCGTTGATTGTACATTTTCTTATTTATAAATTTATTTTCTGGCACTCAATTCCACCCGCATTTAGTACAAAGATGGATAGTAATGTTTTATAGAAAAAATTGTCCGACATATGTACATATTAATGCTCTTCCCTATTCGGTATGACATGTGTAAAGTATCTCTCGTGATCAATTTGGAATCGATTTTGCTTGATCGCCGACATCGTTAAGTGGGCGGAGCAAGATGGATGGCTCTTGTTATCGTTTTCGGACTACTTACTGTTGGATAAAGTATCCTGTATTAAAGCTTTTATCTTGTACAACCAGTGCTTGCAATTTCGTTCACGTACAAATTATAATTTAAAAAATCTGGATTTTTTTCGAATTACCTGTTGGCTGTTAGCCCTAACACCGGGCGGGACGGGCGAGCACAGAAACATAACCGAGGTTGCGAAATGCGGACAGTAGAGTGAAGAAGCTTTACTAGTGTCTGGGAACGTCGTCTTAATGGTGCCTCCTGTGAGGCCGGACCACGGCTTAGGGTGACGTGTAGTGGAGGGCTGATGGTATGACTTTAATTAGTCATTACGGTGACAGAAGGGTGGCAAGAAGCCATGACCAACTGATGTCAGGAATCTGGGATCTGGGAGTAAATATCTTGAACACTTATAAATGTATTATGTAGTATAGCATAGTGGTAAATAATGTCCTCTTTATAGTGCTAGGTCACAAATAAAGTTTCTTTCTTTCTTTTCAATTACACATGTGTTTGTCCGTCTCTACAGTAGTAACTAGTTAATTGTTTTATGGATGACAGATGCCTGGTAAATAAATACATGTATAATTTTAATACATACTCAGAAATTGAGCTACAAAAATTAAAAAAAAACCATTTTGTTTTCTTGTTCTTACAAGTTATGACTGTCTTTAACACATGGGTTAACCAAATTTTATTGTCATAGCTTCAGTGGATCAATGGTAAAACCGTAACAAATTGACAGAATTGACAGACAAGCCGATAATAAAAAATATCAATTATTATATTAAGCTTTTATTTAAAACTCTGTCTAGAACTCTGTATTCAGTGCCACGGCGCATTTGAAATCATAAAAATGGTTTCGTCGGATATTTTATTCAAAGCGAAGCGTCAAGTTTTTATCGGGTGTGATGAATGTGTAATGGCTGCGATGTCGCTTTTTGTATAAACATATTATACAAAAAAATGTCGGTAAATTTTATGCAATCGTAGAATGGTAACACAAAGACGAGGAGATAGACATACACCAATGTTAGCTTCAAATTGACGATTCCAAAGGGCTTGTTAAAGCTAATTTGAATGAAGAATAATTTGAATTTTATTATGAATTTGATTAAAAAAGAGGAATATTTAATTTAAACTATCGTGAGGTATTCATAGTTGATGTATAGACACCGGCTATACCCAAGTTATTTTCTATCGGGTTAGCCCGAGTAGTTTCGAGAACACCCGGGGCACTTATTCATGAGCTCCTTACACAACGTTACTGCGGCGGGAACTGTTTACAGCAGCTTGCTGGGAGTGACTTGGGAGACGGTAGCGGCATGAATAAGTCATGAATAAGTGCTCCGGTAAGCTGTGGTAGCCCAGCGGTAACACCGTGCGACTCTTCCGAGAAGGTCACGGGTTCAAACCCGGGCAGACACCAATGAGTTTTTCTGTTAAAACTTATGTGTCTAATTGATAATTGCAATTTATCACACGCTTTTCGGTGAAGGAAAACATCGTGAGGAAACCTGCATATCTCTAGAGAATTCTGGAGATATGTGTAACCTACCAATCCGCATTGGAGCAGCGTGGTAGGTCTAAGCTCCAAACCTTCTCTCCAAAAACGGAGAGAAGAGGCCTATTCTCAGCAGTGGTATAGTAACAGGCCGCTACTTAAGTGCTCCGGATGGATTCGAAACTAGTCGAGCTAACTAGATAGAATGAGACGTGAGTATAGCCAGTTTCTATAACTTAACTAGGTATATTTCAACTAATGTATACAAAAATCTAAAAAAGTTATATTAAGCTATGAAAAATCACGATTTTGTTTCGGAAACTGATTATTGAGGGTACAACGCCAAAGTTGGCGCCAACAATTTTTTTCAAAATTGGCTTTGTAGCCACGCTGCGTTTATAAGAGAATTCAAAACGTTAGGTAAATTTTTGTGATTAGTGTTATAATTTAAAAAGACGCTTTATTGTGAAATAGTAGTACTGAAAATGTTGGGTACTAATTTTTAGTACAAATCAACCTTAATATTTCCCGTGAATTAGCGCGGAGGCTTTCCGAGAACGAATTCGCCTGTCATGTTCGAGGGTCGTTCAAAAAAAGCTGCACAGTAAAATACATCGTACAGTTTCAAATGTAAATACTGAAGTGGCTTGCTCCAATTTTCTGTTCGATGTTGGTCACGTGGCGCGCCGCATAATGCTGAGGGACAATATGGCGGACTCTTTGAAAAAAGCGATCCATTGTTTGAAGTTTTAAATTGCGGTGTTGTGCTTTTAAAATTTTTCTTGAGGTGCGATAAACTGTTTTTTTTTTGAGAATATATATACCTGATGTTATACCAGCCTTTGTTTTTTGCGTCGTCCCCTTGAAATGTATTTACATTTTTTAACATGTTTCGAGATTGTGAATTTAAAATGAGAATGTATTTGGGTCACAACTTTAGGATTATTTATTAGATCAGTGTGGTTGTTTATGGTTTTGATAAAGAATTTCTTTATAATGTCTAATAATGCTGACATTTTTAATGGTTTTTAACTCTTTTTTGTTAATTTTGATATACGATATAATTGATTGTAGTGAATATAAAAAGCAATGTTTGATGTGGCCGGCTAAGATCTATAAATACCTTAGATCTTGCCTTCCATAAATGCTCCTCACTGACTTACTCCAGATCATTTAGCTTTCAAGTTGTTAAGCTGTGGAATGATTTGCCAGTATCAATCCGGAAATCTCTTTCCCTTTCGGTATTTACGTTTCAGACTAGAAAATATTTATCTTAAGTATTTATATATTAGTAGCATCTTTCCATATATTTATTTTACCAAAATTAATTAATAGATTAAATAGTTCAATTTATATAAACTTTTTCTTTTTCTCTATAGTACCCCTATTCTGTTTCTTAACTTCTTCTCCTTTTCGTTCTGTTCGTCTTCAATTCTTGTCCTTTTCCTTCTGTTACTCAAAAGTTGACTGGAAGAGATCCTTTTTAGGGATAAGTCCACCTTTATACATGTGCTTTTTATTTTTTCGTTCTCTTTTCTAACTATATGTATAAAAAATAAATAAATAAAGCGAAATAGCGGCAAATCAATCGATTTTACACAGTACGATCCGGATTTGAATTTAGAAAAAAAACCGGAATTTTTTAATTCTAATACGACCAGACTATATATTAAGTGAACTGAACATTTTGACGTTTGCTTTTCGAACGGCATTTCTTTTATAAAAATGTTCGATAAAGAACTGGTTGGGTTATATCGGCAGACACGTCTGTCCGATTTTTGGCATGATAACGGCTACTTCGTATGGAACAAAGCGTGCTTTGTTTCAAATATTACAAAGAACGACTCTAGAATAAACTACTTTGTCTGTGCTTGTGCTATCGCCCACTGAATTATTCTAAGCTTTCTTAAGATCCTTCTGCGCCACCAAGTTACGGATTTCACCTCTGACAGTACGCACTGTTCGAGATATATCTTTTATACTAAAGTTAATATAGTTTTAAGATTTGATAGGCCAGCTGTGAAACCGTGTAACTCTTTTATGGGATCATGGGTTTAAATCTCGTGGAGGCAACAATGAGTTTTTTTTATTAAAACTTATACCATTAGATATCTCTATGAATATTTTTATTGCATATCTCTAGAGAATTCTGGGGACGTACATATAAGTTGTTTTGTGGCAAATTGGAATAAAGCGTAGCGTAGTGACTTATTCACACGAACTTGGTCAACCTATGGACCTCGCAGACAAGCTCAGTCACTCAAGGATTGAGCATGTTATGATAGTAATGTGTCTACGTATAAAAGTGTTGTCACATGATTTGGCTATTTTACGCCCGGCCGCCTGCCTGCATTCAACTTACCTTAGTCGCATTTTACGGCACCTCGGTAAGAAATGAGGGTGGTCTATTCTACTCAGCCGGATACCACACAGCATAACAAGTATGAAGTTAATTGTAACAAAATATAGGGCGGAACTCGGCACAATCATGTTGCTATAGAGATTCTGTACTCGCAAATGATACTGTAATTTATATAGCTCAAATTATAACGTCGAAGCGCGCGGCAATTTGGCGCTTTTATGAGCTTTCCCTCAAATTTGATACGCCCCCGGCCGTTATAAAATTTTGTATTGTCTGACATTTTATCACTCCTCGTTACGATTTATTATCTGTACGACTCATACTACAGTGAGTTTACTATCTATATAAAAATCCTCCTGCCCTTAACCCACTCTAGGTGGAGTCGGCACAACATGTTATAAACATATTGTCATATGATTTGACTACGTATTTAAGGACCGACCGCCTGCCTGACGTCAACTTACCTTAGTCGTATTTTACGATACCTCGCTAAGAAAGAAGGTGGTCTATTCTACTTAATCGGATACCACACGGTGGGTCAACTTACCGTAGTCGCCTTTTACGATACGTCGGTAAGAAATGAAGATGGTCTATTCTACTCAGCCGGATACCACAGGGCGGGGTGATTTACCTTAGTCGCCTTTTGTGACACCTCGATAAGGAATGAAGGTGGTACTATTCTATTCAGCCGGATATCACACGGCGTTTTGATCCATACAATATGACGACAAAAGTTTTATGTAATGCTAAATCTAGAATACTGATAATAATTTTCGTACTTGATGAATAAAAGGCAATCAATTAATTATACGTCGCGCTATACAATGAATGTAAATTCATTAACGGACAGTCTTGACTAACTAATTCGCTGTCACGTGAATATTTAAGATGTGGGTGATCTATAATGAAGTCATCAGTCAGTCAGTTCTTAATGACTCTGCATTATTTGTGATGTTTACTTTTATGCTGTCTTATGTGGTAGTTAGTTTAATATGATGTTTAACAAATCGTTATTTTATGTTACAACTACTTCGACTTTATATAATTTTTTTTATTATTATGTAATACTCAAGCAAGCGCTTGGGTATTGTCATATTTGTAGGAAAGTAATGCTTCAGTCAAATTTTTTGTAAAAAAAATCGCATTAACCCAAATGAATATTGACTCTCGTTTTACTCCATTGTCTAGTTAATGTAAAAATAGATAATAGTTTTCGTTCAAGTAAATACAAAAATTTGTTAAAATATGAGGATGAATGTCTTTGAATGTTAAGGGTGATCCCTTAACATCACAGCCGATTGTTTAGGCACACTGAGGCACTGGTTGCCTTGAGTCACCAGTTGCCTTGAGGCCCCTGCAAGCCAATCAGTGTTTAAACGCCATAGAGTTATAGTACTGACTAAAAGAGCCATAGTTTGGCCTGTGAGTGCGTATGTCCAACAAGTAATAAGAGAGAGCAGATGAAGCACCTATACTTATCTTTGTTTAATCACAAATACGCGAATAAATATTCATGGCGCGTTTGCAATTAAAATAATTTAAACATTTTGTAGCAAATCTTCAAAATCTTAATGCCTTTTTATGCAACAGAAAAGTTAATTGACAATTTGATCCAACTAAGCCCAGTTTGATAATAAACAAAAAAAAATAGACAGAAATGTCCCGTTTGCTTTCTTATTGGTGATGGACATATTTTAGGCTAGTTCCCCTACTCTATGCCTGCCATTCTATCAGTGTCTGAAAGGTCGCCATTGTTTCAGGTGTACGTGGCTCTGTTCAAGCCGCTGCGGGTGTCCCGCCGGCAGTTCCGCCGCGTTCTGATGTGCATGAGGAACGTGAGACACCTCAAGTGCCACGAGCTGTACGCGCACGAGAAGGTCACCAAGGTGGACAGCCTTTCGCTGGTGCTATCGGGGAAGTGAGTGTCATTTGTTTACTCCTAGCTATGCTCATTTAAAGAAGCAGGCGTTACTTTGTGGAATTCCATGGTATAGAAATTATGATAGAATCATTTTTTATTATCAGCGTTTCTCTTGAGAATCTATGTAATGCTAAGTGTAGGAAACAGGCAACGTTCACATCACTTACACATGCAGGATCAATCACCACACGTATCACAAAACGCCACCACAACACTACTACACACACTTACTATGAAAATTTTTACGATTGTTTCGCCCGTAACCGAAACATTATCAGGAGGATAGGCTTCACGACAAAACCGTAACGATAAGCATTGGATTATAGCAAAATAATACAATCATAACTTCTATATTATCTATGCTGTTCTTAGTTGATTATACGTTTGGTGTGAACGTGGCCTTAGAATCTGTATAAAGCATAGGTAGCTATAAAAAAAGATTTGAAGTATTCAGTTCGTTAAAAGACAATAGCGATTTTACCCCTCTATAAACAAAAGGTTCCACTACGAACATTAAGGATGTTGTGATAGGGGTTGTAAGAGGGTTACTAATGCTTGGCTTTGCTCTTCATGGTGTTTGTAATGATTAAAGCTAGAGTATACATATGGTTCCCAATCTGTAACATTATTTCTTTGTACTTCGTGTATTGGAATTAGGTATTTCTTAGGTACTATTTGCTATAATCCGTGAAAAAAAAAGAAAATATATGTAATGCTAAGTGTAAAGTGTACTTCTTCGTTCCCTCATTGCTGAGGATCGTGACCCTTTGTCAAATTGTCAACTGTCCTTTTCCAGGAGTTGTGTTCGGCAGCTCGGTATAGTGCGGTGCTGATGGCTATCCAGTTGTTCAGATATTTGGTCTGAACGTCGTTTCGGACTCTGACCTCTGAGTCTCTTTCCCTCTAGTTTTGCTCTGACAATCAGTCGCTCCAAATTGTCGCTAGAACTACGGGCAATGTAGCCAAAGTATCGTAGGATCTTCTACAAACAAACAGAAGACAGATACTGTGTTTTATTTATTTTTAGCTATTTTAGAGCGGAGATATTAGTGGGATGAACTGTTCAGGAAATTCTCAATAATATCACATCTCGAAAGCATTTACCCTTTCTCCATAGGCTTCTTAAAGTGTACTATTCATTTTTATACCTGATTATTTATAATTCAGATGGTAAGACCACGCTCCACATTTAACATAGCAAAAAGCTTTATCATTACTTTGTATTAGTAGTTGGTTACTGGAATGTTTAGCGTGCCAATTAAGTAAGCTCCAAGTGCGTGGTTCGCATATGATTCACCTTTTCTTAGAACGGCATCTGTTGTAGCGATACTGCAAATAAATCCTTTCACATGCGAACTTATGTTGGCTTATTACTTACTCATCCAGCTCGGGAATTCGGAATTCCTTAATGTTAGTAGTTTATATGGGTTTTAGCGATTTCTTCCTGCTTCACTCGGTAAAGTGAGCGAAGATGAAGGCGGCGTTGTGATGAGAACTGTGCTAAAATTTATTAGTTTAATTTTGGGAAACAACCAAGATCATCACCACTCTAAGTGGGATTGACAAAATATATCATCTTCCATTCTCTTTTATAATTCGTCAACTCTGACGCTACTCCTTTCTCTTTACTCGGTCTGCCTCTAGTGAATTATCCATCCACATCCATATTTAAAACTCTTTTGGTAACATGATTATCATCCCTGCGCATTATATGACGATACCAATGCAATCTCGCACTTCTCATCCTTTCTATAATGGGCGCAACTTTCAGACTAATAAACTCCCTTCCCTAATAAACTCATCTCGTATGCACTTTTCTTCTTAAGTAAGTTTATAATTTATAATTTATAATTATATATATATATATATATATATATATATATATATATATATATATATATATATATATATATATATATTACTTATAATTTATATATTATTACTTTTGTCTTTAGTAAGTCTTTAAAATAAAGACATATGTCATCACGAAATTTCTGTAGACCTATTATATAACAAAGGGAATAAAACTATTATACATTGTTTTGATATATCTCAAATGGATATGTCAGAGTTTTTTAATGAAAGCACTATGGCGGATTGATATTTTCCTGACAATATGCACACAACCTCAACAAAATTATACACCCAAAAGTACCTTCAAACTCCCTCAGTTCATTAAAGAAAAATCGTGAACATACAAACAGAAGGACGCGGTGGAGTCGTTGTTTTATAGTGAAGTTAACAAAACGAATGAATCAAATTAAGCGCGTGATGGAGGACTATTTTCAGTCTGAACTAGAACATTCTTAGAAAGGTGAATCACTCGTATCAAATACCAGCAATTCAGTCAAATTGGACATATTGCATTGGACAAATTGAATATATTAACTGTGTTATTTGCGTAATGTAGTTCTACTATTGTTATATTACTTCCATATTCCTTTAAGTGATCTAGTAATACACATATAAGCTACCTATTTTTTTTTACTATAAAGACTTTATAGTAATAGATTATAGAATAAGACGTTTCTTTATGGAGATACATTAAAAGTAATAATAATGTTCTTTTGCCGTATCGTGGCTCAAGCAAATTTGTATTAGGCTACTTTATGACCGACAGCGTCTGTCGGACTCTTAAAATTTTGAGATACTTATTTTGGTCACATTTGAAATGAATGTAAAAACTCTATGGCCATCAGAGTTATTCAACTCTACAAAGGCTAGCATACATGTTTATGACAAATCAAAATAATCTTTATTCAAATAAAGTCTTTCAAGCACTTTGTAATTGTCAAGGATTAATATGATTAATGAAGCTAATAACTGGTTCGGAATGTTGCTCTTACCTATAACAACCAGCAAGAATCTCGGCGGTCAATCTTTCAAACATTTTCAATTTTACATTATTAAACCGCAGTTTTGTATGAAGCTGAAAATATTTTCAAATCCAGACATTTAAATCTTAATATTTAAATGAGTTAATCTTGTATATATATATATTTTCCGAATCTCGGAAACGGCTCCAACGATTTTCCTGAAATTCAGCATGTAGGAGGTTTTGGGGGAGAAAAATTGATCTAGGTAGGTTTTATGTAAAAAAAAATTTGTTTTATCCCTATTTTTGGGCATTAAAAAACACTTGCATTTATATTGAATTGAATTTTCGCCATTAACTGTCAAGTCGACGTAGCTTATTCGGTTAGCGGGCAACCTCGAAAAATGTGAGTGCCAAGGATCGATCCCAACTAAATAATTGATTTTTTCTTTTTTTAAAGTTTTTTTTTGTAAAAAATTACCGAGCGAAGCTCGGTCACCCAGATATTATTCTTTAATTGTGTATAGGCATTTTCATTCATTTCTTACACTTAATATAAACCTTTCTTGTCATTTCTCTTAATTTAAATTATCTTAGGCTCTTTTCGTCATGTCCTGGTCAAAATATACAGTCAAACAAATTTTGCTTGTGTGCATATGTGTATTATGTATAAGCAATTTTGTACAAATCACGTCTATCCAGCTTTGTAAAGGTTCTCTTCTGTTGCTCATTTTCCAGACAAAATATCTATTCTTGAGATAGACGATTTCGCTCGACTCTATAACGGCAGCTATCAAAGACGAAAGGAGACTATTTTTAAAGTGTACTTTACTACAATGTTAAACACATCTTTAATCATCATATTATAGCCACTTTGAACCCCAGAGTGTGCCATCTTTGGGTCGGGGCCTCTCTAAAAGTGACCTCCACCACCTCGGTTAGACCATGCATCGGGAGCACCAGATGCATGGACTTCCTCGGGAACCTTTACAGGTGGGCGTCCGATAAACCCCGTTCGGAGCGCCCGAAAGTGACCACTACTCTTTATAGAGTCATACATGTATAAAGAATCTTATAGATTTATCTACTTCAATAGTATGTCTAGTCAAGCGTGAAGAGATTTTATATTTAGAATTATTTCTCAAATCGCTACGAAAAATACAGTATTAATTTCTGGCTCGAAAAAAGTTACCATGATGTCATTGACTCAACTTGGCAAATGTGTGCAGAATTTTATTTGAGTTGGATTAGCCGGTTTGTTCTTATCGTGTCATTCTATATGTGTGACGCAATTTTCAATGTATGTTAACGCTTATACCGCTCTTTAATTTTCGCTTGACACTTATCTATGTACCATCATCGTCATTTTTTAAGACATAAGAGTTTTAGTAAAACACTGTAGGATTTTTAAAGGAACTCTAAATAGGCTTTATGGGATCAACATCAAATTGATCATACAAGATGGTGTAAAATATTACAATTGTAATAATACTAGCTTTTACCCACAAATTCGTTTGCTTGGAATTTGTCGAGTGACAGGTTAATCATAATAGATAGCACTTTTCAATGTCATCCTATTCTTGTAGAAAACACAGGATTTATGTAGCTTATAAGTTACCCCGGTGTATAAGGAATAATTGTGCTAAATTTCATCGATATTAGTTCAGCGGATTGGCCGTGGAAGAGTTGCAAATATACATCCATACTCACAAACTTTCGCAGTTATAATATTAGGAGGATAGTATTATATAGGAAAAATTACATGCATGGACGTCCGTCCCCTAAAGTATTTTATACTTGCGTTCTACGAAATAGACAACTAGTAAATAAATCTATATGTAAATTTAAACTATCGTGAGTAGTATTCATAGTAAAAAGCCCGACTAGTTTCGACCCATCCAGGACACAAACGTCGTGTAAAGAGCTCATGAATAAGTGCCCCGGATGGGTTCGCGACTAGTCGGGCTAACCCGATAGAATAAGACGTGAATATAGCCGGTTCTATACATTAATTATAAATCTATATAGTTTGAAATACATAAATACAACTAGACTCGAAGAAAAAAAATGAATAAAATGAACGCCTACACAGGAATTATCGGTTTTTCGGACAAGCGTCAAAGGGAATCGCTGGGTAATATGTATGATCGTAATAATATGGACCATCGTGTGAATAATTCCACAATGATCGTGCCGTTTATAGACGATCATACGATCAACGATCATCGCCGATCGTTAAGAGTAGGCATCTTCTTCTTCATCTTCAACCGATGGACGTCTATTGCTGGACATAGAATAGAATAGAAATAATTTTATTTGACCAAAACACAAATAAAAGAAAAAATAACAAATAGAGTGATGGTCAAATATTGGTCCGCCCTAAGCGCAAAGATTGCGAACCTGCAAAGCTGGTTTTCAGGGTTAACCTAATGTGACGTAATGAACATGCTTAAGAACTGTTAATATTTAACAACTAATAAACTATTCAAACATATTCTTATATACTATTATCTTTAATATTTAAATGAGTTGTATCCAACGATTTTCCTGAAATCCACCATGTAAATGGTTTTGGGGGAGAAAAATCGATATAGCTAGGTCCTATTTAAAAAAAAAATGTTTTATCCCAGTTTTAGAGCAATGCTATAATTTATATTGAATTGAATTTTTGTCATGAACTGTCAAGCCCGCGTAGCGTATTCGGGAATCGGATGGTCACGAGAAATGAAAATCCTAGGATCGATCCCACCTACCCTATTATTATTTTTATTTGACGTTTCTTTTTTTCTTTATTACCGAACAAGGCTCGGTCAACCTGGTACTATAACATTAAACGACATAGTTCTCTTCATGGGATCTCCACAACACAAGATTTTGTACCGATTGTGTCCAGCGATTCAGCTCCCAGCGACCTTTTTGAGGTCTGACAGATGGACTGACCATCTACAGTAGGCATTAACGAAACAAAAACTACCGAAGCCTATAATTGTTTGTACCTGCCTTGTAAAGACACGTGTACCGTTTTAACGAAGTAGGGAAGTAAGCAAACTTCCCGACTTCCCAGTAACACGACCAGTTAGTGATATAACAGTTTTTGTGGTGATAAATTCTCCCACAAACAGACACGCTGAGAGACAGGTTGCAGGTACTGTTGTGTAAACAAAAACAAACGGCTTTAACTGTTCTATAAGCATAAACAACAGCACTGCCTTGTGTGTGGTATCCAGGTGAGTGGAATATATCACTCACATTTCTTACCGAGCTGTCGTAAAAGGCGACTAAGGTTGGTTGACCCGCCATGTGGTATCCGAATGAGTAGAATAGACCACCCTCATTTTTTGCCGAGGTGTCTTGAAAGGGGACTAAGGTAGGTTGACCCGCCCTGTGGTATCTGGCTGAGTAGAAGAGACCAACTACATTTCTTACCAAGGTGTCGTTAAAGGCAACTAAGGTAAGCTAAAGGCGGAGTCACACGGCATGTCAGCCTACCTTAGTCGCCTTTCACGACGCCTCGGCAAGAAATGAGGGTGGTCTATTCTACTCAGCCGGAGTCCACACGGCGGGTTAATTTACCTTAGTCGCCTTTTATGACAAATCGGTAACAAATGAGGGTGGTCTATTCTACTCAGCCGAATACCACACGGCAGATGTGATGCCGCTAGTATTGTCATTATATCTTCATTCTTATGTCAAGAAGATGTTGCACGTGAGTTTTTGTGAATGGAGCCGGTTGTACAGTTGAAAGCAAAAGTTACTCGCCTCATGCGCGACTCGTAGGCCGCCGTTACGTAACGCGAACCGGTAAGTACCGGTAAGCGGTACCGTAGGACCTTGGTACACATCTCGACGGTGACTTTTCCATTTAATTGACTTTCCATATAGGGACATATACATTTATGGCTTGGCCGTAAACAAACCTCGGCTGTGAACGAGCTACTTAATTTGAACGTCCTTTAAAAAAATTTGTAACGGCCTGTTACTATCCCACTGCTGAGCATAGACCTCTCTCCGTTTTTGGAGAAGGGTTGGAGCTACGATTTACCACGCTGCTTCAATGCGGATTATTATTAGGTTACATATATTTCCAGAATTCTCCTACGCAGCGCCGGCGGACTACTCTCTCTCCGTCTTACGAATTTTCGATCAATTTAGTCACGTGTCTGGACGCGAGTTTAACATTTGTTACCCATCACAAAAACTCCACCACGCTGCTTTTACGAAAAGCTTTAATCTTTTTTGTAAACTATACTTTTGGTGCTTTTAGCGCTGCGTAAATATACAACTAGTTTTTACCCGCAACTTCGTTTGCGTGGAGTGTTATCGCGTAATAGGTTGATAGTAAATGACGCTTTACAATGTCCTTATATATGATAAGGAATAATTAGGCCAAATTCCTTCGATATTGGTTCAGCGGATTCGGCGTGAAAGAGTAACCTCGTTAAGAAAGAGGGTGATCTATTCTACTCAACCGGATATAAAACGTTGCGTCAACTTACCTTAGTCGCCTTTTACGAGACTGGAAAGGAATGGGAATGGTCACTCTACTCAGCCGGATACCACACGTCTGATCGTTTTACCTTAGTCGCCTCTGAAGACTCCTAGGTAAGAAATAAGGGGGGTCTATTCTACACAGCCGGATACTACACGGAATCCACTTAGAACATTCCATTGAAATCCGTTTAGTAGTTTTAAAGATTAGCGTAAACGCACATCGTGACACGAGATTTTTGTATATAAAGATATACTTTAGGCATCAAAGGTTACTAAATATGGGATGAAAACGGCGTAAAAAGGTATACTCGTCTAGTCACTATGGCTAAGCTGAAAGTGCTCTCTCATCGCTAGAGGCCTTTGTAGTAGCTCTCAAGGTTTTAATGAAGATTGTTCTTACATTACCGGCTTGAAACGTTTGCTTTTGATCTTTTGTAACACTCGTATATGCCTCAGCTATACTTATTTTAAAACAAAGTCCCCCAAAACGCTATCTGTCTGTATGTATTTCCCAAAATCTATTCAACGGATTTCGTACAATTTTTATTTAAAAGGTAGTACAATTATTCTGGCAGGTTTAAGTTGATAGTATATAACGGTTTCATGTAAATTGTGTCGAATTAAAAAAAGTTGTGCAGTTCTAAAAAACTCACCCTCTGGGAGCTTTGGTCGCATGCTCCGCGTCAGAGATGCATCAGAGATACACTAAAGTAATGGACTAGAGAGTGGTACATCTATATAAATAATACAAAAAAGGTCCGCGACAGCATGTCTCTATCTCTTATAGTTAACTCACAACAATTACTTTTCTGATTAAAAATTTCAATTTTCCACTCGGACAAAGCCGCAGACACAACTGGTATTATTATAAAATAAGTCCTCAAATACTGTCTGTCTGTACGTGATCGATTTTCTGAAAATCTTCTTAACGAATTTTAGACCACTTTATTTCTTACCGAGGTGCCATAAAAGGCAACTAAGGTTAGTGGATATCAGGCAGGGGGCCGGTTGTAAAATAACCAGCTATGCATCTCACATGTTTAAAACATGTTGTGCAGAATGATGGTAATAAATGCATGAAGTACTTTTAAGTTTATTGCTAATAGATAGAAGTGACAGTTTTAAGCTGTGGTAGCCCAACGGTAACACCGTGCGCCTCTTTCGAGGAGTCTAGGGTTCAAACCCCGGGCAGGCACCAATGAGTTTTCTAGTAAAACTTATGTGTCTAATTGATAATTGCAATTTATCACACGCTTTTCGGTGAAGGAAAACATCGTGAGGAAACCTGCATATCTCTAGAGAATTCTGGGGATATGTGTAACCTACCAATCCGCTTTGGAGCAGCGTGGTAGGTCTTAGCTCCAAGCCTTCACTCCAAAAAAAAAACGGAGAGAAGAGGCCTATGCCCAGCAGTGGGATAGTAACAGGCCGTAACTTACTTACTAGATAGAAGTACCCGGCGGGGGACTTTGTTTTGTATTATTTAAATATAGGATTACTAATATAACTTAATGAAATATAATTATTGTAACAAATAATATACAGTGAACGTTACAGTTCCTATATATACTTGAACTCATTAACAGCAAGTTGTCAAAGGTCTTTTAACAATGATTTCTGAAGTTAACCTTTGTATTAGCGAGAAACGGTTATTACATATTATAAATGCGAAAGTATGTCTGTAATATTTTCACGGCTAAAGCGCTGGACCAGTGTTATTAAAATTATGTTAAATTGTAGTTTTTTATACCTTGCGAATATAAAGAATAAAAACTTGCAAATTGCACCTAATTTAACATTATTTAAGTTTAAGTTAAGTTTTCTGTATGGTATCCGGCTGAGAATAGACCACCCTCATTTCTTACCGATGTGTCCTAAAGGGCGACTAAAATAAGTCGACTCGCCATGTACCACACGGCTTACACTTAGCATTACATAGATTCTCTTAACAAAACACGGATTACCGCAAAATAATTCTATAGTAACGTTTTTAAATTTTTATTTATTTTTATACATAGAAAAGAGAAAGAAAAAGTAAAAAAGCACATGTATAAAGGCGGACTTATCCCTTAAAGGGATCTCTTCCCGTCAACCTTTGAGTAGCAGAAGGAAAAGGACAAGAATAAACAACTTTAGTACATTTAAAGAATTTTATTCTTAAGGCACTGATAGACGAAAAGATTTTGCTTAAAATATCGAACTATGCCCTTCTGAGTTTCATGACGTATAGACAGTCTCTAATGTTGTTTAGTATATGTTTATTAACGTGGGCGGGTTACCAAGTAACGGCTGACCTGACCCGCCCACTAACAATTTGTAGACATCAAATTTCTGCTAAATTATTACCGTTTCAGACGACCCAAGTTGTTAAAAAAACAGATTTTAAACAAAAGTAATGATACAATTGTTATGATATAATCCTCGTTTTATAAGAAAATTTATGTAATGCTAAGTGTAGGAACCACAATCTGTTCTCATACCTTATACATGCAGGATTATTCACAAATTTAAAAAGAGTCGTGCATGCATGGATACGCGCATATGATTATTCGTGTATGTGTTGTGCGATGCTGTGTATGTGGATGATGGATGGTATATGGCTAGGGGGAGGCCGAAAAAGAGATGGATGGATTGTGTGAAAAATGATATGCATGTTAAAGGAGTGGCACCAGAGTTGACGAATGATAGACGAGAATGGAAGAAGAAGACATTTTGTGCCGACCCCACTTAGAGTGGGATAAGGATAAAAGAATGGTGATGATGATGATGTTGTGCTATGCCTCACTCGAGCCATTCTTATGCCACCATATATAACATGCATAACTTTTGATATTAAATAATTGAATTGTTCACTTGTGAAACTCAAATGATACCTAATATACAATTTACCGTCATTTAAAAAATAGCTTGTATATTTCAATTTGGCACCGAAATCTTGCATTGCATTTAAATGGCCCGGAGTTAAAGGGCTAAACTCGTGTGGAGTCCATTTTCGGATTGCCCCCGTGTGGGGCGTGGGCCACATTGTGGGAAACACTTGTGTATACGATCTTGGGTGCGTGAATGCGTGTATACGATTATGGGTGTTAAGATAATTGTATACGACCGTGGGTGCGTGGATGCGTGTATACGATCATGGGCGCGTGTATGTGATCATGCGTGTTTGCGTACTTGTCTATTACGTGCATGCATGCTAGCATATGTTCACTGTTATCATTCTAAGGGATATTCACTCTATTAGATCTTGCAGTTTAAATCCAGCTGCTCTCAAATTCAAATTCAAATAAAAAATATTCTTTATTCAAATAAACTTGTAAACTAACTTGTAAAAAAGCTTTTGAAACGTCAACTCTACTGCTGGTTCGGTAAGCTGTTCCTATCGAGAAGAGCCAGCAAGAAACTCGGCGTTTGCTTATTTAAAAATACAATTCTTAATACTAGTTACATTTAATGGTTTCTATCTTGTACAGGATTCAACAGTATTTATATCCACGCATTCTTATTGTCTAAATAATCCTCAATAGGTATAGTAGGCTTTCTGTGTCAGCCTCTCCTTAATAGTTTTTAAACTGCTGTAATGGCAAAGCTAAAATTGATTGTGGAATGTTATTGTAATATCTATTTTATGTACAATTTAATCACAAAGATTTCATATATATCTAGTGTCTGAACGTTTCACTATCGCTCCGAACATTCGATACGTCATTTATGAATTCGTTTCGTTATTAATTGAATAACTCGCAGCCTCCACAAGATGTTCGCACGTCTCATCTCGAAGCAATGGGAACACGTCAGTTTCGCAATACAAACTAATGATCCATATTTCGTGCCGAGGCTCTTAGGCAATTGATTTCGTCACTCCCATCTCCAATTAGTCAAGCACTTTCCGAATGGTAACATTGTTACGATGCCTTACGAATATATAGTGGATACCTTTTTTGTTACATTAACACACAAGAAGCCGACTGAGTAGAATAGTCCACCCGCATTTTTTTCCGAGGTGTCGTAAAATACGACAGAGGTAAGTTGACGTCAGGCAGGCGGCCGGTCGTAAAAACGCAACCAAATCATGTGACAGCATGTTTATAACATGTTGTGCCGACCCTACTTAGAGTAGGATAAGGGCAGGAAGATGATGATAATCACACAAGAGTGGTATCCGACTGAGTAGAATAGACCACCCGCATTTTTTCCCCGAGGTATCGTAAAAGGCGACTAAGGTAAGTCGACTCGCCGTGCGGTATTCGACTGAGTAGAATAGACCACCCTGATTTATTTCCGAGGTGTCGTAAAAGGCGACTAAGGTAAGTTGGCCTACCGTGTGGTATCCGACTGAGTAGAATAGACCACCCTCATTTTTTTCCGAAGTGTCGTAAAAAGGGACTAAGGTAAGCGACCCGCCTTGCGGTATCCGGCTGAATAGAATAGACCACCCTTATTTTTTTCTGAAGTGTCGTAAAAGGCGACTAAGGTAAGTTGGCCTACTGTGTGCTATCCGGTTGAGTAGAATAGACCACCCTCTTTTTTACCGAGGTGTCGTAAAATACGACTGAGGTAAGTAGATGTCAGGCAGGCGGCCGGTCGTAAAATACGTAGCCAAATTATGTAACAACATGTTTATAACATGATAGGCCGACCCCACTTAGAGTGGGAGGAGGGCGGGAGGATGATATTACAATATCACATAAGCAGTATCACGACTAAGTTCGCGTCAACTTATGTGTTGAAATACCCTCAATTATGTACAATGTGTTTATTTCTATTACCGAAGGAAAAATGAGAATTTTTTCATCCTCTATGTTTATGTATGCTAGCACTGTATCTAAGCTTATATTAGACCAATATTTGTAGAACTTTGTAAGTATTTGTTATTTATAGTACCTGGCTATTATTTATGATATAATAATTCCCGATTTTCCTTCAGGATCAGGAAACAGTACACTTCATTTTATTACAACGAAGTAGTACGTAAAGTTGTTCTATTGTAAACGGTTTATTCCGATGCACTCACTAGAGCTGGAATTTCAGGACTGTGTTACAGCGAAGTGTAACCTACTGCGTCTACAATAAGTTTAAAAAAGTAAAATCCCACTGCTGGGCATTGGCCTTCTCTCTTAGTCGTTCCATCATCCTGCTGCCCTTATCCCACTCTAAGTGGGGCACGACATGTTATAAACATGCTGTCACATGATTTGACTGCGTTTTTACGACCGGCCGCGTGCCTGACGTCAACTTACCTCAGTCGTATTTTACGACACCTCGGTAAGAAAGAGGGTGGTCTATTTTACTAAACCGGATACCACACGGTGGGTCAACTTACCTTAGTCGCCTTTTACGACACCTCGGTAAGAAATGAGGTTGGTCAATTCTACTCAGTCGGATACCACACGGCGGTCGACTTACCTTAGTCGCCTTTTACGACACCTCAGTAAGAAATGAGGGTGGTACTATTCTATTCAGCCGGATACCACACGCCTCTCTTAGTCGTTCCAATAATCGAAATATTTTCTCAATCCACAAACGATGCTAACAATTCTAGTTGCTTACGTCACACGTCGCTTATTTATTTTTATTTTACGTCAAATATTGGTCCGCGGCAATTAAAACATTCCAGTTGCATATTTACGAATAGCGTTCGTTCGTCAAAAATATTATATTTTTCGTGTATTACTAATTTTCTAACGCGACATAATAGCAACGCGCATGTCGCCCCTATTTACATTTTAAAACGACGCAGCGTCACCGCTCGAACGGCCCAAAGTGACTGCGTTTGATATCAATCATAAGTCCGTGCTAATTCTTGACGCGACATAATCACAACGCGCATGTCGCCGTTATTTACATATTAAAACGACGGAGCGTCATCGTTCAAACGGTTCTATATTCTATAGTGACTGTGTTGGATATCAATATTTTCTCAATCCACAAATCATATGATACAATCACAAATTACGTAATGATATCAGTCATTCACGCATTTACGCGCTAAGTATTGGCGCGACATAATCGCAACGCGCATGTCGCAGTTATTTACATGTTAAAATGACGCAGCGTTACCTTTTAAACAGTGCTCTGTACAGACTTCGTTTTGTATCAGTCATGCATATGCAGTCATCCACGCTATGTTTCGACGCGACATAATCGCGACGAGCATGTCTCAGTTACTTAAATGTAAAACTGACGCAGCGTAATCCTCATACCTTTTGCTACTGTTTGATGTCATACAATTGTACTGCTTCACGAATGTCTCACAACCTTACAATCCAAGTCCTACCAACCATCCAATACATGTCATAAATATAGTGATTGCGTGTGATATCAGTCATACACGCGTTTCAGCGCTAAGTCTTGGCGCGACATAATTGCAACACGCATGTCGCCGTTGTTTACATGTTAAAATGATGCAGCGTTACCTTTTAAACAGTGCTCTGTACAGACTGCGTTTGGTATTAGTCATGCATGTATATCCATGCTACGTTTCGACGCGACACGCATGTCGCAGTTACTGAAATGTAAAACTGACGCGGCGTAACCGTCATACCTATTGACTCTGTTTGATGTCATACAACAGTAGCACTGCGTCGCGATTGTCTCACAGCCTTACAACCCAAGTCCTACCAGCCAGCCAATATACGTTATCCTAAGCTATATTCCTTCCTGCTTTACGGTTTTCCACGATTTTCTAGAAGCGTTCTATTTGCATTTATCAAAACAACGCGATTACAAACGCGCCTAAGTCTCATATTGTTTCGTGTAATAGCAGGCAGAGATGAAACCAGATATCTATATGATCATATAAATACATTATCTAAATGCAAATTATTGTTTCAATAACATTTTGGTACATAAAAGCATATTATTAATTTAATCAGGTTACGATTGGTGTAATCAATATTTAATATCGGGTAACCTGTGTTCATCGAATCGAATTTATTGTATAGCCATCGACATACAAGAGGCATTGATTCTCAAATAATTCGAGGTATTATAAATCAGATGAATAAATATTGGTTTTCGTTAATTCTGTAAATTCATATTTTTGAATTGAATTGTTCGTTATAGAAAAAGTCTATACCCTCATTCTACACCCCCGTTCTATGTCTATTATGTATATAAGTATTCATTAATATCTGTGAAAATGCTAATAAAAACATCTTCTAAAGTATCAATACTTAAACCTTAACCTTTATGACTTAATAAGTATACTCGGAAAAAGAGATGATTCTACAAGATTCCCGGAACATAACAATAGCATTGAGATCCTATCAGAAACTTAAAGACGATAGATACATAAATGTTAGCGAACAATGTTATTGCAATCTAAAAGCACGATAGTTTATGTAAAATCTTAAAGATTTTATCAAGAAAAATCAAGAAAAACAAAACCATCAAGTTAAAAATTAGTCAGGTATATTAATTAAGAGTTTAAAAAATAAATATTTTACGAATTATAGATGTAAACAAAACGCGTTACCCTTTAATGATACCTTAAAAATGCACCATGTAAATAAATACGATAGAAGCCGTATAATCGATTTTAATCAGACTTGTTACGAAAGTGTTTTGGATTGTTCTGGAACCTATAATCCTAATTTCATTACCAGTTACATGTTTGCTGCGTCAGAGAGGCCTATTTGCAAACGAGATGAATACGTTATACATAATGAATTTTTGCATCACTTACAATGAAAGCTGCAATAAATAGCTTTACTTACTACTAATCTCGATTTTATTCTGTAAGCTCTAATTATTAAACATTTGATTATAATTATCAATCTAATTGGAAGTAATTTTAACATTGATTAATGTGTATGTAAAGGGTCCATTATTAGGTATATGTTTTCCATTTAAACGTATGGACTCATTATTTTTTTCCGACAGAGGTATACATACATCCTACTAAAACCTGTTTATTCCTGCCAATTTTATGGGATATCAGTAACCTGCCAATTAGCATTAAAGTAGTCTGGTGGTTGTGAATACAACTTCCGTTTCACCAAGGAAAGAGGAATAGTAAAATGTTTTTAAATTACTAGCGTAATGCAGCAACTTAAAACTTTCGATGAGGATGAAGATTGTTTGTCTTTATGGACCATTTTGTCAATTCGCTCGGCATCGTACAATAGCAACATCACGACCACACCTGTCTACGGCTGTTAAGATACTGAGCGTCGCACATACAGCTATGAATACACGGCATGTATCATTGCATACACTACCTGCATGTATCATGACTACGTTACTATAAAATAAACTACACTAACTACAGTTATAGAAACAACTAAAGATAATATTATATTGGTATAAATAATTGCATAAATAATAAAGAGATCATTGGTAACAAAGCTATTGCGCAATAGAATAAATTACCTATGTTATCTTGTATCGAGCAGTTTTTAGCTCAGGCCAAGGTTTGTTTATGCACTACCTTCATTTTGACAAGTTGCCAATCTTTTACACGGCCCAAAGCCAGAGATCAGATCAGTTAATGGTTGGATATAAAATAATTATCTTAAATGTAAGTGAAGTTGATTTATTGTTTCAAATTAATATGAATTTCAGTTTTGACAAGTAGACAATGATTTTAAGTGGATCTAATTTAATTAATAGTACGCAGAATCTTAGGACTTTCAAAATCCCAAAGAGTTTAAATGCTGCTAGAATCTTCATTAGCTGACCTTCCAGACTTTCTGAAGTCATAAAGGTGCCGATAGCTTATCTCGGTTGCTGATTTGCTAATCTATGTTTATTGCTATTCTTATTTTAGATACGAATGATAATAATATGGCCATTGATTAAATATTAGTATTTACATACACAATTATTCTGATCCGAGGATCAGGGAGGGGACACTGTTTAGAGAGCCCTTGATCTGGAGATGGAGCACTCCGAGGCAAAGAAAAGGCTGTTGGTGGGGAAGGGGGCAATGTACAAACGTTACACTGTCCTCACCACCAGCACTGTGGTGGAGCATTATCAGATTATTAGTCAGGTAGAGTCTGACATACCCGCCATTCGTACTCCCTTAACACCAGTATCGTGGTGGATTATCAGGTTTTTAGTTAGTTAGAATCCGACATACCTGCCGTTTCTTTTGGAGCATCGACGACCCATGATGGATTTTCTTGACATAAAAAGACGTCTGCTTGCGTGTTCGCGATAAACTCAAAAACGACTGAATCGGTTTTATTGCTGATTTCACCGAAGAGTGATTGACGACGAAGTGTTTAATTAATTATGATTAATTAGTGTGTAATTAATTAAATTTTTTTGTAAATTTGTTGAAATATCTGTTGATAATTTCGGAAGATTGGACGTTGTTTTAAATTTGATGAAACATTACGAATTTGATTTCTTATCTAAGTCTTAACTCTCTGTAACATAGTTCGAAGAAGTATACCTCACTGAAAGCTTATAAATTATGCGTAAGACAAAAGATCCCTTGTAAGTTATAAATTATGCTTTAATACTCGCTTTATTCATCATCATCATCATCTTCCTGCCCTTATCCCGCTCTAAGTGGGGTCGGCACAACATGTTATAAACATGCTGTCACATGATCTGGCTGCGTTTCTACGACCGGCCGCCTGCCTGACGTCAACTTACCTCTGCCATATTTTACGACACCTCGGTAAGAAAGAGGGTGGTCTATTCTACTAAACCGGATACCACACGGTGGGTCAACTTACCTTAGTCGCCTTTTACGACACCTCGGTAAGAAATGAGGTTGGTCTATTCTACTCAGCCGGATACCACACGGCGGTCGACTTACCTTAGTCGCCTTTTACGACACCTCGGCAAGAAATGAGGGCGGTACTATTCTGTTCAGCCGGATACCACACGGCGTTTAATACTCGCTTTATTGTTGTTGATAAACGTTACAGCTTACAAGTCTTAGGAGTCCATTAGACTATGACCTTTGTTATGTCAGGACTACAATGGACGAGTGTATATTATGGTAATATGATAGTAGGGTTAATGACGCAAGAAAAGCCATGATATTTGACACGACATAGTTTCCACGTGGATTAATAGGTCGTATGATAATGACACAATAATACACTATAAACATACGTGTTTGATTATAATAAGTTATAAAAAAATTGCTTTCGATATATCGCTCGCTTAGTATTAAAAAATGTAACGGCTGTTACTATCCCAATGTTAGCCTTTTCTCCGTTTTTGGACAGAAGGATTGGAGCTAAGCTACCACGCTGCTCCAATGCGGATTGGTAGGTTACACATATCCCCAGAATTCTCTAGAGATATATAGGTTTTCTTAAGATGCTTTCCTTCACTGAAAAGCGTGTGATAAATTGCAATTATCAATTAGACACAAGTTAATAGACAAACTCATTGGTGCCTGCTGGGTTTTGAATCCATTGTCATCTTTAGATATTCGCACAGTCTTACCGCCGGGCTATGACTGCTCGTCGCTTAGTATTAAAGTGAACTAACTCTAAAAAGTCGTTTTGTGCCAAATTGGAATAACGCGTAGCATAGCCCCTACAAAACTCGTAAGCGTGAAATAGATCCATGACTTGGAAGAGCGTTTTCCTTAACGTTTGTAATGGTTCCTAACGTGTTATGGCATTGTAATAAGGATTACAAAGTATATAACAATTATGCCAAATTTTGAATTAGGTCACTTTAATAGTAAGCATGCGATATATTATCTGTTTAATAATTATGACCGATTCTAACAACGATTCTAAAATTCAAGATCCAAGAGGGGACTTAATTCCAATTGTTGGCACAATTCGAACTACACTATTCTAAAAAGTGAACATTAAAACACTCGACCGGAAATAAGGAAAAATTCTAAGCATATGAGTAAATGATTACAAGATTAGATAACAGAATCATTTGCCATCTATTAATAATATATATCTTGGCGGTCACTCTTTAAACATTTTCAATTTTACGTTTTTAACCCGTAGTCTTGAATGAAGCTGAAAGGATTTTCAAATCCAGGTATTTTTGTCTTGCAAATAAAATTGCAATGTGTTTAAAAAAAGTAGTGCTTTAAAAAAAACCAGATACAATTACTAAATCATCCTAATGCCCTTATCCCACTCTTAGTGGGGTCAGCACAAAACGTTACAAATATGTAATCATATGATTTGGCTACGTATTTTACGACTGGCCGCCTGCCTGACGTCAACTTACCTTAGTCGAGTTTTACGACTCCTCGGTAAGGAAAGAGGGTGGTCTATTTTACTCAACTGGATACCACACTGTGTGTCAACTTACCTTAGTCGCCTTTCACGACACCTCGATAAGAAATGAGGTTGGTTTATTCTACTAAGCCGGATACCACACGGTGGGTCGACTTACCTAAGTCGCCTTTTACGACACCTCTACTGTTATTGTGTGGTACTATTCTATTCAGCCGGATACACACGGCACATACAATTTAAAAAACTAAAGTAACTAAGCAAGGAGTTAACTTAAACTACTAAAATATACGTCAGAAAAAGAGTGGAGTTAATTTTTTACCTCAGTTAAGAGGTATTTCAGCTGCTCCGCCGGTCGTTTTAATTAACACGGTCTAAATGCGAAGTTAACTCTGTTTCAGCTTGTTTCCTTTTGTTTCTAATGTTGGACAATTACAGACCTGTCACGGTTAAACAATGAGAAAAGAGTTTGCTTTAGAAAACCTCGCCAGACCTAGTTTATTTATATCTGCATGTACACATATTATTAATCAATATAAAGTATAGAACAATATTGTAATAGGTAATGTATAGAACCGGCTATACTCACGTCTTATTATTCTATCGGGTTAGCCCGACTAGATTCTAACCCAATAGAATAATAAGACGTGAGTATAGCCGGTTCTATACATTAACTATGAACACTACTCACGGTAGTAAGTAACGGCCTGTTACTATCCCACTGCTGGACATAGGCCTCCTCTTTCCTTTTTGTGAGAGAAGGATTGGAGCTAAGACCTACCCACGCTGCTCCAATGCGGATTGGTAGGTTACACATATCCCCAGAATTCTCTAGAGATATGCAGGTTTCCTCGCGATGTTTTCCTTTACCGAAAAGCGTGTGATAAATTGCAATTATCAATTAGACACATAAGTTTTTACTAGAAAACTCATAGGTGCCTGCCTGGGGTTTAAACCCTAGACATCCTCGAAAGAGGCGGAAGGTATTACCGCTGGGCTACCACAGTTTCTACTCACGGTAGTTTAAATTAAAAATATTGTAATACCTACATATATGCATACAAACCTTTTTTTGTATTGTTTCATTTTTTTTAATATATTTGAATAAAAATACCCAATAATTGAATACCGAGCAAGGCTGGGTCGCCCAGGTTTTTATTTATTTGACTAGCAATCGCCAGCGGCTCCGCCCGCGTGGAAAGATTAAAATTGTAATATACCATAAAAATGGTTAAAGTGGGTTAACCTTAAAAGCTAGACATATACTGTCGCGGACTTTTATTTAGAACTTTGAGAGGGGAACAATTTTGTAATACATGATTTTTTAATAACTATTACCGTTTACTCAACGCACACAAGGAAAGCTTTAAATTTTGCCGTTTTCGTAATATTTTTTATTGCTGCTCCTCGGCTATTCATCTTAGCGTGATGTTAGCCTATAGCCTTCCTCAATAAATGGACTATCTTACACTGAAAGAATTTTTCAAATCGGTCCAGTAGTTCCTGAGATTAGCGCGTTCAAATAATTAGACAAACTAACAAACAAACTCTTCAGCTATATACATATATTAGTATATTGTAGTATAGTAGATTGTATTTTCTGTTGTTAAATTTTTAGGTATTTCATCAATGTTTCAATATAATTCACTTGCGATACACCATAAGAACTTTTATAGAAGCAGAAAAGCCGTTTAATGGGATTCCCATCGATCCGGGTTTCACCGGATTTGCCCTAGTTTTAAAACAGGTTAATAAATCGAATAGTTTGACCGGTTTTAAAACTCCGTAACTCAATTTATTTGTTTAGAATAAAATAAAAGTAAAGTGAAAAAATTGGACTGTTACTATCCCACAAGTGGGTATAGGCCTCCTCTGTATTGGAATGAATGGTGTTAGCTAAGACATCACGCTGCTCCAATGCGCATTGGCAGGTAACCCATTTCCCCAGAATTCTTCAGAGATATGCAGGTTTCCTCCTCATGTTTTTCTTCACCGAAAAATGATATATTGCAATAATCAATTAGTCACTACTATATATATAGCTGAAGAGTTTGTTTGATTGTTTGAACGTGCTAATCTCAGGAACTACTGGACCGATTTGAAAAATTCTTTAGAGTGTAAAATAGTCCATTTATCGAGGAAGGCTACAATTACAGGCATTTAAATACAGGCTAGAATTAATATAAGGATTCATTGTTAATGTATCTATAATATATCGTTGGTGTATCAAATAAATAAATATATCAAATAAATAAATAAAATACCATCACGCTAAGACAAATAGGAGAGAAGCAGCAATAAAAAATATTACGAAAATGGCCAAAATTTAAAGCTTTCCTTGCGTGCGCTGAGTAAACGTTGAAAGTTATTAAAAAATCATGTACTACAAAATTGTAACCGTCTAAAAGCTTTAAACTTTTAAATAAAAGTCCGCGACAGCATATGTCTAGCTTTTAAGATTCACCCACTTTATCAATTTTTATGGTTATCAAAATACTATATTACTATGTTAGATATTATATTGCAATCCTTGATATGATGATTTATGTAATGGATATGACGTCACAAAATTTATAATTTTCCAGGCTCGTGGTTTCGCAGAACCAACGCGCCCTCCACATTGTGTTCCCACACCATTTTCTGGATTCGCCTGAGTGGTTTGGAGTTTCGACTGACGAATATTTTCAGGTATGTAGTGCGAAAGCGTAACAGACAGATAGACAGATTTTCGTATTTATAAGTATTAATCTAAGTCTAAACATTGCGTCAATTAAAGAAGAGAAGTGTAAGATTATGACGTTGTGGACATATCATGTTGTGGGATGAAAATCATTTCACCAAACTAGTGTTAAATATGAAATGTGAAGAATTACATGGATATAAAAAGAATGGCGCCAGCGTTGACGAAATACATGAGCAGAATGGAAGAGAAAAACATGCTGTGCCGACCACACTTAGAGTGGGATAAGGGCAGGAGAATGGTGACTTAGTAATACCTATTTATGAAATTGTGTCAATTCCAGGTGTCGATAATGGCGATGGAGGAGTCAAGAGTCCTAGTGTGGCACCGCGACAAGCTTAAGTTGTCGATAATGTCGGATGCCTTTTTGCAAGCTGTGTTTGATCACATTCTCGGGCGGGACGTCGTTCATAAACTAATGCAGGTCTGTTATATCACACTACTAGCTAGTAATAGCGACTTTAAATTCGGTATTATTTATAGGCTTCATATTCTCATGAATATTGTACCTCGACTGAGACCTGCCCGTGAATATATTGTCCTGCACATGATTTTTCATTTTGTCATAACTCATCAACACAAGTCATAATAAGTTATACAAAATATAAGTCAAGTTAAAAAAGCTTTTAAAAAACCTTTGAGGATTTACCTAGTCCGGAGCAAATCCTGACAGCAGCATCAGGTTATGCTAATCATAAACATGCATTGTTATCGGGGCTGGACAAGTATGTAAAATTTCAGCTCAATTAGACATCGTGATGTGGGTCAAATTTAACTTGCAAGATGCCACCTTCACATACATACAAGGGAAGTTAAATAAAAGCTTTTAGAAAGATAAATATCCAACAGTAGCGATGCAGATGAGCGCTAAAGAATCGCTTCATGAAGTGACCGTATGCGATCACCGCCTTTACTAACGATGTCTTAATTAATTTTCGATACCTTCGAATTAAAAAAATGATCTTAAAAATTAATTTCCATGTCATTTCACTTTTATTACAAAACTAATCGTGTAATTTATTGATCAATTGGGTAATTTATTAATCGGTGTCGCGGCATACATACGGACTGCCTTGCACATAGATCGCGTGCTGGCCGGTCACGAGTGGAAACACTGTTTATTGTCCAATGATATCCATATTTATATAATGCATATTAGGGATTGCGAAATTCTGGAATGTTGTACTTTCATGACATAAATAGTTATAAGGCAGCCTTTACGTCCGGTAGAACGTCTGGAAATTTTCTAAATAGTTAGAAGTCAGTCTTTACTTCCGCTAGAGTGTGTGGAAATTTGCTTAATAGTTAAAAGTGTGCCTTTACTTCCGCTAGAATATTTGGAAATTTACTTAATAGTTAAAAGCCAGCCTTTATTTTCGCTAGAACGTTTGGAAATTTGCCTGATAGTTAAAAGTTAGCCTTTACTTCCGCTAGAACGTTTGGAAATTTGCCGAATAGTTATAGTCCAGCCTTTACTTTCGCTAGAACGTTTGAAATTTGCTAAATGAAATCGAAAATCAATAAATGAAAGACACGATTGTTTTAATATATTTTTAACGTATAATTAGTTTTCCATGATGTAGCTGTTTTACCTTATCATAGTAAGGCGCTTTGTGCCATCTTTTTCGCTTAGTATTAAAGTGACCTAATTCAAAATTAGGCTTAATTGAGTTAGATAATGTAATGCTTATTTCAATGCCATCTGTGACATAAAGAATCTATTAAAAAAGCTGGTGTTTTCTTGCTCTTCCAAGTTATGGATCTCTTTAAAACTCACAAGTTTCACAGGCGCTATACTACGGTTTATAGCAATTTGCCACAAAATAACATTTTTAAAATAGATCACTTTTAATACTTAGCGTGCGATTTATAAAATTATTGTATTGTCATCAGTTCTTAATAAGTGTACAAAGTTTGGATTAGATTCTTTTCTAAGTGGGTCAAAATTGAGTTCAAAAAGTCGGTTACAAACAAGCAAACATAAAATTCTATAAAGCCTGTTAAAAAGCAATATTTTTGATCAATTAAATATCGAACGGGATACTTTTCCTTTTCCAGGTGAGCGAAACGATGTCGGTCAGCAACGGTCATCTCCCTAACAGTTACGAAGAAGGGGAAGACAAACCTATGCTGGTGGTGAAAAAGGCGGGTGACGGGCCAGGGATCACGGCGTTGCTCAATAGACAGCTGCAAGGTAAAAAATCACTACCAACATAATCATTATGAAAATACACAACAGAGTTGGCGAGTCTGTTAGTTTCTATACATATTAAGCATAGTCTTTTTCATCGTTTAGTTTAAATGTATATCTTAGAATAGGTAGTTAATAGCATTATATTATTCATCTTACATCGTATTATTCCTATGTGTTCCTGTTGCCCAGTGTATTTACGATTGTGTTAGATGAATTAAGTTGTACACAAAGAAGTTGTACAAAAAAATACACAAAGTTTGTTTAGTTCGTCCAAAAAAAATCCGCAGAAAAGCATTAAAAAACAGCCTTCACACAAGACGACGCCCTTAAGTACCCCATTAAATTCCTGTGTTAAATTACTTTGGCGAACCTGAAACGTTCTCTATGCATGTTGTCTTTTTTACAGTAATTTTGTGTTTGAAATAGTTAAATTTTAGTGTAGTGTAGTGTAGTGAAGCATGCCAGATAAGAAGTGTCTACTTGAGTACAAGACACTTTTTGTTGTAAATATAGTGCGCCATTATTAATATATAAATATTGAACAGATTTCATTTTAGACTCTTAATTACGCAGGACTGTGTCAATTTATTATATTTTTCAGGTCAAATTAATTAAACTGCTATCATACTTTTATACATTGACATAACAAAGTATTTGTTTGGTTCAAAAGAGCAAATTAGTTTTTAAGAAAATATTAAGCTTACTGTCCACTGAGGCGTTATTTGACGAAGACTTGTAAACTACAAATGACGCAAGGCCTAATTTTCATCGAGCTCAAGTCGATTAATTTGACTTAAGTATATCATTAATCCTTACCCCCATTGCTGCATTGTTTCAATTTATTTATCACTAGCTTTTACCCACAACTTCGTTTGCGTGGACTTTTGTCATGTGATTAGTTGATAATAGATGGCGCTTTTTAGTGTCATCCTATTCTTGCAGAATTGTCAGGATTTATATAGCCTATATGTTATTCCAGTGTGGAAATAATTGTGCCAAATTTCATCGATATAAGTTCAGCGGATTCGCCGTGAAAGAGTAACAAACATACATCCATACTAACAAACTTTCGCATTTATAATATTGGTAGGATTATCATCCTGCCCTTATCCCACTCTAAGTGGGGTCGGCATCTTTTTACCATGTTGTCACATGATTTGGATACGTATTTTACGAAAGACAGCCTGACGTCAACTTACCTTAGACGCATTTTACAACACCTGGGTAAAAAATGAAGGTGGTCTATTCTACTCAGCCGAATACCACATGGTTAGCTGACACGTGTTGTTTGACTTGACACATGTAGCTGACAAATTTATTTTTTCAAATAAATTTGCGAATTATTTTAATGTTTGCTTTACCATAGCATGTTTATTTAGGATTATATCTATATATATAAAAGAAAGTTGGTCTAAGTTACACTATTTATAACTCAAGAACGGATGAACCAATTCGGCTGAAAATTGGTGGAGAGGTTGCTTAGAACCAGGAGACGGACATAGGATACTTTTTATCCCGTTCGATCGCATTTATTTTATCCCGTCAAGTCGCTTTAAAACGTGATATAACAAAAACGACTATGACAGTAAAATAATAAAACGCAAATTTCAGTGGAATAACAAAACATAAATGACAGCTAAACGTAATTTTGTCTTTGATTTAGTATGGAAAAAAATTTGACAGTTATCAAAATAATAGTGTTATAACATGTTTTTAATACAACCTCCTTCTTAGAGTTGGTCATTAATATGAAAAAGCATTGTGGCTGTCATATGTGTCATTAAGTTGTTGAGAAAGAGTAAATGGGTTGATTCTGGGAAAATGTTTTTATTTATTGAATAAATATAATAATATAATAGTATAAAGGAGAAATATCGTCGTTTATTATATTCAGAAGGGGATGTAACCTAAACTCACAAATAGAGCGGACAAAAGGAATATCTGGAAATTTAAAGAGTTTAAAGAAAAGACAAATGACGATCAATATCTTGAGACAACACGGAGACTGCGAATTTCGTATAATTTGAGAGATAGTTGCGATATGCGATGCTATGGAATAAAAATTGGAGTTTTTATTGGAGAGATTAATGATGGTAATTGGTATTCGATTTATTAACTCTGTAAGATCAACGTGACGATGTGCTATGTGAGGCCATAGACGCGCCCGTGACTATTGATCTATTTATATATATATCGATAGAACTGTCAGCTAGAATGACGATTGTTCTCTGGATTTGTTCCAGTTGTAACGATTGTTTTCTAGACTGCGGCCATCTGCAACGACTGTCAGCTAGACTCTGCCTAGATGTGGTGATTGTTCTTTGAGCGTTATCATTTGGGAGTCTGTTTACGTGTGTATCTGCTGAGTTGGTTGCCACTTATTGAGCTGTGTAATGCCATGACAGTGGTTGAGGGTGAGCTTTAGGTGCGAAATGCTTATGGTGCGAAAAGCCTAAGGAGTTGAGCTTAAAGAGTTGAGCATAAAGCGTGAGCTTAAAGAGTTGAGCGCAAAAGCGTGAGCGTAGTTCTGTCATGTCATGGCATGTGCGGTTTTCTTTTACAGATTAAAAGAGCAAGTATTAAGTTTCTGGCTGATTCTTCTCAGTACAATCAGCATTCCGAATCAGTGGTAGAATCATTCCCAGAAGTCAGCTTATGAGATGCGGGGTCGCAAATGTTGTCAGGATGGTCGACTGTTACAACATGTTTTTAATACAACCTCCTTCAGAGTTGGTCATTAATATGAAAAAGCATTGCGGCTGTCATATGTGTCATTGAGTAGTTTTTGAGAAAGAGTAAATGAGTTGACTTTGGGAAAATTGATTTTTATTATTGCATAAGAATAAAGGAGAAATATCGTCGTTAGTTATAATAGCTAAACGTTACTATATAGTATAAAACAAAGTCGCTTTCTCTGTCTGTCCGTATATCCCTTTGTATGCTTAAATCTTTAAAACTACGCAACAGATTTTGATGCGGTTTTTTTAATAGATATGGTGATTCAGGAGGAAGGTTTATATGTATAATCTAACATATTATAAATATTCAATATGGAATAAAGAAATACTATCATTTTTGAGGTTTCCAATGTGATGTCGTAAATAATTACATTTTTTTCCGTTTACATTGCAAACGTAGGCTGAACCCTACAATATTTGTCAAAATAATGTACTAAGTATTTGTACACCTTGAAAAGGTCTACAGAAAACTCCGCGATGGTATACATAATTAAGTCTATCTTTTATGGATAGCCCACAATAGCATTTTATTGACATTTTCTTCTTCATTTGTAATTTAAATGAACATTTAACATACGAAGATATTACAGATTTAAAATGCAGGGTATAGCGATTGCGCGCTTTGTCTTATAGCACTTCGAATTTAGCTGCGATTGGACGGGTTTTTTTTCACATGGCCAACTAGATGTCGCTTTATCAAGAGTAACCTCTAAATAAAACATGTTTGTATTGTGTAATGAAGATTCTTTCTTTATGACAAGAAAGCTGTGAATGTTGTATATAAAGACATTCTGTAATTAATTGTAAAAATAAAATACTTAGGGAAAATGTAAAAGTAAATAAGTAAAAATGTAGTATATAAATTTAGATATTCCAAAGATAGCAGGGAATCTTCATGGTATAGGGAAAGGGGAATTGTTTTTTTTTATTCAGAAAAAAACTCATGGGTACCGCTGCCCGACGGGGACAGGCGGTTATGTCGGACTCGCACCGACTAAAACGACCTGTGTGCTCCACCACGGTGCCGATGGCAAGGACAGGGTATCATTGTACATATTGCCCCCATCCCGCCGACAGCTCTGATCCCAGAGAACAAACACCTTCTCCGGGTAGGGGCCCCTCGAAAGAGAAGCCCCCCTCCGCTAACCGGTGCATCGGGAGCATCAGATGCACCGACCGGCTCGGGGACCTGTAAGCCAGGCGTTCGATATACCCCGTTCGAAACACCCGAAGGTCCCCAGTTAGGGCGGCAGACGATGGGCTTGGGCGAGTCACTAACACCTGGACTCACCAGCAGCAGATTGGAACCAGAACAACAGTTCGTGAAACCGCTCCGCCGCCTCTCTCCGCCCCCCTCCGCAGAGCTAAGGGAGGCCATCGCTGCCCACGATCGCTCCCTGCCCACCGTGTTTGTTATGTCACGGTCGACAGGGAAAGACCGCGCCCCAAATAGGGGCCCCAACACCTTGGTGGGCGTTTCCGCCCCCACCGGGTAATTTTTTATAGAGGTTTTCTTCCTCGCAACCCGAAGGTCCCCGTTCCCATTGCTGGGTTTCCGGGTTTCGCCGACGGTGGCCGAACCATGTCCAGCCAGACTTAGAGTAAGCCAAACCGGACCCGTCGCTCATTAGGGACAACACCCCAACCCCCCCGGAGTCCCCGGCCAGATTGCCCTCTGCTAATCAGAGGGACAACTGGATTGGCCACCCCAAAGTGGTCCGTTCGCCAAGACTAAGCTTGCCCAGGGTGCGCCACGAGGAGGCCGACCACTTTGGCACCCCAGGGGAATAGTTTTATTCCAAATTTGACGCGTGTGGGCCACGGGCAGTAATGAATAAAACATAACTACTGGATAGATTTTAATCATTTTTTTTACTGAGTGACATAGGCATTGACATATATATTTTATACCCGTGCGAAGCCGGAGCGGGCCACTAGTATCATATATAAACTGCTTTATATGAAACTAACGGCGGTTTTTTAAGATATTTAATTTAATATTTTTGTTTTCAAAATTTATTTCATTGATGTTTTTGCATGGCCGGATACGATCATCCCGTTTGCCAATGATAAAATGAAGATAAGATACTGGTAAATAGTCTGTATTGTAAGTCAGTTTACATGGGTAATTATAAGGAATTTAAAAATAAAGTATGGCAACACAAAAAATACTTCATACTTGATGCATTACGTTATTTAGATTTTTCATGTTTTTAGTTTTTTGTTAGGTTTTATCATTTCTATGTTATATCTATTTGTGAAGCACTAGCTTACATTCGATTGAACAGCAATAAGGATTTTATAAAATTTTGGCATATCATAACATTATAAATAGTTGTTCATCATTTTTGAATTAATCATTTTTGACGGTTTCATACCCGCAATGTTTAGCAAATTCACCAACATTTGTGTCGTGTGATAGGTCGATAATAGATGGCGCTTTTCAATGTCATACTATTCCTGTAGAATTAACAGGATTTCTATAGCCTATACATTATTCCGGCGAATAAGTAATAATTGTGCAAAATTTCATCGATATTGGTTCAGCGAATTCGCCGTAAAAGAGTAACAAACATATGCCCATACTCACAAATTTTTGCATTTATCTTTAATATTTAAATGAGTTAATCTTGTATGTATATTCGGAATCTCGGAAACGGCTCCAACGATTTTCCTGAGATTCAGAATATTCAGAATAGGTTTTGGGAAAGAAAAATCGATCTAGATAAGTTTTATTTAAAAAAAATGTTTTATCCCTGTTTTCAGCCTCTAAAGTTTTTTTTTTAAATTCACGTTGAATAAACAATTTTTCGTCTATCAAACGTAAAGTCCTGGTGGGTAATTTGGGGAACGGGCGGTTTAGAGAGGTGAAAATACCTAGGATCGAGCCCCACCCGCCCTATTATTTTTTCATTTTTCTTTTCAATTTTTTTGTTATTTTTTTTTACATCATTTTTAAAATTAGGTACTTCTAAACCAGGTAAAAACCCAGGTACTTATGTTAGTAGCTTTTATCTGCTTCTTTCACATATGTAGCAGTGCCTATTCCGTATAACTATATCTATTACGTTTTATTTTTTGTGTGTCAAACCAACAAACTGCGCAGATAGTATTTCAAAACTTTATTCCTCTGGTAAAAACAAGGGAATGCAACAAATTGTTACTCATGTAAACTAACTAACTGAACAGCCTCCTACTGTATGCTTGGTGTCGTAACGTGTCGTTGGTGCAGGCGAGCACGCGCCGTTGCTGCGTCCGACGCCCTCTCACGCCTGCTGAGCGACGGAAACCCCCCATTATCCCCCCCCCCCATCCACAATATTTTCCCCCATTATTCCTCCTCTTTCCTAACATATCAACTCACTTTTATATTCACGGCTAATGTGATTGCACTTTTTATATCACTTGTGACTACGAAGTACAAAATTTTGAGTTTTTATGACATATATAAAAAGATATTTTTGATAAATACATTTGCAAAATTTTAAGGACCAGAATCAATGTTTTTGATACACTTTACATGTTAAAAAGTCACAATAACGCCGCAAAATTAGTGCGCACTCTACACATTGAAATTAAAAAAAATAGCAATTGCAATGGCCGCTGTTGACAATCGTAAATACGCCCATAATGTTGCCAGTAGTAGCTCAACTTAAAATATCTTATAAATCTTCTATACTATATTATTATTATCTCAATCTTAGTACAATTTAAGACGGTATAACTGTTTTTAATTTTTTCTATAAACACTTATTGCCTAGCAATATCATAATAATTTTTATCATCTGATTAGCCGATTCCTTTTCGGCTTTTGGATCAAGCTTGATCAATTTAGGTTTAATGATTTTGGTGCCTATCGGGTTCTGGTTTCACGAGAATATATTTTTTTTTAATTTGGATTTCAATGCAGCATGAATGTCGTTAACTGACACTTATACATTGCAAATACCTAACACTTAAAATGTTTTGATTTAAAATTAATAGTATAAACAGAAAAAAATGCTTAGCTTTTTCGACTTTTTACGCATACTGTCAGATCCTAGTCATTGATAAGAAATATGATCGTTGTTTACGTATAACTCAATACTTTATCTATGGCCTGTTCATAATCATATTTACGATTGTCAATTTACTAACCTTATTCCGTCCCTTAATAACATTTCGATCACGAAGTAAAACTGTTGATATTATTTTTAGAATCTCCGTGTTTCATAGTTTTAAGTTTTTTTTTGCTTTCTAAGAATACCATGCTCAATTTTGCCTCGTGATTCGTTTACTCCTAAATTTATTATTGTATCTAACATATTATTTAGAGAGTATTTAATACTAAAATACTGTCATATTTTTATATTACATCGAGAATGTATATATAAAATATTATGCCTTGTTTCATGTCCCCATTTTTTTAGCAATTGTAGGCTATCAAAATATTTTTATAACATAATTTCTTTTTTAAACAAAACGCATGCATAATACACATATTGTATGTATTTTTTTATAATATCAACATCCATAAAATATTTTCCTACAATTGAATGTTATTCCCCGTTATTTCCTTCATAATTTTAAATAACAAGTACAATTTGTATGTAACGATAAGTATTATTTCCACGTAAGTATATCACAATACAATTATTTCATAATAAAATTTGACCAAGACATTATGACGGGTTTAAGTTAGAATTATTCTGCTGGAGATTAAGGATTAAGGAGAATAAATCTGACGTGCAAAAAAATGCATGAAGTAATTATAATGTCGGTCCTAGTCTTATATGTGCTATTATCTCTCTATTTAGGTTATTATGTGTATAAAATTTATTATCTAATATATGGGTCGAGATAAACATGCTTGGCATAGTCATTGTTGATAGCTACTGTCATATCACTTGTGTTGTTACTTGCTCAAGTCACTAGCGTGTTTTGAACGATGCACAGCTTTACGTACACAGATAAAAAATTCAACTTGCTTTTTGTTTTTTTTTAAACACACTCTTTACAAATTAAACGACTTAATTTTTTATTTAAAAAAATTAGGTGAAATTCATTCTCAATTTAAAATGACTGAACAAGTTTGGTATATCTTGACCATACACCACAATGCTTTAAGACCTTGTTACCTTCACTTCAGATATATTAGGGTTAAGTATGGTTTATGTGAAGCTTTATAACAAGAATAATAATTATTAATATCCTTGATTTCCTTATCCTTTAAATCCTAACCAAAAAAACATGTTTGGACGACCGAGACTATTAAGGTAAATTCTAATTTGTTTTTTTTTCTTCTTGAAATTTAAAAGTTCATTTTTTCTCGATCATTTATAAATATTAAGTTTGCACAATTTGATATACTTACACAAAAGCAAAAAACAAAAAATTACACTTCAAATATTTTTGATGCAATATTCACAAAAAGCAAGTTGAAAGTTTAGGTGTTAGAATATGAAAACCTTAGTTTTTTATGTTGTTAGTTTATTTTAGCTCTTAATACAAAATCAGTGATTATTTAAATTTAGTCATTTAGGATTCATGAAATTTGGTCTTTGCCAAATGATGAAAGCTCCACATTTTCTTTTGAATCATTTAAAAATTACTTAGTTTAATAATGGTAGATACAATGTTTTAATTTTTTATTTACCGCAATTAATCTAAATTTCTGTCACAACTCTTTATTTTAAAAATAGTTACAAACATTTACTCATATGTATTATTAGTTATGCAGATAATTTCGAAAATCATTCAGAATTTTGAAATAACTTTATGTTTATCAATCCTAATTTAATTATAGACTTTGAAACATTAACAAAGAAAGATAACCTTTGAAATGTATAAATCCAATTTTATGGAATAATTTATTTTATAGAAGAAAATTTCAAAGTACGATGTACTGTATAATTGATCACAATTTATTTAATTAAAAGTAACTAAAGATTAAAATGTTTTGCTAGAATAAAGTTCCAAGAGAATAATAACATACTATGCTACAATTTATACAACATATTGTTTATTATTTTCTAAAAACAATAACATAATAGAATAAGTAAAGATATTTTAAGTTAAACTCGCAGTCAAGCATTTATCTTTATCAACATATTATCATTATCAAAGTTAAATAATAGAAAAATTGATATAATTTTGGTAGTTTATTTTATGTCAAAGGTACTGTCAACTTCTTCTAGCTTTATTTAGCACACTAATTTTATCATCTCAAAATTAATGAATTCTAAAATGTAACGCTTGTTTCTAACAAGTTTTTATGTTTAATAGCTACGGATCCAAACGCGTGGCGTCTAGGACGCATCGACGAAGCAGACCATGAGACACCCGTTTGAGGGCAAGCACTGCACGTAGCGGTGCGACCGCTAGTGCACTCCATGCCTTATCCGGGCCAAGAGGCCAATACGAACTGTTAACGACCTCCTCAGGGATGAATTAGACCTTATTGTTGGACTAGTAACGTTTGAATTTGATTGTGCGAATGATGTGATATAAGTCATACTTAGGTCCATTGGCCGAGTCATTCGAGATCACATATGAACCCTAATTTTTAATAGTTTTCATTGAAATCATTAAAGAAAGGATATATATTTTATACTGCTTCACTTTTTTATTGATTTTGGTTAGTGTTTGTAAAAGATACAAACTGAAAGGAATGAAGGTACGTAAGATAAAATATATTTCAGAACGTTACCTCTAACATATCGCTCAATGGCTGCAATAATGCCATAACTCAAAAATTCCATGTTTTGCGTTAGGAATGGATGTAAATGTTAAAATACGCATTATTTTCAGCAGCAACAACCTTATGATTCAATATTAGGCCGTTCTTTTAAGGAAACTAAAGCATTTTTATACATTTTAGGAACTTTGAACCCGTTCATCTCAAAACGTGATTTTTTGAGTTGTGCCACTATTGCAGCCCATGAGCAATATATCGTTTGAGAACATCAATAATTGTCGATATCTTGAAAACTAGCTGCTTGAAATAATATGTCAGAAAAGACAATTTTTGTATCGATGGAATCCAGAATTATTAAGTATCGATGTTTTAAATTTAGGCTAAATATGAACTGAATTAAAGTGATTTGCATATATCATTGAATTATTCATCCATATTTACTGTTAATAATACTGCTAGTACTTATTGGTTTAATTTAATTTCATGATACCAAAATTCGACTTGGCCAATGGACTAACGGTTCGTGATACAATGTGTTTCAAAATATGTTTCGTATATGAGACAATGGTTTTAATAGAAGTCGTCTATTTTGTTACATACAGAGATACATTTATTGATATATACATATATGAGTAAATGTGAAAAATATATCAAAGTTAACTGTGGACTTGTGGATTACGTTGACAATGTTAATACTTAGTTTGTATAAGAGATAAGATATAACAGAAAACAGGGACGGGTCCAAAGTTAACTTTGCTGAAATTTGCATAAATTTTGTTGGCTGGTACGATGGTATTGAAACAGTTGGACAATCAATTTAACGTTAACATTGATGCGTGGTAGTTCAACATGGTGTCTGTGGTATTTGCATATTTTCAACATCAAAACAATTTCCAATGACAACGAAATCTCAGGACATATAAAACTTAAGTTTTGTTGGGTAGGTTCTCTATAAGCTGTTAAATTTCTAAAGAAGTAATGTAATTGTTGAAAAACGTCTTTAGAAGGAAGGTAGGAATATTTCATAAATTGGATTACTGACGAAAGTTAGATACTGCAAGTGTATGTCAAATATTTCAAAAAAATCATGTTTTGCAAATTGCTGTAATGCCGGCGGATATATATATATATATATATATATATATATATTTGTCCGGCTCGAATAGATTATCTTTTATATTAAAACGGCTAAAATTTAAATTGAATAGAAAGTTTAATTTGGCTGTCAATTGAAAACTTGGAATAGAACAGGAACGGGCGGACTAAAGAAGTGAAAATACCCTGAATTAAGACCCAGATATCAGCCCTTTCTTTCTTTTTTTACTTTTTTTTATTGCCTTTTTAATTTCTTAAAAAAAAATTACCGAACAAGGCTCGGTTACTAGTATTTATAGGCAATTAATAAGTTCAGCACCACGCATGCATTAATCACACGTTTCAATAGCACTCCTACCAGCTAATATTGATTAGGTATAAATTATTTATTTTGTAAATTATATTCTCAGCGAGATGCGAAAGCAATATGGAAGGTCACAACGGAACAACATAAAGAAGCATTATTTTGTGTATAATGTTTTTGTAGATAGATAACAAATTGTCGGTAATAATGGTTAATATTTCCATTAGTAAATCAAACGGTGCATTCGCAAAATTATGACCGATTTTTGCACAGAATTAAGGAAAGCATATGGAGATTTAGCCGAGTTAGTAAACGGTAAAACGTGGTAGAGAATCTTGTTAAAATAATATAAGAAATATTAAGTTTTTATCATTTATAACAATAAACTGCTAGTAAAAAGTCATATTTTAATATTTATTTTTTGGGAGATACACTTTTACAACAATTCAAGTTAAAAATGCTTTTAACAAAATTTAATGTTCCCTAGTCAGGAGCCAAGTCAGGTCATGTTTATTATAAACATGTATTGTCAATGGGACTGGACCAGTATGTAAAATTTTAGCTCAATCGGACACCGGGAAGTGGTCAAATTTAACTTACAAGATTCCACCTTCACTTACAAACATGCATACAAGTTAAAAAAAAGCCTATCTTTTAAGTCTTATATTTTTGACAATTTAATTAACATGAAAATAATCTGTTCCTGTAAAGATATTTTCAGGTATTGTCAGGTAGGACAATATTTCAGGTCGTAATATTGTCAACAAAAATTACTATAAAATTATTTAGGTATTAACATTTATTATTCGCCATTTATTACTCGTCATGAAAAACAGTGTAGAACATTTTGAAAGAAAATATATGTGGTAAATAAAAAAAAATTACCATTAAATTGTATTAATTTTGCGTTTGCACAGATACAATGAAACTTGCACAGATAATATAATATACTATTCAAAATGGCGTCGTTAAATCTATCACACTCAGCCTATATATCGGGTGAGCGAGAGGTGAATAGAGTAGGCGAGATTATGGGTAGTTTTCTTTCTTGACAATTGGAATCAAAAAGTTTGTTGTGTAAAGAAATTTTAGGTATTGTTTCGTGTATATAGGAATTTAAACAATTACTGAAGGGACTGAATGTACAAAAAAATATCGGTTCAATTAGTGTAAGCTGTAAGAAATATATCAGCTTTTGTATTGCGATTTATCCATTGTATTCAATAATACAGCGTCACAAAATAATAAATATCTGTAGCAATGGATACATTCGTAATATGGCATTAAATATTGAGTTATATCTCAAAATTGCCAATATAAAAAATAGACTCATTATAAATTATATTTAAAAATAATCAACCACAAAGTTGCCTACATTTGGACGCACAAAAAAAAGAATCGACCTATATCACATAAATGCCAATAATTTTCATATTATATCAGAGTAAATTTACATAACTAATAATAAATTATATTATAGATATCTGAGATTTTTAGTACAGTTGGCAAAAATATTGGCGATATTTTTATAATTGATAACACGATGAACCACTTTCTCATTGGATGATAAGCGACGTGTAATATTATTCGTTCTTACAGATATGGTAACAATATATTTTATTACAATTACTAGGCCACCTACAAATCCGCATTGGAGCAGCGTGGTAGATCTTAGCTCCAATCGTTCTCTCCATCAACGGAGAGAAGAGGCCTATTCTCAGCAGTGGGATAGTAATATGCCGCTACTTTACTAGGCTTCCAGGAGTCAAAGTATCTAATCATAATGCAATCTCATTCAGTTTTTGAAAAAATATAATGTTGTTATTCCTAACAGAAATTAACCTCGAGCCTTATATAAAGAACACTACGCTTTAAAATTTATTAAATTCTTTACAGTATTTACCGTTAATAACTTAATTTAAAACATGCTTTAAATCGATTCCAGAGTCATAATTAAGTGTAATACAGGTTCTTGGAAATATATATCAGCAGTAAGGAAATTAAATTTTTTATTGTGGTAACACTTAAATGAAAACGTGAATTTTTTTGCCGACTGCCCTAAATGTTGAGAAAATCAATACAATTTGAATCGAATTTTATAAGAAAAACCGTATAAAATATATATCCATAATCGTACGCAAAAAGGTTGTTTCATTTTGCATATTGTATTTTTTTATCGAATAGAAGATCAAATGAGTACATAAGTAGTACATGTCTAAATAAAATTAATGAAACTGTTAGTTTTGATTATGAAATATTGTATAATAATAAAATAGTTGATCCTAAATTAAGACAAAGTTGTCATATGTCATGACTGATTATTTTAGTTCTGAAAACGAGCCGAAACGAAAATGTTGTTTAATAAAACTTCAGTTTTGTTTTGATACAATAACTGATCTTAATTTGACATTCCGTTGCTTTCTCACTAAATTACTGGTTCAGAAGTGTTGTTTTTATTTGCTTATTTTTTTATATTATTTACTGCTTTTTTTGAGACTTGATTCCTATGTAATCTAATTATGTACGTGCACTGCCATTGGGGAAGAATTGTCGAGAAAAAAATTAGTAACTAGTGAACAAAACAAAGATCTCTATGTAACATTAGTTTTAACAATGGCAATATCAGAAATTGTATCAATATTAGTTTGTTATGGCATCAGATAAAAAAGGAAGAAGTAAAAGATTAACTTTATTGCATAAAAGGAGGGGTAGTATGGTAAAAAAGTTATAAGAACTTTAAAGATGCTTTACCCAATTGTACGGCAAGAATAAATTTTTCTTTCTTTTCTCATACAAATAAGTGATAAATCTCTATAGATATAAATATTAAAAATTGGGTTTTATTAAACTTTTATCTGATATTGCCAATTGGTATTGTAGTGGTCTTTAATAAATATTTGTTTTGTTGCCAGTTTTTTCACCGTGCCTCAATTTAGGGAAATTATTCTAGGATTTTTATGTGACGAATCACAAAATGAGATTCTTCTTTATTGACTACTTTAGCTAAGTATCGTGCTTATTTAGACTTCACTTATTTATAAATATATAATGCATTCATTCAAAGTGTTCATCTTTCAAATATTTAGTTTTAACCATCATTGTTTTAAATTAAAGAAATTAAATTCGATAAGCCCCTCTCTTTGCAAGTGCAATTGTTTATCAATTTTTTTTAAATAATATACATGAAGCATATCCAATATAAAAAAAAACAATGATCGAAAAGAAATGGTAATATTTAGATTTTTATTCAACCTATTTTGCCTACCTTTCTTGACGTATCGACTGATTGGGAATTGACTCGTAAAACATGTTAAATTCAAATATAAATTATTCATTATTCAAGTAGGTTGTTTTCAGTCATTTTGAAGATTCAAATGTTTTTAAAGAAGCTTACACTAATTCTGCAATTTGTACCTTCTGAAAAGAACCACCAAGAAACTATATTAAACTCTGATACTCTTTTACGAAAATAATTTATAAAAGCGTTAAGCATTAGTTAAGTGTCGAAATTAATGTTTAGTTGTAAGAAACTGGCTTCAAAATAAATATTATCACGGAGATATCAGTTTTTAAATTGAAACTATCGTGAGTAATATTCAAAGTTCATGTATAGAGATATCAGTTCCCGCCGCAATAACATCGTGTAAAGACCTCATGAATAAGTGCCCTGGCTCGGTTTCTATACATGAACTATGAGATATCAGTTGTTCTGGAATATGAACATATGTTAGCGATTGTGTGGTGCAGTTCACAGAAACAGCGCGATCTGTAGATTGTTGCTAAGTTTCCTTGACTTTAAAGATGGATCCTCACAATACAGGGCCTTACTTGAGATTTAAGCGGACCGTGGTATCTCAGGGACTCGGGAAAATATATTATACAAAGTCGTTAAGATATCTATACTCCGTAGGTTTAGGTACTTAACTAAATGTAAACAAACAAAATCATATGAGTCAGGCGTGCCAAACAATTTATTGCAATAACAAGATCTACAAATAAAGAAATTGAAACGAAACTGCACATGTCAAAATAATTTCATTAATAAAATATTTCTTTTATAAAATCAAATGTTTATGCTCTTGATACTAAAAGCATAAACATTTGATTTATTAAAATATATTCATCAGATGCATATTAAAACCAATCAAACAAATTTAATGTGTTATTCTGGCAATAGTAATTACATTCGATTATCTGATGTAAAACAATATCAATCTTTTATAAAGTCACTGTATAATAATGTAGTATTATAGTATATTTAATATTCTCCGTCGTTTTGTAGAAAAGGTTTAAAATACCTGTGTGTGTCATTGCGCATATTAAATAATCAATCGATACATCAACAATCGATCAACCAATCAATATCATTAAAAAAATAACCTTGTTGTTTGACATGTTTACCTTTAGTACCCAAACCTATGGAGTATAGACGACGTCGTGCGTACATATAACATTTTTTTAAATCGATTATTGTGTAAAGAATCGATATCACAATCCGACAGTCCCTGTTATGTGCGGATGCCTCAGAATGCCTTACCGAATTGCAATTTGTGATGTTTGAAAAATATGAATGTGACTATATCACTGTAGTAATGTTGAGATGAATAGAGATATAAATTAAATAACAAATTGTGTTAGTTGTTTTATTTTGACGAATTTCCTTTATATTATTGCTGGATAGGAATAATAAATTATAAATCATTCGTGTAACAGTCAAGAGAGAAACAATATTTACACATATAAGGTACATTTACACTGAAGTTTGAATTATTTTATAGTTTCTGCCTACGACTTTGTCTTCCTAGATTTCAGTAGCACGATTTAATGTGCTGTATTTCATTCTTGAGTCCTAATACGTCCATTGTGAAATGACTCTTAAATTGGTAAAGGAAAATGACCCAATGCTTGGTTGTTAGACAAATACATATAAAAGTAACAGTTTCGTATCTGTTATTTAGTAATGATTGAAAACTCGATAATCTTATATTTTTACCAAAATAAACAAATTTTGGTAAAAATGAATATGACATAGCTGTGCTGTGGAAATCAGTGTCACGAACTTTTCCCGCGTAAATACCTTTATTTTATTGTGAATAAAAAATATAAAATAAACCAAAATGAAATAAAAGTAATAAAAATACGTACATACGTTCAGTAAATCGATGTGCGTATTACGTTCACTCGCTAAGTCTGATTACGGCGGCATGTCATGGAGAGAAAAAACTTAATACAGAAAACTCTTAATAATTGATAAATGGCAGAGATCAAATTTAATGTTACCAAAATACAAACAAATAAATGTCAGAATATAAAAATCCTTATTCTAAAAACATATAAACATAATATATATAACTTAAAAATGTATACAACAATGCATTTTACAAATATATTCTTTTATTCCACCTGATGTAAATTCTAACAATAAATAAATCAACTTAGACACAGTTATGAAAGTATATCGCACACTTAGTATTAAAAGTAAAAATTTGGTGAGAAGGGTTGGAGCAAACACCCAACACACTGATCCAAAATGGTTGGGTAGGTTATACATATCCCAAGAATTCTGCAGAGATATGCATGTTTCCTCAAGATGTTCCTTTAACGGAAATTGTGTGATAAATTGAAATAATAGTGATAATTTGAAGGGGCAGTAGCAGAATGATTAAGGTACTGGACTAGAGATCGAGAGGTTGTGGGTTTGAACCCCGCTCATACTAATGACGTGAACCCATTCCTAACACAAGCAGTTAGCTTAGCTGGAGGGGTTAAAAGTAACTGAATTTAGAATTAGGCTGAATGGAGTGTATTGTAATCCTTGTTTCAATGACATATATGATATAACTACAAACTATTTAAAAAAAATATGCTTCACTTTATTGCTATTTGCCACAAAATAACTTTTTTATTTAGGTCACTTTAATACTAAGTGTGCAGAATAGTTTAATTTTTTTCACACAATACATATATGTAGAAAATACAAATGATTGTGAAAATGTTCAATGATAGTTTAGGACACAGTTAAAAATTGATCAATGTTAAAATGTGACTATAATCCACAAAGATAAGTCCTTGGAATTAAGAAATTTACAATAACATCGTAAGTTATCATGAGTCATCAAAGGTCATCCTACCAACCCCATGTTGCTTAATATACCTCCTGTATTGTTTATATTTGTTATTCTCTGCTAAAGATTTTTTCATCTCTTCATCCTTTATTTCTTGCCATACAGTAAAGTTCTCCTTTACCCAAAGCTCTTCATCTAAAAATCCCTGCCTCTCTGTCTCTTCTAAAGCTTTAAATTGATTTTCACCTAGCTTCATAAACTTTCTTATTAGATAAAGTTTCTCTTCAGTGCCATAAGGCTGCTTGCAAATAGTAAATTTCCAGAACCACCTAAGGTACCAGTAAATGTACCTTGTAATTGTATATGGTAATATGATCAGTTGAACCCAGAGAATATCAACAATCTCAGGTTTAGCATAAGCTCCTTTTATATCCATATTTTCCTCTATAACTCTCCTTATAATTATTTCCTGTTGTTCCTTTAACTCAGCTTTACTCTTCTTTGTACCTTTTTTTGACTGGAATTCCTTTATTTCTGTTTTGGCTATTTCTAGAGCACGATTCCGGTACTTTGGAATTGTCGTGAAATATTTGATCGCAGTATCATACTTCGACCAAGCGCTGTAGTACTGTATTATGGATATTATAGAAATGGTGAAAAACAGAACTATCCTAACGTCGACTTTCGGCGCCATTCTCCGCCGGTAATACCTGTAATAATGAGCATAGTACTCCTGGGGGTTGTCCAACATGTAATCATAGTCTGATCTTTCTTCTTCATCTCGTAGTATTTCGTACGCAGTGGCTATCTCCTTAAATTTTTCTTCCGCCTCTTTCTTTTCTTTCTCGCCTCTATGTACATCTGGGTGAAATTTTTTCGCCAACTGTCTATAGTTCTTAGCAATTTCATTTTTAGTAGCTTCTCTTGTTACGCCAAGAACTTCGTAGCAGTTTGCCTGACCACAATAAATACCTTCGAGTAGGTGATCGTGAGCGATCGCGACGCTTGAATAACAAGTTAAAGTAACAAAAATAAAGCCTAAATAATTTTGCCGCATTGTCGACTATCGCTATCACATATTCTATAAATGCAATAAATTATTACTAAGACTAAAATAAATTAAATTCGGAGCTACGCAAATTCAGCTGAGTGCTGACTGTCAATATTTGACAAACACGGTGAATGTCAACGTCATGTCGACGTCAGCTAATTTAAGTGCTTCGGTAGCCGGATATGAACAACAATGTTGAAACAACATTCTTTCATAATATGTCCATTTGTCAACTAAATTTTGTTGCTAATAATTCACAATGATTTTGGAGTAAATGACAACTATTACAGAAAATATAAAATTATAAAAGATTTCTCTTTTTTTTAAGTTGTTTTAATCATCTATGGGTATTGGATATACGCGTACATAAATGTCAAAGTCACAATCACATGTTGAAAGAAAACCTGAAGAACCCAAGTTCACAATGTATTAAAGTATAAATTATTTAAAATAATGGTTCAAGACGATTTGAGGAGCTTTGTACAGTGCTTATATAAGTATTTAGTAGATAAAGAGGAATACATACCGGGCCTTTTAGTGAAGAAACACTCTAGTAACTTGCAAACACAAGGTGATTTCAGCTTTCCAAATACTGCGAAATCGTGGCAAGAGTATTTGAATTGTGAACAATTGAGTTTGAATGATACACTTTTGAAATGTGTTAAGAAAGATGTTACAGATTTAATAAAGGCTTCACAGAATTGGCCAATATCAATAGTGAAAGCTTCGGAGTTAAAAGATCGAGTGCACCTATTTCTCGATAGATGTAACGCCATACGAATAGCATTTAACAGCTCTATTGTTAATATCTCGGTTATTTCACTAAGGATAAGTAAAGAGACGTTCGCAGTAACATTGGATTCCTTATGCGGAGATTCCTCCTGTATAACATTTTTACGTCTTAAATATTTGACTCAAGTTGTAAAAAATTTATACCTCATTAATATATATCCTGAAGTAGTAGATGTATTTGTTACGTGGAAGTCTGGATATGAGAGATGTGATCTCAAAACTGTACTCTGTGGTACAGTTCTGAATGCTAAAACTGGAACTAAAGAGAACACTGTGGATGCAGTGGAATATATAAGGTAAATAAACATTCAGTATTTTATATTTGTTATAATCATCATCATTCTCCTACTGTAATCCCACTCTAAGTGGGGTCGGCACAATATGTCTTCTTTTTCCATTCTCCTCTATCATTCGTCAACTCTGGTGCCACTCCTCTAACATGCATATCATTTTTCACACAATCCATGCAATTTTTTTTTCATCCTTCCCCTAGTTATACATCCATCCACATTCATATTAAAAACTCTTTTGGTCACATCATTTTCATCATGATTTATATTTATTATAATATATTTAAATAATTTTCAACCAAAATATATCTTATAAATTATTTAGCTCTGTTGCTATATAGATTATTCTCACTTAGAACAGTCTCAAAAATCTGTTTATGTATTAACTGTCATATAAGAAATTATATTGGGCTAGCTTTTACCTGCTACTTTGTTAGGGTGGACCGTTGTAGTGTGATAGGTCGATAAAAGGCACTTAAATGTCATCCTTTTCCTGCTATTGCTGGATTGCTATAGGCTATATGTTATTCCAGAGTATAAGGAACAATTGTGCCAACTTTCTCAACTTTTTAACTTACCGAGGTTTTGTAAAAGCAACTAAACTAAGTCAACCCGCTGTGTGGTATCCGGCTCAGTAGATTAGACCACCCTCATCTCGGGTGTTGTAAGCAACTAAAGTAAGTTGACCCACCGTGTGGTATCCGGTTAAGTAGAATAGACCACCCTCTTTCTTACCGAGATGTCGTAAAATATGACTAAAGTAAGTTGATCTCAGGCAGATGGCTGGTCGTAAAATACGTAAGTAAAACATGTGACAAAATGTTTATAAATTGTTGTGATCCACTTAGAGTGGAATAAGGGCAGGATGATGATGAAAATTTCATCAAAATTGGCACAGCAGAATAATCTGTTAAAGTGTAACGGAAAGACTATCACATTAATGGATAGAAATGATAAAACCATAAATTATTTTCAGGTTGAGACAAAATGAGCTGACGCTTATTGCTCAACACAAATATGGAGTGAGGGTATCAACTGATGCAAAGTGGAAACAGTTCATAGCACATTTGGGAGAGTCCGCTGTTACGTTTGAACTGTTACAAACAAAATGTTCTAGTCCGGTTAAAATTCATTTTGATGCTTCTGGTGGTTCTAGTAAAGGTATCAAGCTTGAGTTAGACTTTACTAGCTTTTACCCCCAACTTCGTTTGCGTTGAATGTAGTCTTGGAATAAGCCAATAGCTTCTGTCACTCTCCAACCCTACAAATTTTTTAACAAAACTTTGATATAAAAGGCTTTACTCAATAGGCTTTAGCTGAAAATTAGTTCTTTTACTTCCTGTTGGGCACACAGTATTATGCTGAGTGAAAACCTATTTTGCATTGTGCTACGGACATTTATTATTTTTTTTTAATATTTATTTATTACATGTTTTACTTAATTTCTTACGCCGTGTGGTGTCCAGTGGAATAGAATACTACCACCCTCATTTCTTACCGAGGTGTCGTAAAAGGCGACTAAGGTAAGTCGACCCGCTGTGTGGTGTCCGGCTGAGTAGAATAGACCACCCTCATTTCTTACTGAGGTGTCGTAAAAGGCAACTAAGGGAAGTTGACTCACTGTGTGGTATCCGGTTAAGTAGAATAGACCACCTTCTTTCTTACCGAGGTGTCGTAAAATACAACTGAGGTAAGTTGACGTCCGGCCGGCGGCCTGTCGTAAAAACGCAGCCAAATCATGTGACAACATGTTTATAATATGTTGTGCCGACCCCACTTAGAGTGGGATAAGGGCAGGAAGATGATGATGCTTTATTTAATTTCTTATATTTGTTTACATCATGTTAGCACTTTTGTGGAATAAATAATTTTCATTCATTCATTCATTCCAAAGTAATAATTAAATTATTTTGCTATAATCTGCGATGAAGTAAAATAGAAAAGAAACAGATGTTACAATAAAATTACTTTGCTGTTATCCACATTTGTTAAGAGAATACATGCAAACAGTGTATGAAGCAGGCAACAATCACATACCACATACATGCAGGACAAGCCGCCACACGTATCATAAGACGCCGCCAATACCAACACTCCATATAAGCACTGCACACACTCACTACCACAACCTCTACGATAGTTTCTCCCCGTAACTGAAGCATCATCAAGAGGATACACTCCACGAACAAAATCGTAATACATTACGCTTAGGCATTAGCATTACGATTTTGTTTGTGGTAAAAGTTATTCAAAAATCATGTATTACAAAAATAAAAATATATTACATCATATCATCCTCCTGCTCTTATTCCACTCTAAGTGGGGTCGGCACAACATGTTATAAACATGTTGTCACCTGATTTGGCTGCGTTTTTACGACCGGCCGCCTGCCTGACGTCAACTTACCTCAGTTGTATTTTACGACACCTCGGTAAGAAAGAGGGTGGTCTATTCTACTAAACCGGATACCACACGGTGGGTCGACTTACCTTAGTCGCCTTTTACGACACCTCTGTAAGAAATGAGGTTGGTCTATTCTATTCAGCCGGATACCACACGGCGGGTCGACTTACCTTAGTCGCCTTTTACGACACCTCGGTAGGAAATGAGGTTGGTCTATTCTATTCAGCCGGATACCACACGGCGGGTCGACTTACCTTAGTCGCCTTTTACGACACCTCGGTAAGAAATGAGGGTGGTATTCAGCCGGATACCACACGACGTACAAAAGTGTTTCACTCAAAAAGTTCTAAATAAAAGTCCGCGACAGCATATGTCTAGCTTTTAAGGTTTTTATGGTTATCAAAATACTATATTACGTTTTTAATTTTTCCACGCGAGCGGAGCCGCTGGCGTTTGCTAGTTAGTGTATAATGTGTGAATGTTGAATTATTTAAGTCATCATCATCTTCCTGCCCTTATCCCATTCTAAGTGGGGTCGGCACAATATGTTATAAACATGTTGTCACATGATTTGGCTACGTATTTTACGACCGGCCGCCTGCCTGACGTCAACCGTATTTTACGACACCTCGATAAGAAAGAGGGTGGTCTATTCTACTCAGCCGGATACCACAAGGCGGGTCGACTTATCTTAGTCGCCGTTTACGACACCTCGGTAAGAAAACAGGATGGTACTATTCTGTTCGGCTGGATACCACACGGCGTAATGTTGAATCCTTTATTAATATTCTTATTATTACTTATATATATATATATATATATATATATATATATATATATATATATATATATATATATATATATATATATATATATATATATATATAAGTATTGATACATATTTATATACTATTTTTCTAACCTTTGTTATATTTCCAGGAGCAGCATTCATTCTATACAACTGTGCTCGACTTGAAACTATTATTCGAACGTTCAATGAGAAGGTTCTAGAAGGAATTTATCCAGCACTTCCTAATTTGGAGAGTACAGATTTATCTTTATTAGGAGATGAGGTAAATACCTTGTAATGTATATAGTAATGTATGTATGTACATGTACAAATGAACTTATACTATGAATTTATTTCTATACAATGTGTGAGTGACTCATATAAGCCTTATTGTATCCGGCTGAGTAGAATAGTCTAACCTCATTTCTTACCCAGGTGTCATAAAAGGCGGCTAAGGTAAGTCGAACTACCGTGTAGTATCCGGCTGAGTAGAATAGACCACCCTCTTTCTTACCAAGGTCATTAAATTTCGAGAACCTCGTGAAGATTTTAACGTATTTTATGAAAAAGATCAGCTGATGTGCCATATTTTCAAAATTGCATGAATGAATAAATAAATATTATATTTTGGGGTGTTGTAAAAGGCGACTAAGGTAAGTTGACCCGCCGTGTGGTATCCGGCTGAGTAGAATAGTCCACCCTCATTTCTTACCGAGGTGTCGTAAAAGGCGACTAAGGTAAAGCGACCTGCCATGTAGTATCCGGCTGAGTAGAATAGACCAACCTCATTTCTTACCGAGGTGTCGTAAAAGGCGACTAAGGTAAAGAGACCTGCCATGTAGTATCCGGCTGAATAGAATAGACCACCCTCATTTCTTACCGAGGTGTCGTAAAAGGCGACTAAGGTAAAGCGACCTGCCATGTAGTATCCGGCTGAGTAGAATAGACCACCCTCATTTCTTACCGAGGTGTTGTAAAAGGCGACTAAGGTAAGTTGACGTAAGGCAAGCGGCTTGTGGTATCCGGTTAAGTAGAATAGACTACTCTCTTTCTTACCGAGGTGTCGAGGCGTAATCATCAATAAAATTATAATTATATTTTGTTTAAAAGATTATCTGCCGAGTTTCTTGTTGGTTCATCTCAGTATCCTACTGAGATGAACCAACAAGAAACTCGGCAAACTTCCGAATCAGTGTTTCTTTAAAAACACTTAACTTTGTCGTATTTCTGATTGTTCCTAGTCGTATTTTTTATTCAAAAGTACCGAGAACAGTCTATCTGAATAAAGAATATTTTGAATTTGTCGTAAAATACGACTAAGGTAAGTTGATATCAGCGTTCGATCTCAGACTGTAAAATCGCATATCATCAGCCATGATTGCAGTCAAGTATTCGCCCATCAAGCAATAAAAAAACTTGTGACATATTTAATATTAAATTTTTGTTCGCAGGACGAATGGTGTCTTATATTAAATTTCATTATGGGACTTCCATCGTTACTGACGACTAGTGTTGAATTGACTGAAGAGAAATGCGAATTTCGTCCACATCTTATTTGCAATTACCTCAGCAGTATGGTGAAAGTGTTCAGTCAGTATTACAGACGGGTGAGAATTTTAACTGTAAGTATCCTTAATACCAGGAAAGTTATATAAGCTGTGGTAGCCCAGAACATTGTGGTAGCCCAGCGGTAACACCGTGCGACTCTTTCGAGGAGGTCACGGGATCGAACCCGGGCAGACACTAATGAGTTTTTCTGTTAAAACTTATGTGTCTAATTAATAATTGCAATTTATCACATGCTTTTCGGTGAAGGGAAACATCGTGAGGAAACCTGCATATATCTAGAGAATTCTGTAGATATGTGTTACCTACCAATCCGCATTGGAGCAGCGTGGTAGGTCTTAGCTCCAAACATTCCCTCCAAAAATGGAGAGAAGAGGCCTATTCCCAGCAGTGGGAGAGTAATAGGCTGCTACTAACTTTCTTTTATCCTTAATACTAATTTATTTTTTAATTCCTTTTTAAACACAAAACATTGCTTATTATTAGTTATTATTTGCTCTTGTATAAAAATTGCTATAACTTTAATTGAATTCAAAATATTCCATATTCAAATATTCTTCTATATATTCATTATAAAATACAAGTTCGCGACACGTAAGTTATAAACATTCTTTTTTTGAAAACAACCAATTTTTTTAAAAACAATGCGCTCAGCCTCTAGGCCTTTGCTCTTTGCGTTGCCGTAAATGTTTACAGATAGTTAATTCTTTAGATTTCTAAAACATATTTTTGTAGTTTTTAGTTCAAACTTACGAATTATGTTTATGCCTTTATGAAATGCTATGTTGTGTAAAAAAGTATACATATTTAGATTTTTTCTGTGTGTTTTAGAACTTTCGTATATTATAATGTTTTTTATAAGAATATTTTTATTTTATTTTATAGTCCAAAGTTTCCATTGAAAAATTATAACTCTACAACATCTCAATTCAAAAATTCAATCCGTTACTCTGTACCGATATCAAAGAAAGACGAAAACAAATTATTTTCACCTTCATAATATTAGTATGGATATGAATTATTGCGCATGGCAACAATCGATACCTAATTATTCTCCTCATATTTCAAATACAGAAACATTCAAATTATTATTTTAATTCGCGAATTCTTATGAGATTCTTGTTAGAATAAAAACATTACACAACTAACACCGAGTTGATATAATTTTCCGTCGTTTAGAATTGTTGTTTAATTTAATTTTTGTTTGTTCAAGGAACCCCGCAAGCACCTCCTACCCGTTATGTTTGCTCGGATCCACATGCTAATATTACTAAATAACACTTTGAAACTGTGTCTAAAAATATTAAATATTAAAAGCGTTACGCAAATGTATAATGTTTATTTTTTACCTGAATCCTATCTGTGACATAACTATTTTGTTTGTTACCTAAAATTAGGTATGACAAAAAGATAACATTTTGATGATACGATAACAAAAAACAGTTATGATATTGAAGAAATTTAAGATTAGTCACATATCAGTTATGCACGTTTATGTAATATTTGAGTATTAAGGTTATAAATTTAAAAAATTCTAACGCATATAACGAAACCTATGCGAAGCGTAAAGGAAAAAAAATGTTTTGTTTGGAAACACAAAGTTCACGTGATTGACCCAGGTATTTTATTGTGGCTATTGCCGGATCGCGATTGGCCGACCGACCGGCAGGCGAGCGGCGCCGACAAATTACGAAGCGCGGCACACGGTCGCGCGTCCCGACTCGCCTAGTGTGTTTTTGACTTCGGTTAGTGCAGTCGTGAACTTCGGAGCGGACAAATATACTTTTATTTATAGTTTTTAATCGAATAAAGTCGTGTGACGTTAGTGAACACCTGTGTCCGAGCGGGATTTTATAAATATGAGTATTGCTGACCTGATCCAAGCTGCTGAATACATCGAAAGGCGAGACAGAGGTGAATTGGATTTTCTTTGTTTGAATTGTCAATCGGGTGCACTACTCGCACACGTCAACATGGCTCCCGTCTATTTTCGTGCCATAATCAGCTGATTTTGACGGAATTGCAGTTTTTTTTGTTGCAGAATCTGAACACGGATACGCGTCGAGTTTGCCGGCGTACGAAGAGACGCGGGCTGGTGGAAGGCGGCCGAAGACGAAAAAATCCCAGGGCAGCAGGTGAGAGAAGTGGCAGTGTTGTGTGAAACAAGTGAACAGTGATAAGTGTTTATTTGTGCAGTGTCGCCGGGCAATTACACATTGTCTGTTTTCTGTTCCAGGACGACTCATAACGAGTTGGAAAAGAACAGGTGAGTTCTATTATACTAGATTTGTTTTGTTTCGAAATTTAAATTCTGTTTTAATATCTTTTTTATTGTCTTTTAATTGATAAGTCGATATTAGTCAAACAGCTGACTTACGTTTACCTTATTTTCAACGCAATTGACAATTTGGTACAATAACCAGTTACAGTGGAAAACTTGTGTTTTAATGGGTTTTATAGCAATCTCATTACTGCGACCAGTTGTTTTTTTTCTGATTATCATAAAAACGCCTTCCCATAGCCTTAGAAATTTTAAATTAACGCTTGAATCTGTATAAGATGTTTCAATCATTATAGGAGCATTAGAAATAATATAGACGTATTTTTCTTATCGTTGTCTCGTTGACCTTGAATAGTGCCGGTAAATATGTTCAATGATATGGAGTCTGACCTTAGTAACCCGTTAGGGATGAAACAGTGTTGAAGATAAGATAAATAAGATTGTTATCACATGTTAATAGTAATAGGACTGCAAAACAACTGTTTCTTTAAGCCGACAAAAGCGCATTTTTGTCTAAGAGTGATAGTAGTTAGGCTCAGTCCAATGCTGAATTAGAAGGCTAAATCGCCCTTTCCAAAAACAAAATCACATTTCCTACGCTTATATATGGGAGATTTGATTATGTTTTTCGGAAAGGGCGAAATATATTACAGTAGCAACGGCCTGTTACTATCCCACTACTGGGCATAGGCCTCTTCTCTCCGTTTTTTTTTTTTGGAAAGAAGGATTGGTGCTAAGACCTACCACGCTGCTCCAATGCGGATTGGTAGGTTACAGTAATTTTACAAAAATATAAAGTTTCCACAGGATATTTTTCTGTAGCGAAAACGCTATGATAAATTGGAAATCAATTAATGATATTATTTTATTTTAGAAAATCCATAAATTTGAGCCTAGGATCCCTTTAAAATCATTATTAAATGGATTTCCTATTCGCCATTTTGGATGGAACTTAGAGCGCCGCACTTTTTTAATCAGTTATATATTTTATGCCTAATACCTATTTAATTATTTATTAGACTACTTAAATACATAAAACATTGTAATTAAAACATTATATTAAATTAATAAATAAGTAATTATAAATTTTAAAATCGACGCACCACCACAATTTATTTTATTAACTGTAAATATATTTTAAAATAAGCCTTTTATAGTAAATAAATTATAATTTCGACCCACCGCCTCAATTTATTTTATTTATCTCTATTTCCAGAATAAAATAAATAATATCATTGACCTTAGGTAACCTTCAAAGTAGTAAGATTTTTAATGTTATAATAGAAAAGCGTTATACGCAAAATCGAATTATGTACCTTACGCAAACGAATTAAAGGTTAGATTAGCTTGAAATTATACCACGCGATATTCTCGAATAGGTGATCGCGTACTGTTCTTATCGTTTCACCACTACAAAGTATTTCAATAGAAATTTATATTATTCAAAGTGTGATTTATATATTTTCACTCATATTTTATTTTATACCTAATAAAATAATAATAAAATTAGCACAGAATATATTTGACCTTCTTAATATTCGAGCCTACTGGCCTTCTTTAATATTTAAATAATTTGTGAGTTAGCCGCTTTCACTCCCGAACTTGTGTCAAATCGATATTTTATAAGCTGTAGGGAAGGTAGTGTCACCGCACGATTAATAAGAGACTAAGAATGCATTGCCACTTTTTTCAAAAAGTAGTTATAATAAAACTACAATAGTATTTTGTATGATTTTTATTTGTATTTATATTTGTACGTAGTGTGTATACTAATTTTAAAATTTTATTTATAATTGTTGTAAACTAACCAATCATAAATTTAATAAAATTTATTTAATTAAAGCCTGCAGCCATGTAGTTGTATCAATAATGATTGGAAAGTATCAGATCTTTGCGACGCCCCTTTCAGTAGTCTCGCGACCCCCTTGGGGGTTGCGACCCACAGTTTAAGAAGCCCTGGTCTATTCTACTCAGCCGAATACCACACAGCGTGTCAACGTATTGTAGTCGCCATTTACCACACCTCTGTAAGAAATGAATGTTATATTCTACTCAGCCGGATACCACACGGCAGTCCCTTTATATTATTAGTGTAGACTAATCTTGTCATACATACAAAGTACAGTAAATACGGCAATTTTTTAAAGATCTCGCGAGGGAAATCCCGCGGTAAAGTATTAAGATTAATGCTGTATCATAAGGGATAGGAAGGTCGATAGTCATATTATGATACTTTTATAATAATTTAGGAAACGGCCTTCTTTATCTTAATATCTCTCTACCTTCAAACCTCAGTCTCATAAGATTTACACGTCAGATGTCACAAACCATCAATTCAACCCATTGAATAATGGGTTCCGATTATTATCACCAAAATCTGATGATAATCATTAACCCATAGTTAATCTTTAAATTCTTTAATATGTGTGATTAGACAAAGATAATTATATGTCAAATCAAATCAAATCATAATAATCTTTATTCAAATAAGCTCGTTTAAGCACTTTTGAATCGTCAAAGATCAATATGATTAATGAAGCTACAACTGGTTCAGAATGTTGCTCTTACCGAGAAGAATCAGAAAGAAACTTGGCGGTCAACCTTTTAAACATATTCAATTTCACATTATTGTACCAAAGTCTTGTATGAAGCTAAAAAAATCTGAAATCCAGGCATTTTTAGTATTCAAATTAAAAATAAGCATATCATATAACACTTAATTAAAACCATTCTGTAGACTGGTCTAGTATGGATTGTGGAATTTTATTTTTAGAAGCGAATACTGAGACCATTGGATGAGTTGCTAACTCTACTGAGTCGCGACACAGGTATCACAACCTTTTTATGACCTCTCGTATGTCTATGATATATGTACATCGAATTTCGTCTAATACATATGGATGTTTTTCCGTACGAATAGAATATTACTAAATACGAGTATATATTGTGAAGCTACAGTAAGTATGCTTATTTCTTTGAACTTTTCGCGAAGGGACTCACGTTGCTTTATATTAATATAAAATACAATTTATTTATTATCATTGTGTCCATTTAAATATTTGTGATATAAGCAATTGCAATTACAAGTATATCCTTAATTAAACTGTGTCGCTCCCGGCTACTGCTGAAAAACAGTGTAGTGCGATAGAATTTTATCGCTTAATTTATACTGAGCCGAGCCATTTTCTTCTTCTTGTGGTATGCAGTATATTTATATGATATTGTTTTATGTTATTGGTAATTTTTTGTTCTATTGTGTTGTGTTAAGTTTAGTTTTAGTTAACAACTGTGTATCGCCGTAGGTGAAATAAACGTTCTTTCTTTCTTTCTTTCTTTCTATTATAGATGAGATTTGAGTTTCATCTTCTCTCTCGTATTATTTGTAGTTACGCTTGTCCCTTACAGGCCTGCTTATGATCCTTTACTTTAGAATAACAATTCAATGGTTATTCCATGACCGTAAATCCGATGTTGAATTTAAAATATCATGCTTAACGATAATGATTCGTGTCCTCTACCTTTCCTTGTCTATGAATCATTAAATCTAATGGCAACACAGTTCAGTTATTACAGTAAATCGAATACTAACTTTCTGATTGTTATTCTATTGTGGTATTTGTTAAATTTAATATTATCCGCACTAATTATCTATTCCGCTTCGCGCAATTCAATGAGCATTTTATTCAAATGAGCAATTTGCAAACATTTTGATTTAACGGTCTACAGTTTATTAAAAACGATATTTTAGTTTTGACTGTAGGATTTCTATACAATTATAAATACTCTTTAATTTCTAACATAAACATTTCAAGCCTTAAAGCTATTAAGCTTAGGTTCTGGACTTGTATAATATATATTATCCTGCCAACTCTTAAGTGTTTTCCGCACGACATGTTTTTCTATTCCATTCTTTCCTATTATTCGTCAACTCTGGCGCTACTCCGTTTATATGCATGTCACATCACACGATCAAACCATCTCTTTTTGACCATTTCCATACCATCTTGAATCTTGCACTTCTCGTCTATTCTTTAATGGGCGTAACTTTCAGACTTCCCCATTTATAAATCATCCTCCACCACTTATTTCACTCAAGTATTATAAGAAAAATGAAAGAAAGACATATTTTTATGTATGTAAGAATATGTCCCATGTGTTCAGTATTAATACGACTGATTCAAAGTCATTGAAGACCAAGGTCTTCAACCAGTGCGTGGTGTCAGTGAAGACTTACGGATCTGAAACGTCGCTTTCTATGGACCTCATAAGAAAGCTGAAAGTCACTCAGCGGGCGATGGGGCGAGCTATGCTTGGTGTATCTCTACGCTATCAAATCAGGAATGAGGAGATTCGTAGAAGAACCAGAGTTACCGACATAGCTTATCGTATCGCGAATTTGAAGTGGCAATGGGCGGAGCACGTAGTACGTAGAACCGATGGGCGTTGTGGTCCTAAGGTGCTGAAATGGCGTCGTCGCACCGGAAAGCGCCTCATCGGTAGACCCCCAACGAGGTGACGACCTTAAAAAGGTCGCAGGGAGGCGCTGGTTCCAAGCAGCACATAATCGTGGGCTGTAGAGATTCCATAAGGAAACCTATGTTCAGCAATGGACTTCCGTCGGTTGAAGAAGTTTTTATATTCCCCGCAAGCTATCATATTATTCCTTGTTCACAATTATATAGAACCGATGGACGTTGGGGTCCTAAGGTGCTGGAATAGCCACCTCACACCGGAAAGTGCAGCGTCGGTAGACCCCCAACGAGGTGGACTGACGGCCTCATAAAGGTCTTTGGGGAAACGCTGATTCCAAGCGGCACTAAATCGTGGGTTGTGGAGATCCCTTAAGGACCTACATATGTTCAGCAGTGGACTTCCGTCGGAGTATTTATATTTCCCGCAAGCACATTATTCCTTGTTCACAATAACTGTACAAACACGTTAATAATACGCAACAAAACAAACAGTTGCATCGCTGTTGATTATACAATCGGCTTCGTATTTATACACGCTGAGTCATGTTCCAGTGGCCAGGTCGGGCCGGCGATAGCGCTACGATACTTTGATCACGTACTTAATGACTACGAGTATGACGGGTTCATATCGAATCGTCACCTTTCTTGCAACTTTGTCTGCTTTGCGATTTTGGTCGTGGAGTCTATCTCCTGACGATGCTTCGGTTACGGGGCGAAACAATTGTTGAGATTGTGGTGGTGAATGTGTCCAGTGTTTGTGTATTGTTTTATCGGTGTCGGGTAGTGCATGAGTTCTTACAAATTCTGCATGTATCAGAACGAATAGTACACTCTACATTTAGCATTACATATATTTTCTTTTATCGCGGATTATAGCAAAATAATATTCTCATTACTTTTGTATTATGGACCTCCGCAAAGTAACGCCTAATACTATAAATTATTTTTGTGCAACTGTTATATTTACAATAGCTATCGCCAGCGGCTCCGCCCGCGTGGAAAGATTAAGACCGTAAAATAGTCTTTTGATAACCATTAAAATGGTTAGAATGTGTTAACCTTAGAAGCTAGATATATGCTGTCGAGGACTTTTATTTAAAACTTTTAGAGGAAAGAAATTTTGTAGTACAAGATTTTTGAATAAGTATTACCGTTAAAGTTAATGTGTAGAACCGGCTATACTCACGTCTTATTCTATCGGGTTAGCCCGACTAGTTTCGAACTCATTCGGGGCACTTATTCATGAGCTCCCAACGAGCTACTGGACGCAGTTCCCGCCGCGATAACGTCGTGTAAAGAGCTCATGAATAAGTGTATAACACTTATTCATGAGCTCTTATTATAACTTATAGAACGATAGAATAAGACGTGAGTATAGCCGGTTCTACACATTAACTATGAATTCTGCTCATGATAGTTTATATTTAAAAATATTACCGTTTACTCAGCGCACGCTAGGAAAGCTTTAAATTATGCCGTTTTCGTACTATTTTTTTATTGCTGCGTCTCTCCTATTCACCTTATCCTGATGTTATATAGCATTCTACGATAATTGAACTATCTTACACAGAAGTTCCTGAGATTAGCGCGTTCAAACAAACAAACAAACAAACTTTTCAGCTTTATATATTAGTATAGAAACGTTAATATTGACCCTTTGACCTTGCATTCAGCTTCGGGGGTTTCTTTTTAGCCTTAAATCACAATGAACTTTAAATTCGTAAAAGTGAGATTTAATGATTGAAATAAAAACACCTATTTATTCCGTTAGTCTTTTACGACACCTCTCTTTCAAATGAGGGTCTATTCTACTGGACCGGATACCAAAAGGCGGGTCAACTTATCTTGTCGCCTTTTACGACATCTCGGTAAAAATGAGGGTGGTTTATTCTACTCAGCGGGATACTACACGGCGGCGATTTTTATATAAGAGAAAAATAATCACGCGCTCAAACAAGTACATATTAACCTTTTCAAGAGTTATCTTGTTAAATATTAATGCATTTATTCACATGGCGTAATAATTATTTCAATTTTTGAAGTTTCATTTCATCGTATGAGAATATAAATTTAAATAAAGACTTAATTAGAAGAGAGCAATTAAAAAATAAATTATTTACGTAATTATAATAAAAATAATATAATTGAAAGTTGTTATTACTCTTTATTGCGTTACTATTTGTTTAATTGTTATTTTTTTATTAATAAATAAATAAAACTAAAGTTAACCTTGAATTGTTACAAATATTACGTCTTGAGTTTAGATAGATTTAGATTTACATAATCCTCTGTACCGATAGAAATGTCGACGGTAATGAGAGTAGTTTATTCTACTCAGCGGAATACCACAGGGTCGGTCAACTTACGTTAGTCGGCTTTTTACGATACTTCGGTAAAAAAAGAGGACTTACTCTACTTAGTCGGATACCACGCGGCAGGTCGACTTACCTGAGTCGCCTTTTATGACATCTCGCTAAGAAATGATTGTGGTCTATTCTACTTAGCCGGATACCACACAGCGGGTCAACTTACCTTAGTCGCCTTTTATAACACCATCAAACTCTTCACTAAAACAGAGTTAAAATAAAAATATCTGGATGACCGAGCCTTGCTCAGTAATTTTTTTACAAAATAAAATGGAAAACTTCAAAAAAAGAAAGAAAAAATAATAGGGTAGGTGGGGCTCGAACCTAGGTATTTTCATTTGCAAAAATTCAATTCAATATAAAGTTTAGTATTTTTTAATGACCAAAAACAGGGATAAAATGTTTTTTTTTTAAATTAAATCTAGTTAGATCGATTTTTCTTCCCCAAAACCCCCCTACATGCTGAATAACAGGAAAATCGTGGAGCCGTTTCTGAGATTTCGAAAATATATACATACATACATAGAATTCTTTTAAATATTAAAGATATTTATTCATTCACGCAAATTTCAAAAATATGGCATAACAGCTGACAGATTATTTTCATAAAATACGTTAAAATCTTTATACATTGGAGTGCACTGTCCGCTATACGATCGCGTATATCAGGAGAATCTCGAGGTTTAATGAAGGTAACCTTAACCAAAAATAACGTATTAACCAATCCACGTCTATAGCAGCTGATAACACGTCTGTGTGACATTGCAAAATTTCCTAAACGTCAAACGTCATTATGTCACGTCATCTGAGGTAATTCTACCGAGTTATGTAATGCATCAGCCAGCCGTGTTGTTTTGATAGTTATAGCTATAAAAGTAAGTAGCGGCCTGTTACTATCCCACTGCTGAGAATAGGCCTCTTCTCTCCGTTTTTGGAGAGAAGGATTCGAGCTAAGACCTACCACGCTGCTCCAATGCGGATTGGTAGGTAACACATATCTCCAGACTTCTCTAGAGATATACAGGTGTCCTCACGATGTTTTCCTTCACCGAAAAGCGTGTGATAAATTGCAATTATCTGCCTGGGTTTGAACCCGTGACATCCTTGAAAGAGTCGCAAGGTGTTATCGCTGGGCTACCACAGCTTCATGTTATAGCTATACTAATACATAAAGCAGAAGAGTTTGTATTTTTTGAACTCGCTAATCTCAGGAACCACTGGACCGATATGAATTCTTTATCGAGGAAGGCTATTGACTATATAACATCACGATAAGAAGAAGAAGAAGAAGTTAATAATTAGAATTGGAGAGAAGCAGAAAAAAAAATATTGCGAAAAAGGCTAAATTTAAAGCTTTCTTTGCGTGCGCTTACTAAACGGTGAAAAATATTCAAAAATCATGTATTACAAAATTGTTCCCCTCTAAAAATTCTAAATAAAAGTCTGCGATCTTTAATATTTAAATGAGTTGATCTTGTATGTATAGAAATATATTCGGAATCTCGGAAACGGCTCCAACGATTTTGAAATTCAGCATGTAGGGGTTTTGGGGGAGAAAAATCTATCTATCTAGGTTTTGTATAAAAAAAATCGTTTTATCCCTGTTTTTGGGCATTAAAAAATACTAAAATTTATATTCAATATGACTTTTGCTATAAACTGTCAAGTCAGCGTAGCTTATTCGGGGAACGGGAGGAGACTCGAGAAATGTAAATACTATTGTGAGTGTTATTCATAATTAATGTATAGATCCCGGCTATACTCACGTCTTATTTTAACCGGATGAGCACGACTAGTGCGTGTAGCCCTGTGTGTAGGTAGCTACACGTAGTTTCCGCCGCGATAACCCCGCGTAAAGAGCTCATGAATAAGAGCCCGTATGGGCTTGAATCTAGTCGGGTTCATCCGATAAAATAACACGTGAGTATAGCCGGAATCTATACATTAAATGTAAATACCTAGGTTCGATCCCAATAACCTTTTTTTTTAAGTTTCTTTTTTATTATTACTTTTTTTTAAAGCATTACTATTCGTCTGGTGATAGAGAAACGCGGGCAGTGTTGTTTGCATTGTAATCTATATTGGATTCACATAAAATTCCAAATATTATGCGCCAATTGAACACTTATATCATCTGTTCTGGCCGGCCGCCAGGTTCACCTGCAACGGGCCCGCGGTGAGCGCAAATATTAAAGATCTGCCAAATTATCCACAATAAAGATAAGGTTTTATGAAAGTTCAACCGTCGTAACGTGATAACAGTTAATTTAGGATACCTAGATAGTTTTATAAATAAGTACCTAGTTGGCCTTGCTTGGTAATTTTTTACAAAATAAAAAAAAAACTTAAAAAAAAGAAAAACCATAATAGGGTATGAGGCTCGATCCCAGGTATTTTTATAAATTCAGGTATTTTGGTAGTTAGTGTGTGTGTGTGTTTGTGTGTGTGTGTGTGTGTTTGTTTGTGTGTGTGTTTGTGTGTGTGTTTACATACAAGATTAACTCTTTAAAATATTAAAGATTTACAGAAGTAGGTATTTGCGGAATTCCGTAGTACAAAGTTACAAATTCCTATGCCGCTTGCTGGAATAGACCACCTTACTGACCTAGGTGTCGTAAAATACGACCAAGGTAAGTTGACATCAGGCAGGCAGCTGGTCGTAAAATACGTAGCCAGATCATTTCACATCATGTTTATAATATGATGTGCAGATGCCACATAAGAGCTGAATAAAGGCAAAATTTTTTGAAACACAAAATACGTCGCTTTTGAAGCCATATTACCTATTAAAATTGGGCCCAAAAGTTCTCGTTTTCTTTATAAGAATTAATATTCAGCACCTGGGTGACCGAGCTTTGCTCAGTAATTTTTAAACAGATGTAAAAAAAATAATTTAAAAAAAAATGAAAAAACAAAAGGGCAGGTGGGGCTCGATCCTAGGTATATCACCTCTCTAGACCGCCCGTTCCCCAAATGAACTACCATGACTTTACGTTTGACAGCGAAAAATTGTGATTGTATTCAACGTAAATATCAAAAATTCGATTCGATCAAAACTGAAACTCATGCATGCATGTAGGGGTACATGCTGAATTTCAGGAAAATAGGTGGAGCCGTTTCCGAGAGAGATATATATACATACATACAAGATTAACTCATCTAAATATTAAAGGTAGGTAGAGCGCCCACACGGGAAAGTAGCGAAGTTATAAAACGATCACTAAATAGTCGATTCGATGTCTGAGAAGGCACTCGACGATCATAAGCTCCTCTCAGTTGGAGAGGTGCGGCCCACGTACGTCAGCCCACGCTCAGCGATGAACTTCGTGTAACAAGGGCTGAAGTGTATCCTCGAGAGTACAACAAAATCAATTTAACTTTATTTTGTTACGCTCAAATAAATACGAATTAGTAGATTTTAAACTTTCGCGATTCATACTGATTATTATATAAACATACGGGTCACATCGCGTTATAATCGATTACCTTTGTATAAGGTTCTACGTTTCGGCAGAGTTGCATCCACCGTGGTCACGAACTGACTATTCACTGAACTGTCAGTTCGTGACCACGGTGGATGCAACTCTGCCGAAACGTAGAACCTTATACAAAGGTAATCGATTATAACGCGATGTGACCCGTATGTTTATATAAAATACGAATTATATGAACAACTAGTATGTCAAGCCCTCTTTGCCGTGCTTAATTTGAAGATAATATCTGGGTAATTTTATTAGTAACCGGGCCTTGCTCGGTAATTTTTTACAAAATAAAAAAAGAAACTTCAAAAAAATAATTGTAGTGTAGGCGGGGCTCTCGATCCTAGGTATTTTCATTTCTCGCGACCACCCGTACCCCAAATAAGCTACGCTGACTGTCAAGTCAGCCAAGTTAATGGCAAAAATTAATTTCAATATAAATGTTAGTATTTTTTAATGACCAAAAACAGGGATAAAAGGTTTTTTTTTTTAAATAAAACCTAGCTAGATCGATTTTTTTCCCCTCAGACACCCTATATGCTGAATTTCAGGATCGTTGGAGCCGTTTCCATTCTGAAACAATATATACATATACATACAAAATTAACTCGTTTAAATATTAAAGATATGTTACCGCACGATTGATAGGAGACTAAGGAAAACGTCATATCTAGGGATGTATAATTATTAGTAATCAATATTTATATCAAGTGCTATAGTTATGACTTATTGCATCTTTAAGTAAGTAAATAAGATACCCTTTTAACATAATTATTTAGGCGGCAGCGATTGTGGCGCCATCTTAAAGTTGTAAGAAATAGAAATAGGCAAATGTCATCTCTTTATACTGCGTCCATCATATTATCAGTCTTTTGACAGCTCACGCTCATTAAGTTTTGTATTGCTTACGTACAAATATCATACAAATAATATTTGTACTTTATGGATGGGTACCGCCCACTTAGTGATGTCACACATAATGGGTTACTACGATTATGCCACAGATTAAAAATAATCGGTAGAAATCGATGTTACGAGTATTAAAAGACATTTAATAACATTATATAAAGTTTTACTTTCTTCTTAGTTAATACATGAATACAAATAAAACAATCAGGATATTTTAATTTATTTTATTAGCACGAGTCGTCGGAATGATAATCAACACTAGACTCCTCCGATGAGGAGTCTTCAGTAGCAGTTATTATTAGCTCTTGTGTAGATAATATATTATCAAACGCAATATCACGTTCCCAATCAGAGAATATTACTCTTTTAGTTCTTTCCACCACACTTGCCCAGTTCTCGGCCGTTACGTGGGTGCAAGCATTTTTTAGCAATTGCAACATTTTATTCGCTGTGAATGGGGGGCTTGTATTGCATCTCGCAGCATGCCCTTTTACTTGTGCCCATATAAGTTCTATTGCGTTGTACTGGCAGTGGTATGGAGGAATCCGAAGAACAGTATGGCCATATTCTGCTGCCATTTCATTGATTACATAGCGTTTTGCTCTCTTTTTGGTTTTTAATATTTTTATTAATTCAACTTTTAACATTGAGTCGTCCACATTTTCTCCATTGTCCCGAAGCCAATTAATTATTTCATGCTTTTTATTAGCCTGTGTTGGCATTTTGTCAATTTGGCGGGAGTGGTAGGGCGCATTATCAATAAAAATTATTGATGGTTCTTCCAATGAAATGAGCATTTTTTTGAACCACTCTTCATACACATTTGCATTCATCTCTTCGTGGTAGTCATTTGATTTCTTCGATTTAAATGCCAACAGTGCGTCTTGTACAAATCCTTTTGCTGTACCTGCATGGCAAATGATTAGGCGCTCACCTTTTCCCATTGGTACTGAGGAAGTGGAATCAGCAGTATCATCAGTCCAGAAACGAGATAGTGTGTGGTTAGCGTTGAGCCATGTTTCATCCGTGAAAACAATATTTGCCCAATCTTGTATTTTCTTTGCCTCTCTTAAAAAATCACAACGTGCTATAGCTATATCTGTGCGTTCCATTAATAATTTTCTTTTATTTAACTTTTTATATGAAAAGCCAATTGTGTTCAAAACTTTGAGCAAAGAAGATTTTTCACCATGAAATAGACCACTTCTTTTCAAAGAAACAATAAGTTTTCTCAAAGTTGGAATTTCTTTTCTCAAGTAGTAATCTAGTTTACGTAGGTTATCATTAATCGAATTACTTAGGTACGTAATTCGATTAATGATAGTAGGTACTATAATCGGAATGGTATCGCATACGAGAATCTTTAGGACATCACTATCGTCAATCTGTCAAAAGATGGTTAATATAATGGACAGTGTATAGTTATTAACAAAAACGCGGTAATCACGTGACCAAGCACCTGTAAACGAGCTTGCCATAGCGAAGGAGTCTTATATATATACATATCTATATATATACATACATATAAAATTAACTCATTGTAATATTAAAGATTATTATTAAGCTGTGATGATAGCACAGCGGTGACCATACATAAATCATACATAAATAATTAAGCAACTTTGTGAACGGTGTTTGTTTTAAAAAAATTATATATTATTCTGCGTATGTTTTCTCTTTCATCGTTTGCTATTTAATCGCAAATACGCATATTACTTAAACCCAAACCAGTTAGTAATAAAAATGTGTAATTTTTTTTTCTCTTTGGTTTGTATTGGACGTGACAGGTTCTAGGACGTTATTGCTTGTTGCCACGATATCTGTACAAGGCAAACTCTGTAGACTGGTTTTTAATGGATTTAGAAATTTTTAAATTACTAATATGGAAGTGAATAAACATAAAACAATATACAATAGGTTGTATTATTGTTGCTGAACTGTATTTCTATGCAAATCATTTTTTTTTTGTTACATTTAAAATTATTTTATTACAACGTATCGAAGTGTACCTATATACCTAGACACATTACAGCAATTTTTTATTTTTATTTTTATTGTGAAGTTAGATTGCGTCTTTTTCCACATTTTGACTCGACACTTTTCTTTTCACTATATTTTTACCCATTTGGGATTTCGTCATCTTGGTTTCTTGTAAAAACAACATTTTATATAAAAAATATATTTACTTACCTGAAGTATTTCAGGTTATAAATAATAATATTAAATTTAAAAAAATTTGCGTTGCATTAATCATTAACTAATTATACAATACCTAATTTAACATTTATCTTTAATATTTTAATGAGTTAATCTTATATGAATAAATATAAAAATATATTTTCTAAATCTCGGAAACGGCTTCAACGATTTACCTGAAATTCAGCATGTAGGGGGTTTTGAGGGAAAAAAATTGATCTCGCTAGGTTTTATTTTAAAAAATTTCGTTTTATTCCTGTTTTTAGGCATTAAAAAAAATTTAAAATATAGAATTGAAAGCAAAGGATTTTTTTAGCTATCAAACTTAATGTTGCTATAGCTGATGGGTAACGCGCGGTCCGAAAATGTTCACATTTGAAATACCACATATCATCGGCGTCTTCTTTTTTTTATTTTATTTTTCAAAAATGTTTTTTATATCTTAAAAATTTACCAGTCACCCAGATACTTCTATTAAGTTATTATAATTAAATATAATATCACTACTAGAGTTGTTACAAAAAAAATGATTTAAAAAATTTAATAAATTTCCTTAAAAATTGTTGTAATAAAAAGTACCACGGGTTTTACTCTGTTAGCCCATCATAGCTTTTAATTGCGTTTCCAAAAGTATATTTAAATTAAGTATTTATTCTCTTGACTGTGGTATCCATAAAAATGCCGTATTAAAGCGAGGGTAGGTCGTATAATTTAATATGGGCGCTTCAAACTCTTTTTCATTGCGCCCCCGGCTGCAACTTTCACCGGTGATGGCATCGAGCCGATGTTTCGCGGAGTTGCCATTTTTTTGCCACTTTTCGTTCTTTTATAAGTTTACAAAGAACTCTCACCGAGGCCATGTTCCAACTTATTACAACTTCGCCGAGTCGAGTGTTGTGTCGTATTTTTATCATAGCGAGTTTTTTAGCTTCGAGAAGTTTCGTTTTTTAACACGAGCTCTGTTTGCAAAAGTTTTTTTTTTCTGTTACATAATACGTTATGGCTTGGCCAATAGGGATTAAAAGTGATTCTAAGGGTTTTTTTTGCTATCTATGATAGTTATTTTTGCATTACAATCAATTCAAAATATCTTTGTTCAAATAAGCTCTTTCAAGCACTTTTGAATCGTCAAGGATCAATATGATTAATGAAGCTACAATTGGTTCGGAATGTTGCTCTTACCGAGAAGAACCAGAAATTAGGTTAATTTATCAATGTAAAAACAGCATAACCTACTTCAATAAAATTGTGTCTTACGTGATACTATTGTGGGGTAAATCTGCAGCTTTAAAAGTAAATGTTTTAAAGTAAATTTATACTGTGCAAAAACGGTCTTTTATTGCTGGTTCGGAAAGCTATTCCTACCGAGAAGATCCAGCAAGTAACTCAACGGTTGCTCTTTAAAAATATTATTTTTATTACTAGTTACATTTAATCATAACTGTATTGTACAGGGTCGAAGAGTAGCCATATCCACATATTCTTATCTTCTAAGTAATCCTCAACAGTATAGTAGTAGGCTTTCTGTATTAGCCTCTATATAACATGTTTTTAAAAAAATACTGTTTGTTTGTCTTTATTGCATTAATTTAAATAAAAATAAAAATACAACAAAATTTGCAATAGCGGGATTATTCTGGAATCAAAATCTCTTCCAGCCAAACATTTTAAAATTAAAAAAAGTAAATATAAATACAGTAAATTAAATTAAAATTTAACTTAAAACTTAACAAATAATAATAAACAGAAAATTGACCTTTTAATAATATGAATACAATAGAATATATTTATAAAAGTAAATATAATAAAGTATAAATATCACTGATTATCTGCGTAATTTTTTTAATATTGTGTTTAAATGAAGATATTGTACAAAACTAATGAGAATATTATTTTGCTATAATCCGCGATAAAATATTTTTAAATATTATTATATAATTGTTATTAAATATTATATATTATTATATATTTTTTTTGTTTTAATCGCGGATTATAGCAAAATATTATTCTCATTAGTTTCGTATTATGGACCTCCGCAAAGTAACGCCTAATTCTATAAATTATTTGAAGATATTGTTTTAGATTTACGCAGGGAAACGGGCAGTTTATACCATTACTGTACATTTATTGTCTTTACTGAACATTTTGTTTGACTGAAATAAGTATGAATATTATAATCGATATTCAAGGTCTAATTCCCACTGATACATTGTTTATGAAATTCTGATGCGATCTTTGCAAACGGCACCAGTTCACCTTGACATTTGGCGCGCAGCCGCCGGCATGATCGTAGCTGACTGATCGGAATCGCGGGTAAAGTTGCTCGGCTGAAACTCGTGTAATATGATAATCAAATTCAAATTCAATGTATATTTAATTTTTTAATGAGTTAATCTTGTATATATATATATTGACGTGACAGCGTCTTAAATTAGGTTGCGGCTTGGAGTCACTCATGAAAAAGTGTAACGCCCGCTCACGTCTGTTACGATGAGTCACCGAACGAAAGAGAGGCCCGCCGGACTGGTGAATACCTTGCGTCTCTCTCCCACTCAAACATGATTGGTCCGCCGCGCGCGCAGCACTAGAGAATTAGGCGCTTTGAATCGGTGCGTGCTTGTGTCTCTGTCTTTCTCGAGCGTTCTTGGTTAATTTTAAGTTAAGTTTAAATTTACATGTACAATGTTTTAGTAAACAAAATATATTTCTATAGTTAAAATTTGTCCAATTCTTATTTTCATTCAATTCCTTGTTCCTATTGTGCAATTTAATAATATTCATATCAATAAATATTCTACTGAGGAAAAGACGTTGTCACGTAAAATCTTTACCCGTAAAACCGACTTTACAGGCAACCGTTTTTTTTTCTGAATTTCGAAAACTGCTCCAACGATTTCCATGAAATTTAGCATGTACGGGATTTTGGTGGGGAAAAATCGACCTCGCTTTTATTTAAAAAAAATGATGTTTTATCCCTGTTATCGGGCATTAAAAAAACTGCTAAAATATAAATAAATTGTAAAGCTTCAATTTGCTGTCATTTATTAAGTTATAGCACAATGGTAAACCGGCGGATAAAATATGTGAAACTACTGGGTTCAAGCCGCCACCGTTTCAATTTTATCCGCCCGTTCCCATATGTCAACGATCCTTTCTTTCTTTTTTATTGTATTTTAATTAAATTACCGAGCAAGCTCGGTCACTTAAGTACTTCTTTATTTAAATAGGCTTTTAAAAAATCATTCTAGAATCGTCAATGAATTTTAAAATCGTCGTAGCTGACTGTTCGAAATCGCGGGTAAATAAGTTACTTTGCTGAAAGCTGAGTAAAATGAAAAAAATTAAATCTATATTCTACACTAATATATAAAACGGAAGTGTTTGTATGATTGTTTGAACGCGCTTATCTCAGGATTTACTGGATCGATTTGAAAAATTATTTAAGTGTAAGATAGTCCATTTATCAAGGAAGGCTGTAGACTATATAACATCACGCGATTAACAACGCACGTAGATTAGGAGAGGAGCAGCAATAAAAATTTTGCGAAAACGGCAAAATTTAAAGCTTTATTTGCGTACGTTTCATAGCTAGGTTCATTTAGTCATTACAGTCTTGTTCAGGTTCGAACAGTATAGTGGTCAAACAGTGCTATATTCACGCATTCTTATCAAGTAAGTAATCCTCAACAGTATAGTAGGCTCTCTGTTTTATCAGTGTTTCTAACTGCTGTAATGGCACACAAACGACTTATACTTTCCATATTCATACCCCATACTAATATTATACCAGCCCTTAAAATATCTCGCTAAATCAATTGATTTGTTGCTCTATTTGGATGTATAAAAAGGACAAACAAACACTATCGCATTTATAACATTAATACTCACGCGAAATGTTCTTATTACAGGTTCCCAGGTCCTTGACAATAGAATGTACTCTGTAAAAAATACGTAACAAAAAATATATGTACATTAATAATCTTAACATTTTATGATAAACTTTTACGGTGAGGGATAAGTGAGTAAAAGGTGTCAATACATTTACGACTAAAATTTTGGGATGTGATGTGGTTTTTTTTAATTACTAATAAGTGCTAAATGCACTCTCTGCTTGCCAATTATTTATTGTATATATTGTTACAGCATGTAATTTAAATGAAATTTTCGGAGATATTACAGATTTAATATGCCGCGAGGAGGCCGCACTTCGCCCTATAGCACTTCGAATTTAGCAGCGATCGGACTCGTTTATAATAAAATCAGGATAATTTATGTTAACGCACACTATATACAATAACACGATAGAATAGGAATACCACAATTCCCGTTCCGAGATGCACTTCTCTTGAATGACGAACAAAGACTGAATGTCTCTGAAACGTTTTATCAATAGGAAGACTCAACCGGAAACAACACGTCACAGTGTTGGTACCATTTTAATCAAAAAGGGCGCGAAACTCTTGTTTCATGACTGTGTTGATAGCAACACAGTCATGAAACAAAATACAAAGCAGAAGTCAATGGCGACAACATTTATTTTAAGTTAATATAATGAATCTCTTGTATTGTTGCCCATGCAATATATAAATAAATATACAGCAAAGGTAATAATAAAATTGTTTTTCTATATTCCGCGATGAAGTAAAATAGAAAATATATATAATGCTAAATGTAGTGTGGACAATCCGTTTTCATAAATAAAAAGCTATTTGCGATTATTAATTTTTGCGATTAAGTCGTGGAGTCTATCTCCTGATGATGCTTCGGTCGCGGGTCGAAACGATTGTTGAGTTTGTGAAAGTGAACGTGTGTAGTGCTTGTATATTGTGGTTGCGGTGGTGGAGGTTTGTGCATGTGTTATTACGAATCCTGCATATATCAGGTATGATAACGGATTGTCCACTCTCTACATTTAGCATAAAATAATTTTATTATTACCTTTGTATTATGGATCTCCGCAAAGTAACGCCTAATTCTTTAATTTAAATATACAGCGATTGGTTTGTTAGAGTTTTCGTTAGAGATAGTGTCAGTTTCAATCTTCGATCACCTTACAGTATTACGTCACCACTCATCTGGCCGTTGGATAATGTGGCGCGAAAAACAACAGTACAAGGTCGCACAACACCGCAAGCCGCGCGGTCCGTTCACTTGTGATTTCAACCGCGCGTCTTAATTTTAATGTTGGCTATATATAACGTTGTTTTACCAATGTTGCCAACTGTTCTAAACATGGCCGAACGCCTAAATTCATATTCAAATTTCTTTATTCAAATAAATTTGTAAACAAGTGGTTTTGGATGGAATCGTCAATTCTACTGCTGGTTCGGAAGGCTGTTCGTACCGAGAAGATCCAGCAAGAAACTCGGCAGTTGCTGTTTTCAACATAACACATAACTAGTCACATTAAGTCATTACTATCTTGTACGAGGTCGGACAGTAGCTATATCCAAGCATTCTTAATGTCCAAATAATCCTGAACAGTATAGTAGGCTTTTTGTATCAGCTTCTCTTTAATAGTGTTTTAAACTGCTGTAAAAGCTAAAATTGATTGCGGAATTTTATTATAGAATCTTATACCCAAACCCACAAAACCAATTTCGTAACTTTGCAATGCGCAAAGCAGGAGCCGCAAGCTTATGTCGGTTCCTACTTTGTCTGTTATATACATCACCTATCGTTCTATAACTCTTTATATATTTATGTACAAAAATTGAATTACTTAAAATGTACTGTGAACCGAATGTAAGAATGTCTATTTCTCTCACAGGGAAGCACGCGGACTTAAATTGTAAATCCCACGTATGGCTCTTTTTTGTAATACAAAAATTAAAAGCTAAAGCCTAAAGCAGGCGATCTGTGCTATTATTTTACTTTCAAATATTTCAAACCCAGTTACTAATAGATCGACAGTAATAGAATGAATGCAGGATGGATGTAGTGGCGACGGGTCTCGTTAACACGCTGGAGCTCTAACGGTATCCTATTCTTAAGGGCGTTAGTGTTTAAGAAGCCCATATATGCACGACTAGCTTGTACCCGCAAATTCGTCCCCGTGGACTGTTCTCGCGTGATAGGTTAATAATAGATCTTTTCAATGTCATCTTATTCCTGTAGAATTAACAGGATTTCTATAGCCTATGTTACCCCGATGTATAAGGAATAATTTTGCCAAATTTCATCGATGTTGGTTCAGCGGATTCGCCATGAAAGAGTAACGAACATACATCCATACTCACAAACATTCGCATTTATAATATTAGTGGGATTCATGAATAACTTGGTGCGACAATAGGCAAAGTTGAATTGTGATATTAAATTTTAGAGTTTCTTTGTCTTTGTTTGTATTTTTTTTTATCTTAAATAATAAGTTACTGACATAGTTATTAGTCTTTAAAGTAATTAAAATAAATACATTTGAATTTGAATTCGAATACATGACCAGCGAATTCTTCTTAAATTGAAAACTACTTAAGGGGAAAATTTATAAAACGGTCATAAGACTTGTAGTATTGTATTAGAATGTTTGGTAATGAAAAGACGGATGAAAGAAGAGTGCATGCAAATAAGATGAGAATGTTAAGGTTGATGTGTGGTGTGACAAGACCGGGTAAAATAGGAAATGAGTATGTAAGGGAAATATGATATTTGCGCACATTATAGAAAAGACAAGAAGTGCATGGTTAAGATGGTATGGACATGTAATAAGGAGGGATTAAAGATCACTTGATCAAACTAAACCAAATCAATATAAATTCGGACTTCTAATAAGAAAATGATCAATAAAACTTGAGAGCAAAAAATAGCTTGTATTCTGTACTACTTTGACGCTCCAGTTTATAATGTAATTTAACAATCAATGGTGAAATTGAGGCAAGTCTGTCGAAACTCTTTAGAGCTGTAGACAAAAAAATATACATTTTCCAATTGATTAGGTAATTGATTATGGTCAAAGTTTCATGGTATCTTTTTCCTTTCCCTTATAACTTAGATAATTTTTTGTTTTGACCATCCAGACTACTATTATTAATGCGAAAGTCTGTCTTTTTTTCAGTCTAATGCGCTGATCAGATATTAAGAAATTTGGTAGTTAATAATACATATGTAGAATTAGACGTTCCTTTTGGTAGATTTATAATACAATATATAATCCGCGATAATGCTAAATGTAGAGTTTAGTATACGATAAAATCGCGATTTTATTGTGGAGTCTATTTCCTGATGATGCTAGGATTACGCGGCGAAACCATTGATTAGATTGTGATAGTGAATGTGTGTAGTTCTCGTGTATTGTTATAGATGGTTGGTAGTGTATGACTTTTTTTGTATTAGGTATGAAAACGGATAGTTAATTCTATATTTAGTGTTAACAGATTTACTCTAATCTCTGATTAAAATGGAACTGTTTTTTTAATTTACACTATCGTTAATGGTATTTATAGTTAGTATAGAAACTGTTTCTAAAAGTGACAGACTGTTACTATACCATTGCTGAGCATAGGCCTCCTCTCATCGTTTTTGGAGAGAAGGGTTGGAAAGAGAAGGACATGCTGGTTTCCTCAACGTTTTTCCTACATCGAAAACCTTTATGAGGCGTTATCGCAGCGGGAACAGATAGACAATTATTGAACATTGCAAAATTACTAATTCTATAAAATATTTAAGACTATTAGCTTAAAAATTTCCCTCGGGCGGGGTCTATAAACAGGAAGTGCGGGGGAAACTTGTCTGTCTTGATTAACGTCACTGTCTCGTGAATCCGTATTTTCTACACTAGTGATTTTGTCCCGACTTCCGCTGTTAATTGAAATCTAAAAAAATACCAAAAAAGAACTGCTATCGGATGCGCAATCTCTCGTTTTGTTTATCACCTGATCCGTGAAGGTTTCATTTAGACGACACGGCATTGACATCGAATAATGCCTTTTTACGTCTCAAAGTTTGACTGGCTCGTTGGAGCAGTGGGTAGTGACCCTGCCTTCGGCTCCACGGGTCGCGGGTTCGATTCCCGCCGAGGACCAACATTTTCTTTAAAATGAATTTGTCGGTCTTTGAGCCTGGGTGTATATTTGTATATAAGTATGTATTTAAAAAAATATATAAGTATATATTCACCAGTTGTCTGTCACCCATAACACAAGTATTAAGTTACTTACTTTGGGGACGGACGACCGTGTGTGTAAGTGTCCCATTTATTTATTTATTAAAGTTATAAATTTCAGATATAATGCCAAAGTTTGTCCATCTTTTTGCCTGTCTTTATTTGCTAAATTAGGCACAGTTCTTGTGAGGAAACCTGGCATATATTTAGAGAATTTTAGGGATATTTGTAATTGATCAATCCACGTTAGAGCAACCTGATGGCTCTAAGCTTTAACTCTTGTCTCCAAAAACGGAGAATGGAGGCCTATGTCCAGCAATGGGATAAATAAATAATAAATAAACGGACTAAATAATAAATAAATATATGGGATACTTACACGGCCGACCGTCCCCAAAGTAACTTAATACTTGTGATATGGGTGGCAGACAACTGGTAAATATATACATATATAATTTACATATACACTTAAGTACAAATATACACCCAGGCTCGAAGAACCAACAAATTGTTTAAAGAAAATGAAGGCCTGCGGCGGGAACCGAACCCGCGATCTGCGGAGCAGAAGGCAGGTTCACTACCCGCTAGTCAATAACATAAGGATAATGTATTCCCTTTTTCTGACGGGTATAAGAAAAAAACATTTTATTATTGAGTGTATTTAAATGTTAAAAGTTGGCGCGAACGAAATCGCTGGTAGAACTAGAAAAAGTATAATTTAAAATAATTGAGTAATATTAATAGCACTTTTTTTGCTTTACACAGTTTTACATAAATCGCTAAATAAATTCTGCACGACCTACTTATTCAAAGGGACAGAATTTTTCCGTTAAGTCCAAATATATTTCTCCGCAACAAAAGTATAATCTATCGCCGATACAGTTTGAGGAAATGAGGAAAAGAACCTGCCCCTTTGTGCCATAACGGAAGCCATAATGAGCGTTTTTATTGATCGCAACATCATTCGTCAAAACCGATCCCGTAACGGGCGCCATTAGCACGTCCAGTAAATGACACCTCGGGGCTATTTGGAGGACAGGGTTTTATTCCAGTGGACATAAATACAGTACCTCAATATACGAGTGTTTTGATACACGAGCCGCCAAGATCGATATTCTTTGAGATGAGACTTACTTTAATGTTATGGTATGGTATACGCTAACTATGGGCCTCATAAGAAAGTTCAGATCCGCTCAGCAGGTTATGGGGAGAGCTATAAAGTACCTCGATATACTAGTGCCCTAATATTCGAGTATTTTGATATACGAGCCGCGAAGCGATATTTTGCTTTGAGATGAGAACTTTAATGCTATGGTCGCTAAGTATGGGCCTCATAAGAAAGCTCTGTGTCGATGAGCGGGCTATGGGGAGAGCTATGCTTAGAGTGACTCTACGTGAGGAGATCCGTAGAAGGGACCTAAGTGACGGACATAGCTCAACGGGTCGCAAAGTTGAAGTAAAGAGGTGGCGAACATTGGAGTCTCAAGGTGCTTGAGTGGCCACCCCGCACCGGAAAACGTAGTGTTGACAGACCCTCCTCCAGATGGCCGGACCTCAAAAAGGTCCTAGGGAACCGCTGGATTCGGGCAGCACAAGGTCGTGTAGCGTGGAAGTCCTTGGAAGAGAGCTATGTCCAGGAATTGTAGACGACACCGCTGCACGTGACCTGTACAATGTCCACCAGTTTCGTCCACTTCAGACTAGACCTCATTCTACTCAGCTGGATACCACACGGCATACACACACACACACAAACAAACACTCACACATAAATGACCCTATCCGAAGAACAAAGACATCTCACATACATAACCATAGGAAATGTGACTTTATTCTTCGGATCGGGCGATATCTTTATCATTAATATTTAAATGAGTTAATCTTGTGTGTGTGTATTTTGTCCCTGTTTTATCCTGTTTAAAAGTTTTATCCCTGTTTTTGGGCATTAAAAATACTAAAATTTATATTGAATTGAGTCAGCGTAGCTTATTCGGGGAATGGACAGTCTTGAGAAATGTAAATACCTAAGAACCTAAGATCGATCCAAACTACATAATTATTATTTTTCTTTCTTTTTGTTTCTTTTTTTATTAAAAAAAATTACCAAGTAAGGCTCGGTCAGCCAGATACTATAAGATTAACTCATAAAAAGATGAAACAGATACTGAGGTTACTTTCACACTCACAAGAGTCGTATATACAGTTCGGTAAACGAAGCAGTTTGCGGCGGATGCTGTATTGATTGACGGCTGCATGACGTGGGCCCGAGCTGTCGGATTTTAGCGGGCTCGGAACTATGTTTATGTCATATCACAGAAACATTGCTATACATTGTAAAAGAGTTAAAAAAATTACTGATAATAATTGTAGGTAATACCACCCATTGCATAAAAAAAATTGAAAAGTAAAATAAAAAATAATAGGGCGGGTCGGGCTCGATCATAGGTATTTTCACCTCTCTAGACCGCCCATTCCCCAAATGAACTATCATGACTTTACGTTTGACAGCGAAAAATTGTGATTGTATTCAACGTAAATTTGAAAAAAAATTTAGAGCCCGAAAACAGGGATAAAACGACATTTTTTTTTAATAAAACCTCGATTTTTCTCCCCCAAAACCCCCTACATGCTGAATTTCAGGAAAATCGTTGGAATCGTTTCCGAGATTCCGAAAATATATATATATATATATATGTATATATATATATGTATATATATATATATGTATATATATATATATATATATGTATATATATATATGTATATATATATATATATATGTATGTATATATATATATATATATATATATATATATATATACATAACAAGATTAACTCATTTAAATATTAAAGATTTCGTACTTGGGAGTTCAATATTCGCATGTCATTATTGTCTATTCTATTGTACTTGTCCAAGATAGCAATGACAAAATGTAATTAATATTTATATTTTGTATTGACAACCACCGAGTTTCTTTCTGCGGTTTTCCGAACGAGTTTGTTAAGCGATTCAAAAGTACTAGTTAACATTTATGTGAATCCCATGAAAAGTACTGTCAATGGGTTTTTTATCGAATAAAACTACGTGAGTGACCAGCATTTATATTTTATTTATTTTCAAAAACCAACAAATTTGTTTAGAGAATACTAAAATTTTAACCAAAAGCTTAACCATAAAAATTGAATTGCAGAATCAAACGAGGCGCAATCTTTAGGTTTTGACATAAATTTAATGTTTGTCATCTCGAATTTTTAGTATTAAAATGACCGAATTAAAAATTAGGTTTAATTGTTTTACATACCTTAATACCATCTATTACATCAAGCTACGAACTATTAAAAAAACTTTTGTTCACTCTAGGCTCTTCACTTTATTGTAATTTGCCACAAAAACAACTTTTTTGAACTCAGTCACTTAAATAATAAACGTGCAATGTGTTTGAGTAAAGGCTAACTCTTGAGGAAAACTGCACATCAGTTGATAATTTCTACATTCGGCACTGACCTCCTTGCCGAAACAAACGTGCCCGTGAACACGAAATTACAATTTTGGTTGTTATAATTCATTGGAATATATGTATAATTCATTCAAGTACAAATAAATAATTTTATCTAACCAGTAGTAGAAAAAATCGACCGACTTATCTTTGACAGTCAGCTAATGGCATTAAGACAAGTCTAAAGACTCTTGTTAACTTAGACGAAGGAGAGATAGATATATCTCTGAATTTCGCATAATTTAAAAAAAAAAAATGGACCATTACATACACGATCGTACGTCCCCAAAATAAATTAATAGTTATGTCATGGGGACAAAGAATTAATAAATATATTAACTTCAATTCTATTAACTTCTTGATATAATTTATAAAGAAACTCGCACTTCTTTTTCTTATTCCGTTTACTTCTTGTAAGGAATTGAACGTAAATATTAAATTACCAACATAATTAAGGACAACTCCCCACTATTCAATACAATCTTTAGGATCTGTCATGGTATCATTACTAGTCAAAATACCATCCAACGAGACCCTGTTGCATGATACAGTCACAAACAAGCCTTTAATTTCTATTGGTCACGTGATTATCGCGTCGTCAGTATATCCGGTATTAAAAACCAAACGATGATATTTGCCGACAACAATAATACATAATACATTATATACCAATAATATCTTACATATATAATTTGAAATAAATACACCCAGACTCAAGCCCAACCAATTCATTTTAAGAAATTGGCTCTTGGCGGGAATCGAAACCGCTACCTCTGGAGTTGAAGGCATGGTCCCACCGGCATCAATTGCCCAATAGCGATGTGAAAATAATCGATTTTAAAAATAATTGATTATATAAAAAAAACCGATTTTTAATAACTATTTTTTCATCAAAAATAGTTTTCCTTTAGTCGATTACTTTAGGTATCCCTTTTTCTTTTTTACTCTTTTTCTTGTTTTTTTAAGATTAGATATGCATTGTTGGATGAAACCAATTTAGCCATACTATACATTTTAATCCAATTTCACAAACAGCGCATCTGATATTATTTCTTGGTAGTTGTCCACATTAATTAGCCTTTATTGTAATTAATTATTAATATAAAAAAGACAACTTTTGAAACAGTCAGAAAAAAATCGATTTGTCGTAACAAAATAATCGATTTTTTAAAAATCGATTATTTTTAAAGGGATAAAAATCGATTATTTATTAATAGATTTATTTCTACTTCAAGTCACATCCCTATTGCCCACTTAAATACTCTAATTAACTCATATTCAAGACAGATGTATTTCTGAATTCCCCTCAGATTTGATTCAACTATTGCAGAAAACAAATAGCAATAGTCTTTGATTTCAAATGTAACGTAGTTATCCGATTAGACCTCAGATCGTATGTCAATTATGGCTTGCGATGTAACGTAATAATGACGTCTGAGGTTCTGGAACATTCGCCCCGGGCAACACGGTAATAGATGATATACCTATGTTTGTTAGAGGTGGGGTAGACGTCGTTGCTAGATTTACATTACATGTGACGTGTTATATACTAGTTGCGCCCCATGATTTTCACATGCGTTGTAAACATTATTCGAAATCCTGAAGCCTATACTGTTGAGGATTATTTAGACGATAAAAATGCGTGGATATAGATATTGTTCGACCCTGTACAAGATAGTAACGATTAAATGTAACTAGCATTAAGAGTTGTATTTTTTTTAAAAGAGCAACCGCCGAGTTTCTTGCTGGCTCTTCTCGGTAGGAACAGCTTTCGGAACCAGCAGTAGAGTTGACGATTCAAAAGCACTTGTTTACAAGTTTATTTGAATAAAGAATATTTTGAATTCAATTTTGAATTGAATTGAAATCGGCGAATATTGTTGTTTTTAAGACATTTATGTACTGCGAAGTGGCAGTAGGGATGTTACTTAGTGGAAATAATAAGAATGGCTTTATTTATGTGGCGCATTACAATTCAGAGAGAAAGAGTAACAACACGACCAAAAAAAAATAATAAAAAAAGAATGTATATGTAATTTATGTGTATATAACTTTAAAATTAAAGAAATTATAAATACCTAAAATTACCTTAAATTAAAGCTGATAATCACAAAAATCGATTACAAAACAAAGGATTTTTCTCACTTCAAAATAAATCGATTTGTATATAATCGAAAAATGATTATATCTTCCTGTCCTTATCCCACTCTAAGTGGGGTCGGCACAATATGTTTTCTCTTCCATTTTTCATTCCATTCCTTTTTTATATACTTATTAATCAGAAAAAAGACTAATTAAAGTCGACAAGTAAGATTAGAAAATAACAGATGTGCCGTTTGCAAAATTCGATTAAAATGTAGTTTGGTTACTTTGGTTTAAGCGAACAACGTATATATCTTAAAAAATGAGAAAAAAAGAGATTAAAAAAATAGGGTGAATAATATTAGCACTACACAAGTCAACTATCACAAACTCAACAATCATTTCGTCAGGCAATCGCAGCATCATCAGGAGATAGATTTTTGATTTTGTCAAACTTTTTGATTGGACTCTCTATCTGGTAGTCTTGAAATACTACTTCTGAAACAAGTTTATTGTTACTTTTGTGTTATGGATATCTGCAAAGTAACGCCTGATTCTATCAATTATGTAATATAGAACATTTTAGGCTGGCTTTCATAGTAAGTAGCGGCCTGTGACTATCTCACTGCTGAGCATAGGCCTCTTCTCTCCGTTTTTGGAGAGAAGGTTTGGAGCTAAGATCTACCACGCTGCTCCATCGCGGATTGGTAGGTTATACATATCTCCAGAATTCTCTAGAGATATGCAGGTTTCCTCACGATGTTTTCCTTCACCGAAAAGCGTGTGATAAATTGCAATTATCAATTAGACACATAAGTTTTACTAGAAAACTAATTGGTGCCTGCCCGGGGCTTGAACCCTAGACCTCGTCGAAAGAGGCGCACGATGTTACCGCTGGGCTACCACAGCTTACTTAGCTTGGCTTTCATACTCTAGTATAATATCTATGGATAAAAGTCGTGCACAGTCGCCTGGTCTTTAACTGCAGAGATCACGTAAGCGCAGTACATTCTAGAATTTATGTTTCCCACTCATTTAATATTCCATTTGGGCCGCGTTTTTCAAGGTAAATATCGAATGTAACGAATGGTACGGTCCGAGGCATAAACAGGAAAAAACCGGCTCACGAATGGACCAATGTATCTTGGACGAGTTATGAACGGTCCTGTTGTTTATGGGATTATATTCTTATTGTTTGTCTAAGCCTCTAAGGTATTATGTGGTTCGTGGGCATCCATAGTATTCATATTCAAATTTCTATTCTTCGCCGTAGGTCTCAAAACTTCCAAATGATTTGCACAAAACCTTGATAATTTATACACCAAAGTCTTGATCGAGAATTAATTTGTCTACTGGTAAAAGTCGCCTAAAAATCGGTTCACTACTTTCGGAAATATCGCGACTAGAGCTCTATAATAAAAAATTTAAATAATATTGATTTGATTACATTATAGAAAAGCCTAAAGTGCAAGATTAAGATGGTATGGACATAAATGAAGAGGGATGAAAATCATGTGACCAAATGAGTGTTAAATATGAATATAGATGGATATGTAATTAGAGGAAAATAAAGAGATGGTTGGATTGTGTGAAGTAAAACATGCATATAAAAGAGGTGTCAGAGTTTACGCATGATAGGAGCGAATAGAAGACAAAACGACCCCAATTGAAGTGGAATAAGTGGAGAAGAATAATGGTGACGACATTTCTTATTTGCTTTATCGAAGATTATAGCAAAATAATAATACTTAATATATTAGCGATGTCTAATCAATACAAATTGTGACACGATATAAGCACGTGGATGTTCAATAACCGTCTGAGTTGAGTTGTATAACCAGACTGGCGTCGCTATATCAAGCTCAGCTATTTATATTCATAGTAGACACAAACGAGCCCCCTTTCTATCGGTCACGTGATAATCGCGTTGTCAGTATATCCGGTATAAAAACATTAAAGAGATGATATTTAAATACTTCCGTCCCAAACAACATTACCAATAATATCTAACAAATATAAGCGTTTAAAGTTTGTGTCGGTATCGTGGAAACGATACGAACTGCGCAGGGAACGGGTGAGTGGATACATGACAATAAAATTCATATATCGCTTGAACATTTCGCCATTTGGTGAAATATTTTCCCCCGAGGTGCCGTTATCCTTGAGTATTATTTAATTAATTAACAGCCTTGTTGTCCAACACGATAGCAATTAAAATCCAGGTATTAATGAATTTGTTTTTTTAAGATACATGCAAAATTAAACCAAATATGAATTTCTTAAAAAAAGGCCGATGGAAAACGATACAGCCCTAATGTTGAACTCGCGTGCCTACTTATTCTTCGTTTTCTTAAACCTTAAAATTGTTGTTTTGCTGATAATATCCTGCTAATCACTTGATTTGGAAATTTAAATTTGCTGTGTCAAATTCGAAATATTCTTTATTGAAGTAAACTTGTTAATTAGTGCTTTTGAGTCGTCAACTCTACTTCTGGTTCGGAAAGCTGTTCCTACCGAGAAGAGCCAGCGAGAAACTTGGCGGTTACTGTTTTCAAAATACAATTCTTATAACTAATCACATTTAGTCATTACTGTGATATACAGGGTCGAAGAGTAGCTATGTTTACGCATTTTCATCATCTATTGCTGCTTTGCTGGCAATATCAGATGCAATGTCAGGTGTTAATTCTTACATATTATTATAAGAGTTTGAATTTAAGATAGTCCATTTATCAAGGAAATCTATATGACTATATAACATCACGCTTGGATGAATAGGAGAGGGGCAGCAATAAAAAATATTGCGAAAACGGTAAAATTTTAAATAAATATACCGATATTCACGCGGACAAGGTCGCAGGCACAGATAGTTTAACTATAAAATGCTTTGAAAAAACTTTCTTCAGAAAAAACGTCGCTATGGGCGTGTTTAGAGTCGATCGGTTAGGTAACGGGGCCAATGTAACCAGACACGGTGCAGCTATGAACTTGAAGTTATCGCTAAGGTTATGAGAAATAATATACTTAATAGATATTAGTCAAGTATTAGGTGACATTGAGCCCTAACATATCGATTGTTCAACACTGACAACTTTACTTTGACTTTCAAAGTAGTTTTCCAAACAATACAAAAAAGAGTAATCGCCGGGTTCTTGCTGGCTTCTCAGATCAGTAGGTTCAGTAGGATGATGATTGATGGATTGATTGACGGATTGATGATAGATATAATTTCTTTAATTATATCATTGAATAGTTGGAATTAAAATTTTAAATATTTCTTTACTTTTAAGCAATCGGCAGATGTTTCCTTTGGAAATTGGTCTCTTCAAGGTATTTTATATTATACCTAACGACTGCTTTTAGATCTGATCCAACGACAACCAACGTGTACCAACGATGCGCTACCTGGTGCGCGGTCAGTCTCTAAATGTTAACTCGTTAAGACTATTAGTTTCCATGTCGTCTAGGACTCTGATATCTGTGTCGCTTTAACAAGAAAATAATGTCGCGAAAATAATTTCAGTGACCAGATTTTAATATAAAATAACAAACGATATAGGGCATAAGAAATAAGACAAATTTTGGAAGATGTATGCACAGAAACACTTTAAACTTTGAGTACCTAGAACGTGGAACGCAGTTATTTTATAAAAGATAACATCCAATATTTTAGAGTCAGATGGCCTGTTTCACAAGTTACTAATAAAGAGTCGGATAGTTAAACGACAAATAAACTAAGTAACAGATAAATGTCTCTAAAAAGAAATAAAATAATAAACAAAATAACAGCCACATGATCTAGCTGTTATCTTATTAGGGACTTTAAGTGCTGAATAAGCCTATCAGAAACCTGAGAAACGCAAAATTCCGAGATATGTGTCAGATATGTTCCGAATAAGCTAACTGACAGTTTATTGGTAACTTGTGAAACAGGCTTAATATAATAAAATAAGTATGATTAGTAAGAATTCAACTAGAGACATTTATTGTTGGGAAATTTTACGTTTTAAACATGGTTTTAAAATGAGCTACATTTTATAGCATCATTGTCAGTTCAAGACCTAATCAGACTGCACTATTACAAAATTGTACGGACAAATGACTAGAGATAACCTCGGATAATAAGTTGTTTATATTTCTATCATAAATTGCGATAGATAACCTGGGGTCATTGAATAACTATGTCTGTCTTTAGATTAATTATAATAAATATGAAGTAAGGTATTTGAAGGTAGTCACAGAATACTAGAGTAGAGAAGCTAACCGAATAGTGTCCTACTACAGAGAAAGAAGCTGTGATGGCCCAGCGGTGACACCGTTCGGCTCTTTCGAGGAGGTCGCGGGTTCAAATCCGGGCAGACATCAATGAGTTTTTCTGTTAAAACTTATGTGTATAATTTCAATTTATCACACGATTTTCGGTGAAGGAAAACATCGTGAGGAAACCTGCATATCTCTAGAGAATTCTGGAGATATGTTTAACCTACCAATCCGCGATGAAGCAGCGTGGTAGGTCTTAGCTCCAAACCTTCTCCAAAAACGGAGAGAAGAGGCATATTCTCAGCAGTGGGATAGTAACAGGCCGCTACTTAATACTTACTTACAAAGAGAAAGAAAATAAGTCTTATTTGTTTGGCCAATTTTTTTCACCGAGGGTAATCTATGCTTGCTGCACCTGAGGTGTGGGTAGGTGACTAATTAATGTCACACAAAAAGAAGATCGGTCGGTCGCGCAACACGGTGCACGGGACTCTGAGTGAATTGCAATAAATATCGGTATTCGGTGGACGATCGTATCAATATATTTAATATAAAAGATAATTCGGCGGTTGTGTGTATAAACTATATTAAAGAACAGTTAAATTTGTGATTCCACGAATATAGGTGGATTAAGTTTTTTGTGGTTATACTCCGGCCGGAGCGGCGTGGACGCCATCCTTGATTATTCGGGGTGGAGAAATTGCCGGTTGTCTGCCTTTACTACCTATGCTCACCAACTGCAGCTATCGAGGCACGCAGTAGGCGCGAACACTATCTGTCTCTGTTTTTTATGTGTGATTAGACAAAGATAAATATACGAGTTATATCTTCTCTCTCACTATTTATTGCGACACTCTCACTTACAGTAATGCCTATAGCTCTCCTACTCTAATCATCCTCCTGCCCTTATCCCACTCTAAGTGAGGTCGGCGCAACATGTCATAACATGTCACATGATTTGGCTACTTATTTCACGATCGGCCGCCTACCTGACTTACCAACTTACCTTAGTCGTATTTTACGACATCTTGGTAAGAAAAAGTGTGGTCTATTCTATTCAATCACTGTAATAAATTTATTTTATACTATCACTGTAAAAATCCAAATACCACACAGTGGGTCAATTTAGTCCCCTTTTACGGCATTTCGGTAAGAAATGAGGGTGGACTCTATTCAACCAGATACGACACGGAAAGGCTCTACTCTATAATAATAACATATGAGTTTACTTCCCGTTAAATGATTATTTTTTTTATTGTTTACTTGATATTTTTACAAAACTGCGCATTTATAATTTTACGAGTTAGAAACTTTGTAAACTCAAAACAAATAGAGTACTTAATATTTAGTATTTTATTTTAATGATATTTACACTAACAATTTGTATTACTTTCTATTCTAGAAGTTAGATTTAAGTTGTCTTTCAAATTTATAAATCTATCTATCTATCTTTCCCAGTTCATTTAATATGGGTATCTTAAAAGCTAATGTGAATAGGCATCTTCTAGGCAAGCGCGCTTCATCTTAGGCTGCATCATCGCTTACCATCAGATATGATTGCAGTCAAGCGTTCGCCTATTACGCAATAAGTAATAAAAAAAAATAGTAAAAAAAAAAATGGAAACTAATTTACATTTCACCATTTTGACAGATGTGCACTTCGCCATCTTCTTTTTGCCTCATCGTCATCCTCTTGCCCTTATCCCACTCTAAGTGGGATCGGCACAACATGTTGTCATATGATTTGGCTGCGTTTTTGCGACAGCCGCCTGCCTGACGTCAACTTACCTTAGTCGTATTTTACGACACCTCGGTAAGAAAGAGGGTGGTCTATTCTACTAAACCTGATACCACTCGGTGGGTCAACTTACCTTAGTCGCTTTTTACGACACATCGGTAAGGAATGAGGGTGGTCTATTCTACTCAGCCGAATACCACACGGCGGGTCGACTTACCTTAGTCGCCTTTTACGACACCTCGGTTACAAATGAGGGTGGTACTATTCTATTCAGACGGATACCACACGGCGTTTAATAAGTACTTAGTTTTCTCTTGTTCTCGAAAGAAAAACGACATTTCTTTTATAATTTAGCCCGGCATATAATCTTTAATTACACCAAATTCATCTTTATTGTACCAGCGGATTAGCTGTGAAAGTGTAACAATCCTACAGACAGAAAGACTTTCGCATTTATAGAATTAGGTGTTACTTTGCGGAGACTCATAATACAAAAGTAATAATAAAATTATGTTGCTATAATCCGCGATGAAGTAAAATAGAAAATATAGATAATGCTATCGTTTAAAATCGCTTTGCGATTTTGTGGTGGAGTCTATCCCCTGATGATGCTTCGGTTGCGGGGCAAAACTTTGTGAAAATTGTTGAGTTAGTGATAGTGAACGTCTGTAGTGTGCAAGTGTTTTTACGAATCCTGCATGTATAAGGACTAAAAACGGATTGTCCTCTCTCGCATTTACAATATCAGTATGGAACAGTTACGTGAAATTCGAATTTAGTGGTGTGTAAAGGTTTGTCGGGCCTTTCAACAAAATTTGAACAGTTCAGTTTGAGCGCATTTTTGACATACTCCCCGCAGCTTCATGGATGGCCAAATCTGTGCTATGTGCTCCCTTTGAACGTTGCCTGTAATTGTCGAATATTTCGTACCGATCTAGCTTTGTGATACTAGTGTAGCTTTCTAAAAATCAACAAATTTAATACTGATTTTAATGTACACTTTATTTATACTAACAACTGTTTTGTGCAATGAATTTTATGTTCTTCAATTGTTTTTATTATACAATTTATTGAATTAGACGTTATTTAGAGCTGTGGATATCCCAGCGGTGTAAACATGTGACTCTTTCGAGGATCACGTGTTCAGACCCCGGGCAGGTACCAATGAGTTTTCCTGTTAAAATTTATGTGTCTAAGTGTTAATTGAAAGAAAGAAAGAACTTTATGTGAGACCTAGTACTTTACAGAGGACATTACTTACTACTATGCTATACTACATTTTAATTAAATGAGTAATAGTTGTCGGTCGGTTAAGCATTTCCGGATTATGTACCGATTTATAGATATAGCAATTGCAAGTTATCACATGCTTTTCGGTGAAGGAAAACATCGTGAGGAAACCTGCATATCTCTTGAGAATTCTAGGGATATGTGTAACCTACCAATCCGCGTTGGAGCAGCGTCGTAGGTCTTAGCTTCAATCCTTCTCTCCAGAAACGGAGATAAGAGGTGTATGCCCAGCAGTGGGATAGTAACAGGCCGTTACTTTACTTAGCGGAGGTCCATAATAATAAATATATAAATATACGGGACATTCTCATTAAACTCTGGGTCATCCGTCCCCGAGCACGTAGGGGGTTTCGGGGACAATAAATCTATCTGGCTAGGTTTCAATTAAAAAAATGTCGTTTTATCTCGTTTTTTATGTTTGAATAACTGCTACAGTATTATAAGAAAACAAAGGTTAATTCCTCTGTCGCTTGCAAAATTATAATAACTCAGATGAGAACGGGCGAAGAAGAATTGAAAATACCTCGTATCAAGTCCCAAATATCACGATAATATTTTTTTTCATATTGCTTTTTTTTTTTTTTTTTTAAATTACCGAGCTAAGCTCGCTCACCCACTACATACTTAAATACAAATACAACCAGACTTGAAGAATCATCAATTGTTTATAAAATATCGTCGGCGGAAATCGAACCCGAGACCCGCTGAGCTGCGCCCACGGACCAGTCATAGCAAAATGATGATAATATTTTATACATAAAGAAAAACTTTACATGACGTGACTTAAAATAATTAGTTTTACAACACCAAAAACAACGAAACTTATTTTTAATGTGACGTGCTTGGTGTGACAAAACGGGTAATGACTCTGCTTTGGTACGAATCTAGGACCCGACCGTTAATGAGTGGTCGCCATTTTGCAACTCATTTTCTAAATAAATTTATAAAACTTTTTATGACATCAACGAAAGTGTCCAGAGTAGAGATTGACAAAATGTATCCCTGACAAGAAAAGAGTGATTTATATCTTTTTTATCTTGGGAAATACATCACTCTTTTATATCTTTAACTGATTTAGCTCAGTACAGCTCCGAGAGAGAATAATATTACAAATACAGTGCAAACTCTATATAACGACTCAAGGGACTGTATATTTTGACGTTATAGAGAGCTATCGTTGAATGGAGAGAAGAAAAATCTATAGAGACACTGTAGAGCGACTAAATCCAAAGCGTCTGCCAACATGACTTATCTTCTCTCCCGCCTCTATTACGCGTGTCAATAAAACTTTTTCGTCAATACACAAAGATTTTCTCCTACTTGCCATGTTTGAAATTTTATGAGCAACTAAGAATATGACAACGTATAGATAATCCATGACTCCTATTAACAACAGGCAACACATGCAATCCCAATGTGTAAACAAAAGAACGGATTTCTTAGAAAGTTCGATATTTGTAATGTCGACAATCGAGTTTATTACGGGCTAGGATAATAAAGCGACAAAAGAATGTACACAGCGGCGCAGTTTTTATATCTTTTGCAAAGAGTTAATATAGACAAGAAAAATATATCTTTCTTGTCTATATTATATCTATAAGCGAGCTAAAGACGACAAAGATATATCTTTCTTGTCTTTAGCTCGCGGGCTACCCATCTCTAATCCAGAGTCAATTGTTATTAAAGATCTCTGTAACAACAATTTTCTCTTAATACATTTTGGGGTTTTCACTTTTATGCCTTAGACACATAAATTATTGAAATAAGCAGCGATATCGAAAGTAATAAAATCTTAAGGGTGAGTGTTAAGTAACCAATATAAAACGATTTCTAAATCCGAGACATTTTCGTTATAAATAACAGTATCGTACTAGAATTGTAAGGCATAAACCACAACGACGTTTAGAAACGTGCGTTCGCTGTGTATTTATGAAGGGTAAAATACCACAGTGCGTATGAAGGCCTAACAAAATGTTAAAGACACTGTTAGGTTTCAAGTCAGCAATGTTAATTTTCCTTTGCTTTAAGGCTGCCATTTTTTAAAGCATTATCAGTTTCATAATCAACATTTGAAATAAGTTGCATCGGGTTGTACTTATTTTCAATATTTACCAAAGTGAATTAAAGGGGAGATCTTGGTCGAATTATTGGATACGCGCACATCTTAACTGCGGTTGAAAAAGAGGTTTCTTGTTTTATTTTCCTATCATGCTTTGGAATATATCTTGATCTTTACGTAAATTGTTGTTAAAATATGGTTATACTACACAGAGTATGACTTAATTATTTCTGATGTTTAATGCATTATCTTTCATATTAGATTGCACTGACGAAATGTTACTAGTATTTTTAATACTACTGCTACCTTAGAGTTTTGCTAGCTCTAACTATAAGTTAGAAGCAATTATATGAGCCAGCATTAAATTTTACATTTCTAAAAAAAATCTGAAAGAATAATTGATTGAGATAAAAAAGTGATTAACGCTGAAAACCATAAGCGACACGTGTCAAATTCTATAGCCCTCAACTCAGCTGCTTTTCCTGATATGTCAGTTTTACCAGCCTTCTATTACATACTCAAGTTACATAGACATCAAGAGGACTGGCTCCTCGCATAAAGAAACAGCCTAGCGATTCAACGTGGAAACGCAAACATTACACGTGCGCATGATCTGTATAATGTAAGTAATTTAAGATAGATATAACTTGTTGTTTTCGTTGTAAATGATAAAAAAATAGAATCAACGTCTATATTTTATTTTCTAGAATAAATGGTGATTCGATCGCTTGAACAACGTGCGTTTTACCTCCTCTTGTGTCCCATACCTTAGGGTAAGCTGCGGTAATATTTATTGCTTCATAAAATATTTAAAGCACCTGTGGTTATTTACGTAGGCGCAAACATTCAACTTTACACATAAAAATAACTTTATATCCGGACACGAGACCGTCCAATAACCATGGTTATGGTGAAAGAGATTAGAGTTAGATTTTGAGTATATTATTGAAGCTTTTTGTCCTTCTTCTTTAACCAATGGACGTTCACTGCTGGACGGACTTTTCACGGGATCTGTAAAACACATGATCTTGTGCAGCTTGAATTCAGCGGACCAAAACCTAGGATAGATTCCCACATGAAGTCCAATTCTTCCTTTCTTTTTTTTAAAATTTCATTTTGCATATCTTTTAAAAAATTAGCGAGCATGACTCGATAATTCAGATACTTTTTCTTAGATGATTAGGTTGGGTATTGTTTAAACATATGTGCATTATTAGAAACTTTCCCCTAAATTTTTGTTTTTCGCTTGGTTTTTTTCGTTTTATCATTATAATGTGGTTTTTAATGAATCTTACCGTACCTGATAAAAGACGAGTTAACACAGACGTAAAAATATATTTCTTAGTTTTATATACACATTTTTGACGAGATTCAAAATCGCCTTTTTTGAGCTTAGTGTCAGAGTTATTGCTTATGCGTAGTGTTTTTGGTTGATCGTTGTTACGATTTAAATGGTGTCATAAATCAAAAGGTATCAAGAACCTAGGATCAGAATAGTTTAAATTTACGAAGTTCTAAAATAAATCCGCTTTAGTATTCTAAATATTAAAACAAATACTTACCTATATTATTACGCAAAAGTCTGATTGTCTGTCTGTATTTTCTAAGCCGTGTGGTATCCAGCTGAATAGAATAGCACTACCCTCATTTCTTACCGAGGTGTCGTAAAAGGCGACTAAGGTAAATCGATCCGCCGTGTGGTATCCGCCTATGTAGAATAGACCAACCTCATTTCTTACCGAGGTGTCGTAAAATACTACTAAGATAAGTTGACGTCAGGAAGGCGGCCGGTCGTAAAAATGCAGCCAAATCATGTGAACTGTTGTCGCGTGATGACGTAAAGCGTATTACAAAATTGAAGATTATTTGGATGATAAAAAAGCCTGGATTAGAAAATCCTTTCAGCTTCATACAGGACAGCGGTTTAATAATGTAAAATTGAAAATGTTTAAAAGATTGACCGCCGAGTTTCTGGTTCTTCTCGGTAAGAGCAACATTCCGAACCAGTTGTAGCATCATTAATAACATTGATCCTTGACGATTCAAAAGTGCTTAAAAGAGCTTAATAAAAGATTATTTTGATTTGATTTGATTGGAAGGACTTTTTACTTTTAAACTACTTTAATAGAAACGTAACACGCAAATACATACCCAATAAACGGATGCGTCGTAACAACCCGCCCCTGATATTCTCATCCCTGTCACCCTAAATGCAACTCTGGGAAATAAAAAAAGCGTCGCGCAAAATGCGAGCCGCTCTTCAACGCTGCAAGCTTCAAAATAGTCGTTCGCTTTCAAAGGCACGTCGTCGAGTGTGCAGTGCAAGTTTGCTGAATTTATAATTGTTACTTGGAGCCGACGGCTTTCGTCTTGCCTCGGTGTAATTAGACTTCTTATATATACCTCGTGGTGAGGGTACGGTGTATAGAGGGATGGGGGTATTGTTTCGGCTCGCAGAGCGATGCAAGCGGATGTTTAGGTCGCTGGTTTTGTTGGATTTCGTCTGGTTTTTTGCGAATTTTATTTATAACTAGCGGTGACGTTGCTGTATCTGTGTTGAACTTCGCCTTATTTTTATTTGGAGCGTGTTTAATTTTGCGATTAATTCAATATTAATAATTTATATTATTATCATAGATCAATGGTATCCGGCTGAATAAAATAGTATCATCCTCGTTTATTACCGAGGTGTCGTAAAAGGCGACTAAGGTAAGTCGACCCGCCGTGTGGTATCCGACTGACTAGAATACACTACGCTCTTTCTTACCGATGTGACGTAAAAGGCGACTAAGGTAAGATGACCCGCCGGGAGGTATCCGACTGAGTAGGATAGACCACCCTCATTTCTTGCCGAGGTGTCGTAAAAGGCGACTAAGGTAAGATGACCCGCCGGGAGGTATCCGACTGAGTAGGATAGACCACCCTCATTTCTACTGAGGTGACGTAAAAGGCGACTAAAGTAAGTTGACCCAGCGTATGGTATCCGGCTGTGTAGAATTGACCACCTTCATTTCTTACCGAGGTGACTTAAAAGGCGACTAAAGTAAGTCTACCTGCCGTGTGGTATCCGATTGAATAGAATAGATCACTATCTTTCTTACCGAAGTGTCGCAAAAGGCGACTAAGGTAAGTTGACGTCAGGCAGGTGACCGGTCGTAAAATACGTAACCAAATTATGTGACAACATGTTTATAACATGTTCTGCCGACCCCACTTAGAGTAGAATAAGGGCAGGAGGATGATGATGTCGAAAAAATCTTCTGGAAGATTGGTACGTAAAAGTGATCTTTAAGTGAAAACCTTACAAAAATCCGTGTAGATTTTGAAAAAATCTATCTCATACAGACAGACATCTTTTAGGAACAAAAGTAATAATAAAATTATTTTGCTATAATCCGCGAAGATGTAAAATAGAAAATATATATAATGCTACATGTAGAGTGGACAATCGGTTATCATACCTGATACATGCAGGATTCGTAAAAACACATGCACAAAACCTTTGCGATGTTGCTTCGGTTGCGGGGCGAAACGATTGTTGAGTTTGTGATAGTGAACGTATGTAGTGCTTGTGTATTGTGGTGGAGGTTTGTGCATGTGTTTTTACGAATCCTGCATGTATCAGGTATGATAACCGATTGTCCACTTCTTCGCGGATTAAAGCAAAATAATTTTATTATTACTTTTGTATTTAAATCTCCGCAAAGTAACGCCTATTCTATAAATAATAATTCTATAAATTATCTTTTAGGAACTTTGTTTTATACCAAGTATAATATAAATGTCGCAACATTATTTCCATGACTTGTTTTTTATTGGAAAAAATATCAACTATTGATCAGTTTTTACCTAAAACATTTTCTGAAGCAACCTTACTCGATAAGACCTTCACGGCTAGGGTTTGAATGGTATCGATTATTTTATTTACGACATGTATTTTTTGTTTCGTCTGCTGTAATAGGCAAAAATGTTTACACAATTTAAAACTTGGAATAGTTTTATGTCAATAATAACAAATAATCTTTAATATTTAAATGAGTTAATCTTGTATGTAAATATATATTTTCGGAATCTCGGAAACGGCTGCAACGATTTTCGGGAAGATGCGAGACAACTCAATCACAAGTATCCTAACTAACAAGTATATTAACTTAATAGGGCTGCTTTTATACTAAAGGACGACAATGTAAGGTTCAATATATATATTTTTAAATTTTATTTATTTATTTATTTATTTATTTATTTATTTATGTACCATAAAAAATGTTGGAAGAAAAACATTATTGGTAAAAAAAAGTGTACAAAGGTCAACTTAGCCCTATGATAGAGATCTCTGCCAGCTAACCTACGAAGTGAACAATTTATATTAAGGAAAAAGGTACGCAAATATCAAACATTATGAACTAAAATAACCTACTAATAATTTCCTAATTTAACAATAAAAATAAAATAAATATATAATATATTTACATATAAATAAATATATATACATACACACTATATATAATACAAAGTATAATATATAAATGTCAACAATTACATTATGATGGTAAAGATGTGTAATATTTCTTTAGTCTTAGTTTCTTCTTTATTCTTTCTAATTTTCTTATTTTATCGATAAAATAGATCAATCCCTATTAATGTTCCGACATATTATAGTATAATATCAGTATTCCAGCGCTCTGTGCCAATTCGTAATAGCGAACCATTCTTTAAATAATTGGTCGAGGTTGTATTATGAATGTTTGTTGCCAACGTTGTTTTACTTTTATCAGTCATTTTTTAAGCGTCTTGAAATTTCTGTCGTTTGTGAGATGCTGAAATGATGACAAGTCAATCTGTACTATAGGGATGTGAAAAAAAATAATAGATTTTCATAATAATCGATAATTTTTTTAAATCCATAAATATTAGATAGTAATTGATGTTTTAAAAATTAAAAATCAATTTTGGAAAAGTCAATTATACTGATTTTTCTCGTTTACTTTATTACTATTTTTTCTTGGTTTTTTAAGATTAGATATGCATTGTTGGATGAAACCAATGTAGCCAAACTACACATTTTAAAAGAATTTCACAAAAAGCGCATCTGTATTATTCATTGGTTGTACACTTTAATTAGCCTTTATTCCTATTAATTATTAATATTTAAAAAGGCAACTGATCAAAATGTCAAGAAAAAAAAAATGATTATTGTGATACGAATTAATCGATTTTTTAAAAAAATTTTCATTTAAATTTAATTTAAAATAAAAAAATTAATTAATTAAATTTAAAATTAAAAAATATAATTAATTAATTTTTTTTTTTTTTAAATTAAATATTTTCTTTTAAAGGACAAAACATTTTTTTCTACTGCCAATAGATTGTACTAACAGCCTCATAGAATTATTATACTGTATTTTAAATGTAAAAATTGAAATAAGGTTGTTTTAAAAACAATAATCTTGTATAAATGAAAATCATCATCATTCTCCTGCCCTTATTCCACATCAGTGGGGTTGGCACAACATATTATAGACATGTTGCATGATTTGGCTTGGTATTTTACTACCGGCCATTTCCCTGACGTCAACTTAGCTTAGTCGTCGTTTGCGACACCGCAGTAAGAAAGTGGGTGGTTTATTCTACTCCGGCGGGTTGCCTTAGTCGCCTTTTACGACACCTCGGTAAGAAATGAGGGTGGTCTACTCAGCCGGATATCACACTTTAAATTATACAACGTTATTAATTAAATAAATAAAACATAACTTAAAAAAATTGAAATTTATAAAATTAATTATTTATGAAGTTTAATAAGATAAAATGACATTCTAACGAGTATAGCGAGTATAGCGACTAAGGTTAGTTGACTCGTCGTGTGGTTTCCGGCTGAGTAGAATAGACCTCCCTCACTTAGAGTGGGATAAGGGCAGGACGATGATGATATAATATAGACCTTAATACTAATTTAGGCTCAAGTCGCTTGGCAACTGGCTTACACCAAAAACAATCCACGGCGGTAATTGCTGGTTGCCAAATAACATTATAATGGCCGCCTTGCGCATTATTTGTCCATTACCGCAGAAGCACGACAATACGCGTTATATATTTAAAGATTGTGACAAGCGATTTACGACTCTATCTCAAAGGTACAGAGACCACAGGAGGTCGAAAGAGGGTTCAATAGAGCGTAGATTATGGTTTATACATGACAAATTGTCACCTTTACTATAGCAACATACGCACTATTGGTGAAAAGAAAATGGCCGCGACTTTTCTCGGAATAAAGTAATAAAGATGTGAACGCGGCGAAAATCGGCGTTTGAGTAACATTTACGGTAAAAGAAAATATGAATTCTGCAAATGCTTAGACAATTCTTTGGATATCGTTTCTTATCCACAGAAGCAGCGTTGTGGGTTACATTATATTCTTTGAGTTGATAGGAGTTTATAGGAAGAATATCACCGTTAATTGAATAATTCGCTTTATACATATACTGGTTGTATCCGCTATATCTTTTACAACAACTTACTTACTTAAACTTACTTACTTAAGCTGTGATGGCCTAGCGGTGCGGCCGTGTGAATCTCTAGAGACGATCATGGGTTCAAACCCGGGCTGACACCAATGAGTTGTTCTATTAAAACTTATGTGTCTAATTGATAATTGCAATTTATCACACGTTTTTCGGTGAAGGAAAACATCGTGAGGAAACCTGCATATCTCTAGAGAATTCCGGGGATATGTGTAACCTACCAATCCGCATTGGAGCAGCGTGGTAGGTCTTAGCTCCAACCCTTCTCTCCAAAAATGGAGAGAGGAGGCCTATGCCCAGCAGTGGGATAGTAACAGGCCGTTACTTACTTACTTACTTAAAATACTCTCAATTTTAGAAAGAAAGAGAAGTTCTTTTTTAGCCGTGTGGTATCCGGTTGAGTAGAGAAGAAACCACCCTCATTTCTTACCGAGGTATTGTAAAAGGCTATTAAGGTAAGTCGACCAGCCGTGTGGTATCCGACTTAGTAGAATAGACCACTCTCATTCTTACCGAGGTGTCGTAAACGACAACTAAGATAAGTTGACGTCAGGCAGGCGGCCGATAAGGGGTGCTTAATCGGTTGGCCTCCTCGTGGCGCACCCTGGGCAGGCCCTCGGAATTGTGTATTCCTTGGGCTTGGCGAACGGACCGGTAGGGGGGTTGTGTTTTGCCGATTCCGTTTGTCCTTCTGATGGCAGAAGACAACTCGGATAGGCTGGGGGCTCTGGGGAAATGAGTCTCTACAATGGTTGGCGCGTTCCGTATTGACTTAGTCCAAGTCCTGCGGGACACGGCTTCCGCCTCCGTCAACCAAACCCGTAAGCCCAGTCATGGGAACGGGGGCCTTCGGGTCGCGAGGAAGAAAACCTCTATAAAAAATTACCCGTGGGGGCGGAAACGCTCACAATGCGCGGCGAGCCGTTCCGGCTGTGATTTTCATAGCCGGTAGGCTTTTGGCTCTCAACTCGGGAGCCACGTCGGGCGGGAGTACACCGTAATTCTGCAAGTTAATGCAGAACCGGGGGCCGCTCTTCTTATTCTGAGGAGAGGGGCCGCGAGGAAGAAAACCTCTATAAAAAATTACCTTTGGGGGCGGAAACGCCCATGATGCGCGGCGAGCCGTTCCGGCTGTGATTTTCATAGCCGGTAGGCTTTTGGCTCTCAACTCGGGAGCCACGTCGGGCGGGAGTACACCGTAATTCTGCAAGTTAATGCAGAACCGGGGGCCACTCGTCTCATTTGAGGGGAGGGGTCGCGAGGAAGAAAACCTCTCTAAAAAATTACCCCTAATCCCAAGGTTTTGGGGCTCGCCGAGGGGATGAGTGGCTGGGGGGGAATCCAGTCGCGAGGGCCTCACCCAATCCTAAGGTCTTGCCTGCTGACAGGATGGATGGCCGGGGGGAATCCGGTCGCTAGGGTAACACAACAAAAAAAAAACAAACTTATGGCAATGGAAAAACGAAACGTAGTAACTACCCAGGAGGGTCCCGGTTCTTCCGGGGAATCCCTCACCGTGGCTGACAGTGTTGGTCACGGTCGCCCCATCGTATCTGGGGGGGCAACCTTTGCTATGGAGGAGAAAGGAGGGGGTGTCAGCGGAATTGAGACCGACTTGGTTGGTGTTCCTGCTGACGCGTGTGTAAGATCACGGCGCAATTCTTTGCGCAGCAACAAGGAGGAGACCATCGGCACCCGAAGTGCGAGCTATCGATCCGCGAGGAGCCCTAGCAGCACTTCTAACATCTCAAGGTGTGTTTCGATGGAAAGTGTGGAGGGCGTGACGACTCGTGCCCAATTAAAGAAGCGGCTGTGGGCTGAATGTGGGAGCCCTACTGAATCGCATGACCTGGACGCCAAAAAGGCGGACACCAGGTCTCATGTGTGGGGATCTGAAATGGGTCTTCAGGAGGCCCGTGATAATTATCGTCGTCTTGATCTCTCTGTAGAGGATATGGACGTGAGAAGAGATGAGCCAAGGGGCCAAAAAACCAGGTTGATGTCGGCAGAAGACTCCCAGAACTCCGGTTCGACTAGGTTTAAAAAGACAGTCAATCCCGAGAGTCAGGAGTCTCTTGATACGATGGCCACGTTAAGTGTATGTAAAGTGTTGACCCAAAACATAGAGAAGATGCGGGTGACCCTGGGTAAATCTAAAAACATTAATGGGAAATGTAGAGGAACCCTTAACTCGGTCGCCCAGTGTGTAGAAGAGGCAGTAGAGGTCCTCTCAAAACGGACAGAGTCGGACGAAGTCCGCGTCTTGCGGGCTGAGAACGCCAGATTGGCAGCAATGGTGAACAATCTGTCAGTAGAGATTGCCACCTTAAAGGAGATGTTCACTGCCAAAATGGGGTCTGGGAGCTTGGTAGCACCTGAAGTCCGTCCGCAATTCGAGAAGAGTCTGACAGTGGAGGAGGAGATAGTCAGACTCCGAAATATGGTCTCGGCGAGGCTAGACAATATGGAATGCCGGCTCCCACCAGAGCCAATACTTCGACCGCCGCTAGCCGCGGACAAGAGAAAGGCGGCAGTGGCGGCCAAGGGAAAGGAGAAGGGAGAAGTGGCTTTAACAACTCCAGCGGCCACCTCCAGCCAGTCACGAAAAGAATGGCGTCCTGAGATTGTGGTTGTTGACCCGGCTCCAGTAGGGTCTACCAAGACGGCCAAAAAGAAAAAGAAGACGCCTCATACTCAGACCCAAAAGCGGCCCGAGCCCCGGCCTCTGCCACCAGCCCCCGCTTCTATGAGCGAGGGCTGGAATGTGGTGGCAAGGAAGGGTTCCACCAAAAGAAAGAAGCAGGCGCCGGTTCAGGGAGAACATCCTATAGTTGCCACAACCAAAGCGCAGTCGAAGCAAGCTGGTAAAAAACTAAAGACCCCTAGCTCGGCTGCAGTTGTGGTGACTTTGGGCGAGGAGGCTGAAGGGAAAGGCCTCACCTATGCCGACATATTGACCCGGGCCCGTCGAGGAGTTAGAATCGATGACCTGGGGCTGGATGTCGGCATGCGGTTGAAGAAGGCAGCAACCGGGGCCCGCAAATTTGAGATCTCCGGGCCCGAGAAGGCTGAAAAAGCGGCTGCCTTTGCAAGCCGGCTCAAGGACTTTTTCAAAGATGAGCCGGCTATACGAGTGTCCACGCCCACAAAATGTGCAGAGATTCGCATTGTGGGTCTGGACGACTCAGCTGGAGAGGAGGATGTCGCTGTAGCCGTCGCGCGGATTGGAGGTTGTACCGTACAGGAGATCCAGTGCGGAGCGATCCGCAGGACAGGGAATGCCTTGGGCTCTCTTTGGCTCAGGGTCCCTGTCGCGGCAGCGAAGAAGGTGGCGGCGGCTGGTAAAGTGCTTGTGGGCTGGGTCTCGGCTCGGGTCCAGTTGCTCGAGTCTCGCCCGCAGCGTTGTTTTAGGTGCCTCGAAACGGGGCATCTAAGAGCTCAGTGCTCGTCAGCCATTGACCGCAGCGGCGAATGTTATCGCTGCGGTCAAAACGGCCACATGGCCCGATTCTGCTCGGCAGCTCCGCATTGTGGGAGCTGCGAACGAGCGGGATTAAAGGCCGACCATCGGGCGGGGAGCGGACAGTGCAAGGCACCGTCCGCCCCAAGAAGGAGGGGAAGGGGGGGTGATGGCCTGAGGGTCCCCTCGCCACCTGCCGCCAGTCTGGCTCAGCCCACCACGAGCCGGGTTTTGGGGGATCCAATGGAGGTCGCTAATTAATGGCCTCCATGAGATTCCTCCAGGCGAATATCATGCGCTCCACCAGGGCCCAAGATCTCATCTTCCAAACCCTGGCGGAGCGCATGGTGCACGTAGCTGTGGTCTCCGAACCCCTCTTCGTTCCGTCGGGCGAGGAGTGGGTTGGAGACCGTGCAGGAGACGTGGTCATCGCATCCAGGGCTGCAGTTGGTTCCCCAGCTCTGGAGCGCGTGGTGAGGGGGCGCGGGTACGTCTCCGCTAAGATTGGAGACGTATCCGTCATCGGGGCGTACTTTTCACCTAACAGACCGTTCTCTGACTTCGAGCTATTCATGGCTGAAGTCGGAGACTTGGTGAATAGGCTACGCCCCGGCAAGGTAGTCCTGGCCGGAGACCTTAACGCCAAATCCGCCGCGTGGGGGTCTCCGGTCACGGACGTCAGAGGGAGGTTCCTGGAGGGTTGGCTAGCCTCGGCTGGGATGGTCGTCATGAACCGGGGGACGGCTGACACATGTGTGCGTTGGAATGGTCCAAAGTTGACGTTACCTTTGTCGACGCCGCCATGTCACCATGTGTCAGGGATTGGGAGGTAATGGTGGATACGGAGTCACTCTCGGACCATCGATATATTTGGTTCGAGGTGTCCGCACACCATACTCCCACTTCCCCCCGGTCAAGAAGAGACGACGGCCCTCGGTGGTCTGTCAGGAAAATGGATCCCGAGTTCCTCGTCGAGGCCGCCATCGTCCAGGCGTGGGCCGCTGGGCCCGCGGGTGGGGACGTTGCTACGGAGGTCGAGGACCTCCAGCGGCGGATGTCGCTCGTCTGCGACGCCAGCATGCCGAGGGTGCGTTGCACAGGGCCGGCACGCGGGGTGTACTGGTGGTCGGAGGAGCTGGCGCGGCTGCGCGAACAGTGCGTGTCCGTGCGCCGCCAGTACACTCATTACAGGCGTCGTAGACGACGCGACGTCGAGGAGGAGAGGCGCCGTTACGCCGTGGTGACTTCAATATTGATATTTTAGTAAACTCTCACAATAGATCTAAATTACTTAATTTATTTAAATGCTTTAACTTAGAGAATGTATTCAATGAACCCACCAGAATAACCGCAACTTCAGCTACTTGCCTTGATAACGTATTTTGTAATTGTAAAGTTTTTGAAAAAGCTGTAATCAATAATCTCAAATCTGATCATTCTGGACAACGTATATCTGTTCCATACGCTGAAACGCAACAAAAACAAGTAATAAAGTTTAAGCATATCACCAATAAAAAAATTAGGAAATTTAAGGAAAAAATTATAGCTCGAGTTCCTACTCTAGAAATTAAAAAACGAGGTCCGGATGAACTATACAATGCTCTTTTTGGATTAATAGACTATGAATTCAATAATGTTTTTAAGACCGTGGAAAAAAGTGTACTAAAAAACTTGAAATTTAGTGATTGGGCAACTGTTGGCATTTTTAAGAGTAGAAATAAATTATTTGATTTGTATGCACAAAAACAATTTAATAAAACCCCCACATTTGTTGAATATGTAAAAAACTACTCAAAGCTATTTAAAATTGTTTGCATACAAGCTAAGTCGCTATTTATCAAACAAAAAATTATGAAGGCAGACAATAAAATAAAAGCCACCTGGGATATTATAGGCGATGAATTAGGTAGAAATAAAAAAAATAATCGTGAATTTAAGCTTATTATTAATGATCAAATCATTACTTCTGATGCAGAGGTCGCTAAAACATTTGAAAATTTCTTCCAAAATATACCAATTGCGACCACTCAATGTATTAATTCTTCGCCAACAGAAGCTCTTAATTTACTAAGAACTATTTCCACTGAGTGCAGTACTAACTTTTATTTTCAATATATTACCCCATGTGACATTCTTAAGGTCTTCAAAACAATAGAACTGAAGAAAACACAAGATCTATGGAGCATTTCCATGAAAACAATGAATAACATTATTGAAATTATTGCGCCTTATCTAGCCTTGATTTTTAATAGAGCTGTAGATTCCGGAATATTTCCTGATCTCATGAAATATAGTAAATTAGTCCCTTTGTTTAAATCAGGTGATAAAAATGATCCCAATAATTACAGACCCATTTCAGTATTACCAACTCTTAGTAAGATTTTTGAAAAAATTATGTACAATCAACTGCTCAGACATTTCGATTTGAATAAATTACTACATACTGAGCAGTACGGTTTTACTAAGGGTCGATCAACAACAGATGCGGGCGCAAGGCTGTTGAAACACATTTTCGATGCCTGGGAGAATTCGCAGAACGCTATTGGTATTTTCTGCGATTTGTCTAAAGCGTTCGATTGTGTCCAACATACAACTCTCGTGTATAAGCTGCGTCATTATGGGATCAAAGATAATGCGCTTAGTCTTATTACATCTTTTCTTTGCAATAGATTACAAAGAGTATGTATAAATGACGTCAAGTCATCCGGATCAGTAACAGTTATGGGCGTGCCTCAAGGTTCAATCTTAGGTCCTTTCTTGTTTTTAGTATATATTAATGATTTGCCATATTTTGTGCCCAGTATTTGCGACATTGTACTATTCGCAGATGATACATCATTAATTTTTAAGGTTGACAGATATAAGGAAAATCTTGACGATGTGAATAATGCTTTGTCTCAAATATCTCACTGGTTTACCATAAATAACCTACTTTTAAACACAAAAAAGACAAAATGCGTAGAGTTTTCACTGCTTAATGGAACCAGACCAACAGAAAATGTTATATTAAATAATGAAATATTAGTGAAAGAAAATACAACTGTGTTTTTAGGAATGACCTTAGATACAAAGATCCAATGGGGACCCCATATAACAAACCTTTGTGGAAAATTAAGTTCCGCTGCCTACGCTGTTAGGAAAATTAGACAATTAACTGATGTTGACACAGCAAAACTTGTTTATTTTTCCTATTTTCATAGCATTATGTCATATGGAATCATGCTATGGGGTACAGCGGCTGATATTCACAGGGTCTTTGTTTTGCAAAAAAGAGCTATACGTGGTATTTATAATATGAAACCTCGTGATTCTCTTAGGGAAAAGTTCAAAGAAATTGGCGTTATGACTGTAGCTTCACAATACATCTACAGTAATATACTATTTGTACGTAAAAATATTCACTTGTATAGTAAAAATAGTGATAGGTATGACAGACATACAAGAAACAGACATAAACTAATGACGCCTAGATTACGCCTCCAAAAGGTCCGAAAATCATTTGTCGGTCTCGGTACACGTTTTTATAACAAAATTCCTCAACATTATCTGGACTTGCCTTTACACAAGTTTAGAAATTATCTCAAAACCATGTTGCTACATAAAGCTTACTATACTATTGAGGATTATTTGAGTGATAGCTTATCTTAACTGCAGTCAGCTACGCATCCAGCTGCAACGATTATCTGTAACCATCAAATTATAATAATTTTTAAAAGATTAGCCGCCGAGTTTCTTGCTGATTCTTCTCGGTAGGAGCAAACTTCCGAATCAGTGGTAGCTTCTTTAAAACATTTGACGATTCAAAAGTACTGTAAACAGTCCACTTGAATAAAGAATATTTTGAATTTTGAATTTTTTTTTGAATTTTACGAGGCTTATCGGGCTGTCCGCACCTCCTTGCGGATGGCGATCGCCGAGGCCAAGGACAGGGCTCACAAGGAGATGGCCGAAGAGCTCAATCGGAATCCGTGGGGGAGGCCGTACATAGCGGCACGGAAGAAACTACGTGCCCGCGCTCCCCCCCTCACCGAGAGCCTTCGGCCGGATTTCCTTGAATCCGTAGTGGCAGCCCTGTTCCCGCAGGGGACCGAGTCGGACCCGCCTCGAATGGCGCCTCTCGAGGAGGAGGAAGGCACTGAGTTGGGTGCGCCGGGGGTGTCGGAGTGGGAGATAGCCGGGGTGGTGAGTCGCATGAAGGCGAAAAACACTGCCCCCGGCCCCGACGGTATTCCTGGGCGCGCCTGGTGTCTTGCCCTGGGTCCGTTGGAGTCTAGACTCAGGGCGACATTCAGTGCCTGCCTCGAGCAGGGCCTCTTTCCCCGTAGGTGGAAAACGGGGAGACTAGTCCTGCTCAGGAAGGAGGGAAGACCGGCCGATACACCCTCTGCGTATCGGCCCATTGTCTTGCTGGACGAAGCGGGGAAGCTGCTCGAACGCGTAATAGCTTCCCGCATAGTCCAGCACCTCCGGGAGGTAGGGCCTGACCTCAGTTGCCTCCAGTGCGGATTCCGCCAGGGCAAGTCTACCCTCGACTGTATCGAGGGTGTGAGACTTCTGGCGGAGGAGGCAACAACCCGGCGCGAGGTGGTGTTGGCGGTGTCGTTGGACATTGCTAACGCATTCAACACCTTGCCCTGGGGAGTGATTAAGGAGGCCTTACGCTTCCACCGCATCCCCATGTACCTGCAGCGTGTGGTCAGTAACTATTTGGCTGACCGCGCTGTTAGGTACCCGACGGCTGGGGGTGGGTGGAAGGAGCGGAGGATGTCGTGCGGTGTTCCACAGGGGTCGGTTCTTGGCCCCCTCCTGTGGAACATCGGCTACGACTGGGTGTTGCGTGGGCAGATGCTTCCGGGGGTGCGACTGTTCTGCTATGCAGACGACACCCTCGTGACTGCCCGCGCAAGCACCCACCGGGAAGCCCGAGTGCTGGCGACCGCGGCCACGGCTCACGTTGTGGCCCGGATTCGCCGGCTGGGACTAGGGGTGGCCTTGGAGAAATCCGAGGCCATTTGCTTCCACAGGCCTCGGATGGCACCCCCAGTGGGCTCCCGGTTGGTGGTGGGCGGGACGTCCATCGAAATCTCGGGTACATTAAAGTACCTGGGATTACTTCTCGACAGCCGATGGACGTTCGAGGCCCACTTCCGGCGGCTCGCCCCTAAGTTAACGGCGACCGCCGGAGCCCTGAGCAGGCTCCTCCCGAATTTGGGAGGGCCTAATGCAGGCTGCCGGCGCCTATACGCCGGGGTGGTTCGGTCGATGGCCCTGTACGGCGCTCCCGTATGGGCGGGGCGGCTGACCGCCAGATCCTTGCCCCTGCTGCGCAGGGCGCAGAGGGTCATGGCGATCAGACTTGTGCGGGGCTACCGGACCATCTCCGGCGAGGCGGCCTGCGCCTTGGCCGGGTCCCCTCCATGGGACCTAGAGGCCGAGGTGCTAGCTCAGGCCTACCGCCGTAGAGTCGAAGCCCGTTCACCGGGGGGAGATTCAGCGGCGGTAGAGGTGGATTGGCGGAGGGCAGCTCAGGAAGAGCTCCTCCGCCAATGGAGGCGGCGGCTTGAATCGCCCAGTGCAGGAGCCTGGACGATTTCGGCCATCCAGCCCATTCTCCAGGGCTGGGTCGTCAGGAGGCATGGGGTCCTCACCTTCCGCCTGACACAGGTGCTTTCCGGACATGGTTGTTTCGGGTGGTATCTGTGGAAGGTGGCCCAGCGCGAAGCGACTGGTGAGTGCCACGAGTGCGGCGCTGACTTTGACACGGCGCTGCATACGCTCGCAGACTGTCCAGCTTGGGCGGTTCAGCGGGCGGAACTCGTGGCACAGGTGGGGCACGATCTCTCCCTGCCCACTGTGGTTCGCGCCATGGTGGACAGGGGGCGATCGTGGGCAGCGATGGCCTCCTTCTGCGAGGACGTTATCTCGCGGAAGGAGGCGGCGGGGCGGATCCGGGAAGTCGAGTCCTTGGATCCGATCCGCCGCAGGCGACTCGCTCAAGACCGTCGCGTGCCACCCTAACGGGGATCTTTGTGGGCGTTCCGAACGGGGTTTAATCGGACGCCCACCCTATAAGGTCCCCGAGGCGTTCGATGCATCTGGTGCTCCCGATGCATCGTCCAGCGGAGGGAGGGGCCACTTTCAGAGAGGCCCCGACCCAGAGGTGGCGCACTCTGGGCTACAGAGTTGCTGCTGGCGGGGATGGGGGGCAATGTCTTCATGGGTACCCTATACCCGCCACCAGCAGCGTGGAGCACACAGGTTATTTTAGTCGGTGCGAGTCCGACATAACCGTCGCCTGTCCCCGTCGGGCGGCGGTACCCATAAGGGGTTTTTTCCTGTGAAAAAAAAAAAAAAAAAAAAAAAAAAAAAAAAAAAAAAAAAAAAAAAAAAAAAAAAAAAAAAAAAAAAAAGGCGGCCGATAAATACCTAGCTAAATCATGTGACAACATGTTTATAACATGTTGTGCCAACCCCATTTAGGGTGGGATAAGGGCAGGAGAGTGATTTTAAATAGAAAAGTTTTATTTTATTTAGTTAAAAACGTGTATATTTTACCTATATGTTAACTTCATTTGTTTCAAATTCCAATAGAGTTTCGACCCAGTATTGGGAATTTTCCAGAATACTTATTTAATGTAAGCGACCTTAGGTTTCAACTCATGAGAACAGACACGTGACTGCGGCCTTGGAAAGCTCGCGCGGGGTTTGACCTGACCTTGTGTGCTTTCCGAAAATACGTTCCGATTTTGAATAAAAGGGGAGAGGTTTCTAGCATGTTCTGTTCTGAATTGGAAGTCAAAGGGATTAAATAAATTTAGAAAAATAAATTTGTGGATTTAAGCAATTTATTTTATTAGCTGTGATGTGGCTACGTATTTTACGACCGCCCGTCTGCCTGCTCAACTTACCGTAGTCGTATTTTACGACAGCTCGGTAAGAAAGAGGGTATGACTTCACTGAAATATTCATTATATAAATTAGACGATGCCTATTAAGATTTAACAGGACGTTAGTCGACTTATCAATATATTTAGGCCTGGTTATTACAATTACTATTATAATTAAACATATAAAAAGACGTAAGTCGACTTATTCACGATTCACGCCAATTATATATTGGGGGGCGACTGTCGGGTACAAACTCCATTTATATCAATAACTTCTTTATTGAGTTATATATATATATGTACAATAATTATCTTAAACTATTTAGTATGTAGAATAAATGTAGATTATTTAAATATGTAATTAAATACTATGTTTAAATGCTAGCGTCCATTCCCACCGATGTTAGGTTAGGTAAAGGCCACGTTCAACGAAGTTTCTTTCCCAGACTGGAACACTACACCTCCGGCGTCGTATGGAGTCTGGGAAAGCGGCAAACGCTGAGTAGACTTAACATGCCTCATACGGATTTACTTACATTACATTTTGATTCAGGGGTCGCTAAAACGTTACAATATCGGTTACGCGAATTACCTGTCTTCATCCATTAGGATTTGAATAAAGGAAATGAAATTTTTGGATTAAGATGAGCGTATATAGCAGTAGAAGAATGTAGTTCAGACAGATTCTATCATCATCCTCCTGCTTTTATCCTACTCCAAGTGGAGTCGGATAATTATCGTGCTGATGGATTACCTGTGAAAACTGAAGATCGCGTTTCTAATATTAGTATGGTTTATATGTAGCGGGAAGCTGTGATAGCCCAGCGGTAACACCGTGCGACTATTTCGAGGAGATCACGGATTCAAACCCGGGCAGACACCAATGAGTTTCTGTTCAAACTTATGTATCTAATTGATAATTGCAATGTATCACATGCTTTTCGGTGAAGGAAAACATCGTGAAACCCGCATATCTCTAGAGAATTCTGGTGATATGTGTAACCTACCAATCCGCACTGGAGTAGCGTGGTAGGTCTTAGCTTCAATTTTCTCCAAAAACGGAGAGAAGAGGCCTATTCTCAGCAGTGGGATACTAACAGGCTGTCACTTACTTATATGTAGCGGCGCATAAAGTATCTATAGTCTAATTTAGAGAATTATGCGTTACTTTGCGGAGGTCCACAATACAAAAGTAATGAGAATATTATTTTGCTACAATCCGCGATAAAAGAAAATATATGTAACGCTAAATATAGAGTGTACTATTCATTCTCATACTTGTTCTGCAGTTCTGACAAATTCTGCATGTGTCAGGTATGAGAACGAATAGTGCACTCTACATTAAGCATTACATATATTTCTTATTATCACGGATTATAGCAAAATAATATTTTAATTACTTTTGTATCTATTGTCGAAAATACCAGAAAAAGGCGTGTGACAATGTGACAAGTGACACGAGCCAAGGCAAACTGAACACACCTGACATATTTGCGATTTATTTGATTCTTTTATAGAGGCGACCTTCGAAAATAACGTGACAATACCCGTTATGCGAGTATAAAAGGTCCTGACGATATTAACCAGGCTCTGCTTATTATTCTGTCCCACTTTTTATATGAGATTGGCGTTATATTTGAACGAGCAGCGATTAAAATATAACATCATCATCATTCTCCTGCCCTTATCCCACTCTTAAGTTGGATCGGCACAACATGTTTTAACCATGTTGTGATATGATTTGGCTAGGTATTGACGACAGGCCGCCTGGCTGACGTCAACTTACCTTAATCGCCTTTTACACATTGGTAAGAAAGGAGGCTAGGTCTATTTTATTCAGCCGGATACCACACTGCATTACCTTAGTTGCCTTTAACGACACCTCGGTAAAAAATGAGGGTGGTCTATTTTATTCAGCTGGATACCATACTACATTACATTAGCCGCCTTTAACGACACCTCGGTAAAAAATGACACGGCACTAACCTTATTCGCTTTTTACGACACCTGGGTAAGAAATGAGGTTGGTCTATTCTACTCAGCCGAATAGCACACGCCGGGTCGATTTACCTTAGTCGCCTTTTACGACACCTCGGCAAGAAATAAGTGTGGTCTATTCTACTCTGCCGGATACCACGCAAATAAACGGTCATAGTAATTTATTTACTCTCATCATAAATGTTTTATTTTTATTCACGATCTAATATCCTTATTTTTTTTACTTTTAATTTATAACACAATATTATGTAGTTTTAGAGTACAAACCTATTATGTATAATTTTGTAATTTGTAAGAAAATATCAATTCACTGAACACACTTTATCACTCGTACAGTAAAAGACTTGTTGGTTAAATAGCAACAGAAAGGCGACTATAAAAAAGTTATTGCAAACAATAAACTTACACTGCATCAATACAAAGGAATAAACATGTTCCTCACAACACTTCACGCACCGCTAAGCTTACCATATTCTATTTAATTCTCGGATATTCCCTCTTAAGACATAACCGATAAAAAAAATCAAAAATATTTTATTTCATTAACAAGCATTATAAATGAGATCTCCTTTTGAGCATGAAAATGCTTGTGTTAGGAGATCCCCTCTTCCTAGACTAATTTTTTACATAGTTTAAGTTACATAAGTTTTACATAAGTTTACTATTAATTAATACATACTCATTACAAACATTAATTAATTCTTTATATCTAATATTTGCTATTGTGTGTGTACGATGACCGGTAAGACGACTGACACGTTACTTAGTGCGCAATAAAAGCTTTTAGTTATCTGGAATATTCTCTACAGAATCTTAAATATACACTCTAAATTATATTATGCTCATCACCATTATTCCCCTGCCCTTATCCCACTCCAAGTGAAATCGGCATGACGTGTTTTTACCATGTTGAGATGTGATTTGGCTAGGTATTTTTTGACCGGCCGCCTACCCGACGTTTACTTACCTTAGTCGTATTTAACGACACCTTTGTCGAAAGAGTGTGGTCTATTCTACTCAACCGCATGCCATACGTAGGTCAACTTAACTTAGTCGCCTTTAACGACACTAAGGCAAGAAATAAAGGTGGTCTATTCTACTCAGCCCGACACCACACGGCGGGTCGACTAACCTTATTCGTCTTTTACGACACCTCGTTAAGAAATGAGATTATTCTATTCTACTCAGCCAGACTCCACACGCCGGGTCAACTTACCTTAGTTGTCTTTTACTTTAGTAGTAATTATAGATGTTTTAATATACATACATAATTACGTAATCTTTCACCATACATTTTTCCAAGGCTTGATTGTACTGAGACAAGAAAATTATGTGTAATAAAGTGGTGTATGGAAATTTTTAAACATATGATACTACTGACTTGTTTGTTAGTTTTATAAGAGTGATAGATGGTATATTCTCAGTTTTTCTATAACAATTATAATTAATCGGACATCAAAGAAAGTTCTATCATTAATTTGTGTTCTGATTTATCTATTTTTACTAAAACTACTTACGAAATGTGATTTACAGGCTTGTTTTTCTGTTAAAAAACCGATCCACTATAATTTGCAGCTTCATTATTTGTTTTACTACTCTGTAGGAAAGTTTTCGTTGATACAATTCTTGTTCTTTTGTGGGCTTGGAAATCATACTTTTTTCTCTGGAGACTATCGTCTAATGAAGACTGTCTGCCTTTGATGGTGTTTTTTAATACGTCAACGGTAATTAAGCTCGGAAGATAGACTCTTGAGACTGAGATGGTAATTAGCGGTTTATTTCTTAAGCAAGGAAAGAAATTAATGTCGAGTGGACAAAGAGATTTCACAGTTTTGTAGCGATATACTTCATATTAAATTGAATCTATCATAGTTACCGGGTTATTATGATAAATTCACGATTACACACTACAATTAAGTCTATCGTAGTTACTTTCTACAGTGTTATTATGACAAATTCACGATTACAAGCAAGTAGTATGCCATGATAGTAGTAGATGTCTCATCGATGTGTCAGGAGAGAGTTCTGATGAAAGAGAAGTATTATAAGTTTATTGTAACATTAAAAAATTTAAGAATACTTTCTTACTTAAATGGTCAAGACAAGTCGACGTTGGGTAAGTTAGTTTTTCTGCAAAGTACGCCTATTTCTATAAATTATTAGTACCTGGGTGATTATTAGTAGTTGCTCGGTAATTTTATTAAAAGATATAAAAATGCAATAAAAACAATTAAAAAAGAAAGAAAAGGCTGGTGATATCTGGACTCGATCTCAGCTTTTTCATTCCTTTAATACCCGAATACCACTGGGCTATGACAACTTAACAAATGACAGCACAACTAACCTAAGATTCCGCCGTTCGGAATCTTTACATATTTTTAAAAATCATTTGAAGCTATATTATCTATCGTTGAATGTGAATTGTAATTTATTAATGATATATGTATTATAATATATATAATTGTAAATATCTGTGTAATATTAGTATTCAATTGTATGTTTTATAGTTTATTATCCACTATACCCGATCTCTTAGTATTCTCCTCTCACCAAAGGTTGTCTGTGAGAGATCGCTTTAGCGATAAGACCGCCTTTGCACGCTTGTCCTAATTTAATTTAATATAAACCTATGTACCTCTGTATAGTGCAATAAGAATAAATAAATAAATAAATAACCTATGCATTTAATTTCTATTTTCGCAATTTTTCAATGCCTGCAAACAGGCATAAAATACCTTTTTTTAATGAAACCTAGCTAGATCGATTTATCGCCCCTGAAACCTGCTACGTACTAAACTAAACGTATTCAAAAATTTAGGATATGTGTCGCCCGCGTGGAAAGATAAGAACCATAATATAGTCTTTTGATAACCATAAAAAAGGTTAAAGTGGGTTAACCTTAACAGCTAGACATATGCTGTCGCGGACTTCTATTTGGAACTTTTAGAGGGGATCAATTTTGTAATACATGATTTATGAATTAATAACCATTACCATATACTCAGCGCACGTAAGGAAAACTTTAAATTTTGTCGTTTTCGTACTATTTTTTATTGCTGCTCCTCTTCTATTCATCTTAGCGTGATTATATATCGCCTATGGTCTTCCTCGATAAATAGACTATTTTACACTGAAAAAGTTTTTCAAATCGGTCCAGTATTTCCTGAGATTAGCGCGTTCAAACAATCAACCAAACAAACTCTTCAGCTTTATATATTAGTATAGATTGACTCATTTAAATATTAGAGATATTATGTGGTCCATTTGCCTGTCTCCGCTAAGGCCGATAGTGTGGTCACCCTGCCAACAAGTACTGCCAGTTAGAGCAGGGCGGGTCGCACAGTTCATTCTAACGGTACGCAGTCGTATCTACTCATGGCTTACCGTCGTTACGGCACACTAAAGCCAGACACCATTTACGCCAAATTATGTGCGTGTCTAACTCGAATTGAATATGTTTTTATTTAAAATCTAGCTTAATTGAATAAGAATGTGTGGATATAGCTATTGTGCGACTCTGTACAAGATAGTAATGACTTAATGTAACTAGTTATAAGTATTATGTTAATTAGAACAACGGCCGAGTTTTTTGCAGGCTCTTCTCGGTAGGAACATCTTCCCGAACCAGCAGTAGAGTTGACGATTCAGAATTATAAAATCAAAAAGCAAAGTTATGTTTTATAAAAATAACTTTTGTCACATTAAATATTAATAAATTCAAATTTATTTAATTTATGGTTTCCCATATTTATTTGATTTTCATTTTAAAACGTTCTGATTTTATGCCATGAATCACAGACAAAAGAAACGACTAGCATGTCGTAGCATGTATTAGCATGTTCTTGAATTAAAGTCTAATTTATTTATATCTAATTTAATAATATCGTTAGTAAATTTTAAGGGTATTGTAAGTTAGGTATTTTTATAAAAAGTATCTTAATGGTAATTATATTCCAAAAAGTGTTTCTAGACTATAAGTTATAAAATTACGTTTTTGAAATTTGTAAACACAGTTTCGTTGCTGCTTTTCATACAAACTTTGTAGTAATAAATACGAAATTCAAACAGATATCTATAATTTTACCGGAAACTGAAGTTAAACCTTTCTAGAAAGTTACACGCCACGTGACTCTCGCATCCTAATTACCCTATTCAAACAATCGCTTCGAAAGCGGTAAAAAATTAACTCTTTCGACACGAAAGTCAATTTTGGCGATTTGCATAAAGCCCAGTCGAGCTTTGACGTTTTCGATTTTTGCTTAATTAACGATCGTTGGGGTTGAAACTGGAAGAGTTAGGGTTGTCCATTTCATGGCTTTCTTGAGAAACTCTTTATTTAAATTGAAATTTGAAATATTCTTTGTTTAAAATTATTATTAAAAACTTGAACTTTGAATCGTCAACTTTTTGGTTCGTAATGTAGAAGAGCCGGTAAGAAATTCGGAGCTTGTTTTATCAAAAATTTTATTTTAGTAACTAACTCCATTTCATCATTGGCAGCTCGTGCAAGGTCAGAGAGAAGTTAAATTTATGCATTTTAATTTTTATATTATTATTTCACAGCTAATTCTCGGGAGCTAATTATGAGGATTTCGGTGCAATCATTCATTAGACTTGTATACAAATCGATTTAGCTATGACGATAAAACATAGAAAACTTCAAAGTCAAGACAAGTCGCAATGCCTAGGGACTTATATCGTAAACGCTATCTAATCCCCTTGAGATACTAAAACACAATGTGTTTGAATATTCTTTTCTAAAGAATAGTATTGTGTATAGAGAAGTGTCCTGTGTCTCCATCCAACTTAAAGAGTGCAATCGAAATTGGCAAACTTATCTTTGGCTCCAATATAGCTGCGATTGGGCGCACTAATTCACGTACCCTTTGGCTATTTGCTCCCTAACAGACGCCGTCTTCGCTTCGTGCATACAAATGCGACAGTTGAAGGCGGAAATAATTACCCTATCTCCTTTATCGTGCTCATATTTAGCACGCATTCAGTTTATACAAAGGCACGTTCGCGTTGTTCTGCGTTTAAAAGACCATTAAAATGTCACGGGCTTGATGTGGGTAGACTGATCGTCCCCCAAGGAAGACGATACGGCTAATTAATTATTTATAGTTCTTATAAACGAGCCGTTCACAGTCGTAACATCGAATCCGATTTGGCTAGATTGTGGACACACTTAATAGTACAATATGCATTAATGAGAGCGTTAAGGCAACGCGGAACACGCGTACGTGACTACAAATATCCTTATTAATTCCGGCTTTACGAGTCCAATTTTAGGGATAAGGAAAGGGAGATGTCCTCGTCGATTGATAGAGCGTTTCTAGTGCTCTCTCTATTCAGAGATCGTTTAGAATGCGCCTCGTCTCACCCAAATCGACGTCCGAACTAGACCGTACGAGGGTCGGCAAAGTCCGACCGGTATAACTACTCCGCTCCACCGTTTCACTTTTCTCAATTTCGTTTGACCCCATTAACGGAGATGCGCTCTGTTTGATTCCCGGCAGTCATGTACATTGCCAATTAAACGCTTAAACGTGTGTCATAGAGCGTTCCATTCGGAAATATGGTACGCAATTTTTATTTGCGAACCGCTTGATTGTTCGAAACGTGTGTTTGTTTTCGAACTGACTATGCTGTTAGTCCTAACGGCTTTTACAGCATCAGCGGGTGAGATTGTCGAGGTTGTGAAATGCGGAGTGTAGAACGCAAAAGCTCTGCTAGCACTGGGCAAGCCTAAAGGTGTCTTTGAGGCTGGATCACGGCTTAGGGTGAGGCGTAGTATATGGTATGACTTTGATTAGTCATTACGACGTCGGAAGGGGCGAGAAGCCACGACCAGCGGACGTCAGAGAAGAAGAACTGGGATCTCGTCTTCGCCGGCGAAACCGCTCTGTGTGTATTACGTGTTTCTGTGTTTGCAATCTGTCACATCCCTTATCATGGGCATATATTGCTGACTTATCGATTCCAAATCGGGGTCAATAAAATTCAGTAAATAAAATTAAAGTACCGATCAGCAATATAGGCCTATAAAATCCATACATTTTTCATAATTCAGCCAGTTCTTGCGGTCTAGTCGACTTGGCAAGCTACGGACTCGGTTCCTGCCGGCTGGCCGTGATCAAATACTCTGGCTCGCACAACCCACTAAAAGGGTTTCGCGAAAAGTGTCCAAGTACCAGCGTAGATAAAAGTAGTATGTATTTTTCTTTATAAACCAAACTGGACAATCTAACAGATCCTTTTTTGGTCGTCTAAGTTATATAGGACGCTTTTTGGACGCCTATATTTTCGGGACGCGTGTGTGGGTTTTGAGCATGAGACGTTCAAACCACTTGAGCGCTTCTTAAAGGCAAGCATGCGTCGGCCGCGAGCCTCTTGAAACGGATTCCGATGCAGAACCCTGAATTAACCTGTCAACGTCTAGACGACAGTGACATGCATATCGATTATGCTGTTAGGAGTAAAATGGGATGAGTCTAGGGTGAATTATACCAGATTTTAGGCACAAAGCGTAGCTTTCCAATACTTGTGATTCATTTATCTATCATGTTGCCTGTTGTGAAGGGTGACAGTCGGAGGTCACGAGGATTGCCGTCCAATTATTCTCCCTCTGCCCACGAATAGCGTGCCAGAAGCAAAATGTTTCATTTAATGTGCGGTATGATGGTTACGACGTCCTACGATTTATAACGTACGTGTTTGTATAATTTTTAGTTACACTGGCATGATCGTGCGAAGTTTGGTCACCCAGATTAATAATCAGCGAAATTTATTATAATATTTTCTCGCAACTCAGCAGATTTAGCAACTCATTTGATTGTCTAGATATTCGCTTTTACAATAAAGTTCCGCAATCCATACTAGACCAGTCTACAGAAAGGTTTAAAATCAATGTTAAAACGCATATTTTTTATATCGCATATTACATATGTATATGAAGATTATTTGGATGATAAAAATGCCTGCATTTGAAATTCCTTTCAGCTTCATACAAGACTGCGGTTTAATAATGTAAAATTGATAATGTTTAAAACATTGACTGCTTTTCTTTTTCGATCTTTCTGGTTCTTCTCAGTAAGGGCAACATTCCGAACCAGTTGTAGCTTCATTAATCATATTGTTCCTTGACGATTCAAAAGTACTTGAAAGAGTTTATTTGAATAAAGATTATTTCGATTTGATTTGATTTATTTTTAATTGTTCATCCGTGATCAAAAACATGGCCGACCTTCGGGAGTGTAAATGAGAATATGTATCAGTTTTTTTGTTACCGTTTGAACTTTTACGATCGCAATTTGTGCGGCTGGCGTAGTTCGTAATTGTGGGTTGCTGTTCACTCGATAATAATTTGTAAAGTTCTGATGTCCTGCGGTCGGGTGCCTCCGGACATGAAATTCATTTAGAACTGAATACGAATTACATGGAATGAATTTATATGGAAGCAATCAAAGTAAGGGGTTGCGCTGCTCGCTGTGGAGTTTGATTCAATTAGGTCGCCTTGAATAATAGGATTCGTCAAATGCTCATTTTGTTTTTTGACGAGGCAATCAAAACATTTGCATTCCGGGACTTTCATTAAACATTCCCATGGAAGTAGGAATGGTGCCATTTTGACGCTTTTATAATTAATTCCTCTAGGGTTACTCCTGCCATTGGGTCGGCTTTTGTTGAAGGATGATTAAGTGCCTTTGATACGACCACGGAAATTAAAAAATAATTAAACGTTTCTTTTTGTTTTTGTAGCGAATACGCTGAGTATTTTAAGCTCTAGTACTTTCGGCAATAAATGCGTAGAATTCGAGAATTGTATAACTTTTGATTTTTAATGTTAAGGTGAACCAAAAATAGAACAGTTATATAATAGAACAACCTTCTTGCTGCACAGACTTTTTTTTTGAGAAAGGGACATAGAATTTACTAAATAACAAGTTCCAGTGCGATTTCAATTTGCATGTTTCAGGGATTCTGTCAAGATATGACCAATTTCAATTTACATAACTATATTTTTTAAATACTAATTTTTTGAAAAACTTTGTATTCTTATAGCAGCAAATGCCTTCGCTTCATGGTAGGATATTACCAGTATTTTTAACTGTAGTTTGCCATTTTTTATATATCAAATTACATGTAAGCATAGCATAATAAATACCTCTCCGTATGTTTGTATGTCCTAAAGTCACAATATATTCTGTGGAATGACTTCAAAACTTTTTCACTATGTTACATTGTCATATAGGAGTTCTTTTTATATATATATCCACTATGTTACAATGGAATCGGCTATGGTGCCCAGACTTAGATTGTTTAAGAAAAATATTTTTTTAGAATAAATCTGTTATCAATAACAAATATGTAATATCAGAGCGATGTCAGTAATGTTTAGATAAAAATGATGAATGTTACCACTTCTTTACAGTCAAGACTTTAGGGCGGCATTTTCTTAGATGACTGTTCAGTGATATTACAGCTGATCGTAAATGATGTAATATTTTTTGAACCTAAACCCACTAACCTAAAGAGATATCGCAATCCATACTAGACCAGTCTACAGAAAGGTTTAAATTAAGTGTAAGAGATTTGCTTATACTTTTTAGCTTTATACAAGACTGAATTTATAATGTAATATTGAAAATGTTTAAAAGATTGACCGCCGAGTTTCTTACTGGTTCTTCTCGGTAAGAGCAGCATTCCGAACCAGTTGTAGCTTCATTAATCATATTGATCCTTGGCGATTCAAAAGTGCTTGAAAGAGCTTATTTGAATAAAGATTGTTTTTGATTTGATATAATACATGTACATGTTAATTATATAATTGCGCCAGAATTTGTACTAGAAGTAATATATATGTGGTGTGAGGTTCTTATTTTATATATTTACTATGTTTTACCCGCAACTTCGTTCGCGTCTACTATTGTCGCGTGACAGGTTGATAGTAGATGGTACTTTTCATTGTCATCTTATTCCTGTAGAATTAACAGGATTTCTATAGTCTATATGTTACTACGATGAATAAGGAATAATTGTGCCAAATTGCATTGAAATTGGTTCAACGTATTCGCCGTGAAAGAGTAACAAACATACATACTCACAAACTTTCGCATTTATAATACTGTGTAATAGTGTATCCTGCATGGATACACTGCCACTGTTTAAGTATCACCTAAAAAACGCATATACGCGTCCTTTCACTTTGTGCCCTCACTAAGGCACTTGCCATTATTAAATTTAAATATCCCTTAATTTCTTTGTGCTGATGAAAAATTCAGTTAATGATATTTCGTTAGTCCGTTGGCATAGTTGGAAGTAACCCTGCCTTCAGCTCCGTGGGTTGTTGGTTCGATATAACCGCCGAGGGCCAACATTTTCTTATAATATAATACAATCTATTGGCACTTCAAGTCTGGGTGTATATATATTTTAGTATTTATTTAAAATTACAGTATCTTGTTGACCTAGCATTACTCGGTCAACACGGCATTTTACAAAATAAAAAAAAAGAACTTCAAAATAAAAATAATAATAATTGGGTAGGTGGGGCTTGATCCTAGGTATTTTCATTTTTCAAGACCACCCATTCTTCGAATAAGCTATGTTGACTTGAAAATTTACGGCAAAAATCGTGTTTTATATATTTAAAGTAAATTTTAGTATTTTTTTAATGCAGGGATATAACTTTTTTTAAAATAAAACCTACCTAGATAGATTTTTCCCTCCCGAACCTCCTGCATGATGAATTTCAGGAAAATCGTTGGAGCCGTTACCGAGATACCGAATATTTATATATATATTCGGTATCTCGGAAACATTCAACATAACACAATTTTATTTTGAGGGCGGACGACCTGGTATGCAGTTTTCCAATATTATTATTTATTTAAAAATTTCAAAGGTTAAAGAGGTTACCACTTATGTAATATCAATTTGTTATTGCATCGGACGTTTCGCGGGGTATCTGTTGTTATTCTTGAAATCATCAGTAATCGGTTATTGACACTGGATTTGGTGGAGATAACGTGAAGTGTTGATAAACTATAGGTCATTTAGATGGCATTTATATAAATTCGCTCACGTGTTGAAGTTTTTATACATTTTTTCCGTTATAGTTCGCTGATTATATAATAGTAAGTTCTTTGCCTGCTTCCTACATTTAGCATTACATATATTCACTTATAAACGCGGATTATAGCAAAATAATTCTATCATAATTTTTGTACCTACTATAGAATTTCGCAGTAACACCAGCTTCTTCTATCTTTAATTTTTAAATGTTATATATATTTTGAATTTGGGAAATGGCTCCAAAGATTTTGATGAAATTCAGCGAGCTTCAGTGAAATTCAGTGGAGCTTTGTTGGGGATTGATCTAGCTAGGTCTCATTTAAAAAAATGTTTTCGGGCACTGAAAAAATTATAAAATGTAGAATAGAATTCAAATTATATTTTAGCTGACAATTACAAAAATGTCATAGCTCAGCGGATAATGGGCGCATTAAAGAAGTGATAATACCCCGGATCGAGTCCCATCTGCCCAATTAGCTTTAGGGCCTGTTTCACAAGTTACTGATAAAGTGTCGGATAGTTAACCGACAAATAAACTAAGTAGTAGATAAATGTCTTTAAAAATAGACTCTGAAAAGTGAAAAATTAAAAAAAAATCCCGTCCATTTTAAAATAGATATTTGCTATACAACCAATAAACAAAATAACAGCCACATGATCTACCTGTTAACTTATTAGGGACTTTAAGTGATGGATAAGCCTATCAGAAACCCGATAAACGCAAAATTCCTATATATGTGTCAGATATGTTCCCAATAAGCTTTTAGTTTATCGATAACTTTTGAAACAGGCCCTAATTTTACATTACGTCCACCATCTTAAGAACAAACAATTAACCTAACCACTAATATCTTCGTTAGTATGGTTTGACTAAAATTTCCCATGAAGATATTTTTTTGAATTTAAACTATCATGACTGTTATTCATAATTAATGTATAGAAACCGGCTATACTCACTTGTTATTTTACCGGATGAGCTCGACTAGTTTCAAGTCCATACGCGGCTCTTATTCATGAGCTCTTTAAAATAAAATAACACGATATTGAGTATAGCCGGTTTCTATACATTTGATATTTGGAAAAACTATTGCCACACTGTTCACAATGTTAGAAATTTCTAAACGAATATATTATTCATTGTTACAGGTAAATTATTGTTCGATAGTAAGTTGGCGGGCGTTTCTTGTGATGGATGGTTTAGTTTGTGAGTGCGTAATACTTTGTTTTGACAAGGGTAAGGAGTGAAGGCAAGTCTATATATAATACGTGATGCTATAAAACGTATAGTAACGGCTTTAATATCCCTCTATGTATAAGCCTCCTTTCTCCAATTTTTTAAGATAAGAGGTGGTGCTAAGACCTACTACGCTATCCATTACGCATTGGTAGGTTAGACATATCGCTGGCGATAACGTCGTGAGGAAACCTGCATATTAACTAAGGAGCAGCGTGGTAGGTCTTAGCTCCAAACCTTCCCTCCAAAAACGAAGAGGAGAGGCCTATTCCCAGCAGTGGGAGAGTAACAGGCTGCTTCTTACTTACTTGCTTTTACATGCAGGAAAAAACTCTAAGCTGATAAAACTCTTGAATTAGAGAGTTAGCAATGGTATCATAAACATGTCTTTAAATAGAAAATGCATACCAACTAATGGAAAATAGAATTGTTACAATAGAATTGAATACATTTCTTATTCCCCAACGCGTACACAGTCATGCCTTTTATCTAGAAGTGAGATAACTCTTATCGCGATTGTAATTAGGTTCAATATTGATTGAACGGTTACAGTGTTAGATTTCAATGAGGGTTGTCAACTCCAAAATAAGTCAAATTCTACTATTTTCTACTATTTGTAAATCGGTTTCAATTGAACATTAGATACTATATAAATATTTTGCATAGACTTCTGTTTAATAATTAAAATAACCCTTTCCTCAGTTTGCACAGTTTAAAAATCAAAGTGTATAATATTTATATTAATATGTGAAGTTAAACTTTATACTCCTTTTATAACAAATTGCGGGCAATATGTAATTTGCCATAATTAAAGTTCACATAGAGAACAGGTACGATAAAGATTTATAATAATTAATATGAAATATATTGTCCTTTATTTCGCACCTGCTTCGATTATGTCTGAACATTAAATATTCATAAAGTGAATAAATAAATATATTGGACACTTACACGCACGGTCTCCGTCTCCAAAGTAAGTAACTTAATACTTGTGATATGGGTAACAGACAACTGGTGAATATATGTTCATTGACTGGCCCGTTGGTGCAGTGGGTAGTGACCCTGCCTTCAGCTCCGCAGGTCGCGGAGCTGAAGGCTGAAAATTATATAAGTATATATTCACCAGTTGTCTCTAACCCATAACACAAGTATTAAGTTACTTACTTTGGGGATGGACGACCGTGTGTGTAAGTGTCCCATATATTTTTATATATATATATATATATAAAATATATATTTAATATATATATAATATATATATTTTAAAAACATACTTAAATACAAATAAATATAAACCCAGGCTCGAAGAACCAACAAATTGGTTTAAAGAAAATGTCGGCCCTCGGCGAGAATCGAACCTGCAGCCCACGGAGCTGAAGCCAGCATCACTACCCACTGCGCCAACGGGCCAGTCAATCATAGCTCGGCGAAAGAAGAAATAATTTGATTACGTTATAGATAAGAGAGTTTTAACCTTTTGAATGACGAATTCATCAAAAGCGGAGTATTACATATCATTTTAAGAAACAGTAATTCTGGGATGAGGGGTGCATCCACTTCATATTTTGTCCATTTTATGGCCGCATGATTGTTTGTAATAAATAACAATATCAAATAGTGTTCACGGCCGCCTGCCTGATTTCAAAGTTACCTTAGTCGTATTTTACGACACGTCGGTAAGAAAGAGGGTAGTCTATTCTACTCAGCAGGATACCACACGGCAGTGCTTACGTAATTAGTTTATTAATCATAATAAATAATACACGGTTGGCAGCCCTGGTTATAATGTAACGCACGTGGCCTTCGCCAGCCGACGTGCAGTCTAATGGGTCGACGTCGTTGCGCAACGTATGGACAATTGTAACTAATGCACGTTACATTTACTGTATACTATATACACATTATAAAAAAATTATACTGATATGACGTAAATCGTATAATAAAGGGTCACTGGTATAACGTTATAACAACGTTTTATCCTCTTATACGCTACATTATTTAACTAGCTTTTACCTGCGAATTCGTTTGCGTGAAGTGTCGCCTGATAATTTGATAATAGATGGCGCTTTCCAATGCCTATATGTTATCCCGGAGTATATAATAAATAATTGTGCCAAATTTCATCGACATTGGTTCATCGGATTCGCCGTTAAAGAGTAACAAACATACATAAATAACTTTCGCATTCATAATACTAGCTTTTACCCGCGACTACATTCGCGTGAACAAATGTCGCGTGATAATAGATGGCTCTTTATAGTGTTATCCTGTTCCTGAAGGACAGGATTTCTATAATCTATGTGTTATACCGCTGTATAAGGAATAATTGTGCAAAATTTCATCGATATTGGTTCAGCGGATTCGTCGTGAAAGAATAGCAAATATACATCCATACGCACAAAATTTCGCATTAATATTAGTAGGATATTATAGTATACATAGTACCTGAATGACAAAAATTTGTTCGGTATCAATTTTAGAAGATATAAAAATGATGTTAGATGAAAAAAAGGGATGGGCATATCTGGGACTTGGAACTAGGGTATTTTCACTTTTTAAATTCGTCTAATTCTAACTTTTCTAAGCCAGCGTAATTAGCTTTTGTTTTGTAATAATATTGTAACTATATGTGACCCCCGAATGCCCCTTAAACTTTAGGGGTAAATTTATAAGACGGCCATTAGACCTGTCGTAATGTATGGATCAGAATGTTGGGCAATAAAAGAAAACGATGAAAGAAATGTGCATGCGAATGAGATGAGACTGTTAACGTGAATGTGTGGTGTGACAAAACTTGATAGAATACGCAATGAGTATATAAGGGGAAGTCTGAAAGGGAAGTATGACTAGAGGGAGGCTGAAGAAAAGATGGATGGATTGTGTGAAAAATGATATGCATATTAAAGGAGTGGCACCAGAGTTAAAGAATGATATAGGAGAATGAAATAAGAAGACACATGTCCACTTAGAGTGGGAAAAGGGTAAGAAAATGACGATTTTCTTTTAAAATGTCGTTTTATATCTGTTTTCGGACACTGAAAAACTGCTAAAATATAAATTAAATGCAAAGTTTAATTTTGCTGTCAATTATAAAGTTGTAATAGTTTACCGGACAAGATGCGGACTAAAGAAGTGAAAATAACCGAAATTGAACCCCAGATATCACCTACCGTTTCTTCCTTTTTTAATTTGCATTTTTTTTAAATAATTAATTTATCTATTTCAATTACCAATAATGGTTACAATACTTAAAATCTTCATATTTTCATTCCATTTTCTTATTACAATTGCACCACTAATTATAGGTAACTAGCTTTTACCCGCAACTTCGTTCGCGTAGACTTATAGGTTCTTAACCCTGCAAATGTGTATCTCTATCACAAAAATCAGATCGATCCGGGAAGAATCAGAGGGATTTATCGTTTTATGAAGAGCATAATTTAATAATTTTAGTAAATAAACCGAACTTACATAAAATATATATTAAAATAGCTCAGTAAAAGAAGTGCAAAAACGTCATATACATCAAAAAATTCATAATGTTTTTCTGATATTAAATATCTCTATAAATATTATAAACTTTTAATGGTAACGTGCTAGAAAACTTATTCAATAAAAACATTTATACGTAACGTCATCCGTCATCAATTGTCACCTTGTTTTTTCTTTTTAATTACCTATATGTACGGCGCTGGATTCTAGCGTTTTTAGAATAAATACGAAAAATTAAATTTAAATTATGTTTTTGTTAACATAATATTTTAAAATAGGTATCTGAAAATATATTACCTTCACTTTGTTATGTAACTGTAATGACTTTTCAAATATTAAAAATGGTGTTTAGAAATAAAATTTTCTTTCCATTAGCTGTATGGCCTAATTTCTATGGGCTTAAATTAAATAAAACTTCCCAATACATGTCAATTATTAGTCATTTATTTATTACTTGTTGCCACAGACTACTTACTAAAGACTTGGTCCGTTTAAGAATATGTTTTCTCGAAACGTCTGTTTCTTTGACAACAAAAAATGTATATGATTAAATTTAACTTGAACTTAAATGATTATACCTTATTGTTATATTTTATTCACAAATCCTATCGTTTTTAATGTGTTATTATGGTATTTAGCTAGTAATTGTACTTGTACATAGCCTCAAACTATAATTCTTTTTTTATAGTTCCTCCGTAAGGTCTGGGCCAAAAGATGTATGAAATTCTGACGGTCTCCTTTATTAAATAAACAAAAACCGAAATATTTAAATAAGTGTCCCATATATTTATTTTATTTATAATTAATAAAAATAACTTTTTCAATTATTTTTATATGTTACCCTGGTATATAAACATTAATTGTGCCAAATTTTATTTATACTGGTTCACCGAATTGACCATTAAAACGTAACAGAAAGACTTTCGTATTTATAATATTTATAGCTTATTTATGTTAGTAAATAACCCGTATTGCTTATTTTAATTATCCATTGTAATAACTCACTTAAAACTCGAATAAAAATAAATAAAAGTAACGTACGAAATACCTAAATTAGTAAAAGTAAAGTCCTGGAAACGAATAAAAATTAAATAAAATATAAATACTCTCTAAAGAAAACTCATTTGACGTAAGCCGAAAAACTTGGAATCTAAATACTTCTTTAATACAGATTTGACTTGATTTTGACACATCGTAAATAAAAATAAGTTCCATAGGTTTATTATAGATGGCGTTTTGAATGTCATCCTATTTAATTCCTCCTGAATTGTATTCCTGTTGTATTAACAGGATCTATATAGCCTATATGTTACCCCGCTGTATAAGGAATATTTGTGCCAAATTTCATCGATATTGGTTCAGCGGATTGACCGTGAAAACGGAACCGACAGACAGACAGACTTTCGCATTTATAATATTAGTAAGGATTATGACATGATTTATAACATAAACCAGCGGCTCTAAGCTATTACTAATAACAACAAAACAAAAATGTTGTTTTGAACTACTATTTTTATATATCTTTAAAAAAATACTGAGCAAGGCTCGGTCACTCACTCAGTTACTTTGTTTTATACCTGTGAGTTATCTATAAAGTTAACTTGTGGTTTGCTGACCTTAGTTAAATAATATTTTAGTGTAGACGATGTTGAACGATTATTTAGTGTTTAGTGGTAATGAACAATATATTTATTGCCTGGGGATTAAGTAAATATCCACTTTATTAACGTTTAATAACTTTTTTAATGGCCATTAGACCGCGATGTTAATTAATCGTCCATTTGGCGAAGTTTTCATTTGTTTTAAAGAATACATTTACAGTTGCACGTATTATGATGTGAAGTATTTTAGATCTATTAAATGTATTTATTTTTATGCATACTAAAGAATTTTTTACAGAATTTATTGTTATTTATTATATCGTGTAATGAAATTGACGTCTAAACTTACGGTTTTTTAATTTATTTTTAGAATACATTTACAGTTTATTGCACGTATTATGATGTGAAGTATTTTAGATCTATTAAATGTATTTATTTTTATGCACACTACAGAATTTTTTACAGAATTTATTGTTATTTATTATATCGTCTAATGAAATTGATGTTTAAACTTACGGTTTTTTAATTTATTTTTAAGGATACATTTACAGTTTATTGCACGTATTATGATGTGAAGTGTTTTAGATCTATAAAATATATTTATTTTTATACACACTACAGAATTTTTTACAGAATTTATTGCTATTTATTATATCGTCTAATGAAATTGATGTTTAAACTTAGGGTTTTTTAATTTTTTTTAAGGATACATTTACAGTTTATTACACGTATTATGATGTGAAGTGTTTTAGACCTATTAAATATATTTATTTTTATACACACTACATAATTTTTTACAGAATTTATTGTTACTTATTATATCGTCTAATGAAATTGATGTTTAAAATTACGGCTTTTTATAAAACGTAGTTTTACTCTTGTAATGTCGAATAATAAATAAATTGTATTTTTTCTGGAAATACACGATCGTGCATTACAGATTGTTGTGACAGTGTCGTTTAGTTACATTCCGAGATAAATCCGGTCGTGATTTTTTTAGGGGTCCGACTTCGGGCGACTTAGATATGTTGTTACGATATATAAAGTCACGTTTTTATCTAAACGGGCCCAATTCATGTAAGGGCCCAGTAATGTGGACCGTTTACTTACATATTGTTTTTTTTTGTCTTTGTGTATTGTTTTGTTTGTATTCTTGAATTCCGGAATTAATCGCCCAGTAGTTCAAGTAGTAGTAGGCAACTTGTTTTAGTTGCCTTATACACCTCGGTAAGAAATGAGGGTGAACGACTGGCCCGTTGGCGCAGTGGGTAGTGATCCTGCTTTCAGCTCCGCGGGTAGCGGGTTTGATTCCCGCCGAGGGCCAACATTTTTTAATATAAAAAAACAATGTGTTGGCTCAAACAACCAATACAAATGTATTAAAGTGTGTATTTAAAAATTATATATGTATATATTCACCAGTTGTCTGTCACCCATAACCCAAGTATTAAGTTACTCACTTTGGGGACGGACGACCGTATGTGTAAGTGTCACATACATATATCTATTTATATTTATTTATGTCCCCCAGTAGTTCAAGTAGTAGTAGGCAACTTACCTTAGTCGCCTTATACACCTCGGTAAGAAATGAGGGTTGACGACTGGCCCGTTGGCGCAGTGGGTAGTGATCCTGCAATCACTACACAATCAATTCCGCGACCCGCGGGTTTTGATTCCTGCCGAGGGCTAACATTTTTTAATATAAAAAACAATGGGTTGGTTGTTCGAGCCTGGGTGTACATCTGTATTTAAGTGTTTATTTAAAAATTTTATATGTATATATTCACCAATAGCCACACTCAATCACCCACCTCGCTTTAGTAGTAGTAGTATTTTCTTTTACTAATTTTAAATATATATTATATATTTTTTAATATCAATATCTTATGTTCTTTTAATAATTTTGACTGTGAGGATTGCATATGCACACAGTTTTATACTATCGCAATGCCATCCTTGCAAATAATCTTCATCAATAAAAAAAATACAAGATTAATGTAGTTATTGCAGACATTAACACAGCATTCAGACGGTGCATTCACCTCGCGAATATAATGTGATGTAATGAGTTTGCAATTCACGCGCATCAATTATCCCTGCATCGAATATTCTAGGAAATTAACGGAGTTAATATTCTTGAATTTTCATTGAAAGATCTGCAGCGCTTTTCCACCAGTGTGCTTGCGTGTACCACACGGTGGGTCAACTTGCCTTAGTCGCCATTTACGACACCTCGGTTAGAAATTAGGGTGGTCTATTCTAGTAGATTTTGAACTTTCGCGATTCATACTGATTATTATATAAACATACGGGTCACATCGCGTTATAATCGATTACCTTTGTATAAGGTTCAACGTTTCGGCAGAGTTGCATCCACCGTGGTCACGAACTGACTGGAGCGCCGCGGCGTCTTCGTTCCCGAGTACTACAGTCATTATTTTGTTCATCTACCCGCACTTGAACCGCACAATCCATGTTAAGTCTGTTGCACACCACACTGATATTATCCGCACGCGATATAGCTTGCAACGATTTCTTTCGCGAGTTATATTTATTGATCACTGGATCCCAAGTCGTTGACAATCTGAAGCCCTCTTCTCTGTTGAATGTGTGATGCTTTTTTATCTCAACAGCTTCACGCGCCACTCTTGCATAATAGTGGGCATCAGTTGACAGGACTTTGGTATCATGAAGCTCAATCCAGTGATTGCTCCCCGAATTAAGCAGATGGTCTGCGATCGCTGACTTCGTTGGCTGGTCTATTCTACTTAGCTGGACATCACACGGCTTATTACATACATACTTTCCTTTCTTTAATATTTAAATGAGCTAATCGTGTGTGTGTGTGTGCGTGCGTGCGTGCGTGCGTGCGTACGTGCGTGCGCGTGTTTGTGTGTATATTTCGATTTTCATGAAATTCAGGATGTAGGGGGTTAGAGGGAAAAACTTGATATATCTAGGTTTCATTAAAAAAAAGGCGTTTTATCCCTGTTTTCGGGCACTCTAAAGTCCAATTTACGTTGAATACAAAAGAAAGTTTTTGCTGTCAAATGTAAAGTCATGGTAGCTCATTTGAGGAACGGGCGTTCTAGAAACGAATTTTTTTTCAACTTTAATTTTTTTTAATTTTAATTCTTTTTATATTTAAAAAAAAAATTACCGATCAAGGCTCGGTTACCCAGGTACTATTAATTATAAATTCGAAGGTTTGTCTATTTGTTCTTAATTCAAGTCTAAATAGAACAACGATTGCCGTCTTTTTAGAGTAGACATATTATAGGGAAGTAGAACGCCGTGTGATATCCGGCGGAATAGAATAGTACCACCCTCATTTCTTACCGAGGTGTAAAAGGCGACTAAGGTAAGTTGACCCACCGTGTGATATCCGGTTAAGTAGAATAGACCACCCTCATTTCTTACCGAGGTATCGTAAAATACGACTAGGTAAGTTGATGTCAGGCAGGCGGCCGGTCGTAAAATACGTAGCCAAATCATGAGACAACATGTTTATAACATGTTGTGCCGACCCCACTTAGAGTGGCATAAGGAGAATGATAAGGGGATAAGGGCAGGAAGATGATGATATTATAGAGTGATAAATAGTGACTTTTACCATACTTTTATTACTAAATTCTACGAAAAGTAGCGAACAGAACCTAAAACATTTGCTTCTAAAACTTTCTATTTTAGTTGCCCCACGTATAAACCAGTTTTGAATCTAAAGTTAAGGACATAAATATCCTACGCCTAACAACAGGGAGTCTATTTTATTATACAAACTTTTTAATGTGGTGGATATAAGGCCGTTACAAATCCATTAATTTGGCTCGTACAAACATTCCAATTAATATTTGGGACTCCGCTCGTAAATAGGCTATTGAACTGAGCGTCGAGTAGGTATTTGTGCGGCCTCTATCTATTAAAGCGTAGTGATGCAAATGTATAGTAGATAGAGTGCGAAAATTTAGAATATAAATTTAAACTGACTCGTTAAAGGCACACAGAATAAATAAATAAATATATGGGACACTTACACACACGGTCATCCGTCCCCTAAGTAAGTAACTTAATACTTGTGTTATGGTAGACGGACAACTGTTGAATATATACTTATATTTTTTTTTAAATACAAATATACATCCAGGCTCAAAGACCAACAAATTCATTTTATAGAAAATGTTGGCCCTCGGCGGGAAACGAACCCGCGACCTGCGGAGCTGAAGGCAGGATCACTACCCACTGCGCCAACGGGCCAGTCATAGAATTAGTCCAATTATATTTACAGTTTTTTTATATTAGATTTTAGAATTTACCTTTGTACATAAAAACATTAATAAAAACAAAAACTGTGATAGCCCAACGGTAAGACTGTGCAATTATTGCGGGCAGACACGTTTTACAGTGAAGGAAAATATCGTGAGAAAGCCTGCATATCTCTAGAGAATTCTGGGGATTTGTTTAAACTACCAGTCCGCATTGGAGCAGCGTGGTCTACGGTTGAGCAGAATAGACCATACTCTTTCTTACCGAGGTGTCGTAAAATACGACTAAGGTAAGTTGACGTCAGGCAGGCGGCCGATCGTAAAATACGTAATCGAATCATGTGACAAACATGTTTATAACATCTTGTGCCGACCCCACTTAGAGTGGTATAAGGGCAGGAGGATGATGATAGAATATGAGAAAAAGTAGTAATGTAATCTAGTCACAGAATATAAACCTCTGTCATGCGTGATTTTAATCGATTCCAAATATGTCTGTTAATTGCATCGATTAAGTTCAAATTAACTAATTGCTTAAATGAAAGATTAAATAACGTTTCGATAGAATTGTGATGTTTTTACTTTATTTAATTTAATAATTAATAATAATAAAATAAATATAATAAATAAATATATGGGACAGTTATTTCAATTATTTCAATCTAATTCTTCTTTGAGTTCAATATTCTCTTTTACATCTATTTATCTATAAATATTATGAAATAAAGTCCTCAAAAGCTGTCTATCTGTCTGAACTTATGTTATCAATTTTCTAAGGATTTCTTGAACGGATACAATACTAAAAGATGTGTACAATTCCTGATGAAGGTTTATGTGATATGGAATGACTAAACCGAATTTGCTAAATTTTTTTTTTTTTTATTTCGTCAAATCGGCGCAATTGTTGTTATATTCTGTACCTGGATGACTGAGCCCTGTTCGGTAATTTTTTTAAATTAATTAATTTTTTCGGTAAAGAAAAAAAAGAAAGAAAGCGCCGGGTGATATATGGGAATCGATCCCAAGTTTTGAACTTTTTTGATCCGCCCGCATATTAGGCTATCACAGCTCAAATATCATTTGGATTCAATTCTGCATTTTGGCAAGATACAAAATTAACTCATTTAAATATTAAAGATATCAATGCATCCATTTTTTTTCATCCCCCCTCTAGTCGTACATCCATCACATTCATAAAACTCTTTTGGTCACATGATTTCAGCCCTTTTCATAACATATATTTTCCGCGATATCGTTCTTGTTTTTCAATAACCTCTTTTCTACTGTAAAAAGCCATTATAATTTTAGTATTTTCTTCTTTTTATTTTTATTTTTTTATTTATTTTTCAACACTGTTTTACATTTTCTTACTACTAATTATCTAGCCAAACTCATCAAGGTTGTTGGCGAGTACACACTCAACTTTAACACATCTATATTCTACTTATAACAATAGAACAAAAAAAAACATTTCAAACCCTAATACACACAACAAAGGGATTTACCTATTACGTTAGTTTTATAAGAAGTTGCAGGCGACCACTAGTGTTTGTAACGGTTCCCTTCTCACCCACAACTATTCATCTCTAAATTTATAATATCAATATAAATCATATAAGTAGAATGAGGCTAGAGCGCTCGCACTCTACCACCAACCTACATAAAACTAGCGCAAGAGCGCTAGCACCCCTTTTTAAAAATGTATTTGGCTCGTGATTCGTCTAGTTGGTTAGGACCCATGTAACGTTGTGTATGTAATAACTCAAATCCTTTTAGAGCGTCAGAGACCACAGATTCATCAGATTGGTGGCGTAAAGCAAGCTTAAATTAATATAATTTATTTGTTTTAAAATAAGTGCACGATACATGAACAGGTTATTTATTCAATACATATGTTAATTACACGAACGGATTCCTATAAGTCCTATAGATACATATTCATTGCACGAACAGGTTCCAATTATAGCTAATACACGAACGGGTTACTATAAAATTTAGTAAAAAATGCGAGACATTCAGAAGGTTGAATGTCTCTTATGTTATTACTTCATAGATATAGCCATCAGAAAGGGTTTTAGTTTATATATATTATAATTACTATAATATTTGTTTGCCATTAACACGGGACGTAAAACTATGTCAATATAAGCGGAATAAGACTTTTCTAAGCCAAACAAAAGGGTCGCTCGATCGTTAGATCGTACTTTAAACCATCCCGAATGGGAAGTTCTAAGATGTTAATATTTAAATTGGAAATGTTATAGCCAACAGAAAGATCACTCACTCGATCTTAATACCTAGCCCTTAAACAACTCCGTAGAGAAGTTTAGCGATGTGGTATACCTCTCCCATCTATTACATTCTTCCGATTTGGAAAAATATAAAGGGAGCGGTATAGTCAGTAGCTCCGCACCCGCTACCAACGGTGAGCTCCGTCCATAGGATACGAGCCCCCCCCCGTAGGGTTAGGGTTTGCAATTTATAGTGTGCCTGCGCCCTCGAGCCAGGTTATTTATATTATGTTGTATAAACACCCGTCAATGCTCTTAAAGAGATTTAGGGTAATTAAATAAGGACCGTAGTCCCAGGTAAGGACCGAAGTCCATGATAAGGCACAAGTGCCCGGTTGCAGTGCTAGGACCTAAGTCCAAATATCATTTCAGCCGTAGCTGTGGTGAGTTGGCGTTAGCCACAATTGTGTCGATGAGGCACAAAGCCTGGTTTTGTTGATATAAATATCCAATTCTTATAATAAGACAGCGCATCTTGCCAATAGCAAGCATTTTAAGCGGTGCGTGCCGCAGTCGTCGTTGTAACCACATATAGTGGAAAATATAATAGCATAAAGCTAATACTGTACGTGACTCCTCGGATATCACATAACAGTAAAGTTGTAGTCGTTGCTACCACACGTAGTGGCAGATATCGTAGGTTTTGTGTTTCTTCTTTCCACGCGTAGTGGCAAATGTTTACTCCGAAGAGTTAAGAACGCAAAGCGCTCGCATTATGTGTTGATAATTCAATAATATATGTTTGTAGTGCTAGCACTATTGTGCTAAATATGTAAGTTTATAACGTGATGTGTCCATCACTAACGCACGCCTTCAATGCGTCCTTTTGGCTGATTCCACGATCGGCATATAAGAATTAGTTATTTATATAGTTGTTACGCGTAGCAAGCTACGTAAGATAGAGTTTTGGGCAGGCAACACTTTCTAACGCTAGTCCGCAATCTTGTTAATAAAGACCCGACCAGCGGCCCTACGACATGCTATAATGTCGTTTGTGTATAGCTATGGGGAAGCCCTGAGAAGGACTGTAACACGGCTAGTGCAGGTTCACCCCGCAAGACTCCGTGAGGTGAACAGTTTACTTTTAGAGTCCTAGGCGTCCAAAGATCAAACAAGGCTACACAGTAAAGATCGAAGATCAATACCGGCCTAAAATCCAATCCGTATCACCCAAAACTCACCAAGTAGCTCTCTGGCTGCTCTGTACCAAGACGGAAACCCATCCTGATATTCACAGCCTGGAGCAAATCGAGGCGAGGCTACACTACAACAACCGAAATCATTGCAGGCCTGAAACCATCGATTTGACACCAGTACTCACCAGACTGTTCGGTATAGCGCCCAGCACCACTCAGCGAAGTCACCCTCACCAAGTTATACTCAGGCACTATATCGTTCGAGAATAATAATAAATAATTTGTCACATGTAATGAAATTACATTTTATTTGTTTAGTGAGCTAGGAGACCGAAGTCCCTCAAGACCGAAGTCTCTCACCACACCGTTATGCCAAGCCGAAGCTTTAACCATTTCACACTATAAAGTGTTTGAGAATAATATATAATTTGTCACATGTAATGAAATTACATTTTATTAGTGAGCTAATAGACCGAAGTCTCTCACTGCACAGTTAAGACAAGCCGAAGCTTTGAAAAATGGTTCAGGAATCATAGCGCTACCATGTATCGCCCCAAGTACATGTAAACGTAAGCCTTCGGCTTGCGGTACTAGGCCGCGACCGCTCCCGGCATCGTCCGCCAGACTCCCGCCACCTATGCCAGACTGCCGGCGTGACGTTCGGCGCTAAGCGTGAAAAATTCAAAATGTATGGGAAAATTTTGATAAAAATATTTTAATGAAAAATCTACATATATGTAATGAGTATCAAATACTCATTACGAAAAACCATATTAAATGACAAACAAATATTTTTATTTATATACCTTCCTTAATATACTACCAACCCAGTACATAACTCTACCAATATATGCATGTAAGGTCGAGATCGTCACATTCAACCCCCTAAATTCTATGCAGTTCCATCGGAATAGAATTTACAATAGGGAAAGGTTCAAAACTAATTAAATTTTGAAATTGAATTTTAGAAACAGTCCGTCAATAACTTATGTATTAATATATATGTATTATTGCATCTTTCCAACAATGTCTTTTGAACTTGAACATGAAAAATATATCAATCTTACTACAACCCCCCGACTTTACAATCTCTGTATATTTAATCTTTTAAACTTTCAATATTTACAACCCCCAGATTACTTAATACTCAGATCGCACTGCCCTTTTGATTTTAATTATCTTTGTACATATTTCGATTCACTCCAATGACCAAGAAAAAAACATCTGTTAGAAGAATCATCAAAATTTAACTTCGAGGCGCACAACCTTATTGATTTCATTATTTCACTTGTGAACACTCAAAATATGTAGTTCCTATTATTTATTTACTTTTGTCCTTTTGAATTATTAAAATTAATTTAAAATTGGAGTGATTTGGATTCAATGCATTTCCTCATTTCTAAATAATTATCTTTATTTTATTTGTACTTTGATTGGACTTTACTTTGATTTACTGAGGATTGGCAATCGTATTTTGATTGTACTTAGTAACGCAATCCTTCATGAAATTCATTCTTTATTTTTGTCAATCAACCACTATATTGACAGTCAAATTCAAGTGACAGTAAAACGGATTCAAGTTCATTTTTATATATATTTTTTATTTAAAATCATTTAATAAATCTATATCTTTACTTGATCACCGACAGCGAATAGAAATATGCTCAACCCCCAGACCTCAAGAGTTTACCAATCTTAATGAATCTGTCAGCCTCGTCAGTCTCTTTCCATTTCACGGACAGCAAATTGTAGGCTTGCGCCTACTTTAATAATATAATCAAGCCGTTTTGACCATCCTGGTCACGGCACCAAATTGTAACGGTTCCCTTCTCACCCACAACTATTCATCTCTAAATTTATAATATCAATATAAATCATATAAGTAGAATGAGGCTAGAGCGCTCGCACTCTACCACCAACCTACATAAAACTAGCGCAAGAGCGCTAGCACCCCTTTTTAAAAATGTATTTGGCTCGTGATTCGTCTAGTTGGTTAGGACCCATGTAACGTTGTGTATGTAATAACTCAAATCCTTTTAGAGCGTCAGAGACCACAGATTCATCAGATTGGTGGCGTAAAGCAAGCTTAAATTAATATAATTTATTTGTTTTAAAATAAGTGCACGATACATGAACAGGTTATTTATTCAATACATATGTTAATTACACGAACGGATTCCTATAAGTCCTATAGATACATATTCATTGCACGAACAGGTTCCAATTATAGCTAATACACGAACGGGTTACTATAAAATTTAGTAAAAAATGCGAGACATTCAGAAGGTTGAATGTCTCTTATGTTATTACTTCATAGATATAGCCATCAGAAAGGGTTTTAGTTTATATATATTATAATTACTATAATATTTGTTTGCCATTAACACGGGACGTAAAACTATGTCAATATAAGCGGAATAAGACTTTTCTAAGCCAAACAAAAGGGTCGCTCGATCGTTAGATCGTACTTTAAACCATCCCGAATGGGAAGTTCTAAGATGTTAATATTTAAATTGGAAATGTTATAGCCAACAGAAAGATCACTCACTCGATCTTAATACCTAGCCCTTAAACAACTCCGTAGAGAAGTTTAGCGATGTGGTATACCTCTCCCATCTATTACATTCTTCCGATTTGGAAAAATATAAAGGGAGCGGTATAGTCAGTAGCTCCGCACCCGCTACCAACGGTGAGCTCCGTCCATAGGATACGAGCCCCCCCCCGTAGGGTTAGGGTTTGCAATTTATAGTGTGCCTGCGCCCTCGAGCCAGGTTATTTATATTATGTTGTATAAACACCCGTCAATGCTCTTAAAGAGATTTAGGGTAATTAAATAAGGACCGTAGTCCCAGGTAAGGACCGAAGTCCATGATAAGGCACAAGTGCCCGGTTGCAGTGCTAGGACCTAAGTCCAAATATCATTTCAGCCGTAGCTGTGGTGAGTTGGCGTTAGCCACAATTGTGTCGATGAGGCACAAAGCCTGGTTTTGTTGATATAAATATCCAATTCTTATAATAAGACAGCGCATCTTGCCAATAGCAAGCATTTTAAGCGGTGCGTGCCGCAGTCGTCGTTGTAACCACATATAGTGGAAAATATAATAGCATAAAGCTAATACTGTACGTGACTCCTCGGATATCACATAACAGTAAAGTTGTAGTCGTTGCTACCACACGTAGTGGCAGATATCGTAGGTTTTGTGTTTCTTCTTTCCACGCGTAGTGGCAAATGTTTACTCCGAAGAGTTAAGAACGCAAAGCGCTCGCATTATGTGTTGATAATTCAATAATATATGTTTGTAGTGCTAGCACTATTGTGCTAAATATGTAAGTTTATAACGTGATGTGTCCATCACTAACGCACGCCTTCAATGCGTCCTTTTGGCTGATTCCACGATCGGCATATAAGAATTAGTTATTTATATAGTTGTTACGCGTAGCAAGCTACGTAAGATAGAGTTTTGGGCAGGCAACACTTTCTAACGCTAGTCCGCAATCTTGTTAATAAAGACCCGACCAGCGGCCCTACGACATGCTATAATGTCGTTTGTGTATAGCTATGGGGAAGCCCTGAGAAGGACTGTAACACGGCTAGTGCAGGTTTACCCCGCAAGACTCCGTGAGGTGAACAGTTTACTTTTAGAGTCCTAGGCGTCCAAAGATCAAACAAGGCTACACAGTAAAGATCGAAGATCAATACCGGCCTAAAATCCAATCCGTATCACCCAAAACTCACCAAGTAGCTCTCTGGCTGCTCTGTACCAAGACGGAAACCCATCCTGATATTCACAGCCTGGAGCAAATCGAGGCGAGGCTACACTACAACAACCGAAATCATTGCAGGCCTGAAACCATCGATTTGACACCAGTACTCACCAGACTGTTCGGTATAGCGCCCAGCACCACTCAGCGAAGTCACCCTCACCAAGTTATACTCAGGCACTATATCGTTCGAGAATAATAATAAATAATTTGTCACATGTAATGAAATTACATTTTATTTGTTTAGTGAGCTAGGAGACCGAAGTCCCTCAAGACCGAAGTCTCTCACCACACCGTTATGCCAAGCCGAAGCTTTAACCATTTCACACTATAAAGTGTTTGAGAATAATATATAATTTGTCACATGTAATGAAATTACATTTTATTAGTGAGCTAATAGACCGAAGTCTCTCACTGCACAGTTAAGACAAGCCGAAGCTTTGAAAAATGGTTCAGGAATCATAGCGCTACCATGTATCGCCCCAAGTACATGTAAACGTAAGCCTTCGGCTTGCGGTACTAGGCCGCGACCGCTCCCGGCATCGTCCGCCAGACTCCCGCCACCTATGCCAGACTGCCGGCGTGACGTTCGGCGCTAAGCGTGAAAAATTCAAAATGTATGGGAAAATTTTGATAAAAATATTTTAATGAAAAATCTACATATATGTAATGAGTATCAAATACTCATTACGAAAAACCATATTAAATGACAAACAAATATTTTTATTTATATACCTTCCTTAATATACTACCAACCCAGTACATAACTCTACCAATATATGCATGTAAGGTCGAGATCGTCACATGTTCCGTTGTCGTAAAGATGTTTCAACGCATGCAAAATACCGTACTTTGTAGTGAAATTCAGATGAGTTCGATACTCGGGGAGTGGATCTTGCTTTTACGGGATCCGCCATTATGGCCCTATTACGCGGCAAACGGGGAAAACTGTCCCAACACGAGTGCGCCGCGAGTTATGGCGGGAACGGAAACTTTTTTATACTAATAATCATTCTCTTACGCTTATCCCACTCTAAGTGGGGTCGGCACAATATGTTCTTCCATTTTCCTCCATCATTCATCAAATCTGGCGCCACTCCTTTAATATGCATAACATTTTTCACACTATAAATCCATTTTTTTTTTCAGCTTCCCCCTACTCTCTTTTGGTCACATGATTTTCATTTTTTTTATACTAATAATATTTTTAATTTATTTTTTACTCCAGATTAGACAATTATGATATTGACAAATCAAAGGATGTAAGAAAACAAGTCATAAAATATTAAAACTCTGATATTACTGCAGATTTAAATATTGCTTGCGATTAAACATACATCCCTATATGCTCTATTTCTCGTTCTCATTAACGAATATTTCTGTACGAAAAACAAAACTTTTTTCCACACAAAGCGACACACAGTTATTGCAAAAATACTTACTATACTGCGTCCATCATATTATCAGTCTTTTGACAGCTCACGCTCATTAAGTTTTGTATTGCTTACGTACAAATATCATACAAATAATATTTGTACTTTATGGATGGGTACCGCCCACTTAGTGATGTCACACATAATGGTTTCTACGATTATGCCACAGATTAAAAATAATCGGTAGAAATCGATGTTACGAGTATTAAAAGACATTTAATAACATTATATAAAGTTTTACTTTCTTCTTAGTTAATACATGAATACAAATAAAACAATCAGGATATTTTAATTTATTTTATTAGCACGAGTCGTCGGAATGATAATCAACACTAGACTCCTCCGATGAGGAGTCTTCAGTAGCAGTTATTATTAGCTCTTGTGTAGATAATATATTATCAAACGCAATATCACGTTCCCAATCAGAGAATATTACTCTTTTAGTTCTTTCCACCACACTTGCCCAGTTCTCGGCCGTTACGTGGGTGCAAGCATTTTTTATGAACTTTAAGGGTGTCTGGCAGGGGGTTTCCACTATGCTAAATGTCTGGTATTGTCTGACGTGATTTTTAATATTATTCTGAAGGTAATATCAAAAAATCAAGCCTTCAAAGCCTTTTTAGCAATTCAACTTTTAACATTGAGTCGTCCACATTTTCTCCATTGTCCCGAAGCCAATTAATTATTTCATGCTTTTTATTAGCCTGTGTTGGCATTTTGTCAATTTGACGGGAGTGGTAGGGCGCATTATCAATAAAAATTATTGATGGTTCTTCCAATGAAATGAGCATTTTTTTGAACCACTCTTCATACACATTTGTATTCATCTCTTCGTGGTAGTCATTTGATTTCTTCGATTTAAATGCCAACAGTGCGTCTTGTACAAATCCTTTTGCTGTACCTGCATGGCAAATGATTAGGCGCTCACCTTTTCCCATTGGTACTGAGGAAGTGGAATCAGCAGTATCATCAGTCCAGAAACGAGATAGTGTGTGGTTAGCGTTGAGCCATGTTTCATCCGTGAAAACAATATTTGCCCAATCTTGTATTTTCTTTGCCTCTCTTAAAAAATCACAACGTGCTATAGCTATATCTGTGCGTTCCATTAATAATTTTCTTTTATTTAACTTTTTATATGAAAAGCCAATTGTGTTCAAAACTTTGACCAAAGAAGATTTTTCACCATGAAATAGACCACTTCTTTTCAAAGAAACAATAAGTTTTCTCAAAGTTGGAATTTCTTTTCTCAAGTAGTAATCTAGTTTACGTAGGTTATCATTAATCGAATTACTTAGGTACGTAATTCGATTAATGATAGTAGGTACTATAATCGGAATGGTATCGCATACGAGAATCTTTAGGACATCACTATCGTCAATCTGTCAAAAGATGGTTAATATAATGGACAGTGTATAAGAAATAACACCATCATAATCACGTTTTTATATATGAAGTATGAACTACGTTTATAGGTATATACAAATTGGGGTGGTTCGGTTGAAATTCATCCATCATCTTAACTCGCGCCATTTTTGAGTCTTCGTGGTGCATTCGAGATGAGTGGATCGGCATTCTGTGTTGGCCGGAATACGAAGTGAAGATAGGTTTCTGGCGATAACGTGTCATCCATAACAATATCAATACTTAATTATTGAATTAATAATTGCGTATTGTGAGGAAGTTCCTCACTCTAGAGCCCTAGGGGTTTTTTTTAATTATTTGTCATTTTATAATTAGAAATGTTTTTAAATGAAAGTAGTCCTTTTAAATTAAAATAACTTAATAAAAACTACATAATAAACTTAATTAATAGCTGTAACCATAAACATTTGAACGAAGTGGTCAGCATTATTGGGAATGAACGTATAAGATGTTAGAAAATTGGTAATGTAAGAACAGGCATGACGCTAATCTGCTGCAAGTGGGACCCTACCTCCCAATATACTAGCGAGCGATTTCTATTCATGACGCGCGCACGCATCAATCGACGCATATTGCGTACGATACTTTCTAACAGACTTCGGTGTTCCTTCAATAGACGAATTGCGGCTAAGTATATTTGGGTCATGTTAGACGTGGTAGCTGAACTACAAGACCACGCAACCTTTACCTGGTTTACGAGGTAAACTCCCGGACAGTTAGACGTATTAAAGTAACTTGATACTATCGCATTGCTGGCATAGGCCTCCTCTCACCATTTTTATTTGGAGAAACGGGTTGGAGCTAAGATCTAAAATGAAACTTAGCTAGATCGATTAATCGCTCTCGAAACCCATTAAATACAGAATTTCATTAATATCATTGGAGCTATTTTCAACATTAAGATATGTTTAAACTATCGTGAGTAGTATTCATAGTTAATGTATAGAACCGGCTATACTCACGTGTTATTCTATCGGGTTAGCCCGACTAGTTTCGAACCCATCCGGGGCTCCTATTCATGAGCTCTTTACACGACGCCGCGATAACGAAACTAGTCGGGCCAACCCGATAGAATAATACGTGAGTATAGCCGGTTCTATACATTAACTATTAAGATATGTGTAGAAAGATAGATTAATAGATAGATAGATAAAGAAAACTTTAGTACACAAACACATTAAACATATAAAAATACATGCGAACTTAAAGTTATGTATATGTACAATGGACGGCATTACTGAGTAGTGATTTCTTCTAGACAACCCTTCTAGAATTATCGAAAAAGAGCGTAACATGTGTGCAAAAGCAAAATTCGCATATTTATAATAATATACATATACATAAAAAATATAATCAAAATAATCATAAAATACATGCCTTGTGGTATCCGGCTGAATAGAGTAGTACCACCTTCATTTCTTATCGAGGTGTCGTAAAAGGCGACTAAGGTAAGTTGATATCAGGCAGGCAGCCGGTCGAAAAAACTTAGCCAAATCATTTAATAACATGTTTCTAACACGTTGTGCCAACCCCACTTAGAGTGGAATAAGGGCTGGAAGATGATGAATAATCGTAAAATATATAAATATATATATAAATATATACATATATTCGTTCATACATACAATAGACTTTTCCATTTTGCTAATCCGCATTAAGCGAGACTTAATTTGTCATGAGATAATTGAAGAGTTAGAAAAATAACATACTCTTTTTATAGCCCGGAAGACGCGGGCAGATTTGTACGCAATTATTATCATCATCATCTTCCTGCCCATATCCCACTCTAAGTGGGGTCGGCACAACATGTTTAAACACGTTGTCACGTGATTTGGATACGTATTTTACGACCGGCCGCCTGCCTGACGTTAACTTATCTTAGTCGTATTTTACAACACCTCGATAAGAAAGAGGTAAGTCTATTCTACTAAACCGGATACCACACGGCGGGTCGACTTACCTTAGTCGCCTTTTACGACACCTCGGTAAGAAAAGAGGGTGGTACTATTCGATTCAGCCGGATGTCACACGGCGTTTGTACGTAATTATTATATTACAAAATATTTAAATACTCTAATCCGCATCTTCTCGTGTATAATGACAGAGGATCTTCTCTGGAGGGCAATGAAAACCGTCGTAATTTCGCTGCCTTAGCTCCATTCAAAGATGCGATTGCAGCTAAATCCTTTTTCAATTGCACGGGCTTGAGATTCGATCCTTAATCTCGGCATTGTCTGCGTTTTGACAAATAAAATAGAAAAATTTAATTTACGGTATCGAGCTCAGCTGTATTGCTTCTTCTTTACTTTAATTAAAAACAATATAGACGTGGACGGTAATTTGCAGAGGTCCATAATAGAAAAGTAATTCTGGTTCTTCTCGGCAGGAGCACACTTCCAGTGGTAGCTTCTTTAAAACATTTGACGATTTAAAAGTGCTGCAAACAGTCCACTTTTATAAAGAATAATTTGCATTTGAATGAATTTATTCAGCACTCTCTTGCCCTTATCCCACTCTAAGTGGGGCCGCCAAAACATGTTATAAACATGTCATTTGATTTGGGTAGGTATTTTAAGACTGGCCGCCTTTCTGTTGTCACCTCGGTAAAAAGACAAAAGACGGTGATCTTTCCTACACAACCATATACCACACGGTGGGTCGACTTATCTTAATCGCCTTTTATGACACCTAAGTAAGAAATGAGGGTAGCCTATTCTACTCAGCCGGATACCACACGGCTTCTTAATTTACCTAAGCAACTTTTTACGACACTTCGGTAAGAAATGAGGGTCTATTCTACTCAGTCGTATACCACATGGCGGGTCAACTTACCTTAGTAACCTTTTACGACACATCAGGGTGGTCTATTCTATTTAGCATTATAATATATTACATTTAGCATTATATATATATTCTATTTTACTTCATCGCGGATTATAGCAAAATAATTTTATAATTACTTTTGGATAATAGGAAGCTTATTATGGTACCAAACTCTTTAAGGGCCCACCTTTTTTTAATTGCTTTAATGGCGGATCCAGACATAGTTTTACATACATATCTTTGATATTTAAATGAGTTAATCTTGTATGTATATTTTCGGAATCTCGGAAACGGCTCCAACGATTTTCCTGAAATTCAGCATGGTGGAGAAAAATCAATATAGATAAGTTTTATTAAAAAAAAATGGCGTTTTATCCGTGTTTTCGGCCTCTAAAACTTTTTTGAAATTTACTTTGAATGCAATCAAAAATTTTCTCAGTCTCATATAAAGTCATGGTAGTTCATTTGGGGAACGGGCGGTCTAGAGAGGTGAAAATACCTAGGATCGAGCCCCACCAGCCATATTATATTTCCATTTCTCTTTTAAATTTTTTTTATTTAAATTTTTTTTAAATCATCTTAAAAATTACCGAACAAGGTTCGGTCACCCGTTTAAAATTTAAAGCATCGTATAGTGCACTTTGACTAAACATTGTAAAAACCTTTGCCAAGGTGCCCATGCCAGTGGTGTTCGGGATACGAGCCAAGTGTCACGTGTTGGAGTGGAAAGCACAAATATTTGTCGACGTTAGCCAAACATTGACATTGCCTCGGCCGTTGAGGGCCCGTCTTGTTTTTGTCTGGTCTGAACCTCGTTGAGTCCTGTTAAATTTCTTATGAGTTTTAATATCTGTTTCAAATCTAAAATAGTATTTTGGTTTTGGGTGTAAATGTGTGTGTCACGCAACATTTTAATAGCCTAACGCCGGGGCCACATAAGCGCCCGAAGATTCGTGTCGCGTTGACACACGATGTTATTGTCTACATTAGCGGGCGAAGATTCGGAAAGTGGCCTACGGCGAATATTCGTCGTTGAGTTATGTGCGTCTATCGTCCCACTTCAAAGTATGGACGACAATGAAGTGTCGTAAGTGTGGCCACTCAAGCGAATGTTGTCGCGTCGTGTGTGAATGTGTCACTGGCGTGCATCAAATCCCTTTGATGAGTTTACCGACAGTGGCCCGGTGCTACATCCTTTAGCCTGAATACATCGCGTTGTAACGATGTACCCAGTCAGATATACTGCCATAGCCCAAATATTCGCTGTAGCCCGCTAATGTAGCCAAAGCGTAATTGAGATTTTATTAAGGTTTATATAGCGTTAACTAGGCCCTACCTAGTTACATTTCATAAGATACGAGTACTAGCTCATTCCTTACCCTTCGTAACTGAACCATCAATAGAAGATAATGTGATTTTTGTGATTGCGGTAGGGAACATATGCAGTGCTAGAATAGCGTGCTGTCTAAGATATGAAGCCGGATACTACACTCTACATTTAGCAACATAGATTTAATTATTCAAATTAAAATTTAGAGTGTTATGGCTGAGTAGAATGGACCTCCCTCGTTCCTTACGGAGGTGTCGCAAAAGGCAAATAAAGTAAGTTGACCCACCGTTTAGTATCTGGCTGAGTAGAATAGATCACACTCTTTCTTACCGAGGTGTCGTAAAATACGACTAAGGTAAGTTGACGTCAGGCAGGCGGTTGGTCGTAAAATATCGTGTTATAGTTGAAAGTGTGCGCTAACATGAATGTTTGTTAATGATTATTAGCAACCTTCAAGAGTTCATTGACCCCAATATATGAACAGATATCGATTAAGGTAACAATTAGATGCGAATGACATAAATCTTTAATCAGTACATCGATTAAATTATCGATTAATGGATAACAATAAATAATATGTCGCCGAAAATGGCGAGCGTACGTAAGAACTGGCTTATAACAATGCGAAGTATTAACTATTGCGGGCTATAAATAATCGATTCTGTTATCGATAGATTATGGCGGTATTGTGGTGAAATCGGTAATCGTTTTCCATAGTAACTGGCAGTTATTAATAGTTTGTTCGGAATAACAAGATTTGATATGAACAGAAATCAATGCAAAATTGATGATAATATGATCCGCGATTAGAGAAAATCTATGTTACGCTAAATATAGAGTGAAGTATACGGTTTTATACATTATATACGAGGATTCGCAAATTTCATGCACTACAAAAAACTACCACCAACACCACATTACGTTAGCATTGCATACATTCACTACCGCTATCTAAAAGTCACATTCTCTCTTCTGTTCATGCTTCAGTTACGGTCATATCTTTGGATACTTCATTTAGTATTTCATACATTTTCTTTTCGCATGTTATTTTTTTCTCGGCCCGTACTTAAAGTAATGGTCTGTTACAATCCCACTGCTGGGCATAGGCCTCATCTCTCCGTTTTTTGGAGAGAAGGGTTCGAGCTTAGACCCACCACGCTGCTCCAATACGGATTGGTAGATTACACATATCTCCATTGTCTAGAGATATGGAGGATTGCTCACGAGGTTATCCTTTACCAATCAGTTTTCTGTTAAAACTTATGTGCTTATTTAATAATTCAATGTCATCCCATTCCTGTTGAACAGGATTTCTATAGTCCATGTTACCACGGTGTATAAGGAATAATTGCGCCAAATTTCATCAATATTGGTTCAGCGGATTCGCCGTGAAAGAGTAACAAATATACATCCATACTCACAAACTTTCACATTTATAATATTGATAGGATTAAACAAGGATAGGAAAAATCATGTGACAACGTCTTTGTAATGTTATGCCGATCCCACTTAGAGTGGGATAAGGGCAGGAGGATAATTTTCGTCTACGTTCCCTACTCTAGTATGTTCCACACAACGCTGTCACCGTTGACTGGCTGACGTCGCTCGCGTATCGCGTTATATATGCAAATAATATTGCACGCCGGATGTGTACGCGATTTGGTAATAGCTCGGGTCGACGGCCGCTCAATGCTGCCGTAATTGTATGTTTTGACCTGTATTATTTTATAGGGTAAGTGACTGTGTAATAGGTAGCCAATGGTCTGATCCTGTAACTGCTTCAACTCCAAACTGAAGATGAGTTCAGTATAGCCAAAAACATGGTTTAATTCGTACTGTATGCTAAAGTTGTTAGCTATACTAGCTCTACTAGCGTCGGAACGTTTTCCTAAGGATGCCTCCAGTGAGGCCGAACCGCGGCTTAGGGCAATGTGTAGTGGCAAAGTAACAATATTTGTATTCCTCCATCATGTTCATAGTTTATTTGACTGCTTGACTGGTCCTTAGGCTTGAGTGGCAGTGACCCTACCTTCAGCTCCGGGAGTTACATATTTGATTGGAACCAAGGGTCAATATCGTGAAAGGCTGCACATTCTAAGAGTAAGTTAGACCACGATTGAGCGAATCGAGAATTTTAGGTATTGGCCACATCATTGTTAAACGGTATAAAGCATAGCAAACGAAGTCCGTCTCTTCCGAAAGTGGACTCATTACAGTTCTTAGACTCTTATGCGTCTAAGTCGTGTTATACTTTGTCTGGCATAGGGAGTTTGTTTGCTTATAATCTCCTAGTTGCATTAATTCAAATAAAATAATAATAAAAAACAACATAATTTCATTTGAGTTAGATACAATCACGTCAAGTCACGTATAAGATACCTGCGTTATTGTAATGTGTTCGTTGGCTAGGTCCTAGAATGCCTCCGAGGGCCTTCGAACGCTTTAAACGTAAAATTGGACGCCCAATTTGAGTTGGGACCCGAGGCGGCCGATGCATCTGATGTTTAGATCTGATTAGCAGAGAAAGGGGCCACAGGAAGGAAGGAAGGGGGGAGGTAGAGCTCTACGGGGCATAGAGCTGTTGAAAGTTACCCTGTCCCCGCCACCAGCAGCGTGGTAGAGCACTGTCAGGTTTTTAGTCGGTGCGAGTCCGACATACCCGCCGCTCGTCCCCGTCGACGCCGCCCGACGGAGTCGAGCATAAAGCATAAGCAGGTAAACCCATCTGGCATGATAAAAAAATGGCCTGTCCTTACTTATATCAAATTTTCCGTTTTTTATTAAATTATAGTACCTAAGTGACCGAGCTTTTACTACGCTTACTTACTTTACTACAATTTATGGCAAAAATAGTGTTTTAAATTCAATGATTCCGAAAATATGTATATATATGCTGTAAACTGTGATATAGTGTAGCTGATGGATAGCGAGCTCCCCTCGGCTCCCTGTCACGGAGCGTCCTACGAACACAGCCGAGAGCCCGGCGTGGTGGGTAATAACAAATGGTGTGACGTTTGCTATGGGGATATGGTATTAATTACGAGTGCGGGAATACAAGTTGAATTATAGTTTTATATGTCAGGGTTTAATTAATACTCACTTCTGGACCTTCTTTAACAATACATATACAAGATAAATTCATTTAAGTATTAAAGATACGTATATATATACATATGTTTCATAATAATTATGTGTATAACATACAGCGGTACGGCGGACGTGCGATATCATAATAGTTTCGCGGGTCGACGACCGTTCAAACAATTCCGTCGGATTGTTTACTTTAACCCGTTACATCAATATTATACGATAAGTTATTGTTGGAGATATGTTTTTTGTGTAAAGATAACAAAACGTTACAATTAATAAGTTCCCATTAAGCTAAGAATAGACCACCCTCATTTCTTAACGAGGTTTCGTAAAAGGCGACTAAGGTATGTTGACCCACCGTGTGGTAATCGGCTGAGTAGAATATACCACCCACATTTCATACCGTGGTGTCGTAAAAGGCGACTAAGGTAAGTAGGCCTACCGTGTTGTATCCGGTTTAGTAGAATAGACCACCCTCATTTCTTACTGTGGTGTCGTACAAGACGACTAAGGTAAGTTGACGTAAGGCAGGCGGCCGGTCATAAAATACCTAGCCAAATCATGTGTCAACATGTTTATATGTTGGGCTGCCTCTACTTAGAGTGGGATAAGGGCAAGGGGATGATGAATTTCATTATTACGTTGTATTAATTAGTATGGATATTTAGTACATCTATTCTAATATATAAAGCTGAAGAGTTTGTTTGATTGTTTGAACGCGGTAATCTCAGGAACTACTGGATTTGAAAAATTCTTTCAGTGTAAGATAGTACATTTATTGAAGAAGGCTGTAGGATATATAACATCACGCTAAGATGAATAGGAGAGGAACAGCAATTAAAAAAAGTACGAAAGCAGAAAATTTTTTAAGCTTTCCGTGCGTGCGCTGAGTAATTTCATGTATTTCAAAATTTTTGCCCTCTAAAAGTTCAAAATAAAATTCTGCGAGAACATCTGTCTAGCTTTTAAGGTTAACCCACTTTAACCTTTTAAAGTTAACCCACTTTTAATTTTTATCAAAAGACTATATTACAGCTTACAGCAATCTTTCCTCGCCGGCAGCGCCCCTGGCGATTGCTAGTCATTTATAAAAGAAATGTTTAGAATAAGATAATAACCATGCCTGAGTGCGGGACTCAGAATTCAGATAATAGATTGTTTTAACGGAATTCTAAATATAACCTTGTCAACGCGTAACCACCGTAAAAAAATAACGGGTCAAAGTAAACAATTATAAAGCATTGTTTGAACGGCCGTCAACCTCAGTCGAAATGGCAATCTATTTCGGTGTCGTATGCGAGATTTTATATTCGCATTTTTATGGTATGATAATTGAATTCCCGGTTTCGAGAAACAGGGAGCAACCCTACATAATATAGTGAGAATATTTGCGAATGTTATTTTAAACAAATATATTGGACTAGCGGCCTGCCCCTGCTATACGGGTATAAAATATATATCCCATGACAGTCAGTGTAAAAAAATGATTAAAATCGATACAGTAGTTTTGATTTATTCATTACTGCCCGTGGCCCGCAAGCGTTAAATTTGGAAAAAATAATTTCCTTTCCCTATACCAAGAAGATTTCCTGCTATTTTTGGAATATCTAAATTCATATAGTACATTTTTACTCAAAATCTGTTGCGTAGTTTTAAAGTTTTATGCATACATAGGGATATATGGACAAACAAAGAATGCGACTTTGTTTTATAATATGTAGTGATTTATCACTTTTGTCGTTATATAAAGTACCTGAGTGACGGAGCCTTCCTCGGTAATTTTTTACAAAAAAAAAAACAATAATAGGTTAGGTGGGGCTCGATCCTAAGTATTTTCACTTCTAGAGACCACCCGTTCCCCATAAAAGCTACGCAGACTTCACAGCTTATGGCAATAAATAGTGTTTTATATTCAATATAAATTTTAGTATTTTCTTGTCCAAAAACAGCGGTTTTTACATAAAACTTAGGTAGATCGATTTTTCTCCCTTTAAACCCATGTTGTCACATGATTACGCTACGCTACGGCTACGTATTTTACGACCGGCCGCCTGCCTGACGTCACCTTACCTTAGTCGTATTTTTGACACCTTGGTAAGAAATAACGGTGGTTTGTATTACTCAACCGGATACCACACGGTGGGTCAGCTTGCCTTACTCGCCTTTACAGCACCTCGCTAAGAAATGAGGGCGGTCTATTCTAATCCTAAGTAAATAGAAAGTATACATAATGTTACATTTAGAGTTGGCTATCCTCTTACATACTCGATATATGCAGGATTCGTAGAATACATGTACATTCCTTCTATCACAATACACAAGCACCACACACGTACACTATTACAATTCAACAATCGTTTAGCGCCGCCAGGCAAGCATCATCAGGAGATAGACTCCTCGACATAATCGCCATGCAACGCATCACCCAATCAAGCATCTACTAATTGGTTTAACCCCCACCATTTATTTTGCTTCCGAAGAAGGAAACGATGCCACCAACGGGTCAGACATTAGCCAGGAAGATGGAAATATACGTAAATTATCTGCAACCGATATCCCGCGGGCCGTGTGTGAGGCTGATTTGTAACAGTCGGGGCAACGTAGGGTTGGCAACTATAATGCGGGTTGCAGAACAAAAGCTAAGCTATTCTGAAGCTAAACTACGCCAGCTTAGCTTAGATAAACCATTAATATGTCCCATGCACGCCAAAAACTAAGTGAAAGCTAATTATATATTGGGGGGGCGACTGTCGGGTACAAACTCCGTATATCCGTATTTCAATAACTTTCTTTATTGAGATATGTATATACAATAATTTTCTTAAACTCTATTTAATATGTAGATTATGTATATATGTAATTAATACTATGTTTAAATGCTAGCGCCCGTTCCCACCGATGTTAGGTTAGGTAAAGGCGACGTTCAACGAAGTTCCTTTCCCAGGCTGGAACACTACACCTCCGGTGTCGCATGGAGTCTGGGAAAGCGGCAAACGCTGAGTAGACGTAACAAGCTTAATCAGTGTTGCGAAGTTCAATTCAAATTTTCAAATTCAAAACATTCTTTATTCAAGTGGATACTGTGTGTTTACAGTACTAACCTTAGTCGCCTTTTCCAACACGTCGGTAACAAAGCAGGGCGATCTATTCTATTATTCGCATGGCATTATTCTATCCACACGGCGAAAATAAATAAAATTCCGTTCATTTATCTTAAATACTGTTTAATATTCATCACAGACCTAAATATACTTTATTTCTTGTAAAAAATGTTGGCAACCCTAGGTCGACGCCCCTTCAAACAATGCTGCGACATTGTTTACTTTGACCCGTTACTTTGAACGCTCTAAGGTGAGGTTTGCGTAAGGATATATTGACTTTGATATTCATATATTGTTACGCGGACGAAATCTCGCAGAATCATTTTATCTATATTGAACCAATACAATAACTTGTGTTTGGCGACGTATATAATAGACAAAGTAGGAACTGACATAACCTTTTGGCTCTTGCTTCACTTTTTATTCATCATTCTCTTACCCTTATCCCACTTGAAGTGGGGTCGGCACAATATGTTATAAACATGCGGTCACATTATTAGGCTGCATTTTTATGACCGGCCGTCTGCCTGACGTCAACTTACCTTAGTCGTATTTTACGACACCTTGGTAAGAAAAGTGGTGGTCTATTTTACTAAACCGGATACCACATGGTGGGATATCTTGCCTAAGTCTCCTTTACGAAACCTCGGTACGAAATCATTGTAGTCTATTCTACCCAGCCGGTCATACTCCAAAGCGGGTCAACTTATCTTAGTCACCTTTTACGACACCACGGTAATAAATGAAGGTGGTCTATTCTACTCAACTGACGGTCTTGCTACACAAGCTCTTAAAGTATGTAAATCATTTGTGGGTTTGGTATACGATTCTATAATAAAATTCCACACACAATTACAACTTTGGCATTGTAGACTTGGCGCAGTGGGCAGTGACCCGGCCTTCAGCTCCATGGGTCGCGGGTTCGACTCCCACCTTTCTTTTATAGAAAATGTTGGCCTTTGAGCCTGGGTGTGTATTTGTATTTAAGTATTTATTTAAAATTATATAAGTATATATTTACCAGTTATCTGTCACCCATAACACAAGTATTAAGTACTTACTATGGGGACGGACGACCGTGAGTATATAAAAATAAAAAAAATAAAAAGTAAAATAAAAGAAATAAATAAAATTAAATTGTCGCGTAAGTGTATTTACTTCTTATTCTGAACGATGACTCGATAGTATTATTAGATGTCGTGCCTCCCATGTTCTGGTTAATATTAGAATTGTCTTGTATATCTAAGTAGCCAAAATTTAAAAGGATCGTTAGTGACCGAATAACCGACCGGGTATATTAAGTGCTAGAAAATTACGTGTCCAGTAATATTTTCTACAAATACATCTATTGTATATTGTCATAATACTAAACCATAAAAACGAAGAAAGTGTTAATGTAAACTTCATTAGTTATGCATACGTTTGTGGGGTAGCCATGTTTGACAGTCAAATTTCCGGATAATACCCCAAAACTGGATTATTATAACTTGATTATTCATACGTTGATTATTATAATAAATAGTAATTAATCAGTATTACAGTGGTGATCACTCATCGAAAAACGCAGCGACCCCCTTACCACGAGGTAGACATAGATTTCGGAAGGTAGTGGTCAGTTGTTGGACCCATGAGGCACAGGATCGTATGACCTGAAAAAAACTATCTATATCATATCTATTGACCAGTGTTTCCCAACGTGGAGCTTCTTAAGTGAACAATTGAAATTTATAATATTAAAAGTTATGCGTGCTACAAAGGGGGAGGGGACTAAGGGGCTATATTAACTAACGTGGCATGGCACAAAAATAGGATAGTGAGACATTGATATAGACTCTAAGTACAATAATGGTATTTAAGCCCGTGACTTAATTTGCATCAATTTCATCAAATCAAAAATCAAGTCTTAAAGATTTTCAATGATGATTGTTTTTTTTTGAAAAACGATAAGGACCCAAATAACCTTCAATTGTTCATTCAATTGACAACATTCTATCAACTATACCATAGACGAGTAACACAATAGATTCAAAATAAAAGCATATATCATAGATAAGGAATACAATTGATACATAAACTCTACACGGCGGTTTAGCTGTGACAGCGTAAAAGACAGAAATACAGACAGAATTACTATGGATTATTCTGGAATATATAGCGGGACATGTCCAGTTAAAATGAAACGTGTGGCCATTGTAAACATCGCATGTGGTTTGCACGAATCGCTGCAACCTCGATACGCGAAACCGTTCGCCGAGCCACGCCTCGCATAATCGTCGTGATGTAACGTGCGATTAGATTTATCATTGGTTACGCACTTGCGCGTTGAGAATCGATATCTAACTGTATCTATTAGTGGTATAATTAATATGTATGTTTGTTAGATATTTGCGTGCGAATTCGCTTTCAAAACGCATACGAATACTTTGTGTGAAGTAACGATGTTAATATCCTTGGGTATATTCAAAAATATTCAAATTCAAAATATTCTTTATTCAAATAAACTTTTAAACAAGTGCTTTTGAATCGTCAACTCTACTGCTGGTTCGGAAAGCTGTTCCTACCGAGAAGAGCCAGCAAGAAACTCGGCGGTTGCTCTTTTAAAAATATAATTCTTAATACTATTTACTGTCGTTACTGTCTTGTACAGGTTCAAAGAGAGCTATATCCACACATTCTTATCTTCTAAATAATCTTCAAGAGTATAGTAGGCTTTCTGTATCAGCCTCTTTTTAACAGTGTTTTTAAACTGCTGTAATGGCAAAGCTGAAATTGATTGCGGAATTTTATTATAGAATCTTATACCAAAACTCACAAACTAATTACGTACTTTTGCAAGGCGCAAAGCAGGAGCCGCAAGCTTATGTCGGTTCCTGCTTTGTCTATTGTATACATCACCTATCGTTTTATAATTCTAGGCTATATACTATACTGTTAAGGATTAATCAGATGATAAGAATGCGTAGCTATTCTATATAGCTACTCCTCAACCCTGTTCAAGACAGCAATGACTAAACGTAAAAAGAATTATTACTAAAAACCAATCCGTCCTAAATAGTATAATTAGTTACCAATCCGCATTGGAGCAGCGTGGTAAGTTAGTTCTAATCATTCTCTCCAAAAACGGAGAAAGGAGGCCTTTGCCCTGAAGTGGGATAGTAACAGGCCGATACTTTACTTTTATACGTACCATTCACATTTTGATGCGTGTACGAAGAACCGAAATTCCCGGGTTATAGGCAGATCATAGATGACGTTTGGCGACTGCAACCGATTATGCCCTCTACACGATATTTAAAGGCATTAAAACGGGTGAAAGGATTGCATACACCTGATTTGGTCAGTATATGACCCTGACTAATATTTATACAAATATTTCACTGTATATCTTCATTAACGTGAGAATTTGTGAATTTGTATTCTTATTAGTTAGGAAAACTTTTCATAAAAACAAGTTACCTAACCATGCAAAAAGGAATTTATATTACTTAGTGCGTGTATATTCATGCAAGTGTAGGTATCAGTGAAGGGTATGCGCCCACTTGAGAGGTCTGAGCTTATCGCATCGCAATCGGAAAATATCGTCTGTAGGTGATATATGTATATCTCAAAAATTCTGCCGAGTTATATCCATATTAATATAATAATTACAAAATTCTGTGAACATATCTGTGTGTCCGTTACGAGTTCACCGCTAAACTAGCCATAAATTCCTGCCATTTCCCACTGAGCATCTTCGCTACTGGGCAAGGAGTAAATAACTTTTCCCAGTTGTCGTATTGAAAAAAATGCGAGCAATAAGATAATAACTACTTTATTTCCACCAAAATCGTGGGTTTCGTTGACGTAACATTCTAAAATGCCGTAGTTAAATTAAATTACAAAGCGATTTGTTCGTGATGCGTCGCTTTGTGATTTTGTCATGGCGTTTATATGTTGATGATCCTTCGATTAGAGGGCGAAACTTTTGTTGAGATTATCCTAAATAATACATCTATACATATTATAGCATAAGTATCTAGTTTCTTACTTAAGGGACGGATGGTCGTGTATGTACTTGTTAAGACTATATCGCGGGTAGCGACAGGGGTAGCGCGTCCACTCAAAAGGCCGGTTGGAAACATACTGTTTTATTAGCTTATATGCGTACGTGACTGGATGCGCGGACGCAGCCCACTGTATTGTTGACTTACATATATAACGGTACTCGTAATTGTCGCATATATTTATATTTAATTATAAAAGTGATAGTTAAATTATGAAGTAAAATAGAAAATATATATAGGTAATGCTAAAAGTAGAGTAATCAATCCATTTTCATACTTAATACATGCAGGATTCGCACAAACCTCCACCACAATACACAAGCTCTACACAAGCACTATACACACTCACTATAACAAACTCAACAATCCTTCTGCCCCACAACCGAAGCATCATCAGGAGATAGACTCCACGACAAAATCGGGAAACCCATTTTAAGCGATAGCATTATATATATTTTCTATTTTACTTAATAGCGGATTATAGCAACATAATTTATTATTACTTTTGTATTATGGATTTATTAAAGTAACGCTATCTAAAAATTATTAATTTATAACACAGAAAGAATCACCAAATTTGTTGATAACAAATAACCCCCCGGTTAAGTGGGCGTTTGCCTTTATATTGCAAAAACGCCGCGATTTCTATTTTATACTCGTGTGAAACGGACGCACTGTTGCGTCTTTAAGCCAATTAAGGCGTACATTGGTTTTTTGTGGCTCATGGCGAGGTGTCATTGTTGCTAGTTGCTTAATTGTACAGCTTTAAAGAATTATCTTAACTATATTATTAATAACAGTGGCCATATATTAGCAAATTATGAAGTGAATGTAAAAAATAGAAACTTCTATCATAAGTGATTTTAGATTCAAAGTTATATATTTTTTTATTTATAGAATTAGTTACTTTGTGGAGGCCCCTAATACGAAAGTATTGAAAATATTATTTCACTATAATCCAAGATAAAAGAACTATGCAACTAGCTTTTATCTGCTACTTCGTTCGCGTCAACTGTTGTAGCGTGATAGATAATAGATGGCGCTTTTAGTGTCTATTACTGTAGAATTAACAGGATTTCAATAACCTATATGTTATCCCGATGTATATATAATATGAATAATTCTGCAAAATTTTATCAATATTTGTTAGCGGATTCGCCGTGAAAGAGTAACAAACATACATCCATACTCACAAACTTTTGCATGTATGATATTAGTAGGACAGTATGCTAAATGTAGAGTGTACTCTCCGTTCTCATACCTGATACATGCATAATTAGTAAAAACTTATGTACTATCCACCACCTATAAAACAACAATACACAAGCATTGAACACATTCACTACCACAATCTCAACAATTGTTTCGCTCCGTAACCGAAACATTGTCAGGAGATAGACACTACGTCAAAGTCGCAAATGCTTTGCGATTTTTCATTAGTATTTAATTTTTTTGTAGATATTGACAGACAAAATACCATAAATTACACAAAACAAATACTATTTTTTTTGTTTCTTTAATGCTTCTCTATATGAATAGGAAATTTTAGTCATCCAATATTTTTGTTACTTTTTAAATTTATATTGTCAACCATTTTCTAATGAATATTTTTTTATTGTTTCAGGTAAATTACTATCCCATGAAATTTGATAGTTTTCTTGAAGTTTTGTATGTAAGTATACTATTAAAGATTATTATGTACTATAACTATTATATATTGTAGATTATTATACGTGTAGGTCTCGATGAGAATTATTACCTGGAAAAAACTGCTGATCTATACTTTATACTAATATATAAAGCTTAAGAGTTGGTTTGTTTTTGTTTGTATGCGCTAATCTCAGGAACTACTGGACTGATTTGAAAAATTCTTTCAGTGTAAAATAGTCCATTTATTGAGGAATGATATAGGCTATATAACATCACGCAAAGATTAATAGGAAATGAGCAGCAATAAAAAGTACAAAAACGACAAAATTTAAAGCTTTCCTTGTGTGCGCTGAGTAAACGGTAATAGTTATTCAAAAATCATGTATCACAAACTCGTTCCCTCTAAAAGTTCTAAATGAAAGTCCACGACGGTATATGTCTAGCTTTTAAGGTTAACCCACTTTAACCATTTTTATGGATATCAAAAGACTATATTACGGTTTTAATCTTTCTGAGTGGGCAAAACCGCTGGCGATTGCTAGTATATTGTAAAAATACAACAGTTAATTTAGCTGTCATTTGCAAAGTCATTGGAAATATCCCGGATCGAGCCCAAATATCACAGCCCGATTATTTTTCCTTTTTTTTCATATTGCAACTTCTTGTTATTTATACCTTCTAAAAAAGCCATAATGTTGTCATTATATTCTCCATGATATTATATGTTTAAGGAAAAAGGGGCCCCAATATAATGTTTCATAGCAACAGGTAAGAAAAACAAAATTATGTAACTTATGATTCTGTTATTTGTATAATGACAGCGAAAGGCAAACATTCAATATTGACATACCTTAACGTAAACAACTACGCACTTCCTAACAATTACGAGGTATACTAGCTGTATATCGCAACGCTGCTTGGGTATTTTTTTAACTATTGTATAGTCCAGACAGTGGTATAATAGAAGATGTACATCATATTTGAGTGGAATGTGTTCGAAACGTTCCTTTTAAGACAGACAGAGCACTAGGGTCGTGTAACATTAGCTTGGCGACTCCGACTTCTGACGTGGCAAAATATCTGTATAGGCTAAGTAGTCATAATTTAGGTAAGCGCAAGAAAGTAGTGTAAGTTTAGGTTAAGGATATCTACCAGAGCAACATAGTCACATGAGTGACTCAGCTCTTTAAATGAGAAATAAAAAATTGAAAAAAAAAATTGTATAGTGCTCGTCATCAGCCCCCGTCTTTATCCCACTTCAAGTGTGATCGGCACAACATGTTATAAACAAGTTTTCACATGATTTGGCTACGTATTTTACGACCTGACTTCAAATTAACTTAGTCTTATTTTACGACAGCTCGGTATAAAAGACTGTCTATTCTACTCAACCGGATACCATACGGTGGGTCTACTTACCTTAGTCACCTTTTACGACATCACGGCAAGAAATGAGGGTGATCTATTCTACTCAGCCGTATACCACACGGCGGTTGCTTTCCTAGTTTTTACTTGTTTCCATTTTATATCTTTATTGGTACAGCGTCTTTTAAACTTACTTTAACACTGTTACACGATGTTGATTTAAACGGTAAGAAAAAGTCGAAAATGAAGGTTGTGTTATTTTGTCAGAATTCAAAAAGAGCATATGGTTGCTTGTAGTTGCAAAGATTTATAAAGGCGTGTACTCACAATGTGAATATTAGGAGTCGTAAAACAATTAAATGATCCTTATTAAAACTACGACTAAGGTAAGTCGACCCGCCGTGAGGTATCCGGCTGAGCAGAATAGACCACGCTCATTTCTTACTGAGGTGTCGTAAAATACGAGTAAGGTAAGTTGACGACAGGCAGGCGGCTGGTCGTTAAAACGCCAAATCACGTGACAGCATGTTTATAACACGTAGTACCGTCCCATTTAGAGTGGGATAAGGGCAGGAGGATAATGATTAAACACATGAGATATAATTTCTTGATACAATTATTAACTCTTTCATGATTGCTACGATGTGACATATGTCCCTAAGTGGTATTGCTAAAATGAGCAGCATTGCTATATTAGTAAAGAATAATGGCAAGGAGATTCGGTATCAGAGACAAATATAGCTTGGTAGGTGTAATTACTACCTACATTAGTTTAACTAAAATGGATGTCGATTAGGTATAAGAATTTCTGAAGATCCAGAGATAATTGTAAAACAATCAAAAGAGACCACTATAGAGATTTAGAAAAAAATCGTAGATAAGAAAAGCATATTGGAGGTGGGCGGGAATTTAGAGCAGATATTTATGAAGTTTGAACAAGATTTTTAAGTAAAACATTACGAATGTATCTTAGTTTATTAATTTAAAGAATTGAGCGTTTTTGGCGGAGGTTGATAAGACAAAAGTAATGAAAATAATCATTTGCTAGAATTTATAATCTAAGATAAACATCCGTGAAACGTCATAAATGTTGGTGAATTAGAAGAAAAAATTAAACAGTTTTGTAATAAGCTAGTGATAGATTCAATGAAACGATGATGCCTAAGCCTACATACATAAACACTTTATTTTGAAAATTAAAATGTAATTTATCATCTCGTACAAACATAGAATTTGTTTTCTCTATCAGAATAGCGATAGATAGTGTAGGCAAACAAAAGACTCTTTCATTAGGGATCCGTTCGGATGTAATGTTATTACGCTTCTCCTGTGGGACGATGTCATTATGTGAATGTGTTTGAATGAAACCTTTTTGTTTTCTTTGTTTATATACTGTTTGAGTTTTAATAATGCATTTCAATGTTTTAAAATCTGGTTTAGCAGCCGTTTTGCTCCCCTTTCCTGTTATTACTGTGAGGTCAATATCCTTTGAGTCTTTGGAATTGGGTAATAATAATTTATTTTGTTAAGATTCTGGAGTAATTAAATTCGAATATAATATGCTTATAGATTTCTATATAGTGAAAGACTTCTAAATGATTTGTATCTATAGTTTTGTAAAATTATTGCCATGCGTTAGTTACCTTAGGTATTAAGTTATATATATTATGATCGTTTACACCATATAATATAATTGAATGTTTCAAAAGATATGACAAATAAAACGTGGGCCAAAATTTAAGGAGAGGCGAAGGAAAGAGACAGCAAAGCTTGGATCGATTTGCTTGTCTATAAATAAAGTATAGACCTTATGTCCAGCAATGGACTTAAGTAGGCTGATAATGAAATAAAGTAAAAAATTTAAGTAGATCTGGCAAAGATCCCTGTCTTCTCTTTCTTTGAACTAAATCTTAAATCCATTACAATTATCAAGTTTAGATCAACAGATGTCTCGATAATTTTGGAGATATTCCTCCAACATGTTTTTCGTCATCAAAGAGCATTATTAGTATATAATATGTTTTTTTTTAAAGAACTGATTGTCCCAAAGGTGGAGCTCGTGACCTGATAAAAGTCACGCCGTCTTAACGTTCGTCTACAAGGCTAATTTCGTACAAAAGAGTAGGGCCTATTAACAATTCAAATTGATTGTACATTGATTGGAGATTTATACACGTGCCGTTCAGATTTTGTTATGGAATAAAGCTTGTTTATATTTAGCGTAACATTTTCGTGCTCCCAATAAATGAATAAACAGTATCAAATTGCTACTATTCATCTAGCACGCACAACAAAAGGTATTGATTACACTCCAATACAAACAAGAAAATGTTTATGGCCTTATCTGTACGAGAATAGAACGGTATAAGCGTGTCACGTTGTGTATAGCTTAGGCTTATATGGAGTCGTCAACGCTTTACCGTCAATCGTATATAGTAGGATAATCGTAAACGCCTTTATTTGTAGGGTACATAAGTGCGTACTTATCCGCTTGGGCGAAAAAATTAAATTGTTGTTCTGAATTTTGTGTATTTGTGAGGATGTACTTTATATGATTAGAAGAAATAAAAGGACTGATTTAGTCTGGAGAGTCGTGATGCTCTGCGGATGGGCATGAACTCCGATAAACCTTTATGAATGTTAAGGTCTCAAGTTTGAGCGTCCCTACCGCATACAGTGCTATTAGAACTATCTCTAGATAATCGGACCTCAAAAAAGATTGCATAAAGTAGTAACATTGACGTGGAAACCCCTTAAAGAGAACTCAAGGGAAAAAGATGTTCAACGTTGGAAATCCTTTGTTTGAACGATACAATTATTTGCGATTTTAAAATATACTATTCAATGATACTACTTAATACTAGATTAAAATAAAATGGTTAGAAAAAGATTAATTAATACTATTTGACGTGAAAAGAGGATTATCATCCTCCTGCTCTTATCCCACTCTAAGTAGGGTCGGCACAACATATTATAAGCATTTTGTAACATGATTTGGCTACGTATTTTACGACCGGCTGCAAAAGAGGGGAGTCTGGAAACCCAAATAAAAATTTGCCCAATGAAGATTGACGGCTTAGCTGAATATGATACTATTAGGTCGCGGTCTAGTGGACTAGGTCTTAGAGGAAACGCCGGTGACACGATACCAAAATCATTTAATTAACGGTCAACCCTACCAGCTTCGTTCGTAGTCTCATTGAACCCTTATACAATACTGATTTGTTTATCATAGGTATAAAAATCACAATCAATTTTTACTTTCATGTTATAAACGCCTTATCTTTCTTTTAAGAAATTCACCAGATCAAAGAGTAGACATCTTACTTACTTATTAGGTATTTAGTGGCACATTGTTTCAATCTAGTAAAACCACTATAAAAGTTGCTACGGTTATTACTTTTTACTGGAAAATGTGGTCCTGGTTAAATCATAGTTTCAAGCAGATGAATCATTAACATCGGCTTCTGTTTATGCTCATTTTATTATTTTTATATTGCTAATGATGGCGTTTTATGGACGGTACTTTTACTGTCGTCCCGATGCACTGAACATTTTACTGGAAATGTCTATTTTATGGAAGTTTTGTGATCTGTAAATATAAATGCAACCGCGTTTGCTATTAATGATGGGATCGTTGATGTGATAACATTAATCATTATCATCATTGGTTGTATTGATTGATTTGACCTCGTCATTTCTTCGATTGTTTTGGACTTGTTTATCCAGTACCTTATATCATATACCCTTGGCGACCCGTTAATTTCATCTTGTTAATTCAGAATTTTACTAATTAAGTAAAACTATTTTTTTATAATTAATTTTTGTTCGTGTATGTTTTGTGTATATCCAACTTCCTGTATTCTTTACGATTTAAAATGCTGTACAATTGTTTTGAGATTGCTGTGTTGTTGTAGATTTAGATTTGTAGATACATCAAACACCCATCCGTCTCTAATAATATTCCTCCACATTACTTATTTTGAATCTGCTTAGCTTCTTTATCTTTTTGCTTATCTTTATTATTCATTACAATTTGTTAAAAAACTTCATAAAGTGCATTTTATTAGTACAAGAAGGCTGTAAAATATTATTAGAAATGGAAAATTTTGAGATAGAAAATTTCCGTTTCATTTAATGCTCAACCGATTACAATCGGGTAGCTAAATTAAAACCCTACCGAAGCTAGCGGCTTACCCCATTGTAGCTCAGTAGTGGCGGTTATATTGTCAGCCTATTGAATAGCCCGTGTGGGGCTGCGCGTCACAGATATTGCTTATTACACGGTGTGGGAAATTCTCTTTGAAAATTTTCTTACTTTTGAAGAGAATTATTTTTAAAATCGTGAATCGATGCGTGTAATACATTAGTACATGTTTTAGCTACTGAAGCAACGTTTTATGTTCGCGCTATATTTACCTGACTAGACGAATTTCATTTGTTGAACAGGTCTCTTCAATACCTACCTTACTAATATTATAAATGCGAAAGTTTGTTAGTATGGATGTATGTTTGTTACTCCTTCACGGTGAATCACCTGAACCAATATCGATGAAATTTGGCACAATTATTCCCTATACACCGTAATATAGGCTATAGAAATCCTGTTAATTCTACAGGAATAGGATGAACTAAAAAGCGCTATCTATAATCAACCTATCACGTTACAACAGTTCACGCTAACGAAGTCGCGGATAAAAGTTAAGATTATATAACAATATGAAAACTTAGTTTAAAATAATAGTTAATGAAATTAAAATAAGCGACGTCGTTAAAAAATCAATACTCAATCAGTTTTATTATCCGGATAATGTGATTTTACAAGACAATTAAACTGAGTTTTCCAATGTATAAAGACTATTACCATTGTTCGGATATACTTTTCAATCGCTATTTGATTGCCTTGATTAATTGCTAAGCCCCATAAGATATAAGTTGTAGAGTTTTTATAAACATTATTTTATTTTGCTATTTTATAATCAAGTATTCCTGCGTTTGTAAACAAGGAGTAAAGTTTCCACACTAAATTGTATATTAGTTTATTTGAATAAATTCAAAATTAGATTTTGAAGTGAAATAATGGCTACCTAGACTCGTGTAGAGAATATCGTCATAATTAAGAAGTACAAAATACGTTACGGAAACTATGATATGATACTTTACATTTCAGATGTTACTTTACTATAATGCTGTTTAAGATTGAAACAAATAAACTTGTCTCAGATATTGTTAGTGATATTTATTTAAGAGCCCTAGTTGAGATCTAAAAGTGGCACGAAACAGTTCAAAGTAAAAGTACGGAGAATTTGTTAGATATAACAAACAAAACGAACTGTTTATTCGATATGTTGATGTTTTGATCCAGTTACACGGATCGTGGGCAAATACGAAAATACTTCTTGACATTGGATAGGTTTCATTTCGCCTGAACCCGAATGAGTAGGGCTAGATTTATAAACAGAAACTTAATATAGGAAATTAGTATTAAAATAATAAGCAAAAAATGTTTGTATTAAGTTACAAAATGAGTTTCACTTTTCCAAGTTAATTTTGAAGCATTTCTCTTACTAAGTGAATCTGAAATAAAAAAATGTTATAAACATGTTGTCACATGATTTGGCTATGTAATTTAAGAGCGGCCGCCTGCCTGACGTCAAATTACCTTAGTACGATACGTAATATTTTACAACTCGGTAAGAAAGAGGGTGGTCTTTTGTATTCAATTGGATACCAAGCGGTGGGTCAACTTACCTTAGTTGCCTTTACGACACCTCGGTAAGGATTGACGGTGATCTATTATATTCAGCCAGATACAACACGGCGTCTCTTCCTAACTGAAACTGCGCTAAATCTTATTGCAATTTAGCACAAAACATTTTTTGATTTAGGTCACTTTAATACTAAGCTTGTGATATAAAGTCCAATAAAGTCCTACTACTATTATAAATGCAAAAGTTTGTGAGTATGGACGTATGTTTGTTACTCTTTCACCGCGAATCCGCTGAACCAAATTCGATGAAATTTGGCACAACCATTCCTCATACACCGGGGTAACATATAGGCTATATAAATCCTGTTAATTCTACAGGAATAGGATGACATTGAAAAGCTCCATCTATTATCAACCGGTAGGGATATTTGCAGGGTTGGGGAATGACAGTCCACGCGAACGAAGTTGCGGATAAAAGCTAGTATTTCTATTAATCTAAATTTATTTTTGCGCGATAAAACATAATAAGAAATAAGACATATCCGATGTTCGTTGACATTTTCTCCCGGATAATAATAAGTGCCATTCAATATCCCCCGGGCTAAAATTGAAAACGGCGCTCGTGTGAAATGACCTTTTATCTGGTACTCTATTATTGTGCGAGTTGCTTAATATAGGACAAGAGGATTATCATGGACGGCCTGTTTGCTTGAGTGCCACTTTAATAAAGACTGCGGTCCCATTTAATTCAATTGTTTACTCTTAATCTAAGTGCAGATACGACGAACAAATACGTATTGCGATCAGCTAACAGCGAACACTGGAATAGAGGTCAAAATTATTAAGTAAGTAAGTAGCGACCTGTTACTCTCCCACTGCTGAGCATAGGCCTCTTCTATCCGTTTTTGGAGAGAAGGTTTGGAGCTAAGACCTACCACGCTGCTCCAATGCGGATTGGTAGGTTACTATCTCCAGAATTCTTTAGAGATATGCAGGTTTCCTCACGATATTTTCCTTCACCGAAAAGCGTGTGAAAAATTACAATTATCAATTAGACACATAAGTTTTTACAGAAAACTTATTGGTGTCTGCAGGGTTCGAACCCGTGACCTCCTCGAAAGAGTCGCACGGTGTTACCGCTGGGCTACCACAGCTTATACTTATTAAACAACAACAAAATTATTAAACATTTTACGAACTTCGTTTCTTTAGAAGGGTTTAATTAAGTGTAAGATATGCTTATACATAAAGCATATTACAAAAATGAAAATTATTTGCATGTTAAAAATGCCTGGATTTGAAAATCCTTTTAGTAAAGTTAAGAATGTTTAAAAGATTGACCGTCGATTTTCTTGCCGGTTTTCTCGGTAAGAGCAACATTCCGAACCAGTTGTAGCTTCATTAATCATATTGATCCTTGACGATTTAAGTGTTTTAAAGAGCTTATTTGAATAAAGATTATTTTGATTTAATTTGACTCTATTCGAAAGTTCGGAAGTTTTTGATTTCGTATTTATTTATTTAATTCTTAATCTCATTCTCATAAAAAAAGCGCCGTTGACATGTGGGACTCGATCCCGGGTTTTGAACCTTTTTTATCCGTCCGTTAACAATTAGGCTTTCACAGCATTACATTTTACAGCTACAATTTCATCTATGAAACATTTTAGCATTTTTTTCAGTGCCCGAAAAAACGGATAAAAACACATTTTTTTGAAATGAAACCTAGCTAAATTGTAAACCTAAATTTCATGAAAATCGTTGGAGCCGTTTCCGAGATTCGGAAAGAATATACAATAATAATAATAAATATATGGGACACTTACACACACGGTCGTCCGTCCCCAAAGTAAGTAACTTAATACTTGTGTTATGGCAGACAGACAACTGGTGAATATATACTTATATAATTTTTAAATACATACTTAAATACAAATATACACCCAGGCTCGAAGACCAACAAATTCATTTATAGAAAATGTTGGCCCTCGGCGGGAATCGAACCCGCGACCTATGGAGCTGAAGGCAGGGTCACTAGCCACTGCTCCAACGGGCCAGTCAAACAATTAATTATGATAAATAATATTAACATTAATAAACAAGATTAACTCATTTAAATATTGAAGATTCGTAAGCGTTCGGTATATCTGTACTCAACTTATTGGGGCGTGGTTGGTTGGCCTTGCGTATCTTACAAATTTTAAAGCGATGGGACACAGTATTATGTGCGTTCGCTTTTCTAGATGGCTCAAGATAATGGCATCATAATGCTAATGTCCTACTTAAATGACCGCATTTTTCAAATGTCAATTAAAAAAATATCCGCCATTTGTTCCATGAGTTTTAGTATATATAAATAAATATATGGGACGCTTACACACACGGTCGTCCGTCCCCAAAGTAAGTGGCTTAATACTTGTGTTATGGGTAACACACAACTGGTAAATATATAATTTTTAATAAATACTTAAATACATATATACTGCCGTGTGGTATCCCGTTGAGTAGAATAGACCACCCTCATTACTTACCGAGGTGCCGTAAAATACGACTAAGCTAAGTTGAACTCAGGCAGGCGGCCGGTCGTTTTTAGAAATCTTAAGCCTCGGCGAGAATCAAACCCGCGACCCGCAGAAGTGAGGGCAGGTTTATTGCCAGCTGCGCCAACGAGCCAGTATATAAATAAATAAGAAATTAATTGTATTTCAATGAATTAAAGAAAACTTTGAAAAATTGTGCATCTAAACATTCCTTATTAATTACTCTATCTATTAGTAGAAACCGCGTGAAAATTTGCTCAGTAGTTTTAGAGTTTATCAGCAACAAACAAACAGACGCGGTAACGGTTGGTTTCATAATACATGAGTAAGGATTTGCAATACCTATATTTGTGATCATAAATTGGACACGTGTAGAGAAATTTGACGTGATTTATATAATTTGCAAGTGCTCTTGGTAACTAGGGGGAGTGGGGGGAGGTAGAAGGTCACGTGGCCCACCCAACACCTGATTATTCTCTGAATTTACCCGCTTTCTAAGAATCTTGTAACTCCTTTTATCTCAGAAGTCAGAGGACAGCGTTTACTATTAAGCCTTCTTTAATTAATCTCTCAATTATTAACTTTGTTTTATAACTTAGTTATTTTTCAGTTTATTAACAAAGTTATAAAATCAATCCGTAATTTATAGAATTATGCGTTACTTTGTGGAGATCCATCCAGAGAGAACTAATAAAAATGATATTTCGCTATAATCCGCGATAAAAGAAAATATATGTGATGCTAAATGTAGAGTGTACTATTCGTTTTCATACCTGATACATGCAAAATTTGTAAATACTCATACGATACCCTCTACCGATTACACAACAATACACAAGCACTGCACAAATTCACCACCACAATCTCAACAATTGTTTCGCCCAGCAACCTCAGCATCGTCAGGAAATAGACTCCATTAGATCATGTGGCTGTTATTTAGTTTATGTGCTGAATAGCAACCTATTTCAAAATGGCCGTGATTTTTTTTTAATTTTTCACTTTTTCTACCTGTTAATTTATTAGGGACGTTGAAGTGGTGGATAAGCTTATCAGAAACCTGAGATATGTGTCATATATGTTCCAAATAAGCTAACTGACAGTTTATTGGTAACTTGTGAAACATGCCTGAGTCTTTTTTTCGAGAAATTTATCTGCTACTTTGTTTCTTTGTCGGTTAACTATCCAAGACTTTATCAGTAACTTGAAAAACAGGCCCTACAGTATACATGTAACACTTTGCCGCCGAGGTTATTAAGCTAAAGCGTATAACTTAAATAAATATTAATAAACTCTCTTTTTGTAACACAAAATGAAGTTTTATTGTTATTACGCAAAGGTGCGAGGCGAAAGCCCGAATTATTTATCACTGGCGAAAAATAATTTCTTGGCCATCCGGCCCCCAAAAAAAGCTCCAGCCATTATATAATCACAAACGGCACAATTTTGGCAGAAAAACGCCCTATTCCGCGATACATCGTCAGTTTTCGGGGTTTGATGAATGGTATCCTGCAAATAATTGTCCTTCGGGGCCGGCAGGGGTGGTGGGTGGGGCACGGGATGTGACGTCGATCGGTCGACGCCCGGGAAAACAGCTGGCGTCTCAACCGGGCGAATGACTCCGACACGTGCTTGTATACGACCTGATTTTTGTAATTTATTATTCATTCAAATCAAAATAATCTTTATTCAAATAAGCTCTTTCAAGCACTTTTGAATCGTCAAGGATCAATATGATTAATGAAACTGCCACAGGTTCAGAACTTTGTTCTTACCTGGTGGAACCAGCTAGAAACTCTGCAATTAAATGAATGAATAATAAATTACAAAAATCAGGTCGTATACAAGATAAGAGGACTGGCTCCTTTTTCGCACAAAGAATCAGCTTAGCGATTCAGCGCGGAAACGCTGCCAGCATTCTTGGGACCATTCCACGTGGGCATGATTTGTATAGTCCTAGCGTGTAAGTAATTTAAGATATATATATAACTTGTACATTTTTGCTGTAAATAAATATATATATTTTATTCATTCAAATCAAAATAATCTTTATTCAAATAAGCTCTTTCAAGCACTTTTAAATCGTCAAGGATCAATATGATTAATGAAACTGCCACAGGTTCAGAATTTTGTTCTTACCTGGTGGAACCAGCTAGAACCTCTGCAATTAAATGTTTTGTCAACGTAACATTTATATAATCCATTTATAAATGCAAAAGTCTGTCTGCGCTAACCGGTCAATTCTCTGGAGTGCGGAGTTACAAGATATGTTCACAAAAAAGTTACTGAACTGAAAAATACAGGAGATACTTTATTATTCATCAATAATGATCTAGTGGATTAGCCGTGAAAGTGTCATGACAGATATAGTTAAATACAGATAGGCTCAAAGGCCAATAGACTTAAATAGAGATAGGCTCAAAGCACAATAGACTTACATACAGACAGACTCAAAGACAGATGGAATTAAAAAACAGATATACCCAAATAGAGATAGACAGAGTCTAAGACCAATACACTCAAATACAGATAGACTCAAAGACGGTTAGATTTAAATACAGATGGAATTAAAAAACAGATATACCCAAATAGAGATAGACAGAGTCAAAGACAAATACACTCAAATACAGATAGACTCAAAGACGGTTGGATTCAAATACAGATGGACTCAAAAACAGACAAACCTAAATACAGATAGATTCAAATACAAATACACTCAAATACAGATAGACTCAAATACATATAGAATAAAGGACAGAGGGATAGACTTTCTCATTTATAATATGTTAGCGCACTCTTTCTAGAATAACACGATATAATAGAAATACCACAATTCCTTCTGCAAGATACACTTCTCTTGAATAACGAACAAAGAATGTATGCCACTGAAACGTTTTAGTTATACGAAGACTCTACCGGAAACAAAAGGACACAGTGTTGCCACAATTTCAGTCAAAAGGGCGCGATACTCTTGTTAATGACTGTGTTGCTATTAAATACAAAGCGAAGTCATTGGCGATATCAAATATAAGTATCGATATCGTACGCAAGAAAAAACACGTTCTCAAAAACTAATCTAACATTCATTATTCCAAGTGCTCAAAAATTCAATCAGTTTTAAAAATAACACGGCCTACAGGCATCCGTCTGCGTTCCGAATCGAAACCAGAGTTGTTTGACTGTTTTTTAACAAAAGTTTCATTGAACTTTTAATTAACATTTTTACTCTGTTTGCTAGACGTGAAGTGTACGTGGGATTTTTTTTACCATAGACTTTGTTATCGATGGTGAAGTTTGTTATAAAATTAGCACTGTTCGATGCAATGGTGGTGTAACAAAGCTTAAGTATTTTATAACTTTGAATGAACTCGAGTAAGTCAGTGAGGAGCATTTAGGGAAAGCAAGATCTAAGGTATTTATAGATCTTAGCCTCATCCTACATCCGACAAGAAGTTGAAACGTTCTTTAAGATATATGGGGATTAAAGGATTAAGGAGTACTTTATAAAGGAGTCATGTGGTCAAACTTATTAAGTCCATAGATATATCTAATACCTATATTTTGTACACGTTCAAGCTTAACCAAATATGTCTATCTGGCTGAGAAGAATAGACCACCCTCTTTCCTACCGAGGTGTCGCAAAAGACGACTAAGGTAAGTTGACGTCAAGCAGGCCGGTCGTAAGAAAACTACCCAAATCATTTAACAACATATTTAAAGCATGTGGTGCCGATCCCACTAAGAGTGGGATAAGGGCAATTGCACATTTGCAAATTATCACAGGTTTTTCGGTGAAGGAAAACATCGTAAGGAAACCTGGATATATTCGGCCATTTCTGGGGATATATCTAACCTAACTATCCGCATTGGAGCAGCGTGGTAGGTCTTAGATCCCACCCTTCTCTTCAATAACGGAGAAAGGATCCCTATGCCCAACTGTGGGATAGTAAAAGGCTTTTACTTTACTCTTTTTACATTCTAGTTAACCCACAGTCATGTGCTTCCGGTTTCCTGTTTCTGAATCAAATAACCTTAGTATTTCTTGTTATTAAGTTCTTTTTTCTTAACTTTTATTTAATTTTATGACTTTTAAAGTTTAATATTTAATAAGTTAGCTTCGTAAATAAAGTTTTTGAATTTGATTTTATTAAGTATTTGTTTTGTAATTTCGCAAAGTACACCTATTTTTACGAATAAATAAAAAATGGTAATCGGTGTAAAATTAGGATGCCTAAAATGTTCAAACCGGCGATAGCTCACCACGAGGTTGACTGAACATGTCCTGAATCGGAATTCGAACGCAAAAGCGCTTTGTTAGCGTTATCTAAACGCACAATAGAACCATGGAAGCGCTGAAAAGGAGATATGGGTTTCACAGGTCACATATTTATAGAATGCTGTCAACTCAGTTCTAAATAAATGTATGTATATGTGTGGTATCCGGGTGAGTAGAATAGACCACCCTCTCTCTTACCGAGGTGTTGTAATATTTTGTTCTATTAAGAACTATTGCAAAATAATATTCCATTCCCCTTATATATATATAAAAATCAATCCTAATTTTATATATAAAAATAAATATTTGTCTGTACGTCCTTTATAGACTCAGAAACGGATGCGCCGATTTTAACGAAATTTTGAGACAATCTTGATGATCCAGCGGATGATATTGTATAAGTATAATATAGTGGCAATCGGAGCATTTCTTAAAACTGTTGATTTTTTATTATTTAATTATCACGCTTATCGCGGATTATAGCAAAGTATTTTTTGTATTATGGATCTCCGTAAATTAACGCCTAATTCTATAAACTATTTGTTGAGTTCTGTTTGGAAGGGAATTCGAAACTAGATAAACCACAGCAACGCGTGGCCAAACAGCTGGTTACGCATAATTTATTTTATCACAGACTATTGCAAAACAATATTAGCATTGCATATGCTTACATATTACTCAATTTCCGAACTTATTTCCGGTATTATACAATTTAATAAACAATGAATTATATTTGAACATAACGTAATGCACTCCATCTGTGACAGGTAAATGTTCAGATGAAACTCAGTCACCATTATAAGCCTATATTGGCATTTCCATCAAGCCGTGTCTAGCAGGAGTTCAGCATTTATTTATTTATTAGGTCCGTCAACAGCGTATACATTTTTTATTAACTTAATTATTAATATACATTTTAAAAGCCTTATGCTACCCTATTTATAAGATATAACATGCTCAAAAATACAGTACGTTGTGATCATTAAAAAATTGACAATATTAGAAAATCAAATGTCAAAAAATATATAGGAGTATATCATAACAATAGTCAGAAATAAATGTAAAAATAGCAAGTAATAATGATAAATAACACTAATAATTAGACTAACAATAATAATTAAAAAAATATATATATTTAAAATTTGCATAAAAACATTCAGATTATATAATATACAATTCGTATCGCTAAAGTAGATAATCTCTCCAATATTTAAATTTAATGATAATTCCGCATAGAAGTAGCAACAGAATTATTTCAATATAATCCAAACAGATAAAATTCACATACCTTATACCTACATGCGAAAAAGCCACAACAAATTCAAATTCAAAATATTCTTTATTCAAGTGGACTGTTTACAGTACTTTTGAATCGTCAAATGTTTTAAAGAAACTACTGATTCGGAAGTTTGCTCCTACCGAGACGAACCAGCTAGAAACTCGGCGGCTAATCTTTGAAAAAAATTATTACAATTTGATGGTTACAAGATAATCGTTGCAGCTGGATGCGTAGCTGACTGACTATACAGGTATCACAAATCGCTGCCACCACCAACACCCCACACACTCACTACCACAATCTCTACAATCGTTTTGTCTCGAAACCGAAGCATCATTAGGAGGATAGACTCCACGAAAAATCGTAATGGAGGCAGGCGACCAATCGTTAAATACCTAGCCAAATCATGTTACAACATGTTTAAAACATGTTGTGCCGACCCTATGATTTAGCATTGATTTATTTCCAAAGCTTATTATAGCATCTAATCTCTAATATTTAAATGGGTTAATTTTGTGTATATATGTTTTTCTGAACTTTAGAAACGCCTCCAACGATTTTCATGAAATTCTGCATGTAGGGGGTTTCGGGCATAGAAAAAACTGCTTAAAAAATTGATTGTAAAGCTTGAATTTTATTTTGATTAAATATGTGATTCAAGTGCCATTTTAATCTTTTAATAAAATTACTTTGCAAGGCTCGGCCATTCAGTTACTATCACAATAAATAATAAGAATAAATACGCTACATGTAAAATTGAACCGTCTTCTGATCATCACCGCAGTTGGTGATGAAAATGATGATTTAATGCTTACAAGTCTATCTCCGCAGTTGAATAAGGTATGCCTATTGACATGTGCGCGGGCGCTGTTGCCCGCTTTCGAGTGAGATAGGCGCGGTCGTTGACCCGTGCGCACGCGCAGCGGCTCAATTATATATAGCCGTGACGTCACTTGTTTATCGCCGTACGCAAGGTTACGGCGGCCACGAGTGTACCACGCCGGTTTTTGTGCTGCGTGCGCGAAGATGAGATTATGTTTTTACAGTAGATTTTAAACTTTCGCGGTTTATACGCGTACTTATCACTACATAGTATAAAATAAAGTCACATTCTTTGTTTGTCGATATATCCCTATGTATGCTTAAATCTTTAAAACTACGCAACAGATTTTGATGCGGTTATTTAAATAGCGAGCTGTGGTAGCCCAGCGGTAACACCGTGCGCCTCTTTCGAGGGGGTCTAGGGTTCAAACCCCGGGCAGGCACCAATGAGTTTTCTAGTAAAACTTATGTGTCTAATTGATAATTGCAATTTATCACACGCTTTTCGGTGAAGGAAAACATCGTGAGGAAACCTGCATATCTCTAGAGAATTCTGGGGATATGTGTAACCTACCAATCCGCATTGGAGCAGCGTGGTAGGTCTCAGCTCCAATCCTTCTCTCCAAAAAAAAAAAAAAACGGAGAGAAGAGGCCTATGCCCAGCAGTGGGATAGTAACAGGCCGTTACATTACATTACATTATATTTAAAAAGATAGAGTGATTCAAGAGGAAGGTTTGTATGTATAATAACATTCAATACGGAGTAGAGAAACACTGTAATTTTTGAGGTTTCTGATGTGATGTCGTAAATAATTACAAACATGCTGAATTTCAGGAAAATCGTTAGAGCTATTTCTATTACATATACATTAAACATTAACTCGTTTAAATATCAAAGATACTAGCTGACGTGGCAAACTTTTTTCGCCATATACTACTGATATTATAAATGTGAAAGTTAGAGAAAGAAGTTAAAGAAAAAAGGAGATTAAACATTTTCTGTAAACAGTTTGTTTCTTCTTGAATGTACATACGTATTTAAGAACGCGGACGAAGCCATTATCATGTGTATTACGTTAAGCATTACTTTGTGAAGGTCCATAATACAAAACTAATGAAAATCCGCGATAATAATTTTTTTCGCAGATGATAGCAAAATTATATTGTCATTAGTTTTGTATTACGTCTGTTAGATCGAGAGTTCAAACAAGTCTTTACACGTGTATCAGGGTTATAAATAGGTGTGAAAATAGAAGCGTTTACCTTCGACGAAAAACACTACCTAGCGTGATATAACTGCGTTCGCAAAATTCGATTTCGACACCGAGAAGATTACGTTACCTCTCTACCTACGTTCCAGTAATTCGATAGTCCCAAAGTGTTTTTGTTTTTCTAACCCAGAAGTTAGTTTAACTCAGAGGTTCAGACTTATTTTGACTGGCCCGTTGACGCAGTGGGTAGTGATCATGCCTTCAGCTCCGATTCCCGCTTTGGGCACAAATTTTCTATAAATGAATTTGTTGGCCTTTGAGCCTGGGTGTATATTTGTATTTAAGTACTTTTTTTTTAATATGTAAGTATATATTCACCAGTTTTCTGTCTAAGACAAGTCTGTCCATAACACAAGTATTAAGTTACTTACTTTGGGGACGGACGACCGTGTGTGTAAGTGTCCCATATATTTAAAAAAAAAATATTTTGCCAAAAACCACTTACTTTGTTCTACACCTTATAGATTCGCGTTACAAAGTTCACATGAAAAGTGACATGATAAACTTATGTATCCAACAAAAATTTTCATACGAGACCGTGGTATCCGGCTAAGCAGAATAGACCACCCTCATTTCTTATGGAGCTCTCGTTAAAGGTGACTAGGTAAGTTGACCCACCGTGTGTTATCCGGCTAAGTAGAATATACCACCCTCTTTCTTACCGAGGTGGCGTAAAAATATGTTGTATAGTTCTGATAGCGGTGAGACCGTGCGACACATGTTAGAAACATGTTGTCACAGGATTTCGCTACGTATTTTACAACCGGCCGCCTGCCTGACGTCAACTTACTTTAGTCGTCTTTTACACCACCTCAATAAGAAAGAGGGTGGTCTATTCTACTCAGCCGGACACCACACGGCGGGTTAACTTGACTTAGTCGCCTTTTACGACACCTCGGTAAGAAATGAGGCTGTATTATTCTGATTAGCTGAATACCACATGGCGGGTCAACTTACCTTATTCGTCTTTTACACCATCTCAATAAGAAAGAGCGTAGTCTATTCTAATCAGCCGGATACCACACGGCGGGTCAACTTAACATAGTCACCTTTTACGACACCTCGGTAAGAAATGAGGCTGGTTTTTTCTGATTAGCTGGATACCACACGGCGAGTCAACTTACCTTAGTCGCGTTTTACGACACCTCGATAAGAAATGAGGCTTGTTTATTCTGCCCAGCCGGATACAACACATAAAAAATAATGTAATTTAGCTCGAACAATTGAAAACGAGTTCTTTTAAGTAGTTTAAATGTACAATATTTGCGGCGAAATTTCCAAAAACTAAGTCGGTTTTGTATAAAGCACGAAAGTAGGTAGCAGAGGCCTTTGCCCTGCTTAACAGGCTCGGTTTATCTCTTATCCTAATAGAGATACACCGTTAACTGTCATAGACACGCTGTAAGCTTTATAAGGCGCCGCGGGGTCGATGAACTTGCGAATCGTCCTTGTAGACTGGTTAGTAACGTGGCCGTTACATTTTTTTTTAAACTAATCGGGCGGTTCGACTACACGAGTAGCGAAATGGATGAATACATTGCGCATTACTGGTGGTAATGTTCTACATTTTTTTTTTAAATTTGACTAACGCTTCTTATTTCTATAATTCAGAAGTCTTTATAATAGTACTAGTGGCCCGCTCCGGCTTCGCACGGGTATAAAATATATAGCCTATGTCACTCAGTAAAAAAAAATGATTAAAATCTATCTAGTAGTTTTGTTTTATTCATTACTGCCCGTGGCCCGCACGCGTTAAATTTGGAGTAAAACAATTCCCCTTACCCTATACCATGAAGACTCCCTGCTATCTTTGGAATATCTAAACTCATATACTACATTTTTACTTATTTACTTTTACATTTTCCCTATGTATTTTATTTTACAATTAATTACTTTTACATTCACAGCTTTTTTGTCATTACACAATACATACATGTTTTCTTTAGAGGGTACTCTTGAAAAAGCGACATATAGTTGGCAATGTGAAAAAAACCAAACTCAAACCAAAACCAAACCCGTCCGATCGCAGCTAAATTCAAAGTGCTATATGACCACGCGCGCAATCGCTATGTATCATATATCGCAATATCTTCGAAAATGATCAATTAAATTACATGCTGTAACGGCCATATTGATCTATATTAAATGAACAATGTATTTAAGGTACTTAATTGGATAGTTTTGTCATTCCATGTCATAGTCGTTTTTGTTATACTACGTTTTATAGTGACTTGACGGAATAAAATAAATGCGGTCGAACGGGATAAAAAGTATCCTATGTCCGTCTCCTGGTTCAAAGCAACCTCTCCACCAATTTTCAGCCAAATTGGTTCATCCGTTCTTGAGTTATAAATAGTGTAACCAAGACCAACTTTCTTTTATATATGTAAATAATTCTTTCAAGACCTGGAGCTGCGGCGGAAATGGCCGAATCCGGCAAACGGCGGAAGTATGCATCTCTCATCGAGAGTTATATATTTGTGCCGTTTGCAGTTGAGACCCTAGGGCCATGGAGTCAAAGTGCCAATTATTTTTATCCGTTTTAACACCTCGGTTGATTGCCTCTTCAGGTGGCAAGAGGGCTGGCTCATTTTTCGCACAAAGAATCAGCTTAGCGATTCAGCGCGGAAACGCTGCCAGCATTCTTGGGACCATTCCACGTGGGCATGATTTGTATAGTCCTAGCGTGTAAGTAATTTAAGATAGATATAACTTGTACATTTTTGATTCAGTACATAATTTATTAAATTAAATTAATTATTAAATTTTGCTGTAATCCGCGTTTTTAAATACATAATATTATAAATGTGTAAATTTTTTATCTCTCTGTCTGTCTATAACGCTTTCACAACTTATCTTTTTGGGGAATACAGAAAATTTTATTTAAATCAAGCCTAAAGTACCTAAAAAATTGAAGAAAATCCAGTTTTTCCTGTATCGTCCCGGGATTGGGACAATACGGTACATAATTGAGGATATTTTATCGCAAAAGATGACGCAAGCCAAGTCGTGGGTAGCACTAGTTATATTTTTAACTGTAATAAAAATTATACATTCCTTAGAATGTTTTATTTATTACCTTGGCTTATGAATATGACATGACAAGCTGTGATGGCCTAGTGGTGCGACCGTGTAATAATCTCTAGAGACGATCATGGGTTCAAACCCGGGCAGACACCAATGAGTTTTTCTATTAAAACTTATGTGTCTAATTGATAATTGCAATTTATCACACGCTTTTCGGTGAAGGAAAACATCGTGAGGAAACCTGCATATCTCTAGAGAATTCCGGGGATATGTGTAACCTACCAATCCGCATTGGAGCAGCGTGGTAGGTCTTAGCTCCAACCCTTCTCTCCAAAAATGGAGAGAGGAGGCCTATGCCCAGCAGTGGGATAGTAACAGGCCGTTACTTACTTTTACTTTTACTTATGAATATTAGTTAAAGGTCGTTCAGAACTATTATACAACTATCATAAAATCACGCGATAACTTTTATCGAGTCAGAAGGTGATGAGAATGCTACAAACATTAAAGGTTATATGGTGCGATTTTATTGATCTAAATACCATTTGATCAATAAAAGCAGACTTCGGGATCAATAGAGAGCAATGTAACAGTGGGTTATGGATTAAAATTGGCTAATAATGTGTTCATATTTAACACTCGTTTGGTCACATAATTTTCATCCCCCATTATATGTCAATTCCATTGTTATCTTGCACAGACGTGCAAGATTAAGATGGTATGGATATATGTATAAGAGGAGAACGTCTTTTCTATAATGGGCTCAACTTTCAGACTTCCACTCATTTCATTTCGCATCCAGTCTTGTCACACCACACATCTACCTTAACATTCTTGTCTAATTTGCGTGCGCTCTTCCTTTATCCGCCTTTTTAATTGCTCAATATTTTGCTATAATGAATAAATGAATCTAGAATCCTACAGGCATTCGGAAGTCACATATTATTACTGAATCCTCTCGCCACTTCATCCATCCTGCTTTCAGTCTTTTACCCACATCTCTATCTATTTCACTGTCGTTTTGAAATGCGACAATAATTGACATTCTATAAATTATAATATTTTAACTGGTTCTATTATTTCTACTAAAAAAGTGTAAAATTTTAAAGTTCCATACACAGCCCCAACCTTATTTGTGAGGTGAGTATTTTTAGCTTAAGCCGGAAACGGTATAAATCGTGAATGATTCGTATATTATTTAAAACTGCGCCCCGCGGTTTCACACGCGATGCAAAGGTTATGTTTCAACTAAAATTGTTGCCTCAAGGTATTAAGTTATAGACAAATTTTTATATTACTTTGTTTTCTCTTTTATTTAATCTTAGTAAGAATCTTCGTGGTCACCATAAAGGACCATTAGTTTTAAATAAATTGCTCATTATTTTTTAAAAGACAAATAAAAATGCAATATGAAAAAAAAAAGAATGCCTGGTGATATTAGGACGCCATCCGGGTATTTTCACTTTTTTAGACCTCCCCTTCCCATCTGAGCTATTATAACTTTTTAAGTGACAGCGTAATTAACTATTTTTCTAATAATATTGTAGCAGTATTTCAGTGCCTGAAAACAAGGAAAAAACGTTTTAATTTAATGAAACCTAGACAGATCGATATATCTCCACTGAAATCCCCTACATACTAAGTTTCACGAAAATCCTTTGAGCCGTTTCGTAAATAAGGTAAGTCCACCGTGTGGTATCCGGTTGAGTAGAATATACCACTCTCATAATTAACGAGGTGTCGTAAAATACGATTAGGGTAAGTTGACATCAGGCAGGCGGCCGGTCGTAAAATACGTAGCCAGATCATTTGACAACATGTTTATAACATGTTGTGCCGACCCCACGTGAAGGAATAAGGGCATAATGATAAAAAATGTAAAAAGTTCGTTTTAAGAAAAGTAAAAAATTAAAACAAGGTTAATTCGATAGTGAACATTCTAAATAAACCTTTTTTTATTTTTTGTTTATCTATACTAAAGTCTAGATTCTATGAAAAGGCGAATAAATCAGATATGAAAATATCGCTTGTACACGCGCTGTCGCGTTAATAGTCCCAGAGACCGTCGTTAAAGTTGCCATGGTACATAGACATTTAAACTTTTACTTTATTTTCTTTTACATCTCATCCTGATTTAAAATCTGGCCGAATTAGACATTGCTCCGTCTCTATCCACTGACACAACTCTTTTTTTTTTTTACAAAACTTTCATTCCCTTTCATGACCCAAATTCAAATTGTCCCCCTTTTTCAGTATAACGTCACTTATTTTTTCCTTTTTCTCCAGTATCAATACCCCAGTGCTTGACATATACTTTTTATCTCAAAACCTTATACAATATTAAAAAAAAACTGTTGCACAATTATTCTTTGTATACAGGAACAACATATAGGCTATATAAATAAATCCTGGTAATACAACAGGAATAAGATGAAATTGATAAGGGCCATCTATTATCAACCTAACACACGAAAATATTTTAATACAATATATTCTTTACATATTCTTGTATATTTTTTGACTTTTGATTTTCTAATATGTTGACAATTTTATAATGATCATAATGTACTGTATTTTTTAAAGAATGCTGTGTCCACTTATAAATAGGGTAGCATTAGACTTTTAATTTAATAATTAAGTTGATAAATAATATATACCTTGTTGGTGGACCTAATAATATAAATAAATTAAATAAAACAGTCCACGCTAAATAAGTTGCGGGTGATAACTAGTATTAGTATAGATGTTTGCAGTAGAAGCCAGTGGTTAACAACGGTAATCTCTCAGCCTACAACGCACTCTCCTATTTTCGTTGACTTTCACCATGTCACAGAGGTGAAACCAAAGCGATCTAAATATAAAAGTTAATGCGAAACTTCTGGACTATTCGCACGCACGTTAAAACGATATCACTAAAATAACTGACGACCTTACGAATGCGTTTAGGGCGATGTGAGATAAAACACACGTATCTAATTTCGGAGCTGCGATAGACTAGTGGTTAAAACTTTCGATGCTTAGGGCCTGTTTCACAAGTTACCAATAAACTGTCAGTTAGCTTATTCGCGACATATCTGACACATATCTCGGAATTTTGCGTTTCTCATGTTTCTGATAGCCTTATTCAACTCAATTCAATTCAATTCGAGTCCCTAATAAGTTAACAGGTATATCATGTGGCTGTTATTTTGTTTATCTGTTGTATAGCAAATACCTAATTCAAAATGGCCGCGATTTTATTTTTTTCAAATTCCTCACTTCTTAGAGTCTCCTTTTAGAGACATTTATCTGTTCCTTAGTTTATTTGTCGGTTAACTATCCGACAATTTATCAGTAACTTCTGATACAGTTAAAAGGGTTAACTAAATTAACGCGTTTAATTTTGTGATAGACGTGTGAATTTCTTGATATTTTATATATATGTACGCTTCCTGGCGTCCGATTGAGCTGTAATTTGACATACTGGTCCAGTCCCGATGACAATGCATGTTTATGATAAGCAAGACCTAATGCTACGAGATGAGGAAACTTCTCGAAGGTTAACTGTAGGGACATGAAATTTAGTTAATGAATGCATAAAAGAAAATATATGTTATGCTAAATGTAGAATGTACTATTCCTTCTCATACCTGATACATGCAGAATTTGTAAAAACTCATGCACTACCCGCCACCTATAACACAACAATACACAAGCATTACACACATTCACCACCACAATCTCAACAATTGTTTCGTCCAGTAACAGAAGCATTGTCAGGATATACTCCACGACAAAATCGCAAAGCTTTTAACGGGGATTATAGCAAAATAATATTTTCATTACTTTTGTACTATGGACCTCCGCAAAGCAACCCTAATTCTATAAAAGCTTTTATAATGTTTAACTTATTTATTTTATTGTATTGAATTCAGTCTGTCCACTCAAAGTCGGTCAAAATATAGTTCAAAGGAGTCGGTTACATACATACATAGAAACATACATACAGAAAGTTGAGATTAATATAAAGCGTGTAAAAAATATATAAGATTCAAACGTAGATCTTCACAGAGCTATTCAATGAGCTTTTACGAGTGAAAGATTGCCAATAAGAAAGTATTCGTTCTGTAATATACAACAAAGTTTTTCTCACAAAAAAAAAACTGTTACGTCCCAATAACTTTTAGATAAAGACGTCCTGGAAGTAGGGCGGCGGATTCAATAAAGTACCTACTCAATAGATAGGTCTTAGAGCCTTTATCCCGTCTTACACAATGTCCAACACAACGTTAGAAAGATTCAATATTTCTTCGACAATCTCGGCCTTTCTTATTTGACCCGTTTTTGGGGATCGATTCAAATTCTATTTTGCCCTAGTTAACGAAGCGATTTCACTATTCACTTATATATTTGGTGATAATAAGGAGATAAATTTATCTATACAAGGTGTACCCGAAGCTGTGATAGCCCAGCGGTGACGCCGTGTAACTTTCGAGGAGATCGCGATCGCGGGTTCCGACTGCGGAACCAATGATTTTTTCTATTAAAAATTATGTGTCTAATTGATAATTGCAATTTATCACACTCTTTTCGGTAAAGGAAAACATCGTGAGGAAACCTACGTATCTCTAAAGAATTCTGGGGGTATGTGTAACCTACCGATCCACATTGGAGTAGCGTGGAAGGTCTTAGTTCCAATTCTCCAAAAACGGAGAGAGTAAGTCTATGCCGTGGGATAGAAACAGGCCGTTACTTTACTTGCGTACTCACAAGTTCGTTCGCATCAACTTAAAAGCTAAATTAACTTATATTATGTACTCTATGACCTTTTTTTTAAAAGAGCAACCAACCGCCGAGGTTCTTGCTGGCTATTTTCGGTAGAAACAGCTTTCAGAAAAAGCACTAGTTTGCAAGTATACTTGAATAAAGAATACTTAAATTTGAATATGCCTGGGGTTTATCAGGTGACTTGTAGCACTAACCTAAGGACTCGATAGCAATTTTTCAGTCAGGCTATGAAAAGAGCTATGCTCGAGGTTTCTCTGAGGGATCGTATTTTTAACGAAATAATTCTTCAGACAACTAAGGTCACTGACATTGCTCAGCGCATAAGTAAGCTGAAGTGGCAATAAACCGGCCATATCTGATGCAGAACCGATGACCGTTGGGGTAGACGTGTTCTGGAGTGGAGACTGCGAATCGGGAAACGTAGTGTAGGACACCCTGAGATATATGAGGTGATGATTTACGTAGTGTACGGGTAGTGGATGGAAGCAGAAAGCCCAGGATCGGACTAAGTGGCGTATAATTATAGAGGGCTACATCCAGCAGTGGACTAAAGTGGGCTGATAACGATGACCAGTTTTTGTCTGTTACGTCCCATATTTTTCCTACTTATAATTTATTTAAGAGGGTGTCTGAATTCTTGTTATTAATGAGGAAACATTGGAACTTTGTATTAAGAACCCGCCCATCCCGAGAAATGAAATACCGTTCCCCATTTATGGATGCCAGGGTCATCAATTATTCGGCAGGAGCGTCTGATCCGTGAAACTTTAGTCGTTAGCCAGTCGTTAGTTGTGGATTGCGACTGCCGACTGCTGAACCTCTCGGCAATCGATTTCTTACAGTCGCGACCTTTTTGTACACAGTGCTAGAGTACTTTAACTGTTGTGTGGTATGCGGTATGGAATGGAATAGACCACCCTTATTTCTTACGTCTTACGTCCTAAAGGCGGCTAAGGTAAGTTGACCCGTCATGTGTTATCCGACTGAGTAGAACATACCACCCTCATTTCATAACGAGGTATCGTAAAAGGCGACTAAGGTAAGCTGACCCGTCATCTGTTAACCGACTGAGAAGAATATACCACCCTGATTTCTTACCGTGGTGTCGTAAGAGGCGGCTAATGTAAGTTGACCCGTCATGTGTTATCCGACTAAGTAGAATATACCACCCGCGTTTCTTACCACGGTGTCGTAAAAGGCGACTAAGGTTAAACGTCAGGCAGGTGGCTGTTCCTAAAATAACTAGCCAAAACATGTAACAACATCTTTAAAACATGTTGTGCTGACCCCCTTTAGAGTGGAATAAGGGCAGGGGAATAATGAGTGCTAGAGTACCTTACAAGGCGCATCAGAAGAACAAGTTCGCATCGTCCTCATGTCCTTATATCACTCTAAGTGGTGTCGACACATGTTTTTTCCATTCTCTTGTCATTCGTCAAATCTAATGAAACTCCTTTTATATGCACACAATCCATCTATGTCTTTTTCAGCCTTCTTCTAGTCACATATTCATTTTTAACTCTCGTTTGGTCACATGATTTTCGTTCCTCCTTGCACATTCCTACATTTATATAATTTGTGATAGTATATTTGATTTGGCTAGTTATTCACGGCCGGTCGTCTTCCTGAGGTCAACTTACCTTTAGTTGCCTTTTACGACACCTCGGGAAAAAATGAGGATGGTCTATTCTACTGAACCTGATGCCACACGGCGTAAAATAATGTTCTTTTTTAAAAGGTTTTTTTTTATAATGTTCTTTTTTTAAAGGTCTATTCGATGAAATACGCATAGTCGGATGCTATAATATCGAATTAGTTTGAAGGCAAGCCATTAGTTTTTCATTAATCGCGCTTTATGTAACATTCAGACCATGAACGCGTTTACGATATCGCAACCAGTGGGCGATATCACCTAACTTCCTAAAGATGACATAAAAACCGACTCGTAAAACAAAACTTAATAGTTATGAAGACGAAGGCAACACTAATAGCGTCATATTAATAGTAAAATATTTTAAGTACGTTTAAATACCAGATACACAAGCCGTGTGGTATGCGGCTGAGTAGAATAGACCACCCTCATTTTTTACCGAGGTGTCGTAAAAGGCGACTAAGATAAGTTAACCCACCGTGTGGTTTACCAAGGTGTAAAATACGAATAAGGTGAGTTGACGTCAGGCAGGCGGCCGGTCGTTAAATACGTAGCCAAATCGTGTGTCAACATGATTTGACTACGTATTACCTTAGTCGCCCTTTACACACTTCGGTAAGAAAGGGGGTGGTCTATTTTGCTCAGCCGGATACTACACGGCGAGTCAAACAACCTTAGTCGCTTTTTACGGCACTTCGATAAGAAAAGAGGGTGGTCTATTCTAACTATCTGGATACCACACTTGAGTTGGCATAATATCTTTAATATTTAAATGAGTAAATCTTGTATGTGTATATATTTTTTTTTTCGTAATCTCGGAAACCGCTCCAACGATTTTCCTGAATTTCAGCATGTAAAAATTTCGTTTTATCCCTGTTATTGGGCATTAAAAATACTAAAATTTATATTAAATAGAATTTTTCCATAAACTGTCTAGTCACCGTAACTTATTGGGGCAACGTGTAGTCTCGAGAAATAACTAACTACTAAACTAAATATTTTTTTTGTAAAAATTATACCCAGATATTAAGTTTCAATTGTGTTTAATTTCATCAATATCGCTCTAACGGATTTGTAACGTTGATTTGAAAACGTGATACAGACTTTCGTATAATATTAATATGGATATCGTCCAACAAAATCGAGCACGGTTTAAATCTAAAGCGCCATAAAATTAACAACAAAACTGTTTACGCACGCACAGTTAATGACAATGATAAAGCAGTCCCTGATTACGTACCAAAGCAACTATTTGGAGACATTGTAACCGCGGCTCACATTCGGTTCGAAATCGTTTCCATTCGCGATAAGTTTATCGCAGTCGAAATTAGGGGGCATTAAATTTTTACTGGCTCACTCCGCGCGTGTAAGCTATTCGCTTTTGAACAATTAGTTGCAATGTTACAATGTAGAATCACTGTGGTAAGACTATAATATATGAGTTTATTTAGTTTTAAATTAAAAAAAACAAATTAGATTTGTACAATTCAATTCAATTCTCCCTTAATGGCTTTTAGGAGTGCAGCAGCAGGGTCTTCTCGCTTACTCCCCGGGCGGGGGTAAACGGGGTGCGGGCCTCGAGGAAATCCTCTCTACCCGGGCATCTCCTCGCGGGCACTTAAGCCCGGTATGTATTCCGGCCGTGGGCCGAGGTCACCTAGGTGACCTAACGGTGTCGGTATTTGGGCCCTAAGCCCAGGTCACCTAGGTGACCTAATGGATTTCTTGTTCGGTGGGGAGGTCTGGGAATGGTAGCTCCCAGACCTCAAAGTCGTCTTCTGGTAGTCCTCGTTCGGGTGGTGTCGTGTCCGGTGTTTTCGCCCTTTCGCCCGTCGCGTCGTCCTCGTCGTCGCCGTCGTCATCCGCATCGGGCCGCGGAGACGGTGATCGCAGGAGCTCGCGAGGCAGGGAACGTCCATCGGGTGGTCGCGCATGGAGTGGCGCGATGCCATGGAGGTGTACGTGCGCGCTATTGTCCGCACGCGCGAACATCCGGCGCGCAAGGCGACGGACATACTCCTCCACGGTCGGCGTTCTGGTATCCCGATGCACGACGTCGTTCCGCACATACCTCGGGGCTCCTACGATCAGTCGCAGGCAGCGGTTCTGCTGGACTTGAAGTCTTCGCCTCTGGTACGCCGAACATAGCGCGTACCAGGCGGGTGCCGCATACGTCAAGCGCGAGCGGACGTAGGCACCGTAGACTCGCAGTTTGGTGTTGACAGGTAAATGGGATGTGAACAGCGTGTGGAGCTGGGACCTGGCAGCAGCAGCTTGGCCCACGGCACGATTGACCATGGGGACCATGCGCAGGCTGCGGTCCAACTCACACCCCAAAAACCTCACTGTGGTCTTCCACTCTACGTCCTGGCCTCGAAGAGTCAGCTGACGTAGCGGCTTGGAGCGGCTGGTGAGCAGAGCGGCCGTCTTCCCGACGTTGACGGCCATCCTCCACTTGTCCAGCCATTCCGGCAACAAGTCCAGCATACGCTGCATGCGGTTGGTGGCAACGATCTGGTGGTAGGACGACGCGAAATACGCGCTGTCGTCAGCGAAGAGCGACAACAGCACGTCCTCCTCCCCTTCCCGCAGATGGTGGCGCAGTGTGGGGATGTCATCCGTATACGCCGCGTATAAGCGCGGCGATATACAACTGCCCTGGGGTACTCCGGCTTGGATGGTGCGTGGCTGGGATTCGGCACCATCCACTGCCACGTAAAAGCTACGGCCGTGTAGAAACGATGCCAGCACTCGCACATAAGCAGGCGGCATGGTGGTGTCCAGTATTTTGACCAGGAGCCCGGCGTGCCACACACGGTCGAAGGCCTTCTCGATGTCGAGAAAGACCCCCACGGTGTAGCGCCCGTTGTTCCGCTCACTGGTCAGGTGGTTTATGACCCTCGCCAGCTGGAGCGTCGTCGAGTGGCCGCTGCGGAATCCAAACTGCTCCTCGCGCAGGGGCAGATGGGGCGTGACTCGACGCAGCAGCAGACGCTCAAACAGCTTGGCTATGTGCGAGAGCAGGGTGATCGGCCGGTAGCTTCCAGGCAGGCGGCGGTCCTTCCCCGGCTTGGGAAGAACGATGATCTTCCCGGTCTTCCACGCCTCTGGGAAGTGGCCGGTGCGGAGTACTCCGTTGAACAGTCTCGTGAGCGCTACGAGACCTGTTCGGGGCAGCAGCATCAACGCGGCGTTGGCGATTCCGTCGGGGCCTGGCGCCTTTCGCTTATCAAGGCGAGCAGCGACCGACCGCAGCTCTGACAGGGAGATGAAGTCCTCTCCCCGGAGCGGCGGTGTGGGGGCCGACAGGAACCTCTCCAGTTTGTCCTGGACAGCCGCGTGATGACGGATGATATGGAGGTTGGAGGTGTTGGGGGCGTTGGGCGTGAATGTCTTCTCCAGGTGGGCCGCCAGAATCTCAGCACGATCCTTGGCGGCATAGGTGCGTTTACCCGCGGCATCGAGCAGCGGGTAAACGGGGGTGTCATGTCCGGTAAGCTTCTTGCAGAGAGAGTACAGCGCTGTGTCGTGTTCGGTCGCTCGATCGACGGTATCCTCCCATCGCGCCTCGTCGAGAGCGACTACGGCACGCGCGATTTTCTCTGCAAGCCGGTTCAGGTCAGCCTTCACCCTGGGGCAGCGAGTGCGGGCCCATAGGCGGCGTAGGGTGCGCTTCCGCTTGAGCATATTGCGGAGCGAGCTCGGCAGGTCCTTCCTTCGATTAGTGTCCGGTGAAGTCGACGTGGTGGTGGTGGCTGCTGCTTTGGCGGCGATGATCGCCTCCGCGACGAGTGCAGCAGCATCGTCGACTCCCGAAGGTGTAGTAATCGGGCCTGCTAGCTCAAGCCCGGCAAGCTCTGCGGTGTAGCGCTCCCAGTTCGTCCGCGTCCGCGGCGGGCGGGGCACTAAAAAGCCTCCCTGGGTGGCTAGGGTGACCAGAACCGGTAGATGTTGCGTGTCGAGGTCGTAGAGGACCTCGACATCGAATGGGTTGTCAAGTCCGTGATGCAGCACTATGTCGATGACGTCTGGCTGGGAGCGGCAGTCGGTGGGTATGTGGGTCGGCGCTCCCGGCCCCACCACACCGTACCCGCTCCTCACGCTATCTTCATGCAGTTGCCTCCCGACCCCAGTGATGATTCGCGATCCCCACGCATGATGTTTCGCGTTGAGATCACCCACGATCACTGCGGGTCCCTGCTGACCGAAGATGGTCCCGACATCGGTGCTGCAGAAAGTCAATCCGGGTGGTTTGTAGGCGGCATAAATGCGGAGCTCCTGGTTGCCCACGTTGACACGCACCCCCTGTGTACGGGTGCTGGTGAACGGGGTGTGCTCCAACTCTTCATGTATAATATCCCTCCGCACCAGAGCAGCCGTACCTCGGTATGGATAGCCCCGGGGAGAGATTTCATCACGCCGATACACGAAGAAGTTGGGCACGCGGAGCTCGACGCTGTCCGTGAGTTTGGTTTCGCCCAGGAGGATAACATGGATGTTCTGCGACTGGGCGAGTAGTGTTAGCTCACGGACGTGTCCTCTTATGCCGCCCGGATTCCAGTATAATATTCTTAGGGCGGTCACTGGTACGACCGCCCGAACTGGGTTATGGCAGCCGTTATAGCGCCGACTACATCCCTCGTGCTCACATAGTGCGTGAGCGCCGCCATGAGCGCCTCGATCAGGACCCGGACAATGTTATTCATGCCCGAGTCCTGCGCGGGGGGTGGCGGGGGGAAAGTAGGGTGTAGCGGCGCTCGAAGCTCCGCCTCTTCTGTGGCCTGTCGGTGGCCGCGGCTTCTCGGCGCCTCGGCGATTACTGGTATTGCCGCCAACGATGTTGATGTTGGCGGCCTGGGATGCGGTGTGGACGCGGCGGCGGGCTCAGCATCTGCTGGCCTCGGCTGCCTGCGCCTGCGCCGGTTTCGTGTTTTTCGCAGGGGCTCCCCCCTGCCTATCGGGTCATTTGCCGGCGGTTGCAGAGTCGCCGGCTCCCGGTCTATGATAACCCCGCCCGCTTCCCCCCGTCGAGTAGCTGGGGCGGTCGGGATGTAGGCCGGCGGTTGTTTAGTCGCCGGCTCCTGGTCTACGTTAGCCCCTCCCGCTTCCCCCCGTCGAGTAGCGTGAATGAAAACGCCGGGCGACGGCGGGGTGCTACTCAGTGCGGGTCGGGCGGGGGCGGCAGGCACGGCCACTGCGGGACGTGCCGCGGGGCCAGGGGCGGCGCGTACGGCTACCGCGGGACGTACTGCGGGGATGGCGGGGGCCGCTGCGGCGATTTGTACGGCGGCGGCGGGTGTTGCGGTTGGGGGGGGAACTTGCCTACACCCCCCTGCCCTCTTCTTCGGTTCCTTGTCCGGGCGCGGCGGCGCGACATCGATGCCGCGTTTTCGCGCCTCGCGGCGGAAGACCGGGCATTTGCGGTCCCGCGCCACGTGCGCTTTTCCACAATTCGCGCACTTAGGCGCGGCTTCTTGGGGCCGGTCACAGTCTTGTGCCAGGTGCCCGCCTGCACAGCGGACACATTTGGGTGGCCGGTGGCAGTTGGCCGATGAGTGACCGAACTGCTGGCACCTGTGGCATTGTGGCGGACCTCGTCCGCCCTTCCATGCCTCGATGATGAGGCCCGGCATCGACAGGAGCTCGGTCTCTCTGTACAGGTGACCGAGCTCTTCGAAGGTCAGATGCTCCAGCTGCACAAAGTATGTGCAGCCGTGCCGCCCTCTGACCGGTGGTATGGCCCTCGCCTGGGTCGCCGGATACCCTACGCTGCGCAGCGCCGCGATGACCTCTGCTGGCGGAGTGTCTTGCGGTAGCCCCCTAATGGCTACCTTGCTGGGTAGGCTCGACGCTGGGCTGTAGCAGAACCACGCGATGTTCGGATCCTGCTTGGCAGCGTCGAGAAGGTACCGTTGGAGCACCCGGAATTCCTCCGCCGACTTAGGGAGGAATCTGACGCCCTTCCCCATCGGGCGGGCGTTAGGGGCGTGTCCGAGCTTCTCTCGGATCGCGGTGAAGTGCCTCGTCCAGTTGGGGAGGCACTCCACGGTGATGGGAGGGTATTCGGAGCGCGCTGTCTTCGCTCCGGTAGTGGCCTGCGGTTTTTGCTGGTGCTGCAGCTCTTCCTGGCGCTGCTGGAGCGCGCGGGGTGACGGCGGCGCGGCGGCGGCGGCGGCGTAGCCGGATGGCCCGGCCTGAGGGGTAGGGGGGCGGGACGTCACCATTGGAGACGGCGACGAAGCAAATCCGGCGTAGCTCGTCGAGTCCCGAGGCCACGAGACGGATCCCTGCGACGCGCTCTCTGTAAGCGGTCGCACGCCACCCTCGTCCCGAGGCGAGGAGGCCGGCGGTGGAGTGGGCCGAGTCCTTTGCTCGGCTGTTAGCTGTACGTCGAATGACGACGACGTTGTCAGTGAGGTGGCCGGCGACTGGTCCGTCTTCGGACGCTTGTCGTCTCCCTCGAGGGATTCGGGCGAAGAATCGGCAGCCCGCTGACGCTTCGGTGCTTCGCCGCCCGATGTAAGCCCAGCTACATCGGCGGAGAACAAAGGCGCGGAGTCTGGCGACTTTCGCTCGCCGGATGAAATCCGGAAGCGTGGTAGTGGTTCAGGCGCTGGTGGTGATGGTGGCGCTGCTGCAGGTGCGATTGGCGTAAACGGGACGCTAGTGTTGTCCTGTATGTCGCGCCGCACTACAGCGCGGGGGAACGCGGGGCGCTCCCTCCTGATACGTGGGTCCCTCGGGGGGGGCTCCCCCCGGCCGGACATGGTCGCGCAGTCTTGCGCGTGCGAATTGTGCTACTTTTGAGAGTAGCGGCAGAGGTGTTCAGTGGGCCGCTCCTGTGCGAGTGCAGCTCCGCGCACCCTCGGCGCGTGCAACCCAGCCGGGTGAGACCCCTGGGGGAGGCCCAGCTAGGCGCCCGCGAGCGGGGGCGGAGACTACAAGCGCGTAGGTATGATGAGCGGTGGTATCACTGAGGGCACGTCTGCATACGTCTTTGCAACGAAAGGCGGTGCAGATCGCTGCGTCCGGGCAGCTTCGGCGGAGCAGGTGCACGCGATGCGCTGCCGACCGCTTCCTCGAGCCGCAACACGGGTTACGGCGAGTACAACTGTCGCCGGTGGCAGGGGTGCAGGGGCGTTAACCGAAACTGGCGGACTTTGCGTCTCACACGATACGCGCAGCGATAACGTTCACATAAACAATACGCGTCCGTTCACTGCGCGCGTACGCACGAGACTGTGTTTAGGAGTGCCATATTGGCACAGATTATTTTGCCAATGTCACGTAAGATGGAGTACACACAAAGGAGATTGTACGGTGAAACAAAGAATAAAACTAAAATTTGGATTATTTACAAATAGTGGGAACCTTATGTTTAACACTTCACCTGAAAACAGAAAGACGACACAATATGAATATATATATTATATACAAATATGTAGTTATACTTAAAAATAAATAAATCACAATTTTATTTTATTACATTCAATATATTTACATAAATATTAAGAGGATGTCATATAAAGGGTGAAGGAGCTTAGGACAGTTCAAAAGGATATGGGATACAGTGCCTTCGTCTAAACCACACTCGTAGATCGAGTTGTCCCTGATCCGCAGTTTTGCCAAGTGTACAGGTGTACATGAGTGACCAAGACGTAAACGAGAGATAGTAGAAGATTTGTACAAATGCTTATAACAAAAATGGTTGTGTCATCGTCATTCTTCTGTCCTTATCCCACTCTAAGTGGGGTCGGCACAACATGTTATTTATTTATTTATTTATTTGGACAGCCAGTTGTTGTTACATATAATAAAAATAGAAACAAAAAAAATAATATTTAACATGTACAACATATGAAGGCGTCACAACATGCACCAAAAAATTATTAAACAATGAACAATAATTTTTTTTTTTTACATTAAATCTTAAGCGTGTGATATTAATATTATAGGTAGAAAAAACAATAATATTTACTGTGAACGATACAAGTAACCAAAAAATTAAATTAAATTAAAGTCTAAGATACATATTTCCACATGATTTGACTATGCATTTTACGATCGGCCGCCTTACGTCAGTTTATCTTAGTCGTATTTTACGACACCTTGGAGGTTGGCGGTCTATTCTACTCAACCGGATACCACAGGGTGTGTCAACTTTCCTGAGTCACCTTTTACGACATCTCGGTAAGAAATCAGGGTGGTCTGTTGTACTCAGCAAGATACCACACGGTGGGTCTACTTACCTTAGTCACCTTTTACGACACCTCGGCAAAAAAGAGGGTGGTTTTTTCTACTCTGCGGGATGCCAAACGCTGGGTTAACTTGCCTTAGTCACCTTTTACGACACTTCGGTAAGAAATAAAGATGGTCTATTCAACTCAGCCAGATATCACACGACAATTTTGCTTAATATTACATTAGAAGAAAAATTGTATAATAAATTAAATGTATTAATCATCGATGTAAAGCGATGTATAAATTACGTTTTGTATAATTTATTTTTGTATATTCGTGTTCAATGGACGCGTAATGCTAAATCAGGAAACAGTTAATTATTCTGTCACCTTTCGCGTGAGTGAAATTGTTGGGCGTTTGAATAATTAATGACAGTACGATACATACAGTGTACAAGCAAAGTACCGCCCCCCGGTTTCACTTGCGACGCATTGTCTATAATAAAGTGAGGTTGTCTATAGGTACAGAAGTTACAACTAAATTACTTTTCTGTAATCCGCGTTTGTTAAGAGAATTTATGTAATGGTAAATGTATGAAGGCAACATTCACATACCTTATACATGCAGGACAAGTTACCTAGAATGCAGCCACCACCAACACTCAATGCAAGCACTACACACACTCACTACTACTCCTCGGCTCAGTCGTGGAGTCTATTCTCTTGGTCATGCTTCGGTATCGGGGCATGACTACGCTTGGCTTATTTTGGCTTACAGCGTAGTATCCATCATTTTCTCACCCTTATCCCCCACTAAGTTGGGTGGGCACAAATTTTAATCATGTTTGCATCAATTTACATTACTTTTAGTTACCTTTTACGACACCTCGGTAAGAAATGAGGGTCGTGTCTTTTACTTGGCCGGATACCACACTACCACAGCGTGGTATTACACTTTATAATATTAATATCGATCTTACAGAATAGTTTGAACACCGTAAAAGGCAGCTAAGGTGAGTTGCCGTCAGGCAGGCGGCCGGTAGTAAAATACCTAACCGAATCTTTTTACATGTTCACAACATGTTGCGCCGACCCCACTTTGTGTGGGATAAGGGCAGGAGAATGATTATAATAGTTTGTGAATCAGTACAGAATGATGAATTTGAAAAGAGTGACCGCCGATTTTCTTTCTGGTTCTTCTCGGTAAGAGCACCTTTCCGAACCAGTTGTAGCTTCATTGTAATTTGACGATTCAAAAGGGATTGTAAAAGCCAATCTGAATAAAGAGTTATTTGAATTTGTATGTTTTCGCGACCCAATTACACCACTGCGTCACAGAGTTCGTCAAATAAAGATGAAACTGAGACGACCATCCGAATTTTACGAGAGCAAATTAAAACTCTCAATCTTGGCAAGTGTATCAGCAAGCGGCGGATGTTCGGATAATGGTTCGAAATAGCTCCCGTTACATAACGCCCGTTTACTTTCATTTAATATTCGTTTATCTTTTGACGATCCTTTTAGTTTTCATCAGAACAATGGTAGCTAAATCATACTAATCTATTACTAATATATAAAGTTGAAGAGTTTGTTTGTTTGATTGTTTGAACGCGCTAATTTCAGGAAATAACTGGACCGATTTGAAAAATTCTTTCAGTATAAGATAGTCCATTTATCGAGGGAGGCTATAGGCTAAAAGATCACGCTAAGATGAATAGGATAGGAGGAGAAATAAAAAATACTGCGAAAACGGCAAAATTTATAACTTTAAATTTTATATAAAGCTTTTTTTTGCCATAAATGGTGAAAGTTATTCAAAAATCTCATAATTTTCAAAATTGCAATTTCTATGCGGAAGCTGCTGACACAGCTAGTTAAACCATTGTATAAATTGTATAATAAAAGGATAATACAAAAAACCTACTATTATATACTATTACTAGTGGCCTGCCCCTGCTTCGCACGGGTATAAAATATATATCCCATGTCATTCAGTGTAAAAAAATGATTAAAACCGATCCAGTAGTTTTGATTTATTCATTACTGCCCGTGGCCCGCAAGCGTTAAATTTGGAGAAAAACTTGACGTGAACTGAACGTGAATTTCCTTTCCCTATATCAAGAAGATTTCCTGCTATCTTTGGAATATCTAAATTCATATAGTACATTTTTACTTATTTACTTTTACATTTTCCCTATGTATTTAATTTTTACAATTAATTACAGAATGTCTTTATATACAACATTCACAGCTTCCTTGTCGTTAAACAAACTCTGGAAAGAACGATATAGCTGCTGGATTCGAAGTGCTATAGGGTGAAGCGCGGCCTCCGCATGGCATTTTAAATCTGTAATATCTCCGAAAATGTTCACTTAAATCACATGCTGTAAACGGCGATATTGATCTATATTAAATCAACTATTTATTTAAGGTACTTAATTGGATAAGGATTAATGCTGTAGTGTATAAAAATTGCTTCAAAAATAAGGCATTATTTTTCGTAAAAAGTAAATGACAAAAAATGCTATTGTGGGTTATTCATAAGAGATAGACATATACCATCGCGGACTTTTCTGTAGACCTTTTCAAGGTGTACAAATACTTAGTACATCATTTTGATAAATCTCGTAGGGTTAAGCCTGCGTTTGCAATGTAAGCGGAAAAAAATGTAATTATTTACAGAAACCTCAAAAATTACAGTATTTCTCTACTATGTATTGAATTTTATTATACGTACAAACCTTCCTCTAGAATCACTCTATCTTTTAAAAAAAACCGCATCAATATCAGTTGTGTACTTTTAAAGATTGAAGCATACATAGGGATATACGTGCATAGCTCTACGGGTCGCGGATTCGATTCCCGAGGGCCAACATTTTCTATAAAAAGAATTTGTTGGTTCTTCGAGCCTGGGTGTATAGTTGTATTTAAGTATGTATTGAAAAAATATATAATTATATATTCACCAGTCATCTGTGACCCATATCACAAGTATTAAGTTAGTATTAAGTTTAAGGGTCTACTTATAAAAACATTAATTTCAATCTTTAGACTGCCCTTGTTGATTTAATTCCAAAAATAATATTAATTCCCGTTATACTGTAATATGAAATGTTCTATTCCGTTACAGCAAAGAGAAAAGATTTGAAAAAGGTTATTACTAAGCTAAAGAAAATACGAAAATTGAATATGTTTTCTTAGATATCTATACGTAAGTTTGATGAAATTGGTTTTTATATATTGTTAGATGAAGCACGAAATAATATGTCGTATTTAATTATTTAATCACTGCGATGAAAATCAATCAAATCAGCTTTGTGATTTTGTTGTGGATTCTATCTCCTGATGATGCGTCGGTTATAGAGCGAAAAGTTGTTAAGATTGTGGTGGTGAATGTGTGCTGTGCTATTAGTATGATCCAGTTCTGGTTTCGGATTATAGTGCATAATGTTTACGAATCCTGTAATCGATCTTAAGTAATTACCTATATATATGTAGCATCTTTTTTTATCTATTTATTTTACTAAAATTAATTAATAGATTAAATAGTTAAATTTATATAAACTTTTTCTTTTTCTCTATATTACCCGTATTCTCTTTCTTCTCCAATTCTTGTCCTTTTGCCTATGTTACTCAAAGGTTGACTGGAAGAGATCTCTTTTAGGGATAAGTCCGCCTTTATACATGTGCTTTTTTACTTTTTCTTTCTCTTTTCTATATCATCATCCCACTCTAAGTGGGATCGGCACAACATGTTATAAACATGCTGTCACATGACCGTTGCACATGATGCGTTTTTACGACCGGCCGCCTGCCTGACGTCAACTTACCTCAGTCGTATTTTACGACACCTCGGTAAGAAAGAGGGTGGTCTATCCTACTAAACCGGATACCACACGGTGGGCCAACATACCTAAGTCGCCTTTTAGGACACCTCGGTAAGAAATGAGGGTGGTACTATTCTATTCAGCCGGATACCACAAGGCGTTCTTTCTCTTTACTAAATATTTGTATAAAAAGAAGTAAATAAAATCCTGCAATGTTGAGGTATGAACACGGATAGAACTCTATATTTAGCATTAAATAGATTCTTTCTAATCGCGGATTATAGCAAAATAATATTAGTATTACTTTGTGTAACCCATTGATCCAGACGGACGTACGGACGGGGCAAAGAAATACGTACAAATAGGTATACGGAGAGCATGGCGGACGGGTCCTCACACAGTATTCCAAGTATTGATGTACCGGTAGATGCATCTAAAATAGAGATGGGAAAAAATAAATTTAATTAATCGGCCCGGCCAATAGTCCAGATTGCCCTCTGCTAATCAGGGGGACAACTGGATTGGCCACCCCACAGTGGTCCGTTCGCCAAGACTAATCTTGCCCAGGGTGCGCCACGAGGAGGCCGACCACTTTGGCACCTCTATGACTTTAAGTGTAGGTTTACTAAAAGTAATTCGTACTTACGTTAAGATTCGTTCTTAACTTCCAAAAAAGTATATTTTGTTAGAATAATCTTCAGTGTATCAAAGTCGTCACGCGTGTTCGGATTCCGTACAACAAAGTTTCCATATAGAAACAGATACGGTACGTGGCTATAAAAGCGGACGTCCCACATACGTTCGCTAAACGCGCTGCACACGTGACGTCATTTGAATGGGACGCGGGTATCAATCGTCACACGGGCCCTGCGTAGTGTGACCATCAATGCACGTACACCATTGGAAATATAGTAAGATAGTACTAAAGTCATCCCCCTCATAAAAAGGGTCAGAGCCACTCATCGTGCGATAGAGCGAGCTAAGAAAGAGGGTGGTCTATTCTACTCAACTGGATACCACACGGTGGGTGAACTTACCTAAGTTGTGTTTTACGACAACCCGGTAAAAATGAGGGTGGTCTTTTCTACTTAGCCGGATATGACGCAGCGAGTCGTCTTGCCTTAGTCGACTCGCTGCCTCTTACCACACATGTACAACAAAATCAAATAAATATAGTTCACGATTGAAGGTATTTTAGTATTAAAGTCGACGAAGCAAACGAAGTATTTTTAATATTTAAATAACGTCAACGCTTTTCCTGAAATTAAGTATGTAGGGGGTTTTGTGGGAGAAAAATCGATCTAGCTAGGTTTTATGTAAAAAAGAATCGTTTTATCCCTGTTTTTTGGCATTAAAAAAATACTAAAATTTATATTATAACCCTATTATTGAAATTGTCAAGTCAGCGTAGCTTATTCGGGGAACGGGCAGTCTCGAGAAATGCCCAGGATCGATCCCCAACCACATAATTTTTTTTTTCTTTTCTTTTAAGTTTCATTTTTTATTTTGTTAAAAATTACCGAGCAAGGCTTGGTCAACCAGGTACTATATTATATAATCTGTGCCCTTTTAATTTGTCCGATATTCCCGTAATTTATGGTTACACCGCGCTGACTACCCTCACGTAACTTATAAAATATTTCTCTTTGTTTCAGGTAAGTGCCGCACGTCGGACGAATCACGAAACGCTTTCCCCTCTTTGGCCGTAAGTAATCTTTGCACACGCCGTATTGAAAGTCGGTGACGTGTGTAGTGGCGTGTACGGCTTTGGTTTAATAAACACTAGTTAAGCACAGCGGGTATGCCTGGTGCACTTTATTTAAAACATTAAAATGGTTACTTATACATGTATATTTGAAGACTACACCGTTTGCTTGTAATCTCTTTCGAAAGTAATAATAAAATTATTTTGCTGTAATCAGCGATGAAGTAAAATAAAAAATAAATATAATGCTAAATGTAGAGTGGACAATCTGTTTTCATTCTTGATACATGCAGGATCCATAAAACACATGCACAAACTTCCACCACCGCCACCACAATACACAAGCACTATATACGTTCACTATCACAAACTCGACAATCGTTTCGCCCCGCAACTGAAGCGTCATCAGGAGACTTTCATACGTAATAATAAAATTATTTTGCTATAATCCGCGATAAAGTAAAATAGAAAATATATATAATGGTAAATGTAGATTTTAATATTCTCATACCTGATACATTAAATTATAGGATTCGTTAAAACATACGCACAAATCTTGGGTAATGCTTCGCTTTGCTATTTCGTATATCTCCTGATGTTGCTTCGGTTGCGGGGCAAAACGATAGTTGAGTTTGTGATAGAGAAAGTGTGTAGTGTGTATTGTAGTGGCGGTGGTAGAGGTTTGTGCTTTTACGAATCCTGCATGTATCAGGTATGAAAACGGATAGTCCACTCTACATTTAGCATTATATATATTCTATTTTACTTTATCGCGCATTATAACATAATAATTTAACATTACTTTTAATCTTTGAAACTGTTAGCAAATGTAATGCAATTTTGGTTCGACTGGCCCGTTGGCGTAGTGGGTAGTTATCCTGCCTTCAGCTCCGCAGGTCGCGGGTTCGATTCCCGCCGAGGGCCAACATTTTCTATAAATGAATTTGTTGGTCTTTGAGCCTGGGTGTATATTTGTATTTAATTATGTATTTAAAAAATATATACGTATATATTCACCAGTTGTCTGTCACCCATAACACAAGTATTAAGTTACTTACTTTGGGGACGGACGACCGTGTGTGTAAGTGTCCCATATATTTATTTATTTATATTTATTTGGTGGCGGTGATGGAGGTTTGTGCATGTGTTTTTCGAACATGTGCATGTGTATGAAACAGACAGACAGTAAGGCGTTTCCTATACTAATATGAGCTAAGTGAACAGAATTGTTTTCTCATATTTTTGTTCCCCGCTCCCGTGTAACAGGAGCGCCGGATGGCGTGCAAAAACAAACAAACTAACTTGATACTACACGAACATTCGTGTAATTAATTTGAGAGAGATCTTGCATTACGGTAAACACGTGTTGGGAAACTAGGATATTTATACTTATATATACTTATTTTACTTCTAAATATTGGGGGTATTCTAGCCTAGGTTCTAGTATATAAGGGGTATTTGGGAGGAAAAATCGATCTAGCTATGTTTTATTAAAAAAAATGTTGTTAAAAAACTGGTACAAATTTATGAGAAAGCAAACGTTTATTATGCTGTCAATTTCAAAGTCATAATGGCTTATGTGAGTAACGGGCGGTCTCAATTAAGAATACCAAGATCGATTCCAAGGAACATACATTTTTTTATTCCATTTTTTATATATTTGAAAAAAAATTCGAGCAAGGTTTGGTCACCAAGGTACTTTTAATAATAAGCGAAGGCTAATAACTAAATATTCATTTATAATTTGTAGGAAAATAGAAAATTTACGCTAATTCAAATTCAATATATACTTTATTCAAATAAACTTGTAATCAAGTGTTTTTGAATCGTCAACTGTAGGGTTCAGAAAGCTGTTCCTACCGAAAAGAGCCAGCAAGAAACTCGGCGGTTACTCTTTTAAAAATATAATTCTTAATACTACTTACATTTTATCATTCCTATCTTGTACAGGTTCGAAGAGAGCTATGTCCACACATTCTTATCGTCTAAATAATCCTCAACAGTATAGTAGGCATTCTGTAGCAGCCTCTCTTTAACAGTGTTTTTAAACTGCTGTCATTGCCATTGCAAGGCTAAAATTGATTGAGGAATTTTATTATAAAATCTTATACTGTAACCCACGAACGACTTACGTACTTTTTCAAAGCGCAAAGCGGGAGCCCCAAGCTTATGTCGGTTTCTACTTTGTACATAAGCTATCGTTTTATAATTGTTTATATTTTTGTGTACATAAAAATAAGCATTACACACTCCCAAAGCACAACAGAAATGGACTCTTAGAAAATGTTTATTGAAGATTGAGACACAATATAACGCCCACGTTCCTGACTTACAATACAAAATATAATACCATTCCAAAGCTCTCCATTGTGCTTTATTAGATACCTCTTGACGCCATCTCACTTAATATCTGTTTTCTGTCTCGACTGTTTTTATATCTTGTCAGTGTTACTTGAAGAAATTTTTGAGTAATATGGAATGGCTAGCAAGACACTTTTTTTTTAATTTATTCCCATTAATTTGGTAACGATAAAATGTAACCTAACAACTTGGATACTTAAAACAACTATAATTTTATATCTTTAGATAAACGCAGTTGAATTTCACCTCCGTGGGTCGCGGATTCGATCCCGACGAGGGTCTACATTGTCACGGTTTAAGTAAATTTAAGCATGATATATTTACCAGTTGTCATTCACTCATAACACAAGTACTAAGTTACTTTGCGGACAGACAGCCGTATGTGTAATTGTCGCATATAGGTATAATTTATTTTTATTTATTTACTTATAACTAATTGTTAGCATTGTTATACTTTATAGAATTACTAGTAATATCCCGCGGTTTCACCCGCGTAATTTTTATTTTCATCTTATTACATTTTAATAACGGATCCCTATTTTTTAAATTGTAATACAGCCTATATTGATCAGTAAAAACGCAGCTTTCCAATAGTGAAAGAATTTTTGAAATCGGTCTAGTACTTTTTGGTGAGAAAACATTAAAAGCATAAATACAAATTTTTCGCCTTTATAATATAATATTAATATAGATTATTATTTAAAAATAAAAAGGGTCTGCCTATCTGTGACATGTTAAAGTAACGTAGATAGAATAAGAAATACTTTAGGATATAAATTAATGTAGCAATAGTGTTATTAGACAGTATTTTAAATATTAAAAAGTATAATGATAGTATGCCATAGAATATATTTATTTTATCGCGGATTACAGTAATTTATATTTGTAATGAAAATCCGCAAAGTAACGCCTAATTCTGTACATTATAGGTGTAATCAACACAAATAGCTTACAAAAGTAATAATAAAATTATTTTGCTATAATCCGCGATGAAGTAAAATAGAAAATATATATAATGCTAAATGTAGAATGGACAATCGGTTATCATACCTGATACATGCAGGATTCGTAAAAAACACATGCACAAACCACCACCACCGCCACCACAATACACAAGCACTATATACGTTTACTATCACAAACTCAACAATCGTTTCGCCCCGGCCCCGACGCATCATCAGGAGATAGACTCCACGACCAAAATCGCAAAGCTTTGCTTGCGATTTTGGCGCGGATTATAGCAAAATAATTTTATTATTACTTTTGTATTATGGATCTCCGCAAAGTAACGCCTAATTCTATAAATTATACAAATAGCTTATGTAAGTTTAACACACAGTTAACTATCGATTACACAACGATTTTACAAACACAAGATGTTATTTTAAGATTTCAAAAGCTCTCTAAAAGCCCCAACGAAATTTGTTATTTGTGCAAACATAACGTCGATATTCGGGTATTTATCAGCCTTAACTCCATCCATATATTAGTTTAATCGCCCGTTATTAAAAACCTGAGCCGGCTTTGATTAAACCCGCGGTTATTCCTTGTAATTTATACGAAAGCAATTGAATAGCGAAATAGCGAAGCTTTAAACGCTGGTTTGTCAGATAAATTGTAGTATATAATGATTTTCTTTTTGACATTTTTATTTTAATTTACATAATTTTATAATTTAATATTTGGACTGAACTATTTATATTTTATTATATTTTGACTGATTTTTTAATTTATGTAACTTATAAATTTATATTTTTGACATTTGCACGCCACCTATGGCAGTTTATGGCTGTATTTAATTAATTTTAAGACCTTTATTTTAATTTAAGACCTTTATATGACCCATAATCTGCAAATAAAGAAGATTTGATTTTGATTTGATTTGATAAAATACAAAACTCTTATTGTAAACTAACTGTAAATTCGTGTCAGCTGTAAAGTTGTGTCACAACAATACACAAGCACTGACGAAAGCAATCTCCTGACGATGCTTCGGTTAAGGGCGCGAAACATTGTTAAGATTGCGGTGGTGAATGTGTGCAGTGCTTATATGTTGTTGTGTTATCGATGGCGGGTAGTGCATGAGTTTTACGAATTCTGCTTGTAGCAGGTATGAGAACGAATTGTATACTCTACATTTAGCATTACATATATCTTTTATTGCGGATTATAGCAAAATAATATTTTCATTAGTTTTCGCTTGTTTAGTAATTTTATTAATAGACTTATAAAAACATAGATACATATTTAATATAAACATATTTATGTTTCAAAACAGGGTAACTGAAATACATTATTTATCCATTTTATACCTATAAATAACAATATTGAAATTTATAAAGTAACCCGTCATGTCGAGATTGGATGAAGACATGGGTATGATTTTCGTGGAATTGCCACACTTTAGTAGTACTTAATATTTATAAAGATATTGACAGAGGCGGAAATTAAACCCGGTCCCTTTTGATACTTAGGTAGGTTAGGTTATAGTATCTAAAAGCAAGTATAAAAAATTTAATGTTCGAAATCGTAAATTTCCCAATATATTTGACTGATTTTGATTTTTTTAAAGATTTTTTTATTCATATGAGAGTATATTTTTTATTTAATTAATAGTGACCGCCAACTTTTTGCGCACTAATTTTACTGTTTATTTATTTATTTATTACGCCAACAACTTACATACAAGTTTGTCCAACAATAATTAAAAACTAAGGTTCGTATCTAAGTCTATTACAGGCATAAATATGAATAACAGACAATTTCTAATTTAATTTAAATTTAAACATAAGTAACATTAGTAAAATCAAGTTTTTTTTTTGTGTTGAAATACTCTCAATTATTTAAAAAATTACCTATTTCCCTATTCGCTAGGTTTAATAAGGGTTATTGCAATACCTTTACCTTTTACATGAAGAATTGCATTACCTTTTGGTAAAAACCGTACTAAGATACGTTCAGTAGATTTTAAGTAAATCTATCACATACAGACAAACAGCTTTTGCGATATTGTTTTATAATAAGTATAGATAGATATAGATTATCTTTAATATTTAAATGAGTTAATCTTGGATGTGAAAATAAATATATTATTTGGATCTCAGAAACGGCTCCAACGATTTTCCTGAAATTCAGCATGTAGGGGGTTTTGGGGGAGAAAAATTGATCCAGATAGTTTTTATTTTAAAAAAATTGTTATATCCCTGTTTTTTTTGTCATTAAATATATCATCATCTTCCCGCTTGTATCCCACTCTAAGTGGGATAAGGGCTAAACATGTTATAAACATGTCACATGATTTGGCTGCTTTTATACGACCGGCCGCCTGCCTGACATCAACTTACCCCAGTCGTATTTTATGACACCTCGGTAAGAAGAGGGTGGTCTATTCTACTAAACCGGATACCACACGGTGGGTCAACTTACCTTAGTCGCCTTTTACGACACCTCGGTAAGAATTTTGTCATTAAATATAGTATAACGTAAATTGAAAGCAAAAGACTTTTTAGTGTTCAAACGTAATGTTGCGATAGCCAGCCAGGTAATGGGCGGGCCGAAAATGTTCAAAACACGTGTTCGAGTCCCACATGTCGTCAGCGCCATCTTTCTTTTTTATTTTTTTTATATCTTTCAAAAAATTACCGAGCAAGGCTAGGTTACTTAGGTACTAAAAATTATATGGCAATATATAGGATTATGATTCTGTCAGAACATAAATTCTCTTATTTCTGGTGCAACGGAAGTTGGTTCCGGCCATTAATATCCGGTGCTGATTTACGATGTGAAACCCGGACGCCTGAAGATATCAGATCTAAGAGATTTCGAGCTCAATGCGGGAATCATTTGCCCTAACGATTGTGGATGCTGTGAGATAGTTATTTGCTTCTGTGGTTATCGCACTTTTAGCTGTTTGTCTTTGAATAATCTTATAATCTATGATTAATTTCTACATCTCATCATTAATTTCTTTATACAATTTAAGACCGAGAAGTCTATAAGTAAATAAGTTTTCTTACATTGGCTTTTCAGTATATTTTTGGCTATATACTTGTAGTACACACAAATATACATAACTATAAAAAAATTGGATTTGGAAAAATGGAATTGGATTATAATTCTATGTAAATTTCCTTTGTATAGAAAATTATAAAATACCCTTTCGCAGGCTTTCAATACTAGACTTCATGTCGTCTGGTGTTTTAACTATATTTTCTTTGAAAATTGCAATATTTTCAATGTGTTTACAGGGTTCAGTTCCATCATATTTTATCATGCTGCAGACTTAGTCATTATTTCAGGTTGTTTGCCGCATTTTAGACGATATTGTGCGCCATCTCGGATTATATTAAAAAAACAAATGAAAATAGTTTCCGACTGAACTTGTTTTTCGCGCAATTTTTCAGGAAGGAAGAATATAATTAATTTACTCCGAACGGAAGATTGCACGGATGTTTGCGTATATTGTTTTTGCGAGTTTCGTGCAATTTTATTGGAACCTTTGTTTTCAGAAGGAATCATTAAGTTTCGTTTTGTATGGTAAAGAAATACATTGCTATTTTCTTTTAAGTTATATTACAGCGTATTTAGCTTTCATAGACAAATGCACAACTTTTTATTATTATAATTTTTTTATTTATAGAAGTAAGCATTACTTTGCGGGATTCCATCGTGCAAAAGTTATGATCCGCTTTGCGATAAACGCGGATTATAGCAAAATAATGCTATCATAACTTTTCTTTTTGTGGTTTTAGTTATTTAATCTTAATAATTTATATTTTAATCTTAATGTAAATACGCTTTTTATGGTTTTTATTTATTTATTAAACGGTTTTGGGAACTGATTCTAATCGTGCCTTGTGGTTTTGAAATTTGTTACTTTGCGGTTTTTATCAATGTTACGCATGCTTATCATTATTTATGAGTTTATTATTGTTTGTTATGCACGCATAGTATTAAAGTGACTTAATTCAAAATTAGTCTTAATTGACTTGGAAACATTGTAATACATATTTCAATGTCATCTATCACGTTACGCTACGATTTATTAACCAAACTAGTGTTTTTTTTACTGTATCAAGTTATGGGTCTCTTTCTCACTTTGGTTTCGATTTCCCTCTTAAACAAAACTATCATTGTCATTGAAATTTCATGAAAATCGGTAAAGCTGTTTCGGATTATATAAGAAGCATGCAAAATTTCTCCTTTATATATATATATACTGACTGGCCCGTCTGCGCAGTGGGTAGTGACCCTGTCTTCAGCTCCGCGGGTCGCGGGTTCGATTCCCGCCGAGGGCCAACAATTGCTATAAATCAATTTGTACGTCTTCGAACCTGGGTGTATATTTGTATTTAAAAATTATATAAATATAAATTCGCCATGTGGTATCCGGCGGAATAGAATAGTTTCCCACATTTCTTACCATCCATCCATCCATCCATCCATCAGCCTATCGCAGTCCACTGCTGGACATAGGCCTCCCCATGTCTGCGCCAGACATCCCGGTTCTCCGCAATGCGCATCCACCTGGCCCCGACAACTTTCCTGATGTCGTCGGTCCAGCGAGACGGTGGACGCCCCACGCTGCGTTTGCCAAGACGCGGTCTCCACTCCAGGACTCTTTTGCTCCAACGGCCATCAGTCCTGCGACAGACGTGACCGGCCCACTGCTACTTCAGCTTACTTATTCTGCTAGCTACGTCGGTTACTCTGGTTCTCTCGCGGATAATCTCATTTCTGATTTTATCTTTGAGAGATACTCCGAGCATAGCTCGTACCTCATACATTTCTTACCGAGGTGTCGTAAAAGGCGACTAAGGTATGTTGATGGGACCGGTCGTAAAATACGTAGCCAAATCATGTGACAACATGTTTATAACATGTTGTGCCGACCCCACTTAGAGTGGGATAAAGGCAGGAAGATGATGAGATGATAAGTATAGGTATATTCACCAGTAGTCTGTCCATAACACAAGTATTAAGTTACTTAATTTGGGGACGGACAGTGTATGTGTCATATATTTATTTATTTATTTATTTATTTAGAACCTTTCAATAAGTGTTATTATAGCGTTAGTCTAGCTAAAATAATACTTGTCGACTTGAATCCTATAAGCTCTGTATGTTTCCCTTTTCACCGACATAATTTGAAGTGTCTGAACCAATTTAGTTCCACCATAGTAGCTGTCATATCGGATCGTTCGCCAATTACTCAGCTACCTACTTCCAGTGCTTTTCGACGGTCGCTTGAATTTATACGCCACGCTACGTCCGATCTATTATACTTGCGTTTTGAAAGCAAGTTATAATATAGTGTAATTTGTGCTAATACAAGTAAAAACTCACTTGTTTGGGATGCCAGTTGTGAAGACACGTGGCGGGAGTAGCAGCTAACAGTGTAGAACATGCCAAGAGGCTCAAATAGGAAGACAAAGATAAAAGCTTCATTTTTGTGCCTTTTGGTGTATAGACCTTAGGTCCATGGGGCCCGGATGCTCATACCTTTTCAAGGAGCCATCCAGAAGACTTGTAGAACGTTCCGGGGACCCGAGAGCTGACAGCTAAAGCTTAAGAGCTGGCCAAGGGCCTACGAATAAGTTTGGCCATACAAAGAGGTAATGCTGTCAGTATAGTATGTAGGAACTTTACCCCATTGCGACGGAATCGATGATCACGATTTAGTATATATATTCTTATCGAACAGAAGCGAAATTAGGTTTTATAAAAAGAGAAATACACGAATCAACCTAAGTATGTTATTAACATTAAATTATAACGAACTAGACACTATTCTAAACGAAATTAGTTTTCGCAAGACAACCGCTAAGTCCGAACGGCACGCGCAGAGTGAACAGGATGCTTTTTTTTAGGACACTAACTAATGCTGTTAGCACTAGAGGCTTTGACAGCGTCACCGAGAGAGTGGGCGAGCGCAGAAGCATCGCCGGAGATTGAGCGAATGACGTCAGCCGTTGACTTATATAGGCTGTCACAGCTTAGAAATCTGGATTCCTAACAATATATTACCTCTTCAAATACTTTGAACTTAACGAACTTCACTTTAACGAATAGTGAACGAAAACTATTAATATCTGAGGGTATTTGAATACAGAGGTCCTACTTACGGTTGAGTGAAGTCGATCGTGTAATCAACATTTAAATATCTCGGGTCACCGTGTCCCTCGTTAGGATGGGATTCTGGAAGGGATAATAACACTTTCAAGTTGACCTGACGAAGCGGCGAAGAAGGAAACCTCTTTGAACCTGAATTATAAAGATTACTAGTTTTTACCGCGACTTCGCTGAAGATTTAGGTTGATAATAGATGGTGCTTTTATAGTGTCATCCTATTCCTGTAGAATCAACAGGATTTCATTAGTCTATATGTTATTCCGGTGTATAAGGAATAATTGTGCCAAATTTCATCGATATTGGTTGGTAATGTATCAATTTTTCTATTCCATATATCTACACATCTTAGCAGCCTACATAAAAATTTCAGTTAACTTAGTAAAGTAATTTAGCCACAGGAATTATTTTACATATTGAATAAGACACATGATGTAGAAGGGTGAATGATCGTAACCCATTCCATTTCCACTTCGTATGTAACGCATTGACCTTGACCGAAAGACCACATACAAGTGCGAGGGAGATAGAACTTTAATGTTATTGTTTTATCCCGTCATTCAACAATTACTTGTTAACAAGATCTCGTATATATTGTAAAAATTAAAACTAACTAACTAACAGACTGAGCCGCAACAACGCATGACCGTGTCTGCTGGAAATGTATTAATTTGACGTCAAATACCAAATGTATGAATCACAAAACTCGTAAATGCGTATTGAAATGTTATTGACTTTAAGGTAATAAATTATGTATATTAAAATGATTTTTATTATATGCAAATGATTGAGGTCAAAGCATTAAGTTTTTAGTAGGTGTGACACCGTTTTATATCTTTTGAGTAGAAATAAGTGTTTTTGATACGTAATATTAGCTGTGTAATATCCGGCTGAGTAGAATAGACCACGCGCATTTCTTACCGAGGTATCGTAAAAGGCGACTAAGGTAAGTTGACCCGCCGTGTGGTATCCGGCTGAGTATAATATACTTACCTCATTTCTTACCGACGTGTCATAAAATACGCCTAAGGGAAGTCGTCCCGCCGTGTGGTATCCGGCTGAGTATAATATACTTACCTCATTTCTTACCGAGGTGTCATAAAATACGCCTAAGAAAAGTCGTCCCGCCGTGTGGTATCCGGCTGAGTATAATATACAAACTTCATTTCTAACCGAGGTGTCGTAAAATACGACTAAGGTAAGTTGACGTCAGGCAGACGGCCGGTCGTAAAAACGCAGTCGCATTTTACGACACTTCAGTAAGAAATGGGGGTGGTCTATACTCAGCCGGATTTCGCACAGATTTCGTCGGTCCCCACTTTGGGGGATAAGGGGGAAGAAAGTCAATAACATCTAGACGTCCCCAACAGTCAACTTCACCTGCTCGTGGTGTCCCCTGCTGGATAACAGACGAAGCTCTGGCGACCGACTAATGGCGGTATATCCATTCACCTAATCAGGCAACTGGCTATCAACCCTAAAAGTCTTGTGTAGAAGGCAAAAGTGGAAACCACTGCACTATTTTCCGAAAAGAGAAATGGCAGAAATGACAAAACCCATATAAAACAACCGAATGTATAACGGTATCTTCTGTAGAATAAATACCATTTGAAAAGGCTTCGTCTGGGGAAAGATATCTAGTACATTTCATCTTAAAGCACGTGGCATCCAGGCGGTGGCTCGAATAAAAGAGATCCTATTTCGATAACAGCGCAGCACAATTGATTCAAAACGTCAAATTGCAAACGTCGCTAGTACAAACCGTTCTTTTAACCGCAAATAAACAATGCTAGTATAGAAAACAAATTTGGTGGTAGTCTCTTGTGATACGTGTGGTAACTAATCCTGCATGTATAAGGTACGAGAACGGTAAGAGAACGGTTTTGCTTCATACACTTCGCATTACATAGAGTACCTAAGTTACCGAGGCTTGCTTAGTTTTGTAAAAGACCTAAAATAATATTTAAAAAAAAGGCGCCGATGACGTGGGATTCGAACCCGGGTTAAGAAAATTTTCGGTCCGCCCGTTACCCATCGTCTATCGTATTACGTTCGACAACTAAAAAATCATTTGCTTTCAATTCTACATTTTAGATTAGTTTTTGTCCGAAAACAGGAATAGAATGTTTTTTTTAAATAACGACCTAGTTCGATTTTCTCCCCCAAAACCCCTACGCGCCGAATTTCAAGAAAATCGTTGGAGCCGTTTGTGAGATTCATAGACTTTACATAGGTACAAGATAACCTCATATAAATATTGAAGATTTTCTGAATTACGCGGATTATAATTCTATCATTACTTTTGTAATTTGTAAATAATTTTTGACGAAACTGTGAGGTTTAGTTAGAGCATTTAGTTCATAAATGTGAAAAGACACCCAAACCTAAACGCTAAATCCGAAACGCTTTACTTCCGATGTCCATTACGGCTTTATCTATTGCAATTTTTACCTAATTACTGTCTAATTTGGGCCTATAGCAGTCTTCGTTATTTCGGATGCTATCAATTGAAATTATAAACTTTTGATTGGGGAAATTTTGGCAATTCCCTCGTAATTCCGAAGATTGCTTCTTTGAATTCTTAATTGAAAGGCAATTGATTATTATGATTCTTGTTTTGACGTAGCTTGGGCGTCATTTTGCTGCTTTATTTATTCGTGAACGTAGATTATTCGTTATAAATAATAGTCATCATCCTCCTGCCCTTATCCCACTCTAAGTGGGGTCTCATGATTTGGCTACGTATTTTACGGCCCGCTGCCTGCTTGACTTCAACTTAACTTAACACCTCGGTAATAAACGAGGGTTGTCTATTCTACTTGGCCTAATACCACACGGTGAAAATTTAAGCAGAGGTAATTATTGTTAACTCGATATAAGCTTTAAGTTCATCGCTTTGTTCCAGCTGATTAGCTGTGAAGGTGTAACACACGGTTGTGTACAGACAGACATCCGCATTAATGATGTATGCATACATATATCGACCACATACAGACAGACAGTTTTTGGTTTACTAACTACGTTTTATAATAAGTATAGAATAGATACGAAATTATCAATTAAAATATATAATAAAGGGTAACATTTTCAAAACCTTTTTTTTTGGTAGAGCCGTAATTACGTTAATGTAATTTACTTGTGACACTGTTATTAATATAACTTTGGAGCCTTCGAGAATGTCTAAATTGTTTACATGATTTATAGAATTAGGTGTTACTTTGCGATGGTCCATAATACAAAAGTAATGAGAATTCTCATTACTTTTGAAATTATTTACTCTTAAATTTTCCAAGTTTCCAATTCCAAATTTCCTGTAGGCGTTTTTGTTTCCTAATATTTATTAACTAAGGTTTCAGGATGTCGCAATCTTTGACGCAAAACTTTGGTCGAATTTTACTGAAATCCACCGCGAAAGTGTATCGAAATAGAAAAATCAAATTTGCAACACGAATGGCAAACTTCCTGGGGCATGTCACCAGACATGACGTTTGCAAACGGTTCGTTAAATGAAAAATAGCCGGAGTCACACCCTATTATTTCCTGTTTTGTTATTGTTTCATTCACTAACTTTAGACTGTTATCACATTGTCATATGTTCTATACAAATTTGTTTTACATTTAACTTTCTATACTTATTATAAAACAAAGTCCACAAAAACCTGTCTGTCTGTATGTGGATGATTTTCTCAAAATGTACTGAATGGATTATTGTATGGTTTTTATTAAACAGTAGTGCAATTTTTCCGAAAGTTTAGCTTAATGGTACATTACCATTTTATGTAAATTGTGTTGCAGATGTATTAAAGAAGACTAGCATTAAAGTAATGTACTAGAAAATTGTAGATCTACCCACATATTGCAAAAACCCCACGATTGCATGTCTCTATCTCTTATGTAACCATAATAATTAATTTTTTGGTCAAAATTTTAATTCAACAAAAGAATGCTTTCCGGGTCAGTATTTTATAATAACAGTAAAACTAAATGGGTAATTAATTCGTTTTATGACACACGCTATAAAATCACACTTAAAATAAGTAACTGGGTTTAAAAAAATGCAAAAAGGAAAAACGGGGTGGTAATAACAGCGGCTTGATCCCAGATATTTTTACTTCTTTTGTCCGTCCGATCGATTCTCCCATATATTTATTTAATATAAAAAAATCTTCAATTGTATCAAAAAAGTCAGCCATACATCTGTTAAGTAACTGAAAATACTCAAACAACCAATTGTTTAAAAAACGGTCATATATCGTGTCACGTATACAAAAGTCTAGACGAAGAAGTGTATGGTCAAGTGAAAAATAAGGTCACCAAACGTCTACCACGATCACAAGTAGCTGACGAACGACTCAAGTCGTTATAGTGCCAAAAACTTATGCCTAAAAAGATATATCTTGAGACCATAGACGCCATTTTCATAATTCACGAAAGTGATTCTCTTGAAATATAGACCCGGTTTATTGTGGACATATTGCAAGTGGAATTATTTGAAGCGTGAACCGGTGGATGCCAGCCAGTAATTTGATAATGGAGATTCGAAGGATGGGGTATAACTTATGGAAATTTCAGTCTCCCACGAGACCCCCTTCTTCTTGATAGTTTTTTATTGCTCTTATAGCCAGTAACGAGCACTCAGGTTTCAATTTGGAACATACTGTCAATAAATTGATATTAGTTACAGACATCTTTTTTAGTTATTGAGGAATTTAAAAAGTGTAAATATAGTTTATACCTGAAGTTTAAGCGAATACCATGTGTATTCGGCTATGTAGAATAGAACACCCTCTCTTACCGAGGTGTCGTAAAAGGCGACTATTGTAAGTTGAACCACCGTGTGGTTCCGTTAAGTAGAATAAACCACTCTCTTTCCTTCTTACAGAGGTGTAAATACGACTAAGGTAAGTTAAGTCAGGCAGGGGGCTATGATGCATCGATTAGCGGAGGGAGGGGCCACTTAGAGGTAGATCCCGACCCAGAGATGGCGCTCTCTGGGGTTCAAGGTAAGTTAAGTCAGGCAGGGGGCTATGATGCATCGATTAGCGGAGGGAGGGGCCACTTAGAGGTAGATCCCGACCCAGAGATGGCGCTCTCTGGGGTTCAGAGTTGCTGCTGGCGGGGCGGGGGGGCAATGTGTACAACGGTACCCTGTCCTTGCCACCAGCAGCGTGGTGGAGCACTGTCAGATTTTTAGTCGGTGAGAGTCCGACATACCCGCCGCTCGCCCCTGTCGGGCGGTGACGACCCATAATGGGTTTTCCTGACTTAATCCAAATCATATAACAACATGTTTAAACATGTTGTGCCGTCCCCACTTATAGTATGAAACGTGTTTGCTATGAAAATAGCAACCTAGATAAAGTTATACACAAATCCAGTTCTGCGCATCTAATTTTGTCCGAAATAACACGTTTCATATAAAATGGTCGTCGATACCATTGTAGGCAGTCGTTGACCCCGGACATAGGTCAAATAAGTCAAGATGATCGGCATTGTAAGTTGTTTTCACAACCTCTTACGCGATGATCCTATTCGCTAAGGATTGGGAGAGTGATTCTCAATTATTTGAACAACTTCAGGAAAATGTAGTAAGGGCACTAGTAATTGACCATGTTAGTAGATGACCGTTTTGAAAATTTAAATACTGACCGTTTTGTTTGTTGTAGTTAAAAAAAAAATTAATTAATAGGTAATATTAAATTTTAAACGCCGTGTGGTATCCGGCTTAATAGAATAGTACCACCCTTATTTCTTACCGAGGTGTAGTAAAAGGCGACTAAGGTAAGTCGACCCGCTGTGTTGTATCCGGCTGCGTAGAATAGACCACCCTCTTTCTTACCGCGGTGTCGTAAAATACGACTAAGGTAAGTTGATTTCAGGCAGGCGGCCGGTCGTAAAATACGTAGCAAAATCATGTGTCAACATGTTTATAACGTGTTGTGCCGACCCCACTTAGAGTGAGATAAGGGCAGGAGGATGATGAATATTAAATTTTGAAATATTAAACAATGGGCTACAGTTCTGAGTTTATGTGCAGTTGTTAATAGATGGCAACGGGTAATTACAAATTTATTTTTTACTAGCTACAACAAACGAAACGCTTATTACTTAAAACTTTATAAATAACGGTCAACTACTAGTGCATGATCAATTACTAATTTTTTTTTTTTTTTTTTATACAGGAAAAAACCCCTTATGGGTACCGCCACCCGACGGGGACAGGCGACGGTTATGTCGGACTCGCACCGACTAAAATAACCTGTGTGCTTCACTACGCTGCTGGTGGCGGGGATAGGGTACCCGTGAAGACATTGCCCCCCATCCCCGCCAGCAGCAACTCTGTACCCCAGAGTGCGCCACCTCTGGGTCGGGGCCTCTCTGAAAGTGGCCCCTCCCTCCGCTGAACGATGCATCGGAAGCACCAGATGCATCGAACGCCTCGGGGACCTTATAAGGAGGGCGTCCGATTGAACCCCGTTCGGAACGCCCGGAAAGGTCTCCGTTAGGGCGGCACGCGACGGTCTTGAGCGAGTCGCCTGCGCCCGGCTCGCCTGCGGCGGATTGGATCCAAAGACTCGACTTCCCGGATCCGCCCCGCCGCCTCCTTCCGCGAGATAACGTCCTCACAGAAGGAGGCCATCGCTGCCCACGATCGCTCCCTGTCCACCATGGCGCGGACCACAGTGGGCAGGGAGAGATCATGCCCCACCTGTGTCACGAGTTCCGCCCGCTAAACCGCCCAAGCTGGACAGTCTGCGAGCGTGTGCAGCGCCGTATCAAAGTCGGCGCCGCACTCGTGGCACTCACCAGTCGCTTCACGCTGGGCCACCTTCCACAGATACCACCCGAAACAACCATGTCCGGAAAGCACCTGTGTCAGGCGGAAGGTGAGGACCCCATGCCTCCTGGCGATCCAGCCCTGGAGAATGGGCTGGATGGCTGAAATCGTCCAGGCTCCTGCACTGGGCGATTCAAGCCGCCGCCTCCATTGGCGGAGGAGCTCTTCCTGAGCTGCTCTCCGCCAATCCACCTCTACCGCCGCTGAGTCTCCCCCTGGTGAACGGGCTTCGACTCTACGGCGGTAGGCCTGAGCTAGCACCTCAGCCTCTAGGTCCCATGGAGGGGACCCGGCCAAGGCGCAGGCCGCCTCGCCGGAGATGGTCCGGTAGCCCCGCACAAGTCTGACCGCCATGATCCTCTGCGCCCTGCGCAGCAGGGGCAAGGATCTCGCGGTCAGCCGCCCCGCCCATACGGGAGCGCCGTACAGGGCCATCGACCGAACCACTCCGGCGTCTAGGCGCCGGCAGCCTGCATTAGGCCCTCCCAAATTCGGGAGGAGCCTGCTCAGGGCTCCGGCGGTCGCCGTTAACTTAGGGGCGAGCCGCCGGAAGTGGGCCTCGAACGTCCATCGGCTGTCGAGGAGCAATCCCAGGTACTGTAATGTACCCGAGATTTCGATGGACGTCCCGCCCACTACCAGCCGGGAGCCCACTGGGGGCGCCATCCGAGGCCTGTGGAAACAAATGGCCTCGGATTTCTCCAAGGCCACCCCCAGTCCCAGCCGGCGAATCAGGGCCACAACGTGAGCCGTGGCCGCGGTCGCCATCAATTACTAATGCCCTTACCTTAAATGATATTTTTTACTATAGCTACGTATTTTTATGTCATAATTATGTCATAACGCCCTCAGTTTGATACGATATTATGTGAAGTACTACAAATTATTAGACCTAATCAGCTAGACGAGTAGACAGGTCATCCGGTGTTAAGTGATAATCTGAAGTGCTCTTTATTCTTTCCATGGGCGTCTGAAGAGTGCTTTAGATCTCCATGGCGATAGTTATCGCCTAACATCGGGCTAGCTGTGAGCTAGTTTGCACGATTATGTATTTCTTAGGTAAATCAAATATCACTCACGCTTTAAAAATTGTAGTGCTGGACTTTTTCTAACCTGAGGTTTTAGAACTTCTTTGAAGTTACTTTTTCTATTAAAACTTACATTAAAATTTAAAATTTATTATACGTTCCGTAAATTAAATATTGCAAGGAAAATTGAATGTCGAAATGTTAAATCACTTTCTCGTTGCGAATATCATAAAAAAGTACCAGTATTTCAAAAGCAGAATAAAATTTCCAAAGTTGATGTCGAAATATTTTCAGAACGGGTAAAATATAATTAATCACAACGGAATGAATTTCTTCAAAAGAGTCGCTCATGATTGTGAAATCGAAAAAGGGTCGCTTTGAACATCTTGCCTGGCTTCTGGCTGGTTCTGAAAGAACGTGTGCGCCCACGGCATTACCTCCATGCCAATCAGAATTCAGTGTGCAACTTTGTTTTCCCCGCTATATTCAGTCAATTTACATGAAACCGTTATGTAATATCAATTTAAACCTTCCTCAAGAATTGCAATTTTAGCAAAAACCGTTCAAAAATCTGTTCAGTAGATTTTGAAATAATCGATTTCATACAGAGAGAAAGCTTTGAAGGTACTTTATTTAAAATATGTATGTGATTGTCGACATGTAAGCTTGAATTGATCCAAATTACGTTTGTTGATCCAGCAGATATGCCTTGAAACCGTAGCAGAAAGATAGGCAGAACCTGCACTTTCTAGTAAGATGGGAGATACTAGTTAAGGATGAAATTGAAGTTCAGGACCTAACAAATATCCCATTCAAGGATATTATCAGGTTCGTAGTTGTAGATAGATCGTAACGGGTAGGTTAGAGCGCGTAGCATTGTCGGGATAGCGGTGAAACTCTTGAAACATGGAGAAATGGGTGGAATAGTCCAGCTAAGGAGTTAACCACCCGTCCTATACCCATGGCATCCCCGAGATTAGATAGATAGACAGACAGAATTTTCACATTTAAAATATTAAATTTGAAAATTATGTCTGTCTATCTATCTTATCTCTTATAATTAGTATGTATATTTGCACATCATGGCTAAAATCAACAAATTGATTCTTCCCATTGTTACTTGCAACCGACATATTTTATTAATTCTCAGCTCCTGTAAGGCCTAACAGAAATACAAACAAAAAACAGATGTCATCCTCCTGCCAATGGACACAAATATACAAACATATTGTCACATGATTTAGCTTCGTATTTTACGACCGGCCCCATGCCTCACGTCAACTTATACGTATTTTACGAAACCTCGGTAACAATCTGGTTGGTCTATTCTACTCAACTGGATAAGGGTAGAATATTTCTGCATGAATTTCAGGAACAAGGTTTCTAGAACTATTGTTCTCCCCCAAAACTCCTTAGTGTTGGGGGAGAAAAATAGTTCTAGATAAGTTTTATTTTAAAGTAATGTTGTTTTCTTCCTGTTTTCAGGGTCCAAATTTTTTTTGAAATATACGTTGAATACAATCACAATTTTTCGCTGTCAAACGCAAAGTAATGGTAGTTCATTTGGGGAACGGGCAGTCTAGAAAGATGAAAATACTTAGAATCGAGCCCCACTTGTCCTATTATTTTTAATTTTTTTTTTTAAATTTTATATTTTTTTATCATTTTAAAAATTACCGAGCTACGGTCACCCAGGTACAGTTTATAATATGTTTTACCAACCCCACTTAGAGTAGGATAAGGGCAGGAGGATGATGTTGATTCTGATGACAGCGGTCCATACTACGAACATATCAAGTAGCAATCTAATAAAATTATCTTATGCAGTCCCATTTTCTTCCCTTTTTCAAAAGAATAGACGTATGGATGATCAAACCATTCACAGAAGCAGGAATATTAAAAAAATACGACGACATAGTTAATGTATAGAACCGGCTATACTCACGTCTTATTCTATCGGGTAAGCCCGACTAGTTTCGACTAGTTATCGAACAGTTCCCGCCGCGATAACTAGTCGCGAACGTCGTGTAAAGAGCTCATGAATAAGAGCCCCGGATGGGTTCGAAACTAGTCGGGCTTACCCGATAGAATAAGACGTGAGTATAGCCGGTTCTATACATTAACTATGAATACTACTCACGATAGTTTAAATTTAAAAAATACGACGACGTTCAAAAATATCGCCACTGCAGTTAGTTTCTTAATAATGCGACTTGACTAATGGTTTTTGGGAAATTACAACCGTGTACATCCCGCTTCGGGGAACAGTTTTAATATGTTCCGCGAATTTATGCGGGAACTAACGCTTTGGATCGTAAATTACATAGTTTTGAGCACGAAGGTAACCGGTAAAGTATCCTGTGGTTTTTAACGGTGTTTTGATGATGCGTATCATTTTAAACAGCTTTCGTAATGTGCCGGTTATGTTAAATGTGATTACGTGTTGAGATTTGCAATCGTGTATTGCAGTGCCCTGTTTGCTTTAAAGAAATAGGTAATCTTAACTTAAGTTTTTTTTAGTGCAGTCTATGTTATTTTAGAAAACAATAATACGTTGTCTGGTTTAAGCTCATTGTTATCCTCCTACCCCAATCCCACTCTAAGTGAGATCGGCATAACATGTTTTAATGTTGTCTCATGATTTGGCTACGTATTTACGACCAGCCGCCTGCCTGACGTCAACTTACCTTAGTCGTATTTTACGACACCCCTTGGTAAGAAAGAGTGTGGCCTCTTTTACTAAACCGGATACCACTTATTCCACTCTAAGTGGGGTCGGCACAACATGTTGTCACATGATTTGGCTATGTATTTTACGTCCGGCCTGACTTCAACTTACGTTAGTCTTATTTAACGACGACTCGCTAAGAAAGAGGGTGGTCTATTTACTAAACCGGGTACCACACGGTGGGTCAACTTACCTTAGTCGCCTTTTACGACACCTCGGTAAGAAATGATGTTGGTTTATTCTACTCAGCCGGATACCACACGGCGGGTCGACTTACCTTAGTCGCTTTTACGACACCTCAGTAAGAAATGAGGGTGGTCTATTTTACTCAGCTGGATACCTGATATTTAAAGCAATGATTTTGGGCTGACAGACTGATCTGTTGGCGCAGTGGGTAGTTAGTGATCTTGCTTTCAGCTACGCGGTTCACGGATTCGATTCCCGTCGAGGGCCAAGATTTTCTATAAACAATTTGTTGGTTCTTCGATCCTGGGTGTATATTTGTATTTAAGTGTGTATTTAAAAATTATATATGTAGGTATATGTTCACCAGATGTTTCTTACCCTTATTTACCTTACTTTTGGAACGGACAACCGTGTGTGTAAGTGTCCCATATTTTATTGGTATTTTTTTGAAATCCCATATACTCAGAAATATCATCACTCATGTAAGGAACTCTATCTGGTAGCAAATGGCGTAACACAAACTTGAGAACTTTGTGGATAAGTTTTGAGTCGTAAACGTTTCCGTACTTTGGATTTATGTATGAGGGGCTCTCCCCTCCAATTCTTCCAAAATAACTGTAGCCGTTTGTGTTAAAGGCCTCCTTATTTAACTTTTGCGTGTCATGTAAAACACTTGCCGTCTGGTATCCGGCGGAGTAGAATAGACCACCCTCATTCCTTACTGAGGTGTCGTAAAAAGTGACAAAGGTAAGTCGACCCGCCGTGTGGTATCCGGCTGAGTAGAATAAAGTAAAGTAAGTAGCGGCCTGTTACTATCCCACTGCTGAGAATAGGCCTCTTATCTCCGTTTTTGGAGAGAAGGATTGGAGCTAAGACCTACCACGCTGCTCCAATGCGGATTGGTAGGTTACACATATCTCCAGAATTCTCTAGAGATATGCAGGTTTCCTCACGATGTTTTCCTTCACCGAAAAGCGTGTGATAAATTGAAATTATTAATTAGACACGTAAGTTTTAACAGAAAAAACTCATTGGTGTCTGCCCGGATTTGAACCCGCGACCTCCTCGAAAGAGTCGAACGGTGTTACCGCTGGGCCATCACAGCTTTTTTTTTTTGGGGAGTAGAATAAACCACTTTTATTTCTTACTGAGGGGTCGTAAAAATGCGACTAAGATAAGTTAACCCACCGTGTGGTATCCGGTTGAGTAAAATAGACCACCCTCTATGGATTTATGTTTGTTACTCTTTCACGGCGAATCCGCTGAACCAATATCAATCAAATTAAAATTGTTACAAATTATACTGGTACAAGGTACAATTATTCCTTATACACCGGAATAACACATAGGCTATAGAAATCCTGTTAATTCTACAGGAATAAGATGACATTGAAAAGCGTCATCTAAAAACAAATACTAAGTCATTAAAGAATATAATTTAGATACAAAAATAATAAGGCAAACTTAAACAATATCGGGTACAAAAGTAATGAGAATATTATTTTGCGATAAAAGGAAATATATGTAATGCTAAATGTAGAGTGTACTATTCGTTATCATACCTGATACATGTAGAAATTGTAAGAACTCATGCACTACCCGACACCGATGGCACAACAATACACAAGCACTGCACACATTCACTACCACACCGTAAGGCAAGGCAAACGCCTTGCGATTGCCTTGCCTTGCGCAAAGCTTTGCGACTTTGTCGTGGAGTCTATCTCCTGACGATGTTTCGGTTACGGGGCGAAACAATTGTTGAGATTGTGGTGACAAAATCGCAAAGCCTTGCAATTGCCTTGCCTTGCGCAAAGCTTTGCGATTTTGTCGTGGAGTCTATCTCCTGACGATGTTTCGGTTACGGGGCGAAACAATTGTTGAGATTGTGGTGACAAAATCGCAAAGCCTTGCGATTGCCTTGCCTTGCGCAATGCTTTGCGATTTTGTCGTAGAGTTTATCTCCTGACGATGCTTCGGTTACGAGGCGAAAGTGCATGAGGGGGTAGTGCATGAGTTCTTACAATTTCTGCACGTATCAGGTATGAGAACGAACAGTACACTCTACATTTAGCATTACATATATTTCCTTTTATCGCGGATTATAGCAAAATAATTCATTACTTTTGTATTATAGACCTCCGCAAAGTAACGCCTAATTCTATAAATTATTCAATATCGGGTAGACAAAATAAGTTAATGGCGATATATTCATCGCAACTTACTCTACTATTACTATTAATGGTTACTATATACCACGAAGATATCAAGGAGCAATCTAATAAAAATATCTAATAGAATCCCATTTTGTTCCCCGTTTATAGAATTCCACGCATCTTTAACACATTATCGCGTTGTTCATCAAACAATTCCACGGTGAAAAAATCTGGAATGACACCTAAATTATTAACGACTCATATCCTATTAATATTATAAACGTGTTAGTTTGTTTGACGCTTTGATGCTGTAACGGTTTAATTGGGTACTACATCAGCCATCAAAAGTGGAATTTATTACGTTCATATAAATCCTAATTCATGTCTGTCTGTTCGTTTATTACGCTTTCACGGCTAAGTCGTTGGTTAATTAAAGCTGGGTTATATTAATGAAATTTAGCACAATTAAAGCTCAGTTATATTTATGAAATTTTACACAATTAAAGCTTGGTTATATTGATGAAATTTAGCACAATTAAAGCTCGGTTATATTGATGAAATTCAGCACAGTTAAAGCTCGGTGATATTGATGAAATTTTGTACAATTAAAGCTCGGTGATATTAATGAAATTTTGTACAATCAAAGCTCGGTGATATTGATGAAATTTTGTACAATTAAAGCTCGGTTATATTTATGAAATTTAGCACAATTAAAGCTCTGTCATATTGATGAAATTTGGCACAATTCAAACTTGGTTATATTGATAAAAATTTTCACAATTAAACCTCGGTTATATTGATGAAATTTTGCAGAGATAAGCTTGGTTATATTGATGAAATTTAGCACATTAAAGGTCGGTTATATTGATGAAATTCAGCACAATTAAAACTAGGTTATATTGATGAAATTCATCACAATTAAAGATCGGTTATATTTATGAAATTCAGCAAAATTAAAGCTTGGTTATATTGATGAAATTCAGCACAATTAAATTTCGGTTATATTAATGAAATTAGGCATAATCAAAGCCTATAAAGTTACCATACATATACATCTTACCCTGATGTAACACCATCGAAAATTATAGAATAGGAAAATTTTTGTTTTTCTTTCGGGAACAGAGAATAAAACACATTATACATCATTGAGAGCATATAAACGCTTAAGTTAATGCGAGCAAAGTCGCGGGTACCTGTAGTATCTATATGTGTAGTAGTGTCCAATTAATGCTTGCATAACGCGTTGGGGTATCCGGTTGTGTGGAAAAGACCAACCTAAACTCTTACCGAGGTGTCGTAAAAGGCGACTAAGGTAAGTTGACTCACTGTGTGGTATCCGGTTTAGTAGAATAGACCACCCTCTTCTTACCGAGGTGTCGTAATACGACAGAGGTAAGTTGACTTCAGGCAGACGGCTGGTCGTAAAAACGCAGCCCAATCATGTGACAGCATGTTTATGACATGTTGTGCCGACTCCAGTTAGAGTGGGATAAGGGCAGGAAGATGATGATGATATTATTGTCAGCATCAGAAAAAAAAATTGAGGGTATATTAAAGTTGACGCAAACGAAGTCGCAGAAGTTGTTTCTATATAAAATTGTTTCTTGTAGATATGAGCGTTTGTTGTTTGTATTACGTCATTTGTAATGCATAATATCTAGATTGATGTGAATCCTATACCCGCTGACGAATCACAATTTCGCCGATCGCAATATCCGGTTGAAACGTTACGACAAATCAAGCCGTCCCAACCGAAGATCGGAGCCGATATAATATGTTTACGACCCAATGAAATTGTCGTAATGCGTAAATAACTAGCTGATATGAAACTGACGGGTGCTATTTTGGCTCGTATTAGATTCTAATAAATGAGTTCATCCGGCTCGAAGGACCATAAAAGTGTTTTTACCGCAACTTATCATTAGTAGTGGCCAATTTTTTATCTGGGTTTATTCTCGGTAATTAAATGTGAGTTGTTATATCTGGTCTATATCTAAGAAGATCTAGAGAATTGTTTTCCGAATCTGTTATATTAGGAAAGTTTCGAATATATTATAACAAAGACATGTTGTCGCCATTAACTTCCGCTTTGTATTTTATGGCAACACAGTCAAGAAACAAGAGTATCGCACCCTTTTTTATTAAAATGGTGGCAACACTGTGCTGTTTTTGTTTCCGGTGAAGTCTTCTTGTTGATAAAACGTTTCAGGGACATTCAGTCTTTGTTCGTCATTCAAGAGAAGTGCATCTCGGAACGGAAATTATGGTATTTCTATTACACCGTATTATTTTTGAAAGTGTACGCTTGACAACATGTTTATAACATGTTGTGCCGACCCCACTTAGTGTGGTATAACATATTAAACATTTGTAAAGACGCTGGTCTATATAAACCAAAATATTAATTATTTTTTTATAATTTTTGCTACTGTTCAGTTAATCCAAGCTCATGTCGGAATCTACTAACAATCTCCCTACAGCGTACGTTACACACTTACGTATTAACAAGTTACAGTTAGTTACGTCTTAACAAGTTAACTCTCATCCTGCCTGATGCTGATAACAAACTTTGATTGGTTGCTGGCCTTATTTGATGCTACCCTTAAACTTGTTAATTACAGACAATAAGGCTCAAAAGGACAAAAACCTTTTAGCTTTGTGAAGAGGGGGATAATGTTCTAGAAATGTAATACGAAGTAGATGTTTGGCTGCATACAAAATATATTTGGTTGTCAAGTTTCGTCTAATTTTTAGTTAATGAATAGAAACTATACTGAGTGTTATTTTATTGGATGAGCCCGACTAGTTTCAAGCCCAATAATAATAGATTAATTGTTTAATTGTTTAATTGATTAATTGTTAATAGATGGCAACATATTTATTTAAAAAATAAATATGTTGCCATCTATTAACAACTGCCCAAAAGCTCAGAACTGTAGCTCATTGTTTAATATTTAAAATTTAATTTTAATTATTAATGTAAAACAACGTACTAGGAACACGTGATTCCGCACTCAAAACTAGATGGCGCCACTGATCGTTTGCTCCGCGCTATCGAAGTGCTTTCGTAGTAATATAAGAAGTTATTAGATCGACATCGCTATCAGATCCTAGGGCTCTAAAGTGCATCCTACTGGAACACTACGCCTTAGCGCGTCTGAGACGGTGCATCCTCCGACCGGCACATCCATACCTGGAATGCTGTGAGGGACCCGTCGTCTGTCCGCGATGCTTTCCGTACTCGTCATTAGCACGCATTCTCTGCCCCGACAGTACGTGCGTCGGGTCATCGTATTACATTAATTAATATTTTTTATTAGCTAAGACAAACAAAACGCTTATTATTTAAAATTGAATACAAAACGGTCAACTACTAGTGCATGATCAATTACTACTACCTTAGTTGTTGATAAAAGCCAAAGCGGTAAAAATACACACAAAAGCAAAATTTCATTTTTGTAATTAAAAGAAAATATGAATTTGCATCGTTAACAATGTGAAACCTTACTAATTAAGCAACATAATTTAAATTAACCTTTTAGTTGCACATTGCTAGAATATATCTACCTACCCTCTAGTATTATTTATAAAAGAACTGTCACCAAGTAAGCGTAGAAGGCGACTATGAAAACCGTTTTATTTTTTCTTCGCAATATCATATGAGGAAAATTTTGAGACATATTGTCTACTTCCGTATTGCAACTGGGTCGGCATTATACTGGTAATACTGCTGTAGTAAAACTTGCTAAAACTGATTGCGAGTTAGATAAAATATGCTTACAAAACGGTATGTTTGGTTCAATTTGAGATAAGCACATCAATCGAGTCAATGTAGAGGCGCAGTTTACGAGCGCCGCGCGCCGCGTCGTCACTTCGATCGAGATAACATCCGCTTTCAGTCTCTTTTATTTGTAAAGTTGTTAAGATATTTCTGCGATTCCGAGTGTTTTATTTGTTATATTGAAATTAGTTGTCACTTTCTATTTTGTATCTTCTTACGAGGCCATCTTCTACTTGGATTGGAAGTCATCATATTAACTTCAATTCTATAAACTACTATATCTATACTTAAAACAAAGTATAAACTTAAAATAAAGATATATTTAAATGTTGGGAACACTGTTGGCACAGTGTTGCCAACATTTCAATAAAAAAGGGCGCGATACTCTTATTTCATGACTGTCTTGCTATAAAATACAAAGTGGAAGTCAATGGCGACAACATTACAAATTATCCTTCTGCATTTACAATATTAGTAAGTATGGTAACGTGATATTGCCGGCTTCATCTAGTCACCAAAGCCAACGATATAAAAAGTTTTCGCATAAAATACAAGGCGAATGGATAAAAAAAGTTAAAATATAAAAATCGCTGCAATAAATAAGAATTTTATGGTACGCGGAGTGTGAAGGAAATTCGATGGGATAAAAATGTTAGCATCGCCCGAATTGACCTCAATGTCCCCGATCCTGTAGGACCATAAAACAGAAATATCGCCATTAATAACTGCGGGTATGGAAAAAACATGATTGCTTTCGAAATACAGTTCTATCAGATAGTTTCCGGGATACCGATCAAGCTGAACAATGTTTTAGTTGAAATTGGTGATATAACAATCAACGTATTGATTTCATCTGAATAAGATTAACAATAAAGAATATTTTTTTATGTTTTACTTCTGTTCTACACCAGTAACTGAAACAGAAACTGTAACAGATGACAAAAAATAAATATGTAACAGGACGAAAGAAAATAAAATAAATAACAAAAAAAATAGCTTAGTTGACCAGTATGCCAGCACAAATAATAAAAAATAATGTAACTTCATTAAATAAATCAATATTCTATATATTATATTCGTCCATCACTGATTATACCAAAATAATATTTACGTTACTTTTGTATTATGGACTTCTGAAACACCTGATTCTATATAATACATATAAGTGGAAAAAATAATTATACACAATTTCAAAATTGATTCAATTGTACTAGTTTATTGTAATTAAAAAAAAATTAGAACCTTGGCCATTTTATTACAACTGAACTATCACTAGGTATACATTACTAGGTATTTGTATATATAATCTGCAGCATCTGTTTGTGATTACTCTACGGACGTGCGCGGGAGTGGTTCATCGAGTGTAACGTGTTGCCAATGTCAAGGTTTTTTAAATAGGTAATCACTTAGGGCCAGACAATGCAAATAATAACTAAGTACATATAACGATTGTTATCTAATATCGCTTACAACTTGCAATGACCTTTTAGCATTTACCTATTTGTACTTAAGACGTTATCGTATGTATTTATGTTTGTCTATGGAAAACTTGAAAAGTTGTTTCTGGCATAAGTTGAAATTTCACAACGTTCTGTGATATTGTTTCTACACTAATAATTTTCCCATGGAATCGGTATATTTGTGATTAAGCTACGGTACGGTAAGGTAAGGTAAATGGATATGTGACTAGAGGGAGGCCAAAAAGAGATGATTGGATTGTTTGAAGATGCATATAAAAGGAGTAGCGCCAGAGTTTACAAATCCAAAATCAAAAAATGACATATTTCATTAACAAGCATACGAGATTCTTGCAAATTATTATAAATGAAATCTCCTTTTGAGCATGAATTATAATGCTTGTGTTATTTGAACCCCCTCTACCTAGACAAATGACTAAAAGGAAAGAAAGGATTTATAGAATTAGGCGTTACTTTGCGGAGGTCCATAATACAAAAGTAATGAGAATATTATTTTGCTATAATCCGCGATAAACGCGCGATTTAATCGCGGATTATAGCAAAATAATATTCTCATTACTTTTGGAAAGAAAGGAAGAGATAAACATACGCTGACCCCATTTAGAGTGGTATAAGGGCAGGAGAATGATGAGTTCTCTTGAATATTTGACCAACTCTTAATAAAGTTACGTACAGTTTTGAATTTTTCATTTTATATATTCTAACGATATTTTTACGCATTGTAAAGCGGTTTGAAGTTTAACTCAGAAGAACCTGTCTTAGGTCTCGTGTTATAAAAATCAGGTCATGTGGTTTACTCAAGGTTGAAATATCTGTGCGCTATTGCTCTGTACAAGGGGGGGGGGACGCGGTTGCGCGGGATTGGCTCATCGGTGCGTGACGCGTGCCTTTCAATGTCAAGGTCGTTTTAGTAATGACGATCAGCTAGGTACGATACACAATGTTTATACGAATTGCAGACTATGTTCACGTGCTGCCTATAGTATCATCTACTTGACGAGTCCTGAATGACCTGAGTGGATTGGGAACTAAAAAAACTGATTTTGTCATGAGGTTTTTTAAAGTCGAAATAACTGTGCGCTATTTCTCTGTATAAAGGTGGGAGATGCGGTTGCGCGTCATTGGTGCGTGACGCGAACTCTTTCAATGTCAAGGTCGCTTTAGTAATGACGATCAGCTAGGTATGATACACAATGTTCGTACGAATTGCAGACTATGTTCACATGCTGTCTATAATATCAATTGCTTAACAACGGGTCCTGAATGACCGGAGTGGATTGGGAACTAAAAAACTGATTTCGTCATGAGGTTTTTTCAAGGTCGAAATAACTGTGCGCTATTGCTCTGTACAAGGGAGGGGACGCGGGTGCGCGGGATTGGCTCATCGGGGCGTGACGCTTGCTCTTTCAATGTCAAGGTTGTATTAGTAACGATCGGCTAGGTACGATACACAGACAATGACAGACATGACAATGTCCACGTGCTGTCTATTACTTTATTAAGTGTTAGACGATGGTATCTGAGTGTATTGAGCTGAACTAAGTTAAAAATTCGCTACTATTTATATAATAATATGTTGTTACTCCATCGCCCATGAAATCAGGAAACTCCGGTTTGATTCCTAGATGTTGCCAGTGAATGATCGGCTAGGTCATCCAGATATTGTATTTTAAACGCAACACCATTTATGCAAAAGTTTAAAATTGATCAATCTAAATAATTAAAATTAATCGATCACATATAGAGTGAGGTATTTTCATTAGTCTAATACACCTCTTCTTACTGGTAAGAAGACCAGAAATATGCCGTTTTTCATTATTATAACCCCTTTATGGGTATATCGGACTCGCACCGATTGAAACAACCTAAATGTTTCACCACGCTGCTGGTGGCGGGACAAGGTACCTTTGAACAGATTACCGTCATCTTTGTCTTAACTCTGAACCCCAGAGTGCTCCGGATCGGAGCCTGTCTAAAAGTGATCCTGAACTTCACTAGACGATGCATCGGGGACCGCCTCGTCTCGCCTCGTCCGCCTCGGGGACTTTATCTGGTGGGCGTCCGATAAACCTTATTCGGAACGCCCGACAGATCCCCGTCGGCACGCGATGGTCTTGAGCGAGTCAATAGGTCAATTTTTAAGTTTATTATTCTTTGTTTTCATTAACGAAATAGAAGTAAGGAAAAACAGTATATTTGCACGTGTGTTTACATTATCCAACGAGCATCATCGAGTATTATAGCGAGGCCTGCCCGCCAATGTCAAGGCCGCATCACAGAAATAGCTGATCTGAAATAGCTCGGCTAAATCTAGTCAGCAACTCTGTTCTCCATTGTTCGAACTTCGTGAAAGTTTACCCGTATTATGGTGAAACTTTGGAAGCTTACGTTACATATAGGGTTATCGTTATAGAAATTGGTTTATTTAATATTTTATTACTTATTTAATTCATTTTTGTGTGCTATAAAGAATAAACTATATTTTTAAACTGTTTACAATATTGGACATTTTTTTTAAATTTACCTTAAATATAGACAGTACCAAATTTCATTTATATTAAACGAGCGATTTAACGGACTATCGAATATTGGATTAACTTAATGATTACACAAAAGTAATTACAAAATCATTTTGCTAACCCCGATAAGGTAAATAGAAAAAATATATAATGCTATATGTAAAGTGGACTTTCGGGTATGAAAACATTTTGAGGGGAACAACTTTGTAATACATGATTTTTGAATATCTTTCACACGCAAGAAAAACTTTAATTTTTGCCGTTTTCGTATTTCTTTTTATTGTTGCTCATCTCCTATTTACTTAGCGTGATGTTATATAGCCTATAGCCTTCCTCAATAAATGGACTATCTTACACTGAAAGAATTTTTCAAATCGGTAGTTCCTGGAATTAGCGCGTTCAAACAATCTAAACAGCTTTATATACAAAATACAAATACAAAAATATTTATTTCTTTTCAATAATTCATTACAAAAATTACAGATTGTAACCTTCTAGTAGACCTTTCTTCTTTCTATATATTAGTATAGATGATTATAAAACGGCTACAAGCAATTTCGCACGATATGAGACACAACACAACGGTTGCGTTAATTTAAACACGTCAAGTCAACAACAAAGTTTACACATCGCTCTGTAATGTTGGTAATTAATTAGCAAGTGTTGTTATTAAAATCTGTACCGTGTTATTACAATCTGGAGCATCCTATTGTCGCGTCTCATATTCAAATTCAAATTATTCTTTATTCAAATAAACTTGTAAACCAATGCTTTTGAATCGTCAACTCTACTGCTGGTTCGGAAAGCTGTTCCTACCGAGAAGAGCCAGCATGAAACTCGGCGGTTGCTCTTTTAAAAATATAATTTTTGTTACTTGTTACATTGTCTTGTACAGGTTCGAAGAGAGGTATATCCACACATTTATATCATCAAATTAATCCTCAACAGTATAGTAGGCTTTCTGTATCAGCCTCTTTTTAACAGTGTTTTTTAACTGCTGCAATGGCGAAGCTAAAATTGATTGCAGAATTTTATTATAGAATCTTATACCCAAACCCACAAACGAATTACGTACTTTTGCAAAGCGCAAATCAGGAGCCCCAAGCTTATGTCGGTTTCTACTTTGTCTATTATTTAAATCAGTTATCGTTTTATAATATTATAATATTATGTACATAAATTAAATTGCTTAAAATATACTGTGAAGCTAATGTAAGAATACCTTCCTTAAACTTCTCTCGAATATTTACATATGTCCGTTGCAACATTTATCCAGACATGTTTCGTCGATTTTTAATCTGTAGTTATGGCGACTAAGGTAAGTTGACCCGCCCTGTGGTATCCGGCTAAGTAAAATAGAGCATCCTCAAATTTTTACCGAGGTGTCATAAAAGGCGACTAAGGTAAGTTGACCCACCGTGTGGTATCCGGCTAAGTAGAATAGACCACTCGATTGAGTGCCTTGAGTACTTGAGTTTATTCGAATAAAGAATATTTTTAATAGCATATCATCATCTTCTTGCCCGTATCCCACTCTAAGTGGGGTCGGCACAACATATTACAAACATGTTGTCATATGATTTGGCTACGTATTTTACGACCGGCCGCCTGCCTGACGTCAACTTACCTTAGTCATATTTTACGACTCCTCGGTTAGAAAGAGGGTGGTCTATTTTACTCAACCGGATAACACACGGTGGCTCAACTTACCTTACTCGCCTTTTACGACACCTCAGTAAGAAATAAGGTTGGTCTATTCTACTCAGCCGGATACCACACGGCGGGTCGAATTACCTCAGTCGTTTTTTACGACACCTCGGTAAGAAATGAGGGTGATACTATTCTATTCAGCGGGATACCACACGGCGTATTTTTAATTACATATATCTTTTAAAAATATATCTTTTATTAGTAATAGGATAAAAAAATCTTTGACATCAAGGGTTATAGAATCGCGATGTATGCAATCGTTTGAACGCTTTTATCTATGGTAAGCTATCCGACCTCGCATCGATATCGCTTGCACAGATTGGAATCGCTTATCTTGAATATGATTTAGAAAAAAAAAGATCTGCATGGATCGATAATGTAGGGTTTTCCTACAAAGTGTAGCATTATCGATCTATGTCTTTTTTATTCTTTATTTAAAAAGCTGTGATAGCAAAGCGGTATAATCGTTTGACTATCTCGAGGGGCAACGGGTTCACATGTCGGGGAGGCACCTTGAGTTTATGTCTTAAAACTTATGTCTCTAGAGAATATTACGATTTTGTTCGTGGAGCCTATCCTCCCGATGATACTTTCGTTTCGGGGCGAAACGGTCGTAGAGATTGTGGTAGTGAGTGTGTGTAGTGCTGGTGTGGAGCGTTGGTGTTGGCGGCGTCTTGTCCTGCATGTATGTGGTATGTGATTGTTGCTTCATACACTTAGCATTGCATGTATACTTTTAACAAGCGCGGATTACAGCAAAATAATTTTATTGTAAATTCTGTACTATGGAGTTCCGCAAAGTCGTCACTCCTAAAAATTAGCTTCTATTTGCCCCATAGACTACAAGTGTATGCATTTGTAGTCTATGGGGCAAATAGATAATAGCGTGCCAGCTTAACAATGTTGCATTTTTTTATCAGCGCATATTTATCCTTTAATTGCATGCACGGACTGTTGTTTACTGTTCTTACAGGTTATTACAATGTCAGCATTATCATGAAAGCTTGTCTATATTTAACTACTGCTTTTAGAAATTGTAGTCACGATGTTTATTTTTATTACATATTATTTTTGATGTTATATGTCCTTTTATTTCTTACTAGGAGTCCCGCCCCAGCTTCGCACGGGTATAAAGCATATAGCCTATGTCACTCAGTGATAATCACAGTATTTCGCTACTCCATATTGAATTTTATTATACATATAAACCTTCCTCTTCAATCACTCTATATACTTAAAAAAAACCGCATCAAAATCTTTTGCGTAGTTTTAAAGATTTAAGCAAACATAGAGATATAAGGACAGACAGATAAAGTGACTTTGTTTTATACTATGTAGTAACGTTTATAGCTACTACTATTTTGATAATTGTCATATTTTTACCATACTTATCCAAAGACTAAATTACGTTTAGCTGTCATTTATGATTTGTTTTTCCATGTCATAGTCGTTCTTGTAATACCACGATTTATAGTGACTTGACGGGATAAAATAAATGCGGTCGAACGGGATAAAAGGTATCCTATGTCCGTTTCCTGGTTCTAAGCAACCTCTACACCAATTTTCGGCCGAATTGGTTATCCGTTCTTGAGTTATAAATAGTGTAACTTAGACCAACTTTCTTTTATATAGATTAAAAAAACCGCTTATACTACGAATAATACACTGTATAATTATTTTTATAATAAAATTCCATAATCTATTTTCGACTTGCTTGGACGTGTGGTATCCGGCTGAGTAGAATAGACCACCCACATTTCTTACCGAGGTATCGCAAAAGACGACTATGGTAAGTCGACCCGCCGTGTGGTATCCGACTGAGTAGTATAGACCAACCTCATTTCTTACCGAGGTGTCGTTAAAGGCGACTAAGGTAAGTGGACCCGCCATGTGATATCCGGATTAGTAGAATAGACCACCCTAATTTCTTACTAAAGTGTCGTAAAAGGCGACTAAGGTTAAGTTAACGTCGACTGACCTTAATCACCTTTTATGACACCTCGGTAAGAAATGTGGATAGTCTATTCGATTTAGGCGGATATCACACATCATTTCTAACTTAATTAAGCCTTATTTTGAATTAAGTCACTTTAATACTATGTGCGAATTGTTATAATTTTTGCTTAAAACAAAAAGAGTATTTTCTTTTTTACTGTCGAACCTATTGCTTTGTTCAAAATGTACTTCATTCAGAACGATCGTGTTACATTTAGAACAATAGTAAATGTACAAAAAGTGCAGACAGACAGGGAAAATGTCAAAAAGTCGTAACGATTATGCAAATGCATTATGCCTAAGCATTGTCTTTGACACGTGAACTAGAACGTCACGCCAATTGTGACCTGACATGTATCAAAACATTAAATTGATCCTTAATACCCAAGCAATAAATACTATTTAGCAAAATTGACTTTGTAATGTATAGACAAACGTTTTATTTTTAAATTGATCCTTATTTACTAGGTATTAGAGTGCACTATGTTTTATATTTGCGAACCATAATGTATTATATTACTTTAGTGAAAGGGACTGTTTTACAACGTTCGTTTTACCATAGATAAGTTAATTAAAGTTCTATTTTTAAAACTTGGGATAGCTTTACCTTAACTATGATTCAAACTTCAAACCCCAGGCATCTCATAATTCTTTTTTTAACCTAAATTTAAACTTCAACCGACTGGCCCGTTGGCGCAGTGGGTAGTCCCTGCCTTCAGCTCCGCGGGTCGCGGGTTCGATTCCCGCAGAGGGCCAATATTTTCTATAAATAAATTTGTTGGTCTCTGAGTCTGGGTGTATATTTGTATTTAAGTATGTATTTAAAAATATATAAGTATATATTCATCAGTTCTCTGTCTACCATAACACAAGTATTAAGTTACTTACTTTGGAGACGGTCGACCGTGTGTGTAAAGTGTCCCATATATTTATATTTAAACTCAAAAGAAACTGTTTTTGAGTCGTCAACTCAAATGCTGTTTCGGAAAATTGCTTCTACCGATAAGAGCCACCAAGAAACCCGGTCGTTGCTCTTTTCAAAATATTATTCTTATTTTCGTGTAGATTATTTCTAGGATACATGTAAATTACCAATTTGCAACGTAATAATATGACAGATATATCGCACGCTTAGTATTAAAGTGACTTAATTCAAAAAGATGTTCTGTGTCAAATTGGAATAAAGCGTAGTGTCTACAAAACTCGCAAGTGTTAAAGCGACCCATGACTTGTAATAGCAAGAGCAAGAAAACACTAGTGTTTTTAATGTCAGCGTGACGTCATAAATAACATTGAAATAAGGATAATACTCACTTAAACCTAATTCGGAATTCGGTCACTTTAATACTAAATGTATGATATGCTCTAAGTGCATCTTGCAATTAGGAAAGAGATGAAACAAAAGTTTTATCATTGGCTCTATCTTTAATTTCATATTATACAAAATTTCCCTTTTCTTCTAATTTTATTTAAAAAAAATCGATAACTGTACCAAATTACCTGAACTACTACAATCAAAAAGAAAACTATTTAACCCGATCATCATCATCTTCCTGCCCTTATCCCACTCTAAGTGGGGTCGGCATAACATGTTATAAACATGTTGTCAAATGATTTGGCTACGTATTTTACGACCGGCCGCCATCCTGACGTCAACTTATCTTACTCGTATTTTACGACGCCTCGATAAGAAAGAGGGTGGTCTATTCTACTTATCCGGATACCACATGGTGAGTCAACTTACCTTAGTCGCCTTTTACAACACCTCGGTAAGAAATGAGGGTGGTCTATTCTACTCAGCCGGATACCACACGGCGGGTCGACTTACCTTAGTCGCCTTTTACGACACCTCGGTAAGAAATGAAGGTGGTCTATTCTACTCAGCCGGATACCACACGGCGGGTCGACTTACCTTAGTCGTCATTTTACGACGCCTCGGTAAGAAAAACTATTCAACCCGATATTACCGATAAAATGAGTATTGTTTTTAAATTAAAAAACATTCCATATTTAAATTCGAAAAGTAGCCAATTAAAGCTAGCCGCGCACGTCGCCTCGCCGCATTTTGATTCATTCAAATCGCGCCCCATTGTAGCGGGCCGCAATTGTGCCGCGTAATTTATTCCTGCATTAATTTGTACAAAAATGTCGGCCACATTAATAAACGACACATGTTTAGACCGTGTTTCTTTATTTAAAACGTTTTTATTAGTTTTGTTGTATGTATAAATACTATAAATAAATAATATAATTATACAATTCGACAAATTAAAAATTTATAATTTAGAACATAGACAATAAATTAATTTTCTAAATCTCGATAAGAAGAAATAATTAGGTTTACAATATTGTTACATTTTATTTTGCTGTAATATTTTATTTTGTAATATATTTAAATAATGTACGCGTCCCTATTACATGCCTTGGTAACCTATAATTAAGACTACATTTCATTGAATAGTTTGTAGAGTATTTTATAGTATTATTAATGTAAGTCTTCTTGGTTATCCTAATAAAATAAAAATAAAATAAAGATTCGAGATTCGACAAAATCATTAGTTCAAACAAATTATATAAGAAATATTGTTTAAATTTTGTTTTTTTTGCATGAGATGTAGAGTGGGATAAGGGCAGGATTATGATGATGTACGACTAATATGCAACAACATTAATAAAGGAATCTTATATCCGAATTTTCGAACGTTACGTAAATCTTTAATAACTATTGAATCACAAAAATGAACTCCGAAAACGGATATCGCGTAATTGTTACAGAAGAATATTGTCATTAAAATATCTTATTATTTCAGTTGAGTGGACAAATATAATTGAGTGTGCCGGAAATTGGGGAGGGGGTATTGTTGGCAAGTTATATTCGGGATAAATACGTCTCTATTTATTATCTGTCATTATATTTTTCGGCTGTTAATAATGACTTTGCTGACGGAAATATATTCCATTATATTCCATTTCGTATACAAGATGCACAAAATTGGTGACCTAAAGGATATGCGAATCTATATGCATTAACGTGCCATTAAAAAACTGTTTAATGAATAAGCGTGCCATCAAAAATGTTAAGTGATTATTGCAAAAATAATAAATAGTATATTAAAATACTTATAAAAGATTTCCAAAATATATCAAAACAATTCCTAAACACTTTATTACTCTTAATTACTTTAATAACAATTATTTCTCGTCAGAACAGAATGCCGCCAAAATGAATTCCTCTTCCATTTTTAAATCTCCTCTTAAGTTGAGTTTACAATATTGAAACTAATGACAATATTTATACTTCCTGGTACATACACAAAACTGAATACAATAATTATTATCTTATTATGCAAATGTTAAAGTTGCTAACAAGTATAACTCTAACTAAACACTCTTTATTTAATACCAAAAGGAACATTTTCAGTGTTTCAATTATACGCTTAGTTTATTTATTGTCCGCCGTGTGGTATCTGGCTGAGTAGAAAAGACCACCCACATTTCTTACCGAGGTTTCGTAAAAGATGACTGGTAAGTCAGACAAGCAGTCGGTAGTGATATACGTAGCCAAAACACGTAACATGTTTAAAATATCTTCCGATCGCGCTTAAAGTGAGATGAGAAAGGGAATGATGTAACTTAATTTATTGTAATAATACTCGCGACTTTGTCCACTTTAAACATGTAAATTCCCTCAATAATGCAATATGTTTTTTTCATTGTTCACGGACAAACGAAAATTGTTTTTTTTTACCATCCCTGTCCTAATCCTTTACTCATAGACAATCACCAATTATAGTATGGCGCTGTATTTTTCACATATCGAAAGCTCTAGGTTTCCTTTACCCTTTAAAAGCCGTTCGAGAAATAACCATATTGTGAATTAAAGAAAAATATCTGGGTGACGGGTAAAAAAAAAATATCTGGGTGGGTAAGGGTGGTAATTTTTTACAAGAAAAAAACTTATAAAAAAACGATTATTTAGTTGGGGATCGATCCATGGCATTTACATTTCTCGAGTCTACCCGTTACCCGAATAAGCTACGTCGACTTGACAGTTAATGACGAAAATTCAATTCAATATAAATGTTAGTGTTTTTTAATGCCCAAAAACAGGGATAAAACAATTTTTTTTTTACATAAAACCTAGCTAGATCAATTTTTCTCCCCCAAAACCTCTTACATGTTGAATTTCAGGAAAGTCGTTGGAGCCGTTTCCGAGATTCGGAAAAAATATATATATATATACAAGATTAACTCATTTAAATATTAAAGATAACTACATAAACTAATATCGTTTGTTTCATTAAAAACATTTTTCATTTAGCTCGTGTCACGTCGTGTGATAACACGTTTGGCGCTGCATTGCAATTTAATAAAGATTAACATGCGCGTATAAATAGCCCCTCGCCCACCTCATGCCCCTACCTTGAGTAAAAGTAGCGGCCTGTTACTATCCCACTGCTGAGAATAGGCCTCTTCTCTCCGTTTTTGGAGAGAAGGTTTGGAGCTAAGACCTACCACGCTGCTTCAATGCGAATTGGTAGGGTACCTACACATATCTCCAGAATTCTCTAGAGATATGCAGGTTTCCTCGCGATGTTTTCCTTCACCGAAAAGCGTGTGATAAATTGCAATTCTCAATTAGACATATAAGTTTTATCAGAAAAACTCATTGGTGTCTACCCGGGTTTGAACCCGTGACCTCGAAAGAGTCGCACGGTGTTACCGCTGGGCTATCACAGCGCCCTTGACTATTACGTAGAAATCTCGTTCTCACAGAATTGTGCACAGCTCGCAAATAACTATTCTTTCAGTGTAAACAAAAATCAAAGTTCAGCTTGATTTTTACTGGAAGTGCAAATATATTTTTGCCGTTCTATATTTACATTTCATAGAATGCGCAGTTGCCGGAAATTGTGCAGCTCTAGCTGAGTTAACACGTATAACCATATCACTTATTATCTAGGTCAGAGTTTAAGGGGAAGTTAAAGTTGCGCCCATTCTAGAAAAAACGAGAAGTGAAAGATCGAGAAGGTATGGACATGTAATGGCCCAAAAGATGTATGGGCCTCATAAGAAGGCTCAGAGTCGCACAGCGAGCGATGGAGCGAGCTATGTTCGGAGTATTTCTACGTGATCAAATCAGAAATGAGGAGATCCGTAGAAGAACCAGAGTCACCGACATAGCTCAGCGGGTCGCGAAGCTGAAGTGGCGATGGGTACATAGTGCGGAGAACCGATGGGCGTTGGGGTCTCAAAATGTTGGAATGGCGATCCCGCACCGGAAGGCGCAATGTTGGAAGACTCCCTACTAGATGGACTGACGACCTCAAAAAGGTCACGGGGAGCCGCTGGATACAAGCGGCACAAAATCGTATGTTCTGGAGATCCCATGAAGAGACCTATGTCCAGTGAATGTCCATCGGTTGAAGAATAAGATGAAGGTCATCTAATGAGGAAATATGAAGCTTTTGTGATCTAACGAGTGTTATATATGAATGTAGATTGTTATCAGTTATTATCTAGGTCAGAGTATATGGGGAAGTCTGAAAGTTGCGCCCATTCTAGAAAAATGGAGAAGTGAAAGATTGAGAAGATATGGACATGTAATAAGAAGTTAAAATGCTTTTGCGACCAAACGAATGTTATATATGAATGTAGATTGATATTAGTTATTATCTATATTAGAGAATAAGGGGAAGTCTGAAAGTTGCGCCCATTCTAAAAAAGCGAGAAATGAAAGATCGAGAAGGTATGTAATGAGGAGATATGAAGCTTTTGTGATCAAACGAGTGTTATATATGAATGTAGACGGTTATACGCGGTTATGTTACTATAGAAGGTTATTTGTACTTTCATTTTCTTCTGTGTGTTTCTCTTTTTTATATGCTTACATATACATTAGGAGGAATAAATTACGGTTCTTAAGTCACAAAAACAAGAAGCGGCTATAAATTGGCCGGTGTAATTGGGGGGCGCGGCTATGTAAGAGCGGCTGTGCATTATGTTAGGTTACATTACGTGGGAAACGAGAACGTGGTCAAGCGTGAGTCGTGCATTTGACCTTGAGTTACCTTTATTGTATAGTTTTGATAAGGCAGACGTCCTTTAATAGATTGCTAGATATAAGCATACAATGCATGCAACTAAATTTTTTTTATATTTAATGCCATCTGCGTCTTTCGCGCCAACTTAAGCGCTTAAGTTGATGCTACTTCCCTTCACATACAAAATAAATAAATAAATAAATCCCCTTCCCTTTAATACCGCACAAACAAAATCGAAATAAAAAATAAAAAATATCAATAACTTTTAAGTAAACTTTTTGTCGTGTCTCAATTGATTTCATTATCATTAATAACACGAAAGTTCACGTTTCCGTGTTTTTTTTTATTCGTTACATCTTGTACACTATCTCGATCGCACCGAACGGAGTCAAGGCCGCGTGACGTCATCGGTACAATGTTGCCCGGCTGCAACGATATATGTAACGATATTAGTGGATTGAATAAAATTACTAGTATTGATCGCTTACTTGTAAAAGTCAAGGCCAATTGATTGTATTTTTTTAAAATTAATTCTTAAATTGAATGCATCCTCCACACAAGGGTTGCCACCCGTACTATATTATATAGTATCGTACTATATTTTAGTCAATTGTAGTCTATATATTATAGAAAAATAATACAGGACGAAAAATACTATATTTTTATCGCTAATTCAATTGCCGCGCTTTTTTTAATCAACTGTGAATGAACGCACCCGCAGCACTGCATAGGGAATGTTTGAACGAAACTCATTCATGTATTTACGGGGCTTAGTTAGTTAGTAACTCCAACTCCTTTGTCATTGTCCAGCTAAAAGTGATAATAAATAATCATGGAAAAATAAATAATGATTGAAAATTTTTCTTAAAAAAAAAACCTTACTCGACACATTTTTTTAAAATTATAATATAGGCAATGGCTTTTAGCCCTTACGGCTTTTAGTTTCGTTCAGCATTACATATATTTTCTATTTGTTGCGTGGTATCTGGCTAAGTAGAATAGACCACACATTTCTTACCGAGGTGTCGTTAAAGGCGATTATGGTTAGTTAGTCCGCCGCGTGGTATCAGGCTAAGTATAGACCACCCTCTTTCTTACCGAGGTGTCGGGATATAGGAAGGTGAGTCGACGTCAGCCAGGCGACCGGTTGTAAAATACATAGCAAAGTCATGTGACAATATACATTTATAGCATTTTGTGCCGACCCACTTAGAGTGGGATAAGGGCAGGAGGATGATATATTTTGTATTTGCTTTTATCTCGGACTATAGCAAATTCTAATTGAATAGGTATTGTTTTTTTTTTGACACTTTTATTTAGTGCTACCATAATTTCAAATCACGAACCGTTGTTAAGGGTTTTTACCGTTAAGCGATGACGGAGTTACCTATTTAAAGTTTTTATTTAACTTATGCATGCATGCATAAGTATGCATGTATGTTTGTATGTGAAGGTGGAATGTTGCAAGTTAAATTTGACGCATTTCCCGGTATCCGATTGATATAAAATTTTACATACTAGTCCAGTTCTGATGACAATGTATGTTTATGGCCTGATGCTGCTGTCAGGAATGGCTCCAGAAATAAAATTTTATAAAAGCTTTTATACGTTTTTCTGGTAAATGTGATTCATTGTATTTATAGGTTTTTATAGCCAAAACACATCTACAAAGGCGAGTAGGGCTTCCTCAAAATTCTGTCGATCAAAAAGAAACATTTGTGCTTTTTAATATACCGTCCAAGCTCATTAAAAGTAACAGGTCCTTTTCATACGCCCCAACATTTTATTTATAAAACAGGGTAAACTTATATTTGTTCGCTCGAACATGAAAATGAGTGAAAAGTATATTTTTCTCTACATTGGATTTTCGTTTTCCCTTTGTGACTTCTAACAGAGCATTGCTCAAAGGCAATACTACTTTATAGAGATAAAAAAATTCGTTTTCGACAAACATACACCCGCGTCTATATCTCCGATATGAGGGTTATAACGTTTTGTAAATATTTTTTCGAAATTTTGTTTTCTGTTTACTCGAGCTTTAGCCGGCGGGTATGCCTATTCAGGAATGCTTTTGTTGTTGTTAAGTTTTTGTATCTAGTTATAAAAGGAATGATATATTTTGTCTATTTTAATAAAAGGATTTATTCGTATATGTATTTTTAATATTTTAAATGAGTTAATCTTGTATGTATACATGTAAGAGTTGGAGATCCAGGGGAGACAAAGTCATCATTATCTTGATTATCCATTTTATTATATCATTGTACACAATAGTAAGCAATCACACTACTAACTATTAAAACACCATTTAATACGAATCTCTTTAAATCACAATCACTTTACTAATTTTAATCTAAAACAAAACTATTTAAATAAACATAAGATCGACTTCACCCCGGTTTTTTCGGGGAACACAAATCGACCATTAATTCGTAAGTTGCATCACCAACACACGCGAGCAATGTGGCCACTTGAAGGTTAGGTTTTACATCGTTTGCGAGAAAGTATTGTTCCATCCTTTCAATATAGGTGCTCCATATTCCCGAACTAAGATCAAATTCACCTAAGCGGCCGACCGACATTTTAAACTTTAATGAAATAACTAATAAATTCGATACCGACTGCGCCACTGTAATGTATTGAAAATAAAACGCATAGTCCGAGCAACAGTTTATTCCGAACTGACAATATGTTAACAATTTTGCAATTACCTACTATTATGTTATATTTATATTACAACTATATTTATAGTAAAAATACCCACAATACACTATACTAGGAATACCACAATTCCCGTTCCGAGATGCACTTCTCTTGAATGACGAACAAAGACTGACTGTCACTGAAATGTTTTATCAATAGGAAGATTAAACCGGAAACAACAACGGCACAGTATTGCCACCATTTAACCAAAAAGGGCGCGCTACTCTTGTTTCATGACTTTGTTGCTATAAAATACAAAGCGGAAGTCAGTGGCGACAACAGTCTTGTTTTTCTATTCTATGTACTTGAATTTACTGTCAATTGTAAAGTCATGGTAGCTCATTTGGGGAATGGGCGGTCTAGATTAGCAAAAATAATAAATAGCCGCATTTTCTCTATTATTTTATCTTTTTTTTCAAGTTTCATCTTTTGTTATGTTCTAAAAAAATTAAGTAAGGTCACCCAGCTAATTTAATTGAAATATTCAAACTTATAGTAACTATAAGCAAAAAATTATATTCATTGCCAAGGTCACTCCAAAGCATACGTGACTCAAAGGAAAAATTATAATATATTTTTAAATGTCAGTCGTTTGCGCAGATGTCTGCTGTGGCCTCGACATTGACATTGAGAAGCGGCACTACCATTTATCATAAAACTCGATTAGTTATCACTTTTAATGACACGATGACTACTTTTAAATATTAAATATAAAGCCCACGTATCAACGTGATATGATTCCGATATTATAAATTATATCTGGCATATAATAATTAAATTTCGTTATTATTATTGCATGTTAATAATTAGTACGCCGTGTGGTATCCGGCTGAATAGAATAGTACCACCCTCATTTATTACAGAGGTGTCGTAAAAGGCGACTAAGGTAAGTCGATCCGCTGTGTGGTATCCGGCTGAGTAGAATAGACTAACCTCTTTTCTTACGGAGGTGTCGTAAAATAATAATAATAAAGCTTTATTAAGTCCATACATTTATACAAAAACAATCGATTAAGTAAGAATAAAAGAAAAAATATTTTTCTAAAAATTACATTATAATGTCTAATTTAATTATGTCGCGATTCTACGTAAAATACGACAGAGGTAAGTTGACGTCAGGCAGGCGGCCGGTCGTAAAAACGCAGCCAAATCTTGTGACAACATGTTTGTACCATGTTGTGGCGACCCCACTTAGAGTGGCAGGAATATATAAGGGCAGGAAGATGATGTTGTTTATAATGAATTAGCATTGTAAAAAAAAATATTTTTGGAATAATGATTTTCTATATTCTATATTGTTCTATTTTTGAAAGGTTGATTCTCTCGATACAGGGCGACCTAGTGCGATTATCCATAGATCTCTGCCACAATATTGTGTATTATTTTAATTAATTAAATTTAAGCAGAATTATTTGTACTTTATGGAATGAAATAAATAAATTATTGAATTAAATGAAATTATTAAATATTTATTATCTTTTAATATAGGCTATTCTGCTACTTCGATTTTTTTTCAAATTTTATGTTGCAATGCGGATATATACGAAAATGTGATATCACATTAGTCTTGCTCAAGTTGATTTTTATTTTATAAAATACTATCTGTGCCAGCGCAGTGATTTTATTAAAAATATATTTAGAACTGTACTCAATCGTTGTTATATTCTATACCAGCTGTGCCTTCCGGCTTTGCCCTCGTGAGAATCAGTGTATGTATTTCATTGAAATTTTGAACATACAAACAGAAGTATTTATTGTGAGTTACCGATAACACATAGAGGCATGCTGTCGCGGACTTTTTTGTTGTATTTTTGTACATCTATAATTCTCTACTTCAGTACTATAGTGTATCTCTGCTGGTTTGCACGTCGCACGCGATTAGAGCTCCCAGTAGACAATTTTTTTACAACCGCGCATCCTATTTAGCACAATTAACATAAAACCGTAATGTAATATTAACCTTAACCATCCGGCAGAAATACACTACCTGTTAGTAAAAATCGCACAAAAATCCGTCCAGAAGATTTTGAGAAAATCGAAACTATACATACAGCTTTAGGGGACTTTGTTTTATAAAAAGTAGTACCTGGTTGACCGAGCTTTGCTTGGTAATTTTTTACAAAATAAAGAAAAAGAAATTAAAAAAAAGAAAAAAATAATAAGGTAGTTGGGGATCGATCCTAGGTATTTCTCGAGACTGCCCGTTTCCCGAATAAGCTATATTGACTTTACAGTTTACGGCAAAAATAATATTTTATATTCAATATAAATTATAGTATTTTTTAATGCCCAAAAACATTAAAACTAATAAACTAACTTAAACTGAATAAATTAACTCACTGAATCAAGAAACTTCATTGAATGCAAAACTAAATTAAAATGAATAAATAAACAGATAAAAGATTTTATTTTTTTTACATAAAACCTAACTAGATCGATCAATCGATTTTTCTCCCCCAAAACCCCCTACGTGCTGAATTTTAGAAAAATCGTTGGAGCCGTTTCCGAGATTCCGAAAATATATATTTACATACAAGATTAACTCATTTAAATATTTAAGATAGATGACATTTAAATATTTATAAATCACGATTTACCTGTTACAAATAGCAACAAATAATACTATGACTAATACATCGTTGTAATAATTTCTTAAATGTCACTCATTTACATAGTTGTTTGTTTTGGCCTCGACATTGACATTGAAAATTGACGATACTATTTTATCTGTCAACTCGATCTGTTATCACATTCGAATTTTGATTAGTATCATACATATAAAAGCATAAATATATATTATATATTTTATTAAAATATATAATATATATTTATGCTTTTATTTTATTAATATATATTACATATAAAAGCATAAATATATATTATATATTTTATTAAAATATATAATATATATTTATGCTTTTATATGTAATATATATTAATAAAATATTTTAATAAAATATATAATATATATTTATGCTTTTATATGTAATATATATTAATAAAATAACCACATACATAGGATAGATACCACAAACACTCACTCACACACATTCACATCCACATACACACACTACACCACACACATTCACGCACCACATTTTTGCACATACATACGCATAAACAATATGAGTTAATATTATTTTATATTTTGTTTATACACGTTGTAAGTATGTATGACAATGGAAGGCACTAGTAACCAAGAATACAAGCTAGGCTTAGTTTGGTTGCTAGTGGTGACTTTTAGAATATAATCTAGATAATATTCATAAGTTTTTGTTAAATAGTGTTAACCAAAATTGTGTTGAGCAAATAAATAATTTCTAATTTCTAATTGAGTGTGTGTGTGCGTGCGTGTAAAGTAAGTAGCGGCCTGTTACTCTCCCACTGCTGGGAATAGGCCTCTTCCCTACGTTTTTGGAGAGAAGGATTGGAGCTAAGACCTACCACGCTGCTCCAATGGGGATTGGTAGGTTACACATATCTCCAGAATTCTCTAGAGATATGCAGGTTTCCTCACGATGTTTCCCTTCACCGAAAAGCGTCTGATAAATTGCAATTATCAATTAGACACATAGGTTTTTAATAGACTAATTGGTGTCTACCCGGGTTTGAACCCGTGACCTCCTCGAAAGAGTCACACGTAGTTACCGCTGGGCTATCACAGCTTGCATGCTTGCGTGTCTGTGTATAAAAATATTGGATGAAAATGTAAGTGAGATAAATGTTCGAGGTGTCGTAAAAGGCGACTAAGGTAAATTGACCCGCTGTGTGGTATCCGGTTTAGTAGAATAGACAACCCTCATTTCTTACCGAGGTGTCGTAAAAAGCGACTAAAGTATGGTAACCCACCTTGTGGTATCCGGTTGTGTAAAATAGACCACCCTCTTTCTTATCAAGATTTTGTAAAGTAGGACTGAGGTTAGTTGACGTCACGCAGGCGGCCGGTCGTAAAAACGCAGCCAAATCTTGTGAAAGCATGTTTATAACATGTTGTGTCGATGTTAGAGTGGGATAAGGGCAGGAAGATGATGTTACGCCTGTAAGCGTATTGCATATATTGAGTGTGTGTATGGAAATATTTTATGATCATGTAAGTGAGATTTACATATTTTCTACAGAAAATAAATGTAATATAATGAATATAATAAAATAATATATGTATAAATGAATATAAACGAGTATACAACTCGTTTATATTCAAGTATATTCATATTATATGAATAAAAATCAAGTCGTTACGTACATCATACAGTATTCTTTTAGTGGCCACTACATGTTTATTATTATCGTAAATGGATCCACGCTCGTAATTGATCCGGCTGGAACGCTATTCAATTACGATCTAAGATACGGGCGTGTTTATCTTTAACAACTCGCTCGGCTATTTATAATGCGACCATTCAAGCGAGTTCCAACGGTAGTGGTGCTTGTTTATTTTGATTTAGATTTGGAGGACATTTAATGTTATGTAATCGAAATGCGAATTTTTTCGTTATATGATATTAATTGGTGAATTTGTGGTATTTGGATATGATATTATTTTGTGTGTATCCGGCGGAGTAAAATAGACCACCCTCATTTTTTACCGAGGTGTCGTAAGTGGTGACTAAGGTAAGTCGACCCATCGTGTGGTATCCGGTTAAGTAGAATAGACTGCCTTCTTTCTTACCGAGGTATCGTAAAAGGCGACTAAGGTAAGTTGACCCACCGTGTGGTATCCGGTTAAGTATAATAGACCACCCTCATTTGTTTACAAGGTGTCGTAAAAGGCGACTAAGGTAAGTCGACCCACCGTGTGGTATCCGGCTAAGTAGAATAGACCATCCTCATTCCTTACCGAGGTGTCGTTAAAGGCGACTAAAATAAGTCGAACCGCCGTGTGGTATCCGGCTGATTAGAATAGACCACCCTCATTTCTTACCGAGGTGTCGTAAAAGGCGACTCAGTTAAGTCGACCCGCCGTATGGTATTCGGCTGAGTAGAATAGACCATCCTCATTTCTTACCGAGGTGTCGTAATAGGCGACTAAGGTAAGTCGACCCGCCGTATGGTATCCGGCTGAGAAGAATAGACCACCCTCATTTCTTACCGAGGTGTCGTTAAAGGCGACTAAGTTAAGTCAACCCGCCGTATGGTATCCGGCTGAGTAGAATAGACCAACCTCATTCCTTACCGAGGTGTCGTAAAAGGCGGCTAAGGTAAGGTGACCCACCGTGTGGTATCCGGTTGAGTAAAATAGACCACCGTCTTCCTTATCGAGGTGTCGTAGAATACGACTAAGGTAAATTGACGTCAGACAGGCGGCCGGTCGTAAAAACGCAGCCAAATCATTGACAGCATCTTTATAACATGTTGTACTGACCCCACTTAGAGTGGGATAAGGGCAGGGAGATGATAATAAGTATACATTCACCAGTTGTCTGTCACCCATAACACAAGTATTAAGTTACTTACTTTGGGGACGGACGACCGTGTGTGTAAGTGTCCCATATACATTTATATATTAATTGCCATATATATATACATATATTTATTTATTATTATTATTTACTGAGAATACCAGAACACCCTATTAATACGGTCCCTAACCACAACGCAATCACTGCTATTAAACATTAAAAGCACTGGTTAAACTGCTATTTCTTATATTCATTTTTCCAGTCGAGCAGAGGTTCATCCATACGGAAAATACGCGCCGCTTTATATTAGAAATGTAATGATGACTTGCAAGTATTGGATACGGGATCACGTTGCATCATGTTCGCTGCGGATTATCTCATATAACATTTGTATACGTAATATGTTTTAAGTAGGTTAGTGGAAAATTGGATTTGTTATCTTGTAATTAAATATGAAAGTAATAATAAAATTATTTTGCTATAATCCTCGAAGAAGTAAAATAGAAAATATATATAGTGCTAAATGTAAGTGGACAATCGGTTATCATACCTGATACATGCAGGATTCTTAAAAACACATGCACAAACCTCCACCACCGCCATCACAATAAACAAGCACATACGTTCACTATCACAAACTCAACAATAGTTTCGCCCCGCAACCGAAGCATCATCAGGAGATAGGCTCCACGACCAAAATCGCAAAGCTATAAATTCTTCTAAATATAAATTCTAATAAATAATTCTAAACTATCGTGAGTGAAATTCATAATTAATGTATAGAAACCGGCTATACTCACGTGTTATTTTATCGGATGAGCCCGACTAGTTTCAAGCCCATACGGGGCTCTTATTCATGAGCTCTTTACGCGGCGTTATCGCGGCGGGAATAGTTCCCGGGAATAGTTCCCGCCGCGATAACGCCGCGTAAAGAGCTCATGAATAAGAGCCCCGTATGGGCTTGAAACTAGTCGGGCTCATCCGATAAAATAACACGTGAGTATAGCCGGTTTCTATACATTAATTATAAATAATTCTAATAATGCTATAAATATTTAAATGAGTTAATCTTGTGTATATATATATATAAAATGTATATAAAAAATAAATATAAATAATTAAATATATGTATATATATACATATATATATATATATATATATATATATATATATATATATATATATATATATATATATATATATATATTTTCGGAATCTCGGAAACGGAAATTTTTTACAAAATAAAAAAAGAAACATAAAAAAAAATAGGGTAGGTGGGGCTCGATCCTAGGTATTTTCACTTCTCGCAACCACCCGTTCTCCGTATAAGCTACGCTGACTTGACAGTTAATGGCAAAAATTCAATATAAATTTTTGTATTTTTGAATGCCCAAAAACAGGGCTAAAGTAACTTTTTTCAAATAAAACCTAGCTAGATCGATTTTTGACTACAAGCTGAATTTCAGGAAAATCGTTGAAGCCGTTTCTGAGATTCCGAAAATATATATACATACAAGATTCACTCGTCATTTAAATATTAAAGATATTCTATTTTAGTACTTAGGAAAAATCGTATAATTCTACATTTGAAAATTATGTAGTTGTAATGGAATAATTCATCCAATGACGCTGCTAAAAGTACTTTTAGATTAGGACGCAATTAGGGGAATCCCGTATACGATTATATTTCTGATGCAATATTATTCATTGTTGATGTTCGTTAAAATTACGGCAGTATTAAAGATTTCTGAACACCATCATACCATAAAGCGACATTGGCTTTGATCTGATACTCGGTTTGGAATCCAAAGAATTCTATGATGAGAACTCTGGCAGTCCGCGACGTTATAACACCGTGAATTTATGACGTAAGAATAGCAGGCATAAGGTATTTTATTTATCTATACTAATGTATGAAACTGAAAAATTTGTTTGTTTTAACGCGCGAATCTCAGGAACTACTGGACCGATTTGAAAAATTCTTTCAGTGTAAGATAGTCCCTTTATCAAAGAAGGCTATAGGCCATATAACATTACGCCAAGGTGAAAAAGAGTGAAGCAGCAATAAAAAATATTACAAAAACGGCAAAATTTAATGCTTTCGTTGCGTTCGTTAAGTAAAAGGTGAGTCATTCAAAAATCATGTGTCACAAAATTGTTACCCTCTAAAAGTTGTAAATAAAAATCCGTGACAGCATATGTCTAGCTTTTAAGATTAATCCACTTTAACCATTTTTATAGTTATAAAATTACTATATTACGATTTTAATCATTCGACGCGGGCGGTGCCGCTTGCGATTGCTAGTTTTTATATAAATCTAGTAATAGCCCGCAGTTTTACCCGCGTACATACCGATCTCATGGCAGTGGAAAAGTCTACTAAGTCGAACTATAGAATTTTTTGTCGAACATTTTTATTACGGATCACTATTTTTCTAATGTAATATAGCCTATGTTGCTCAGTAGAGATGCAGCTTTTCAATGGTAAAAGAATTTTTGAAATCGGTCCAATAGTTATTGTGTGAAAACACTACAAATTTTTCCTCATTATAATATTAGTATAGACTAACATAGGTATAGGCCTTTCATTTAAGCCAACACAAAACGTGACGCTGGGCTATAAAAAGCGCGCCATAACTCATCCGACTCCAAACTTAATCTCACCTTGGACAAAGCCCCTGTAATTTATACTACCTTCATAATTCCGGTACGAATTTATTACCGGTAAATTAATTTAGCGCCGGGCACATCTGCGGTACAGAACACTCTATAATATCGCTGTTATTAACGAGGCGCGTTCAAAAGATAGGTTATAAGGTCGTTCCCTTTTTTTTTGGCAACTCAAAGCTGGTCTCTGACGAGTTATCGCAAAATAGGAACTTGTGAAGCTTAAGTTGGTTTGCGTTTTGCTGACAAATGCTTCATTTTGTTTAACGAACGTCATCCCGCCATCATTTTGAAATATGAACTACTAGTGGCCCGCTCCGGCTTCGCACGGGTATAAAATATATAGCCTATGTCACTCAGTAAAAAAAATGATTAAAATCTATCCAGTAGTTTTGTTTTATTCATTACTGCCCGTGGCCCACACGCGAGTAAAACTATTCCCCTGGGGTGCCAAAGTGGTCGGCCTCCTCGTGGCACACCCTGGGCAAGCTTAGTCTTGGCGAACGGACCACTTTGGGGTGGCCAATCCAGTTGTCCCTCTGATTAGCAGAGGGCAATCTGGCCGGGGACTCCAGGGGGGTTGGGGTGTTGTCCCTAATGAGCGACGGGTCCGGTTTGGCTTACTCTAAGTCTGGCTGGAAATGGTTCGGCCACCGTTGGCGAAACCCGGAAATGGGAACGGGGACCTTCGGGTTGCGAGGAAGAAAACCTCTATAAAAAATTACTCGGTGGGGGCGGAAACGCCCACCAAGGTGTTGGGGCCCCTACTTGGGACGCGGTCTCTCCCTGTCGATCGTGACATAACAAACACGGTGGGCAGGGAGCGATCGTGGGCAGCGATGGCCTCCCTTAGCTCTGCGGAGGGAGGCGGAGGGAGGCGGCGGAGCGGTTCCACGAACTGTTGTTCTGGATCCAATCTGCTGCTGGTGAGTCCAGGTGTTAGTGACTCGCCCAAGCCCATCGTCTGCCGCCCTAACTGGGGACCTTCGGGTGTTTCGAACGGGGTATATCGAACGCCTGGCTTACAGGTCCCCGAGGCGGTCGATGCATCTGATGCTCCCGATGCACCGGTTAGTGAAGGGGGGCTTCTCTTTCGATGGGCCCCTACCCGAAAAAGGTGTTTGTTCTCTGGGATCAGAGCTGTCGGCGGGGTGGGGGCAATATGTACAATGATACCCTGTCCTTGCCATCGGCACCGTGGTGGAGCACACAGGTCGTTTTAGTCGGTGCGAGTCCGACATAGCCGCCGCCTGTCCCCGTCAGGCGGCGGTACCCATGAGTTTTTTCTGAACAAAAAAAAAACAATTCCCCTTTCCCTATACCATGAAGATTCCCTGCTATCTTTGGAATATCCAAATTTATATACTACATTTTTACTTATTTACTTTTACATTTTCCCTAAGTATTTTATTTTTACAATTAATTACAGAATGTCTTTATATACAACATTCACAGCATTCTTGTCATAAAGAAAGAATATTCATTACACAATACAAACATGTTTTCTTTAGAGGTTACTCTTGATAAAGCGACATCTAGTTGGTCATGTGAAAAAAACCCGTCCAATCGCAGCTAAATTCGAAGTGCTATAAGACAAAGCGCGCAATCGCTATACCCTGCATTTTAAATCTGTAATATCTTCGTATGTTAAATGTTCATTTAAATTACAAATGAAGAAGAAAATGTCAATAAAATGCTATTGTGGGTTATCCATAAAAGATAGACATAATATGTATACCATCGCGGAGTTTTCTGTAGACCTTTTCAAGGTGTACAAATACTTAGTACATTATTTTGACAAATATTGTAGGGTTCAGCCTGCGTTTGCAATGTAAACGGAAAAAAATGTAATTATTTACGACATCACATTGGAAACCTCAAAAATGATAGTATTTCTTTATTCCATATTGAATATTTATAATATGTTAGATTATACATATAAACCTTTCTCTTCAATCACTCTATCTATTAAAAAACCGCATCAAAATCTGTTGCGTAGTTTTAAAGATTTAAGAATACAAAGGGATATACGGACATAGGGACAGACAGAGAAAGCGACTTTGTTTTACACTATGTAGTAACGTTTAGCTATTATAACTAACGACGATATTTCTCCTTTATTCTTATGCAATAATAAAAATCAATTTTCTCAAAGTCAACTCATTTACTCTTTCTCAAAAACTACTCAATGACACATATGACAGCTGCAATGCTTTTTCATATTAATGACCAACTCTGAAGGAGGTTGTATTAAAAACATGTAACAGTCGACCATCCTGACAACATTTGCGACCCCGCAAATCTCATAAGCTGACTTCTGGGAATGATTCTACCACTGATTCGGAATGCTGATTGTACTGAGAAGAATCGGCCAGAAACTCAATACTTGCTCTTTTAATCTGTAAAAGAAAACCGCACATGCCATGACATGACAGGACTATGCTCACGCTTTACGCTCAACTCTTTAAGCTCACGCTTTATGCTCCACTCTTTAAGCTCAACTCCTTAGGCTTTTCGCACCATAAGCATTTCGCACCTAAAGCTCACCCTCAACCACTGTCATGGCATTACACAGCTCAATAAGTGGCAACCAACTCAGCAGATACACACGTAAACAGACTCGCAAATGATAACGCTCAAAGAACAATCACCACATCTAGGCAGAGTCTAGCTGACAGTCGTTGCAGATGGCCACAGTCTAGAAAACAATCGTTACAACTGGAACAAATCCAGAGAACAATCGTCATTCTAGCTGACAGTTCTATCGAACAATAGTCACGGGCGCGTCTATGGCCTCACATAGCAAAAACTCCATTTTTTATTCCATAGCATCGCATATCGCAACTATCTCTCAAATTATACGAAATTCGCAGTCTCAGTGTTGTCTCAAGATATTGATCGTCATTTGTCTTTTCTTTAAACTCTTTAAATTTCCAGATATTCCTTTTGTCCGCTCTATTTGTGAGTTTAGGTTACATCCCCTTCTGAATATAATAAACGACGATATTTCTCCTTTATACTTATTATATTATTATATTTATTCAATAAATAAAAACATTTTCCCAGAATCAACCCATTTACTCTTTCAACAACTTAATGACACATATGACAGCCACAATGCTTTTTCATATTAATGACCAACTCTAAGAAGGAGGTTGTATTAAAAACATGTTATAACACTATTATTTTGATATCTGTCAATTTTTTTTCCATACTAAATCAAAGACAAAATTACGTTTAGCTGTCATTTATGTTTTGTTATTCCACTGAAATTTGCGTTCTATTATTTTACTGTCATAGTCGTTTTTGTTATACCACGTTTTATAATGACTTGACGGGATAAAATAAATGCGGTCGAACGGGATAAAAAGTATCCTATGTCCGTCTCCTGGTTCTAAGCAACCTCTCCACCAATTTTCAGCCGAATTGGTTCATCCGTTCTTGAGTTATAAATAGTGTAACTTAGACCAACTTTCTTTTATATATATAGATTAATCAAATCTAAATAATCTTTATTTAAATAAGCACTTTTGAAACGTCAAAGATTCTCTATCTATATGATTAATGAAGCTACAACTAGTTCGGAATGTTGCTCTTACCGAGAAGAACTAGCAAGAAACTCGACGGTCAATATTTTACGCGTTTTCAATTTTCATTATTTCATTTATTTCATTATTAAACCTCGATCTTGAATGAAGCTGATTTTCAAATTCAGGCATATTTATAATTTCAATAACCTTGAAATTAGTAATATGCTTTACGCATAAGCATATCTCTTACACTTAATTTAAACCTTTCTGTAGACTGGTCTAGTATAGATTGCGGAATTTTACTGTAGAAGCGAGTGAGTTGCGACACTGAAATCATAAGCTTTTTTTAACCTCTCGTATGTCTATGATCTATATTTCATTATTTAAAGTATAATCGATAGTTGAAATGTTTGCATGTAGACAAAAAAGGCAGATATACAACAGTCATTCAACTTCCTCGGCACATTTGCAAAACTGAATGGTCTATAATATCGAAGTAAATATACATCGAAAAATATCCTTTGTGAATGAAATAAAAAGAGTTTATCTGTATTTATAGTCCACAAAAGTTCATGGACCACCCTTTAAGTAATATCAAATATAAAAAATCCAGAAGACAAAAGGCATCGTATAAACAGACGGACCGACGTCAATATAAGTATTCATTACATTAGACGAATGGAGTCGTAAAACTTATGTCTTGATGAATGAAACAACTAGAAGTATTGAAGTTTTGTAAGGCGGTATAAACAACGAGCGTTGGAAAGACGCGCGTGTTAACCGCGGCGTTTCTTGCTATATTTTCATGGGTTTTTTTATATAGGTTGCATGAACAAATTTCTTTCTGGACTTTCTATTCCAATCTAGCAGTTGTTCAGGTTCTAAATTTTCGGTACATTTACTCAAAAATCTAATATCAATAGACAATTATCGGATACATGATTACTATTCCAACCCGTAAATCCCTAAAATGTATGAGTTATTTGAGAAGATTTTTTAATAATTTTGTTAAACTAGACATGACGGCAGTTAACTAAAAAAATATAATTGTATGAATGAGATAATATCAGTGTCATAAGAGTGATACTAATTGTTGAGAATTATATATTACTTATTGAATTATTTATTATATTTTAAAATATTATTCATTAATTTATAGAATTAGGCGTTACTTAGCGGAGGTCCATAATACAAAAGTAATGAGAATATTATTTTATTCGCAGATTATAGCAAAATAATATTCTCATTACTTTTATATTATTCATTTTTGAATTAAAATATTGTTAGGTCAAAAGATTTGGTTCTACATAAGATAACGAAAGAAGGTTTAAGAGAAGACAAACTGATAAAAAAGTAACCGCTTGAAAATCGGTTGTGTAGCTTTTTTTATTATTCATAGACAAGCGCTTGACTGAATCATGCCTGATGGTAAGTAAATATCTAGTTGAGATATTTGAAAACGAACACAGACTTTGTTGACAAAAGATGGCATGTTACAAGTTTGACATTAAAAAATATTTTTTTAATTATTAACATGTGCTTCTTTTAAGCAGTTGCATTATGTTTTAGTAAATAAATAACGGAACATTATGCATTATTACTATTTGTAGCAGTCCGGAACGCGGCGTCCCTAACGCTTGGTGTGTCTCGTGCCTTATCCGTCATTTACCCTGAACCATCAACGTATTTCGGGATTGACGCTGCCTAATATTATCATTCCCATGTTTATGTCTCTTAGCAGATTGATTTATTCAGCGGCATGTTTTTCTTGCGATAATGTAAAATTATAATAAAATTCATGACAAAGTTTCGCTGCGATTTTATTGGTTTTACGGCCATGGTTTATGTCTTTTGTAAATTGAGTTATCTTTGAGGCTTTTTTATAGCTGTAGCTGAGACAAAAGTTCCGATTGTAATGGAAATAAGTGTGAATGATATATGAGTTGAAACTTCTAACAGCTATTATGTGAAGATGGGAACTGCTCACATTTTAATGTAAGCCTTTTATATAATTGATAGAATTTGGCGTTACGTAGTTCTATAATATAAGGAGATTGAAGTGGGGAATGTATGCTAATTCGATTTGACTGAGTTTTATTTAAAAAAATGTCGTTTTCTCTCCATTTTCAGGAACTGAAAAAAGTCTAAAATATAAATTATATCGAAAAGATAATAACTTCAAACTCAAGTCACTGGGCTTAAAACAATATTTTCTGCAATTACACACATTTGGTTAAAATTATTTCACAATAATAATATGGAACATTGGAAGTGATCTCGAATTTTTTATTTATTTATATATTTAATTTGATATTGATTGACCCTTGTGTTACCGGCGCTTTCTTTCTTTTATTATTTTTTTTAATTGCATTTTTTTATCTTTTAAAAAATTACCGAGCAAGGCTCGGTCACAAGTGCTTTTATTTTTTACATGATAAAAATATATGACATGTAAAAAAAATAATTTGTAATAAATGTATGTTCGACTATAATATGTTTTTTATTGAATAATTTTTTTTATTAATGAGAATTTAAATCATTTAAATTGTAAAGATGCTTAAAAAGCATCTTTTTTAATTTAGTCAATTTTTTCGATTCTTGTATAATTTTTGGAAATCTTTTATTAGATTCTTCAAGATATTAATCTTAATTAGATTAATCAAACTTATGCGTGGGTTTTACCGTTCTGTATAAATTTTAAAACGTGTTCAATTTTTTAAATATAATATTTTGTTTATATTCTTTGAGAAGTCCTTTATGTAAAAATGCAGGCGTCGCAGCGGGAAACGCCTTTTCAGGTGCGAGTGGCGTTGTCTGTTATTACGAAATTCTTTTGAAGTTTATTGTTAGAGGTACAAATAGAAAAGGAGTGTCGGGACGAGTTTATTACAAAATGCATATTTCCCTTTTGCTCGCGCCATTTTTGGTTTTCAGTAAACACTTTGTAATATTACATCTCGTTTTTACTTCTATTATAACAATATCTACATTATTTTGTTTACAGTTTTGTATATTTTATGTTTTTTATATATTATTTTATATATTTTATTTTATGTATTATTGTATGGAAAATTCATTGGAAATGGGCTCCACGACAAAATTGCAAAGCTTTGCGATCCTGGCAAAGTATTGTATCATAACTTTGTACTATGGAATTCCGCAAAGTAACGCCTATTGCTTAGCCGTGTGGTATCCGGCTAAGTAGAATAGACCACCCTCATTTCTTATCGAGGTGTCGTAAAAGGCGGCTAAGGTAAGTTGATCCACAGTGTGGTATCCGGTTTAGAGGAATAGACCACAAAGGTAAGTTGACGTCAGGCAGGCGGCCGGTGGGAAAAAAGCAGCCAAATTATATGACAGCATGTTTATAACATGTTGTGCCGACCCCACTTAGAGTGGGATAAGGGCAGCAAGATGATGATGAACGCCTATTGCTATAAATTATTTAATTGATAATGCATCTTTGAACTTGTATATTGGTATGAATAAAGCTCATTATACTTACTACATACGCACACATTTAAGAGTATTACACAAGAGGGCGACAACATTCAATCTATCTTTTACTGTTGATTTGCGACTTAGTAATATTGAAACAATACCATCAGCTTATACGCTGTCAACTCAGCCGTACGCCCTCGGAAATTTTTTCTATCATTATCTTCGAGTACTTTAATCCATTACGTTTGAAAAACGCTCCTCTGAAGCGCCCCTTATTTTTTCGTCAAATTGTTATTCCATTTCCTCGAGTACTCCAATATCGCGTTCCGGATTGTGATCGATCATTCGCTCACTAGCTAAGTGATCGCTAATACAGCTCATTCGCTCCGTTCGTTCCACTCGTTCGCTCGTCCGGGTTTGGCTTTTGCGAGATTTTTATTGGTCCCGAGTTCTATTTCTTAGATTCCATTTTAACTGATTTATTGTCGAGTTGAAGACAAACGATGCCTCTTTTAAACCTTTAAGGATTTCCAGACTGAAGATTCAGCGTAATTAATATCTCGTCGGTGTAGTTTTTTGTTTCTTTTACTTTTGCTATGTAAATGTAAATGGGGAAATTCTTTATCGGAGACTAGCTGTGCCAAATTGAAATTTTGAACAAATATTGGTATTGTGGGTTAATCATAAGAGATAGAGATATGCTATTCCGAACTTTTTTGTAGTATTTTTGTAGATCTACAATTCTCTAATACATTACTTCATTGTATCTCTGGTTTACGCGACTACAGCTCCCAGCAGACTAGGTTTTTTTTTATAACCGCGTAACCTCTTAAACGTAATTAATATAAAACGAGAATGTACTGTTAACGTTCCGCAACAATTTTTAGTAAAAACCATAAAAAATCCGTTTAGTGGATTTTGGAAAATCGATCACACACAGACAGATATGGGGACTTAATTTTATAATAAGTACATATATTACTTTTTACTTTGTTTTATAATACACTTTTACCCGCGACTTCGTTCGCGTAGACTGTTGTCGTGTGATAGGTCGATAATAGATGGCGCTTTTCAATGTCATCCTATTCCTGTACAATTAACAGGATTTCTATCGCCTTTATATTATTCCGCTGTATAAGGAATAATTGTGCCGAATTTCATCGATATTGGTTCAGCGGATTCGCCGTGAAATTCAAAATTCAAATTCAAAACATTCTTTATTTAAATAAACTTGTAAACAAGTGCTTTTGAATCGTCAACTCTACTGGTGGTTCGGAAAGCTGTTCCTACCGAGAAGAGCCAGCAAGAAACTAGGTGGATGCTCTTTTAAAAATATAATTCTGTTGACTAGTTACATTTAGTCTAAGTAATCCTCAACAGTATAGTAACAGGCTTTCTAGATCAAAGAGATGAAAAGAGTAACAAACATACATCCATACTTACAAACTTTCACATTTATAATATTAGTACGTTAGGATATAAATCGCATATTACAGTGTTATATAGAAATTCGCATATACTTCTAAAGTTCTCAGTAAGATACAGTAGAGACGGCTCTTGGCACAATATACGCGAACAATATGAGATGCACGTGAGTTTTGGCACTGTAAACGTTGTAAATGGATTATTAATGTTTCCAGTTTTCACTGTTATACCCTCTTATTTGTCTTTAGTACGCGAATATGAAAAACTTTTAATGTAATGTCTCGCTGTCGAAAGCTTTAGGTTTATATATAAAAATAAAGTTTATTACAGACTAGCAATTACCAGCGGCTCCACCTGCGTGTAAGATTAAAACCGTAATATAGTATTTTGCTAACCATAAAATGGTTGAAGTTTGTTAACCTTAAAAGCTAGACATATGCTGTCGTGGACTTTTATGTAGAACTTTTAGAGGAGAACAATTTTGTAATAGATAATTTTTTAATAACTATTACCTTTTACTCAGTGCCACTCAAGCTATGGTAGCCCAGCGGTAAGTGCAACTCTTTCGAGGAGGTCACGGGTTTAAACCTGGGCAGACACCAATGAGTTTTTCTGTTAAAACTTATGTGTCTAATTGATAATTGCAATTTATCACACGCTTTTCGGTGAATGAAAACATCGTGAGGAAACCTACATATCTCTAGAGAATTCTGGAGATATGTGTAACCTAACAATCCGCACTGGAGCAGCGTAGTAGGTCTTAGCTCCAAACCTTCTCTCCAAAAACGAGAGGAGAACTATTCTCAGCAGTGGGATAGTAACAGCTACTTACTTACTTACTTAGTCAACGCACGCAAGGAAAGCTTTAAATTTTTCCGTTTTCGTACTATTTTCTATTGCTGCCTATCTCCTATTCATCTTAGCGTGATATTATATAGCCTATAGCCTTTCTCAATTAATAGATTATGGTATAGCAGTTCCTGAGATTAGTGCGTTTAAAGAATCAAGTAAACAATTCAAAAATTCACTTAAAAAATTTGAACGTCTGTCTGTTAGACACGTTCTCACGTCTATCTAATGAAGCAATATTGATAGAATTTACAATTGCAATTGTGGTGACTTATTTAATCATATTAACACTTAACACCTTGACATTTAAAATTGCTTGTTTGCTTATTTTAACAAAGGTTATTTTGATTTCATTTGATTTGGAGCTTTTATAACGGGTCAACGCATAGATAAAAATATCCTATTTTAATTAAATTGTGGGTAGTTTAATACTAAAGTTAACGTTAAATTGAAATTAGGTACAATTCAATCTTATTTACCGGATCAAAAAAACCGGTCTTTTGTCACATGTAAATTTTACATGACTAGCTTTTACCCGTAAGTTTGCTTGAGTGGACCGCTGCGTGATAGATTGACTAAGAGATGGCGCTTCTCAATGTTATTCCTGTAAAATGAACAGGATTTCTATAACCTATATGTTAACCCGGTGTATAAAGAATAATTGTGCCAAATTTCATCGATTGATTTAGCGGATTCGCCTTGAAAGAGTAACAAACATACATCCATACTCACAAATCTTTAGTTTTTTTAATATAGATAGGAGGTAGGATTAGTAGAATATACAATAGAGGGTACATTAACACTTAATTAAACGGTGGTAGACCAGCGGTAACACCGTGCGCCTCTTTTGAGGAGGTCTAGGGTTCAAACCCGGGCAGGCACCAATGAGTTTTCTAATAAAACTTATATGTCTAATTGATAATTGCAATTTATCACACGCTTTTCGGTGAAGGAAAACATCGTGAGGAAACCTGCATATCTCTAGAGAATTCTGGGGATATGTGTAACCTACCAATCCGCATTGGAGCAGCGTGGTAGGTCTTAGCTCCAAACCTTCTCTCCAAAAAGAGGAGAGAAGAGGCCTATTCTCAGCAGTGGGATAATAACAGGCCGCTACTTACTTACTTTTAAGCACGTACAAAGTCAGAGTACAACTTGTTTATAATATAACAATAGATGTAGAGGATAAAGCAGCGTATTATGTCATGGCCGCTACGTATTCTAGGCTCCTACGTGACGAAATCCCCAGCATTTTGGTTTGATATGTGCAAGTTTACCTTGGCTTTTGATTCGAGATTACGTTCACGTGCTGCCAGTGAACCGGCGCGCGTCGGCCCTTGTTTATTGACACCTATAAATACGTGTCTCGGGGACACCGGCGAGGGTAGGAGGAAAAATCCCTTTCACGAGCGCGAATATTTACTCAGGCATTACTTGAGCACGTGCTGTGGATATTTATGAATTTCTGGCGTATGAATTTGGCTATGAGTTTTTGAAGAGAAATCTTCTATGATTGTGGATAAGGAGGCTCAGCCGTCACGCTCGGCTATGTAACGCTCGTTCAGGTAAAGTCGGCTCGAGTCGACTAAAGGAGCGAGAAAGTGTAAATGCGCGAAAATGAAAAAAGAGCGTGAACATGTTACTGGAAACGAAATAGAACGACAAAAAAGTTGTATTTCGTTTAACTAACCTTGCTTTTTTAATCTAATTATCATCCTTCTGCCCTTATCCCACTCTAAGCGGGGTCGGCACAACATGTTATAAACATGTTGTCAATTTGTCTAGGTATTTTACGACCGGCTACCTGACTTACGTCAACTCACCTTAGTCGCATTTTACGACACCTCGGTAAGAAATGAGGGTGGTCTATTCCTTCACGACCGGACTCACAACAGGTCAACATACCTTAATCGCCTTTTACGACACCTCATTAAGAAATGAGGGTGGTCAAGTGTGATTTGTAGTATTCTTCTCAGCCGGAGATCACACTAACTATTAAAAGGCACTTTTTTTAACAATATTTTGGATTTGAATTTTGTATAATTGTATAATAATAACGTTACCTACATCTATCTTTCTAAATTACTGAAGGTTTTTGAAACCTAACCTTGAAACCCCGGACGAAGTGGTACGCGGTCTCGTAATTCTCAAACTATCAACGTTTAGTAATAACAAAGTTTATTCAGTGAATAAAAACCATTCCAGAGTGCGTATTTGCGGATAAGAATCCGTGTTAAGTACTCTTTGAAGAGAGATAAAAAAAACCGACACGTTTGCTCAAGTAATGCGTCTGTCAACGTTGGGTTTGCTTTGTCCCGAAAGAAATTTGCGGAAGGAAATGTTTGTTAACAAACAATGAAACAAAAATTTAGGTGTAAAACAGACACTAATGTCTAATAACAGCTTCTTTTTTACTTTTAATTTTTTAATTACAATCATTTTCTATCATAAAACAAAATGAGTTTATTCAACCACAGCAATGGTTATAGATTGAATAGTGGCGAACATTGAACATGTCTTTAAGCATATATTCGTATGCAGGTTTCCTCACGATGTTTTCCTTCATTGAAAAGCGCTTAAAAAGATATTGCAATTCATGTATTGCATTCGAGTATTCACATAAGTATTAATAGAAAAAAGTCATTGATGCATGCATATATACTTATTATAATCGAAGTTCTTAAAAGCTGTCTGTTTGTATATGATCGATTTTTTTTAAATTTACTGAACGGATTTTTATACGGTTTTTACTAAAAGGTAGTATCTAGTAGGTTATTTATTACTCCGGAAGGTTAAGGATGATTGTGCATTACGTGTTTATGTAAATTGTGTTTAATAGGTCGCACAGTTGTAAAAAATCAGTAAGTTTTAGTCGCGTGCACCGCGTAAATCAATAAAGATACACAAAAGTAATGTACTAGAGAATTGTAGATCTACAAAAATACTACAAAAAAGTCTATAACAGTATGTCTCTATCTCTTATGGTTAACTTGCAATAACTACTTTTATGATCATAATTTCAATAACAAATTTTACGTTATGTTACGACACACATAATTTCACGCGAGCAGAACCGCAGGCGCAGCTAGTAATAATTAATTAAATAACCAAATCTTTGGGTCTTGTCCGACTGACTCCAAGTTATCCTAACTTAGTACAACTTGCTCCGCACAGACGGCATGCAGACGCCTAAATCACGTGAACTTTGTCCTTGCTTGAGGATAAGCGATCTTTCCGATCAGATTCCGTCTAGCCCTTTAATTTCCCTAAAGTTCAGACCAAACTTGGCTAACCAACACCCAATACATAGGTTCTTAAACAGATTCGAGCATTTGACGGCATTGATCTGTTTCATTGTCATGTTTTTAAAGTTACTTAACATAGATGGCGCCAGCAGTACATTAAATCACGCTAAAGATTTTTTTCGTTATTATATAGTCTCATCGAAAAATACCGATCGATATTTGGTTGATGTTCTCTATTTCTGATTCTACATTGTATTGAAGCAAAGGGGTAACGCTGCCAGTATTTTATATTATATTTTATTGTATTTTATATATTTAGTATAAATATATACATATATACTAGCTTTTGCCAGCGGCTCCGCCCGCGTGAAAAGATTAAAACCGTAATATAGAATTTTGACAACTATCAAAGTGGGTTAACCTTAAAAGCTAGACATATGCTGTCGCGGACTTTTATTACAACTTTTAGAGGGGAACAATTTTGTAATGTTGCCTAAAGCCTTCCTCGATAAATGGACTATCTTGCACTGAATTTTTTTTTTAAATCGGTCTAGTAATTCCTTAAATTAGCTCTTTCAAACAATCAAACAAACAAACTCTTCAGCTTTACTTTTTTATTATTACTAACTTATTATTTAGTTAGTTTTAATTTTTTTTTAATGCTTATTGTAAAATAATAGTTAAGTAACATATATATTATATAGTATTCAGTATAAGCTGTTATGGCCTAGCGGTGCGACCGTGTGAATCTCTAGAGACGATCATGGGTTCAAACCCGGGCAGACACCAATGAGTTTTTCTATTAAAAAAAAAACTTATGTGTCTAATTGATAATTGCAATTTATCACACACTTTTCGGTGAAGGAAAAAATCGTGAGGAAACCTGCATATCTCTAGAAAATTCTGGAGATATATGTAACCTACCAATCCGCATTGAAGCAGCGTGGTAGGTCTTAGCTCCAATCCTTCTCTCTTATAACGGAGAGAAGAGGCCTATTCCCAGCAGTGGGATAATAACAGGCCGCTACTTTTATTCAGTATATTTTGTTACTAATTATTATATATGGCCATAAAATTTCATTGAAGCATGTATTACATATATTAAAACTGTTAGGTCGAATAGTTTTACAGATGTAGTGAATAAAATTAATTGCTGTATCGGTTGTGAGATATAATGCGGAATCGCATATATCAAGGAAATCCAGAAAGCAATTAAATAGTAACCGTACAAGCTTGTTAGTCTCCATGTACCCTCTCCTTAGCAACAGCTTTCTAACTACCCTACACTGTGCACGAAGCTCAATTATAGGGGAAAGTCTTTGTATGGATTAGGTATTTCTGCGACGTAGCATTATTCCTTATGGCAATAACATAAGTAAGTAAGTAACGGCCTGTTACTATTCCACTGCTGGGCATAGGCCTCTTCTATCCGTTTTTTTTTTTGGAGAGATGGATTGGAGCTAAGACCTACCACGCTGCTCCAATGCGGATTGGTAGGTTACACATAACCCCAGAATTCTCTAGAGATATGCAGGTTTCCTCACGATGTTTTCCTTCACCGAAAAGCGTGTGATAAATTGCAATTATCAATCACATGTTTTGTATTAAATACTATTAATACTAGTATCATCTTTCTGCCCTTATCCCACTCGTAAGTGGGGTCGACACATGTTATAAACTTGTTGTCACATAATTTGGCTACGTATTTTACGACCAGCCGCCTGCCTGGCGTCAACTTATCTTAGTCGTATTTTACTTTATCACCTCACCTCGATAAGAAGGAGGGCGGTCTATTCTACTTAACCGGATATCACACGGTGAGTCAACTTACCTTATTCGCCTTTTACGACACCTCGGTAAGAAATTAGATTGGTCTATTCTACTCAGCCGGATACCACACGGCGGGTCGACTTACCTTAGTCTCCTTTTACGACACCTCGGTAAGAAAAGAGGGTGGTACTGTTCTATTCAGTCGGATACCACACGGCGTAAATACTATTAATAGTAGTACTAATACAATCCTTCTATCCTATTCTTCTATCCTATTCTTCTATACTATCCTATTATTATTATAAATGTGAAAGTTTGTCATTACTGTATGTTTGTTACTCGTTCACGGCGAATCCGCTGTACCAATATCGATGAAATTTGGCACAACTATTCCTTGTACACCGGGGTAACATATAGGCTATATAATTCCTGTTAATTCTACAGGAATAGGATGACATTGAAAAGCGGCATTTATTATCAACCGATGGAGATATTTGCAAGACCTCCTGCTCAATGACCCTGCCTCGCGAGCTCCTGCGGTCACCGTCTCCGCGGCCCGATGCGGATGACGACGGCGACGACGAGGACGACGCGACGGGCGAGAGGGCGACACCACGGATTATGACACCACCGGATATGACACCACCGGATATGACACCACCTGATATGACACCACCTGACGACGACTTTGAGGTCTGGGAGCTAATATTCCCAGACCTCCCCACCGAACCAGACATCCCTTAGGTCACCTAGGTGACCTGGGCTCACGGCCCAAATACCGACACCCTTAGGTCACCTAGGTGACCTCGGCCTACGGCCGAAACACAAACCGGCCTTAAGTGCCCGCGAGGAACTGCCCGGGCAAAGAGGTACGCCTCGAGGCCCGTACCCCGCTTACCCCCCACCCGGGTAGTCAGCGAGATGACCCTGCTGCTGCTCAATGATAGAAGCTTACTATATACTGGCTTATTCCAAGTACACAGCTCACGCGAACGAAGTTGCCGGTTGAAGCTAGCGTAAAAATAAACAGTTTAAAGTTACAACTGACAAATTAATATACTTTTTAATCTAATACCATTATTCTTCGACAATCGGCATCGCATTTCTTACCGAGGTGTCGTAAAATACGACTAGGATAAGTTGACGTTAGGCAGGCGGCTGGTCGTAAAATACGTAGCCTCATTTCTTACCTAGGTGTCGTAAAAGGCGACTAAGGTAAGTTGACCTACCGTGTGGTATCTGGTTGAGTAAAATAGACCACCCTTTTTCTTACCGAGGAGTCGTAAAATAAGACTAAGGCATGTTGACGTCAGGCAGGCGGCTGGTCTTAAAAACGCAGCCAAATCAGGTTACAGCATGTTTATAACATGTTTTTATGTTGTGCCGACCCCACTTAGAGTGGGATAACGGCAACGCGCAATCCGCACAGCCTAACATATTAATGTGAAAAGGCCTTTATACAAGTGTGACACGTCATAATTCATAATTGATGCGTGTGCCGAACGATTTGTATTAAATATTCAGAGAGTACCCACATTAAAATAACGCGCCAGTAATGGCTTTCGCTTTGATTACTACCCACATCATTGAAGGGAAATATTCCATTAAATATGCAGTTTAAGTATCAACTTGGTAACCGACAGACTTACTATTATCCTCTCCGGCCCTTATCCCACTCTAAGTACTCTACGTACGACGGCTCGGTAAGAAAGAGGGTGGTCTATTCTACTGAACCGGATAACACACGGTATGTCAACTTTACCTTAGTCGCCTTTACCTTAGTCGCCTTTAACGTCACCTCGGAAAGAAATGTGGGTGCTCTATTCTACTCATTCGGATACCACACGGCGGGTTGACTTTACCTTAGTCGCCTTTTACGACACCTCAGTAAGAAATGAGGGTGGTCTATTCTATTCAGCCGGATACCACACGGCGGGTCGACTTTACCTTAGTCGCCTTTTACGACTACTCAGTAAGAAATGAGGTTGGTCTATTCTACTCAGCTGGATTTCATACCGACCATACGACGTTAATTTTAATTTCCTACACACCTCATTACCCTACATAAAAATAGTTGATTCCGATAGTTTTAAAAAAATATGATGTATATAGATCAATGACCTTACCCTATAACCTTGACCAAAACCCACTAATAGTACTGGTGAGAGGGAGGGAAATATACGAAACAACGAAAATATAAAAGATATATTAAATTACACATTGGTACTATACAAATCATGCCCACGAGGAATGATCCCAAGAATGCTGGCAGCGTTTCCGCGCTGCATCACTAAGCTTATTCTTTGTGCGAAAAAGGAGCTAGCCCTCTTGTCACTCTTGTCACCTGAAGAGGCACTTAATTATGGTGATAAAATAAGAATTTCTTGCACTTTGATCCGATGGCCCTATTTAATTTAATTTATTTATTTATTTAATACATATGCTTAGAACATGATTATGAGGTGGACTTAATGATAAATTTAAAAAAAATTGTTCTTATGCTTCGTCAATATTCTAAAATGCAAAGCTTATGCTAACTTATACAATTATAAAAAAAATTAAAAGATAGCGAAAATAATTATTTTTCAATAAAAATTGATATTATAAATATTGATAAATTACCAAAAGATTAATAAAACAAATTTACGAAAGTCGTCAAATTTAAATAAATTACATTACACACAATTTTTAATATTATAAATAATTAAGGTAAATAGGTATAGGTGAAAGTTTCCGATATCATGGAAATTAAATTCATTTAACCACATATAAAGATCGGTTCAAATATTTAACTCTCGATGAGAGATGCATAGTTTCGCCGTTTCCTAGATTCTACCGTAGCTCAAGCTCATGTTACAACTAAATTAAAATTTCCCAGTAAAGGCCAAATTCAGATAGCAAATCCAACGCCGAAGGTAAATTTGCATAAACACGCTGGATAATTCCAGCGAGCTTGTTACCTATCAGTGTAACAGCCCTATCGTAGTTTTGGATATATCATCGCGTTTAACTGAGTAAATAAAGTTATATAAAATGTTTACTGCTGTTATATATTTCATAAATCCTTGGAAACAACTATCTTTGCTTGATAATATATAAAAGCAATACTTTACGTAGGACCATAATACAAAAGTATTGATTAGTTATGATCCGCGATTAAAAAAATGAAAATATATGTAATGCTAAATTTAGGAGATCGCGGCGACAAGAATACGCGCAAAAATGCTGATGCTTATTCCGGTTACTGATATTCCTTGTTATTTACAGTATTTATGCATTATCATAAAATTGTGACTTTCTCATGGAATCTATCTCCTGATGTTGCTTCGGTTACAGGGTGAAAAGATTCTCACGAAAGTCATCATTTTACCTTTATCCCACTCTAAGTGGGGGCACAATATATCTTCTTCTTCCATTCTCCTCTATCATTCGTTATCTTTGGTGCCACTCCTTTAACATGCATATCATTTTCCACTCAATTCATCCATCTTTATTTCGGCCTCCCCCTAGCCATACATCCATCCACATTCATATTTAAAACTCTTTTGGTCACATGATTTTCATCCCTCCTCATTACATGACCATGACCATGAAAGTATGAAAGTAAATTTTTTTAAAGAATCCATAACAAAACCCTTAAAAAGGATCATACATATATATTAACAATTACGCTCAATTTGGCCGCTAACAAGAAAAAATAGCAGCACAACGTAGAAAGTAGAAAACTTAATAGCTACTACATAAAAAATCAATTTATAAACATCAAGTCTTAAGCATGCATAGTAGGCGCTTTGATGAAGATAAATATTGGCATAAACGCCGCCTCACTCATGCTGACTAGCGCTTTGTACTTGGATGTGAGGGAATGTATGCATTGACTTTCTGCTACTTATACGGCATCTTCACACAACCCTTATTCGGCTGTAATGAGGGGTTCTATGGAAAAATGTGTTTGATATTGTGCTTAAAATGCGTTATGTAGTATACGCTTTACATTTATTACTCTACTTTTACCTCAATAGCAAATCTGTTTGTGTCAATTTATTGTTCATGAAGAAAGAAACTTTTTCTGTGATCTGGCACTACTTTACATAAAATAGATTATATTATTACATAGTACCTGGGTAACCAAGCAATGTACGATATTTTTTTTAAGATGGAATAATGGATTTTGATGTCTAGGGCTTGATCCCGGATAATTTTACTTCTTTAGTCCGCCTGTTCTTCACTGGGCTATTACAACTTTAGAAATGTCACTAAAAATAGTCTTCTCTATTAAATGTCAATTATAGCAATCTTTCAATGCCTGAAAACGGGGATAAAAGAACATTTTTTTAAAATAAAACCTAGCAGGATCGCCTCCTTCAGCTTTTGTTGGAACACAAGATATAAGGCTATGTAGGGGGAAACCATCATGTCGTTAGTAACGTTTTAATCATTTGAAATGCAATAATCGGGGCACATAGTCCCCAGAACCGATGGGCTTTTGAGTCCTTAAGTATTACGGAGCTTTAGTATTAATTAGTACCAAGCAACACCGATTAACTTGTAATAAATCAAATTGTAAAAAATATTATCAATAGATTATCGACCGAGTTTTTTGCTGGCTCTACGCGGTTGGAGCAAACTTCTGAATCAGTGGTAGCTTCTTTAAAAAACATTTGAAGATTCAAAAGTACTGAAACAGTCTATTTGAATAAAGAATATTTTGAATTTGAATTTGTGTCACTTCTTATAGTTAGTGTATCGAAGTATGTATATAAAAGCTTGTCAAAAATCGTTATCCAATCAAAACATGCAACCAGTCGCTAAGGGTATAATGGCTGATTTATATACCCAGTATATAGGTTTCAGTTTCCTCCCCACGTACTCTTGCAAAGAAACATCAAAGGGGAACCAATATACGTCAATGTGTTAAGACTTTATAAGGATTCAATTGAGTTAACTTCGCATAATACAGCTGATGTGGATAAAGTAGTCAATAATAAATTAATTATTATTTTTTATTGTTACAGGTAATATTCGTCGTTGTCAAGTTAAACGTGAGTAGAAGGACATAGCTATATAAAAATAACTTTTTACCTACCTGTATAGATAGATGGAGCTTTTCAATGTCATGGTATTCCTGTAGAACTAACAGGGTTTCTATGGGTTATATGTTAACTCGGTCTATAAGGAATAATTGTGCCTAATTTCATCGATATTGATTCAGAGGATTCGCCGTGAAAGAGTAACAAACATACATCCATACTCACAAATTTTCGCAGTTATAATATTCGTAGGATAAAATCATTAAATAAATAAATAAGTTATAAAAAGTTGTCGTGTGATAGGTCGATAATAGATGACGCTTTTGAATGTCATCCTATTCCTGTAGAATTAACAGGATTACTATAGCCTATATGTTATTCCGGTGTATAAGGAATAATTGTGCCAAATTTTATCGATATTAGTTCAGCGGATTCGCCGTGAAAGAGTAATAAACAAAGGAAAAACGTTTGTATTCCAAACATTAGGGCGGTATATACCCTAAAGACAGACAGATAGACATTGGCATGTAAAATATAAGGAAAAATGCAATCTGAGTGTCATATTATCTAAGAAAATCCTATTTCTTTATGTTACGGGAAAGACAAGCATCGCAATCCCACCGACCGGCTAATTTCCGCTAAGTTTCCTTTTACTCTTTTTGCTGCACCCTTAAAACAAGTTGGCACAAGTGCTTGGCTAACGTAGTTACTGCAGGGCTCCGGCGCAGGTCCTTGCCAAATCACTGACCGGAATTGACTGCTGGAATCTTATTTGGAAGTTGGTTTCGCAATAAATCAGGGCTGGATGACAGGTGCTCTTTGTTAGCTTAAAATTTTAATCCTTCTTACGATAAAAACTGCGTTTTTTGTTCTCTTTAAAATATTGCTTTGCGCCTTGCAAAAGTACGTAAGTCGTTTGTGGGTTTGGGTATAAGATTCTATAATAAAATTCCACAATCAATTTAAGCTTTGCCATTACAGCAGTTTAAAAACACTATTAATATCAGTTGACTGGCCCGTTGGCACAGTGGGTAGTGACCCTGCCTTCAGCTCCGCGGCTCGCGGGTTCGATTAACGCCGAGGGCCAACATTTTCTATAAATGAATTTGTTGGCCTTTGAGCCTGGGTGTATATTTGTATTTAAATATGTATTTAAAAAAATATATAAGTATATATTCACCAGTTGTCTGTCATCCATAACACAAGTATTAAGTTACTTACTTTGGGGACGGACGACCGTGTGTGTAATTGTCCCATATATTTAATATTTATTTTAATAAAATGCTTATACAGAAAGCCTACTTACTATACTATTAAGGAATACTTGGATGGTAAAAATGCGTGGATATAGCTACTCTTCGACCCTGTACAAGACAGTAATAACTAATGTAACTAGTAATAAGAATTATATTTTTAAAAGAGCAACCGCCGAGTTTCTTCCTGGCTCTTCTCGGTAGGAACAGTTTTCCGAACCAGCAGTAGAGTTGAAGATTCAAAAGCACTTGTTTACAAGTTTATTTGAATAAAGAATATTTTGAATTTGAATACCAATAATGCGACTATATCGTTAGAAATTTTCATTTTCTAATTTATTATTCTTATACTTTGTTTTCTAAATGTATTTAAGAGTATTTTGCCTTAGACTTTTTTCACTAATTATAACTGAGAGTACAGTATAAAACAATGATTCCAGACGCCCCCAACAGTGGGCAATTTAATTGTCAAGTGAAAGGGGGGGAGGGGAATTGGAACACTCGACATAAGTTTCACACCTTCGCTTAGGGTCCGTTACTATCCCACTCCATTTTTGAACAGAAGTTTACAAATATCCCCTGAATTTTGAAAACATAATTCAGGTTTAAACCCGTGACCTCCTCGAAAGTGTCTCGGTCTTTCTCTAAGCTATCACAGCTATGAGTTTAATATCCTGTTTTTACATCACTAACAAGAAAATTTACGTTGTATTTATATCATAGAGGGTTTTTTTACATTTAAGTATCAAGAAATTCATACAATCGCGAAATTTAGTTTTTTTTACTTATTGCCTTAAAGCATGGGTAAATCCGTATGTCAAAATAAGTTAGATATAAAATTATGAACATGCTTGTAACAAAATCTAACATGCCACAGCATCCGATCCGTACGATTTATCTAAAGCGGCCCAGATTATTTCCCTGGGGAGGAACGGAAATGGGGGGTGGAGGGGTTATAATCTCGGTTGCGAAATGTAAAGTCATCGCTAATCCGTTGATACTACTCGACGACACTACTTTGTTTCCTTCCCGGGAGAGATTAAGGTCTATTTATTTGTGATCTCTTATATGCAATGATGGCTGAACTGTTATATTGCCCGTGTTATCAGAAACGCGGGCTCTATCCCTCGGGATAACTTATAAGATATACATAAAAACTTGTCCTTAATTGATATCTTTAATTTAAATGAGTTAATCTTGTATGTATGTATATATTTTCGGAATCTCGGAAACGGCTCCAACGATTTTCCTGAAATTCAGCAGGTTCAGGGGTTTTAGAGGAGAAAAATCGATCTAGCTAGGTTTTATTTAAAAAAAAGTTCTTTTTATCCCCGCTTTTGGGCATTAAAAAATACTAAAATTTATATTGAATTGAATTTTTGCCACAAACTGTCAAGTCCGCGTAGCTTATTCGGGGAACGGGTAGCCTCGAGAAATGTAAATACTTAAGATCGATCCCCAACTATATAATAATATTTTTATTTATTTTTTTTATTTTTTAAAAAATTGCCAAGCAAGGCTCGGCCAACTGTAGTTTATTTAAAACAAAAATATCTTGTTGTATTAAAATGTGTTAACACGGTTCATTCGAGGTATCATTACCTTTATTTCGGAAATATTTAAAACAGGGGTTTGGTATTTTAAGGGTACAAAGGGAAGACGGTTAAAACATGTCTGTCCGTGGTCTACGTGTTAACGGTAACCGCAATATAGGCAGGTTCTTTTTAACCCCTCTGCCTTTATACTGCCCTGGTATTTGAGACAATTTATTTAATACGCTAGTTTATTCGGATATTTCATAATGTGATATTTACAGGTCCCACGTTCAAATTCCGAGTAGGCCAATGAGTTTTTCTAATAAAAATTATGTCTAATTGATATTTGCAATATATTATCACTGCTGATTGGATCCAAGGACTGGAGCTAGGACCTACCACGCTTCTCCAATACGGATTGGTAGGTTACACATATCTCAAGAATTCTCTAGAGATATACAGGTTTCCTCAAGATGTTTTCCTTCACTGTGTGATAAATTGCAATTATCGATCAATTAGACACATAAGTTTTAACAGAAAAACTCATTGGTGTCTGCCCGGGTTTGAACCCGTGACCTTCTCGAAAGAGTCAGGCGGTGTTACCGCTGGGCTACCGCAGCTTAATCTTGTTGATAATCATTTGTTGATAATCTATAAATAAATAGTCCGCGATTGCTAATAAAATCTATACTAATATATAAAGCTGAACAGTTTGTTTGTTTCTTTAATTGTTTGAACGCGCTTATCTCAGGAACTACAGAAACAATTTGAAAAATTCTTTGAGTGTCAAATAGTCCATTTGTAGAGGAAAGCTATATAACATCACGCTAAGATGAAAAGGAGAAGAGCAGCAATAATAAAATATACCGAAAATTTAGCTTTCATTGCGTGCGCTAAGCAAACGGTGAAAATTACTAAAAAAATAATGTATTACTAAATTGTTCTCCTTAAAAATTCTAAATAAAAGTCGGGGACAGCATATGTCTAGCTTTAAAGGTCAACCCACCTTAACCATTTTTGTGGTTATCAAAATTATATATTACGGTTTTATTACGCGAGAGGAGCCGTTAGCGATTGCTAGTCTATAATATTACATTTAGGGCAAAGTTTGCATGTTATACGTGCTTTTGCAAAGCAGGAACTGTAGAGTCATGTGAGCTTGTCTACTATGTACATGTATGGTAAATTTTTTTTATATTCCTGTATATTTTAATAAAATTGCATGTCCTATTTCCAGTCCGGCGGTGTCCGGGCGCGGTTGCATCAAACATTAGATTGACACGGGTGTCAGTGAACCCGCGGGGCTATCGATCTGAAACCGATATTTCGCTTCATATGGACGAGACAATGGTAGCTTTTACAATACACGATAATCTCGTAGTCAATAGAATGAGATAAAATGAAAATTGTTTATTCCACAAAAGTGCTAACATCATCCTCCTGCCCTTTTCCCACTCTAAGTGGGGTCGGCACAACATGTTACAAACATGTTGTCACATGATTTGGCTACGTATTTAACGACCGGCCGCTTGCCTGACGTCAACTTACCTAGTCGTATTTTTCGACACCTCGGTAAGAAAGAGGGTGGTCCGTTTTACCCAACCGGATACCACACGGTGGGTCAACTTACCTTAGTCGCCTTTTACGACACCTCGGTAAGAAATGAGGGTGGTCTATTCTACTCAGCCGGATACCACACGTCGGGTCGACTTGCCTTAGTCGCCTTTTACGACACCGTGATAAAAAATGTGGGTGGTACTATTCTATTCAGCCGGATACGTATAGTAAGTAGGATATGTATAGACCATTTATTACATTGGGTTATCGGCACAACCTTTAGCTTCTGACCGTAACAGCTACTACTTAAAATTAATGACTACTACCAATTTTACATTTCCGTTAGTAAATCAAAAGTCAGTCGCTAGCGATTCACTAGCTCACTAGCGACATCATGTCGTATCGATGTCGTCTATCATAAAACGCTCCCGGACCGGACGTCGTCCGCGTTATGCAAGCCGAAATTTAAATCCACTCTAAATTTCGGATATTTACTACCGTCCAACTGCATACGAGGTTTTTTATTCAGACTGGAAATTGGAATATTATTCATATTTACAGCGAAAGAGTTACTTTTACGGTCCGGTCTTTGTCCTAAATCCGCGGGAGTATTATGAAATGATCGGAAATGATCATTATTAATTCACAATACGTTAAAGGAAAATGGTGGTTTCATATGCAATTGAATTAGCAAGAACTTAATGGTTACGTCTCTGGAAGACTTTAATTTGTAAAACGGTCATAAGACTTGTCGTATTGTCTCAAAATGTTGGGCAATGAAAAGAAAAGTGCTTGCAAATGTAATAACAATGTAAAGGTGGATATGTGGTGTGACAAGACTGGATAAAATAAATTAGTATATAAGGGGAAATCGGAAAAATGCGCCCGCTCACAGTCCGATAATAGTCCTCCACAGCGCGTCGCTTTAAGCCGAGGTTCGGCCTCACGGGAGGCACCCTTAAGGCGACGCTCCCAGTATGCTGTGGGCCTCTTTAGAGTCCCGCTCTCCTAGCACTTCAACCCCCGGCGATGCTTCTGCGCTCGCCCACTCTCCCGGTGACGCTGTCAAAGCCTTCATGGCTAATAGCCTTAGTTAGTGTCCGAAAAAAAAAATGCGCCCGCTATAGAAATAAGGAGAATTATAAGATTAAGACGGTATGGACGTATAAAGATGGGGATGAAAAACATATGACGAAACGTGTTAAATATAAATGTGGATGGAGGATGTATATGGCATTAGAGGAATAGCATTGAAATGGATACAAAGCTATCTGAGTAACAGAAAGCAATGTGTGGAGGTGACAAATATCAATAACAAATCGGAAGAAAAAGTTTATAAATCTAGTTACCAATATAACACAACCGGTGTACCGCAAGGCAGTATTTTGGGCCCTTTATTGTTTTTACTTTACATTAATGACTTGCCTAAAGTTACTAATAACAAATGTATATTATATGCAGATGACATAACAATTATTGTTCCTAATGATAAAGATAAAAGTGACTATGAAAATGAAATTAATAAAACTATAAATCAAATTTCTGACTGGCTTTACGTTAATAAATTAAAAATAAACCTAATGAAGACAAAATACGTGCAGTTCTCAAATCATCAAACCAAAAATGTAAATTTACAAATTAATTATCGAGGTAAAACTATTCAGAAGTGTGATGAAGTGAGTTTTTTGGGACTAATTCTTGATCACCACTGCACATGGAAACCCCATATTCTTCAGACATGTTCACGAGTAAATAGGTTTGTATTTGCTCTAAGACAAGTTAGACAAACACTAAATAAAAATACTGCCCTCGTCGCGTACCATGCTTATGTTTGCTCATTATTAAGGTATGGGCTAGTAATTTGGGGTTGTTCCACTCATATAAAAATACTATTCATAGCACAAAAAAAATGCGTCAGAGCTGTATTCGGTGCCGGACCTCTACAATCATGTAAGCCCCTATTCAAAGAAAACAAATTATTGACTATAACGTCCATGTACATCTTTGAAGTAGGAATTTTTGTAAAAAAGAATCCGCAACTTTTTGAAAATTTAGGTGTTGAAAGCAAAGTTCGACTTAGAGATCCCACAAAAAAAAGACTACAGAGTTCTAGAAGTGCCTTACTATCAAATAATTGCGCAATAAAATCTATTATAGTGTATAATAAAATTCCAAAAATGATAAGAGAGCTGACATTCAATTTGTTTAAATTAAAACTTAAAATGTGGCTTATAGAAAGGTGCTTCTATACGATTGACGAGTACTTAAATATTAAACATTAATAACATTTTAGACATAAAAAATTGACATGTTAAATTTTATTGATTTCCGACACTAATGTACATTACTATTATATTATTGACATAATTTTAACTTCATTTTTTAGTCTTGTAATTTTTGCATGCCTCTAGGCCTAGGCGAAACATTTCTACTATATAATAACATGTAACACCCTATTGTAAATGTTTCTGCAAATAAAGAAATTTGATTTGAATTTGATTTGGATATGTAACTAGAGGGAGTAAAAACGATGGTTGGTTCTAATTTGTAGACTTGCCTTTACACAAGTTCATAAAAGCTTTTAAAAATACACTTATTCATAAAGCTTATTATACGCACTAGATTATGTTGTTATTCTTAATATGTAAATAATTATATATAAATGAAATATTTATTTTTGATTAGATTGACCACCGAGTTTCTTGCTGGCTCTTCTCGGTTAGAGCGCCTTACCGAATCGTACGTTACGTTCATTGTATTTAACGATTCAAAAGTGCTAGTAAAAGCTAAATTGAATAAAGAATTATTTGAATTAGAATTGGTCATATGCATGTAAAAGGATAACTTTGAACTCGTGGTTTGCTATAAGAGTGGCACGGTGTTACCGCTGGACTTTGACAGATTTTCATTATTTTTTAATAAAATCAAGCGGCTTTAAAAAAAAAATTTATACTATTTTTCCCATCCGTCAGCAGGTGACGTAATGCGGGGGCTGATTGAATATGCCGTCGGTGTTCTGTAGACAAAGCGAATTCCCCATTCTCAGTACAATGTGCTTTAGCAATTCTGTTATTGCGATCATTTATTTTCTTTTTTTTCGAACATGAACCCATTCAGGGTTCCTACTTAGCATTCTATTCTATATTTTCCACTAGCTGTGCCTTTAGCTTCATCCGCATGGATAATAGTGTCTCAATTTTTTATCCGAATCGAAATTTTGCCTTACGTTAAGAGATTAACGCCCAGACAAATGCTGTGTATAATTTTCATTCATTTAAATATATTATATGAATTTTATCTATAACTAGCTGTACCAGCAGCTTCACCAGCAGTGTCACAATTTTTTTCCGAATTGAAATTTTGAACATAAAAGTAGTGTAAAGAGTTACTCACGTATTCACGAGAATAGGAGATTTTTTAATAACTTTTACCGTATAAAAAAACTAATTAGAATATTATTTTGCGATAATCATAATATAGATTATAGCAAAATAGTATTCTCAATAGTTTTGTATTATGGACATCCGCAAAGTAACGTCTAATTCTTTAAATTATTTCACCGTTTACTTAGCGCACGCGCAGCCTTAAATTTTGCCGTTTACGCAATATTTTTTATTGCTGCTCCTCTCCTATTCATCTTAGCGTGATGTTTTATGTATAGCCTTTCTCAGTAAATGGACTATCTTCCATTTAAAGAATTTTTCAAATCGGTCCAGTAGATGAGATTAGCACGTTCAAACAATCAAATAAACAAACTCTTCAGCTTTATATATTAGTATAGATTCAAGCTCATACGAAGTAACTACGATTTTGGATCACCATACTATAAACATAGTATATGTTTATAAATATGTTTATGATGTTTACAAAAAAAACACGATAATTCTTTACAAGTAAACTTGTAAATAAGTTGTTTGGAATCGTCAACTCTATTGCTGGTTCGGAAAATTGCTGCCACCAAGAAGAGCCAAGAAATTCAACGGTTGCTCTTTAAAAAAAATAAATTATAAAAAAAAATATATTATAAAATAAATTTAAAGAACAAGATCGAAAAACCAGCCAAAACTAAAACTTTTGGTCAATAATACGAATGAATATGGTAGCTCTTATACGAATTATATTTTGGGGGGCGACTTTTGGGTACAAACTCCGCTTATTTCAATAACTTCTTTATTGAGTTATTTCTGTATGTACAACAATTATCTTAAACTGTATTTAATATCTAAATATTATATATATATATATATATATATATATATATATATATATATATATATATATATATATATATATATATATATATATGTGTGTGTGTGTGTGTGTGTGTGTCTGTAATACTATTCTTAAATGCTAGCGTCCGATCCCACCGATGTTAGGTTGGGTAAAGGCGACGTTCAACGAAGTTTCTTTCCCAGGCTGGAATACTACACCTCCGGTGTCGTATGGAGTCTGGGAAAGCAGCAAACGCTGAGTAAACGTAACACACGTACAAAATGTAAATGGATTTATTCATCGCATGAAACGTGATCGAAAATAGTCAGACCGGGACGAGCTACTCAATTACACCCCGTAAAGTCGTATACAAACCCTTAAATCAGGTTTATATAGAATATCCCGATGCATTTATACGTCGAAATGACACCGATCCCCATAAGAACGGTATGCAAAAAGCGATTTATTGAAACATTACAGTTATTTAATATTTACGGATACAATATCTGGCTGAGTAGAATAGACCTCCCTCATTTCTTACCGAGGTGTCGTAAAAGGCGACTAAGGTAAGTTGACCCGCCGCGTGGTATCCGGCTGAATAAAATAGACCACCGTCATTTCTTACCGAGGTGTCTTAAAAAGCGACTAAGGTGAGTTGACCCGTCGTGTGGTATCCGACTGAGTAGAAAAGACCACCCTAATTTTTTACCGAAGTGTCGTAAAAGACGGCTAAGGTGAGTTGACTCGTCGTGTGGTATCCGACTGAATAGAATAGACCACCTTTATTTCTTACCGAGATATCGTAAAAGGCGATTAAGGTAAGTTGACCCGTCGTGTGGTATCCGGTTGAGGAGAATAGACCCTCTTTCTTATCGAGGTGTCGTAAAGTACGACTAAGGTACGTGGGCGGCAGGCAGGCGTCCGGTCATACAATACGTAGCTTTATCATGTGTCAACATGTTATAAATGTTATATATGCTTTTACGACACCTCGATAAGAAATGAAGGTCTATTCTACTCAGCCGGATACCACACGGCTTGGTTGGATTGTATTAAGTATGATATGAATATAATGGTAATAGCGCCAGAGTTATAAAACTTGTTAAAAAAGCAAAAAAGTCTTTTAATTATCTTTTACTTCGTAATTGGTTGGTTTTAGAGTATTCCACTAAATTTATAACTCGGTTCACTTTCAAACAAATGTTCACAATCCACAAGTCATTCTATAAAAATATCCCGTTAGGGTTGCCGCTACTTATTATTTAACCGGAAACTCCAAAATTATAGTTCACTATCCGTTTTCATTATGCATGGCAGATTTGTAAAACGCGGATAGTACATTCTAGTGTTACCTATCCTCCTACTCTTATCCCACTCTAAGTGGGGTTGGCACAACATGTTACAAACATGTTGTCATATGATTTGGCTACGTATTTTACGACCGGCCGCCTGCCTGACGTCAACTTACCTTAGTCGTACTTTACGACTCTTCGGTAAGAAAGAGGGTGGTCTATTTTACTCAACCGGATACCACACGGTGGGTCAACTTACCTTAGTCGCTTTTTACGACACCTCGGTAAGAAATGAGGTTGATCTATTCTACTCAGCCGGATACCACACGGCGGGTTAACTTACCTTAGTCGCCCTTTACGACACCTCAGTAAGAAATGAGGGTGGTACTATTCTATTACTATACCACACAGCGTTACATTCTAGTGTTACCATTTTATAGATATTTCTAATTGCGCAAATCTAATCTAATTTACGAAAAAAAATTTTTTCTGTCGATGTTTTTTCTTAACGTAAATCACATGATGAAATAATAACCGCACGTCTGGGGTTAAGAAACGTGTCTTGGAAATCTGTGTAAATTTTTTTTTTATAATAGAAGGTCATTCATTGAAAATAATTTTCAACCACAAAGTATAAAAAAGAGATAAGTAAATAAACTGCATGTAAGTTAAACAAAATACGGAATACAAAATAAGCTTTTACTCTCTGAGTAATTGTTAATAATAACTCGCCTAGTTACGTATGTTAACCTTTTTATTATCTACCATCGTCATCATCCTCCTGTCCTTATCCCACTTTAAGTGGGGTAGGCACAACATGTTGTCATATGATTGGCTACGTATTTTACGACCGTCCGCCTGCCTGACATCAACTTACCTTAATCGTGTTTTACGACTCCTTGGTAAGAATGGGGTCTTTTCTACTCAACCACACGCTAGGTCAATTTATTTAGTCGCCTTTTACGACACCTCGGTAAGAAATGAGGGTGTTCTATTCTACTCAGCCGGATATCACACGGCGATTTTATTATGATTTTATATAACATTATACTAAAAATTAAAACAAATAAGCTTCCTGAAATATAACATAATTATTTTCAAGTTTTATTACTATTACTAATGTTAATATTATTATTTTATTTAACATATTAAGTAAATATAATATATTAATTAAACTATTAATATTATATTTCTATTGCGTACAGATTTTTTAAATATAAGGAAACCGCCAAGTGCCAACCCTGCTACCGTCTCTTAATATCGGAGTGACTTTCAAAACGTGCCCATAAAAAAAATAATAGGAAAGTGGCAGACGGCCGTTCTGCGTTCTGCCACGTCACCTTTCCCACGATCAGTCAAATTGATAGAACTTTAAGCCACAGGTTAAATGAAATTATACTTAATTCATTTAAGACTGTGAATAAGGTTTAAATTAAGTAAAAGAGATGTACGTACATAAAGCATATTACAAAATTGAAGATTATTTGGATGATTAAAAAGCCTGCATTAGAAAATCCTTTCAGCTTCATACAGGAATGCGGTTTAATAATGTAAAATTGAAAATGTTTAAAAGATTGACCGCCGAGTTTCTTTCTGGTTCTTCTGGGTAAGAGCAACTTTTCGAACCAGTTGTAGCTTCATTAATCATATTGATCCTTGACGATTCAAAAGTGCTTAAAAGAGCTTATTTGAATAAAGATTATTTTGATTTGTGCTTAGTGCGAATTTGTTTAACTTACTTGATTGAGTTAGCGTAACGCCAATTTGTGTGACGCTTGAAAAGCGGTCACTAGATGTCGCTCTTGCAGCGTTACAGAAATTGGCGTTACGCTAACGCAATCGAGTAGGTTCAGAAAACTTCATTACCTACGTTGCGTAGTCGAATTAACACGAAGCACAACGCTTTGTTATTTCTATTGCGGACAGGTTTGGAATTTTCTCCTGAAATTATTCCCACTTGTTAACGAACCATACCAAAAAAAAAACGAACCGTATTAGGTTCGTTTTTTTTTAAGAAAAAGAAAATATACATCTTGTAGGCAAGTATTTTATATAGGAGACTGCATCATCGCTTAGATAAACTTTATTTACAGTAGGTTTGTAGTCGCCTTACGATCCTCCAACGATTTTCATAAAATTTCATGTTGGTAGTTTTGGGAGAGAAAAATTGATCTAGTACGTTTTATTTAAAAAAAAAGTCGTTTTATCACTGTTTTTGGGAACTAAAAAAACTGCTTAAATAAGCATAGACAGAAAATGATATTTTTGGCCATCAAACCTCATGCTGTGGTAGACTAATGGTAGCGAGCTTATTATAAAAATACGAAGTTCCGGTTTCGCTTCCCACATGATACCGGCGCTTTATTTCCTTTTTATTTGCATTTTTATATCTTTTAAAAAATCTCAAAGGTACTAAATATAAAATAGCGAAATAATTTAATCATTACATATTTAATTTCCATCTTTTATAAATATTTTCATTTATTTATTTATATATGTACCATAAAAAATGTTGAAAAAAACATTATTGGTAACAAAAGTGTACAAAGTTCAACTTATCCCTATGACAGAGATCTCTGCCAGCTAACCTACGAAGTGAGACAATTTATAGTTGAAAAAAGTTTGTACGCAAACATTATAAAATAATTAATATATGCGACACTTACACACACGGTTGTCCGGCCCCAAACTAAATAAATTAATACTTGTGTTATGGTACACAGACAGCTGGTGAATATATACTTATATATTTTTAAATACATACTTAAATACAAATATACACTCAGACTCGAAGACCAACAAATTCATTTATAGAAAATGTTGGCCCTCGGCGGGAATCGAACCCGCGACCCGCGGAGCTGAAGGCAGGGTCACCCACTGCGCCAACGGGCCAGTCAAATTTACTTTATTAATAATTTTCTTTACTTCGGGACGCAAATTTACGTCTGCGTAACAAGGAACGTGATATAATTATGGTTCACATAATTTAGTACTAGGTTTAATTTGTTTCGTATGTTAATAGGGACCGGAAGAGTCGCCGATCGTACAATGAGTTAATTTTGTTACTCTAATCGGTGAACAGATCTTGTGAAGGAGGGGAGTGTCGTAACTATTTAACTATGGTTGACATGATTTGGGGTGTGACGGGGAAGCGTCTCAGTTTGTTTCGTCAATCGTGATCTCACCTGCGACGCAGGACATTGATGAAACTTTATTTTTTGAAGCCGATTTAAGTTTGATTTTCGCATCTTCAGTGAAGAAAAGATACACTGGGAATTAATAAATAAAATCATATACCTGAGTGACCGAAATTTGTTTGGTATTTTTTTTAATATATTTTAAAAAATGCAATTAAAAAAAATAAAGAAGGCGCCAGGTGACATGTGAGATATGTCAATTCTGGGGATATGTGTAACTTACCAATCGGGATTGGTACAGCGTGGTGGGTCACCGTTTACATGCCTTATACGTACAGGATTAGTTACACCATCACCAACAGCAGTCTATACAAGCACTACACACATTCACTACGACAATCTCAATCGACCTAGCTAGGTTTTGTTAAGAAAAAATATTGTTTTATCCCTATTTTTGGGTACTGAAAAACTGCTATAAATTGTTAATTTCGTTGTCATTAGCAAAGTCATGATAGCTCAATTTTGTAACGGTCTCGAATTCAGAATATAAAATCTTTTTTTTTAATATTTTCAATTTTTTTTTATTTATTAAAAAAAATACCAAGCAAGAATCGGTCACTAAGGTAAGTATTTTAATTTGAAACAGTTATACAACAGCCATGAATTTTATAAGCAAATGCCTAAGTCCAAGAAACTCCTTCCAATTAGGCTAATCGCTCGTCGTTTGGAGAACAAATAACCGAACCCTAAAGTTTTCCCCCATAATTATATGTCTCGAGCAATTACCTATTGATATAAAGGACCCTGGCATGGGGGAAGGGCAGCAGTTTAATAGTTTACTTGTTCAGGTATAGCAAGTGAAGAAACCAAGCTGTTTCTTAACTAGAAACCATTTCCTACATATCTATATGCCAGTGCAATTAAAAATATATGCGAGTATAATGTAAAATTGAAAATGTTAAAAGATTGCCTGCCAAGTTTCTTTCTGGTTCTTCTCGGTAAGAGCAACATTCCGAACCAGTTGTAGCTTCATTAATCATATTGATACTTGACGATTCAAAAGTGCTTGAAAGAGCTTAGTTGAATAAAGATTCATTTGATTTGATATTCAGTTAGAATTTTTTCGTCACGTGCTAGTTTCATCAAGATGTTTTTTCATCTTTAAGATATTCTAAAAGAAACCTAAAAGAATTTATACACTTAGGCGTTACTTTGCGGAGATCCATAATACAAAATTAATAATGAAATTGTTTTGCTATGATCAGCGATAGAGTAAATAGAAAATATATATAATGCTAAATGTAGAGTGAACTGTTTTCATACCTGATACTTGCAGGATTCGTAAAAACACATTCACAAACCTCCATCACCGCCACCACAATACACAAGCACAACACACGTTCACTATCACAAACTCAACAATCGTTTCGCCCCGCAACTGAAGCATCATCAGGAGATAGACTTCACGACATCGCAAAGCGATTTTGTTGTATGCTTATTTAAATTGGGGAATTTTCTATCAGAGCACAAGGATTATAATTTTTTTTAAATCTTTATGACAATTTCCAGAATCCCGGACCTCTCCCCCCTTCACAGATGTCGCCCGGTTTTAATTAGCTCCGTTTTATCTTTAACTTTGTTAATTATAATTTTGCTCAATAAATATACTAAAGGTTCATAATTAAAAAAAGTTACATCAAACAGTTTTATTTTAGGCAGTCCACTTAAGTTCTTGTATTTAAATTATAGAAGACTTCAAAATTTGATTGTTGATTCCTTTAGAAATTGCTTATTTTGAATTTAAGTTCTTATTCTTGTATCGTTATCTTTATCTTTAATATTTAAATGAGTTAATCTTGTATGTATATTTTCGGAATCTCGGTGAACGGCTCCAATGATTTGCCTAAAATTTTGGGGGGGAAGACTCGATCTAGCTAAGTTTTAAATAAAAAAATTATTCCTATTTTTGGGCATTAAAAAAAAACAAAAATTTACATTGAATATATAAAATATTATTTTTGCCGAAAACTGTCAAGTCAACGTGGCTTATTCTAGAAATGAAATACTTAGGATCAAGCCCAAACTACCCAATTATTTTTCTTTTTTTTTTTTGAAGTTTTTTATTTTGTAAAAATCAGCAAAGCTATATCAACTAGGTACTTTTGAATTTAAGTTCGTATTCTTCTATCGTTATTCAACTGTTCTCTTTAAAATATCTCCACACGACACGAACTTGTATTGCTTGGATCCAGTAGATCTCCACATCTTTCTGAGGTCGTCAGTTGCCCTCTCCGCCATTCCAGCACCTAAGAACCCATTGGTAGGTACTAAGCACGATGCAAATTCCTTCAAATAAAATGAAATCAAATAATCACTTCATATAATCAAACAACACAGTTTTTTAAATTATGTACATATATATTCTTGCAGAAAAATAAAATTACTAAAAATATACTGTAAACCATTTGTAAGAATATCTATTTTCTTAAACTTCCCTCGCTTTTTTCTCTTCTTATTAAATCTAAATATTAATACATGAAACAAAGATCATTGCATTTTTATATGAAAATTAGGCGATCGGAACAGTATGAAATTTGGCACAGCTCGTGTATATAGAAAATGAATAATGCATGAAAATATCAATCATCATCATCATCCTGCCTTTATCCCACTCTAAGTGGGGTCGACACATGTTATAAACATGGTGTCACATGATCTGGCTGCGTTTTTATGACCGGCCGCCTGCCTGATGTCAACTTACCTTAATCGTATTTTACGATCCCTCGGTAAGAAAGAGGGTGGTATCGTCGGTATCACGGTCTTCCGTCCCCAAAGTAAGTAACTTAATACTTGTGTTATGGTAGACAGACAACTGGTGAAAATATACATATATAATTTATAAATACATACTTAAATAAAAATTAAACAAAGAAAATAATGAAATAGCCTATTCTATTAGCCTAATTAGTCTATTTTACTAAACCGAAAACCACACGGCGGGTCGACTTACCTTAGTCGCCTTTTACGACACCTCGGTAAGAAATGAGGTTGGTCAATTCTACTGAGCCCGATACCACACGGCGTATCGACTTACCTTAGTCGCCTTTTACGACACCTCAGTAAGAATTGAGGGTGGTACTATTCTATTCAGCCGGATACCACACGGCGTAAATCAATAATTAAATCATTACACGCAATACTACATCGAGATAAGTTGCTACTTTAACGAGCATATATCCAACAACGTGCTAAGGGTTGTTACGCGGCATAAATTCTTGCTTTGTTCTCTATCGATGCACAAACACAGTAATCCGTAGTATTGAGACATTCGAGGGTGCAAATACCTCCTCTATAGTTTTCCGCTGGACCTCCGGCCCACCCGGGAATTGTTAGCGGCGGATGTGGAAATTCCGCAAATTGTGTGCAGAAGTAACGTATAGCCTGACTAGAGCTAGGTAGGGCTGCCTGTAAAATATTTTTATTTTAAATATATCATCATCTTCCTGCCCTTATCCCACTCTAAGTGGGGTCGGCACATCATGTTATAAACATGCTGTAACATGATTTGGTTGAGTTTACGACCGGCCGCCTGCCTGACGTCAATTTACCTTAGTCGTATTTACGACACCTCGGTAAGAAGGAGGGTCGTCTATTCTACTCAACCGGATACAGCACGGACTATGGAATGTTTTTATTTAAAATATATATTTTATAGAATTAGGCGTTACTTACATAATACCAAAAGTATCATCGACCTCCACAATCCGGAATTCGGAAGGATTATATTTTATCGTCGATTATTGCAAAATTATACTTTAATTACTTTTTTTGTTAATGTTATATTTTGTTTTTTAAAAGTATGTTATATTTTTTAAATGGTTTAGAAATACCCTGTCTACCCTACCGTTATACGATTATTAGCCGTTGGCGCTAACTTAAGCGTTCAAATACCTTCAATAATGAAATACGTAAACGGGTATTTTTTGTTCTATATGTAGCCCCAGTGTATCTCTTTTTAATATTTAAATGAGTTAATCTTGTATGTAAATATATAAATATTTTCTCTCAATCTCGAAAACGGTTCCAACGATTTTCCTGAAATGCAGCATGTTTTGGGGGACAAAAATCGATCTAGCTAGGTTTAATTTAAAAAAAATCTGTTTTATCCCAGTTTTTGGCCAATAAAAAAATTGAAAAATGTAGAATTGAAAGCAAAGTATTTTTTTAGTTATCAAATATAATGTTGCGATAGCCGGTGGGTAACGCGCGGACCGAAAGTGTTCAAAACTCGGGTTTGAATCCCACATGTCATCGGCGCCTTCTTTCTTTTTTTTAAATTTAAAAAAAAATATTTTTATATGTTTTTAAAAATTACCGAACAAGAAATTACCCAGGTACTATGCTTTAATCATGTAGAATTTTATCAATATTGCTGATTGCCCGTCAAAAGTAGGCAATACGGTATCTGAGTAGAATATACCACTCTCATTTCTTACCGAGGTGTTGTAAAAGGCGACTAAGGTAAGGTGACGTGAGGCAGGCGCCCGGTCGTCAAACAACTAGCCAAAATATGTAACAACATTTTTAAAACATAATGTGCCGATCCCACTTATATTAGGATAAGAAAAAGATGAATAATGATGCCGTGAAAGTAATAAACGGACTTTCACATTACGTTATATCATTTTTTTTGTTTTCTGGTCAATTCAAGGGTTTCTACGTTTAATTCCAGCTAGGATATGTATTATTGCATAGTGAGATATATTTCAATAGGCACATAATTTTATTTTGATATCATGCGCGCTCAGCTTAAACGAAACGTGAATTTTGGCACAAAACTTGAATCATATAATTCGAAAATAGGAGGACGTGTGCGTGATCCCGTTGACCGAATCTGCTCCATTTATCTCCCGCATTGGGACTTGGCCGAGCGCCGGTGGAAACTTGTATCAAATAAGTTGTTTTCGAAGATTTAACAAAGGATTATGTGGTTGTTTCGCTTTGGAAGATGTTGGAGCGTATTGTTTTCGTTTATTTGTATTTTACTTTATGAAATACTGCCGTTTCACTGAATGTTTTAGAGATTGCTTTTATTATTTTACTTTCATAAAATTGCTTTTATACCTAATTTCGTCAATAGCGAATTAAAAAGTCATCATTCGTCATTCTCCTCCCCTTATCTCACTCAGTCAGCACAAAATGTTAGGAACATGTTGTTACATGATTTAGCTTACTATTTTACGACCCGCGCATTATTATACGACGCCTCGGTAAGAAATGAGAGTGGATTATTCTACTCGGTCGATTTACATCACTCTGGGTCAACTTACCTTAGTCGTTTTTTATGAAACCTCGTTAACAAATGAGGGTGGTGTATTCTACTCAAGCGGATACCACACAGCAGGTAAACTTAAACTTACCTTAGTCGCCTTTTACGCCACCTCGGTAAGAAATGAGAGCGGTTTATTCTACTCGGTCGAATTATAACACTGCGGGTCAACTTACCGTAATCGTTTTTTATGAAACCTCGGTAACATTAAGGTGGTGTATTCTGGTCAACCGAATACCAAACGGTGGGTCAACTTAACTTAGTCGCCTATTACGACGCCTCGAAAAGAAATGAGGTTGGTCTAATCTACTCAGCCGGATACTACACGGCACATCTATATGATAAACCATGGTATGTTTAAGGCAACAGCATCATATTTAAAATGATTGGGGGTCAATGGAAAAATAAATCCTTTTAAATAGCGTTCTAATTATCACAGTATTCGATTCATTTGAAATAAGAATAGGTATTCTTAAAAGATATATTATAACAGGCTTTACAAATTCAAATTCAAAATATTCTTTATTCAAATAAACTTGTAAACAAGTGCTTTTGAATCGTCAACTCTACTGCTGGTTTGGAAAACTGTTCCTACCCAGAAGAGCCCGCAAGAAGATCGGCGGTTGCTCTTTTAAAAATATAATTCTTAATACTATTTACATTACGTTACTGTCTTGTACAGGTTCAAAGAGAGCTATATCCACACATTCTTATCTTCTAAGTAATCCTCAAGACTATAGTAGGCTTTCTGTATCAGCCTCTTTTCAACAGTGTTTTTAAACTGCTGTAATGGCAAATCTAAAATTGTTTGCGGAATTTTATTATAGAATCTTATACCTAAGTACACTTATACAGTAGACGGTTGCGATAAAAGAAGAATAATCGCAGCATATATTGATTTATTATATCTTTAAAAATCAGCGTCTTCGTATAGCGTTGACCGTGGAGGCCGTTGCTTAATTTGGTTCATAAAATTTCAAGTTTACGTTACCAACAGCTATCATTTAATTCGCGGATTTTATCGTTACTTTTGTAGTATAGAATACGGCAAAGTAATGCCTAAACCTAATTTTTTTTTAAGTTAACAAAAAATATGTAAATCGACAGCCCTATCACCGTCGACCTGCCGTACCGAATTCCGGACCGCTACAATTGATCACGCGCCAAAGCTTACATATTCGAAATTGTAACAAACTATTCCGACACCTCCCTGAATGCAATACGAACTATTTTCGCATGCACAATTTCGATTAACTTTCGTGTTAAAGAACGGTACAGTGCATCACGCTAGAAAACCGGCATTTTGCGAATTAGACCAAGGCATTCTGGCACCTGTCGCTTAAGGAATAGGAGATGTTATCGCGTGGTTTTTCGTTGGTCGTCTAATCTGCGTGGTAGCACATAGGTTCGTTACTTTGACTTGAGATATACGGGAAGCGGTTTAGAGCTTGTTACGATCCTTAAATGACTCATTTGTACCAAATGACAAATAGTCGGAGTTTTTTGCCTCTTTTTACTAGACTCTCATATAAGCGGTCTCGTTAATGGGAAATACGAAATGTTGGAAACTTAAAGCCTGATTTCTTGTTTAAGAACTCTAGGGAAATCTTGACAGGAATCTGGAGTGACCGTATTATATTTGTTATGCAATTTCATCATTTTCCTGTCCTTATCCCACTCTCGGCCAGGTCGGCACAACATGTTATAAACGTGTTGTCACATGATTTGGCTACGTACGTTGGCCGCCTGCCTGACATCAACTTACGTTAGTATTTTATGACACCTCGGTAAGAAAGAGGGTGGTCTATTCTATTTAGCCGGATAACTTACCTTAGTCGCCTTTTACTACACTACGGTAAAAAATGAGGGTGGTCTATTATACTTAGCCGGATACCACACGGCGGGTCGACTTACCTTAGTCGCCTTTTACGACACCTCGGTAAGAAATGAGGGTGGTCTTTTCTACTACATACTAACATTATAGCAAAATAATTTTATTATTACTTTTGCAATAAAAATCAATTAAAAATGGCGTAATGCAGTTACCACCGTTATAAATTGATCCATCAAGTTCCTCTCAGCCCGTACTCGTAAATAACGGGCTACGTTCGATGCAGTTCAGAATTAACATAATAAAAAGGGTGTGCATTCATAGCAAGGCCGTAAATAAAGTTTTATAGGTAATGCCATAATGCGCACGGAAATATGGCTTAAGCGGGTAGTGAATGCAATTCTATATACTACTAGCTGATGGCTTAGTCCGCGCGGAAATGGGCGTGTTACAAAGCTTTTCCCGCTTTAATACGAATCCCGCGAGAATTGAATTAAATTATATTATTAATTATTATATTTGGTTGACCGAGCCTTGCTCGGAAATTTTTTACAAAATAAAAAAATAAAAAAAAAGAATTATTTACTTCGGGTTCGATCCTAGTCCTAGGTATTTATATTTCTCGAGACTGCCCGTTCCCCGAATAAGCTACGCTGACTTGACAGTTTATGGAAAAAATTTAATTCAATATAAATTTTTGTATTTTTTTTATGCCCAAAAACAGGGATAAAACTATTTTTTTTTTCATAAAACCTAGCTAGATCTATTTTTCTCACGTAAAACTACCTACATGCTGAATTTCAGGATAATCGTTGGAGCCGTTTCCGAGATTCTGAAAAAATATATATATACAAGATTAACTCATTTAAATATTAAAGATTAATTAAATTAAAAAGAAACCTATATATTGTTATACAAAATATTTATTTATGTATCTTAAAAAATGTTGGAAAAAACATTATTGGTAAAAAAGTGTACAAACGTCAACTTATCAATATGACAGAGATCTCTGCCAGCTAACCTACTCAATCCTTGCCATCGGCAGCGTGGTGGAGCACATAGGTCGTTTTAGTCGGTGCGAGTCCGACATAACCGCCTATTCCCGTCGGGCGGCGGTACCCATAAGGGGTTTTTTCCTGTAAAAAAAAGATTTGACCCAGCGGTTGTATGCGATCATAGGCGATTATAGACGATAATCGGCGAATACACCTGAGTATGCCCTCTACACGATCGTGTTCACGCATAATCGTTTGTAATCGCCGATACTGAAGATTGCCGTGGGCCAAGTTGCTGCTGCCAGGTCCCATTTACCTGTCAACACCAAACTGCGAGTCTACGGTGCCTACGTCCGCTCGCGCTTGACGTATGCGGCACCCGCCTGGTACGCGCTATGTTCGGCGTACCAGAGGCGAAGGCTTCAAGTCCAGCAGAACCGCTGCCTGCGACTGATCGTAGGAGCCCCGAGGTATGTGCGGAACGACTTCGTGCATCGGGATACCAGAACGCCGACCGTGGTGAAGTATGTCCGTCGCCTTGCGCGCCGACTGTTAGCGCGAGCGGACAATAGCGCGCACGTACACCTCCACGGCATCGCGCGACTCCATGCGCAACCACCCGATGGACATTCCCTGCCTCGCGAGCTCTTGCGGTCACCGTCTCCGCGGCCCGAGGTGGGTGACGACGGCGACGACGAGGACGATGCGACGGGCGAAAGGGCAAAAACACCGGACACGACACCACCGATTTTGACACCACCCGAACGAGGACTACCAGAAGACGACTTTGAGGTCTGGGAGCTACCATTCCCAGACCACCCCACCGAACAAGCCAAACATACCGGGCTTAAGTGCCCGCGAGGAGATCCCCGGGTAGAGAGGATTTCGAGGCCCGTACCCCGTTTACCCCAGCCCGGGGAGTAAGCTAGAAGACCCTACTGCTGATACTGAAGAGCCATTAGAATATATTTAACACACGTGGACTTTTATGCACACAAATACAAACACACTTTTGCCTTTATAATATTAGGTTATACATTTCCCCGCACAGCTTAAGTGACATTTTCATGTGCATTAGAGCGTTAGCTATAAAACTTTATTTACGGCCCGACTACGAATGAGCCGTTTTTATTATGTTAATTTTGAGCTGCACACAGCGGCAGGCCTAATTTACGGGCTCGGGGTGACAGGGGAGGTTGTAACCGGCCGGATATATCGGTGGCTTTTATTGCATCAAGTTAAAACTAAGTTATACAAGTTGGCGTTACTTTACGGAATTTCATAGTAAATTTCTATGGAAAAAGTATTATCACGTCAATACACATAGCAAAATTTGCCACATACACTACATTTATAAACACCATCATCATTCTCTTATCCCACTCTAAGTGGGGTCGGCACAACATGTTATAAACATGCTGTCACATGATTTTGCTGCGTTTTTAAGACCGGCCGTCTGCCTGACATCAACTTACCTCAGTAAGTTTTGCGACACCTCGGTATGAAATGACTCAGCTGGATACCACATGGTGGGTCAATTTACCTTAGTCGCCTTTTGCGACACCTCGGTAACAACTGAGTGTCGTCTATTCTACTCAACCGGATACCACACGGCATAAAAAACAGAAAACTATAAAAAGCATTAATGCGCATTTAAGCACATTGTATCCAAGGGGGTAGTGTTAGGGGCTAGATAACACTCCGTGTCGCCATAAGTTAACGAAATTATGCCATAAATGTCAAGCGGACAATCGGCCGCATTTACAGTTTGCCGAATGCATTCGGATTACCATTTTGATTCGTCGATATTTATCCTTGTGCGAGTGTACCATAAAAGCATAGCGACTTATATGGATTATTCGTATGTTTGAGCTGTGATGTAATTCTTTTGACTAATGCCAGTTAGTCATCAATATATTGCACGGGGTCGATGAGTATCTAAAATTTCTTATCATCTAATAATCCTGAAGACTATAGTAGGTAGTAGTAGATAGTAGTTTTCTGTATCCGCCGCCTTTTAACAGTGTTTTTAAGAAGGACTCCAGAAGAGACAATGTATTGAAATCGTGACCCCCTCAAAAGAGTCGGACGGTCTCACCACAGGGGTATCTGATCCTTCATCAGCGATGGCCTCCTTCTGCGAGAACGTTACCCCGAGGAAGGAGGCGGCGGAGCGAACTTCGGACCTTCCGAGCGTTCCGAACGGGGTTTAATCGAACGCCTACCCTATAAGGTCCCCGCGGCGGTCGATGCATCTTCCAGTGGAGGGAGGGGCTACTTTTAGAGAGGCCCTGATCCAGAGGTGGCGCACTTTAAGGTACAGAGTTGCTGCTGCCGGGGATGGGGGTAATGTCTTCATAGGTACAATATCCCCGCCACCAGCAGCATGGTGGAGCACACAAGTCGTTTTAGTCGGTGCGAGTCCGACATAACCGTCGCTTGTCCCCGTCGGGCGGCGGTACCCATAAGGGGTTTTTTCTAATGTCTAAAAAAAAAGGGGTATCTGATCCTAGATAAAAGTTAAATGGTTCAATACTTCATAAGCGTGAGCTTATCTTGCAAAATACACTCGTGATTTTTCTTGTTTCTGAAGTAAGAAACATTTTCTAAATTTTAGTTAGGGATACTATATTTATTTATTTATTTATTTATTTCTATTTATTATTCTATTTCTATTCTATTTATTCTATATATTTTAGTTCAGTAGTTCTACATGTAAATCTGCACAAGATAAGCTGTGAAAGCGTTATTAATTTATTTCTCAAAGCACTTACACTGTTCACTTACATGAGAATTAAAACTGCACATTTCGTTTGCTTACACGCATGCACATACACATTTGTTCGGGGATACCGTAAGCAGATTTTATTTCGTAGATGCATTCTTTCTTGCATGTCGCATCTTCCTTCCTTGTATTACTATAGATTAAAAGATAAAGAACCATTTTATAATAACACAAAAAATACCAGAGTAAAAAATAAAATAACATTTTCCTCAACGGAAAAACGTGAGCTCACAAGTATCAGATCAAATCAATTCCGGGAAGTGTTCTCGGGACCGGGATCCGGGATTATCGCGGAATTATCCCGGAGACGGCACATCTCTAATTGTGAAGCGTTTCGATCGTGCCCCTAATGACCCCTAAGATTGCCTCTGCTTCACAAATAGTGTACTATACAAGGCTGTTACTATTTTCCGATTTTTATTTCTAAGCTTCTAGATGAGATATTTCTGTTTATTTCTATACTACTGGTACCTTCAAATTCGCATCAACTTAAACGTTTATTTTCAGTTACAAGTCAGCAATTAAGTTAATTGATTACTTATACTTACCTTATTGACACTATTAAGTTCCTATAGTTACCTAATTATTTACCAAAATCAAGTTTCTATAGTTACCTAGTTATTATCCAAGATCAAGTACCTATAGTTACGTATTTATAGACCAAATATTAGGTTCTTATAGTTAATTACCTACCTAAATATAGACTAAAATCAAGTTCCGATTGTTAACTAATTATAGACAAAAATTAGGTTCCTATAGTTACCTAATTATAGACCTAAAGCAAGTTCCTATAGGCACCTAATTATAGTCCAAAATCTAGTTCCTATAATCACCTAATTGTAGATCAAAATAAAGTTCCTATAGCTACCTAATTATGGACCAAAATTAGGTTTTTAAAGTTACCTAAATATACACTAAAATCAAGTTCCAATTGTTAACTAATTATAGATCAAGTTTCTATTGTTAACTATTAATATACGAAAATCAGGTTCCTATTGTTGAATAATAAACCAAAATCAAGTTCATATAGTTATGTAATTATGGACCAAAATCAAGTTCCTATAGTCATCTAATTATAGACCAAAATCAGGTTTCTTTGGTTATAAATCAAAGTAAAGTTCTTGTAACTATCTAATTATTTTGGTTCCATCCCTATAATAAGAGTAGTAGTGTAGTTTAATTTATGTAGTGAAAATTAAACTGAAATAATTAATCCGATGTTCTGCGAACGATGGGTTTAAGTGCTTAAGTTAGTCGCGCCAACGGAGTTATGAGCAAATACTAGTATAAGACATAATCCCTCTTACCTAAATGCAAGCTCTCAGTACTAACAATACTATAAATACGCATGTATGTTTGTCTGTTACGCTCTTAAGGCTAAGCCACTGGAGCGTTATTAGTATGGTTAAAGTTTAGTATGGCTTAAATACAGTATATAAAGATTCCTATTTTCATAAAGATTTTCATTCGGGAACAGGATAAAATACATAGAGATTATAGATTTAATGAACACTTAGATAAATAAAAATTTAAAATATTCTTTATTCAAGTGGACTGTTTACAGTACTTTTGAATCGTCAAATGTTTCTAAAGAAGCTATATATTGAGTTACATTCAAAGAATTTCCCACACTTTACTTTTGACTAACGCTTATAATTTATAGAATTAGGCGTTACTTTGCGGAGGTCCATAATACAAAAGTAATGAGAATATTATTTTGCTATAATCCGCGATAAATTTATTAAATATGTTAACGCGAACAAAATCGCGGTTAGAATTAGTGCTAAGTATATCTTCTTTGTACACCGATGGGATCTATATGTGACTTTTTATAGGATCTCCATACTACAGGACCTTGCGACCTTTTTGGGGTCGTCACTTCATCTCATAGGGGTCTACTGACACTACATTTCACGGTGCTGGGTTGCCTTTTTTACACATACTTAAGTAAGCCAAGTATATAAAAGTAACGGCCTTTTACTATCTCACTTCTGGGCATAGGCCTCCTCTCTACGTTTTTTAGAAGCGAAGGATTGGAGCTAAGACTTACCACGCTGCTCTAATACGGATTGGTAGGTTGCACATATCCCCAGAATTCTCTAGAGATATGCAGGTTTCTTCGCGATGTTTTCCTTCATCGAAAAGCGTGCTATAAATTACAAATATCCATTAGATTCATAATTTTAACAGAAAAACTCATTAGTTAGCCCAAGGTTTGAACTCGTTACCCCTCGAAAGAGTCGTACAGTCTCACCGCTGGGCGATCACAGCTTAGTATATGAAGGACCATAATTTTCTCTGGTAATATTTAATCCCAAAATATAATAATTCCCAAATATAGCTTACTAGCTTTTACGCGCAACTTGGTTCGCTCAGACTGTTGCCGCGTGATAGGTTGATAATAGATGGCGCTTTTCAATGTCATCCTATTCCTGTAGAATGAACAGAATTTCTATAGCCTATAATTTACCCCTGTGTATAAGGAATAATTTTGCCAAATTTCATAGAAATTGGTTCAGCGGATTCGCCGTGAAAGAGTAACAAACTCACATACTTCTATACTCACTCCATAGTCGTAGAGTCCATACTCACAAACTTAGCATCATTCGCATCAACTTAAACGTTTAAGTATACTCAGTTACAAGTAACGAAGTAAATTGATTACCTATACTTGTATATCAATATACAAATATAGGTAATCAATATATAGAAACTAATATACAGGATTATTGTTATAATATATAGGATATATAATAACAATATATAGGAACTATAGGGACTTGATATTGTCAATATCAAGTTCCTATAGTAACCTAATTTTAGACCAAAATCAAGTTCCGATTGTTAACTAATTATAAACCAAAATTAGGTACTTAAAGTTGTGAAATTGAAATTGGAATGTGAAATTGACCAAAATCAATTTCACATTTATCTTTAATATTTACGGGCGGTCTATAGAGCTGAAAATACCTAGGATCCAGCCCCACCTGCCCTATTATTTTCATTTTTCTTTTTAATTTTTTTTTTATTTAATTTTTTTTTCACATCATTTTAATAAATAACGAGCAAGGCTCGGTCATCCAGGTACTAATTTTAGTAGGAATTAGTAGGATGTATATAGAACGTCATGTCAGCCCTCACAGTCCTCAAGGAATAGGAAAAAACAACCGGTATTGGTAATCGGCATCATTAATAAACCACTACACTCACCCGATGTGCAATTTAATCCGTCGTAGATCTGCACGCGAGCTAAATAAATAAATTATTCGATCGATACTTCACTTACTTTGTAATGGCCGGATGTTTCGGTTTTATTTATTAAATTTTTAAGTAGAAATTGACAATCTACAAAGTTTAAAAGATTGACCGCCGAGTTACTTACTGGTTCTTCTCGGTAAGAGCAACATTTCGAATTAGTTGTAGCTTCATTAATCACATTGATTCTTGACGATTCAAAAGCGCTTGAAAGAGCTTATTTGAATAAAGATTAATTTGATTTGATTAGTATAGTTTCATTATTCTCTTGCCCTTATATCACTTTCTCTTCCATTCTCCTATCATTCGTCAACTTTGGCGCTACTCCTTTTAATGCATCTCATACTTCACACATACATATTTAATTTGGTGACATGATTTTCATCCCTCTTCATTATATGTCCTTAACATCTTAATCTTGCATATCTCGCCTTTACTATAATGGGCGCAATTATAATATAACTATACAATGTTTATAAAAGTAATAATGAACTTATTTTGCTAAAATCTGCGATAAAGGAAATAGAAAATATATATAATGCTAAATGTAGATCGGACTATTCGTTTTGCATACCTGATACATGCAGGATTCGTAAAGCGATAGCAAGTCGCGTTGCGATTTGTCGTGGAGTCTATCTCCTGATGACGTTTCGGTTGCGCGCCGAAACAATTGTTAATTTTGTGATAGTGAACGTGTGTAGTGCGTGTGTAATGTGATGGAGATTTGTGGATGAGTTTTTACGAATGCTTCATGTATCAAGTGTGAAAACGGATAGTCCACTCTACATTAAGCAGTATAGTTATTTTTTATTTACTTTATCTCGAGTTATAGCCAAATAATTTTACTATTACTTTTGAATTTGTTGAAAAGATTATCCGCCGAGTTTCTTGCTGGTTCGTCTCGGTAGGAGCAAACTTCCGAATCAGTGGTAGCTTCTTTAAAAACATTTGACGATTCAAAACTACTGTAAACAGTCCACTTGAATCACTACATATTATAAAACAAAGTCCATATTTCCCTATGTATGCATAAAACTTTAAAACTACGCAACAGATTTTGATGCGGTTTTTTTTAATAGATAGAGTGATTCCAGAGGAAGGTTTTTACGTATAATAACATTCAATACGGAGTAGAGAAATACTGTAATTTTTGAGGTTTTTGTAAATAATTACATTTTTTTCCGCTTACATTGCAAACGCAGGCTAAACCCTACAAGATTTATCAAAATAATGTACTAAGTATTTGTACACATTGAAAAGGTCTACAGAAAAGTCCGCGATGGTATATGTCTATCTCTTATGTATAACCCACTATAGCATTTTTTGTCATTTACTTTTTACGAAAAATAATGCCTTATTTTTGAAGCAATTTTTATACAATACAGCATTAATCCTTATCCAATTAAGTACCTTAAATAAATAGTTGATTTAATAAAGATCAATATGGCCGTTTACAGCATGTAATTTAAGTGAATATTTTCGGAGATATTACAGATTTAAAATGCCGTGAGGACGCCGCGCTTCGCCCTATAACACTTCGACTTTAGCAGCGATGTCGCTCTTTCAAGAGTTTGTTTAAAGACATTCTGTAATTAATTGTAAAAATAAAATATATAGGGAAAATGTAAAAGTAAATAAGTAAAAATGTACTATATGAATTTAGATATTCCAAAGATAGCAGGAAATCTTCTTGGTATAGGGAAAGGAAATTGTTTTTCTCCAAATTGCTTGCGGGCCACGGGCAGTAATGAATAAATCAAAACTACTGGATCGATTTTAATCATTTTTTTACACTGACTGACATGGGATATATATTTTATACCCGTGCGAAGCAGGGGCAGGCCGCTAGTAAAGAATATTTTGAATTTGAATTTTTAGGTTTTGTCATTACTATATTGCATAAGGTCGCAAAGTAGCTGTATCCACGCATTCTTATCAGTGTTCTCGTTGCTAACAATGTCTCCTATCCCCTAAGTGGCAGTGCTCTGTGGGCCATTATTTCCACGTCGTTAGCGAAGCCTCCTTAGGACCGTTTAACATCCATTACTGTGAATACATTTTATACATTAAAATTCGGATCATAATGACGGCATGGATCATTAAGTCGGCCGGTTACTATCCGGTGATATATTGTTAAGATTATTATTGATAGAGATTTCAGAGGTCACGTAATATGGGATAGATTTTCTTCTTTTTCAATCGATGTCCGTTTCTGTAGGTCTCTTTAAAGGATTTCCATGGTATACGGTTTTGTACTTGCAAAGTACAAAGGTTAATAATTGCATAGTTAAGAAAACATTATTTTGTAAATAATGTTTTTCCTTATAATAAATAAATACTAATATCTGTGATCTTTAATTGAGAATCTGAATTTCGGAAATAGCCCCAAAGATTTTCATGACACTTAGTATGGGGTTGCCGGGACGATAAATCGATCTAGCTAAGTTTCATCAAAAAAATGTCGGTTCATGCCTGTTTTCAGGCACTGAAAAACTGCTACAATAATATTAGAAAACAATAGCTAATTACGCTGTCACTTGCAAAGGTATAATAGTTCGGTTGGGAACGGGCGAAATAAAGAAGTAAATATTCTCCGGATCAAGGTATCACATTCTTTTTCTTTTTTTCATATTGCATCTTTTTTTAAATCTTCAAAAAAAATACCGAACCTATCTCGGTCATCCAGATATTAATAAATAATACGAGCAGTACTGATTTATCTCAATAGTTCAGATTGGTCAGTACTGTCTTGTACAGGGTCGAAGAGTTTGTGATAGTGAACGTATGTAGTGCTTGTGTATTGTGGTGGCGGTGGTGGAGCTTTGTTCATGTGTTTTTACGAATCCTGCATGTATCAGGTATAAAAACAGATTGTTAAATCTACATTTAGCATTATATATACTTTCTTTTTTACTTCATCGCGGATTATGGCAAAATAATTTTATTATTACTTACATTTACAATAGTTGAAAGTCCAGTATGAATAATGCCTATAAGGGTAACTATGACCGCTCAGCTATCCCCTTTTCAACTAAAAACAATTGGACCCTGTATCAATTTGTATGACAGACCCGAGAGCCCTCCACAGCGAAAACTAACCGTACAAACGAAACAATCAAACAGCAGGAGCGTGCGTTTCGAGTGCAGTCGAGTGTGCCGTGTCCACCCCCTCCAACCCCCCACCATGCGGGCTTGTGGGGGTTTTTGACATTTTTATTTGCAGACACGGACGCTCTCAGAACCTACACCCCTGATGCGTGATGAAACTTACAATACCTACAAGCATGAATAGTACTTAATTAGATTAGATTAGATAATCGACTGCTCCTCTCCTATTTATGTTAGCGTGATGTTATAAAGCTTATAGCCTTCCTCAATAAATGGACTATCTTAGATTCATAGAATTTTTCAAATCGGTCCCGTAGTACGTGAGATTAGCGCGTTCAAACAAATAAACAAACTCTTCAGCTTTATATATTAGTATAGATTTATAAGCAACTTCGAGGCTAGCGTTTAAAATACCATGCGTCAATACATAAAAAAACCTCTATAGAGAATACTCCTGAGGATGCTTCGGTTTCGGGGCAAAACGATCATAGAGATTGTGGTAGTGAGTGTGTGTAGTGCTTGTGTGATACGTATGACGTGTGACTTGTCCTGAATGTATAAGGTATGTGAAATTGCCTGCTTCTTACACTTAGCATTAGATTATCTTAACGGACGCGGATTCCAGCAAAATAATTTTGGTTTTGTAATATTTATGGATGTCTAAGAAAGGTTTAAAAATAGAAGCCAGAATATATCAAGAAAAATAATAATAAAAATATATAAATTCTCATAGAGAATAGACTTTTTGCGTCTTATAAACAGGGTGCGTTCGGAAATTAAATATTAGTCAAGAAAAATATCTCAGACTAGAATATTAAAAGACCCCTAGAATATTCTTTCATGTCGATATAAAGTTCGCCGGATCAGCTAGTAACTAAATATCCTTCCGTATATCCCACTGAGGAGATCCATTAAATTTCTAAAAAAAACCATTCATTTTTATTCTCATAATTTATTAAAAAGAAACTACTGTTTGCCTCATTTGACTTAAGTATAATCAGACATAAGTAAAGTGTTCGCGTTCAACAAAACTCGTAACACCTGAAAAAGTTTCCATTGCATTTCCTTCCTCAAAAACCATTACACCACTCGATAATGATATCGATCTTTCAAACTTAACCTATCGATAGCAAACTTTACTAATTACGATTATTCAACCCCCTCATACGTATGAGGTGCGAGCGGGACGGCTATAGAGAATTCGGGTCGATGGTATCTCGTTTACGCTCCATTACCCCCGCGACTCGGCGCGATTACACGAGTTAGGTAAATGGTGCGAAAGCCAAACACATGTGTACATTGCTGGCTGGTCGTTAATGTGGATCGCGTGGGTTGGTACGAAGCGCGCGATGTATGCGCGACTCGTCCACGATGCGGGTAGGTGTGGTTGTAAATTAATAAGGTTGGATTCGCGCGCGTTTTCAACGCCATTTTCGATGTTTATTTTCGTGTTATTCCATTTTTAACTCGTTTTTAAATTTCGAATGTCAAAAGGTTTTTAAAAATTATACCGTGTTACAGAGTAATTAAGACCGCTTTACTTCCACTTACATAATGACTTTACATATATTACTCTATATAGTACACGTATTTAAAAATAGATTCTTAATTACATAGTACATTGTTTTGTGTGTTTATCATTAAATCAGACTAACTAGATCCGTAAAAAATTACAGCAGCTCAAATAAGATGGTGATGAAAGAGGCAAACTTAACAGTTTGCATAATTAATAGGTGTTAAAGTATTAAAGTATGACGTCGATCAGTCGTGACTTTCGTATCTTCCGCTTGTCAACCCCAGCGATGCTTCCGCGCTCGCCCGTCCCTCGTGGCGTTCTAAAGGCCACAAATAACTGATAAGAAATTGTCATTTCGAAAAAAATATTAAGGTATTTTATTGGCGATCCCAAACCAGAAAATATAACGTAGAAAGACAACATTATAAAAAAATACAGAGAATAGCTTTATATAAGCACAAGATCGAATGGCATATAAATTTCTATAAAGGACATCTCCAACAGTGAAAATCAGTTGTAGAAAAAGAATATATAAGTTGGAAAACTTGACCTAACCGGAAATCGAATTCTGAGTCTGTTGTTCCAAATGTTGTTCCAAGTTGTTGTTCCAAGAATTATTGTTCCAAAGACAATCCTAAGTCAAACGTCATTAAATAGACAAAGAAAACTTCAGCGATTAATTCTAAGCCTTTAATACAAAAGAAAGCAATAACTAAGCCCGTCATTGTGTTGAACATGTAAGGGCACAACTAAACAAGTACAGACAGCATAAAAAGTTTGTTAGTAATAATTTATAACAGCCTTTTTATTTTGTACAATTAATCGTTACATTACGGAATTCCGTAGTACAAAAGCAATGACGAAATTATGATTCACAAATTTATCATAATATATCCATTTATTCCGCCGAGTCGATAGACCACCCTCATTTCTTATCGAGGTGTCGTAAAAAGCGACTAAGGTAAGTTGACCCGCCGTGTGGTAACAGGCTGAGTAAAAGGCGACTGAGGTAATTACGACTTAAGGCAGGCCGATCGTAAAATAACTACCTAAAACAATAACAACATCTTTAAAACATTTTGCACTGACCCCACTTAGAGTGGGATAAGGGCAAGGAATTCTGGAGATGTGTGTAACTTAGCAATCCGTATTGCAGCAGTTTTGGGTCTTAACTCCAACTCGTCTCCAAACGCGGAGAGAGGATGCCTATAGCATTATGTCTTATGGAATATTGCTATGGGGTAAATGCGCGGATAGTGAAAAAAATTTTGTTTTACAAAAAAGAGCTATACGTGGCATTTATAATTTAAGACCGCGTGATTCCCTGCGAGAGAAGTTTAAGGAAACAGGTATTCTTACATTTGCTTGACAGTATATTTTAAGCAATTTAATTTATGTACATAAAAATATAATGAATTATAAAACGATAGGTGATGTATTATACAATAGACCAAGCAGGAACCGACATAAGCTTGCGGCTCCTGCTTTGCGCCTTGCAAAAGTACGTAAGTCGTTAGTGGGTTTTGGTATAAGATTCTATAATAAAATTCCGCAATCAATTTCAGCTTTGCCATTACAGCAGTTTAAAAACACTGTTAAAAAGAGGCTGATACAGAAAGCCTACTATACTCTTGAAGATTATTTAGAAGATAAGAATGTGTGGATATAGCTCTCTTTGAACCTGTACAAGACAGTAACGACTTAATGTAAATAGTATTAAGAATTATATTTTTAAAAGAGCAACCGCCGAGTTTCTTGCTGGCTCTTCTCGGTAGGAACAGCTTTCCGAACCAGCAGTAGAGTTGACGATTCAAAAGCACTTGTTTCCAAGTTTATTTGAATAAAGAATAATTTGAATTTGAATTTGAATATGCCCAGCAGTGGGATAGTAACAGGCCGTTACCTTACTTTTTTTTTAATCTAAATAAAATTGTGGAATGATCTTTTCTATGATTACATCCTTCAACGTAGATTGGTTTTTTTAGATTAGAAAGTTTATATGGTATGCCTATAAAATAGGTAGCGTATACTTATAGTTAGATTTCTAAGACATAACACATTTAGTGATATTTTAAATATATTATCCCTTATGAATAACCTACACAATCTATTATTATATATTTTTTTTCAATCTTTATTAAAGAGCTTAGTCGTGACCCACTATGTCGCTCTGTATAGGCAGCTTACAAAAAATAGTAAAATTATCTACTACTAGATCTTATACCTAAAGCTTCATTATATAATTTAACTAAAATATTTGCAGTGGTTGATAGTGGATCAGCTAGAGTAATATTTATACCGCCAGTTGAGACTATCATTTTATTACTAACTAATAGTTTAGATCTCAATACGCGGTTTCGGTCACATTTTTAAGATATATTTAACTTTGAGGGTATTTAAAAAAAAATTAAACAAATAAGATAAAAATCCGGTTGTTCCGCGAAACTACGAGATTATTATAATATTTGTAAAGATACTATGGACTATACAAAAATTAAATACTTTTTAATGAAAGTATTTTATTATGCTAACAGTACACTCACATCTCAATAACCTCCGGACATGTTTGTAAATTGTGTTAAACACCACCGGATGCAAGGGCGTGACTAGAAAATAGTAATTAATATATGTCTCCATTCATACTTCGGCTAATGGTTCACTCCATACAATTCTCATTGCATAGCATCAATAGATTTTTAACTATTCTTCAACGTTTTAATCTCTTTATTGTATGCTTTTTTTGTCAACAGTATAGTTCATAAGTTAAGCCTAATAAGTCAGGGTTCATACATGCTTACATGATCTCGAACCACGCTTTACCGTAATATAAAACATGAAGTGAAGAAATCATTTTCCGCCGTGAAAGCAGAAATTGAAAATATTTAGTTACTCGTCGGAGAATAAGTCTAGATATATGCAACATTTAGAATACTGAAAAATAACTACAGCTTGAACTGTATTTAAGGTATGCTTAAGTTTATATCTAACTAGCTAGTGTGCCACAATAACTCGTGAGTTAATTATAAGAGATTTTTGAATAAATTTCTCCACTTACTTAGCGCACGCAAGGAAAGATTTATATTTTGCCGTTTTTGCAATTTTTTTATTGCTGCTCCTCTCCTATTTATCTTAGCGTGATGTTATATAGTCTATAGCCTTTCTCGACAAATGGACTATCTTATAATAATATAATCTTAAAGAAGCTTTTTAGCGCGGGACTAGCGCGTTCAAAAATCAAACAAACTCTTCAGCTCTATATATTAGTATAGAAACTAACTAACTTTATATTTATTGATTTATACTTGAGAGCAACTTTTTACGATCGAGAAGCTCGATGAGGGATAAGAATCCTTTACTAAACTGTCCTTCAATACAAGTAAATAAGATTTTAGAGGTTAATTGGTAAAATTTTGTCACCATTTCTCTGATACTAAGCGCCACAACCTAACTACTGAACTAAAAATAGAATAATACTTATCTATTAACTCCGTGATTGATTACTTGTAAGAAATTAAGTTTAAAGAATTAAGAAACACGTTGGGTGTACAGTATTCTATACTTGAGCTGTTGAGTACAAGAAAATAAGTCTTTATAAGTTAAGTGGTACAATTTTGTCGCCACCATTTCTTTGATGCTGAGGGCAATAAATTTACTATTGAACTTAAAATATAAGTAATGCCTATTGAATTCTTGATTGATTACTTGTAAGAAATTAAGTCTTCAGAATTAAGAATCACGTTGGGTGTAAAGTATTCTATACTTGAGCTGTTGAGTACAAGAAAATAAGTCTTTATAAGTTAATTGGTACAATTTTGTCGCCACTATTTCTCTGATGCTTAGGGCAATAAATTAATTATTGAACTTAAAATATAAGTAATACCTATTGAATCTTTGATTGATTACTTGTAAGAAATTAAGTCTTCAGAATTAAGAAACACGTTGGGTGTAAAGTATTCTATTCTTGAGCTGTTGGGTACAAGTAAATAAGTCTATAGGTACGAGTTAATTGGCAAAGTTTTTCTCGCCACTTCTCTCTAGAGCCGAGCAAAACAACTATCCTGGACCAAACGGAAAAATAACAACGCAAACAAGAAGTGTAGGGCTTCGACTTTAAGTTGAACCGTGGAAGTTTCTTGTATTTTTATTCTCTTTTAATTGTTTTCAACACTTGAACGCAATACGAAGCAGGAAACCATCTACTTAATTTAAGTGAAGTTTTAACCGCAAAGCCGAGACGGTTTTTATTTCTTGCTCTCTAATTAATAGCAAGACGCCATTAATGAAGTAAGAAATAATTCTAGTTGGAAATTTTATGATGAAGTTAGTAATGTCAATGGCGGATTTAAGTATATGTTTTATGACGTTATGTATGGGACTACAAAAAACCCAAAGGCATGGAAGGTACTAAATTATTTGAATGGCGACGCCAGACCAGAAAATTTATATTAAATTCGTTTATGTAAAAATTTGCAATTTTTATTTGTTTTCATGTTTTCTTTCACCGTAAAAAGCGTGAATTATTATTATAATTGACTTTACTTATAGAATAAAGAGGTATTGACTGCACGATAAAAAGAAGCAAAAATGGTGTAATTTAGAACATGCGCTAAGTTTTTTTGTCGTGTGGTATTCGGCTGAGAATAAACCACTCTCATTACTTACTGAGTTGTCGTAAAAGGCGACTATGGTATGTCCACCCGCCGTCTAATATCCGGCTGAGTAGAATAGACCACCCTCACTTCTTACCAAGGTGTCATAAAAGAGACTTATGTAAGTTGGCACACCGTGTGATATCCGGTTGAGTAGAATAGACCACCCTCTTTCGACTACGGTAAGTTGACGTCAGGCAGGCCGGCCGTAAAATACGTAGCCAAATCATGTGACGATATGTTTATCACATATTATGCCTACCCCACTTGGAGTGGGATAAGGGCAGGAGGGTATACTTTTTTAGTACTGCGCTCTCCTTCATGACACTTGGGGGAAGACTAGATCTGCTACGCTGCTCCCACGAGCGTTAGTTGGTTACACATAACTCGGAAGATCTCTAGAAATATTCAGGTTTCATGCCAATGTTTTCCAGTATTGATAAGCGCATGATATGTAAAAGGCATAGCTAATAGATAACTCATGGTTGTCTGTCCGAGGCTTTAGCCTGTACTATTGTACTGAATTAAACAGCGACAGCGAATGTCCTGTGTTTGCTTGCAGAAGATCCTGCGATACTTTGGCCACATTGCTCGTAGGTCTAGCGACAATTTGGAGCGACTGATAGTGACAGGAAAAGTAGAGGGAAAGAGACCCAGAGGTCGAAGTCCGAAACGATGGGCAGACCAAATATCCCAACAACTGGATATACCCATCAGCACCGCACTATATCGAGCTGCCGATCGCAACTCCTGGAAACGGGCAGTTGACAATTTGACTAAGAGTCACGATCCTCAGTAATGAGGGAACGATAACGAAGAGAGAGAGATTGTACTGAATTATACGTAGTATCACAGTAAACGAGACGTTCAAAACGCTGTCATGAAGAAAAGCCATACAATGTTCACTAAGTTGCAGTTCGTTATGAAATTAAGTCCCTTCCCGGATTATGGACACTAGTTATTTCAATTTAAAATTAAAGTGCGGTTCCTGTATTAGCGGGTACAATACATTAATTTATTTGAAACTTTTTTGTATCGACGGAAATTGAGAATATAATAAATTTATCTTAAAACGAGTGACGTGAGGTATCCGGCTCAGTACAGACTACCCTCGTTTCTTACCGAGGTGTCGTAGAAAGCGACTAAGGTAAGTGCCGTGTGGTATCTGGCTGAGTAGAATGGACCACCCTCATTTCTTATCGAGATATTGTTAAAGTCGATTAAACTAAGTTGAACCGACATGTGGTATTTGGCTGAGTAGAATAAACCACCCTACTTTATTACCGAAGTATCGTAAAAGGTGACTAAGGTGAATAGACGTCAGGCAAGCCGATAGTAAATATTAGGCAAATCATGTAACAACATTTTTAAAACATGCTGACTGAGAGGAGAACGATGATTATCTTAAAAATAAATATAAATTTATGAATATTATGTTCCAGAGAAATTTTTTTAGAAGTCTTCTATAATGGAGAATATTTACGTTAGGACTATTTACTCTCTAAGCTGTTTAGTTTTTGTTTACCTACATACATCCTCTAATAGTTTACTTAGTTAATAATTAATAATAGTCAGTGCTTTATATCGTTTGCAGTAAGTACTGAGGCCCTAATATTGGCATTCTCGAAGAGTTCATAACGATCTCGGAGCGGAAGCTGGGCTCCCTGAGAATCGTTTTGAACAACCGCACTATGCTCATGAAGTTAGACCGCTATAAACTTGCCGTTTGTATGGGATGACTACCCACTATTTCTAATATAACTTAATTCGTGGCGCAACTGTACGCGGTCTGTAAATGATTTATTTATAGTATATTTATTTAAGAATTAATATTTGTTATCAAAAGTTATCAAAATATTGAATTTTATTATATGCAAAATGTTCAATGGAATGTTTTCAAAATCTGGGGTTATTTTAACTCTAACGCGTCAACTTTGATATAAAAAAAACTTTTTTGCTATAATCCGAGATAAAGTAAATAGAAAATATATATAATGCTAAATGTAGATGTATCCGTTTTCTTAACCGATACTTGCAGGATTCGTAACACATGCACAAACCGCCACCACCGCTACACCACTACCACCGCCACACGTTCACTATCACAAACGCAACAATCGTTTCGCCCGGCAACTGAAGCATCATCAGGAGATAGACTCAAAGCGATTTTAAAGCTTTAATTAACTAACTTCTTATAACTTCAATACTGATAGAGCGACTTTCGATGAAGAGATGTGGTTGTCAAAGTCTAATCAGATTAAATTTCTTTGATCGCCGTTTGGTATCCGGCTGGATAAAATATACCACTCTGATTTTTTACTGAGGTGCCGTAAAAGGCGACTAAGGTAAATCGACCAGCCGTGTGGTATGCGATTGAGTAGAATGGACGAGCCTCTTTCATACCGAGGTGTCGTAAAATTCGACTAAGTTAAGATGACGTCAGGTAGGCAGACGGTCGTAAAGTTCTTAGCCAAATCATGTGACAACATGTTTATAATATGTTGTGCCGACCCCACTTAAAGGGTAGGAAAATGATGATATTATTACTGACTAAACGCTCATACTAAGACCGTACCTTTTTCTCTCCGTTTAACATTTTTGCGGCTTCAACGTTCGGAATTGAACTAGCTGTATTGGTATCGCCAATAATGCTCGAGCTTAGCGAACAAGTTCATTTAATTTTAACTGACTTGTAATATGGGAATTAATAAGGGGCTCTTTTATGTATTCTTTTTCAATTACTTCGTCAAATGTAATTTATTAGATTTATGTGCGAGTATTACGTAAGCTAATATTGAGAATCGTAATGACTTTGTTAAGAGAAAAATAAGATTTGCTGATGGCGTAGCTGATAGGTAGTTTATCCTGCTATCATCTCCACCGGTCGTGGATCCGATTCCCGCCGGGAGCCAATATTTTCTACTATACAATTTGTTAATTCTTCGAGCCTTGGTATTAAAAAATATATGTTCATATTTACCAGTTTTCTGTCACCCAAAACACAACTATTAAACAAATACATACATCCGCACTCACAAACTTTCGCATTTATAATATTTGTTGGATTATTTAATATGCTATATTTCTGTTAGAGATCCGAATAAATAAAAAAATAAACAGTTATGGATCACTTCCCTGCTCATACCATACCATAGAGCACAGAGTTTTGACACTTAGGGCCATTTTCAAATAGGTATTTGCTATCCAGCAGATAAACAAAATAACAGCCACATGCTCTACCTGTTAACTTTTTAGGGACTTTAAGTGCTGAATAAGCCTATCAGAAACCAGACAAACACAAAATTCCGAGGTGTGAGTCAGGTATGTTCCGAATAAGTTAACTGACAGTTTATTGGTAACTTGTGAAAAAGGCCCTTAGTTTCATAATCTTCTTTCATTATGGCTTTCTAATAGTTAAACTTCTTATTTTAGTTTACTATGCAAATTTAATTCCACGCATGGTCATACACAGATGTATTAAGCTTTGATTCGTATTTCAGAGCATGCCCCGTTGTACGTGGTCAGTCCACAGCACGTGCAAAAGCCTATTGTATACATTGGACTTTGTATGATACATGTTTGTTAACTGACTGTATTCATATACAAATAATAATCTGATAGATTTTAAAACGTTCGCGCTTCATACTGTTCATATTCATCCTCTTATCCCACTCTAAGTAAGGTCGGTACATGTTAAAAATATGTTGATAGGTCATTTGGCTCCCTCTTCCTGACGTTAATTTACCTTAGTCGCCTTCTACTACACCTCGTTAAGAAAGAGGGTGGTCTATTCTACTCATCCCAATACCAGTCAGCTTAGTCGCCTTTTACGACACCTCGGTAAGAAAGACTTTTATAGGGCCAAATTAGGCGTTAAGTAAGTAGCGGCCTGTTATTATCTCACTGCTGAGAAGAGGCCTCTTCTCTTCGTTTTTGGAGAGAAGGTTTAGAGCTAAGACCTACCACGCTGCTCCAATGCGGTTTGGTAGGTTACACATATCTCCAGAATTCTCTAGAGATATGCAGGTTTCCTCACGATGTTTTCCTTCACCGAAAAGCGTGTGATAAATTGCAATTATCAATTGATAATTAGACGGTTATTAGATAAAAATTGCAATGGCTAAAGCCGTAATGGACATCTATACCATTGCATGTACGAAACATGACTTTTATATAACTTAAAACTGTATTTCGGAAGAATGACAAAGTTGTCATGTAGAATTCGTTTTCTCCAAATCTTATCTTATAACCGCACAGACGGACGAAATTCACTGGCAAAATGACTGAACAAACACAAATATTGAACGTTGCTAGATATTTCGAGATCGTCTCGAAGCACGTGCGCAAATAAACCGGACGAAGGAGGTTGTTTGCAGTAGGCTTGCCTGGGAGAAATATATAGTACTGGCGGATGGTCGTAACTTTCTCGACGTTAAAAAGTTACTATCATCATTCACTACTCAGTGAATAAAAACATAAATAAAGGTTTTATATACATTATTGCTGCTCCTCTCCTATTTATCTTAGCTTTACGTTAAATATACGCCTATAGCCTTCGATAAATGGAGTATCTTACACTCAAAGAATTTTTCAAATCGGTCTAATAGTTCCTGAGATTAGCGCGTTCAAACAACCAAAGAAATAAATAAACTCATCAACTTTATATATTAGTAAGTAACAGAGTATAAATGCGGCACAAAACATGAGAAGAAAATCCCTATCCTTCACATCTTACCGCTAACAGTGATTTTGACAGCGGTCTAGGAATTTGTGAACAATAAGATTTAAAATTATTTGACAAAATAGATTCTTAACATTTTGACCGTTTTGATCAAAATTAAATTAATTGTTAATTACTTCAAAATACCATTTTTACTAAATCATTACAGCCTTACAGTCCTTAAGCGGAACGAAAGTGTTTAAAAAACAAAAACGTCCCAAAACTTCTTCGGAACCATTTACGAAAAAAATTCTTGGACAAATCAAAGCTTTTTGTTTAAAGCGCTAGGAAAATCGATAAAAGGGCTCTAAATACCTTAGTAAACGTTTCTTATTATAAGAAAAGTTAATTTTTAACACGTTTCATCTTTGAACTCTGTTGCCAGGCAATTTGAAATACGGTACAAATTGCATCATTCCGTTTGAGAGATTATTACACACTTGAAAGGGGGAAAGTAGCGAAATTTTAAAGCGGCCACGGCGACTTCTCTTATACTAATGTGGTTCCGCAGAAATTTAACATTAGAACTATCATATAAATAATATTTTATACAAGTAACATTTATTTTTATTAATCCTACTTCTTACTAATATTATAAAAGCGAAAGTTTGTGAGTATGGATGTATGTTTGTTACTCTTTCACGGCGAATCCGCTGAACCCATATCGATTTAATTTGGGACAATTAAATCAATTGAAATTTTAAAGATAAAAATAGTTATTGTGAGTCATAGATCGAGGCATGCTGTCTGTAACTTTTTTGTACTATTTTGTAGATCTACAATTCTGTAGTCAGTGTACTACAGAATGTACTACAGAACTTTAGTGTTCTGTTGTTAACGCAGCGTTTTTTTGTCAACAACCTTTTTTACATAAAACCCGTAATGTACTATTGACTTAAATCTCCCGGAAAAATTTTACAATCTTTTAATATAAACCGTACAAAAATCCGTTCAGTAGATTTTGAGAAAATCTATCTTGAAAAAAAGTATATATATAGATTTATATTATAAATACAAAACTTGCGACATTCACTAGACCAATTTTTCGTTTTAGTTTTTGTTTCCTCGCATTGCAAAAATTAACATTTTTAGTAAATGCGACACAAGTAATATAACTTAAAAATCAGTTATAAAGATGCCATTTTTAATCTTGCCCTAAGGATTTCTATTCTTAAGAGGTGCAGCTGCACTTTAGCCTCAACTGCATGGTGTAAAACACATTTAATGAGTGATTTTCGAGAGGCAGGGTGCATAACGAGCAACTAGCGTTACGTACGTCTATTTGTACATATGTTCGAGTAATCAGAGAAGGTGGGGCAATAGAACCCCTGGTATAAATATGCATAAGTTGAAAATATCTCATTCCATCCATTCTTATATTATAAAGTCTGGTACGCTTTCTCAGCTAATCCGTTGAAGCGATATTGAAGAAATTTGGTTCAATTGAAGCTACATATCGGGGTAAATAAGCTGTGGTAGCCCATTAGTAACACCGTCTTTCGAGGAGGTCACGGGTTCAAACCCGGGCAGAGCCTAAAAGAGAAACCAATGAGTTTTTCTGTTGAAACTTATGAGTCTAATTGATAATTGCAATTTATCACACGCTTTTCGGTGAAGGAAAATATCGTGAGGAAACCTGCATATCTCTAAAAAATTCTGGAGATATGTGTAACCTACCAATCCGCAGTGGAGCAGCGTGGTAGGTCTTAGCTCCAAATCTTCTCTCCAAAAACGGAGAGAAGGTATATTCACAGCAGTGGGTAACAGGCCGATACTTACTATCGGGGTAAATACATAGTCATCATTCTTCTGCGCTTATCCCACTCTAAGTGGGATAAGGGCTTAAGAGAGATCAGAGGTACAACATACTTTAAACATTTTTGTACAGGTTTCGGCTAGTTACTTTAATACAGGCAGCCTGCCTGGCGTCAACTTACTTTAATCGCTGTTACGACACTTCGGTTAAGTTGTCTCTTCTACTCAGCCGGACACTACTGACTTGCTAGAGAAATATTGATAAAATGTGATACAATTGTAGCTAATATAATATAGGTAACACACAGCTAGTATATTATATATTGTTTGCTAACGTTCCCTAATGAAAACTTTTGACGTGACAACGTCTTAAATTAGGTTGCGGCTTGGAGTCACTCATGAAAAGGTGTAACGCCCGCTCACGTCTGTTACGATGAGTCACCGAACGAAAGAGAGGCCCGCCGGACTGGCGAATGCCTTGCGTCTCTCTCCCACTCCAATCCATCACATTTAAAAAGACGTTGTCACGTAAAATCTTTGCCCGTAAAACAGACTTTACAGGCAACCGTTTTTCACGTTGGCAACCCTGGACACGGCCGCTCTATAAATACTTGCATTTCACAAAGCAACATGAACGAGTTCATTTATTTTACTCCACTATACATCGCTAACATCTGTCTGTCATGTTTTTACGCGGCCATAAGCCGTCACTAATGAACGCGCAATGATATTGTGTGAATGAAAGCTCCAGTTTCTATTAACGCTGAAGGCGTTTCATACTGACAGCGTTTATGTGGATTTTTTTAAAAATAACTGCTGTTAGCTAATGGCTTTTATAGAGTTGCCATGTTAGCCGAGTGACGTTGCTCTGAATGTTTTTAACCCAAGCTGTTTTAAGGCTACTGTAATGAAATACTATAAACATAAAACTTAAAGTTCAACAATATTTCGTTAATAAATATCGGATAGTCTTATCGCGTAGAGCCTCGACCAACATCTGAAGAAGCTTTTACTTTGTTGTTGGATCAAGCATAGGATACAAAAGGCAGTGTTGCTTGAGACGGTTCCTCAGCCTGAAGGCCAAACCGCCAGGAGCTTAAATGCTTTCTCCGCTACCTGTAATCAATATTGATTTTTTTTTTGTATTTCTTAAATAGAAAATATTCAAAAAAGTAAAGTAAAGTTATGATTGAAAATCCTGATTTATCGATTATATATCTCGAATAACTATTTATAATTTATTATTAATATTATTTGTTATTTATAAATAATTTATCATTTGTCCTTACTGGGCATTCATTAATTCGCCTATAATGTTATTTTCTCCTTACAGAGGTCAAATGTCGGCTGGAACCGCCTTTGGAACAATTATCTTTTTATTTTATATATAAAATAAATATAAATGTCATTAAGATTCATAGTGTTACTTTTGATCAGTAAAAGCGGTAATAGGTCATCTTTCTTCATAATAAACATTCGAATTGCGACTTACCATTAGCAGCGGTTGTTGAAATTTTCGAATCATATTTAATCAAAATAAATAAACATAATTTATGTCCTCAAAGAATTAAATAAACATTATCAAATAACATTGCAAAAACTATTTAGGTGTAAAATATATTATATACCTCCCTCATTTCTTACCGAGGTGTCGTAAAAGGCGACTAAGGTAGGACGATCCGCCGTGTGGTATCCGGCTGAGTAGAATAGACCAACCTCATTTCTTGCAGAGGTGTCGTAAAAGGCGACTAAGGTAAGTTGGCGTCAGGCAGGCGGCCGGTCGTAAAATACGTAGCCAAATCATGTTTGTAACATGTTGTAACAGGAGGATGATGATGATGAATTAGATACAACACGCAACTTCACGCTTGTCATATGAAACGACTTTATAACATGTTGCTATATTTATAAGTCATTCGAACGCCCGTGTATCACATAAAGGAGGTAATAAATTTTCATCGTGCAATATATCAATGATCTTTATATAAAAGGCGGCGTCACACGCCAGTCATGTGTAGACATCTTAATAAATTTTCATTAGTGGTTGTCCGCGCTTACGTTGTATTTTAACGCGTGCTCTAATACGCCAGTAATGAAGTTCCTACATTCTATTATGAAGGTATAAACAGTTTGACGAAGCGTTTCGGCGGCATTACGCCTTGATGGCTTAACCTAGTTAAATAAACGTTCTATATACATGAATATAGTTTAGCTGGTTGTTTAATATGTAATGAGCACTTTATAAAAGGCTTTTATGATATGGGTATGCTACGTAGCACTTTGACTTGATTTATGTCGTTGACAGCTCAAAAGAAATGCTCCGATCGCTACCAAACTTCGTTGTCAACGTTTCACACTGGATTAGCAGCTGGGTTATCTAAAGATTGTTTATAAATTATATCAACATGTAATTTATTATTTACTAGTTCTTTCTTGCTCGCTCGCGTTGAAAAAAATTGACATTAAATCATTAACAAAGAAAGAAAAAACATTTATTTCTACTTCCTGTGATACACAGCACACTTATACAATAACCTAATACACACATTACTACTATACTGGATAGCACAGAAAGAGCAAAATGGCAAACAGCTCAGTACGAATTGAGTGACAAAATTTTGTCACACAACATTGTTTTTCAGCTGTAGCCAGGATGGATAGCGTCACGGTTAAACTGAAAATAAAATAAAAGATGACAGCATTACTAAATACCTAATTCATAAATACTTTAATTAACAATATTGATAAATATATTATATTTACATTTAATAAATAAACAGAAAATACACACTTTTTAATATATTTTATAATAACAAATAAATATTTTGCGGGCATAAAATAATATTGTAAATTATTGTATATTGTAAATTATAAAAATAAATATATAAATATTAAGCATATTCGTTTTATATATATATTCATATTATTAAAGTATGGAATTTTCAATGATATACTGGTAATGGTATACATTACAAACTCGCTGCACTGAGCGATTTATTTGAACATACCTTGCGTCCGAATATTTTTGTGAGTGTACATACAAACTTCTTTAAAGAAGACAATTTTAAGGTTTAGTTAAAGTTTACTCTCTCATTTGAACGCTCAATATAGAGTACGGATCGATTCGTCTTACGGCGGTAATTGCGCAACACACTCATACCTTATTAGATTGTTCATGTAACGGAGGCCATATTACTCCGTCGCATCGAATCAATCGAAGTTGCTAATCGGTTTATTCGCACGATTAAGCAGACTGCGCACTCACGCGATGCGGACGTCTTGAGAGTTAGCAATCTTTAATATCTTTTATATTGGACTAGCGGCCTGCCCCTGCTTCGCACGGGTATAAAATATATATCCCATGTCAGTCAGTGTAAAAAAATGATTAAAATTGATCCAGTAGTTTTGATTTATTTATTACTGCCCGTGACCCGCAAGCGTTAAATTTGGAGAAAAACAATTTCCTCTCCCTATACCAAGACGATTTCCTGCTATCTTTGGAATATCTAAACTCATATAGTACATTTTTACTTATTTACTTTTACATTTTACCTATGTATTTTATTTTTACAATTAATTACAGAATATCTTTAAACAAATTCTTAAAAGATTCGAAGTGCTATAGGGTAAAGCGCGGCGTCCTCACGGCATTTTAAATCTGTAATATCTCCGAAAATGTTCACTTAAATTTCATGCTGTAAACGGTCATATTGATCTATATTAAATCAACAATTTTTTAAGGTACTTAATTGGATAAGGATTAATGCTGTATTGTATAAAAATTGCTTTGAACATAAGGCATTATTTTTCGTAAAAAGTAAATGACAAAAAATGCAAATTGTGGGTTATCCATAAGAGATAGACATATACCATCGCGGACTTTTCTGTAGACCTTTTCAAGGTGTACAAATACTTAGTACATCATTTTGATAAATCTCGTAGGGTTTAGCCTGCGTTTGCAATGTAAGCGGAAAAAAATGTAATTATTTACAGAAACCTCAAAAATTACAGTATTTCTCTACTCCGTATTGAATGTTATTATACATACAAACCTTCCTCTGGAATCACTCTATCTATTAAAAAAACCGCATCAAAATCTGTTGCGTAGTTTAAAAGTTTTATGCCTACATAGGATATATGCGACTTTGTTTTATAATATGTAGTGAAGTCTAAACAGCTGATGTCTCAGAGCAAGGAAAATGTAGCAATTGTAACAGGCATAACAACTGGGCACTGCCTGTTAAACAGACACCTGTCAATAATGAGAATAACGGCGGATGCTGTGTGCCCAGAGTGTGGAGAGGAAGAAACGAGTCTTCACCTTATGGCTGAGTGCCCTATGTACTCGCTGGTAAGATGGGAGATACTAGGTAAGGATGAAATTGAAGTTGAGGATCTGACAAATATCTCCTTCAGGGATATTATACTACGTAAAAGCTACGGGTAGATTAGAGCAGGTGACACTGTCGGGACAGCAGTGAAACTCTTGTCCCAACATGGGGAAATGGGTGGAATAGTCCGGAATAGGAGCTGACCACTGGACCTGCACCGACAGGCGTCCCCGAAATTAGATAGATAGATCTTTAATATTTAAATAAGTTAATCTTGTATGTACGCCGTGTGGTATCCGGCTGAATAGAATAGTACCACCCTCTTTTCTTACCGAGGTGTCGTAAAAGGCGACTAAGGTAAGTCGACCCGCCGTGTGGTATCCGGCTGAGTAGAATAGACCACCCTCATTTCTTACCGAGGTGTCGTAAAAGGCGACTAAGGTAAGTTGACTCACCGTGTGGTATCCGGTTAAGTAGAATAGACCACCCTCTTTCTTACCGAGGTGTCGTAAAGTATGACAGAGGTAAGTTGGCGTCAGGCAGGCGGCCGGTCGTAAAAACGCAGCCAAATCATGTGACAGCATGTTTATAATATGTTGTGCCGACCCCACTTAGAGTGGGATAAGGGCAGGAAGATGATGAAGTTAATCTTGTATGTATATTTATTTAATTTATTTTCTTACATAGGATAAATAGAGCTTAACTTAATATATGACCATCTGTAGCCAAACTAGTTAAAACTGTATCTCGGCATACAGCGACAAACACCGAAGACATGTGACTTAATTACTATTTGCTATAAGGAAAATAACAATTATAATACGCTGACCCGACGGATGGGGGAAAGAATACACGTACAGGTGACAGGTACAAGAGTTTAATCGTCACTTTTACATAGAGTATCGCGGACGGGGTCCTTCACGGCATTCCTTAATTGGAAGTACCGGAAGATACACCGTTTACAGTTGCGCTAGGCGTAGTGTTCCAGTAGAATGCACTGTGTAAGCTTAGGAACTGATTGGCGATGTTGATCTGATAACGTTTTTTTTTTTTCGAAAAATGACTTCTTGCTGTTAGCCAGAGCGGCTTTTACAGCGTCACCGGGAGATAATGATCTGATAACGTAATGTATGGGGACTTCTTATATTACTACGGAAGCACTTCGATAGCGCGGAGCAAACGACGAGTGGCGCCATCTAGTTTTGAGTGCGGAATCAGGTGCTCCTAGTACGTTGTGTTACACAATACAATAAAAATAATAATAATTAGCATATCTGTAAGGAGTACCTCTCTGTGTGTTTATGAAGTATGCATGTAATTAATATATATTAGTGTGAGTAGGAGGTATGTATTAATATTTTCTGAATCTCGGAAACGGTTCCAATGATTTTCATGAAATTCAGCATGTAGGGGGTTTTTGAGAGAAAAATTCGATCTAGCTAGGTTATTATAATATTTTTATTCCTGTTTTCAGGAAAATACTAAAATTTTCGTTGAATTCAAAAGACAATTTTCTCTGTCAGTATGATGATAGCTCATTTAGGGCACGGGCGTTCTAGAGAGGTGAAAAGGTTCGAGCCCCACCTGCCCAACAATTTTTCATATATTTTTAAATTTCATTTTTTTTAAATTATTGTATATCTTCAAAAAAAATTACCGAGCAAGGCTTGGTCACCTAGGTACTTACGAGTACTTACAGGTACTTACAGGTACGAGTTGGTTCTGCTGGTTCTTCTCAGTAGGAACAGCTTTCCGAACCAGCAGTAGTGTTGACGATTCAAAAGAACTTGTTTACAGGGTTACTTAAATAAATAAATGTTTGTGGTTATTATTTATCGTTAAGATAGCGAGTTTATCTCAAAGCGTTATTAAATCGTTTATTAATAGTAAATTCCATTGTACGAAGCTCATTAGTGTCCTCACTGAAGAGTGCATCGGGCATAATTGGACGTGCATATGTACGTGGCGTCCCGCTTTCCCCGATATTTTCCGCTTAATAGGCAATTAAAGCTACTACATTCAACTGTTTGTTATTATAACAGATATAATTGAGCCTTTATCTTATTAGGGGGTTATTAGGGGGGTAAACTCATACGATATTAACTTTATTTCCAGCTACACAACTTAGCTACTTATATAAAAAAAATCAGTTAAGTTACTCACAGGAAATATTTTAGGTTTTGAATAAAAGATAATTTAGAAGGGTAAATGACCGTACCCCATTCCATTCCATTTCGTATGTTATGCATAACCTTGACCGTGAGACTAAAGTGTGTGGCAAGAGACAAAACTATTTTTTTTTCATTTGTCTCCTAGCTCTTGCTGTAGTATTTTAGTCGTTATTAAAATATCATTTATTAATTCAAGATTTCTATTTTTGCTTTCATGCAATTTTTTATTAACTACCACAAGTTTACTGTTTAGCTCTTTCAGTTCATAGTTATGGGTCTATTTAACACTCATGAGTTTTTTATGCGTTACGTACGCTTTAGTGCAACTTGCCTCCAACACTTTTGGAATTCGGTCACTTTAATACTAAACGTGCGATAAACAAATATGAAAGAGTGATGTGCCTTTTTGAAAATTGTAATATCCTTTTAAAATTGGGAAACGCGGCGTGAAAAGTCCCCACTAGCAGAATTCAAATATAGCTGCAATTAAAACCGAAAAGCGACCTCGTTGCGCGACACAAAAAAACTGCGAGAAATATTAAGGTGGCGTGATTTTTGGCTTTTTTTAAAAAGAGGGTATTAAAGGGTTGCTCGGAAACGTCGCTATTGCGGGTTATTCAAGGATTCAGCTGCGACGCGTCGCGACGCCGGACTAAGTGATTAAAGTCGCGATGTTGCGCCGAAACAAAGCACGGCGAAATGTCCCGATGAATTTAAATGGGAGGGGTATAAAAGTGGGGTCTTGGGGTGACTACGATGCAAATGTTCTGATACAGAATTATATTATAAGAAATATATTTTGTATCGCACGCTTAATATTGTAATAATATTTTTCTGTACTTGCTGGATGTCTGTGGAACTTTTTGCCATACAGCGTCATCAATGACTGCTTTAGCCTTTCTTTCAGCTTTAAACTAAGACTAAAGAAACATTACAAATCTTTACCATCATAATGTAATTGTTGACATTTATATATTATACTTTGTATTATTTATATTGTGTATGTATATATATTTATTTATATATAAATATATTATATATTTCTTTTATTTTTATTGTTAAATTAGAAAATTATTAGTATGTAATTCTAATTCATAATGTTTGATATTTGCGTACCAACTTTTTCTTTAATATAAATTGTCTCACTTCGTAGGTTAGCTGGCAGAGATCTCTGTCATAGGGATAAGTTGACCTTTGTACACTTTTTTTACCAATAATGTTTTTTTTTCAACATTTTTATGGTACATAAATAAATAAATAAATTGTTAATAATTAATTAACGCTCGCGCACTATCATTTGATAATATTTTTTTAGTAGCAGTAGTATTTTGTTTTACTTATTTTAAATATATAGGATATAATTTTTTAATATTAATATCTTATGTTCTTTCAATAAGTTTGACTGTGAGGATGGCATATGCACATAGTTTTATACTATCGCAATGCCATCCTCGCAAATGTAGCATATATGTATATATAAATAAATAAATTAAAAAAAGTGATGCCGTGTGGTATCCGGCTGAATAGAATAGTACCACCCTCATTTCTTACCGAGGTGTCGTAAAAGGCGACTAAGGTAAGTCGACCCGCCGTGTGGTTTCCGTCTGAGTAGAATAGACTACCCTCTTTCTTACCGAGGTGTCGTAAAATACGACTAAGGTAAGTTGAGGTCAGGCAGGCGGCCGGTCGTAAAATACGTAGCCATATCATATGACAACATGTTTGTAACATGTTGACAACATGTTTGTAACATGTTGTCATAACGATACGTCGATAAGAAATGTGGGTGGTCCATATTACTCAGTTGTATAGTTCACGGCGGCTCAACCTTAGTCGCCTTTTACGACATTTCTGTAAGAAACAGGGTGGTCTATTCTATTCAGCCGGATACCATACGGAACTTTTTTGAACCCACTCATTATACATATCTAAATAACTTATTTTAAACATGTTTAACACATGTTCACAAAATACCAGCGGGCGGAACTCGTGGCATAGGTGGGGCACGATCTCTCCTTGACCACTGTGGTTCGTGCCATGGTGGACAGGGAGCGATCGTGGGCAGCGATGGCCTCCTTTTGCGAGGACGTTATCTCGCGGAAGGAGGCGGCGGGGCGGATCCGGGAAGTCGAGTCCATGTATCCAATCCGCCGCAGGCGAGCGGGGCGCAGGCGACTCGCCGAAGTCCGTCGCATGCCTCCCTAACGGGGACCTCCGAGCGATCCGAACGGGGTTTATCGGACGCTCGCTGGAGTTAGGTCCCCGAGGCGTTCGATGCATCCGGTGCTCCCGATGCATCGTCCAGCGAAGGGAGGGGCCACTTTCAGAGAGGCCCCGACCCAGAGGTGGCGCACTCTGGGATACAGAGTTGCTGCTGGCGGGGATGGGGGTAATGTCTTTATAAAAAAAAATGTTCACGAAATTCAGTCTCGTTTAAAGGCCACCAATGTGCACTCGCCGTAACGGGGTCGCCCTCGCTGCCTTTTCAACACGCCACCCTTTGTTACCAACCACTTGCAAATCAGCTAGAGTTCAAATTAACCCGATTTTTGCCGCCAAAAACTGCATTAGGCAGATTTGGTGACATCCTCCTTTGTGTGTTTTACACTTTCACACAATACGTGGGAAATTAACTCGAAATGCACATTCCGTTTATGATGAACTCAAAAAAATACTGAACGAATTTTCATGCGATTTTTCCTATTAGATATACTTAGTGATTTTAAACTTACGAGATTCATATTTATTGTTATGAACATACGGGTCACAGTGCGATAAAATCGAGTTATCTTTATACTAGGTCGGTTTTATGATAGACAGACAGATATACGCGACGATTTATTTTATTATATGTATTCCTACACGGTAAGAAATGAGGGTGGTCTATTCAACCCAGCCGGATACCACACGGGGGATCGACACACCTTAGTCGCCTTTATATAGAAAGAACTTTTATGGGACCAAAAATTATTATTTTTTTCTTACCATTTCTTCATATTTTCTGATCTTTTAAACTTTCTTTGGACTTTTAAGAATATTTCTAAAGAAGAATTAGTCAAATGGATTTATTCGCCTTCGAGTTTTGGGTATACTAAGAAACGTCATTTCATTTCTATAGATATGTACCTAGGTAATGCTAAATGTAGAATGGACAATCCGTTTTCATACCTGATACATGCAGGATTCGTAAAAATACATGCACAAACCTCCACCACCGCCAACCGAACTGCATCTCCTGATAATACTTCGGTTGCGGGGCGAAAGGATTGTTGAGTTTGTAATAGTGAACGTATGTAGTGCTTATGTATTGTGACGGCGGTGATGGAGGTTTGTCCATGTGTTTTTACGAATCCTGCGTGTATCATGTATGAAAACAAATTGTCCACTCTACATTTAGAATTATATATATTTTCTATTTTACTTCATCGCGGATTATAGCAGAATAATTTTATTATTACTTTTGTATCATGGATCTCCGCAAAGTAACGCCTAATTCTATAAATTATGTACCTACCTACATTGCATTGACTCCCTAGGCAAGTATGTCGTATAATAAACTATTCCGGCTTAAAAAAAACGTTCAATATCAGCAAATAATTAATAGCGGTCAACCGCAAACTGCCGGGGACCAAATGAAAAGCTATAAAAGTCGGTTTCCTTGTAATTTCCGCGCTCAGTAATTACGGACATCAGGCATAATTCAGAGACGAGCCGAGTAATGACCCTTCTAGAAATAATGCGGCAAAAAATTGAGCCAGGGGGATCCGTGATGGATAGGAAATATTGACGGACTTTACTTATACTACTGAAAGTGAGAGTTGTTTTTTTTTGCAGGATGGATAATATTATAAATTCAAAAGTCTAACTGTCTGTGCGTTCTCTTATTTTGGAAGGAAAGACAGCATTTTTCAAACCTACCCAATTATTTTTTGAGAGGATGTGGGTTCGATTTGTTCGTTTGTGTAATTTTATTATGCCATTTTTATTCTTTGTTTGGTATTTTGGATTGTTATTAATGGAGGTTCCTATCTTTATTTTTGAATAAGTTACTTATTTGACGTAAAGTTTCTTCTACACATCCTTTATTTATATTCTTAACTGACTATTCTTCAAAAGACCAATTTCAATAATATAAATCAAATCAAATCAATCACATTTTCTTAAGATAAATATTATGAGTGCAATAGACCACCCTCATTTCTTACCGTGGTGTCGTAGAAGGTGACTAAGGTAAGTTAACCCGCCGTGTGGTAATCAGCTGAGTAGAATTTTCTTACTGTGGTGTCGTAATAGGCGACTAAGGTAAGTTCACCCACCGTGTGGTATCCGGTTAAGCAGAATACACCACCCTCTGTCTTACCGAAGTGTCGTAAAATATGACTAAGGTAAGTTGACGTCAGGCAGGCACTCGTAAAATACGAGGCCAAATCATACGACAACATGTTTGATAAATATTAACTAAATAAAAGAAATTAAAATAAAGCTCACGCCAAAGTTACTTTTGAACTTTAATTACTCAGCCAATTCCGAAGACAGTTCATTACAATTTGAAAAAAAAAAGAAAATCCGCACCAAAAGAATTTGTTCCGAAAAATCATTAGCACATTTTAGATTTATCTCTCAAGGCCGTTCGAGCAATTTGTTAAAACAAATTTAGTTCCCACTCCGAGTTATCTTAATTAACGTTCAGCATCCAAGGGATTCGACCGCCCCCTGTCACACCGTTGTGTAACGAGTTACAAAAAAATTGGGTCGCTGATTTATTTTTGACGTATTTATTTTTGCTCGCGCCCTGTCACGGGAGCTTGCATGTGAAATGAAAAATTAATGTTGTTTTGAATTTAATATTAAAATTCTTGGCACAATCCAGCGGTGTCTAATTCGTAAAGGTTAGTTTTTGAAAGCCGAAATTCCGCTTGTCAAGAGATTATAAATCATGAGTGGCCGTGAATATGTTTAATTGGTGACGAGTTTATTTTGAACTGTAACATCTGTACTGACATTGGTAGTGGTGTCTTATTTTATAGCCGGCGTAACAAATATTGTCACTGTCACGGTTAAGAAAAATTTAGAAATTTATTATACCCGGATGTATGGAAAAGAAACATATAAAACTATTTTAGTCAAATGCCTCTTTCTTAGCTATGGTATCGGGCTGAGTAGTAAAAACTAGTCATTTATGCAGATAAAAATTCATCATTTTCCTGTCTTTATTCTAAATGGGGTCGGCACAACATGTTATAAACATGTCACATGATATTTTACGACTTACCTGACGTACTTACCTTAGTCGTCTTTTATGACACCTCGGTAAGTTATCAGGGTGGCCTTTTCTACTTAGCCCGAGTACCATGGTTTATATTGAGGGACACTTTATATTTCTGAAAAATTATATCATTGTATCGACTCGTCGAACTAATAAATGGAACTTATTGACCCTATTATATAATTAGGTCAGTCATCATCTTCCTGCCCTTATCCCACTCTAAGTGGAGTCGGCACAACATGCCATAAACATGCTGTCACATGATTTGGCTGCCTTTTTACGACCGGCCGCCTGCCTGACGTCAACTTACCTCAGTCGTATTTTACGACATCTCTGTAAGAAAGAGGGTGGTCTATTCTACTAAACCGGATACCACACGGTGGGTCAACTTACCTTAGTCGCCTTTTACGACACCTCGATAAGAATATATAATTCGGTCAGTAATTTTAAAAATATACTTTCATCCATCCCGAAAAGGAATTATGGATTCCAGTCTTTTGAAATGTATAGCATTTGTTTCTATCGTTCGGTAACCATTTTCCTGTTACTTATAAGTGTAACAGGCAGCTGAAGGAAAATGGCTGATGTTTTTCTTAATATCTCATTTGGGAATTTTGTTGAAATCCGAGATAATCATTGTTTCTACATTACCCATGTGTTTTGTTGACCGTTTGTACGTTGACATTACTTCTTTTCTAATTAAATAAATTTAAAGCTACTTCTTTTAAAATTAAATTATAATACAAAATATATAAGTATGCTTATATGTAAGTAAGTATATATACAGTATGCTTTATAAGCTGTGATAGCCCATCGGTGAAACCGGGCGATTCTTTTGAGGTGGTGACAGGTTCAAGTCCCGAGCCAAACCATTGGGTTTATGCACAAATTTATTTTGATAATTGTTTTGTTTAAAATTAGGTTTTGCATTGGTATTAATATTAACGAAATATGGCAATTAATTTAACATAGCATGGCTTTATATTTCTAATGAATTCTAGTCATGTGTAATCGACCAATGGTCATCGGTTAACTCATTTAAAAAATGTCGTTTTATAAATGTTTTTGGGTATAAAAAATACTACAATGTAGAAATCAATCCAAATGATATTTAAGCTGTCAAATGCAAAGCATAACGGGGGACCAAAAAAATTCATAACCTGGGATCGATTTCCACATGTCACCCGCTTCCTTTCTTTTTTATTTTTTTAATTGCATTTATTTGTATCTTATAAAAACTTTTTAACTGCGTTCCTGATATTAAAAATACATGTTTGTTTGCAGGTACGTTGTGTCGGTTAAAGAAGCGCCAGTAAGTAAACGATTTTTCCATCTCTACTAATATAATGTTGAAGGAAGATTAAATGACATATCGACTGACTGATTGGACCGTTTGCGTAGCTGGCAGTGGCGAGGGTCGCGCGTTCGAGTCCCATCGAAAGCCAACATTTTCTAAATATATTATTGGTCATGAGCGTTTATTATACATAATTTTGTCCAAACATTCTAAAGTTTAATTAATTTAAATATAATACACTTAATACTATATAATATATTTTATATAATAATATGTTTATTGGTAGACTAGATTTATTCTTATATTTGGTAAACTCGGGCTGAGTAGAATAGACCGCCCCATTTCTTATCGTTAGTTCATAAAAGACAACTAAAGTAAGTTTACCCGCCGTGTGGTATTTGGCTGAGTAGAATAGACCCTCTTTCTTATTGAGGTGTCGTAATAGGCGAATAAGGTAAGTTGACGCCAGGCAGGCGGCTGGTCGTAAAAAACATAGCCAAATCACGTGAAAAGATTTAAAATGTTGTGCCAACCCCACCTAGAATGGGCTAAAGGCAAAAGGATGAGGATGATATGAATTTAGCGGCCGTATTTCGACAGTGCTGAGCAAGGATAGCAGGCTAGTCGTAATGGCCGTCGCTTACACCGCACCGTAATTGGAGGCTCGCAGACGTCACCTTAAATTTATACCCAGCTCGCTCGCTCGGAACAATTTGCGAGGCCGGGAAATGTGATAAACGTAAACCGTATTTAATGCTGCGAACGTTTTTAATGTACCCTCAACTATAAATGACTCAATTTTAAGTTTCAAAAGAAATATGTTTACACTCATCCATAATCCGCCGTGTGTCCGGCTGAATAGAATAAACCAACCTCATTTCTTACTGAAATGTCGTAAAAGGCGACTAATGTTAGTTGACCTACTGTGTGGTATCCGGCTGAGTAGAATACACCACCCTTTTTCTTACTGAGATGACGTAAAAGGCGACTGAGGTAAGTTAACCCGCCGTGTGGTATTCGACTGATTAGAATAGACCACCCTCTTACTTACCGAGATGTCGCAAAAGGTCAAATCAAATATATAACATAATTGTTATAAAAATTCTGTTTTCTTTCGGATACGGAAAAAAACATAGTTCATAATTAAGGTAAGGTAAGGTTCAAAAATCATTTCGCCCTTCGTCATCAGGAAATAGGCTCTACCAAAAAAGCAAGTCTTAAGTGTCTATACATATATTTTCGGTTGGGAAATAAGTTTAGTTATTTTCGGGGGCGCTAAATCTATCCATCAGCTAAAAAAAAGCTAAAAATATTAGCAGTCCTTTTTTGCATTTTGTATTTATTATATCCTTTAGAAGCTGTGGTAGCCCAGCGGTAACAACGTGCGACCTTTCGAGGAGGTCACGGGTTCGAAACCGGGCAGACACCAATGAGTTTTTCCGTTAAAACTTATGTGTCTAATTGATAATTGCAATTTATCACACGCTTTTCGGTGAAGGAAAACATCGTGAGGAAACCTGCATATCTCTAGAGAATTCTGGAGATATGTGTAACCTACCAATCCGCACTGGAGCAGCGTGGTAGGTCTTAGCTCCAAAAACGGAGAGGTCAGCAGTGGGACAGTAACAGGCCGCTACTTACTTATATCCTTTAAGAAATTCATTGCCCCAACGGGGAATTGAATCTCCAATCACGAGATAACACGTAAATTAACTAAATACATATATTCTAATTTCTTTATGACAACAAGTTTGTCGCTCGCGAATTTCTACGTCTCGGTATAAATGTGAGCTTAATTAAAGCAAAGTATTTGCGTAACTTAAAGCGAACATTTGCTTTGACTAGTGTCTGAGAGAATTATAAATAGCAAAACAAATATAATGTCTTTGACAACATTTGAACTCAACGTTGGAATTTGTATAAAAATATTTTACGCGAGCTCTGTGTTTAAATACCGTCAATATACCGGTCTTTTTCTTTTACTGGCCCGTTGGAGCAGTCGGTAGTGACCCTGCCTTCAGCTCCGCGCGTCGCGGGTACGATTCTCGCCGAGGGCCAACATTTTCTATAAATGCCTTTGTTGGTCTTTGAGCCTGGGTGTATATTTGTATTCAAGTATATATTTACAAAATATATAAGTATATATTCACCAGTTGTCTGTCTACCATAACACAAGTATTAAGTTACTTACTTCGGGGACGGACGACCGTGTGTGTAAGTGTCCAACATAGTTATTTATTTATTTTCATTTTGTGAAATTTTCCTGTTCCCATACAAAAATTGATTTTTCTTACCCTTTCATAGGATGCCCGCGGTTGCGCCCATGAAATAAAAAAATAAATATGTATGTATCCTCCTGCCGTTATCCCACTCTAAGTGGGGTCGGCACAACATGTTATAAACATGCTGTCACATGATTTGGCTGCGTTTTTTCGACCGGCCGCCCGCCTGTCATCAACTTACCTTAGTCGTATTTTATGACACCTCAGTACGAAAAAGGGTGGTCTATTCTACTTAACCGAATACTACACGGCGGGTTGTCTTACCTTAGTCACCTTTTACGACACCTCGGTAAGAAATGATGGTTGTCTATTCCACTCAGCCGGACACTACACGAAAGGTAAACTTACCTTAGTCGCCTTTTACGACACTTCGGTAACAAATAAGGGCGGCAGTTCTCGAAAAATAAGTTTGAATTGTTTATCATTATTTATAGAGTATTTTTATTTATGAAATAATCATAATGTTATATATTACGTGAAGAAACTTTACATTATTTAAGTGTCTAAATAGTTTAAAGGTAACTAAGCTTAAATTTAACGCGGTAATTACGAACATTCGCAAGCTTTCCTCTTCAAGAACTCTTTTGTCGTCGTAATGAAATAGAGCTCGCTTCAGGCGACACGACTAAAGTATAAGGCATTTCCTTTTTCTGTAGATTCTAATAAAACCTTTGATATAGAAAAGATGCCTGTGGATATATGAAAGAAATATTAATAATAAAATAATAACAATTCACTTGTTTTCGTGTAATTGTCTTAAATAATTAATTTAAATTATTTAACACAGTAAAAATTTAATAATATTATTAAAATATTGTTTAATTCGATTGAATTCGTTCGATTCGTTTAATTAATTTGTGAATTGATTAATAAATGAATTAATTAATTCCTATAATAATAAAATCAAATTATTAAAATATTGTTTCATTCGATTGAATTTGTTCGATTCGTTTAATAAATTAATGAATTGATTAATAAATGAATTACATAATTTAATTAAATTACATTTATTTTTTAATATATGGGACACTAAATTAAATTATTAAAATATTGTTAAATTTTAAATAATTAAATTAAATTATTTTATCACAATGATATAAATGAAAAGCATATCCTTATATCCAAATCATGTGACAACATGACATGTTATAAAGATTATTTGGATATAATTTGGCTGAGTATATTACGACCGGCCGTTTTCTGACGTCATCTTTCCTTCATCGTATTTTGCGATTTGGTAAGAAAAGAAGTGGTCTTTTCTACTCAACCAGATACCACACGGGGGGTCGACTTATCTTAGTCGTCTTTTACGATACCTTGGTAAGAAATAAGTGTTAACTATTCTACTCAGCCAAATACCACACAGCAAAGTTCTCTCTTTATTGTAACATATTTAATTCTAATTGCTAAAGTTACATCTAAAGGTAAAACTAAAATGTTTAAACGAATTTAAAGTCAATTAAAAGACTGAATTAAAGTCTACGGGTGTTTAAGAGGATCTGTTATAGCTTAATGAAGCTGGCTTAATTCAGATAAAGGTTGTAATCCTTTATATAATGTAGTGTCTATTCAAACATTCTGTTAGCATTTTAATGGGCCTTAATTAAAAATTTGTTGTGTCATCCCTTAGTCTTTTACATCATCATTTATCATTCTCCCGCTTTTATCCCACTCTAAGTGGAGTCGGCACTACATGTTTTAAACATGTCACTTATTATTTCACGACCGCCTGCCTGACGGTAATTTACCTAATTCGAATTTTACGACACCTCGGTAAGAAATGAAAGAGGTCTATTCTAATCAGCCGGCTACCACACGGCGGGACAACTTACCTTAGTCGCCTTTTATGACACCTCGATAAGAAATGTGGGTGGTCTATTCTACTCAGCCGGATATTACACAGCTAATATTACGTATCAGAAACACTTATTTCTACTCAAAAGATATAAAACGGTGTCACACCTACTAAAAACTTAATACTTTGACCTCAATCATTTGCATATAATAAAAATCATTTTAATATTCATAATTTATTAACTTCAAGTCAATAACATCTTTAACGTTAAAGCCTATTATTAAGTTAGTAAGCCTATTATTGAGAAATAGCAACTTTGTTTCGGCACAGATTTTCGTATTTAAATGTACATAAAACCGTAATAAACTATTAACTTAAACTTTCCTCAAAAATTGCACTATCCTTTAGTAAAAACTGTACAAAAATCCGTTTAGTAGGTTTTGAAAAAATCGATCACATACATACGGACAGCTTTTAATAGTACGTTACGGTTTTATATAAAATGTATTGAAGAGTTCGCACGTTTGTAAAAAAACTCGCCAACCAACGTAAACCACCAAAGATACACTAAAGTAATGTACTAGAGAACTTTAGATCAATAAAAATACTACAAAAAAGTCCGGGATAGCATGCCTCTATCTCTTATAGTTAACTTACAATAATAACTTTTGTTTAAAATTTCATTTCGATAAAAATTTTGTGACACTGATTTCCACGCTGGAAGACCTAGTTTCTATTAAGAATAGGCAAAAGTAATGAGAATATTATTTTGCTATAATCCGCGATAAAAGGAAATATATGTAATGCTAATGTTTGTAATTTATAATATGTAATTTCCTTTTATCGCGGATTATAGCAAAATAATATTCTCATTACTTTTGTATTATGGACCTCCGCAAAGTAACGCCTAATAATATAAATTATTTAAGAATAGGCCTCAATATTCTATCGTCAATAAGTATTGACGGAGAAGACTTTAAAAAACATCTCCAAGCCTTTTTAAAGTATGATCATGAAGAAATATTCTGCTAACGACCAACTGTAGCGTGTTTTATGTCACTATATTGAAACAAATGCGAGTTAAGGCTGCAAACTACATACAGAAAAACAATAAACGACTCTGTCGTAATTTATAGAATTAGACGTTACTTTGTTTAAATAATATGTATAATTTAACGTATGTATTAGTGTATGATTCTAATATGTATTAGGGTGTATTTATTAGAATGTATTTACGTTTATTATTAATACTTTGTGCACCGTCCTATATACTCCTAGTTTTAGTTTCTCTTAAGTAAATTCGCCTGAAAGAGATCACTATTAGTCGTAAGGCTATATATGGACTATTTTTAAGTGATAGGACAATTTATATTTGTATGTTTTTTTTTCTAGTTGTACAATAAAGTATTTTTTTTTAATTTTGCGGAGATCATTAATATATAGGAGTTAGAATAAAATTATTTTGCTTCGATCCAAGTTTGTTAAGAGAATACATGCAACGCTAAGTGTATGAAGCAGGCAACAATCACATACCACATACATGCAGGACAAGTCGCCACACGTATCACAAGACTCCTACACCAACACTCTACACAAGCACTACACACACTCACTACCACAACCTGCTTCATACATTTAGCATTGTATTCTCTTAACAAACGCGGATTACAGCAAAATAATTTTATTGTAACTTCTATACTATGGAGTTCCGCAAAGTAACGCCTGCTTCTATAAATCATTAATGTATAATAGACTAGCTGTTTCCCGCGTCACTTCGTTCGCGTGGACTGTAGTCTTGAAATTAAGAGTAGCTTCTGTCACTCTCCAACCCTGCAAATATCTCCATCATAAAAATCAGATCGATCCGGGAAGAATCAGAGGGATAGCAAAATTATTTAACTATAAGCCGCGATAAAGTAAATAGAGAAAATGTTCTCCTGCCCTTTTACTCTAACTGGGGTCGGTACAACATGTTATAAACATGTTCCCCGGTAAAACGCAATCGCTCTAAGTAAAACTTGGCCGATCCGTTTAATGTTCATTTCAAATGGGCTCAAAAGCTGCGAACTTAACTTTGCATAATAACAAACTTTTGAATTAAATTACGATTTGCGGAAACATTAATCTTAAATGATATTGTTTAGACTGGTATCCAGAAAGACAGATGTCTATGGTATCGAGTTTAAATTTATACCAGCATATGCACCACATATGGGCGGTCTGTGGGAAGCAAATGTTAAATCTGTTAAATCACATTTACAACGCGTTTTGGGAAATGCTCACTTAGATTTCGAAGATCTATACACTGTCCTCGTTCAAATTGAGGCAGTCTTAAACTCGCGCCCCCTAACGCCCTTGTCAAATGACCCACATGACTTGACGCCACTGACTCCGGGACACTTTTTGGTTGGGCGACCTTTAACAGCACTGCCAACTCCTGATCTAACGCTCACTAAGGAAAATCGGCTTAGCAGATTTGAAAGACTAGAACGGATGCGTCAGCACTATTGGTCAAGATGGCACAAAGAGTACATTGCAGAATTGCAACAACGTACGAAATGGCATACCAGCAAGGGACAAGCTTTGAAGGAAGGAACACTTGTACTCATTAAAGAAGATGCATTACCACCGATGAAGTGGAGCCTCGGGCGAGTTACCAAAATACATCCGGGAACTGATGGTGTTGCTCGTGTCGCCGATCTAAGGACTGCGAAGGGAGTAATTCGTCGGGCGTTCAGCAAAATTTGTCCAATGCCTGACAACCCGACCCCACAATGAAGACCACTGATGCCTGTCAACTTGAAAGAAGAAACTTGAAGATTCTTTCAAGCCGGGGGAGTATGTTTAGACTGGTATCCAGAAAGAGAGATCTATGGTTAGGAAATCGTTTATTAATCTATGTCATAATTGTCTATGTATACGTCAACCATAAAGAAAGAGCATTAAAGCAATTTCATGAAGACCGCACGCATCTTTTATTTAAAACATCAACATTTCTGGTTATTCAGATAAATAATACAATAACATATAAACAAATTAATTCATTTGATTGAATTTGTTACTATAGTGAATACTTTCATATTGATTTAAATAGATCTCCTGAAACCTTACATATAACTATTTTATAACTAATATTATAGTTAGAGTTGTCAACTCAACACACTGCTGTCAATTACTAAATAATAATTAACCTAAATTACATATATATAATTAATTTTGTCACATTTGTATACACCATTTAATTACACTATTATTATTGAATTATTTTACTGTATTTAATTAAAAATGTCTAAATTTGCTGAGTTAGTAAAGAAAAGAGGTTCATATAAAGGTCGTTTAACTAAGTTTGAAAATTATATTGATAGTTTAAAAAATGTTTCAGATTGTAGCCCAGTTGATAAGTTAGAATTAAAACTACGCATGAACAAAATCGAGTGCATGTACAACGAATTTGATGAAACTCAAACTAATATTGAGTGTTTAAATTTGTCGGAGGAAGATCATCAACTCCAAAGCCTCCAAAGGTCAGATTTTGAGACACAGTTCTTTTCACTTATGGCGAGGGCTCAGGAACTATGCAGTGGTTTTAAAACCAAACGTAGGTCCCACAATAATGGGAACAATAGCTATTCTGATACCTCATCTTCTGCGAGTGATAACGAAAGCATTGTGGTGAAACAGAAACAGGTTAGCATTAAGGGAGTAAAATTACCGGTCATAAATATTCCTAAATATAGTGGTGATTATGGGAACTGGCTTGAATTCCGTGATACCTTCTGTTCACTTATTCATGATAATTCAACCATTAGCTGCATACAGAAATTTCATTACCTCCGCGCTTCTTTGGAAGGCAGCGCTGCCCAGGTCATCCGTGCACTAGAGTTTTCAGCATCTAATTACTCTATAGCTTGGGGTCTAGTATGCGAAAGGTTCGATAACACCCGCCTCTTAGTGCAGAACCATGTTAAGGCTATTTTCGACCATGAACCAATTAAAAGGGAATCTGCTGCATCCTTACGCATAATTATTGATATGTATATAAAGAACTTACGTGCGTTGCACATTTTAGGCGAACCCACAGGAAGCTGGGATACCTTAATCATTTTTATCATTTCATCTAAATTAGACAGTCGTACTTTACGAGAATGGGAGGAACATTAACCAACACATAAACACATAAGTTTAGATATATTAACAAATTTTTTAAAAAATAAAGCAGACTTGTTGGAGACCATTGAGTTTAACAACAAGCCTGAAACATCTAAAAATAACAATAGAAATATAAGAAGTTTTGCTTCAGTTACACATTTCGTTCCAAGAATTTTTAAGTGTCATCTTTGTAAAGGTGAACATACATTATATAAATGTGATAATTTTTTAAGTATGAGTGTAACTGATAGAGAAATTTATGTCAAAAATAATAAGCTATGTAGGAATTGCTTGAAGGCTGGACACAATGTGCGGGTATGTAGGCTAGGTCCATGTCAGCGTTGCGGTCAAAAACATAATTCATTAATACACAAAGAGTCAGACTCTAATACATTACCTGCGTCTTCAAATGCATCACCAGCTACTGTAAGTCTTTCAGCTTCTCATAACCAGCCAGGGCAAGAGCTTCTGGCAACAGCTCTAATTTAAATTTTGGGTGTCAATAATACAATTTCTTTAGTGAATAAACAATGCTATGCAATAATACAGTCCAGGCTCACATCATTTCAAATTAAAGTATCTTTTCTAGTGTTGCAAGCTACAACATCTTCATTGAAAAGAACTTTAGACTTAAATACATTTAACATTCCATTTGAAATCAAATTAACAGATCCAGAATTCTATAATCCGTCTAACTTGGATATATTGTTAGGCGCAGACAATTTTCTGGGATCTACTTTAGACTTAATACATTTAACATTCCATTTGAAATCAAATTGGCAGATCCAGAATTCTATAATCCGTCTAACTTGGATATATTGTTAGGCGCAGACATTTTCTGGGATCTACTTTGCACAAACAAAATACATTTAGGGCATAATTCTCCAGTGTTTCAAGATACTAAGTTCGGATATATAATATCTGGACCCACTGGAACGACAAACTCCAGTGTTTCAAGATACTAAGTTCGGATATATAACATCTGGACCCACTGGAACGACAAACAAACAATCAATTTCGTGCAATTTCTTACAATTTGATTTAATACAAGAACAACTTGCAAAATTCTGGTCTATTGAAGAGATACAAACTTCAAACAAAGATTCTTCTTTGACCGAAAATGATATTTGTGAAAATCATTTATACAAAACATGTCTCGTCATGAGAATGGGCAATTCTCTGTAGGAATACCCATGAAAGGAGACGAATGCGAATTAGGAGATTCATTAGAGCGTGCTAAATTAAATTTCCTCTCACTAGAAAAAAGACTACTAAGACAGTCAACTTTAAAATCAATGTACACAGACTTTATGAACGAATACAAAAATCTAGGCCACATGTCTGAAACTAACATTATACATAAACATTCATATTTCATGCCACATCATGGCGTCTTACGCGAACAAAGTACAACGACAAAACTACGTGTAGTTTTTAATGCAAGTGCACCATCTACTTCTGGGTTATCGTTTAATGACCTACAAATTATGGGTCCTACAATTCAAAGCGATTTGTTTTCCATATTGCTGCGCTTCAGGCAGCACCGTTATGTAATGGCGGGAGACATAGAAAAGATGTACCGCCAATTTCTTATAAATAAAAATCAACGTCACTTGCAACAAATCGTATGGCGAGATAATCCTTCGTCGCCTTTAAAAACATATTTTTTAAATACAATTACTTACGGCACAGCCTCTGCGCCATTTTTAGCCGTTCGCTGTCTGAAGCAACTTGCTGATGAATGTGAAGATGAATTGATTGGTAGAATTATACGCGAAGATTTCTATGTCGACGACCTAATAACGGGTCATGACACTTCGGAAGGTTTGCTTCAGATACGAATGCATGTTTCTAAGGTGCTTTCGTCAGGTTGTTTCAACTTGAGAAAGTTTCGGTCCAATCTTCCTATTTGTAGTGATGAGAATTCTACCGAGAATCTTAACACTACTGTCGATTTCAGCGAACATGAACCATCCAAAACGTTAGGTTTGTTGTGGTCTCCGTCCACAGACAAATTACAATTCCAGATCAAAGAGGGCCTTGCTTGTGATGTTACGAAGAGAATTCTTCTGTCCATTATTTCCCAAATTTTTGATCCTTTAAGGCTTTTAAGCATTTTTACTATAAACGGTAAAATTATTTTACAGCGTTTGTGGCTTCACAAATTAGACTGGGACAATTCTCTGCCAGAAGAAATAGTAGCGATGTGGATCAAGTTTTTTAAAGGGCTTAATTCTCTTAATGATCTAAGAATACCCCGACAGGTTGTGTGTAACAGTCCCATTGATATACAATTTCATGCCTTTTGCGACGCATCTAAGGACGCGTACGGTGCTTGCATTTATGTCAGATCAAAGGACAAATCGGGATCTGTTCAAGTTCATTTATTGTGTTCTAAAACCCGTGTTGCACCAATTAAACCGACATCTATACCACGACTCGAACTTTGTGGTGCGTCCACAGCGGCTAAATTACTCGAAAAGGTACTTCGAACAACTCGATTGTCATGTGACTCATGCTTTTTATGGACAGATTCGTCAGTAGTTCTTAGTTGGCTCACCACTCAACCTAATAAATTAAAGCAATTCGTTCGAAACAGAGTGTCGGATATTTTGGAAAGAACTAAAACCTTTGCTTGGCGTCACGTGCCTACGTCTACTAATCCCGCAGATCTATTAAGTCGAGGTTTGAATAGTAGTCAGGTTCATAAATTCGAGTTTTGGCTACACGGACCTAAGTTTCTACTTGACGATGAGAATAAGTGGCCTAATAAAACATTTAGTCAATCGGAGTGTGAATTGCCTGAAGTTGTGGCAGCTTTAGGAATGAGTACAGACATTGAAGAACCTTTTCCTTTTTCTCGTTGTTAAAATTAAAAAATACAACTGCTTATGTTTTACGTTTTATTGAAAATTGCCGTAAATCTAAAAATGCTAGATCATTAGGTTCTCTTACATTTAATGAAAAACAAAGGGCGTATACGACATTGCTTAGACTATCTCAAATATGGCCGATAGGAGGTCGAAATTTAGCTAAATATACTGTACATCAATGCTATCGTTGCTTTCGACTGAAATCACAGTCTATTAATCCAGTTATGGGCAATTTACCTGAGCAGCGCCTGCAACCTGGCTATCCGTTTCAAACTACTGGTATGGATTATGCAGGGCCCATGATCGCTTTAAACAGAAAGGGGAGAGGCAGTAGAACAATCAAAGTTTACGTTGTTGTTTTTGTCTGTTTCACCACAAAGTGTTGTCATCTCGAACTAGTGACTGATCTCTCAAAGGACTCATTTTTGTCGACATTACGTCGTTTTATAGCTAGGCGTTCCAAGCCTACCACGTTATTCTCCGATAACGGCACCCAATTCGTTGGAGCTCGTAACGACCTTTATAAGTTCCTTAAATGTAACGCTAACACTATAATTAACACTATGTCCGACGAAGGTATCGAGTTTAAATTTATACCAGCATATGCACCACACGGTCTGTGGGAAGCAAATGTTAAATCTGTTAAATCACATTTACAACGCGTTTTGGGAAATGCTCACTTAGATTTCGAAGATCTATACACTGTCCTCGTTCAAATTGGGGCAGTCTTAAACTCGCGCCCCCTAACGCCCTTGTCAAATGACCCACATGACTTGACGCCACTGACTCCGGGACACTTTTTGGTTGGGCGACCTTTAACAGCACTGCCAACTCCTGATCTAACGCTCACTAAGGAAAATCGGCTTAGCAGATTTGAAAGACTAGAACGGATGCGTCAGCACTATTGGTCAAGATGGCACAAAGAGTACATTGCAGAATTGCAACAACGTACGAAATGGCATACCAGCAAGGGACAAGCTTTGAAGGAAGGAACACTTGTACTCATTAAAGAAGATGCATTACCACCGATGAAGTGGAGCCTCGGGCGAGTTACCAAAATACATCCGGGAACTGATGGTGTTGCTCGTGTCGCCGATCTAAGGACTGCGAAGGGAGTAATTCGTCGGGCGTTCAGCAAAATTTGTCCAATGCCTGACAACCCGACCCCACAATGAAGACCACTGATGCCTGTCAACTTGAAAGAAGAACCTTGAAGATTCTTTCAAGCCGGGGGAGTATGTTTAGACTGGTATCCAGAAAGACAGATGTCTATGGTTCGAAAGTCGTTTATTAATCTATGTCAAAATTGTCTATGTATACGTCAACCATAAAGAAAGATCATTAAAAGCAATTTCATGAAGACCGCACGCATCTTTTATTTAAAACATCAACAGATATACTGAGTCTTTGAGTCTTCGACTGTTGAATAGAGCCTATTCTACTTAGCCGGATCAACTTATTTTAGTCGCCTTTTACAAAACCTAAATATAAATATAAATAAATATATGGGACACTTACACACACGGTCGTCCGTCCCCAAAGTAAGTAACTTAATACTTGTGTTATGGGTGACAGACAACTGGTGAATATATACTTATATATTTTTTAAATACATACTTAAATATTAAGTACCTGGGTGAACGCGCCTTGCTCGGTAATTTTTTCAAAAAAAAAGAAACAAAAAAAAAAGAAAAATAGTTGAGTACGCGGGGATCGATCTTAGGTATTTTCATTTCTCAAGACCGCCCGTTCCCCAAGTAAGCTACGCTGACTTGACAATTTATGGCATAAATTGTGTTTTATATATTCAATGTAAATTTTAGTATTTTTTTAATGCCCAAAAACAGGGATAAACTATTGTTTTTTAAATAAAACCTAGCTAGATCGATTTTTCTCCCCCAAAACTCCCTACGTGCTGAATTTCAGGAAAACCGTTGGATCCGTGTACGAGATTCAGAAAATATAATTATACATATAAGATTAACTCATTTAAATATCAAAGATATACACCCATTACTTCGGTAAGAAATGAGGGTGGTCTATTCTACTCAGCCGGATACCACACGGATAGAGAAATCTTGGGATATGTGTAACCTACCGATCCGCATTGAAGCAACGCGTTAAGCACCACATCTTCTCTTCTTTGCCCAGCGCTGGGCGCGACCAAAAATTAAAGTGATCCAAAGTCATACATTTACCAACTTTTGCCTCTACTTTTAGTAGTATAATAAAAAGGCCACAAAGGAACAAGACAAGTCAGTAAAATATTGCTTTATGACAGTTCGTATTACATTTGATATTTGTGCTCAATTGTGCGGATATCACCCTAATGGCTTCAGCGATTTTGGTACAAATACGCGAATATAAACCTTATTAACATGCCATAAAAGCTATGGAAGAAAAAGTATAGAGTTGCCGACCGTACACGTCAATCATAATTTAGGATCCGTTACATATATTACAACTTATATAAAAGACGTCGGTTCATACAAACTAAGAAAAGTCATATAGGGTGTGTATGTCGAACTTTCACCGACTTAAAATTTGATAGCACTACACCAAGTTGCTGATAGCAGGACAGGGTACTGTTGTAAATATTGCTCCTCCCTTCCATTCCCACCAGCAGAGGCTCGGTCGGGGCCTCTCTAAACAGTGGCCCCTCCCTCCTCTTATCAATGCATCGGACGCGCTAGATGTTACCTATTCGGGACCTATTCCTAATCAAAACAATCTTTGTTTAAATATCAATTGAAGCACTTTAGAATCGTCAAGGATCAATATAATGAAGCTACAACTGGTTCGGAATGTTGCTCTTACCGAGAAGAAACAGAAAGAAACTGGCGGTCAATCTTTTAAACTTTTTCAATTTAATTATCAAACGCAGTCTTGTGTAAAGCTGAATGAATTTACAAAGCATTTTTATCATTCTAATAATCTTAATTTGAAGGTTATTATAGCTGTGATAGCCCAGTGGTGACACCGGGCGAAACTGACCGCCGACACCGGCGACTCTTTCGAGAAAGTCACGAGTTAAAATCCCCGGAATGAGTTTTTCTATTTAAACTTGTGTGCCTAATTGATAATTGCAATTTATCATACGCTTTTCGGTGAAGGAAAACATCGTAAGGAAACCTGCAAATTTGTAGAGAATTCTAGGGATATGTATAATCTACCAATATGGATTAGAACACTATGGTAGGTTTTACATCCAATCCTCTCCAAAAACGGAGAGAGGAGGCCAATGCCCAGCAGTAGGATTGTAACAGGCTGATACTTAAATATATTACATAAAAATGGGCGTCTGATTAAAAGAGTTATCGCCGATTAAAAGTAACAGATCTTTTTGAAATTCTCTAGCATCAAAACAAGTCATAATAAATATCGCTTTCTTTACAATGTATATTGTAATTTTATATAGAATTTTCTTGTCGTTTTCCTTCTATTACTCAAAGGTTAACTAGAAGAAATCCCTTTTAGGGATAAGTCCGCTTTTATATGTGTGCTTTTTTAACTTTTGTTTCTCTTTTCTAAATATATGTATAAAACTAAATAAATAAAAAGAATGTTCTATTCTATTCTAAGTAAAGAAGAAGCTAAAATGAATATACGAAATAACATGATTAATAAACGCTAGTCAACTATAAACATAATAAAAGTGTTGTCCGTCAGTAGAAATACGTAAGTAAATTCATTTATCACAGAACCTCGGCCGCGGAGTGTCATTTATCTAAATGTTTATATATTTACATTTATACAGAGTAAACAAAAACCTTTTAAACGTCACGTTGATTTTAGCGCCAATGGACTATTTATTTGACGCTATTTTTCCAAATCTGTCTGCTCCTTATTTATTTGGAATATAATTCAATGAGTTTCTTAAGCTTTTAATGGTCTATCGAATAAAGCTTACGAATAGTGAGGTAACGGTTAAGAATAGTGATGCCTAGTATAAAATATTTTATCGATAATTTATTGAATCTGGCGTTATTTTGCGGAGGTCCGTAGTACAAAAGTAATGAATGAAAATGCTATTTTGTTATAATCTCCTATATAAATAAAGAAAGAGAGCATAATTCTCACCCTCTTTCTTGCCGAGGTGTGGTAAAAGCAGACTAAGGTAAGTTGACGTCAGCCAGCGGTTGTAAAATACCTAGCCAAATCATGTGACAACTTGTTAATAATATGTTGTTCCGATCCCACTTGGAGTGGGATAAGGGCAAGAGAATGATGATGACTTTTTCTGTCACAGGGTCATCAAAATCAAAAATATATTTATTTCTTTCTAAAATTCATTACAAGAAATATAGATAGCGACCTTCTAGTAAGTATTAGAAATACTTGTTTAAAAAGGTCTCGCTCTTCCATAACAAAGGTAAGTTATATAAATATTACTAAGGTAAGTATTTACTATTTATTAAGTTATATAATTATAGCGTATGTTAGCCGTGTGGTATCCGGCTAAGTAGAATAGTAGCACCCTCATTTCTTACCGAGGTGTCGTAAAAGGCGACTAAGGTAAGTCGACCCGCCGTGTGGTATCTGGCTGAATAGAATAGACCACCCTCATTTCTTATCGAGGTGTCGTAAAAGATGACTAAGGTAAGTCGACCTGCCGTGTGGTATCCGTCTGAGTAGAATAGACCACCTTCATTTCGTACCGAGGTGTCGTAAAAGGCGACTAAGGTAATTTGAACCACCGTGTAGTATCCGGTTTAGTAGAATAGACCACCCTCTTTCTCACCGAAGTGTCGTAAAAAACGACTTAGGTAAGTTGACGTCAGGCAGGCCCCCCCATATACCACTCTAAGTGGGGTCGGCACAACATGTTATAAAAATGTTGTCACATGATTTGGCTGTGTTTTTACGACCGACCGCCTGCCTGACGTCAACTTATCTTAGTCGTATTTTACGACACCTCGATAAGAAAGAGGGTGGTCTATTCTACTTAACCGGATACCACACGGTGAGTCCCTTACCTTAGTCGCCTTTTACGACACCTCGGTAAGAAATGAGGGTGGTCTATTCTACTCAGCCGGATACCACACGGCGAAATAGAGCTTCCGTGTCTTCATAATTTAATGTTTTATATATTTAATGTTTGGTCTTACACATTTACTTTTCAAAAGAGCACTTCCAAAGAAATGTATAAGAATTTTGCTGTTAATTAAAGTTAATAAGACTTCAAAGATAGACGCCGCCGCCGGTTTCCGTCCCCGCCCGTAACCCTAATATTTCAATTTGTTTGACTCGTTGGCACTGAATCCAATTTCCTATGAAGTTAAATTAACGGAGCGGTCTGTATTGACCTTTGCGAAGTTGAACTGTGGTAATTCGTTAGTTGGTGGAAAATTCTGAGCGTTGACAGTGTTGAGAGAAAAATGCGAGCGCCACAGTCTATTATAATACAGTAACTTTAATATGTTGTCGCCATTGACTTCCGCTTTATATTTTATAGCAACACAGTCATGAAACAAGAGTATCCCGCCCCTTTTTATTGAAATGTTGGCAACACTGTGCCGTTATAGTTTCCGGTGGAGTCTTCCTATTGATAATACGTTTCAGTGACAGTCAGTCTTAGTTCGTCATTCAAGAGAAGTGCATCTCGGAACGGAATTGTGGTATTCCTATTATATCGTGTTATTGTATATAGTGTGCGCTAACAATTATATCTTTAATGTTTAAATGAGTTAATCTTGTAATTGTTAATTTAGATTTTAGAATTAGAATTTAGGGATTATGGAGGGAAAAATCAATTTAGATAGGTATCATAAAAAAAAACTTTTTTTTATCCTTGAAAAAATTCTAAACATTAGGTAGTAATTTTTTCAAAGATAAAAAAAAATTTAACCTTGCGTGGTTGAATTTTTTTTATACGGCGCTTTTTTTTTAATTGCATTTTTTAATATTGCAAAAATTGCATCTTTAAAAATTACTGAGTAAGGCGTGGTCGCCCAGATACTTAGTAACTATATTAACTGTATGGTTGGATGATAAAAGAAATACTATCATACCGATATTTCTTATCTATGTCTTTGCTGAAGGAAATGAGCTTTCGATATCCCTCCGTGTCCAAATCAATCTCTCTTCAAACGAAAAACGCATCGCAAACAGTCGCCGCCGGATATTCTATTACGCGGTGAAAGCGTAATTACTCTGGAATTGGAGCACCCTATAGTTTTGCATCGGTATTTGTAGTTCGATTTTAAGAGCATTGATTTTATTTATTTATTTTTATTATTACAAGTTATTTTTGATAACCGGCAACATACTTAAAATTATAGACATATTCATCTAAACTATTTTTGGTTATCTTAGGTAGAATCACGCTGACCTCTGTACTAGTAACAACTGTATCACAGTGATTGCAGTGATCCTTATAGGTAACCCTTAGGTCCGGGGGTTTGATTCCCACCAACATTTCTAAAAACAATTTGTTGGTTCGTAGAGGCTGGGTGTATTTATGTATTCATATAAAATTATCTATACATATTATAAAACAAAGTCCCCCAAAACCTGTCTGTGTGTATGTGATCAATTTTCTCAAAATCTACTGTATAGATTTTTTACTTATGTATTTTTGTACTGTATGGATTTCTTAGCTTTGCCGTAAGTAGACTTGTTCTAAACATTGACTAGTGCGATTATTAGATGCTCTGTCGTCTAGATCGTGTTATACCTTATCTCAATTAGACAAGTGGGTATGAATTTGTACTAATTTTTATGCTTGCGAAGCCTTTACCCTAAGAGGGGTTCTCACAAACGAGAAAATCAACTCTATCAATTTGACTAATTATCATTTTTTTTCTATTAATTAACTTGAATTTTGACATTAACTTTACATTTTTTCATATATGGTATTTGACATCCTTGACATATCTGTAAATATTGGTGAGAAATAAAAGGCTTTTTTATTATTATTTATTTTAGAATTCCGGCTAAAATAAAAAACGAAAAGTAATCATTTTACGTCTAATAAGTCTGTCTGTCCTGATATTTGTAACATGTTATTAAATACTGATCTTTTAAAAATATATCTAGAAATTTCCACTACTTAAGGTATGCAAATCTTAGATTATATATTCCTAACATGACAGTTTATATGCACACGACGTTAATAGTATTTGACAAGCTTTACACGCCATTCTCCTTATATTAACTTAACTTGCGTAAACTGTTTTAATATGGTCATTGTTTTAATCTATTCAAAATAAATCTTGTTTGATAACGAGAGGTAGATTTAAGTGACTAAATTTTTTTCCGAATACTTTTTGGCAGGGAAATTATCTTTTTATAAAATTAGGCGTTACTTTGCGGAGGTCCATAATACAAAAGTAATGAAAATATTATTTTGCTATAAGCTTACGGATAAATTTTATCACGGATTATAGCGAAATACTTTCTTTGCTTTTATACAAACTTAACTCATCATCCCCCTGCCCTTATCCCACTCTAAGTGGGGTCGGCACAACATGTTACAAACATGTTGTCATATGATTTGGCTACGATTTAACGACCGGCCGCCTGCCCGACGTCAACCTACCTTAGTCGTATTTTACGACTCCTCGGTAAGAAAGAGGGTGGTCTATTTTACTCAACCGGATACCACACAGTGGGTCGACTTACCTTAGTCGCCTTTTACGACACCTCGGTAAGAAAAGAGGGTAGTACTATTCTATTCAGCCGGATACCACACGGCGTTTTGTACAAAATTAACTGAAGTTATTTATTCCTGTTTGTTACTAATACCTAAATGCTAGTCTGTTTTGTCGTAACTGCGTTGACTTCATTCATATAGCTCCGTTCAGATATGATAAAAATAAAAACAGGCAAACACACTTCGTTCCGTCCCTATCATATTATTGGTATTATGGAATTCCACAAATTAACACCTATTTCTCATAAATTATTTAATATTGGTCCAGTGAATGATCCGTGAATGCGTTACAGACAGACAGGCAGACAGACCTTCGCATTTTCAATATTATTATTATACATACGCCGTGTGGTATCCAGCTGAGTAGAATAGACCACCCTCTTTCTTACCGAGGTGTCTTAAAAGGCGACTAAGGTAATTTGACCCACCGTGTGGTATCCAGTTTAGTAGAATAGACCACCCTCTTTCTTACCGAGGTGTCGTAAAAGGCGACTAAGGTAATTTGACCCACCGTGTGGTATCCGGTTTAGTAGAATAGACCTTTCTTACCGACGTGTCGTAAAATGCGACTGAGGTAAGTTGACGACAGACAGGCGGCCGGTCATAAAAACGCAAACAAATCATGTGACAGCATGTTTATAACATGTTGTGCCGACCCCACTTAGAGTGGGATAAGGGCAGGAAGATGATGAATATTATTATAGATATATAACTTACATTTAGTAACTTGTCAATTATATTTTCCCAAGCATTTAAGAATATCTACGTTATAGGTATTCAAATGTTAAATATAATAAAGCACCTTAAAAACCATGCTCACTATAGAAAACTACAAACAATAAGCTACGAATTTACTCAGAGAAAAGCGAACAACTCGCAAAGTTGCTGGGCTTTCTGAAGTTGGGGCAACTACGGCGACTTGCCTTTTACCACGTGCAAGTTTGAACTTAGTCTAGTGTCTGACAGGAAATTTTCTGCACAGGTTGGCGCATACTCCAGACAAGACTAAGAGTGGAAATATTTCTTCAAACTATAAAAATACTTGTGTATGTAATGATTAACTACCATTTTCTTCTACTTTTATGTATTTTCAAACACGATACATGCAATAGACCACCATGTTATCTTTTTTTCACGCTCTAGTGTCTTAATTTAGCGATCATCATTCTCCTGTAATTATCCTACTCTAAGTGTGGTGAGCACAACAATGTTTTTCTCTTCCATTCTGTCCTACCATTTGTCAACTCTGGTGTTACTTTTTTACATTAACGTCACATATCAATCATGTGACCAAACGATGTGTTCATTCCTTCCTTTCCATACCATCTTAATCAACTTTTATGCAACTTTCAGACTTCCACTTATATATATTTTTTCCAGTCTTATCACATTAACTTATTACCTTAACATTCTCATCTCATCTGCATTTTCTTTTCTTTCATCCGTCTCATTCATTACTCAACATTGTGATCCATACAATACGACAGGTCTTATGACCGTTTAATAAATGTTTCCCTTTACTTAAAGATGCTTCTTAATCTAGTGATATTACTTCGACATTTTTGAACCTTCGTCTATGCAAAGAGAGATCTACCAACATTGTATATCAGGATCCTAAAAATCATCAGCCCTTCTATATATGCCGAAACCATCGGCTTTTACAAACCTTATTTTATATTGATATTATAAATAAATTTGTAAATAACTTGATATGTAAAACAAATCGTTTTAATAAGGTATAAAAATATTTTTTTTTTTTACTTTATAACCTCTACAATTTTTCATCGCTTACCTTATCAGCGGACCTAAAAAAACGCACTCGTAGTGTTAAAGTGACCGAATTAAAAAAATTTATTTTGCATAATCGCAATAAAGCATGGCCTACAAAACTCGTCAAGTGTTAAACAGACCAATAAGTAGAATTTTTTTTTATAGGTCTTAGCGAGATGTCTTAAATGGCATTGAAATACATTGTATTTAATGCTATTAAGCTTATTTTGAATTAGGTCACTTTCATACAAAGCGTGCGATTTGTATTTTTATACTCCACCAATGTTAAGACAAAATTGTCTTAAGACTTTATATAGTGTAAGTAGCAAGTTTACGCCTAAAACTTTTCAAAGAAAGCCCGCAAGTTCGAATTGAATCTAACCTTAGAAAATTTTCCGTAAACAAACTGGCTACCTCAGTTCTTAGAGTCAGATCGGACAATGGATCCCGGCATGAACTTACTTAGCGATGCTTTAAAGACTTCATTACCACGATCCATTACATTGTTAGAAACTTTATTTTTGCTGTAAGCGGATTTTATTTTCAGATTGGATTCAACGCCTTTAACACACTTCGTTGGTTCTTTAAGCCAGAGTGTATATGTATTTAAGTATTAATTTAAAAATATGTACATATATATATACCAGTTATCTTTCACCTAAAACACAAGTATTAAGTTACTTACTTTGTGGACGGACGACCGTGTGTGTAAGTGTCCCATATATTTGTTTTAAAATAAAAAGTAAATGAAACGCCTGTTTATTAAAAAATGTATTGAATAATCCCGTAGAAGGTTCGTAGAGGTAAGAACAATTATTTGTAGACTGTCTACGGTAAACGTAGAACGTAGCACCTTGTAGCTATATGCTACGGTCTACGAATAGATTACGAAATTAAAATAAATTTATTAAAATAAACATTTTGAAATGAAGTTGGAGTTTACAATATGATAGGAATTACAACAAAAATTCCAACACTTTATTAAAATCGAGCATTCTGAAATTTAGGCACTATCGTTTCTTTTTAAGTTAGAAGTTTCATAAAGCTACACCAAATTCTATAAGGACTATAACAATAACCACATTTAGATTTAATAGAAAATATGTAGAAAAATAAGAAATAATCGAATGATTTCGATGTTGATTACAGAAAGCATTATATTTTCTCTGCCATATTTGTGACTCATAGGTTTGTTTCTCTGCCATATTTGTGACTCATAGGTCGTGCGCCGGAACACGGCATTCCTTTCTTACGCACACGTGTAATTTTGCGTTTCGGGTGTTATTCAGCCGATATAGTGAAGTGTATACTCAGGGAGAAACAGACATTACGTGGAAGAGTGCAGAGGCGAGTCAACGGTTTCGGGAATCGGTCAAGTACATACAAGCACACACACTCACGTACACATATACACGCAGCGACTCACGCGGCCGGACCGCATACAGCTAACGGCCACGTAAGGTAGGTTGAAACGCCGGGGCGTCGGGCCCAGGTCCCGGAGGTTTGTTTCATCCGTCCGCACGTTTGCGCGGAACAATGACAGCCCGGTATATATACAATCGTATATTATGTATATACAATTGTATTTGTATATTGAATTTGTATAATACAAATGTTCTAAATTTTATCAATATTGCGGAATATTGCAATATATTTGTTCAGCAGATTCGCCGTAACATCATAACACATTGACAGGCAAATAGACGTAAATAATGACAGATTGACAAACAAATTGGCAGACAACAGAAAAGCTGGCAGACGGTTTTTCGCATTTATAATAGGACTATTGAGTTTTTAAACATGAAATTGTTGCCATTTACATAATTGCGTCGCTCTAGAGCTGGTATCACATTTTTCACGTGGAAACTATCAAACACATTAAATGTAAATGAGACGAATAATTAACGTATATATCACGGTGAGTGTGGCCGTTCTGTTTGTATGTGCAGCCCGCCGCAGTCACGCCGTGTATACAGGACGCGTAAACAAAAATGCTGAACTGTTGAATAATGGCCGTGTGTGCATAGTTGGAAAAGATAAATTACGTAAATGGTCATTAAAATTCATTTATATCGTAACATGCCTTTTATACTATTGAAAGATAAAGATAAAAGATAATATTATTAAAAAAAATGAAATATTATTTTTCTATAATCCGCAATAAAGCAAATAGAAAATATATACAATGCTAAATGTAACAGCGTGGTATCCGGTTGAGTAGAGTAGACCCCCTCATTTCTTATCGAGGTGTCGTAATAGGCGACTAAGGTAAGTCGACCCACCGTGTGGTATCCAGCTGCTTAGAATAGATGACCCTCATTTCTTACCGAGGTGTCGTAAAAGTCGATTAAAACAAGTTAACGCACCGTGTATCCGGCAGACTAGAAAAGACTATCCTGATTTCTTGTTGAGTTGTCGTAAAGGGCGACTTAGGTAAGTTGACGTCAGGAAGCTGGCCGATCATAAAAAACCTAGCCAATACATGTTACAACATGTTGTGCCGACTCAACTTAGAATGGGATAAGGACAGGAAAATGAAGGCTTTTAATATTTTTAGCATACGTCTAGAAACCAAAATTCAAATGTCACATATATTTATATTCCCAGAAAGCATTGCATTTAGGTCTAGCACTAAACCTGCGTGTTGGATTTAGGATATGTTTTAAGAAATTCACTATATTGCGTCATTTTGAAATAACAGCACAAAATGGCCGCGAATATATCATGGCGGCAATTCCCTTGTTTACTTTATGTGACAATTCATAAATGTACTTACATTTATGCGGCGATTTATAGTTTGTTTTTATTTCGAGAGTGGTTCGGTAGCGGTGATTATTTATAACGGGATGGTAGTATTTTATCTGTGATAACCCTCGTTTAATTGATAAGCTATGATTAAATGCACTTGGCTCAATTACGTATATCAATTTATAGTAATATACTAGTCGTAATGGTTTATAGAAGTAGGCTTTTCTTTGCGGAGATCCATAATACAAAAGTAATGATTTATTTATTTATTTATTTATTTATTTATTTATTTATTTATTTATTTATTGGACAACTAACAATAGATACATTTTTAATTCCTTAAATTATATTAGTCAAATCACATTGTAAATGCTCTATTAATTAAAAGTTATCACGTCATTCGTATTAATTCGAGTTCAATAATTATGTCAATAATATGTCATATATAATGTCAATCTCAATATCATAAAATAATACTTAACAATAGTTTTATAATAATATACATTTGAATCTTTAAAAATAATTATAATAATTTTATTAATTTCTTTCTCCTACTCTGCTGAAACAAGTTCCGTGACTTTGCGTTTAAATTCTAGATAATTATCATGGAAAATGTCTAGATCGCACTTTTGTTCAGCCAAAATATTGTAGAATGTTGACATTCGTGGCACGGGTGAGTATTTACCTAGGTTAGTTCTTTTAAAACTATGGTATAACAACTTACAGGGACGTCGGGGATTATTACTACGTGGTGTATTAATACAGAATTTGGACAAAAGCTCTGGACAATCTATATTATTATTAAAAAGTTTAAACAGAAACATCATTGCAACAATCTTCCTTCTTTCTTCAAGACTATTTCTCTTGAAAAAATTGAGCCTCTTTTCATAACCTTTTACTTATATGATAAAATTATTTTGCTATAATCCGCGATGAAGTAAAATAGACAATATATATAATGCTAAATGTAGAGTAGACAATCCGTTTTTTACATGAGAAGCATTGACTGCAGTTTCATTTTCTCTGTGTCTCCATTATATAATTTTCCTACAAGTATATAAGGTAAGGGCAGTAGTAATTGACCGTTTTGTATGAAGTTTTAAATAATAAGCGTTTTGTTTGTTGTAGCTAACACGCTAAGACGAATAGGAGAGGAGCAGTAATAAAATATATTACGAAAACGGCAAAATTTAAAGCTTTCCTTGCGTGCGCTAAGTAAACGGTGAAAGTTATTCAAAAATCATGTATTACAAAGTTTTAAATAAAAGTCCGCGACGGCACATGTCTAGCTTTTAAGGTTAACCCAGTTTAACCATTATATGGTATTGTGGTATTGTTATGGCATTTTTATATATTACGGCTTACGGTCCACGCGAGCGGAGTCGCTGGAGATTACTAGTTTTTAAGAAACATCAAAATTGAATAATGCCAACAACATTTTTAATCAACATTTAGTGTAGAATTTTTTTCTATTCTATGTATTTTATTCGCGAATAGCTTTTCATCGCCATTCCGGACATGCGTTCAAAATGGCACGTAGCAGCAAAATAGCAATTAGTGAATTCATTTGTAGACTAACTGCTAATAATTTAGCTGCAAGCGAAATACGTAGTTTCAAGCACAGCGGCGTATAAAGTGACGTTTCATTGTCAGTGTGTAAATACTTTTATATTTAAAAATATTTACTATATTTTTAAATAGAATAGTATCACCCTCATTTCTTACCGAGGTGTCGTAAAAGGCGACTAAGGTAAGTCGACCCACCGTGTGGTATTCGGTTGAGTAAAATAGACCACCCTCTTTCTTACCGAAGAGTCGTAAAATACGACTAAGATAAGTTGACGTCAGGCAGGCGGCCGGTCGTAAAAACGCAGCCAAATCATGTGACAGTATGTTTATAACATGCTGTGCCGACCCCACTTAGAGTGGGATAAGTGCAGGAGGATGAGGGATATAGGGACATAAAGACATAGGGACCGACAGAGAAAGCGACTTTGTTGTATACTATGTAGTGATGATTTAGGTTTTTTTGTAGGTTTTTGCGGAATCTTAGAAACGGCTCCAACGATTTTCGTGAAATTAATCAAGTAAGGTTTCTGTTTTGGGGAAGAAAACTCGATCTAGCCAGGTTTTATTTAAAAAAATATCGTTTTATCCCTGTTTAAGGGCACTCAAAAAAACCAAAAATTTATGTTAAATAGAGAAGTTAAATTTGCTGTCAAATGTAAAGTCATACTAACTTGGGAAACGGGTGAACTAGAAACGTCATCCACCCCCTTCCCGGTCATTTTTGTTTTTTTTTTCAATTTTTTTTTGTTTAAAAAAAAATTACCGATCAAAGCTCGATCACCCAGGTTTATTTAAGCTCTATTATTTACAAGTAAGTTGTTTACGTTTTCCAGTTACTCGAGCTGAAAAAAACGCGCATATTAAAAATACTCGACTATCAGCGCGAGCCATATTTTTCGTGCATATTTAATCGAATATTTGACGAACAAGTTGCCTACAGCTATTCGCATGCAAAATACGTTTTCCATCACGTAACCTGTCAGCGTCGCGGTATCCACTGAAGCGTTACCATTGAAAATCGGGCGCCCGCATAAAATAATTCATGCATATACACCGATGTATTTACATTTGCGATATATTTACTGAACGTTTTACGATCCCTCTGGTGCAATGGTATGATGATTCGAACATTTTATTTCATAGCAATACTAACTAACTCGGAATGTGGTCTGCATTACATTGAATTGTGTAGAATATTACACACCGTAGATACGAATATATATGTACGCGGACTTTTATTTGCAACTATTGAAGCCAAACAATCTCGCCGTGTGGTATCCAGCTGAATAGAATAGTACCACCTTCATTTCTTACCGAGGTGTCGTAAAAGGCGACTAAGGTAAGTTGATCCACCGTTTGGTATCCGGCTGAGTAGAATAGACCAACCTCATTTCTTGTCGAGGTGTCGTAAAAGGCGACTAAGGTAAGTTGACCCACCGTTTGGTATCCGGCTGAGTAGAATAGACCAAACTCATTTCTTACCGAGGTACCGTAAAAGGTGACTAAGGTAAGTTGACCCGCCGTGTGGTATCCGGCTGATAAGAATAGATCACCCTTATATCTTACCGAGGTTTCGTAAGTAGTGACTAAGCTAACTCGACCCGCCGTGTGGTATCCGGCTGAGTAGAATAAACCAACCTTATTTTTTACCGAGGTGTCGTCAAAGGCGACTAAGGTAAGTTGACCCACCGTGTGCTATCCGGTTAAGTATAATAGACCACCCTCTTTCTTATCGAGGTGTCGTTAAATACGACTTAGGTAAGTTGAGGTAAGGTGGGCATGGTCTTAAAATACCTAGCCAAATGTGACAACATGTTTATAACATGTTGTGCTGACCCCACTTAGAGTGGTATAAGGGCAGGAGGATGATGATAAAAAATTTCTGTATCAGATTTTCACGTTTATTTCACGTGCACGTTTATTTCTTTTATCATTTCACTATAAGCAAGATTCTAATGGTAATTACTGTCGGCTTTAATGCCGCGGAAATGTAAAAATTTATATATACGATTCGATATTAAATACCTCGTAATACCTCTATATACATCCCACTTTTCTATATACATCCCGCCCATCCCAATTTTCAACAATAGCGTACACAAAAACTGCAATCGTAAATACCCATTTGTAGTATCCGTGTCGTAGTCGTAACGCTGTAAAAGGTCCCGTTATCGCCATCGCTAACTTTTGTCCGAATTTTTACGACCTACGCCCAACATTACGGGTTCGTGACAATAACAAATAAAATACATGCGCGGAGGATTAACGGTCGCCCCCCTTTTTGTTGTAAAAATACCTTTAGCTGAATCCAAGTTTACATTACTTGTCTTTAATATTTAAATGAGTTAATCTTGTATGTATATATACATATATATAACGTGTGGTATCCGGCTGAGAATAGTAACACCCTCATTTTTTACCGAGGTGTCGTAAAAGGCGACTAAGGTAAGTCGACTCGCCATGTGGTATCCGGCTGAGTAGAATAAACCATCCTCATTTCTTACTGAGGTGTCGAAAAAGGCGACTAAGGTAAGTTGACCCACCGTGTGGCATCTGGTTTAGTAGAATAGACCGCCCTCTTTCTTACCGAGGTGTCGTAAAATATGACTAAGGTAAGTTGAAGGCAGGCCAGTCGTAAAAACGCAGCCAAATCGTGTGACAGCATGTTTGTAACATGTTGTGCCGACCCCACTCAGAGTGGGATAAGGGCATGAAAATTATGAATAATGATGTATATATACATATATACTTTCTGAATCTCGGAAACGGGCTCCAACGATTTTCCTGAAATTCAGCATGCAGAGGTTGTGGGGGAGAAAAAACGATCAAGGTTTTTTTTACAATCGTTTTTTCCCTGTTATTGGGCTTTAATTCTAAAATTTACTTTGAATTTATTGAATATATAAATTAAATGTTTAGTCAGCGTAGCTTATTCGGGGAACCGGTGGTCGCGATAAAAAATACCTAGGATCGAACCCCACTCTAGGTAGGGCTCGATTATTAATTTTTTTTTAATTTCTTTTTTTTGGAAAAAATTACCAACTACTTTATCTCCAATCAAATCTAGAGATGCAGTATTTCTAAAAGTGCATGATTTTAAACTTAGTTTATTTTACAGATAAGTGTATGCTACTCTCTAATAGGCAGCTATTATCCGCTATAACGAACGTACAGACAACATCGCATAGCTGCAGAATTGCAATTAGTGATCTCATTTGCGGACTAACTACCAATAAAGCGACTGCTAGTGAAAATACGGTATTTTGTGTTTATTTTACATTCCAACTAGAGGTCTCTATTACTATTACTAATTAGACAATTAATAAATCAGTTAATACAAAAGTAATAATTAAATTATTTTGCTATAATCCGCGATGAAGTAAAATAGAAAATATATAGAATGCTAAATGTAGAGCGGACAATCGGTTATCATACCTGATACATGCAGGATTCGTAAAAACACATCGGTCACTACGTCACTGAATGCTTTTTGCTTACATAAAGCAATGACGAAGTGTAAATAGTTTTTGAATTTAAACTATCGCTAGTGTTATTCATAATTAATGTATAGAAACCAGCTATACTCAAGATGAGCCCGATGAGTAAATAATCATAAGATTTAAAGGTTTTAGAATAGCAATCGCCAATTTCTTGCAGCATCTGGTGCTCCCGATGCATCGATTAGCAGCAGCAGGGTCGTCTCGCTTACTCCCCGGGTGGGGGGTAGGCGGGGTACGGGCCTCGAGGCGTACCTCTTTGCCCGGGCAGTTCCTCGCGGGCACTTAAGCCCGGTCTGTGTTTCGGTCGTAGGCCGAGGTCACCTAGGTGACCTAACGGTGTCGGTATTTGAGCCGTGAGCCCAGGTCACCTAGGTGACCTAAGGGATGTCTGGTTCGGTGAGGAGGTCTGGGAATGGTAGCTCCCAGACCTCAAAGTCTTCTTCAGGTGGTGTCACGATCGGTGGTGTCAAATCCGGTGTTTTCGCCTTCTCGCCCATCGCGTCGTCCTCGTCGTCGCCGTCGTCATCCGCATCGGGCCGCGGAGACGGTGACCGCAGGAGCTCGCGAGGCAGGGAACGTCCATCGGGTGGTCGCGCATGGAGTGGCGCGATGCCGTGGAGGTGTACGTGCGCGCTATTGTCCGCACGCGCGAACATCCAGCGCGCAAGGCGACGGACATACTCCTCCACGGTCGGCATTTTGGTATCCCGATGCACGACGTCGTTCCGCATTCCCCGTCGTATACCGCCCTAAAGGGGACTTTCAGGTGTTCGGAACGGGGTTTATCGGACGCCCATCTAAGGGTCCCAGACGCGGTCGATGCATCGATTAGCAGAGGGAGGGGCTACTTTTAGAGAGGCCCGACCCAGAGGTGGCGCACTCTGGGATGCAGAGTTGCTGCTGGCGGGGATGGGGGCAATGTGTCCCACGGTACCCTGTCCCCGCCACCAGCAGCGTGGTGGAGCACTGTCAGATTTTTAGTCGGTGAGAGTCCGACATACCCGCCGCTCGCCCCCGTCGGGCGATGACGACCCATAATGGGTTTGCCTGACATAAAAATAGAAAATAAACCGTGTGGTATCCGGTTCAGTAGTATAGACCATCCTCTTTCTTACTAGTGTCGTTAAATACGACTATGGTAAGTTGACGGCAGCCATACGACCGATCGTGAAACCTGGCCAGGGATACGGTACCCTGTCCCCGCTACCAGCGATACCCCGACCAAGAGGTGGCACACTCTAGGATGCAGAGTTGCTGCTGGCGGGGATGGGGGCAATGTGTACAACGGTACCCTGTACTCGCCACCAGCAGCGTGGTGGAGCACACAAGTCGTTTTAGTCGGTGCTAGTCCGACATAACCTTTGCCTCTCTCCGTTGGCCGGCGTATATAAGGGGTTTTTTCGTGTCTAAAAAATAAAGTTCTGTTCACTCAGGTAAATCTTACCGTCCAAGGCGTACCCGTTCCCTCAAATCATATTGTTATCAGACTTGCAACGGTTTACGACATCGTAAATTACGTACGAGTGGAAAACTCGTAAAAAAGTCGTCAAACGTAAATTGGGGGTACTTCGCTATGATAATGTCGGCAATCGACGTAATTAGGACAGCCACCGGATGTAGAGTTGGTTTCGTAGAGTTCTACAATGTTGAATTATCGAAATTCTAATTCTTATTCAAAAAATTCTTTATTCAAACTATAAGTCCAGTTACTTATAGTTTGAATAAAGATTTTTTGTTAATTCAAAAAATGCGTGTAAGGGTAGTGGCAATAACAGGGGCTTGATCCCATGTATTTTCACTTTCTTAGTCTGCCCGGTGCCCGCTGATCTATCACAACTTTACAAATGGCAACTAAAATATCATTTACATTATATTTAATGTTTAAGCATTTTTTCATTGCCCTAAAACAGGGGTAAAACGGCATTTTTGTAAAATGAAACTTAGCTAGATCAATTTTTCTGCCCTAAAACCCTGAAATAAAAATCGTTGGAGCCGTTACAGCCGATTTAGAATTCATTCAAAATTCGAAATTCATATATATGAGTAACTCACTCGTGATTAACTCATTTAAGTATTAAAATTAGATATGAATATAGACCACCCTCATTAAAAAGAGTCGTAAAAGGCGACTAAGATTAGTTGACATCAGGCGGCCGGTTGTATAACGCAGCCAAATCATGTGACAGCATCTTGTTCCAACCCCACTAAGAGTGGGATCAGGGCAGAAGGATGACGAGATATGTGAGTTAGTATAGATAGTAACATATTTATTCCGGGGCAAATTCCAACGCCAAAACGATTCCACGAACGCAGTCCCTGGTGAAGGAACAAAAAAAATGATAAATAGCCGAGCTGGTTTTCTTTTCTCTTAGCCTCGAAGAAAAATTACTCGCTTATTTTTTATTTCGTCTGAGCGGGAATTGAAGCTGAGTTGAAGCAAAAACACTGATCACGTTTTATTCGGATTTTTCGGATGTATATTTGGGAAAGCGGTTTTTTAGCATTGCTTAATGCTTAAGCGAAATCTTATTGTAAACAAGACTGATTTCGCAACTATGTCCGTCCAATTTTGTTGTTCAAACATTACGACATCTCGGTAAGAAATGAGTGTGGTCTATTCTACCCAATCTATAAACCCCATTTTCCCCCTAAGTAGTCCCCAAAGTAAGTAACGTAATACTTGTGTTATGGGTGACAGACAACTGGTGAATATATACTTATATAATTCAACAACATCATCCTCCTGCCTTTATCCCACTCATAGAAGGGTAGGCACATATTATAAATATGCTGTCACATAATTTGGCTACGTATTTTACGACCGGCCGCCTGCCTCGTCAACTTACCTTAGTCGCCTTTTACGACACCTCGGTCAGAAATGAGGGTGGTCTATTCTACTCAGCCGGATACCACACGGCGGATTTACTTAATTTAATCGCCTTTTACGAAACCTCGGTAAGAAATGAGGTCGTTCTATTCTACTCAGCTGGATACCACACACCGGGTCGATTTTCTTTAGTCGCCTTTTACGACACCTTGGTAAGAAATGAGTGTAGTCTATTCTACTCAATCTATAAACACTATTTTCCCCCAAGTAGTCCCCAAAGCAAGTTACGTAATACTTGTGTTATGGGTGACAGACAACTGGTGAATATATACTTATATAATTTTTAAATACATACTAAAATACAAATATACATCCAGACTCGAAGACCAACAAATTCATTTTATAGAAATGTTAGCCCTCGGCGGGAATCGAACACGCGACCCGAGGAACTGAAGGCAGGGTCACTACCCACTGCGCCAACGGGCCAGTCAAAAGAAACTGTACTGTACTTTTTTTGCTTACAAGTAAAAAGAAATTGTCAACACATATGTATATTAAAATAGTAGGCAATATTACCTACCCTGGGAATGATAAACGTAAAGTTCCAACTTACAAGATGACTTCGCAAAACTCGTCTCAGTACGAAACAAGTTATTTGTAGTGCATAATAACGTCGATTTGTAGCTGTCAGACATGAAAGGACTTGTTTCGGCCAGTTCTAGGTGTAATAATAAATTCATTCAAGGAATATTCTTTTAAAACTTATATCCACGACTTCGTTTGTTTAAACTATAGTATTATGCTAAAAAGAAGTTTATTCTAATATCTATATATGAAATGCTAATCCTATTCTACTAATATTATAAATGCAAAAGTTTGTGAGTATGAATGTATGTTTGTTACTCTTTCACGGCGGATCCGCTGAACCGATATCGATGAAATTTGGCACAATTATTCCTTACACACCGCGATAACATATATTGGACCCTATCTTACTAATATTATAAATGCAAGAGTTTTTGAGTATGGATGTGTGTTTGTTACTCTTTCACGGCAAATCCGCTGAACCAATGTCGATGAAATTTGGCACAATTATTCCTTATACACCGGAATAACATATATTGGGCGAGCGCTCATAGCATGATATACAAAAGGTAACCACCCGCACCTACCTCAAACTCCGCGCCCTTGAACTCCGCGGGCTAAGACTCAGTTAAACGGTTAGCCTATAAAGTATTTTTTTTACTCTATCCATTTATGTAATATAACATTTGTATTTTAACATACTTTGTATGTTGTAGTATGTATGTATGTATTTGTATTGTAATATTCTAAACGCTGTGATAAAGTCTGTCTGTCTGTTACGATTTTACGGCAGATTTACTTGACCAATATTAATAAAATTTGGTACGACTTAAGCTTATAAGACGGGTTATAAAATAAAACTACGCATTTTTCATTCAGGAACGGAATAAAACAAATAACATAATGGAGGGTATTTTAACTATAATTTTAACGCGAATGAACTGCGGTTACCATTAGTATAAATTAGAGACAACATAGATATGTACTCGTAAGCTGGCAACACTTATAGAAAGTCGAATCGATTTTCCGCTTGTTTAGTACATAGGAAACTTTGTAAAACTTTGTACATTATATATGGGAAGTATCAAATTTTCACGCAATTATTTCGTTATTACGAAATATTATAGAACTTATCTCTACATCATTATTCTCGTTAAAACTTTTGCCTCGCTTTAATAATTTTAATATAAAAATACATAGCTCGTATATTAAAATTGATGATAGTCATTAAGATAGATGTTATATAGTAGTGTGAAAGTCTGTATTTCTGTCTGTCACGCTTTCCACTTAGTTCGCTTGAAAAATATTGATAAAACTTTGATACAATTGAAGCTAATATACCGTGTAAACTTATAGAAAATAACCCGCTGTGTGATATCCGGAGTAGAATAGACCACCCTCATTTCTTACCGAGGTGTCGTAAAAGGCGACTAAGGTAAGTCGACCCGCCATGTGGTATCCGGCTAAGTAGAATAGATCACCCTCATTTCTTAACGAGATGTCGTATTAGCTACTAAAGTAAGTTGACCCACCGTGTGGTATCCGGCTAAGTAGAATAGAGCACCATCATTTCTTACCGAGGTGTCGTTAAAGGCGACTAAGGTAAGTCAACCCCCCGTGTGGTATCCGGCTGAGTAGCATAGACCGCCCTCTATCTTACCTGAAATACGACTAAAGTAAGTTGACATCAGGTCGTAGAATACGTAGCTTTATCATGTTATGCCGACCCTACTTAGAAAGAACCACTTGAAAGTCTATAGTCTGTCTGTCACGCTTTCGTCTTAGTTCGCTTGAGAAATATTGATAAAATTTTGGTATACTATTATTACTATTGAAGCTGTCATACCGTGTTAACATATTATTAGGCGTTTTAGGCGAATTAGGCGATACTTTGCCTAATTCTATAAATTATTTAAACATAAAGCAGTTCATAAAGAACGAATTTCATTGTAACCATTTTAATAAAATACATGTTGCTTCAAAAAATCCGGGTAGATAGCAGTCGCTTCCTTACAATAATTAATATAAGTTGGATAAATTAATTATGCTAATTGCGAAAAGCCTTATTTCACTTGAGAAACTCATCCCGTTCTACCAATTAGCGATTTACTTATTAATTCAATTAGCGAAGCACCTTTGTAAAAATACAACGGCCATACTTGTTTATTCAATTTTTATACGGAACGCGGTGGAATTTTTTTCTCCCGCACACCGTTTGTACTGTCGTTGGTTGCTTTTTCCCTTTCTCCCGGATTATTTCTCCCTTCCCTTTGTCCCTGGATACAGAAATAACGTAATAAATTTACTCAGCTCAAACAGAAGCAATAACAAAATTATTGGTATAATCTGCCATAAAACAGCAAGCAATCTTTGTAATGCTGAATCTATAAATATAAATATATGGGACACTTACACACACGGTCGTCCGTCTCCAAAATAAGTAACTTAATGCTTGTGTTATGGGTGAGAGATAACTGGTGAATAAGTAAGTAAGTAGCGGCCTGTTACTATCCCACTGCTGAGAATAGGCCTCTTCTCTCCGTTTTTTGGAGAGAAAGATTGGAGCTAAGACCTACCACGCTGCTCCAATGCGGATTGGTAGGTTACACATATCTCCAGAATTCTCTAGAGATATGCAGGTTTCCTCACGATGTTTTCCTTCACCGAAAAGCGTGTGATAAATTGCAATTATCAATGAGACACATAAGTTTCAACAGATAAACTCATTGGTGTCTTGCCCGGGTTCGAACCCGTGACCTCCTCGAAAGAGTCGCACGGTGATACCGCTGGGCTACCACAGCTCAGGGCTACCTCAACTGGTGAATATATAACTTTAAATACAAATATACACCCAGGCTCAAAGACCAACAAATTCATTTATTGAAAATGTTTGCCCTCGGCAGGAATCGAACCCGCGACCTGAGGAGCTGAAGGCAGGGTCACTACCCACTGTGCCAACGGGCCAGTCAATATATATATTCAGTCAGTATACATATACTAGCAATCACCAACGGCTCCGCCCGCGTGGAAAGATTAGAACCGTAATATAGTCTTTTGATAACCATAAAAATGGTTAAAGTGAGTAAATCTTAAAAGCTAGACATATACTGTCGCGGATTTTTATTTAGAACTTTTAGAGAACAATTTTGTAATACACGATTTTTAATAACTATTACCGTTTACTCAGCGCACGCAAGGAAAGCTTTAAATTTTGCCGTTTTCGTACTATGTTTTATTGCTGCTCCTCTCCTATTCATTTTAGCTTGATGTTATATAGCCTATAGTCTTCCTTAATAAATGGACTACCACCACAATATACAAGCATTACATAAGTTCACTATCACAAACTCAACAATCGTTTCGCCCTGAAAGTGAAGCATCATCAGGAGATAGATTCCAAGACAAAATCGCTAAGCGATTTATATTTATTTTCTATTTTACTTCATCGCGGATTATTGCAAAATAATTTTACTATTACTTTTGTCTTATCAATTATGATGGATCAATACAGTACATAAAAAGACCTTTAACAATAGCGTAACAATACAATTTATTTGAAGCAATCTGTGTATTTTATCTTACACGTCAATGAACTCTTGGATATGTAAGCTAATTTGCATCGGCCATACAAGTTGACAGATATCTCTGCCAACTGCGCTCTCTACTATCATTGGGGTTATCTGGATAACTTGAACACTTTGTATCTGTCTAAAATATCTAGACAGCGTCTTATTTATAGCTTCAACTATGTAGACACACTGTGTTGAAGTCATGCCTTTATTAAATTTTTTGTTGGTAAAGAAGTAATAATTTAATCGTCGATTATAACTTTTTATCATACGGTGTTCCTTCATTTTATCATACGGAATTTATTCATATTAATTTGAGGCATTTTATAGTATACTTTTGTAGGATAGAATTCTGCAAATTAACGCGTACTTTTAAAATTTAATATATCCTTTATTTATCTTTAATCTCTTTAATATTTAAATGAGTTAATCTTGTATGTATATATTTTATTTATTTTCTGAATCTCGGAAACGGATCCAAGGATTTTCCTTAAATTTAGCATGTAGGTGGTTTTGGGGGAGAAAAATCGATCCAGCTAGGTTTTATTTAAAAAAATACGTTTTATCCCTGTTTTTGGGCACTATAAAAATTATGAAAATAGGAATAGATGCAGGTCATAATTTTTGTCAAATGTAAAGCTGTGACAGCCTAATAGTAACGCGCGGACCAAAAAAGGTTCGAAACCTAGGTTCGATTCCCACATGCTACCCGGCGCATTTTTTCTTTTTTTATTCCTTTTTTTGTATCTTTTAAAAAATTACTAATTATAGAATGAGTAACATAGACTCAGAATAAATGTTTAGTAACACAAAAAACTTAAAATTATGTTAGTACTTAACTTAGACCTATCTATTCTACATATATGTTATTTCGAGTCATTTAACAAAAATATCATTTAATAAAAAACTTATTCGTTGCAACTATTTGCATCGCAAACCAGACATATCACAGACGCATACTATAAATACATACTATATATACTATAATATGCATACTATAATAAAGAGGCTTACATATATACAGACGCGAGTAGCGTACTTTATTTTTATATATTAGTCGGTAACAAAGTAACCCTTAACCCGCGCCGTTCTCGCTAACAAAGCTTATTATCGCTACCATCGTTTCTCGAACGATGCTTAATCTCTTATATTTAATCTAAAACAACTTAAACGAGAATAATATCGTTGAAGGCTTAGGGTGAAAATCTGTTCATATTTAATGAATAACAACTTAAACCATATAAAGTTTTCAATAGAGGAAGAGGTTACAAGCGAAATAGTATCGTTAGGTTCTATGGTTCAAACTACCGACACTTATTTCATTTCAATGTGCCATTATCATGTTTATATAAAATAGCAGTTAGTAAATGTTCTCTTATCTGTATATAATTAAGTGTAATATCATACTGAAGTCTCTGGTACCATTAGTATAACAAAAAATAAGTTAGCACATAAACGTAAAAATGTATGTCATTGCGGGAACGAACTGATGTATGAGAGAAATGTCCAGACGCCTTAATCGCTTATCCAGTCTTCGATTCTCGTTACGGCGAAATACAACATTGAAGGTTGTGTTATAAAAAAAACTTGAAAGCCTTGAATTTGATACTAATTAACTTCTCTTGTAAAAATATACGATTCAAAGTCGAATAAGACATCATGTCAAGTGCTATTTATTGAATAAACAATTAAAAGTCTATCTCAAATTTTTCTTCAAATGTCTCTGGTCTGGTAAGAAATGGCTTATGCTCTGGCTATTTACCACTCTTCCATAACATAACAAAGCCATACCACTTAAGGTTTTCAGTTGCTAGGCCGTGTAGCAACCGATAAGGGATCTTGCCTTTTCATGTTTGTGCTTTTCCATCTTATATTTGCATTTACTAACAGGTTACATAATAATTAAGTCCAAACCTGTAAGAAAAAATATAATTGACTGACTGACTTGACTGGCCTGTTGGCGCAATGGGTAGTGACCCTGCCTTCATCTCCAACATTTTCAACATTTGCTATAAATGAATTTGCTGGTCTTCGAGCCTGGGTGTATATTTGTATTTAAGTATGTATTTAAAAATAATATAAGTATATATTCACCAGTTGTCTGTCACCCATAACACAAGTATTAAGTTACTTACTTTGGGGACGGACGACCGTGTGTGTAAGTGTCCCATATATTTATTTATATATTATTATTAATTTCGTCTTATAGTAGGGGTAACAGAAGCAAAACTGCGGCGAGGCGTGTTTCGTTTGAGCTGAAACAAGTACGGTATACGCTTTTAATGGCTAAATTACTTACAAGTATGTATCATGTGATATTACGTTCGCACTGCTGCTAAGTACCTACGGCAATTATTAAATAGGGGCATGAAAAACCGTGAAAGCTTTTTGGTTGATACATTTTTCTTAATTCAAAATTTTCTTTATTCAAATAAACTGTTTACCAAGTGCTTTTGAATCGTCAACTCTACTGCTGGTTCAGAAAGTTGTTCCTGCCGAGAAGAGGCAGAAAGAAACTCGGTTGTTTTTTTTAATATAATTCTGAATACTAGTTACATTTGGTCATTAATGTCTTGTACAGGGTCGAAAAGTAGATATCCACACATCCTTATCATCTAAGTAATCCTCAACAGTATATTATTTCTGCATCAGCCTCTTTTGAACGAAAGAAGAATGTAAGAATATATTTTCCCTTAAACTTCTCTCACAAGAACGCGCGGTCTTAAATTGCAAATGCCACGTGTAGCCCTTTTTTTTAATACACACATTATATAGTTTGCATATTACAGATTTTAGAAACGAAAGATTACCATTAAAGAGACATTAAGTCTAACTTCTCACAAATTCTCATGGACATGTACAGACGTTATAATAAACATATATATTTCTTGTTACAGAAGAGCCCACCTCAGAAGTTGCTTAGAGAAGCTCAAGGACATGGTACCCCTAGGCCCCGAAGCGTCACGACACACAACATTAGGATTATTAACAAAGGCCAAAAGGTTTATTAAGGTAAGTGCGTTTTTTTATACCCAAACCCATCAAGCGCCCTACATCATGAGCTTAGGTGACAACGACGTCAGAAACTACGTACAGCAACTAACTAAATAAGATTAAATGGCTTGGAAGTTGTCAGGGTAATGCGACTGGGAGGAAGTCAGGAGCAAGGACATGTCAAGACAAGTGAGAAGTCGTTGAAATAAAGCGGTTGGGAGGTGATTAGAGTAAACGCAAATCTTAGTACGAGGAGTAGGCCTGTCTTTCTCTTTTTAAAACTATTTTATTTAACTTCCTATTAGGGATGTCACATGGAATAGAAAAAATCGATTAATAAATAATCGATTTTTTCCCCCTTGAAATCAATCGTTTTAAAAAATCTATTATTTTGATACGAAATAATCGTTTTTTTTTTCAACCGATTTTTTCTGACTATTTGAAAAGTTGCTTTGTTTAATATTCATAATTTATTACAATAAAGCCTAATTAAAGTGGACAACTACCAAGAAATAATAACAGATGTGCTGTTTGTGAAATTCGACTAAACTTTTTTGGCTATATTGGTTTCATCTAACAATGCATATCTTATGCAATATAATCTATCTATAATCTTAAAAAACAAGAGAAAGAGAAAAAAGAAATGGAGGATAATAAAAATAATCGATTATTTTAGAAATCGATTATTTTTACATCTCTACTTCCCATACATGTATGTGAAGGTGAAATCTTAAAAGTTAAATTTGACGCACTTCCGAGTGTACGATTTAGCTGAAATTTTCCATACTGGTCCAGTCTTGGTGACAATGCATGTTTATGATTAGCATGATCAGTATTGCCTCCAGACGAGGAAACTCCTCAACGATAAACAGTAGGGACATGAAATTTTGTTAAAGGCTTTTTTAACTTGCTTGTATGTTATTACGTAAAAACAGTTTCTTTGTAAAAAAAAACCTTTAATAAACTCGCACATTATCAAGACAAGTAAAACAACAATAAAACTTAACGTCTTTAGTGCCTGTATCAAACGTGATTTATTCACTATCCAAAAAATATCGAAAAACCCGGACAATAAAATCTGAAGTAAATATATTTACAAGTCGTGCACAATAAAAACGGCCGCCAAGTGTCGGCCTTCGTTAAAAGAGACAATGCTCACAAGTCGTCATCTGTGGCCAGAGAAACCTTTGGCAAACAAAGCCCCGCAAAGGGTTCCTGCGGTTCCGGTCGGCGCCATTTCCGGACCGACACTTCCTTTATTCTCCCCCCACAAACCCCCTGTCCTTTTTTCCTTGACACCTTGATGACTAAGTATTTTATATTTTAGCTCTGATTTCTAAAAACGTAGCTTTTAAATTTAACATGCCGTTTGGTATCCGGCTAAGTAGAATAGACTACCCTCATTTCTTACCGAGTTTTTGAAAAAGGCGACTAAGGTAAGTGGACACGCCGTGTGGTATCCGGCTGAGTAAAATAAACCACCCTAATTTCTCACTCGTATTGTAAAGGGCGACTAAGGTAAATCGCTGGTTTGGAAAGCCGAAAAGAGCCAGCGAGAAACTTGGCGGTTGCTCTTTTTAGTTACTTTTTGTCAATTTTGTAGCGAATGGTGAATATTTTGAATGTATTTGTATTTCTGGTCTTTTAAAGTTAATATTTTGTTATCTCTGGGAAATTATCAGGCAATTCAAATTCAAAATTTTCTTTATTCAAATAATCTTGTAAACAAGTACTTTTGAATCGTCAATTCTACTGGTGGTTCGGAAAGCTGTTCCTACCGAGAAGAGCCAGCAAGAAACTCGGTGGTGTTTCAACATAATACTTATAACTAGTTACATTAAGTCATTACTATCTTGTACAGGGTATCCTGAACAGTATAGTAGGCTTTTCGTATCAGCCTTTCTTTAATAGTGTTTTTAAACTGCTGTAAATCTACTTTAAGCATTTTATGCCGATTCTTTAAGCCATATAATTTAAATTGATATTTAAGGAGCTGTTGTGGAAATGAATCACATTCAATTGACTGGCCCGTTGGCGTAGTGGATAGTGACCCTGTCTTCAGCTCTGCGGGTCGTGGGTACGATTCCCGCCGAGGGACAACATTTTCTATAAATGAATTTGTTGGTCTTTGAGCCTGGGTGTATATTTGTATTTAAGTATGTATTTAAATTTATATAAGATATATTCACCAGTTGTCTGTCTACCATAACACAAGTATTAAGTTACTTACTTTGGGGACGGACGACCGTGTGTGTGTGTCCCCCATATATTTATATTTATATTTATAATTTTAGAGCAACGCCCCTTGCTGACGCTCACGAAAGCTTCCTAGTTATGAATTACTAAAGCCGAAATATTATACGAGAGTAACAAGTCATACGTAACTCCGGTTATATTCCTCTTTGGCCATTTGTAAAGCGTCGCGAGCCCAAAATATTAAGTTCCACAATATTCAGTCATAAAGTCCAAATATAGTACAGAATACACCGGCAGAGGGCGTCCGGCATGAATGATAGCCGGACACAGGATACGACGTCATTCGTCACCGCTTTGTGTGCCGAGCGAAACGGTATCACGGCCGTTCCACTAACTGGATCGTATAACCCTGCAAAGGATTACCACGCTTATCCCAAACATATTAAACCCAGAATAGCCTGCAAGTGTTTCTTCTATGGTCTGCGAGGGTAGGTGTACGTGAAAATTCTAGTATTTACCTTTATGTGTTCAGCCGTATGCTTGAACCGTTGGTCTTTGAGTTTGTAAGGATGAAAGGAAAAGTACGCAATGACTTCTCTGACTATATTTCTTTTGTTTAGCTAAATTTTGTATTATTTTAAGATTTAGAATTTATTTTAGCTTTATGTTAAACTAAGAGTTATCTTATTTAAGTCTCTTAAAGAAGATAACTCTTAGTTTAACATAAAAATAAAAGTATAAAAGTGTATAGTATTCTAATCTTCACGCCGTGTGGTATCCGGCTGAATAGAATAGTACCACCCTCATTTCTTACCGAGGTGTCGTAAAAGGCGACTAAGGTAAGTCGACCCGCCGTATGGTATCCGGCTGAGTAGAATAGACTAACCTCATTTCTTACCGAGGTGTCGTAAAAGGCGACTAAGGTAAGTCGACCCGCCGTGTGGTATCCGGTTTAGTAGAATAGACCACCCTCTTTCTTACCGAGGTGTCATAAAATACGACAGAGGTAAGTAGACGTCAGGCAGGCGGTTGGTCGTAAAAACGCAGCCAAACCATGTGACAGCATGTTCATAACATGTTATCTTCTTTCCGATTTCTCCGATAAATTGCAATTATTAATTAAACACATAAGTTTTAATATAATAGAAAAACTCATTTGTGCCTGCCGGGGTTGAACCCGTGGTCGTCTCTAAAAAGTCGCACTGTCTCTCCCTCGAGTTATCGCAGCACTTTTTTATTTTATTTCTTCTTATTCTTTATTAGCAAATAAATATTTTATTTTTTACGTATAAGGGATAGAGAAGGTTTTATCTCAAAAGTCAAGTCTACTAAAGTCGCGTGCAAAAGCTAAAATATATTGTATTTGAAATATAACCGCAAATATCCTAATAAATTAACTGGCAAAGACGCTAAGCCTGGTTCGGAAAGGCTAAAGCAGCCTTGTACCATAACTTGCTCCGACAAGTTTACTAAAACTAAACGTTACCACACTTGTAATCCTCTTTGCACAAGTTGCCACAAGTTCGCCTTAAGTTCCCGATCCACAGGAGAGTAATGCTTTGAAGATATTTCTTAAATGTACTCTTGATAATAAAATATTGAGTACAGAGGCAACATGTTATAACCATGTTGTGATGTGATTTGGCTAGGTATTTTACAACTGGCCGCTTACCTGACTTCAACTTACCTTAATCGCCTTTTACGGCACCTTGGTAACAAATGAGGGTGATCTCTTCTACTCAGCCGGATACCACACGTCGGGTCAACTTACCTTAGTCTTACGACACCTCGGTAAGAAAGAGTTCGGTCTATTCTATTCAGTCGGATACCACACGTCGGGTCAACTTACCTTAGTCCCCTTTTACGACTCCTCCTATGAGAGTGGTCTGCTCTATTCAGCCGGATACTACACGGTGGATCAACTTACCTTAGTCCCCTTTTATGACTCCTCGGTAGGTAACAAATAAGGGTGGTCTATTCTACTCAGTCAGATACCACACTGCATCTCTGCTCGTTACATCAAACTATCTAAATAATCGGATGCGTCAAAATCTGAGGCGAGTTTCGTGCAACTCAGTTAAGTCTTGTCAGAACTTGAACTCTGTTCGTTAGTGCATTGACTGATCCGTTTCGCGTAATTGTAAGTTAGTAACGAATTAATATTTCTTTACAATCTATTGTAAAATCTAAAAGTTAGTAATACTACTATTTTTAAACTGTTAAAGTTGGTTATATATGTTATGAATTTAGGCTTATTTAAAATACTAATAAAATAATGATTACAATGTATCTCTCATCACTCGATTAAGCCTATTTTGAATAAGGTCTTTTTAATACTAATCGTGTACTAATTCTTCAGTTCAAATTTTACTTTACTGCTTTTTCACTGGACCGATATTGATAACATTTTGCACAATTGAAGCTGATACAACGGGGTAACATATAGGAAAAAAATCCCATTTTGCTTGTGAGAACAAGGAAATAACAAGATGGTGTGTCGTGTGCTATCCGACTGAGTAGAATAGACCATCCACCACTTCTCGCAACTTCGGACCACTTCGGTAAGAAATGAGGATTCATTTCTTACGGAAGTGTCGTAAGAAGCGACTAAGGTAAGTTGATCCATCGTATGGTATCCCGTTGAGTAGAATAGACCACCTTCTATCTTACCGAAGTGTCATAAAATACGACGAAGGTAAGTTGACGTAAGGTGGCCGGTCGTAAAACACCTAGCCAAATCATGTGACAACATGTTTATAACATGTTCTTTACTTAGAGCGGGATAAGGGTACGAGAACCATGATGTATTATTGAGAGTATTTAAGTTTTTACCATTGAGTGACCGCGAATGAAGTCGCGAGTAGCGCTAATACAATTTAAACTGTACATGCCTTAACATCTAAACAATAACAATATATTTTCTCAATGGTCATTCGGAGCTACAGGGGGTGGGGACGTAGGTTCGACGCCCGGTGAGCGCGGGCTTGTAATTACACTGAATATGGCGCCCTAATGTGTCTCATGATTTACAATATACTGCCGGCTGGGAATATTCGACTTCCTGTTTCCTGTTACAACTTATTTATGTATTGTACATATGTGGACATTTTTTGTATATACATATATCTGTGGTACATTATGACTAAATTGAAATACTTGAAAGTAAAATAAAAAAAGGTAAATTACGGTATGTTAAGTAGATTTTAAAAAAATCGATCACATACTGAGAAGAGTTTTTGAGGTTTTCGTTTTATAATATACTAGCAATCGCCACGGTCTCCGCCCGCGTGGAAAGATTAAATCGTAATATAGTATTTTGATAACCATAAAGATTGTTAAAATGGGCTAACCTTAAAAGCTAGACATATGCTGTCGCGGACTTTTATTTTGAACTTTTAAAGGGGAACAATTCTTAATACATAATTTTTGAATAACTATCACCGTTTACTCAGCGCACGCAAGGAAAGCTTTAAATTTTGCCGTTGTCGTACTATTTTTATTGCTGCTCCTCTCCTATACATCTTGGTGTGATGTAATATAGCTTATAGCCTTCCTCGATAAATGGACAATCTTACACTGAAATAATTTTTTCAAATCTGTCCAGTAGTTCCTGAGATTAGCGCGTTCAAACAAACAAGCAAACTCTTCTGCTTTATATATTAGTATAGATATAGAAAAGCTGTGATAGTCCAGCGGTGAGACCATGGGAGTCTTTCTAGGGGTCCTGGGTTCATTGCCTTGGCAGGCACCAAAGAGTTGCTGTTAAAACATGTGTCTAATTGATAATTGCAATTTATCACACACTGTTCGGCGAAGGAAAACATCCTGAAGAAACCTGCATATCTCTAGAGAAATTAGAGAATTTATAGTCGATTTTTTCACTCCAAATCGCAGCCCTAGTCCGTACAAATAATGCTGCGGTGTACCATCATTTCGCCACTAATTTCGTTCCACTAGGACAAGTCGCGTGGTATTGGTTGCGTGCCAGTTTAAAGCCCCAGATTAACTGGCTTGATGAATGACCACAGTATCGCGTTTTAATTGCTTTCATGCAAAATACTACATCATCTGAACATCATTTTATATATTTTATGCACATCACTGTTAAATTGACAGCTGTGCTGTGATGGCCTAGCGGTGCGACCGTGTGAATCTCTAGAGACGATCATGGGTTCAAACCCGGGCAGACACCAATGAGTTTTTCTATTAAAACTTATGTGTCTAATTGATAATTGCAATTCATCACACGCTTTTCGGTGAAGGAAAACATCGTGAGGAAACCTGCATATCTCTAGAGAATTCTGGAGATATGTGTAACCTACCAACCCGCATTGGAGCAGCGTGGTAGGTCTTAGCTCCAATCCTTCTCTCTAATAACGGAGAGAAGAGGCCTATGCCCAGCAGTGGGATAGTAACAGGCCGTTACTTACTTTACTTACTTACTGTTAAATTTGAGTTAATCTTGTATGTATATATACAAGATTAGCTCCGGCGATTTTCCTGAAATTTCAGCATGCAGAAGTTTTTGGGGGAGAAAAATCGATCTAGCTAGGTTTTATTAAAAGGAAATCGTTTTATCCCTGTTTTTGGGCATTAAAAATACTAACATTTACATTGAATATAAAACACTATATTTGCCATAAATTGTACGCTAACTTGAGCTTATTCGGAGAACAGGAAGTCTAGAGAAACGTTACCTAGAATCGAGCCCAACCTAGAAACAACGAACCAAGAAGTTTCTTTTTTTAATTGTAAAAAATTCCCGAGCCTACCAAGTCAACCGGGTACTAATTTTTAACAGAAAAAGTCCTTTTTGTTAAACAGGATCACTGGTTTAACAGGAAAACTGCTTACCCGGGGTTCGAAACCGTTCCCTCGAAATAGTCGCATGGTCTCGCTGAGCTAACACAGCTCTGTACAGTAAGTAACCATAAATAACCTAAAGAGGTATAAAGGACGGTTCCTTTAAACCGTGAACTCTCGAAAGAGTCTCATGGCCTCGCCGAGCTATCACAGCTCTGTAAAGTAACCATAATTTACCTAAATAGGTATAAAGGAACGCGAAGCGAAGAAAGCATTGAACTGTCACAAAATCATCAAGCGTAAAATCCCTTGAAGACTTGTATGTTTTGAAGGCGATGTATAAATTTGCTTCTACTTCAAACGTAAGCAAATTATCTAAGTACAATATGTAAATTCAGTAACTGCGAAGTGTGAAATTGGGTCGTGCGATAACACCTAAATTAGCCGGCTAATGACATATCAGGTTACTTAGGTTAACATTAGCTTAAGGTTTAGATTAGCTTAACTAGTCCAAGGTCTGATCATCATCATTTTCCTGCCCTTATTCTTCTCTAAGTGGGGTCGGCACATGTTATGAATATGGTGTATAAGTATTTTAAGGCTGTCTGACGTCACTTATCTTAGTCGCCTTTTTCGACACCTCGGTAAGAAGGAAGGTCGTCTGTTCTACTTAACCGGATACTACGCGGTATGTCAACTTACCTCAGTCGCCTTTTACCTTTTGGTTCTTCGTACTCATCATCTTCCTTCCCTTATCCTACTCTAAGTGGGGTCGGCACAACATGTTATAAACATGTTGTCACATGATTCGGCTACGTATTTTACCACCGACCGCCTGCCTGACATCAACTTACCCTAGTCGTATTTCACGACAACTCAGTAAGAAAAAGGGTTGGCTATTCTACTTAACCAGATACCACAAAGTGGGTCAACTTACCTTAGTCGCCTTTTATGACAATTCAGTAAGAAATGAGGGTCTTCTATTCTACTCAGCCGAATACTATACGGCGGTTCGATTTACCTTAGTCGCCATTTACAACACCTCGGTAAGAAATAAAGGTGGTTCTATTTAATTCAGCCGGATACCACACGGCGTATTGGTTCTTCGTAAAAAAAATATATAAATATGAAGATTTCAGTAGCCTAGCTTTCCGATTACCGCCGCCCCTCCCCCTACGCCCGTGGCCGTCTGCCCCCCAGATGTAGGCACGCCCGCGCGCGGAAATAGTAAATCTTGTTTCTGCGGGAATTTATTAGACGTTCGGGACTAAAGGGCCAAAGATTTATAATTATTTTTTGTTAAGCAGGCGCCCTGTGGTGCAACGATTACCTGTATTAATAAAAATACAAGAGCCGAGCTTAAATAAGCAATAGTAACTGTTCTAGCAATAGTACTGAAGCTCTGGTGGCCCAGCGGTAACACCGTGCGACTCTTTCGAGGAGGTCACGGGTTCGAACCCGGGCAGACATCAATGAGTTTTTCTGTTAAAACTTATGTGTCTAATTTATAGTTGTAATTTATCACACGCTTTTCGATGAAGGAAAACATCGTGAGGAAACCTACATATTTCTAGAGAATTCTGGCGATATGTGTAACCTACCAATCCGCATTGGAGCAGCGTGGTAGGTCTTAGCTCCAATTCTTCTCTCCAAAAATAGAGAGAGGAGGCCTATGCCTAGTAGTGGGATAGTAACAGGCTGCTACTAACTATAACTGTTCTATATCAAAACAAGCTGCACATTTAATTGAAAATCGATTGTACAAATAATTCATGTCCTCTTATATACAAATGTATTAATGGAACAAAATGCGCCGTGTGATATCTGGCTGAATAAAATAGACCACCCTCATTTCTTACCGACGTGTCGTAAAAGGCGACTGAGGTATCTCGACCCGCCTTGTGGTATCCGGCTGAATAGAATAGTACCACCATCATTAGTTACCGAGGTGTCGTAAAAAGCAACTACGGTAAGTCGACCCACCGTGTGGTTACCGGCTGAGTGGAATAGACCACCCTCATTCTTACAGAGCTGTCGTAAAAGGTGACTAAGGTAAGTTGAACCACCGTGTGGTATCCGGCTGAGTGGAATAGACCACCCCTTATTTTTTACCGAAGTGTCGTAAAAAGTGACTAAAGTAAGTCGACCCGCCGTCTGGTATCCTGCTGAGTAGAATATGAAATATGTAGCCAAATCATGTAACAACATGTTTGTAACATGTTGTGCCGACCCCACTTAGAGTGGGAAAAGGGCAGGAGGATGATGTGTTACTATTTTGTTTGTTTCGTTGTAAAATGTTGAAATGTCGTGTGGTATTAAAATCGGCCGCTCATAAAATACCTAGCCAAATCATGTTATAACATGTTGTGCCAATATGTGCAGGAAAATGATGATGATAGTAACACCATCTTCTATAGCTATATATAAAAAGTTTATTTATGTTAATGAAGGTTTGTGTGTATGTCCTTTTTAGATTCCGAATCGGCTGGGCAAAAATTAATAATGAAATTTTCAGACAATCTTTAGAAGCTATTGTTTGGTGGCGATAACAATATTTTTTTAAATGTTAAATTCTGTTTCGAGAAGAATTTTAATCAGCCTGAGCCACAGTTCTATATATGCTGTAAAACATCTCAAATATAATCAAATTATATTAATTAACGATATTGTGAAAAATGTTATCTACCCCTGAAAAGCTCGACGATTTGTTTACATTCAGTTTCGCTCTTTATTAGCCCTACTTTATTCCATCAAAGCATAATTCATTCGGAATATGAAAACAAATTTAATAAATCACACAGACCAATTACGCAATTCAAATAATATTTCAAAGAGGCAAAAATATACGAATAAAATATCTGTATTTTTGCGTTTTCCTTGTCTATGAAAAGATTGACGTTACCTACTAATGATGTCCTTATTTATTTTAACGTGACTTTCCTTTAATACAGAAATAGAAGCTTGTTACCTATAAAATACATCTAATTTTCTGTGGAAATACGTCAAAAGCTTTTATGTGAAAAGTAAACAACAAATATCTATTTAGGGATGTTATTTGATAACATCTTCTTGACATCATTTCAATTTATTAGGAGCCAATTTTGGTTTTATTCATTAAATAGCTAATTTTAATACACCGAAACTAGAAGGTTTACGTTTCAATATTTAACATTAGTTAAACTAATATAAACTTTTTCTTTTTCTCCACATGACCCGTACTCTCTTTCTTCTTCAATTCCTGTCCTTTTCCTTTTATTACTCAAAGGTTGACGGGAAGAGATCCCTTTTAGGGATAAGTCCGCCTTTATACATGTGCTTTTTTAATTTTTCTTTCTCTTTTCTAAATATATGTATAAAAAGAAATAAATAAACATTCAGAAATACGTAGATATAACAACCATTTAATTAACTAAGTAATGATGTAAAATTTTAACCTTCCACTGTGTGGTATCCGGCTGAGTAGAATAGACTACGCTCATTTCTTACCGAGGTGTCTTAAAGGCAACTAAGATAAGTTGACCCGCCGTGTGGTATCCGGCTGAGCAGAATAAACCACACTCATATCCTAGGGAGGAGTCGTATAAGGCGACTAAGGTAAGTTGATCCGCCATCTGGAATCCGGCTCAGTAGAATAGACCACCCTTATTTCTCACGGAGGTCGTAAAAGCGACTTAGGTAAGTTGATCCTCCGTGTGGTATACAGCTGGATAGAATAGACCACGCTCTTTTTTTACGCAGGTGTCGTAAAAGGTGACTGAGGTAAGTTGACCCGTCGTGTAGTATTCGGCTGAGTAGAATATACCACCCTCATTTTTTACCGAGTTATCGTAAACTCGTATAGTGTGCTGTTGTGTTGGTATCTCGTGATAAGTGCGTTAAATAATCCTGCATGTATAAGGTATGAGAACGGTATTACTTACACTTAGTATAACATAGATTTTCTTATATGATTATTATGATATAATTCAAATTTAAAATATTCTTTATTCAAATAAACTTGTAAACAAGTGCTTTTGAATCGTCAACTCTACTGCTGGTTCGGAAACCTGTTCCTACCCAGAAGAGCCAGCAAGAAACTTGGCAGTTGCTCTTTTAAAAATATAATTATAATCGTTTTTTTCTCGTACAGGTTCGAACAATATCTATATCCACTCATTCTTATCGTCTAAATAATCCTCAAAAGTATAGTAGGCTTTCTGTATCAGCCTCGCATAATAGTGTTTTTAAACTGTTGTAATGGCAAAGCTATAATTATTTGTGGAATTTTATTATAGAATCTTATACCCAAACCCACAAACGACTTACGTACTTTTGCAAGGCGCAAAGCAGGGGCCGCAAGCTTATGTCGGTTCCTACTTTGTCTATTATATACATCGCCTATTGTTTTATAATTCATTTTATTTTTATATACAAAAATCAAATTACTTAAAATATACTGTGAAACAAATGTAAGAATATCTATTTCCTTAAACTTCTCTCGCCGGGAATCACGCGGACTTGAAATAACGTGGTGCGTAAATGCCACTTACGGCTCTTTTTTTTTGTTGATTTGATTTGTAAATAAGCCTTAAAAAACACACAACGAATCAATGAATGAACAACGAATCTCGATCTATCGAAATGCAATCCATTGCTTACTTAGTACTTCTTTTGGCTCCGAACCACGCCTTTCTCTTTTATTAATCACCCCTATAATTAACCTCTGGCCGGTTTCAAGTATAGTCAGACCTTTGCCAGCAATAAATATCATCCCAGCGTAATTAGAGGCCGGGGAAAGAAATGGCCGCTCATTGCCTACCGCTATTCTCGTTTTTGCTCGATAGTATATTTTAGCAAGTCTTTATTTGGGTATATGGCGGATTAATGTATGTAAGTAAGTAACGGCCTGTTACTATCCCACTGCCAGGCATAGGCCTCTTCTCTCCGTTTTTTTTTGGAGAGAAGGATTGGAGCTAAGACCTACCACGCTGCTCCAATGTGGATTGGTAGGTTACACATATCCCCAGAATTCTCTAGAGATATGCAGGTTTTCTCACGATGTTTTCCTTCACCGAAAAGCGTGTGATAAATTGCAATTATCAATTAGACACATAAGTTTTATTAGAAAACTCATTGGTGTCGGCCCGGGTTTGAACCCTAGACCCCCTCAAAAGAGGCGCACGGTGTTACCGCTGGGCTACCACAGCTTATGTATAGCTTGGATATATCCCCTCCTGCCCTTATCCTACTCTAAGTGGGATCGGCACAACATGTTATAAACATGCTGTAACATGATTTGGTTGCGTTTTTACGGCCGCCTGCCTGATGTCAACTTACCTTAGTCGTATTTTGCGATACCTCGGTAAGGAGGGTGGTCTATTCTACTAAACCAGATACCTAACGGCGGGTCAACTTACCTTACTCACCTTTAACGACACCTCGGTAAGAAATAAGGTTGGTCTATTCTACTCAGCCGGATACCACACGGCGGGTCGCCTTACCTTAGTCGCCTTTTACGACACCTCGGTAAGAAATGAAGGTGGTACTATTTTATTCAGCCGGATACCACACGGCGTTTAGTATCAAGTCTGTTAAACCACAGAATTATAAACAAACAGACATGCCTCTCGAGTACAGTTAGACCTCTGGTAGCCATAAATATCGTCCGGTTGTAATTGCAGGTCCAGGCAAGTAACGGCCCCTCATTGCCTCTCGCTTCTGCTGGAAAGTATTATATTGGTCTATGGTACAGACAACAAAAAATAGGACATGTGGGAAATAGCACAAAATGTAAAAATCGCTTACTGTATAATCGATTTTTCTCCCTTCAAAATAAACCGATTTGTAAAAAATCGATTAACTTGAATCGAAAATATCTATTGTTAATCTTTTTTTTTTCTAAGTATTTGAACATATTTATTTTTATATTAATAATCAAGTACCTGGGTGACACCTGTAGTACCTGGGTAAAAAGATATAAAATAAGAAAATATAAATTTAAAAAATATTGTTATTTTTAAATAAAACCTAGTCAGATCGATTTTTCTCCCCCAAAACCCCCACATGCTGACTTTCAAGAAAATCGTTAGAGCCATTTCCGAGGAGGATGATGATGAGCCCGGTAAGAGATTCTGAAATTTGTTCTGAGGAGCATAATCAGCTGAGCAAGAAAATAAACAAAAAAAGAAAGAAAAACTTTATTCAAGACTTACACCACTAAGTTTTACATCTTAGAACACAATTAATAATAATAAATTTATTCATAAAGTTGTGGTGTGACACCACAATATATGTAACCACTCGGCTTTGGTTCGAATTTGAAATCCGAACACCGATTTTCAGTGGCCGCCATTTTGTTACACACTACTTATATGTATTTATAGTATAAGCTTGTGTAATGTTCAAATTAAAATTAATTGAAACTCATCATCTTCCTGCCCTTATCCCACTCGTAAGTGGGGTCGGCACAGCATGTTATAAACATGCTGTCACATGATTTGGCTGCGTTTTTACGACCGGCGCCTGCCTGACGTCAATTTACCTTAGTCGTATTTTACGAGACCTCGGTAAGAAAGAGGGTGGTCTATTCCACTAAACTGGATACCACACAGTGGGTCAACTTACCTTAGTCGCCTTTTACGACACCTCGGTAAGAAATGAGGTTAATCTAATTTCGGGGACGCCTGTCGGTGCAGGGCGGGTGTTCAACTTCTATTCCGTACTATTCCACCCAAAGAAATGCGGTTGGTCTATTCTACTCAGCCGGATACCACATGGCGTTTTAATTAATTTAAACTATGTATTTTATACTTAACATTTTTATTTATATTTGTACGTAGATTAATATATATAAGATGTTGAATCGATACCATCCTATAAATAATACCCTGTAATCAACCACAGGGCGGTCCTCCGAATCCAGATTTCGTCGTTCGCCCCCAATAAATATCATCCCGGTGTAATTAGAGGCCGTCGACAGCGGTCGCCTCTATTTTTTCTGACTCGTTACTGTTTGCAAAGCAATTTGCTATATTTAGTAATTACTGTTTTTCATTGCAATGTATTCGCAATTTTCTGAATAAATAAAATTGATGCTGTAATATTTAGAAGCATTTACTGTGAAACTATACTATCCAGACTAGTCCATTGACGTGGGTGGAAGTGTCTCTTCAGCTACAGGGGTTGCGGGTTCGATGCCCGCTGTGGGCCAACATTTTTCTCAAAAATGTCGTTGATTCTTAGTCTTGGTGTGTTTTAGTATTTATTTAAAATTATACCTTTATGTATACATTTACGAGTTAGGTCGTCGTGTAGTATCCGCCGGAGTGGAATAGACCATCCTCATTTCTTACCAAGGTGTCGTGAAAGGCGACTAAGGTATGTCGACCCGCCTTGTGGTATCCGGCTGAGTATAGAATATACCACCCTCTTCCTCACCGAGGAGTTGTAAAAGGCGACTAACGTAAGTTGACCCGCCGTGTAGTATCCGGCTGAGTAGAATAGACCAGTCTCTTTCTTACCAAGATGTCGTAACTACGAGCATGTTTATAACATATTTTTTTTTTTTTTGAACAGGAAAAAACCCCTTATGGGTACCGCCGCCCAACGGGGGCAGGCGACGGTTATGTCGGACTCGCACCGACTAAAACAACCTGTGTGCTCCACGCTGCTGGTGGCGGCGATAGGGTACCTATGAAGACATTACCCCCAACCCCGCCAGCAGCAACTCTGTACCCAGAGTGCGCCACCTCTGGGTCGGGGCCTCTCTAAAAGTGGCCCCTCCCTCCGCTGGACGATGCATCGGGAGCACCAGATGCATCGATCGCCTCGGGGACCTAACTCCAGCGAGCGTCCGTATGCCCCGTTCGGACCGCTCGGAGGTCCCCGTTAGGGCGGCATGCGACGGACTTCGGCGAGTCGCCTGCGCCCCGCTCGCCTGCGGCGGATCGGATCCAAGGACTCGACTTCCCGGATCCGTCCCGCCGCCTCCTTCTGCGAGGACGTTATCTCGCGGAAGGAGGCGGCGGCCATCGCTGCCCACGATCGCTCCCTGTCCACCATGGCACGAACCACGGTGGGCAGGGAGAGATCGTGCCCTACCTGTGCCACGAGTTGCGCCCGCTGGACCGCCCAAGCTGGACAGTCTGCGAGCGTGTGCGGCGCCGTGTCAAAGTCAGCGCCGCACTCGTGGCACTCACCAGTCGCTTCGCGCTGGGCCACCCTCCACAGATACCACCCGAAACAACCATGTCCGGAAAGCACCTGCGTAAGGCATGTTTATAACATATTGTGCCGACCCCACTTAGAGTGCGATAGGGATAATCGAAGATAGAAAGATGATAATCGAAATACTCCTTATATATGAAACTCGCAATCGCCATCGGCTTCGCCCGCGTGGAAACATTAAAACCGAAATATGGTACTTTGATAACCATAAAAATGGTTACAGTGGGTTAACCTTAAAAGCTAGACATATGTTGTCCAGGACTTTTATTTAGAGACAGGAACAATTTTATAGACAGGACAAATTTTGTAATACATGATTTTTGAATAACTATTACCGTTTACTCAGTGCACGCAAGGAAACCTTTAAATTTTGCCGTTTTCGTACTATTTTTTATTGTTGTTCCTCTCCTATTTATCTTAGCGTGATGCTATATAGCCTATAGCCTTCCTCGATAAATGGACCATCTTACACTGAAATAATTTTTCAAATCGGTCTAGCAGTTCCTGAGTATTAGAAATAATTTTTCAAATCGGTTCCTGAGATTAGGGCGTTCAAACAAACTCTTCAGCTTTATATATTAAACTTACGATATTCCCAGTATAACGGCATAAGCCAACGTTCATTACACTAATGACAGCCGCTCGGCTTCGGCTCGGATGTCCAGTCGGTTTTAGCTTAAATTCAATATATCACAGACGGGTCGTACGGCTTTAATTGAATGCGACAGTGTCGTGCGGCCCGGGCTCGAAATTGGAACTGTTGAAACTCGAAACATCTGAACCTTTGAAATATCACGTTACTGATTTGACGTGAAGATGATTATCGTTTATTACATACCTACACTAGCGGTCTGCTCCGGCTTCGCACAGTTATAAAGTATATAGCCTATGTCACTCAGTGACAAAAATGATTAAAATCGATCCAGTACTTTTGATTTATTCACATGATTCATTCCGCTATGCCCCTTCACTTTAAATCTGTAATATCTTCGAAAATGTTTATTCAAATTATATGCTGCAAATGGCCATATTCATCTATATTAAATCAACAATGTATTTAACGTACTTACAAAATGCTATTGTAGGTTATCCATAAGAGATAGACATATACCATCGCGAAGTTTTCAGTACACCTTTTAAAGGTGTACAAATACTCAGTACATTATTTTGATAAATCTCGTAGGTTTCAGCCTGCGTTTGCAATGTAAGCGGAAAAAATGTAATTATTTACGACATCACATTAGAAACCTCAAAAATTACAGTATTTCTCTACTCTCTATTAAATGTTGTTATACATATAAACCTTCTTCTTAACTCACTCTATCTATTAAAAAAACCGCATCAAAATCTGTTGTGTAGTTTTAAAGATTAAGCATACATAGGGATATAGGGACAGACAGGGAAAGCGACTTTGTTTTATACTATGAAGTGATACTCTATCCGTGCCGTGTGGTATCCGGCTGAGTAGAATAGACCACCCTTATTTCTTGCCAAAGTGTCGTAATATCTGACTAAGGAAAGTTGACCTGTCTGGGGTATCCGGTTGAAAAGAATAGAAAACCCTTATTCTTACCGAGGTGTCGTAAAAGGCTACTAAGGTAATTTGACGTCAGGCAAGTGGCCGGTCGTGGAATAACTAGTCTGTACAACATATTATATTTTAAACATAGTACCCGGTTGACTGAAAATTGCTGGGTAATTTTTTACAAAATAAAAAAAAAAACTAAAAAAGAAGAAAAAAATAATTGGGTATGTTCATTTCTAGAGACCACCCTTTCCCCGAATTAGCTACGCTGACTTGACATTTTAAGGCAAAAATAGTGTTTTATATGTATATTCAATTTAAATTTTTATATTTTTTTAATACCCAAAACAGAGGTAAAAATATTTTTTTTTTAAATAAAACCTATCTAGTTTTATTTTTTCCCCCAAAACCTCCTACATGCTGACTTTCAGGAAAATCGTTGGAGCCGTTTTCGAGATTCCGAAAATATACATATATACATACAAAATTAACTCATTTAATTATTTAAAATATATTTTTCCTTCCTAACGCCGTGTGGTATCCGGCTGAATAGAATAGTACCACCCTCATTTCTTACCGAGGTGTCGTAAAAGGCGACTAAGGTAAGACGACCCGCCGTGTGGTATCCGGCAGAGTAGAATAGACCACTCTCATTTCTTACCGACGTGTCGCAAAATTCGACTAAGGTAAGTTGACCCACCGTGTGGTATCCGGCTGAGTAGAATAGATCACCCTCATTTCTTACCGAGGTGTTGTAAAATACGACTAAGGTAAGTTGACGTCAGGCAAGCGGCCGGTCATAAAAACGCAGCCAAATCATGTGACAGCATGTTTATAATATGTTGTGCCGAGATAAGGGCAGGAGGATGTTATGATGATATATATAAGATTGACTCACTTTAAAAAAACATTTTACCTTCCTAATATACTTAGAGTGGGATAAGGGCAGGAGAATGATTTTATCGCTTAATCTGTATACAGGACGATCGCTAGAAATATATTATGCCGTTATTTTCCTTTGACCTTTACATTTTTCTAAAATATTGCCCCACTGGATTTCGTGAGATAAATTAATTTAAGAGAGAAAACTTGATTTATTACTTGACTGAGTTGGGTGGGATAAGTAAATTTGTTCACAAAAACTCTTCCAAGTGTTTGTTAAATTTGGAAACGAACGTAGACTTTATGATACTATATTGTTTCGAACTCACTTTATTAGCTCTAACGGCTTTAATAATGTCACCTGACGGGACGGGCGAGAGCAGAAGCATCGTCGAGGTTGCAAAATGTAGAAAAGAAGAGAGCGTAGAAGCTTCACTACGTCGGGTGTGCTGTGTAAATTTAAATAATAATAAATATATGACACTTATACACACGGTTGTCCTTCCCCAAATTAAGTAACTTAACACTTGTGACATGGTAGACAGACAACTGGTGAATATATACTTATATATTTTTATATACATACTTAAATACAAATATACACCCAAGATCAAAGACCAACAAATTTAGTTATAGAACATGTTGGCCCTCGGCGGGAATCGAACCCGCGACCCGCGGAGTTGAAGGTAGGGTCACTACCCACTACGCCGACGGGTCAATCGAGTGTGTGAGACCGGACCGGAAAATTATGTTCTAAGCTTTTCAAATTCAAATTCAAAATATTCTTTATTCAAATAAACTTGTAAACAAGTTCTTTTGAATTGTCAACTCTACTGCTGGTTCGGAAAGCTATTCCTACTGAGAAGAGCCAGCAATAAACTCGGCGGTTGCTCTTTTCAACATAATACTTATAACTAGTTACATTAAGTCATTACTATCTTGTACAGGGACAGTAGCTACATATATCCACGCATTCTTATCGTCCAAATAATCCTCAACAGTATAGTAGGCTTTTTGTATCAGCCTTTTAATAGTGTTTTTAAACTGCTGTAATGGCAAAGCTAAAATTGATTGCGGAATTTTATTATAGAATCTAATACCCAAAACAACAAACAACTTACGTTCTTTTGCAAGGCGCAAAGCAGGAGTCGCAAGCTTATGTCGGTTCCTACTTTGTCTATTATATACAGTACTTGGGTGAACGAGACTTGTTCGGTAATTTTTTTTAAAGAAAAAAAAAATTGGAAAAAAAATTAAAAATAGTTGAGGGCAGGTGGGACTCGAACCTAGATATTTTCACCTCTAGGCCGCCCGTTCCCCAAATGAACTGTAATGACTTGACATTTGATAGCGAAAATTATCTTTTAAATTCAACAAAAATTTTAGCATTTTCGCGAAAACAGAGATAAAATGAGTTTTTTATAATAAAACCTATCTAGATCAATTTTTCTCCCCCAAAACCTACTACATACTGAATTTCAGGAAAATCGTTGGAGCCGTTTCCGAGATTCCGAAAATATATATATACATACAAGATTAATATAATATTAGGAGACTTTAATAAGTAGATTTAGAAGTTATTATTAAAAATAATAAGTTAAATAAAATAAATAAGTAAGTAGTTATAGTTTATGTCCGTGACGTCATCTGCTGGGCGTCATCTGAAAATCAGTGCTGAATGTCTTAATTTGGACATTCAGCGCATACTGAGATGAAGGCCCATTCAGATCTACGTACTAAAGGTAATAGACATTAAGTTTAATAATAATAGGTTGTATATAATTAGATTTATTTGTTTTTTCTGTTACATTTAGTACATAGAGTTGAATAAATTCTTTTTCATTTCATTTTCCTTTTTCATTTCATTTCATTAACTCATTTAAATATTAAACATTACCTATTTACATCATCTATCACTAGTCTGTTGTCGCTTTATTGAAATTCATAAATGTTTTCAACAATTTTTTTTTAGTTAATAACTACAATATGTATTTAAACTATCGTGAGTGGAATTCATAATTAATGTACAGAAATCGGCTATACTCACGTGTTATTTTATCGGATGAGCCCGACTAGTTTCAAGCCCATACGGAGCTCTTATTCGTGAGCTCTTTACGCGGCGTTATCGCGGCGGGAACTCCTATAAAGCTCACGAATAAGAGCCCCGTATGGGCTTGAAACTAGTCGGGCTCATCCAATAAAATAACACGTGAGTATAGCCGGTTTCTATACATTAACTACAATATCACTAAAGGTATATAATTGAATCTCACAAACGTTTCGATCGTAAAGTATCGATTGGTGCGCGATAGCACAGGAATAGGTCAGCGAAGGGCTGTCAAAAGAAACATCGATTAATTGTTTTTTAAATATTTATAAAGTTTAAACTGTATATTTATTTTCAATTGAATTCAAATGATTTTTCATTCAAGTAAACTTGTTAACAAGTGCTTTTAAGTGTTTAAAGCTTTAAGCTATTAAATGTGTATATACACACAGTGGAAAATTTGCATCAATTATTGTTTGAAGTGTTAAATAAATGCCGTGCGTACCTGTTATTTAGAAACATATAGGAAAGATGATGTTAAAATTAGTTTCAAACGTATATGTATATGATTTCTAGTTGACAAGCCATATAAATAAATACAAATAAAAAAAAAATATGCTTGCGGCTTTGTCCGCGTAGAAATCAGCGTATTTAATTTGAATGTGGCTTATAGACATTACAAGTTAATAATAATTTGCATACTAAATACCTCCCAATGTGTAAATGTCACAGGTTCCTTAAACCATTCCGAAAGAGCCTCGCTGAGTAACTCATTAGTAAGAACTGGTGAAACATGGAGTAATGACTTGAAATCTTCTGTTGCCATAATTTTCAATAGGTATACCTAGTCTTTCTGAAATAAAATAATGCTATTTATTAATGTTTTTGCACGTCTGAAATATAATTACTTGCTAAGATAAAGTGAAATCTACTATATAAAAATAAGTCGGGTTTTCCTTCCTGACGATATAACTCCAGAACGCACGAACCGATTTCCACGGTTTTGCATTCGTTGGAAAGGTCTCGGGCTCCGTGAGGTTTATAGCAACGAAAATCTAGGAAAAATTTCAATAGAAAAGCGGGAAAATAGGGAAAATCATTTTTTAAATACAGCGCCATATCAAAACTACTGGATCAATTTTAATCATTTTTTTTACACTGACTGACATGGGATACATATTTTATACCCGTGCGAAGCAGGGGCAGGCCGCTAGTTTGTTATATATATTGAGAATGTTCTTTTCTAATATATTGGCTGGCCCGTTGGCGTAGTGAGTAGTGACCCTGCCTTTTTCTACAAATGAATTTGTTGGTCTTTGAGCCTGGGTGTATATTTGTATTTAAGTATGTATTTAAAAAATATATATATGTATATGTATGTATATGTATATATGATCCTAAAAAAATAACAAAAACAAAATATATAAACTATTAGAGTAAAGGTTTTCCAACACACACTTTTTGAAACAGTGTAACTTATCAAAAGAAATATCGATAATTTTTTTATAGCAACCATATATTTAAGCATACAAAATAGAAAAGAATAGCTTTAGAATATAGTTGTCTATTCTACCTACTTGGCAACCCTAGTCGTAAGCTGCGAGATGTTTACGACGTGTGTTCGTCGATAGCTATCGATGAAAATTTATGACGAGTCGCGGGTAGATAATAAATTTCGGCCACCACTTGTGAATCGGTTTAACGCCGTACCAACAACTGGGGCTTCACATGAAGATTAATCTATTAATAGTTTTGTATTACTATTTTGTTTACGCCGTGTGGTATCCGGCTGAGTAGAATAAACCACCCTCATTTCTTACCGAGATGTCATAAAAGGCGACTGAGGTAACTCGACCCGCCTTGTGGTATCCGGCTGAATAGAATAGTACCACCATCATTAGTTACCGAGGTGTCGTAAAAAGCAACTACGGTAAGTCGACCCACCGTGTGGTTACCGGCTGAGTGGAATAGACCACCCTTATTCTTACAGAGCTGTCGTAAAAGGTGACTAAGGTAAGTCGACCCACCTTGTGGTATGCGACTGAGTTGAATAGTACCACCCACATTTCTTACCGAGGTGTCGTAAAAGGTGACTAAGGTAAGTTGACCCGCCGTGTGGTATCCGGCTGAGTGGAATAGACCACCCGCATTCTTACCGAGGTGTCGTAAAAGGCGACTAAGGTAAGTCGACCCGCCTTTTGGTATGCAACTGAGTTGAATAGTACCACCCACATTTCTTACCGAGGTATCGTAAAAGGCGACTAAGGTAAGTTGACCCGCCGTGTGGTATGCGGCTGAGTGGAATAGAGCAGGAGGGAGTGCAGGGAGTTTTAGGAAGGAAAAATCAATCTAGTAGTTTTATTTTTTTAAATGTCGTTTTATCCCTGTATTCAGGGATAAACTACTAATATACAAACAGAATATATAGGTTAATTGTGCTGCCATATTTAAAGTTGTAATAGCTCAGTGGGGAACGGATTAAAAAAGTGAAAGTACCCAGGTTCGAGTCCCAGATATCACCAGCTCTTTTTTGCCTTTTTTGTATAAAAGTAAAAAGTAAAGTAGCGGCCTGTTACTATCCAACTGCTGGGAATAGGCCTCTTATCCGTTTTTGGAGAGAAGGATTGGAGCTAAGACCTACCACGCTGCTCCAATGCGGATTGGTAGGTTACACATATCCCTAGGATTCTCTAGTAATATGCAGGTTTCCTCACGATGTTTTCCTTCACCGAAAAGCGTGTGATAAATTGCAATTATCAATTAGACACATAAGTTTTACTAGAAAAACTCATTGGTGTCTGCCCGGGTTTGAACCCATGATCGTCTCTAGAGATTCACACGGTCGCACCGCTAGGCCATCACAGCTTTTTTGTATATTTTAATAAAATTACCGAGCAAGGCTCGCTTACCTAGATACTGTAAGTAATAAAAGCTATGGTGTACCCAGTTATATCATGAATATGATTCACGAAAGCACAAATAGTAAAGTCTGTTTTATAATGGGATGGGATTCAGTTTATGCGGCAATATTTTACGATGATGCATCCAAAGTATATTTTGATGATAAATAAAATTACAGCGTGTTTATTATTATAGTACTTTTATCGTGAATCAACTGGACTAGAAGCACCGGCGTAACGTTCAGAATAGTTAATGTATTATGGTTTTATACAAATAGCATAGCTGTGAATGTAGGCTAAAATATATCCATCGGAAATAAAGATAAAGAATATGGGACATAATGTATCTCTTATTTACGTTTATGTGGTATCCGGCTGAATAGAATAGTACCACCCTCGTTTCTTACCGAAGTGTCGTAACAGGCAACCAAGGTAAGACGACCCGTTGTGTGGTATCCGGCTGAGTAGAATATACCACCTTCTCTCTTACCGAGGTGTTGTAAAATACGACTATGTTGACCCACCATGTGGTATCCGGTTTAGTAGAAAAGACCACTCTCATTTCTTACCGAGGTGTTGTAAAATACGACTAAGGTAAGTTGATGTCAGGGAGGCGGCCGGTCGTAAAAACGCAGCCAAATCATGTAACAACATGTTTATAACATGTTTTACCCACTTAGAGTGGGATAAGGGAAGGAAGATGCTGATGTATCTCTTATTTACGTGTGATACGACAAAGATTAGTATTAAGTCTACCGGAAAGTTCTATCCGTTTTTAATATAAAACACAACAATACAATTTTCATACTTTTAACAATAGATATTGGAAAATGTCATCATCTTCCTGCCCTTATCCCACTCTAAGTGGGGTCGGCACAACATGTTATAAACATGCTGTAACATGATTTGGCTGCGTTTTTACGACCGGCCGCCTGCCTGACGTCACCTTACCTCTGTCGTATTTCACGACACCTCGGTAAGAAAGAGGGTGGTCTATTCTACTAAACCGGATACCACACGGTGGGTCATCTTACCTTAGTCGCCTTTTACGACACTTCGGTAAGAAATGAGGTTGGTCTATTCTACTCAGCCGGATACCACACGGCGGGTCGACTTACCTTAGTCGCCTTTTACGACACCTCGGTAAGAAAAGACGGTGGTACTATTCTACTCAGCCGGATACCACACGGCTAGATATTGGAAAATGTAATTTCCATTATTATTTATGACCTCTTGCCAGCTTTGTGGCAATTTATAAATTCCATTTTTGAAGAAGGTTTTGTCATTAGACGCATAAAACTCATGCAGTGCTTGACTAACATCTGCATCATTTTAGACACTTAACACTTAAGTCATGTGGCACACATCTCGCATATTTCCATATCGCGATATATATTAATTTTAACGTACCGTCTTTATTTTAGTTATTATAAAAGTAACATATGTATAGACACTGTGACAAACATAAACAGTCTTATATGTCTCAAATAAATATGCACATACGTGTTGAAACTTAACGTTACATTATCGGACAGAACTTTCCGGTAGACCTATTATATATTTCTTCTCTTCCCTCTGTTATTATATGTCCTGGCCTGTTGGCGCAGTGGGTGGTGGCCCTGCCTTCAGCTCCACGGGTCGCGGGTTCGATTCCCGCCGAGATCCAACATTTTCTATAAATGAATTTGTTGGTCTTTGAGCCTGGGTGTATATTTGTATTTAAGTATGTATTTAAAAATATATAAGTATATATTCACCAGTTTTCTGTCATCCATAACACAAGTATTAAATTACTTACTTTAGGGACGGACGACCGTGTGTGTAAGTGTCCCATATATTTATTTATTATTTATTTATGTTCTGACAATACCTACAGACCTGCCTTTGGCTCCTTTAGTGTAATAATTGTTTATAGGCTACACCTGCACTAAACTAATATAAAGCGTGTAAAAATACAATTAACATTAAGAAAATGTAAATGGCACATCTATTTCGTGAAGGGAGAATCAAATCCATCGTTAAATTGTTTCGGACCGCGGCCATTTCCAGTGGTATACCTCGCCGGGGAATAATATAAAACAAACACTTCCCATTGTCTGTGCTCCGTAAATTAATATCAACACAATGGCCATACTGCCGTTAATATCCAGGAGGAATCGCCCTACCTGTAGTGCTAACTCACGTCGTTGAAATTTCAGGACATTTCTGTTTCATCGAATTTTTTTGATGAAACAGAAATGTCAGTTCCCGCCGCGATAACGCCGCGTAAAGAGCTCATGAATAAGAGCCCCGTATGGGCTTGAAACTAGTCGGGCTCATCCGATAAAATAACACGCGAGTATAGCTGGAATCTATACATTAATTATGAAACAATCGAATTGAAAAAATCGAAGCTTGTATATACATTTTTGCCATTACAGCAGTTTAAAAACTATTAAAGAGAGACTGATACAAAAAGCATACTGTTGAGGATTATTTAGACGATAAGAATGCGTGGATATAGCTACTGTCCGACCCTGTACAAAATAGTAATAACTTAACAAAATTGTTATTAACGCTTTCAAAAGTACATATGGTCAAGTTGTAATAAATTTTATTTATATTTTTTACTGTTGAAATATGGATAAGTAATAAATTTAATAATATTAATACTGTGCTTTTACTTTTACTCTATCGACTATGATTTTTTTTAACATGCAAATTAAGAGGTATGGTTTATTGATACTTAATTTTAAATGATAATTAATTAAAAAGTAATGAAACCATTATTTTACTATAATCCGCGATAAAAAAATATATGTAATGCTAATATAGTATTAAACTATTCGTTCTCATACCTGATACATGCAGAATTTGTAAGAACTCATGTACTACCCGCCAACAAAACGTAACACTGCACACATTCACCACCACAATCTCAACAATTGTTTCACCCGTTACCGAAGCATCGTCAGGAGACAAACTCTACGGCAAAATCGCAAAGCGTCCTTAATTTTTGCTAATTATGCAAGTTGCATTTTAACAATGCCTAACTCAGTAAAGGCACGGATAAAGTTTAAAAAATATTATCATTATGCAAAATTCATCATTCAAAATCATTAGCCAAATCTAAGTTTCTTCATTTTTTTGTTCTCAAGTTGTGTTTTACAATCCATTTAATTACAAAATCCATTTCAATGGTCACCCTACATTATCGCCGAGTCTTGTCGAGTGCAACTTGCGAATTGTAACCATATCTTCGTTACTGAGAAATCGCAATTAAACCCATTGTTAATGTTAAGAATAAATACAATACTAACGAGGTATCGATATAAACAATTGTAGGTAAAATATATTAGGACTAGCAATTGCCAGCGGCTCCGCCCGCGTTGGAATATTAAAACCGTAATATAGTATTTTGATAACTATAAAAATGGTTAAAGTGGATAAACTAAAAAAGCTAGACATGTGCTGTCGCGGACTTTTATTTAGAACTTTTAGAAGGAAAGAATTTTTTAATACATGATTTTTTATATCTTTCACCGTTTTATTTGCGCATGCAAGGAAAGCTTTAAATTTTGCCGTTTTTATTGATAATCCTCTCCTATTCATCTTACCAGGATGTTATATAGTTTTCTTCGATTAATGGACTGTTTTCCACTCAAAGAATTTTTCTAATCGGTTATAATCTATTCTAAATCGTCTATTATAAATTTATTATAATCAGCATTCTCCTGCCCTTATCCCATTTTAAGTGGGGTTGGCACAACATATTTTAAACATGTTGCATGTCTTAGCTAGTTATTTTACGACAAACCGCTTGTCTGACGTCAATTTACCTTAGTCGCCTTTTACAAAACCTCGAGAAGAATTGAAGGTGGTCTATAATACTCAGCCGGATATCACACGGCGGGTCAACTTACCTTAGTCACCTTTTACAAAACCTCGATAAGAAATGAGAGTGATTTATTCTAATTTTTTTTTAAATAAAGACTGGTTGGACCTTATAACGTTTTTATCATCATCATCATCCTGCCCTTATCTCACTCTAAGTGGAGTAGGCAGAATATGTTAAATACATGTTATCACATGATTTGGCTACTTCAACGTCAACTTATCCTAATCTTATTTTACGACACCTTGGTAAAAGGGTGGTCTATTCTACTCAACCGGATATACCACACGGCGGGTCAACTTTCCTTAGTCACTTTTACGCCTTTTTATCATTTTTATATTAATTTAAATTTGTGCAATAAAGAATCAAACAAATAGACAGTGAAATAAACACAAAACAAAAGTAAAAACATACGTTATACCGAAACTTAGATACTGAGACATTTATGTGTCCCCTACAGAATGTATTCCCCAAAATCGAACAGCACAATCGGCACAGCGCAACACAGTGTCACGTCAGATGCAATCGTTGTAAAGAGAACGGGCACCGGCACTGAGACGTTGATTCCTATTGGCAATCTATTCCGTTTTCCAGTTGCATTGTGTCGCGTGAAATGCGCATGCAAATAGCCTTTAGATCTTTGGATACGAGGCGAAATGTCGCAAATGATTTTCGTGAGCCGAATAAGGAGCTAGACAAGCGGGAAATTCGACTGTGTTTATTTACATTACCTTCTACCCGCTACTTTGACTGCTTTTGCTATAGAGTAAGGAGTATTTTAGCCTGGTTATATTAGAGCTGTGATGGCCTAGCGGTGTGACCGTGTGAATCTCTAGAGACGATCATGGGTTCAAACCCGGGCAGACACCAATGAGTTTTTCTATTAAAACTTATGTGTCTAATTGATAATTGCAATTTATCACACGCTTTTCGGTGAAGGAAAACATCGTGAGGAAACCTGCATCTCTCTAGAGAATTCCGGGGATATGTGTAATCTACCAATCCGCATTGGAGCAGCGTGGTAGGTCTTAGCTCCAACCCTTCTCTCCAAAAATGGAGAGAGGAGGCCTATGCCCAGCAGTGGGATAGTAACAGGCCGTTACTTATATAAATTATCTCTGAGCATTATAATCCTTTTAGTGACATTATATTGAGTATATATCTGTTTGGAATCCTCGATACGAAATTTATATTAATCTAATTAATAGAGTTCATAAACTGTTTGTTAAACATATTAAATATAGAGATTCAAATTATTTCGGTACCTGAAAAGAATCTCTTCCTTTTCCATATAAGAGAAGGATAGAAAGGGATCAAGTGTTGTTATATAAAATACTGCAAATAGTAGAGTCTGATTATCTTGTCTCAAAACTTAAATTTAATTGTTCTAGACTCAATTCTAGATACAAATCAACATTTAGCATTCTCTAAAAAGAAATACGCAGGAAATAGGTTTATTGACATAAGTTGCAAACAATTTAATAACTTGAGTTCTGATATTTTTCATCTCTCCCTCTTAAATTTTACTTTACTTTTACCTTTTTATGCCCTGCTAACTTTAACTTCAATATAAATTTTCAAACGGCGTAAGTATGCATCCCTCATCGAGAGTTATATATTTGTGCCGTTTGCAGTTGAGACCCTAGGGCAATGGAGTCAATGTGCAAAAAAAAAATTATCCGTTTTAACACCACAGTTAATTGCCTCTTCAGGTGACAAGAGGAGTGGCTCCTTTTTCGCACAAAGTATCAGCTTAGGGATTCAACGAGGAAACGCTGCCAATTCTTGGTACCATTCCACGTGGGCATCATTTGTATAGTCCTAGCGTGTAAGTAATTTAAGATAGATATTACTTATACATTTTTGCTGTAAATAAAAAAAAATCCATTAAACTGCAAATGTTCATCATCCGCGAATCATGTCCCTCCTTTCACGACTGTTTCCTCTCTTAGTCGTGTAATAAAAAAGTTTTTGCGTTAAAAAAAAACTTACAACGAATCTTAAAAAACAACATTTCAGCGACCTCGCAAAGTTGCTTTATCGCCACTTGAAATTCTATTATATTTTGATGAAAACTTTTGCTGAATAAGTACTTTACGGATAATAAGAAATGATAATGATGAAGGAAAAAAATTGACATGGACAATCCATTCTATGGATCGTTCTTAAGTAAGTAAAACAGTAAGTAGCGGCCTGTTACTTTCCCACTGTTGGGATAGGCCTTTTCTCTCCGTTTTTGGAGAGGTTTGGAGCTAAGATCTAACACTCTGCTCCAATGCGGATTGGTAGGTTACACATATCTCCAGAATTCTCTAGAGATATGCATATGGTTTTCTTCATGATGTTTTCTTTCACCGAAAAGTGTGTGATAAATTGCAATTATCAATTTGACACATAAGTTTTAACAGAAAAACTCCGGTGTCTGCCCGGGTTTGAACCCGTGATCTCCTCGAAAGAGTCGAACGGTGTTACGCTGGGCTGTCACACCTTATCATTGATCATCATTATAGGATCATTCTTGGATGATAAAAAAGCCTGGATTTGAAAATCCTTTCAGTTTCATACAAGACTGGGGTTTAATAATTTAAAATGGAAAATGTTTAAAAGATTGACCGCCGAGTTTCTTTCTGGTTCTTCTCGGTAAGAGCAACATTCCGAACCAGTTGTAGCTTCATTAATCATATTGATCCTTGACGATTCTAAAGTGCTTAAAAGAACTTATTAGAATAAAGATTGATTTCATCTAGTTTACGTCGCCCTATCGGGCACACAATTTGGTTAGGTATTTTATGACCGGTCGCCTGCCTGACGAAAACTTAACTTAGTCGCCTTTTGCGACACCTTTTGCCAAACGAAGATTGTCTATTCTACTCACCCGAACACCACACGGCATGTAGCAAAATAATACTAACATTTACCTTTAAATCTATAATGCACCAAAGTAAATAGTTGCCCGAGTGCAGTGGTCCTTTACAGAGGGGGGTGCTAAGGGGGTTCCCGATATCGGGAGGAGGGTGTACACGATGAAATATCCCCCCATAAATCTGCCAGAACTCACCGCCACGGCCGAGCGTCCTCTGTCTCTATTTTGTCCCACTCCGAAAATTATTACGAGGCAGCCCATGAAAAAATAATGTGCCACATTTATCATCTAATGGTACCGGATACTGGCGTATATATCATAATAATATCGAGAGAATATCAGTGGCATCGCCTATGAATGTTGCGAATAAGCGACGTCTGAAATACGAATGAATTGATTCCGCCATTGCGATTTTCTGGGATAAGCTTTGGTTCTACAAATAAATATACATCAAAAGTAATAATAAAATTATTTTGCTATAATTCGCACGACCGAAATCGCAAAGCTTTTGCGATTTTGGTAGTGGAGTCTATCTCCTGATGATGCTTCGGTTGCGGGGCGAAACGATTAATGAGTTTGTGATAGTGAACGTATATAGTGCTTGTGTATTGTCGTGACGGTGGTGGAGGTGTGTGCATGTGTTTTTACGAATCCTGCGTGTATCAGGTATGATAACCGATCCACTCTACATTTAGCATTATATATATTTTCTATTTTACTTCATCGCGGATTATAGCAAAATAATTTTATTATTACTTTTGTATTATGGATCTCCGCAAAGTAACGCCTAATTGTATAAATTATTTAAATATACATACTTTTTCGGTTTGTAACTTGTAAACTAGTACTTTAGAATCGTCAATTCTACTGCTGGTTCGAACTCCACACATTTTTATCAAATCATATCAAAATGAGCTATTTACTGCACTTTTGAATCGTCAATTAATTAATTAAAAAGTTACAACTGGTTCGGAATATTGCTCTCACCGAGAAGAACCAAGAAACTCGGCGGTTCTTTTAAACATTTTAAATTTATTTTATTTAACCTTAATCCCGTTTGAAGCTGAAAGGATTTTCAAATCCAAGCATTTTTATCATTTAAATAATCTTCAATTGTTTAATATGCTTTACGTATAAGCATAGTTCGTACACTTAATTTGAACTTTTCTGTATCATCTATCTATCTTCAACAGTATAGTAGGCTTTCTCTATTAGCCTTCTTTATAAAGTTTTTTTATCTACTATAATGGCAAAGCTAAAATAGAGTGTAAAATTTTATTATAGAATCTTATACCAAAACCTACAAACGACTTACTTACTTGTGGATACAGGAACCGAAAGCTTATGTCGGTTCCTTCTTTGTCCATTATATATATAAATCGCGATTTTTCTTATAATTATGTCTTTTTTATGTACAAAAATACACTGCTAATATACCGTAAAGCTTATGTAAGAACACGGATTTCCTTAAACGCAAATCACCCCGTCCTAAGTTTATGCCACGTATTGATCTTTTTAACAGACATATAGACAAGATTATAGGCTTTAATTATTCCTATTATTTATTCCTAATTCCATTGATATTTCTAATTAACAATGAATTCAAATTCAGAATTTTCTTAATTCATAACTTGTAAACTGGTAAACAAGTGCGTTTGACCCGTCAACTCTACTGCTGGTTCGGAAAGCTTTTCCTACCTACAAGAGCCAGCAAAAAACTCGTCGGTTGCTCTTTTGAAAATAATACTTATAACTAGTTACATTAAGTCATTACTATAATATCTTCTATGGGGTCGAACTGTATCTTACGTGTTATCTGTACTTGCCATCTAAATAATCCTCAAAAGTATAGTAGCAGCCTCCCTTTAATATAATTTTTCATTACTATCTTGTAAAGGGTCGAACAGTAGCTATCATTTAAATAATCCTCAACAATAAAGTTGACTTTTTTGTATCAGTATCCTTTTAACAGTTTTTTTAAACTGCTGTAATGGCAAAGCTATGCCTTACAGACAGACTATCTTCGATATTCTTCGATTGCTTATAAAATAAAACTATACCAAGACGAACGGAAAAAGAAAATCAAAATTCCAAACAATTCAAATTCAGTTTGATAAACTTGTAATAACCAATTAAGTCATAACCAGCCTCGATCTCGCCCATTGGATACAATGTTTAAAATTCATCACTGATTTGCATTTTATTGTGAGTACGGAAATGTTTGCGAAGTACGAAAGTCTTGATAATGAACGTTTTTTTTTATTTATTAACGGCCTAAAATCTAGTCCTTTAAGGATATTAAATGGTACTAACCAGCAACTACAGATAATAAAGTATTTTGCATCAGAAGACATCTTCTTCCATAGAGTTATACATAGAGAGTCATAAGCAAGCCTATCATAATCATTCTCCTGTCCTTATTCCACTCTAAGTGGGGTCTGATTTGGTTAGGTATTTTTTGACCGGCCGCCTGCCTGACATCAACTTAACTTAGTCGCCTTTTCGACATCGGTATAAAAGAGGTTTGTCTATTCTAACTTATTACTTATTACTAAGCTGTGATAGCCCAGCGGTAACACTGTGCGACTTTTTCGAGGAGGTCACAGGTTCAAACCCCAGGCAGACACCAATGAGATTTTCTGTTAAAACTTATGTGTCTAATTGATAATTGCAATTTATCACACGCTTTTCGACGAAGGAAAACATCGTGAGGAAAACTGCATATCTCTAGAGAGTCTTGGAGATATGTGTAACCTACCAATCTGCATTGGACCCGCGTGGTAGGTGTTAGCTCTAATCCTTCTCTCCAAAAACGGAGAGAAGAGGCTTATTCTTAGCAGTGGGGTACTAACAGGCTGCTACTTTACTTATTACAAGCTATTTACCCAGATACCACATGGAATATTTAAAGCTATTAACCAGTAACCATAGATAATAAATTATTTTGCATCAGAAGACAGGAGAGTCATCCATAGAGTTATAGACAGAGTAAACTGTGATTGCCCAGCGGTTAGACCTTGGGACTCAGGTGAGTCACGAGCTGTTCTGTTAAAAATTGTGTCTAAATAAATAATAATTGCAATTTATCACACACTTTTCAAAAAGAAAGAATTCAAAGAAAAATTAAATTGAAATTTTCCAACATCCAACTTAATCCAATCTTAAGATAATGCGCAAAAAAGAGATATAGGTGACTGCATTTGCTTTCTTGTTTTTACTGATGGACACAGTTTGGGTTTCTTTCTGTACTATCTATAACAAGTCTATCGTATCGTGTACATTTTCCTTGAAGGATCTGTAAATAAATACAACACAAATGTATATTAAATTCCAAAGGTACTCTACCGGTATTGAGATAATTTATAATCTACCTCCCGTAGAAATAGATCTCTTTCATGTTCTTTTTATGTATTAAATAAAACAGGGAAAATGTATAAGTTCATTTTCCTAAAAGAATTACCTTAGAAGTAAAGTGTACGGAAATACTTCGAGATTTTTACTTTACGTTCATAAGATATTTATATTTATCGTATAATGAAGAAAAGGTTTCAAAGTTAATTTGTGATTGACATTTTTTATTTTTACGTTAATTTGTTCTCTGAATATTTGTTTTATGCTCTTTCTCGTCTTTTTCTCTTTTAAAAAGTTTAAGTTCTTCTTTTAAAAATTATGTGTCTAATTTTAATAATTGACTGACCGATTAGCGCAGTGGGTAGTGATCCTGCCTTCAGCTCCGCGGGTCGCGGGTTCGATTTCCGCTGAGGGCCAATATTTTCTATAAAAAGACTTTGTTCGAACCTGGATGTATATTTGTATTTAAGTATGTATTTAAAAATTATACATGTACATATTCACTAGTTGTTTCTCACCCATAACACAAGTATTAAATTACTTTGGGGACGGAAGACCGTGTGTGTAAGTGTCCAAGAAAAAAAGTTTTGCAATTTATGTGGCGAAGGAAACATTGTGAGCAAACCTGCATATCTCTAGAAACTTTAGGCAATATGTCTAACCTCCAATCAGCATTAGAACACCGTGGTTAACTCCAACCCTCCTGAGCCAGTAGTATAAGATATAAAGGATAAAGTAAAAAAAAGTAAAGTAACTGTCTGTTACTATACCACTTGGCAGAAGATGCCGAGTCTTTTTCGTAATATAGTCTTTTGATAACCATAAAAATCGTTAAAGTTGATTAACCTTAAAAGCCAGACGTATGCTATAGCGGACTTTTATTTAGAACTTTTAGAGGGGAACAATTTTGTAGTACATGATTTTTGAATGACTTTCACCGTTTACGTAGCGCACGCAAGGAAAGCTTTAAATTTTGCCGTTTTCGTAATATTTTTATTGCTACTCCTCTCCTATTCATCTTAGCGTGATGTTATATAGCTTGTAGTCTTCCTCGATAAATGGACTATATTACACTTAAAGAATTTTTAAAATCGATTAAGTAGTTCCTGGACTAGTGCGTTCAAAAAAACAAACAAACTCTTCAGCTTTATATATTAGTATAGATAAAGAAAGAAAATCTCATTGATGCCTCCCGGGATTTGCACCCATGATCGTCTCTAGACAGTCGCACGGTCTCACCACTGGGCTATCCCAGCTTAAAAGGGATGTAGAGGTTTAATTTATTTTCAGCGCAAATAAAACCAGCATCAACTTTAAGCGGTATTTGTAACTGACGTGTAATTAAACACGATTCACGTACGTAATCAAACATGTTATTACGTTATACCGTGGCTGCATTTATGACTGAATTTACATCGAAACCGGATATGGTCATTAAATTTATAATACTTCGGCTTTACGTAGTGTAAAGGGGTGGTCTCTGATTAATATTAAATTCAGTAATTTACCGTATATTTTGTATCACTTAATTTTATCTGCTACTTATTTAATTAGCAGTAAATTTGTAGAATCCGGCTGAGTAGAATAGACCACCCTCATTTCTTACCGAAATTTCGTAAAAAGCGGTTAAGATAAGTTGACCCGGCGTCTGGTATCCGGCTCAGTAGAATAGACCACCCTTTTTTCTTACGGAGGTCGTAAAAGGCGACTTAGGTAAGTTGACCCTCTGTTTGGTTATACAGCTGAGTAGAATAGACCACGCTTATTTCTTACGGAGGTGTCGTAAAAGGCGACTAAGGTAAGTCGACCCATCGTGTGGTATGCCTGCATGTGCCTGGTCGTAAAATACCTAACCAAATCATGTTATAACATGTTAGAAACATGTTGTGCCGCCCTCACTTAGAGTGGGACAAGGGAAAGGAATGATGGAAACTATTTAACTTATAAAATAAAACTTCTGCGCTCTACTCTCCGTATTTCGCAACCTCGACGATGCTTCTGCGCTCGCCCGTCCCGCCCGGTGACGCTGTAAAAGGGCTAAGAGTATACAGTCAATACGAAAAAAAAAATCTAAGTTCCATTAACTTAGATTTATTTTTATTTTATAAGAATTTAGAATCTCGTATCATACGCCAACTTAAACTATTTTTTAACCGGCAAGTTAGAATCATCTAAACAAACTTTAATACCAGGATTGCGATGCGACGCAACGATTCCAAAACTCGCTTCGCAAGCGTTTCTAGCTGAATGGAAACACTAATTATTTACACAAGGAGCCATTAAATTTGCACGGTATTTGAAACGTGGCGTAATTAAATATGAAAATTGAATTCCGTACGTCAATCCGTTTATTATTGCTTGGCTATGGCCGCTTCTATAGTCTATGTTTAATTACGCAATACCTATTTCAAATTTTCATAGCGTTATTATAATTAGAGTAGGGGAACCATGGGCCTGTAAAAGCGGAGAGAAGGGCATTACCCAGCTGTGGGATAATAACAGAACGTTACTTTTGTCTTTACGTATTTCCTTTACCTGTTTTGATTATACAGAAGCAGCTCGCTCCGTCAACTGTTGATTGACCTACTATAGTTTTGGTATCTTTTTTTTAACCGTTGTAATCATCATCTTCCTGCCCTTGTCCCACTCTAAGTGGGGTCGGCACAACATGTTATGAACATGCTGTCACATGATTTTACGACTGCGTTTTTACGACCGGCCGCCTGCCGACGTCAACTTACCTAAGTCGTTTTACGACACCTCGGTAAGAAAGAGGTTGGTCTATTCTACTAAACCGGATACCACACGGTGGGTCAACTTACATTAGTCGCCTTTTACGACAACTCGGTAAGAACTGAGGGTGGTCTATTCTACTCAGCCGGATACCACACGTGGGGTCGACTTACCTTAGTCGCCTTTCACGACACGTCGGTAAGAAATGTGGGTGGGACTATTCTATTCAGCCGGATACCACACGCCGGTTTTTTACCGTTGTAATACCATTCTTTTTGGGTTAATTGCGTTTTGATTAAGCCAATTATCCCGTTACATCGAATGGTTACGTTGGTATACATAAAGGAAATAAGTTTTTGCACCGTCCTCAACTTAATAGCACTTGACGCGACGCAAACAGATTCAAACAAGGGGCGAAGTGCGACGTAAATTGTAATAGATATTAACATTAATATAAAGCTTTTATGGTTATTACAAACAAAACCTTAAAGGTTATATATAAGCTCACTCTCGACGACGTAAACTAATAAGGGTTTTGCCACCAGCCCTTAACTACACGTTAACCTTTGGTTTATGGTGTATTGAAAGTAATTTTGTTACTTATGTAGAGGTAAACGAAGTCGCGGCTTAAGGATATATCGCATGCTTAGCACTTACCTAGATAGATACCTTTTATTCCATTTTTTTTTAATTAGGTCACTTTAATAAAAAGCGTAGTATACACCATGAAGTGCCGTGTTGTACGGCTGAGTAGAATAGATCACCATCATTCCTTACTCAGGTGTCGTAAAAGGCGACTAAGTTAAGTTGACGTCAAATAGGCGGCTGGTCGCAAAATGGTTAGCCAAATCATGCTACAAAATGTTTAAAACATGTTGTACCGAACCCACTTAGAATGGGATAAGAGCAGGGGAATGATGATGATGAATATTTAGATAGTTTGGTTAACATTTCATAAGGCTGTATATCGTTGTTCCAGAGCCTGGAGGAGCGGGAAAAAAGGCATTCGAGTCACAAAGAGCAGTTAGCGCGGGAACAGCGGTACCTTCGACGACGGCTGGCGCAACTCAGGGCGAGTCGTGACGTCACCCGCTCGCTGTCAGAAAGCTCGATGGCGCACGCGCACGCGACGCGCGCGGACTCGCTCTCCTCACTAGAATCGTCCTCCGGCGTGTCTACGGCCGAACGGTCGCCCTCGTCCGTCTCCGAGAGCGGTAAGTGCTCTAGCATAGATAATACACTATATCCTGCTAGTATTATTTACTATATCCTACTAATATTAGTAACTGATTGACTGAGCCTTGATCGGTATTTTTTTTCGGACAGATATATAAAAAAAATAATATCAATATTCAATATTTAAATTAGATTAACTTATTTAAATATTGAAGATAAATGCGAAAGTTTGTGAGTATGAATGTATGTTTGTTACTCTTTAACGGCATTTGCTGAACCAATATCGATGAAATTTAGCACAATTATTCCTTATACACCGGGGTAAAATATAGGCTATAGAAATCCCTTTAATTGTAAAGGAATAGGATGTCATCTATTATCAAGCTATCACGCGATAACAGTCCACGCAAACGAAGTTGCGGGTAAAAGCTATAGGATAGATGAGAAACTCCTTCATTTTATTCGAGCAAGGGTCTTCTCACTTGCCCGGAGAAGGGTGTGGTATGGGCCTCAAGGCGAACCACCCTCATTTCTTACCATGGTGTCGTAAAAGGCGGTTAAACAAAAAGTAAAAGTTAATCTGCCGTTTGGTATCCAGCTGAGTAGAATAGACACCCCTCATATCTTCCGAGGTGTCGTAAAAGACTAAGGTAAGTTGACCCGCCGTGTGGTTTCCGGCTGAGTGGAAGAGAACACTCTCATTTCTTCCGAGGTGTCGTAAGCGACGGCTTAGGTCTGTTGGTCAAAAAATATCTAGCCAAATCATGTGACAACATGTTTATAACATGTTGTGCGAGACCACTTAGAGTGGAATAAGGGCAGGAAAATGAATGATGGTTCTTGAATTCCAATATCCACTTAAACGCCTTTGTTAAAGGAAATTTATCTAACACGGAGTAGCTTCGGAATGGCGCCTTTTAATTCGGCGGGCGTTGCGCGAATCTATTGTTACAGCGCCTATATTGTTGCGTTTTATTTATGCATTAACTTTGGCAATTTCACTGTCGGACGCAAGAACGGCCGGAAAAACTTCCACTGTTCTTATATCAATGTTAATAAATTTCTATAGGGGTTATAAATAGTTAAGAGATATTGTTTAGATAAATCGGCTAACAGGCCGTTGCTAAATAACTATCGGAGATATATTTGCCCTACTTTATTATTTTAGTTTTTTAATATATTCTTTGTTTTCGATTGTCGTATTATACATGTTTAAATTTTTTTTAAATATTAATAGTACGTTTGAGTTGGCTTGAAACGCCGTGTGGTATCCGACTGAATAGAATAAGAAGACTAAGGTAAGTTGACCCACCGTGTGGTATCCGGTTGAGTAAAATAGACCACCCTCTTTCTTACCGAGGTGTCGTAAAATACGACTGAGGTAAGTTGACGTCAGGCAGGCGGCCAGTCGTGACATACATAGCCAAATCATGTGACAACATGTTCAAAGTTCAAATCACTCCAATATATCAATCCAATCCCTGTAGCGTTTTTAGGTTAGTATCCAAAACAAGCCTATCGTATTTGTCAATTAATCGATCCCACAACCGAAGTAATATTCAATTTCAATGATTATCATCAAATAGATTACGAGCTAACTGCATTTCGGAAACTAATTATACATCACGTAGCGCGCACTAACCGCTTTAACACCGGATCGGGCGAGAAATAGAGTAAAAATGATGAAATAAAACAGCCGGTGTTGCCAGACGTGAATTTATATTTTAACTAGATTTCTCCGATGACTTAGTTTAAATAGTAAAACGGCTATCAAGCCAATAGTATAATAGTATCAACTATTATAGAGAGAAGGATTGGAGCTAAGACCTACCACGCTGCTCCAATGCGGATTGGTAGGTTACACATATCCCCAGAATTCTCTAGAGAAATGTAGGTTACATCACGATGTTTTCTTTCACCAAAAAGCGATAAATTGTAATAATCAAACATAAGGTTTAACAGAACTCATTGGTCCAGCCCGTAACTCTTTCGAAAGAATTGCACGGTAATACCATATTTTTTATGTCAGCCAAACCCAGTATGGTTTGTAACCGCCCGACGGGGACGAGCGACGGGTATGTCAGACTCGCACCGACTAAAAACCTGACAGTGCTCCACCACGCTGCTGGTGGCGGGGACAGGGTACCGTTGGACACAATGCCCCCATCCCCACCAGCAGCAACTCTGAACCCCAGAGTGCGTCACCTCTGGACCTAAAAGTGACCCATCTCACTGTTAATCGATGCATCGACCGCGTCTGGGACCTTCAGATGGGCGTCCGATAAACCCCGTTCCGAACGCCTGAAAGTCCCCTTTAGGTCTGTATACGACGGGAAATAAATTTCAGTAGATAGTAGAGGTTTCGCCTCTTTTTAAGACAACTCGATAGGAGCGTAGCCCAGATGTTTTGGTGATCTTCCAAAGACTAGGATCACTACACATTTGCAGATGATAATTCACTGCGATGCATTGCATCCAGACGGCAAAGGTTAGTTTATTGTGAAAACGTATTTACTTGGAGAGTCCTAGCTTACACGTATCCTAAGAATTCTTATGATATATGAGGATGATGATTTTTGTAAGTTAACCTGCGTTAACTTACAAAAATCATCATCCTGCCCAGCAGAGTGGAATAACACTAAGATGTCAATGCAATCGGCAGTTTCTTTTAGATAGATATTTGTTTTAAAGACAACCCATTAAATTACCTCCATTCTAGAGCCTTCCTGAGTCTCGAAGACAATACGCTTTTAGTTACAGACCCCTTAAACTCTACCGGCGATGCTTTTAGGTTAATTGGAAAGGCAAGAGGCGCCGTTCACGACGCCTCCCGTTTGTGATTTATACGTACAATAAAAATCTTTAACGCGTCGTAAAACAAACATTTGTTTGTGAGACACAGGCGTTCTTTCGTTATACTCACGTATAATGACATATGTTCATAAAATGGTAAACCGTTATGGCCTTTTGAGAAATTTGCACAATTTGGCCTTTCTTTACCTTCGATCTTCTTGGACCTATGGTCCCGGTATTAATCCTTGTTTGATATTGGAGCATCGTGCAACCCTTCGAGCAAGAACCAATAAGATCTTGCTATAAAAAGCTTATATCTAATCCAATTACAATTTTGTTTATAAATTAATATACCTATAATTTATTACGCGGTTTTCACGTCGTGGTATCCGGCTGAATAGAATAGTACCACCCTCATTTCTTACTTAAGTGTCGTAAAATACGACTGAGATAAGTTGACGTCAGGCAGGCGGCCGGTCGTAAAATACGTCGTCAAATCATATGAAAACATGTTTATAACATATTGTGCCGACCCCACTTAGAGTGGGATAAGGGCAAGAAGATGATGTATATTCACCAGTTGTCTCTCACCTATAACACAAGTATTAAGTTACTTACTTTGGGTACGGACGCCGTGTGGTATCCGGCTGAGTGGAATAGACCAACCTCGTTTCTTACCGAGATGTTGTAAAAGGCGACTAAGGTAAGTTGACCCACCGTGTGGTATCCGGTTTAGTAGAATAGACCACCCTCTTTCTTACCGATGTGTAAAATACGACTGTGGTAAATTGACGTCAGGCGGCGGCCGGTCGTAAAAACGCAGCCAAATCATGTGACAGAGTGTTAATAACGTGTTGTACCGACCCCACTTAGAGTGGGATAAGGGCAGGAAGATGATGATGACTTTGGGTACGGATGACTGTGTGTGTAAGTGTAAAAAAAACAAAGTAGTGGAAAAAACTTTTCGTGCTTAATTAGAGTATTTGCGATTAAAACAACCAACCGCTACCGTTCAGCTAGTATCGCGATAAACTTGCACGTTATTCTTATCAGGGCTCACGTTATCTATCTGCCTAGAAACGCGAACACTGTATATCGTTAACACAAATTGTGCCTTTTCTTCAGAAGGTTGTACAAAAAGAATTCTTTCTTTACTGTAAAATGTAAAGATCGCGCAGTTGTAACAAAAAACTTGATAATTTAATACAAATTACTCGAAATATTTAATTTTAAATACAAAGTACGACAATTTTTTTAATATTATAAAAAAAAGCAATTAAAAGAAAGAAAAAAACGCCTGGTGATATTTTAGAATCGATCCCAGGTTTCGATCTTTCAAGCATTTTTCCAGTGGCCAGAAACAGGAATAATACAATTTTTTTTTAATAAAACTTAGTAGGTCGATTTTTCTCCCCCAAAACCTGCTAAATTTCATGAAAATGGTTGAAGTCATTTTCGAGATTTGGTATATATATATACAAGATAAACCCATTTAAATATTAAAGATGAATAGAATTCATCATAAATTTTCTGTCATAAATATGAAAATTGTTAATTAAGTATTAATTAAAAATCATTTCTTATTTATTCTCCGAAAGCTGTCTGTCTGTATGTAATCAATTTTCTCAAAATGGTGGGTCAACTTACCTTAGTCGGCTTTTACGACACCTCAGTAAGAAAGAGGGTGGTATATTCTACTCAGACGGATACCACGCGGCGGAAACAGCAAAATGCAATATCGCGTTAATAATGTTCTTGAACTTAAAGCGCTGAGCAAGCGGTATGCCACTTTGCATAATATCCATTTTAGGCAAAGTTACCGCTGACAAAGGGTCCTTGAAACGTGCATCTTCAGTCAGATGAAAGCGGATGAAAAATATATTGAGACACTAACTATTGCCGGCGACTTTGACTTATATTCCGTAGGTTTAGATAGTTGACTAAAGGTAAACATATAAAAAAAGGTTCTTTTTAGGCAGATGACAACACATTACATTACACTCAATTATTAATTTTTTTTTTTGTTCTAAGCATTTAAAATTATCGATTGTATATGTGCCATTTTATTATATACTAGCGGCCTGTCCCTGCTTCACACGGGTATGAAATATATAGCCCATGTCACTCAGTGACAAAAAAATGATTAAAATCGATCCAGTAGTTTTGATTTATTCATTACTGCCCGCATTAAATTTGGAGAATAACAATTCCCCTCTCCCTATATCAAGAAAATTTCCTGCTATCTTTGGAATATCTAAATTCATATACTACATTTTTACTTATTTACTTTGTAGCGGAATTAATTGTAAAATATATAAATGAATGTAAAAATATGTAAATAAAAAAAAAAATAAAAAAAAAAATATTGTAATAAAATATATGTCAACATACACGCGGCCAGCCGTCGGCGATTTTTATATATACAATCCTCGCGGCCGGTTATTATTCCCGAGCCGAACAGAATGCAGCCGATGCAGCGGGCCGCCTCTGACACACCGTCGCGAGCGACTAGATTGATAAGACGCGTGTAAATTGTAACGATTCGATTAAATTACGTAGCAAATTGTTTTGTAGTTTTTATTGGACAATACGTGTGTTTAACGACCCGGTACCCCATAAAGTGGTGACACCGATAAAACACGATTTATAAACAGTATTTACGAGACGATGAGTGATAATAGCAGTAGCGAATCACTTCGCAGCGCGAAAAATGTGACTTCGCGACCAGCGAGGAAGGCACGCCCATCACCGATGGCTGGAAGAAGCGATGAGACGGAGCCAGTAGATACCAGGAGACATAAGGTGAGGGTGCCAAAATTTACGCCAGATGAAGTGGAAATATGGTTCGCGCTGTTGGAAAGCCAATTCGAATCATACGGCATAAAAGACGACGCGACAAAATATACACTTGTGCTATCCAATTTAGATATCGTGCACGCGAAAGCCATCAAAGATTTAGTTATAAATCCTCCAGAACGCCACAAGTATGCAAAAATAAAAACTGAGCTTATACGCCGACTTTCGGCGTCACATGAGAAGAAGGTGAAACAGCTGTTAACCCATGAAGAATTAGGCGACCGCAAACCTTCACAGTTCCTGCGACATTTACAGGACCTTGCCGGTCCGTCTGTCCCAGCTGATTTCGTAAAATCTATCTGGAGCCAACGTTTACCCAACAACATCCAAACGGTGGTGGCATCACAACCCACGCTTACATTGGAGCAGCTGGCTGACCTCGCAGACAGGGTCCACGACATCGTCGCACCCAGCAACGTCGCCGAGGCTTCGACGAGCAATACCGCCAGCGTCAGCAACGAGATCGCCGAGCTAAGGAAGATGGTGGAACGGCTGGCGCTGAGAATCGACGAACAGGCTAAAGATCGCGTATATCCCCATGCTAGGTCTAGGCAACGGCAGCGTACGGCATCCCAACGATTTAGTTCTCGTTCGAGGTCAAGGTCGGCCGCAGAATATAAAAAATTCCCAATGTGTTGGTATCACCATACCTTCGGTAATAGGGCTACCAAGTGCACAAAACCATGTGATTTCGCGGGAAACGCCGCGGGCAGTCGATAATGTCGACCGGCGACTGTCCAGGTGCAGGTCGCTTGTATATAACTGATAAGAAAAATAATATGACATTTTTAATTGATTCCGGAAGCGATCTTTCAGTGATTCCTCGTTCTGTTTTAAAAGAATCACGACAGAAAAGTAATTACGAATTATGTGCGGCGAACGGTTCTATTATTTACACGTATGGTTTTATGCACTTAGTTTTGAATCTGGGCTTGCGTCGCGACTTTGCTTGGCGATTTATTGTAGCCGATGTTACTAAGCCAATAATTGGTGTCGATTTTTTATCCCACTATAATTTAATTATTGACATCCGCGGTCAACGCCTTATCGACGCTAGCACTACATTGTGTACCACGGGTTTGCCTGCTATTTCTGCTGAGGGCATATCGTCCGTAAAAGTTGTTTTAGGCGACTCAGAGTATCACAACATACTGAATAAATATCCTAAGGTATTAAATCCATCTGGCATTCATCGCACATCCAAACATAACACATTTCACCACATTCGAACCACACCTGGGCCACCCGTATCGTCTACCCCACGCAGATTGGCGCCGGACAAATTAAAAATTGCAAAGGCTGAGTTTGAGGCCATGTTACAGATTGGTACATGTCGACCTTCAGAATCTCCGTGGTCTTCACCTCTTCACCTCGCGCCAAAGAAGGACAATGGTTGGCGTCCTTGCGGTGATTACCGTATGCTGAATGCCCGTACAGTGCCTGATAAATATCCTATCAGGCATATTCACGATTTTTCCCACAGCCTTGCAGGATGCAGCGTCTTTTCAACCATCGACCTGGTCAAGGGTTATAACCAAATCCCAGTCCACGTCGATGACATCCCGAAGACAGCTATCACCACGCCGTTCGGTCTTTTCGAATTTCCGTACATGACGTTCGGACTTCGAAATGCCGGACAGACGTTCCAGCGCTTCGTGGATGAGATGCTCCGTGGACTGGACTTCGTCTACGCTTACATAGACGATTTTTTAATTTTTTCCCAAGATCAGGAGACTCATAAGCAGCACTTACATCAGCTCTTCACCAGACTCCAAGAATACGGCATGGTGGTCAACGTCAGTAAGTGTGTCTTAGGGGCCCCCGAGGTAGAATTTCTGGGATACACCATCTCAGCTCAGGGTACCAAGCCACTACCAGCTAAAGTGGAGGCCATACGCAGCTTTCCGGCTCCCAAGACGGTAAGGGAATTGCGGCGATTTCTCGGGATGATAAATTTCTATCGCCGTTTCATCCCAGGTGCTGCAATTCCCCAAGCCAAACTTAACGCTCTTCTTACAGGCTCAGTTAAAGGCTCCCATCCAGTCAACTTCTCGTTGGAGGAACTGGAGGCCTTCAACGCTTGCAAGAATAGCCTCTGTAAGGCAGCCTTGCTAGCGCATCCCGTTTGTGACGCCAAGCTTGCTTTAGTTACCGATGCATCTGATAAAGCAATTGGAAGCGCTCTGCAACAATTAAAAGATAATTCTTGGGAACCGCTCGCTTTTTTCTCTCGTAAGCTCAGCCCTACCCAACAGAAATACTCTCCTTACGACAGAGAACTTCTCGCCATTTATGAGAGTGTCAGACATTTTCGCCACTTGTTGGAAGCCAGAGTTTTCACGGTCTATACAGACCATAAGCCTTTGACTTTCGCTTTCAACTCGCATAAAAACAACTGTTCTCCGAGGCAGTTTCGTCACCTGGACTTCATTTCGCAGTTCACCACAGATATCAGGCACATCTCAGGTAACGACAATGTCGTAGCTGATACTTTGTCCCGTATCGACGCTTTAGCGCAGCCTGTCGACCTTCAGATGTTAGTCGAAGCTCAAGCGATGGACAGCGAAATGAAGTCACTCTTGACCGGTAGCACATCACTACGCCTCAAAATGATTGCACTAACAGGTATTCAAGGAGCGTTATGTTGTGACGAGAGAGACGGCAAACTGAGACCTTTTATTCCCATACAGCTGCGCCACCAAATCATCAACAATCTGCATTCATTGAGTCATCCTGGTGCTAATGCAACTGCTACGCTCGTATCAGACCGGTATGTATGGCCAGGCGTGAAAAGAGACTGTCGCGAATGGGTACGCAAATGCCTTGAATGTCAGCGATCGAAAGTCACGAGGCATGTGTCTGCTCCTTTAGGTTCGTTCAAGCTGCCAAAGGCTAGATTTTCTTTTATCCACATCGACTTGATTGGCCCACTCCCTTATTCGCAAGGATATCGATATTGTCTCACGGCTATAGATCGCTTCACGCGGTGGCCTGAGACAATACCGTTGGCTGATATTACAGCAGAGACTGTGGCTAAGGCATTACTGCACGGCTGGGTCTCACGCTTTGGGTGTCCAACTGATATTATTACCGACCGCGGTAGACAATTCGAGTCCTCATTATTTAAGAGCCTGTCGAAACTTATAGGTTTTCAGCATCGCAGAACTACGGCTTACCATCCTCAATGTAATGGTTTAATCGAGAGGTTCCACAGACAGCTGAAAGCAGCTATTGTGTGCCACAACAGTAGTTCTTGGGTGGACGCATTACCGCTTGTTTTATTAGGCATCCGAAGCGCAATAAAGGAAGACCTTAAAACATCTTCGGCTGAGCTACTATATGGGGAACCTCTCCGATTGCCAGGTGATATGTTCGAACCTATAGAAAATTTCGTCTCCGATACTACCGATTACGTCTCACAGCTGCGCAAGTTCGTTAAGGATCTCCAGCCGTCACCCACCAATCAGCATGGTGGAAAACGCCCAACATTCATTTTTAGGCAGCTCGCCTCAACATCGCACGTTTTTCTTCGCGATGACAGTATCGTAGGTTCTCTTAAACCAGCATATTCTGGTCCTCATGAGGTTTTGGAGCGAGGTGAAAAGGTTTTCAAAATCATATATCACGGCAAAGAAGTATCTGTATCAATCGATAGGTTAAAACCAGCCTATCTAATTTATGACCCAGATGTAACACAAGCAAACACAACTCATACAAACCGACCTCACACGATCATTCCTCACGCAAATACACCTCATACAAAATCACCACACATTCATCCAAACACACCAAACGATCATCCCAACCATGAACACCATAAACCCAAAACAACTAAGTCAGGACGTAGGGTTAAGATTCCCGATTTTTATCGCCCGTAGGACGGTCTCTAGGGGGGGGTGATGTAGCGGAATTAATTGTAAAATATATAAATGAATGTAAAAATATGTAAATAAAAAAAAAAAATAAAAAAAAAAATATTGTAATAAAATATATGTCAACATACACGCGGCCAGCCGTCGGCGATTTTTATATATACAATCCTCGCGGCCGGTTATTATTCCCGAGCCGAACAGAATGCAGCCGATGCAGCGGGCCGCCTCTGACACACCGTCGCGAGCGACTAGATTGATAAGACGCGTGTAAATTGTAACGATTCGATTAAATTACGTAGCAAATTGTTTTGTAGTTTTTATTGGACAATACGTGTGTTTAACGACCCGGTACCCCATAACTTGTACATTTTCCCTATGTATTTTATTTTTAAAATTAATTACAGAATGTCTTTATATAATATAACATTTACAGCTTTCTTGTCATTAGACAATACAAACATGTTTTCTTTAGAGGTTATTCTTGAAAGAGCGACATATAGCTGCTAAATTCGAAGTCCTATAGGGCGAAGGGCGGCCTCCTCACAGCATTTTAAAGCTGTAATATCTTCAAAAATGTACACTTAAATTACATGCTGTGAACGGCCATATTGAACTATATTAAATCAACAATGTATTTAAGGTACTTAATTGGATAAGGATTAATGCTGTATTGTAAAAAAATTGCTTCGAAAGTAAGGCATTATTTTTCGTAATTTATAGAATTTCAAGTGGAAGTCATGCGAATTAAAAATGGTTTTCTTTTTTATAAATTTGTATTTTAAAAGGCACGGAGCATAATATAAACAGCCTAATGTATTCTTTTTTTTTCCACCTCACTATCCTTCGTTACCCTAACGGCAACCTATAGAGAATCTAATTTGCCCTCCAATTCGAACGGAATTGAATTTCCTCACGCGTCAAATGTCTTATGAGATTTGAATTTTACCGAGATTACCATCTGCTGCTTTTTTTTTCGATTTCCTATCGATGTCAGTAATAACAATTATTTGATCCAACATTCCTCGTCTGATTGCGAATTTGTATACAATCGGCGTTTCTTATTTCTATACAAAGAGGTACGTAAAAATTAAACCTTTTATAAATGCTGGTGTTTGGGAGTTTGTTTTCTTAAGTTTAAAGTAATGTAATATCCATCTAGGATTTAAAACGTCAAACATTTGGAAGTAGGTATAAAGCGGTATCTTTTAATATTCAAATGGGTTTTATTATTTTATATATTATTATTTATATTCTATTCTATATTATTTCTTAATATCTTTTAATAAAATTAAACAAGGCTCGTTCATTTACTTTTTACCCAGGTACTTTGACTAAAAGTGAGGTAAACATTATTATTGTAAAAATGACAATTTTTTCTTTAAGTAAACAATAATTATATATAAAAAAGGGGGTAGTTGAATATATTCCTCTCGGTGAGTAATATGTAAAGTGCATGAGTGTGATTAAGAGGTTGTGTAACAAAACCAAATGAAATGAATAAAAAATCACCTTTGTGTATGATATATATATATGTATATGTTATGACATACATTTCAGTATCTCTTCCGTTTCATTATATGACAAGCTAAGCATTAAGTTACTAACTTCCTTTTTACATTTATTTCTGGTTTCTGGATAAATAAATATTAACTTGTTAATTTTGTTATAAATGTGTACACCCAAAAAAATAAGAAATCTTTTAATAAAGGACGTTCGATATCTTAGGTTGTGCGTGCAAATCATGTGATTTGTACGTTTATTTAAAACTTTATGATCGTAGGTAGGTATAATTTAAATGTTTTGAATTCCATTACTATCAATATAATTTGTAATGGGACACAAGTGTCATAGGTTGGAAATCACCGGGCTAGAGTATGAGATCTATCCCATGCTAGTATAAAGATCGAAAAAAATCTCGGCCACGTAATTTATATCTATTGTACGTTAGAAATAGATTCATTCAGTACGATCAGGTCATTGTTTCGCCAGAGCTAGACTAATAAATCTTAGTATTTGGCATTTGCCAAGTGTGTTAAAGGCCAGACGATAGCTGACCCGCATTAATCTGACATGTCAGAGGAACAAGTCGGGGCTTTGAGTGACCAAAATTTATTAAGGGAATATGAAATAAAAAATTACTTATTAATGCAAGTAGGTAGTTGTCTGATGGCTAGGTAAAACCATTGTTGGTTGTTATTTAAAGCCTATTGCACTACCTTTACACGTACAACCTGTGGGCTAAAAGTAACGGCCTGTTACTATCCCACTGCTGGGCATAGGCCTCCTCTCTCCATTTTTGGAGAGAAGGGTTCGAGCTAAGACCTACCACGCTGCTCCAATGCGAATTGGTAGGTTACACATATCCCTAGGATTCTCTTGTAATATGCAGGTTTCCTCACGATGTTTTCCTTCACCGAAAAGCGTGTGATAAATTGCAATTATAAATTAGACACATAAGTTTTAATAGAAAAACTCATTGGTGTCTGCCCGGGTTTGAACCCATGATCGAATCTAGAGATTCACACGGTCGCACCGCTAGGCCATCACAGCTAAGTCTGTGGGCTAAGTATACCAAAAAAGCCTACAACGCTATTCTGGGAAACGGCTCCAACGATTTTTCTGAAATCCTGCATGCAGGAGGTTTTGGGGGAGTATAAATCGATCTAGCTAGGTTTTATTTAAACAAAAATCTATTTATCCCCGTTTTTGGGCATTAAAAAAATACTAAAATTAATTTTAATTTATTGAATATATAATACACAGTTTTTGCCATTAAATATTAGCTAATTCAGCGTAGCTTATTCGGGGAACGGGTGGTCGCGAGAAATGAAAATACCTAGGATCGAGCCCCAACTACCATAGGGTAGGATAGAAAAAAAAATAGTAATTTTATCTTTTTTTTGAAGTTTTTTTTTATTTTGTAAAAAATTACCGAGCAAGGCTCGGTCCAGCAGGTATTTTAATTAATTAATTAAAAGTATTTGTTAAAAACTGACTTGAATAAAGATTATTTTCATTGTTGATTTTATCTAGGAATATGTTAGAAAATATAAATTAACTACATCACATAAGATACGTGTCGGACAATATAAATGGAGATAACGTCTTATTTATTGCCATCTCGATTAATTATTAGCATCGCTAATGGCAGATAACAATTTGTCTCACACCAAGAATATTTTGTAAGAAAAATATATAAGACTAGCTTTTACCCGCAACTTCGTTATAATAGATATGTTGATAATAGGCTGGAGAATTAACAGGATTTCTATAGCCTATATGTTATTCCGGTGTGTAAGGAATAATTGTGCCAAATTTCATAGATATTGGATCAGCGGATTCGCCATGAAAGAGTAACAAACATAGGTACATCCATACTCACAAACTTTCGCGTTTATAACATTAGTAGGACTATAGTTTTATTTGTGGAAATAAGTGTAGGTGGCTGGTGGTGGATATACAAGCGGACAAGGGTTCCAGCATTGTGACGTCACCAGAAAGCCTTAAGGATTTATGGGACACCTCTTTGAAAAAATCTAAGGGCTTGATCTCATGAACGGGGAATATACATATAGTTGTATAAGAAATGTAGCATGTAACGAAACCTTAAGTTCGTTGTATACAAAAATCAACTAAATAACTATTTTATATGTTTTTTTGATTTTTATTATTCGATAAAAGAATGTTCTTTAACAGAGGTAAGATTGCACGTCCCTCATAAAAAGGCTCAGAGTCACTCAGCGGGCGATGGAGCGATCTATGCTCAGAGTATTTCTACGCGATCAAATCAGTAATGAGGAGATCCTTAGCAGAACCAAAGTCACCGACATAGCTCAGCGTATCAACCTAAAGTGGCAATGGGCAGGGCACATAGTGCGGAGAACCGATGGGCGTTGGGGTCTTAAAGTGTTGGAATGGCGACCGGAAAACGCAGTGTCGCTAGACCTCCTACGAAGTGGACAGATGACCTCAAAAAGGTCTTGGGGAACCGGGGGAGATCCCGTGAAGAGACCTATGTCCAGCAGTGGGCGTCCATCGGTTGACGAAAAAGAAGAATAACAAATAAATAAATATATGGGACACTTACACACACGATCGTCCGTCTCCAAAGTAAGTAACTTAATACTTGTGTTATGGATGACAGACAACTGGTGAATATATACTTATATAATTTTAAATACATACTTAAATACAAATATACACCCAGACTCAAAGACCAATAAATTTATTTATAGAAAATGTTGGCCCTCGGCGGGAATCGAACCCGCGACCCACGGAGCTGAAGGCAGGGTCACTACCTACTGCTCCAACGGGCCAGTCAATATTAGTATGAATATAAATTATTAGCAATCGCTCGCGTAAAGATTAAACCCGTAATACAGTGTTTTGATAACCATAAAAATGGTTAAAGTGGGTTAACTTTAAAAAATAAACATATGCTATCGCGGACTTTTATTTAGAACTTTTAGAGGGGAACAATTTTGTAATACATGATTTTTGAATAACTATTACCGTTTACTCAGCGCAAGGAAAGCTTTAAATTTTGCCGTTTTCGTACAATTTTTTATTGCTTCTTCTTCTTCTTATTCAACCGATGGACGTCCACTGCTGGACATAGGCCTCTTCATGGGATCTCCAGAACACACGATTTTGTGCCGCTTGTATCCAGCGGCTCCCCGCGACCCTTTTGAGGTCGTCTGTCCATCTAGTAGGGGGTCTTCCAACACTGCGCTTTCCGGTGCGGGGTCGCCATTCCAACACCTTGAGACCCCAACGTCCATTTTATTGCTGCTCCTCTCCTATTCATCTTAGCGTGATGTAATATAACCTATAGCCTTCCTCGATAAATGGACTTCTTAATGAATTTTTCAAATCGGTCCACTAGTTCCTGAGATTAACTCGTTAAAACAATCAAACAAAAAACTCTATAGCTTTATATATAAGTAGTTATTACTTTTGTTTGCTTACAAATATTATATTCAAATTTATTACCCAACAATAAATATATTTTCTCCCTTTGTATCCAGACAGACGTTGTGTAGAAATCCTAAATTATCGAGTGGAGATTTATTAGGCCTTTTCCCAAGTCAGGTGGCGTCGCCCGACGACTGCCGTGTAAAAGTGTGCCATAAATAATTCACACTTGGCCGTAAATATTTTACATCTCGACTAAAAGGTAGACAGTTGCTTCACAAATTCAATTTGCTGGAGCGATTTAATTGGATGGAAAAACAATTGAATTTGCGATGTGGAAACGGGAAATAGAGTTGTTATAGATACGGTAATTTGATTGCTGAAATGATATTAAGTTCTGATTTAGATTTTGAATAAAACTTAATTCAGTGCACATTGCATCTTTATTTAAAAGTCATCTTAGATGATCATTCTCCTGCGCTAATCCCGCTCTAAGTGGGGTCAGCGCATGTTATAAACATGTTGTCACGTCATTTGGGTATATTTTACGACCGGCCGCCTGCCTGACATCAACTTACCTTAGACGTACTTTACGACATCTGGATAACAAAGAGGGTGGTCTATTCTACTCAATCGGATACCACACGGTGAGTCAACTTACCTTAGTCACCTTTTACGACACCTCGGTAAGAAAGAGAGTGGTCTATTCTACTCAACCGGATACCACACGGCGGGTCGACTTACCTTAGTCGCCTTTTACGATACCTCGGTAAGAAATGAGGGAGGTACTATTCTATTTAGCCGGATACCACACGTCGAGTCGACTTACCTGTGTCGCCTTTAACGACACCTCGGTAAGAAATGAGGGTGGTACTATTCTACTCAGTCGGATATCACACGGTGTGTCAACTTACCTTTGTCGCCTTTTACGACACCTCTGTAAGAAATGAGAGTAGTCTATTCTACTCAACCGGATACCACACAGAGGTCGACTTACCTTATTCGCTTTTTACGACACCTTGGTAAGAAATGAGGGTGGTCTATTCTACTCAGCTGTATACCTCAATATATTTTCTATTTGCTTATATCACGGATTATAGCTACTCGTAAATAATATTTTTATTTTATTATTATAGACCTCCGTAAAGTAACATCTAACTCTATAAATTACGTAATAATTAAGTACTTTAGAAATATAATTGCATCGAAATACGAGATGTGTAGACAATTGGATATCGATGGGGAGGGAGTGGGAGAAATGGGGGGAGGGGGGTAGATTGGCGGCCATTTAACATGTATAACGGGAAATTGGCGCGCGGCGGCATCGCAATCCGACGCTGGGTGCAGTTTGTGTAATAATTAGTCCGAGGGTAGTTCGAGATTCGGATGTGTTGGAGTGCGCCGGAATTATGCTGTGTCTTTGACAGGGACGTGGCTCGTATAAACACACCGACATTGGGACTGAATTGATCCTGTTCGTAAAGCTAACTTAGTACAAATTGGAAATTGAGATGCCTTCAAAGCGTTTCGTGTACGTGAATCTATAATTATTATATCTGTCTTTAATATTTAACGCCGTGTGGTATCCGGCTGAATATAGTACCACCCTCATTTCTTACCGAGGTGTCGTAAAAGGCGACTAAGGTAAGTTGACCCGCTGAGTGGCATCCGGCTGAGTAGAATAGACCAACCTTATTTCTTACTGAGGTGCCGTAAAAGGCGACTAAGTGAAGTTGACTCACCGTGTGGTATCGGGTTTAGTAGAATAGACCACCCTCCTTCTTACTGAGGTGTCGTAAAATACGACTAAGGTAAGTTGACGTCAGGCAGGCGGTCGGTCGTAAAAACGCAGCCAAATTATGTGATAGCGTTAATAACATGTTGTGTTTATAACATGTTGTGCCGACCCCACTTAGAGTGGGATAAGGGCTCCTGCCCTTAGATGATGATCTTTAATATTTAAATGAGTTAATCTTGTATGTATATATATATAGAATGAAAGAAGAATGGAAGAAGAAGACATATTGTGCCGACCCCACTTAGAGCGGGATAAGGGTAAGAGAATGATGATGTATATATATAATATCTGGGTGATCGAGCCTTGCTCGGTAACTTTTTACAAAATAAAGAAAGAAAACTTAAAAAAAAAAAGAAAAAAACCAGTAGGTTAGGTGGGGCTTGATCCTAGGTATTTTCATTTCTCGCGACCACCCGTTCCCCGAATAAACTACGCTGACTTTAGTTTTACAATTTATCACGCGCATTTAAGGCAAGAATGAAGCAAGAAATCGTAGTAGTAAACCTGCATTTCTATAGTGGATTCTCGGGATATGTATAACCTACCAATCCCTAGGTAGGTATTAGTTTCTCCTCTCCAAAAACGGAAAGAGGAGGTCTATGCCCAGCAGTAGGGTAGAGACCGTTAATTTACTTATTACGATAATTTCCTTTTATATCAAAAGCAATATTTTAAATCTATACTAATATATAAAGCTGAAGTTTGTTTGTTTGTTTGAACTCAGGGCCGATTTTAAAATAGTCCATTTATCGGGGAAGGCTATAGGCTATATAACATCACGCTAAGATGAATAGGAGAGGAGCAGCAATAAAAAATAGTACGAAAACGGCAAAATTAAAGCTTTCCTTGCGTGCGCTGAGTAAACTGTAATACTTATTCAAAAAAATCATGTATTACAAAATTGTTCCCCTCTAAAATTTCTAAATAAAAGTCCGCGACAACATATAACATTTAAGGTTGATCCACTTAAACCATTTTTATGTTTATTAAAAGACTATTACAGTTTTAATCTTTCCACGCGGGCGGAACCGCTGGCGATTGCTAGTGTAAAATAAAAACATTATTCTTAAAGTGTGCGTGATAAAAGAATGATACATCTGATAAAACGGCATAAATTTTACACGCAAGATTAACGCCCAATAACCCTAAAATGGTGTCATCGCGATTTGACCGCATAAAGATATTCCGGTTCAATAGAGCATCGTGCTCGTAAAAAATCCTTGCTACCTAACAGTTTTGAAACTAGATTTCATCGGAAAATTTATTTCCCGACGAATTTATACGAAGCATGCTCTACGCCGCTTCAAGCGTATTAAATTATTAAATTCAGAGATATAAGGGACGATATACTTTATAAAATGAAAATCTTTATATCGCTTATAGGCTGCAATAGTGGGAAAACTAAAATACACGTGTTTTAGACTAGTAACCAATTAAATCAAAATAATCTTTATCAAAATAAGTTGTTACAAGCACTTTGAAGCGGTAAGAATCAATATGATTAATGAAGCCACAATTCTTGCTCTTACCGAAAAGAACTAGAAACTCGGCGGTCAATCTTTTAAACATTTTCAATTTTACATTATTAAACTGCAGTCTTGTTAGCTTAAGGATTATCAAATTCAGACATTTGTAACATCCAAATAATCTTCAATTTTGTAATATGCATTACGTATAAACATATCTCTTTCACTTAATTTAAATTCTGTAGACTAGTCTAGATTGTGGAATTTTATTGTAGAAGCAAATACCGCGACCTACGAATGAGTTGCTAACTCTGCTGAGTCGCGACATATATCACATGCTTTTTGTGACCTCTCGTACGTCTATGATATACTTTAATTTTTGTCTTATACTTATAGATATTTACTGTATGAATATAATTATATAGTTTTCAACTCCAATACCGGCAGAATTCAAAATTCAATATTAGACCGCTTAAGCAAACTAAAGCATTTTATGCGTTTTCCTTAGCAATGAAAACTTTAAACTCATATATATCAAAACTTGATTTTTTGAGTTGCGCCACTATTACAACCAAGGAGCGATGTATATAAAAATGAATTATTATTTCCCATAGTCATTGCATCACGTGTGAATCGACGGAACTAATTCGCTAATTCTGTTTATCCTGTGCCAATTATTGACAGGAAAAGGTTATATATCTAAACAAGCTAAGCCCGTGGATTCATCAGCTTTGAAATCAGTGTATTAAAAAGTTTTTTAAATCCCTTTAGTCTTTAGCGTTTGTTGCTCTACAAAGATCAATCTTCTATTGAAAGTTCTATCAAATTCAGTTTAGCCGTGCCGTGGAATTTAACATAAACCTTCCTCAGAAATCGCGTTTAGTATAATCTAAGAAAATCGATCACATAAACACAGGTTTTGGAGGCTTTGTTTTATAACAAGAATGAAGCTGTAATCTAGTAAAGCTATACATAACAATATATAAACAAATAATATCGTTTACTCAATTTCAACTTCACAAATTGTATTTCCTGTATGGAAAAATATGTCACGGAAGTTTGTAGCAATGAAATTGAATTGCAAAAATGCATATTCTAAAGGATCTATTGTGAAGAAGAAATTGCAAACACTTACTGCAATGGACAGGCGTTTTACAGCTGCCAAGTTGGGACAAATTCACAATAGCTACACATCCCTATTGAATTTACAACTTCGAGAATCAAGGCGTGTTCTTGGCGGGAACTTTATCCACGAACTTTCGTAGGCTGCTCGAGACACGAATTATTTGGTCACCATAAATACCATAAGCTCCAAGTTTCGAACATGCCGGTAAACTTTTTCCAAGCGAGTCAATCGTTCGAAATGACCTTCTCGATTGCGTAAGTAATATCGTTTTCAATTCCAAACATTCCTAATTTATGTTTCGAATTTATTCATTTGTTTGGTCATAATAAATTATTGATTAGTTTTGTTTTTTAAAGAAATTATGCGATATAGGCGATACTTTGTGAAAACTTTAAATTTTGCCGTTTTCTTACTATTCTTATTGCTGCTCTTCTTCTATTTATCTTAGCGTGATGTTATATAGCCTATAACCTTCGATAAATGGACTATCTTACAATGAAAGAATTCAAATCGGTCCATTTCTGAGATTAACCCGTTCAAAGAAACCAACAAACTCTTCAGCTTTAGGACAACATAATGATGACTTGTATCTATTATGAATATAACGAAATTCATTTTAAAAAATAAACAAGGTCTTATTCCAAACTCAGGGTATTACGGACAGACTATATTCACAGTCCACTGGTTCTCAAGTAGTGCACGCTGCATTTGAAGATGTAATTTATGCATTTTGAACAAGACGCGTTGTCGCCGATACGGGCCACGGAACAAGTGGGTCAAATATGACACAGTTTGGGTGTCGTGTGAGGTCGATGTGGTCATATAACATGTTGATGATATTAAGGGTGGAACGGTTAAAGATATTACTTTTAGATATTAGAATTTTGAAAATTGATTTTTAGATTCTTACAATCAAACTAAATATAAATAATTTAAAACACAGTTAACTAGATTTATTCCTCACTTCTTACTGATATGTCGTAAAAGGCGACTAACGTAAGTTGACCTGCGGTGAATCCGGCTGAATAAAATAGTGCAAAACTTATTTCTTACCATGGCGTCGTAAAAGGCGAAAGGCCTTTTGCGACGCAATACTAATACGTAAAAGGTTAGTTGACATCGGGCAGGCGGCCGTTCCTAAAATAACAAAATTAAGCTGGTTCCGGTGGACCCCCCTTAGCTAACTTTCTTTACCTTCCTATATTTATTTACCAGATTACTAAAAGTAGATAAAAAATTACGTTGCGAATTGTGAACTTCCATATTTCAATAAGGCCCATGTAGACCCCCATCGAGTCTATGGACCCCTTGGGTTCCACCTAGGCTACTTTGGAAACTTGTGAATTAATAAACATCCCGATAGAATCTATTAAATTCAATTCAAATAATATGGAAAAAATAAATGGGGACGCTAGTGGTGAGCCCGCATAAAATTCAAATTCAAAATTTTCTTTATTCAAGTTAGCTTTTACTATCTATTTCGAATCCTAAAATATGATGAAGCTACCCCTGATTCGGAAAAGTGCTTTTACCGAGACTAATAAGAAAGTTGGCGGTTAGAGACAACGACGTAGGTAGAATCCAGCTAGGTGCATAAACGACCTCAAGAAAGGTTCAGAAGTCTATGGATTTAGGCAGGACAAGATCTTGTGCGGTGATAATCCTTTGAAAAACCTTTGTCCAATGATGGATATCTATTGGTTGAAAAGTGAGAGAGTGATTTGAGTAATCGCTGATTACAGTAAAATAATTTAATCATAACTTCTGTAATATTTGTTGATTCCAAAACTATCGATCGCTGAAGGTATTACCAATATTTGTTATGACTGCAAACGTTTGTTATGACTGGAAATCAAATTGCGAGCCCCCGCTTATACAGTAATGGAATTGCAATTATATTCCATTGGAACATGACTCGTGAAGCATATTTCGACTGTATTTAAAACTCTAATATATAAATGAAATGATCGACTTTAAACAAAGTTCGTACTTTACGAAGAATCTACTAGATTTTAATAAATTTATACCACTCTCTACTCTTATTCTCTACTCTACTTTATATATAACTAGTAATATCCCGCGTTTTCACTCAATATTTCAACAATATTGCCTATGTTTTTCAGTAAAGATGCAGCTTTGAAAGAATTTTTGAAATCGGTCCAGTATTTTTTGTGTGAAAAAATTACAAACATACATACAAATTTTCCCTCTTTATCATATTGGTATATATATACATTGCCAATGCCAATTTTTATATTTATAAATTTGATTTTTATATTTATAAATTTGTATACAAAAGTAATTATCACTATAGTAATATTTTACTTTATACATTTTACATTTAGCATTATATATATTTTCTATTTTACTTTATCGCGGAGTATTTAAGTATTTGAGTATAGTAAAATAATTTTATTATTACTTTTTTATTGTGGATCTCCGCAAAGTAACGTCTAATTCTATAAATTCTTGTGCTTAATTCTGTATACATTTATGCACATATGAAATTAAATGACTAAAATTGCCGTGGGGTATCCGGCTGAGTAGAATATACCTCCCTCATTTCTTACCGAGATGTCGTAAGAGGCGACTAAGGTATTTCGACCCGCCGTATGGTATCCGGCTGAGTAGAATAGACCACCCCCTTCTTACCCAGGTGGGGTAAATTACGACTAAAGTGAGTTGACCCGCCGTGTGGTATCCCACTGAGTATACAACCCTCTTTCTAGACAACCGTCTTTCTAACCGATGTGATATTAAAATACGACTAAGGTAAGTTGACGTCAGGCCGCCGGTCGTAAAATACGAAGCCAAATCATGTGTGCCGACCCCACTTATAGTGGGATAAGGGCAGGAGAATGATGAAATTAAACTACAAAAATATACTGTAAAGCAAATGTAATTTCGCTGTCTTTATCATATTCCTATTTATATAGCTCCAGGGGTGAAGGCAAAATAAACGACGACGTTCGGACGAGAAGCAAAGACAAACAAAGCTTTCGCATTTATAATATTAGTACGGATTATATGAAAATCTCGTAAGCAAAACGAGAAAATATTACCATCATATATTAAAGTCTGTTATAAGTACCGCGGAATCATCTCCGGGCTTTCAGACGTTATGCTCCCGAGGGATTAAATTATCGATTCTATCAGGTCGCAGTGTAGGCGGATAACGTACCCTAGATTTATGTTGATAATCTAGACCGAACTCAACATTTTTGTGAGAAGGCTAATACAGAAAACCTACTATTAAGGAATACTTCACTACATAGAATAAAACAAAGTCACATTCTTTGCTTGTCCCTATATCCCTATGTATGCTTAAATCTTTAAAACTACGCAACAGATTTTGATACGGTTTTTTTTAATAGATAGAGTGATTCAAAAGGAAGGTGTATAATAACATTCAATACAGTGTAGAGAAATACTGTAATTTTTGAGGTTTCTAAAGTGATGTCGTAAATAATTAGATTTTTTTCCGCTTACATTGCAAACTCAGGCTAAACCCTACGAGATTTATCAAAATGATGTACTAAGTATTTGTACACCTTGAAAAGGTCTACAGAAAAGTCCGCGATGGTATATGTCTATCTCTTATGGACAACCCACAATAGCATTTTTTGTCTTTTACTTTTTATGAAAAATAATGCCGTATGTTCAAAGCAATTTTTATACAATAAACATTAATCCTTATCTAATTAAGTACCTTAGATACATTGGTTATTTAATATAGATCAATATGGCTGTTTACAGCGTGTAATTTAAATAAACATTTTAGAAGATATTACAGATTTAAAATGCAGGGTCATAGCAGTTGTTTTACTCCAAATTTAACGCGTGCGGGCCACGGGCAGTAATGAATAAATCAAAACTGCTGTATCGATTTTAATAAATTTTTTCAGTGAGTGTCATGGGCTATATATTTTATACCTGTGCGAACAGGGGCAGGCCGCTAGTAAATGATAAAAACGTCTGGATGTAGCTACTCTTCGACCCTGTACAAGACAGTAATAACTAATATAACTAGTAATAAGAATTATATTTATAAAAGAGCTTCTTGCTGGCTCTTCTCGGTAGGAACAGCTTTCCGAACCAGCAGTAGAGTTGACGAGTCAAAAGCACTTGTTTACAAGTTTATTTGAATAAAGAATATTTTGAATATGAATATCAATTGAGCAAACAATTGTGTTGTTCAAAACTTATAAGCTAATGCAAGCGTAATAATATTCAGTTTTGTTTAATACTCTGTGGTTATTTTTATATCTCACTTAAGTTAATTAATCTGTGACGCTTCTCTCTCTTCCTGTGTCTCATAAAACTTTATCAATAATATATTCATCAATCCTCCTGCCCTTATACCAATCTAGGTGGGGTCTTTTTTTATAAATATATTGTTCATATTAGTCGTTACCTGGCACTAAGTAACATTGTAAACATTGTTGACTATTGTTAGCCCTCGCACAGGCTTAGGTCTATTTGGGCTGCATATACAAACAGCAAATGAAGCTAGTCTGGTGCTTTCTACTCTAGTTTAAGTGTAAAATCTACTGTTCAATAAATAAATAAAATAAAAATTGTTTCCAGACGAAGTGGACGTCATCGGCTACACGTCTAACCAGAGCGACAGCGAGTCGCTGGTCTCAGGTCATAGTGGAGACAGCGGCGTGAACGTCGCGCGCGGCCGGTCGCGGTATAGTGGCAAGCCGACACGCGCGAGGTTTACTAGGGTCTAGGTAAGTATTTTTATTCATCTTAGGACACATCAAACAGATAGTGGCAAACATGTTTTCTAGGGTCTAGTTTTTACACATGTAAAGAACAATGGAAAAATATAATTATTAAAAACGAAACTAAAAATTAAAATGCTTGTCGTAAGTAATGTAAACTTAAAGAAATTAAAATGACAACCAAAAAAAAGAAAATTGTAATAATAAAATTCCGAAAACTAGACACTTTCTGAAAAATGTTTGTGCGTAATAAAAGCTTTGTTTTGCAATTTTAAGAATACAAAAGTTTAGAATATATTATATTGCTGTAATACGCGATAAAATCGCGCGTTTATCGCGGATTATAGTCAAATAATATTTTCTTTCTTTTGTATTATGGATCACAAAGTCACGCCTAATTTTATGAATTATAAAAATTTAATAAGAAAAATTATATAATTTATAAAATGAGGCGTTACTTTGCGGAGATCCAAAATACAAAAGTAATAATGAAATTATTACTTGTGTAATAAGTAATAATAAAATTATTACTTGTGTAATAAGTAATAAAAAAATTATTACTTTTGTAATAAGTAATAATAAAATTATTCCTTTTGAAGAAAAATTATATTATGGAAAGAACTTCTACCGAGTCCTCTGAGAAATAGAAAAATTTCTGTAAGCAGTAAAGTGCATTTAAAAGAACTAGTTTAATATATTTTAATTTACTAAAAAAGTATTATTTACAATGGCAACATTTATTTCCAGGTGAGAGGTGCGCGGCGCGAGCGCGGTGCGGTTTGCGCGTCCGCAATCGCGCGTCTATCTTCGTATAAACAATACAATCGTAGGACATTTTGTTGGTACATGTACTGAGGCGAATGTTGTTCGTGAGTGGGGGGCCGTCCCCGAGTGGGGGGCCCTCCCCGAGTGGGGGCCGTCCCCGAGTGACTCGCCGGTATCTGCGCCCGCGCCGCCGCACAGTGACACTACACTCCTCACAACACACTACACTCCGCGACCATTACCGAGTACAAAAATGCCAAAAAAATTGTAAAAAAAAACCTTATTTTCTCTCTCCTATACACTTCAGACTTGTTCGGTGTCAAAAGTTGGACTTTATACACCCGCTTCCCATCATCATCACAAAGGGGCTCGTTTCGAAAATAAGTGTATAAAAAAAATGTTCTGTTACGCCCCTAATTATACGAAGCGATTATCACATATTCTTTATTATACCTTAATATATTTATAAATTAATTGTTTATATTTGGAAGATACCTTTTAATCTCCTAGGTACTTATTGTTATTGATTTTCACAAAAGTAAATCGCTCTAAAGCGTATGTTGTATAAATATCAATTTTATATTTTGTATATAATTTTTTTTTCTTTGTATAAATTAATCAAATAGATTTTAGATCTGTGCGTGTTGGGCGGTAAATCTGACCGCTGCGAAATTATTTTCGGGTTATTATTTTTAAATGGCAACCCACCCAAAAATATGTTATTAACATCTAACAAATAAAAGGTACTAAATTTGCGGCTATGATTTTTTTTGACAATCGCATAGATCGCGTTTTTTTTATTTTACGTACCTCTTGGTTTTTTATTGTGTTGCTGTCTCTCTCGATCTCGTGATGTATGTCAAAATGGCGTCAAACATCTAAAGAGAAAGTAACACAGTTGTGTCCAACATCGCTTACTAACACCGTATTGTTAAGTATTAATATTCAATGTTTTATGATCTCACTTCATTGTTATAAGTCTGTGCGAGTAATATGTCAAGCGTTTGTAAGTTTTAATCGGTTGTGTTAATTGTCGTGTGACAAATTAATTATTATGCTCATTGCTCATTCAAAGTTAAAGTAAATATATTAATAGTGTTCTTTCACAATTGTGGTTCAAACTCTCACAGATAGATGGCGTTAACAGATTGCTAGAATAAAAAATAATAGATTATAAAATCTATTATCTTATATTCTTTATGAAAATTAAATAATTAATTTTTAAATAAAAGATTTTCATTTGGTGATAGTCAATAAATAGATCTCATAGATCAAATAGATAATAATCAAATAGATCTCAAAACGAAATGAATAGTTTAAATGACCTGTTTCTACAAATCTTTAAAATGTACCATTTTTCAAATATTCCAATCTAAAAGGAACTGGTTAAGAATTTTTTAATCTGTTTTCAATATAATCAATATTACAACGCAAAAATTAAAGCTTTAAATTTTTAAATGTCTCTTACGTTATTTACTTTTGTTATTGCGTAAATTATCATTCCTTGCTACAATTACTCGCACGGCTTATCTATGTGGACATTCACATACCAAAAATAATATTATATGGGATGAAAAGCTGGACAATACACTGTGTTGATAAAAACAAAATACTAGAAGACATCTAGAAGATTACACAATATATTTTTGTTATGACTATTGTATCTTATAATAATAAATTGTTAATTCATTTTATGATGCGTGATTGTTTCATTATATAGATTCGTTTTAAACATTTTATTTGAAAGTGGCAACACTGAGCTTAGTGTAATCAAGGCTAAACTGCTTGTTTTTTTTTCTATTGCCCTCCACAAAAACATGACTGCGTAATGCATTTTAAACATAATTAATCCAATTAAATAGGATTTTCAATATCAGCTATCAATAAAAAATGGATTATTAGCCTCGGTGTGTCGATTGTCAGTTTACATTTGTCAGTTTTTTGTATTTTCTTTTATCGCGGATTATAAAAAATAATATTTTCATTACTTTTTTATTATGGACCTCCGCAAATTAACGCCTAATTCTATAAATTATTTCAAATTAAAAAAAATGCAAAGCAAATGTTAATAAAAATATTGAAGTCATTCATTTATTAAAAAGTGCATTACGCAATCGACCATACAATTTTTATTTTAATAATTGACAATAGTAGTATAGTACTGTAATTATTGAGTCTTATTACTTTGAAAATTCAATGTAAATTGTTTTTAGTATGGATGTTGTAATAAGTATAGTTATAAACGTATGATTATTGAAATGACAGTCTGATCTCTTAAGATAATGCGTTTATCGATAAGCCGCGGTTGAGTCCTGTCTCCGTCGGACGCGTTTGAATATCTAAACCAAATTCCTTATATTACGTTTGAAATTCGCGCCAAAATGATATTGTCACTTCAACTTTTTTTTCTACGGCTATGGATGTAAGTCTTTTAGATTTATCCATTACAGTTTAATTTTAGCGTTCTATTTGCCATATATTTATTTAATTGGATATTTTAAAGATATTTCTGTTCAAATTTGGTTTCTCTCTTATCAGTTTATCAACGAGTAAATCTAGTCTGTATATAAATATTAACAAATTTTATTTGTACTAATTAGATTTTGGCGTAATTTCAAACGTAATATAGTTTGTTCTCGATGCTTATGTCAATTGTTTACGAGCTACGGCTTTATTAAATCAACTTATATGTTTGCATTGTATAAAAAGTTGTGATGGGCCAGTAATATTGTAAACCAACAGATATAAATTGTAAAGGGCCGCTTTTATTTAATATTGGATGGATTTAAATTTTTATAAATTAAATTAATTCAATACTAAATATTTTAGAATAATAAAATGTCGAAATTGTTATGCGCTATATTAACGAACGTGAAACTTCACTGGAGTTTGATAATCGATTGCCTTATCTGCGTCCGTCATATCCTGCCTCGACGTATATGATAAAAAATATATATGTATTCGTTTCGAAAATTATTTAATATTTTACATTAAATTTTATTTTTTTAAGGCAGTGCTCTGTCGATTTTCGTTAGAACCGTACCAGTGTTTCGCTTGAACGCATCCGATACTTCGCTCACCGCCCCGATGAAACCGGCCTCTGTTGCTGACGTTTCATTTGCAAATTGTCTATGGCTAGAAGCGGCGACGGAACGCTCGAAGAGTACAAATTCTGTATAAGCCCCTACTTGAATGTTAATTCTAAACGTTAATTTTAATCATGAAACAGGGAGAAGGTATCGTCAGAGTAATAATCTAGTGCAAAAGCGCGCGGGCGACGGTCGTAGCCTACGGTGCAGCCTGCCTTTGGTGTTGTCTCTTCCTTAACTAAATTATCTGTATCCTATTGCTACAGTGAGTTTATTTTGCGATATTTTCCTACTGTACTCTTCTGTAGTAGATGTGCCGCGCGTAGAGCGCCATTTTAAATACAGGTGTTTCACTGTAACGATAGGGTATTAGAAACGATGCGACGCGCTGTATGCGGGCATCTCATTAGATAATAAAAGTGTTATTAGCAACAAATTGCAATAAATAACCGACTTATGCCACCGCTCCGCACTTAAACCAACTTTGTCGCTGTAAATTAAAATTAGTCCGGCATTGTAAAAATATCACCGTTTGTAAATATTTGGAGCCAAAATTTTTATACAAATTCATAGATATATTCATGGACCAAGTTGAATGGGGAGCGGTGGGGGTAGTTGGCACGACTGCGCGGAGCCATACCACAGATTATTAGTGACACAAACCTGAACGCACTTTTTTTCACTACCTACATTCGATTTATATGTAAAAGTCACACTCGAAGTAGACTGTTATGCCTAACGCTTTTATGCTCATATGAAATCGCACAAATTAATGTCCAATAATTAAATGTCAATTTGAACTTAATGCGTCATATTTTAGGAAGACTATTTTAAAGTACTTCATTATAAATTTATATTTCAATTTCTATTTAAAAAATAAGCTCAGTCGGGGTGCCATACTTTAACCGCTACTAATGTTTCAGTGTGTTTCTAAACGCACAATATATGAAACTTTAGTTTCATTGGCTTTAGTCGATACCAAATTGCTCTATATGTAAGTTTGATGCAATTTAATAATCGTCAGAACTTCTTATATTACAAAGTTCTATGTATAGTTCTCTAAAAAATGTATGTCACCCCCATAGATTACTTTCAGTAACACAACATGCAAATAAAAAAATTTAAAGATACAAAGCGTAGTCAAAGGAAATTGCCTATAATAATAGGTTAAAGATGCCATATTAAATTTTAAGTACAGATATTTTCAGTTTCATACAAATACTATTTACCCAGAACAAATAACATATTTGCAAATAGAACTTTGGCTCTATTATATAATCGAATAGATTTATATAAATACATAAGTGCGAATCGCTATAATCGTATAATATAGAAAATAGGGGAATTTCTAATACGTAATGTCCAGTTATATTTCAATGTAAACGTTACAAGACTATTGTATTATAGTGTGTCAAACGCCCTATATTTCAGCTTTTATGTTCCATTGAAGGATATCGAATAAGACTGGATTTCCATCCAATAACATTATAGTGCGCATTCTAATGTAATCATGCCAGAAAGTTATGCGCACTAAAAACAAATCGTCTATATGCTAAATAAATCACGTAACAGATAACAATCTGAGTGACTTAAGAAATCATAATGCGTGTCTATGGTTACCATTATCTTTATCCTAACATCATATCTGAGGTCTTCTAACACAAGTGTTTATATACTTACCAGAAGATCTCAAAAACCTTAGTGTAAAAGCCTAAGCTGTTATGAAAATAAACAATTTTTATTTTATTTTTATCTGACTGGCCCGTTGGCATAGTGGGTAGTGCCTCTGCCTTCAGCTTTGCGGGTCGTGGGTTCGATCCCGCCGAACATTTGCTATAAATGAATTTGTTGGTCTTCGAGTCTGGGTGTATATTTGTATTTAAGTATGTATGTATGTATTTAAAATTATTCATATATGTATATATTCACCAGTTGTCTCTCATCCATAACACAAGTATTAACTTCCTTTGGTGACGGACGTCCGTGTGTGTAAGTGTCCCATATATTTATTTATTTATATATATTACGTATTATATAATTCATTTTATTCACAAGTACCTCAAGTAAGAATGTAGGTGTCACTTTGCCAGGTACAAGGTACCAGATGTCATTTTGCAAGTGACAGATTAATTAACCTTTGTTTTCTAATAATATAGTAGCAGTTTTTCAGTGCCTGGTAACAAGTATAAAACGATATTTTTTTTAATGAAAGCTAGCTAGATCGATTTATCGATCTCCTACATACTATGTTTCATGAAACTCGTTAGAGCCGTTTCCGAAATTCAGATTATATAAAAAATATATAAATATTTTTTATTTAAAGATTAAAAATATTTCTGTTACGAATACTTTACTGGTAAAATAGGTGAAGGCCAAAACATTGAATAGTCAAGGGCCGTACTATTTAAATGAACATTTCAGTACCATAGACAACTCGTAATGTCAAAAAATGGTACAACCGTATATCGAACATGTAGTTAGTAAGAGTGCGTTCAGAAAGCGTCGAAGATGTCAAATTCTTATAATCTTTCAGCTACTCAATTACAAATATAGTAATAATTAAAATGAGTATACGCAATTTTAACAAGTTAGTTGTTATTTTTAAGTTAATATAAGAATATTAACGTAAAAATAACAACTAATTTTATATTTTACGTAAACTTTAATTTTTATCATTTAGTCAAAAAACTTTAATAATCTTTAATAATTGATGATCAAGCTAGGCTTTTTTGGCAAGTTTGTAATAAATTTTTAATAATTTTGTAATAAGAAGCACGATATATGTCAAACCCATATGACAAATAAAGTTTACCAACAATAGGTCACAGTTATGACTTTTATTGGTAACATTTTTAGGAATTATTTTGCTTCAAAAATATACAGCAGTTGTGGTTAAAAAAATTAAAAGCACCGCTAAAATTAAGAAATATTTTATTGGAATATACAAATAGGTAAAATTTACTGTAGTTAGAAATTTAAAGAATATTATTTTTAATGTTTTTTTTATTTATATTATATTTGTACAGAGTAGGTAGGTGTCGATAAGTATTTGTTATCTGTGATGGCGACGCGCAGTCCCTCGTTGTCGTAGAGGCAAACATAGGTACTATTATGACTTCTGCTGATGTGATTTGGCAGCATTAATCATATAATTGATGGAAGCACATATAATTTACTATATGTAAAAAAAGTTATAGAATTAATTTAATAAAATTATAAATAAAACTTTGTGTATTATTGAAATCCCAATCTAACTTGTATATAAAAAATGACGTATACGTTAATATTTTTGGAGTAAATTAGTTTCTTATAAAAATTATGAAATATGCTTTAAATGTTACTTATATTACAAATCATTAATAATTTCCTGCCCACATTTAAAAGGAACTTATCACTTTAGAGCTTCTTACTTTCCCATTGCTGGACAACCGTCTCCTTCATTAGGAAGGTTTGGAGCCAAGACCCAACACGCTGTTCCAATATGGATTGGCAGGTGAAATATATCATAGGTGACAGATCTCTAGAGATGCAAATTTCCACACGGATAACGCATATGGATTTTAAATATCAATTAGGCACATAACATTTTATAGAAAATTCATAAGTGCCTACCGGCTCACACATGGGTTTTCCAACGCGTTTTAAAATGCTGAGGCAATAAAAAACCAAAATCATTTTTTTCTTTATATTTCCATACACATTTCTTTACAACGTCATCGACCAGCGATGGACAGGACAAAAGACAACATAACAATATTTTATGGTTGGAACTATTAAAAAACTTACATAGAAATCACGTGCTTTTAAATCTTTAATTGGCCTAAGAGATGACATCCTAATCGTCCAATGTCAGTAGAGAAACGCTATTTGTTATCATCAATAAATAAATATAAAAATAAATAAATATATGGGACACTTACACACACGGTCGTCCGTCCCCAAAGTAAGTAACTTAATACTTGTGTTATGGGTGAGAGACAACTGGTGAATATATACTTATATCTTTCTAAATACATACTTAAATACAAATATACACCCAGGCTCAAAGACCAACAAATTCATTTATAGAACATGTTGGCCCTCGGCGGTAATCGAACCCGCGACCCGTGGCGTCGAAGGTAGGGTCACTACCCACTACGCCAACGGACCAGTCTAAAAAGATCGCTTATATCATCCATGCATCAATTACAATCAATCATTGTCCTATATTTAGCATCTATCATATTTTCAGTAAAGTTTTGCTTCTAATATTTAAGTTAAGTATTTGAAATTTTAATAATATTCAATCTTAAAACATTTAGACGTTATGATTTGGACTTTTCTATTTAATTATTATGTATAATACATAAACATTGCTTAAAAATGAGGCAGTTAAAGTTGCAATGGTAAAAAAAATCACGTTATAGAGCAACACAATAATCTAAAATCTAAGTTCTTCATCAATAACATTTAAATGAGTAATAATGTGGATTGTCATCTCTTATATCCAATGAAAATTCCATTTTTTAGTGAACTAGTCGACCATTTAGTTCCAACCACTAACAAATGTACATATAATACACAATCAAAATGTTCTTTGGTTTATAGAGTCGAGGTCATAATGTTAGTCGATGGCTCATTCAATCTTATAAAGAAACGCTTCGATGATATCGTTAAAGAATATTTATAATTTTAAGGCTTGCAATACTAGCGGATAAGGTAATACAGAAATAAAGGTTTAAAAAGAATCATTTGCAAAATTTTAATTAAAGTCTCTTTTCATTTTGATTTAGTGAAGCGTTAAACTATTAAATCAATATAGGAATAGAAAACGAACTTTAAGATAATGAAATCATCATCTTCCTGCCCTTATCCCACTCTAAGTAGGGTCGGCACAACATGTCATAAACATGTTGTCACATGATTTGGCTACGTATTTTAATACCGGCCGCCTGCCTGACATCAACTTACCTTTGTCGTATTTTACGACACCTCGGTAAGAAAGAGGGCGGTTTATTCTACTAAACCGTATACCACACAGTGGGTCAACTTAGCTTAGTCGCCTTTTACGACACCTCGGTAAGAAATGAGGGTGGTACTATTCTATTTCGCCGGATACCACACGGCGTCTTTAAGATAATGAAATGAGACATCGAAAATGGTTTAAGCATACATTGTGAAGCAAGCAAACGACTAAACTGAGTTGAATTTGCATATTTGGAACAAAAAAGGGAAGGCAGTTGTAAAATCCCGATCACGAAGAAAGATTCAATTCCATAAACAAGAGAGATTAACGTGTATACAGTAAACTTGTAGCATTATTTGCATTTTTTCGCACAATCAAAACTGTATAGAGCATATTGTACATAACATACAACTGAGGTAAAGCAGTAAAAATGAAGATTTTAATAAATCTGAAATCTGAGATATATAAATTATTTCCAATATATTGAAAAATTGGAAAATGGAGAATGGAGAAGTGCGAGACTAAGCTGGTATGGTCATGTAATGAGGAGGGGTGAAAATCAATTGACCAAAAGAATTTTAAATATGAATGTGGATGGATGTATGGCTAGGGGGAGGCCGAAAAAAAGATGGATGGATTGTGTGAAAAATGATATGCATGTTAAAGGAGTGGCACCAGAGTTGACGAATGATAGAGGAGAATGGAAGAAGAAGACAAATTGTGCCGACCCCACTTAGAGTGGGATAAGGGAATGATGATGGTGATTGAAAGATTGGAAAATCATAATCGCTGTTGGTTAAGAATATCATATTCTTTAAATTTTATAGCTGGTCCTAAAATCAATGCAACGTATATTTGGCACTCTAAATAAACTAACATTATTAGACCTCGACAGTATATGGAATGTAGGAATGGCACAAAACACAGGTAAATATTATTCTAATATAATACATATTTATTACAAACCTCCGCTTACTTAACTGGCAGATGCGGAACTAAGTTAACATTAAAGAAAAGCGGGTTATAACTTCAACACATTTTTAAGATCAGGTACTAGCTTAAAATAAATAACAGTATATCCTAACGGAACATCTGGCTGCCAAATAAAAACGAAAAATGGATGTAATTTTAAAACATGAATTGACCATCCGAAGTCCCCTAATTATAATAAAATAACGTTTTATAAACCACATATTTATAGCAAAAGGCCACGCTGTCAAGGTACAAATCAATGTACGTTTCATATTTAATAACATAAAGATAAATTTTGTTTTGCTCAAAAAGGGAACCAGGATGTACATCGTCAAAATGCAGAAATCATACTTTAAGGTTGTTAGATTATGGAACAAGTAAAAGCAGGCGTTGAGGTCTTAAGGTATTGGAATGGCACACCGGAAAACTCAGCGTCGATAGACCCCCTACGAGATTGACTGGCGACCTTAAAAAGGTCGCGGGGATCCAAGCGACACAAGATCGTGTTTTGTGGAGATAATGTGAAGACTCCAGCAGTGACGTTTATAGGTTGAGAAGAGAGAAACGCAGGAATCAGGACCTTTATAGGTTGAGATAAGAGAAATGCAGGAATCTGGACCTTTATAGGTTGAGTAGAGAGAAATCGAAGTTTAAGCAACCGATTTTATCGTGTCTATTATCATTAATTGTAGTAATTTTCGCAGCGGGAGCTATCCGACTTTTATTATGTACGCAAATGCGATACTCGCATTAAACAATGCGGAAGAAACACTACTAACGTCGTCAAATATAATTTCAAAACGCAGGACTTGTTCCAGATCCTATATCGATGTTATGCTGCTTAATGGTGGAAGAGAATATGCTCCATACATTTCACCATAATCTCAATACCACGTGGCAATAATATTAGACAGAATCTTCCGTTTATGGAATAAAACTAACTAAGCAAACTATAATACAAAGTTGAAATTCAATTCAATGCGTCAACTTTAAGTGATTAGCTTTAAATAATCCGATAACATAATCTAAACTTAGTTCCGCATATCCAATATCACCGCATATCGTGTAATTGTGCACCTTTTAAGTTCACCTACAATTAACTACTTTATACTTACCGCCAAAATGAGTATTTATATCAACACATCTATTAACAGATAACATAATAATTTTTTTGCGTCTTACTTTTAAGCTCGCGTGAAAATCTACATGTAGTTTAAACATTCGCGTATAAATAAATTTTCTATATACAAATTAACTAACATAATACAAACATTATTAAATAATGTAGATAGGAATATAATTCAAATGTCAAAATAACAGATACAAAATCATAGAGTTATAATACTTAAGAGTATGGAAGCCAGCCTCAAATGTGCCATCTTTACTTATTATAAAAGAGTCCCTAAAAGCTCTCTGTCTGTATGTGATCGATTTTCTCAAAATCTAGTAAAAGGATTTTTGTAAAGTTTTTACTAAAAGGTAGGGGCAATTCTTCCGGAAGGTTTAGGTTAGTAATACATAACGGTTTCATTTGACTGAAAATTTGTCACACCCTGATTTCTATACGGGCGTAGCCGAGGGAACAAGCAGTACTTATTATAAAACAAAGACCCCAAATTTTGTCTGTCTATATGTGATCAATTTTCTCATAATCTAATGAACGGATTTTTGTGTACTTTTTACTAAAAGGTACGTTTTTTTATATTCAATCTATAGTTATTTAAATTTAAAAAAAACTGTGTCTCTATGTGATGGGTTTTCTCAAAATCTACTGAACCGATTTTTAAAACTCAGATTTTAAAAAGCGATTTTTTTACTCCAAATCTTCCGGAAGGATGATTAATGAAGGAAGTTAATAGGTTTCGTTTTAGTTTAGTTAATTTTTAGTTAATTGTTTTAGGTAAATTTTGTTGAATAGGTCGGGTAATTAGTAGGATAGTAGTTTTGTTGTAAATTTAAAAAATACACTGATTTCCGCGCGGGCGAATTTACAGACACAGATAGTATTACAATAAAGAGAAAGCAAATAAGGGTGTATCTGTCTCTCTTTTTTATGAGTGATTAGACAAAGATGAAGTATACGGGTTTCATCTTGCCTCCCCTTGTTTATTGCATCACTATCACTTACAGGCTTGTCTATGGCTACTTTGAATATAATAACTCTATGCACAAAATACAATAAGAAATTGATATTTCAAAATAAACTACATTATTTAAATTTCAAATCCGATTAAATTTATAAAAATTTACATCATTTAAAAATAACAGATAAATTTACTTAATTTTTAATTACGTAATTTGGAATAACGATCGCCATTTTGTATGGTAAAATTTTACTTAATTTATGATTTTTCTAACATCATATTATTGGGTAATCTACATTAATTTCATTATTATAATAGGATTTATTTAAAAATATCCTAAAACATTTGCTAAGATATCCCCGTAATAATAAACAAACTTAACCTATAAAAATTAATAACATATACGTAATACGGTATTTTATCTTATATTTTAGTTAATATATTGTTATCATGTAATTATTTAATAAAATCCTAACTGATGGTATAAAATAAAGTTACTGAATTTACAAATTTACAAACTTTTTTAACAAATAAAGTTTTTTTAAACATAAAAAAAATTCCAACTTACACAATATGTTGGCTGGAATCGTGTGATGTCGTAAATAATATATTGCCCAAATTATAGAATATATATAAACATATTATTCCTAATTATAAGATTTGAACTATTATAATTTTAAAACATTATTAATAATATTTTTGTTAATAATGATTTACTATTATAACACATTAGCAACACAGTCCTAACTTTATTTAGGACTGTGTTTATATGCCTTAAAAATGTTCTCTTCACACCAGGAATATTTAAAAAAATCAATAATTTTTCGTTATTTTAAATCCTACGCATCATCTACATTGTTAGGAATATTTAATACTAGGATGAGCATTTAGGAATACGTGTAATAGAACTCTTTGATAATATAAATCTTTGGCTTTCAACCTTCTACAACATATGTAATATACACATTTTTTTTATTTATATTATGAAAATAATATACCAACAATTATAATAAAATAATAATAGCAAAATAACATTAAATTCTCTAACGATATTTTACTTAATTTTTAAGACAAAAGTCAATTCCTTAATGTATCTGCAACACCGCAAGAATATAGTCTATGCCATAATTTTTTATCTCACGTTTTCATCTATGTATTTTTGTCTAATTTATTAGTACTTGCTAGTACTATTACTAGACATTTTTGTCTAAAGTAAAAATAAACAATTATATGTCTACTTCTTAAATGGTCATAATTTTAAGGGTAATTAAAATTATCATAACATCAAAAAACTATTTTATCCCTTAATGTGATTTAGTGAAGTAATCCCAAATTTTACGTCAAAAAAATTTCATATCAAATTAGAGACCGGTTTTTGGTTATCAGAATCTTAAAGTCAAAAAAGCCATTTCGATATTAATACTACCTATAACTGAGTTCTCTAAAAGGGTGATAAAAACTCATTCGTTCGTTTATTATAGCGTAAAGGATAAAAAATAACTTTTTGATGTTTCAACAAAAAAATTACATTTGTCATCTATAAAACATGGTGCTTTTGAAAAATCCTCCAATAGATCCATTAGATAAGTACTTCAGCGCTTCATTACTTTACCTTAAGCAATATAGTTTAGACTACACGTTCTACTTGTCTAAAAGCGATCTCCACGATAGTATCACGTTTTAATATTTGAACTAATTCATAATTTATTAATTATATCACTATTATAATAAGTATCTCTCTTAAGTACCATTCGAATATCTTACACTAAAATTACAAAACTTAAGCATAATAGAATTTTGAAAAACAGAACACTGCTATATGAACTTAATATGTATGTTACACAAAGCAAAATCGAAACCTAATATCATATGATCTAACTTTTCTACTCTATATGTGCAGTAAATACAGTATAAATCATACTTTTCTTGTTCATTGCTAAAGGAATGCAAAGGAAAGGAATGCTTGTATAAAATACACATTCAAATGCTTAGCTAAAATCTCAATAACTAATACTTCCTTTATCAGTCACTTATTTTTTAGATTTTTACTACAATAACCTTTCTAGTCTTAATTTCTTACTGTAGAGGTTGTCTGTAAGAGATCACTCTTAGTGATAAGACCACCTTTGCACTTCTGTATGTGTTCCTGTTTATTTTTATTTTTTTTGTCTTGTGTTTCCTATGTATTTGATGTGTAATAAAGAGTTTTATTATTATTATTACAATTTGATTTGGTTGTAGTTAAATGATAATTTCAAATTTGGGTAAACTTGAATTCTGTTTTGCAACATATGAAGCTAGACTAATCCGTGTAAAATGCAAGCGGTAACGCCCAATCAGAGGGATAGATAGATATTATATTAACAACTCACCTTAGTCTCAAGAGCAATCCTTGTGACATAGTCTAAATATTACCAAACTAAACTAATCCATAAGTTGAAATGTCAACGAGTTATTAATAAAATAATACGTTACATTAAATAACTTATCAACAAACACGTAACATCAAGTAAAGTCAAATAAGGTACTAAATAAAATATTAATTATCTTATAAAAATTAAACATATAAATATAAATTTTTCAAGCCAAAGTAATCTAGATAAGAATATATAATGCAATATTTTATATTCATATATTATAAAGTTTTAGTTTAAATGACAATACATTTGTGCACTTAATATTCGACGATTACTTATTTCTTGTTACACTTGTACGCCATAGATTAAAAAAAAAGTAATACGATCAACATTACACTAAAAGGAGTAATTAATATCATAACTATAACATAACAAAACTACACTACCATTAATCAAAGACAAACTGTGAAATTATTCAACTACTTTTAAACTCCCAGCCATTGGTCATCTTTATACAAATTCAATAAAAATGGTCTGAGAGTACCTCCTTGGAACAATTTATCTAATAAGGTTTTTTATAAAATTTGCACTATATTATATGGTTAGTTGAAATCGTGTTATTGCTTCGTCGATTTTGTTGACAAATATTTGAATTTACCTATATATTACTGTTTCATATGATGGTCAGTGCTCATGCGGATCTACTAAAACACAATTTAAATGACGCATTGATAATTCATCTTAATCGTACTAATAGGTAGTTTAGGAATTTAATATTCCACAAACCACGAGGAAACTTAATTTTGCATGATTGAATTCTTATCCAGGATTAGATTTACTCGATGTTAATTTTCAGTATTTGATGGCTAGTATATGATCTAAGATGGAAGCCTTATCCTGAAAACATATTAAACCGGTTTCCACAAATCTTGCCGATACTTTAAACTGCTTTGCGGTATGGCCTTGTGGATTTAGCTCGTTAACGCAACTCCGGTTATTCCATAGCAGGAATTCTGGTGTGTGATGGAAAATCGTTGAATTTGCCTTACTTATCATCCTGTACAAGCTTGACGCTGTCTTCATCTCGGCGGTTGGAGTGTGGTCTTCGCAAAGGACGTGGATGCTGAAGGATGGAAAACCTTTCCGTTTGTTGCGTAATAGGCTTTTTACTGAGAGCGGTGCGAAGGTGAGCTTCGCCTGTAATATACCATATCCTTTTCTTACTTTCATTTAAATTTAAGCTTAAAACACAGACTAGCGTGGCTAGCTAATGATTATATTTTAGCCGGTTGAATAAGTTAATGTTTAGCATATATACCTAATAACAGAAGTACTTCACCTTGTTTGACATTTTTTGTTAATTGTTAATGATATGACACTAAGTTAGTTATTAGATATAACCTATCTAATGCTATATATTTTTATTACAATCTAACATTTATATGATTTAACTGGTTAAACATGTCAAAAAGAAATTAACTTAGGGAATATATCACGTGGTGCTAAAGTGGTCGGCCTCCTCGTGGCGCACCCTGGGCAAGCTTAGTCTTGGCGAACGGACCACTGAGGGGTGGCCAATCCAGTTGTCCCTCTGATTAGCAGAGGGCAATCTGGACGGGCCGGGGACTTCGGGGGGGTTGGGGTGAAGTCCCTAATGAGCGACGGGTCCAGTTGGGCTTACTCTAAGTCTGGCTGGACATGGTTACGGCCACCGTCGGCGAAACCCGGAAGCCCAGCAATGGGAACGGGGACCTTCGGGTTGCGAGGAAGAAAACCTCTATAAAAAATTACCCGGTGGGGGCGGAAACGCCCACCAAGGCGTTGGGGCCCCTACTTGGGGCGCGACCTCTCCCTGTCGACCGTGACATAGCAAACACGGTGGGCAGGGAGCGATCGTGGGCAGAGATGGCCTCCCTTTGCTCTGCAGAGGAGGGCGGAGGGAGGCGGCGGAGCGGTTCCACGAACTGTTGTTCTGGATCCAATCTGCTGCTGGTGAGTCCAGGTGTTAGTGACTCGCCCAAGCCCATCGTCTGCCGCCCTAACTGGGGACCTTCGGGTGTTCCGAACGGGGTACATCGGACACCTGGCTTACAGGTCCCCGAGGCGGTCGGTGCATCTGGTGCTCCCGATGCACCGGTTAGCGGAGGGGGGGTTTCTCTTTCGAGGGGCCCCTACCTGGAGGTGTTTATTCTCTGGGATCAGAGCTGTCGGCGGGATGGGGGCAAAATGTATAATGATACCCTGTCCTTGCCATCGGCAGCGTGGTGGAGCACACAGATCGTTTTAGTCGGTGCGAGTCCGACATAACCGCCGCCTGTCCCCGTCGGGCGGCGGTACCCATAAGGGGTTTTTTCCTGTATAATAAAAAAAAAGGGAATATATCATAAGAAGGCTAAGGTAGTTAAAAATGTCGTGACGAGTTCAATCTGGAAAAGATATTGATAGAAGATTTACTTGGTAACCAATATTGTAGAGAAATTAGCTTGAACTAGAAATAAATTCGACTCGTAAAGTCGTTGTCAGTAGGTTTATATAATAATATATATCCTCGACGAAATACAACTTGTTAAAAATATTGCAGTTTCAAATAATAATGATATAAAATAATATAAAATATAATAATGATATATATAAAATATAATAATGATATAAAATAATATAAAATAATAATTATAAACAATTTCACTTAATTCTAGATATTGGTAAGAAATTCAAGTACATAATATATAAGCATATTAAGACAGTAAATGTTAATAGATAAATCTAGTCTATTTTAATAGATTTATCTAGTAAGATATACCTAGTGAAGATAATACAAATAAATTTACCTGGTAAAGACAAAGGTCGGCCACACAAACTCAGGTCATGGGACCTCGGAGACACCGATCTGGAAGACCTTGGCCGGCTGGGGGTATTGTTATTTTTGGTCTCATCATTTCTTGCGCCACGTCGAGGAGACCGCGAAGGTAGAAAATCCTGGTTAAAGGTTATATATGCTAAATAGAAACATTTAAGATATCCTAATTATCACATACAACAGCGAAATGAAACGAATTTGTCTTATAAGTCAATTCTTCAAATATCTTCTTTTACTAATCACCATTATTTCTCATTATGTAGAGAAAAATATGTCCTTGTAACTGACATATTAACACTTTGGGCGGAGCAACGTTATTACACCTCAAATTTGATAAACGTTAATCGACATAACGTTTATACACGTAAGCACAAAATGTGTCTTTTGAGCAATATGCATAATTGGCTGAAACTAGTACAGATTCCTTCATGCCATATTGCGCGGTATTAATTTAAATTTTTTGACTGAAAGCGCCGCTCCAAGTTAGTTTCTTGTGTACACGTGTATCAGAAGCAGAACGACATTAAACCTACTTTATTTTGAATGAGAAAATGTAGTGTTGTACTAAAAACATTTGAAAGCCCATATGCGCCGCTCAAGTGTTAATAATTTATTTAAAGATATCAGATAAAAGTGAAAAATTGTTAATGCACCAGCGAATTTACCAGATTTTTAAACGTAGGGTGGCAAACTTTGGAACACTTTAATTTCCAATTCATTTCATTCCATCTTGAATGATAAATTGTTAAAAATTACAAATTATACACAATCGAACTTTAGTATAGCTCAAAAATTAGCTTAAAATATTTCTTGTGTAGTTTCAACAAAATTGTTAAAATAAACAGGCATATAAATTATAAATAGGTAAAAATAATATAGGCATGTTCAAATTGTAAAAATAATATAGAAAATTAGTTTGTAAAAATAATATAGAGGCTTTCTATTACAGAAGGAAGGAAAAACAGATTATACCTTGGTAATGTGCAAATCCACCGTGTTAATGGAAAGTCATAAAGCAATGAGATAAACACTTAAAGAAAATAAACACCAACCTAATAATGTGCTACAACTGTGGTCTTACATGGCAAGACATGTACAGAAATTACGGGTATAACGGATTGGTAATCCATATCTATACTAATATATAAAGCTGAAAGTTTGTTTGTTCGATTGTTTGAACGCGCTAATCTCAGGAACTACTGGACCGATTTGAAACATTGAGTGTAACAGAGTCCATTTATCGAGGAAGGCTATAGACTATATAGCATCGCTTTAAGATGAATAGGGAAAGGAGAAGCAATAAAATATATTATTATAATTAACTCACGATAACTACTTGTAGGTTCAACATTTCAATTGGGGATAAAAATCTGACACACTGATTTTCATGCAGACGAAGCTACTGACACAGCTAGTAAGGTGTACTGAGTGATACCGACAATAGGCCAATATAATTAAATGAATTTAAGTGATCAATGGATCACTTAAACGTATAAGATAACTTTGGCATAACTCAATCTCCTCAATTTTTTTTTTAAGTTGGTCCCAACAACTGACGCGAAGGGACGCGAGCGCGAGCTCGGTGTAAGTCGAACTAATTATGTTCAAGAAACAAAAAAAGACAAAAACCTTTTTGTTTTATCTCACAGTTTTAGGTCAAGTATTACATTATTTTATAATGGCGTGTTTGCGTACGGTCATTGATCGCCCCTTTTTTTAAAAACGTCAAATAATGGCTGTAATACTTTACTGAATTAACAAATTTTTAATACTGAATTAAAAAATTTAAATATAAGTTCGCTCGTGGCTCGCAAATACACGATACATGTCTTCTCACGTCACGTGTTCAAATAATGTGCGGACGACACAAGTTATAATAAACACATGTTAGTAACCTTCTCCTGCGTGTTCGAGTAAGCGCTATACGAGACAGGTGTGTCCGTTGTGAAGTCGAAAGCGCTTGATGCACGGAACGACAGCGTGTCTTCGTCCAAGCGGCGAGAAAAATGTTTATTAGTATGTTATAGAACTTACTGACTATTGTGAGACACATATATAAAATATAAAACAGGCTACAATCACTTATATATACGATACTTATATAGGAAGCGAACAAAAGATAAAAATCGACGTTATATATTGATAGGTCGTTAAATACTCGTACGTTGCCATTCAACATGTTTATAACATGTTGTGCCCACCCCAATTAAAGTGGGCTAATGTCAGGAATATCATATTCCTCATTTTAATTTTATGCTAATTTTTTTTTTAAAAGAGTAGTATTTTCGTAACCACGTCACAAAGTGAGGAATTGGTGTATTAATTAATGTAATCTTTAATTCCATATATGAAATGTATTAATATAATCAACTTTATTATGAATACCTAAGTAGAACTTTATGATCGTAGCCCATTTTACACAAAAGTGTTAAAATACAATTAATATTATGTTAATAATTAAAATAGTGTTACCCCTATCTCTATTATTCATCTAAAATTAAAACAATGCTAATATAAAATATAATATAATAATAAAGATTATCATCAATACTCTATAAATAGAGAAATAATTAATAAATATAAAGCAGCAGTCCAGAATCGATCAATTAATATAATATTTATAAAATAAATAAGTAAATCACGTTAAAATACCTCCCTGAGATTCATATGTATGCATTTTTAACATAGTTATTTAATCATCCATAAATAATAATATATACCTAATGATTATTAATAATTTACTAAATATAATAGAATTATATAAATAAACATAAACACAATAAACAAAATAAATAACATTGTCAAATAAAAGCACAAAAATCTGAATTAGTTTTTTTATATGCTAAACAGAAGTATTTTGAATTTTCAACATTAAACACAGTTTAACTTATTATACAATTATAATTATATTATTATTTATATATAATTATATTATTAGTTTTATATAATTATATTATTAATTATATATTATTAAGAAATTACAGAATTTGTTATAGATAGTTGTCCGGTAGTTTTTAGTGAGAAAAAAATTCAAATTTTTCTTTGTATTAATATGGGCAAAAGATCTGTGTATTTTCTATTCATACCATGTGGCCAGCAGTTTGTTGGTGGTGGGGATCTAATCAGATGTTCGTGGACCTCTTTAAGCGTCATTGGATCGTCTTCGACAAAGTCTAATGCTGTGCTACCAAATTCCTGAAAATGTTACAATAACTAGCTAAGCTTTTGATCAATATACTGATAATATAATTAAATATAGATATTAAATAAATATTAAATGTATGGGACACTTACAAACATGGTTGTCTGTCCCCAAAGTAAGTAACTTAATACTTGTGTTATGGTAGACAGACAAGTGGTGCCATGGTACTTGCTTACATGGAACAATGCTTGCCATTGGTAGATGTTAGAGTGATTTCTTATGTGAGAAATGTACAAATCATTCAAAAAACTCAGAGGCATTTGCTAAATTCAAATTCAAATAGATTATTACAAGCTATTATAATTTGTCAAATTACAATGAAGCTATGAAGGTATGCTTGGACAAAGGTACTCTTACGAGAAGAACTAGCAAGAAAATAAGAAGTTAAATGGAACTAGGTTTTTCTTGCACCCATACTCAATAGATCCAGCATCTTGACTCCAATGATAAATAAATATTTCCAAATATTGGAATATTCTACATATCTCACCATCCATGATTGACATAAAAATACATAACTCTTTTAATATATGTCTTTGTTATGCTACAAGATAAAATGAGTTACAATTATAGACCATCCTTTTACCAAGTAACCGAACTTACATTGTAATTGAGGTAAGAACAAAGTAGGAGCAGAAACAATACAGTTTTTTATAGAAAAATATCTAAGCAATCAATAATTATGAAACCTATCATTTTTCTTAGTTATAATCTTTATATTTTAAATTTGCTTAGGAATATCATATGGTACCATGTCTATTAACTGATATTTTGATTAATAAGACAATAGGAATTCCAGACTACTTCTAGAATTGATTACTACTAGTCTATTACTAGAGTAGATTGAGGATAATTCCACAACTATATCAAAGTTAAATTTAGACTAAACTATTTTATATAGATATAAAGTATTGTTATATTTACCTGGGACATTAGTATAGTATCATCAGATTCACATTCCTCTGCATGACTATCTATTAAACTCTCTCTGCTCGCCATTACTTGCTGTAAACATTACATGATCGAATAATTCATTGTATTACATACATGCTTACATAAGGTTTGACTTGTACCTGTAAATACGGATTATCTTGTCTAGAAAGTCTGAGTGCCTCCATATCTTGAGCTATATTTCTCGTACGGCCAGGAGTCAAGAGTACAGCTGGCGAAGCACTCATGTTTGGAGCTAAAACTGTAGTAAATGACAGCCTTTACAATTCTGTTCGAGATTATAACATTCGTCTTATTTGTTATTAAAAAACTTTACGTACCAGACAGGGAATCGTTGCTGCCCTGCATTTTTCACGTTAAGCAGCTTAGAGCGATTGAAATAAAATTATATTCATTTAACTCGCCATGAAGATATTTTTTTTTACGCCGAAGCGATAGATTTTATATTAAGATAATGTATGTTAATGTATGATAACTAGAACACTTTTTACATAAATGATATATTCGTAATGGTCGCAATGGTGGAATTTCGGAGAATAAACAACATTAATTCAAATTTTTAATTCGCAAAAAAATGTGCGAAGACGACCAATAGACTGATAAACAATTGACAGCTATCTTTTTAAAATAATCAATCTTGTTAGGCAAAAGTCATCCTTCATACAGTCTGTCACAGATAATTATTAATTTTAGTAACATATAAAAAAAATGATTTTTTTAAATTGCTACTATAATATATTTTGTTACGTTTATGACAATATTGTAAATGAGAATTTATTGACGCAAATTGCAAACGAATAGCAAATTATTAAAGGTTAAATTCTAGCGTTCTTTACAGTGACCTTCTAAATTCTTTCACGCTCAGTAAAACTATAATAATCGTCATGAATCATACTCTAAATAGTATTGTTTTTATAAAATAATTTGAATAACTTTTGTTTTCTTTATTTATTTAAATAATATATTCAATTGCGATGATTAACTTTCATGTCGAATCACTCATTGAAAATTCCATAACATTGCGATGGCGCTTTTCGTGCTTGGCCATTTTCATGTTTAATTACCATGAATTAAATTATGGCAGTATCTCCTACTGCCATGGTTTCACATGTTATTTTATATCGCAAAACGCTTACATAGATAATACGCTTACATAGATATATAGGATATAGAACGCTTATTTGACGTCTTTCAGCGAGTGTAAATAGGCACCTTTTCAAGGGCGATGCATTTTATTTCAGCAACTAATAAATTAGGGAAATAAGCAGGTTGAATGAAGCTTGATCAGAGTATATGATAGTTTTAAAAAAGTCCGTGCTAGTGCTATAAATAGAGGAGCACTTTATTTGTAGCAGCATACAGCAAAAAAGATAAAAAATTGAATAATAAATTAATGAAGGTCAAAAATGGAACACCTTTTAGCATATAGTACTACCACTAATACTAGCAATTACGAACGGCTCCGCCCGCGTGGATAAATTAAAACCGTAATTTTGATAACCATAGAAATGGTTAGTTAACCTTAAAAACTAGACATATGCTGTCGCGGACTTTTATTTAGAACTTTTATTGGGGAACAATTCCGTAAATCATGATTTTTGAATAACTATTTTCTCTTATTCGGCTTAGCGTGATGTTATATAGCCTTCCTCGATAAATGGACTGTCTAACATTGAAAGAATTTTTCAAATCGGTCCAGTAGTACCTGAGATTAGCGCGTTCAAACAATCAAACATTTGACTGGCTCGTTGGAGCAGTGGGTAGTGACCCTGCCTTCAGCTCCACGGGTCGCGGGTTCGATTCCCGCCGAGGGCCAACATTTACTTTAAATGAATTTGTTGGTCCTTGAGCCTGGGTGTATATTTGTATTTAAGTATGTATTTAAAAATATATAAGTATATAGTCACCAGTTGTCTGTCACCCACAACACAAGTATTAAGTTACTTACTTTGGGGACGGACGACCGTGTGTGTAAGTGTCCCATATATTAAAAAAAACACACAAACTCTTCAGCTTTATCAGCTTTATATATTAGTACATAGATGAAATAAAACACCTTTTAGTATATAATATATCAATTTATTTAACCTGAACAAAGGCACTATCTTAACCAAGAAGGCCCCTATCTGTTTATATTGGTTCGATGTGACAACAATTTTGTAAATAATACCATTTTCTACAACATTAACAAATTTATCAAAGCGAACGTCCCTATATACATCGCAATCAATGTAATTTGCAGCGGTAATATTTCTATAACAATCGCATATAGTAATTGTAAAATCCATATTGAAATATGTTTAAAATGTTACATTAAGTATTGTTCAATCTAGCATAGTTTCGTTTCTTATAGTTCGTTGTCAACGAGGACGTACTGGACCGCACTGCCGTAGTCCAGGATTCGATTCTTGACCTCCTTAAGCCTAGCGATATAGTGTTTGTGTATCTTAGTGTTGGTCCTCGTGTAGCGGAGGGCCGTTATCATTTTATCTACAGTGTAATGCAGCCACAGGATGTTTGTGTAAGGCTCGAAATTCTTCCAGTCATTACTGTAAAAAAAATTAAAAATATAAAAAAACTCCAGTTATGTTGATATTTTCCATGATTCCTATTATAGTTATAAGAATAAAGTTCGTTTAATGTTGTTTTAAAAATTTTTTAAATTTTCTGTAGTACTTTGTTTATTGATATTTTATTTAAAATAATTTTATTATTACAGTAGAAGTTCTTTATTCGTGGGGTATACGTTTCGTAAATATGTTGCGAATACAGTAACCGTGAATATGGAATGATAATTCATATAGGGTTATAGGGGAGAGGTTCCTAAGCGACGGAATAAAAAAAGCAAAAACATAAAGATCAGTTTAAAATAAAGGCGAATGTGGCTTACCTCAAAAGAATTGCCAAACGAGCTTTCGAATACGCAATGTAGACGTAGTTGTAATAAGATCTATTTCATTTATCTTTTTATTAGTTCACTTGACGGGGCGTTGACAAAGGATACCGAATGCTTTTATTTAGGTACATTTGTATATGTGTGAGCCGATATACCGATAAGATCCGCGAATAAAGAAATCTAAGACCGCGAATATAAGGACTTGAGTCGCAATTATTCAGTCCGCGAAACGCGATTGAAGGAAGCGCGAATAAAGAGGTTCTACTGTACTTTTGTAAGAAGAAAGGTATTTTCCCAGCAGTGGGTCATACGAGCAGTGTATGTTTCACTCACCCAAGTTTCTCCCTCATAAGGCGGTAGACCTCGAACTGGTAGTCGCCGACCGCGTCGAACAGCCCGTCGTCGGCGGCCAGGTCGTTGTAGAACGCGGCGCTGTCCGCAGCCAGCCGCAGCGACAGCCGCGACAGCGAGTAGTCTATGATGGTGGCGGAGACGCCGCGCCGCGCCACGCGGTGCGGTCGCCCGCGGAGGACGAACGTGGCGTACTGAACAACAGTTACACGGTCTTAGTAGGGATGTGGAAAAATAACCGATTTTTAAAGTAATCGATTATTTTATTAATATGATTTATTTTTTTTAAACGATTTATAATAAAAAAAATCGATTATTAAAAATTATTATAGATTATCATCTTTTTTACTCTTTTTTCGAACAGGTCTTCATGTCTTAGTAGAGATGTAGATTAATAATCGATTTTTAATTATTAGGGATGTAAAATAATAATCGATTATTTTATTAAAATAATTAATTTTTAATAATCGATTTTTTTATTATTAATCGATTTTTTAAAAATCGATTATTTTAGCATCTTATTTAGTCTTTTTTCGAACGTCGCGTACTGAAAACGGTAACACGGTCTTATTAGGGATGTTGAGTAATAATAGATTTTTAAAGTAATTGATTATTTTATTAAAATAATTAATTTTTAATAATCGTTTTTTTTAAATTTAAAACCGATTTTTAAAATATCAATTATTTTACATTATAAATCGATAATTGTATTATGTATCCGAACTATGGCTGTGACTTGGAGTAGAAAAAATCGACTAATAAATAATCGATTTTTATCCCTTTAAAAAATAACTGATTTTTAAAAATAGATTATTTTATTACGAAATAAATAAACGACTTTTTTTCAGACTATTTCAAAAGTTGTCTTTTTTAATATTAATAATTAATTACAATAAAGGCTAATTAAAGTGGACAACTACCGAGAAATAATATCAGATGCGCTTTTTGTGAAATTAGATTAAAATGTGTAGTTGGGCTAAATTGGTTTCATCCAAAAATTATCGATTATTAAAAAACGATTAGTTTAAAAAAATTATTGATTATTTTAAAAAGCGATTATTTTTTCACATCACTAATCCGAACTCATTTTAAAAACAGCGCATTTCAAAAAATTATTTATTTATTATTTTGTCTACTTTAATTAGCCTATATTGTAATTTATTTTTAATTATCATAAAAAAACGATTATTATTAATCGATTATTTTGATACGTATTAATCGATTTCTTCGACTGCAAGTAACATCCTGAGGTTTTAGCGCATACACGTCACGTACATTCGATATAATTATACAGCGATAGAGATAGCTATATGAGTGGCATAAAAAGAGTAACAGAGATAGAAATTACAGATCATGAACGACGCGTACGTTCGATATAATACGATAGCAGAGACAGCTTTATGTGCATAACATAAAGAGTGACAGAGATAGAAATTATAATTTAAATTTAGAATGAATATCGCGTACTGCAATGACTACGTTGTCTTAGCGCATTCAAGTATACGACCGCGATAAAGACAGCTTTACCTGGGTATCAAAAGGAGTGACAGAAATGGAAATGACAATTTATATTTAGAATGAACATCGCGTACGCTCCATACGACAGAGACAGTTATATGTGCATAACAGTAAGAGTAACAGAGACAGAATTCATAATTTATATTTAGAATGAACATCGCGTACGCTCGATACGACAGAGACAGTTATATGTGCATAAGAGTAAGAGTAACAGAGACAGAATTCATAATTTATATTTAGAATGAACATCGCGTACGCCCGATACGAGAGACAGCTTAATATCTAACAGAAAGAGTAACAGAGACAGAAATCATAATTTATAGTTAGAATGAACATCGCGTACGCTCAGTAAGATAGAGACGCTCGATACGATATGTGCGTATCAGTAAGAGTAGATAGAAATAGTATGATAGTAACATTAAAATCCCTTATTACGTATAATTTCAATGAATATTTAATTCACTTATTTTTTCTACTTCATGTCGAGGGAAATTCGACTTATAAATAAACATTAAAATTTAATTTTATTTAATTTTGCAATTTTTATATATACCTTCTGGTCAGTGGGCGATATCAGCACGTTACCCCAATGAAGGTCGCGATGTTCGAACTGAAAAGCCTCCTCGGCAACCGCTAGACCGTATGCAACCTGGAAAAAGACAAACAGATTAAGATAAATACCTAGTTATGGTACAGATTGCATCATTATCTGGATCATTGGCGCAGGTAGCTAACTTCAGCTCCGATGAGGCGGGAATCGAACCCGCAACTCCCGTCGATTAAAGGGTCACCCGCGCCAAGGCCCATTCAACGTTGCTTTTAATAAGTATATTAGGATCATCATCATTGGTTATGTCGGGTCGGCACAACATGTTGTCACAGATTGGGCTATGTATTTACGATCGGCCGCCTACCTGACGGCAACTTACCTTAGTCGTATTTTGCGACACTACGGTAAGAAAGAGGGTGGTCTAGTCTACTCAACCGGATACCACACAGTGCGTCAACTTACCTTAGTCGCCTTTTACGCCTTTTTTTTCGCCTTTGGTAAGGAATCAGGGTGCTCTATTCTACTCAGCCGAATAATAAGTTTATTAGGATATTAAATAAAAAAATATATAAAGGCTTGAATATACATAAGGAAATAAAAAAAAACGTGCGTTAAAATAAACCAATAAACACACAAACACAAAAAAAAACACTGGAACAGCAAAAGCGACGCGCGACAACCGCGAAGGATAAGTGAAAATCTAGTCAAGAATTGCAACTTGATACTAGAGATTCACCCATCTTCCGAAGCCATCTTTGCACTCATGCAGGCAGTGGCTGAAATAAAAAAAAAATAGAAAAAAAATCATTACTAATATTATAAATGTTTATTTATTTATTTTCTTTATAGTTCATATAAGAAAAAGTAAAAAAAAGAACATGTTGTACATGTTCTATTTTATGCGGACTTATCCCTAAAAGGGATATCTTCCAGTCAACCCTTACGAGTAACAGAAAGAAAAGGACAAGAAGTAAAATACGGGTAATATAGAGAAAAAGAAAATAAAAATATTTAAAAAACTAAATAAAAAAATTAATATTTGCACACTTAAAACAAAAGTATAAAAAAATGCAATATAAATAAAATTATTTAAAGTATTTAATGTATAGTTATAAATTAACTTCGTTAAATAAGATGCTACTAATATATATCTAATATAATGTTAAAGTTTGTCTGTTGCATTTTCACAGGTAATCCACTGGAGGAATATTGTACCAAAAATTGCAGTACAATTAAAGCTTATAAACTGTACTAACATACAAAAAATATCCTTACCAGACGTGAATAACTTAACAAGTTCAATAGACACACTTTTAAATTTAATTTAAATATATAAATTAAAAAGTGTGAAAGCCTTTTGTAATTTAATTTTATTTAAATATTCACAAGTTTGTATGTGCGATATCAACTAATCACCGAAATATTCACCATATAAAATAGGCGACCCTAATGTCTACTATGGTTAAACATATAAAACGACGTTAGTCGACTTATCAACATATTCACGCCTGATAAGGAAATAAATTCCCGCTTTTCCCTTAGGAACTGGTGAAAAAAAAATTGAGGTTACTTTAACAAATTATAATAACATACTAGGTAAGTTTTAATTACCACTATGCAATAGAAAAAAAAACAAAAAGTTTAACAAAATGTGCAAATAACTAATAACAAATCACAACCCAGTAACTGTTTCATGCTTAAAATAAAAACAGATTATTTACATTAAAACTTGACATTAGAACAATGAATATAAAAAGTTAACATTTATAGTTAAAATGGATTTTGTTAAAAACTTTAAGCGTATGATTGCAGAGACCCTCAAAGTATATATTAAGTAATATAAATTTATAAATTAACTGTCAAATTTTCATTATCATTAATGAGCAACAATTAACATTAACAATAATTCAAATTCCGCATTAAAAAAATAAATTGCCAAATTCAAACTCCTAATCTTTTAAAAAGATGTCATTGAAATTAGTTTTCTCTCATTAATCAATTTACACTCACAATAGAATCTAATATAATTTGTGAATTTCATCAAAAATAATGATGAGTATTTCATGATATTGAAACTAAGTATAACTTTAATTCTTTACTTCTTATGAAAGCTTCGGTAATTTGTCTTAATTATATCTGCTGAATAATCTTGCAAAATTCAATTACAAATTGATATAGATGAATTACTGAATTAAACAAGTGCTTGAAGTAAATTAAAATTATTGACGTAACAATACAATCATCAATACGAAATTTGTTACGTTTCAAGGTTAAATATAACGGGCTAAAGAATAGAAAAATCCAGATTTTCCTTTAGGAACAATTTTTCTTAAAAAATTATAACACATATAGCGAAAATTACGTTTTTAAATTGGGAAAATAAGTCATTTTACACAAAATATGAATACATGAATGTTAAAGTAAAAAAAAATAATGGTAATCTATTTTAATTTCTCTTACCAATATAAATACCTTCATTACCAATATAATTTTAAAATGCAGTGTGGTATAAGGCTGAGCAGAATTAGCTACCCTCATTTGTTATCGAGGTATCGTAAAATACGACTAAGGTACGTTGAAGTCAGGCAGGCGGCCCGACGTAAAACAGGTAGGCAAATCATGTGACATGTTGTGCCGTCCCCACTTATAGTGGGATAAGGGCAGGGGGATGATGAACACCAATATCATTTTAACGTAACCCTCAGAGTTACGCATACCACAGGTTGGGAGCCAGTGCATTAAGGGCATGTTTCACAAGTTACTGATTAAGTGTCGGACAGTTAACCGAAAAATAAACTAAGTAGCAGATAAATGTCTCTAAAACGAGACTCTAAAAAAAGAAAAATAAAAAAAAATCGCGGCTATTTTGAAATAGGTATTTGCTATCCAGCAAGTAAACAAAGTAACAGCCACATGATCTACCTGTTAACTTATTGGGAACTTTAAGTGATGAACAAGCCTATCAGAAACCTGAGGCACGCTAAATCCGAGATATGTGTCAGATATGTTCTGAATAAGCTGACAGTTTATTGGTAACTTGTGAAACAGGCCCTAAGTCTAATAAAACACATTTAAGGTCTAATAAAGTATTGAATAATGCATTTTACATAATCTAGATGTAAGACCTTTTTAGTTTTTATAAGAAATAATTTTGTAATGTTATGGAATCTTTTAAAAATATTTATTTAGTTTGTTTAGAATTACCGGTTACGTTTAATATATAGGGTAAGCTAACCTATTCTTAACATTTATCCAATTAATTGACACCCTAGCAATTTTCTTCCAAAAATAAGAAAATAACAACACTAAATAGTTCCATTTGTACCAATTTTATTAGATAATATCATAATTTCTTACTTTGGCATCATTAAGTACCAATGAAAATAATATGGCGACTAAACAGCTGAATGAAAAAGTGCACAAGATAAATTAAGTAATAATTTATCGTTTTCTTAAAAATTTTTTTTTTTTAGGTATGTAATCGTTTCTTTTAATACATAAAAACATAAATAAGGTACCCATCTGTGTGCATTACTTAGTTTTCATCAGTATTTTTGAATACTGATGAAAACTAAAGGTTGTCAATAAACTGGAATTTGAATTGTCGATAATAGGGAATTCTGTGTCAATATTTGGGTAAACCGTTTCAATTCGATAAATATCATAATTTCAATAACAAATAATATCCTAGTTAGAATTTGATTTTACTGGCAACATCTTACAATAGTAGTCTATATTTACCAAAATTTATCGTTATTTGGAAACACTGTGGAACGCTTATATTTATTTCTTTCTATACGCTCGTTCTAAAATTGTCAATAATTGGGCACTTTACCCTATATTGTAGAAGTTCTTACTGTTTTATCAATAATTCTGTTTATAATTTAATAATATAATAATTTTTATTTAAAGGCATTATAAACCCATACAAGAAAATTAAATTCTTACACGAGGAAATAAAATAATAATTATTTCCTGTTATTACTACGATGAACAGATAGCCAATATTTTAAGATCACATTCGGCATCCCATCATTAACTCTTTGTCAAATACAGTTTGATGAAGATTGGTTACGTTTAATATATGTTGTAGAATTTCTTACTGTTTTAACAATAATTCGGTTAATAATTTTATAATAATATAATATAATAATATAATAATATAATAATTTTTATTTAAAGGCAATATAAACCCATACAAGAAAATTAAATTCTAACACAAGGATATAAAATAACAATTATTTCCTGTTGTTACTACGATGAACAGATAGCCAATATTTTAAGATCACACTTGTCATATACAGTTTGATGAAGATCTAATTAAATAACTCTAGCATAAAGTTTACCTGCTGGAAGAGAGCGAAGGCCTGTTCGGCGTTGTTGAACTGATAGCTCTCGAGGTCCTGGCCTGCGTTGGCCAACTCAAGCACCATAAACTGCTGGTCAACGGGCAACACTGCTGGGTTGTCGTTATCAGAACCCTTGCACTCGTCGTATAACTCCCACAGATCGAGCAAACGAGACGGGTAGCTACCGTATACACAGCGTACTGCTAGCACCTGAAAATTAAAAATTAAAATTCAAAAATTTCTTTATTCAAATAAAGTAAACAAGTACTTTCGAATCGTCAATTCTACTGCTGGTTCGCAAAGCTGTTCCTACCGAGAAGAGCCAGCAAGAAGCGGTTGCTCATTTCAACATAACATAACTAGTTGCATTAAGTCATTACTATCTTGTACAGGGTCAGACAGCTCCACGCATTCTTATCGTCCAAATAATCCTCAACAGTATAGTAGGCTTTCTGTATCAGCATCTCTTTAACAGTGTTTTTAAACTGCTGTAATGGCAAAGCTAAAATTGATTGCGGAATTTTATTATAGAATCTTATACCCAAACCCACAAACGACTTTCGTACCTTTGCAAGGTACGAAAAGCAGGAGCCGCAAGCTTATGTCGGTATTATATACATCACCTATCGTTCTATAACTCTATATTTTGGAACATGGAATATCAAACAGGGGGATAACGTCATTACTCTGGCATTTCCGGTTGTTAACAACCTCCATGGTGTTTTATAACCATAACACCTGTAATATTGACTGGGGATTACCTACTGTGCTCATGTTCCTAACACATTTAGACTAGACTTACTTACTACTTACTTAAGGAACTTCGAACAAGTCATACAAATCTACATTATACAACAAAGTATTCAAAAATTGTCTGTCTGTATGTGATCGATTTTCTTAAAATATACCTAACGGAGTTTTATTACTAAAAGATGTAATTCTTTAGGAAGGTTGCATAATGGCACCTTCTCCGGAACGGCTAATTCGATATTGATGGGACTTTCAATAAAAAGATAGAGGAGGTTATGTAGCAAGGTATAGGCCACTTTTTATGCTATAAATCCGGTGGGATCGAGGTTTACGCGGCAAAAATGTAACGCTATTAAATACTAAAACATTAGCAACTAAATAAAGTTGTTAAAGAACAATAAAGTCTAATGATTTGACCATTGACGTATATTATGGTACAATTCTCTGCTGACTTAACATTTCCATATATAAATCATACCAACAAATTTGCTTACTAAGTGTTATACGAATTTTCATGTACTAACAAAACAAGTGTGAATCACACGTGTCATTGTTATGTAATTTTGTAAAACATTATGATGTCATCTTTCCTTACAAATTGTAAATCAAAGTATTCCGCCCGCGGCGGTTAGTGATCAAAACTAATGAACGAATTTCCATCAATAATTTGTTTTAATTTTTTCATTTCCTAATATAAAACTACGATAAACTTGGCAAGACTTTATCTGATTTCAGTTTATATTTGCTTTTATACTGTTAATATCTCACTTATATTAACTCATCTGTTTAATATTTTATACTTTACTTTTTATTTATTATATTTATATTATTTTCATCTTGTTTAATTAGGTATTAGGCAAAGATAGCGGTAATCGTTCATTCATACAAATGGTGTATTAACTTTCACAGGTCTTTTACACAGATTTAGATTATATAATATATTAATAATGTTTTTTTTTAAATTATGTATTCTAAAATGCTATGAGTTGGTCAAATAAATACTGTAAAAACTCAAGGCCAAACTGGGCAATAAGTTAAACTATCCAAAATATCTAATTATTGTCTGGCAACTATGTTTACTTCTCGTGCGATTTCAATTTTAAAAAACTATACTTTGACGGACGACCGTGTGTGTAATACCCATATATTTCTTAAAACTCAAGGGTTGGTCTCTATTAAAGCCGTATCCATTTGAGCATGCTCAGGCGTATGAGTCGCTCATTCGCCTGAGCGTGCTCAGAATAACAAAATGAAAATTTGAGTCGAACGCGTCTCAAACTGTGATGGCCTAGCGGTGCGACCGTGTGAATCTCTAGAGACGATCATGGGTTCAAACTCGGGCAGACACCAATGAGTTTTTCTATTAAAACTTATGTGTCTAATTGATAATTGCAATTTATCACAAGCTTTTCGGTGAAGGAAAACATCGTGAGGAAACCTGCATATCTCTAGAGAATTCTGGAGATATGTGTAACCTACCAATCCGCATTGGAGCAGCGTGGTAGGTCTTAGCTCCAATCCTTCTCTCTTATAACGGAGTGAAGAGGCCTATTCCCAGCAGTGGGATAATAACAGGCCGCTACTTTACTTTACTTTTTGCGTCTCAAACTAGACAAGACTGCTCAGTATAAGTTCGACTCCTTTACACTGGCTACAGCTGAAAATCAGTGTTGTGTGACAAAATTTTGTCACTCAATTCATACTGAGCTGTTTGCCATTTTCCTCTTTCTTTTTCTCATATTAGGTTTAGGTATTTTATTTAGGTATTATTATAGTTATAAGGTATTATATTATATATATATAAAAATGTTTGTATAAGTTACTGTATAAGTGTGCTGTGTAGCACAGGAAGTTGAAATAAATGTTTTTTCTTTCTTTCTTTATATCTTTACGTGTCCGTGTAGCTTCAGCGCCATTTATAATCATTTACAGTGCCATAACAAGAAAGAAATATGAATAAGATTCATATTTCTTACCCTCTATGGAAATATCTAAAGAACATTGCAGTCTTTCCATCTCAAAAACAACCGTCCACACTGAGCACATTTGAGCGTATCTTAAAATCTGCGGACACTACCTGAGCACGGAGCATGCTCTGGCATCTCCACTTGAGCGGCTCGGCCTCGCTCATTCGCCTGAGCGTGCTCAAATGGATATAAGGCTTAAGGGATATTAAATGCTCTACTACAGTGTCGTTAGTATGCAGATAAAATGCGGTATGACCTATTTCTCTTATCAGCAATAGTGACTAATTCGCACGTGTTGCGATACACGTCCTTGCTGACTAAGGGATTGTTACGTCAATCACTGATAATTATGTTTAAATATCGCGCATAACTGAGACAAAGGTTTCACATCGTCATAGAATAATCGTTTAACACAATCTATTTAGGTTTTGGTGATAATCAAACAGTAATAACCCGTAAAGTTATCAATTTTAACTATCGTGAGTAGTATTCATAGTTAATGTATAGAAACCGGCTATACTCACATGTTATTCTATCGGGTTAGCCCGACTAGTTTCGAAACCATACTTACTTATTACACTTATTCATGAGCTCTTTACACAACTTTATCGTGGCGGGAAACCGGTAGAATAAGACATGAGTATAGCCGGTTTCTATACATTAACTAGTCATAGCCCGATAAAATGTCAGTATTTATAGCGCTTCCCAGTTCAGTAGATTTGGAGAAAATTTATCACATACAGACAGATTTCTTTTGGGGACCTTTATAATACGATATAGAATAAAACGAAGGGATTTATGACAATAAATTCTACGCGTGCGTAGCACAACTAGTTATAAGATAAAAAGATTCAAGAGAATCAAGATTTTTAGTAGGTAAAAAGAAAAAATCGAATATTTTATGTGTAATAAATGATGAAGTGTTTCATCATCCTCCTGCCCTTATCCCACTCTAAGTGGGATCGGCAGAACATGTAACAAACATGTTGTCATATGATTTGGCTGCGTTTTACGACCGGCCGCCTGCCTGACTTCAAGTTACCTTAGTCTTATTTTACGACTCCTCGGTAACAAAGAGGGTGGTCTATTTTACTCAACCGGATACCACACGGTGGGTCAATTACCTATAGTCGCCTTTCACGACACCTCGGTGCGAAATGAGGTTGGTCTATTCTACTCAGCCGGATACCACACGGCGGGTCGACTTACCTTAGTCGTCTATTACGACACCTCGGTAAGAAATGAGGGTGGTACTAATCTATTCAGCCGGATACCACACGATGTATTTTATTACACTTCTTAAGCGATTAAGTTAGCGCGAACTAAGTTGCAGATTTAACTAGTTGCAAGTAATATGACAAAATTACTCATAAATCGGCATTAGTCATGGCATTGTAAACCTACTTGTTATGTGGGAAATCACGTATGGCACGCTTTACATATTTGTTTCTATCTAATATTGGCAAACGTTGACCGAATTTCTTAACTTTCGCTCATGCTAGACTCAATCAATAATTGACACTCAAATTATGGCAAACTAGCTTTTACCCGCAATTTTGTTTGCGTGGACTGTAGTCTTGGAAATTCAAATTAAAAATATTCTTTATTCAAATAAACTTGTAAACAAGTGCTTTTGAATCGTCAACTCTACTGCTGGTTCGGAAAGCTGTTCCTACCGAGAAGAGCCAGCAAGAAACTCGGCGGTTGCTCTTTTAAAAATATTTTGAAAAAACCCGTAGATTCTGTTCAGTAGCTTCCAACTCTACAAATATCTCCATCGTTTGATAATAGATGGCGCTTTGCAATGTCATCCTATTCCTGTAGAATTAACTGGATTTCTATAGCCTATATGTTACACCGGTATATATGGAATAATTGTGCGTAATTTTATCGCTATTCGTTCAGCGGATTTGCCGTGAAAGAGTAACAAACATACATCCATACTCAAAAATTTTCGCATTTACAATATTAGTAGGATTATGAAGTAATGATTTTTTATAAATGTTACTTTACAAAATTATATAGTACAAAAATAATGATTATTTTGTCATAATCCGCGTTTGTAAGGCACGTTTATGACTTTTATATCTTTTTCTGACAATGTCAATTCTAAGTCAATGTCTATTCAATAATTCTAATGTCTATTATGTTATACATCAATGACCAGACGTGTCTATGACGTAAATACTGTAGAAATATGCGTCACTTTGCGGAAATCCATAACGCAATTTTATCAACACGTTAAGGACATAAATATGTTTAACGTCAACACGTTATGAATCTAGCAATAATAACGTGAATTTATATGCATACGTCATACCATGTCGTAATTAATATCGATTCATTCACTATTCGTGTAGGTAACAAAATGGAAATCGAAATATTACAACTCCTAATTAGATATTATACATTTTTTAGTACTATGTTGTTAGATTGGTTTTATATAAAAATAGGGACAGTTTCAGGTTTATTATAAACTAGCGGCCTGCCCCTGCTTCGTACGTTTATAAAATATATAGCCCATGTCACTCCGTGAAAAAAAAATGATTAAAATCGATTCAGTAGTTTTGATTTATTCATTACAGGCCCGCACGCGTTAAATTTGAAGAAAAACAATTCCCCTCTCCCTATACCGAGAAGATTTCCTACTATATATTATATCTAAATTCATATACTACATATTTACTACAAAAAGTGTATGTAAATACCAATTTTGAATAAAATGTTTGATTTGATTATGTGCTAAAGCTGTAATAGCCCAGAGGTGTGACTCTTTGGAGGAGGTCACGGGTACAAACCACAGCCAATGAGTTTTTTTGTTAAAAACTTATGTGTCTAATTGATAATTGAAGCGGCGGTAGCGGAATGGTTAGAGTAACGGACTTGCGATCGAGAGGTCGTGGGTTCGAATCCCCGCCATTATTCTGCCGACGTGAACACAAGCATTTAGCTTAGCTGGAGGGGTTAACAAGTTTACTAGTAATTTGTAACCCAAATTTATAAAACAAAAAAATGCAATATCATACACTTTTTGGTGAAGGAAAACATCGTGAGGAAACCTGTATATATCTAGAGAATTCTGGGGATATGTGTAACCTACCAATCCGCATTGGAGCAGCGTGGTAGGTTTTAACTTCAATCCTTCTCAACAAAAAAGAGGGGGTGTATGCCTAGGAGTGGGGTAGAACAGGCCGCTACTTATCTATTCTTATGTGCTGTTAGCCGTTATGGCTTTCACAGTGTCAACTGGCGAAGGCAGAAGCATCATTGAGGGTGCCAAAAGTGGAGTAGAGCGCAGAAGCTCTTGTAGCGTTGGGGAACGAGATGTATAGTGGACAATTTGTATGACTGTATACAAATACTATATTTATATACAACCAACCAATCTCATAAAACTAGGACTTCTCTGAATACCAACTTTAGTCTATTACTTTAATAAATTTTCTTAAGAATCTTAAATCATTAAAATCAAAGTGAAAACACCATATGATATACCACTTACCTCATTGAAAACATCAGTTGCATTCTCTACAGAATGTAAATCCAAAGTTTCGACACCCTTCCCTTCATCTAAGTGTTTTTCAATCTCTTGTATAGGAGCGCGTAGTGCGCTCAATTCCCTGTAACAATAATAATAATTATAACCTAATTTTATTTCAACAAATCTTCAACCTATACTCCATAGGTTTAGGTACTTAACTAAATGTAAACAAACAAAACCATTTGACCCAAGTGTGCCATACATTTTATTGCAATAACATGATCTACAAAAGAAAAAAATGCATAAAAATTATGTCAAAAAGAATATTACTTATGCAGGAGCACAAATCTTTAATAAAATACCTACTAATATTAAACATGTAACCTCGTTAAACTGTTTTAAATCACTTCTCGCAAAATACATATTTGAAAATTACACAGAATAAAAGTTTAAGAAAAACAATGAATAATGAAAAATCTAGTATAACTAAAATAATTTACAGTCAAACGATAACTAAAACCGTTTAACGAGCAGGTCTTTTGGTGACCGCCTGATTTAGTTAAGAGTTTATGTTCTCATGTAAGTGGCCATTGGCTTTTTTTGAGAATAAATGATTTAAACCTATATGTCAAAAATAATTTCTTTAATGAAATATAAATTTCTTCATATTTATGCTTTTAGTACCAAAAGCAGACCGCCGTGTGGTATCCGGCTGAATAGAATAGTACGCCGCGATAACGCTGCGTAAAGAGCTCATGAATAAGAGCCCCGTATGGGCTTGAAACTAGTCGGGCTCATCCGATAAAATAAGACGTGAGTATAGCCGGAATCTTAACATTAATTAGAATAGTACCACACTTATTTCTTACCGAGGTGTCGTAAAAGACGACTAAGATAAGTCGACCCGCTGTGTGGTATCCGGCTGAGTAGAATAGAGCAACCTCGTTTCTAACCGAGGTGTCGTAAACGGCGACTAAGATAAGTTGACGTCAGGCAGGCAAATCATGTGACAGCATGTTCATAACATGTTGTGTGGACCCCACTTAGAGTGGGACAAGGGCAGGAGGATAATAAAATATATATTTAATAAACTTAAAAATTAATAATAAGTTAATAACTGTATAATGTTCTCAATGAAAGGTGTCCCAAATTACATCTCATATTTTAATAATGTAATAGTTATAATTATTCTCATTAAGGAATTAAGTAATCTACACTAAAGAGTGTAATTAATGTTAATTATATGGAAATTTTAATCTGTCATAATATTTTGAATACAATAATAAAACATGAAAAGAAAGTTTGTCTATGGTATGATCTGCTGATGGATTGTAGAAGCCCAGACGAGTGATTAAAGATGGTTATACCATTTTTATCAGCTGACCTCAATACCACTTTATAGAATTCTGTGACATTGTATAACTATTATTTAAGCTTCTAACTAATTTCGGGGACGCCTGTCGGTGCAGGGCGGATGGTCAGCTCCTATTCCGGACTATTCCACCCATTACTTAAGCTTAGCAAATTCTTTTGGTACTGGACAAGTGGTCAGCTTTTATTATGGACTATTTCAACTCTTTACCCATGTTAAGACATGGGTATCACTGCTATCCCAACTAATAATTAATGTTTTTGTCACCAACATTATTAGACAGGCTCAGAATCGCAATTACCAAATCATTTGTCAGGCATTGTCATTATTCTACACACAACCAAATTATTCATACAAAGTATTGGCAAGGGCCAACCGGCGGGAATCGAATCCGAGACCCACAGAGCTGAAGGCAGTGTCACTGCCAACTATGCCAACGAGCCAGTCAAAAGTGATATATTGAAATAATGTACACAAACATTCACACAATATAACTATAGACATTCCCTGCATATAACCCTGTAAAAGAAATGTTAAGTAGACACAAAAAAACTTACATAGCAATCACAATCTCCGATACAATCTCGTGGTAGCCCTTCTGGCTCTCTCCATTGACCTTCACGGTGCCCGCAATGGGAACTATCTTCAAAACGCGAGCGCGGCCATCTCGTGCACGCCACAAGAACACCTCTCCATAAACACCTTCGCCGATCTTGCGGCAATTTTTCAGAACCCTTAAAATAATGAAATAAAATAAATAATTTTATTTTAATAAAAAATAAATAAATATAAGGGGAAGTCTGAAAGTTACGCCCATTATAGACAAGACGAGAAGTGCAAGATTGAGATGGTATGGACATGTAATGAGGAGGGATGAAGATCATGTGACCAAACGAGTGTTAAATTTGAATGTGGATGGATATGTGCCTAGAGGGAGGCCTAAAAAGAGATGATTGGATTGTGTGAAGTATGACATGCATATTAAAGGAGTGGCCCCAGAGTTGACGAATGATAGGACAGAATGGAAGAGAAAAACATGTTGTTCCGACCCCACTTAGAGTGGAATAAGGACAGGAAGAAATATAATAAATAGATAAATAATTTTTGTCATATTAACATCAATAAATAACAAAATATCAATTAGGCACATAAGTTTTAACAGAAAACTGAAAAGCTGCCTGCCTAGGATTTGAACCCATGACATACGCGAAGAGGCACACAGTCTTACAGCCTGTATAATATATGAGAAATGTCAGCCCTACAGTTTCCAAGATAAAAAAAATTATTACCAACTTAAGAATAAAAATTTAATGTTTTTCATTAAATGTTTTATTCAAAAGTTTAAATTGGAAATAAATATACAAGTACATAATAAAATAAAAGTGTATATAAATTATTGAAATTATTTAAATTTATCTCAAAATTCATCTCTTATTAAATTAAAAGAATTATAGAAAGAACAAATAGTTGATTAGTTGATGGTTTTATTTAGAACTTTTTTTTTTATAGTGATGCTGTACATCATCAGATGGAATATGTAAAGTGCAGAAATATGTGGAAAAGAAAACTTATTTTGTTCTAAGAGTAGCTGCTAGCCTGGACTACAGTTTAAGTTAACAAGTAACAAAGTATATATCTCATTCAAATGTTTTACATTAAAAACAGTGTAAAAAATAACATGTATTGTAGGCCAAGGGAAAGTAATCCATTAGCAAATGATTGACAAGAATTTCTGTAGGTAGGTATATAATTAGTATAAATGGTGTTATCAAGTCATCATTCAATAACATATCACAAATCTACATAAATGTATGAGTAATATATCAATAAAGACAGAATAACAAATTAAGGCCATAAACTCTTTATCAAACAACATAAAACATTTTTTTTAAACTACCAAGAACAACAACATGTGTTGATTGATCCACCATCTTGCTTTTTATTTGACCTAAAACCTAAATAATATATAAAACAATTTCTTATATCACAAAACATAAGTCTAATTCCAGAAATAAATTTAAAATGATCACTCACGTATCTGGATAGCATTCATCAAACAGTATAACGTCTGTTTGATTACAGCGTCGCAAGATATAATCACGCGCGGTGATTATCCGATTCGACGTATCATTAAACTTGTCTAGCACAGTGACCTCGTGCTCAGAGTCGACAATCGAGAGTTTAGATAACTCGACAATCGTATCATCACAGTCTTCAGTCAAAAATCCTGAAAAAAATATGTAATGTAATAATACATTTACTAGGAAGTGAATGACGAACTTTCCCCAAATGAGTAATCGCGTTACGTAGAATCAACTACGCAAGCAAACAACATCTCAAATGATTTTCATATTTCGAATGATACTAACCTGTGTATTGCAGGGAAAGATGCATGCACTCTGCTTTAGACACTTTTATCGGAACAAAGGCCAAACCAAGCTATTATCCCGTTAGGGATAACGAATGGCAATCACAAGAGTTCGAGTCTAACACAAAGATTTACACGATACAATAATGTCCTACAATTGTTTATCAATAGTAGCAGTCAAAATCCACTTATAAAATGTAGATAGTACAGCGATAACTTTATAATAACAAAAAAATAAAAATTAAGGACAATAGCAGCGACACTACAAAAGCGTCCGCTTCCGCAAATGAATGTCCAAAGACAAACAGTAAATGAAAGAAAATAAAAGGTGACAAACTTGTTGTCGATTTTTACGTTGCATTTAAAACGGTGTTGCCAGTTGGGTCAGTCTATATTTACTAAAATAATCGTTGCTTTTAAATACAACAATACCAAAGCTTTGCAACTTTAAACTGCTGTTATTAATAAAAATAACATTTTAATAAAAAAATATTAATAAAGAAAATACCGCTTAAGTTTTCCGACGCATTTGAACATAGAGATATTCTTGAAACATTCGACTCCTGAAATAAAGACAGAGTAAATATGATGTTCGAAAAAATAATATTAAACAGTTCTTCAAAAGTAAAGATTTTACTGATATGATGATATTTACCCTCACAATTTTGATAGTAGATCTGCTAGGCTTAGAAAAGATAGTACTTTTACGGCTTTTAAGTGATTCATTGTGTAGTGAAACTGCAACAAAAACAATACATTTAGAGTTTTATCATATATTACAATATTAACAGCTATTTAAATTTTATGACAAAAATAAAAACCTGACATTACACTGAAACTTTGATTGAAGGTGTCAAATTGTCGAAAATCTACTTTTTTTAAATACCGTTATTTATAAAAAGTTTGAATCACACATCATATTAAGAGGAGGAGAAAAATATATATATTTAAATTTGTCTACTTGTTTAGCTTCACTTTTTAGACTCATTCATTAGACTCTATTCAATAGTTTTACTAAAATAGTGTAAATTATTAAAATATTCTTATTAAGAATATTCTTAATATTAATTGATTGTTTTGCTATTTTTTGTTACTGTCCATGTTTGTGTTCTCCCTAACCAGCTTTTAGGTCTAACAGCATATAGTCAATACAGAAAAGTTATTTTTAATGTTATATGAAATTTATAGTAAAAATATGTACCTATACTATTCTGCATTTCCATAGTACTTATTACACTTTGTCGATACTTTCGTCCTTTCCTATTTAATGGTTCCTCATCTAATATTGAACTCTCAAAGCTTTCATTCATAGTAGTGATTCTTCTGTAAATACTAAGAGACCTTTCCCATCTTTTTCCAGGTTCCAAAACTATTCCATACTTAAAATCTAATGAAGGTAACTCATCTGCAGCATTAATACAATTTCCATCACATTTTGATGATATGTTCTTAGCAGGAACTAATGAATCTTTTTTATTTGATTTGTCTATTTGTAATTGACTAGTGTTCATTGATTTACTATTTATTTGAGGACTATTTTCTCTAACTGATTGTCTATTAACACTTTTCCTTGATAACAATGATGTTTTTCTAGTTTTGAAAGATGGCTTTGACACACTTGTTCTACATAATTCACTCTTTAAACTTGGAGAAGCTGAATGTTCAGTTTGATTATATGATGTTCTATTGTTTTTTATTTTGACTAGAGATTCTCTGTCATAAATTTTAATGCTATCTTCATTATTTGTCTTTACTTGAGGTTGATTTTCTTCAGTACTGTCTATACTATATTTGGTATTATAAAGTACAGTCTTCTCAGAATCACAAGTACTAGGACTAGAGAATGAACTTTCAAATGAGAATATGAATGAATCTTTTATCATATCATTTTTTTTTCTTGTTGTTACATAACTTATACAAAAGTTTTCTTCTAATATATTTTCAGAATTATTATCATTTGTGTTTTCCTCTGCATACGATATGCTTATTTCATTATCCTGATAAGAATCAACATAACTTGATGATGCTCTTTCCAAAATAGTGTTGTTTTCTCTAGCATTATCATTAAAGCTTTGTTCAGAAAATAAATATTTATATGTTTCTTCACCTTCTGAAGAAGTGTCAACTAAACTTGGATAGGATTTGTGAAATACTGAGTCACTAAGATGTTCAACTTGTGTACATAATTGTTTATCTTGATCTTCCATAGAAGAGGTGTCACTATTGCAAGATTCATATAAGGTTTCATTATTTACAAATTTACTAAAAGTGTCTTCATGGAATCCAAGCTGATATTCATTTTCATTAATACTTTTATTATTAGAATATTCATAGTTAAATTCTTCATCAACTTTACTTGTACTATTTTGTTTCACTTTCTCATCTCTTATTCTAGAAACTTCAATATCTTTATCTACTTTACAGCTATTAGCTTCCTCAAAAGAATTTATCAAGGGTACTTGAGAATTTTCTGTAATACTAGATTTATTCTGACCTAAGACTTCTTCTATATTATTTACTTTAAAAATTGTACTACAGGCTTCTTTACTTAAGTATTGACTATTGTTATTTTTTATAGTATTATGAGGATTTTCTTCATTAACTTCAGTAAAGTCCAAAAATGACTGACTTTTATCATATTCATTTATGGTATCTACTTCTTTACTCACATTTTTGCAATACATATTGTCTCCAAAGTATTCATTTTCTGACTGAGGTATAATCAAATCTGGAGATATCTGGGTTGGAGATATTGCATTAGTTGGATTGACTCTAGGTAATAGACAATCATTTTCTTGTTTTCCGTCCTCATATTTATTGGTCACATTTACCAAGTTTTTTATTTTCTGGATACTACTTTCTGAGAAACCTCTAAATGGTTCTTCATCGCTAATTTCGAGAACAGATATTTGTTCACACTCCAAGGAATTATGTTTGTCAGTTTCACTGTGCTTAAAACTATTTTTAATTCTTCTAATTGCTCTTCCTAGTATAGGAGAACAATTTTCATCAAAATCATAACTTTTTGTACTTGAACAACATTCGGACATATCAGATGTATTTCTAACTTTCTTTGGAGTATTGAAATCTGTTTTTTTAATATTAATACTATCATCCACAACAATATCATTTGTATTATTTATTTGAATTTCCTTTATAGCTGTATTTATATTTTCATAACCATCTTTTACATGAAATGATATTGGGGAAAATTTGAAAATTGATTTACCTCTATATTTTTCAAGGAAAGGTGTACTACACAACGGTGAATTTTGATATGATTGTCTAATTAATTTGTCTTTTATATCAGGTAGAGTAGGGGTAAGACAACTTGAATCTCGTAACTTTTTTAAAAGAGATAAATCCATGCCAATAGATTCATCAATATCTTTCTTGTAAATGTTATTATCTTTTTCTATAAGTAAATTATGGCTCAGAACATCAGATGAGTTCTGACTTGAATTACTCTCACTGTTTTCTTTATCAGAATCTGAAACAAGAATTACCAAAAAATAGCAATATGAAAATAATTTCAGTTTAGTGATATACTTTTAATATCTCTCACCTGTAGCATCACTACTTGAGTAATTTACCATTTGTTTGCTCAGTTTTTTCTTTTGATATCTTTTTCTTTGGCTATAAATTTTAAACATATTAGATTTACACTACTCCTACTAGCAATAACAAAGATTTGGACATATTAGACTTTATATATACTTTAAAACTGATAACTAATAATATTTATTGATTATATCTATTGTTGTTTCTAGTCCCTAAATGATTATAATTTTAACATTGTATGAAAATTAAATATTGCTCCTTGGAAGTTAACATTTTGACTGGCTCGTTGGAGCAGTGGGTAGTGACCCTGCCTTCAGCTCCGCGGGTCGCGGGTTCGATTCCCGCCGAGGGCCAACATTTTCTATAAATGAATTTGTTGGTCTTTGAGCCTGGGTGTATAGTTGTATTTAAGTATGTATTTAACAATTATATATGTATATATTCACCAGTTATCTGTCACCCATAACACAAGTATTAAGTTACTTACTTTGGGGACGGACGACCGTGTGTGTAAGTATCCCATATATTTATATTTATATTTTGGCGTAAAATTTAGGTTAAAAAAAGACATATCAAATACTTTGTAGTATAAATGCAGAACACAATTGTGTAACATATTTTTATCGTTAAGAGAGCTTATGATAGTAATAGTGGATCTATTAATATTTTTAATAAATAAGATTACTTATAACTAACCCTCTAATTTTTTTACTATTATTTGACGACTGTGTACATTTATCGTTTGTTGAAGACGAGTTTAAAAGCAGATCAAATGCGTCTAGAGGTTTTTTCACATGTATAGACTTATCTGGTGTTAAACAACCAGATTTTGACAAAGACTCCCTATGAGCAGGTTCCTGTTCCTTTAGTCGCTTAACATATTTTCTTTTACGGACTTTATTAGAAGCAATATATACAGAAGGACCGACAGATAATTCCCTTTTAGTTTGCTTAATATTTTGTATATAAAATGCATCAAAAATAGAACTTTTCTCGTCCATGGCAAGCACTACATCTCTTGGATCTAACCCGCCTCCTGTGTCTTTTTTGGATCTGTATGTTTTTCTCATTTTTTAAGAACATACAAATACAAATAGTCGTGAGAATATTTTTCGATTTCAGTCTTCAACTTTTAAAAACAAACGTTCTAATCTTAGACTACTAACAAAAAAATGCTGCCACAGAAAATTAATTTCACAGACATATGTACTACAATTGAGGCTAGAAGCCACAATAAAAAAAACAGTGCCGCCAAGCGCTTTTCAATGTCACAGCAACTTCACTTCAAAAACCAGCAAAATGTTTGCTTTGGAATATACTACTATATATTTTACCTAAGTAAGATGCTTAATAAAATAGAAATTGTTCTAATAGTTTCTAAATAAACACGTAATCTTTGTACGTCTTTCTGAATCTTTTCATTCTATATCCTAATTTATACTAACATATAGAGCTAAAGAGTTTGTTTGTTTGAACGCGCTAGCAACAACTGAATCGATTTGAAAAATTATTGAGGAAGGCTATAGGCTATTTAACATCACGCTAATTTCTCCTAAAAGTTCTATCCATCTCTTAAGGTTTACCCGCTTTAACCATTTTTATAGTTGTCAAAATACTATATTACTGTTCTCTTTCCACGCGGGCGCAGCCGCTGGCGATTGCTAGTATATTATAAAAGTGTCTTCCGCTGCGTCTGTCTGATTTGATAAACTCAAAAACTAGGTACTGTTTCATAAAATAATATTTCATGTGGTTTTCATAGCTTAAATATGGCTCAACTTGAAACTAAAATATTATTATCATAAAACCTAAACAAAAATAAATTAAACTGTATAATTAATATTTTTAAATGAATTTATATTCATGTCACTAAATATTATTCGAAGCTATTGTTTTTTTTGTCATCTCGTCAATATTTCAAAAATACGTATTTATTTACCTACATATGGATGAATGTAGGTAAATAAATACGTATTTTTGATGATTAAACTAAAATAACATTAATAAAACTACATTCTTACTGTACACTTAGATTTATTTTACAATACAATTCCTGTAATAAAAGATACACGGCTGAATGTAACGACTTATCTTATTTAACCACGTAAATTAGATTTATATTTTGTAATAATAATTATGACAAAACAGTAATCATTTATTTTTGGCATAATTGTTTTTAAGCACTAACAAAACTTAAGCATGAAAAAATATATCATTTTTGTTGCAGCCCTTAATCTATCAGTTATAAACAATTGAACATCGGAGGATTGCGAAAAAACTTTAATTTTGATTGAGCCCTGGAGAATGGCCAAAATGTAAGAAAAAAAAAATACAAAAGCAATCATAATATTTTAGTATAGTCCGAAATAAACTTAAAATGAAAGTATATGTAATGCTAAATACTAAATGTAGTATTCATTTTCATGCTTGATACATGCAGGATTCGTAAAAACGCTTGCACTCCACAAAACTCAAATACTGCACACATTCACTACGACAATATCAACAACGTTTCGCCCGTAACACAAGCATCATTAGGAGATACGGCGAAACGACTTGCGGACAGGCATGTAAACGGATAATACGTTCTACATTTAGCATTACAGATATTTTCCTTTCGTTATTATCATGGATAATAGCCAAATTATATTATTAATACTTTTGTGCTATGGATCTCAACACTGTAACACCAAATTTTGGAAGGGATCTCATTTATAATAATGATACTATTTCAAATATATTTTCTTATTTCACAAAAATATTTAGTCTTCATTTTCATTGTATGAAAAACATAGGAATAAGTTGTGATATTTTATTAAGAATGTGGTCAACAAATTCTAATATTGAAATTAAATTTCTTATAACATTATCCCTTTTCTGCAGTAGTCTACCCTTTTTTGGAACATGTCAAAAATCTTAAAAAATAAATAACAAATGTATGTAAACTAATAAAATTGGTTTTGAATTAAAAATGTAGTTCTCATCCGTAATAATTATACATCATATAATTATATTAAGTACTTATCTTATAATTATAGTAAGAAGATAATACACTACCTTTTATAACAGTTTTATAATATTGCACAATGCACTAACACACAAATTTTGGAAGCAATGATCTCAGCTCTGTTAACATATCTACAGCCAAAATCAGTTTGCAATTTTTTAAATAAAATCTTCTTTCACAATTTTTACTTTCTGGTTTTTGATTTAATTTTGTGATGTTGGTAGTATGTATTATTTACAAATGCTACATTGGAAAAAAGATTTTTTCCAATATGCTGTTAAATTAAAAATACATCTATTCAGTAACATATATTTCGATTTTAGATTACAGCAGAAAATTATACTCAGTAAATTTGTTGCCTATGAATAAAAACAGATTTACATAATTAAAATATACAAAATAATAGTGCAAGGAATGGTGATAATATATATATACATTGTTAACAGCGAAAGATCATAAATCGTAAGGGATTTGTACGAATTCGTGTCTATGACCTGAAAGAAAAAACCATAAACTGTTTATCTAATAATTTAATTCAAAAATATTATTTTAAATTCAAAACCAACAAGTAAAGGAATGGCCATGTTTTGTGTAAACCTACACATACATTTATTACAATATAGTTTATTAATATACGTAAATAAAGATATATATAGAAATAAGTAAATAAAGACATATTTCAACAGCTAGGTAATGCTTTTCATATAAAATTGGAACATAACATTGAATATGGATGTCGTAAAAAAAAATGTAATAATTTTTTTATAATATTATCTTAACTTTTGTATTGATTATGAATAAATAAAACCTTTCTAAGACACATACTTCTAGAATAGATTTCTGTGTATATATTAAGATTACAACACAATATTCTCATATACACAAAAACTAGTTTTATGCTATGCTGTATCAAATTTTGTATTATCATTAAATTTTACGAAATTAAAAAAAAAAAAATCAGTATGTTTCATCATGTTCTTATCTGTGGTTCTACAAGCGCCTAGAATCATTCAAACTAGAGTTCATAGATTTCTTCTAGGTAAACACTTTAGCTAATACTATTACCGCTTACCATTAGGCATGACAACAGTCAAGCGCCTGCCTTTTAAAAAATATGAAAAGTCTATATAGAAATCACATATGAAAAATGCTGTTTTTTCTATTTCTGAATTAGAGATAGCTCTTGGTAGGCTTATATAATACAAAAGCAAGTTATTTCTAATAACAGATTAATGCAAAATAATTTATTATATTATTATGGAACTCCACAGAGTAACTTATAATTCTATAAATTATAAAGTTATCTCTATAATTAATCCCTAATGCTTAAAAGTATTATGTTGGGTACTTAAATAAAGTACTAATATGCATATAATATGTAGATTTCCTAAAATTACGGAAACAAAATTAAAGAAGAATTATATAAAAATATGTTCTATTTTTTTATATCTCGAAATTTATTATTTCTATAATTAGTTCGATAACCAATGTCAGGTAAATTAAAAAAAATATATTTTATTTTCAAGCTTCACACTTTCGCTTACGCGCTTGAACCTTGTTATCACAAATTTAAAAAAAATTAACTCAGTCATTAAATTACATATCTACAATACATTCACACATACAAAATATAATTCACTATGATCAATGTTGCCATAGAGAAAACCTTATTCACTAAACATAGGCAAATTATAATGTCCTTCTTTGAAAAAAACAATTTATGAAACAAATGATAGGTTCACGCTTGCAGAATAAAGGATTGCACATCGAATCGAGTATTTAATCAAAATTCAACAAAAATTTAAATAAAATTTATGACCTTTGGATACCTAAATATTGCATCATCACTGACATTGTGTAGCCATAAATAATTCAAATATAAAAAAAATTAATTAAAAAATCAGGGACATATAACAACTACATAAAATTAAAGTAATTTATACTGTGATGATATTTTGTGAATTATATTAAAATCTATCTATCACATTTTTTATATTTATACACATAAAAGTAATTATATATAATAATAGTAAATTAAGAATGTACATTGTAAAATATTTCACAAGAGAAAAAATATAGTGTTGAGTATCATTTTAGGCCTTTCTTTAATTACATATCATCCTGTCCTTATCCCACTCTAAGTGGGGTAGGCACAACATGTTTTTCTCTTCCATTCTGTCCTATCTTTCGTCAACTCTGGCGCCACTCCTTTTATATGCATATTATACTTCACACAATCCAACCATCTCTTTTTAGGCCTCCCTCTAGGCACATATCCATCCACATTCAAATTTAACACACGTTTGGTCACATGATTTTCATCCCTCCTCATTACATGTCCATACCATCTCAATCTTGCACTTATCGTCTTTTCTTTAATGGGCAACTTTCAGACTTCCCCTTATATACTCGTTTCGTATTTTATCCAGTTTTGTCACACCACACATCCACCTTAACATTCTCATCTCATTTGCATGTACTCTTCTTTCATCCGTCTTTTTCATTGCCCAACATTCTGATCCATACAATACGACAGGTCTTATGACCACTTTATAAATTTTTCCCTTAACTTTTTTTTATAGGTCTTTCTTTTATTATTATACCAATTTGATTTTAATATTAATAAATAAAATTAACCTTTAATTCTTCTAAACAAAGGAAATCTCAATAATAATTTTTGTGCTGCAGAATTAAGTCATCATTTTTTTTATATATATCAACACTACTTACAGATTAACTCTATGGAAAAAAATATTTCTTGAATAACACATTAAAATACCTGCACATGCTACTATATAAACAGTGAAGAGGTTACAATAATATATATAATAAGTCAAACACACACAAGAAGTCTTTAATGCCTTTATATAATGCACAAATGCCAATTTCCTAACATAAATCCTATATCTAATGGTCGATGACTTTGTGCAGACAAATATCACATCATTTTTAAATTCGGTAGTATACCTTGATCACATTAAGAGAACACGTCAATTGGTCGTGGAGACATTGTTGTTAAATTCGCATGTGTGGGACTTGCGAGTGGATCTGTGTGAGATTCTATACTTTTTGCCTCAATGGTAGCTTGTTTGACGGCCTCCTTGTAAGGACCTCGCTTTTTTTTATTGAAGCGTATCTGAAATACATATACAGTGTAGCTATAAATAATTGTTCATCATCCTCCTGTTCTTATCACACTCTAAGTGGGGTGAGCACATGTTACAAACATGACACATGATTTGGCTACGTATTTTATGGCTGCATGCCTGTTGTCAACTTACCTTAGTCGCAATTTACGACACCTTGGTAAGAAATGAGGGTGGTTCTATTCAGCCGGATATCACAAGGCATAGCTATAAATAAATGTGCATTCCCAAGTTTAACATTTATTAATATTAACTTATAGTTATCCTAATATACACTATATTAAAATTATTTTTGTAGGTAATGGTTATAGTTTACAATAAGTGTACCTATCTATCAATCTAATATTATCGGATATTTGTCAGATCCTCAACTTCAATTTCCTCCTAACCTAGTATGTATCTCCCATCTTACCAGCAAGCAAGTGTACCTATCTAAATAAGTCTTTAAAATTCATAGAATAAACAATACAACATTATCAGAAATAGTTATATTAATAACTGAGTGTAACATCACATAAAACTTTGAATTTATTGTAGAGTTGAGAGTTGGAGTATTGTATCTCTTGATGATGCTTTGGTTACAGGGCAAAACAATTTTTGAGATTACAGTATTGAAACAGTGTAGTGCCAGTATAGTGTGGTAGTAGCATTATTTAAATAAATATAAATATATGGGACACTTACACAGACATCAGCCCTCAAAATAACTTAATACTTGTGTTATGGGTGACAGACAACTGGTAAATAAATAATAAATGTTGGCCCTCTGCAGTAATTGAACCCATGACCTATGGAGCTGAAGAGAGGGTCATTACCAGCTGTGCCAACAGGACAGTCAACACAACAACTTTGTCTTTTTTTTTAATATAAAAAAGACAAATAACAATCAACCAACTTTAAAAATCAAATTACCTTATAATCTTCCAAGAAGGGACTTAAGCTATCACATGGCATTAATGATGATGTTGTTGAAGCATACCATGCTACATGGGCTCTGGATGTAGGTGTTACACTTAACACCCTTCCCGGCCACCATGGAAACCCTACTACTTTTCCCCATACAATATCTCCAGGTGAAACTCTCAATAATCTTCCACCAACCCCTTCTGTGCTGTTTGCTGGAAAGTCTGGTACAGTTTCACTATCTCCATCATCTGAACACTCGATGTCTTCCTGTCTACGTTCATAGGAGTTACTACTCAATCTACGTAAACTAATCGACAATTTTTGCTTTAAACAATTATTTTTAATATTGCCAAAATATTCTATAGTCTCACCATCACATTTTGATGTATTCTCATCATGCTTTTTTTGAAGTTTTGGCTTTTTTTTATGCTTCACTTTGTGCCTTTGCTTCTTTTCTATCAAATCAAAGGTAGGTGAGGTTTTTGACAAGTTGTTGCGCGGTGACAGTGCCCCAATATGCTTTGGAGACTGTCCTATCCATATATCAACAGTTTTCTCTACATTACTATTTTTTCTTGCTTGTTTTTTGGCCTTCTTCAATGCTTTTTTTACTGCTTTAGAGTCAGGTTTTGATGGCTTAGACATATCACACGATACACCAGAATCTTCATTTATGTCACCACTTAAAGGAGGTATTTTTACAACTGTACCTTCACCTTCACCAAAACATATTTTAAGTGTTCTTGCATTTGAAAATAAATTACTGAAAGAGTTATCACTATTCCTGAAATCTTCTTTATCACACAAATCACTATTATCTGATACACTAACGAAAGCAAGTTCTCTTGTAGTCTTATCAGCTTCTTCACTAGATTTCATAATTTTCACACTTTTACTCCTATCATTTGATTTTGATAAGGTTTTGGACTTTACAGCACTTGAAATCTGACTTGGTTGCAGTCTAGACAGCTTAGGAATTAACATACTTCCCATTAGAAACTTCTTTTCAAGTTTCGATGACTCAGATCCGTCTTTGGGCGTATCGTCATCGGAATCTAATTTACGTTTCTTAGACACGTCTACATTTTCGCTATTTTCATTGCAAATCCCTTGGCAATTCGAACACAACACTTTTCTCGGCCTTAATCTTACTGTCATCTTTTGACGAGGTCGTGGTTTGGATTTTGCTGCTGTTTTTTTCGTTTTTTGTAGATCGTGGACAGCGTATTGGGGCTCTTGATATGTAAATCTTTGACTAACGGAATGTAACTTATCATCTTTGATATCTGAGTTTTCGACTGGTTTAGTGAAAGATGGATGCAAACTGTACACACCAAATGGTAAATTACTGTAAAAGAAATTATAATTACCTAAATAAACGGAGTAGTTGAGAAATAATCGATAGCAATATATTGTTAATGTTAGGGGTATACAGACCCTTTATTTGAATCCAAAAGTATGCCTTGGAACTTTTTATCTTGGGCGCAATAAGACACTACAATTAGGTCTTCTAAAGCTTCGTCAACATTCACTAAAATCTGCGAATTCTTTTGAATCGTCATATCGGCTGTTGCAACGACAGCCGCCATATTCTCACTAAATCATAGACATAAAATAACTTTTTGGGAAAAAATTATTACTTTATTTCAATGAGTTTTTATACATACTAAAAATAACATTACAATTCTTTTATATATAAGGAATTTAGGGCTCAAGTGATTTTGTAACGGCTACATTTGGATTTCTATAAAAATCAATTTTTCATTATTCCAATAGTCTTATATTGGGCAATAGATAATTATTTTTTACAGAGGATCACAGGATAGGATTAGCGAAATGACAGAATTATACTGCGTCCATCATATTATCAGTCTTTTGACAGCTCACGCTCATTAAGTTTTGTATTGCTTACGTACAAATATCATACAAATAATATTTGTACTTTATGGATGGGTACCGCCCACTTAGTGATGTCACACATAATTGTTTCTACGATTATGCCACAGATTAAAAATAATCGGTAGAAATCGATGTTACGAGTATTAAAAGACATTTAATAACATTATATAAAGTTTTACTTTCTTCTTAGTTAATACATGAATACAAATAAAACAATCAGGATATTTTAATTTATTTTATTAGCACGAGTCGTCGGAATGATAATCAACACTAGACTCCTCCGATGAGGAGTCTTCAGTAGCAGTTATTATTAGCTCTTGTGTAGATAATATATTATCAAACGCAATATCACGTTCCCAATCAGAGAATATTACTCTTTTAGTTCTTTCCACCACACTTGCCCAGTTCTCGGCCGTTACGTGGGTGCAAGCATTTTTTAGCAATTGCAACATTTTATTCGCTGTGAATGGGGGGCTTGTATTGCATCTCGCAGCATGCCCTTTTACTTGTGCCCATATAAGTTCTATTGCGTTGTACTGGCAGTGGTATGGAGGAATCCGAAGAACAGTATGGCCATATTCTGGTGCCATTTCATTGATTACATACCGTTTTGCTCTCTTTTTGGTTTTTAATATTTTTATTAATTCAACTTTTAACATTGAGTCGTCCACATTTTCTCCATTGTCCCGAAGCCAATTAATTATTTCATGCTTTTTATTAGCCTGTGTTGGCATTTTGTCAATTTGACGGGAGTGGTAGGGCGCATTATCAATAAAAATTATTGATGGTTCTTCCAATGAAATGAGCATTTTTTTGAACCACTCTTCATACACATTTGCATTCATCTCTTCGTGGTAGTCATTTGATTTCTTCGATTTAAATGCCAACAGTGCGTCTTGTACAAATCCTTTTGCTGTACCTGCATGGCAAATGATTAGGCGCTCACCTTTTCCCATTGGTACTGAGGAAGTGGAATCAGCAGTATCATCAGTCCAGAAACGAGATAGTGTGTGGTTAGCGTTGAGCCATGTTTCATCCGTGAAAACAATATTTGCCCAATCTTGTATTTTCTTTGCCTCTCTTAAAAAATCACAACGTGCTATAGCTATATCTGTGCGTTCCATTAATAATTTTCTTTTATTTAACTTTTTATATGAAAAGCCAATTGTGTTCAAAACTTTGACCAAAGAAGATTTTTCACCATGAAATAAACCACTTCTTTTCAAAGAAACAATAAGTTTTCTCAAAGTTGGAATTTCTTTTCTCAAGTAGTAATCTAGTTTACGTAGGTTATCATTAATCGAATTACTTAGGTACGTAATTCGATTAATGATAGTAGGTACTATAATCGGAATGGTATCGCATACGAGAATCTTTAGGACATCACTATCGTCAATCTGTCAAAAGATGGTTAATATAATGGACAGTGTATAGCAATATTTTGACAATTCGATGAACTTAAGAAATATTTGACAGTAAAGTCCACTCATTTTCAAAGTGTCGCTGCGAAAAGTACTTGCATTTATATAATTTCTCGATAAATAAAATATTAGATTATTTGTTTTTCACATTGCGTAGTAAGAAAAAGTAAGTATATGTAACTGATATTATTATTTTTTTCATTTTAAGAGTAAATGAGAGTTCTAATATGCTTATATAATATTTCAGAGTAGATTTAGCGAAACATTTGTCTTATACGAAATAGTTGACTTAGATTCAAGGACGTAACATGCCGTATGCTTTTTTGCCTATGTTAGACGTAATTTACTAAATTATTAATCTCAGTACATTATGACTACGTGATGATTACGATGATATAAAAACTAAGTAAATTGACCACACTTTAAAGCAATTTATATTTATTTAGATAAAAAAGCATTTCTTAAATGCACTATCGTTTCTACTTTCTAGGTGTTTAATTATAACAGGCATTCAATAAATGTTATATCATTTAATAATCAATATAAGTTAAATATATAAAAAAAATTCAAAAAGCTTTTATATTCTAATTTTTTAATTTTAATAATTTATGGGAAAACAATGCCTGTATTATTAAGTGTTAAAAGTGCCCCTATAATTATACAAGAAAAAGGAGTTTTGACTTTAATATTTTAGCTAGAAAATTTTAAAATTTCTTGATTCACATGTTTGTTCAAGAACATTTACTAATCTTTGACAGTTCTTAAGTGCCAAATATAATAAAACAGCCTGTTACATAAGAAATACTTTGTTGTAAACTGTTAATAAATGACAATAATACTAATATAGTAAGTAAAAGTAATAATTTTGAAAATGATTATAATATAATTTTTTAACCCAAAGCCACAAAGCATATTAGTGTTAACATATTCTGCTATAAACATGAAAATAATATAGTTTATAATATATATTAGAAGTTATTTTGTTACATTAAACTTTTATTATCTTCAAATGATGACCCTAGTCTATATCTAGTGCATAATAATGGAGTATCTCATATGTACCTAATTCATACTAATAATTGTATAAATATGATAGTCTGTCTGTCTATAACAGCCACTTGGCTTTCACTTTTAATCTGTGGGAACAATATTAATATAATTGATGCTTATATATTTGATTGTCTTCACGTATTACTTCAGTTATAGTAGTGAAATATTATAAAAAAAAGTATTATAAACTTAAATCATATTTGACTGGTCTGTTGGCGCAGTGGGTAGTGACCCTGCCTTCAGTTCCGCGGGTCACGGGTTCGATTCCCGCCGAGGGCTAACATTTTCTATAAATGAATTTGTTGGTCTTCAACCTGGGTGTATTAAAAATATATAAGTATATATTCACCAGTTGTCTGTCTACTACAAGACAAGTATTAAGTTACTTACTTTGGGGATGGACAACCGTGTGTGTAAGTGTCCCGTATATTTATTTATTATTTATATTTATTCCTCAGGTCATGGCAGTAGAGAAAAGAATTGATATCACTCAGCCACTATGGGACCAGAGTACATTTGGTGGGAGGTTCCGACATTTTGCCTTCATTTCCAATCCTCTTTTATCATTGGTGCCAGAAAAAGAGCTCTACGAGGCAAAGGAGCTGTATTTTAAATATAAGTAAGTAAAAATTGAAAATTATTGTCTATGGTAAACTTGTATGGGTTCAAGTATGCAAGGTTCTATATTGCACTTATTGATGTGTGCTAAGTTGGCACTCCTGATACCCAATCAGAAAAAATGTTGAGTCAGTAAAAAAGGAAGCATGAACAAAATATATATTACAGTGTGGTATCCGGCTGAATAGAATAGTACCATCCTCTTTTCTTACCGAGGTGTCGTAAAAGGCGACTAAGGTAATTGGACCCGCCGTGTGGTATCCGGCTGAGTAGAATAGATCACCCTCATTTCTGATCGAGGTGTCGTAAAGGCGACTAAGGTAAGTTGACTCACAGAGTAGTATCCGGTTAAGTAGAATACACCACCCTCTTTCTTATCGACGTGTCGTAAAATACGACTAAGCTAAGTTGACGTCAGGCAGGCGGCCGGTCGTAAAATACGTAGCCAAATCATATGACAACATGTTTATAACATGTGCCGACCCACTTAGAGTCGGATAAGGGCAGGGATTAACTAAGTACCTATATACTTTTTTTGTTAGAGTTTAAAACATTGAAAGTAAACAATGGGTAAATAATAATTAATAATGAATATCAAATATTCATTAATAATTTTTTTTTTTTAAGAAATGACCTATGTTTAATAATAAAATGTATTCTTCATTAGTTAATGTATGAATTACGGCTATACTCACGTGTTATTTTATCGGATGAGCCCGACTGGTTTCAAGCCCATACGGGGCTCTCATTCATGAGCTCTTTACGCGGCGTTATCGCGGCGGGAAACTAGTCGGGCTCATCCGATAAAATAACACGTGAGTATAGCCGGAATCTATACATTAATCATGAATAACACTCACGATAGTTTAAATTCAAAAATTCTTCATTAGTGTTACGAAACAGTGTTCCTAATTCGAAAATGCCGCTCATTCATAAACAACACTAGAATCTATTCTCTATACAATTTTTCTTTACAGAGAAGGCAAAGAACCATCTGGCACACCTTTATCTGAAGTTGTTAGAGCAAAGCAGCTTTATGAATCAGCCTTCCATCCAGACAGTGGCGAGCTTCAGAACGTGTTCGGACGTATGTCCTTTCAGATGCCAGGCGGATGTCTTATAACTGGTGCGATGTTGCAGTGGTATAGGTAAGTTATTTACACAGATAAAAAAGAAACAACCTTCTAGTTCAAGCTTGTTACACTTGTTCGCAGGCAAAATAAAATAAATGGTGGGGTTGAACCGATTAGTATATAACTAAACTTATTTGGGTATTGCTTCGCTTTGCGATTTTCTCGTGGAGTCTATCTCCTGATGATGCTTCGGTTGAGTTTGTGATAGTGAACGTGTGTATTTTGTGTATTTTGGTGGCGGTGGTGGAGTTTTGTGCATGTGTTTTTACGAATCCTGCATGCATGAAAACGGATTGTCCACTCTACATCTAGCATTATATATATTTTCTATTTTACTTCATCGCGGATTATAGCAAAATAATTTTATTATTACTTTCGTAGAAACAACCTTGTTAAAAAAGTGTCAGAAAGTTGTCAAAAAGCAGGATTCGTAAAAACACATGCATACACGTGCACTCAAGCGTCATCAGGAGATAGACTGCTTTGTGATTTTGTCGTGACGTTTGTGATAGTGAACGTATGTAGTGCTTGTGTATTGTGGTGGAGGTGGAGGTTTGTGCATGTATTTTTACAAATCCTGCATGTATCAGTCATTAAAAAGGATTCTCCACTCTACATTTAGTATTATACATATTTTCTATTTAACTTCATCGTCGATTATAGCAAAATAATATTATTATTACTTTTGTATTATGGATCTCCGCAAAGTAACGCCTAATTCTATAAATTATTCAGTGATAGCTGTTCGTTTGATGATTCAAAAATACTTCAAAGTCTACTTGGATGAAGAATATTTTGATTTAGAATTTGATTTGTTATTCTATCAGAACAACAACAGCGGTTGTGTTCTGGCAGTGGGTTAACCAATCGTTTAACGCGCTGGTTAACTACACTAACCGGAACGCCGCATCGCCTCTCAGTACCACACAAATGGGCGTAGCTTACGTGTCGGCTACATCCGCTGCAATGGCGACAGCGTTCACCTTCAAGTTTGGTATACAGAAACGCGCCACTAACCCTATTTTAGCGGTATGTATATCTTTAATAATAAACAGAGCTAATCTTATATATTTGATATTTAAATGAGTTAATCTTGTCCCTGCTTCGCACGGGTATACAATATTTAGCCCATGTCATTCAGTGAAAAAAAAAAGATTAAAATCGATCCAGTAGATTTATACATTACTGCCCGTGGCCCGCAAACGTTAAATTTGGAGAAAAACAATTCCCCTCTCCTTATACCAAGAAGATTTCCTGCTATCTTTGGAATATCTAAATTCATATACCACATATTTACTTATTTATTTTTACAATTAATTACAGAATGTCTTTATATACAACATTCACAGCTTTCTTGTCAGTAAACAAACTCTTGAAAGAGCGACATATAGCTGCTAAATTCGAAGTGCTATAGGGCGAAGCGCGGCCTCCTCACGGCATTTTAAATCTGTAATATCTTCGAATAATGTTCACTTAAATTTCATGCTGTAAACGGCCATATTGATCTATATTAAATCAACAATGTATTTAAGGTACTTAATTGGATAAGAATTAATACTGTATTGTATAAAAATTTTCATAATATTATATATATAATTTTTCGTAAAAAGTAAATGACAAAAAATGCTAATGTGGGTTATCCATAAGAGATAGACGTATATCATCGCGGACTTTTCTGTGGACCTTTTCAAGGTGTACAAATACTTAGTACATCATTTTGATAAATCTCGTAGGGTTTAGCCTGGGTTTGCAATGTAAGCGAAAAAAAATGTAATTATTTACGACATCACATTAGAAACCTCAAAAATTACAATATTTCTCTACTCGGTATAGAATGTTATTATACATATAAACCTTCCTCTTGAATCACTCTATCTATTAAACCGCATCAAAAACTGTTGCGTAGTTTTAAAGATTTAAGCATACATAGGGATATAGGGACAAACAAAGAATGTGACTTTGTTTTATACCATGTAGTGATATAGAGTATTTTATTCTCAGAGATTCGTACCTTTCGTGGCTGTAGCAGCCGCCAACTGGGTCAACATTCCACTTATGAGGCAAAATGAAATAGTTTTAGGTAAATTGAGTTTATTTTTAAACCGGCTCATATTACCATTGTCTATTGAATTTTTCTATATAACAACTTCTATCAAAATTAAAAAGTATAATTTTTTTATCTGCGTATATATAACGTCAAATCATAACGTCGTTCTCCAAATTATAAGTTGTTTTAAAAATATTTCATGAATAATTAAATACTGTAGCAACCAAAAAAATATAAACACAACTACGCCTAGTTATGAATTTTTTTATGTTAAATATTATTTTATTTAAAACCATAGACAAATAATAAAGTCATCACATTTTCAGTGACAAGATGACAACTTAATAATGTAAATACCACAGAGTTGTTATATTTAGAGTACGGAAACCAGCCTCTACTTTACTTTGTGGGGAAAATACGTTTATTATTTATTTTTTGATTTAAAAAAATCTCGATTCGATTATTTAAAAATATTATAAATAATTGTTCGATTAAATATGCACGATAAATTCTCTTATTTATTTAGTACTTTTTGTACAAAAAATATATAAATAACTGTTTAATGGAAAATTTACACTGTACAAAGCCGGTTATTATTTTTTTATTATTATTTAATTGTATGTATTTACTTTACAGGTTTAGATGTAACAGATGAAAATGGTAAAATAATTGGGAAATCTCAGATCGCTCCTGTCAAAGGAATATCTCAAGTGGTCACTTCTAGGTAAGTTGTAAATATTTTACTAACCTTACATAGATTGCGATTGCCTTTTTATTAATTTTACTAATGGATCGAGTGATTGTGTGTTTTGATATAAGAAAAGACTATGATAAGAATTATGTTTCATTTGTTTTTTATTCATTTGACGAAATAACATTATTTTTAGGCATTGCTACTTTTAATATATATATATATATATATATATATATATATATATATATATATATATATATATATATATATATATATATATATATATATAATATTAATTTTTCATTAAGACTTGAATTGTGAAAACGTTAGATTTAATAGTTGATATAATTACATGTAAATGATAATTATAATAGAACTAGATTTAATATAAGGATTAATTGTTAATGTAAATAATATATCTATAATATACCGTTAGTGTATCAATTAAATAAATAAATAAATAAATTTTTCTGTAACTCGCATTTGTTAAGAAAATATATGTAATGCTAACTGTACGAAGCAAAACAGTTCTCATACCGTATACAGGATAAGTATACTACACGTATCACAAGACACGTCACGGTAAAGAATATTTCGAATTTGTATTGACGAAAATATTATCGTTTGACAGGATAGTGATGTGCGCGCCGGGTATGCTCTTGCTGCCCTTCATTATGGAGCGACTCGAGCCTAAAGCGTGGATGCAGAGGATAAAGTGGGCCCACATCGGCATACAGACTGGCATTGTCGGATTATTGTGAGTATGATTACCTGCTGAAAGACTCCCTGTTGAATAATTACCTGCTGTATAATAACATGCGGTATGATTACCTGCTGTATAATAATCAACAGTATGATTACCTGCTGTATAATAACCAGCAGCATGATTACCTGCTGTATAAAAACCTGCAGCCAGATTACCTGCTGTATAATACATGTGGTATGATTACCTACTGCATAACACCCTTGATTTGATTTGATGTGATTTGCTGTATAATAACCAGCGGTATGATTACCTGCTGTATAATAACCTTACGATTACCTGATGTACAATCAACAGTATGATTACCTGCTGTATAATAACCTGCAGTATGATAACCTGTTATTTAATAACATGCGGTATTATTACTTGCTGTATAAAAACCTTCAGAATGGTTACCTGTTGTATAATAACATACGATCTGTTTACCGGCTGTATAATAACATACGGTATGATATCTGCTGTATAATAACCTGCTGTATGATTAACTGCTGTATGATTACCAGGTATGATCAATTTCATACTTATGAATGAAATTTCTTTCGTGTCTAATTAAAGAATAATAAATACAGGATGGTGGGTCTAAGCTCAGAACTTTTGAAATTTAGTAAATTGTGGTGCAGTAATAATGTAATGTTTATTTCTTCCAGCCTCACATTTATGGTGCCGACAGCGTGCGCAATATTTCCACAGAAATGGTGAGTGACTAAACAGTCTTTTACTGAAAAATGATAAGTGTTTTAGCGAAAAATGATGGCCTTTCCCGTAAAATAATGAGTCTTTTACTGAAAAATGATAAGACTTTTAGCGAAAAATGATAAGTCTTACTGAAAAAAGTTTTGACTTTTTTCAGTAAAAGTCAAAGCGTGAATAAGTCTTTTAACGAAAAATGATGTCTTTTCCTGTTAAATTATGAGTCTTTTACTGAATCATAGATATGTATGACTAGTTTCAGACTTAAATGGTTATTTAATCGGAGATAACTGACGAATTGGACAAGATATGTTGTATTAAAAAGCTAAATTTAAGTGTTTATGTGCAAAATTCCGAATCATAATTTATAGAATAGAATTGGAACTGACTATCCCACTTCCGGGCATAGACTATTCTATCAGTTTTTATGGGGAGAAATCAATGGCGTAGGCTAAAGGGCTTCTAAACAGGGGAGGCAATGACAACATGTTATAACTTGTTACAGTAGTTCCAATATTTTTTTAATAGCGAAATGATTTTTTCGGCAACAGTATATCTTTAGGATTTGGCTTGAATCTATCTATTGCTATATATTATAAAGCTGAAGAGTTTGAGCGCGCAAATCTCAGGAACTATTAGACCGATTTCAAAAATTATTTTGAGATTAAGATTCTCTTCGTCTATTTATCAAGGAAGGCTATAGACTAACTAACTATAACATCACGGTAACATGAATAAGAGAGGAACAGCAATAAAAAATATTTCGAAAACGGCAAAATTTAAAGCTTTAAAGTGTGATAAGTAAACGGTGAAAGTTATTCAAAAATTTATAATAATTAACTCATGATAACTACTTTAATGGTCAAAATTTTAATTCGGGAAAAAAATTGTGACAATGACTGATGGATGAATGAACTGAACGAATGATGATTGATTTCCATGTGGTTGAAGCTGCTGGCACACCTATTTTTGTATAAGTGTATAGTTTTGTATGAGTGTATAGTTTTGTATGAGTGTATAGTTTTGTATGAGTGTATAGTCTTGTATGAGTGTATAGTTTTGTATGAGTGTATAGTTTTGTATGAGTGTATAGTTTTTTTTTTATTTTTTATTATTAGACCAACTAATAGCATTTTACAATACTTAATTACAAAAACATTGTTGATAATATACTCTAAATCTATGTAAAACACCTTTAAAAGTTAGTACAACATTTGCATGAGTGAACAATTACCACTATCCTTGCCTAATACCTCGTTACAATACGAAGTAATAATTAGATCGTATTATAACGACATGAAAAAAATAAAATATAGATGTAAATATTAAAGATAAAACAGAAATATTAAATATTAAACAGATAAGTTAATATAGGTCAGATATTAATATATATAAAAATAATAATAATAACAACATTATGAATATACATCAGCGCTTATTTATAATTAATCTAATTTGTTTTTTATATAAAGAAAGGTGGTCATGGAAGATGTCTATATCACTAGCTTTTAAATCATTGTAGGTACTCATCATTCTATTCAGTGGCTTATTTCTGCCAAAGTTAGTCCTGTAGCGTGCGATTGAAAATGTTTTACGTGTATTGGCAAAACGGGGTGCGCTAGTACGCGGTACAGATATATTTAAACTGCTCAAAAGTTCTGGAACTGGTTAGTTTTGTATGAGTGTATAGTTTTGTATTAGTGTATAGTTTTGTATGAGTGTATAGTTTTGTATGAGTGTATAGTTTTGTATAAGTGTATAGTTTTATACTGTACGGAATATTTTTTCTTCTTCAGCAAATTGTCCATCGACACGATTAAACGGTTCGAAAAGGACAAGTATGAAGAGATTTTGAAGAATACGGACGGAAAGCCGCCCCAGTATGTATATTTCAACAAGGGATTGTAATTTGTATTATAAATTGGTACACTGTAGTAGTCATAGAGCTTAGAATAAGATAGAAGTGGAAAATGAAAAATGTTTTAAAGTCGTTAATATATTATAATACATTATTAATAATAATGAACAAATAGGCTTTTGACAGCGTTGGAATATTAATATATTTGTTCGATTCAATATTATTATTAGCCATTAAGTTATAAAAACGTGTTAATTTTTTCGGGTTTTAAGACAAAATCATTATCTCGTAAGTTTAATATTGCACAGGTATTAATTGTTACAAAATGCCACATATACTAAAAGATTTAAACAGTATAAATACTAACTAACTTACTTAACTTGTTAAAACCCAGTTATATCTTTTGACACTACATTTGAATGAGTTTTTGAGTTATGGAAAAATTAGTTTTAGGTTAATCTGTATATATAAAAATCCCTGTCAGAATACCTTTTTATGCTAATCTTCAAAAAGACTTGACTTGAAAAGATTTTAATGAAATTTTGAAGGTTATATTTTGGTCCAACTTAAAACCTTAGGATATTTATATCGCTATATTTTTTTTATCTCGATTAGTATTCTTACTATTGCGAATTTTAAGCTTTTCACTCTTGAAAGCTTTAAATTACTTCTATTTTATAAGTTTTCGATAGATGTCAGTATAATTATTAAGGTTTTTTATTCACAACGTCTCAAAGTCAATTCAAGTCTGTAAGTTTTTAGTTAAATAAGTAGGTTCTATATCAAATCAAATCAAAATATCTTTATTCAAATAAGCTCTTACAAGCACTTTTGAATGGTCAAGGATCAATATGATTAATGAAGCTACAACTGGTTCGGAATGTTGCTCTTACCGAGAAGAACCAGAAAAACTCGGCGGTCAATCTTTTAAACATTTTCAATTTTACATTATTATACCGCAGTCTTGTATGAAGCTGAAGGGATTTTCAAATCCAGGCTTTTTTATCATCAAAATAATCTTCAATTTTGTAATATGCTTTACGTATAAGCATATCTCTTATACTTAATTTAAATCTTTCTGTAGACTGATATCACGTCTGTCGGTGCATTAGTATTATAATTTAAAGTTAATGGATTTAAATAATAATTTTATTTATTTATTTATTATTAACAGTATTATATAATATCCTATTCTAGGATAAATTTGACAATTAATATTGTAGAGTATGATACACTGATAACAGTGGCTAAATCGTTTTATTTTTCCTACGCTTGTCAAAAATGTCTTATTTCACATCGCATTTAACTTGAACGTCAAGTTTTATATACACTGCCATATTATCTATTCCACTGAGTAATCTGGTATTTTTGATTGTTTTATATACCTATTTATTTGTATTAATTACTGTATTTTTTAATTTATTTGAGAATAAATATCGAATAATTTATACAATTAGGGGTTACTTTGCGGATATCCATAATACAAATGTAATAATAAAATTATTTTGGTATAATCCGCGATAAAAATATATATCGCCGACGAACTATATAATTTTATTATTACGTTTTAATAAATATCGAATCAAAACGTGTGATAAACAAAGATACTGCAAAAAATCTCGTTTATTTATATATATTTTTTAATTGTTTTAAAGAGTTACTTATTGTTTTTTTATGTCGTTATTTATAGACTTAAAGGTCTATGGCAGGGGTCGGCGAACTTTTGAGTCGGAAGAGTCAAAAATAAAGATTTAAAAAATTCAGTTTTTTAAAGACATACTAAATTTTTTCCGAAGTAATTGAGAACTACGGTCACGCCGATGTCACGTGACCGGTGTGCGATGAAAAGCCAATAAGTGGCTACATATGGAAAAAGTGTTTAATCCTCGTTAATTGATTCACGACCATATTTAAATGTTTTTTTTTATAATATAAAAGATATTTGAATAGAACTAAAGAGCCGTAACATCACGTACTAAGAGTTACATGTTGCTTGCGAGCCGCAGGTTGTCGACCCCTGGTCTATGGTAGTTCTAAGTTTTATTTGCATAGCATAATAGGTCCAATTTGTTGGTTCTTCGAGTCTGGGTATATTTACGTATTTAAGTAAGTAAGTAAGAAGCGGCCTGTTACTCTCCCACTGCTGAGAATAGGCCTCTTCTCTCCGATTTTTGAAGAGGTTTGGAGCTAAGATCTACCACGCTACTCCAATGCGGGGTAGGTTACACATATCTCCAGAATTCTCAAGATATATGCAGGTTTTCTCACGATGTTTTCCTTCAGCGAAAAGCGTGTGATAAATTTCAATTATCAATTAGACACAAGTTTTAACTGAAAAACTCATTGGTGTCTGCCCGGGTTTGAACCCGTGACCTCCTCGAAAGAGTCGCACGGTGTTACCGCTGGGCTACACAGCCCAACGTATTTATATATAGTTACCTACTACTTGTCTTTTACCCATAACACAAGTATTAAGTTTAATTTTGTGGACGGACAACCGTGTGTGTATTTGTCTTATATAATTAAAAAAAGTTAATTTCCCAGATAGCGCATTGTTTCTTGCCTTTGATTAATTTTGAAAAAATATTTGCCATTTTCAAAATTTTGCTATTTGTTTCTTACGTTAAACATAATCTTTTTACTAGGTAAGTTTGATGTTTATAAGGTGTTTTTATATATTTTTTTAATTTTTGTTATAGTGTGATAGCGTGTAGTGCTCAGTATATATCGTAGGATTAAAATGACCTAATTCAAAAAGTTGTGTGATAAATTGCAATAAATCGATTCCCTACAAAACTCGTTATTGTTAAAGAGATCCATAACTTAAGAGCAAGAATACACTATTTTCTTTAATAGTTCGTAGCGTCATAGATGTTATTGAAGTAAGGATTACAATGTATCTAACTCAATTAAGCCTAATTTTGAATTAGGTCAGTTTAATACTAAGCGAGCGATATGACTCAGTTAAATCATGTACTTAATAATATTTAAATTTCATCACGAACTTTTTTGAATTTTCGAATTCTTGGATTATATTAAATTTTTTTGAGTGGTTTATTTAATTATCTTATTAGAGTGTAGTAAAATCATGATTGTTTATATTTTATATAGTTTTAACTCGTAAGTTTTAGTTTGAAAATATTGAACGGAAAGTTTCAAAAGTATTAAACGTTTATTGTATTTGAAAGATTTCCATATAACGCTTACTTTAAATATTTTTTTTATTCTATTTGTATAATGTTTTTTTTATTAAAAGGTTTTTTTTATACATACATTCCACTTGAAGTTTTCAACTGGTAATAAATGTTCTATTGCTTTATGTAATTACGTTAAGCCGTCAGTTCTATTTAACATCGAATAGTAATTTTAACCTAAAGTAACAATATACGTTTAACTTTACGATCTTTATTAAATTTTTAATTTGGTTGGTTTTTTTTTTCTAAAGCTGGAATTTTTTCAAAAGTATGAAAATATATGCGGCTATTCTTACGTCATAATTAATTTATTGGCATGAGTTTAACAGTATGAGAGTTGTATCGACCATACGATATTAATTTTAACTTTAGGAAGACACACCTCTTACTTAAAAAAACAGTTAATTAAAAGTTTGCTAAAAGTGTGGCTAAAAGTATATAAACCACAAAACTGACAGTTAAAAAATAAACACAGTTTGTAGAGATCAATGACCGTACCCTAACGCGCCTCTTCAATTACGACGACCTTGACCTAAAAACTAAATTGTACAAGGTGCGAGTGAGACAGAACAATAATGTTTTGTTTTCTGTTACTGCCGCTCCAGGTCAGTGAACCATTATTAACAAAGCCTGCTCCAATTTGGAGCATCCAAATAAAATTATATTTATTTTGTTCGAAAATACTATATTTAAGATTGTAATTCAGTCTTGCTAAAGTTATTTTATACGTTTAAGAGATCAGTGGATTTAATATCGTATCGCCGTTACATATCGAAAATTTGTCATATTTTACATATAACGTATGAGAACATGTAAACCTTGCCAGCAATATTTAAATACATTTAACTCTTAAGATATTTGCAATGTTTGATTAACGCTTAATTGAAGACAATAAATAACAGTTACTTTTATCAAGTTTTTTTTTTAGTTTCCTTTTGTATATATGGTTGAGTTAATCTGTCTATACTTAAACATAATCTAGCAATTTCACCTAATAAGTTATTAAGCAACATAAATCGAACTCCTTTTCTATATTATAAACCAAAGCACCCAAAAGATGTCTGTTTGTATGTATTTTTTATACTCGATTTTCTACTCAATAGATTTTTGTACAGTTTTTACTAAAAGTGTATTTCTTCCGGAAGATTTAGGTTAATGGTACATACCACATAATATTAATTTTTCAATTATATAATTCATTTAAATAAAATTTTATTGTAATCCATTATATTCTTAATTATAAACTACATCTTGATCTGAATTAATTTTTATTTAAGATTTTAAAATATTAATTTTTCTTAAAAATATTTTAATATTTAATTAATATTTTCTTAAAATTAAGTAAATTTATTCGTAGATTATCAATTATTAAACAGATTCCTCTAAATGAACTAAAATACTGCCATATTATTTATGTTTCAATATTTTTTATTTACTATTTTAGTTTTATAAATTAAATTTTCGATAATAGGGTATCTAATCCTAGTTTATTATATTTATTAAATTTATTAAATCATAAAATAAATATAAAATTTTACCTAATAATTTAATATTTAATTTTAATTTATATATAAATCATATATTATGGGTGGTCTAATCTACTTAGCCGGATACCACACGGCAAGTTCACAGGTAAATAAAAATACAAAAAAAGTAACAATTATTTTTCTTTATTCATATTCGATGAATGGTAATCTTAAAAGAGAAATAAACATTTGAACTGCAGCGTGGCTTACAGAGCTAAACTATAGATAATATAAATTACACGTGTTTAATTTACAGTTAGTTGTGTATAATACATTAAGGCACCGGTTAAGTTAATGAGTATATATTTAAGTTTTAAATTCATTGGCACCTTTATAACGAATGCTCTTCAATATCGCCGATGATTTGTTGATTGTGTGATCGTCTATAATCGGCAAGATCGATCGATGCATCGTCCACACGATCGTTAAATCAGGGCTTCTTAAACTTTTTTATATAGCGACCCCCTTCAAGCTTAGGAAATTTTAAACGAACCCCTCCTCCATATAATGAAATATATATTAACCGTAGATGTAGATGTAATATCGCACTATTTTACAATGTAAATAACAGTTTTGCATTGCCATTTTTTTCAAAAAATAGTTATAATAAAACTACAATAGTATTTTGTATGATTTTTATTTGTATTTATGTTTGTACGTAGTGTGTATACTAATTTTAAAATTTTATTTATAATTGTTGTAAACTAACCAATCATAAATTTAATAAAATCTATTTCATTAAATTTAATGAAAAGGGGTAATGAAGGAATTTAGGAGGAGAAATATCAATAAATCTTTGTTAGAAAAGTTCTTTAAAGGACAGCTGCAGCCATGTAGTTGTATCAATAATGATTGAAAAGTATCAGATCTATGCGACGCATTTTGCTTTCAGTAGTCTCGCACCCACAGTTTAAGAAGCCCTGGCCTATAATCAGGAAGCATCGTGCAAGTTTCCACACGATCATCCATATAATCATACGATCATACATCCCCTTTGATGCGTGACCGATTGTAGGCGATCGTAGACGATGATGATCATAGGTGAGTACAGTCGAGTATGCCCTTTACACTTTCCCGCTCGCGCTAAATCTTTGTAATCGCCAATTATGAAGTGATAAGATTAAACGCGCACGTCGTTGGTTTATCAATCGCTTATAAATGATTAAAATAATAATGATAAAATAACAATTTGATTAAAATAAAGCGAAATTAATAATATTTTTCTATAATTCGCTATACACAAACACGGATTATAGCAAAATATTATTATTACTTTACAATCGTTTTCTAAATTTTTTTATAGCATTATCTGTGATTTTAATTTGTATTAAATATTTTAAAGTAATTCAGTCGAATACATTTTCTGTATATTTAATAATATTTTCAAAATTTCCAAAAGTTGGCAAGAGCAATCAAAAAGTTAGTTTTGATAAATTTTTCAAAAATATTTTTTCTTTGTATATTTTTTAAATTAGATAGTTTATTAAAAAATAGATAGAATAAACTTTAGCTATAATGTTTTGCTTAAATTTTAATTATATATATTTGATTTATAAATAATTTTCCGAAATTAAGTTTTAACACGTTGAACGCCACATTAAAAATCATGATTAGGCTAGTGAGCCGCGGCAGACACCATGTGCCCGCCAGTATGTCGGGTCCAAGGCGCCGCGTCGGACACCGTGTGTCCGCGTAACTTCGATCACTTCAGAAGCCTCTAGACTGCCGACGGACAGCGTTTCTACTATTTTTACGTAGGCAGGTGACCCGCGCGGCCCCACAGTATAGCCTGGCCGTTTGGCACAAAGAAATTCAAAAAGACTTAGAAATTATGGTCTTTTCACCAAGTTGTTGCCAAATGTGTCGTAGGTAAACAAAAAAGGGTCTAATGTAAGTAAATATAAAATGCTACCTATTTATTAAAATACGTTTGTACTAACACCGTAACTGAAAAATATATAGTCATAATATTTTCATATATTTGTTTCTTAAAAATTGCCAGTTTTTAACAATATTATAAAGAATGATGGTAGTACCACAAAATGTAAACGTCTATGCCATGAGAACAGATGTAGGCCTGTTTCATTTTGTTCACAACAAATATCTTTAAGATATATTTTTTTTTTCGAATATGACTAATGCTGTTAGCCCTAATGGCCTTTGACAGCGTCACCGATAAGACGGGCGAGCGCTGAAGCATCGCCGAGAAGAAATGGGTAATACATGCGGGTGCATTACAAGCACCCGCGCTACAGGGGGCGTCGCCTTAAGGGTGTCTCCTGCGAGACCGAACCTCGGCTTAAGGCGGCGCGTTTTTGGAGGGCTGCATCTAATAAATGACTTGGAAGAAGTCTGCGTCACGGCGGCCGCGGCAGAGGGCTGCGGCCGCTTGACACAAGCAAGCGGGGACCTCGTCTTCGCCGGCGAAGACGCTGTTTGTGTAAATGTAGTGTGTGTATCTTGTTGGATGCTGTGATAGCATCGTCGGGGTCGTTAAGGACGCTCTTCGGGCGCCTGTGAATCTTATTGGGGTGCCTGAACACCTTATAGTTGGACGCGGCCACTATAAGGGGGTTTGGGTGGATGGACGCTTTCTCGAAGTAAGTCGTCGAGAATCGTCTGAAAAGATCGGCTATCGTGGGTAGGTCGAGATCTCTATGGAGGTTCACGTTGCGCACGAACCACGGACAGCCAGTGGCTGTACGCATGAATCGATTTTGAAGTGTCTGCAACGGACACAGTCGTGACTTCGGAACGTGCGCGAACGCGACGCTCGCATAGGTCATAATGGGTCTGATGCAAGTTTTGTAAAGTGTCACTTTGTTGCGAAGTGACAGTTTACTTGTCTTGCACAGTATCGGATTGAGGCGTCCCATGGCGAACGCTGCCCGGTTACGGACAACGCGGATGTGTCGGATGAAGGATAGGGTAGGTTCGAGGATGACACCTAAGTATTTGACTTCCTTTTGCCAATCTATGTATTTGTTGTAAATAGAGACTCTAGGAGGCGTCTGGATGAAGTCCATGGCTCTCCTAGATCTCGCAAAGAACATTGCTGCGCTTTTATCGGGATTTATTTCGATTCTCCACCGGCGGAACCAGCTTCCGAGCTGGTTGATTGCTCTTTGGAGCCTATCATTTATAGTAATGGGATCTCTACAGGTGGTATAGATTGCGGTATCATCCGCGAACATGGCTAAGTGGGTGACTGCACTAGTTTTAGTGGAGAATCGTCGGATGTCACTCGTATAGAGCGAGTAGAGGAACGGTGCGAGTACCGAACCTTGGGGGACTCCGGCGCGTAAGGTGCGTCTTGAGGAGAGCGCACCATCAATACGATATCTAAATGAGCGATTAGTAAGATAATCGCGAATGATAAGAACGAGTCTATCGGGGATTCCTAGGTTCGCGAGTTTGTATATTAAACCCGCATGCCATACCTTATCGAAGGCTTTGGCGACATCGAAGAAGACAGTACCGGTGTACCGTTTTTTGGCGAAGCCATTGAGGACGGCTTCGGTAAGTCGGTGTACTTGTTGTACCGCGGTGTGTTTGGCGCGGAAGCCGAATTGCTCATCCGGTATGAGCTTCATCGACTCCATGAACGTTTTGAGTCTAGCGAGGATTACTCGCTCGTAGACTTTCCCTAGGCTGTTGAGCAGACTGATGGGTCGATAGCTGCTCGGGAGATTACTGGGTTTTCCCGGTTTACGAATACCTATTAAGATATATAGGCCTTTAAGATATATAAAGGCAAACGACGGAGCGACTCGTCTCGCCGCGGCTTACCGGCGCGGGCGACGTAAGGTGGGGGGCCCGACAGCGTGACCCGCGCGGCGCCCGCGTAAGCAAAGACGTGTTTTCACTATAGTGGGCCGCGACGGACACTGGTGTCTGCTATTCGCTATCTCAAAAATAATTCATATATTACAGTTTTTGTAAGTTGCCTATCATTTAAAAAGTTATTTCATTACAGTATTAGCAAAAAAAAACTTCAATATTTTTTGGAACAGTTTCGATTTTTAAAGAGGCCCCTGAGGAAAGTATGCTGTTGGACACATGGTGTCCGTCATGGCGTTCAACGTGTTAATGGTGCCCAACTTAAATAATCTTACATATAAATATTTTACGTCCTATATGCGTGTGAATAATTACGTATTATTTTAGACGGAAATTTAGATTATAGAATAACTAAGTACTTTAATGTACAATATTAATACAGATAATATAAAAATATAGATAATATATAATTCTACAATTGTAGATTAGTAATATCTTTCTAGTTAACGTAAATCTATTTCCACGCATTATATTTAGACACACGCACTTCATTCGAGTAAAGCTTAAATGTATTGGATTCCATTTGACTTAAGAGACAATAGCAATAAATTATCAAAAAATTTTATTGCAAAAACTTTTAGAATGTAGACGATTTTAACTTAACAATTTTAATGTAAATGTACACAATCGCTACTTGCGCGCCAAGACCATAGAGTAGAGTCAAAGGCATAGACTCATAGAGCTGTGATTGCGAGTTACCAATAAATAATAAGTTAGAAAAGATGATATATCCATACTTATATTTATCTAATCTCATTAAAAAGAAAGAGTTAGGTAGCTTTATTTTTTTTTCATGAACACATTCTTAACAGCTAGTTCAGAATTCTATGCCCTACTCTAGTATACTCTATGGACGACATTTACCTTAAGTAATCCCTCCTTGTCTCACGTATGGCGTTGTCTCTCTCACATATTAGTATACATTGGCCTTTTCAAGTAACACAGACGCGTCGCACATAGCTTTAGCAGTAGATCGGACCAAAAACATCAAATGTAACTGTTCGAAAACGTTCAACTGCACTCTAGTACGAACTAAACCGTGAAGAACTGTTGCCCTTTCTAAATCCAACCATCTTTGGAGGGAAAGCTCTCTTTCTTCTACTGGAACACCTTGGACTACATCAAATGGACCCCACAGCATGAATTCAAGAACGGATTTAGCCTGATTTAGTGATACTGCTCGTTCTTCTTGAAGGATTTCTTTTAATAAAGGTGTAATCTTGTCTCTTGGTAGAAGGGTCTCGGCTGCTTTGGTGGCGCTCTTGCAGAGCGAGCTTAAGTCTTCGTCTGTCGATTTGCTGCAGTTCATGTCGTCAGTTAATCTGGTAATAGAAATTTTGATATTATTTTCACGCGGAGATAAATTTTAGGTCGCCATTATGGAATTTAGAATAACTATTACAAGAGCTGAAGCGTACCACCCTGAATAGTACCACCCTCATTTCTTACCGATGTGTCGTAAAAGGCGACTAAGGTAAGTCGACTAGCCGTTGAATGTGTTACAAATGTGTTAAACTTTTTAAACCCTCCAGCTAACTTAAATGCTTGTGTTAGGAGTGGTATAATGGCCGGGATTCGAACCCACGACCTCTCGATTGCAAGTTCGTTACCTAAATATTTTTTCAGTATAAACTTTTTATAATAAATTTTAAATAAATACGAATAATTTTTTTTTACTTTATTTAAGTTTGTATTGAGATTATTTATGTTTAAGAGGAATGTGCAATATCCAGACTAGTTGTCAAGGCTTAAGGATACGAAGAAGGAAATTGTAAAAAATTAATGTCATTGTCATCATCATCATCTTCCTGCCCTTATCCCACGCTAAGCGGGGTCGGCACAACATGTTGTAAAGATGCTGTCACATCATTTGGCCTCGTTTTTACGACCGGCCGCCTGCCTGACGTCAACTTACCTCTGTCGTATTTTACGACACCTCGGTAAGAAAGAGCGTGGTCTATTCTAAACCGGGTACCACACGGTGGTGTAAAAACTATTAACGCTTAAACTTTACGCGCGCCCTGCGCACTCTTAATATTGTTGCCAAGGAGATAGATATCTTTTATTGTTCTCTGGGGGAATTCACAAAGATAGGAAGTTGGACTATTTGTTATAGTAATATATGATCAATCCGTTATAGATTTTAAGATAAAATAAGTTGTTGTACTCCATTATCGCATTGGCTAGCTGATAAGGTAGTGGATGTTGTTAAAAAAAAAAAAAAATATTTAAATAAAAAAATAAATACAATAAAACAATTCACTACCGACACTTAAATATATTGGTAAATATATTTATTTGTTGTGATAAGTAAAAAGATAAACAGGGAATTTAGTAATGCTTAACTTACTTAAGTAATGCTTAGCTTAACTTACCCTTGCAGTATACACAGCCGTCCATAGCTGTTCGTCTTAGGAGCAGAGAGCGAGCTCAATCTATCATCAGCTGATGGCAGATTCATCGTACTCCCAAGATTCGGCTGGATCTCCTTCAGCACGATGAACGAGGTCAGACTGTCCGGGATTTCCTCCACCCCTCGCGCCTGCAGACACTTCATCCCGTTGATCAGTTGCAGCATCATGAAGATCGCCTCGTGTATCTGGTCGGCTTGGATCTCCTTGGCTTCGGAGTGGAGGCTTTCGCCATAAGACTGGATTGTGTCGACTTGCGCGTGAGCTAGGACGACTATTGTGGCTGGAATGTAACGGATATATCGTTAACCAGACGTTTTGCTGTCCCATAGCTGGGAATTCCAGAGATCTCCTTTGTGAGAGTGATACATGAACGCAAGAGTATAGAAAAATTAATCGAACTAAGTTAGCTCATGCTTTGTGCCTTACAAAACTATGAAAACCTTTTATAGGATTGGTAATACGGTGAACCTTAGCTTTGCCCTTACAGCAGTTTAATAAAACTTCTGTCAAGGATGGAGTCCAGGAGAAAATTTCTTACTTTAAACCATATTAATGACATTTAGTAAGACTATAGACGAGTAATATCAAAGAAAATATTAAGTTTTTCTCAATACAAGCATAGTAGTCTTTTCATGATTATTTAAATGAAATTATGTATTTTTTATGTATTACTTAAGAAAGTGGACTGACGACCTCAAAAGGGTCGCAGGACTGGATCCAAGCTGCACAAGATCGTGTGTATTGGAGATCCCATGAAGAGACCTATGTGCAGCTGGACGTCTATAGGTTGATAATGATGATTATTTAAAAAGAAAATTGCATTCTTCACTTAGTCTTTTTTTTGTTTTAGATATTAGAACTTTTAGAGGGGAACAATTTTGCAATACATGAGGGGATCAGAATCAAAAATAGCTAAATACTAAATTCACAATCAAATTCTGCTAATTTTAATCATTTGTATTACAGTTTGCAGGAAACGTAAAGAATGATATTACTTAAATTCACAGTGATTAAATGTGTTTAATATTTTTTATTTTTCGAAACTCCAAGAATTAAACACATAACTTTATTAAACATCCAAATGTGCATTGAAGCCCTAGCTCCTGAACTAGAAGAACTGTGTTTCAGGAGCTAGTACCTTCCCTTATCAACTAAAACGGATCAATTTGGCATTTACAAAGATACAAAAGTCTAAACTGTCTAAACTGTAACTGTCCAAATCCTATTCTCCACTGCTCGAGAATTTTTTTAAAAGGGGTGTGCAACGTTTTTGTTTTGCTTATTATAAAGATTATTGATATCTTACCTTGCACCAAATCTTTTCCATCTTCACCGAATTGCTGTAACGGTACCAAGTCGCAGAACTCCGTGATGGCGTTAAGGCTCAACGTTGTTGGTTGAACCGACTGGCAGACCATCTGTGACACCATCTGCTCCTTGTACAGCATCAGGGTGACGTTCGCCGGCCCCTGGCTTGAGTTCCACAGCGCTGGATAGAAGAACCTCTTGCCGGCTCTGGTGTAGGTCTTGTTCTGCTGGATGGTGAAGTCGCTCCAACGGAGGTTGCTGCACGCTTTAAGACCGCGTAAGGAGGCTTGCATGGTTGCACTTTGTTGAACCTGGAATTGGGTAGTTTAAATATTCTTTATTCCAACAAATTTGCTAATAAAATAGCTTTAATAGCCCAGCAATGAAACTGCGATTCTCTGAAGGAAATGAGTTCAAACCTCACGGCATTCACCGATGAGTTTTGCTGTTAAAATTAATCATCATCTGCTTGCCCTTATCCCACTCTTAAGTGGAGTCGGCACAACATGTTACAGACATGTTGTCATGTGATTTGGCTACGTATTTTACGACCGGCCGCCTGCCTGACGTCAGCTTACCTTAGTCGTATTATACGACACCTCGGTAAGAAAGAGGGTGGTCTATTTTACTCAACCGGATACCACACTGTGGGTCAACTTACCTTAGTCGCTTTTTACGACACCTCGGTAAGAAATGAGGGTGGTACTATTCTATTCAGCCGGATATCACACGGTGTGCTGTTAAAATTATGTATATGTTAAAATAATGTCTAATTGATAATTGCAATTTATCACACGCTGTCCGGTGTAGGAAAACATCGTGAGGAAACCTGCATATCTCTAAATAATTCTGGGGATATATGTAATCTACCAATCCGCATTGGCGCAGCGTGGTAGATGCTAGCTCCAACCCTTCTCTCCAAAGGAGAGTGAAGGCCTATGCCCAGCAGTGGGATAGTAAAAGGCCGTTACAATAAACGTTACTTCTGAGTCGTCAACCCGGTGAACTAAGAACTATGTTAAATAAGCATGTACATTTTTATAGATAGGTGTAGATCCGAGATTTGAATCTACGACCCCTTGATCCTACGGTCGCACCATTTGACCTGAAGGGATAACTGAGGTTCAGTACTATACATAAAAAAAACAATGATAAAAATGAAATTTGGCCACAGTTCCAAGATTTTTATCATTTCTGAATTTTTACATGACTCAAAACATACTGAATTTACTTCTTTTCTGCTTTACAACAGAATAACAATAATTAAAAGTATTGCTTATAAATTACACGTAACTACTGTGTTATTTAGAGTTATATATTATTAAATTAACTATTTTCCTCAGCAATTATTCTCCAATAATTGCGTGCTCGGGTTTTTATAGTTTTTAGAACTGTAACGGATTAGATTTTTTTTAAATAATAAAGTAATAATAAAATTTATATTGCTATAATCTGCGATTAAATGTTAATTAACCGCTAATTTTATCCGTTTAATCAAAACCGGCCGAATATTTTAGCCCGGTATATGGCGTTAATTGTTCCACATTTCCATATTCGGCGGATTCTTCGTGAAGTATTTACCAAACATACTCGTACATATTTATAAAATTAGCTCTACACCTTTTTAACAAATTTAAGTACTAATTTCGTAGTTTTCATGAAAAATCGTGTTAGTGTATGTGCTATTAAATTTAACCACGACAACGTTCCCATTGAAACCAAAGCAATCAACGTTGAACCAATTACAAGCTCGCCGCGGGACACGAAGCAATTTACCTGTTCTAAAACCTGCGCCAGCGCTTCGTGATTAGCGATAACCACCGCACCATAATTATCCTCGAGATTCTTGTGTACGACGCTCCTCCCTTTCCTAACTCGGAGTTTGTTTGTTGTATTCTTCGGCGTCATATCATTTGAATAGTCGTCGTTTGTCGGACTGTCCATATTCTCCGTACTATAGAAACTGTATGGGGAATAAATCTCTGATTCTGTTTCGCTGCCACAGTACGGTAGGGACGATCGGAAACCGTTATATTTGGGAAATTCAACGGTTTCTTCGGTTTTCCTTTCAGTTCTCTCGACTTCCCTCTCACGTTTTATTCCAGCATCGCACTCTGGTGAACTAGATCTTGCGTGGTGAACGTATTCGTAGTCGCTGTCACTATTTTTGGCTGAATCACAATTCTCCTCGTCGTATTTCACATTGTAGACGTCGTCGTAGCTGTGTATTACTGGATCATTGGTCGCTTGTACTAGCTCTTGTGGTTCGTCTGGATCATCTTTATCGTCGTCTAGTGACGTCCTACGTTTGAGGAGTTCGAGATGCGATTCGCGTTCGCGCATGCTCGCTGTTCGCTCAGGTTTTCTGGGCGCCAGTGCCGATCTGATCTCTCCTGAAACCAACGAATGAGATCTATAACTTATTTATTTAGTAATTTAACTAATCTACGTACAACGTAATCATCAATGTTTTATTTGAAAAGATATGGTTACAGCGGTGTTTTTTTATTGTGTACTTTCATATCTATTATTTTCTATGTTCAAAATACAAATTACTGAAAATTAGGATTAGAGCAATTTAAACATTTATTTAACCAAATAGAAAGAATTTCCTGCTTTAAGCTGTCATAGCCTATCGATGAGACCGTGCGACTCTCAAGAGACGATTATGGGTTCAATTCCCGGGCAGTGTTTTTCTGTAAAAAACTTGAGTCCGATTGATAATTGCAATTGATCTCACCCTTTTCAGTAAAGAGTGAATAACGTGAGGAAACCTCTAGATAATTCTAGGAATATGTGTACCAACCTAACGATCCGCATTGGAACAGCGTGGTGGACATAAAATGCAATTTTTCATTGAATACATTTAACCTTTGTTTTAGTAAATGCATATTATATACTATATGCATAGTTTTAAGTTGAATCATAGTTGACTTTAGACACAATGCTTGTGATGTAAGATAATTTTACAATGTTTAGAACGTAGGTATAGTATAGTTGTTTTGCGAATTAAAGAGAATTGCTATTGGTAAATATGATATTGAAACACACTAATTGTCTACTATCATTGGCCTTGTACTATGTATGCTGTACATAACAACTCAACTGCTTCTGAATCATGGTCGGTTCGATTTAGTCATAGTGTAGTTCCGTTTCGATATTGTTGTCTAGGAAGTAAATACGGTTTAAAAGTTATTGAAATAATATATAGTACATAAAGTGTAGGAAAATTTGTAATACCATCTATATTGAGTTGGTAACGCCGTGTGGTATACGGCTGAATAGAATAGTACCACCGTCATTTTTTACCGAGGTGTTGTAAAAGGCGACTAAGGTAAGTTGACCCACCGTCTGGTATCCGGTTTAATAGCCACCCTCTTTCTTACCGAGGTGTCGTAAAATACGATAGAGCTAAGTTGACATCAGGCAGGCGGCCGGTCGTAAAAACGCAGCCAAATAATGTGACAGCATGTTTATAACATGTTGTGCCGACCCCACTTAGAGTAGGATAAGGGTAAGAAGATGATGAATGTTACTAAAACTATTAATGTACAATGAAATTAGAAATAATCTCCGGACTATCACAGTAAATCATTGGGGTCTTTAAATAAACAATATTCGCGGTTTATAGGCATCGGCTTGCTAGACACTTTGTTTAATTAATTAATCTGTTTTCTAATGAAGGGTTAATAGTTGTATTTGCGGTTATGGTACTAGCAAATTTCCTAGCAATAATTTCCGTAATTGTAGTCATCTAAGATTTAAAACTTATCGGTACATAATTCGCACTCTTCGTGATTTAGTACTGTTCGTGATTGCGTACAAACATACACGCAACTCATTTATTATTGATATGACTGTCTAAAATAAAAATGTCTACCAAGAAATCAAGTTAAGCCCAGTGAATGTATGACTCAAACAATTTACATAAATTCAATTGAAATAGAAATTGTTTATTCACAAACATGATGAGTTGGATTATTCAGTTTGTTGTTCTACATGTCTGGTACTATGACATGCTATACCTAGACACTTTCAATTGAATAAGTAACATTGATAGAAAATTTCCAAGTTGTTACAAGAACATAAATAAGGTCTTACCTAAATTTGCATAAATGTTGTCATCTTGCTTAGGGGTCGACGCCCAAGCTTGTTGCTTTTGTTTTTTTTGCAAAGCTGCTGATTTGGGCGGCGGCGGCCTCGCTGGTTTTGGTACATTGGATGCAGTCTTATAATCCTCACTAGATAGCCTTGGGGGTGGAGGTGGTTTGTTTATTACCCTCTGAGTCACTTCCTCTTGCGCTAAACTATTTCCGCTGTAAATTGACGAAACGTCTTCGTGACTCAGTTGACGTAAGCTCTCAGATATTTCACAATTCGATTTCACCACCTCAACGCTTGACCCGTTTATATCCAAAGGATGAATAATGACGAGACGCGGTTTCGGTTTGGGGGTCAAATCATAAATTTCTTCGGTTTTAGTTTGTACTTTTGTAACCGTGGCGACACTTAATTCTTTTTTGTCTAAATCTTTAGACGATCCAATGCGGAGTAGTTTCTTTATAGAAAATTTTAACTTGCCTTTGCGTTTTTCATCCAACAATAGATTATCGTGCGACAGCGAGATGTTTCTTCTTGGAGCAGGTTCCGGTATAATTTCTGCCTTTTTTATATCATCGTCTACACTTCTTAATTTTGGTAGAGAAGACATCACAGCTCTCTCTCGTTTTTCCATTTCCCTTACGACTGGAGAGTCTGACTTTGCGAATCCATTTGGATTTCTTTGGTACAAGTTACAGGAGTATTCCTCGGTAGGTGACAATGGTGGTGTTGGTGCTTTACGTTTACATAAACTACTTAACGATGAATCGCTGTCCTGTTTCGTTAGCACTGGTTTTGCGTAATAAACGGGCTCTGACCGGTATTCGTTAATTTCACTATTTTTATGATCGTTTGAACATTTAACTGCATTTTCTTCGTCTTCTTTTTTAGATGTTTGAATGTGCATAACAACTTGTGTTGTTGTGGTAATGTTTTTTTTAGTTTGCTTCATAACGGGTTTGACGGGCACTTTTGGCTTTTCGGGAGGGACCGGTTTTGTAGTTATTATGTCAGTTATCATGCCATGTAAAAATGATGGACGGGGATCCAAAGTGGGTATGGGACTACTAGGTAAGGCTGGGGCTTCGTTTGTGTCGTCAGGATCTGCTCTACCATCCGGCTCACCCGCCAACTCGCGACTGGCTTCGGCTGAGAAAATAGATTCCGGTTGTTTAGGAATTATCGGCGGCATGTCAATGATCGGACTTTGGAATGTTGAATAACCACTGCTAGCCTGTCCGTCTACTTTTCGTACTTGTCCGATTGGTGACATTTTTATGTTTTTGTCTTCATTGAATACTTTTATTTTAACGGTTTCTTCAATTTTATGGCTTTCAGAAAAGTTACCACTGTCATCGTTATCGGAATCAACGCGGCCACTAAAACTTTCATCGTCTGAATTCAGTGAATTATTTGCAGTAGAATTAAGGGTGCTAACTGCAGAATCAACACTGCTACTTTCAATATTAATTTTACAAAATTTGAACTCTGATCTACTAAGATTCACTTTAGGCCTTTCTTGCGTTTTGATTAAGGGCGATTTCCGTACAATACTGTTCTTTCTTGTTTCAGACATTTCTTTTTTTTCACATTCGTCTTGCATACTTTGTTTCATCTTACCTTCAACAATTGAAGGCTTATTACACTCTGTTTGAACGAAATTAGTTTCAGAACCACCTAATCTGTTTTGTTGTAATGTCTCCGATATCTCTTCAAGTAACGATTTTTCTGTACATAAAATTCCATTAGGTGGTTTTGCGCCCTCTGTAGTAATAATAGTTTCAGATTCTTTTATATACGATGACAGTATAATATTTGTCTTATAACTGTTGGATGATTCTTCTGTTTGTTCAGATAAATTTATCACCGCAGGTTTTCGAATATGTGTTTTTACGTTTTGAGTTTTTTCCTTACCAGTATTTTCCTGACCAAAAGGGGTAACAGAAACCATCAATGTTTTCTTTTTTCCATCAGAATCTGTTTGTACTTTCCCTAATAACAACGAGGTGTAAGACTTTGCGAAAGAATCACCAAGTAAGTTAGCTTTAACAGTATTAAAATCTGTATTCGATTTTGTTATTCGATGCAATTCTCTTTCTTCTTCTGTATCTGGAAACGTATCCTCATCATCGTTGTCTTCTGAAACTTCAAATTCTTCACCATCAGACCAATCATCGCCTCCATATCCTATAACACTACACACCTCTTCAGGAAAACGTACGTTTCGTTTACCTTTTTTCTTTTGGTGTATTTTAAGGATACTGGGTGGAGTTTTTTTGAAGAATGTGCTCCTGTTTTGGAACGGTGTTGCTAAATATTTGCTGCCCTCTGTCGTCCTCTCCTGTTTTGAGTGTTCTTCGCGTGATTTAAAACAGTTCGAGCAGAAATCCTTCTTCCACGCATTCTGTACGAAGTTGTGGCACACCGGTGACATCTTGCTCTTTGTATAGCGTCTGTTGATTACATAACTGGCATCCTGGAACAGAAAAAAATGCAAACTATAACCTCTGTAACAATCACAACAACCATATAATGATAGTGACGAACCGAAAATCTCTGACTTTTAAATTGATACTTTTTATTTAAATTTTAGGTATCCAAATTGAATTCCATAATGACAGCTGATTTTGCTCATTAAGGAGGCATATGGCTAGATGATTCTGGAATCTTTAAATATTGGGACACGCATCCCAGAAATTCTCCAGAATAATGCAGGATTCTCTATCACCGAAAAGCGTATTATCAATTGCAAATATTCAACTAGTATATAAGAATTTGGAGAAAACTCATAGGTGCCTATTCAGGGTCTTATTAAAAAAAGTAAAGTACTACAGCTGGTCATAGGCATCCTCTCTTCGGATAGAAGGAAACGAGAAGCTGCTTCTATGTGACACTATCTCTCGAATTCTCTAGAGATATTCAGGTTGTCTATTTATGTTTTTCTTCACCGATGAATAGTAAATATCAATGGACACATAATTTCAGTGATCAATAGCCGGTATTTATTTTGTACTTTATTTTTAGTTTTAATTTAATATTAATTTTGTGCTTTATTTTTAATCATAACTTTTTTCTCTCTCATTGAATATAGATGTAATTTTTTTGTATCAGTGGAAACTTAGTTGACTTCTGTTTACAACATAAGTTAGATATTTAAGTATTTTCATAATTGTTTGTTTCCCCTAAAAATTAATAAAAATAAAAAAAACTCAATGGTGTAAACCCGGGATTTGAACCCATGACCATTTCGAAAGAATCTTAGTCTCATCGCAGCTGGTCTATCATGTAATAGCGTTCTTTCGTAATCAATAATTTAATGCCATACGCGTTAATTTTTTGTATTCAATCGACGTATCGACAACTCGTGTAGGTAGTTACCTTCCATTACCAGTAGCAAAATGTGTGGGTAATGTAACACAATTGCATGCGTTCAAATTGAGTCTTACGTAAATTAATTACTATTCTACGGCATTGTTTTTTTATACAAATGTGAACTCTACAGCGATTCACGTAAAACAAGCCGTGTTATATGTAATTTTATTTCTTGGGTTACGTAAAACGTTTTTAAGTTAAAAATAACTATTGAAAGTGCTTTCGAAGGATTTTATTTGTGTACTATCGATAGTTTTAATGATTTATACATCCTCGCTGTGTGGGACGGCATAGAAGTATCCTTGGGCGCAAAATCGGAGTCAGAAAGAGATATTTTCATATTGTTTCGAGAAATAGAAGGAGATAAAGAGAATATGTTGATATCGAGCCGTAAAAGGCAACTAGGGTAAGTTGACCCACCATGTTGTATCCGGTTGAGTAGAATAGACCACCCTCTTCTACTCATATCGTTTCGAGCATTAGAGGGAGACAAAGAATATGAAGATATCGAGGCGTCGTAAAAGGCGACTAGGGCAAGTTAACCCACCGTGTGGTATCTAGTTAAGTAGAATAGACCACCCTCTTTATTACCGAGGTGTAATAAAGGCGACTAAGGTAAGTTGACCCGCCGTGTCTTATCGGATGAGTAGCATAGACTACTCTCATTTCTTACCGAGGTGTCGTAAAAGGCGACTATGGTAAATTGACTTGCCGTGTTATATCCGTTTGAGTAGAATAGACCACCCTCTTTCTTACCGAGGTGTCACCTTTATTAACTAGCTTATACACCGAAGTAACATATAGGATATAAAACATCAGCTTATATTTCGGAAACTTGGAGAAAATACATATTGTATTATTGCAAGTACTTAAACGCTCAACTTCGGACATATCATGCGGCGCAGTAACGATGCCCTTGAGAAGCTCATAGTGACAACAACACCGAACGAAAAAGATCAAGAGGCCGCTCGCTGACTAGGTGGTCTGACCAATTGTGCCAGTCTAGCACGTTGAAACACTTTTATGAAGTAGCAATGGTGGCCACTAATAGAAGCCGATTGAAAAAATTAATCCACTCGAGATTGGAGTAAAGATCGTGGTCCTATCTTCAGTAATGAAGAAACGACCGGAGAGAGAGAAACGCTCAAATTGGTGCTAACTAAGGGCCTGTTTCACAAGTTACTGATAAAGTGTCGGATAGTTAACCGACAAATAAACTAAGTAACAGATAAATGTCTCTAAAAGAGACTAAACAGTGAAAAATTAAAAAAAAAATTGCGACAATTTTTAAATAAGTATTTGCTATCCAGCAGATAAACAAAATAACAGCCACATGATCTACCTGTTAACTTATTAGAGACCTTAAGTGCTGAATAAGCTTATCAGAAACCTGAGAAACGCAAAATTCCGAGATATGTGACAGATATGTTCCGAATAAGTTAACTGACAGTTTATAGGTAACTTGTGAAACAGGCACTAAGTATAGTAACGAGATAATCAAAATAAATAGACAATTAGTAAGCAGTGTGGTCACACTTTCTCCGTGGCTAGGTTGATTAAATATTCCTGTCATCGCGTGTACTGATAAGAGAAAATATTTTGTCATTCGTGATTTTCATTTCGCTTTTACGGGCGCTATGATTTGTTTTGCGGGTAGTGAATAAACAGAACTAATATGGGGATTCTACCTATAAATAATATATAATATATTCTACCTATAAATAACATATGTAGAATATATTATATACAGGTGGAATACATATAAATCACGCCGTGTGGTATCCGGCTGAATAGAATAGTGCCACCCTTATTTCTTACCGAGGTGACGTAAAAGGCGACTAAGGTAAGTTGACCCACCGTGTGGTATCCGGTTGAGTAAAATAGACCACCCTATTTCTCACCAAGGAGTCGTAAAATACGACTAAGGTAGGTTGACGTCAGGCAGGCGGCCGGTCGTAAAATATGTAGCCAAATCATATGATACATGTTGGTAACATGTTGTGCCGACCCCACTTAGAGTGGGATAAGGGCAGGAGGATGATGAGGATTCTACCTATCAATAATATATATAATATATTCTACTTATAAGTAATATATATAATATATTCTACCTATAAATAAATAGTACCAGGTTGAACGAGCCTGCTCGGTAATTTTTTACAAAATATAAAAAAAGAAACTTGAAAAAAAAGAAAAAAATAATAGGATAGGTGGGGCTCGATCCTAGGTATTTTCATTTCTTTTACGGCCGGTCCCAATATTCGATCTATCGCCAATTTTGGCTTACCGGAGTAAGAAAAATCAAGGTATCGCGTCCCAATATTCTATCAACGATCAGAGAATCCTATCGTCCGATGCTGTCTGTCGACGGGAGGACCGCGGATCGCCCTCTCTATGAAAATAGCGACATATCGCGTCCCAATAACGTTTTGAACGCTGTCTGTGTCAAATGACATTAGTAAAGATAAGGTATATCGTCTATCGGTCATTTAGCAGCGATAAAAGTGTAGATAGCACAAGTTTTCTTTTTCTTTTCGATGTTTTTGATTTAAAATTATAATTATAAATACCACCTACCTACCGAAAAGACACTTCCGGACCGATAGAGACAGTATTTCCGATGAATTACCCCAAAAGGCTGAATCATCAAATAAATGAATTCAAAATTAAAAAATATCAAAAGTGACCTCCACACGGTACGTAGCTACTTAACTATATGAAATTCTATGGTTTTTGTACGTAAATTAAATAAAATATAATTAATAAGGCATGGTTTTTTTTCAGAAACACTGGTATATCCTGCGTCAGGATTTACTAACATTGAGATTTTATGTTTTGAGCACAATGCCAGTGTCAGTAACTGACTACATGGGGGTCTCCAAATCATCAGCTAGCCGAAAAATAGCTTATTTTTTTGGTTGGAATAGCAATGCAAGTATATCCTGCGCACGTATATGTGTGTAGTAATACACTGCAAGATTTCTATAACATTTGTCAATTTGCCCGCGTTTAAGAAGCAATTGATGCTACACATATTCTAATGCAATCCCCAAGCAAGATGCAATATATAAATGAGCTAAGTAGTAGAAAAGGTAAATCGTAATTAAAATTTGTAATTATTAATTAATTGATTCAAATATTGGTGAAGACTTCAGAATAGAGCTATTTTTCTGTTGATATTCAATCTGGTTGTGATGCACAATAGTGATTCATGAATGTTGTAGCACGTTGGCCTGGATTGACTAACTAACCATTTTTATTAATTCAACATTGAGAAGTAAATCTCTTCATGCATAATTAAAGGCATTTTTATATGTATAGTGTAAGTTTTTGTTGTTGCTTATTGTCCCCTATATTTACAATCATTAGCCATGAGCTATTTATGTTATAATAAAAAAATGTTAATCATTAATTGTTCCATATTTATTTTTATTTAAATTTAACAAATTTCCTGCTGAATATGAAAGTGAGACAGTGCATATCCCCATGCAAGCCCTATTAACTGTCTCCAGTGTTGGATCCAATTTCATAAAGTCAGTGAAAATACAATGATAATTATACTTTACTGTAACAGATATAGCATAGACATAAGACTGCTGAATCCAAGTCAAAGTTTTTCTCCAATGTTAAGAGACCTCAAAATCCATTATCTCGAGGCTCAGTTAAATTAAAATAATCATGTACCTAACTTATGTATATATAACACCTGCTTATGTATAATACAGATTTATGGACTATGTACACCATCATTACTAATGATAGTTTTACAGTAAATAAAATTATGTTAAAATGGAGAACCTTATTATTTTTCTGTTTTGTTCCCTAAGAACATGAACATTCAAATACAAAGAATTTATTCATTATTAATTGCTTTACTTGTTACAGGTGCTTTGGAGCTAAGAAGCATATATTTCCAGTTATTTTACTAAAAATTAGACTTAATTTACAGTCTATACAGGTTGTATGCATAGATGTACAAACAGAAGTGTAATTATGAACCTAATGATGAAGCAGATAACATCATAGATTAAACAAGAATGATGACATCTTTTTTTATTATTGATTACTAATATAATTAATGGTATAAAATATTTAATAATATTATTGACATTTATTGTGACCATATTTCATTAATAATGTTATTCTTTACCTGATTTAAAATATTTTTTTACCATAACTTTTTCATTATTATCATTTAATCTTTATAAAAGATCTGAGTGACTTCACTAGATGGGGATAGAAAAAAAATCAGGTTAACTATGTTTTCTTCCACCAAAATATGTTTGATAAATTTTAAACTTAGGTAATAGATAAATACTGTTTTTTGTAATAAACTCATTGTGTGAATCAACCTTGGATGTAAACCGATGAGCCTCTGGTAAGTCAGGTTTTCCTGGATGGCGGTTTTTATGTAATAAATAAAAATATGTATTGAAATAAAAAATATTTTATTTCTATAACCTTTTATATATAGATTAAACAGTTCAATGTTTAGACTACTTTAATATTATAAGATTAATATTATATAATAAAATCATTATATATAAATATATTATATAATAAAATCATTATCCCTAATTAAGTTTAGCTGTGCTATTTTTACAGAAGTTAAAAAACTATAAATGATTTTTAGAAGCAGGCGTTACTCTGAAATCCATAATATATTGCCTGCTTTATACACTTAGCATAACATATATTCTCTTTAACAAACGCGGATTACAGCAAAATAATTCTATTGTATTAACTTCTGAAAAACCAAAAAAATCAAAAGGAGAGGAGACAAAAATTCAATTTAAAGGAGGCTGCGCCATTAAACAGTTATTTGTAGCTACAGACATGTAAACATGAAGTTAATATATATATAATTTGAACATAAGTAATGAAAATACTTTTATTTTGCTATAATACGCGATAAATAACATATATGTAGTGTACTAAACTTTTTAATTACGTCACTTTAATACTAAGCGTGTGATATTTTTTATTATTCTCGTAAAATTAACAATAAATCAGATATTAAAGATATAGTCTGCCAGCATAGCTTACAGTCTCCTGCATAAATAAAAGAATATTCTGGAATAACGCCTTAAAAATGAGCATAGCAATCAATAAAATTGCGTATTGTTATAAAGTTATATTAGGGCTGCATGTTTAATCTCAAATCTTTACTAAGTTATTTTATAACAAAGTCCACAAAATCTGTCTGTTTGTATGTGATCGACTTCCCTAAATCTAATGAAAGGATTTTTGTAGTGTTTTTATTTAAAGGTAGTGCAATTCTTCCGGAAGTTATAGTAGTGCATTACAATTTTATGTAGGTATATTGAAGACATCGCATTTGCATGAACCGCGTAAAGCAACTGAGAAACAACCGATTTATAGATCTTCAAAAATACTGCAAAAAATCCGCAACAGCATGTCTCTATCTCTTATGGTTCTCAATATGTACTTTTTATATGTTTAAAACTTCAATTAAATACACTGATTTCGACACGGGCGAAGCCGCATGCACAGTAAGTCTTACGTATAAAAATGAATGTTTGTCTGTATGTCCTTTATTGACTCTGAAACGGCTGCAGCAATTCTAATGAAATTTTCAGACAACCTTTAGAAAGACCCAACAGATGAACCTTTTTCTGTTTCAAAGGGAATTCGAAACCAGACTAAGCCACAGCAACGCTTGGACAAACTTGAATTTTATGACATGTGGGAAAAAAACGATCTAGCTATATTTTATTTAGAAAAATGACATTTTATTCCTGTTTTCAGGCATTGTAAAAACTTCTAAAATAAAAATAGATTTCAAAGCTTCTATTTCCTATTATTTGTAAATTTGTTATAGCGTAATGGTATATGGGCGGACTATATGCGGATATATGAAAATACCCGGGTTCAAGTCCCACCTGTACCGGTCTATTTTTTAATTGCATTTTTTTTTAATAAAATTACAGAGCAAGGCTGTCATCCAAGTACTACCTTTAATATTTAAATGAGTTAATCTTGTATGTACGTATAATCTTTTTATTTAATCTCGGAAAATGCTCCATTGATTTTCATGAAATTCAGCATGATTTAGGGGGGAAAATTGTGAAGCCTAGGTTTCATTTTGAAAAATGTCGTTTTATGCCTGTTCTCGGGCACTGAGACTTTGTATAATGGATGGAAAAAGGGAAATAAGTATGGATCAAAATTGATTTTAAATTTCTTGTATTTCTTTTCTATTTATAATTCTAATTTTCTTTTCTTTAATTCTAAAACTTAATATTACAAACATTAAAATAATATTTCATAATCTTGCTATAATATTCTGCTGTCTTCGTTTTTTCTTTTCTGGGATGACATATCAGCAGGAATGTGACCTTTTAGCTTTCCTAAAAATAAAAAAAATTAAAGTTCATAACTTGTTTATTTGTACTTAAGTATCATAATTCACTCTGTAAAGGCGAATCAGATGGTTTCTATTAAAAATTCATACTTCAAATTTATCTTTACTCAAAAAGAAATGCTGATATAATCCTGAAATAGTCCTGCACTTCCTCATTCAATAATACCATATTCCACCTTTACCAATATTGTAACATTAACTGTACTTAAATAAATAAATGTAAAATAGACTTTAAATTACTTAGATTTTTATATAATCTCTACATATTGGCTTGTATTATGCCTTGACATTGACTTGATCACATAATAAAAATATTTTTTATGTTGTATTGTTCATAGAGAACCAAACTTCTTAACTATTTAAGATTTTCAGAATTAAAATGAAATTTTGTCTATTGTATAGTGCATTATTTCAAGTATCTCATTACTTTTTAATAAATATTTTATTTCAACAAAAAATATTGATTATTTGAAGTCAAAATTAATAATAAATTAAAAAAAACAACCTTTACCTGATAAAAAGTAATTTAAAAAGGCAGTTGTATTGTTGTAAGATTGTGTTATACAAAAGTAATAAAATGTAAACTTATGTACACCTTTGCTTATTGCAAAAATAATTTTCTGGGATAAATCTGCCTGGGGTGTATTAAGTAGGTAATGATAAAGCATGCAGTTTCAGAACAGGTGTGTTTAAACAGGCCTAGCAAAAAGGTGCATGGGAACTTCATTTTCACCAAAGTTGTTCCTCTACTGCAAACTCTTCTACCACAGCATCATCACCATAGAGTGCTGTAAATCCAGCACAAGTCAGACCTAATATGACTGCTACTCTATCCAAAGCATCATCTGGTGGAATGTACTCTTGTTTCTCACCTTCAGTCTGAAAAAATATTAATTATAAACTAACTTAGCTTTGTAATATACTACCCACATTGTTATGATACTTTTTATATAATGTGTACTTTTTATTTATTTATAGATTAACCAAATTCACACTTGACATTAAAATTATGCATTGAACAACTTAAAATAAGTAGTATTTAATTTTAGGTGATAATAACTTTCAAATTAAGTTACAACAACTGAGAGATACAATTTAACTAATTTTATGTTATGGTTAAAATTACAAAGTCAAAGCAGGAATATATTATATAAGTATCAAATCTATACTAGACCAGTCTACAGAAAAATTAAAAATTAGGTATAACAGATATGCTTATACATATACATATTATGTTAGAAATTGAAGATTATTTGGATAATAAAAATGCCACGATTTGAAAATCCTTTCAGCTTCACACAAGATTGCGGTTTGATAATGTAAAAAAGATTGATATCCGAGTTTCTTTCTGGTTCTTCTTGGTAAGAGCAACATTCCGAGCCAGTTGTAGCTTCAATAATCATATTGATCCTTGATGATTCAAAAGTACTTGAAAGAGCTTATTTGAATGAAGATTATTTTGATTTGTTTTGAAGTAAGTAGGGGTTACTTAAATATGTAGTACTAAATCTCTATTATAATACAGCCTTCAGATGTCAACGCATCATAGTATTATCTCAGCATAAGAAGGTAAAAAGAATACATACCTTAAGGTTATTATTACTGCTGTATGTTAACAATCGATGCATTGAAAACATATATGATATCCCATAGAGCGCTTTCTTTTGATTGATTGTTGGCCACATCCGAGGCCTTGCTAAAGACCACGATGTCAGATAATAAATTCTATTAGGTGGAGCACTTCGCTTGTTGTAAGCGGCTTGTTTTTAGTAATTTAACTTTAGTACATAATAGTTGACTATTGTTTTACAGCAAATATTGACAGCGCGCCAAATACGATAAAAACGTCATTAAAAAAGATTCCGTTATCATCATGTCTGTTATATTTCTAATATTTGTAAAAAAATATTATTTACTGAAAGTTAATAAAATTATATTAAATCTTAGATGAAACAGATAATTTTACGTTTTTTATGGGCTAATATAATTAGTATGGTGTCGAAAACATGTATTAAACAGTGAAGTGACTAGTTTGATGCCCTTAGTAATATAACGTAAGCTGGAACGTATGGGAGGGCTCAGATATCCTGTCTATCTACAGCGAACTCGAGTAATGATTCACTAATCCGAATTATTGGGACGTGATAGGTAGACGGATAACTTGATCGTTTTCGGCGACGATAGGAGTCTGTCTTTATCTGTCGGTAGATTATTGGGACCGGCCGTTAGGTACTTCTCGCGACCATCCGTTCCCCGAATAAGCTACTCTGATTTGACAGTTTATGGCAAAAATTCTATTCAATATAAAATTTAGTATTTGTTAATGCCCAAAAACAGGGATAAAACGATTTTTTCGTCGACGATCGTTTCTCGAGACCACCCGTTCCCCAAATAAGCTACACTGACCAAAAACAGGGATAAAACGATTTTTTCGTCGACGATCGTTTCTCGAGACCACCCGTTCCCCAAATAAGCTACACTGACCAAAAACAGGGATAAAACGATTTTTTCGTCGACGATCGTTTCTCGAGACCACCCAAATAAGCTACACTGACCAAAAACAGGGATAAAAGGATTTTTTTTAATAAAACCTAGCTTGATCGATTCTTTTCCCCCAAAACCCTTTACATGCTGAATTTCAGGAAAATCGTTGAAGCCGTTTTCGAGATTCCGAAAATATATATATACGAGATTCTAGATAGCTTCTTTAAAACATTTGACTATTCAAAAGTACTGTTAACAGTCCACTTAAATAAAGAATATTTTGAATTTGAATAAAACTAGTTCCAAACATTTACAGCGTGAGTATCTTTATACAAATAATTTGACAAAACTAATGACAATATTATTTTGCTATAATCCGCGATTAAAGAAAATATATGTAATGCTTAATGTAGAGTGTACTATTCGTTCTCATACCTAATACATGCATAATTTGTAAGAACTCATGCACTATCCGACAACGATAAGACAACAATACACAAGCACAGCACAAAATCGCAAAAAATTGGCTTTACGATTTTGTGGAGTCTATATCCTGACGGTGCTTCGGTTACGGCGCGAAAAAATTATTGAAATTGTGGTTGTGAATGTGTGCAGTGCTTGTGTATTGTTGTGTTATCGGTAGTGCATGAGTTCTTACGAATTCTGCATGTATCAGGTAGGAGAACGATTAGTACACTACATTTAGCATTACATATATTTTTTTATCGCTGATTATAGCAAAATAATAATTATCCGTGTGGTATCCGGCTGAGTAGAATAGTCCATGCTCCTTTCTTACCGAGGTGTCGTAAAAGGCGACTAAGGTAAGTCGACCCGCCGTGTGGTATCCGGCTGAGTAGAATAGACCAATCTCATTTCTTACCGAGGTGTCGTAAAAGGCGACTAAGGTAAGTTGACCCGCCGTGTGGTATCCGTTTTAGTAGAATTTACCACCCTCTTTCTTACCGAGGTGTCGTAAAATATGACTGGGGTAAGTTGACGTCAGGCAGGCGGCCGGTCGTAAAAACGCAGCCAAATCATGTGACAGCATGTTTACAACATGTTGTGCCGACCCCACTTGACCGCATCGAGTGGGATTAGGGCAGGAGAATGATAATGATGATATAGCAAAATAATATTCTCATTAGTTTTGTATTATGGACCTCCGGAAAGTAACGCCTAATTCTACAAATTACAAATTATTTGTTTTATCAGCGAAGATAGCTTTGTTATATATAATTTCATTGCAATGTTGATATACTCAGTACGGTTTTGTTATTACGAAAAAACTGCTATACCGCGGTCCGGTCACGTAGAGTTATGAAAATTTCACGGTCATGTTGATAGTTAGTTATGTAATGAACATCTGTTGATTGTTGTAGACTAATTACGAAAGGGCCACCGTCCACTATGCAGAGCTAAGCGATTTAGTGCACGGTTTCTTAAATTGTGGGGCGCGACGCCCAGGGGGGTCGCGAGACTACTAAAAGGGGCGTCGCAAAGATCTGATACTTTTCAATCATTATTGATACAACTACATGGCTGCAGGCTTTAATTAAATAGATTTTATTAAATTTATGATTGGTTAGTTTACAACAATTATGAATAAAATTTTAAAATTAGTATACACACTACGTACAAATGTAAATACAAATAAAAATCATACAAAATACTATTGTAGTTTTATTATAACTATTTTTTGAAAAAAGTGGCAATGCAAAACTGTTATTTACATTGTAAAATAGTGCGATATTTCATCTACATCTACGGTTAATATATATTTCATTATATGGAGGAGGGGGTCGTTTAAAATTTCCTAAGCTTGAAGGGGGTCGCTATATAAATAAGTTTAAAAAGCCCTGATTTAGTGTATATAGAATAGAATATCTACCCACTACAATACAAAATACAAATAATTATAATTTTTATTGAACAACACAAAGGTAAATCATAGCCGTGTGGTATCCGGCTATGTAGAATAGTACCACCCTCATTTCTTACCGAGGTGTCGTAAAAGGCGACTAAGGTAAGAAGACCCGCCGGGTGGTATCCGGCTAAGTAGAATAGTACCACTCTCATTTCTTACCGAGGTGTCGTAAAAGGCGACTAAGGTAAGTTGACCAATTGTGTGGTATCCGGTTTAGTAGAATAGACCACCCTCGTTCTTACCGTGCTGTTGTAAAATACGACTAAAGTAAGTTAACGTCAGGCAGGCAGCCGGTCGTAAAAACGCAGCCAAATCATGTAACAATATGTTTATAACATGTTGTGACGACACCACTTAGAGTGGGATAAGGGCAGGACGATTATGAGAATATCTACACACTACAATAAATAACAAAAAACAGTACAATAAAAAATAATAATAATTTTTATTGAACAACACAAAGGTAAATCAATACATATCCTTTTTTTCTAAGATATGATAACACTGACGATAAAAGTTAGTATCATCATTCTCCTGTCCTTATCCCACTCTAAGTGAGATCGGCACAACATGCTATAAACATGTCATGTGATTCGGTTACGTATTTTACGACCGACCGCCTGCCTGACGCCTTATTTTAGTCGTACTTTACGACTCCTTAACCAACCGGATACGACACGATGGGTGAACTTACCTTATTCCCGTATTAGGACACCTCGGTAAGAAATGACGGTCTATTCTACTCAACCGGAGACGTCATGATGGGTCAACTTACTTTTGTCTTGTTTATTTATAAATTTTAATTGCGTAAAAATTTGTATTGGAATTTAACATATAACTAAAATTCTTTACTATTAAATGTATTTCATAGCCCAGAAACTAGCTAGCATTCAATAAATTATCGCTTTCAGTGGAATGAGAGGATTTCAATAAAAATCATGTTTGTTAATTTATCGTGATAATGTGATATAATTTTGTTATTGCATAATTTATTCATAACTGTTATCGTTTACTAGTTTTTAGATTTTTTTTATTGTTCTTAGATTACATAATTTATAGTAATAGGCGTTACTTTGCGGAGATACATAATACAAAAGTAATAATAAAATTAATTTGCTATAATGCGCGCTATAATTTGCTATAATAAAGTAAAATAGAAATATATATAATGCTTAATGGAGAGTGGACAATCTGTTTTCATGCCTGATACATGCAGGATCCGTAAAACACATACACAAACCTCCACCACCGTCAAAAACACAAGCACTACACACGTACACACTATCACAAACTCAACAATCGACACACGACCACGACAAATCGCTTTGCGATTTTGTCGAGGAGTGTATTTTCTGATGATGCTTCGGTTGCGGGGCGAAACGATCGCGGGTTCGATTCCCGCCGAGAGCCAACGTTTTTTATAAACCATTTTTTGGTACTTCGAGTCTGGGTGTTCATTTGTATTTAAGTATGTATTTAAAACTATATATGTATATACTAACCAGTTGTCTGTCACTCATAAACAAGTATTAAGTTATTTCGGGGACGGACGACCGTGTGTAATTGTCCTTTATTTATTTTTATTTAATAAATTAGGTATATTAAAATTATACTTTTCAATAGTGCAATGCATTATAATATTAGACAAGCGACCTGGCCTGTATTTTTAAAATAATTTTTAAACAGAATACGTGTGAAAACGCTTTCTAAGTGTGTAAATAAACAAAAAACATAGTGTACTACGCACTATAACGTTTTCATATAATGAGGCATATACAAGGCCATTCTCGACCGTAATGGAGTCTTGCAAACATTGCGTTCTTTGTTCAAATGGAGGTCATCGCACTGCATCCTTGGTCCGGTAGACCACTTTTAAATGATCGAAAAATGATTTGAATTAAGAATTTCAATTTAGAAACAAATATATTATTTTTTAAAACATTAAATATTAATAAAAAAAAATCTTAAAGGTTAGTACAAATTTATATGCGACCATAGAATTTTAAAATTATAAGATTTTAAAACGAAAACAATAGATTAAAATTAATTAAGCATTAAGAGTTTATCTATACACTGTCCATTATATTAACCATCTTTTGACAGATTGACGATTTACATATTTAGTGATGTCCTAAAGATTCTCGTATGCGATACCATTCCGATTATAGTACCTACTATCATTAATCGAATTACGTACCTAAGTAATTCGATTAATGATAACCTACGTAAACTAATAACAGATATAGAAACCAACATTTTGATTTAATATTGCCTTAGTTTTTTGAAAATAAATGTTAATCCGTGTGTATTTATTATAATCATAAAAAATATATTATACATCAACTGGCAACATCAACAGACCTTCCGCTCGGCCGCCATTTTGACGTGATCTGTCACTCTCAACGAAACGCCCGTGATAGTCACACGCATTTACGTTCGCTGAGTGTTCTCTCGCATCTGTTACACCTTGAGTTAAGTAGCTTTATTCCTCGGAAAAACTTTTGTGAAACTTATATTAATTGATCGTGAAAATGCCGAAAGGACGTGTGTTGAAAGCACAATCGAGACAGTTAGTGTTAAAACTTCATGAGTATTTTGAGCAAGAAAATCAAAATGGCGGACCTCTTATACCTATCACGCAAGTCCGAAACCGTGTTGCAGCCGCGTTGGGGATCAGTCTATCAACTGTGACTAAAATCACTACTGATGCCTACGGCAGGAGCGGCTTGGAGCAAAACAAACCATCTACACCAAAAAGAAAGCGCCGGGCTCATAAGGTGACAGCTGTTGATGACTTTGACGCTGACGCTATTCGTCGTCATGTATATGATTACTACTTGAGAAAAGAAATTCCAACTTTGAGAAAACTTATTGTTTCTTTGAAAAGAAGTGGTCTATTTCATGGTGAAAAATCTTCTTTGGTCAAAGTTTTGAACACAATTGGCTTTTCATATAAAAAGTTAAATAAAAGAAAATTATTAATGGAACGCACAGATATAGCTATAGCACGTTGTGATTTTTTAAGAGAGGCAAAGAAAATACAAGATTGGGCAAATATTGTTTTCACGGATGAAACATGGCTCAACGCTAACCACACACTATCTCGTTTCTGGACTGATGATACTGCTGATTCCACTTCCTCAGTACCAATGGGAAAAGGTGAGCGCCTAATCATTTGCCATGCAGGTACAGCAAAAGGATTTGTACAAGACGCACTGTTGGCATTTAAATCGAAGAAATCAAATGACTACCACGAAGAGATGAATGCAAATGTGTATGAAGAGTGGTTCAAAAAAATGCTCATTTCATTGGAAGAACCATCAATAATTTTTATTGATAATGCGCCCTACCACTCCCGTCAAATTGACAAAATGCCAACACAGGCTAATAAAAAGCATGAAATAATTAATTGGCTTCGGGACAATGGAGAAAATGTGGACGACTCAATGTTAAAAGTTGAATTAATAAAAATATTAAAAACCAAAAAGAGAGCAAAACGCTATGTAATCAATGAAATGGCAGCAGAATATGGCCATACTGTTCTTCGGATTCCTCCATACCACTGCCAGTACAACGCAATAGAACTTATATGGGCACAAGTAAAAGGGCATGCTGCGAGATGCAATACAAGCCCCCCATTCACAGCGAATAAAATGTTGCAATTGCTAAAAAATGCTTGCACCCACGTAACGGCCGAGAACTGGGCAAGTGTGGTGGAAAGAACTAAAAGAGTAATATTCTCTGATTGGGAACGTGATATTGCGTTTGATAATATATTATCTACACAAGAGCTAATAATAACTGCTACTGAAGACTCCTCATCGGAGGAGTCTAGTGTTGATTATCATTCCGACGACTCGTGCTAATAAAATAAATTAAAATATCCTGATTGTTTTATTTGTATTCATGTATTAACTAAGAAGAAAGTAAAACTTTATATAATGTTATTAAATGTCTTTTAATACTCGTAACATCGATTTCTACCGATTATTTTTAATCTGTGGCATAATCGTAGTAACCATTATGTGTGACATCACTAAGTGGGCGGTACCCATCAATAAAGTACAAATATTATTTGTATGATATTTGTACGTAAGCAATACAAAACTTAATGAGCGTGAGCTGTCAAAAGACTGATAATATGATGGACGCAGTATAGTAATAGCAGTATTCTTTTTTTATGAGTGGAACTTACATTAGTGTTGTGTACACAGAGTAAATAGGTTTTCTTAAAGTGCATTATTTGAAAAAAAAAACTTAATAATTATCTATAGTGTTGTTAGCCGTATATATAAGAGTAAGATTTTAATTTTTTGTTGACTGATTATATAAAATAATAGCTTAAATTTTTAATTTTATTCTATTAACGTCGACTATGCCAATACCAACATTTTATTCAGTAAATTTTCACTAGGTTTCAATGTTATTTTATGTTTGTATAATTTTCAATTATTTAATTCTGGAAGCATAAATAAATTAAATAACACTACATATAGAGAAATACATACGTTTATACACGCAAAAACGACTGCCGAATTTTACATATATTTTATATGTAATGTATTACTTTATTTAAAATGTTTACTTATGTGTGATAAAATTCTTATTTGATTTAGGATTCGTCAATAATTAAAAAAAATATATATATACGAGGATAATAATTGTTTTTTTTAATTGTAAATATAGTGACGAGCAACGCATTCGTATTGTATTTATACAGCCTAAATTCCAATAGTGTACATGTAGAGCAGTAAAAGCCCTGAGCTATTGTATAGACAGCAGGTATTTAGGTCGTCGTAACACCTGGGGTCAGCTTGGTGAAATTGAGGCGTTATGCGAATTAACTGTAGTTAAAGAGACGGCCGTCAAAACACTTGAAACACATTTGCTTTTAAAAATACAATGAAATTACTTTCAACATGTATAATATAGTGTGAGATGGTATGAAATATGACATAATAAATATGAATATGATAGAATATTGAAAATAAATACCAGCAGCGGTAGCGGAATGGTTAGGGTAACGGACTTGCGATCGAGAGGTCGTGGGTTCGAATCCCGGCCTTTATACTACTGACTTGAATCCATTCTTAAAACAAGCGTTTAGCTTAGCATGAGGGGTTAACAGGTTAACTAGTAATTTGTAATACCCACATTGCGAGTAATCTTTTTAAAAAAATGATCGTTGCACTTGTTAGTAGACTTAACACTTTAAGAAGTCATAAATTAGTATAGTAGAAATGTATTAAAATTCGAGAAAGATTTCTATTTATCCAACTGAATCAGATAAATATTTTGGTCATTTAAATCAAATTCAGTCTAAAAATATCTGAATATATTGATTGCAAAAAGTAAAATACCACTGTTATATACCACGATTAAAGTTTTCTAATAATTAAAATAAAAAAATATATACTATATAAAACCTGTGATAGTTTTATTATATTATGGTTTTGATAAGATTAACGCTACGACGTGACAGTTATAAAGGTTTACGAGCAACATTTCAAGACAGATATGTGATAGCTGTATCTTAGACTATTGCAAACAGCATTTAATTAGGACTTATCATACATTGAGACACATGTCGTCTGTGTCAATACGGCATTTCCATGGCGGCATATGGCTGCCAATGATTATACAGAGGGCACTTAATTTGGTTGTTAATATTTATTTTATATTAATTTCTTTCAATTAGTCTGTATTATATATATCCTCCTGCCCTTATCCCACTCTAAGTGGGGTCGGCACAACATGTTATAAACATGCTGTCACATGATTTGGCTGCGTTTTTACGACCGGCCGCCTGCCTGACGTCAACTTACCTTAGTCGTATTTTACGACACCTCGGTAAGGAGGGTGGTCTATTCTACTAAACCGGATACCACACGGTGGGTCAACTTACCTTAATCGCCTTTTACGACACCTCGGTAAGGAATGAGGGTGGTCTATTCTACTCAGCCGGATACCACACGGCGGTTCAATTAGTCTGTATTAAGTATGGAAATTACTTAATACAGTAAGTATATACTTAAGTATGGAAATTAAGCTGTGGTAGCCTAGCGGTAACACCGTGCGACTCTTTCGAGGAGGTCACGGGTCCAAACCCCGGCAAGCACCAATGAGTTTTTCTATTAAAACTTATGTGTCTTATTGATAATTGCAATTTATCACACGCTTTTAGGTGAAGGAAAACACCGTAAGGAAAAATGCATATCTCTAGAGAATTCTGGAGATATGTGTAACCTACCAATCGCACTGGAGCAGCGTGGTAGGTTTTAGCTCCAATCCTTCTCTCCAAAAACGGAGAGAAGAGGCCTATTCTCAGCAGTGGGATAGTAACAGGCCGCTACTATAAGTATGGAAATTAATGGATCTGTACACAACACAACAATACACAGATATTGCACACAGTCATTACTACAATTGTTTCGTTCCGTAATCAAAGCATCGTCAGATAGAAATTTGCAAAAAAAAAAATTTTTTAGACTTTTGAGTCTTAGGTTTAAGACAGGTATCCGGAAAAATCTGTGTTGAACTTAAAATAATAAATAAATATATGGGACATTTACACACACGGTCGTCCGTCCCCAAAGTAAGTAACTTATTACTTGTGTTATGGTAGACAGACAACTCGTAAATATATTTATATAATTTTAAATACACACTTAAATACATATATATACACCCAGGCTCGAACCTCACACATTTTTGTTAGAAAATGTGACCAATTAATGGCAAATGTAGGACCAATGGCAAAGGATAGTGTATTGTTGCCTACATTTCAGTGAACGTTATAACTCCACTATATTACTAGGTTATGTTATTATTTTTATTTTCAATAGTTGTTTCCATTTTATATCCTGTGTTGTGTTGTTTTTTATGTTTTATGTATGGTTTTAAATGTTAATTAGTGTTATTGGTTAACCGTTCTAATTAATTCAAATAAATAATAAATAAATAAAAAACATGCATTGTCATCGGGACTGGACCAGTATGTCAAATTTCAGCTTAAATAAACACCTAAGTGGGTTAAATTTAACTTGCAAGATTCACCTAAATACACGGCAAGTTAAACTTTATCTTTTTAAAAAGTTTTTAAAAAGATAAAGTTTACTCACTGGCTTAAAGTAAAAAAGAATATATATCAAAGCTACCCATATACGGACAGCGTCGACCACAATGATGTCATAGCGAAATGCCGCGAGTTCACGGCTTTTAATATAATGAAGATTTACATTTAATACTTTGTAAATAATTGATTAACTGCGCGAACGACTAGGTACTTAAAAGTTCGCATATTTATATATTAAGTATATTGTACCGGTTTTTACCTGCGACTTCGTTTGAGTGATTTTTTGTCGCATGATACGTTAATAATAGATGGCGCTTTTCAATGTCATCCTAAAAAAAAAGTAACTGCCTTTTATAATCTCACTGCTGGGCACAAGCCTCCTCTCTCCGTTCCTGGAGAGAAGGATTGGAGCTAAGACCTACCACGCTGCTACAATGTGGATTGGTATGTTACACATATCCCCAGAATTCTCTAGAGATATGCAGGTTTCCTCACGACGTTTTCCTTCACCGAAAAGCGTGTGATAAATTGCAATTATAAATTAGAAACAGGTAAGTTTTAACAGAAAAACTCATTGGTGTTTGAACTCAAGATCCTCTCGGAAGAGTCGCATGTCCACACCGCGTGACTATCACAGCATTTTTGTCATCTATAGCATTTAATGTCCGGCTGAGTAGAATATATCACCCTCATTTCTTACCAAGGTGTCGTAAATGTGATAAAGCGAGTAGGATAAAGGGAGGAGAATGACGATGTCAATTTTTAATAGTCGTCTGAACAGAAACAATAGAAGTGGCAATGTATGAAAATGAATTTAATAAATAAAGAAGGTAAATAAATGTTACGGTAAAAGTTAGGTTACGTAAACCGAAAAGTAAAATTTATTGCAAATATTTATTTTGAACACACCGTTAATGTTTTACGCATAATGTTTGTATGTATTATCGCCTTTCTCTTTTAGGGATGGACATGGAGAAGAAAAATCGATATTTTCCCTTTAAAAAAATCGATTATTTTGATACGAAATAATCGATTTTTTGAAAATATTTTTTTTTGACTATATGAAAAGTTGCCTTTTTGAATATTAATATTAATTACAATAAGGGCTAATTTAAGTGGACAACTACCAATAATCAATAACAGATGCGTTGTTTGTGAAATTAATTAAAATGTGTAGTTTGGCTACATTGTTTACATCCAACAATTATTATTATTTTTTTTTTAAGGTTACTAGCAATTTAGGTTACAAATTACTAGTAACTTTGTTAACCCCTCCAGCTTAGCGAAATGCTTGTGTTACGAGTGGGTTCACGTCGGTAGTATAATGGCCGGGATTCAAACCCACGACCTTTCGGTTGCAAGTCCGTTAACCTAACCATTCCGCTACCGCCGCTTTACAATGCATATATTATCTTAAAAAACAAAAAAAAAGGTAATAAAGAAAAAGAGGATAATTAAAATAATCGATTTTTTAAAAATCGTTTTTAATTGTACAAAATCGATTATAATAAAATCGATTATTTTTTTCACATCCCTATTCTATTTACATAACAGTACGTGCTTGATAAAGGACTGCGTGAAAGGTATTTTGATGAAGAGTTAAGTAAAAACACTGTTGCGGTGATATGATATCACGCGTATTGAAACATGTTTTAGCTTTATGCCCCAACTTCGCCCACATGATTCTTTATCCTGTATGATAAATAACTTAGATATTTTTGGCTTCTATATAATATAGCTTTGCCAGCAAATTCGTCATTTCGTGCGTCAAATTTTTTCCGAATTGAATTTCTTTAACATATAAGTAGTTATTGCGAGACCTCTTTTCTTACCGAGGTGTCGTAAAAGGCGACTAAGGTAAGTTGACCCATCGTGTGGTATCCGGTTTAGTAGAATAGACCACCCTCTTTATTACCGAAGTGTCGTAAAATACGTCTAAGGTAAGTTGACGCCAGGCAGGCGGCCGGTCGTAAAAACGCAGCCAAATCATGTAACAGCATTATAACATGTTGTGCCGACCCCACTTACAGTGGGATAAGAGCAGGAGGATGATGATGATAAGTAGTTATTGCGAGTTAGCCATAAGAAATAGAGATATGCTATAACGGACTTTTTTATTGTAAATTTGTAAATCTACATTTCTCTTGTGCATCTGCTTACTTTAGTGCATATCTCCTGGTTTACACGGCGCACGCCAGTAAAGCTCGCACCATAAGATTTTTTTTTCAAATTACGTTTTATTTTTTTTTATTTTTTTCTTCAACACAATTTACATAAAACTGCAATATACTATGAACCTAAATTTTCCGGAAGAAATACACTATTTTTCAGTAAAAACCGTATAAAAATCTGTGCATCCAATTCTTTCTGAAAACTTAGATTTATAGTACTTTACGGTTTTATATAAAGCTGAAGAGTTTGTTTGTTTCATTGTTTGTAGGTGCTTTTCTCAGAAACTACTGGACAGATTGAAAAATTATTTTAGTGTAAGCCCATTTATCTATTTATTTATTAGAATTTCGGGAAAATCTTTGGAGTCGTTTCCGATGTATACAAGATTAACTCATTTAAATATTAAAGATATGCCTCAAAATTAGTTTTTCACTGTCTTCGTTAAATGACAGACAATATCGAGAATAAACAAATAAATAAAATAAATATATGGGACACTTACACACACGGTCGTCCGTCCCCAAAGTAAGTAACTTAATACTTGGGTTATGGTAGACAGACAACTGGTGAATATATACTTATATATTTTCTAAATACATACTTAAATACAAATAAACACCCAGGCTCAAAGACCAACAAATTCATTTTTTTTATAGAAAATGTTGGCCCTCGGCGGGAATCGAACCCGCGATCCGCGGAGCTGAAGGCAGGATCACTACCCACTGCGCCAACGGGCCAGTCAACGAGAATGTTTACAAAGCGGACTTACGAAAGTAATTAACTTTTTACTTACTGTTACTTCATAACTCACAGATAACAACATAATAGATTAATACTCTGTTGACTTTAATAATTTCTACATCTGCTATTTATAGGTTACATTATATTCTTACTAAATATTAATTGATTAGAAATTTAAAAAAAAAATTAATAAAAAAATAATAAAATAATGAAGATTTGTCCACTTAAATGGCATGAATGTAAAAAAAGTTAAACTATATAACTAAAAACTTAAATTATTATGAAGTGGAAGCTCTTTTGCATATTATTTGTTAGTAGTATTATTAAACCTATGTATGTATCTGCGTCAGCGACCACGGCGGGTCAGTTTACCTTAGTCGCCTTTTACGACACCTCGGTAAGAAATGAGGGTGGTCTATTCTATTCATTCGGATACCACACGGCGGGTCGACTTACCTTAGTCGCATTTTACGACACCTCGGTAAGAAATGAGGTTGGTATATTCTATTCAACCGGATACCACACGGCGGGTCGACTTACCTTAGGCGCCTTTTACGACACCTCGGTAACAAAAAGAGGGTGGTATATTCTACTCAGCCGGATACCATACGGTGGGTCAACTTACCTTAGTCGCCTTTTACGACACCTCGGTAGGAAATGAGGCTTATCTATTCTACTCAGCGGGATACCACACGGCGGATCAACTTACCTTAGTCGCATTTTACGGCCCCTCGGTAAGAAACGAGGGTGATCTATTCTACTCAGCCGGATACCACAAGGTGGGTCGACTTACCTCAGTCGCCCTTTACGACACCTCGGTAAAAAATGGGAGTGGTCGTCAATGTATTGTATATGTATTCAGAGAAATGTGCCCTTTCACGTTAAAAAGCTAACGACCTTACGGAGGAAACATAAAATTTTATCTATTCCTAAAAGAGTTACAAACATGTTACATATAAGTCCACCTTGTCAATGTTCATACAGATTAAATACTAACGACTTCCCGTTTTAATATTATAGAGTTGCTTTACAAAAATTACTTTAAACCTGCCCATATATTCATCTATATTTATCCATACTAGTCTAAACTTACTATTATATAAAGCTGAAGAGTTTGTTTAGTAAATAACCCGTATTATTTATATTTAGTTATCCATTGTAATAGCTCAGTTAAATTTGTCCAGTAAACGAATAAAAATGAATTAAAATATAAATACTTTTTAAAGAAAACTCATTTGATCGTTTTTCTGTGGGTAGGTGCACAACAGTTAACAAATGTTTTTAGTGTTCTCTTCTTACTTATTAGTTTTAATTTAGTAAAAGTGATTGTTTTTATAAAATTTTGATGCTGTAAACATAAACATACCTGCCAGCAGTTATTCCTATAAAAAATCCTGTAAAATATTACAAATAGTTCTTAAACTGTGAAACTAACCTCACTGTGAGTATTACACTTTATTGATCTGTGTATATAAAGTATGGAGGCTATTAAGCAATCGATACAGGAACTCAACTCACATTTTAACACTAAAATGGCTGAGATTCAGCAAAACTTAAGCTCTTCTATACCAGCTACAAGTCCAATGTCGAATATTACAGCACAATTCAGTGCATTTCGGTCATTTGTATTGGCTGCTCTTGAAGGTCTCCAGAAACAAGTGGAATTACTGACTAGCCAGATTGATTACATTGAAACAAGAAGCAGACGGAAGATGTTACTCGTTCATGGTGTCCCAGAAGAAAAAAAAGAAAATATATCTTCAAAGGTGATTAAGGTTTTGACTGAACATCTTCAAATGTCTAATTTATCCTCAGATGATGTTAGCCGTTGCCATCGGTTAGGTACTATAGTCTCAGAGAAACCAAGAGCCATATTACTCAAATTCAAAGATCTTTCGGTGAAAAATCAAGTATGGTTCTCCAAGACCAATTTAAAAAATACAGGTATCACGGTGTCTGAATTCCTAACACCTCATAGGCGCCTTGTTTTCATGGCTGCGAGGCAGCGCTTTGGAGTCTCTAAGTGCTGGACGAAAGATGGCCATATAACTGTGATTGGGCCAGATGGTAAGCGCCATAGTATCACTACAGTGGCCGAACTTAATAATATCGCTGGTGACGATGAAGCACAGAGACCATCTGAATCTGTTACTGCTGCAACTGCCTCTTGTGCCAAAGAAGCCATCAGAGACAACAGACGCAAAAATATTGGCCAATTCTCTCGAACAAAGAGGCACGTTAGTAAGATTAGAAAATGATTTCTTTTCTATCCCAAGCTCGTAAATTGTTCACTGTTTGTATACCGTGCTAAATGTACTTATACATATATATTTATACTGTTTTTGTTTTGTTGTTTCTGGTCGTAGTGTTTATTATTATTTACCTACATACTTTTGCTTTGTAAATATAAACTTGTCAGTTGTCACTTGTCAGTTCCAACTTTTCACCTGACATATAATTAGTTTCATTCACGGCCTGGAATCAAGTCTTTTAAGCTACATTATGACAGTGAACATAAACAAAGGAAAAATACATTACTTAAAAATACTTACTTAATGTCAACTCATTTGATAGCGTTATTTTTACGTTTTACAGATATTCGGTAAAGCGTATTTCTGTATTTGTATTTTTATATATTTTTTTGCTATTGGTTGACTAGCCTATAGTTTTATATAACTTCAATATACTCATTAAGTTATTTTAATAGATCTTAAAATGAATAATTAGTAATAATAAATTGTAATTTCTTTAAATTTGCTGGTAGATTATGTAATTAAGACAGAAGTACATAAATAGCATTTATATTTATTTATTAATATTTATTATTAGTTTTATATATTTATATTTTTATAAGTTTATAGTATATATTATTATACAGTAAAAATGAATCTTGTTGATGGTTTCGGCAATGCTAGCACGGATCAGTCTTACAATCAATCTTTCGACATAACTGATGAAGACACGTTCCACAGTACGTCTGTTCCACTCAACACTTTACTTGATACTACATTTTCAAACTCTTCTAAACACTTTAACGTTATACATATTAACGCTCAAAGTATACCTGCACACTACGCCGACCTTCTGACTTCCTTTGACGTTAAAAACATTCATGCCATCCTTGTTTCCGAAACATTTCTAAAGCCAAGTTTACCCTCAACATCATATGCGTTACCAGGGTTCCATTTGATAAGGAATGATCGTACTGGGATTGGTGGTGGTGGAGTTGCCATATATCTCCGAAGCCATATCCCTTTCTCGATACTAGACAAATCACCCTCTCAATATGTTGGATCATCTGAACACATATTCATAGAAGTTCTCTTTGGAACGATGAAAGTTCTTATGGGGGTATTTTATAGTCCTTCCTTACACATTAATTATTTTGATAAATTTGAAAGTCTTTTGGAACAGTTCGTCCCCAGGGTTAATCATACAATCATAATGGGTGATTTCAACACCTGTCTAATTAAGGATGATGCGCGTGCCAGAAGATTAAAATCTATTATAGAGAGTACTAATCTCAACCTTCTTCCTTCAAATCCTACACATTTTTTTCCTAACTGTTTTCCATCTTTATTAGATCTAATGATAGTTTCTTCGCTTGATAGTGTTGATACGTATGGACAGCTTGCTGCCGAAGCTTTTTCGTATCACGATCTAATCTATTTATCATATAAAATTAGACCACCTAAAATAAAACCAACAATAGTGATGCGAAGAAGCTTTGGTAATTTCAATAGCGAAAAATTTATGGCTGATTTGAATAGCATTGATTGGAATGTTGTACTGAGTGCCTCGACGATCAATGACAAGCTTACAATTTTTAATTCATTGCTTTTACAATTGTTTGACACTCACGCTCCGCTCCGTCCTATCAAGCTTAAGCATCTTCCTGCACCTTGGCTCACAGATTCTATTAAAGCATCTATGGTGAAACGCAATAATGCCAAGTCCAAATATAAGATAAATCCTACGGACAGAAATTTGGAAAACTATAAAAAACTGCGGAATCATTGCAGCAAAATCTGTAGAGATGCTCAACGCAATTACATACACACATCCATTAATGGCAATGATTCTGCTAAAGTATGGAAATTCCTGGATACTATGGGCATTGGACGACAGCGGAAATTAACATCGTTGAACACCCATATTGATCTCGACGCACTCAATGCACATTTCACTAATGTTAAGCTACTAGACCACATTACTAAAGCCAGCACGTTAAGCACCCTGTCGGCACGTATTTTACCCAATTTCGAAATGTTCACTTTTACACCTGTTACTGACGCGGAAGTAAAAAAACATATTGTGGCCATTAAGTCTGACGCAACTGGTAGTGATGGAATCAGTCGTAAGATGGTTCTGTTGGTGCTCGATTGCTTACTTCCAATTCTTACTCATATGTTTAATTATTCACTTTCCTCTGTCACCTTTCCCGATCTTTGGCGCCTAGCACATATAATTCCCATCCCAAAAACTACTAATCCCACGAATTTCTCACAGTACCGACCAATCTCTATCCTTCCTTTTCTATCCAAAGTTCTTGAGCGTATAGTACATAACCAACTTTATTCCCATATTTGTAAAAATAAGATCCTAGGCCCATATCAGTCCGGTTTCCGCCCAGGACACAGCACTACTACGGCTCTTATAAAGGTGTGCGATGATATAAGAAACGGATGTGATAATCAACAGGTTACTATTCTCGCCTTGCTCGACTTTTCCAACGCCTTCAATACTGTTGATTTTGAGATTCTTTTTGCCATCCTGAGATCTATAAATATATCGTCCAACGCTATTGAATGGTTTCGGTCCTACGTATCTTATCGTGAACAGTGCATACGTACTAATGATAAATGCTCGTCGACTTGCCGTCTTAGTGCTGGTGTCCCTCAAGGTGGCGTTCTCTCCCCTCTTCTCTTTTCTATATATGTCAACACTGTTACTGATCTTCTTTCCTTATCCTATCATTTATATGCTGATGACTTGCAGATTTACACGACAACAACCGTAGAAAATATTGGTCAGGGTATTGACCTTATAAATTCCAACCTTCAGGCAATTGCTACCTGGAGTGACTCTTACGGGTTGTCTGTAAATCCTGTCAAGTCACAGGTCGCTATCATAGGTAGCATTAAACAAATTTCTAAATTAAATCTAAGTCAACTTTCCCCTATTGTCTTCAACGGTACTATATTGGAAGTTAGCGGCACTGTGAAGAATCTGGGTATCACCATTGATAAGACTCTTTCCTGGGCTCCTCAAATCTCGGACTTAAGTCGTAAAATTTTTGGAGTTGTTGGCAGATTAAGAAGATGGAAGAATCTCCTACCCATAAAGACTAAAATCTCACTGGCACATTCTCTCCTACTTCCTATTCTTGATTATGCCGACTCATGCTACCCAGATTTGTCACAACAATTGCTTAATAAGCTTGAGCGCCTACAGAATCTCATTATACGGTTTATTTTCGGATTAAAAAAATACGACCATATCACCCAGTATCGCGTACGGCTTAAATGGCTCACAATTCGACAGCGTCGAAATTTTCATATTCTTAGTCTTCTCTACACTCTTCTTTTCCATCCTCAGACTCCCACTTATCTTAAAGACCGTTTTACTTTCCTTGGAACCAACTCCCTCCTTTCCCAAAACCTTCGCTCACTGAGTGATAATAAGCTTCACTTTCCCTTTTGTCGCTCTTATTGCTACAGTAAGTCATTCACTGTAAGAGCAGTAAATCTGTGGAATATGCTTCCTCGGAATATCAGGCACGCAAAATCCGTGGGCATTTTTAAGCATCGACTCAAGAGTCATTATTTATCCTTATAAATATGTAAGTTAATATTGGTTACGATTTTAAATACTGTATGTATCTATTTATGATGTATGTATATATATATTTAGAAATATTGACGTATGTATTAGTGTATAATTATTTAAAAGTGTATTATTGTGTAATTATTTGAATGTATGTATGTTTATCAATAAATACTTTGTGCGCCGTCCTTCATACTCCTAGTCTTAGTTTAACTCTTAAGGTTGCCTGTAAGAGATTACTATTAGTAATAAGGCCGCCTTTGCACTATTCATAGCTATCATTAAGATTTTTCTGTATTCACTTTATTTGTTTGTGCAATAAAGTATTTTATTATTATTATTATTATTATTATTATTGATTTAAGCTGAAAAACGTGGAATCTAAATAGTTCTGTAAATACAGATTTGACTTGATTTTGACTCACTGCCCATATATTCATCTATATTTATCCATACTAGTCTATACTTACTAATATATAAAGCTGAAGAGTTTGTTTGTTTGTTTGAACGCGCTAGTTTCAGGAACTACGCCGATTTGAAAAATTCTTTCAGTGTAAGATAGTCCATTTGTCGAGGAAGGCTATAGACTATATAACATCACGCTAAGATAAATAGGATATGAGCAGCAATAAAAAATAGTAAGAAAACGGCAAACTTTAAAGATTTATTTGCGTGCGCTGAGTAAACGATAATAGTTATTCAAAAATCGTGTATTACAAAACTGTTCCCCTCTAAAAGTTCTAAATAAAAGTCCGTGACAGCATATGTCTAGATTTTAAGGTTTACCCACTGTAAACATTTTTTGGTTATCCCATTACGGTACGATTTTCTGAAAACCGATTCTCGAAGAAAATCGATCACATAACATACTTGGGGGCTGTCGAGGTGTCGTAAAAATACGACATAATACCGAGGTGTCGTAAAAATACGACAGAGGTAAGTTGACTTCAGGCAGGCGGCCGGTCGTAAAACCGCAGCCAAATCATGTGACAGCATGTTTATAACATGTTGTGCCGACCCCACTTAGAGTGGGATAAGAGCAGGAAGACGACGACGACTTTTTATTTATGCTAATAAAGTTGCAGGTAGAGCTAGTTTTACGTATAAATGTAAAAGTCGCTTTATGCTCGTAAACTTGTTCTGTACTCGGAATGTCGTAAAAAGCCTAGATTTTCCAAGGGAAAGTTGATGGTCAGCGTGCAGCAAGAAAAATGAAGCGGTTTTGATCTTTATACGGTCAACGAGACAGCTATTTTCACATACTCGCCTTATACTGTTTTAATTTTTAAGGCGCGGGAAAAGGAATCTTTTCTTGCTCGTCTATTTACGCTGTAGACTTTCAAATACTTAGTCTATGGTTTAAAGAGTTTCTTGTTTTAATAGAAACTCTTAGGGCAACATATAAAATGGAGTTTAATTAAAAAAAAATACTCTTCCGAAGTAATAAGTGAAATAAATCGAAAAAAAAAAATCTTAGGGTCCTTGATATATTGTCAACAATGGTACAAAGCGCCATAGACAAAATTAACATAGACAGTATCCCTCAAAATAATTTTTGCATTATATGTGCTTATTATAAGATTTTTTAATCTACTAATAATCTACGTGAATGATATTCTGTTGGTCGTGTAATTAAGTGTAGATGCATAATCGAAAATTACTATTTTAATTAATCTCATCAATTTTACATAATAATAACACAAATTGTACATAACTTTTATTTATCACTTCCGCTTTATATGAACTTATATAACGCCTTAAAGGACTCGATTCCAAGCCGTTAAATAAATTAAAAAAAATGAAGCTATATAACTCAAATCTTACAATTCTCCCTATAGACAATTTGATTATTTAAATTTGGAATATCACAATTGTGATTCAGAGAGAGAGTGAGACATTGCCGCGCTATTTGGAGTGGAATATAGCAGCAAGTTTAAATCTTGTGTATTAATAATAATTGTAATAATTCAGCTTTACTTAGTCCATACATATATAAAAAACAATAGAATAACTAACAATAGAAAAAAAATATTCTCAAAATTGCATTAAATTCTAAATTAAATTTTATTTATGTGTCAAAGTTAAAAATGTTTTGTGTATTACTAAGCATTTATTCTGAGTCTGTTACTCTTATTATTATAAAAAAATAAAAAACAAATAGTTAAAGTTGATATGAAACCTCATTTGTAATGACCTAATAGTGTATTATTAGTATAGGTATAAATTTTAGATTGCCTCGCCTACTACTGATTGTTAGTTAATAGTCTGTGATTCATAGTGACTCACATTACGTTGTAACAGGTTAAATGTCACCTGTCGGCATAAAGCCCAACGCCATATTTATACGGCGCCATCTTTGTATAATAATGATTTAGACAGGTATAAATTAACATCCAATTTTTAATTAAAATTATTTGAATTATAAACTACCTGACGATAATTATTTATTAGTTGTATAATTTACTAATTAATTTATGAATTTAATTTTAATGTCACATAAAAAAACAGATGACGGATACTATATGTTTGAGCATGTTTATGTGATATTTTGTACTGTAAAGTTTTTTTATTCTAATTACTCGATGTTTACTAATTACTTCAAATAATAATTGCTCGTTTCATTAGGGCTTCTTTCAGTTTCTATAATCATCATCCTCCTGCCCTTATCCCACTCTAAGTGGGGTCGGCACAACATCTTATAAACATGCTGTCACATGATTTGGTCACAGAAAGTGAAAACGCCGTGTGGTATCCGGCTGAATAGAACAGTACCACCCTCATTTCTTACCGAGGTGTCGTAAAAGGCGACTAAGGCAAGTCAACCCGCCGTGTGGTATCCGGTTTAGTAGAATCGACCACCTTCTTTCTTACCGAGGTGTCTTAGAACAAGAGGATATGTATTTTGTGCCGACCCCACTTAGAGTGGGATAAGGGAAGGAGGATGATGGCGCACAACAATGCTTTGCGTTTTGTCGTGGAAACTTGAGATTGTCGTAGTGAATGTGTGTAATGCTTGTGTAGTGTGCTGTCGGTGGTTGTGTCTTGTGATACGTGTCAAATTCAAATTCAAATTCAAAATATTCTTTATTCAAATAAACTTGTAAACAAGTGCTTTTGAATCGTCAACTCTACTGCTGGTTCGGAAAGCTGTTCCTACCGAGAAGAGCCAGCAAGAAACTCGGCGGTTGCTCTTTTTAAAAAAATACAATTCTTAATGCTAGTTACATTTAATGTTTCTATCTTGTACAGGGTCGAACAGTATTTATATCCACGCATTTTTATCGTCTAAATAATCCTCAACAGTATAGTAGGCTTTCTGTATCAGCCTCTCCTTAATAGTGTTTTTAAACTGCTGTAATGGCAAAGTTAAAATTGATTGTGGAATTTTATTATAGAATCTTATACCCGTGTGGTAAATAATGCATGTATAAGGTATGAGAACGGATTTGCTTCCTACACTTAGCATTACATACTCTTAACAAATGCGGATTATAGCAAAATAATTCTATCATATGTATGATTTAAGACTCAATTAAAAATTTATAGATTAAGATCGCAAAATATTCAGATCAAGGTTAGATAAGTTCTAAATTATGTAACTATTAAACAGGTTAACCTTCCAGTTTACTTTTGGTAATAAACTTTCAAAGTGATTTATACATTTCTGAGAATAGTTAATTTTATTATCCGCTGTAGTGACCCGTTCCGACTTCGCGTTGTATGAAGTGTGTTACCCGCGCTTGATTTTTTTTTTGATTTAACTGAAACCTAGTTTACATAATTTGTGTTATACACCTTTTTCTACTTTTATATGAATGATTGTTATTTTTGTAAATGATGTAGCCATCTTTAATTAATTTAGGTGTTATTGTCACTTTTTCTACCTTAATATGAATGTTTGTTATTTTGTAAATGTTGTAGCCATCTTTAATTAATTTAGCATTTTGTTTCTATTTTTAATGTATCATGTATCTTTTGAACACGTATTTAATGTTCATATATTGTTAATGGCTTAATAAGATAAATAAAAAATAAAATAAAAAATAATAAAAATACCGAGGCTTGGTCACTTAGGTAATTTAATTTTATCGGTAAGTTAAGGAAAAATATAATAGATTGAAGTTCACAAAGCTATTCTGTGCTTTTAAGCAGGTGGTTTTTATTCAAATTGTATATAAATATCATGACATCATGGTTTTAAAACATGGAGACAAGGTCGGTGCACTTTTTATCGTCCGATCTCTTGACGATAGCTGATCGTGCAGGACTTTGTGACATTTAACATTCCGTAAATTCTGACTAAAATTCACGTTTATTTTTTAACATGCATTCATAGTTGAATGCTTTATTGTGGAGTTATATTGTGGCATACGGTGCTAACGAGAATTTAGTCATCATCATCATCCTGCCCTTATCCCACTCTAAGTGGGGTGGGCACAACATGTTATAAACACCTGCCTGAAGTCAATTTATCTTAGTCGTATTTTACGACGCCTCGGTAAGAGATAGGGTTGTCTATTCTACTAAACCGGATACCACACGGTGAGTCACTTACCTAAGTCGCCCTTTACGACACCTCGGTAAAAAATGAGGTTGGTCTATTCTACTCAGCCGGATACCACACGGCGGGTCGACTTACCTTAGTCGCCTTTTACGACACCTTGGTAAGAAAATAGGGTGGTACTATTCTATTTAGCCGGATACCACACGGCGGAAGTTGAATGCTTTATTGTGGAGTTATATTATGACATACGGCGCTAATGAGAATTTAGTATCAAAAATTCAAAATGCATGGGGAAAATTTAGATAAAAATGTTTTAATGAACATATATGTAACGAGTATCAAATACTCATTACGAAAAACCATATTAAATGACAAACAAATTTTTTTATTTATATACCTTCCTTAACATAGGTACATATTTCTACCAATATATGCAAGTAAGGTCGGAACCGTCACAATAATCAACAATTTATAAATAACATGCTTCGTCAGCGTAAAATTCAGTGTCACAAAGTTTTTCCTATTTCATCGTCCTCCCTTATCCCACTCTAAGTGGGGTCGGCACAACGAGCAGCCGCCTGCCTGACGTCAACTTATCTCAGTCGAATTTTAAGACATCTCGGTAAAAAAGAAAACTCAACCGGATACGACACGGTGGGTCAACTTAACTTAGTCGCGTTTTACGACGGTTGCTTAAAAAAAGAGGGTGGTCTATTCTACTTAACTGGATACCACACGGTAAGCCAACTTACCTTAGTTGCCTTTTACGACACCTCGGTAAGAGAGTGGTCTATTCTACTCAACCGGGTACCACACGGTCGGTCAACTTACCGTAGTTGCCTCCAACGACACCTCGTTAAGAAATGAGGGTGGTCTATTCTACTCTGCCCGAAACCACACGGCTGAAAGTTAATCCTATTTCAATTTACATAAAATTAATGTATTATTAACCTAAAGCTTCAGCAAGAATTGCACTAATTTTAGTATAAATAAACAACAATTCGTAAGCTTTTGGAGACTGTTTTATTCAAAGTATAAAGATAGATGTGAGTTCGGCAGTGTTAAGCAGGCATTGTACTAAATTTCATCAATATTAGGCCAGCGGTTTAACCATGTGATATAAACAGAAAGACAAACTTTCGCATTTATAATATTAGTATGAATGTGGATTAAAACGCAAATGAAGATTTTTCTTAAAATATACTCCTTAGTAAAGGAGGCTAAAATTTTTATGAAAGTATGTTAGTATAAAATTTGCACTTGTTTCTAATATAACAGAGATAATATGATAATAAAGAAATCTTAATTGCATTTTATTTTAAATATTTCTAATTACTTGCACACTTAATTTATAGTACCTAGTTGTCGGTCAACTTGCTCGTTAATTTTTTATAACATAAAAAAAAGGAACTTGTAAGGAACTTTTTGGCCAAAAACAGGGTTAAACGATTTTTTAAAATAAAACCTCCTGCATGCTGAATTTCAGGAAAATCGTTGCAGCCGTTTCCGAGATTCCGAAAAAATATATATAAATATATGTATATCTGTGTGTTAACTTATTTAAATATTAAAGATTTTTTTAAAATTTATTTAACAATTTAATCAATTTATTAACAAATGTTATTAACAATTCATTAACTTAACACTATAAAAACCACAGAGGTTTGTACTTAGTGTTACTATTCTATTCTCCCTGTTTTTATCCCACTCTAAGTGGGGTCGGCACAACATGTTATAAGCATATTGTCAAATGATTCGGTTAGATATTTTACGACCCGCCTGCAATGATGATGAATGCTGTTGGAGATCCGAATAAATGAATAAAGTTTATTTCCATTACATTTTGTAGGTTTTGAAAGATGTGGTCGAGATCTTCTGGTAAGTATAAAAATACTTGTTTAGAAGATCTCGCTCTTCTATAACATACAAGTATTGGTAATTATACATCATCATCATTATCTTCCTGCTCTTATCCCACTCTAAGTGGGGCCGGCACAACATGTTATAAACATGTTGTCACATGATTTGGCTATGTATTTTACGACCGGCCGCCTGCCTGACATCAACTTACCTTAATCGTATTTAACGACACCTCGGTAAGAAAGAGGGTGGTCTATTCTACTTAACCGGATACCACACGGCGGGTCGACTTACCTTAGTCGCCTTTTACGACACCTCGGTAAGAAATGAGGGTGGTACTATTCTACTCAGCCGGATACCACACGGCGGGTCGACTTACCTTAGTCGCCTTTTACGACACCTCGGTAAGAAATGAGGGTGGTGCTATTCTATTCCGCCGGATACCACACGGCGTAAGTATTGGTAATTATACATTTTCAATAATTTAATATATATATTTTTAAATAAAAATTATATCTATAAAGTATTTTTTGAAATAAACATAATAGAATAAAGATTACATATTTAATTTTATGTTATTATATTATATATATTTCATATAATAACATACACATACACACGCAACACACACACACAGACACATACATACACACCACATACATCTCTGGCGTCCTAATTATAATAAGTATTATGTTAACAAATTTAAAATCCGTTATTGGCTTTATGTACTGTTAATTTAATACTTTGTAAGTTACTAGATTAAGAGCTGTGGATTTTGTAAAAATAAATAAATAAATAAATAAACAAATAATTAACGCTCATAATTTAAATAAAGGATGTAACACTATGTTGTATCGCCTGGATTCCGGTCCTTTGAGATCGCCTGTCTAGACTATTATACCGTTACTTCCGTATAAATCCGGTAAGTAACTAATTAAATAGACTCGGTTTTCGAAATTGAAACCGGTTTAAGTTAAGCAACCAGCGTGATATTCAATCTAGGCGGATCGGGTTACACAGTTGAGTCGTTAACGGCAACTGTAAACTGGTCGAGTCGACCTATTTGATTTCGAATCTCAAGCGCCCGCCGACGCACAATTATAGCTACCATTTAACAAAAAAAAAAATTCGAATTTCAAATTTCTTTATTTGTAAAACGCTTTTTACGATAACGTATGTGTGTATAATATTATTTTCGAATAGAAATGTTTCACGTAGTACTATATTCAAATTCAATTCAAATTCAAAATATTCTTTATTCAAATAAACTTGTAAATAAGTGCTTTTGAATCGTCAACTCTACTGCTGGTTCGGAAAGCTGTTCCTACCGAGAAGAGCCAGCAAGAAACTCGGCGGTTGCTCTTTTAAAAATATAATTCTTAATACTAGTTGCATTTAATCGTTTCTACCTTGTATAGGTATGTAAAATTACAAAATTAAACATTCAATTGTTAGGGAAGAGTAACGGGCCAATTTAAATTTCATAAATATTTAGCGGGCCATACCCGCCGTGTGGTATCCGGCTGAGTAGAATAGACAAACCTCATTTCTTACCGAGGTGTCGTAAAAGGCGACAAAGGTAAATTGACCCACCGTGTGGTATCCAGTTTAGTAGAGTATACCACCCTCTTTATTGACGAGGTGTCGTAAAATACGGCTAAGGTAAGTTAACGTCAGCTAAGCGGCCGGTTGAAAAACTTAGCCAAATCATGTGACAGAATGTTTATAACATGTTGTTTCGACCCCTCTTAGAGTAGGAAAAGGGCAGAAGGATGATGTTCAGAGGGCCACACGTAAAGTAACATTTATGATTAATTTTCAATACTTTATCGATACCAATAATAAAATGCCGTGTGGTATTCGGCTGAGTAGAATACACTACCCTCATTTATTACCGAGGTATCGTAAAAGGCGAGTAAGGTAAATTGACCCACCGTGTGGTACCCGGTTGAGTAGAATAGACCAACCTCATTTCTTACCGAAGTGTCGTAAAAGACGACTTAGGTAAATCGAAGTCAGGCAGGCGGCCGGTCGTGAAATACGCAGCCAAATCATGTGACAACATGTGCCGATTAGAGTGGGATAATAGCAGGAAAATGATAATGACTCCTCTGTTAACATATAAATAACATTTCGCTTATAGTTTAATGATTGTATAAAAAAATTTTCAAGTAAAAATAATTACTTACAAATCCAAAACAGTTCATATTCGTGATACTTAAACACAAATTTATATTAAAAACACAGTATATAATTTTTGATTAGTTTAACAAGAAATTTTTTAAATGAGATTTCAAATAAATAGGATATAAACTTAATACTTGTCACATAATTTATATCCGATATGTGTAATACTGATGAGTAAGTCTACGAAGATAAACGTCAGATTAAGCAATAGCGTTCAAACGAATGAATCGATATAATTACTTCACCAGATTGCAGCAATGACTCACGGGCGTTACTTCAAATGATAACAACTTTATGAACGTCATTTTTCCACTACACACAGTTACGCGCAATAGTAAAAAATATTATATATCAATACATCATTTTCCTACCCGTATCCCAATCTAAGTGGGGTCGGCACAATATAAACATGTTGTCACATGTTTGACTATGTATTTTACAATTCGTCTGCCTGACGTCAACTTACTTTAGTCGCTTTTACGAAACCTCGGTATGAAATGAGAGTGGATAATTTAAAGAAATTATTATTATTTTTTCACAAACTCACTCACGCTTGATTTATATATTATTATTATTAATAAATATATTTATTATTCATCAATACGCTGATATGTATTAAAAAAAATAAAATTATTATTGTGCCCGTGGTTTCGCCTGCGTGAAAATCATTGTCACTAAGTTTTTCCCGCGTAAATACTGTAATCGTGGGAATTGTAGTATAAAAAGTAAGGTCTACGTTGAACCACAATCCCCTCTATCCATCAAAATCTCTCCAGCCGTTCCGGAGATTGTGCTATTGTGCTAAACCTTCCTCAAGATTTGCATCTTTTTGTAAAAACGTTCCAAAAGTCCCGTTAATTTTGAGATAATCGATGACATACAGGCAAACCGGTTTTGAGGACTTTGTCTAATAATTAATACAATTCAAAAAGAATAAAGTACATTGCTATAATCCACGACTACAAAATAGTAAGAACTCCATTTATCTTGTCCTTTAAGAAAGTTTCAAAGAGCTAAGCTATCCTAGAGATAGCTTAATTATGTAAATTTTAGGATAAGTTATAATTCTAAGATAATTTTAAGATAAAGAATACTTTATTTTAGGGTAGCTAACAAGAAATATAATGATAACATGAAATTTACGTCCTTATCAAATAAATTACACTAAAAAAAGAATAGGTAATTCGATATGTTAAAACCGTAAACTTATTATTAGTTGCACGCAACTTAGTTTGATAGACTTCAGTAAAGGGATAAAAAGTATTAATATGTACTAATCTTGATAAAATACTATCTGTGTGCTAAATTTCAGACATATTTATTTGGGTTTTGCATTATTGAGTGTAAACATACAAACATTAACATCAAATCTTTCATATTTATATGATCAGAGTAAAAGCTAGTTTTTATCAAAGGGCTGCGCAAAATGTGGTGAAACCATGTATAAATTCAAACCATGTATACAGACGGTCAAAATGATTTCAAATTTCCATATATACAGGCATTTAGATATGCCTTATCATTAAATCAAACAATGTAATCTTTACTTATGAAATATTAGATATTTCAGTGAATTTCTTTGATGGTTTTTTCAGTAATATTAAAAAAGTAATGATTAATATTTTGCTATAATCTGGGATTAATAAATCGTAGATTATAGCTGTTTAATGAAACTGAGAAAGCAAATATGTGTTATTAATATTGTATCTATTATTAGAATTTTTCGCGTTTGTTTTTTAGTTGTGTATAAATGTTTTCTTTCTTGTTTCAGAAAAGGGAACAATGTGAAAATGTACGCACTTTTCTTTCCTTGCCTTTATATATGAATGAACTGAGTTATTTACTCAAGTTATTTAAATAGCAACCAAGTATCATAACGTTGATTCCTATTACCAAATGTTCACTCGTTTACTTGCTTATTATCTTAATTTATTTTAAGTCCAGATAAGGTTTGTATATTTATAGAATTTTATTCATATTGACTATTATTTTTTAATGCATTATGTCTTAGTGAAGTTTAAGCAGTATCTTGCTTTTTTAGTATTCTTTTGGTCTATGACCATACGACTTTTCAGGTTGGTACATTGGGGCCGATATCATTCATATTAGATAGTGTTGATAATGTATTGATTTGACAGCCCTACGCGTTCAATTATAGTGCGGTACATCTATTTATAAATACCTAACACATAAACTATAATTAGATGGAGTTGTTGACCCTTCCCCACATCCCCGAACCAGTAAATATACAATATAGAGTTCTATACGCGGTAAACTGTATTGTTAACTGACTTCCGTGTTTTAACAGCGCGTAGTGATTGAGTGCCGATAAAAATTCCTATAGATCAATTGTTAAAGTAAAGTGGGTTAACGTTTTTTAAACGAATTGTAATAAATCAGAGGCTAATGTTATAAGGATTAATTTTCAATATATATAACAATCTATTAATCAATGTTTGTATATAGTCATATAAGCTGAATTTAGTCCGTGTATTAGAGCAGCTGAATAGGTCTAGGCACCTATTTTTCCAAAGAAGATCTCTGCCTGTAGTGAGATATTCAAATTCGAAAAATTAATATTTTTTATTCAAATAAACTTATAAACAATCGTCAACTCTACTGCTGGTTCGGAAAGCTGTTCCTACCGAAAGCCAGAAAGAAACACCGCGGTGGCACTTTTAAGAATATAATTCTTATTACTAGTTTCATTTAGTTATTACTGCCTTGTACAGGGTCGAAGAGTAGCTACGTCCACGCATTCTTATCATCTATGTAGTCCTCAATAGTATAGTCGGCTTTCTGTATTAGCCTATTCAACGGCAAATACTATAGTTACAATTAACTACATGTCTATCTTCTTCTTCTTCTTTCTCAACCGGTGGACGTCCACTGCTGAACATAGGTCTCCTTAAGGGATCGCCACAATCCACGATTTTGTGCCGCTTGGATCCAGCGGCTCCCCGCGACCTTTTTGAGGTCGTCAGTCCACCTCGTTGGGTGTCTACCAACGCTGCGCTTTCAAGTGCGAGGTCGCCATTCTAGCACCTTAGGACCCCAACGCCCATCAGTTCTACGTACTACGTGCCCCGCCCATTGCCACTTCAGATGCGCGATACGATGAGCTATGTCGGTAACTCTGGTTCGTCTACGGATCTCCTCATTTCTGATTTGATCACGTAGAGATACTCCGAGCATAGCCCGTTCCATCGCCCGCTGAGTGACTCTGAGCTTTCTTATGAGGCCCATAGTCAGCGACCATCTATAATGTCGTTGACGCTGATGACGCTGTCTATCTATAATGCCTAAATATAGTAACTCAATACGTGGAAATTCCGTAAATTGACACATTACAAAATAACGTAAGGTTAAGTTAGTCGTTCGCATATCTCAAATAAGTTTATTTTTCCTCTGTTAGTTATATTTAGCTTGTCCTTTGTTAATAGGACTTTACATATGATAATTTCTATTTCAATGAACGTATTTATCCGCTGAGTTGACGACGTTTGTTCTTTCAGTAGTTATAATTAATGAGATATTTTGTTGACTAAATAAACTAAATCTTATTGTCCATTGTGGTATCCAGCTGAGTAGGACAGACCACCCTTATTTCTTAGCTAGGTGTCGTAAAAGGTGACTAAGGTAAGTTGACCCGCCGTGTGGTATATGGCTGAGTGGAATAGACCACCCTCATTTCTTACCGAGCTGTCGTAAAAGGCGACTATGGTAAGCTGACCCACCGTGTAGTATTCGGTTGAGTAGAAAAGACCAACCTCATCCTTAACGAAGTGCCGCAAAATACGACTAAGGTAAATTGACGTCAGGCAGGCGACCGGTTATAAAATACGTAACCAAATCATGTGGATGGCATGTTTATAAAATATTGTGACGACCCCACTTAGAGTGGGATAAGGGCAGTAGGATGATGATTATTGTCCATATATCATCCTCATGTCTGTGACATGATTTGGCTACGTTTTTACGACCGGCCGCCTGCCTGACGTCAACTTACCTTAGTCGCCTTTTACGACACCTCGGTAAGAGATGAGGTTGGTCAATTCTACTCAGCCGGATACCACACGGCGGGTTGACTTACCTTACTCGCCTTTTACGACACCTCAGTAAGGAATGAGGGTGTTACTATTCTATTCAGCCGGATATCACACTGCGTGATTATTGCCCATATAATAGCATCGTTAATAAATTGCTATTTGATGGATGGCTGGTGTAAGTGCTATTAGCTCTCTCACATGATGACTTCAAATGTAGGCTAATGTTGTAAATAATGTTATGACGATTACGGCTACTTCTTGCATAGCTAACAAGTTTCTTGCTATCTACTTTCTCGTTATCACGCATGCAAAAATAACCTAAATACAAGTAATCCTTAAAATTATTGTATTTCCGATTGGGAACTATTTTGGTGCAGAGGATAATCCATTATTGGCACTATGACTGGAAAAAATAGAAAATTGAAGGGAAAAAAATATGTTGTGCCGACTCCACTTAGAGTGGGATAAAGGCAAGAGAACGAAGATCATGTGAAGCACACGACAATTGGCTTGTTTAGGATATTTGCGACTGACTGTATAAAAATTTTTGCTTAGCTAGTGCCTGTTTCACAAGTTACAGATAAAGTGTCGGATGGGTAACCTACAAATAAACTAAGTAGCAGATAAATGTCACTAAAAAGAGACTAAAAAGTGAAAAAATTAAAAAAAAAAAATCGCAGCCATTTTGGAATAGGTATTTGCTATCCAACAGATAAACAAAATAAAAACGATCTACTTGTTAACTTATTAGGAACTCGAGGAACTTTAGGGACTTTACGGAAGTGCCTATCAGATAAGCCGATCAGAAACCTGAGAAACACAAAATTCCGAGATATGTGTCAGATATGTTCCGACTAGGCTAACTGACAGTTTATTAACTAGTAAAAACCATTCAAGCAAATAAAAGTGACCAACAAACGTAAATATTCTACTGACAGTACTAAAAACAATACTCCCGAGCTGAATAAAAATCTGACATAGTATAAAGCAACAACGTTAAAAAAACAATAACTAGCCAAAACATATAACAACATGTTGAGTCAGAGCAGGCAAGGCAAGCGAATGACTATATAGCTATAAATTATCTATCCGATGTGAAGATAGAGAATTCCTATTTTAGCGAAGGTGGTATCCATAAGCCTCAAGAAAACAAACAAGCAACATATGATTTAACATAAAACACAAATTATTGAACTTAAAACGTTATAAATTATGACAACAAAAACACCATAGCATTGTAAAATTACCATAAAACAAAGCATCCAAGTTCACAAGACTACTGCGCTGATCTTGAACTTCGTAACAAAGTAATAAATCAGCCGATGTCGGTGTACATACAGACAATGGTGTCGCGTCATTAGGCCCGTCGACTGCTGTCTCGGACAATGGGAACGCGACAATAGATGGGAATTGGCAAACGAATAAAACTATACCCGAGCAAATGGGACTTGTTGACAAAAACAAGGTTTTTAGTATTAGTTATTGTGAAGTACAAAATGTAATGACAATGGCTTGTTCAGCTTTATCTGATTCCGTTTGATGTACTAGGTGGGATACAGCTCAGTCTCTCAGGGATAGAACAAGCTTTGCACAGAATATATTTGCAGGATCAAATCGGAAACGGAGATTTGTAGAAAAGCCAAACCAACCGGTATAGCTGTAATGGATAGTTTTTCAATGGATGGGCGTGTATGTAGAATGAAAACTTGGATCCTAAGAATGTTGGAATGGCGATTTTGCACCGGATAAACTGAGAACCAAGCGGCATTTGCTTTGCTTGTATGACGTGAAAGTATCTGAAGATAAGTGAAAATAACTGATGTTCCGCAAGCTAATCATCATTGTCTTACCCTTATAAAACAAACTAACGCACTTTGCACGGAAGCCAGGTCAGGTCTAAAGGGTACAAAATATTAAAACTAAACTTTTTTTTACATAAATTCGAATTCTGTTTCTTTTATGTCACTTACTGCTAAATTACTGCAGCTATTTTTATGATAATTAGTATAATTAAAGCTTAGATATCGGGATAGCACATAGGATATAAAAATTTCCATTTTTGGATAATTTCCATTTTTATTTTCAAAAACTGAATTTGACGCAGTTATCACTAGTACTCAATAAACAACCTTTGACACTGTCATTAATATTTCAGACACTTGACTAAAACGGTAAAAAAGAAGTGTAAAGTTAACACTTGGTTGTGATAAACAAAATATTCCCGCTGTTAGTTAGCTTTTTATTTTTATCTGTGGGAAGTTCTAGCACCATGTGGTTCGAATATGTCGAACCGTGGTGATAGATGCATGCTCCAAATGAGTTTAGGAAACACATTTACATGCTTCCGCGGGTATTTGTTAGCTTTTGATGTTAAATTTAACTATTTTAAAATACATTTGACAGTTTGCTAATGTTTTATTTTTTAATTTGAGTCAAAGTTAGACTGTGTTTGTTAAAGTTAAGAATTTTTTATTTACCAACAACCTTTTACCCTGTTGCAGCGTCTGATATTCTCTATACTAATATATAAAGCTGAAGTGTTTGTTTGATTGTTTGCACGCGATAATCTCAGGAATTACTTGACCGAGTGTAGTTCATTTCTCGAGGAAGGCTATAGACTAAATAAAATCACTCTAAGATGAATAGGAATGAATAGGAGAAATTTTAAATAAATATATCAATTTCCACGCGGACGAAGCTACAGGCACAGCTAGTATTTTTTCTTGTAAATACGAAAGTTAAATCAACTTTCGTATTTATAAGATCTAAAATTTCGGTGAAGAAAAACAACGTGCGGAAAAATTCCTGAGTCCCTTTAGAAAAACTTATCTCAAGTTGAAATTATAACGTAATAATCAAAATTAAGGCAAAAATGGTGAAATTATATATATTAATTCATTCTAAAAAAAATTAATTCACTGGATGGGTGAAAGGAGTGCATTCACTTCTTGGTCATTTTATAAGTCCAAAACACCGTTTATGGCAATAAATCCACTATATCGTATCAAATTGCAAACCATTTCCTGTATACAAAGGTCACCCGTTGACCTGTGGGTTAAGAATGTAGAATATAGATCGTGACTGCGATTAAACGTTTCAAATAATTTATACAACTAAACGAGGAATTGAAACACAGTGATATATTATTATGTGTTACAGAAGTATCTCGGGATGATGAAATTAAAATAATATCTCCTGGTCCAATCAACTTTTATTCCAGCAGCGTTAATGCTAACACGAGCACTGATACACTGATTACCTACATCTACCCACCCCCTTATTTATATTAACAAAAGCCCGCCAAAACTTAGTCGTTTAAACACTATTTGATATTCTTACTTATTTTATCTATAATTATATAATATTTAGTTTATTATAATATTTCTATTTAATTATAAATGTATTTATCAACTAACGATCATATATCGTAAACATCAATGTGCACCACCGAAGTATATAAGACCATGACGCGTTAGGCGCGTTAGCGGCATTCAACATATGTCTTTTTCCCGCAATTTTGTATTATTACAATACTAATAGGCGACTAAGGTAAGTTGACCCACCGTGTGGTATCCGGTTAAGTAGAATAGACCACCCTCTTTCTTATCGAGGTGTCGTAAAATACGACTCAGATAACTTGACGTCAGGCAGGCGGCCGGTCGTAAAATACGTAGACAAATCATATGACATGTTTATAACATGTTGTGCCGACCCCACCTAGAGTGGGATAAGGACAGGATGATGAAGACTAATAACGAAGCTATTGGATTAAACAGTCGCTTCTGTTTTTCTCCAACCTTGCAAATATTTCCATCACAAATATCAGATCGATCCGGGGGAATAAATTACTACAAAATTTCTACTTTAATGCTTCTGCTACTCAAAAAATTAAGATTAAAAATGGCTTCATGACATTATTGCTAATTAGCAAAGACATATCATTTTCAGTGCAAATGCATTGATAACATTAAAAATCGTAAAACTTCTTTTTATGATTCATCGTTTTCACGAATGTATAGTTTATTTATTTCCGTAAATATTGCGTATTATTTACGATTACTTATATACATATAAGATACATTTAATAGATAAGTTAACTTCATCCAGTAAACGGAAACCAAAATATATAAAAAACTTTCCTAAAATAAGTCTTTCGAAGTAAGCCAAAAAACGTGATATAGAACCTTTAAATTACAGATTTGACTTGATTTTGATACATCGTGAATACAAAACTTAGATATAGTGATAATAGATGACGATCTCTGTGTTATCCTGTTCCTGTTAAATTAACAGGATTTTTATAGTTATATTATAACCTATATATACATCTAGTATGTACCTAAGCTTGATACTATACATAAATGTTTACTTTTTAAATAAACAGTTAAATACGAATATACACCCAGGCTCGAAAAACCAACAAATCCTTTTTTTATAGAAAATGTTGGCTCACGGTGGGAATCGAACCCACGACCCGCGGAGCTGAAGGTAAAATCACTTTACTTTTAATATAATTTTTTATACAATGTTGAGCCACTAATTAACTATACTAGAGAGTTGGTCTTTGTAAATCGCATTTGCAATAATGAATTTGAAATGGAATTTAAATGTTTTTACGCACTTTTTACGCAATTTTATTTTGAAATAATATAATTATTCGTCGAATAAGATATTTGTAAGAAAAATAAGCTATTAGTGTTTCGGACTAAGTAACTTAGTTTTTGTGGGCGATAATAAACACGCAATAATTGATTAGCAAACTAAATAATATATTTTAGCAATTTATTTTGCTTGATTTTAAATGTTTGCAAAATTGTTGACTTAAGTAACAAGATTATAATTATATACTAGCTATACCCGCTACTTAAGTGTACGTAAGTCTATATACTACATTACATATATACATAGTCTACATAAATCTTTTCTTTGATATTTAAATGAGTGACTCTTGTATGTATATTATATTAGGTCCTTACATATGAAATTGGCGTTTTGTCGTACTCGTCAGTTTCATCTCAAATATTACCTTTATGGTTAGGAATTACAAATTCAAATTCATACAGCTATTTACTCATGCATTTGTGTTTCAAACCCCCTAATTCATTTGGTTTTTCCTCTTTTGTTTTTTTCTTTGTGTCACTCTGTTTACAAAATGGAAAACATGAAATATCGCGTTATTTACGAGTATGAGTTCCACCGTGGCACCAGTGCTGCAGAAACGGCTCGAAGGATTAATGATGTGTATGGTGACGGTGTCGCAAAAGAAAACACAGTGCGTTTTTGGTTCCAACATTTTCGTTCTGGAAATTTCGACCTGCAGAATAAGCCTCGTGGACGGCCGGAGACCAAAGTTGATAATGAAGAATTGAAGGCTATTGTGGAAGCGGATCCATCGCAAACCACGTCCGAGTTAGCTGCAGGCTCCGGTGTTAGTGATAAAACTATCCTAATCCACTTGAAGCAAATAAGAAAGGTGAAAAAGCTTGAAAGGTGGGTACCTCATGAAATGAGTGAAGCAAACCGACAAACGCGCGTCGACTGCTGCGTTACGTTACTCAACCGGCACAATAATGAAGGAATTTTAAATCGAATCATTACCTGTGATGAAAAGTGGATCCTCTACGATAATCGCAAGCGCTCATCGCAATGGCTGAACCCTGGCGAACCAGCCAAATCCTGCCCTAAGCGAAAATTGACTAAAAAAAAGTTGCTTGTAAGTGTTTGGTGGACTAGTGCCGGTGTCGTTCACTACAGCTTTCTTATCTAGATTTTTTAAAGAAAATTGTTTTATCCTTGTTTTCAGGCATTGTAAAAAATGTTTTGGCTGTCAATATTAGCTAATTTTGGAGACTAAATAGCTCAAAACCCAGATTCAAGTCACTTCACCCACATGTCACATGGCGCTTTCTTTCTTATTTGCATTTTTATATCTTTTTTAAAAATTACCAAGTTTCGGTCACCCAGGTACCTATATACCACTAGCTATACCCGCTACTTAAGTGTTAAGTCTACATATATATAATAGATTAGCAATTGCCAGCGGCTCCGCCCGTTAAAACCGTAATACCTATAGTTTTGATAACCATTAAAATGGTTATAGTGGGTCTACCTTAAAAGCTAGACATATGCTGTTGCGGACTTTTATTTAGAACTTTTAGAGGGAAACAATTTTGCTATACATGATTTTTTAATAACTATCACCGTTTACTCAGCGCACGCAAGGAAAGCTTTAAATTTTGCCGTTTTCGTACTATTTTTTATTGCTGCTCCTCTCTTATTCATCTCAGCATGATGTAATATAGCCTATAGCTTTTCTTGATAAATGGACTATCTTACACTGAAATAAATTTTCAAATCGGTTCAGTAGTTCCTGAAATTCACACGTTTAAACAATCAAACAAACAAACTCTTCAGCTTTATATATTAGTATAGATGTAGAAACGAAAGTCTTTGCGATTTTAGTCGTGGAGTCTATCTCCTGATGATGCTTCGGTTGCGGAGCGAAACGATTGTTGAGTTTGTAATAGTGAACATTTGTAGTGCTTGTGTATTGTGGTGGCGGTGGTGGAGGTTTGTGCGTCTGTTTTTACGAATCTTGCATGTATCAGGTATGATAACCGATTGTCCACTCTACGTTTAGCATTATATATATTCTCTATTTTACTTCATCGCGGATTATAGCAAAATAATTTTATTATTACTTTTGTCTGTTTGCTTTGTATTACAGAGGAAAAATATGGAAACAACGTAAGATTATGTCAGATAACACATTATTATCAGCGATATTTGAGAGCAAATAGATCATGATATCGTGTGAGAATGTTTCTAGATAACGAGCGGAATATACATGTACAGTTGATGCCAGATTCAGATATATATTCACGCGCTACAAATTATATCGTTACTCATATAAAAGAAAGTCATCCGCCGCGTATGTTTGTTCGTGATTAACTTGAAAGATACTAAACAGATCTACATACAGTTTTTACCAATAGATAAAGAATTTTATGAGGAAGGTTTTAATATATAATTTGTTAAGATTTAGTGAAAATTGGTTCAAATATGACGATAATTGTTGAAATGATTTTTTACGAGTACAGTTTCCAAAAGTAAAACAGTCTTTCTACCGGTGTATACGCTTTAATTTTGCTTAGTTTCATCAACATTTATTATATAATACTAGCGGATTAGAGATGTCACTTGGGATGGAAAAAATCGATTATTCTCCCTTCTATAAAAATCGATTCGTGAAAAAAAAGATCCGATTCGAGAACTGTTTTTTCTAACTAGGTACTTCAAAATTTTCTTTTTTAAATCAATACCTAATAAATTACAATGAAGTCTAATAAAAGTGTACTAGAATGGATAAAAAATAATGTAGATACGGTATTTCCGAATTTCGATTAAAATAATCAATTTGACTACATTGGTTTTAGCCAAGAACACATATGTATCTTATCTTAAAAAGAGAAAATCATATACCTTACCATTTTTTTTAAATAGATTATAATAATTAAAAAATCGATTAATATAAGAATCGATCATTTTTTACATCCCTATAGCGGATTAGCCGCACAGCTAAAAAATGGACAGACTTTCGCATTTTTATTAGTATAACACAGTTTATATGTATAAAGAATTATAAATTTTATAACTTGTGTGCAGCACTATAGCTTGCCTTAATTTAGTTTCTTTTATAATAAACGTCATACCATAGAGTATAGACTATAGAGAAAGACACGTCGAATTTAACGAATATATAAAATACATTTTTATACGTTGGAATATAATTATCACAATAAAATTAAAACAATTATCTCTGCACTTCAAAGATCTTAAATCTGATATAAATAATAAAAGTCTTATTACAGGATACTTTCTAATTTTAACTCTTAATTATTCGTACATAATTAATTTGTTACTTAACAAATTTCGTCGACAATAAAATTTGTTTTGTCGCTTTAAAATACAAAAGTACTGAAAATACGTGTTATAACATGTTTCTAATACAGCCTCGTTTAAAGAGTTGGTCATTAAAATGAAAAAACATTGTGGCCGCCATTATATGTCATTGAGTTGTTGCGAAAGAGTAAATGGGTTGACTTTGGGAAAATTGTTTTTTATTTATTGAACACTAGCGGCCTGCCCCTGCTACGCACGGGCTATATAAAATATATAGTATGTCACTCAGTGAAAAAAATGACTAAAATCGATCCAGTAATTTTGATTTATTCATTACTGCCCGTGGCCTGCACGCGTTAAATTTGGAGAAAAACAATTCCCCTCTCCCTATACCAAGAAGGAAAAAATGTTATTATTACTAAAAAATTACAGTATTTCTCTATTCCATATTAATAATGATATTTACATATAAACCTTCCTCTTGAATCACTCTATCTATTTAAAAAAACAATCAAAATCTGTTGCGTAGTTTTAAAGAAATAAGCATACATAGGGATATATGGACAAACAAAGAATGTGACTTTGTTTTATACTATGTAGTGAAGTATAAAGGAAAAGTGTCGCTTTTTATGTATGATTCTGCTATAATTAGCGATAAAGGAAAATAGATATAATGCTAAATATAGAGTGTACTCGCCGTTATCATACCCAATATATTTAGAATTCGTATTCTCATTCACTTCCAGCCACCAAGCACTGCACACACATTCAGTGCCACAATCAACAATTCGCCCCATAACCGAAGCATTGTAAGGAGATAGACTCCACAACAAAATCGAAAAGCAACGCCTCACCCAACCAAGCAGAGTTATATAGTAATAAGTTTAACCTCCACCATTTATTTTGCTTTCCAACACGTGTGGCAAACTGAATTAATAACGTTCATCTATTCAAATAATTTATAGAAGTAGGCGTTACTTTGCGGAGATTCATAATACAAAAGTAATAATAAAATTATTTTACTATGAAAATAATTTTATTATTACTTTTGTTTATTTGTTTATTTATTAGCGTGCCATTGTTCATCATCCTCTTGCCCGTAACCCACTCTAAGTGGGATCGGCACAACATGTTATAAACAAGTTGTTACATGTTTCGGCTACCTACGTATTTTACAAGTTACGTTAACCTTACCATAGTCATATTGTACATCTTTAAGTAAGTATTCTACTCAACCGAATACCACACGGCGGGTCAACTTACCTTAGTCGCTGTTTACGACACCTCGGTAAGAAATGAGGGTGGTCTATTCTACTCAGCCGGATACTACACGGCGGGAATGACTAATACGATAATATTGGTTGGAATATTACAAAAAAAACGTCGATTGTTTCACAATTTATTTGCGTATTTGATACGTGACTTTTTCATACTACGTGACAATAGCGAAGTATATTTGCGAATTTAGGACAACTAAAAGTCATATTTTTGAAAATTGAGTTAAGTAATATATTGTTACTTAATCATAATTCTCCTGCCCTTATCCCACTCTAAGTGAGGTCGGTACATGTTACAAACATGTCATATGATTTGGCTACGATTTTACGACCGGCCGCCTGCCTGACGTCTACTTATCTTAGTCGTATTTTACGATACCTCGGTAATAAAGAGGGTGGTCTATTTTACTAAACCGGATACCACACGGTGGGTCAACTTACCTTAATCGCCTTTTACGACACCTCGGTAAGAAATGACGTTGGTCTATTCTACTCAGCCGGATACCACACGGCGTCTACCCAATTATTATTATTTTTATTTTGTAAAAAGTTCCTTTCTTACTTTACCTACTGTTTGTCTATTGATGAGATGCTGTTTTTAGTTTCTTAGTGTTGGCAACACTGCGTGTTAGTATATATTCATGTAAGTAGTAAGTAAGTAACGGCCTGTTACTATCCCACTGCTGGGCATAGGCCTCCTCTCTCCATTTTTGGAGAGAAGGGTTGGAGCTAAGACCTACCACGCTGCTCCAATGCGGGTTGGTAGGTTACACATATCCCTAGAATTTTCTAGAGATATGCAGGTTTCCTCACGATGTTTTCCGTCACCGAAAAGCGTATGATAAATTGCAATTATCAATTAGACACATAAGTTTTAATAGAAAAACTCATTGGTGTCTGCCCGGGTTTGAACCCATGATCGTCTCTAGAGATTCACACGGTCGCACCGCTAGGTCATCACAGCTATATATTCATATAGAGTCCAAACTAAGCAGTTCGATATCAAGTCCAAACTAAGTACGGTAAATTCTCACTACAATGTCGAAAGATAAATTTTCCGTTATTACGTTAATTTTTACCGCTTCGCGGCCTTGACTATGATCTCATCTAAGTTCATGACGGCTCAGATAACAAAAAAAGGCAAATAGACTGCACAGAATAAAAAAATAAGCTTTTTTGGCTTTAATATAACTGAAATAACTAACTCTAACTACGTGTATATAAATATTACAAATGAGAAAGTCTGTCTGTTTGATATACTTTCAAGGTTAATAATCTGAATCAATCATCATCCTCCTTATCCTACTTTAAGAGGGGTCGGCACAACATGTTATAAACATGTCACATGATTTGACAACGTATTTACGAACGGCTGACTGGCGTCAACTTACTTAACAACTTAGTCGCCTTTTGCGACATCTTGGTGAGAAATGAGGGTGGTCTATTCTAGTCAGCCGGATACCACACGGCGGGTTGACTTACCTTAGTCGCCTTTTACGACACCTCGGTAATAAATGAGGTTGGTCTATTCTATTCAGCCAATATCACACGGTGGGTCAACTTACCTTGGTCGCCTTTTACGACACCTCGGTAAGAAATAAGGTTGGTCTATTCTACACAGCCGGATACCACACGGCGGGTCAACTTACCTTAGTCGCCTTTTACGACACCTCGGTAAGAAATGAGGTTGGTCTATTCTACTCAGCCGGATACCATACGGCGGGTCGACTTACCTTAGTCGCCTTTTACGACACCTCGGTAAGAAATGAGGTTGGTCTATTCTACTCAGCCGGATACCATACGGCGGGTCGACTTACCTTAGTCGCCTTTTACGAGTAAAAAACCTATATTAATCAAATTTTCTCCCCCAAACCTCCTACATGCTAAAAATCAGGAAAATCGTTGGCCCTGTTTCCGAGATTTAGAATATATATATATAGAAGATAAATTAATTTATAGAATTAGGCGTTACTATCCGAAGGTCCATAATGCAAAACTAATGAGAATATTATTTTGCTATAACCCGCGATTTATAGAAGATTAACTCATTCAAATATTTATTTATTTGTAAAAAATCCACAGCTATTGTTATGACTAAATTACTCTTAATATAAAAATATAATGTCTGGGTGACCGAGCTTCGGTCGGTAATTGTTTAAAAAAAAAAACTTAAAAAAAACAATTATTTAGTTGGGATCGATCCTTGGCATTCACATTTCTCGAGTCTGCCAGTTACCCGAATAAGCTACGTCGACTTGACAGCTAATGGCGAAAATTCAATTCAATATAAATGTTAGTGTTTTTTAATGCCCAAAAACAGGGATAAAATAATTTTTTTTTTACATAAAACCTAGCTAGATCAATTTTTCTCCCCCAAAACCTCCTACTTGTTGAATTTCAGGAAAACCGTTGGAGCCGTTTCCGAGATTCGGAAAAAATATATATATACAAGATTTACTCATTTAAATATTAAAGATATTAAAGATTTATTGTATATTCGACGCAGACTGTACTTAAACGATATATTGTTGACAGAAAAAGAGGATTTACGATTGCGTGGCTCAAAGCAGTGTGCATGATTCGTCATTTTTTTATATTCTAGCATAAAACCATGTAATAATTAATGATCAGTTTCTACAGAAGAATCTTCATGCATTGCTATATATAGCGATTCACTTTTAAACTGTTATTATTCAGTTAATAAATTGAATGGCACATTAGCGCAGTTGGTAGGAACCCTGCCTTCAGCTCTGTGGGCCGAGGGCCAACATTTTTTAACACAAAAATGTTTTTTCGAGCCTGGTTGTATATATGTATTTAAGTATTTATTTAAAATTATATAAGTATATATTTACCAGTTGTCTGTCTACCATAACACAAGTATTAAGTACTTACTTTGGGGACGGACGACCGTGTGTGTAAGTGTCCCAAATTTTTATTATTTATTTATTTACTCTTAAAAAAATACAATATGAAAAAAGGGATATAATATCACATCCCTTTATTTCATATTGTATTTTATTAAAATACTTAGAAAAGATTTCCAAAATATATCAAAACAATTCTTAAAAACACTTTATTACTTTTAATTACTTTAATAACAATTATTTTTAGTCTGAACAGAATGCCGTGAAAATGAATTCCTCTCCCATTTTTAAATCTCCTCTTAAGTTGAGATTACAATATTGAGATTAATGCCAATATTTATAAATAAATAAATAAATATATGGGACACTTACACACACGGTCGTCCGTCCCCAAAGTAAGTAACTGAATACTTGTGTTATTGTAGACAGACAACTGGTGAATATATACTTATATATTTTTAAATACATACTTAAATACAAATATACACCCAGGCTCAAAGACCAACAAATTCATTTATAGAAAATGTTGGCCTTCGGCGGGAATCGAACCCGCGACCCGCGGAGCTGAAGGCAGGGTCACTACCCACTGCGCCAACGGGGCAGTCGAAAATTTATACTTCCTAATACACTCAAATTAATACAATAATTATTATCTTATCGTATAAATATGAAAGATTTAGATTCTAAATTTGAATGTTTATCAGATATTGCCATTTAAAAATACCACAGCGGATTAGTGGAATACTTACATATTAACGCAAGAGCTGCAGAGATACAATATATAAAGACTAAATCAAAATTATTTGATTTATTATATTTGTTATCGAATATTGGAAGTAGTTCGTTTCCGAGTAATAAAAAACAACCTTAACCTAAACCGATTTTTTCATTGTAGTCTGAAAATCTAACAAACCAATATCTAAAATTGCTTTTGCGTGTAACAAGTTTGTAAAGTTTATTTGATAATAAAGATTTATTTATTTAATGTTAACGAAATTTAAAGCTACAAATTATAGTATGTACTAATTAATTATAGTATAAACTAATTATAGTATGCACTTAAATAAAATTTTATCAGACATGTCGTGTTAAAAAAAATAAATAAAATAAATTTATATCAAACAATAATTCGTATCTATTAGGTTAAGGTTGGTTTTTTTTCTTTAGAAACGTATGTTTAAATGGTTTTTACCCATGATAAAATTAAAAAACATAGGTAATAAACAACTTTTGAATTATACTGTTTAAAAGCGGAAGTAAAAGTAGGTAAGTAAGTAACGGCCTGTTACTATCCCACTGCTGAGAATAGGCCGCTTCTCTCCGTTTTTTTTTTGGAGAGAAGGATTGGAGCTAAGAGTTGCACATATCCCCAGAATTCTCTAGAGATATGTAGGTTTCCTCACGATGTTTTCCTTCACCGAAAAGCGTGTGATAAATTGCAATTATCAATTAGACACATAGGTTTTACTAGAAAACTCATTGGTGCCTGTCCGGGATTTGAATCCTAGACCTCCTTGAAAGAGGTGCACGGTGTTACCGCTAGGCTACCACAGCTTCAAAAAAGCGGAAGATGAATAAAATATCAATTTAGCAAAATCTTCTTTAAATAATTTATAGATGCCAACCCGGGGTTTGAACCTGTGAACCTTTTATGTAAGGTTAACGCGCTCTAAGCCACACGTCTAAGTTGTAATAAGTCATTACCAAATATCGCGGCCAAATATAATAGCTGGAACTATAATGTCGGTTTCCATTAATAACTAATTATCATAAAAAACGTTAAGTTTAAGTAGAATTTATTCTACTCTTATGCTACTAGTTTATATCTTAGATTAGTGACCTCAGATAAAATTCCAGATTAAAATTTAAATAGGGTCGGCACAACATGTTATAAACATGTTGTTACATGATTTGGCTGCGTTTTTAGGACCGGCCGGCTGCCTGACGTCAACTTACCTTAGTCGTATTTTACGACACCTCGGTAAGAAAAGAGGTTGGTCTATTCTACTAAACCGGATACCACACGGTGGGTCGACTTACCTTATTTACATTTTACAACATCTCGGTAAGAAATGAGGGTGGTCTATTCTACTAAACCGGATACCACACGGTGGGTCAACTTACCTTATTCGTATTTTACGACACCTCGGTAAGATAGAGGGTGGTCTATTCTACTAAACCGGATACCACACGGCGAGTCGTCTTAAATTAGTCGCCTTTTACGACACCTCGGTAAGAAATGAGGGTGGTACTATTCTATTCAGCCGGATACCACACGGCGTTGAGAGCGTATGAAGTATGGACTTGAATAATAATTCCACATAAAATTCCTTTAACATTAAAGTTAAGTTAAGTTACAAAAAAAAGCTTAAGTGAATAGGCATCTTCTAAGCATAGTCCATCTTAGACTGTATCATTGCTTATCAACAGGCATGATTACAGTCAAGCGTTCATCTATACACAATAAAAAAAGAAAAAAAAAGTCAAAGACCTATATAATGACTTTCATATGAACAAAGTGGAATAAGAATGTGTGCTGAAAACAATGACAAACGCAACACTCAGCGACAAAAGTCGATCTCTCTCATTATGGTATAACAGTTTCTAATCAGACCTAGATATTCACCTTACTGCCTTAATTCCTGTCTCATCCTTGTTATAAGAATCTCCGAATGAATATATAAAAACTTTCAATCCAGTGAAAGTACCCTCGGTTCTTCTCGAGTTATGCACTTGTACACAAACACTTCACAGACACCGGTTCACTTGAGCACAGATTTCGTTTCGGCTGTGACGTCACCGATTAAACTATTAATCGGTTATGGGATCGGGATAGTGCCCGTCACGAGACCGTGCGTTCAGTTAACGCGCAACGCACGTCCGGCTCGTCTCGTTGCGCGTACGCGAATGAGGTAGTGAGCGGCGCAGGCGCAGCTGAGATAAAGTATTACCAGTTCCAATTACAAAACCTCCCAAACGCCGCGGTGTGTTTACTTTATTTCAATTAATAAAGCCTTTTTACAGGCTTTTTAATAGAACAAAAAGCCGCGGTGTGTTTACTATATTTAGATTTATTACAGCCTCCTTTCTACAGGCTTTTTAATAGTTCTGCGATTATTTTCTATTGTAGCATATGTATATGAAATTTAATGGGCATCTATGGGGAGACTGGATAATGAATGCATTTGGCAGAAATTTGTTTATATATTTTTCATTAAAAGATAACGTTTTCTTGAAACTTATTATGATTCCGTCGATGTTAGCGTTGATTTTTATATACTGTACTATTAATTATTTATATAGTTATTTTTTACATTACTTCGTTGTCAAAAATTACTCAATTCTTTTACAAGAGCACCGTGAGAATGTATAATTCGTCGTGGGATAGACAGACTTTACACATTAAGTAATCTGCATAACATGACTTAACTAAAATCATTTTAGTCATCATCATTATTTAGGGCATTTTTTAAATTAATGAGAACTTTCAATTAGGTTAAATAAATTCCCTACAATAATAAGTATAATTTCTTTATAAATGTAATTGTGATTAAGTTTACAATCGTCGATAAATAAAATTTTTAATTATTAATTCATATTTTTGATTACTAATTTCATTATTAATATTCAGAATACTATTACCTATATATAAAGATTCTAAATAATGTGTCTTACATAATATTTTGTTTAGTAGACAAGCACATAATTAATGTCATCAAAGTTAGAAGTATCAAAAATATAGTTTATTTAAGAACAAAGGGCATTTGTATTTAAGTATGTATTTAAAAATTATATATGTATATATTCACCAGTTGTCTGTCACCCATGACACAAGTATTAAGTTACTTACTTTTGGGATGGACTACCGTGTATGTAAGTGTCCCATATATTTATTTATTTATTTATTTTATCAAATCCTTAAAAGCCTTAATATAACCTACCACTTTTAGGGAGGTCAAGAGGTCATAGGCTAGCAACACGGAGCCTGCGCGGGCGCAAGCGGCGTTGCGCCCGTCGGAATGCAATTCGCTCTCTCTCTCTAACACGCGTTGTTACTTATATATTCATCTCGCTCAAACACACATGAATGGTAGCGGTTATGGTATACAGTTGTTCTCAATATGCGTTAACGACTTATTGGGCCCTTTTTGCCTTTGGCCTTTCAGATGTTGACGATTACTTCAACGTGTGTGGAATAATAAACATGGAATAATTAACTTCTGTTCGTGACTTTGTCTGACGTTGACTGCAATATTTACTTAAATTAAATATTTGTTTTGTATCAGTCCCTAACTCATCTTATCTTAGTCAAGTTCATATAAATAAGTCCCTTGCTTAGAGAAAGAAAAACAGCCAAATAAACTTCTACATTTAGAAAACCGTATTGATATTTTTTTTATTATAAATATTATAATTTTAAAAGTTTGACTGTCTTTCTATTTGTCTGTATTTAAATAAATAATAATAAATATATTGGACACTTAAATTATATACATATTATATTAATTTAAATACATACTTAAATACAAATATACACCCAGGCTCGAAAAACCAACAAATTGTTGATAGAAAATGTTGGCCCTCGGCGGTTATCGAACTCGCGACCCGCGGAGCTGCAAGCAGCGTCATTACCCACTGCGCCAACAGACCAGTCAAAAGTCAAGTATTTTAATATTAAAAATGCGAAAATCTGTCTGTCTGTCTTTTTCGCGTTTACGGCTAATACGCTAGTCCTATATTGATGAAATTTCGCACAAATAAAGCTAATATACCCGTTTATAAAATAGAAAAAAAAAACATATTGTATTAACCATAAACATCCTTAGACTCTTCGCGAACTAAATCGTGAGTATCAGTTATCTAAAGATTTAGACGATGGTATGTAAAAAAGAAGACATGAATGTTTATAAATAAATCAGTTTCGCTTTTTTTATTTTTTTTTTTCAAACTGCCTTCAGTTTCGATCCGTAACGACCGGCGGTGTCGGGTGTAACGTTGTTTCTGCGAAAGCTGCACAAATATTCATTGAAATATGAGCTCCCATGCAATGAATAAGCGTGTTTGGGGAAACGTCGAGCTTATTATGAGTTAAATTTACGATGTTTCAGAAACCATATAAGTTTTAAGACCTGATGAACCTGAGATTACTTCGCTATTTCTTTTTTACTATAATTTACAAAAACAATGAATTATTTTTCTATAATCCGCTATGTGTAAAAAAGTAAGTATATATCCTCCTTCCCTTATCCCACTGTAAGTGGGGTCAGCACAACATGTTATAAACATGTTGTAACATGATTTGGCTACGTATTTTACGATCGGCCGCCTGCCTGACGTCAACTTATCTTAGTCGCGTTTTACGACAGCTTAGTAAGAAATGAGGGTGCTCTATTCTTCGCAACCGGATACCATACGGCGGGTCGACTACCTTAGTCGCCTTTTACGTCACTTCGGTAAGAACTGAGGTTGATACCACAGGACGTTTATAATCCGCTATGGAATGCAATGGAATTAGTCAGTAATAATTAGAAAAGTATTGTAAGCCGTGTGGTATCCGGCTGAGTAGAATAGACCAACCTCATTTCTTATCGAGGTGTCGTATAAGGCGACTAAGGTAAGTTGACCCGCCGTGTGGTATCCGGTTGAGAAGACCCACCCTCTTTCTTACTGAGGTTTCGTAAAATACGATTAAGGTAAGTTGACGTCAGGCCGTAAAATACGTAGCCAAATCATGTTACAACATGTTTGTAACAGGATTTGGCTACTGATCAATTATGAAGTGTTATTTTTAATTATGTTTTAAACAATTTAACATATACATTTAATTTAAATAAACATATTTTAATGTCTACATTGTCCGGAGTTTTTTTTTCTACTGTATTTCTGCATATGCCTATTACTCTCCCACTGCTGGGAATAGGGCTCTTCTTCCCGTTTTTTGGAGCGAAATATTGAAACTAAGACCTACCACGCTGCTCCAATGCGGATTGGTAGGTTACAAATATCTCCAGAATTCTCTAGAGATAAGCAGTGAGGAAACCCTCACGATGTTTTTCTTCACCGAAAAGCGTGTGATAAATTGCAATTATCATTTTAGTACTTACCTAATTAAAAACTTATACTGGACTTATAAAGGACCTTCAACATTTACACAAGTGGACTCCGTATTGTTATTGACATCTGTTGGACAGCTTGTCTTGCAACTTCCTTTACATGTTGTGTACGTGTGCGATGCGATTATCATCACTTTAACGAGCTCTGACATTGAACTAAATATATCGTTCGATTGATATTCCAAACTAGTACGAATTATGCTTATGTTTAATTTAATATTTAAATGAGCTAATCTTGTATATATATAATCTGAACTATGAAAGTATAAAACCAGAAAACAGAAAAATGGTTAACGTGGGTCAACCTTAAAAGCTAGACATATACTGTCGCGGACTTTTAAGTAGAACTTTTAGAAAGGAACAATTTTGTAATACATCATTTTTGAATAACTATCACCGTTTACTTAGCGCACGCAAGGAAAGCTTTAAATATGTGTAAAAAAAGGAAAGCTTTTTAATGGGTGTATATTTGTATTTAAGTCATCATCATCCTCCTGCCCTTATCCCACTGTAAGTGGGGTCAGCATAACATGTTATAAACATGCTGTACCATGATTTGGCTGCGTTTTTACGACCAGCAGTCTGCCTGACGTCAACTTACCTTAGTCGTATTTTACGACACCTTGGTAAGAAGGAGGGTGGTCTATTCTACTAAACCGGATACTACACGGTGGGTCAACTTACCTTAGTCGCCTTTTACGACACCTCGGTAAGAAATGAGGGTGGTACTATTCTACTTAGCCAGATACCACACGGCTAATTTGTATTTAAGTATGTATATAAAAAATATATAAATATACATATATTCACCAGTTGTCTGTCCATAACACAAGTATTAAGTTACTTACTTTGAGGACGGACGAGCGTGTGTGTAAGTGTCCCATATATTTCTTATAATTTATTATTATTAAATTTTGCCGTTTTCGTAATATTATTATTGCTGTTTCTCTTACATCTTAGCGTGATGTTATATAGTCTATAGCCTTTCTCGATAAATGGACTATCTTACACTGAAATAATTTTACAAATCGGTTTAGTAGTTCCCGAGATTAGCGCGTTCAAACAATCAAACAAAGAAACTCTTCAGCTTTTTATATTAATATAGATTGTTGCTATTATTATTGGAATACTGATGGAAACATATTTTTCCGTTGGCATCAGTAATTATTCCGGTATCAGGTCGCCGGCTGTGAGATAGCATCTTGCAAAAGTCACGTTTTGCTTACCGTTATGTTGCCAAAGCAGACGTATCGTATTCGTAACTTTAATATAATTGTTTTAGTTGTTATCATAGAAAGTCATTATCCTCCTGCCCTCATCCCACTCTAAGTGGGGTCGGCACAACATGTTACAAACATGCTGTCACATGATTTGGCTGCGTTTTTACGACTGGCCGCCTGCCCGACGTCAACCTACCATAGTCGTATTTTACGAAACCTCGGTAAGAAGAGGGTGGTCTATTCTACTCAGCCGGATACCACACGGCATTATCACTTAGTCCATTATTGAGGACACTTAAATGCTTAAATTGGCACGAAGTTTTGGGTACCACTAATGACTTATAAAAATAAAATAAAAGGTTTCTGTTAAGTTCGTTTCTTATAGGAAGTGTAATAATATAAAACACTTGGGGCCTGTTTCAGAAGTTACCAATAAACTGTCAGTTAGCTTATTCGGAATATATCTGACACATATCTCGGAATTTTGCGTTTCTCAGGTTTCTGATAGGCTTATTCAGCACTTAAAGTGCCTAATAAGTTAACAGGTAGATCATGTGGCTATCTATTATTTTGTTAATCTGCTGGTTAGCAAATACCTATTTCAAAATGGTCGCGATTGTATTTTTTTTTAAATTTCACTTTATAGAGTCTCTTTTTACAGACATTTATCTGCTACTTAATTTATTTGTCGGTTAACTTTTTCACTTTATCAGTAAATTGTAAAACAGGCCCTTAATAATTTCCCAGCAGTTGAACTAATAGTACATTCGTTAAAGAAAAGTCGATCCTCACTAAATGGTACGTAGTCAACAAATAAGCGCAGTTAAAAGCAACTAACTGGCAATTATACCGGCACGCAGGGCTAACAATTTGTCCGTTTATGTAGGGTTACCATAATATGATAACTAAAAAAAATATTGTCACTACGAAAAGTTGCAAATCAAATCAAAATAATATTTATTCAAATAAGCAATTTTGAATCGTCAAGGATCAATAACATTAATGAAATTACCATGAATGCTTCTTTTATTGACTGTATACTGTTAGCCCTAACGATTTTTACAGCGTTACGGGGTGGGACGAGCAAACCCAGAAGCATCGTTGAGGTTTCAAAATGCGGAGAGTAGAGCGCAGAAGCTTCTACTAGCGTCGGGGTACATTTTCCTAAGGGTGCCACCTGTGAGGCCGGACCACGGCTTAGGGCGACGCGAAGTGGAGGGCTGATGGTATTACGATGGATGGACTTTGATTAGTCATGACGACGTCGAAAAACCAGGACCAACCGACTTTAGAAAACTGGGACCTCGTCTTCGCAGACAAAGCTATGTGTGTGTATTATGTGTTTCTGTCTTTGCTATCGTTATATACACGCCATATAAGAGGCTTTTTGGACGCCTATATTTTTGGGTGTCAGACTTTACTGGGATTTAATATAGATGGAATTAACTGAAATAAGAGGGTTTGACTCAGATTTCTCGAAGTAAGACTTTGTAAAAAGCTTAAAGAGATGAGTAATGGTGGAGAGATCGAGATCACTATGGGCCACTGCTTCAGAATGTTGCTTTTATTAAGAAGAACCAGCAGACAACTCGGCGGCCAATCTTTTAAACTGTTGCACTTGCAAGTCCGTATATTGCACAATAGGTATCGTTAATAGTTAAATTTATTGGTCTTTAGTCGTCGTTGTTAATCAGTTTGTTCGTTTGTGTAGTGTTATAATAATATGTGCAAAAAAAATGTCGTCCCTGCGAAACGTTGTTGCAAATCTGTATATTGCACAATACAGGAATCAGTAATAGGTAAATTTATTAGTAAGTCGTTAGTAGCGGCGGAAATGTTACTTGCGAATTGATTAATATCATGTGGATATAGCCTAGGATATATAACCATGTTACTTTAGTTACACATGTAATTCTGTTCGTAGTTCTAAGGAATAAATAAATAAAAAATAAAAATGATTTTGTTAATTGAAGAGCTTTGTATCTACCTAGCAATTGCCAGCGGATCTACCCGCGTGGAAAGATTAAAACTCAAAGTAACCATAAAAATGTTTAAAGTAGGTTAACCTTAATAGCGAGACATATGATGTCGCGGACTTTTATTTAGAACTTTTAGACGGAAACAATTTTAACTTTGCAGTTTTCGTATCATTTTTTATTGCTGCTCCTCTCCTATTCATCTTAGCGTGATGTTATATAGTCTATAGGCTTCCTCGATAAATGGACTATCTTAGACTCAAAGAATTTAAAATCAGTCCAGTAGTTCCTGAGATTAGAGCGTTTAAACAATCAAACAAACAAACTCTTCAGCTTTATATATTAGTATATATGTTTGATACGCCTAAAAGCAGTTTCAATTAAAATTTAATGACGGGAAGTGGAACCAGTTTCCGTCACAGAAATGTGTAACTTAAGATTTAGAGTCCGGATGGGCTCGATATTACCAGTAATTTTACGACATGAGTAAAGCAGGTTATATTTTAATTACAAACTAGCTTAACCAACGGCTTTGCCCGCATGAGAAATCAGTATGTCACAAAATTTAAATTATATTTTGAAACATTAAAGTAGCTATTGCGAGTTAACCATAAGAGATAGAGACACGTTGTTGCGAACTTTTTTGTAGTGTTTTTGTAGATCTAAATTCTCTAGTACATTATTTTAGTGTATCTCTGCTGGTTTACGCGGTGCCGCGACTAATCCTCCGAACAGACAGTTTTCCACAATCGTCCTAAATTCTACTACAGTATAAAAATAATATTTAATTTTATATAAAAAATTGTTGATGAACGAACAATAGATTTTTAAATAAAAATAAAATAAAAATTGATTACTTTTTTAATTTTTATCAGTTCAATCAATTTGTATCAGTCAATTCAGGTTTTATATTTATATCAAGCACGCTAGAATACAAAACAGGTTATTTATTTGTACAGACAAAAATTATCGTTGCCGTTGTAAATAAATTTTATCTATCTCCTTATTTACTTATTAAACTTTGAATTGGATGTTTAAAAAAAGGGGATATATGGTCACCATACTTGTCCCTTCAGTAGTTTTAATAAATTGGACAATTGACGTCATTGACCCTTATCTCTTTTATGACTTCACAGAAATATGTCTCGAGTAGATCTCACTGGAAGGGTTTGGTTAAAGCATTTAAATGTTTATCCAATTTTCCTAAATATTAGTAAATTATATTAATAATGTTTTATTTAATACACAATCTCGGCACAGATTAAAAAGTAACCATGTTTAAATTCACGTTCTGCGCATAGCAGAAATGCCGGCCTGAAATGTTTTATATTACAATAAAGAGAAAGCAAATGAGGATGCTCTACCTGTCTCTATTTTTTATATGTGATTAGACAAAGATGAAGTATTTGTATCTATTACGTCCTTAGTATCTATTACATTAACTTTAATTCAAATTATTCATTATTCAAGTTGATTTTTACAAGTTCTTTTGGAGCGTCAAATTTTAATGAAAAGGAAAGGTTCTTTTACAATAGAACGCGAATAGAAGCAGCAAGTAACTTGCAGTTACTCTTTTAAAAAATATATTTCAATATATAATTGTTCCAGTAAAATATTAGCTTACAATCTTATCTGGTTGCAACTTAAATCCAAGCTTTCTCGTCATTTCAATAATCTAAAATTGTATAATAATTGTATAAATGTATAATAATTGCAATTTTAAAGTACTACATTAGGTACAGCAGATAATGATTGTTTTTTGAACTTATGTAAAAGCAGTTCCAAACTAATGAAATGAAAAATGATGAAATAACGAAGTATATCTTTGACAAGCGCTTAAATAGATGAACTATAATAAAGAGGTCGAGGTCTCTATGGAGTTTGTGGCTATGTAGATATTCAAAATTAGTTCAAAATATTCTTTATTCACGTGGATTGTTTTCAATACTTTTGAATCGTCAAATGTTTTAAAGAAGCTACCACTCAAATTCAAAATATTCTTTATTCAAATAAACTTGTAAACAAGTGCTTTTGAATCGTCAACTCTACTGCTGGTTCGGAAAGCTGTTCCTACCGAGAAGAGCCAGCAAGAAACTCGGCGGTTGTTCTTTTAAAAAAAATACAATTCTTAATGCTAGTCATATATAATCGTTTTTATCTTGTACAGGGTCGAACAATATCTATATCCACGCACTTTTATCGTCTAAATAATCCTCAACAGTATAGTAGGCTTTTTGTATCAGCCTCTCCTTAATAGTTCCACTGATTTGGAAGTTTGCTCCTACCGAGAAGAACAAGCAAAAAAACTCGTCGGATAATCTTTTCAACTATAATTACAATTTGATTGATGATTATAAGTTAATCTTTGCAGCTTGGTGCGTAGCTGACTGCAGTTAAGATATGCTATCACTCAAATAATCCTCAATTGTATAGTAAGGTTTATGTAGCAGCATCGTTTTAAGATAATTTCTAACTTGTGTAAAGGCCAGTCAAGATAATGTTGAGAATTTTGTAATAAAAACGTGAACCGAGACTGACAAATGATTTTCGGACGTTTCTGAGACGCAACCTAGGCTTTTGGTGGCAATAGTTATATAGCCTTTTACCAATCACGTGGTCGACGATGACAACCACAAAAATAAACATATATTAGCACCTCACAATCGTTCTTGCACGAATCTACTATTTCGGGTTGTAACGATCTCATCCCTACATTCGAGTTTTAAAAAATAATTATTAAAATTTCAATATTTTAGAAAAATTTATAAGTATAAAAATAAATGTTTGTTTGTCACGCAGTAATGTTTTTTCGCATCTATAATTGATGCTCTATTCATAAAACATCAAATTCAGAAAAGTATAATTTTCGTCATATTGACCGAATGTCACGTTATCCGCCGTACTACAGTATTGAGAGAGCGGGCGGAGCGTAGAGCGCAGAAGTGATCTGTTAGGTCGCTTATGAAATGTTGTTATAATGATATTGTAGATGTGTACTGGGGCGATACATGATATTAGTTGAGTTTTAATTCGACTATTTTTAAGAATTAATAATAAATACACATCTAGGCCCGCTCTCGTATAATGGTTGCAAGATGCAAGATCGTGCCGATCTTTGGAAAGGCTGTGATTGTGACTTGACCATTAAGAGTGTAGCGATGGTTACATCGCTTAGCTCACCTCGAACGATTAAAGTGTCTGAATGTTACTTGGTAAAGGTAACTTTGCTGAGTAGTGGTTGGCACTCTACCGAACATGCTCTGGCGGGTACTGGTGGGAGACTTGAGGTTTAGGCCGGCAGTGGTTTCGGTCATTGCTGTGTGCCTGGCCCAAAAGGCTACACTAGGCTGCATCTTATTAGGGCTGGGTCTAGGCCCGTAGTTAACTTCGGTTGCTGCGGCGTGCCTTTATTCGGCTTTGGTTTGACGCAACCAGAGTTACTTTGGGCGTGTGCCTTTGTGATACGGGTTTGGTTAGGCCGGTGGTGATTTCGGTCGTTGCCGTGTGCCTTGCTCGACCTTTGGACGCATAGGCCGCTTGAAGTAGTGCCGGTACAGTGGTGGCTGAAATGTTATTGTTTGACGAACGGACATCTAAACGTTGTTCGTAGTCTTTCAATAGTGACGGTACCACAGCTGAATGTTGCTGGGCGTTGCGGAAGTTAACTTTATGTTGCTGAAGTGATACGCCGCAGCAGTGATGGATCGCTATGGACTCTGTTCATAGTAACGGATGGGTGTGGTGTTTCGTCCTTTTCAGGACGTCCCCTTAGCTTAGTTAATGATACCACGAATGACCATTATAGCATGGCATTATTGCATAAGAGCCGCTGGTCGGGTCTTTGTTAATAAGACTGCGGACTAGCTTTAGACAGTGTGGCCTGCATTTCCCTTATCTTCACATATACATATACATCTTACGTGGCTTGCCGCGTTAAACATAAATTACCTTTTGTTGTATGAGGTGGCGTGTTGAGCTTGGCGCATACCGTAAGCGAGTGCACTATGTGTGACTCCATTATATGGTATTGGGTGAATAGGGGGTGATTGGCATTCATGTAATGCTCTGCAATACACATCTTCCACTTCGGTGGACACACACTATCCACTTTGGTGGACACACGCCTATATGGTGTATATATTATAACTAATCAAGTTGCTTTGCAACATGTTTGCCATCTCGATGGGTTTCCACTTTGTGGACTTTATACGTATTATACGTATTATACTGTATGTGGTTTTTACCATAGAACGCACCGTTACGACGTGTGCAGGCGACATGCGCCTTACTGAATATAAGAATTGGTAATTTATTATCAAAGTTTACCAGGCCTTGTGCCTTTGGCTAATGCCATATTTTATAGCTCCGGCTATTTATTATATGGGCTTCGGTCCTCTATTATATACCAAGGCACTCATGCCTAATATGTCAACTGTGGTTTTGTTGACTCCCGACAATAATGGGTTTATCCCATGATCATATGCCGCAGGCGCACTATAAACAGGTACCCCTTGGGGGGGGGGGGGCTCATATCCTATGGACGGAGCTCACCGTTGGTAGCGGGTGCGGAGCTACTGACTATCACTCTCTATTTTTCCAAATCGGAAGAATATAATGGATGGGAGAGAGATACCACATTGATTAAACTTCTCTACGGAGTTGTTTAAGGGCTAGGTATTAAGATCGAGTGAGTGATCTTTCTGTTGGCTAACATATCCTATGAAGTAATAACAAAAGACATTTCGCGAGACATTCAACTATCTGAATGTCTCGCATTTTTTTATTAAATTTTATAGTAACCCGTTCATGTATTGGGCATATAAGAATCTGTTCTTGTATTAGATAAATTTAAAACCTGTTCGTGTATCGTACACTATATTCAATAATTTATATTAATTTATGCTTGCTTTACGCCTCCAATCTGAAGACAAACAACTGTTTATATTATAACAAATGATGTTCGATAATGAACCCCTCTGTTGAGCAATGTAATATAAACTACGAATGTAGGGTCTGACGGCTCGTTTTATATTAAAGAATATGATATATTGAAATATTATTATAAAACTATAATGTGATTATTATCACATTATTTTATTCTATTTAAGGTTTTATTTGACTCCTATGGATTGACGGACGCATAGCCTCTGACGCTCTAAAAGAATTTGAGTTATTACAAAACACAACGTAGTACGGGTCCTAGCCACTTAGACGAATCACGTGCCAATATATATTAAGAGTGCTAGCGCCTTCGGCGCGTTTTTATGCATTACGCCGTTAGAGTGTGAGCGCTCTAGAGGTGGTTAAATATTATAAAATAATATTTATACTTGACGGAAGTGGAGATAGTTACAGGGTCAACTAATGTAGGTCAGGCTTAATACGCTAACCGTTAAGCTAAAACAGGGTTGGGGTGCCAAAGTGGTCGGCCTCCTCGTGGCGCACCCTGGGCAAGCTTAGTCTTGGCGAACGGACCACTGTGAGGGTGCCCAATCCAGTTGTCCCTCTGATTAGCAGATGGCAATCTGGATGGGCCGGGAACTCCGGGGGGGTGGAGTTTCCATTCGGTGACGGGTTCGGTTGGGCTTTGTTTAAGTCTGACTGGATATGGTTTCGGCCACCGTCGGCCAAGCCCGGAAGCCCAGCAGTGGGAACGGGGACCTTCGGGTTGCGAGGAAGAAAACCTCTATAAAAAATTACCCCAATCCTAAGGTCAGAGCCCGCCGAGAGGATGAATGGCCGGGGGGAATCCGGTCGCTAGGGCTTCACAAAAAAAAAAATCAGCATGGGTAAAACAGATTCTGAAAGAACTACCCAGGAGGGTCCCGGTTCTACCGGGGAATCCCTCACCACGACCGGTGTCGAATCTCGGGCCAGTGTTGATCTGGCCTTGGGGTACGAGACCGGCCGTGGTCGCCCCATCGTATCTGGGGGGGCAACACATGCTTTGTCGTCGGAGGGTGCTAGCGGAATTGAAACCGGCTCGACTGGTATTTCTGCTGGTACGTGTGGAGGATCGAGGCGCAGGACTGCGCGTGGATGTGGAGGAGATAAGGGCAGCCGGAGTGCTAGTTCCGGTTCAGGCAGAGACCTGAGCGAGAACTCCGGTATGGACGTATCCAGAAGTGTGTCCCTTGAAATGCTGGACTGTACCAATAGACGTGCTCGTTCAAAAAAAAGAACAAGGGCGGAGTCGGCGAACCCTGCAGAGCCGGATGAGGACCGGGATGCTAAGAAAGCAAATATCAAATACTATCTGCGGGGATCCAAAACGGGTCTTCGGGAAGCCCGCGACGCCGTGAGGCGTGGCGAGCTTTTTGAGGATCACCAAACGGAAGAGACTGAATTAAGTGACCGGACGACAAGATCGGCATCGACTACATCTGGTGAGAAGCTGAAACTGGTCCTAAAGGACATAGACACGTCGCGGGTCTGTGACGTTCTGGTCAAGAACGCGGAGACGATGCGGGCGACCGTTGGGAAATCGCGAAACCTCAATGGCAAATGTAGAGGTACCCTAAACATGGTCGCCCAAACAATGGAGGAAGCCGCGAGGGCTTTAGCGGAAAGAACGGAGTCGGACGAAATCCGTCTCCTAAGAGAAGATAACGCCCGGCTGACACAGGTGGTCAACAATCTCTCAGTAGAGATTTCAACCTTGAAGGAAATGATCACCCGTGTCAACAGGGAAGCCGGGAAAGAGTTGGCTCCTACTGGTAGCTCCCAAGCCGTTAAGGGCCTAACCGTAGAGGAGGAAGTTGTTAGGCTCAAGAACATGTTTACGGCGCGATTGGATAGCGTGGAGAGTCGCCTGCCTCCCGAACCCAGACTCAGACCGCCGCTTGCCGCCGATAAAAGACGGGTGGCAGCGACCAGGACTAGTGACAAAGAGGTGGTCCTAGCAGCTTCTGTGGCTGCCCCTAGTTGGCCCCAAAAGCCGAGAGTGCGGCCGAAAATTCGGGTTGTCGAACCCGGTACGAAGGATTTGGTCAGCCCTAATAAAAAGGCAAAGAGAAAGGGGAAAAAGAAGAAGAACACAGGGGCCCAGCTGGAGCCTCGACCGCTGCCACCTGCCCCGACATCAATGAGCGAGGGTTGGAATGTGGTGGCTCGGAGGGGCTCAAAGAAGAAGTCTGCGCCTACCGCAAGAGAAAAAGCTGCGGTCACCACACTCAAAGCACAGCCCAAGCGAGAGGGAAAACTTAAGACCCCGCGTTCGGCTGTTGTCGTGGTGACCCTAGATAAAGAGGCTGCGGATGAGAGCCTTACTTACATGGACGTATTGGCCCGGGCTCAGCGGTGCATAAAAATCGAAGAGCTGGGCCTAGAGGGTGGCATGCGTCTGAAAAAGGCTGCCACCGGAGCCCGGATGTTTGAAATCTCCGGGCCCAACAAAGAAGAGAAGGCGGGTGCCCTCGCCACCCGGCTCCGCGAACTCTTCATGGAGGAGCCGGCGGTGCGTGTCACAACGCCCACAAAATGTGTAGAATTGCGCATCGTGGGCCTTGATGACGCCACTACTGAGGGGGATGTTGTGGTCGCCATCGCTCGGGTCGGGGAATGTCCTTATCAGGACATTCAGACTGGGGTGATACGCAGGACAGAGGGAGGACTTGGCTCTCTCTGGTTACGAGTTCCTGTAGCAGCAGCCAAAAAAGTAGTAGCTGTGGGCAGAGTTTTGGTGGGTTGGGTTTCGGCCCGAGTCCACCTGCTTGAAGCTCGCCCACGCCGCTGCTTTAGGTGCTTAGAAAAGGGGCACCTGCGGGTGGAATGTGGTTCAGCGATTGACCGCAGCGATGAGTGTTATCGTTGCGGTCAAAACGGCCACAAGGCCCAGTCCTGTTCGGCTGCTCCACATTGTGGGAGCTGCCAAAGAGCGGGGTTAAATGCCAACCATCGGGCGGGGGGCGGGCTGTGCAAGGCACCGTCCGTCTTTGCGAGGAGGGGAAGGGGGGGTGATGGCCCGAGGGTCCCCTCACCACCCGCCGCCGGCCCGGTTCAAATCACAATGAGCCGGGCAATGGAGGAATCTATGGAGGTCAGTAATAGATAATGGCCTCTATGAGATTCCTCCAGGCGAATATTATGCGCTCCACCAGGGCCCAGGACCTTATCTTCCAGACCTTGGCGGAGCGCATGGTGCACGTGGCCGTGGTTTCCGAACCTCTCTTCGTTCCGTCGGGCGAGGAGTGGGTCGGAGACCGTAACGGGGATGTGGCCATCACGTCCAGGGCTGCAGTCGGATCTCCATCCCTGGAGCGCGTGGTCAGGGGACGCGGGTATGTCTCCACCAAAATTGGAGACGTATCCGTCATCGGGGCGTACTTCTCACCAAACAAACTGTTCTCCGACTTCGAGCTGTTTATGGCTGAAATCGGAGATTTGGTGAGTAGGTTGCGTCCTGGCAAGGTGGTCCTGGCTGGAGACCTCAACGCAAAATCCGCTGCGTGGGGGTCTCCGGTCACGGACGTAAGGGGGAGATTCCTGGAGGGTTGGTTGGCCTCAGCTGGAATGGTCGTCATGAATCGGGGGACGGCTGACACATGTGTGCGATGGAATGGCGGCTCCAAAGTCGACGTCACCTTTGTCGACGCCGCCTATTCACCATGTGTCAGCAATTGGGAGGTAATGGTGGGTGTGGAGTCACTCTCGGATCATCGTTATATATGGTTCGAGGTCTCCACACGCCCCACTCCCATTTTTCCTCAGTCAGGGAGAAAAAATGACGGCCCTCGGTGGTCCGTCAAGAAAATGGATCCCGGGTTCCTGGTTGAGGCCGCAACCGTTCAGGCATGGGTGGCAGGGCCCACGAGTGGGTGTGTTGCCGCGGAGGTTGAAGACCTCCAGCGGCGAATGTCGCTCGTCTGCGACGCCAGCATGCCGAGGGTGCGTGGCACAGGGCCGGCATGCAGGGTGTATTGGTGGTCTGAGGAGCTGGCGCGGCTGCGTGAACAGTGCGTAGCCGTGCGCCGCCAGTACACTCGATACAGACGTCGTAGGCGACGCGACATTGAGGAGGAGAGGCGCCGCTACGAGGCATATAAGGCTGTCCGCGTCTCCTTGCGGACGGCCATTGCTGAGGCCAAGGACAGGGCCCACAGGGAGCAGGTCGAAGAGCTCAATCGGAATCCGTGGGGGAGGCCATATATAGCGGCACGAAAGAAACTTCGTGCCCGCGCTCCTCCCCTTACCGAGAGTCTTCGGCCGGATCTCTTGGAAGCCATTGTGGAAGCCCTGTTCCCGCAGGGAGCCGAAGTTCAGCCGCCTCGTATGGCGCCTCTTCAGGAAGAGGAAGACACTGTGTCAGGTGCGCCGGAGGTGTCGGAGTGGGAATTAGCGGGGGCGGTGAGTCGCATGAAGGCGAAAAACACCGCTCCTGGTCCTGACGGCATCCCTGGGCGCGCCTGGGCTCTTGCCCTGGGCCCGTTGGAGTCAGGACTCAGGGCGACGTACAGTGCCTGCCTCGAGCAGGGATTGTTTCCCCGTAGGTGGAAAACGGGGAAACTAGTCCTGCTCAGGAAAGAGGGAAGACCGGCTGATACACCCTCCGCTTATCGGCCGATCGTTTTGCTGGATGAGGCAGGAAAGCTGCTTGAACGCATCGTAGCTTCCCGCATAGTCCAGCACCTTCAGGAGGTAGGGCCCGACCTCAGTCGCCTCCAGTGCGGATTCCGTCGGGGCAAGTCCACCCTCGACTGCATCGAGGGTGTGAGAGTCCTGGCGGAGGAGGCGACTACCCGGGGCGAGGTGGTGTTGGCGGTGTCGTTGGACATCGCCAATGCATTCAATACCTTGCCTTGGGGAGTGATCAAGGAGGCCCTACGCTTCCACCGTATCCCCTTGTACCTGCAGCGTGTGGTCAGTAACTATCTGACTGATCGCGCTGTTAGGTACCCGACGGTTGGGGGTGGGTGGAAGGAGCGGAGGATGTCGTGCGGTGTTCCACAGGGGTCGGTTCTTGGCCCCCTCCTGTGGAACATCGGCTACGACTGGGTGCTGCGCGGGCAAATGCTTCCGGGGGTGCGACTGTTCTGCTACGCAGACGACACCCTCGTGACTGCTCGCGCGAGCACCCACCGGGAAGCCCGAGTGCTGGCGACCGCGGCTACGGCTCACGTTGTGGCCCGGATTCGCCGGCTGGGACTGGGGGTGGCCTTGGAGAAATCCGAGGTCATTTGCTTCCACAGGCCTCGGATGGCGCCCCCAGTGGGCTCCCGGTTGGTGGTGGGCGGGACGTCCATCGAAATCTCGGGTACTTTACAGTACCTGGGATTGCTCCTCGACAGCCGATGGACGTTCGAGGCTCACTTCCGGCGGCTCGCCCCTAAGTTAACGGCGACCGCCGGGGCCCTGAGCAGGCTCCTTCCAAATTTGGGAGGGCCTAATGCAGGCTGCCGGCGCCTATACGCCGGGGTGGTTCGGTCGATGGCCCTGTACGGCGCTCCCATATGGGCGGGGCGGCTGACCGCGAGATCCTTGCCCCTGCTGCGCAGGGCGCAGAGGATCATGGCGGTCAGACTTGTGCGGGGCTACCGGACCATCTCCGGCGAGGCGGCCTGCGCCTTGGCCGGGTCCCCTCCGTGGGACCTAGAGGCTGAGGTGCTAGCTCAGGCCTACCACCGTAGAGTTGAAGCCCGTTCATCGGGGGGACACTCAGCGGTGGTAGAGGTGGACTGGCGGAGGGCAGCTCAGGAGGAGCTCCTCCGCCAGTGGAGGCGGCGGCTTGAATCGCCCAGTGCAGGAGCCTGGACGATTTCGGCCATCCAGCCCATTCTCCAGGGCTGGGTCGCCAGGAGGCATGGGGTCCTCACCTTCCGCCTGACGCAGGTACTTTCCGGACATGGTTGTTTCGGGAGGTATCTGTGGCGGGTGGCCCAGCGCGAAGCGACTGGTGAGTGCCACGAGTGCGGCGCCGAGTTCGACACGGCGCTGCACACGCTTGCAGACTGCCCAGCTTGGGCAGTTCAGCGGGCGAAGCTCGTGGCAGAGGTGGGGCACGATCTCTCCCTGCCCACCGTGGTTCGTGCCATGGTGGACAGGGAGGAATCGTGGGCAGCGATGGCCTCCTTCTGCGAGGACGTTATCTCGCGGAAGGAGGCGGCGGGGCGGATCCGGGAAGTCGAGTCCTTGGATCCGATCCGCCGCAGGCGAGCGGGGCGCAGGCGACTCGCCGAAGTCCGTCGCATGCCGCCCTAACGGGGACCTCCGAGCGATCCGAACGGGGTTCATCGGACGCTCGCTGGAGTTAGGTCCCCGAGGCGGTCGATGCATCTGGTGCTCCCGATGCATCGATTAGCGGAGGGAGGGGCCACTGTTTAGAGAGGCCCCGACCCGGAGGTGGCGCTCTCCGGGGTACAGAGCTGCTGCTGGCGGGGATGGGGGGCAATGTCTTCATAGGTACCCTGTCCCCGCCACCAGCAGCGTGGTGGAGCACTGTCAGGTTTTTAGTCGGTGAGAGTCCGACATACCCGCCGCTCGTCCCCGTCGTGGCGGTGACGACCCATAATGGGTTTTCCTGACATAAAAAAAAAAAAAAAAAAAAAAAAAAAAAAGCTAAAACAGGGTTGTCACTACAGAAAAAAAATGGTTATTAGGATTTTGACAATATTATTTGTTAATCCAAAAGGATTTCATATAAGCAACGGTAAATTAGAATTATCCGAATTTTTGTAACACATCAATTGCATTATGAAAAACATATAACTTGACAAAATTTTGGTTCCATGAAGAAACTAGGACATATTATTTATACAGCGAAGCAGCAAATCAAATCGCTGAATTTAAATTTGTATTGGTATACTTTTTTTTGTGCAGCTTGGAGATGGGAAATATAAGATGTTCATTTATAGCTAAGATTAAGAAAATGTTTTATAAAATTGTTAAATGAGTATCTGGCACTTTTCCAGTGCCGGAAAAGCCTCCCTTCTCCTTCGAGAGTAGAATATAGATATAACACCCACAATGCTTTTCAAATTATAGAAAAGACGAAAAGTGCAAGATTAAGATGGTATGGACATATAATGACGGAAGATCATACGACTAAACGAGTGTTAAATATTAATGTGGATGGATATGTGACTAAGTGGGAGGCCTAAAAAGAGATGGTCGAATTGTGTGAAGTATGCCATGCATATAAAAGGAGTAGCACCACAGTTGACGAATGATAGGAGAGATTGGAAGAGAAATAAAAGATAGATAGATAAAACTTTATTGAACAAACACATAAAAATACATGCGAACTTAAAGTAAACTTATGTATATGTACAAAGGGCCGCCTTATCACTGAGTAATGATCTCTTCTCTGCCAATTTTGCTAATTTGTAATATATTATGTACCGACCCCATTTAGTGGGAGAAGGGTGTGAGAATGATGATGCTTTTGAAATGTGGATTCACAGATTATACACATATTCCAAGTATTAAATAGGTAACACATAATCAAATGTTCCTGCCAGTTAAACATTTTCTATCGATCATAGCCTGTCGTACACCTTCAGGCCACGAAAAAGACTGTAATGAAAAAAGTTTATTGCAATAACTAGCTGTCGAAACATCATAAGACTAGACGTACACGGACTATGTGAACATCCATCAATTGCCTTTCACGGGGCTTCAATTTCGGTCCTACTTAGTATGTGAACCGTTACGATAATAGGGTTGTCCCTTCTGACTAAATTATAAAACAAAACTTCGACAAGTATATTACCTAAGTTAAGTTACTTAAGTTTTGTTCATCGCCATTTTAACAGAATAGAGATGAAAAATAGCCTACGTCGCTCTTCTATCGTCATAACAACAATTTGTATTTATTACTTAATTTGGAGGTAAATGAAGGCTAAGCTAATTTATTGCATTTGAAAGCTGAATTTTCTTAAAAAAAACGTGATTGGTTGAAAATAAAGAAAACTCTTAAAGTGTAGATATACTGGATCTCTGTGCATAGTTAATAGCTTGTTAAATAGACTGGGCAATTTGTCAAAACGTTGTCCTGGCAAACGTAACAGACAGACTTCCGCATTTATTATTCCAGTATATCTATATACAGTTTTATATAACAGTAAAGTTTAAAGATTATAATCCGTTAGCGTTTATGGTCAGTTTACCGTCACTATAATATAATTAACAAACAGATGAGTTCATTATTTACAACTATAATCTTAATATTTGTACTGTGAACAACTTTGATAGTTGAAATTATATAATTATGAAGAGTGATATGTGATATAAATTATAATACAACCTGTTTAGTAAAGTTTTTTTTTCATTGTGAAATAATACCCTAAATAATTTATAGAATCATACGATACTTTACGAATTCCATTATACAGAAGTTATGATAGAACTATTTTATTATAATCCGCGATAAAAGAAAACAAATGTAATGAATGAAATAATATTAATAAAAGGCTAATACAAAAAGCCTACTATACCATTGAGGATTACTTAGATGATAAAAATGCGTGGATATCACTCTTCGACCCTGTAAAAGACAGTAATAACTAAACGTAATTAGTGATAAGAATTATATTTTTAAAAGAGCAACCGCCGAGATTCTAGCTGGCTCTTCTCGGTAGGAACAGCTTTCCAAATGTACTGTCCGTTTTCATATCTAATACATGTAAGATTCGTTAAAGTGCGTACACAAAAAAACCACCACCACCACAATACAAAATCACAGCACAAATACACTATTACTGCACAAATTCACTATCACAAACTCAACGATCGTATTGCCCTGTAACCGAAGCATCATCAGGAGTTAGCCTACACAAAAAAATTGTAAAACGTAAGTTCAATAAACATTATTTTTGACTGGCCCGTTGGAGCAGTGGGTAGTGATCCTGCTTTCAGCTCCGCGGGTCGCGGGTTCGATTCCCGCCGAGGGTCAACATTTTCTATAAATGAATTTGTTGGTCTTTGAGCCTGGGTCTATATTTGTATATAAGTATGTATTTAAAAATTATATAAGTATATATTCACCAGTTGTCTGTCACCCATAACACAAGTATTAAGTTACTTACTTTGGGGACGGACGACCGTGTGTGTAAGTGTCCAAAAAAGAAAAAAGAAAAAGATTATAAAATAAAAATGCCGGCTAGTATTATTTAGCTATTATTAATTTATAGAATTAGGCGTTACTTTGCGGAGGTCCATAATACAAAAGTAATGAGAATATTATTTTGCTATAATCCGCGATAAAAGAAATGGTGGGGAGTTAAACTCGATACTATATAACTCAGCTTGCTTGGGTAATGCTTCGCTTTGCGATTTTGTCGTGGAGTCTATCTCCTGACGATGCTTCGGTTACGGGGCGAAACAATTGTTGAGATTGTGGTGGTGAATGTGTGCAGTGCTTGTGTATTATTGTGCCATCGGTGTCGGGTAGTGCATGAGTTCTTACAAATTCTGCATGTATCAGGTATGAGAACGAATAGTACACTCTACATTTAGCATTACATATATTTTCTTTTATCGCGGATTATAGCAAAATAATATTCTCATTACTTTAGCTATTATTTGTAATGAAAATTATTAAATTTAAAAAATGTTGAAAGTTGTTTGTGGCAACCCTAGCACTCAAACACGGTTTGTATGTGCTTTTACCACTCCAACTTATACTTACATTAGGAGATGAACATTCCTAATGTCGTTACGCATGGCTATTGACCTACATACCCGTGTTTTGTTTGTGAAATTGCTTTTAATTTCAATCATAATGTAATTTTAACTTCTCGACTCTAATGTAGTCCTGGTATTTAGATGATGCGATTTCAACTTCAAAAATAAAAAATAACAACTTTGGTTGTTACAAAATATAAATCATCATCCTCATGCCCTTATCCCACTCTAAGTGGGGTCGGCACAATATATTATAAACATGTCACATGATTTGGTTAAGTATTTTACGACCGGCCGCCTGCTTTTCATCAACTTACTTTAATCGTATTTTACGACACCTTGGTAAGAAAGAGGGTGGTCTATTCTACTCAACCGGATACCACACGGTGAGTCAACTTACCTTAGTCGCTTTTTACGACATCTCGGTAAAAAAATGAGGAATCTATTCTACTCAGCCGGATATCACACGGCATATTCAGGGTCAACATTAAAAATATTAAATAGACATTGTTTGATGTTGTTTTTCTGTTTTAGTTTATTAATCACTCCCAATTGGTAGCCGTGTGGTATCCGGCTGAGTAGAATAGACCACCCTCCTTCTTACCGAGGTATCGTAAAAGGCGACTAAGGTAAGTCGACGTCAGGCAGGCGGCCGGTCGTAAAAACGCAGCCAAATCATGTTACAGTATGTTTATAACATGTTGTGCCGACCCTACTTAGAGTGGGATAAGGGCAGGAGGATATATATAATTTAAGAATTTACTTTTAATGTAACATAAAAAAACAGACGACGGATACTCTGTGTGAGCAGGTTTATTTGATATTTTGTACTGAAAGTTTTTTTATTCTCATTATATAGGATACATAATTTGACTGCCCCGTTGGCGGAGTGGGTAGTGACCCTGCCTTCAGCTCCGCGGGTCGCGGGTTCGATTCCCGCCAAGGACCAACATTTTCTATAAATGAATTTGTTGGTCTTTGAGCCTGGGTGTATATTTGTATTTAAGTATGTATTTAAAAATATATAAGTATATATTCACCAGATGTCTGTCACCCATAACACAAGTATTAAATTACTTTCTTTGGGGACGGACGACCGTGTGTGTAAAGTGTCCCATATATTTATTTATTTATTTATTATTATTATAATATGATCCAAATTGGCTTATGTTAAACTTTTATATTTAGAGTATAGTCATAGTAGTGGATTTTTTATTTAAAACTAAACTTTAAACAAACTTTTAAACAATATTAAAAGGAAGTTATATCTAGTCATTTTTCTCACGCCGGTCTCTTGTTGGCTTTGGTCACAAGGTTCTCAAACATTATGAAAGGAAGTGATACAAGTTTTGCCAGTTATAAATTACATAATCTCAATGCACACAGCTGCATACTTAAATTATGTTTAATGTCTCCTGTACAAGGCATCTAAATTGCGACAAACGTATTTAATGCTAAATGTTATAAGGGACCTTGCTTTAGCGGCGTCCCATTACTAAAGACTAAAGGTCTGTTTCACAAGCTACCAATAAACTGTCAGTTAGCCTATTATCCTGCCTACCAGCCTGTCAGTTACCTAGTCATCATCCTCCTTATCCCACTCTAAGTGGGGTGACAAAATGTTATAAACCTTCAAAGCAAGGGTGAATAGGCATCTTATAGGCATGCGCGTTCTTGGCCACTTGGACTTGGCTACGTATTTTACGACCGTCCGCCTGCCTGAGATCAACTTACCTTAGTCGTATTTTACGATACCTCGGTAAGAAAGAGGGTGGTCTATTCTACTCAACCGGGTACCACATGGTGGATCTTTACCTAAGTCGTCTCTTACGCAACGTGGAAAGAAATGGGTGTGATCTATTCTACTCAGACGGATATTGTACTCGGACGGAAGTACCTGTTAGTGGTGTAGTTTTCCAAATAGATGTTATTAGGTCGTTAGGTTCCAAATAGGTTCCAGTGCCATCGCGGTATTAAAAACCATAAAAGAGTGCACCCCTTAAGGATTACCGCTCTGCCAATTCAGACTGTCAGAAATCATTAGGTGATATAACAGTCAATCCTAAACATGTAACCAATACAAAAACATGCTTTTATTATACAGAAATAATTAATCGCTAACATAAACTAGAACAGAATAACAGTAATTATAGGCACGAGTTCAAACACCTACAGCAATATATTTAGTACTAGCATTAATGTGAATACCGGGAAACGCGGATACTACACCACAGTGGGGTTGCATGTGATTGAATTGGAAATAATTTTGGCCATTAGCATCTAGAACCGCGTTTCCCAACCTGTGGCCCAGACACCCCTGGGGGTTCGCGAGTATTCGTTTTTTTGCTGTTTATTTTATTAAGAGGGTCGGCTTGATTTTCTAAGGGTCTTTGGACTAAAAAAGTCTGGTAAACGCTGATCTAGAAGGTAAATAATTTATTTATAGAATTAGGCGTTACTTTGCGGAGGTCCATAATATAAAACTGATGAAAATATTATTTAATTATAATCTATATTTATAATAATAATTATTTGCTATTTATAATAATAATTTGCTATATAAATATAAGAAAATATATGTAGTGCTAAATGTAGAGGGTACTATTCGTTCTCATACCTGATACATGCAGAATTTGTAAAAACTCATGCACTACCCGCACCTGATAACACAACAATACACCAGCACTGCACACGTTCACCACAATCTCAACAATTATTTCGCCCCGTAACCGAAGCATCATCAGGAGATAGACTCCACGACAAAATCGCAACCAGTGACATCAAAATCCATTGGTTCTCCGAATTACGAGCCCTGCCTGTTACTTCTTCAGCTTTGCGATGCCTTAATTTTGTCACCAAGACGCAACGAGCTTTTATAATGATTGTCCGTTGATAGAACATTAGTACAAGTAAAGTAGTAAGTAACGGCCTGTTGCTATCCCACTGCCGGGCATAGGCCTCTTCTCTCCGTTTTTTTTTTGGAGAGAAGGATTGGAGCTAAGACCTACCACACTGCTCCAATGAGGGTTGGTAGGTTACACATATCCCCAGAATTCTCTAGAGATATGCAGGTTTCCTCACGATGTTTTCCTTCACCGAAAAGCGTGTGATAAATTGCAATTATAAATTAGACACATAAGTTTTACTAGAAAACTCATTGGTGCCTGCCCGGGGTTCGAACCCTAGATCTCCTCGAAAGAGGGGCACGGTGTTACCGCTGGGCTACCACAGCTTAGCTTAGCAGAACATTAGTACAAATACGTTTAATTTTTTTCCAATCTCATTTGCCTTGTACGATATACTCGGTCCATTCACCTCGGAACTGGTATAGATCAAATACGATATGTTATCTTTTTAGATTAACTGACGACTATTACGTAGTTTCCAATATGGAGAGGCAGGTGTCTATATAGGATCGTGATAGCGATTGCGCAACAAACTCGTTAGAACTCTGTATACATATATTATAAATGCGAAAGTCTGTCTATCTGTTACGCTTTTACTGCTAATTAATATTGATTGATACTTATTCACGCTGTATTGGTATTGATGGAAAATGTTACAACTGACGCTTATATCCCGGGCCAACAAATGAAGTAAAAAATGCTGTTTTTCCTTTGGAAACAGACAAAAACAAAAAATCCAAAATTGATGGTATTTAAACCTTATTATATCAACCGTGTTAACATATGTGAGCTACGAAAAACCTCATACAGATATGGGATAATTGCCGCATGCCACATAAATACTTAGATTCTCTTAGATTAGCTATCACAGTGCTTAAGTTTATTGTATATTTAAACTTAATTTTTCCCTGAATTAAAATTTTTAATAAAAAAAGTAGTCATTTTGATTTAACCATAAGAGATAGAGACACGCTGTCACGGACTTTTTGGTAGTATTTTTGTAGATCTACAATTCTCTAGTACATGACTTAAGTGTTTCTCTGCTGGTTTACGTAGCGCACGCAAGTAAATCTCCCGCGCGACCTTTTCAACACAATTTACATTAAACCCTAATGTAGGAGTGACCTAACAATTCCGGAAGCATTTCACTATCTTTTAGTAAAAACCGTATTAAATTCCGTTCAATATATTTTGAAAAAATCGATCACATATAGACAACTTTTGGGGTCTTTGTTTTATAAGTATAGATTTAGATTTTCATATTAACATCATATTACAGTTTCAATTTGTTGCTTCATAAATAATTTTTAATAAATTCACGGATTAAAAATATTGTATTCATATTTATTACATGCTAACGGAAACTCATATTAATTAATTTGAAAGTGTGTATTTTATATGTTTATGATTTACTCATGAGGAAGTTGTTTTGAGATTTAAAAAATTTAAATTTAAAAGTGATTGAAATGAAAAGGAAATGAAACAGTTTCGTTTTTCCCAGTGTTAAATAAAGATTAAGGCAGTTACAATACGATAATTTAAATTGTACACTACCAAAAAAACAAAGGAATTTTTGGTTTCTTTGTCTTTCGTTCTTATATTCATTTTCAAATGATTATATACATCTACGAACTTAAAAGTATGCAACCATATCTACCAAATCAAAACTAACAGAAATCTCGGTATATGAAAATGGAAACCACGATTTTTATATCAAAAGTGATAGTAATAACGTTATTTTGTTATAATCTACGATTGGAGAATATCTATGTCATAATAAATATCAACTGTATTATTCGTTTTCATACCTTACTATGAATCCCGCCCCAGCTTCGCACGGGTATAAAGCATATAGCCTATGTCACTCAGTGATAATCACAGTATTTCTCTACTCCATATTGAATTTTATTATACATATAAACCTTCCTCTTCAATCACCCTATATATTAAAAAAAAACCGCATCAAAATCTGTTGCGTAGTTTTAAAGATTTAATCAAACATAGAGATATAAGGACAGATAGAGAAAGCGAGTTTGTTTTATACTATGTAGTAACATTTATAGCTACTACTATTTTGATAATTGTCATATTTTTACCATACTTACCCAAAGACTAAATTACGTTTAGCTGTCATTTATGTTTTGTTTTTCCATGTCATAGTCGTTTTTGTTATACCACGTTTTATATTGACTTGACGGGATAAAATAAATGCGGTCGAACGGGATAAAAGGTATCCTATGTCCGTTTCCTGGTTCTAAGCAACCTCTCAACCAATTTTTAGCCGAATTTGTTCATCCGTTCTTGAATTATAAATAGTGTAACTAAGACCAACTTTCTTTTATTTATATAGAAGATTAAGAATATGCAAAGCTTTTCAATTTGGAGTATTTTTCCTGATGACACTTCGGTTTCGGGGCGAAACTATAGTTGTGTATAGTATTTATAAAATTAAACGTGTGCAATGCTAGTGATAATGGTATTGGTTAGTAGTACATTCGTTTTACGAACATCGTATGCATAAGGTATGAACTCTGATTAATTATCAATTATATTGTTACTTATTGGTGATAATTTGTATTGCCCAGAATTAAACGAAATAGTTTGAACCTCGTACCCCATACAGTTCACATTAAATAACAAACAGCTAAATCGGAATATTCCTGTAAACTCAGTAATATTCCTTGACAGAAATAATTGTTATCGTTTTAATTATTATTTTGTCCAATTGAATGGTTTTGAACTCCACTGCGCCTCTCCAGACTCAATGAGTAACACACGTGCGCAATACACTACTTGGCGCAATTTCAAATACGATATGATTCATGAATGGCATAGAAATAGCGGGAAGTATTTCTAAAATTAATTTTTATTCTTCCTATGTCCTACTTTCTTAGAACCTTTTAAATCTCTATATTTGATATATATAGATACTAATATGGAGTAATGTTGATGGAGTGCAATAATTAAATAAACGGAGTAAAAAGCTAAGTAATAAAAAAAAATCTCATAGCAACAAAATACGCCGTATGGTATCCGGCTGAATAGAATAGTACCACCCTCATTCCTTACCGAGGTGTCATAATAGGCGACTAATGTAATTCGACCCGCCGCGATGTATCCGGCTCAATAGAATAGACCACCCTCATTTCTCAGATCAAGGTGTCGAATAAGACGACTAATATAAGTTGACGTCAGGCAGCCGGCCGGTCGTCAAATGCCTAGCGAAATTATGTTACAACACGTTTAAAACATGTTGTGCGACCCCACTTATGATGATTTTGATTCACATCATTATGTTGCTATATAAGTTGTGATAGTTCAGCGGTGAGATCGTGCGACTCTTTCGAGGGGGTCACGGGTTCAAACCCCGGGCAGGCATGAGCTTTTCTGTTAAAAATTTATGTCTCACTGACAGTTGCAATTTATCACACGCTTTTACGCAAAAAATCCATTATTAATGCTCTTTAACTATTAATTTTCAAAATATTAGTTTAGTTTTTACATACAGCCAATAACGAATTTTAGTTATAAATATATATATTTTTTTAAATAAATATATGGGACACTTACACACACGGTCGTCCGTCCCCAAAGTAAGTAACTTAAAACTTGTGTTATGGGTGACAGACAACTGGTGAATATATATACTTATATATTTTTAAATACATACTTAAATACAAATATACACCCAGGCTCAAAGACCAACAAATTCATTTATTGAAAATGTTGCCCCTCGGCGGGAATTGAACCCGCGACCCGCGGAGCTGAAGGCAGGGTCACTACCCACTGCGCCAACGGGCCAGTCCGTTGGATGGTAGGATGGCAGAGATGTGTATTTATGTAAACGTGTGTGTGTATGATTGTGTGTATGTGCAGGATATGCGTGGAAATATTAAGGTGTATTCCAATATAGGCGGTATATATAGTTGAAAGAAGAAAGAAAGTTCTTTCTCCAACGGTTCAAATGGTCATTAGACCATTGTCCAGAAATTGTTGTTAAAGAGAGAGTTGTATAGAATGTGAAATGGCAAAAAAACTCTATTTATTTATTTATTTATGTACCATAAAAGTTGGAAAAAAAACATTATTGGTAAAAAAAGTGTACAAAGGTCAACTTATCCCTATGACAGAGATCTCTGCCAGCTAACCTACGAAGTGAGACAATTTATATTAAAGAAAAAGTTGGTACGCAAATATCAAACATTATGAATTAGAATTACTTACTAATAATTTCCTAATTTAACAATAAAAATAAAAGAAATATATAATATATTTATAAATAAATAAATATATATACATACACAATATAAATAATACAAAGTATAATATATAAATGTCAATTACATTAAGATGGTAATATATAAATGTTGAAATACCTGTTACAAAATGGACTGACAGACTTCAAAAAGGTCGTCGCTCCTGTAATTTTCTTGCAGCATTGGATTGATACTTGATTTTTTTAGTCCAACAGTGGATATCATGTGAGAATATTATTTAATCTTCCCAAAGACTGTTGAATAAACATGCTGCGCGCTTTCACCGAATCCGACGCACCCATTAATATTCATGTAACAAATTCGAATTCTGAATCACAATTAATTTCCACTGAATTACGCAACCTGTTCGTTAGTGGTTTTATTAATTTGTTTATTTGTATTAATTATTATGTTGAACCACTTAAGTGTCGTTGACTTTGAACTGGGAATTAAATTTTATAAATCATTTTTTCATAGTCACATGTTATATCATTTGAAAGTCATATTTCACACTTATTTCCTTCTATCTAGGTAAAAGCTTGATGTTGAAAATAATAAGATAAAAAGTTGAAAAGAATAAGGTAGAACGAAATCATAAGTGAAATCACTGTGAATAATCATAGGTGACTAAAATTAAAAATAACATAGAACAGTAATAATTGTTATATTGTCACAGTTCAAATTAAAGTCATAATGACATTGTTATAAATAAAAAAAATTAACAGCAATTTGCCAGAATATCTAAGAAACGCATCAAGATCATATTCAAATTAAACTTTCTTTTCATTTTATAAAGCAACTATCCCACTGTCTCAAACTTCCATCCAAACTCCTTTTAGAGTTCCACAGACGAGATTTACCGTTTTAGAAAAGAAAGAAAGAAAGGAAAAAAATAATTTGAACGCAAAAAGAACGCAATACTTAAATATTAAAAATGTAACTTGCATAGTGTGATGCCCCAAATTGGTGTAACTTCTTAGCTTTGTCATTAATGAGTAATCACTACCGACGCTGATTTTCAGAGGTCATAATCAAAATCGAAATTAATATATAGAAACCGGCTATACTCACGTCTTATTTCATCGGATGAGACCGACTAGCCAAAACTAGTCGGGCTCATTCGATTAATTGAGACGTGAGTATAGCCGGTTTCTTTACATCAATTATGAATAACACTCGTGATAGTTTAAATTAAAAAACAACTATATTTCTATATAAATTCTTTGAATTTGACTAGTTTCTACATTTGATAAATTTTGAACACCACGGTCTAATTGATTCAACCGGATAGACATTAAAAGCTTGAAGGCTTATATTTCCGGTTGCAACAGTTTCCAATATAATTTATATTTATGTCGCAATTAACTTTTATTATAACCAAAATCAATATATTATTATGTCATTAATTAGTACAAAATACTATTATGTAACACATTTCATTTATTATATAAGTAATCAATTGATTATTTAATACAAATGAATTAATTTTCTGTCATAAATATGAAAATTTTTAATTAATAAACTTTTCTTATTTATCTATATCTATAATAATAACAAAACAAAGTCCCCGAAAGCTGTCTGTATGTATATGATCGATTTTCTCCAAATTTACTGAACTGATTTATATGCGGTTTTTACTAAAAGGTACATTTCTTTTGATATGTTTTGGTCAATAGTAAATAACGGTTTTATGTAAATTGCGTATCGTACTATCAAAAAACTCTTTTTTTGATAGTATACTTTGATAGTTTGTGATAGTGATCGTGTAGTGCTTGTGTATTGTGGTGGAGAGAAGGATTGGAGCTAAGACCTACCACGCTGCTCCAATGCGGATTGGTAGGTTGCACATATCTCCATAATTCTTTAGAGATATGCAGGTTTCCTCACGATATTTTCCTTCACCGAAAAGCGTGTGATAAATTGCAATTATCAATTAGACACATAAGTGTGTGCCCGAGTTCGAACCTGTGACCTCCTCAAAAGAGTCGTACGGTGTTACCGCTGGGCTATCACAGTTTAGATAAAATTAATAGATCAGATTCATCAAATAAATTGTATTGTTTTTTTGTACATTCCTTTTCATCATTCTCTTGCCCTTATCCCACTCTAAGTGGGGTCAACACATGTTATAAACATTTTCTCACATGATTTGTTTAGGTTTTACGACCGGCCCCTGACTGACGTTAACTTACCTTAGACGTATTTTACAACATCTCAGCAAGAAAGAGGGTGTTCTATTCTACTCAGCCGGATACCACGGCTTTTTGGGTAACATAAGCCTCTATCACCTTCGCGTAGTTACATCAAATAGTTTGTGTTGTTTTTTCGTATATTTCTTTTAAAACAAATTTTCAAAAAATTCAAACTTTTCTTTTAAATAACTTTGGTTACATACGGTGTCTTGTGTTGCCATGGTGTTGATTAATGGTTCTTACCTGTAAAAAAAAACATTTCAATAAATAAAAAAATATATTAGTAGAGTATCATTTTTTAATATATCACTAAATAATAACATGTATTGATTTTATCATAAAATTGTTTATGCTTAAAGTTTTTTTTGTTGATTAACTGTAAAAGCCGTCTAACTAAAACTACCGACTGGCCCGTTGGCGCAGTGGGTAGTGACCCTGCCTTCAGCTCCGCGGGTCGCGGGTTCGATTCCCGCCGAGGGCCAACGTTTCTATAAATGAATTTGTTGGTGAAAAAAAAAACTTCTGATACGCCAAAGCTCGTCGTTTGCACTCGGCACTAATTTAATAAACATTACTTGTTACGAAATTATGCCTTATACGGACGATCTATTGATGCAAGATTAATGCCGGTTTTACAGGTCCCATGGGTTCGTTGACCCTTGTGTCGACTTGTATGGTAATTTTGATTATGATTAGGACGCTCAATTAGGGGTATTCGTTGTCAAACCTGTTTGTTTGAATATCATATAGTAAGTAGCGGCCTGTTACTATCCCACTGCTGGGCATAGGCCTCTTCTCTCCGTTATTGGAGAGAAGGATTGGAGCTAAGACCTACCACGCTGCTCCAATGCGGATTGGTAGGTTACACATATCTCCAGAATTCTCTAGAGATATGCAGGTTTCCTCACGATGTTTTCCTTCACCGAAAAGCGTGTGATAAATTGCAATTATCAATTAGACACATTAGTTTTAATAGAAAAACTCATTGGTGTCTGCCCGGGTTTGAACCCATGATCGTCTCTAGAGATTCACACGGTCGCACCGCTAGGCCATCACAGCTTCATTTGAATATCATATACTGCCAGAAAAAACCACACAACATACTTCCCGTTAAATTATACCTTTTTTCATTTTCACCCTAAATTGTTCTTTCATTAATTTGTATGATAGTAGGTACAGAAGTTCCAATAAAATTATTTTACTGTAATCCGCTTTTGTTAAGAGAATCTATGTAATGCTTAGTGTACGAAGCAGAAAACATTCACATACCTTATACATGCAGGACAAGTCACCACACGTCCGCGACAAAATCGTAATGCATTACGATTTTGTCGTAGAGCATATCCTCCTGATGATGCTGCGGATTCGGGGTGAAACGATCGTAGAAATTGTGGTAGTGATTGTGTGTAGTGCTTGTGTGGAATGTTGGTGATGGCGGCGTTTTGTAATACGTTTGGTGACTTTATTTTACGAGTATATGTATAAACATGTTTCCGATCGTAATTTGATCTTATGAGTTGTAAAGCAAGCTTTTTTATCACCTATATTTTTAAGTAGCTGCCTTAACTGGAGTGTAGGTGGACTCCAAGCGAATAGATTTAGGTATATCTCAGCTTTTTGATTTAGCGATTAGAGGCTAAATACATTAGCTAGAGGATGGGTAGATTTAGGTGTATCTCAGCTTTTTGATTTAGCGATTAGAGGCTAAATACATTAGCTAGAGGATGGGTAGATTTAGGTGTATCTCAGCTTTTTGATTTAGCGATTAGAGGCTAAATACATTAGCTAGAGGATCGGTAGATTTAGGTGTATCTCAGCTTTTTGATTTAGCGATTAGAGGCTAAATACATTAGCTAGAGGATCGGTAGATTTAGGTGTATCTCAGCTTTTTGATTTAGCGATTAGAGGCTAAATACATTAGCTAGAGGATGGGTAGATTTAGGTGTATCTCAGCTTTTTGATTTAGCGATTAGAGGCTAAATACATTAGCTAGAGGATGGGTAGATTTAGGTGTATCTCAGCTTTTTGATTTAGCGATTAGAGGCTAAATACATTAGCTAGAGGATCGGTAGATTTAGGTGTATCTCAGCTTTTTGATTTAGCGATTAGAGGCTAAATACATTAGCTAGAGGATGGGTAGATTTAGGTGTATCTCAGCTTTTTGATTTAGCGATTAGAGGCTAAATACATTAGCTAGAGGATGGGTAGATTTAGGTATATCTCAGCTTTTTGATTTAGCGATTAGAGGCTTAATACATTAGCTAGAGGATGGGTAGATTTAGGTATATCTCAGCTTTTTGATTTAGCGATTAGAGGCTTAATACATTAGCTAGAGGATGGGTAGATTTAGGTATATCTCAGCTTTTTGATTTAGCGATTAGAGGCTTAATACATTAGCTAGAGGATGGGTAGATTTAGGCATATCTCAGCTTTTTGATTTATAGTTAAAAGATCGAGGTCTCTAAGGTGATCAACGTTTAGCACGAACCAAGTTCAGTACTGGATCGGTTCTGTTTTAAACATGTCCAAAGTGTCAATAGTAAAACATGGGACGTTAAACCTGTCGTCACAGTTAGGTGAACCAATTTGACTACGTCGAGAAAGTGCGTGGACGTGTATCAAGTGACCGTGGGATACTAACTTGTCATGGGTAGATGGACATGGCTTCAATTTGGGTTTATACATCTCTTTAGTGTGGAATAATACAAGTAATTCGTACCTGGTTGACCCAGCCTTGCCCCGTATTTTTTTAATTTAAAAAGACACTTAAAAAAAGAAAAAAAAATGATATAGGTGGGGCTCGGGGTATTTTCATTTCTCGCGACCACCCGTTACCCCAATAAGCTACGCTGACATGACAGTTCAGCAAAATTAGTGTTTTATATATTCAATGTAAATTTTTGTCTTTTTTTATTGCCTAAAAACAGGGATAAAACGATTTTATCGATTTTATCGAAATATCCCACATGCTGAATTTCAGGACTTCGTTAGAACCGTTTCAGAGATTCCGGAAGTATATATATTTATATATACATTTATATATACACACATTTATATATACATATATGTATATATAAATGATATATACATAAATATACATATATGTATATACCTTACCGAGGTATCGTAAAAGGCGACTATGGCAAGTTGACCCACCGTGTGATATCCGGTTGAGTAGAATAGACCACCCTCTTTCTTACCGAGGTGTCGTAAAATACGACTAAGTTAGGTCGACTTTAGTTATGCAGCCGATCGTAAAAGTGCCAACGAAATCATGTGATAAAATTTTTATAACATGTTGTGCCGACCCCACTTAGAGTGGGATAAGGGCAGGAGAACGATTAGTATCATGCATAAAGAGCTCATGAATAAGGGCCCGGATGGGCTTAAAACTAGTCCGGTTCACCTAATTCAATAAAATGTGAGTATTGTTGGTTTCTTTCATTACCTAAGATACTGACGAGAGTTTAAATTCAAATATAAGTAACAATAAAACTTAAATCCTCCCCTTATCCCACTCTAAGTGGGGTCGGCGCAACATGTTATTAACATGTTGTCACATGATTTGGCTACGCATTTTACGACCGGCCGCCTGACTGTCGTCAACTTATCTTAGTCGTTTTTTACGAAACCTCAATAAGAAAGAGGGTGGTCTATTCTACTCAGCCGGATACCACACGGCGGGTCGACTTACCTTAGTCCTTTTACGACACCTCGGTAAGAAAAGAGGGTGGTACTATTCTATTCAGCCGGATACCACACGGCGGGTCGACTTACCTTAGTCCTTTTACGACACCTCGGTAAGAAAAGAGGGTGGTACTATTCTATTCAGCCGGATACCACACGGCGGGTCGACTTACCTTAGTCCTTTTACGACACCTCGGTAAGAAATGAGGGTGGTACTATTCTATTCAGCCGGATACCACACGGCGGACCTCGATCTTCACTACATATTGTAAAACAAAGTCGCATTCTTTGTTTATATATCCCTATGTACGCATAAAACTTTAAATCTACGCAAAAACAAAAACAGATTTTGATGCGGTTTTTTTTAATAGATAGAGTGATGCCAGAGGAAGGTTTGTACGTATAATAACATTCAATACGGAGTAGAGAAATACTGTAATTTTTGAGGTTTCTGTAAATAATTATATTTTTTTCCGCTTACATTGCAAACGCAGGCTAAACCCTATAGTAACAATAAAACATACAAGTTTTATTGTTGTGAGATATTTTTATATTACTTAGTTTTTTACTCCGTTTATTTAATTATACCGCTCTATCACCATTACTCCATATTAGCATCACCGGCCGTGGGAGTCGTTTGGAAGTAGATGCGGTCCGGTGCTCGCCGCTCCTTGTTTTTCTACGGAACTACGGTGTTTTACCCATGGGGATTTATAAGACGTCGCACACATTTGTCTGTCGTTGAACATTCTTATGTAATGTGAGAAGACATATTATAGTCTCTTAAATTGTTTTGTACAAATGCCTTTACTGTTGTTATATACTTGTATCCCACAAGTTTTCTTTATTAATTAATAGTACCTAGGTGACGGTAATTTTTAAAATTATGTAAAAAAAATTAAAAAATTTAAAAGAAAAATTAAAAGTAATAGGTCAGCAGGGGCTCGATCTTAAATATTTTTACCTCTCTAGACCGCCCGTTCCCCAAATGAACCACTATGACTTTACATTTGACAGAGAAAAATTGTGATTGTATTCAACGTAAATTTAAAAAAAATTTATAGCCCGAAAACAGAGATAAAACGACATTTTTTAAAAATAAAACTTATCTACATCGATTTTTCTCCCCTAAAACCTCCTACATGCTGAATTTCAGGAAAATCGTTGGAGCCGTTTTCGAGATTCTTAAAATATATATATACATACAAGATTAACTCATTTAAATATTAAAGATATATGACATAATAACACACACGGACGCCGCCTCAAGGGGAGGGTCGACTTACCTTAGTCGCCTTTTACGACACCTCGGTAAGAAATGAGGTTGGTCTATTCTACTCAGCCGGATACCACACGGCGGGTCGACTTACCTTAGTCGCCTTTTACGACACCTCGGTAAGAAATGAGGTTGGTACTATTCTACTCAGTCGGATAACACACGGAGGGTCGACTTGCCTTAGTCGCCTTTTACGACACCTCGGTTAGAAAAAGGGGTCTATTCTACTCAGCCGGATACCACACGGAGGGCCGATTTACCTTAGTCGCCTTTTACGACAGCTCGGTAAGAAAGAGGGGTCTATTCTACTCAGCCGGATTCCACACGGAGGGTCGACTTACCTTAGTCGCCTTTTACGACACCTCGGTAAGAAATGAGATTGGTACTATTCTATTCAGTCGGATAAACACTGTGTATTCTTATACGCAATATGATTTCTAGAAATGCTATACTTGATTTATGTTAGATACTCCAAGTTTAACTCTTTCCATCGCTTTCCGAGTATAAATGAGAACATAATCTTATTTTTTTTTACATTCTTTTGGCTGCAACCTTCGACCGTCAGAGCCTGTCTAATAAAGCGTGTCCGACAAACGAACAAAAACTCCCCACGGTAAAAACATCAAACTTGAAAAGTGGGATCAAAAAAATATTCTCCGAAGGCCAGTTACTACATTGTTGTCTTTTGATTGTAAAGACAATGATTCAACAGTTTTATTTGATTTCTTCTTTCTTTAATGCTAAAGTACCGGGTGGACGAGCCTTTATCATTTTTTTAAATATATACATATAAAATGCAGTTAAAAACATTTAAAAAATATATTTTATCTGGAATCGATCCTAGTATTCAGATTTCGAGACCACCCGTTATGCAATTGAGCTATCATGACTTTGCAATTGATAGCGAAATTATCCTTTGCTTTCCCATAAAACTATAGCAGTATTTTTAGTGTCCCATAACACGGATAAAACAATATTCCTATTAAAATGAAACCTAACTAAATCGAATTTTCCCCCAAACCACCTACATGCCGAATTTCATGAATATTTTGTAAGGGGGATAAATAAATATTCTATATTGTCTATATTTTTTATTTTTATGTCTCAAAATCTTGTAACAGTGGATGCCTGTGACTTTATTAGACCATATACTAGACCAGTCTACAGAAAGGTTTAAATTAAATGTATGAGATATGCTTATACGGAAAGCATATTACAAAATTGAAGATTATTTGGATGATAAAAAAGGATTTGAAAATCTTTTCAGCTTCATATAAGACTGCCGTTTAATAATGTAAAATTAAAAATGTTTCAAATTGACCGCCGACTTTCTTTCTGGTTCTTTTCGGTAAGAGCAACATTCCGAACCAGTTGTAGCTTCATCAATCATATTGATCCTTGACGACAAAAGTGCTTGAAGGAGCTTATTTGAATAAAGATTATTTTGATTTGAAAATTGCAAACTGTTATAGACAATTTCAAAAACATTACATAAGGTATTTATAGTATGTTGCTATAATCCGCAAATAGAATTATGGCAAAATGATGTTATAATTACTTTTGTATTTTAGAGCTTTACAAAGCAACGCCTGATTCTATGGGTTAAAAAAACTTTGACAACGCTCAAAGGAAACTAAATTTGAATGCTACTGATATGGGAGTAAAAATAGTACACATTATATTTCCCCTTAAGGAGTATCGTCTTACGGAAAGGAAGATCCAATTTGAGTGTATTCAAAAATAGTTAACGATAGTTTAGTCTGTGTTAACTTGAAAGAAAACAGATGGTTAGGGATAACAAAACTGAGTGAAGACGGTTATTAAGTGTACTTGAAGTTTTACCAACACATTGAGTCTACATTAAGTACATTTAACGACACAAAAAAGTGTCCAGTAATTTTTTACTAAATACTTTGGTTAACAAGATGTTTTAACAGGTATCGTCATCATCCTCCTGCCCTTATCCTACTCTAAGTGGGGTTGGCACATGTTATAAATATGTTGTCACATGATATGGCTGCGGCTTGCTTATTTTACGACCGGCCGCCTGCCTGATGTCACCTTGCCTTAGTCGAATTTTACGACACCTCGGTAAGAAAAGGATGGTCTATTTTACTCAGTCGGATAACACACGGTGGGTCAACTAGCCTTAGTCGGCTTTAACGACACCTCTGTAAGGAATGAGGATGGTCTAATTCTATTCAGCCGGATACCACACGGTGGGTCAACTTACCTTAGTCGCCTTTTACGACACCTCGGCAAGAAATGAGGGTGGTCCATTCTACTCAGCTGAATACCACACGGCTATATTAATTTTTAATTTTATAAATTGCTTAATTATTTGTTCAGGGCACATGCTTTTTTAACGGACGACCAAAATAGCTAAAAATATGCTTTTAAGGATCATTAAATTTAAATTTAAAAAATTAAATTATTACAATTCTAGAACATCAATCAGTCGGTTACAGACAGAAAGCCAAACAAACAATTGCAATTCACGCGTGTACTGTAATTAACGAGGATTACTTTCGTGTGAATGTATTTTCGTGGAATGGCCTCTGTACTTTTATCTCTACCATTGATCTTTTAATGTTAAGGATGTCCGTATCTCCCTAATTGGATGCGAGTCTATCTAAAATAGATTTAATGGAATATGTTCTGTTTATTTTAGGAATGGTTTGAGTTATCTATATCTTCTTTGAAGAATGGAATAGCTTGAAGGCCTAAGTTTAAGTGACGTTGTTTTCTAAAAATATAAAAGTTAAGTAGAGGAACGTCCTGTTATTCCACTGCTGGGCTTATACCTCCTCCCTCCTTTTTCTTGAGAAAATGGTACTGTAGACCCATCACACTGCTCCAATGCGGATTGGCAAGTTACACATATCCCAGGAATACTTCAGATATTGCATGTTTTCCTTTATCGAAAAGCGTGTGATAATTGAGAATATCAATTAGGTTTAACAGGAAAATCTATTGCCCGGGGTTTGGACTCTTTACCTTCAAGAATCACACTGTCTCACCGCTCGGCTATTACAGCTTTCAAAAAGTTATTAATAAGTAATTTTTGAAAAGAGCGACCACATAGTGTCTTGCTGGTTCTTCTCGGTAAGAGGAACTTTCCAAACGAGTTGCTTTATTTTAATTTGACGATTCGAGTAATTGTAAAAGCAAATTTCCATAAAAGAATGTTATGATAGATGATAAATAATTAGAATTTAAAGGGTACATAGTGCCATAGACGTAAATATTGCGGTTTTTAGAACTTTAAATATCGAATTCGCATAAAGGGATTATACAAAAGCAGACTTTTCTCTTTTTTCTATTTGTATTTACATTTGTTAACAAGTTTTTTTTTTATGGTAAATCAGTTTCACGTAAGCAGCCGTATATATTTAATAAATTACGTCTCAGCTTTAACTTATTGCAAACAAGTTTAGAGTTATAAACTTCCTTGTCCTCGAGCCCTTCTAATTCTGAATTGTTTCTAAGTACATAATGGCTTTACAATCTGTACAATCAATTTATACAGAAACAAGCTATACCTACGACTTTATTCACGTCATTTTAATTATGAAAATCTAACGGCTTTTAAAGTGAAATGTGGAGAGGAGAGCGTCGAAGCTCTATTAACGTCGTCCTAAGTAGGGATGTGAAAAGTCGATTTTTATATTAATCGATTATTTTAATATTAAAATCGATTATTAGTAATCTTTTCTTACACATTATAAATCGATTATAAATAAATTACCCCTTAAAAGAAAAGAATTTTTCTCGTCTTGTTCTGAGTTATACATTATTAAATCAATGTAACGAAACTGTATTTTAATCGAATTTCGCACACAGCGCATCTACTGGTATGTTATTTTTTATTTGTACTAGACAACTTTCATTATTCTTTATTCTAATTAATCGTAAAAACACGATTTATAATGATCGATTTATTCGATTCGGGTTAATCGATCCATTTATTTTGAAGGGAGAAAATTGATTTAAATTGACTAAATTTATAGATAAAACTAATAGAAATATGAGTTTCTTTAAGTCTTAAGAGCTTTAATCGGCGATAACTTAGGGAATAAGTAGGTGCCAAAACGGCGTGTAAAAAAAGTTTAAAATGTTGCAAGGTATATTGCATCATTATTCTAGAGGCCGGCTGATTCTTATATTAATTAGGCCTTTTGTGCCTCTCATTGACGTGTATTGTCAATTCTAGTCCAGTAACAGATGCTATTATGAGCCGCCTCCATTAGTTACGCTCTAGGTCACGGATTTTTTGCTACTTCAAGGTTATATCGCTATATTACTACTGAAAGTGACCTAAAATACAAGTAATCTTTAATATTTGAATGAGTTAATCTTGTATATATATATTTTTTCAAAATTTCGGAAACGGCTTCAACGATTTTCCCGAAATTCAGCATGTAGGGGGTTTTGGGGGAGAAAAATCGATCTAGCTAGGTTTTATTTAAAAAAAATCATTTTATCCCTGTTTTTGGGCGTTAAAAAATAATAAAAATTTATATTGATTTGAATTTTTGCCATTAACTATCAAGTCAGCGTAGCTTATTCGGGGAACGGGTGGTCGAGAGGAATGAAAATACCTAGGATCGAGCCCCACCTATTCTATTATTTTTTTTGAAGTTTCTTTTTTTTATTTTGTAAAAAATTACCGAGCAAAGCTCGGTCACCCAGATATTATATTTAGTATGAGTAATTACGCCATGTGGTAACCGACTGAATAGATAACTACCACCCTCATTTCTTACCGGGATATCCTAAAAGGCGACTAAGGTAAGTAGACCCACCGTGTGGTATCCGGCTGAGAAGATTAGACCACCCTCATTTCTTACCAAAGGTGTCGTAAATGGCCGGTCGCAAAATACGTAGCCAAATCATGTGACAACATGTTTGTAACATGTTGTGCCGACCTCACTTAGAGGGCAGACTTAGATAAGGGCGGGATGATGTAATATATAGATAGTAGAAGAAATTCTTTATTGCACACACATTACATCACAGAAGGTAATTCGAGTCTAGGTATCTCACATCCCGTTTTTTCATTTTGAGTCTTTTTTATATTATCCAAAAATATTACCCAGGTATTTATAATTACTTTGAGCATTGAATTAATACTTTCTTACAGTTAAGTTCAATCACTATTGAGCAATTTCAAAAGAGGATATGAGACACAATTTCCAAAGAAATATGACAGTACTGGGATGACGCAAATATAAACAGCTTTCACACATTCGTATCAATGACCTGTCCGATAGTGTTCCAATAAACTGATAAGATTGCGATCATGTACTCTCAGTACATGATCTTTATTTACTTTATTTTTTGATAAAACGAGTTGTATTTGTACGCCGTGTGGTGTCTAGTAGAAATGAAAAAAATAATCGATTTTTAATAACGGTTTTTTTTTTATAAAAAATCGATTCTTTTAATCATCCTCTTTCGCTTTTTCTCTCTTTTTTCTTGTTTTCTAAGATTACATATGCATTGTTGGATGAAAACAATGTAGCCTAACTTATACATTTTAATAGAATTTCAGAAACAACGCATCTGTCAACGTATCATTTAGTGGTATCATTTAGTAGTAGTCTTTATTATAATTAATTATTAATATTAAAAAGACAACTTTTGAAATAGTCAGAAAAAAATCGATTATTTATTAATCGATTTTTTTCTACACCAAATCACATCCCTAGTCGTAACTACAAAATATAGTCTTATAGAAAAATATACTTCGGCTATATCAATAGCATATTAATAACAACCGGAGCAATTATTACTTCTAAGAAATCCGGTCTGCCGCATTCCATCGCAAAAGCCTGCGAATTGTGAATGCTAAATAGCTACGTATAACCTAAATCTCCTTTTGCCATTCAGAATGTATGAATATTAATATAGAAAACATATTATCGCTGAATCGCATTCATTATAATGGAAATTGAATCCACGATTCTGTCATCATAAGTAATGTTTTAATGTAATATGCAGACAAAAAATGCGTATATTCTTAGTGATAAAAAATTACTGCCTGCGTCGAATATAAGTACTAATAAATTACTGCCTAGCCTGTTACTATCCAACTGCTGGGCAAAGGCCTTCTTGGAGGTATATTTGGAGAGAAAGCGTGGAGCTTGGACCGTGCACACTGCTTCAATGCGGATTGGTAGGTAACTCATATCCCCAGAATTCTTTAGAGATATGCAGGTACTGAAAAAAATTTGATAAATTGCAAATATCAGTTTCAGTTAGGCACATAATTTCAAATAGAAGACTCGTTGGTGCGGTCTCACCGCTGAGCTATCACAGCTTATCTGTATATATAGTAGAGTTACTTTTTATATTGGATTGCATGTCATTGTGATTCCCGAGGCCCTTCTAGTAGAACCTAAACACATAAAAAGCTTTAAACTAAATTTCATGTCCCTACTGTTAACCGTTGAGCAGTTCACTGTATGGAGCCGATCCTGGGAGCAGCATCAGCTCATGCTTATCATAAACATGCATTGTTATCGGGATTGGACCAGTATATAAAATTTCAGCTCAATCGGACACCGGGAAGTGGGTCAAATTTAACTTGCAAGATTCCATCTTCATATACAAAGATACAAGGGAATTTTTAAGCTTTTAAAAAAGAATAAATGCTAATTAGTTTGCAGTTTCAGATCGGTCAGCATGTGTTTTACATTATACTAATTTACATTCGCAACTCGAAGTACACATGTCGTAATTTTTGCACGCATCTATGACGAAAAGATTTCCATACGTGCTTTTGTAACAGGTAGATAATGGTGCACTTTCCCATTGTTTCAAACCATCATTGATGTGATGTCGATGGCAGTAATCACGACCCATAAACAAAGGAAACATTCATAAACTAATATGACTTTCTATCATTATACTGAAAGCATTCTGAAGCGAATCATTTAACACAAAATGGCGTGCGGGGTTAATCGCGTGGAAATCAGTGTATTTATTATAATTTTTAACATAAAAGTAGTTCAAAAATAATAATTATGTTAGGATCCAAAGTAGGATTTATAAAAAGAGTACTAAATTTATACATTTGTATCCAAACACACAAAAACAAAATGGCTGACGTGAACAGACCCACCAACAGCTTTTGGACGTGAGTACCGTAAAAGAGGCATCTGTTTTTGACCTGACCACTTTTATACAACTTGAAAATAGGAAATTATGAAGTGTTGTTAGCAACAATAAATTAAAACACTGAATTATGTTGCTGTCTACAATAAAACTATTTTGCTATATACCGCGATGAAGTAAAATAGAATATATATAATGATAAATGTAGAGTGGACAATCCGTTTTATACATCGATATGCGACAAAATCGATATATAATAATCCAATCCAAATCCATCCAAATAAATCGATTGGTAATTTACCAGCAAATAGGCATATGCTGTATAAATACTGTATGTTTTTAATGTTTAATGCATATTCAATAACAATGCCCACCTTACAATGGTAGAGAGCTTTTGTTATATGTGCCGTAACTAAACCTTGGACTCGATAGTTTATTTATATTCAAATAAACTTATTATCAGGGTTGTCACTTCATTCATATATATACATATGTGAAGTTGTGATAGCTTTTTTTTTTAGACAGGAAAAAACCCCTTATGGGTACCGCCGTCCGACGGGGACTGGCGACGGTTACGTCGGACTCGCACCGACTAAAATAACCTGTATGCTCCACCACGCTGCTGATGGCGGGGATAGGGGGATAGATACCTATGAAGACATTGCCCCCATCCCCACCAGCAGCAACTCTGTACCCCAGAGTGCGCCACCTCTGGGTCGTCTATCTATAGTGGCCCCTGCCTTCGCTGGACGATGCATTGGGAGCACCAGATGCATTGACCGCCTCGGTGACCTTATAGGGTGGGCGTCCGATTAAAAAGCTGTGATAGCCCTATGACACCGTGTGACTTTTTCGAGCAGATTACATTTTCAAATTCCGGGCATCAAGTTTGTTTTTATTAATATTTATGTGTCTAATTGATATTTGCAATTAGTCACACGCTTTTCGGTGAAGGAAAACATAGCGAGGAAACCTGTATTGGAGCGTGGCGCTTAGCTCCAACCCTTCTCTCCAGAAATGGAAAGAGAAGGCCTATGTCCATCAGCAATAGTAACAGGCCGTTACTTTACTTTGTAAGCGCCGGCGAAGACCTATAACGTCCTAACAATACAATACAAACAGTATTTCCTCCTAGACAAGGAGGAGAGTTCTTGAAATACTGTTTTAAAATAACAGTCATAGCTCTTATCATTTTCAATTGTTCTTGTTTTGCCACTATATTGTATTTTTATTTAGATATTTCTTTTTTGTCAAATTTATTACGTTTGTTGTTTATGTTCATTGTCACTTTATCTCAATATAGTTCTTGATAGCTGTCAATCTGCGCATGCTGTTGCCATCAATAATTGATATAGTACTTAATTTAATAATCCTTGTATATTATGTATTTGTAGCTATGTATGGTGTTTATATTGTTGATGGCCTTTTTAAATAAATAAATAAACAAAGCAGCTATAACACAGTTTTACTTACTCCAGTAATGTATTACAATAAAAGTGAATATTCTATTACATAAGCACTATTAGCGAGCGGTGTTTCACCCCATTAATTTGCATCGATCTACATCTAAATATTACCGCACACTTTCTTTCCGGGTGAACTAGAATTTCCTGAAATACTTAGGTATACTACAATGGCCCGTTGGTAAGCGGCAGTGACCCTGCCTTAAGCTACGCGAGTCGCGAGTTTTATTCCCGCCGAAGGCCAAAGAGAGCAATTAAATCAAACCAAATCAAATCAAAATAATCCTCTCAAATAAGCTCTTACAAGCACTTAATGAAGCTACAACTGGTTCGGAATGTTGCCCTTTACGAGAAGAACCAGAAAGAAACTCGGCGGTCAATCTTTTAAACATTTTCAATTTTACATTATTAAACCGCAGTCTTGTATGGAGCTAAAAGGATTTTCAAATCCAGGCTTTTTTATCATCCATATTTGGATGATAAAAAAGATAAAAGATTGAAGATTTTTTAATATGTATGCAATTTTGTAATATGCTTTACGTGTTGGTCCTTCCCGCTGTGTGGTATCCGACTGAGTAGAATAGACCTCATTTCTTACCGAGGTGTGTGAAACGCGTGTTATCCATTTGCATTCGAGCATCTAATCTTTTTCTTCAAGGGGATAGGAGGGCTTTGACCAGTGGTGAAACACTGAGGCCGCGACTTTACTTTAAGCCAAGCGAAATCCTCTCATTATTTCCAAAGAAAGTTTGGAGCTAAGTCCTATCATCTTCCTGCACTTATCTCACTCTATGTGGGGTCGGCACAACATGTTATAAACATATTGTCACATGTCTTGGCTACGTATTTTACGACCGGCCGCCTTACTGACATTAACTTACCTTATTCGTATTTTACGACACCTCGGTAAGAAAAAGGGTGGTCTATTCTACTTAACGGATAGCGCACGGTGTGTTAACTTACCTTAGTCGCCTTTTAAGACACCTCAGTAAGAAATGAGGGTGGTCTATTCTACTCAGCCGGATACTACACGGCGGGTCGAAATTACCTTAGTCGCATTTTACGACATCTCGGTAAGAAAGAGGGTGGTCTATTCTACTCACCCAGATACCACACGGCGTATTGGAGCTAAGTCCTATAACGGTATTTAATATTTTGCTATAATCCACGTTACTTTTTGTTACTTTACGGAATTTCAAAGTACAAAAGTATTTAATGTTTTGCTATAATCAGCGTTATATTTTTGAATGCGTTTTATAGCAAAATAATAATATAATTTATAGAAGTAGGCGTTACTTTGCGGAGATCCGTAATACAAAAGTAATAATTTTTTTTTATTAGCATATAATATATATTATTAATATAGATTATAGCATATAATGATATTGATTCATCGCGGATTATATTAAATTAATTTTATTATTACTTTTGAAAAAATTATATCATTATGTTAGCAAACAATTGGTAAACATTACGAATGAGTGTTCACGAACCATAAAAATGAATGTATGGCGCGAAGGACACCGCATAAACTCTGCCTATTGCATTTTTATGTGTCCAATTATTTTAACGGCTTTTTGATTTGATGGCGTTAACTGTAGTATGTCGCGGTTTGAGACTGGGCAGCCATACGTGGATTTTCTATAAAAAACATATATAAATAAAAGATACATACGATTTATCACAATCTTGTCGTGAGTTTTTTTTTTTTATTTACAGCAAAAATGTACAAGTTATATCTATCTTAAATTACTTACACGCTAGGACTATACAAATCATGCCCACGTGGAATGGTCTCAAGAATGTCGTGAGTTATATTTATCTTTAACATTTAAATGAATTAATCTTACGCTGTGTGGTATCCGGCTGAATAGAATAGTACCACCCTCATTTCTTTCAGAGGTGTCGTAAAAGGCGACTAAGGTAAGTCGACCCGCCGTGTGGTATCCTGCTGAGTAGAATAGACCAACCTCATTTCTTACCGAGGTGTCGTAAAAGGCGACTAAGGTAAGTTGACCCACTGTGTGGTATCCGGTAGAGTAAAATAGACCACCCTCTTTCTTACCGAGGTTTCTTAAAATACGACTAAGGTAATTTGATGTCAGGCAGGCGGCCGGTCGTAAAATACGTAGCCAAATCATGCGACAACATGTTTGTAACATGTTGTGCCAACCAGAGAGGGATAAGAGTTGGAAAATGATGATATATATATATTTGAATCTCGGAAACGGTTCCAACGATTTTCCCGAAATTCAGCATGTGGTTTTCGGGGGCGAAAAATCAATCTATCTAGTTTTTTCTGCATGTATCAGGAATGAGAACGATTAGTACACTCTACATTTAGCATTAAATATATTTTCTATTATCGCAAATTATAGCAAAATAATATTTTCATTAGTTTTGTATTATGGACCTCCGCTAAGTAACGCCTAATTCTATAAATTATTACAGATTTGGCATCAATACCTACTGGGTATCAGGTACAATTTTTATCGAACAATGCTCATTGAAATGTCTAACACAATAGCACAAGAAACTGCATATTGACTCACTGACTGAACATAAATATAAAACATATGGAACAATATGTTTTGTAGACACCTGTCATGTAGTAAAAAACAGTAAAAGGTGCTCATTGTAAAGAAAGAATATTTAGGGCCTGGTTCACAAGTTATCAATAAACTGTCAGTTAGCTTATTCGCTTTATAAGCTTTGGTAGCCCAGCGGTGACACCGTGCGACTCTTTCGAGGAGGTCACGGGTTCGAACCCGGGCAGACACCAATGAGTTTTTCTATTAAAACTTATGTGTCTAATTGATAATTGCAATTTATCACACGCTCTTCGGTGAAGGGAAACATCGTGAGGAAACCTGCATATCTGTATAGAATTCTGGAGATATGTGTAACCTACCAATCCGCACTGGAGCTGCGCGGTAGGTCTTAGCTTCAACCCTTCTCTCCAAAAACGGAGAGAAAAGAGGCCTATTCTCAGCAGTGGGATAGTAACAGGCCACTACTTACTTACTTACTTACTATATCACCATTCTCCTTTATGCTACTCTAAGTGAGGTCGACACAACATGTTATAAACATGCTGTTACACGTCAATGCGGTTTAACGCCCGGCTGCCTGCCTCGGTTTTTATGTTTTAAACATGTTGTTAGTAGATTTCAGTTACTTTACGACCGGCTACCTGCCTGACGCCAACTTCCCTCAGTCGTATTTAACGACACCTCGGTAAGAAATGAGGGTGGTCTATTCTACTCAGCCAGATATCACACCGCTATATATGTTATAAATATGTTTTTATGGCTAGTTATTTTACTACCAGCCAACTGCCTGACGTCGACTTACCTTAGTCGCTTTTTACGACACCTCAGTAAAATATGCGGGTAGTCTATTCTACTTAGCCGAATACCACAGGCGGGTCAACTTACCTTAATCGCCTTTTACGACATTTTGGTAAGAAATGAGGGTGATCTATTCTACTCAGCCGGATATCACACGGGGAAATATTTAATATTCATATTTAAAGAAAATTAAAGTCACCTATATAGCAATATTTTTATCACCATACTTATATTTTATAAATTAACGAAACATCAATCAGAATAATTTACCTAAGTTTAGCTTTAAGTCAAAATTTGTTGCTTGAATGTTGCTAAAACGCATCAGACCTAGACACGTGTCAATATATGTATATAAAGTATTAACTTAAGCAAAAGTAATAATAAAATTATTTTGCTATAATCCGCGACGAATTCATCGCGGATTATAGCAAAATAATTTTATTATTACTTTTGCTTAAGTTAATACTTTATATACATATATTGACACGTGTCTAGGTCTGATGCGTTTTAGCAACATTCAAGCAACAAATTTTGACTTAAAGCTAAACTTAGGTAAATTATTCTGATTGATGTTTCGTTAATTTATAAAATATAAGTATGGTGATAAAAATATTGCTATATAGGTGACTTTAATTTTCTTTAAATATGAATATTAAATATTTCCCCGTGTGATATCCGGCTGAGTAGAATAGATCACCCTCATTTCTTACCAAAATGTCGTAAAAGGCGATTAAGGTAAGTTGACCCGCCTGTGGTATTCGGCTAAGTAGAATAGACTACCCGCATATTTTACTGAGGTGTCGTAAAAAGCGACTAAGGTAAGTCGACGTCAGGCAGTTGGCTGGTAGTAAAATAACTAGCCATAAAAACATATTTATAACATATATAGCGGTGTGATATCTGGCTGAGTAGAATAGACCACCCTCATTTCTTACCGAGGTGTCGTTAAATACGACTGAGGGAAGTTGGCGTCAGGCAGGTAGCCGGTCGTAAAGTAACTGAAATCTACTAACAACATGTTTAAAACATAAAAACCGAGGCAGGCAGCCGGGCGTTAAACCGCATTGACGTGTAACAGCATGTTTATAACATGTTGTGTCGACCTCACTTAGAGTAGCATAAAGGAGAATGGTGATATAGTAAGTAAGTAAGTAAGTAGTGGCCTGTTACTATCCCACTGCTGAGAATAGGCCTCTTTTCTCTCCGTTTTTGGAGAGAAGGGTTGAAGCTAAGACCTACCGCGCAGCTCCAGTGCGGATTGGTAGGTTACACATATCTCCAGAATTCTATACAGATATGCAGGTTTCCTCACGATGTTTCCCTTCACCGAAGAGCGTGTGATAAATTGCAATTATCAATTAGACACATAAGTTTTAATAGAAAAACTCATTGGTGTCTGCCCGGGTTCGAACCCGTGACCTCCTCGAAAGAGTCGCACGGTGTCACCGCTGGGCTACCAAAGCTTATAAAGCGAATAAGCTAACTGACAGTTTATTGATAACTTGTGAACCAGGCCCTAAATATTCTTTCTTTACAATGAGCACCTTTTACTGTTTTTTACTACATGACAGGTGTCTACAAAACATATTGTTCCATATGTTTTATATTTATGTTCAGTCAGTGAGTCAATATGCAGTTTCTTGTGCTATTGTGTTAGACATTTCAATGAGCATTGTTCGATAAAAATTGTACCTGATACCCAGTAGGTATTGATGCCAAATCTGTAATAATTTATAGAATTAGGCGTTACTTAGCGGAGGTCCATAATACAAAACTAATGAAAATATTATTTTGCTATAATTTGCGATAATAGAAAATATATTTAATGCTAAATGTAGAGTGTACTAATCGTTCTCATTCCTGATACATGCAGAAAAAACTAGATAGATTGATTTTTCGCCCCCGAAAACCACATGCTGAATTTCGGGAAAATCGTTGGAACCGTTTCCGAGATTCAAATATATATATATCATCATTTTCCAACTCTTATCCCTCTCTGGTTGGCACAACATGTTACAAACATGTTGTCGCATGATTTGGCTACGTATTTTACGACCGGCCGCCTGCCTGACATCAAATTACCTTAGTCGTATTTTAAGAAACCTCGGTAAGAAAGAGGGTGGTCTATTTTACTCTACCGGATACCACACAGTGGGTCAACTTACCTTAGTCGCCTTTTACGACACCTCGGTAAGAAATGAGGTTGGTCTATTCTACTCAGCAGGATACCACACGGCGGGTCGACTTACCTTAGTCGCCTTTTACGACACCTCTGAAAGAAATGAGGGTGGTACTATTCTATTCAGCCGGATACCACACAGCGTAAGATTAATTCATTTAAATGTTAAAGATAAATATAACTCACGACATTCTTGAGACCATTCCACGTGGGCATGATTTGTATAGTCCTAGCGTGTAAGTAATTTAAGATAGATATAACTTGTACATTTTTGCTGTAAATAAAAAAAAAAAACTCACGACAAGATTGTGATAAATCGTATGTATCTTTTATTTATATATGTTTTTTATAGAAAATCCACGTATGGCTGCCCAGTCTCAAACCGCGACATACTACAGTTAACGCCATCAAATCAAAAAGCCGTTAAAATAATTGGACACATAAAAATGCAATAGGCAGAGTTTATGCGGTGTCCTTCGCGCCATACATTCATTTTTATGGTTCGTGAACACTCATTCGTAATGTTTACCAATTGTTTGCTAACATAATGATATAATTTTTTCAAAAGTAATAATAAAATTAATTTAATATAATCCGCGATGAATCAATATCATTATATGCTATAATCTATATTAATAATATATATTATATGCTAATAAAAAAAAATTATTACTTTTGTATTACGGATCTCCGCAAAGTAACGCCTACTTCTATAAATTATATTATTATTTTGCTATAAAACGCATTCAAAAATATAACGCTGATTATAGCAAAACATTAAATACTTTTGTACTTTGAAATTCCGTAAAGTAACAAAAAGTAACGTGGATTATAGCAAAATATTAAATACCGTTATAGGACTTAGCTCCAATACGCCGTGTGGTATCTGGGTGAGTAGAATAGACCACCCTCTTTCTTACCGAGATGTCGTAAAATGCGACTAAGGTAATTTCGACCCGCCGTGTAGTATCCGGCTGAGTAGAATAGACCACCCTCATTTCTTACTGAGGTGTCTTAAAAGGCGACTAAGGTAAGTTAACACACCGTGCGCTATCCGTTAAGTAGAATAGACCACCCTTTTTCTTACCGAGGTGTCGTAAAATACGAATAAGGTAAGTTAATGTCAGTAAGGCGGCCGGTCGTAAAATACGTAGCCAAGACATGTGACAATATGTTTATAACATGTTGTGCCGACCCCACATAGAGTGAGATAAGTGCAGGAAGATGATAGGACTTAGCTCCAAACTTTCTTTGGAAATAATGAGAGGATTTCGCTTGGCTTAAAGTAAAGTCGCGGCCTCAGTGTTTCACCACTGGTCAAAGCCCTCCTATCCCCTTGAAGAAAAAGATTAGATGCTCGAATGCAAATGGATAACACGCGTTTCACACACCTCGGTAAGAAATGAGGTCTATTCTACTCAGTCGGATACCACACAGCGGGAAGGACCAACACGTAAAGCATATTACAAAATTGCATACATATTAAAAAATCTTCAATCTTTTATCTTTTTTATCATCCAAATATGGATGATAAAAAAGCCTGGATTTGAAAATCCTTTTAGCTCCATACAAGACTGCGGTTTAATAATGTAAAATTGAAAATGTTTAAAAGATTGACCGCCGAGTTTCTTTCTGGTTCTTCTCGTAAAGGGCAACATTCCGAACCAGTTGTAGCTTCATTAAGTGCTTGTAAGAGCTTATTTGAGAGGATTATTTTGATTTGATTTGGTTTGATTTAATTGCTCTCTTTGGCCTTCGGCGGGAATAAAACTCGCGACTCGCGTAGCTTAAGGCAGGGTCACTGCCGCTTACCAACGGGCCATTGTAGTATACCTAAGTATTTCAGGAAATTCTAGTTCACCCGGAAAGAAAGTGTGCGGTAATATTTAGATGTAGATCGATGCAAATTAATGGGGTGAAACACCGCTCGCTAATAGTGCTTATGTAATAGAATATTCACTTTTATTGTAATACATTACTGGAGTAAGTAAAACTGTGTTATAGCTGCTTTGTTTATTTATTTATTTAAAAAGGCCATCAACAATATAAACACCATACATAGCTACAAATACATAATATACAAGGATTATTAAATTAAGTACTATATCAATTATTGATGGCAACAGCATGCGCAGATTGACAGCTATCAAGAACTATATTGAGATAAAGTGACAATGAACATAAACAACAAACGTAATAAATTTGACAAAAAAGAAATATCTAAATAAAAATACAATATAGTGGCAAAACAAGAACAATTGAAAATGATAAGAGCTATGACTGTTATTTTAAAACAGTATTTCAAGAACTCTCCTCCTTGTCTAGGAGGAAATACTGTTTGTATTGTATTGTTAGGACGTTATAGGTCTTCGCCGGCGCTTACAAAGTAAAGTAACGGCCTGTTACTATTGCTGATGGACATAGGCCTTCTCTTTCCATTTCTGGAGAGAAGGGTTGGAGCTAAGCGCCACGCTCCAATACAGGTTTCCTCGCTATGTTTTCCTTCACCGAAAAGCGTGTGACTAATTGCAAATATCAATTAGACACATAAATATTAATAAAAACAAACTTGATGCCCGGAATTTGAAAATGTAATCTGCTCGAAAAAGTCACACGGTGTCATAGGGCTATCACAGCTTTTTAATCGGACGCCCACCCTATAAGGTCACCGAGGCGGTCAATGCATCTGGTGCTCCCAATGCATCGTCCAGCGAAGGCAGGGGCCACTATAGATAGACGACCCAGAGGTGGCGCACTCTGGGGTACAGAGTTGCTGCTGGTGGGGATGGGGGCAATGTCTTCATAGGTATCTATCCCCCTATCCCCGCCATCAGCAGCGTGGTGGAGCATACAGGTTATTTTAGTCGGTGCGAGTCCGACGTAACCGTCGCCAGTCCCCGTCGGACGGCGGTACCCATAAGGGGTTTTTTCCTGTCTAAAAAAAAAAGCTATCACAACTTCACATATGTATATATATGAATGAAGTGACAACCCTGATAATAAGTTTATTTGAATATAAATAAACTATCGAGTCCAAGGTTTAGTTACGGCACATATAACAAAAGCTCTCTACCATTGTAAGGTGGGCATTGTTATTGAATATGCATTAAACATTAAAAACATACAGTATTTATACAGCATATTTTTGTATTATGGATTTCCGCAAAGTAACGCCCAATTCTATAAATTATTAACTTAAGGTCAAACACCTTGAAACAATAAATTAAAAATCGGAACAAAATCACATAGTCAAATTTTTTGTGTGAAAATTATCATACTATTATTAGATTGGAAAAATTAGAATGAAATAAGTGAATACAAGTTATATTTTCACTATAATAGCTTTTACCCGCGACTTCGTTCGTTCTCGTGTGATAGGTTGATAAAAGATGGCGCTTTTTAGTGTCATCCTATTCCTATAGAATTAACATTTATGTATATAGATTTCTTTAGCCTCTATGTTATTCCGGTGTATAAGGAATAATTGTGCCAAATTTAATCGATATTGGTTCAGGAGATTCGCTGTGAAAGAGTAACAAACATACATCCATACTCACAAACTAGCATTTATAATATTAGTCAGATTACTTTTGTATTATGGATATACGCAAAGTAACGCTTAATTAATTGAATAAAGAACGTAACAAACTTTATAAAAAAGTTTAAGAGCATCAAAGAAATATAATAAATATAAAACTGTGCCTTACCTAATTCTTTGAAACAAAATGCAATCCTTAAAAACGCACGTATAACACTAATGTACACTACACATAAACTGTCACCATATACAATTTCCCATAAACACAAAAAAAAACACGTTTGGGGACTCAAAACGACGAAGCTAAATTAGCAAAATGCTAAGACGACGCGCTTCGTTGGCGCTCAAAGAAACACTGAGAGGCAATTTCAAGGCGGTTATAACAGATTACAGCTTGGTTACCGGAAATGCATGTAAATAAACCTTTTTTTAACGGATTTATAACGTATTACATAAAATAATAACCGAATCTTTGCTAGATGCACGCAAAACAAGCAACATAAATACATATCTGCGTCAGAGATACATCTGCACATTAGCTTAAGTTTTCAACTGTTTCTAATCTACATCATCCTCCTGCCCTTATTCCACTCTAAGTAGGGTCGGCACAACATGTTACAAACATGTTGTCATATGATTTGGCTACGTACCTATTTTACGACCGGCCGCCTGCTTGACGTCAACTTGCCTTTGTACTTGTACTACTTTTTCTTTCTTTCTGTTTTCTAACAAAATGTATAAATATGTACGAGTATTTACAATGAAGAAATGAATAAATAAAATTTATATATGTAACATAGAGGAGTAAAAGAATTTTTAAGGTGAGACATTGCACAAAAAGGTTCGGAAACGGATATATCCAATATCTCCTAACCACTATAATTAAACTAGTGATATTATGCGGTTATCACCTTTAAAGTGCTTCCCGCCTCTAGTAAATTAAGTTTACTTTGGAACTTGATGTAAATATCACTTTCTAATACCGCCATCGCTTCCTAAAGGGACCAGTTTTCTTGCACCATGGGCCTAATGGAAAACAGATCCGGTAACATGTTATTCTATAACTAATACATGAACATTCTAGGCCATGACTTGTTTGAACAAGTTGATTGCATTGACAGTAATACAGTGGAATTCCTTTCAATTTTAACCGACTTTGATTAGGAATGAAGGTAAACGAGTACAATTTAGAATTTTATAAGAATTTAAACCATTTTTCTCGATTTTTATCACCTTTCTAGTTTTCTGTACGAGCAATGAATTGCCGAAATCTTTATATTTAAATGAGTTATTCTTGTATATATATATATATATATTCCGATTCTCGGAAACGGCTTCAACGATTTTCCTGAAATTCAGCATGTAGGAGGTTTTGGGGGCAAAAAATTGATCTAGCTAGGTTTTATGTAAAAAATATATTGTTTTATCCCTGTTTTTGGACATTAAAAAACACTAACATTTATATTGAATTGAATTTTCGCCATTACCTGTCAAGTCGGCGTAGCCTTTTCGGGTAACGGGCAGCCTCGAGAAATGTGAATTCCAAGGATCGATCCCCAACTAAATACCTGTTTTTTCTTTTTTTTTAAGTTTTTAATTTTTTTTTGTAAAAAATTCCCGAGCGAAGCTCGGTCACCCAGATATTGTTCATTATATACTGACAGAATAACTGATCGAGCTTTTAAATTCTTGCTCGTAAAACAATTTTTTTTTTCATTAAGTACGAGAAATCATGCTCCTGCCCTTATCCCACTCTAAGTGGGGTCGGCACAACATGTTATAAACATGCTGTCAGATGATTTGGCTGCGTTTTTGCGACCGGCCGCCTGCCTGACATCAACTTACCTTAGTCTTATTTTACGACTAAAAATATTATTATTTTATAATATTATCTTAATAATAATAATATAATGCTGCTCAAAATAAACACAAAAATAAAATTACGATTATAACTTAGAATTTATTAACAATTATAACCCATAATATATAGTACCTGGGTAAAGGAACCTCGCTAGGTAATTTTATTAAAAGATATTAAAAAAATGCAATAAAAAAAAATTAAAAAAATAAATGGCCGGTGACATGTGGGATTTTATCCTGGGTATTTTAACTTTTATAGCCTGCCCGTTCTCCATTGAGCTATCACAACTTTACAAATGACAGGGAATTTAAGCATTCCAATCTATTTTTATTTTAGCTGTTTTTTCAATGCCCGAAAACAGAGATAAAACGGTTTTTTTTAAAACCTAGCTAGATCGATTCCAAAAATCCCTTACATGCTGAATTTCATGAAAATAGTTGAAGCCGTTTCCAAAATACAGAAAAATATATACAAGATTACCTAACTCATTTAAATATTAAAGATGTTGTTTGCAATTAATAATTACTTATAAACCGTAAAAAAGTGTTTTTCTTCTTAAGGAAAATCTTTATTATTATTGTAATCCATAATAATATTCAAATTCAAATTCAAAATATTCTTTATTCAAATAAACTTGTAAACAAGTGCTTTTGAATCGTCAACTCTACTGCTGATTCGGAAAGCTGTTCCTACCGAGAAGAGCCAGCAAGAAACTCGGCGGTTGCTCTTTTAAAAATATAATTCTTATGACTAGTTACATTTAGTCATTACTGTCTTGTACAGGGTCTAAGCGAGCTATATCCACACATTGTTATCTTCCAAGTAATCCTCAACAGTATAGTAGGCTTTCTGGATCAGCCTCTTTTTAACATAAACGCTATAGTCTGTCTTTCTGTCCGTCTGTCTATTTATTACTAGTTTACCTATTCCGCTGGATTAATGGAATTTTTACGAACGAAGTTTATATATAGGGCTATTTTTCTTTTTTAAAGTTAAATATTTTAAGGAGTGTACCATATAAACACCTGCCACCACAAAAAATGTACCGCTTAATATTAATACGGTTCACTACCAGTTTTTATGTTGCCTTTATAACCTTCGCAAAACTTTCCGGTCAATTCAGTATCGCATTTGTCTAATATTTGATTCATAGAAACATATTATCTCATCTATTATAGCAGGTCATCATCATCTTCCTGCCCTTATCCCACTCTAAGTGGGGTCGGCACAACATGTTATAAACATGCTGTCACATGATTTGGCTACGTATTTAACGACCGGCCGCCTGCCTGACGTCAACTTATGTTAGTCGTATTTTACGACACCTCGATAAGAAAGAGGGTGGTCTATTCTACTTAACCGGATACCACACGGTGATTCAACTTACCTTAGTCGCCTTTTACGACATCTCCGTAAGATATGAGGGTGGTCTATTCTACTTAACCGGATACCACACGGTGAGTCAACTTACCTTAGTCGGCTTTAGCGACACCTCGGTAAGAAAAGAGGGTGGTACTATTGTATTCCGGATACCACACGGCGTATCTATTATAGCAGGTATATTTAAAAAGAATTTTTATATTGACTTGTATCTTTATTAGACCGTTGGAGTAATGGACAGTGACCCTAAAACTTTCACCAAGGTAAATATTAGTACCGTATAAATAAATTAATAAATAAATAAATAAATATATGGGACACTTACATACACGGTCGTCCGTCCCCAAAGTAAGTAACTTAATACTTGTGTTATGAGTGACAGACAACTGGTGAATATATACTTTAATATTTTTAAATACATACTTAAATACAAATATACACCCAGGCTCAAAGGCCAACAAATTCATTTATAGAAAATGTTGGCCCTCGGCGGGAATCGAAACCGCGACCCGCGGAGCTGAAGGCAGGGTCACTACCCACTGCGCCAACGGGCCAGTCAATAAACATATAGGTTACATTATATCCTATTATATCCTCTCAAACTCATATACTCACAAACACACACACGCACACACACCAAACACACACACGCACACACACCAAACACACACACTCACACGCACACACACACACACACACACATGCAACACGTACCCACTAGTAAATAAGCTATAATGTTAAAAACATATTTAGACAATATGATGGAAGAGCAGAGTCTTGTGGCACAAGCATACTCATGCTTAAAAGAAGGCTCCAACCTTACTTCAACAAATGTAACTATAATTTATAGAATTGGGCGTTACTTTGCGCAGATCCATAATACAAAAGTAATAATAAAATTATTTTGCTATAATCCGCGATGAAGTAAAATAGAAAATATATATAATGCTAAATGTAGAGTGGACAATCTGTTATCATACCTGATACATGCAGGAGTCGTAAAAAACACATGCACAAACCTCCGCAAAGCTATTTGGTCCTGCGATTTTGCGATTTTGGTCGTGGAGTCTATCTCCTGATGATGCTTCGGTTGCGGGGCGAAACGATTGTTGAGTTTGTGATAGTGAACGTATATAGTGCTTGTGTATCGTGGTGGCGGTGGTGGAGGTTTGTGCATGTGTTTTTTACGACTCCTGCATGTATCAGGTATGATAACCGATCGTCCACTCTACATTTAGCATTATATATATTTTCTATTTTACTTCATCGCGGATTATAGCAAAATAATTTTATTATTACTTTTGTAAAATGTAACTATGTTAATGAAAATAAAAGATTTTTTTTATCCTAGAATTGCTGCAGGGTTGGGGCCTTGCAATCGGAAGAAAATCCGATAGAAGGGCTACCCTATCGTTGCTGAAGATGACCCCAGAATTATCTCTTACTAACAAAGCAATCTTACAACCGCTCTAGGGTATTTATAATAATATAGATATTATCTAATCACAGTTAAAATGACCAATAAACATGTATTTAACATTCCTTCAGCTGTCATAGTGGGTAATTTAAAAAGTAACAGGGTATTACTTGCTCCGCTAAACTGATACTACAAATTACTGTCATTTAAATATTTAGAACTAGGGGTGTGACTTGGAGTAAAAAAAAATCTTAACTAAATAATCGATTTTTCTCGCTTCATTATAAATCGATTTGTGATCGTCTTCCTGTCCTTATCCCACTCTAAGTCGGCACAATATGTTATAAACATGCTGTCACATGATTTGGCTGCGTTTTTACGGCCGGCCGCCTGCCTGACGACATTTTAGCTCTGTCGTATTTTATGACACCTCGGTAAGAAATTAGGGTGGTCTATTCTACTCAGCCGGATACCACACGGTGGGTCGACTTACCTTAGTCGCCTTTTACGACACCTCGGTAAGAAATGAGAGTGGTCTATTCTACTCAGCCGGATACCACACGGCGGGTCGACTTACCTTAGTCGCCTTTTACGACACCTCAGTAAGAAATGAGGGTGGTCTATTCTACTCAGCCGGATACCACACGGCGGGTCGACTTACCTTAGTCGCCTTTTACGACACCTCGGTAAGAAATTAGGGTGGTCTATTCTACTCAGCCGGATACCACACGGCGAGTCCACTTACCTTAGTCGCCTTTAACGACACCTCGGTAAGAAATGAGGGTGGTACTATTCTACTCAGCCGGATACCACACGGCTAATAAATTAATATACTTATAATAAACTATTAGACGAGACACTGTTTTACTTAAAAACTGCATAAAAACAAGTCTGGAATTTTGAACCGGTTTTTCAAACGGTCAAAATATTTGACGCGAAATAACAGAATTGTAACAGTAAAGTATAATTCGTACAGTAACTTCTTGCCTAACAGATTTCGCAACGGTTGTTGGCGAGTGAGACGCAGCATCCTGAATCCGAGATGATAAAGCGGGACAGGAGATTAGGAAACAAAGGTTTAACTTGGGTACGTTCTCACGATAATGAAATGGAGGGCATGTTACAAACAAAATACTATTTATACTGGAAATAATAGCTATTGATTTTCATTAACCAGTATATTGTGATTTGCAAAGAGAAATCATGAACGAATCTTGTTTTAACATAATCCTTCTTTTTTTAAATAGTTTATAGTAAGTAACGGCCTGTTACTATCCCACTGCTGGGCATAGGCCTCCTCTCTTCATTTTTGGAGAGAAGGGTTGGAGCTAAGACCTACCACGCTGCTCCAATGCGGATTGGTAGGTTACACATATCCCTAGGATTCTCTACAGATATGCAGGTTTCCTCACGATGTTTTCCTTCACCGAAAAGCGTGTGATAAATTGCAATTATCAATTAGACACATAAGTTTTAATAGAAAAACTCATTGGTGTCTGCCCGGGTTTGAACCCATGATCGTCTCTAGAGATTCACACGGTCGCACCGCTAGGCCATCACAGCTTATAAATAGTTTATAAGCTGTGATGGCTTATAGTTAATAGTATAAAAGTAATAATAAAATTATTTTTCTATAATCCGCGATGAAGTATAATAGAAAAGATATATAATGCTAAATATAGAGTGGACAATCCGTTTTCATACCTGATACCCCGAAGCCGAAGTATCATCAGGAGATAAGACTCCACGACAAAATCGCAAAGCATTTTGTGATTTCAGGCGTTATCAGTCGTTATCAGGTATGAAAACGGTCCACTCTACATTTAGTATTTTATATATTTTCTATTTTACAAAAGTAATAATAAAATTATTTTGCTATAATCCGCGAAGATGGAGGGAATTCTTCGCGGATTATAGCAAAATAATTTTATTATTACTTTTGTATTATGGGTCTCCGCAAAGTAACGCCTAATTCTATAAATTATTTTCTATTTTACTTCATCGCGGTTTATAGCAAAATAATTTTATTTATAGTTTATAGTCTGTGTAGTATAGACTGGCAAAACAACACTATTTAAGGTAATTGGTGAAAAATTGGAGAACTACCACTAAAATCATAGAGCATTTGTTCAGTTTTGGCCAGATAGAGAGTATTGAGATGTTCATAAAACTATTCATGATGTGATTCGATGTAATAAATGAATCATAACAGTAAAAATTTAACACTAATAAAAAAAATTCTCTATGTGCATACCAGAATTAGCTATATGTTTTTATCTTTGTAACTGGTTCACAATATTTACTTTATTACGTAAGTAATATATTACGTTACAAATTATGATTAACTTTCTTATATTATGTTAGAATACACATAATTATGTATACAGGTAATAAAGATTTTTATAAATTGTTATATAATATTTATAAGTTGTTGTCACCTTCAAAAATCGTTAAAAGTAATAGTAAAAGTGACAAAGCGTTTTAATCCCACAGCTATACTAATATTATAAATTTGTATGTATGTTTGTAATGTTTTCACACAAAAACTACTAAACCGATTACAAAAATTCTTTCACCATTGGAAAGCTGCATCTTTACTGAGCAATATAGGCCATATTAAAAAAATAGGGATTGGCAATAAAAATGTAATAAGTTATAAAAAATTAGTCATAAATATCATCGCATGCGCTGCGAAAACTATTGATGATAGTACGAAAAAATGTTCTACAGTATTATAGAACGTTTCAATATCTACAAAATAGTCCGCGATACCATATATATCTTTAATATATATGGTAATCGTATATACTATATACAATATTTTTTATGTCCTGCCCTTATCCCACTCTAAGTGGGGTCGGCACAACATGTTACAAACATGTTGTCATATGATTTGGCTACGTATTTTACGACCGGCCGCCTGCCTGACGTCAACATAACTTAGTCGTATTTTACGACTCCTCGGTAAGAAAGAGGGTGGTCTATTTTACCCAACCGGATACCACACGGTGGGTCAACTTACCTTAGTCGCTTTTTACGACACCTCGGTAAGAAATGAGGGTGGTCTATTCTACTCAGCCGGATACCACACGGCGGGTCGACTTACCTTAGTCGACTTTTACGACACCTCGGTAAGAAAAGAGGGTGGTACTATTCTACTCAGCCGGATACCACACGGCGTATACTATATACCATATATATTAAAGATATCGGTTTTGGGGGAGAACAATCGATCTAGATAAGTTTTATTTAAAAAAAAATGTTGTTTTATCCCTGTTTTCGGGCTCTAAATTTTTTTTGAAATTTACGTTGAATACAATCATAATTTTTCGCTGTCAAACGTAAAGTCATGGTGATTCATTTGGGGAACGGGCGGTGAATATGTGATAATTCCTAGGATCGAGCCCCATCTGCCCAATTGTTTTTCATTTTTCTTTTCAATTATTTTTTTTACATCATTTTAAAAATTACCCCACACAGGTACTTTCTTTTATTTATTGTTAAGTTAGTAAATTATTAGAAAGGTAATTCTAATTCATAAAGTTTGATATTTGCGAACGAACTTTTTCTTTAATATAAATTGTCTCACTTCGTAGGGATAAGTTGACTTTTGTACACTTTTTTTACCAATAATGTTTTTTCTAACGTTTTTTATGCTACATAAATAAATAAATAAATATAAAAGTAATAATAAAATTATTTTGCTATAATCCGCGATGAAGTAAAATAGAAAATATATATAATGGCTAAATGTAGAGTGGACAATCGGTTATCATACCTGATACATGCAGGAGTCGTAAAAAACACATGCACAAACCTCCACCACCGCCACCACGATACACAAGCACTATATACGTTCACTATCACAAACTCAACAATCGTTTCGCCCTGCAACCGAAGCATCATCAGGAGATAGACTCCACGACCAAAATCGCAAAGCTATCGGCGGTGGTGGAGGTTTGCGCATGTGTCTTTTACGACTCCTGCATGTATCAGGTATGATAACCGATTGTCCACTCTACATTTAGCATTATATATATATTCTATTTTACTTCATCGCGGATTATAGCAAAATAATTTTATTATTACTTTTGTATTATGGATCTACGCAAAGTAACGCCTAATTCTATAAATTATATAAATAAATATGTCCAACTACTATAGTTATATTAATATGTCAATAAAACTACTTTTAGTGCTTCTTCCACTTTCTTTCCACTGCTATGATATCGGTACGCGAGTGAAACCGTGGGATATTACTAGTTGAAGATAAAAATAGAGCGTAAAGCCTATTAGATTATAATTTTACTGCAAGTGAATATATCTATCATAGGCGATAGTAACTCCATCTAGTGTTAATTACATAACAGACTAGACATGAAAACAGTTACGTATGGGCAGACGGAACACTGTCGTAAGATGTCGCTATCTGTTTTTATTATTATATTGTAATTCGTAGTTTGTGCCATGTTGTATCCGGCTGAATAGAATAGACCACCCTCATTTATTACCGAGGTGTGGTAAAAGGCGACAAAGGTAATTTGTCACGGCGTGTGGTATCCGGCTGAATAAAATAGACCACCCTCATTTCTTACCGAGATTTCGACAAAGGCGACAAAGGAAGGTGACCCACCGTGTGGAATCCGGCTGAGTAGAATAGACCATCCTCTTTCTAAGGTGTCGTAAAATACGACAGAGGTAAAATGTCGTCAGGCAGGCGGCCGGCCGTAAAAACGCAGCCAAATCATGTGACAGCATGTTTATAACATATTGTGCCGCCCCACTTAGAGTGGGATAAAAGTGAAGGGAGAAAAATCGATTATTTAGTTAAGATTTTTTACTCCAAGTCACATCCCTAGTTGTAAATATTTAAATGACAGTAATTTATAGTATCAGTTTAGCGGAGCAAGTAATACCCTGTTACTTTTTAAATTACCCACTATGAGAGCTGAAGGAATGTTAAATACATGTTTATTAGTCATTTTAACTGTGATTAGATAATATCTATATTATTATAAATACCCTAGAGCGGTTGTAATATTGCTTTGTTAGTAAGAGATAATTCTGGGGCCATCTTGAGCAACGATAGGGTAGCCCTTCTATGCGGTTTTTGTTCCGATTGAAAGGCTCCAACCCTGCAGCAATTCTAGGATAAAAAAAATCTTTTATTTTCATTAACATAGTTACATTTTACAAAAGTAATAATAAAATTATTTTGCTATAATCCGCGATGAAGTAAAATAGAAAATATATATAATGCTAAATGTAGAGTGGACAATCGGTTATCATACCTGATACATGCAGGAGTCGTAAAAAACACATGCACAAACCTCCACCACCGCCACCACGATACACAAGCACTATATACGTTCACTATCACAAACTCAACAATCGCTTCGCCGAGGTGTCGTAAAAGGCGACAAAGGTAAGTTGTCACTGTGTGTAGTATCCGGCTGAATAGAATAGACCACCCTCATTTCTTACTGAGGTGTGCAAAAAGCGACTAAGTTAAGTTGACCCACCGTGTGGTATCCGGCTTAATAGAATAGACTACCCACATTTTTTTACAGAGATGTAAAAAGCGACAAAGGTAAGTTGTCTCCCTGTGTGGTATCCAGCTTAATAGAATAGACCACTCTTATTTCTTAACAATTACTATATTACGGCTTTAATCTTTCCACGCGGGCGGAACCGCTGGCGATTGCTAGTAAGTATATATCAGTTTGCACAATAACTATTGCAATAAGAAGTACATAAAAATAAAGGCTAAACGGCGCGTTACGTTTAATATTCGTAAATAATTTAATTCAACCGAGGACCGTGTAATAAAGTGAAAACAACACTTTCATTTCATTGTTTTAGTGACCGATCCGTTCCGTATGGTGGCCAAGGGTAAATAAACCATGGTTTTAATAAACAAAACGGTTACCTGTAAAGTCGGTTTTACGGGCAAAGATTTTACGTGACAACGTCTTTTTAAATGTGATGGATTGGAGTGGGAGAGAGACGCAAGGCATTCGCCAGTCCGGCAGGCCTCTCTTTCGTTCGGTGACTCATCGTAACAGACATGAGCGGGCGTTACACTTTTTCATGAGTGACTCCAAGCCGCAACCTAATTTAAGACGTTGTCACGTCGAAACAATTAGCTTTAACCGACTTTTTTAATTATTTTAGCTGAACTAGAAATCCTAACTGTTAATAACTGCAAGAGAAGTATTAAAGCAGTTTCTTGTGACACTCTTAATATTAAAGAATTAAGTTCCATAATACAAAAAAAATAAATGATATTATTTTGGTATTATCTTCGATAAAATATAAAATATATTTAATGCTAAATGTAGAGTGGACAATCCTATGTAAAAGTCTCACTGCTGATGATGTTTCGGTTGCGGGTCAAAAATATTGAGTTTGTGGTAGTGAATGTGTGCAATGCTTGTATATTGTTACAACAATATACAAGCATTGCACACATTCAATTACATTATTGGTGCATTAGTTTTTAGGAATTCTGCATTTATCAGAACCTTAGATTTAGCTTTATTTTATAGCGGATTATATTAAAATATTTTTAGTAATAATTTTATGTAAGTCAGTTAGTTAATTTAAGCATTTCATGATTGTCATTATGATCATTTACACCATATAATTTACATGAGTATCTTAGGTGTTAAAATGAAAACTAACGCGCGCGCAAATTAAATCAATCGCGAGTCTCAAGGCATAAAGTGGTCAACACCCATGCAAAACCGGGACGGTTAGCTAAACGCATTACTCCCATTGAATTTGGATAGCATTTACAATTATATAACATAGAATTAGTAGTAGGTCCTCGAAAGGGAAAGTTTATACATAGAGTTGTTTATCAAACGCACAATACAATATTCGTTTAGTCACCTGTCTGATGCCAAAAAGAGAAATCTAAGTATTTAGTAACTTGATACAAACAAACGTGATACTATTGGACCTCTAATTGCACGGCGTAAGGCATAAGCGGCCAGCGGGAGCGTTTACATAAGAGTAAGCGAGTGTTACTTTATTTTTTTATAGGTTTTTGCTTGAATGTTTTCTCACCTTATGATAAGTAAAATAAGTAAATCTTATAAAGATCTTTACAAAACAATAACCTTAGCGGTTCATACTTAAATAAATAAATAAATACACACTCGGTCGTCCGTCCCCAAAGTAACTTAATACTTGTGTTATGGTAGGCCTTCAACTGGTGAATATATACTTATATATTTATTAAATACATACTTAAATACAAATATACACCCAGACTCGAAGACCAACAAATTCATTTATAGAAAATGTTAGCCCTCGGCGGGGATCGAACCCGCGGAGCTGAAGGCAGGGTCACTACCCAAGGCGCCAAGGGGCCAGTCATATGTTTTGTCAAACGTTTTGTGATTTGAAGCGAAATAACACAATATTGCGTCACAAGAACGCTTTCAAAAACTAACGCAGCTACCATTGTCTGCTATTAATTGGATGTAAACCATTCATTTATCATATTATCATTATCACCATACCTTTTAAGTAGAATATTATTACGATGTACTCGATTAGGCTTGCGAATTACTAAAGCATTTCATGTAATTTCCTCTAAAACTAAATATGCTGGAAATACTGTAATACATCCTTCTAGTAAGGCGAATAATAATTTATTTCACGACATTAATATATTCAATGATAATATATTTTCTTTCAAAAATAAAATAAGAAAAATATTTAAACATTAAATAGTTAAGCTCTTAAGTTACTAATACTTGTGTAACATTTTTTAGTGGAAACTTTATTGATATATTTAAATATTTATATTATAGTAATAGAACCATTCTTGCTTCCCAAAAATAAAACAAATAAATGAAATTATATATATTAGACCACTATATAATGTGGTGGTAAGTCTAATTTGAAAGTACTCTACAAAGCTCCAAAGCAGCTTTCCACCAGATAAGACCAAACTTTATAGATAATCTAAGCTATATATTAGCAGACATTTATATATTATTTTATAAATATATGTGTTGCAAGTAAACTACCACTGGTTAAGTAATTAAATTCGCACAAAACTCGGTTAATTACATCGTAAAAATATATAACCAAAATTAATATAAAAAAAAATTATGACGTGTTTTTGATTGGATTCTATTGAATTTATGGTTTCCGTAATGAGAAATTATTTTAAATCAATTATTATTTCTACGTAATTATAATATATTTTCAATACATGAATCGAAAGTTCAGTAGCAGTACTTGATTTTATTTTAACTTAACTATTTGAGCAGCGTATAAGAGCAAATAAATGAAACGGAGTAATGAATCGATAAGATAAACACATTAAAGTTAATAAATATTAAAAAAAAACATATGGTTTACTTTCCTTAGGTATGTGTGATTCGAAATATACTGAATCAAAAAACTCACTGCTTGCAATCAAAAATCGCTTATCGCCTGTCACTTACGCCGTTCATTCATTGCGTAATCCATCATCTTTCTCACAACCTTTCAACTTAAATCATAATCCATAAAAATTACGATGCTTAATCGTATTAACATAAAGTTAAAATTCGGAGAGCAAGGAGACTGAATAACTTATGTTATTAAAATGTCAACCGCGCTATTAAAGAAAATGACAAATCATATGTGTCTACAATAACAATTTATATCTAACCTACGAATAGAGACTATTTATTGTCACTACTAAACTAAGATGACATAAAAAAACAACAGATCCATGAATAGACATATTTTAAAGTCTCGAAGTCAATCATATCTTTTTTTAAAAATCCAAACAATATCAACATAGAAAACGCATTATCGCTACAGAAAATAGTCACAATACCAGAATCTTACTTTATCTCTCTCCTTAATTATTTAAAATCCCTTCAAAATATTAAATATTGTCCTTTGGATATAGGTCACCTAATTCTCTCTTTAATTATTTGAAATCCCTTCAAAATATTAAGTATTATAATTTTGGATGTAGGTCACCTAATTCTCTCTTTAATTATTTGCAATCCTTTCAAAATATTAAGTATTGTCCTTTTGGATATAGGTCACCTCATATTTCCATGCAATAGGATATTGTCTCGATTGAATCCATGCGAACTTTTAGAGCTTGTCTTCTTACTACATCTTCTTCCAACTTTATATCCCTGCGCCCTATCGTTGTCTAGGACATTCTGGAGTATTTTAACTATTCACCAGAAATCGCACCGTAGCGTTACTTCATTTTGACGAAGAAAGAAAAAGAAAGAAAGAAGGATAAAGAGAAAAAGAAAAACACTACACTGATTTATACTCGTATTCTAATAACGCCTAACTGATCGTCAAAGAAAACCTTCGAACCGACACCCGAAGGTTAAGCTATATAAATTTACAATAGAAAATTACTTTAGAACGGTTGTCATCGATCCGTCTGCGTGTCATTAAACGTTGATACAGACCGTGACGGTCCCGTTGCGTAACAGTGCACGCAGCGTGCAGAACCGTAGCTGTGACAATTTGCTGTAAAAGGAGATGTGTTCATGACCTCTCTGGTTTGCTCGGTGGCGGTGTAAAAGCCGTTAGGGCTAACGTATAGTCAGGAAGAAAAATCTCTGGTGCACTTGTTCGTGTAAATCTCACCGCTGGTTTTATACCGAAATGCTCGCTCTAGGCGAAGCTCGTGGAAAATGTAGAACACGATCGCTCCTTGTCCACCGTGGTTAGTGGCATGGTGGCAAGTAGTTGCAGCGATAGCTTCCTTCTGCAAGGACGTAATCTCGCGGAATGAGGCGGTGGAACGGGCTAGGAATTCGAGTTCTTGAATTGACTTGCCGAAGTCTGTAGCATGCCGCTCTATCGGGAACAATCGGCGTTCTCAACGACGTTTATCGAAAACTAGCTAGAGTTAGGTGCCCGAAGCTGTCGATGCATCTGGTGACCGGGATGCATCAATTAGCGGAGGGAGTAGTCTCTGGTTAAAGAGGCCTCGACCAGGAGGTGGTCCAGGGTAGAGAGCCGCTGCTGACAGGGATGTGGGCAATGTACACAATCCTGTCCCCGTGAGTAGTAGCGTGATGGAGCACTCAGGTTTTTTATTCAGCGAGATTCCGACATACCCGCCGATCGTCCCCGTTGGGCAGCGATAAATAAGGGGTTTTCCTGATAAAAAAGGCAAAGTTTGTGCTAATATACAAATTCACTCTATATACTTTAGTGTGTATATACCACCTGTTACAATATCACTGTTAGGCATAGGCCTATCCATTTTGTGGTGAGATAGAAGGAAGGAGCTTAGATTTATCACGCTGCTCAAATATGGTACATATTTCCAGAATTCTCTAGAGATATGCAGAGTTCACGATGTTTTCCTTTTGAGAAAAGAGTGATCAATTGTATATGTCGTAAACAAACAATTATCAAATGTTTATATGTACGTTAGCATTCTAATTGTATTTCATTGTGATTATTGTTTGATAAATCGTAAAGGTAATACAGTATCGGGGGCGAGGTTTCGCAACTCTCTTCTCACGCATTACTGAATTGCACTTATCTTGTCATGTGTTTACATTAGTCAGTGCTTTGTTTTTTTTTAAATATATGTACAACTAGCTTTTACCCGCAACTTCTTTCGCGTGGACTGTTGTCGCGTGATAGGTTAATAATAGATGGACAATGTCATCCTATTCCTGTAGAATTAACAGGATTTCTATAGCGTATATGTTACCCCGGAGCTTATATAGCCTTATATATATGTTACGCTAGGCTATCACATCTTATTACATATTAGAACTTTCCAGAGTTGTATTTTGTATTATTCTATGTTTATTGTACAGTTAAGGATAATACTAAATAATTCATAGAAGCAAGCATTACTTTGCGGAATTCCAGAGTATAAAAGGTATGATAGAATTATTACGATTTTGTCGTTGAGTCTATCGCCCTGATGATGCTTAGGTTACGGGGCGAAACGATCGTAGAGATTGTCGCAGTGCGTGTAGTGCTTGTGTGGTTGGTATCCACCCAAACCTCTATCCACCAACAGGTGGGAGCGTTTTATTGTTCAAATAAGCTCTTTCATGAACTTTTTCATATTATCATAGGCACTTTTAAATCATTAAGGCTCAATATGATTAATGAAGCTACAACTGGTTCGAAGAGTTACTCTTACGGAGAAGAATCAGAAAAAAAATCGGCGGTCAATCTTTTAAAGATTTTAAATTTTACATTATTAAACTGCAGTCTTGTATGATGCTGAAAGTATTTTCAAATCCAGGCATTTGATATCTTCAATTTTGTAATACGCTTTACGTATAAGCATATCTGTTAGACTTAATTTAAACCTTTCTGTAAAATGGTCTAGTATGGATTGCAAATTTTGTGATCGTGTGGTGGCTGGTCCTGCATATATAAAGTATGTAAACGTTGGTTCCTACATTTAGCATTACATTAGCAAAATAGTTATATACTAAACTTTTGTTCTAGATTAATACTACTCTACCCTCAAAGCTAAGGCCTGTTAACTGAGATATATTATAGGTTGCGTAATCCATCCGTTAATTCATAAACATCATGGATTTAAGGAATCTTATTACGTAAACTAAATTAATTGCATTTCAAGTGAGATTATGGAATGCAATATTCTTTCTAAATACAGGATGTTACTAAATATTGAAATAGCAGAGAAAATGCGCTTAATGGCAAAAATTCGTTTTGCGCAATTAATACGTTCAATTAAATGTATTTCCGTTTGCCTCAAATTTATATCTATACCAATTTTATAATTGCGAAAATCTGTCTAATCGTTATAGCTATTCCGCTGGATCGAGATGAAGTAATAAACTTATATAAAGCAGAGTTGTATCCGGTTGAGTAGAATAGACCACCCTCTTTCTTACCGAGGAGTCATAAAAGGCGACTACATTAAGTTGACCCGCTGTGTGGTATCCGGCTGAGTAGAATAGCCACCCTCTTTCTTACCGAGGAGTCGTAAAAGGCGACTACGGTAAGTTGACCCGCCGTGTGGTATCTGGTTGAGTAGAATAGACCACCCTTTTTATTACCGAGCGACTCTACTTAAAGTGGGTTAAGGGCAGGAAAATGATGATGACCATAGAATTACCCCACTGAAAATCAGCTTAGGACTTACCGTACTTATTAGTATAAGTGGTCATAGCATTTCTTTTTCTTCACACCGCTACACAACATACAAACAGACTTAATATCCTTTTATATGTAATTTTTTAACTTTTATTGTAGTATGTAGACTAGAAATAAAGTAATTCTATTGTATTCTAATTATTTTTCTTGTATGCTCAAAGGAATTAACATTTAAGTGAATTATTTTATTTATATAAAAAAAAGTAGCGGCCTGTTACTATCCCACTGCTGGAAGTGAGCCTCATCTCTCCGTTTTTGGAGAGAAGGGTTGGAGCTAAGACCTACCACGCTGCTCCAATGTGGATTGGTACGTTACACATATCTCCAGAATTCTTTAGAGATAATCAGGTTTCCTCACGATGTTTTCCTTCACCGAAAAGCGTGTGATAAATTGCAGTTATCAATTAGACACATGTTTTAACAGAAAACTCATTGGTGTGAGCCCGGGTTTAAACCTGTGACGTCCTCGAAAGAGTCGCACGGTGTTACCGCTGGGCTACCACAGTTTTTTTTTAATTTAGTTCGTTCAATATTAAATTTCTATTTCCATTTTATTTATTTATCAGCTTAGCATTCAAATCCGCTAGTTTATTCAATTCATAATATTATCATAAACCGTATACAAGGTTGTATGTAAGAAAACGTTTTATAAGACAAATGCTACATTATTATTTAACATTTCTTATCTACCGCTAATATAATCTTAACTGTTCTGTTGGCCTTTAAAAACAAAGACATTATGGAATTTTATTATCTGTGCATTGCAACTGAAAGTGAAAGTAGCTTACCTCGAATTCGCCACGGTCTCTCAGAACCATTACTTTTTTGAAGAAAATTTGCGGCATAATGTCACCTTTGACCTCACTCAGATTTAATATTATTGTATTTTTTTCGAACTGTTAAAAACTTTTTGGTTGAAATTCACTTTTTAGGCAGAATATCACAATGCCATGGTCACAGGAATTAAAAAGTCATATTTGGCGCGAAGTTTTTGTTTAGTTGCACAGATAATCATTGATGTTTAAGCAATTTAACAGACTATATTAAAATAAAAGGTGGGGTTTTTACTTAGTGTATATTAATTGGCAAATATTTTATATACAGAACTTTGCCTTCTAACTCTGTGCAGTCAACTAAGCCACCAAACGAGTATAATGTTTATAAGTATGAAACATTGACTTGCACGAGAACTAGCCTGTCGCAATGGTCGAATTTTAACTATTTTTAGTCTTTATTGCTTTAAAATAAAGTATAAAATCCTTTGGCTATTGCAAAATGTTCATTGATTACCATTTGGCCGCACAGTGCAATATACCAACATAGTACAAGATCTAATCTTGATTAATTTACTTATATAGCAATTACCTTATTTGCGTATGTAATAACTTTTTATATACTTTCCCTTATGTAACGTAGACAAGCAATTTACTAACAAATATTATGCGATTAATTCTGGAAACTTCGCGCGAATTCAAATATTCTGTTGAAAAAAATTGTACTTGTAAATTGTATTGTTGAATTGAATTTGAATTTGAACTAATATGTAATATGTAAAATTAGGAATTACTTTGCGAAAATCTATAATACAAAAGTAATAATAAAATTATTTTGCTACTACTCAACATACTTTTTTATTTACTGCTTATTTATTTACTTATTTTGCTACTCAAAAATCGTTTCGCAAATGCATATGAATCAATCGCAAAGTAACCTAAACACCTAATTCTATGAAATAAAAATTTGTCTATGGGAATCTTCATTATATATATTCATCCTCCTGCCCTTATCTACTCTAAGTAGGGTCGGCACAACATGTTATAAACATGTTGTCATTCGATTTGGCTACGTACCTATTTTAAAACGACCGCCCGGATGATGTCAACTTATCTTAGTCGTATTTTATGAAACTTAGGTAAGAAAGAGGTTGGTCTATTCTACTCAACCGGATACCCCACAGCGGGTCAACTTAGCTTAGTCGCCGTTTACAATACCTCGGTAAGAAATGAGGGTGGTCTATTCTACTCAGCCGGATACCACACAGCGGGTCAATTTACCTTAGTCGCCTTTTACGACACCTCGGTAAAAAAGAGGGTGGTCTATTCTACTCAACCGGATACCACACAGCGGGTCAATTTACCTTAGTCGCCTTTTACAACACCTCGGTAAGAAATGAGGGTGGTCTTTTCTACTCAACCGGACACCTCACTCCTGGTCAACTAACCTCATTCGCCTTTTACAACACCTCGGTAAGAAATGAGGGTGGTCTTTTCTACTCAGCCAGATACCACACAGCGGGTCAACTTACCTTAGTCGCCTTTTACGACACCTCGATAAGAAATGAGGGTAGTCTTCTCTACTCAGCAAGATACACATTATATTAAATATCATTATAAATTATCTTTGTATCTCCATAATAAAAATCACAACGATCCGTTGGTATGTCCAATAGTGAGATAAGGACACCAAAATAAACTACTATTGTATTTATAATGGAATTTCTGTCACAAAGTCGCGCCTATAAATTAATGTGTCGCGACGCATTAAATCAATAAAAGATAAATATATCCGTCGATATCAATTTGTCTATAATAAACTTGAAACGATGAGGTCGACGTTGATAACAAGTTCAATAAGGTGCAGAGATTGCAGCAATCGATATGCCAAGGTTAAAAATATATTTACAGTATAGCCTAATCAAATCAAAATAATCTTTATTCAAATAAACTTGTAAACAAGTGCTTTTGAATCGTCAAATCTACTGCTGGTTCGGAAAGCTGTTCCTACCGAGAAGTACCAGCAAGAAACTCGGCGGTTGCTCTTTTAAACATATAATTCTTATGACTAGTTACATTTAGTTATTACTGTCTTCTACAGGGTCTAAGCGAGCTATATCCACACATTCTTATCTTCTAAGTAATCCTCAACAGTATAGTAGGCTTTCTGGATCAGCCTCTTTTTAACAGTGTTTTTAAACTGATGTAATGGCAAAGCTAAAATTGATTGCGGAATTTTATTATAGAATCTTATACCCAGACCCACAAACGATTTACGTACTTTTGCAAGACGCAAAGCAGGAGCCGCAAGCCTATGTCGGTTCCTACTTTGCCTATTATACACAATCGTCAAGGGATAATATGATGTTGTCGCGTGGTATCCGGCTGAGTATAATAGACCATAGTTAATGTATAGAAACTGGCTATACTCACGTTTTTTTCTATCCAGACCTACAAGACCTATAAAACCAGAGCGACAGGGAACACGTTGAAGAGGCACGACCACCGCTCCTACCGCCCCTATTTTTTAATTATCGATTTTTATGATTATTTGATCGATCGATTTTTGATAAAAAAATCATCGATTATTAAAAATCGATTATTTAAAAAAATAATCGATAACTTTAAAAATCGATTATTTTTTCACATCCCTGGCTGTACGCAGTTCCCGCCGCGGTAACGTCGTGTAAAGAGCTCATGATTAAGTGCCCCGGATGGGTTCGAAAGTAGTCGGGCTAACCCGATAGAATAAGACGTGAGTATAGCCGGTTCTATACATTAACTATAAATACTACTACGATAGTGTAAATTTAGAATAGACCACCCTATTTCTTACCAAGGTGAAGTTAAGAACGTTCGGGTCAGGCGGCCGGCCGGTAGCCAAATCATGTGACAACATGTTTATAACATATTGTGCCCCTCTTAGAGTGGGATAAGAGCAGGAGGATGATATAGGATCAATATGATTAATGAAGCTACAATGTTTCGGAATGTCGCTCTTACTGACAAGAAACTCGGCGGTCGATCTTTTTAAACATTTTCAAGTTTACATTATTAAACCGCAGTCTTGTTCATACAAGCTTCATAACTAAATGCGACCCATTGAGTTAATTATCAAAATAAACTTTTGTATTTAACCGGTCAATCATTACAAACGAGTTATCACAATCATACGTGACACAGGCGAAATTATTTGTGCTATGTTGACATACCTGCAAAGCAATATCCAAGAATTTAACTTAAGGTCATACAGATAATAAATTCATTAATACATTCCTGGATAAAAGTCAACGACAATGTAGAGTTTTATATTTAAAAAGCCAAACATTGTATCCCTATGCCGTGTGGTATCCGGCTGAGTAGAATAGATCATCCTCATTTCTTACCGAGGTATCGTAAAAAGCGACTAAGATAAATTGAGCCGCCACGTGGTATCCAGTTGAGTACAATAGACCACCCTCAATTTTTGCCGAGGTGTCGTAAGAGGTGACTAAGGTAAGCCGGCGTCAGGCAGGCGGTGATAAAATACCTAGCCAAATCACCTCGCGATATATCAAATGTAAAGATATCAGTGGTAAAAAAACTGCCATTGACAGTGAAAAAAAAATATTCCGATCAAACTTTACAAGATTATCCGCTGAGTCATTCTAAAAATTGACTGACAATTTCATTAAAATCAGTCCAGCCGTTTCGAAGTCTATAAAAGACATACAAACAAACATTCATTTTCATATAAAAGAATCTACAACAATCTAATCTATCTACAATCTATCTTTGAAGTCTATCTTTGAATGAAGAAATTAAAACTATTCCGGACTTATTAAATAAATGTTTTACTTAATTACGCAAAAAAATGGATTGTTTTTAGAATCTTAGGGATTATGATTTTTAGAAAGAAACTATTTTAATTTTTTGAGACTTTGTCTTTTGGATGGTTAAAGGCTATGTAACATCACGCTAAGATGAATAGGAGAGTAGCAGCAATAAAAAATATTACGAAAACGGCACAATTTAAAGCTTTCCTTGCTTGCGCTGAGTAATCGGTGATAGTCATTCAAAAATCATGTACAAATGTTTTAAATAAAAGTTAATTAATGTTCCAAATAAAAGTCCGTGACAGCATATATCTAGCTTTTATGGTTAGCCCACTCTAACCAATTTTATTAGACTATATTACGGTTTTAATCTTTCCACGCGGCCGAAGCCGCTAGCGATTGCTAGTATTTTATATAATTAATTTAATTCATTAAAAATTATCGATTTCAAATCGTTTAGATGTTTTTCTTTAATACTAAAAATCAAATGAATGTTATTATTGAAATGTTTATTAATAACCTGTGTGGAATTAGATGTTGCGTGAAAAAATGCTATACGAAATTTTTAGCGTGTAGATAAAAATAACAAGTTTATCTTTAGTTATATAACATATTATTATGTGATATAGTAATTATATGATGATAAACGTATAGATAAGGCGAAAGTCACAGATTAATTGGAAAGTAATCTGTAAATAATATACTTTACTTAAGTATATGATGAAGATTTACACTGCTTAAGTTAAACCAAGAAAAGTTATTACTAAAGTGTGGTTTCCGGCTGAGTAGAATAGACCACCCTCTCTCTTAATAAGGTGTCGTAAAATGTGACTAAGGTAAATTGACCCACCGTGTGGTATCCGGTTGAGTACAATAGACAACCTTCTTTCTTACCCCGTTGTCGTAAAATACGATTTAGGTAAGTCGACATCAGGCAGGAGGCCGGTCGTAAAATACGTAGCCAAATTATGTGACAACATGTGCCGATTAGAGTGGGATAATAGCAGGAAAATGGTAATGAGCGAGGTGTTGTAAAAGGCGCTTAAGGTAAGTTGACCCACCGTGTGGTATCCGGCTGAATAGAATAGACCACTCTCATTTGTTACCGAGGTGTCGTAAAAGGCGACTAAGGTAAGTGGACCCGCCGTGTGGTATCTGGTTGTATAGAATAGACCGCCCTTTATCTTACCGAGGTGTCGTAAAATATGACTAAGGTAAGCCGACCCACCGTGTGGTATCCGATTGAATAGAATAGACCACCCTCTTTCTTACCGAGGTGTCGTAAAATGTGACTAAGGTAAGTTGACGTCAGGCAGACGGGGCGTTGTAAAATACGTAGCCAAATCATGTGACAACATGTTTATAACAGGTGCCGCAATAAAAAATATAACGAAGACGGCAAATTTAAAGCTTTCCTTGCGTGCGCTGAGTAAACGGTAATAGTTATTCAAAAATCATGTATTACAAAATTGTTCCCCTCTAAAAGTTCTAAATAAAAGTTTGCGATACATATGTCTTATAAGGTTAACCCACCTTTTAAGGGTAACCATTTTTATGTTCATCAAAAGACTATATTACGGTTTTAACCTTTCCACGCGGGTGGAGTCGCTGACGATTGCTAGTAAATAATAATGCTATACACTAGACAACGAAATAGGAGATTTCCTCAGGGACTATTAATATCCGGATCCGGGCCACAGCTCTAGAGGCTAGTTTATTTAAGGACAATGAGAGTTGACCGACTTAGAAATAACGTATAATTATTTATATTGAGTTTCTTGCTGGCTCTTCTCGGTAGGAACAGCTTTTCCAACCAGCAGTAGAGTATACAATTCAAAACCACTTGCTTATAAGTTTACTTGAATAAATAATAACATCGGGGTGACCGACCATTGCTCAGTATTTTTTTACATAATAAAAAACTGCAAAAAAGGAAATTTAAAAAAAAGAAAAAGTTATAGGGTAAGTGGGGCTTGATCCTAGGTGTTTATCATTTCTCGCGACCACCCGTGCCCCGAATAAGCTACGCTGACTTGACAGTTTACTAGCAAAAATTCAATTCAATATAAATTTTAGTATTTTTTAATGCCCAAAACCAGGAATAAAACGATTTTTACTTATATAAAACCTAGCTAGATCGATTTTTCTCCCCCTAAACTCCCTACATGCTGAATTTCAGGAAAATCGTTGGAGCCGTTTACGAGATTCCGAAAAAATATATATACATACAAGATTAACTCATTAAAATATTTTGAATTTGAATTGAGAACTATTGAATCGTTTCTATGAATTATCAAAATGATCGAACCTTTAAGATTCTATATAGAGTATAGAACCTCGATAACATCCAAACAAGGAAAACTAAGCTGACACCACCTTTTAAAGGTTAGTATCAATAAGTAACTGTTATAAATAGACACTAGTTAAGCTAAGAATATAAATATCAAGCTAGGTTGGTATTTAAAAATATTACAGAATTTTTAGGGAAAAAAATCAGTCACTCGGTTCAATTTAAAATCTATCTAAAGTTATTAAAAATAAATTTAAAATTGTTATAAAACAAAATACCCAAAAGCTGTATGTATGTAAAAAAAAGTAGCGGCTTATTATTCTCCCACTGCTGGGAATAGGCCTATTATATACCATTGCGCTATTACAACTTTACTAATAACAGCACAAATTGTCTAGTGTGTAAATGTCAATTTAAGTTATTTTTAAATGCCTGAAAACAGGGATGACATGAAAATCGTTCGGTCCGTTTCTGAGATTCAGAAAATATATATGTATATATGAAAGACTAGTAATATCCAGCGGTTTTACCCGCGTACATACAATTCTCATGGCAGTGGAAAGTCTACTAAGTCGGACTATAGATTTATTTTTGTTAAATATATCATCAATAGTTTCTGCAGCGCATGCGATGACAGAGATTTTTAGGACTAATTTTTTACACCTTATTACATTTTTATTACGGATCCCTATTATTTTAAATGTAATATATGCTGCCTATTTTGCTCAGTAAAGACGCAGCTTTCTAATGGTGGAAGAATTTTTGAAATCGGTACAACAGTTTGTGTGAAAACATTACAAACATACATACAATTTTTTCCTCTTTATAATATTAGTATAGATTAACTCATTTAAATATTAAAGATAAGATTTTTGAAACTTAATCTCTTGTATGTTAGTGGATAATTATTTTTTTATAACTTCATGTGGATTTACTAACTAAAGACTAAGATTACCATACAATCTGACTGTAAGAATGCAAATTACCTTAATAAGGAAGAGTTCGTCACGCATCGGCGACAGTGTGCTTGCTAACCCGAAATATGACTTGTTTAACGAAAGGTGAAAGTGACAGTTTGAATATAGGTAAACTGGTAACCGCATCTTCGTTTGCGACAACTTAAACGTTTAAATACCCTAATTATTGCCATATGTGTTATTATAAAAACGAGATTCATCATCTTCCTGCCCTTATCCCACTTTAAGTGGGGTCGGCACAACATGTTATAAACATGCTGTCACATGATTTGGCTGCGTTTCTACGACCGGCCGCCTGCCTAACGTCAACTTACCTCTGTCGTATTTTACGACACCTCGGTAAGAAAGAGGGTGGTCTATTCTACTAAACCGGATACCACACGGGGGGTCAATCTTACATGATGTATCAACGCCGTGGTATCCGGCTGAATAAAATACAGCACCCTCATATCTTACCGAGGTGTCGTAAAAGGTGACTAAGGTAAGTCGACCGCCGAGTGGTATCCGGTTGAGTAGAAAAGACCAACCTCTTTCTTACCGGGTCGTCGTAAAATACGACTAAGGTAAATTGACGTCAGGCAGGCGGCCGGTCGTAAAATACGTAACCAATCATGAGATAACATGTTGTGCCGAACCCCCTTAGAGTGGGATAAGGGCAGGAGGATGATGATAATGTTACATGATGGATCAGTTTTAATACTGCCATATAGCGTAAATATTAAGCTGTGATAGCCTGTGATAGTGATAGCTTTTCGAGAAGGTCACGTGGTCAAATAATATATAATAATAATATTAAATAATAAGGAAAACATCGTGAGAAAACCTGCATATCTCTAGAAAATTCGGGTGATATGTGTAACCTGCCAAACCGTATTAGAGCAGCGTGGTGGGTGTAAGCATCTTTTCTCTGCAAAACGAGAGAGAGAAAGGCCTAATGTAGAATGGTAGCTTTCGTATACCTTTTAATTATAAAAGTCAAGCAAGAAGCTATCAAAAGTTTATAAGGTTATATAAAATTATAAAATTAACAAGAAAATGAAATTTACAGTCCAGTATGCCATGAAGGTGATATTTAGTTTAATGATCATCATCATCTTCCTGCCCTTATCCCACTCTAAGTGGGGTCGGCACAACATGTTACAAACATGTTGTCATATGATTTGGCTACGTATTTTACGACCGGCCGCCTGCCTGACGTCAACTTACCTTAGTCGTATTTTACAACATCTCAGTAAGAAAGAGGGTGGTCTATCTTATTCAATCGGATACCACACGGTGGGTATTTACAGTCACAAACATGCCATGGTGGTGATATTTAGTTTAATGATAACAGGTTTATATGACCACTGCCTGACCTGATTATATAACAAGCTATTAAGTCTAACAAGGAAACGCTGTGAATTTGTATGTTTATGGCAAAGATAGAGAAAGGAGTGCTCCAAAGTAAAGATTATGTAAAAGTAAAGTAACTTAGGGCCTGTTTAATAAGTTACTGATAAAGTTTTGGATAGTTAACCAACAAATAAACCAAGTAACAGATAAATGTCTCTTAAAAGAGACGAGAGAGAAAAAAAATAAAAAATATAACCGCGGCCATTTTGAGATAGGTTTCTATCCAGCAGATAAACAAAATAACAGCCACATGATCTACCTGTTAATTTATTAGGGACTTTAAGTGTTGAATAAGCCTATCAGAAACCTGAGAAACGCAAAATTCTGAGATATGTGTCAGATATATTCCGAATAGCTAACTGACAGTTTATTGTAAACTTGTGAAACAGGCCCTTAATATATTAAAATAAAGCTTATTTAGATCCCACTACTGGCTAGGCTTCTCTTCTGACGTCAACTTACCTAAGTCGCCTATTTCGACACCTCGCTAAGAGAGACGGTATATTCTACTAAGCCGGATACCACACGGCGGCTTATAAATGTTTTAGATATGATAACATATTTTCAATTTATACAAATACTAGCTTTTACCCGCAACTTAGTACACGTGGACTGTTATCGCATGATAGGTTGAGAAGACGTTTAATGGCGCTTTTAATGTCATTCTGTTCCTGTAGAATTACGGCTATGGCCTTTATGTTACCCCGATTTATAAGGAATAGTTGTGCCAAATTTCATCAATATTGGTTCAGCGGATTGATCGTGAAAGAGTAACAAACATACATCCATACTCACAAACTTTCGCATTTATAATATTAGTAGATTTTACGCGCGACTTCGTTCGCGTGGACTGTTGTCGCGTGATTGGTTGTTAATAGATGACGCTTTTTAGTGTCATCCTGTTCCTCTAGAATTAACAGGATTTCTATAGTCTATATGTTATTCGAATAATAAGCTGTGGTAGCCCAGCGGTATCACCGTGCGCCTCTTTCGAGAAGGTCTAGGGTTCAAACCCCGGGCAGGCACCAATGAGTTTTCTAGTAAAACTTATGTGTCTTATTGATAATTGCAATTTATCACACGCTTTTCGGTGAAGGAAAACATCGTGAGGAAACCTACATATCTCTAGAGAATTCTGGGGATATGTGTAACCTACCAATCCGCATTGGAGCAGCGTGGTAGGTCTTAGCTCCAAAAAAAACGGAGAGAAGAGGCCTATGCCCAGCAGTGGGATAGTAACAGGCCGTTACTTACTTACTTACTTATGTTATACCGATGTATGAGGAATAATTGTGCTAAATTTCATTAATACTGGTTCAGCGGATTTGCAGTGAAAGAGTAATAAACATATATCGATACACAAACTCATAAACTTTCATTATAATATTAGTTGCATTAATCAGTTTTTCCGGCTTCAAGAAAATTATGGTAGAGTAATTTGGTAAATAGCGCTATAGTCGATTTCAGCTACTTAAAACTACTTAATTATTACTGTTCAATCGGGCCCTAAGTAGTCCCAATAAGGTGGACTGACGACCCCAAAAAGGTCGCGGGGTTCTGCTGGTTCCAAGCGACACAAAATCGTAGGGTGTGGAGATCCCTTAAGGAGACCTATGTTCAGCAGTGGATGTATACCAGTGGAGAAAGAAAAAGAAGAAGATTTTGGACCCAAATTCATGTGTTCGAGGGCCCTGACATGTCCCAATACAGCCCTATTTATAAGTATAAAATTAAAGCCATAACTCACATTCAACTCGTAACCGGTGTTTAACCACAAACTTCTCGTCAGGATACCACCCACGTATTTCCTCCTCCACCTCGCTAGCATACCATCATTGCTCTTCCTCCTTTTAGAGTGCCGGTTCACCACATAACGATCCATAGTCAAAACAACAAACCGATAAACACTACACAAATAGTAAGACGATAGGTGCGGCTCGCTGACGCGGTACAACTAAATGCATTTAGAAAAAACAAAACATGCTCGCCGGTGGCAAATAACAAAATTATATAAATAATAAACGTTGCACGGTGAATTTATTTCTGCCTTTCTGAATAATTAAGTCGTTACGAGCTGAACGCGCTTATGCCTGTTTCTTTAGAAAGTTACGTATGTCTATGGTAAGGGAATGTTCTAAATTCGCGCGAATATCCAGGATCGTTCGGAATTCAAACGCGTCCTGTTAGTGAACGTTCACGGACAATAATAACATCAAGTTAACTATTATTGTTGCCTTATTCGTGTTACGGTATGCTGGATCGAATACGGGCACGTGATGAGAATGCGTTGGGCGTTAGTTTTTGATTGTCGCACCATATAAATCGGACAATGGGCGCTCGATATGCGCCGCATCGTATTGCCCTCCATTTTAGTAGGTAATTTTCCTAACCTAAATACCTAATCAAGGACGAATTTCGTGTGGGAATCGATCGATTGTATACAAATAACTAATCACGCTTTCAAATGATTTATACTTTGCGGAATTCCATAGTACAGAAGTTACAATAGAATTAGGTATTTTGCTGTAATCACAATAACATACGTTGTTAAGAAAATCTATGTAATGCTAAGTATATGAAGCCGATACCATTCACATACCTTATAAATGTAGGTAGGACAAGTCACGTATCACAAAACACCGCCAACACTGACTTGACTGGCTCGTTGGAGCAGTGGGTTGTGAGCCTGCCTTCGGCTCCGCGGGTCGCGGGTTCGATTCCCGCCGAGGGCCAACATTTTCTATAAATGAATTTGTTGGTCTTTGAGTATGGGTGTATATTTGTATGTATTTAAAAAATATATTAGTATATATTCACCAGTTGTCTGTCTACCATAATACAAGTATTAAGTTACTTACTTTGGGGACGGACGACCGTGTGTGTCCCATATATTTATATATTTATTTATTTTATTTAACACCTAAAGTCCACACAAGCCCTACGCACATTCACTGCCACAATCTCTACGATTGTTTCGCCCCTAAACGAAACACCTTCAGGAGTATAAGCTCCATGACAAAATATTGATGCGAACATCACGCGTCTTCATATAGTATTAAAAGTAATAGAAATTCAATTTTTTTTATACTATGGAAATCCGCAAAGTAACGTCTACATCTATAAATTGTCTATAGCATCGATTATATTACATACGTCGCAGAAATGTATTAACATAACAATCTCTGCATTAATATTCACTTGCACTCTCTCGTAAAAACTATATCTGCAGTGAAACCTGTTTGTTTGTACTCGTGTCTAATTAGCCTAAATAACCATTGTTGTGGAATTAGGCGTAACCATAAGTTTTTTTCTGCAATGGTGACTTACCGCATATAATTTGCAGCGCAAACCGAATTTTAAGTTATACTAAATTGCGCGGAAAACGAAATCGAAAGTGATATTATAGAATCAAAAGAAAGCAGATATTGCGATTTTTTCTGCTTATAATCATAATTTTGTTTTCAATTTATAATTATTTTTTATTCAGATTGTATTAACATGTTCACGACCCGACGGTGACAGGCGACGGTTATGTCGGACTTGCACCGACTAAAACGACATGTGTGCTCCACCACGCTGCCGATGGCAAGGACAGGGTATCATTGTACATATTGCCCCCATCCCCGCCGACAGCTCTGATCCCAGAGAACAAACACCTTCTCCGGGTAGGGGCCCCTCGATAGAGAAGACGCCCTCCGCTAACCTGTGCATTGGGAGCACCAGATGCACCGACCGCCCCGGGGACCTGTAAGCCAGACGTCCGATATAACCCGTTCGTAGGGCCGGAGGTCCCCTGTTAGGTTAGGGCGGCAGACGATAGGCACCAGCAGCAGATTGGATCCAGAACAAGAGTTCCCGGAACCACTCCTCCGTCTCCCTCCGCAGAGCAGAAGGAGGCCATCGCTGCCTGCGATCGCTTCCTGCCCACCGCCTAGGTTACGCCTCCAAAAGGTCCGAAAATCATTTTTCGGTTTCGATACACGTTTTTATAACAAGTTTAGAAATTATCTTAAAACGATGTTGCTACATAAAGCTTACTATACAATTGAGGATTATTTGAGTGATAGTAGCATACCTTAACTGCAGTCAGCTACGCATCTGCAACGATTATCTTGTAACCATCAATCAAATTGTAATAATTTTTTTTAAAGATTCTAAAGGTTATTCTCGGTAGGAGCAAACTTCCGAATCAGTGGTAGTTTCTTTAAAAACATTTGACGATTCAAAAGTACTGTAAACAGTCCACTTGTATAAAGAATCATTTAGATAATTTAAATGCTTTGTACAAAAGTAATATTAAAATTATTTTGCTATAATCCGCGAAGAAGTAAAATAGAAAATATATATAATGCTAAATGTAAGTGGACAATCGGTTATCATACCTCATACATGCAGGATTCGTAAAAACTCCTCCACCACCGCCACCATGCACAAGGTTTGTGCATGTGTTTTACGAATCCTGCATGTATCAGGTATGATAACCGATTGTCCACTTACATTTAGCATTATATATATTTTCTATTTTACTTCTTCGCGGATTATAGCAAAATAATTTTATTATTACTTTTGTATTATGGATCTCCGCAAAGTAACGCCTAATTCTATAAATTAAATGCTTTGTGATAAAGTGAATAAGGAGAGACCACGCCCCAATTAGGGACCTGGATTTGGTTAATTTAACATCCACAAGACTCTACAATTCGTCTATCGCTATATCTATCAATGTTTTTGTAATACAAGACCGATTAACGGGTTCTATGTTAGATTACATCATCGTGAGATCGGGCGTACACATATTGCAATAAAAATACACATGATGTCCGTTGAGTAGATAAACGTTACGTGATTTGATGAATATTGTTTTCAAAACATCTGATTAAAGCGTACGGATCACAATGGGTTACATAATGTTTAAAATTTCATTTAACGTTGTGTTATAATATATATAATATACAACTAAAGTATAAAATATAAAATAAAGTGTTGCCCTGTTCCACAGCAGGACCAAGGTATATTGTCTTCTTTGTAGAGAAAAATATTGAAACTGTCCCACCACGCTAGTCCAATACGGAATGGCAGGTATACAAGTGATATGTGATTAATGAGATCAGTGAAAGAATCAAAAAATCAAACAATCTGAATTTATTAGTGTTTTAAAGTTAATTACTATTTTACATACATTTAACTGGAGCGATTATATCTAATAATGAAATCAAATTAATTTTAATAAATATATAATCTAAGACTTTTCGTTCAAAAATAATTGTTGTTTATTTGGTATCGCTGCTTTTGAATGTCTTGTGCGTTGGTTTGATTGTTTCTGGAATTATTTTCTCCAGAATAGTAAAACCTTTGCGGACAGGAAAATAAAGTCCGTGGTTTATATCTATGAAATTATGCTTTGCTGGAAACAAATTAATCTTAAATCACGTCTGAATGAGGGGCGCCATTCAATATTTGTAATAAACTAATAATTCGTTTAATGACATTTAATTTAAAAATGTTTAATTTTATCGACACTGGCAATTTCGTTAGAAAATTTGAACTAAAATAGGTTATTTCTGTCTTCAAATAGCAACACTGAAAATGTCAAAATCACATTTTGACAATGATGGTTTTCAAATTGTTTCATCGAAAAATTCCACAAAAAAGAAAACAACAATAGTACCGCGCAAAGATCATAATTTTCAGAAACAAGAAATTAAAATAGATATCGAAAAATTATATAGGTAAATAGCAGTGTGCAATTACTTCAAAATTTGTTACTATTTTAGGTTAAATTCAAAACAATTTATTACGTTTCAGGCTAATTACAAAAGCTTTGGAAGATTTAGAGGCATCAGAATATTCAAAACAGGTTATAAAAACTGTAAGTAATGTGTTGCAAAATAAAAATATAGTAGAAATAGTGTGTTTTGGTCTTGGGCATATTGGAGAGTGTGTTACTTCGCGTTTTCAGTTAGCTCTCTTATTATATTTGAAAAACTATTTTAACCCCAAGAAAGTCATAGTCCATGACCCAATATTTTATACAGATGAGTGCAAGCTCCTTAAGAAATTAAACTTGAGTGTTTATGAACAAAATACTGAAGGAAGTTACATAATACCTAAAGAAAGTATAACGTTAGTATATTTACCTCACTGTCCGAAACAACTTACTAATAATTTTCTTTGGAGTAACTGGGGATTGAGTTTGAAAAACTGCATTCTACTTTGTAATAGTTTCACATCTCTGATACAGAATCATCCTGATAGAATATTGAAAGACACTGTGCCGTACATACAAAAAATATATCCTTTAACAACTGAAATACAATTGGAAAATAATTTTGTATTCAAGGATATCTTTAACGATACTGCATTACATCACTTTCCGGAAGAGAAATTAGAATCTGTACCATTAGATATTTGGGATTTTAATGTAAAGCCAGAATATAAAGATACTGAGGAATTTATAACATCTTTAATGATAGAGAAACTTACTGTTTGAATTTTTTTAAAGGTCTGAAAATGGCATCTATAACAGGCAAGCCTGCGTTAATCACCTTAAGGCAATTGCTGTCTGAATTGAGAAAGCAGAGTTCTACGAAAAAAATTGCAGAGAACCAAATGGTTAGATATATTTTGGCTCAGTATAGAAAATATCAGACTACGGACCAACAGTTGTGTAAAGCAGCAGATGAGATGCATTTCAAGGCAAAATCTTATTACGATTACTTACATTATTCAAGGTGTTACAAGGAAATTAATATAGAATTCAAAGGGAAAGGAGAAAGGAGTGTAGAAGAAACAGCCAGGATGGTTGGTTTCAAATTACCACATGACACGAAATGAAAAATCATTTAGTATTTGTAAAATGTATAATTTTATATAGATAGATATAACTTTATTGCAGTAACATTAAAACATTGAAAATACATGTGAAGTTATTGATATTTCATAGATTTTGTTTTCTTAATCGAATTATACAGGAATGAAAAGGGCCTAACACTATATCTTTTAACCAAGTTAACAGATATAGTTTTCATAAATAGGTCCTTATTGAACTAAAAGAATATTCATCTTAAATCATTAGGTATTCAAATAGACAATTCTCATTTAAGAATTTTACAGCTATCCAGTCAAAAAAATTTTAAAAAGTGTGTTAAGATATCACATTACTATAGAGCTTTCATTGTCTATGGTCAATCTGAGAATAGCTCTAGATATCACACTGAACCTCAAACTTTCCTGTATCCTTTAACTCTTCAGATATTCAAAAAGTGATAACGTGATATTTTATTTACATTCCCAATAGTAGTTTAAAACACTAATATAAGGTTCAAAGTGAATTTATACTATAATAAATGGTTAACAATTTATCATAAATTACGAAATTTATGTGGGTATAAAATGCAGCTAATGCCAAAGGTACCATAAGATCAGTACTATAACTACTAACAACCAAAAATAATAATTGGGAAAAACCTAGAGGATATTTAAATCTTTTTTAAAGAGGTATATAGTACATTTATACTACTTATTAGTAAATCTGGTTGCGCTTCACTGAAGCTGAGTCTAAAGTGACCTATTCAAATAGGAACTTTGGAGTAACTAAATAAAAACATAAATGCAATATGTAAAAATCCATTGATTGCTTTTGAAGATATTTGCGAGTTTACTGAGCTTCCTACATATTAAAATAAATGTTGTAGTCAGTTGTATATCTTGCTGACATGTTTAATTGGAATCAAGACCATTATAAAATAACCAGATCAATAAGTTATAAGGCCAGATATAATTTTTTTAAATTATGATTTTGACCATAAACAAAAAGATTTTATCATAGAGTACCACAATTATAATATCAATCAATTAGCATTATTATAGGTATTATTGTAATACTACATTTTTTGAGTTGGTAATTATATCACTACAATTTTTTATTAAATCGAAAATATATATATGTCACTTAAAAAGTTAATTTGGCGAATTAAAAAAATTCAATATCAAAAAAATATAAAATATATAGGTATGTATGTCAGTTAAAAAGTTAATTTGGCGAAAGTATCTGCAATTATGAATAATTTGTATTAAAATATATATATCCCTGAGAACTGAATAATAAATAATAAAAACTTCATATAAATAGCAAATAAGGTTCTACAGAGAAGTCGAAAATATAATTTTATTACGGGCAACACGAACGACTTTTCATGTAGGTAGTAGTAAAATTGTGCAACGTAATTTATAATTACAATTATTAATATATAAAAAAATTAAAGTAAGTTTATTAGCTGTGTGATAGAGATTAATATTTTTTTTAATTCTGAAGGATCCATTGCTTTTGTAGAAGTTACAGAAACAAGCTTCAAGAGAAAAAGGGTTAGCATAGATAATATAATGTGGAGTTAAATTAATATCAGTTGAAGAATTTTCTATAATTAAAATTAATGAGTCAGTTTATTTACACATTTACATGTATATATTTAAAATGGTTTATAACAATTCTATAAAATATATAACAATTCTTATATATTATATTGCGATAAATGCTTGTAACCCTGAACAGTGTTGCCAGATTTCAACTATTGAGTGTACTCCTTCTCGATTAGCTTGGCTATGGTCTGCAGTTGCATGTTGCTGGTACCCTCGTATATGGTACCGATTTTTGCGTCTCTGAAGAACTTCTCTTGGGGAAAGTCTCGAGTGAATCCCACGCCTCCCATGAAGTCGATGCACTTGGATGTTAACGTTTGAGCGATTTCTAGAAAATTTATAAAATAAAAAACATTTGAGAAAAAAATATCAGTAATAAAGTATTATTAAAAAAAAAGACACACTCTATCGTTAGCTTTCTTTCTACATTTTAGTATGGCTTCCCTACTCTAGAATAATAACTCTTTGGTAGCTTCAAATAAAAATCAAAAAGCGAAACACTATAAACATTACAGACTAATAATAAAAGAAATAATTTTTTATTCGCATTAGGTAACACTATGTGAAATATGTATATCCTATATAGTGTATTATCTGTGATGTAATCTATGGCACCTACAATAATGGGTTTTATGCTGTGCTTAAAAATTGTCGATTGATGCTTAATTTCAATTTTATGTATAAATAAATTATAGAACACGCGGTGTGGTATCCGGCTGAATAGAATAGTACCATCCTAATTTCTTACCGAGGTGCCGTAAAAGGCGACTAAGGTAAGTCAACACGCCATGTGGTATCCGGCTGACTAAAATAGACCACCCTCATTTCTTACCGAGGTGTCGTAAAAGGCGACTAAGGTTAGTTGACCCAACGTGTGGTATCCGGTAAAGTAGAATAGACAACCGTCTCTCTTACCGAGGTGTCGTAAAAGGTAAGTTGATATCAGGCAGGCGGCCGGTCATAAAATACGTAGCCAAATCATGTGACAACATGTTGATAGCATGCGGTGCCAACCCCAAACAACATTGTATTAAATTCGTCGTTAAACGTGACAAAAATAACCAGCCAACGAAATCAGCGATCACAGACCATCTGCTTAATTCAGGGAGCAATCACTGGATTGAGCTTCACGATCCCAAGGTACTGTCAACTGATGCCCACTATTATGCGAGAATGGCGCGTGAAGCCATTGAGATTCGAAAGCATAATACTTTCAACCGAGAAGAGGGCTTCAGATTGTCAACGACTTGGGATCCAGTAATTAATAAATATAACTCGCGGAAAAAATCGTTGGAAACTATATCGCGTGCAGATTATATTAGTGTGGTATGCAAGAGACCTTATGTGGATTGTGCGGTTCAAGTGAGGGTAGATGAAGAAAATAATGACTGTAGTACTCGGGAACGAAGACGCCGCGGCGCTCCAGTCAGTTCGTGACCACGGTGGATGCAACTCTGCCGAAACGTCGAACCTTATACAAAGGTAACGTGATTATCGCGATGTGACCCGGTTGTTTACATTTAAATTAGTATGAATCGCGAAAGTTTAAAATCTACTAAACGTGACAATTTTTTAAAATAGTTTAAAGGGTGAATACCTGAAGCATAGTATTTAGCCATAGCGGCTTCTTTCACGAACTCCATCCCATTCTCCTTGAGTCGGGCCGCGTTGTACGTGAGCAGTCGAGCCGCTTCCAGTTCCGTTTGGAGATGTGCTACTTGGTAGCTGATACCCTGAGAATATTTCTAGTTTAAGCGGATTTTTTTTAATGAGCTTAGTCAATTTGACTGCTCCAACTTCCGGTACCTTGGTTCGCTTTTCCAGAAAAACGGTGAACTAGATCGCGATGTGAGAAATAGAATGAATACGGGATGGATGAAGTGGCGACAGGTCTCAGGAACAATATGTGACCCCGAATGCCCTTTAAACTTAAGGGGAAAATTTATAAAACGGTCATTAGACCCGTCGTAATGTATGGATCAGAATGTAGGGCAATAAAAGAATAGGATAAAAGAAATGTGCATGCGAAAGAGATGAGAATGTTAAGGCGGTTGTGTGGTGTGACAAAACTTGATAGAATACGCAATGAGTATATTAGGGAAAGTTTGAAAGTTGCGCCCATTATAGAAAAGATGAGAATTGCGAGACTAAGTTGGTATGGTTATGTAATGAGGAGGGATGAAAATGTGACCAAACGAGTTTTAAATGTGAATGTGGATGGATGTATGGCTAGGGGGAGGCCGAAAAAAAGATGGATGTATTGTGTGAAAAACGATATCCATGTTAAAGGAGTGGCACCATAGTTGACGAATTATAGAGGAGAATGGAAGAAGAAGACATATTGTGCCCCACTCAGAGTGGGATAAGGGTAAAAGTATGAATGAGTTTAGTCAATTTGATTATGTCACTCCCATATTACCATCATCATCAGATCACTAAAATGAAAAACCTGCCAAAGTCCTAGCTTCTTTTGATAACAGAGCAGCCAGTATACTTTAAGTGGAAAATTAACAATAGGTAATAAAAGTAAAGTAGCGGTCTGTTAATATACCATAGCTGAGCATCCTCTCTCCATTTTGGAGAGCAGCATTCGAGCTTTCAACCACTTAAATGAGTATGAAAGGCGACGATAAGACATGAAATGAATCAACTGATAATTTGTACCTAATAGATAACTTTGGCATAAATCAATGTTCTTAAATGAAGTTTAAAAAAAAAATGTATTTTTAAAGGGAATAAATATAATACAACTGAGATCCGGCTTTGTCAGTAATAGTTGAGGGACCTGGCGCGGCGTGCATGCTCACTAAACAGGAGAAAACAATGAAGTTGGTTTCTCTTTCGTTCTCGCTGGTTTCACCATCCTATTTAGTTTTTGAGTCAAGGAAACTTTTTGTTTCGTGTCTCGTAATAGAGTACGGTCGTTGATCCCTATAAATCTTCCTTATATTTAAAAAAACGTTAGGTAATTTCTGTAGCTAAAATACTTCGCTGGATTAAATGTATTACACTTATCCCGAAAATTCCTTGGAGATGCACGTTTCCCCAATATTTTTTCCTTCATCGAAAAGAGTGTGTTGAATTACAAATATCAATTAGATACATGAGTTTTAACAAAAAAAGCTTAGTCTTATTACCTGAAAAGAGTAAATCTTTTGCCCGAATTGCTTCCTTTCCAAGGTATAAGGGATCGTAGCGTCCATGCATCCCTGGCATAAGCCAATCATTTGCGACGCGATACCAATACGGCCTTCGTTCAGAAAGCCTGCAGCGTACTTATATCTGAGAAAAAGAAAAGTTACTCATGAATGAATTTTCTTTATTGCACTAGTTACGTCTCGTATACATCCCACTTCTGAACAGAGGTCCAACTTCTGAGGAGGCAAAAAAATGGCTAAGACCGATGTCTTATAGAATTTATCATGTCTTTATGGTCTCTTAATGTTACTGTACCCCTTACGCTTCTGTAAACGCTGAATTACGACTCAACATTCTCTTTTGCTCCTATTACATTGTTTTATTTTATGTCTATTTTTTATTACAAAATGAACTTGATTTTTAAGCTAGGATGTTATTTTACAATATATATATTCAATCCCGAGTACCAAATAAACGTTTTAACTTACCCCTTACCGTATTCCCCCAGAATATTTCCCTCGGGAACTCTCACGTTGTCAAAATGCACCATGCACGTACCGGATGCCCTTATACCGAGCTTGTTCTCGGGTTTGGCTACACTGAGCCCTGGAGTATCGCGTTCTACTATGAAACATGTGATTCCTTTATAGCCCTGTGAATAAAGCGCTATTTAACCATACTTTTATGTGAAATTACTGATATTAGAGTAGTAAGGAAGTAGATAAGATGTTCATAGAAAGAATATTCATGTTTGGAGATATTTCCAGCATACAAGGACTTGTAGAGGTCTACCAACATTACCACTTCTGTTGTAGGGTTGCCCTCAATTCCTAAAACCCCAATACTCATTGCTTCTCAAGCTATTAGAAAATGTATATAAATGTAATTGTAGCCACGTATCATTGGCAATTAAATTGGCGTTGGGGCAAATGACTCGTCTGGGTTTCGGAAGTTGAACTTTTTCAAATACTTTGGACTCAGAGTGGTGAATTTACGTATCAATTCTTTTCTAAGGTAATATGAGGTCTCTCCAGCAGTGAAATAGTGACAGACCGTAAATGTAATGTACCTTTGATGGATCAGCGTTAGCCATAACAAGGAAGACACCAGCGACGTCAGAGTTAGAGATCCACATTTTTGATCCATTAATAACGTAGTCTTTGCCATCTTTCTTGGCTACTGTTTTCAATGCAAACGCGTCAGATCCCGATGTTGGTTCCGTTAAACAAAAGCTGCCAGCCTGGAATTTATTTATATTCATAATACTCATGAAAACTGTTTCAAAATTTTATTATTCGTGTTTCAATTAATTAATTGTATCTGAGATATATTTTACAAGTGCCTTGAAGGTAGAATGGATTTTTTAAGTGAATGTTAACTCTAAGCATATGTGACGACTTACATATTCTGTGCATAGTTTCGTCAGATATTTCTTTTTCTGCTCTTCTGTCCCTAATTTCATGAACAGAGAGTTTACTAAAGTGTTATGGATGTCTACAAACGCAGCAACCGCTGGATCAACCCGGGATAGCTCTTCCACTACAAGCATCATGGTAAGGAAACCGCAACCTGACCCACTGTACTCAGTTGGTGTTTCTATACCCATTAGCTGTAAAATAATATAAATTTGGTTAAAGATTTTTGATGAGGGTACAAAGTATAGGAACGGGTTGTGTTGTTTAGAGAATAGGTGGAAAACACCGCTTTTCGTTTTATAATAAGTAAAGCTAGATGATTAATGGCCTGTCCTGACAAGGTCCCCGAGGCGGTCAATGCATCTGGTGTTCCCGATGCAGCGCCAAGTGGAGAGGCCACTTCTAGAGAGGCCTTGGCTCAGACGTGGCGTATTCTGGGGTTCAAAGTTGCTGCTGGCAGGGATGAGGGCTAATGTGTCCAACGGTACCCTGCCACCAGCAGCGTGGTGGAGGACACAGGTCGATTTAGTCGGTGCAAGTCCGACTTAACCGTTGCCTGTCCCCGTCAGGCTTTTTCCTGTATTAAAAAAGGGTGTCTGCTAGTTAGTCTTCTGCAGAGACTTGAACGGCTTTTAGGTGCCTTGATGGTAGTAGCTCATGTGTTAAGCTGATAAGACTTAGAAAACTTCCACCCTAGCTGGTAAGATTTTAAATTCTTAGCTTTATTATTTTCCTCCTACTTGCCCTTATTCTTTTTTAAATATTGAAAAATTACTTGAGAAAAAATACTTTAAAATTTCTTTACTGTAGCTTCTTTCTTATTATTTCAAAGTAGTTCTCGTTTAACTCGTCTTTATTAGGCCTTACTTTATTAACTTATTTAATTATATTCTTTATGCTATTGTTTAGAGCTAATGTGTAACTAAGATATATTATTACATGTACTAAATTCTTGGAAACTGAAGTCTATCTCTAGTACCTCAAAAACTTACACCATTATCAAACAGCATTTGTCTGATGCTGTCGTCAATTTTGTGTTCATCTTCCATTTTCCTGACTAAAGGCACGATTTGTTCCGTCGCCAGTTTTCTAACTGAAAATACAGAAATTTTGTATGATGTTAAATACCCCCTTGCAGTCGTATTAAATCTTATCTCCCATTGATAGGAAAACCTTATATGAATATAGCACGCATACGCACTAACAATATATCACCATACGTCCACTCTAGCCCACGGACTCTGGTGTTACTGACGTGGTGCGCTTTGGGATAGTGTGAGGTTTCTTTTGTACGCTAGTATTATTATTTTTATATATTGGCATATTCATTATGTATATTATATAAACTAATGTACCTAAATTGTTATTTTAGTCTACAATAGAATTAGAAAACTAATTTTGAATGTCCTTGTATTGTATTTTCTTAGCTTTATATGATTTGGTCTTTCCTTTATGTTTTTTTTTTATATTTATACTTTGTCAACTGTAATTCTCATGTCGTCACCATCTGTAATTGACGATACATTTAGCTAAAAACTGTCTATATTAATAATGAGTTTATTTAATGTGTATGATGTATTTGTTGTTGATGGTCTTACTAAATAAATAAATAAATAAATAAATGTATTATATGTTGTGTGTTCTATACATCGTGTGGTATCCGGTTGAGTAGAATAGACCACCCTCGTTCTTGCCGAGGGGTCGTAAACAGTAACTAAGGTAAGTTGACGTCAGTCAAGCGGCCGGTCGTAAAATACGTAACCAAATTATGTAACAACACGTTTATAATATGCTGTGCCGACCCCACTTAGAGTGGGATAAGGGCAGGAGGATGATTAAAATTTGTATTGCTATTTGAAAAACCTTATCTACGATACTTGATTACGTCATAAAATGATCCCGTAAGACCTACAGAATAAACATCATATCTGATAACGCTACTCAAACGTATGAAAACATAATTTGTTTGTAAGTTATTAATGATAAGCGAATATAAGATTGATAAAGTCGCTGAAATACCTTCGCGCGAGGTTAAAAAACATTCAGCGTTTGATAGCGATAATTTTTGACATGTTGACAAAATGTATAAATTTTGCTACTTTTTTCGTCTAACTAAAGTTAAAGAGTATATTAATAACGTTTAATTGAAGTGTTATCCGGCTTAAAGGACCATATTGAATAAATGAAATTCTATTTTCAATCAAGTATTATACACCTAGTAAGAAATAACAAACATACTTGTAAGAGATGTTAAAATGTATCATCATCATTATCCTGCTGCCCTTATCCCACTCTAAGTGGGGTCGGCACAACATGTTATAAACATGTTGTCACATGATTTGGCTGCGTTTTTACGACCGGCCGCCTGCCTGACGTCAACTTACCTCTGTCGTATTTCACGACACCTCGGTAAGAAAGAGGGTGGTCTATTCTACTAAACCGGATACCACGCGGTGGGTCAACTTACCTTAGTCGCCTTTTACGACACCTCGGTAAGAAATGAGGGTGGTCTATTCTACACAGCCGGATACCACACGGCGGAGATGTTAAAATGTATATCAAATCAAAATAATCATTATTCAAGTAAGCTTTTTACGAGCACTTTTGAATCGTCAAGGATCAATTAGATTTAATGAAGCTACAACTGGTACGAAATGTTGCTATTACCGAGAAGAACCAGCGAGAAACTCGGCGGTTAATCTATTAATCATTTTATATCTACAGATTTAATCGCAGTCTTGTTTGAAGCTTAAAGGATTTTAAAATCCAAGTATTTTTATTATTAAAAAAAACTTCATTACGCTTTTATTGCGCTTAATTTATTATGCTTAATTTAAACGGTCTAATAAGGATTGCAGAAATTTATTGTAGAAGCGAATATCGAGACTTACGAATGAGTTGCTAACTCTGCGTGCGCGATTACTCTTAGCAGCGATATGCGACGTGCTCTGAATATGCTTGTCGTATAAGCATATTTCTTACGCTTAATTTAAACCTGGTCTAGTATGGATTGCAGAAATTTATTGTAGAAGCGAATACCGAGACCTACGAATGAGTTGCGGACTCTGCGTGCGCGGCTACTCTTAGCAGCGATCTGCAACATGCTGCGAAAATGCTTGACGTATAAGCATATTTCTTACGCTTAATTTAAACCTGGTCTAGTAAGGATTGCAGAATTTTATTGTAATAGCGAATACCGAGACCTACGAATGAGTTGCTAACTCTGCGTGCGCGGCTACTCTTAGCAGCGATCTGCGACGTGCTATTAATATGCTTGTCGTATAAGTATATTTCTTACGCTTAATTCAAACTGGTCTAGTAAGAATTGCAGAATTTTATTGTAATAGCGAATATCGAGACCTACGAATGAGTTGCTAACTCTGCGTGCGCGGCTACTGTTAGTAGCGATCTGCCACGTGCTCTGAATATGCTTGACGTATAAGCATATTTCTTACGCTTAATTTAAACCTGGTCTGGTAAGGATTGCAGAATTTTATTGTAATAGCGAATACCAAGACCTATAAATGAGTTGCTAACTCTGCGTGCGCGGCTACTCTTAGCAGCGATCTGCGATGTGCTCTGAATATGCTTGACGTATAAGCATATTTCTTACGCTTAATTTAAACCTGGTCTAGTAAGGATTGCAGAATTTTATTGTAATAGCGAATACCAAGACCTATAAATGAGTTGCTAACTCTGCGTGCGCGGCTACTCTTAGCAGCGATCTGCGACGTGCTCTGAAATTTGAATATGCTTGACGTATAAGCATATTTCTTACGCTTAATTTAAACCTGGTCTAGTAATGATTGCAGAATTTTATTGTAATAGCGAATATCGAGACCTACGAATGAGTCGCTAAATCGACGTGCGCGGCTACTGTTAGCAGCGATCTGCAACATGCTGCGAAAATGCTTGACGTATAAGCATGTTTCTTACGCTTAATTTAAACCTGGTCTAGTAAGGATTGCAGAAATTTATTGTAGAAGCGAATATCGAGACCTACGAATGAGTTGCTAACTCTGCGTGCGCGACTACTCTTAGCAGCGATCTGCGACGTGCTCTGAAAATGCTTGACGTATAAGCATATTTCTTACGCGTAATTTAAACCTGATCTAGTATGGATTGCAGAATTTTATTGTAGAAGCGAATACCGAGACCTACAAATGAGTTGCTAACTCTGCGTGCGCGGCTACTCTTAGCAGCGATCTGCAACATGCTGTGAAAATGCTTGACGTATAAGCATGTTTCTTACGCTTAATTCAAACTGGTCTAGTAAGGATTGCAGAAGTTTATTGTAGAAGCGAATACCGAGACCTATAAATGAGTTGCTAACTCTGCGTGCGCGGCTACTCTTAGCAGCGATCTGCGACGTGCTCTGAAATTTGAATATGCTTGACGTATAAGTATATTTCTCACACGTGATTTAAACTTTTCTGTAGATAAGTCTTAAGTTTGTAGAGTAATAAATCTTAAGTTTAAACTCAGGTTAACTAATTTATTTTCTGAGTATTCAAATTCAAATTCAAAATATTCTTTATTCAAATAAACTTGTAAACAAGTGCTTTTGAATCGTCAACTCTACTGCTGGTTCGGAAAGCTGTTCCTATCGAGAAGAGCCAGCAAGAAACTCGGCGGTTGTTCTTTTCAAAATGTAATTCTTAATATTATTTACATTAAGTCGTTACTGTCTTGTACAGGTTCAAAGAGAGCTATATCCACACATTCTTATCTTCTAAATAATCTTCAAGAGTATAGTAAGCTTTCTGTATCAGCCTCTTTTTAATAGTGTTTTTAAACTGCTGTAATGTTGAAATGCTGTAATGTAGAATCCGAATTCTAAATCTAAATTTGTAATTTTACTTCAATGCTTTTAATTATATAATCATCCAGCATGTAACATGATACAACGTGTTTGTTGTAAACGCGTATCGACCTAGTTAGATACGAAGTGTATGCAATAATACTTTATGAGCTACGTAAAGTGGTGTCACTTTACATACTTATTAAATCAGCATAAAGAAACGTCATTTGCATTTATTTTACGAAACGTTTGATGTTTTTTTAAAAGCTTTTATTTAACTTGCCATGTATGTATACGGCTGAGTAGAATAGATCACCATTTCTTACCGAGGTGTCGTAAAAGGCGACTAAGGTAAGTTGACCCACCGTGTGGTATCCGGCGTAGTAGAATAGACCACCTTTTTTCTTACCGAGCTGTCATAAAAGACGACAAAGTAAGTTGACCCGCCGTGTGGTATCCGGTTGAGAACAATAGACCACCCTTTTTCTTACCGAGCTGTCGTAAAAGGCGATTAAGTTAAGTTCACCCGCCGTGGAGTGACCGGCTGGGTAGAATAGACCGGTAAGGAATGGGGGTTCATTCCTTACCGAGATTTCGTGAAAGGTGACTAAGGTAAGTCGATCTGCCGTGTGATATCCAGTTAAGTATAATAGACCCATCCTCTTTCTTACCGAAATATCGTAAAAGATGACTAAGATAAGTTGATGTCAGACAGGTGGCCGGTCGTAAAATACCTAAATCATGTGACAACATGTTAAAACATGTTGGAGACGATAAGTGATTTCCAAGCGGGCGAAGCCGCTAGCACGAATTAATTATTTTAAAATCAGGGGACATCCATTAATTAAAGAGAGTATACAGGTTTGACGTGCATCGTTACATCGTCTAAATTTAGTATCTCCGATATTTCTCTTGGTAACAATATTTATTTAGTGAGTGAACACTCTGATAATGTCTTGACATTAAATGATAAAAGGCTAATATTGTATCTGTTAACTCAAACGCCTCCTATATCTTATCATAAAAAGAGTTTATGCTAGGTCAATGTCTAAGGGTGGTCTATTCTACTCAGCTGGATAGTAAGTAACGGCCTGTTACAATCCCACTGCTGGGTATAGGCCACTTCTCTCCGTTATTGGATAGAAGGATTGGAGCTAAGACCTACCGCGTTGCTCCAATGCGGATTGGTAGGTTACACATATCACCAGAATTCTCTAGAGATATGCAGGTTTCTTCACGATGTTTTCCTTAAACGAAAAGCGTGTGATAAATTGTAATTGTCCATTAGACACAAGTATTTTATTAGAAAAACTCATTGGTGCCTGTCCAAAGTTTGAACCTATGATCGTTTCTATAGAGTCACACTTTCTCACCTCTAGGCTATCGCAGCTTAAAACAAGCTTTTTTGTTTATAAAACAAAACAAATAAAATTTTATTACATTAATTATTCTTCTAAATTGCAATTATCAATTAGACACATAAGTTTTAACAGAAAAACTCATTGGTGTCTGCCCGGGTTTCAACTCGTGACCTCCTCGAAAGAGTCGCACGGTGTTACCGCTGGGTTACCACAGATTAATGCCTCCTATATCTTATCATAAAAAGAGTTTATACAAGGTCAATGTAAGAGATGACGGTTTATACTTAACCAAATCTCTAATTTTTGTTACGTGACATTGAAATAACCCCAATATATTTTCGATTTGACGTAAGAAATTTTCTATTAAGCAATTAAGATAAGATAATTTATACAATATAACTTATCATCGTGAAAGTCAGTTCTTTATGTCTAAATATGAATAACATTTACAGACAAAAAGTAAAAACAATTGTTTTTGTTATAATTCGTGATAAAGTAAATAACATATATATAATGCTAAATGCAGGACTACCCGTTTTAATAACTGATACATGCCTAATTAGCGGAAGTACAAGGACTACAAACCTCCACAACCGCCACCACAGTACACTACACACATTCACTAACACAAACTCAACAATCGTTTCGCCCCGCAACCGAAGCATCATCAGGAGATAGACTCCACGACCAAATCGCAAAACCTTTTTTTATAATTTTAAACAAAAGTAATAATAAAATTATTTTGCTATATTCTGCGATGAATCGACATCATTCATCGCGAATTATAGCAAAATAATTTTATTATTACTTTTGTATTATGCTCCGCTAAGTAACGCCTGCTTCTATTATATTAACGTAGAGACTACACACATTCACTATCACAAACTCAAAAATTGTTTCGCCCGCAAACAAAGCATCATCAGGAGATGTACTCCACGACAAAATTATAAAGGATATTTAATATCACGAATCCTGTATGTACTAGTTATGAAAACGGATAGTCCAAGGTACATTGAGCGTTAAAATACATATTTTTTACTTACTTTTTCGCGGATTATAGTAAAATAATATTTTCGATACTTTTGTACTATGGATCTCCGCAAAGTAACGCCTAATTCTATAAACATTTATAGACTTAAATACTCTAAAAATAAATTGTGTATATATTCTGAAAGGTAGGCGCCGTGTGGTATCCGGCTGAATAGAATAGTACCACCCACATTTTCTTACCGAGGTGTTATAAAAGGCGACTAAGGTAAGTCGACCCGCCGTGTGGTACCCGGCTGAGTAGAAAGACCAACTTCATTTCTTACAGAGGTGTCGTATAAGGCGACTTAGGTAAGTTGACCCGCCGTGTGGTATCCGGTTTAGTAGAACAGACAACCCTCTTTCTTACCGAGGTGTCGTAAAATACGACTAAGGTAAGTTGACGTCAGGCAGGCGGCCGGTCGTAAAAACGCAGCCAAATCATGTGACAGCATGTTTATAACATGTTGTGCCGACCCCACTTAGAATGGGATAAGGGCAGGAGGATGATGACTCTACAAACATGTAAATTGTGTAAATATTCTGAAAGGTCAGCTTTTTAATATCCTATTTCTGGACGAAATCTTCCCTCTTTAAAGGAAGCTAGATTAGTGCTTAGAACCACTACGCTGTAAATTATTAAGTTACACATATTCCGGGAGTGCTACAAGGATATACAGGTTTCACGGGTTCAAAAACAATGATAAAATAAATATAAATTGGGCACTTAAATTTTTATAACTAATTCACGAGGTTTGAACACGTGACACATATCAAAGTGCAAACATGTCCTTAAAGAAGAGAATGGAAAGTAAATAGCCTAATATAATAATGCTTATGTTATAAAACCTGTTAATATTGTTTAGCCGTCCTATTCGATTTGAACCTGTTTACTGTTTGCCGTTTCCATAATCTGATCGATGTATTAATTGCCATTATATATACATTTCATCATAAATAAACGAAATATAAGCATGCGTAGTGATTTAAAAAATAACAAAATATTTATGGTCATTAAACGTAAGTTGATTTCAAAATTCATGATTTGTAAATAATTATAAGTAACGTACGTTTTGGATGAAAAATTCAATATTTTTTTATCAAAGCCGCTATAATTTATCTCTTTTACGACTCGGCTTCAAACGATAGAATTAACTTAAGTGATCTCTAACATTGAAGGGTCACATTGAAACGTGTGGCAATTTAATAACATACTTGTTTCCTTCATGGTCAATTCATCTTCGGTCAGCAATGACAACGGCCGAGGTGGAGCTGTGCTGAAATTCTTCGACTTCACACCAACAATAACCGGCGCCCGCCATTGCTCCAAAATCTGCAATCGGTGTTCCATATACAAATATTCCTATTTTTTATTGACATATCCGGTTATAGATTATAGATGTCACATTCGAATTTCAAATAACCCTTTTAACACACCTGATAGCCAACACGACGAAAAGGAAACATATTATACGCTTATTATACGCGCTTTTTCTGCAAAGCGTACGAGCAACGATCACCGACTGAACCGGAATATAAACTAGATATAATATTAGCCGCCGGCGTCGGCAATAATACTAGTTATCTCACTCACACGAAGATAATGCCCTGTTATTTGGTAACTAATAAATGTATTTTTAATTACGCACTATTCATTCACTAATGAGTATTAACTATGTCCAAGTGATGTTCTCAATTAAACACCTACGCAAAGAAGCGGCTGTAAACTTGGCTGGAATTTATTTTTGGAGCAGTAACGAGTTGCAACTATTTTTACTGAATGCATGTATGATACAAATAAGCAAAGACACATGACCTTTTAAAACAGGTGTTGACCATATTCTATATAGGTGTTAAAATATTATATTTTATTTTTATTTGTTAATATCATTCGTGGAGTTAAATTGGAATGGATAACGTTTTAATAAAATTGCTCTGAGACATTTTGAAGGCGCTACATTTTTTTTATCAGTTAGCCTCCAGTATTGTTTTAAGATAATAGCTATCAGTTATTTTAAAATAAATAGATTAAAAATATATTCTGATAAATAGATAGATAATATAGATTAAAAATATATTCTGTGTAATGTAAGCAAGTGTAAAAACTTAGGTATTAACATTAAAGCCTGTGTTCTATCCCTTATTGGGCTTTAACTATATCTAAGAAGATATATCTAAAGTCCAATAATGTAAACTAGGTTTGCTAACCCTGCATTATGTGTTTCGTATGGTAGCCGTTATTTTTCTTCTATTTCAATCAATATAACGGTGGGCTTATTACCATTTTTCACCCCCAGAGGATCGATATATTATTTTTATATTATGTGTCCCGCTACGTTTAATTTCTTTGGCGACACGATAAGTATATTTACATTATGAACGTATTATTTTCAATGTTAAGCTAGTATATAAAACAGGTTATAATTACAAATTATTTATTTTAAAAAAATAATCGATTCTTTTAAAAATAAAATTTATTTACTGAAAAAGGTTTAATACTTTCTGCGTAAAACGTAAATACTAATTTATTTGATAGCTGTGTAACATTAAGTTGTCAGCTTTGTTTCTAGAAACATACAGAAAATTCACATATGTTACCTATTACATAGAATTTACCAATATTTTAGGCAAATAATACAAAAATAATTATTATTTATAAATCTCTTCACAATCAATCTTAATATCTTATTAAAGTAAATTTTTATGGAATTTGATTTCAAATTTTCATAAACAGTTATCAAATTAAAAATTGTATTTTTTATGATTGCAAATATCTTTTCTACTTGAAGTTCAATTACACAGTTAAATTTTAATAAAAATTTAAAATATATATTGGCATTGAGATAAATTATTACAAATATACTACACGCGTGATGTACATGTCAAATAATTCATCCGTGATTAAGTAATTTTCAACTTCACGATGAAGTTATTATATACTTATCACACCAGGAAAAGTTGTAAGGTCCGAGCATAGAGTGAAAAAAATGAAATATCAGAAAAGTAACGCCTAATTCTATAAATTATTGAAATATCAGAATATTATTTATTCAATTCAATTCAATTCTTCAATTTATGGCTTCCAGGAGTGTCAAATGACACTATTTACTTCGCCAATGTCACGTAGGGATGGAAGAATCACGTTTATATTTTGATCGGTTAAAATTTTTATTGGTCGGTTTAATTTGACACAGTAGAAATAGGCAGAATTTCAAGTTAATCCTTCACCTAAAACAAAACAGACAACACAATATATTATACTACACATATAAAAATAAAATATATTACTTATTATTTATAAATTATTATAATTTGATATTATTTTTTTTAATAAATTTACATAAATATTTACAATACGGACTAAACACAAGGGTCAGTAAAAACTCTACATTTATGGGACGAGGGATTTTATTAGGGATGAAATTATACAGCGGGAAAAGAAGTTTGGGACACGAAAGTAGGAGATGAGTAACGGTACCTTCATCCAAGCCACATTCACATATGGAGTGATCCCTAATCCTGAGTTTTGCCAAATGAACGGGGGTGCAAGCATGGCCAAGACGTAAGCGAGATATTGTGGATGTGATCCACCTATCAGCATATCTCAGAAAGAAAAACCAAGGTCGTCTTGGAATGTCAGTTTGGATTGCGGCATAGTATTTGCCCTTAACTAATTTTGATGAATCCCAAAATGTGTTCCATGATTTTAACATAAAGGTTTTCGCTAAGGCAGTCAAATCATGGGCTGAATTTTTTAAATAGTCTGGTGATCCAAAACTAGCAGCTGCTTTGGCACATGAATCAGCTGTCTCGTTTCCAGGAATTCCTGAGTGGCCTGGGATCCAGACTAACCACACAGCGATGCCTTTTTGATGACAAGAGAACAACGATTCTCTAATTTTCAAAATAATAGGGTATCTTGATTTACTTCTGAAAGGATTTTCCTTAATGGCGAATAAACAGCTAAGGGAGTCAGTAAAAATAACAGTCTGTTCTATGTTATGGGAATCAGCAAACAGGATCGCTTCCAGCAAAGCGATGGCCTCTCCTGTAAATACTGATGTTTGTGGAGGACATTTGAACTGCAATGATATTTTATATTTCGGAATCCAACAGGCTGCTCCAACAAAGCTTTCCGAAGATAACTTTGATGCGTCAGTATAGATTTGTAAAAAATTTTGCCAGTTTCTAAAGATTATGCTATAAAATTTTTGTTTTGTATCAGGATCTCCTTTGACCAAACCAATATCTGTGATTACCGGAGGGGTAAACACTAGGGCTTTGAAAGGGATAGAGTAAAGAGGATTAATATGGAAGGAATGTAAGGGGAAAGGTAAGTTTGTAAATTTATAAAAACTGTTTAACAAATAGGAGGATGGATTACGAGGTCGGATAACTTGACCTAATTGAGACAATCGTGGCCAAAGAGGATGTGATGAGAGTTGTAACATTTTGCCAACAAAACGATCAGATAGGAATTGGCGACGGATGTGTAATGGAGGGTCAACACATTCTACCTGTAGAGCATTTGTTGGGGTTGTCTTCATAGCGCCCAGAATTATTCTGAGACATCTATGCTGTATTTTATTAAGTTTATCTGAAGCAGACTGAATCATGGGATCTAAAACGTAGGTAGAGAAATCAATGTGACTGCGGACTAAGGCATTGTAAAGTAACTTTAGGGAGTAAGGATGAGCACCCCACCACACTCCCGCAACAGCACGTAAAACATTTATGCCCTTTTCGCACTTTTTGACCAGAAATTCGGTATGGGCAAGTCCGTTTAGTCGGTTGTCAAGAAAAATACCAAGGAATTTAGCTGTATCTACAAAATGAATTTGTTGACCCTCATACAAAAGGTTGATGGGAGGTTGAACTCTTTTTCTGCTGAAGATCACTGCTTTGCATTTGTCTATTGACAACGTCAAACCGTGATTACAAAGCCATTGACCTAAGTAGTAGAGAGCAGAATTAAGATGATGTGATATCTCCTCTATGGAACTTGAGCTGTAATAGAGAGCAATATCATCAGCGTACTGTAGGATGTTGCAAAAGCTATTTACAGACAATTCGAGGTCGTGAGTATATATGCTGTAAAGCAAAGGACTGAGAATAGAGCCCTGAGGGAGGCCTTTCCAGACAGTTCTGGGGGAAATAGAAAGTGACTGATGTTTAACCAGAACAGACCTGCTTGATAACAAGTTACATATGTAATGCACAATCCTCGGAGGTAAACTCAGCTGATGCATTTTATGCCTGAGCAACGGAAGAAGTACATTATCATATGCAGAAGCAATATCAAGAAAGATACCCACGAGGAACTCCCCCTTGCTAAAGGCTAATCGAATGTCTGTAGTAAGAACGCTGAGACTGTCTGTGGTACTCAAACCCTTACGAAATCCGAATTGAAAAGAAGCTAAAATACCTTTACTCTCTAATATCCATTCCAGACGATTTTTTATGAGGATTTCAAAAACTTTCAGTAACGTGGACGATAGTGCTATGGGTCTATATGAATTTGGATTTAAAGGATTTTTACCTGGTTTAATAATAGGGATGATAATTTGAGATTTCCATGAATCGGGAATGAGGCCTGTTTCAAAAAAATTATTATATAAACTAAGAAGGCAGTATTTAGCTTTATTATTCAAATTCATAAGGAAAGAGTAAGGCACACCATCTTCCCCTGGCGTAGAATCCTTCAGGCCGTTAAGAGCAGTCTGAAGCTCGCAAAATGAAAAAGGGGCATCCATTTCGTCTACCATGGCTGCTGGTGAAGGGTGAGTAAAAGAGTCCACATAAGGAACAGTTGGAGGGGCAAGCTTGTCGGCAAAATCTTCAAGCCATTCGGATGGATTATTGGCAGCAGGATCAACATATTCAAGAGAACGTCTGAATCTCTTGATTTTTGTCCATACACTTGACGAAGGAGATCTAGGATTAAGGGACTCACAAAAATTGGTCCAGCAATCTTTTTTCTTTTTGGAGACACATCTTTTTATTTTAGCATTAATCTTTTGGTAAGCATTGAAATTTTCAAAGGACATGCATTCTGAATAAAGTTTCTCTGCTGCAGCTCTTTGTTTAAATAAAACATTGCATTCCTCATCCCACCAGGGAGAGGGAGGCAGCTGATTTTGTTTAAAGGATCTTAAAGGAATGTTAGAATCGGCCGAAAGTAACAGAGAATTAACAAATTGATCATAGTATAACAAAATATCCCCATCAGTTTCAAAATCAGGAAGACTATCCATCAAATCATCAGCGGCTTGCGCATATCCTGACCAATTTGCCTTTTGTAATTTATATTTTAATAATGGACTGTGACTTAATTTTGGTGCGGATCTGTTGTTGAACGCAAGTACAATGGGAAAGTGGTCACTACCATGAGTACTGGACAAGACTTTCCAGGATAATTGAGAGGCTAAGGATGGAGACGAAAGGGAAAGGTCTACCGCGGATTTTGGATTCTGAGAGGGATAAACTCTACGAGTTGGAGAGCCATCATTGAGTATGCATAAATTTACATCCTCAAAAATGTCAACCAACGGAGAAGCAAATCCATCACAGTAATAACACCCCCACATAGTGTGATGGGTATTAAAATCCCCCATAACTACTATAGGAGTAGGAACGGAAGATAAAATAGAATTTAGATCTGGAATAAGAGACAAGGAAGGATGAGGAACATATAGAGAAAGAAAAGAGATATTTAAAGCCCTCACAGCCACAGCATTAATCTGTTGACTGTGAGGAGGGAGAGATATAGAAGAAAATGGAACAGAGTGCCGAATAAAAATGGCACTACCTGCATACCCATCACTTCTGTCATCCCGCAAACAGGAAAAACCTGGAATCCGAAATCGGGAACCAGGTCTAAGCCAAGTCTCCGAGATGGCCAAAATAATGGGATTATGCAGGTTAATAAGTGACATAAGATTTTGTTTTTTATGTTGAAGACTCTGACAGTTCCATTGAAGTAATACTATTGGGTCCATTATTTAGGATCTGAAAAAGTTGGGATAAGTTATGTGCAACGTTGGGCGGTAACGGAATTTCACTACATGGTCGGACAATATTCAACAGAAATTCCGAAAGGGATTCTAGAAGCTTGTTTTGTGGAGGAGAAGAGCCATTTTGAATTACGCTGATGGCGCACCCATTAGAGAGAGAGGAAGATGGAGTAGAAATGATGTCTTGATGAGTTGCACTGTTATATCCCTTTGCCACGGGTGCACGTGGACGGGGTGTGTGGAAAACCGTTTTGCGATAAGATTTGGAGGGAGATGAGGTATTTAATGGGATTGGATGATTGTAAGCAGGAGGACTAAACATTTCTTTGGCAATCTCTGCATAAGATCTGCGAACAGGAGGATAACGAGACGATGCCTCTAAGTACGGTATATTTTCATCGGACATAGCTAATTTTATTGAGTGCTGCCGCGAGAACTCTGGGCAACTCTTATCAGAAGCGAAATGAGAGCCAGAGCAATGTAGGCATGTAGATTTTTCTTTACTCACTTCACAAGAATCGCCAGTATGAGGTTGGGTGCACTTAAAGCACCTGGGCTTGGATCTACATTGTGCTTTAATGTGTCCAAATCTACAGCAATTGAGGCATTGAATCGTAGGGAATTTGTAGGTTTCTACAGGAAGAGAGGTGTAAAATGAGTAGACTTTTGAAGGGAGCATTTGACCTCTAAAGGTCAATACTACTGATTGGGTAGGAACCCAGGTGACAATATCCTCTTTAAATGTTTTACGATTAAGCCGCCTGGCTTTTAAAACCTGGCCACAACCAGCAGGGAGCTCCAGGGACTCCACCAATTCCCCCATAGACCAATCCACAGGGACTCCTTTAATTAACCCCATCCGAGTAATATTGTAAGTGGGGATAACCGCTTTATACTTAGCAAGTTCCAAAAGCTGACAATTTAAAAAGTTATTTGCATCCTGTACGGTTGTGAATTCCACGCTGATCTTATTGCGTCCTAAATTTTTGATACCATCATTAGCAATATTCTTTACCTTGTTTTTATGGAGAAACTGACCAAACGTGATAGCACGGATGGTAGTTCCAGCAGATGGATCGGATATTTCCCTAGACACATGAATTATAAAGGGACCCTTATCGTTTTCGGAGTATGCTAAAGGACCATCAGAAAAAGAAGGATGGGTATAAATAGTTTGGACAGACGGAGAGGCCTGGGTCGGATCTATTATAGTCTTTTTATTAGTAGAATCAATATTAGTAACTTCTACGTGACGTTTACGCGTCGATCCACCGGGATCAGGGGGTTTATCAACCTCCATCATAAGATCGACAACAATAAACACTAAACAAGCTTACCACCACCAATTAAAAAACAATAAAACACACAAACACTGACTATTTCGTAAATAAACAACAAAAACAACAAAAATTATCCGCGCCACGTGTGTCGACCAAAGCCAACGCAAGCGAAGTCCCAGAATATTATTTATAGGAGAACTTAACAAACAATATTGGCAACTTTAGTTGCTTCTGTCAATTCAGCTGTCTTTGACATTTAAGCGCACGACGTTTCTCGAATCTTGCGAAGAAATAACGAATAGTTCCAACTTCAAGCCGAACTCGGAATTTATAAGAGAATCCTATTATTTGGCGAATAACTTTGCGAAGCCAATAGAATATATCAGTCATAAATAGTGGTCTAAGTGCCGGTTGTGTATGTAATTTATACTAAATTCGCAACAGCCGCAGAACCTTAGATTTTGAATTGAAAAACGCCACTCATTACGACCTCGTGTACGCATTGTAGGCTGAGACATGGCCAAATGGGGCGAAGGAGACCCTCGCTGGATAGTGGAAGAGCGGCCAGATGCAACGAACGTAAATAATTGGCATTGGACGGAAAAGAACGCTGGTCCGTGGTCGAAAGAACGATTGACAGAACTTCTAAGTGATTTAAAAATAGCCCAAAATAGTATAAATTGTAAGATTACAGAAGTCGCGCAAATCAATGGCGAGGCGACAGCAAACAATAGGAAAGGAAAGTTGATATTTTTTTATGAATGGGACATTAAACTTAAATGGGAAGGGTTGCTGGCCGGAGCTGCTGATAAGGTCAAAGGAGAAATTCATATCCCTAATTTATCTGAAGAGAATGATGTCAGTGAAGTTGATGTAAGTAATCAACAAAGTTACTTATTTTACAATGATTTATGGTTAAGCATCTCTACCTTCTGGACGAGAGTGGCAAGAGATAGAGTTCAATGGAAAGTGTTGGAGGAGGCCTATACCAAAAGGCACACCGAGCTAAGAGATTTCTAATAATCAACAAAAAAAACAGTTCAATTCATGTTGTTCGAAATAAAAGGCTTATTCATCTTCCTGCCCTTATCCCACTCTAAGTGGGGTCGGCACAATATTTTATAAACATGCTGTCACATGATTTGGCTGCGTTTTTACGACTGGCCGCCTGCCTGACGTCAACTTACCTTAGTCGTATTTTACGACACCTTGGTAAGAAAGAGGGTGGTCTATTCTACTAAACTGGATACCACACGGTGGGTCAACTTACCTTAGTCACCTTTTACGACACTTCAGTAAGAAAGAAGGTTGGTCTATTCTACTCAGCCAGATACCACACGGATAATGATGTAAGTAATCAACAAAGTTACTTTTTTAAGTACCTCTACCCTATATAGTTCAAGTACCTTTACCCTAAATAGTTTAGTGGTATACTTTTAATTTGACTTTCTGTCTTCATAACAATCTCTTTCAAAATATAGAATCAGATGAATGTAAGAAGCTCTGTTAATTGATATTACTTGGGTGAGTGAGCTGTGCTTAGTAATTTTCTGCAAAATAAAAAAACAAAAAAAAATTAAGAATTATTGGCTAGGTAGAGCTCAATCCTAGGTATTTTCATTTCTCGAGACTGCCCGTTACCCGAATAAACTACACTGACTTGACAATTTGTGGCAAAAATAGTGTTACATTTAATGTTAGTATTTTTTAATGCCCAACATCTAGCTAGATCGATTTTTCTCCCCCAAAACTCCCTACATGCTGAATTGCAGGAAAATCAATGGAGCCGTTTCTGAGATTCTAGAAAAAATATATACATATATACATACAAGATTAACTCATTTAAATATTAAATATAACATTTTTTATAAATTCTTTTATTAGTGGTTTTCCACCTACTGTTGTTCATCTTCTTCTCTATATTTTTGGATTCTCAAGATATTGGTGTACATTTGGATTGTTAGATGTTGCCTACAGGTTGCACATATTAAAGCTTACAAGAGAATTCTGATTTTTTAATATACTTATTACACATCTATTAGCCTTAATATTTAGGAAGATGGCATATAAATAGATCTCAGAATGAAATGTTTAATGCAATCTTACAGATGACTGTCACAATTAAAGGAAGTGGCGATGAAGCTCAGAGGGTAAAGGCATTCATGCACAATGTGGGAAAAGGCGAGATCCGAAAACAGCTATCTGAGTACCTTCGAAGCTTGAAGGAGGAGTTCTCTAAAGGTCTGATCCTTCCTAAGAAAGGTGAAGAGACAGTCAAACCCGACAATGTATCCACCATAACGAGTGGTTTCAACAAGAAAATCAATATGGAACCTGTGATATCTTCTCAGAAGAAACAAGTCGGTTGTAAATTAGATACAAAGAATATAGAACTGTCTGAAAAGTTCCAATGTAGGGCGCAGGAGTTCTATGATGCGATGACTCGAATAGAAATGGTGACAGCGTTCACTCAAGGTCATGTTAAGATGGAGGCGGAGAAAGGCGGCAAGTTTTGGTTGTTTGGTGGCAATGTTACTGGTGAGTTCAAGGAGCTGGTTCCTGGAAAGAAGATTGTCCAGTACTGGAGATACAAACAATGGCCGGATCAACACTTTTCTGAAGTCACATTTATTATCGATGAAAAGGTATTTTCACCTTTTTACATTTATTACCTTTTAAAAAAAGAAACGGTTACGGGGCGAAACAATTGTTGAGATTGTGGTGGTGAATGTGTGCAATGCTTGTGTATCGTTGTGTTATTGGTGGCAGGTAGTGCATGAGTTTTTACAAATTCTGCATGTATCAGGGATGAGAACGAATAGTACACTCTATCTATATTTTCTTGTATTGTAGATTATGGAAAAATAATATTTTCATTAGTTTTGTATTATGGACCTCCGCAAAGTAACGCCTATTTCTATAAAATACCTTTTAGAGAATTTACATTCATACACTACAGTTTTATAATTATTTGTATAATACACACAAACCTCCCCTGCCGTCACCACAATACACAAGCACTACACAAGTTTAGTATTACAAACACGACAATCATTTCACCCCACAACCTAACCGAGATAGAAGCACTACACACACCCACTACCACAACCTCTACGATCGTCTTGTGATACGTGGCTTGTCCTGTATGTATGTGGTATTTGATTGTTGCCTGCTTCATAGACTCAGCATTGCATATATTCTCTTAACTAACGTGGATTACATCAAAATAATTTTATTGTAACTTCTGTACTATGGAGTTTCGCAAAGTAACGCCTGCTTTTATAAATCATGTAACAAGTTTGTTACACGTTCGTATTTCATTAACTTACAGGAAGACCACACGCTAGTAACCCTGAAGCAGGAGTTGGTGCCAACTGGTGAGGTGGACCAGACCAGAGACAACTGGAAGCGCTACTACTTTGACAGCATCAAACGGGCTTTCGGCTTTGGCGCATTCCTGTGATGGTGATATAGCTTAGGCTAATTAGGTAAGATTTTACTATTTATGATTGATTTTAAAGTTTATTCCCTTCCCCCCAGAATCCAAAAACTCTGTAACTCAAATACACAACCTCTATAACTTAAGTTAATAATAGCCAATGTTGACCCTCAATAACTTAAAGAAATGTTACGACACACTATTAAACTGTTACTGTTAAACTATCTGCCAGTCCCAGTAATTTCGAATGGTATGTGCAAATTAAAGAAAAACTCAGAATTTATTACTTGCACCTATTCACATGATCTGTTCAATTTTCGATTTGTCGAGTTTCAAATGATCTGTTAGAAACAATATTTCATCATTCATCTTTTGAAACTGTAGTTGAAGGGGTGGTTAGAATGAAGTGATATAAAAATACTGTAAATTCATTAAAACAAAAGATATTGGCAGACTTTTTCTATAGACTGAACTTAAAGAAATTCCCATTTTTACCCTTCATGTGTATGTATTATTTTCAACTCCGATACAAATACATAGTATAAACTCACGACCATCATGACAACTCTTTTTATCAACCTTCCCCATTCTCTTTATCACAAACCCTTGTTAAGTTAAAAATTTTAACTTAAACATTATGTGCTTCACTTGGATTTTAACTTATCTAGGTTGTACTGTAAAAGAAGAGTACTTTCATTAAAATAAAAATCTTTCACTCGTATGTTCCAGAAACAATTGTACCACTAAGAATGAAGTATAACTTATGCACCCCACTGCGATTGTCTCGTGAACGCGACCTGTGATGAAATCATAATTCTCAGTCAAATGCTTTCAAGTATTACTTGCTTGAGTTTGGATATTGCAATGCGATCAGCTGAAATGAATTATTGAAATATAAAACAGCTTTCCCCAGTTATTGTGTTATCAATTTAATTTATGGATATTTCCAATAAAATATATTAGGATTTATGTGTTTTATTTTATACGAAACTAGCAATCCTGGCGATTGCTAGTTTCGGATCCGCCCGCGTGGAAAGATTAATACTGTAAAATAGCATTTTAATAACCATAAAAATGGTTAAAGTGGGTTAACCTTAAAAGTTAAATATATGCTGTCGCGGACTTTTATTTAGAACTTTTAGAGGGGAACTATTTTATAATACATGATTTTTTAATAACTTTCAACGTTTACTTAACGCACGCAAGGAAAGCTTTAAACTTTGCCGTTTTCGTAACATATTTTATTATTGCTCCGCTCCTATTCATATTAGCGTGATGTTGTATAGCCTATAGCCTTCCTAGATGAATGGACTATCTTACACTCAAAGAATTTTTCAAATCGGTCCAGTAGTTCCTGAGATTAGCGCGTTCAAACAAACAAATAGATACTATTTGATAATGTAAGATCAGTAATAACGAAACCCTGAAAAAGAAATCTACATATGTCTAGATAATTCTAGGGATAATCCCTAGAATATATCTAAAATAAAATAAAATATCCCAGTGCTGGGCATAGGCCTCCTCCTTCATAAGACCTTCCACGCTACTCCAATGCGGATTGATAGGTTATATATGTATATCCCCAGAATTTTATAGAGATATACAGATTTCAGGTTTTATACAGATTTCCACACAATGTTTTCTTCCGAAGGGTTTAGTCCAATGTTCGGTTTTATGTAAATTGTACTGAAGAGGTCGTAGAGTTGTAAAAAAACTTGCCTGTCTGGAGCTTTAGTCACCTCGTAAAGCAAGATTGTTACACTAATATAATGTACTAGAGAATTGTAGATCTATAAAAATACAAAAAAAAATCAGCGACAGCATGTCTCTATCTCTTATGGTTAACTCACAATAACTACTTTTATGTACATCTACCTATACTTATTATAAAAAGACTGCAACAATTTAATTTAGAATAAAATGTCGGGATTTTCACACGGGATAAACTTTGTGATACACTGACATTTACGTGGGCGAAGCCGCAGGCATAGCTAGTATTTTATAAAACAAATAAAATTTTATTACATTAATTTTTTTCAATCGATGGATGTCCACGACATAGGTCTCTTGATCGTCGTGTGGGTATCCCACCCACAAGATACGATCTGCCGTTTGGATCCCCCAGCCCTTTGCGACTTTGAGTTCGTCAGTCCACCTCGTAGGGAGTTTACCGACACATAAATTTTGACAAATAATTGATTTCCAGTTTTTGAAATAAAATAGAAACATTTAGGTTTCAGAAAACAATATCCTTAAAATATGTAGCGTGTTAACCAACACTTCTTTCTGTTTCCCACACCCGATCAACTATCTAAGAGCCTCTTAAAGAATTAGTGTAGAGATCGGCAATATTTAGCGCGTTCCATTGTATAAAATGTATATACCTTTTCTTAAAAATGGTGCAGAAGCAATTGATGTAATAAAAATATAACTTTAATCCTTTTTATTTTCAAATCAAATAAGTATAAGCCAAAACAATATAATTACAGCCCATGTTATATGTAAATTATGATTTAAATAGAGACTATCATATAACTAGCTGTGCCTACAGCTTCGCCCGCATAGAAATCACTGTCACAAAGTTTTTCCCGTGTAAATTCCGATCACGCGGGAAATTTTATTTAATATACTGTTAATCTAAATTTCTTCAAGATCTTTTAGTACAAACCGTATAAAAATCCATTCAGTAGATTTTGAGAAATTCGATCACATAGAGACAGACAGTTTTGAGGACTTAATAATATGTATAGACTATTCTTGCGGTTTCATCTGCGAAGAAATCGATATATTTAACTCACAATAACTTTATGAACATTCATAAAGTTATTGTGAGTTACCCATAAGAGATAAGCGACATGCTGTCGTGCACTTTTTTGTAGTATTTTTGTAGATCTACAATTCTTTAGTGTATCTATACTTATTTATGCGGCGCACGCGAAAATCTCTTAGCCGGAAAGTTTTTTTTGCAACGACGCGACGTCTTCATAATAATTGCAAATTATAAAAACTTAAGCGTGACTTGATATAGAAACTATTTTCTATAAAATTACCTTATTAATTATTGATGTATTATCATTAATTACAAGTTAATGTATCATGAGCAAAGTCTAAATAACTGGTTAATTCTTTGTTTATAGCTCTAATGACTACATATTAAAATATACCATTCAAAACATTTTAATAATAATCTACTTTCTTTGAAGTGTAGCGGAAAAAAGATATGTTACGCATACAAAAGCATAAACAAGCCGATTTCTATTACGATAAATGGCGCATAAAAATATCATAGGTCTTTTAATATTGCTCTACTATCGATGTCATTCCCGACATATTTGTACAGATATTGGCATTTTGATAAATAATGGTTCACTTTTAAGGTTCCGTAATCTAATGGCAAAGACGGATCTATTTAATATAGTTTAAATAAAATTATAATAAAGAAAATTGTGGCGCTTTGTTCAACAACTTTCGTATGTACATAAATATAAATAAATAATAAATAAATATATGGGACACATACACACGCGGCCGTCGGTCCCCAAAGTAACTAAATACTTGTGTTATGGATGACAGATAACTGGTGAATATATACTTATATATTTTTAAATACATACTTAATTACATATATACACTCAGGCTCAAAGACCAACAAATTCATTTATAAAAAATGTTGGCCCTCGGCGGGAATCGAACTCGCGACCCGCGGAGCTGAAGGCAGGGTCACTATCCACTGCGCCAACGGGCCAGTCAAAGTACATGTATATTAAGATTAATTTTTCACTTTTTAATTTGATGAAACTGAAAAATGTGTTTTTTATTTTTTATTAAAGTACATATTTACATTTGTTTAGTAATGTTGATTGTATAAAAAAGGCTCAAAATTGAGTTAAAAGGTTACATATAGTCGAAAATAATATAATAGCGTGTAAAATAGGACAGCGGACAAAAACTATTTTATTGACACTAAATTAATTTGGAACTAGCGGTCCGGCTACGTTGCTGTGGCTCAATCTGGTTTAGATTTCCATCGAAATAAAACTGTCATTGATAGTTATAAATTGATTACCAGCAAATATTATAGGATCATCGGCCAAGTCATTCTAAACATTGTCTAAATATTTTATTAAAATCTATCTAGCCATTTCTGAATGTATAAAATACATACAGCAGACATTCATTTTTATACGGTAATTATAGTTTTTTTTTACAAAATCTTTCAAATTTAGGTAAGTGTTCACCATTGAACAAGTTAATGATGGCCTACAATGAAATAAACTACAGTGTTGTTGACATTTTCCACGATTCTAGTTATAAGAATAAAATTCAATCATATTTTTTTTTATATATTTAAAATTTTTCTATTATTTTTTGTAGTACTTTATTTATTATTATTATATTTATTATTTTTTTACTATTCAGTTTTAGTTCAGAAATATTTTAAAATTTTATTTTTTTGCTTTTACTGTGTTCCGTAACCAATGTCTATTTTTACTATTTTTGAATGCCTGTAATAGTATTTTAAATAGATTAAGACTGTATGAATTACATGTAAAAAACAAAAATGTATGTTAATACTATTGGCATATCTTACTAAATAAATAAATCTTCGTTCTCTAGAGATTTTCAGTACTACTTTCACAAGTTATCTTTATGTTTAAAAATTTCTAACAAAGCATGTACGGAACCTTCTAACATTTAGGACTTGTTTTGGCTTGTCTTTGTTTTATTAACGCATATCAGTTGACCTATGCTACTATACGATCAATGTGTGTATCCTTTATCGACCTCATTCGTTAGTCACTTGTTTACACTTCAAGCGAACATGCGATTTCCGTGGTTGTATTTGTTTTTGCAAACGGTAAGTAAAAAGAAAATTACTTTATATATATTAAGAGTATTCCATTTAAATACTGATAAAGTAAAAGTAAATATTATTCAGTTTATATACCATAGACTATACAAGTAAACTATTATAGTGACGTCATAGAGTTATTATATAGGGGAGTTATATACGCGTCAAGTGAGTCTCGCAACAAATATCATCATTGTCCTACCCTTATCCCACTCTAAGTAGGGCCGGCACAACATGTTATAAACATGCTGTCACATGATTTGGCAGCGTTTTTACGACCGGCCGCCTGCCTGACGTCAACTTACTTTTGTTGTATTTTACGACACTTCGGTAAGAAATGAGGTTGGTCTATTCTACTCAGCCGGATACCACACGGTGGGTCAATTTACCTTAGTCGCCTTTTACGACACCTTAGTAAGAAATGAGGTTGGTATATTCTACTCAGCCGGATACCCCACGGCGGGTCGACGTACCTTAGTCGCCTTTTACGACACCTCGGTAAGAATCATTTCTTACCGAGGTGTCGTACACCCTCATGGGTGGTCTATTCTACTTAGCCGGATACCACACGGCTATCGCAACAAATAATGAGAAGAAAGATAAAACTTATATACTTATCTTTGTCTAATCACGCATAAAAGAGAGAGACAGACTATCCCTCTATAGTCGTACTATATACATATCTATTGGCTTATATATGAAAGGTAAACTAATTTATTATGATAAATATATTAAATACTTTCAAAGCCTTCACCATCTTCTTGTCTTATCCCCTTATTATCCCACTCTAAGTGGGGTCAGCACATGTTATAAACATGCTGTCACATGATTTGGCTGCGTTTTTACGATCGGCCGCCTGCCTGACGTCAACTTACCTTTGTCGTATTTTACGACACTGGTAAGAAATGAGGTTGGTCTATTCTACTCAGCCGGATACCACATGGTGGGTCAACTGACCTTAGTCGCCTTTTACGACACCTCGGTGAGAAATGAGGTTTGTCTATTCTACTCAGCCGGATACCACACGGCGGGTCGACTTACCTTAGTCGCCTTTTACGACACCTCGGTAAGAATCATTTCTTACCGAGGTGTCGTACACCCTCATGGGTGGTCTATTCTACTTAGCCGGATACCACACGGCTATCGCAACAAATAATGAGAAGAAAGATAAAACTTATATACTTATCTTGGACCGTTGACTGACTGGCCCGTTGGCGTAGTGGGTAGTGATCCTGCCTTCAGCTCCGCGGGTCGCGGGTTCGATTCCCGCCGAGGGCCAACATTTTCAATAAATGAATTTGTTGGCCTTTGAGCCTGGGTGTATATTTGTATTAAAGTATGTATTTAAAAAATATATAAGTATGTATTCACCAGTTGTCTGTCAGCCATAACACAAGTATTAAGTTACTTACTTTGGGGGTGGACGACCGTGTGTGTAAGTGTCCCATATATTAAAAAAAAAAAAAATATTAATATTTATCTTTGTCTAATCACGCATAAAAGAGAGAGACAGACTATCCCTCTATAGTCATACTATTTACATATCTATTGGCTTATATATGAAAGGTAAACTAATTTATTATGATAAATATATTAAATACTTTCAAAGTCTTCACCATCTTCTTGTCTTATCCCCTTATTATCCCACTCTAAGTGGGGTCAGCACATGTTATAAACATGCTGTCACATGATTTGGCAGCGTTTTTAAGATCGGCCGCTTGCCTGACGTCACTTACCTCAGTCGTATTTTAGGACACCGCGGTTAGAAAGAGGGTGGTCTATTCTACTAAACCGGATACCACACGGTGGGTCAACTTACATATTTTTGGAAATAATAAAGTCCTATTTCTGAAAATATTATACAATTATTTTGTTATAATACACGTTTGTTAAGATAATCTATGTAATGCTAAGTGTAGGTTGCAGATAACGTTCACATAACTTAAACATGTAGAACCAGTAAACACATATCACACAATGTCACCAACAACACACAAGCACTACACACACTCACTACGACAATCTTTATGATTGTTTCTTCCCTTAACCGAAGCATCATCAGAAGGATAGGCTTCATGACAAAATAATGCGCCTCATCGCCCGAATAAGCATTTTTATATACAATTAGTTCAACCCCCACCATTGATTTTTTCTCCAAACACTTGTATCAAACTGGAGTTAGAGATTTTTTTGTTCGTTATTTTAATTATTCTTTTTAATTTTACTGACAAAATGGATTTTAATTCAGGAAATGAAAATCTATTATTGAATTTAATTTGTAGGTGTTATGGGAGAGTGGTATCTGTGCTTCTTATTATGGAAAATATCGCATGGTAAGTAATTAAAGTTTATCTGCGTAGATTAGTATAACAATAAATTCAAATTCAAAATATTCTTTATTCAAGTAAACTTGTTAATTTTTATAATTTCACTGGCCATTTGGCGCAGATGTTTCAGCTCCAGGTATCGCGGATTCGATTCCCGCCGAAGGCCAACATTTTCTACAATTTGTTGGTTCTTCGAGTTTGTGTGAGTTCTATATATTTAAGTATTTACTTTAAATTATATATGTATATATTCACCAATTGTCTGTCACCTATAACAAAAGTATTAAGTTACATTGAGGACGTATGACTGTGTGTGTAACTGTCCCATATATTTATTTGACGATTTATCATTCTCTTATCCCACTCTAAATGGGGTCGGCACAACATGTATTAAACACGTTACGTGTAAAGTGTAAGTAGTTTTTACGACCGGCCTGGATGACGTCAACTTACCTTAATTACCTTTTACGACACATCGGTTAGAAATGACGTTGTCTATTCTACTCAGCAAGATACCACACAGCAATTACTTAAGACTATTTAACCTTTTTTAATTTAAGCAGCAATTTACTATCACATGCCAACATTGTATACTGGGTTATATGTTAATATAGGATTCTCTTCTAGGATTAAGCAAAAGCTATCAGTTAATTTCACTTACATTATTCACAGTGCAACAAATGGAGCTGTGTGAATCGTAAATTAAATTTCATTGACGAACTACCGCCAATAAGTGTGTACAAAGATGTTTTAAAGGACCGATTGCCTCATCATTGGCACGATGTTGTGGACACCGCAGTAGATCACTGCTATTCTATAGATCTCAACAAGAAATACAGTAATACATGTCCTGGCCAATGTTTGATGCAATGCGTTATGCAAAAGTTTGTTGAGGTACGTAAATTTTTTGTTTAAGTTAATTAATATCTTATCCATATACAGCTGAGCTGAAAAGTAATTTTAGAGAGAATAAGTAACTCATAATTCAAATTATCCTTTAATAAATTAATAAAGAATAGAAGTGCTTTTGAATCGTCAATTCTACTGCTGGTTCGGAAAGCTGTTCCTACTTAAAAGAGCCAGCAATAAACTCGGGGGTACTTCTATTATAAAAAAATAATTTAATTAATTTAAAGTCAAATAGTAAATTCAGTCAAAGAGTTCATTCAAATTCAAATTATTCTTTATTCAAGTAAACTTGTAAACAAGTGCTTTTGAATCGTCAACTCTACTGTTGGTTCGGAAAGATTACCGAGAAGAGCAAGCAATTTTCAAATAGCAAAAGCTATTTTCAAAATATAATCCTTATAGTTACATTTCGTCATTAATAACTTGTGCAGGGTCAAAGAGTAACTATAGCCTATATCATCTATGTAATGCTCAGAATAATAGGCTTCCTGTATTACCCTCCTTTTCTCTTACATGTCGTCATCGAAATGTTGTTCTTGGTTAGAGAGTAGGTGTTTTTAGTAATTTTTTAGTAGGTATATTATTTTTTAGTAGTAGTATCTAGGTATTTTTATCATTTATAACATCATAACCCAATAGTATTACAGGTTTTCGTTATCATCCTTTTTAAATATTTATTTTAAACTGTTGCAACTAGCATGAATATGTGCAAGGAGGTGTTTTAAGGAGCAATTCTGTGAAGTTGCGTGTGTATGTATGTGTGTGTGAGAGAGACATAGGGAGAGTGTATGTCTATTGGCATATAAAAGGTCTAATGTTAACCTAAACCTTTATTTTAGTCATGCCCTACACTGGATTTGCAAGCTAGCAACGCTTGTGCTAGAGTTACTACAACCGCTGATTCCACTTATATGTTTGCACAAAGGTACGTAAGTAAGTAAAGTAGCGGCCTGTTACTATCCCACTGCTGGGCATAGGCCTCTTCTCTCCGTTATTGGAGAGAAGGATTGGAGCTAAGACCTACCACGCTGCTCCAATGCGGATTGGTAGGTTACACATATCTCCAGAATTCTCTAGAGATATGCAGGTTTCCTCACGATGTTTTCCTTCACCGAAAAGCGTGTGATAAATTGCAATTATCAATTAGACACATAAGTTTTAATAGAAAAACTCATTGGTGTCTGCCCGGGTTTGAACCCATGATCGTCTCTAGAGATTCACACGGTCGCACCGCTAGGCCATCAAAGGTACGTAAATATATCATAATATGGGTGTAAGAGCTAAACCAGGCAGTATTTACCAATGTCAATTAAATTAAAAACTATCCGCTTATCAAAACGTTGACAGACATAACAAATTATAATTAATAATACACGTAACAAACATTACCTAATATTTAACATATTTTAATTAATACTTTATTATCTTTATTTAATTTAATTGGCGATGGACGGCGGCGTTTATTGGCCCATATATTGTTTTATTTATTATTAATGTATGAAACATAATGAACTAAGATAATTTTTCATTTACAGTCGTTATCAGAATTTGTCGCAAAATCTCCCAACTGAAAGTCAGTCGGCTACCTCCGTGCAAAATGTAAGTTTTTTATTCTGATTATAAAACTAGATTAATACTAAACATGTTTATAAAAACTGCGGACACATTACTACACTACTATCGAAGAGTCGCTGCCCGCGGGATAATGTAATGTTGAAACAGGACGCCTATATGTTGCGCTATTAGGATTTCAATAAAACAATCCACACAAAATTCAAAAAATTTCTTTAGTAGTTACGATGTCACAAACATACATAAAACTAAGCAAAAGATAAACCATTTATTTTAATTTTTCAGTACTTCAATACGAAATGCTGTAATATCCCAGAGTTGTTCAACGAAAGTTTGCTTATTGAGTGCGGATTTAAGGAGTTCTTACACTATAATGAGCGTGAGTCATTGCATGACAATAAACCTACGATACAGGTAAATATCTATATTTCCCAGTCATAAAACAATTTTAAAATTCATAAGAAAAGTATCCTACTGCCGATAATATTGACCTTTGCAAAATAACTATAGCAAAAGTAGTAGATTTTCTGAAATAAAATGAAAATTTAAAATTTTTCCCTTTAGCCCCTGAAAATATAATCTCTAGTATCCAGAAGATTTTCCCTCATGCTTTTGTTACGGTTGTGTCAGGGTTTTGAACCCTGGGCAGGCATCAATGAGTTCAAACTTGTGTGTACTTGAAATTTGCATTTTATCACACGCTTTCCGGCGAACAAGGACACAACGAGGAAATCTGTATATCTCTGGAGAATTCTGGGAACATAAGTAATCTAGCAATCATCGCACACATCATCATTACAATCTAGAATCGAAGCAGTGGAATGTTCCAACCCTCCTCGACAAAAATCGGAGAGAGAAGGCCTATGCCTATAGGATAGTAACAGGCCATTACTTTTGTTACCGTTTGTGTGACAATTTAAATCAAAAATACTGTCTCATTATTCGATATACATGTTTTTAAGAAAAGGCTTTCTCCCAATTTCACTGATACTAAATCTCCTGGAAATATGATTAAATGTCCTGCAATTTGAATCGAATTAAAAAAAAATGTAATTCTATTTAATCTATTTCAGCCTACTACGGAAAAACTTGATGTTGTGAATTCATCCTGCGTAATTACAAGCGAAAGTAAAAACCAAGAGGTAATATTTCTACTAGGTATATTCGTTCAATTTATACTAAAATGTTTGTATTAGGTATATAATACGGTTTTTCATCACCATGTATCAAAAAGCGTTTATTTCAGAACCAAGATCCGTTGGATTGCTGTGACCTGAATGACTTTATTCGCCCCGAATGGAGATCAGAGTGTGCATTTAAAATGACATGGGACGATAAAAGTAGACTTATTATACAAAATGATACTACTGAAGTTATAACTACTACGACCGAGAGGGCGCGTATTAATGAAACTGTTGTCAAACAAGTACCAATTTCAGTAAGTACTTTTCTTTGTTTATTTCTTCTTCTTCTAAAATATATGAATAAAATTTCTACTTATCTTCTTGTTTGATAGATAGAACTCTTCATACAATCTTGTATTCTTTGGATTCAGCAGCTTCCTGCAAGATATTAAGGTCGTTGGGTAGAGATTTAACCATAATGGGAACCCTATCGTTTATCGACGCGTGGTCACCACCCTTTCTTAAGACACATATCGTTTCTTTGTAATAAGTACCACCACCATTTCAGCTTCGTGATACGATTATATTGCATTGATTTTGATTTAATACAGCTCTCTCCATTTATAAACTTTCTTATAAGGGACTTAGTTACCGACAAAGCTTCGAATCCATTAGTAATAACGCGCAACACTCACTATTTGATCAGTCTTTAAGTATTAAAGGATTTTTCATGCAGTAAGCTAAATAGTGAGTAGCCAAGTTAGCAGTGAAGCTCATTAATTTCAAAAATGTACTGTGTATTGACGTAAATCGTATCGGTATAAGTTCAACGTTGTCTAGTGTATTTGAAATTTTATATTTTTATCACCTTTATAACCTATAAACACTTACTCCTAGTTATACGTCCTTTGAAGAGATTTCCATGTCACACGATCTTGTGCCATTTCAATCTTTTTGAGGACTATTTTCTTACTCTAACGACGTTGCGTTGTCTTGTACGGGGTCATTTTTCAACACTTTAAAATTGAGCCCATTGTTTCGTATTACTATGTGGCCCATGCATTAAAACCTCAGCTTTGTGAAATAATCTTTAAATATATTACTAAGTATTTTAACTTGGTAATATATAAGCAGTAGCTTGGTATAATAAGTGGCTTAATAATAGTTAATATTCCTTTTCAGTGTGAGAAATTGCAATGTGTCTTTGGAAAACTAAACATCGTATCACAAGCCGGGGTCGTAGACAAGAAGGCCTATGCTGATCTATTGGATGACATGATCAAAATGCATCCAATATTTACCTATGCTATAAATAAGGTTCAAAGTATTTGTTTGAGAAGACCTCTTCTGGGTTATGACGGTGCATGTGAAATTCACAAGCTGCTGAGTTGTACGTTCGACGTACTTTCTGAGGTAAGTGCGTAGTATTTCTTATGACTAGGTGGATAACCACTGACTGTCCATAGTTCATGTTCATACAACTTTAACCATCATGAGACCTATGAAGAGGTGCATACACCTCTTCATAGGTCTCATGAATGAAATGTATGACAAAATAAATAGAATTTCCTAGTTTAATTATATTTTAAATAATAATAAATAAAATAATAATAAATATATGGGACACTTACACACACGGTCGTCCGTCCCCAAAGTAAGTAACTTAATACTTGTGTTATGGGTGACAGACAACTGGTGAATATATACTTTTATAATTTTTAAATACATACTTAAATACAAATATACACCCAGACTGGAAGACCAACAAATTCATTTATAGAAAATGTTGGCCCTCCGCGGGAATCGAACCCGCGACCCGCGGAGATGTAGGCAGGGTCACTACCCACTGCTCCAACGGGCCAGTCAATAATATTTTATGTAATGTACAAATTATATTGAAGGCAAATTTTCTTTCTTATTCCAGAACTGTCCTAATGACAAAAAAGGCGATTTGTGCAAGTAAGTACTATTTTTTAAAATCTATTCATACTCTGTCCCATTACTGATAATATTTTTATTTTTGAATTGAAAGTTTTACTTTACTAACTTCATAAAAATCGGGTCTGCTCGGGTATTTTTAAACCAATCCGGGGTTGCTTTTTACGAGCTCATTTTGTATCTATTACGCGATAACTGCTCACACTGCGAGGTTGGTGTATTTATTGCTGGCTTAAAATGATCCAGTGATCAAATCAAAGGTATTGACAAATATGCTTTTTGTAGGGGAGCCAGCCTAAAATGTGTCCATAGCAAAAAAAAAAGAGAAAGCTAATGAGGCTACCTCTCTTTTGGCACGAATCTGAATATAGGATAAAGGATTTAGATGATTGAATGTAGGATTTAGATGAATTAAATTGGATGTTGGAGAATATAAAACTAATGTGTTTAAGAATGCGCACATGTGATTATACAAAGCCAAGTATGACTCACTGATAGGCCTCCATATAGCTCTCCTATTCTGACTTTATTACGACACCTGTATTTGATCTGTATTGCTCTAAATTTTCAGACTCTTCAGTCCAACCTCAGACTTGATTTGTCAAGTCAGCTCATCGAAGTATGGATCTGTAAGTATTTTGTCTTCTTCTTCTTCGTTAACCGATGGACGTCCACTGCTGGACATAGGTCTCTTTATGGGATTCTTCTCCACAACACACAATCTTGTGCCGCTTGGACCCAGCGGCTCCCCGCGACCTTTTTGAGGTGGTCAGTCCATCAAGTATTTTGTATTTCTGTACAGTTCTTTCTACACGAAGTGACTGGAGCGCCGCGTTGATTTAGTTCTGGAGTTCTACGAGTACACTTATTTTCTTTTTCTACCCTCATATAAATACTTGATTTTATCCACGTTAGGACATATAAGTTAATATAATAATATGAATGAATCACGAAAGTTTAAGATCTAAACAATCGTTCACCTTACACAACATTATCACTTCATATCAGGCACGATTGCTGTCAAGTGCTATACAGTATACAGTATGCGTATACAGTACAAACTATACAACCTTTATCCTCCTTCTTTTCCAACACTCTTGAACATAGGTATTAAAGACTTTCCCATATCACACGATTCTTTTCCGCTTTGATCTGGTTCACACGATTGGGGATCGTGCGCCCACATTTTAAGTGGTTTACTAATGCTGCGTTTTAGGTTACTGTATCTCCTTTCCTTAGAACCGAAACCGGTATTGGAGACCGCTTTCCAGTACTCCGCTCATTGTTACTTGAGCGTCGTCGTACCCTGAGCTATTACAATTTTGATTAAGGATCTCATCGTTCATGACCAGACACACAACGCCCATTGATTGACACTAAGCTTTTTTTTGAGGTTCATAATATACGACCAAGTTTCGGATTTAAATTTCATCACTGGCAACACGCACTGTTCGAAGACTTTTGTCTTCAGACACTACTTTGAAAGTTAGCGTATACATCTTGTACCTGTTAGCTTTCTTATGACCATTGTCAACGACCAAGTAGTAAGTAAGTAACGGCCTGTTACTATCACACTGTTGGGCATAGGCCTCTTCTCTCCGTTTTTTTTTGGAGAGAAGGATTGGAGCTAAGACCTACCACGCTGCTCCAATGCGGATTGGTAGGTTACACATATCCCCAGAATTCTCAAGAGATATGCAGTTTCGTCACGATGTTCTCCTTCACCGAAAAGCGTGTGATAAATTGCAATTATCAATTAGACACATAAGTATTACTAGAAAACTCATTGGTGCCTGACCGGGGTTTGAACCCTAGACCTCCTCAAAAGAGGCGCACGGTGTTACCGCTGGGCTACCACAGCTTAACGACCAACTATCGGATCAAATTTCATCACTGCAAAATGTACTGTTCGAGGACGTTTGTCTTTAGACACTACTTTGGAAGTTAGCGTATATATCTTGTACTTGTTTACAGGGTACACGTCGACAGTTCTGCAACATACCGGAGTTGGTAAACGGAAAGGAAATGTTAGATTGTGGACTCACATCGATCTCAGTTATCCGCACTGAGCCTTTTAAACCTACAGCTCGCCCTAAAACGTATATTCTCGCAAGTGTAAGTATATAAAATATATTATAATCACTAACTATATGCCGGCTATAGAATAAACCACCCTCATTTCTTACCGAGGCATAGTAGAAGGCGACTAAGGTAAGTTGACCCACCGTGTGGCATCTAGGTGAGTAGAATACACCACCCTCTTTCTTACCGACGTGTAGTAAAAGGCGACTAAGGTAAGTTGACCCACCGTGTGGTATCCGGTTGAGTAGAATAGACCACCCCCTTTCTTACCGCGGTGTTGTAAATACGACTGAGGTAAGAATACGTCAGGCAGGCAGCCAGTCGTAAAATACCTGCCAAATCATGTGACAACATGTTTATAATATGTTGTGCCGACTCCACTTAGAGTGCGATAAGGACAGAAGAATGTATGTATGTATTATAATCACTAACTTCTGCGACTTTATTTGCTTGGACTGAGTATTGAGTACCTTACATATATTGTATCGAAAGGAAAAGGAAGAGAGCGGAAGTTGTAGCATAGAGACGTGAAGATATCTCTATAGCGAGGTGTGGTGACGGGCGGAGAGGTGCGGTGCGGTGTGGAGAGGAGAGGGGTAGCGTTTTTTGACGTAATCGTGATTTATGCGCGGAGTTGACAAGTTGTTAGAAATGACTAAATTGATTGATTTTTGAGGAATTTTATCTTATTTATTAAAATATAAGGGACAAATATGGTTGTTAGGTTTTTACTACCTCTTTGACTGACCTATTGGCGCAATTAATACTTCCTGCCTTTACCTTCGTGGGTTATGGATTCGATTCTCTGTTTCGAATGGGTTAGGCCGCTCAATTTATTATGCCGTTAGAGCGCTAAAGAAGTAAAAAAAAACATATACTCTCCTTAATTTATAACCAGCGATTTCAAATATTACATTTTCAGTGCACTCAACTCACCCGATCGACATCTTGCCTTCTCAATAAGATGGGTGCTCTAAATAAATACGGATTCATGGACCATTTTAAGATTAAAGACAAAATCCGCGAGTATAGTGACGGCCTGACGTCCAACCTATATGACTTCTACAGCAGCGCATTACAAAACACACCCTTTTATCATGGTCAATGCAATTCGCCTAGAAAATTGCTTAACGTATTGGACAGTATGCTAATGGTGAGTGTATTATTACTTGTTTATATTATAAGCACAAAATATAGGTATAATAATTCACTGACTCAGCAAACGTTGTCTTGCATAAAAATTATTTCTAGGGAATTTCTAGTCTAATGATCTATACTAATATATAAAGCTTGTATGTTTGAACGCGCTAATTTAATGAGCTACTAGACTGAGCAGCAACATAAAATACATTTCTTGCGTGCGCTAAGTAAACGATGAGAGTTGTTCAAAAATCATGTTTAAATAGAAATTTGTTCCGCTCTAAAAGTTCTAAATAAAAGTTCGCGACAGCATATGTGTAGCTTTTAAGGTTAACCCACTTTAACCATTTTTATTGTTATCAAAATACTTATACCTATTACGGTTTTAATCTTTCCACGCGGACGGAGGATATAGATGAGAAACTCCTCCATTTAGTCTAGTAATGAGATGACTTTACTTTAAATTTGCCGTTTTTGTAATATTTTTTATTGCTGCTCCGCTCCTATTAATCTTAGCGTGATAGCTCTTCAGCTTTTTATATTTATATAGATTATCTATTGTTTTTATATAGATTTTACTATGATGAATTTCTTGTCATTCTAATAAATTTGTATATTTTTGGATTTTTTTATAGCTATATTAATGATAACGTCTTATACAGATTTGTCCGATACCAAAACGCAATACGAGCGAGCAGTGCAATAAAATGTTCAACGATCTAAGAAAATCAATACCGGATGACGTCACAAGACGTAGATTACAGGATATGCTGAGAGAGTTCCAAAACGTCTACTATCCAGTTTCTAACCCGAAAAAATATACTACAACACAAAGAACAGTCAAGAACTACAGCTTGTACGATTTCGGTCTACTGGGCTCGAAAAATGCGCCGCCAGTCGAAATCATAGACTTAAAACCTAAAAAAAATACTCTGGTACTCTTGCCAGTTTACCAAAGAAAGCAGAAAGATCCATTGGCAATAACTTCTCTTCACAATGATGATATTCTTAGAGGTTAAGGAAGTTACCAAAGACAAATAACATTTTAGTTGTTAAAAATTATCTACATAAGTCAAAAGTATGCTTTATGCGTTTTAATTAAAATTAATAAAAAAACTAGTTTGATTTTTCATCTTCATTGACTTCAAGGCTTTAAAGAAGCCTTTTAAGTTTAATTATAAATATCGCTCATAAATCGCACGATAAGTATTAAAGTGACCAAATCAAAAATGAAGTGTTAGATACATTGTAATCCTTATATCAATGCTATTTACGACATCATGAACTATTAAAAAAAAGTAGTTTTGCTTTTCCAATTTATTGGTATCTGTTACACAATTTGCCACAAAACAACTTTTTCGAATTAGGTCACTTCAATATTGAAGTGACCTAATTTGAAAAAGCACTCTTAGGCGTGGGAAATAACAAACTACTTTAAGGAGTAACGTTCCAATGAATAAGCTGTGATAGCCCAGCGGTGAGACCGTGGGACTCTTTTAAGCGTCCACTCTCTTTCAAGGGACCATTTTGAACCCCAACGAGTTTTTCTGTTAAAACTTATGTATCTAAATGGTAGTCGCAATTTATCACACGCTTTTCGGTGAAGGAAAACATCGTGAGGAAACCTGCATATCTCTAGAGAATTCTGGAGATATGTGTAACCTACCGTTGGAGCAGCGAGGTAGGTCTTAGCTAAAACCCTTCTCTCCAAAAACGGAGAGAGGTGGCCTATGCCCAGAGGGATAATAACAGGCCGTTACTTTACCTATTTTGAAACAAAGTCGTTAGGAACAGTTATTGACTTAAAAATCAAGTTACAAATGGAATTATAAAATAATGGCTATAAATTTACTTCTCACATCAAATAATCAACATCACCCTTATTCTCCATTCTCCTCTATCATTCGTCAACTCTGATGCCACTCCTTTATAATGCACCCATATTCTTTTTCACGCAATCCATCCATCCTTTTTTCGGCCTCCCCCTAGTCATACATCCATCCACATTCATATTTAAAACTCTTTTGATCACATGATTTTCATCCCTCCTCATTACATGACCATACTTAGTCTCGCACTTCCCATTTTTTCTGTAATGGACGCAACTTTCAGACTTCCCCTAATATACTCATTGCGTATCCTATCAAGTTTTGTCACACCACACCTTAACATTCTCATCTCTTTCGCATGCACATTTCTTTCATCCTTTTCTTTTATTGCCCAACATTCTGATCCATACATTACATTCTCACATCAAATAATGAAAGCAATGAAACAAAATGTATGAAGCAATATGTATTTATAATATACTCCCACATAACTATTGTACTTAAAATAGTTCTTATTATTACTTTACAATACCAACATGCTTAGATGGATGCATAACAAAATTTCAGTCTTCAATGATTTGTCGAATTAGTTTGTCTATTGCGTTTTTCTGAATTTGAATTTATGAATTCAATTACACGTTCCACAAATATAAAATACATCTGCATTATTGGGTGTTATGAATCACAATATTATTTACTACAATCGCATTAATATTAAAATAATATAATAATAAATCCTTTATTAAATAAATATTTTTTTAATAAAAATGCGTTGTCGTTCATTATAATTTATTTAATTTTCTAATTTATAAACACGACAGTAATATTATTATTTTTTGTAATATTATTAATTACTATTTTTTACTAATTCAATTGTTTTTTACTGTTGTGAATTTGTTATAGTGGCTTCCGATTTATTAAAACGTATATCACATGAAACGTTTTCGTATGAAGAGAAATAAAATAGGTTTTATTTGTAAGTATCTGCTTTAAATGGTTTAAGTATCAACAAAATATGTTTAAAGGGAAGCTAATTTGGGGCTAGTCAATAATTTAGTATTAAAAATTCTTTATTTATTAATGATTTATTTGAATCTTTATATTTTTATCATTAATTTACTGTAAATCGTTATTTAATTAATAGTTTATTTAAAAATTTAACACGATGTGATTATTTTATACGATTTGGTGTAACCATAAACGAATATTCATATGTTAGTTATAAAGATGTATTCAAATATGTTTAAAAAATAAATTATTCATTAACGTTATAAAAAAGCCCGTAATTTTTTATCTACTAGCACCTAATTAGCTCCCAAATAAGATCAAAATTATTATAATTATTTAATCTAAACAGCCTACAAATAAAAGAAACTGAAAAAGAAATTTAATTTTGTCTGATTTAAATTTCAAATAAATAAAACACTCAATAATACCACTTAAAACCACACTAAATATCCAATATTGATTTCGATAAACATTTTTCAAACAGTTCCTTTTTTAGAAATATTTTTTAAAACTATAAGAATATTGTAATAAATTAAAATAAAGCAAGAGAAATGGGCACGCGAGTTTAACTCAAACTAAATCTTAACAATAACAACAAAAAGTTTTCATTTCATTTCATTTCAAGTTGTATAATAATCTAGATAGTATTTGACTGTTGTATTTGATGTTCGAGAATTTACTAGTTTAACACAAACCCTATAGGGTTACCAACTTTTGACTTTTGACTGGCCCGTTGGCGCAGTGGGTAGTGACCCTGCCTTCAGCTCCACGGGTCGCGGGTTCGATTCCCGCCGAGGGTCAACATTTTCTATAAATGAATTTGTTGGTCTTCGAGCCTGGGTGTATATTTGTATTTAAGTATGTATTTAAAAAATATATAAGTATATATTCACCAGTTGTCTGTCACCCATAACACAAGTATTAAGTTACTTACTTTGGGGACAGACGACCGTGTGTGTAAGTGTCCCATATATTTATTATTTATTATTAACTTTTCTCACAAGATTTATTAAATTATAAGATCTATTAATATAAATACAGTACACGTCTGAGAAGAATATTAAACTGCATTTAAGAAAAAATAACAGTATTATTTTTATTTGTTTCATAATATAAGCTTCTCAAAAAACATTATTTTTCCGTTCTTTCATACGCCTCACTACTAAATACATTAATAAAAATAATTGTGTCAACATCTATGACAAACAATAAGTGTTAAGCATTTTGATGCAGATAAGAGTTTTTTGTCTAACATATGATTTTTATCTAACATTAATAAGTACAATGTAGTGAAACACAGTATAATAATGCATTTAACAATATAGTTGACAACCCTACTGTATTCATCGTGTTGTCATACTAGTCATCCTGTTGTTTTATTATGACAAAATCAAGTTGTTTCTAACGACAATATTTTAATCATTAAAGTATTTATCTAATCAGTTTGTTGTTAACAACATCAGTATAATTAAAGTTCATTCATTTAGCTAAAATTTTTAAGAAATAACAAAGTAATATTTATATTATTACATGTTTGTTTTCCCATTAAAGTCATTTTATAGAATTTATTGAAAATATATTTTTTATAATAATTTAGAGAAAATTAAATTTTTCTGAACAATGTTTTTATTTCACAACATTCTATCTAGATAATTATATAATTAATGACTACATATTTTTATAAAAGGGTAAAAAAAATAATTGAAGCGTCAAAAACAAAATGGCAAGCGAAAATATGAAAAAATATATATTCGAGTTATTAAAACTAAAAATTTTAAAACACTATACATTTTCCACGTAATACATAATAAAACAAAATACTTATTTACAGAAATGTCATTTGATCACAAGGAATCTGTAATACCTAGAAATAGCTAAAACTAAAAATTGTTAACGTAATTTGATAATAAAAAAATCAAAAACAACCTTATACGCTTTAAAATAAGATTTTTATTAACGTGCCAGCACAAAAGATATAATTAGATCATAAATTTACACAAAAAAAAATCATAAAACAATTCATAGGCAAGGTAGTTTGAAAAAAATTGTAAAAAATATATTTTCCATACAAGTCCGGACAATCATATAATTTTATAACATACATTTTAAAATATTTTTGTTTTTTTCCATTTTTAACACCACATAAAACAAAACCTAAATGCAACAATCACAAAATTTTAAAATGTTATAAATATCTAATTTATATTTTTAATAGAATACAACTGAAAATAGTAGACTGTATTTTATTTGCTTCTGGCAATATACAAGGATACCATCGATATACCGTAATGGTATAAATTGGGAAATGCTTTCTCACATTTTGACTTCATATTTCAGCGAATCGAAATCAGGGATTAAATCTATTAGAGCTTGTGGCTTTCGCGAACGCATCTATTAGATTAACATTAGTTAATCTTAAGCAGCGAGTCTGCTATAATCTCGTCGAGTAATCTCCAAAAGATGATTACTCTGTTATCGTCATGATATCGTTACAACATCAACAACATTGTCGTGTCGGACAACTTGTAACCGAGACGACTTGTCAAGAGTCGCGATCGATTTTTGCAACTGATGTAAGTGTTGTGTTGAAACGTGTGATATGGTCATCACTATGTATAGTAGTGGACGTCCATTAGTCCACAGAAGAAGTTAACCACTACAGTCGGTGGTGCCTTAAAAACTCCAAAAAATCCACTTTTTGGAGTCTTAAAAATACGAAAGACAGATTACTACATAGTAATAATAAAGTAACGTTCGGCTACAGTGTTTGGCAATAAGCCAAAAACTACGAATTTTATTGCCAAAAACTAAGAAACCATATACATATGTCGATACCGTTAAAATTGGTAGTTTTCCTTACCCAAATACATGGGACATGTACAAAGCATTAACCGCAATCCGCCAATGCTGCTATAACAGAGCGGAAGGCAAGTGAGATTTTGATATAATCTGAATTGTATATATCGTTTGAAATTAAACTACCAAGAATTATTTACATAAATTGTAATCCATTTTTAAGAAAGAGAAATGATTATTATTTCATCTCTATAAAATCCAAAATAGGGCTTAAAATATTAAATTATATTATATAATTAAGCCATCGAAAATTGAATAAATACGGTATTGATAAATTTATTCAAATATCATCTATATCTTACGTACCCTTATTAATAGGATACGCAACAAGGAACATAAAAGCCAATACGCTTTATATATCTCGTACTTACAAATGAAATAACATAATTTAACAATACTAAGGCATGTTTAGGCTGATGCTGTCATAATTTCGCATTGAACGTGTGTCACTATTAAGACTATGGGTACCAGTGTTGATCCTTGTTAGAATTTCTTGTTGGAGAGCCTTCAACGTCCTCATGGCGGATAAATCTGTGGAAGGTGCGAGAACCAAAGCCCGTCTGCAATGTGGTAAGGCATCTGAGGGTTTATTTAGGGCTAATATAGCCCTAGCCATTGCGTACGCGCATTCAAAAGCATTAGGACGTAGTACAGATGCGCGAGCGGCTAAGTCGAATGCTTCCGATGGTTCCTGTAATACAATTTTAGATCTAAAACACTTGTTAAAGAATTCTTAGATTTCGAGATCTGATTTTAAGCAGCTCATTAACTTCAGAGTAGGATCGACAATCACAGTTAAGGATAACTATGTCTAGTAACCGAATTAACGCTTAAATTGAATTGCTGTATTCAGTCTATACTGATTCTTATTACGGTGATGCCTATATCACAGGTATTATGCCCAGTATAGGCGTTAACACAGTTTAGTGACAAGTTATACTGATTGTAATTGTAAGGTTTAATAAAAAAAAAGACGAAAAAGCATTATCAAGCATTGACATGGGTCTTGAAAAATAGAAAAACAAGGGAATTTAGGACGACCAGGGGAATATTAAGAATCATCATCGAAATAAGTAATTGGCAGCATCTAATTCTGACACATTTTCAATAAGAATGAGATGTAAAAGGGAATATTGGGGATAATAATAATAGGTATATCAATAAATCAAAGGAAAATACAAACAGTACTGTAAAGAACGAGTTTAATTAATTTAGGACGAATACTAGAGTTACATAATACTGTCAAACAAAAAATCTTTGGAAATAATAAACTTATTTATATTTAATCGAATGAGAGTTATACTTACGTTAAGTTTTCTCTTGCATCGAGATAAATTTAGCAGCAAATTCGTCTTGAGCTGAACAAATGCTGAGACGTGTTCGTGTGGAACTGGTTGCGTGGATGGAGTGGTCAGACCCTCGTCACTGATTAGTGGATTAATCTTCTTCAGCGCGTACTGGTAGCGGTGCGCTGCCTCGGATGGCCGATTCTTGCGATACAGCAAGTTCCCGTCTTCAAGCAACTTGTTTAGGAGTATTAGCCTGGGAAAGTTGACATTTTGTATTATTATCTACATCCCCATGCTGTGATAGCCGAACGGTAGAACTATGTGCCTCTTTCGAGTTGTTCTTGAGTTCAAACCATAGACAGGCACCAATGAGTTATCTTTTAATGGGCCAAATTATTTGAAATTTATCACGCAGTTTGGTGAAGGATAAAATAGTGAGAAAACCTAATACGTCTAGAGAATTCCTAGTAATACGCATTGGAGCAACGTGCTGCATTAAACTCCCTTCTCTCCAAATAAGGAGAAAGGAAGCGTATGCCCAGCAGTAAGATTATAGACAGACTTTACTAGATCCACACTAATATTACAAATGCGAGTCTATTTATCTATACATATGTTATAACTGTCTGTCTGTCCAGAAAGGATGGTAATGTTATGAAAGCCAGTAACTAACTAAACTAAAGCCAGTCTTTTTCAATTATTTTTTTACTTGTCTCATGTCAATTTTTTTATTGATGGTATGATATGATGATATGAATAGATAGTACATCCTACATTTGCTATTATGTATTTTATCTTTAATCGCGTATTGTAGTATTGTATTGTTAATCTTATATCTATTTTATCAATCGTCAAGATATTATAAACTTACATAAATTCTGGTTTGCCTGATGCCATAACCCATGTAGTAGGGCCTAGTTTAGCCCCTTTTCGCAAAAAGCAATTCACCACCTGGAAAATAGAAGATAAAGTTAAAACAGAGAATATAGTAGTAATAACATTTTATTGTAACGGTTACAAAAACGTAAATAGCAGAAATAAGCTTGTTTTATATTTAACATGTACATATAAGGATATTTAAATGTGTATATAAGGATATGAGAAGAGATGAAAATAGTTTTAAATATGAATGTGGATGGATATGTGACTAGAAGAAGGCTGGAAAACCAATGGAGCGAAGTGTGAAGAATGACATAAATATAAAAGGCAAAAGCGCCAGACTTTACGAATGATTGGAGAGAATGGAAGAGAAATCATGTTGTTCCGACCCCTCCTAGAGTGGTACAAGGACTTACGGGAACGTTGCGTTGACCGATAGCCCTGTCTAATGGCCTCAGTCCGCTATGGTCGACCCTCTCCAACGATGCTCCTCGTTCTAGGAGCAATTCCACCAGCTCCGAAGGACCGCCGCAGGCAAGGCCTAGTGGAGTCCTTCCACTGCCATCTGGTTGGTCTGCATAAAGGAATTTCGTAGATAAAAGCGAATTAATTCGAATTTTGGAAACACTAATCCAAGATAAACTAACTCGGAATAAACCCAGGAATCAAGTCGCGAGGTTAGAACTAAACCTAAATACAAACCAGGCAATTAGGACCTAAATCGTATAGTTAATAACTTCCAAGTTTTCTTGCAGATTCCTCTCGACAAGAGCGCATTTAAAAAGGCGGTGGTAGTGGACAAAGAAATAAGATATGCAACATTTTCTCGTGTTTATTAATTAAGGACATATAAACGGCTTTTGTAGAATCGAATCCTAACTCTATAATCTTTCTTAATTGTTCCTTGGAAGAATTCAACTTGGGATAAATGAAGACAGTAAAAAAAGTGCAAGCAAGTTCTAAATATGGACTACTTGAGATTTACAAATACGTAACACGTGGTTTTATTTTAGGTAGCCAAATATAAAGCGAGTGATCAGATTTTATAGTTTATTCAACTCGAGTTTGTTCAACTGGCACTCAATCAAATCAGAGCATTCAGTATAAATAAGATTATAACCATAATTTTGGTTAAAAGTAAAAGAATTATGCCCTAATTCAATAACGAGTAAATCGTAATTTAACGCGTAAATAATGTCTTAACTTCTAAAATCTTATGCGTATCTTAAAATCTTAAAAGTATGTAAGGCGATGTGTAGCCTAATTAATCTCATACCGATTGTAGCTCCTTTGTCAAGTAAGACCACAATTGTAGGTATCCTTGAACGAAGACTGGCCCATCCCAGTGGCGATATGCCATCAGCATCCACAGCATCAGGGTCAGCACCTGGTAGAAAACAAAATTATTGCAATTTATTCTCTTATAAATACCACTATGTGATGTTCAAATACAAAAATTTTAATTTAATTAATAACTTTTTTATTCTTATTTTTATCGGGTCTTTAAACGTCTTAGAGGTGTCAGACCCATCGTAACCCAATAATACCTATTTTTACATATGTGTCACATTGAGACTTCTATACAATACTTGTGCTTGCTCTGAAGTCGGTACTGCAAGGATAATTAAAGAAAGGAAATTTAAGGATTTAATTAAGGACAGTAATTTTAGTATGTAATCGATGTATTTATTACCAGTCAGCACCAATTAGTCAGTCAGTATAAATTCTTTTCAAATGTGTATTTGTATAATAAAATTTAAGGAACAAAATAGGTGATTTGTACATTTTTTTGTCACACAAAATACGATTTTTCTAACTTAAAGAAGAAAAAGAAACGTAGTCCATCTTCTGCTTTGTTTATAAATTTCTATAAGCATTACTGATAGAACCTTTTGATCAATTTAAAAAATGTGGAGAAGTTAAAAGACTAAGAAAATGTTATACATTAAGGGAGAATGTATAGGAATGTAAGGGGAAAATGTATTACATTAACTATGTTATCAAATAAGAAATGCGGTTTATGAAGGAGACAAATATATTGGAGAATGCGTGAAAGCCGCAATCTTGATAGAAATTTATTCAGATATTTACTCTAAGCTCACAAAAACTTACCGTGATCTAAAAGCATTTCAACAACTTCAGCATGTCCTTCTGCAGCGGCGAGGATCAAAGGGTTCTTTCCTCCAGACCCCATAACATCAGCTCCCGAATCCAGAAGCCGTAAAACCAAGGCCGTTCTACCATTCTTGGCTGCTAAAGCTAATGGTGACATTTGTCGTGCATTTAATGAGTACGGTGTGGCTCCTCGAATTAACAAAGCATCAGCAATGGCGGCGTTTCCAGTAGAACAAGATGCTGTGAGCGCCGTCTCTCCCGTAACTGGACATATTCCATCAGGCTGTAAAAATAATTGATGAAAATTTTAATTTTTAAAGTAAACTCATTCGATGGTCTCGGTATTCGCTTCTACAATTGAATTCCTCTATTCATACTAGACCAGTCTACAGAAAGGTTTAAATAGGTAAAACATATTACAAAATTAATGATTATTTTAATGATAAAATGCCTGGATTTAGATCTTCATACAAGACTGCGGGTTAGTAATGTTAAATTGAAAATGTCTGAAACATTGACCATCGATTGAGTTTCTTTCTGTCTTGGTAAAAGCAACATTCCGAACCAGTTGTAACTTCATTAATCAATTTGATCCTTGACGATTCAAAAGTGTTTGAAAAAAGCTTATTCGAATAAAGATTATTTTGATTTGAAAAAATACTATGGTAATTTAAAGTTACGGCCTGTATTATCACACTGCTGGGCATTTATTTGCCTTTGCTCTCTTATATTATTATCAAATTTGGGCACAAACCCCCACAAATATCCACAATGTTTAAATTTTTGTCTATAGAATCTATTTTAGGTTAGTTTATTTACTGTAGACAGTGTGTTTGTCGTATAATTGCTTACATCAATTAACATATTTTTTTTCATATATAAAAACTCATTGTCTAGATTTGAATCCGTGATCCCCTGGAAAGAGACACTGCCTCACTCATAGATAATACACTATATAGGATAGCCTCACTGTTCGAAAACATAGCTTTTGATAGTTTATACTTACTATTAATTCAGCAGTATCTAACAGATACTCCACAATATCCAAATGTCCATTTTGCGCTGCACCAATTAACGCATGTCTGGATCCAGGCACTAATTGTTCAATATTTTCTTCATCTATATCCAGAATATTCCTATCATCTTTGCCGGTTTGACATCCTAATAGGTATATAACTGTGTCTCTGTGACCATTTTTAGCGGCGTGGACTAGAGGCGTTTGTTCGGCAGTATCAGTGTGACTTAAGGACGCACCTGCGATATAATCACGTAAATTATGAAATACATTTCCATTCATGTTGAAATCTTTATCTATATACATATAAAGCTGTCTTTTTGTCTGTCTGCCAGTTACATTGTCACAAAGAAAAAAAGATAAAATGTTGTATAATTGCAGCTTATGTACAGGATTAATATATGGAACAGAACATAACTAAAAATAATATATGATTGAAAGTAGTTTAATACTTTAGTTGACCCAAAAAAAGCACAGTTTGTGCTTTATAATTTCCTGATATATATGAATAAGAGGAATTGAAACAAAGAATAATAGGCAACTGTATATCTTCCAGTCAGTATGTCTTGCAAAAAGTTACATTTTCATACCGTTATCATATAAAATGGTGAAAGCTTCATATCAGATATAAGTATAAATAATTAATTACCTGATGCTATTAACATCCTGGCAACATCCGTATGACCTCTCTGACACGCTAAAGATAGCGCTGAACATCCTTGGGAATTCGTCATTTCTAGATCTGCCCCAAATTCAATAAGCAATCCAACCATTGCTATAATCCCTTGGTAAGCATACATACACAATAATGGAGCGTTTCCAAGACATTCTGTAATCTGATTAGGAGATCCTCCTGCGAGCAACATTAGCCGGGAAACTTTTACGTTTGGTGTATAAATGTTTCTCAAATTTGCAACCGCTTCACCGACGTTGCTGGAACTTGATGCAACCATCATTGCTTGTAAATCTCTAGGGCACAAACCAAGTTGAGCCGGTCCCATATTTCTATACATATGAGCTTTGAGAATATGATGACCCAGTTCCATAGATTTTTCAGGGTCTAACGGCGATTGAACTCTCGAAAGCCTAAATGCAATACCGCAGTGACCGGCTCGCAAATCGCACAAAAACTTGGGACTTTCATTGTCGTCACGACGTATTAACCATTCTCTGAACGATGGATGAAAGAACATATAAGTGTTGTCGATTCGCTTGACAAGAAAATCGGTAAGGCTGTCGAATCTATGACAGAATTCTTCCCAAGGCAAAAACGTATCAACTAATAAAGAGTTGACTGAGTAATAAATTTCCACCAAAGTAAGTGGGTAAAGAGCCGCAAGACAAACGCTTAAAATGTGCGTTACTTTTTCGAAAGATTGCACGGTGGGAAACCTTAAATTGAACTGCAATAAAAATATTTGTGCCAAGGAAATAGGCACTACTTTGTAGTTCGTCGATTTTACGACTATATGGCTTCGTTCGAGAAGATCTAATATGAGTTTTAAGAACAGAAATGAGCCTTGGCTTAAGTGAAGTACGTATTGTGCGAATTTCATAACAGAGTTATGTACTCCTTCAGTTTTGCCTGTAGAACTTTTGATATTAGTCTCTATAATGGGAGCTGCTTGAACTCTCGCGTTGAAATACTCAAGTAAATCTTTGTGGACATTATCCGAATCATCTAAGCTTAATCTGTTATAAGGCAATTGTTTAGTTAGTTCAAGGAATTGTGTTCTAATGGTTGCAACTACTTTAAGCCACGTCGGCATCTCTGGGACATGTCTTGTTAGGAATGAGGCAATCGTGTAACCGTGGTCTGGCCTGTGATACTCAGCTTCACAGAGACCATCGACTAAAATTATGCTATTGGTTGAATCTATGCTTCCGTTTCTTCTCAATATAATAAGTGGCTCTATAATTCCTCTCATGAATGCCAAGTCTGGATCTGCTATACATTCTTTTAAAGAGAGACAAGATAAAAGATGCGGTTCGCTCAGTAAATATTCTCTGTATGCTTGCAGTCTCGGAGCTTGACAGAGTTGCGCTGCGAGTGAGTGAACAAATTCTCCAACCAGGCATGTGCTATTGTTATCGGCCTGTAAATACAAATTAGGTCTAGTTAAAATTTATAAAAGTTAAAACCTCTGAAAAAATATCAAGATTTTCTTGAAATAGGTTGTAAATGACAATGGAATTTTCACTTATTGTAGAGACTAAAGCAACCACAAAATTTAATATATTTTAGTTATTCTGTTTCATTTATATAGAACTTTCTAATTTGACAATATTATGGAATATGGAATCTAATGGATAATTACGAATAGGAAAAAAATAAAAATAAACATTATTTTTATATAAAAGAAAATAACTTCATTTACATGTCATTTTCATACTACAAATAGTACTGCAAAAATTTGAAATACATGAATTACATAAAATAATAATAATAACTAGTTTGTAACAAAGAAAAGTAAGAAAATTCTACGATATTATATTAATGTAAATATACAGCGATACAAATGACTATAATAAGAAACTTTGTTTTGAAATTATTTGTCCCTTAATTTCAATGACGAAAAAATATCAAAATCCATTCTTACTTGACAAAAATGATAGGCAACAACTTGGGATGCGAGGCTCGTTACTTTTCCCGCTGCAATTTCTTCAGGCAACACCTCCCTTATGTCAGGCTGCTCTCTTAACTCCTCATATTCGAAATTTCTTTTGCGGCCGAAACATGAGTATTCCACTAGTTGCAATATTAAAGCAGTTTTGCCCGTGCCTGGGTATCCTGAGATCAGTATACCTGTAATTTTATATTTTACTATGAACATTTGTTAAAACCTTGGGCGAACCTAGAGATTCGATCCTAAAAGGTTGAGTTTATTTTACAAAAGCCGGTTTAATTGCTGTTTCAAATTCAAATTATTCTTTATTCAAATAAACTTGTAAACAAGTGCTTTTGAATCGTCAACTCTACCGCTGGTTCGGAAAGCCGTTCCTACCCAGAAGAGCCAGCAAGAAACTCGGCGGTTTCTCTTTTAAAAATATAATTCTTATGACTAGTTACATTTAGTCATTACTGTCTTGTACAGAGTCTAAGCGAGCTATATCCACACATTCTTATCTTCCAAGTAATCCTCAACAGTATAGTAGGCTTTCTGGATCAGCCTTTTTGTAACAGTGTTTTTAAACTGATGTAATGGCAAAGCTAAAACTGATTGTGTTTTAATTACACACTATCCGTTGACGGAAAACATCGTGAGAAAACTTGAATATATCTGGAGAAATCCTGGTGTAAACTAACAAGCCGCATAAAGGGAAAGATCTAATCTTTATTAAAAGACCCAGCAATGCCTCTGCTATTTGTTACATGCGTGGGGATTTATAATCTGTATGTTACTGTCTCTGAGGAATGGTATAAAAACTCTGTATTCTGACGAGTTCTAAAGGTGTGTAAAATAAAAAGGATTGATTATGACATATAAGTAACAGTTTGTGATCAACCACCCCCGACTCAAGGCCACTATGTGATGATCCCACAAATTGTTGTTGAACAAATTGAAAGCATTATGAAATGTCAACAAAATGTTGTGGCTACTAAAAATATCTAATAAAATGTGAATTAAAAAATATTTTAATATTTTCAATTTGAGTACAAATTTTAAATTAAAATTATTTTGATCACATATGAACAAAAACCTTAAAAACACTTTGAAATAAAACTTAGGAAAATGGGTTAGGCATTATTTAAAAAATATTTACTTAAGTATTAAAAGCCTGAGATATAGAGACAACACACATACATATTAACATCAAATATAGACAAAATTCTCACCGGAAGACGTAGAGTCTAGTGCTTTCTCCATATCTCTCATGAGCCATTGTCTGCCAGAGAAGAATCCTTCACTGTCTGTAGAAGGGACTTCGAAGAATAACGGCCGTAGAGTCAGTTGAGGTGATGGGTGAACTAAAACGAGAACGCGTTAATATTTCTTTAACTTAAAAGTTTTACTTCACTTATATTATTGATTGGACGAATGCAGTTTTTACAGAGAAAAACCGAATCTTATTTCCCAAATTATGAACCGAGGTGTCGAGGCGACTAAGGTAAGTTGACGTCAGGTAGGCGGCCGGTCGTAAAATACGTAGCCAAATCATGTAACAACATATTTATAACATGTTGCGCCGACCCCTCTTAGGGTGGGATAAGGGCAGGAAGATGAGATTTTATATTAAAGATTGGTTCTTTGCCTGTAATTTATTGTATTATTGGTTACTGGTAACTAATGGTACTATAAAACATAAATAGATTAAAATTTCTAGTCCAAAATATTAGGTTTTCATTAAATCAAGAATAAAATTAAAATAAAATAAATATATATTAACACACACAACTAAATTAATGTAGGTATAAAAAAGAAACTATTACGTTACTCGAAACGTCAGTATGTACTTTTAACTAGACAATTTGGAAAACTTAAATTGCATTCATAAGCTGAGATCTTTATGATAAGAGAATACTCAAACCAAAAAACAAAAAGTAAATTAATGAATAAATAATAAATTATTACGTCGGTCAAAACAAAGAGTAACCTTTAACTAGACAATAATATGGAATACTTAAATTGCATGTTATACCGAATAGAAGCACAATATGTTAAGCTACACTCTAAACATTGCGTCACAGAGAGAGGATAAAAAGTTTCAGTATTAGGTTAATTGTTCATACCTTTTTTAAGTTCTGACGATGTAGTTGATTGTTTGCTGCTGACGCGCGCAGAACGTCTCGCCGCTGTTTTTCTGGTTTTGAAAAATCCACTCGACATACGCGTTAATTCTTCGCGACCATTTTGCATAGCTAAAAAAGGAAATAACTTGTAATAAGTAGTAGTAGTAAGCGAGTAATAGCGTTGCGATGAGCGTAGAGGTGATATCAGGAAATGAGATAAACATGTTCAGTACCTGTGATAGAATGCCGGCTGTGTAGAATAGACCACCCTCATTTCTTACCGAGGTGTCGCAAAAGGCAACTAAGGTAAGTCGACGCACCATGTGGTATTCGGTAGAGTAGAATAGACCACCCTCATTTCGTACCACAGTGTCGTTAAAGGCAACTAATGTAAGTCGACCCGCCGTGTGGTATCCGGCTGAGCAGAATAGACCACCCCCATTTCTTACCGAGATGTCGCAAAAAGAGTTTAAAGTAAGTCGACCAGCCGTGTGGTATCCGACTGAGTAGAATAGACCACCCTCTTTTCGTACCGAGATGTCGTAAAAGGAGTCTAGGTAAGTTAACCCACCATGTGGTATCCGGTTGAGTAGAATAAACCCTCTTACTTAAAGGCAGGTCGTAAAATACGTAGTCAAATCATGTGACCCCACTTCGATTGGGATAAAGGAGGATGTATGGTACCTGTGACTGAATGCCGTCTGCTACCAGGGCTGGAAGATGAGCAATTGCTGGCAGCTGATAGCGACATAGAAGCAAGAGAGCCGAGAGAATCTCGACCGAGAGGAGTGGCCGCGTCCACTTCAGATGAGCCCGTTAATGTTGATACCTAGAATAATAGTTTAGATAAGATTCACAGTAACAATTCTAAACAAAATGACTATTACTCACAAATATCATAAATTATCAACGTTTTGATGGTCTCATAGTAACCCTAAATCAGCCCATTTGTTTTATTTTCCAATCAACCTTTGAGTAACAGAAGGAAAAGGACAAGATACTGATAATGTACAGAAAAAGAAAAATTTTGTATAAATTTAACTATTTAATCTATTAATTAATTTTGGTAAAATAAATAGATGAAAAGATGCTACTAATATATAATTACTTAAGATAAATATTTTCTAGTCTGTACCTTAAATACCGAAAGGGAAAGAGATTTGCAGATTGATACTGGTAAATCATTCCACAGCCTAACATCTTGAAAGCTAAATGATCTTGAGTATGTCAGTGAGGAGCATTTAGGGAAGGCAAGATCTAAGGTATAGGTACTCTTATAGGGAAAGTGAGAATTTACATTTACCTAGCCGATTTTTCTAAAATAAAACTACAATATGATGTGATGAAGCTAAAGGAAACTTTTATATCTCATATAATCTCCACTGTAAACTCATATCAATCTACACTGGAGCAGCTTAGTAGGTCTTCATTTTAAAGTTTAAGTTAAGACCCAGATGTAACAGAGGAGTTTTTGCCCAAAAAAAGAATAGTAACAGGCCTCTTTTTATACTTACCGGACTAGTATTGTGTGAAGCCAAAGTGTGAGCGTCCAGCGAGGCCAAAGACGTGCAACTGTCTCTGGACTTATTCCTCGAACCCCGCCTCTCTCCCAGGAGCAATCCAAGTCGCATATACAAATCATTCTGCCGTCTGGACTCGTAGCCCTGTTTGATGTGGCCGCCTTCGTCATCTGAAAAGACATGTGAGGTGAGATATTGATCCAGCTGTTGCTTTGAACATGCACCACACAGATTCCATGCTTGTGCTATATAATATAGTGATGGAGAACATCAAATTAAAAAATGAAAATAGAGATCACACTCTTGATGATATTTACGTAACTCGCTTTATATAGGATAAAATATTCACACAATGTTTAGAATATCTTAATACTCATCTAAGGTTTGTGATGTCTTAAAAAGATTAAACGAGAATAATAAAGCTAGCTTTATACAAAGCTTCTGTTTAAACATCAACATTTAAATAATGAACAGGATTTTTTAAATAGAGGTAACTACAAAACCAGAACGTAACGCGACATGCATCGCTAAATTGCATTCAATTTACCACCACAAAATAAAATCCAATAAACATGATCATGCACTTGAATGTGTGCAAATCACAACATATTACACAAATGGAAAAGTGTTTCCGCAAACAAAATAACTAATTCGATAAGAAAGCAATATAAAAGCAAAAAATTAAACACTCAAAAAATCTACCTACATCTGGTAATATGAAAAGTATTACGCATTTTATTGAATTTTCTATTACGTTACAATGAAGAATCAATTGATATGTATATAGTATTTACATAAATTTTTAAAAGATATAAAATTAAAAAAGGTCTTTATATAGTCTTATAAATAAAGCGTATTTAACAGAACAAGATTATATAAATAATAAAAATTCTTAAAAACTCTTGCAGCTTAGTACAGCACGACAGATTAATTATGTAAATTAAAAATAGACCGCCGAGTTTCTTGCTGGTTCTTCTCGATAAGAGCAACACAAACTACCGGCGGTAGCTTATTTAATCTTAATACTTGAAGCTTTACAAGTGTTTCATAAAGCTTACTTGAATAAAGATTATTTTGATTTCATTAATTCTAATTTTATTTAATTAATCGTATTTCACAAGAAGCGGAGAAAAGGCTATGTAAAGCTCCTTTGGTAAGATTTAGAGTAAGGAACCCCTTCAAAAATAGGTTGCTTCTCAAGCAATACCCTTGAGCCTAGTATTAAGTGAAAACCTCTTGACCTTGATCAAAACCGAGGCTTTTTATTATTTGACGTACCGAAATAACAACATGTAAATTTATTTAAGTTATGTCATGCGATATTGTAAGACATGATTTTACTATTTTATATAATGCGTGATTAACTACAAAGTTTGCATTATAGTTTTTCGGTAGATAAACGTCTATTTCTATCAAAGATATTGTAAAAATAAAAATATAAATTATATTTTTACTTCTTTATAATTTTCTAAAATTAGACCTTACGTTGCGGAGGTCCATAATAAATTTACTTTTGCTTTACTTATTATTTTACTTACATCTATTTTTAGGTAGATCTAGTCGTATTTTGTCTCACACTTAGTATTAATATATGCTAGCTTTTTGTACCTAAACTCTGAGATTATAATTCTATTGTGTGCAAAAATATAATTAATGGCCAAGAAATCACTAAAATCACACGAAAAAAAATTCACACGAGTTTGTACTCGTATAATGTGATTATTTTTTTTACAAATAGACAATTCTAAATATATTTGCAATGTAATTGGACATTTCATTAATTATACATTTTACTTTTGACATTTACAACAGATTAAATTATAATTTGGACCGCTAGTGTCTTTAATTTTTTAAATGAGTTAATCTTGTATATATATGTATATTTTCTGATTCACGGAAACGGCTCTAACGATTTTCATGAAAATTAGCATGTGAGGGGTTTTGGGGGTGAAAAATCTAGCTAGGTTTCATTAAAAAAAATCTTTTATTTCTGTTTTCGGGCACTGAAAAAATGCTAAAAATATAGAATTATTTTTTTTCACATTTCGTCCTTTTTAGGCCTCGGTTACCTAGGTACTTACTATAAAGCTTGCAAAATATTGAATGATCAAAATATAAGAATTTACAAAACAATCTGTAAATTTCAAAGAGAAAGCCAAACTTTCACCTGAAATTGTCCCCGCGCAATTATTATTTTAATTGTACATTTAATTCAAAAACTTGACTCGGAAATCTGTCGGCTCAGTTCACGGAAACCATAAATTAAGCCGTTTCTCGTCTGCATCACGATCTTATACTCTCTCTTAGTAGACAACATTATTTATATAACTAGCAATCTCCCGTGGCTCCGCCCGCTTGGAAGGAGAAAGTGCAAAACCGTAATATAGTATTTTGATAACCATAGGAGTGGTTAAAGTGGGTTAACCTTAAAAACTAGATATGCTGTCGCGGACTTTTATTTAAAACTTTTAGAGGTGAACAATTTTGTAATATATGAATTGTGAATAACTTAACCGTTTATTTAGCGCACGCAAGGAAAGCTGTAAATTTTATCGTTTTTGTAATATTTTTGTTGCTGTTGCTCTCCTATTCATATTAGCGTGATGTTATATAGTCTACAGCCTTCCTCGATAAATGGACTATCTTACAATTAAAGAATTTTTGAAATCGGTCCAATAGTTTTGAGATTAGTTTGAGATTAGCGCGTTCAAACAATCAAACCAACTCTTCAGCTTTATACAGTATAGATTATAAATAAAAGGGTTGTGTATAAAGGAGTGATGCCTCAGCAGTTAGGCCGTGTGATTCTTATCAAGGGGGTAGTGGATTTGAACTCCGAGTAGGCAACTACGAAGTTTCTGCAAAAGTTAATTTATCACGCTTGGAGATGCTAAATATCGTGAGGATAGCCTAGTGGGCAAAACATCCAACACTTCTTGAAACAACTCTTTTGCCCAACAGTGGGACAGCCGTCCCTCGTCCTAAAGACCTCGTCTAATCCTGTCTAGCGAAACATCCTTTGAATTCAATTTTACCTACTTTTAACCGATAGATTTAATACAAACCAACTTTGTATAGTCATCAACAACCAGTGACACTTAAAGAATTGCAATCAATCAATCAACTGAATTATAATGTAACCTTTTCAAAAAACACATTATAATTCTTTACATCGTGTAATTTACACAAATATCGCTGTTAAAATTATCATGACATTGAAACTAACTCGCGCCAAATCAGGAGCGGGGAAGTCGAAAAATGCCAGTGTTTTTAAAAATTTAGCATAATAATTATATTTAAAAAAAAACAATCAAACAAACCAAAAATCAATCATAAATTTTCTTAAAATATCGCTTGTCAAAATATGCCTTTATCTGAGTATTTAATTCCGACAATGCGATAACAGACGCGACAGACGCTTGCCTAAATATTTACATACGAAATAAACACATTAATATAATCCGGTGAAAAACGAGCGTCTATTATGCACGTTTATAATCTTATTATACAAATAATGGCTTATTTAATGTGGGTCAGACAAGGTTCGTGACCACGGCAGGTGTAACTTGAGCCAAACGTCAACCGGCGCAAATGTTATGGCGATAAGATTGAAATGCAACAAAATAAGATATTAGTTGGAAAGGCTAATAGGCTCATAGCGATATTCTTGACAACTTGAATTTCTGATGTATATTCCGAATCTCGGAAACGGCTCCAACGATTTTCATGAAATCCAGCATGTATGAATGAGGCTTTTGAGAAATCGATCTAGCTATGAAAATGTTGAATAGAAAGTAAATGATATTTTGGATGTCATTTGTCAGTTGTGAAAGATCAGTGGGTAACGGGCGGACTAAAGAAGTGAAAATACCAGGGATTAGGCCCTTGTTATTACCACCCCTTCTTTGCTTTTTTTTGCATTTTTTATATTAAACAGAATGAAAAAAATTAAATTAAAAGGTTACTCAGGTACTTTTCTCGGTAAAGGTAATCGCGTATTATAGCAATATTATAGTTTTATTATTTTTTGCGCTTAACTGAAGAAATATTTCGATAAAACTTTTCTCTACAAAAAGGAGAAAGGAATGATAGTTATGAAGCAATGATCAGGTGATATCGTCCTCCTGCCCTTATCCCACTCTAAGTGGGGTCGACACAATATGTTATAACCATGTTGTTACTTGATTTGGCTTCGTATTTTACGATCGTCCGCCTGCCTGACGTAGTCTTATATACGAAACCTCGGTAAGAAGGGTGGTCTATTCTACTCAACTGCATACCAAACTTATACGCCTTCTCCACACCTCGGTAAGGAATGAGAGTGGTCCATTCTACTCAGTCGGATACCACACGGCAGAATACTCTAAGGGTGATAACGATAAATAAAAGAATTCTGATTTAAATAAATATATGGGACACTTACACACACGGTCGTCCGTCTCCAAAGTAACTTAATACTTGTGTTATGGGTGACAGACAACTGGTGAATATATACTTATATATTTTTTAAATACATACCTAAATACAAATATACACCCAGGCTCAAAGACCAACAATTCATTTATAGAAAATGTTGGCCCTCGGCGGGAATCGAACCCGCGACCCGCGGAGCTGAAGGCAGGATCACTACCCACTACGCCAACGGGCCAGTCAAAAGTGATTTGATTTGATAAAGTCCAAAATCATGAAAGCCAAACTAAGGTCAAACTTCTAGTACAATGGCCGTGACAGAAGCCTTTCAAGTCATGTTTAACGATTCAATTGCATCAACTGTTATACAATGGATGACACTGTCAAGGCCCCTGAGGCCTCACAATTCGGTACGCCTGTGGACCGGCCCCATTGTTCCCAAAGGTCACAGAAAGCATCCGATTTTGCGCAACACTGTCTAAATAGATTTGGGACGCTGATACGTCGTGTTAACTTTGCCGCCTGCCAATGAGCGGTTTTTCTTTATGAGATTTGAAATTCTGAGTATAATATAGATACTACCTACTATAGACGTCATGCCGTGTGGTATCCAGCTGAGTAGAATAGACCAACCTCTTTCTTACCAAGGTGTCGTAAACGGCGACTGAATAAGTCGATCCGCCGTGTGTCAGCTGAGTAGAATAGACCACAATCTTTCTTACCAAGGTGTCGTAAAACGCGACTAAGGTAAGTTGACTACCGTGTGGTATCCGACTGAGTAGAATAAACCAACCTCTTTCTTAACAAGGTGCCGTAAAGGACGACGATAAGTTGACCTGCTGTGTAGTATTCGGTTGAATAGAGTAGTTCATCCTTATTTTTTACCGAGGTGTCGTAAAAGGCGATTAAGGTAAGTTGACCTGCTGTGTAGTATCCAGTTGAATAGAATAGACCACCCTCTTTCTTAACGAGGTGTCGTAAACGGCGACTAAGCTAAGTCGAACCGCCGTGTGGTATTCGGCTGGGTAGAATAGACCACCCTCTTTCTTACCGAGGTGTTGTAAAAGACGACTAAGGTAAGTTGACCAGCTGTGTAGTACGCGGTTGAATATAATAGTGCACCCTTGTTTCTTACTGAGGTGTCGTAAAAGGCGACTTAGGTAAGTTGACGTCACGCAGGCGGCCGGTCGTAAAATACGTAGCCAAATCATGTGACAACATATTGTGCCGACCCCACTGAGAGTGGGATAAGGGCAGGAGGATGATAATAACTACTATAAACGTCTTGCGATTTCATTTGTGATGGCAACTGAAAAGATGTAGACGAAAATCGAGTAATTTTGTTTTGTACTGAGATATAAAAACAATTATGCATTATTAGGTTTTAAAAATTACCGTACCCAAATTTTCGCACAAATCCGCTTAGTTGACGAGGGTCAAATACGTACAAACATACATATAATCACTTTAACAATTGTTACAATATCTGGTCACTTCAATTTCCAGGGTTACAAGGTCTTATCACGTCAGTATAGTTGTCTGGCACGAAGTTAAAGTTGGGTTAAAAGAAACGTTTCTCAACACACGTCGAGTATGTAGGGTGAGGGCGTGGATAAGCGGAAGCGGTATTGAATATCGGTTTTATTTATATACTAGCGGCCCGCTCCGGCTTCGCACGACTATCACTACATAGTATAAAACAAAGTCACATTCTTTGTTTGTCCATATATCCCTATGTATGCTTAAATCTTTAAAACTACGCAACAGATTTTGATGCAGTTTTTTTTAATAGATAGAGTGATTCAAGAGGAAGGTTTACATGTATAATAACATTCAATAAGGAGTAGACTACTGGATCGATTTTATTAATTTTTTTACTGAGTGACATGGGCTATATATTTTATACCCGTGCGAAGCAGGGGCAGGCCGCTAGTTAATTATATAACCTACGTCACTCAGTGAAAAAAATGATTAAAATATATCCAGTAGTTTTGATTTATTCATTATTGCCTGTGGCCCGCACGCGTTACATTTGGATATATTATATTCCCCTTTCCCTATACCATAAAGATTTCCTGATATAGGGCGAAGCGCGGCCTCCGACGCGCTATATACAGGCATGCGGCGCGCTGCCGCAATCGCTGTGCCCCTACATATTAAATCTGTAATATCTTCGAAAATGTTCATTTAAATTACATGCTACAAACGGACATATTGGTCTATATTAAATCAAAAATATATTTAAGGTACTTAATTGGATAAGGATTATTATAATTGCTTCTATAATAAGGCATTATTTTTCATAAAAAAATGTCAAAAAAATGCTATTGTGGGTTATTCATAAGAGATAGACATATACCATCGCGGAGTTTTCTGTAGACCTATTTTAGGTGTACAAATACTTAGTACATTATTTTGATACATCTCGTAGGGTTCAGCCTGCGTGCAATGTAAGCGGAAAAAAATGTAATTATTTACGATATCACATTAAAAACCTCAAAAATTACAGTATTTATCTACTTCGTATTGAATGTTTTTGTACATATAAACCTTCCTCTTGAATCACTCTATCTATTAAAAAAACCGCATTAAAATCTGTTGCGTAGTTTTAAAGATTTAAGCATACATAGGGATATAGGGACATAGGGACAGACACAGAAAGCGACTTTTTTATACTATGTAGTGATAATGGCTATTATATAATTTTTTTGTTGTTTTGATAAGCAATTAAGAAGGCATGCTGATTTTAATTTCTTCATTACAAAATTTACCTTATGATTTTAAGTATTTTGAAAACTATAGATTTGTTTTATTTACCATCACTGAACAGTATCTGGTACATAAGTTGATAACTACGTTGACGAAGCCATGTGCAAATGACTTTTATTATAAATGACTGTGTTATAAAATTTTATATACCCGCTTGCTTAAGCAATATGACTTGAACCTACCACTGGTTTAGAATGACGCAACACTTACGTGTCGTCTCGTTTTGATGGTAACTCGTCATATTTGACCTCCCGACTTTTCTCATTGTCCCGTTATCTAGCGACGAGTGTATTAACACTTACCGTAACCGTACAAATATTAGAAATGCGATAGTCTTTTTGTCTGTCTATATGTTACGCTTTTATGGATAATCCTTTAGAGCAATAAATATGTAATTTTTTTAATAATATTAGTGATCATCATCGTAAAAGTATCATCATCCGCCTGCCCTTATCCCACTCTAAGTGGGGCCTTTTACGACACCTCGGTAAGAAATGAAGGTGGTCACACGGCGTGTGGCCGGTCGTAAAGTAACAAGCCAAATAATCTAACAACATGTTTAGAACATGATGTGCCGACCCTATTTAGAGTAGGATAAGAGTAGAGAAATGATGACACAGGACATAGGAAATAACCATATAATATATTGAGTGTACTAAAACGCTTAAGTTGGTGTGATTGAAGTTATTATTACTAAATTATAGTTATTATCAGATAATATAAAGAAGTTATATACGCTTCATGTTAGAGATAAGCTTTAAAAGAAGAATAACCCCAAACCCAAATACAATTATTACTATGATGTCATTAGATCTAATTTATACCCCATAGCACCTTGTTAAAGTAATCACAATACGGTTTAGTCACTTATTGACAATCCATGCAGACGTTTTTCACCTTGTTCTATATAGTCAAAATGACAAAACCTACACAACGAACAATCCGTCCAACCTTCGCCCACAATGCCATTGATATTGGTCGACAATTTGTCAGATTACAGATTAAATATTTGAACGGATTAAACGGACCAGATAGGCTTAGAGTTGTAATTTATAACAAAAATGTACGTCGAAATATATAAATGTAAATGTAGAAGCTTTCGTTATAAAAATATTATTTAAAGCACAACCACTTCTTTTATTTGGAACTTTTTTTTACCGTGATTTTATACGATTCATTCGCCGTATAAACACGATCTTCAGTGTTGCATGAAGCATTACGGGAGTTTGTTTGTTCGTAATCCGTTAATTGCATTAATTACTGTAAAAAGAAGAGAATCAGAATCTCTTCCAACCAACCAGTCTAAAATTAAAAGAAGTAAATATAAGTATGAGTTTGAGTTGGGAGTTTATTCATACGGCGGCATTACTTAATTTAATTAACATTTCACGGCGAAAATGACGTACGTGAAAAGCGGCCTAACGGTGCGGGTTCAAACTTTATGTCATTCAGTGATATTTATAATTTATTCAGTGGATTAACTGACAACGAAAACATTGCGATGGAAATAACCTGTACCTTAATTTGTTTCTTCTATCAAGCAAATGGAGGATTGCGTGGTAAAATCAATGTCCTTATCTCTAAGGAAAGAAAAACCTTTAGCCAGTACCGGCAAATTAATAGGCTTTTACTATATTTGTTCAAAGTTCTCGCAACGAGTCTTTTTATTAAAACTTATTGATATTTACAATTTATCACGCGCTTTTCTGTGATGGAAAAAATCGTGAGAAAAAATATCTCATATTAGCATATCTCAGAAGAATTGCTTCATTATATGTCACCAACCAATACGCATTGGGGTAATGTACGTCAAAGCTATAACCCTTCTTTCCAAAAGAGAGAAGTGGGCCTTGTCTAGAAGTAAGAATATTAATAGTTTCAACCAATTTACTTCGTTTGTTTAAGCTTTACCAGTTATAAGGGTCTATATTGCCTACCAAATAACCTTTTTAACCTAATACAACATAATCAATAACCTGGTGTGATCGTAATCGGGCGATAAAAAATTTATCTCTTGAAAGGATGCGAATGTAAGGCGACTGTTGCACATCAGTAAACACTGTACATCAATAAAAATAAATTGCGTTTACGCTTCAATGGAGAAACGATTTAAATTATTACAGACATGCTCGATGTCGATATGCCTGTACGGAAATAAATTTATCAATCAAAAGCTGATTATAATGTTTGATTGATCGCCAAATCCGTACGAAAATCATAAATGGGATGGTGTTTTATTTGATGAGGTTTGTAAGTAGCAAAATATTAATGTGATTTTTTATTAAGGAGATATTTGAAGGCCTTGACCGTGTGGTATCCGGCAGAGTAGACCTAACTCATATCTTATTGAGATGTCGTAAATGGCGACTAAGGTAAGTTGCAGCGCCTTGTGGTATCCGCAGATATATATCACCCAAATTTCTTGCCAAGGTGTCGTAAAAGGCAACTAAGGTAAGCTAACGTCAGGCAGGCGTTCGGTCCCATAATAACTTGCTAAAGCATATAACAACATGTTGTGCCTACCCCACTTAGAGTGGGCTATCTTGAGTTTGCAATTGACAGTGTAATTATCTTATGCTTTCTCATAAAATTAAAGCAGTTTTTTGCTGCCGGAAAACAGGGATAAAACGACATAGCTAGATTGATTTTCTCCCCGAAACCCCAGATGATGAATTTTATGAAAATCGTTAGCGCCGATTTCGAAATTCAGCAAAATATATATATATATATATATATATATATATATATATATATATATATATATGCATACAAGATTAACTCATTTAAATATTAAAGATTATCCATAAAATAACTTTTTCAATTAGGTCATTTAAATACTAAGCGTGCGATATATTAACATTACTTTTGTACCTTTATTTTATATTCCTGCCCTTATCCCACCTTTTACGACACTCGGTAAGAAATGAGGGTGGTTTATTCTACTTAGCCGGACATGGCTTTTGTACCTTTATTTATGATGATTTATTCTATTAATTTTAATATGAAACTACATTTCACAGATTAAGCAACATATTGTATGCTAAACGTGACTAAATTGGGTTATAGCAAAACTTAGAAAGGAGTCTTAGCGTAATTTTCCAGCGGACAAGTGATCTTCGTTAGCGATAAGTTGTCCACTTTAAAGGTAATACATGGCTACTAAAAGCGCACGCATTATTTAAGATTGTCCCAAGATTTACTATTGCCAAAGGAATTTAAATTTGTTAGCTATAAACTTCTTGAACAGTTTACATTACTGAATTATGCTTACGACTAGGGAAAATTGATCTACCGTTTAGTATCCGGTTGAGTAGAATATACCACCCTCATATCTTACTGAGGTCTCGTAAACGGCGACTAAGGAAAGTTGATCTATCGTGTGGTATCCGGTTGAGTAGAATAGACCACCCTTTTCCTTACCGAGGTGTCGTAAATGGCGACCTAAGGAAAGTTGATCTACATTGTGGTATCCGGTTGAGTAGAATATACCACCCTCATCTCTTACTGAGGTCTCGTAAAAGACGACTAAGGAAAGTTGATCCGCCGTGTGGTATCCGGTTGAGTAGAATAGACCACCCTCATTTCTTACTGAGGTCTCTTAAAAGGCGACTAAGGAAAGTTGATCCACCATGTGGTATCCGGTTGAGTTGAATAGACCACCCTTATTTCTTACTGAGGTCTCATAAAAGGCGATTAAGGAAAGTTGATCCACCGTGTGGTATCCGGTTGAGTAGAATAGACCACCCTCTTCCTACAGAGGTGTCGTAAAAGGCGATTAAGGAAAATTGATCCACCGTGTGGTATCCGGTTAAGAAGAATAAACCACCCTCTTTCTTACCGAGGTGTCGTAAAATAATACTACTACTACTACTACTCAAATAATACTAGCCAAATCATGTGAACACATGTTTATAACATGATGCGCCGACCTCACTTAGAGTGGGATAAGGGCAGGAGAATGATGCTTACGAACTAAATGAGTTTATCCTACCAATATTATAAAGACAAAAGTTTTACTTTGGCGCTTCGTCAGATTAACAGTTTGTTGTTTTACGTATAGGTCAGTCTAAATGTGGAGATTTTATTTTGTTTTATTTGTTTACTAGTTTTCACCTACAACTTCATTTGCGTGGACTGTTGTCGCGTGGTAAGTTGATAATAGTTTGCGCTTTCCAATGTCATCCATTCCTGTAGTAACAGGATTTCTAAAGCCTATATGTTATTCCGGTGTATAAGGAATAATTGTGCCAAATTTTAATCGATATTGGTTCAGCGGATTTTCCGTGAAAGAGTGACAAACATACATCCATACTCACAAAGTTTCGCATTCATAATATTAGTAGGAAGTAGGATAGAATATTCTACAGTGGACGTCCGTCTTCGTCAACTTAGATGACGCAATACAAAAAGTTAAAGTGGTTGTATGTGCTGAAAGAATAACTAGACATTGGTCTCTTTAACCGATGTTTGCTAGCTTTGTTAACTTCGCCCTACAATCCCTAATTTGCCCTAGGTGAGGTATCAACTGAAAACTGATACGATCTTTCCAAAATCCAAAAGTGTTGTTTAGTATATTTTTATTATCAGTGCATATTATATAGCATTTTCGTCCTTAATCTTTCTTGTAATCATGACGTATGTTATTTTTGTCAACGATGCGTTATCGATTATAAATCATTTGTGCGGTTGTCTACATCTCAAACTCAATTATAAACCCTCGAGTCATGCGTGGTACAATCAAAGGCTTTCTAGTGTTCCGATACTTGACAAGCAAATGATAAAACTTGCCGAATCACTTCACATAACCTTTTAATGGCCAATTACATGGATGTGTTAACAGGTAAGATGAATAAATTAGCATTCGCAGATGATACTGTAATACAAGCTAACAAAAACACTCAAATTAAACAGAGATGTAAGATCAAATAAAAACATAACCGGTCTGCATAAAAAAGCTGTGCATCAAATAGCCGAGGCGACTGGCGAATGCAAACAGGCAATAAGATGTGCAAAAATCGACCGGCTGTGCCCGATTGGGCTTGAAGGAATGTGGATCGGATGCCGGGTGAGGTATTTGCTTAGATCAGATTTAGGACCTTGAAATGTTTGACTTTGATGCTTCAAACTACGTTTATTTATTTGAAGGTATCACTAATTTGTAATTTACTTTTAACTTAAAATGTTCAATAAATGTGTGTAGCAATATTTAACTTAATGTAAATTTGGAACCTGTGTGTACCTACACAGTGTGATAGCAAAATCCAATCAACATTCCTTCTTAATTCTTTCGTAATTTCTTAAATTCCGTGCCTGCAAATTGGTTGAGCCCCTGAGGTACAGACGAGTAAGTAGACCACAGCGACCTTATTTTATTGAAAACAAGACTTGGCCATGCCGCGCTCCGTGGACCTTCCTCTGGTAATCCTGGTAAAAATATTGCTGTCAAAATAACGCGAGAATCGACTTAAACAACTATTTCAGATCAATTCACAGTACAATCCACTTTAGTAAGCCCTACTTTATTATTGTGTATGTATCAACAATAATTACAAATGACGACAATAATACCAATCAACAAATCATAAAGGACAATGTTATTTCACGTTTACAGATAGAAATGTTATGCCATTGATTAAGTACAGTAGCAATCTAGCAAGTGTTGTGTTGAATTGAAACTAGTAATTTATTAGGAAACGCAGCTGTGATCGGGCTGCTTTATATTTCGACGTGAACTAGAATGATGTAATTAATGGAAATAGAAAATGAACTAGATAGCGAGATAATGTTCGCCGGCCCGCTGTCTGCGAGGGCAGCGTTGCAAAAGTCTGATCTATACCTAAGCTAATAAATACGATAGGCACACAACCGGTCCCTTGCAGAACCCCTACGTACATCCGGCGGGAACGCGTGGGTTCAACGCGTTGTCACTCAGTAGTGTTTACGACTTGTGGCATCCTCGTTTAGATGCATATAAAAGAATCTAGTTGGAAAGTGAGAGGTTTGTGAATGAAAACTTAACAGCCCAAGGTATCAATGAAGTAATGCATTGCGTGTGCGGTGGTTTTACGCAACGCAATGCAAATGGTTTGCACAGGTATGCAAATGTAAAGATGTTGTGTGATAAAAGCTTACCAGATAGCGGCACGTGATTTTCTTGTGAATGACGGCTGCTCCTTTGTCCAAACGGACTCCGTAACGATTTTGGACTTAGGAAGAATCTTCGTCTCGTGTGCGGCGGTGTTGGGCAACTTTGGGCGAGACTTGGAGGTTGTTTTGGCGGTTTTGGGAGTCGCATCGGAGACTGCCAGTCCTGGTCGGCTGGTCGTTGGGGTGACGGTGTATACCTTTCCATAACTTGTCTCCTGCCTTGGCTCTTTCTGGCGCATATGGGGCACGCTTCGTTTCTGAACATGCAGGAGTAACACCGCTCATGTCCGCACGTGTCAATAAGCTTTCTCTTTTTACCCTTATCAAAGGGCATATTACAACTAGGACAGGTTGTGCCTCCGGTTTCGTTATCCAAGAGTTGTCGTAGCGCGGCTAAATCTGCAATTAAATAATACACATAAGAATGTTTTATACTTTATATACATTTCATATTTTTATACTTTATACAATAGTTGTAGTTTAAAGTTGAGTGGTATCCGGCTAAGTAGAATAGACCAACCTCATTTCTTACCGAGGTATCGTAAAAGGCGATTAAGATAAGTCGTCCTGCTGTGTGGTATCCAGCTGAGTAGAATAGACTACCCTCATATCTTACCAAAGTATCGTAAAAGGCGACTTAGGTAAGTTAACCCACCGTGTGGTATCCGGTTGAATAGAATAGACCACCCTCTTTCTTACCTCTGTGTCGTAAAATACGACTAAGGAAATTTGACGTCAGGTAGGCGGCCGGTCGAAAAATACGTAGCTAAATCATGTCAAATGTTTATAGCATGTGCTGACCCCGCTTAGAGTGGGATAAGGGACTCGGGGACCTCCGAGCGGTCCGAACGGGGTATCGGACGCTCGCTGGAGTTAGGTCCCCGAGGCGGTCGATGCATCTGGTGCTCCCGATGCATCGATTAGCGGAGGGAGGGGCCACTGTTAAGAGAGGCCCCGACCCGGAGGTGGCGCTCTCCGGGGTACAGAGCTGCTGCTGGCAGGGATGGGGGCAATGTCTTCATAGGTACCCTATCCCCGCCACCAGCAGCGCGGTGGAGCACTGTCAGGTTTTTAGTCGGTGAGAGTCCGACATACCCGCCGTTCGTCCCCGTCGGGCGGTGATGACCCATAATGGGTTTTCCTGACATAAGAAAAAAAAAAAGGAGGAATAATACAGTAGTTGCAGTTTACAACGTCAATAGCCTTGTAGTTAGCTTGTGGATTATAATTATACAATTCATTTTATGCGAGAATGTAGTACAGGCAATTACATATACATGAACACGATGAATTAAATGTGCATTGAGGTTGGCAAATATAAGTAAAATGTGATTTATTCCTGAACTCAACAGAATGGATGATATTGTTTATGTTGGTTTGGGATTTTAATTAATACTGATTTATTAGTGCGACTGACCGTAAAGGATTCCGAAAAATATCGCATCAGAGATTTATATCAACACTTTATATTAACCGATCCGTTAATCAGCTGTCTCTGTACGCAGTAATTAAATATTGGGGCGAAGTTACGAAAGACAATCGAATGTACGGTTTCAACGTTTTAAAGTTGATCTTTATTTTAACAGATCAATACTTTAATGTGGAAAGATTGTATCGAATATTCAAATAAAAAGAAAACTTATTTTTTAATCTTCATATATCGCCTAGTGTAAGCCTACGGTACAATTTTTTTTTGTATTTTCTGTTTATTATCTAAGAATATTATTTAATAATACTACTACTTATGCTAGAAGGAAATGACTTAATGTTACTTAAAAGGCAGGAATTATTGCCGGATTCTGTCGACAAGAGCTATTGTCAAAATATCTCATGTAAATAGGGCTCAACCTTTAATATTTAAATGAGTTAATTACGGGGTTTTGGGGTAAAAATTCGATCTAGCTAGGTGTCATTAAAAATGTCTTTTTATCCATGTTTTCAGGAAAATGCTAAAATTTACATTGAATTAAAAAAAATTTTCGCTGTCAAACGTCAAAATAGCTCATTTGGGGAACGGGCGGTCTAGAGAGGTGAAAATACCTAGGTTCGATCCCAATTTTTTTTTTCAATTTTCATTTTCTTATATCTTTAAAAAAAATTACTGAGCAAGTCTCGGTCCCCAGATACTTTTATTTAATCTGCTTACCGCATTGGAGCAGCGCGATGGGTTTTAGTTTTAGTTACACTTCTCTACAAAAACGGAGAGAGAAGAAATAATCCACTTTACTTTACTCGTAACTTTACTACTGACACTAAAATAAGTTAAAGCTTTATTTGATGGGGGCAAAATTTTAATGATCGTGCACTTAATATTTTCGCGACCGGCGTACTTCGTGTAAACAAAATTTTGCAACGCAGCCTCTGAACTTGTTTTATTTGCCCGGAGCGAGCTTTCCTTTTCTGACCTTTATGTAGGTACTCCTTTTACACGAGCATTAATCTGAGATAATAAAATATGCTGTTTCCAATACATAATTATGATGTTAATCAAAATGGCAAGACGTATCATGTTATGAAATCTGATAACTGTAGTAACATAAAGAAATAAGATGTTAGTTGAATATCATCATATTATTCTCCTGGCCTTATCCCACTGTGAGGTCGGCACAACATGTCATAAACATGTCACATAATTTGGCTACGTATTTTACGACCGGCCGACTGCCTGACGTCAGTTTACATTAGTCGTATTTAAAACTCCTATTATAAGGTAAGAAAGAGGGTGGTCTATTCTACTGAACCGGATACCACACGGTGGGTCAACTTACCTAAGTAAGAAATGAGAGTGGTCTATTATATTCAGCCGGATACCACACGGAATACATTTCATTCAAAGTATATTTTAAGTTATTTAATTATTGTGCATAAAAATTTACATAATTATTACAAAATTGGCGATGTATATAATAGACAAAGTAGCACCGACATAAGTCTGCAGCTCCTGCTTTGCGCCTTGTAAAAGTACGTAAGTTGTTTGTGGGTTTGGGTCTAAGATTCTATAATGAAATTCCGTAATCAATTATAGATTTGCCATTACAGCAGTTATTATATACTAACTGGGTGACCAAGCCTTGCTCGGTAATTTTTAAGATGTAAAAAAAATGTAATTTTTAAGATGTAAAATGGAAAAAAAAAATTAAAAACAGAAATGAAAAATAATATGCCAGGTGGGGCTCGATCCTAGCTATATTCACCTCTCTAGACCGCCCGTTCCCCAAATCAGCTACCATGACTTTAGGTTTGACAGCGAAAAATTGTGATTGTATTTAACGTAAATTTCAAAATTTTAGAGCCCGAAAACAGGGATAAAACGACATTTTTTTAAATAAAACTTATCTAGATCAATTTTTCTCCCCCAAAACCCCCTACATGCTGAATTTCAAGAAAGCCGTTTTCGAGATTCCGAAAATATATATATAGAAGCATCAGGAAGCCTTCTAGAGAGCGGTCCGGGCTATTGTCCTCCATTGTGGGCGCGATATTGGCAGTAACTCGGAAATAAAACCACGCTTGTAAGATGCAACAATTAGTTATTCAGTTTCAATACAATGTACGTCGCAATACAATACTTAACGCCAGATTTAATAAGATCAAGAGCCAATAGATTAGAACTTCGCCGTCTTGACATAACAACCCACGTTTCCATGCCAACGTCGAACTACTACTCTATTCGGGGTTACCCGCTCTTAATGTTAATTTCTCCTTAGTACGTTTTTCTAGTATAATCATTGATAAAATAACAATCTCATAACTATTTGTAATAATTAATCAAATAACATAGTTCACAACTTATAATTACTCCACGCGCCGTCATATATATATATACATACAAGATTAACTCATTTAAATATTAAAGATATAGCAGAATTATTCTTGAATTTCGCCTAATGAAAACCAAAAAATAATATAACATTTTATCAAATCATATACATTCTATAAAACAAAATATTTCTTTTCCTTTCAGACTATAAAATTATACTGTGCGGTCTTTATAAAATAATTTTCTCCGAAGCACTTACATATATTTGAGTCCAAAATACCATAAGCGCCAGTAAATGTATGATGATAACAGTTATTTGGTATTATTAAGGAGCGCAACTCAAAATAACTGGGCTACCGAACTTAAAGCGAGCTTTTATTAAGTCATCACATTTTTTTTCAATTGCCACAGTCATTTATACAAAATTATTTCCACTTTCGAATATCCAAATGTTGCCGAGGTCACATTTTCAGATAATAAAGTTTATTATAATATTGAAAAATAGAAATAAATGAATAGCCGTGTGGTATCCGGCTGAATAGAATAGTACCACCCTCATTTCTTACCGAGGTGTCTTAAAAGGCGACTAAGGTAAGAAGACCTGCCGTGTGGTATCCGGCTGAGTATAATAGACCACCTTCTTTTTACCGAGGGTTCGTAAAAGGCGACTAAGGTAAGTTGACCTCCTGTGTGATATCCGATTTAGTAGAATAGACCACCCTCCTTCTTACCGAGGTGTCGTAAAATACGACTAAGGTAAGTTGACGTCAGGCGGCCTTTCGTAAAAACGCTGCCAAATCATGTTACAGCATGTTGTGCCGACCCCACATAGAGTGGGATAAGGGCAGGAGGATATAGAAATAAAAGAATTTACCAGGCAGACGATGTTTATAATCTTAATATTGTTTGATGATACTGATCTTACTGAACAGATGAGACATTGGCGACCGACTGTCATTATAAACCATACCTACTCTCCGACTTAAAAATATCCATATGAATGGAACCGATTCAGTTATTACTGCGACAATCGATCAGTCTATTAATCGCGAAGATTACGGAATAATTCTCAATAAACTATAGCATCAGAAGATATTTAAATATTGTCTAATTATATAGTTCAACAATTAAAGTCGAAAATATATAGCGATCTGTTACCAACCCATAGTTGAGCAAAGAAAAGGAAAAGGGCTGTAGCTTAGGCTCACCAGGCTGCTCCAATATGGATTGGCGGGTAACATATTTCCCAGGAATTAACTTAAGATATGTAGATTTCGTTACGTTATTTCCGGAAGCCTTAAAGCGCATTATAAATAATTTTATTTTTAAAACAAGCAATATTAATTAAGTTAAATCAAATGTCAATTGAAATTATTTTTGACGTGACGTCTTAAATTAGGTTGCGGCTTGGAGTTACTCATGAAAAAGTGTAACGCCCGCTCACGTCTGTTACGATGAGTCACCGAACGAAAGGGAGGCCCGCCGGACTGGCGAATGTCTTGCGTCTCTATCCCACTCCAATCCATCACATTTAAAAAGACGTTGTCACTAAAAACTTTGCCCGTAAAACCGACTTTACAGGCAACCGTTTTTTTTCAGCTTAAATATCTAAAAAATTTGCCGTCACAAAATACTATATCAGTAAGATATTTCCATATTATCAGAATTCCAATTTAGATATAATTTAAAACAAATTTACATTCCAAAGAGAATACAATTCCAAGTAGGGTTGCCACCTTTTTTTTGACGAAAAATAGTATTTTTCTTTGTTAAACCAAAAAAATATAGTACTTTTGAGAAATTCAAGAAAAAGATAGTAGTAGTAGTCAATCATTATTTATTTTTCCATGAACTTTTTTGAAGCCTTTTTTCCTTTCTTTCTTTCTTCTTGGGAGGCGTGCAAGAAGCATCATCACTCTCCATGTTTTTTTTTGTAATTTTAGTCCGATAATAAATAGTCAAAAAAAATCTCTATGTTCGTTCGGGTAGCATTAATTGACAATGTGATGTTGAAGTTGACATGTGACAATGACAAAAGGGTTGGTAAGTGTTACCAACTAACTAAGACCCGTACGTTCATGAATAATTTTCGTTCAAAAATTCTCTATGCAACGCCGCAGGTGACTTCCATTCACAGTTAATTTAAAAAAAGCGCAGAAGTTGAATTAGCGAAAAAATTATAGTATATTTCGTCCTATATTATTTTTCTATAATATATAGTACAATTGACTTAAATATAGTACGATACTATATAATACAGTACGGGAGGCAACCCTTATTCCAAGTCTATAAATAGCCCGGCTAGTTCCATATTAATAGGACTCTCCAGGTGCAACTATCTCTTTCGAACGCTATAATGATAGACAGAGAGGACTAATTTTACCCGTAATGGCATCGCGAGCAAATATTACACCCGTCTGGCTGGGCAGACGGTGAATCATTGACTGCCCCAAGGTAAATGATTACTCGAATTAATCTTACATTTATTATTGTTTCCGAATTCCGACTTTAATGCATTATTATTTTCCGGCATTCCATTTGTCATTGTTTCCGAATTCCGGAAGTTTTGTGAGTACTCCAAGTTACAGATACAATAAATAATATGATAACATTATTAATTTATACGAAAAATGTCTATAAAATTACCTATACAGAATAACGCTCAAAAAGCAGTTTCTTGGGCGCCGGGCCTACCATCAACCATCATTTAGGGATATTTGATACTACCTGACCCGATTATTTTGTCTGAACTATGAATTCGGATACAAAATCTTTTAAGTTTGTTTAGTAGGAAAGTTTTCTTAAATATTCTAATATTCTGCCAATCTTACAATTTTTTTCTGTTTAAGTACCTTCTGGCAATAATTAACAAAACAACAAAAAAATATCGAAATTGGTTCACGCTTGTTGGGACGACCAAGGGAAATGGAGATTAATTTATATATATATGTCGTGCGTCCCCAAAGTAAGTAACTTAATACTTGTGTTATGGTTGACAGACAACTGGTGATATATACTCATATATTTTTTAAATACATACTTAAATACAAATATATACCTAGGCTCGAAGACTAACAAATTCATTTATAGAAAATATTGGCCCTCGGCGGGAATCGGAGCCGCGACCCGCGAAGCTGAAGGCAGGGTCACTACCCACTGCGCCAACGGGCCAGTCAAATACATAGTTTTTGAAGAGATATTCAAAAATTGACTGTAGTAAAAATTTTAATATTACTTTAATTAAAATAGCTATGATGTAATCTTGATTAATACGTTCTTCGTATATGGCATAAATCGTGTTTTGATTTACTGCTAAGTAAAACATAGTTATGATACAGATTGCCGAGCTTAATATAGCGTCCAATTAATTCTATGCGGCTATTTTTTGCGGCTCGTTAGTTATGTTTTCGTTTGCCGCCATATTAGAAGAAGCCGCTATGCCTATTTTATATTAAAACAAGGTGTATCCGCGAAATCGTGACCAAAAAGAAAAAAGTAACAGCCTAGAACTATCCCATTGCTGGGCATAGACCTCCTCATTCCTGTTTTGGAGATGAGATCCACGGCCATGTGGTATTCAGCTAATTAGAATAGACCACCCTCATTTTTTACCGAGGTCAAATGTAAGACGACTAAGGTAATTGACTCGCCGTGTGGTATAAGGCTAAGTAGAATAGAGCATCCTCATTTCTTACCGAGGTATCGTAAAAGGTGACTAAGGTAAGTTGACCCGCCGTGTGGTATCGTCGATTTTCATTAAGTATGATTACAAGAAGCTTTTAAAGCAGTATTTCCCGACATTTTTTGGTCCATGCCCCACTTACAAAACATAAATAATAGGTTTTAGAAAGAAAAATTGTTTTTTTTTGTATAATTTGGCACCGAAATGGAAGATCTTTCAATCATTTCGATCACTCTGATATTTGAGGAAAGAAATTATAAATAATTTAATTTATAGAATTAGGCGTTACTTTGCGAAGGTCCATAATACGAAACTAATCAGAATATTATTTTGGTATAATCCACGATAAAAAATTATCGCGGATTTTAGCAACATAATATTCTCATTAGTTTTGTATAAATAATTTAAAGAATTAGACATTACTTTGCGGAAATCCATAATACAAATTGTCCACTCTACATTTAGCATTATGTATATTTTATATTTTACTTTAAAGAAATTATATTTATAGTTTTACTGATTACTTGTTTCAAGTTGCCAATGTGGTGGAAATAAACCTCACGTTAAAATAACATCACCGCAAAATATTAACGTTAAAACTATAATGGCTAATTACATGTATTTAGTTGTTTATTAAAGGATTTTTTTCATAGCATGTTATTGTTATAAAAATAACTAAGCGTTTTATATCAGAAAGCGAATTAAGTTATTTTTGCAAACGGGCGCCATAGAGGTACTGTTTAATTTATACCAGTCTCAAATTATGTTAGGAGTCAGTTGTTAGGCAATGATCACAATACGAACTCACAAACATGTAGTTTCTCCTACGTTCGGGTACCTAGGACAGAAGAAAAGACATTCAGAAAGGCATTTACAAATCATCATTTGCATATCTATTAAAGTAAACATTGTGACTGCAAATCTATGAAGCTAGGATACTTATGTCGATCATTCTAGCAGTGAGGTTTATCTTAGTTCTAATCATTGGTCAATACCTCACAGTATAGACATACAGATACAAGGGGCTGTCTTCATTAGGGAAGATTAGATACCCGTTTGCTTGTGTCAAGTGGTAGAGCCGCCATGGTGGAATGATGGAACATGATGGAACTTCTCCAAAGTCTAATTTCAGCCCTCCAAAGCACGCCGCGGTTTCGTCTTAGAGACATCCTTAAAGCATTATCCCGGGAAATTGCGAGTTTCATAATACCAAACAAGTTCCCAAAGTTTACCTTAACGAAGCTTCTTCACTCGCTTCGTCTTTCCAGTGATCCACTAAAAGCCTTTAGGGTTAACAGCATATCCCAATCCAAAAAACCCACCTTTAAAGTTCTAAATCATCATCTTCCTGCCCTTATCCCACTCTAACTCGAAGGCAGGTCGGCTTACCTTAGTCGCCTTTCACGACACCTCGGTAAGAAATGAGGGTGGTACTATTCTATTCAGCCGGATACCACACAGCGTCTTTAAAGTTCTAAATATGATCTTCAATATTCGGTAACACTATCTTTTCTTTGGTCTGAGACCAAAACAATCTATGATGCTTACACAAGACAAGAAGTTTCATATCTAGGTCACGAAACCAATGGCAGCAAGTGAGCGCCAAGTTTGGATATGACCCGTGACCCGCGTTGGTATTTGCTAGAATTGCTGAATTATGTACTAAGATACAACGTGTCTGATCCTTTGTTGATATTGAAATATATTTGGATCTGATAACACGGGTTAGAATTGTAATTATATACTGACTGAGAATGTTCTCTATGTGATCTCTCTATAATTTCATTATGCTTGCTTGACTTATATAATTAGGCGTTATTTGCACAGGTCCTTAATATAAAAGCAATGAAAATATTTCAGATATTTTTATAGCGGAATATAGCAAACTAATGAATGGAGGGAGGCCGAAAAAGATGGATGAATTGTGGGAAGAATATGCATGTAGAAGGAGTAGCAGCAGATTTGACGTGATTTGAGAATTATAAAAAAGGAAATGAAAATGAAGACATATTTTGTCGACCCTACTGAGAGTGGAATAACGGTCATCATTCTCCTACCCTTAACCCACTCTAACTGGGGTCGGCACAATATTTCTTCTTTTACCATTCTCCTCTATCATTCGTCAACTCTGGTGCCACTCCTCTAACATGCATATCATTTTACACACAATCCAGTGGAATCACGGGAAAAAACATAATTATAGCAAAACAATATTTTCATTAGGTAGTTAGAAAAAAGAGTGGGTATTATTAAAGGGTGTGATATTGCGACTGTGGTAGGTTTAAGGAATATAAATTTAAGCTCAAGTTATAAATTACATTAATGTTATGTTTACGCAACTTTCTAAGAATCAACAACATTGTGTTTACGATTAATTATCGTATTGCTGGTGCTATCATTAGCAACAATAATGCCCTAATTAATGAAGAAACAATGGTTTGCAAACTATTATCTGCCACATGCAAAATTATAGCTCCCAATCGTGTGCGGTCTCATATCTCATACAACGGACACCTGCAGCTCCACTCCCAATTACTCCCAATCAGATGCAAACACTTTACGAGTAGTGCAACGATACACTTTATGTCCGCAACGCAACATAAATACGAAAGGGGAATGTCCGATTGCACGGCGTCCGGCCCGGTTCGCGGCCGACGATTATCGTAAATCCGTACTTAATTTCGATCTTGGTGATCGTGATTGGATTTAGAATAAACGAATACGTACTTTAGATGAAGAAGAACGAAATAATGAAGAGATTTAGGTAAGAGGAAACCGATATTTCTTGGGTTCCTAATCTTGACAGATACCTATAGGTTTGCGTTCAAAATGTTATGTACTAACTGCTTAAAAACTAATCAATACATATAATTTATCATGTCCTTTGAAGAAAACGGTTATTGAAAACACCTAGTAAATGTGTACAAATATTCGAACATTTTGTATACTTGAGACAAAGAATATAAGGAGAATAAGGACAGAAGATATAGAGTTACGGAAATAAAAAGGTGAGCTGATTGGAGGAACTTTGTACTATTTTGAGTCTTGGGGTGCACGGTTTTGATAGCTATTAACCTTAAAATACAAATAAATAATACTGTATTACTGAATCATACTGATAGATGAGCTTTATAAAGATCAGGTTCGTTGGATTTGGGCGACATAAGCCTTTTGAAAGCCATTTGTTGAAAAAATAATAAAAAGAACTGGGTTCTTACTATTCTACCATAATTATCATGTCAGTACCAGCAAATGATAACTGAATTTCAGACTCTGATAAGGTTTAAATAAATTATATCTTATATAAAATATTGTTATTAGTGATTTCATAGACCAACGGCTTAGAGTATTCGTCAAGAATTTTTTACATTTTAAGAGAAATTTGAAATATGTGAGGAAGTTGGGAAATGTTATTTAACTCCGTTTTACTTCTTTCGATAAAAGTAGAGGTTTGTGGCTAGGGAAGTGATATAAATTAACTGTTACTTTTACTTTTAGCTAGTGCTATAAGTAATCAAGTTATTGCTCCACTGAAATTTTACTAAGGGTGTGGTATATAAAACCGTTTCACAGGAAATTATGGTGCAATTATTGAAAGATGAAGGGTGCCCTATCACGCTGCTTTAAGTGCAATTTACACTCGCTCTTTAATATGAATTTGAACTTCATTTTATTCGTGGAGATCGTGATCACGTTTCAATCGGTTTGATAAAACCTTAAAGTATGTTACACTTCCTGAGATCTTAAGGTTTTAGATCTTTTAATTTTTCATTCGCCGTGTGGCAACCGGCTTAATAGAACAGTACCACCCTCATTTCTAAGCTAAGCCTGTAAGTGATAGTCACAGCCTGTTACTATCCCACTGCTGGGCATAGGCCTCTTCTCTCCGTTTTTTTTTTTGGAGAGAAGGATTGGAGCTAAGACCTACCACGCTGCTCCAGTGCGGATTGGTAGGTTACACATATCCCCAGAATTGTCTAGAGATATGCAGGTTTCCTCACGATGTTTTCCTTCACCGAAAAGCGTGTGATAAATTTCAATTATCAATTAGACACATAAGTTTTACTAGAAAACTCATTGGTGTCTGCCCGAGGTTTGAACCCTAGACCCCCTCGAAAGAGGCGCACGGTGTTACCACTGGGCTACCACAGCTATCGGTAAAGTGATAGTGATATAATAATTATAAAGAGAAAAGATGACATTACAACTTTATCATATAAAAAAGAGCAATAGATAGATCATCCTAATTTGCTTTCTCTCAATTTTAATATGGCACATTTTTAGGCTGACTTTCCTACTTTAAGCAAAATAACTCTGTTTCTAATACGTTATATTACCTTTAATATTTAAATGATTTAATCTTGTATATATATTTCTCTGAATTTTGGAAACGACTCCAATGATTTTCATGAAATTCAATATGTAAGGGTTTTGGATGTAAATCGATCTAACTAGGTTTCATTAAACAAAATCATTTTATACGTGTTTTCGGGCATTAAAAAAATGCTAAATGTAGAATTCATACAAATGATTTTTGAACTGTCAAATGCAAAGCTGTGATAGCCTAATAGGCGGACCAAAAAGTTCATAGCCTGAGATCGATTCCCAAATTTCACCAGGCGCTTTCTTTCTTTTTCAAAAATATTATCGAGCAAGGCTCGGTCACCCCGGTTCTTATTATTTACATTAATAATAATAATAATATAATAATAAAGCCATTTATTCCATATTCTAATTTTTCGTACATTTCAAATGTTGTTAGTAAGTTATAAGTAAATTTTCTTATTTTATGTTAGTATGGTTAGTCGGTTGAAATATGGACCCCGTTATGGGTAAAGGCCTCCTCCAGCTCTTTCCATTTGCCTCTCTGCTTGCCTATATTTAGCCAATCATTTCCCGCAACTTCTGTTAAATCATCAGCCCACCTTCTACTTGGTCTACCAACGTTCCTTTTCCCCCCTGGTCCTTTCCATCGTGTCGTTTCTAGTGTCCATCTTTTATCTGTGTATCGTGATATGTGTCCAGCCCAATTCCATTTTAATGTAAGTGCTTGTTTCATAACATCGGTGATTTTTGTTTTCCGTCTAATTGTAATATTTTTTACTTTGTTTACTTTCCTTATCTTTAACATACTCCTTTCCATTGCTGTTTGAGCGCATTTGATTTTTCGTTTAATTTTGTTTGTGAAGATCCATGTTTGACATTATTTACATTATAATTGTTAATTATAAGAATAATTAACAATTATAATGTAAATGCCCATTGTACATGTATCGTTAACCAAGCTAATCAATATTCACAGTTTCACGTTCCTTATACCAGACCATATTAAACTTTCGACCTCGGCTATCATCGCAAATATCTCGATAGTAATCTTAGAAAATTGATTAATTTAACCAAGTGTGCGCTTTAACATTAATGGATAGCGAAAGTCTGTTTAAATCTATCTTTGTTCATTGATGGCGTGTCAGATTGTTGCTTTAATGATTTGTAAAATATGTAGTGCGAAAGAATTTTTCTTACCTTTCTCATTTAAATCGTTTATATTTCATATATCACAATGATGTATTATATTCGAAATAAATTCTTCATTTTAAAAGCTTTCAACTTTCAATGTATGTATGTAAAGGTGGAATAGAGCAAGTTAAATTTGACCCACTTCCCGGTGTCCGATTGAGTTAAAATTTTACATACTAGTCCAGACCCGACGACAATGCTTGTTCATGATAAGCATGACCTGATACTGCCAGGATTGGCTCCAGACGAGGGAACTCAATGGTTACCAGTAGGTTTATGAAATTTTGTTAAAACCTTTTATTAAAACTTATTATTATTAGATTCTTATTGCTTTTGGTCATTGACATCCATCACGTCACGGGCAGGAAGATGATGGCTGTCAAACTAACATCACGCGGTATTCCCAGGCGGTCACCCATCCAAGTACTGACCGCGCCCGACGTTGCTTATCTTCGGTGATCGGACGAGAACCGGTCTATTCAACATGGTATGGCAACAAGTTATTACATTTTTTTTATTAGCTACAACAAACAAAACGCATATTATTTAAAATTCCATGCACTTGCCTTAGTTCCCTTACGGGATAATAGTTGGCATAAGTGTAAACTGTTTCGAGATATTCGTGAACAAAATGAGAGTTTTTCCTCCAGTTAATCATGTAAACTAAGTCTCTTTCACCAGTGTGAACCTCGTAAACAATAGTTTTGTGAAACTATGGTCGTTTTCTGGTGAGATGCTATCGGTCACGATCGTGACAGCAATACTAACATTCGCACGAGTCGTTACGAAATCTTCGTGATGAGACATAGTGGTGATACGATCTTCGGTATTGTCCCCGTTCAGTTTTCTTTTTTTTAATTAAAAATACTTTGACTACCTTCTTCTACTTATTCTTGAGTTGTGACAGTCAAACCCTGTAACTGTGTGGCTCTTTTTATGAGGTCAAATCCCGGCAGGTAAGTTTTTTGTCAATACTCATGTACACATTACAATTACACACAATTTATCAATTACAATTACAATATGTACAATTTATCACACGGAATTTTTTTTTCGGTAAAGACAAGCAATGTAAGGAAAACTGCACATCTCTAAAAAACTCTTGTAATATTTAACCTACAAATCTACATTGGAGCAGGTTAGTGGGTCTAAGCTTCAACAATTCCTGACAAAAAGGCGGCCTATGCCAAGTAGTGGGATAGTAACAGACCGCTACTTTGATTTTTTACGTTACGTTATATTTTTAACTTTTGGATGTCCACTGTTGGACCCAGTTTCACGATACAATTCGCTATTTAGGGTTATATTTTTTCTTCTGTAGATCTCTTTATCTGATTTAGTAATGCGGAAACATTCTAAAGTATAGCTCGCTCCAACGCCCGCTATGAGATCCTGCACTTTCTTTAAACTTACATTAAAGTTTGTTATTAACCATTCATTTTCAAATAAAACCGAATTTAGTCTAATAATTACCGTCATCAAAGTAGCAGCATTGCTCTAAATTCTAGAACGTGGTTGCAGTATTAAATTGACCCGGATCCAATTTAATTTATTTTTAAAAACAATTAATATTTTTTTAACATAATTTTTATTAAAAAAAAAATTAAGACTGCCGTGTTGTTTCCGGCTGAATAGAATAGACCACCCTCTTTCTTACCGATGTGTCGTAAAGGGCGACTAAGGTAAGTTGACTCGCGGTTAAATACAACAGACCACCCTCTTTCTTACTGAGGTGTTGTAAAAGACGACTAAGGTAAGTTAACGTCTAGCAGGCGGCCGTCGTAAAATACCTGGCCGAATCATGTGACAACATCTTTATAACATGTTTTACCGACCCCACTTAAAGTGGGATAAGGACAGGAGGATGATGATAAACATGTAATTTAACTTTAGCTTTCTTTTTTTAAACTTTTTAAGGCCGTATGAGAACGATACCTATTATTCATAGCGGGATTGTCACCAAATAATTTGGACGAGTGACATCTTGTTCACTGTCAAAATATTCGTAGACTCGTTTGGACTTTAGACACTAATGCCATTATCACGTTTGTTAGCATTAGACTTATTTGTGTACGGATAAACAACTCGTATTTGTATATATTAAATCTTGATTCGTAGAATAAGTATGCACTACTACAAAGCATTTGAAGTTTCGGAACGGATGATTTCAATAGTAGACGTTCAACTAATCTATTCATATACATAAAAGAGAAAAGTATGTTCTTTATAGACTCCAAAACGGCTGGACTGATTTTAATAAAATTGTACGACAATCTTTAGATTAACCCAACGGATAATCCTGAAAGTATGATTGCAATCGGAAATTTTTTGGACTGTCAAATCCAGGATTAACCAAAGGAACGCGTGGCCGGAGCTGTAGTTTTCTATAAATGGCATAATTTCCCTGCTGGAATGCCAACCTGTAATTTATCTATACTAATATATAAAGCTAAAGAGTGTGTTGGTTTGATTGTTAGAACGCGCTAATCTCAGTGGCTACTGGACCGATATAAAAAATTCTTTGAATATAAGATAGTCCATTTATCGAGGAAGGCTATAGGCTATATAACTTCCCGCTAAGATGAATAGGAGAGGAGCAGCAATAAAAAATACTGCGCAAACGGCAAAATTTCAAGCTCTTCTTGCGTGCGCTGAGTAAACGGTGCAAGTTATTAAAAAATCATGTATTACAAAATTGTTCCCCTCTAAAAGGTCTAAATAAAAGTCTGTGACAGCTATGTGTAGCTTTTAAGGTTAAGCCACTTTAACCGTTTTTGTGGTTATCATAATACTATATTACTGTTCTAATATTACCACGCGGGCGGAGCCGCTGTCATTGCTAGTTACTTATAAAAAGCGCAAAAAATCTATATCATTGTAAGCTACGTGTACTTTGTTAAAAATAAAAGCTGTAAAATTAAATAAATCAATATAATTTCACATAATTCAATACTTACAAAAAGTTGAGTAAAAATAAATTGCATTACTCGTAAACCTCGACCAATAATCAATCTTAACTAACGAGCTATACTGTTTATTATTTAACCTGTTTCTTATGTAATGTGGTAAAGCAGTGCTTACTTGTCTGGCAATAAGTCGTCATAATATTCCTCGCCAAACTTATATGGTGTTTTACTTAGGACCTTGGAGCTTCACATTTTGACGAATAGATCAACTTTATAACATTGTTAAGTTAAAAGTAATAATACAATTACCTTGCTATAATCCGCGATAAGTAAATAGAACATATTTATAAAGTAAATGTAAAGTGAAAGCCTTGAAAGACTAACAAAAATATATCCATACTCACAAACTTTCGCATTTATAATATTAGTAGCATAGTATAGGAAATTGTGCCAAATTTTATCGACATTGATTCAGCAGATACGCCCCCAAAGAGTAACAAACATACATCCATACTCACAAACTTTCACATTTATAATATTAGTAGCATAGTATAGGAAATGTTATCCTGGTGTATAAGGAATAATTGTGCCAAATTTCATCGATATTGGTTCAGCGGATTCGCCGTGAAAGAGTGACAAACATACATCCATACTCACAAACTTTCTCATTTATAATATTAGTAGGATTCGATAGGATATATTATTCTGGTCTATAAGGAATAATTGTGCCAAATTTCATCGTCATTGGTTTAGCGGATACGGCTTCAAAGAATAACAGACATACATCCATACTCACAAACTTTCGCACTTTTTGACTGACCCGTTGGCGCAGTGGGTAGTGAAACTGCCTTCAGCTCCGCGGGTCGCGGGTTCGATTCCCGCCGAGGGCCAACATTTTCTATAAATGAATTTGTTGGCCTTTGAGCCTGGGTGTATATTTGTATTTAAGTATGTATTTAAAAAATATATAAGTTTATCAGTTGTCTGTCACCCATAACACAAGTATTAAGTTACTTACTTTGGGGACGGACGACCTTGTGTGTAAGTGTCCCATATATTTATTTATTTATATTAACTCTATGATAGATCCACTTTATAACATTGTCAATTCACTTATATTAGCAATTTTAAAGAGATTCCAACACTAGCACAGTTTACGTTGCATTTATATCGCATTTGAATTAACTGTTTCGATTAAGTGTAATTGGTGTTTACGCCTCATATTTATGGTGTAATTTAGTTAACTTAACACGTTTGAAATCTAGTTTTGAATTAAATAGTGCTGTATAATTGGCATGATCAATTACATTCGTAATAATGTGTTTAGGTGATTTCCTGTTTTTTTAAGGTGTGTTTGCGCCAATGAATTGGGGGGAGAATGAATGGGGGGAGGGGGTGTACTATGAAAAATGTTAATAATGGTCTCATATTCTACTTTTATTATTACGCCTCATTTCTTACCGAGGTGTGTTAAAAGGCGACTAAGGTAAATTGACCTGCCGTGTTGTATTCGGCTGAGTAGAATAGACCAACCTCTTTCTTACAAAGGTGTCTTAAAATACAACTAAGTCAAGTTGATGTCAGGCAGGCGGCCGGTCGTAAAAAACCTAGCCAAATCATGTGAAAACATGTTCATAACATGTTGTGCCGACCCAACTTAGAGTGGGATAAGGGCAGGAAGATGATGATAACTAGCAATATGGGTTAATATAAACTTGTTAACCCCTTCAGCTAAACAAAATGCTTGTGTTAGGAGTGGGTTCATGTCGGTTGTATAATGGCCGGGATTCAAACCCACACCTCCCGACGATATGTCCGTTAAAAGTAACGATCAAGCGTTTCAAGCGGCGGAAGCGGAAGCTTGAAAACAACTATTAAAAGGAGGCTGGTACAGAAAGACTTATATACTGTTGAGGATTACATAGATGATAAGAAAGCGTGGATATATAGCGTGTAGAGTTAGTCTTCTACCTTGTACAAGATATTACTGACTTAATGTAACAAGTTATAAGAATTATATTTTAAAAAGAGTAATCGCTGAATTTCTTGCTGACTCTTCTCGGTAGGAGCAGCTTTCCAAAAGCAACAAAGTTGACGGTATTCAAAAGCCCTTGTTACAAGGGCTTTTGTGTAGTGTAGTCTACTGGAATAAGAAATATTTTGATTTTGAATAGATAAACTACTTGGCAAATAAGTACATCAATTAAAAACGAATAAGTTCGATAAATTGACTGCAATAAAGTAATCAGCAAAATGGCGGAAATCCATATTAATATGAATGTTTAGCTAAATAAGACCTCAATTAACATGTTTGGAATAAATTCGAGTAATTATTTGATTTCGAATAAGGTAATATAGGATTTAGTTGGTTATACACGAAGTAATGTAATTGAGCAAACTGTATATATCGTTATATTATTAGTACGAAAGGCTGTCTGTCTGTATTTCTGCTTCAGCATATTTACACTGCACTGCAGCAGAATATTTACACACACACACACAACACACACACGCACGCACGCACGCATGCACGCATGCACGCACGCACGCACGCACGCACGCACGCACACACACACATATATACTAGTATATATATGTGGGATTGCAAGTTTGAACGCAGTGGAGAGCAAGTGAGAAGGATGTATGAATGACAGAGTGAAAGGATTAGGTGACGTATGGATGGTTTTAGTTTGTAATGAGTAATCTATGGTCTAGAGATATAAGCCGAACGACGAAACGACGCTAACGTGTTTTCCGTGCTCTGTAATAATTTCAAGTGTTTGTAAAAATCATTGAATAAAGAAATAATTCGATTAAAAAGGAATTTTCTTAATCCCACAATTTTGGGGGCTCGTCCGGGATCGAAGAGAAAAAAAGGGATTACGAAAAAACATGTCGAAAGATGACGCCGCCCATACGCAGAGCACGTTACATCTCACCTCAAATCTTATACCTAAATTTAATGGGCAAGACAAAACATATCCCGCTGCAAAATGGGTGCACGATGTGGAAGAATACAGTGAAATATGTGGCTGGACGCCATTACAACAGCTCTTAATGGCCCGACGCTCGCTGACAGGTACCGCCGAACTTTGGTTGCGCGCGGAACGCACATTTAAATTCTGGGAAGAGTTGAAAACGGCGATATGTAAGGAGTTTCCGGACACCGTGGATTCCAAGGCCATTCACGAGCTCATGACTCAACGGAAAAAACGGCGTGATGAAAGTTGTCTCGATTATATGCTCGTAATGAAGGAGCTTGGCCGGCGTGGCAAAATGGCGGACTACGTCGCTATAAAATATATAGTTGACGGGATAGTAGATAGAGAGACGAATAAAATTATGTTATACGGAGTAAATACATACGGAGAATTAAAAGAAAAATTAAAAATATATGAAACATTAAGAGAAAAAATTAAAAAGCATTCGGAACAATATAAAAATGGCGTGTCAAAAAATGAACATCAACGCAGTAAGGGAAATTTAAAAAATAATATAACAAAATGTTATAATTGCGGAGCCGGTGAACATTTATCGAGAGATTGCCCACGGAAGGTGGAGGGCCCAAAATGCTTTAATTGCAATGAATATGGGCATATTTCACCCCGATGCCCGCATAAAACATCTGAAAAAAGTAATTTTCATAGCTCATTAAATGCAAGATGGCGAAATACGAGAGCGGGCGATGCTACGTGTTCAATGGCTACGTGCGAGGGAGACGGAGCGACTTCGACGTCAGCGCCGGTGATCAACAAGATGGCGAACACCGATAGCGGCCATAGTGACAGTGTGCGACAATGTTGCTGTCAATTTGACACATACGATGTCAACAAACAAAACTTTAGTTGTGAAAAGCCTTTAAAGTTAGTGAAAATGTGCGGGAAAACGACAAAAGCGCTTATCGATTCGGGTAGTGATTTAAACCTAGCATCTTCTGAATTCAGTTGTGCCGAAAAGTTAATTCTTGACGATAACATAACCCTAACAGGACTCGGATATTCTAAGATTAGACCTATTGGTTATTTTGTAACGAATATTGAAATAGATAGTGAAAAGTATTATAACGTGCGATTTTATGTAGTACCAAATAATTGTATTCCGTTTGATGTAATTATAGGACAAGAATTTTTGAAAAATCTGATTGTTGTGATGGATGGAAGTGCAGTCTGGCTTAAGCCTAGTCAATGGCTAAGCAATTTTAATTGTTTTTCTTCCAGCATTGAAGTAGATCACCTAAGTGATAAAAGCCTCGAAGATAAAGTCATGCAGTTGGTTCAGGGGTACAAGCCAAATCAAGTCAAGGAGTCTCCCATCCAGTTGAAGATTATTTTGAAAGATGACATCCCTGTATCGCAGAGGCCACGAAGATTATCATTGTCTGAACAAGCTTTGGTTGAGAAGCAAGTTGAAGAATGGTTGGCTGATGGAATCATTCGCGTAAGTTTTTCGGAATATTCCAGTCCCTTAGTTCTTGTGAAAAAGAAGGATGGCACAACGAGAGTGTGTGTTGATTATAGACGATTAAATATTAAAATTATTAAAGATGAGTTCCCATTGCCTATAATTGAAGACTATATTGATAAATTGGCTAAAGCAAAGGTTTTTAGTGTTTTAGATTTAAAAAATGGATTTTTTCACTTAAGAGTCAGTAGTGAATCTATTAAGTATACAGCATTTGTGACACACAATGGACAATTTGAATTCTTAAGAGCACCGTTTGGTCTATCTATCTGTCCTAATTATTTTATGAGGTTCATAACTGCAATATTTAGGGAGTTAATCACTAAAGGTATTGTTATGATATTCTTTGACGATTTATTAATTCCAGCAAAGGATGAATCTGAAGCATTGGCAAGACTTCAAGAAGTATTAACGGTGGCATCTGAATATGGATTACAAATAAATTGGAAAAAGGCTCATTTAATTTGTCGAAGCATAACATATTTGGGGCATACAATTGAAAATGGTCAAGTAAGGCCAGCAAGTGATAAAATTGAAGCAGTTATGAAATTTCCCGAACCAAAGTCGATCAAGCAACTACAAAGTTTCATAGGCCTTGCATCATACTTTAGAAAATACATCAAGGATTTTGCTCTCATAGCAAGACCACTAACAGAATTGTTAAAGAAACATGAAAATTTTATATTCAGCCATGAACAACGAAGTGCATTTCAAATATTGAAGGAGTGTCTCACAACTAGACCTGTGCTACAGATATACGATCCGAGACGAGAAACCGAAATGCATACTGATGCTTCATGTGTGGCTTATTCAGCAATACTAATGCAGCGTTCGGAGGTTGATGGAGGAATGCATCCAGTTTATTATATGAGTCGCAAAACGAGTGATGCTGAGAAAAAATATACAAGTTATGAATTGGAGAGTTTGGCTATAATTGAAGGAGTAAAAAAGTTTAGACCTTATCTGTATGGAATCAAATTCAAAATTGTTACAGATTGCCAGGCATTCCAAATAACTTTGAAAAAAAGAGACCTGTGTACTAGAGTGGCCAGATGGGCATTACTTCTTCAAGAGTTTGATTTTGTTGTTGAACACAGACCAGGAATAAAAATGAGGCACACAGATGCACTCAGCAGGAACCCATATGTTGCTATAATAACCTTACATGATGAGATAAGACAAGCACAGATGTTAGATGATGGGCTGAAGGCAATTATGCTTCTTCTAGAAGAAAACTCATATGAAGATTATTTTGTAAATAATGGCCTATTGTATAAAGGAGCTGAGAAGCATTTAGTTATTCCGAAAACCTTAGAAAATGAAATAATTAAAAGAGTTCATTCAAATGGACATTTTTCAAAAAGGAAAATGGTCGAATTAATAGGCAAGGATTATTTTATAAAGAATTTGGATAAAAAGATAGACGAGGTAATTTCTACTTGTATTCCTTGTTTGTTGGCAACTCGGAAGGAAGGAAAACAGGAAGGATTTTTAAGCCCTATTGACAAAGAGGAAACACCATTGCATACTCTTCATTTAGACCACCTTGGTCCGATGACGGAGACTAAAAAACAGTATAACCACATATTAACGATTATAGACGCGTTTACCAAATTCACTTGGATATTTCCCACTAAGAGTGTTACCAGTAAAGAAACTATCGAGAAGCTTAAAATTCAACAACAACATTTTGGTAACTCCACAAGATTAATAACAGATAGAGGTACAGCCTTTACCAGTTCAGAATTTAAGGAATTTTGTAAAGAAGAAAACATACAGCATGTTATGATAACTACGGGGATACCTAGAGGGAACGGTCAGGTAGAGAGGATTCACCGAACAATAATTTCAGTACTCACTAAACTATGCACAGAGAGTCCAGGTCTTTGGTACAAGCATGTGAGCAGAGTACAAAGATCTCTTAACAGCACCTTTCAGAGGAGTATAGGTTCTACACCTTTTGAGTTAATGATCGGAACGCCTATGAGAAATAAAGAAGATATAGAGTTATACAATATGCTTATGCAAGAAGAAAGAGACAGCTATATAGAGGAAAGAGATACACTGAGGCAAAAGGCTAAGCAACAAATTTTAAAAATTCAGGAAGAAAACATAAGAAGTTACAATAAGAAAAGGAAAGAAAGTAATAAATATAAGAAGGGAAATTGTGTAGCTATCAAACGCACACAATTTGGCAGTGGCATGAAATTGAAACCCAAATATTTAGGTCCTTATGAAATAACAAATGTCAAAGGTCATGACCGCTATGAAGTTAAGAAGTTATATCCGAATACTGAAGGCCCAGGTTTTACCTCAACTTCAGCAGATTATATGAAGCCATGGCCAGATGCAGTACTTGCATCTAACACCAGGTAGAATGTGTTCATTTTTCCAACGGTTTTGTCTATTTTTGTCATTTCTACTGCTGTTTGTATGAGATGTGTACAAGAGTTAGTTTAAGTTAGCTATGCTACATAAGTTCTAGTATGTAATAGTGTAATAATGTTTAAGGATAAGATATTTTTCTGTTGTATTTGTAACTTTGGGTATTTATTTAATCTATTTTTCTTGAAACTTAACTTAGAATTTTATGTAAAAGTTTATTGTTTAGTTACTATATAATATGTAAAGATGTTAACATAAATGGGATTTATAGCATGTGTCTGTATGTCTGAGGGCAGACATTATGTCAGGTTTGGCCGAATGTGGGATTGCAAGTTTGAACGCAGTGGAGAGCAAGTGAGAAGGATGTATGAATGACAGAGTGAAAGGATTAGGTGACGTATGGATGGTTTTAGTTTGTAATGAGTAATCTATGGTCTAGAGATATAAGCCGAACGACGAAACGACGCTAACGTGTTTTCCGTGCTCTGTAATAATTTCAAGTGTTTGTAAAAATCATTGAATAAAGAAATAATTCGATTAAAAAGGAATTTTCATAATCCCACATATATAGCGAAGTGGGTTCACGTCGGTAGTATAATGGCCGGGATTCGAACCCACGACCTCTTGATCGCAAGGCCGCTACCCTAACCGTTGCGGTACCGACGCTTATATTGGTGGCGAACGCAACATTTTTTTTTCATGTCACTTTTGTAAAGTCTAAAACAGACTGAGCCACAACAATACGCACACGTGTCCGAAAAGCTTGTATAGGTTAAAAAAATTCCCGTTTTTCCGTTGGTAATACAAAAAATAGTACAAATTGAGGGTATTAAAAGTAAAGTCTGATATGATTGCAACATCATTTAGCAACCGCTTAAACGAACGGTGTTAGACAGCACTAACTATCCTTTCATTTATTTATCTCAATGTCTCGGCCTCTAATGAGCCCGTCCATTTAGCGGAAGTCTAGACCAGACACAATACTAGAATGACGTGTTCCTTATAAGCGAGTTGAGGGTAAACAGGAAAGTAATTGATGGCAACTGACAGTTTTTTATATAAAACGATGTGTAAGACAATCACCGATTGATGTTATTTTTTCACGTTTCATATTACTTTGGTGATATCCGGCTGAATAGAATAGACCTCACTAATTTCTTACCGTGGTGTCGTAAAAGGTGAGTAAGATAAGTTATCCGCCGTGTGGTATTCGGTTGAGTAGAATAGATCACCCTTTTTTGTTACGGAGGTGTCATAAAAGGCAACTAAGGTAAGTCGACCCGCAGTGTGTTGACCGGTTGAGTAGAATAGACAACCCTCTTTTCATACCGAGCTATCGTAAAATACGACTAAGGTAATTTGACGTTAGGCAGCGGGCCGGTCGAATAATACATAGCCAAATCATGTGACAACATGTTTGTAACATGTTGTGTCGACCCCACTTAGAGTCGAATAAGGGCAGGAGGATGATGATTTCTGTTAGTTTAGCACATTGAGCCGAATAAACATTTTTTAATTTCATTTCATTTCTCTTCAATGTCATCCTATTCCTGTAGAATTAACAGGATTTCTATAACCTATATGTTATTCCGGTGTATAAGGAATAATTGTGCCAAATTTCATCGATATTGGTTCAGCGGATTCGCCGTGAAAGAGTAACAAACATACATCCAGACTTACAACATTTCGCATTTATAATATTAGTAGGAATTAGGATTTCAATAAATTTGCACAAGATCTGCAAATTTGCTGAAAACGTGGGTCTTTTATAATATGTACTAAAATAAAGATTTCCTTTTATCGTAGATAAAGCTGTAGACTTTATTTGGATAGTAAATCCCCAATTGATTAACGCGATAGTGGTTTGTCGACAATTTACTGCGTAATGATGAACTGTCGGTGGTTGGCGTATTTAACGATAGAAAGTAGAACGGATATAACTTATGTTAGTTGAACTGTAAACATTTAGAATAGATGAGAAATACACCAAACATAAATACGACTTTCACCCCATAACGAAGTATGTTAAAGCTAGCACGCAAGCAGTGCGAGTGATATTTACCTTTAAATGCAAACCCGAAATAGCAAATTTTGGTCACAGTCGTCTCACCACAAATGATAAATAGACAGATTTCTCTTTATTTGTTGGATCTCATCTATATTTGTATTTTATGGTGATAGTTAAACGGTAAGAAAGGCATCAATGCGTTTTATTTATTTTTATAAATATAATTAATGTATAGAAACCGGCTATACTCACGTGTTATTTTATCGGATGAGCCCGACTAGTTTCAAGCCCATACGGGGCTCTTATTCATGAGCTCTTCACTTTGTTTTGCCATACCGTGCCGTAAAGGTTAGCAATTTTTGAATTTAAACTATCGTGAGTGGAATTCATAATTAATGTATAGAAACCGGCTATACTCACGTGTTATTTTATCGGATGAGCCCGACTAACCGATTGCTAACCTTTACGGCACGGTATGGTAAAACAAAGTGAAGAGCTCATGAATAAGAGCCCCGTATGGGCTTGAAACTAGTCGGGCTCATCCGATAAAATAACACGTGAGTATAGCCGGTTTCTATACATTAATTATGAATTCCACTCACGATAGTTTAAATTTAAAAATTTATAAATATAGTTATAAAAGAGAAAGAAAAAGTAAAAAAGCACGTGTATAAAGGCGGAGTTATCCCTAAAAGGGATTCCAGTCAACCTTTGAGTAACAGAAGGAAAAGGGCAAGAAGTGAAGAAGAAAGAATACGCGTAATATAGAGAAAATGAAAAAGTTTATATAAATTTAACTATTTAAGAGAAACTTATGGTGCAAAATTGATATTCACAATTTATTATGTGGTCTTGGGTGAAGGAAAACATCGTTAGGAAACCTGTATATGTCTGGATAATTCCTTGTGATCATGGAACAAATCAATCGCCATTAAAGTCAAGACTTGGGTCAAAGCTTCTTCCTTTTAGAAAAAGTGGAGAAGCACCACTACCACCACGATCGATCATAGATGTGACCACCACGATAGGAATTTTAGAAATACATTTAAAAAAATTCCAATGGGAGTTATTATTTTACAACTCGAAAGTTATTGGAACGCAATAAGCTTTTTTATAACTTCGAGCTTCTTTAAAGCAAAAACTTTTAATAATAAGCATCATCTTCCTGCCCTTATCCCACTCTAAGTGGGGTTAAGGGTAGGCACAACACGTTATAATCATGTTGTCACATGATTTGGCTATGTATTTTGCGACCGGCCACCAGCCTAACGTCGACTTGCTTTAGTCTTATTTTACGACACCTCCGTAAGAAATAACGGTGTTCTATTTTAGTCAACCGGATACCACACGGCGGGTCGACTTACCTTAGTCGCCTTTTACGACAACTCAGTAAGAAATGAGGGTGGTCTATTTTACTAAGCCGGATATCACAAGGGCTTCATTTAATACTAATAACAAACATGAAAATGTTCTTATATTACAAAAGTAATAATAAAATTATTTTGCTATAATCCGCGATGAAGTAAAATAGAAAAAATATATAATGCTAAATGTAGAGTGGACAATCGGTTATCATACCTGATACATGCAGGAGTCGTAAAAAACACATGCACAAACCTCCACCACCGCCACCACGATACACAAGCACTATATACGTTCACTATCACAAAATCAACAATCGTTTCGCCCCGCAACCGAAGCATCTTCAGGAGATAGACTCCACGACCAAAATCGTTCTTATATTAAGTCAATGTTAGTGCAAAAGGCGTATTCTGTATGAAGACCTCTAGACAAGATACTAGATTTAGTACAAAAACCTTTAGCAAAAATTGATACGTCAATTATTTTCTTTAATAATTTATTGCATCGATCAATTTTAAAGGTATAGAATCAAAATGTCAACGTCTTGATTAAAACTGACGTGCTACAACTAGGGCAAATTGCAAAGGGAGAATATAGTGGATGTATTATGACTGATAAGGAGTTATATCATAAAAAACAATTCGCTAAATCTATAGATTACATATTCATGCCGGACGTTATAAGCTATACTGTAATAGACAGGTCTCAAAAATATAACGATATAATCAAACCTTATTTGGTCTTTGAAATAGAACTCAGATATAATGCTGTTGTATCCGGCTGAGTAGAATAGACCACCCGCATTTTTTACCCAGGTGTCGTACAAGGCGACTAAGTTAAGTTGACCCGCCGTGTGGCATTCGGCTGAGTAGAATAGACCACCCTTATTTATTACCGAGGTCTCGTAAAAGGTAACTAAGTTGACCCGCCGTGTGCCATTTGCCTGAGTAGAATAGACCACCCTTATTTATTACCGAGGTCTCGTAAAAGGCAACTAAGTTGACCCGCCGTGTGGCATTCGGCTGAGTAGAATAGACCACCCTTATTTATTACCGAGGTCTCGTAAAAGGCAACTAAGTTGACCCGCCGTGTGCCATTTGGCTGAGTAGAATAGACCACCCTTATTTATTACCGAGGTCTCGTAAAAGGCAACTAAGTTGACCCGCCGTGTGCCATTTGGCTGAGTAGAATAGACCACCCTTATTTATTACCGAGGTCTCGTAAAAGGCAACTAAGTTGACCCGCCGTGTGCCATTTGGCTGAGTAGAATAGACCACCCGCTTTCTTACCGAGCTGTTGTAAAAGGCGATTAAGGTGAGTTGTCCCGCTGTGTGACGACGGAGAATAGCCCACGCTTATTTCTTACCGAGGTGTCGTAAAATACGGCTAAGGTAAGTTGACGTCAGGCTGGCGGCGGTAAATTTAGTATTGAAAGTAAAGGATTTTTTTAGTTGTCAAACAATGTTGCGATAGCCGATGGGTAACGGGCGGACCGAAAATGTTCAAAACCCGGATTTGAAGCCCACATGCCATCGGCGCGTCCTTTCTATTTTTTAATTTTTTTTAATATTTTTATTAAAATTACAGACCAAGGCTTTATCAAGACTCTCTAAGGTACTAAATAATAAACCAACTAAGCGTTTGCATCATTAATATTTTAATCAATGTCAAGTTAATTTGAACCAAACATACCGTGAACAGTTAAAGCTAATGGTACAAACAATAACGATCATACTTATCTTAAAACTTAACAAAAAATGAAAGGCAAGTTTCAAAAAACTAATTATAAAACTTTAGAATGGGCTGTTTCGAAATTTAAATTTCGTTAATTAAAGAAACTACCGCCAATTTAAATGTATTTTTATTGTGCTTGAAAGTAATATAAGTCCTGGTTAATTTACTTCTGGGTCGTGGCCTTGTCTCTCCTTTTGGACAGAAGAGTTGGAAATTAGGCCGACCACGCTGCTCCAATGTGGATTGGTAGGTTATACATATCCTAAGGATTGTCTTAAGTTCAAATTCAAATTATTCTTTATTCAAATAAACTTGTAAACAAGTGCTTTTGAATCGTCAACTCTACTGCTGGTTTGGAAAGCTGTTCCTACCGAGAAGAGCCAGCAAGAAACTCGGCGGTTGCTCTTTTAAAAATATAATTCCTGATACTATTTACATTAAGTCGTTACTGTCTTGTACAGGTTCAAAGAGAGCTTAAGATTGAAGAATGGCCCGTTGGCGCAGTGGGTAGTGACCCTGCATTCAGCTCCGCGGGTCGCGGGTTCGATTCCCGCCGAGGGTCAACATTTTCTATAAAAATGAATTTGTTGGTCTTTGAGCCTGGGTGTATATTTGTATTTAGGTATGTATTTAAAAAATATATAAGTATATATTCACCAGTTGTCTGTCTACCATAACACAAGAGTTACTTACTTTAGGGACGGGACGACCGTGTGTGTAAGTGTCCCATATATTTATTTATTTATTTAAGATATTTTTTCTCATTATCATCATCCTCCTGCCCCTATCCCACTCTTAAGTGGTGTCGGCACAACATGTTATAAACGTGTTGTCACATTTGGCTACGTATTTTACGACCGGCCACCTGCCTGACATCAACTTACCTTATGCCTTTTGCATCTCGATGTTTACCTAGACCCATATTCATCTAATATCGACTATAGCAATAGCTAAAAATTTTTTTTCAATAACACTTTTATCACCAGCAGGTAAAACCCAGGTTTAAAACCCGTTAAACTTTATTTTTTCGAACACTAACTAATATTATTAGCCCTAGAGGCTTTGACAGCATCACAGAGAGAGTGGGTGAGTGCAGAAGCATCGCCGGAGTGAAAAACTTGGAGAGCGAGTCTCAGACGAGACTCGCAGCATCCTGGGAGCGTCGCCTTAAGGGTGCCACCTGTGAGACCGAACCTAGGTATAAACCGACGCGCTGTGGAGGACTGTATCGGACTTGCTTATTAACATTTAGTAAGCGTGCTTGTGTACAACTCTTTTACCGCTAGGACACTCGGCTACATTTTTTCCATTACAGATAGAGAACAATCAATTGAGCAAGTAAGGGGTGGATTTTTATTAACAGCTCAATATCTATTCAATTTGACTATCAATTATACGCCCCATCGTATCGAGCATTAATCATTTTAATCCTCAACTTATCTTCATAACCACGATTCAGTTGAAGTAATAACACACATACATAGTAGCGGCCTGTTACTATCCCACTGCTGGGCATAGGCCTCTTCTCTCCGTTATTGGAGAGAAGGATTGGAGCTAAGACCTACCACGCGGCTCCAATGCGGATTGGTAGGTTACACATATGTTCAGAATTCTCTAGAGTTATTATACGATGTTTTCCTTCACCGAAAAGCGTGTGATAAATTGCAATTATCAATTAGACACATAAGTTTTAATAGAAAAACTCATTGGTGTCTGCCCGGGTTTGAACCCATGATCGTCTCTAGAGATTCACACGGTCGCACCGTTAGGCCATCACAGCATAACACACATGTATGTATATATATACTTATAAAACAAAGTCCCTAAAAGCTGTGTGTATGTGATCGGTTTTTAAAAATCTATTAAATCGATTTTTGTACGGTTTTATTTATTTCTTTTTATACATATAGTTAGAAAAGAGAAAGAAAAAGTAAAATACACATGTATAAAGGTGGACTTATCCCTAAAAGGGATCTCTTCCAGTCAACCTTTGAGTAACAGAAGGAAAAGGACAAGAATTGAAGAAGAAAGAGAATACGGGTAATATAGAGAAAAAGAAAAAGTCTATATAAATTTTAGGTTTACAGTTTTTACTATAACGTAATGCAATTCTTTCGTAACGTTTAGTTCAATAGTGCAATACGGTTTTATATGAATTGTGTTAAAGTGGTCCCCCGCCCTTCGGTTGTAAAAAATATCATAATAGGAAATCTCTAGAATTCTCTAGAGTTATATAGGTTTCCTCACGATGGATTCCTTAACCGAAAAGCGTGTGACTATTTGTAATCTATACTAATATATAAAGCTGAAAAGTTTGTTTGTTTGTTGGATTGTTTGAACGCGCTAATCTCAGGAACTACTGGACCGATTTAAAAAAATTCTTTGAGTGTAAGATAGTCCATTTATTGAAGAAGGCTATAGGCTATATAACATCACGCTAAGATGAAAAGGAGAGGAGCAGCAATAAAAATATAATGAAAACGGAAAAATTTAAAGCTTTCCTTGCGTGCGCTGAGTAAACTGTGATAGTTATTCAAAAATCATGTATTACAAAATTGTTCCCTACTAAAAGTTTTAAATTAAAGTCCGCAACAGCATATGTCTAGCTTTTAAGGTTAACCCGCTTTAACCATTTTATGGTTATCAAAATACTATATTACGGTTTTAATCTTTTTACGCGGGTGGAGCCGCTGGCGATTGCTAGTTATCTATAAGACACAAGTTTTTAATAGAAAAACTCATTGTAGCTTGCCCGGGGTTTGAACTCGTGTCCCCTTTTGGACTAGGACTCAGATAGTTCGACAAGCGCGTAAGACGGAGAAATTAGTTTAATAGCCTTTAAGTTATGTGATATAAGGTTCATTTTAGTTTAGTGTTTGTTTCGATTTGCAAGCGTTGAAATATGCCTATACTATATTTAAATATGCTTCGGTTAGCGACAGATGATACATCAAGTTATTTGATACGAACAATTATTTAGACCACACACGTTGCGTTTAAAGTAAACAGTGTACATTTTGCCTGTTCTTCACTATAGGCGATGATAGCGTGATCGTCTGTGATCGGCACAATCATCGTACAAGTGTCCTAATTTTCTTTATTTTGGACTACTTTAAGTATTTTTGAATCGTCAAATGTTTTTAAAGAAGAACGAGAAAGAATTTGGCGGATAATCTTTAAAAAAAAATCGCCATGTGATATACGGCTGAATAGAATAAACTACCCTCTTTCTTATTGAGGTGTCTTAAAAAGTGAGTAAGGTAAGTTGACCCAACGTGTGGTATCCAGTTGAGTAGAATAAACCCCTCTTATTTCTTATCGAGGTTTCGTAAAAGGCGACTAATTTAAGTCGATTTTCGGTGTGGTATCAGTAGAAAAAACCACCCTCATAAGAAATGAGGTGTCGTAAAATATGACTAAGCTAAGTTGACGTCAAGCAGGCGGCCGGTCGTAAAATAATTAGCCAAATCATGTGACAACGTTTATAACATGTTGTGCCGACCCCACTTAGAGTGGGATAAGGGCAGGAGAATGATAAATTTAATAAAAAATACTAGATCATAAACGATAACTGGTTTTACTGGTGGTAAATGTCACGAACAAACAATTTTTTTTATAGAAAATATTGAAGTAAAATATTGAACCCTTGAGGAATCAAACCAGCGACTCATTGAGCTGAAAATAGGGTCACAGCCAACTGCGCCAATGGACCGGTCAAAATTATATTACAAATGAAATGTTATAAATAACAGTTCAATTCTAGAAAGCTGACAGTTTAATTATAGTAATGGTGAATGTCACGAAGTAAGAACGTCATGCTTCACGAACTAAACCAAGTTAAACTTCTTACTAATATTATAAATGCGAAAGTATGTTTATTACTCTTTCTTAAGAGCTGTGATAGCCCAGCGGTAACACCGTGCAACTCGAGGAGGTCACTGGTTCGAACCCGGGCAGACACCAAGAGTTTTTCTGTTAAAATTTATGTGTCAAATTGATAATTGCAATTTATCACACACTTTTCGTTGGAAGAAAACATTGTGAGGAAACATGCATTTCTCTAGAGAAATCTGGGCATGTGTGTAACCTACCAATCCGCATTGGAGCAGCGTGGTAGTTCTTAGCTCCAATCCTTCTCTCCAAAAACGGAGAGAGGCTTATTCCCAGCAGTGGGAGAGTAACAGGCAGCTACTTACTTTTTTTATAGATATAATTATTCAGTCTATAGTTAGCCAATCTTCCTGGTCATTTAATGATCTCCATATGCATCATTATAATTATCTTAGATCCATAACAGTCTTTAATAAGTTAGTTGCTGCCGGATCAATGTTTGTGACGCATTTTATTACTTCATCGCCTTTATATGAGACTATTACGAATCGTGAGTAATTCTAATCATCCTCCTGTCCTTATCCCACTCTAAGTGGGGTCGGCACAACATGTTATAAACATATTGTCACATTTGGATAGGTATTATACGGCTCGCTGCTTGCTTGACGTCAACTTACGCGCGTTCGAACAATCAAAATCTTCAGCTTTATATATTAACTTGTTGGCTATAGGTTATGGGCGCAGCATACAGTTCCTTTTTTCATCATCTTCATCATCTTCCTGCCCTTATCCCACTCTAAGTGGGGTCGGCACAACATGAGTAGTAGGGAATAGCCGGTTCTAACTCACTCCCAGCACCTTGAAATCCTTGAAATAGGCTAACTTAGCGGATTCTAAAAAAAGCTCGCCAAAGCAGATTCCAATCAGACTAAATTCCAATTGACCGTCGGAGGTCTCTTCGGATTTTCCAATTGGATCCTGGGTTGCAAAAGGAATTTCCTTACTTACCCTCGTAACGAATCGTTTTTTCTCGTATTTTATTAGATTAACTTAGCGGACTCCTTGACCAATTGGATTTTCCATTTGATCCACGACTTTCCTTTCCTTGATTAATTAATCAAATTAACTGAATTCTCATTACAGTATGAATGTCTGATATTTAATGGCCGATTCTGGCACATTGGCTTGGTTTTATCAAACTTGATTAGGTTTCCAATCTAAGATTTTTCTTAATAAATAACATTAATCGTTCAATTTTGTTTTTATCATTAATTTGATATCAAACTGATAATAATTGAATTGGATGTGTGTCAGATATAAATTCAATATGAAAATGTAAATAAAAAAAAAGTCTCGTACAAATAACTCAAAAGTTTTATTTTTTCGAAGAAACGCTTTGACTTTTTGCTGCTATTTCAAAGAAAGTGTCTCATAAAATAATATTTTAAATTAGACAGGGTCGTAGTAATTTATTATAATAGACCCTAATAAATCAATGGAAATAATGGGCATCGACCATTCGCCCTCTTCCTTATAATATTCTTTTATCCAGCCTAAACGTTGTATTCTGTGGCGACAAGTTTAGACACGATCTCGCAAAAAGCAGATGTAAAAGGATCACATGGCATCATGTATATCATAATTTATTATAATAGACCTTAATAAATCAATGGAAATAATGGGCATCGAACATCCGCTCCTTTTTTATAATATCCTTTTATCCAACCTAAACGTTGTATTTTGTGGCGACACGTTCAGACACGATCTCAAAAAGCAGATATAAAAGGATCACATGCATCATGTATATCACAAGATATTTTAATACCACGCGGCTAGTATCCAGGCTGACGTAGTGTTCAAGTGAAGGCAGTAACTAGACAATTATTAATCATGGAGGTAAGATTACGTACTTATATAGTATAATTTCATGATATATATGAATATTCGTATTAAATTTTAATCCCTGTTGACCAAGTGACAAGAATACGTGTTACAACGATATCTTTGTTACTAGTAAAGTTAAATTAATAAGACCAAGATTAATATTTTTTATAATTAAAATCTTATGTTTCTAACCTAACCTAACCTATAACGGTCACAAAAATCTATAGATTCATTCTGCAATAAAAATAATATTAATGTATTAGATTTTAATAATAATAAAGGTTCTTACTGTATATGAATAATTTTGATGACACTAGTGATTATATTTACTTATTTCTATTTTTTTTTCAGATCTCACCGAATCTCGATGAATTCAATGTAAAAAACTATTATTATCCTATTAACTTAAGCGATGACGAAAATGCAAGCAATTCTTGCATATTGAAAAATAAAAAAATCGCAACGAAAAGAGCTGGTAACAATATCGACATGTTCTTTGAAAAGCCTAAGAAAAAGAAAAAAACCATTCCGTCTTCATGTGTGGCTCAAGCGTGTGATGGAGGTGTATCATTTATTTCTTCCAATGATAATGACGGAGCGAATGCTTCATACCTCATGAAAATAGAAATTTATGACATGAAGAATCTGAAAGAGGTTTCGCCTGTAGACTATTGGAAACATGCAGACTTGCGATTAAAGTACTACATACAATCCAATACTGATAAACATTATCAGAACACACGAGATATAATATACAACATTACAAAGCAGATCGCCTGCAAGGAAGACTGTAAAAAATATTTCATTGATAGAGACAGTAAGAAACAATAGAACTTTCTCTAACTCATCACAAATCAAACCCATAATATAACTTTACTTACAAAAACCTTTAAAAAAAATACAACCCCCACTGCCGCTCTCGCCTCGCAAACAAATTATAAAGAGATCAGTCATTCGCTACAAGCGTTCATACTAAGCACAACGAAACACAATGGCTGAGCTTGACAACTCTGTATACGACGAAGAAATGGTCGCGATATGTGAAGAAATTGAATTAGAAAATGATATGTGTCGTGTCCTGGATAAGAACGAAGAGAGTGATATTGAAGAACAATTAGTGTTAATATGTGAGGACGTGGAGGACCAAATTAAAAGGGGTTATTCCAATCCAATAGCTCCATTAAACTTCGAGTACATGGTTGAGTACCAACCAATGTCTCAACCATTATTTGAAGAAGACGAAACGGATGAACTAGTGATCCTGTCTCCAAGTCCAAGTTTATATAGCCCTGATTCATTCCATGTGTCTGACTACAGAGATTACGAAGTCCCAATTCCATTCGTGATTCTTCAGGAGAATCTATCGAATACTCTGGAGATAGATTGGGAATCGATGGGAGATTAAATAATAATTGTGTTATAATTTTAAGTCAAATATGTTCTTTTACTTTAATTTTTTGTAATAAATTTCTTTAAATTTATATTAAGTTTTTATTTATTACGCTTAGAATTTAATAGATAATTGAAATAAATAAAACAATCTCATTTCACATAGTTATTGTTTATTCAAGTTTTAAATAAAGAAATAAACATTTGTTGTACAAGTTTATCGTTTGTTAGAGTGTCATTAGAAAAAAAATCAATAAAGTTAGACATTGAAACATGATTATACTTAAAATAAATATAAACTAAACAATAGAGTCCACATTGCGCACTGAAATAATTTTGAAGTATTTTATTATTAGAAATCCACTTTTTACAGTTGGTTTTTAAAAACATTTCATGATATCCTTCTGGTTTACGGCCAAACGAATCAAAATATTCTCCAAATCCGTAAATATCTAGGATCTAAATTTGAAATGAGATATACTGGCTTAGTAAAATACACAGGCATTTGATTCGCCGCAAACACATTGAACTCAATATTTTTATCTATTTGTTTTAAATAATTTTCTATCTCTTTTGTATCCATATCTTTGTAATAGCATGACCTAACAAAGAATGACTTAAACATTAGAAATCTCCACTTATATTTATCTTAACTATTATAATCTAAGCTGACTTCTCGATTTTTATTGACTTCAATTACATTATCAAACTCTGCATACACAATGCAATTAAGTGTTGTAGTTAGAGCTTTATCGAATCGAACTTCAAACCTTACACTACCCCGCTTTATAAGATTCCAATGAGAGTTTGAGTTAGCGGATAGATCTGGAGTTAAATCAAATGCATACAAGCAATAACCATGACTGTACTCTGCCTTGGAAATATCGTTTCCTTCGTTCAGGAAATGAATTCCCGTTCCCGAAAACAAGGTATGATATGCACTTATATATGTATTATCATGAAAAGATGGAACCAACGTTTTCGATGGTATAGATTGACCGTCGACATACAAACCAAATAAGTTGAGACCATAGTTACCAAAATTAAACGGATTCACATTAAGAGCACCATTAAATGCAGCATTACTAACGAACCCAACAATACATCTTTTAGGTATTTGACCTAAAAATACATTGTCGAGCATTTTACCCTGGATTCCTGATGGGATAGTCAAAACCTTAACCTCGGCACGCGTAACTGGATATTTTGCAGGAGTGGTTGCTAATACTTTTTCATGAGCAATTAATACTGAAGGATTGATACGAACTTTACGCATAATGAGACTAGCACTTGAAATATGGACTTTGAATTTTTTATCTACAGATGAACACATTAAATTAAAAGTATCTTTTGAACGAACTAGTTTTAAGCGCATTTCAACACCATTGATTAAAAACTTATCTTGATTGAAAATATCAGCATGTATGTGACCTATCATTTCAATAGTGTGACTTTCCTTTGCCAGTTCTTCTCTTTGAACGTATCCTCGATTTGAAACATCACATGAATCCATGCTCGAAGCAGTGTCTTTGTACCAAAGTCCACAAGTAAGATGGCTTTCCTTAGCAGCTTTTCCATAATTGAGTAACGTTTCAATGTATGCGCGATATCCATAGGTATTATTTGGAGGAGACACTAACTTTTGATTAAGATAAATATCACACTGACTAAAAAGAGAATGCAACCAATTATTAACTGGAGCGACATGAATTCCTGCTAAAAGTTTGCTTGAATCACCATTCTGTATTTTAGCTTTTATATGAAGTAAAGTGTGGGACAAGTCAATGTAATCGTCTCCATTGCCCGGTACTAAAAACTCAATCGGTCCATCGTCAGTCAATGATGAAATGGGATTGTAATGTATCCATTGACCACTCTCAATACTCGTTTGCGTAGATGGTAGAGCAAATAAATCCAACTCTGATTTTACGCATTCACAGGAATGATGATGTAAAAACGCCATTTTTGAATTACGAGAAGTAATTTAAGCAAATATATCTTGAATATTTTGTCGTTTATTTCTTTTAGTACCGTTCCGTTTGGAAGGTTTTTTAGAAGTGATGATCTTCCTTTTTAGCTTTCTTATTTTATATCCGGATCCAGACATTACTGAATCTATTTTTTCATCAGCTTTCCTTTTCAAATTTGAAGTTGCCGTTTTCAAGCGTGATTTGACAGATTCACCCATTGGTTGAACATTTAACATGTCAGATAGAAGACCTACACCTGCATTTAAAGCTTCTTTGCCTACAAATCTCGCACCATTTTTTAAAAGTGGAAGAACCGATCGGAACAAACCCCCCAAAAAGCTCCCTATACCATGACCTCGCTGATGTGGTGCACCTTTGTAAATTACCCCCATACCAGAACCAGCTTGATGAGTATAATAATGTAAATATGGACAAGACATGATTGATATTTTCACTTGACTTTTTTAAAATGTACCTTTATACACGTAGTTCCAAACTGGAATGGTACTCTTTGACCTGTACTTGTTCTTATATCTATTTCTATAACGTCAAATTCCCTGCGCATAACAGGTACATAATGAGGGGACGAAAAGATATTTATTTTAGAAGCGCCATATACATATTTGGTGGGATCCAACGAAACAATTCTCAATAAAGGTGTCATGACATCACCCACTACTTGTGGTTCTACTATATCACAATATATTAAAAGTTGTGAAGGTAGACCCAAGTTTAGATTCGCGGGATATTTTCCGAAGTTATGTTTTATTAAATTAGTAAATGGTGCAAAGCCTAACTGCACACTCAGTCTAGGACTACATACCACAGATGTAACGTCGATTGCCCAACTACTCACTGTAACGAGTTTCGATAATGTATCATATCTAAGCTTAACTTTATCCTTTAATTTTTCATTAAAATCGATAACGAATTGATCCACACTAATATAGTTGGTTGGTGTCATGTATTCCAGATGCGTGAATAACTGCGATTTATCGCCTTTAGACGTGATGTAAATAATATTTTCATTTTCTTCCAGATTAAACATACTACATGGGTAATGAAATTCCACAATAGCGACTTCCCATTCGCCTTCTAATTTCATAGTCTTTGGTAACTTGGTAAAAAAATTTGCTGTAGTGTTTTCAGCAAAGTATGTCATGGAACTGTTACTTAGCAAAGTGAGATAAAAGCTGTCTTCTCTCATATTTTTTCAAGTTCTGATACAGAGATCCAACTATTAAACTTGTTGGGATAACCTCTCCACTTAACAAGAACCTCTTTTCTGTTTCCTGAGTTACGAGAACGCAGTATTTTATCTATTTTATAATGAGTAGTGGGGTTATAAATTACTTTTTGTAATTCATTCTCGTAAAATGTTCCTATAATGGGCTCATGCTGAAGATCTTTGAGTGTATAGACTACTTTAGGCATGTTATTTTTTATAGCTGTTATGATAAAAATTTCATCACTCCAATTAGTTTCATAGCCTTTTTGAAAAATATGCTTATGTCTAGTTATTCTTACGTGATCACCAACTTCAAACTTATTTTTTTGTATAACATCCAATCTATATTTTTTATTCTCATATAAATTATTCCAAACGTTCATGATGTTACTAGAACTAACTTCAAATGGACACATCTTAATGCTTGAATGAAAACTATGGTTATAAGAATAAAGCAAATCATCCAAAATATCAATATAAGTGTATGTATTTTTATGTGTAAAATAACGCCACATTTTAGTTTTTAGAGTTCGTTGAAATCTCTCGACAATACTAGCTTTAATATCTGGGTTATTTGTAGTATAGTAGTTTACATTTTTAGTTTTAAAATATTGTGCAACATCCTTTGATACGAACTCTGTTCCTTTATCCGATTGTATGTGTGTGGGGGTCGCGTTAGCTTCAGTAAATATACTTTCAAACGCTTCCTTTATACTTTCTGAATTTTTCTTTTTTAACGGTCTAGCGAAAGCGTATTTACTAAAAACATCAATAACACAAAGTATATATTTAAAACCATCATTATATTGAGAATAAGTCCGCATATCACTCAAATCAGCTTGCCACAGTTCATTAAAATTTGACAATATGTATCTATTTCGTTGAAATTTTCTATGTACCGGTTTATGTAGTGTATAAGTTTCCTGGGATTGCAACCAGTCCTTTACTTGTTTTTTGTTCATTTTACCTTTTAACGCTCGAGTTAACTTGTCAACACTGCTGTATCCCGCTGGATTCGATACGTCGTAATATATATCTTTAATGTCTAGTACGGATTCCATCTTTCCCAAATGTCTTTTCTCTTTCTCAGTTTATATGATGTTTTGATTTTTGGATTACTATCATCACTTGGTGTTAGATGTTGTTGTCCTTTCAGAGAAAGATTATTAATATACTCAAGAGTTTGCGGATTACCAATACAAGTGAGAGGAACCCTTATATCTTTAATAGTTTCTGTAAACTTTTTCCATCCATTAGGTTTCGGGCGTTTTAAAGGCCTAAGAGTATAATTCACGAGATCAACAATGTTGCTGTCGTCTACAACTTCATTATCGATGAACACCAACCCCTCCTCGTTCCAACTAATTTTATCTTTATGATTGAGAATAGTGTCCAATAATAATTCACTTCTTCTCCGATACGTCTTTGGAATGAATTTATTTATGTAAATAGGTGTATACAATGTTTCATTTGATACATCTCGTGCGTCCTTATCATGTACGGAGTTTTCGTTAACTGGTGCGTCCTCGTCTTTAATTGTCTTTTTATGAGGAGTCAAATCTTCTGAATATTTATGCTCACCTTCAACGGTCACGGGTAGTTTTATTGGTTTTCGATTTTCATTAGCGAAATGGAGATATCTTTGTAAGATTTGCATGTACAGTGACCATTTTTCGCGATCGTCCATTTTACTACTTAATATATTTTGCATTTCTTTATCTAATCTAGATAAATTACTTTCAGGCGTTGTGTCTCTTGATTTAAGTCTATCAATAACATCTTGTTCAATGAGAATCATTTTCTTAGTATTATCCATTTTTTTTAATTAAAATAATTGATCATAAAAATTTTTTTAATAATCCGCTCAACACAGCTCCTAGAATGATAGGCAGAAATGCTCCTCCTTTTTGAATGATAATTCTTTTTCTTATTTTATTTTTACCTTTACCTATTAGTTTTCTGAGAATATTTTTATGTTTTCTTAATTTTGATTTCTCGTTTTCTTTTAAAACCACTTTACCATTTAAGGTGTTATAAATGCATTCGCAAATACAATTTATTTCTTCCTCGTTACAAGCTTTTAATAAAGCTGTGCGGTATTTAGGTTTGAGAGTGTGTAACGATTTTAATAAATCCTTATGAGTTGTCACTCGTCCAGGCATTATATCCGACTGATAGCGATTTTTAAAATAACTTAATATTTATATAATATTAGTTGAAAGAAAACAGTTCAATTTAACAATAGACGATCGTTTAACTCTTTCTGTTGGGGTTTTATCTTTGAAAATTTCTTGAATATATTTACAAACCAGATCTATCTCTTTTTTACTAAGCGACTTTAGCAATATTTTACGATATTTTGGTTTGAAAGTTTGTAATGCACACCTTAACGATTTTTCATCTAACGTTGTGCTATCTTCGACCATTATTTATCACTAACTATAATTGGTTGATGTATATTGTATTTAAGTCCCTTCTTTGGTACATAGACAACACATAGATTTTTTATTGGATCGATTTTGGTTTTAAAGCGACAGAGATCATGTGTATTCTGCTTTAAGTCGATCATTAGATAACCATGTGGTTCGACAGTAGCATCTTTATAAGCTTCTTCAACAAATTTACAATTATCTGGAAACACTTGACGTGCTAAGTAACGTATTTGTGTTCGATCTCGAGGATTTTTGAAGTAAATAATATAGCTTGTATTGAGAGATATATCTCGTTGTCCTCTACCTTGGTGAAACAAGTTCTGCGTAATATAAAACACACTTAAATTTCTGTGGTGACTACCTTTAGTAAAAATGTCAACAATACGACCATCGGACTCTCTCATAAGATCATCAATTATAACTAATCGTGGCTGTATGCCGTCGAACATACTCATATCTGGTAACCCTTGAACATAAGATACATTTTCTAGGTTGTAGAGTGGCTGCATTTCGTCATAGCACCATAAAATTTGTGCAAAACTTGTATTACATATATCATTACAATATTTTAGAAAATTAGTAACAAAGTTTGATTTACCACAACCACTCGGACCTGCCACGATTGCAGTAAATGGATGAAGAAAGTGATACATTTTTTGAATACGTGTGTTTTTGGAAGAGGTAGGAATCCAATTAAAAAAAACTCAACAAGTTCGTATTTTATATTATAATTACATATTTACATTCTTAGGTACTATTGACGAAATAATAATAATACTTAGCAATTCTTAAACATAAAGTCATTTTAATAGTGTATGTTAGTTTATTCATCACTTTTATATGATTTTATTTTATAATGACCCCAAGCCAGAGTATCAGTACAGTTACTAATTAAAAATCGTTTAGTATCAGAATGCGATAAAGAAATTTTGTTAGCCTTTTGAGTAAAAATAACATGCTTTATCGATCTAAATCTGTACATTTCACATATTTGATTATTTTTCTTAAATAAGACGTTTTTGTAATTTCGCATATTAAACTTTTTTGTAGCTGACTTATTAACTCCCTTTGCTTTAGCTATAAATTTATTCTGTACGTTCATCGCATACATTTTTGACCTTAAACCGACAAATTCTGTAAAGATCTTACCGTTATTTTCATCTTTGAAAAAACCAATCTTTTTTTTGTTTATCTGAGGGTAACCAAAAAGATTATCAAAAGGATAGTCAGAGGTATCAAAGTATTTGTTCAAGTCCGGTTTAATATCTTCATAGAAATCATCAGTAAAAATCTGATATATGAAGCTGTCAGTGTCGGTATACATCATTTTACAGCGTGAACCGTATTTATTTTTCATATAATTATAGTGAAAATCGTACATGAGCGTTTTGGATATGTCTAATATGCAAAGTCCTAGATAGATGGGTTTATTATAGAGTATTTTTGTTTTTTTAAGTTGAACGGCCACTAAGTTTTCTGAAAATATAGACAGACTATGAAATTCAGGTCGTGCTACTAGATTTTGAGCACCTTGACATTTACCCCTATTTTCCCAATGAGTACAAAGTTTGACATCCACACGTTTTTCTACATTTTCCATAGTCTTCCCAAATATTGAATTATTCATTAATTTATAAAAATCCTTTTCAAAATCAGATGTTACAGACATACGTAATTGTGTATTTAAATCTATATATTTTTGTAACCATGGACTTTGACGAAATTTTAAAATCCTATGAACTTTTTTCAACTTTAATCCCATTTCTATGCACTGTATGAGGTTTCTGTAGTGAATAACGTATTTAGTTTTATCATATAAATTTGGAACTAATTTTGTTTCTCTGCTACCACCAATACATATATTTTCTGGGCATAGTGGAAAGTCTGAATGTGATTCATGCAAAGTTTGTGGATATTCTAAATCCACTTCAAGAATATAACCTATTTCTGAGTCAATTGGAACCATAAAATTTGTGTCACAATTTACCCATTGAAATTCACCCGTAGGAAGATATTGAGACATAGCCCAGCCATACAAATTATTCGCGTCTAAGTAAGTAAGGTAAGATGTAGGAGTTTTCTCACTAAAATTGAACATATATTTATTATTAGCATGAGCATAACGGTTACTGCATTGAGAAATACCACCACGTATACCAGACTTTATGAAAGCAATTTTATCAAAATCTGTCAATAGATCTAATGTTATTTTTGTGTGCTTCAACATGGCATCCCAACTTAGGCCAGGTGCAGTGTAATATTGTGCAGGATCTAAATCGTAAGTTTTGATACAAACGTTTCTAAAATTTTCAAAGATATCAGTTAGAAGTAACACGTCAGTTTTCAGGTATAAATCAGAATAATCAGCCATATTGCGACACTTAAAATGATGCCACACATCTTTAGCGTGGTTATAATTTTCATTTGTAACATCGCTATTAGTTAGTATATTGTAAAACTGATCTTGTGTGGGAAGTGAAGTTAACTTTAATGACTCAAATGAGGTCATGTAATCATATGGATAAATGCCTTTGCGTTTTAAAAAATAAAAATCGTCAGGGTGCTGAAAATTTTTACGCAGCTCGATAAAATCCTCATCATTCAAATTATTTGATAAAGATTCCAAGCTGCATGATAAAAATTTAAAGGAGTCAATAAATCTTAACTCAAAATTTTGATTCTCGATTTTTAATATCTTTGAGAAGGAAATGTAACGTTCTTTATTCTGTGGTATAACTTTAATGTCACCTTCAGCAAAATTTAATGCGCGCACTATGAAATGAGCATCATAATTACTAAGATTATGCAAAATAATCGGTATAAATCGAGGGGTTTCTAACTTTTTACAACAAGCTTTATGACTAACACCTGTAAAGATTCCAGTATATTTATCAAAATTTAAGCTACTATCTAATTTCAGAGTGTCTTTGCATATGCAACAAGTAGTTGTCAAAGATATTCTTCTCCTAGCTTCATCTGTAAGCGGATGAGGATCAACTTTGACATAATACTCTTTAGATATATATTTTAAATCTTCATTTAAACTTTCCATAAACACTTTTGCACAATCACTACCTGTATAAGTTATATATTTGGAGAGGCTATCGTTATACGCACATTTGATATAATATCCAAAACTATACACATCATGTTTTTGAAAATTACTGGTATACGATAGAGATGGATTATTATCACACCCTTGTATTGGCTTTAAAAATGCTTCAAAATCTGCGTATATCACAAAAGGTACTCTTAGTTCACGTTCAAATTTGTTAAATGAAATTTTTGCCTTACTGATATCAGGCAAATCTGTTCTAACGTGATTACAATCAAATTGTCTATGAGAAATCAATTTATCATATGTTTGAAAATAAAGCAAGCAGCCATCACAGATATAGACTGCATGTTCATGTGAAGTTAATTGACGACTGACTAGTCTAGAAAGGTTTTTAATATAACAATAATGACCGTTAGAACCATTATCTAAATATAATAAATTTACATGAACTAATTTACGACATTTAGTAAAATGGAGAGGCCCAATTATCTTCGTAGATTTATTATTAGATTTTTCTATTCCAAAAACGTTAATACTAATATTATTTAAGCGTTCAAATTTTATAATATCTTTTAGTCTTACTGGAAAAGCAATTCCCTTGAAATTTAGCAAGTTTTGTTTAGATAAATATGAGGAAACTCTGTCTGCATTTCTATTCACAGGATATAAAGCGGATAGAACAGCCCATAGAAAACATTGATAATCATTGTTTTTAACATTAACTACTGCTCGTTTACGTTTGATATCTATCGGTAGGTCTATGTATGAAGATCCTTTTAATGGGTTGAATTTGTTAATGTTTAGATCGACATATCTCATTTCTTTAAGACTCCAACCACTATCTTTCTTTTCAAAATTACTTATTTTGTTTGAAATTTCAGAACTTATATTTGAGTAAATATCATCAAATTCATCACCTAAACAGAACATGTAATTAAAAGTTTGAAAGTCAAAGGAGTTTTCTAAATTTTTCGTTGCCTGAACAAAATCCCCATTTAAAATAAAATTAACTTTAACTGTGGTATTTTCTTTCAAGACTTTTTCCAGTAATGTTTGAACAGTGCTTCGAATTGAACCAAGAAATGATTCAGGAGTTTTAAAGTCGGTATCAGTTGTAGCAGAGTTAGAGAATACTCTGTATGTTACTAATCTCTGACCGAACGCTTTTTCTATTAACTGAACATTATTTAAGTTCGGTATCAACGTGAAAACATTATTTTTATGCCTATTACTTTTAAGATGATTGGTAAAGTACCTTTTGTTAACAAATATTTCACAAGTTGGGCATTTAATGCTATTTAAGTTTGCAGAACTTACAGATGGCTCTGTTTCTGTGTTCGGTGGTGAAGCTGTTGCCTTCCCAGGTGATGTAGACTTTTGTGCGTATAAACGCTTCCTTGAATATTGAGGAGTTCCATGTTCTGTGACATTTCTTTTGACTGCTTCTCCAACTTGTCTCACTCCTGCTCCAAACTGATCCGTACTGGAATGAAGTAAACCAATAAATATATAAAATTCAAATAATATTCCGTGTTACGTTTTAAGTTGATGTTAATAAATATTCAACTTACATAAACTATTTATTTTTCAGACTTTTTGCATAAAGTACAATAAGCTTCCATCGGGAATACTCCATCAATTTCATCATATATATCATCAAATATAGAACACGTTTGAAAATGTCCACTACAAGGAGTAAAATAGGGTTTTATATCAGGATCCTGTAACATCCACCCTGGAAGTCTATCACTGATATACCACAAACGTATGAATTTATGCATCTTATCGATCAAAAACTGTTTTGTAAATGAACTAATATCATCACTGGTTAAGAATTCCATAGTAACTTTTATATATTCACTGCGTACTCGTGACTGAATAAAACGTTCTAGATGTCCGTATATTTATATACAAAATCAACCCCTCCATAAAAGTCAAGTTTAAACAAGATTGATCACTCACATCTCTGCATGGTCCTTTTCAATTTTTTTACATAGGTGCAAAAAGTTGTCTTCAATTTCTTCACATATCGCGACCATTTCTTCGTCGTATACAGAGTTGTCAAGCTCAGCCATTGTGTTTCGTTGTGCTTAGTATGAACGCTTGTAGCGAATGACTGATCTCTTTATAATTTGTTTGCGAGGCGAGAGCGGCAGTGGGGGTTGTATTTTTTTTAAAGGTTTTTGTAAGTAAAGTTATATTATGGGTTTGATTTGTGATGAGTTAGAGAAAGTTCTATTGTTTCTTACTGTCTCTATCAATGAAATATTTTTTACAGTCTTCCTTGCAGGCGATCTGCTTTGTAATGTTGTATATTATATCTCGTGTGTTCTGATAATGTTTATCAGTATTGGATTGTATGTAGTACTTTAATCGCAAGTCTGCATGTTTCCAATAGTCTACAGGCGAAACCTCTTTCAGATTCTTCATGTCATAAATTTCTATTTTCATGAGGTATGAAGCATTCGCTCCGTCATTATCATTGGAAGAAATAAATGATACACCTCCATCACACGCTTGAGCCACACATGAAGACGGAATGGTTTTTTTCTTTTTCTTAGGCTTTTCAAAGAACATGTCGATATTGTTACCAGCTCTTTTCGTTGCGATTTTTTTATTTTTCAATATGCAAGAATTGCTTGCATTTTCGTCATCGCTTAAGTTAATAGGATAATAATAGTTTTTTACATTGAATTCATCGAGATTCGGTGAGATCTGAAAAAAAAATAGAAATAAGTAAATATAATCACTAGTGTCATCAAAATTATTCATATACAGTAAGAACCTTTATTATTATTAAAATCTAATACATTAATATTATTTTTATTGCAGAATGAATCTATAGATTTTTGTGACCGTTATAGGTTAGGTTAGGTTAGAAACATAAGATTTTAATTATAAAAAATATTAATCTTGGTCTTATTAATTTAACTTTACTAGTAACAAAGATATCGTTGTAACACGTATTCTTGTCACTTGGTCAACAGGGATTAAAATTTAATACGAATATTCATATATATCATGAAATTATACTATATAAGTACGTAATCTTACCTCCATGATTAATAATTGTCTAGTTACTGCCTTCACTTGAACACTACGTCAGCCTGGATACTAGCCGCGTGGTATTAAAATATCTTGTGATATACATGATGCATGTGATCCTTTTATATCTGCTTTTTGAGATCGTGTCTGAACGTGTCGCCACAAAATACAACGTTTAGGTTGGATAAAAGGATATTATAAAAAAGGAGCGGATGTTCGATGCCCATTATTTCCATTGATTTATTAAGGTCTATTATAATAAATTATGATATACATGATGCCATGTGATCCTTTTACATCTGCTTTTTGCGAGATCGTGTCTAAACTTGTCGCCACAGAATACAACGTTTAGGCTGGATAAAAGAATATTATAAGGAAGAGGGCGAATGGTCGATGCCCATTATTTCCATTGATTTATTAGGGTCTATTATAATAAATTACTACGACCCTGTCTAATTTAAAATATTATTTTATGAGACACTTTCTTTGAAATAGCAGCAAAAAGTCAAAGCGTTTCTTCGAAAAAATAAAACTTTTGAGTTATTTGTACGAGACTTTTTTTTTATTTACATTTTCATATTGAATTTATATCTGACACACATCCAATTCAATTATTATCAGTTTGATATCAAATTAATGATAAAAACAAAATTGAACGATTAATGTTATTTATTAAGAAAAATCTTAGATTGGAAACCTAATCAAGTTTGATAAAACCAAGCCAATGTGCCAGAATCGGCCATTAAATATCAGACATTCATACTGTAATGAGAATTCAGTTAATTTGATTAATTAATCAAGGAAAGGAAAGTCGTGGATCAAATGGAAAATCCAATTGGTCAAGGAGTCCGCTAAGTTAATCTAATAAAATACGAGAAAAAACGATTCGTTACGAGGGTAAGTAAGGAAATTCCTTTTGCAACCCAGGATCCAATTGGAAAATCCGAAGAGACCTCCGACGGTCAATTGGAATTTAGTCTGATTGGAATCTGCTTTGGCGAGCTTTTTTTAGAATCCGCTAAGTTAGCCTATTTCAAGGATTTCAAGGTGCTGGGAGTGAGTTAGAACCGGCTATTCCCTACTACTAACATGTCATAAACATGTTGTCACATGACTTGGCTACGTATTTTACGACCGGCCGCCTGCCTGACATCAACTTACCTTTGTCGTATTTTACGACACATTGGTAAGAAAGAGGGTGGCCTATTCTACTAAACCGGATACCACACGGTGGGTCAACTTACCTTTGTCGTATTTTACGACACCTTGGTAAGAAAGAGGGTGGCCTATTCTACTAAACCGGATACCACACGGTGGGTCAACTTACCTTAGTCGCCTTTTACGACACCTCGGTAAGAAATGAGGTTGGTCTATTCTACTCAGCCGGATACGACACGGCGGGTTGAGGTACCTTAGTCGCCTTTTACGACACCTCGGTAAGAAATGAGGGTGGTACTATTCTATTTCGCCGGATACCACACGGCGTTGTTCCTTTTTTATGACGAGTAATTAACATGTGACATAACTTAACAAAAATATTGTCAATACGTAGTTAAAGTAAAAATAAAATTTTTTTCAAATAATACTTGTAAACAATTGCTTTTGGTATAACTCTTCTGCTGGTTAAGAAATAAATGTATTTTATTTTTCGTTGTCTAATAGCCGAGCGCTTGACTTAAATAATAATAAATTTTAATTTGTGAAAACATTACATTACATATACATTTTTTTCATAATATTGTACAAAAAAAGAGCAAAAGAAATATTAAAAAAACCAAAAGACATATTTAATATGGAGGTGCTGGGATTTGAACCCAGGACTTTCAGCATGCGAAGCAGACACTCTACCACTGAGTTACACCCCCAGTTGCAATATACGACGAAAATAAACGTTACTTAAGTAAAATAAGCTGTGATAGCCCAGCGGTGAGACCGAACGACTCTTTCGAGAAGGTCACGAGTACAAATCCCGGCAGGCACCAATTAGTTTTTCTATTAAAACTTATGTGACTAATTGATAATATCACATTATCACACGATTTTCGGTAAAGGAAAACATCGTGAGGAAACCTGCATATCTCTAGAGAAATCTGGGGATATATGTAACCTACCAATCCTCATTGGAGCCACGTGGTAGATCTTAGCTCCAACCCTTCTCTCTAGGAACGGAGAGAGGAGGCCTATGTCCAGCGGCGGGATTTTAACAGGCCATTGCTTTAAGTAAAATAAGACAATTCTATTATAATGTTCGAAAAAGTTATCATCCGATGAAAGTCACGTGTTCTCAGCTGCCCAGCTTTTTTAACTTAAACAGTCCATTAATTCCTATCATTTCTAAGCGCAAAATACAGAATTCATTATTGAACACAATAGCATTTAAGTATCCAAGTTGCAAGGACATCGGGCTGCCTTTAGACCAGTTTTTAGACACATATTTGAAATAAAACAATTGTTAGGAATGTCATTCTTCGACATATCCTACTTGAAATTAATTTATAGAATTAGGCGTTACTTTGCGGAGGTCCATAATACAAAAGTAATGAGAATATTATTTTGCTATAATCCGCGATAAAAGAAAATATATGTAATGCTAAATGTAGAGTGTACTATTCGTTCTCATACCTGATACATGCAGAATTTGTAAGAACTCATGCACTACCCGACACCGATGGCACAACAATACACAAGCACTGCACACATTCACCACCACAATCTCAACAATTATATGATAACTCAGCTTGCTTGGGTAATGCTTCGCTTTGCGATTTTGTCGTGGAGTCTATCCCCTGACGATGCTTCGGTTACGGGGCGAAACAATTTTTGAGATTGTGGTGGTGAATGTGTGCAGTGCTTGTGTATTGTTGTGCCATCGGTGTCGGGTAGTGCATGAGTTCTTACAAATTCTGCATGTATCAGGTATGAGAACGAATAGTACACTCTACATTTAGCATTACATATATTTTCTTTTATCGCGGATTATAGCAAAATAATATTCTCATTACTTTTCTACTTGAAATTATTAATGCGAAAGTTTCTGAGTATGGATGTACGTTTGTTAATCTTTCACGGCGAATCCGCTGCAATATCGATGAAATTAGGCACAATTATTCGTTATACACCGAGGTAACATATACTAAAGAAATCCCGTAATTAAAAAGGAATAGGATGAGATTGAAAAGCGCCATCTATTATCAACGAGACAACAGTCAACGACAACGAAGTTGCGAGTAAAAGCTAGCTGTCTATATGTATTATAATATCGATTTATATACTCTGATTTATATTTGGGACGAGTTACTAGCGAAAACAAAATAGAAAAAAACATATCGTTTTCTTTGCGTAACGTTATCTTGTGCTATGGGAAGATTTTCAGATTCGACTAGCAATGGTTAATCACAATTTGTTGGTTCTTCGGGTCGGGTTGTATATATGTATTTATTTTCAAATTCAAATTCAAATTCAAAATATTCTTTATTCAAATAAACTTGTAAACAAGTGCTTTTGAATCGTCAACTCTACTGCTGGTTCGGAAAGCTGTTCCTACCGAGAAGAGCCAGCAAGAAACTCGGCGGTTGCTCTTTTAAAAATATAATTCTTAATATTATTTACATTAAGTCGTTACTGTCTTGTACAGGTTCAAAGAGAGCTATATCCACACATTCTTATCTTCTAAATAACCTTCAAGAGTATAGTAGGCTTTCTGTATCAGCCTCTTTTTAACAGTGTTTTTAAAAAGAGCTGCTGCTATGCTGTAATGGCAGTGCTGAAATTTAAAAAATGAAAGTTTAAAATTATATATGTATATATTTAACACGTCTGTCATCCATAAAACAAGTTTTAGCTACGTACTTTAGAGACGGACAACCGTAAACTTCCCATATATATTTTTTTAAATGAGCTAATCTTGTACCTACATAGCTATATATAACATTTGTATTTTGGAAACGGCTCCAACGATTTTCGTGAAATTCAGTTTGTAGATGGTTTCAGGGGCAATAAATCGATCGATCTACGATTTATCCCTGTTTTCAGGCATTGAAAAACTGCTAATATAAAAAAATATACAAAAAAATATAAATGGGATAGGAAGGTTATTTTTGCTATCATCTGTAAAGTTCTAATAACTCAGCGGGGAACCGACTGATTAGAGAATTCAGTGTTTTCTTTTTGTCACTTTTTGTATCTCTAAATAAATTATCGAGCAATCGTCATCAGGTACTATGTTAATATTCTGTTATGGTATTTAAAAGTACAAAGCTTTTTTCATACATTCAATCACTCAAGACGTCATGCTGATAAGTGGAACGGAAATCTTAAATGTATAAGGTATTTCGCACTGATAAGGAGTTAATTATTTTTAATTAAATGAGATATGCTAACTAGCGAAGAATTTAATGCCTTGAAGTGCGGTTCACTTAAATTGGCTATAAATTGTAATTATCTGTACTATCCAATGTAAGTGCTATTTAATGCATTAGCTGTATGTGCGATTTGATTTCTATTCAGTCTCATCTCAGCAGCCATTGAGAGGATTTTATGCAACATTTTCATCTCCACTTTAACGCGTTTGACTATTAATTAAATAGGAATAAAATGAGGTAATTCTTTGGGTATGAATTAGATGGCAATGAAACGAGATAATTCTTTGGGTATAGATAAATTGAGGTATTTCTTTGGCTATTAATGAAATATGGATAAAATGAGGCAATCCTTAAGTTATTAATTAAATATGATTAAAGTGAGGCATTCCTTAAGGTATTAATAGAATATGAATGAAGCCCTCATTTCATTCATATTTCAATAATACCCAAAAAGATTACCTCTAATCCTATTGGGTATGAATTAAATGAGGTAACCCTTTGGGTATGAATTAAATATGAATGAAATGAGGTAATTCTTTGGGTATTTTCAGAAATGCTAGTACAACAAACTTAGGCAAATGGGAATATTATTTTGTTATAATGCGCGTTGAGAGAAAATCTATGTAACTCTACATTTAACACAACATGAATTTTCTTGCAACGTTGATTATAGCAAAAAATATGACAAATATGCGAATCCACTGAATCAATATCGATGAAATTTTGACAAATATTCCTTATACACCGGGGTAACATACAGGTTGTTGAAATTTTGTTAATTCAACAGGAATGATGATGACATTAAAAAGCGCCATCAATTATCATTCGCCTATCACTCGATAACAGTCCACGAATACGAAGTTGCGTGTAAAAGCTAGTATTTTATAAAACAGAAAATAAAAACGGCAAAATATTGCAGACGTTATTTGACGTCAATAGCAATATAATAGTAACAAATAGCATACGCTGTTAAATTCAATCTTGCGATATTATCGTGCCTGTACACTTATGTAATTAACGAAAATTGTATACCACAAAAACTGTTATTAACCTTGAGGCGTATCTTCTAATAGCAATAACTTTCCAATACGATATAGATATAAGAATTCCGGAGCAGATTCTATCGAACGATTTATTGCTACCGTGCGAAATAGCAATTATATTGTCCAAATAATGCTATTCACTGTGGGCCTACAATTTAATTTTCTGTTTAATTGCCATCTTGGAATGATTTGTTTAAATCCGCATGTTATTTTTTGCTTTCATTTGAGTTGAAACATCTTTGTCAGGTCAGCTTTCATACATTTAAGCTGACAATAAATTTTCCTTTTATTTATGCCGTGTGGTATCCGGTTGAGTAGAAAAGACGACCTTCATTTCTTTTACACAGGTGTACAAAAAGGCGACTAAGGTAAGTCGACCCATCGTGTGATAGATGGATATATAATAGACCATCCTCATTTCGTACCGAGGTGTCATAAAAGGCGACTAAAGTAAGTTGACTTGCCGTGTGGTAACCGGCTAAGTAGAGTAGACCGCCCTCTTTCTTACCGAGGTGTCGTAAAATACGCCTAATGTAAGTTGACAAGCAGGCGGCCGGTCTTAAGCACCTAGCCATATGATGTGACAGCATGTTTAAAACATGTTGTACCGACCCCACCTAGAGTGGGATAAGGGCAGGGAGTGATGAATCTTGAAGAAACAATCTAGAAGCATATCATTTTTATAAAAAAAAAACTTTTTTAAAGGTAACAAATTAATCAAAAAGATAAGCAAGCAAACTTTCCGCAAAGGTATCAACGAGATCTTCCAAAGCCAAGTGTTCTAAGATATGCGAATAAACTTGATACTCGATTGCGAAGATAAGCAAGATTTGCGTTCTCAAGCACTGCCAAGTTGTCCCATATAGTGAAGCCTCTACGAGACACCATTCAACGACCGCGCGTAACTATATACTTGTAGTGATGTTCTTCTTTACTCGTAATTATCGATAGATGAGATAGGAAACAATAAAAAAAAATTCTTAAAATTTTCTTTTTATAACACTAGCGATAACACCTTATATTTCTTTTTATTTTATTGTGTATGATAAAATTTGTGCGTATTAATCTGCTTTCCTACTTTTTCTGTCGCCGATACAATGGAAAAATATTATAGTGAATATACTATTTAACTTCGGCTTATTATCTCCTACCCACTATGCTGACCGAATGCGGATTTGTAGTTTAAACATATCCCAAGAATTCTTTTGCGACTTACAGGTTTTCTTAAAAGGTTTTTTTCACCGAAAGGAATGTAATAATTGCAAATATAACATAAATTTTAACTAAAAATTAATTAGTGCTTACCCGGGGTTGAAACCCATGTCCCTCTAGAGAAAGGCAGACGGTCTCAACGACAGATGAATACACACACCAATTCAAATACAAAAGAAGAACTCTTCTTTATCTTACAATAAGTTTTAAGTTCATCTAATTAAAAGCTTAATCAAGATAAACTACATTCATGAATTATTTATAATTAATTAAGTCATAAAATATTAAAATAAGTTCAATTAATATACTTCCAAAATGTATAATTTATTTTTAACAGAAATATTTATTTATTTATTCTTTATGCATACCGAAAAAGAAAAAAAACCTATATATAATATGTACAAGAAATGATTTATAAAGTGCAAGGGCGGTCTTATCGCCTACAGCGAAGTCTTACAGATAACCCGTAAGTTACGGATTTGAGTGCAATAGGTATATACACATAGGTTGACGCGACACAACTATAATGGAAAAGTTAGTTTTTAGCCTACATACATGTAGTCAATAGATTACATAAAGTTTTAATAATAATAATACACATATACTAAACAGCATCCATACTTAAATACATATTCCTATAATATACAAATAAAAAAATATATTATAAAAATTATTTGAGGAATAATTGAACATATCAAGCAATATATTACAAAAAATTAATTATATTACTTGACATGTGCAATGACTGATGCCGTTTAATCATTTAAAGAGGACAGATAACTATTACCGTCAAAACTGTCACTATACGTCAACGTTGGGGATATTTATCGATAAGTTAGACACGACACTAGTTGCCAGACGGGTATTATTAGGTCTTCCTGCTCTCGATTCGCTACCACGACTATCGTGAATACAGGCAGGTACATTTTCGCAGAATATCTACCAAGTTAAGATAAACCGTTTTCACTGGTTTGTTTGTAAAAAAGTAAACGGTCAGCAAAGGAGTTTTGCCTAACATTTAAGAATTTATAAAACGAATACTGATTTATGTAATGTTATAATTACAAAAAGCTCTTGCCTGCAACTTTCGTATTTGTGTATTTAAAATATTATGACAAATAAACTGTTATAACTCCCTATCTCATAAATAATAAAATTTATAAATTAGTATGATCCACAATAAAAATCAATAAATAAAAATTATAATAACAAAAAAAAATTAATCTTATATATGCACTTAAAGGACCCATCACCCCGAATCCCATTCATCCATCTCTAAGTGAGGTCGGCACAACATGTTACAAACATGTTGTCACATGATTTGGCTAGGTATTCTACGACTGGACGCCTGCCTGACGTCGACTTAACTTAATCGCCTTTTGCGACACCTCGGTAAGAAAAAGCATGGTATATTATACTCAACCGGATACCACACGGCGAGTCGACTTTCCTTAGACGCCTTTTATGACACCTTGGTAAGAAATAAGGGTGGTCTATTCTACTCAGCCGGTTACCACACGGCAAGTCAACTTACTTTAGTCGCCTTTTACGACACCTCGGTAAGAAATGAGGGTGGTCTATACTACTCAGCCGGATACCACACGGCAAATATACCCGGACAACATATAAAATATAAAAATCCGCATTTTTCCTTCAGGAACAGTATATGTTTTTATACTGTGTTTTATATGTTTAAAATTAAGTGTTTTTAACCTAAAAGTTGACGTGAACAAATAATTAAGAATGAAGAATTTATTTATCGTTACAATGAATGTAGTACTTGCGTGCGTACGTAACATATAACTATATAGTATATATTAACAAAGATGTAAGTTTATTGATGCGAGATTAACCTCTAGTTTAATAATTATATACGCAGTACAGATTGCTTAGATCATGTCTCAGATATGACAAGATCGTTAAGTGATTAAAACGAGTAGGTATTTCGGTGCGTTTTGTATTACGTATATGGTATTACATATTAATTCCACACGACTGAAAATAATTAATATGACAATCAACTAGTTAGAAATTGAATCATTGAAATGTTTGTTTGTACTCTTATGACATAAGTTGAATAATATTACAAAAGTAATGATAATTAATGTTAAGATTCCGGCTATACTCACGTCTTATTTTATCGGATGAGCCCGACTAGTTTCAAGCCCATACGGGGCTCTTATTCATGAGCTCTTTACGCGGCGTTATCACGGCGGGAGCTGCTACACGCTGCGAGCTCATGAATAAGAGCCCCATATGGGCTTGAAACTAGACGGGCTCATCCGATAAAATAAGACGTGAGTATAGCCGGAATCTTAACATTAATTATGAATACCACTCACGATAGTTTAAATTCAAAAAAAGTAATGATAAAATTATTATGCTATCATCCGCGTAAAATAATTTTATTATTACTTTTGTATTATGGAGCTCCGCAAAGTATTTCTATCAATTACTCAATAATATTTAAAAAAAATAACGTTCTAAAATACAAAATCGATAGTAAATATATATTCTTTTAATTTAAAAAGGTACATAATTCTTTCGGTGCTATTAAATGTTCCAATATTAGTACCATGATTTTGTATAAAGAGTATAAAAGAAGTAAGTAAGTAAGTGAAAAAAAATAAGTATAAAGAATAGTAGAGAATTAACAGAAACCCGTCTGGCATCAGGCTAAGTAGAATAGACTACGCTCCTTTCTTACTGAGATGTCATAAAAGGCGACTAAGGTAAGTTGACTGGCCCTGTGGTATTCGACTGAGTAGAATGGACCACCCTCCTTTCTATATCCACCTTCCTTTTTCCTTTCATCCATGATAAAGAATAAATAAATAAATATATGGGACACTTACACACACGGTCGTCCGTCCCCAAAGTAAGCAACTTATACTTGTGTCATGGTTGACAGACAACTGGTGAATATGTACTTATATAATTTTTAAAAACATACTTAAATACATATTTACACCCAGGCTCAAAGAACCAACAAATTTTTGTTAGAAAATGTTTGCCCTCGGCGGGAATCGAACCCACGACCCGCAGAGCTGATGGCAGGGTTACCAACTGCACCAACGAGCCAGTCCAAAGAAGTCCAGAGAAAAATAAAAGAATAGTGCATGCACGTGAGATGTGAATGTTAAGGTGAACGTGAGGTGTGACAAGATTGGAAAAAATACGAAATGAGCATATAAGAAGAAGTCTAAAAGTTTGGCCCATTATAGAAAAGAAGAGAAGCAAGATTAAGATGCTATGAACATCTAATGAGGAGGAACCAAAATCATGAAACCAAATGAATGTTAAATATGAATGTGGATGGATAGTAACTAAGTCTAACGAACGATTGGATTGTGTGAAGTATAACTTGCATTATAAAAGGAGTAGCGTCAAAATTGACGAATGATAAAGAACGGAAAATAAAACATGTTGTAGCGACCCCATTTAGAGTGAGATAAGGGCAGGAGAATGATGATTCATAAGTTTACTCCTACTCAGATAAACAAGTACAAAACTCAGCGACTATTATAAAAAAAACTGTGAATGTCACACATAATAACCTCAATAGCAATAAATAAGTGTTATAATCGCCAAGCGCCACATTTTGAAAGCGTCCATTTTAAAGCTAAGAAATGGAAGTAAAACAAAGATAAAAGTAAAAGTATATGCCACAGATAATTAATTTATACGACATTTGTTTTAATTAAAAAGTTTTTATTCGTGTTCGCATTTATATAGCCAATTAGTTCAGTCAAATACTCGATAACTGTCTGTTACTTGCGCGGGAGCTGTTTGAGCAGCGTAATAAACAAATATAGTTATGGGTTTTGTTGGTACTGCGGCTAACGACTATGTATTCGTTCTATGTTTATTCGAGTTTACTTTAAGATTTTGTGGTCAGGTTATTCACCTTAATGCCAAATTAAATACTGTCTACGTAAATCGAGTCTAAGTTTTTTAGTATTTTTTTATATATATGCCGGCGTTTCTGGCTTTCAATTCTCTAATTTACTTAGTTGCCTAATTGATATTTTCAATTTATCACATTATTTTTGGTGACTGAAACTGAAACATCTGATTGCTGAAGATCTTCCTGCCCTTACCGACTCTAAAAGGGTTAGGAACAACATGTAATACATGTCGCATCATTTGGCTAGGTATTTTCCGACCGGTCTGACGTCAACTTAGTCGTCTTTTACGACACCTTGGTAAGATAGAGGGTGGTCTATTCTGCTCAACCGGATACCAAAACTCCTAATAGACTGAACACTAATAAGTAACTAAGGGCTAAATTTCATTACTAGCATGTCAAAATTGATATTACGAGTAAAAACATTTCCTTATTCACATCTGCTATTTTTCAAAAGATAAACTATGACCAAATGATTGTTAACAAGTAATTTTGTAAAAAGTATCACTTAATTAAAATTAACCGCATAGTCAGGTTTAAAACTATTGTAATAGCGGATAATATAAAGATATGCAACATCCCTAGATTATTTCTTAAGTATGAGTATGCCTAAATCTATGCTAATAGTCCAAATACAAGGTCGTTTTCACAAGTCTTTGTGCAACAGAATGATATTAACAGGTTGTAACTAATTAACTTACAATGCATACTTTTATAATAACAATGTATGTACAGACGACCTTTAAGTGATTGATAATAATATACGAATGTTAATGAGGCATAGCGTTAAATGTCAAATTATTACACTGTGATAAATCACATGTGAAATCAGTGCGACATCATTTGTGCTATTAAAAATTTGCTATTTTCCCTTAGTGTTGTCGCTAGGCGGTGCAAGTAAAAAAACATTGTTACGTGTTAATTTTGGTCAAGGTTGACGTTGCATAATTTCGCCAATGATATTGAAGCGAAGCTTCAATACTCGAGTATTCTTGAAATGTGCTTAAGCAGAAATGCACAGAAGCTCATGAAATCATAGTCTAATTTTCAAAGCTTTTAATAACTTTTAAGAGGGCCTATGTCCAGCAGTGAGCTAGTAGTCAAACCATTATCATTTAAACTAAGTATGTACAAACCACTTACATCAAAAGATAAAACTTATATTGCGTTCAATTTCCGGTTAAATATCATGAACTGATCTTTTCTTAAATTTATTGCCCAAGGTTTCCGGTGCTAATTTCCCATAAGAGGAATACGATGTACTTCTTCCGTATCTATATATATACTGACAATTTTTAAATTGATAAATATCAGCTTTAAAAGCGCCATCATACTTTCTCGTTTATTATTGAACCCATGCTCGCCTCATCTGCAAAATTCAAGGTTGTAAACTAGTCAAAATGTTTTGTGTTTGACGAATTGACAATTTGCTATTACTCCTTAAACTTCTTGCAGCGTCATCGAGTAGTACGGATGAATACAGAAGCATTATTGTCACAATTGTAGGGAATAGACAACAGAAGCCTTAGTCGCGAAAAATATCAATGGAAATTTCAAAACCGGATAAGTCTAGTTGAGGGCTGGTCGTATGATTTTATCTCATCTCATTTTCACCCAAAGCCATGATGATACCTCAATCATGTCAAGTATTTCGATAAAGAAAATGTGTGTTTAAAGCACTGACTGAGCAAAGTCATACATCTGAGATTACGTCAGTGACTATACTATGTGTGTTTATGTTCATCAATCGTAATTCAATCATCAAATTAATATAAGACGCTTTAAGGGTGCTCAAATATTCAACTCGATTACACATAGTTGGAATTGGAATATATGTAGTTGGAAGATGCATTTTTTAGGGAATAGGAGACCAAACGAATTGTTATTTTCCCTTATATAATCGCCAACCAGTACCTTTTACTCAATTACTGGAGTTACGAGAGTGTTGCCGGCATTGAAAGTAGGAAGACTTTTCTTTTAAGTTATCAATAATGCGTCTATCTATTTTACCTAAACAATTTGGTTCCATACTTTAATGGTGCTTGGAAGGTAGTTCCTTGAGTAAGCACTGCCATACATATAGATATTGATTGGATCCGATACAAATTGGGAACGTCGTTGAAGCAACTTTTTTCTATAACAACATGGCGCTCGGAAAGAAATTCTTTGCGGAATTTACAATAGTTTAATTTCTTCTAATTCATATGGTGAATAAAACGCTGATTAAAGATCAAGATGATAAGTACGATCAAATAAAAACACATCGTTATAGTCTCACTCAAATGGAATTCGAGTAAACCTAAGGTTCATGTGTAACACATCGTTAAATAAAATGACTAAGAGCTTAGCTTATTTTAGCACGTAAAAATTACCTTTTAAAAGTCTTAAAATTAACATTAAACTCAAATTAGTATCTATCAATGAATTTAATTGTATCTTATCCCAAGAATAGAAGTCAAGAGCAACTGGTTTGTGCTCTACAAACAGATTAATTAGTCTAATTTATTTCGGTATTAAGTTTTTTTCATTACATTGCTGCCTACAATTTTCTATTTTTACTAAGCAGCTTTACAGTCTTATCTATTTTAGATGCTTTCCTTGACTTGCTAAGTAACTGTGAGATTTTTTATGATTCTTTAAATTAAACAGGAAAGATCATTTACTGGCTACATATTTATTTTATTTATTTATTTATATATACATATATGCTACATTTGCAAGGATGGCATTGCGATAGTATAAAACTGTGTGCATATGCCATCCTTACAGTCAAAATTATTAAAAGAACATAAGATATCAATTTTATGTTCTTTTTTTATTATTTTCATCGTTCACAGTAATAGAATGATCAAGACGATAAATGAAATGCGAATTTACACAAAGAAATATTGTTTTCCAGTACTAAAGGACCTAAGCTCAGCTATGTCAATGATTCCAGTTATTTTATTGAGATTGGGCATGGATTTCCTCTCAATACTAGAATATAAAAGCCTGCAGTTTATGAACATATTATTTATAAAGCATTATTAATTCCAATTCATCAGATAAAGCGGACAACCTAACGGATCGTGGCCATAAATTCTTATCAAACACGACACGGGTATGTTGTGCGAAAGAACAAAAAAATCACGTAATACACAACACTGTTGACTTTATTCCAGTACTGTGTTACTCTAGATTCAAGTCCTTTCACCGACCAAGCAACAGCTTGTTTTTCTTAACAAGAAGCAAAAAGTAAATCCCGTAATGTATCAGTTAGTAAAACATAACTCATAACTGTATCCACACGATAATTATCTAGTTTGACATTCTCTTCTTGGTATATTTCTTTCGTTATCATAAAAGCTAAAATTCATAATTCTTCTGCCCTTATCCCAGTCTAAGTGATGTCGGCACAACATGTTATAAACACGTTGTCACATGATTTGGCTATGTATTTTACAACCTGCCGCCTACCTGATGTCAACTTACCTTAGTCGTATTTTACGACACCTCGGTAAGAAAGAGGTTGATCTTTTCTAATCAACCGGATAGCACACGGCGGGTCGACTTACTTTAGTCGCCTTTTATCACTCCTCGGTAAGACATGAGGGTGGTCTATTCTACTCAGTCGGATACCACACGGCTAAAAAGCTAGATTTGTTATTTACTATTATGTTTTGATACCTTTGGACATATTTTATATTTATTGCCAAATTTCTTATTTAATGAATTCAAAATGTTCTTTATTGAGATTGACTTTTATAGAAATTTCGCAATTCAAATTATAATGGTTACCACTAAATGTAGTTACCACTGGTTCCCGGAACTGCTATTACTGAGACGAATCAGCATGGACTAGTATTGGTTAAATCGCTTCAAACTATACATTAATATCTATGGTCACAAACAGAATTTTAATTTAGTGGGACATATTTTATGTATAGAAACCTAAACTTGTATCATAAATGATGATGTACCTGATAAGCTAGTCTCAAAGAAAACTAAACCAAAAAAGTTTTCTAGGTTGCTATATTCTATCATATATATAACCTTCGCACCGTAGAAAATCACAGGATTCAGCTAGTTACCTTATAAATTAGAGACACATTATGATGTGTATGTAGAAGGATATTCAGGAATGAGGTTGGTATGTCTGATTTATGTAGGCATTTGCCGCTCATTAAAATAAGTGCTAAATGGAGACCATATTTCAAAGTGCACAAATATCAAGGTTTCTAAAATATTTTCATGATTGTTAATTAAAATTCTCATCAAATTGCTGTTTGAGACCTCTGGTGGTAGTTTTCAAACTTCTAATAGACTAAATACTAATTAGAAATTCCTATTCTATCTATTCTTAGCTTCCACAGATTTTTTTCATATCTGATTTGATCATAGAGACAATTCGCCATAGTTTTTTCCATTGTCCGTTGAGCAACTCTGAGCTATCTTTCTTAGTGAACCTTAATAACCTTAGTGAACCTTATTTAATAGTTTGAACAGTGAAATACATTCTAGCATTTTGATATTAAGCTACCCTAATTAGTATTCAGAGTATATGTCTAGAAACCGGCTATACTCAAGATAATGCCGTATAATGAGCTCATGAATAAGGGTCCCGGATGAGCTCAAAACTAGTCGAGCTAACTCGATGGAAGACAATGTGAGTATAGTTTCTACACATAAACTATGTTAGCTTTTATTGATTTTTGATATTTGTTATTTTAATTTTTTTTAATGTTCGATTTGATATGTATAGAATACAGACGGTTACAAGTACATTTCTCTTATTTTAAAGATTCAAGATTATCTGACACCAATTTCACAAAAACATCGAGAATTTTAATTAAAGCGCCGCCTCTGGGATCGTTAAAGTAATTTTTCTTTGGTACTATCATTAGCTATTGTAAGGTATTGAATTTTATTGGTCCAATGGAATGAGGTGTAAATGAACAAATTGTTTTAATGTATTTTCGTCGGGCTATCATTAATGATGTTTATCATTGGGATCAAAAGCTCGATTTTCATTAAAGTTTTCGGTTCCTCGAACTCCAATACTTGGTTGTTATTAATGTTGATAGATGAAATGATAATATGGATAGTAGTCAAATAAAAAAACTATACTTACACAACTTATATGTACAGAATGGAATAAAAGTAAAAGACTTTAAATTTACATATAAATTGGTTTTCCTTATTGGGTTCAGATATAATCCGATATTTCTTAAGACATATGCAGTCTCTCTTACAATGAATTTATCAGTAACACTTTTAGATATCGATATGTTAGATTAGATAACTGACCTAAATTATATAAACTTTACGGCCAAAACGAAACGATGGTTAAAAGAATATAATTACTCGTAATGATGAAGATATAGAACTCTAAGGACTGAATGAATGGACGGCGAGAAACGAATACTAAGAAAGATGAAATACTAAAAAAAATACTGCATGTCCATTTTTTCCCTAAATAAAAGGCACATGAGCAGACAGGCAAACGAAAAAGCGAAGGTTAAGTAGATTTTTTTGGGAAGATCGCAAAATAAAATGGAATGAATAGTCCCTCCAAATGAGAGATGCCATAATTGTGCAACAGATTTTGACCACTTCTAGCGTAGCTTAGAAGCTTGAGGTCGTTTCCTTGATATTGCCGATACTGCACATGGGATCCAACTTTAGCGCCCACCCAGTTATTAAGAAAACAGGTTTCAATTAAGAAGTTACCTTTTATTGCCCGGGCTTAACTTTAATAGCTAAAATGTGCGAAAATGTCTATGGGCTAGAGCTCACCCAGTTCTCAGTGAATAAGATTAAAATTAACAGAATTTTTCAATCATCCCCAAGTATCTCTGATGGGTAAAAAAGAGGAATGTCAAAAGGCAAGAACCGCCCGTTACTTAAACCAAAACCTTTAATTACACTTTAAGAAAGAAACCGACTTAAGAAACTTAAGAAACTATCTTCTTGTTGGAAGTGGAAGCTTCCAAGGCCGGGGGCATATATCGCAAAATACGCAATAAAAGTTTTAAAACCACTCAAGTACGCCTTTTACTTGAAGAAGCTTTTTCAAGTGAATAGCAATAGCCATTTTGGTAATTGCAAAAACTGATTACACTTAATACAGGCTAACTGACAACACGCTTCCTTCTTTGTGTAATTATTCCGACGAATCAGGCGTTAAACGTGAGACGTCGGTACAAATAAAACAAAACATGTGTCAAGTAATTATTATAATTAACGTACTCGCTATTTTGACACGAAGGTAATTTCATCTGAGGCGTTAACGATCTGACACTTTCATTTTTGGTGCTGGCAAAATTTGTGACTTTAATTGTGATACGTATGGAAATTAACGAATCAGAGATGTGTAACGGGAGATATGCTTGTGATCGAGTGATGGTTATGTGGACTAGGTTATCAAATGACAGCGTTAATGGACGAACTGGTTTCATGTATAACTAATTCATTAACGTCACTCTAAAATCATTGAAGATAAGAACGTGAAACTGTATTTGGGTTTTTAATGATATCTACTTTTTAAGTTTATGTTACTAATTGTATAAATGAATAGCGCAATACTAAAGGTTTATTTTTAATTAAGGAGGAATAAAATATAACGTATGCAGATGTTTATTTCTTAATTCTCGTACGTAAATTATTTTGAAGGATACATTGTAGTTGGCAATAAAAGTAGTTTTAAGAATTTTTGATAATATAATTTACATATCTATCTTAAATCTTTAAATGAGCTAATCTTGTATATATACAATCTGAATCTTGGAAACAGCTCCAACGATTTTCATAAAACTTAGTATGTAGGATTTTAGAGGCGATAAATCGATTTATCTATATTGGCTGGCCTGTTGGCGTAGTGGGTCACGGGTTCGATTCCCGCCGAGGGCCAACATTTTCTGCAATTGAATTTGTTGCTCTTCGAGTCTGAGTGATTATTTGTTTTTAAGTATGTATTTATAAATTATAGAAGTATATTCACCAGTTGTCTGTCACCCATAACACAAGTATTAAGTTACTTACTATGGGGACGGACGACCGTGTGTGTAAGTGTCCGATATATTTATTTATATAGCAAGGTTTCATTTAAAAAAATGTTTTATTCCTGTTTTAAGCCACTGGAAAACAGCCTGCCCTATTATCTTTTGTATTTTTATTAATTTTTGCATTACTCAATTTGTACGTTCAAACAGGCACTTCAATAAATATGAACAAAATTTTCCAATCTCGAATTTTCGTTTAGACATTCAAAGCGTTCGTACCATGTTTAGTCATTTTATGGACCCCTAGTCAACCAGTCTAGTCTAGTCCAGTCGCACCAGAAATCAGACTTCATTACAGCGAAGACAATAGCAGTATTTTAGAAGTCAAACAAGTGAATAAAATGCCAAGAATAATTGACACTTCTTGGTGCGAGCTATAAAATAATAGCCGTCAGGCCCTTAGGGAGAAATAAATAGTCTAGAGCAAGGGCGAAAGATTTATTTTCGCATTTCTCAATTCTAGCATCCATTGACAAAAATATACACTGTCGCAAATTTTTTCTTGAATAGAATATAAATTTTTAGGAATGCCATGTGGCCACGCCCACTCTAAGTGAGGTCGGCACAACATGTTATAAACATGTCATGTAATTTGGCTGCGTTTTTAAAACCGGCCGCTGGCCTGACTTAAACTTCCCTTAGTCGTATTTTACAACAACTCGATAAGAATTGAAGTTGGTCTATCCTACTAAGCTGAATACCACCCGGTTCACGACACCTCGGTAAGAAATGAGGGTGGTCTATTCTACTCAGACGGATACCACACGGCTACTATTATATAAGAATTATAAGAAAGATTAATGCTTTTTTGCGTTAAATTATTATTCTTACAATGTGTTCGATGAGAAATTGTGTGAAATATTTTAAAATGAAGAAAATAGTTTAAATTCAACGGGGAAAGTATCCAACCTAGTTATTTGCAGTAAAACATTTAATTTCATATATTAATATTTTAATATGCGCTTCAGTTTACAATTATCGTTATGGAGGTCCGCGAAATTAAATATAATTGTTATTTAATGATTTTCGCGTAATTATACGCATCGCATTTTGTAATACTTAAGTATTGCGTGTAAGAAAATGACATGTTATTACTTTTTGGGGTTATGACGTCAAAGTTTTATTTCAATTTCCTTATAAGGTAAAGGCAGTTAAGAATCCCATTACAAGGAAATTGTCTATCAGTGGATCTATTAGTAGATGGTTTGAAACTTAGCCTACCACGCTGCTCCACTTGACAGTTTATAAGTAAGTAGCGGCCTGTTACACTCCTACTGCTGGGAATAGGCCTCTTCTCTCCGTTTTTGGAGAGAAGGGTTGGAGCTAAGACCTACCACGCTGCTCCAATGCGGATTGGTAGGTTACACATATCTCCAAAATTCTCTAGAAATATGCAGGTTTCCTCACGATATTTTCCATCACCGAAAAGCGTGTAATAAATTGCAATTATGAATTAAACACATAAGTTTTAACAGAAAAACTCATTGGTGTCTGCCCGGCTTTGAACCCATGACCTCCTCGAAAGAGTCGCACGGTAACCTATCGAAATAGGTCCGCGATAGCATGTCTCTTATGGTTAACTAAAAATAACTCTCTACAATTTCAATTAAGGAAAAATTGTGTGACACAGTGATATCCATAGCACGGCTCATATAATAATCAGTAAGAATCGCGAAAGTGTAAAATCTATCAGGATAAGTTGTAATAGAAAATATCATTGGTGCTTTCTCGAGGATTTGAACCCGTGTACCGATGAACCGTTCGACTATCACTTAATTTCATGTAAATTAAAGTAATATAAACAAGTTATTAAAATATTTTCCCGCAGATATAGTTTAATTGCATGCATAAAACGTGAAATAAACTAAGCCGCGCTTATCTTGGATATCTTAAGAGCAAATGTATACGAGATTACGAAATTTAACAAGATTAAGAAATGCTGCAATGCATTTAGCCTACGTTTAACATATTTTTAACGTAATGACCATACTGTTTATACTTAGGAATACTTGGTAAATCCTAGATTTTACATAAAATAATTTATATCGTTTTAAATAGATTGGTAATCTCGAATTATGTTCAAAGCTAAAAATAACGAAAATTTTTACCAAATAATATAATATAAAGTATGCTTAATTATGATGAAGTATTAACTATTAGCCTCATACGTAAGCTTTAAGGAATAGACAGATCGATGCGCTATTAGAATAAATAGATCTTAAAACGATAGGTAAGGTAACAGCCTGTTACCATTTCACTGCTGGGCACAGCTCCTTTCTCCGTTTTTGGAGAGAAGGTTTGGAGCTAAGACCTACCACGCTGCTCTAATGCGGATTAGTAGGTTACACATATCCCATAGTCTAAAGATATGTTCGTTTCCCTACGATGTTTTCTTTCACCGAAAAAGTGTGATAAATTGCACTTATCAATTACACACATGAGTTTTTAATACAAACATCTTTTTCGTGCCTGGCCTGGGTTTGAAGCCATGATCGTCTGTAGAGAGTCGCAAGGTTTCACATAGTAAAGGGTAGGACAGTAAACTAGTGCCAAAGGCTAGTTTTACGTTATAGTATTTAATCTATACTAATACATAAAACTGCAGAGTTTATTTGATTGTTTGAACGCAGTAATCTCAGGATATGCTAAACAGATTTGAAAAATTACTTCAATGTAAGATAGTCCATTTATCGAGGAAGTCCATGGAAGTTATTGTGGTGCTTGCTTCCTAAAGAGATCAGAGTACCTACTCGAAATGATTAAAAGTTGCCATGGACAGTGATATTAATTCATTGAAAACAATGAATAATATTAACAGTTTCGCCATACAAAAATGTCAATTTTGTCGTAATCAAATCAAATTTATTTTCACCTGATAATAAACATAAGTTAACTGAGATTATGTACTGTTTCAGTGACGCGTTTGATTTCCAAACGTAAACCTGTCATTTGTGAATAAAAAAAGGCTTATCGCTTTTTTGTTTATTTAAAAGGACCATAAAAAGTTTTGTGTATTGCAAATCGATACACTTGCTTAAATTCATGCAATAACTGTTATTTTCTTGGATTTTTGAGTTGATAATAAGCTTTTGACACAGATTTTTTAGCTCACACGGCCTGGCCGCGGTGACCGTGTGGTCAGTCCAAGTGACTTTTAGTAGAGAGTTGCAAGTTCAAATTCGGGCAGGCATCTATTAGTGTCCTATATATATGCATAATATATATATAAAATTGATCGTACCCTTTATGGTAAAGAAAAATATAGTGAGTAAACGTGCGTATCTTTAACTTACCTAACCTACCAATCCACAATAGAACAGTAAATAAATAAATAATGTTGTGACATGATTTGGCTACGTATTTTACGACCGGCCGCCTGCCTGACGTAAACTTACCTTAGTCGCCTTTTACAACACCTCGGTAAGAAAGAGGGTGGTATTATACTATTCAGCTGGATACCACATGGCGAAAGATTCCATATATTTTTTTTTTTTTTTGATTTTAGTAATATTATTACTTATCTTTAATATTTAATAATATTTAAATGAGTTAACTATATAGGTTTTTTTTTCAGAGTCTCAAAAACGGCTCAAACGATTTTCCTGAAATCCAGCATGTAGGTGGTTTTGAGGGAGAAAAATTGATCGAGATAAGTTTTATTTTAAAAAAATGTAGTATTTTTCGGGCTCTAAATTTTTTTTAAATTTACTTACTATATTACTTTACTTACTATTGAATACAATCACAATTTTTCTCTGTCAAACGTAGAGAGGCAAAAATACTTAGAATCGAGCCCCACCTGCCCTATTATTTTTTAATTTTTCTTTTCAATTTTTGTTTTTAATTTTTTTTCTTTTTACATCATTTTAAAAATTACCGAGCGAGGCTCGGTCACCAGGTACTTAATATTATAACCTAATTTTTATTTTACAATTCGGTCTAATATAGTTGCAATTTTTAACTATATTAGACCGAACCGCCGTACAAACTTGTATATTCTCTGAAAGTGCCGAGCTGGACTCGAATCGGGTAAATAATCTTGGCCTACATTAACAAGTGAAAGTATGTGCCTAGTGGCGGAGTATACTCAAATACGTAATAAGCGTTTCGAGTACAGACCTTTCTTTATTGTTTATTATTATTTCAATTCACATACACTCAACATGACCGCGATAGTTCATCGTGTCACGAAACTTGAGTGGCAATGGATGAGCATATCACAGAATCAATGGACTGAGGAGAAAACCAAACCTGTGGTAACTCCCAAAAGTGCTTATAAAATTTTATAAGACTAAAAAATACTAAGTTCTTCAGCAAAATTCTGTTAGCGCACACTATATACAATAACACGATATAATAGGAATACCACAATTCCCGTTCCGAGATGCACTTCTCTTGAATGACGAACAAAGACTGACTGTCACTGAAACGTTTTATCAATAGGAAGACTCCACCGGAAACAACAACGGCACAGTGTTGCCACCATTTCAATACTCTTGTTTCGTGACTGTGTGGCTATAAAATACTAAGCGGAAGTGAATAGTGACAACAATTCGAAGGTTCAAAAGTGCTTATATTTAAATTCATAATATTCTTTATTCAAGTAAAAAGTAAATAAGTGCTTTTGAATCGTCAACTCTACTGGTTCGGAAAGCTGTTCCTACCGAGAAGAGCCAGCAAGAAACTCGGTGGTTGCTCTTTTCAATATAATACTTATAACTAGTTACATTAAGTCATTACTATCTTGTACGGGGTCGGACAGTAGCTATATCCACGAATTCTTATCGTCTAAATAATCAATAGCATAATAGTAGGCGGCGTTTGCTCTAATAAAATTGTCATAACTAATCATATTTAGAACTCGAAAACATAATATTTTGAGAATGAGATTATAGTACCTAGTAGTATAAAGTATCAAATGAAAATTGTCAAAGAAGTACATCGGTGGTATCCTCTCAAAACGGATCGAAGAAACTCATCGCATCGGACGGGTGAATTCAAAATGGTCGTAGAGAAGCACAGGATCAAATGAAAAAAGTTTAAGGCCCGCATGGGGTATTCCGTAAATTAATTATTTATTTATTTAATTCTTTTTGTACAACATAACATGTGTATAAATGATTGAAGGTAACAAAAACGGTTTTATTAAAATTAAAAATGTATTCCAAAATTATCTTACATACGAACTCACGTTAATTTTCTCGACGAATATGGACATGTCGGTGAAATTAAGAGATCATTTACCTGTAACAATAGGAAGATAAAGAAAATTAGTATAAATTAAGCACAAGTAGCTCTGGCAAAATCGAATCATTTAAATACTATTATGTCGGTAATAGTCCACCCTCATTTCTTACCGAATTGTCGTAAAAGATGAATAAGGTAAGCTGACTGGGCGTGTGGTATTTAGCTGACAATAATAAACCACCCCTATTTCTTACCGAGGTGTCGTAACAGGCGAATAAGGTAAGTCGACCCGCTTTATAGTATCCGGATGAGTAGAATAGACCGCCCTCTTGTTTACGGAGGTGTCGTAAAATACAACTAAGGTAAATCGACCCGCCATGTGGTATCCGGTTGAGTAGAATAGATCATCCTCTTTCTTACCGAGGTGTCGTAAAATACGACTAAATTAAGATGACTTCAGGCAGGCGGCCAGTTGTAAAATACGTAGCCAAATCATGTGACATGTTTATAACATGTTGTGCGAACCCCACTTAGAGTGGGATAAGGGCAGGAGGATGGTAATTGTAAGTAAAAAAATAGTAGTAGTAGGTAAAAAAACTAAACACATTAAAAAAATTGCCATTTTTATACCTATGTAAGAATTACTTTTTAAAGTCATTTGAACTGAACTTTGAACTGAAATTTGAATTAAACTTATTTAAAGTCTGGAGTATTATAACTTGGTGAGGTCTTAAACTGTTAAAAAAGGTTTAAGGCTTTTAAAGGCTTTAAATAATTTTACAACATAATTCATATTTGTCAAGGCATTTAATTTTTGCGTTCGTTCCCTTTGAAAAGAACATGTGTGCCAAAAATACATCGTTTAAGGTAGATGCATACCACTGATCCGATTAGTTGGAAGATATACTAATACTATTAATAACGATATATATTACCGAATACCGATTCAAAAGATAATGGTTGAGACCAAGTTAATTGTTGCTATAATACTTAGAATATGTTTTGAATTTAGTAGAATGGATTCTACTATTATAAATGCGAAAGTCCGTCTGAATGTCTGATACGCTTTCAAAGCTAATTCGTTGGGCTAATATTGATGAAAGTTGGCTTTGTGCATGCCCTAATAGTAGCATATAATAATAATTGCTTTATTCACCGAAGCTACATTTTACGCTTAAAATGACTCATCTAACAATGATATCGTGAAAAGGTCCTGTACATACTAGGGTAAAAAAATCTCGTGTTGAGGTTAGAGGTTTAGACATTTTTTTAATTTACATCTGGTTTCTAAAAATTGGTCCCTTATATTGTAACCAGTGCACTATGTTTCGACACAAAGTAAAGTATAGCCTAGATCTTCTTTTTTTGAGCTAACGTTAAAATTCCGTACAACAGTTGGACTGATATTGCACAAGATAGTGACTCAGGGACTGAGATTTTGCAAGTTTTCACTTTCATACCGTATACATGCAGGATTATTTACCGCAAAATACCGGCACCGACAAAACACTATGTGTTTGCTTTCAAACACGTGTTACACGTGTTATCAAAATCAATGCTTTCATTAACCTAACGTTAAGATATTGTAAAAGTGACTTAGAGACTAAAATTTTGGAAGTTTTCACTTTCACGGGATATTTGATCTTTTCACGATTAACTCCCGTTTCAATCTAAAATAGTTAAATTTGTTTAATAAAGTTTCAAAACTTTTATAGCTTCATACACGCAATGTGTATCTACCTTAAAGTTCAAACTACAAAGCGCGTCATAATTCTGACTTACCCGACATTTTATCAAAAGAGTTAATTCTAATGGCCCAAAGAATTATTACAGAGGATACCTGGTTTATGTTCCATCGTTAATCATGACTAAATATAAACACACACACACATATGGGAGCTTTGAAGCTATTTATGGTGACGACACGTTTAAAAGGGATATCTTAACATCTGTTAGTCCTAGTGACTGATCGTGACTTTGTGTTATTTTTCCGTATCATTTTTAGATGTCCGGAACGTTGTCAGGTTATTTGACTAGACAAATAGTTTAGATGTAATTATAGAAATAGTAGGTTTACGAAAATCGTAACGTTGAAAGAACAATATAATTAAATAATTAATTACTCATTTGGAATTATACATATAACATATATATCAAACTTAAATATAAATATATACACCCAGGCTCTGTGTTAATAGTAAATGAACTCAATTGTTTATAGTAAATGTTGGGCCTCGGCGGGAATCGAACCTGCAACTCAAGGATCTGAAGGCAGGGTTACTGCCCCAACAAGCCAGTGAATTGTGGTGTGGTTGGTTTGAAATGAAATTATGCATGTAGATGGTTTTGAAGGAGAAAAATCGATCTATGTAGGTTTTGTCACCAAAAATCTCGTTTATTCCTGTTTTTCTAAAAAAAACTTACCATATTTTTATGAGAAAGCAAAGGTTAATTACGCTGTCAATTGTAAAGTCACGATAGCTCAAGTAAAGGGCGGTCTCAAATTCTGAATACCAGGATCGATTCTAGGTATTTTTATTTTATTTTTAATGGCGTTTTTTTATATATTTCAAAAAATTACCAAGCAAGGCTCGGTCAAATAGGTAGTTTGTCATAGCAGATAAATAATGAACAGAACAGAAAGAAATATCTTCTTTCTCTTTCTTTCAGAAAACTTATTCAAACACTTCTCGTTATAAACGTAATATATCGCAAAGTATCTGGTGAAGATTTTGTTACCGCGCAATATTAATTAACAAGTTTGATTTTTCTTTTCTTTTTTTGACTTTCTTGAAATCCACAAAAGGCCCATTAAAGTCTTTTCAATGTGCGGATTTGCTAATTAGTTGAGTGTGAAAAATAGGTATAAATGTTTTTGTGTAAGGTTGGATGCACACCGGTGACTTTCTGTCACAACACTTTTAACTACGTCTAATAATATTATATATGATATATTATTGACATTATTATCGTAAGGTAGCTTTAAATATTTTTACGAATGACGAGATAACCTTTAATTAATTAAGAACATTTACAGACATCTGAATAATATAATTTAAATAAATATAATGTATCTGTTGATGGTTTTCCAATAAATAAATAAATAATGTCCTGCTAATACAAAAATTAGTGCATACTTTCCGCAGTAGTTAGAGACTAGCCGCCGTGTGGTATCCGCGGAGTAGAATAGACCACCCTCATTTCTTACCGAGGTATCGTAAAAGCTGACTAACGTAAGTTGACTCACCGTATGGTAACTGGTTGAGTAGAATAGACCACCCTTTTTCTTACCGAGGTGTCGTAAAATACGACTTAGGTAAGTAGAAGTCAGGCACGCGTATCATTCGTAAAATACGTAGCCAAATCATGTAACAACATGTTGTGACGACCTCATTTAGTGTGGGATAAGGGCAGGAGGACAATAAAATAAATTTATCATTATAGTAAGTAAAGAAACAGGATAAACTAAGTACTACTATGAGGCCGTCTTATTGTTAATTCGGGATTTCTTCTAGGCGAACTTTGGGCTAGAGAATCAATTAATTCTAATAACGATACCTCTTCGGGAAGGAAATAATATATAAACACCAAAAATATATTTTTCCTGCTGCTTTTAATAACATAATATAGATGTTATATAAAATTGTAATAAACTAAACATCCAATTATTGTGTACTTCTTTGAAATATTCGTTAATAACAAAAGTCACAAGTGTGCGGCTAGCCTAAGGCTAGCAGAAAGCGGTAACAGTGCGTAATAAAATTTGCAAAACCTTATCAAATATTTTAATTGCGGAAAGGGAAATTTCTTTTAGCAATTTTTTTACATTTAGCACGGAAACAGAGTAGAAAAACGCTATCTACTTTCATCTGTGAATGTTATTAAAACATAAATAAATAATAATTAGGGGACTGGTTGGGTTTATGTTTTATATATTGACGTTTTATATATTGATTTAAAAAAAATTGATAAGAAAAATGAAAAAATAAAAAGGCAGGTGGGGCTCGATCCTAGGTATTTTCTTCTCTCTAGACCGCCCGTTTCCCAAATGAACTACCATGACTTTACGTTTGACAACGAAAAATTGTGATTGTATTCAACGTAAATTATCCGCGATAGAAGAAAATATATGTTATGCTAAATGTAGAATGTAGGAGATCAATCTCCTGACGATGCTTCAGTTACGGGTCGAAACGAATGTTAAGATTGTGATAGTGAATGTGTGCAGTGCTTGTGTATCAAGGCGGGTGTGCATGAGGTTTTCTAATTCTGCATATATCAGTAGTAGAATAGTAACAAGCCGTTACTTTTCTTTTTGTATCAGTTACAAATGTGATACTTTGTCTCATAAGTTTAGTAAGTCGCGGGAAACCATTAATATACAAAACATACTGTTAAATGACAAAAATCATGTAGTTAACCAATTACATGATTTTGTTTGCGTTATTTTAATACGTATCGAATTACAATATAAAATATGCTTGTTACAATGTATAACATACACGGTTGGCGAGTTGTAAAGTTGTATTTTCACGGCTTCCCGTCAAATTAAATTGTATTTAATATGGTAAGGAGTACTTTCTTTTATATTACCATTTCAATATGTGTGGTAGTCGATAGTAATCTGATTGAGATTTTTTTACGTTTTTTATAGAATAATTTATAGTTTAAGTTCTTTTTTATATATATTGCGCCTTGCGTGCGTAATTCGTTTGTGGGTTTTGGTATAAGATTCTATAATAAAATTCCGCAATCAATTTCAGCTTTGCCATTGCAGCAGTTTAAAAACACTGTTAAAAATAGGCTGATACAGAAAGCCTACTATACTATTGAAAATTATTTAGAAGATAAGAATGTGTGGATATAGCTCTCTTTGAACCTGTACAAGACAGTAACGTCTGAATGTAAATAGTATTAAGAATTATATGTTTAAAAAAGCAACCGCCGAGTTTCTTGCTGGCTCTTCTCGGTAGGAACAGCTTTCCGAACCAGCGGTAGAGTTGACGATTCAAAAGCACTTGTTTACAAGTTTATTTGAATAAAGAATATTTTGAATTTTGAATTTGAATTTGAATATAACAAGTGTTACTTTGTTCAATTATATACAAAAATAGTGTTCAATTCGTGTATAATGAATTGACTACGTATTTTACGACCGGCCGTCTGCATAACGTCAACTTACCTTAGTCGCCTTTTACGACACCTCGGTAAGAAAGAGGGTGGTCTATTCTACTTAAGCGGATACCACACGGTTGGTCAACTTACCTTAGTCACCTTTTACGACACCTCGATAAAAAAGAGTGTGGTCTATTCTACTTAACCGGATACCACATAGTGGGTCAACTTACCTTAGGCGACTTTTACGACGCCTCGGTAAGAAATGAGGGTGGTACTATTCTATTCAGCCGGATACCACACGGCGATAAAATACAAAATATGTATACCTAATGGTAAAAGTAGAGTAAACAATCCGTTTTCATACCTGTTACATGCAGGATTCGTAAAAACTTGCACAACCACCACAAACCGCCACCACAATACTCAAGCACTACATATGTCACTATCACAAACTCAAAAATAATTTCAACCCGCAACCGAAGCATCATCAGGAGATAGACTCCACGACAAAATCGCAAAGCAAAATAATTTTATCATTACTTTTGTATTATGGATCTCCGCAAAGTAACGCCTAATTCTATAAATTATGCAAATATCAAATAGACACAAACTGTGGCAGCCCAGTGGTAACTTCGTGCGCCTCTTTCGAGGAAGTCTAAGGTTCAATTTCCGGGCAGGCACCAATGAGTTTTCTAGTAAAACTTATGTGTCTAATTGACAATTGCAATTTATCACACGCTTTTCGGTGAAGGAAAAAATCGTGAGGGAACCTGCATATCTCTAGAGAATTCTGGGGATATGTGTAACCTACCAATCATTGAAGCAGCGTGGTAGGTCTTAGCTCCAATCCTTCTCTCCAAAAAAATGGAGAGAAGAGGCCTATTCCTAGCAGTGGGAGAGTAAGAGGCCGCTCTGTTTTATATTCTTATACATTTATCACACAATTAGCACTAAAAGGTCTATGCCTAGCAGTGGGATGCCTAGAAGATAGATAGATAGCGTTTGCCTAGAAGATGCCTATTCACTCTTGCTTTAAAGAGACCCATATCAAAAGAACTCGGAAATATCGATGCCGGGAGAGAATTCCACTCCCTTGCTGTGCACAATAATAACGAGGACGCAAAGCGCTCCGTGCGCCTTCGTGGGAGGTCAATGATGTAAGGGTGGAAATTCTCCCGGTGTCTAGCAGTGCGATAATAGAATGGCGATGGAGGAACAAGGTTATGAAGAGCCTCTGCACACTCCCCGAAATATATCCTGTAGAAGACCGATAGACAAGCAACCAAAATTGAGACTGATTTTCACAAGCTGTTGGCGCTGCTTGTTTAAAATATAATCAATTAAAATTTAACCAGCCTGGCAGGCAATAAATCTCGCGATACATCGACGATCGATTTTAATAACGACAAAATATTGGCACCAGCAAATTACGGCTGATGCAAGAACCGATTAACCGTATCTTGTCCATCGCAAGGCCCCCAAGTCTAACCGTGGCCTTATATGTACATAGTCATTTCACACCTACAATCATTTTAATTCACGATATAATCACCCTTATGTTTATTCTGTGAAGGATTAAAATCGTATAACACATTTATTAATCTGTGAACTATATCTGTGAGGTTCACATGGAGGTGTCAAATTATTGAGTCCTTCTACCGTTTCGTAAGCATTTTTCGGGTATTTATCGAAGAGACATTGTTTTTCTCAGAATATATTTAACGTTTATAGAATATGGTATTCACGGCGACTAAGGTAAGTTGACCCATCGTATCCGGTTGGGTAAAATAGACCACCCTCTTTCATACCGAGGTGTCGTAAAATACGACTAAAGTAAGTTGACATCTGGCAGGCGGACGGTCGTAAAAGACGTAGCCAAATCATGTGATAATTTATAACATGTTGTTCCGACCCCACTTAGAGTGGGATAAGGGCAGGAGGATGATGATGAGAATCTGGTATCCGCGACTTTGTATACGCCAACTTAAGCGTTTAAGTGCGCTCAATATTTTTTTTTTCAAGAAAAAGCGTTTTTTATTCTATATATATACCCGGTTAATTGTTCTAAATTTAATTAGGTAATATCAGTTCAGCAGATTAGCCTTGAAAGCGTAATACAAACAAACAGACGCAAAGTTATGAAAAATAAAACAAAATAATATTTTCATTACATTTCGTTAATTTAAGAATTTTATAATGTTTGGAGTATTTAGACTGTGATTTACCTATAGCTATTCAATACTAATGCATAGATTAAAAACGAAATTACACTATGCATTTGCTAACTTCAAGTTTATCAGTATAAACAACATTCAAAGCTGTTTGCTCTGTATTTGCAAGCTATCATTGGTTCGAGTGCAGCTTGCAATGACTATCAATCTAGACTGAGCCCGAGGGGGCCACCCGTTAGTCGATCATTTTTACTGGCCCACTTTTCGTAAGCGGTACACAAACTAAAATACCATACGTGGTATTTACTAGCGATTTGTCCTTTCTTTGCACGGGAAGGTAGGTGAGAGCGAAGGGAGCCTCGCGGAAGTGGCATGGAGCGATTCGATTTAAGAAACGCGCTTGCGTTTATTTTCGCAATAACCTCGAAGATATTAATTTATAGAAGTAGTTGCTAATTCCATAGTAATTCCATGGTACAGTAGTTACCATAGAATTATTTTGCTGAAATCTGTGTCTCTTGAGAGAATCTATAAAAAATGTATATGAAGTTGCTAAGTATATGAATGAGAATGTTAAGTATATGAGGCTACCTTCACATGCCTTATACATACAGAACACCACACGTATCACAAAACGTTGCCAACACTCTAAACAAGCACCGCACACACTCGCTACCACATTCTCTCGCCCTGAAACCGAAGCATCATTAGAAGGATAAGCTCCGCGACAAAATCGTAATGCGTCGCAGCGCCCATGCAAGCAGTTTAATTTTTATTATTAGTTCAACCCCCACCATTTATTTTCTCTCCAAACCGGTATGAACACCAAGGAAAATTAATAATATAGTAATACAGACTTATTTGACCGTCGCCCACAATCGTCTCCTCATTCATAGTACATAGTTTAATTATACCACTTAAGCTTGTGTTACATTAGTACGGGTTTATTACTGTGTGAATTTTTCGGGCGTGGTATTATGTTTCTACATATGCTTATACAACATTTATCGTACAACTAGCACTGTAGGATATATTGAATGCTTTTATTAGACCAGTGTTTCCCGACCATTTTCGGCCCATGCCCTACGTTAAAAATTATTTGGCCCCCCCCTAAGTAACATACATATATTTTAATATTAAAAATGGAATTGTCCACTTAAAGAAGATAAATAATAGATTTTAGGAAGAAAAATTGCTTTTTGTTGTTAAATTTGGCACCGAAATCTAGCATTGCACTTAAATGGCAAAAGGTTTAAAAGGGGTTTTAGTGGCGAGTGGAAGGGGGGAGGGGCTTTACCATGAAAGGCCCCGCTGTGGTCGTGGGCCCTAGGTTGGGAAATACTGTATTAGACTGAGTGACTCCAAAATTAGATCTAATTGAGTTATTTCCTTAATACAACGCCATCTATGAAATTACGTTACGAACTATTAAAGCTAGTCTGGCTCTTTTAAGAGTTCTTCCCAAGCCGGGGAAGGACCGCCGCCTGCCTGGAAGCTACCGGCCGATCACCCTGCTCTCGCACATAGCCAAGCTGTTCGAGCGTCTGCTGCTGCGTCGAGTCACGCCCCATCTGCCCCTGCGCGAGGAGCAGTTTGGATTCCGCAGCGGCCACTCGACGACGCTCCAGCTGGCGAGGGTTATAAACCACCTGACCAGTGAGCGGAACAACGGGCGCTACACCGTGGGGGTCTTTCTCGACATCGAGAAGGCCTTTGACCGTGTGTGGCACGCCGGGCTCCTGGTCAAGATCGTGGATACCACCATGCCGCCTGCTTATGTGCGAGTGCTGGCATCATTTCTTCACGGCCGTAGCTTTTACGTGGCAGTGGATGGTGCCGAATCCCAACCACGCACCATCCAAGCCGGAGTACCCCAGGGCAGCTGTATATCGCCGCGCTTATACGCGGCGTATACGGATGACATCCCCACCCTGCGCCACCATCGGCGGGAAGGGGAGGAGGACGTGCTGTTGTCGCTCTTCGCTGACGACAGCGCGTATTTCGCGTCGTCCTATCACCAGATCGTCGCCACTAACCGCATGCAGCGTCTGCTGGACTTGTTGCCGGAATGGCTGGATAAGTGGAGGATGGCCGTCAACGTCGGGAAGACGGCCGCTCTGCTGACCAGTCGCTCCAAGCCGCTACGTCAACTCACTCTGCGAGGCCAGGATGTAGAGTGGAAGACCACAGTGAGGTTTTTGGGGTGTGAGTTGGACCGCAGCCTGCGCATGGTCCCCATGGTGAACCGTGCCGCGGGCCAAGCTGCTGCTGCCAGGTCCCAGCTCCACACGCTGTTCACATCCCATCTACCTGTCACCACCAAACTGCGGGTCTACGGTGCCTACGTCCGCTCGCGCTTGACGTATGCGGCACCCGCCTGGTACGCTCTATGTTCAGCGTACCAGAGGCGAAGACTTCAAGTCCAGCAGAATCGCTGCCTGCGAATGATCGTAGGAGCCCCGAGGTATGTGCGGAACGACGTCGTGCACAGAGACACCCAAATGCCGACCGTGGAGGAGTTCGTTCGTCGCCTTGCGCGCCGAATGTTCGCGCGAGCGGACAACAGCGCGCACGTTCACCTTCACGGCATCGCGCCACTCCACGCACGACCACCCGAGGGACGTTCCCTGCCTCGCGAGCTCCTGCGATCACCGTCACCGCGGCCCGACGCAGACGACGACGGCGACGACGAGGACGACGCGACGGGCGAGAGGGCGACACCACCGGATACGACACAACCACCCGAACGAAACACCACTACCACCGGACGAGACACCCCCGATTTGGACATTGCGGTCTGGGAGCTACCACTCCTAGGCCTCCCCACCGAACCCGACAACCCTTAGGTCACCCAGGTGACCTGGGCCTACGCCAACTACATTAAAGCCTGCGAGGACCGGCCCGGGCAAAGAGGTTCGCCTCGAGGCCCGTACCCCGCCTACCCCCAAGGGTATGCGAGATGACCCCCCTCTCTCTCTCTCTTTTAAGACGCGACGGCGAAGACGAGGACGACGCGATGGGCGAGAGGGCGAAAACACCTGATTTGACACGACCCGAATTAGGACCACCTGAAGAAGACTTTGAGCTACCTTTCCTAGACCTCCCCACCGAACCAAACATTACTTAGGTCACCTAGGTACCTGGGCTCACGGCTCAAATACCGACACCCTTAGGTCACCTAGGTGACCTCGGCCTACGGCCGGAACACAGGACGGACTTAAGTGCCCGCGAGGAACTGCCAGGGCAAAGAGGTACGGCTCGAGGCCCGTACCTCGCCTACTCCCCGGGTCCCTGCTGCTGCTCTTCTAAGAGTCTCTTTAGCAGTCATAAGTTGTTTAGGGGCAATGCTTCGCTTTATAGCAATTTGTAAAACAACTAGCTAACTTACCTAACAAAAATGCTAAACGTAATTCATTAATATCGAAGTTTATCTACATCTTGAACGTCAAGTCGTTAACGGATAGCCTATAATAAACATTTTTTTTATAATATATTGTAGACAGCAACATTTTTCTAACCCTCTAATCCAGGAGATCTTCCTTTTGTAATTCACTCTCGGCTCTCATCCAGGAGTATAAAAGTGGTCACGTCAAGTGAGAAGAGAGAGAAAACCTAGAATTTTGGGGTTCGGCATTTACGCAAAAAGCTTTCTGACATTGATTTCCATGCGAGTGAAGCCGCGGTCACAGCATGTATTTTATAAAAGTGTATCAGATATAACGTGGATGTAGTAGCATTTTAAGGAGACCTCTTGTTAAGATACGAATACAAATGTAGCCTCTATGACGGATTAAATTAAGGGTTGTCACGCACTACATGACACGAACTTAAAAGCCAAATAAAAATATTGAGAAAAGTTAAGTGTTCATTATTTTATCTAGGGTAGGTTTGATTTTATTTAATTTGCCAAAGACAGTGCTTGATTGATCTATAATATGTTCTGAAAATGCAGGTAATGTGGTCGTAGTTTAACATGCACATAATGGTAAACCTCGATTCAAGACAATGAGTTGTTGGCCGAATTTAATAACTGAAACTAGTCCGCACTCTAATGGAAGGCTCAAAGCTGTCTTGCATCAATACTATAAAAGAATGTAGCTACATGTTAGCGCACACACTATATAATAGCACGATATTATATAGGAACACCACAATTCCCGTTCTGAGATACACTTCTCTTAAAAGACGAACAAAGACTGAACGTCACTGAAACGTTTTATAAATAGGAAGACTCCACCGGAAACAACACGACACAGTGTTGCCAACATTTCAGTCAAAAGGGCGCGAATCTCTTGTTTCATGACAGTGTTGCTATTAAATACAAAGCAAAAGTCATTGGCGACAACATACATGTAGTCAGAATTTTAGGCGATTTAGGATATGATGTTTTATAATTTACGTTTACGAATCATACATGCATAAGTTATGAACACGGATAAAACACTACTTTTTAGCATCATATAGCTCTTATCTCCAATCATACCAAAAATTTATTATTTTTTGTATTATGTAACTTCACAAACAACAATAATTCTAAGTAAATAAGTAACAACTCATTTTATTGAAGTAACATTGCTGGTAAGCCAACCAATAGTTCAAATAAGCCATAAGCACTTGAAGCCAGTCTATGCAGTGCGCGGTGAACCGCATGTAATGTAAGCTATATCCTCATTTTTTTTAAACTTCTTTGTTATTCGAATGGACGATACAACGATACGATCCTATACACGCGAAACAGTTAGTTTATTTTATATATCTCTTTTTTTGAACGAAAATCATACGGTTACAATTCCTTAAATAGAATAAACATATTATGACCAAAAACACTTTAAAATCTTTGCGAACATGATCTCGAATAAACATCTTTCTAGCACAACCGGATTTAAAAGACCGTTAGATACGACTAACGTAACTTTGTGATTGCCAACAGTTTTCCTGCTATTTTGGACATATGTTTAGATTTGTAAAAATAAGAAATGATCTTTTAGACTAGCTATGGCTGTGGCTTCGCCTGTATGGAAATAATTGTCACAAAGTTTTACTTATAATATAATATTTCAGTGGTGTGTGTGTTATACGACTGAGTAGAATAGACCACCCTCATTTCTAACTCAGGTGTCGTAAAAGCAAACAAAAAAAAAGCAAACAACGTTCACATACCTTTACGTTCGCAGGACCTGTCACCACATGTATCACAAAACGCCACTAACAACAACCCACCACACACGCACTACACACACTCACTACGACAATCTCTACTAATGATTCAACTCTCGAAATTGAAATATCTTTTCAAATGTGTCTGGCACAAATAAAATAAGTTATCGATTGGAATAATCGATTAAAGTAAACGAATAGTTAAAATATAAAAAAGGTGAAACGTGCGGTAACTGCTCCTGCATGCATAAGGTATGAGAACGGTTTTTGCTGTCTACACTTACCATTACATATAATTTCTTGACAAAAGCGAATAATTAATTAATTAATTTATTTATTTATTTACTACAAGTTATTTTTGATAACACGCAACATACTCGAAATTAATGTACATATTCATCTAAACTATTTGTTGGTTATCTTAGGTAAAATCACGCTGACCTCTGTACTAGTAACAACTGTATCTCAGTAGGACAGCCATCCTCCTCCACGGTGAACCAAATTAAACACTGGATTAATTGTTGATGAAATGTGAGTATACAAAAATCTTAAAACATAATTCTGTCATAACCTTTTAATAATATTAGCCTTATTTTTGTAGTAAGTGTGGCTGTGTGCACTCAACCTAAACAGGCGTGAGCGTCACATAAAAATTAGCATTTCCGTTATTGCGTTGGCAATTTATTGTCGGAATTAGTGTGGGCTCAAGGCCAGATGTTTCCTCCCAGGTCTAAAACCACGCGTTTCAAACAGTCCTGACTTCCTACATTGCCTAATATATGAAAATGTGTGACACAGGCCTTTATTTAAAGTTAACTTTAACATATTTTAGTATGAGGAAAGCAGACCGCCCTTATGTCAATGTCATTCACTTGACCTATTAGCTCAGTTAGCAGTAACCTTGCCTTCAGCTCAACGAGTCGCGGGTTCTATTCCCGATGAAAGGCATTTTCTAACAATTTGTAGATTCTTCGATTCTGGGTGTGTATATGTATTTAAATATATATTTAAAATTATATAATTACCAGTATTCTGCACAAGTTGTCTACACAAATATTAAGTTACATTGAGGACGGACGACCGTGTGTGTAAGTGTTCCATATATTTATCTGGAAGTTGCGATAGCCTAGCAGTGAGACCGCACGAGGGGTCACATAAAACATACAAAGATTCTTCTAACAAACGCGGATTACAGCAAATTATATCATAAATTCCATTCCATAGAATATTTGCGAACGAACTAAGAACACCAAAAGAATGTAGTAATGAATGAACGTTTACAGTAACCGATTTTCATAGTTAGTTAGTTATTATTATTATTAGTTAGTATAGACTATAGAATGAGGGTCGCCAGGAGGCATGGGGTCCTCACCTTCCGCCTGACGCAGGTACTTTCCGGACATGGTTGTTTCGGGAGGTATCTGTGGCGGGTGGCCCAGCGCGAAGCGACTGGTGAGTGCCACGAGTGCGGCGCCGAGTTCGACACGGCGCTGCACACGCTTGCAGACTGCCCAGCTTGGGCGGTTCAGCGGGCGAAGCTCGTGGCAGAGGTGGGGCACGATCTCTCCCTGCCCACCGTGGTTCGTGCCATGGTGGACAGGGAGGAATCGTGGGCAGCGATGGCCTCCTTCTGCGAGGACGTTATCTCGCGGAAGGAGGCGGCGGGGCGGATCCGGGAAGTCGAGTCCTTGGATCCGATCCGCCGCAGGCGAGCGGGGCGCAGGCGACTCGCCGAAGTCCGTCGCATGCCGCCCTAACGGGGACCTCCGAGCGATCCGAACGGGGTTCATCGGACGCTCGCTGGAGTTAGGTCCCCGAGGTGGTCGATGCATCTGGTGCTCCCGATGCATCGATTAGCGGAGGGAGGGGCCACTGTTTAGAGAGGCCCCGACCCGGAGGTGGCGCTCTCCGGGGTACAGAGCTGCTGCTGGCGGGGATGGGGGGCAATGTCTTCATAGGTACCCTGTCCCCGACACCAGCAGCGTGGTGGAGCACTGTCAGGTTTTTAGTCGGGAGAGTCCGACATACCCGCCGCTCGTCCCCGTCGTGCGGTGACGACGACCCATAATGGGTTTTCCTGACATAAAAAAAAAAAAAGACTATAGAATGACCGAACGGTCATTCTATAGTTCGTCTGATTTAACTCAGCTTTAAGGGGAGTTCTTAGCCCAATTTATCGGACGCTCGCTGGAGTTAGGTCACCAAGGCGGTCGATACATCTGGTGCTCCCGAGGCATTGATTAGCGGAGGGAGGGGCCACTAATAGAGAGGCCCCAACCCAGAGGTGGCGCACTCTGGGGTTCAGAGTTGCTGCTGGAGGGGATGGGGATAATGTGTACAACGGTACCCTGTCCCCGCCACCAGCACGTGGAGCACTGTCAGGTTTTAAGTCGTTAAGAGTCCGTCATACCGTACGTCATACGTAAGGGCGGTGACGACCCATAATGGGTTTTCCTGACATAAAAAAGAGTTCTTAGTCGTCCTTAGAGATTAAATGAACTATTTGAATAGACCAAGCTTATCTATTCAAATAGTTCATTTAATTGACTTTTAATTTTAAAAGAGGTCTGTTTTTTGCATGAACAATTGGCGATTTAATGCGGAAACGCAACCAGCATTCTTGAGAGCATTCCATGTTGACATGCCTCGTGTAATTACTTGTAAGTTAATTAAGATAGATATCAGTAATATTATTGGTTATAATTTAAAAGAATAAATTGAGTTTCCTTTTATAAAATAGTATCCAAAAGTACCAGTAATATTATTTTAAGTTGACTATTACTTATTATTAATTAATTTTTTTATTATCTATCCTGTGCCATTTAACCTAGGGTAGTCTGGAAGAGATTGCTTGCTTGAAGAGGTACTTAACGTCATGGCGATGGGCGCCTTATATGTCAAGATTCCAGCTTACCCTCGGCTTCATCCGCTTTGAAATTAGTCTCACAAATTAGTATTTCAGTCAGGTAACATAAAACCGTAATGTAGTATTAACTTAAACCATCCGGAAGAATTGCACTTACATATCGATATTGCTGGTTACAAGTTTCTTGCTTGCTCTTCTCTGTAGGAACAGCTTTCCAAACCAGCAGTAGAATTGACGATTGAAAAGCACTTGTTTACAAGTTTATTTTAATAACAAAAATTTGAATTTGAATTTGAACAAACGCTGTTGCACGTAGTGGAGGTATTATAAATTTATCTGCTTTCTATTATGCTGATAGAGAGTTACTTCAAGCCATTTTTCCCTCAATAATCCGATTACGAATATCGGATCTGTGATTGCCTTGGCTTAAACGGATGAAGCCAATAAACTGACGGATCCGATTTGCTAACAGATAATCAGGTGGAGGGTGTAACAAGTGTTCTAATAATAATATCGTACAGAAATTTGACTAAGCCGTAAGGTATCCGGTTGAGTAGAATAGACCACCCTCTTTTTTATGGAGGTGTCGTAAAAGGTGACTAAGGTAAGTTGACCCGCCGTGTGGTATCCGGCTGAGTAGAATAGATCACCGTCATTTCTTACCGAGGTGTCGTAAAAAGTAACTAAGGTAAGTTTAACCTGCCGTGTGCTATTCGGCTAAGTTAAGCTAAGATTAGACCACCCTCATTTTTATCGAGGTGTCGTAAAAGGCGACTAAGTAAAGTCGATTTGTGGTGTGGTATCAGGCTGAGTTGAATAAACCACCCTCATTTCTTACCGAGGTGTCATGAAAGGTGATTAAGGTAAGTCGACCCACCCTGTGGTATCCGGTTGAGAAGAATAGAGAAACCCTATATCTTACCGAGGTTTCGTAAAATACGACTAAGGTAAGTTGACGTCAGGCAGGCGGTCGGTCGTAAAATACATAGCCGAATCATGAGAAAACATGTTTATAGCATATATGTGCCGACGCCACTTAGAGTAGGATAAGGGCAGTAAGAAGGAGTTCTATAAACCTGAACCTTCCGCAAGAATTGTACTACCTTCTAGCAAAAACCGTATTAAAATCCGTTCAGTAGATTTTGAGAAAATCAGACATACAGATAGACAGCTTTTGGTCACTTTGTTTTACTTTGTCGTGCTGACCCCACTAAGTGTGGGATAAAGGAGGATGATGACTATTCTTTAAAAAAAAAAACATAAAATTGTATTGCATATTTTTGATTGGCATACAATAGAGAATTGCGCGCAATCCAGTTCGAAAGTACAAGTAAAGCGCGAAAATACTTAAATTACGAAAGTACTCCTACATATATGTAATAACAATGAGTGTACAGCGTGTCACCTGAACCGGCATTGAGACGGTGAGTCACCAGATGGCGCCAATTTCGACGCCACCGCCCGCATGGCCACTGTCGTGTACAACCCACCACGCAGCTTCACATAAAGACAATTTACGACAACTTTATTTGCATTTACTCTTTAGATCCAAAGGATCAAATAATTCACTCTATTTATTTACAATAAAAATGTACAAGTTATATCTATCTTAAATTACTTAAACGCTAGGACTATACAAATCATGCCCACGTGGAATAGTCTCAAGAATGCTGGCAGCGTTTCAGTGCTGAATCGAATAAGCTGATTCTTTGTGCAAAAAGGGGCCAGCCCTCTTGTCACTTGAAGAGGCAATTAACCGAGGTTTTAAAACGGATAAAAAATGTTTGCACTTTGACTCCATGGTCCTAGGGTCCCGACTGCAAACGGCGCAAATATATAACTCTCGATAAGAGATGCATACTTCCGCCGTTTGCCGGATTCGGCCATTTCCGCCGCAGCTCCAGGTCTTGACGCTGTTTCCTTGATATGGGACGAGGCTAACGTATGAACGCATGTTGCGTCCCACATTAGGGCCCGTCTCCGTTCCCAAGGAACCAGCATGAAGCCGTCTGGCCTCTTGCCATCATCCCGAAATATCTCCGAAGGCTCGAGATGAGCAGTAATGTTAATGAAAAATAAATTAAATTAACAGGCAGGGAATCATGCGGGCTTAATTTGTAAATACCATCCTATATCTTTTTGTAAGCACTTTTGAATCAAGGATTTTGCTCTTATCGTGAAGAACCAGCACAAATGTCGGCGGTGAATCTTTTAAATTTCTTACATTCATTCTCCTGCCCTTATCTAAGTGAGGTTGGCATAACAAGTTATTCATCTCCGTATTTTACGACCGGCCTGATGTCAACTTACCTTAGTCGTATATTACGAAACCTCAGTAAGAAAGAGAGTGGTCTTTTCTACTCTACCGGATATCACACGGCGGGTCGAGTTACCTTAGTAGACGACATCTCGGCAAGAAATGAGAGTGGTCCATTCTTAACATCCGGATACCACACGGCTTGAGAATAAAATATTATAATTTATTTAAATTTTAATACACAACCTGATTGGTTGGCTGTACTGCAAATGTTGCGTCCGCAATTTCGCGATTTACATCAGGTGTGAATGTAGCGAAGATTTACTTTAGTAAAATAAAAACTGGACGTAATTATGTTGCTCTTAAGGTTGTCCAGTTATGATTGAATTCAGGGTCTTTGGCGAGGAATTTTTTTAAAAATCCACCGTTGATATTTTAAAAACACAAGATATTTCACTTAGCCTTGTTTATGTCGAAATCGGAATAAATCAAATGTTATGGTGCTTTATTTTATTTTATTTATTTATGTACTATAAAAAACGTAAAAAACACTCATCCTCCTGCCATTATCATACGCAAGTGCGGTCGGCACAACGTGTTGTAAACATGTTGCTTCTTGATTTGGCTAGGTATTTTTGGATCGGCCGCCTGCCTGACGTCAACTAACTTTAGTCGTATTTTACGAATTTTATAGGATAGTCTATTCTACTTAACCGGATACTACACGGTGGGTCCACTTACCTTAGTCGCCTTTTACGACGCCTCGGTAAGAAATGAGGGTGGTCTATTCTATCAGCCAGAAACTACACGGCGGGTCAACTTACCTTAGTCGCTTTTAACGACACCTCGGTAAGAAATGAAGGTGGTCTACTCTACTCAACCGGATACCACATGGCGAGTCGTCTTAACGTAGCCGCCTTTTACGACACCTCGGTAAGAAATGATCTATGATGGTGGTCTATTCTACTCAACCGGATACCACACGGCGGGTAAACGTACTTTAGTCGCCTTTTACGACACCTCGGTAAGCAATGAGGATGGTCTATTCTTAACATCCGGATACCACACGTCTTCTTGAATATTAGGTGTTATAAAGTTATCAATTCATTACGGGACATCCTGTATATTCCCATCGTTAAATATAAAATTTAAGATATACTAGTGTTATAATTATAAAAACTTACATCCAAAGCTCGTAAAAAGACCTACAATAATATTGGTTTTACATAATGATTACATCTGATTTATTGCTAGTTGTTTCATGTTCACAATAAATTATCCTGGATGAAATATCACATTTGAATAAATTAAAAAAGGTAAGCGGTTAATTTATTCAGTTTCTTGGCTATAATTTAAAGGAATACTTTGTTTAGATTGTACTTATCCTTAGGGCTAATTAATAAAGTAACGACTTACCAATTACAAGAATAATGAAAAATTAAACATATTTATAATAAATAAATAGTAAGTAGCGGCCTGTTACTATCCCACTGCTGAGAATAGGCCTCTTCTCTCCGTTTTTGGAGAGAAGGTTTGGAGCTAAGACCTACCACGCTTCTCCAGTGCGGATTGGTAGGTTACACATATCTCCAGAATTCTCTAGATATATGCAGGTTTCCTCACGATGTTTTCCTTCACCGAAAAGCGTGTGATAAATTGAAATTATCAATTAGACACATAAGTTTTTAACAGAAAAACTCATTGGTGTCTGCCCGGTTTTGAACCCGCGACCTCCTAGAAAGAGTCGAACGGTGTTACCGCTGGGCCATCACAGCTTAATAATATACATGAAATAAATAAATAATAATAAATAAATATATGGGACACCTACACACACGGTCGTCCGTCCCCAAAGTAACTTAATACTTGTGCTATGGGTGACAGACAACTGGTGAATATATAATTTTAAATATATACTTAAATACAAATATACACCCAGACTTTTTTATTTATATTGGGTGTGATAAAACACTTTATAATTCCTCATCATTCCCCTGCCCTTAACCCACTTTTAGTGGGATTGGCATATGTTTAAACCAAGTTCTGATATGATTTGGCTAGGTATTTTACGACCGGCATCCTGTGTGATGTTAACTTACCTGAGTCGCCTTTTACGACACCTCGCTAAAAATTAGGTTGGTCTATTCTACTCAATCGGATACCACACGGCGGATCAACTTACCTTACAACTTTTACAATTCCTCTGTAAATAATGAGGGTGGTATATTCTACTCAGCCGGATACCACACGACGGCTCAATTTACCTTAGTCGCCTTTTACAACTTCTCTGTAAGAAATAAGCGGGAAGTCTTTTCTACTCAGCTGAATACCACACAACAGGTCAACTTATCTTAGTCGTCTTTTATGACTCCTCGGTAAGAAATGTGGATAGTCTATTCTACTCAGCCGGATACCACACGGCGGCTCAATTTACCTTAGTCGCCTTTTACAACTTCTCTGTAAGAAATAAGGGGGAAGTCTTTTCTACTCAGCTGAATACCACACAACAGGTCAACTTATCTTAGTCGCCTTTTACGACATCTCGGTAAGGAATGTGGGTGATCTTTTCTGCTCAGCTGAATACCACAGTGCGGGCCAACATACCTTAGTCGCTTTTTGCGACAACTCGGTAAGAACTGAGTGAGGTCTATTATACTCAGCCAGATACCACACGACATAAAGGAAATAAAGACACATTCACTTTATATATAAGAAGACATGTAGTTATAACACCTTTGTCAAATTTAGATTAGCAATTATGGCCGTTAAAATATAATATCTGGGTGACCGAGCTTCGCTCGGTAATTTTTTACAAAAAAATAAACTTAAAAAAAAGAAAAAAACAATTATTTAGTTGGGATCGATCCTTGGCACTCACATTTCTCGAGGCTGCCCGCTAACCGAATAAGCTACGTCGACTTGACAGTGAATGGCGAAAATTCAATTCAATATAAATGTTAGTGTTTTTTAATGCCCAAAAATAGGGATAAAACAATTTTTTTTTACATAAAACCTAGCTAGATCAATTTTTCTCCCCCAAAACCTCCTCCTACATGCTGAATTTCAGGAAAATCTTTGGAGCCGTTTCCGAGATTCGGTATATATATATGTATACAAGATTTAACTCATTTAAATATTAAGATAACCTAACTGTAAATTATCATTAGCAAATGACGTATCATTAGACTCGCAATCTTGTATAAAAACTGCGAGTGCTCCATTGTAAATCTAAAATTGAACCTCGATAAATAGATTTCGCGAAGAGATGTATGAAATAAATTATCTTAAAAAACACAGTCATGCTCAAATAGTGCTTTTAATAGGTTTCATTACATTTGCATTATGCTTACTTTCACTAACTTTAAAGCAATGCTTATTCATAACTAGTAATTGCATGCGGCTTTGCCCGCATGGAAAGATTAAAACCGTAATATAGTATTTTCATAACCATAAAAATAGTACCACCCTCATTTCTTACCGAGGTGTCGTAAAAGGCGACTAACGTAAGTCGACCCGCCGTGTGGTACCCGGCTGAATAGAATAGACCACCCTCATTTCTTACCGAGGTGTCGTAAAGGGCGACTAAGGTAAGTTGACCCACCGTATGGTATCCAGTTTAGTAGAATAGACCACCCGCTGTCTTACCGAGGTGTCGTAAAATACGACAGAGGTAAATTGATGTCAGGCAGGCCGGTCGTAAAATACGTAGCCAAATCATGTGACAAATGAAAAATGGTTAAAGTGGGTTAACCTTACAAGCTAGATATATGCTGTCGCGGACTTTTATTTAGAACTTTCAGACGGGTACAATTTTGTAATACATGATTTTTATATAACTTTCATCGTTTACTTAGCGCATGTAAGAAAAGCTTTAAATTTTGCCATTTTCGTCACATTTTTTATTGCTGCTCCTCTCCTATTCATCGTAGCGTGATGATATACGCTATAGTCTTCCTCAATAAATGGAATATCTTACACTGAAAGAATTTTTCAAATCGGTCCAGTAGTTCCTGAGATTAGCGCGTTCGGACAATCAGACAAACTCTTCCGCTTTATATATTAGTACAGATATTGGATTGTAATTTCAGTTACTTTCTAAATTATTCGTGTTACTATCACCAATTAATGCCAATAAACTAATTAAGATATCAAAGGATTAGAAACAATACTCTCTATTTTATGATAATGTTAGACAAATTATATTTTTATCTTATCAGACTGTCTACTAAATCCACCGGTTACAATTAGGTCTTTTATTATTAAAAGCTTTTATTTAATTTTACTTAATGTATGTGAAGTAGGAATCTTGCAATCTTTATTTTAAAAAAAATGTTTTATCCCTGTAAAAACAGGGCCCAAAAGGGCATTAAAAAAATTATACGTTTACATTAAATCATCATGCTCCCGCACTTATCCCGCTCTAAGTGGGGTCGGCACAAAATGTTATAAACATGCTGTCACATGATTTGGTTGCGTTTTTACGACCTGCGGCCTGCCTGACGTCAACTTACCTTAGTCGTATTTTACGAGTATCTCGGTATAAAAGAGGGTGGTTTCATCTACTAAACCGGATAGCACACGGTGGGTCGAATTACCTTAGTCGCCTTTTACGACACCTCGGTAAGAAATAAGGATGGTCTATTCTACTAAACCGGATACCACACATTGAGTCGACTTACCTTAGTCGCCTTTTACGACACCTCGGTAAGGAATGAGGGTGGTCTATTCTACTAAACCGGATACCACACGTTGAGTCGACTTACCTTAGTCGTCTTTTACGACACCTCGGTGAGAAATGAGGTTGGTCTATTCTACTCAGCCGGATACCACACGGTGAGTCAACATACCTTAGTCGTATTTTACGACACCTCGGTAAGAAAGAGGATGGTCTATTCTACTAAACCGGATACCACACGTTGAGTCGACTTACCTTAGTCGTCTTTTACGACACCTCGGTAAGAAATGAGGTTGGTCTATTCTACTCAGCCGGATACCACACGGTGAGTCAACTTACCTTAGTCGTATTTTACGACACCTAAGAAAGAGGGTGGTCTATTCTACTCAGCCGGATAGCACACGGTGGGTCGACTTACCTTAGTCGCCTTTTACGACACCTCGGTAAGAAATGAGGTTGGTCTATTCTACTAAACCGGATATCACACGTTGAGTCGACTTACCTTAGTCGCCTTTTACGACACCTCGGTAAAGAATGAGGGTGGTTCTATTCTATTCAGACGGATACGATACGCCGTAAAATTGTTCTCCTCTAAAAGTTCTAAATAAAGCTCGACGACAGCTTATTTCTAGCTTTTAAGGTTAATCCACTTTAACGATTCTTATGGTTATCAAAAGACTATATCACGGTTTTATACTGCGTCCATCATATTATCAGTCTTTTGACAGCTCACGCTCATTAAGTTTTGTATTGCTTACGTACAAATATCATACAAATAATATTTGTACTTTATGGATGGGTACCGCCCACTTAGTGATGTCACACATAATGGGTTACTACGATTATGCCACAGATTAAAAATAATCGGTAGAAATCGATGTTACGAGTATTAAAAGACATTTAATAACATTATATAAAGTTTTACTTTCTTCTTAGTTAATACATGAATACAAATAAAACAATCAGGATATTTTAATTTATTTTATTAGCACGAGTCGTCGGAATGATAATCAACACTAGACTCCTCCGATGAGGAGTCTTCGGTAGCAGTTATTATTAGCTCTTGTGTAGATAATATATTATCAAACGCAATATCACGTTCTCAATCAGAGAATATTACTCTTTTAGTTCTTTCCACCACACTTGCCCAGTTCTCGGCCGTTACGTGGGTGCAAGCATTTTTTAGCAATTGCAACATTTTATTCGCTGTGAATGGGGGGCTTGTATTGCATCTCGCAGCATGCCCTTTTACTTGTGCCCACATAAGTTCTATTGCGTTGTACTGGCAGTGGTATGGAGGAATCCGAAGAACAGTATGGCCATATTCTGCTGCCATTTCATTGATTACATAGCGTTTTGCTCTCTTTTTGGTTTTTAATATTTTTATTAATTCAACTTTTAACATTGAGTCGTCCACATTTTCTCCATTGTCCCGAAGCCAATTAATTATTTCATGCTTTTTATTAGCCTGTGTTGGCATTTTGTCAATTTGACGGGAGTGGTAGGGCGCATTATCAATAAAAATTATTGATGGTTCTTCCAATGAAATGAGCATTTTTTTGAACCACTCTTCATACACATTTGCATTCATCTCTTCGTGGTAGTCATTTGATTTCTTCGATTTAAATGCCAACAGTGCGTCTTGTACAAATCCTTTTGCTGTACCTGCATGGCAAATGATTAGGCGCTCACCTTTTCCCATTGGTACTGAGGAAGTGGAATCAGCAGTATCATCAGTCCAGAAACGAGATAGTGTGTGGTTAGCGTTGAGCCATGTTTCATCCGTGAAAACAATATTTGCTCAATCTTGTATTTTCTGTGCCTCTCTTAAAAAATCACAACGTGCTATAGCTATATCTGTGCGTTCCATTAATAATTTTCTTTTATTTAACTTTTTATATGAAAAGCCAATTGTGTTCAAAACTTTGACCAAAGAAGATTTTTCACCATGAAATAGACCACTTCTTTTCAAAGAAACAATAAGTTTTCTCAAAGTTGGAATTTCTTTTCTCAAGTAGTAATCTAGTTTACGTAGGTTATCATTAATCGAATTACTTAGGTACGTAATTCGATTAATGATAGTAGGTACTATAATCGGAATGGTATCGCATACGAGAATCTTTAGGACATCACTATCGTCAATCTGTCAAAAGATGGTTAATATAATGGACAGTGTATAATTATTCAACGCGGGTGGAGCCGCTGGCGATTGCTAGTGTTAAATAAATATATAAACCCAAACTCGAAGAACCGACAAATTGTTTATAGAAAAGTCCTCGGCGGGGATAGAACTCATGACTCGTGCAGGTGAAGAAAGAGTCACTGCCAACTGTGCCAACAGGTCAGTCGACCAAATCGTAATCTACAAATCAGATTAAACTGCGTTAACTATTTACCATGTACGAGTATGTATGCGGTAGTCGGAAGGTTATCAATAATATACTAAGCTTTGCTGACAGTTTTGTTACTTAAACTGTTGTAAAGGAAGTATCATATTGACAGTTCTGTTTGTCTATTCTCGTGTACCGCTCGTTCGAGAGGAACTTTCTCCTTGTTATTCAATAGCCGGCTATAAAACAGGTTACGTTCTGTTTAGAGGTTTAAATTACGAAATTAAGCCCCGGACGGAATTATTGTTAGGTCGTATCTTATTATTTGCATTGAGATTTTAGTGTTGTTTGCCTTCTACTGATTTACATGGCCAATGAGTGCAATGATGTAGTAAACTGGAAGGGACAGTTTCGATATTATTTATGATTATTTATTTATTAAAAGCTCATTGTGAGCTGAAAACGTGATACGTAACAAAATATGTATATATAACGAAAGAAGAATAAACTACCCTCATTTCTTGCTGAGATGTAAAAGGCTACTAAGGAAGATGACGTCAGGCGGGACGCAGGCGGCCGGTGATATATAAATAGGCAAAACATGTAACGACATGTTTAAAACATATCGTGCCGATCCGATTTAGAGTGGGATAAGATGATGGTAAAGAAATACAAAAGACGGTTTCCTATCTCACCACGACATGTTAGGAAAACTCATTCGTGCTTTTTTGAGTAAGACAAACTTCGACAGTAATGTAAAATATTAGTGAAATAGCAGTTTGTTACTACACCAAAGCTTAAAAAAAGGTCCCCTTAGATAAAATAATAAAAGATTGGGTGGTTTTGTTAACAGATATTTAACCCAACATACTGTAGAAACATACAGGTTTCATCGCATTAATTATTTTCGGTTATGGCGATAGGGTGGTAACCACCAGTCAGGCGACAGATTAAAATGTTGGACATATTTTCATTACATAGTAGTAGAACTTGAGACCTAAAGCAACACACTTCCTACAACAAGCCACAATGTCATCATCAATTGTCATCAAAGTAACAAATAATTTTTACGTATTTTAAATGTATTTTTAAACCCCGGATCACCTTAATTTTTTTCGTTTTGAAGTATAGCAAAAATACCTACCACCATGTAGATAACAATTTGCGCTCACATCGCGATCTTTCGCTGAATCGCAGTAATGCGCGTTATCGGAAGATACATTTGATATCAGCATAATGCAGACAATAGCTGTGGCCATACTTTATACATGTGTAGGACAATGTCCTACACATGTATAAAGTATGGCCACACAGTCAGTCCCTTGTAATAATGCGACTCAATTACATTTTGTCTACTTTTGAATTTTATCCTACTAATATATTCTATCCTACTAGTCTTACTATATATAATAAATGAGAAAGTTTATGAGTATGGATGTATGTTTGTTACTCTTTCATGGCAAATCCGCTGAACCAATATCGATGAAATTATTAGACAACAATTCCTTATACACCGGAATAACATAAAGGCTACAGAAATCCTGTTAATTCTACAGAAATAGGATGACATTGAAAAGCGCCATCTAATATCACGCGAACGAATTCGCAAGCTAGTATTTTTTGTATCTGATTTTACGTGCAAATTTTTATACATGTGCTTATTCGTTTTCTTTCTATACCCGCATTGAACTTATTCTCTTGTTCTGTTGACAGAAAAAGACACATTTTAAAAAGCTTTTGACAAGTGCAATTTTTTCTCACTGTTTAATTGTTGTATTAATGTAAAATAATATAAAAAATATATAAAAAGCTAAAAATAAGAAATATAAAAACTTATAAATTTTTATAAAAACTGAGAAGTTTTACTTACTTTCTTTAAACCTGCAAACCTCAGTAATGGTGTTCACCGTTTTAACTTAGTTTATATATTTTTCTTGTTTTTTAACTTTTTACGTGTGTACATAATGTCTAATATAACATCAAAAAAATAATATTTCCCTAGAAATAATATATACTCTGTGTAACTAAGTAAACATATTATAAACTAAACGGTAAGAAATATAGCCAAAGTGCATTAAAGATAATGAATGAAACTCAATTACAGTTATGTTAAATTAAAACACTTACGCAACTGAACATAACGTTGGGAATGTATTTTGATTTCGGCACCAATTAGCAGATTAAAGCTCATATTATCGCCCACACAAAATTATAATGTTGCCACATCCAGTATCTTTATGTCAATCGATTTAAACAGCAAATTAGCTGAAGGCGCCGTCGCAGCGAGTGTGTATTACAATGATAATAAATGCAATTTTTTCGATAGATGTGGTTTGGTTGAAGGTGAACGAGCCTTTGTCGGTCTTTTTTAAAGATATAAAAAAATTATTAAAAAGAAATAAAAAAAGAAAGAAGACGCCGATGACATGTGGGATTCGAATCTGGGTTGTGAACATTTTCGGTCCGCGCGTTACCCATCGACTATCGCATTATGTTTAACAATTAAAAAATTCTTTGATTTCAATTCAACATTTGGAGTTTTTTTGATGCCGAAAAACAAATAAAACGATTTAAATTAAAACCTAGCTAGATCGATTTTTCTCCCCCAAAACCCTCTACATACAAGATTAACTCATTTAAATATTATTTTAAATATTATTGACTATATTAAAAGAAGATATAATATGAGGAGGAAAAAAAGAAAGGAATTTTTTAAATTTACTTGTATATAAACATGGCTGGCGTATATTCGCTGAGTTAGTTTCATAATCTAAACCAAATAATTTAAGTAAGTAAGCTTTATTAACACGTAAAATTGGACTAACGTTAGTTGGCCCGCCCTGTAGTATCCGGCTGAGTAGAATAGACCACCCTCATTTTGTACCGAGATGTCAAGGCGACTAAGTTAACCTCAGGCAGGCGACCGATCATAAAATACCTAGCTAAATCATGTAACAACATGTTTATAATTTTGTGCCGACCCCACTTAAAGGGATGAGGGCGTATGATGTATAATAGAACTCAAAATTATACTTGTAGAATCCATAGTATTTTAAGGGGGTAAGCGTTATTTAATACATAGATAGTTGAATTAATGAAGAGTGCCATAGTCCTTTTCATCACAGTACTGAAGTTCACAGACGAGGCCGCGGGTCGAAGCTAGATATGAAATATAAAAGGGCATTTTGAAATCATAAAAGATAAACTTAGGAATGCATTAATTGGTTGATACATTAAAATGCTTCCCGAAAACCAATTATATCGACGCCTACACAAAAATCATAAAAATATAATTTCTGTTTCATTAATTATATTTTTATCTTTAATTCTGGTAGTACACAAAATTTTAAGATTCCCAGTTTAGGTTTAAGAATTTTGGAATTTAATTTATGAAATTATTTAGAATTAAATATATGTATAATTATTAATTATTAATTATTTAGAAAAAAAAATGTGCATAGCATTATTGAGTATTAATAACGGTGATATTTTACTTTTACACTTATTCATTTAAGTTACACTTATTCAATTAAGAAGAATTTTTTTCAAAAGTCAACCAATTCATTCTTTATCAACAACTTGCAAAACTCCGCGAACAAATAACGACTAAATGGCGCCACAACTCTTCTCTCCACACCGCACCGCACCTCTATAATTAAAGGTCAAAAAGTGCTGCAAAATATATTGTATATTCATAATATTTGCTCCGAGTGAAACAGGAACGCGCAGTTAGTTACTATATATATAAAAGAAAGTGGTGTTAGTTACACTATTTATAACATATAGTTACATCTCAAGAACTGATGAACCAATTTAGCTGTAAATTGGTGGAGAGGTTGCTTAGAACCAGGAGACGGACATAGGATATTTTTTATCCTGTTCGACCGCGATTCCGCCAAGTCACTATAAAACGTTATATAACAAAAACGACTATGACATGGAATAACAAAACGCAAATGGCAGTGGAATAACAAAACATAAATGACAGCTAAACGTAATTTTGTCTTCGGTTAAGTATGGTAAAAATTTGACAATTATCAAAGTAATAGTTAAACGTCACTAAATAATATAAAACAAAATCGCGTTCTCTGTCTGTCCCTAAAAATGTAGTATAAGAATTTAGATATTCCAAAGATAGCATGGAATCTTCATGGTATAGGGAAAGGGGAATTGTTACCCCAAATATAACGCGTGCGGTAATGAATTCAACAAAAGTACTGGTTCGATTTTAACCATTTTTATCAAAGAGTGACACAGGCTATATATTTTATACCCGTGCGAAGCCGGAGCAGGCCACTAGTTTTATATAATAATTACTCTTAAATAGCCATTAAAGGATTATTTTACCACCTACGCACAAATTACAAAGTTGCGGCATCTAGTGTCTTTATAGCCTGGTTTTAATATTGTGTCACAGCAGTTCATAAGACATCCTGAATTTAAGCGCCATCTTTTCTGCCCACTCGATTTTTGTAATGGGTAGCAATATACCACCATGCGTCCCGTTTTATTAGGAAGTGTCGTAATTTGGATTAATCCAGGTTGATGCGTCGTGCGGAAGGTCTAAACGCGATAAAACTTATTTCCCTAGATATATTTACGTTTGAGCAGAATTGCAACCGCTGTTGTATAAATAAATTGGAGCGTTGCATCGTCCTTCGAGACCGGATACGCCATACGTTTAGTGGAGGGCAGGGTGTATGACTTTATGTTTTAGTACCTGGGCGAACGGCGGTAATTTTTTTAAAGGCATATAAAATACAATAATAAAAAAGAAAGAAAAGTCCGATGAAATGTAGGGTTTGATCTCGGGTATTTTAACTTTGATAGTCCGCCCGTTCCTTTGAGCTATCACGACATGAAAGCAAATTTAATCTTCTTTTTCTATTTCTATTCAAACAGTTTTTAAAGTGCCTGAAAACAGGGATGTAACTACATTTTTAAATGAAAGCTAGCTAAATCAACTTTTCGTCCCCCGAAACCCTCTTCATACTAAGTTTCATGAAAATCGTTGGTTTCCGAAATTCAGAAAATATAAAAAGATAAATACAACATTAAATCATTTAAATATTAAGGATATTTTGTCATTTCGTCGTCGAAAGGAAACTTTGTGATACAAATACATAACATTAAAAATATACCGAGATCAGAGCACTGTAATTCATTACGCTTTAAATTCTATAGACTTCTCAGAGCAAAAAAATTAAGAAAAAATCACTCTATCGCAACAATGCGAAGTTTTAATAAACCCTTATATACCGATATTGTTCAATTTTGAAAATATTTTATGGTCACCCTATAAATTTATAAGGTACTCAATTTTGAAATTACATTTTTACAGTCTATGTCTGGATGTTTGCATACATTATACTCAGTGACAATAAATTTTGTGTATAAAATTTCACAAAAAGAAACATTTTGTTTAAACACTTAAGGTAAACGATGCCCATAAGACTGTCGTGGATATGAATGAAACCCATAAAGAGTTATTTACGTTAAAATAAAGTTTCAATAAGACTTATTAAAGTAAAAATAAAAATGTTATATAATGTAATACAATTGAATGTGGAGTCGGCACAACAAGTTATAAACATGTTGTCACATGATTTGGCTACGGATTTTACGACCGGCCGGCTGCCTGACGTCAACTTGCCTTAGTCGTATTATACGAAAACTCGGTAAGAAAGAGGGTGGTCTATTCTACTAAACCGGATACTACACGTTGGGTCAACTTACCTTAGTCGCCTTTTACGACACCTCGGTAAGAAAGAGGGTGGTATTCTGCTCAAATGATTATCCGTCGAGTTTCTTGCTGACTCTTCTCGGTAGGGGCAAACTTCCGAATCAGTGGTAGCTTCTTTAAAAACATTTGACGATTCAAAAGTACAAAAAACAGTCCACTTGAATAAAGAATATTTTGAATTTGAATTTGAACCGAATACCGCACGGTGGGTCAACTTTCCGTAGTTGCCTTTTACTACACCTCGGTAAGAAAAAAGGTGGTCTACTTAACTGGATACCACACGGCGGGTCGACATACTTTAGTCGCCTTTTACGACACCTCGGTAAGACAGAAGGTGGTGTATTCTATTCAGCCGGATACCACACGGCGGGTCGACTTACTTTAGTCGACCCGCCTTTTACGACAACTTGGTATGAAACTGAAGGCGGTTCTAATAAATAATAAAAAAAAAAAAAATTTTTTTTTTTCTTATTATTAAATATCTTTTTCTTACCGATGTGTCGTAAAATACGACTAAGGTATGTAGACGTCAGGCAGGCGGCTGGTCGTAAAAACGCAGTCAAATCATGTGACAGCATGTTTATAACATGTTGTGCCGGCCCCACTTAGAGTGGGATAAGGGCAGGAGGATGGTATTTTTTTAATTAAATAAGTGTGAAAAGCAATTAATTTCATACGGCGTTTTAATGTTAACATGTACGAAGAAAGTGTACATACGTGCGTACATCTCGACAAAGGGCAAACCTTTAACCCCTCTCAGCAATAACAAGCTAAGCGATGAAATCAAGTATCAAATGTTATCGGGACTTTTGAACAATTATAGCACTTATTCTTAGCTACATAGAGTCCAATTTGTGATGATCGAGATAAATGTTGATGACAGAACAACGATATAACTTCGAACAGAGATTGCTAATTAAAAAGATACTCTATGATAAGGATTACTTAATTCGAACGGTTAACGTGTGTATGTTATACAGGCTGTTTGTTTTTTCAAAAGCTTCAAGATTTTACAAAAGTAAAGTAAGTAAGTAACGGCCTGTTACTATCCCACTGCTGGGCATAGGCCTCCTCTCTCCATTTTTTGGAGAGAGAAGGGTTGGAGCTAAGACCTACCACGCTGCTCCAATGCGGATTGGTAGGTTACACATATCCCTAGGATTCTCTAGAGATATGCAGGTTTCCTCACGATGTTTTCCTTCACCGAAAAGCGTGTGATAAATTGCAATTATCAATTAGACACATAAGTTTTAATAGAAAAACTCATTGGTGTCTGCCCGGGTTTGAACCCATGATCGTCTCTAGAGATTCACACGGTCACACCGCTAGGCCATCACAGCTTTTAAAATATTATACTAATTCAATATTTTGACTGGCCCGTTGGAGCAGTGGGTAGTGACCCTGCCTTCAGCTCCGCGGGTCGCGGGTTCGATTCCCGCCGAGGGCCAATATCTATAAATGAATTTGTTGGTCTTCGAGTCTGGGTGTATATTTGTATTTAAGTATGTATTTAAAAACATATAAGTATATATTCACCAGTTGTCTGTCACCCATAACACAAGTATTAAGTTACTTTGGGGACGGACGACCGTGTGTGTAAGTATCCCATATATTTATTTATATGTTAAGCAGTTAGGTTTAAACGATTAAGTCAAGAATACATCTTTAATATTTAAATAAGTTAATCTTGTATATATATTTTTCTGAATTTTGGAAACGGCTCCAACGATTTTCATAAAATTTAGCATGTAGAGGGTTTTGGGAGGGAAAATCGATAAAAGTTTTATTTTGAAAAATGTTGTTTTATACCTGTTATGCTGAATAGAAAAGACTATTTTTGCCGTCATTTGTAAAGTTGTGATAGCTCAGTGGGGAACAAGCGGACTAAAGAAGAGAAAATACCTGAGATTAAGCCCTAGATATAATCATCCCTTTTTTCCTTTTTGATTTTTTCTATTTGCATTTTTTTATTTACCGACCATGTTTATGTTACCTAGGTACTTAAGCTTTAAGTTTAAGTTGATTTGTTAAAAAGATTATCCACCGAGTTTCTTGCTGGTTCTTCTCGGTAGGAGCAAACTTCGGAATCAGTGGTAGCTTCTTTAAAATAATTGGATTTAAACGTACTGAACAAACACACTTGAATAAAGAATATTTTGATAATTTAGACGAAAATATTACCTTCGTACCATCCGTAATCATGATGTATATCAATTATAGTACATTACCTGAAACAAATATGTAATAATCAATTAAAAATATTATACATTATTATGGAATATAATATGGAAGCAGTATATGAATGGCCGGTTACTATCCCATAGTAGTTGGGCATAAGCCTCCTCTCTCCTTTTTGTAGTGGAGAGTTGAAGCTTAGACGCTGTTTAAATGCGGATTGGTGGGCTACACACATCCCCGGAACTCTCTAGAGATATAGAGTTTTCACCGAAAAATAATAATTGCAAATATCAATTAGACGTAAGTTTTAAGAGAAAAACTTATCGATGCCTGCCCGGGGTGTGAACCCATGAAACCCTTTTGTGAGGCACACGGTTTCACCGTCCGGCTATTAAAGCTTCTTTGTAAGTATACTGTTTGTTTTGGTGATCGTCATTTCGGACATTTAGTATTAAACTGACCTAATACAAAATTAGGCTCCATTGAGTTAGATACATTGCAATCCTTATTTTTATGTCATCCATGACATCACGCTACGAATCATTAAAACAGCTACTAGTATTCTCTTGCGGGTTTCTTTAAGATTCACGAGATTTGCCACAAAATGACATTTTCGAATTCAGCCACTGAGCGTGAGATTTAATCATCAGCCAGGATAGTTCACTTTAAAGATGCTTATGTTTTCTGTGGGCATTATATTCCATCTCATGACCAGCCCAATGATGTCAGGTTAAGGAATGTATGACATGTCAGTTCCATAGAGGCACGTTGTTTAAGCAAACCTGTGTAAACCCTTTGTGAACTTTTAAAGGACATAGAGCAATTGCATATTAGAGGTATTACTAGAATAATTCATGAATAATTTTATTGTATACTGAGATAAAAGAACTAGTTTAGTAAAGTAAAATAAACTGGTCATGTCTTGACTATTTTATTCTATGGTAAGGTGATCTCGGCATACCCACAACGTCCGATAAAAATTATTAAAAAAGTAGTAAAGTAAAGTAACAATCTGTTACTATACCACTGCTGGGTATAGGCTTCTCTCTCTGTTTTTGGAGAGAATGATTCGAGCTAAGACCTACCACGCTGCTCCAATGTGGATTAGTAGGTTACACATATCTCCAGAATTCTCTAGAGATATGCAGGTTTCCTCACGATTTTTTCCTTCACCGAAGAAAGAGTCGCACGGTGTTACCGCTGGGTTACCACAGCTTATGTGGTAACATAATAACAACATATTCTACGATATAAGCATGCATAGTTTGGAATTCATACTTTAAGTCATATTTTGTAAAATTTATGAGACGCTCACTATTACAAAGTCAACAATCGTTCGCAACTGAAGCATCATCAGAAGATAGACTCCACGACAAAATCGCAAAACATATGCGATTTTGTCGATTGGTGGCGATGGCGGATGTTTGTTCGTATGTTTTTACGAATCCTGCATGTATGAAACTAATATGTAAAGCTGAAGAGTTTGTTTGTTTGTTTTCACGCGCTAATCTCAAGAACTACTGGACCGATTTGAAAAATTATTTCAGCATAAGATAGTCCATTTATTGAGTAAAGCTACAGTCTATATAACATCACGCTAAGATGAATAGGAGAGAAGCAGCAACAAAAAATTTAAAGCTTTCCTTGCGTGCGCTAATTAAACGGTGAAAGTTATTCAAAAATCACGTATAACAATATTTTTCCCCTCTAAAAGTTCTAAATAAAAGTCAACGACAGCATATGTCTAGCTTTAAGGTTAACCCACTTTAACCATTTTTATGGTTATAAAAATACTATATTACGGTTTAATGGTACCACGCGGGCGGAGCCGCTGGCAAATTGCTAGTCAGGTGTAAAAACGGATAGTCCATTCTATATTTAGATATATGTATATATATTTTCTTTTTACTTAATGGCGGAATTGCATTATTGCTTTTGTATTATGGATTTCCGCAACGACTAATTATATAAAGCAGTAAACTCTATTTAAATATTACTCTGTGCAGCGTATGTTTTAAACATGTTCGAAGTTGTTTGGATAGGGAAGTAGTTTGGATACCGAGTGTACAGTGATGAAAGCGTGTAAAATAGACATTGTGTGCTCTATGGTTTTGTGAGGAAACGAGTAGTTTTGTATTTATAGAAAGTTTGTCTTACACTAGGTGATGTATCCTGGTGGTGGTTGCGTTACGCTTTAGGATTCAGTTATTACTATCGAGTAAGAATTCTAATTATTTTTTCTTAATATAAACATATTTTTAATATTTAAATGTGTTAATCTTGTATGTATATATTTTTGGAATCTCCGACGATTTTCCTGAAATTCAGCATCAAATTCAGTTCGTTTTATCCCTGGTTTTGGGATTCAAAATATACTAGAATTTACATTGAATATAAAACACTTTTTTTGCCGCAAATTGTGAAGTCAGCGTAGCTTATTCGGGGAACGGGCGGTCTAGAGAAATGAAAATACCTAGGATAGAGCCCCACCTATCCAATTATTATTTTTTTTTTTAGTTTCTTTTTTTATTTTATAAAAAATTACCGAGCAAGGCCCGGTCAACCAGGTATTATTAATTTATTTTTATCATAATTAATAGAAGTAGGCCTGCTTTGCTGAACTCCATAGAACAAAAGTTATAAAAGAATCTTTTCGCTATAATCAGAGTTTATTAAGAAAATATATTTAATGCCTAAGTGTTGGAAGCAAAACCGTTCTCATACTTTAAAGATGCAGGATTAGTTACCGTACCTATCACAAAACACTACCACCAATAACATACTATACACATTCAATAAGACAATCTAAACGATCTTTCGCCCCGTAACCGAAGTATCATAAGATGGGCTTCACAACACAACACAACACAACATGAGTTTGTGATAGTGAACGTATGTAGTGCTTGTGTATGGTGGTGGCGGTGGTGGGAGTTTGTTCATGTGTTTTACGAATCCTGCATGTATCAGGTATGAAAACGGATTAAAAATATATTCTATTTTACTTCATCGCGGATTATAGCAAAATAATTTTATTATTACTTTTGTATTATGGATCTCCGCTAAGTAACGCCTAATTCTATAAATTATTCAAAACTACTGGATCGATTTTAATCTTTTTTTTAACTGAGTGACATGAGCTATATATTTTATACCTGTGCGAAGCCTGAGCAGGCCGCTAGTTAAATGACAAAATAACGATTCAACTAGACAATTTATACACATTCCAATGTCCATTCTATCAGCAATGATTCCCCGAGGTTTCAATAAAATCAATTAGATGCACAACGATTGGCTCAAGTGAGATCACTTTATACCAATTACTACACACGTACAGTGTACATGTTATCAGCATACCAATAAAGCTTTTCCTAGTATAACAAAGAAGCGAATATATTATAAGTTAATTGATTTATACATGGGCAAACATGTTTGAAATGTTTAATTGATCATCATTATTCATCATTCCATGTTCTTAACCCACTCTTAGTGGGGTCAGCACGACAGCACTGACTGGCCTTCCCGACATCAACTTTTACAAGGAGAAAAGCAGGCTTATGTCAGTTCCTACTTTGTCTATTTATACGTCGCCAACTTCTTTTGAATTAAGTACATTTTTTTCCACAAAAATTATACTATAGCGTATATCAAAGATTTATCATTCTCCCGCCCTTATCCCACTCTAAGTGGGGTCGGCACAGCATCTTATAAACATGCTGTCACATTATTTGGCTGCGTTTTTACGACCGCCCGTTTCCTGACGTCAATTTAACATAGCCAATTTAACGTCAATTTAACATGGGCAATTCTACTCAGTCGGCAATTCTACTACACGGCAGAGACATAGAAGATAATAAGTTTTGCTAAATAAAAAAATATAAATATATTTATTTCGGCAAACGGCGGAAGTGTGCATCTCTCATCGAGAGTTATATATTTGTGCCGTTTGCAGTTGAGACGTCTAGGGCCATGGAGTCTAAATGCAAAAAAAAATATATCCGTTTTAACACCACGGTTAATTGCTTCTTCAAGTGACAAGAGGCCTGGCTCCTTTTTCGCAAAAATAATCAGCTTCAGAATCAGCGATTCAGCGCGGAAACGCTGCCAGCATTCTTGAGACCATTCCACGTGGGCATGATTTGTATAGTCCTAGCGTGTAAGTAATTTAAGATAGATATAACTTGTACATTTTTATTGTAAGTAAATTTTATTCGATATGGAATTAGTAAATAATGTAATATCATATTCATAAGCTATGCTTCTGTTAGCTTTGACTCAGTATGCCAATTTTATTAGGCTGTGCAATATGATGGACGTCAAACAAATTGATTTATTTGTAGTTTCAATAGTGCAATCTATGTTTAAAGCTTCTATGTATTGTAAGGACAAAGTGCAATTGTACTCTTTTCGACACATTTTTTGCTTATGACTTCACAGAACAAACCTGCGAAATCGTGGATCTGGTTATAAGATTCTATAATAAAATACCGCAATCAATTTTAGCTTTGCCTGAGCCTGATTCAAAAAGCCTACTATACTCTTGAGGATTACTTGGAAGATAAGAATATGTGGATATAGCGCGCTTCGACGCCGATCAAGACAGTAATTACTAAATATAACTAGTAATAAGAATTATATTTTTAAAAGAGCAACCGCCGAGTTTCTTGCTAGTACCTTTCGGTAGGAACAGCTTTCCGAACCAGCAGTAGAGTTGACGGTTCAAAAGCACTTGTTTACAAGTTTATTTGAATAAAGAATATTTTGAATTTGAATTTGAATCAAGTATGTTTCCGTGATATATGGAAATCGTTTCCGTGATATATGGAAATCGTCAGACCTGTATCTATTTATTTATATAGATTACAAAGTATTTACATGAGTTGATGCTCCCACACGAATGCCTCATTGTAATAGCTTTATTAACCACAATAAAACTGACTTTGGTGGTATGGGATATTAGATTTAAGAATTATTACCTCTCTATCGATAAATCATTGGTTGTCGAGTTTTATCGGGTAAGTTATTAGGGGCCCATTGAACGGTTGCTCAGCGGTGTAACTTGTTGGTCGAGGTCGTGACATTCTCATATATCGTTTTAATTGAGATTGTAGAGATGACAGATAAGCCTATCTCGAGTTTCTTAACATGTTCAATGATAGGAAGCAATAATATGCGATATAATATTACTTTCAACAATTTGAAGATTTCTGATATTGTATTAAATGACAAAATTGACGAAATTTTTTCTATATATAGTATTTTTTTATTATAAGTTAATAATAAAAAAATAATATATAGTATTTTTTGTTTATAATGAAATATTATTTTTTAATAGTCCGCGATTAAAAAAAAACTATTTAATACCACCCTGCTTCAATGCGGATTAGTAGGTTTCACATACCCTAGGATTTTCTAGAGATATGCAGATTTCCTAACCGATGTTTTCCTTCACCGAAAATCGTGTGATAAATTGCAATCATCGATTAGACACATAAGTTTTTAATAGAAAAACTCATTGGTGTCTACCCGGGTTTGAACTCATGATCGTCTCTTTAGATTCACACGGTCGCACCGCTGGGCTATCACAGCTTCTAAGTATCATAACTCTATGATAATTTTTTCTCTTGTAAAAGTAGAATATTTATTATTTTTTAATTATTTTATGTTTTTTATACATAAATTTAGAAAAGAAAAAAAAAATAAAAAAAAAACATACGTATAAAGGCGGACTTATCCCTAAAAGGGATCTTTTCCAGTCAACCTTTGAGTAGTAGAAGGAAAAGGACAAGAATTGAAGAAGAAAGAGAGTACGGGTCATATAGAGAAAAAGAAAAAGTTTATATAAATTTAACTATTTAATCTATTAAATAATTTTGGTAAAATAAATAGATGAAAAGATGCTACTAATATATAATTACTTAAGATAAATATTTTCTAGTCTGTAATCTTCATGTTGTATTATAAGAAGTGTATTTATACTGTGGGATAAGGACGGTGATCAATTCTCCGGTACCGTAAACTAATATTTACCGTATGATAAACGGGTTGATAGGGATACGATTCGTCACGGGCTAGCGGGATAGCGGACAATTCGGTCGGCGTATCAAAGTAACGCCGTATCCGGTCCAAAAGTTTTATTGGTTCGGATTAGAGCTTCCGAAACAACGCGTGTTTACGAGGAAATTAGGGTATAAATTTTATGTTTACTGGAAAATAAAATGTTTTGTAATCAAATAAACTTTCTTTATATTATTAATGTTTGTATATGTGTGCGTTTGTTACTCGAGCAACACTAAAAAATATTAAATTCAAATTCAAAATATCCTTTATTCAAGTGGCCTGTTGACAATACTTTTGAATCATCAAATGTTTTAAAGAAGTTAACACTGATTCGGAGGATTGCTCCTACCGAGAAGAACCAGCAAGAAACTCTGGGGATAATCTTTTAAAAGATTAATTACAATTAAAAAAAAACAATTACATTATCAAATAAATAGGGGATAAATAATTGTTTTTTTTTCTATTACATAACGCATGTGTATATGTTATGCGATGAAGAATATGTTGTTTTCTTAGAAACAACACTTACCTTTTACATTTTTTTACCATTTTACCATTTAAGTTGACGTAAACTAAGTCACGGGTAGTGCTTGTAATGAATATATGCTAAATCCTAATATTCCTAATAAAGTAAATAAAAATAAATAATAAATCCTAAGAAAGTATTAAAAATATTATTTCATATAAATAAATAAATATTTTTTTGTTATCTACTTCCGTTTAACGTAGTTAATCCGTAGGACATATATCGATGAAATTTTGCAAATTGGCTAAGCGTAGCTAACATATAGGATAAAAAACCTGTTTTTTTTGAGAAACTTGGAAAAACAAAAATTGCACGAAACGAAAAACGAAATCGTAAATGTACCACTTGCGTCATTATTAGCTAATTTATAGAAATAGGCCATACTATGCGGAATTTAAAAGTACAAAAGTTATGATTAATTAATTAATGATAAATATTTATCACAATAATTTGATCATTATTGATATTTCTGTTCGCACAAGCAACTTATTAGAAACAAAACAATTATATTGAACTCAACAAAACGATACAACTTAACGCTAACTAAGTCACATGTTTCTATAGTCTGTCTATTTCGTGTCACCTTTTAGTATTTGTCCTGTATATCACTTTATTAATCCAACAATTGATTATCAACTTTACTATTGAATTAATAAGTTTTAAATTGATTTGTAGACTGGGTTATAAATAATGGATTTCAATTACGTATTTACAGGATATTGAATTGGGTTTCGATATAGATTAATATTGGATACGTTTGCGTCATTTTGAGATGGTAATTAATGGTTATGTAGGCGGTTTGGAGGTGGGAATGTGGTACAAATTTGATATACGATTAAAGCTCTTAAACAATTGCAATAACGTTTATTATCCTTTAAAGGATAAAGAAAGGATTTTTAATTGTTCGTTCATAGTGGACTAGTTGTTCAATATTATTGGTTATCTTTTTAAATTATTTTTATCTTACAGAGGTGTAGTAAAAGGCGTCTTAGGTAAAATGACACGCCGTTTAGTATCCGGCTGAGTAGAATAGACCGCCCTCATTTTTTACAGAGGTGTAGTAAAAGGCGACTGAGGTAAGTTGTACCGCCGTGTGGTATCCGGCTAAGTAGAATAGAATACCCGCTTTCCTACCGAGGTGTCGTTAAATACGACAAGGGTAAGTTGACGTCAGGCAGGCGGCCGATCATGAATACCTAGCCAAATCTTGTGACAACATGATTATAACATTTTGTGCCAACCCCACTTAAAGTGGGATAAGGGTAGGAGAATGATGATGAACTTTAAGAACACAAAACTTAATTTTAATATATTATTTACTAGAGGTTGATAAGGTAATTTAAAAAGAAAGTAAACAGAACGATTTTAACTCGATGTGACCCGTATGATTATATAATAATCCAGTGTTTGCCAACGTGGGGCCCACGACCCACAGGGGGGCAATTTGATGGTTAAGAGGGGGCAACTCGACACGAGTTTAAGCCTTTCGCCCTGGGCTATTTAAGTGCAATGCTAGATTTCGATGCCAAATTTAGCAAAAAAAAAGCAATTTCTTCTGTCTAAAACCTATTATTTAATAATATTTATTTAATAATATTTATATAATATTATTTCTTAAGTGAACGATTCAATTTTTAATATTAAAATTTATGTATGTTACTTATGTATGTTATGGGGGCAAAATAATTTTAAACGTGGGGCATGGGCCAAAAAAGTTGGGAAACACTGTAATGATCAGTATGAATCACGAAAGCTAAAAACTCTACCGTAAATTTTAAATCCTGAAGCGTCTATTGTCTCGCTTCCTTCAAAAGAAGATACAATCATTTTCTAGAAAATAGGTATCGGTCTAACATAACACGTTTCAACTCTAACATGTGCCTGAAGGAACGAATTATAGCGTGTAGATAATAGCTCGACCTATGTTAAGACATTATATTAAGACAGTTTCGATTGAGTTGTCTTCGGTGATAGAGTGTCGAAAAGATTGACGTCTAATATTATTAAGAGACTGTTCACGCGTGACTTTCTTTAGAATAAGGGCTATAAGAAAATAACTTAAATAGATTTGACCTAATAAAGATAATAGTTTAATGTAAAGCGGGTTGCAGACCAAGAGCTAAGCTGAGTTAGTTAAGTTTACATAGCTAACGCATTCTTTAATAGATGTGTGCAGACTGCAAACTAAGCTATGTGAGCAACCTAACATATGCGAAGCTAAGTTGTGTATGTCGATGTGCAACTACACGAACTAAGCTAAGCTCCTCAAGCTTACCCCGCACTTCGATCGTCCGTCGAACTGAACTTCGTAACACAGATCGAGTTTTCCCTTAGTTCTTGGTGTGCACGGAACATATTTTTGTGTATCTAAGCTTCGCTATACTGGCTTAGTTTAGCTTCGGAATAGCTTAGCTTTCGGTCTGCAACCCGCATCACTCAGCGGGCGATGAAGCAAGCTAAACTCGGAGTAGAATACGTAATCAAATCAGAAATGAGGAGATCCGTAAAAGAAACAAAGTCACCGACATTACTCAGTGTGTCGCGAAGCTGAAATGACGATGGGCGTCGCACATAGAGCAGAGAACCGATGGATGTTGGGATATTAAAGTGTTGGAATGGCGACCCCGCAGCGGAAAATGCAGTGTCGGTAGACTTTATTGAGTCTAGATTCTAGAGTCTACTTCAAATATTCTGTTCTGATAGATTGACGACCTTAAAAAAGTTGAGGGGAGCTGCTGGGTCCATATGTTACAAAATCGTGTGGTGTGAAGATCTAGTGAAGAGACCTATGTCCAGCAGTGGACGACTATCGGTTGAAGAAGATAGTTGATTTTAAGAAGATACATTACTTTTTAGAAGGTACTTCAGCCATATTATGCAAACAATCCAGTTATTCTATTCCATTACAGTCCACAATTGGTAATTTTTGGCAACACTGAAAGCTAACAAACTCGAGCAAAGCTAACAAGACGGAATAAGTAATTAGATATCTTCTAGCAAGTTCTACCCACGAGTGAGGGCGAGTTGAACCAACGCAAACCGACGACGGACCGACTGGAAAGAGACACATTATAAAAAGCAACAAAATATACCCACAGGTTAAAGAAAGATCGATTTCCGCTCATAAAGGATATTATGCTTCATAATTCGAAGTAAAAACATAAACTCAGTCCAACATTGCAGCACCTAAAACAAATCCAAAATAAGAAATAATAAAACTACAAAGAAACATCAGAAATACCATCAACAAATAGTGTAGGGACTGTTTACATTGGGTGCGCCTGCGCAGGCCTTTGGAGATCCGTGTATGGTTCATAAAAACCCTGCTAAAAAAATTAGCCGATACTACATTGCGGTTCTACACTTGTTAAACAAATACTTGCCGTCTAAAAAATACTTCCATTACAGTAGGTAGCTGCCGAATAAGGTAAAAAGTTTATGTTTTCGGTTTTTTATACGATAAAAGATGATATAAAAAGGATAGCTGCCCCAGTATGGATTGCAAAGGACAGGAAAAAATGGAAAGCGTTAGAGGAGGCCTTAGTCGAAGGACAAGCTGGAAAAGATAAACTGGCAAAAGTTTAGACGTGAATCTTATTAAATTATGTTATAGTGTAAGAGAAGTTTGTAACAAATTTCAGTAATAAAGGCTTATTTATTTATTTTATATGATTAAAAAAATCGACATAAATGTAATTAAACAAATATTAATAATACATTACAGCCCTAAAAACTAATGTGTTTAATTCATATTTAAAATTCATTATACGCTCAGCGATCTGTGAAAAAATATTTTGTATAGGGATATGCGAAAGCTTTCTACTCCGCTTAGAAACAATGTGGTGGATATTAGCCCTAATCCTTCTAAATAGAAAGTGCCGGCTTTTGCTTAACAGTGATATTGTTATATGCCACTATTTAATAGACATAGTAATGTATAATAAAATTATGAAAAGAATTTGTTTGTTGATAATACATAGTTAATATATAGGTGAAAATGTGGGCAGATGATTTCGTTACTCAAAAAATTCGTAGAATAGAGGCTGATGTTAGATCCTGTATTTTATTTAACTTTACAGAAAGTTTCGTAGATTTTTCTACCTTTCTCTCATCTACGTATTACTAACATTATGGATAAGAATAAGTATATATAAAATATAGTTACATATCATATTAAATTTTATGTGCGGAACCATTAAACTTAATAGGAATTCATTCGTAATAAATTTTTGTAGCCTTCATCGGCTCTAAGAAATCCAGTCCTGTATAAATAACGATAATGCCTCGAACAGAGATATCTGCGCGGAATAAATTGTAATTATAAGATAAAATATCAATTATTCCGAACGGTGTTTTGATATTGTGACTTATTGAATTCATTATATAATATAATGGATTTTAGTTCAGTTTGTTGCTGCGACATGCAGTCTAGGTAAACCTTTTTTACAGTAGATAGTAGACAGTATACAGTAGCTTAGAAGCCATTTATTACTTTTAGGCTTAACTCCATCTTTCTTTAGAGAGAAAAATGTAAAGTTTACACCCACTTTGTTAAACAAACCTTAATTAGGTAAGACATAGTCCACAAATTATTTACGCGTAAGCAATTTTTATGATCTTCTTTCACTGTTATTGGCAAGACAAATTGAAAATATAATTAACCATATAGGTAATTTAGAGAAGGCTTTAATTGAGTACCATAATTTTTTGATATCTAAGCATATCTATTCATATTTTAAAGTCCCCAAGAGCTGTATGTCTATATGTGATCAATTTTCTCGAATTCAGCTGAACGGATATTCATATAGTTTTTACTAAAAGATAGAGAATTTCATGAGGAAAGCTTAAGTTAACAGTATTTTCCGGAAAGGCTAGACTGATTTTGAGGGGACTTTCTTTTGTAGATTGAGGAGGTTACGGGGCAACATATAGGCTATTTTTTAGCCTAGGATTCCTGCGGGCTCGTAATTAATGCGGAGTAATATGCGTAATAATTAAATGTATTCCTAGGACATATGTATGTAAGACGTTAAACTATATTGGAACAGCGTGGTGAGTATAAGATCTATCTTAAACATATAAGAGAGAAAGTCATCGTCTAACAGTGGATAAAACATGCAGTAATTTTTTTAATTTACCTAGTACATAAAACACTTTATATGAATATTTATTTAATGAATCAAACCTTTATATGAATACTCCACTTTCCTCTAATATTATTAATGGAAAAGTTTGCGAGTATGTTATAATTATATTCCTCTATAGGTACCCATGGGTACCCATTTAGTACTTACTTAATTACATACTATTCTTAAGTCTTCTTCTACGATAATACAGTATCGCTTTGGCCATTTTGATCGACATTGCTTACACTCCCGACGTCGTTTTCTGCCAAAATACCTAGCTTAATACTACCAAATAATCGTTGCACGGGTAAAAACTAAGGTATGCATAGTACCGAATGTAAATAAATAAACTATGTTATATTTCACTCATTCTCTCCACTCTCGGATGCATGTACTCATAGCACTGTGGGTGACGGTACGTGCATGCGATAAGGGGTTCATAAATCTCGCACTTATCGTGGCGTGTGTTTATCATGAGAGAAAGCTGAGTCAATGAGGTCCATGGCATACTCTAACTCGCTTATTGAAGATATTTTAAAATGTTATATACCAAAACTAGCGGACCGCTCCGGCTTAGAACGGGTATAAAATATATATAGTCCATGTCACTCAGTGAACTCAGTCATGCGATGCCCTTCTCGCCGCATTTTAAATCTGTAATATCTTCGAAAATGTACATTTAAATTACGTGCTGTAAACGGCCATATTAATCTATATTAAATAAACAGTGTACTTAAGGTACTTAATTGGATAAGGATTAATGCTGTATTGTTTAAAATTGCTTTGATGATAAGGCATTATTTTTCGTAAAAAAAATATAACAAAAAAATACTACTGTTGGTTATCCATAAGAGATAGACATACTATCGCCGAGTTTTCTGTAGACCTTTTCAAGGTGTACTAATAATTAGTACATTATTTTGATAAATCTCTAAAGCTTCAGCCTGCATTTGCAATGGAAGCGGAAAAAAATGTAATTATTTACGACATCACAATAGAAACCTCAAAAATTACAGTATTTCTTTTCTCCATATTGAATGTCATTATACATATAAACCTTCCTCTTTAATCACTCAAACTATTTTAAATAAAACCGCTTCAAAATCTGTCGCGTAGTTTTTAAGATTTAAGCATACATAGGGATATATGGACAAACAAAGAATGTGACTTTGTTTTATACTATGTAGTGATATCTAAACTATTCATGCACAAGCAATACACAAAATAAAGTACACTCCATGACAAAATCGCTTTGCTATTTTGTCGTGAAGTCTATATCCTGATGATGCTTCGGTTGCGGGGCGAAACGATTGTTGAGTTTGTGAGTAGTGCTTGTGTATTGTGGTGGCGGTGGTGGAGGTTTGTGCATGTGTTTTTACGAATCCTGCATGTATCAGGTATGAAAATGGATAATCCACTCTACATTTAGGGCCTTTTTCACAAGTTTCTGATAAAGTGTCGGATAGTTAACCGACAAATAAACTAAGTAAGCATATAAATGTCTCTAAAAAGATACTCTAAAAAGTGAAAAAAAAATGCCGGCCATTTTAAAATATTTATATTTGTTTATCTGCTGGATAGCAAATACATACTATCCAGCAGATAAACAAAATAGCAGCCACATGATCTACCTGTTAACTTATTAGGGACTTTAAGTGCTGAATAAGCCTATCGAAACCTGAGAAACGCAAATTTCCAAGAAATGTGTCAGATATGTTCTGACAGTTTATTGGTAACATGTGAAACAGGCCCTTAGCATTATATATTTTTTCTAATTTACTTTATCGCGGAATATAGAAAAAAAACTATTATTTTTGTAACATGAAATTTTGTTAAAAGCTTTTATTATGTTTAACTTATTTCAAAGTCACACACTCTCGCCTACAAAACGTATTAGCAATATACCAACGTGTATCAAGTAATACTGGAACACTTGTTCTGTCTGTTACACGGCCGGTCCAGCTTCCTTATGAGAAAGCAACGGTTAGTCCTAATTAATCAATTACAGTTCTCTTGTAACTGGTTTGAATTATTCATTTGAAGCTGTTGAAAGTGCTGCAATCTAAGTGATAGTCCGTTTGTGTATATTCAATATTCACATTCAACTAGTTTTTATAGCAGTTAACATCCAGTTCATATTCTATTACTGTTTTTTAAATGGAGAGAAACTGCAACACGCATCGGAAGTTTGCGAGTTAAACTAAAAAAGATAGACAGAAAAAAGTGTTCCAGTATTACTTGATACACGATGGTATATTGAAAATATGTTAAATAGGCGATTTTGTAAGTAGTCAGAGTATGTAACTATAAAATAAGTTAAACATAATAAAAGCTTTTAACCAAATTTCGTGTTACAAAAATAATATCTTTTTTTTCCTATAATCTGCGTAAAAGTAAAATAGAAAAAATATATAATGCTAAATATAGAGTGGACTATCCGTTTTCATAAATGATACATGCAGGATTCGTAAAAACACATGCACAAACCGCCACTACCGCCAACACAATACATAAGTACTACACATATTCACTATCATGAACTCAACAATTGTTTCGCACCGCAACCGAAGCATCATCAGGAGATAGACTCGACGGCACCTCGGTAAGAAAGAGGGTGCTCTATTCTACTAAACCGGATACCACGCGGTGGGTCACCTCACCTTAGTCACATTTTACGACATCTCGGTAAGAACTGAGGTTCGTCTATACTACTCAGCCGTATTCTACACAGCGGATCGACTTACCTGAGTCGCCTTTTACGACACATCGGTAAGAAATGCAATTGGTCTATTCTACTCAGCCGTATACTACACGGCGGGTTGCCTTACATTAGTCGCCTTTTACAACACCTCGGTAAGAAATGAGGGTAATCTGTTCTACTAGACTGGATACCACTCAGCTAAGCGTATATCAAAGAATGTCAGGCGAAATTATTCTCCATTCCAATTATATCTTTCTCGGTGGTCTTTTAAAAGTGGTCAAGTGCAAACTCGTCATCAATTAAAAAAATGTGGATCTTCTAGAGCAATAAAAAGCGATGTTTATTGCTTTAAGATTATAATCTCAGTATGCGATGGCGGATTACCTTAAAACGTATGTCGCAAGCGAACTTGCTGCGTAAACGCGTCGCCTTGAATAACGGACGCGTAAACATATCGAGCGTGTACACACTTGCCACAATTTCAGATAAAAGACATCGACTTCACGAACTTTTTCTTTTTCTCTATATTACCCGTACTCTCTTCTTCAATTCTTGTCCTTTTCCTTCTTTTACTCAAATATTGACTGGAATATCTCTTTTATACATGTGCTTTTTTACTTTTTCTTTCTCTTTTCTAAGTATATGTATAAAAAGGAATAAATAAATAAACAACGTGTCTGCTATAGGGTAATTTCTAAGAGACAATTATTACGATATCGTATCGTATAAATATGGTAGAGAACAGCAGCGTTACGATATAGCATGTGAAATCTATACTAATATATAAAGCTGAAGAGTTTGTTTGAACGAGCTAATCTCAGGAACTACTGGACCGATTTGAAAAATTCTTTGAGTGTAAGATAGTCCATTTATCGAGGAAGGCTATAGGGTAACATCACGCTAAAATGAATAGAAGAGGAGCAGCAATCAAAAATATTGCGAAAACGGCAAAATTTGAAGCTTCCTTGCCCTTAGTAAACGGTGAACGTTATTCAAAAATCTCTTATAATCAACTCAAAAATCCGTGCTGTATATTTTGAGAAAATCGATCACGTCACTAGAGACAGATTTTGGAGACTTTGTTTTATAATATGTATAGACCGCTCGCATTAGTTACATTTGTATGCGACTATTATTGGCAGAGCGTTATACAATAATAGCGGTATATCACTATATTCGAAGTCGAGGCTACCTGTATAATAGCTAGGTCATTATCATACGTCTAGCATTGTTATTGTCGTGTGATAAAAACACCAACCGGTTTTTATAGTACCGACATCTCACGATTTCTCGAATCTTTGACGAGTGTAGTGCGTTGATTCTTTTATTCGCTTTACAAGACAAACGTTCTTTATAAGCTCTTTTTTTTACCTGCGACTTAATTCGCGCTAACTTAAGCGTTCAAGTCACTCAATAATGGAATGCTTTTTTTTCAAAGTTAATACAATTATTTATCATCCTGCCCTTATCCCACTCTAAGTGGGGTCGGCACATGTTATAAACATGTTGTCACATGATTTGGCTGCGTTTTTACGACCGACCGCCTGCCTGACATCAACTTACCATAGTCGTATTTTATGACACCTCGGTAAGAAAGAGGGTGGTCTATTCTACTAAACCGAATACCACACGGTGGGTCAACTTACCTTAGTCGCCTTTTACGACACCTCGGTAAGAAATGAGGGGAGTCTATATACGCGACAAAGTAAATAGAAAATATGTATAATGATAAATCTAGAGTTTACTTTCCGTGTTCATACGTGATATTTGCAGGATTTGTAAAAACACATGCACAAAAACTCTACCTACGCCTCCACGTTATACAAGCACTACACACGTTCACTATCACAAGTGTGCAGTTTTGCGATTTTGTGCTTCAGTGCTTGTGTATTGTTGTGCCATCGGTGTCGGGTAGTGCATGAGTTTTTACAAATTCTGCATGTATCAGGTATGAGAATGAATAGTACACTGTACATTTAGCATTACATATATTTTCTATTATCGCGGATTATAGCGAAATATTATTCTCATTATTTTTGTATTATGAATCTCCGCAAAGTAACGCCTAATTCTATAAATCATAACACAAGTTTTAAGTTACTTGATTTACTTGTAATTGACAAAACAAAAACGATATTCTAGTTAGATATACGATATTCTAAAACATTTTGGTCGTATGAGAGAATTACAATGCATAATTTAGATATCATCGTCAGGCTATTGGAGGCTTGAGTAAACCACGTGTGTTTTTTGTTGATGTTCTGATGAGTTTCTTGCTCATTATTCTAATGACCTCCAAGCAAAATGACTATCATTTGTTGCTTAAGCCAGGTGTATACTATCAGACTAACCAGCGAATATTTTGTTAGGTAACGCTTTGCGCCGTGTGTTATCGGCTGAATAGAATAGTACCACTCTCATTTCTTACCGAGGTGTAAAATTCGACTAAGGTAAGTCGACATGCCGTGTGATATCCGGCTGAGTAGAATAGACCGTCATTTCTTACTGAGCTGTCGTAAGGTAAGGTAAACTGTTACCCAGCGTGTGGCATCCGGTTGAGTAAAATAGACCAACCTCTTTCTTACCGAGGTGTCGTAAAATTTGACTAAGGTATTAGATAAGGTTGATGTCATGCGGACGACCCGTCGTAAAATACGTAGCAAAATCATGTGACAACATGTTTATAGCATGTTATACTTACGTACTTAAGAGTCGGATAAGGGCAGGAAGATGATGACGCTTTGCGCATAGTTTGTATATTAATTGTATGATTTTTGTATTAGTGGTATATTGTAACTAACTCCACCTCCGTCAAGTATAAATATTAATTTATACTATTCAAACACCGCTAGAGCGCTCGCACTCCAACGGCGTAATACATAAAAACGCGCCGAAGGCGCTAGCACTCTTAATATATATTGGCACGTGATTCGTCTAAGTGGCTAAGACCCGTACTACGTTGTGTTTTGTAATAACTCAAATTCTTTTAGAGCGTCGGAGGCCTTGTGTCCATCAATCTAAAGGAGTCAAATAAAACCTTAAATAGAATAAAATAATGTGATAATAATCACATTATTTTATGTATATGTATATGTGAAGATAAGGGAAATGCAGGCCACACTGTCTAAAGCTAGTCCGCAGTCTTATTAACAAAGACCCGACCAGCGGCTCTTATGCAATAACGCCATGCTATAATGGTCATTCGTGGTATCATTAACTAAGCTAAGGGGACGTCCTGAAAAGGACGAAACACCACACCCATCCGTTACTATGAACAGAGTCCATAGCGATCCATCACTGCCGCGGCGTATCACTTCAGCAACATAAAGTTAACTTCCGCAACGCCCAGCAACATTCAGCTGTGGTACCGTCACTATTGAGAGACTACAAACAACGTTTAGATGTCCGTTCGTCAAACAATAACATTTCAGCCACCACTGTACCGGCACTACTTCAAGCGGCCTATGCGTCCAAAGGTCGAGCAAGGCACACGGCAATGACCGAAATCACCACCGGCCTAACTAAACCCGTATCACAAAGGCACACGCCCAAAGTAACTCTGGTTGCGTCAAACCAAAGCCGAATAAAGGCACGCCGCAGCAACCGAAGTTAACTACGGGCCTATGTCCAGCCCTAATAAGATGCAGCCTAGTGTAGCCTTTTGGGCCAGGCACACAGCAATGACCGAAATCACTGCCGGCCTAAACCTCAAGTCTCCCACCAGTACCCGCCAGAGCATGTTCGGTAGAGTGCCAACCACTACTCAGCAAAGTTGCCTTTACCAAGTATCATTCTGACACTTTAATCGTTCGAGGTGAGCTAAGCGATGTAACCATCACTACACTCTTAATGGTCAAGTCACAATCACAGCCTTTCCAAAGATCGGCACGATCTTGCATCTTGAACCATTATACGAGAGCGGGCCTAGATGTGTATTTATTATTAATTATTAAAAAAAATAGTCGAGTTAAAACTCAATTAATATCTTGTATCGCCCAGTACACATCTACAATATCATTATAACAACATTTCATAAGCGACCTAACAGATCACTTCTGCGCTCTACGCTCCGCCCGCTCTCTCTATACTGTAGTACGGCGGATAACGTGACATTCGGTCAATATGACGAAAATTATACTTTTCTGAATTTGATGTTTTATGAATAGAGCATCAATTATAGATGCGAAAAAACATTACTGCGTGACAAACAAACATTTATTTTTATACTTATAGATTTTTCTAAAATATTGAAAAATAACTAATTATTTATTTTTAAAACTCGAATGTAGGGATTAGACTGTTACAATATCAACCACAAAAATAGATCGATTTGAAATTATAAAAATTTTAAAAATTAGTTTTTTTCGTTCCGATAGTGTCAAAATGTCATTTCATACTTAATCACTGATACCTTGAGTTAAAAATTTGCAAAATGTGCTTATAATGCAACTGTGCTGTGATTGGGAAAGCTGACGTTATAAAATATCTTGGCGTTCAGATAGATCATAATCTGTCCTGCAAGGCTCACATTGCATTCCTCTCAGGCCGTATCCGCAAAGTCATTGGAATAATGAAAAAAATCCGTGATATAGCAAATCTTAAAACACTAATGTCCATATATAGTTCACTGTGCCAGTCCCTACTCAGTTACTGTATACTATCTTGGGGAACTGCAGCTAAAACGGTCCTAATAGATGTAGAGAGAGCGCAACGATCCGTTTTAAAAGTTATGCTTAAAAAACCTTACCGTTACTCAACTAAGCTCCTCTATGAAGAGAGCGGAGTGCTGACAGTTCGGCAGCTCTATATACTAAAGGCTACATTAACTAAACATAAATATGTCCTAACAACAACCGATACAGAAGCATTACTAGGCAAAAGACTATTTAAAACTACGCTACCGAGCTTAAGAACCAACTTCGCTAGACGTTTTTCGCCCTTTGCTGAGGCGAAAACATATAACCAAGTGGCGAAACATTGTAACCTTAAACACCTAACAACGAGACAAGCAAAAATTACCGTAACGAAATGGCTAAAAACACAATCTTACGAGGAAACTGAAAATATTTTAAAAGTAAATATTGTATAAAATAATGTCCCAACTGCCGCAAATTCTTTATTATATTCCTTTATTATATTCTCAGAGTTATTATGATATAGAAGTTTTAGTTTTTATGTACCTATAAATAAAAAATATATATTTTTATATATAATATATATTGTGTAATAATATTATAATATAAATAATTATGTATATTATTAATAATGTATATGTGTATGTCTATGATCAAAAAAAAAAAAAAAATCAATGTGTACGTCAACTAGCAACTAAAATCTAATTAATCCTAACTTAGTCCGCTAATGCATTATAGGTAATCCTGAGTTGGCCACCACGATACAGGTGTTCCTAGTGTGGTGGCCGCCAGATACATCGAATAAGCCAATAATGTAATATTATTTATAATTAACAAAAAATGTATTATTTAAACTAGTTAATGTATGTAGTGTATTTTTTATATATAAATTTTTTTGTTTAAACTTTTACATATTGTAGTAAGCTTATTGTGAGGAAAATAAAGAATTATTATATTATTATTATTAATGGTAAGTGAACGTGTTTAGTACATGTGTTTTTACGAAACCTACATTTATCGGGTAAGAAAAAGGATAGTTTACTCTACATTTAACATTATATATATTTTCTATTTACTTGACCCGCCGTGTGGTATGCTGTTGAGTAGAATAGATCACCCTCTTTCTTACTGAGGTGTCGTAAAAGGCGACTTAGGTAAATTAACCCACCGTGTGGTATGCTGTTGAGTAGAATAGACCACCCTCTTCCTTACCGAGGTATCATAAAATACGACTGAGGTACATTGACGTCAGGTCAGGCCGCTTGTTAAATACCTCGCCAAATCACAACAAAGCATGGTTAAACATGTTGTGCCGACCCCACTTAGAGTGGGATAAGGGCAGGAAAATGATGAAATAACAGTAAATTATCTATATAACAACAGTTTAATCGATATTTTAAAATCCAATGGCTATAATGCACATATAGTGCTATATTATTGTTGCTTTCAATTTCATTAATTCATGAATGCCGAGATCGGACATGTCTACAGAAAGAAAGCGATCGATATGTACGCTAGAGTAAGATTTATCACGTTTTGCCATTACACTTTCTATTACTGCACTTAAAAGAATCAAACAGCGCTGGCACGATCTTTATCTTCCATTAAAAGATACTGATAATGTGTATCACAGTTAAGTGATATCTTTTTTAAATCGGACTATCATGTTCTAGATATCACGAGTTGAATTTTAGTATATAATATGATATGGTTAAAAGATATTAAGTAATTTGTTAGCGCACTCTTTCTACAATTACACTATATAATAGACCAGATCACATTAAAAATTACAGTATTTCTCATCTCCATATTGAATGTTATTATACATATAAACCTTCCTATCTATAAAAAAACCGCATCAAAATTTGTTGAGTAGTTTTAAAGATTTAAGCATACATAGGGACATAGGGACATAGGGACATAGGGACTTAGAAAGCGACTTTGTTTTATACTATGTAGTGAAATACCACAGTTTCCGCTCCGAGATACACTTCTCTTGAATAACGAAGAATGAATGCACTGAAACGTTTTAACAATAGGAAGACTCCACCGGAAACAACACGACAGTGTTGCCACCATTTCAGTCAAAAGGGCGCGATACTCTTGTTTCATAACTGTGTTGCTATAAAATATAAACCGAAAGTCGTTGGCGACAACAAATTTATGACAAAGACATTTTTTCTTTCTTGCGCTTAAAAAACAATGCAAAGCTGTATACTAGAACTTGTTCTAAGAAAATATGAGGCCCTACTTTGCGGATATCCATAATACAAAAGTAATAAAATTATCTTGCTATAATAAAAATTTAAAAAATTAAGTGTAGGTTAAGGTACTAACATATATGTTAAGCTACTAACAATTTTTGTGAGTCTATGTTACTTGATATAATAATAATAAATAAATAAAAAATAAAACCCGCGATGATGACTTATAAATACAAATTTCGTGAAATTTAGAATAAGTTACATTAAGTGCATGTCTTCTTTTCACGTGGTGAAGAAATAAACACTTTTAATTTCATTTTAATATGAAAAAAGGTATCTCAAAATTCATACGTAGTTCAAACTGTATAAATCTTAGTTCATCGCCACTTTCTACATGGAATTGTTTGCGACGTTTAACAACCGCTTCTAATTAAGCTTACAGATTGTTAATTTGCCTGACTGTTATAGCGTCGTGATTGCTTTTGTTTATTGATTTACTTTAACAAATTTTATTGGCGGAGAAAAGTTTTAAAATAAATGCGTTTAAAAATTTATTGTCTGCTAACGAGCCAATTGATTTTTAGGATTGACGTTTTTACATTTACGTAAACTTGTGAAATTTGTGTTGAAAGTTTCGTGATTTACACATATCCCGAGAATTCTCTAGAGATATGCAGGTTTTCTCACGATGTTTTTGCTTCACAGAAAAGTGTGTAAAAATTGCAATTATCTATTAGACTAATTAACTGTGTTTAATTTCATTGATTTACAGGCAGGGTGGCGCTACCCTTAACCTGGATGAGTTTGGCCGAGTGGGGCGTTTCTCACCAGTGAGCCAAAACAACCCCGTGTCTCACTCAAAACTGGAAAAAAATTAGTCTCATTAGTTTTTAACAGGATAACTCATTGGTGCCTCCCCGAGGTTTGAACCCGTGACCCCTTGAAAGAGTCGTACGGTCTCACTGCTGACCTATCACAGCTTCTATAACTAGGTGAAGCTAAAAATAATTATCATACCGCCAGTAATCGCCTGAGCTTTTTCAAATTACCCATTTGATGATCGGATGAGGTTGACATTTCAGGAAACTGATTGTGTAGAGCTTTCGCCACCTTTATACCTCTAAAAGATGGTTACAAATGCGTTATAATACAATATATCTTCCTTCTCTTATCCCACTTTAAGTGGGGTTGGCACAACATGTCATAAACATGTTGTCACATGATTTGGCTACGTATTTTACGACTGGCCGCCTGCCTGACGTCAACTTATCTTAGTCTTATTTTACGACACCTCGATAAGAAAGAGGGTGGTCTATTTACTTAACCGGATACCACATCGTGAGTCAACTTACCTTAGTCGCCTTTTACGACACCTCGGTAAGACATGAGGGTGGTCTATTCTACTGAGCCGGATACCACACGGCGGGTCGACTTACCTTAGTCGCCTTTTACGACACCTCGGTAAGACATGAGGGTGGTCTATCTATTCTACTGAGCCGGATACTAAACGGCGGGTAGACTTACCTTAGTCGCCTTTTACGACACCTAGGTAAGAAAAGAGGGTGGTACTATTCTATTCAACCGGATACCACGCGGCGTTATAATACAAGAATACTCCAATATTTTGTAAGGGAACAAAGATGACAAAAATTAAACAGAACCACGAGAATTTAATCCATATCACGCTAAACTAAGTTCAAGGCTCCAACTGACGATGATTGATGTATTCCAACAGAAGAAGCGTGAGGAATTACAGTACAATTACAGAGTGAGGCGATACTGTAATAAATTACACTGTGCACGGTTGGACGTCATTAGAGTCACGAATTGTGTTAAAACCCTTCTCTATTAAGATTTATGGTTACACTTTTATCACTTGGACTTATTAGACGCCGTGTATGCAAAGGGTAATAGAATGGGAATAAATATCACTACATAGTATAAAACAAAATCGCTTTCTGTGTCTGTCCCCATGTCCCTATATCCCTATGTATGCTTAAATCTTTAATACTACGCAACAGATTTTGATGCGGTTTTTTTAAATAGATATAGTGATTAAGGAGGAAGGTTTATATGTATAACAACATTCAATATGGCGTAGAGAAATACTGTAACTTTTGAGGTTTCTAATGTGATGTAAATAATTACAATTTTTGCCGCTTACATTGCAAACGCAGGCTGATAGCTACGAGATTTATTTAAATAATGTACTAAGTACTTGTACACCTAGAAAAGGTCTACAGAAAACTCGGCGATGGTATATGTCTATATCTGGTGATGATGATGGTATATAGATATTCTAAAGATAGCAGGAAATCTTCATGGTATAGGGAAAGGGGAATTGTTTTACTCCAAATTTAACGCGTGCAAGGCACGGGCAGTAATGAATGAATCAAAATCTACTGGATCGAGTTTAATCATTGTGCGCGTGCGAAGCCGGGGCAGGCCGCTAGTAGCTTTATATACCATTCATACTGTTAGGTTACTATCTAAGAACATTGATATATTAAAAGGGCATTTGTTCATTCAGTTTTAAAATACATTTAATTTTCAACGGAATATTAATACCACCAAATTTTGTTGATAAATGATTAGAATTTAATAAATCATCAATATTTACTATTTTATTATTTTCAATTATACCATGTGGTATCCGGTATCCGGTATAAGTAGAATATACCACCTTCTTTCTTACCGAGGTGTCATAAAATACGACTAAGGTAAGTTGACGTCAGGCAGACAGCCGGTCGTAAAATACATAGCCTATAAACACGTAGCCATATGTAACATGTTACAACACGTTTTGTGAGGTAAAGGCCTCCTGCCTTTATTGAAAATAATGTATTATTTTCAATTGGGCAACCGTTTTGACCACCAAATTTTCGAAAAACTGACAAAGTCCACTGGCAGTGGCAATTCATACTTCGGGCGAGCAAAAGGCACGCTTTTAGGCAAAATTAAATATTGTGTGGAAATATACATATCTGTAGAGAATCGTTTGGATAACCCTCCCATAATCATGCCTCTTTAAAAATAGTTGCATCTAAGACCTTTTTATCTTAACTGTAAACAGTTGGATCTATTATTGGATCAATCATTGGTCTTTCAATAGTATAATACTCATCATCTTCCTGCCCTTATCCCACTCTAAGTGGGGTCGGCAGAACATGTTATAAACATGCTGTCACATGATTTGGCTGCGTTTTTACGACCGGCCGCCTGCCTGACGTCAACTTACCTCTGTCGTATTTTACGATACCTCGGTAAGAACGAGGGTGGTCTATTCTTCTAAACCGGATACCACACGGTGGGTCAAATTACCTTAGTCGCCTTTTACGACACCTCGGTAAGAAATGAGGTTAGTCTATTCTACTCAGCCGGATACCACACGGCAGGTCGACTTACCTTAGTCTCCTTTTACGACACCTCTGTAAGAAATGAGGTTGGTCTATTCTACTCAGCTAGATAGCACACATAATACTATTACCACTATAAGGCTAATGAACATATTTGTAATAGTATAATATGTAGAATGCACATTTGAAACACATCAGAAAAAAATTGCGATTCTTTTTACCAAAAATGCTTATGGGGCGAAATGAACATAAGCATTCTTTTAATTTATGACGGAGGTATGATATGATGCGGTGAGTATGGTATGTATAGCAACCGTTTATAGCAAATAGAGTTAAGTATTACTTCGGGATTGGGATTTACTTATACTTAACACAAACAATAGTCATTAACACGTGTAAAATACCACCTTGAAGTCACTGTAAAAGGTACACAAAAAAACTAAACGGAAACTCAAACAAATAAAGTTATCAACGGCAAATACTCGGAATATGAACAACTAAGCCCATTACACCGACTTAGAGATAAAGTTTTAACGTATTAAGATGTTACAAGGGAATTTTTGGTGTAGTATATGTTTATTATAAGTAAGATTAAGATCTCTAATATAAAATTCTCGTATCAAAATGTAAGTACCATTATTCATACACCTCAGAAGCGGCTTGACCGATTTTCATGAAATTGAATTTGAATTGAATTTTTTATAAACTGAATAAGCATATTCAATGGGTCCGAAAGTCAGCTACTATTTATTTGCCCTACCCTTAAGTGGTAAGGGTTGAGCACCACTATATATATTTTTTTGGGCTTAGTTTTTTTTTTTTACTAGAATTCTTCTAGGAATACCTATGGCAAAACATTAACCCTTCAGCTAGTTATACGTATATAAAAAAAATTACCATTTTTCCGCCAGATATAGTGTCGGTGGAGAAAGTTTAGTAAATGACTGTCAAGTCTATTATTACTAAGCAAACTGGTACCGATTTTTTTTCAAAACATTTATTGTACAAACGGCGTATTTTCATGATGATGTATGATTTAGAACAGATGATCATGTGAAGTTAATTTAAGTAAAAAGTTATAAAATATTAGTAATTACAGCTTTTAAAAAAATAATAATAATAAAATTATTTTGCTTAATCCGCGATGAATAATTTTATTATTAGCATAATAATTTTATTATTACTTTTGTATTATGGATCGCAAAGTAACGCCTAATTCTATAAATAAATTACAGCTTTATTTATTTTCTGGATTTAAAAAAAGACTATTTTAAGTAACGGAACCAAAAAAGATAAAAATAATAAAAATAAAAGTTTAATTCGCCTTCGTAATTTAGTCCTTTAACAGTAACAATTTGAGGCAATTTTTATTATGTATTTTCAAATACAAACTTCTTAAGTCAATAGGTTACCTATAGCATTCTGTTCGCCGATCGGAAACATACCTGTAACATAGAAAAAATATATTACTTCATGCTAAAATAGACTGGGATTGTATAATTTCAATATCGCATAAATCTTAGCACACAGGGGATTAGGAGTGATAAAAAATATAACATTTAATCATATGGAACATACCGCCGTGTGATATCCGGCTGAGTAGAATAGACCACCCTAATTTCTTACCGAGGTGTCGTAGAAGGCGACTAAAGTAAGTCGACCCGCCGTGTGGCATCTGGCTGAGTAGAATAGACTCTCATTTCTTAATTATGTGTCGTAAAAGGCGACTAAGGTAAGTTGACCTAACGTGTATCCGGTTTGGTAGAATAGGCCATCCTCTTTCTAACCGAGGTGTCGTAAGGTGCCCGGTCGTAAAAAGGCACCCAAATCATGTGACAGCATGTTTATAACATGTTATGCCGACCCTACTTAGAGTGAGATAAGGGCAGGAGGATGAATCATGTGAAACATAATGAAATAATAGATTTTAAATGAGGTTATGTAAAATCGGTTTATATCATTTTGGAAACAAGTAAAAATGCTAGAAGAACTCCTTATAACAAAAAAATTTTTGTTCGACCGTAACGTAGAACCCAAGCGTACCCGCGGGGTCCAGCTAACACATATAGCGGTAAAGTTTACAATGTACCTAGTTGAACCCCGTTATCAGGCGCTAATGTTATACACGATAACTGGAAAGTTTAAACATTACTTAGCCGATATCAGTAATGTATTTAGAAATACAACAAAACTTGAACCCATGCTATTTACGGCCGAAGAGATTCTGTAATATGTCTGATAGCAAAATAAATTACTACATGTCTATAGGTAACTACTTTCTACGGATAATTACAGGTATATGGCATTTACTTGCTTCATCATTTAAGTTTAGGATTATTAGACGCATGTTTTGTGTATTATAAATACGTGAGTCTGTCTGATGTCGTTTTCAATTCGCCAATTCGCTCAACCAATATAGAAGAAATTTGGTACAATTAATAATTTTTTATCGGGGAACATATCCTTTATTTTCTACGGGAAAAACCGTATATTATCAGAATATCAAGGTTTTATATTCAATTTTTTAAAAGTCAAGTCTGTAAATTAAAGAATGAAGTTCTATATTACACTGTTTGCCATAGTTTTTTAAGAAAGTTTTTATATATTTCGGTTTTTTGTTTATTGAATAAATTTAACTGACCAATTTTAATGTATATTTTATTTGAGTCATACGGGTTATTTACTAAAATTATATACCTAACTATGCTAACGGTACGCCGTGTGGTATCCGGCTGCATAGAATAGTACCACCCTCATTTCTTACCGAGGTGTCGTAAAAGGCGACTAAGGTAAGACGACCCGCCGTGTGGTATCCGGCAGAATAGAATAGTACCAACCTCATTTCTTACCGAGGTGTCGTAAAAGGCGACTAAGGTATGACGACCCGCCGTGTGGTATCCGGCTGAGTAGAATAGATCAACCTCATTTCTTACCGAGGTGTCGTAAAAGGCGACTAAGGTAAGTTGACCCACCGTGTGGTATCCGGTTTAGTAGAATAGACCACCCTCTCTCTTACCGAGGTGTTGTAAAATACGACTAAGGTAAGTTGATGTCAGGCAGGCGGCCGTTCGTAAAAACGCAGCCAAATCATGTCATAGCATGTTTATAACATGTTGTGCCGACCCCACTTAGAGTGGGATAAGGGCAGGAAGATGATGATATAACTATAATAACGATATATCTCTTTATCTTCACGGATCGATCTGATTTTTTGATGATGTATTTGGAGGGTTAGTGAGTAACAGCTACTGTTAATTCCAAGACTATAGTCCACACTAACGAAGTTGCGAGTGAAAGCTAGTATATCTATATATGGGAGACCATATATGTACTGTTGTATATGTAACTTGTTATTGAAACGTAACCTTTTTTTTGAAGACAGGAAAGTCGTTACGGGTACTAAAAGTGGTGCCCGGAATGCTTTTACTTTGGACTTGCACTGTCTAAAACTTGACTGTATTTCACCTTACTTGTTGTGATAAGAACACGACAATACTCTAGGCAATTGAAAGCTCTATTAATATCAGCTCTTTAACCTAGAGACTTTCTCCTCTCCTAAACAGAAGCTCCTCCGTACCGTCCTAGGCGCGAATTCTTTGATATGGTTTACACACCGTGTTATAAAACATCTTAGGTTGTCTAGAAGAGATGACTAACAAGAAGTGGGGCCGATCTTTTTACCCGTCAATTACACCTATTTAAGATCAATTAAATTTTAGATGCCTGTATTTTTACTGTTAATTTTTGTGCACACTAAAGTGTTTTTATTATTCATAAATACAAAATGTTCTAGGCATGTCCACGTCTTTGTTTATATCAGTATGTTTATACAAGGTAATGCAGATTTCCTCTTTTGTTAGCGTTGCTGTTTAACAAAGTACTTACCGAGGTGTACTTAAAGGCGACTATGTTAAGTTGACCCGCCATGTGGTATGCGGCTGAGTAGAATAGACCATCCTCATTTCTTACCGAAGTGTCATAAAAGGCGACTAAGATAACTTGACGTCAGACAGGCGGTCGTAAAATACCTAGCCAAATCAACTTGACATCAGACAGGCGGTCGCTCGTAAAATACCCAGCCAAATCATTTAACATGTTTAAAACATTGTGCCGGTACCCCACTTAAAGTGGGATAAGGGCAGGAGAATGATGTGTACTGTAACGTAAATAATCAATACACAAAGGTCGTTGAACTTTATTTCCAATTAGAAACAAAATGGATATTTTACGAGATCTTTCTCCAGACAATTATAAAGAAACTGGTGCATTTTAAATTCTTTCGTTCCCATTATTAAAGGTTATTTCAAATACCGAGCGAGTAAAAAGAAAGTAATTGTTGAACTGAAATGTCAAGGGAAAAATACCTTTTTATTGGATAGCAAGTATAATTAACTCTTGTATTAAAACATTAAACGTTTAACTTTCGCAAGCGGTTTTTATCTACCCTTATTAATTACGTCCATACAAAATTGATCTTGTTACTAACTGCGCTCGCGGTTTGGCTCGCGTGGAAATTAGTGTCACATAAAGTTTTTTCCGCTTTATATCTCAGTCAATTAACATAAAACCATAATTTATTAACTTAAACCTTCCTCAATAACTGCACTATATTATAGACAAAAATGAACAAAAATCTGTTCAGTAGATTTTGAGAAAATCGATCACATACATACAGAAAATTTTTGAGGACTTTAATTTATAATATGTAAAGGATTATTTATTGTGATTCTCTATTTTTTTGATTTTTTGATTTTTGAGCAAGTAATATTTTTTCGTCCCTAAATTAGTTACTATATTTTTAGAAATTATGATTTTTATGACTAACTTTTATGTACTATTAAACTTCTATATATAAAGTCTTCTATTGTTGTAAGGGAATCGCTTAACCAGTATCAATATAACGAATGAATATGCCTTTAAAAGATCATCATTCTCTTAACCTTATCCCACTCTAAGTGGGGGCACGATATGTCTTCTTCTTCCATTTTCCTCCATTCGTCAACTCTGGTGCCACTCCTTTAACATGCATATCATTTTTCACACAATCCATCCATATTTTTTTCGGCCTTTAAAAGATATATAACGATTTTATTTTGTTATCTTTTAGTTTTTATATAGCTATTTAAACAAAAGAAGAAATAGAAATACAGTCAGATCAGACGTGGACAGTTGACAGTCATTTGACGTAGAAATCTTTTAAAGTCCGGCACACTTCCTGTTGAACTAAGAACCGAATAGGTTTCCCTTCAGATAAGCAATCTTACCACTGCGTCACAGAGGTCAAAACATAGGAGAGTCTCAATGACAACACGTTGGCGCCGGCGTTCGACACTTTAAACCAAACGCTATTTATGGAGAGGAATGTGTTAAGACAACATTGCTGTAATCGGATAACAATTGAAAATGAGTTCTATTACCAACGACGTAGAATATATTTTATGTTTATAGTCTTCTTTTAAGATTCAGAAGCGAATTCTTTATTTGTGAAGTTTAGGTTGTACTTTTGGTATGCAGTTTAAGTCAGCTTTATTGATTCAATGATATTGGGACGGAAAATGCAATGTAGTTAGATGTTTTCTTTAAGTGGCTTTCCGATTTAAAGAAAAGATCTAAATTCCTTCTTCTTCTTTCGGGAGTAGCGGTTATGGAGGGCCTCAAGGCCCAGTATCACTTTGACCTTTGTTGATCAAAAAAAGTAATAAAAATATAATTCTGCTATAATCCGCGATAAAAGAACATATATGTTATGCTAAATGTAGAGTTTACTATTCGTTCTAATACCTGATATATGCGGAATTTGTTAAAACTCATGCACTACCCGCCACCGATAACACAACAATACATAAGCATTGCACACATTCACCACTTATATCTCAACAATTTTGTTGCTCATAGACTCCACGACAAAATCGCAAAGCTTTGCGATCTTCTCGCAGAGTCTATCTCCTGATGATGCTTCGGTTACAGGGCGAAACGATTTTTGAGTTTGTGATAATGAACGTATGTAGTGCTTGTGTATTGTGGTAGCGGTGGTGGAGGTTTGTGTATGTGTTTTACGAATATAGCATGTTTCAGGTATGAAAACGGATTCTCCACTCTACATTTAGCGTTTTATATATTTTCTATTTTACTTCATTATAAATTATAGCAAAATAATTTTATAATTACTTTAGTATTATGGATCCGAAAAGTAACACCTAATTCTATAAATTACAACCCGCTTTATTTTCAAGGTCTTTTACAAGTCAGGGTCAGAGTATCAGGTTGTTTACCCACCTACAATGGATACCTACTGAGTCGGCTGTGCCCTTATCGGAGGAAATCTTATATGATACTTAACTAAGCCAGTAGGTCAAACCGCTATAATTAAATGCGGGCTTTATAAAACGAGAATAAACTTGGAAATTAATGCAAATGGCCCTAACAGAGTGTAATAGTGAACACTTTATTTAATTTCAAAATTTTTATCATTTTATAAACATTATCCGATGTTATACAGCTTGTGGTAGCCCAGCGGTAACATCGTGCGACTCTTTCGAGGAGGTCACAGGTTCAAACCTGGGCAGACACCAATGAGTTTTTCTGTTAAAACTTATGTGTCTAATTGATAATTGCAATTCATCACACGCTTTCCGGTGAAGGAAAACATTGTGCGGAAACCTGCATATCTCTAGAGAATTCTGGAGATATGCAGGTTTCCTCCAACCTACCAATCCGCATTGGAGCAGAATCCGCATTACCAATCCGCGTGGTAGGTCTTAGTACCAATCCTTCTCTCCAAAAAAAACGGAGAGAAGAGGTTTATTCTCAGCAGTGGGATAGTAACAGGCTGCTACTTACTTATTTTTACTTATCTGATGTTATTATATATTTATATATATAAAAACCTCTCTAGACCGCCCGTTCCCCAAATGAACTACCATGACTTTACGTTTGACAGCGAAAAATTGTGATTGTATTCAAGGTAAATTTTAAAAAAAATTTAGAGCCTGAAATCAGGGCTTTTTGATACATAAAATACCTATAAATACCTATAAAAAGTACTAATATGTACAAAATTGGTGAAATCGTATCAGCAACTTATAATATATGAAATAAATTACAAAGCAATAGCGGAGTTTATCAAATAACACCGTCATAAAATCACTCTGTCTAGATTTGGACAAATTACACAAATGTATATAGCATGTATTGATTTTAATCAGAATAATGTTTTGGTTCTGTGAGTCAAGTGCGAGTTATTGTTTAAGAAGTAATATTAATTGTAATAATAAGAAATAAGTTTATTTCACAACAAATCGTTAATATATAAAATAAGCTTACCTATCTAATGTAATCAATCAAAAAAGAAAATGGTTTAGGGTCTAATTAATGGAAATAAGCTTATAAGTTAATAAGGTTTTCTATTAAAACTTGTGTCTAATTGATAATTGCAAATTATCACGCGCTTTTTGGTGAAGGAAAACATCGTGAGGAAACCTGCATATCTCTAGAGAACCCTAGTGATATGTGAAACCTACCAATCCGCATTGGAGCAGCGTGGTAGGTCTTAGCTCCAATCCTTCTATCCAAAAATGGTTAGAGGAGGCCTATGCCCAGCAGTAGGTTAGTAAAAGGCCATTACTTACTTAATGGAAATAATAAAACATATTGAACGCAGTCGCCAGGTCTCCACTCCTCGTAAACGTGACATACCAAATCAGTTATATTAAAGTACTGGATTAGATTACTTGCAAGAACCCGCCGTGTGGTATCTGGTTAAATAGAATAGACCACCCTCTTTCTTACCGAGGTGTCGTAAAAGGCGACGAAGGTGAGTTGAACCGCCGTGTGGAATCAGTCTGAGTAGAATAGACCACTCTTTTCTAACTGAGGTGTCGTAAAATATGAGTAAGGTACGTTGACGTCAGGTCAGGCCGGTAAAATACCTAGCCATTTCACAACATGGTTAAAACATGTTATGCCGGCACCACCTAGAGTGGTCTAAGGGCAGTAGAATGATGTGTGTATGATAAAGAAGTTTGTGATGTATGTGTGTGTAATATTTGTATGTGTGTGTAATGTTTGTATGTGAGTGTTATTGATGGTGTTGATTTGCCCACCACGTACCGGAATTAGTAAATTTGATCATAGATGAATAGCTGAAGCTAGGTAGCTCAAAAAGGGCCGCTAGAATCGAGATCCAAGCGAACTAGATTTGTCGCGAAAATTCCTTTAAAAGATCAACAAAACATGAAAATCTCCTTATGTAGCCAGCTCTCTTTGGGCTAACTTATCAAACAACTCCACCTTTAATGGCCTTAGAAGCCCACGTTTTACCACTGCGTTGTTAAGTGTCTTTAAATTGGAATTAAAAATCTAAATTTTCTTTATTTAAATAAACTTCTAAACAAGTGGTCAATTCTACTGCTGGTTTGGTTCGGTTCCTACCGAGATCAGCCAGAAAGAAACTCGGCGGTTGCTCTTTTCAACATAATACTTATATCTAGTTACATAAAATTGTTACTATCTTGTACAGGGTCGGACAGTAGCTATATCCACGCATTCTTATCATCTAAATAATCCTCAACAGTAAAGTAGGCTTTTGTATCAGCCTCTCTTTAATAGTGTTTTTTATTGCGGAATTTTATTATAGAACTAAAATTAATGAGGAACTCTAAAATAAATGGCGCCATCGATGCCGCCAATTGGCGATAACATGGCGACAATCTTTTGTTATTGATACATAACCACTTATCAACAATAATATCTGATATGTTTCGATAGGAAATGATAAGTTATTGTTTTGTTGTATATCTAGACCCTTAAGAATTGGCTTATAACAACTATAATGAGCAGTTAAAATTCCTTAATCATTAAGTCATTGCACAGAAATTGTGCCACATCTTGTATAGAATGTTGTAAAGTAGTAGTAAAGTAACAGCCTGTTACAATCCCACTGATGGGCATAGGCCTCCTCCCTCCGTTCCTGGAGAGAAGGGTTGAAGGTAAGACCTACCACGCGGCTCCAATGCGGATTGGTATGTTACACATATCCCCATATTTCTCTAGAGATATGCAGGTTTTCTCACGATGTTTTCATTCACCGAAAAGCGTGTGATAAAATGCAATTATCAATAAGATAAATAAGTTTTTACAGAAAAACTCATTGGAGTCTGCCCGGTTTCGAACCCGAGACCTCCTCGAAAGAGTCGGTGTTACCGCTGGGTACCACATATAAATAGTATTGCAACTTAATTCTATTGTTTATTTACATTGCAGTGATCGGGAAGTAATTTGCATTTATCAATGAGATTGGACGTCATACTACGTCATTGATTGATTTATAGTACGAAATATTATTGTATGTCAATATCGTGAGTAAATAATATATGCTAATATATTCAATAGATATATAAATCGTAATCGAAAATATACAAACAACATTTTTGATGATTTACATCACGGTTATCTCTGTAAATAATGTGCAAAAAATTGATAGAATGGGAAACGTTTATTAAGGGAAGTCTGAAGTCTGAAGTTGCACCCATTGTAGAATAGATGAGAAGTGCGAGGAAGAGGGATGAAAATCACTTGACCAAAAGAGTTTTAGAGGCCGCCTGCCTGACGTCTAGTTACCGACAGCTCGGTAAGAAAGAAGGTAGTCTATTCTACTCAACCGGATACCGCATGGTGGGTCAACTTACCTTAGTCGCCTTTTACGACACCTCGGTAAGGAATGAAGATGGTATATTGACTGTTCTACTAAACCAGATGCATCATGGCGGGTCGATTTACCTTAGTCGCCTCTTACGACACCTCGGTAGAAATGGGGAAAAGGGTGGTCTATTCTACTATACTATTCTATTCAGTCGGATACCACACGGCTAACTATTTACTCAAGTGTAAATAAATAAAAAGGAAAAAGGGCCCGCAAAAACTGACGGAAAAGGGAAAATTGTGTAATTCTGAGAACTCGTGATAACTCTTATCTAACGGGGCCACGAGTGTCTAGAACGATATCAGCGATTACACCTGATAGGTATTGTTTGTTACTTATTCGGCTATTAGTTCTGTATTTAAAATTCAAATTCAAAATATTCTTTATACAAATAAACTTGTAAACAAGTGCTTTTGAATCGTCAACTCTACTGCTGGTTTGGAAAACTGTTCCTACCGAGAGAAGCCAGTAAGAAACTCGGCGGTTGCTCTTTTAAAAATACAATTCTTAATACTAGGCAGTCGGCAAAGCCTGGAAGCCCAGCAATGGGAACGGGACCTTTGGTTTGTGAGGAAGAAAACCGTTATAAAACTCAGTATATTAACTCACACTATATATGACTCTATAGTAACTCTATATAACTCAGGTGCTACTTTTTTATATGCATGTCATACTTCACACAATCCAACGAACTCTTCGGCTTTCCTCTAGTCACATGTCCATCCATATTTATATTTAACACTCGGTCATGTGTTGTTTACTCCTCATTACAGAACAAATATCATATCCTATTTAAATATAAATAAATAAGTGGGATAGTTTGTGAGTATGGCTGTTATTTGTTAACTACTCGTTCACTTGCAATCCGCTGAACCAATATCGATGAACTTTGGCACAATTATTTCTTATACACCAGGGTAACAGGGCTATAGAAATCTTGTTACAACAGGAATAGGATGACATTGAAAAGCGCCATCTATTATCAACCTATCACGTGACAACAGACCACGCAAATGAAATTGCGGGTAAACGCCTAGTCCTATTCTATCCTACTAATATTATAAATACGAAAGTTTATAAGTACGGATGTATGTTTGTTACTCTTTCACGGCGAATCCGCTGAACCAATATCGATGAACTTTGGTACAAATATTCCTTATATACCAGGGTAACGTATAGGCTATAGAAATCCTGTTAATTCAACAGGAATAGGATGACATTGAAAAGCGCTATTATCAACCAATCACGTGACAACCAGTCCATGCGAAGTTGCAGGTAAAATCTAGTTCAATATAAAAATATATATACGCAGAAAAAATTATCTTCAATTATCAATAACAATAAATCAAATGTTCAAAGACAAAGTTCAGTGTTATCGACACAGCAGTCATGTTTGAATTAATTTACGAACATAGAGTTTGGTGCGCTCATTTTAATCAATTACACTCATAAAGCATGTATCATTTATCATCGATTTATTTGTACATGCGCAGATCGTGTATTTTTTAACCTGGTCCATAAAATAGAGTTTAAAGAGACATGCGTATAAGATGAAAGGTTGACTACAAGCTGCACATTTTTCCACATCATTCCTGCCCTTATCCCACCCTAAGTGGGGTCGGCACAACGTGTTATAAACATGCTGTCACATGATTTGGCTGCGTTTTTATGTATGCGTATGCGATGAAAGTTTCGTTACTAGTTGCATCTTTTTCCACATAATAGACTTTAAAGAGATATGTCTATAAGATGAAAGTTTGGCTACAAGTTGCACCTTTTTCCACATAATACTTTAAAGAGATATGCATATAAGATGAGAGTTTCGCTACAAGCTGCACCTATTTCCATATAATAGACTTATATTATAATAATAATTAAGACATATAATAAGACTTATATAAGACTTGTATAAGATGAAAATTTTGGGTACAAGCTTCACCTTTTTCAATTATAAAGTTACCCTTAATTATATGTATCGCACGTTTTTCTGTTCCCGAATGGAAAACGGGATTTATTTAATCAGTTTGGGATACTTAATTTGTTAGGTATTTTACGATCGGCTGCCTGCCTGACGTCAACTTACCTTAGTCACCTTTTGCGACACCTCGGTAAGAAATTAAGGTGGTCTATTCTAGTCAGCCGGATACCACACGGCATGTTAACTTACATTAGTCGCCTTTTACAACTCCTCGGTAAGAAATGAGGGTAGTCTATTCTAGTCAGCCGAAAACCACACGGCGGGTCAACGTACCTAGGTCAACTTTTACAACACCTCAGTAAGAAATGAAGGTGGTCTATTCTACTTAGTCGGATACTACACGGCGGGTCAACTTAGCTAAGTCATCTTTTACAACACCTCGGTAAGAAATGAGGGTTGCCTATTGTAGTCAGCCGGATACCACACGACAGGTCAACTTACCTAAGTCACCTTTTACGACACCTCGGTCAGAATCAAGGGTGGTTTATTCTATTCAGCCGGATACCATGGGTTTGTAGGAATCTACTTCGTTAAGGGCAAATAAACTCTGTTTTTATGTATTTTAACTGTTGTTAATAACCAAAATATTTCACTGCCAAAACTTACGTCCGCTTTCGGCGCTTAATTTCTTATTTACGTACCATAAGCGCTTTTTAACATAAATTAACGATGTTGATACAAGAGCCGCAGATTTTTAAAGCACAATAAATTAATGCTCTTCGAACTATCATTTAATTAATCTCGGTACAACACAAAGCTATCGGGAAAGATATACGCCGTTCACTAATTGTAAGTGCTGCTTTACTGTTTTACTTAATTTATTAATAGCAGTGTTTATTGTGGTGTAATAAAATTTTTGATTTGTTGCTGGAAGTTATTGCTATATTGGGTAATATTTCATCAAATAATTAAATACTTTCTTATATCATACTGTTTAAAATTTCACTCGTTGAGTTCGAAACTTAATCAAATTTCGAATAAAAAAATGTTATGATTCATTAAAAAAGCTGTGGTAGCCCAGCGGTAACACCGTGCGCCTCTTTCGAGGAGGTCTAGGGTTCAAACCCCGGGCAGGCACAAATGAGTTTTCTAGTAAAACTTATGTGTCTAATTGATAATTGCAATTTAGCACACGCTTTTCGGTGAAGGAAAACATCGTGAGGAAACCTGCATATCTCTAGAGAAATCTGGAGATATGTGTAACCTACCAATCCGCATTGAAGCAGCGTGGTAGGTCTTAGCTCCAATCCTTCTCTCCAAAAAAAATATACTTACGATACTTACTTTTTTACTATGATTCATTTATTAAGCCATTTATTATTAATCCATTAAATCTGTTATCCGGTAAATTAACTTCAGGCAGACGGCCGGTCGAAAAATACAGAGGCATAATCATATCACAACATGTTTGAGGAACATTATTAGAAAAAAAATCTTCATACTCCTGTCTTTATCCCACTCTAAGTGGGGTCGGCACAACATGTTAAAAACATGTTATCTTCTAATATTGCTATTCAACGACCGGCCTCCTATCTGACGTCAACTTACCTTAGTCGCATTTTAAGACAACTCGATAAGAAATGAGAGTGGTCTATTCTAGTCAGCCGGATAACACACTGTGGGTCAACTTACCTTAGTAGACTTTTACGACACCTCGATAACATATGAGGGTGGTCTATTCTACTCAACCGGATACCACACGGTTAAAATTTATAACATCATAAAGTAAGTAGTTTTTACGGACTATTTAGTGGGTATTATCTTAAAATATTACTACATAAAGCTTACTATACAAAAGTAATAATAAAATTATTTTGCTATAATCCGCGAAGAAGTAAAATAGAAAATATATATAATGCTAAATGTAAGTGGACAATCGGTTATCATACCTGATACATGCAGGATTCGTAAAAACACATGCACAAACCTCCACCACCGCCACCACAATACACAAGCACTATATACGTTCACTATCACAAACTCAACAATCGTTTCGCCCCGCAACCGAAGCATCGTCAGGAGATAGACTCCACGACCAAAATCGCAAAGCGAAGCAATACCCAAATAAGTTTAGTTATATACTAATCGGTTCAACCCCACCCTTTATTTTATTTTGCCTGCAAACAAGTGTAACAAGCTTGAACTAGAAACATTTATTTGCTCGTTAATGAGGGTGCCATTGTTATGTTTAATAATCTCAAGGTTTTCCAATAGGCTCAGCTTAAGGCCTTTATTAGAACACGTGTGCAATACTTCGAAACTATGGTCATTAGGAACTTTATGACCGCTTTCTATCAGATGTTTAGCGAAATTTCAATTTTGTGGTTTGTTATTCCTGAACGCGGCCATATGTTCTTTAAAACGAGTTTCAAAATTACGACCAGTCTGACCCACATATGTATCATTGCATTCAGGACATTTTATTTTATAAACACCACACTTTTTCGCGCTTGGTAATTTATCTTTATTATTGCACAGAATCTTTTTTAAAGAGTTATTACTTTTAAAACCTAATTTTATATTTGATTTGGATTTAAATATAGCTGAAATTCGTTCTGACAATGCTCCAAAATAGGTCAGACTGGCTTTGCACTTATTATCTTTGTAATGTGGCACCGCGTACAAGTGTTTTGCCAATTGCAACTTCTGTTTATTTTTTAATATGTTATGTACTACTTGCTTATCATAGCCATTAGAATGCGCCATCTGGCTGATTATTTGAAGCTCTTTGTTAAAATTCTTCTCGCAAAGAGGGACTGATAAAAGTATATGTATATGACTGTGAAAGGCGGCAAGTTTGTGTTGCCAGGGGTGAAAAGAAGAAGCAGGTATGATCGTATCCGTGTAGGTTGGTTTGCGAAAGATCTCAAACATATGTTCATTATTGGACCGTGTAATAGTAAGGTCAAGAAAATTTAGCGAGTTATTCTGCTCTGATTCTAATTTGAAACTAATTTTGGGATGTTTGGAATTGATATTATTAATGAAAATATCAAGTTGTCTATCCGTACCCGTCCAGCATATAATTATGTCATCTACATATCTATAATAGTAAAGGATGTTTTTATTTTGGACAATGTTTTGATTTTCAAAGTGGTCCATGAAAATTTCAGCCATAAGTGGACTTAAAGGGGAGCCCATAGCTAAACCATCCTTTTGATGAAAGTAATGGTCATTGAATCGAAAATAATTTTGTTCCATACATAATTCTGTTAATTCTATTATTTCTGAAATCTCTCCAGGGTGTAAACATTTTTTCTCGAGTAATGTGGTCAAAATGTTTAATGTTTCCTTGTATGGAACATTCGTGAATAAACTATCAACATCAAGTGATATTAATTTACATTTATTTGGTAATTTTATATGTTTAATTTTGTCGACCAGCTGGAGACTGTTTTTAAGGGCATGTATTGGCTGAAAGGATGTTTTAGACGGTATGATTGAATTTAAATATTTAGCTAGTTTATATGCTGGGGCGCCTATGTATGAGACAACTGGACGTATGGGGGTATTATTTTTGTGGATTTTTGGCAAACCATACTACATCGGAGAGCGAGGATTCATCTCAGTGACCCTCAGTTTAGATGAGTTGGTGGGAAGTATATACTGAGTATTATTTACAATTTCTTTAAAAGACTGTGCAAAGTTTTTGGTAGGATCTGAGGGTAACTTGACGAATTCTTCACCATGGATAACATCATTAACTTTTTCCAAATAAATGTCGCGTTTTAAAATGACTACGGTATTTCCTTTGTCGGCTTTAGAAATGACAAGGTTATTATTCGATAAAGTTTTTTTATCTAAAAACTTTATCATCCTTTACTTTTTTACTTTAACATCCTTTCATCCTTTGTTGAAAAGATTACCCGCTGAGTTTCTTGCTGGGTCTTCTTGGTAGGAGCAAACTTCCGAATAAGTAGTAGGTTTTTAAAAACGTTTGACGATTCAAAACTACTAAAAACAGTCCACAAGAATAATTTGAATTTGTAGCAGTACCATATTTCTGTACTAAAGTTGGTCTTATTCGATGATTGGCCTAGAATGCCGTTAGATTCGTCATCACTTATCTCCAGGTCATAGAGAGCCACTATAATTGTTTAAGTGTCCATGATTATAAGCTCGATGAAATGGCTCATAAAATTATAGCGGCCAGCGGTTTCCCCTCGTCCGCAATTACACGTATTATGGGCGTGTTAAAACATCACCACGGGTTTCTATTTTAATTGATAGATATCTTAATTATCTGTACTATATATTTTACCAATTAAAATGATGTAGACGGCCTTAACTTTTATATCCATACTAATAATGTTAATGCTAACGTCTGTCTGTTTAACTATTGCGTTTTCACAACTACACGACTAGACCAATATTACTGACATTTGGTACAATTGTAGCTTCTATACCTAACTAACATTATCATCATTTGCCTGCCCTTTAACCACTCTAAGTGACGTCGGCTCAACATTTTTTTTGTCTTCCATTCTCTTTCATCATTTCTCAACTCTGGAGTTACTTCTTTTATTTGCATTTCACTCAATCCAACCATCTCTTCTTAGGTCTCTATCTAGTCACATATCCATCTACATTCATATTTAACACTCGTTTGGTCACACGATTTTCATCGCTCCTAATTATATGTCCATACCATCTTAATCTTGCACTTCTCGGCATTTCTATTATATAAATGACGCAACTTTCAGACTTCCCCTAATATAATCACTTCGTATCTAGGTGACACCACACATAACGTTAACATTTGATTTGCAGATACTCATATTTTATCCGTCTTTTACATTGCCCTATATTTTGATCCATGCAATACGACAGGTCTTACGATATGTTTTATAAATGTTTCCATTACCACAAAAACACATAGCTCATTCACGAGGATATTTAAAATCTTTTATATAACTAGACTTGTATGCATGTGAAGATAGAATCTTGCAAGTTCCAATCGACTCACTTCCCGCTGTCCAATTGAGGTGAAATTTTACATACAATCCTGATAACAATGCATGTTTATGATTAGCATGAGCTGATGCTGCTATTAGAAATGGCTCCAGACGAAGAAACTCCTCACCGGTTACACAGTAGGGACATGAAATTTTGTTAAATGCTTTTTATTTTGACTTTTTGGATTAAAGTTGATGCGTCTAAACTTGTAAACTATTCTTGCTATGCGCAATTATGTACCATCAGTGAATATGCCATTCTGTGATAAGTTTCATACTTTAGACGTATACCCCACGGCTGCAATAGGTCCATTTCCAACGTAAATTAATGTTGCGTAACAAAATACATTTGATATTCAGACCCAGAACTTTCTACAGTATAATTCGGTCTGGAGAGACGTGATAAGTTTCCTCGAGGCGAAATAAATTGTTCCGTCTTTATCTACGTATAAACGATTGGCTGCTATCATTCTATGCCTTTGTATTGGTTTATTATTTGTTTGTTTATTTCGATTAAGATTTGTTTAAAATTAAGCAAAACTATAAGCATAAATATCTTTGAAATAAATATAGTAACGGTCTGTTACTATCCCTTTGCTGGGCGTAGGCCTCCTCTCTCCGTTTCTGGAGAGAAGGTTTGGAGCTAAGACCTACCACGCTGCTCCAAAGCGAATTGGTAGGTTACACATATCCCCAGAATTCTATAGATGTATGCAGGTTTACTTAAGATGTCCTTTATTAAATTATCACGGTCTTAGGGTTAAATAAAGAAAATGTCCTAAATTAAGAAGAATCAATCAAGGGTCAAGTAATAACCTTAACTCAAACCTCAAAAGATAAACCTTATTGTGTATAATCACAGTTACCAATCTTAGTGACAGAATGTAAACTCATCTCATTTACATATCCTTCTGGATACTGCAAAAGAGTATTTTATACCTGAGGCAGGAAATATCGTCACGCTGAGCCAGTAAAATAAGACATCTATCGCAACCTCTAGTAATATTTTACGCTAGTTTTTATTCTTCTTACTGAAAAAAACTTCTCACGATTCAGCTTTTCAATGCAAATAACCAAACTACCATATTCCACAAATTTTCAAGGCAAGAAGAAACAAAAAAGAATCAACCGTCAAGATCTTCAAGAATTTTAAATATCAATTTAGCAAATGAGGTGACTACTCATTAATTAACCTGTGAACTGTTGCTTTTGATCATGCGCATTTTATTCAAATTCAAATTATTCGTTATTTAAGTGAACTTACATAGAAGTACTTTTGAATCGTTAACTTTTTGCTAAATTGATTGCAAAAGCATTGAGTCCGTTGGTAGTCTTAAAACATGTCTTATTGGACCACATATAAAAATATCACATCAGTAAAACGGTTTTAAACTTGTTCAATGTAAGCATGTCGCAATCGCTAGCATATCGCGTAGAATTTCAAAAACGGCCGTTGCGTGTGCGCCGCGTGATAATATCGTAGGCTCGCTTGATCTGGAAACGCCGACAGCGGTCCAGATTGAAGCGATTAAAATACCCGAGCTACTTTTGTTATTCTCTTAAATAATAACTGTTTTCGTAGGTGAGGTAGTTTACGGGGCTAAGATTGAAACGTTTAAACTATTTTTGAAACTATGAAAGCCACGCTTGCAAAAGGAACTAGTACAGTGAGATACAAAACAATTGCGCGTAGAGTATATAATATAATACTCGTAAATACAAGGCTGTCATTATGATATATGATAACTAATGTGTAAGAACGTAATGATTAATAAAAATCTATCACCAATCATACAGCGGTAGCATAAACAAGCTGGCTACACAAAAAGAAACGTCTAAAAAACAAATCGATACCGAAAATCCATAATTGATTGTAGATAATTGAGGCTATTTAAATATTGAAGTTAACGTAATGTTAGTGAAGTTACAAGTATTGCTTATACTGGATAAAAACGTTCATTAATAGGTAATCAATGAAAAAACGTAAAGTTATAACCGATTCCAATTTTTAAATATAAATAAATAAATAAATAATAAATAAATTATTTTTAGCGATTTAATGTTAAGTTAATAATATATTTACATAAGAAAGTTTAAAATAACATTTTCACAACTAATTAATACTCGCAGCAGAATTACATACTCGTAAAAGTCAATTTTCACAATCGTCAAATAGAAACTATTAATATTTTCTTATGACAGAATTTTACACATTGTTAAAATAGTAACAACAGACATAAGAGCGTAAAATGATGATAAAACACATAAAGCTGGAAACATGAATAAAGATAACGTATCATTTATAAACCACGAACAAGTCTGGAAAGAAGTGACATATTCAACTAAAGAATTGTATACCATTTAGATTCATACTCCATTTCGTTATCATACATGCCATCATCAAGTGATATAATAAAATTCTTTCCCAGAACTATGCGTAGCGCTTGTTTTTGCGACTATTTTAAATTACCAAAGAGAACGTTGATTAGAAAAGCGATAGTTGTATTGTAATAAATGACCGTCTAGACTTGTACTTCTAGTTTGATTTATTTTTGTATTAATATTAAGAGAAAGTACCACGGTTTTGTCGTCCTGATTAATATTAGTCATTTAAATTGCTACTGGTTTTAACTTTATTAGTATCAATAAGTAAGTAAGGAAGGGCATGATACTATCCCAGTCACTTCGTTTTTGGAAAGTTTGGAGCTAATAGGGAGCGACAGTTTACACATATTGCCAGAATTCTCTAAAGGTTCCCTCCCTTTGAAAAGCGTGTGATAAATTGCACTTATCAATTAGACTCATAAGTATTAACTGGAAAGTCATTGGTGCCTGACTAGAAAAAGTCGCAGGGTCTTACGCTGGGCTATCACAGCTTCTTAATAATTACAAAACTATAAAGTTGCTGTTATATGACATAACATATCTTTGACTTTCATTGCAGCTTTGGATACAAGCAATAAAAAAAGATTATATGAAGTATTGCGCCGTGCGGTATCCGACTCAGTAGAAACGATCACTCTCATTTCTTACCGAGTTGTCTTAAAAGGCGACTAAGGTAAGTTAACGTCAAGCAGGCCGGTCGTAACATATATAGCCAAATCATACCACATGTTTATAATATGTTGTGCCGCCTCCACTTAGTAGGATAAGGGCAGCATGATTATAAAGTATTGTGACGTACATAATGTTAACATGTTTCGAATATATGAATACGAGCAATTCAATTCTGCAATTTTTGTACATTGGTGTCGATAAATATAAAAGAATTGAATCGTATTCAGTCATACATGATTCTGCCAAAACAATGTGCAAAATTACTGTGTACGGTGACAACATCCGATGAGGTATTGTACTGGACCATATCCTGTGTAAAAACAAGGTCAAATTGAATCAGACGCCATTATTTGCGACAAAAATGTGCATTTTCATTAAATGAATCATCAGATGGTTATATTCATTCTCTACCTTCCTCTAATAAAGTGAAAGGCTATAAATTTAAGATTAGATACGATTGTAACAGTGTTTTTAATGTAAAAGTTGTCCCATTATACATTTTATCACCACACAATAATTTTAATGAATGAAAATAGGTGTATTAAACCAAGTTGATTTCCTTTTTACTGTGTATACTTAAAATGTTTAGTGGTTATTTAAATGGCGAATTTTATAGTTTGTTTTTCGATTCTTTTATATTTCTCATCAAACGATGGTAAGAAAAAATAGTTCAAGACGGTCGGAGTTGGGCTCGTCGGATCCTATATTTAACTAATTATATTATGCTGTTAGCTCTCTGGAGCTATCAGTATATGTATTGACAAGAGTCTTTTATAACTTCATTGGTTAGAATGAACGAGTTCAAAAGCATTAGCAGGTGCGAAATGTGGGACTAGAGTCATAACACTGCTTCTATGTGCCATATTTTCGGAAGAGTTTCCTAAGATCTTTGGAGAATTTAACTATGTTTTTATGAACAATTTATAAGTTCCTGCTTAGTCTTATCTAGCAATCCTCGTGTCAAGGCCAAGCAATGTAATGTTTTTAAACTGATCGACAAATAGCTAATAGTACTAGTACTAATAAAGTCTGGAAACAAATATTTTAGCCATGTTGGGACGCAACATGCTTTAAGTAGCTGACAAAGCGATAATTTCTTGACAAACATTACTGAATATTGATGGTAATGGTATACCTGATTAATGACCACAATTTAATAGTATAATTATAATACCTCCCTCATTCATTCTACAGCCCTTCAGTTCAGCAAAATGGACAAACAAGATAAGATATAATCAGCACCAATTGTGTAACCCAGTTACAGTTTGTTGGTGTGTTGCTACGTAATCGATGCACTGCAATTGTTTTTCAGAGATCTTAAAATGCAATGCCCAATAATAGCACGAGCTGCATTGTGGTTGAATGCATTTTTCGATGACCACCAACACAGCAGATTTGCATAAACGAAAATAAAAATATTCTTTTCAATAAGGGACAATGGCCGCGTGAATAAACGATCGCGACATGATTGCGTTTTTTGAAAATGGTTCTGTATTTTTACTTGTTAAATTATTAAGGTGTACTTTTAAGGTATTATCATTAGTACTTCTTATATTAACAAATAGTATCTTTTTATATCTTTAATAAAAATATATATTTTTTAAAGATATAAAAAAATGCAATTAAAAAAAAGAAAAAAAAATTAAAGAGCCGAGTGACATGTGGGAATCGATCCTAGATTTTAAACTTGTTTGTTCCACCCATTACCATTAGGCCATTAGGGCTTCGCTTTTGACAACTCAAATTTCATTTGCATTCTAGTCTACATTTTAGCATATTTAAAATTATTTATAGCCCAAATTTATTAGCCCAAAAAACAGGTAAAGGTTTTCTCCAAAAATCCGAAGCATTTTTTTTGCTTGCCAACTTTGTTTTTAGAACAGAATATATAGCCAGTAATAAACATGTGAATCTGAAGTTTAGGCGCTAAACATAGGCATTATAAGAAAACTCAGTCATTTAGCGAATACAAGAAACGATCTTGCCCCTTATCGGCCATATCAACAGCAATCCTACATTTAACAATCAGTCATCACATTTCGAATCTTTTCATCATCATCCTTTTGGCCTTATCCCACTCTCAGGATGGGCATAACATGTTATAAACATGTTGTCATATGAATTGGCTATGTATTTTACGACCAGTCGCCTTCATGACCTCGGTAAGAGAGGGTGGTCTATTCTACTAAACCGGATACCACACGGTGGGTCAACTTACCTTAGTCGCCTTTTACGACACTTCGGTAAGAAATGTGGTTGGTCTATTCTACTCAGCCGGATATCACACAGCGGGTCGACTTACCTTAGCCGAATTTTAAGTCACCTCGGTAATAAAGGGAGTGGTGTATTCTACTTAGCCGGATACCATACAGAGGGTCAAATTGCCTTAGTCGCCTTTTACGACACCTCGGTAAGAAATGAGGGTAGTCTATTCTATTCATCCGGATACCACACGGTGTTTGTAAAGATTTTCACTATTTCAACGCTGGCGATATCATCTATCCAAAGAGATTGGTCTTCACTCAGCTGAAAACGTAAAATAGGCCAAAACCTTCTCGAGCAACCAGTATTTATAACTAGTCGATGAAATAGGTTACTTAAACGGTTTCTTAGTTATCTTATAAGCCATGATAACATCTATAGGTCGTGGAGTTCACACTATTGTTTGTATTTGAACCTTAAGTTAATTTATTGATATTTCAAGGCATTAAACATTTTATTGCCTTATTCAAACTGGTTGCAAGAAATGTTATCTATTTGTTGAAATTTTAAGTAGGTGCTTAAAATTAATACTGACTTTTTAATATTGTATTTTTGGGTTTTTGGTCATTACAGGTGTTATATCGACTCATTGAGAGATTAGCCTCTTTTGCCGTTTACTGCTATAGTTAGTAATTTTTTTTTAGTGCGAGAGAGAGAGCCTAATAGACACTTGGCGAATGCTGTTTAAGATAGTTTGTATGAGTTCATCCTTCTTGATAACTTGATTTTTTTTTGTATTACGCTTTATTTTTTTTATACCAATAGCAATACTTATGTGGTATCCGGCTAAACAGTATAGACTACCCTAATTTCTTACTGAAGTTTTAAATAGGCGACTTGTTAAAGGCGACTAAGGTAAGTTGACCCACCGTGTGATATCCGGTTTAGTAGAATGTTCGACCCTCTTTCTTATCAAGGGGTCGTAAAATACGACTAATGCAAGTTGACGTCAGGCAGGCGGCCGGTGGTAAAATACATAGCCAAATCATGTGACAACATGTTGTGTCGACTCCACTTACAGCTGGATAAACGCAGGAGAATGATGATCTAGATACCACTGTAAAAATATATTCGGATTCTCCTAAATTTAATAGTTCCATGTCATGACAATGAAGTCATGTCCATGTCGCAATAAAGCTCAGATATATCAGATATAGCCAAACATGTGACAACATGTTTATAACATGTTGTGCCGAGGCCACTTGGAGTGGGATAAGGGCAGGAGGGTTATAAGAAACCAATGATATCGTAATTAAAATAAATATAATCAAATATTATGTTGTTACCACCCTCTTTTCTTACCGAGGTGTCGTAAAAGGCGACTAAAGTAAGACGACCCGCTGTGTGATATCCGGCTGAGTTGAATAGACCAACCTCATTTCTTACCGAGGTGTCGTAAAAGGCGACTAAGGTAAGTTGACCCACCGTGTGGTATCCGGTTTAGTAGAAATGACCACCCTCTCTTACCGAGGTATCGTAAAATACGACTAGGTAAGGTAAGTTGATGTCAGGCAAGCGGCCGGTCGTAAAAACGCAGCCAAATCATATGACAACATGCTTATAACATGTTGTGCCGACCCCACTTAGAGTGGGATAAGGGCAGGAGGATGATGATAATCAATATTATTATGTTGTGTAAATATCTGGTCAGTTTGAAAAATTTAACAAAAAGTAGTACCGTATGTGTAAAATTTAACACATTTCTAAGTTGGAATTTAGTCACAAAACACAGTTACTTGTAATGTCCTTTGTTCGCGTTATCGTATGTAAGGAATGACCGTAAGCCTTGATTTGTGCAAAACGCCAGGCGACGTGTTGGCACGTTGGCTATTAGCATAAGACCTTTGCGATAGGTTATACATAACACGAAAAAAATATATAAATAAAAATATGGGAAAATTACACACATGGTATCCGTCTCCAAGGTGAGTAACTTAATATTTTATGGGTGAAAGACAACTGATAAATATAAACATATGTAACTGGCCCGTTGGCGCAGGTGGTAGTGATCCCGCCTTCAGCTAGGAGGTTGCTGATTGGATTCCAACTGGGGACCAACATTTATAACAATATTTTAGTCTAGGTAAATATTTCAGCACTTAAGTATTTATTTGAGCACTTATATAAAATTGTATATGTATATATTTACTTTGAACGGACATTTTGCTTAACACTGCTAAATAGTGCGAACAATATTATCATAAATTGGTGAATTTGATTTTTAATTTATTTTTTACATAGAATTTGATTTACTCTTCTATTCTTTAGACTCTTTTCTTCTTTTTTCTATACGATTAATTTTAAATATTTCAAAATAATGTGGGCGATCACGTGTAAAGTTTATTATAAAAATGTTTTGAACTGTGTGTAGATCCGTTTGGCGGGCCCACTCACGAGCATGTGTGCTGAGGAAGGAAGTAACCTATTACAGACTTATAGAGGCGAACATAATGCCGGGCTGTCGTTTTTTATGGGTACATTATAGAAATAAATTTTATATCAGTCAAGTCTACTACAAAATATTAACATCTTTTACTACTTTTTGACCAAGCTGTGATTGGTGAACGATGAGAGCGTCTTTCACCAGAGGGTCAAGGTTTAAACTCGTGCAGACAAAAGTAGGAAAAAGGCCGAGGTCTTTGCTCACTGAAAGTATAACCATATGAAATAGTATGTAATGAGTGTTATGATTCGTTAGGTTGGTAAACGATTTCAATAAGGTCATGGGGTCTAAGCTTATCTATCTACTGGATTACACATATCCCTAGAATTTTCTAAAGATATGCAGGTTTCCTCACGATGTTTTCCTTCACCGAAAAGCGTGTGATAAATTGCAATTATCAATTAGACACATAAGTTTTAATAGAAAAACTCATTGGTGTCTGCCCGGGTTTGAACCCATGATCGTCTCTAGAGATTCACACGGTCGCACCTCTAGGCCATCACAGCTTTTTTACTTACTTTTTACTTTTTTTACTTACTTAACCCTCTCGTTTAAGTGATTGGTTAAGTATTAAGGTTCATTTTATTTATAGTCCGATTTTCTTAGTTCTTCTGTCTTATTATTATTTTTATTATTGCAATCTATCAAATGCTTTTCGGTGCAGGAAAATAACCTGAGGAAACCTGCATATCTCTAGAGAATTTTAGAATGTCCTGCGTCGGGACTTACGACAAGTGACAGCTTAACTTTATTCTCCTCAAATTAATTCTTTTAAATAGTATTCTATCCAGTTTATTATACTTTGTGTATCACTAAAACAATCTAAATTCATAAGTGAATAATAGTTTAGAAAAATATATTGATTTAATAGTGTCCTAAGTGTTTATTAAGCATAAAATTTAACATAAAAGTAACTATTAAAGTGATCGCCATTTGTGTTTCTACGTTATCGACGAGGACGCGCAAGCGCCGCGTTTGGCACGGCGCTTATGATCTTTTGATCGCGGATCACTCTATGCGTCGAGTACTACATATTCCAGCCATTTCATCGCTGTTAAATATCTACAGTCTACGAATATATTAATATTGAAGCGGTGAAAGCCTAAGATTTAACTTTGCGGTAACACATACCCTTGAATTGCAAGTTATCAATTTCTTGAATTATACTATTCTTGAATACTTGAAATATGCCTAGTAATATGTGCTTTGGATGTACGCACAATTTAAAAATCGAAGATGCAATGGATTGTATACGTTGTCTTAAAAGATATCATTACGGCTGTTTGAATATATCGGATAAGAGATTTCACACTTTTTCCGAAACTTACAAAGCAAAATGGGTATGTCCGTCATGTCGAAGTAAGGAACCCAAATCGGATAACACTAGTTCACCAGTTCGCCCTACTTCGTCTGCTTCTGGAAGTGCTTAAACACTGGACAATGTTACGGTTCGGGTTAAACCACACACCAGTTGTACGTGTATTTCAGCTGAGAATATTCGTGAAATAATACGAGAGGAATTACACTCGATCTTGGATAACCAACTACTCATCATAAAAGACCAAATTTCTTCCTTTGATCAATCTTTAAACTTTTTAAGTAACGAGTATGATACAATCAAAAAAGATATTAATACTCAAAGAAACTGTTTGTCTTCCTTGCAAAAAGATAACGAGAAGCTACGATCCGATACTCGTGACGTCATGCAGCGCCTTAGGCAGATTGATCAGCAGTCTCGTGCGTGCAACATTGAAATTCAGTGTGTTCCTGAGCATCGCAATGAAAAACTTCTGAATCTGGTACAGCAGTTGAGTAAGACCATCAATTGTCCGGTAAATGATGACGAGATCTTTTATTGTTCACGAATTGCTAAGATGAACAATAACACCCCTAGACCCCGCTCAATTCTAGTTCGATTTAGTACTCCCCGTTTGCGGGATAACTTTCTAGCAGCTGCAATTACTTTTAATAAGAAGAATCCTAAGAACAAGCTCGACTCAAGCCATTTAGGAATCGCCGACGATGAAAAACGTTCAGTCTATGTTGTAGAAAACCTTACTCCGGAAAACAAATCTCTTCACGCCGCCGCTCGTCTTAAAGCGAAAGAACTTTCTTATAGATATGTGTGGGTGCGCAACGGTAGAATATTTATGCGTAAATCCGATGACACTAAATTTGTGCTTATACAGGACAATATCACTTTAAAAAATTTAGATTGATTTTCATAAATAAAATAAAATAAAATAAAAAATAATTGTAAAATATATATATATAGGTATATATATTTCATTGTTTCGGACTTAAGACTATAAATTCAATTCTCTTAGAATATATTATCAAAACGTCAGGGGCTTAAGGTCAAAAACTGAAGATTTCTTTAGTAACCTTTTGTGTAGTGATTTCGATGTGATAATTCTCACAGAAACATGGTTAAACAGCAGCATCTATGATTCAGAATTATTTGATCAACGTTATGTTATTTATAGAAGGGACCGAGAAACGTCTGGTTTTCATCCTAATAAGGATGGGGGTGGTGTACTTATCGCTGTCTCGACAAACTTTAACTCTAAACGTTTGTTTTCATACGAATCTAAATGTGAAGATATATGGGTATCAATTGATGTCACAAATGAGGCCAATAATGATGAGGCTTTACTTGTTTGCGCTGTTTACCTACCGCCTCCTATAAAGAAAAATGTCCTGGAAGAGTTTATAGACAGTTGTAATCATTTATTCGAAGCGTGTCCCTCTAATACTGTCTTGATTACTGGTGATTTTAATTTAGGAAATATTTCTTGGTCTTTCGACTCTGATAATCACGTTTTTAACATTACTAGCATATTTAACACCATATTAATGGACTTCATATCTTTAAACTCGCTTAAGCAATACAATACAGTCCTTAATAACAATAACAAATGTTTGGATTTGGTTTTGTGTAATAGCATTGTTGCGAAACTAGAATTATGTGTCACACCGCTCTCAAAAGTTGATCCTTATCATCCGCCTCTTTATATTTCCCTATGTTTCACTTCGACCAATAAGTTACCTTTGGCAGACGATGCCCGATTTTGTTTTCATAAAGCAGATTTTAATAATATTGTCAATGAACTCAATAAAATTTTCTGGGACGATATTTTAGGTGTGTGCAGCTCGGTTGACGAGATGCTTACTGTTTTTTACGAAAATCTACATGGAGTTATTACAAAATTTGTCCCTAAATATAAACCTAACAAGAATAAATATCCAATATGGTACTCTTACAATTTAAAAAATTCTCTAAAGGAAAAGCACAAATTCCTTTTGAAACTACGCTGTTATAACAAAAATCCACTAGACATTTTAACTTTCCAACTACTGAGGAAACGTTGTCTAAAGTTGCAGTCATCTTGCTACATTGCTTACATAAATCGTCTTGAATCTCTGTTGCGTTCCAATCCGAAATTTTTCTGGTCATTTTATAAATCAAAGAAACAAAATAAAAGCTCATACCCCGCAGAAATGACTTTGGGTGATAAAACTGCTTCTAGCGGTCCGGACATATGCAATCTTTTTGCTACTCATTTGGCTTCGGTTTATGATATACAAAAGACTAATAAAACTTGCTCAAGTTCTACCTTAAAAAATACCAACTTTATTTTAAGTAATATACGTATAACATCCACAATGGTGTTTAAAGTTTTAAAAAGAATGGACCCATATAAAGGTGCTGGATCGGATGGAATACCATCAGTTTTTGTTGTCAATTGTGCGACTGCGTTAGCTTATCCTCTTTCTATTATTTACAACAAGTCTTTGTCTACAGGAATTTTCCCTACAGCTTGGAAAAAAGGCTTCATAGTCCCTTTATATAAAAGTGGTAATGCTAATTCAGTTTGTAACTATAGACCAATCTCTATTCTTGTAACTTTTGGTAAAATATTTGAAAAATTTTTATGTCCAACAATAGAATGGCACTTTAAACAAATCATATCGCCATATCAACATGGTTTTTACAAAGGTAGATCAACAACTACAAATTTAGTATCTTTTATTGACGCTGTATCCAGTGCAGTTGATGCACGTCACTCTGTCGATGTCATTTACACTGATTTCAGTAAGGCGTTTGACAAAGTTCCCCATAGCACCCTTATTCAAAAACTTTCTGATTATGGTATCGTGGGCAGTATGCTCGAATGGTTCAGATCCTATCTTATTGACAGAGAATCAGTTGTGGTAGTAAATGGATATAGGTCTTCTCCTTTTAAGGCACTCTCCGGAGTCCCTCAAGGCTCACATTTGGGTCCTATTCTATTCAATATTTTCATAAACGATATATGTGAGTGCTTCTTAAATTCTGAATTCTTTCTTTTTGCTGATGACTTAAAATTCTTTCGTATTAGTAACACACCAAATGATATAGTTTTACTTCAACGCGATTTAGACAGATTGAATGCTTGGTGTGATATTAATGGCATGAGTCTCAATGCTGACAAGTGTCGCTTTATGTCTTTCAATAAGCATATTAAAGTAAGTCAGAATACATATACATTAAAAAGCCGTGGTTTGAATAGTGCAACGGAGATTCGAGACTTGGGCGTTATTCTTGATCGCAAACTACGCTTTCATTCTCACATTGATTCTTTATGCAGAAAAGGCTTTCAAAACTTAGGTTTTGTGTTACGAAATTGCAGGGATTTGCGGAATCCATCAACTATTATAGCATTATATAATGCCTTTGTACGCAGTGGGCTCGAATATTGCAGCATTGCATGGAATCCTTTCTATAACATATATATAAAAAGAATAGAGAGCATCCAAAAGCGATTTATGTGGCATCTTACTTTCAAATTTGGTGTAGCTAAAAAATTTCCTCACTGTAATGATAAATTAGCTAAATTTAAAATGGTAGCGCTTGCTGACCGAAGATGTATGCTGGATAACATGTTTCTGTATAAATTGGTAAATGGGATCATTGATTGCCCACAGTTGCTATCTCGTGTACGTCTTACTGCACCATCAAAAGCTTTACGCATGAAGAACCGTATGATTTTTGCTACTCATCCATCAAAATCGAATTTGGGCCAAAATTCACCTCTTAATCGTATTATGCGAACTCATAGCACCATTTGCAAATACCAAAGGGTGGATATTTTCAATGACAGTGTAAGCGTATTCAAGAGAGCTACTTTACTTCGGGCTATCAGTGATAAGTGCTGATCTCAAATCTCAGTTGTTTTTATTTTATTTTTTTTACAGGTTGTATTAATTTTCTTTTTTTATTCATTCTTTCTTTTTTTAACTTTACGTTTATATAAAATTACTATAGTTAAATTATATCTTTCAGTTGTCGTAACTTAGTTTGAAAGTTGTTATTACCTTTAATTAAAATACTACTTATTTTAAGTTGTTCAATGTATTAGAGTAATGTGAAGTGTGTATTTTGTTGGTAATCTATAAATAAATAAATGTGTAACCTAGCAATCCCCATAGGAGCGGCGTGGTAGATCTTATCTCTAATACTACTCTCCAAAAACGGATAGAGGAGGTCTATGCCCAGCTGTGGGATTGTAACAGGCCGTTACTTTAAAGCGTATTACAGCTCTTGAGTCGCTGTTCATAATTACGTAATACTAACCGGTAATATCTTGCTATAAGTTTGTACGCAGTCTATGAATGTTACAGTGATTAAGGTCTCTGTAGAACCTGAAAGTATTTTATGAGAACAAGTACAAACATGTAAGATAAATATAGACATTGTGTAACAAGTTCAATGGCCGAAACCATGGAATAGTGTGCTGTCGTGTTTGTACAGATGTCATATTTTTTACGACTCGCCATTTTTTGTTGTAAAGCCTGGTGTAGAATTGTCTATATTGTTTTGTATTTGGATTTCTATTTTTGTAACATTTTTAAAATGTAAAAGTAATGATAATAATTTTTAGAATAGTTCCAGTCTCGGATTATAGTAAAGAAATATGATTATTACTCAAATCAAATCAAAATTTCTTTATATATTTTATTTTCTTTTACTTATTGTTAAATTAGGATATTATTAATAAGGTCAATTCTACTTCATAATGTTTGATATTTGCCTACCCACTTTTTCTTAACTATAAATTGTCTTAGGGATAAGTTGACCTTTGTACACTTTTTTTTACCAATAATGTTTTTCCAACATTTTTTATGGTACATAAATAAAATAGTTGTTTTTTCAAGTAAGCTTTTGATAGCACTTTTGAATCGCCAAAAATCAATTACATTTAATGAAGTATTTTTAATAATTATTCTAATATTACTGTAAATTATTTTAATAATTTAAAAAGGTATACGAAAAAATTATTTAATCTTATAGATGAAAAGTAAAAAAAAAAATATTGAGGTATATTTCTCCACAAACCTAGTAACATTAGTTTTAAAAAATTCTTACTGTAACTTTTTGTTGTCCGTAGCTTACCTGTAACAAATAAAAAATTTTTTTTATAATAATTTAAAATTATAGTTTCTACTAGACAACGCCGTGTGGTATCCGGCTGAATAGAATAGTACCACCCTCATTTCTAACCGAGGTGTCGTAAAAGGCGACTAAGGTAAGTTGACCCACCGTGTGGTATCCGGTTTAGTAGAATAGACCACTCTCTTTCTTACCGAGATGTCATAAAATACGACTGAGGTAAGTTGACGTCAGGCGGTCGGCCGGTCGTAAAAACGCAGCCAAATCATGTGACAGCATGTTTATAACATGTTGTGCCGACCCCACTTAGGGTGGGATAGGGACAGGAGGAAGATAAATATATGGGACACTTACACACACGGTCATCCGTCCCCAAAGAGAGTAACTTAATACTTGTGTTATGGGTGACAGACAACTGGTAAATACGTACTTAAATATAAATATACACCCAGGCCCGAAGAACCAACAAATTGTTTATAGATAACTAGCGGCCTGCCCCTGCTTCGCACGGGTATAAAATATATATCCCATGTCAGTCAGTGTAAAAAAAAATGATTAAAATCGATCCAGTAGTTTCAATTTATTCATTACAGCCCGTGGCCCGCAAGCGTTAAATTTGGAGAAAATCAATTTCCTTTCCCTATACCAAGAAGATTTCCTGCTATATCTAATATCTAAATTAATATACTACATATTTTCATTTTTCCCCTATGTATTTTATTTTTAAAATTAATTACAGAATGTCCTTATATACTACATTCACAGCTTTCTTGTCACTAAACAAATTCTTGAAACAACAACATATAGCTGTTAAATGCGAAGTGCTATAGGGCGAAGCGCGGCCTCCTCACGGCATTTTAAATCTGTAATATCTCCGTAAATGTTCACTTAAATTACATGCTGTAAACGGCCATATTGATCTATATTAAATCAACAATTTATTTAAGGTACTTAATTGGATAAGGATTAATGCTGTATTGTATAAAAATTGCTTCAAAAATAAGGCATTATTTTTCGTAAAAAGTAAATGACAAAAAATGCTATTGTGGGTTATCCATAAGAGATAGACATATACCATCGCAGACTTTTCTGTAGACCTTTTCAAGGTGTACAAATACTTAGTACATCATTTTGTTGAATCTCGTAGGGTTTAGCCTGCGTTTGCAATGTAAGCGGAAAAAAATGTAATTATTTACAGAAACCTCAAAAATTACAGTATTTCTCTACTCCGTATTGAATGTTATTATACATACAAACCTTCCTCTTGAATCACTCTATCTATTAAAAAAAACCGCATCAAAATCGGTTGCGTAGTTTTAAAGTTTTATGCATACATAGGGATATATGGACAAACAAAGAATGCGACTTTGTTTTATAATATGTAGTGATAATAATGTAAATTTTGTAAATTGCATTGTTAATGTTATTGTAGAAGCCCACAACTATTTACATGATGTAATTATTGGAATATTCTTTCTTATTTTGATGTAATTATGTATTAGATGAAATTCTGTATTTAGTTGTTTTAAAGGACCCCTATGGTCCTTTGGTGGGCGGTATGTTGTGTTAAGTCAGTTCATATACTAAGTCAGTCGCAATTAAACATTGAATATAGAAACACGTCTGTTATTAAATTCCTTGTCGATCATTTTAAGTAGTGGAAAAAGTTAACCTTATTTACATCACCAGTCATATTGATCAATATTAAATAAACAATATACCTATTTAAGGTTCTTAATTGGATAAGGATTAATGCTGTATTGTATAAAAGTTGCTTTGAACATAAGCCATCATTTTTCGTAAAAAGTAAATGACAAAAACTGCTATTGTGGGTTATCCATAAGAGATAGACATATATCATCGCGGATTTTTCTGTAGACCTTTTCATGGTGTACAAATACTTAGTACATCATTTTGATAAATCTCGTAGGGTTTAGCCTGCGTTTGCAATGTAAGCGGAAAAAAATGTAATTATTACAGAAACTTCAAAAATTACAGTATTTCTCTACTCCATATTGAATATAAACCTTCCTCTACAATCACTCTATCTATTAAAAAAAACCGCATCAAAATCTGTTGCATAGTTTTAAAGATTGAAGCATACATAGGGATATACGGACTTACGGACAGACAGAGAATGCGACTTTGTTTTATACTATGTAGTGATATTATTTATTTTTACAATTGATTAGACAATGTCTTTACATACAACATTCATAGCTTTCTTATCATTAGACAATATAAACTTGAAAGAAGGACATTTAGTTGCGCCTCCGGTCGCTGCTAAATTCGAAGTGCTTATAGGTCGAAGCGCGGCCTCCTCGCGGGATTTTAAATCTGTAATATCTCCGAAAATGTTCACTTAAATTACATGCTGTAAACGGCAATATTGATCTATATTAAATCAACAATTTATTTAAGGTACCTAATTGGATAAGGATTAATGCTGTATTGTATAAAAATTGCTTTGAACATAAGCCATCATTTTTCGTAAAAAGTAAATGAAAAAACTGCTATTATGGGTTATCCATAAGAGATAGACATATACCATCGCGGACTTTTCTGTAGACCTTTTCATGGTTTACAAATACTTAGTACATCATTTTGATAAATCTCGTAGGGTTTAGCCTGCGTTTGCAATGTAAGCGGAAAAAAATGTAATTATTTACAGAAACCTCAAAAATTACAGTATTTCTCTACTTCGTATTGAATGTTATTATACGTACAAACCTTCCTCTGGAATCACTCTATCTATTAAAAAAAACCGCATCAAAATCGGTTGCGTAGTTTTAAAGTTTTATGCGTACATACGAAATATGTGACTTTGTTTTATAATATGTAGTGATGTTGGCATTCGGCGGGAATCGAGCCCGCGACCCGCGGAGCTGAAGGAAGAGTTATTATCCATTGCTCCAACGGGATCGAATTAAATAAAAGATGAAGTAAATTAAAAATAAGAACCATTAATGTGTTCACAGCCTAATAACATTGAGGATCAAAATACACAAGTTCGTTATTTGTTCCCAGAAAGATTTACTAGCAAGTAGCGAGGAAACCGGCTTCTAGGGTTACGTTGTTTACTTCACGCCGCACTTCAAGGATTTCAATAGAAATATCTTTGAACGTGCGACACTATTGTTAATTTTCTCGGGAAATGAAATCTGAATCTGTCATTAAAAGCATATCACTACTTATAAATTTGTACTGCATGTATTTTATATTGTAGGTACTATCTGCGCTCCGCGGTACTACCATTATCATTTTCTTTCCCTTATCCCACTCTAAGTGGGGTCGGCACAATATGTCTTCTTCATGGGGACAATGATACCCTGTCCTTGCCATCGGCAGCGTGGTGGAGCACGCAGGTCGTTTTAGTCGGTGCGAGTCCGACATAACCGCCGCCTGTCCCCGTCGGGCGGCGGTACCCATAAGGGGTTTTTTCCTGTATTAAAAAAAATATGTCTTCTTCCATTCTCCTCTATCATTCGTCAACTCTGGTGCCACTGTTTTAACATGCATATCATCACACAATCCATCCATCTTTTTTTCGGCCTCCCCCTAGCCATACATCAATCCACATTCATATTTAAAACTCTTTTGGTCGCATGGTACTACCCAAACGAAAAAAAATAATATATGAGACACTAACAAGTCAGTTGTGATAGTCTAGCGGTAAGAGTGCGACTCCTTTGAGGGGTCACCGATTCAAATCCCTACAACGAGTCGCACAGGCTCACCACTCGGCTTTCTCAGCTTCATATTTGAGCTTTAACTGTGCCAAATTTCATCAATATCGGTTCAGCCGATTAGCACTGAAAGACGGACTTCTATAATAACTCCAACGGCTCCGCCTGCATGGATTAAAACCGTAATTTAGTATTTTGAAAACCATAATAATTGTTAACCTTAAGAGCTAGTCTTATGCTGTCGCGGACTTTTTTTAGAAATTTTAGAGCGGACCAATTTTGTAATGCATGATTTTTAAATGACTTTCACCGTTTACTTAGCGCACGACACGAAAGCCTTACATTTTGCCGTTTTCGTAATATTTTTTAATGCTGCTCCTCTCCTATTTATCTTAGGGTGATGGTACATGGATGGTGTGATGGATGGTAGTATATAGCATTCCTCGATAAATGGACTATCTTACACTCAAAGATTTTCAAATCGGTCCTGTAATTCCTAGAGATTAGCGCGTTTAGACAAACAAACAAACTCCTGTATATATTAGTATAGATTTACTTTCTTTATAAGTGGCTAACATATGTCTTGCATAGGGAACAATATATGCCAATATCCTGAGATTAGCGCGTTCAAATAATCAATCAATCAATCAAACAAACAAACAAACAAACAAACAAACAAACAAACAAACTCTTCAGCTTTATATATTAGTATAGATTATACATATAGGTATGTATTTGAGTCTATCTGTCTAACCTTTTATGCGATTAACTCGACCGCGACTCAAACAATTTTCATTTTAACATTCAGAAATCATCATTGCGTAAATTATAGACTATAAAAACTGTCTGTTGTTTTGTCCAGTCATAACACAATAATGGCCGCGCGGCTCTTTGTAAACCACTGTTTTATTGTTTTTATTATAATTCTGACAAAGCCAATAAATTATTTATTAATATTTTAATGTTTTTGTAAAATCATACATTTACAATTACTTCGAAAGTTAAATATAAAATTCAGAATAATTTTCATATTAATTATTATTAAGACAAATATTGATTTATATTCAATTATATAAAACAATATTTATCTTTAAAAAAATCTTATATTCAATTTCGCCGTGTGGTATCCGGCTAAGTAGAATAGACCACCCTCATTTATTACCGAGGTGTCGTAAAAGGCGACTAAGGTAAGTCGACCCGCCGTGTGGTATCCGGCTGAGTAGAATAGACCAACCTCATTTCTTACCGAGCTGTCGTAAAAGGCGACTAAGGTAAGTCGACTCACCGTGTGGTATCCAGTTAAGTAGAATAGACCACCCTCTTTCTTATTGAGGTGTCGTAAAATACGACTAAGATAAGTTGACGTCAGGTAGGTGGCCGATCGTAAAATACGTAGCCAAATCATGTGACAACATGTTTATGACATGTTGTGCCGACCCCACTTAGAGAGTATAAGGGCAGGAGGATGATGATTGTTTTATATTCAATTTACCTTAGTCGCCTTTTACGACACCTCGGTAAGAAATGAGGGTAGTACTATTCTATTCAGCCGGATACCACACGGCTTTAGTGATTTTATAAATAACATACTTAAATCTCGGACTCCAGTAAATTACGTTCATAATAGCAGAGTAAATTAAATTTTATGACCTCATTACACATACAATATACGAGCCAGACTTATTACGGTCAGTAATTTTAGGAAAGTATCTTTAAGGGATTCAAAAACCTGACCGTCCATTCATGAATGTCGACCTGAGTGTTTTCTGTAAACTATTATTCTTGAAATATGGGCTATAAAGTTTTGGTTAATGAATTTGGTCCAGATCTTTGTAAAAATCGTACTTAACTCACGAGCACGAAGCACATTATATAAATAATAATAATAAATAATAAATATATGGGACACTTACACACACAGTCGTCCGTCTCCAAAGTAAGTAACTTAATACTTGTGTTATGGTAGACAGACAACTGGTGAATATATACATATATAATTTTGAAATACATACTTAAATACAAATATACAACCAGGCTCGAACAGCCAACAAATTCTTTAATAGAAAATGTTGGCCCTCGGCGGGAATCGACCCCTCGACCCACTGCGCCAACAGGCCAGTCAATTTTGTATTCGTTTATAGGTTAATGAAAATAGGAAGAGAACCTCCTGTGTTGGTTACTAATGTTGCTTTCTAAACAGTTTAAAACTCTTAATTAAATTGCCCTCACGATTTCGAACAGTGCACGATCGATGTGTTTTTCGCAAATACAAGCTTCCCTCACTGGCGTATCGTGCTGCATAAATACTGTTGCGTAACATTTAGCTTGTTCCGCGCTAAATGATTATTTGGTTTAGGATTGCGCGTGACACCATCTTACACTGCTAGATAAACGTATCCCACTCAAAGTGGTGTCGGTGCAACATGTTTAAAACATGTCACTTGTTTTGGCTAGTTATTTTAGGACCGGTCTGCCTAACGTTAACTAACCAAAGACGCTATTTACGACACCTCGGTAAGTTAGGCTCATTTCTTAGTAAGGTGTCGTTAAAGGCAACTAGGGTAAGTTGACTCGCCATGTGGTATCAGGCTGAGTAGTATAGACCACCCTCATGTCTCACCGAGGTGTCGTAAAAGGCGACAAATGTAAGTTAACCTGCTGTGTGGTCCGGCTCAATAAAATAGACCACCCTCTTTCTTACCGAGGCGTTGCCCAGGCGACTGAAGTAAGTTAGTTAACCCAACTTAGAGAGGAAAACGAGAATAATAAAAAAAAGAATCGTTGATCTACAAAAATACTATAAAAAAGTCTGCGATCGCATGTCTGTATCTCTTATGGTTAAATCACAATAAATACTTTTATGTTCAAAAGTTATTACTAGGCACTAATATCCACGCGGGTGAAGTCGCAGGCACAGCTAGTACCCTCATAAAAATAATTGTACCAATATTATTTAGTCGTGAACTCGTGACTGTATGTAACAGCCCTAACCCTTGATTACGCCACTTCGATACAATTACGCGGGAAAGTGGTTGCGGAACCAGTTTAAATGTCAATCGCTTAACTGCCCACTAATTACCCGAGCTTTCTGTATCAATGGATTAACTGTCACAATTTTGAATGTTAAATGTCACCAGACCGAAAAAATTGGAGCAGTTTAAATTGAACGTATCTACTTAAAAAGTATACTCGCAACTATGAGTCATCCAACCAATTTGCGTCTGTATCTAAAAGAAATATGTGCGAATATGTTTTTATCGCCTATTTTGTAATTCAAATGACACGCTGATACTTAAGTATCAAACAATAAATATGTATTAACGCCCAGACTAATGCTGTGCATAATTTTCCTAGTTGACATTTATTATATATTCAAATTCAAGATATTCTTTAAACTAAACTTGTAAACAAAGGCTTTTGAATCGTCAACTCTACTGCTGGTTCAGAAAGCTGTTCCTACCGAGAAGAGCCAGCAAGAAACTCGTCCGTTGCTCTTTTAAAAATATAATTATAATTACTGGTCACATTTAGTAATTACTTACTTGTACAGGGTCTAAGCGAGCTATATCCACATATTCTTATCTTCTAAGTAATCCTCAACAGTATAGTAGGCTTTCTGAATCAGCCTCTTTCTAACAGTGTTTTTAAAGTCCTGTTATGGCAAAGCTAAAATTGATCCACCAGACCCACAAATGATTTACGTATCTTTGCAAGGCGCAAAGCAGGAGCCGCAAGCTTATGTCGGTTCCTACTTTGTCTATTACCTATTGTTTTATAATTGTTCATATTTTTTATGATATTAATTTTATCTATAATTTTTAACTTTGGTGATCTTAGGTAGTAAGCCTAAAAACGCTTTAATTAGTCAAGGGTATTTATGTTTGTATGTTGTTTACGAATTGATACACTGTTACTATTACTATTAACACCAAAATATAGTAATTTCTCCATTGATGAAATTATTACTGTAGTAATGTAAGACGACTTTCCTTTTTGGACCCAATGTATTTAATTTGATATGTGAACTATAACACTTTTTTGTATACATCGCTTTTTTTAACTTTTTATTAAGTGATCTCATTAAAATTAGACCATCTATGACATCATCCTACGAATTATTAATAAAAATAGTTTTTCTTGCTCTTGCAAGTTAAAGGCCTCTTTAACATTAGTTTTGTAGGCGCTACGCTTCATTACAATTTGTCACTAAACAACTTTTTGATTTGGGTCACTTTAATACTAAGCGTGTGATATATGTTGCTAGTTGTTAATATTCGTTCGGTGTCAAGAAATCAAACTCTTATTCATCTTATTTTACTGGTTTTTCATCGATTTCGAGTTTTTATGTCGTACTTTAGTCCAATACTAAGACATAAGATTTCATTGAACGGCTGAATGACTTAAAAACAGTAAGGGCTTAGTTGAAAACTAGGAAAATTAGGAAAATCAAGATAGATAAAAACTTTTAATATAAAAAAAGTTTTAATATCAAAGGCGACTAACGTAAGTCGACCCGCCGTGTGGTGTACGGCTGATTAGAATAGACCAACCTCATTTCTTGCCGAGGTGACGTCAGACAGGCGGCCGGTCGTAAAAACGCAGCATGTTTATAACATGTTGTGCCGACCCCACTTAGAGTGGAATAAGGGCAGGAAGATGATGAAAAACTTTTAATATCAAACATTAATGAAAGACTTTTGTTACAGATTGTACTTGGGTGGTCAAAAGAGAACGGTTGATAAAATTAAAACGGTGGCACCATTAAGAGCGTAATTAATGTACTTTATAGTGTCTTTTATCTTAACTTGCCCTAATGGATAAGTGTATTTAATGAGCCAGCCTCGCGAACTTGACGGTTAAAAATGCACTTCAAGATCGTAGATTACGTTTTGACTGAGTCCAATTTAGAGTTAGGAATAACGTAACAATTGTTATTATAAATACAATTAGAAATATTGTATTATATTATTCAATACTGAAATCACGCATTGTATTGACTTAAATTTCGATTTCATTAATTTAGAGTCTATTTAGAATTCTTAACACGATAGTTTACGGTGTGAATGGAGGCGCTTATATTTTCAAAGATAAAAACTAACGTGATTTTAAAATCTACGAAAAATATAGATTATATAAAGGTAATGAAAATATTATTCTGCTATAATCCGCGATAAAATTTTGGTTTTTTGTATTATGGACCCCCGCCTATAACGCGTATTCTATAAATAACAGATTATTTATTAATTATGACTATAATAAGATATGCTAACGTGATTTTTGCTCATCACATTAGCCGAGTCGCAACAGTTTCGTTAAGTTGAAGGAAGAATCCTCCCCTCTTGATTAAACATACGCCTGGGCAAAAATCCTCCACGCCTGGGTAAAAATACACTACGCCTATTATTGACAACTAACAAATAATTTATAGTGCACTTGGAGTAACATGTAATTCTAATTCTAAATCAAATTAAAAAGATTATTTTGTCAAGTAAACTTGTAAACAAGTGCTTTGTTTCAACTGTGCTGATGGTTCGGAAAACTGCTCCAACCTAGAATGTAATGATAAATAAAGTAATAGGTATGTAAAATTTATGAAAGAAAGGGAGAGATTCTAATTTTATTACTCAACATTATTGGATATAAATACATTATAAAAAAATCTTTAACCATTTTCAATATTGTTCCATTAATAACTATATAAATAAAAAAAGATTTACAAATATCAAAATTTATATTGAGAATAGCGTATTTATACTATAAAAGGAACTAGATATCGGATATCGAAGAACAATGGGCCATTTGCCAGCAAACTACCGCGAACAATGGGAAAATGGTCACATGTAATAGAAATGTTTGTGTCAAATGTTTATGAGTTGGATATTAGGGTTTTCATATATTCTAAAACAGTATAACGGTTAGCAATGAAGATGTTGCGATAATGTGTGTATAATAAAATACATTGACTGCTTTAGGAATATCAATAGTGATATAATATCGTGGATAGAGGTAACAGAAAATTTAGGAGGCCGATAACATCAAACGCCTGGTCTTGAACTGTGGGAGATCTTGTGATCGTCTATAATCCGCATAATTGTTCAAGTGTCCATAGGATCACCTGTTTTATCATACGATAGTAAATAAATAAATAAATGGGACACTTACACACACGGTCGTCTGTCCCCAAAGTAAGTAACTTAATACTTGTGTTATGGGTGACAGACAACTGGTGAATATATACTTATATATTTTAAATACATACTTAAATACAAATATACACCCAGGCTCAAAGACCAAAAAATTCATTTATAGAAAATGTTGGCCCTCAGCGGGAATCGAACCCGCGACCCGCGGAGCTGAAGGCAGGGTCACTACCCACTGCGCCAACGGGCTAGTACGATCATACGTATCATTCCAACGATTCCCCATGATGCATATCTGAAATACCAATAATTCTCGGGATATAGGCGATCCTAAGCTATAAAACTTTTTTTGATCGCAAGGAACACCTCTCAGCGTCCATAGCCAGAGTTCTTAGTGAGAAAAGATCAGTGGTCAAATCATAATAATCTGCCGATACGTTGGTTTTAAACTTTTCAAAGCGAAGCATCGATTGTCACTTGTTTAAACTACGGGAATCGTGCTTTAGGTGCTACATGCTTGACAAGAAGCTAGAATGCCCTGATGTTTTAGATTGTAGAAGTATTATGGAACCACGTTTTCGTCTTAAATAGCAACGGCAATTGAATATATGGCTATTTTATTAATAATATTGTGATACATATGATGTCTATAGTAAAAATGAAAATTAATCCAACTTGACCATTAACTAAACTGATGCAGTTTCTAATTTGGAAAGAGAAATAATTTCATGAAGATATTTTGATCAGAAATCTGACAACCAAATTGGATTCTATTTTCATCATCCTCCTGCCCTTATCCCACTCTAAATGGGGTCAGCACAACATGTTATAAACATGTTGTACATGATTTGGCTGCGTTTTTACGACCGGCCGCCTGCCTGACGTCAACTTACCTTAGTCGTATTTTACGACACCTCGGGAAGAAATGAGGTTGGTCTATTCTACTAAACCGGATACCACAAAGTGGGTTAACTTACCTTAGTCGCCTTTTACGACACCTCGGTAAGAAATGAGGTTTGTTTTTCTACTCAGCCGGATACCACACGGCGCGTCGTCTTACTTTATTCGCCTTCTACGACACCTCGGTAAGAAATAAGGGTGGTACTAGCACAAGCAATATCCATTACTTAAAAGGTGGTCCCCGGCAGATATAATGTAACTTTTAGAATTAAGTAAAAGAAATAAACAAATTTTATTATTATTTATTATTACTATTCTATTCAGCCGAATACCACACGGACCAAATTGGATTCTATTTTATTTTATTTATAGACATGAAATCTTTCGCAGGTCTTTCGATAGTTAAATCCTCAAATCGTCACATAAAACATTCACTGTTCATTTATCGAGACGATGCTAATATAGCTCTGTGTACGAAATTAATTAACTTCTTCCGTGAAAACGGTACATACAACAGAGGTTTGTATTAATTAACTGCCGATTTACTAGAATCTGTCGTCTACAGTCCGGACCGTTAGGCGTGGGTGCCGTTTCCCAATTCATGAATGAAGTTGAAGTGGTCCGCCCACGTGTTTATCAATGAAAAGTACTAGCCGTTGTGTCTGCGAACACAAAATTTGTTACACAACATTCAACAGCTTTTTTAGGGAAAAATCAATTAACAACTTATACAAATTCTAGTCTGTGGTAGCACAGCGGTAACACCGTGCGCCTCTTTCGAGGAGGTCTAGGGTTCAAACCCGGGGCAGGCACCAATGAGTTTTCTAGTAAAACTTATGTGTCTAATTGATAATTGCAATTTATCACACGCTTTTCGGTGAAGGAAAACATCGTGAGGAAACCTGCATATCTCTTGAGAATTCTGGGGATGTGTGTAACCTACCAATCCGCATTGGAGCAGCGTGGTAGGTCTTAGCTCCAATCCTTCTCTCCAAAAAAAAAAAAACGGAGAGAAGAGGCCTATGCCCAGCAGTGGGATAGTAACAGGCCGTTACTTACTTTTTCTTTACAAATTCTAGTCGCTATTTATGGGCCATATTAGAAAGCTGAGAAGAAATTGAGTGAGAATAAATATAGGTATACGGATCATGAAGACTGTACCGTTGGTGGAGTGGGTAGTGACACTGACTTCAACTCTGCGGGTCGCGGATTTGCTTCGCGCCGAGGGCCAACATTTTCTATAAATGGATTTGTTGGTCTTTGAGCCAGAGTGTATATTTGTATTTAAGTATGTATTTAAAATTATATAAATATATATACACCAGTTGTCTGTCTACCATAACACAAGTATTGAGTTACTTACTTTGGGGACGACCGTGTGTGTAAGTGTCCCATATATTTATTTATTAAATAAAAGAAGATAAAAAGGAAGACTGTCGCGATGGGCGGGAATATAGTTCAAGGAATCGCTATACGCTGCTATTTCAAAGTTGATGGAATGGCAATGCCATGTTAAAAAACGCCGAATAAGTTGACCACTGTGCCCTAAATGCCACTCGTTTAAAGCAACAAAAGATAGTCGAGAAAATGTGCTAGAGAAACCATGTAGGAACCGTTCTTCGGTTGAAAAAGAAGACTAAACTATTTATTTAAGTAGATTGTAATTCAAGATATATTTTACCGTTAACGTGTGGTATCCGACTGAATGGAATAGACCACTATCTTAACATGTTATAAACATGCTGTCACATATTTTTAAGACCGGCCGCCTGTCTGACGTCAACTTACCTCTTTCGTTTTTTACGACACCTCGGTAAGAAAGGGACACACGAATATGAAAATAATTATAATCTTTATTATTTCTATTTTATTCGTCTCAAATAGTATTAATAAACCAACTTGAACACAAGTGCTATTCTTGCCTTTAATCACGATTTTTACACAGTACTATACCGTAAAGACATCTCCATCCTATAAGAGCATATTAAAATAATTTAACTGCAAATTAGGGCACGGTACTTCAAAGTTCCGAAGTACAGTTAGCTCGCTAGCAGCTATAAATGATTAACACCTCGGCCCATTTGATCAATGCTAGTGATTGGCCGCCAGTTGTTCCGAGTGAGAAAGTTGCTGATGTACTTAAAGCTACTTTGTAAGACCATGTAAATGTGTATCTAACTGTATTTTATTAACATGGAAATATATATACTCAATAGCAGTAGTGGGATGATGTATGCAACTGTTCAGAATCAATCATTATGTTTATTAACATAAATTTGCAGATTATTTTATCCAAACTGATAATCTTTGATATTGAAATAAGTTAATCTGGTATATATATATATATAATTCGGAAGTTCGGAATCTCGGAAAAGGCTCTAACGATTTTCCTTAAATTCAGCAAGAAGGAGGTGTTGGAGGAGAAAATCGATCTAGCTAGATTTTATAATAATAGTTATATAGAAAATAGTTTTATCCCTGTTTTTGGGCATTAAAAAAGACGTGGCTTCGTAACGTCAGCGTAGCTTATGCGGAGACCGGGTGGACGCGAGAAATGAAAATACCTAGGATAGAACCCCATCTACCCTATTACTTAAGTTTTTTTTAAGTTTCTTTTTTTTATTTTGTAAAAAATTACAAGGCTCAACTAGGTACTAAATATTAATCACTCTTGGTGCTGCAATAGTGGCACAACTCAAAAAATCATTTTTTAAGATAAATGCGTTTCAAGTTTTCATCGTTCAGGAAAATACATAAAAAGTGCTTTAGTATACTTAAGCAAACGGCCTATTATTAAATTATGAATTGTTCCGGCATTACAGCTGAAAATAATGTATTTTAACATTAACACCAATTCCTAGACCAAAACACGTGTTAAGTTATGCCACTATTGCAGACCATGAGCGATATATTACAATAGTTTCCATGATGAGTCATTTTACCGTAGCTCACGTTCTATAAATGCCAAGAGCTGTCAGTTTACATCTTATCGATAAAAATAAATAAAACATTCAAATAGAATCGATAGCCCTCGGACGGAACGTCAATTTAACTGTTACTGATTGTTAGATAGTCTATTGTGCTGATGTACGCGATATACTGGATCATGTTGCAATGGAGGTAGTTTTAGATTAAGATATAGAACAAGAATAGATTCTCACTTATAAGGAAGACGTAAGTAGTTATTATATTAATTGTATGTTATTAATAATAAAATAGATTGTCCAGAGCTTTTGTCAAAATTCTGTATTAATACACCACGTAGTAATAATCCCCGACGTCCCTGTAAGTTGTTCTACCATAGTTTTAAAAGAACTAACCTAGGTAAATACTCTCCCGTGCCACAAATGTCAACATTCTACAATACTCTGGCTGGACAAAAGTGCGATCTAGACATTTTCCATAAAAATTATTCAGAATTTAAACGCAAAGTCACAAAGTGAGATTGTCTAAATGAATGTGTGCAGTACTAATGAACAGTGACGGTGCACCTGTAGGAATTTAGGAATAAAAATATTTTATTTAAGTTAAATTAAACATCATTCGTCTTCCTAAATATCATTGATTTTTTAAAGTCGTAAATCAGAGATAAATGTTCTATAATAAATTAACTGGACACACTCATGATAGAGAGTTCATTTCTCCAGAAATTATACCCACTTAAAAGGTTGAAAATGTTATTTTAAATAATAAGTAGGACAAAACGAAAGTTGTAAGAGATTTGTAGTCACGATATATTTTTGCACGTGAACACTTGAATAAACCAAATACCGTGAAGAAATTTGATAGCCTTAGAATTATTCTATACTTTCTAGTAGTGTGTTTTTCTAATTTAGTACAGGTATGTACTAAATTAGAAAAACACAAGTTAACCACAAGTTACCACATAAGTTAGGTGCCATGCCTTTATTATTTGCTAGTATTTTTTTGTTTTAGTACTTAAGTTGATTACTTCTATGCGACGGTAGCAAAAAAAAATATGATCTTCAAATAGATACCGACATCCGGTTTGAAGGACCATTACAGTATTTGACTTATGCTAATTTGATACATGTCTTTCTGTCCTTATAATTATCCACCAACTCTTATTCAGTTGTAAGAAAGTGTAGCATGCCAAGAGCAAAGGGGTACCAAGTTAAAACAGTGGTACCGTTTTGGATTTAATTTTGAATTTAGAATCTTCTAAACAAACTGCTGACTAATTCATTATCTGCACAGACTAAGCCGTTCCTTTTTATTTAACACAGATTAATTTAAAAAAAGAACATGATTATGTTTTTGGAAAGGAATCTAGTCTATATAATTAACATTTGATGTCTTCGTTTAGCTTGAACAATAAAAATATCAACGAAAGTTTTTTAAAGCAATTAACCGTAAGCACGACCAAATATGTAATAACTAAGATGCGATCAACAAATTATATTGTTATTAAAATTTTGCCAGTGACCTGTATTGCTCATTTCATTCACGAATTATTTGCTATAGCAATTAAGGCATAAATCGTGACTTATTATTTCTATTTGTATACTCTATAACGCCCAAGGCTTTCATAAACAATATTGTGATGGTGGTGATAGCTTATTATAGGTTTCAATTCACTTTCAAATTCAATATTGTAATGAAATAACAAACAGTCTTGTTGGTCTTTAACTCGACATAATGCTATCTATTGGGTACACATTTAGTGATTATCTGCCTGACGTCAACTTAGTCGCCTTTTACGACACCTTGGTAAGATAGAGGGTGGTCTTTTCTACTCAGCCGGATACCACACGGCGGGTCAAGTTACCTTAGTCGCCTTTTGCGACCACCTCGGTATAATTATATTATATTTATATATACACCAGGTACTTTTTAAATTAAGTCCCGTATCTTCATTTATAATTCCATCAAGAAATTATTCTATAAAATGACATTTCTATTTGCGAAACAAAAAACTTAAGTCTTATCAGCAAGATTTACGTTATGACTCAGTCATCGTGTATCAGGTGCGATTGTAAGCTAAGAATATTATAGCACAAAAAACAACTAGTCATTAATTACAAGAAAACTCATGTTACCTTACATAATCTATGTTATTAATATTAATATATTTTATCGAACTGCAATAACTTTTTCATATTATCGACTGTATAATGTTATACAATGTGGTAGATACACATTTTTTGTGTTACACAGTTTATTAACTGATACATTAGGTTTTTTGTGTCTAGAAAACGTTACAAGGACATTAGCTGCAGCTGACTGTTATCTGATATCGTGAATTTTGTTATCATATTACAGGAATACGAAACCTTTTCAAATAAATGTAAAACCCCAATACCTATAGTTTACGTTGTAGTAATTGAAATTATTATATTGAGGATAATTTAATGCCTTTTAGAATTTTCTACAGAAACCTTTTAGACTTATCTATAAAAAAGTTAAAATTAGGTGTAAGCAATATTCTTAAATATTAACCATATTTTACAATTGAAGGTTATTAGAATAAATAAATATAAATACAACGGTTTAATCATCAAAACATCGTGAGGAAACCTGCATATCTCTAGAGAATTCTGGATATATGTGTAACCTACCAATCCGCATTGGAGCAGCGTGGTAGGTCTTAGCTCCAATACTTCTCTCCATAAACCGAGAGAAGAGGCCTATTCCCAGCAGTGGGAGAGTAATAGGCCGCTAATTTACTTTTACTTTTACATGCGATAAATTAAAAATGCCAATCAAACAAAAGTTTTAATTGAAAAACTCATTGATTCCTGCTCGTGGTTTGCACCCGTGATTACCTCGAAAGATTCACACGATCTTACCACTGGGCTATGACAGCTTATAGGATGATTTAATATACTAAAATACGTTATCAATTTTAGCGGTAATAAGTAAGGTGAATGTCTAAAAACTCAGAAAAAGATGATAAGCGCTTTCTATTGAAATTGAAATCATAGCATATTTGTGTAATGAATAGCAGATATTTCGCTTCGTGTGTTAAATTTGATAAATAAACTTAACAGTATGCGTAAAATAAATTTGAATGATACGCAATAAATTGTATATGTACAAAAAATTTAATGATATCATTATATTAATTCACTCGATAAACTAAATAATAACATAGACTAAATAATAAAGTAGACATTGCAATATGTTTGATATGTCTATAGTTAAATAATAAAAATAGAATAAATATACGGGACAGTTAAGTTAACTTAAAACTTGTGTTATGGGTGAAAGACAATTGGTAAATACACCATCGTAATCGTCCTGCCCTTATTCTATTAAGTGGTCTTATTAAGTGGTGTCGACACAACATGTTATAACATGTTGTCACATGATTCGGCTAGGTATTTTACGACCGGCCGCCTGCCTGACGTCAACTTAGTAGCATTTTACTACATTTTTTACGACACCTTGGTAAGAAAGAGAGTGTTCTTTTTTCCTCTGCCGGATGCCACAAGTGAAGTTCAAGTTACCAAGTCAGGTCAAGTTACCTTAATCGCCTTTTGCGACCACCTCGGTAAGAAAGAGAGTTGACTACAACAAGCCGGATAACTGGTAAATACATACATATATAATTTTAAAATATATATTTAAATACATATATACAGCCATACTCAAAAACCATCAAATTGTTTATAGAAAATTTACTCTCAGCGAGAACCGAAATAAGGTCTTATATTATCGCAAATAGGGCCTTCTAAGATGAAAGAGCTTGCCTATTAGATGCGTATTCACGCTTGTTTTAATTAGAATAAGAGAAGCTAATCTTAACGTCTCCATCTGTCGTGTCAACCCTAATTTGCCAATAATTCTACCAGACTCTCAAAATGATTATGATATTGAGATAAAATCAGCTGAACTTAGAATCCGCAACGGTTATAAGGTAGCAAGATTGTGCAGGGATTATTAGCAATGACAAATGGATGACTAATATCCATAAAAGTGACTTATGGAGTAATGGTAAAAATTCCGCAACCAATTTTAGCTTTGCCATTACAGCAGTTTAAAAACACTTTTAAAGAGAGACTGATACGAAAAGCCTACTACTGTTGAGGATAATTTGGACGATAAGAATGCGTGCATATAGCTACTGTCTGACAAAATAGTAATGACTTAATTTAACTAGTTATAAGTATTATGTTGAAAAGAGCAACTGCCGAGCTTCTTGCTGGCTCTTCTCGGTAGGAACAGATGTCCAAACCAGCAGTAGAATTGACGATTCAAAAGTACTTGTTTACAAAGTTTATTTGAATAAAGAAATTTTTAAATTTGAATGGAACATATATGAAGTTGTTCTTTTAAATATCTATAACTACCTCTATTCTTGGCACAGAAATTTTAACGTAGAATTTTTGGCGTACCAATATTTTTTGCGCCAGTCTCCGAATCGATGGGTTTAGTTTAACTTTTTGGCATGCGAATGCCATGAACTGCATTTTCGGAATCACTTTCAGATGACCATTTTCGGAATTGAATGCCTCATGAATTACCCGCTCGGGTAATATCTTTTCACTCCATTGATTTGTCAAGTTTAAGACTTTGGATTACTGTTATGATTTAAAATCGTTTCTGTTGAACTCACAATTCGAAAGATTACTTTCAATTAATAATATGGGTTATATCAGGATTAAGTTGACTGTATGAAAAACGACAATCGTAAAGTAAATGCATTATCAAATATTAAGATTATTTTGAGGAGAAAATTTACAAATTCGGCTTTTGTAATTACTAATCATAAGATTATTTAAAACTATGATAATTTTTTTGCTCTTTTTTTATTTACAACAAAAATGCACAAATTATATCTATTAATATTACTTACACGCTAGGACTATACAAATCATGCCCAAGTGTAATAGTCCCAAGAATGATGGCAGCGTTTCCGCGCTGAATCCCTAAGCTGATTCTTTGTCCGAAAAAGGAGCCAGCCCTGTTGTCATCTGAAGAGGCAATTAACCGAGGTGTTAAAACGGATAGATTTTTTTTTACTTTGATTCCATGGCCCTAGGGTCTCGACTGCAAACGGCACAAATATATAACTCTCAATCAGAGATGCATACTTCCGCGGTTTGCCGGATTCGGCCATTTCCAATGCAACTCCATAACTATGATACATAATATAAATCTTTTTTGTATAAAACATTCGATCACTGACTAAAATCAATTAATCTTCATCATAGCTACAAAAGAATGAACCATCTAAGCAGTCTTCAGCCCAATAACTATACATAATAAAGGTTAGTGTGTTAATTACCAAAATTATATTTCATCAAAGCGTTAATGATGAAGGCTTTTATCATTTGGGAAGTCATAAATATAGTGAAGTGTGGTTCGATGCAAGGAGAGTTCTGTATCTAAAAACATCGGAAACCAGTTATTATAGGTTAAGTGCAATAACTTAATATTAGTTAATAAGTGTTTGAAGCTGGCGTTTCAATAAAATAGAGGAGGGTTCATGAAAATTTCTAGAAAATATTATATTCTTTGTTTATGTATTGTTAATGTACTGGCTATACTCAAGATGAACGTCCGTTTTATACAAGGACTTTGAAAAGTCTATTAAAATCGTTAATACAGCTTGTGTTCTAGGAATATTTTTATAGGTAGTATTTGCTTAAACGTTAAGTAGTAACAGTTAAGTAAAGGGTGACCGAGCCTTGCTCGGTAATTTTTTAAATTATATAAAAAAAATTCAATGAAAAAAAATAAAAGAAAGAAAAAAGCGCCGTTGACAGGGACTCGATTCTGTGACTAGAGATATGCAGGTTTCTTCACGATGTTTTTCCTTCGTGTGATAAATTGTAATTATCAATAAGACACATAGGTTATAACACATTGGTGCCTCCAGGGGTTTGAACCCGCGGCCTGGACTATCACAGCTTCAATATTTTTTAACCATAACAAAAGTGCACAACGACACTAAAAAAGATTTCACTTCAAAAATTAAATATAAAAAGTAAAAAATAAACTATAAAAGTCATCAATTGATTTAAGTTCACATTTTACATTAACGCAAAAATTCATTCACGACTCGCAGAATTAGTTTATTACACGTTTGCGGAACTCCAACTACCTTAATGCAGAAGTCTTGTTAATTGCACAAGTGAACCCAACAGCAGTATATGATAGCTATAAAAAACTATTTATGTTCAATAAACATACAAGTACCTTTTACGACTCACACCCAAAACCACGGTGTTTATGTGGTTTATGCTGCTTTCGAATTTATTGACGTTTTATGTATTTCTTAGCAATCTATTGTTCGTATATTGAGGAAACGCATTAAGAATGCTTAAAACTAATGTTATACTATTTTATATTCAAACTAGTTGTACCTGCTTTGGCCACGTGGAAATAAGTGTAGTTAATTGAAATTTTGATCCTAAAAGTAGTTAATGTGAGTTAACCATAACAGACGAGAGACTTTTTAGTAGTATTTTTGTAGATCTACAACTCTCTAGTACATCAGAAAAGTTTTAAAGCTGTGCGACTTCGTCAACACCTATTAACTAATTACTTTTAACCTAAGCCTTCCGGAAGGATGTTACGTAGTGCACTTCGTTTTAGCAGAAACCGTACCAAATTCATTCAGTAGATTTTGAGAAAATCGATCACATACAGACAGACAGCTTTTGGAGACTTTGGGCGGTATTTGGAAAGCTACGCGAGATCTTTTCGTCCAAAATACCTCAGTGTCTGAAGATGAAGGTCTTTGAACAGTGCGTATGCCAGTGACTTATGAATCCGAAACTTGGTCACTGACTATAGATCTCATGGAAATACCCAGAATTTCCCAGCGGGTGGTGGAGCAATGTAGTATCTACGAATGTAGTATCAAATCAGAAATGAGGAAATCTGTAGAGGTACCAAAATTACTGATACAATTTAGTGTGCCACGAAACTAAAGGGGCAATGGGTGGGCAAAATTTTACTTATCTTAAAAATATATATTTTTGATGTGAACTTGAGAACAGTTATACCGCCAATAGTCGGCCGCCAGAGCTTCATTCAGTTTATTAGCAGGGTGTACGACATGCAGGTGAGGTTGACATTTGAGGAAACTGATTGAGATCAGTCACCCTTACCTTGATCGTTGGGTTTGGCGATTCCTTAAAGAGACCTATGTCCGGCAGTGGAGGTCCTTTGTTTGAAAAAGAAGAGACAAGAAGACTCATAACTAAAATGTGGGAGGAGGACAGAATTTAAAATAAGAATTAAAAAGAAACTTATTGCCAACTTACGTATACTTGTGACTACAGAAAAATTACGAAATTGTAATCCATAAAAATAATCTTGATTTATTTAACTGTAAATAAATTGTAATCTCCGATTTATTCACCGTATTACAAAATCCATCACGTTAGAAGCAGACGTCGAAACAGATTAAGACGTCAATACAACGCGCGTGATTTGAAGTTCAAAGATTTTTAGTTTTAACCTTTATTCCTACAAGCATAAAGCTTTTTACAATATTATTTATACCTGTGCTAGTATGTGCAATGATACAGATTGCATTAACTTGATCGTAAGCTTCACTATCATGCCCTTAAATAGATAAGTACAGGAAATTAAACATCGAAAGAACGATAACAGAGTTCAATATGGGGAAGCCTGTTTAGAAATAGGCCATGATATTTTATGATTTTATTTTGTGTATACTCTATGACTGTAAAGGCGAGGCTCCATTATAGCGTTACATCGTCGCAGCGACGTCTGCGTTGTTCATATATTTTCTTAATAGCAATCGCCAGTGGCTTCGCCCGCGTGGAATGATTTAAACCGTAATATAGTATTTTGATAAGCATGGGTTAATCTTAAAAGCTAGACATATGCTGTCGCGGACTTTTATTTAGAAATTTTAGAGGGGAACAATTTTGTAATACATGATGTTTTAATAACTTTCACCGTTTACTTAGCGCACGCAAGGAAAGATTTAAATATTGCCGTTTTCGTAATATTTTTTATCGCTGCTCCTCTCCTATTAATCTTAGCGTGATGTTCTATATATAGTCTTCTTCGATGACAATGCGTTGTTCCGTTACGACGAAGCAACGCAACGTAATAGTGGGGCTTCGACCTAAATATGAAATATTAGTCTACTGCAACGTCATTTAAGTAGGTACAATCATTGATGCAATGTATTCTTTCGCTGTTCTTCTAAAAATATGTTACCCCCATGTATATGTTTTGTCTCACTTCTAAATCTCAAAGCGTAAAGGAATGTTCTATCGATTTTGAGTCACAAAAGCAATACCTATCATTTTGTTATTCTGCTAGGCCAAGAACTGAATGCCACACAATTTCTAAATGTGTACTTTCTACTAAATACAAATACAAAATAAGAATCACTCGCTTTAAACTTGTTATCTTTGTGTTAGCCAGTTAGCAAATAGTAATAACCACAAAACAACACCATAAATAATATGAAAGAAAGCGGTACAGTTTAGAGGAGCTTAGAAAATTGTAAGAATAAGCAAGGCACTTATGTTAATAGCTAAACCCCGGGCAGTTTCAAAGTAAAAGATTCCTATTTAGATATAACTTTACGCAATAAGTCAGTGAAAGCAAAGCAAAATGAAGGGTTTGAGATGTTTAATACTTTATACTTATTACTGGATTTCTCTAAAGGTCTGGGAAAATAATTTATTTTGAATATCTATAAAAGACTTTCCACACGAACACGTGATCGCGAAAACGCAATTAAATACGTTATCGTGCTTGTTAAACCCAACATGAATACACAAGTCTATGAACATAATATAGTCATTAGGCACATAAAAAACAGTCTAGACATATGCGCTCGTTAAACAGACGACTGTATGTTTTAACCAAGCTTACTTCTGACTTTGTTAAGGATAAAGTTCTTTGTTTTAATTTATTTTATAATTTTACGATTTCAATATAAAACTATCTAGCACTATAGAATAGAGAGAGTTTCTACACAGAGTTAATATTGTTTAATTTACGGCAAATTTCAAATTTCGTTAATAGTTAATTTAGCCGAAAGTACGACTTAGTATAACTTGATCAGTAATTTATAGAATTAGAAATTTCGTCGCGGAGAAAATAAAAGTAAAATTATTTTGCTATAATATATAATGGATAATAGCGTGATCATTTTATAATTACTTTTGTATGTGATCAATCCAAACGTTAAGTAATTTTTATCAAATATACTTTTCGGACAGTATAATAAGCTTTAAATAAAGTAATAAATCTGGAATCTTATTAGACCTTAGTAAATATTTGAAATGAAATGAAATGAAAATGAAATGAAATGAAAATTATTTATTTCTTCCCCATGTGAAACGAAGACTAAATGTAGCTTATTCTAAATTTCACATGACAAAGAAAGGGCAACGGCTCAGTGTACGCCACATGTCACAACAGAAAACTGAGGTGACACACAGCACTGGTTTTCAGCCGCGGCTCTTTGAGTGTCATCCCGAAAAACATTTACTAATACTTACTGCTACTATGAAAAAATAAAAATAAAAAATATACATATATATAAATTATGCAACGAAAAAACTTGATAACTATTGACTGAAAAAACTATTTGATGTGACGGTTCATCGACGGTTATGTTGTTTATCTGTCATTTGCGGTTATCGCTGCTGTCTCGCTTAATCGTGTGAAGCAGCTTATGCCATTCTATTACTCGTTAACGGTGCATACATTGGATGCAATGTCGGCAGTCAATTTATTACGCAAAGGTATCGGGAGTCCATCTGGACTTGCTCGAAGTACAAATGGAGACTTGTGAGACTATCTATTGTTGGTACCAGTTTGAAACACAATGGTTACTTTGATGATACCGTAGAAACGATACTCTATCGATAGTCGATTGTGAACGATGAAATTGTGAATTAAGTACGGAATCCGAAATTTCTTTTAGTATATCCAAAAGGATAAATTTATTTTAGAATTTTAACTTATGGTGAAATAAACTATTGTACTAGGTGCCTTCATATTTGCTATAGAATCAATGGAATGTTGTTCTGAATTAGATGAGTCCAGAAATTATAAACGGGAACACAGGACTTAAAAAAAGCATAGATTTGCAATTTATGCTTTCTATAAGTCCTTTTTAAGTTTCGGTTCCCAGATGTAAGGAATGGTCTAAATACGATATTTCAGCTTAATATTAAAAATGGTGACAGTTATATACACGGAATTTGTCCTTAAGGATTTTCTCTTTTGCTTAACTTTGTGGCTTAGTTTTGAGATAAGTTAAGATATTTTATGGATGTCAGTTAACTTCTTAATTAGTTGAAGACATTAAAGTCTCTGTAAATGTTGCATATTTGTGTATCGCTTGAAATAGTTATGGGACCTAAATCCAAATAAATGGAGCGTAACATAAGATTCAAATCTTTGAAAGCCAAATATGTTACAATTTTTTTAAAATTTATTGGTATAAATAGGTGCATCAGTAGTGCTATAGAAATTAGAATAAAAAGGCATTACTCAGGTGTTGATTTTGGATAGGTAATTTTCAAATGATAAACTATAACTAGGAAAAGCATTTGAGGAAGAAAGTTCGACTCAGATTCCATTACCGCTCTCTATAAGACGTGACTATGATTAAGTGCTAGTCTATTATGAAATAAAAGAGCTGTAACAAAAAAACGAAACTAAAGATTAAAATCGCCCCATTCTCACTAACTTTTACACTCCAAGTGTAAGTTATACTTAATCAGATGGCATTATTTCTTTTTGATCACGTTTGAGGTCAAATCGTGAAAGACGCCGCCAATAATCTTTGAGGAGGCTTGTTGAGAACAAATTTATTAGCAACAATATCGCCTTTTAACTGCCACGTACCGTGAAATGAAATAATGGACGGACGCACGCATTCACCGTAGAAACCTAAGGCAATTTATAACAGTATATGGCGCCGTGGTGAAATAAAGTAATAGATAGAGTACTATTCATTGTGTTAACGGCACGTAAGAAATTTACATCATCACCTTGTATCGTATGTTATTAAAGTAGTTAATAAGCTTGGCTTGGACGATAGTTATGAGCGTGTGTTGAGTTCTATCGATATTAATCTAAAAGATTTTGTCTCAAGATTTTCTATGAAAAGATAGGACCATCATCATCTTCCTGCCCTTATCCCACTCTTAGTGGGGTCGGCACAACATGTTATAAACATGGTGTCACATGATTTGGCTGCGTTTTAACGACCGGTCGTCTGTCTGACGTCAACTTACCTCAGTCGTATTTTACGACACCTCGATAAGAAAGAGGGTGGTCTATTCTACTAAACCGTATACCACATGATGGGTCAACTTACCTTAGTCGCCTTTTACGACGCCTCGGTAAGAAATGAGGCTGGTCTATTCTACTCAGTCGGATACCACACGGTGGGTTGACCTACCTTAGTCGCCTATAACGACACCTCGGTAAGAAATGAGGGTGGTACTATTCTATTCAGCCGGATACCACACGGTATGAACTGATGAGACCATCATTGATAGCAAATATAAAAAACCTTTCTAGAAATAAACATCCAACACTCAAGCCATTTCTTTTCATGTTAATAAATAAATAAATATAGGTACATGAAATAATGTATATCAACTCCTTTCATTAATGAATTCGTAGAAATATTCAATCCCTTTCTCAATTCGAAATGTCAAAGGTTATTTGCGTAAAGCACAATTATATTTCACTTTTCGATATAAAAACCGATGACGTTTTAAAATTTCGTATCAAGACCGGACTTTGATTGGAAAACTTTTCCAATGCTATATATTTTGTAATAACGCAGAAGAGTGTCGAATGTTTATATTTTATAAACCGAAAACCATATCAAAAAACCGATTGTTTTACTTTCAAAGTGGCAAGAAATGGCTTTAAAATAAGAAAGTATTTTAAACCTCAGTATTTCTAGTAACTTTAGCAACCTAATATTTCTCAAAACTTATTAAAGGAACATTGCACATGTATCTATACATATACATATCATATATATAAAGCTGAAGAGTTTGTTTGTTTGTTTAATTTTTTGAACGCACTAATCTCAGGAACTACTAGACCGATTTGCAAAATTCTTTCAGTATAATATAGTCCATTTATCGAGGAAGGCTCAGACTATATAACATCGCTCTAAGATGAATAGGAGAGGAGCAGCATTAAAAAGTGTTACGAAAACTGCAAAATTTAAAGCTTTCTTTGCGTGCCCTGAGTAAACGGTGATAAAAAAATCTCATCAGTCAAAAATCATGTATTATAAAATTATTCCACTGTAAAAGTTTTAAATAAAAGTCCGCAACTGTATATGTCTAGCTTTTAAGGTTAACCCACTTTAACCATTTCTTATAGTTATCAAAAGACTATATAACGGTTTTAACCTTTTCACGCGGGCGGAGCCGATGACGATTGCTAGTGTTTTAATAAGCGGGGGCAGATAGGTTTCTGATTTAGAAAATTCTTACTACGAACGTATACTCAATATGACTAATGGTCGCCATGTTCAACACCATAGTTAGTGGTAACGTTGCATGCATTTAGCAGTGGCAACGTTTATCATGCTTTATCTTATTCGCTATTTTTGCATTTTATGCATCATTGCATTTATGCATTTCATGCATAGCTCAATAGTTATGTTTATGTTAGATATTAAGTAGGTAGTTTGTCATAATTGTTAATTGTCAGTCTCGCATTAAACGCATGAACGATACGCCGTCTTTTATTTGTCAGTTTACATAATGAATTATTGCATTTAGCGTAAGAGGAACTTCCGGGTGAAAAATTCACGATGTTCATTTCAAATGCTATTACCTATTACATCCGAATCTATTTCGAATGATAGGCTTAAGTCTCATCTTCTAAGTCTTTTAAGTGTTTTAGGGCTTTTTCATTAGAAATTGGACATTTAGCGATATTAAGTGACCTGGTTTCAGCTTTTTCGCAGATTTGCAACTTTTTAGCGCTTTTTGGAAAAATCTAAAAACGACTCGAATATTCAAGTTCTTTGCGACACAATATAAAAACGCAACACAGACAAAACCACGGACGCAAACTTGTATAATATAAGTTACTAGGGTTTCTTCTTTCTTAGGGAATTAGACTTTTAGCGATATTTAGTGACCTGGTTTCATCTTGTCGCAGATTTGCAACTTTTTAGCGTCTTTTACAAAATTCTAAATAACGACTCGAATATTCGAGTTCTTTGCAACACATAAAAACGCGACACAGGCAAAACCACGAACACAAACGTGTATGATATAAGTTACGTCACCAGTCGCTTGTTAAGTTACGTCACATTTCTGATTACATAGTTACCAAGTTAATTTCACCTCTTTCAAGTGCAGTTTATCAATTTACGACACCTAATTATCGCTTTCTGTGACAGTTGCACCATTTAATCATATATATTACGATATAATTTTTTTTTTGTCAACCGTACCGTAACGATTTCTTGATTACATATAAACCTTTTTCATTTCAAGTTAAATGGACTGTAATTGGTTACGGATACATTTTTGAAAACTTCTTTAACACAGTGGTTATAATTAGAAATTTCTGTTATGTAAAGTGTGCTTTAGTTTCCAACCGAAATTAAGTATAGGCAAACAGTTTAACTCAGTCCTCGCGTGGAAAAAGGGCGCGGAGGTAGGACATGAATGGGGACTGAGGTAAGTTCGGTCACCTCTTGTATATTGCGTTACAAACGCTCGCCTCAGCCCACGTTTATCTCCGCGACTTATAACCCGCACGCGAGGACTCAGTTAAACTGTTGGCCTATAGCAAATGCCTTTTATAAGGCTTAATACGATAAAATAGTTAGGAAAATCTTTGTGCAGTAGTGTTAGTTAGGTGTGTTGATGGTGCAATTTTTATTGCATCTTTTTCTCACATCCTTTAATCACTGGATATCAGAAACTCTACTATTATATTACAAAAATAATAATAAAATTATTTAGATATAATCCACGGTGAAACAAATATCACAAACTCAAAGTTTCGCCCAAAGGATAATAAGGAAAAAGTCTCCACGACAAAATCGAAAAACATCAACTATAGCTGCTAATGTTTATTACTGAAAATCTTCTGTAGATACATATAATGTTAAATCAGAACATTTTCATATAGAGGATATGAAAATTATATTATTACTAGTAATATCCCGCGGTTTTACCCGCGTAATTTTTATTTTTTTACACCTAATTACATTTTTATAACATTTCCCTTTTTTATTCAAAATGTTGCCTTTGTCGCTCAGTAAAGATGCAGCTTTCCAATGGTGAAAGAATTTTTGAAATCGGTCCAGTAGTTTTTGTGTGAAAACATTACAAACATACATACAAATTTTTCTGTTCATAATATTAGTATAGACACAAGATCATTTAAATATCCCGAAAATTTATAGATAAATTATCTATAAAAATGTATTCAGATATAATTCGTAACAATTATAAATAGACAAACCGTAAGATATTAATACAGATAAGAATGAACGAAATTAAGTTTCATTAATCCCATACTAAGAGCGGACGTCTCGAAAGGCAATCTGTACTTAATTGTGTCCCTCATAAATCTTTAAGATGCAGAACTTATAGTTGGACAAATTACTTTAGATTGCCACAGGATAATGTGCCTTTTCGACTACGGCCGAAGGCAGTGTGCTCTTGACAGGAAAATAGAACCATCGAGATGGTATTTCAGGCTAAATAATGCCTTTACGTTTAAAATTCACAATGATAGGGTATATGTCTTTATTCCCCGTTGTTAGACGAAAAATTTGTTATTATAAAGAGAGAGATATTTAGATATGTCGCAATCAGCTCCTTGTTTTTCCAGGTAGACGTGTATTTTTTTTTATAAAGTGAAATAAATGCCTTTTACCCGGTAAAACTGGTCAGTGTACATTGACCGTGGCAATTGCGGTCGTTTTGTGATCGTTTTTCGACGTTTTTCAGTATCAAGGCGCCAAATAATCGCCTGATAGAGATGTAGGTGGAAGCCAGTTTACTTCACCTTTCTCCAATTAAGACTTAGAAAAACGCTTAAAGAAAGTAATACTGTACTCTGTAAAAGCTGTTATGGCTCTAAACATATTGTCAATTGGAATAAAAAATATACTCGTATGTATTTAAATTGAAATATAATTTGAAAAGTAATAATAGAATTTATATATAACGAAGTCTATTTCGGTACGACAACGGCCACAATAAAAACAATTTCAATTAGCGTGGGATCCAAATGCTATCACAGAGATATTTAATTTTGACTGTGAAACGACAGATGCTTTTATCTTATAGTAACTTGCTTTACGATTTTACAGCTTATTGCAAGTACATAAGCTTCTATATCCTTTGCACAGTGTTGTCGAAACTGCTTGCCTTTTTATGGTTTCCTTTTTTTATACCATTAACAGGTAGTAATACGTGACGCAACCAGTATATCTTGTATTGTTGTTTTCTTCTCAATATCAGTGAAGTTTTTAAATCATTTGTTATACCTGATCTACTATTCTCAAGTGTTTACAATAAAAACAGTTATATTGAATTTACTTAGTTCAATTACTTCTGCTTCGTAAACTGCATAGCTTTATATTGAATCAATATACTAATATTTAGCGGCTTATTAAACAAATAAAAATAAAATGTAATAAGCCTTTGTAATCTCTGATAATCAAATTCCCTTTATTTTGAAATTTTCCTGTGCATTTAAAGTCAAAGTTTAGGAATATGTAAAAATAATAATTATTTATCGATTTATATCTCAGGCTCAATATAAATAACTATAAGATATTTCTTAATTGGAAATTAATATAGTAAAATTAATAGTAATTATAAATCACTTAACAAAATAAACATTCTATATATCAAATTAAATAATAGGTGTTTATAATTTAAATTATAAAATACAATTATATTTATATTTTTAATCGAATTAATTAGAACATTATAGATTCAATAAAATAATTAGTAGTCTGAATAATAATTATGTTTCCGATTTTTGAAACTTCTTATTTATTAATATTATAATTAATTATAATATAAATAAATATAATTATAATTTATTTATATTATAATTATATTTATTATTCTCAACATTATATTTAAATAATATTTAAAAAAACTTTAAATTAAAACACGTAATGACATAGTTTCGTTTTTCAACGCAACTTCAACGGGTGATGCGTTCTATATTTTTTGTCTTGCTCTTTATTGTTAAATGTGAAAGAGAAATGATATTATTCAACACCTACTGATATGTTTCTTGTCTCCCGCTGTTGAAATATGATTTCATTTTAATTAATATTATTACTTGGACAAAGAAACATATGTTTGTAGATTGAAACCAATTTAGTCTTTGTATTCGATAATAAATCAGGATTGAATTATAATTTGAGATTTGTATTTGTCATTAACTGAGTTCAGAAAGCATGCAGGTACTAATGAGTTTCTATTAAAACTTGTGATTAAATTGTTTTTACAATTTATCATGCATTGAAGACAACAGCGTGATGTATTTCCATAGAGTAAGTCGTACCACGGAGTTTTTCGGCTAATATAATATAATATTATATTTCGGAAAACAATTGAATTGAATAAAATATTTTTATTTTTATTTATTTAAGCATACCTACTATTGGATTTAGAGTATTTTTATTTTATTTACGTTAATAATATTCTCTCATATTTATTTTTATTTACATTAATAATACTCTCTCACTCTATGTTTTGAATACCATTTTCCTTCTGCTTATTATCATTCTCCTTTCTTATTCCACTCTAAGTTGGGTCTGTATAACATGTGACATCATGTTATATATGCTGTCACATGATTTGACTAGGCATTTTTATCTACCGCCTGCCTGACGTCAAGTTACCTTAGTCGCCCTTTGCGACACCTCGGTAAGTTAGAGGGTGGTCTATTCTACTCAGCCGGATATCACACGGCGAGGTTATCCTTACGAAATGAATATTTGTTTATTTTATCAAAATCCAAGATAATGTCCACATACTTTTCTATGTCAAAAAAATATCGGGACTCTGGGACATGATTCAATAACGGTGTCAGTGTGTATCATGGTGACCCTACTCATACAATATCAGCTGGTTCGAACGTATTTCGACTTCGTAATACATTTTTTGTAATATCCCCTATATAAAGGGTCAACGAGTGTGTCTGTCGAGACAGGTGTTTGCTTTTGCGTCCGCTGCGTTTTTTGCTTATCGATCGCGATTGTTCGATCTTTTTATGGTTTCCCTATAGCTTTTTCATTTCGTATTCTTTTTGTTATTTAAGTTTGTATGCGTGCTGATGTTCGTGTGTTGCTTTGAATTGGATTTTATTAGATTCAGCAATAATAGTTTTCTATTACATAAAGTTTGTGTTCCATTATAGCCGTGTGGTACTCGGTTGAGTAGAATAGACCACCCTCATTTCTTACCGAGGTGTCGTAAAAGGCGACTAAGGTAAGTTGACCCACTGCTATAATATTATAAGAAAGCAAAATATAATTACCACGTCAATTGCAAAGTCATGATAGGTCGATTGGGTAACGGGTCTCGAATTCACAATACTAGGATCGATCCCAGATAAAATCTTTTTTTTAAATATTTTTTATTGCATTTCTTAATTTATTAAAAAACCCAGCAAGGCTGTCATCCAGGGACTTTGATATAAATACACCATTCACACTAATTCACCCATGATCCCAATGATTCTAAAAATGATGGCTTTCGCGTTGAATCGCTTAACCATTAATTCCTTGGACGAACGAGTGAGCCCTAATAAATAATATTCAAATTCAAAATATTCTTTATTCAAATAAACTTGTAAACAAGTGCTTTTGAATCGTCAACTCTACTGCTGGTTCGGAAAGCTGTTTCTACCGAGAAGAGCCAGCAAGAAACTCGGCGGTTGCTCTTTTAAAAATATAAAAAAAAAATATTTAAAAAATATAAAAAAAATAAAAAACTATATACCGTTACACAAAACGCATCAAGTTCAAGTTCATTGAACTCGACGCTAATTTAGCGAACAAACCACTATATCCAGGTGGGTGTAATTACACCATTTATAGTTTCTAGTGCTAATTGTTGTGTACCGGTTTGTTCTCATAGTGCAACAGCCATCTTTGGAGGTGACGGAATAATTCTGAGTGTAGTTTCTAATAGAGACATGTTTTTTACAGTGTGATACTTTTTAGTTGAAACACTTTCTATGTTGTTTTAGTTTTTGAAATAAAGGAAGAATCGAGTGAAGACTTTTTAAACAGTTTGGGGAGAGCCGTGGAAATGCGTAGCGTATGGGGCCGTTCAAGTATTACGTAAGCAGATTTATTAAAATTATTTACCCCTCCATCCCCCTTGTCAGCAAAATTAAGCAAAGCTCTTACCCCCTCCCCCCATGCTTACGTAAACATTTGTCAATCAATGTATTGTTTTTTTTAATAATGCAATTATAACGTTATAATTATAATAATTAAAAAAATATAAAATTGAAAAATAAGAAAAAAGATTATTTTACTGATATCGTATTCAACATAGAGTAAATGACAAAAATAATATATCTTACTAACATGACAAACAAAATTAAATTTTTGGTACACATATTAAATTCAAATTAACAGTCTTCAATCCATGAATACATGATTCTAACTTTTTTAATGCGTTTCTTTTTAAGCAAAGACAATGTGAGGGTTGCCATTCGTGTAAAAAAGTAAATAACTACCAATAACGTAATTATCATCCAGACTCCCTTACCCCCACGTCATCCAAAATAAGCAAAGGAACCAAATTGCCTGCTGGGAGCTTTAGTCACGTACGCAACATAAACCAACAGAGATACACTAAAATAATGTACCAGAGAATTGTAGATCTACAAAAATACTACAAAAAAGTCAGCGACAGCATGTTTCTATCGCTTATGGTTGACTCACAATAACTACTTTTATGTTCAAAATTTCAATGCAGGACAAACTTTAACTTTGTGGCATACTGATTTCCACACAGACGAAGCCGGCAAAGCCTGGCACAGGTAGTGTATGATAAATTATATTTGTATACGGGCAAATTAAATATAATTGCCTCAGGATAACTTATTTTTCCTTGCACCGCCACCACGACCTATCATCTTAATGCTTATCAGATAAGTGTTTAACTATGCTATCAATTGTGTTATCGGTACGTTGCGATCGTAAAATTACCTTTCATATAGCCGCTTTATAACCGTTTTTGACAGTTTTACAATCATACTTCTGCGTATAGCTGTTCGCGATCTTGCTAAAATATGCACCGCCCGCATCGAGCTGGGGTTAATGTTCTACCCATCCTGTTTTCCCATACGCATGACCTTTGCATTAATTATTATCAAAATATTCATGTCAACGATGATCTTGCAACTATGGTTTTTAAATCATTATCATATCCCTGCCCTTATCCCGCTCTAAGTTAGGTCGGTATAACGTTTGAGTGATTTGGCTAGGTATTGGGACCACTCATTCTTATTATCTAAGTAATCCTCAATAGTATAGTAGGCTTTTTAATAGTGTTTTAAGCTGATTTAATGGCAAAGGTAAAATTGATTGTCGAACTTTATTATCTTTAATATTTAAATGAGTATGTATATATGTTTATGAATATATTGTCAAAAACCCGGAAACGGCTCCAACCATTTTTATGAAATTTGTCATGTAGGGGTTTTGGGGCGAAAAGTTCGATCTTGCTAGGTTCCTGTTTAAAAAAATGTCTTTTTATCCCTGTTTTCGGATAAAAGATAAAATTTACGTTGAACTTAAAAGACAATTATCGCTGTCAAATGTAAAGGCATGGTAGCCCATTTGGGGAATGGGCGAACTAGAGAAGTTAAAATAGTGTTCGAGCCTCACCTGCCCAACTATTTTATCAAAATCTACTATTTTATCATTTTTTTTTCTTTCTTCTTTTTTTCTAATCTTTAAAGAAAAAACCTAGCAAGGCTCAGTCACCCAGATACTAGAATCTTATACAAAAAACAACAAACGACTTTTTAACGTAGTTGAGCAAAGCGCAAAGCAGGAGCAATGTCGGTTCCTACTTTGACTATTTGTATACATCGCCAATCTTTTAATAATTACGTGTTATGCAAGGAAATTAAGAAAATATAACAGACAAAACTAAACAAAAATAAAAACAAAACTTGTCACAAACCAAAATTTCATCCACTCCAATAGAAGCTCAATTCTCACCTCATTTCACTTTGCAGGTTAAAATCAAAAAGGGTCGTGCCTAATGAGCATAATATAAGTCTTTTGAAGTAAATCATTGGACCACACATGATGTTCACAGTTTTGTAATATTCCTATAATCTATTAATGTTCTAAAATCTATGAATATAGGGTATCAAGTAGATGTAGGAACTTATTTGACCCGTAAATTGGTCGGTTTTATCTTTCGTAGTAATAATTTTCAATGTATTTTTTTATAAGCTGTATTCGTGACTTCTTTTGCGTTATATGTTAAAAGACCCTCATATTTCAATATATTTTGCCGGCTGAATTCAAATTGTAATTTATTTGCAGAATCACTTTTTAGAATAAGATGTTTTATATTAATTTTCTAGTAGAAATGTTTCGTCTAAAGGCATGCGAAATTACAAATTAAATTGTGGCTATATTACATTAAAATAATACTTTAATGTGGATTACAATAAAATTTAATATGTAAATTTGTGTCTAAAATGATTTATTAGTTTTATTAATTGAACTGTCAACTCTACTGCTGGTTCGGAAAGCTGTTCCTACCGAGAAGAGTCAGCAAGAAACTCAGCGATTGCTGTATTCAAAATAATACTTATAACTATTTACATTAAGTCATTACTATCTTGTACAGGGACGAACAATATATCCACGCATTCTTACTACTTTTATGTTCAAAATTTCAATTAAATGCACCGATTTCCTACACTGGCACAGCTTGTTTGAATATAAATGAATCTTTAAATGTATTAAACAGGAAATTCAAAATAAAAATAAAACAAACATACAAATGTAACGAAATAAATACATATTAAAATAAGATGGAAATCAGATTGCTAATGCTAATCATATACAATGCCGATTCTTTGTTCGTAGACAAAGAAACTAAAATGCTACAGCTTTTTTGTGCATTTAAAAAGTAAGACATGTTTAAGCATGTCTTATCATGCGAACGCTTGAAGTCATTTTAAGATAAGAGCGATAAAACAGAGCTCTACATAAAAATAATTAATGTATTTGATATATTTATTTCATTAAACAAAACCTGTGGTTATCAATATAAAGGTTCAATAAGTTTAACTTTTTTAAACACCAAGTAATATGTTGAATTTAGCTACCAAAAATGATCAGAAAACTTTATCTGTGATCATACAAATATACTGAATTGTTGACTCAGTCATAGCAGTAGTTAAATATACGATCGTGCAGTCGTGAACGATGGTACTAGGGTTGCCACTATATAGTATCAATATAAAAGAAAATTATTAATATTTTTCTTCATTATATTAAAAAATATATATTCGCACTGGCGAGTGCAGATAAATTTTGTTTACGAAAAAAATACGACGAACTTTTCAAAATCACATCAAATCGTGCGTTTTTTTAACTTTATATTTCTTATAAAATATAGTGTACAATTACCTGAAATGTCGTACAATCCTTTATTTTTATTTATTTATTTATTTACATATTTATTTATTTATACAGTAATCCTACAACGTTACAATTTTTTTTTTTACTTAAATACTATGTATTATAATAATAATAAGGCCAGGAGTGGATTACACAGTGACTATCGGTTATTCGGTTATTATACAAGCTGTGATGGGCCTAGCGGTGCGACCGTGTGAATCTCTAGAGACGATCATGGGTTCAAACCCGGGCAGACACCAATGAGTTTTTCTATTAAAACTTATGTGTCTAATTGATAATTGCAATTTATCACACGCTTTTCGGTGAAGGAAAACATCGTGAGGAAACCTGCATATCTCTAGAGAATTCTGGAGATATGTGTAACCTACCAATCCGCATTGGAGCAGCGTGGTAGGTCTTAGCTCCAATCCTTCTCTCCAATAACGGAGAGAAGAGGCCTATGCCCAGCAGTGGGATAGTAACAGGCCGCTACTTTACTTTTTTTACTTTTTATCGGTTATTTTAATTAATATACGTTTTACAAGGATACAAGATATATATATAGATATAAGGTTTGATAAAAAAGTATTAATAACAACTACTACTAGTGTTACACTACTACTAGTGTTATGTGTGCGTGCGTGTGTGTATGTGTTAAGTACGTCATGGAAACCATAGAGTTAGTATGTGTAAACGAAGAAGAAAAGCGAGGTCTAATACTAAACTCTAGCTTGGTTTATCCTCAGGAACAGAACTCTCTCACACATGTTGTAACATGACTTGGATACGTGGGTTTTTAAAAATCGTCTAGTGATGACACTATCCAGCAGCGTAACAGAATAATAATCTTTCTAGTTAAATCTTACAGCAAGACTCTTTCGCTATTGCAAGCTAAGCTATTTTATAGACGATTATCAAGCCCCTCCCTTGCTTAGTTACGTGATTACCGCGTTTTTGGTATTAAATAACTAAAGAGATGACATTTGACCATTTCCATTTCTAACAACTTTAAGATGGCGCCACAATCGCCGGCGCCTTAATAATTATTTCAAAAGAGTATCTAATTTACTTATTTAAAGATCAATAAGTCATAACTATAGCACTTGATATAAATATTGATTATTAATTATTATACATCACTAGATGTGAAATATTCCTTAGTCTCCTATTAATAGTGCGGTGACATATCCTAGAGTAGGGAAGTAGAGTGTGCCATATTACAATAAAGAGAAAGCAAATGAAGTTAACCACCTATTTCTCTATGCGCGTGCGTTTTAAAATCATTTTAAAGGTATACAAAAACGTTCTAAGTATTTTTTAAATTAAGAACGCGTCATGAACATTTTTCTGCACATGTGTGATTAGACAAAGATAAATATATGAATAAGCTTCTCTAATACTATTTATTGTGACACTCACACTATCAGGCCTACTTATGAAAAGTACCTCTAGTATAATACAATAACTCTATGGTGGCAACCCTAGCTGTTACGGACAAAAAACATTTGAACAAATACAGACTATAGAATGCCACTTTCAAGTCACTCGAAGTTAGTCGTCTGGAAAAAAAAATAGAACCGACAAAAGTACCTTTAAGGGCCGGAAACTCCAGACAGTTTGAGTATTAATTCACTTGAATATGGAAAATTGATTCGAAATTTAAACCTATTGGTTTATAAAGAGGTAAGAAATATTTAAATTACAAGAATGATTTTTCGAAAACATTATTTTGATTTTATTCGACTAGTATGATAATTGCGAAATTGTGTTTATAAAATTTGGTATTTGTAGTACAATATAATAAATTAAGGGTAAGTCAACACTGAAGTCGATGCAAACGATATTTGTGATCGATCTTTCGAGAGCTTAAAAAAGGTTTATTCATTGAATTTAAGTGGTTATATTTTAAATAATAAAACAGTGCGCCTACGTGTGCTTTAAATTTTGTGATTGTTGCTTTAAGTGGCAGAACGTTAAACTTTACAAATGTTTTCGAACATATAAGTCACTTAAAATAAGTACGAAATATCCTGCTATTAGAAACATTATTATTTTGTTTTAAACCTTTTTATCGCTGCTAAGTTAGGCCCACGGATCCATCCACGCAAAGGTTACTTACTTACAGACATCATTCTTGTGCCCTTATCCTACTCTAAGAAGGGCGCAAAATGTTTTCCTCTTTCATTCTCTCCTATTATTCGTTAACTTGTGCGCTACTTGTTATGTGCGTTATACTTCACATCCAACCAGCTTTTTTAGGCCTCCCTCTAGCCACACATCTATTCACATTTAATATTAGTTTGGTCGCATAATAGTCATTTACAGATATAGTTGGATAATAATGATAACCCAAACATACACTAATAGGCTTGCATAAATCTTTTGACGTAAGCCGAAAAACTTAGAATCTACTTCTGTTAATACAGATTTGACTTGACTTTGACACATTATGAGTAAAAAACTTCCATACGTTCATTATAGATGGCGTTTTTTAATGTCCTGTTTTTTTAAATCCTGCTGAATTAACAGGATTTCTACAGCCTAAATGTTACCCCAGTGTATAAGGAATAATTGTGCTAAATTTCATAGATATTGGATCAGCGGATTGCCTGTGAAAACGTAACAAACAGACAGACAGACTTTCGCATTTATAATATTAGCAAGGATGCTCTTGATAAATCTCTCTTAGTTTTCCCGGATCGATCTGATTTTCGTGATGAAGATATTTGCAGGGTTGGAGAGTGACAAAAGATACTGTTAACTTCAAGACTACAGTCCACGCGAACGAAGTTGCGAATAAAAGCTAGTAATAAATATAAATACATTATTACGCCTATTTTTAGCGATTAATTAATATTATATATTAAAAATCAAATAATTATACATGTTCTTGAGATAAATACGAAACTGGTTGCAACCAACCTTGAAATTAGTTGAACAAAAAATCACATTAACGAAACGTGTATGAAGTTAAACGGCGTAAAAACTATCCAAATTTGGGATACAAAAGAAAATATTATTCACAGATGGGACGGAAGAAAGAAAAGTTTATTTATTTATTTATTTTATTTATCGTTTATACATATAGAGAAATTATCCTACCCTTATTCCACTCTAAGTGGGGTTATAAACATGATGTCACATGATTTGGCTACGTATTTTACGAACGGCCGTCTGCCTTACCTTAGTCGTTTTTTGCGACACCTAGGTAAGAAATGAGGGTAGTCTATTCTACTCAGCCGGATACCACACGGCGTTTTGACTGAGCTAGTATACTCAGCAGGTTACCACACGACGGGTCGACTTACCTTAGTCGCCTTTTACACCTCATGGACTTTTTCAAATTCAATTTCAAAAATTTGCTTTATCATATAATCCTTTCATCTTATACTTTCATCGTATATGTAATCAATTATATTGTTATAATCCGCGATAAAGGTAATAGAAAATATATATAATGCTAGGTAATTATAGAATGGACTATTTTTTTTCATAACTGATACATGCAGGATTCGTAAGCGCGTACACTACAAACCTCCACCACCACAATACAAACGCACTGCACACATTCACTCTCACAATCTCAACAATCGTTTCGCTCCGTACCCGAAGCATCATAAGAAGATAGAATCCACGACAAACAAAGCGACGCATTACCCAGTCAACCATACTTATATCGTAAATGTTTCAACCCCCACCATTTATTTTGTACTAACACTATAAACCTCTATTACCACCACAATACACACGCACTGCACACATTCACCACCACAATCTCAACAATCATTTCGACCCGTACACGAAGCATCATAAGGAGATAGAAACCACGACAAACAAAGCGGCGCATCACCCAAGCAAACATACTTATATATTAAATGTTACAACCCCCACCATTTATTTTGCCACCGAACCGAAGGAGAATTTAAAGTACCTTTTAAATTATTCTCTCAAAGCCTGTTCATACGATTCATATAAAAAAAAACATTATCTCAATATTTTTTATCTACATTGTTGAACCAACTATATTTTAATTAATAACACGCCTCAGAGGTCATTAACGAAGCCCAGGCCAACAGATAACATTAGAAGGAATGCATGTCGTATTTAGGTCATCAGTAAACGCGTGAAGAGTTGTGCCCTTAATTGAAGAATCCCATTACAAGATACATATTATTAAGGATATAACACGTCTAAATTGAGAAGGTCATAAACAATTATGAATAGAAACGAAATTTTTATTAAACAATACAATAGTTTAAGATTTTTGGTACGGATGATAGAAATTAACGAATAAACTTTTAAATAAGTGATAAAGTACACTTGTAAAGTTTAAATTATAATAATTTAAAATAAGGTTTTATAAGTTCAACCTTTTTTAGTAAGTATATGTACTTTAAAACGACCCGCCGTGTGGTATCCGCCTGAATAGAATAGTACCACCCTCTTTTCTTACCGAGGTGTCGTAAAAAGCGACTAAGATAAGTCGACCCGCCGTGTGGTATCCGGCTGAATAGAATTTACCAACCTCATTTTTTACCGAGGTGTCGTAAAAGGCGACTAAGGTAAGTCGACCCGCCGTGTGGTATCAGGTTTAGTTGAATAGACCACCCTCTTTCTTACCGAGATGTCGTAAAATACGATTAAGGTAAGTTGACGTCAGGCAGGCGGCCGGTCGTAAAAACGCAGCCAAATCATGTGACAGCATGTTTATAACATGTTGTGCCGACCCCATTTAGATTGGGATAAGGGCAGGAGGATGATGACAATAGTTTGAGATGTTAGGTACAAATAAAAAAAATTAACGAATAAACTTTTAAATAAGTGATAAAGTATACTTAAAAAGCTTAAATAACTTTTTAAGTAATAATAATTTCTTAAAGTTTTAATTAAAGTTTAAAGTTTTAAATAATGTTTTATAACTTTAACCTTTTTAGTATATGTATTTTAAAACGACATCGTTTACGAACTCTTATCTATAAGGATATAATGTGTCTATGAGACAAGAATATATTATTTGTTCAATTGACTTTTTTAATAACCAATATATACACACACAATATGGGAAACTCACTCACAGTAAATTAATATGTGGTTATATTTTTTATTTTTCGTATAACTTGATTTTCCAAATGCTAACTACCATAAAATTAACGAATAGTTTTATATTTATATTATAAATACTACATTCTCTCTTGCAGAAAATATATGTAATATAATTTAAATAAAACATATTTGCCAAAAATAATATAGACAACATGAATATCATAGAGTTCTATGGACGCGCATGAACCCGAGCGCCGGTATAATGACTCTAGCTTAACTCTTCTAAGACTTTGCTTTAGATAGAGATAACCGTACAGGTCCTTTTGAGCCTCGAGCCAGGCAAGATTTATGGTTATTATATTTTTTATAATAAATTGACGTAGAAAGATTTGACTTCTAGCTATTTGAGTTTAGTCCATCAATTAAATATGACAATTATATAAGTTTCACGGTTTATCTATATAATATAAGGTTATGTTTCTGTTTGAAAATAAATGTATCGTTTTTTACGGCAAAGATCCGTTTTGTCGATGAGTTGGTTTAAATTTTGAAACTGCACGAACTCTGTAAAAGGAATCCAAAAATTTATGCGTCATTGATTCCACCCACGTGTTAATAATCGTCTCTTATGAAATGAGATGAAATAAGTTACGTTACAGATAAAAAAATATGATAGTGAACTATAAAATAAAACTAGATAATATAACTATAGAAACGAATCAATATTCTATATTGGTGTGGATTTTATAGGCTCTTCAAGTTTATTAATAATCTTAATTAAATGACACAACCAGATAAACAAGAAATCGAAGCGAAGAACTTTATTTGTCATTTATTAATAGACGTCTAGCGACATTATCATTTTAAGCACGTAGTGTCGATATTTCTACGCAGGCACCTAGATGTAAACATTAAAACCAATTACTGACAAATATGCCAAGCGAAACTTAACAAAAAACTAACCTAGGCAACTGAGATTAATTTTCTCATCCACAGAGTCATCGTCGTTAAAGTATTCCAACTTTTTAGAATTCATTTTCGCACATCACATGAAGTTCACACACTTGTCTGACACAAAACACTTGGAACACACACATAAAACAATTTAAGTTTATTTCAAAAATGGAATCACAACGGTTTTTTAATGTTTGTTTGTGGGCGCGCGCGCAGACAACCGGTGCGGACTGAGTCAACGACGCGAATGGAGAGTGTAGACTGTAGAGTGAATGAGTGACGCATGACGCTCAGTGTACGCACACTCGCGCAACTCCAGCGATAATCTGATTAGTGCCCTTTGCGATTATTGTTCTATTTTCTATAAAGCCTTTGTGAATGAACGATTTATTGTTTTCCGTGTTTAACGGCGCCGAACGCATTGTTTTAGCGAAAAATATTTTCATATAAACGGCAATGGGATGTTATTATAGCAGTGGTATTGTTGTTTATTCAATGGCGGAACGGTTCGGAATTATATATTGAAAATTTATTGTCTTCTATAATATCAGTGTATACTAATTAGGGCTATAATTGAGTATATTTTAATAAAAAAATAATAATATCGTCATTCTCCTGCTGTTATCCCATTCTAAGTGGGTTCGGCACAACATATTTTAAACATGTTATTAGTTGATTTAGCTTGTTATTTAATAACCGGCTGCCTGCCTGACGTCAACTTGCTTTAGTCGCCTGTTACACCTCGGTAAGAAAGAGGGTGGTCTATTCTACTCAACCGGATACCACACCGTGTGTCACCTTATCTTAGTCGCCAAATTATGTGACAACATGTATGTAACATGTTGTGCCGAACCCACTTAGAGTGGGATAAGGGCAGGAGAATGTTGAAAAAAATTATAAAGTTCACCCACTAACTACTTTCCATAGTGACATTAAAAAAATTATAACTTATATTAAATCTATTTGAAGTCGATATTTACACAAAAACTAGGTTACAAAAAAGCTTTCAAAGCAAGTATAAAATCAATTACCAATTCCACGGTATAGTGATATTCTTGTTTTCGAAATTGATTTCAATTATGTTTTTTGTATAGTATACTTGTCAGGAATACGTAGAATATTTATTATTCTTATTTTGACGAACTCTATCTTAAAACATGTTAACGAACTCTATCTATTTGGAAGATAAAAAAGCCTGGATTTGAAAATCCTTTCAGCTTCATACAGGACTACGGTTTAATAATGTAAAATTGAAAATGTTTAAAAGATTGACCGCCGAGTTTCTTTCTGGTTCTTCTCGGTAAGAGCAACATTCCGAACCAGTTGTAGCTTCATTAATCATATTGATCCTTGACGATTCAAAAGTGCTTGAAAGAGCTTATTTGAATAAAGATTGTTTTGATTTGATTACCTAAATAAAGAAGTAACCTTATTTTAAATTGTCATGTAATGTTGCTGTGATTTTGATCCTTCACTATTCATATATATAATTGTTATACACGCGACTTCGCATCGAATTTACTATTAAAATATCCTCAAATATAAAGTATAAGTTTTCTTAAGTTCTTGAAGGAAAAACGTGAATTTTTCTATCCATTATGTTAGTCCGGTATATAAGCTTTAATTGTACCAAATTTCATCAAAATTAGTCTAGTGGTTTGTCCGCAAAGGCGTAGAAGACAGTCTCTCTTGTTTTGGCATTAATAATATTACTATGAAAAATATATTTTTATATTTTAAAATAGCTTTCAAGTAGTTTCTAAGAAGTGTATATGTACTTAGGCTCAATTAAATAAAATAATAATAGACTCATAATATATTAATATCATCATCATTGTCTTACCCTTATCCCACTCTAAGTGGGGTCGGCACAATATGCCTTCTTCTTCAATTCTCCTCTTTCATTCGTCAACTCTGGTGCCACTCCTTTAACATGCATTTTTCACACAATCCATATATTAAAATTAATATATTGATAATATTATGCGAAAGAAATAGCGGCTATTAATAGTACGAAATAAAATGCTTTGTTTGACTAATGTACAGTTAGCCACATTTACGGTCTAGTTTACAGACATTTGAATGTAGCACAAGCCATAAAAGTCCGTTAAAAATAGTTTTATTAACTTAACTACAAAATAACAAAAAATATAGTTCGCTTTGTGTCATTTAAATGTTAATCTTTTTTAATTTATTTATTGTTAATGTTTTACCAAATCAAATAAAACATATGTAGTGAAGTTATTTTACGCTGTGTGGTATCCGGCTAAATAGAATAGTACCACCCTCATTTCTTACCGAGGTGTCTTAAAAGGCGGCTAAGGTAAGTCGACCCGCCGTGTGGTATCCGGCTGAGTAGAATAGACCATCCACATTTCTTATCTCAGGAGGATGATGTAGTGAAATTATTTTGCTATAACTTTGTCATAAGAACAATAAATAATTTTTACTAAAACTAGCAAATCTCCAAGACTTACAAATTTGGCACAATTGAAGCATATTTATCTCACATTTATTATAGAAAAATCACGTTTTTCTTTCGGAAACAGAAAAAAAAAATATTACTATAATATTATAATTTTGATTACAGTTAAAAAAAACTATTAAAGGGAGGCTAATACAAAAAGCCTACTATACTATTGAATATTATTTAAACGATAAGAATACGAGGATATAGCTACTGTTCGACCCTGTGCAAAATAGTAATGACTTAATGTAACTAGTTATAAGTAATTTTTGAAAAGAGCAACCGCCGAGTTTCTTGCTGGCTCTTCTAGGTAGGAACAGCTTTCCGAACCAGCAGTAGAATTGACAATTCAAAAGCACTTGTTTACAAGTTTACTTGGATAAAGAAAATTTTGAATTTAAATTTACTTGAACGAATTAAGTATTTATTTAGAGAGAAACACCTATAATATAAATGTGCGAGGAATAAATAAATAAAAATACTAATAAATACAAAAAGCCTAACTTGACATTTCAATCACTTTTTATAAAAATAATCTAACAGCTTTTGTGATTTACCTGCTCTACACAAGACTCTACAAAAGTTATAAAAAAAGCCTAACATGACATTTATATCATTTTTATAAAAATAAAAATAGTAACAGCGTTTTTGAATTATCTGCGACATCCAGCTTTATCCAAGCTATATTGATATACAGCTCTTTAAAATAGAGCTTTCTTGTATATAATATAATTTAACTTTGCATGGAATCAATCAATAGCAAAACGTGTGAAAGTTTCCGTGTTAAGAAAGAAATTAACCAGTATTGTTGCTATAAATATATCACAAATTTATCAGTTATTCTAAAACAGTTCTTTTTCTTTAGGAAATAAAGTTCAGAAGGGCTTAACAATAGAAATAAGTGCGGTAGGGACGCTCTGAATTGTGATGAGGCACGTTCTGAGAACAATGAAATACAGTGGGTCAGGCCTAGATGTGTATCAGTTGCCATGACCCTTAAGTCCCTAGAAATAAGGGTCGTTTGCAAATTAGGACCCACTTTAGGGTAGAGCCCTTTCGCAAGTAATAATTTGTGTATCTCATTCGCACGCCATAACGTTGATGTTTTAATTTTAATACTTAATTTGGAACTTAATTTGTAAATAATAATAATAAATAATTTTCACTCTATGTGGGGGGGTCACTCTATGTGGGGGGGTCACTCTATGTGGCGACACCTCTGTAAGAAAGACGATGGCCTATTCTACTCAGCTGGTTACCACACAGCGGATCTACTTAGCTTAGTCGCCTTTTACGACACCTCGGTAACAAATGAGGCTGGTCTATTCTACTCAGCCGGATACCACACGGCGGCTCGACTTACCTTAGTCGCCTTAAACGACACCTGAATGAGAAATGAGGGTGGTCTATTCTATTCAGCCGGTTACCACACGGCGGGTCAACTTACCTTAGTCGACACTGACATGCAAGATGCTTATGGTGAATATATACATTTATAATTTTTAAATACAAATACCTACACACCCAGGCTCGAAGAACTAACTAATGGTTTATAGAAAATGTTAGCTCTCGACGGGAATCGAACCCGCGACCCGCGGAGCTTGAAGGTAGGGTCACTACCCACTGTACCACGAGCCAGTCAAATTGTATGCGAGATTGGCTATTGAAGAGGTAATATCTAACTTTTCAAGGCTCTTAAGCTTACACTAAAAATACATTAAGATCCATTAAAACGTAGGTAGCCTTAACGGAAAAATTTCTCCAATTCCATCCGGCAACATCAATTATTTCACATTAATTAAATTTCGGGGCGTTGTCGCAGTAATATGAATACGATATCAGAAATTGATTGGATATCACGTTGTAAATACATTAACAGCTGCCATAAAATTTTGATCGGCCGAAAGGGCGTCCTTCTGAGCCGCGGTGTCAATCCCCTTTAGACATTACGATCTCGATACGACATTTACGACGACTGTTACGAATACATCGAAGCTGCGGATACATTTTACCAGAGTATGACTACATTAGTTTTAGACTTTTGATTTGACGCGAGATTGAAAAGATTTAATTCCATTTTATAATCATGAAGCTCTTACGAAAAAAGACAAAATTAACTCTGTTTGGTTGCTTTTTGTTTTTAGACCATTCAGGCTTGTTACTCCAGCAATAATTAATTCACTGATTAAGTACTTTTGTGTAAATTTTTTTGTCTGCATTTATGCATATACTCGTAGAATGTGTATAATAACCCCCTATGATTTTCGTCTATTTGCTATTTGTATATCAAACCTCACAAATGAAATAACGCTATATTAAAAATCAAATAATTATACGAACATGATTCGATTTTCTAATATTTATCTCACTTAACAGTAAGAAATACTTTTCCAGAGAAGGAGCTTCTTTCTGTATAAGAGTAGAAAAGAATTAAGCCTAATCTCAAGTCACTCGGTTTAAAAGTAAAATGAAGTGACTGAAGCGGAGTACTGTACTGCTGTTGGCTAGCTAAACGCTACTTGGCTTAAAGCCTTTGCCTTATTATCTGTTAGTTGTTTATAGATCTAAGAATCTATGAAAGATTTGTTCTTTCAATTAATAGTTCTTGACAGAGCTTGTACCATCGTAGCGTTTAATTCTTAATTAATTCTTATCCCCTTTCCCCCTATTAAATTCTGATACCTCTCTTATTGGGATCGGCGCAACATGTTATAAAACCATATTGTCACATGATTTAGCTACGTATTTTACGACTGGTCGCCTACCCGACGTCAACTTACCTTAGTCGCATTTTACGACAGCTCATTAAGAAATAGGTTGGTCTATTCTACTCTTATTATCAAAGTAGGACATGTACATTACAATTTTATATACAATCGTTGTCGTATCTTTGTCGTCGTGCTAAAAAGCGTATTATGAAGTCGAAAAGAGAGTAAAAACCACGGATAAAGGCGGCCGGTTCCCACACGAGGCCCTTGTTTTTATGAACTCCAAAATGGCCATGGACAACATGTTTCCCGAACCAATTCCAGACGGAACCACCATATAATTTGGCGTTCCATCAATCTTCGGTGATTCGGAAATGACAAACCACGAAATATTGATGTTGAAAACTATATTTGAGTTTAGGTTAGCTTTGTTTACGATGCAGTTAGTGGTCTCGTAATTAACTTATAGTTTATAGTTTTGAAAATTCAAAGAATTATTTGATTAACAAGCAAAGGTTTTAATTTGGGACAATATTAATATGAATGTTAATGTAAAGTGGGTTATCCGTTCTCGTACTTTATACTTACAGGATAAATACACTAGTGATGTACACGAATACTAAATCAATTTAAATGATCGTTTTTGAATCGTAACAAAACAATAACGATTTAATTTCAAATCAAATTTAATTATATTTTAAGAATTCTAACCTTAATTGTGGTAGAAAAAGGGTTGATAGCTATAATTCAGCAATGCAATGCATTAACTTGCCGGTTACTATATCCATTACTAGCTTCCTTAGAACTAGTAATCCTTAAGATTTTTGAGGTCCTCCGGCCACCTAGTTGGGGTCTAACAACGGTGCTCTTTTCAAATAAAGGAAGCACTCCCAAATCCTTACAATTTGAGCTAATAGGAAAAGGGTAGAATTTAGAATTCGCTGTAAGATCAACCAGGTATTAATCTACGGCAACAAGTTTTATCCGATGAACTTCCCTTGCCGGGCTTAGGTCTGTACATTGTATTTCCATGCCACATGATCTTGTACTGCTTGGATCCAGTGGCTCCCTAAGATCCTTGTGGTTTTTGAAGTTATCAATCTACCTAAATGGGTTCTACCAACGCTGTTTTTACCAGATCAGGGATTTCATTGTCGCGCCTTGGAAACTCTTTATCAATTGGTTTTTCGAATTCGAGCTTCATTTAAAACAAAATCATCCAAACGTACCTAATCGTAAATATACTTTTTTCATAAACTTATCACCTGTAATTTGAATGCGTATTGGCTTTCCAAGAAAGTCAGCCTGCAAGGACATAAAAACCGCGACATCCGGTACGAAACCTATATGTGCGTGATCATAAAAATTATCCATGATATTATTATACTCGTAAAACCAAAGTAAGTTTGTTTGTCCTTCTTCATTATCTGGATAGAGCAATGTATTTTTTTTACTGAGTTGATGAAAGGTGAATATTCTTCTTCTTATTCCTCTCCGACTAGCGAAGGCTAGACGTCATAGCTTGATATGCTGTTCCGTCTCTCGCGAGCTTAAAAAGTTGAGCAGCACTCGTGACTCCAGTTCATTCCCTTATATTGTGCAAAAATGATTATATCTTACGGCTGATACGTTTTCTTCAACTTTGCCCATCATAATAAGCTACAGGAGTCCATACTGTTCATGTCTAAGCACATGACACATGTATGCAACTTTAAAATATTATTTTGCTATAACCCTCGATAAATTTTATCGCAGATGATAAGTTCTCAAAGTAACCTTTTAACAAAATTTCTTGAACCTACTGATAACCGTTGAGGGTTTCCTCGTCTGGAGTTAATGCTGGCAGCAGCATCAGGTCATGCTTAACATAAATATGCATTGGTACTGGATCAGTATGTAAAATTTCAGCTAAATCGGACACCGGGAAGTAATTCAAATTTAACTTCGAAGATTCCACCTTCACATACATACGTGGCATGTTAAATAAAATTGCTTTCAATAAATAAAGACCGTTTTTGTCATATTTTTATACTGAACAATATCACGAGGCACTGTTAGTCTTAAGATAACGATATTAAATATGACAGGGGAAATTATTTTCGTTAATAAATAAAGTGGTGGCATGACAAATTGTCGACGCAGGCGCACCCCGATCTGAAGGTTTTTACGGTCAATCTGATCAACCGAACGGTTGACTTTCACGATCCTCTGCTTTTTGATTGCTTCACGTAATATCTTTGTAATTAATGTATAGTCAACCGATCAGATGCGCTTAATGTCGGGTCACCATGTTTTTTGCTTTCCTCAATTTTTGTAACTGCTTATACACTGTTTAATATCGTGACGTGTTTTTTTTACAATGTATTTTATTTTGCGATGTCAATTGAATGATTTATGTACACTTTATTGTAAATCCGATGAAAGAAAACAACAAAGAGGAGAATACAAATTTGCATGTCACGGCAGGCGGTCTTATTATTGAGTAGCGATTTCCTTCAGACAAACTTACTTAGGTAACTAAAACGTGGAAGGAAAACTTGAAACATCCCAGTAGGTGGTACATTATTCTATACTTGTACTAGAACATATACTAAAGACGACCAATATACGCTTATTATGGACTTAAGTCTTTTCCATAGATAATTAAATTATTTTCTTTTCTATCATCTTAAATAGCTTATGGTGAAAGGTACAAGACGTCGACGTGATAGTGCCAAGGGTTGATGTGGGAGCAGAATTGATGAACTCTTTTCTAGGATAGACCACCTCTTATGTCGATTTAGGTACATTCAACAGTAGAACCTAACCTGTTGAGGGATGGAAAATAAGTTGATAAATAAGGCCCAATATGGTGGCTTGGACGGTGTATTTTTGTTATTTTGAAACTTTCAATAACTGTTGCTAATCTGAATTTTTTGAATAAGTTCTTTACCAAATTATGAGTTTATTAATATTTACATTCCATTATACGATGCTTTACTGTGAAGGAAAATACTGTACCTAAAACCTGATACCCATGAGATATGTGTAACTTATTAATCGCCTTGATACAGAGAGCTAGACATTAACCTATGTCCTTTATTCACAGACCATTTTTACTGGTTAACAATTTAATTTATAAAAAATGAAATATATTAGTCTAAAAATTTTTTCTTTTCTCAAACTCAAACTCAAAGCGTTGATGTAGAGAATTACAGACAATTAACAATGAAAAAGAAACTTCAAGAAAGAAACATACAATGTCACATGCTTGTAATTTGTCTGTGTTTATATCCTTGTGAAATATATAATTTTACTATGGAAATGAACGTTGGGTGTTACTGTGAACGTAAGTGAAATCAGTATTGTTAACGGCACGTTAAAAGCTATGATTGTAGTTTTACAACCGACATTCGTAGAACAGAAATCGATTGGAGCTAATATAATGACTGGGCTTCACGTGTTAATGGGCCTTATTGCGTTGCTTTTCAATATCATTATGAATATTAGGTTTCGTGCACACTGAAGTCTTTCGGACTGCGACACGACTGTCGCAGTATACTTCGTTTAGTCGTTTGGTATCCGGCTGAATAGAATGGACAACCCCCATTTCTTATCGAGGTGTCGTTAAAGGCGACTAAGGTAAGTTGACCCGCCGTGTGGTATTCGGCTGAGTAGAATAGAGCACCCTCATTTATTACCGAGGTGTTGTAAATGGCGACTAACGCAAGTTGACCCACCGTGTGGTATCCGGCTGAGTAGAATAGACCAGCCTCATTTATTACCGAAATATCGTAAAAGGTGACTAAGGTAGGTTGTTCTCGCGTTGTTGAATCTGGCTGAGTATAATAGACCACCCTCTTTATTACCGAGGTGTTGCAAAAGGCGACTAAGGTAAGTTGACGTCAGGCAGGCAGCCAGTCGTTATAAATTTCACACCTTAGTGGCGAAATATAAAAATAGGGTACTCAATGCGTTAAATAATACACCAATATGTATAAGGCTTTACTATATTGTAATGAAAATAGACCCTAGATCATCCTCACCCCTCCACGCTAGGTCACCCTCATTTCCTACCGAAGAGGTTGACCTTGGTAGGAAATGAGGGTGGGTTATTCTATTCAAATGGACACCACGCGGCGTAATAACAAATGCTTGGGATATTCCCGCCGTGTGGTATCCGACTGAGTAGAATAGACCACCCTCTTTCTTACCGAGGTGTCGTAAAATACGACTGAGGTAAATTGACGTCAGGCGGGCGCCGGATCGTAAAATAGGTACGTATCCAAATCATGTGACAAAATGTTTGTAACATGTTGTGCCGACCCTACTTAGAGCGGGATAAGGGCAGGAGAATGATAATATGCTTGAGATATTCTGCAAAACATTTGAATATTTTCAGAAAAATATTTGGCACATATTTGAATAAATAACTTTAACTGAATAACGCAACTTATCGTAGTTATTATATCGGAGCTTAACAATATTGCCTCGATTCACAATATCGCGGCAAGCTGACCTAGTTCGTTGACAGGTGCGTAATACGTTCAAAGATATACTTTTATCTGGAAAAAATTATATTAACATAAAAGCTTTACGCTAGTAAACCTGCAGCACACCTTTCAACACCCTCCAGCCATTCATTGCCACATTGCTTACATGTTAATACATCCTCAGTTAGTCTTATTAAGGTTACATCATCTGCCATTTTTTTATTCAATCCATCCTCCTGCCATTATCCCACTCTAAGTGTCGGGTCGGCACAACATGTTATAAACATGTTGTAACATGATTTGGCTAGCATGATTTAAGTTTAGTACTTAATTAGTTAAGGCCGATACTCCTCTCATTCACATTAATTCACTAATCACATTGGCTGCTTCCATTTCCCGACATACAACCACCCTTTTAGTCCAAACTTTTTTTTTTTTACACCTTTCGGCTTCTCAAAAACCCTCCCTCCAATTATTATCCACTATATCCACAGCACCATCCGATTAGCATCAAATATCATAGTTTATACATAAATTAATTAATTAATTAATTTATGTATAAACTTTATGTTATTTCGGCCATTTATTATTTTATTTTTATGTAATTAGTAGAATAAGTTCAGAGTTCATTATTCAAATAGGCGGGGTGGCGGTGGACGTATCCAATAGCGGAAGTCGTCACCCCTGCCCTATGACGAGTTTGGCCACAAGTTGGGCGTTTCTCGCCAGTGGTAAATAAAATCCCCACAGATAACCACTTAAAAATGAAAAAAAAAAAAACATGATTTGCCTGCGTTTTACGACCGACCGCCTGCCTGACGTTAACTTACCTAGTCGTATTTTTCTACACCTCGGTAAGAAGGAGGGTGGTCTATTCTACTAAACCGAATACCACACGGTGGGTTAACTTACCTTAGTCGCCTTTTACGACATCTCGGTAAGAAAAGAGGGTGGTCTATTCTACTCAGACGGATACCACACGGCGGGTCGACTTATCTTAGTCGCCTTTTACGACGCCTCGGTAAGAAATAAGGGTTGGTAGTATTCTACTTAGCCGGATACCACACGGCTTTTTTTTTAATTATTTAATAGCAAAGTATTATTTGTCTGAAGACCAAAGTCTTCAAACAGTACTTGTTGCCAGTGATGACATATTCAAGTTCAAATTCAAAATATTCTTTATTCAAGTGTACTATTTACAGTACTTTTGAATCGCCAAGTCGTCAATTAAATCGTCATACGAATCTGAACGTGGTGGTATATATATACATTAAAAAAAAATAATAGAGCTAAATCAAAGCTCACAGTATTAGCGTGACATTTCACTGCATCAAGTAAAATTCCTTGACACGGCGTTTAAAAATGGCAATGGCAAAGACTTTTGATTCAAAATATTATCCTTACTACTATTATAAATGCGAAATGCTGTGAAGTATTCACGGCGAATCCGCTCCAATAAAAAAACTTTGCTTGTATTTTAGCCACTGCAGTGATTTGTATTGACCAATGTTATTTTCGAGTATTTGAAATTATATTCATACAGACATATTATTATTATACAGACATATAACAATTATATTCATACATATTATAAAACGAAGTCTCCAAAGCTTCATCTACTGAACGGATTTTTACTTACGATTGCGATTGTAGAGGAAGGTTTAGGTCAATAGAAGGTACATTTCTCGAAAAAGGCAAAACCAATTTTGATGGGACTTTCACTGAAAGAAGAGGTTGTTGAGCAAAAGACATGCTATTTTACCTTAGAATTTTAGCGGTATTGGGATTTATAAAGTAGACATTTTATGACTCACTTATTTTTCACCTAGGAAAAGTCGCAGACACAACTACTTTTCCCAAAGTATAAAATTAAAATTTAGGGATACCAGATTCAATAGAAAACTCGTCGGCCCGGGATTGAACCCGTGACCCCTTTTTATATTTATGACCCACATTCCTGTTCCAGTAGGAGAAGTGGGATTTTTTTACATTTTATGTTAACCAGGTATATAAGCTTCAATTCTATGAAATGTCATTAATATTGGTCCAGCCGATTCGTAAATCGGTATAAAACCGTGAAAGCGTAACAGACCCAAGGACAGAAAGATACGCAAAGTTTCGCATTTATAATATTAGTTTGAATATTTCATTTTTATAAGCAATATTAATTAGTTTATGAGAAAATATAAATCCAGTTTAAAACAAACTAAACAGAGGATCGCGTAAATCTGCCAAAAAAGCTGCTTTTTTAAAAACAAAACCTATGGGAAAGGTCCAAGGAGCGAACGCCCAAAAATGTCCGACCCGCTCGTCCCGGACGGGAGCGGAATTTTAAACAGGACTCCTTTATAAGGAGAGTTTGGGATGCCTCAGATGTATAGAAAAACTCCCGCCTTTGGAATACGACCGCCTTGTGACCTTTAAATAGTTCGAATGTTTTATCAGCTTTTGGTTAACTACTTTGTCTAGAATTTGTATTATTATATAGTGCATGGGTATATTTTTTAAAGAAAGACTTGAAAGAAAAATGAAAAAGTTATTGGGCAGGTGGGGCGGGGCTATTTTCACTTCTTTAGTTCGCCCGTTATCCGCTGAGCTATGCCAACTTTATAATTGACAGATAAAATATTATTTGCATTCTATTCCACATTTTAGCATTTTTAGTGCCCAAAAACAGGGATAACACATTTTTTTTTAAATGAAAACTAGCTAGATCGATTTTCTCAAGACAGAGGTAGACTCCATGACAAAATTTCAAAGCTTTCTAATTTTTTCAAATTCTGCATGTATATGAGAACGAATAGTCTACATTTAGCATTATATCTATTTTATTTTATCGCGGATAAAAAGATCGAAAAGTAATATTTTCTTTAGTTTTGTATGATGTTATTTAAATAAGGATTACAATGTATCTAAGCCTTATTTTGTATTAGGTCACTAAAAGTACGATATACTTAATACTAAAAGTACGATATATCGGTCCATAATTCGATTCAACTTGAAAATAAACACAATTTCACATTGATAATATCAGTATGTATGAACAATTAAAAATGTCAAGGCGTTTTTTATTACCAAAAGGCTTTCTGTCTCATATCTCAAGCGACTCGCGATAGAAATCTCTTGATTTTATGACGTCATCTTTTATACTTTTTCCGAGCCCGTGGTTATTAAGGGAAGATAAATTAGCATGTGATACTCCAAATAGTGTGTGCTCTGAATTTAAATATCAAAATACAGAAATATATATATTTCATCCACAGACGTTGCTTGTTAAGCTTAAGCTTAACTTACAGGCACACAAAAGTAATAATAAATTTATTTTGCTATAATCCGTAATAAAGAAAACAGTTATTATAAATAAACAAACGGATCGCAATAACCTTTGTATAAGGTTCGACGTTTAAAAACTAATTAAAATCTACCAAGAAAATAGTTAATATATGTAGAGTGGACTATCCGTTGTCAAATTTTCTCGTTTGCGATTTGATTGCGATGCGATTTTGTCGTGGAGTCTGATGATGCTTCGGTTGTGGGGCGAAGCCATTGTTGTTTGTGATATTGATCATATATGTTACTTGTGTATTGTGGTGGTGGTGGAGGTTTGTATGTGTTTTTACTTTACATTCTACATTTAGCATTATATCCTAAATGTAGAGTTAAATAATGTTATTTTTTTTTCCTTTTTAGTACGGATCTTCGCAAAGCAACGCCTAATTCTATAAATAATTTACACATTTAAATCAAATTTTCATATTGCAACATTTCAACAAAATACCCATTTAGATAAAAAAAAAATATTATTTCATTTCACAATATTTTAAAATACACACGAGTTTGAGATCTTCTTTTAAGTATAAAGATTGTTGTTGTAGTTCTCGCTCCTCCATACATACTAATTGACAATCATTTTCCTAGGTAAGGTTGTTGACATTAATTTAAAATAAAACTTAATAAAATAGGAAAATAAAAATAAACTAACAAAAATATATAAATACTACATGTTATCCATGTTACATAATGTATTGTTGTGTATGTGTGTGTGCGCACAAATATATTTTGTTTTGAGGTATAATATGTTTTTTGGCATTTATAATTACTGTTCGTGACGTATGAATACATAAAACAAATTTTTGAGTGTTTCGTTCTTTATCTATCCACGAAGTATTACGTAGTGACCGATCGTCATGACAGTCTTTATATCAATATGAAGGGGACAGGATAGTGAGTGAAGGAGTAGTATGGTTTAATAAAGCGATATTTTAGTCATATTTAAATGAAGTACAATATTTTTTCATAAGTATTCGATGCCAGTAAAATCGCAGTTACAAGCTAGTATTTTATAAACAAACATTCAAACACGTTTACTGATTATATTAATAACCCATAAAATGAAGGCTCTTAAGAAAGGGTGAACGTTAGAAATGTCAGACATTAAAGTGGTCCAGAACGTGAGATGAATTTGATACAAAAACTACAATTAAAAATAAATGAAAGAGATAAATTTTGAAGTGTGACTCACGAGGCTTGGGTTACGGGTTCTTACTGACTGATAATTATATAAGTAAACTACCTTTGCCAGCAGCTTCGCCCGCGTGGTAATGTGGTGTATGACAAAATTTTTCCTGAATTGAAATTTTGAACATAAAAGCAGTTATTTTAAGTTAATCATATAGAGAGATGCTGGAGTGGACTTTTAGTATTTTTATAGATCTACAATTCTCTAGTACATCACTTTAGTGTATCTATGCTAGTTTACGCGGCGCATGGGAGTAGAGCTCTCAACAGATAATTTTTATTTCAATGCGCTACCTCTTTAACAAAATTGACATAAAATGGCAATTTACTATTAACCTAAAACTTGCACGATCCTTAAGTAAAAATCCTACAAAAATCCGTTCAGGAGATTTGGATAAAAACGATCACATACAAACAAACAGCTTTTGACGACTTTGTTTTATAATAAGTATAAATTTAGTAAAACAGCATACACACTGGATCGTTGATTCTTCCAATGAAGTATTTAATAGTAGATATTTTAATTTCTCTGCTAATTATTATGTTATTTTTGTGTATATCCTACACAAATATATATCCTACCTACCTAATTCGGATTAATTCAGTTAAATAATTTATAGAATTAGGCGTTACTTTGCAGAGGTCCATAATACAAAACTATTGAGAATATTTTTTTGTATAATCCGCGATAAAAGAATTTATATGTAATGCTAAATGTAGAGTTGTATTTGCAGAATATTATTTATTTATTCACATTCACCACCACATGTCATTATTTATTTATTTACATTCACCACCACAATCTCAACAATTGTTTCGCCCCGTAACCGAAGCATCGTCAGGAGATAGACTCCACGACAAAATCGCAAAGCAATTCGCAATTTTTTTTCAGTTACATAAATTGGAATCCTTATTTTAATGCTATATATGATATCGCGCTACGAACTATCCAAAAGAAATGTTTTTCTTCCTCTTCCAAATTATGGGTCTTTTTAACATTCACGAGTTTTGTAGGTGCAACGCTATGCTTTTAAATAGGACACTTTAAAATTAGGCGTGCGATATATTTATGATGGATTACTTAAACGACTAGGCAATTTATTTTGATCCAGTTTTAATCATAAAGTACCCGCTTTTACCCGCAACTTCGTTCGTGTGGACTATTGTCGCGTGTAGGTTGATAATTGATGACGCTTTTCAATGTCATCATATTCCTGTAGAATCACCAGGATTTCTTTAGCCTATATCCCCCGGTATAAGGAATAATTCTGCCAATCAATATTGCTGCAGCGGATTCGTTGTGAAAGAGTAACAAACATACATCCATACTCACAAACTTGCGCATTTATAATATTGGTAGGATGTAATATACACATACTTGATATACAGATATACACAACCTCAGCATTCGTGAATTATCTGAGTGAGGTTTGGTATTCCGAACACATGTAATTCTATACTGTCATTCGAGTGTTTGTTATTGTTTTTATTGCAATAGCACTGTCGGTAGGCCATATAAAGCTTGGATTTTGAAAAAAGTTCATCACCGATGCGGTGGAAGCGAGCATTGACTTGTGACTCATCCGTCGCGCACGCAAAAACTTGTCAATGGACGCTAAGTTGTTGCTTTTCGAATGTAGGTTAATTTTTTTTAATCATAACTAGCTCTGGCAGCAGCTTCGCCTAAATGGAAATCTGTATGTCACAAATTTTTCCCGAATTAAAATTTTGAACATAAAAGTAGTTATCGTGAGATAATAAGACATTTTTGAATAACTATCACCGTTAACTTAGCGCACACAAGGAAAGCTTTAAATTTTGCCGTTACCGCAATATTTTTTATGCTACTGCTGCTACTCTCCTATTCGCGGGGTAATGTTATATAGCCTATAGCCTTCCTCGATAAATGGACTATCTTACACTCTAAGAATTTTTCAAATCGGTCTAGTAGTTCCTGAGATTAGCGCGTTCAAATAATCGAAAAAACAAACCAAAAAACTCTTTAACTTTATATATTAGTATAGATAAAGTGGAAATTCTAAGAACGTCGAATGGTAAGTAAATATAGGTCTCAAGAATGACATTACCGAAGATATAATTGATGTTCTAATTAAGATTGCAAACACACCGATCAACACACATAGTGTATTCGCCGTTGAGCAAGTCTTTTCAATTGTCTGTCCGTATGAGAAATCTAGTCCTTGAACGTACCGATCCAATCCCATATATAGTTTAGCGTTTGTGAAAATCTGTAGTCTGGTTTGCACTTGAGCTATAGGTTTTTGTAACCTTGCACGTGTTTTTATTAAAATAAATATAATTATTGGGCAAAAAAGGCCATAACCATTACTATAAATATTAAATAATGTAATTACAAGTTCACTCGTTGATGTGTTATAAATAAAGTTTTCTTTCTTTAATTTACCGATAAGAGACACCAGTGGGTTTTTGTGTATCTATGTGCAATTCGTTGCAGTGGTCTTAGTATATTCCAAATTTCTATTAATATAACTCTGAATATTAACCTAAAACTAACTATTAACTGTCTAATTTATCTTGATCTCTGTTTATTTCCAATATATGATATAACCGAAATGATATGATCTACATATATAAAAGATCTTTAAAAGCTCCATTTTAGGTGCCACATTTTTCTGTGCTTCTAATAAGTAAATTGTTTGCTATAAACGGCCGGCAACCTGTTTTCATTGTTATTCTCTCAGGAGAGAAAATACATGTCGGTACACGAGACTGCTTGATTTGTGTGAATGGAGCTGTCACTTCTGAACGTGGGCGGGGTGGGATTGTTTTGGGAGGAAATTTTTAAGGCCTTTGTATGAGTATTCGTTATAGTATTTGAGCCTCTTTTTAAATTGTTGAAACGCTGTTCGTTCGCTCGTTCGTTCGCTTACATCTTTATAGCAAGTCTGAGCGGGACGGGTAAGCGAATAAGGATTATTTAAATACAAGAGGACAAAAAGCCGTGTGGTATACGGCTGAATAGAATAGTACCACCCTCATTTCTTACCGAGGTGTCGTAAAAGGCGACTAAGGTAAGTTGACCCACCGTGTGGTATCCGGTTTAGTAAAATAGACCACCCTCTTTCTTACCGAGGTGTCGTAAAATGCGACTAAGGTAAGTTGACGTCAGGCAGTCGACCGGTCGTAAAAACGCAGCCAATTCATGTGACAGCATGTTTATTACACGTTGTGTCGACCCCACATAGAGTGTTCTTTTCCTCTATATTACCTGTATTCTCTTTCTTCTTTAATTCTTGTCCTTTATCTTTGGTTACTCAAAGGTGGACTGGAAGAGATCACTTTTAGGGATAAGTCCGCCATTAGATATATATGTGCTTTTTTTTACTTTTCTTTCTCTTTTCTAACTATATGTACAAAATAAATAAATTTATTTCGAAAAACCAATGGACCTATACCAATGTAACTTGTTCAGCTGTGGACGATCGATTTTGTGTTGCCTTTTTTTGATGTCCTATAAAGAATACTCCAAAAATATTACCCTCACATCCTCCGGCCTTAATTTCAATTAAATCCAATACCTTCTATTTTCGTCTATAGAATTACGGAAGCGTAGTAAAAATTATAAATATTTACGACCGCCTTCCTTGCGCCAGCGCATCTGGCTTTTAGTTCGCATTGACACTATAGCCGCTTCCCGCGGCGCTCTTTAATCAAGCTTTGATTTATTACTGCTGAGAAACGAATGGTTTGTACTAATGTTGATAAAAACATTGTAAATTTAGACACTGAATTAACGTTAATCTTTAAGGTTTTGCTAGACCAATTCCGAATATTGTGAAGCTTTTAATCATCAGCCTTTTACGTAAGGAATTCTTATATGAAATATCAGTGGGTTTGCACCTAAAAAGTCATAAAAATATTATTTTGCTACAATAAAATAATTTTGCTGTAATCCGCGTTTTTGTTAAGAGAATACATGCAATGTACAGCAAAGTAAATTTATTGTAGCTTCTGTAGTATGGAGTTCCGCAAAGTAATGCCTGCTTCTATAAATTATTTTGCTGTAGGTAATCAATGCCGTAAAATTTGGTAAAAACTTATTACCCGCCCCCAGCAATACCACACCACATTACCACAATCCCAACAATCGTGTCGCCCATAATCGAAGCATCATCAGGAGATAGACACCACGACAAAATCCCAAAATCGTATGCGATTTTGTCAATTGAAGTCAAAAACAAACTGAGTCAGAAAAATGCCTGGCTGGACCGCTAGTAGTATACAATTAAAGGTATTTAAATATTAAAGTCGAAGCTAACGAAGTCGCTCTTTTTCTTCAACCTATGGACGTCTACTGCTGGACAAAGATCTCTTTAACGGATCTCCTGACGCCGAGATCTTGTACCGCTTGGATTCAGCAGCTCCCCGCGACATTTTTGAGGTGGTCAATCCACCTCTTAAGGGGTTTACCGACGCTGCCCCTTCTGGTGCGAGGTCACCCTTCCAGCATCTTCGGACCCAACGCCCATCGGTTCTCCGCACTAAGTGCCCCGCCCATTGCCACTTCAGTTACTCGACACGATGAGCTAAGTCAGTGATTTTGGTTCTTCTAGGGATTTCCATATTTCTGATTTGATTAAGTGGAGATACTCCAAGTATCGCTCCATCGCCCGCTGAGTGACTCAGAGGTTTCTTATGAGGCCCATAGTAAGCGAACACGTTTCGGATCCGTAAGTCATCAATGGCATTTTTTTACGAAATATATTTTGCGTTCAATAGATCTACTTTCAGTTGTTAAAATTATAATTATAAATTATAAAGGCTTAACGCAAGCACATACAAGGTTTCCATTCATTACGGTATATAATGGATGTAACTGATTTTCTAGGACTAGAGTCGCTTAAATATTAAGTTGGTGATGTTAGAAGCTATCAACGCCCCTGTCAAGGGGTGTCAATGAACATTACTTTATAATTTTATTGACAATGCCTTTCACATTGTCTTTTTACGATATCCATAAGTGAAAGCCTATTGATGTCACAGCATGGAAGGCTGTATCAAGTGGGTTGGGAGCTCGTTCCGACATGTTTACTCGCAACGGGTGGTGGGTAAAAATTATTACACTATTTGTTAGCCTTCCGATAAATGGTTGCCAATTAGGTTTAGTGTAAGAGGTAGTACGAAACCTAATATGTCTATATCTTTTTTTATTCTATAACTTATTAAAGCCTTATAACTTATTAAAGTACCTGGGTGAGCGAGCGTTCCTCGATAATTTTTTGAGAGATAAAAAAAAAGAAAGAAAGCGCCTGGTGACATGTATGAAACGCTATTTTTTAAATTCATTAAAAAAAATTCGTTTTATACCTGTTTTCGGGTAGCTAAATCGATTCAGGTAAATGTAGAGTGGACTATCGGTTTTCATACCCGAAACATGCTGGATAAGTAAAAGCACTAAACAAACACTATACACGTATTCACACATGTATTCGATGCAGCATTAGGAGATAGGCTTACAAATCGCAAAAGTGCTTTTTAGACTTTGTCTATCTTCGCAAAGTAGGGCCTAATTCTATAAATTATTCGATCTAGGGGTTTCGTGCTAATATATTTTAGGCATAAAAGAGTCGCTAGCTTAAATTTTTTTAATATAAAAATAAGTCTTCGCGATTCTAAAACTGGACTGAAATTTATAACAGCAACCATCCTCCTGACCTTCTCCCACTCTAATCTATTCTTAGCCGGATACCACATGGCGGGTCAACTTACTTTTGTCACCATTGACATTTTGACACCTGGGACAGAAATGAGGGTGATATATTTTACTAAGCCGGATACCACACGGCCTTTTAAAGCGTCCTAAACCTAGATAGTTAATTCAATTCCATGGTTTTGTGCCCATGCCATAAGTGGATATCTTGATTACGTTTTCTAATATAACAAAAAGTGTTAGCGATTTTAAAGCTGGACTAAAATTTATGATAGCAAACCAAAATTAATGTTAATCACTGCAAGAGCTTATATTGAAATTTATCAAAATATTTCTTAAGATGATTGAGATGTCTGTTTGTATCGTGTATACAGAAACAATAACAATGTGAAACATCTCAAGAGCGTGGCACAGTTCGATGACAAGAAACAATTGGAGTCATAGCGTGTATTTATTCCCACTAATGGATGTTGGAGTTACGACATAACGAAAGTGGGACTACACATTGTATACTATCAATATTTAGAGTGAAATCCATTAAGAACCTCCCACATTATATATATTTGACTTATAAATGGTTTAAATCGGCAGGTTTGCGTATTATACCATAGAATTACTAACTTTTAGCCGCAACTTCGTTCGCGTGGATTGTTGTTGCGTGATAGGTAATAGGCGCTTTTCAATGTCGCTATATTCCTGTAGAATCCGAATTTCTATAGCTTATATGTTATTCCGGTGTATTTCAATAATTGTGGTAAATTTCATCGATATTAGTTTAGCGAATTTGCCGTGAAAGAGTCACAAACATACATCCATATTTACAAACTTTCGCATTTATAATATTAGTAGGTAGTAATATATAAAGCGGAAGATTATGTTTGTTTGAACGCGCTATTCTCAGGAACTAATGGACCGATTTCAAAAATTCTTTAAGTGTAAGATAGTCCATTTATCGAGAAATGCTATAGGCAATATAACATCAAGCTAATATGAATAGGAGCAGTAATAAAAAATGTTTCGAAAACGGCAAAATTTAAAGCTTTCCTAGCTTGCGCTAAGTAAACGGTGAAAGTTATTCAAAAATCTCTTATTCTCGTGAATAAGTGATTAACTGACGATAACTACTTTCATGTACAAAATTTCAATTCGGGAAAAAAATTGTGATACACTGATTTCCTTTCAGGTGAAACTGCTGGCACAGCTTGTTTATAAACAAAGATAGTGCATGTCCTATTCGTTTTCATACCTGATACATGCAAAGGCTTTAATAGTGAATGGCTTAATGGATAGGCTTCTGTATTGTGGTGACGGTGGTAAAGGTTTGTATGCTATGTGTGTCTGCAGGTTTGAAATTTATAATAATTAAAATAAAATACATTAAAAGACTGTTTCTAACTTTAACTTAAATGTACTAAATGTATGTAATATATATAAAATACTCATTTCTCTATTTACATCATCATCTTCCTGCCCTTATCCCACTCAAGTGGGGTCGGCACAACATTTTATAAACATGTTGTCACATGATTTGACTATGTATTTTACGACCGACGCCTGACATCAACTTACCTAATTCGTATTTTACGACACCTCGTTAAGAAAGAGGGTGGTCTATTCTACTTAACCGGATACCACACGATGGGTCTACTTACCTAAGTCGTCTTTTACGACACCTCAGTCAGATATGAGGGTGGTATTCAGCCGGATACCACACGGCGTCTTTTCTCTATTTACATCATGATACATATTACCTCAAGTATATAATTTAAATGTTATTTATAAATAAACTAAGAATAGTTGATCAAGCTATTCTAACGACTGTAATTACTTGAGAAAGTGGACGTAGGACACATTTTTCTAATTACTTCTAAGGCTTACTACAAACGATGATGATAAATAATAAATAAATAAATAAATAATAAATATATGGGACACTTACACACACGGTCGTCGGTCCCCAAAGTAAGTAACTTAATACTTTTGTTATGGGTGATAGACAACTGGTGAATATATACATATATAATTGTTAAATACATACTTAAATACAAATATACACCCAGGCTCAAAGACCAACAAATTCATTTATAGAAAATGTTGGCCCTCGGCGGGAATCGAACCCGCGACCCGCGGAGCTGAAGGCAGGGTCACTACCCACTGCTCCAACGAGCAAGTCTATTATGTATGAACGTATCGAAATTTACAATATATTTCATATAAACTAGCGAAAGAACAGAGGTAATAGTTAAATATTTATTTAATAATTTTGTGGTAGCCTAGCGGTAACGTGCGTCTCTTTCGAGGAAGTCACGGGTTCAAACCCGGACAGACACCAATGGGTTTTCTGTTAAAAGTTATGTGTAATTGATAATTGCAATTTATCACACGCTTTTCGGTGAAGGAAAACACCGTGAGGAAACCTGCATATCTCTAGAGAATTCTGGGGATATCTGTAACCTACCAATACGCATTGGAGCAGCGTGGTAGCTCTTAGCTTCTTTCCAAAAACGGAGAGAAGAGGCCTATTCTCAGCAGTGGGATAGTAACAGGCCGCTACTTTTAGTAATTCTGTAACCGAGGTTATCAGGCAGAAATTTCTGTTAAGCGATATCAATGCCTCATTGTATATTCGTTAAGATATTAGTATATTTTTGTATTCCCTTAATATTTTATTGTGCAATAAAGTATCTAAACATAGTATACAACAAAGTCATCAAAATCTGTCTGTATATGATCAATTTTCACAAAATCTACTGAAAGGACTTTTGTACCATTTCTTGTTAAATCGAGAATGCAATTCTCGATGAAGGTTAATAGTTAGGTTAATAATACGTTACGGTTTTTACATACATCCTTTTTTGTCCAGATATTCTAACGTAGATCTTTCTTTAATTACGTTGTGGTTTAATTTATAATTTTAATACATTTTACCTCAACATTTGTTAACCTAAGGAATTTACGCGGGAAAAGCTTTGTAGAACACTGATTTCCACGCGGGCGAAACCGCAGTCACAACTAGTACCAATAAATTATTAAAATATCGGTCATTCTTTCTATCTTTCTTGCATAAAGTATTTTTCATTGAAAGTTGGAACATATATACTCTATGACAATGTTAAATCTTACGACAAATAAACACATATTATAACTTTTTTATAGATATCTTATGATGAATTAATTATGAAATTTTAATGGTTTTGTCAGCAAATAAAATACCGAATCTACCAAGTTATACTTATTAACCCTCAATAAGCATAACTTCAGAGCTGTGGTAGCCCAACGGTAACACCGTGCGTCTCTTTCGAGGAAGTCACGAGTTGAAACCCGGCAAACACCAATGAGTTTTTCTATTAAAACTTATGTGTCTAATGCAATAATACGAAAAGCGTGTGATAAATGCAATTTATCATATCTCTAGCGAATTCTGGGGATATGTGTAACCTACCAATCCGCACTGGAGGAGCGTGGTAGGCTTAGCTCCAAACCTTCTCTCCAAAAACCGATAGACGAGGCCTATTCTCTGCAGTGTGATAATAACAGGCTGCTACTTACTTACTAAGAATAACTTGATGGATTCATTATAATTTGACTATTCTGAAATGCGTGAGAATAAAGAATAAATTGAATTTGACACTTTTAAAGTCTTGGGTTTGTCTTAGATCTGTGGGAGGCCTTAGATGCCTTGTTAGAAAGCTGATACTTATTTATTTAACGTGTACCGTGCGAACGTTATTATTTATAGTAATATGTGTTGGAAAGCGGAGGAAAGCGCGTCTGTCGGTTTATCACGGTCAGGTACTTTGGTTATTACACTTGAGATTTGATGATGATCTTGTAGTCCATTGGAATTACCTTATCTTTGTAACTCACATGCACTTGGCAGTCGTTCAAATGCAGTTGCGTAGATAAAACCTTTATTGCACGCACGATAAACAAAGATACAGGAGAGTCTAACTTGAATACTGTCTATACATATTAAACAAAGGGATATCTGTTTGTATGTGATCGATTTTCTCAAAATCTTAACGGGTTTTTGTATGGTTTTTACTAAAATGTGCAATGCTTCCGGAAGGTTTAGATTAATATGTATAGCGGTTTTTTTAAAGGTTACTGGCAATTCGGGTTACAAATTACTAGTAAACTTATAAACCTATCCAGCTAAGCTAAATGCTTATGTTAAGAATGGGTTCACGTCGGTATAATTGCCAGGATTCGAACCCATGACCTCTGGATCGTAATACGTTAACCTAATCATTCAACTACCGCCGTTTTTTATGTAAATTGTGTGGAAGAGGTTGCGTGGTTATATATGTATAATTTGCCAGATTTACTTGCGAACACCAGCTAAGATACGCTGAATTAATATTCTCGAGTAAGGTTTAATAATATATTCTCTGGAACGGCTGAAATGATTTTAATGACACTTTTAGATGAAGATAGGGGAGGTTGTGGAGCAAAGTAAAGGGAACAATTATCCTAGAAATTCGGGGTCAGGATCTGCGCGGCAAAAATTATTTAAGAAAAAAAGGAATTTTTATACCGTTTTTAATAAAACAAGAATGGAATTCTTGATGAAGGTTTAGGTTTATACACACATTCGGTTTTGTCTAGATATTCTTAGGTAGGTATTTTCTTTTTTTGATTACGTTTTGGTTTAAATTATATTTTTAATTCTTTTACCTCAACATAAGTTAATTTTAGGGTTTTACGCGGGAAAAACTTTGTGAGTCACTTTTTTTCACGCAGGCAAAGTCGCGGGCACAGCTAGTGGAGTATATAGTGAACATGCGGATTTATCACTAAAGAGTTTATAGTTAAACTAATATGTGCCAAACATAAATACGGAATGAAAACTTATACGATTATAGCTTTTGCTATCATATATTACAAAGTAAGAGAAATAACATGAGGATTCATTAGTATATTACTTATTTAATAACCGGTGAAGGCTTAATTGTTACAGCGCATATCCTTAAGGCCTCATAAGCTTAGAGTCACTCAGGGGACGATAGAGCGAAGTATGCTCGGAGTATTTTTTACGTGATTAAATCAGAAATGAGGAAATCCCTAGAAGAAAGTCACCAATATAGTTTAGCGTGTCGTGAAGCTAAAGTGGCAATTGCAAAAGTACGTAAGTTGTTTGTGGGTTTAGGTATAAGAATCTATAATAAAATCAATCAATTTTAGCTTTGCCATTACAGCAGTTTAAAAACACTATTAAATATAGGTTAATACAGAGAGCCTACTATACAGTTGAGGATTACTTAGATGTTAAGACAGTAATCACTTAATGTAACTAGTTATAAGAATTTTGTTAAACAGAGCAATCGCCGAGTTTCTTGCTGTCTCTTCTCGGTAGGAACAGCTTTCCGAACCAGCAGTAGAGTTGACTATTCAAAAGCACTTGTTTACGAGTTTACTTCAATAAAGAATATATTGAATTTGAATTTGGGATGATCAAAGTTGGGTTTAGTTAATAAATTTGATAATTTCATGTATTAATTATTAAAAATACATGTTGACGTAATAATTACTATATGTGGGTGTTCACTGTATAATTAAAAGTAACATTATCTTAATGGCAATTAAATGTTTCAAGTGACCGGTAAATAATGTAATTAGTTTGTAAAATTACATAAATAATTAATTATAATTGGTTAATTGGTTATAAATTACACTTAACTGTAAAGGTTGGATTTAAGAACGATTTTATGATAGTCTGGTTGAAGCAGTTAAAGACTTTAAGGTGAATGTGCTTAAGTCCATATTTGCGTAGAAATTTTTGTATATATCTCTTAAAAGTCCCAAAAACGACTTTTCCTTTACTAATGATAAAACCTTTAATCCTACTTAATATTATAAATGCCAAAGTTTGTGAGTATGTACTCGTTTGTTTCTTACTCTTTCACGGGCAATTCGCTGAACCAATATCGATAAAAATTGGTACAATTATTCCTTATACACCAGCGTAACATATAGGCTATAGAAATCCTGTTAATTCTACAGGAATAGGATGACATCGAAAATTTATTAACAACCTCACGCGACAACAGTCTGCGCAAACGTAGTTGCGGGTAAAAGCTAGTAATTTATCATCTTATAATTATATCGTAATGATAGAAAGATTACATTTATGTAATTGTAACAATATTGTAAAAATTGCAAAAATATTGAAAATATTATAATACTTTGCTATAATCCGTGAGTGTACTCAGTTCTCATACGTGATACATACCGAATCCATAAAAACTCATGCATTACCCACCATCAATAACACAACAATACAGAACACATTTACTACAACATGTCAACAATTGTTTCGTCCCGTAACCGAACCATCGCACGAGATAGACGCCACGACAAAATTGCACCGCATCACCAAAGCAAGCAGCTATATAGTAATGAGTTTAACCCCCACAGTTTATTTTGCTTTTGAACACGTGTAGCAAACTTGAATTAGTAATATAGTAGCTCCGTACTCAGAAACAATCAGGCGACTATTTTGCAGGGGATGAAGAGGTTATTCCAACCACCTAAACTTCCAGAAGCCGAGAACCCCGCCCAGGTTCCTAAAAGATTTGTGATGCATATCTTAATGCACATCGCTATTGAATCGCAATCACATATAAAACCATAATTTCCTAAACTGATTTGTCGTGTCCCCTTATTCAGGACTGGTTTCTTATCATATTAGTCAAGGCACGTTAGCTTAAAATGTTTTTTATAGTTCTAATAACAGGGTGGTTGATTTGTAAATCAACGGGAACTGTTGAATTAGCGGCCTCATTTTCCCTCCATTTGCATATAGAGGATAGGCCTATAGGTACTCTATAATAGTTTAGGGCCCGGTCCTATTTGAGGGGTCCTGCGTTTCTTAATAATAAAATTTCTTATGTATGGCTTCAGAGAAGTCTACAGACAAGTTTAGACAAGTCCATAATAATAATAGTACCTGGTTGACTGAGCCCTATTCGGTAATTTTACAAAATGAAAAAAGAAACTTCAAAAAAAAAATAGAAAAATAATAGGGTAGGTGGGGCTCGCTACTAGGTATTTTCATTTCTCGCGACCGCCCGTTTCCCGAATAAGCTATGCTCGCTTGACATTTAACGGCAAAAATAGTGTTTTATACATTCAATAAATTAAAACTAAGTTTTAGTATTTTTTTAATGGCCAAAACATGGATAAAATGAACCTAGCTAGATTTATTTTCCTCTCCCAAATTCCAGGAAAATCGAGCCATTTCCGAGATTATATATATATATATATATATATATATATATATATATATATATATATATATAAGTTAATCATGTGTATATATATATATACAAGATTAACTCATTTAAATAAAGATAAACATAATATTTATTATTGATGTTACTAAATATTTAGACCTTGCTTATGAGATAGCCGCCATGTGTAATGTTGATTTGAGAACCACCGGAAGCTAACCGTGTGATATCCGGCTGAGTAAAATAAACCACCTTCATTCCTTACAGAGTTGTTGTAAAAGGCTACTAAGGTACTCGTAAGTTGACCCACCATGAGGTATCCAGTTGAGTAGAATACCTAGACCACCCTCTTTCTTACCGAGGTGTCGTAAAATATGACTAAGGTTAGTTGACGTCAGGCATGCGGCTAATCGTAAAATACGAAGCCAAATCATGTGACAACGTGTTTATAACATTTTGTGCCGACCCCACTTATCAGGCCATGATAATAATGATAAACCAAAAAAGTTTATAAAAAATAAGACCATCTCTTATGACTTAGTCCAGTTACAAGTCAACAGACTAGCCTAGACAAGGTAATGACGTCAACCGACTTGTAGGATGGTCCATTGCGTCCCACTTCGATCACTATCGGCCCGTTAGCATTTAACGTGCTCAATGATACAGATGAAATGGCCGATAATCATTTTATATACGCTAACGTTGTCAATGAAAATATAGATGGAATGGATGTGATATGGAACGTAGAAGCAATAAATAAAAGGATGATAAGATTTTTAGCTACATCTTTAGATCAAGATGAAATTTATTGACCGCGTGGAGGTATACTTTCTCGCGGGTGAACGGTGCTCCGCTATCCAAAAAATTAGACGCTTAACTGATGTAACAGTTTAGAAAAGTACGTGTTACTTTATTTATATATACTTATTATAAAACAAGTCCCCAGAAGCTGTTTTTCTTACGGTTTTTACTAAAAAATAGTGCAAAATTTCCGGAAGATTTAGGCTAATAGTATATTACGGTATTAAGTAAATTATGTTAAAAAGATTGCACGATTGTAATAAAACTCGCCTGCTGGGAATTTTTTTTAGTGCAAATCTATACTAATATATAAAGCTGAAGAGTTTGTTTGTTGGATTGATTGATTGTTTGTTTATTTGTTTGTTTGTTTGTTTGTTTGATTTTTTGGACGTGTTAATCTCAGAAACAACTGGACCGATTTAAAAAATTCTTTTAGTGTATAAATATATGAAATGACCCTAAGATAAATAGGAGAGGAGCAGCAATAAAAAATATAACGAAAACGGCATAATTTAAAGCTTTGCTTACGTGCGCTGAGTAAACGGCAATAGTTATTCAAAAATCATGTATTACAAAATTGTTCCCCTCTAAAAGTTCTAAATAAAAGTCTGCGGCAGCATATGTCTAGCTTATCAAAATACTGTATTACTGTTTCAATCTTTCCACGCGGGCGGAGCCGTTGGCAATTGCTAGTTCTATATATACAAGATTAGCTTATATAAATATTAAAGATTTATTTCGTATTTAGTGACACCACTGACAGATATGATTGCCATTGTCAGCCAGAGTGTAAGTCGATATTTGATTCATGACTGCGTTAACGATGTGATTTATGGTTCATTTGGTTGTCAAAAATGTGGTTACTTCTCTCACATGCATAATTGAGAATGTGATTTTAATTTTATTTTAATATGCGGTTAGATGCAGCATTTAATTACTGGAATTGGATTATAGTTATACTTATTATAAAACAAAGTTGTCTGTATGTGATCGATTTTCTTAAAATGTACTGAACGGATTTTTGTAAGGTTTTAACTAAAAGATAGTGCAATTCTTTTGGAAGGTTTAGGTTTTATGTAAATTTTGTTGCTTTAGTAGCGTGCGCCGCGTAAACCAACTGCTAAAGTAATATATATACAAAAAAAAAATATTAAATATACTAGAGAATTGTTGATTTACACAAATCTTGTCTCTCTTATTAACTCACGCTAACTATAATACCTTTTATGTTATATTACAACTAAGAAAAAAATTGTGACACGGTGATTTCCACGCGGGCGACAAAGCTAGTTATGTATAGATAAACGAACAAAAGACAATTTATGCTTATACAATAGTTATGATAACTATGGCTATAATCAATATGGCTAAATTAGTTTATTTGGGAATTTATTTTTGTAGTGATAATAATCACCTACTCCACTACCTCGTCTCGCCCCCCGAGATGAAGCTACCCGACTTATCTAGACTAATGAAACATCCCGCCTAATGTTACGAAGTGAGTGTTTAGAATGTATATTTTAATGATTTATTGGCGCTTTCGTTCAAAGACTTGCAAAAAGTAGATAAATAAATAAATAGCGGAATAGGCCTCTTCTCTCTGTTTTTGGAGAAAAGGATTAGAGCTAAGACTAACTGACTGACGAATGCTGCTTCAATGCGGATTGGTAGGTTACACATATCTCCAGAATTCTCTAGAGATATGCAGGTTTCCTCACGATGTTTTCCTTCACCGAAAAGCGTATGATAAATTGCAATTATCAATTAAACACATAAGTTTTAACAGATAAACTCATTAGTGTCAGCCCGGGTTTGAACCCGTGACCTTCTCGTAAGATTAGCACGGTGTTACCGCTGGGCCATCACAGCTTGTCTTGTTGTCAAAGTCTTGTATTGGAGATTAATCCCCTATTGAATTATGAGTCCCTCCAATCCTAAAAGCTCTACAGTTATCTAGAATCGATTACTACAAGAGTCCGCTCCACTTACTTTTCCATTAACGAAGCTATGTGCATTGAAAGCTCGCATGTCGTGATACTTAAATTGCGAGCGATTTCTTTTGCTATTGGTAATAGATCGTGCTTTTTGCACTGCAAGTAGGGATGTTACACTTTGTATTCGACTAGAAATGAATCAAACTTTCGATTGAAGGATACGTTATCATTGGTTACGTATATCAGTTTATTTTGGATGGACTTGATGACTTTTAATGGACATAATGCGCTTTTTGCATATTTTATATCATGGAAAGTATTAATAGTGCTATCACTGACTCCAGTTTAAGCCAAAAGTATTTAAATTTTAGGACTTTTGTTGACTTTTTATTCTATGGATCGGACTAATCTTGTTTTATATGTTTTTTTAATTTCCCATTATATAAACAATAACTTAAATCCTTTATCTGTATTAGTTATGTAATAAATACGACGTGTTACTCGTATATACTATTTAGAAATTTCCAATGTAATAATTTTTTTTACTGAAAATATGGAAAAATAATATAACATTTACTGTTCAGAAACATACAAATTTGTTTGTTACAAATACTTCCTCGGGAAAAAACCATTTTACTGTGTCAGTGAAATCGTTCTAAAGCGAAAGCGTTAGAAGAACTTATCTACGAGATACGATCGGCCTTACCTTCAAGTAATTATTGTCTCCAATCGAAAAAATATACCACAGATAATATTTCAAATTGACTTAGATTTTGGTTTTTTCCATAGTAATGTAAACGGCCTCTTGTTATCTCACTACTGGGTATAGGCCTTCTTTCTCGGTTTTTTGGAGAGAAAGGTTGAAGCTAAGACCTACCACGCTACTCCAATGCGGATTGGTAGGTTACACATATCCCTGGAATTCTTTAGACATATGCAGGTTTCCCCAAGATGTTTTCGTTCACCAAAAAGCAATAAATTTCTAATATCAATTAGGCGCATAAGTTTAAGTGGCAAAACCCATTTGTGCCTCGCTGGATTTTAAACCAGCGTTTGTTTGTTTGGTACGCAACCTGGAGTTTTCTTGGTCTCACCGCTTGGCTATCTCAGCTTCAGCTTTTTCCATATCTTCAAAAAATTCGACTTCTATAGTCGAAAATTAAGTCAAATTTCGATTCGATTTACATAGTAACGTCCCTAGTTTGAACTAACTTGCCATTAGCAAGATAATTTATTGGTTCTCAGGAGGTATGTGACTGAATTGTTGTGATAAAAGAAATAAATGTAATCAATTACATCAAATATTTATTATTTCTAAGAGAAGGGTAGAATAAATATCATTAAGTACGCTCTATCGTTATTTGCGACACTTTCTATCAGGTGATTGTATTTCTACCCACATAATTATATATTGCGATGTAATGAAGCAAAAAGTGAGAAGGTATTTCATGACTTCTATAAGGTTAGGTTATGATGCTGTAATTAATGCATTTAACCAACGCCGTGTGGTATCCGGCTGAATAGAATAGTACCACCCTCATTCCTTACCGAGGTGACGTAAAAGGCTACTAAGGTAAGTCAACCCGCCGTGTAGTCTCCGGCTGAGTAAAATAGACCACCCTCATTTCTTACCGAGGTCACGTAAAACGCGACTAAGGTAATTTGACCCACCGTGTGGTATCCGGTTTAGTAGAATAGACCACCCTCTTTCTTACCGAGGTGTCGTAAAATACGACTGAGGTATGTTGACGTCAGGCAGGCGGCCGGTCGTAAAAACGCAGCCAAATCATGTGACAGCATGTTTATAACATGTTGTGCCGACCCCACTTATAGTGGGATAAGGGCAGGAAGATGATGAGGTTATGGTGCTGTAATGAATGAATTTAACAGAATGTAAAAAGTTGAAAATATATCTGGTTGGGTTAGCTTAGGTTAGATTTTTTCCCTAAAAACTCCAAGTTACTTTAAAGAAAGTTACAAAAAAAAGATTTTCCCTACCTTTTAAATTTTTCTTTTCATCTTCGTCTTCGCTACCAAGATGGTTACAAATCAAAAGTCCCGAAACGTAATTCACGTTGTTAGGAAAACTCATTTACTGCTACAGCAGTAAGATTGTGGAATGCTCTCCCGTCTAACCTGCGCCAACCTTCCATCAATTGCCATTAAACGCCGCGTCAAGGAATTTTACCTGATGCAAATGTCACGCTAATACTAACGTTCGCAGCAATGTTCACTGTACATTATGCTTAGGTTTCTTTGTATTTTTTTGTAGAATTTATTTATTTTTCCTTTCTAGTGTAGTGGGTTGGTGTACCATAAAGGTACACTAACCCACTACACTATGATTTTTTTATTTGATTCCTTCGCTTTCAAGGGTTGTCTGGACGAGATCACAGCTTAGCTATGAAAGCGCCCTTCGCACGCTTTACATCTCTAGTCTTCTCTAGTCTCCATCTTAGTTTTGCTGTTTCTTATTTATAGTGTAATTTTGTGCAACAAAGATATTTAACTATTTAACTATCTATTCATCTCCCTTATCTCCAGTCAACCCTTAACCGATGGAAAGAGCAAACGATATTTTCTTCAATCTTTAAGCCACATCGCATTGAACGTTGTGACAAGTAGTACGCATTAGGTATTGAACAAGTCATCACACGTATCAAAAACGTATTGCAGTACGATTTCGTCGTGAAGCACATCCTCCTGATGATTCTTCGGTTTCGGGGACACGATTGTAGATTTAGTGGTACTGAGTGTATGTAGTCCTTGAGTGGAGTGTTGCTGGTGGCAACGTTTTGTGATACGTGTGGTGAATTGTCCTGCATGTATAAGATATGTGAATGTTGCCTGCTTCCTACACTTAGCATTACATAGATTCTCTTGACAACGTGGATTTCAGCAAAATAATTCTATTGTAAATTCTGTACTATGGAGTTCCGCAAAGTAATGTTTGCTTCTGTAAATCAGTCACATACTTTTATATTAGTGTAAGTGTGGTATCCGGCTGAATAGAATAGTACCACCCTCATTTCTTACCGAGGTGTCGTAAAAGGCGACTAAGGTAAGTCGACCCGCCATGTGGTATCCGGCTGAGTAGAATAGACCACCCTCATTTCTTACCGAGGTGTCGTAAAAGGCAACTAAGGTAAGTTGACCCACCGTGTGGTATCCGGTTGAGTAAAATAGACCACCCTCTTTCTTACCGAGGAGTCGTAAAATACGACTAAGGTATGTTGACGTCAGGCAGGCGGCCGGTCGTAAAATACGTAGCCAAATCATATGACAACATGTTCGTAGCATGTTGTGCCGACCCCACTTAGAGTGGGATAAGGGCAGGAGGATGATGACTTTTATATTCGTGTAACCCAACATTAGAGGTTAACGGTATATAGTCAATGGATATTGTAGTAATAATTGGAGCAGTGGGTAGTGACTCTGCCTTCAGCTCCACGGGTCGCGGGTTCGATTCCCGCCGAGGGCCAACATTTTCTATAAATGAATTTGTTGGTCTTTGAGCCTGGGTGTATATTTGTATTTAAGTATGTATTTAAAAATATATAAGTATATATTCACCAGTTGTCTGTCTACCATAACACAAGTATTAAGTTACTTACTTTGGGGACGGGCGACCGTGTGTGTAAGTGTCCCATATATTTATTATTATATTTATTATTATTAATTCAAGTTATCAAACCGTTTGGGCATTATGTGGGAAGTGATTATGTAAATAAGCAAGTTCATTCATCGATCATTGATTTGTAATCATCAAGTGCGGACCGGTTTTGAGGTTGTTGGAATTTGAACCGGTGTTTAATATGGAGATCATTGGGTACCTTGAACTGACGACCTTTGGAGCTTTGGCTCGATTACACAAACAAGAGGTTGTAGGTTCGATTTCTGGTCCATCCGGAAAAGTAATACCACTATGCATTAAGTATATCAATACTAATATTCATCATCATCCCCCTGCCCTTAACCCACTCTAAGTGGGGTCGGCACAACATAAACATGCTGTCACATGATTTGGCTGCGTTTTTACGACCGGCTGCCTGCTTACGTCAACTTACCTCTGTCGTATTTTACGACACCTCGGTTAGAAAGAGGGTGGTCTATTCTACTCAGCCGGATACCACACGGCGGGTCGACTTACCTTAGTCGCCTTTTACGACACCTCGGTAAGAAATGAGGGTGGTCTATTCTACTCAGCCGGATACTACTCGGTGGGTCAACTTACCTTAGTCGCCTTTTACGACACCTCGGTAAGAAATGAGGGCGGTACTATACTATTCAGCCGGATACCACACGGCTTATCTATACTAATATTATAAAGAGGAAAAATTTGTATGTAAAAAGTTGTTGAAAAGTTTGTAATGTTTTCACACATTTACTGAACCGATTTCAAAAATTCTATCACTATTGAAAAGCTGTCTCTTTACTGAGCAACATAGGCTATATTACATTTTCAAAAAAAAATAGGGATCCGTAATAAAAATGTAATGTGTAAAAAAATTGTCATAAAAATCTGTATATTCATTAGATTATGAATATTAGTGTAACGCCGTGTGGTATCCGGCTGAATAGAATAGTACCACCCTCATTTCTTACCGAGGTGTCCTAAAATATGACTAAGGTAAGTTGACATCAGGCAGGCGGCCGGTCGTAAAAACGCAGCCAAATCATGTTACAACATGTTTATAACATGTTGTGCCGACCCCACTAAGAGTGGGATAAGGGCAGGAGGATATATAATATGAATATTAGTGTAATTAAATAAGAAACAAAATTTTTATGTTAACAAAATAAATCTTTAGTTCGATTTAGTAGATTTATCACTACCATGAGATAGGTATGTACGCAGGTGAAACCGCGGGATATTACTAGTACCAAATAATTACGTAAAACAAAATCAATTTATAGAATTAGGCGTTACTTTGCGGAGGTCCATAATACAAAAGTAATGAGAATATTATTTTGCTATAATCCGCGATAGAATAAAATATATGTAATGCTAAATGTAGAGTGTACTATTAGTTTTCATACCTGATAAATGCAGAATTTGTAAGAACTCATGCACTACCCGACACCGATGACACAATACACAAGCACTGCACATATTCACCACCACAATCTCAACAATTGATTCGCCCCGTAACCGAAGCATCGTCAGGATTGCATGTTATTGTTATACACCTCCTTCTTTTATAAAAAAAAAAAAAAATTACGTCACCTGTTTGTTTTAAATCTTTAGTATGAGTCTCACTTATGTTTGTTCTTTTAGTGTTAATAGTAAAGTTAGTTTAAGATTTTTAGTTGTAAGTTGTAAATACTGTGTACCAATTTAAGCGAACAGGCAGGGTGGCGGACCCCCACCCTTGACCTAGATGAGTTTGGCTAAATGGGGCGTTTCTCAGTAGTGGGCCGAATAAAAATACAGTAGCGACCCACTTAAAATCGAAAAAAAAAGCATCGTCAGGAGATAGACTCCACGACAAAATCGCAAAGCAAAAAAAACAATTTAACTTACCTTGATTCCACGCTGTGGTGATATTCTCATGGTAGAAATATTCGTTTTCCTCTTCATCCGACCACAGAACCCCCTCGATACTCGACGTAATCCCTTGACCTTCAGCACCATCCACTATAGACCTCCTCGACAACTGATCATAACTTGGGGGACGCGAAAGCGAATACGCCGATATATCAGCTAAAGACGACCTAAAATTCTTAACACTCCGACTATCTATCGGGCGATAGTAACGCAAAGAACGGGTATCTTCAGATTTAACCGAGCGAAGGGATCTACAGTCGTAATTTATCCCATCATTAGTTATATCCCCTAAGGAAACTTTGAAATTGTTAGACGATATATCCCCTAATGGGACCTCGCAAGATCTGCGTTTCATACTAGTCTTTTGCGACGGCGTCTCCCCAGTCGCTTGCATGTGACGGCTCACGCCGGCACTATGCAAGAACTCGTTCGAATTATACATTTCTAACTTACTGCTATGTTAGGAACTCAATTTTGACTACATATGGAATTATTCGTTCGTTCGCGCCTAAAGTGGTGACGGTTATCTGAAACAAAGAAAATTTATTTATTTATTTCATATTGTTAAAGAGAAATAAAAAATAGAAAAAAGGCGGAATAATCCTTAAAGGGATCTCTTCCAGTAAACCATTGAGTAATAGAAGGAAAAAGACAAGAAGTGAAATAGCGGTAATATAAGAAACAGAAAGCGGTAATAAAAAAAATTAAAAAAAAAGGAACAGAAAATATAAACAAACTATGTACCTAGATTAATATTTGCACTCGAGATAAAACAAAAGACAAAAATTTAAAAATTACGCAATGAAGTAAGAATCATAAGTTATGTAGGTACGAATTCTTATGAATAAATGATAAATAATATAACATAATTAATATCATTATGTAAGTTTAGTAAGTTACTACTGAGATTTTGAAATAAAACTTTAATAGACGTAGTAAACGTTCTGTTAATTTAAAATACCATTTAACAATTTTAAAAGTATTAATTATATAGCAGCGCCATCTCGTAGAAGTTGTGTATACTACAACATTGACAAGAGTTAAGGTACTTGCAGCACGATGTTGTAGCTTATAAAGTTCTCTGTCGTCACGAAGTTGTTTATATATTTAGTAGATGGCGTTTTTATTAAAAAAACAGTTTATTTAAACAATATAATATTTCGTAAGTATTGTATGTAATTAAGTTGAAATATAATTGTTTTTGTGCATTAGAGTGTGTGAGCGAAATATTAATTTATTTGATATATCATCCGTTATACAGATAAAGGTAATGTAATTAATCTTCATTCTGAAAATCATCATCATCCTCCTGCCCTTATCCCACTCTAAGTGGGGTCGGCACAACATGTCACAAACATGTTGGCATATGTTTTGGCTACGTATTTTACGACCGGCCGCCTGCTTGACGTCAAATTATCTTAGTCGTATTTTACGACATATCGGTAAGAAATGAGGTTGATCTATTCTTCTCAGCCGGATACCACACGGCGGGTCGACTTACCTTAGTCGCCTTTTACGACATCTCGGTAAGAAATGAGGGTGGTACTATTCTATTCAGCCGGATACCACACGGTGTCATTTCTCTGTAAACATCGTGATACATTTTATCTTCTAATTTATCTAATTTTTTGTACTTGCAATTTTGTACTTGTAATCCGCGTTTGTTAAGATAATTTATGTCTGAGTGTATGAAGCAAGCAACAATTACATACCTTATACATACAGGACAAGTCACCACACGTATCACAAAACGCCGCCAACACTAACACTCCACACAGGCACTACCACAATCTCAATACCACACGAACAAATAATGCAATCGCATTACGATTTTGTTCGTGGAGCATATCCTGATGATGATGATGCAAGAGATTGTGGTAGTGAGTGTGTGTAGTGCCTGTGTGGAGTGTTGGTGTTGGCGGCGTTTTGTGGCGTTGGTGACTTGTCCTCCATGTATAAGGTATGTGATTGTTGCCCGCTTCATATACTTAGGACTTTCACAAGTTACTGATAAAGTGGATAGTTAACAGAAAAAAAACTAAGAAGCAGATAAATGTCTCTAAAAAGTGAAAAAATTTAAAAAATAAATCGCAGCCATTTTAAAATAGGTATTTGCTATCTAGCAGATAAATAAAATAACAGCCACATGATCTACCTGTTAACTTATTAAGGACTTTAAGTGCTGAATAAGCCTATCAGAAACCTGAGAAACGCAAAATTCCGAGATATGTGTCAGATATGTTCCGAATAAGCTAACTGACAGTTTATTGGTAACTTGTGAAACAGGCCCTTAGCATTACATATATTATCTTAACAAACGCGGATTACAACAAAATAATTTTATTGTAACTTCGGTTTTTTAGCAATTGAGTCGATGAGATCAAAGTAGCCGGAACAGTTTGAGTTTCTGAACCAAACTATTTAATCTTAATGTTTGCTATCGCAGCTTATGCCCCTTGTTATACACAGACATTGTTCATCGTACTAACTCTTGGACAGTAGGGAGGTGACTTGCAGTCGAAAAAATCGATTAATAACTAATCGATACTTTACCCTTTAAAAATAATCGATTTTCTCGTATCAAAATAATCGATTTTTTTCTGACTATATGAAAAGTTGCCTTTTTCAATATAATTAATTAATTAGAATAAAGACGTATTAAAGTGGACATAGATAGATGATACCACTAGATACCACAGACCAATAGATAATACAACCAACCAATAGATAATAACAGATAATCTGTTTGTGAAATTCTATTGAAAGTAGTTTAGCTACATTGGTTTCATCCGACAGTACATATGTTATCATAAAAAACTAGAAAAAAGAGTGAAACGAGAAAGAGGATCATTAAAATAATCGATTTTAAAAAATCGATTTTTTATGAAAAAAATAATCGATTATTTTTCACATCTCTATTGGACAGACGCTGTTTAATTACTACTGCGGGCTATTACCGCGATATCGTCGGAATGTTGTAAGTTTGGATTGTTTTTGTCGTTGAATATTTAGATACCGGGACAGAATGACGTAAATAACAAAACTACAGCTCCGTATTGTATTTTGTTGAGAATTTAAACGCTTTAAGCGAGAATCTATTTTAAGTCTAAATTAATGGTGTAATGCGACGGACAAACGGGGGAAAGAATGATGATTATACAGAGTAGCGATGTGAAAAATTAATCGATTTTTATATTAATCTAAATTAAAATAGTATACAATAGACAAAGCAGGAACCGACATAAGCTTGCGGTTCCTGCTTTGCGCCTTGCAAAAGTGCGTAACTCGTTTGTGGGTTTTGGTATAAGATTCTATAATAAAATTCCGCAATCAATTTCAGCACTGCCATTACAGCAGTTTAAAAACACTGTTAAAAAGAGGCTGAGACAGAAAGCCTACTATACTCTTGAAGATTATTTAGAAGATAAGAATGTGTGGATATAGCTCTCTTTGAACCTGTACAAGACAGTAACGACTTAATGTAAATAATATTAAGAATTATATTTTTTAAAAGAGCAACCGCCGAGTTTCTTGCTGGCTCTTCTCGGTAGGAACAGCTTTCCGAACTAGCAGTAGAGTTGACGATTCAAAAGCACTTGTTTACAAGTTTATTTGAATAAAGAATATTTTGAATTTGAATCGATTTTTTTAAATAATTACTTTTGCATTAAGGATCTCCGCAAATTATCAGCTTATTCTATAAATTGCATTTGGTTTTCCTTATGGAATAGGAAATAACAAAATACAGCGGATATTTTAATACCAAAATTGACGGAAACAAAGTTGTGGGTCACTCTAGTGGACTATATAAATAAATAGCTTTTTACTCACAAATTCGCGTGGACCGTTGTCGCGTGAAATATATAACATACATAACATATGAGGTTTTGCAATGTCATCTTATTCCTGTAGAATTAATTGGATTTCTATAGCCTATATGTTACCTTAGTGTATAAGGAGAATTGCGTCATATTTCATCGATATTGGTTCAGCGGATTCACCGTGAAAGTAACAAACATACATCCATACTCACAAACTTTCGCAATTATAATATGCATCATGGCCGTCATTATATGTCATTAAATTGTTGAAAGAGATAAAATGGGGTAACTTCTGAGGAAATTGCTTTTTTATTGCATAAGTCATCGTCGACATCCTCCTGCCTTTATCCCACTCTAAGTGGCTTCGGCACAACATGTTATAAACATGCTGTCACATGATTTTGCGGCGTTTTTACGACCGGCCGCCTGCCTGACGTCAAATTACCTTAGTCGTATTTTACGACACCTCGGTAAGAAAGAGGGTGGTCTATTCTACTAAACCGGATACCACACGGTGGGTCAACTTATCTTAGTCGCCTTTTACGACACCTCGGTAAGAAATGAGGTTGGTCTATTCTACTCAGCCGGATACCACACGGCGGGTCGGCTTACCTTAGTCGCCTTTTACCATGGTGTATAAGGAAAATTCGGATTTTCCGTGAAAGAGTAACAAACATACAGCCATACTCAGAAACTTTCGCAATTATAATATTTGTAGGATATAGTAGTGTAACAGTTTAAACCAGATATTAATATGACAAAATCATCACAAAACTCATATTTCGCTTTCATATTTACAATATATTCCAAGCCCAGGGAATAAATCCAACTAGAAGCCAACTACAGTTTTCGAACTAATGCCCGCCACAATTTGAAACTGAAACTTTCATGAATACCCCTGATAATTGTCGCCTGCATACGCTTTTTGAATTTTTAGTGGAGAACTTTGAGCTTTTGTCCGACGATGAAAAGCGCGTAGTTTTTAGCCGTGTGGTATCCGGCTGAGTAAAATATACCACCTTAATTTCTTACTGAGGTGTTGCAAAAGGCGACTAAGGTAAGTTGACCCACCGTGTGGTATCCGGTTAAGTAGAATAGACCACCCTCCTTCTTACCGCGGTGTCGTAAAATACGACTAAGGTAAGTTGACGTCAGGCAGAAGGCCGGTCGTAAAAACGCAGCTAAATCATGTTACAGCATGTTTATAACATGTTATGCTGACCCCACTTACTGTGGGATAAGGGCAGGAGGATATATAATTGTCGCCTGCATACGCTTTCAAATTTTTACGCTTTTTGAATTTTTAGTGGACAACTTTGAGTTTATGTCCGATAATGAAAAGCGTGTAGATTTTAGCCGTGTGGTATCCGGCTGAGTAGAATAGAGCACCTCATTTCTTACCGAGGTGTTCGCAAAAGGCGACTAAGATAAGTCGAACCGCCGTGTGGAATTCGGTTGACCAGAATAGAACACCTTCATTTCTTGCCGAGGTGTTGCAAAAGGCAAATAAGGTAAGTCTACCCGCCGTGTGGATCCGGCTGAGTAGAATAGAACGCCCTAATAGAAATTAGGGTGTTCTATTCTACTACCAATGTGTCGTAAAAGGCGACTAAGATAAATTGACCCAGCGTGTGGTATTCGGTTGAGTAGAATAGACCACCCACTTTCTTACCGAGGCATCGTAAAATACGATAGAGGTAAGGTAACGTCAGGCAGGCGGCCGGTTGTAAAATACGTAGCAAAATCATGTAACAACATGTTGTGCTGACCCCACTAAGAGTAAGATAAGGGCAAGAGGAATATACTTCAATCATTTTCGAAATGTAATTGAGATGTAAAATGGCACTGGTATTTCAATTCTGGCAACATGTAAGGTGGCAGAGTGTAATTAACGTCCGATGACAAACGCTTTGTCCTCACCCGCACCATTCAATTAAAGCACGATAGCCTATATCAGAAATGCATTCACAAATTGGGAAACTTGCGAGGAGAATTTGCATTTAATTTATGCGAACAAGCTGTGGTAGCCTAGCGGTAACACCGTGCGACTTTTTCGAGGAGGTCACGGGTTCAAACCCGGGCAGACACCAATGAGTTTTGCCATTTAAACTTATGTGTCTAATTGATAATTGCAATTTATCACACGCTTTTCGGTGAAGGAAAACATTGTATGGAAACCTGCATAGCTCTAGAGAATTCTGGAGATATGTGTAACCTACCAATCTGCACTGGAGCAGCGTGGTAGGTCTTAGTTCCAAACCTTCTCTCCAAAAATGGACAGAAGAGACCTATTCTCAGCAGTGGGAGAGTCACAGGCCGCTACTTACTTACTTTATGCGAACTGATGTTAAAAAGGAAAATGGGAATCTTGCTGAATAATTGACTGAGCATTGTAAAAAATTATGTTACAACATGTTTCAAATACAACCTTCTTATAGTTGGTCAATTATATATAAAAAAAAACATTGTTGCCCTCATTAAGTGTCATTGAATTGTTGAAACATTAAATGGGTTGACTTTGGCAAAATTATTTTTATTATTGCATAATTAAAAAGGGGAAATATCGTTGTTTTAAATAATTGTTACGTGTAACTTTTAAAGCGCTTTGCGACTTTGTGACTAAAGTTAAAAAGACATGCCCACTCAGGCATCTACTGTTAAAAATATAAAGACTTGTCCAGTTTATTCTAAAACTTTTGATACACGTTGTAATACAAAAGTAATGAGAATATTATTTTGCTATAATCCGCGATAGAAGAAAATATATGTAATGCTAAATGTAGAGTGTACTGTTCCTTCTCATACCTGATACATGCAGAATTTGTCAGAACTCATGCACTACCCACATGACACCGATGACACAACAATACACAAACACTGCACACATTCACTACCACAATCTCAACAATTGTATCGCCCCGTAACCGAAGCATCGTCAGGAGATAGACTCCACGACAAAATCGCAAAGCCTTGCGATTAGATAGAGGAGATAGACTCCATGACAAAATCGCAAAGCTACATTTTATTAAAGCCTGCATTACATAAATTTTCTTCTATCGCGGATTATAGCAAAATAATATTCTCATTACTTTTGTATTATGGTACCTCCGCAAAGTAACGCCTTATTCTATAAACACGTTGTAACGTTTAGTTTTACAGCATATTAAAACGTATAGAATACTGTTGGAATTGTATCTCTGAAATCTGTACAGGCATTTCAGCACAAATTAAATTATTTCGTTCAGTAAATAACCCTTTCAGGTAGGAGCTCACGAATTCCTATAAATTAAATAGCAAACCAAATAATGAAGTGAGCCCGGAAAACTTTTGGGGTAACGCCCTGACTTATTGTCGAACATAAATTACGCCAAGTTTTGACAATAAATTTTACTCGGCCTATCACATATATTTAATGGAAGTGGCTTACGTTTCACAAGAAGTTAAATAATTTATAGAATTAAGCGTTACTTTGCCGAGATCCATAATACAAACAAAGGTGATAATAAAATTGATCATTCTCCTGCCTTTATTATCCTACTCTCAGAGGGAGCGGCACAACATGTTTACATACGTTGTTTCATGATTTGGTTAGGTATTTTACGACCGGCCGCCTGCCTGACGTCAAATTACCTTAGTCGGCTTTTACGACACCTCGGTAAGAACTGAGGGTGGTCTATTCCACTTAGCCGGATACCAGGCAGAAAGGTAATAATAAAATTATTTTGCTATTATCCGTGATATAATAGAAAATATTTGTAATGATAAATGAGTAGACTATCCATTTTCATACCTGATACATGTAGGATTCGTAAAAATACATGCACAAACCACTACCGCCACTAAAATAAACTACACACGTACACTGTTACAAACTCAGCAATTGTTTCGCAGCGCATCCGATGCATCATTAGGAAATAGATTCCACGACAATTGTTGACCACAACAACATGCACAAATTCCCTACCACAATCGTTTCACCTCGTAACCGAAGCATCAGAAAATAGAATTAACAAAAAATAGCAAAGTCTGCGATTTTGTCTTGCAGTTAGTGTTGTGTGGTGGTTTGAGGTGCATTGGTTTTAAAAATTCTGTATGTATCATCATTCTCCTGCCCTTATCCCACTCTAAATGGGGTGGGTATAACATGTCACATGATTTGGCTGCATATTTTGCGACCGGCCGCCTGTCTGACGTCAACTTACGACACCTCGGTAAGAAACAGGGTGGTCTATTCTACTCAACACGGCGGATCGTTTAAATTTAATTACCTTAGTTGCCTCTTACGACACCTCGGTAAGAAATGAGGGTGGTCAAATTCAAATTCAAAATATTCTTTATTCAAATAAACTTGTAAACAAGTGCTTTTGAATCGTCAACTCTACTGCTTGTTTAGAAAGCTTTTGCTACCGAGATGAGCCAGCAAGAAACTCGACGGTTGCTCTTTTAAAAATACAATTCTTAATACTAGTTACATTTAATCGTTTCTATATTGTACAGGGTCGAACAATATCTATATCCACGCATTCTTATCGTCTAAATAATCCTCAACAGTATAGTAGGCTTTCTGTGTCAGCCTCTCTTTAATAGTGTTTTTAAACTGCTGTAATGGCAAAGCTAAAATTGATTGTGGAATTTTATTATAGAATCTTATACCCTACTTTACCTACCTGTCTATTCTATCATACCACATGGCGCTTCCAGTAAGTTCCATATAGCTATATATTCGTGTTTGTGTGGTTACGGCCAACAATCGACAAGGTTGGAGTGTGTGAAAGCTGGTAATTCCAAACTTTTGTATGGAAATGAATACTCAGATTAGGCCGTATTCTTATTATAAAGCCAAAAACAGAATACATTCAGAAGTAATTGTATAAGATACAGTAAAACTTTTTTCAAAAGAATAACATAAAAACATTCCTTAGGCACCGCATTGTTTTGACGTATAAGATTTAAAAGTGCGATTTCATCAATATTGATCTAGTAGTTTGGCCCTAAAAGCATAAAAAACTTTCGTATTTAAAATATATTCCCGAATTGAACATAAAAATCGTGAAGGACTAATGTTAGCACCGTTTAAACTTAAACTGTGGTGTTTTCTATATAAAGTTGTAATTCATTGATATTTACAATTCATCATGTGCTTTTCAAACCTTGAACTTTTTTGAAGGCAACCTTCATATATATTGCAAATTTGCTTTGGAGCAACTGGAGAATTACTTCTTACTAAAGGGAGGAGGACTTTGTCAGAGTATTAGTAAGCCAATCTTACACAATTTTACTTCTACATTCATCATCCTCTTGCCTCTATCCCATTCTAAGTGGGGTCCGCACAACTTGCTATAAACGTGTCACACATTGTCACATAATTTGGCTATGTATTTTACGATTGACCGTCTGCTTGACGTAAACTTACATATAGTCGTATTTTACGACACTTTGGTAAGAAAGAGGGTGGTCTATTCTACTCAGCCGAATACTACACAGCGAATCATAATATAACTTTTATTTCTACATTGTGAATGGAAAATAATATGATTATGATTCTGCTAAATGACCTAGTCTAATTCTTATTAAACTACTCTACTTTATTGAAAAAAATGCCATCAACCTTTGTTCTAATTAAGATAGAACATTAATAAAACTCCCTAATTTAATTACTACAGTATTCTTCGAGCTATGAACATAAAAATAAACACCTGGGTGACTGGGTGTAATTTTTTAAATAATGAAAAAAAAATATAAAATAAAAAAAAAAAATTAAAAGAAAAAATTAAAAAGAATAGGCCAGCATGTGTGTTTATTCAACGTTAATTTCCAAAAAAATTTAGAGCCCGAAAACAGGGATAAAACGATATTTTATTTAAATAAAACTTATCTACATCGATTTTTCTCCCTCAAAACCCCAACATGCTGAATTTCACGAAAATCGTTGGAGCCTTTTCGGAGATTTCGAAAATATATTTATATATGCATACAAGATTAACTCATTTAATTAAAGTTAAAGGATCTACATGTAATTTATAATTACAATTCTAGTAAAGAATAGTACCTAACGTGCAATATATTAATTTTAACTAACATTTAATATTACAATTTCAAAGGCCTGGTTCGTTATTAAATTTAATTCAGCGTAATACCCGCCACAAATCACAGCTGCGAACCTAAATTCCAGTTTCGTAATAATTCAGTAGCTTACTGAACAGGTATTATTGAAGCTATATGTTAATATTCATATATTACATGTATATAAACCTGAATATGAATAGCGTGTTAATAAACGGGTACGAGTACAAAAAGCTGTGATAGCCCAGCGGTAACACCGTGCTACTCTTTCGAGGAGGTCACGAGTTCAAACCCGGGTAACAATTGCAATTTATCACACGCTTATCGGTGAAAGAAAGCATCGTCAGGAAACCTGCATATCTCTAGAGAATTCTAGAGATATATGTAACCTACCAATCCGCAGCAGCGTGGTAGGTCTTAGCTCCTATCTTTCTCTCCAAAAACGGAGAGAAGAGGCCTATTCCCAGCAGTGGGATAGTTACCGCTACTTACTTACTTTTTAAACGAGTACCTTCGTTTTGTTAAATTTTTTGTTTTATCGATGGATGTCAAAGAGAGAAATTTTAAATAATATATTTTTTTATTTCATTCAGTCGTGCCAAGATAACTCTCGCTTCCATTTCTCACCTGTCATTTATTAACTCTAGCGTTACTGCTTTTATGTGCATGTCATACTTCACAGAGTCCAACCATCTCTTTTTCGGCCTCCCTCTAGTCACGTATCCATCCACATTTATATCTAAAATTTGTTTTGGTGACATTATTTTCATCATTCAATCATAATTAATGTATCGAAACCGGCTATACTCACGTGTTATTTTATCGGATGAGCCCGACTAGTTTCAAGCCCATACGGGGCTCTTATTCATGAGTTCTTTACGCGGCGTTATCGCGGCGGGAACTCAGTTCCCGTGAAACTAGTCGAGCTCATCCGATAAAATAACACGTGAGTATAGCCGGTTTCGATACATTAATTATGAATTCCACTCACGATAGTTTAAATTCAAAAATCATTCAATCAATTTAAGTCGCCATTACAGCAGTTTAAAAAACTGTTGAAGGGAAGCTGATACAAAAAGCTGAGTATTATTTAGATGATAAGAATGCGTGTATATATCTACTGTCCGACCCTGTACAAGATAGTAATGACTTAATGTAACTAGTTATAAGTATTTTTTTGATAAAAGCAACCGCCGAGTTTCTTGCTGGCTCTTCTCAGTAAGAACAGCTTTTCGAACCAGCAGTAGAATTTACGATTTCAAAGTATTTGTTTATAAGTTTTTTTGAATAAAGCATTGAAAGAATAGACAGTAGTTTGGAAACCAGTGCCCACATTAACTTTGTTCAACTTACATATGTATAGGAGTAAAAAAAATACGATGACAAATAATAACAAGTACTAGTATGTAAAAAAGGGAAATGAAATTAAACTAAAAAGAACAATATTTTCAGTGTATTGAGTAAAAGAAAAAGAAACATTTATATCAATCTCTCCACTATAGCTCAATTTCTCGAAGCCATACTAAGCTGAGGTAAAACATAAGATTTAAAAATCACACAGGTGACATTGAGGGTATTTTAAAACCTAGGTTCAAGACGCAAGTATAGCCTGTATACAAGCATATAAGGTAAGAGCCCGATGAATAATAAAGAAGCACTTAACGCCTTCGGGAGATGTCTGGGAAAATATAATGAAATACCGGTGTCCCGAGAGACGAATACATTTACAAGACGTGTGGAAATACGAGGTTTTATGAGGAATTTGTTAATAAAGATTTTTCTTTACACCTCACTCATGTAGGCCGAAATATTTTTAAGATTATTCTGATACAAGTTATATCTGCAACTTCGTGCGCCTTAACATATAGCTACGTTAAAATCTTTAATACTTAATCTATAATATTACGCGGTGTAGTAACCGGATGAATAGAATAGTACCACCCTCATTTCTTACCGAGGTGTCGTAAAAGGCGACTAAGGTAAGTCGAACTGCCGTGTGGTATCCTGCTGAGTAGAATAGACAGCCTCATTCTTTACCGAGGTGTCGTAAAAGGCGACTAAGGTAAGTTGACCCACCGTGCGGTATCCGGTTTAGTAGAATAGACAACCCTCTTTCTTACCGAGGTGTCGTAAAATACGACTGAGGTAAGTTGATGTCAGGCAGGCGGCCGGTCGTAAAAACGCAGCCAAATCATACAGCATGTTTATAACATGTTGTGCCGAGCCCACTTAGAGTGGCACAAGGGCAGGAAGATGATGATGATTTTCTGAATTTTGAAAACAGCTCCAACGATTCATGAAAACCACTATATAAGGGGTTTTGTGAGGGAAAAATCCATCCAGCTAGGTTTCCTAAAAAAGAATTGTTGATATATTTGTTTTTTGGGGTATTGAAAAAATCTGCTATAATTTTATGAGAAAGCAAAAGATAATTACGCTGTAAATTTCAAAGTCAATTGGGTAAGGGGCTGTGTCGAATTTTGTATTCCAAGATGAAAAAAATTATACTTTTAATAGCGTTTTAAATATCACCCATATATCCATGTCCATCGATAAAAAAGCAGCCATACAACAAACCACACATCCGTTTCTTCCTTCGTACACGAAATAATGACAAACGAACACACATTTACTTACAATATTAGTATTTGTTTTGTACTAACTTAACAGATTCAAAGTAAATGTTAAACTCTGAATCTACAAGCAACCCTTTGAAATCTCATGCTTACTTCAACCCTATTCCTTAAAGGATGGGCATTGCATACATTGTTCTTCCACTGTGGAATGCAAATATTCCCCGAACAGCCTCTAATGGCGTATATAGCGTTCCAGGAATACCGAACCCACAAGATTTCGTACATTCCAAGCCCTCTACCACAATTTGTCCTTTAAATATGTGAAGTTTGCGGAATTATTTAGTACTCTCAAATATATTTCGTTACTGATATCAAAACCAATATATAAAGCTGAAGAGTTTGTTTGATTGTTTAAACGCACTAATCTTAGAAATTACTTAGTCCATTTATCCAGGAAGGCTATATAACATCACGCTAAGATGAATAGGAGAGGAGCAGCAATAACAAATATTGCGAAAACGGAAAAATTTATACTTTCCTTGCGTGCCTTAAGTAATCGGTAAAAGTGATTAAAAAACCATGTATTACAAAATTGTTACCCTCTAAAAGTTCTAAATAAAAGTCCGCGACAGCATAGGTCTAGCTTTTAAGGTTAACTTACTTTAATCATTTTTATGGTTATCAAAATACTACATTACGGTTTTAATCTTTCCACGCGGGCGGAGCCGCTGGCGATATTCAAATTCAAATTCAAAATATTCTTTATTCAAATAAACTTGTAAACAAGTGCTTTTGAATCGTCAACTCTACTGCTGGTTCGGAAAGCTGTTCCTACCGAGAAGAGCCAGCAAGAAACTCGGCGGTTGCTCTTTTTTTTTTTATATATTTTGATGTTTAGGTAAGGGTCGCAGTTAAATTTAGGTTACATTTCAAAGAGCTAAGGGCTCATGACCTTGTTTCTCTTTCACGTTTTTACTACCTAAGTACATTTTTATACATTCCACCTGAATATCGTTCATATTAGGTCAAGCAATTCGCTTATGAAATTGCTTTCCTTACTAATGACAGTAGTCACTTTTACTAGGCAGTTAGGGGTTCGAACTAGATAGGCCCCAGTGAGTTTTGTGTAATTTTTTTTTTAGGATAAAACCCCTTGGTCCCACATGTTTTCCTTTACTTATTGTGATACTTTTCTACAAATTGTAACCCAAGATTGAAACCCGCGAATCCTTGGCGAATTTGAAGAATTACGTCCTCAAGCATTTTGCTTAAACCTTTTGGTTACTGAAACGCACACATTAATTCACGGTCCAACAACAGTGTACAGTTTTCAGTGAGCAAAATCGTTTGTAATTTGCCAGTTAGTTAAAAGTTAAAATCTGTTTTCAACAGTTCTTTACGAGAAAATGCAGCATGTTTTTATTAGAATATTATTAAAGACATTCTGTAGACCCTACTAATTAGGTTGGGCCTTGGATATCACCCAATTTCTGCTTATAGTGTAAGAGCCCATTTCAATTTATATTCGCCTTGAATACTAGATTTATAAAATACAAAATAGTTATTCTACACTTTTATCGGACCTTCTATTCTAGTCTATAGGATGGAACGTATTTCTAAAACCCATAAATGGGTTTGCTTTTTTTTGGTTTTGAGGTCAATGCAGAAGTTAGTAATTGAATAAATCTTTATTGATATGATTTATTTCTATTTTGAAAAGAGCAACGGCCAAGTTACTTGCTGTCTCTTCTTAGTAGAAACAACCTTAACTATTAGTTGAATTAACAGTTCAAAAACACTTGTCTACATATTGCATAAGTAATATAATATGAATTAGCTAGTGGTACCAGCAAGTAGGTCTCAATAATGCAATATGTTTTAGCGTTGTTCCCGAAATAAAAATAGATTTTTTATCTTTTATATTATCCCAGACTATAAGCTTAATTTGGGCCAAATTACCTCAATATTGGTCGATTATTTAGACAGACAGACTTGCATATTAGTATGGATTACATAGTCATGTTTAGGTTGCCTAAATTATTTAAATCCATTTGCGGAGGAGTGGATATTTTTGATGAAACTTTACGAAAATTCAAGAAAAGACAGTAAGATTGTTAAGAGGAGATTAATTTGGTGCAATAGATATCATCTAAGAATTTTTTTTTATTAATTCGTTTACAGTAAATATTATTGTTTTTTACCTATTAACGTCATTTGCTTATATTTGTATGTAATTTTTTTATGTAAATTGTTTAATAATTTTTTGGTGTATGCTTACACCTTATGACACCTTCATAAGTTATACATGTTATTTTTTTGGTGTCTATTTTTAATATACGTAAGTTTTATATGCAGCGACTACTGGATGTCCAAATCAATAAATAAATAGTTTATCTCTTGGACTATAAATAATATAGAATAAAATATATGAAAACATACTAAAAGTACGGTAGCCTGGGGCTCTAAAGTATGTGTGCCATAACGCCGCTCGTTAAAATAAACAAGTGTGCTTGTGATTATAATTATCACAAACGCAAGTATTTCTTTGCTCATACGAACAGAATATTTCTCTACTTCGCTTATTCCGCTTACAAATTACTGAAATGAAACCGAGTAATATTGGACGAAATTAAAAAGCTTTGGTATGAAAGGCGAGTTTTTACGTATATACCGGAAATCTTTTTACACATATGTAGTTATACAGAACAAGGTATAAACGCGGTTTCGTGTGCGGAAACTCATATTTTTACCCTAATTTATTTATTTAATAGCTTTTGTACAAAATTAAATTAATTTAATTAAATAATAGAATATGAATCTATAATTATGACCACTGCTCTAAAGTTTTATATTTGATCTTAGCTATTAATTATTTTATACAATGTAACTACATCACATGTGGGATCCGGCTGAGAAGAATAGACCACCCTCATTTCTTGCCAAGGTGTCGTAAAAGGCGACTAAGGTAAGTTGACGTCAGGCAGGCGGCCGGTCGTAAAATATGTAGCCAAATCATGTGACAACATGTTTGTTACTTAGAGTGGGTCAGCAGAATACGCACTTAAGGGCAAGAGGATGATGATAATAAGGCCAAGTCTGCAGCACTTTGGTCAACGTTCAACAGTGTGAACCACGAACTTAGAAACGAGAGAAAACGTTTACATTATCCCCAAACGGGCTATTAAATCTCTCACATCAAAAGTGCTAAAACCATACCAAAAGTTTTAACCACTTTATGCAGATTGACTTTCTAACATAACAAAACTTGAACATTGTGTACGGCTGAATTAATTAAACTAAAGCCGCGATATTGGGAGTTATTTTAGTGATCTTAATGATGTTAATCCATTAATCCGAAACTCTAACACAAACTAGGTTTCGAAACTTCGCAGACGACACCGTAATCCTCATTACAATATGACAGGATAATGGCATCAACTTTCCAACGTTATAGCCTATTAAATTTATGAGACCGAAAATGTACTTTTTGTACACTATTCGTGAGACGCCTACGAGAATTCTCAAGTACTCTTTAATATTTAAATGAGTTAATCTTGTATGTATAAATTAATAAATATATGGGACACTTACACACACAGTCGTCCGTCCCCAAAGTAAGTAACTTAATACTTGTGTTATGGTAGACAGACAACTGGTGAATATATACTTATATATTTTTTAAATACAAATATACACCCAGGCTCAAAGACCAACAAATTCATTTTATAGAAAATGTTGGCCCTCGGCGGGAATCGAACCCGCGACCCGCGGAGCTGAAGGCAGGGTCACTACCCACTGCTCCAACGGGCCAGTCAATGTATATTTATATATTTTTGGAATCTCGGAAACGGCTGCAACAATTTTTCTGAAATTCCGCATATAGAGAGTTTTGGAGGAGAAAAAACGATCTAGCTAGGTTTTATTTTAAATAAATTCGTTTTATCCTTGTTTTGGGCATAAGAAAATTATTAATGTTTAAATTTAATATAAAACACTATTTTTGCCGTAAATTGTCAAGTCAGCGTAGCTTATTCGGGGAACGGGTGGTTTTGAGAAATGAAATACCTAGGTTCAAGCACTACCTACCCAATTTTTTTCTTTTTTTAAGTTTCTTTTTTTTATTTTGTAAAAAATACCGAGCAAGGCTCGGTCAACCAGGTCCTATATTATTAATCATCATCACCCTCCCCTTATCCTACTCTAAGTGGGGTCGGCCCAACATGTTATAAACATGTGGACATTTGGCTACGTATTTTACGACCGGCCGCTTGCCTGAAGTCAATTTATCTTAGTCGTATTTTACGACAGCTCAGCAAAAAATGAGAGTGGTCTATTCTATACAGCCGGAACCCGCACATCGGGTTGACTGACTTTAATCGCCTTTTACGACACCTCACTAAACATGAGGGCGGTCCATTCTACTCAGCCGGACACCATACGGCTTGAAGGAAAATATTATTAAAGCTACCTATAAAACTTATGATATCGAGTGTATATGAATATCTATATAAATAAAAAAATCTTTAAAATACAAACACGCATACATATAATTTTATTATAATTATAATAATAGTTGTAAAGATGACTACGGTATCAAATCTATATAAAAAAAAATCAGACTAGACCAGTCTTCAGAAAGTTTTATATTATACTGCGTCCATCATATTATCAGTCTTTTGACAGCTCACGCTCATTAAGTTTTGTATTGCTTACGTACAAATATCATACAAATAATATTTGTACTTTATGGATGGGTACCGCCCACTTAGTGATGTCACACATAATGGGTTACTACGATTATGCCACAGATTAAAAATAATCGGTAGAAATCGATGTTACGAGTATTAAAAGACATTTAATAACATTATATAAAGTTTTACTTTCTTCTTAGTTAATACATGAATACAAATAAAACAATCAGGATATTTTAATTTATTTTATTAGCACGAGTCGTCGGAATGATAATCAACACTAGACTCCTCCGATGAGGAGTCTTCAGTAGCAGTTATTATTAGCTCTTGTGTAGATAATATATTATCAAACGCAATATCACGTTCCCAATCAGAGAATATTACTCTTTTAGTTCTTTCCACCACACTTGCCCAGTTCTCGGCCGTTACGTGGGTGCAAGCATTTTTTAGCAATTGCAACATTTTATTCGCTGTGAATGGGGGGCTTGTATTGCATCTCGCAGCATGCCCTTTTACTTGTGCCCATATAAGTTCTATTGCGTTGTACTGGCAGTGGTATGGAGGAATCCGAAGAACAGTATGGCCATATTCTGCTGCCATTTCATTGATTACATAGCGTTTTGCTCTCTTTTTGGTTTTTAATATTTTTATTAATTCAACTTTTAACATTGAGTCGTCCACATTTTCTCCATTGTCCCGAAGCCAATTAATTATTTCATGCTTTTTATTAGCCTGTGTTGGCATTTTGTCAATTTGACGGGAGTGGTAGGGCGCATTATCAATAAAAATTATTGATGGTTCTTCCAATGAAATGAGCATTTTTTTGAACCACTCTTCATACACATTTGCATTCATCTCTTCGTGGTAGTCATTTGATTTCTTCGATTTAAATGCCAACAGTGCGTCTTGTACAAATCCTTTTGCTGTACCTGCATGGCAAATGATTAGGCGCTCACCTTTTCCCATTGGTACTGAGGAAGTGGAATCAGCAGTATCGTATCATCAGTCCAGAAACGAGATAGTGTGTGGTTAGCGTTGAGCCATGTTTCATCCGTGAAAACAATATTTGCCCAATCTTGTATTTTCTTTGCCTCTCTTAAAAAATCACAACGTGCTATAGCTATATCTGTGCGTTCCATTAATAATTTTCTTTTATTTAACTTTTTATATGAAAAGCCAATTGTGTTCAAAACTTTGACCAAAGAAGATTTTTCACCATGAAATAGACCACTTCTTTTCAAAGAAACAATAAGTTTTCTCAAAGTTGGAATTTCTTTTCTCAAGTAGTAATCTAGTTTACGTAGGTTATCATTAATCGAATTACTTAGGTACGTAATTCGATTAATGATAGTAGGTACTATAATCGGAATGGTATCGCATACGAGAATCTTTAGGACATCACTATCGTCAATCTGTCAAAAGATGGTTAATATAATGGACAGTGTATAAGTGTAAGAAATATGTTTCTACGTAAAGGATATTACAATATTGAAGATTATATGTATAATAAAAATGCCTGGATTCAAAAACCTTTCAACGTCATACAAGACTGCGATTTAATTATGTAAAATTGAAAATGTTTAAAATAATTTTACCGCCGAGTTTCTTGCTAGTCCTTCTCGGTATGAAACAACATTCCGAAACAGCTGTAGCTTCATTATTCATATTGATCTTTCATTATCAAGAGTGTTTAAAATGAGCTTACTTCTAAAGTAAAGTAAGTAGCGGACTATTACTATCCCACTGCTGAGAATATGCCTCTTCTCTTCGTTTTTGGAAAGAAGGTTTGGAGCTAAGACCTACCACGCTGCTCCAGTGCGGATTGGTTACACATATCTCCAGAATTCTCTAGAGATATGCAGGTTTCCTCACGATGTTTTCCTTCACCGAAAAGCGTCTGATAAATTGCAATTATCAATTAGACACATAAGTTTTAACAGAAAAACTCATTGGTGTCTGCCCGGGTTTGAACCAGTGATCTCCTCGAAAGAGTCGCACGGTGTTACCGCTGGGCTACCACAGCTTACTTGAATAGAGATTAATTTGATTTGATTTAAAAGCAAGAGCGGCATAAGCTCATGTCACTTATAACAAACTCGGAGCAATCACTATTTTGTTATTAATTAAAGCCTTAGGCACGTAAAGCCACTCGAGTCAATATGAGACGGATATTTGTTTTGGAAAATTGGAGAGACGGCTTAGTCGTGTGTCGGTAATAGGAAATTATTTGTCGATAAGACCCATCTTGTGACAGTGCTTTTACTATGATAACTCGACTGTGAAAGTTTTTGGATATGGAGTAAAGCTGATTCTTTATATAAAAATTTCTGAATTTCGAAAATATTTGGCGAAACGATTGTTGAGATTGTGGTGATGAATTTGTGCAGTGCGTGTGTATTGTTGTGTTCCTGGTGATTGGTAGTGCATGAGTTTTTACAAATCCTGCATGTATCATGTATTTTATTTCATCGCGGATTATATAAAAATATTAGTTTCATTACTTATTGTATTATGGAATCATGATTATCAAATCAAAGATGAAATATAGTTACTCTTATTATCATTTATTATGTTTTATCACTTTCAAATTCAAAATATGCGGAAGTTTGCTCCTAAGTTATGTAAGTTAACTTTATGGTTATATGCTTCGAACAATATTTTTTAAACAAGAAAATTATTATAATGGACGCGCATCTGTCAAGTGTTATGCATAATTTATTATTTTCGCCATAGTAGGGGCGTTTAAATTGATTCAGTTACGTAATGCCTCTGACAGACTCTCCATCACGCCCGATGCTTCCTCCGCATAATTTCCTCGGCTCGTACAAATAACATTAAAAATCAACTTTTATTCCACTGGAAAAATTAACTTCCGCACCAGCTACGCGAATGTACGAGATTTATTGCGGGGATTGAATTGATGAGGCGCGACGTATCAAATCTTTTTGAATGTCAGTAACGCGTTAAGGATTCTTTCGTATGAATAGCAAATACTTGAATATTATGGGTTTTGGATTATATTTCGTTTTTGATTTACTCGTTTCTTAATATATTCATACCGCTGTGTGGTATCCGGTTGAGCAGAAACAACCTCCCTTATTTCTTATCGAGTTTTCATAAAAGGCGACTAAGGTAAATTGACCCGCTGTATGGTATCTGACTGAATAGAATAGACAACCCTTATTTCTTACCGAGGTGTCGTAAAAGGCGACTAAGGTAAATTGACCCGCTGTATGCTATCTGACTGAATAGAATAGACAACCCTTATTTCTTACCGAGGTGTCGTAAAAGGCGACTAAGGTTAGTTGACCCACCGTGTGATATCCGGCTGAGTAGAATAGCCCACCCTCATTTCTTACCGAGGTGTCGTAAAAGGCGACTAAGGTTAGTTGACCCACTGTGTGGTATCCGGTTTAGTAGAATAGACCACCCTCCTTACCGAGGTGTCGTAAAATAGGACTAAGGTAAGTTGACGTCAGGTAGGCGGCCGGTCGTAAAAACGCAGCCAAATTATGTTACAGAATATTTATAACATGTTGTGCCGCTTAGCTACCCCCCAACGAGTTGGACTGACGACCTCAAAAAGGTCGCGGGGAGCCGCTGGATCCAAGCAGCACAAAATCATGGATTGTGGCGATCCCTTAAGGAGACCTATGTTCAGCAGTGGACGTCCACCGGTTGAGAAAGAAGAAAAAGAAGTGTCTATAACTTGAAACAGTTATAAAATAAACGAAAAGTCTCCAGAAAAGACGAATTTTTCAGTAACTTTCAGGAAAAACTCAACAATACAATTTGTTACCAACCAATCTGTCAGCTGCTTTGTTACAAAAGGATTACTGAATGTGGAACTTTGAGGATTACGCGCTTATTACGTATTCTTATAGCGACCACAATATAAAATCGCAATCATCATTGTTTCTTTTTAATTTTATGATGTAAATTCCTGTTCGTATTTTATTTCGCGTAAATATTACGTATTTAAATTATAAAAATTATTTCGGAATTTTTTTAATATTGATTGTTCACATAATATACTAGCTGAGCGGGTAAACGTTGTTTTGCCATATAAATAAATTTATAGGAAATTTCTAGTGTACATTACATAATATAAATTAAACATTAAATATTAATTATCATTAAATTGGGACTACATAATAATTTTTGTTACTGTATAGGATTTTTTTTAGATTATGTAATATTTAATACATATGGAGATCCGTATAAATAAATAAATAAAATATATTAATTTTTTGTCCAACAAAAAAAATAATAGGGGTGAAAACACTTATTATTTAGGGGTTATGTAAAATAGATAGCAGATTCTCGGAACTACTAAATATGTATGTAAAATTTAATAAAATTCGGTCACCTTTTCGGAGGTGTATGCTAACAAGAATTTTATATATATGATTCCATAATTAATGTATAGATACTGGCTATACTCACGTGTTATTTTATCGGATGAGCCCGACTAGTTCATCTCTCCTCATCCGATAAAATAACACGTGAGTATAGCCGGTATCTATACATTAATTATGAATTCCACTCACGATAGTTTAAATTCAAAAATATATGATTCCAATCGTGAGTTTTTGAAGCTGAATCTTTAATGGCACTATCACTACTGTTTACTGTATAACTTATAACACTTTACCTATCTAATATTTTCTTTCTTTTATCTAGGTACATAATAGGTACCTTTTCAAACGAATAAACAAATAAATTAAACACGAATGTAATAATTTTAATTATTTATTAGGTTTGGATATGTCTGTGAAATCCAGTAAATTTTACGACGTATTTAAAATATAGATTTACGATAGACAAAACATATTATTAGATTTTTATTAATGTTAGTCTCTAATTTAATTCTGAGAGCTTTTAATTGCTTTCCAAATTCATCGGTAAATTCACGGTGCTTTAGTTGAATATGGGTTTATCAATGTTAGTTGCTATATAGTTAGTCGCTAATACCTGAAAATCGCTATCAACTTACGTAATACGTACCTTTATTTTCTATTGGCACGCAGCTTACTGCAAGACTGTCATATTTTGTCGGCGGCTGAAAATCCTTTACGAGATATATCTGAGCTTTATTGCGGCATTCACGTGACTTCATTGCCATGACATGGAACTATTAAATTTAGGAGAATTCGAATAAATATTTCTACATACATACATATTTCTACCTCGATATAAGAGTTTAATTTAATCAGTTTTGCTTGTATATCAAGTTGCTCGTAGGTATCTCAAAGAAACATCCATTAACGTCACCTAAGTTACGCCTCCAAAACCTGCGAAAATTATTTGTCGGTCTCAATACACGTTTTAATAACAAAATTCCTAAAAATTAGACTTGCCTTTACACAAGCTTAGAAGTTATCTTAAAACGACGCTGCTCCATAAATCTTACTATACAATTGAAATTTATTTGAGCAATAGTAGCATATCTCAATTGCAGTCAGCTTGTAGCTTGCTCAAATTGTATTTTTTTCTGCGAAAAGATTATTCGCCGAGTGTCTTACTGGTTCTTCTCAGTAGGAGCAAATTTTCGAATCAGTGGTAGCTCCTTTAAAACATTTGACAATTCAAAAGTACTGAAAATTGTCCAGTTAAATAAAGAATTATGAGAGTGGTTCGGCGCATGAGCAAACTGAAGTGGCAATGGGCTGGTCATATCTGTCGCAGAACCGAAGACCGTTGGGGTAGACGTGTTCTGGAGTGGAGACCGCGAATCGGGAAACGTAGTGTAGGATATAATATATAGCTTAGCATAGCTAAGACCTACCACGCTGCTCCAATGCGGATTGGTAGGTTACACATATCCCCAGAATTCTCTGGAGATATGCAGGTTTCCTCACGATGTTTTCCTTCACCGAAAAGAGTGATAAATTGCAAATATCAATTAGACACATTTAACAGAAAAACTCATTGGTGTCTGCCCGGGTTCGAACCCGTGACCTCCTTGAAAGAGTCACACGGTGTTACCGCTGGGCTAACATAGCTCTTTATATACGTATACCACTGTATATTGAATTTATGAGTCCGGAATAACTGCAAAACCGCCCTTGCGGATTGCAGATGCCATAACGGGTGTCCATATTTAAAAAATAAGGTAGGTTGTAATTGATCGGGTATGTGAAAAAAAGATTATTCCATATTTGAATTCAATCACACGTGTTAGATAACACATTGAGTTAACTTGGCACGTGGGGATAATTATTATCTAAACGCGTCAGACCAATGATTGAGGGGAAACCCAACACGTGCCGTACGCCTTTACATTTTATCTCACCAGATGTCGGTGGGAGATTTTGTTATCGTAAGTCAACGCCTGTTGTTAATTAATGCATTTCTCCTTGATTTGATGCCTTAGAGATTAGCGCTATAGAAACTAATAACGAAGATTTAGGCGTTACATCCATAATACATAATAAAATTTTCATTAGTTTTAAATGAATATTCAGCTAAAATCGTGTGACCATTGAAAACTGTATTTATTTATTTATTTATTTATTTATTTATTTATTTAATACATTTGCTTGGAACATGGTTATGAGGTTGACAAATTTAAAAAACAAAAGTGTTCTCATGCTCCGCCAATACTCTGGCATGCAAAGCTTATGCTAAATTGTACAATTATTCATTTTGACATAAAAAATCATGTTAAGAACTAGTATAAATATTGATATTTTTCAAAAAAATTTATAAAACATTAAAAATTAAAAAACTAAATTATTAAAATTTACAAAAGTCATAAAATTTAAATAAATTACATTACCCATCACACATATTTTTTTTATATTATAAATAATTAAATTAAGTAAGTATTTTAAGTTAAAAAATCTCGGATATCATAGAAATTTAATTCATTTAACCATATATACAGATCAGTTTTAAATTTATTTAAGGTAAGTTGTTTAATTTTTCCGGGAATCTTATTGTATATTTTTACACACATAGCAACACATGCTTTCAGGAAAAGTGCAGACCTAGGGCAGTGATCCAAAACTAAACGATTAATATTTCTACTACAACGAGGATATTTAGCGCTAGCAGTTGTAAATAGATCGTGGTGTTTTTTTACAAAACAACATACCTCAAATACATATAAGCACGGTAACGTCAATAATTTTAAATTGCGAAATAATGGTCTACAGCTCTCTGTTGGAGAAACACCACATATCGCTCGAATACATTTTTTTTGAGCAATAAATGCTCTGTTAACATCCGTACTGTTACCCCAGAACACAAGTCCATATCTTAAAACCGATACAACATACGCATGATACACCGATATAACAGTTTTTTGGTCTACTAAATATCTGAGGCGTCTTAATACGAAACAGAATCGATTGATTTTTTCACAGATCTTATCTATATGAGTCCTCCATGTTAATTTATAGTCCAAATTAAGACCTAGGAAATTAATATCAGTAGTTGTATCAATTTTTTTATTATTATGATTGACATTCATTGTAACTTTCATGTCGTGAAATTGTAAATACTTAGTTTTGGATAAATTTATTTCTAAGTTATTTTTATCAAGCCAGTTAATAATATTTTTTATAGTGTTATTAATATCACACTCATGGTCTTTAATCTCTGTATTCTTATTTGATGTGAAAATTACAGAAATGTCATCTGCGAACAATATACATTTATGGTCAGTAACTTCCGTAATGTCATTTATATAAATAATAAATAATAATGGACCGATAATACTACCCTGGGGGACTCCATAACAATTTTGTTTGTATTCTGACTCATATGATTTGACAATATTGTTAACTTTTTTGTTTATTATTACCCTCTGAAAGCGATCTTTCAAATATGATGTGAACCATTTTAATACTGGACCTCTTATGCCGATGGATTCCATTTTATTAATAAGGATATCGTGTCTTACATTGTCAAACGCTTTTGACAGATCAAGAAATAGACCAGTTGTATTTCTTTTTGAATCAATATTACGAAGTACAATATCTAAAAGAGAATAAATAGCCAATGTTGTTGATTTTTGTTTTTGGAATCCAAATTGTTCTTGTTTTATTATATTGAATTTATTACAATAAGATAATAGTCTATTAAACATACATTTTTCAAATATTTTTGATAATACTGGTATTAGAGTGATGGGCCGGTAATTGGAGATTTCCTTACGATTGCCTTTTTTATGTAACGGCTTAATAATGGATAGTTTCATAATTTCGGGAAACGAGCCTGTCTCAAAGGATAAGTTTACAAGGTGGGTCAAAATTGGAGTTAAATAATCTTTGCTCGCCTTGATTACTTTTGTACTTATTTCGTCAAATCCTTCAGAAGCCGTGTTGTTTAATAATGTTATTACTTTTGTTATCTCACTAAATGTCACAGGTTTTAAATACATAGAGTGCATTATTTTATTACTAGAATTTGTTTTGTATGTATTACTTTTATTAATATTTCTATTTGCCATATTTGTAAAATAGTTATTAAAAATATTTGCTATTTTCATTGGATCATCGATTAATTCATTATTATAATTAATACTATTTATAAAATTATCGGTTATTTTATTGCCTATGATATTTTTTACAACATTCCAAGAGGCTTTACACTTGTTATCACTTTTGGAGATTTTTTTAGTGTTCGTGATTTTCTGTGCATCCATAATACATTTTTTTAGGACTTTAGAATAATTCCGGTATTTATTTTTGTGTGATTTATTATTTTTATCTTTGTAATAAGCAAATCGTAAATATCTTTTTCTTTTACAGCTAATTTTTAGTCCACGTGTGATCCATTTTTGTTTACTATTACTTTCTTTCATTTTTATTTTTAACATTGGAAATGATAATTTATAGAAGAGGCATAAAATCTGATGAAATTTATTAAACGCGGTATTAATATTGTTTTCTTCATATATTTCTGAAAATGATAAGTTTTTAATGCTATTGATAAATATTTTAATATTATTATCGTTATAATTTCTTTTGTAAATATAGAAGTATTCAGATTTAGAACATTTATTGTTCACAGGATAAGTTAACATTTGCGCTGTTTCGTGATCTGAAAGGTTGAGATCAAGGATTGTTGCAGAAGCATTTTTAATGTTACTAAAAATCAAATCTATGCATGACAATTGTCTAGTAGGCCTATTAATATGACTTTTCATGTTATAATTTTTAACTATATCTTTCAAGCTATTTGTTAATTTTGAGGGAATCAATATATTTATATTAAAATCTCCTGTAATTATTATATTTTTATTTGGTTTGTATTTATTTAAAAAGAAAAGCAAATTATCTAATTTTTTATAAAATAAGTTGACATCAGATTTAGGAGTTCGATATATGCAGATAATTATTAGGTTTTGTTGTGCAATTTCTATTCCACAACATTCAAAATCATCTACAAGGGCCATTTGAGTTATTGCATCTAAGGTTTTGAATGATATATCTTGTTTTAAAAGTACACATACACCACCTCTCTTTTTTTCTCTAGAAAAAAAGGCTCCCAGAATGAAGCTATGCAAATTAAAAAGATGCTCATAACCCGATTTGATAAAAGTTTCCGACAAACATATGACATCCGGTTCATTTTGTTTATCCCTCAACTCATTTAGTGTAATCTCAAGGATGTCTTTTTTCGCAAAAGCACTGGCTATGTTTTGATGTAAGACTCTAAAGAAGGTTATCTTGTTTTGTGCCTTCGGCTCGAAAAAACTTTTTCTCAATATTCGGAAAATAATAAGGGATTGTACCTTTTTTACACAAATTTGGAGATACATTTTTCGAATACTTTTTATTTATTGTTTGCATACGTGAGAAGAAGTATGGTATCGTACCCTTAACTTGAGAATGTATAGAGATTTTGTTTTTTACACCTGGTATAAACGAGGCTAAGCGCTTTTTGATTTCGTTATAATTTAAATATTTTTTCTCGTAATCAATAGTGTCAATAATTATGTTGATTTTTTTGCATGTGTCCAATATTATTAATTTTTCTGACATATTATTAATAAAATAGCATTTATTGTCTTTACACATTTGTTGCAATTTATCGTTTAGAGTGTTAGTATTTATATATCTATTTTTAAGAACATGCATTACAATAACAGAACAGTGTTGAAATTTTTTTATGACGGTATATACACTTGATAGTACTTCAATAGGATTTTTATCGTTTTCACCGACACAAATGATAAGTTTGTCCTGTTTGTTTGTTTCACAAGAATAACATCCATTTATAACTTCACCGGCACATGCGTTTGGTTTAATTATTGCACTTACGTCATATTTTTGATACTTATTATTAATTCTAGATTGAATAAGATTTGTAGCTAGGTTGCGGCATTGTTGAGTTCCAAAAATATAAATTTTGTTATTAGCCGATTTCAGTTTTTTCTGATGTTGACCCGATAAAACTGCTTTATGTTGATTACCAGCTGTACTAAAATTCTGTTTATCTAAGCCCTGCTTGTATTCATCTCGACCTGGTGATACTAAATTGCTGTTTTTATGTGTGCCCTCTTGTGCTTTGTCTCTTATAATAGAATCCTCGTTATTGTCATTTCGTATCGATTTCCGAGAACTTTTAGATATAGGTGTAGTTGAGCAAATACGTATTAAATTATTTATTTTTACTTCTTGTTCGGCGATCCTCCGTTCCAATTGATTTTTCTCTAAAATAAGATTCTCGATTTCAAGGTTAGCACTTTCAAGTTTTGACTTAAGTTCTTTATTCTTTTCCTTTAATTCCTGTAAGGCATCCTCATTGTGTAAGGTTGATAAGTCTGGCAAGCTTCTCCTCAAGGTTGAGGTAACCGACAATAAAGAGCTGTCATCGGTCAATGATTCTGACAAGCTATAATTATTTTTAGAACTGATTACATTTTTCTCCCTTAATATTAAATTTGAATCAAATTGCGGTTTTACGCTTGGATGCCGTGTTATCATTGTTGGTGTGCTAGTTTTACTATTACTTTGGTTATTATATTGACATGTAGCGCAGTTCCATAAATCCTTTAATTTTTTTGTCATTTCTTTATATTTTTTTAAAGATAAATTTGCGCAAGATAGATCATAAATTTTTTTACAGCCTAAGCATTGTAAATGTTCGTTGTATTTGACAAATTTTTTACATACAAAGCAGGAGAGATTTTTCTTCTTTTGCGTAGCATTTGAATACGTGACACTGGTAAACGGACAGTATTTTTGGTAAGAATATGTGTTCAAACTGCATTAAAAAGCTTGCGAAATGCCATTTGAGGAATTAGGGAATATGGGATATCCTTAGTTAAGAATATTAATAAACACTGCTTTTGTACAAAACTGGCGATGAAAAAACTTTTCGTGGACATTAGTTATGGTAAAAAATATTTTTAAACAATCTTTAAAAGCTTGTAAAATATCAATAGATGAATTGGATAATATAGGACAAATTTTTCTCTCCGAAATGGAAAAACTGATATAGTGTATAAAAGTAAAGCCCTGTGGTATCCGGCTGAGTAGAGCATCCTCATTTCTTACCAAAGTGTATGTAAAAGGTGACTAAGTTAAGTTGACGTTAGGCAGGCGGCCGGTCGTACCCCACTTAGAATGGGATAAGGGCAGGAGGATGATGAAGTCCCGAATATCCCTAGTTAAGAATATTTTTTAACGCTGCGTAAAACGTAACGCAAGCGCATCAAAAGGGGTCATAGACCTGTATTAGTTTTCACAGTCGCGCCGAACTTTAAAACAGCTGGAATTGGATATGACTATGAATCATGTTATCTAACGCCCTTCGTAGTTGCTATTTGCGTCGGTGTATTTCCGTAACGGATACATCCCATCTGTTTGCAGGGGGTCGGCCGTTGCCTTTAATGGGTTTAAATGCATATCTGCCATTTTTGTTGTTTTTCTATATGAGACAATTTCACATAGCTGTTACACCGGTTATTTAACTTTGTTTTGATATCATTAAAAATACAGTAAGATTTGTTAGCACACACTACACAAGAACACTATATACAAGAAATACCACAATTCCCGTTCCGAGATGCACTTCTCTTGAACGACGAACAAAGAATGAATGTCACTGAAACGATTTATCAATAGGAAGACTCCACCGGAAACAACAGCGGCACAGTGCTGCCGCCATTTTAACAAAAAAGGGCGCGATACTCTTGTTTCGTGATTGTGTTGCTATAAAATACAAAGCGGAAGTCATTGGCGACAGCAGATTGTTAAGAGGAGACGAGATGCGATGGATATCATAGAATTTTATTTATTTATTTTTTCTTTGTTTTGTTTACCGTAAATATTATTTTACTCATTAACTTCATATGCTTGAATTTTTATATATATATTGTTTAATTAATTTTTGGTGCATCTTTATAAGTTGCACATGTTAAATATATTTTTGTTATATATACGTTTTATATGTAGGAACAACTGGCTGCCCAAATAAATAAATAAATTAAGATTTTGTATTTTTTTCGATTCAACAGATACAAAATGATAGCGAAATAGCTGGTTATTGCATAAAAATGCAACACTTTGAAAAAAAAAAATTTTGGAAACCAGTTCCGAACAATACCGTCACGTCCTGACGACCGCAAGTCCCTTATGCTTAACAATGAAGCTTTACAATACCTGCTAGGTTATTCTAACCTAACTTATGAGATCTATAATCAGCGACTACGTTATCTATAGTCCATCAGTGGTAATAAACCTTTCAAAAACATTGAAGGATTTCAGATAAGTTAATACAGCAAACTAATTTAACTTTACTAAATTGAGAGAATGTTACGGTTAGCTGACTCATTATATCTGCTATCAATTTTCAGTATACAATGGAATTTTAGTGTCAGTAATGCAATATAGACAAGCTTAATAATTTCGCAAACATTTGTAATGTTTTTGAGATAATTTCGGTGTATTTTTCAATGTTTTTTTTGTTCTTCTTTTTTAATCGAAGGACATAGTTCTCTTTTAGAGATTTCCTTGCCTATTTTAAATCCTGGACCTGACGTGACCTTCTGACCTTTTTTGTGTCCATCACCATCCATTGACTACCAACATTCCGTATTGCGTGAAAGATTTCAGTTGGACAAACTTTGCTAAAAATATGTGATTTGATTTGAATAAATATACACGGAACTCTAAAACTCGACCAGGGATAGTAATTAAAATAGTGTTAGAAATTAAGTATAAATTCAATTTAAAAGGAATAATAAAAAACCCTAAAAATCGACCAGGGAAAGTAATTAAAATAATGTTAGAAATCAAGTCTAAATTCAATTTAAAATGAATAATAAAAAGATAAAGAATAAGAAGAGAACAAATGACGTCAGTCGTTTTCTTATATAAGCTGTCAAAGCTAAGAGATCTGGATTCCTAACAATAGTATATTTAATTTTGAAACCACAACGAATAAAACAATGTATTATGCTTGTATCATTTAGCACTTTATTGAAAATTCTTTGATGATAGATGTCTAAATATTAATTTAATTAAAGCTTGTAAATTTAAAAAAATATAAGAATAATATTTGGTTTTCTTTATCTATAAATTTTATATAATCTATAAATCTTACAAAATGTACGTTCCTATTTCAAATTGAAAGTTACCTATTATTTAGTTGCTGGTTTCCAATTCGATTCCAATTTCGAAATACTGATCAAGTTTGCGCGGGAGCAAATGAGGTAGGAAGCATGGCGGCCCCGTTTCCGCCGCTTTGCTTCCTGTGACGTCAGCGTCTACGAGTCTTTGGTGGGTTTAGTCACACCGTGTGGAAGTGACATTTTGAATATTTCCGGTTAACATATAATATGGTATATGTATGAAAAAAATTACTCGTGTTCCTTTAATGAGATCCTTTTGATGTAATTATTATATTCTTTACTTACTTGTGCCGAGAAATAATCGGGTTAATCGCTTTTGATTTGGACTTAAAATTACCAATAACAGTAAATATATCTAAACATATGTATATCTAAAGGATTACATCGTTTAGATATATATATGCACTTACTTTTATATATGTTATACTATATATAAAAGTAAGTGCTATATATTATATATTATATACTATTTATTATATCTAGAGCAATTTGTATAATTATCTGAAATGCAAATAGTTAAGCAATTAAACGTTGTTATAATAATACACGGGGAAAAATAATGTGTTGCTATTCTCAATATGTTACGTATTAATATATAAATATGATCGTTTTGATCATGTTTTGAGGTGTAATAAAGGCAGAAAAAGTAAAGTATACAATTGAACTAATCTTAAATTTAAGTAACATACTATGTCTTATAAATTTTCGTAGTGTCGTAAAAGGCGACTAAGGTAAGTTGACCCTATAATGAATTGAACTTGTAATCTCAAATAATGAAACATAAGTTAGTTTGTTAAGAACGTTATTTTTTAATGAAAAAATAAAGCTTTATTAAGCTTCAATATTCTATACCTAACCTCCATCTGCTTCAATATTGATTCATTAAATTTTATTAGCTGTCCCGATCTTGAAATATTGGTAATTTAATACTTTGTCAGACACCAATTCTTTAAAAGCTTGGTCAGAATAAGTTATTTTTGTCTGCGTATTTATATTAAAAAGGCTAGTATTTTTTCGTTCATTTTATAGAATCTTTCATTGAAGCAAAATGAGCTAATATTATGCGAATAACATTGATTTAACTGTTTCAACAAAAGTAAATGTCGAATATATAAGCAACTCAAACTTCTTGAAATCACATCATATCGAGCTAGTACGGAAGAAAATTCGGAGAACTTCTGTCTTATAATAAAGAAATTATCATTCTCCTGCCTTTATCCCACTCTAAGTGGGGTCAGCACGACATGTTATTAACATGTTGTCATATGATTTGTCTACGTATTTTACGACCGGCCCCCTGCCTGACGTCAACTTACCTTATTCGCCTTTTGTGACACCTCGGTAAGAAATGAGGGTGGTCTTACTACTCAGCCGGATACCGCACGGCGGATCATTTTACCTTAGTCGCCTTTTACGAAACCTCGGGAAGAAATGTGGGTGGTCTATTCTACTCAGACTCAGATACCACTCGCGGGGATATAAAGTAAAGAAATAACCCAGACTTAATTTTACTTTTATACCTTGCAATATTAAGACGTAAGTCGATGCTAAATTTACATTGTCACAAAGATTAAACGTTTCGCTCTTTATGATCATATCATATGTTGTCGCCAATGTCTTCCGCTTTGTATTTTATAGTAACACAGTCATGAAACAAGAGTTTCCCGTCCTTTTTGTTTAACATGGTGGCAACACTGTGCTGTTGTTTCCGGTGGAGTCTTGCTATTGATAAAACGTTTCAGTCACATGCAGTCTGTGTTCGTTGTTCAAGAGAAGTGCATCTCGGAGCGGGTGTTGTGGTATTCCATTATATCGTGTTATTGTATATAGTGTGCGCTAACACATGTATGATTGATTGAAGGATTTTTTCTTTATGATCATATCATGACTTGATGATTGTGGTCATATTATAATTTAATAACAGTTAGTCTTATATAAAAGAAAATTTATTACTTTATTTATTAATAACAGGTATTCTAATTAGAAAGAAAATTATGTATTCTTAGCAAAATTGAAAATTGAAACACTTCGGTGTGATACGGTGACGGAATCGCCGCTTCAGGGTAAGCAATCAGATTTGCTTTTTTAAGAATTCGCTGCAAACATTTTTTCGCCACATTTTTTTTAGCTTTTCATCCAGTCAAGGCTTAAATAGGAAAAATTGTATCTGAAAATAACTTTTATCACTTTCCCATCTACACTGCTTTTATTAACATTGTATACATTCTTGTATAACTGAATTATCTGTGTACTAAACGAATAAAATTTGAGTAAGTGCTATGTTTAGAAATTATTTGTATATATATTACAATATTTGTATGTAGCACGGCATGTGCAGGAACTTCGAGTCACGGAGATGAAAATGCAACGGTGGATGTGCAGTGTCACAAAAAATGACCGACTACGTAACGACTACATCACACTAGGCATAGTGTTGGTGACATCGGAGATAAGCTGCAGCAAGCCCGTCTTCGACATGTAGCACTTAAGCCACAAAGTTACGTCGGACAGAGATGGCTCAATTTAGTGGTCCCTGGATCTAGACCCATCGGTCGTCCAAAAAAGCGTTTTTTTATGTCAGGAAAACCCATTATGGGTCGTCACCGCCCGACGGGGACGAGCGGCGGGTATTTCGGACTCTCACCGACTAAAAACCTGACAGTGCTCCACCACGCTGATGTACACATTTACCCCATCCCCGCCAGCAGCAACTCTCAGCCCCAGAGTACGCCACCTCTGGGTCGGGGCCTCTCTAAAAATCTGGATCGGGGCCTCTCTAAAAGTCCCCGGGTTATAGCCGGGATAGCGCTAAGTTGAAGAACAAGATTGCAATATTTGTATGTGCTACTGAAGGTTATAGAAGGATCATTTCCTACTTCTAGATTTTAAAAAAATATACCTACGTCACACAAGTCAACTGGCCTATTGGCACAGCTGTCATTAACCCTGCCTTTGGCTTCTCTGCTGGTAGGTTCGATTGCCGCCGTTAGCCAACATTATTTTTTTTATTGTGAGTTAATTATTTAGTTACTTAATTATTTATTAGTTGTACGATTCTGGATGTATATATGTAGTTATTTCAAATTATACATGTATTTATTTACCAATTCCACCGTGTGGAATCCAACTGAGTGGAATAGATTACCCTCAGTTCTTACCGAGGTGTAGTCAAAGGTGACTAAGGTAAATTGACCCACCGTATGGTATCCGGCTGAGTAGATTAGCCCACCCTCATTCTCACCGAGGTGTCATAAAAGGCGACTAAGGTAAGTTGACGTCAGGCAGACGGTAGGTCATAAATAGGGTTCGCACCCCACTTATAAGGGCAGGAGAATGATGATGTACATATTTACCACTGGTCTGTCACCCATTTTTTTTTGTGGAAACGGATGGCAAACAATCTTGCGGTTCACCAATCAAGTAATTACCGCCGCCCACTATCTCTCGCAGAGCGAGTGCGTTGCCGTCCTTTAAAAAGGTGGAAAATACGTTTTTTGAAGGTGCTCATGTTGTACCGATCTGGAAACGTTGCCAAAGGGAGATCGTTCCATAAAACTGTGGTGCGTGGAATTAAATTATTTGAAAACCGCACTGTAGTAGATCGCCACGCATCCAGATGGTAGGGATGATATTTTAACCTGTAACCTGTTACTCATAAGAATAGAATAGAATAGAAAAAACTTTATTTGTTCTCACACCACAATACAAATACAAATTACACAAAAAAAAAGTAAAGAAGAAAAATTTATGTAAAGATTTGTACAGTGGTGTGACACCAAAAAGGATGACCACTCAGCTGTAATCGGAGCTAAGCCCCAAAACTGATTTTCAGTGGCCGCCGAGTACTGGACTCGCAGACGGCACAACAACAAGCACAGCCGCAGTAAAATAAAAAATATAAAAAAATAAATATATGTATAATGTAGTAGTAAATATATAATAAATAAATATCACAACTGTGAAAAATAAATAAATAAATAAAAAAAAAACTATTAAAAATAAGACGAATACGACGAATAATACAAGGATATTAATGTAGCAGCTTGTGTTGTATCCCCAATAACTACTCGCTGGTTTACGCCTAAGTATAAGCAACTAATAAATTTTGTTTTTGTAAACTAAGTAAAAAAGCTTTATATTTTATACGGAAATAGCCTACCGATTTAATGGAACGTAGAGGGGGTGGTATGTTATTCCAACAAAATGTTGCTCTATACTTAAAGCTGCCACGAAAACAGGCCGTGCTATTTGAATGCATTTTTAGTACATGTGTATTAGTCCTGCGTTCGTATAAAGATTCATCACACGCCCAACGTAGTTTGGAGTACAGATATGGAGGAATTTTATATTTTATAATACCAAATAACAAAGTAGCGAAATGTAACTGCCTGCGATATTCAATTTTCAGACTATTGGAAATATTTATAAATGGTGTAACGTGAGCGCGAAAAGGTATGTTGTAACAATAGCGCGCACAAGCATTTTGAACTTTTTGTATCATGTGCTTTAGCATAACACTCCATAACATTAAGTTACTGACTTTGGAAATGGACGACGAAGTTTTCTATACTATAAAGCATATACATCCAGTTTTCAAAGTAATAACAAACTCCTGCCAAAAAGGTTCTTATCGAATGAAAAAAAGGCTTACATAGAGACCATTAAAAGATGACAAATTGGTCGCCATTTTTCTGACATCTTTTTGTAGTTAGAAACTTTGCCTTTTTTGTTATCTAGGTCGTTAGCCGTGGAAGTTCGTATGGACTTTATAATGATGGAAATATAGGTGTCAGGTGCAGACAATGTCCAAACGAATACCTCTTAAAGTTACTAACGATAACAGAATAAAATAGAATGCACTTCCTATTGATTATTCTGGCCCGTTGGCGTGGGTGACCCTGCTTGCATCTCCGCGGTTCGCGGGTTCGATTCCCGTCGAGGGCCAACATTTTCTATTCATCTTTTTATTGGTCTTCGAGTCTGGATGTTTATCTTTAATATTTAAATGAGTTAATCTTGTATGTATATATATGTATATTTTCAGAATCTCGACTCTCTCCAACGATTTTCCTGAAATTAAGCATGGAGGGGGTTTTGGGGGAGAAATATTGATCTAGCTAGACTTTATTTTAAAAAAAATCGTTTTATCCCTTTTTTTAGGCATAAAAAAATACTAATATATAAATAAAAATAAAATTACCGAGCAAGGTTCGGTCACCCAGATATTTTGTATTTAAGTATGTATTTAAAATTTTTATAAGTATATATTCACCAGTTGTCTGTCACCCATAACACAAGTATTAAGTTACTTACTTTGGGGACGGACGACTGTGTGTGTAAGTGTCCCATACATTAATTTATTATTTATTTTTTCTCATGTGCTGGACACATCTATTCCTATGGTTTAGATCTTTCACTCGATGGTAACTAAAAGTTTATTCTAAAAAGTAAAGTAACGGCCTATTAATGTCCCACAGCTGGGCCTGGTAACAGAAATATAACCTCCTCTATCCGTTTTTTGGAATTGAAGCTAAGCTAATAAACCACGCTGCTCCAATGCGGATTGGTATTAACTATAAGTGTGATAACGATACAAAAGTTAATTATTTTGCTAAAATCTGCGATGAAGTAAAATAGTAAATATATATAATAAAAAATGTAGTGTGGACAATCCGTTTTCATAACTGAAAAATGCAGGATTCGTAAAAACACATCCACAAACCTCCACCACCGTCACCCCAATACATAAGCGCTACACACGTTCACTATCACAAACTCAACAATCGTTTCGTACCGCAACTGAAGCATCATCAGAAGATAGACCCCACGACAAAATCGTTACTTTAACTATTTTACTTCATCGCAGATTATAGCAAAATAATTTTATTATTACTTTTGTATTATGGATCTACGCAAAGTAACGCCTAATTGTATAAATTATGTGCTAAAGATATGAACCTAATAATTTATCATTACAGTAAAGTTTGCTCGCGGTTATATAAATCAACGTTCAAGAAAGATCTCTAACATTACTTAATCAAAACTTCAAGCAAATGTTTATTATTCGCTGTTTATAAAATAATGAATTATACTTAGGCCATTTTATTCTCTTAATTAACTAAATTGCTAAATAAGATTAATTTTGTTCTTTGTAATAATAACGTTTTAGGAAAATATAACTTATTTCTAACAGACTCTTTATAACTTACGATCTTATTAATTTTTGGACTTTAATTAGGCAGATAATTAATTGATGCCTGTCCGGGCATCGAACCTGTCACCTTCTTAAGAGTCACACGGTTTTATCGATTTAGATTTTTTGCTTTTTTTATTTTAATTTGAATTATAATAAAATTATAATTAAAGTAAAATAATACGCATGTTAAAGGAGTGGAGTGAATGATAGAGGAGAATGGAAGGAGAAGACATATTGTGCAGACCCCACTTAGAGTGGGATAAGGGTAAGAGATATTCCATTTTTCGAATCATATGTGTTCAGTTCGATATAAGTGTAATATTTCATTATCTAGTAACCGAAATATACAAAACTAATGAAAATATTACCAAACTCAAACAATTGTTGAGATTGTGTTGGTGAATGTGTGCAGTACTTGTGTATTGTTGTGTTGTCGGTGGCGGGTAGCGCATGAGTTTTTACAATTTCTGCATGTATCAGGTATGAAAACGAACACTCTACATTTAGCATTACATATATTTTATTTTATCGCGGGTTATAGCAAAATAATATTTTCATTAGTTTTGTATTATGGAACTCCGCAAAGTAACGCGTAATTCTATAAATTAACCAAAATATAATTAATCTGGATTTAATCAGAACTCAAAATTTATATCCTAACCAAATTTGCCTTGCCACATTTAAAATTTTCATAACAGGTAAAGAAGAATAAACTATTATTAAACGCAAGTTCGAACTTGTTGAATTTGTTTGAAAATGTATCTAATACTCATTTATAAAGAAAAATTCTTGGAAAAGCAGCGAAATGATGAAATTATGTTCGAAATATCGAATATGTATTTCTGTATGCTCTGTAAGGCTAGGGCTACATTAGCGCCCGAAGATTCGTGCCGCGTTGGCGTGCAAACCATCGTGTGTCGGCGACGCACGATATCTTACATTAGCGGGCGAAGATTCGTGTCGCGTTCGCGTGCAAACCATCGTGTGTCGGCGACGCACGATATCTTCATTAGCGGGCGAAGATTCGTGTCGCGTTAGCGCGCAAAACATCGTGTGTCGGCGACGCACGATATCTTACATTAGCGGGCGAAGTTCGTGTCGCGTTGGCGTGCAAAACATCGTGTGTCGGCGACGCACGATATCTTACATTAGCGGGCGAAGATTCGTGTCGCGTTGGCGTGCAAACCATCGTGTGTCGGCGACGCACGATATCTTACATTAGCGGTCGAAGATTCGTGTCGCGTTGGCGTGCAAACCATCGTGTGTCGGCGACGCACGATATCTTACATTAGCGGGCGAAGATTCGTGTCGCGTTGGCGTGCAAACCATCGTGTGTCGGCATTAGCGGGCAAAGATTCGGAAAGCGGCCTACGGCGAATATTCGTCGTTGAGTTTTGTGTGTCTGTCGTCTCACTTCAAAGTTTGAACGACAATGAAGTGTTGTAAGTGTGGCCACTCAAGCTAATGTTGTTGACAAATCTCTTTGATGCGCGCCAGTTTACTGACACTGTTCCGATACTACATCGTCTGCGCCCGAATACATCGCGCTGTAACGATGTACCCGACCACATATATTGCCGTAGCCCGAATATTCGCCGTAGCCCGCTAATGTAGCCAAAGCGTAATAAAACAAGTATTACGCGAACCAAAAAGAAACCGTACCTTTACTTTGGTCATTTTTTGATGTTTCGAAAAAGAGGGATACATCTCGTAGCCACGAAATGGCTAGAGCACTGGGACTTTATTAATTAATTTAACAAATCCGGATACTACGTTGCCTAAAACCAAAGTATTTTACTTTATTAAACATCTAATTTGATTGCTGTCCGAATTAATATGGAATAATGTATCTCATATAAGCTGTGATTGCCCAGCGGTAACACAGTGCGACTCTTTGGTCACGGGTTCAAACCAGGGCTGACACCAATGTGCTTTTCAAGGGATAACTTCCTCGCAACCTTTAGTAAAAAGAAGTAAACTAAAGCCCTGTTTCCATCCCACTGCTGGGCATAGGTCTCCATTCTCCGTTTTAAAGAGAGGGATTGGAGCTAAGACCTACAACGCTGCTCCAATGCGGATTGGTAGGTTACACATATCCCCGGAATTCTCTAGAGATATGCAGGTTTAGTTACAATGTTTGCCTTTACGGAAAAGCGTGGTATAGATTGCAATTGTCAATTAGACTCATAAGTTTTTTTTAATAAAAAAACTCATTGGTACCTGCGCGGGGTTTGAACCTATCATCATCTCTAGAGAGTCCCACGGTCTCAACACTGGGCAATCACAGCTTATCTTAAGTAGACATCTTTAGTATTCATTGCGATTTGTCTATGATTGTATGTCTATGATTCGAAGAAAAGACGCCAACTTCTGCCCTTAGCTTCGCGGGTCGCGGGTTCGATTCCCGCCGATGACCAAGCATTTTCTATAAACACTTTGTTCGTTCTTCGAGCCTGGGTGAATATTTGTATATAAGGATCATAATACTCCTGCCCTTATCCCACTCTAAGTTGGGTCGGCACAACATGTTATAAACATGCTATCACATGATGTGGCTGCGTTTTTACGACCGGCCGCCTGCCTGACGTCAAATTACCTTAGTCGTATTTTACGACACCTCGGTAAGAAAGAGGATGGTCTTTCTACTAAACCGAATACCACACGGTGGCTCAACTTATCTTAGTCGCCTTTTACGACACCTCGGATAGAAATGAAGTTGGTTTATTCTACTCAGCCGGCAACCACACCACGGGTCGACTTACCTTAGTCGTCTTTCACGACACCTCGGTAAGAAACGAGGGTGGTACTATTCTATTCAGCCGGATACCACACGGCGTATTTGTATATAAGTATGTTTTTAAAAAATATATAAGTATATATTCACCAGTTCTCTCACCCATAACACAAGTATTAAGTTACTTATTTTGGGTACTTTGGGATGTATGACCCTGTAAGTGTCCCATATATTTATTATTATTATTTTTTAAACAAAATCGTATTTGAGATAACAGACAAAAGGGTTTATCAGTACCAAATACGATTGTCGCGTGGCCGTATGCTCAGTGATTGGAATCCAGAACGGGTTATCGGCCCTGGAATCAAGAGAGAAGCGTAAATTTGCTACGTGACCCGAAACGGCATTCCTTTTATATTTTTCTTAATTTTGGGTTCCTTATTGTATCGCTTTTTATTATAATCAGCATTGACAATATATTGTTAGCTCTAAAGACTAGTCGAAGCCTAAGACAGCATTCTCAGATTGGACGGGAAAGAGCAGAAGCATTCTGGAGTTCAAAATAAGGACAGAAATAAGTTTTAATAGCGACGACGAGAAATGATGTAATATCGATATAATAATCGACGGAAAAAAGAGCATTAGGTAACTAATTTGAGTATTAACAAATATTCATTCATCCCCTTATCCTTATCCCACTCTAAGTGGGGTTGGCAACATGTTATAAATATGTCATGATTTGGCTACGTATTTTACGACAGGCTGCGTGCCTGACGTCAATTTAACTTAGTCGAATATTACGACACCTCGGTAATAAAGAGGGTGGTCTATTCTACTCAGCCGGATACCACACGGTGGGTCAACTTACCTTAGTCGTATTTTACGACACCTCGGTAAGAAATGACGGTGGTCTATTCTACTAAACCGGATACCACACGGTGGGTCAACTTAACTTAGTCGTATTTTACGACACCTCGGTAAGAAAGAGGGTGGTCTATTCTACTAAACCGGATACCACACGGTGGGTTAACTTACCTTTGTCGCCTTTTACGACACCTCGGTAAAAAATGACGGTGGCCTATTCTACTCAGCCGGATACCACACGGGGGATCGACTTACCTTAGTCGTATTTTACGACACCTCGGTAAGAAAGAGGGTGGTCTATTCTACTAAACCGGATACCACACGGTGGGTTAACTTACCTTAGTCGCCTTTCACGACACCTCGGTAAGAAATGAGGGTGGTCTATTCTACTAAACCGGATACCACACGGTGGGTTAACTTACCTTAGTCGCCTTTCACGACACCTCGGTAAGAAATGAGGGTGGTCTATTCTACTAAACCGGATACCACACGGTGGGTCAACTTACCTTAGTCGCCTTTCACGACACCTCGGTAAGAAAGAGGGTAGTCTATTGTACTCATCCGGATACCACACGGTGGGTTAACTTACCTACGTCGCCTTTTACGACACCTCGGTAAAAAAATGAGGGTGGTCTATCCTACTCAGCCAGATATCACACGGCGGGTCGACTATTCCAACCAATATATCTATATATTAGAACGAGATATGCAGGTTTCATGACAACCTTTATACGGAATCTTAAAAATGGAAATCGGCAACACGCTTTTTCAGTTTATTTAAAAAAAAACACTTCGCTTGTTTTGAATTGAATACAGGCCGTGAATATTAAAGAGGCCTGAGTGGTTGTTTGAGAGCAAAAGGGGATTTACTCATCAGTATAGTTCACTAATACTGTTACAGTTGAGATGTTGATTTCAAGGATTTTTGAGTCTTGAACAAGTTATTCTGAATTGTTAGACAAACATAATTAGTAGGTACAGAACGAACTACAGTAGGAAAGAAAAGAGCCAATAAAGTCGCCTTTCTTTTCGTTTTTTTATAGATTCCTTGAAGAAATACGGTTTTTATTTTACACAAATATGTTTACAGAACGTACGAAACGTAAAATAGAATAGTATACCCTCATTTCTTAGCGATGTGTCGTAAAAGGATACTAAGGTAAGTTGTTCCAACGTCTAGTATCCGGCTGAGTGGAATAGACCACCCTCTTTCTTACCGAGGTGTCGTAAAAGGCAATTAAGGTGAGTTCAACCGCCGTTTGGTGCCCAGATGCACCGGTTAGCGGAGTGGGGCTTCTCTTTCGAGGGGTCCCTACCTGGAGGAGGTGATCTCTGGGATCAGAGCTGTCGGCGGGGATGGGGGCAATGTGTACAACGATCCCCTATCCTTGCCATTGGACTTGCCTTGCCATTGGTGGAGCACATAGGTAGTTTTAGTGGGTGCGAGTCCGACAAAACCGCTGCCTGTCCACTTCAGACGGCGGTTCCCATAAGGGGTTTTTCCTGTATAAAAAAAAAAGAAAAAAAGTTGCCGTGTGATCACTCTCATTTCTTACTAAGGTTTCGTAATAGGCGAATAAGGTAAGTTCACCCGCCGTGTGGTATCCGGCTGAGTAGAACAGACCATCCTCATTTCTTACTGAGGAATCGTAAAAGGAGACCAAAGTGAGTCGACCCGCCATGTGATATCCGGCTGGGATAATAGACCACCCTTATTTCTTATCGAGGTGTCGTAAAAGCAGACTAAAGTGAGTCGACCCGCCGTGTGGTATCCGGTCGAGTAGAACAGACCACCCTCATTTCACTGAGGAGTCGTAAAATATTTATAAAATAAACAAATTTTGTATATAATTATATTTAAGAGTACTTGGACCTTGAATAGGTACTAGTATTTCCCATTACGAAATAAACCCAACAAAGTGTAATACTAAGTTATTGGTAAAAGACTTATTCAAGAAACGTAAGCGCTTTTGCAAAATTGAATCCCAACCCAACCTTCGTCTATTGTCTAAGTGCCATTAATGACGAGCTAGAGTCTTATAAGATTTGACTAGGCAGCTCTTGATATGTTATTAATATTGAAAATAACATTGAAGTGAACAGAAGCAATGATGGCTGGATTGTTAGAGTACGTGACTCTTAAACAAACTTCGCTGACTCACATCCGATATTCGCGAGAGCATACATTATAACCTAATAAATATGTTTTAATAAAATTCTTGGGTTATTTGTAACTTTTTCACAATCTCGACCTTATATACAAATTGGGAGCTATCTATTTATCTAATCTTTAATCTTTAAATGACCTAATCTTGTATATTATATATAATATCTGGGTAACAGAGCATTGGTTGGTAATTTTTTACGAAATAAAAAAAATAAACTTAAAAAAAAAGAAAAAATAATAGGGTAGGTGAGGCTCAATCCTAGGCATTTTCATTTCTCGCAACCACCCGTTCCCCGAATAAGTTACGATGACTTGACAGTTAGTGGCATTAATTAAACTGAATATAATTTTGTTTTTTAATTAAACGTAGCTTGATCGATTTTTCTCTCCCAAACCCTCTATATGCTGAATTTTAGAAAAAACGTTGGAGCCGTTATCGAGATTCCAAAAATATAATTATACATACAAGATTAACTCATTTAAATATTAAAAATAACTCCAACAATTTTCATGAAATTCAGTATCTAATGGGTTTCGGGGGCGATCAAGCGATTTAGTTATGTTTATTTAAAAAAAATGACGATCCCTGTTTTCAGGCATTGAAAAACTTCTTAAATATAAATAGAATACAAACACAGCTTACATGTTGCATCCACTGAGACGTTGAACTGTTATTCGGTTTTATGTGACGATGTGAGCTATACTAATATTGGAAGTTGAAAAGTTTTTTTTTGGTTGTTGGTTGTTTGAACGCGCTAATCTCAGGACCCTGCTGGACCGATTTGAAAAATTCTTTTACTCTAAGATAGTCCATTAGAAGCCTATAGACTATATAACATCACGTAAGATGAATAGAAGAGGTGCAGTATTAAAGAATAAAGCATTAAAAAATATTGCGAAAACGGTAAAATTTTAAACTTTCTTTGCGTGCACTAAATGGTGAAAATTATTAAAAATATCTTATAATAACTCATGATAACTACTTTTATCTACTCTGATACTATAATACAAAGATTATAATGCTAAAACTAAAATTCTTATTATTATTCATTACGTACAGGTCCAAAATAAAAAATTAAAAAGTTTTATTACGATACAGGTCTTGTACGGACATCTGTATCATAATATAACTTTTTAATCATAACGATACACCAATACATCCTCCAGCTGGACAAAGGAAGTTGAACCTCTACCTTAAAAAAAGGTTTCAATGAACGAGTCCACGGCGACGCAAAACGCATGCGCTATCGATTTTTGCGCCTTGACGCTAACATTTGACATTAAAAATCTATTTAATGTTTAAACAAAGTTTGGCTTTTGGTAATGATATTTTATGTATTATAGTATGAGAGTAGATAAAGTAGTGTATGACACTGTACATAACTTATAACACTCGTGTGATACTATAAAAAACTCGCCTGCAGCTCGTTTTTTGTGATATAAGAACCCTTATTATGCAACAGTATCATTATCTACTATTATGCACAAAAAAAAATTCGGCAAAAAAATGTGACACACTGATATAATAATCAATATAAATCGCGAAAGCTTAAAATCTACCAAAGGACATTTTGAACCTGTTTTAGACATTGAAAAACTGATGATCGGGTAACGGGTCCAGATGTAATGTAATATGGATTTTTGGTACACTTTTAGAACGAATATCAAAGTTAGAATAACATTGTGGGTTCAACTTTCACTATTTGAGATTTTCACCCAATGGTGAGTGAATATTAACCAGGTTGCATTAAATTTTTTTTTGGTGGTTCATTTTTACAACACTAAAATATCTGAGCTAACGAATTACCTTAGGTATAAGTAGCTTTTACCCGCAACTTCGTTTGCGTGGATTTTTCTCGTTTGATAGTTTAAAAGCGCTTTTCAATGTCATACTATTTCTGCAGTATTAACAGGATTTTTATAGCCTATATGTTATAAGGAATAGTTGTGCCAAATTTCGTCTATATTTGTTAGTAGATTCGACCTAAAAAAATAATAAACATACGTCCATACTCACAAACTTTCGCATTTATTATATTAGTAGGATATTAGCATATCATAATGTGTTAACGTTTGAACCTAATCGGACATATTATGAGAAGTTAATTGCACATGTAATTAATACTGAATATACATGATCTAATGCGGCAATTACATGCATACTCTGATATACTGTATATCTAAAGCCGCTATATATACTAAGCGGGTCAGATATATACACAAAGCTAATATGAGGTAACTTTGTTACGATCCAAGATATCAACAGTTCGCAGACGATAATGAGACTTTTTGGAGAAAATAGAACATCATTTTTCTGCCCTTATCCCACTCTAAGTGGGATCGGCACAGCATGTTATATACATATTGTTACATGATTTGGCTAGGTACTTTACGACCGGCCGCCTATTATATTTCTATATATCATCCTGTCCTTATCCCACTCTAAGTGGGGTCGGCACAACATGTTTTTCTCTTCCATTCTGTCCTATCTTTCGTCAACTCTGGCGCCACTCCTTTTATATGCATATCGTACTTCACACAATCCAACCATCTCTTTTTAGGTCTCCCTGGATGGATGGATGTGTGCCTAACACATCTATCCACATTCAAATTTAACGCACACGACCGGCCGCCTACTTGACGTCAACTTTCCTCAGTCGCTTTTTACGATACCTCGGTAAGTAATGAGGGTGGTATATTCTACTCGACGGATACCATACGGCGGGTCAACTTGCCTGCAACTGCGCGACTTGTTCAAAAATTAACATAAAACGGTAATGTACTATTTTATAATAATATTTATATTAATATTATATATTATTAACTTAAAAATCTTTTAGTAAAAACCGTATAAAAATCTGTCAAGCAGATTTTGGGAAAATCTATCACATACAGACAGCTTTCGGGGACTTTGTTTTATAATAAGTATAGATAAAATGATTGGATTGTATTGAATGGTTTTTTCAATAAATGGATTATAATTTTATTAATAGCGTCGTTATAATAACAATTTACTTTAACTAAGTCATAGTTATCTCATTAAGAAAATTAGGATTAGAACGCTAATAAATTACTATACACGTCCATCTTTATTTTCACAAATGCTTGACTCCGAAATCTATTCTCATCTTAGGTTCATCCCGCATTATGAACCGAGCCCCTTTGTTTACCCGCTCCCATCCGTGCTGCATTAATGCGGGTTATTGACCTTCGGCTTCACAGTTAGGGTTAACTGAAGTTCACTTATAACGTTGTTATCTGTGCTGAATTGGAAGTACCTTATTGATTTTAATTAAAGGTAAATTTTAGGGTAATTTCTTAAAACTTATCAATGGAAGTAAAGTCGCATATGGTCGCAAAGTGTTGATTTTAATTAAGTGTAACTTTTAGTTCAATGTGTTTTTAAAATTAATCAAATGAAGTAAAGTCGCATAGAAAGTGGTAATAGTCATCATCCTGTTTGCTCACACACTATACAATAACACGATATAATAAAATACCACTATTCCCTCTGCGAGATACACTTCTCTTGAATAACGAGCAAAGACTGAATGTCACTGAAACGTTTTATCAACAGGAAGACTCTACCGGAAACAACAACGACACAGTGTTGCCACCATTTTAATCAAAAATTGCGCGATACTCTTGTTTCATGAATGTGTTGCTATTAAATAAAAAGCGAAACTCATTGGCGACAACAATCCTCATGCCCTTATTCCACTCTAAGTTGGGTCAGCAGAACATGTTATAAACGTGTTGTCACATTATTTGGCTACATATTCGACTGGCCGTCTTCCTGACGTCAGTATACCTTAGTCGTATTTTATTACACTTTGGTAAGAAAGAGGGTAGTCTATGCTACTCAACTGGATACCACACGGCGGGTCACCTTACTTAAGTCGCCTTTTAGGACACCTCGGTAAGAAATGAGTAACGTTTATTCTACTTTTTTAACCTAGCTAAATCGATTTTTCCCCCCAACTCCCCTAAATGCTGAATTTTATGAAAAACGTTGTAGCCGTTACCAAAATTCAGAAAAATATATATACAAGATTAACTGATTGAAATATTAACGATAAATAAATAAAACTGAAAATATCAAATCAACACAAGGTTGTTACAGAGTGCTTAAAGATCACGAAATAAAGTCCCGAATCTTTAGTAAACGCGCCTCGCTTGCAATGTTCAAAAACATTTTAGAGTATAATTTTATATTTATTTAAGCCAATTGATTCCAAATTGAGCGTGCTCACTTGTCCCGCAGTAAAACTCAATGGTAGGGAAACCCCGATATGCACGAATGGCCGCTCGCGGCATTAAGTCCTCAAAATCTTGAAAAATATGGGTATAAGCTCATCTAGCACACTCCAATGGGTATTTGGTAAATTTGTTTCAAGATAAGCACTTTTCATCACGTTTGAATAGATGCTGAAAAGTGTGTCTTTCTTACTTTCGACTATATAAAGTGATAGTACAATATACTGATGATAGGACATTTAAATGAATCCACCAATCACTTAAAGCGTATAACATAACGATGACATTATTCAATCCTCTAAAATATCGTATTTTCGAACAAAATAAATATAATTTAATTTAGATCTCGCTTTTTAGTAATGTTTGACTGTACCTGGCGCGCTTGTTCGAAAAACAGGAGAAAACTATATTTATAGTCATACACTTTAATTACTCTGTTAAGATTATGCATTACATACGAAATGGAATGAAATGAGGTACGGTCATTCACCCTTCTAAATCATGTATTTTTTCAAAACGTAAACTAATTCCTGTGGCTAAATTCTATTTCTACTTCACTAAATTAACTGGTTTTTTTTTGTAGGTACCTGGATTTAAAGTAATGTCATAAGGTCGGTATATAAATTTATTTATTAATTAATTAATCAAATTATTTATTTGATCGATTATTTAAAGTCAAAAATATTTTTTTAACTCATTAGAAATCACCTGAACAATGTTCATTGTATAAATAAAGTGTTCTATAAATTTCATTGTCTTTGTACAAACCTTCTCAAAGCCCTTCGAGTTCATTCTCGAGATAGGAATAAACGGTCGAAATTGTGAAGACCTCAACAATGATATTCTAAAAATGGAAGAGACGAGTGCTTGTACTGGTTATCATTTTAAACCCTGTTTCTATAACCATGCAAATATTTAACCTTTTTAATATAATCTGGGCATACAACGAAATAAAATAATCAATTACATTATCAATCTTCGTTTTTAGTCAATTTAAACATACCCGAAAATAAATAAAAAATTGGTTTTTGCAAATTATTTATTTCTTTTAGCTCAACTTTCTGGACGAAATCTCTCGGGTTTTTTTTTTGGTTTTCGTATGTTAAGACCTTTTTATATAATTGTTTAATTTCGGAAATGGGGGCTTACAAAAACAGAGAAACTATAAATAGTGAAGTTGTATAAACATTGCCTTGATGCAACTATTAGATTCTCTGTCGTTAGGTCGTATACACTGTCCATTATATTAACCATCTTTTGACAGATTGACGATTTACATATTTAGTGATGTCCTAAAGATTCTCGTATGCGATACCATTCCGATTATAGTACCTACTATCATTAATCGAATTACGTACCTAAGTAATTCGATTAATGATAACCTACGTAAACTAATAACAGATATAGAAATCAACATTTTGATTTAATATTGCCTTAGTTTTTTGAAAATAAATGTTAATCCGTGTGTATTTATTATAATCATAAAAAATATATTATACATCAACTGGCAACATCAACAGACCTTCCGCTCGGCCGCCATTTTGACGTGATCTGTCACTCTCAACGAAACGCCCGTGATAGTCACACGCATTTACGTTCGCTGAGTGTTCTCTCGCATCTGTTACACCTTGAGTTAAGTAGCTTTATTCCTCGGAAAAACTTTTGTGAAACTTATATTAATTGATCGTGAAAATGCCGAAAGGACGTGTGTTGAAAGCACAATCGAGACAGTTAGTGTTAAAACTTCATGAGTATTTTGAGCAAGAAAATCAAAATGGCGGACCTCTTATACCTATCACGCAAGTCCAAAACCGTGTTGCAGCCGCGTTGGGGATCAGTCTATCAACTGTGACTAAAATCACTACTGATGCCTACGGCAGGAGCGGCTTAGAGCAAAACAAACCATCTACACCAAAAAGAAAGCGCCGGGCTCATAAGGTGACAGCTGTTGATGACTTTGACGCTGACGCTATTCGTCGTCATGTATATGATTACTACTTGAGAAAAGAAATTCCAACTTTGAGAAAACTTATTGTTTCTTTGAAAAGAAGTGGTCTATTTCATGGTGAAAAATCATCTTTGGTCAAAGTTTTGAACACAATTGGCTTTTCATATAAAAAGTTAAATAAAAGAAAATTATTAATGGAACGCACAGATATAGCTATAGCACGTTGTGATTTTTTAAGAGAGGCAAAGAAAATACAAGATTGGGCAAATATTGTTTTCACGGATGAAACATGGCTCAACGCTAACCACACACTATCTCGTTTCTGGACTGATGATACTGCTGATTCCACTTCCTCAGTACCAATGGGAAAAGGTGAGCGCCTAATCATTTGCCATGCAGGTACAGCAAAAGGATTTGTACAAGACGCACTGTTGGCATTTAAATCGAAGAAATCAAATGACTACCACGAAGAGATGAATGCAAATGTGTATGAAGAGTGGTCCAAAAAAATGCTCATTTCATTGGAAGAACTATCAATAATTTTTATTGATAATGCGCCCTACCACTCCCGTCAAATTGAAAAAATGCCAACACAGGCTAATAAAAAGCATGAAATAATTAATTGGCTTCGGGACAATGGAGAAAATGTGGACGACTCAATGTTAAAAGTTGAATTAATAAAAATATTAAAAACCAAAAAGAGAGCAAAACGCTATGTAATCAATGAAATGGCAGCAGAATATGGCCATACTGTTCTTCGGATTCCTCCATACCACTGCCAGTACAACGCAATAGAACTTATATGGGCACAAGTAAAAGGGCATGCTGCGAGATGCAATACAAGCCCCCCATTCACAGCGAATAAAATGTTGCAATTGCTAAAAAATGCTTGCACCCACGTAACGGCCGAGAACTGGGCAAGTGTGGTGTTTCCACCACACTTGCCCAGTTACTTGAACTAAAAGAGTAATATTCTCTGATTGGGAACGTGATATTGCGTTTGATAATATATTATCTACACAAGAGCTAATAATAACTGCTACTGAAGACTCCTCATCGGAGGAGTCTAGTGTTGATTATCATTCCGACGACTCGTGCTAATAAAATAAATTAAAATATCCTGATTGTTTTATTTGTATTCATGTATTAACTAAGAAGAAAGTAAAACTTTATATAATGTTATTAAATGTCTTTTAATACTCGTAACATCGATTTCTACCGATTATTTTTAATCTGTGGCATAATCGTAGTAACCATTATGTGTGACATCACTAAGTGGGCGGTACCCATCCATAAAGTACAAATATTATTTGTATGATATTTGTACGTAAGCAATACAAAACTTAATGAGCGTGAGCTGTCAAAAGACTGATAATATGATGGACGCAGTATAATTATTGTTGATATTTGCTTTGACTGGATACAATTTCATGGGGTTATTAGTGATCGTAGAGTGATCGGACGAGGTGTTATAAACGAGCTAATATCAGCCACGTATTTGAGATCTGTGCTGTCTTAATGCTTGTGGAATTGTTATACTTCCTATCCAGATTAAGTTGCCCGTAATTTTTTTTATATAGTGACTTTTCTTTATATAATTAGTAGCATTGCTTTTCATTGAAGGCTTCCTTTGATGGCTCTATTAATTATTATTTTTTGGTTCATTAAACTGGCTATAATCAATTTCGATGTATAAAAGCAAAAGTAATAAGAAATATACAAGATTGTAACCTACTAGAAATGGACACAACATGCAAGTATCACACATCTCTCTTATTGGAAAGCAATGCATGCAGTTCAGCGAGCATCTGTGACTGCGGAGATATGATGGGACGTGCAAAAGAAAGTTAAATTTTATATTCAGTGTCATTATTTTCTTTTTATTTTAAATTGTTTGACGTTATTCAGTCTCTTTTTCTTTCTTTGTGCTTATTATGTATTCTTTTTTTTTGTGATGTATTGTGATTAATTAGTGTAAGTGGATCATTCTAGTTGAATAAATAAATAAATAATAATAAATTAAGTGACATTTCTAGGTAATTGAGTTCAGTGGGATTCAATTGCGCACACCCAGAGCCGTACTCTTATTAAAGGGCGCATTATTTATGTGGGCAACTCTTGCATTGCGTATTTAATTTTCTACCACCGCACCTGTGGCTTTGTTTATTTCCTAAATACGTAACTGTGAATTAATGTTACCCGTTTGAAATAAATTTTACAGCGTTATATGTTGAATTTATCGTGGATCTATTAAATATCATTATTAGTATATTTTATTAGGGATTGTTTCTTATATTTACTATTTCTTTTTCAACAACAAATACGAGGTTTACTAATGTACTTTAGTCTCTGTAGCAAGAAAATTAAGGTTTTATAATTATGTATATGTATTAACTATCTTGTCTTGTCTCCTAATATTTTTGCGCCCGCTAGCTTTAGTTTTTAAACAACATCGTGGAGTAAAGGATCATAATGTAAGATAAAAAAAAAATTGCATGTTCAATGGCAAAACTTCCAGGCTGCTTGCCTAAATTAAAAAAAAAAACATTTAAACTAACATTTTTTTTACCACACAAAGGTTGCAGTAAAGAATACTACATAAGAGTAAAGAATAAATTTGTGTGTGTGTGTGCGCGCTGTTATGTAAAATAGTTGAAATGTGACAATCCAATTCCGCCGTGTTGTATTCGGCTGAGTAAAATAGACCACCCTCATTTCTTACCTAGGTGTAGTAAAAAGCGACTAAGGTATATTGACCCACCGTGTGGTATCCGGCTGAGTAGAATAGACCACCCTCAAAGGCGGTTTAGATAAGTTGACGTCAAGCAGGCGGCCGGTCGTAAAATACGTAGCGTAATCATGTGACAACATGTTTAAAACATGTTCATAAATAGAGGCTTCATAAATTAGAACTTTCGCAGCAAACCACCCTGTCTATTGGTGAAAATTAAAAGGGCCTGTTTTATTCGTTTACAGATTAGAGAATACTCGAGTGCAGAGTTATAAAAAACAAACTTCATCGTACATTTCGTATGTCATAGATTCTAGTTTTTGTCACAGCGAATTAAACAGATTAGAAAATATTTATCTTAAGTAATTATATTATATTAGTACCATTTTTTCATCTATTTATTTTACCAAAACAATTTAATAGATTAAATAGTTCAATTTATATAAACTTTTTCTTTTTCTCTATATGACCCGTACTCTCTTTCTTCTTCAATTCTTGTCCTTTTCCTTCTATTACTCAAAGGTTGACTGGAAGAGATCCTTTTTAAGGATAAGTCCGCCTTTATACATGTTTTTTTTCTTTTCTTTCTCTTTTCTAAATATATGTATTAGCCGTGTGGTATCCGGCTGAGTAGAATAGTACCACCCTCATTTCTTACCGAGGTGTCGTAAAAGGCGACTAAGGTAAGTCAACTCGCGGTGTGGTATCCGGCTGAGTAGAATAGACCAACTTCATTTCTTACCGAGGTGTCGTAAAAGGCGACTAAGGTAAGTTGACCCACCGTGTGGTATCCGGTTTAGTAGAATAGACCACCCTCTTTCTTACCGAGGTGTCGTAAATAAAATACGACTAAGATTGGTGTCAGGCCGGCGGCCGGTCGTAAAAACGCTGCCAAATCATGTGACAACATGTTTATAACATGTTGTGCCGATCCCACTTATAGTGGGATAATGGCAGGAGGATGATGAAAAAGAAAAACTAAATTAAAGTAAAATAAAACAGAGTTACGCATTTTGTGGTCAATGAACCCACTATAAGTAATTACTAAAAGAAGGCTCGATCTCTTTAATGTCTGCACATCAGCATTATTACTATTGAAATAACCTTTTAAAGGATTTTGAACTTTATTGCATATGAATTAAGGAGGTAATCTCTTGGAAGTTTATAAACTGGGTTCGTTACAAGAGATTAGCAAACATTGACGTCTCATTAACGCTATTGATATTCAGGGGTTTCTTATTACAAGGACATTGGGGTCGGACGTGTTCATTGCATAGAGTTATTCAAGAGTAGGGGAGTCTAAAATGTGTCCATCGAAAATAAAGCTCTCTTTGAACCTGTACAAGACAGTAACGACATAGTGTAAATAGTATTAAGAATTATATTTTTAAAAGAGCAACCGCCGAGTTTCTTGCTGGCTCTTCTCGGTAGGAACAGCTTTCCGAACCAGCGGTAGACTTGACGATTCAAAAGCACTTGTTTACAAGTTTATTTGAATAAAGAATATTTTGAATTTGAATTTGAATTTGAAAGAGAAAGCAAATGAAACTTATTGTCTGTCTCTTTTTTTTAAGTGTGATTAAATAAAGATAAGTTTAAAAACGATATTTTTCCTTTACACTTATAACGCCGTGTGGTATCCGGCTGAATAGAATAGTACTACCCTTATTTCTTACTGATGTGTCGTAAAAGTTGACTAAGGTAAGTCAACCCGCCGTGTGGTATCCGGCTGAGTAGAATAGACTACCCTCATTTCTTACCGAGGTGTCGTAAAAGGCGACTAAGGTAAATCGATCCACCGTGTGGTATCCGTTTTAGGAGAATAGACCACCCTCATTCTTACCAAGATGTCGTAAAATACGAATAAGGTAAGTTGATGTCAGGCAGGCGGCCGGTCGTAAAATACCTAGCCCAATCATGTGACAGCATGTTTATAACATGTTGTGCCGACCCCACTAGGAGTGGGATAAGGACAGGAAGAAGAAGAAAGATAAGTATAAAAACTATATTTTTCCATTAAACTTATTCAATACATAAGAAGCAATTTACTCAAAAGTCAACTCATTTAATCTCTTTCAACAAAATGAAACATTGACGGCGACAATATATATTAGGGGGACCCATAAGTAATCAATTATTTTGCGTTCATAGATAAAATGTTTTTGTGAATTGACATTTTTATTTTGTAATCGTTTATGTAATCACCATAATTTGTGATGACTTGTTGCCATCGTTCCTGCAAAAGTTCAACCCCCATTTTAAACAAGTGGGGAGGACGTGACTCAAAATATAACGCAAGGTGCGCTTGGACATCGGGTACGAAATTCAATTTTTTTTTAGAAACGAATGCTCCAGTGACCTGTACCTGGTGGTAGTCCGACAGTGCTAGGTCTGGAGAGTATGGAGAGTGCGGTAGAAGTTCCCATGCTAACTACTTAGTTTTTTATTGAGTAATCTTCGCTGCATGAGGACGGGCATTATCTTGTTAGAGTATCACACCTTTTCTGTTGACTAAAGCTGGTCTTTTTTCTATGAGTGCGGCCTGTAACCGTTGTTATTGTTGACAATACAGGTCAGCAGTAACTGTCTCCCAAGATTTCAATAATTTTTAATACTCAATTCCTAAACAATCCCAACAAATACACAATAACACCTTAATCAGGGATAGGGTTGGTTTAGGGGTTGGAAGAGGTATCTAGTTTGCGGACAGCCATTGTTTCCATCGCTTTATGTTATCATAAAGGAACCATTTTTCATCGCCAGTTACGATTCAAGACAAAAATGGATCTCTGCTTAGTCTGATGAGCATGGAATTACAAATTGTTCGTTATCGGCTTCAGATAACAGGTGTGCAATCCATTTACCTTGTCTATGTACCTTGCCAATTTCTTTTAAATATCTTTGTATGGTGGACCAGGTAGACCCAAAGGTTCTTCATAGTTCCTGTATAGTTAACCTTGGATCGGACTCCACTAGAGATTTTAGGGCGCCGTTATCAAATTGACCTGGGCGTCCAGTTTGATGCTTATCTGATAGGTCTTAATCACTTGCAGGAAATCTTCTGAACCGACGTTGACACTCGTTGACCTTCAACACATCTCTATATAATTCACAAATTTTGCTTATTGTTTCCGTGACACTTAAACTCGCAATAAAATGGAAAAGTACACAATTATGAATATGGCTCTAAGATGGTAAAAAGTCCGCCATTTTGTTACAGGGCTACAAAAAAAAATTATATTGTTGGGAATAAATTACTAACACACTGGTTGAAGAATAACACAAAAAAAATAATGCTTACACTTGTCTGGTTGTCGCAGGACTAATGAGAAATTGTATCTTGTGAAAGTAATTGATTACTTATGGGTACCCCTTATATTTTTACTAGTTTTTACCTGCGACTTCGTTCGCGTGTGATATCGTGTGATAGGTCGATAATAGATGGCTTTGTAATAGCATCCTATACGTGTAGAATGAACAGGATTTCTATAGCCTGTATGTTATACCGGTGTATAAGGAATAATTGTGCCAAATTTCATCAATATGAGTTCAGCGGGTTCATTGTGAAAGAGTAATAAACATCCATACTCACAAACTTTCGCATTGATAATAGGTATTAGTAGGATATTATTGACCAATTATATGAAGGAGTTTGTATTTGAAACATGTTGGAACATAAGTGTATGAGTTATATCTTCCCTCTCATTATTTGTTGCGACACTCTTTTTTAAAAATTTATCTATGGCTACCCTACTCTAGGGTAAATAAATAGCCATGGTAGCCAATTCATATGTCAACATGTTTATAACACGTTGTGCCGACCCCACTTAGAGTGGGGGCAGGAGGATGATGATGAAAAGTGAATAAAAGAAATTCTCTAAAAGAAAATACGCAGGAAATAGGTTTATTGACAGAAGTTGCAAACAATTTAATAACTTGACTTCTGATATTGACATTTTTCATCTCTCCCTCTTAGAATTTAAATTATAAATTAGAAATTTAATAAACAAATAATTAGGTATTTTTTTTTTTTGTACAACAATTTTTTTTCCGTATATTTATTATGTCTGTAATCACTATTTTTATTGCTATACTCTCATTTATATGTATCTTTTATCGTAGGAAACTGTTAATGGTTTAAGTTACGTTTTAGTGAACTTTACTTATAAGAGCTTATATACACTGTATGTTTCCAAAATATTTAAATAAATAAATAAATAAAGCTTTACTTGTAAAAACAAAAAAAAAAAAATTATTATTGAAATTCTTGATCGATCGATTAAGTTATAGAGGGTGTAATTATTTAAACCTAGTTTTGGTTTCGGTTTGACTCAAACAACTATAGGAAGTTGCTAACTAGTTGCGAAGTTTAACGTAACTCTTTGTCAAGTTTCCTCGTAGTTAATGTTGTTAATCTAGGATAATAACACACACGGTCAAGGATATAAATAAATAATAATAATAATTTAGTAAAAAAGCTTTAATTTCATGGCTAAAAAGCTTTAATTACGAGCAAGCGGAAGCTTTTTTCAACTTATCAGTTAGCTTGTAATATTATTGTACTGTGTATATTATTCTACTGTGTATGCATAATGACACAAACTCATAAATACACTCACAAAACACACACACACACATCTTTCTACTCTGCCCCCCCATTCATCTTCTCACTTCTACTTCTCTCACATACACAATCATTCAGAATTTTTATCATTTTTCTTTGTTTGTTTCCTAATTTTAATTTATATATATTTTGTTTGAATATTTTTACCGTTACCGTTACTCAATATAGATGAGTTTTCAAAATCAATTTGGAAATCATTACTTTGTTAGTATTAATGTTTACGGTAACCAGCAATGTAAATCGAGTAAGAGAGTTGGCACATGTTATAAAAACGCTATCACATGATTTGATTACGTATTTTACGACCGGCCGCCTATCTGACGTAAACTTACCTTATTCGTATTTTACCAAACCTCGGTAAGAAAGAGGGTGGTCTATTCTACTCAACCGGATACCACACAGTGCGTCAACTTACCATAGTAGCATTTTACGAGGCCTGCGTAATAATGTTAGTAAATATAAGTAATGAGAATATTATTTTGGTATAATCCGCGATAAAAGGAAATATATGTAATGCTAAATGTAGAGTGTACTATTCGTTCTCATACCTGATACATGCAGAATTTGTAAGAACTCATGCACTACCCGACACCGATGGCACAACAATACACAAGCATTGCACACATTAACCACCACAATCTCAACAATTGTTTCGCCCCGTAACCGAAGCATCGTCAGGAGATAGACTCCACGACAAAATAGCAAGGCAAGGCTTTGCGATTAGTGCAAGAGTTCTTACAAATTCTGCATGTATCAGATATGAGAACGAATAGTACACTCTACATTTAGCATTACATATATTTCATTTTAACGCGGATTATAGCAAAATAATATTCTCATTACTTTTGTATTATGGACCTCCGCAAAGTAACGCCTAATTCTATAAATGTTAGTGAATTTAATGTAGATTGTGATGTTGACGCGCATGAAGAACTCATCAGCTTAACTATCTAACACGTTACTAGATTATTAAGCTTAGTACCAGTAACAAAGCGCTTTGGATAATTATATCCAACGTGAACAGTTAGAATATGTAGACGCTAGTTCGTAAATGTTTCCCAACATTAATTATATTTAGGTACTTTCAAAGTTAATATATGCATATTTAGGTGTGAAGCCAAAACTTTGTAACCCATTGTGTGCGTCTAGAACGAACCACACCAGACAGACAATATTATAGTCATCATCTACCTGCCCTTATCGCACTCTAAGTGGGGTCTGTACAACATGTTATAAAAATGTTGTCACATGATTTGGTTGCGTATTTTACGACCGGCCAACTGCCTGAAGTCAACTTACCTTAGACGTATGTTACGACACCTCGGTAAGATTTCATTCTAGTCTTTGAGATAAGTTCATTCTAGTCATCCGGATACCACACGGCGGGACAGACAATATTATAATATCTATCTATATTTATTATAAAACATAGTCTCCAAAAGCTGTCTGCCTGTATGTGACCGATTTTATTCAAAATCTAGAAATGAGAAAGAAATGAGCTTGGTCTATTCTACTCAGCCGGATACCACTCGGCGAGTCAATCACCTTACCTTACCTTGGTCGCCTTTTACGACACCACGGTAATAAATGAGGGTGGTCTATTCTACTCAACTAATATTGTTTAATATGGATTTTTATAAAAAAGTGGTAGTGCAATTCCTGCAAAAGGCTAGTACATTGCGGTTTTCTTTAAATTGTGTTAAGAGGTGATATCCTGCTGGGAGCTTCACTCGAATGCGCCGCGTAAACTCTGCAACAGTATGTCTCTATATCTTATGGTTTAGTCACAATAATTCCTTTTATGTTCAAAACACGACAACGTGTCGTAAAAGACGACAAAACTAAGTTTATTTTAGGCAGGCGGCCGGTCGTAATATACCTAGCCAAATAATGTGACAACATGTTCTGCCGACCCCACTTAGAGTGGGATAGGGGCAGAAGGATGACGTCACGTCTCATTCTACCTGGTTAGTCCGTTAATTTCAAGCTCATCTGGGGCCCTTATTCATGAGCTCTTTATACGGCGTTATTACGGCAGGAAGTTAATTTTAAAATTTTATATATTTTATACAAAATTATTAAAATAATTGGCATTCAAAGGGAGTATAAAAAGGGCCCAAGCTCCCGGTTATTATTAAGAAGTGAGGAACCTCCTCATTATACAGTCTGTCTTAAGCAAAACTGCTTTCTGCAACCCTTTTTGCAATTATTGTTTGGTCGATATTCCACATGGCGGTTTTCCTCTGAGATAGGTCTAAATATATAGTTTTCTTTCAGATCTTATATGATAACTTTATTTACTGTTAATTTGTATAATACAAAGTTCAGCCTATATACCCTGTTCAAACAAAAAAGATTTGCAAACCAATTCACAAGACATTTACCCTTCGGCTGGAGAAAATCTCGTAGTTTATATTCGGGGCTGTGGCTGGCCATCTGTGCTTTGGAGAAAATTTTAGGGTTCCTTATAAAAAATAGTATAGGAACAATACAGTCTTTTATTGTCGAAAAGGTGAGCGAGCGCGACTTCGTGGACGTGGTTATAGAAAAATTAATTATCTGTTAGCCAAATTTTATTCAGAAATCTTTTTTGTGTAGTTTGTGAGTATGGATGTATATTTGTTACTCTTACACGGAGAATCTGCGGGAAGGGGAGGAGGACGTGCTGTTGTCGCTTTTCGATGACGACAGCGCGTATTTCACGTCGTCCTACCACCAGATCGTCGTCACCAACCGCATGCAGCGTATGCTGGACTTGTTGCCGGAATGGCTGGAAAATTGGAGGATGGCCGTCAACGTCGGGAAGACGGCCGCTCTGCTCACCAGCCGCTACGTCAGCTGACTCTACGAGGCCAAGACGTAGAGTGGAAGACCACAGTGAGGTTTTTGGGGTGTGAGTTGGACCGCAGCCTGCGCATGGTCCCATGGTCCCCATGGTCAATCGTGCCGTGGGCCAAGCTGCTGCTGCCAGGTCCCAGCTCCACACGTTGTTCACATCACACTTACCTCACCATCACATTTACCTGTCAACACAAACTGCGAGTCTACGGTGCCTGTCTACCCGCCTGGTACGCGCTATGTTCGGCGTACCAGTAGCGAAGGCTTCAAGTCAAGCAGAACCGCTGCCTGCGACTGAACGTAGGAGCCCCGAGGTATGTGCGGAACGACGTCATGCATCGGGATACCCAAACGCCGACCATGGAGGAGTTCGTTCTGTTTTATCTTAGGAATGCTAGTAAAAGTGCTGATGCACTACCGCTGCATCAGCATTGTCTGGAGCGATGAGCTCATCGGGTTACCGGGAGCGCCAGTCGTTACAAGACCTCGACCGCGACATGGTCTATTTTCGTTTCCGTTATTATAAAGTTTCTATCCAAAGTTAAAATAAAAGTTGTATTTCAAAATATCTTTTTTTTAAAAACCTTTTTGTGGAACACGTTATAACAGTTCGTCGCCTTGCGCGCCGACTGTTCGAGTGCGCGGACAACAGCGCGCACGTACACCTCCATGGCATCGCGCCACTCCATGCGCGACCACCCGATGGACGTTCCCTGCCTCGCGAGACCTGCGATCACCGTCTCCGCGGCCCGATGCGGATGACGACAGCGACGACGAGGACGACGCGATGGGCGAGAGGGCGGAAACACCGGATATGACAAAACCACTGACCAAGACATCATCAGACCAAGACATACCTGAAGACGACTTTGTGGTCTGGGAGCTACCATTCCCAGACCTCCCCACCGAATAAGACATCCATTTGGTCACCTGGGTGACCTGGACTTATGGCCTAAATACCGACACCTTTAGGTCACCTAGGTGACCTCGGCAATACGGCCGAAACACGTACCGGGCTTAAGTGCCCGCGAGGAGATGCCCGGGTAGTGAGGAATACCTCGAGGCCCGCACCCCGTTTACCCCCACCCGGGGAGTAAGCGAGAAGCCTCTTCGTCGTCGAAGGTGTGGGTAACACTAGTTTATTATAAAAACAAAATCTCCATTGTCTATTTTCGACTCCCGCTTGTCTGTTATTTTATCTCATGCCTTGTGATTCTAGTCTTGCGTAATATAAAAAACGTTTTGCGGGCTTCGGTGCGTGTGTAAATACACCCAAGTACCCCCAAGATGGGGGTTGAATCGGATCGTGTAGATAAATTGGTACGATTTGACTGATCGTTCGTACAATTCTGACTGAATACAAGACCGAGGTGTCGTAAAAGGCGACTAAGGTAAGTTGACCCACCGTGTGGTATCCGGTTGAGTAAAAAAGACCACCCTCTTTCTTACCGAGGAGGCGTAAAATACGACTAAGGTAAGTTGACCCACCGTGTGGTATCCGGTTAAGCATAATAGACCACCCTCATTCTTACCGATATGTCGTAAAAACCGACTCAGACGGCCGGTCGTAAAATACGTAGCCAAATCATATGAAAACATGTTGTGCCGACCCCACTTAGAGTGGGATAAGGGCAGGAGGATGATAATCTATATAGTATTTTACGCAATGTATGCTTTCGAAACTATCTGTTTAACAAAATTTATAATGGCTTAGCTGGTTGCTACATAAATACAATTTGTGTTAAAAACTAAGCCTGTAATCGCAACATGGAGTCAGACAGAAACAAACATAGCACACAGTTAATAACCTCTTTCTCGAATCAGGTCAAAAATTACGCGACTCGCCTCTGTATTAGTTTTATTTTAAAACGGTTTGTTGTGCCCGCCCACTATAGCCGCGCTACTTCCGAACTGTGTCAATTGGCTAGCGAAAAAACCGCCGCGATTGCCAATTTTGCGATTTTCATACGTTCTTCTCATATCCAGACTTGTTAGTCTTGAAACATTGCTTACTAGATCAAGGTTGTTTGGTTTTATCGCTGGCAACATTTCAAAAGGATGTTTAAAAACAATAGTCACAATGCAACGGGCGCCATCTTGAATTTACGTTTAAATTCTAAGGACGTGTGGAGGAGATTTATTCTTAACTTCGTCATTATATAATCTGAGTTGAGTTACCTAATTCTTCCATATTACTCTTTCCACAGACTTAGCAATGTGCGATTTGGTACCATAAAATCATTTAACTGGTAATATTGTTTTTGCATAGCCTACTTACGTCGTAATAATTTTATTATAAAAGCAGTGAAGCACGTCCCCTAAAATATTTTCATTGTAAACCCGCTTTTGAACCATCTAGCTCCAAAACCAAATTACCAGATCCCGAGTACCTCATTATTATTCCTTCACAACCATAACAATCCGAGCCTTTGGATTTTATTCATTTTACGCGTTGATGGCTGCACGTAACACCGTAATCAAATAAAGTAGGAAAACACTCTTATGAGACATTATTACTTTGTAAGTAGCAAAGCTGTCTTATTGATATAATTGAGAATGTAGCTATAATCTTTTGGTTTAACAACTTATTACAGACTGGTAGTATCCCGCGGTTTCGCCCGCGTAATTACATCTAAAAACACCTTATTATATTTTTATAACGGATCCCTATTTTTTGAAAATGTATAGCCTATGGTGCTCAATAAAGATGCAGCTTTCCCATGCTGAAAGAATTTTTGAAATCGGTCTAGTTGTTTTTGTGGAAACATTACAAACATACATACAAATTTTTCCTTATAATATTAGTATAGATAATTAAAATCAAAAACTCAGATACATCACAGTCACTGATCAGTCAATGATGTCGTCCTTCACACGTTTAAATCTATCTTTAGTTTAGAAGTATATTATAAAACAATTATAAATGTCTGCAGTGTAATTTACTACATTATTATCGATGAATGAGTCTTACTATTTGATAGGTTTGGTAAAGCTAATCTGACTCTAGTCAACAACTGGATGACCGATTGTCACGTTAAATACTAATGTTATCTAACGTTGCGCATGCGTGTTGCATCGCCGCGGACTCGTTCATTGAAACCTTTTTTTTAAAGGTAGAGGTTCAACCTCCTTGGTCCAGCTGGAGGTTGTATAGGTGTATAGTTATGATTAAAAAGTTATATTATGATACAGGTGTCCATACAAGACCTGTATCGTAATAAAACTTTTTAATTTTTAATTTTTGTCCTGTACGTAATGTTATCATAAGAATTTTGGTTTCAGTTTTATAATCTTTGTATTATAGTATCAGAGTAGATAAATTAATTTTAAAATTCAATAAAAACATTTCGGTGTAACAAGCATTCTTTATAACGTGGCTTAAGAACCCGTAAACGAGATATAGCCATGTTTTACAGACGGCTTTACATTTTTAAAGGGATCTCTCATTCTCTAATACCTTTACAGCCTCTGTATAATCGACAGCTATTCCTTGAGTGGTGCAGATTATGACCAAAAGAGGAGTTAACGAAGTTGATTCTATCGTGATGGCCTTTGAAACTTGTCTTATTTGACACGTCAGCTTAAGATTGATGTGAATTGCGATCGTGTGTATATCTGTGATCTGTGGTCTGTGGGTCGTGACTTTACTAAGGGGTCAAACCAAACAGGCACTAAGTTATCTTTAAACATGCATATCTCTTCAGTATTACTATTATATGTACTTGCCAAGCAAATCTCTGATCAAACATCTAAAGGAAAGGAGAGACTTTTCTTCAGAGGATAGATAGAAAGCCTTTACTATACAATCGTCATTGCAATTTTTTTCATATGGGAAAATTACATAATAATTAACGAAATCAATAAAAAAAGGTAGACTGGATGAGATCCCTTTTAGGGATAAAAAAGGCTACGTACAAGTTTTCACAGTTAAAAGATAGCTCTTACAATATGCTAGTGTGAATACCGGATTATCAGTTAAATATGGATTATGAATATTTTTATTAAAAGATTTTATTTCACTTGCCGTATTTAAATGTATGTTGGCTCCAGACAAGGGAACTCCTCAACAGTTAAAAATAGAAACATGAAATTTTGTTATTAGGAAAACTCACATCATAACAATTACCGAAATAAAAACTACGGCCAATAAACGAGTTTCAACAGATAAAAGATAAATATATCAATTGTTAGCAAGAATACAGGATTATCAGTTAAATATGGACATATGAATATTTTATTTTTATATTTCGAATTACAATCAATCACAAATCATAATCGAAATGTAAAGGTCGTTCATGCATAAATTTCTCTGCACTAAGCTAAATTAAATACTCAAATAGTTTAACTTTTGTACCGTTCTATCGCTAAATCACAAAAGCCCTAATGGAGGGTTCGAACGATATTACTTTCACAGTCACTGAACGGGTCCAACCCTAAAATATATGGAGCGCAAAAATACCACCAATAAGGTATTTTCTATTTACATAATTATCCGTTTACGATGCCCAACTAACTTTGACCCCTTTCAGATTACGACGGCTATACAGAAGTCTATACAGCTTAAAATATGGCCACGTTCCAGCGAAATAAAGCTATGGAAAGATATAGAATATGAGTCTTGAACTTTGACACGGATAGATAGCTGGAATTTCAAAAATATTAGGAGTTTGTGGACATTTCAATTTCTTTAAAAATAGAAAAGAAAACACCATTTTTCCGAAAAAATCCTTATATTTATTTTCACAATTTATCGATAGTTTTGAAGATATAAAAGCCGATTCGAAACATTCTCAGGAACATAATTCGTTGACATTTCATTGTAGACGTTTTCATGTCCACGATGTAAATTCAAGAGAAAAATTAGTTAATATTGATGAATTGTGGCCGAAGGAATGTTTAGGACAAAAAATAAATTAAGAAAATGTTGTCGCTAATGACTTCAGCTTTGTATTTTATAGCAGCACAGTCATGAAACAAGATTATCGCGCCCTTTTTGATTAAAATGGTGGGACCATTGTGCCGTTGTTGTTTCCGGCGGAGTCTTCCAATTGATAAAACGTTTCAGTGACATTCATTTTATGTTCGTTATTTATTTATTAAGTTTGTAATAAGTATTCTGAGTAGATTGTCATAGATATAGAGCAGGAATTCCACACTTTGACTATCTTACTTTGTATATGATGAGCTTAAATGCAATGTTGGCTGGCTGTAATCAATTATGCCACGATGGAGCCCAACACAACGACTTTAAAATGAAAAATATAGTTTCTATCGCTTACTGTTAATACTGGAAGTGTATCCTAACATTACGCTTCACTGAATATCTCTAGCTCTCATAAAAATATATCAATAAAGTGCCTTTTTTCAATACACGACCGTACATTAGACTTTGGAATATTTTCTCTGTCGAAGAATACCAGCAAATGGCAAAATATTGTCGATAAAATGTTTGAGGGTAACTTACCAAATTCAATATATCAAAGTAAAGAACGGGCGTGATATAAAAATTGATATAAAAATATCTTATATTTAAAGGTTTTCTAGAATAAACCACACTTATTTCTCACCGAGGTGTCGGGAAAGGCGGCTAAGGTAAGTTGACTCATCGTGTGGTATTCGGTTGTGAATAATAGACTACCCTCTTTCTTACTGAGGTGTCGTAAAATACGACTAAGTTAAGTTGACGTCAAGCAGGTGGCCGGTCGTAAAACATAGCCAAATCGTGTGACAACATGTTTATAACTTGTTATGCCCACCCCACTCAGAGTGGGATAAAGGCAGGAAGATGATTAAAGATTTCCATGAAGAAATAACTACGATTGAAATACTGACTTTTTCCCCTCCATAAATGAGAAAACCACATGGAATCAGCATATCGCTGAAGAATTCTTTGTCATATGAAACCTACCCATGCACATTTGAGCAGGATGTTGGGTCCAAGTTCCAATCCTTCTTTCCAGAAGAAAAAATGAGACCTGTACCCAGTTGTGGGTTAGCAACAAGCCCGTACTTTAAGCACATAAGTTTTTAAGGAATGTTGAAGTTTTGACTGGCTCCTGAACGCGAATGACAGCGCCTTCAGCTCCGTGGGCAGCCGAACGTAAAATACGTAGACAAATCACATCACAACATGTTTAAAACACGTTGTGCCAACCCCACTTAGAGTGGGATAAGGGCAGGAGAATGATGATTAAAATTTAATATGTATATATTTACCAGTTTTCTGTAACACATAACACAAATATGTTACTTTGGAGACGGACAAACGTGTGTTATTATCCCATATATTTAATATTATTATTATTAAAGAAAATTCATATATGCCTAACCACGATTTAACCGTTTTCTTCTTTTAACTTTACAATACAATTTTTTAGATTTTTTTAAATGATAAAAATGCCTAGACGTAGCTACTCTTCGAATCTGTACAAGACAGTATTAACTAATGTAACTAGTAATAATATAAGAATTATATTTTTAAAAGAGCAACCGCCGAGTTTCTTGCTGGCTCTTCTCGATAGGAACAGCTTTCCGAAACAACAGTAGAGTTGATGATTCAAAAGCACTTGTTTACAAGTTTATTTGAATAAAGAATTTTTGAGTTTCAATTTGAATTGAGGATTATTTGAGTGATAGTAGCATATCTTAACTGCAGTCAGATATGCACCAAGCTGCAACGATTCACTTGTAACCATCAATCAAATTGTAATTATTTTTTTGAAAAGATTATCAGTCCGCTATGCACCAACGATTAACTTGTAACCATCAATCAAAATGTAATTATATTTTGTTGAAAAGATTATCCGCCGGGTTTCTTGCTGGTTCTTCTCAGTAGGAGAAAACTTCCGAATCAGTGGTAGCTTTTGTAAAAACATTTGACGATTCAAAAGTACTGAAAACAGTCCACTTAAATAAAGAATTTTGAATTTAAATAACGTTCGACAATAACTCCTAGGTTAGCAGCCGTGGTTTAGCTGACACAACGGCTAACATTAATCTTGGTTCAGTTAACTACCAAAAGTTTATAAACAAACATTACTTAAGCAGATTTATGGTATGTTTTAGTGGGTTGTTATTGAATCTTAAGTGAGTGTTATGATAGGTGTCGGAAACGGTTGATGGACGTTTTTTGAACGTGATGTTAACACAAATCTTAGTATGGTTAGGTTAGGTTTAATATCACCTGAAAAACAATAAAATATCATTTGCAACTTTGATTAACAATTTGGGCGGAGGACTTTTGATTATTGCACGTCAAAAGAGCATGCTAGAATTTTATACAACTTTGGCCCAGACGTTACAGTAATAATTTTTGTGTTGTTTAATAGAAAAATATTTGTTATCTTACTATCAATTATTATTTTATTTATTTTCTATGGGAGAATAAAAAAAGGTAGTTTCAGGTTATGTATACAATCTAAACACTACGATAACATATAATAGGCAGAACCTATTTTAATAATATTATAAATATTATTATCAAATAAGTTTTTTAGCACATTCCCATTGAAAGTTTATAATATGTATAGTAATATTTGATCAGAAAAAACTTAAGAAATTTTTTATATGTGTGTGATTTCGGTAACATTTAGGCTCAATTTTGGCACTTTCCTGTTATAAGCCCTAATAGATAACGTTTATACACTAGCAATAATTGCACCTTGGATTTATTTCCCTTTATTACACGAAACAAAGAAAAAATGACGTAGTTTTGTCACAGCCAATATTTTCTTAAATAGAATATTAATTTTTTTCATAAAATTTCCAGCAATAAATTGGACCGTTCATTTGGGGATCCGTTTCAAAATTAATTACTCAACCTTTTTGTTTCCAACTTTGAAAAATTTTGAATAACGACATCTTTCTATTACACCGTAAAGTTTTAATTATTAAATTTTCTACTTCGAAGCTGTAAATATCGCATACAAAATATTATTTTAAAAACATTTTTCTTTGACTTGTTTCTGATCCGAGATAAAAAAGTTATTCATGACCTTTTCTTACATATATTATAACATCTTGATCACTGAAGCAATTAGTTATTGCTAAAAACGCATGTTCTAGTTTTGAGCCAGTAAGCTCTTGGTGAGCCTCCCTTTTTTACCCCGCTCATAGCTATTACGTGAATTACTTTTATAATAACTATAAGTACCTGGTTGGTAATCTTTTACAAAATAAAAAAAAGAAACTTCGAAAAATAAAATTATAATAGAGTAGGTTGGGCTCGTTCCTAGGTGTTTTGATTTCTTGCGACCAACCGTCCTCCGAACAAGCTACGCTGACTTGACAATTAATGGCAAAAATAGTGTTGTATATATTCAATCAAAATTTTAATATTGGTTTAAACAGCGATATCAAGATTTAAAAAAAATAAAACCTGGCTAGATTGGTTTTTCTCGCTCAAAAACTCCTGCATGCTGAATTTTAAGGAAAATCGTTGAAGCCGTTTCCGAGATTCCGAAAATATAAATATATACATACAAGTTTACTCATTTAAATATTGAAGATAAAACAATGCCATCAAAGTTTACGTATAGTATATCTGTCAATTCAGCAATTTTGATTAATTAATTGGCTATTTAAAAATTTAACTCAAAAAAATATGTATATAATATTTAAATAGGAGGTATACTCGTAGATGCTACACAAGTAGACTAAGTTCAAGTACCAGCCATAGTACTGAACCATTTTTTTATGCCTTTGAGAATGGACTACCGCAAGACGGGGACGAGCGGTTGGTATGTCCCACTCGCACCGACTGAAACGACGTGAGTGTTCCAGCACGCTACTGGTGAAGGGACAGAGTACCGTTGTACACATTGCCCCCATCCCGATGGGGACCCCTGAGTGGGACGGTGCCTCTCTAAAAGTGGCCCCTCACTCCGCTAGACGATGTATCGGGAGCTCCAGAAGCATTGACCGCCTCGAGGACCTTTTCAAGTGGGTGTCCCACAAACTCCGTTCGGAACTCCCAAAGGTCCTTGTTAGAGCGACAAACGATGGTCTTAAGCGAACTGGGCGCAGGCGAACCAGATGTATCGACCACCTCGGGGAGTATTGTGTTACGGCCGCATAATGATGGTGTAAATGCAGCCAACTAGGAAGTAAATTAATTATTAAATATACTCATCTGGGGAACCCTCCGGGATCCTTACTTAGTTCTTGAATTACATTTATCTTTCGACATCTGATTAACAAATACTAACCGATTTTCATAGTATTTTTATATTAGAGTAGAGTACAGTATCTCTCGCGGATAATCTAATTTTTGATTTTATCCTTGAGAGACACTCATAGCTCTCTCCATAGCACGCTGAGCAACTTTAAACTCGTGGACTAGCCCCGCTATTTAATAACACAAAATTGCTAAATTTACAGATATACAAAACTTTAACTTTGATGGCAGCCTAAAATGTGTCCACCGGAAAAACAAACAAAGCAAATGAGGTCGATCGGTCTTTTTTATCTGTGTGTGTGTGTGTGTGTGTGTGTGTGTGTCTGGCTGTGCTTGTGGCTTCGCATGCATGGAAATCAGTGTATCACAAAAGACAAAAGTAATTATTGTTAATTAATAATAAGAAATAGAGACATGTTATCCTGGACTTTTTTGTAGTATTTTTGTAGATCTACAATTCTCTAGTACATTACTTTAGTGTATACCTGATGGTTTACGCGGCTCACACGACTAAAGCTCCCAGCAGGTGAGTTTTTTTTCAACTGCGCTAACTCTTAAACACAATTTACATAAAACGGTTAATGTTCTAACACTCTACATTTAGCATTATATATATACTTAACTTTGAAACACATATACTTTTGAAACACATATACGTCAGTGCGTGCGTACAAACGTGCATTAGGGCGGACATTCGTCCTCAAATAAGTACATGTTGTTTTATTATTAAGAATGGCTATAAATGATACCTGCAAAGAAATATTGAAGCATAAATTTATTACAAACAATATTTTTGTGACAGGCAATAAATGATAGATGTGTATTAAAAAAGGTATTACGCTCAAACGGTGTAAATAAGGCCGATAGGGAAGTTATAAATTATGTAATACACAGCTCATCTGCCGGAGATCCTTAGGGATCCGTACTTTGAGCACTTGACGTATAATAATCTTTTGAAGTCCCTCGGGAGCATAGTTTTGGAGAGTACGTGCCTGTATTATATTTGCTAAACTGTTACGGAGAAAAAGCGGAATATATAAAATACTAGCTGACCCAACAGACGTCCTGTCCGTCCGTCCTGTCTTAATTATTTAAATAAGTTTCCTTAAATTTCCGCTAAACTTACATTGTTTTTTCTTATATAAAACAATCTTTTATCTAAATGCTGAGTGATATCTGGCTGAGTAGAATAGACTACCCTCATTTGTTATCGAGGGTGCGTAAAAGACGACTAGGCTAAGTCGACCCGCCGTGTGGTATCCGGTTGAGTAGGATAGACCACCCTCTTTCTTACCGAGGTGTCGTAAAAGGCGATTAAGGTGAGTTGACATCAGGTAGGCGGCCAGTCGTAAAATACGTAGTCAAATTTGGCCACGTATTTTACGTTACGTGCTGACCCCACTTATAGTGGGATAAGAGAAGGAGGATGATGAAAAACCTTCTATATACAGACATTATTTTAAGTTTCAGGTACCTATACACCTTAGCAGCCTACATAAGAAATTTCAAGTAAGTTAGCCACAGGAGTTATTTTACGTTTTGAATAAAAGGTACATGATATAGATGGGACAATGACTATACACTATTCCATTCCATTTCGTATGTAATGCATAACCTTGACCGAGAGACTAAAGTGTATGGCAAGTGCGAAGGAGACAAAACAATAATGTTATTGTTTTCTCGTGTTTTTTAACAAACGCGCCGCGTCAGATCAGTCACATCTATATATATATATAAAAGAAAGTTGGTCTTAGTTACACTATTTATAACTCAAGAACGGATGAACCAATTCGGCTGAAAATTGGTGGAGAGGTTGCTTAGAACCAGGAGACGGACATAGGATACTTTTTATCCCGTACGACCGCATTTATTTTATCCCGTCAAGTCACTATAAAACGTGGTATAGCAAAAACGACTATGACATGGAAAAACAAAACATAAAATATGACAGGTATACGTAATTTTGTCTTTTGTTAAGTATGGTAAAAAAATTGACAATTATCAAAATAGTAGAAGCTATAAACGTTACTACATAGTATAAAACAAAGTCACTTTCTCTGTCTGTCCTTATATCTCTATGTTTGCTTAAATCTTTAAAACTACGCAAAAGATTTTCATGCGGTTTTTTTTAAGTATATAGAGTGATTGAAGAGGAAGGTTTATATGTATAATAAAATTCAATATGGAGTAGCGAAATACTGTGATTATCACTGAGTGACATAGGCTATATGCTTTATAGCCGTGCGAAGCTGGGGCGGGACTCCTAGTATTACTATAAAAGCCAGATCTGAATTCAATTATATTTATTTTGTTTGAAAATATATATTAAAAAAAAAATTATAGTGAAGACGATTTTATTTTCTTTATTTTTGTGTCTTTAATAAAGTAATTACAAATAGGCACTAAAAATAGTTTGTCAACACTTGTGCTACGGAATAACTGTGTGATTTTCTTATTGAATTATGCCAAAGTTATTTTATATGTTTAAATGATTCATTTAATGTCGTTTTGTTGATATCACGTTATTTTGATACATAATCTACTTCTTTATTGACTTGACTTGACTTTGACACATCATGAATGAATAACCTTTAAATTTATACTGATATCTATCGAAAACTTATAGACCTTAGAAGTAAATTAAAATTTAAGAATAAAAAACTTTTAATTAGGAAAAGTGACATTATTAATTAAGATAAAAACTTCAAAAATGTATGAATGTATTTCCTTGAATTGTATGATGCCGGTTAAAAGCTGACTTAAATAGAAACGGTGATTTTCAAAGTAAAAATAATGCATTAAGATGTGAAACCGCTTAGAAATTTAAATTAGTAGGAAATGACTCAAACAAAGATTTTGAACGAAATAGCATTTAAGGTTGACACATTCAAGAATTTCCGTTCATTACTGACTAAATAATTTTTTACATTCAATTAAATTTTAATTAAATTCATAGAATCTTATAGCCAAACCCACAAACGAGTTACGTACTTTTGCAAAGCGCAAAGCAGGAGCCGTAGCGTATGTTGATTCATGGCTCGTTGGCGTAGTGGGTAGTGACCCTGCCTTCGGCACCACGGGTCGCGGGTTCGATTCCCGCCGAGGGCCAACATTTTCAATAAATGAATTTGTTGGTTTTGTTGTCAATATTCCATGAGCCTGGGTGTATATTTGTAATTAAGTATGTATTTAAAAATATATAAGTATATATATTCACCAGTTGTCTGTCACCCATAACACAAGTATTAAGTTACTTACTTTGGGGACGGACGACCGTGTGTGTAAGTGTACCATATATTTATTTATATTTATTTATTCATTCTTTATCTATTATATACGTACATATTTTTATAATTATGCATATTCTAATGCACAAAAATTAATTGCTAAAAATATACTGTGAAACAAATGTAAGTATATCAATTTCCTTACACTTCTTTCGCAGGTAATCAAGCGGATTTAAATTATAAATGCCACGTATGGCTCTTTTTGTAATACATTTTTTCCCATTTCCGTGCATTTACCCCATAACAATATTCCATAAGACATTAATTGATTGAAAATTAATTAATTGAAATTAATGATATTAATTAATAATCTTATGCCAATACCACTACCATTTTATAGCATTGCACTGCTATTATCTGTATATTTGAACTTTTTGTTGTATAAGTACACAGTTAGAATATTATTGCAATTATATAAATAAAGATATTCTTATTTTTAATACAATTATCGTATAAAATAACATAAGGCTAAAATAATATTCTTATGTATACATCAGCTCTTTAATGTTACTCGAGTAAATCGATTCCGGAAGCGAAATGTTGCTCGGGAGGAACATTAAAGTAGATTAACGCCCTTCTTATATATTACTTACGTAACTGTTCCAATTGTTTATAGGTAGTGTTTTGTAAGTATTTGTAAACTACATATATTGGTGACCTCTTTGGCGCAGTGAGTAGAGTAGTATTTTAATTTAATCCCAGGTAGGAGATACGATTTATATTTTTTTAATTGTCATTGAAGATAAACCTAGAATTCTCTAGATATATGCAGGGTTCCTCACAATGTATTCCTTCACCGAAAAACGTGTGATAAATTGAAACTATCAATTACACACATTCAATATTTTATATCTTGTATATTTAACATACTCGCACGCTAAAGATTGTAAATGGGTAAAAAAATAATGTTAAAATAATTTCCATGAATTTTAAAGAAATTTAAGTAGCAAAATATAAAACCCAAGTTATACATTTTACTTACATAAGAACTGCCTTGGTTTGAATCATAAATCTTTCTCGTTCCTGAAACAAAAAAATATTTCTTAATTAACAACCGAGGCCTTTGTAGTGACTTTATACAGAACTAGCAATTGCCAGCGGCTCCACCCGCGTTGAAAGATTGTAAACGTAATATAGTATTTTGATAACCATAAAAAGGGTAAAACTGGGTTAACCTTAAAAGCTAGGCATATGCTGTCGCGGACTTTTATTTAGAGCTTGAAGAACTCAGAGGGGAACAATTTTGTAATAACGACGGATCAACTTACCTTAGTCGTCTTTTACGATACCTCGGTAAGAAAAAGGGTGGTCTATTCTGCTCAACCGGATAACACACGGCGGACGTGAAAAAATTACAATATTTAATAGCTTTTTAATATTAAATATTATTTAAGGAAATTTTTAATTATTAATTGTTCGTAATGGAGGTTATTTTAAAACTATAATTGTCGCGAAGATAGTCGCGGGTAAAACATATCATAAATATAATTCAAACAAGAAAGTTTCATACACAAATAGACGAGGAAAGCGTTTTATCAAATTTCAAAGTCAAACACGCGTTTTGACATACTATCCGAGTTGTTAGTAGAAATTAGAGACTAACGTTAGATTACATACGCGTATACTCTATTTGTTTGCATTATATTATATTAAAAGCCTCTTTGAAGTAGGTAATAGAACGCCGCCCACGTTTTCATAACCCAATACAAGCAAATATAAACCTTATTGTACAGAGTGTAATATTATATTCGTATGTATATGTTTTTAGTAACGACATTTAAATGTTATAATGATAACAGGATGCGAAGGTCAGATGAAAATATTCTGTATGAAAGCCTGTAGCCTGCTAAATATGTATTAGTCTAGAGTTCAGAATAATAAGCAAACACTAGATGGCTACTTTATGTAGAACATTTAATATTGTGTCAAAGACTACAGTATCACATTTGTTAGCGGTTTATCCGTGGTATCCGGCTAAGAAGGACACTCTTCTTTCTTAATTTCTATTTCTTCTTTTTTTTTCCTAATTTCTTACCGAGGTGTCGTAAAATGCAACTAAGGCAAGTTGACCCAACAACGGCACCAATGAATCTATCTTTAATATTTAATGAGTTGATCTTGTATATATATATATGTATGTTCCGAATCTCGGAAACGGCTCCAACGATTTTCCTGAAATTCAACATGTAGGAGGTTTTGGGGGAGAAAAATTGATCTAGCTAGGTTTTATGTAAAAAAAAATTATTTTATCCCTGTTTTTGCGCATTAAAAAACACTAACATTTATATTGAACTGAATTTTCGCCATTAATTGTCAAGTCGCGGTAGCTTTTTCGGGTGACGGGCAGACTCGAGAAATGTGAATGCCAAGGATCGATCCCCAACTAAATAATTGTTTTTTTTTAAGTTTTTTTTTTGTAAAAAATTACCGAGCGAAGCTCGGTCACCCAGATATTAATATCTAAATGAGTTAATCTTGTATATGTATGTATATATATATATTTAGCATGCAGGAGGTTTTGGGTGGGAAATTTCGTTTTATCTCTGTTTTGGTCTTTAGAATGCGTATTTCTTAGTCTTGGCGAACGGACCACTGGGTGGCCAATCCAGTTGTCCCTCTGATTAGCAGAGGGCAATCTGGACGTCCGGGGACTTCGGGGAGGCGACGGGTTCAGTTGGGTTTGCTAAAGTCTGGCTGGACATGGTTTTAGACCACCGTCGGCAAGGCCCGTAAGTCCAGCAATGGGAACGGGGACCTTCGGGTTGCGAGGAAGAAAACCTCTATAAAAAAATACCCGGTTGGGGTACGCCTACCAAGGCGCTGAGGTCCCTACTTGGGGCGCGGTCTCTCCACCGTATCATGAATCATCGGTGAGCAGGGAGCGATCGCGGGCAGCGATGGCCTCTTTCATAAAAATATTCTACGAAGACTATTATGTAATTCGTAATCAAGATCGTGTTATCAACGATTTCTCTTGAACAAAACAAAAGACGACACAATGCCCGAATTTGTTATCGAGTTTTAAATAAATTACAACACAAGGAATCCTGTAATGCTGAGCCGTATTCTATGCGACCTCATTTCCATACTATTAAGCTTCACGCGTCCCGCGAATAATGAAAGCCCTACGCACGGTTGGAAAATGAAATTCGGCGTCCCGGTTTTGTCATCAACGGTCTCCCTCTCGAGACAAATTGTATTCTAAATTTGCAACGACTTGTTAGACATTATGGTGGCGTAAAAAATGGAGTTGATTTGTACGAAGGTAATTTTTATATTTGGCCGCGTTATACTGAGACGTTTGAATATCAGATTTCTTTTGTTGATTTGAGTTTTTCTATCGATGTTGATTGTAGAAAAAGCAGGTCATGGCGGTTAAAGGGTCAGTTCAAAATTTAGGCAGAAACCAATGAGTTTTTCTGTTAAAACGTACGTGTCTAATTGATAATTGCAATTTATCACACGCTTTTCGGTAAAGGAAAACATCGTGAGGAAACCTGCATTTCTCTAGAGAATTCTGGGGATATGTGTAACCTACCAATCCGCATTGGAGGAGCGAGGTAGGTCTTAGGTCCAATACTCCTCTTCAAAAACTGAGAGAAGGGGCCTATTCTCAGCAGTGGGATTGTAACAGGCAGCTACTTACAAGATTAAAAATAGATAGACTACACGAAATATCGAATCATCTAGGAGAATCGACGATCGATTCATTCCGTTCAAAAAGAGATACCCCCTTTGCACACCACTGGGTAACGCTATGAATAAGGCTGTATAAGCGATGATGATATTTCCTATCGAACAAATAAAAAATGTTACAAAAAATATATGACGAAATAATTATAATTTGGCAAGACAATTTTTCGCTGACTTAACCGGAAGAGTAAATTTAATTTTCCACCCATGCGTGACTTCCTCATTTTCCGCAGGATGCGTAAGGTTTAATAGTATGGAAATGAGAGAGCACTGAATAACATTCAGCTTCGGGAAACGTCTTTTGTTCTATCCAAGACGAAAACGTGATAAGATTTCTGAAAATTATACGTAGGCAATACTTATTTAATTTTATTACTTTTATTTTTTTCCTCACATTTTAACTTGTAAAGCAAAATTGTTTCTGTTTCCATCCTCTTTTTCTCTTTTTCTTTCTACTTATTTCTCTTTTTCAACATCACTTAATTTTCAGTATCTGGGTGGTAATTTTTAAAATGATATAAAAAAATACAATTTCAAAAAAGAAAAATAGGGCCGTTGACATATGGGACTCGATCCCGGGTTTTGAACTTTGTTACAGTTTCCCATTGAACCATCACAACTTTACAAATGACAACAAATTTAAGCATTACATTCTATTTCTATTGTAGTATTTCTTTTAGTGGCCGGATACATGGATAAAATGACATTTTTATAATAAAACCTAGCTAAATCTATTTATCGCCACCGTAACCCTCTATACACTAAATGTCATGAAAATCGTTGCAGCCGGTTCTGAAATTTACAAAATATACAAGATTTAATTAAAATACATTTAATTATTAAACATTTTTAATATTTTTATTTTTCAGTATCATAACTTTTTTTATTTTTTTTAATACATTATTAGTTGGTTTTCCCAATGCTGGGTGTATTGGGATAATAACAGTCATTACTTACTTTGCTACTTTTTTTCAAAATTATAAGTGTTAAGATTGTGCTTCGTTATACGCAGTTAGTATCTCATAGTATTTCAGCCTCATTAATTTAAAAGAATCGACATTACATCAGGTATATCAAAGTGTAATGAACAGTGTGCCATTACCAAAATTATATATATAATAAAATGTAGTAATATTGTTTATTTTGTAATTTCCAAAACGAGGCTAACACATCAAAGGATTTTGTGTTAAAAGCCAAATTTTGTGTTACCCGATGCGGAATACCTTGTGATCGTCTTTTGATTTCAATTTAGGGATAAGGGCTGTTTGCAGATAAATATGAACCCCAGATAAAAGTGAATGGGCAAATTCTAAATTGACAAGCTTGATAATCGTCATTTAAACATATTCTTGATTCAACAAAATGTGTTAAAGTCTTAGATATAGCTAGTCTTAAGTAGGGTTAAAGTCCATTGTTTCATCTGTGCATCCTGTGAATAAACTGATGACAATCTAATAATAAAAAAAATAACGCCGTGTGGTATCCGGCTGAATAGAATAGTGTCACTCTCATTTCTTACCGAGGTGTCGTAAAATACGACTAAGGTAAGTTGACGTCAGGCAGGCGGCAGGTCGTTTTTAATGCAGCCAAATCATGTAACAGCATGTTTATGACATGTTGTGCCGACCCCACTTAGAGTGGGATAAGGGCAAGAGGATGTTGATGAATCTTATAAAAAAGGGTAGTATGAAAATTCTGCAGCCTGACTACTGCAGCGTTAGCAGAGATTCAGTCTTACGTTCATAGATAATAAACACTATTTTCGGGTTATTTATAAAATATGATCAAAAGCTGCGATAGCCTCGTCATGAGATTATGATACTATTTCGAGAGAGTCACGAGTTCACCAATGAGTTTTTTCTGTTATAACTTATTTGCCTTAACGATTGTAATTTATCACACACTTTCAAATTCAAATTCAAATTCAAATAATTCTTTATTCAAATTGGCCTTTACAAGCACTTTCGAATCGTCAAATTACAATGAAGCTACCACTGGTTCGGAATGGTGCACTTACCGAGAAGAACCAGCAAGAAACTCGGCGGTCACTCTTTTCAAAATTGAGTTTTACAATAATGGCTTAATTAAGAACAAATTAAAAAATTTACAATATAATCTAGTGCGTAGCTGGTCGCAATTTAAAACCAAGCTTTCTTATCATCAATATAGTCCTCAACAGTATAATAAGCTTTATGAATCAGTGTCTTTTTAATTGCTATTTTGAACTTGTGTAAAGGCAAGTCCAAAATAGATTGTGGAATTTTATTATAAAAATGTATACCGAGGCCCACAAACGATCTACGAACTTTCTGAAGCCGTATCCTGGGTATTATTAATTTATTTCGGTTCCTGGTTTGCCTATTACTAATATCACTTTTTTTATTAAAAAGATGTATATTTTGTCTCACAAACACTATATTATTATAAATGTATTGCGAAGCTACGGTGAGAATACCTATTTCTTTAAATTTATCACGGAGCGAGTCACGTGGTTTCATATTATAAATCGCACGTACAGCTCGCTTTTGCAAAACGAATATTTTTTGTATATCAGCTGCCTTACCCCACAGCAAGATACCGTATGCCATAATGCTATGGAAATAAGAAAAATAGACAAGTCTTGCTGTTTCAATATCAGCTAATTGCCTAATCTTCCTAACGGCATAGGCAGCGGAACTAAGTTTACTACAAAGATTAGTAATGTGGGGTCCCCATTGCAGCTTTGCATCCAAGGTTACTCCCAGAAAAACAGCTAAGTCTTCTGTTTTTACTATTTCATTATTAATTTTTACTGTATTTACCAATTTTTCAACATTAGGCAATGTGAATTCTAAGCACTTAGTCTTATTTGTATTTAAAAGAAGATTATTTACTGTAAACCAATGCGATACCTGTGACAAAGCACTGTTCACATCGTCAACTTTTGTTTTGGTTTTGTCAATCTTAAATAATAATGATGTATCATCTGCGAAAAGTACTACGTCACAAATATTGTTTACATAAAATGGCAAATCATTTATATATATTAAAAATAGGAAGGGACCCAGAATAGAGCCTTGTGGCACACCCATTTTCGTGATTGAACCGGATGACTTTATATTATTTACACACACTCTTTGAATTCTATTACTGAGATATGAGGCAATAAGCTTCAGTGCAGTACCTTTTACCCCATAGTGGCTTAGTTTTCGCAGGAGAGTCTCATGCTGAACACAATCGAATGCCTTTGACAAGTCACAGAAAACACCTAAGGTATTCTGGAACTTCTCCCAAGCACTAAATACATGTTTCATCAATCTTGCACCCACATCTGTTGTGGACCTACCCTTTGTAAAACCATACTGCTCCGAATGAAGTAATTTGTTAGAATTGAAATGATGGAGCAGTTGATTAAGCATAATTTTTTCAAAGATTTTACTAAAAGCGGGTAGTATTGAAATTGGTCTATAATTATTTGGATCTTTTTTATCTCCAGATTTAAACAGAGGTATTAATTTACTGTGTTTCATAAGATCTGGAAATATACCTAAATCTACAGTTTTATTAAAAATTGGAGCTAAATGAGACGCAAGAACATCAATGATATTCTGAATTGTGCGCACTGACATTCCCCATAAATCTTCCGTTTTTTTCATTTGGATTGTTTGGAAGCTTTTTAGAACGTCACACGGGGTAATGTGTTTAAAATTAAAGACAACGTTACATTCAGTGACGCACCCCTCTAAAAGATTAAGTGCTAATGTTGGCGAGGAATTGATGGATTTAGTAGTGGTAATTGGTATGTCTCGAAAAAAACTTTCAAATGTGCGAGCTACTTCTAAATTGGAAGTAATAATTTTGTTATTGATGCTAAGTTCAAGATTGTTATTATTATTACCTTGAATTTTATTTTTACCAATTTCATCATTTAAAATATTCCACGTTGCTTTTATTTTATTTTCAGAAGTAGCGATCTTCCTTTTTATATATAATGACTTAGCTTGTACGCAAACAATTTTAAATAATTTAGAATATTTTTTTACATAATCGGCGAATGTGGGGGTTTGATTGAACTGCTTTTGTGCATACAAGTCAAACAAGTTATTCCGGCTTTTGTAAATGCCAACTGTTGCCCAATCACTAAACTTTAGATTTGGTGATAGTTTTTTTTCCACAATCTTAAAGACACGGTTAAATTCAAGGTTGATTAAGCTAAAGAGAGAATTATAAAGTTCATCCGGATCATTCTGAGCTGTATTAATTTTAGGTATCTTAGCTAAGATGTTATCTCTAAAGGTATTAATTTTTTTAGTAGTAACAGGTCTAAATTGGATTATTTTCTTGAACTTTTGTTCTAAACCAGGAACTGATATTGTCTGTCCACTATGATCTGATTTTAAGCTATTTATAATTGATTTATGTAAGATTTTACAATTACAAAATATGTTATCGAGACAAGTAGCTGAGGTTGCAGTTATTCTAGTAGGTTCATTAAAAACATTATCAAGGTTAAAACATTTGAATAGGTTAAGTAATTTTTCTCTTTTAGAAGTCTTTACTAAAATGTCTACATTGAAATCACCGCAAATTAATAACTTTTTAGGTGATTTACTTAACCTCTTAAGTACTTCCTCCATAACTTCTTCAAATACAATAAAATCGCCTGGGGGCGGCCGATACACGCAAACTACTAAATATTGCTCCAGCTCAACACTAGACAGCTCAACAGTGTGTTCTACAGAAAGACCCATAATGTCATTCCTTTTTTTATATTGTATATTGTCCCGTACTAGTATAAGAGAACCCCCACGATTTGAGCCACGAGTTGCGGTCTTTCTTGAAAAAGCACTGGATACTGTATAATCCTTAATATTTAACATTAATTGCGAACTATTAAGCCAGTGCTCAGTTATGCACAAAACATCAATATTATATTTTTTTAAAAACAATTCTAATTCGAATTCTTTGCCAGATAAGCCTTGTAAATTCTGGTGCACTAAATTTATTTGACAAGGCTTATCTGTTGTCCTTATTTCTAGTTTAAACTAGTATTATCACTACAAAGATTAATACTAGGAATAATACAAGTACTACTACTAGTACAGGAGTCAAAAACAGAAATAGTTGTGTAAAATAGAAATATTTGAATAATTTTTTCGTGTGTGATAAACGAAAAATATCGTGAAGAAACCTGCGTATAGAAACTTAGAGACTTCTGAGGATATGGGTAACCTTCCAATCCGAACTGGAGCATCAAAGTAGATCTCAGCTCCAATCCTCCAAAAACGGAGAGAGGAGGCCTATACCCAGTAGTGGGATAAGTAGTGAATCTTAAGCTTCCCTTCTCTCCAAAAATGAAAAGAGGTTTACTGCTCAGCAATAGCAACAGCAAGACTTGTCTATCAATTAATATGGAAAAAGTAAAGAACTGACATTGATACAGTGGTTTAAAGATTTGCAATAACAAATTGAATCCACGATTAACGTTGTATAAACAATTTGAAGCTCAATAATTCATCTGTCCTCACAATTAGTGTATGAATAAATTACGCGACGGAAGAGCGAATTTCGTCGACACAAGCTAATGCATTGACAAATTAGTTACGTCATTTTGAGTGACGCATCTGGATAATTTAAAATATCTTTTAGTGCTTATTCAATACATAAAAATCACCACTCCTCGTACATTCTGTATTTGTTAATGCAAAAGTAATGAGAATATTATTTTGCTATAATCCGCGATAAAAGAAAATATATGTAATGCTAAATGTAGAGTGTACTATTCGTTCTCATACCTGTTACACGCAGAATTTGTAAGAACTCATGCACTACCCGACACCGATGGCACAACAGTACACAAGCACTGCACACATTCACCACCACAATCTCAACAATTGTTTCGCCCCGTAACCGAAGCATCGTCAGGAGATAGACTTCACGACAAAATCGCAAAGCGATTTGCGATTTTGTCGTGGAATCTATCTCTATATTTTCTTTTATCGCGGATTATAGCAAAATAATATTCTCATTACTTTTGTATTATGGACCTCCGCAAAGTAACGCCTAATTCTATAAATTATATTTGTTAATGCATAATCGAATCGAATATGGTTTGACCAAACAAATTGGTTATGCGGTTTTTCTTTGACACCATCGCTCTGAACCACCACCAACAATTACGTAAAATATATTGCAATCTTTGCAGTCCAATACTATGTGATATAGATAAACTAGCTAGTACCCGCAACTTCGTTCGTGTCGACTGTTGTCGCGTGATAGATTGATACATGTATAGCTAGTATATAGGCATTTACGAAATATAATGAATTTTGAAAGCGTAAGCGTGATGGATTGCATTGCATTGACATCTGCATTTATAATATTACTAGCTTTGATGACTTTGTTCGCGTGATATTCATTCCTGTAAAATTAACAAGATTTCTATAGCGTAAATATTACCCCGGTGAATAAGAAATAGCTGTGCCAAATTTCATCGATATTGGTTCAGCGGATTCGCCGTGAAAGAGTAACAAACATACATCCATACTCACAAACTTTCGTATTTATAATATTAGTAGGAAGTAGGTAGGAATATTCCATATAAATTATTACTTATTTTCGGGACACTTGTATTCTTTTTTAGCAATGCAATTCAATCTAATTATATCGTTAGTAAACTTAAAGTTTAACTTCAAAGATATGTTAAAAATTGAAATTTACATCGCTGAAGTGATATTGTAAATTTAACGCATTGTTAACTGAGGCGAGCCTTGAATGGAGTAACTCGTCGAGGCATGAATCGATCAATATTGGATGCCACACAATGTATCGCCAATCTATAACGTCGCATATTTCATATATTAGATACAAGCTGTAATAGTAACTTCGATTACGTTAACTTAACTGTTAAAAAAAAAATTAAAATTGTGTTTTACTATAATCTGCGATTAAAGAAAACCTATGAATAACATGTAAATTGTACCATCCGTTTTCATACCTTATATGTGCAGGAATCATAAAACACATGTACTACTATTTCTGAGTGGCTTTACGCAAATGGTCCGCCTAAGAATGTTCTACACATGTAAAAAAATATTAAACCTTTCCACACCTCAGAACTATAATTTACTATAGTATAGGTAACTGCGTGTTACTAACCCACTTTTGACCATAGACGTCCTCCTTTTGAAGGTTGCTTTTGTGAGAAAATTTACGTCGTACCTTAATATGCTATTTAAATTTCACAGCTAAAATACTGTATTCTGAGGCCAAAGATTTCATATCATCCATTTGATCCATTCATTAAAAAATTGAGCTCTCTTAATTAATTAGTATATAGCTTTTCTATATTAGCTTTATTTCTAGCAAGTCCAATGCAAGTTGTTAACAGATGCAAATCCTTTATAACCCAGCCAAATCGTATTTTATCAACAAATTCCGCAACCTCAGTAAGAAAAAGTGAATTGAGGTTTTTCTATTTTAATTTTTCTTTTGGTAAATTAAAAAAATATAGTGAAAGTTTCGTGTCACGTCTTTAGAATGTTCAAGCTAAAGAACCCGAGAAATCGTTTAATGAAAAGGAATATCCGATATGAAATATGCGACGCTCCAATGAATGAGCAAGTAATTCAGACGCAAGTCTCTTGCATAAGGATAAGAGGCTTAGCATTTGTTTTCCATCGAACGTGAACGGGATTTGCGAGTTGTGCGCAATTTCGATAGGATTTACTCGATCCTCATGGTAGATACCAGTCGAATACTGACTGCAAGTTCGTTAGATAAAAGTTAGTTTTAATAGGGTATCATAGTTCCATTAGACCTGAGACCAGAAGCAAGACCGGGCGAATATCTCGAGAGGATTATGGGATCAAATCCTGGGAAGGTACCAGTAAGTCTAATTGATAACATTAATTTATCACACGCTTTTCAGTGAAGCATTTAGCATACTATATAATCGAGGATTATTTGAGTGATAGTAGCATATCTAAACTGCAGTCGGCTACGCAACAAGCTGCAACGATTAACTTGTAAGCATCAAATTGTAATTATTTTTTGTTGAAAAGATTATCTGCCGTGTCTCTTGCTGGTTCGTCTCGGTAGGAACATACTTCCGAATCAGTGGTAACTTCTTCAAAAGTACTGTAAACAGTCCACTTAAATAAAAAATATTTTGATTTGAATTTGAAGGATTTAGCCATACCACACTGTTCCAGAGCCGATATATAGGCGTTCTTATATTATTTTATATATGATGTATGAGTATAATATGGACATACGGTCCGGCTAGGTAGGTCCAATTTCGAGAAAGAGGTCAGTCGCCGAATCCAACTCGGATGGGCAGCGTTTGGGAAGCTACGCGAGATCTTTTCGTCCAATATTCCTCAGTGTCTGAAGACTAAAGTCTTCGAACAGTGCGTGTTGCCAGTGATGACCTATGGCTCTGAATCTTGGTCGCTGACTATGGGCCTCATAAGCAAGCTCAGAGTCGCTCAGCGGGCGATGGAGCGAGCTATGCTCGGAGTTTCTCTACGTGATCAAACAGAAATGAGGAAATCCGTAGAAGAACCAGAGTCACTGACATAGCTCAGCGGGTCGCGAAGCTGAAGTGGCGATGGGCGGGGCACATAGTGCGGAGAACCGATGGACGTTGGGGTCTTAAAGTGTTGGAATGGCGACCCCGCACTGGAAAGCGCAGTGTTGGAAGACCCCCTACTAGATGGACAAACGACCTCAAAAGGGTCGCGGGGAGCCGCTGGATACAAGCGGCACAAAATCATGTGTTCTGGAGATCCCATGAAGAGGCCTATGTCCAGCAGTGGACGTCCATCGGTTGAAGAAGAAGAAGAAGAAGTATGAGTATAATGAATAGGAAAAATAATTTAAGGACACAAGTATTTAATTAATCTTTATCGAACCAGCATCTGTTTACAATTAAATTGAGCTCTTTAAAATTATTTTTTAATACCTGCCCCTAATAAGTAACGACAGAACAATCATAACCATTTCCTTTATATTTCGTCGACATTCACCAGTCTTTAGGTAAGCACAGGCGCTATCTAACCTGTCGTCGCCATTTTTGGTCTTAACAAAGGCACTACGATACCGCCCGCCCTTACTGTCAACTCTAGTGAAGATATCACGATTGTGTTTACATAGATAACAGAATTTCGCGGCTCAATCACTGGCAGCGATGGACAAATTTCCGGACCTTTGCCTCTCTTGATTATGAGTTTCCTTTCACTCGATGGTCCTCAAAGGTTGTTTGTTGTCTGATATTTGTGATATCTTACAAATTGTATATGGATATAACAGAATAGGGTAAATACACGGATCGATTACACGAGACATGTTTGGTGTTAATATTTAATTGTCCACGTCATTTCTAATTATTTGTAGTATACCCAGAATGATTCTATTACTAATTTGGAATGCTTTATTCAATTAAGAAAACTTTAATGTTTGCTTTTATTGGGAAAAACAATTAACATGTAGGTAGGTTCTATAAATAGGACAATTTAGATTTGATTTATTTCTCCAATGCACTTGGATTATGGATCCCCCCCCCGAACAATTTCCCGAGAATTGTTTGATCGATCAAATGATTGAACTGCGTAACGTGTGATCGATTTTAGAGCAGCGCGTTCTGTGATCGAATCCTTTTAAGAGCTGTGATTCGATCAGAGTATATATATCCTATTATTGATCAGTAAAATTTTGCATCAATCATAACATCGAATTCCCGAGCCATGCGATCGTTTTCAGAACGGTGACTTACTATCTATTAAGAGCTGCGATTCGATCAGAGTATGACTATATTTTGATCAGTGATTCGATTAGTGTTACGATAAATAACTGACTTATTAATTTATTTCAGTCACTAAATAGAGTCACTTTTTCTAATTCAAATTTTTGGTCTTCATCATTAAATGCACTGTGAAGTCCTTTATTATTATTGTCGTTACAGAGAAGGTACGGTATATTCTAGTGGGGCTGGTATAATGTTTGCAAAGATAACAAATTTGTATGGCACTATCTCTGGCTACTGTAGATAGAATTTCCGGAACCTCGCGTCTCTTGATTATGTGTCCGTACAGTTGTTACTTCAGGTTGTTTTAGTTGTCCAACTAGCGTTGTATTCTGATATTTTATACATATTGTGTATTTAGTAATAGTTGTTTAAGGAACCAAAACTTTAAAAAACCTAAGAATGCCTAGAGAAAAGATAATTTGAAATTTTAAACATAAAAGTAGCTATTGTTATTTAACCATAAGAGATAGACACAGTATTTCTGTAAATCTACAATTCTCTGGTACATTATTACTTAAGTGTATCGCTGTTGGTTGCGACGCATGCAAGTAAAGCTCCTAGCAGGTGAGTTTTTTTAACAATTGGGCGATCTCTTCAACACAATTGACATAAAACCGTACTGTTAACTTTCTGAAAGAATTGCACTACCTTATTAAACCGTTCAAAAATCCGCGCAGTAAATTTTGAGAAAATCGTTTACATACAGACAGCTTTTGGGGATTTCGTTTTATAATAAGTATAGAATTTTTTTTAACTATCGTATAATCATCTACATCGTCCTGCCCTTAATCCCACACAACACAATCCGCACAACATATTATAAACATGTTGTCACATGTATGGTTACGTATGTTACGTCTGATGTCAACTTACTTTAGTCGTATTACGACACCTCAGTAAAAAAAAGGGTGGTATAATCTATTCAACCGGATACTAAACGGCTATTAACTATCATATAAATAAGGTAATTTAATGTGTATATAATGCTATTTGTGTCCAATATCAAGCACGTAAAAATTAATAACTATAAGGAGAACTTGATTTAATTGTATAAGAATAAATTGTATTAGAATATTACTATAAATTGCCACTATTACAAGACGAACTAGTTGTTAAAATTCAATTTCAGTAGTTAGAATTTATTTGGTATAGAAGCAGAAATACTTTTATCGACGCCAGCCACCTTTCAATAATTTTGTTATAAGCAAACACCCAGTTCGTATTTATAAATGTTGTAAGAACTGTTCTTCAAATAAATCGTTTAATAGTGTATTTAATGTTGGTATTCAGGTATATTCAATAAAACTATACTCCATAATAATTATGTATATTCCTATAATCGTCATTATCATCTTCAACTGATGGACGTTCACTGGACATAGGTGGCTTCTTGGGATCTCCAGACCACACGATGTTGTGCCGCTTGGATCCAGTTTTGAGGGGGCCCACCGACACTACGGTTTCCAGTGCCATTCCAACACCTTAAGACCCCAACGCGCATCGGTTGTAAGCACTATGTGCCCCGTCCATCTCCACTTCAGCTTCGCGACACGCTGAGCTATGTCAGTAACTTTGGTTTTACTACGTATCTCCTCATCCTTGTTTTGATCGCGTACAGAAACTCTAAGCATAGCTCGCTCCGTCACCCGCTTAGTGACTGAGCTTTCTTATGAGGCCCATAGTAAGCGACCACATTTCAGATCCTGTAAGTCATCACTAGCAACACGCACTGTTCGAAGACCTTGGTCTTCCTAAAATGTCTTAGGAAAATTCGATTACTATTTGTATGTACGCCGAATAATTATTTACGTTATGAGTACCGACAAATTTGCTTTATTCAAGTATATTTCATATTAATGATAGACATTTAGGAACAAAAGCTATGGTTACTGAATAATCAAATTAATGAATACCTAGGGCTTTAGGTAGACAAAGGGTTTCTTGTCGTACAATGTTGCGGTTTTCATTCATAGTATATTTGGTTGGTTTGGTCGTTCTAAGCATAATGCTTCAATAAAGAGTTAACATGCGTTAATAACTAACCACATTGCCTCTTTCAGAATGTAAATAAATAGCGAGAAGCAACATGATACAAACAATACATGAATGTCGAAATTTTGCCCCAATTACATGGATTTCTAGTTTTGACCACAATTCATGTAATTGCGTCAGCATTTGAACAGTTCGTGCGTATTGATAGTTTTGACTATGGACCTTTTGGACTAAAAGTTAAAAGGAGATTCGTAAAATAATAAAAATTATAAATACAATTCATCTACTCGCAAAGATTAGGCGGAATTCATAGGACTAAGGCTATATTAGCACAAGATCTATAGCCTAAAAATGGCATCAAAGATTCGGAAAACGCAATATTGGTGAAATCGACTTAAAATGGTTTTTGCAAGTCCTGCACTGAAGCGCACTTATGGAAAGATCTTAAAGATCTTTGAAGGGACCTGGTTCATAGTCAGAATGCGACTATTTGCTGAGACATAAGCAAGATTTATCCATGAGTTACATGCTTTTCAATATAGCATGAGAAACACCAAAGTGTGTAACAGATACCATTCAGTACTAGTTCTTGAATTATGCTTTACTTTACTTTGACTGATCTATAATTATTTGATTATGATGTTAACTCTACGTGATCAAAACAGAAATGAGAGTAGACCAAAGTGACGGACATAGCTCATCCAGTCGCGAAGCTGAAGTGGCAATAGGCAGGACACAGTTCGAAGAACTGATGGACGTTGGGGTCTTGAGGTGTGGAAATCGCAATGCAGGCAGAGCCTGCACTAGGTTTATAGATGACTCGAAAACGTCGTGGAAATTGTGTAGCGTGGTAGTCCTTTAAAGAGACTATGTCCAACAATGGACGTCTATTGGTTGACAAGAGAAAGAAATTTAAGATATTGCCAATTATACAATATTTGTATAACAATATTTGTCAGTAGATCAAGCGAGGTTTCCTAATATTGTTGATACCACCGTCCCACGTAACGATAATCTCACAAAAGCTGAAGATAAAAAATTTAATATATATTTAGATTTTGGAATAGATTTAACAATGGTTCCTATTGTTGTTTTGGTAAAGCCAAAAGTCTTGACCAACATCTCAAGAGACTTATCTCTATTTTTATTATAAATCAAGGGTAAGATATAGAAGGTAGTATTGTTTGAGACGGCACAAGGTTCCTTTCTCTAGAATCCTAAGTATTGGGAACTTAGGCACTAATTGTAGATATTGTTTTATTTAACTTTAAATATATTTTAATTAGAAAATAGTTTATGAACCGAAATCGGCTATAATCAGTGCCCGCAACGATAACGCCGTATAAAGAGCTCAAGAATAAAGGGCCCAGGCGGGCTTGAAACTAGTTGTAAAAATGTAATGTAATTTTGTAATTAAACGACTGGCCCGTTGGCGAAATGGGTAGTGATCCTGCCTTCAGCTCCGCGAGTTGCGGGTTTCCACATTTTCAATAAACAATTTATTGGTTCTTCGAGTCTAGGGTGTATTTTTTAATTTAAGTTTATTATTAAGTAAGATAAGTGTTAATAAAAAAAAATTTAAGTATGTATTTCATAATAACATATGTATATATTCACCAGTTGTCTCTCATCCATAACATAAGTATTAAGTTACTTACTTTGGGGACGGATAACCGTGTGTGTGTCCTATATATTTATTTATCACTACATATTATAAAACAAAGTCCCTATATCCCTATGTACGCATAAAACTTTAAAACTACGCAACAGATTTTGATGCGGTTTTTTTTAATAGATAGAGTGATTCCAGAGGAAGGTTTGTACGTATAATAACATTCAATACGGAGTAGAGAAATACTGTAATTTTTGAGGTTTCTGTAAATAATTACATTTTTTTCCGCTTACATTGCAAACGCAGGCTAAACCCTACGAGATTTATCAAAATAATGTACTAAGTATTTATACATCTTGAAAAGGTCTACAGAAAAGTCCGCGATGATATATGTCTATCTCTTATGGATAACCCACTATAGCATTTTTTGTCATTTACTTTTCACGAAAAATAATGCCATATTTTTGAAGCAATTTTTATACAATACAGCATTAATCCTTATCCAATTAAGTACCTTAAATAAATAGTTGATTTAATATATATCAATATGGCCGTTTACAGCATGTAATTTAAGTGAACATTTTCGGAGATATTACAGATTTAAAATGCCGCGAGGACGCCGCGCTTCGCCCTATAACACTTCGACTTTAGCAGCTATGTCCCTCTTTCAAGAGTTTGTTTAAAGACATTCTGTAATTAATTGTAAAAATAAAATACATAGGGAAAATGTAAAAGTAAATAAGTAAAAATGTACTATATGAATTTAGATATTCCAAAGATAGCAGGAAATCTTCTTGGTATAGGGAAAGGAAATTGTTTTTCTCCAAATTTAACGCGTGCGGGCCACGGGTAGTAATGAATAAATCAAAACTACTGTATCGATTTTAATCATTTTTTTACACTGACTGACATGGGATATATATTTTATACCCGTGCGAAGCAGGGGCATGCCGCTAGTCTTTAATATTTAAATGAGTTAATCTTGTATGCGTATATCAATATATACCATTTAGGGGGTTGTGGAGGAGAAAAATCGATTTAGCTAGGTTTTATTTAAAATATCGTTTTATCCCTGTTTTTGGGCATTAAAAAATATTAACATACAAACATTTGTATATAAAACGTTATTTTTGCCGTCATTTGTCAAGTCAGCGAAGTAAAAAAATCGAAAAATGTAAATATTTAGGATCGACCCCCACCTATCCAGTTATTTTTTCTTTTTCTTTTTAAAAAGTTACCGAGCAAGGCTCTGCCAACAAAGTACTTTAAACTAGTAAGTCAAAATAACTGCCAGACAATGCCATTCGCGTGATGTATACGTTAACAAAAGCATCCATCCATCAAACCCGCGCTCATGTATACCAAAATATGCCACTGATGTGAAGATACGGCAAACACTTTTTGTCGAACAGCTGAGAGCACTCGTTATCGCAGCGGGTAATGGCCGGTGTAAATAGGGTTACCATGATGTTTAACAATGTGTTAGTAATGGAAGAAATTAATTCGCCACTTATTATAATTAGGGAGCACAAATAAAGCGTAACTTTACGTACCCAGATATATTAATTACCTTTTGGAACATTAATGACTGATATATATCATCCTGCCTTTATCCCACTCTAAGTGTGGTCAGCATAACATGTTATAAACATTTTTTTATAACATGTTATGTTATGCTTTTTTTTATGTCAGGAAAACCCCTTATGGGTCATCACCGCCCGACGGGGACAAGCGGCGGGTATGTCGGACTCGCACCGACTAAAAACCTGACAGTGCTCCACCACGCTGCTGGTGGCGGGGACAGGGTACCTATGTATGCCCCATCCCCGGCAGCAGCAACTCTAAACCCCAGCCCCGAGCGTCCGATAAAACCCCGTTCGGATCGCTCGGAGGTCCCCGTTAGGGCGGCATACGACGGACTTCGGCGAGTCGCCTGCGCCCCGCTCGCCTGCGGCGGATCGGATCCAACGACTCGACTTCCCTGATCCGCCCCGCCGACTCCTTCCGCGAGATAACGTCCTCGCAGAAGGAGGCCATCGCTGCCCACGATCGCTCCCTGTCCACCATGGCACGAACCACAGTGGGCAGGGAGAGATCGTGTCGGGTCGAATTCGGCGCCGCACTCGTGGTCACTCACCGGTCGGTTCGCACCGGGCCACCCGCCACCGATACCTTTCCAAATCTAGTATTGTACGTGAATTCCCTCTATTATTATTTATCTACTAACTCTAGGCGGTCAGATGACCCTAAAGAAGTTCACTAGATTCAAGCAGTAGAAGATCATGTGGTAATCCCCACTAACCTTCTTCTAGATGTGGATATGTCCATATTTTAAAAATATATAAAAATAGCTTTGCTAGGTTATATTCGAATCCATTCTCTTTGACTAGCCCGTTGGGGCAGTCGATAGTGACCCTGCCTTCAGCTTCGCGGGTCGCGGGTTCGATTCCCGCCGAGGGCCAACATTTTCTATAAATGAATTTGTTGGCCTTTGAGCCTGGGTGTATATTTATATTTAAGTATGTATTCAAAAAAATATATAAGTAAATATTCACCAGTTGTCTGGCACCCATAACACAAGTATAAATTTAGGTACTTACTTTAGGGCCGGACGACCGCGTGTGTAAGTGTCCCATATATTTATTTATTTTTTATTTTATTCTCGTTATTATGATTCAAATAACAGCTAATTTTTTTTGTTGTATTGTGCGTATTACTGTTAATGTTAATTACACTTTAGTGCTGTTAGTTAAATACTATTTTGAACGTTATTTAATAAATTATATTTTATATACATAGAATTAGTCAGTAACCAATGATGATTAGATGAACTATATTTGAAAAATAACAGAATTATGAAGTCATAACATTTTATTATATTAAACTTAAACATAGAATTAGTCAGTCATTATTGGTTAGATGAACTATTTTTGGAAGAACAACAGAATAATAACATTTCATCATATTAAACTTTTATTGTACCATGTAATAAGTAAATTGAAATTGCTATCTTGACTAAATCCTAATAAAATCTCCCATGAGATATATAATTCAATAACTTAATTAAGAGCTCTTCGTGTTTGTGAACTTGACAGTAGAATATAGAGGTCCGAAATCTCGTGGCAAAATAGAATAATTAACCGAAATCCGGACATTACGGAGGGTGATATCCGTACCCTTATGCGGAAATGTCTCAATAAGTCCGGACGTGATGATGCCCTAGTAGAAGTGAGTTATACGGCAAGCTCTTTAGTTGGATTATTCTTTAAAGCAATGTTGAATTCTGAATTTTGATTCATATTTATAACTACATTTGTTATGTAGAGTATAGAATATACTTATTAATTTTTAATAAGTAAGTAAGTAACGGCCTGTTACTATCCCACTACTGGGCATAGGACTCTTCTCTCCGTTTTTTTTTTGGAGAGAAGGATTGGAGCTAATACCTAGCACGCTGCTCCAATGCGGATTAGTAGGTTACACATATCTCCAGAATTCTCTAGAGATATTCAGGTTTCCTCACGATGTTTTCCTTCACCGAAAAGCGTGTGATAAATTGCAATTATCAATTAGTCACATAAGTTTTACTAGAAAACTCATTGGTGCCTGCCCGGGGTTAGAACCCTCCTCCTAGACCCCTCCTTAGACCTGTGTTACCGCTGGGTTACCACAGCTTCAATTTAATTTTTAATTCTCATAAATTTTTACTTATAAGCACTAAATTACAGAGAAGAGGTGCATATTACCGAGGAGTAAGTTATATTATCATTACTCTTGTATTATGTCCCTCCGCAAAGAAACGCCTAATTATATAAATTGTCATGTATCAAACCAGCCGTGTGGTATCCACCTGAGTAAAAAGACCACCCTCATCGCTTACCGAGGTTTCATAGTAGGCGACTGAGGTATGTTAACGTCAGGCAGGCGACCGGTTTACAATACCTAGTCAAATCAAGTTACAGCATGTTTATAACATGCTGTGCCGACCCTACAGTGGGTTAGGGGCAGGAGAATGAAGATGATATGTGTAATAAAACAAGAATAATAATCATACAAGTACAAGTACAAGCTTTACAGCTAGGCTCCTAGCGATTACTCGATCCAGCAGCTTATCAATATAATAACAGTACTAGTTAAATTTTACAGCAAGACTGCCGCGCTATGGCAAGCTTAGCCATTTTGTAGACAATTATCAAGCCTCTCCTTTGCTTGGTCACTTGATTACCGCGTTTTTGGTATTAAACTAATGACATTTGACTTTTCCATTTCTAACAACTTTAAGATGGCGCCACAATCGCTGGTGCCGAAATAATTATGCCAAAAAGGTCACTTATTTACTGATTAAAGATGCCATAAATCATAACTGTAACTAGGGTTGCCACCCGTACTATATTATATAGTATCGTACTATATTTTAGTCAATTGTACTATATATTATAGAAAAAGAATATAGGACAAAAATACTATATTTTTATCGATAATTCAATTGTCGCGCTTTTTTTTAATCAACTGTGAATGGAACGCACCAGCAGCGCTGCATAGGGAATTTTTAAACGAAACTCATTCATGTACGTGCGGGTCTTTTCCTTTCCTTTCTTCTGTCCATTCCTGCAACCACCGCTTTTACAGAAAGATTTTTTCCGTCACGAATATAAAATGAAGAGAAAAAGGAATAAAGCATCTATTAATTTAATCAAAAATGAGCCAAAGCGAAAAGTAATAATAAATACTCATGGAAAAATAAATAATGATTGAAAATAGGTGTGTACTATTTTTTCCTGAACTTCCCAAAAGTACTATATTTTTGATTTAAAATAAAAATACTATTTTTCTTCAAAAAAAAGGTGGCAACCCATATTTGATATAAATATTGATTATTAATTATATTTTTCGTACACATGGATGGATACGCTTGTCCGAACGAGTCCGAACACGTGGCCAGCCTAATTGGAAATGGTCCGTCGGTCGGGAAATTATTAAGAGAATTGGGGCACTGGCCCGTTTATTAATTTTGCTGTTGGCGTAACTTTCGACGCGCCGTTTCAGCCGATTGTAGGGAAAGCTTTTTATTCTGTCCGTTCGTACGTAATAATTTACCGTAATATTTAGCAAATAGCTATTGCCAGCGGTTCCGCCTGCGTGGAAAGATTAAAACCGTAGGTAATATAGTATTTTGATTAACATAAAAATAGTTGAAGTAGGTTAACCTTAAAAGCTACACATATGCTGTCGCGGACTTTTATTTAGAACTGTTAGAGGGGAACAATTTTGTAATACATCATTTTTGAATAACTACGCCGTGTGGTATCCGGCTGAATATAATAGTACCACTTTCTTTTCTTACCGAGTTGTCGTAAAAGGCGACTAAGGTAAGTTGACTCACCGTGTAGTATCCGGTTAAGTAGAATAGACCACCCTCTTTCTTACCGAGGTGTCGTAAAATACGACTAAGATAAGTTGACGTCAGGCAGGGGGCCGGTCGTAAAATACGTAGCCAAATCACGTGACAACATGTTGTGCCGACCCCTCTTAGAGTGGGATGAGGGCAGGAGAATGATGAGACATGTAGTAACAAATACGTAGTACGTAAAGTGACAATAGCTAACAAAGCAGCCACGTAAATTAAGAACAGATTGTCACAACAGGTTGCAAAAAACACGCATCTTCTTGGAAAAACCAAAGAACCAAACGCATTATACAATACTAGCAATCGCCAGCGACTCCGCCCGCGTAGAAAGATTAAAACCGTAATACAGTATTTTGATTACCATAAAAATGGATAAAGTGGGCTATCCTTAAAAGCTAGACATATGCTGTCGCGGACTTTTATTCAGTACTTTTAAAACGAATCAATTTTGTAATACATAGTTTTTGAATAACTTTTACCGTTTCCTAGAGCACGCAAAGGAGAGCTTTAAATTTTGCCGTTTTCTTATATTTTATTGCTGCTCCTCTCATATTCATCTTAGCATGATATTATATATATAGCCTATAGCCTATAGCCTTCCTCGATAAATGGACTATTTAACACTCAAAAATTTTTTGTAATCGGTCCGGACCAGTCGGTTTCTGCGATAAGCGCGTTCAAACAATCAAACAAACAAACTCTTCAGCTTTATAAATTAGTATAGATTATAGAAGATAAAAAGAAGACTTTGTATTTGAGTGCTTAATTGTGTTAAAGTTCTAATTGCCAATTCGTGTAGTCAATGTATGAGAACCTCGGATGGAAAAAATACCTCGAAAAACTCGATTTATAATGTGTATATTTTTTTCTTCATACAAATATAAATACATAAATGGTACGTCAAATAAACAATACAAACAATAGAAAACGTAACTCATTTGAGGTCTATATATGTTAAAATATATAATTATATGAAACTCAATATATTGACCAATATTGCGTAATATTACTAGATATACTTGTACTAGATATCAAGTAATGTTATGCAATATTGGTAGTCGTAGTTATCTTTCCAAAAATAGCAGAACCATAAAATAAATGCATAAAAGCTGTCAATACACGAACTTAAATATTTAGAACGGGCTGCCTAAAATTAGAAACACGTGGTTACGCATGCAATAACACTTCAAATAGATAAAATTCTTACCTAGACGTGTTAGAGGCTCCAAAAAAGATCGACGTAGAGCACAAAAAATTTCACTAGCACCTCATATATCACTAACACATAGGAACGTTTGAATTTCAAATTCGGCGCGTTTATGCGCACGCGCCGGCGCGCAGAGCGTCACTGACTCACGCGCACGAAACACCCTTCGAAATTCAAATCTATTTTTCAACGTAACAGGAACAAAAGAAGAGGGCGGTCGCGCGCCCTCGGCTCACATATAAATAGCTCGGCACAAGCCAAACCGTCCGTTCGTTCACTCAGGAAAGCGTAAGACTGAAATTCCATTTATTTCCTCGTTACTAGCTCCACAAGTTAAGATAATAATCTATAAATAAACGTCCGGCCCTCTTTAATAGCGCCGAATCCACAGTTCCTATTCTCATTAAGCATTGAAGTCGCGTTTCCTATTTTTTACTATGCTTGATTGAGGAGTGTCATGGGTTCTGAGAATTTTCGTTTTACGTCTATCTTCGTCTTACGAGACGTTACTAAAATGCGAATGCCCATTTTCGAAGAGAGTTAAGAAAACTTTTAACACCACTATTTTATTAGTTCTAAAATCAAATTTTAAGTAAAGTTAGGAATTTGAAAAAAGAATCTAAGAAAAATAAAATATTTTATAAGACTTATTTTTTTTTCGCAAATTAACTCCTTATTCTATAAATTATTTTAAAGCTTTAAACTTAATCTCAACTAATTTTGATTTTGCAAAATAAATTAGATTATTAGTGTCACTAAACTTATTCATAGTAAATTATCTACCAATTAGAAATACTGTTTTAAATGATGCTTAAGCATTTTTGATATCGAGAGATTTTTTGCAGGTATATATTATTTCAGCTTTTTCTTAAATACATAATTAAATATAAATATACACCCAGACTCGAAGATAAACAAATTTATTTAAAGAAAATGTTGGCCCTCGGCGGGAATAGAACCGCGGAGCTGAAGGCAGAGTCAGTACCCACCGCGCCAACGGGCCAGTCAAAGGTATGTTAGTAGAATAGACCATCCTCTTTTTTACTGAGGTGTCGCAAAATGCTATTATGGTAAGCTGACGTCAGGCGCCAGGTCGTACAACACCTAGTGAAATCTTGTGACAGCATGTATATAATTATAACGTGTTGTGTCGACTTAGACTTAGTTGTGTCCCACTTAGAGTGAGATAAGGGCAGGAGAATGATGATCACAGTTACTGCCAGTGGGGATGGGGGCAATTTATACAACGGTACCTTGTCTCCGCCATTAGCAGCGTGGTGGAGCACTGTCAGGTTTTTAGTCGGTGCGAGTCCGACATACCCACCGCTCGTCCCCGTCGGGCGGTGACGACCCATTATGGGTTTTCCTGACATAAAAAAGGAGATGATGATATTTCTTATTTTGATTACTTTTAATGTATTTTATATACACGATAAGCGAGTACACACAACGAATTGTAAAGATCCCTTTAAAATATTTCAGATAATTTAAGTTTTGGTCTCTTCAAGAGTAAACTCATTAGCCGAAGATGGTCTCAAATGAATTTTGCTCGATTAATACATTGGAATTTGAATCTTATTATTGACGAAATACAGTATTAAATGGAGTGCATTTCATAATTACGATATTAAGTTGCCCGCGTTTATTCCGTGACGTGGTTTTTAAAATGGCGCCATAAAAGTCCGTGCGAACGTAGTAAAAATTTTACGTGATTTTTTGTCTAGTGCAATTGGGGTAATGAAAGAAAAATCAAGAAACATGCTTATGTTATTTCTAATTTCAAATTTAAAGTCAAAATATTCTTTATTCAAGTAAACTTATAAACAAGTGCTTTTGAATCGTCAACTCTACTGCTAGTTCGGAAAGATATTCCTACTGAGAAGAGCCAGCAAGAAATTTGGCGGTTTCTCTTCCAAAAATAAAATTCTTAATACTGTTATTCTATTAAGACACAGCTACTTACAGCTACTTACAGCTATTCTGTTACATTTTGTTATTACTGTCTTATACAGGGTCGAAGAGTGGCTACATCCACGCATTCTTAACATCTAAGTAATCCTCAATAAAGCTTTCTGTATTAGCCTTTTTTAATAGTTTTTTAAACTGCTGTAATGGTAAAGCTAAAATTGATTACGGGATTTTATTATAAAATCTTATACCCTAACTCACAAACGACTTGCGTACTTTTACAAGGGGGCAAAGCAGGACCCGCAAGCTTTTGTCGGGTCCTACTTTGTCTATTTTATACATCGTCAATTATGTATATGCTTCTCTATGATAGGCTACTTTTAGACCCTATACAAAACAGCAATGACTAAATGTAACTACTAGTAATAAGAATTATTTTTTTAAATGAGCAACCGCCGAGATTCTTGCGGGCTCTTCCCGGTAGGAACAGCTTTCCGAGCCAGCAGTAGAGTTGACGATTGAAGATTCTTGTTTACAATCATCACCATCATCCTCCTGCCCTTATCTCACTCTAAGTGGGGTCGGCACAACATTTTATAAACATGCTGTCACATGATTTGGCTGCGTTTTTGCGACCGGCCGCCTGCCTGACGTCAACTTACCTAAGTCGTATTTTACGACACCTCGGTAAGAAAGAGGGTTGTCTATTCTACTAAACCGGATACCACACGGTGGGTCAACTTACCTTAGGCGCTTTTTACGACACCTCAGTAAGAAATGAGGTTGATCTATTCTACTCAGCCGGATACTAAACGGCAGGTCGACTTACCTTAGTCGCCTTTTACGACACCTCGGTAGGAAATGAGGGTGGTACTATTCTATTCAGCCGGCGGAAGATTCTTGTTTACGATTTTACTTGAATATTTTAAATTTGATTTAGTATTTTGATAGTTCCCAATTTGACTCGATCAAAGTCGCGAGAATAGCTTGTCGTCTACATAATATTTGTTAGTAAAAATTCACAGACCATTTTGAATTCTAGAGCGAAATAGTGGTTTTCCACATCATTGCGTAGCGAATCTAAATAAATCCTGACCAGACATGAGTCAGCTGATATGTCTAGACTCGATCACAGTCAGAGATAATTTAAATATGCGGTTGAACTTCTATTTTAGGTACAAACCTCATGCCGAAGTGCGGCCATAGACTTCCCCCACCTCCGAAACTGTCTTAAAGGAGGGGGATTTTGGGCTTGATTGTAATAGTTTGGGACACAGCATGACTCTGATTGAAAAATTTACTTGCTCACATTTTTCTACATTAATATTTGTAAGGTTTTTGTTTTTTCTGTTATGTTATTGTTTACTCTATTTTTGTTTGTAGTTAAGTGTGATAAGAGTAAATAAAAGGATTTTGATTTGATTTGATTTGATTTGAAAAGCTTGATTTTACTTCTTAAGAGGTAAATTATCTTACTTGCTACATAAACTTCTCTCCAACGTCACATTATAGGACGCAGTTAGCGATAAAATGGTTAAATATAGTGCGTTAGAGTTACTAAATAAAGTATTTTTTTATAGTATTTATAGTATTACGCACTGTTGTTTCTTTCGCAATATGGTATTGGATTTCAGGATTCTATCACTTAAATAAATATCAGTATTTGAAAACATTTAAATTAATTTCAAGGAAAGTTTTTGAGTGTTAATGATTTTATAAAAATATCCCGTTCAAATTCAATTCAATTCAAAATATTCTTTATTCAAATAAACTTGTAAACAAGTGCTTTTGAATCGTCAACTCTACTGCTGGTTCGGAAAGCTGTTCCTACCGAGAAGAGCCAGCAAGAAACTCGGCGGTTGCTCTTTTAAAAATATAATTCTTAATACTATTTACATTAAGTCGTTACTGTCTTGTACAGGTTCAAAGAGAGCTATATCCACACATTCTTATCTTCCAAATAATCCTCAAGAGTATAGTAGGCTTTCTGTATCAGCCTCTTTTTAACAGTGTTTTTAAACTGCTGTAATGGCAGTGCTGAAATTGATTGCGGAATTTTATTATAGAATCTTATACCAAAACCCACAAACGAGTTACGCACTTTTGCAAGGCGCAAAGCAGGAACCGCAAGCTTATGTCGGTTCCTGCTTTGTCTATTGTATACATCACCTATCGTTTTATAATTCTTTATATTTTTATGTAAAACTTTAGTAGCCTTATACGACACCTCGGTAAGAAATGAGGGTGGTACTATTCTATTCAGCTGGATACCACACGGCTAAAACAATACAACAATATGAAACCTATGTAGATCAATTTTTCGTCCCCGAAACGCTCTACATACTAAGTTTCTTGTAAATCGTTAGAATAGAAGAAAATAGTTATATATGTTTATATATATTTATACTTTTTAAACATTTGACGATTCAAAATTACTGTAAACAGTCCACTTGAATAATGAATATTTTGAATTTGATTTTGAATTTCCAATCTGGTCTACCAACTTATCGTTTTTCAATAGGTTCGTTGTTCAATATTTAACTCCCAAATGTTGAGAAATCAACTGCATAGCAAACAATCCTCTATTTGCATATTTATTGCTTGAACATTTAGACAAAAATAAATTATAGTTTACTACCCAAAGGAACGTAGGGATAGGTACGTTAAAATATAATATTCATTAAAAAACTAAACTAATGAAACACAAGAGAGTGCTCGGTAAATGTCCCAGGGACGCATTTGCCCCACAAATTTAGAATCCGGATATCGGAGGGGAAGCTGACACGTTTTTTTTTTACCGTACCAGTGACAGCTAAAGTTGAACGTGGAAAATACTTTTTCTGGAACTGTTACTTTCTTCGGTGTAATTCTGCCGCGATAATAAGAACTTATGAATAAATCCCGGAAGGGTTTGAAACTATAGCCTTTTGAGTATAGCCGGTTTCTATACATAAACTAGTATATTACCATACAATATTAGTCTTAAATTTGTAGCCAAACATCATCATCCTCCCGTCTTTATCCCACTCTAAGTGGGATCGCACAACGTGTCATAAACATGTTGTCACATGATTTGTTAGATTTATAGATTTGGCTAAATATTTTACGACCGGCCGCCTGCCTGACGTCAACTTACCTTAGTCGCCTTTTACAACAACTCTGTAAGAAATGAGGGTGGTCTATACTACTCAGCCGGATACCCACGGCTAAATAAAATTTATCGCTATACAATTGTTAGAAAATAGTTGATTATTATGATAATAAAATTTCACTATCGCAGTGCACTGACTCTCCCTTGAATTCAATAGTAAGGTTTGATCGCAAAACTTATTTATATCTTCCCCAAGCACTAGATGTCGCTATTTCCTTAATCGAAGCTTGTGTTAATTTTAGATTTTTTTTTATGTGAATTTAGCAGAATATAATATTGGATTATTAAACATTAAATATTAATCATATGGAGATAATATTCATCGTATTATATTTATTACTCTATTCGTGTAGCAGTTTTCCACTACTTATTCTTCTTTTTAAAGAAGTAAAGTTTGATAATAGTTTCAATTCACGTTTTGAATCTATACTAGTAAATAAAGAAGAGTTGGTTCTTTAGGATATTTGTATAGAAGATGAGCAGCAATAAATAATATTGTGAAAACGGCAAAATATAAAGCTTTCCTTGCGCTAAGTTTTTTTTTTCTCTTTATTTTGTTTAGGGGCTTTTATACAATATGTATATGTCAGCCCCATTTTAAACCTTCTTCTTCTTCTTTCTCAACCGGTGGACGTCCACTGCTGAACATAGGTCTCCTTGAGGGATCGCCACAATCCACGATTTTGTGCCGCTTGGATCCAGCGGCTCCCCGCGACCTTTTTGAGGTCGTCAGTCCACCTCGTTGGGGGTCTACCAACGCTGCGTTTTCCAGTGCGAGGTCGCCATTCCAGCACCTTAGGACCCCAACGCCCATTTTAAACCACACAATTATTATTCCTTATAATTAACAAAAAACTAAACAAAATCAAATGAAATAAAAACATAATTAAACAAAAACTTGCGCTAAGTAAACGATGGAAGTTATTCCAAAATCTCTTATACGATAACTACTTTTGTGTTGAGTATTTCAATTTGGTAATAAATTTGTGACATGCGGGCGAAGCCAGCGGCAAGGCTAGTATATAATTTCCTTTATTTATATGTAAAAAACATTCCGCATCCAGCATTTTTCTGACATCCGTCACCCTCCACTATCCGATAGACTATTTTTCATCCCCGTTCTCCTTTTTTAGTCACGCCCACTGTATTAAAGTGTTTAATTTGTTTCGTCTGATAGATCTAAGATAAATACTCTTCTACACGTTGATACGTCTCTTTTAGTTTAGATATATTGTATTTTAAATATGGCGTCGCTTTTGTTAATCAATATACCACAAATTTACATCCTGTAGGCAACTTGGCGAGTGATAAAGGAAAAAATATGAAAAAGGTGATACGTTAAAGACTAAGGTAAGTTGACCCACCGTGTAGTATACGGTAGGATAGAACAGACCACCCTCTTTCTAACCGAGGTGTCGCAAAATATGACTAAGGTAAGTTGACGTCAGGCAGGCGGCAGGTCGTAAAATACGTAGCCAAATCATGAGACAACATGTTCCCGTAATAACATGTTGTGCCGACAACACTTAGAGTAGAGTAAAGGCAGGGGAAAAGCCCACTCTAAGTGGGGTCGACACAAATGTCATAACCATGTTGTTACATGATTTGCCTAGGTATTTTACGATCGTTTACCTGCCTAACCTTACCTTAGTTGCCTTTTACGACACCTCAGTAAGAAATGACGGTGGTCTATTCTACTCAGCCGGATACCACACGGCGGGTCAATTTACCTTAGTCACCTTTTAGGACGCGTCGGTAAGAAATGAGGATGGTCTATTCTACTCAGCCGGATACCACACGGCGGGTCAATTTACCTTAGTCACCTTTTAGGACGCGTCGGTAAGAAATGAGGATGGTCTATTCTACTCAGCCAGATACCACACGGCGGGTCAATTTACCTTAGTCATCTTTTGCGACATCTCGGTGAGAAATGAGAGTGGTCTATTATACTCAGTCGGATACCACACAGCGATCAACTTACCTTAGACGCCTTTTATGACACCTCGTTAAGAAATGATGGTGGCCTATTCTACACAGCCATATATTACACGGCAAAAAATAAATTCAAAATTTATAAATATTTTAATTTCAAATACCCATGCTTATTACATTGTAATGGACTGAATTTTTCTTTAAACAAAACCCGAAGCGGGGTTTTACAAAACATCCCTTTTATTTCAAGGGTTGAAATTGAAAGGTCTTTAAAATTAATGAAACACTTTTACGGGACACCATTTATAGTACTGATGGGCTCGAAATGGAAGTTCGGTGATTGACATTGGGCGTCCGATGGTGTTTATAAATAGATTGTTTGTCGTATCGTGTTGTGTGTAAGCGACATTTGTGGTAATCTTTATATATAAAAATCAGTTACGATGTGCGTTTATCTTTAATATTTAAATGAGTTAATCTTGTATGTATTTTTACATATATACGTATAACATATGTTAGCGCACACTAAATACAATAACAAGATATAATAGGAATACCACAATTCCCGTTCCGAGATGCACTTCTCTTGAATGACGAACAAAGACTGAATGTCACTGAAACGTTTTATCAATAGAAAGACTCAACCGGAAACAACACGTCACAGTGTTGGTACCATTTTAATCAAAAAGGGCGCGATACTCTTGTTTCATGACTGTGTTGCTATAAAATACAAAGCGGAAGTCAATGGCGACAACACATATATATATTTTTTCGGAATTTCGGAAAAGGCTACAACGATTTTCCTGAAATTCAGCGTGTAGGGAGTTTTGGGGGAGAAAAATCGATGTAGCTGGGTTTTATTTAAAAAAAAATCATTTTATCCCCATTTCTGGGCATTAAAAACTACTAAATGAAACTAATAAAATTAAGTCAGCGTAGCTTATTCGGGGAACGGGTGGTCGCAAGAAATGAGAAAACATAGGATCGAGCCCCACCTACCCTATTATTTTTCCTTTTTTTAAGTTTCTTTTTTCTATTTCGTAAAAAATTACCAAGCAAGGCCTCGGTCACCCAGATATTATAATTTATAGAATTAGGCGTTACTTTGCAGAGATCCATAATTCAAAAGTTGTCATGGAAACTGGAGTCCTGAAACGAATCCTGCATGTAACAGGTATGAAAACGGCTAGCCCACTCTACATTTAGCATTACTTTATCACGGATTATAGCAAAATAATTTTATTAATACCTTCGTATGTGCTTTTATGTTAATCTTCAAAACTACTGAACCGATTTCAAATTTTCTAGGTCCAACTTAAAAGATAGGATATTTTTTATCTATATCTATACTTATAATAAATCTGTAGAAAGGTCAATTCTGTAACTGAAATATATTTCCAAAATAACTATCAGGGGGTGATTAGGGATCGATACTGATGCCAAAAATGCAATCAGTAAAATTTTTGTCTGTCTGTCTGTCTGTCTGTCTGTCTGTCTGTCTGTCTGTCTGTATAACCGTTATAGAAACAAAAACTACTCGACGGATTTTAACGAAACTCGGTACAATTTTTTTTCATACTCCTGAGCTGGTTATAGTATACTTTTCATCACGCTACAATCAATAGCAGCAGAGCAGTGAAGGGAAATGTCGGGAAAACGGGAGAAGTTACTCCGTTTTTTAAGCTTCCTTCGCGTGTGCAACCGTGATGGTTAAAGCTACACAGAAATCATGTATGACGGAAATGTTCTCCTTAAAATTATGTAAAAAATATCCCAGGACAGCATATGTCTATCTTTTATGGTTGATTCACAATAACACGTGTAACTCCCGATAGCTTAGCAGTTCGAAGCTTTCTGGTTATATTTGTCTACTCCTACGTTTATATCACTCTCAGTCATCCCTAAATGAAAAAGTGAATAGTATTAACCATTGTATAAAAAAAGAATCATTGAAATCGGTTTAGAAACACCAAAGTTATACATGAAATACGCTAATAATAAGCCATCGCGCGTGAATACTGAATCATGCTATAAGGATTATCACTACATAGTATAAAACAAAGTCACATTGTTTGTTTGTCCCTATATCCCTATGTATGCTTAAATCTTTAAAACTACGCAACAGATTTTGATGCGGTTTTTTTAATAGATAGAGTGATTTAAGAGGAAGGTTTATATGTATAATAACATTCAATATGGAGTAGAGAAATACTGTAATTTTTGAGGTTTCTAATGTGATGTCGTAAATAATTACTTTTCTTCCCGCTTACATTGCAAACGCAGGCTAAACCCTACGAGATTTATTAAAATGATGTACTAAGTATTTGTACACCTTGAAAAGGTCTACAGAAAAGTCCGCGATGGTATACATATGTCTGTATGTTGTCTGTATATATGGTTATGGATAACCCACAATAGCATTTTTTGTCATTTACTTTTTACGAAAAATAATACCTTATTTTCGAAGCAATTTTTATACAATATAGCATTAATCCTTATCCAATTAAGTACCTTAAATACATTGTTGATTTAATATAGATCGATATGGCCGTTTACAGCATGTAATGTAAATAAACATTTTTGAAGATATCACAGATTTAAAATCCCGCGAGGAGGCCGCGCTTCGCCCTATAGCACTTCGAATTTAGCAGCGATCGGACGCGCAACTAAATGTCGCTCTTTTAAGAGTAACCTCTAAAGAAAACATGTTTGTATTGTGTAATGATAACAAAGCTATGAATGTTGTATATAAAGACATTCTGTAATTAATTTTAAATATAAAATATATAGGGAAAAATGTAAAATGTAAATATGTAGTGTATGAATTTAGATATTAGATATAGCAGGAAATCTTCTTGGTATAGGGAGAGGGGAATTGTTTTTCTTCAAATTTAACGCTTGCGGGCCACGGGCAGTAATGAATAAATTAAAACTACTGGATCGATTTTAATAATTTCTTTCACTGAGTGATAGAGGCTATATATTTTATACCCGTGCGAAGCAGGGTAGGCCGCTAGTATGGAATAATAATGTTTAGATTTGCGATTATTTTTTTATTATTTAAGGCTAATTTAATTCTAATTTATTTCTTACTTCTTTTAGTTATAGGTAGATGTCAGTATAAGTATTAATATTTTTTATTCACAATGTGTCAAAGTCAAGTCTAGTCTGTAAGTAAAAGAAGTAGATTTTTATATCTAAAAACTAGTTTTTGCACTTTTTCTGTATTAATATGACATGTTTATGGAAAAGAGTAGAAGTGCAAGATTAATATGGTATGGACACATAATAAGGAGTGGTAAAAAGTATGTCATCAAACGAATGTTGTATGTTGAAATATGAATGTGGATATGTGACAAAAGGGTCACCGAATGAATGTTAAATATGAATGTGGATATGTGACAAAAGGGTTCACCGAATGAATGTTAAATATGAATATGGATATGTGACAAAAGGGTTCACCGAATGAATGTTAAATATTAATGTGGATATGTGACAAAAGGGTTCACCGAATGAATGTTAAATATGAATGTGGATATGTGACAAAAGGGTCACCGAATGAATGTTAAATATGAATGTGGATATGTGACAAAAGGGTCACCGAAGGAATGTTAAATATGAATGTGGGTATGTGACAAAAGGGTTCACCGAATGAATGTTAAATATGAATGTGGATATGTGACAAAAGGGTCACCGAATGAATGTTAAATATGAATGTGGATAGAGGGAGGCCAAAAAGAGAGAGATAGTTTGTGTGAAGTATGAAATGTATATAAAAGGAGTAGCACCAGTTGAATGACAGAAAGAATGGAAGAGAAAAACATGTTGTGCCCACCACCCTTAGAGTGGGAAAAGGGTAGGAAAATGGTATTGGTATAACAATTTTAATGAAAAATAGATCAATTAAAAATTATCACTATCGAAAAAATGCGATGTGAAAGCTATTTATCTCGTACACTCAATTGAAATGCCTAACGTAGCGGAAAAACAATTTCCTCACTTATTTCCGTGAGTATATTTTAATTTTCCTTTATTTATACAATTGGAAGTTAAATATTTGAAGAGGGGCTGTATTTTTAGTCAGTTCCATTTTTCATTAAATTATTATATGTCAGAGACAAAACAAATTGAATTAATATTTTCGGTCATTTTCATTGTTCATAAATGCGGAGTCCTATATGTATTGTGGTGTCCGTATAAGTAGAATAGATCACCCTCATTTCTTACCGAGGTGTCGTAAAAGGCGACTAAGTTAAGGGTGACAGGTAGGCGGCCAGTTTTGAAATACTTATCTAACTCTTGTCACAACATGTATAAAACATGCTGTGTCGACCCCATTTAGAGTGGGATAGAGTAGAAAAATATGATGAGTTGTATGTAGTGTTGTAAATACTACGTTACATAAATAATTTGATTTTTTTTGTATAAAAGAAAATTTGAATGAATTTTTATAGGAATATACTATATTTAAAAAAATTCTCATTCAAATATTTTATTTTCAAATAAACAATGGTTTATAAAATCCAGTTGCATGAAAAAGCATCCATAAAACGCGAATTTTACAGCCAGCGCGATGTAGTCCGAAAATTTTTAGCTGCTTTTCCGTTACGAAGTTTTCCCCTTTCCTTTTTTGGCGGCAAACAACGCGACGTTGATTGATGTGTACGCAATATGAAATACTAGTATATCGGACTACGCGATGAAATTTTGATTCAGTATATTTTGACGTCTGTTACATAGTTGGATTATCCTTTTTTATGGCATAGTTAAGCACTTTAACACTGTCCCGAAATATTTTTATTAACTACTACTGTTAGATAGGAAATGTATATCGTAGGAGTGCCTCTTTTAAGGTAAACTGTAGTTTTAGGCGACGTGAAATACTGTAAATGGCATTTACAATTTAAGTCCACGTGATTCCCTGCGAGAGAAGTTTAAGGAAATAGGTATCCTTACATTTGCTTCACAGTATATTTTAAGTAATTTAATTTTTGTATATAAAAATGTAGAGAATTATAAAACAATAGGTGATGTATATAATAGACAAAGTACCGACCAACATAAGCTTGCGGCCGCTGCTTTGCGCGTTGAAAAATTACGTAAGTTGTTTGTCGGTTTGGGTATAAGATTCTATGACAAAATTTCGCAATCAATTTTAGCTTTGCTATTACAGCAGTTTAATAAAAGGCTAATACAGAATGCCTACTATACTATTGAGGATTATTTAGACGATAAGAATGCGTGGATATAGATATTGTTCGTCCCTGTACTACACAGTAATAACTAAATGTAATAGCGATAAAAATTATATTTTCAAAAGAGCAACCGCCGAGTTTCTTGATGGTAGGAACGGTAGGAACAGCTTTCCGAACCAGCAGTAGAGTTGACTATTCAATAACACTTGTTTACAAGTTCACTTGAATAAAGTATATTTTAATTTACTTTGAATTTACATTTTGATCGATAACTAACATAGAGTTATTATACTAGAGTAAGGAAGGCAGGCTAAAATGTGCCGTATTACAATGAAATGAAATAAAGAGAAAACAAATGAGGATGTGTCTATCTGTCTTTCTTATTTTATGTGTGATTAGACAAAGATGAAGTGTACGAATTCCCCTTCGTTATTTATAGTGACACTCTTACTTACAGGCTTGCCAATAGCTCTACCTACTCTAGTATAAGATAGTCTATGGTTACGAACGCCATTAGTGTAAGATTTTTTTTTGCACGTTATTTTGTACCAGTTGTAAAGGAAATGAAGGACTAAATAGTCTCGATTTGTTTTTTGTGTGAAAAAATTGTTGTATAGAATAGGTAGAAAGGATTCCACTGTGATTTTAAAATACACAAGCGTATATATTGTACCAAAAACGAAATAAGGGATATATTTCCCAGCGGAGGTGTTCCGGTCACAGTGAACTGGTCAGAGTAAGTCAATATAATTTGTTAGATAACTCAGATCATGAAAATTCAGATGAAGTATACGGGAAATTAAAATGAAGCATTTTTTGTAAAATACTAACCCTTCATCATCACCCTCCTGCCCTTATCCCACTCTAAGTGGGGTCGGCACAACATGTTTTAACATGTTATCACATGATTTGGCTTCGTATTTTACGACCGGCCGTCTGCCTGACGTCAACTTACCTTAATCATATTTTACGACACCTTGGTGAGGAGGGTGGTTGAAGAAATGAGGTTGGTCTATTCTACTCAGTCGGATACCACACGGTGGGTCAACTTACCTTAGTCGCCTTTTACGACACCTCGGTAAAAAATGAGGTTGGTACTATTCTATTCAGCCGGATACCACACGGCGTTTATAAATTTATGAAATAAGCTCGAAAAATTTACCTACATGCCTAGTCTTGCGTTGCAATGCGTTTAAATACAAATTTCTTACATACTAAGCCGAAACAATGCTTCATTTTTTTAGATCCATGGCTCTATTTTATACAGATCTGAACGTAATTTATAGAATTAGGCGTTACTTTGCGGAGGTCCATAATACAAAACTAATGAGAATATTATTTATGACTCCACGACAAAATCGTAAAGCTTAACGATTTTGTCGTGGAATCTATCTCCTGACGATGCTTCGGTTACAGGGTGAAACAATTGTTGAGATTGTGGTGGTGAATGTGTGCAGTGATTGTGTATTGATGTGCCATCGGTGTCGGGTAGTGCATGAGTTCTTACAAATTCTGCATGTATCAGGTATGAGAACGAATAGTACACTCTACATTTAGCATTAGACATATTTTCTTTTATCGCGGATTATAGCAAAATAATATTCTCATTACTTTTGTATTATGGACCTCCGCAAAGTAACGCCTAATTCTATAAATTCTTTATAAATTTATGAAATAAGCTCGAATAATTTACCCACATGCCTAGACTTGCGTTGCAAGGCGTTTAATGTGTACAAATTTTTTACATACTAAGCCGAAACAATGCTTCATTTATTTAAATCCATGGCTCTATTTTTTACAGATCTGAACGTATGTACAAAAGATATATACGCTCGAAAATGGTTCAGAAACGTAACAAAATATTTAATTTCGACTCTGAATGCTCGTTTGATATGCTCACATTAAAGGGCCAAAAAAGGTAATTCCTTTGGGTAAGAACGGTTCGTTTAGCAGCAATTGTAATTAATAAGTCACGCTCGATTCACCGTAACCCGACGATTTTTCAACGAAAGATAAACATTTTAATGAAAATTTCTTGCCTGATAAACTTTTTACCTTTTTCTTTTACTTTATAAATATGCTTTATCTAAATATCTTTAATATTTAAATGAGTTAATCTTGTATGTATATATATATTTTCGGAATCTCGGAAACGGCTCCAACGATTTTACTGAAATTCAACATGTAGAGGGTTTTGGTGGAGAAAAATCGATTTAGATAAGTTTTATTTATAAAAAATGTCGTTTTATCCCTGTGGGTTATTTCGGGCTCTAAAATTTTAAATTTACGTTAAATACAATCACAATTTTTCGCTGTAAAACATAAAGTCATGGTAGTTCATTTGGGGAACGGGCGGTCTAGAGAGGTGAAAATACCTAGGATCGACCCTACCTGCCCTATTACTTTTTCATTTTTCTTTTAAATTTTTTTTTTATTTTAATTTTTTTTTACATCATTTTAAAAATTACCGACCATGACTCGGTCACCCAGGTACAGTCTATAAACTGCTAAAAAAGCGGAAATTTGCTCATACGTGAGCTACAAAATGAAATAAATATATTTATACTTAAATGAGTTAATCTTGTACATACATCTATATATTATCTAAATTTCGGAAACGGCTCAAACGATTTTCATGAAATCGATCTAGCTAGGTTTCATTTAAAAAGATTGTCGTTCTATCCCTAATTTCGAGTACTGAAAAAATACTAAAATGTAGAATAAAATACAAAATATATTTTAACTGATTGTAAAGTTGTGATAGGCCAGTGGGGAACGGGCGGATTAAAAAGTGAATATACCCGGGGTCAAACCCCTGTACCACTGTATTACCAACCTTTTTTGATTTTTTAATTTTTAATTTTTAAATTTTTTATAATTCAAATTACCTAGACACTATACTATGATGTACGCAAAAATTAAAAAACAAGTACTCTAAAAAAGAATTAAATTTTTTTCATATCTGATATTGGAAGAGGAAAAGTTTTTTTTGATAATTTTAGGGATTTAGATTTCGACATCATCATCATTCTCCTGCCCTTATTCCACTCCATGTGGTGTCGGCACAACATGTTCTTAATGATTTGGCTAGTTATTTTACGACCGGCCGTCAGCTTGACGTTAACTTACTCAGTCGCTTTTTACGACACCTTGGTAAGAAATGGGGCTGATCTGTTCTATTTAGCCGGATACCATACGGCGGGTCAGCTTTCCCTAGTCACTTTTTACGACACCTTGGTAAGAAATGGGGGTGGTCTATTCTATTCTGCCGGGTACCACACGGTGGTTAGATTTAGATTACGAAATTATCTTTAAATTAGAAGTCGACCAGAGATCGTCACATCAGAATCTGACCCAAATTATCACATTAATATTCAAATGGCAATCCGATTGTCTCTTCAGTTTAATCACCGTTAAGCTAATTAACCAAAATGTCTACCATTCCACGTTCAACTAATTGCCCTAATCCTAACTTGGCCTTGCGATTAAATGTTTCTGAATGTTTGCAACTAAAATGCAAGTTTTAATATCTATCGAGAATATAAACCCCTATATAGAATACTATATATGTAGAATAATAAGCTGTGGTAGCCCAGCGGTAATACCGTGCGCCTCTTTCGAGGAGGTCTAGGGTTCGAACCCCGGGCAGGCACCAATGAGTTTTCTAGTAAAACTTATGTGTCTAATTGATAATTGCAATTTATCACACGCTTTTCGGTGAAGGAAAACATCGTGAGGAAACCTGCATATCTCTAGAGAATTCTGGAGATATGTGTAACCTACCAACCCGCATTGGAGCAGCGTGGTAGGTCTTAACTCCAATCCTTCTCTCCAAAAAAAAAAACGGAGAGAAGAGGCCTATGCCCAGCAGTGGGATAGGCCGTTACTTATTTACTAAATTACTTACTTACTTATAGAATACTAGCAATCGCCAGCGGCTCCGCTCGCATGGAAAGATTAAAACTGTAATATAGTATTTTGATAACCATAAAAAGGTTAAAGTGGGTTTACCTTAAAAGCTAGACATATGCTGTCGCGGACTTTTATTTAGAGCTTTTAGAGGGGAACAATTTTGTAATACATAATTTTTGAATAACTGTCATTGTTTACTTAACCCACGCAAGGAAAGTTTAAATTTTGCCGTTTTCGTAATATATTTTACTGTTGCTCCTCTTCTATTCATTTTAACGTCATGTTATAATTGAATAGCCTTCCCCGATAAATCGACTATCTAACACTCAAATATTTTTTTTAATCCGTTCTGTAGTTCCTGAGATTACCACGTTTAAACAATCAAACAAACTCCTCAGCTTTATATATTAGTATAAATACAGTAAATTATAGTGATAGTGACATTCAAACAATCAAACAAACAAACAAACTCTTCTGCTTTATATATTAGTATCGTTGGCCTACCAAATACCCTTGATATATATTTACGATGATTTTGTTAAAATAACTCATCCTAGAAGAACCAGAGTAACCGACATAGCTCATATTGTCGCAAAGCTAAAGTGGCCAAAAAGGCCGTGGGGAGACGCTGGATCCAAGCGGCACAAGATCGTGGGTTGTGGGGATTCTTTAAAGAGACATGTCCAGCAGTGGACGTCAAGCGGTTAAAAAAGGAAACTCAAGTATTATATGTAGTAAGAAAGAAAATTTTCACCAAATCAATGTGAATCTTTCACTGTAATTGAGAATTGCAAGTGAGATTTTTGCTTATTATTCTAATAACTGTGATAAGACATAGTAAATATCATTTGCAACAAAATTCGATTAATGGTAACCATAAATTTAATTTTCCTTCACCTTTGTAGTTAATACCATAACAGAGTACCGACAATTAATTTTCGTAAACGCAAATTGAATGAATTTATCGGTTAATTTATTTACACGAAAATTTCATTAATGATACACGAAATTTACTGGAAGATCGGCAAAACGGTATTTTCGGATTACATTGGATATAATTACGATTTATTTCGGGGGTTTTTATATATATTACGATTAATTTCGCTAACGATGTTAAGAGACGTTAATATTGGCTGATATTACGTTTGAATTTAAGTATTAGATGTTACGATCAGCTTAATAGAATGAATGCAGTATTGATGAACGGGCGAGAGGTCTCAAGAATATGGGACCACAATAGGCCCTTAAACTTACGGGGAAAATTTATAACTTGGTCATTATACCTGTCGTAATTTATGGCTCAAGAAAAGGATGAAATCATCATGCAAACGGGTGACAATATTAATTACTAGAGTTGATGAATGATAGAAAAGAATGGAAAATAAAGACATATTTGTGGGATGTGAATAAAGAAAAGTGAATGATGATGATGTTACGATTATGATGATTATGAGCTAAGTTTAGTGTTTTTACTATAAATAACATCTGACAGGTCAAATAAAAAAAAAGTGGATAATTTTTCAGCTTTTGCAATACTTTCTTTTCTAATTCTAAACGTCAAATATTGGAGTAAATAGCCACGGCATCCTGGTTGGAGAAGGGCAGAAGAGATACGGCAAGGATAGTACTAAAGTTTGACTGTGTAAGTGTCGTTTGTTGGGTAGAAAAATGGCGGCGAAGGAGAGCACTATGCTTAAAGAAGCGGATTAAGAGAAATACGTTGATTTGATTTTTTTTTGTCCTGAAGCACATGCAATTGGTAGTTTCGTGGCGTTTTCGATTACACACTCATGTGCTGTGACTGATAACTTGCTAGTAAGTTATAACTGTAATATAAAGGGAACATGTAGGTTAATTAACTGGGTAACACTTTTCCAAGAATCTCCACACCTAACGATCTTAAACCGGTCCAGCTTCCTGCGAACTTTTCAAGGTCGACGTTTAACCAAGTCAGGGTTTACCCACAATGCGTGTTTAATACTGTAAGAACCTCAGGGCGTTGAAACATCAACGCCCTGAGGTTCTTAGAACTTACGCGTCAGCATCTTTTTTTTCTTATTCAACAGATGACGTCCACTGCTGGAAGTAGATCTCTAAAGGGATCTCTGCGCCATACAATCATGGGTCGTTTGGAACCAGAAACTCCGTGACCATTTTTATGTGGTGAATACCTACGAACACTGTTTTTAGCGTATCGTGTTCGCCATTCCATCAACTTAGAACCCTAACTCCCATAGATTCTTCCACATTTATACACATCATTATAATTTTATTGGTCTCGTCGCAAATAATAATTTCAATATTTCATGTGTATCATACAATCCAGCAATATAAAAACTTCAATATCTATCTTAGTTAATTCAATGAAACAATGTAGCGAAAGTTATAAAAGTAATAGATGATAAAACTGTTCCAGCAGTCGTGGCACGTTTTCTATTTCGCTCGGTGAGTACAATTTTTAAGTCGGAAACGCGATGTGTGAAGATTGTACGTGTGGATTTGAACCAGGGATATAAGTGGGATAGGTAGGACAAAGATGAGATAGGGATGAAATAATATATGCAATATATAGCGATGAAAGTCAAGTGGAATATTATTGTAAGGAAAATTTGTTTTAAATTATGCAACTTATGTTATCAGTTATGCCTTTTACCACACTTCTATAAGAAATAAGGGTATATTCTACTCAGCCGCATACCATATGGCGAATCAACTTACTTCAGTCGCTTTTTACGACATCTCGGTAAGAAAGAGTTTGGACTATTCTACTCTGCCGGAATACCACACCGCGAGCCAACTTACCTTAGTTACCTTTTACGACACCCCGATAGGAAAGAATGCTGGTCTATGCTATTCAGCCGGATACCACATGCCGGGTATACTTACCTTATCGACACCTCGGTTTGAAATGAGGGTGGTCTATTCTACTCAGTCCGATACCACAAGGTGGGTCAACTTTCTTTTCTCGCCTTTTACGACGTTTCGGTAAGAAAGAGGGTGGTCTATTCTACTCAGCCGGACACCACACAGCGGGCAAACTTACCATAGTTGCCTTTTACGACAACTCGGTAAAAAAGATTTTAGATTAATCTACTTAGCCGAATACCACAGGGCGAGTTAACTTACCATAGTTGCCTTTTCGACACCTTGGTTAGAAATGAAGGAGGTTTATTCTACTCAGCCGGATATCATAGGGTGGGTCAATTTACCTTAACTTTAAGCTAACACTAGAGCAGCTGGAAATAATAAAACATAACAACAGCACTCTAATTAACGAACAGATAAACGTTACAAGTTCCAGTTTGCTACATGTGTTCAAAGATAAAGTCAACTAAATGGTGGGGAGTTAAACTCGATACTATATAACTCAGCTTGCTTGGGTAATGCTTCGCTTTGCGATTTTGTCGTGGAGTCAATCTCCTGACGATGCTTTGGTTACGGGGCGAAACAATTGTTGAGATTGTGGTGGTGAATGTGTGCAGTGCTTGTGTATTGTTGTGCCATCGGTATCGGGTAGTGCATGAGTTCTTACAAATTCTGCATGTATCAGGTATGAGAACGAATAGTACACTCTACATTTAGCATTACATATATTTTCTCTTATCGCGGATTATAGCAAAATAATATTCTCATTACTTTTACAACTAGTTAAGAAAAAGAGGGTAGTTAATTCTACTCAGCCGGATACCACAGAGCGGGTCAACTTACCTTAGTCGACTTTTACGACACTATTTTTTATTTAGTAAAAACCGTGCAAAACTCCGTTTAATAGATTTTGAGAAAATCGATCTTATACTTTGGGGACTCTGTTTTATAATATGCATTGATGCTTTTATAGCCCAACGGTAACACCGTGCGACTCCTTCGATGAGGTCACAGGTTTAAACCCCGGGCAGGAACCAATGAGTTTGTTTGTTAATGTGTCTAATTGATAATTCCAATTTATCACACGCTTTTCGGTGAAGGAAAACATCGTCAGGAAACCTGCATATCTCCAGAGAATTCTGGAGATATGTGTAACCTACCAATCCGCATTGGAGCAGCGTGGTAGGTCTTAGCTCCAATCCTTCCCTCCAAAAACGGAGAGAAGAGGTCTATTCTCAGCAGTGGGATAGTAACAGGCCGCTACTTACTCTTAACCAAATGAGGTAGGTCTTAGCTCCAATCCTTCTCTTAAAAAAAACGGACAGAATAGGCCTATTCCCAGCAGTGGGATAGTAACAGGGCGCTACTATAGATGCTTTACTTCTTAATGTTAAGAATAGATTCTACGGTCGGTTTCAAGTATTCCAAAGTAAATAGTTTCAGGGACTTTCCATTTCCGAAAACAAACTTTAAAAAGTCACGTACATTTTAGTGGCTTTTTGTTGACCCGTCTTTGAATGTTTTTAGCGAAGGGTGCCAACTTCTTGCAAACTTTGCAATAAGAATTCGGTTCAACAGTAAAACCCCTCTTTTGTTCGTGCTTAAGCTTGGAATTTCTGGACTCGCCCACGGAATACCTTTACCCCAACTTCTCGCTCGGTTTCACTTTGTAAAGAAAGTTTGTTTTATGCCGAGAGCATAATATTAATTTACCGAAAATTTCCTTTTGATAAATTCTGCTTATTGTTCAATTGTATAGTTAATTAATATTTCATGTCATTGGACGATTTGCCGTCTTTTCTTACTTTGGATAGAATAAATGTTGTATAATATAGGTTAAATAGTATTCGGCTGAATAGAATAGACATTTCACCTTCATTTATTACCGAATTGTCGTAAAAGGCGTCTAAAGTAAGTCGACCGGTCGTGTGGTATCCGATAGAGTAGAATAGACCACTCTTTATGTTACCGAGGTGTCGTAAAATACGAGTAACGTAAAGTAACTAAGTTGACGTCAGGCAGGTAGCCGGTCGTAAAATACGAAGCTAAATCATGTTACAACATGTTTATATCGTGTGCTGACCCCACTTAGAGTGGAATAAGGGCAGGACGATGATAAATAATATAGGTTATAGATTTAAAGGAATATCAGGATAATTAAATTGTTCTATTATTATAACATTTATATAAATGCTATATATGGGTTTTAGATTATTTATTTATTAAATTATATTAAAAAAATATCGTTTACTCAATATATCAATGTCAATTGTGTCTAAAATAATAAAAAAAATATTATAATATTACATGTATAAAAAAATGTCTGCGACATTTCACTTTTAAAAACTAATAAATGAAATGTATGAAAGACAAAATAGTAAATTAGATTTATTCTGTTTATTATTACTATATTATTATTGATTTACTACAGAACCGTAACTAACACAGTGGTTTGTGAAGTACTGGAAGAAATCTAAGATTTATTCTAGTTTCTACTGTTTTTTTATTATAGGTCTATGCACATTACTCAGTTTTTATAAAGTCAAGAAGGATCGTGCCAACTTTACAAAGTAATTTCATTGAAAGATAGCGTAACGCTGACTCAGGATGTAGGCGTCAAGTTGAAAGTATACGGAACGCACGTCACAATTTCACGTCAAGCACAATAAATCTTTAATTTAATGATCTACTTAATGCAGCAATAATACATACTCATAAATATTCATACTTATTCATAAAGCTTTTTAGACTTTTGAAAACTTGGTCGATAAGAAAATTTAGATTTAAGTTGCAACCAATTACACGATAGGTTATATCGTAATTATTAGTTTATGAAACAAAGATATTATTGAAATAATTATTTTTGATAAGAAAAACGTTTCTTGCTAGTTCTTCTCGGTAAGAGCACCTTTCCGAACCAGCTGCAGTTTCATTTTAATTTAACGATCTAAAAGTGCTGGTAATAGCCAACTTGAATAAGTCTAATTTCAATTTCAATTTCAATTTGTATTTTTCTTTTTCCTTGCTTTATTTGTTTTTTATTCTCATTCAAATGTTGATATATTTTTTTCAAATGCCTTGCTGATATTTTGATGTTTGTGAAAGTTTAATGGTTATCAAATAAGAAAGTACCATAGAGCTGATGTATAGAGACAAAAAGCTAATTCAACACTAAATTAACGTCTCGTTTTCGTTTTTGGGCTTATATAACTTTTTGCATATATTAAGGAAATTAAGCACTATCCATAGTTTTAAACGTGCATACAAATTACTTTTACTAGACTTGCAGTTAATGTCGTGATCATTTCAATAGTGACCAACATATGCTGTTTGTTGCTGTTGTGGAGTGCCAGTGGCCATCAGTCTCACTAGATGTCCGAAGGTTTTTTTTTAATTTTTTATTAAATGTATAATATATATGACTATATATAATAAAGTTAACAATTTCGGAAAGGCACATGACTGCAATTTTTTTGTTGTTGTTGATTTTTCAAACTTTATATTATTACTTTTATATATTTATTTTCTCATATTTTCTCAAATTTATAAGTTCTTGATATATGTAACACTGTCGCTGACGTTCTGGGTGTATTATTAGTAGTAGGAAGAGGTCGCCACTGAAAACCAGCGTTGAGGTACCCCCTCAAATTACGCTGAGTGGTGTTCCTTTTTACAGGGTCACATTTCTCTGCGTACCTTTATTTTTATTTTTTTTGTATAATTTTATTTTTTTAATGCTACGATTTATGTATTGTTTTTTTTCTTTCTCCTTGTACGTAGTTTAATGTGATTTTTGTGTAAATAAAAGATTTTTGATTTGATTTGATTTGATTAACACTGGCACTCAAAAAATAGAATGGAAAGTGTATTTGAACAGACCGACCTATGGGTACCTATTCGAACCACTTGTAAAAACACATGTATGTACTTAGATTTTAAAATCGGTAGTTTTAGTGATATAAATTTTATGTTCAATTTTCTTTTTTTAAAAACTCATGGTCATGGTTATAGTCTAAATAAACTTTGTAGTATTCACCGGATCAAGGAAATTGTGCTTGGTTTAGTTTAACTGAATAGTAGGTGTTATTTATGCAGAACTATTGTATCAAAAAGAGTAGTCGGTCTTTAAAAAAATTCATAATATTTTGCTTGCTAAAATATATATCCGTATTTTACAAAAATAAAGTTGCAAAGTCAGATTTCTAGGGCAGGTAAGTGACTCTATTTTTCCTTCATCTGGCGATAATTCATTTTAAATGAAAAAGGAGCCGCACGCTGCGACGTCGGAATAATACATATTTAATCAGCGTTTTTTAATATGGAGCCAAATCATGTGACAACATGCTTATAACATGTTGTGCCGACCACTTAGAGTGTGATAAGGGTAGGAGGATGATGATTTTATACTTATCAGCCAATTCAAGACGTAAGTTATCATATCATGTCATGAACTTTCGTTTTTGGGCTTATATAATTTTATGCATATATTATTAATGTAGAAAGCGAGGTGTCGTAAAATACGACTTAGTTAAGTTGATGTCAGGCAGGCGGCCGGTCGTAAAAACGCAGCCAAATCATGTGACAGGTTTTTTATAAAATGTTAACCTGCCCTTATCCCACTTAGAGTGGGATAATGGCAGGGGGATGACGATGATTATTAATGTAGAAATATTCTAATTATCAAGTACTCTAAGATTTCATAGTCATTAAAAAAATCATGTTATGCTCGCTGTAATAACAACTCGTATATTTCAAAAATAAAGTTGCAAAGTCAGATTTCTGGGGCAGGTAAGTGACTCTATTTTTCCTTCATCTGGCGATAATTCATTTTAAATGAAAAAGGAGCCGCACGCTGCGACGTCGGAATAATACAAATTTAATCAGCGTTTTTTAAACGAATCAGATAAACGCTGCTCTGTAAACAGAATGAGATACTTATCGCGGTAAACAAAACAAAAACAAAAGAGACGTTTATTTAACGTTGTTCTTAAGGAAAAATAACAAGCTTTTATGTCTGATTATTATCTTATTTAATAGTAAGCGGTATAACAGTCTTAGCGAAGAAATTTGAATGTATAGCACGCTTAGTATTAAAGTGACCTTATTCTAAAATGTTTTGTCAAATTGCAATAAAGCGTAATGTAGTGCCTTCATAACTCGTGAGTGTTCAAGAGATACAACTTGGCAGAGTAAGAAAAGAAACCAGCTTTTCAATTCGTATCGTAATGTAATAGCTAACACTGAAATCATCATCCTCCTGACGTTATCCCACTCTAAGTGGGGTCAGCATAACATGTTATAAACATTTTGTAACATGGTTGCCTGCCTGACGTCAACTTACCTTAGTCACCTTTTACGACATCTCGGTAAGAAAAAGGACCTCTTCCACTCAACTTAATACCATATGGTGGGTCAACTTACTTTAGTCGCTTTATACGACATCTCTCTGAGAAATGAGGGTGGTCTATTATACTCAGCCGGATACCACGCGGTGGAAATATATCACAAATTAAAGGAACATGAGTGTTGACAGGAAACAGATTAAAAAGCTAGAAATCAACATCTCTACTAATATATAAAGCTAAAGAGTATGTTAGTTTGTTTATTTGATTGTTTGAATGCACTAATCTCAGGAACTACTGAACTTATTTGAAAAATTTTGAGTGCAAGATGGTCCATTTATTGAGGAAGATTATAAGCTATATAACATCACGCTAAGATGAATAGGAGAGGAGTAGCAACAAAAAATAGTACGAAAACGGCAAAAATTTAAAGCTTTCCTTGCGTACGCTGAGTAAACGGTGATAGTTATTAAAAAATAGTGTACTACAAAATTGTTCCACTCTAAAAGTTCTAAATAAAAGTCCGCGACAGCATATGTCTAGCTTTCAACGTTAACCCACTTTAACCATTTTTATGGTTAATACTATATTACGGTTGTAATATTTCCACGCGAGCGGACCCGCGGCTGTCTAGTAACACATAATCACAGATGTCGGAAAAGCAAATTCGCAATCCCCGCTACGTTAGACATCTCACAATTACATTTCCACGTCGTACCGCCATTTCTAAAAGTTGAAGATTTCTCTGCCAATGGTAAATGATTTGCATTTATTCACGCTACTTTCTTTGACTTCCTGATTTTATCATAAGTAAATAACAACTTTGTGTCATCACATCAGACAGAAAATATTATTTTGCTAATCATCATCATTCTCCTACCCTTATCCCACTCTAAGTGGGGTCGGCATAATACGTCTTCTTTTTCCATTCTCCTCTATCATTTGTCAAATCTGGTGCCACTCCTCTAACAAGCATATCATTTTTCTCACAATCCATCCATCTTTTTTTCGGCCTTCCCATAGCCATACATCCATCCACATTCATATTTAAAACTCTTTTGGTCACTTTTGGTTATTTTGCTAATCCGCGATGCTATACTATTACATTACATAGCTTTAATTTTAGAATAAGTTTATTATTGCAACATTTCTTTTTCTTTCTATTTTGTACATGCATATTTTGGTGAGCAACTCCATTATAAACATAAACAATATGTATACATTTAAAGTATAATCGAGCTGTGAACTGTTTTGTGTGTATAATAAAAAAATAAAATAAAAAATGTATATAAATAATGATAAATGTAGTGTACTATCCGTTCTCATACTTTATACATGCAGCGTTTGTAAAAACTAACGCACTGCTCGCTACCAATAACACAACAATATACAAGGACTGCTCACATTCACCATCACGATCTTAACAATCATTTCTTACCAAGGTGTCGTAAAAGGTGACTAAGATAAGTTAACCCGCCGTATGGTATCGCCGCTCAGTAGAATAGACCACTATCATTTCTTATTAAGGTGTCGTTAAACGCGACTAAAATAAGTTGACCCGCCATGTGGTATCCGGCTGAGTAGAATAGACCACCCTTATTTCCTACCAAGGTCGAAAAAGGCGACTAAGGTAAGTTAAAATAATTAGTCAAAACAAGTATAAACATGTTTAACTGTCCCACTTTGAGTGGGATAAGGGGAGGAGATTATGGCACGCTTTTATACAGCCTTAGTTGTTCTTTTTTACACAACAAAATTTCATCCCTAATTCTTAGGCGTCTCAAAATTTACATTGTAATAAATCACAGAGTGCCGCATTTTATAACACAAATTACGGCATCAAAATGGAGTAGCAAAATATTAGAAATTTGCCTACTTAATCTTAAGTGAGCATAAAGGTTTCATAAAATACCTCTTCACATACTGTAGACGCACATTAATAAACCTTTGTCCTCGGGATATTATCTGCTAAACTATTTATAACAAGGCTATCTCCTCGCAGCTACTTTGGCGATAAATAATGAATAACCGATGGCTTCAGACCGACGGTCCATTTATAAGAAAACTATATTGAATACTATCTTGTAATTATTTTTGCTTGCGTAACGAGATTTATTATGGATTATATTTACTTAGGAGTGATTTATTGTTTAACGTTATTCAGTGTCGAAAGAAATTAACTGACCTAGCTCATTGAATATGATGTTTAAATATAACAGATTTTCGTCTAGTTAGAATAACCAATGGGTATTGAGATTTCAAAGTGTTGAAATGGAGATCTCGCACCGGATACAACAACAACAGTCTTGATATACACACCATTACATGAATATGTGATCAAGTGATCGCATTTACACAAGTTAAGAAAATATTTAAAAACTTTATAACATATCAAAAATATCATCATACAAAAAAGTCCGCGATACCATATATCCAACGACTATAGTTCTCGACCTTAGACGCATAAGGTCTGATGTGTGTTTTGATGACAATAGAGCGAAAAGAAATTTTGTAAACTAATCGGGATAGTATTTTCGTTTTTATGGATAAATGAAATGAAATATTGCTAATATTTTAGCGAAAGCTTATATATTTCGATTCCTAACACTAGTAATATAAAATTTACCTTATTAGCCTAAAAAAACTCATTTTTTTAGAAACTGAAGACATTATCCTTTGGTATTATGTCGACATTCGACCTTATGCGTCTGATGTCGAGAGTTATGCCAATATAACTACTTTTTACATTGTCAAAGTTGATAAAAGTGCTAACAAAAACTGTATATTCATTAGATTATAAATGTTAGTGTAATTAAAAACTAAGAGTTTTATGTTATAGTCCGTAGTAGATTTTCCACTGCCATGAAATCGGTATCTACGCGGGTGAAACCGAGAGATATTTATAGTCTTTTAATAAAATTACCGAGGCTCGGTCACTCAGGTACTAAACTATTACACCGCTTGTTAAAGACGTACTGAAGTCAAATAACAACAGCTAACTCCCAACAGAAGTTCATTTATACTCGTTATCCTGCCGTAACGAGTTTCAAGTGCCTTAATTGAAACATAATCACGGTTTTGGGACCGCCTCGAAGCGTCTTAATTAATTTTTAATGGCCCTAGGGTTTTTTGATTTCACGATTAATTAAGGAACCAGTTAATATTATAATTAGGTTGTCTGTAGATTTTTTGATTCGAAGAAGAGAATATGTGTAAGACATATGTAGAAGATTTACGAAAAGCAATGCAAAAGTCTTTCTGCCTGTTTGTTATGCTTTTATAGTTAATTTGCTGCAGTAATTTTTGTATACAGAGATTTTCTTACTTTATACGTCTATAGAGAGTTATCTCTTAAGAAAAGCTTTCTATACGTATTTTTAATTTCTAAGAAAATGAATATATAAGGTCAAATATTCAAAATTTGAATTACTTATAACTTTATTTATTATTATTACTTCATTACTTAATACTCTATCTTATTGGCTAAAAACATTAATGTATCAATATACGAAAGCTCTATTAGAATATACATCTGAAATACATAGATCTACATGTACACACACGCACAACAACAATCTCACACACACGCGCACACACACACACAAACACACGCACACACACACACGCACACACACACACACACACACACACACACACACACACACACACACACACACACACACGACACATACCCATACGCTATAATTAAATAACTTATTAATTACTTACCTTTTTAATAATTAAATAACCTACCTTTGTTATGGAAGAGCGAGACATTCTGACACAAGTATTCCTAATACTTACTAGAAGGTCTCAATCTGTATTTCTTGTAATGAATTATTGAAAAGAAATAAATATTTTTGTGTTTTGTACTTGTAACTTTATTTATAACTTTAGTGTCAAAATTACTTATAACTTCAGTGTCAAATCTATGTGGTTGTTTTTTCGTAGTATTTAAGTTTAATATATCATATGTATATACTTTTCAAAATGTTTAATAAATTAATCCCTTCCTAAAGAATAATTTTAAGTACTAAAGAAAATCATATGGAAATCCGTTAAGTAGTTTTTAAGTTATCGCGAACAAACAGACTGATAAGCGCGGCGGGGTATTTAATAATATACTAGCTGTGCCAGCAGCTTCGCCCGCATGGAAAGCAAATCAAATCAAATATTTTATTTGTGCATTACAGTATTAAATGGATCTTATATTAGCACACAGTACTGTAAGCTACCCCATAAGGGTGTACAAATTTTTTTTCCGCCAACTGCTATTACCTTAACAATAACAATCAGTGAGCGCAATTTTTTTTCCGAATTTAATTTTTAAATATAAAAGTAGTTATCGTGAGTTAATTTTTTTTTGTTTTTAATTTAAAAATGAAATTGTATAGTTTTTGAATAACTTTCAACATTTACTTGGCGCACGCAAGGAAAGCTTTAAATTTTGCCGTTTTCGCAATATCTTTTATCGCTGCTCCTCTCATATTTATCTTAACGTGATGTTATATAGTCTATAACCGTCATCGATAAAAATACTATCTTACACTCAAATAAGTCCAGCAGTTCCTGAGATTAGCGCATTCAAACAATCAAAATAAACAAACTCTTCAGCTATATGTATATATTACTAAAAATAGTAATTATATGTTTCTTACTAAGCATAAGCTGTGATGGCCCAGCGGTGCGACCGTGTAAATCTCTAGAGACGATCACGGGTTCAAACCCGGGCAGACACCAATGAGTTTTTCTCTTAAACACTTATGTGTCTAATTGATAATTGCAATTTATCACACGCTTTTCGGTGAAGGAAAACATCGTGAGGAAACCTGCATATCTGTAGAGAATTCTGGAGGTATGTGTAACCTACCAATCCGCATTGGAGCAGCGTGGTAGGTCTTAGCTCCAATCCTTCTCTCCAAAAATGGAGAGAAGAGGCCTATTCTCAGCAGTGGGGTTAGTAGCAGGCCGTTACTTACTTACTTTTACTAAGCATAACACTTTGTACTGAGCATATGAATTCCGCTAATAAATGCATTTACACTACATTTTTTATATAGATGCCTACATCTATTATATTGTTATTAAAAAAAGCTTATTGTCAGGTGATATTGAGTACATGATAATTCCATTAGCCATCAACAGAACACGCTGCATTGAATACGTAATCCTAGGCGATGTTTGTCAAACACTTAATCAAATATGTAAATACATACAACACTCCGTCTTGTTGATCAATGCTCAATATAATAAGTTTATCGAGTATAGTTTCAAATTAGACCTTTGGCTTGCAAATAAGCAGCGTTTTGTCGGGAAATGCAGGTATAAAAAAAAACATTGTGATTTTGCCGTGAAGTCTATCTCTTGACGGTGATTCGGTTACGGAGCGAAACAATTGTTGAGATTATGGTGGTGAATGTGTGCAGTGCATGAGTTCTTACAAATTCTGCATGTATCAGTATTCGAATCGATGTATCACGAATATTACACTCTACATTTAGCATTACATATATTTTCTTTTATCGCGGATTATAGCAAAATAATATTCTCATTAATTTTGTATTATGGACCGCCAAATTCTATAAATTAACTATAAATTAAATGCAGGTATGTTTGATTATAGATTCTATTATGATGTATATTTTAAATTGTAATTTTTTACACAGCGGCAAAAATCGTATGACGTTGAATTTACTTTAAAAACCTAAGTCCATAATTATCTTATTAAAAATAATTCTAAACATAATAATTCTTCTTATATCTTTAGTACATATCTGTGTGCATTTTTGTGCCCATTTTAACTCAAGTGTTTTTACGAAATTGCATAACTTTTAACGTAGGTATTTTTATCATAATAACATGGTCTATGGTTCCAGAGAACACAAGATAAGTTATGGGTATATATTTGTATTTAAGTATGTATTTAAAGATTATATAAGTATATATTAACCAGTTGTACGAGAATGTCAGCCATAACACAAGTATTAAGTTACTTGCTTTGAGGAAGGTTTAAAAGAAAAAGAAAAAAAGATAACGAATTCGAAACCGTGAGACGCAGAAATAACAACTAGTACAATCTTTGCAAAAGATACAAACAATAAAGTCCATTTAAAACTGTAATTGTGGGAATACATTCCTTTTTAAAAACGGAAAAGCGGTAATAGGAGAACTGAGTAACAATTTAGAATTATCCGCTAAAGTAGGTTTAAAAGAAGATCAAAGGCTATTCCTCCATTGAATGCTCCTATCCAAACGAAACACTGGATCGCTTTAGCCTTATCCAATACTCCACTTTACAGTGCATTACGGTCAATTTATTTCTGAACGAGCTTATACTTGGATTTTACTGTTCTTAATATGGATTTTTATTTTTAAGAACGGCAACCTAATTCTTTTATTTATTACTATACATACCCGCGGCTTCGTCTTCGTGGATCTTAGCCTTGAAATAAACATTAGCTTCTGTCACTCCAATACCAAATAAATGCGAATATCTCTATCACAAAAATCGAGCGATTAGGATTCAATTGCAATTCCTATTGCAATGATTCCAAATTTCATCGATATTGATTCAGTGGATTGGCCATAAAATTCGCATAAAAAAGTGAATAAAAACAAACTTCGAACAAATTCGATAAACAAAATTGTTGTTTTTAATAAATTCCTCGCATATTTATTACATTTATTCACCTTCTAAACTTTACCTGGATTTTCACAAATAATTAGAAGCCAAAATTAGCCAAATCGCTTCAGCTTTTCTTGAGTTTTAGCGGGATTAACAAACAAAAAACAACAGCAATTCATTTTAATATATAGATACACAATGATAACTGCACAATGTTAATGTATAGTAGGCGATTCTATTATATTTACCTATAAGTGAGAGACATCATCATCCTCCTTTTTTAATGTCAGGAAAACCCATTATCGGTCGTTAACGCCCAACGGGAACGGACGGACTCGCACCGACTTAAAAACCTGACAGTGCTCCACCATGCTGCTGGTGGCGGTGACAGGGTACCGTTGTACACATTGCCCCCATCCACGTCAGCAGCAACACTGAACCCCAGAAGGCGTCACCTCTGGGTCGGGGCCTCTCTAAAAGTGGCTCCTCCCACCGCTAATCGATGCATCGAGAGCACCAGATGCATCGACCGCCTTGGGGATCTTTTCAGATGGGCGTCCGATAAATCCCGTTCGGAACGCCTAAAGGTCCCCACTAGGGCGCCATACGACGGGGTTTGGCAAAACGTCTGCGCCCCGCTCGCCTGCGGCAGACCGGATCCAAGGACTCGTCTTCCCGTACCCGCTCCACCGCCTACTTCCGCGAGATAACATCCTCGCAGAAAGAGGTCATCGCAGACCGCGATTCCTCTCTGTCAACCATGGCACGAACCACGATGGTCAAAGAGAGATCGTGCCCCACTTCTGCCACAAGTTCTGCCCGATAAACGGCTCAAGCTAAGCAATCTGTGAGCGTATGCAGCGCGGTGTCTAATTCTGCGAAACGATCGTAGAAATTGTGGTAGTGAGTGTATGTAGTGTGGTAACTTGTCCTACATGTATAAGGTGTGTGAATGTTGCCTGCTTCATACACTTAGACAAACTCTTGACAAACGCGGGTTACGGCAAAATAATTCTATTGTAACTTCTATACTGTGGAATTCCGTAACGCCTGCTTTTATGAAATACAATATCTTCCGTTTAGGAGATTACAGGGGATGGAAGGTTAGTGATTGGGGATCGCCATAAAGTCGGCACGAATATGGTGATTACATTTTGGGCCTTAATTCAAAATGAATTGAACAGATTTGATTTGAGTGAAATGGGTTTAACTGTATTTATGCGTTAGGTAGGAAGCTTTAGATTGTATAAGATTTTACGGATCTTTGAGCGGTGTATAATCCAATATGAAATCCCGATCGTCACTTCGTAAATCATATCTTGAGCATCTATTATTTACATTAAATTTTCATTATTCTCCTGCCGTTATTTCATTCTAAGTGGGGTCGGCATGACATGTTATAAACATGTTACATATTTTGGCCAATTATTTACGAACGCTTGAGTGACGTCGCCTTGCTTTAGTCGTCTTTTTACGGCACCTCGATTTATGTCATTTTAATCATATTTTGAGCATCTTTATTTAACATAAAATTTTATAATAACAAAATTCGACGATAAAGTAACGGCCTTTTATTATCCCACTGCTGGGCAAAGGCCTCCTCTCTCCTTTTTTAGATAGAAGAATGGAGATAAGACTTATCACGCTGGTCCAATGCAGATCACACCTATCGACTATGTTTATAAGATGTTGCGACATGATTTGACAAGGTATTTCACGACCGGCCATCTGCATAACATCAACTTACCTTAATCGCCCTTTACGATACCATAGTACGAAAGAGGGTGGAAAACTAAGCTAAGTCGCCTTTTACAACACCTCGGTAAGTAATGAGGGTGGCCTACTCTACTCAGCCGGATACCACACCTCGGGTCAACATATTAGTAGGTTACACATATCCCCAGAATTCTTTGGAGATATGCAGGCTTCCTCACGATGTCGTCGTTCACCTAAAAGCGTGTGATAAATTGCAATTATCACATATTCAATTATTGCAATTATAATTAGTGCCTGCCCTGGGTTTGAACCCGTGACTTCTCCGGAGGAGTCACACAGTCTCCCATCTAAGCTATCAGAAACAAAATATAATAAATCGTTATTCGCGATAAATTTTAAATCATATCATAAAAATAAAATTTAAGGTAATCATGTTAAATATGTCTGGAATATGATATTATAACGGAAGAATTACTTTCGCTAATGATCTCATATTAAATATCCTTCCTTATCCATAAATAGAATGGTTCCCAAAAACATAATAATGAATAATTATTTAATACTCCGTGAATTTTATCAATTTAATATCAATGAACGGTTTTTCTCGCGTGAAAATCTATATTACACATGTTTTTTTACGTGTAGATCCAAACCCCGTAGAAATTTCAATGTAATATACTATTAACTTAAACCTTTCTAAAGATCTCATATTTCAGTAAAAAAAAAATATACGTTCAAGATTTTGGAAAAAACTTTCGGAGCCTTTCTTTTTTTTTCTTTTGTATAATATAATATAATAGATCAACATCTTCCTGCCCTTATCCCACTCTAAGTGGGGTCGGCACAACATGTTATAAACATGCTGTCACTTGTAACACGTAATACAATAGATATAAAACAAAATAAAGACTTTAAAATAAAATAAAAATATGAAAGAATGAATAAAAATTTGCAAAATTTGATTTATGATAATTAAGGAACTCGTGATGGCTTAGTGATTAAAGAAAATAGTCATCCGGTAGACCACTGAAATCATAAATTAAAGTTTACAACATTCTTTAGATATTTTTTTATGTACATACTTTTTTATCTTTTCGAGTTAGAAAGACATTTCCTAAGTAAATATTCCTAATAAACTTCCAAAATAAATAAATCTTCAATAGAGAAGGTTGTCACACTGAAGCGTACCTTGTCCTGAACGCAGACTCGACGCGGTTATTAGATGTCTTGTTCATGCTTGGTTTCGATATTTGTTTTGCTAAGATAGGTAGTTACAGTCTCAGGAAATCATTAGAGATCTGTTTTAATATTGTTAAGCTAGGAGCGTTTCCATCAACATCAAATTTGGGTTATTTCTACAAACATTTTCACACTTTCTGTGAAAACAATAGTGTTATTATAAAATGAGTTTACAATTACCTTAATTATTAAATCACCGGGATACTTTAAGCTGCGAGACTCAAAATCTCCATTTATAATTCTTGCCTATTGTAATGCGGTGTTTAGACACAATAGAGACTGTACAATGGGACAAAATGAATTTGATGACAATGAAGGGAAAGTATTCTTCGAGGTTATAACAGATATTTTACCTAATTGTTACACTAAGGAGTGTTTCATATAAGAGTGTATATTTTTATTGTGTAAAAAAAGTGCAAGATTAAGATAGTATGGACATATATTGAAGAGGGATAAAAAATCATGTGACCAAACGAGTGTTAAATATTATATGAATGCGGATGGATATGTGAATAGAAGGGGGCCTAAAAAGAGATTGAGTGAATTATGACATGCATATAAAAGAAGTATTAATTTAATGTATTCAAATTCCAAATTCAAATTCAAATAATTCTTTATTCAAATTGGCTTTTACAAGCACTTTCTAATCGTCAAATTACAATGAAGCTACGACTGGTTCAGAAAGGTGCTCTCACCGAGAAAAACCTGCAAGAAACTCGGCGGTCACTCTTTTCGAAATTAAGTATTACAATAACAAATTTAAAAAAAATACAATATAATCTCTGGTATATCGAACGCCTGGCTTATAGGTTCCTGAGGCGGTCGGTGCATCTAGTGCTCCCGATGCATCGGTTAGTGGAGGAGACTTCTCTTTTGAGAAGTCCCTACGCGGAGGAAAGTTGTCTGGGATCAGAGCGACTGTTGGCGGGGATGGGAGTAATATGTGCAATGATATCCTATCCTTGCTATCAGCAGCGTGATGGAGCACACAGGTCGTTTTAGTCGGTGCGAGTCCGACATAACCGCCGTCTGTGTCTGTCGGGCGGTGGTACCCATAAGGGGTTCTTCCTGTATTAAAAAAGGGGAATGAATGATGACGATTTTTACTGTATAGAAGATAAGTGATTAAGTTTTCTTATAATTAAAAAATTGTAGAATATATGCGTCAATTCTAAAGGAACTGTCTTTTATTACCATAATATTTTATTCGTTCCCTGTTCTAAAGATTCTATTGTTGCTGAAAACCACTTTAGAATTGTAGAGAATGAGAAATGTTTATTTTATCATTGCCTAGAGGTCTGGAGTTTTCTTGTGATTAAATTATTTTAGAAAGCATTGTGACGTCAGTAATTAAAGATCTATAGAAGATAGAGAATTCTTTAGAGATTCAAGTTTCCACACGATGTTTCATCGTGTTTCATAATTTTTATTTTTATTTTTGTTTTGCCAGTAACAAAAAGAAAGTTTGAAATATATAAAGTCGCTTTTAGTTTTATAGTTATCTTCCAATATAAGCGATATCTTGGAAGCATCAGTTTGACAAATACGTCCAATAAACGGTCGGGCAACATTAAATGACAGTGTTTTGTCATACGATGCAATATATATCCCTTGCGTACGCCTGTTTCTTGTTTCCCGACGCTGTCACTGTTATTAATTTTATCTTTGTCTTGACAAACAATTTAGAATATTACGTCGTATTTATGACCATGCTATCGGATATTATCCGGATATAACGCGGACATTAGTACAGACAGCAAAACTTAAGAATCATCTTGTAATCCCTTAAAAGATAAAAAAAATCAATAAAAAAGGAAAAAAGCACCGGTGACATGTAGTACTTTAACCAGGGTAATAAATAAATATATGGGACACTTACAGACACGGTCGTCCGTCCCCAAATTAAGTAACTTAATACTTGTGTTATGGGTGACAGACAACTGGTGAATATATACTTATATATTTTTTAAATACATACTTAAATACAAATATACACCCAGGCTCAAATACCAACAAATTCATTTGCAGAAAATGTTGGCCCTTGGCAGGAATCGAACCCGCGACCCGCGGAGCTGAAGGCAGGGTCACTACCCACTGCGCCAACGGGCCAGTCACAGGTAATGAACCAGGTAATGAACCGCCCGTTAACCATTAGGCTACCACATCATTAAGTTTGATAGTTAAAATTTTATTTACTATGTATTCAACATTTTATCATTTTTTTCAATGCCCTAAAACAGGGATAAAACACCATTTTTTGTAATGAAACCTAGCCAGATGGATTTTTCTCCCCCTAAACCCCCTTCATCCTGAATTTCATGTAGGGAATTTTATTTCATTTGTTGTCGCCACTGACTTCCGCTTTGTATTTTATAGCAACAACAAAGTCATGAAACAAGAGTATCGCGCCCTTTTTGATTAAAATGGTGGCAATACTGTGCCGTTGTGTTTCCAGTTTAGTCTTTCTATTGATAAAACGTTTCATTGACAGTCAGTCTTTGTTCATCATTCAAGAGAAGTGCATCTCGGAACGGAATTGTGGTATTCCTATTATATCGTGTTATTGTATATAGTGTGCGTTAACACATTTCAATTTATAATAAGTAAGAATGCAAGTATTATTTGGTTTGAAGCACCTGTTGTATAAAGTTATCTATATAGTATTAAAGTGACAGAATTCAAAATTAGGCTTACCTAATTGAATTAGATACATTGTAATTCTAATTCCAATGCTATCTATGACATCACGCTACGAAATATTAAAGACAATATGGTAATTTGTAGTCTTCAATCATCATCATCTTCCTGCCCTTATCCCACTCTAAGTGGGGTCGGCACAACATGTTATAAACATGTTGTCACATGATTTGGCTGCGTTTTTACGACCGGCCTGACGTCAACTTACCTCAGTTGTATTTTACGACACCTCGGTAAGAAAAAGGGTGGTCTATTCTACGAAACCGGATACCACACGGTGGGTCAACTTACCTTAGTCGCCTTTTACGACACCTCGGTAAGAAATGAGGTTGGTCTATTCTACTCAGCCGAATACCACACGGCGGGTCGACTTACCTTAGTCGCCTTTTACGACACCTCGGTAAGAAAAGAGGGTGGTACTATTCTATTCAGCCGGATGTAGTCTTCAAAATATTGTACAAATTGTATTGCTAAAATAAATTAAGAGGAAACAGTTAACTGTACGACATTAAGAAACAAAGATATTTCATCTTAAACGGAATAATAACTTCCGCGTCTTATACTTCATCCGCTGCTACCGTCAATTACATCAAAATTATAATAATGCTTTGTTACGTTAATTGCCAATTAAGATGAGAGTAAGACTTCCTGTAATTGTTATTTAATTAACATTTACAGCGTTCAAATAATTATACCAGTAATGAACTTTTTGAAAATTGTAACAGCAGGTTAGAAAGGTTCCTTATTTTTGTTCAAATTTTAATTTGAAATAAATTACAAATGTTCCCAAAGTAACTTAATAATTGTGTTATGGGCTATAGAAAACTGGTAAATATATAAATAAATAAATAATAAATAAATATATGGGACACTTACACACACGGTCGTCCGTCCCCAAAGTAAGTAACTTCATACTTGTGTTATGGTAGACAGACAACTGGTGAATATTAATTATTCGTATATAGTTTTTAAAAAATACGTATATACACCCAGACTCAAAGGGTCCCTGCCTGATACATTTTTCTAGTACTTAAATTCTTAATTGTATTTGCCTCAAAAGTGGTCGTACTGGAATTAAAATAATAAAATTTTAAAGCTTATAAAGTTGCTAAAATATATAAAAATATTTCCTGCAAAGTGTACCGCTCCGCTCAATCCTAATAAATATCGAAAAAATTAAAAAAAAAAAATTGTTTTGCTTTTTTTGGTCTATGAACCATCAGTCATTTATTAGGTCGACACCTTCGTAAGAAATTAAGGCTATATAGTATAGCTATATAGCCGCCGTGTGGTATCCGGCTGAATAGAATAGTACCACCCTCATTTCTTACCGAGGTGTCGTAAAAGGCGACTAAGATAAGTTGACGTCAGGTAGGCGGCCGGTCGTAAAATACGTAGCCAAATCATATGACAACATGTTTATAACATGTTGTGCCGACCCCACTTAGGGTGGGATAAGGGCAGGAAGATGATGATGATAGCATAGCGACATAGTAGTACTTTATAACAGCAGAAAATATATATATTGTGAAGTTCTCTAGCCCAAAGGTTGCCTGGAAGAGATCGCTTGTTAGCAATATGGCCGCCTCACTGTATCCCGCAGATTATATTGTGATTTTGTTATTTAGTACTATTGTAAATGTTGTGGTGTACAATAAAGAGTATTCTATCTATATATATTCGGTGAACATCAAGCCAGTGTGTCAGGTGGGAACCGCTGCATTAAGTTAGAAGCCGCAATCTGCTCGCGGCGTCAAGGATCTGTTAAGAAGTCGATCATTCGATACGGCGCTTTGATAAGCGATTGAAAGACGCTTTTCGAGTTCATTTTAATTCATTTGCTGAATACACTTTTATCCGCTTCATTTGCTTTTATTGAAATCAGTTTTGTAAAATTGTTATTAAGACGTTAAAGTGTTTATTTATTTAAAGAAATTTGGGTATTTTTTGATTTACGTAATTGAATTAACGTTTCACAGAGACAGTTGTGATTTAACTTATGAATAGATATTTTTAACTAGCAAGATTCCACCTTCATATGAATACACGGCAAGTTAAATAAAAGTTTTTTAATTATAAGATTGAAACGCCCAAATCTGAAAGACTACCACATCAGCTTCGCGACACGCTATGCTATGTATTACTTTAGTTCTTCTACGGATCTGCTCATTTCTGATTCGATCACGCAGAGATAGTCTGAGCACAGCTAATTCCATTGTCTGTTTGCAGCTATTATATAATACATTGTTTGTCTATTTCTTATACAGCTACTATAAAATCACCCGCTTATCATTAAAGTGACCTAATTTAAAAAAGTAGTTTCGTGGCAAACTGCAATAAAATGTAACGTAACGCCTGCAAAACTCTTGAGTGTTAAAGATACCCATAACTTGGAAGAGTAAGAAAACACTAATTTTTTAATAGTTCCTAGCTTGTTGGCATTGAAATAAGGATAACAACGTATCTAACTCAATTAAGTCAAAATTTTGAATTAAGTCCCTTTAATACTAAGCATGCGAAATATTTAATTCTAAGTTGCAAACAGTCCCGATATAACTTTCAAAAGTATTATCACTTACCCTGCGCGATAATCGTTGAAATTTGAATTTAAAAACTTGTCGTATCAACTTTGCTTCCACATTTACATAGCCTCGATCTTTCGCTCTTTCGCCGAATATATTATCATTTTTATTAGGATCTGATGCTATTCACTCTTTATATTTTCTTCCTTGTGTATTTCCATTATTTATTCTTGTTCTTGTAATGCACAAGCTGTATTTGATACTTGTAAATAGCTACCACAGCAGCACTCATCAGGTTAAGAAAAGTATATCTAGGTGATCAAATATGAGCCGATTGAAAAACTCTTCAGTGTTCATTTGAACCCACGACCACCTCGAGGGAGCCATATGGTCTCACCGATCGATCAAGGTCTCGATAAAGACAAGGTTAAACTATCACAGCTTATATAATAACTTTAGTCAAGCGATACATCAATTCATAGTCACCACAGAAACACTAAAATTGTCCAATAAGATTATCGCTTTACGCTATTCCTAATGCGTCTTAGCGGTGAAGCAATCAAGGGTCTATACAAAATGGCGGACAAAAGCTTCACTTTGAAGTGCTTTGATCCTAATTTGTATGAATGCTCCAATGACGATGATCTGACAAATCGGTCTATTCCAACCATTAATCGTATCAGAGAGATGAAATTTAAAAGATTTATTTGTCAGCTCGTGATTAAAGAGAGAGAAAAATACAAAGACAATCATTCGAAGAATTTTCGTGATTTGAAACAGAGCAAATGACACGGTTGCTAAATGTATTTGTATAATTTATATCTACAAAATTTTAACATTTTACTTCTTCTTTATAAAGATAAAGAGTTTGACATGATTTTTGTGATAGAAGTATCACAAAAATCATGTGAAACTCACATGTTCCACTTCACCTGGTCGTCTTTGAGAACTCTACACTCGAAATTGTAGACGAGTATATAGTATATACCAGGGACATAAGGTCCGGCTAGTTAGTTCCAAAAAGGTCAATCACCAAATCCAACTCAGATGGGCAGCGTTTGGGATTATGCGAGATTTTTCGTCCAAGATAACTCAGTGCCTGAAGACAAAAGTCTTCGCAGTGCGTGTTGCCAATGATGAGATACAGACCCGAAACGTGGTCGCTGACTATGGGACTCATAAGAAGGATAAGAGTTGTTCAGCAGGCGATGGAGCGAGCTATGCTCGGAGTATCTCTATGTGATCAAATCAGAAATGAAGAGATTCGTATAAGAACCAAAGTCCCCGATATAGCTCAGCGTGTTGTGAATCTGAAGTGGCGATGGGCGGGGCACATAGTGCGGAGAACCGATGGTCGATGGGGTCTCAAGGTGTTGGAATGATGACCCCGCACCAGGAAACGCAGCGTCGGTAGACCTCCTACAAGATAGACTGACGACCTCAAAAAGGTCGCGTGGAGCCGCTGGGTCCAAGCGGCACAAAATCGTGTGTTATGGAGATCCCATGAAGAGACCTATGTCCAGCAGTGGACGTCCATCGGTTAACAAAGAAGAAGAAGATTTCTTTTTTTAAGAAGAATTTACTCTATCAATTGACCAGTCAATTCACAATTAAAAGGACTGCAGTTTTTTACGTCCGTATATAAAATAAGCTACACAATAACTTCGGAAGTTCACAAAAACAAAATGAAATTACGAGTATTTCTTTTGTTTATTTCATTCCAAGATAAACATCACGTTCATTCACGGAAAAGCGTTTATCGGGTTCATTTGCAAAAAGCGTTGAATAAATTTATATTATTCCAACGTTCCAGTCCGTGAGGACCCTTTTTCCATTCAAAATGAATTACTGCCAGATGAGTAGAGAATAGTCACTTATGTCTGCAAATATTTTAACGTAAAGGTAATATAATTGTAATCAATCACAGTTTCAACTTAATACTTACAGAAATAGCCTGGCTACGTCCTATATGGACGCATTATTCTCCTGCCCTTATCCCACTCTAAGTGGGGTCAGCCCAACATGTCTTAAACATCTTGTTACATGTTTTGGCTAGTTATGTTACGACCGGCTTACTTGATGTCAAGAAAAGATGTGAAGAAAAGGCTTATAAGTTGAATAAAATTCTTGAAAGATGACGTTGGGTATAAGTATATGCAAATTGAACTGTCTAACCAGGTGTCTCGAGGTGTCGTTTAAGTAGAACTAGATTTACATTTATTACGCGAATCTCCCCCGTATCTGTTAGCATAATAACGTGAGATATAATTCAACCCGTAGCTCGTTGTCTATCTAGTCTAGTTATTTTAGTTATATCTGATTTTATATAGTAGTTATTCTCCAAGACGGTTTTTTACGTTTTTACGTCGTGTCTAAAGAGCATTTATTTGGTATTATATTTATAAGTATTATTACTGGTAACTTGGTGGTTGATGTAACAAACTTTTAATTGAGGAACAATAGCAAACATTTTATAATCTACTTATTAATATATTTTTTAATTCCTTTTAGACAAGCGCTTAGCTGCAATCGATCCTAACGGAGAGCGATGGTTTATGGTGAAGGGCTTTTGCCCTAAAGTATTTAAAGCAGAAGTGAATAGGCTTCAATTCAATTTTGCGCTTCCTACACATCAACAACTGTACAGATCTATCCATGTGCATACAGAGAATGTACTCCGCGAATGCCCGATAAAGCTGAAGCTAAATGAAACTCTCTGCTAGGGTATTATACTCTGCGTCCATATGAAATGAAAAGGGTCCGACAATTCCTAGTGGCCATTGCGTTTGAACAGCACTGACAATCACAACAGATCAGAAATAGCCACAAAACCTACAAACCCTTAGTAGACGCTACTTCAAAAAGAAGTAGAAGATATACTTAAAAGTCTTTGAGTAGTATAGAGCTAAAGTAATGAAAAAATTATTGTGCGATAAAAAATATATGTAATGCTAAATGTAGATTTTACTATTCGTTCTCATGCCTGATACATGCAGAATTTGTAAAAATCCATGCACTACTCGCACCCAATAGCACAACAATACACAAGATTATAGCAATATAATATTTTTATTACTATTATATTATGGACCTCCGCAAAGAAACGCCTAATTCTATAAATTATAAGTACAGAGCTTTTAAACCTATTCTGCTGTTGACTGTAAGATAATATTCACTGTTGTATCTTTTACCTCATTAAAAATTATAATGACACTAAGGGTCATAACTAAACAAAATATTACGCTGCCAAGAGTACTAGTAATAATGAGATTCATAATAAAACTAGTGCTTAGGAAGTATTAATGAGACAAAAAGTTGAAAAAGCGATGATGGCACAAAACTGGATGAAAGTTTAGTTCTCAAAATGTTAGAATGGAATCAGACACGTTTTGAACATTTCCTTAAGAAGGTAATTTAAGTAAGAGTGGCTAATTTAAACTTTGTTCGCTTGTAAATGTTTGTTGGTTGTGACAATTAAAAGTGTATTATTTTATCCTTTATTATTCAACTTCATGCGATGACATTACTCGCAATTCAATGATTATGAGTGTGGTTTTGAAGAACGGTTTGTTTTCCATACTTTTCTACAATTTCCTAAACCCCTTTTCCTAATCCTCTTTATTATATTCTTCCACCAATCAATATTTTTTTACCGTAGATTACATATTATAAAACAAAGTATTCAAACTCTGTCTGTATAATATGATAGATTTTCTCATAATCTGTAGGGGTTTTGGTTAGGTTTGTACTAAAAGGTGCAATTCTTGCTGTTCAAGATGATGATTGGTGATTTAACCCTTAATAGTTGCACCTTAATGAATAGTACATCCGACGGAACGAGTAAACTGATTTTGATGGGAATTTCAGTGGAAGATAGGATCATGTGGAGCAACATGAAGTCTACTTTTATTCTAAATTTCCTGAGGGGTACTGATTAATGCCGGAAAAACTTTGACACATTGATTTCCACAAGGGCACACCTAGTAACAAAATAATTTTATCCTTTTTATACTAAAGAAATCCCTAAAGTAATAACATAATACCAAGTTTATAATACTGAATGCAGAAAATAAATGCTATTGTTCCAAAAGTAAAGCTCTATTGTTTATTTTATGTATACTACAATTATATTCAAAATCGTTACATTCATGGAAATGTTTTTTGTAACTAAAACAAAGGTTTGATGCTACTGTTATTTTTCTATCTGGTTTCAGGTTTTGTACAATGGGGATTTTTTCTATTGACCTCCCGTAAGCGTGAGAACAAATGGTATTTCTATAAGCTATTTTTTTATTGTAATGGCTTACGCATTAAACAGGACTATGTCACATCATGCTGTTTGTATTCAGCTATAACCCATTTTTCATAAAATAACAAAACAAAACCCCGTACTTTTTGCAAAAATACAGTCTTAAGTGGAATGCGCATGCCTATAAAATACCTATTCACCCTTGCTTTGAAAATTGTGTCTTCTAAGTCATCATTATCCTACTGTCCTTATCCCACTCTAAGTTCGGCACAACATGTTTTGGCTAGTTATTTTACGATCGGCCGCCATCTTTATTCTTCTGGCATTTCAAGTCACTGTGTGTTCTTGTGCTGCTTGGATCCATCAATCTGTGACTTTTTCGAGGTTCTCTAACCACTTGATGGTTTATAAAAAAGTGTTTTTTCTAATTGTAATTATTTCTCAATAATAATAAGTACTTATAAATAAGAAAGCTCTCACAGATAATTAATGATTTATTAATTATTAAAATAAACGAAATTTTATTAATTAAATATCTTTTTATAAGTATATATTATATAACATAAGTATATTTTTATAAATAGGGAATTATTTATCTAGATCTTTTAACTTATGACGACAAAATAAAACCAAAGGAATCTTTAAATTCTAAAACATAATTTTTCGTTTTGTAAACCTATCACAAAATCTTTTAAGAGATTAAAACTCATAAAGGGTCCAAACGAATTGCCAGTTGACTAGGCGCGACCATTCAATCAAAGACTGTGAATAAATCTTTTAAATTTCATTTCGATAACCAAAAGCCTTTAATGGTTGAAATTGAATCATTCGTCCCTATCGGATTCATCGAGGCATGCGGTCGAACAAAGATCAAAGAGGATCACCTTGATGCGCATTATATTTTACGCTTTTGATTGCTCAAACTCTGAGGCTACATTAGCGGGTTATAGCGAATATTCGGGCTACGGCAATGTATGTACATCGGGTACATCGTTGCAACGCGGCGTATTCGGGCGCAGACGAGCATCGGGGCACTGTCGGTATCCTGGCGCGCATCAAAGGGATTTGTCGCGACAATATTCGTTTGAGTGGCCACACATATGTCACTTCAGTGTTGTCCGGACTTTGACGTTCGGTTTCTGTGTATAATAGTCATCCACTATATTCTTTTTCGTCTTTATTTTCATATTAATTCGTAACTGATACTCGTAAAAGTGTAATAAATAATAATTTACTGATATATAATGGAAAAACACTGATCGCTTCCTACGTAAAAAACTGGACAACGAATATTCTGCGTAGGCCGCTTTCTGAATCTTTGCCCGTCTAATGTAGACAATAACATCGTGTGTGCGCGTATGGACATGTTTTGCGCGCCAACGAACCAGAGATCCGTCACAGATTTGGATGGCATTTATTTTATTTCTACAGTATCAGCATTGATTCAAGAATCAATTACTATCGATTTGAATTTCCTTTTAGCTTCAAACAAGACTGCGGTTAAAATGTAAGTTTTAAATGTTTAAAATATTGACCGCCAAGTTTCGTACTGGTTCTTCTCGGTAAGACCAACATTCCGAACCAGTTGTAGCTTCATCAAATATAATTGATCCTTGATGATTCAAAAGTACGAAAAGCTTACTTGAACAAAGATTATTTTGATTTGATTCACATGCTCTATAAACAACTAATACCTAATGCACACAATCAATGCCACAATCGTTTCGCCCCGTAATCGAAGCATCAGACGTCTCGCCAAAATCATAAAGCAATTTGCAAACGGTTTTCTTGTAAAATCTACATCTTTAAGTAATTAAAAAATTCTGAACATAATTAAAACTTGTAACAGAATTCGACGAACCGTCAAAGTGTCAACCTGTGAGTAAAATGCTTTAAGAATTTTTTTTATCTCTTTTTGAATCTGAAAGATTTTGATGTTTGAAATGGGCATACTTGTTCCATCAACTTTATCGGGCCGTGCAATCAAATCAACTTGGTAGGACATCAAAGCTAAACCAGCTTTTTGTGCTTTTTCTTTAGCCCTTTTATTCTTTTACTATCGAATTGTGATATACCCCAGAATCTTTTGTAAAAAATAAGTTTTGCTCTCTGTAGTTTAATTTGTCTAAATACATGGACGTTTTAGTTTTAGTTGAATTTTGAGAGCAGAAAACTATAAATCGTTAAAATTAGTTCCTAGTTTTCTTTATCATCATTATTCCCCTGCCCTTATCCCACTCTAAGTGGGATCGGCACATCATGTTGTTACATGATTTGACTAGTTATTTTACTACTGCCGCATGTCTGACGTCAACTTACCCTAGTCGCCTTTTACGACACCTCGATAAGATATAAGAGTGGTATATTCTACTCAGCCGGATACCTCACGGCATAAGCCGTTACTTTTCATAGGTACATATTTAGGTACATATATTTTATTGAGTGGCCTGTCAGCACAGTTGTCAGTGTACCTCTTTTTAGCTCCGAGAGTCACGGGTTCGATCCCGCCTAGGGCCAAATTTTGTATAAACAATTTGCTGGTTCTTGGTCTGAGTGTATATATGTATTTAAGTATGAATTTAAAAAAAATTATGTATTTATTTTCTAGTGGTACACAAGTATTGAGTAACTTATTAATTCTCCCATAGATTTAAATATTTATTTTATAAACAACGATATTTTTCCTTCATCAGCACACCTTGCCGCAGCTAAATTCACGTCTCTATACTGCGCCTTACGCTCTCCTCATTTTCCTTCCATTACAATTTATTATTATATTTATTTTGAAAAAGTAACGTTATTTGTTTCATTTCTATTTCTAAATTTAATTAGCTAAATTCACGTCTCTATGCTGCAACTTACGCTCTCCTCATTTTCCTTCCATTACAATTTATTATTATATTTATTTTGAAAAAGTAACGTTATCTGTTTCATTTCTATTTCTGGCTATATTTTTTTGAAAATAAAATAGTATTGGAAATGGAATTACAAATAAAATTCCAGTAAATCAGTTAAATAAACAGCGCGTATAAATAAGTGAGGAGTGGAAGCCATCAGCTTCTCATAAAAATGGTAATAGATTCGGCACAAGACGAAGTCAAGGCAAATGGGCCGGGGATTCAATTCCAAATGTTTTTAAATTCAAATTTCAATGATTATCGCCCGCTGTCTAAATAAGAAAATACTATTTGCTTTAATGGATCGGAATGCTTTTATAATATTATTCACTGAACAGTGTTTCTTTTATCTTGCCTTTACTTTAATCGTGTCATTCTAGATTTATTCTTTTATTTTTTCTTTTAATAGATATATTTGTTATTTATTTCGATTATACTTAGGTCTAACCTAATTGCATACCACATTTAAGTAGTAATAAGTAGAATAGACTAACCTATTTCTTATCGAGGTGTCCGTAAAGGCGACTAAGGTAAGTTGACCTGCCGGGTGGTGTCCGGCTGAGTAGAATAGACCACCCTCATTTCTTACCGAGTCGTAAAAGGCTGTAAACCACTGCGTTTTCCGGTTCAGGGTCGCTTTTCCAACACTTTAAAATCACAATGCCTATCAGTTCTCCTTACTACGTCCCCCGCCAATCGCCATTTAAGCTTTACGACACGCTTTGCTATGTGTTACTTTGGTTCTACTTGGTTACTTATTTCTGATTTGATCACCTAGAGAGACTCCATAGCTTACTCCATCGCCTGCTAAGTGAGTCTCTTGTGAAGCCCATAGCCAACAATTACGTTTTGGACCCGTATCACAGGTTTATTATTGTCTAAAATATTTAAAACTATACAATAGAAAATCAAAGCCCCTTTGAAATCGTCCAAGCGTATAGGTAAAAGGCCAAAATCATCATCTTCCTGCCCTTATCCCACTCTAAGTGGGGTCGGCACAACATGTTATAAACATGCTGTCACATGATTTGGCTGCGTTTTTACGACCGGCCGCCTGCCTGACATCAACTTACCTCTGTCGTATTTTACGACACCTCGGTGAGAAAGAGGGTGGTCTATTCTACTAAACCGGATACCACACGGTGAGTCAACTTACCTTAGTCGCCTTTTACGACACCTCGGTAAGAAATGAGGTTGGTCTATTCTACTCAGCCGGATACCACACGGCGGGTCGACTTACCTTAGTCGCCTTTTACGACACCTCGGTAAGAAAAGAGGGTGGTACTATTCTATTCAGCCGGATACCACACGGCGTAGGTAAAAGGCCAAAAATGGATCTTTAATTTAACATCAAAAGCAAATTACGAATTGAAGATTAAATTGAATACTCCAGTAAGCTTACGGGGTTCTTTCTTGCCAATGAATAAATTAGCGTTTTATCTAAATGTTGGATCGCTTTAAAAAACGCTTTTCCGTAAAGGAAATTGTATTCGAGGAGTATTTTCCAATATGACAGGCGGATGTTTTGGGCGATAAATCCGATTTTTAAATAAAAATAAATGACACTTTATTCGAGTACTTTCCGTCTATTATTCCTTAAATCCGTCTATCTTTAATGTTCAATTTAAATGAGTTGAGTTAATCTTGTATATAACATATTATATATGTATTTGTTTATGTATTCATGTATATTTAAGGTAAGTTTATTGTATGTAGAGAAATATATTCTTTAACTTTATATTTATCTTTATATACTCTGTGGTACACTATCCTACCAGTTATTTTATTCAGCTTCATAACATTTAAGGTTGCCTGGAAGAAATCGCTGGTTAGCGATAAGGCTGCCTTATTGTACCTGTATTTGTTTTAGTTTATAAATGTCTGTAATTTTTTTCTGTTCTGTGTGTACATGTACTGAAGCTTATCGCCTCATATCTCAGTAATAGAATTCAAAGAGTGTGTGTAAATAATATAAAGTCATCCGGTTCAATCACGAAAATGGGTGTGCCACAAGGCTCTATTCTGGGTCCCTTCCTATTTTTAATATATATAAATGATTTGCCATTTTATGTAAACAATATTTGTGACGTAGTACTTTTCGCAGATGATACATCATTATTATTTAAGATTGACAAAACCAAAACAAAAGTTGACGATGTGAACAGTGCTTTGTCACAGGTATCGCATTGGTTTACAGTAAATAACCTGCTTTTAAATACAAATAAGACTAAGTGTTTAGAATTCACTTTGCCTAATGTTGAAAAATTGGTAAATACAGTAAAAATTAATAATGAAATAGTAAAAACAGAAGACTTAGCTGTTTTTCTGGGAGTAACCTTGGATGCAAATGCATGCAATGGGGACCCCACATTACTAATCTTTGTAGTAAACTTAGTTCCGCTGCCTATGCCGTTAGGAAGATTAGGCAATTAGCTGATATTGAAACAGCAAGACTTGTCTATTTTTCTTATTTCCATAGCATTATGGCGTACGGTATCTTGCTGTGGGGTAAGGCAGCTGATATCCAAAAAATATTCGTTTTGCAAAAGCGAGCTGTACGTGCGATTTATAATATGAAACCACGTGACTCGCTCCGTGATAAATTTAAAGAAATAGGTATTCTCACTGTAGCTTCGCAATACATTTATAATAATATAGTGTTTGTGAGACAAAATATACATCTTTTTAATAAAAAAAGTGATATTAGTAATAGGCAAACCAGGAACCGAAATAAATTAATAATACCCAGGATACGGCTTCAGGAAGTTCGTAGATCGTTTGTGGGCCTCGGTATACATTTTTATAATAAAATTCCACAATCTATTTTGGACTTGCCTTTACACAAGTTCAAAATAGCAATTAAAAAGACACTGATTCATAAAGCTTATTATACTGTTGAGGACTATATTGATGATAAGAAAGCTTGGTTGTAAATTGCGTCCAGCTACGCACTAGATTATATTGTAAATTTTTTAATTTGTTCTTTTAATTAAGCCATTATTGTAAAACTCAATTTTGAAAAGAGTGACCGCCGAGTTTCTTGCTGGTTCTTCTCGGTAAGAGCACCTTTCCGAACCAGAGGTAGCATCAGCTTCATTGTAATTTGACGATTCGAAAGTGCTTGTAAAGGCCAATTTGAATAAAGAATTATTTGAATTTGAATTTGAACATGTATAATGTTATAACCATGAAAGTGTAAAAAAAGACAGAGATATTTATATGTATATACATAGTCAGAAATAACTAATGTAATAAATACTTACAAGACTTAGAACTAGTTTCATCATCATCTTCCTGCCCTTATCCCACTCTAAGTGAGGTCGGCACAACATGTTATAAACATGCTGTCACATGATTTGGCTGCGTTTTTACGACCGGCCGCCTGCCTGACGTCAACTTACCTCAGCCGTATTTTACGACACCTTCGTAAGAAAGAGTGTGGTCTATTCTACTAAACCGGATACCACACGGTGGGTCAACTTACCTTAGTCGCCTTTTACGACACCTCGGTAAGAAATGAGGTTGGTCTATTCTACTCAGCCGGATACCACACGGCGGGTCGACTTACCTTAGTCGTCTTTTACGACACCTCAAAAATTCCAGATACTTGTACAAATCGACCACCTCGAGCGCCCGCAAAGTTCAGAATGACCGCACAAAAAGCTCTTAGTCTTAACCCCTTTATTTAATTATCCAAAAGCTAACATAAAGTAAAATGAGCTGTGGTAGCCCAGCGGTAACACCGTGCGACTCTTTCGAGGAGGTCACGGGTTCAAACCCGGGCAGACACCAATGAGTTTTTCTGTTAAAACTTATGTGTCTAATTGATATTGCAATTTATCACACGCTTTTCGCTGAAAGAAAACATCGTGAGGAAACCTGCATATCTCTAGAGAATTCTGGAGATATGTGTAACCTACCAATCCGCATTGGAGCAGCGTGGTAGGTCTTAGCTCCAATCCTTCTCTCCAAAAACGCCGCAACAGGCCGCTACTTACTAACATAAAGCTTACGATTCAATATTTTTTTTCAATTATTCAATAATTTTTGGGTGCATGAAAAATACACAGTCTGTTATATTATTCACGTGCACACGAGCCTATAAAAACCCCGAAGCGATTTAATCCATCACAAATCCCGTACGCGTCACGCCCATATTTCCCCCTGCACACAAACGCCAAATAAATTTAACCAGAAAAACGTGAATAGAAATCGGTTCAGCGTACTAAAATCCAGTTGACACTCAGATATTTGTGCTAGATTCAGTGATGCATCGATACTAACAAGTCCCATGTTCGAAATTTAGTTTAGAATAAGAATAAAAGTAAATCTATATATATAAAAATCTATATATATAAAAAAGTGGTGTTAATTACACTATTTATAACTCAAGAACGGGTGAACAAATTTGGCAGCACTAATCCTTATCCAATTAAGTGCCTTAATTACATTGTTCATTTAATATAGATCAATATGGTCGTTTACAGCATGTAATTTAAATAGAGGCGTTTTACCTGAAATAAAACGCTTATTAAATACTTACCTTATTAGAAGCTTAAATATGAGATAGGCACACCTGGTTTTCCGTCGTATTTTACCTCTCTTTCTACCCAAATATCTCTGTCTCCTTCCTTTTTCCCCCCTTTTCACCGGACATGGCGGGAGGCGCTAGACAGCGACTCTTTGTATGTCATTGTGTCTCATTAAGCACCAGGCAGGTATAAAAAGTAAGCTTCTAATAAGGTAAGTATTTAATAAGCGTTTTATTTCAGGTAAAACGCCTCTATTAAATGCTTGACCGTTATTAGAAGCTTAAATATGAGACGTGTTTGTTATCGCCTGGTGAAAAGGTGCCAATGTGACTTAAATAAATTATGTGGAAAAAGGAGTAAGTTGATCGATAAGTCAACACCACAGAATGTTTGTTATCAACACACTGAGGGTTAGGTCCTTTATCCTGCGACCTAAACATAAAATAGTAATGTGGTTGTGTACCCAACCACCTGAAATACGTTATAGTTATTTACATTATTATAATGTGGAGACAGTATATTTTTTCACTACAACTTGTAACACCTCTAATATCCCGATTTGGTGGTTTTTGTACCTTAAGTTCCTTAAAGATATGAATTTTAGAAAATATTTGACCAAAACATGTACATATTATTTACTTGTCACTTCTTATATGAAGTGTATTTTGCTGATTTGTTAGGTAAAATTGTTTAATAGGACAGGTTATGCTTTAAATGTAAATTAGCTAGAAACGTATTAAAACACAATCGATTTCTCATCGATGGAACTACTGTCAAATATAGACATGTTACATACATGTAGTTACAATAGCGGACGTTTCCACGGCACGCTGAAAGCGTCGTTAATACATTGCCTTGTGATTGTTGTAATCTAAGTTGCGTTTGTCACCACGCAAGCGGTCTTCAATGCATATAAATCGATCACATTTATCGATCAAAGTTAGCTATTTTATCAGCTGAGATTTCGTTCCGCTTTCGATGCGGTATCATATTCAATTAATACCATACTTTGACATTTTTGTTTTGACATTTCTGGTCTTTCAAAATGGAAACCAACTCTGCGATTGCCGAGTAGCTGTTGTTTTATGGAAAATTCTTAAGACATTAATTTGATATCAGTCTCCTCGATCGGGAAGCGAGTATTTCACCATGAACACATGTTCTGATAACGTACTTAGAAACCCGAGAGTAGCTCGGTGATTAGGTCTCCCGCGAAGGACCTTAACCTGGCAACATTGAATACGTCCACTAAATAAATCCTTCAGAACTCTCAGTATCGCGTGTGTCTTTAGCAACAAGAGCCACATACTTACATTCTTAGGTGGTAGCAGTTCTATGAACTTGGCCACAAAGATCTAGTTTTGTTACACAAGAGATAGTCAAGGTCAAATCGATGACCAACCTTAGAGTTTTTATTCAAATATTTTGCGCTATAAATTCGCCAACACGCATAATTTCGGATGCCGAAAAGAAAGACCATATTTCTAGCATTTGATTTTCATAACCAGCCGTAGGAAGCGACTATCTGTGATAAATTTACCTCGCATATGCAATCTCCCGTTTATTTACTTAGTAGTTTTATATTGAAAATGGGATGATATGCGCTATCATCCTTTGAAATGAAGATAGAGGAGAAATAAAGCTCGCGTTGTGGCGGCTAAGTCAAATCTCCTTGTCACGTGTAAGTCATGTTGTGTGACTCCGAAGTGCGACGACGGTCAAATATTATGCTGAGGCTTTTTAGATAGCGGTATACGATACTCTGATAGTAACAAATAATATGGAGCTCCTATTGTTCTTCAGGGGCTGACGTACTGTGCTAGACTTCCCACTCGAAAATATTTGGAGGTATTGCCTTTGTTACTACTGACCCTAGTGGGCGATAATTGACACTTTTGTCCCTTTATTACAGATTTTCGCAGAATGGCAATGATTATAGCCGACCCACGAGGATTGATCATGGTTATAACAGGCATATAAATTTGGACCAACTTCATTGTTATGCTTGCCGAATTACCACGCGACGGTACAACACAGATATTCACGGGGTGGCAAAGATGATAACTGCCCTGCGAGGGCTGATAATGATGACAACTGGCATAAGAATCTAAACCATCATCATTGTCATACTTGCAGACGTGCCAAGCGATGGTGCATTAAAAATATTAATGTGATGGCAATGATGACATTCGCCCCGCGAGAGCTGGATATGCTGACAACTGGTATATGAATTTGGAAAACATCATTTTCATATTTGCATAATTACCAAGCGATGGTACACCATTACAGATGTTCATGGAGTATCAATAAAAATAACCACCCCACGAGGGCTGGATATGATGACAACTGGTATATGCATTTGGAAAAAAAAGTCATTGTCATCTTCTTCTTTGCGTGTCTTTCAAACTAGTGAAAGTTAGCAGTCAACTCCGCATATGCCTTTTTATTCTTGGCAAGACGGAAGAGTTTTGGAGTGCTCTTAATTCCCGTCCATTCCCGGATATTTTGTAAACAAGATTACTTTTTAAGACCAGGGCTGCTCTTTTCAGCAACCTTGTCATTGTTATACTTGCAAAAATGCCACGTGATGGTACAACATTATACATTATCATAGGCTACAGTGACGATAACCGCCCAATACGAGTCGGATATGATGACAACTGGTATATGAATTAGTACCAAACGTCATTTTCATATTTGCAGAAGTCCAAGCAATGGTACAACATTACACATCTTCATAGGATGCAGTGATGATAACCGCCCCGCGAGAGCTTGATATAATGACAATTGGTATATAAATTAGGACCAAACTTCATTGTCATAACTTGCAGAAATACCAAGCGATGGTACAACATTACACATCTTCATAGAATGCAGTGATCATAGCCGCCCCGCGAGCGCTTGATATAATGACAATTGGTATATGAATTAGTACCAAACGTCATTTTCATATTTGCAGAAGTACCAAGCGATGGTACAACATTACGCATCTTCATAGGATGCAGTGATGATAACCGCTCCGCGAGAGCTGGATATGATGACAATTGGTATATGAATTAAGACCAAACTTCATTGTCATAACTTGCAGAAATACCAAGCGATGCTACAATATTACACATCTTCATAGGATGCAGTGTTCATAGCCGCCCCGCGAGAGCTTGATATAATGACAATTGATATATGAATTAGTACCAAACGTCCTTTTCATATTTGCAGAAGTACCAAGCGATGGTACAACATTACACATCTTCATAGGATGCAGTGATGATAACCGCCCCACGAGAGCTTGATATGATGACAATTGGTATATGAATTAGTACCAAACGTCATTTTCATATTTGCAGAAGTACCAAGCGATGGTACAACATTACGCATCTTCATAGGATGCAGTGATGATAACCGCTCCGCGAGAGCTGGATATGATGACAATTGGTATATGAATTAAGACCAAACTTCATTGTCATAACTTGCAGAAATACCATGCGATGCTACAATATTACACATCTTCATAGGATGCAGTGATCATAGCTGCCCCGCGAGAGCTTGATATGATGACAATTGGTATATGAATTAGTACCACACGTCATTTTCATATTTGCAGAAGTACCAAACGATGGTACAACATTATACATATTCATAGGATGCAGTGATGATAACCGCTCCGCGAGAGCTGGATATGATGACAATTGGTATATGAATTAGGACCAAACTTCATTGTCATAACTTGCAGAAGTACCAAGCGATGGTACAAAATTACACATATTCATAGTGTGCAAAGATGGTATCCGCCCCGCGAGAGCTGAATATAATGACAACTGGTATATGAGTTAGGACCAACGTCATAAATTAAAGAAGTACCATGCGATGGTACAACATTACAGTTATTATTATACTAGTTACATACTGTGTTTTCAATGTATTCCGTTTATTAAACTGCGTCCTGGCCGATTGCCTTCTCACACGACCGCACTGTCTACAGTACCAAAGAGACTTTGAAAACGGAAATATATGAGATTAAAATTTTTATTTATTTACATTTTATAAATAAATCGCGCTCACACTTTCAAATGTTATCCTTTGACATCTCTGTCTTTTCAGAAGAAAAGATACGATTACGATAAGAATATCGTAAGCCATATGTAAAAGGTCAGCCGTGATATGTTCAAACATGTTCAAAAATATCTCGTCAATCTTTTAAATGACATTCAACCGCGACATCTGATATTTTAGTCGAATATATCAGTTGGCTTATAATTCGTAACATAATTATTCGCAAATAGAATAATCTCTTATTGCTTTCAAACGGCGAACGTTAAATCAACAAACGAACGAACGAACAAACGAAGCATAGGATTTATCAGAGTATTGACTGACGCAATTTATTGCTTCACGCTAGAATCCGGATGGATGATTATACCATTTCTGTGTATCGATATACATCATTCACATATCGCTACCAAACCATTGAACAAAGGTCGCAAGGTAAAACGGGATTCTTCATTTTAATTAAAACATTAAATGTCAAATTAAGTACGCCATGATTCGAATCACTGTCGTATTGAACTTGTCGATTGTTCTATCTCGCGACTAAGGTCTGACAAAAATTAGTCATTATCAAATAGATATTTAACCTTAGTGTTTGCTTTAAATTACTAATAGAGATTAACCGCCGGATATCGCATTGTGAATTCGTTCCGACATATTAACACTCTCAATTCATCAGGATTACGTTATTGTTATGCATTACAAAAACACTTGTAAGGATTCATTATACTAAAAAATAGCCTATAAATTCGGGCCAACATCATTATCATACTTGCAGAAGTACTACGCGATGTTACAATATTACAGATAAAAGGGTAGAAAAATAAAAATTTTCTTAAAGAAATAACGAACGGTAACACCGTTAACCATAAAAATAATGTGCAACTTACGTGCTGGATTTAACACAATACTCACTGAAGGTAGTTAAATAATTTTACCAACACTGAATTTGCACAAGTTTACTAGACGGAAAACTAAATGCCAATGACATACAAAGAGTCGCTGTCTAGCGCCTCCCGCCATGTCCGGTGAAAAGGGGGGAAAAAGGAAGGAGACAGAGATATTTGGGTAGAAAGAGAGGTAAAATACGACGGAAAACCAGGTGTGCCTATCTCATATTTAAGCTTCTAATAACGGTCAAGCATTTAATGAACATTTTCGAATATATTACAGATTTAAAATGCAGGGCATAGTGATTGCGCGCTTCGCCCTATAGCACTTTGAATTTAGCTGCGATCGGACGGGTTTGTTTTTAACATGGCCAACTATATGTCGCTCTTTCAAGAGTAACCTCTAAAGAAAACATGTTTGTATTGTGTAATGACAAGAAAGCTGTGAATGTTGTATATAAAGATATTCTGTAATTAATTGTAAAAATAAAATACATAGGGAAAATGTAAAAGTAAATAAGTAAAAATGTAGTATTTGAGTTTAGATATTCCAAAGATAGCAGGGACTCTTCATAGTATAGGGAAAGGGGAATTGTCTTACTCCAAATTTAACGCGTGCGGGCCACAGGCAGTAATGAATAAAACAAAACTACTGGATAGATTTTAATCAATTTTTCACTGAGTGACATACCTATATATTTGCCTATATATTTTATACCCGTGCGAAGCAGGAGCGGGCCACTTGTATTTAATATTTAAATGAGTTTATCTTGTGTGTATATATATATTTTTTCGGAATCTCGGAAACGGCTCCAGAGATTTTCTGAAATTCAGCATGTAGGGGTTTTGCGGGAGAAAAATCGATCTATATAGGTTGTATTTAATAAAAATACTTTATCCGTGTTTTTGGGCATTAAAAAAAACTAAAATTTACATTGAATATAACCCATAATTGCCGTAAATTGTCAAATCATTGTAGTTTATTCTGGGAACGGGTGGTCTATAGAAATGAAAATATCTAGTATTGAGCCCCACATATCCAATTTTTTTTTTGAAGTTTTGTAAAATAGAACAAAAAATTGTTAGATTGGCAAAACATGTTTATAACATGTGCCAAATCTACTTAGAGTGGTATAAGAGTAGGATGATGATGAGTAAAATAACTATTTTCTATAATATAATATATTATATTACTTTATAAAAAAATAGGTATTTTACCTATTTCGGCAAGAAAAACGCTGCATTATTCTGTAACATTATATGAATAGCAACCTCTAACAAACTATAAAAACGAAGAGCTACTATTTCTCACAGCGTCTTATAGTATCAAATTAATGAGGCATCACGAAATAATAAGAAGTTGCAAATTGAAAAATATTTGCCTGACGTAATTAAATTATAATTTATATATTACTAAAAATTAAGCGATATTACTAAGTACATTATTATATTTTGCTTTTAGATTCATAATTTTACTTGTAAGGCCGTATTAGTAACAGTAATTATTCAGTACATTACTTTAGTGTATCCTTGTGGATTTACGCAGCGCACGCGACTAAAGGTACCAGCAAGCGAGTTTTTTTTACAACTGCGCGACATATTCAGCACAGTTAGGGTTGCCACCTTTTTTTTTGAAGAAAAATAGTATTTTTCTTTTTAAATCAAAAAAATATAGTACTTTTAGGAAAGTCAGGAAAAAAATAGTACACATTTATTTTTAATCATTATTTATTTTTCCATGATTATTTATTATTACCTTTCGCTGGACAATGACAAAGGAGTTACTAATTAACTAAGCCCCGTAAATACATAGATGAGTTTCGTTCAAACCTCCCTATGCAGTGCTGCGGGTGCGTTCTTTTCACAGTTGATTCAAAAAAAGCGCGACAATTGAATTAGCGATAAAAATATAGTATTTTTCGTCCTATATTATTTTTCTATGATATATAGTTCATTTGACTAAAATATAGTACGATACTATATAATATAGTACGGGTGGCGACCCTAAGCACAGTATACATAAAACCGTAACGCATATTAACTTAAACCTTTGGGAAGAATTGCTCTATATTTTAGTAAAAGCTATACTAAAATCGGTTCAGCAGATTTTGAGAAAATCGATCACATACTGACACACTGACGCCTTTGCGGACTTTGTTTTTTTTGGCTTTGGAATTTGGCTTTTTTTACAATTGGTTTACTTTTTCATTTACTGGGTATTACATTTGGTAACAGCTACTTATGTATATTGCTTTAGCGGACTTTGTTTTATAATAAGTATACTCCTCTTTATTTTGCTACTCAAGTTATTAATTCAATTAGACTAATATTCAGGCCAACCATAAAAGGTTCCAGACGTGGTGAGTGTTGGTGACATTACTTCAAGACAAATTGTTATTCGTGACAAATACGCCTTAACGTCTTTTGTTTCTACCAACGTTCATTATTTGTCAACGCTTAATTTTCTTCACAAACAGTATCCTAATCCTTAATATAATAAATGCGAAAGTGTCTGTCTGATTCCAATATAGATGAAATTTGGCACATTTAATGCTTATATACCGTGGAAATATATAGGCCGTAAAAATCTTGTTTTTTCACGGAAAAAGAGGAAAGAGCAAGGGAGAAGAAATGAAAAAGTTTTTTTATTAAAATAAATAAAGTAAATAAAAGAAATAGGTTCTATATAACACTGTTTTCGTTACGTTAGAAAAAAGTTATTTTAAGAAAGTTTTTATATATTTCGGTTTTTGTTGATTGGATAACTTTAACTGAGTTATTTTAAAAATTATATAATATATCTATCGTGTGTTGTGTAGAGCTATCCGTCTGCGTATTGCACTATTGGGTTTGTCTACAACATGTGCGATGAACAAAATGAAAAAACCAGGAGAAAACACATTATTTTAACACTTAAATTGACGTAAACGCATTACATCTAATTTATTAACGTATGTAATTAAGTCTTAGTTTCTCAAGCAATTTCAATCACTCATTATGACTACGTCAATCTTATAGCACTAAGTACCTTCGCTCAAAGCTCAAAGGACAGTGCCTCTCCACAAAAGCTTTCATCGCTATTATTATAGCATCAGATAAATTGAAAATGGTGTATGGAATTATAAGACGTAACACATTGCATTATGAAAGAAATTCCCTTGAAACATTTTCTGTACATAGTTAAAATAATTTTGGCGATTTCGCAAGGTATTTTAACAAAGGTAAACCCAAGAATGTCTCTATTGTAGAGTAATATAAATTGTTTGGCTTAACCTTATCGAGAAAGACTGATGTTCCGGATTTAAGCAAAGCTGAACTCACTGTAGGTATTAAAATCGGCATCTTTAACCTTCTGAAAGCCTGGTATTTAAATACGATTTTATATTACTCGAGTATGAAATCTAAACGACAGATTTTACCAAACTAACTATTAATCGATAGTAAAGTTGAAATATTATAGCAAGTACGAGTATATATAAGCTTTTAATTTTAAAGCTTAATACTTTTGCATTTATAATGTTAAGTATGCAGTAAGTAAATAAATAAATAAAATAAATAAATGAAGTACAAAAATATGGGCCAGTATGAATAACGTTAACGTATTAATTATCGACAAATTTTTCGATGCAAACAAAAGATTCAAAACTAAACGTAATTTTACATAACATAGACAAATTGATCTTTATTGTTCATTATTATTGAAAAAAATGTATTTTCGTAAAAAATAAATAAAATTTACTTGAGATCTGGCTGTTTAAGTAAGGGTTGACTGACCTGATGCGCACGCTTGTGCCAAATACAGGATATAACAACAAACAACAATAACATTATATGTACATAATTCTGTCTCCTTATCGCACTTGTATGTAGTCTCTAGGTCAAGGTCAATGCATTACAGTCAATATAGTACGGTCATTCACCCTTCTATATGATGTATCTTTTATTCAAAACATAAAATAATCTAAGCCATATTACTTCACTACATTAATTGATATTTTTTTATGTATGCTGCAAGGTGTGCAGTTACCTGGAATTAAAATTAATGAGGTCGGCACCACTCTGTATAGTGAGGGAGATTTATTAAAGCATTTATTTAGGAGCATCAATTTAAAGAAATTCAAGAATTGTACAAAAGCAAGGCATTCTTCATCTATGTATGTACTTTAGACAAATGAATAATTCAAACCCCTTTGTTATGGAGCTACTTTAACTAAAAAGCATGTCAAAGTAGACGACTAAGTGGCTAATTTTACACTGCCATCGTCGAGTTTCGAGTAAACGATAGTGTACTTCATGGTTTGTGAAATTTCTGAGATGATGTATAACATCATTTATTTCTTCAAACTGAAATTAAGCAGGTTTATATTTTAAGCATGAAGATAGTGGAAGGTCTAGATTTTAGAAGAGATTACGTCTTATTTCGGAACTGAAACCTTTGCTAACGAAATTGCGGGTAGAACCTAGTACTTCAACAGGTTATGAAACATTAAGCTGCTAGTGTGTTTGTTATTTGCTAACTTGTTCGTTAATTCATTCATTTTTTACAAACGAATGTTATTTTTGATATAGACATAATTGTTTGTAAAGAAAGAATTTTGTCTAGGAAATAAAGTCACTTTGAATAAAAAAACTCATAAACAGCAATATGGCGTCACGGCTGATGATGATGATCTATTGACGGGATGTGATAATGTCGCCGCACGGCTTTGGTTTATATGACGCTAAACTGTTGTGACTTGGCTTTGTTCACAGCTGTTCTGGCGTAGTTTGATTTTGGCCAGGACTCGGCTGGCCTAGTTTGGCTTTGGCTATGACTTGGCTTTGGAGTACCTACGGACATGTTCTCTACATTGACATAATAGTTCAATATAATTGAGATTCTAGTCAAGACTAGTATAGTCGTATATACTAGTTTCTTAGAAGCCGAAAAGGTCCTTTGAGAATCTCTACTAGCACTACAAAACAAATAACGACAAGGCCTGAGAAAATTATCTAAAGTTTGAAAGCAGATTGTTATAACTCGATTACCTCCCAAGAGACTGTCTAATTTAACCAACGCGTCTACTATTTAAGCAAAAATCCTACTTAGTTATAAGTGTCTATATTAAAAAAATATACTTAATTAGGCGTTACGTTGCGGAGACTCCTGAAGTCTTTATTCTGATGATGCTTTGGTTATGTTATGAAACAATTGTTGAGATTGTAGAGCGGAGCGCAGGCGATTTGCCGAAGTCCGTCGCATTTCTTTCGGGGAGGTCCCCACGGAGAGGTCCAAACAGAGTTAATCGGACGCTTGCTGGAGTTAGGTCCCCGAGTCGATGCATCTGATGCTCCCGATGCATCGATTAGCGGAGGGAGGGGCCATTGTTTAGAGGGGCCCTGACCCAGAGGTGGCGCTCTTTGAGGTACAGAGCCACTGCTGACGAGGATGGGGGCAATGTGTCCAACGGTACACTGTCCCCGCTACCAGCAGCGTGGTGGAGCACTGTCAGGTTTTTAGTCGGTGCGAGTCCGACATACCCGCCGCTCGTCCCCGTTGGGCGGTGACGACACATAATGGGTTTTCTTGACACAAAACGTGTAGAGTATAAATCGCACATGCATAAAATATAACAACACGTAGTATATTTATCCCTCCTGCCCTTATCCCACTTTAAGTGGGGTCGGCACATGTTATAAACATACTGTCTCATGATTTGGCTGCGTTTTTACGACTGGCCGCCTGCCTGACGTTAACTTACCTTAGTCGTATTTTACGACACCTCGGTAAGAAATAGGGTGGTACTATTCTACTTAACCGGATACCACACGGCAAAGTATGACAACGCAAAGTATACTCTACTTTTAGCATTACATATATTTTTTTAATCGTGGACACATTTAGAAATATTAGACTGTACGGTATGGAATGATATTAAATTTTAAATATAAATGTAATATATAATAATGTAAAAAAACTACCTACTTAAAGTCTACTCAGTATTTGAACCCGTGACCCGTGATTACAGATCATCAATATTCAACGAAAGCATTGCAAGCTCGACGCGTTTCTGTAATTCATTTTACGTAATACCAACTGATTGATCTACGTAGATTTATGAGGGTTGTTTTTCCATTGAATTCCCATAATGGCATGCATTATCCAACTCCGCGTTGCAAATCATTTAAACGCACACGTGCCTTCATTTATGTTTCATGAGTTGACGTCTGTTTTCTATGTTAAATCGAGGATATTAATATCTATATTTTGCAGTACCTGATTGACGAAGCATTGCTCGGTAATTTTTAAAAAAATAAAGAAAAGAAACTTAAATAACAAAAGAAAAAAATAATTATGTTATTTGAGGATCGATCCTAGGTATTTACATTTCTGGAGACTGTCCGTTCCCCGAATAAGCTACGCTGACTTGACAGTTAGTAGCAAAAATTCCAATCATTATAAATTTTAGTATTTTTTAATGCCAAAAAACAGGGGTAAAACGATTTTTTTAATATAAAACCTAGCTAGATCGATTTTTCTCACCCAAAACCTCCTATATGCTGAATTTCAGGAAAATCGTTGGAGCCGCTTCCGAGATTCAGAAAATATATATGTATATACTAGTGGCCCGCTCCGGCTTAGCACGGGTATAAAATATATAGCCTATGTCACTCAGTAAAAAAAATGATTAAAATCTATCCAGTAGTTTTGTTTTATTCATTACTGCTTAGTCTTGGCGAACGGACCACTTTGGGGTGGCCAATCCAGTTGTCCCTCTGATTAGCAGAGGGCAAACTGGCAGGGGACTCCGGGGGGGTTGGGGTGTTGTTCCTAATAAGCGACGGGTCCGGTTTGGCTTACTCTAAGTCTGGCTGGACATGGTTCGGCCACCGTCGGCGAAACCCGGAAACCCAGCAATGGGATCGGGGACCTTCGGGTTGCGAGGAAGAAAACCTCTATAAAAAATTGCCCGGTGGGGGCGGAAACGCCCACCAAGGTGTTGGGGCCCCTACTTGGGGCGCGGTGTCTCCCTGTCGACCGTGACATAACAAACACGGTGGGCAGGGAGCGATCGTGGGCAGCGATGGCCTCCCTTAGCTCTGCGGAGGGGGGGGCGGAGGGAGGCGGCGGAGCGGTTCCACGAACTGTTGTTCTGGATCCAATCTGCTGCCGGTGAGTCCAGGTGTTAGTGACTCGCCCAAGCCCATCGTCTGCCACCCTAACTGGGGACCCCGAGGCGGTCGGTGCATCTGATGCTCCTGATGCACTGATTAGCGGAAGGGGGCTTCTCTTTCGAGGGGCCCCTACCCGGAGAAGGTGTTTGTTCTCTGGGATCAGAGCTGTCGGCGGGATGGAGGCAATATGTGCAATGATAACCTGTCCTTGCCATCGGCACCGTGGTGGAGCACACAGGTCGTTTTAGTCGATGCGAGTCCGACATAATCCGCCTGTCCCCGTCGGGCGGCGGTACCCATGAGTTTTTTTCTGAATAAAAAAAAAACAATTCCCCTTTCCCTATACCATGAAGATACCCTGCTATCTTTGGAATATCTAAATTTATATACTACATTTTTACTTATTTACTTTTACATTTTCCCTAAGTATTTTATTTTTACAATTAATTACAGAATGTCTTTATATACAACATTCACAGCTTTCTTGTCATAAAGAAAGAATCTTCATTACACAATACAAACATGTTTTGTTTAGCCCGTCCAATCGCAGCTAAATTCGAAGTGCTATAAGACAAAGCGCGCAATCGCTATACCCTGCATTTTAAATCTGTAATATCTTCGTATGATAAATGTTCATTTAAATTACAAATGAAGAAGAAAATGACAATAAAATGCTATTATGGGTTATCCATAAAAGATAGACATAATATGTATACCATCGCGGAGTTTTCTGTAGACCTTTTCAAGGTGTACAAATACTTAGTACATTATTTTGACAAATATTGTAGGGTTCAGCCTGCGTTTGCAATGTAAACGGAAAAAAATGTAATTATTTACGACATCACATTGGAAACCTCAAAAATGATAGTATTTCTTTATTCCATATTGAATATTTATAATATGTTAGATTATACATATAAACCTTTCTCTTCAATCACTCTATCTATTAAAAAACCGCATCAAAATCTGTTGCGTAGTTTTAAAGATTTAAGCATACAAAGGGATATACGGACATAGGGACACACAGAGAAAGCGACTTTGTTTTATACTATGTAGTAACGTTTAGCTATTATAACTAACGACGATATTTCTCCTTTATTCTTATGCAATAATAAAAATCTATTTTCCCAAAGTCAACTCATTTACTCTTTCTCAAAAACTACTCAATGACACATATGACAGCCGCAATGCTTTTTCATATTAATGACCAACTCTGAAGGAGGTTGTATTAAAAACATGTTGTAACAGTCGACCATCCTGATAACATTTGCGACCCCGCAAATCTCATAAGCTGACTTCTGGCAATGATTCTACCACTGATTCGGAATGCTGATTGTACTGAGAAGAATCGGCCAGAAACTCAATACTTGCTCTTTTAATCTGTAAAAGAAAACCGCACATGCCATGACATGACAGGACTACGCTCACGCTTTACGCTCAACTCTTTAAGCTCACGCTTTATGCTCAACTCTTTAAGCTCAACTCCTTAGGCTTTTCGCACCTAAAGCTCACCCTCAACCACTTTCGTGGCATTACACAGCTCAATAAGTGGCAACCAACTCAGCAGATACACACGTAAACAGACTCGCAAATGATAACGCTCAAAGAACAATCACCACATCTAGGCAGAGTCTAGCTGACAGTCGTTGCAGATGGCCACAGTCTAGAAAACAATCGTTACAACTGGAACAAATCCAGAGAACAATCGTCATTCTAGCTGACAGTTCTATCGAACAATAGTCACGGGCGCGTCTATGGCCTCACATAGCACATCGTCACGTTGATCTTACAGAGTTAATAAAACGAATACCAATTACCATCATTAATCTCTCCAATAAAAACTCCATTTTTTATTCCATAGCATCGCATATCGCAACTATCTCTTAAATTATACGAAATTCGCAGTCTCCGTGTTGTCTCAAGATATTGATCGTCATTTGTCTTTTCTTTAAACTCTTTAAATTTCCAGATATTCCTTTTGTCCGCTCTATTTGTGAGTTTAGGTTACATCCCCTTCTGAATATAATAAACGACGATATTTCTCCTTTATACTTATTATATTATTATATTTATTTAATAAATAAAAACATTTTCCCAGAATCAACCCATTTACTCTTTCTCAACAACTTAATGACACATATGACAGCCACAATGCTTTTTCATATTAATGACCAACTCTAAGAAGGAGGTTGTATTAAAAACATGTTATAACACTATTATTTTGATAACTGTCCAATTTTTTTCCATACTAAATCAAAGACAAAATTACGTTTAGCTGTCATTTATGTTTTGTTATTCCACTGAAATTTGCGTTTTATTATTTTACTGTCATAGTCGTTTTTGTTATATAGCGACTTGACGGGATAAAATAAATGCGGTCGAACGGGATAAAAAGTATCCTATGTCCGTCTCCTGGTTCTAAGCAACCTCTCCACCAATTTTCAGCCGAATTGGTTCATCCGTTCTTGAGTTATAAATAGTGTAACTTAGACCAACTTTCTTTTATATATATAGATATACATACACTAGCGGCCTGCCCCTGCTTCGCACGGGTATAAAATATATATCCCATGTCAGTCAATGAAAAAAAATGATTAAAATCGATCCAGTAGTTTTCATTTATTCATTACAGCCCGTGGCCCGCAAGCGTTAAATTTGGAGAAAAACAATTTCCTTTCCCTATACCAAGAAGATTTCCTGCTATATCTAATATCTAAATTCATATACTACATATTTTTATTTTTTTCCTATGTATTTTATTTTTAAAATTAATTACAGAATATCCTTATATACTACATTCACAGCTTTCTTGTCATTAAACAAACTCTTGAAACAACGACATACTGTTAAATGCGAAGTGCTATAGGGCGAAGCGCGGCGTCCTCACGGCATTTTAAATCTGTAATATCTCCGTAAATGTTCACTTAAATTACATGCTGTAAACGGCCATATTGATCTATATTAAATCAACTATTTATTTAAGGTACTTAATTGGATAAGGATTAATGCTGTATTGTATAAAAATTGCTTCAAAAATAAGGCATTATTTTTCGTAAAAAGTAAATGACAAAAAATGCTATTGTGGGTTATCCATAAGAGATAGACATACACCATCGCGGACTTTTCTGTAGACCTTTTCAAGGTGTACAAATACTTAGTACATCATTTTGTTAAATCTCGTAGGGTTTAGCCTGCGTTTGCAATGTAAGCGGAAAAAAATGTAATTATTTACAGAAACCTTAAAAATTACAGTATTTCTCTACTTCGTATTAAATGTTATTATACGTACAAACCTTCCTTTTGAATCACTCTATCTATCAAAAAAAAAACCGCATCAAAATCGGTTGCGTAGTTTTAAAGTTTTATGCGTACTTACGATATATGTGACTTTGTTTTATAATATGTAGTGATACAAGATTAACTCATTTAAATATTGAAAATTCATAGAATTAGGCTTCATTTTGCGGAGTTCGATAATATATTTATTTAATTTAATTAATTATTTTTCTATGTTTAATGTTCAATAATGTTTTTAATATTACTGTTTTTATTTTTTAATATTTCTCCCATATTTTAATTGTTAAAGTAGACTAGTTTGTTTTTTATTTTATTTATTGTAATAACTCTTTTTTTCTTCTATCTATTAACAATTTTTTTTTTGTATTTAGTATGAACAGAACGTTATTTAGCTTTTTATTTAATTATGCATGCTGAGTTAGCCTTTAAGTGGGATATATAATAGAAAACTATAGGTAATTTAGAAATTTATATAAGTTTAAATAAACCATATTGTATATCAGGTTGGCTTCCTAATAAATAAATAAATAAATAAATACAAAAGTAGTGAAAGTATTTTGATATATCCCTCGATAAAAGAATATATATGTTAAGCTTAATGTAGTGTACTAAGCGTTCATACCTTCCTGATACATGCAGAATTCATAAAAACTAATGCACTACGCCTTGCAATTTGGTTGTTGAGTTTATCTCCTGATGATGCTTCGATTGCGGGGCGAAACGATTGTAGAGTTTGTGATAGTGAACGTATATAGTGCTTGTGTATTGCGGTGGCGTTGGTGGAGGTTTGTGCATATGTTTTTACCAAACCTACATGTATCAGGTATGAAAAAGGATTGTCCACTCTACATTTAGCATTATATAATATACTATCTATTTCAATTCATCGCGGATTAAGGCAAAATAATTTCATTATTGCTTTTGTATTATGGATCTTCGCAAAGTAACGCCTAATTCTATAAATTTAAAGCATTTTTAACTTGACTTGTTACTTTTACTTTAATAATGATTAAGAAACACACGTTGTAAGAGAATAATCATCATCATCATCTTCCTGCCCTTATCCCACTCTAAGTGGGGTCGGCACATGTTATAAACATACTCTCACATGATTTGGCTGCGTTTTTACGGCCAGCCGCCTGCCTGACGTTAACTTACCTCAGTCGTATTTTAAGACACCTCGGTAAGAAATGAGGTTGGTCTATTCTACTAAACTGGATACCAAACGGTGGGTCAACTTACCTTAGTCGCTTTTTACGACACCTCGGTAAGAAATGACGTTTGTCTATTCTACTCAGTCAGATACCACACGACGGGTCGACTTACCTTAGTCGCCTTTTACGACACCTCGGTAAGAAATGAGGTTGGTCTATTATATTCAGCCGGATACCACACGGCGATAATAATAATAAAAATAATAAAATAGTGTATTTCATTTCACATTATTTTAAAATACACTCGAGTTTAAGATGTCCTTTTAAGTATAAAGATACATGTGTTAGGAGTTCTCGCTCTTCCAGGATATGGATATATTTCACACATTTCATCAAATATCCGTTTACTTTCATTAACGTTATGCAATAAATTATACAGTACAGATTTACACGGAATATTTTTATCCAAACTTCCGTTAGAATACATTATCCGTTTCAGTATTCATGGCGAATCATTTAAACGAACACCCGCCGCCATTTCAGGTTGTGATACGCGATTTGACTGCTGATAGGATATCAAAGAGAACGTGATGAGTTAAGGAAATAGGGGGGATTACGAATTTTATTTTGGATTTGACAATAGAGACCTTTTTATAGAGCTATCGATATGCATTTAGGCGTTGTACGTTAACACGTTAACATTGTCGAATGTGCGAAATTCTGTGTTCACAGTTTGTAGAGATCAATTTGCTTACAAGTTATCTTTAATATTTAAATGAGTTAATATTGTATATATGAGGGGGTTAGAATCGAACCTAGCTATATCCAAAATAATTAAAAATGAGTACAATGAAAATTTTGTTTTATGTGTTTACTTCTTGGAGTTTCGACATATAAAAATATTAAACGAAGATTTAATCAATGTGAATTTAAGTAATATCAATTTTTACGAACTGTACAAACAATTACGATACGAAATACGAGAGGTCAACAATAATTAGACGGAAGACTTATTTGTATGAAATCTTCGCTGATGCGACCATTTTATTGACCTCCCAGCATTGTTCGATTGTTGCGATTGCATTGAACTCCTTTGCAAGCCTTCATTCCTGGTACTATTTGTGTATAAGCGCATTTTGAATATGCCGCTAAACCGTACCCCCCCGCAAACATCGGCTGGCATGCCGGCCGCGGTGGTATGCTCAACCCCACACACGTTATCACATAGCTCCTCAGAACCAAACATAAGCATTAATCAACCGATGAATATCGACAACAACACGCCGAAACGGACGTTCCGTAATATAAAAAGGAAACGCTCAGAAACTGATCAAGATGATAAATTTAATTTCTTCATGGTAGAAATAAGACATATGTTTGAGGAATTAAAAACCCATCAGGAAAATAAAATCGATCAACTTTGTACTTCATTTGAAGAAATACGATCTTCGGTTGATTTTTTAGCGCAAAAATATGATGTCCTCATGAATAAGTTTGAGAAATTGGAATCAGACCGTCAATGTGACCAAAAATATATTAAGTCGCTCGAAGATAAATTGGAAAATTTTGAACGCAGCGCTAGGTCGTCTTGCCTGGAAATAAGGAATATTCCTGTCACAAAATCTGAAACTAAGGAGTCTCTTATGAAAATTATTACAAATACGGGAAATGCCCTTAACACAGATATATCTTCGCATGATATTAAGGATGTATTTCGTATAAAAACTAGAGATCCGGCAGTTAAGACCATCATTGTTGAATTCACTACTAATATTTTAAAAGAAAACATGGTTAGTAAATATCGTAAATTTAATAAAGGTCCTAGTAAATTATCCACTGAACATCTGAAAATTTCCGGGCCTTCTAGACCAATTTTTATATCAGAAAATCTTACTTCAAAAATGAAACGAGTTTACTTTTTATCTAGAGACTTTGCCAAAATGAACAACTATAATTTCTGCTGGATTTCTCATGGAAAAATATTTCTTAGGAAAAAGGAGGGGGCAACCCTGATAAGAATTGATAGCGAATCTGACCTAGAAAAATTAAAGGAGCAGATTTGACTACCTGTGATGTGTCAAATGATATTATTTTTTACAGTTGTTTTCTATTTTAGTTTTAAATTTTCTTTGTTTTTGTTATACTTTGATTTTTTTGTAATTTTACTACCTACATTTATATTATATACACTACCTGAATATTACTCTACACACACAACACTTAAAATTTTATATATACAGATAAATTGCAGATTTTATGCTCTATTTTTTCTAAGTATTAAAAATGTTTTTATTAATTATAATATTCGTCACACTGATTTTTCTTATACATTTATTTGGAGGCGTTTACATAGTGGTCGTTTACCGAATATTTTATCCCTTTACGTTTGTGTACACACGTTCTTTTCTTCTTTTGTTTATGAATAAGTTGTCATCTTTTAACCATGACATTGAAAAATTATCAGTGTCAGATTCTTACTGTTGTCTGCCAGAAGAGACGGAAACTTACTTAAAAAATGCCAATAAACATTTTAAAATTCTCCATATTAATATTCGTAGCATAAATCGTAATTTTGACAGTTTAATAGTTTTGCTTCACAGGATTAAGTTTAAAATAGATGTTATTGTTCTATCGGAGTGCTGGTTGAGTAAATCACCGTTTATCCCTCCATTAGAAGAATTCAATTCATATTCGTCCACTCATACCAATCAGAACGACGGTGTTGTTGTCTATGTTCGCTCCAATCTAAAATGTACAGTTGATTCTTTTAACATAACTGACGCTAATGACCTTATCCTTAAGTTTCCTAATGATGTTGCCATCATTGCTCTATATAGATCTCCATCGTATAAAAATATTAGTAATTTTCTTGACAGTCTTGAATCTGCTCTTAGTCACTTAAAAACATATAAAACTTGTATTATTGTGGGTGATATTAATATAAATATTTTACCTGGTGGTAATGATTCGAATTCTGATATCTACCTAAATCTTCTTGCGTCTCACGGATTACTTCCAGCTCATTTGCTTCCTACGAGACTAAATAGTTGTTTAGATCACGTGATAATTAGATCGCGAAATCGTGCTACCGCGCTAGTTTTTGACGTTAACATTACAGATCACACTCCCGTCTTGGTTTCTTTTGACTCTATGATTAAAATACACCCTGTTACCCGAAGAGTTTGCCAGACCAATATTCAAGCAATTGTCGCCCATTTAGAAAAGACGGATTTTTCAGCAATTTTGGGTTCTGATAATCCGGAGTTTGCTACTAATACCCTTGTTAGTTTAATATCGAATACGATCAATATTTACAAGCATACAATTGTTGTCCCCAACAGGAAACGTATTTTGAAGCCGTGGATAACACCTGGCCTATTGAGATGTATTCGGCATAGAGACAACTTATACCGAAAATCAAAAAATCATTCGTTTAACTTAATCCTTAAAGCCACCTACACACGCTATAGAAACTTTTGTAATAATTTATTAAAAAATGTAAAACGACAATATGAAAGAAATGAATTTCAGAAAGCTAAAGGGAATACTGCTAAAACCTGGAAGCTAGTCAAAAATATTGCAAACCTGAAATCTAAACAATCGAGAGCCACTGAACTGCTTAATATGTGTGATGATCCAACCACATCTGTTGATACAGTGAATAATTTTTTTGCTAGTGTGGGAAGAAGTCTGACTGAAAAGGTAAACCGCCCATCTAAACATGAAATAGATATGATAACTCCTCCTCTGTCATCTCCGCTCAATACCATGTCAATGTTTCTTACAGACGACAAAGAGATAGAACTTATTATTCTAAATCTTAAAGAAAATTGTGCTGTTGGATGGGACGGCATTTCATCCTCAATAGTTAAAGCTGCTGCACATATTCTTATTCCCGTACTCACTCATATTTTTAATATCTGCCTATCTTCGGGAGTATTCCCAAATGCATTTAAGAAAGCAATCGTGCACCCCATTTTTAAAAACGGGAACAGAGATTGTGTCTCAAATTATAGGCCTATATCTGTACTTACCACTTTATCCAAAATATTCGAAAAAATCATAAACTTTAGACTCGTTAAGTATATTACAGACAATCAAATCCTGTCAGTAAACCAATTTGGATTCAGAAGTGGTAAGTCGACTGAAGATGCCGTTTTGGAACTTGTTGATACCGTTGTCCAAAACTTAGACGGTAAACTCAAAACTGTTGGGATATTTTTGGACCTATCCAAGGCCTTCGACACTGTTTCTGTTCCCGTTTTGCTTCATAAACTTGAACGCATTGGCATTCGAGGAATTGCGTATAATATCTTCAAAAGTTATCTTACTGGACGCTCTCAATATGTAATAATTGACAGTTTTGTCAGCAAGGATGAATTAATAGACTACGGAGTTCCACAAGGTAGTGTCCTCGGACCAACACTTTTCCTAGTTTATATAAATGATCTGTGTTCTATGCAGCTCCCACGTTGTAAAATAATTACATATGCCGATGATACAGTCCTCATCATCAACGGTAAAGACTGGAAAGAAGTACGGGAATACTCTGAATCTAGCTTAAAAAGTATTCTAAAATGGCTACATTGGAATTATCTTACTCTTAATATAGCAAAAACTAAATTTGTAACTTTCGCTTTAAATTTTTCTACACAAGCGCCCGTTTCTTTTTCCATTCGTGCCCATTCTTGTGGCAATACAAACTCATGTGATTGTTTGTCCTTAGAAGGTTCATCTTCCATTAAATACCTGGGTGTCACAATAGATAATTCTTTAACCTGGAAACATCAGATCGAATCTCTTGCTTCGAGAATAAGAAAATTGATATTTGTATTCAAGAATATTCGGAATGTAGCTGACTTCAAATGCTTAAAGATGGTCTATTTTGCTCTAGCTCAATCAATATTGTCCTATTGTATTACATCATGGGGTGGTTCACTAAAAACCTGTATTTTGCAACTTGAAAGAGCACAAAGGGCACTTCTTAAGGTTATGTGCAAAAAACCCAAACGATTTCCAACCACAGAACTCTATTCAACTTGTCAAATCTTAACGATCCGTCAGTTGTTTGTCTTACATACAGTTCTGCTTAAACACTCACAGCTAATCTTTAAGCCAGTCATAAATGTTAGGCGTAGGGCGTATACAGTATGCATACCAGGTCGTCGTAGGACCGCTGTTGCATGTCGACATTTTTCTTACATTGGCTGTTTTCTGTACAACAGAGTAAATAAAGTCCTCAATATTTATCCATTAACTTACAATAAATGTAAAAGCGTTTTACTATCATGGCTCATGACCCTTTCATATGAAGAAGTAGAGGGACTTCTAAAATCTGCCATATAAAACACATGCAATTTATATATAAACAGGCACACTTCCATACATACACGACTGCACTTCCATTTACTCACGAACACAACACACACGCATGTACACACACACACACTCTCACAAACACACACACTCAAACATACAAACACGTTTGCACATTAATACATATAATAATTTAATATAATTAATACATATGTTAAAGTTCATTTAACTTTCACCATTTTCATTATCATTTATTTTATTGTAGTAGCATTGTAATTATATTAGCTATAAGGAACACTATTTCATTTTGTAACGGAGGAGGGCGTTGATCACTGCAACACAGTTTATACTTCTGCAGGATCACCGTTTTTCATTGTATTATGTACCCCTGTACTGTTCCCAATAAAAGTTATTATTATTATTATTATTAATTAAAATTAGTTGAATTTTGATTTTGACTTTTACCCGCAACTTCGTTTGCGTGGACTATTGTCAAGTGATAGGTTGATAATACTTGGCGCTTTTTAATGTCACCCTATTCATATTGAATTAACAGGCTTTCTATATATAGCCTATATATTAACCCTGTGTATAAGGAATAATTGTGCCAAATTTCATTGATATTGGTTCAGCGGATTCGCTGTGAAAGCGTAACAAACATACATCAAAACTCACAAATTTTCACATTTATAATATTAGTTTGATAGGATAGGAAATAGGATAGGATAGGACAGGATATTTTCCAAATTTGGAAACAGCTCTTACGATTTTCATTGTATTGAGCATGTAGGAGGTTTTGGGGGGAAAATCGAACTAAATTTTCATTTAAAAAATGTCTTTTATCCCTGTTTTCGGGCATTGAAAAAATGATTCAATGTTGAATAGAATGCAAATGATATTGAAACTGTTAATAATTAGGTTGTCATAGCTCAGCGGATAACAGGTGGACTAAAAAAGTGAGTAAAAAAGTAAAAAAGTGAAAGAAATACCCCGGATCGAGCGCCACCTGCTCAATTATATTTTTCATTTTTTTTCAAGTTTTATCTTTTTTATATCACAGATAAATATTTTGTAAAATCATGTGATTTGTTTTTTATTATAATATATTATTATACAAGCTATCTATTCTAAAGTATAATAAAGTATATACTTTTTTATAGTTACATATAAAATATACTAATATTATAATACGAAATTACGTTTGTCTGTAAATTCAATTTAGTAAAATTTAAGCCTACAAACCAGACCGACATACATAGATTCAAAATTTAGTTTTTCTTTAGTTAAAATTATATAAATACTCAATACATAATTGAAGGTATTTTAACATTTAATTTGATCTGTATGATATTACAGCATGGGAAATTGTATAAAATAAGTTATCGAATTAATAAACGAACGAAGTCACGGGTATAAAAATAATTTATTATTCCCATTTCCCAGCGAAAGCTCACATACGTTTATAGCTTCAGTGAGCTTTCGCATAATAACGCATATTTATGTAGATTTATAGGGGTCATTTTTATTCAGGTTTTTGGTAGGGCACGCATTATCAAGCACAATATTCATGACAAATCATTTATACGCACGCGTGGCGCCATTTGGGATTGAGATACGCGCGCTGTTTGTTAATAGCGTATTGCAATATCAAACTAAATGTGGCGAGTTGAGGCAATTTGTAAAACTGAACCCATTTCTTTTTTATTTATTCTTTATTTGCGGAATATGAGTACAAAGTTCTTAAAATTGTTAACGCACACTATATACAAGAACACGATATAATAGGAATACCACAATTCCTGTTCCGAGATGCACTTCTCTTGAATGACAAACTAAGACTGAATGTCACTGAAACGTTTTATCAATAAGAAGACTAAACCGGAAACAACAACGGCACAGTATTACCACCATTTTAATCAAAAAGGGCGCGATACTCTTGTTTAATGACTTTGTTGCTATAAAATACAAAGCGGAAATCAATGGCGACAACAAAATAAAGCGTATCTTACATATTCTGCCTTGCAGACGTGAAAACAGTAAATTATTATCAAATTAATACATTATAAAATTACAACAAATTGCATTATATAAAAAAGAAAGTCAAATTAAATTAATATGTTAGGTATATTAGAAAATGTCATGTTAGAAAGACCTTACCTTAGAAAATTACATACCTAGAACCTGCACACCTTAGAAAATGCCATATTTGACTACTTAATTTTTTATTAGTAAGGACTATATTTTGCACACATTTATGAATTTAAATTTAGTTCATCATTGTTCTCCTGCCCTTATCCCTAAGTGGGGTCGCCACGACATATTATAAAAATGTTGTCACATGATTTGGCTTCGTATTTTACGACCAGCCGCCTGCCTGACATTAACTTACCTTAGTCGTATTTTACGACACCCCGGCATGAAATTAGGGTGGTGTATTCTACACAACTGGATACAACACGGTAGGTCAACTTACCTAAATCGCCTATTACGACACCTCGGTAAGAAATGAGGGTGTTCTATTCTACTCAGCCGGATACCACACGGCGTAAACATATACAAGATTAACTCATTTAAATATTAAAGATTACTTGTAAACAAATTGACCATAACAAAATGAGGGTGGCACTATTCTATTCAGCCGGATACCACACGGCGTCCATATATACAAGATTAACTCATTTAAATATTAAAGATTGATTGATTAATGATTAATCAAGCAAATTTCTAAGAGAAACCTGCATTAAACACTTAGTGCTTCAGAAACATTATCTTGGCTTGACGACCGCCTTAGTTTTTCTTAATTAATTTCTAATGAACTTCCTTCAACGACTTCACGTTCAATTAAAATAGCGACATTTTATTATTTCTGACTCAAGAATTTTTTAATATCTTCCAAGACATATATTTTAATATTTCAGAATCTCAGATTAATAGAAAGTACGCGCAACTAATAATACATTTAACTTATTTTTTTAGGAATTAGAAATTATTTATTTGTTCAACAAAATTTTGATATACAATGTTTAAGAAAAGCTTACAAGTAATATGTTAAATACCAAGCCGATTATTTCTAGGGATTATTTCTATTATTTCTATTTTCAAACCATAGAGCACTAGAGGGCAGGGAAGCCAAACTGGAATGTGCCATATTACAACAAAGAGAAAGCATGTTATATCTGTCTCTCTTTTTTATATGTGCCTAGTTGTGGGCTTCACCCGCGCGATGTGTATATTTATATGAAATTTATTTGAAAATAAAAGCAGTTATTGTGATTTAACCATAAATTCTAATTTAAATTCAAAATATTCTTTATTCAAATAAACTTGTAAACAAGTGCTTTTGAATCGTCAACTCTACTGCTGGTTCGGAAAGCTGTTCCTACCGAGAAGAGCCAGCAAGAAACTTGGCGGTTGCTCTTTTAAAAATATAATTCTTAATACTATTTACATTAAGTCGTTAATGTTTTGTACAGGTTCCAAGAGAGCTATATCCACACATTCCTATCTTCTAAATAATCTTCAAGAGCATAGTAGGCTTTCTGTATCAGCCTCTTTTTAACAGTGTTTTTAAACTGATGTTAAGCTGAAATATAAGCATAAAAGATAGCGACATGCTGTTCAGGATTTTTGTTCTTTCAATAATAATTTTCAGAATAATTATTTTGCTAAGATAAACAAACATTCTATTATTTTATTAGTTTCGAAAATTGATGGTCAAAACTTAGAAACTCGAGCAGCGAAAAATAACTCCGTCGCCGTCTAGTAATTACTGATAGATATCACCAATATCAAATTAATGGCGGAGCGTTTACTCGATTAATCTTTCCAAGATAAAGTTAACGAACTTTCCAGAAAATGGATTAGAGTGGCACCCGAGTGAAAAATAATTTCACATCGCAGCTTGAAGCAGTTACGGGTTTGCCTGAATAATAACGTTATCAACACTTATCACGTCCAAAATACCTACTGCTGTAGCTTTTTGAATGATACTGAAGCGCCGTTTTTGAAAAATTTAACATTGACATAGGGTCAGCCGTTTATTGTCACGCGTTGTAAGCGCTTCGTTGTTTGACTCACTTAAAATAAAGCCTACATCATCATCTTCCTGCCCTTACTCTAAGTGGGGTCGGCACAACATGCTATAAACATGTTGTCACATAATCTGGCAACGTATTTTACGACCGGCCGCCTGCCTGACGTCAAATTATCTTAGACGTATTTTACGACGCCTCGATAAGAATGACGGTGGTCTATTCTACTTAACCGGATACCACACGGTGAGTCAACTTATCTTAGTCGCCTTTTACGACACCTCGGTAAGAAATGAGGGTGGTTTAATCTACTCAGCCGGGTACCACATGGCGGGTCGACTTACCTTAGTCGCCTTTTACAACACCTCAGTAAGAAATGAGGGTGGTTTAATCTACTCAGCCGGGTACCATACGGCGGGTCGACTTACCTTAGTCGCCTTTTACGACACCTCGGTAAGAAAAGAGGATGGTACTATTCTATTCAGCTGGATACCACACGGCGTTTAAAATAAAGCCTACATCCATACTAATATTGTAAATTCAAAAGTCTGTATATTTATCTGTTTGTCTAAAAATTAGTACAAATATCCTTAAGACCAAAGTTTTCAAACTATGCATGTTGCCAATGATATAGGATTTAAAACGTGGTAGCTAACTATGGGCCTCATAAGCTCAAAGTCCCTCAGCTGGCGATGGAGCGATTTATACTTGGAGTGTCCCTACGAGATCAAATCAAAAATCAGGAGATCCGTATGAGAACTAAAGTCACAGACATAGCTCAGCGTATCTAGAAGCTTACGTAAGTAAGTAAATTAAGAAACATAGTGCGACGAAAGCGCACTGGAAAACAAAGCGTGGGTAAACCCCAACGAGGTGGACTGATAGTCTCAAAAAAATCGAGGGTAGCCGCTTCATCCAAGCAGCACAAAATTGTGCGGTGAAGAGACCTATGTTAAGCATTGGACATCTATCGGTTGAAGGAGAGAGAGATATATACCGGAATAACATATGGGATCCAACATTTCGAGAAACTAGTAAAATACAAATCGCGTGATTCAGGGGATTTCGACACTTAAGTTCAAAGAAGTAAAAAGTTAATGTTTCGAAAAAACATTTTTGTTTAATACTTTATTATATTCGACTGGCGCCAACATTTTCTATAAATGAATTTGTTGGTCTTAGAGCATGAGTGTATATTTGTATTTAAGTATGTATTTAAATTATATATTTATATATTACCAGTTGTCTGTCACCCATAACACAAGTATTAAGTTACTTACTTTGGGGACGGACGATGGTGTGTGTAAGTGTCCCATACATTTATTTATTATATTTTAGATATCAAATATTTCGTCGTGCTAGTATATTCATTACATGATAATTTATAAATAAGTACTCCTATTTCACTCATAGTGACTAAAAGTACGATTTTACCTCATGTAAGCAACGGTTGAAAGCTGTATATAACAATATTTATTTTTGCCTTGAGCCTTGTTGACACTGTAAATAATAAAACAGGTAACTCAAATTTGTCCAAAACGACCCCTAAAATTTCCATTCTGTATTAATTTTTTGCTTATCCCCTGAGAACAGTGTCGAGCCTTAATGTTGGAAACATGTTTGTTGATAATGTGGGCCCGTTTAAGATCAGTGAAACGAAAAAATATATTTTTATTACCTCGGTTGGTTATCTACGGAGGTGACCTGGGTTGGCTTCTTTTTTGCACAAATAACGAGTATATAAATTTGGTAAGAATTGCGCTTTTTATCGTTGTTTATATTTGACCCGTCGTGTGGTATCCGGCTAAGACGCATAGACCACCTTTATTTCTTACCAAATAATTTGTTCGTTCTTCGAGTATTTATTAAAGTCAAATCAAATCATATTCATTGTAAATACCGTAATTATAGATGTTATGAGTCATTTATAGAAATTCATTTTGAGGCCGCGTGCATTTGATAAAAATCGAGCTTTGCCTATTTAGGCTTATATTATTGTTAAATTAGAAATTATTAGTAAGGTTAATTCTAATTCGAAATGTTTGATATTTGCATACCAACTTTTACTTTACTATAAATTGTCTCACTTCGAAGGTTAGCTGGCAGACATCTCTGTCTTAGGGATAAGTTGACCTCTATCCACTTTTTTACCAATAATGTTTTTCCAACATTTTTTTATGGTACATCATCACTACATATTATAAAACAAAGTCCACATTTCCGTATGTACGCATAAAACTTTAAAACTACGCAACCGATTTTGATGCGGTTTTTTTAAATATATAGAGTGATTCAAAAGGAAGGTTTGTACGTATAATAACATTCATACGAAGTAGAGAAATACTGTAATTTTTGAGGTTTCTGTAAATAATTACATTTTTTTCCGCTTACATTGCAATCGCAGGCTAAACCCTACGAGATTTATCAAAATGATGTACTAAGTATTTGTACACCTTAAAAAGGTCTACAGAAAAGTCCGAGATGGTATATGTCTATCTCTTATGGATAACCCACTATAGCATTTTTTGTCATTTACTTTTTAAGAAAAATAATGCCATATTTATGAAGCAATTTTTATACAATACAGCATTAATCCTTATCCAATTAAGTACCTTAAATAAATAGTTGATTTAATATAGATCAATATGGCCGTTTATAGCATGTAATTTAAGTGAACATTTTCGGAGATATTACAGATTTAAAATGCCGTGAGGACGCCGCGCTTCGCCCTATAACACTTCGACTTTAGCAGCTATGTCCCTCTTTCAAGAGTTTGTTTAAAGACATTCTGTAATTAATTGTAAAAATAAAATACATAGGGAAAATGTAAAAGTAAATAAGTAAAAATGTACTATATGAATTTAGATATTCCAAAGATAGCAGGAAATCTTCTTGGTATAGGGAAAGGAAATTGTTTTTCTCCAAATTTAACGCGTGCGGGCCACGGGCAGTAATGAATAAATCAAAACTACTCGATCGATTTTAATCATTTTTTTTACACTGACTGACATGGGATATATATTTTATACCCGTGCGAAGCAGGGGCAGGCCGCTAGTAAATAAATAAACAACAGAGCGTCTTTTATTGAAATGAGTCAACTTTGGAACGAAACTGATGTCAATAAGGCAACCCTGCTATTTAAAGAAATCTTACTCAATGTGCATCGTAATTATGGTGTTGCAATGAATTTACCGTATCATATTACAATATAATCTTCCTTATCTATGAATACAAAATATACATGAAAAATAAAAAATAAACAAAATAAAGAGTTAAAACAAAACCTATAAAAGTGTAAAGTGCAATAAACAAGGAAGGACTATTTTAAAGTAGTTTCATGACTGATTTAATATCAAAGTTGGCCTCGGCCAGCGACACGAGACGGTCGTTTGTTCTAGGATAAGAAACAAATCTTTTTGTTCTAAAGGAAACTTTTAAGAAAGGAAGGAAGGCATTTATTGCGCTAAAAGCTTCGCCGAACTAACTTTAAAATGGATTCAACTTTGTCCGTTGCATTTAGGGGGTCGCTATCACACCGTTTCGTATCACCAAATTTTTAATTTTTATTTCCAAATTTTCGAACTTCTTAAGTAATGTTCAACTGTTGCTCCTGATTGCAAAAAGTAGAAATTCAGATTTATTGTCTGTGGTAGTAACTGTCTCATAACACTCTTCAGAGGGAATAGATGTTTTCTCTCCTTGTAGTGAAGGATATAGAGATTATTCTCTGCATATGGACATTATACGCTGCTTATGATACACTGATATGATAGAATTATTTTGTTACAATCCGCGTTTGTTAACAAAATCTATGTTATGCTAAGTGTAGGAAGCAGATAACGTTCACAAATCTTATATATGCAGGATTAATAACGTATCACAAAACTCCGCCACCAACAACACACTACACAAGCACATCACATATTCGCTATGACAATCTCACCCCATAACCGAAGCATCATCAGGAGGATAGGCTCCACGCCAAAATCGTAATGCGCCGCAATCTGTAGTTCAACTTCAGTTTGCTACACGTGTTTGGAGGTGAAATCAATGATGGAGGTTGTATTATTTATATATAATTTGTATATATTTGTATTGTATATAAGACTGCTTATTTGAACGATGCAAAAAGACTATTAAAAAAGGGAAATATGCACTAACAAAAACATATAAAAAAGGAAATAAATGATAATAAAAGATTATTAAAAAAAGGAAATATGTGATAATAAAATACTATTAAAAAAGGAAATATGTGATAACAAAAGGCTATTAAAATAAGGAAATATGTGATAACAAATTTGAAATGTATACGTTTGGTGTTACGCTTCGGTGTCCATATACAATATGATGTACAGAAACGAAATCTCTTCGAAAGCGAGCTCTTAATCTTATTCTTTATTCTTTTCCTAGTGTACCTACTGTAGTTTGCATGACAAACAGATGGCATTGTATTGTATTGTCTTAGAAACTTTATTCAGGAAATATAAAGGATTTTAAGGGATATTTGATCATAATATCTATATTGATAATATTATCTTCATACTAGTATTATAAATACGAAAGGTTGTGAGTATGGATGTATGTTTTTACTCTTTGACAGTGAATCCGCTAAACGAATATTAATATAATTTGGCACAACTATTCCTTATACGCAGGAATATCAATCAAATAGAATCAAGTCAAAATAATCTATAATCTAAAATATTCAAATAAGCTCTTTCAAGTACTTTTGAATCGTCAATGATCAATATGATTAATGAAGCTATAACTGGTTCGGAATGTTGCTCTTACCGAGAAGAACCAGAAAAAAAAACAACAGTCAATCTTTTAAACATTTTCAATTTTACATTATTAAACCGCAGTCCTGTATGAAGCTGAAAGAATTTTCAAATCCAATTATTTTATTATCCAAATAATCTTCAACTTTGTAATATGCTTTACGTATGAGCATATTTCTTAAACTTAATTTTAACCTTTCTGGTCTAGTATGTATTGCGGAATTTTATATAGGGAATATCAATATAGGCTTTAGAAATCCTTTTGATTCCACAGGAATAGGATGCCCTTGAGAAGCGCCTTATATTCTCTTAACAAATGCGGATTACAGCAAAATAATTTTATTGTAACTTCTGTACAATGTTTCGTCCTATTTAACCTAAGGGCTGTTGAATGTGAAACCTTAAAAAATACATCAGATGTGAACGGCCTATATGACGCTAAAAGTAATTTGAAAACAATGGCCTCTTTGTCATGTATTCAGCCTACATCCAGAAGCACTCGAGCGTCGAGGGTTGGGTCATGTGAATAAAATTTTAACGCACATTTTGTGTACGAGATTCTCGTTTGTCGAGCCGACGTTCCGCCGTTATTACAGTTTTATAAGAATGTACACTCAAATGTCAGCACTTCAACAATATATATTGTACTCTAGTGTACTGGAATCGAGAATCGATAAAATCTTCATACACATTATTTTACATTATGCATAATGGCGCTGGCAAGGTGCAATAAGGTGCAATTACACTGCCTTGTTGAGAGATTACAGTCACACGCAAGTTCACACGGCACCTATAATAGATAATAAATAAGCATATGCCATATGGAAAGCTGTGATAGCCCACTGTGCGACCCTTTTGAGGGGTCACGGGCGGCAGGCGCCAATGAGTTTTTCTATTAAAACTTATGTGTCTAATTGATAGTTGCCATTTATCACACGCTTAGCGGTGAAGGAAAACTTTCGTGAGGAAAACGTGCCTGTATATCTGTAGGAAACTCTGGGGATAATAATATATATTCTCTAGGGATAATAATATATATTCTCTAGTGTACTGAAATCGAGAATCGATAAAATCATCATACACATTATTTTACATTATGCATCATGGCGCTGGGAAGGTGCAAGGAGGTGCAATTACACTGCTTTGTTGAGTTGATTACAGTCACGCAAGTTCACACGTCATCTACAACAGATAATATGTTGCTCCTTGTCGTATCCGACAACGGCGACCCTAGGCATTCCTTGCATGAGCTCGGATGTGGCTGGCAAATTCAAACTTGTGCTTGAACGTGCTTTTACAGGTTGGTCAGTAGAGTTGACCAGCACTGTTATATGTATAATTACTTGCATATCTGTAGAGAAATCTGAGGATATGTGTAACCTAGCTATCTGCATTGAGCAGCGTGATAGGTTTTAACTCCAACCCTATGACAGCAAAATTAAACTCAGCATTCTATTCCTACTTGAGCAGTTTTTCGATAACTAAAAACAGGGATAAAAAGACATTTTAAATTTATGAATTTCGGAAGAAGTACTTTAAAACTACACAAAATATTAATTATTTAATACTAGCCCCAAATTTTACACGTCACACCCATACGTTATCAGGTAACATAATATTGGCTTATTCCACAATCTGATATGATGACAGGTTTATCAGAATTATCCTATTATAATAGACCTCATATTGTAAATGGTTATCGCATATTTTAATACAAGCCGTCTAATATTCAAAATGAAACTGTATACATAGTATTAGATTTCAAATTTTGAATAAAGAGTTTCTCCTCTTACACGTCCATAGAAAATTTATATCTTAGTAGGAAATTTAAAAAAATATATAAATATTAATTAATTAAGTAGCGGCCTGTTAATATCCCACTGCTGAGAATTGGCCTCTTCTCTCCGTTTTTGGACAGAAGACAGACATGCAATATCAAGTGCAGTGCCTTACTTTAAAGTGTCGTGTCGAGTTTCGAACTCGCAATAGTGTTACATTTCGTTCGAGTATCATTCCCCTGGAATCGCAAGAAACGGCCGCCGCCGGCGCATATCAAGAACTTCGAACCTTCTAGTGCATGGTGGCAGGCAACGAAAGGTGGGTGGTGCTAAGTTTTAACTATTTATCGGTGATAATTAAACATTGGCCATAATATTAATTTTCCTTTGTCCTTTAGACCATCTCTCATAAACCATTGACGTGTCCAATATAGTGTATCTATGGACGTGTCTGTCCACAGTGAACGAGTTTCCAAAACAACTAAAGACTCTGACAATCTATGATCTATGGTCGATATATTAATAAAATCGATAAAGTATTTAATTTATTTTGAAACCGAATTATTAGTTATTGATAATGAAAAATATTAGCATATTTATTAGAGAAAATATATAACGAATTATCCTTACGATATATTTTATAATCTGTCGTCCGAACCGAGACGCGAACCGCAGACATCGATTTCAACTCGAACCTAAATCAACAAAGATTAATAATTAATAGTCTGTAATTATTATCTATATTTATTAAAGGGAATAATTATAGAAACTAATTTTTGTTAGGGAAAATATACCAAAAACAATTATATTTGATGAGGATATGTTCTATAGTATATCGCCAGAGTCGATGTCAATGTGTGCGTATGTTGGCGTACATATTCACGCACACCTTTCGGTCGGTACTGAAACTGCAGTGACAACAGAAAATAGTAAAATCCCTTAACCTGCATACAGTTCATTTACCAACCAGCAACCTAGGTTCCAGGGACCAGGGTTCTTTTAATTAAGGAACATTTCACAAGCATTATGCAATTTCCAACCAAGCGCATGAATGTCCAATTCCAAACTTAATTCACCGCGAATGCACCTGGATTCTATTGGATCTAAACGGGAATTATGAGGATTTGTGTGAAATTTAAGCGAATCAATATTCAGTATTGGCTCACTGAAATACCTATTTGGTTAGCAATATATTGTAATAGGTAATGAGATTGAATTGTTAGCCCGTTTGTTTTGGTTTAAAATGTCAGTGTATTATGAAACTCGAGTTCGTACTCGAGCTTCATTATGAAGTAATTAATGTCCTCAGTGACAAAATGACGTTTCGGTATTAGATATAATTTATATATTACAGTTTGTTGTGTCGAGCTCCCTTATAGGTTTTCATCTCCATGTTAGACTCCATGTTATATGACGTCATATAAATGAGATGATGAAGACGAGAGTGACGATGAGAATTTTTTTTATTTTCCATATTTTTTTAAACAATGTACATCATTTGTTATATATAGATCTCTCCAACAGATATCCACGATTGAATGATCTTAGTGCATTAAGAAAACAAACAATTGTTATTATAAGTAACAACGCCGTGTGGTATCCGGCTGAATAGAATAGACCAACCTCATTTCTTACCGAGGCGTCGTAAAAGGCGACTAAGGTAAGTCGACCCGCCGTTTGGGATCCGGCTGAGTAGAATAGTACCACCCTCTTTTCTTACCGAGGTGTCGTAAAAGGCGACTAAGGTAAGTTGACCCACCGTGTGGTATCCGGTTTAGTAGAATAGACCACCCTCTTTCTTACCGAGGAGTCGTATAATAAGACAGAGGTAAGTTGACGTCAGGCAGGCGGCCGGTCGTAAAAACGCAGCCAAATCATGTGACAGCATGTTTATAACATGTTGTGCCGACCCCACTTAGAGTGGGATAAGGGCAGGAAGATGATGATAATGTTATTATTATACACACTAGACTTCTGATTTCTTTTTTAAATGAAAAATTTTATGAGAAAGCAAAGGTTAATTGCGCTGTTAATTTCAAAGTTTTCATAGCTTATTTGGGTGGTCTCAAATTCAGAATACCAGGATCGAATCCAGTTAACATATTTTTTAATAGCATTTTTTTTATATATTAAAAAAAGTTACTTACTTTGGGGACGGACGACCGTGTGTGTAAGTATCCCATATATTTATATTTATTTCTATTTACTTGGGTTTTACGCCGTGTGGTATCCGGCTGAATAGAATAGTACCACCCTCATTTCTTAACGAGGTGTCGTAAAAGGCGACTAATGTAAGTCAACCCGCCGTGTGGTATCCGGCTGAGTAGAATAGACCAACCTCATTTCTTACCGAGGTGTCGTAAAAGGTGACTAAGGTAAGTTAACCCACCGTGTGGTATCCGGTTTAGTAGAATAAACCACCCTCTTTCTTACCGAGGTGTCGTAAAATACGACAGAGGTAAGTTGACGTCAGGCAGGCGGCCGGTTGTAAAAACACAGTCAAATCATGCAACAAAACGTTTATAACATGTTGTGCCGACCCCACTTAGAGTGGGATAAGGGCAGGAAGATGATGATTTACTTGGGTTTTAAAAACAGTATAAGTATCCATTCCGAACATTCCCAAGCGTCACTAATTGCAGTATCTAAGCAAATTATTTCAGTCGGCATTCACGAAATTTCTATACAAAACGATTTCAATGTAATGAAGCTTACAAATCCTATGGATTCTTTAGATTTATTGCCTAAAGAATACCTGAAACAAAGCGGTAAGTCACGCTTTTATTAAAATTCCCGTACAAAAACGTAAGTATTGGAATTTGTTAGTGTTATTTACTGTTTATTTATTTATTTCTTTTTATACATATATTTAGAACATAGAAAGAAAAAGTAAAAAAGCACATGTATGAAGGCGGACTTATCCCTAAAAGGGATATCTTCCAGTCAACCTTTGAGTAATAGAAGGAAAATGACAAAAATTGAAGAAGAAAGAGTCTTACCTTTGTATTTTGTAGATCTACCTAGGTTTCATTGAAAAAAATGTCGCGTTATCCCTGTTTATGTAGGGTACTGAAAAATTTCTAAAATTAAAAGTTTTGGAACGGGTGGACTAGAGAAATCGAAATACACATGATCAAACCTCAGATATCATCAGCTTTTTTCTTTTTAATTTTTTTATATCTTTTAAATTAATCTCTTATTAAATAAAACCATGTATTCCATATATACTTTCTTATATTACAAGATGTTAATATATAAGAAACGGCTCCTATGCTTTATATAAAATTCGGCATGTAGGGGGTTGGGGGGAGGATAGATCTAGCTAGGTTTTATTAAAAAAATGTCATTGTAGCCTAGTTTATGTCAGGCACTGCGAAATTGCTAAAAAATAGAATAGAATTCAAAGGTTAATTTAGCTGTTACTTTTAAAGTTTTGGAACGGACGGACTAGAGAAATCGAAATACATAGGACCAAGTCTCAGACATCTCCAGCTTTTTTCTTTTTCATTTTTCTATATCTTTTAAAATAATTACCGAGCTCCATCACCCAGGTGTTTAAAATAAATAAGGCAATGTATTCCAATATACTTTCTTATATTAAAAGTAAGTAAGTAGCGGCCTGTTACTATCCCATTGCTAAGAATAGGCCTCTTCTCTCCGTTTTTGGAAAGAAGATTTGGAGCTAAGACCTACCACGCTGCTCCAATGCGGATTAGTAGGTTACACATATCTCCAGAATTCTCTAGAGATATGAAGGTTTCCTAACGATGTTTTCCTTCACCGAAAAACGTGTGAAAAATTGCAATTATCAGTTAGACACATAAGTTTTGACAGAAAAACTTATTGGTGTCTGCCCGGGTTTGAACCCGTGACTTCTTCGAAAGATTCGCACGGTGTTACCGCTGGGCTACCACAGCTTTTTATATTAGTGTTAATATATAATCCGTACCTTTTTTACGCGACACATCCGTCATACTCACGTCCTTAATGTTTTAATAAAGCCGTAAAAAAATTGTTCCATTGTTTTCAGTTTTACGAAGTCGTATATCAAAACGTCGGAAACAATATGGACCCGTGTCATGTGGCTGTCAATACCAGTGCCTTACTCAATGCATTGTTTTTGGACTCTCATACCTAAACGTCAACCCTATTACTTTCAGTTCACTATCTTTATATTGGAGTGCGATCCTGGGTAAGATTAGATAATTGAGCCATGGATATTAGGGTTGTCGCTAAAATGTTTTATTATTTATTATATTTTACCTGTAATTTCGGTCGCGCGAACTGTAGTCTTGGAATGAATAGTTTTTATTAATCACCAACCCTGCAAATAAATAAGTAATAAATAATAAATAAATATATGGGACACTTATACACACGGTCGTTCTTCCCCAAAGTAAGTAACTTAATACTTGTGTTATGGTAGACAGACAACTGGTGAATATGTACTTATATATTTTTAAATACATACTTAAATACAAATATACACCCAGGCTCAAAGACCAACAAATTCATTTGTAGAAAATGTTCGTCTTCGGCTGGAATCGAACCCGCGACCCTCGGAGCTGAAGGCAGGGTCACTACCCACTGCGCCAACGGGCCAGTCGAAAATACCCCAATGTCACGTATCTCGCGCTTATATAATAGCTGCACTATGGACGAATTATCACTGGATATTGGCTGCGATGGGCTTTCATCATTTTGAAAAAAATGTACAAAAATTTTAAGGTCAGAGATCCTTAATGTTGTATTTTTTTTGTTTTCATTATTTTCTTTGTTTTTTTTTATTTTTAGGTGTATAATCGTAAAATTGTTACTAAGAATGATGTGATTTCCTGTAATTGGCACTAGATAATTAATTTAAGACTATTCAGATATTTTTGGGTTAAATAATATGTTATGCTGTTGGAAATCCGTATAAATAAATAAATATCTTTATCACAAAAATTAGTTCGATCCGGGAAAGTTGGGAGCATACTTTGATAATTTAAGTACATAGCCCGTATGACTTACATGAAATATACAATAAAATAGTTTAGTTATATTCATTCATTAAACAAAAACCGAAACATAAAAACTTTCTTTGTAAGGCAAACAACGTAATATAGAACCTATTTCTTTAATTTACACGCTTGAATTTGACAAATAGTGAAAAAAAGCTCCTTGATATATTGATAGTAGACGGCATTTTTTCTCCAGTTTTTTAAACTTATTTTTGACTTTAAGTTCAAATTAATTTCACTATATTTAAAAAAAAAACTCATAGTTTAAGTAATTTTATTTGTATGGCAAGTATTCTACTAAGTTAACTACTTTATGCTAAATGTTAGACTAATTTATGCTAAATGTCAGAACACAAACCTTTGATATCTCAGTTAGTACAATATTATCTTAAATCCAATATGGTAATTGGATATGTGTGATAGAATAATTTGATGTATTTAATTAAGAAACAATGTAATCAACAGAGCATATTATCTCGCCAAATGTGAACAGAAAGGGCGTATAGTTATCTAATGGAAATAAGGGTCTTAAAATAAAAACCTGACAGCCCTACACCTAAAAACGCAAAAAAAGAGAAAAAGATTAATTTAATAAAAAAAACCGAGTAACCGACTTTTGGTCGGTATTTTTATATATATATCCTCCTGCCCTTATCCCACTCTAAGTGGGGTCGGCACAACATATTATAAACATGCTGTAACATGGTTAGGCTGCGTTTTTACGACCGGCCGTCTGCCTGACGTCAACTTACATTAGTCGTATTTTAGGACACCTCGGTAAGAAGGAGGGTGGTTTATTCTACTAAACCGGATACCTTACGGTGGGTCAACTTACCTTAGTTGTATTTTACGACACCTCGTTAAGAAATGAGGGTGGCCTATTCTATCTACTAAGCCGGATACCACGCGGCGGGTCAACTTACCTTATAAGAAGAAACGCCGTGTGGTATCTGTATATGTGGTATGGCTGAATAGAATAGTACCACCATCATTTCTTACCGAGGTGTCGTAAAAGGCGACTAAGATTTAGACTAGCTAGATTTAGATTTAGACTAGCGACTAAGATCGATTTTTCTCCACCACAACCCCCTACATGCTAAATTTCAGGAAAATCGTTGGAGCCGTTTCCGGGATTCCGAAAATATATTTATATACATACAAGATTAACTCATTTAAATAAAAAGTAAGTAGCGGCCTGTTACTATCCCACTGCTGAGAATAGGCCTCTTCTCTCAGTTTTTGGAGAGAAGGTTTGGAGCTAAGACCTACCACGCTGCTCCAGTGCGGATTGGTACACATATATCCAGAATTCTCTAGAGATATGCAGGTTTCCTCACGATGTTTTCCTTCACCGCGTGTGATAAATTGCAATTATCAATCAGACACAAAGTTTTAACAGAAAAACTCATTGGTGTCTGCTCGGGTTTGAACCCGTGACCTTCTCGAAAGAGTCGCACGGTGTTACTGCTGGGCTACCACAGCTCATTTAAATATTAAAGATTAATTGTATAAAATCATCATCTTCCTGCCCTTATCCCACTCTAAGTGGGGTCGGCACAACATGTTATAAACATCCTGTCACATGATTTGGCTGCGTTTTTACGACCGGCCGCCTGCCTGACATCAACTTACCTCTGTCGTATTTTACGACACCTCGGTAAGAAAGAGGGTGGTCTATTCTACTAAACCGGCTACCACACGGTGGGTCAACTTACCTTAGTCGCCTTTTGCGACACCTCGGTAAAAAATGAGGGTGGTCTATTCTATTTAACCGGATACCACACGGTGAGTCAACTTACCTTAGTCGCCTTTTACGACACCTCGGTAAGAAATGAGGTTGGTCTATTCTATTCAGCCGGATACCACACGGCTTATTTTCTTCTTGTATAATTGTTCATACGTCACAATATATATGTCTAAAGGTATACATTCTGAAACGCAAACATTATTTATTCGGCAGTAATCAGTTTGATGAATTATTTATTGACAGTACGCGGCGCCATTTGTGTTACTTTATACATTCTCGATCGAATTACTTATTTATAACGTATTATTGGATAGTGTTTTGATGGAAAATACGAAACGTTTTCGTTTACTTTACCGCTAGTGGACAAAGAACGCCTCTCTCCTTTTCGGAGAGAAAACATGAAACTTAGATTAACTAATGCGAATTGGTAGTGTACACATATCCCAAAAAAACACCGAAAAACGTAGACTAAATCGTAAATATCAATCAAACACATTCTACTAATATTATATTTGACTTGCCCGGTGGCGTTGCGGGTTCGATTCCCACCGAGGACCAACATTTAGTATAAAATGAATTTGTTGGTCTTCGAGTCTGGGTGTATATTTATATTTAGGTATGTATTTATAAATTACATATGTTTATATTCACCAGTTATCTGTCACCCATAACACAAATATTAAGTTACTTACTTTGGGCGTGACGACCGTGTGTGTAAGTGTCCCATATATTTTATTTATTTATAAATGCGAAAGTTTTTGAGTATGGATATATGTTTGTTATTCTTTCACTTCAAATCCGCTGAACCTATATCGATGAAATTTAACACAATTATTCCTTATACACCGGAATAACATATAGGATATAGAAATCCTGTCCCGTGTAATTCCACAGGAATAGAATGACATTGAAAAGCGCTGTCTTTTATCGGTCTATCACAAGACAATAGTCCACGCAAACGAAGTTGCGGGTAAGAGCTAGTCTATAATATTTGAATGAGTTGATTTTCTGAATTTAAAAACGGCTTGAAGGATTTTTATGAAACTTAGAGAAACATGTAGGGGGTTTCGGGGCGATATCGCTCTTGCTAGGTTTCATTTTAAAAAAATGCCGTTTTATCCCTGTTTTTCTAAACAAAACTACTAAAATAGAAATAGAATGCAAAGCTTAATTTTACTGTCATTTGGAAAGTTGTAGTGGCTCAATGGGGAACGGGTGGACTAAAAAAGTGAATATATACGAAATCAAGATTTTTTTCTCTTTTACTATTTTTATTGCATTTTTTTATTAAATATATAAAAAAAAATAATTGATACCTGCACGGGTTTACAACCTGTGACCCGCTAACAAGGATCACATATCACCAAGGCTCTATATAATGTGTAGTAGTGTATTATTATTATTTTTTGGACACTTACACGGTTGTCCGTCCCCAAAGTAAGTAACTTAATACTTGTGTTATGGAAGACAAACAACTGGTGAATATATACATATATAATTTTTAAATATATAGTTAAATACAAATATACATCCAGGCTCAAAGAACCAACAAATTTTTGTTAGAAAATATTGGCCCTTGGCGAGAATCGAACCCACGACCCGCGGTGCTGAAGGCAGAATCACTACCAACTGGGCCAATAAGTCAGTCAATGTTTTAGCTAACATCAAATAATATACTTACTTGAATTTTATAAACCTTTGTTACCCTCAGTTCAAAGTACATTTTTCCCCTCTAACCTTAACTGCAGTTAGTGTTCGCTTACAAGTTGCTATAAAAGTTTTTCTCTCCAGCGACACTAAAAGATAACAGCTCAGTCGTTACAGTTTCAATTACGATGGACAGTATCTACTAGATATATATATATTAAATATACCCTCTAGGATATTTTCTATTATAGGAGAATGTATCACCCTTTATATGATGGTTTAAGTTGCTTACTATTTTGCCGGGGCATCATACACTTTAAAGTTGATGATATTATTATTAATTTACCTTGTATGTACAAAATAAAGTTAGGAAATACATTATTTATAAAAGAGTTTAGAATGAATAACATTTGTCTATGTCAGAGATCTTTCTCAGTGACTTAACTTAACGATTAACTTAAGTAACTTAACGAAAAAATTAAAAAACATTGCGGATAATACAAAAGTATTATGGATCTCGGCAAAGTAACGTCTAATTCTATAAATTATTTACATATTTTCACCAAATAAGATCACATCAATATAAAAGCTAAAAGAGAAAACACGTCATGTTAAAAGAGAAAATCGATCTAGCTAGGTTTTATATAAAAAAAATCGTTTTATCCTTGTTTTTGTGGGGCATTAAAAAATACTAGCATTTATATTGAATTGAATTTCTGTCATCAACTGTCGAGTTGCTTTCGAATAGGAGAAGCCATAAAAGTTTTTCTCCGCAGTGGTGATAAAAGCTCATAGCTGTTATTACATAGTTTCTATTACGCCGGACAGCATGTCCTAGATAATATTGTTCAGACTATATTGTAGTCTCTTGGGTCGAGTTTTCTGAGGAAAATGGATCGATACAGTATAATATGGCGTTTAGAAAAACGTGTCTTATGTAAGCAGTTTTAAATAAGTTAAATATAAGCAACTGGTTAACCGAGCCTTGCTCGGTAACGTTTTATAAAATAAAAAAATGAAAAAAAATATTGGGTAGGTAGGCATCGATCGGTCGATCCTAGGTATTTTCATTTCTAAAGACCACCAGTTCCCCGAATAAGCTACGCTGACTTTTCAATTTACGGCAAATAGTATAATATTTTTTATGCCCAAAAACAGGGATAAAACGATTTTTTTAATGAAACCTAGCCAGATCCATTTTTCTCCTCCAAAACTCCCTACATGCTGAATTTCAAGAAAATCGTTGCGAGCCGTTTCCGAGATTCTGAAAATATATATAAACGTACAAGATTAACTCATTTAAATATTAAAGATTTTCCCAGGTTCGAAGGACCAACAAATTTTTGTTAGAAAATGTTGGCCCTCAGCGGGAATCGAACCCGCGATTCGCGGAACTGAAAGCAGGGTCACTACCAACTGCGCCGACGAGCCAATGTTGCCCGCTTCCTAAACTTAGCATTACATAGATTCTCTTAACAAACGCGGATTATACTAAAAAATTATATCGTAACTGAAAAACAAAGACAATTTACAGAATACAATAAATGGAAAATTCTGGGTCAAAGGAAATTATACACAAATGAAAATCATTTTTCATTGACATTAGTAGGTACGATGACAAGGGTTTTGGACGTGGAATTGTGTCGTGTTGTTTTCGAGTTATTAATGGTGTTTTTACTACATCGCTGGGCCCAGTAAATGGGGAGGAAATAATGTAATATTCGATCACAATATTTTGTCAATTAACTTACCTTAGTCGCGTTACAAAAGTAATGAGAATATTATTTTGCTATAATCCGCGATAAAAGAAAATATGTGTAATGCTAAATGTAGAGTGTACTATTCGTTCTCATACCTGATACATGCAGAATTTGTGAGAACTCATGCACTACCTTACAAATTGTACATTTCTTACAAATTCTGCATGTATCAGGTATGAGAACGAATAGTACACTCTACATTTAGCATTACACATATTTTCTTTTATCGCGGATTATTGCAAAATAATATTCTCATTACTTTTGTATTATGGACCTCCGCAAAGTAACGCCTAATTCTATAAATTATTTAGTCGCGTTAATTAAAAAAATATAAGGTAAGGGCAATAGTTCACCAGGCGATAAGCTCCACGACAAAATAAAAAAATTAAATATAAAAAGCTTCTCATATGGTAATCACCTATACTTTCACATTCCCATTTTAAGTTAATCTGGTATATGCAACAATCTCAGATCTAATGGAACCTCTATGGCGGAAGTTTTGCGGTAAGAGAGACACGGCTCTCTGTTTTAGAGGTAATTATATATTAAAGTGCAGTTAATTTAGAACTTAGCTTAATGTAACGTTTGGAGTTGAAATTGCAAAATTAAAACTTTGTAAGTGCATACCCTTTTTAAACTTAAAATTCGTTAAATATACCACATTTTTTACATTTTAGAATCCATATCTACTTTTTAACGATTTTAGTAGATCTCTTACAATACTGTAATCTTTAATGTTAAAATGAGTTCTAGAAAAATCGGTCTAGATAAGTTTTATTAAAAAAAATGTCGTTTTAGCTCTGTTTTTAGGTTCTAAATTTTTTTTAAAATTTACGTTGAATACAATTTATGCTGTCAAACGTAAAGTCATGGTAGTTCATTTGGGGAACGAGCGGTCTGGAGAGGTGAAAATCCTAGGATCGAGCCCCACCGGCCCTATTATTTATTCATTTTTCTTTCAATTTTTTTTAATATTAATTTTTTTACATCATTTTATACTTACTTTTTTGAATACAACTTATTTTTCAATATCTGCGCATTTACCTTATATTGTTATAATTCCATAAGGCATGAAACATATAAACAATAAATAATAAAAATTACAGATAAGACATAAAAGATAATTAATAGGAACTCGACTTTAGATAGAAAATACAGATAAAGATATGAAATAAGCAACAATACTCGTCTCCAAACATTTGTTCTATTATAATTCGGAACCAAAATCTCGTTGTCAGCACAGCTTGTCACTAACTTGGCACGACTTTTCGGAGCCAAGTAAGCTGTTAGAGCACTAGGAATTTTGTTGACATTATTGAATAGCAACCAAGTTTTTCTTTTACAATTTTTATACCAACTTTTCTTCATTTTCTTTGGATCGTATTACTTTTTGATTCGATTGCAAGATGATATCTGGAACTACAAAGCTTTGGAAAACTTGAACATTATTTAAATAAAGAGCATTTTTCTTTTGATAGCGTTTGTTTCTCACTTTGTTCGAGAGTAGATATTATTTAATATTTTAAGATGATGAAAAAAAAGGGATATAAATATGTAAAGTTCGTTGTTGTATAGAAGAACAATGTTATTGAAAAAAATTACACAAATAAAATTATACATTAAAATAAATAAAGAGCACTTTTCTTTTAGTAGCGTTTGTTGCTTACTTTGTTTGGGAGTAGATATTATTTATTTATTAATATAATGATAAATAACACATATAAATATGTTAAGTACGTTGTTGTATAGAAGAACAACGTTGTTATAAAAAAAATACACAAACAAAGTTTATTAATCTGACATCAGTTACCTTTGATGACGAAATAAATATTAATTTTGCCTTATTTTTCAGTAGCTTTTGTTAGTAAAGTTTTTTCATCTTAAATGTTTAAATACCCTCAGTTACGTACTATGTGTTTTTGTTTGTCACGTATTATTTCGTCTTTCGTGGAAATTTTTGCTTCCTACACTTAATATTACGTAGATTTTCTTAACAAACGCGGATTATAGCAAAATATTCTGTATCATAACTTTTGTACTATAATTTCGCTAGTAACACTTATTTCTAAAAAATAAATATATTTGAACAGTAGTCTTTAAATTCATAAAGTAATTGATGTAAATTTATTAAAATTTAATTTCATTTAATTCATGTTAATATATTAAAAATAACGCCTACACTCACATTTAATTTCAGAAATGCAATAACATGTTGTCACGTGATTTGGCTACGTATTTTACGACTGCCTGCCTGACATCAACTTACCTTAGTCATTTTCAACAACACCTCGGTAAGAAAGAAGATGGTCTGTTCTACTTAACCGGATACCACACGGTGTGTCAACTAACTTTAGTCGCCTTTTACGACACCTCGGTAAGAAATGAGGATGGTATTTTCTACTAAGCCGGGTACCACACGGCGGGATTTGAAAATTGGACTGAATTTATCTGATATAAAATACTATTTAAAAATGACCCACACTCAGATATCATCAAATGTCAGTTTTTTAGGTCATTTCTATTTGAACAAAAACTATTTCTAGTAACTGAAAAGCGTTATTTATTAGAGTATCTATTCACGGTTAAAACCCAACCCAATAGTTTATTATAAACTGTTTTTTTTCCGAGTCAATAAAAGTGATTCGATTTCAGATATACATGATTAATTGCCAAATATAGAGTAGTGCGAAAACTGAGTTTCGATAATAAAATATTTTTTAACATTTTTGATTTATTATTACTGCTACTAAGCTTGCTTGTCACTCGAAAATAACTACATTCAGATTTTATAAAAAATACATCATTTACCTGCCTTTATCCTTCTCTAAATGGGGTTGACACAACATGTTTTGAACATGTTGTTAATGTTTTGGCTACCGGCCGCATGCCTGACGTCAACTTAAGTAACCGTAAGAAACGAGGGAGGTCTATTCTAATCAGCCGGATACCACAACTCAACTTACTCTAGTCGTCTTTTACGACACGTAAGAAATGAGAGTGGTCTATTCAACTCAGTCGGATATCACACGGCGGGTAACTTACCTTAGTTACTTTTTACGACACAAGAAATGAGGGTGGTCTATTCTACTCAGCCGGATATCACACGGAGGGTCAACTTACCTTGTTCGCCTTTCACGACACCATTGTAAAAAATGAGGTTGATCTATTCAACTCAGCCGGATTCCACACGGCGGGTCGACTTACCTTAGTCGCCTTTTACAACACCTCGGTAAGAAATGAGGGTGGTACTATTCTATTCAGCCGGATACCACACAGTATAGATACACACTCACAAACTTTCGCATTAATAATATTAGTAGTATTTAATTTAATCATATATGCCTTGAACAGATTCACCGATATTTCCGGAGTGAAATATAAAAGTGCTTACTTTAAAGCAAGGAATAACATTTCGAGGAAATGTGAATGTCAGTTATGTGGTACGTATAAAATATACCGCAGGAGTGATTTTAAATCCATCTTTATATATGGAACGGAAATGTAAATGGCATTGCAACCTCATTGCGAAATATATTTTTGCAAAGCGAATTTATACGGATGTTTTGGTGGGTTTCTAAATTGTATATCCAATGATTTTTTTATATTAGTGAAGCCAAACCAAAATTTATTTCATAAATAATAATATCCAATAATTTTTTCTCATATAATTACGTTTTCGAAAAAAATATTTTCAAAAATAATCTATACATATTATAAGACAATATATAAAAATCCCCAAAAAGCTGCCTGTCTGTCATCCTGCCCTTATCCCACTCTAAATGGGGTCGGCACAACATGTTATAAACATGTCAAATTATTTGGCTGCGTTTTTATGACAGGCCGCCTGCCTGACGTCAAATTATCTCAGTCGTATTTTACGACACCTCGATAAGAAATGGAGGGTGATCTATTCTAATCAGCCGGATACCACACGACTACAAAAGCTGTATGTGATCGATTTTTTCAAAATTTACGTTAGGTACTTTTTTTATGAAAAAGTAGTGAAATTCATCAGGAAGATTCAGATAAACAGTAAGTACATTGCGATTTCATATATTGTGTTCAAGAGATCACGCAGTTGTAAAAAAAAGTCCCCTGTTAAGAACTTTAGTCGCGTGCCCTAAGTAAACCAACAGAGATACGCTAAAGTAATGTATTAGAAAATTGTAGATCTAGAAAAATATTACTTACCAGAAAATTTGCAACTATATGACTCTATCTCTTATGGTCAACCCACAATAACTACTTTTATGTTCAAAATTTCAATTACATACACTGATTTTCTCGCGGGCGAAGCGCATGTAGTATTTATATAATAAATTTAAAAATTCATTAGAATCTAATCTAACCTGTGGTATCTGTGTAAATAGAATAGGCCAGCCTCATTTTTTACCAAGGTGTCGTAAAAGGTTACTAAGATAAGTTGACCCACCGTGTGGTATCCGGCGGAGTACAATAGACCATCCTCATTTCCTACCGAGGTGTCGTAAAAGGCGACTAAGGTAAGTTGACCCACCATGTGGTATCCGTTTGAGTACTATAGACCATCTTCTTTCTTGTTATAGGTGTCGTAAAATAAGGTAAGTTGTCCCGCTGGCCGTAAAATAAATAGTCAATGTGACTGTACGTTTATAACATGTTGTGCCGACCCCACTTAGAATAGGATAAGGGCAGGAGGATAATGAATCTAATCTAGTGCGTAGTTGGTTGCCATTTATCGCAGCACTGTAATTTATAATAAAATACGCTTCAATAAATTATATTAGATATTGAGAGCTCTTGAATTCTGTATTGATTTTCTTGACCTTCCCCTTTATATCTCGACCGTAATAACCAAGGGTTTCAAATGATCTCTGTAATTTTAGCTCATTCGAGAATGAACTGTTCAATGGAAATATTTGAGCTTAATGTGCCCGACCATTATGGTAGCTCTATTGTTCCTTATTGTATGTGTATTATTCTTGACCCTAAAATATGTTTGATCTTTACTAAAACTGTGATTTGAGGTCTAGATTAAGGTCAGTATAGGTATTCTTTTGGATGGATAGAATAAAAAAATGGGACAATTACACGGCTGTTCGGCCCCAAAGTAAGCTAAAGCTTGTGTTATGGGACAATTGGTAAATATTATACAAATATTATCATCATTCTCCTGCCTTTATCCCACTCTAAGTGGGGCAATGGCCATGTTGTAACATTTTTGGAGAGTTATTTTTCGACCGCCCGCCTGCCTGACAACAACTTACCTTAGTTGCCTCTTACACGTCGGTAAGAAAGAGGGTGGTCTAATTTACTCAGCCGGATACGACACGTCGGGTCGACTTACCTTAGTCACCTTTTACGATGGGTTGGTGGGATAAGGGCAGGAGGATGATGATATAGACTAAAATCAAAAGTTATTAAGAGATATGCAAATATAGCGTAAATATTAATCAAATATATATGAACAGCTGTTATTGCTCATGGATAACTACGTGAAATAAACCTTACCTGAGAAACTGTTGCGCTTGTAAAAATCAAGCGCTCTAACTGTTTAGCCATCGCCCTGTGAAATCAAGACCTATTATAATCTTTAAAAAGCGGCATCACAATTATCTGATGATAATGGTTCTCATTAACTGTATTATGCTTATAAAAATAAAACAACAATAAACGTGTTTCACCAATTTGAAACACGCGAAATATAGCGAATTTGATATTCGTTTTTCATTAGTGCAGTAAAAATATTTATCCACGATTGTCACACAAAATTGAGCCATTCAATTTATGGAAGCGTGAATTGATTTTTTTTAAATGGGTTCTGTACATTATAAATATATCACGACGTCACGAATATGTACATGTGACAAGAACTGCTAATAGATGGCGTTCCTGTCAACTACGCATGTACAAACATTTGTTTGTCCCTGTCTCCTTGTAAAGTTTTAAATACATCATTTTGACCACTTAGTCCAATTTGAAGACGTCACACTGTTTCTTTGATGTGGCATTGATGAGATGTAAGAATAATAAACATACAACATTATCTTTAATTGGTTACGGGTTATTATTCTTATCAAAGCTACATCACATCATCACATATTAACTTCTGTGCTTAAAATAGAAGCTATTGAAAATATTCAGAAAGTCCTAGTTGATTTCGTAAACATCAAACTGCCGTTAATTTTTATTCTAGTTGATGTTTAGACTTTAGTAGTCGAATCTCATTTGTCTTAAAGTACATAAATAAATTTATAAATAACGTCTATTCTCTTTTATTCAAACTTTCGTACGTTATAGTATCGAAACTTGAGTAGGCTTCCTTTCTCTTTATCAAAGGACGTAGAAATTACGGTATACATCCACCACTTAGCTCTAATGTAGAGTAGCAGCTTACATATATCCTAGAAATTTTCTAAATGTACTCAATTTTCATCACGAATTTTTCTTTCACAGTAATGTCTATTATAAATTGTACATAACATCTAAATAAATCTTTTTATACAGAACATATACTCGTGTCCTAAACTCTCATAAACCATACGGTTAAAACTGTATCATGGATTTTTGCTTTGATTGTTATTTTTTCCAGATACACAGTTTATGGCCAGGATAAATAGATCAATAGGTTTCATTTATCAAAATGTTTATTTTATATGCGGGCCCCCAAAAACAGCGCTTTGTTACAGCAAAAGCGTTCTTTATCAAAATGTCAGATGCATTTCATTTAATTCCCGGTTAAAAGCTTATATTTATTATGGAGCGGCTTTGACAAATTTTTAAAGTGGCCTCTTTTTAGAATATAACCATTAGAGTTTTTAACGGTCGAAAACGGAGATATGCTAAATTTATTTCCATTACAACTATTTTTATTGAATTAGTAGAAAAAAGTAACTTAGCATACAAAATCTTTTAGCGACACCTATTTCCAGATTATATATTATATTATATATATGGTGCATGAGTTTACGTGTGTGAGTTTAGCAAAGACTCAAACACGCATTAATAGAATGTCACTACACATCCACTCTCGCCCGCGGCTCTGCTGCAACTGACGTGGTGCGCTTGAGACTGTGTAGATATTGATGTACGTATTACATGTTTATATCTTTATGTAAACATACAAGTTAATAATCACGTATCTTAACCTTTACAATATAGATTAGAAATCTAATAATAAAGTTGTAGACCTAGTTAATATACGTTTTTATTGCCATGAAAAGTTACGGTTTGATCGCCGTGCGAAAACACGGGACAACACTACTTTTATCTAGTCACTGAGTACTTTTATCTAGTCACGAAATTACGGAAAGGTTATATACGTGTCATTGTACCACGATACTCAAGTCAGAGCGGAATAAATACTTATCAGTGTGCGTAGTGCGAGTTTTTTCAACCTACTCGATCGCATTAGCGTAACGCCAATTTGTATGACGCTGCAATAGCGACATCTAGTGATTGCTATACATATTACAAATTTCGCCATACAAATTGCGTTACGCTAACGCGATCGAGTAGGTTAACAAAACTCGCACTACGCACACAGTACTGTTTTCTCTATCCCAACGTGAAAATACAGTATACTAGCACATAGAAACGAACAGAGAGTTATCCATCATTCTAATCTAGATTACCATGAACTAAAAAAATATAACGTATTTCTCGAGTATTCGATCAACTCTGACGTAAATGATTTGGAACACTGATACTATTATATCATCAATATTAAAGTAACAGCCTGTTACTGTTACTTACTGCCGGGAATAAACACCCTTTTTCCGTTTTTGGAAAGAAGTATTGGAGCTAAGACCTACCAATGCGGACTAGTAGGTTACACATATCTCTTAAATTCTCTAAAGACATTCAAGTTTCCTCACGATGATTTCCTTTACCGAAAAGCATATGTTAAATTGCAATTACCAATTGAACACAAATTTTAAAAGAAAACATTGATGCCTGCCCGGGGCTAGAATCTGTGACCTTATAGAAAGAGTAGCTAGCTTTCACCGCTGGGCTATCATAGCTTAACAATAATTTCTTCTTTAGAATTAAATTACATATTAAAAACGTTCTAGCAAATACGTTACTTTTTATCAGTAGGTATATTGTTAGATTATTATTTTTAAATGGAGTATATTTTGTAATTTTTACCTTTCACGAAAAGTGAGATGAGTATTTTAAAAAAGGGAACTTTATTGTTTTTACTTTTTATCTTCCTCCTGCCCTTATCCCACTTAAAGTGGTGGCACAACATGCTATAAACATGTTATAACAAGATTCGGCTAGATATTTTACGATTGGCCGCCTGCCTAATGTTAACTTAACTTAGAAGCCTTTTACGATACCTCGTTTTTTTTTGTAATTGACCATAGGCTGTTAGCCCTAACGGCTTTTACAGCAACACCGGGCTGTAAGAAAGAGGGTGGTCTATTCTATTCAGCCGGATACAACACGGTGGATGTTATTTTTACCTTTTACCAAAATAACGAGAGGAAATAAGGACGTTAGAAAATAATTCAATTACAATATAAGCACACTAAATATGAGATATTTTTATAACGCGATGCGAATCCAATTTCAAAGCGGAAATGCTCCGAGCCAAATGACGTACGCCTTCCAAAGGCGTGTTTGAATAAATAGAAATGGTATATTTCGCGGGAAATATTAATTTTCGTGATGCTGTCACTGGAAAAAACCTAGAAATTGCGAATGAGATTGTGTTGTAAAGGTTTTTACTTTGAGAATATGTTTGTCTATTGGGTATGTGAATATATTTTTATTTGTCTGATTCGCGATAATTATTGCATTATGCTGAGATAACTTGTCATCATAATTCGCCTGACTTTATCCCACTCTAAATGGGGTACACGTTATTCGCTTCCATTCTTCTTTTTTGGCTTTCTTTGTTGCTTCTACATTGATCCTATATTGCTACGGAAGGTCTACTAGGAGTAATCGTATAATTAATAAACATGTACTAACACACACACACAAACACTCTTAGCACATGCATGTATTAATATCTTATTCAACGCATCACATATGTACTAGCTTTGCCATTACATCAGTTTAAAAACACTGTTAAAAAGAGGCTGATACAGAAAGCCTACTATAATCTTGAAGATTATTTGGAAGATAAGAATGTGTGGATATAGCTCTCTTTGAACCTCTACAAGACAGTAACGACTTAATGTAAATAGTATTAAGAATTATATTTTTAAAAGAGCAACCGCCGAGTTTCTTGCTGGCTCTTCTCGGTAGGAACTTTCCGAACCAGCAGTAGAGTTGACGATTCAAAAGCACTTGTTTACAAGTTTATTTGAATAAAGAATATTTTGAATTTGAATTTGAATTTACTATATATACACGTAGCATTAACTGTTATTTTTTTTTGGACACTTACACTTAGCCACTCTACATTAAGCATTATGTATATTATCCATTTTGAGTTTATCGCGGATTATTGCAAAATAATTTTATTATTACTTTTGTATTATGGATCACTGCTAAGTAACGCCTACTTCTATAAATCACTTTTATATTTTATTTACATCACAAAATACCTCAAAATCTCTCTCTATTTAAAGAAAAGAAATACGCTGTCGCATTTATATTGTTAGTATCTATTTTCTAGAAGCTACTAAAATTATAAATTTTTAATATCAAATGTTAAGAATTATAAATATTTCTAAATAAACTTGGTTAATTTCTTAATATCTGTTCAGAAATCCTATTCATTGATATATTTGATTTCCTTTATACGGTCTACTTCAGTTAACGAACGATTTACCTACCCTCCAATTTATATTACGGACCCTAATGTAAAGGTCTCAAACGTTCCCACAATTTCGTTTCATTCGTAAATGAGCTTCAATTACAAAGGGGACATTTGAACGTAATGCGTCCACCAACGACATCTCGCGTCCGAGAGGTCGTTTGTTATCGGACCGCTCCAGACCTGTGGAATTGTTTATCATTAGATTTATCAAAGCCCTTTCGATGTTCCTTTTATTTTTTTATTAAATATTCAAAAGATCTTTTATCTAGCACTACTGATCCAAGTGTTTAATCTTTTACAGAATGTACTCCAAAATATAATAATACATAAACGATTTCATCCCTCCTTTTGTAAAATTGACGGCTTAGGAGGGAAACTTATGAATTGTTGTTGTTTGAATTGTTTCTCTATGGTGTTTTTTTTATCAAATATAACTCAACTGCTCAATTAACAGTGCGTTGTGCAAGATCTTATATGCAAATTTTTTGATGCTTTTCAATTCTGTCTTTCATCGTGGTACAGGGAACCACATATGGATCAGAAAACTGGGCATGACTGAGCGTGTATTCAAGAATCAAAATCCTTTAAAGACGAGGGCTAAAATAGCTATTTTTAAAGGCAAAATAGAAAAAAAGAAATACACATTTATTCACATTTTAACACGTTCCACAGACTGACAAAGATGTCCCTGAAATCTTAGACAATCGCGTGACAGCGACACTTTTCGTAATCCTCGAGGCGCGTATACCATTAGACTTAAGTACGCTTTTTTAATCTGTGTTATCAGTGATGACAGGCACATTTACTTCTTGACATGAGCTTTTACAACCTTCGTATTAGTAGTCTAATTATAAACCTCGTCCTTTGAGGATAAAGAGGCAAGGCTGATTCAACGAATTTTGATTTAACTAAGGTAATGGCACTAGTAATTGATCATGCACCTAATAGTTGACCGTTTTGTATGAAATTTTAAATAATAAGAGTTTTGTTTGTTGTAGCTAATATTAAATTTTAAATATTAAACAATGGACTACAGTTCTGAGCTTGGGCAGTTGTTAATAGATGGCAACAGGTAATTAGAAATTTATTTTTATTACCTACAAACAAAACACTTATTATTTAAATATTCATTTAATTTAAAATTTCATACGAAATGGGAAACATAAAAATAATGATGTTGGGTATCGAACGTATTAAGATTTCTCGAGACTGCCCTTTCCCCGAATAAGCTACGATGACTAGACAGTTTATGGCAAAAATAGTGTTTTATTCCAATATAAATTAAGTATTTTGTAATACCCAAAAACAGGGATAAAACGAGGTTTTTTTTAATAAAACCTGGCTAGATAGATTTTTCTCCCCCAAAACTCCTTATATCCTGAATTTCAGGAAAATCTTTGGAGCCGTTTCTGAGATTCCGAATATATATATATATATATATATATATATATATATATATATATATATATATATATATATATTTTTTTTTTTTTTTTTTTTTTTCTGTCAATACTAGATGGGAGCATTAATCACGTAGTTGTTTCGCTCGCTGCAGATGTTTTCGCTCAATAAGTAAATTCATTGCAATAATTGGAGCATTTCCAAGAACAGTTCAGAGTTGGTTGACAAGTTCTGTAAGAGAATTTCCTTATATTTTATATATTTCGTAAGGTCAGAGTTCTCTTTATACTTTTTATTCGGTTATTTTTAAATAGTTCACGACGAATAAGTTTTTTCTAACCCGGCAAATCCAAAAAAATATTCATATAAAAAAAAATTCATAACCTATGTAATTTTCATTTTCAATATTTATGAGATATGATACTTGTTGAAGATATAAGCAGTGTGGTATCCGGTTGAGTAGAATAGACCAACCTGTTTTTTACCGAGGTACTGTAAAAGGCGACTAAGGTAAGTGGACCCGCCGTGTGGTATCCGGCTGAGTACAGTAGACGACCCTTATTTCTTATCGAGATGTCGTAAAAGGCGACTAAGGTAAGTGGACCCGCCGTGTGGTACCCGGCTGAGTAGAATGGACCACTTTCTTTCTTACTAAGTTGTCGTAAAATACCTAGCCAAATCATGTGACAACATGTTTATAACCCCACTCAGAGTGGGATAAGGGCAGGAGGATTAGGATGATGATACTTGTAAGATATAATAAACTTGTGGAAACAGCAAGTCTAGCATCGCAGATATTTTTTATAAAAACATATATTCAATTTGATAATTCTTAATTTATTAAAGGGCGTTTCCAAAAAAATCGTTACCGTCCACAAACAAAAAAGTATCCGGGACCGAAATAAAATTTTATTACAAAAATAACGTTGTATCGCTTTGTGAAAACAATACTCAATTACTTTGCAAAAATTCAATTTTGTCTGGTTGCGATATGATATTTGAATTTCATTTATTGTTTTCATTTAGTGAACTATTTAATATATGAAATACTCAGTAAGCCCACGGGTTCACACGCGTAGCTAATTAATGTAAAAATTGTATGGTTTATTTATTTATTTTATTTTTAGAAAACACCCACTGTGTGGTATCCGGTTTAGTAGAATAGACCCTCTTTCTTACAGAAGTGTCATAAAATACGACTGAGGTATGTTGACGTCAGGCAGGCGGCCGGTCGTAAAAACACAGCCAAATCATGTGACAGCATGTTTATAACATGTTGTGCCGACCCCACTTAGAGTGGGATAAGGGCAGGAAGATAATGACGATATAATGGTTTTTGCCACAATTTCACACGCGTAGTTCATTTATGTAAAAATTGTATGGTTTATTTATTTATTTTATTTTTGGAACAAAAAATGGTTCTATTACTAAATAAATATTTAAATATAAATGTATCATACATCATTAAAGTTTCCACTAAAGAAGAAGAAGAAGAATAACTTTATACATAAACAAAAATACAAAATGAAAAGAAGACATAGATAACAGACACATTTGAATGTGCAAAGGGCGGTCATATCACGCTGTTGTGATCTCTTCCAGACAACCCTTTGAAAGAGAGGACCTTTACAATTTTAAAGTTGAGTTGAGTTGTTGTTGTTGATTTGAGTTGAGTTTGTTGTTGAGTTGATTTATTTTTTTAAAGAGGAAAAGTTTTGTACGAGTATATATAAATATTATATGTTCCGTTCAAATAGTTAAATATTACTTTACACTACTTCACTACTTTTTTGTTCTCTTTTTCTTACTCTACAAGTGGAGGTTACTCGCTACGATTGACATATTCGCCATCTAGCAAACAATTTGCCACGCAGTTCAAATTCAAATAATTCCATATTCATATTGGCTTTTAAAATCACTTTTGAATCCTCAAATTACAATGACGCTACGACTGATTCGGAAAGGAGTTCTTACCGAGAAGAACCAGCAAATTTAAAAAAAATAAATATTTCAATAATATATACTCGTAATTGTTCACAAATCAAAAACTACAATATAATCTAGTGCGTAGCTAGTCGCAATTTAAATCCATGCTTTCATATTATTAACATGGTCTCCAACAGTATAATAAGTTTTATAAATAAATGTCTTCTTATTTGCTTTTTTGATTTTGTGTAAAGGCAAGTCCAAAATAGATTGGGGAATTTCATTATTTCCACACAGTTCACTTCGTTTTCATCATCGTCCTGTCCTTATCCCACACTAAGTGAGGTTGACACAACATGTTAGAAACATATTGTCACATGACTTGGCTATTTGTTTTACAACTGGCCGCCTGCCTGACATCAACTTACCTTAGTAGTATTTTACGACACCTCGCTAAGAAACAGGGTGGTCTATTCTACTCAGCCGGATTCCACACGTTGCGTCAACTTACCTTAGTCACCTTATCCTTCTTAAAACATCATTCTCCTGCCTTTATCCTTCTCTAAGTGGGGTTGACAGAACATGTTTTGAATATGTTGTTACCTGTTTTGGCTACCGGCCGCATGCCTGACGTCAACTTAGCATAGTCACCTTTTACGACACCTCAGTAAGAAACGAGGGAGGTCTATTCTACTCAGCCGGATACCACACGGCGGGTAGTTTTACCTTAGTCGCCTTTTACGACAACTCGGTAAGAAATGAGGTTGATCTATTCTAATCAGCTGGATACGACACGGATGTCCCTTTTAAATGTAACTGTCAATATATAGACAAACAGTCGTTGAATTTAAATGAAAACAAGACCTCACAAGATGCGCCAAATGAAATTAGTCGCCCTCGTTCTGGTCTGTGTAAATGTTAATTCTGCATTTAGCTTAATTTGCATTTTCAAAGTCTTAGTCAATTAAGTTTCGTTTAGCATAATCATTCTCTGAGCTAGCGCTTTCTCTGTATTCAACAAGAGTTATATTAACACAAATTCAACGCTATTACATGTGAAATAACACTTTAAAGTACAAATTTGATTATATCAATCCGTTTTGCTTAACATCAAAGAGAATCTATAAAAGTAAAAAAAGTAAAGTAGCGGCCTGTTATTATCCCACTGCTGGGAATAGGCCTCTTCTCTCCGTTATAAGAGAGAAGGATTGGAGCTAAGACCTACCACGCTGCTCCAATGCGGATTGGTAGGTTACACATATCTCCAGAATTCTCTAGAGTAATGCAGGTTTCCTCACGATGTTTTCCTTCACCGAAAAGCGTGTGATAAATTGCAATTATCAATTAGACACATAAGTTTTAATAGAAAAACTCATTGGTGTCTGCCCGGGTTTGAACCCATGATCGTCTCTAGAGATTCACACGGTCGCACCGCTAGGCCATCACAGCTTAGAGAGATCGATAGAGAATCTATACTAATACATAAAGCTGAAGAATTTGTTTGTTTGCTTGTTTGAATGCGCTAATCTCAGGAACTACTCGAACGATTTGAAAAATTATTTCAGTGTAAGATAGTCCATATATTGAGAAAGGCTATAAGGCATATAACACTTTACGATGAATAGGAGAGAAGCAGCAATAAAAAATATTACGAAAAAGACAAAATGTTTTCTTGCGTGCGCTAAGTAAACGGTGAAAGTTATTCAAAAATTATATATTACAAAATTGTTCCCCTCTTAAAGTTCTAAATTGAATGTAAGTTTATTTATATATTTATCAACATATAGTTTATTGTTTTGTTTAATAGTGTTTTGTTGTTGTTATTTATTAATTTTAATGTACCTATACTACGTTTCTTTTAGTTTTCCAACCACCAAGGGTCGCTGGCAGAGATCTCTTATAGAGATAAGTTATCCTTTGTACTTGTTTTTCATTTAAATGTATTTTTGTATGTTTTCTTTAATGGTACATAAATAAATAAATTAATAAATAAATAAATAAATAAATAAAAGTCCAGGACAGCTTATGCCTAGCTTTTAAGGTTTATTAACCATTTTTATGGTTATCAAAATACTATATTACGGTTTTAATCTTTCCACGCGGGCGGAGCCGCTGGCAATTACTAGTTGTTAAATAAACCGAAACTACTAACTTCATAGATCCTATCCTACTAATATTATAAATACGAAAGTTTGTGAGTATGGATGTATGTTTTTTTTACTCTTTCACGAGGAATCCGTTGAACCCATGTCGATGAAATTTGGTCCAATTGTTCTTTATACACCGGGTTAACAATTTGGCTATATTAAGCCTAATTCTACACACTAATTGTAATGTACGTAACTTAAGTGAGTATTAAGTAACACATGACACGTATTAAGTACTAACTTTGGGGACTAATGACCGTGTGTGTAAGCGTATATTTATTTATATCCCATAAATTGAGGCCTTCCTATTCCCTACTCTATTATAATAACTCTATGCTTATTTTACCTCGTTGCATTGAATCTTGGAAACAGCACTAACTATTTGCTTGAAAATCGGCATGTAGGGGATTTTGGGGGGAAAAATTCTATCTAGCTAGGTTTAATTAAAAAAATGTCTTTTTATCCCTGTTTTCAGGAAAATTCTAAAATTTACGTTGAATTCAAAAGACAATTTTCGCTGTTAAACATACAGTCATGGTAGCTCTTTTGGGGAAATAACGGTCTAGAGAGGTGAAAATACCTAGGTTCGAGCCCAACTATTTTTTCTTTTTTTTTTCAATTTTTTTTTTTACTTTTTTGATCTTTTGAAAAATTACCGTTCAAGCTAATGATAATATTATCGTGAAACCATATGTTACGCACGTCAAATAAAGCGGCGTTTCATTTAGTCGGACTGATTTATGGTCTTTCTCATACCTTGACATTTATATTTGCAATTGCAATATCGTTGAAATATATTTAAAAAATAAATTTTTGGGATTTTAATGTCTATTATTAGTCAAATGCACTGAAAAATATGAACCCCATTAATTAAACAAAAAATTAGCCGTGTCTGTATATATATATATATATATATATATATATATATATATATATATATATATATATATATACATATATACAAGATAGATAGATGACGCTTTTCCCTGTCATCCTATACCTGTAGAATTAGCAAGATTTCTGTAGTCTTTATGTTAATCCGGTGTATAAGGAATAATTCTGCCAATATCATCGATACGGGTTCAACGTATTCTCCATGAAAGAGTAACAAACATACTCACAAACTTTTGCATTTATAATATTAGTAGGAAGTAAATAACATTCATTAATTCAAATTCAAATACAAAATATTCCTTATTCATGTGAACTGTTTCCAGTACTTTTGAATCTTGATAGTGAACGTATATAGTGCTTGTGTATCGTGGTGGCGGTGGTGGAGGTTTGTGCATGTGTTTTTTACGACTCCTGCATGTATCAGGTATGATAACCGATTGTCCACTCTACATTTAGCATTATATATATTTTCTATTTTACTTCATCGCGGATTATAGCAAAATAATTAATTTTATTATTACTTTTGTATTATGGATCTCCGCAAAGTAACGCCTAATTCTATAAATTACATACATACAAACATAATCACATAGTTCTTAACGCCAGATGAAAAATTCAATTAGTGCAAATCGGAAAATACCGTATGCATCGGGTAAGGGAATAATATCACGTCTCTGTGTAAAACGCCTTTGCATGCTAATGAGACTTCTATTGGTTTAACCTGAATGCACTACGTTATTTTTGAATAAAAATCAATTGTAAAAAAAATCACCATTTTTCACCATTAGATGATAAGAATGCGTGCATATAGCTACTCTTCGACCCTGTACAAGACAGTAATGACTAGTAGTAATAAAAATTATAATTTGAAAAGGGCACACACCTACTTTGTTGCTGGCTCTTCTCGGTAGAAATAGCTTTCCGAAGTAATAGTAGAGTCGACAATTCAAAAGCACACTTACAAGTTTACTTGAATTGTTTGAATTTGAATTTGAATAAAAAAAGTATGTAGCGACCTGTTACTATGCCACTGCTGAGAATAGACCTCTTCTCTTTCTAGCTTTGGAGTAGGTCTTACCTACCACGCTGCTCCAATTCGGATTGGTAGGTTACACATATCCCAAGAAATTCTCTAGAGATATGCAGGTTTCCTCACGACGTTTTCCTTCATCGAAAAGCGTGTGATAAATTGCAATTATCGATTAGACACATAAGTTTTAATAGAAAAACTCATTGGTGTCTGCCCGAGTTTGAACCCGTGACCTCCTCGAAAGAGTCGCACGGTGTTACCGCTGGGCTACCACAGCTTATTGAAACAGCTGTTTGAATGACATCCCAATCCTTAGTGACTAATTTCAGTATACATAATTTCTTATGTACATGGTGAAATTTTAAATAGAAAAACGAAGTTGTAATACTATTAAAATATAGTGTACAAAATTTCCTTTTTAATCCAATAAAGACGCAGATAAACCCATCGCATGTTACGGTGAATATTTAATACAGATATGATAAAGTTCCCCAAAAGAATAATTTTATTTCACTCGACGTATGATCAGCAAAAAAAGAATATTATTCGCGTGTCAGTTTAGTTTACGTATTCAATATATTTACCACCCATTCGCCCCCATTTCGCGCTCGTGATATTAATGTTTTTATTTATTGATACCCCACTGAGAAAATTGTAGCTGTAAATGAAATTTGTTCGCTGAGAGCGCGTATTGGAAACTTTTGTAAAACCGCGTCCGCGTAAAAATATATAAAGCTGAAGAGTTTGTTTTTTTGTTTGTTTGATTGATTGATTGCTTGAACGCGCTAATCTCAGTAACTACTGGACCGATTTGAAGAATTCTTTCACTGTAAGATAGTCTATTTTTCGAGGAAGGCTATAGGCTACATAATCACGCTAAGATGAATAAAAGAAGAGCAGCGATAAAAAATAGTACGAAAACGAAAAAAATTAAAGCTTTCCTGGCGTGCGCTGCGTAAACGGTAATAGTTATTCAAAAATCATGTATCACAAAATTGTTCCCCTCTAAAAGTTCTAAATAAAAGTCCGCGACAGCATACATCTAGCTTTTAAGGTTGACCCACTTTAACCATTTTTATGGTTATCAAAAGACTATATTAAGGTTTTAATTTAAAATTATTTTGCTCTAATCAGCGTTTTTAAGAGAATACATGCAATGCTAAGTCTATGAAGCAGATAACAATCACATACCACATACATGCAGGACAAGCCGCCACACGTATCACAAGACGCCGCCAACACCAACACTCCATACAAGCACTACACACACTCACTACCACGACCTCAATCGAACATCAACAAAAAGTTAGGCTACTCCTCCAGAACTTTAGAAAGTCGATTCTGAGTTTCAGTTTACGTTATTATAAAAAAATTCTGATTATATGTAAAATAAGATCTGTTTTTGTCATTCATTATGTTAAAAAAACACTAATGTACACTTATAAAACTTAATAAGTGTGCTTTAGTTAGCTGTACCTTCTTATTTAAACCATAGAAGTACTACTAGTGGACATAGGCTCATAGAAACTCCACATGACATGACCTCGTGTTTTTTGGATTCAGCTGCTCCTCGCGACCTTTATGAGTTTGTAAAACCACCTTTTAGGGGTTTATTAACGCTAAATTTTCCAGTGTTAATCCGATTAATCCAAATCCGTTAATCCGAAGTCCGATTTCCAATGTTGTTTCTGCCCATTGCCACTTCAGTTTTGCGATGCGCACAAAAACGATACCCAGAATGAAATAGTATAATTTTAATTAAATTTATTCCATATTTATTCCTATAAGCTCTCCAAAGGGTGAACAATTGCTGGAAGGGTATTTTTAATCAAGAATTTTTCCAAACCGCGAACGACTAAACACAAGTTGCCCATTAAATAAATCACGGGAATAAAAACGAGTCGTATTTTATTTGGATTAAATATTCGTGTCCGATGGTTAACAATAAAATGAATTTCAATTGTCTTTTTTGCTGTAACGGCAAAGCAAAAATTGATTGCGGAATTTCATTATAGAATCTTATACCCAAACCCACAAACGACTTACGTACTTTTGCAAGGCGCAAATCAGGAGCTGCAAGCTTATGTCGGTTCCTACTTAGTGTATTATATAAATCGCTATTTTTTATACTAATGTATATAAAAAATATTAATTACACAAGATACGTGTGACATAGATGCAAGTAATGATAATGCAAAGATAATGCAAGTAAAAAAAGGGCGAACAAACGTATGACAGTAAAAATATTTTGTAAACTTAATAATTAATCTATCTCTTTAATATTTAAATGATTTTATCTTGTATATATATATATTTGTCTGAGTTGCGAGAACGGCTCCAATGATTTTCATGAAATTCAGCTTGTAAGGGGTTTTAGGGAAAATAAACGATCTAGCTAGGTTTTATGTAACCAAATGTCGTTTTATTCCTGTGGTCGGGCACTGAAAAAACTGCTATAATTTTATGAAAAAGCAAAATGCAAAGGATCATTACGCTGTCACTTGCAAGTAATGATAGCTCAATTGGGTAACGGGCTGTCCCAAATTCTGAATACTAGGATCTTTCCCACAAAAAAAAAATTAGTAAAAATGTACCTTATTACTAATTGATTACGAAATATGTTGGTGATTGTGTTAAGTCTCTTTTCTATCAATGTCATGTAACAATAAATGTTAAAGTCGATTACCTATTCCCAGATTTATGTTCTTGACATGCAGAGCGAGGTGGCTTTTATGAATCTCCTCAATCTTTATAAAGTCGGATTTAAAGTCACTTCTGTGGCACATTTCGAACGTGCAGCAGAATTGACATTCACATTTCCTTGAGATGTTTTCCTTTCCGTGAAACGGTGTGAACACAATTTTATGTAGGTGAAACGAGCTTTTGGATTTGGTGCAATACTTTTCAAGAAACCGCAAACGCTTGGATGCGAATGAATAATTTTCTTCAATATTATTGAAAAACGTTTGAACATATAGATACAAAAAATAATCGTTATATTTTGCTATAACCCGAGATAAAGTATGATTTGTCTCCTTTTATTAATATTAATAATTGTACCTAACTACCTACGCTGTACTCGCCTTAAAAAGTGTTTTACCTAGAACTTGCCTTATGAAAAAGTGTATTGGTATGTGTAAAATGATATTGGCTTGTCATAATAAATAAATAAAGCAAAGAAGAAGTATATATCATTAAATGTAGAGTGAACTATCTGTTTTCATATCTAATAAATGCAGCATCACCACCACAATATATAAGCATTAAACACATTCACTATCACAATCTCAACGAACGTTTCGCACCGCCACCGATCATCAAGAGACTTTACGACAAAATAGCAAAACGACGCATCATCCAAGTAAGTATAATTAATTATACATTAATTAAGTAACCTCCAACATTTATTTGGCCTCTGAACACGTGTAACTAGAAACTAGCACTGCACAAATTCAACAGAAATTTCTCATCGATTTTAAAATCTACTTGAAATTAGATTCGCTCGATTACAAAGTTTTCATCGGAGGAGACACTCATTTTGAGCTAATTTAGAAAAGATCCCTTTCTTAATTGCTCCGAACATAATTTGAACTTAAGATTGCATTCGAATTTCAAAATGTTCGAGGGTTCTTCGAAATTGCTTATTTGAAATGCAGATATTTGTTAATATCGTAGGATTTGAATCGTGAGTAAAAAGTGCTTAAATAAATATCTATAATGACTTAATAAATCTTTCTGTCATGTTTTTATGGCGAAACTGATAGATCTTGTTCTAAAAGGCGAGTTAAAATATTTATCGTCAATTTGAAAATAACAACAATTCTTTAATATATAATAGGATAAAAATAATTCGGTCGTGAAATAGAGGGAGAGTGAAGATAGGGTTTGTAACTGAGTGGGGTAGAAACTTTGAATAGCGGCGTTTTCGGTATAGAAGTTGTTCTCTTTCAAACATGTTTGATCAACAATACATTATATGACTCATATATTGTTTATCGGACGTGTACAATATGTGTTCCATATAATTTTTTTTTTTCAAAAATCTTTCGATTAACTCAGAGGATCTTGAGAAAGATGATGGCAGTCGAAGCATTTTTTTAACTATCAGTGACAGTTTTGTTTGGAGTCGAAATCGAAACCAGACTGAGCCACAGCAACGCGTGGTCGCCCTATTTATAATTAAAATACCGTCAGAAAATATGACGCATTTAAAGCTGGAATTACCTATAAAATCACGCCCTTGTCGTAACTTAAAGGCTAAATGATTAACTGTTACAATACAATGCGACATAATTCGGCACTGGTTTATTGTTGCGTCAAAGGCCAATAAAACTTACAGCATGCGACAAAAAAGCGATAGAAAATTATCCTAGCAGTTTTATAAGGGCTGTGTGTGTGTGTGTGTGTGTGTGTGAGAGAGTGTGAGTGTGAATGTGTGAGTGTGTGTGATGTAAAGATGTCTTGTGTGTGATTTGGTGATCGCACGACCTAACCAGTTTAAATAACATTGCGTTTAACTGTGTCTAAACCTGAAATTTAGTAAATTAACTTATTTAGTAACTTTTTTATATGCTTAAATGTTAATGTATAGAATTGGCTATACTCACGTCTTATTCTATCGGGTTAGCCCGACTAGTTTCGAACCCATCCGGGCACTTGTTCATGAGCTCTTTACACGACGTTATGCGTTATTTTGATTATATAAAATAAGACGTGAGTATAGCCGGTTCTATACATGAACTATGAGTACTACTCACGACAGTTTAAATTTAAAAATGCTTAAATGTTTCTTTTACTGCTGTGCTTAATTTGTTTTAGCAATATCTTTTACGATAAGGTATCCCTCTTTTCTTACCGAGGTGTCGTAAAAGGCGACTAAGGTAAGTCGACCCGCCGTGTGGTATCCGGCTGAGTAGAATAGACCACCCTCATTTCTTACCGAGGTGTCGTAAAAGGCGACTAAGGTAAGTTGACTCACCGTGTGGTATCCGGTTAAGTAGAATAGACCACCCTCTTTCTTATCGAGGTGTCGTAAAATACGACTGAGATAAGTTGACGTCAGGGAGGCGGCCGGTCGTAAAATACGTAGCCAAATCATATGACAACATGTTTATAACATGTTGTGCTGACCCCACTCAGAGTGGGATAAGGGCAGGAAGATGATGATGATGATGATGATATCAATATCTTTAAATTATATTTTCTTTATTTCTGGCATATTTTCTACATAGTTTGGCTTTTTCTGACTATAACACTTTGAAGGCATTTATATGAATTTTAAAGTATATATAATTGTGAACGCAATAAATGTATATTGTAAGTGTACTTTGAACAAAATAATAGTGTTAGGATCCAAAGTAGGATTTATAAAAAGATAACAAAATTAATACATTTGTAACCAAACAAACAAAATGGCTGACGTGAACAGGTTAAAATAACAGAGCTTTCGCACGCAAGTACCGATCGTAAAAGAGACCTCTGTTCTTGACCTGACCACATTTATACTCTAGATGAGAGGGAATTATGAAGTGTTGCTAGCAACAATAAATTAAAACACTGATTAAAAATGTTGCTGTCTACAATAGTATATCTATAGGCGATCATATCGCATGATAAAACTTATCTGCGTATATAGTATTCCAAGTGAGAAAAGTTGAATTTAAATTGAAATCCAATCGTCAATAAGAAAATAAAATCATGCACGCTTTCAATTGAGTGGAAAACTCTCCACTCTATTTCCAGCACAGTAATTCAAGTGTGTTCATACGAGCAACAATAGAAGCATATCATATTTCCCGCGTCATATCTATTTCAACGGGGACACGAAAGGTTTCATTTCTACTTGCCCAACGAAGTTATGCACGCGATAAATGAAGCCTTTTATATGTTATAAAAGTAAACGCTACTTTTTGGAAGTTGATAGTAATTCAGTCATTATTTTCAAAACTATAGGTATATTATAATTCTGTACTGTATCCGGCTGAGTAGAATAAACAACCCGCATTTAGTACCGAGGTGTAAAAGGCGATTAAGGTAAGTCGACCCACCGTGTGGTATCTGGCTGAGTAGAATAGACTCTTTCTTATCGAGGTCTCGTAAAATACGATTAAGGTAATTTAACGTCAGGCACGCGGTCGGTCGTATAATACTTAGCCAAATCATCTGAAAACATGTTTATAACATGTTGTGCCGACCCCACTTAGAGTGGGATAAGGGTAAGAGGAGGATGACGATAATTATTATGTATCCAAATCTGACGTTGATTTAAAAAATCCACCACGACCCTTTTATACAAATATAAATATATATGGGACAAGTGGACATGGGAATTACAGAATTTTGTTACTTTAGTGGAATAAATAAAAAAATAAATTAATATATGGGACACTTACACACACGGTCATCCGTCCCCAAAGTAAGTAACTTAATACTTGTGTTATGGTAGACAGATAACTGGTGAATATATACTTATATAATTTTTAAATACCTACATACTGAAATACAAATATACTTTAATTTTATCATGATAATATAGTGAAAAAAAAAGTTGTATTTCGTTATACCTCGCTTGGATAAAATTTTCGGCCACCCAATTTTTTAACCTACATGTAAGCTCGGAATACAATCTTCATTTGTACCAAATTTCATTACTATTGATAGAACGGTTGACTTGGAAGCGTAACAGACAAACACATATAAACAGAGTTTAGGACTTATAAAACGACAATGGATGTATGGATATAAGGCACTTTATAACATCGTATCACAGTCGCAAGGTATAAATTATAAAGAAATCTGAACGATTCATTTTGAAAGTGACTAGCAAAACTTGGCACGTCGCAACTTTGACGATTAGGCCATTTTACGATGTGACGGGAGCTTAAATCTTTTTAATCCCACCTTTTATAACTTCACTGCGATAATGTTTAATTTCACACTCCAAAATTTCCAAATATAATTTGATCTCTTATACTTTGGTATTATTATATTCAGAAGCTATATAATAGATTTATTTCAAATTTAATTCTTTTTTTATTATGTCTGTACAAAAAGTTCAGGAAATTTTGAGCAGAGAGCCTTTTTATATTATTTTAGAAACAAGAATTGTAGTTTATCCTCTTACTTAGTAGAAGAATGTTATTTTTTTATTTATTTATTTATTATTATAGTATCAATTACACACAAGAAATAATTATGATTCAGCAGAGACTAAACAAATACACAGATTCTTTGTTGATGATTCTTAAGTTACCTATTACATTAAACTTACTATGGAAGCAAACTGACGTCTGAATTAGGACTCCCTGTATTTCAGGTCGCCAGAGACTTCCCCCCATTTTTTTTAACTATAGAATTGTTCAAAGTAAAGTCATTTTTAACAAATAATTTTATTGTTACCGTAAGCGTACAATCTACCCAGAAGAGCTAGTAAGAAACTTGGCGGTTATATTTCACGCGCTTAGTATTAAAGTGACCTAATTCAAAATTAGACTTAATTGAGTTAGATACATTGTTATCCCCATTTAAATGCCGCCTATGACATCACGTTACGAACCATTAAAAATATAAAAGTAAAGTAAGTAAGTAGCGGCCTGTTACTATCCCACTGCTGAGAATAGGCCTCTTCTCTCCGTTTTTGGAGAGAAGGTTTGGAGCTAAGACCTACCACGCTGCTCCAGTGCGGATTGGTAGGTTACACATATCTCCAGAATTCTCTAGATATATGCAGGTTTCCTCACGATGTTTTCCTTCACCGAAAAGCGTGTGATAAATTGCAATTATCAATTAGACACATCGGTTTTAACAGAAAAACTCATTGGTGTCTGCCCGGGTTTGAACCCGTGACGTCCTCGAAAGAGTCGCACGGTGTTACCGCTGGGCTACCACAGCTACATTATTAAAAATATATGTATTTATATTTAAAATGTCTTTATATTTAAAAAGTTATGTGAAAGAGACCTTTGACACTTACATTTTTTGCAGGCGCTACGCTGCTCTTTATTAGAATTTCCCACAATTTTTTTTTTAAACTAGGTCACTTTAATACTAAGCGTGCGACATAAGTATCTTAAAGAAAAAAAATTAAATTACACGATAATTTAATATTCCACATATCACTTTATTTTTGGTTATAATTTTGTCATAAAAACTAACTACTAAACATACTTTTTGGATTTTTTTTTCAGAATAACTAATGAAATAATAAAACAGTGATTATCTCTAGTAATATATAGCATAATATACGTGCAAATTAAAAAAAAAAAATTATTAATAAAAAAATTTAAAATTAATAAAAAAATTACTAAATAATAATACTACAATTTCCCGCGACTTCCTCTGAACTTGATTACCAAAATAAAAAACAAAAAGCCTATGTCACTCACCCTTTATTTCTACATTTTAATATTACTTAAATAAGGTAACCTTTATATGTAAAGATAAAAGGCAATAAAGACATCAATCCACGAAGGGTGGCTGTAGAATTTTCTCGCATGAAACGTTTTATTCGAACCACGAAACTGTCATTCCCATTTCTCGTCACGCAAAACGGCTCGTGGATTTTACACGGCAATATTGGCGAAACCTGACACTGTAAAGTGTTAGAAGAAATTTAAACAGAGTAGAAAATCTAGAAACAAATTGATGTGGCTTACAGTTTTGAGGATATAAAAAGGGGTGTAGGTTGTCAGATAAATTCCTGCCAAGACTCGAATACTCTTGTGTATTATATAAACATACGAGTCAAATCGCGTTATAATCGAATTACATTTATACAAGGTTCGACGTTTCGGCAGAGCTGCATCCACTGTGGTCACGAACTGACTGGAGCGCCGCGGCGTCTTCGTTTCCGAGTACTACAGTCATTATTTTGTTTATCTACCCTCACTTGAAACTCAAAATCCATGTAAAGTTTGTTGCACACCACACTTATATTATCCGCACCCGATATAGCTTGCAACGATTTTTTCCGCGAGTTATATTTATTGATCACTGGATCCCAAGTCGTTGACAATCTGAAGCCCTCTTCTAACGCGATGTGACCCATATGTTTATATAATAATCAGTATCAATCAGTTTAAAATCTACTCTTGTGTAATTGACGAACGAACTAGTTCGAAAGAATCACTCCCACAGACGAACTATGGGAATCAAATCCCATATTTCTCGCTCCGTAGTTCGTATCTCATGACTCCTGACAGAATCAGTATAGGTGATGTCAGCCAAACTAATGTTGTCTCGCTCACGCTCACAAGGAATAGTATTTGCCGCTCGCTCGTTGAATTTCATTCTGTGGATTGCATATTAACGGTTGCAATTGCCATTATCATTTTTAAAATAAAATATGTATGTTGATTATTGATCATCTTCGTTTGAATATTTTTATATATTTGTCAAGGATATATCAGATATACTTACTTTCAAAACTGAATAAAAATATATTAGGGTATTCTAAACACCTAACAATAAACGTATTTATTTACATAAAAAATATTTATTTCTAGAATTTTAATTTATAGGTTTCGAACGAACGAACTGCCTTACAATAATATGAAGCAGATCGTTCGCTTCTTTTAAATCTGCAACTGCGGCAAAGAGTGAAGAGCTGGGACCGATACGCGAGTCACGAACTAAGCAACTAAAAGAGTGAACTAGTTCGTCGGAGCGCGAATCAAGTGACTCAATCCTTGGCTGCGAACTGCTACGCCCAAGATTAGACTCGAGTGACAATATGCCTTTATATGTAGGACGTGTACTAAATGTTGCCGTTGCCGTATGCTGGCGGTGCGATTCGTGCTCTAAATTATTTATACTTGTGTGCAACGCAATCTTTATAGAGGAAGGAGGGCCCAGTGAGATAGCAAAAGGCCGTTACTTACGTTTTTCTCCTCAACGCTCAATCCAAAAACTTGAACAGATATTTCTATTCAAGTTTTATAAATATTTTTAACACATTTATAACTTGAATAGATATTTCTATTCAAGTTTTATAAGTTTTTTAAATATACATTTATATCGCGGATTATAGCAAAATAATATTCTCATTAGTATTAAATATATACATTGTAAACATTTCACTCATCAAAATACCACATCACTCAGACATGACAGTTTAATGTACACAAAAGAAGAATTCATTCAAATAAACGAATTTCCCAGTTTCACAAGGTAAAATAATTTTATTTAAAATCGCCTAGCTGTCGCGTAACTGAATCTACGTAAAGTAAATTTTAAATTTTCCGGCACGAAATATTTTATTCCCGCCGCAATTTTACCTTCTACATATATCATACCATGATTATAATATGATTTCAACTAGTAAATTAAACATGCTTTCTTGTTTATTCACAAAAGCATGTTACCTTTAGCTTGACAGTACATAAGTGTCGAAATCCATCCTTAAATAACTGCTCGTGTGAAAATATAATTAGAGAGAATAGCGTAAAATACCTTGGTGTTATTATCGATCAACACCTCACCTGGCGTCAACATATAGATAGTATTGCTGACAGAACAAGGAAACTCATATGGGTGTTTAAAAAACTCAGACATGTTGCAAATGTAAAGACGCTTTTCACCACTTACAAGGCTCTTGCACAGTCAGTATTTAGTTACTGCATAACAGTCTGGGGCGGTGCTGCAAAGACACATTTAATAACTTTGGAAAGAGCTCAAAGATTGCTGCTAAAGTTGATGTTTTTCAAACCAATCCGCTACTCAACATTTGAATTGTATACTTCTCAAAAATTATTGACCATTCGCCAAATATACATACTAAATTGTACTTTAAGATCTCACCGACACTTACCCTTTACTTCTAAACAAACAAATCGCCGAGGCGCCAGTATTTGTCAACTCCCACCGTGTAGAACAAAATTTAAACAAATACAGTATGATTTCTTATCATCATTAATATATAGGAAATTTAACCAAAAGAATAATATTTACCCCCTAAAATTGAATGAAGTAAAACGTACAATTACAGATTATCTGCTAACATTAAACTATGATGAAACGGAGCAAATATTAACTATCTACATAATATGATAAATTTAAATATAATAAACACACACACACACACACACACACAAGCACTTACACGCAACATACATTCACACAAACAAACACACATGCACGAACATTAATATAAGTGTATAGAATATATTTAAAGTATAAAAATGAAAACAATGTAATTTAATGTTAAGTTAATTGTTCATTTGTTATGTTTATTGATGAAATACTTGTCTTGGTGGATGAGCGGGGCACCCAGCAATACGGGTTACCACCTAGTGTAGGGGCCCTTGCTATTAGTGTATAATGAAATTTTGTATCAATAAATTATTTTCATTTCAAAAAAAAAAAAAAAAATTGTATAGCTACATAAAGAAATAAGAATTGTAAAGTTGTCGTTAGGTAGATTTATGAAATCCCGAGTAGATGCATTTTATTCACACTAAAACAATATTTTATTAATTTATTAAATTATTTTATTGTATAAAATTGAGTTGTACTAGATATATATTGTATTAGTGATAGCCGTTACTAAAATATTTTGAGGTCATCGGTATAAAGGAAAAATTATTTTTTAATTTGATATCATTAATAAATATCAAAAAGAGCAGTGGACCAAGATGGAAGCCCTGAGGAACTCCGGATGTTACTTTAATAGCTGGAAAGTAAAAACCACTAATTGTAACAATTTGTGATCTAGTCATAATATAGGATATTATCCATCTTAATAAATCACCGTGGACCCCGTAACTTCCAAGTTTTTGGAAGAGTAAGTGATGATTGACTCTATCGAAGGCTATTTGAAAATCAGCATATAATACTACTTACTACTTTTGCTGTGTGGTCTTGGGCGGCTAAAATAGAAAACCCACACTTCTTACCGAGATGTTGTAAACCGACTATGGTAAGTTGACCCGCCCGCGCCGTGTGGTATCCGGCTAAGTAGAATACCACTCTCATTCTTACCGAGGTGTTGACGTCAGGCAGGCCGCCGGTCGTAAAATACCTAATAGCCAAATCATGTTACAACATGTTTATAACATGTTGTGCCGACCCCACTTGGAGTAAGATAAGGGCAAGTGAATGAATGTACGTCAACTTGTTTCTTATTATAAATAAATACTATCCGCTAAGAAGTTAACATACTCAAGATATTAACTCAAACATTATTAATACGTTAAAAATAAGGGTAGAATTACATTTACAGTTTAACTGCGTTAAAAATACGGGAATGCTCAACGTAAAAGCATTTCAAATTACCAGTATAAAACTTTTTATTCGCACCGCAACTTCGCTATTCATATTACTCGTAAAGGAGCACTTGTAGATATGAGACTTTACCTTAAAGATTAAAATACACCTCAGTAAGAAATAAGGGTAGTCTATTCTACTCACCCGGATACCACACGGAGGGTTAACTTACCTTGGTCACTATTTACGACACCTCGGTAAGAAATGAGAGTGGTCTATTCCACTCAGTCGGATAACACACTCAAAACGTCAACTTACCTCAGTAATCCTTTACGACACCTCGTTAAAAAAAAACGGGAAAAACTTTTTTTCCCGTTTTTAGTTAGTGCTCTTTTCTAATCAGCCGCATACCACAAATATGAGATTAGAAAAATATTTGTTAATTTTTATTGTTAGAAATAATGAAAAGGCAACTAATAAGTTGAATAGCGACTAAATAACTGATATTATAAATAGAAATTAATTGTACATTCCACTGTAAATTGTGGATGTTAATTTCATTTATTATACAATAATAATTAATATTTGTTAATGAAACTGAACGCCCGGGTGATGATAATATTTGTTATAGTAAATTACATTCGCAATTATTGTTGACAAAATTTAATTTTCAATTTGCGGTTACTATTTGTAGTACACTGTATCCAAAGAATCAGCCAAATGAGGTAGACTTGTGTAGGATTCAATATAGATCGCCTTCTCTTTAAATAGTTTTTTATCTTCGGTAAGAAATACTTTTGTCACGTGTTATGTAAATTTTTTTGTAGCTTTAGAATACCTTGCACATCCATATAATTTGAGTTCTATACATACATATTTTTAGAACAAATCGATCGGACTTAAGTCAAACTTCTTATTTTAAATGCAAAAATGTGTTGATGTATAATTATAGTTGCATCATTACCAAGAGCGCTTGTCAACCCTTTCAAGTAAAAGGCGTACTCGAATGGTTTTAAAATACTTTTAATGCGGTTTTACAATATTATAGATACTGCGAAAAATTGATTATTTTGCCAATTTTGACTTTAAATATTTAAAAACGGTATGTTGAGGTTCCGTTTCTACGTATCACGCAAAATTGCTTGAACACTCTTTGAAGGAATCTTTCAATTTTTTATGTCTTAAAGCTTAATTTCTTAAATATACATGCTACAATGATTCTATTTTCAAAGAAAATGCACACGTACTATTCGGTAATTGCTAAAATATTTACAGGGATACCTTATTAATCATTATCAATTTAAAACATTAGTTATTTTAAGTTTTTGCGTTTAAAATTTTGATCCCTTTACACCATATAATTTAATTTCTTAGAAGTTATCGTTCGAATATTAATCAATGGCAGGATTCACTCAAGGCATTTATGTTCTTGCACTTATAAGAAGTTTACGTGATAATTCAAAATACTTGTAACTTGAACCTGGTCGACTAGGATATTGATTTTTTTGGCCCGCCAACTCGCTCAGTGTGGACCAGCACGAAAGTTTTTCACTTCAGCACTTCATATTTTATTAATACCCACGAACGTACATTCCCAAGGGTAACTTTATTATGAATCTCGTGTTGAAAAAATTGTATTTCACATTTATGTCACTTTAGTTTGTTTTTTTCTGTACACGTTCTCACAAATTTATTGTTGAGAAAAATTCGTAAGTATTTTCACGTTTGTGACTCTTTTTATTTACGAAAATATATGATAATTTATTTGTATATAGATGTCGACGTTTTAAAGCAGAGCAAATTAGTAAATGACTGATTACTTGGATTTTTTTTCGGGACAACTACATACAGTGTTCTCCGTCTCCAAAGTAAATAACTTAATACTTGTAGTATGGATGACAGAGACAGAAATATCATCATCCTTTTGGTCTTATACTACTCTAAGTGGGGTCGGCACAACATGTTTTCACATGATTCGGCTAGGTATTTTACGACCGGCCGCCTGCCTGACGTCAACTTACTATAGTTACCTTTTACAACACCTCAGTAAGAAAGAGGTTGGTCTATTTTACTCAGCCGGATACCACACGGCGAATCAACTTACCTCAGTCACCTTTTACGAAACCTCGGTTGGAAATGAGGGTGATCTATCAAACTCAGACGGATACCACACGGGCCAATAAGTTAAATAAACCCAGCTATAATTCAGGGACGGTAAAAATTATACAAGTTGACGCGAGCAAAGTCGCGTTTCCAGCTAAGATATTACTTTAATTATACGTAGACTATTATCAGCCATTATTATTCCAAAATCTGAGGAAATTAACGTTACAAGTGCTCTTTAGGTAAATGGATGATGAATTTCACAAAATTTATTCAGAGCATTTAAATATTCGAACGGTAATGGTGCATATAATTTTGTCTGAAATTATATGTATAATATTATATGTATATTATACATATATTATATGTATAAATGTCAAAATCATACAACGATCACTTTGAATTCCTTAAACTGCTGCTTTTAAAATTGCTGTAATGACAAAGCTAAAAGACTCTTATTAATTCAAAATTCAAATTCAAAATATTCTTTATTCAAATAAACTTGTAAACAAGTGCTTTTGAATCGTCAACTCTACTGCTGGTTCAGAAGGCTGTTTCTACCGAGAAGAGCCAGCAAGAAACTCGGCGGTTGCTCTTTTTAAAAAATACAATTCTTAATGCTAGTTACATTTAATTGTTTCTATCTTGTACAGGGTCGAACAACATTTATATCCACGCATTTTTATCGGCTAAATAATCCTCAACAGTATAATAGGCTTTCTGTATCAGCCGTTCCTTAATAGTGTTTTTAAACTGCTGTAATGGCAAAGTTGAAGTTGAATTGAATCTTATACCCAAACCCACAAACGACTTATTTACTTTTTCAAGGCGCAAAGCAGGGGCCGCATGCTTATGCCGGTTCCTACTTTGTCTATTATATACATCTTCTATTGTTTTATAATTCTTTATATTTTTATATACAAAAATTAAATTACTTAAAATATACTCAGATTAATAATGGTACACCCTTGTGAAGTATATATAATCTAAGTCAGGGACAGTCTACGAGACCTATTTCAAAGCTTACATAATACGTGCCTATCGCTAGGCCCTTATGAAGCGACCGAGAAACCACCACTCGATTTACACAATAAACTCCCCTCGTCGCACTCGAAGAGATCGATTTCTTTCTTAATGAAATGGAATTAAATACAATGTCAGTAATTTTTAATTAAACCTATCGTGTGTAGTATTCATAGTTGACGTCACGTTAAAATACGACTAAGGTAAGTTGATGTCAGGCAGGCGGCCGGTCGTAAAATACTTAGCCAAATATTGTGACAACATGTTAATAATATTTAAAAGTTGCATGTCACCTTTAACTCATTTATTGAGTTACTTTGCAGACGGACAGATTGACTTATATATTAGGTTACTTTACGGACGAACAGCCGTAATATGGGACAATTAATGTCTCATATATTTAAAAAAAAAAACACTGTTTCATATGTTATGTGACATGTACAACATTGGTCACAATGAACAAATCTTTTAACATAATTACAACTAAAAACGTACTCAAAATACATTCACAAAACAGAATGGATAATATTTCAACAGATACCGACAAAACATATTTTAATAAAACAACGTTATTTTATGTTCAATACGCGAATGTTTCTGAGAAAAAAAATGTATTCATAAGTAAAAGCGACGTAAATGTACATATTATACTGATTATAATGCGAAGTACGATCACGTTACTGTTCAGGGAATACAAGTTTGTCTTTATGAAAAATTAATGCCTTGCAGTGAAAATATATCAGCAATAAAGCTTAAGGCCTGTTCACATACTTTTTTTTCGAAAGTGAACAAGTCTTTCGTTATGAATATATTTTTTTATTCATAATTAAAGACCTGTTCAAACGAAAATATATCAGCAGTAAAGCTTAAGGCCTGTTCATATGTCTATTCATAACTAAAAGCGACGTAAATGTACTGTATACGGATATTAAAAGAGGTCGCTGTTATCCTGCGTATTACTAATGTAGCGATGGATAGCGTACTGGCCGCGACTCCCTGTCATCGAGCGTCCTACAAACACAGCCGAGTGCCCGGCGTAATGCGCAATAACAAATGGAGGTTGCGATACGATTGCGATTGCGATAGCGGAATAACAAGCCATTATGTGTGATGTGACGGTTGCTTTGGGATATGGTATTAATTACGAGTGCGGTAATATAAGTTTAATTATAGTTCACGGTTTAATTAATAGTAACTTCTGGACCTTCTTTAACAGTTCGTATTATACTGATTATAATGCAAAGTATGATTGCGTTACTGTTTGGGGACTACAAGTTTTTTCGTAATGGAAAATTAATCCCTTGCCGTGAAAATATATGTGACAACATATTTCTAATACAACCTCCTTCATAAAGTTGTTCATTAATATGAAAAAAAACATTGTGGCCGTTATTTTGTGTCATTGAGTTGTTGAAAGAGATTAAATGGGTTGACTTTGGGAAAATTGCTTTTTATTTATTGCAAGTACAAACAGGCCTGTTCACATACATTTTTCGGCGTTAAAAAACGGTTGATTCGCCGTGCGTAGACACGGTCGTCAGGTTTGTATAGATCACTATGGAGGTATTTTTATAGACACGTAGGTATATACTGGTCTAAATGCAATGTCTTCGAAGATTACAATTTGCAATTTATTAGTAACTGCTGTTGCGACAGTTGTACGAACTGAAATAGAAATTAATCAAAATTCGAGTCCAGCCTTGAATTCTATAATTAAATTATTGTTTTGATGTTGCGAACTGGACCCTGGATAATTATAATTAATTAACATGCACACAAAACCACAAACAATTACATAAGAATAACATACACACCAACATACAATATCTCTACAAATATTATAAATGCTGTATGCTTGTTACTTTTTCACGGAGAGCCGGTGAAAGAGCTAAAGAGAAACCCGCCGTGTAGTATCCAGCTGAGTAAAATAGACCACCCTCATTTGTTACCGAGGTGTCGTTAAAAGTGACTAAGGTAAGTCGATCCGCCGTGTGATATCCGGCTGTGTAGAATAAACCACTTTCACTTCTTACCGAGATGTTGTAAAAAGCGGCTAAGGTAAGTGCAATGTGGTATTCGGCTAAGTAGAATAGACCATCTTCATGTATTACCGAGGTGTCGTAAAAGGTGACTAAGGTAAGTTGACGTCAGTTAGGCGGCAAAAAAATAACTAGCCAAATTATGTAACAACATGTTCATAACATGTTGTGCCAGTCCCATTTAGAATGGGATGAGGGCAGGAGAATGAAGATGTCTTATTACCTGAAATTCCAAACAAAAAGTTGGCGACGAATTTTTATCTCATCAATTTATACCCCCCACTCAAAACTGATGGAAGATTGTAAAAATACACCTCGAAAGATCTCGTAAAAGTATATTTAAATGAACCATATTTTGAGTTAGAAACAGCTTCATAAGTAACATAAAACTTAGTAAACTTCATAAACGTAGATAGGAGTTAGAAAAGGTTCATACAGCTAATGTGTAACCATACAAACAAGTAATAAAAACTTTCACCATTACCCAATGTAAAATGGAGTTGCAAACTCGAAAGAGCATAAGAAATGTGAGGTAGACGTAAAATATAACGCCACTTTGTATGTCCACTTTCTTTTATTGTTCCCGTGGTTAATCTAGTTTTTATTACAAACTGGTGGTTAGATTTGTCAATTTGTTATAGCTAAAATGTGTTAATCTTTATTTTTGTTTGTATACGTTTTTGATAAGCTGTGATGGCCTAGCGGTGCGACCGTGTGAATCTCTAGAGACGATCATGGGTTCAAACCCCGGGCAGACACCAATGAGTTTTTCTATTAAAACTTATGTGTCTAATTGATAATTGCAATTTATCACACGCTTTTCGGTGAAGGAAAACATCGTGAGCAAAACCTGCATATCTCTAGAGAATTCCGGGGATATGTGTAACCTACCAATCCGCATTGGAGCAGCGTGGTAGGTCTTAGCTCCAACCCTTCTCTCCAAAAATGGAGAGAGGAGGCCTATGCCCAGCAGTGGGATAGTAACAGGCCGTTACTTACTTTACTTTACTTACGTTTTTGATTATTGACCTAATATGTATTATTTATGATATACAACCTTTAACCTGCATGCGTCGTTTGTGTGGACTATTGTCGCGCGATAGGTTGATAATAGATGGCGCTTTTCAATGTCATACTATTCCTGTAGAAATAACAGGATTTCTATAGCCTATATAAGAATAATAGTGACAAATTTCATCGATATTGATCGGGTTCGCCGAGAAAGAGTAACAAACATACATCCATACTCAAAAACTTTCGTATTTATAATATTAGAAAGATAAGATAGGATATTTATTTGCATAGTATATGAGTTAAAGGATAGATAGGAAGTTTACCCGCCGTGTGGTACCCGGCAAGTAGAATAGATCACCATCATTTCTTACCGAGGTGTCGTAAAAGGCAACTAAGGTAAATCAACCCACCGTGTAGTATTCAGTTGAGTAGAGTAGACCACCCTCATTTCTTAGTGAAGTGTCGTAAAAGGCGACTAAGGTAAGTTGACTTACCGTGTGGTATCCGGTTAAGTAGAATAGACCACCCTCTTTCTTATCGAGGCTTAGTAAAATACGACTAAGATAAGTTGACGGCAGGCAGGCGGCCGGTCGTAAAATACGTAGCCAAATCATGTGACAACATGTTAATAACATGTTGTGCCGACCCCACTTAGAGTTGGATAAGGGCAGGAAGTTGATGATCTCACATCATACTTTATACAATGTGTAATGCTCGTTTTAATATCACCTTGCTCAGTTAACGTAACGCCATGGTAATAAATCGACTTGATTCTAGCGTTCATATTTCTAAATGTAAGTTATGGTTATTGCTTTACTCTACGATTTTCTTAGACGACCTAATGATTATTACTTCGCACTTTTTTTGGTTTCCACGTTATTGGAAACACCTTGTATAATATAAGCTTTATAAATAAAGCTTATATTATACAAGGTGTTTCCATTAACAATTTCTCATTGTCATCGTCCAATAATAATATCCATATTACAAATCCCACACACATACAAACACAGGCACCCCCTAAACATACATATATACACACACACACATACACATATACACTCATATACAACCTTTACCACATATATGTTAAAAATTGTATTACTTTTGTTATAAATTTCATTAACTTTAAAATGTCAAACCATTGTCGACTTTCATGAGAAAGAGCGGGGTTCTCTGGCACAGATGTTTTTCGATACTTAAAAGAAAAAATGTATTGTATTATAGAATAATAATGATATTTTTGATTTTTTGATTCTCCTGCCTTTATCCTATTCTAAGTGGGTTCGGCACAACATATTATAACATGTTGTCACATAATTTAGCTAGGTATTTTACCAACGACCGCCTGCCTAACGTCATTTTACCTTAGCTTTATTTTAAACCTGGGTAAGAAATGAGGGTGGTCTATTCTATTCACCCGGATACTACAGGGCTAAACAGTCAAAACTCTTATATCAATTCGCACATATATCCTCCTGCCTTTATCCCACTCTAAGTGGGGTCGGCACATGTTATAAATATGCTGTAACATGATTTGGCTGCGTTTTTACGACTGGCCGCCTGTCTGACGTCAACTTACCTAAGTCGTTTTTTACGACACCTCGGTAAGAAGTAGGGTGGTCTATTCTACTACACCGGATACCACACGGTGGGTCAACTTACCTTAGTCGCCTTTTACGACACCTCGGTAAGAAATGAGGGTGGTCTATTCTACTCAGCCGGATACCGCACGGCGGGTCGACTTACCTTAGTCGACTTTTACGACACCTCGGTAAAAAATGAGGGTGGTACTATTCTACTTAGCCGGATAGCCACACGGCTAAATATCCAATTCGCACAGTAATGTATTAATAAAAATATCACCAAACGTATTTTTCACAATATCTCGGCCAGCTATAAATCATAGGCGGGATTCTCATCTCGGAGGACAAAAAGCGTTAACATGAGTTATGGTCATTGTTATTGGATACTGATCTTTATAAGTTGCCGGTAATGGCTATCATTTTTAGTGTTTATTTGTCATATTGTTTCAATAATTTTATCTGTCCGCCGCCATTTAATATATTTTGTTTGGGGACGAATAAAAGGCATTGGGCAAAGAGTCGACTCACATTGACTTTATCGGAGAAAATCAGATTTTGTTAAATTATATATAGATGTATAAAAAAACCAGTATAGACTATGTAAGTGTTGGTGATGTTAACCATTTATTAATAAAAAAAAATCTTTACTATATTGCTTATTGCAAAAAGTGGAAACAGTGGATATACACAGTGACAGACAGTGTATGAATAAATATAAATAGATATACATATGGGAAAGCTGCACGGTCATCCGTCTTCAAAGTAAGTTACTTAACACTTATTTTATAGGTGAAATATAACTGGTGAATATCCTACTTATATAATTAAAAATATACAAAATTACTTAATAATACATACTCTTACATTTAAAGAATCAAAAAAATCAAAACAAAAAATATACTTAATATCTCCAAAAGTAATATACGAATACAAAGTGGAGAATATGGTGGTGAAATATACTAACAATTAAAACGTTAATAATCTATTTTTCATTACCATTCCACTATGCATATCCATAGTATCGGGAACGGCCTAATAAACAAAACTCACATTCACATTCACAACTTCATGTCCGATGTTGTAGCCACAACATTACAAGACCAACTGCCTACTGAGAAGACTGACCACTCCCAAGTTAACTAAAACGGAAGGAAACAACAATCACTCTTCATGGTATCATGACAAAGATGGTGTCATTACAAGAAATAGGTATCATGACAAACTTTATACAATAACAAGAACACTACGGACGGATATAAATTAATGTAATATTCCAAACAATAGAAACTCTGTGATTTCTTTTATAATATAAATAGATATTTGATTGACCGAAATATTAATACAAAAGGCTAAATCACAGTCAATGTGTAAAGGCCCGTGTAGAGCTCATTTCGTATATTTGTTGGAGCTTTGTAAACAACATTATGTTCGTTAATCTTCTTAATACGCCTCTAGATATCCCCAATAAGCATGTTAAGAAACATCCCCTTTGAGCTGGAAGATTTATCTGAGTAAATATTTAATTATCAATATCTTTTAGTCTATACTTAGCGACGAAGTTTCAGAGCTATGGGTCTCATGAGAAAGCTCAGAATTGCTCAGCGGGCTATGGAGAGAGCTGTGTTTACGTGATCAAATCAGAAATGAGGAGATCCGTAGAAGACCAAAGTGACGGACATAGCTCAATGGGTCGTGAAGTTGAAGTGGCGATGGGCGGGTAACATAGCTTGAATAGCCGATGGACGTTGAGGTCTCAAGGTACTAGAGTGGCGACCTAGCACTGGAAAACGAAGTGTAGGTTGACCCCCCACCAGATGGACAGATGACCTCAAATAGGTCGCGGGGAGCGGCTGAATCCAGGCGGTACCAGATCGTGTAGCGTGGAAGTCCTTGGAAGGGACCTTTGTCCAATAGTGGACAGCTATTCGTTGATGAAACAGAGATCTTTTAGTAAAGACCAAGTGTTTGCAGAATTTCCTAGTACAAAACGAACTACAAAACTATTTTACAATCCTGTCTACGTATCGTCTTTTGTATTTATTATTACTGAAGCTCCTCATTTTACTAACATAGATTTCTAACATCAAATAGAGGAGCAATCGAGCATGTGTGACAAAAATTACGTACCATTTCCGCGATCTTTGATTATAATCAAATAAATAATCCGCTGGTATACCAGCGGATTATTTACAGAATTAGGAGTAACTTTTGCGGAGATCTATAATACAAATATATTAAAATTTGCTACTATCGACATGAATTAATATTTAATTAATATTCTCCTGCCCTTATCTCCCTTTAAGTGCGGTCGTCATAACATGCTATAAACATGTTGTCACATAATTTGGGTAGGTATTTTAGGACCGGCCTCCTGCCTGACGTCAACTTACCTAAGTCAGCCATAACGACACCTTATTAAGAAAGAGGTTGTCTATTCTACTCAGCGGGATACCACACGGCGGTTCAACTTACCTTAGTTGTTTTTTATGACACCTCGATAAAAAAGGGTGGTCTATTTTACTCAGCCGGATACCACACGGCGGGTCAACTTAACTTAGTCCCTTTTACGACACCTCGATAAGAAAGAGGGTGGTCTATTTTACTCAGCAGGATAACACACGGCATAGATTTTAAATAAATATAAGATGTAAAAGAGAATATTGTAATCAAGTAAACTACAAACAGTTTTGTAAACTTCATATTTTAATGTTCATGCTTAATTAAGCGGTGGTAGCGGAATGCTTAGGGTAACGGACTTGCGATCGAGAGGTCATGGGTTCGAACCCTGCCCACTACACTATAGGCGTAAACCGACTCCTAACACAAGCATTAAGCTTAGCTTGAGGAGTTAATGAGTTAACTAGTAATTTGTAACCCAAATTGCTGGTAACTTTATAAAAAAAATTATCGGGTTCCAATGCTACAGCTCCTTACACAGTATAAAGTTTTATCATTATAAAGAACCGACTGTATATACAAGATACTTAATCACTTTAAGTTTGAATTAACGACAGAACATCAATAACTTGTACAGTACAAACAGTAATATAGTTCTCAATTCGCTAGCCGCACGACCAGAACTATTATCATTATGCCCAAAATGACTGACATTACAGTAACTCACAGTTGCGAGATATGTCGGCAACACAGTCGTTAGTCAGACTACAATATGACTGGCTAGTTGCCAGCGAGTAATAAAACTTTAATGCAACCGTGTGGAACGATAACGGAAAGTGGACGTTTAAAATGGCATAATATTTTACGTCGACATAGCATTTCTTACATTCTTTCCACTTGGTAACTCTATTTTGTTGTGAATTAAACTTAAAAGTTTTCATTAGCAGTGTGTTGTTGTTAACGATGTTTACGAGACAATATGTTGTGTTAGGGTTATGTATTTGCGGTATTTTTTTACAAAAGTGTTGTAAATAAAATCAAATAAATATATCATAATACATCAGGTCATGATTATGATAAACATGCATTATCATCGGGACTGGACGATTATATAATAATCATAAATAAATAATAAAATAATTTCAACTCAATCGGACCCCGCATAGTATGTCAAATTTAAGTCGCAATATTTCACCTTCACATACATACATTGTAAGTAAATAAAAGCTTTTAATAATTAGACATTTATTTAAAAAATACAACTTAAACATAAAAACCACTTAGATCCCATACCCATAGTTATTTGGGCTTTCTCTTTTTATTCTATTTTTCCGTGGTATCTGGCTGAGTAGAATAGGCCACATTTGATTAATTTTGCTGTGTTTTGTAAAGTTGTAATACCTCAGTTGGGAATGGGTGGACTAAAGAAGGGAAAATACCCGGGATCCAGAAATCACCAGCTTTTTTTTTGTATTTTTATTTTTATTTTTTTTATATTTAATAAAATTACCGAACAAGGCTGTGTCACCCACGTAGTATTTATTATATTATACATTATTATATTCTACATGCTTAGAGCTGTAGTAGCCCAGCGGTAACACCGTGCGCCTCTTTTGAGGAGGTCTAGGGTTCAAATTTCAAGTTCTATTAGGCTCCAATGAGCTTTCTAGTAAAACTTATGTGTCTAATTGATAATTGCAATTTATCACACGCTTTTCGGTGAAAGAAAACATCGTGAGGAAACCTGCATATCTCTAGAGAATTCTGGGGATATGTGTAACCTTCCAATCCGCATTGGAGCAGCGTGGTAGGTCTTAGCTCCAATCCTTCTCTACAAACAAAAAAAACGGAGAGAAGAGGCCTATGCCCAGCTGTGGGGTAGTAACAGGCCGTTACTTACTTACTATTCTACATGCCTTATATTCAATAAAGGCTTTATATGCTCTATCTCAATGACAATCAGTTAATCTCCAAAATCAATATCAGTTATCGAAGATGGACATCGGTTATTGAAATGGCAACTGCAAATTGCGCAGTTATGTACTAGAATGCCATATCTGCATTTAATTTAAGCCTAACGATGTATTGACCAGATAGTTTAAAGTGAATCTAGTTAATTTCAGCGAACGCTGGTTAGTATTTAGGAAAATAGGCGAAACATTTTCGTCACAAATTCTATTTATGTCTGAATTGAATCATCATCATAATCATTCTGTTGCCTTTATTCCACTGTAAGTGGGGTCGGCACAACATATAAATATGTTGTAATATGATTTGGCTAGATATTTTACGACCAGCCGCCTGCCTGACGTCAACTTACATCACCTCAATCAACTTAGCTTAGTCGCCTTTTACGACACCTCGGTAAGAAAGAGGATGGTACTACACAGCCGAATAACACACGACGGGTTAACTTACCTTAATAGATATAAGATGTCATTATGCTCCTGCCCTTATCCCACTCTAAGTGGGGTCGGCACAACATGTTATAAACATGCTGTCATATGATTTGGCTGCATTTTTACGACCGGCCGCCTGCATGACGTCAACTTACCATAGTCGTATTTTACGACACCTCGGTAAGAAAGAGGGTGGTCTATTCTTCTCAGCCGGATACCACACGATGGGTCGACTTACCTTAGTCGCCTTTTACGACACCTCAGTAAGAAATGAGGGTGGTCTATTCTTATTAGCCGGATACTACACGGCGGGTCGACTTACCTTAGTCGCCTTTTACGACACCTCGGTAAGAAATGAGGGTGGTCTATTCTTTTCAGCCGGGTACCACACGGCTATATATAAGATGTGAAATATCAAAATATAAAACATTGCAAAAGAATCTGTTGGGGTTTTTTTTAACAAAACGTTTCCCTAATGAATGGCTCCGCTGCGGTCGAAGCTATTAGCCCAAACAGTTTTTACTTTAAAAGGCACAAAAAGCTTGCGGCGTTATTTCGCTGAGAAATATTAGCGTCTTCTTTTAATGTTACTTTTTGTGTCATACTCGAAGTAAGTCCATTAATGTTTGTATTTTAAATTTCGCTATCCTTTTTCTGTTTAATAAGCTCTCATAAGTTGGAATTTTGGTCTTGTCGCGTTATCAGTAAACCACTTTTGCAGCATTCGAAAGTTTTTCCGGAAGTATGTACGAGGATTTTACAAAAATACTGATAAATTTATTTTTGTTTCATTCTAAGAAATATTTTCCTATAAGAAACCGCTTTTGTAATAGATTATTAGAACTTATAGGATTTGTATTCAGACTCAAATAATTGTAAATGACTTTTGTTGGTTTTTAGTTGTTTAGCATTGGAAATGATAATGGGATGAAATGGTAATGAACGTGGACTTGATGTGACTATTAAGCGTCCTGTCTACTATGTAGTAGTGAGTTACGCCAACCGCCTTTTTTAGTCACATCATTATGAAAATCTACTTTATTGATGGCCTTGAAGAGGTATTTTTTTAATGTTTGCCAGATAAATAAACACAGTTGTTTGTAACAAGCAATGTCCACTTGCGTTTAATATTCCTGATAAGCAATCGAGAAGAATTTCTATTTGGTGGTAAAACCAGCCGGGCGGTATTGGGCTTCTACATCCTTCCCTGCTGAGATTCGGTTCAGGCGTACAGTGTAGCAACAAGTCAAAGCACTTAGCTATCGTGGACTGTATAGTGGAATAACTATAACTTGTTCCAGATCACTCGGAATCCTAAGAATGCGCTGCACGGATGACTGTTTGCGTTTTAAACGGCGGCGCGGTGAAACGGTGCGTACGTTTTTCGTGAATGTCTAATTAATCGCGCGACTTTACCGCTGTCATTCACCACAAAGTTCATAGCACTAACATCGCTATATACAAAATACACCCAACCACTACTATTTTCTATAAATAAACGACAGTGCTTCAATTTAAGATTATATTTCCTTACTCTGTAGTCATTCCTTCATATAATTACCTGAAAAGCAATAAACTTGAACAAATAATGTACATTTTTACGAGCAATACACAACGAAGTTATTTTTAAGTTACAACAATTCAACATACAATTTACATGAAACATGAAGCTTGTAAAAGATTTCATCTTTTATTATGTAGGCTTAAAGTTTTTAACAAGGTCTTAAAAGTACTGAACAAAGTATAACGTTCACCTCAAGCGTCTGTGCGGTTGCATTAAAAGTTTTAGATTTATTTTATAACTGTTTATAACGTCTTTCTTTGTATATTTATTCTCATCATAGTTATATCGCTATGTGATAGATATAACAACTTCTTTTTGTATTTAAACTATCGTAAGTGTTATTCATAATTAACGTATAGAAACCGGCTATATTCACGTCTTATTTTTCGGATGAGCCCGACTAGTTTCAGTTCCCGCCGCGATAACGCCGCGTAAAGAGCTCATGAATAAGAGCCTTGTATGGGCTTGAAACTAGTTGGGCTCATCCGTTAAAATAAGACGTGAGTATAGCCGGTTTCTATACATTAATTATATCAGCTCCTCATAGTCATGTAGTCAAAGTCTATTATTCCGTTCCTATAGCTAGTAATAGAAGTCAACTAGTGTAGACTAAAAGGTAGGTTGTTAATAACATTATTATTTATACTTATTTAGAATAGACCACCCTTATTTCTTACCGAGGTGTCGTAAAAGGTAACTAAGGTAAGGCGACTCACCGTGTGGTATTCGGCTGAGTAGAATAGACCACCCTCATTTGTTACCGAAGTGTCGTTAAAAGTGACTAAGGTAAGTTGACCCGGCGTGTGGTATCGGGTAGAGTAGCATAGACCACCCTCCTTCTTACCAAGATGTTGGAAAATACAAATAAATTAGGTTGCCGTCAGGTAGGCAGCCGGACATAAAATACGTGGCCAAATCATGTGACAACTTGTTAATAACATGTGATGCTGACGGCACCTAGATTGGGATAATGGCAGGAGAATACCTAATGATGATATTATCTATACTTAAAATAATTAAATATATTGGACAATTACACACACGTCCAAATCCAAAATATATAATAAAAAAAACTTTTAGGACACTAACACACACGAAACAGTACTTAATACTTGTGTTATGGCTGACAGGCAACTGGTAAATGTATGTATAAATACATATATAGTTAAAATATTAAATACATACTTAAATATTAATACATACCCAAGCTCAAAAAACCAAACTGCGCCAACGAGCCAATCATGTAAAATTTTATCTCGTTTATTTTCAATGACGTCAAGATATCAAGTTCTGATAAATAAGTTATAATAAAGTTAATAAGTAAAAATTAAAAAATAATAAGATAAATAAGTTAAAATAAATAATAAAGTTCAGAAAGTATTAATGCTATAAAAATAATAAAGTTCAGAAAGTATTAATGCTCTAATAAAATTAGAATTGGTTAAATAAATAATACATTTTCTCTATTTCCACTTTATGATTAGCTTTGTATCGATTTGATTCCATAGCGCTGATCTTTGGTAAATCTCTGAGAATACCAATTATACGATGTCCGTGACTAGAATAATTCTGAACGTAGCTAGTAATGACTATTACCGCTGTAATAAACGTATTTTAGAAATTTGTGCTCATATTAGCACGTCAGTAGAATGTATTTCATATACATTAAGTTTAAGGAAACAGGTATTCTTACATTTGCTTCACAGTATATTTTAAGCAATATAATTTATGTACATAAAAATATAAAGAATTATAAAACGATAGGTGATGTATCCAATAGACAAAGCAGGAACCGACATAAGCTTGCGGCTCCTGCTTTGCGCCTTGCAAAAGTGCGTAACTCGTTTGTGGGTTTTGGTATAAGATTCTATAATAAAATTCCGCAATCAATTTCAGCATTGTCATTACAGCAGTTTAAATTCACTGTTAAAAAGAGGCTGATACATAAAGCCTACTATACTCTTGAAGATTATTTAGAAGATAAGAATGTGTGGATATAGCTCTCTTTGGACCTGTACAAGACAGTAACGATTTAATGTAAATAGTATTAAGAATTATATTTTTAAAAGAGCAACCGCCGAGTTTCTTGCTGGCTCTTCTCGGTAGGAACAGCTTTCCGAACCAGCAGTAGAGTTGACGATTCAAAAGCACTTGTTTACAAGTTTTTTTGAATAAAGAATATTTTGAATTTGAATTAAGTAAATGTTGTTTTCAGTGTACGGGATGATACCAATTTAAAAAAAAGCTAAAAATTTAAAATGATTTAACCTAAAAAGCTAGACATATGCTGTTGTGGACTTTTATTAAGAATATTTAGAGGGAAACAATTTTGTAATACATAGTTTTTTAATAACTATTATCGTTTTCTCAGCGCACACAAGGAAAGCTTTAAATTTTGCCGTTTTCGCAACATTTTTTATTGCTACTCCTCTCCTTTTTAACTTTGCGTGATGTTATATAGTTTATAGTCTTCCTCGAAAAATGGACTTATCTTACATTTAAAATATTTTTCACATCGGTCCAGTAGTTCTTGAGATTAGCGGCGTTCAAACAAACAAACTCTTCAGCTTTATATGTTAATATAGATAGATTCCTGCCTTAAAGCTGCATATTTTTGTTGCATTTCTTTGGAAAACATACACGACAATAATAAAGATAACGAAAATATTTTTTTGAAAATTCATTTATCGTTTATACGAGAACATCAAAATTAAGTATATTAAATCGTCGTAGACACGTCCCGCTCGTTCCTAGCTGCACATGTCTGAACGTGCTCGCCGTAAGTTCTCACATTTAAATGCTTTCATTGCGGAATTCTGCAGAATACTATAAATATTAAAGGAGAATAGAATGTGTCTGCACCATAGAAAGTAATGGGTTACGAGAAAAATTGTTTGCGAGGAAAAGGTGGAAAGCTTTTGTTATTATTTTATTAATCGGTTGACATGACAAAACATGTTGAACAAACGGTTGACTGGGAAACAGCTTTTGTATAATTTTGATAGCTTTGAAGTATACAATTCAGACTTCGATAACAAGTATATTCGTGACCGAGCTTTGCTCGATAATTTTTTAAAAGATAAAAAGAAATTCAATAGAAATAAAAAAAAGAAAGAATGGGCTGATAATTTTGAGACTCGGTAAGAGGGTATTTCCATTCCTTTAGCCCGCTCGTTGAGCTATTGCAACTTTACAAGTGACAGCAAAAATAATCTTTCTGCTCCATATATTTTAGCAGTTTTTTTAGCCTGAAAACAGGGATAAAACAATTTTTTCTTTAAATGAAACCTAACTAGATCAATTTATCCCCTCCGAAACCCCCTTGACAATCGTTGAAGCCGTTTTCGCCTCTTACTATATACTATATTTAGTATGTAGTAAGAGGTAAAATATTACTACTATTACTAAGTATAAGTATATATTTTTCCCATGTTATTTACGTGGATGTTATCATTATCTCAATATATCAAAGATCTTTTTGGACATTTGATACAATCAAAGATTCGTCGATTGCTTAGAGAAATTCAACTTTTATTCCATTTACTAACTGCAGCTTTCTGGTTGGACTCGCATATTATCGCTTTGGAATTCTAAAATGCTCAATTCTTTAAATATATTTCATTTGTTCATATATTTCATATATAAGTTATTTGATAGAGACAAGTCTGTTTTATTAAATTAGATATCGACCTTCAACAATGACACTGCAAAATATCCACTAGGCACGACCGTAAGTACTTTGACATCAAATATCTTTTGTATTTCTATCCTTTTTATTGGATACGACACGATAGCGATTGCGATACGATTCTAATATTAATCATGACAAGTAATTTTTTCTTTTATAATTGTGCAATTATTTAAATGTTAAATTTGCATTCAAATATTTGAGTTATTGCTTTAAATGACAAAAATTTTACAATATTATTTATAAACCAAAAAATTGAAGATTATCTTAATATAAATGGTTGACAATTTCTATAAATTTTATTGTCATTATTAATTTTAATAATGTCAATAAAATTTAATATTAATTTATTTCAGACCATCAATAAGATCCATATTATGTTGTATTAGTAACAATTATTATTATAAACTATATAAGTAAAACTCAATTCTAAAAAAGTTAATTTAACTTAATTTAAATTTATTATTTTATATTATTTATTATTTTGTGACGATTGATACAACAAATTATACAATTGTAGTGTGGCTCAAGAATGCAGTCACACGATTTCACAAATCTGAGATTCTGAATTTAATTCTCGGTTTTACCAAATTTACTAAACTCAAGTTTATTTAAATACTATAGGTATCCAGAATCAGACCTTAATTAACGTATTCCGGCCATAATGGGTCGGCAGGACTTAGCGCGAAGCTGTGAAACTAAAATTACCTACTTTCATTTATTTTCCAACTAAATGCACAATTGGGCGTATCGTGTCGTGTCGGAATTTTGCAATACATTATGTCGTGTCGTGCATCGTAAAGGGGGTCGTTTTATAAGTAGATGATGAGTTTCATTCCACTCACGCAGGCGTCTATCGTAATTGGAATTCTCAAGGAGATTTAGATCTTATAAGGAAGATCGACGTGAAATAAATCACGTGCTAGGCGCGCTTGAAAATTTCATTGACAGTGAAGCATCTCTTTAGGGGGATGTTAAGGGATTCCTCCTCTACATCCTTCTATAAAGATGGTCTCAGTCTTTATCCCAATAGCCAGCCTCAACTACCTTTCATTTATTAGCTGATTTTAATAGCATAAACAGATCATCCGAATAAAAAGATCAGCATTCCTATTAAGAATTTGTATAAAACAAAAAAAGCACAATCATTATTAAACATTCACTATGGTCCAAAAACATAAGTGCTGCTCAGAATACCAACAGAAAATTCATCAAGACTCATCTCCTTATTCGAAATCTTGCTTTGAGAAAGCTGAGGTTCACTACATACAATAGTAGCTCCATTTACAAGCTGGTTTAGTCATGTTACTGAAAATATATGCGTGCAAAAAGCGTTTCATATAACCCGGTCAAGTACAAAGACCCGGGAAGTACAGATAAATAATAAAGGACAACGCGTCATCACCGGCGAAGATGAGTTCACAGTTTCATCGCCATTCATTTGTAGATTATCACCGCACTCCTGATGATGTAACTTATGACAGTCATATTACTCCAACTACATCTCACCTAAACTGTGGTATAGTCTCAAAGAAGAAACTCTCAGGACAACGACTAGTCGAAATTCTGCGCTCTTCGCTCAGCATTTCACGATCTTAACAATATTCTGCGCTCGGCCATCCCGGTGAAAAAGCCGTCAGAGCTGACAATATATAATATAATCAATAATATAAGAAACTAGACATTAACTTCTACTTTGATTATAGCTACCAGGTTTCGTATCCCCTCATTAAGCTCCAAATCTTCTAGATATTTCTTTGATAAAGTCAAAAGAATCCGGTCCTTTATTACTTTTCCTTCAAAGAAGTGTTCTCGTTCGCAAATTTAGTGTTAAACTAAACATTTGTTTCAGAATTTACTATAGATTCCAAGTTTCTTTTGAGGGTCTTAGTTTATTAACACATAGTATTCTTCCTCTATTTTGTCAACCATTGTACGTCCACTGCTGGACATAGGTCTCTTCATGAAATCTCACACCAAACGATTTTGTGCCGCCTGAATTCAGCCGCTCCTCGTGACCTTTTTGAGATCGTCAGTCCATCTCGGTTTATCGACCGCTTAGAGTTACTGCTGGCTAATTAACCTTACGGTAGAATTGTTTGGAATTGTATAACTTATTAAGGATAAGGAGGCTACATTAAAACAACAAGACGGGTTATAAAAGACCGTCTAGAGTATACTATGTAGGTAACAATACAAATTTTATTTCAAGAAAAGTAATTTAGCTGGGGTCGTAACTTAAAGAACCTGCTATTAAATTATGAAGAACGTTGATGAATTTCATCATACTTCAAACTTTATGAAATCTACGCTATTTCGAGCGGTAGAACGGTAGAATTATTATAAGGTAGGAAAAAGACTCCGGTTTTCACATGATAGTAGTCAAATTAAAAAATATTTGCCAGTTTAAAAGGATCATAAATTACATAACTGCTATTTTCTCACCTAAAGTGACCTTAAAAAAGCTCAGATGATCTTTAGTGTATATGAAAATTACACTTTTTGTCAGGATTGTGCCAGAAGCTACGTCGCAACGCAATGTAAGTAAAAATTATTACTAACTTTGCTATAAAATATCACAATATTTACATAAGAGCCAAGTTCCTTAGGACTAAAATTAATGAAATTGATTTAAATAAATACAATAGTGTTCTGTGATGCGCGTAAAATGTCAACCCTGTTATGTACATTAGTAAGTAGTAAATAAGTAATGAATGACAAATTATAAATCACATTATATATCAATAATAGCTAAAAGCTGCCGCAGAAGCTTCGCACGCGTGGAAATCAGTGCGTCACCAAATTTTTACCAAATTAATATAAAAGTAATTATTGGGAGTTAGCCATGTTATTATGGACTTTTTGGTAGAATTTTTGAAGACCTATATTTTGCTTCTTAGTACATTACTTTAGCGTATCTCGCACGCAGCACACGCGACTAAATCTACCAGCAAATATTTTTTTTTACAACGTGTGATCTCTTCAACAAAATTTACATAAAATTGTAATATACTCTTAATTTAAAACTTTCGGAAGTAAAAAGGGATCTGTCGATCGATCACATACAGTGTTTAGGACTTTGTTTTATAAGTATAAATTAAAAAGACTTGTAAAAGTAGAAGTAAAAGAAAGAGTTGTAAAAGAAAAAGTAAAAGAAGTATGTAAAAATTAGTAATCGGAAAATATAAGAATGAAATACACGTTTCGATGAATTGACCACGGTATTGATGGAACTGTAATATTCTCGCTTACGATCGATGATGCAATGCAACATCACAGCATCGATAAGACTAGCCTTCCTATAAATCAACCTTATCAATTATCAAATTATGGACACACTCTTAAGTATAGCCGACGTACAAAACGCTGGCGGAATTCCAAACGGTGCCGTTTCATTTCTGAATTGGCAAGAGCCTGTTAGAACTTCTGTTGAACAAATGTTTCTAATTTAAGACCTTTCTTACGGTAATAGAAAATGTCAGATCAAGAAATAGGTTTCAGGAAATTTGTTTTTCCAAGATTTAGGGACATACTTTTTACGAGGTTTACGTAGGGAACAAGTTTATTTGCGGTCAATAAAGCTTGATATGTATGATGATGAAATTATGTCAAATTTATTCATAGCAAAACAGAGATTCTATTTATACCTACTTTGCGCCATCCAAAAGTACGTAAATCGTTTCGGGTCTGGGTATAAGATTCTATAATAAAATACCACAATCAATTTTAGCTTTGCCATTACAGCAGTTTGAAACACTGTAAAAAAGAGCCTGAGTCAGAAAGCCTACTGTACTGTAGAGGATTACTTAGAAGATAAGAATATGTGGATAAAGCTCGATCAATCATTATTGTCTTGTACAGGGTCTTAAACCCACAAGGGTACCAGACAATAATGATTGAATGTAACTAGTCATAAGAATTATATTTTTAAAAGAGCAACCGCCGAGTTTCTTGCTGGCTCGTCTCTGTAGGAACAGCTTTCCGAACCAGCAGTAGTTTGAATAAAGAATATTTTGAATTTGAATTTAATATAAATAAGATTTTAGGCAGAATGTGTCACCTTCATCGAAAAATTGCTCAGAACTGATTATATAGCGTGAACTTATTGCCCGTCGTATACCTTCCTAAAGGGAACTTTCAGGCGTTCGGAACGGGGTTTATCGGACGCCCATCTGAAAAGATCCCTGAGGCAGTCGATGCATCAATTAACGGTAGGAGGGGCTATTATTCGAGGGGGCCCCAACCCAGAGGTGGCACACTCAGGGGTTCAAAGTTGCTGCTGGCGGGGATAGGGGCAATGTGTCCAACGGTACCCTGTCCCCGCCACCAGCAGCTTGGTGGAGCACTCAGGTTGTTTTAATCGTTGTGAGTCTGACATATCCGTCTCACCTCTCCGTCCCCTACCTCTAAAGGGTTTTTCCTGACGCAATAACCACTACGTACATAAAATTACATTGCACAATGATTGACACGAATTGCTTAATGACCTTTCCTGAAGTTTATAACTTCTGATATTGATAGGATAGAATTAATTTAGAATAGGAATAGAAAAAATGATTCCAACATTAAAGTATTTTGTCATCAACTCATTGAAATGTGCATTGAAAAACTTCTTAAATGTAAATATCATACAAAGATTAAATACGCTCTTATTTAAAGTTAGCTCAAATGAGGACGGGCGGACTAAATAAGTGAATATACCCGGGATCATGTCTATCTGTGACTTGATCCTTTCCATATCTATATATCCATATCTATTCCATTCCATTCAATATCTATATCCGATTTTGATAAAATTATCAAGCAAGGCTCGGTCATCCAGATACAGCTTTATTGATGAACTAATCAACTAAGTAAAAGTTAACTAAGATATACAATCACAATTTTAACATCAAGATCCTTCAATTTGTAGATTTATTGTCAATTTGCAACTACCATGTTTCGCAGTTGCTTTGAGATAAAGTTACCGCTTGGCAATTTGCCATTCATGTAGTAGTCTATCGACTTAGTTGCAGCGACATCTTGCAATTGAAATAAATTTGTATAAATGTTGTCCTCTGTCATTTGTTGCAGAACGGCATTACAATATGTTCTCTTCATAATTTGGTCAAGTTCTTTATTTATTGGCTTGAGTCGAAAAATTGAGATCTTTTGGGTGGGAAGCTTAGCCGTGTGGTATCTGGCTGAATAGAATAGACCACCATCATTTCTTACCGAGGTATTGTAAAAGGCGACTAATGTGTGTCTGACGTCAGGCAGGCGGCCGGTTCTAAAATAACTAGCCAAAACATGCAACGACATTGAAAAAAAATGTTGTGCTCCCACTTAGAGTTGGATAAGGGCAGGAGAATGATGATAATAAATTATAGTTTATTTAAATCAGGCTACAGATAGTATAATCTATATATAACTATAATTTATATTAGATAGAAATCTAATATGAATTATAGTGGTAATTTTATAAAAACCTTATACCTTTACAATGGTTATTTATGGTTTATACACACCGTTATAATATATCTTCCAAAGTAATAAGCATATAAGCTGATGATAATTTAAAGGAAAAATATTGTTGTAAATACATGAAAATTTAAATCATAATCTTATTTCATATTGTTGCTGGAAGACCAAATTACTATATGTCAGGTTTATTACGGATTTTAAGTGTGATGAATGACTTTGTTTCATCGAAGTCACGCAACAAATAGGGTAAGTCCCGAAAAGTAAGTATTTTAATTCATTATTCCCATGTAAAGCTTAGAATTTTTTTATCAAGAAATGAAATAAAACAAATATAAAGTGACTTAATCCTCTTTAATTCACTTAATTACGAGCATATAAATAACATTCATTTTTCTTTTACATTTTGAAAATTAATATAAGTATTAAATACACTACAACTATAATATACATTGAGATCAACATATAAGTTAAAGGAAAGTCAAAGCTAATGATCAAATTTTACATACAAGCCGTTAAAAGAGTAGCCTTACTTAATATTTACTTTATTTACACTTTAGGCCACCTAAACGTATAAACATTTTATTTATTTGTCATTAATATAAACTCAACATCGAACACTTAAATAGTAAATTTATATTTTTAATATCCTGAAATATAAAATCCTTAAAAATAAAAAGAGAAAACAAAACAAGAAGATCGTAAATTGTCGCCGAGTAATACATATTTACTACACAGTCATAACACAGTTTAAGGCATTTGTTAACAAATCATTAAATTTAATCCAATCTGAATCTATTGTCTAATCATCTTTTTCTATCGCTTTAGGTATTCTTGGCATTTGGTTAAATTATCTATCCAAATTTGTCAAAAGTCATTTAAAATTTTGTTACAGTTTTTAAATAAATTACTAACGGATTGTAAATTATCGAATTACTGTAACTTATTACATATTCTTGTATATAATATATTTTTATATCATTATTATTATCTACCTTTTATAAATTTATATACAAAGTCCAAATTTTTAGTGTTTTATCTCTGTAAGCATCAGTAAAGAAAAATTTAAAATTGTATATCAAATAAAAGTTGAACCACGTGGTAATTTCGAATTTCTAACACAACGAAAAAATTTGTTATTTTATCCCTAATAATCGGAATTCATAGTTCTTTCTCGTAGATCATTAATCGTATAGACAAAATTAAATATTTTCGTCCACCGGAATCGTTCCCACCAATTGGAAGTCGACGTCGGTGAGCTGATGTCACTTCCTGTTAACAAAGTAATGTAAATAAAAAATATAGCAACAAGCAAGAACTCACATTAATTTTTATTTAATGGTTTAAAATGATGTGAAGCCATTGTTACTACCTTAAATTTTTTATAAGATATAATCTCATATCATACAGTCGCAACATGTGTAAAAATCAAAGACTCATCATAAATATAACCAACAATAATGTCGTAAAATCATATGGATCACATTATATTGAAACAAAGTACGTAGTAAGTAAGTAAATATTAATTCGATGTTCAAAATCTAATATTGATAACAATCACTTTATGCATTGGCTTATCAATGATCAGTTGATTATTTTTATTCATCATTTTATTTGTATTTTCTAACATTTATAATTATTTCTAGAATATTTATAGCTTCATTTACATAAGTGACCTCAAGAACGTGTAACATACACATAATATATTTTTTCTACCATATCTCTCTCTTCTCAACTAGTTATAACCCATATATGATATTTTTCTAGAATATATTTTTAACTAAGTTTGCAAAAGTTATTTTTTTTAATTTGTTAGCTACGCTTACAAAAGTGGCCTCATTTATGTGTCCCGCGGTGTAACGGACGGGGTAACCCCCGCCACTAGACTGGAGCACTGCTTGTGAGCTTGACCGGCTTTAGGCACAAGCACCATTTGTTCTAAGTCCCCCTGTCATAGGAACAAGTACTGTTATGGAAACGTATAGTAAAAGGAACTTATAAAAAAGAAACTATATAGTTATAAAAGAAGATAGTTAGTTAATAAGATTTAAACTTTACTTATTCTTGTTTTCTTTCATCACTAAGCAAAAATTCTATACAAATAACTTCATATCAGGCTTTTACGGAGACTACATGTGTATATGGACTGTATGACCCCTTACAAGATACTAAACCTTGTAAGGGGTAATTTTGAGGGTGCCATGTTCATATCTGAACAAAGAATAAAAAAATAAAAAGAATATTACTAATCAGAACTAATATTTTAAATGGGCAAGTTTGTAGTCTGTCTGTCTTTCTCTCTATTACTCTTTAACATTTAATCCAGTGGAGCAATATAGACAAAATTTTGCACATATGAAGCTTATATATATTCTTAGCTTAGCCTCCTAGCATCATCCTCATCATCCTCATGCCCTTATCCCACTCTAAGTGGGGTCAGCACAACATTTTATAAACATGTTGTCAAATGATTTGGCTACGTATTTTGCGGCATGCCTGACGTCAACACACCTTATCTGACGTCAACATACATTAGTCGCCTTTTACGACACCTCGGTAAATAATCGTACTCTAAGTCTATTCTACTCAGTCGTATGCCACACATAACATGTTGTGCCGACCCCACTTAGAGCGGGATAAGGGAAGGAGAATAAATGAAAATTCTGTCTTATTATATAATTATGACTAATTTATTAATTAAGAATCAAGACGGAATAATTCTCAAATCTTAAATCGTCAAGAGTCGACAATAAAATAAATATTAAAAAAAGTTAAATAGAACCATATTACCATTTATTGAATCAGCTTATTTTATAAGAAAGATTCTGTAGATAAAATCACAATCCAATAAAATCGAAATTTGAATCAAATCAAATCAACATAATAAGGGGAATATACGAGGTAAAATATGCTGTATAATAAAATAAGACTACCAAAATAAATATTGGCATAAACGAGAGCAGAAAGTAATAAAAAATATTGCTTTACTAGAATCTCGTTATAATATGTTATGTGAAAAAATCTAATAAAAAACCAAATAAAATACTTTGACGTGTGTTATACGGTTTCGTTATGAATAAGCAAGAAGATTCATTTTAATATTATAATAAGAGAATCTATAAGTAACTTAAAATGCTTTATTACGTAGGGAAATTCGTGTTATATGTACGTATGAAATTTGGTATAATTTGAAGCTTAGATACCGGGACAGCATACAAATGCAAAAAACTAGTTTTTCTTTGGAAACAGATTAAAAATACATATTGAGAGTAACATACTAAAGTCAACGCAAACAAAGTCACAGGTTTCGATTTATCATAGATTTAGTTTTAAAAGATAAATATAAATAAAATAATATATTATATTGTAAATGAATGTATAAAAAAGTATTAATAAACCGTTTCCAATATGATGTAAAAGCGTGTAGTATCCGGCTGAGTAGAATAGACCGCCCTCACATCTTACCAAAATGACGTAAAAGAGGACTAATGTAAGTTGACTCGCCGTGTGGTATCTGGCTGGGTAGTATAGACCACCTAACTATTGACTAAGGTAAATTGACGTCAGGTAGGCGGCTGGTCATAAAATACCTAGCCAAATCATGTGACAACATGTTTCTAACATGTTGTGCCGACCACATGAGTGGGATAAGGGACGGAGAATGATTTTTCCGATATCATGTAAGTACAATAAAGATCATTATACTTACGGAGAAAAGGTATCCTATAATGAGATCAGCGTCCCTGGGTGTATTGAGAGCATCTTTCTCGAGAACATCTGTCCGCAGCCACCGGCAGTCTACGTAGATACGAACCGTGTCATCATCGTGGACGCTAAAGAAAAAAACAACTACAGATCCCGCCACCAAAATGCTGGGTAAAGAGCTCATGAATAAGGGCCCTGATGTGCCCTAAACTAGTCTGGGTGATCCAGTGTATAAGATGTGACAATATCCAGTTTCTATATAGTTATAAAGTTGTTAAATTATAAGTTGCTTAGAAGGTTGGAGCGGTCATAAATAAACGCATTCGAAAAAAGATGTTTGTTTCCTCTTATTTGGTATGGAAAATTTCACTTAATCATTCAACTGAAAGGTCTATGAACAGGGCTGATCCCACTGTGATATTATTGTATAGCATATATGTAGTTTCTCTCTTTCTTATAACCGAGCGATAAATCTCTCAATTGTTAGGCTTGCCATATGCTATTCTAGCCAAAGCCAAAGCTTAGCCACGACATTTGAGCGCAAAACTGTCAGCCAAAACCGTGATGTACCATCGATGTATTGCCAAAATGAAATCGACGTAGTGTCGGCTTTAGTGTCATACTGTAGCTCATTTACTGCCAACAGACGGGATGCATTAATATAAGCCGCAGCCAGCCATTTTCTGGATATTTTTAATTACAGTAAAGGTGTATTAATCGTGAATCTGATTGATTTTTGTTTCATCAACTTTACTTTGTGTTAATTAGCCCTGATAGACCGTGCGCATCTTTAGAGACGATCATGGGATCAAACCCCAGGCAAGCACCAACGAGTTTGTCTATTAAAACTTGTCTCTAATTTATACTTGCAATTTATCATACGCTTTTCGGTAAAGGAAAATATCGTGAAACATCAGGAGACCTGCACATCTCTAGAGAATTCTAGCTAATATGTTTGACCTACCAATTGGTATTGGAACAGCGTCATAGCTCCTCCAAAAACTGTTAGAGTAAGCCCATGGCTAGTGGGATAGTAACAGGTCGTCACTTTAACTTTATACGCCATGGCTACATAGGGAAAAATAGAAATAATGATACTTAATTCTCATTGCGAAGGTAAATGATTCCCCGAATTGAAACTACATTCTAGTCTCCAATTTACAGAAATCATAATTATAACTATCTAAATATAGATGTAACTGTTATAGATAATAAGGTAAATATTCCCAACAGCAATTAATAAAGCAATCATCACGAACGTCTGAAACTGTTTACGCTTCAAGTTGTCAATTTCAGAGAGAAACTTTGAAATATCAAATTATTCTCGCAACTGTTTCGGAGCAATAGAAACTTTGGGAATTATCTACAAGTCTGCAAAAAGGGAGCCGAGAAAACAGATTTGAAACAAATTTGAATTCTTATCGCAAAATATTGGGTTTAGCCGACAAGTAATTATGTACTACGATACGATATAAGTTCATTGCTTGGTTTTACGTTCGATTTGTTTAATACAAATTATTTTGACACTTTAATTGGATGTAATCATAAACAGTATTTGAAACAAATTAAAAATATACGACTCATGCTTATCAATGAATTGGTCTTAATTTTTTTAATTAGACGTATAGATAATAAAAAAATACTCTTCGTTTGCTTTTTTTATGTGAGCCATTAAATATAAAAAAAAATATTTTTGCAATCACTACTAAAACCAAAAACGCTTGTGTTTTATGTGTTAAATATTATTTGTAAAAATATTGTTTGTAGTGCAACAAAAAAACATTTAATTGCCATCACGTATGTTTACCCAAGTTTATAAAAAAAAATTATATCTTCTAACCCTTATACTTTTCACTATACTTTTATGATTATTATTTTCATTTTTGTTCTGTCTGTTTGTTTGATTGCATTTTATCTAGCGATTCGTAAAACGCTGAAATTAGTGTTAAGTTATAGATTAAATTATTTAAATTATGCAATATTTTATATGGAAAACATTGCAAATGTGTAAATTATAAGTTGATAGACAAATAAAATAATTATATCTCCTTATCAATACAAGTATTGATCCGGCTCGAAGGACCAAAAGTGTAAGGAAAGTGTACTCTTAAACTTATAATGATAAATGACAAAAATAATTAATGCTAATGCTAAATATAAAATCCGCGGAGCGTGTTATTTGTAGGCACATGCAAAACTGTGTGCAAAATTGTTTTTTTAGTTTATTATCGTGTTAGCGTAACGCAATTTGTATGGCACAGTAACATCGATCACTAGATGTCGTTGTTGCAGCGACATACAAGTTGTCCATATTTATATTAGTAGGTGTTAATGCAGCGAACATATACCTTATAGCGATATGATGCCACCTGAAGTCATACAACGGTACGGCAAGATAAATGGATCTTGAAGATCCAGCACCAGCGTGAACAAGCCTGGCTGCTCCTCTGCCAGCCAGCTCCAGGGAAAGGAAAGACCCTGTCCGACGTCTGGAGCGGAGTGAGAACAGGGTACCTTGGCCATATCCGCCGCTCTAAAAATAAGGATCTGCTATAAATTTTGCAGTCTTTCGGATTTGTCATGTTTTTCACAGCAGTCTCTTCGTTAGAAAGTAATGTTTTAACTGATATTATATTTATTCCAAGAGATGCTACTTCTTACTCATATTAAAAATATTGGCGGTAGTTATGTCTAACGAAAATGGGGTCTTTTTGAATAGGGGGTGTTTTTTTTTTAAAGAAGATGGAGAATTTGGCACTGCCGTGAAATTTCTAAGCTGCAACTTTATTTTTTACTTCTACTTTTTGACTTAAATGTCAAAACGAGATGACCTAAATCCAACATTTTATATATTTCAAATCATAATTACTATGTCATTATTAAAATAATCTTCCCCTCCGAGCGAATTTACGTTTTACCGTGCGAAAACTGTGTCCTAAAAAGCGATACGGTCCAAAAATTTTCACGAAAATTTTTGTCACATAATTTATTTTAATTACAGTAACTGTAAAGAATACCAACGTTGAGCTTAATAACATTTTATACGTTATGAGAATTACATAATTTTATTACTTTGGAGGAATAAATAAAAAAAAATATATACGGGACACTACACGGTCGTCCGTCCCCAAAGTAAGTAACTTAATACTTGTGTTATGGTAGACTGACAACTGGTGAAAATATACTTTATATTAGCAATACATACTCAAATACAAATATACACCCAGACTCGAAGACTAACAAATTCATTTATAGAAAATGTTGGCCCTCGGCGTACTATAACTGTGTGTATCTCACCTAATATAAAAGATGAAGAATTTTTGTTTGTTTGTTTAATTGTTTGAACGCTCTAATCTCAGAAACTACTGGACCGATTTGATTGATTCTTTGAATGTAAGATAGTTTTTATCGAGGAAGATGGAAGAGCAGCAGCAATAAAAACATATTACGCAAACAGCAAAATTTAAAGCTTTCCTTACATGCGCTAAGTAAACAGAGAGAGTTATTCAAAAATCATGTATCACAAAATTGTTCTTATCTAAAAGTGCTGAATAAAAGTCCGCGACAGCATATGTCTAGCTTTTAAAGTTAACCCACTATAACCATTTCTATGGTTATCAAAATACATACTACGAGAATATTAGGGTTTTAATCTTCCCACGCGAGTGGAGCCGTTGGAGATTGCTAGTACATAATAAATAGCCATAGTAGAGATAAAGGGTTGTTACTTAATAAATAATTTTTTGATAAATTTAATCTTAGTCTAATATTAATAAAATTTAGTACAATTAAAGCTTATACACCAGCGTAACTTATAGACGAAAAATTCGCATTTTTTTCAGGAACAGGGGAAAAAACATATTAAGCTTAAGTTTGTGGAAAGTCATGGGTATCAATAGTATAAAAAAAACTAATAATACATACCTCAGGTCTTAACCTCAAAGAAATAAAAAGCGTGAACTCCCTTGGAAACGTCTTCCCGGCTGAAAAGAGTTCGGAAGAAGCTATCCAAATATAGGAGTTTGGCCTTAAGCTGAAGGCATGTGGCCGGTCTGGCACGAGACCCCATCTGGCCTGCGCTGGGTGGAAGTTACGCCTTGCCCCAGGTGCCAGGGGGTTTATAGTACCTGCATACAATATATGACTCACGAAAATATTCGGACACCAAGGTATGTTCCAGTCTGTATAGCAATTTTTTTTTTCTAGTAATAAGACGTTTATCCAAGTCAATATATAATTTTTAATAGACTTCGGTAAGAAATTGATCTATTCTACTAAGCCGGATACCACACCACAGGTCGACTTGCTTTAGTCGCCTTTTACGACACCTCGGTAAGAAATGAGGGTGGTATTATTCTATTCAACCGGATACCACACGGCGTTGTCTAGTAAAAACTATAATTTTAAATTATTAATATAAAATTTTTTTTTTATTTGTTACAGGTAAGCTACAGACAACAAAAAGTCACAGTAAGAATTTTTTAAATCTAATGTGACCAGGTTTGTTGAGAAAAATACATATTATTTTTGGCTTTTAATATATCAGATTATTTTTTTTTGCATACACATTTTTAAATTTTTTAAATAATTTACAGAAATAAATAATAAATAATAAATATGAAAAGTACTTCATTAAATGCGATTCTTGACGATTCTAAAGTGCTATCAAAAGCTTACTTGAAAAAACAACTATTTTATGTATTTATTTATGTACCATAAAAAATGTTGGAAAAAATATTATTGGTAAAAAACGGTTGCCTGTAAAGTTGGTTTTACGGGCAAAGGTTTTACGTGACAATGTCTTTTTGAATGTGATGGATTGGAGTGGAAAAGAGACGCAAGGCATTCGCCAGTCCGGCGGGCCTCTCTTTCGTTCGGTGACTCATCGTAACAGACGTGAGCGGGCGTTACACTTTTTCATGAGTGACTCAAAGCCGCAACCTAATTTAAGATGTTGTCACGTCAAAAAGTGTACAAAAGTCAACTTATCCCTAAAACAGAGATCTCTGCCAGCCAACCTACGAAGTGAGACAATTTTTTCAATTAGTTATTGAAAAAGTTGGTACGCAAATATCAAACATTATGAATTAGAATTAACCTTATTAATAATTTCCTAGTGACAAAAATATCCTCGGTAAAAAATCAGGGAAGGCTAGATACCACACAATGGAATGGATAATATTATTTTGATAAAATATTTTTATTAAAAAAAAAACTTTTATAAATCGAACACCGAAACAATTGAAACAAAAATGCCAACTTAAATTAAAACCGACATTTCTTTCTATTTAGTCTATGAAATGAAAAAGAAACTTTTCCAATTAATAAAGCAAACCGACCTTCGCAGTCGAAGGAGTTACACGACCTCCCTTGTTCGCCGTAGCCCTCACAGGAGGCTCTCGAACAGTATCTCCGCCGTGTCTGTTTGCCACCTCCACAGGTTTTACTACAAGCCCCCCATTCCCCCCACCCGGCCCAACCTGTAACAATACAGTTAATATATATCGAGTTTCGTTAAACCTTACGTTGAATTTGTAGAATTACATTGTGGAGTTTTAAAAGACAAAAAAATTAAAAAATTGATTAAACTAACATAGTTCTCCCTGCACCTCTTTAGTTCAACGGTATTTAATTTTTCGGCCAAGGATAGCGTGTTCGGTCATTGATCTATATAAATCGTGTTCATTTTTTTAAAACGTATAATTAATTGATTGGCTAAAATACTTCACTGAATTAACTGACTTTTTTTATGTAGGGTGCTGAAGTGTCTTCTTTCTCCTAGCCTTATCCCACTCTAAGTGGGGTTGGCACAACATGTTTTGTATGTATATTGTCGGAATCTAGGAAGGGCTTCAACGATTTTTCTGAAATTCAGCATGCAAGGGGTTTTGAGTGAGAAAAATCGCTTCATCCCTGTTTTTGGGCATAAAATAAAACTAAAATTTACTTTTAATTTATTGAATATATAAAACACTATTTTTGCCGTTAAATGTCAAGTCAGCGTAGCTTATTCAGGGAACGGGTGGTCGCAAGAAATTAAAATATAGAAAGAAATTAAAATAAGATCGAGCCCCAACTAAATAATTATTTTTTTATTTTTTTTTTGAAGTGTCTATTTTTTTTGTAAAAAATTACAAAACTTTTAACCGAAACTTAGTTTACATAATTTGTGTTATTGTCACCAGTTTTTGCTTTTTGTTATTTACATACTTCTTTGCTTTTTCTACCTTAATATGGATGTTTGTTATTATTGTAAATGTTGTAGCCATCTCTATTTAATATAGCATTTAGTTTATATTTTTAATGTATCATGTATCTTTTGAACACGTATTTAATGTATATATTGTTGATGGCCTAATAAAATAAAATAAAAAATAAAAATAGAACCAGACACTGCACACAATTTTATTTATTTATTTATTTATTCTTTATTACACACAAAGAAGAATTACATTTACATAGCACATGAACACACAGTAGCGTGCAAAGGCGGTCTTATCGCTTGGAGCGATCTCTCCCAGACAACCTTTGATGTAAGGATCATGGTTAAATAACGGGTGCGCAACAGTTAATTACTACAAAGAACAACACTTCATAATAAAAATAAATTTATCTTGACGTCTATATTTTAAATACTAAAATTAAATATATATTTAATATCATACATATACACATATTACATATATTTATAGTATATAAATATAAATATACATAAATACATTCTACATACTTATATTAGCATAATGATAAATAATAGCGTTTCAAACGACTTTTAAAAGTATGCACCGAAGGTGAGTGACGAATATCCGCAGGAAGGGAATTCCAAAGCCTGACACACTTAACTGTGAACGAGTTACCGTACCATTGAGTACGACTATGCGGCGTTTTGATCTTGTTATCATTCTTGGAGCGCAGATCAAAAGGACTTACATCCCCAAGAAAGCTAAAACGCTCCTTAAGGTACACGGGAGTGTGTGGATGGTAAAGAACCCCGTAAAGAAGTGAGAGCCCATGCACGTTCCTTCGATGATCAACAGTCAGCCATTTTAATTGCGAGCGGTACTGAGAAACGTGATCATATTTTCTAAGCCCGAATATGAAACGAATACAGAGATTCTGTAATCGCTCCAATTTATTAACTAGCTCCTGGGTTAAGTCCAAATAGCACGAATCAGCGTAGTCCAAAATTGGTAGTAGAAGAGAATTTGCTAAAGATATTTTGGTTTTAATAGGTAAAAGGTTTTTCCAACGCCTCAAGGAGCCCATAGTTGCAAAAATTTTACGACTGACTTCCCCAACCTGTGTAGTCCAAGTGAATGTTCTGTCTATATGCACACACACAATATGCAAAATAAATACAAAGTAATGGCTAAGGTTCAATAATTTTTTTCTAAAACGTCCATATTGCATACCAACAGCATTCCATATTGCTATATCCACTCCTAAGCTCCAAGGCACCGCGGCGGCTGTAGCTTCCAACCAAGGACCATCTGGAGGGGTTGTCTCCAGGTCCACTGCTGGATCGCTTACCCTGGCGAAGACTACCAGCTCGCTCAGAGGGACCATGCTCCAGTTGAAACAACCGCGTAGTTGTGAACTGATTTTCAGATTCACCTGTCTGTAATAAATTCAGTGTAAATATACCATGATTCACAATACCCTAAAGGTTAGATGTATTAACTATTATCCGTGCGGCACGGATTGAAGCCTTGAGCAGGTGATTTTTTTTATAAAACAAAAATATGTACCTAGATGCTGAAGGAAAACATAATGAAGAACCTGCATACATCTGAAGAGTTTCTGGGATATTTTTTAACCTATATTGAATTAATATTGGTGAAGCTTTTAGGAAGTATCAGCCCTTCCAACTTCATGTCACTCGACGATGCAGTTATTAATGTTATTCTTACATTTGCTTCACAGTACACATATTTTAAGTAATTTAATATTTGTACATAAAATATATAGAATTATAATAGGTGATTTATATAATACACAAAGAAGGAACCGACATAAGCTTGCGGCTCCTGCTTTGCGCCTTGTAAAAGTAAGTAAATCGTTTGTGGCTTTGGGTATAAGATTCTATAATAAAATTCAGCAATCAATTATAGTTTTACCATTGTAGCAGTTTAAAACAAACTGTCAAAGGGAGGCTGATACAAAAAGCCTACTATACTGTTGAGGATTATTTAGATGATAGAATGCGTTGATAAAGCTACTGTCGGACCCTGTACAAGATAGTAATGACTTATTGTAACAAGTTATAAGTATTATTTTAAAAGAATAGTTTTCCGAACCAACAACAGATTTGACGATTCAAAAGTACTTGTTTAAAGTTTACTTTTATAAATAAAATTTTTAATTTGAATTTGAATAAATTGAATTTTATTAATTTATCAAATTGATGGTATTTTTATAATTTTACCAGCTAAATTCTATTCAGTTTTATTCTGATAATTCAGTTTTAAAACATCAATTATCGGCAAAGTTTTAATTGTATATCTACTTAACTTATTAGTCAGTATTTTGATACATTTCAATTCTTTTCTTAAAATATAACTTTAAATCTTAAAGTGTTTCCATACTAGAGACTTTCTCGAGTGTGATAATGCAATGTTTACGTCAACTGAATCTTGACGGATGTCCTGAGAGTGCTAGCTTTGCTACAAAGAAGAGTGGTACTTTACCGGCTTAGAGATAAGAATATCTGGGTGACCGAGCCTTGCTTGGTAATTTTTGACAAAATAAAAAAAGGAAACAAAATAAAATAATAGGGTAGGTGGAAATCGATCCTAGGTATTTTCATTTCTCGCGACCACCAGTTCCCCGAATAAGCTACGCTGACTTGACAGTTAATGGCAAAAATTCAATTCAATATAAATTTAAGTATTTTTTAATGCCCAAATATTTTTTTATACCCAAAAATATGGATAAAACGATTTTTTTTACATAAAACCTAGCTACATCGATTTTCCTCCCCCAATATCCCGTACATATTGAATTTTAGGAAAATCGTTGGAGCGGTTTCCGAGATTCCGAAAATATATATATATATATATACATACAAGATTAACTCACTTACCGCCGTATAGATAAGATAGTTATTCCTACATATTATACTAGCTGTGTCAGCAGCTTTGCCCGTATGTCACAATCAGTGTCACAATTTTTTTCCCGAATTGAAATTATGAATTTAAAAGTGGTTATCGTGAATTATAACAGATTTTTTGCATATCATTCACTGTTTACTTAGTGCACGCAAGGAAAGCTTTAAATATTGCCTTTTTTGCATTTTTTTGTTGTTGCTCGTCTCGTATTTATCTTGGCGTGATGTTATATAGCCTATATCCTTCCTCAATAAATGGACTAACTTACACTGAAATAATTTTTCAAATCGAAAATCTGAAATAATTTTTCGAGATTAACGTGTTCAAACAATCAATCAAACGAACATACAAAACGCTTCAGCTTTATCTATTAGTATAGATATAAAATTTAAATCGAGCCCATTTATCTGATACGACACTGTCAACGAAAAACATTTTCTATTTTAGCTGTGCTATCGTTTAAAGTGTCATTAAATGCTACACATTAAATGTAATTTATTTAGTTTAGACAATTACTCTGGCTTATTATATTCAGTTCGATTCAAACACGCTGACCGCATCCAGTCGGATGCAATCATTGAAAACAAGATACATTTTATCTGTGAAATGTCGCGCCGTCCCGATAATTTCACGGTCTGTTTATTCCAGAAGCTGTTTCCATTTTCAGCGCTGAAATAGACAGCGTTAATAAACTCAGTACTAGATCAAAGGTAAAGGTAACATATTGACATATTTCGTGATAAAAAGGCACAAATAAGCTAAATAATTGTATCACAGACTGTCAATTGAGATTGAGGTAAAGTGAATATAGAGTTATTATACTTAGGGCCCGTTTCACAAGTTACTAATAAAGTTTCGGATAGTTAACCGACAAATAAACTAAGTAGCAGATAAATGTCTTTAAAAAGAGACTCTAAAAGGTGAAAAATTAAAAAAATCACGACCATTTTTTAAAAGGTATTTGCTGTCTAGCAGATAAACAAAATAACAGCCACATGATCTACCTGTTAACTTATTAGGTACTTTAAGTGCTGAATAAGCCTATCAGAAACCTGTGAAACGCAAAATTCCGAGATGTGTCAGATATGTTCCGAATAAGCTAACTGACAGTTTATTGGTAAAAAGTGAAATAGGTTCTAAGTAACAGATAAATGTCTCTAAAAAGTGAAAAATTTAAAGAATAAAAAGTTAGCTTAACTTACAGTTTATTGGTAACTTGTGAAACAGATTCTTAGAGTAGAGAAGTCAAAATAGAATCAACTAGTAACATCTAGCTTTTCTGTAATATATAAAGGAGTAACGTTTTCTCCCCAAAACTCCTACATGCTGAATTTCAGGCAATCGTTGGAGCCGTTTCCGAGATTCAGTAAATATATTTATATATACATACAAGATTAACTAATTTAAATATTAAAGATATGGACGCCGTGTGGTATCCGGCTGAATAGAATAGTACCACCCTCTTTTCTTACCGAGGTGTCGTAAAAGGCGACTAAGGTAAGTTGACCCGCCGTGTGGTATCCGGCTGAGTAGAATAGACCAACCTCATTTCTTACCAAGGTGTCGTACAAGGCGACTAAGGTAAGTTGACCCACCGTGTGGTATCCGGTTTAGTAGAATAGACCACCCTCTTTCTTACCGAGGTGTCGTAAATTACGACAGAGGTAAGTTGACGTCAGGCAGGCGGCCGGTCGTAAAAACGCAGCCAAATCATGTGACAGCATGTTTATAACATGTTGTGCCGACCCCACTTAGAGTGGGATAAGGGCAGGAGGAAGGAAATATTAAAGATATGGCATTCAAAGCATGCAAATGCTGTGTGAACTAAAAACACTTTTATCCGCACACATAAATGCGATTTATTCTAGCATACATCCGAACACTGTGACTAATAGGATTCGATTCGATTCGAGCGCACTGACCGCATCCCGTCGCGTGCATTGCTTTCAAACAAGATTTATTTTATCTGGGTGTCTATTCTTCTATTTATTTCTAAATATTTGTAGATTCAACTCACTCAACTCAAAAGTAAAAAAAAGTAAAGTAACGACCTGTTACTATCCCACTGCTGGGCATAGGCCTCCTCTCTCCATTTTTGGAGAGAAGGGTTGGAGCTAAGACCTACCACGCTGCTCCAATGCAGATTGGTAGGTTACACATATCCCCAGAATTCTCTAGAGATATGCAGGTTTCCTCACGATGTTTTCCTTCACCGAAAAGCGTGTGATAAATTGCAATTATCAATTAGACACATAAGTTTTAATAGAAAAACTCATTGGTGTCTGCCCGGGTTTGAACCCATGATCGTCTCTAGAGATTCACGCGGTCGCACCGCTAGGCCATCACAGCAACTCAAAAGTAATGAGAATATAATTTTGCTATAATCCGAGATAAAAGAAAATATATGTAATGCTATATGTAGAGTGTACTATTCGTTCTCATACCTGATACATGCAGAATTTGTAAGAACTCATGCTCGAACTCAAGAACTCGACGCTTTGCGATTATGTCGTGGAGTCTATCTCCTGACGATGCATCGGTTACCGGGCGAAACAATTGTTGAGATTGTGGTAGTGAATGTGTGCAGTGCTTGTTAATTGTTGTGTCATCGGTGTCAGTTGTATGAGTTCTTACAAATCTTTTTTTGATTTGATTTATTTAAGTCGAAACTTTAGACTTGGTCAATTATATTTTTTATCATTAAATAATAATATATATATTTCATATATGGGACACTTACACACATACTTAATACATGTGTTAAATAACGTTAAGAGGTCACGAAGTTAAAACCAGTGCCTTAGATAAAAAAATCCAATCAAACGCATGTAAGGAATTACAGTATTTATAACGTATTCTTCAAATAAAAAATTCACAAACATCTATATATATAAAAGAAAGTTGGTCTAAGTTACACTATTTATAACTCAAGAACGGATGAACCAATTCGGCTGAAAATTGGTGGAAAGGTTGCTTAGAACCAGGAGACGGACATAGGATACTTTTTATCCCGTTCGACCGCATTTATTTTATCCCGTCAAGTCGCTATAAAACGTGGTATAACAAAAACGACTATGACAGTAAAATAATAAAACGCAAATTTCAGTGGAATAACAAAATATAAATGACAGCTAAACGTAATTTTGTCTTTGATTTAGTATGGAAAAAAAATTGACAGTTATCAAAATAATAGTGTTATAACATGTTTTTAATACAACCTCCTTCTTAGAGTTGGTCATTAATATGAAAAAGCATTGTGGCTGTCATATGTGTCATTAAGTTGTTGAGAAAGAGTAAATGGGTTGATTCTGGGAAAATGTTTTTATTTATTGAATAAATATAATAATATAATAAGTATAAAGGAGAAATATCGTCGTTTATTATATTCAGAAGGGGATGTAACCTAAACTCACAAATAGAGCGGACAAAAGGAATATCTGGAAATTTAAAGAGTTTAAAGAAAAGACAAATGACGATCAATATCTTGAGACAACACGGAGACTGCGAATTTCGTATAATTTGAGAGATAGTTGCGATATGCGATGCTATGGAATAAAAAATGGAGTTTTTATTAGAGAGATTATTATGATGATATTATGATGGTAATTGGTATTCGGTTTATTAACTCTGTAAGATCAACGTGACGATGTGCTATGTGAGGCCATAGACGCGCCCGTGAATATTGTTCGATAGAACAGTCAGCTAGAATGACGATTATTCTCTGGATTTGTTCCAGTTGTAACGATTGTTTTCTAGACTGTGGCCATCTGCAACGACTGTCAGCTAGACTCTGCCTAGATGTGGTGATTGTTCTTTGAGCGTTATCATTTGCGAGTCTGTTTACGTGTGTATCTGCAGAGTTGGTTGCCACTTATTGAGCTGTGTTATGCCATGACAGTGATTGAGGGTGAGCTTAAGGTGCGAAATGATTTTTCTTTTACAGATTAAAAGAGCAAGTATTGAATTTCTTGCCGATTCTTCTCAGTACAATCAGCATTCCGAATCAGTGGTAGATTCATTCCCAGAAGTCAGCTTATGAGATTTGCGGGGTCGCAAATGTTGTCAGGATGGTCGACTGTTACAACATGTTTTTAATACAACCTCCTTCAGAGTTAGTCATTAATATGAAAAAGCATTGTGGCTGTCATATGTGTCATTGAGTAGTTTTTGAGAAAGAGTAAATGAGTTGACTTTGAGAAAATTGATTTTTATTATTGCATAAGAATAAAGGAGAAATATCGTCGTTAGTTATAATAGCTGAACGTCACTAAATAGTATAAAACAAAGTCGCTTTCTCTGTCTGTTCCTATGTCCCTATATCCCTTTGTATGCTTAAATCTTTAAAACTACGCAACAGATTTTGATGCGGTTTTTTAATAGATAGAGTGATTGAAGAGAAAGGTTTATATGTATAATCTAACATATAAAGTTTTATTATAAACATTCAAATGGAGTAAAGAAATACTATCATTTTTGAGGTTTCCAATGTGATGTCGTAAATAATTACATTTATTTTCCTAAGTATTTGTACACCTTGAAAAGGTCTACAGAAAACTCCGCGATGGTATACATATTATGTCTATCACTTATGGACCCACAATAGCATTTTTTTGACATTTTCTTCTTCATTTGTAATTTAAATGAACATTTTCGAAGATATTACAGATTTAAAATGCAGGGTATAGCGATTGCGCGCTTTGTCTTATAGCACTTCGAATTTAGCTGCGATTGGACGGGTTTTTTTTCATATGGCCAACTATATGTCGCTTTATCAAGAGTAACCTCTAAAGAAAACATGTTTGTATTGTGTAATGAAGATTCTTTCTTTATGACAAAAAAGCTGTGAATGTTGTATATAAAGACATTCTGTAATTAATTGTAAAAATAAAATACTAAAAAGATAGCAGGGAATCTTCATGGTATAGGGAAAGGGGAATTGTTTTTTTTTATACAGAAAAAAGCTCTTTATGGGTACCGCCGCCCGATGGGGACAGGCGGCAGTTATGTCGGACTCGCCGACTAAAACGACCTGTGTGCTCCACCACGCTGCCGATGGCAAGGACAGGGTATCATTGTACATATTGCCCCCATCCCGCCAACAGCTCTGATCCCAGAGAACAAACACCTTCTTCGGGTAGGGGCCCCTCGAAAGAGAAGCCCCCCTCCGCTAACCGGTGCATCAGTAGCACCAGATGCACCGACCGCCTCGGGGGACCTGTAAGCCAGGCGTCCGATATACCCCGTTCGGAACACCCGAAGGTCCCCAGTTAGGGCGGCAGACGATGGGCTTGGGCGAGTCACTAACACCTGGACTGCAGCAGATTGGATCCAGAACAACAGTTCGTGGAACCGCTCCGCCGCCTCCCTTCACCCCCCTCCACAGAACAAAGGGAGGCCATCGCTGCCCACGGTCGCTCTCTGCCCACCGTGTTTGTTATGTCACGGTCAACAGGGAGAGACCGCGCCCCAAGTAGGGGCCACAACGCCTTGGTGGGCGTTTCCGCCCCCACCGGGTAATTTTTTATAGAGGTTTTCTTCCTCGCAACCCGAAGATCCCCGTTCCCATTGCTGTGCTTCCGGGTTTCGCCGACGGTGGCCGTAACCATGTCCAGCTAGACTTAGAGTAAGCCCAACCGGACCCGTCGCTCATTAGGAACCCCACCCCAGCCCCCCCGGAGTCCCCGGCCTGTCCAGATTGCCCTCTGCTAATCAGAAAGACAACTGGATTGGCCACCTCACAGTGGTTCGTTCGCCAAGACTAAGCTTGCCCAGGGTGCGCCACGAGGAGGCCGACCACTTTGGCACCCCAGGGGAATTGTTTTACTCCAAATTTGACGCGTGTGGGCCACGGGCAGTAATGAATAAAACAAAACTGCTGGATAGATTTTAATCATTTTTTTTACTGAGTGACATAGGCATATATTTTATACCCGTGCGAAGCCGGAGCGGGCCACTAGTATCATATAAAACTTTAATAAAGTTGGTTTGATTGTATGAAAATTTTGTGAAACTTTTCTTATAAAATCTTCCTCAGAAACGACGCTTTTACATAAGTCCCTCGAAAGAGCAAATTGAATTTAGAAAAGTAAGTGTTAAGGGGTATTCGCGAATAAGTGCGTGCCTCCTACATTCGAATCAGGCACTTTTGCTTAGAAAATTTAATTATACGGATCTCGATCTTTTCGAAAACTCTTGGTATGTTTAATTTGGTTTAACACTAATCTTCTTCCCTCCGAAGTTAGTGTGAAAGCCCAACGCAATATATAAGCGAAAGCGATTTATATGCATTTCCTGTAGTATAATCTCCTTATCCCACTCTAAGTGGGGTCACAACATGTTGTCTGACGTTAACCTACCTTAGTCGCCTTTTACGACATTTCAGTAAGAAATGAGGGTTGTCTATTCTACTCAGCCGCATACCACACGATGGAAATTTCCTGTAGTCTTTTGTTTATTTACAATAATTCAAAATTTAACAAAACACTCATCGTCTTCCTGCCCTTAACCCACTCTAAGTAGGGTCGGAACAACATGCTATAAACATGTTGTCACATGATTTGGCTACGTATTTTACGACCAGCCGCCTACCTGACATCAATCTACCTTGCTCGTATTTTACGACACCTCGGTAGGAAGAGGTTAGTCTATTCTACTTAACCGGATACCACACGGTGGGTCAACTACCTTAGTCGCCTTTTACGACACCTGGGTAAGAAATGAGGGTGGTCTATTCTACTCAGGCGTATACCACACAGCGGGTCGACTTACCTTAGTCGCTCTTTAACAACACCTCGGTAAGAAATGATGGTGGTACTATTCTATTCAGTCGGAGACCAGGCAAATTTTTAAACAGTTTTAATATTGATTAAGATTCCTTCTCGCTTGCCACGAAATCCCATACCCGTTTTTACCCATAAAATGTATAAAATAAACTTAGGGCATTACTCCTTGTTACCCAGGATGCAGACAATTTAACAAATTTGTCAGTAAGAATTCCTCCATAGATATTAGTGATAAATTAAATTTATTCCAGAAACACTTATACAAATCTTTGCATTGATGCACGCTATTTATACGTCCATTCTCAATGCAAAGTTATTTTCCTAAGTTTGTTATTTCCTATATTTTTTTCTTTTAATTTTAGTTATAATAGTTATTGTACGTTTGTTACCATTTAAGGACGCTGTGACTACCTTTAATTTATTTATGTTATTATGTTATTAGGAACCCTAGAAAATATAAACATGTTACTTTAGTTACACATGTAATTCTGTTGGTAGTTCTATGGAATAAATAAATAAATAAACAGCTATATCTCATCACTTGTACTAAACAACAAAACTTCCGCGCGTTTCTTACGTTGTTCTGAGAACTTTCGTACTTTTAGCACCGCCGAAGCAGTTATTGCCTTTGTTGTTTCCAAACTATTCTCAACCTAAAATACTTTGCGAAAAAGATTGAATACACATTAGTGAGCGCGGAGTTTCATTGAGTTAGTACTCTTTTTCTATTAACGAATGCCAGTCTTGTTTCAAACTTAGATGATACCCTTTTCAATCAAACAAAAATAGCGAGTGTAAGGAGAGAAGTTATTTTTTTGTTAAAGTTGTTCAACGATGAACTTTGTGAAATTGAATACATTTAACGAGTAAGAAAAATACATTGACTTGAAACAAAAGTGAAATGGTTTTTATAAACTTTCTTATTTTAAATGCCAATCAGTGTGCTTGGTGCGAGTTTTTTTTTTAATTTGATTGGCCCGTTAGCGTAGTAGGTAGTGAACCTGCCTTCAGCTCCGTGGGTCACCGGTTCGATTCCCGCCGAGGGCCAACATTTTCTACAAATGAATTTGTTGGTCTTCGAGCCTGGGTGTATATTTGTATTTAAGTATGTATTGAAAAATATATACCTAAGTATATACCAGCTGTCTGTCCACCATAACACAAGTATTAATTTACTTACTTTGGGGACGGACAACCGTGTGTGTAAGTGTCTCATATATTTATATTTATTACTGAACTATTCGATCGCGTTAGTGAAACCCCGGTTCGTATGGCGTTGGAACTATGGTCACTAGATGTCGCTGTTGCAGCATCATAAACATTGGCGTTACGCTTTTGGCTACGTATTTTACGACCGGCCGCCTGCCTGACATCAAGCTAACTTAGTCGTATTTTACGACACCTCGGTATGAAAAAAGGTGGTCCATTTTACTCAACCGGATACCACACGGCAAATTACCTTAGTCGCCTTTTTCGATAACCGGTTAAAAAGAGGGTGCTCTATTTTACTAAGATACCACACTGGGGGTCGACTTACCTTAGTCACCTTTTATGACACCTCGGTAAGAAATGAGGGTGGTCTATTCCACTTAGCCGGATACCATACGTTATATTATTTAAATGAGAATCTTAGAAGAAAGCACAAAAAAACTGACGCGCGAAATCAAATTCAAGAAAGAGTCTTACAACGATTACAATAGGTTTTCGGAGTTTTATGGGTGTTAAAGGCGACGATAGCGTTGTTTTTTGAGTCTTGACCATAAAAGATAGAGACATGATATTTTGGGCATATTTGTTTACCTACACCGCCGTGTGGTATCCGGCTGAATAGAATAGTACCACCCTCTCTTCTTACCGAGGTGTCGTAAAAGGCGACTAAGGTAAGTCGACCCGTCGTGTGGTATCCGGCTGAGTAGAATAGTACCACCCTCATTTCTTACCGAGGTGTCGTAAAAGGCGACTAAGGTAAGTCGACCCGTCGTGTGGTATCCGGCTGAGTAGAATAGTACCACCCTCATTTCTTACCGAGGTGTCGTAAAATACGACAGAGGTAAGTTGACGTTAGGCAGGCGGCCGGTGGTAAAAACGCAGCCAAATCATGTGACAACATGTTTTTAAACATGTTGTGCCGACCCCACTTAGAGTGGGATAATGGCAGAAAGATGATGATTTGTTTACCTACAATTTTCTAGTATTGCTATAGTATATCTCTGCTGGTTTACGCGACGGAAGTAATCAAGTTTTTACAACTGCCTGATCTCTTCAACGCAATTCACATATAACCACTATTAGTCATAACCATCCGGTAGAATTGCACTATATTTAAATAAAAACAATATAAAAATCAGTTCAGTAGATTTTATGTTTATATAAGTATAGAAATGTCAGCAACATGCGAATAATGAATGATTAATAATAAAAAAGGTTTCTACCTGAGAAATCGATTACCTAAGACCCTTCTCACGTTCTATAAAGGCTTGTCAAGGCTTCGTACCTAGATGGACCCTCTAACCCTCGATGTCCTTTAAGGTTTTTAACCTGTCGAGCTAGCTGTCACTACGATACGATCCTGTTCTTCAAAGTCACAACAGGTTTTTAATTTAATTATAGTAGTTTGATATAAAAAATTTTATAAACGCTACTATAAATGTCTGTCTCATCATTCTCCCGCCCTTATCCCACTCTAAGTGGGGTCAGCACAAAATGTCATAAGCATGTTGTCAAATGATTTAGCTACATGTTTTCGACCGACCGCCTGTCTTACGTCAACTTACCTTAGTCGTCTTTTACGACTCCTCGGTAAGAACTGAGGATGGTCTATTCTACTCAGCCGGATATCACACGGCTTCGCAGTCACAACAGGTATTTAATTTTATTATAGTACTTTACATCATTTATAGAAGTGGGCGTTACTTTGTGAAGATCCATAATATAAAAGTAATAATAAAATTATTCAGCTATAATCCGCTATGAAGTAAAATAGAAAATATTTATAATGCTACATGTAGAGTGGACAATTTGGTTTTATACCTGATTCTCTGCGTGTACCATAACTGATACACGCAGGATTCGTAAGAACACGTGCAAAATCTTTCATCACAATACACAAGCACTACACACGTTCACGTAAAGCTTCGCGATTTTGTCTAGGATTCTATCTCCTGATGATGCTTCGGTTGCCGGGCGAAACGATTGTTGAGTTTGTGATAGTGAACATATGTAGTGCTTGTGTATTGTGGTGGCGGTAGTGGTGGATTTTGTATCTGTTGTTACAAATCAAAAAAGTAGAAATAAATGTTTCTTTTTTCTTTCAAATCCTTCATGTATCTGGTATGAAATCGGATTGTCCACTCTACATATAGCATTATATATATTTTCTATTTTACTTCGCGGATTATAGCAAAATAATTTTACTGTTACTTTTGTATAGTCTTTAATACAAAAATTTTATAAACTTTTTACTATAAATACCTGTCCGTTGTGTTGTAAGGCGATCCAGAATACTGGCTTACTGATGCTAGTTCGACCCCTCCCCGGTATATCGATACAAGCGCCAAATCTAGTGTCCTTATCTGAAACAAGATATAAGGTTAGATTAGTAGAGAAGAGAATTATTTACTTATTATACTTTAACATATTGTGAATTTGAACACTTTTGAGCCACGTTCATCATCATATGGAATCATAATTTTTTAAAGTTTAATTAATATATTCACATTAACAATTAATATATTCACAATAAGCTGTGATGGCCTAGCGGTGCGACCGTGTGAATCTCTAGAGACGATCATGGGTTCAAACCCGGGCAGACACCAATGAGTTTTTCTATTAAAACCTATGTGTCTAATTGATAATTGCAATTTATCACACGCTTTTCGGTGAAGGAAAACATCGTGAGGAAACCTGCATATCTCTAGAGAATTCTGGAGATATGTGTAACCTACCAATCCGCATTGGAGCAGCGTGGTAGGTCTTAGCTCCAATCCTTCTCTCCAATAACGGAGAGAAGAGGCCTATGCCCAGCAGTGGGATAGTAACAGGCCGCTACATACATACATACATACATTCACATTAACACAAAATGAATTCGAACGCACGTTAAATTTTGTATAGTGTATTATTATATTGTAATCGTGTGTATTAGTTGTAGCCTAACTTTGACTCTTGAGCGTTAAAATACCCTTAATTGTGTACATGTATTTTCTGAGCCTGAAAGTAAAAAGCTATTTTTTATCCCATACGTTACCCGGTGTATAAGCTAATAATAAGTGTATAATGTAGCAAAATATGATTCTCGAAATTGACAAAATCTACGCATATTTTTGTTATGAAGAAATATTAATACAGAACGATATGAGCTCCGCAAAATATATTTTCCACATCAGCGACAATATTAACCGCATCTTCAGATCGGAATACAAACGTACATTTTATTACGGGGGTCACAAAAAATATCACACGCGTCTCTCAACAAAAAGTCTCGAACCTATGAACACGATATTACAATAGTATTAACTTGAGAAGTTGCAACAAACGCGTAACATTCTCTAGTCACGTCCATTCACAGTATATTACAGCCACAATTTTTTATTGTAACAACCGAAAAATAGTTTCCCGGCCGAATCCCACGTAATGGAGATACGCAGAAAAAATATTAATGCTGCCCAAAGTACACTGATTGTATATTATTCTGCTACGGGAAAGTCAACTTTATTATATACGTTATAAGTTGGTGAATCTTATGTCTATGTTACGACGTTTTGTTTATTGTTTAAGTTAATATTATGGTGACGAAGCAAGGACATACTACGGCCTGTCACACATGTTAGCGTCATTCTGGCTTTGTCGGTTTCTTTTTTCGTTGGATTTATACGGAAAATAAATTATTTTTCTGCTTATCTTAAAAATATATTTATATCATAGAGAATTTGAAAGGCCGTGTGGTACCCGGCTGAATAGAGTACCACCCTCTTTTCTTACTGAGGTGTCGTAAAAGGCGACTAAGGTAAGTTGATCCGCCGTGTGGTATCTGGCTGAGTAGAATAGACCAACCACATTTCTTACCGAGGTGTCGTAAAAGGCGACTGAGGTAAGTTGATCCACCGTGTGGTATCCGGTTTAGTAGAATATACCACCCTCTTTCTTACCGAGGTATCGTAAAATACGACTAAGGTAAGTTGATGTCAGGCAGGCGGCCGGTCGTAAAAACGCACCCAAATCACGTGGCAGCATGTTTATAACATGTTGTGATGACCCCACTTAGAGTGGGATAAGGGCAGGAGGATGATGATGATGATTATCATAGAGAATTCGAAAAATTGTTGGAATGGGAAATAGTAAAACATAATCTGTTTTTTCTTAATTTGTCAGTTTTAATAATTGTAAAAAAAGAGTAGCACGATTTCACAGCTAATGAACTTTACTTTAAGAAACTTACTTGAAGAAATTATATAATTACCCGTGGAAAGCGAGATTATAAATGCATGCTCATATCGCGGTATATTCCAAATTCACCAACATAAAGATAACATACAAATTCCCTAAAACAGTACGTTGATGGCGGCCTGAAATCCATTTAACCCTAACTGCCTTAGGTTATTCAAAGCTTAACGCAATTAACCCTTATCCGGGCAACAACTATCAGGGCCAATCCCACAAATTAGGAACAACATTGCCTTGGCAAGGACTAGCCATTTGCCAAAATAAACGCTATAAACTTTGCTAGGGGGATTCCGCGTAAATGAAAAACAATAATGAGGCAATTTGTCTGGCGTGCCGCGGTATCATGTAGTATTATCTCAGTAAAAGTACAAAGATTGTCTTGGCAAGGCTTGCTTGCTGAGATAGGCGCGATTTGTCATGTAAATTGTTGGGATGATTGAACTGGATCTTGGGATCCCGAGTTATTTTGTATGATTAGGGTTTCTAAGCGTGTACATTTGTCTTTGGGAATGTTTATTAACTGTCATGCTATTTATTTTATGGTGAACATAATTTCACATTTACTCTGGACTTTTATATATTCTTTATCATTAAGTAAACATCAATTCAACTGTATATGCAAGCAGAAAACTCAGCTTAAGTTATTATTGTATTTAGTTTTATATTAGTGTTTGTTTGAAGTTTTGGAGAAAACCTGTTATAAAAATTATATAAAATAGCAAAATCATTACATTCAATGCGTCAGTTTTTTTGTTTCATTATTTCTTTAAAAAAGTGTATTTTTTTCGTATACTAAGGTGAGTCTTGGATTCAAATAATATAAAAAAATCAAATCGAATTTATAGGTGTAAAATTAAAAAAAAAAATGAATTGAGCACCATGGTTGTGTCCAAATTACAAAACTCGTGATTTTGTTAATTTGACGTGCTTTGAGATATACGAGTGAGTAGGTAAATGAAATGACAAATTTGATGGCGGATACTTAGCCGTCACATAAAATATCTCGGTTTGAGACGTTTTATCGTTGTTCAATTTAGTTTATTGTAATCGTATTGCATTGTTTATTATAATGTATTGCAAAGAAGCGTTGTGCCGATATATTATAATAATGATATTCCGCAATTTTATTAAACTCGGCCTAAATGTAGGACAATCCGTTTCATATCTGATACATGCAGGATTCGTAAAACACATGCACAAACTTCCACCACAGTAAACAAGCACATACGTTCACTATCACAAACTCAACAATCATTTCGCCCCGCAACCGAATCATCATCAGGAGATACACTCCACGACATAATAGCAAAGCGAAGTCAAGCAAGCAAATTGCTTCGCTTAATTAATACACATCAAACAAAAAAGTAAGGTAAATAACCCTTTGATTCGTATTGTATTTCAGCAGCGTTGAAAACATTGATCTGAAGGTCAGTGTTAGGTTTAAAAGTCACATGCATGGTTTTCATGCATGCATTCAATGATCATCATCATCTTCCTGCCCTTATCCCACTCTAAGTGGGGTCGGCACAACATGTTATAAACATGCTGTCACATGATTTGGCTGCGTTTTTACGACCGGCCGCCTGCCTGACGTCAATTTACCTCAGTCGTATTTTACGACACCTCGGTAAGAAAGAGGGTGGTCTATTCTACTCAGCCGGATACCACACGGCGGGTCGACTTACCTTAGTCGCCTTTTACGACACCTCGGTAAGAAATAAGGGTGGTACTATTCTATTCAGCCGGATACCACACGGCGGGTCGACTTACTTTAGTCGCCTTTTACGACACCTCGGTAAGAAATGAGGGTGCTACTATTCTATTCAACCGAACACCACACGGCGGGTCGACTTACCTTAGTCGCCTTTTACGACACCTCGGTAAGAAATAAGGGTGGTACTATTCTATTCAGCCGGACACCACACGGCGGGTCGACTTACCTTAGTCACCTTTTACGATACCTCGGTAAGAAATGAGGTTGGTATAGCTCTATTTAGTCGGATACCACATGGCGGGTCGACTTACCTTAGCCGCCTTTTACGACACCTCGGTAAGAAATGAGGGTGGTACTATTCTATTCAGCCGGATATCACACGGCTACCATGCATTCAATGCTGAAGAGTCAAATACCACAACCCAGTAGTGTAAATTCAAATATATTTCCAATCACTTTGAACTACGTTATAAACGCCCAAGGCGAAGCGATTAACTCGTTTATCGGCTTATCGAGGTCAAAAATTTCCACAAACTATTCCAACGATAAAACTATGAGAAACTCGGCTATAAACTACCAATAAATATCCGACCTGAGGAAATGGAAGGTAGTTTTCAATTCGTTATCACTTTAAACTTGAATATTGTTGATTTAGTGTTTTCAATTACTCTATATAATCTAACCGTGTGGTATCCGGCTAAATAGAATAGTACCACCCTCTTTCTTACCGAGGTGTCGTAAAAGGCGACTAAGGTAAGTCGATCCGCCGTGTGGTATCCGGCTGAGTTGAATAGACCAACCACATTTCTTACCGAGGTGTCGTAAAAGGCGACTATGGTAAGTTTTCCCACCGCGTGGTATCCGGTTTAGTAGAATAGACCGCCCTCTTTCTTACCGAGGTGTCGTAAAATACGACAGAGGTACATTGACGTCAGTCAGGCGGCAGGTCGTAAAAACGCAGCCAAATCATGTGACAGCATGTTTATAACATGTTGTGCCGACCCCACTTAGAGTGGGACAATGGCAGGAAGATGATGACTAGAAGGTCTCAATCTGTATTTCTTGTAATGAATTTTGAAAAGAAATAAATATTTTTGTATTTTGTGAAACAGGCTCTAAGTAACTCACCTGATAATGCGTCTGTACAACCACCGCCCTAAAAACTATTGAAGCATCCTGAACTCTCGTCTCCAGAGGCCGCTCCGCGAACTTCGGGCACTGACTGTCGCAAACTATAGTCTGACAGAGTAACAAAACCACCACTAACAAATCTCTATTGGAAAATTTGCCCGGCGGGCACAACCGCGGTGCCATTTTAAACTTTAACACCATTTTATTAAGTTACATATTCGTTTAAGATCATTTCACTGCACTTTGTTTCGCTCGCCGTTTCTTTTGTCGTTTCCTGCTTTGCATTATCTGTAACAAGGAAAGCGATTTGTTATTACGACAATAAAGATTTGAAAAATATTATTTAGAATTGTTTTTTTTTTCAATTTAGAATCTCTTTGGATGCTATATTAATTTCATTTTTGGTTTACAGCTTTGTGTTGTACTTAAAATAGGTTGTCTTTTTATATTTTTACTAGCAATCGCCAGCCTGGAAAAATTAAAACCGTAATATATGATAACAAAAAAATAGTTACAGTGGGTTAACCTTAAAAGCTAGACATATGCTATCGCTGACTTTTATTTAGAACTTTTATAGGGGAACAATTTTGTAATACATGATTTTTTAATAACTATTACCGTTTACTCAGCGCACGCAAGGAAAGCATTAAATTATGCCGTTTTCGTAATATTTTTTATTGCTGTTCCTCTCCTATTCATCTAAGCGTGATGTTATATAGCCTATAGGCTTACTCGATAAATGGACTATCTTATATTGAAAGAATTTTTCAAATCGGTCCAGTTGTTTTAGGAACAAAAATTTTCCCCTAAAAAAGTTCGAAATAAAAGTCCGCAATAGCATATGTCTAGCTTTTAAAGTTAACCCACTTTTACCATTTTTATGGTTATCAGCAGCAGGGTCATCTCGCTGACTCCCCGGGTGGGGGGTAAGCGGGGTACGGGCCTCGAGGCGTACCTCTTTGCCCGGGCAGTTCCTCGCGGGCACTTAAGCCCGGTCTGTGTTTCGGCCGTAGGCCGAGGTCACCTAGGTGACCTAAGGGTGTCGGTATTTGGGCCGTGAGCCCAGGTCACCTAGGTGACCTAAGGGATGTCTGGTTCGGTGGGGAGGTCTGGGAATGGTAGCTCTCAGACCTCAAAGTCTTCTTCAGGTGGTGTCACGATCGATATGGTTATCAAAATACTATATTACGGTTTTTATCTTTCCACGCAAGCGGAGCCGCTGGCGATTGTTAGTAAAATATATGTGTTATTGTAGGTTTGATCTACAATAACAATGACCATACAACTAAGACTACAAACAATAAATAGAAATAAGAAATAAATTAAATTATCTTTAAATATTGAGATATAATCAATTTAATATTCTAGAATGTGAGAGAATCATTCAACAGAAACATTTTAGAAATATATAACCAATAATACGACAAACTTACAACACCTTGACACCTTATCGTGTTAACTAATACCTTTAATATAAATGGGAATGTTTACAGTTCGAGACGTAATCCAAGGCTTATGTTACAAGGCAGTACAGCATTCGTAGCTATTAGTTCTACAAACTTTACCTACGAGCACGTGTTCACTGCTACGAGTCTACGGTTGTCACTACGACGTAGAATGCAGTAATTCTTAAACAAGCGTAGACAAATGAGAACAGAGCATCTATTTATAGAGTAATCAGACTAAGTAGGATTCTGTAGCGGATTAGTAATTAACTTAATTTCTCTTCGCTTACCCTAATTGAACATAAAGCGACAGGGAACTGACTTCTACAGATACGGCCCGTCTATAAATAGAGGTTTATTTAAGAATTTTTATAAAAACTCATATATGTTTGAAACAAGTATACTACCTGTATTTGCATCGTTAGATCTATTTATTAGTAATAAAAATATAACATATGGTTTGCTTCGATATAAAACAAATGGACTTGGAATTAAACTCGCGAACTTAATGTAACTTAGAAAGTAATTGTAACATTAATAAACAGAGATTGTATAAGTTAGTTCTTTGTTTAAGTTCCTTACTAAGTTGGTAAAGATTTTGTTTTTAATATTAAAAAGGCAACTAAAATTTCAACATTATGTAGCGGATATTATGCTAGAATCATTTTTATCTAATCATTAATTACAATGCCTTTGTATGTTGAATTATCTCAAGCTGTTCTAAAAGGTTCAGTCAGCGACTTTTGTCACAGGTGTGCAGAATTTCGCATCAAAGTTAAACTGGTTACTATATAACTATGCAGGTTTGGATAGTGCTTTGCTTAGCGATTTTGTCATGGAGTCTATCTCCAGATGATGCTTCGGTTGCGAGACGAAACGATTGTTGAGTTTGTGATAGTAAACGTGTGTAGTGCTTGTGTATTGTGGTGGCGGCGGTGGAGTGGAGAAAAATGGATAGCCCACTCTACATTTAGCATTATATATATTTTCTTATTACTTTGTCGCAGGTTATAGCAATATTATCCTATTATTTCTTTTGTATTTAACTTGATAAGTTTTGATAATAAAAATCTTTTGTTCCACTTCTAAAGAGTGTCCGTAATTTTTGCGATCTCTTACATAAAGTAATTCCAAGATTATTTAATGGATACTTATTCCCTTAGCAATAAACATTAGCGATAAACGTTTTGAAGGAGTTTATAATAAAATTCATACCTAACTTAATTTAATTGTTGGGCACTTTACAAATTCTTTCATAATGACGTCGAGAATTCTGGTAACATTTACTTATAATATTCTCCCGTAAAAAGGATCTTTCCTGTAACCCGAGGAGCTATTTAAGTGAACCGTTATCGTTAAGAATTTTTCTATATTAAAATGCCAGAGTGACTCAATTACATTATAAGGCCTACCAACCAAGTCCGATGTTTGATTTTTTTGCAAACTGTAATATAGCTTGCCATAGTCAAAGCAGATCTTATTCGGCTTGATCATCGAAACTACAAAAACTCTTACATAGGTCATACATTAACTGGCTCGTTGGCGTAGTGGGTAGTGAACGTGCCTTCGGTTCCGCGGGTTGCGGGTTCGATTCCCGCCGAGGGCAAACATTTTTGGTCAATTTGTTGGTCTTCGAGTCTGGGTTTATATTTGTATTTAATTATGTATTTAAAAAATATATAAGTATATGTTCACTGGTTGTCTGTAACCTATAACACAAGTATTAAATTACTTACTTTGGGGACGGACGACCGTGTGTGTTAATGTCCCTTATATATTTATTTAAATATTTAAGATGTCACCTTTATATTGCATGCTCAAAAATAAAATACCTTACGCATTCCTAAATACATTTTAATTCATGATCTCGAAATTTTAAATATTTATTTCATATCTTCCTGATTATTGATTAAAAACTTACTGATTCTATTAAATAAATATAATATTATTAGAAAAATATGTATGTTATTATTAAATGTATGAAACAATTATACACTCGACTATCCGCTTCCTTATCCCACTCTGAGTGGGGTCGGCGCAACGTGTTATAAACATGTTGTCACATGATTTGGCTACGTATTTTACGCCCGGTCACCTGCCTGACGTGAACTTACCTTAGTCATATTTTACGATACTTCGGTAAGAAATTAGGGTGGTCCATTCTACTCAGTTCGATACCACACGGCGGGTTGACTTACCTTAGTCACCTTTTACGACACGTCAATAAGAATCATTTCTTATTGACGAGTAGATTAGACCACCCTCATGGGTGGTCTAATCTACTCGATCGGATACCACATGGTGGATCGACTTACCTATGTCACCTTTTACGAAACCTTTTTACTTACTTAAACTCTTTACTTACCTAAATCACATTTTACGATGCCTCGATAAGAAATGAGGGTGGTATATTCTACTCATTAGGATATCATACGGCAGGTCGACTTACTTTAGTCGCCTCTTACAACACCTCTTTACTTACCTAAATCACATTTTACGACGCCTCGATAATAAATGAGGGTCTATTAGTAGTATGGCTATTTTATAAGGACGAAGCAAATTATTTTATAAAAAGCCTTAATCCATTACTGCTACAATATTCACCGAGCAGAATACATTATTGTCTAAACAACCCCTTGATGGAGTATTCAATGGTTGAAGTAGACTGTAACTTTACTCAATCCATCAAGCTTCAAGCTTTAATATATTACACTCGGCCTTCTTTCAGCTGAATTTAAGAAGCGTAAAGGTTTTTAGGTAAGGTCATAAATGGTAAATAAAAGCTCGAGTAATTTTTTTCTGTAGGTTGAATAAAAGTAGGTCTATATTTTTTATATAATATATTTATATACTTATAGTTATATATTTATATAAGTAAGTACCTGGAGTAACCGAGACATGTTCGGTATTTTTTTTAAGATACGAAAAAAGCAATAAAACTATAAAAAAGCACCGGGTGTGAGAATCAAACCTAGGTTTCGAACCTTATTTGGTCCGCACGTTATTCGTCCATTAGGCTATTTCAGTATACACATTTCCATATATACCTACATTTGACAGTCAAAAATAACATTTGCATTGCAATTGTACATTTTAGCATTTTTTCAGTAGCCCAAAACAGGGATAAAACGAATTTTTTTAAAATAAAATCTAGCTAGACCGAATTTTCCCTTCCAAAACCCCTACATGCTGAATTTCATGAAAATCGTTGGAGCCGTTTATATATATATACACATCTTGTATATACAATATATATATATATAAAAGATATACGTTTAAATTAAAAATACTAAAGATTGGTTTAAAATAATATAACAATTTTCGAACCATTGCGCACAGTTTTATTTAATGATGAATAAAAAAATGTAATGTATAAAAAAATATTACAAAAAAGTCTGCGATGGCATGGCTCTATCTCGTATGGTTAACTAACAATAACTACATTATATTCAAAGATCTACACTAAGCCACAGCTAGTAGTTTTCAAAATAAACAATAATATTGCTATTTCTTTGTGCGAATCAAATCAAAATATCTTTATTCAAATAAGCTCTTACAAGCACTTTTGAATCGTCAAGGATCAATATGATTAATGAAGCTACAACTGGTTCGGAATGTTGCTCAGTGCTCTTACCGAGAAGAACCAACAAGAAACTCGGTGGTCAATCTTTTAAACATTTTCAATTTTACATTATTAAACCGCAGTCTTGTATGAAGCTGAAAGGATTTTCAAATCCAGGCTGTTGGGAATTCTAATACGCCTGGCCGGTAACACCGGACGGCCTCGTTACTACGGCAACAAGAATAATAACGAGAATAATAAGAAAAATGAGAGTAACAAGGCTGTCAATGTTGGAACCTATATAATCTTAGATAATCTTGGATAATAAATATATAATTGGATAAACACACAGGTCCTATTCTTGGAATAATCCCCGACATATTTTGGTGACCCCGACGTGATCTACGTGATACTATTGCGCGAAGGATCTGTGTTGTCTTTCGTTCTACTCACAGGGAAGTACGCCCAATTTTGGTCTTATACTTTGTGTGTGCAGACGGAAGAACGTTGTGTTCATGATTGTTTTGCATCTGCAAACAGTGTTCACATCCGCTTGATTAAACTCAACTGAATACTATTCTATACTATTACTATAGTACTTAAAACTAGCCCTAGATTGAACTAGGTAAAACTATAAAACTATTTACTTTACTATGAATACGACTGTGTTACTCTAAACAACTTATATTAAAATTAGCTACCTACTTACCTATCTACTTATATAAGAACGAATGTTACTCTCTTACAATATTATTGAAGTTCTTAATACTGAATTGAAACAATTAGAGTTACTAACTTATCTTTATTTCTTATAAATATTGTCATTAAATACACTGTCTTTAATTTCATTCTTTGTTTGCATCTTTCTAACTAAAAATCTAAATCATTCTAGGTTCTTTGTGGCCACTGCTTCTCCGACCCCGCGTAAAGTTGGTGTTCGGTGCTGTTACATCGCGTCGACTGCGTGTGACCTCCACTGACCGCGAGCACCTGACTGGGGCCGGCGTCGTCATTTTTTGACTAACGTTGCGGTTCTTTGATACCTATATTGTCATTACTTACCCCGAACAGTCTGTTTAGTTGATTATTGTAATAAGGCATTAAATTGTTATTTACTATGGCGGAAGATTTAAAAGAACTTGTTCGGAAACGTGCTAGTATAAAGAGTCGAATTACGACGTTTGCGAAATACTTACAAACTACTTCATTAATTGATCCTAAGGAACTTACAAAGGCATTAGTTGCGGAACTTGAATTAAAACTATCGCGACATAGAGACTTATTTACTCAGTTTGATTCTTTAAAGGATAATATTGAGATGTTAGATTTCGATCAGTTAGAGGAACATGAGAAAATCGAAAATGATTTTTGTTTGAATATTTCTCGTGCCGAAAGTATAATTCAAAGTGTAACTGCTCTACATGTGTCCTCAAATTATGGCTCGATAGCTGGCTCAAAAGTGCCTTCGCACTCTACTGAAAACGTTCGTAACCATAATATTGATAGTATAAAGCTTCCCACCATCCAACTTCCGCGGTTTGACGGCAACTACCTTAAATGGATGGAGTTTAGGGATACGTTTGAGTCTTTAATAAATAGTAATAATATCCCTGACATCAATAAATTTCATTATTTACGCTCTTCACTTGAAGGTGGAGCGTCTCAAGTTATAAAATCGGTTGAGTTTACTGCTGCTAACTATAAATCTGCTTGGGATTTGCTTGTTAAACGTTATAATAATAATAGAATACTTGTAAACAACCACTTAAACTCTCTTTTTAATTTTGAACCGATTTCTAAGGAAAGCTTCAAGTCTCTGCGTTATATGATTGATTACTATTCTAAAAATTTGAGTTCCTTAAATAATTTAAATGAACCTACTTCTCATTGGGACACATTGATTGTTTATGTGATGGTGTCGAAACTAGATGGCGCCACTAGTCGCAAATGGGAAGAAAGTAGGACTAACACGAATACTTCGCCTACTTTAGCTGAATTTAATGAATTTTTGCGCAATCGCGCTGATATTTTAGAAACTTTGCAGTATAATAATGTCACTAAATCTGAAAAACAAAGACAGTCGTTTTCAAAGGAAAATAAACTTTCTACATCTTTTGTAGCTTCTCCTACTTTGAAAAATGCTAATTGTGTTATTTGCTCAGAACAACATTTAGTGTATAAATGTGATAAGTTTAAATCTATGTCAATAGACTCCAGATACAGTGAGGTTTTAAAACACCGCTTGTGTCAAAATTGTTTGCGTCCTGGACATTTTTCTTCTAGGTGCAAACATACTCCATGCAAGTTCTGTAACAAAAAACATAATCTATTATTACATAGAAATACTAGAATGATATCTGGCGCTTCTGTCGCAGCGTCCGCTCCTGCGTCCTCTTCGTCTGAAGAAGCTTCTGCTCAGATTTCCACTGTTGCTATGATAGATCCTGTATCATTGTCCGCTGTAACTCTCGGTCAGGTCTTGTTGTGTACTGCTGAAGTGGAGCTTGTTGATACTAATACTAATAACTGTCATGTTGTTAGAGCTCTTCTAGACAATGGATCTCAGTCTTCTTTTATTACTGAAAATTTGCAAAATAAATTACAAATTCCTTGCTCGAATACTAATCTGTCTATTGCTGGTATAAACAATAGAGTCACTACTACTACTAAGAAATGTAAGGTAACATTGAAGTCACGGGTGAATACTTTCAAGTGTAATGTTTCTTGCTATGTCATACCTGCGATTAGTGGTAAACTACCTGGTGTCGAGGTAGATATTTCGCGACTTTCTCTTCCTGATTCTATTGAACTTGCTGACCCACATTTCCATCATCCCTCTGATATTGATATACTACTTGGTGCCGATATTTTTTGGGACATAATGGATTCCAAACAAATCAAGTTAGGCAAAAATAAGCCCACGCTCCAAAAATCTAAACTAGGTTGGCTCGTGACAGGACCTACTACTACTCAGAGTCCTGCTTCTACTACTCATTCTAACTTTTGTCAAGAGATTAAAGATTCTATTGCTAAATTCTGGGAAATCGAAGATATTCCTCTAGCTACTAATATATCTCCTTCTAAAGATAAGGAGTATTGTGAAAATCATTTTACTTCTAACACTGTGCGCTTGGAGAATGGTAGGTTCTCTGTTAAAATTCCTTTTCGCGAGGTTCCCGAGGTGGCTCTTGGCGACTCTTATCATCTAGCCAAGAGGCGTTTCTATAATCTGGAAAAGAAATTGTCTAAATGTAACTTGAAAGCAGACTATGCTAACTTTATTAATGAGTATGAAAGACTAGGACATCTTACTAACTTGGGTACCGTGAGAGAAGTCATGGACCGACTTACCTTTGGTTACTACATTCCTCACCATGCTGTAATTCGTGAAGCTAGTGAAACTACTCGCCTCAGAGTAGTCTTTGATGCTTCTTGTAAAACTACTAGTAATAAATCACTAAATGATATTCAATATGTTGGACCTGTGGTCCAGGATGACTTAATGGCTATACTACTACGTTTTCGTCAATATGCGTATGTAGTGACAGGTGACGTTGAGAAAATGTATCGCCAAATAGAGGTGGACAGTTCTTAACGTCACCTGCAGCTAATTCTGTGGAGGGAGAAAGAAACACTCCCGCTAAGAATATTAAAACTTAATACAGTCACATACGGAACCGCCTCCGCTCCATATCTTAGCACGAGGTGTTTAGTTCAACTCGCTGATGAGTGTTCTGATGATATGATTGCTAATACCATCAGGCACGATTTCTATGTCGATGATTTGAATACTGGTTCGGATTCTAAAACTGTCTTAGCTTCCACTGTGAAAGGGGTTATTGATAAACTTAACGAAGGTTGTTTTCCTTTGAGGAAATTCCGTACTAATGCTCCTGATATATTTGACGATATTCCTACTTGTAATGAATTTCAAGATTTCTGTAAACAGTCTTCTGTATTGGGACTAAGATGGACACCTGACTCTGATACTTTGCATTTTTCGGTTAATGTCGAAAGTATAGCTAAAGTAACTAAACGTTCTATACTGTCGAACTCTTGTAAAATCTTTGACCCATTGGGTTTGTTATCAGCTTGTACCATATTCCATAAAATTACTCTTCAAAAATTATGGCTTAGTAAACTTGACTGGGATGATAGCCTCCCAGAAGATACAAAAAAATCTTGGCTAAGCTTCTATAATGAGACGAAATTGTTTGAAGACATAAATGTTTCTAGATATGTACTTTGTGAATCTCCTACGTCTGTAGAAGCGCACTGCTTTACAGATGCGTCACAAGACGCTTATGGGACTTGCATTTATCTAAAATCTACTAATGATAAGGGTGATCAATCTGTTAATTTACTCTGTGCTAAGGCCAAGGTCAGTCCGTTGAAATCGGAAACTATTCCACGCTTAAAGCTCCTAGGCGCTTTGCTTGGCGCTAAATTATATGCTAAGGTTATACTGTCACTTAAAATTCCTATTACTCGTTCTGTATTCTGGACAGATTCTACTATTGTTCTGGGATGGCTGCACACTCCACCTAAAACACTTAAAACGTTTGTTAGTAATCGTATTGAACAAATTAGGGACTTAACTAATGAAAACTGCTGGCGTCATGTACCGACCGAATTGAATCCTGCTGACATGGCTTCCAGAGGGATTCAGCCTCGTCTTCTTCCTGGGAATGTCCTTTGGTGGCACGGCCCGTCCTTTCTGGCTAAACCTGAAAAAGAATGGCCTTCTTCTCCACATGCTCCTGCTGTGTTACCTGAAACAAGAATAAGCTTAAATACTAATATTTTACCTAATGATGTAATACCGTTTAATAAATACTCTAAACTCTATAAATTGCAAAGAATTTTTGGTTATGTACTGAGATTTATAAATAATATTAGAAAAAATAATACCAAAATAACTGGTAATCTCACCTGTTCTGAATTGCACACTTCACTTACCTTGCTAGCGAAAGCTTCACAAAGAGAAACTTTCATTAAAGATATACACTCGCTAGAAACTGATAAAATCCTAAATCGTAAATCTTCTATTCTTTCTTTAAATCCGTTTTTGGACGATCAAGGCATATTACGTGTCGGTGGTCGTATCGACAACGCTTCATATTGCCCTTATAATAAAAGGCATCCTATTTTACTAGACCCTAAACATGTATTTACGAGAATGTTATTTGAAAAAGAACACTTACGGCTTTTACATTGTGGTCCTCAACAGTTGTTGAGTTCCATTAGAGAACTTTTTTGGCCATTAGGTGGCAAAGTGTTAGCAACTGCTACTGTACGATTATGCGTACGTTGTCAAAGATTTAGGGCTAAGCCTATGCAACAATTAATGGGCGACTTACCTGAACCTCGTGTTACTCCTGCTTCTCCTTTGAGACTTGTGGCACCGACTTCGCTGGACCTTTTCTTATTCTTAATCGTAAAGGTAGAGGCGCAAAGACTTCCAAGTGCTATTTATGTATTTTCATCTGTTTTGCTACAAAGGCTGTACACTTGGAAGTAGTTAGCGACCTAAGTAGCAATGCGTTTATTCTATGCTTGCGTAGGTTTATCGCAAGACGTGGTAAACCTCATACTATTTTTTGCGATAATGGGAAAAACTTTGTAGGAGCTAGTAATGAACTAAACAGACTTCTAAAGAAATGTCAAGCACCAGTCAGCGACTTTGCGTGCAATGAAGGTATTAATTTTAAATTTTCTCCCGTCTATGCACCTAGTTTTGGTGGGGTCTGGGAGGCAGGGGTTAAATCGGCCAAATATCATTTAAAACGAATAGCAGGTAACTCTAGTCTAACTTTCGAAGAATTGTATACACTGTTTGCTCAGGTTGAAGCGATCATGAACTCACGTCCACTTACGTCAATGTCATCTGATCCTTCTGATCTACTACCCTTAACACCTGGGCACTTCTTAGTGGGTCGACCGTTGACTTCACTGCCTTCGCCTAATATCGAACGTATCAGCCTCAACAGATACGAGCTGATCGAACGCCTGAGACATCACTTTTGGTCACGCTGGAAAAGGGATTACTTGTCGACTCTACAGGAACGTGTGAAATGGAGGACAAGACAGCGAGATGTCAAGATCGGTGATCTTGTCTTTGTACTGGATGATCACTTAACGCCGATGAAGTGGCTTCTGGGCCGCATCCATCGACTATACCTTGGCGCCGACGGACTATGCAGAGTCGTCGACGTTCAAACTGCAGGTGGTATCATTAAGAGATCCATCTCGAAACTTTGTGCATTGGAAGGCACGTCAGATTCCCAAGAGCTCTTTGGGAAGCAAGTTCCCAAGGGGGGGGAGGATGTTGGGAATTCTAATACGCCTGGCCGGTAACACCGGACGGACTCGTTACTACGGCAACAAGAATAATAACGAGAATAATAAGAAAAATGAGAGTAACAAGGCTGTCAATGTTGGAACCTATATAATCTTAGATAATCTTGGATAATAAATATATAATTGGATAAACACACAGGTCCTATTCTTGGAATAATCCCCGACACAGGCTTTTTTATCATCCAAATAATATTTAATTTTGTAATATGCTTTACGTATAAGCATATCTCTTATACTTAATTTAAATACTGATGAATATTATAATGCGATGTACATATCTATTCTAAAGGGACGCCTATAATGTCTTTTGCCCAGCAGTTAATATCACATTTAGTTTAATTGTCCAGTAATTACTGACGTTACGGCGGTTATAGCGGTTTGTTATAGTTATATGGTTGTAACTGTTCCTTTGAGATTCGCACATCTGATGAATATAAGCTTAGTTAATCTACCAGTAATTATAAGTACTAATACATACTGTCAGTAATACTTGTAGATTAAACTTTGTGTTTTCATGCCTATACAACATCCTCCTCTCCTTATCCCACTCTAAGTGGGATAATGGCAAATTCAAATTCAAATTCAAAATATTCTTCATTCAAATAAACTTGTAAACAAGTGCTTTTGAATCGTCAACTCTACTGCTGGTTCGGAAAGCTGTTCCTACCGAGAAGAGCCAGCAAGAAACTCGGCGGCTGCTCTTTTAAAAAAATATAATTCTTAATATTATTTACATTAAGTCGTTACTGTCTTGTACAGGTTCAAAGAGAGCTATATCCACACATTCTTATCTTCTAAATAATCTTCAAGAGTATAGTAGGCTTTCTGTATCAGCCTCTTTTTAACAGTGTTTTTAAACTGCTGTAATGGCAGTGCTGAAATTGATTGCGGAATTTTATTATGGAATCTTATACCAAAACCCACAAACGAGTTACGCACTTTTGCAAGGCGCAAAGCAGGAACCGCAAGCTTATGTCGGTTCCTGCTTTGTCTATTGTATACATCACCTATCGTTTTATAATTCTTTATATTTTTATGTACAAAAATTAAATTGCTTAAAATATACTGTGAAGCAAATGTAAGAATACCTGTTTCCTTAAACTTCTCTCGCAGGGAATCACGCGGTCTTAAATTATAAATGCCACGTATAGCTCTTTTTTGTAAAACAAAAATTTTTTTACTATCAGGAGGAGGCAGGAGGCACTCTAAGTCACAGCATGTATTAAACATGTTGTGACATGATTTGTTTAGGTATTTTATGACCGGCCGCCTGCCTGACGTTAGTCATATTTTACGCCTCGGTAAGAAAGAGGGTGGTCTATTCTACTCAGCCAGTATCACATGGTGGGTCAACTTACCTTAGTCGCTTTTAAGACACCTCATTTTAGAGGGAAATTTTTTTATAATACATGATTTTTTAATAACTTCCACCGTTTACTTAGCGCACGCAAGGAAAGCTTTAAATTATGCCGTTTGCGTAATATTTTTTATTGCTGCTCCTATCCTATTCTTCTTATCGTGATGTTATATAGTCTATAGCCTTTCTCGATAAATATCTTACACTCAAACAAATTTTACTAATCGGTCCAGTAGTTCCTGATATTAGCGCGTTCAAATAGATAAGACAAACAAACTCTTCAGCTTTATACTATACTAGCAATCGCCAGCGGCTCCGCCCACGTGGAGAGATTAAAACCTTAATATAGGATGACCTAAAAATGGTTCAAGTGGATTAAACTTAAAAGCTAGAGACATACTGTAGCTGATTTTTATTTAGAACTTTTGGAAGGGAACAATTTTGTAATACATTTGAATAACTATTACCGTTTACTCAGCGCACGCAAGGAAAGCTTGAAATTATGCCGTTTTCGTAATATTTTTTATTACTGTTCCTCTCCTATTTATCTGATCGTGATGTTTTATAGTCTAGCATCATCTGCCTGCCCTTTTCCACTCTTAAGTGGGGTCGGCACAACATGTTACAATCATGTTGTCATATGATTTGGCTACGTATTTTACGACCGGCCGCCTGCCTGACGTCAACTTACCTTAGTCGCCTTTTACGACACCTCGGTAAGAAATGAGCGTGGTCTATTCTACTGAGCCAGATACCACACGGCGGGTCGACTTACCTTAGTCTCCTTTTACGACACCTCGGTAAGAAATGAGGGTGGTCTATTCTACTGAGCCGGATACCACACGGTGGGTCGACTTACCTTAGTCTCCTTTTACGACACCTCGGTAAGAAATGAGGGTGGTCTATTCTACTGAGCCGGATACCACACGGTGGGTCGACTTACCTTAGTCGCCTTTTACGACACCTCGGTAAGAAATGAGCGTGGTACTATTCTATTCAGCCGGATACCACAAGGTGTATGTGTTATATTCTAGCCTTTCTCGATAAATACACTATCTTACACTCAAAAAAAAATTAAAAATCGGTCCTGTAGTCTGGAGATAAGCGCGTACAAACAAATGAAACAAACAAACTCTTCAGCTTTATATATTAATATAGATTTAAGACCGCATAGTGATTGTTGTATATTGTTGTTATATTGTAGTTCATAACAACTGCAGCAATCTCATTTTTAATTAAACAAAACCCAACAAACCTGATAATGAAAATTAAATATTAACAAGAGCTTTTAATCACTAGGTATTTATTTTATCTGACAGCTCATTATTTTGTATTGTCATTGAAGTAAGCAGATATGAATTGTATATTGTAACATAATCATATTATATTATTATTACTAGCTAAACTCATTTCTTACCGAGGTGTCATGAAATGAGACTAAGGTGGGTTGACGTCAGGCAGGCGGCCATTACTATCCCACTGCTGGGCATAGGCCTCCTCATTCCGTTTTTGGAGCGAAGAATTGGTGCTAAGACCTACCATGCCGCTCCAATGCGGATTGGTAGGTTACACATATCCCTAAAAATTCTCTAGAGACATGCAGGTTTTCTCACAATGTTTTCCTTCACCGAAAAGCGTGTGATACATTGCAATTACCATAGATAGCTGTGATAGCCCAGCGGCCAGACCGTGTGACTCTTTTGAAGGATCACGGGTTCAAACCCTGGCAGGCACCAATGAGTTTTTCTGTTAAAACTTATGTGTCTAATTGGTAGAATTAAAACTAATGCACACAAAACAATTTAAGAGACGGGAAAATCGACTCAGCAACGCATAGCTGGGTCTGCTGATTTAATAATATTTACCGCTCTTTCTAAATTACATAATGTAGTATTGTATTCTTATAAGACGTAATGAAGAATCGTTTATTACTGTGTATTAGCTCTAACTAGCTTCTACCCGCAACTTCGTTTCCTGGGACTGTTTTCGAGTGCTTGATTGATAATAGATGGCGTTATTAAATGTCATCTTTTTCCTTTAAAATTTAAAAAAGCAGGATTTCTATCGCCTACATGTTATCCCGGTGTATAAGAAATAATTGTGCCCAATTTCATCGATATTGGTTCAGCGGATTCGCCGTGAAAGAGTAACAAACATACATCCATACCCACAAACTTTCGCATTTATTAGTAGGAAGTAAAGAATTTTTTATACACCTACCACCAAATGACAAAGTCTAATTCGAAAAAGTAGCAAATACAAAATAAAGTGAAAATCGACTGAAAAACTATTTGTAACATTGGACGTTCATTACTTGATAATAGATTAGATTCTTTACAAACGTAAAACATCATCATTCTCTTACCCTTATCCCACTCTAAGTGGGGTCGGCACAATATGTCTTCTTCTTCCATTCTCCTCTATCATTCGTCAACTCTGGTGCCACTCCTTTAACATGCATATCATTTTTCACACAATCCATCCATCTTTTTCGGCCTCCCCCTAGCCAAACATCCATCCTCATTCATATTTAAAACTCTTTTAGTCACACGACTTTCATCCCTCCTCATTACATGACATACCAACTTAGTCTCGCACTTCTCATCTTTTCTGTAATGTAATCTTCACAAACGTAAAACATTACATCAAAAAACCAATCAGTAAATTCATCTCACTATTCACTATACAATAGTTGTATGCGATGTAATCGACTGTAGCAACTTGGCACCATTAGCAAATGAGCGGGGCGCAGATGCATCAACTATTATCTTAAGGTGACCTAGAAACAACACTCGATATGACAGCTGTGTTTGTATCGAAAATTCAACACTCGCGCACATCTGGTTATATTCTTGAACAAGTCATTAACGCTAAAGTTGCGATATATTTAGTGTTCAGGAGATTTCGACATTTTTGCTCTTCTTGAGCAGGGTTAAGTCGGGATGATGGCAAGAGATCAGACCGTTTTGAATATGAAGAGATTCCATAAGAAATATAATATTGAAACTGTACAAATCATAACAGCACCAATGAGAGGAGATTGGCACGTCGGTATCATCGGTAGGATGATGATGCCGTGCACAACATGTTATAAACATGTCTTATGATTCGGCTACGTATTTTACGTAGGTAAAATTTTATGAGAGAAAATTTTAAGATTTAAAAAAATATATATTTTATATATGCTATTGACGGCTGTTAATTGATAACTGGCCCGTTGGCGCAGTGGGTAGTGACCCTGCCGCGGGTCACTACCCACTGCGCGGGTTCGATTTCCGCCGAGGGCCAACATTTTCTATAAATGAATTTGTCAGTCTTCGAGTCTGGGTGTATATTTGTATTAAAAAAATTATATAAGTATATATTCACCAGTAGTCTGTCTACCATAAAATAAATATTAAGTTACTTACTTTGGGGGCGGACGATCGTGTGTGTAAGTGTCCCATATATTTATTTATTTATTTTTCTAGGTATTTTATGCGATTGGCACAGCATTGGCAGAAAAAAACCATTACGGCTGAGATGTTACATAAAACAGCTTTCGTAATACTTGAATTCCCTTATACCTTGCCAAATTACCCTAAAAAGGTAAAACAATTAATATAATACAAAATCTGTCAGAATTCTCCGATCCCTACTATATAACAATTTAATCCTCTTATTAAGGCTTCAGAACCTTTTATTCCTTTAATTATGGAAATTAAATCATGAAAGGATTTTCGGATTTAAATCATACAGCTAAGTTAATGTAACTGAAATTAATTATTGCTTTTTCAGAGCTTACATTACGATGTCTTAGTGAAAGCTTTTCAAAGGTAATTTTGAGCATACATTTTTTTCCTCTTTTTTTATTAAACAACTTACTTACTGCTTAATAAAGGTAGTAACTGGGTGAACGAGCCTTGCACGATAATTTTTTTTCAAAATAAAAAAGAAACAGAAAAAAGATAACAAATTGGACAGGTGGGGCTCGATCCTAAGTATTTTTATTTCTCGAGACCGCCCGTTCCCCAAATAAGCTACGTTGACTTGACAATTTACGGCAAAAATAGTGTTTTATATTCAATGCAATTTTAGTATTTTTTAATGCCCAAATACAGGGATAAAACGATTTTTTTAAATAAAACCTAGCTTAATCGATTTTTATCCCCCATAACCCCCTACATGCTGAATTACAGGAAAATCGTTGATGCAGTTTCCGAGATCCCGAAAATAAATATTCAATAATTCAATTTGTACCAATTGTCATATATTTCAATATATATCAATTATAAATCAATACTCCGTCATTCGTTGTAACTTCACTAGTCTTGCCTCATCTTACCTGCCCTTATCCCACTCTAAGTGTGGTCGGCACAACATATTATAAACAAATTGTTCATGTTTTGACTAGTTTACGACTGGCCGCTTGCCTGACGTCAACTTACCGTAATCGCCTTTTACGACACCTCGGTGAGAAATGAAGGTGGTCTATTCTACTTGGCTCAACTTACCTTAGTCGCCTTTTACGACACCTCGGTAAGAAATTAGAGTGGCCTATTCTACTGGCTGGATACCACACGATATTAATAACTATCGTATTATTAATAACTTATTAAAATTAAAATTATAAATAACTGCCAAGTAACTCAAAGTAGAATACGGTTAGTATAAATGTAAGAAAGAAAATATAAAGATTTAAGAAATGGACATTTCAATTCCAAAATAAGACCTTACGGTTAACCAAATAATGAGTATGAATAAATTACATTATAATGAAATAACATTTCAAAAATCTAAACGTAATATTTTCTAGAAATCAAATAATAATAGTGAATAAATTCATTATTATAAAAGGTCTGTCACGAATTCTTTATATAATTCAAATTACTATATAATCTACTAGCTTTTACCCGCAACTGCGTTTACGTGGAATGTAATCGCGATAATAAATGGGGCTTTTTATTGTCATCCTATTCCTGTAGAATTAACAGGATTTCTATAGCCTATGTGTTATGCTCGTGTATGAGTAATAATTGTACCAAATATCATCGATATTTGCTCAGCTAATTTGCCATGAAAGAGTAACAAACATACATCGCAGGATATAGGAGGATAAGATAGGATGTATAATATGAATATAAAAAAGTGAAAAAGAAAAATCTATAATATAGTCGTATTTTACTATTCTGGTAAAAAAGGGTGGTATATTCTACTCAACCGGATACCACACAGTGGGTCAATTTACATTATTCGCCTTTTACGACACCTTGGTAAGAAATTAGAGTGGTTTATTCTACTCAGCCAGATACCACACGACGGGTCAACTTACCTCAGTCGCCTTTTACGACACCTCGGTAAGAAATTAGAGTGGTTTATTCTACTCAGCCGGATACCAAACAGCGAGTCAACTTACCTAAGTCGCCTTTTACGACACCTCGGTAAGAAATTAGAGTGGTTTATTCTACTCAGACAGACACCAGAGGCTAATATAGAAATAGGAAAATGGAGAGGGAATTGCGTTAACAGAAAATAATCAATGGGTAAACTGATAACAAGGCTTTAAAAAGCCGTTTGCGAACAATATGCTACTGACAATTTATCCTGGATTAACTGTTATGCAAATTAAGTCGACCCAACCCGTTTGAAATTGAAAACCGTTGACCGAATATACTCTACAAACATTACCCTAACAAAACAATTTTGATTACAAAAATCCAATTTAAATATATATTATGCTTTTTTTGAGAAGTATGTATTGAATATTGTTGAAATTGAGAATTGAGTCAGAAATTTTTATTAATTAAGCTATTTAATTCATTCAAGGAAAAGGAAGAAAAATTCATCCATCAAAAGATTTTGAAAAATGTCAGTGCTACCGTTCATTTCAAAGATAAGATTTTGTAAATAATATAGGTGACTAGAGCATTTTGTAAATAAAATGGGTAACTAGAAATAGCTATAAAAAACCTGGATGTATCCACTATAATTTAATATTACTATCATAAGTTTGTTAAACAATAATCGAATGTAGTTATAAATCACAATATGTACATGTATTTCCCAAAAGAGTGGAAGTAAATAGATTTCTATAGTAATTTTTCTTCTAACCAAACTTGACGCGAAGTCAACTATCGAACCTCGCGGGAGTATCCCAGCTTATGCTCAAAATGTGGCCGGCAGTGTAAGCCCTGATAAGAATTTATATTTATGATAGTAGTGCGATCTACTAAGCTTACAGTAGATATTTAAGTTTAGACTATGGGGGTTATAAATAAAACTTATACAGAATTTATGATGGAATTGTTTTGCTATAATCCGCATTTGTTACGAGATACACGTACCTTATACATGCAGGACAAATCACAAAACGCCGCTAACACCAACGCTCCACACAAGCACACACTCACTGCCATAATCTCTACCATAGTTTCGCCCTGAAACCGAAGCATTATCGGAGGATGGACTCCACGAAATACGATTAGGTATTACAATTTTATTCGCAGTTCATATTGCATTAGGATGGAGCGGGCTATGCCTGGATTGGACGTGATCAAATCACAAATGAGGAGATCCGTAGAAGAACCAAAGCCACCGATGTAACTCATCGATGTAGCTTGTCGAGAAACTGAAGTGGCGATACGGAGAACCAATGGACGATGGGGTCTTAAGGTATCGGAATGGCGACAAGATTAACTCAATTACTGTCGCGACTTAGCAGAGTTAGCAACTCATTCGATGGTCTCGGTATTCGCTTCTACAATAAAATTCCCCAATCCATACTAGACCAGTCTACAGAAAGGTTTAAGTTCAGTATAAGAGATGTACTTGTGCGTAAAGCATATTACAAAATTGAAGATTATTTGGATGATAAAAAAGCCTGGATCTGAAAATCTTTTCAGCTTCATATAGGACTGCGGTTTAATAATGTAAAATTGAAAATGTTTAAAAGATTAACCGACGAGTTTCTTCTGGTTCTTCTCGGTAAGAGCAACATTCCGAACCAGTTTCATTAATCATATTGATCCTTGACAATTCAAAAGTGTAAGAGCTTATTTGGACAAAGATTATTTTGATTTGATTTGATTAAATATTAAAGATACCTTTGACGATGGTCAAAATACAAAACTGCTAACCCATAACAACAAGAATTAGGACTTTTTCCATAGTAATTTTTCTTCAGATTAAACTTGTCGCGGGTAGAAGTCAACTGCCGAATCCCGCGGGACCCGTCCCGGCTTATGTTCAATTCGAGGCCGACAATATAAGCTCTGATAAGGAGTAAAATATAGCCGTACATCATCTTGTAGTACCCTGAAAATATTACAACATACTGATATCATATTTAATGAAATTGAGTTTCTGTGTTTTGGTAAACGATTGCCTGACAACAAAGCCTGCTTTATTACTAAGTATTATATCTATATTTATATGTAAAGCTGAAGAGTTTGTTTGTTTGAACGTACTAATCTCAGAAACTACTGATCCGATTTGAAAAATTCTTTAAGTGTAAGATAGTCCATTTATCGAGAAAGCTAAAGACTATATAACATCACGCTTAGATGAATAGGAGAGGAGCAGCATTAAAAAATATTACAGAAACGGCAAAATTTAAAGCTTTCCTTGCGTGAGATATCCATCCGGCTGAGCAGAATAGACAACTTTCATTTCTTACCGAGGTGTCGTAAAAGGAGACTATGGTAAGCTGACCCACCGATTGGTATCCAGTTGAGTTGAACCACCCTCTTTCTTACCCAGCTCGTAAAATACGACTAAGGTAAGTTGAAATCAGACGGTTACAAAATACGTAGCCAAATCATATGACAACATGTTTATAACATGTATCGACCCACTTGGAGTAGGATAACAGCAGGGGGATGATGATAGTGTTAATTACTGCGGCAAAAAACTATAATCTCTTAATAATGTACACCAATCATTCCCATAACGATACCATCAACACCCGTGTACTAATGGCCTGTAATTGCATGTCATTATTTAACAAACTTTCTTATTCACACGCAAACGAAATATACTACTCCAAAAAATACCCAAATTTATTTATATTGTTCCTTGATATTAACTTAAGTTATAACTACATGCTAAATACTATTAAAGTTATATTATTCTATTTAAATCATTCTTGATTAATTTGTGCCGTGTAGTATCCGGCTGAAAAGAATAGACAACCCTCATTTCTTACCGAGGTATCGTAAAAGGAGACTAAGTTAAGTTGACCCACCGTGTGGTATCCGGTTAAGTAGAATAGACCACCCTCTTTCTTACCGAGGTGTCGTAAAATACGACTAAGGTAAGTTGACGTCAGGCAGGCGGCCGGTCGTAAAATACGTAGCCAAATCATGTGACAACATGTTTATAACATGTTGCGCCGATCCCACTTAGAGTGGAATAAGGGCAGGAAGATGATGATTATCCTATTTAATTATATAAATTGTTGTTGATTAATTTAATTATAGCCACATATAACATTAAATGGGCCTATATTTATTTGACTTTTAAGCTTTTAAACTACAAGCTAAATATATTTAGTTTTATTACAAATTTCCTTTCTTAAATTCAGCTATTTACATTAATCAAATTAAAATAATCTTTATTCAAATAAGCTCCTTCAAGCACTTTTGAATCGTCAAGTATCAATATGATTAATGAAGCTTACAAATTTCCCTTCTTTAATTCAGCTATTTACATTAATCAAATCAAAATAATCATTATTCATATAAGCTCTTTCAAGCATTTTTGAATCGTCAAATATAAATATGATTAATGAAGCTACAATTATTTAACTGTTATGCATTTAATTATGAAACTAGTACTTAATCTAATCGCCCATAATTACTTAAGTAAAATACTTAGAAAATACACACGCAAATAAAATAAAATACTCCAAAAGAGCCTAAATTATTTTGCTTCTCCTTAATATTTTTTTACTAATTACTAGCGTGACCACACAGGTCACGCGTTGGTGTGGCTCAGTCATTTTTCGAATTCCCTCGAATTAGAACCCAACAGTTAAAAAAAATACTCCAATCGCCATTAAACTTTACAGGATCATCCGCTAGTACATTCTAAATATTGTCTGAAAATTTCGTTGAAATCAGTCCAGCCGTTTCGAAGTCTGGAAAGGCCATATAGACAAACATTTTTTTAATATATTTAATATTAAAAATTCTCCTTAATTAAACATTATTTTATTTATTTATTTATATATCTGTAATTTATAGAATTAGGCGTTACTTTGCGGAGGTCCATAATACAAAAGTAATGACAATATTATTTAGCTATAATAATATTCTCATTACTTGTATATATATCTTTCTTTATAAATAAACAGTTTTTCTTAACTATTTTAGACATCGTATACTAATTACAACCATCAACGTTAATTATCGCTAAACTTAATTTATTACTTAATTTTAAATTTATCCGCAAACGAGAAGTTTTTTCAAAAATACTCACAGTGAAAATAAAAGGAAATCCGATGTTGAAACGTTCACAAAAGTCACACAAAAGCACAGCTCGAACCGTTTCAGCCGATTCAAGTTTACATTTCAGTGAATTGGTGTAAAAATCGCACGTGGCAATACGTGCGCTCGCTACGGCGTCTAAGGGAGAACTGAGGTACTCCGACATACTTCACTGTGCCAGTTGAAAGCTACGCTATCAGCCCTTATGAGATTATACTGGGTATTAGGACGGGACGGTACGTTAACGGCATGTCAGAGGGATCGAATAAATCTTTTAGAAATTACGTTGTTACGTAGTTCCATTGATTATATCAATGGAAGAACAACACTACTCATCATTCTGCCCTTATCCCACTCTAAGTTGGGCACAACATGTTGTTATATAATTTGGCTACATATTTTACGACCGGCCTGCCTGACGTCAACTTCCCTTAGTCGTATTTTACAACACCTCGGTAAGAAATGAGGGTGGTATATTCTACTCAACCGGATACCACACGTGGGTAAACTTACTTTAGTCGCCTTTCTAATGCATAATAGTGTACGTAATGTTTTATTTATTGATTAAATGTACTTTATAAGATTATTATTGAAAAATATTAGCGTACTGCACTTCTTCTACACACAAACTACAAATGAGCCAAATTTCTTACTCCTCATGACTTAGTGATAATTACCAAGATATCATGACGAGTCATGAAACGGGAAATCTGATGGTATCATAACTAATCATGATGGGTGGAAAAAATTGTATTGAGTAGATCCCGCAGATTAACTTACCTTAGTCGCCTTTCACGACACCTCGGTAAGAAAAGTGGTTGGTCTATTCTACGCAGCCTGATACCACACGGCGGGTCGACTTATCTTAGTCGCCTTTCACGACACCTCGATAAGAAATGACGGTAAATTGGTATGTTAAATTAATCGAAAATTTGGGTCTACAAACAAACAATTTTTATACTTTGTAAATACTTATTTTCAACTGTACTATATAAATGCAAATTTACCGCGCACCTGGCTTAGATTATCAACACGTGCATTTGCATTTCAAAAGAAGTTCTGTGCATTCCAACAACGTCACTAACTCGAAACGTTCGCCTTTTGGTGTGAACTGCATATAGCTTTCTGGAAAAATATATTTACATGTTCACCGCTTTATAACGAAACGACCACCGTGAGTTCATACAAGAGTTTGGTAACACTATAACGCACGAAAAAATTTTGTCCATAGATAATTTATAGAATTAGGCGTTACTTTGCGGAGATCCATATTACAAAAGTAATTATAAAATTATTTTGCTATAATCCGCGATGAAGTAAAATAGAAAATATATATAATGCTTAATGTAGAGTGGACAATCCATTTTTATAACTGATACATGCAGGATTCGTAAAAACACATGCACAAACCTGCACCACCACAATACATGTGTTAGAAAGCGATTATAAAGTTCCTTATGACCATAGTTTCGAAGTCTTGCGCACCTGTAACAAAGGGCTTAAATTAAACATATGGGAACAGCTTGAGATTATAAAATATAACAACGTTTTGTATTTTACTTCATCGCGGATAATAGCACAATAATTTTATTATTACTTTTGTATTTTGGCCATGGTGAAGAATGAGAGTGGTACTATTCTATTCAGCCGGATATCACACGGCATCGTGATAAAGCCAAAACTATGATGCTAAAACACTCACGAATTCCACATTTTTCGAGAGTTGCAATCTTAGTAAAATGACACCAATTAACTGGAACGGCATGCCAATTAAAATAGTAGCCAGCCTCAAGCGAGTTTCATTATACAAGGAGCCATTTTAAATTGAGTAAAGCTCTCAACTTTTGAATAAATGAGACGGCGAACAGAAGACTTCTGTGATAGGGTTTATGAAGAAAATACATAAGCTTTTATATAATAGGTAAATATTAAACAGAATTTAAATATTTTAGTACCTCGTTAAAGTTATTTACAAAATAAAAAAAGAAACTTAAAAAAAAAAGATAGTTGGGGATCGATTCTAGGTATTTACATTTCTTCGTTCGTTCCCCGAATAAACTACTCTGACCAGACAGTATATGGCTAAAATAGGGTTTTATTTCAATATAAATTATAGTATTTTTTACTTCCCAAAAACAGAGATAAAACGATTTTTTTTAATAAAACCTAGCTAGACGATTTTTCTTCTCCAAACTCCCCTACACGTTGAATTTCTTTGATGCTGCTAGGATTGGCTCCAGACGAGGAAACTGCGCTACGGTTAACATTAGAGACTTGAAATTTTATATAATGGTGTAGTAATTTATAGAATTAGGCGTTACTTTGCGGAGATCCATAATACAAGAGTAATAATAAAATTATTTTGCTATAATCCGCGATGAAGTTAAATAGAATATATATAATGCTAAATGTAGAGTGGATAATCGGTTGCTAAATGTAGAGTGGACAAACCAAAATCGCAAAGCTTTGCGATTTTGGTCGCGGAGTCTATTTCCTGATGATACTTCGGTTGCGGGGCGAAACGATTGTTGAGTTTGTCATAGTGAACGTATGTAGTGCTTGTGTATTGTGGTGGCAGTGGTGGAGGTTTGTGCATGTGTTTTCACGAATCCTGCATGTGTCAGGTATGTTAACCGATTGTCCACTCTACATTTAGCATTATATATATTTTCTATTTAACTTCATCGCGGATTATAGCAAAATAATTTTATTATTACTTTTGTATTATGGTGTAGTTCCAATGAAAATACGCTTCACCAGCTTCACCAGGAGTCAGGATTGGCTCCAGCCAAGATAACTCCTCAGCGATTAATTGTAATGACTTGAAATTTTCTTTGAAGCTTTTTTAAAATTTTTACATTTAGCATTTTTACATTGACTTGCTTTATAATTAAATTTATTTAATAATTTCATATTAGGGTATGTTCATGTAATTAAATATTAAAATCATTTTACTAATTACATATTCACAGTAACTCAACCTTTTTGGGTCTTATACGATTCATACATGTTAATTAAACATGTTCAAACTCTGTATTTGACATAAATTATCTTCAATTATGAATTAATGTATACGTAGATATTAGCTCAGCCTGCTTTTAGTTATTTCTAACTAGCGATTCGGTCACTCGTTGCTGTGTGTTGCTGTGTCTCAATCTGGTTTCGATTTCCCTCGAAACAAAAATTTTCTTTGACAGTTAAAAATGCTCCAATCGTCCACCAAATATTACAGGATCATCCGCTGATTTCGGAAAAAAGTGCGTTATCTTTTAGTTAATAATAATAATAAATAAATATATGGGACACTGACACACACGGTCGTCCCTCCCCAAATTAAGTAACTTAATACTTGTGTTATGGTAGACAGACAACTGGTGAATATATACTTACATATTTTTTAATACATACTTAAATACAAATATACACCCAGGCTCAAAGACCAACAAATTTATTTATAGAAAATGTTAGCCCTCGGCGGAATCGAACCCGCGACCCGCGGAGCTGAAGGCAGGCTCACTACCCACTGCTCCAACGGACCAGTCATTTAGTTAAAACCGTACAAAAATCCGTTTAGTAGATATTGAGAAAATCTATCTCCAGACAGCTTTTGCGGACTTTGTGGTAGTGAGTGTGTGTAGTGCTTGTATGGAGTGTTGGTGTTGGCGGCTTTTTGTGATACGTGTGGCGACATGTCCTGTATGTATGGGGTATATGATCGTTGCCGGCTTCATACACTTAGCATTACATATATTCTCTTAAAAAACGCAATATAGCATATAATTTTATTGTAACTCTGTAATATAAAATTAATTTTCATATAGTATTGTAGTAATGTTATTTGTATGTTTTGATAAATATAGGCTCATGATGTTTACGTGTTTATAAAAGCCTTACAAAGTTCTTCTTTCTAATACTTTTTTGGCACAAAGCGAAAATGTTTCTTAAGGCAAGTTTCGCCTCGCCACCCATTCATGTCACGCGAAATCCCATTAACGTAAAATAATGCCGCCACTATCCTCCAGCGACGATATGTTATTCATTCGCGACAATGCATAGAAAACAGGCGAGCTTTTAACACGCTCTCATGCTATAAATTTCACCTTTTGACACCTATGGAGCTGTAAAACTAAAGTTGCGAAATACTCTAAGTTTTTATTAAAGAGCACTACACTTGAAGTATCACAATAATTACATTCATGTTATATTGTACGAAAACCCAATATATCATATCATATATCATCTGTGTAATTTATTTATGTATTAGTTTGTACTTATTAGTATTTAAGTTTAATATTATACACCTCCTACCTGCTCTGTGCTTTACAGTTTTCCTAATCTAAACGTTGTCTAAAAGAAATCGCTTATAAGCGATAAGGCCGCCTTTTGTGCAGTACAAAATTTTTATTTTTGTTTAGTATTAATCTAATGTTGTATTTATAAAATGTGGTGTACAATAAAGTATAAATAAATAAATATATCTTAAAGAGCATTTCAACTTCTTGTCAGATGTAGGGTGTGGCCGGCTAAGATCTATCAATACCTTAGATGTTGCTTTTCCTAAATGCTCGTCACTGACTTACTCGAGATCATTTTACTTTCAGGGAATTTAGCTGTGGAATGATTTAACATTATCAATCCACAAATATCTTTCCCTTTCGGCATTTAAGCAACAGATTAGAAAATATTTGTCTCAAGTTATTATATTAGTAACATGTTTATTCATCCACTTAACAAAAATTTACGCCGTGTGGTATCCGGCTGAGTAGAATACACCAACCTCATTTCTTATCGAGATGTCGTAAAAGGCGAATAGGGTAAGTGGATCCACCGTGTGGTATCCAGTTTAATAGAATAGACCACCCTCTTTCTTACCGAGGTGTCGTAAAATATGACTAAGGTAAATTGGCGTCAGGCAGGCGGCCGGTCGTAAAAACGTAGCCAACTCATATGACAATATGTTTATGACATATTGTGCCGACCCCACTTAGAGTGGGATAAGGTCAAGAAGATGACTTAACAAATTTAATTGATAAATTTAAATAAATTAAAATAGTTACTATTATTTACGTAGTTCTTTTGTGTAAAGTGTGCAAATATCAATTTATGTATAATATATTCGTGCAAATTAATCTATACGTATTTTTTTTTCTTTTTCTTTCTTTCTACATTACCCGTATTTTACTTATTGTCTTTTTCCTTCTGTAACTCAACGGTACACTGGAAGAAATCCCTATTAGGGATAAGTCCACTTGTATTTGTGCCATTTTACTTTTTCTTATATGTATGTACAATAAATAAATAAATAAGTAAGACATAATTCAATAGATGATTGTGATGCAGTTTGAAGTGTTGGACTCTTTTATTTGGAAAGAAAAAAAATTTTCCTTCAGAAGAAGGAAATTTACGCCCAACACACCAAACGCTAGTTTATACGTCAAAAGTGGATCTTTTACAAAAAATACGTTAATTATTCGTGCCATTTTGTAAGTGGCCACTTATAAACGAGCGGAAGTAACTAAGGGTGCTTAATATATGAGGACCTTACTTCGGGAAAGTCTACAAAAACGGCACCTACGTTTTTATACTTGATTGATTGTCCTCAGGCGGAATTAAGACGAGTCGAACGATCCATCTCGAGAGTGGCATAGATAAAATTGATTGGATATCCCTTTTACGTAACCATCTAATTTAATTGTATATACTGAAATTCTTTTATACGTTTTAAATAATGGTCGCTGACCCGCCTTGTGGTGTCCGGTTGAATAGAATAGTACCACCCTCATTTCTTACCGAGGTGTCGTAAAAGGCGACTAAGGTAAGTTGACCCACCGTGTGATATCCGGTTTAGTAGAATAGACCACCCTCTTTATTACTGAGGTGTCGTACAATACGACTAAGGTAAGTTTACATCAGGCAGGCGGCCGGTCGTAAAAACGCAGCCAAATCATGTGACAGCATGTTTATAACATGTTTTGCCGACCCCACTTAGAGTGGGATAAGGGCAGGAGAATGATGATTATTGGAGCAGGGTTTACGCTCTAGCCCTTCATACTTAAAGACGCGTCTGACGTTAACTTACCTCGGTAAGAAAGAGGGTGGTCTATTCTACTCAAGCGGATACCACACGGCGGATTAACTTTCTTTAGTCGCCTTTTACTACACCTCGGTAAGCAATGAGTGTGGTCTATTCCACTCAGCCGGATACCACACAGCGGGTCGACTTATATTAGTCGCCTATTACGACACTTCGGTAAGAAATGAGGGTGGTCCATTCTACTCAATCGGATACCACACGGCATTTACCACACGGCATTGGTTAGTTTATTAACAAGATTACTAAAAAGCTCTAACGGTAAGCTCAATTTAAACAAATTGTCGTTGTAACGCACAACACTTTTACCAGTCCTTTAAAATTGGATGAACAGGGGTTTTTGATAATGTTCCAACATTTTGATGTCAAGCGCTTCGGTTTTACCGCGTTTTTTATGCAAGTTATAATTAAAATGCTCATCCGGAGTAATTCGGCCTGATGGAATTTTTAAATAAACACGCGAACGTTTTCAGGTGATTATAAAAATATAAGGAAACTTTCAAGTAAGTTACAAATCGAATTTAAAATATTAATTGATTAAATCTTGTTCTAAACGCGATTTGTAATGATTAAGTAAAATTATTTCAAATTAGTCAATTATGTATAGATAAAACATAACAAAAGCAAAAAAAATATGAATCAAACACTATAGTATTTTCCGTTTGTTTAGGTTTTACTGTAGCAAATTCATGAACCTTTCCTATTTTGATTAAAAGCAACTTGTAATTCAACTTGTAATGTATGTATGTATGTGAAGATGCAAGTTAAATTTGATAAAGTCCCGGGTCCCGATTGAAATTTTATATATTGATCCAGTTCCGATGATATAAGTAAGTAGCGGCCTGTTACTATCCCACTAAATTTTAACAGAATAACTCATTGGTATCTGCCCGGGTTTGAACCCGTGACCTCTTCTAAAGAGTCGCACGGTGTTACCGCTGGGCTACCACAGCTTGATGATGTATGATGATGATGTATGTTGATGATAAGTATGGCCTGATGCTGGCGCTAGGATTGGCTCCAGACGAAGGAACTGCTCAATGGTTAACAGTAAGGACATGATATTTTGTTAAAAGATTTTTTAAAACATTTTCTACTGGACTTGTTACATCTAAATAAGTGAATTTTGTCTATTTACCTGCGTATATAAATAAATTTTCTATTTCTATATTTGAATGTGTTGGAATTTTTGAAGACTGTTTTAAAAAGAATTGATGAATCAAGTATACTATAATTAGTATTTCTAATAGGATATCCATTAGCCCGCCCGTTACCCACTGAGCTATCACAACTTTACAAATAACAGCTAAAATATATTGCATTTTATTCAACATTTTAGCATTTTTCAGTGCCCAAAAATATGGATAAAATCACATTTTTTTATGGATGAAAAACCCCTATATTGGGAATTTCATCAAAATCGTTAAAACCGTTCCCGAGGTTCAGAATATATATGCAAGATTAACTCATTTAAATATATATCCTCCTGCCCTTATCCCACTCTTAGTGGGGTCGGCACAACATGTTATAAACATGCTGTCACATGATTTGGCTGCGTTTTTACGACCGGCCGCCTGCCTGACGTCAACTTACCTTAGTCGTATTTTACGACACCTCGGTAAGAAGGAGGGTGGTCTATTCTACTAAACCGGATACCACACGATGGGTCAACTTACCTTAGTCGCCTTTTACGACACAGGTAAGAAATAAGGTTGGTCTATTCTACTCAGCCGGATCCCACACGGCGGGTCGACTTACCTTAGTCGCCTTTTACGACACCTCGGTAAGAAATGAGGGTGGTACTATTCTACTTAGCCGGATACAACACGGCTAAGATTAACTCATTTAAATATTAAAGATAAAGATTTCTGTTTCAAATATATCAGTGTTTTGGAAATTGACCTTGACTGTTTTTAAATCACGGATAGCACGATTGCTATTTCTGCTAGCAAATTCATGGACGTTTCTATTATATCATCAAGTTAAGCGGATTGCGTCTCGATACCTACGTACATAAATTGCTTGGCATCGAAACCAATATAACGAGGACATTTCCTCGGGCACCCTTTTTCCTTTGCTGATATCGTTATCTTTTTGCGGACGTGATTGCGTTTATTGCTCTTTGTTCTTGCCGATATTAATAAGCTTCAGGGGTTTGCGTCAACGTATTTTAACGACAGTGTTAAATATTGTAGTTAAATAATTTATAGAAGAAGCGTTGCTTTGCGGAAATCCATAGTACAGAAGTTATGATAGAATTCTTTTGCTATACAGAAGTTACAATCTTTCTATCTAAGAATCTTTGTCATGCTAAATGTAAGAAGCAGGCAAGGACAGGACAAGTCACCAGATGTATCACAAAACACCGCCACCACCACCAACACTCCAAACTAGCACACATTCACTACCACCATCTCAACCGTTTCAACATGTTTATAACATGTTTTGCCGACCCCAGTTATAGTGTGATAAGGGCAGAAAGATTTTTAATACGTCGTTAAACTCATCTATATCTGTACACAAATATTATAAATGTGATAGTCTATCTTTCTGATTCCATCCTCATATATACTCACTACCCCACCTCTACGACCATTTCACCCCGAAACCGAAGCATCATCAGAGGAATAGGCTTTAAGACAAAATCGTACTGCGTCGCACCGCGTATGAGAGTAATCTTATATAAGATTAGTTAAACCCCCACCACTGATTTCTTCTTCAAACACTTGTAGCAAACCGGAATTGGCAACATTTACTTGCTTGTTAATTAGGTGGTCATTGTTGTTGTTGCTATAATCTGCGTTTGTTATATGCTAATATCTATTCTAAGTGAATGAAGCAGAAAAAATTCACATACCTTATACACTAAGACTGCTTGCTTAGACTAAGCGCTGCTTAACGATTTTGTCGTGGAATCTCCTGATAATGCTTCGATTATGGGCGAAACTATCGTAGAGATTGTCGTAGTGAATGTGTGTAGTGCTTGTGTTGTATGTTGTTGGTGGCGGAATCAGAAGGACAGACTATCATATTAACAATATTTGTGTAGATATAGAGTTTAACAACGTATTAAAATCATCATCATTTTCTTGCCCTTATCCCACTCTAAGTGGAGTCGGCACAACATGTCATAAACATGTTGACACATGATTTGTCTACGTATTTTACAACCGACCGCCTGCCTGACATGAACTTACTCGTAGACACCTCGGTAAGAAAGAGAGTGGTCTATTCTACTCAACCGTATACCACACGGTGGGTCGAATTACCTTAGTCGCCTTTTACGACACCTCGGTAAGAAATGAGGGTGGTGTATTCTACTCAGTAGCAACGTATTAGAAATGGAATCACGAAATATTGAAACAAGAATCTTTACCTTTTTTCATTTCAACAAAGCTAAAACTTTATTTACTGGAAGATCTGTGAATTCAAATCTTTCATCAAAATTGAAGGAATGATGTCGAATAAAAAATATTGTATTTCACGTTCCGTGGCAGTTCAAGGAAATTTTAATATTCCTTTTCTTACAAACGGAATACAAAATTGAGGTATTTATTAAAATGCAAATCTTTTCTATTCGTTACAAAGGAATGAACTGGATTCTGCCGACGCGATTAGCGATTACTACGGAATGTGACTTCAGTTTAACGGTTTTCAATTTAATATCTATAGTAATATATAAAGCTGAAGAGTTTGTTTGTTTATTTAAACGCTCTCATCTCAGTAACTACTGGACCAATTTGAAAAATTCATTGAGTGTAAGATAGCCAATTTATCGAGGAAGACTATGGACTATATAAAATTACGCTAAGATGAATAAGAGGGGAGCAGCAATAAAAAAATATTGCGAAATTGGCAAAATTAAAAGCTTGACACCTCGATAACAAAGAGGGTGGTCTATTCTACTCAGTTACGACACGATGGGTTTCCTTACTTTAGTCACCTTTTACGACACCTCGGTAAGCAATAAGGGTGGTCTGTTCTACTCAGCCGGATACCATGCGAAATTCCGTAACACAAAAGCAATTTATAAATATTTCGCTTTAATTCACTTTAAAGAAACGCTGTATGTCTACATATTTAAATAAAATAAAATATATATGGGACAATTACACACACGGTTATCCGTCCCCAAAGTAAGTAACTTAATACTTGTTTTATGAATGACTGGTAAATATATACTCTTTAATAATAATATTAAATCGATTAATATCGATTATTTAACTATAAACCGTTCATACTTAATCACAATAGATTCCATTATAAATGAGCTGCCAATATACTCGCTTAATATTAGGAATGTTTCTCCTAAGATAACTCCTTAAGGATATAATATATGGTCTTAATACGTCATGGCGCTTAATGGGAAGCTGTCATCAATCAAAATATATTTAAAGGTGTCAAGACTGCTAATTAAACACCCTTTTTAAAGCGAGAATCGACAGGCTTAAAGATTTGCAAATATAAATTTTTTGTGTCGTAAAACAAATTCTTAATACAAATTTGACTTTCCAACAAATTCCAGTTATAAAGATTTTTGCACACATAGCCATGCTGTGATACTCTATGCATCCACATAATATACATACTAATATATAAAGCTGAAGAGTTTGTTTGAACGCGCTAATCTCAGAACTACTGGACCTATTTGAAAAAATATTTGAGTGTAAAATAAAATAAGTTATTCAAAAATCATGTATTAGAAAATTGTTCCCCTCTAAAAGTTCTAAATAAATGTCCAACACAGCATATGTCTAGTTTTAAGGTTAACCTACTTTAACGATTTTTATGGTTATAAAAATACTATATTACGGTTTTAATTTTTCCATGCGGAGCCGCTGGCAATTGCTAGTGTTAATATAAAAAGGTGGATATGTTGCGTTGTCTGTAACTAAGTAATTTAGAAACGATCAATCTACGATTGAACTGTTCATTGAAATGGTCATTACTAAATATTTTATAACTTTGAAGGGAAAACTACCGTCAGAATGTTGTTATAAGAATTATTATACTAGATATTGTTCGACCCTGCAAAAGATAGAAACGATTAAATGTAACTAGTATTAAGAATTGTATTTTTAAAAGAGCAACCGCCGAGTTTTTGCTGGCTCTTCTCGGTAGAAACAGCTTTCCGAACCAGTAGAGTTGACGATTCAAAAGCACTTGTGTACAAGATTATTTGAATAAATAATATTTTGAATTTGAATTTGATACTGGTAAATAATTTTATGTATATATAGATATAGATATGGCACATTTTAGCCTGGCTTCTATACTCTAAATATGATAACTCTTTGGTTTTCACGATTTTGGTACTAATATGGATAAAAGATTCAAGCAAAACGTCAATGTTCACGAAACTATTTATGCAAATACTTCTTACGATTTTTTCGACAATACCACTTGACGGAACTTTTCCTGTTTGTACAGAAGTTTCAATAATAAACAAGAGTTGGTAATTTACTGAAGCTATATGCGGAGATGTGGTGCTTCTCCTTTATTTATAGTAAACGCCAACCTTTGTACGTGATTAGGGGAGTAAATGTTAGTACAATTAGGCACGTTAGGTTGTCTTGGACATGAAATATAAAGCGTGAGATGCAAACATTAGCGATGTTTATTTTTTCTTTTGTTTCGCTAATGGTATCTTTAATTTTTAAAGGAGTTGATCTTGTATATATATTTTTGGAATCTCGGAAGCGGCTCCAACGATTTTCCTGAAAATCAGCGTTTAGGGTTTTGGGTGAGAAAAATCGATCTAGCTAGGTTTTCTTTAAAAAAAATCGTTTTATCCCTGTTTAATAGGCAATAAAAATATGGTATAATGTAGAATTGAAAGCAATGGATTTTTTAGCTCTCAAACGTAATGTTGCGATAGCCGGGATGGGTAACGGGCGGACCGAAAATGTTCAAAATCCGGATTCGAGTCCCAAATGTCATCAGTGCCTTCTTTCTGTTTTTTATATTTTTCTCATATCTTTTTAAAATTATCGAGCACCGATCGGCTCGATCACCCAGGTACTATACTTTAATGAAAAAAAAATGAGAAACCATGTTTAATTTTTAGTGAAGAATTATTTTGCCTTAATCCACCTTTGATAAGATAATCTATGTAATGCTAAATCAAATCAAATCATATTTATTGTGAATACAGTAATTATAGATGTTACAAGAGTAATTATTTAACCAATGTATTCTACCATTACAATATTATGTAGTAATTATAAATAATCTATATTTTAAATTAAATATTAAATTAAATTATATAGTCTTATTATGAAGAAAATCGTTAATTGAGTAGTAAAATTTAATAATTAGTTAGTGTAGGAAATTCAAATTTCAAATTTTTCAAATTCAAAATATTCTTTATTCAAATAAACTAGTAAACAAGTGCTTTTGAATCGTCAACTCTACTGCTGGTTCGGAAAGCTGTTCCTACCGAGAAGAGCCAGCAAGAAACTCGGCGGTTGCTCTTTTAAAAATATAATTCTTATGACTAGTTACATTTAGTCATTACTGTCTTGAATCAGACAACATTCACGTACCTTATACATTCAGGACCGGTTACCAAGCGCATCACATAACCCCGCAACCATTAAACTCTTTGACAACGTTATATAAACAAAAACGACATTGGCTGTTGTTCACTTTACAATTTTTGGAATGCAGCCGAAAACAGTAAACGTTTTAAGAGTCATTGTATTTTATATTCACTTTTACGAGTAAGACATGAACTAAAGCCAGATTTCCTTTAGCTGAACGTAGGAAGCAATAACATGGAGATCGAAGATTCAAATTCAAATAGTGTATAGCCTATCTTCCTAGCTTAAGCAAACGTAACCAAATTCAGTATGTATTTATACGGAACATCCAGGCTTGTTTTGTTTGAATAACTTACTCGGCTTTATTTCTTGTTGCAAAGAAATGTCCCTAGATTATGTAAAGAGGGACTGGTATCAAGATATGTTATTATTTTTACAACATACTGCCGAGATTAAATTGGTATGGTCATGTAATGAAGTAAGATATGTCGTATGGTATTCTCTTGAGTAGAATAGACCACCCTCATTTCTTACCGGTGTCGTAAACGGCGACTAAGGTAAGTTAACCCGCTGTGTGGTATCCAGCTGAGTAGATTAGAGAAACCTCATTTTTACTGAGGTAAAAGGTGACGCGGTAAGTTGACCCACTGTATGGTATCCGGTTGAGCAGCATAGACCAATTTCTTTCATACCGGGTGTCGTAAAAGACGACTAAGGTAAGTTGACATCAGGCATGCAGCAGGTCGTAAAATACGAAGTCAAATCATGTGAAATAAGGGCAGGAGGATGATGTAATGAGGTGTGATAAAAATCGTGATACCAAAAGAGTTTAATTTATATATGAATTTGGATAAAGGTAGGCCGAAAAAATGGTGGCTTGATTCTGTGAAGAATGATATGCATATAAAAGGCGTAGCTCCAGATATTTTTAATGATAGAGGAGAATGTGTTAGCGCACACTATATAGGATAACACGATATAATAGGAATACCACAATTCCCGTTCCGAGATGCACTTCTCTTGAATGACGAACAAAGACTGAATGCAACAAACGTTTTATCAATAGGAAGACTCAACCGGAAACAACAACGTCACAGTGTTGCCACCATTTTAATCAAAAAGGGCGCGATACTCTTGTTTCATGACTGGGTTGCTATAAAATACAATGCGGAAATCATTGGCGACAACAAATGGAAGATGAGGGCATATTGTGAATAAGGATAAGAGAATGATGTTTATTGAATCTAGGGTACTACTTAGAAAATTGAATACGCTTTATTTTCGTATAAGTAGGTAGATAATTTTCTTGTCTATGCGTAGCCAGGCACCTTTGAGCTCAACCTTTTCTTATGCAAATTTGGGGACATCTCTATGTTTTAAGAGATTAAGTTGTTCCCTCCGGCATGACGGGCTCCCGTCCCTACAATTTATGACACTATAAAGTCTCCGGTCTATTCATTTTACGAGACGGATTTCATCACCGTTTCGTTAAAGTCGCCTTCTAGTTATCTTTATTATTGTTTTACGACGCCTATGAGATTTGTATGAAATTGAATTTTACTATTGTTCTAGCAAGTATTAGTGTGATACTAATATTCTAATCGTGTTTATTGTCAGTGATGTTATATGACGTTGACATTCTATGACTAGGGGATCTAATCAAAAATGATATAATACGTAGAAAGAAGAACCAAAGAAATTGGTCGTTGCATGTTGCGTCGGCGTTTTTGTATGTGCGTGCCTTTACGCATGCATGTGCTTGACTGAGTGCGCAGGGCAACGACCGGGCAGGTATGCGTGCATGCATACATGCGTGCATGCGTCCGTGCGCGCATGCATGCATGTGTGGTCGTGTTTACATGCGCCAAATTATACAAGTTGGATTGACTGTGCTCTATGCACAAAAAAGAAAATCACCAAAATACGAATTGGCTAATGAGTTTTGCAATCTAGTAGCTTCACAAGGCAGACGCGGAATGGTGTAAAAGAAGAAGAAAAAGCCCTTTAAAGTTTAGTATACTTAATGAAAAAATCTCTTCATTAAATCTTTAATATTTAAATGAGTTAATCTTGTATATATATATATATCCTAACCTACCAATCCGCATTGGAGCACCGTGGTAGGTCTTAGCTCCAATCCTTCTCTCCAATAACGGAGAGAAGAGGCCTATGCCCAGCAATGGGATAGTAACAGGCTGCTACTTACTATATATATATATATATATATATATATATATATATATATATATATATATATATATATATATATATATATATATATATATATATATATATATATATATATATATATATATATATATATACAAGATTAACGAAAGAAAAATTGATCTAGCTAGGTTTTATGTAAGAAAATATTGTTTTATCCCTATTTTTGGGCATTAAAAAACACTACCATTTATATTATTTATAATTGAATTTTCGCCATTAACTGTCAAGTCGACGTAGCTTATTCGAGTAACGGGCAGCCTCGAGAAATGTGAATGCCAAGGATCGATCCCAACTAAATAATTGTTCTTTTTTTATGTTTTTCTTTGTAAAAAATTACCGAGCGAAGCTCGGTCACCCAGATATTTTTATATTAAATGTTAACCAACAAGCCAGAAAATGATGTCAATATGATTAAAACAGCATTTAAAATAAACTTGTGTACCGTTCCTTTTTTTAATTAAACATTTAATTTTATTATAAAAAGCTTAAGGATACATATCTCGTGGTTATAAAAATAAATTCCAGATATGAATCATCACAGTTTATCCTTGACCAAGGTTAACTGAAATAAGTTCAATACTTTAGAATAATAGAAATAAAACATTTGTATATTGAAATACTAGATTAATTATGACTATTCAAAATATTCCTATTAATAAGTTTCTAGATTAGAGAAGTTCATGCAGAATACTCCCACCTAATACTACTACAATATCGAGAGTATAATCATAAAGTTAGAGGTTATATTTTACAGCTCTATGAATTTCATTATTTCGTGTCATACAAAACTTTGTTTTAGATTGCTATATTGCTGTACTAATAATAAAGTTACTAACAATGTTTTACGTTACAAATTGTGCCGGATTTTGTACCGATTCCGAATATTACCATAATCCGAACTTTTGTTGAAATTATTCATGCGAGCGCAGTTGTAGAAACATCTGTAGCGGAAATGGAATGAGGTATGAGACATTGTGCGCCACAGGTTGAGGTGTCTTATGTAGAAATGTGCGGTGGAATTTAATATTAGCGTCTTGTTTGCTTACTACGTATTACAAATTTGTTTTCGAGACTTATTGCTATACTATTACTGTACTACTATAGTTTTTTTCTGCGGAATTATTTATTTGAGCACAGTTACTATTGCGACATTTGTAGCGGAAATGGAATGAGGTATAAGACATCGTGCGCTACAGGTTGAGGTGTCTTATGTAGAAATGTGCGGTGTTGGAATTTAATATTAGCGTCTTGTTTGCTTACTACGTATTATAAATTTGTTTTCGGCACTTACTGTTATACTATGACTGTACTACTAGGTACTATAGCTTGTTCCTGAGGTATTATTTATTTAAGCACAGTTACTGTTGAAACATTTGTAGCGGAAATGGAATGAGGTATAAGACATCGTGCGCTACAGATTGAGATGTCTTATGTAGAAATGTGCGGTGTTGGAATTTAATATTAGCATCTTGTATGCTTATTACTTATTAATTTATTGTTTTCAAGACTTATTGTTATACTATGACTGTACTACTACTATAATTGTTTTCTGAGGAATTATTTATTTGAGCACATTTGCTGTAGAAAAATCTGAAGCGGAAACGGAATGAAGTATGAGATATCGAGCGCCACAGACTGAGGTATCTTATGAAGAAATGTAACATGTTTCCTACAATGTTGTTATTAATTTTTTTTTTCCAAATTGTTTGTATGAGTTATTGATGTAACAACATCGGTTGCAGTAATGGAATGAGATATTAAACAGGTGGTACAGGTTAAGGTGCGCTGTATAGAAATGTGCCGTACATTAATTTAATATTTCCTACTGCGTATTACCAATTTGTTGTTTTCGAGATTAAATGGAATGCAAAAACATCCTCCTGTCCTTATCCCACTTTAAGTGGGGTCACAGATGCTATAAACATGTTGTCACATGATTTGGCTATGTATTTTACGACCGGCCGCCTGCCTGACGTTAACTTCAAATCACATGACAAAGTTGTACCACCCTTAGAGTGGGATAAGGGCAGGAGAATAATGATTTATCTACAACGAAAATATACATGTTACATCTATTCTAAATAACATGCTTCTATCTAAATTACTATTCAAGTCATGCTAACATAGAATCTCAAGAACTTTTGGCAGAGTTTCCGAGTTGTTCACTAAAATGTTTTTTGTACAAAATCTGGGACAGCCTTATTATCACATATCTATTCACATTATAAACAATGAAATCTTCCGAAAGAAATATGCACATTTTTAAAGAATTCAGGAATATATAACTTTTTCATTCGCATTTCTTTACGTTTTCCTTCACTGAATACTAGGTGTATTCAGTGAAGGAAAACGTAAAGAAATGGTTTTAAAGGAGTAAATATTGTCGGTAAAATATTTAAAATAGGTTAGAACATTACAAAAGGAATATTTAATAAGTAGCTTTTACCCGCAATTTCGTATGCGTGTATTGTTGTCGTGTGATAGGTCGATAATAGGTGGCGCTTTTCAATCACATCCTATTCCTATAGAATTAAGAGATTTCTATAGCTTAAATGTTATTCCGGTGTATACGGAATAATTGTGTCAAATTTTATCAATATTGGTTCAGCGGATTCGCCGTAAAGGAGTAACAAACATACATCCATACTATCAAACTTTCTCATTTATCATATAACTGTTTTATGGATTATACTAAATTGTAAGTAAAATTATATATCTAGTATAAATAATAACGATAGATAAGTAGACTATTGGAATATGTTTTTTTTTATTGACTGGCCTATTGGCGCATTTTTCAGTTACCCTGCTTTCAGCCCTGCGGGTCACGGTTTCGATTCCCGCCGAGGGCCATTTCTGGTGTATTTATCTGTATTTAAGTATGTATTTAAAATTATATACGAATAAATATACCAGTTGTCTGTCACCCGTATTAAATTACTTTCTTTAGGGACGGACGACCGTGTGTGTAAAATGTCCCATATAATTTAAAAAATCTTAAATTACAAATATGTTTTTGTATTGATTAATTTGCCTATAGTTTGAAATTGATAACTCAGAATAACGTTATTTTTTCTATCAGTTATCCAACAGTTATTTCATATGAGAAATTAATTATGTTTGTTATAATTGATAGATATAGACAAATCACGTGAACAAAGAAATAGGATCAAAGCCTATACACGAATCAAGAACTACGCAGTCGTTAATCACAAAGTACGGTTCTATTTTAGCGGTGACATATTACGTGTCGTGTATCTAGTAACTATATAAAGCGATTGTCACGTGTATTGCTTTAAGGAATTTCCGTTATTTTTTTCTAATTTTGCAATAAGAAAGTATGGTATCAGTAACCTAAAGCAAGGCAATCTAATTACTGTTTATTAATACCTTTTTGGCAAAGTTAAGCAAGACTACACTACAGCAATGAAAAATCCAAGGTCTTAGGGACACATAGCCCGTCTTATTTTTATTTTTTTTATTTTTCTTTTTACACATATATTTAGAAAAGAGAAAGAAAAAAATAAAAATTAAAAAAAAACACATGTATAAAGGCGGACTTATCCCTAAAAGGGATCTCTTCCAGTCAACCTTTGAGCAATAGAAGGAAAAGGGCTAGAATTGAAGAAGAAAGAGAGAGTCAGAGAAGGGGTCATATAGAGAAAAAAAAAGCTTATATAAATTGAACTATTTAATCTATTAAATAATTTTGTTAAAATAAATAGATAAAAGGATGCTACTAATATATAATTACTTAAGATAAATATTTTCTAATCTGTAACTTAAATACTGAAAGGGAAAGAGATTTGCGGATTGATACTGGTAAATCATTCCATAGCTTAACGCCTTGAAAGCTAAATGATCTCGAGTAAGTCAGTGAGGAGCCTTTAAATCTTCGCTTTCCTTTCTAAATCAAATAGTAAATTGTCCCAAATCTCTAAGCTTTGACAGCCTAAATAAGAGAACGGCTGACATCTGTCACTCTCTTTTCGTTGCATTCGTAGGAGGTAGACGTGTTTGTTGAGCTCTTTTGTATTTCTTGTTATTAGAATCTAACCTCGAATAATAGCTATTCGTGATAAGAGCGACCGTTGAGTTTCTTGTCAGTTCTTCTCAAGTGGATTAGTTTTCCAAACTGGTGGTAGAATTATTCTGTCGTTGGATTTTGTAGTGCAAAGTGTTGGTGCATGCCCGGCGTGATTCTCTGAATGCATTCCTTTATCTTTTAATTATTCATTTTAAATATAGTATTTCTTCCATTAAAAAATATATCTATTTAAAATATCAATTTCAACATAAGTCCTCATAAAACTATTATTGCCAACATAAATCATAAAACTCTATTTTTGATTAGCAAACATCTCTTTTAACAGCAATAGTAATCCAAAAATCAATGCTATCTTAAATCTATTCAATCTGGGCAATAGACAACCAGTGCCATCTATAGTGATCTATAAGCGATTCTACCCGCCATATTGATCATTGTCATAATCATTTATAAGCTATTGCTATTGCAATAAGTACGTAAGCACGTCTGAGAAACGCATTAAAATGTTCTTAAAAACATATAAGAAAATAATTAATTAACTAGAACGTCGTCCATCCAGTCCATTACAAAAATTCAACGTGACTAATCATGAAACTCGTATCCTAAGATTATTTGTCGGGAACTCTATTTTTTGTTACATCTTGTTTACTCGCAACAATCAGAGAGCCCATTTATTTCTCATTTAATCATATTTTTCTTATACAAAAAATCAATTTATATATTTCAATCACAATAAAATACCACACAACACGTAATAGGGTCGTTACCAAGCGTAAGGCGCCCTCCCTGTATCTGATCGTGACAGTAAATTACTCGCTAACAGCACACCGCAAATTGGAACAGTACTAATGCCGAATTGGAAAAAATGTTCAGATTAAGAAAGAGAATAAGGTTAGAGAGATAGCCGAAATAGATAAACTTGACTGTTATTAACTAATTGGATAGATGTCTGTGCGATAAGAATCTAAAATCAATGGTTTCTTTTAATAGACAGAACACTATGAAAGCTATCGATCGAAGAGTTTATTTGTTTGTTTTATTGTTTTAACGCACTAATCAAACTAATCTCTATCTAATCGAGTCTAATCTCTATCTATATAATATAATCGGTACTGGACCGATTTGAAAAATTATTTCAGTTTAAGATAGTCATTTATTGAAAGGCTAAGGGGTATATAACATCATGCTTGGATGAATAGAAGTGGAGCAGCAATAAAAAATAGTACGAAAACGGCAAAATTTAAAGCTTTCCTTGCGTGCGCTGAGTAAACGGTAATAGTTATTAAAAAATCATGTATTACAAAATTGTTCCCGTCTAAAAGTTTAAAAGAATTTACCCCATGACAGTATTCCATAAGACACAATGATACGTAAATAAGCAAAAGCAAAATAAAGAAATTTAGATGGTTTTAAATCCGTAAACTGACGAAACTTTCAGACAGCCTAGACCGCTGAATGGAGTAAAATAAAATACCTTTGGAAGAAACTTAAATACAAGAAAGGCTTAAAAAAAGGTGTTAGATAATATAAAAACTTAACATATGAGTATTTATTTATAGATATATTTATACGGATCTCCAACAGCATAACATATTATTAAACCCAAAAATATCCAAATAGTCTTAAATTAATTATGTAGTACCAATTACAGGATATCACATAATTCTTAGTAACAATTTTACAATTACAAACCTGAAAATAAACAGAAAAACAAAAAACAAAGAGAATAATGAAAGCATAATAAATACAACATTTAAGGATCAAACTCTGAATTTAAAATTTTAGTACATTTTTTTATAAATGATGAAAGCCCATCGCAGCCAATATCCGGTGATAATTCGTCCATTATGCAGCTATTATATAAGCGCGAGATACGTGATATTGGGGTATTCTGCCCAAGTTTCTTTCTAGCAAACTTTGTCTTAAAAAACGGACATGGAGGTTTACGAGTGTTAGATATTATTGGTAATGTACTGTTATTTTTGTCGGAAACGGTAGTAGTCAAATATCATCTTTTTACTTTTTATGCCGGATGTACCGACAACGTGATAATCACGTGACCGATAGAAAGGGGGCTCGTTTGACTTCTATAAATGGCTCAGTTTGACGTAGCGACGCTTGTTATACAACTCGACTCAGACGGTTATTAAACACCCGCATGTTTAGATCGTGTCACAATTTGTGATGATGAGACGAGATGGTTAAATCTAGTTGAGTCATTACTAATCAAACTATATTTAGTTACTGTGACGTCTTAATGTTGGTTTGGGTGTTTCCGCGTCTACCCACATTAAGTATTTCCTGTTATTAGAATCTAACCTCAAATAGTTAACGTTCGTGATAAGAACAACCCCTGAGTTTCTAGCCAGTTCTTCTTAGTGGATATCAGTGTTGTTTCGAATTGGTGGTAGAATCGTCCTGGCATATCAATTCCAAATTATCATTAACTTAAACTGTTAATACTTGTTTGACGTGTTATCTGTTGTTGATGTATTATTTGGTAGCTTTTTCTACGTGTGATCGTTAAAATCATAAGTGCAATTCCTGATATAGTTAATACGAGGTACATTTACACGAGGTACATTATATTAAGTAGTATCGCCTATTTTCCCTCTGTACTTTGACAAACTCATCTGAAATGAAGAGAGACGTTTACCATTTGCAGGTATTATGTTAAGCTAACACTAATGGATTTTATCTTGCGCATTACTTTGGATTATAAGTGCTTTGAAAATGTTTTTTTAATATTTTGCGACATAAATCCATTTGCAGATACTGTTTGTAATAGTCGTGACATTTCTAAAAAGTTTTATGCTTCAAATGTTTTAAAATATTATTTTAAGGGTGTATTTTCTTTATACTAAATCCTGTTTTTCTATTGTACGTTACAAGAGTTATTAAAAAAATGTTATAGACTTTTTCTTTACGAATGTATATGGAGAATGGAAATAATTATATGACATGTTAGATAAATGAAACTAGAAATTGAAAAAGAGATCGTATGTAAACATAGATGGAATTTTATACTATACTAGTAATACTTCGCCCCCATGGATAAATTAAAACGGTAATATAGTCTTTCGATAATCATAAAAATGGTTAAAGTGGGTCAACCTTAAAAGCTAGAAATATGCTGTCAGGGATTTTTATTTAGAACTTTTAGAGGGGTACAATGTTGTAGTACATGATTTTTTAATAACTATTACCATTTACTCAGCGCACGCAAAGAAGCTTTAAATTTTGCCGTTTTCGTCCAATTTTTTATTATTGCTCCTCTCCTATTCATCTAAAGGCATAAAAAAAAGGCAAAAAAAAATAAGAAAGGCTATATATAGGCTATCTTAGCGTGATGCATATAGCCTTTCTCAATAAAAGGACTATCTTACACTGAAAACAATTTTCAAATCGGTCCAGTAATTCCTAAAATTACCGCGTTCAAACAAACAAAGAAACTGGGTAAGAAACGAGGGTGGTTTTGTCTACTTAGCTGGATACCACACGGATTTAGTATCGACTCTATAGCTAATGAAAATTAATAAAATGATTTCCATCCCATACATGTATTAGGATTACATTGTGACAGCAAAACGGTTAAATCAGTTAAAGGAAAGGAAGTTAAGTTAGCCCATGGTGGTTTAAAAAACATTATCTCAAAAAAGAGTTTGAAAGTATTTGCTCACCAGTTAAATAGTAACAGCTATGATAATATTAGTTTTAGTATATTAGTTTAAGGTTCAACTCCTAACTAAATATAGCTTATTGTATCATGCAATTCCTGACAAGAGTCGCAAGAAACACAGCCATAGCTTAGTTCTAAACAAGAAATTATTGTACCATCCTTAATCACAAGTTTCCTAGTCTTAACTGCATTTGGTCTGATTACATGTATTCATAGGGATGCTGATAGCAATAGATTGCTGTTGGCTTTGTTAACTTACCCTAGGTCCATGGAGTCAAAGTGCGATTTTTTTATCCGTCTTAACACCCTGGTGTGCCTCTTCAGGTGACAAGAGGGCTATCTCCTTTTTCGCACAAAGAATCAGCTTAGCGATTCAGCGCGGAAACGCTGCCAGCATTCTTGGGACCATTCCACGTGGGCATGATTTGTATAGTCCTAGCGTGTAAGTATTTTAAGATAGATATAACCCGTACATTTTTGTTATCAATAAAAATAATAATATTACAATGAAAAAACTTAGAATTATTTTAAGTGATAAGTACCTGGGTGACCGAGCCTTGCTCAGAATTTTTTCCAGAATATATAATCGTAGAATATCTGGAATCGATCTTGCTATTCAGAATTTAAGACCGCCCGTTACCCAATTGAGCAATCATGACTTTGCAATTGATAGCGTAATTATTCTTTGCTTTCTAATAAAATAATAGAAGTTTTTTCAGTGCTTGAAAATAGATATTAAACGATTTTTTTTAATAAAACGTACTTACGTAAACGTAACTTAACGTACGTACGTAAACTAGATCGATCCCCCCCCCCCCCCCCCCCGAAACCACCGACATGATGAATTTCATAAAAATCGCCATTTTCGAAATTTAGAAGAAAAAATATATACACAATTATTTAAATATTAAGGGTAGGAGGGAGGACGTATGGGATCCTCACATTCCACCTGACACAGGACCTCTTTTTTTATGAAATAGAGCAAACGAGCATGCGGTGCACCTCAAGTAATCACCGCCGCCCACGACCTCTCGCAGAGCGAGGGTGTTGCTGTCCTTTAAAAAGGTGGAAAAGGTGTATAGTCCAGTATAAAAACAACAACAAGTCATTAATATCTAAACGTAAGTAAGTAACGACCTGTTACAATCCCACTGCTGGGTTTAAGCCTTCACTCTTCGTTTTTGGAGAGAAGGATTGAAGCAAGAACCTATACCACGCTGCTCCAATGCGGATTGGAAGCCTACACATATACCTAGAATTCTCTATAGATATGCAGGTTTCCTCACGATGTTTCCTTCCTTTGTGTTGTGTTACTTCTCGTAGTGCTCAAGAGATTATAAAATAATAACATTAGACTATTACTATACTTAGATTTAATTTTAGAATAAGTTTATTATTGCAACATGTTCTTCTTTTTCTTTCTTTTGTACATGCATATTTTGGTCAGCAACTAGATTTTAAATATAAACAATATGTATACATTTTAAATTTAATCGTGTTGTGAACTGTTTTGTGTGTCTAATAAAATAAATAAAAATAAAAAGCGAGTGATAAATTGCTTTTATGAATTAAACATATAAGTTTTAATAGAAAAACTCATTGGTTTCAGAATCGCACAGTGTTACCGTTGGACAATCACAGCTTTAATATTTATTATCTGTGATAATATTTATAATTCTAAGTTGCTAAATTAATATCTATGCTACGTAATAACACCTCTAGCTTCGTCGAGTTCTGATTGTGACAATGTGTAACTTGCTAGCAGCTATATAATTGGTGTAGCACTAATTTTGAAAGCTAAATTGTTGCATACTATCAGAATAAAGACAACTATAGTTATTATCAATATGCCATTTGACAGCATTTGCGCCATATCCAAATTCAAATTCAAATATATATTATAACAATATAATATTGAATGGAAAGCAAATGAAATTTTAGCTGTTAAACGTAATATGATAGCCCAATAGGTAGCGAGCGGCCAATAAAGTTCAAGACCGCACGGTGCGGGTTCGAGTCGCATATGTCGCTTTTTTCCTTTTTTATTTTTTTTAATTGTATTTTTTATATCTTTTTCACCCAGGTAAACTTATAAACAAGTACTTATAAATCGTCAACACTACTGCTGGTTCGGAAAGCTGTTCCTAATAATTAATAATAATTCTCATAACTAGTAATGAATGTATCATTACTGTCTTGTACAGGTAAGTAAGCAAAGCTAAGATGGATTACAGAATTTTATTATAGTATCTTATACTCAAACCCACAAACGACTTACTTAGGTAATTTATTGACTTAGGCGTTACTTTGCGGAGATCCATAATACGAAAGTAATTATAAAATTATTTTGCTATAATCCGCGATGAAGTAAAATAGAAAATATATATAATGCTAAATGTAGAGTGGACAATCCATTTTCATACCTGATACATGCAGGATTCGTAAAAACACATGCACAAATTCCACCACCGCCACTACAATACACAGCAGTACATACGTTCACTATCACAAACTCTGTGCTTGTAGCAGCAAAATAATTTTATTATTACTTATGCATTTAGAATCTTAACTCCTAAAGCTGTCAATGTTTATAATTAAAAATCAAAAGAACCTTTCGAAGAACTAGAAAATTCAATTTATAAAATTGTTCCCAACTCGAAGTTCGAATACCCTTGTAGACTCTGTATCGCTCATTTAAATTTCAAACGCGTCCTATTTCTATACAAGCGATGGTTGTCCCTCCATAGACAGATTTTAAAAATCGAACAGTACCAACTAAAAAAATCGTTTTTTACTTTACAAAATTATTTGAAATTAATTATGAAAATATTGTTATATCTAGCCTTACCTTTAAACTACTTATGCGCTAGTACTAAAGGAATGATGCCCACGTGGAATATGTCCTAAGAATATAATCAAATATTTAAATTAGTTAAACTTGTCTGTATATATAACCGAATATATATATTCGGTTTCGGGGGACAAAAAACGAACTAGCTAGGTTTTATTAAAAAAAATCGTTTATCCCTGTTTTTGGGCACTAAAAAAATACAAAAATTTACATTGAATATATAAAACACTATTTTTGCCGAATCTATCAAGTCAGCGTAGCTTATTCGGAGAACGGGTGATCTCTAGAAATTAAAATACCTAGGATCGAGCCCAACTACCCAATTAAATCTTTCTTTATTATCCCACTCTAAGTTGAGTCAGCACAACATGTGATAAACATGTTGTTACATGATTTGGCTACGTATTTTACGACCTGCGAATGCTTGAAGTAAACTTAAATTCGTCGTATTTTACGACACCCGGTAAGAAAGAGGATGGTTTATTCTACTCAACCATATGCCACACGGCGGGTTGATTTGCCTTAGTCGCCTTTTACGACACTTCGGGAAAAAATAAGGTTGGTCTTTTCTACACAGCCGGATACCACACGGCATATTAAATAATTACTTTATAATTTCATTTATTTATTTATTTATAAGTTTCACCCGCGTAATTTTTATATTTTTACACTTTATTACATTTTTATAACGGATCCCTATTTTAAAAAAAATTAAATATAGCCTATGTTGCTCAGTAAAAATGCTTTCCAAAGGTGAAAGAATGTATGAAATCGGTCCAATAGTTTTTGTGTGAAAACATTACAAACATATATACAAATTTTTCCCCTTTATAATATTAGTATAGATTATTGCAAAATAATTTTATTATTACTTTTTGTAAATTTATATACACTTGAAGGAAATACATATAAATTTGAAAGACCTAAAATATATTGGTTTCGGGATAAGAATATATACGTTCCTTCAAGAGCATGTCAACACCAAGCAATAAAATAAAACATAAACATTTTTAGGAATCAGACGTTCACAAAACGGCACATGGGACAATAATATGGAGATCGTAGGTTCAAATTTAAATAGAGAAGTGTGGCCTATATCCCGACTTTAGCAAACGTAAACAAATTCAATATGCATTTATTCCGAATACGGTGGCTTGCTTCATTTGAATAAACTTTAGAGGATTTTCCACCGTATACTTTTGTTCTCAGATAAAACAGGGGCCAGTACTTGTTAAAGCTCATTATGAAACATAAATGGTGTTGACTAGAATTAGGAATAAACTGTAGAATTCACAATTGTATTTAAAATTGTACTATACTGTTAGACATGTGGTATCCAGCTGAATAGAATAGTACCACCCTCATTTCTTACTGAGGTGTCGTAAGAGGCGACTAGATAAGTCGATCCGCCGTGTGGTATCCGACTGAGTAGAATAGACCAAACTCATTTCTTACCGAGGTGTCGTAAAAGGCGACTAAGGTAAGTTGACCCGCCGTTGGTATCGGCCGGAGTAGAATAGACCACCCTTATTTCTCTATTCTTAAGAAATAAGGGTTTATTTCTTACCGAGGTGTCGTAAAAGGCGACTAAGGTAAGCTGACCCGCAGTGCGGTATCCGGCTGAGTAGAATAGACCACCCTCGTTTCTTACCAAGTTGTCTTAAAAGGCGTCTAAGATAAGTTGACCCGCCGTGTAGTATCCGGCTCAGTAAAATAAATCACCCTCTTACTTATCGAGGTGTCGTAAAATACGACTAAGGTAAGTTGAAGTCAGGCAGGCGGCCAGTCGTAAAATACGTAGCTAAGTCATGTGACAACGTGTTTATAACATGTGCCACAACTTATGAGTAGTTAGGATAAGTGCAGGAGAATGATGATGTATAGCAGTCTAATCAAATCAAAATAATCTTTATTCAAATAAGCTCTTTCAAGCGCTTTTAAATCGTCAAGGATCAATATGATTAATGAAGCTACAAATGGTTCGGAATGTTGCTCTTACCAAGAAGAACCAGAAAGAAACTCGGCGGTCAATCTTTTAAACATTTTCAATTTTACATTATTAAACCGCAGTCTTATATGAAGCTGAAAGGATTTTCAAATCCAGGCTTTTTTCAAATACGCAGGTAATAACGCTTGATCTTACTGGATTGTGCTTCGCTGTTGAATATTGAGATATACTCGTATCTATACAGGGAGGGATCGTGGGCTGCGATGGCCTTTTTCTGCGAGGATGTTATCTCGCGAAAGGAGGCGGCGGGTCGGGTCCGGGAAGTCGAGTCCTTGGATCCGATCCACCGCAGGCGAGTGGGGCGCAGACGACTCGCCGAAGCCCGTCGTATGCCGCCCTAACGGGGACCTCTGGGCGTTCCGAACGCGGTTTTATCGGACGCCCATCGAAAATGTCCCCAAGGCGGTCGATGCATCTGGTGCTCCCGATGCATCGTCTAGCGGAGGGAGGGGCCACTGTTAGAGAGGCCCCGACCCAGAGGTGGCGCACTCTGGGTTACAGAGTTGCTGCTGACGGGGATGGGGGTAATGTCTTCATAGGTACCCTATACCCGCCACCAGCAGCGTGAAGCACACAGGTTATTTTAGTCGGTGCGAGTCCGACATAACCGTCGCCTGCCCCCGTCGGGCGGCGGTACCCATAAGGGGTTTTTTCCTGTTAAAAAAAAATAAAAAAAATACTCGTATCTATATTTTTTATACAGATCCAATGTCATATATGATCATCACTCGGCGCTGTTTCCCCTTTTACCTTAATGCATTTTATGGTAGGACTGGATGTTCTACGCTCACTAGATCAATCCATTAGACTACAGCCTGTCGCGAGTATCCGTTAGCATGTGTTGCAAACAATGACATAACAAAACAAAGCGAGTAGATTTTTGCGATGAGATGCACTTTGGTTCCGAGTGTACAGACTTTAATTTTTGTAAAAGCATCGCACCAGTTTTCCATTACTAGATAATGTTACAATAATTTTTATTGAGAGTAGAAAAATATATGCCAGTTTTAAATATGAACGTGGATGGATTAAGGGCTCATCATGTGACAACATGTTTATTTCATGTTGTGCGGACCCCACTAAGAGTGGGATAAGGGTAGGAGGATGATGATCTATATTTACAATTTTGTTTTAATCCAGTGCTAATAATATTTCTTTCGTATTTGAAATATATTGCGGATATATTGCTTTCATTAGTGTTCAAATTTAGTAGTAGATTAGAGATTTTAGACATATTGCGCGTATATACATTCCACGTTGGACCAAAATACCATTTTTTTAAGAGAAAGAGATTGGAGCTTTGCACATTGCTCTGTTGTCGCCACTGACTTCCGCTTTGTATTTTACAGCAACAAAGTCATGAAACAAGAGTATCGCGCCCTTTTTGATTAAAACAGTGGCAGCACTGTGCCGTTGTTGTTACCGGTTTAGTCTTCTTATTGATAAAACGTTTCAGTAGCAGTTAGTCTTTGTTCTTCATTCAAGAGAAGTACATCTCGGAACGGGAATTGTGGTATTCCTATTATATCGTGTTATTGTATATAGTGTGCGTTAACAGCTCTAATCTGATTTGCAATTTACACAAGTCCCAAGTTTTCTAAAGCTATTCACATTTTTTCACGACGTTTATCAGTTAAGTACATAAAATTTATGCAGCCTGCTGAGCTATTTCTTTATTTCCATTATCTTTGCGCATTATATTGCATAGTTTACTGATATAAATGAACTACGATAACATGGCGCGCCCCTCACCAAAATTCAAAACGTTCGAAAGCATTTGTGAAACAATTTACAAAGCCCCACCATGATTCGCAACGCATCTGTCCGTGGTGAGACGGCTGCCAAACGAAAACAAATCCATGAATTTGTTCCTCGACTTGTTGCACGACTAGCGTCGACAATAATTATTCATTATTATAGTAAGGCGCTACACTAATATATAATTTTATAGTATATGAAAAGGAAAAGTAAGTTATCTCGATATATAAGTTATCTCGCTCAATGTGACTAGTTATGATTAGTTGACCAACAAATCTGGTAATAAGTAACATTATAGATAGTAACCGAGAAGAACCAGAAAGAAACTCGGCGGTCAATCTTTTAAACATTTTCAATTTTACATTATTAAACCACAGTCCTGTATGAACCAGAAAATCCTTTTAGTAACCTTCTTTCATTGCTTCAGAATAAACTATATAACATCAAAAATCTGCGATAGCTTTTGAATAAACCATTATATCGTTTTCAACTTAAATCTGATGAAACTAGGTTTTGTGTTCCACGTGCAATCAACCGGGAAACAGCGAGTTATAGTTTGCCAATCTGCTCTGGTATCGTGGGTGTTAAATTTTTACGATTTTGTGTTAAATTAGATTTTTGCTCGTATTTGTTTTTCTTTAAACAGCGTTAAAATATCGATATTCAACTCATTTGAGTTTTAGTCCCAATCATTTGATTGGGACTAAAACATTTTCTTTGCCTGGTTTGAAAACCTCCGTAACGCAGTTAATTTGTGTTAATACGTGTGAACCGGCTTTACTCACGTCGTATTCTATCGTGTTAGCCCGACTAGGTCCGAACCCATCCGGGGCACTTATTCATGAGCTCTTTACACGACGTTATTGCGGCAGGAACTGCGTACAGCAGCTTGCTGGGTATCTTTTGCAGAGGCGTGACCACCACCGTGTCTCCCCGCCCTGCCACTCACGAGTCGTGCCGATAACGTCGTCTAAAGAGCTCATGAATAATTGCCCCGGATGGGTTAGAAAATAGTCGGCCTAACCCGATAATATAAGACGTGAGTATAGCCGGTTTTATACATTAACTAACAAACTATCCACTCAAACTTTGTACGCGCCCCGACAAATATCTTGGGCGCACGTGCAATGTGAAAATAATATATCGTTACGTCATTTTCAACAAGCTCTATCGTAAAATATTGGGATCGACGAAAAGAAAAATATTTTACTTATTACTTCATCACGATCCGTCAGAACATCTAAGCCTCTTTCACGGCTTGACAATCAATCATGTCACCTCCTCGAAATGTCACGTTTTAGTGCTTATTTTATTCAACCCTCGTAATCTAGAGCTCTTAAAAGGAATTCAAATCTTGCAAAAATTATATTTTGATTTAACCTCAATTTTCTTTATGTATTATTTTCTGCGTGAAGTTAACTAAAACTGAACTTTCAACTTTTCTTTATTATTTTTTCAAATACAAAGAGTATGTAAGGATTTCTTACAGAGGTGTCGTAAAAGGCGACTAACGTAAGTCGACTCGCCGTGTGGTATCCGGCTGTGGAGAATAGACCACCCTCATTTCTTACCGAGGTGTCGTAAAAGGCGACTAAGGTAAGTTGACCCACCGTGTGGTATCCGGTTTAGTAGAATGAACCACCCTCTTTCTTACCGAGGTGTCGTAATATACGACTAAGGTAAGTTGACGTCAGGCAGGCGGCTGGTCGTAAAAAATCAGCCAAATCATGTGACAGCATGTTTATAATATGTTGTGCCGCCCCACTTAAAGTGGGATAAGGGCAGGAGGATGATGATGATTATTATTTCCTGCACGAAGTTAACTAACACTGAACTTTTAACTTAATTTTTAAATACAACGAGTATTTAAGGAGTTTTAATATATGAACATACTCGAATATTTTGAAAGGTTACTAGAAATTTGGGTTACAAATTACTAGTAAACTTGTTAACCCCCTCCAACTAAGCACAACAAGCTCAAACTTTAGTGGCCATCGCGATAAGATTAATTTAATGGACCTACAAACTTTGAAGAGCTGTGATGGCCTAGCGGTGCGACCGTGTGAATCTCTAGAGACGATCATGGGTTCAAACCCGGGCAGACACCAATGAGTTTTTCTATTAAAACTTATGTGTCTAATTGATAATTGCAATTTATCACACGCTTTTCAGTGAAGGAAAACATCGTGAGGAAACCTGCATATCTCTAGAGAATTCCGGGGATATGTGTAACCTACCAATCCGCATTGGAGCAGCGTGGTAGGTCTTAGCTCCAACCCTTCTCTCCAAAAATGGAGAGAGGAGGCCTATGCCCAGCAGTGGGATAGTAACAGGCCGTTACTTACTTACTTACTTTTACAAACTTTGAATAGTTTAAGAGAATCTTCTAACGAACAATCCGGGAGACTGCACCTAAGTACAAATAGAACCAAAGTATTAGAAAGAAGTACAAGCAAGCTGTGGTAGCCCCGCGGTAACACCGTGCGCCTCTTTCGAGGAGGTCTAGGGTTCAAACCCCGGGCAGGCACCAATGAGTTTTCTAGTAAAACTTATGTGTCTAATTAATAATTGCAATTTATCACACGCTTTTCGTTGAAGGAAAACATCGTGAGTAAACCTACATATCTCTAGAGACTTCTGGGGATATGTGTAACCTACCAATCCGCATTGGAGCAGCGTGGTAGATCTTAGCTCCAATCCTTCTCCCCAAATAAAAAACGGGGAGAAGAGGCCTATTCTCAGCAGTAGGATAGTAACAGGCCGTTACTTACTTTTTTTTACAAGTACAAGAAGTACAAAAGCTTCGATTGCGGGGCAAAACGATCATTTAAAGTAGCGGTCTATTACTCTCGCACTGCTGGGCATAGGCCTCCTCATTCCATTTTTGGAGAGAAGGATTGGAGCTAAGACCTACCACGCTCCAATTCGGATTGGTAGGTTCCACATATGCTATTACAGGAGCAATATTAATGAAATTCGGTTTTTAAAAAAAATCCTTCAAACACAGGGACATATGTATTACATAATTAAGATTATCATCATCTTCCTGCCCTTATCCCACTCTAAGTGGGGTCGGCACAACATGTTATAAACATGTTGTCATATGATTTGGCTACGTATTTTATGACCGGCCGCCTGCCTGACGTCAACTTATCTCAGTCGTATTTTACGACACCTCGATAAGAAAAAGGGTGGTCTATTCTACTTAACCGGATACCACATGGTGAGTCAACTTACCTTAGTCGTCTTTTACGACACCTCGGTAGGAAATGAGGGTGGTCTATTCCACTCAGCCGGTTACCATACGGCGGGTCGACTTACCTCAGTCGCCTTTTACGACAACTCGGTAAGAAAAGAGGGTGGTACTATTCTATTCAGCCGGATACCACACGGCGTTACATAATTGTGGATATATTAACCTTTAATTTGAAAATTACAAAGTCACATATACAGCTTGTAATAATATATACAAAGTACCCTTTGTTTCATGTAAACATATATTATTTTCAGTTTAATTTAGTTTGTCATTGTGACAGAAAGTTTTGAAGGTAATAAATAAAGTTTTGTAATGAATTTACAGTCTACTGTCAGCAGATATCATAAAGTTCGAAAACAAAGCTAATATTTTATTGTAGACTATTTAATAATGGGACTATAGATATTTGTTTTTGCAAACATGACTTACACGACTTCAAATTGATTTTCAAAAAACTGTTTTTTTTTCAAAAGACGGTTGTAGGTCTTATCTTACGGATGAAATCACTTCAGTGTGGTCGCCTTTTGTACCTTTTCTTTACCTATAGTCTAAGTTTATTAATATTATTTTTTTTTCTTTTTGTGGAATAGTTTTTCTTTTTTCTTAAGATTTTAAGCCGTTCAAATCCAGTAGCCCCCAAACATTTCGCGGTCATTTGCCCACAAAATAAAATGCCCGCGAATTTTAAGTCCGCGTGATTCTCTGCGAGAGAAGTTTAAAGAAATAGGTAAGAAACATTGGCTTTACAGTATATTTTTAGCAATTTAATTTTTGTGCATAAGAATATACATAATTATAAAAATATTGGCGATGTATATAATAGAAAGTAGGAACCGACATAAGCTTGCTTTGAGCCTTGCAAAAGTAAGTCGTTTGTAGATTTGGGTTTAAGATTCTGTAGTAAAATTCCACAATCAGTTTTAGCTTTGCCATTACTTTGAAAACACTATTTTATAGAAAGCTATTACAGAAATCTTACTACTATACTATTGAAGATTTCTTAGATGATAAGAATGCGTGGACACAGCATCGGAGCACAGCAGCGTGGACACATTCATCGATCCAAAAAAAATGACCAACCCAGGTACTTAATATTAATAAGTCACAAACATCGCACAAACTGTTAGAGACATAAAAAGTAGTCTATGTCATAATTAATCTATGATAACTGTCATGTTTTACAGCTCTCTTTCGCATACCGGCTTTTAACTAGCAATATAATAAAATTAAATTTATCAACTATTTCTTTAATTTAAACTCAAAACTTTTTTAAAAACTACATGTTTATAAAATTAACGCTAGGCGCAGACTTAACACACAAGGTTTACCAATTTAAACATGAACTGTATCTGTATCATATAATGGTATTCCATCAGCGTCTACAGATAATAAATAAAAAATTGATAAATACGCACGATTTGTATTCATCGTATTTCGTACGCACGACTCAGTAGTAAAATATTCTAGAGGCATCCATTTTTCTCGCTCCAGATACTACAGATGCTTTGAAAGCGTAAGTAAAAGTATATCAAAACGAAACGAAAAAAATTTCCTGATTAATATCAAACAGTTGATAGATACAACCTTGATTATACTGTTATCGCACACTATATACAATAACATGATATAATAGGAATACAACAATTCCCGTTCCGAGATGCACTTCTCTTGAATGACGAACAAAGACTGAATTTCACTGAAACGTTTTATCAATAGGAAGACTCAACCGGAAACAACGCGTCACAGTGTTGTCACCATTTTAATCAAAAAGGGCGCGATACTCTTGTTTCATGACTGTGTTGCTATAAAATACAAAGCGGAAGTCAATGGCGACAACAATATTGACGAGATCGAAATTATCTTTTAAAAATCATGTTAAGTATAAATTAAGCTAAGTTGAGATCAGGTGGTCTGTCACATGTCTCCCTAATACGCGCGACGCGCGATACAGTTAGGTCCCCGAGGTGGTCGATGCATCTGATGCTCCCGATTCATCGAATAGCGGAGGTTGGAGCCATTGTCTAGAGAGGCCCTGGAGGTAGCGTTTTCCAGAGAACAGAGCAGCTGCTGTCGGGGATGAGGGCAATGTGTACAAAAGTATCCTGTCCCCACCACCCACCATGACGGACCAAGATGGACACCATGGGCATGACCCACAATGGGTTTTCCCGACAATTAAAAAAGTTGACGTCAGGCAGGCGGCCGGTCGTAAAATACCACAGCATGTTTGTTGGGCCGACCTTAGATTGGGATAAGGGCAGGAGAATGATGAAGCATACTTTTGGAGCTTCAACTGTTTTCTATTCATTCTCGAAGGACACATTTTAGACTGGCTTCACCACCCTGGTATACCTCTACGGTGACGAGACAATATTACTAACTGAATTGCAAGTGTCAAAGCTAATTTATCACTAGCACCAGAGAAATTACTCTCTTCTCTTGTAAAGCAATTAGTATGCAATTCTGAAGTAGTAATACTGAACTATTTGAATTTGCATTTAATGATATGGGCCTTTGAACTTCCTGGAATAGACGTTTAATCTATATTATGAGTTTTGAAATACGAAAGATATTAACAGGCCGATTTAAAAAACATGTACTTTAATAAAACCTGGCTTAAATAACAAGCATTTATAGGAAAATGTTCCATTCAGTTTCCGTGGCCCCGTGCATGGCCGAGTACACGGCGTCGTGTCTCATGACTTATATTTTTATGCATCAGTATCATTATGACTTCATACTATATACATATATATATATAGCTAAAGAGTTTGTTTGATTGTTTGAATGCGCTAATCTCAGGAACTACTGGACCGATTCCAAAAATTATTTCATTGTAAGATAGTCCATTTATTGAGGAAGGCTATAGGCTATATGACATCACTCTTAGATGAATAGAATATGGATAGGAACAGCAATAAAAAATAGTACGAATACGCCAAATTTAAAGCTTTCCTTGCTTGCGCTGAGTAAACGGTAATAGTTATTCAAAAATCATGCATTATAAAATTGTTTCCCTTTAAAAGTTCTAAATAAAAGACCGCGACAGCATATGTCAAGTGTTTAAGGTTAACCCACTTTAACCATTTTTATGGTTATCATAAAACTAATATAATATGGTTTTATTCTTTCCACGTCTTCCATTCTTATAAATATATAAACCAAGTGTCGGATTTGGGTTCGCGCAATTAGTCCTACTAATATAATCTACTAATCATAATATTATATTATATATACGAAAGTTTGTGAGTACGAATGTATGTATGTTACTTTTTCACGGCGAATCCGCTGAACCAACACCGATGAAATTTGGCATAATTATATCGGGGTAACTAAAAGATAATTTATAGAATTAGGCGTTATTTTGCGGAGATCCATAATACAAAAGTAATAATAAAATTATTTTGCTATAATCCGCGATGAATCATCATCATTCATCGCGGATTATAGCAAAATAATTTTATTATTACTTTTGTAACTAAAAGAACTAAAATAAAAGAATAGAGGTAACTAATAGGCTATATAAATTGAAAAAAAACATAGAATCCTTATAGAACTTAAAGATTAAAGATTGAATGCAATATGATTTTCACGTTCGTTCAAAAGATGGCCTTAAAATCTAGAACAATGGAGCTTAAAGAGCGCTTTTATCATATCAGTAGTTTCTTTATGATACTAGCGAGGTCAGACTAAATTTGCTCAAGCAATATTAAAGAGCGAATAAATGTCTCTGGAGGTAGCCTAGATTTTATCTAGGATTTAGCCTTTAAATGCATATTAGAATTCAAACTGATCCTTAATCTAAATTAATTAACTTTACAACCAAATTCATATCAGATTTTAGTAAATAAACATCATTATCACGCAAACTTTCGGTAAAATTTATGGATAAAACTTAAATTTAACCAGTATATTCTTAGGTACTAATGTCGGATTTTTGACATATATTTATGTTTATATGTAAAAAGCTTATTTTATATTTATGATGCGATATACCATATAAAAACACCATCATTCTCCTGTCCATATCACACTCTAAATGGGGTCAGCACAACATGTTTTAAATATCTTATAACATGTTTTGGATAAGTATTTTACAACCAGCCGCTTGCCTGTCATTCTACTTTAGTTGCCTTTTACGACACCTCGTTAAGAAATTAGGACGGTCTATTTTACTCAGCTGTATATCACACGGTGGTTTAATTTACCTTAGTCGCCTTTTACGACACCTCGGTAAGAAATGAGGATGGTCTATTCTACTCAGCGGAATTCCAGACGGCATTATTAAATAAAAAAAATACTAATAATATATATTTCTATTTTAGTGGCAATATTACACATTTCCATTTCCATTACAACTTTGCGACCCGTTGGTATTTTTTTTTAAATATATGGGACACTTACACACACGGTCGTCCGTCCCCAAAGTAAGTAACTTAATACTTGTGTTATGGGTGACAGACAACTGGTGAATATATACTTATATATTTTTTAAATACATACTTAAATACAAATACACACCCAGGCTCAATTTTTTTTTTTTTTTCGAATATGACTAATGCTGTTAGCCCTAATGGCTTTGACAGCGTCACCGATAAGACGGGCGAGCGCTGAAGCATCGCCGAGAAGAAATGGGTGATACATGCGGGTGCATTACAAGCACCCGCGCTATAGGGGGCGTCGCCTTAAGGGTGTCTCCTGCGAGACCGAACCTCGGCTTAAGGCGGCGCGTTTTGGAGGGCTGCATCTAATAAATGACTTGGAAGAAGTCTGCGTCACGGCGGCCGCGGCAGAGGGCTGCGGCCGCTTGACACAAGCAAGCGGGGACCTCGTCTTCGCCGGCGAAGACGCTGTTTGTGTAGATGTAATGTGTGTATCTTGTTGGATGCCGTGATAGCATCGTCGGGGTCGTTAAGGACGCTCTTCGGGCGCCTGTGAATCTTATTGGGGTGCCTGAACACCTTATAGTTGGACGCGGCCACTATAAGGGGGTTTGGGTGGATGGACGCTTTCTCGAAGTAAGTCGTCGAGAATCGTCTGAAAAGATCGGCTATCGTGGGTAGGTCGAGATCTCTATGGAGGTTCACGTTGCGCACGAACCACGGACAGCCAGTGGCTGTACGCATGAATCGATTTTGAAGTGTCTGCAACGGACACAGTCGTGATTTCGGGACGTGCGCGAACGTGACGCTCGCATAGGTCATAATGGGTCTGATGCAAGTTTTGTAAAGTGTCACTTTGTTGCGAAGTGACAGTTTACTTGTCTTACACAGTATCGGATTGAGGCGTCCCATGGCGAACGCTGCCCGGTTACGGACAACGCGGATGTGTCGGATGAAGGATAGGGTAGGTTCGAGGATGACACCTAAGTATTTGACTTCCTTTTGCCAATCTATGTATTTGTTGTAAATAGAGACTCTAGGAGGCGTCCGGATGAAGTCCATGGCTCTCCTAGATCTCGCAAAGAACATTGCTGCACTTTTATCGGGATTTATTTCGATTCTCCACCGGCGGAACCAGCTTCCGAGCTGGTTGGTTGCTCTTTGGAGCCTATCATTAATAGTTATGGGATCTCTACAAGTGGTATAGATTGCGGTATCGTCCGCGAACATGGCTAAGTGGGTGGTGGAGAATCGTGGGATGTCACTCGTATAGAGCGAGTAGAGGAACGGTGCGAGTACCGAACCTTGGGGGACTCCGGCGCGTAAGGTACGTCTTGAGGAGAGCGCACCATCAATACGATATCTAAATGAGCGATTTGTAGGATAATCGCGAATGATAAGAACGAGTCTATCGGGGATTCCTAGGTTCGCGAGTTTGTATATTAAACCCGCATGCCATACCTTATCGAAGGCTTTGGCGACATCGAAGAAGACAGTACCGGTGTACCGTTTTTTGGCGAAACCATTTAGGATGGCTTCGGTAAGTCGGTGTACTTGTTGTACCGCGGTGTGTTTGGCGCGGAAGCCGAATTGCTCATCCGGTATGAGCTTCATCGACTCCATGAACGTTTTGAGTCTAGCGAGGATTACTCGCTCGTAGACTTTCCCTAAGCTGTTGAGCAGACTGATGGGTCGATAGCTGCTCGGGAGATTACTGGGTTTTCCCGGTTTGCGAATACCTATTACTATTGCTTCCTTCCATTCGTCGGGGAAGGAGCAACCTAACAGGAGGGCATTGAAAATCAATACTAATAGGTTTATGAGTTGGTCGGGGAGGCACTTGAGTGCTTTGTTGGATATGGAGTCGGGGCCTGGGGACTTGCGGGTCTTCAGGTTTTGGATAATGGAACGGACTTCCTCTCCGGTGATGGGAGTGAGCGGCTCGCTTTCGGGAGCCTTCGCGGATATCCTAGCCGCCGCCATTTCCACTTCCGAGTGGAATTCGGCGTGTTCGGGATGACTGGGATTGTTAGTACATTGTCCCTCAAGACTGTCAGCCAAGCATTCGGCCTTATCGATGTCGTCAAAAGCGACCGGACGGTTTGAACGTATTAATGGAGGTGTAGCTGCACACTGGTCTCCTCTCAGGGATTTCGCCAGTTTCCAGAAAGCCAGGTGACTCGGCGAGATCTCTGAGAGTTTGTTGTCCCAGGCGGACTGACGGTTGAGGCTGAGTTTTTCTCTAACCTCTCTTTGAAGTCGCCGGAGTGTTTTCCGGTTTTCGTCTGTCGGGTATGCGTCATGGGCCCTAGTGGCGGCACGTTTACGTCTAAGTAGGTCGCGCAGGTCGTCCGGCAGTCTCCCACGACCGCGGTCGTCGGGGACTTCCTTGGAGCAACGCTCGAGTGAGTCTGTTATATGTTTAGTAAGGTAGGTAACAGCGAACTTGGCACTATCCACGGAGTCTATCTTGTCAGGAATTTGATCTAGGTGGTCTGAGTCTAGGGACTGGAGTTTCCCGCCTAATTTACTCCAGTCGATTATCGTTTTCGTGGGAGGGGTCGTGGAGGTAGATTGCCCTAGCTGAATTAGAACCGGACGGTGGTCCGAGTCTAATTCATGCAGGACTTCTATAGAATGTAACTGGAGAGCTACATTTTTGAAAATGTATATATCTAACACATCTGCTCTGTTTGGATCCCCGTTAGGCGGGTATCTGGTGGGCTCGTTAGGGGCTATCACCTCAAAAGCGAGGTTTGGAAGGCCGTTGAGGCCTTGTAGTAACCCAGGCTCAAAGACCAACAAATTCATTTATAGACAATTTTGGCCCTTAGCGGGAATCGAACCCACGACCCGCGGAGCAGAAGGCAGGGTTACTACCTACTGCTCCAACGGGCCAGTCAGGTATATGTCCGTTACTTTGGTTTTTCTATGAATTTCTTCATTTCTGATTTGATCACACGGATAAACTCTAAACATAACTATCCATTTCTTGCTGGGTAATTAAGTTTTCTTATGAGGTGTAGTTAGCGACCATGCACTTTGATTTGTGTGCCTCATATATAAATGAATTTATTTAATTAATTTCTGGGTTCTTCGAGTTTGGGTGTATATATATATTTAATTAAAATTAAATACTGTCATCCTAAAACAAGTATTATAAGTCGGACGACCGTGTATGTAATTGTCCCATATATTTATTTATTATTGAAGTAAAATAACCTAATAAGTCCTTAAATACTTTCACGTAAGAAATACATTTCATGGCGTCTATGGGCTATGTAATATTGGTAACGATAAATCTGGGAGCGTCTACTTTATTTGACGTTGATAAATTTATTGATGGCTAAACATCGAAGCTATGCGAAATGAATTATATTAGCAACTCATTATTTGGGAAAGGTAAAGATGAAAATAACGAAAAATATAATATTATATCAAATATTATGAAATCTTGAATTCAACTCTTCGTTAGTCTGTACGAAATGAGGTTGCAAATTGTTCACGTCAATACGGCATCTGCAAAATTTATTTAACAATTTAAGTACTGATAAGTTCTTCCAGCGAGGCAGTTACACGCTCTAGTTAGGTCAGCTTGTAACAAATCATATAGTATCATAAGTAGGCCATGGTGAAAGTTTAAGAATACACTTGATTAAGAAAATATAGAAAATTGAAGTAAGTAGCGGCCTGTTACTATCCCACTAGAATAGAATAGAGAGAATAGGCCTCCTCTCTCCGTTTTTGGAGAGAAGGTTTGGAGCTAACGCCACGCTGCTCCAATGCGAATTGGTAGGTTACACATATCCCCAGAATTCTCTAGAGATATGCAGGTTTCCTCACGATGTTTTCCTGTAACGAAAAGCGTGTGATAAATCGCAATCAATTAGACACATATGTTTTAACAGAAAAACTCATTGGTGTCTGCCCGGGTTTAAACCCGTGACTTCCTCGAAAGAGTCGCACGGTGCCACTGCTGAGCTACCACAGCTTTGAAATGAAAATTGAAATAAGGTCCCAAATTGGGCTATAGTCGGTATTTTCGTGGCACACCCTAGGCCTTTGGAATACTCTAATATGTATTCCTTAGGCTTTGCGAACGGACCACTGTAGAGTGGCCAATCCAGTTATCCCAACTTTCTGGAATTCCAAAAAAGGGATATTAGACGCCTGGCTTACAGCGCCCCATGACGGTTAGCGAAGGGGGACATCTCCTTTGAAGGGTTCCTACCGGAGGAGGTGTTCTCTGGGACCAGAGCTGCTGTAGGCAGGGATGGGGGCAATATGTACAACGATACCCTGTCCTTGCCATCAGCAGCGTGGTGGAGCACACAGGTCGATTTAGTCGGTGCGAGTCCGACATAATAGTACACTCTACATTTAGCATTACATATATTTCCTTTTATCGCGGATTATACCAAAATAATATTCTCATTACTTTTGTATTATGGACCTTCGCAAAGTAACGCCTAATTCTATAAATTATTTAAAATTTCATACAAAACGGTCAACGCTACAAGGTCAATTAATAGTGCACTTACCTTACTTAGTAACAAAAATGTTAAAAAATATTCTTAAAAAAGAAAAATTCAGAGAAAAGGAGAATTCAATAAAAGTTCAAAAGCGAGTATTTCAAATATAAAGTTCTACTAACTTACTGTCTCAAGCTCCTAAATCAGGTTTGCCGTGGAATGTCGTTATTACGCTTCTGAAGCTTTGGAAGTATCTAATAAGAAGTAGACTGTTAATATACTTTTGCCACTGTATTTTTCAAAATCAAATTCGAATAAAAATATTCTTTACTCAAGTTATATTGTGAACAAGTGCTTTTGAATCGTCAACTTTACCGCTGGTTCGCAAAATGCTCGAGAAGAGCCAGGAAGGAACCCGGTGCTTGCTTTTCAAAATATAATTTTCATCACTCGTTACATTTTGTCGCTGCCATCTTTCATAAGGTCGCAGTGCATATTCACGCATTCTTTTCATTTATGGTACCCTGAACGGTATAGTAGGCTTCTTTCTAACGGTATATAGGCTTCTTTCAGCCTCCTTTTATAGTTTTTTATATCGGTGTAATAGCAGAGCTAAAATTGATTCTGGAATCAATTATAGAATCTTATACCAAATCGATAAAATCGCTGAACCAATATCGATAAAATTTGACATAATTATTCCATATACACCGAGGCAACATATAGGCTACAGAAATCCTGTTAATTCTACAGGAATAGGATGACATCGAAAAGCGTCATCAACTTTAAATTCAAAATATTCTTTATTCAAATAGACTTGTAAACAAGTGTTTTCGAATCGTCAACTCTACTGCTGGTTCGGAAAGCTGCTCCTATCGAGAAGACCCAGCAAGAAACTCGGCGGTTGCTCTTTTAAAAATATAATTCTTATGACTAGTTACATTTAGTCATTACTGTCTTGTACAAGGTCTAAGCGAGCTATATCCACACGTTCTTATCTTCTAAGTAATCTTCAACAGTATAATAGGCTTTCTGAATCAGCCTGTTTTTAACATCTATTATCAACCTATGCGACTACAGTTCACGCAAATAAAGTTGCGGGCAAAAGCTAGTATATTTATAAAAAAGCTCAAACGAGAATATTTCAAATAAAAGTTCCTCTATTCCAAGACCCCAAATCGTGTTCGCTAAGGAATGTCTTTATTGCGCTTGAGAAATTCTTTCAGAGGAATTCAATAAGAGGAAGCTATGTTATTTACTGTTACTATAATATTTTGTATGTAAATATTAATTTCTACTCACGCGAAAATATGGCAACTCGGATGCAGTAAACATTTCCAAGTCTTGCTCAAATGCCTTATAATCAACCAACCTTTGGTAGTTTATTCCAAGAACGATGACCTCAAAGCATTTCTACATACCAAAGTTTAAGCGATAAAGCACTTATTTATACTAATATATAGAGCTAAAGAGTTTGTTTGTGTATTTGTTTGTTTGTTTGTTTGTTTGTTTGTCTGTTTGTCTGTTTGAACTATTCTCAGGAACTACTTGACCGATTTGGAAAATTCTTTGAGTGTAAGATAATCCATTTATTGAGGAAGCTTTTGTAGAAATTTGGTATATAAATTGTTGCTGCTCCTCTCCTATTCATCTTAGCGTGATGATAGCCTATAGCAATCATTGACAAATGGACTATGCTTAAAGAATTTTTCAAATCGGTTTAGTAGTTCCTGAGATTAGTGCGTTCAAGCAATCAAACAAAGAAACTTTCAGCTTTATGTATTAGTTAATATAAATAAAAAAATACTAAAATGCGTTTGTATTAAAAAAAATAGTAATTTGAGATCATAGTTTTATTAAGAACAAAATATCCCGCCGTGTGGTTTCCGGCTAAGTAGAATAGACCACCCTCTTTCTTATCGAGGTGTCGTAAAATACGACTGAGATAAGTTGACGTCAGGCAGGCGGCCGGTCGTAAAAAAAGTAGCCAAATCATGTGACAGCATGTATTTAACATGTGCCGACCCCACTTAGAGTGGGATAATGGCAGGCAGATGATGATGTTTTGCAAAATATCATATTTGTCGTTTTACTAAATTCACGGCCTTATAAATATTTGGACTATTACTGCCAAAACTGTAAGTTGTATTTGGCGAACATAATATTATACATTAAACATTTTACCAGTTTCCATAACATTTCCATATCAGCCGGCGGCAGGCTTACATTTGCCAACTTTGTATGTTTATGTATCTAAGAAGCTAACTCGAAGTTACTTTGACGTCGCTACTCTTGCAAATAGCTTGTTTGTGTGACCTTCAAGTAGAAGGCTGGCCCGTTGGAGCAGTGGCTAGTGACCCTGCCTTCAGCTCCACGGGTCGCGGGTTCGATTCCCGCCGAGGGCAAACATTTTCTATAAATGAATTTGTTGGTCTTTGAGCCAGGGTGTATATTTGTATTTAAGTATGTATTTAAAAAATATATAAGTATATATTCACCAGTTGTCTGTCTACCATAACACAAGTATTAAGTTACTTACTTTGGGGACGGACGACCGTGTGTGTAAGTGTCCCATATATATATATATATATATATATATATATATATATATATATATATATATATATATATATATATATATATATATATATATATATATATATATATATATATATATATATATATATATATATATATATATATATATATATATATATATATATATATATATATATATATATATATATATATATATATATAATATCAATTACCTACATCATTTACTTTGTACTTTAGGTCCTCAGAAGAAACTTTTACCACCCTCTTTCTTAACGAGTTGTCGTAAAATACAATTAAAGTAGGTTGACGTCAGGCATATGTCATAAATTCTCGCAAATATAAACATACCCTCAAACTACGTGTGTTTCCAAAATTTTCACGTATCACCCTAAAACAGACATCTGTTCATAACACACCTTCAAAACTTGTCAGAGCAAGTCAGACTTTGTTTGCACAGAACTTGCGAACAAACAAACTTCATCTGCCTACCCAAACTCAAACAACTCTTATAATAAACTTTAGTAAAGCTCTTAAACCTGTTTAGGGAAGAAATTGACATCCATTTAAGGTTGTCAAGAACACAAATATATTGTGCATTTTCTTGTACTATCTAAAAAATATAATAGAATAGAACTTTCTTTATTGCAACATTTTTACAATATACATTGTAAAGAAAACGATGTAATCTTAATGTGGGACGCAACATGCGTCGATACGTTGCCAATTACGTTTACAATTACGTTGTTAGCCTTGTTCCATATCAAAGAAACAGAGTCAAGACCTGGTGCTGCGGTGGAAATTGCCAAATACGGCAAACGGCGGAAGTATGCATCTCTCATCGAGATTTATATATTTTTGCAGTCGAGACCCTTGGGCCTAGAAAGTGCAAATAAAATCCGTTTTAACACCTCGGTTAATTGCCTCTTCAGGTGACAAGAAGGCTGGGTCCTTTTTCGCGCAAATAATCAGCTTAGCTATTCAGCGCTGAAACGCTGCCAGCATTCTTGGTACCATTCCATGTGGGCATGATTTGTATAGTCCTAGCCTGTAAGTAGTTTAAGATAGATATAACTTGTACATTTTTGCTGTAAATAAAAAAAACTTTTTCAAATAACATCTTATTATTGGAACATGGGGTTGGAATTGGTAAGGGATCTCGCTGTTTGGCCATGTATAGTCGCGATACCCCCTAGGGTGTTTCCATAGTTAAAACAAGAAACGATCCCTCGATTAGTTTACAGACATTATCGGTTTGACCTAATGCCTCAGCGATAATTTATTCGACGGAAACCCGACGTTTAGCGCCCAATAAATTTGTCGGCGTCAAATAAAGGCGATGTCGTTAGATTTATTGCGAATGATTCGCACGGTTTACTGATAGAGTTTAAAGCATGCATCTATATTGTTTATTGAGTTACGTTAACAGTATCTTAAGTATTTCATAATTTTTTTAGGTTGCATGATATTAATTGGTCAATGTTATGTACACTTTTTAAAGATATGCATTTCAGTAGGTTTTTAAAATGTGTATATAATGGTTAATGTATTAATATGTATATTGTTAGTGTACTCATTAAATAAATAAATTAAAGATTTATACAGTATAGTTGTAGAAGTTAAAAAGTATTAACTTGCATTGACGCATTTCCCTTATCAATTGATTGGAGCAATTATTGCTATTTTTAAATGTTTTTTGTTTTATCTGTGCCTATAAATACATACTAATATTGCAGATGTGTTATTTATCATTCTGTTACGCTTTTTCCTTAATCGCTAGACCAACATTGATGAAATTTAACACAATTAAAACATATACACCGGTTAACATATTAAAAAGATTCCGTTTTTCTTTGAGGACCAGGGAAAAACACATCACGCAAATCACATATCACGGAAACGCAAATCACATATCATTAAGGCACCAAACACTATATCATACGCTTAATATTAAAGTGACCTAATTCAAAATTAGGCTTAAAATAAAAATAAAATAAAATTTATTGACAGTAACAATTTTTACATCTTGCATGATATATTGTTGAGGATTTCTTTTAAGTTTAATAAAGCCTGTTTCAGAAGTCCTCGCTCTTCCGTAACACCTGAGCTACTATAATGAAGAGACTTAATTCAATTAGATACATTGTTACACTACGAACTATTAAATAAACTAGTATTTTTCTGACTTCCAAATTATGGGGTCTCTTTAAAACTAACGACTTTTGTGGGCGCTACGCTACGCTTTAGTGCAATTTGCTACAAACCAACTTTGTTGAATTAGGTCAATTTAATGCTAAGCGTGCAATATATACTTACAATTATATTTTAAATTACGACAATCTAAACAAATATCAGCCAATAAAAAGCTTTTACTTGACGCGGCCTCATAAAAGCACCAACTGAAATTGTATATAAAGGAAAAAGAAATTCATGCAAGCATCGTGAAATTTAAAGGTCACTCACCTTCCAGGGAACATATTAATGCGGAACCCGCAGCTGTCCCTTTGGATAATTTATTCCCGTTAAAAGCCCATGTTTCTGCACCTAATAAATTCATCGACGTTTAATGAATGACTTAAGATAAATAATAGCCAATATGTATTTTGGTAAGATGAGGTTCAAAATGCTAATTCTATTAAAATTTAAAATCTTATTCATTATCCTCCTGCCCTTATCCTACTCTAAGTGGGGTCGGCACAACATGTTATAAACATGTTGTAACATGACTTAGCTACATATTTTACAACCGGTCTACCTGACGTCATCTTAAATTAGTCGCCTTTTACGACATCTCAGTAAGAAAGAGGTTGATCTATTCTGCTCTTTCTCATTCTAGCTGGATATCATTCGGCGGGTCAACTTACCTTAGTCACCTTTTACATCTCAGTAAGAAAGAGGGTCGTCTATTCTAGTCAGCTGGATACCACACGGCATGTCAATTTATCTTAGTCGCCTTTTACGACATCTCAGTAAGAAAGAGGGTAGTCTATCCTACTCAGCTGAAAACCACACGGCGGGTCAACTTACCTTAGTCGCCTTTCGCGACATCTCAGTCAGAAAGAGGGCGGTCTATCCTACTCAGCTGAAAACCACACGGCGGGTCAACTAATCTTAGTCGCCTTTTACGACAGCTCATTAACAAATGAGGGTGGTGTATTCTATTCAGCCGGATACCACACGATGGGTCTACCTTACTTACCTTAGTCGCCTTTCGCGCATTATTATAAGATCATATGTCGTAGAAATCACTTGAAGAAATCCATATCTTGATACCCTTTACAACAAACACGCTTAAAAGTTTCTTCTGAGGACCTAAAGTACAAAGTAAATGATGTAGGTAATTGATATTATATATATATATATATATATATATATATATATATATATATATATATATATATATATATATATATAGGCGACTAAGGTAAGTAAGGTAGACCCATCGTGTGGTATCCGGCTGAATAGAATACACCACCCTCATTTGTTAATGAGCTGTCGTAAAAGGCGACTAAGATTAGTTGACCCGCCGTGTGGTTTTCAGCTGAGTAGGATAGACCGCCCTCTTTCTGACTGAGATGTCGCGAAAGGCGACTAAGGTAAGTTGACCCGCCGTGTGGTATTCAGCTGAGTAGGATAGACTACCCTCTTTCTTACTGAGATGTCGTAAAAGGCGACTAAGATAAATTGACATGCCGTGTGGTATCCCGCTGACTAGAATAGACGACCCTCTTTCTTACTGAGATGTAAAAGGTGACTAAGGTAAGTTGACCCGCCGAATGATATCCAGCTAGAATGAGAAAGAGCAGAATAGATCAACCTCTTTCTTACTATGATGTCGTAAAAGGCGACTAATTTAAGATGACGTCAGGTAGACCGGTTGTAAAATATGTAGCTAAGTCATGTTACAACATGTTTATAACATGTTGTGCCGACCCCACTTAGAGTAGGATAAGGGCAGGAGGATAATGAATAAGATTTTAAATTTTAATAGAATTAGCATTTTGAACCTCATCTTACCAAAATACATATTGGCTATTATATATCTTAAGTCATTCATTAAACGTCGATGAATTTATTAGGTGCAGAAACATGGGCTTTTAACGGGAATAAATTATCCAAAGGGACAGCTGCGGGTTCCGCATTAATATGTTCCCTGGAAGGTGAGTGACCTTTAAATTTCACGATGCTTGCATGAATTTCTTTTTCCTTTATATACAATTTCAGTTGGTGCTTTTATGAGGCCGCGTCAAGTAAAAGCTTTTTATTGGCTGATATTTGTTTAGATTGTCGTAATTTAAAATATAATTGTAAGTATATATTGCACGCTTAGCATTAAATTGACCTAATTCAACAAAGTTGGTTTGTAGCAAATTGCACTAAAGCGTAGCGTAGCGCCCACAAAAGTCGTTAGTTTTAAAGAGACCCCATAATTTGGAAGTCAGAAAAATACTAGTTTATTTAATAGTTCGTAGTGTAACAATGTATCTAATTGAATTAAGTCTCTTCATTATAGTAGCTCAGGTGTTACGGAAGAGCGAGGACTTCTGAAACAGGCTTTATTAAACTTAAAAGAAATCCTCAACAATATATCATGCAAGATGTAAAAATTGTTACTGTCAATAAATTTTATTTTATTTTTATTTTAAGCCTAATTTTGAATTAGGTCACTTTAATATTAAGCGTATGATATAGTGTTTGGTGCCTTAATGATATGTGATTTGCGTTTCCGTGATATGTGATTTGCGTGATGTGTTTTTCCCTGGTCCTCAAAGAAAAACGGAATCTTTTTAATATGTTAACCGGTGTATATGTTTTAATTGTGTTAAATTTCATCAATGTTGGTCTAGCGATTAAGGAAAAAGCGTAACAGAATGATAAATAACACATCTGCAATATTAGTATGTATTTATAGGCACAGATAAAACAAAAAACATTTAAAAATAGCAATAATTGCTCCAATCAATTGATAAGGGAAATGCGTCGATGCAAGTTAATACTTTTTAACTTCTACAACTATACTGTATAAATCTTTAATTTATTTATTTAATGAGTACACTAACAATATACATATTAATACATTAACCATTATATACACATTTTAAAAACCTACTGAAATGCATATCTTTAAAAAGTGTACATAACATTGACCAATTAATATCATGCAACCTAAAAAAATTATGAAATACTTAAGATACTGTTAACGTAACTCAATAAACAATATAGATGCATGCTTTAAACTCTATCAGTAAACCGTGCGAATCATTCGCAATAAATCTAACGACATCGCCTTTATTTGACGCCGACAAATTTATTGGGCGCTAAACGTCGGGTTCCCGTCGAATAAATTATCGCTGAGGCATTAGGTCAAACCGATAATGTCTGTAAACTAATCGAGGGATCGTTTCTTGTTTTAACTATGGAAACACCCTAGGGGGTATCGCGACTATACATGGCCAAACAGCGAGATCCCTTACCAATTCCAACCCCATGTTCCAATAATAAGATGTTATTTCAAAAAGATTTTTTTATTTACAGCAAAAATGTACAAGTTATATCTATCTTAAACTACTTACAGGCTAGGACTATACAAATCATGCCCACGTGGAATGGTACCAAGAATGCTGGCAGCGTTTCAGCGCTGAATCGCTAAGCTGATTATTTGCGCGAAAAAGGACCCAGCCTTCTTGTCACCTGAAGAGGCAATTAACCGAGGTGTTAAAACGGATTTTTTTTGCACTTTCTAGGCCCAAGGGTCTCGACTGCAAACGGCACAAATATATAAATCTCGATGAGAGGCATACTTCCGCCGTTCGCCGTATTCGGCAATTTCCACCGCAGCTCCAGATCTTGACTGTTTCTTTGATATGGAACAAGGCTAACGTATCGACGCATGTTGCGTCCCACATTAAGATTATATCGTTTTCTTTACAATGTATATTGTAAAAATGGTGCAATAAAGAATGTTCTATTCTATTATATTTTTTAGATAGTACAAGAAAATGCACGATATATTTGTGTTCTTGAAAACCTTAAATGGATGTCAATCGCTTTCCTAAACAGGTTTAAGAGCTTTACTAAAGTTTATTATAAGAGTTGTTTGAGTTTGGGTAGGCAGATGAAGTTTGTTTGTTCGCAAGTTCTATGCAAACAAAGTCTGACTTGCTCTGAGAAGTTTTGAAGGTGTGTTATGAACAGATGTCTGTTTTAGGGTGATACGTGAAAATTTTGGAAACACACGTAGTTTGAAGGTATGTTTATATTTTAGAGAATTTATGTCATATGCCTGACGTCAACCTACTTTAATTGTATTTTACGATACCTCGGTAAGAAAGAGGGTGGTTTATTCTACGCAGCCGGATATCACACGGCGAGTCGACTTACCTTAGTCGCCTTTTACATTAGTGGTCTATTCTACTCATCCGTATACCACAATACACTTTAACTTAAAATAACACTTGTTAATAAAGCTTATAATACTAGTGAAGATTATATTATAAATTATAAAAAGCTTTGATTGAAAATAGAATAAATATTATTGTAGCTTATTTACCATGATAAAATATTTTTCGAAAATAGTAACTGCCAGTTTCTTACTGGTTACTTACGCTTTACAGAAGTAGTAGCTTCATTACAATGATTCAAAAGTGCTTATAAAATGACAATTTGAATAGAAGTACTGTGAATAATCACGTTCCAGCATTTGTTTATGTACTCAGATTTGTCAAAGAAAACATTCTTAGGGTACGCACAGACTCGAGGCATGCGTTGCGAATGGTTCGCCTCGCATGCCTCGAGCTATGTGGACGAGTGTGCTCACAATGAGCATTCCCGTCATACGATCGCTGCGAACGCTGCCTCATTGCAAGCCGTGCGCTCCGTGTAGACGGACGTTTTGTTTGCGTTGCACGCTCATAAGTGTAAAAGAAGAAGAAAAAGTGAGGAACAGAACTAACTCCCTCAGACATATTGTAAAATGACTTGGACACGTGGGTGTTTAATAATCGTGCAATGACGTCACAATCCAGCAGCGTAACAGTATGATAACCGTTCTAATTAAATCTAATAGCAAGACTCACTCGCTATGGCAAGCTCGGCTATTTTATAGTCAATTATTAAGTCCCTCCTTTACTTGGTCACGTGATTACCGCGTTTTTAGTATTAAATAACTAAAGAGATGACATTTGACTATTCCCATTACTAACAACTTTAAGATGGCACCACAATCGCTGGTGCCTAAATAATTACGTCAAAAGAGTATCTTATTTAAAGACGCAATAGGTCATAACTATAGCACTTGATATAAATATTGATTATATACATCACTAGATGTGACGCATTAATTTAGTCTCCTATTAATCGTGCGGTACCATAAGTCATGCAGGCTATGTATTCCCATAATGTAATCATTTAATAAAAAATCGATTTATCCACTAGTGTCTTCGCTTTTTAAATATTTTATGCAATTCTGTATAGGTCGCAGCTGTAATTTTCCCGTCTCGCCTTATTGGAGCCATTTTTTACTGACTAATACCACGCGTGGTGTCATTTGCGAGGCTTGTATAAATGTACCGTCGTATGCCTCAGGTTTTGCCATGTGTGACGAGCTATTGCGATGCACGCCTCGCGAAGTCTGCACGCGGCCTTAAATATAACCCAGAAGTCACAGACCGAACATGTTTGAGTCAGCATTAATATTTTATGCAAAGACGTCCCCGTCTGCTGCCGAGGCAGAGTTTTGTTGTTTGCGCAGCAGAGATCAAAAAGGAAATTGCCTCCAATGTTTGTGTGGCAAGGCGATATATATTTATTGAAACTGAATCATAAAGTGATCCTTTGTAATTGGCCCGAGTCATAATCGTAGCAATTGATGTAATGCAAACGACACTGTCACTCAATGTTTATTGTCGATTTTATTACTCGCCCACGCATTTACATCGTGTCGAACAATTGTATTGGACGATAAAATTGTATCACGAAATCTGCCATTACACCGGTTTTAGATATGTTGTAAAATAGCAATCACTTCTTGAATAATTTAGAGAAGGCAAGTTTTCAGATTAAATTTACAAATAAAATTGCAAATACTTTATTACACTTTATACGAGATGGACTGACGACCTCAAAAAGGTCGAGAGGGGGGTCGGAGATCTCTTAAAGAAACCTATGTCTAGCAGTGAACATTCATCGCTTGAAGGAGAAGTCAAGACTGTCAGTAGATACACTATAATGTCGCCATAATCATAGCGTTATTGTACTAGATTAGGATTATGTCTGTAAGTGTATCGAGAGTGTATCAACAAATACCGAGAGAGAAGATGAAACACATATACATAGCTTTGTCTAATAACACATAATAAAGAGAGACAGATAATAATTTATTTCCAAGTTCCATCAAATTAATTAGTATAGTCATTTTTATAAATGATATCAATGTTTAGAATTTGAAAATCCTTCCAGTTTCGTACAACTGCAGCTTAATTATATAAATTAAAAATGTTTTCTAAAATGACGTCGACGTTCTTAATGATTCATCTTGGTAAAAGTATTCTGATCCAGTGGTAGCACTTTATTTCACTTCATTAATCATATTGATTTCGAGCGTTGAAAAGTGCTTGAAAAGGCCTTTTTAAATGAAGATTATTGTCATTTGATTTAATATACCAGTAGTAAAATAATAAATGGCTATGTTCATAAAACAAAAGTTGATGATATATGAAGAATTCGTCTTAATAATAGTTTTGTAGCAAGAGGAATTGATGACATTGCCGTAAACATTGAAGAGTCATTATGAGATCAGCTGAAGGCTATTCAATTCAGTTGAATGAGCCCGCTTCGCCAACTAATGAAGCATTGTTGACATTCGTGAGGTTTATTAAAGACGAGAAAGTATGTCAAGGAGGGTTTGTTAGAAATTTTCAGATGGGTACAAATCGTGAAATCATATTTAATGCACCAAGTTTAAAAAAAAATAATATGACAATGCTAATGGGTTCAGATAGTGCTTTAGCTATGGTGGATGTGATAATAGTTCGCCAAGAGGTGGTAAAAGTTGTGAGTTTATTCTGCAAATCCTTTCTAAAGAAAAGAACCTTTCTAAAATAAATTTGAAATGACTCTTTGAGAACAATTGGTGCGAGTTTTGTAATACATGATTTTTGATTAACTTTCACCGTTTCCTCAGCGCACACAACGAAAGCTTTAAAGTTTTCCGTTTTCGTAATATTTTTTACTGTTACTCTCCTATTTATCTTAGCGTGATATTATATGCCTTCCTCGATAAATAAACTATCTTACACACAAATAATTTTTCAAATTGGTCCAGTAGTTCCTGAGTTTAGAGCGTTCAAACAAACAAACAAACTCTTTAGCTTTATATATTAGTATAGATAGGCAACCGTATATACCGCAAGCGAGCATCTTCACGAGATATCCCCTGATGATACTTTGGTTGCGGGGCGAAACGATTGTTGAGTTTGTGATAGTGAACGTGTGTAGTGCTTGTGTATTGTGGTGGCGGCGGTGGAGGTTTGTGCCTGTGTTTTTATGAATCCTGCATGTATCAGGTATAAAAACCAATTGTCCACTCTACATTTATCATTATATATATTTTCTATTTTACTTCATCGCGGATTATAGCAAAATAATTTTATTATTACTTCTGAACAATATATAAATTCGTCACAAGTGGTTCGTTTTTCACTTCAATAAAATAAATAAATAAAATTCTATTAAAGTTTTTTTAAATATTTTAAATAATTAAGGCATCAAATATGTGTGTGTTTATAAGTGGTGGTATCGTATATAACATAGCGTATAAAATGAATAGCGAAACTACACAAAGATATAATCTAGTGGTCATGTAAATTTCAGCCGCCTCAACGGTACTATAACGAAACTACTGATATGATAATGGCGCTCGTCAGCCCCTATTGTGCCGCTGAGCCAGTTTTGGAATCACTTTTAAATAAGCTAGTGACTGCATATTTAGGGTGCATTGGTTCCGTATACTAATATTATAAGCTAAACTACACCCGCGACATTACCGGCGTTAAAATCAGTGTGCCAGAAACTTATTACCGCGTAATCCCTGACCTTTTGAATTGTAGGATAAAGTAGCCTATATGTTGCTCCAAATCATCCTATGTCTTCCAGTGAAAGACCTATCAAAATCTGTTTTGCTGTTCTGGTGAGTATATCAACTTAAAACTTTCTTAATAATTGCATTATCTTTCAGTAAAACCTGTATAAAAATCCACTCGGTAGATTTTGAAAACATCGATTACATAAATTTTTGGGATATTATTTATAACATGTAAAGATGTCGTGTGGTATACGGCTGAAAATTGAGGTTGAGGTGAGGTTTACGGTAAGAAATGAGTGGTATTTTCTAATGTGTTCAGTAGAATAGACCACTCTCATTTCTTAACGAGGTGTCGTAAAAGGCGACTAAGGTAAGTTGACCCACCATGTGGTATCCGGCTGAGTAAAATAGATCACCCCCATTTCTTACCGAGCTCTCGTAAAAGGTGAATAATGTAAGTTGACCCACCGTGTGGTATCCGGCTGAGTAGAATAGACAACCCTCATTTCTTACCGAAGTCTCATAATAGGCGACTAAGTAGACCTGCCGTATGGTATCCGGCTGAGTAGAATAGACCATCCTCATTTCTTACCGAGGTGTCGAAAAATGCGACTAAGGTAAGTTGACCCACCAAGTGTGATATCCGGCTGAGTAGAATAGATCACCCTAAATTATTACTTAAAATACGTACGAAAGTCATGTGACAAATGACAAAGCCATGTCATAAAAATGTTGTGCTGACCCCACTTGGAGTGGGATAAGGATAGGAAGATGATTATGATGAGATGTGAATATCTATCTATCTGTGAGGTTTTATTAAGATTAATCCGCTCAAGCGATATTGATGATATTCGCAATTTTTCAAGTTTTTTAATATAACGTTGCTTGTAATGTTCAGTATTGGACCTTACGATTTCTACCTTACTTTGATGATTTTTTAATTTTACACGCAGACATCGCTTTGCAATTTTGTTTTAGAGTCTATCTCCTGATGATGCTTCGGTTGCGGGACGAAACGATTGTTGTTTGTGATAGTGAACGTATGTAGTGCTTGTGTATTGTGGTGGCGGTGGCGGAGGTTTGTGGCATGCGTTTTTAAGAATCCTGCATGTATCAGGTATGAAAACGGATTTTCTACTCTACATTTAGCATTATATATGTTTTCTATTTAACTTCATGCGGATTATAGCAAAATAATTTTATTATTACTTTTGTCTTACACGGAACTCTAAAAAATGTAAAAACCGCGGTCGGCTTCAATAGTTCATTACGCCGCTTGGGTGCGCCCCAGATTATTAATACGTAAAAACGTCTATTAAATGAACCCGTACTGAGCTTTCAACGTCGTGTCGCGCCGATTCTATTGAAATCATTACGGTGAAAATTTTAACTCGTGAAAGGCTTCAGTGGCGCATTTCAGAATTTCCACTGCGCATTTAGCAATTTCCCTTTAAAAGATGATTTTGTTGTTATCCCCTGCGACATATTAAATGGAATTTATAATGAAAATGTATTAAAATTTAATGAAAAACGCAAAATTTGAATACATGGATTTTATTGTGGCGGTATTTACTACGTGATATTTATTGATTGCTCTTACTTAACCTACTCTAAGTGCGGTTGGCACAACATGTTATAAACATGTTGTCTTAGTGTTGGGGTTGATAAATCGATCTAGATTTTATTGAAAAAATTCGTTTTAAGGCAGTGAAACATTATACGCGATACATTGTAATTTCTACACCGTGTGGTATCCGGCTGAATAGAATAGTACCACCCTCATTTCTTACCGAGGTGTCGTAAAAGGCGACTAAGGTATGTTGACCCACCATGTGGTATCCGGTTTAGTAGAATAGACCACCCTCATTTATTACCGAGGTGTCGTAAAAGGCGACTAATGTAAGTTGACGTCAGACAGGCGGCCGGTCGTAATAACGCAGCCAAATCATGTGACATCATGTTTATAACATGTTGTGCCGACCCCACTTAGAGTGGGATAAGGGCAGGAGGATGATGATGATACATTGTAATTTCTATACACATTGTACCTAATTCATTTTACTTGCAACAACTACATAATAAAACTTTTGTGAAACTTCATAATTCACTGAGTTCATAGCAATAAAAACGTCTTAAAATATCTACATTGTTTTAAAAATAAAGCAATCCTGTACAGCTAAAGTGCATCTTAAACTTTCCACTTTAAAATAAAACTTACAGCGACGGTATTAAAAATACAAAGTTCTTAAGAGAGATTCCAGACGAACACTTAATCCGAGACATTTAGCAAACGTCTTAATGAATACATTGAAATAGCAGCTATTACGATTTAGAGACACAATTTTGTTTTATTTGTAGAAGCGTGAAATACTAAGAATTCCATAATAAATAAAATAAATAAATAAATGGGACACACACGGTTGTCCGTCCTCAAAGTAAGTAAATTAATACTTGTGTTATGGGTGACAGACAACTGTTGAATATATTCTTATATTTTTGTTAAATATGTACTTTAATACAATTTATGGAAAATGTCGGCCCTCGGTGGGAATCGACCCGCGACCCGCGGAGCTGACGGCAGTGTACTACAGGGGCACTACCCACTGTGCCAACGGGCCAGTCAAAAATAATGGTTATCAAAAGTAATGTAAATATAAAAGTAATGGTAACAGTAATTTTTTTATGTAATCATATTTCATAACTCTTCTGTCTTTATCCCACTTTAAGTGGGGTCGGCACAACATGTTAAAAGTATGTTGTCACACGATTTGGTTAGGTATTTGACCTTATGTAAACTTACCTCGCCTTTGCGGCACCTCGGTATTAAATAAGGGCGGTCTTTTCTACTTAGCCGGATACCACACGGCAGGTAACGACTTACTTTAGTCGCCTTTTACGACTCCTCGGTAAGAAAAGAGGGTGGTACTATTCTATTCAGCCGGATACCACACGGTGTATTGTAATTTCTATACACATTGTACCTAATTCATTTTACTTGCAACAACTACGTAATAAAACTTTTGTGAAACTTCATAATTCACTGAGTTCATAGCAATAAAAACGTCTTAAAATATCTACATTGTTTTAAAAATAAAGCAATCCTGTACTCGGTAACAGCTAAAGTGCATCTTAAACTTTCCACTTTAAAATAAAACTCACAGCGACGGTATTAAAAATACAAAGTTCTTAAGAGAGATTCCAGACGAACACTTAATCCGAGACACTTAGCAAACGTCTTAATGAATACATTGAAATAGCAGCTATTACGATTTAGAGACACAATTTTATTTTATTTGTATCACGAAATACGAATTCCATAATATAAAAGTAAGATATATTTATTTATGTAATCATATTTTATAATTCTTCTGCCTATATCCCACTTTAAGGGGGGTCGGCACAACATGTTAAAAGTATGTTGTCACACGATTTGGTTAGGTATTTGACCTTACGTAAACTTACCTCGCCTTTGGGGCACCTCGGTATTAAATAAGGGCGGTCTATTCTACTTAGCCGGATACCACACGGCAGGTCGACTTACTTTAGTCGCCTTTTACGACACCTCGGTAAGAAAAGAGGGTGGTACTATTCTATTCAGCCGGATACCACACGGTGTATTGTAATTTCTATACACATTGTACCTAATTCATTTTACTCGCAACAACTACATAATAAAACTTTTGTGAAACTTCATAATTTACTGAGCTCATAGCAATAAAAACGTCTTAAAATATCTACATTGTTTTAAAAATAAAGCAATCCTGTACTCGGTAACAGCTAAAGTGCATCTTAAACTTTCCACTTTAAAATAAAACTCACAGCGACGGTATTAAAAATACAAAGTTCTTAAGAGAGATTCCAGACGAACACTTAATCCGAGACACTTAGCAAACGTCTTAATGAATACATTGAAATAGCAGCTATTACGATTAAGAGAGACAATTTTATTTTATTTGTAGAAACACGAAGTACGAATTCCATAATATAAAAGCAATGGCATTAGAATCACGAAATAGTACGAATTCCATAATATAAAAGTAATGGTAAGATATATTTATTTACTTAATCATATTTCATAATTCTTCGGCCTTTAACCCACTCTATGTGGGGTCGGCACAATATTTTATAAATATATTGTCACATGATTTGGGAGCACGATTTTATTTGTATTTTTCTATATATTATCTACAATTAGGTATAAGATTTATATTGTTTTTTAGTTTTTTCGGTTTTAACTTTTTTAAATATGTAAGCTTCTTTTAAAAAATATAAAATATAAAGAATTATAAAACGATAGGTGATGTATACAATAGACAAAGCAGGAACCGACATAAGTTTGCGGCTCCTGCTTTGCGCCTTGCAAAAGTACGTAATTCGTTTGTGGGTTTTGGTATAAGATTCTATAATAAAATTCCGCAATCAATTTCAGCTTTGCCATTACGGCAGTTTAAAAACACTGTTAAAAAGAGGCTGATACAGAAAGCCTTACTATACTCTTGAAGATTATTTAGAAGATAAGAATGTGTGGATATAGCTCTCTTTGAACCTGTACAAGACAGTAACGACATAATGTAAATCGTATTAAGAATTATATTTTTAAAAGAGCAACCGCCGAGTTTCTTGCTGGCTCTTCTCGGTAGGAACAGCTTTCCGAACCAGCAGTAGAGTTGACGATTCAAAAGCACTTGTTTACAAGTTTATTTTAATAAAGAATATTTTGAATTTGAATTTAAATATAAATGCGGTGTTTAATTTTAAATAACTAATACATTTATAAACAAATTCTAGTAAATAAGAAATTGTAAATGCTTTAATGTATGTAGTTGTAAGTAATTTTACTACAATTAGGTACGTAGGTAAGATTACGTTTTCAAATTCAAATTCAAAAATTCTTTATTCAAATTGGCTTTTACAAGTACTTTCGAATCGTCAAATTACAATGAAGCTACGACTGGTTCGGAAAGTGCTCTTACCGAGAAGAACCAGCAAGAAACTCGGCGGTCACTCTTTTTCAAAATTGAGTATTACAATAATGGCTTAATTAAGAACAAATTAAAAAATTTACAATATTATCTAATGCGTAGCTGGTCGCAATTTAAAACCAAGCTTTCTTATCATCAACATAGTCCTCAACAATATAATAATCTTTATGAATCAGTGTCTTTTTAATTGCTTTTTTGAACTTGTGTAAAGGCAAGTCCAAAATAGATTGTGGAATTTTATTATAAAAATGTATACCGAAGCCCACAAACGATCTACGAACTTTCTGAAGCCGTATCCTGAGTATTATTAATTTATTTCGGTTCCTGGTTTGCCTATTACTAATATCGCTTTAAATAGATAAATAAAATAAATAAATAAATTTGGCTTCGTATTTTACGACCGGGCGTCTGTCTGACGTTGACTTACCTTAGTCGCCTTTTGCGACACCTTGGTAAGAAAGAGGGTGGTCAATTCTGCTCAGCCGGATACCACACGGCGGGCCGACTATTTATAACATGTTGTGCCGACCCTACTTGGAGTGGGATAACGGCAGGAGGATATATACATAAATCCATTCAAACATGAAGAACCAACAAATTGTTTTTATTTTTATTAAGTGTCTAAATCACTCGGAAAATTGAATTAGATATAATGTCTAGCCCTCGCAACGGGCTTTCAGTAGAATTATTAAATCCCATTTAATCCAAAAGCACCGCGGGCTGATATTTATTTTCAACCTAATTGAAGTTATGAAGCGGGAAAAATATACGGCGAAATTGTATTGAAAAGTGAAAATAACAATGATTCATTTGATTTTTTGTCTACGTTTCACAGATTCTCTTTAAATCAATTTTAACACTGGGCAGCGCACATGGGCTTTATACATTTTCTTTCGGAAAGCGTGTGATAAATTGCGATTATCAATTAGATAAGGTTTTAGCAAAAGTCATTTGTGTCTGCCCGGGGTTGTACCTGTGACCCCCTTGAAAGAGTCGCACGGTCATACCGCTGGGCTATCACAGCTTCAAAATAAACCTTCACAAAAAAGAACTTAGAATTAACGATTTAAATTGATTTATTTCACATAGAATATCTTTTTACCTGGTAATACTGTACCGAAATACTTATTATTTACCTGAATATAAATATGAGAACAGTAACGCCGTGTGTTATCCGGCTGAGTAGAATAGACCACCCTCATTTCTTACCGAGGTGTCGTAAAAGGCGACTAAGGTGAGTCGACCCGCCGTGTGGTATCCGGCTTGGTAGAATAGACTACCCTCATTTCTTACCGAGGTGTCGTAAAATACGGCTTAGATAAGTTCACGTCAGGCAGGCGGCCGGTAGTAAAAACGTAGCCAAATCATATGACAGCATGTTTATAACATGTTGTGCCGACCCCACTTAAGAGTGGGATAAGGGCAGGCAGATGATAAACCGTTTCACTTTTTATATAACCTCTGCAGAGCGGGAGAAACCGCAGGACATAGTTATGTATAAATTATATAAAAAAAACGATTGCCTGTAAAGTCGGTTTTACGGGTAAAGATTTTACGTGACAACGTCTTTTTTAATGTGATGGATTGGAGTGGGAGAGAGACGCAAGGCATTCGCCAGTCCGGCGGGCCTCTCTTGCGGTCGGTGACTCATCGTAACAGACGTGAGCGGGCGTAACACTTTTTCATGAGTGACTCCAAGCCGCAACCTAATTTAAGACGTTGTCACGTCAAAAATTACGACGACCACCTTCAAAATATATACAAAAAACAACTTACAATTAATGATTTGATTTGATTAACATACTAAGGATTTCTTTTTACCTACTTGTTTAACATACTAAGGATTTCTTCATACCTGGTAATACTGTACCGAAATACTTATTACTTACCTGAATTTAAATATGAAAACAGTAATAAAAAATGAGAACAAGTCTTGAGGCTATATTACGAGCACTCAGTGCCTGTAAAGGTACTCGAGTGGACAGCAGACGTTTTCTCTTTGCTCATAGCCTTTTTAATAAAATATCCGAGTAGTAAAAAATTGCGCGAAAAGAGTTACAACCAGTGTACATGTAAAGTAGCGGCCTGTTACTATCCCACTGCTGAGAATAGGCCGGATTGGTAGGTTACACGTATCCCTAGAATTTTCTAGAGATATGCAGGTGTCCTCACGATGTTTTCCTTCACCGAAAAGCGTGTGATAAATTGCAATTATTAATTAGACACATAAGTTTTAACAGAAAAAATTATTGGTCTCTGCCCGGGTTTGTACCCGTGACCTCCTCCAAAGAGTCGCACGGTGATACCGCTGGGCTACCACAGCTTAGTGTACATGTACATCTTTCTTATTTAAATGAGTTAATGTAGTATATATATATATATATATATATATATATATATATATATATATATATATATATATATATATGTCGCATCCTGGCAACCAACACTCCATCATTAAAAATATATTGAAAATATATTGAAAATAGAAGGCGCAGCGGTGACAGAATGCAGACGGCGCATGTGAGAGATAAAGACAGATCCGTGTCATGGCGCAGTTGTGAAAATTGTTAAGAAGAATATAAAGTTGAAGATAAGTGTTGTACTTTTCCATATGCACGATACCCTAATTACGCCCACTAATCTCTAAGAATAATGCCCAAGATACTGATAAGTCTACATCAGTCGTGGGATTCAATCGTGCAAATGGATGGATAGTATGAAGAGACTATGATGACTCACAATGGCGGATACTACAAGAGTTCCGAAAGAAAACAATACAAACAACAAAAAAGAAAAGAAAAAAAAAATTTCCAAGCGAGACAAATAATATCAATTTGCCGGAGTTTAATCCTGATAAGCGATGATTTTACGTAAAATTGTGGTGTACTACAGCTGACTTATACTTGGACGGAAAAACAAAAGAAGATACATTTTCTGGAAATTTTTGCGGCTGCACTTTTTAATTTAATCAATGATAGATCAATGGATAATTAAAAATCATTCTGTATATGCCTGTTTTCGTGTTACGTATTTGATGAATTGTTGGAAGAATTTAAATATAGTGCAAATTGCATCATGAACGGTGATTACGCATTTGGTACAAAATTGATATATGACTGCAATGGCTTGCATTCATAACGGAGATATCTTCGCGTCAAAAGCTGCATCAGGAACTACAAGTATACTCCTATTTGAAACGAAAGTTATTTATAGAGGATCGCAGATTCAACGCGATCCCAATTCAAGCGTCTTAGTTGCGATCAGCAGTGCGCAGAAAAATGGAGTGTCGCAAACGGATTTTGGAACCAAAAGACTATTGTCTGTGGTACTGTGGTAAGTTCTGGACAACGACGACAAGCAGATTACAAATTATTTGTGTGCTACAGGTGTAGCAGGCTGGGTCACGTCGCGAGTCGCTGCATGGCCAATGGACCTGCTCTTTGAGGTACCAGTACACCGACGTGTAGACTGTAGACCAATGTCTGGTCAAACCGCCATCAGGAGCTTTCACATAATTTGGTAGGTGTTATTACTTTGATTTGTTTCTGGGCCTGGATGTTCTCTCATAAAAGAGACTATAGCTAAAAAAATTTAGTTCGGAAATAATTGATAATGTTGTCATTAATAGGGATGGCTAACAAGATTGTTTATAGTATCTTTCAAATAATTGTCAAGTAAAAGTAATCGGTTTTGCAACTGAAATTATAAGAAGAGGGTGAACTGTTCACCTTTTGCCAATCCAGCTATTTTAGTCAAAAACATAATGTGTCTTAGTCTTACAAAAATACCTGAAAGCAAGTACCTATTGACAATGACAAGATTTGTGGTAACGTAATTTGTGTTGATGTTTATACAGACGGGTTCTTGGTTCGGTGGGTCGGTGACTGTACCAGAGTATCGTCTGTAGCCCAGTAGAAATCGGCATCTGCTCAGGGTGGTCCGTGGGTACGCAGTGAGCGGTAGCTCTGGGGGTCGATGACACCAGGGTATCGTCTGTAGCCCGGTAGAAATCGGTATCTGCTCTGAGTAGTCCGTGGGTACGCAGGAAGCGATAGCTCTGGGTGGTATAGTCGGGTCTAGCTGTGTAGCGATGGCCGTGAGTCATGTGGACTCGTTATCCCTGAGGGAAGACCCTTCTGCTGAGACAGAAGCGGTAGACCACGAACAAGATACCTGGGTTGTTTTTGAAGTAAATTCTGATAGGTTTTCTGTTTATTTTTGTAATGTCATGGTGAGTGTCAGTCAATGGTACTCTGCCTCAGTACTTTTCATATGCATTATGGGTTTGGCATGGCCTTATATTTTATTTGTTGGGTTTCATAGTTCAATGATCAACTTATTACGAGATATAATTTTCCTTGTTTTGTTCGTTTATTAAAAAGTTCTAGACTTCAATGACCCAGATGTTGTAGGATAGGCCGAACGGAATTTCTGGGTTCGTTTGCTTGTTACAGATCAACACACGGGGACGTGTGTCTCGCAGGATGGCCGTGTCGCATCCTGGCAACCAACACTCCATCATTAAAAATATATTGAAAATATATTGAAAATAGAAGGCGCAGCGGTGACAGAATGCAGACGGCGCATGTGAGAGATAAAGACAGATCCGTGTCATGGCGCAGTTGTGAAAATTGTTAAGAAGAATATAAAGTTGAAGATAAGTGTTGTACTTTTCCATATGCACGATACCCTAATTACGCCCACTAATCTCTAAGAATAATGCCCAAGATACAGATAAGTCTACATATATATATATATATATATGTCGCATCCTGGCAACCATCATTCCATCATTAAAAATATATTGAAAATACATTGAAAATAGAAGGCGCAGCGGTGACAGAATGCAGACGGCGCATGTGAGAGATGAAGACAGATCCGTGTCATGGCGTAGTTGTGAAAATTGTTAAGAAGAATATAAAGTTGAAGATAAGCGTTATACTTTTCCATATGCACGATACCCTAATTACGCCCACTAATGTCTAAGAATAATGTCCAAGATACTGATGAGTCTACATCAGTCGTGGGATTCAATCGTGCAAATGGATGGATAGTATGAAGGGACTATGATGACTCACAATGGCGGATACTATAATAGTTACGAAATAAAACAATTCAAACACCAAAAACAAAAAGAAAAAAAAAATCCAAGTGAGACGAATAATATCAATCGGCCGAAGTTTATACCCGATAAATGATGATTTTACGTAGAATTGTGATGTAATAAAGCGGACTTATAATTGGACGGAAAAACAAAAGAAGATACATTTGTTGGAAATTTCTGCGGCTGCACTTATTAATTTAAGCAATGATAGATCAATGGATAATTGAAAATCATGATGCATATGCCAGTTGTCGTGTTACGTATTTGATAAATTGTTGGAAGAATTTAAACATAGAGCAAATAGCAGCATCAACGGTGATGGCGCATTTGGTACAAAATTGATACAAGGCTGCAATGGCTTGCATTCACAAGGGAGTTATCTCCGCGTCAATTGCTGCAGCAGGAAGTTCAAGTATACTCCTATTTGGTACGAAAGCTACTTATAGACGATCGCAGATTCAACGCGATCCCAGTTCAAGTGTCTTAGTTGCGATCAGCACGGCACAGGAAAATGGAGTGTCGCAAACGGATTATAGAACCAAAAAACTATTGTCTGTGGTAATGTGGTAAGCTCTGGACAACAACGACAAGCAAGTTACAAATTTTTTGTGTGCTACAGGTGAAGCAGGCCGGACGACGTCGCGAGTCGCTGCATGGCCAATGGACCTGCTCTTTGAGGTACCAGTACACCGACGTGTAGACTGTAGACCAATGTCTGGTCAAACCGCCATCAGGAGCTTTCACATAATTTGGTAGGTGTTATTACTTTGATTTGTTTCTGGGCCTGGATGTTCTCTCACAAAAGAGACTATAGCTTATAAATTTAGTTGGGAAATAATTGATAATTTTGTCATTAATAGAGATGGCTAACAAGAATGTTTATAGTATCTTGCAAATAATTGTCAAGTAAAAGTAAACGGTTTTACAACTGAAATTATAACAAGGGAGTGAACTGTTAACCTTTTGCCAATTCAGCTCTTTTAGTCAAAAACATAATGTGTCTGATTGTTTTACAAAAATACCTGAGAGTCAAGTACCTATTGATAATGACAAGATTTGTGGTAACGTAATTTGTGTTGATGTTTATACAGACGGGTTCTTGGTTCGGTGGGTCGGTGACTGTACCAGAGTATCGTCTGTAGCCCAGTAGAAATCGGCATCTGCTCAGGGTGGTCCGTGGGTACGCAGTGAGCGATAGCTCTGGGGGTCGATGACACCAGGGTATCGTCTGTAGCCCGGTAGAAATCGGTATCTGCTCTGAGTAGTCCGTGGGTACGCAGGGAGCGATAGCTCTGGGTGGTATAGTCGGGTCTAGCTGTGTAGCGATGGCCGTGAGTCATGTGGACTCGTTATCCCTGAGGGAAGACCCTTCTGCTGAGACAGAAGCGGTAGACCACGAACAAGATACCTTGGTTGTTTTTGAAGTAAATTCTGATAGGTTTTCTGTTTATTTTTATAATGTCATGGTGAGTGTCAGTCAATGGTACTCTGCCTCAGTACTTTTCGTATGCATTATGGGTTTGGCATGGCCTTACATGTTATTTGTTGGGTTTCATAGTTCAATGATCTTATCACTATCACTTATCACTTATGACGAGATATAATTTTCCTTGTTTTGTTCGTTTATTAAAAAGATCTAGACCCCAATGACCCAGATGTTGTAGGATAGGCCGAACGGAATTTCTGGGTTCGTTTATTTGTTACAGATCAACACACGGGGACGTGTGTCTCGCAGGATGGCCGTGTCGCATCCTGGCAACCAAGGTTCCATCATTAAAAATATATTGAAAATACATTGAAAATAGAAGGCGCAGCGGTGACAGAATGCAGACGGCGCATGTGAGAGATGAAGACAGATCCGTGTCATGGCGTAGTTGTGAAAATTGTTAAGAAGAATATAAAGTTGAAGATAAGCGTTATACTTTTCCATATGCACGATACCCTAATTACGCCCACTAATGTCTAAGAATAATGTCCAAGATACTGATGAGTCTACATATATATATATATATATATATATATATATATATGTGTGTGTATATATATATATATATGTGTATATATATATATATATATATATATATATATATATATATATATATATATTCTGGGTGACCGAGCCTTACTCGGTAATTTCTCACAAAATAAAAAAAAGAAAGTTAAAAAAAAAGAAAAAATACTTGAGTAGGTGGGACTCTTTTTAGAGACCGCCCGTTCCCCGAATAAGCTACACTGACTTGGCAATTTACAGCAAAAATAGTGTTTTATATGCAATGTAAATTATAGTATTTTTAATGCCAAAAAACAGGGAAAAAACGTTTTTTTTTAAATACAACGCAGCTAGATCGATTTTTCTCCCCCAAAACCCCCGTGCATGCTGAATTTCAGCCGTTTCAAAAAGTCTATCTGTATGTGATCGATTTTACCAAAAGCTACAGAACGAAGTTTTGTCAAAATTTTTTGAATTGAATTTTGCAAAAAAAGAATTGTATCATTTAAGATGCAATTCTTTTTGAACGTTTAAGTTAATAGTACATTACCGTTCTATGTAAATTGTGTTAAAAAAGTTGTATAAATTGCCTGCTGGGAAATTAACTCACGAGCGTCGTGTAAACCAGCAAAGATACACTAAGATCATGTACTAAAGAATTGTAGATCTACAAAAATACTACTAAAAAGTCTGCGATGTGATACTGTGTGACTGTTTAGAGGTGGTCACGGGTTCAAAACCCGGGCAGGCACCAATGACTTTTTGTGTGTAAACTTGTGTCTAATTTATAATTACAATTTACCAGACGCTTTTCGGTGAAGGAAAACATCATGAGAAAATCTGCATATCTCTAGAGAATTCTAGGAATATGAGTAAACTACCAATCTGAAATGAAGCAGCGTGGTAGGTCTTAGCTCCAGTCTTTCTCTCAAAAACGGAAGTGGAGGCCTATGCGCAGCAGTGGGGTAATAATAGGCCGTTAATTTACTTTGTATTATCTTTATACAATTTATATAACTCTGACACAGTTTTTAATAAAACATCTCTAAAAGGAAGACTCCGCCGTGTGGTATTCGGCTGAGTTGAATAGGCCACCCTCATTTCTTATCGATGTGTCTTTAAAGGCGACTACAATAAGTGCCGTGTGATATCCAGCTGCGTAGAATAGACCACCCTTATTTTCCGACCAAGATGTCGTAAAAGGTGACTAAGGTAAGTGCCGTGTTGTATCCGGCTGAGTAGATTAGACCACCCTCTTTCTTACCGAGGTGTCGTAAAAGGTGACTAAGGTAAATTGACGTCAGAAAGGCAGCTGGTCGTAAAATACCGCTAAATCTCATCACAACATGGTTAAAACATGTTGTACTGACCCCACATAAGGGTAGGAAAATGTTGATGATCCCTAAAAGAAAGATTCCATAACAGAAATTTTCAATGAGCAAACGAATAAACAGTGTCAGTTCCTTTGCCATTTTCTATTCATGGCGATAATTACATCGTCTTTAATAAAACGAAACTTTGTGAACGCCGCTAACTTTGTAAACGAAACATTCCGAATTAAACTTTAATTTCTTACTAAATAGTGTTCAGAAGTTTCTTTCAGAGACAGAGACAAATTAAATTGTCACTTTTTATATTCCTCGAGAATTGTTCGTAGTAAAATACACAGTGAATTTCTGAGATAAATTTTAGATTATGGTATGTCAAGAATTTTTTGAAATGATGACTGTCTGTGTGACTGTTCATGTATTCACTTTTATTATTTAAATATAGATTAATCATATCTTAGTCATAAGGCGTAGACTAAAAAACAGCTTCTTAGCTGGGTCTACGATCTTTTCCTCAGCATACGTTCATATATGTATATAAAAATGTTTTAAATAATCTCTGTTGATTTTGTTGAAATGTATGTTGTTGAATAAAGAATAAAGATTATTTATTTAATGTTGTATGAATATAGCACAGGCTCAAACACGCGCTATCAAACAACATAATATGTCATTACACGTCCACTCTTGTCAAGGGCTCACGTTTTACTGACGTGGTACATTCTGAGACAGTATAATGTTTTCTTTGTACATTAGTATTTGTGTAAGTTAGTGTGAGTAAATTCATGTCTGTATATAAGGTAAGATACGCACATCTCAACCCAAATACACTACACTGTGTAAATCATGTGATAACATGTTTATAACATGTTGTGCCGACCCCGTTTAGAGTGGGATAAGGGCAGGAGATTAAAATTTTGCAACGTTCCGTGATCAAAATATTTCAGTTCCGTATTTAATATAGGATTATAAAAAAATATTAATAAATAAAGCTTTAACAGGAAGCTTTATTTAATATTTTTGTTAACAGATATACTTCTCATTTATTATATACCATTCCATAGATTGAAGATACGTCACGTATATTCAGTTTAACATCCAATCCATTAAGAACATCTGATAATACAACATTATCTACGATATTTTTTTATGATATTCCCAATTGAAAGGAATTTTCGCTCGTCATAGGAAATAAATTGGACATACGTTACTATTTTAAGTCACGTATTGTTGATACGATCTTTAATCGTAATCCTAATCGTTTGTTTGATTAATAATATAACAATGTTGTTTCGATAATTTGTAATACAACTGTATCTATGCACAGATACGGAAAAGATTGGGTTAAATAAAAGACTATTCTAGTCTGGACGGACGGTCTAGGATGGAAACCTGTATAAGAAAGATAAGAAGGAAGTGTTAAGAACTGGTAAAAAAGATTAAGTGGTATTAAGAATTCTTTTGAAAAAGCAATCGCAGGGTTTCTTGCTGGCTCTGGCTGGCTGACTCAGTAGAATCGCATAGTGAGAGTTTTTTTAACCTACTCCTTCGAGTTAGCGTAACGCCAATTTGTATGGTGCTGGAACATCGGTCACTAGATGTCGCTATTGGAGGCTATAATATTAAAAAAAAAATTAATTGAATAAGAAATATTTTATTTAAATAAACTTGTAAACAAGTGCTTTTCAATCAACTTTGGGCGAAATCGAATTTTGTGCATATAAAATGAAGTTACGCTAGGTTAAAAGAACTGGGGTTCCGAACAGGGTATATCGGACGCCTGGTTTACAGGTCCCCGAGGCGGTCGATGCATCTGGTGCTCCCGAAGCATCGGTTAGCGGAGGGGGGCTTCTCTTTTAAGAGGTCCCTACCCGGAAGAGATGACTCTGGGATCAGAGCAGCTGTTGGCAGGATGGGGGCAATGTGTACAACGATACCCTATCCTTGCCATCAGCAGCGTGGTGGAGCACATAGGTCGTTTTAGTCGGTGCGAGTCCGACATAACCGCCGTCTGTCCCCGTCGGGCGGCGGTACCCATAAGGGGTTTTATCCTGTATAAAAAAAGGGTAAAAAAACTCTCACTATGCGCACAGCTTTCCGAACCAGCAGTAGAGTTGACGATTCAAAAGCACTTGTTTACAAGTTTACTTTAATAAAAGATATTTTGAATTTGAATTAAATATTATTATTATGATTATAGAAGTTTTGGATAATTTAAATATTAATCACTGCCCTATCTATCGTCGATAACTAATTGTCAACTATCGTGATAATTAACGCTTAAATATGACGGTTTTCTTTATTTCCAAGTCATTTGACAGTTGTTATTCCAGCGATGATTGGGAAAGTATCGCTAGTGATATTCGCTTTCCTCATTTACGAAGGTTGGTAGAAATCATTTATACTATGTCCACGCATAATAATTAGTTGCTGGTTGACCGAGATTTGCTCGGTAATTTTTTTCAAAATAAAAAAGAAACAAAACAAAACAAAAGAAAAGAAACAACTAATTGGCTAGGTGGGTCTCGATCCTAGGTATTTTCATTTTTCGAGACCACCCGTTCCCCAAATAAGCTACGCTAACTTGACAATTTATGGCTAAAATAGTATTTTATATATGCAATGTAAATTTTACTATTTTTTTAATGTCCAAAAACAGGGATTAAACGATTTTTTTTAGAAAGATCGATTTTTATCCCCAAAACATCCAAAACCTCCTGTATGCTGAATTTCAGGGAAATTATTAGCTTCGTTTCCAAGATTCCGAAAAAAAAAATATTAAAAATAAATGTTTATCCCCTTGTAAGATTTCCTCTTGAGTGGTATGTACTTAATAGGTCTATAAGTCATTATTTACATTCTAATAATGTCTTACACATTATTAAAATATCATCATCCTTCTGCCATTATCCGACTCTAAGTGGGAGCTGCACAACATGTTATAAACATGTTGTCACATGATTGGGCTACGTATTTAACGATCGTCCGCCTACCTGACGTCAACTTACATTAGTCATATTTTACGATACCTCGGTAAGAAAGAGGGTGGTTTTTTCTACTCAACCGGACACTGCAAACTTGTTTTGCCATTTAAATTATTTCTAGGGAATTTCTAGTGTATTTTGTAAAAAATTAAAAAAATTGTCCAAAAAATAATGTTAGGGTGGATAACTTGCAGGTAAAGGCTAGTAATAATATTTTATCGTTTACGTACTTGTATGTGCTCATGATGCTCCTCAACAAATAAAAATTTGATCCCCAGGGAACTGCGTCAGAGAAATCCAATTAGCTGATAGAAATGTTCTATACATCAGGCATTCGCATTTCGGGACGAGTATTGGCATCGCAAAAGGATTTTGGGACACGCTGAGATCCTGTAATATCATCTATCCCAACAGAATCATGTTCGAAGCTTACCCTCAAAACAGATTGCCGGATAGAAACGTGTTTTTCCTTCAGTCTGTCCAACCCTTTACCAGCTGTGCTATAGGCTTCAGGGATGTAGGGCCACAGTTCAGTGGTACTTACGAACTGGTATCTACAGTGGTGCACGCGAGTGACAACAGTGTCAGTTTAACCAGACAAAGATTTCATTTGACCGTCAGAGAATCGGATTTTAATTAATTACGCCTTGTTAAGATCCACTGAAACATTAAAGGAATAAAAGATCGGTATGAATGAACGTGTATTATTATCCTACTATTGCATATATAATGCTTTAAGATAACAGAGAGAGTGTTACAGCTGCCATACTATTGTTTAGCGCGGATTGATGCGTTAGACGCTAGTACCTTTTTGTCTTTTTTTATACAGGAAACAACGCCGTATGGGTACCGCCGCCCGACGGGGACAGGCGACGATTTTGTCGGACTCGCGCCGACTAAAATGACCTGTGTGCTCCACACTGCAGATGGCAAGAACAGGGTATCGTTGTTCACATTGCCCCCATCCCCGCCGACAGCGGCTCTGATCCCACAGAACACCTCCTCCGGGTAGGGACCCCTCAAAAGAGAAGTCCCCCTCCGCTAACCGGGAGCACCAGATGCACCGACCACCTCGGGGACCCGTAAGCCAGACATCCGATATACCCCGTTCGGAACGTCCGAAGGTCCCCTGACAGGGCGGCAGACGATGGGCTTAGACAAGTTACTACCACCTGGACTCGCCAGCAGCAGATTGGATCCGGAACAAAAGTTCCCTGAACCGCTTCACTGCCCCTCCCTCTGCACCCCTCTGCCCCCCTTCGCAGGACAGAAGGAGGCCATCGCTGCCCACGATCGCCTACTGCCCACAGTGTTGTTATGTCACGGTCGACAGGGACAGACCGCGTCCCAAGTAGGGACCTCTACACCGTGGTGGGCGTTACCACCCCCATCGGGTAATTTTTTTATAAAGGTTTTCTTCCTTGCAACCCGAAGGTCACCGTTCCCATTGCTGGGCTTCCGGGCTTGACCGACGGTGGCCGAAACCATGTCCAGCCAGACTTACAGTAAGCCCAACTGAACCCGTCGCTCATTAGAGACACCACCCTTAATCTCCCCGGAGTCCCCGGCCCGTCCAGATTGTCCTATGCTAATCAGAGGGACAACTGGATTGGCCCCCCATAGTGGTCCGTTCGCCAAGACAAAGCTTGCCCAGGGTGCTCGATATTTTTTTAGAAAATATGAAAAAAGGGACGGTCATACCTGGGACTTGATCCGGGGTATTTACACTTTATAAGCCCATCCGTCCCGTCAGTTTTTCAATATAAAAAAATAATAATATTTAAAAAAAATTACTCAAAAAACATTATTATTGGATCTCCGCAAAGTAACGCCTAATTCTATAAATTATTTGCAACAAATAAAGTTTAGTAATAAAACGTGATATGTGAATATGGGACTCAGGTGGACAGAATGTTTCTAATACGTTGCCAAGTTCGAGAGTCAAGTATGCACCTGTGCTGCCAAGTATTTGAAATAATACGGCACTAAGTAAACGTGAATGGGTCTACAGAGGATCGCCGTAGGAAGCTATCTCCAGATATCTCCGGCGAGCAATAAACCAAGTGGAATACCTTGCATATGTAAGAAAATGTACCTCAAAATTTACAGAGAACTGATAATCTGGTGTATTCTGGGTGTATATTTGTATTTAAGTATGTAATTAAAAATTAGATATGTTTATATTCACCAGTTATCTGTCACCCATAAAACAAGTATTAAAATACTTACTTTGGGGAGGGACGACCGTGTGTGTAAGTGTCCCATATATTTATTTATTTATTATTAATATAAGTTTAGTACTTACAGTGTATGTTGAGAAGGCAAACACTTTTTAAAATACTGTTAAGTAATTATGCCGCCGTGTAGTATACGGCTGAGTAGAATAGAACACTCTCATTTCTTACAGAGGTGTCATTAAAGGCGACTAAAGTAAATTTACCCGCCGTATGCTATACCACTAAGTAGAATAGACCACCCTTATTTCTTACCCAGTTGTCGTAAAAGGTGACTAGGGAAGTTGACCCGTTGTCTGGTATCTCGCTAAGTAGAATATACTACCCTCATTTCTTACGTAGGTGTCGTCATTCTCTAAGCGGGGTCGAAACAACATGTATTAATCAAATTTGTTTAGGTATCTTACGACCGGCCGCCATCCTAACATCAACTTACCTTAGTCGCTTTTTACGACATCTCAGTAAGAAATGAGGGTGGTTTATTCTACTCAGCTGGATAACACACAGCGGGTCAACTTACCTTAGTCGCCTCTTACATCTCAGTAATAAATAAGTGTGGTCTATTATACTCAGCATGATACCATAAACCTCCATTTGTCCTTCTTAATCTTTTTAAATATATTTTTTACCCATTCAATTTCAAAAGTAATGAGAATATTATTTTGCTATAATCCGCGATATAAGAAAATATATGTAATGCTAAATGTAGAGTGTACTATTCGTTCTCATACCTGATACATGCAGAATTTGTAAGAACTCATGCACTACCCGACACCGATGGCACAACAATACACAAGCACTGCACACATTCACCACCACAATCTTAACAATTGTTTCGCCCCGTAACCGAAGCATCGTCAGGAGATAGATTCCATTCAATTTCCACTAAAATTAGTTAAGTTATTTAAAAATGTATAAACTTGTATAAACAAAATATCAGAGTATACATAACAATATTTTACCTGTTGTTTTCAAAAGCTTTTGTACGCGTCTGTTTCCAGTATTCCATTACGAAAATTATTCGACCATTAGTGGTTCGGTAATGATTCAAAGAGCTTATGCGATTTCCATGCATTGTACGGTCTACTTAGTATGTAATTTCCTGCCATTCAAACGAACATAATACTCTATGTAATGGCACGTAAATAGTTGCAGCGTCGATAATGAAGTATTGTAGCGGCTTATTTCTATAGCTGGAACGTCTTTCTTCTTTTTGGAATGAAGGAGAGCTTACACCTACTATACTACTCGAAAGCAGATTGATATTATTAGATTATGTTTTCTTTCGCTAATAAGCAGGGGAATTTTCCAAATTTAAGAAAATATTATAGCAAAATTTGGTAATCTTTATTTTTAGAAATGAAGGCTATAATACGATGACCCGACGGATGGGGGAAAGAATACGTACAGGCGACATGCAAGAGTTTAATCGTCACTATTACATAGAGTATCGCGGACGGATCCTTCGCAGCACTCCTTAAATGGATGTACCGGAAGATGCACCGTTTACAGTTGCGCTAGGCGTAGTGTTCCAGTAGGATGCACTGTGTAAGCTTAGGCACTGATAGGCGATGATGATCTAATAACATAATGTATGGGGACTTCTTATATTACTACGAAAGCACTTCGATAGCGTGGAGCAAACGACGAGTGGCGCCATCTAGTTTTGAGTGCGGAATCAGGTGTTCCTAGTACGTTGTGTTACAAGGCTAAATTCAATTTAAAATATATTATATATTATTTAAAAATAAACGAATGCGTTAAGGAATTCACGCCGGGCACCTCACATTGCACCAACACATTTCACTACAAAATCCAACGACAGAATGATTCTACCACCAGTTCGGAACACTACTCCACTTGAGAAGAACTGGCAAGAAACTCAGTAGTCGCTCTTACCACGAATAGCGATTACTTGATGTCAGATTCTAAAAACACGAAATACAAAAGAGGTCTCCCAAACACGTCTACCTCCTAGGAATGCTGTACGCCACAAAAAATGAGAATGACGTCAGCCGTTGTCTTATATAAGCTGTCATACCCGCTACCTCCTGGTTAAAATAAATGATAAATGAGGATGGTCTATTCTACTCAGCCCGATACCAAAGGCGGGTCAACTTACCTTAGTCGCCTTTTGCGATACCTCGGTGAAAAATGAGGGTGTTCTATTCTACTCATCCGGATACCACACGGCGGAATTCGTATAACATTATATAGTGTTTATATCAATAATTTGTTGGACATCAAAAGGATTTGTCTAAGAATAAATTTAAAAAATGATCCTATATTTTTATGGACTAAATTTAATTTTAAATGAGCTTATAAAAGCCCACTTGAATAAAGCATATTTTCAGTATAAACACTTTTCACCCTCTTACGTGAAAAACCCTCATAATGATTATTCAAATAGCGCTTTCAAATACGAGCATATCTCCTATTTTTTAATCAATAAAATATGTCTTTACTTTTATGCTGGTTTTTTTTACAATTACATATTATACTAATTGTGCCCGCGACTTTGCATCTATTTAAAAGTTAAACTACCTGCAACAATGTCGTGTGGTAGCCGGATGGTAGAATAGACCAACCACTACCACCTACTCACCACATACTCAGCCGGATACCACACGGTCGATTTACCTTAGTCGCCTTTTACGACACCTCGGTAAGAAATGAGTGTGGTACTATTCTACTCAGCCGGATACCACGCAGCGGATCAATTTGCCGTAGTCGCACTTAACGACTCCTCGGTATAGCCGAGGCAGTATAGAAAGCATAACAGACAGACAGAGTTACGTTTTAATATTTCTGGATATGGATCAAAATACGAGTGCATCGTTTACAGTCTATTTTAGACACGGATCTCTTATATAAACAACTAACGAAGTCACAGCAAACAAGTAGTATGTGAATTAGATGTTAAAATATCTTTCGCGGAGTCTAAGTGACATTAGGAAACATTACTCTAATCAATCTGAATCAGTGCTTCCCAACTTTTTTTCATGCCCATAACTTTTAATAAAAAATTTCGTTTATGAGAATTTTATTTCTTTCCATCTATTCAAAATTCTAAAATTTGTTTTCTTTCTCTTAAGGTCTATTAACTGTTAGAAGTTATTAGTTATAAGATTATCCCCTATATTGTAGACATAAAGTTACGGCTCGTTACTTTATCAATAATTGGTATAAATAGGCCATCTCTGTACTTTTTTGGAGAGAAAGGCTGGAGAATAAACAAACCAAGCTGCCCCAATGCGGACGAATAATTTACACATATCATTATTTATCTAGAAACATGTATAGTTCCTCAAGATGCTGTCCTTAACCGAAAAGTGTATAATAATTTGCAAATATAAAGTAGGCACTAAGTTTTATTAGAAAAACCATATAAAACACTCACATGGTCTCACACTGTTGGGCTGTCACAACTTTTTATTGTTGCCATAATACATTATATGTACTACAACTTATAGTTTTAGTTATATGTATGTGGGCGCCTAACTAAGAAATAACCAACAAGTAAGTTAAACTGTTTCATGAATTAATTACTCAAATATCCTTCTCGTAAAATATCGCAAATAAGCAACAAAATACAGGAAGGAACAGAATATGTACACAATGCAGCATAATAACAATCTACAAGTACATTACGTAATTAATATTTACCCGACAACACAGAGACTGTTCAAAACATCACTTACCGTGTGCAAATCCGGACAAAGTCTGATCTATCTATAGTGGTACCGAACAGGCTCTTAAAAGCGGATATGAACCTTTAGTCTAATATAATGTCTTACGAAACGGTCTTACGGAAATAATCAAAACAGAAATAATTAACACAAAATGAGTCTATAAGTCATGTAGTAATAAAGTTTGTAGTATTTCAGCCATTACAAATATAATTATACATACCTCTAATAAGCCCCCGAATACCCACAGAATTACGCTTATCACAGTTTGGGAATCTCTGATTTAAACCATAACTGTAACCCACCCTATGATATACAACTTGCCGAAATATGTCGGATAAATGGGAAAAGTTTGATTGGCGGGAAACTTCCGAAATTCATTAGCGTGTGCCAAGTGATATTACCAACTTTCACAAAAAATAAATGATCCTTTCAACCTTTTCTCTATTCGATAGGGTTTAAATATGTATATTTTTGTATATATAATTCATACTAATGACCGCCTGGTGGTGATAAAATAACCAAAATTAACTTTATAGTCGAAAAATTAAGTAAATTTCTATAATGACGTGGAAAGAGTCTCTTATAGCCGTGTGGTATCCAGCTGAGTAGAATAGACCACCCTCATTCTTACCGAGGTGTTGTAAAAGGCGACTAAGGTAAGTCGACCCTCCGTGTGGTATCCGAGTAGAATAGACTAACCTCATTTCTTACCGAGGTGTCGCATAAGGCGACTAAGGTGAGTTGACCCACTGTGTGGTATCCGGTTTAGTAAAATAGTCCACCTCTTTCTTACCGAGGTATCGTAAAATACGACTAAAGTAAGTTGACGTCAGGTAGGCGGCCGGTCGTAAAAACGCAGCCAATCATGTGACAGCATGTTTATAACATGTTGTGCCGACCCCACTTAAGACAGTTACAGAAGTAGGATGACATTAAAAAGCGCCATCTTTCATCAACACATCATGCCACAACAGTCCACGCTAACTGGACACACAACAGTCCGGCCTCACAGGAGGAACCCTTTAGGCGACGCTCCCAGGATGCTGCGAGTCTCGCTCGAGACTCTCTCTTAGCTTTTCACTCCAACTTGAGTGTTTAACGTAATAATATATATCTACAAAGTATTCCGCTGCTCGGTGTGCCTTACAGCAAAGGCCTCCTCCATCTCTTTCCATTGTCTTCGGTCCCTCGCCACTGGTAACCAAAGAGGACCCAAGGTCTTTTTTAGGTCGTCCTCCCATCTTTTCGTTTTGCGACCTCTGCTCCTGATGCCATCTCTGGGGTACCAGAATGTCACCTTTTTGCTCCATTTGTCTTCCGTACAACCAAGCATATGGCCAGTCCATCTCTATTTTAGTTGGTCGATACGGTGAGGGATGTGTGTGAGGTTTTGTTTCTTATGTCTATGTTTCTTACTCTGTCTTTTATTTTTATTTCTAGCATACTCCTCTCCCTGGCTCTCTGGCATTTTGCAAGTTTTTCTCTTTGGTGTTCAGTCAACAAGATTAATTCATTTAAATATCAGATATCATAACAAGATTAGCTCATTTAAATATTAGAGATATCATATACAATTTGGACGATGTTTAACAAATTAATGTAATAATTATAAAGCTTCCGTTTCTGCAAATATGTTACGGAACACTGAAAATTACCACTGCCTGAACGAGCAGCTTGAAACTCTTTCATATGTTAAAAATTTACAATTCGCGCCATATCGGTTGTGAATTTAAATAGAGTGAAAAACGAAAATGCATTCAACGTTTCATGGTCTATTCAGTTCACTACTAAATAATTGTGTACAAAATACTCTCCACGGTTTTAAAGAAGTTTATTTAATTTGAGATGTTAAGTGTAACAACCTTATTTTAGACGAATTTTTCTGTTAAAACATGTGTGTAATTGAATTGAATTGAAAACCTGCATATCTCTTGTTATTTCTAGGGATATGTGTAACCTACCAATCCGCATTAGAGCAGCGTGGTAGGTCTTATCTCCAATCCTTCTCTCCAAAATGGAGAGAGAAGGCCTATGCCCAGCAAGAATAGTAACAGGCCATTACTTTACTTTACTTTTTTATGTAACCAGTAAACTATTATAAAGTGTTATATATTTACTATGTTGGTTTAATACGGTAAAATATATAGTAGTAAACTCAGCTATAACTTCTATAACGATATTCGCAACGTAGTTTTTATGCAGCGAGCAGTAATAAGTTCAGAGCAATTAATTTTAATACGCTACAGCGTGTTAGCGCATTTAGATGAGGTGCAGTCACATTTTCATTTTCGTGTTTTCATTTCCCTCGTGTAAATTGGGTAACTTTTTGAGGACAACACGGAAATAAAGTCGCTAAAATTATTTTCGTATATTTAATTCTAAGTTTTGAAAAAATTTAATAGAAGTACTAAAAGGTAAAGTTGTTACTTTAGTTCTAGAAACAGGCATACTTCTTTTCAAACGAAAGATTCCTTTGGAGAAAAAATTGTATTCTTACAGCAACTTGCTATTTTGCAAATGTGCATTTGCATACTTAACTCTGGAATCCTCTAGAAATATTTAGATTTCCTTGTTATGTTTCCTTTCACTTAAATCGTGGAATTGTAACATACAGAATTTGATTTAATTGACAAATTGTAAATATGAATTAATTTATTGTAAATAACAATTAATATAGTAATGAAAAATGCTGAGAAGGACCTATTTTCGACAATCCTCTTCGATGTCTGAATAAATAATACTTAATACATGTAAAACAGAATTCTATATTATACTTTTCTTTTACAATCTTGCATCAAAATTGCGTCAGAAATAACTGAAAAATTTAAAGTAGAAAAAGGTATACATGTTACTATCTTACTGACAAGGGCTTGTTCTATTTCTTTTAGGACTAGGATTTTTGACTAAGAGAACCATCACGATACTCAAAATCAAAAATTAATAAACTACACTATAACCCTCAAATTCACCAGCGATATGCAGCTCTTCTATATATTCTTTAATTGACATGTGCATGATTTGTAAATATCAATTAAGTGATTGTAAATATCAATTAATATGGCAATGACAAATGCAAAGAAGGTAAGAGATATTTTGAGACAATCCTTGGTTCAATAAATAATGACAAGGGCTTCTTTCTTTTTAGGAAAGGGATTCGTAACTAACCTCATTACCATCGCGTTACTCAAAATTAAAAATTGGTAACCTACACATAACCCTTGAATTCACCAGCGATATGCAGCTCTTCTATATACTCTTTAATTGACCTGCGCATGATTTGTAAATATCAATTACATAATTGTAAATACCAATTAATATAGCAATGATTAAAAGATTAGCCGCCGAGTTTCTTGCTGATTCTTCTCGGTAGGAGCAAACTTCCGAATCAGTGGTAGCTTCTTTAAAACATTTGACGATTCAAAAGTACTGTAAACAGTCCACTTGAATAAAGAATATTTTGAATTTGAATTTGAATTTGAATGACAAATGCAGGGAAAGTAAAAGATATTTTGAGACAATCCTCGGTTGAATAAAAAATGATATAATTAAACGATTCTTAATATATGTAAAACAGCACTTAGGTTATAGGGTCGTTTGAAATGTTTGCAATCTATCAAAGTGTCGAGTTAACGTAACCGCGTTGTCTCAGGGTTGCTTTGCTTAAACTTCGGGTTTCAGCGGTCTTGATATATCGCAGTACATTTGTGAAATACACGGGATATTATTGCAGATATTATTGTTACAAGAAAAAGCTCGTTTGTGAAAAAAGTCCGAATAATAGTTCGTTTCGAATTTTCAATGTGTTTGCCAGTATAATACTTAAAAACATTTTAACATTGAAATTGATACATAAGCATTCTTAACCTTTTATGGGCCGAATTTTTGTGTTAAATTACAAAAAAGTAAAAATCAGACTTTATTTTTTCAGGAAGTCGACTCTAAAAAAATTCATGAATATTAATTTTGTTTTTTTTTGTAACGTCATAAAGTAAAGTTTCAGCTCTATCTCATGAAAAAATGATAATTATTTTCTAAAATGCCGATTGACTAAAATATGACCTGAAAGTGACACGAGCCTATAGAGGATTAATTTTTAAAATACTTGTTTAGTTATATTAGATAAATAAACCCTAATATCACGAGTATGTAACGAGAAAAGTTTTCATCATTTATGGCTTTAAAATTTCAAAAGTTCAATTCATAAAATCTGTTATTAAAACGACGAGACTTTCAAAATTGATAGGAGAAACTTATGGTCTACTGAATATTTATTTATGTACCATAAAAAACGTTGGGAAAAACAAAAAAAGGGTACAAGGTCTAAAGACAGAGATCTATGCCAGCTAACCTACGAAGTGAGACAATTTATAGTAAAGAAAAAGTTGGTACGCAAATATCAAATATTATGAATTAGAATTCGCCTTACTAATATACAATACTTAATAATTTTCTAATATAACAATCTGAGTCTAAAGGTGCTGAAGCAAAGGCTAAGGCTATCATAATATATTGTCGCTTAGAACAATATATATCCAACTGCCCTTATCCCACTCTAAGTGGGTTCGGCACAACATGTTATAAACATGCTGTAACATGATTTGGCTGCGTTTTTACGACCGGCCGCCTTCCTGACGTCAACTTACCTAAGTCGTTTTTTACGACAACCCGATAAGAAGGAGGTTGGTCTATTCTACTAAACCGGATACCACACGGCGGGTCGACTTACCTTAGTCGCCTTTTACACCTCGGTGAGAAATGAGGGTGGTCTATTCTACTCAGCCGGATACCACACGGCGGGTCGACTTACCTTAGTCGCCTTTTACGACACCTCGGCAAGAAATGAGGGTGGTTATTCTACTTACCCGGATACCACACAGCTAATTGTGGCTTAGAACAAATTATTGTTTAAAGCTTGCTTAGTCGTTTACGTGCGTGATAAGCAACCATGTACAACACCTTCGACGTTTGAAGTTATGTGTTTGGAGCTTTGTTGTTGTTTCGGATGCTTATAGCGCCTAAACCTCGTTAATCTTCATAAGACAAATTAGAATGTATACCGCGTTGTCCTAATTGTTGCTTCAATATACACTATATGTATAATATTAGTAATTAATTCATATAAAGTATTAGAAGACGCTTTCTATTAGTTGATGATGAATTGGCATGAATTTTAAATGACTAAGGAAGATATTACGCTAATATAAGGACGACGTACGATGGTCTGATTATTTACGAGCATTTTAAAAAGGAGATTAAAGTGACGAGCTTCCATATAGATCACAGATTTGCATTTAGGAGATTTGCAAGTAGGAGGAGAATAAGCTGCGACCGAAGATTTAAAAAAAAAACTTTCCACCAATTCTTCTTACAAAAGAAAAGTAGTAGGCGTTAATAAGTTTTATGCGATATTAGTAAATGACTTCTGTTACTGTTTATTTTTAAAGGCTTGATTAAAAGTCAGTTCAGTTCCCTCTCATTCTTTTTACTCTACACTTTTACTGCTTAACAACGGCCACCTCTGACTCGACAACCAGCAAGAAGCTACCCCTTTCTGGTTCCCCCTTGGACTGTGGCACTCTCATCTCCACGCCCACAACTCATGGTGCCATTGTGTATTCACTACAAAAATTGTAGTGAATACACAATCTTAATTTACAAAATCAACTGTAATGATATATTTAATATTTAAATGAGTTAATCTTGTATATTTTCATGAAATTCAGCAAATAGGGATTTTTTGGGATTTATCTAGCTTGGTTTCATTAAAAAAATTAAGAAAGATTATACTCAAATGTAGAAGAGAATTGAATTCAAATGATAATTGAGCTGTCAAATGCAAAGCTGTGATAGCCTAATGATAACGAGCGGACAAAAAAAGTTCAAAACCTGGGATCGATTTCGACTTTTACCCGCCGCTTTTTTTTAACCCATCCAGTCGCCCAGGTACTAAATACTGATGACATAAGTAACAGGCCGTAGTTTTACTTACTTTACTTCTATGTAGAATCAGCTATTTAAAAATACTAATAATAGACCAACCTCATTTCTTACCGAGGTGTCGTAAAAGGCGAGTAAGGTAAGTTGACCCACCGTGTGATATCCGGTTGAGAAAAATAGACGACCCTCTTTTTTACCGAGGAGTCGAAAAATACGACTAAGGTAAGTTGACGTCAGGCATGAGGCCGGTCGTAAAAACGCAGCCAAATCATGAAACTGCATGTTTATAACATGTTGTGCCGACCCCATTTAGAGTGGGATAAGGGCAGGAGGATGATGACTTCTTATGTAGAATCAGCTATTTAAAATACTGATAATATTTCTGCACATTCCGGATAAAAGCGATTAATTATTATTTATGCGATTTATTATAGCACTGCGGTAGAAGCTCGATATACAAAAATTACTTGCCCTCATTTTTTTCGATAAATTGCTTAAGTTTCCCCCATTAGCTACACTCTGTCGCATATTTATGGTCCGTGATAACATTTTTTTGTTACTTGCATTCAATAAAAATGCAAATGTATTGCACTGTAGCGGGTTGTCATGTTTACGTTCACCCAATATTTTTGTTTAATTTTTATTGAATAAAACGCTTTCAGATGTGTAATTAAGCTTGCAGTTCCTACGTTGCGCAATAGAGATATGCTTACACGTAAAGCATATTACAAAATTGAAGATTATTTGGATGATAAAAATGCCTGGATTTGAAAATCCTTTCAGCTTCATACAAGACTGCGGTTTAATCATGTAAAATTGAATATGTTAAAAGATTCACCGCCAAGTTTCTTTCTGGTTCTTCTCAGTAAGAGCAATATTCCGAACCAGTTGTAGCTTCATTAATCATATTGATCTTTGACGATTCAAAAGTGCTTGAAAAGTATTTGAATAAAGATTATTTTAATTTGATTTTATTCGATTTGACAAAAGTCCATAAATCGTTTGTAAGTTTTGGTATACCATTCTATAGTGGAACTTCACAATTAATTTTAGCTTTGGCATTACATAATTAAAAACACCTGTGAAGAGGAGGCCAATACAGATAGCCTATACTATTGAGGATAATAAAGATGATAAAAATATCTTTAATAATAAAAACATTTTTAATGATAAAATAATAAAAACTCTTCAACCTTGCACGTGATCGCTATAACGAAATGTAAATATGTTATTATAAAAATATATAATTATCGTTGTAAATGTAATTAGTAAATTAAATGTAATTGTAAATGTAGTAGTAGTAGTAATTATATAATTATAGTTGTAATTGACTGTATAGTACTTATAATATCATTAGCATGTAATGAATGTAATTCACTTAATTTTTTTTATATCAAAAACAGAAAAATCCTAAAAGCAGCGGTAGCTAAATTGTTAGGACTTACGATCGAGAGGGTGTGGGTTCGAATCCCGGCCATTAAACTACCGACATGAACCATCCTAACATAAACATTTAGCTTAGCTTGTTTACAACAAGTTTACTAGTAATTTGTAACCCAAATTGTTAGTGATCTGTTTAAAAAAAATGATTTGCTGTCTTGCATATAAATAATTATAGCACTTATCAAAAGATCCTCTTGTCACCCTGTCATCAAAATCATTTCTAGTCCCTTTTACCTTAGTGGCGAGTCAATGAAGGGCACGGATCGGTTTACATCGCCATACAGAGTAATAAATAAGAGAGGCTTCTATCTTTAATATTTATTTTATTTTATTTTATATTATATAATCTACAGCTATTTACATTAAATATATATAAAAAAATTAATCTATTAATAAGGTCAAACTGATTATATAGTTTTACATAAAATAAATTTTGCTTAACAGAATTTACTACAGAAAGTACGAAAGCTGCAATAACGACGTGATGTGCGTGTTTGTGTAGAGTGTGTGTGTGTGTGTGTGTTTATGTGTGTGTGCGTGCGTGCGTGGGTGCATGTGTGTGCGTGTGTTTGTGTGACTATGTGTGTTTAATACTTTTTAATTTTATTGTTGTTTGCGACTGTGTTCAACTAACTTACGTTTAAATTGTGCTTTGGATAAATGAAATATATCTATATTTAAATGAGTTTGAAAGTGAAAAATCGATCTAGATAAGTTTTATTTAAAAAAAAATAGTTTTATCCCTGATTTCAGGCTCTAAAATTTTTTTAAATTTACGTTGAATACAATCACAATTGTTCGCTGTCAAACGTAAAGTCAGGTTGGTTCATTTGGGGAAAGAGCGGTCTAGAGAGGTGAAAATACCTAGGACCGAGCCCCACATGCCCTATTATTTTTTAATTTTTCTTTTCGATTTTTTTTAATTTTTTTTTTTTACATCAATTTAAAAATTCCCGAGCAAGGCTCGGTCACGCATGAACTTCATAATTAACTGATCAACATTTATTTTCCTGCCCTTATCCTTTAGCTAATCCTTCTCTTCGAACATTTGTATTTAAGTATGTATTTAAAAATATATAAGTATATATTCACCAGTTGTCTGTCTACCAAAACACAAGTATTAACTTACTTACTTTGGAGACGGACGACCGTGTGTGTAGTGTCCCATATATTTATTTATTTGTGCCAGTGTTACTCTATGTTTTGTTGTGAGTGTAACTGTATTCCACTCGTAGGTTCGGATAAGAGGTTTGGAAATTGTTTTACGTGTCACGTTATAAGGAACGAAAGCTCTTTGCACGCGCCGCGAATCGCTAAGATTTCTCGAATTTTGAGGACTATGGCGTTTAATTTAATATGTCACAATAGACGAACGATGTAAAGAATAAATTATGAGTTATTTGAACGTTGCTCATATTTGTCGTTATTTTAACTGAGTAGATTTTAATTTAATTACGCACCAATAATCAGCTTAGCGATCAACGCGAAAACGCTGCCAGCATTCTTGCGACCATTCCACGTGGGCATGATTTGTCCTAGCGTGTAAGTAATTTAAGATATAAACTTTAAAATTAAATTGTACATTCAATGACGTATGTAGTTTAAAATTAAATTGGCCGTGAAAGCGTAAAAGATAAAAATCCAGACAGTATTTTGTATTAATAATTTTACTATGAATATTTCGAGGTGAAGCTCCTTGCCCGGGCTCTATTACCTGGTTGATATTTGAGCCGCAGGTCCATGTCACCTAGGTGACCAAAGGGGTGTTTGATTCAGTGGGGAGGTCTCGGAATGGTAGCTCCTAGACGTAAGGGTCAATATCGGTTACAGTCAAATTAGAAGGTTGTTTCACAATCGATGGTATGGTCATGTCCGAAGGTAAATGTGGCTTTTGCAGCGCGACCGTTTGATTGGTCGCTGTAAACGCTGTCACTCACCACTAACTTTGTGGCAAAGACATTGTTGTACACAAAATACGCCCAACCAGTGCTCCAGTTCAACTAATGCTTAAAACCCGATCCCTAAGCAAATACCGTCACGGATTTATTCCAAAATATGAAATTCAGACTTGTCCGGTCAAGCGAAAAAATAACTGATATTACGTTCCAGTTAAAGTAGCCCGCTATAAAAATTTCGGTCCTTCATCCACATCACATTTATTCGCCGTCTCAATGACAAGTGAGAGCGTAAAAGCCAACCCTTTTCGGAAGTCACAAAAAGTAAAGGGGATCTTTTATAACGAAATTGTATTGAATTTTTTACACCGACTTTTATGTCATGCCAAATGCCTGTAATGTTCGATAAAATGTTTCTTTGCAAGGGACCCGTTTAATAAATACTATTTTGGTGGATTGCTTTTCACTACTAGTTTTTTGCTACTTTGCTTTACTTTTAAATAGGTAAACTTATAAAGCTAAAATGTTAGTTAATGGGCTAGCTATCGGGTGAGCCCGATCAGTTTCCGCTGCGATAACGACGAATTAAGAGCTCATGAATAAGAGCCCCGTATGTGCTTCAAACTAGTCGGGTTTATCCGATAAAATAAGACGTGAGTATAGCCGGTTTCTATACATTAACTATGAACACCGCTCGTCTAAATTAAAAAGAAAAGAAATTTATGATAACGAAATCGTCACTGCAATTTCCGCGGGAAAAACTTTTTCACACACTGATTTCCACGCGGGTAAAGCGGCGGGAACAAGTTACTTTATAAAAGATAATTATTTTTAACAAGACAGAACTGAAACCTTTTTTAATTAATTCAGTTTAAACAATTTGTTAATTTATAAAACTCAACAGAATCAAACGGAAATAAAATTAAGCAATTCGGCTTTTCAGGTCAGGCCAATTAATGCTACCCTAAAACAATGTTTGCGTTAATTAAGCCGATTTAGCAATTCCCATCAGGGAGCGCTTAAAATTTTCTTTGCAATGTATGAAAGCGATTGCCATTATCGTTAAGGAACAGGTACGCACCGGTTTATGAAGAAGTAAAAGTTTTACGATTCCACGCATTCAAGATTTTAGTCTCTATTGGTTGTAAAGTTGGATACACACTGGCTGTAAATGTGGAATTTTTTTCGAGAGAGTGGACGAACGCAGAAGCATCATCGGGGGTAAAATTGGGAGTAATTGTGGAGCGAATTGTTCCCTAATTATACGGAATCTAGGTCGCTGGTTTGAGGCGGTTCATAAAATACGTTCGCATGCAAGGGGAGTGGAGGGGATTTGTGACAGCGGGTCGGGGGTCTCCGACAACATGACGTTCATTAAAATACTGTAAGTTAATATGTCATAACATGCAAAAAATGTGGTCTATATCACACGTCTAATAAAACTCCATACAGCATTTAAAAAATTTACATCCAAAACGGAATAGCAAAGATGGAGTAGTTCGGCGTATACTACCAACTCGAGAGCTGTTAAGCATAAAAGGCGATGAAAGCACTGGTATGGAGAATCCAGAATAGAAACATGATGTTGAAGAAGACTATAGATTTGAAGATAAAGAAGAAGAAGCTGCAATACCGATTATAAATATTTCGGTGCATTCACAAAATCCTAGGACTTCTGATAATAATAGTATGATTTATTTGTTCGCTTTAAAAGATTTTCATTAATTAATTGGAATTTTATTATAGAAACTTATCAAATACAATGTCAATTCTCACAAATTTGTGCAATAATAATTGACATTTATAATATTTAGGGGGAGGGAGGGGCTTAGTTTTGTGACACAATACTTTAATGGGGGGAGAGTTAACATAAAGCGTGACAGCGTGACGATAGGGGGAGGGGTAATTAAACTTATTTTAGTGTGACGTATTTTATGAACGGCCATTGGTATTTTAAGTGGAATGTATGGATGGGTTCAGGTTTCATACTATCACCGATAACTAGTAGCAACTTTGGATGCCGTTCTACTGCCACCATTCACTTGAAAGAACAGTACGAATCCGAATCCTAAGATGACACTTTCAAGGTCAGACACAGCATTTAATATACTGGTGATTTTAACAACATGATAATTTACATCATCATCATTCCCCTTATATCTTATCCCGCTCTAAGTGGGGTCGGCACAACATGTTACAAAGATGTCACATGATTTGGCTAGTTATATCACGAGCGGCTTCCTGCCTGACATTAACTTACTTTAGTCGCCTTTTACGACACTTCGGCCCGGTATATACTCTACATTTAGCATTACATATATTTTCTTTTATCTTTGATTACAGTAAAATAATATTTTAAAAACTTTTGTACCTCCATAATAGGAAACACATCGATCCATTGCTTTATTTATGTAAAAAAGGTTAATCAAACAAACAATAATTTTAATACGAATTGGCAAAATAAGTCAATGTGTATCTAGCTTAATGTACAGTTGTTTGCATTGTTCCCGCGTCGGACATTTGAACGTTTATTTAGGTCGCGACGTTTGCTGAAATTTAGATTAAGTACAGTTGATTTTTAATGTAGAATTTAAGGGTTGGTTGGAAAGCACGTATAGGTCACAGACGTTTTAGTCCCTAATTGAATTGGATTTTGAATTTGAATAATTGCTTTAATTATTGCTATACAAAAAGATTTCAATTAACTGCTGGAATTCTCTCAGAGAAGACTAGATTCTAGAGAAAGGAAGATAAAATTTATATCTACCCAACTATATCACGCGATCTAGTAATTTTAAGAATACTTCATAGATGTTGTCCATCTTTTCTTTAATTTTGAAATGAGTCAATCTTGTGTGTATATATATAAATATATTTTCGAAATCTCGGAAACGGTTCAAACGATTTTCGTGAAATTCAGCATGTAGGGAGTTTTTGGGGAGACAAATCGACCTAGCTAGGTTTTATTAAAAAAAAATCTTTTTATCCCTGTTTTTGGGCACAAAAAAAAACTACGAAAATAGGAATAGATAGCAACTCATAATTTGAGCTGAAAAATGCAAAGCCGTGACAGCCTAATGGTAACGCGCGGACACAAAAAGGTTCGAAACCTAAGTTCGATTCCCACACCCGCTTTTTTCCTTTTTTTTATTGAAGTTTTTTCGAATCTTTAAAAAAAATACCGAGCAAGGCACGGTCACCCAGGTACTAATATATTATATAATATAAACTCTCATAAAAAATCTTAATTATCTTCTCAGTTCTCAGGTTTTGTCTGTCATTTTTTCACTTGAGTAAAATATAAAATTTTGCTTGAATTCACGTTCTGCCTATTTTATAAAATTTTACGGTTGAAAAATTTCAAATTATTTCTCCATGTACTAGAGACCTCAATTATTATATTGTTTACAACTGGATGCCCATGCACTCGTTTTCTTATCTATTTATTTGTTTTGTTTTCTTTTAAAATTTCCTACAGATTAGAGCTCTTATTTGTTTGAGATTTTATATTCAACCAAAAAGATAAAAATTACTAAAAATATAATATTGAATAAACCATATTACCATATATCTGCGGGATGTTTTTATACATATTCTCATAATATTTTTTATTATATATATTGGTTATATATTAGTTATATATACACATACTACCATACGTACACTCACTCACACACAAATGCAAACTCACTCACTTTCAAACTTTGTGTAACAAATCAACACACAAACACATATCATTTTTTTGTTTTCCTACATTTCATTTTATTTTTTCCATAACATTTGTCTGTTCACGTGCTAATTTATTGTAATATCTGGAAGAGGGCGGGGACTCTGAGATACAGGTTTTATAAACTTAATTCGGAGTTCTCGATAGAAAAATTTTGTTTTTTACAATATATACACAATATTTTTTTATATAAGAAAAAGAATTGGTAGATATAAAATTATTGATAACATTACAAATATGTTTTAAATCTCTTCCTTCTATAAACAAAGTGATTTACTGCGTTTCTTCTACGGATATTCTCATTCTTTATTTGATTTTAAATAAAATATACTCTGAACACAGCTCTTTTAAATATGTGTTAAATATCTTGGGCTTTTATAACACACACACTGACGTAGACTTTAGTATTTTTATTGGTATTGGACGAAAAGTAATTTCTCATAAATAGCCCGGGTAAGTTCATTATGGAATCTTGTTTGTTTTTTGCGAACGGCATGCAGAAGTTAATCATTTAAAGTTGGACCACGTTTGTCTAATAATCCAGTCATCAAATGTAATATAATTCCGTTTAAATTTATTTGAATCACGTAGCTATTTGGTTACATTTTGGGCCCTGATTAGCGTAAACATTTGACATTTGTTAGCTGTACAGTGAATACATTTATATTAATTATTCCCTTTTATAAATGAAGGTTTATGTGTTTTCTTTTCATCCATATTAAAATAAATCATCATTTGAATCTCATTTTGTGCTTAATTCGTCATTTTTCCCAATTCTTATGTTACTATATCATGTTGAGTGTAAATCTTTCTTATCCTTGTACTTGTTTCAAAGTTGGTGCGTTCTTTTTCACTATATCCGTCTCTATTATAGATTCCTTTAACTCCTATGTACCTAAACTGTCTATTTTGAATACATTGTTGTATTTTATACTGAAATCTTTAATATTTAAATGAGTTAATCTTGTATGTATATCTATATATATATTTTCGGAATCTCGGAAACGGCTCCAACGATTTTCCTAAAACTCAGCATGCAGGAGGTTTTGGGGGAGAAAAATCGATCTAGCTAGGTGTTATTTAAAAAAATAAAAGACAGTACCTAAATAATATATATATATATATACAAGATTAACTCATTTAAATATTAAAGATTTGAATTTGCATCATACCTCTAATTGCAGATTATAAAAAATTAGATATTATTTCTTGTAAAACTACTTCATTAAATATCCTGCCTGATTTTTTTATAGCGGTGTTGTGATTGCCAATGAACCAATGCGGTTTCATTTAAAGCACGTAGCACTTCGGTAACTTTATCACTGATTGGTGCAAACATTTGGCTTTCGCCTCGCAGTTGTTCATTGATTAAATTTACATTTTGTACATACGGACACGTTCCGACCACTATAACTGCTTAAAGTTTATTATTTTTTATAATAACCCTAGCAGCTTTAAGCAGAAATGTATAATCTACGTACTATACAACATATATAATACACTAGCGGCCCGCCCCGGCTTCGCAAGAATATAAAAAAAATAACAGTATTTTTCCACTCCATATTGAATGTTTTTATACATATAAACCTTTCTCTTCAATCACTTTATCTATAAAAAAAACCGCATCATAATCTTTCGCGTAGTTTTAAAGATTTAAGCATACATAGGGATATAGGGACATAGGGACATAGAGACATTGAAAAGAGACTTTATTTTATATTATGTAGTCATTATATTCTATATATTCCTGATTTCACTGTCTACAATTTAAAATAACATTGTAATGAGTTAGTTTACCGAGGTGACGTAAAATGCGACCAAGGTAAGTCGACCCGCCATGTATCCGACCGAGTAGAAATTTTTGACTGAATGGTTAAAGACACAAAGTTATGGTAAAACAGAATCGATAATAACACATTAAAACTAATCATGTAATCGTTTATAAAGACAAAACATACATATGAATGCGCCCATACTTATTGCACTCATTCACAAGTTTCACAAGTTACTAATGAAGTATCGGATAGTTAACCGACAAATAAACTACGTATTTATTTATTTATTTATTTGCATATTATACTATTAAATAGCGTGCAAATTTTAAAACATTATACAAAAAAAAATTCAGATCAGGCATTATTTCTTTCTAAAAAAGTTATTAACTAAACAAAAATATATGTCAAAATAAATAATAATAATAATAATATTCACATTAAACATTCTAATACAAATAAATAAAAAAAAAAGAAAATAATAAAAAATCATCTCAATAATAACAATAAAAATATCATATTTTGGGTAAGTATTCGCTAACAGAATAAAGCACTTATCCAAAAGCCACTTGTGAATAATTCCCTTAAAAGTTAACAATGATTGTGACCTTATATGTACTGGTAGATTATTAAAAATTTCTATAGCCATACAGTAACAGTTATTTTTATATAAACTTAATCTTATTTTTGGTACAATTAGTCTATCTTTATGCCTTGTAACTTTTCCTAATGTTTCGTGAGTACTGAAAAGTTCGGGATTTTTTTTTACGAATATACACATTTCCTTAATATACATACACGGCAGAGGAAGAATGTTAAGCGATTTAAACAATGGCCTACAGCTGTCAAGGTAATGAGCATTGCATATTGCGCGGATACATTTTTTTTGAACTTTAAATACTCTGTCCACCTCTACAGAGTTACCCCAGATTATTAACCCGTATCTGAGTACTGAAGAAATATACCCATGATATGCACACAAAACTGCATCTTTGTGTGCTGTTCTTCTTAATTTTTTTAGTGCAAAAATAAATTTATCTAATCTGCTACACACATCTTCTATATGATTTTTCCAGTCACAATATTTATCTAAGGTTATACCTAAAAATTTAGTTGATTCCACTTCCAAAATTTTATTATCTTTGTATTTTATTGCTATAGGAATATCTTGTGCTTTGGCAGTTTTAAATGTAACTATTTTTGTTTTTTCCACATTAATTTTTAAGTTGTTATCATTTAACCACTCTATTGTATGTGCGATAGTATGGTTAATCTCCTGTTCAAAGGTTTCTCTATTACTGCACTTAATTAAAATTGTGGTGTCATCTGCAAATAATATGCAATTATGATGAGTTACATCAGGGAGGTCATTTATGTAAAGTAGAAATAGAGAAGGTCCCAAAATACTCCCTTGAGGGACACCGCTAATGTTACATAAATAGGAGGATTGGTATGTACATTTTTTGCCATTTATTACTTTAGTTATTTGAGTACTTTGTAACCTGTCGCATAAATAACTTTTGAACCAGTCATTAGCTATCCCGCGTATTCCATATTTTTCTAATTTTGCTAAAAGTATGTCATGGTTAACAAAATCAAATGCTTTTGACATGTCGACGAAAATACCAGCAATAGGATTTCGTTCGTTGATGCTTTCAGTGATTATTTTAATAAGTTTGAAACACGCCTTTGTAGTAGAATTATTTTTTTGGAAACCATGTTGTTCTTTTTTTAGAATATTTTCATTGATTATAAATCTATTAAGTCTGATAAACATAGCTTTCTCAAAAATTTTGGCAAAAATAGATATAAGGGTTATTGGTCTGTAATTTGCAATATCTTCTGTGTTTCCTTTTTTAAATACGGGATTAATGACCGAAAATTTTAACTGATGTGGAAATGTACCTGTTTCGAAAGACAAGTTTATTAAATAGGATAGGGGATAACAAATATATACTGCCACATCTTTTACTATATCAGTTCTTATGTGATCAAAGCCTGCAGATTTACTGTTACTAAGTGATACAATTAGTTTATGGACTTCCATTGGATTAGTTGGTGTAACAAATAGACTATTATTATTAAAGCCTAAGTGGCGTAATCTTGTAAATTTATGTTTAGGTTGCTTATTTGAAATCTCTATGAAATACTTATTAAATTCTTCAGCTATTCTCTGAGGGTCAGTTGTTATTAAGTTTTTATTTTTTATACGGTTTATATGAGTTCTTACTATATCTTTAGAATTAGTATTTTTTATAACTATCCATGTAGATTTGCATTTATTATGACTCTTTTTTACAAACTTAGTATTATAGATCTTTTTGGATATGTTGATGCATTTTTTCAGAACCTTATTATAATTTTTATATTGAAGTTTATTTTGGGTTTTATTTGATGGTGAGCTTATATATTTCAAGTAAAGTCGTCTTTTAACTGTACACGATCTTTTTAAACCTTTGGTTAACCATGGAATTTTTGATTTAGCATTTATATGCTTAATTTTTATTTCCGGGAAACATAGATCGTAGAATAGCTTTATTAATTTCATGAACATTTCAAATGCTATTTCTAATTGAAAACACGAATATATTTCTGTAAATGATAAAGCTGAAATACAATCTTTAAACTTGCGTCTATTTTCATATGAATAATCTCGTTTAGTTTCGCACCAGTGCGTATCATAAGATGAATATATTGTATTAAATGTAAGAGATTGTGCCGTCTCATGATCAGATAGACCAAGCATATGAATTTGAGTGTCAACGAGTCCTATATTACTAGCAAATAGGTCTATACATGCATTACGTCTAGTAGGAGTGTTAATGTGAATGCTTAAGTTAAAATTATTGAGGATAGCTTTTAACTCCTTACTATAGTTACTATTTTTTAATGTATTAATGTTCCAGTCACCACATAGAATTACTTTTACATTTTTTTGTATAGTAGTTTTTTCTAATAATATATTTAATTTTTTAAAGAAACTTTCGACTGTATTATGCTTTGGAGTCCTGTATATACACCCTATTATAAGTTGGAGGGACGGTATCTCTATAGCACATGATTCAAAATCATAATCTGATGCCAAATTTTGGACGAAGGTTAGAGGTTTACATTCAATTTTATTATTAATGAGGATACACGTGCCACCTCTTTTTTCTTTTGCTCTAGAATAAGCTGATGCAATTTTGTAGTTTTTTAATTTTACATTATCCTCTGACCCCCTTTTTATAAACGTTTCACAGAGGCAAATAACATCAATCATAATATTTTCTTTTTGTAATTCTTGTAATGCAATATCCAGTATATCAATTTTAGTAAGTAGTGACGCGATGTTTTGATGTAATATAGTTAGTTTATGTTGTGGTCTTAGATCCAAGAAAAAGCTTACTTTTTGAATTTGTGTTTGATGTGGTCCTACTGAAATAGTATGGGATTGTACCCTTTAAACTCTTTGTTTTTGTGGTGTGATGTATTTGTTTTTGAGTTAGAATTTTCTGTTTATTAAAATAGTAAGGTATAGTACCTTTTTTAAATGTTTTCAAGTCGTTTTTTATATTGGAATCATTAAGGCCATATGAATTTGAGGGTCCTATCCGTTTATTTTGTTTCACTAAAAATTTATCTCGATAATCCTCGTAGTCTATTTGTTTATTAATTATATTACAATAAAAATCTGCAATATTATTTTTGTTGTGACGAGAAAATTCATCTGATTTCAGATAGGAAGTATTTGAGTGTAGCTTGGAAATAGAGCAGATGTAATTATTTAGTAGATCTGTGTTTATAAACTGATTATTTATAACTGGTAAGACTATAACATTAGTGTTACACAATTTGTTCAAGGTTATAGACAGAGCATTAATAACATTAAATGGGTTGGTATCGTTTGCGCCAACCCCAATTACTACTTTATCAAATTTACCAAGATTGGTTAGATTTTCGCATGAAGACAGAACATTTGTGGCTACTGCATTTGGCTTAACAATTCCCATAACTTTGTAGAAATTATTCCAAGAGGTTTGACGAGACTTTAATAATTTGAGAGATAGGTCACAGACCTGTTGATCCCCTAATATAACAATTTGTCGAGTTGTAATATTTTTATGTTCACTTAAATTGTTTCGTAGTCCTTGAATATATCCCGTATGACGATTATTATCAAAGCTTGCAGTTTTATGATATCTTGTTTTAAAGATTGTTGCTGGATTGCTATGTGTCTTGACCTGTCCATCTTCAGTATTTGGATTTGTATATTTGTTAGGTTTCTCAATATTTACTGTATGTGGCTTTTCCACTGATTCCAAGTTTAGATATTTGGTTACAGGCACCATATTGTTGTCTGAACATAGAGGATTAGTATCACCCCTGTCTGTCTGTCTGTTATCTGTATTAAAAGAATTAGTATCCTCCCTGATACTACCACTTTGTAGTGAAATAATTCTTTTAATCTTGCGTACTGCTGGGGATGTCACCTGCGTGACGAAATTGTCTGCTATGCCTATTTTCTTGAATAAGTTGATTTTTTGTTCAAATGTATCAACTGTCTTTTTAAGTGTTATATTTTCTAAGCTAAGGTTCTCGATTTCATGGTTAGCACTATCTAACTGTAGACTTAATTCATGTATTTGTTGTTTGAGGTCTTGGATATATGATGTGTCTCCAGCCGATATATTTGGGAGGCTTTTCATTGAATCACTCATCATTGTGGAGTTCATATTAACATCTCTTTGGAGAATATTTGATAAATTAGTGTATGATTTAGATATAGGTTTCTTTCTGATAGTTACTTTAGAGAAATTATATTCCATTTTTTATGCGCTTAGAACTTACACTTTGCTGAGATGTTTAATAATCCTTACCAAACAAAATATATTTGTGAAATTGAAGTACTCCTAGCGCCATCTATTGTCCATGCCCGAATGTATAGGTTTTTATTTATCACGCCATCTATTGCTGATTGGCAAACTAACTTGATTCATCACTGCTTAACGATAATTTTAAATAATTTTTCTAGGTATTTTTTATTTATATAACTTCACAGTGAAAAAGTTATAATAATATTGTCAATATACACCATTAAAATCAATATCCAGTCATTTAACACTTCCAAATTAAGGATCAAGCGTATTTATCACTTAAAATGTCTGTCACTATATTTTAGTTTATATTTTTAAAAGTTCTTCATATTTCCAAAAGATAACACTTTCACATAATATTTGGTACTAACTTTGTAAGATGCAAACAACTTTTGAGTTACTCTTCACAAATTATTGATAAAATTTAAATAAATTGTGCTACTATGTTTATCACTGTGCGCCACCTAGCGGCATTCTCCGTACGTACGTAGCAGATTAATGTCTGTACAAAGAGACTAAAAAGTGAAAAAAAAATCGCAGCCATCTTGACATAGGTATTTGCTATCCTGCAGATAAACAAAATAACAGCCACATGATCTACTTTTTAACCTATAAGGGACTTTAAGTGCTGAATAAGCCTATCAGAAACCAGAAAAATGAAAATTCCAAGCTATGTGACAGATATGTTCCGAATAAGCTAACTGACAGTTTATTGGTACATGTGAAAGAGGCCCATACTAACTAGCTAAATATGAAGGTAGGCTTCCTACCTTTATATAGTAATGCAGAATTCTGGTAATGAATAAATGAATTTTGAATTACTCAATAGCAACTAGTAATTTGTCTTTGAAGAGTGTTCGCAAAGCCAGCAATTCATCCAATTTGTCATGTGTAAAAGCGTCCTATAAATTTGCAGATTAAAGTACTCCATATGCGTCGACTAGTTTACCACAAAACGCGGCGCAGTTGCAGAGTGAAGTGCATTGACTCGCTCGGGATTTCAAGTAAAGGTTTTATCTATGGAATAACTGCATAAGTATTAATAAATTTATTTTGTAATTAATGTATAAAACCGGCTATACTCACGTCTTATTCTATCGGATTAGCCCGACTAGTTCCCGCTGTGATAACATCGTATAAAGAGCTGATGAATAAGTGCCCCGGATGGGTTCGAAACTACTCGGGCTAATCCGATAGAATAAGACCTGAGTATAGCCGGTTCTATACATTAACTATGAATACTATTCACGATAGTTTAAAATAAAATTTAAAAATTTATTTTGTTCTTATCCGCGATAAAGTAAGTAAAAAAGATATATAATTCTAGATGTAGAGTGGACTATATATTTTCATACACGATAATTCGATATTCTATAAGTGCAGGATTCGTAAAATTAACGCACTAACTTCCACTACCATACGCAAGAACTACACTCTCTGAATACTGAAAAAAACTCTGTACTCAGTACAATTAGGAGAATTTAAACATTTAAGTTGAAGGTTTAAATAAATAGTATAAAACATTTTTTTTTCAATTGTAAAGTTTTCTATTAGCTAATTAAAGGAGTTCAGGACAGCCTTTAAGTGGATAATCAACCCTAAAGGGGTCACGGGGAAATACCGCTACAAAATCTTGAGATTTGGGTATTGCTCAAAGTCTATGTCCTAAATTAATGTTCTGTGGTTAACAAAGAAGAATACCACTGTTCTCTGTAAAGTTAATTCTACTTTTCATGTATATTTATAGTTGCTACACTGCAAATAGAGCTGTGATAGCCCAGCGGTAACACCGTGTGACTCTTGCGAGAGGTCACGGGTTCAAACACCGAGCAGACACCAATGACTTTTCCGATAAAACTTGTGTCTAATTGATAATCGCAATTTATCACACGCTTTTCGGTGCAGGTAAATATCGTGAGGAAACCTGCATATCTCTCGAGAATTTTGGAGATATGTGTAACCTACTAATCCAAATTGGAGCAGCGTGGTAGGTCTTAGCTCTTATTCTTCTCTCCAAAACGGAGAGAAGGAGTCTATTCCCAACAGTGGGAGAGTAATAGGCCGCTGCTTTACTTTTTTATTACACTGCAAATGATAGTTCAGTATAATTCTAGTAATTTATTGTACAGAATGAAAGCCAAAGTTGCGTAGATCTTATACCCTATAACATATTGCGCACTAACAATTTATGCTTCAGAATATAATATAACATCAAAAAATCATATCCTCAGTGTGATAAATTACAGCTATACGAAATTTATATCCGAGTGCAGGTAGACAGCGGTTTTTCATCATAGTTTGTTGTGGTTCATAGTATACTGGATTTACCAAAGATTGTCAACTTTATTAACTTAGAAATAAATGTTAGATTCTATTTTTTTATCAGTGAACCAGTTTAGCGTAGGCTATAGTAGTGATTTATCGCTTTTGTCAGCCTTCAGACCCCTCAAGACCTTTTTCTTTGATAACATTAAGCTACTAAACTTATCTTGTAATAACGTCAGTGTTCTTTAAAAAGGGCGAATATGTAATTTAAGAAAAACGTATTATATTGTATATTTATCGTAAACGGTGATTTAGGTAAGTGCCGTGTGGTATCCGGCTGAGTAGAATAGACCACACTTATTTCTTGTCGAGGTGTCGTAAAAGGCGACTAGGGTAAGTCGTCAGGTAGGTGGCCGGTCGTAAAATCACAAATCACGTTATAACATTGTTAAAAACCTGTTGAGCCGACCCCACTTAGAGTGTGATAAGGAGTATGATGACTAATACGAAAGCCTGTCTGTTTGTATTTGTTAACAAAATAGATGGTATTTGGTACATTTGTAGCTTATATACCGGACCATCAACAACATTCTCCTACCCTTATCCCACTCTAAGCAAAACATGTTTTAGCTAGTTATTTTACGAACGGCCGCCTATGTGACGTCAACTAACCTTAGTCGCCTTTTACACCTCAGTAACAAATGAGGGTGGTCTATTCTACTCAGCCGGATACCGCACTGCGGGTCGGCTTACATTAGTCGCCTTTTACGACACCTTGGTAAAACATGGAGGTGGACTATTCTGCACAGCCGGACACCACACGCCGGTAGGTTAAATAAAATATTACTGTTTTATGTAAATTGATTAAAATTCTAAAACAAGTTTATTTGAATGAAGATATTCATTCAAATAAACTTGTCAACAAAGCATTTTGTATCGTCAACTCTACTGCTGGTTCGGAAAGCTGTTCCTACCGAGAAGAGAGAGCAAGTAACTCGGCGGTAGTTCTTTTAAAAGTATAGTTACATTTAGTAATTACTGTCTTATACAGGGTCGAAGCGTCGCTATATCCGCATATTCTTATCTTCTAAGTAATCCTCAACAGGATCATAGGCTTTTTGTATCAGGCCCTTTTTAACAGTGTTTTTAAACTACTGTAATATGTGTATATATCGAATATCGTAACAATCTCATTTCCAAGCGGACGAACCTATGTGCAAAGCTACTCCTAAATATACCTTAGATTACTGAAAGAGAAACTGTACGCCGTATATAATATCCCTCTCAAAACAAGGGATGTCAACACTGATCCTTGTAACGAAATTTATATTATGACATTACATTGTTGTGTTAGCATTAATTACGCACGTCTACACATTGGTTTAGACCCTTTGTGTGTACGCCGCTCCATTATAATACGTTACATAAATGTACTATTAACATTAATTTTCTGAAGACCTAGCTGAAATATGCAAAATATATTATTAATGATGGAAGCCCTATTAATATACTTGAAACGTATATTAGATATAGGAGTTCGTAGATTATGAATAATACACGTGGTGACTCATTTAGGAACTTTATTTTAGCTTTTCAATCATCATTGTCCTGCCCTTATTCCAATCTAAGTGGGGTCAGCACAACATGTTATAAACATGTTATCACATGATCTGGCTGCGTATTTTACGACCGGCCGCTCATTTATAAACTTTATTTTGGATTTTCAATCATTAATTTTTTTTTTTTTATGTATAATTACTGTTGCTATTTATAATGCAACAACTTCATTGTCTATTTAAATGTCCATTATTTACAAACTTTTTTTTTTTTAATTAATTTAAATTAATACTTTATTTTAATTAATTCTTTTTTTAATTAATTTAATTTAATACTTTAGTGCTGTGTGATATTAGCTATTTTGCTTTTATTTCTGATATTGACTTTAATCACTATATTTAGTCCATATTCTATAAATTTCTTGACGTATTTTTTATTGTTTACAATGTCTTTTAAGTTGTCTTCTGTGACTGAGATCCCCATCGAATGTTTCAGTTCCCATCTTTGGTGGCTAAACTTTGACCATTCACATAAAACATGTAGCACTGTTTCTGGTGTTTTTCCGTCACAGTCACAGTTCGGATCTGCCGTCAGTTTATATTTATGTAGATAGTGTGCGAAACCCCCATGTCCAGTAAAGAGTTGAGCTATCTGGTTATTAAAAGTTAATTTACTGAATTTTTTATACCCTTGCCTAACCTCTGGAAAGAATCTTTTCGTTGTTTGTCCTTCTTGAGCTTTGTCGTATATTTCCTGCCAGTCTTTGATTGTTTTTTGTCTTATGTGCCGGGATGTCAACCGGGATGGCTTCGGGACGCACAATTCGAAATTGTGGGCTCTTTTCAGACGGTACGTTTTCAGCCGAACAGAATTTTAACTTCTGTTGTTTGTCTGTTGCCTTGATGTTTTCCTTCAAAAAACTAAATATATGACGTCTAGAGTATTTAAATGACTAAATATTTTATCGGTTTTTACATGATTAAATTTTCAATGTAAACCCTATTAAAAATTAAATACTGGTAAATATAGTTTTGCTATTTGACAGAGCGACAGCATTAGTCTACTTTTGTATATTACGCTCGGGTTTTAAAATTGGTCGCTTAATATTCGACTTGTTACGTCTACTAAGCGTTTTCCGCTTTTCCAGACTCCATATGACACCTGAGGTTTAGTTTTCCATGTCTGGGAAAGACACTCGTGCAACCCGCCTTTTACCTACCTACTCGTAACATTGGTGGGAACGGACGCTTAGATATTTTAGTATATAGTTAATAGTATAGGAGAATTTATAATTATTATTTAGTAAACTATACTAAGAAGTTATTGCGACAAAGTGGGTTTGTGTACCCGACAGTCGCCCCCCAATATAATTGACTGTTGATTAGTCGACACATAACGTAAGACAGAACGCAACATTTGTTCCTTGATTTAAATAAAAAACAACTTTAATAGATAGAACTAAAGTCGGTATTTGTTTGGTATTGTGATAATGCCAACGACAATAAATACAGAATCGATTAATGAAACATGGACGTATAGATTACAGTAAATTGGGAGATGACAATTTTGATGTAACTATTTTACGACGGCATGAAACATTACAGTAATACAAATTGTATTCAAAGCTAAATATGTCAGATAGAGTTAGAAAGATAAGAATAACAATATTGAGTGTTTTGGTAACTGTTTCGGTTTGGATTTAATTAATATTATCCTCTAATTTAGAAAAACTAGTCATTTTATTTGTTGTATATTTGGTGATTCTTGCAATTGCCTAGTTTCTTTTATGTTAAATTAAAAGTTTTAATTAGTTTTAATTGTTCTAAATTGTTTAACAGTATTATTACACATTTTGGATACTTTTTTTAAAGTTAAAATATTAAAGTTAAATTCATGATTTGAAATTTAAAATTAAAATATAACGTTGCACTTTTATAGTTGTAAGTTTATGTTGGAAACTTTGTTGGTATATACAAAACTAGATTGTTATTTAAATATGTAATTTTGTAAGCTGTATGCAATTGTAATTGCCTCTTTAGGTGACAATAAGGATGGTTCCTTTTTCGCTTAAAGAATCAGTTTAGCGATTGAGCGCGGAAACGCTGCCAGCATTCTTGGGACCATTCCACGTGGGCATGATTTGTATAGTCCTAGCGTGTAAGTAGTTTAAAATAGATATAACTTGTACATTTTTGTTGTAAATAAAATAAAAAGCTGTGTTTCCCAAAAATTAATAAAAGGCAAAGGCTGTTAAAGCACTTAAATCAAGTATTTTGAGTGTAAAGTAGCTAGATTAATTGCTTTAGTTGTAATGTCTACAGAACTTTTGCTACAAGAGTCGCCTAGAGGCGAATCTACAAACAAAATTATTGTCATTAATTACGCATGTCTACACAATGCCTTGATGTCCTTTGTCAGAGGACGGGATGCGTGTATCACGTTGTTACTCAAACATTATCATAAATTAGCTTAGCGAAATAGACGTTGAATTTTATACATTAACTAACAGACAAGCATATGTTGTGGCTTAGTCTGTTTCGACTTCCCCCTCGTATCATTTTCATTTCATGATAATGTCTAAGAAATTTACTAAAATTGTATGCTATCCATTGCGTACTTTTTGTAGCTCTCTTTAAGAGAAATATTTCTACCTTACATTAATTTGTTATATCTTAAACTGATTGACGTTTTTTGAGATAAAAGCTTAGCTTGACTTTTATGAATTTTATAACAATAATCGTCATATTTCAAAAAATTCATATCATCATCATCCTCCTGCCCTTATCACACTCTAAGTGGGGCCGGCACACATGTTATAAACATGTTGTCACATGATGTGGCTTCGTATTTTACGACCGGCCGCCTCCCTGACCTTAACGTACCTTAGTCGTATTTTATGACACCTCGGTTAGAAAGAGGGCGGTATATTTTACTTAACAGGATACCACACAGTGGGTCAACTTACCTTAGTCGCCTTTTACGACACCTCGGTAAGAAATCAGGGTGATCTATTTTACTAAGCCGGGCACCACAAGGCGGGTCGACATAACTTAGTCGCCTTTTACGACACCTTGATAAGAAATTAGGGTGATCTATTTTACTCAGCTGGATACTACACGGCATATTTAATTCAACATATTCACGACCAAGAATTCATACAAAACCTTAACAAAATTATACACTTAATACCTTCTTAGTGAATTACTTTGTCTATGATTAAAATGAGAATGAGTGTAAAATTTCCTACAAGTCCTTTATATAAGTTCCTTTACATCGTATAACAAAAATACTACTCAAAAAGGGTTTGGCTTTTATGTTCTCACTTGCTGCTAAAACGGTCCAAACTTGAAAGGGTTGTGAACCCAATTTTTACGACACTAACATCAAGAAAGTTAATTCATGACTTTAATAAAATATGATACAAATATTTTTATACGTAGCATAATAGAAAGTAATATTTCAAAAAGGTTTACTTCATTTCATTATATTTTAATTGATAATTGCAATTTATCACACCCTTTTCGGTGAAGGAAAACATCGTGAGGAAACCTGCATATCTCTAGAGGACTCTGGAGATATGTGTAACCTACCAATCCGCATTAGAGCAGCGTAGGTCTTAGCTCCAATCCTTCTCTCCAAAAAGGGAGAGAAGAGGCCTATTCCCAGCAGTGGGAGAATAACAGGTCGCTATTTACTTTTACTTACTATAGATTTAATCTCCTTTTCGCACTTGCATACAAAATGATTACATATACGTCCTGATTTTGTTTTCGGAATTATGGTAATCCCACGTAATTTTTTAGAAGCCAAAATTTCACCGTGATATTTTCCAGAAATTCATTTTATATTCACGCTGTAAGTTAGAGGCTTCTGAGGAAATATAAACCAGATCGGAGTACAAGGGAGATCAATTGGCTTATTACCATAATGTACCGTCTTCTTTACACTCCATTTGAATAAAACACTGAAAGCTTTTCAGTATTATGGTTAAGTTGTGACGTTATAATACAGTTTGAAAGACTTTTTGCGCGCTTTATATTCGTTTCCACAGTACGTATATTTTGAAGTTTATAAAAAAACAAATTTTGTCTATGTCGGTACTTGTCTCTGTCAATATTTGTGACAGCTCTCTATGGTTTCTTTTTATCTGTATCATTTTATCGGCTCAGGTTATAGAAAACGTTATCACATTAAATCTCCGTTAAGGATATCCAAATCTTTTATTGCAACTTATAATCAATCAGTGAATAAGTATGTAACTGACTTGTTTTACTTCACTTTTCACTTACTTTAAGCGGACAGATTCAATTCAGACTTTATTCTCTTATGTCGGACCGTTGACAGTAAAATGAAATATTTGTTTACTTCTTTGTTGAAATGTGGTACTACCTTTAGTTTTTATGCTCTTATTTTAGATATTAAGCAAATGTATTACAAAAAAAAATGTATTAGGAATTATAAATGACAATAGGTAACACACACGCACAGTTCGACCTTAATATAATCAAAAATTGTAATATAAACCGCTCCAATGAAACCAGAAAAGTAAATAAATCATATTGTTTATCATCTTTAGGAAACTTTGTAATAATATTAAAGCAAAAACAACGTGCCTGTCGTGATACATTAAGGCGAGTAACTCGCAAAATATTGTACAAAACTTATTAAACAAACTTCAGAACTAACTTACCAACCTTCTTACCAGCGACCACTTAAATGAATATGAATTTGATAAATATCATTATCACAACGGTAAAAAGCCATTCAGACTTTGTTTAAATAATTTAGCCTAGTAATAACATTCCCCACCGAAAATAAAGGCGCCCTAAAAGCATTTATACTAAAATATTTAATTGTTTGAACGCGCTAATCTCAGGAACTGCTAGACTAATTTGAAAAATTCTTTCAGTGCAAGATATTCCATTTATCGAGGAAGGCCACCACCACCACAATACACAAGCACTACACACGTTCACTATCACAAACTCAACAATCGTTTCACCCCGCAACCGAAGCATCATCAGGAGATATACTCCACGACAAAATCGCAAAGCATTGTGTGTATTGTGGCGGCGGTGGTGGAGGTTTGTGCATGTGTTTTAACGAATCCTGCATGTATCAGGTATGAAAACGGATTATCCGCTCTAAATTTAGCATTATATATATTTTCTTTTTTACTTCATCGCGGATCACAACAAAATAATTTTATTATTACTTTTGAACTAAATGAGTCTTACAAATAACACCCCACGCTGAAATACAGAATGTTATGATAGACTGACGTAGGCCAAAGTAAATAACTTTTCAATAAGTCTGGCTTATCCGCTTTATTTAACTTTTTGAATACCCATACAAGTTTCCTTACGCGAGTGAATTTCACTAATTCAAAAGAAATACGAAATTCATTCATTAACAAGCTGTGATAGCCCAGCGGTAACACCGTGCGACTCTTTCGAGGAGGTCACGGGTTCAAACCCGGGCAGACACCAATGAGTTTTTTCTGTTAAAACTTATGTGTCTAATTGATAATTGCAATTTATCACACGCTTTTCGGTGAAGGAAAACATCGTGAGGAAACCTGCATATCTCTAGAGAATTCTGGAGATATGTGTAACCTACCAATTCGCATTGGAGCAGCGTGGTAGGTCTTAGCTTCAAACCTTCTCTCCAAAAACGGAAAGAAGAGGCCTATTCTCAGCAGTGGGATAGTTACAGGCCGCTACTTACTTACGAAATTCAGTATGTATTGGATATAGGGGGCGATTCATTTAAAAAAAATGTCGTTTTATTTCTGTTTTCAGGCATTAATAGACTGCTAAAATATAAATAGAAGTGGGATAAGGGCTTCAATTATATCCAAATAAAAAAAAAACATTGTAAAAATCAAGTTTCTAATCATAACGATGAGTAAGTTTAAAGCTGTTCTAAAGTTTTGCAATTAGGGCGACAAAGAGAAGACAAATTTCTTTACCGTCAAGGTGTTAAACTTTTACAGAAGAAGGCAAAAGATGGCTTTCCAAAGTCAATATAACATTATTACTCTTAAAATTGTTATTGTTATATAATAGTTAGAACCTAAGTGACAGGGTTTCCTCGGTATTTTTAGAAGACAAAAAAAGATGCAATATGAAAAAAGAAAAGAGAGCTGGTGATACCCAGGTTACCCAACTGAGTTACATTTTTACGAATGACAGCAAAAATAACTTTTGTATTCTATTTATATTTTAGCACTCTATTAATGCCTGAAAACAGAAATAAAACGACATTTTTTTTAAATGAATCGCCCCCTATATCCAATACATACTGAATTTCGTAAGTAAGTAGCGGCCTGTAACTATCCCACTGCTGAGAATAGGCCTCTTCTTTCCGTTTTTGGAGAGAAGGTTTGAAGCTAAGACCTACCACGCTGCTCCAATGCGGATTGGTAGGTTACACATACCAATCCGCCGTAGGTTATCTAAAATTCTCTAGAGGTATCCTCATGATGTTATCCTTCACCCAAAAGCGTGTGATAAACTGCAATTATCAATTAGACACATAATTTTTAACAGAAAACTCATTGGTCACCTGCGTGGGGTTTGAACCCGTGTCCCATATACTTATTTATTAAATATCTAATTAGAATTCTGTTTCTCAGAACATTATAATGGTCCAAAACCTAAAGCGAGTTATTACAATATTTAAGATATTATTATACTCGTATTATGGAAATCAAATTAAATAAATCATAATAGAAGGAAGTAAAGCAAATCAAAACTGATTAACACCGGAACGAAATGAACAAAATTAACTAGAATTAGGTTGATTGCTAATTTTTTGCAACACAGCAATAAAAACAATGCTAAGACAATCACTGGCCAATTATGCTAATTCATTTCTGGAGAAAGGATTTATGTTTCTTGGAATCTCTCAGAATAATACATTTTTAATTGTAGCTTAATCTATTGTGATATAGGAATTTTATTAGAGTCTTATACACAAACAACTTATGTACTTTTGCAAGGCGCAAAGCAGGAGCCGCAAACTTATATCGGTTCCTATTTTGTGTGCTATATACATCGCCAATCACTACATAATATAAAACAAAGTCGCTTTCCCTGTCTATCCCGATGTCCCTATATCCCTATGTATGTTTAAATCTTTAATTTTTTTTTGGATTTAACTTTAAGATTTTGATGCGGTTCTTTTTAATAGATAGAGTGATTAAAGAGGAAGGTTTATATGTATAATAACATTCATATGGAGCAGAGAAATACTGTAATTTTTGAGGTTTCTAATGTTGAGGTGAGGTCATAAATAATTAAAAAAATTTCCGCTTACATTGCATAGAATTCTGAACTCTACGAGAGCAGGCTGAACTCTACGAGATTTTATAAAATAATCCACTAAGTATTTGTACACCTTGAAAAGGTCTACAGAAAACTCCACGATGGTATATGTCTATCTCTTATGGATAACCCACAATAGCATTTTTTTATCATTTTCTTTTTACGAAAAATAATGTCTTATTTTCTAAGCAATTTTAAACAATACAGCATTAATCCTTATTCAATTAAGTACCTTAAATACATTGTTGATTTAATATAGATCAATATGACCGTTTACAGCATGTAATTTAAATGAACATTTTCGAAGATATTACAGATTTAAAATGCAGAGGCATAGCGATTGCACGCTTTGCCCTATAGCACTTCGAATTTAGCAGCGATCGGACTCGATTGTTTTTCACATGGCCAACTATATGTCGCTTTTTCAAGAGTAACCTCTAAAGAAAACATGTTTATATTGTCTAATGACAAGAAAGCTGTGAATGTTGTATATAAAGAAATTATGTGATTGATTGTAAAAATAAAATACATGTGGAAAAATGTAAAAACTAAATAAGTAAAAATGTAGTATATTAATTTAGATATGCCAAAAATAGCAGGAAATCTTTATGGTATGGGGAAAGGGGAATTGTTTACTAATTAAACGCGTGCGGACCACGGGCAGTAAGAAATAAATAAAAACTACTGGATAGATTTTAATAATTTTTTTCACAGAGTGACATAGGCTATATACCCGTTATATATTTTATACCCGTGCGAAGCCGAAGCGAGCCGCTAGTCTTTTTATAATTATGTATATTCTTATGGACAAATATTAAAAGACTCGCAAGACTCGACTTTGGGCAAGAGTTCTTTTTTAATATAAAGAATTATTAGTTACTTTAATTCAAAATGATCATATATTTTTGCTCTTTCTATAACTCCAGTTATCATTCCAAGGTATTGACACTCCTAACTGTAGTGACTCATCGGAAACTATAGCAAGGTCGTCTCTATGGCGTAAGCTACACGTACAATCAATATGGTGTTCAGTTTCCATTGTCTTGAATCAATATGTGCACGACTTTTAAAGATTCAATTATAGAATGCTTTATACTAATCTCTTGGCTTGCAAAGGACAATCAAAAACAACCTAGGTGTAGATCAAAAATAACTTAGTAGTATCATCATTCTTTTACCCTTTTCCCACTCTAAGTGGGGTCGGCACCATATGTCTTCTTCTTCCATTCTCCACTCTCAATCGTCAACTCTGGCGCCACTCCTTTAACATGCATATCATTTTTCACACAATCCATCCTTTTTTTCGGCCTCCCCCTAGCCATACATCCATCCACATTCAGTTTTAAAACTCTTTTGGTCACATGATTTTCATCCCTCCTCATTACATGACCATACCAACTTATTCTTGCTTCTCATGTTTTCTGTAGCATTCAACGTATTTTTATATCAAATCAAAATAATCTTTATTTTAAGAACTTTGCGAGAACAATGAATTATCAATGTTTAATGGATTTAATGAATAATTTATAGAATTAGGCGTTACTTTGCGGAGATCCATAATACAAAAGTAATAATAAACTTATTTAGCTATAAGCCGCGATTAAGTATCATCCTCCTGCCCTTATCCCACTTTAAGTGGGGTCGGCACATATAAACACAGATATAAACATGTTGACACATGATTTGGCTACGTATTTTACGACCGGCCGCCTGCCTGCTGTTAACCTTAATAGTATTTTACGACACCTCGGTAAGAAAGTGGGCGGACTATTCTACTCAACCGGATACCACACGGTGAGTCGATTTTACGATTTTGTCGTGGAGTCTATCTCCTGACGATGCTTCGGTTACGGGGTGAAACAATTGTTGAGATTGTGGTGGTGAATGTGTGCAGTGCTTGTGTGTTGGTGTATTATCGGTGGCGGATAGTGGATGAGTTACAAATTTTGCATGTATCAGGTATGAAAACGAATTACTCTACATTTAGAATTACATATATTTTCTTTTATCGCGGATTATTCACACGGCGGGTCAATTTACCATAGTCACCTTTTACGACCCCTCGGTATGAAATGAGGTGATCTATTCCACTCAGCCGGATACCACACGGCAAGGGCTATCACAGCTTAAGTGTCCCATATATTTATTTATATATTTATGGGACGCTTATAATTTTGGTGAGATGCAATATTGTGAAAGCGTTAATCCGTTTAACGTGACGTCATACAACATTAGGCCGGCAGTCAATGGAAACAACTCTATAAAATACAGCAACCATCACTTGATTGGATTCAGTTGGAAAATAACACTTATTACTATAAAAATAAAGTTCAATAGATAACGACGAGTTTTGCAAACATATATTTATGTTTAAGTCGACTCGAGCGCAGTGTCCACGCATGCTTGTTATTGAGTGCACGTGTCTTTTTATTCCATATTTTATTGTATAGAGATATGGAACCAGTGAATTTAATGGAATTAAATGAAAAACAATTTAAGGAATTCTTGGAATCCTTCGATCATGTGTTCTCGGATTGTGATGGTGAGTTAAGGACGTGTGTTGAATTCAAATTTGTTTTCCTTATTACGGAAGTACCTATGTAGTGTTTGTCGCGGGTCGAAGTTGTTAATTACTTATAGTATGATAATGGTACTTGAATTTAAACCTTATCGTGTTTCTAATTACAAATGGATATATTATAAATATGTTGCTAAGTAATTCAAATTCATTTTTATTATATAATTTATCATTCATTCTCCCTTTATTCCACTCTAAATGGGGTCGGGACAACATATTATAAACATGTTGTAACGTGATTTGGCTGATTACTTTACGATCGGCCACCTGCCTGACGTATTACCTTAGTCGTGTTTTACGACACCGCGGCAAGAAATGAGGGTTTTATATACTCAGACGGATACCACACGGCGGATCCACTTACCTTAGTCTCCTTTTACGATACCTCGGTTAGACGGTGGTCTATTCTACTCAGCCGGTTACAACACGGCGGGTTAACTTACCTTAGTCGCATTTTACGACACCTCGGTAAGACATGAGGGTGGTTTATTTTACTCAGACGGATACCACACGGCGGGTATTTTAATTATTTAATTATGAATCATTTTCCGATCTTTATCTAAAAAAGTCATTCTCTCCGCAAAGTGACGCCTAATTATAAAAAATATTAATTGCTCATCTGACAGAATTTTATATTTTTTTAAGGAGTTGTTTGGGAATCAAGAAAACCATTACCAGGTGTGGGAAAATTCTTTGAATTAATGAAAAGATTGGGAAAAACTGTCCACTTCGTCTCCAACAACAGCCTGAGGACTAGAGAAGACTACGAATCAATGTTCAAAGCAGCTGAAATTGAAGAAGGTTTCGTAAGTAGTATTTTGATAACGATCCAATCTACTAGGTCCAAAAGTCCAATCTTTGAAGAGAAAATAAGACATACATAACTTTGTACAAAATTGGCCACCATGTAAGTCTATTAACCGCCTATATATCCGTACCAATATGTCAATGGCCATTTGACTATTTCTGCTGCAGGTGCTAGGTGGCTGGCCTCGATGCCAATTCTTTAATATGGAACAACATAACATCAGCATTTAGTCCATCCTCCATTCTAAAAACCTTCTCGTCTATCACGTACCATTGCATCTCTGATTACTCAAGACGGGAGTTTGTTTCCTTAATTAATCCTTTTAATTTTGAGAACCAATAATTTTTATTTACACAGGATCATCTAACGATACCTTCTACTGCAATTGCTGAGTACCTGAAGTCAATAAAATTCAATAAAACCATATATTGTGTGACGTGCCCTGAGACTATTGCAGTGCTGACATCACAAGGACTAAAATGCAAGGAAGGAGTAAGTGAACACTTGTTTCAATTATAACACAACACTAGTAATAAGTAACAATATACTCATTCCTGTTATTCTTCAACCAATAGACTTCCACTGTTAGACATAGATCTCTTTAGGGGTCTCTATACCACACGATCTTGTTCCGCTTTAATCCAGCGGCTCTTCGCGGGCTTTTTGAAGTCATCAGTCCATCAACCTTGTAGAGTATGTACGAACGCTTTGATTTTCGCTGCGGTGTCGCAATTTCAGCACATTTGTAACCCAACCACTACCGACACTTCCTCCTTAGCGAATTCACTTCAGCTTCGCGACACGTTGAGCTATAGGGGTAATTTGGGTACTTCTCGACCACGATATCGAAGCAGAAATAAGGAGATCTTCTGATTTGATCGCTTAGAGATCCAAGCATAGCTCTATCACATGTTGAGTGACTCTGAGCCTCTTATGAGGCCCATAATCAGCCAGACTAAAACCAAGTTTGAGCCTTATTATTATTAGCATATTAATGCTGTTATGTTTTCTTTCAGCCTGACGTCGGCACATATTACTACGGTGATTACATCCAATATCTCACCGATGATGAAGAAATCGGCGCTGTGGTTTTCGACAGCGACTTCCAAGTCAATCTTGCCAAACTGTACAAAGCTCTCGCGTACCTTAAGAGGCCTGATGTTATCCTTATCAACGGAGCTACTGATAGATATGTACCTTTACGGCCGGGAGTTTTATCTTTAGGTACTTTTAAAATAAAAATTAATATTCTGAAAGAAAAGGCTATCATCGATCTAAATGAGGCTTTATACTATCCATGTGGAGAATTTCACCCTTAAAAATAATTTCATGTTTATATTTGATATACATATTATTACTACAGGTACTGGCGTATTCAGTGACATAGTCAGCGAAGAATCAAAACGTACCCCAATATTATTGGGTAAGCCTGGCAAGATATTTGGCGAATTTGCAATGAAACGTGCAGCGGTATCAGACCCTAGTCGAGTGTTATTTATCGGTGATATGTAAGTTATACATATATGGAGTATATATATCGTTTTAACTTTTTAATGTGGAATTTTTAAGTACCGATATTCAACGCGGCTTCATTAAGAGACAATTGCAAGTAAAATGCCAATAAGTTGTTGAAAGAAACGCCAACGAATAAAAACTTTCTGAGTTCAGTATATATTTTAGATCGTATGCTTTTGCGCTATTTATCATTTTATCTAATTGCTTACATCTTAGAAAATATAATGTCCTTCTAGACGAAGTTGGAGATTTAATAATACGTTTATAACCTTTAACATAGCCTTTATATGTTATGTTTTATTAGTATTAGTCATTTTTGTATTAGTGAATGATAAATGTAAATAAAACCCTTTTAAGTTTTACTAAGGATATTAATCAGATCCTAACGCAGAAGTGGAACCGATAACTGGAAGAAGTGCGGTATTTCAAATACTTTAAAAGTTATCTTATGTTTAAAGCTGCTTAAATAAAATCATCAAATGCTGCTGTAAACAGTCGCATAATCCGTCGCATTCTTTTTTTAGTTTTCATCCTATACAAAAAATTATTTTGGTATAATCCCCGATAAAGTTTTATCTTCTTTTCGCGTATTTTTTAACTTTCGTTTTCAGATTTTTTTTTTTTATTTTAATGTTTATTTTCTTTCTTTTTGTTCTTTATCGCGGACTACAGCAAAATAATTTTATTATTACTTTTGTATGGATCTCCGCAAAGTAATATTTCATTCAAAATTCCCTTGTAAATGTATGCTTTTTTTTCCAGGATAGAGCAAGATGTTGGATTGGGTAAAGCAACAGGTTTCAAGACTCTTCTCGTGTTAACCAGTAAAACGAAAGATGAAATGATGTCGCATAAAACTTTAAAACCTGATTACTATGCGGATTCGTTAAATAGCCTAGTACCTATACTCTCTAAGTAGTTGAATATTAAAAATATTATAATTATAGTTCCTAATTATTTGCTACTTAATAAAACGCTCTTATTGCTTTTAAACGTTACCCAGGTACTGTTTAATAATACGTAAAATTTTACTTTCTTTAATTTCAGTTTTGTGTTGTTTTAAAAAACTTGTATCTTTTTTTATTTTGGTTAAAACGAATCTCTATATATTTCCTTTTAAAGTACTTATATATTTTTACTATCATGATTAAAGGACACTGAATAAAATATGAGCAATAGGTATATTTTATTATTATTATTTTTTATTTATTTACGTAAATAAAAATGTTAGAAAAAAACATTATTGGTAGAAAAAAGTATACAAAGGTCAACTTATCCCTATGACAGAGATTTGATTTGAGAAGTGAATATATACAAACCATAAATATACTATTATGTTTGTATTTCAAATCTGGACAAAGTAACTTATCGATGCGATTTTAGTTATAGGTATAGTTGTTATATTTGGGCTGAAGGCTTATAAACTTTTAGCTTTAAGGATGATTCACGCTACACCGTGCCGCGACCGGGCCGTGCCCCGTCCGGGGCACGGTCGAACATTATGGTATACTTTTGGTATGAAGTGATTCATGCCTAACCGTGCCCCGGCCGTGTCCCGGCCGGGCCCGGCCGGGGCACGGCGTTGAAATGTCGGTGGGTATTGTTTCCCGGCTCCGGCACGGTTCGGCCTCGACACATTGTAACATAAACATATGCGCCCGGGCGCCCGCAGAGCAGTCAACGTCAAATCTTAGTGAGTTTAGCAGCTTAACAGCAAAATGGACAATGCAAATTGTTTAGAATGTGTGTAATTTGCTCTGTGATTTACGACATGAGCCATCCTAAGTATTTAGATAACAAATAAAATAATTTCCAATACTTCTTCATCGATGGCAATTGCAATAGCTGCTAATTCAAATTGTGAAACTGCATATTTATTTAGGCGTCAAGTCTATCGATAGATGAAATCACTTGCTGACAAAAGCTACTTAACATAGATATAAGTCGTGCAAATAATAAACCCAAACAGCCCGGTGTAACATGAATGACTGGCACGGCCGGCGCACGGTGGCCGTGCCCCGGACGGGGCACGGCCCGGTCGCGGCACGGTGTAGCGTGAATCATCCTTTATAGTGATCTCTACGAAAATAAAGTCACAAGCAGATGCTAGTATAGTATAGGTATTGCAAAATATGCGAGGTTTTAGAATAAATATACTTATTTATTATTCTTTCAATATGACCAATTATCGGTTTGCTTTAATACATTGTGGTGCTTGTAAAATTTATGGTGTGATACAATAAAATTTAATTTGAAAAAAATATGTTTCATTCCAATCCATACTAATATTGTAAATTTGAAAGTCTGTCCGTATATTCTGTCGGTTTGTCTGTTACGCTATCGTGCTTTCCCCACGATGTTTTACCTTTACCAAAAAGAGTCTGATAAACTACAAATATCAATTAGACTCATAAGTTTAAATAGCAATTTTTTAATTAATGTATAGAAACCGGCTATACTCACGTGTTATTTTATCGGATGAGCCCGACTAGTACTTTTTCTAACCCTTATTTTTAATGAAAAAAATTACATAATGATTAATAATAAAACATATATATTTTTTCATTTAATTTTTTTTTGCAGCGCTTGGACCGCTTACAACTAACGGCTGTTTTAAGGTCGTCTGCAAAACTTGTTCTTTAAATCATCAAGGTCAAAGCTATGGCATTTCACAGCGCGAATAATCGATGTGATGTTTGATTCCATTGTACAAAGTAAATTATGTAATATATATTTTTTTATCATATTTTTGAATTTAAACTTTCGTGAGTAGCGTATAAGTTTATGTAAAGAAAGCGGCTATACACACGTCTTATTATATCGCGTTAGCCCGATTAGTTTCAAGTCCATCCGGCGTCCTTATTCATGAGCTCATGTAGGAAACAAAACCGTATTTATACCTTATAAATGCAGGATTAGTTACCGCATGTATTACAAAACATCGCCACCAACAACACACTAAACTCATTCACTACGACAATATCAACGATTGTTCGCCCCCTAACCGAGATAACATCATCGAGAAATATGCTCCGCGACAAAATTACAAAGCAACATTTTTTAGTCTGCGAAAATTCAAAATCCCTGAAAAAAAATGTCTATAACGGTACTTGTACCTAGGTACCGAAAGTTAACCGTCTTACATTTGACATGACCTTATGACATATATATACACTGTGGTTCAACCATAGAGTTATTACAGGGGAGCCATAGACAATCCTGTAACAAAAAATAAGAGAGGAAAGACAAAACCCATATAATCATCTTTTTCTAATCACACATGAAAAAGAGAAATAGATAATAATTCTCCGTTTTTTCCCTTTATTTTCTATGGAAACATTTTATAATGGCTCCCCTACTATCATAACCAAAAAGCGCTTTAATTGCTTTTGTAGCAATTACAAAGCTACTTTCTGACGCAATACTAAGAAAGCGTTGCTTTAAACAATGACGTCATACACACATAATAAAACCGGCGGGCAATGGAAACTATAAAATCAAGCACTCGATAAAATTTAGTTGGAATTTGAGGCTTATTACTAGACAAATAAAGTTCAATAGATAAAAGTGTGTAGACATATATTTATGTTCGAATCGACTCGGACGTAGTGTCTACGCACGCCAGTTAATGAGTGCACGTGTTTTTTCGCACGATATTTTAGTAAATCGATATCGTTATAGATATGGAACCGGTGAATTTAATGGAATTAAATGAAACAGAGTTTAAGGAGTTCTTGGATTCCTTCGATCATGTGTTCTCGGATTGCGATGGTGAGTTTGCGCAGTGGTCGCGTCAATTTTTTTCAATGGATTTTTCAGTCTGAAGGCCGAGGTCGCTAATTCGTGACTACATGTAGTGTGACAACGCTCTTATCGTGTGTCAAATTAGATATATTCGTTAATATAATATTCATTCATTCATTCTCCTGTCGTTATCCCACTCGAAGTGGAGTCGACATATTATGTTATAAGCACGTTGTCACATGGTTTGGCTATGTATTTTACAACCGGCCGCCTGCCTGAAGTCGACTTACCTATTTGACGATACCTTAGTAAGAAAAAGGGTGGTGTATTCTATTCAACCGGATACCACACGTTGGGTCAACTTACACATCGTTAAAAATGAAGGTGGTCTATTCTATTTAGCCGGATGCCACACGGCAGAATATAATATATGAAACTAAATATTTTTATTTTGTAATGATAATCGATCACTAAAAAATTCTTTTTTTTTTTATTGAAATTACACTTTTTTATAACTTAAAATTTGCAGAATTTCATTGTAAAAAAGTAATGCCAGATTTATATAGATACTCGCTTTTACCCGCAACTTCGCGTTGACTGTTGTTATAGATTCATAATAGATGGCGCTTTTCAATATCATTCTGTACAATTAACAGGATTTCTATAGCCTATATGTTAGCCCGATGTATAAGGAATAATTGTGCCAAATTTCATCGATATTGGTTCAGTGGATTCACCGTGAAAGAGTAACAAACCATAAAATAATAGATCCATACTCACAAAATTTTCGCATTTATAATACTAGTAGGATTAGCAGGATAATTTGCATTTTTTTTAATCTATGAAATGTTATTTGTAGGAAGCACAATATGTTCTAATACCTTCCTTATACATGCTTGATTAGTGCTCGCTCGTACCACAAACAACCAAAATCCATCCATATTCTTGAGGAAGAAGGCCAGTCTAAAATGTGACTCACAATAAAGAGAAATAAAAAAATGCCTGCAAAGAAAAAAAATGGTGGTCTGTCTCTTTTTTGTATATGTGATTAGACAAAGACGAATTATACAAGTATCATCTCTGTATTTATTTATTGTCTCTTGTCACTTACAGGCCTTCATATGCCTACTCAAAGTATAATAACTCTATGCCAAAATAACACTACAGAAGCAATGGTTATGGGTCAAAACACAAAATTACGATGCGGCGTCGCATCATATAAAATAGTGACGCGAATCGCTGCTATGCGATTGCGTGGAACTATGTCTTCTTTCCACGTTTCGGGATACGTGTGGTATCCGGCTGAGTAGAATAGACCACCCTCATTTCTTATCGAAGTGTCGTAAACGACGACTAAGGTAAGTTGACCCACCGAGTGGTATCCAGTTGAATAAAATAGACCTCTCTCCTTTCACCGAAATGTCGCAAAATATGATTACGGTAAGTTGACGTTAGGCAGGCGGCTGGTCGTAGCCAAATCATGTGACAACACGTTTATATCATGTTGGGCTAACCCCACTTAGAGAGGGATAAGGGCAGGAGGATGATGATTATATATCAGAAGATATTGAAGCAAAAAAAAAATGTCGACAGAGTACAACACTGGCCGAAAATGACTCTTTTTTTCCAATTGACTTGTGCTGCTAGCCCTAATGGCTTTGACAGCGTCACCGAAAAGACGGGCGAGCGCAGCAGCTTCGTCGAGTAAAATTGGTAAGACTGAGTGCATTGACGCACTCGCAACTTCCTGGGAGCGTAGCCTTAAGGGTGTCTCCTGCGAGACCGAGCCTCGGCTTAAAGAGACGCGTTTTGTATGACTATATCTCACCTTTGAAAATGACCGAAGCGTTTTTGGTGCAATAGAATCAACGCCTATCGGCTACCAGTTTATAAATTATTTATACAAACAAACAAACAAACAAACTCTTCAGCTTTACACACACGATCGTCCGTCCCCAAAGTAAGTAACTTAATACTTGTGTTATGGGTGACTGACAACTGGTGAATATATACTTATATAATTTTAAATACATACTTAAATACAAATATACACCCAGGCTCAAAGACCAACAAATTCATTTATAGAAAATGTTGGCCCTCGTCGGGAATCGAACCCGCGACCCGCGGAGCTGAAGGCAGGGTCACTACCCACTGCGCCAACGGGCCAGTCAATGTTCAATGTCAATGTCAATTTATACCTACCTTATAACCTAATAGATCATTTCTGTTCCTGGGAATCTTTATTTAATATAAGGATAGATAGTATTATAAAATAGTATAAAATACCGCTGAATTAAAATGATTTTAAAAGAACCAGAGTCCAGCTGTATTCATTGGTTTAAAAATCTAATTGTAAATGTCCATCAATTTCAGATTTGAAAACTCGGTTTAAAAATTCAACGAATCGGTATAAATCGGTTTTTTAGTTGAAAATGTTCATTGCTTTTGAATTTGAAGTCCAGCTATGATTTGCGTTTTGAAATCCAACTGTTTTAAAAACGATTTTAATAATTTTAAAATTACATTTAATAAGAACATTCAAATAATTGTCCTATTTGATAAGTAGGAAATAAGCACAATTTTGTTTCATAAAAATTATATCTTTTTTTCCTCATAATATTTGACATTTTGATACTACTGTAGCCCAAACTTATATACCTACGCGCATATGTGCAAAAATATTTAATTTCCAATTATTCTGTACATTTTGTAAAATTAAGATTGCAATAAAAGTAAAATCTCAGTGTAGATTAAACCCTAAAACCATGTTTGCAGCTGCCAAACTCAAGGATTACTTAAAGTGACTATAAAGGTTTTAATATATGTATTTCTGTATGTGTATAAGAACTGTATTTACATTATATTCAGACGTTTCTACAGTACCAGAAATTCGTCATAGCACAGCGAGGTCAAATTTAGTTTGTAATAGTAATATGAATTAGTGATTTTATTCTATTCTTAAATAGGAATATAAAACCAGTTCTGGAGTTTTATATTTGACATACGCGGAAATGTGCGAATATTGCTGTGTCGTTAAATTTAGTAAAATAATATCCCGTTAGCGATTAGGAATAACATTTTGATGATTTTGCGCTTTTGGAAGAAAGTATCTCACGTAAATAAGAATATCTTGTTTTCTTTAATAGGAATGAGATTAGAAAATGATTTAAAAAGAAATTATGAATAATATTAAGTGTATTTTAAACGTTTGCAAAGTCGCGAATACAACTAATATTTTGATTGAAAGTTAAATAAGTTAAAGCTAACGAAATTGCGGATACTGCTGATTTTCTCATATGTAATTTTTTCTGCACAAAAAACATATTTTTTAAGCTAATTTATGCATTTCTATTTCCTTATACATACAGAGATAATATAAATTTCAATTGTCTTAAACATTTGAAAGAGAATTACGAATAAATTACATACATATCCGTTGATATATTAACTTTTCATCAATAACTGCGCATTACTACATTATCCGATGTCACGCAAGGAGAGTAAGATATCACTCAGCAACAGAGTGACACTCTATAAAACTTTTATAACATCAATAATGTCTCATTCGAGCGTCGCGTGTTAAGTTTCATTGCTTACACTTTAAAGGCTGCAGAACCGATTGATCTGGACAGTCTCTGGTTGCCCAAGGTTCATATAAATATAAATATAAATATATGGGACACTTACACACACGGTCGTCCGTCCCTAAAGTAACTTAATACTTGTGTTATGGGTGACAAATAACTGGTGAATATATACTTATATATTGTTTAAATACATACTTAAATACAAATATACACCCAGGCTCAAAGACCAGCAAATTAATTTATAGAAAATGTTAGCCCTCGGCGGGAATCGAACCCGCGGAGCTGAAGGCAGGGTCACTACCCACGGCGCCAAGGGGTCAGTCATGTGTTTTGTCAGACGTTTTGTGATTTCAGCGAAATAACACAATACTGCGTCACAAGAACGCTTTCAAAAACTAACGCAGCTACCATTGTCTGCTTTTAATTGGATGTATACCTATATTATCAACATTTTTTTTATTATTATTGCGTAATAGGCGAGCGCTTGACTGCAATCATGCCTGATGGTAAGCGATGATGCAGTCTAAGATGAAGCGCGCTTGCCTAGAAGATTCCTATTCACGTTAGCTTTAAAGATATATATTAAATGAACCGGGAAAGATAGATGCCGGGAGAGAATTCCATTCCCTTGCTGTGCGCATTAAGAAAGAGGACGCAAAGCGCTCCGTGCGCCTACGTGGGAGGTCAATGACGTAAGGGTGGAACTTCTCCCGATGCCTTGCGGTGCGATGATAGAAAGGCGATGGAGGAACTAGGTTGTGGAGTACCTCAGCACACTCTCCGAAATATATCCTGTAGAAGACCGAAAGACAGGCAACTTACCTTTTAAGTAGAATATTATTACGATGTTCTCGATTAGGCTTGCGAATGACTAAACTATTCCATGTACCTTTCTCTAAAACTAAATATGCTGGAAATACTGTAATACACCACACCTCTATGATTTTGGTTGGTTGATGAAATTTGGCACAATCATTCTTTATACACCGGTATAACATATAGGCTATAGAAGTCCTGTTAATAGTCAGTTAATAGTAAAAAAAAACCTTATAAATAGTCCCGAGTGTTTCATATAAAAGCAATATTGCTAACTTTTTACGTAAGGCGCTTTTATCATACTAGAGCAATATTAAAACTTAGTGGACTATTATAGTGTCGGGGAATATTTAAATTATAGAAATGCGTGGATTTAATAATACTCTATTACTTTTCACTTGCCTAGAAAATCCTTTATAAAATGTCACTAGCTATAAAAACAATATCAAAAGTAAAACTACTGAATAATTTATAGAATTAGGCGTTTCTTTCCGGGGATCCATAATACAAAAGTAATAATAAAATTATTTTGTTATACGTAATTCGCGATGAAGTAAAATAGAAAACATATGTAGCAAAATAATATTATTATTACTTTTTTTAAACTACTGAGTTTCTTGTCGGCTCTTTTCTTAAGAAGTAATTTTGCAGACCAACAGTACAGTCACACAAAGTATAGTTAATTTTGACTATTTTGCTATACAAAAGTAATGAGATTATTATTTTGCCATAATCCGCGATATAAGAAAATATATGTAATGCTAAATGTACTATTATATTATAGAGTGTACTATAATAGTACATTTAGCATTACATATATTTTCTTTTATCGCGGATTATAGCAAAATAATATTCTCATTACTTTTGTATTATGGACCGCAAAGTAACGCCTTATTCTATAAATTATTATTTTGCTATAATTCACGGTCAACCATTTCTTCTGTAATATTATAGCATACCCTATCTAATCTCCCTATCTAAAGTGTCAATGAATCATATAATACTAAATCACATACTGACTAGGCAGATATGGCTCTTATAAGCCGTGATAACCCATTATTAACGATTAAACCGTAAGTCTCTTTCTAGGGATCACGGGTTCGAACCACAGGTAAGCACCAATGAGTTTTTCTGTTAAATTTATGTGTCTAATTGATAATTGCAATTTATCACACGCTTTTCTAGCGTAGCGTAGCGTTCATATCTCTAAAGAATTCCAAGGATATGTGTAACCTACCAATCCGCATTGGAGCGGCGTGGTAGGTAGCTCCAACCCTTTTATTCAAAAAGACGGAGAGAGGAGGACTATGCCCAGCAGTGGGATAGTAACAGGCCTATAAAAAACTGACCTGGTGCCAAAGATCACATAACCAGCTATCACCAAGAATATTTATGCTAATTATTATAGTACTAATTATATTAAGCTTAAGAGTATGTTTGTTTGATTGTTTGAACGCGCTTATCTCAGGAACTACAGCACCGATTTGAAAAATTCTTTCAGTGTAAGATAGTCCATTTAACGAGGAAGGCTATATATAACATCACGCTAACATAAATAGGAGAGGAGCAGCAATAATAAATAGTACGAAAATGGGAAAACTTAAAGCTTTCCTTGCGTGCGCTGAGTAAACGGTAAAAGTTATTTAAAAATCATGTATCACAAAATTGTACCCCTCTAAAAGTTTTAAATAAAAATCCGCGACAGCATGTCTCTAGTAAAGGTTTACCCACTTTGACCATTTTTATGGTAATCAAATGACTGTATTACGGTTTAAACTTTCCACGCTGGCGAAGCCGCTGGCGATTGCTAGTTATATATAAAAAAAATTGTTAGAGTATTATATATAAAGAACGATTGAAATTTTGCGTCTCTATAATTTAGTAATTTAAGTAACATAATATAATATTGTTTTAGGTGTTATCTGGGAAACGAAAAAACCCTTTCCAGGAGTAGGAAAATTCTTTGAACTTATAAAAAAAATGGGGAAGACCGTTCACTTCGTATCCAACAACAGTCTGAGAACACAAGAAGACTATGAATCTATGTTCAAAGCGGCAGGAATCGAAAGGGGTGTTGTAAGTAATATTTTTAAAAGAATCCAAAGCTACCACTAAAGCTACTTGATCTGAAAGTTCCATAAGTTAAGTTTAAACCAAGCAGAAAAAGCTTAAATCTGCTTCGTAAATGAATATCGTGACAGTTTATTTTATACTACCTGTATCAGCTTCGCACGCATGGAAATCCCGAATTGAAATGTTGAATTTGTTTGTATTTTAATCATATTGTTAGAAATTAAGTGTAAATTCAAGTTAAAATGATTAATAAAAAAAATACGTTCAGGAAATCACGACGGGCACCTTACTGTGCACCAACACTTTTCACTACAAAATTTAACGACAGTTTGTTTCTACCACCAGTTCGGAGCACTGCTCCACTTGACTGACGCCATATCAAATTTAAATCAAAGATTTTTTACTAGATAATTCATAGAAGTAGGCGTTACTTTGCGGAGATCCATAATACAAACGTAATTATAAAATTATTTTGCTATAATCCGCAATAAAGTAAAATAGAAAATATATATATAATGCTAAATGTAGAATGGACAATCCGTTTTCATACCTGACACATACAGGATTCGTAAAAACACATGCACAAACCTCCACCACCACCACTATACACAAGCACTACACACGTTCACTATCACAAACTCAATAATCGTTTCGCCCCGCAACCGAAGCATTACAAGGAGATAGACTCCACGACAAAATCGCATAGGGAAGCTTTTGAGTTGAGCTTAACTTCATCGTGGATTATAGCAAATATTTCAAAAGATAAATAAGAGAAGATTCCTAAGATTGGTAATACAAAAACAATTTTCGCCTTGTATTTTATTTTCTATACCACCATAGATTTATTTCAGTAATATGATAGAATAGGATGAGAATAATACAATTGATTGATTGGTCTAATCTGGGACTATTGAAGCATTCTATAGAATGAACGCACATTATGGTTGCGAAAATATTACTATTTTTACGTTCTTTGTATTCACTGATTATTAATAACATTAGGGCGAACTCTTTGAACTAACAAATATACAATATATGATATAATTTCAGAACAAAGAAGATGGAGCAATCTTTTCCGATTGTAAATGTTCTCTACATATAATTTAGATGAAATATTGAAAGATCTTCTCATTTATGCTTTTGTAAACCTATAATTTTATTTATTTTTCTTACTTTGTGGCGTGCCCGTGGCTTTGACCGCGTAGAAATTAGTGTACGAGTATAACAAAGTTTTCCCGCGTAACTCCCGTGGGAAAGTAACCTATATGTTGGTACACAACCTCTTCTTTCTTTCAGTTCTGCTAAAATCGGTTTATGTATTCGGGCGAATGGACCATTAACTTAATCTTCCATATAAATTGCACCATCTTGTAATAATAACCGTACAAATGTCCGTTCAGTAGATTTTGAGGAAATCATTTAGTGTGGTTTTGTAATATATATAAATGTTATGGTGCGTACAGACCACCCGAGGCGTGCGTTGCGAATGGTTCGTCTCGCATGCCTCGAGCTATGTACATACGCGTCATACGATCGTTGCGAACGCTGTCTCAGTGCGAGCTGTGCGCTCCGTGTAGACTAACGTTTTGTTTGCGTTGCACACTCATGAGTCATGGAGTCCATGTATTTCCATAATGTAATCGGTTCATAAAACATCGTTTTGTTCACTGCCGTCTTCTCTTTTTTGTAATATTTTATCAATAAATATATAGGCTTCAGCTGCAATTTGAACGATTCACCTTGGCAGAGCCACTTTTCTACTGACGAATACCATGTATGTTTGTTTATGTGCTCATCTTGAGCATGTATCATTCGGGATGCATGTATGTACCGGCGTATGCCTCAGGCATGCGTGACGAACTATTCGCGACGCACGCCTCGCAATGTCTGTACGTGGCCTTAAACGTATACTTATATATATATTTTTAATCTTGTAATTTTATATGCTGCTTTACATTTTCACAGGATAATCTTACAATACCTTCAACGGCAGTTGCAGAGTACTTAAAATCAGTAAACTTCAACAAAACTGTATATTGCATAACATGCCCCCAGACTATTGCAGTGCTGAAATCCCAAGGATTCAAATGTAAAGAAGGGGTAAGAGACATTTACAATGAAGATAGAATATTACATTAAGAGAACCTTCATCATGCTCCTGCTCTTATCCCACTTTAGGTGGCATTGGCCACGGTCGGTAAGAAAGAGGGTTGTCTATTCTACTCAAGCGGATAGCACACAGTGGATCAATTTACCTTAGTCGTCTTTACGATACCTCGGTAAGAAATGAGGGTGATCTATTTTACTCAGCCGGATACCACACATCGGGTCGGCAGGCGGTTGGTCGTAAAATACGTAGCCAAATCGTGTGACAACAAATTGTGCCGACACCACTTAGAGCGGGATAAGGGCAGGAAGATGTATTAGAATATTAACGCCTTTCTACCCTTCTTTTAGCCAGATGTAGGCACATATTACTACGGCGATTACATCCAGTATCTGACCGATGATGAAGAAATCGGCGCTGTAGTTTTCGACAGTGATTTCCAGATAAATCTACCCAAATTGTATAAAGCTCTTACCTACCTAAAAAGGCCTGATGTTCTTTTCATCAACGGAGCTACCGACAGATATGCACCTATACGCCCGGGAGAATTGTCTTTAGGTATACATATATTTGTTTCTTCTATTAATATGCTTATAGAAAAAATCATACTTTTAAAACTAATAACGTGCCGATTGGTCTCCTTGTTAAAACAATTTTATATAAAGACTAATTGACCTGACGTTATACTGTCTTAACTATTTATGTAAAAAAGTTCTATTGTTTTGAATTTATTTAATTGTATAACGTTCCACTAAAATTTTAATGTTTTGTCTTTCATAAGAACCAATAATTGACTCAAATTAGGTTTGAAAACGGATTGTCCACTCTACATTTAGCATTATATATATTTTCTTTTTTACTTCATCGCGGATTATAGCAAAATAATTTTATTATTACTTTTGTATTATAGATCTCCGCAAAGTAACGCCTAATTCTATAACTTTTCCGGCAAGTTTTGTTTTGCAATATAAAATATTTCTAGGGAATTTCTAGTATATGAAGAAGTCCAAAAAATGTTAGGGGTAGACAACCCTTATCACTTAGGGGTATGAAAAATAGATATCCGATTCTCCGACCTACTGAATATGCATATAAAATGTCATAAAAATCAATCAAGCCGTTTTGGAGGAATATGGAGTACATTGCGACACGAGAATTTTGTTCATTGATAATTAAAGATAATTGATACTCATAGTATTATTGCAGGCCCTGGCGTATTTAGTGATGTAGTTAACGAACAATCTAAAAGAACACCAATAATACTGGGCAAGCCCGGGAAGATGTTCGGCGAATTTGCAATGAAACGTGCGAAGGTGTCTGATGTTAGTCGAGTGCTGTTCATGGGTGATATGTAAGTAATAAATTGGGATATTGCCTTTTATTTTGGTGAACATTAATTATTAGAGATGTGCTAGACAATTTTCAAATTTTCAGTTACTGTTAGCCTTCTAACAGTACAGTTGACGATTCAAAAGCACTTGTTTAGAAGTTTATTTGAATGAAAAATATTTTGAATTTGAATCTAATCTTTGACACCTTCATTAACTGTACAGGCAATACAGGTTGAATTAACTTGCCGAATTCAGTAAATACAACAGTATCGCCAGCTACAGCGCTATCAATCGATCCATTGATTGCTTAAATGTTATAGTTAAAAATATCCACTGGACGTAGGTTTTGGAAGTATAAATTTGCTATTGTTACATAGATCTCATTTTTATTACGTTAATTCTATCATTTCGATTCAGAGACATCAGATCTATGACTAAGACAGAATTAAAACCAGCAAAAGTAGGTAAAAAAGTGTTACTTCTGTGAAACATATAGTATCTACCTTGAAGTCCTTAAATGCAGCTATATCCAATCTTAAAGTCCATCTGATTCTTCATATTATATATATGTAACAAGCTGCTAAGAGATGGCGCTACTGCGATGCCAGCCAGCCAATGAGAGTGCACTAATGCGATGCCAGTTAGCCAATAAAATACAGCCGTGTTGTCACATCCTTTCACTACCTTCTCCTTCTTAAGTCGTGGGCTCACTGCTGAGCATCGTAATGGTCCCGATCCCGTCAATCCGTCAATTATAAATAAGCTGGCGCGACATTTTCGGGTCACCAGTTAGTGTTTAGTCTGATGTCCTGATGTCCCATCCATCTTTTTGGGCTCCGATCCATGGATCTCTTGCCGTCTCCTTTCCTAGTGACTATGAGTATCTCAAGGTTATTGCTGAATTTTCTAGCAATATGTATTCTCCGAAGACATTCATTCTATATTATTTCTCGCGCTTAACATGAGCGTTGATAGCCAATATTTTGTGTCATTTTAGTACCGCCTTTTTTTGGCGTAACCTTGTCTTTATTCTCAAAAATTACCCCTAAAACTCAATTGTTTCGAATCCGTTTTCAAGTTTTATTCCAGCTTTTCTGAATTATAAGGTTTTTTTTCAGGATAGAGCAAGATGTCGGATTAGGCAAAGCGACAGGCTTCAAAACCCTTCTCATCTTAAGCAACAAAACAAAAGAGGAGATGATGGCGCATGAAACTTTAAGACCAGATTACTATGCGGATTCGTTAAATAGCTTATTACCTTTGCTCTCTAAGTAGTTAAATATTTTTGTTTCTAGTAATATTTGCTTAATGAAATGTTTCTTCACATTTTAAATGCTGAATATGAGACAATATGCATTAATTGTAATAGATAAATTTATTGTATGTATGAATTAAAATTCATGGATCTGTTTTATGTTATTTCCCCTTCTTCCAGGGCTGTAATAAAGCATTGATCTCCAGTATAATATTACTAGCTTTTAGCCTCAACTTCGTTTGCGTGGACTGTTGTCATGTAATAGGTTTATGATGGCCCTTTTCACTGTCATCCAATTCCTGTAGGATTAACAGGATTTCTATAGCCTATATGTTAACCCTATACTAAGTAGAGTTTATCTCCTGATGATTCGGTTGCGGTGTGAAACGATCGTTGTGTTTGTGATAGTGAACATGTGTAGTGCTTGTGTATTGTGGTGGCGGTGGTCGAGGTTTGTACATGTATCGGGTATGAACACGGATAGTGATATACATTTAGCTTTATATATATTTTCTATTTACGTTATCGCGGATTACAGCAAATTAATTTTACTATTACTTTTGTATTCTGGATCTCCGCAAACTATAGCCTAATTCTATGAATAACAAGAGTTGAAATATAAATAGCAAACTGTTACTAATGCGTGATAAATAAATTGTTAAATAAACTTCTTTTTTCCTGAAAACTAATATAAAACATAGCACCACATCAACCTTTCGCGAGAAACATCTCCGCACCACCTCGCTGATCCGATAAAATGTAACCCAATTTTCGCAATTTCCCCGCCCCCAATAAATCCACGTCACAGTTTAGGAATTTTGTTTGCTTCACCTGATCTCGGATGAAATATTTAGTGGGTTTTACCTTGGGATTGGTTTTAAGTCGCAGGTAATTTATTGAAAAGCGATTTTTAGGAATATCGCCGTGTGGTATCCTGCTGAGTAGAATAGACAACTCTCATTCGTAAAAGGCGACTAAGGTAAGTTGACATGCCGTGTGGTATCCGGCTGTATATAATACAGCATCCGGCTGTATAGAATGGACTGTTCTCATTTCTTACCGAGGTGTCGCAATAGGCGGCTAAGGTAAGTTGACCCGCCGTATGGTATCTTACTGAATAGAATATCCAACCCTCATTCGTAAAAGGCGACTAAGTTAAGTTGGCCTGCCGCGAAGTATCCAGCTAGCTAGCTACTAGCTAGCTAGTATACCCTCATTTGTTACAGAGGTTTCGTAAAACGCGACTAAGGTAAGTTGAGCCGCTGCGTGGTATCCGGCTGAGTAAAATAGACCACCCTCTTTTCTTTTTGAGGTGTTGTTAAAGGCTACTAAGGTAAAGTAACGTCAGGCAGGCGGCTGGTCGTAAAATAACTAGCCAATCATGTATCAACATGCCGACCCCACTTAGAGTGGGATAATGGCAGGAGAATAATGAATGATGACTCACGGATGAACAAAGATGATAGTGAATTATCGAATTGACACTGGGTCTTAAGAAAGGCGGATGGAACCCACTTAGGGTGGGATAAGGGCAGAAGAATGATGATTCACGGATAAGTAGCGATGATTGCGAATTACCGAATAGACGCTGAATCTTAAGAAAGGCGGATGGACCCCACTTAGAGTGGAATAAAGGCAGGAGAATAATGATAATGCGATTTTTATTATGGATGGATATATTAATAATTTAATTTGTGAACAGAAACTTTATAAAGTCTAGTAACCATACTCCAACCTCTAACACTAATACCAAAAATTGGTCTATAGTTGGAATGTAGGAAACGCAATAAAAGTTCAGGAATTTTATAGAAAGCACAAACACGTTACGATCTCGTCTTAAGAAATACCAACTGGACGTAAATAACGTTGTACCCACGTTAAAGGAAAATAAAAAAGGAAAAGATTTAAGACGGGACTTCGGCCAGAAGTTTCACATACTTTAGGAAGCGGGCGGTGTAAACAAGGTACTAAAATTTGGTATGGTGTGGGAATTGTTAGAAAGTCTTGAAGAAATATAAAAGGTCTTTTTAATCGCTGCGGATGCGGTATCCGGCTGAATAGAATAGTACCGCCCTCTTTTCTTACTGAGGTGTCGTAAAGGCGACTAATGTAAGTCGACCCGCCGTGTGGTATCCGGCTGAGTAGAACAGACCACCCTCATTTCTTACCGAGATGTCGTAAAAGGCGACTAAGGTAAGTTGACTCAATGTGTGGTATCCGGTTAAGTAGAATAGGCCGCCCTCTTTCTTATCGAGGAATCGTAAAATACGACTAAGATAAGTTGACATCAGGCAGGCGGCCGGTCGTAAAATACTTAGCCAAATCATGTGACAACATGCTTATAACATGTTGTGCCGACCCCACTTAAAGTGGGATAAGGTCAGGAAGAAGATCTCCTAGCTTCAAGAACCTTATAATATAACAAAGACAAGATACACGGAAAATTCAAATTCAATATATTCTTTATAATCTACGATAGCCCAGCGGTAACAGCGTGCGACTCTTTCGAGGAGGTCACGGGTTCAAACCTGGGCAGACACCGACGAGTTTCTCTATTAAAACTTATGTGTCTAATTGATAATTGCAATTTATCACACGCTTTTCGGTGATGGAAAACATCGTGTAAAAAGCTGCGTATCTCTTAAGAATTCTGGAAATATGCGTAACCTATCCGCATTGGAGCAGCATTGTGGGTCATAACTCCAAATTTTCTCTCCAAAAACGTAGAGAAAAGGCCTATTCCCAGCAGTGGAAGAGTACTTTACATACTATATTCTTTATTTAAATAAACTTGTAAACAAGTGCTTTGAATCACCAACTCTACTACTGGTTCGGAAAGCTGTTCCTATCGAGAAGAGCCAGCAGAAACTCGGCGTTTGCCCTTTTAAAAACATAGCAGCTTATATATACATATATATGTTGTAATTTTAAAGTTTCTTTTATAAGTACCAATTTGTCGTCATAAAATCGTGCAAAATTCTAATGAAATTGAAGTTTCAATTTTAATGTTCAAACAGTGAAATTTCTGATTACATTGCCAATTAGAAATTTATTGTTTAAGTTTCCAAAAAGCGTTGAAGTTTCTTTTGTTCAGTTGTGACTTGGGAAATTTAAATTTGCTTAAGGTAGATGAGAGTTTTTGTACAGTTTCAATTAAATAAAAAATTCTAGGGAATTTGTCGTTTTGAATTTTCATGCTTGCACAAACGCTTTTTAATATACTTAGTAAAACGCACATTTCTGTAAGTTCAGAGCAAGTCCGGACTAAGTAATACTACAGTATTGCAAAACCAATACAGACAAACTTTTCCGTGGTGAAATAGACAAAATTACTATAAAATCATAAATTGAACTGCAAATTCAAAAAATTGCTTCTACCGAGAAGAGTACGCATGTAATTAACCAGCGGTTGCTCTTTTCAAAATATAATTCTTAGTTTAACTAACTGTATTTAACTTAGTTTAACTGAAAGTGTAACTAGTTTAGCCGTGTAGTATCTGAGTGACTTTGGGTGGCTGAGTAGAATAGACCACCCTCTTTCTTACCGAGGTGTCGTAAAAGGCAACTAAGGTAAGTCAACCCCCCGTGTGGTATTCGGCTGAGTAGAATATACCACCCTCATTTCTTATCGAGGTGTCCTAAAAGGCTACTAAGGTAAGTAGACCCGCCGTGTGGTATTCTGCTGAGTAGAATAGACCACCCTCTTTTTTCCGAGTTATCGTAAAATACGACTATGGTAAATTAACGTCAGACAGGCGGCCGGTCGTAAAATATGTATCCAAATCATGTGACAACATGTTGTTTTGACCCCACTTGGATTGGGATAAGGGCAGGAGAATAATAAAATAAATAAAATATTCTAATATTCCTTCTTTCTTAAGAAAAAAGACTGTAAAATACATAATTGAAGATATTTAAATATTTTAACTGACGCGAATGAAGTCACGCACACTCTTAGGTACTTAAAGTTCAAAAAAATATCTCCCACAAGGGAGCAATACTTTTACAAATTTAAATTTACCGAGTAATAGTTAATTCATAGCCTTCTGGCAACTTACGAAAGAATTTCTAATTTTTAATGTAATTAAAGAACTCACTGGTTAAACACGTTAACGTTAAATTTACTAGTATTCTATACAAAATTGAAATAATGTTTATTTAAAAAATCGTTTGTTTTGTTTGCGCCAACTTCAGCGTTAAAATACGTTTTTAACTACGGTGTAAAAGGTTTAATATTTAAAGTAAAGTTACGACCTGATATAATCCCAGTGCTGGGCATAGGCCTTCTCTATCCGTTTCTGGAGCAAAGGGTTGGAGCTACCCCGGTGTATAAGGTTTAATCTTTATTGTAAAGTAAAGACCTATTAGTATCCCACTGATAGGCATAGATCTCTTAACTCCGTTTCTGGAGAGAAGGATGAGTTAAGACCTACCACGCTGCTCCAATGCGGATTGGTAGGTTACACATATCCCCAGAATTCTCTATAGATATGCAGGTTTGCTCACGATGTTTTCTCTTAGGGAAAAGCGTGTGATAAATTCCAATTATCAATTAGACACAAGTTTTTAACAGAAAAACTCATTAGTGTCTATCCGGTGTTTGAAATCGCGACCCCCCTCAAAAGAGTTATCAAAGTTCTTAAATCTTTGATTTAATTGAATTCAAGTGCAATTACAATCGATTAACTTATAACCATCAATCAAATTGTACTTATTTTTTGTTGCAAAGATTTTCGAGTTTCTTGCTGGTTCTTCTCGGTAGAAGCGAACTTCCGAATCAGTGGAAGCTTCTTTAAAAACATTTGACGATTCAAAAGTACTGAAAACAGTCTTGAATAAAGAATATTTTGAATTTGAATCAATTAGTTCGCCCGCACTGCAGCAATTCAATAAAATAAAACCGCCGCCTCATACCATACGAAATGCCGCAACAATTTAATAAGGCCCTGACAAATGGACGGGCTGAAGTAATATATTAGCAGGTCCGTGACGGCTAATCTATTGGTCCACAGCTCGTTAGTTCGGAATACAGCGCCACGTATCCGTTTAATGTTAACCTGAACAATTTGTCTCCTAAATACAGGCATTATCTATGCCTATCTTGTTTAACCTTGTATATTCCAGCCATTTATCCTGACTGCTCATTATCTCATACAACAGAAAACCACTCACCGGTAAACAAATCGTTACAAATCAAATTACCTAAGCCGCCTTTTACGATACCTCGATAAGAAATGAGGGTGGTCTGTTCTACTTAGCCGGATACCACACGGCACTTATCTTACCCACGGTTTTGAACACCTCGTTAAGAAAAGAGAATTATAATTCCTAATTCTACCAAATATCATCGATTTTCCTACAGCAGATTAGCCGTGAAAGCGAAACAAGGACGCCGACTTATTTAGTTACTGTATTGATATTTTTATTAATTTAAAAATACCCGAATTTCAACTTCAAACTCTGACAAACGTACATAAAACTGACGTATCTTTGCAACATATCATGTTAACGGCCTCTGTACACCCTGCTTCATATTAATATTGTTTGCGAACAAAACATTCGCATTTTGCTTTCTTTTATCCCTTCTATTAGAATTAAGCATCCCTCGTAAATATAAATGAAGAATTTTATTATTTCACCCCCCATTTACATGATTATATGGTACTACTAATCGCTAGCGGCTCCGCCCGCGTAGAAAGATTAAAACCGTAATATAGTATTTAGAAATTTATAAAAATGGTTAAAGTCGGTTCACCACAAAAGCTAGTCATATGCTGTCGCGGACTTTGATTTAGAACTTTTAGAAGTTAATAGTTTTGTAATACATGATTTTTGTAATGCATGATTTTTGAATAACTTAGCTCACGCAAGCTTTAAATATTGACGTTTTCGTAATATTTTTTAATTGCTGCTCCTCCCCTATTTATTTTAACGTGATGTTATATAGCTTCTCGATAAATGGACTATCTTACACTCAAAGAATTTTTCAAATCGGTCCAGTAGTTCCTGAGATTAGCGCGTTCAAACAATCAAACTCTTCAGCTTTATATATTAGTATATAAATAGCGTAAAAATAATATAAAGCAATCAGAATATTAAATTTCAACGTCATTGGGTAACGGCCTGTTTACTATCCCACTACTGAGAATAGGCCTCTTCTCTTCGTTTTTTGGAGAGAAGGATTGGAGCTAAGACCTACACGCTGCTCCAATGCGGATGCGGTTTTCTCTAGAGATATGCAGGTTTCCTCACGATGTTTTCCTTCACCGAAAAGCGTGTGATAAATTGCAATATTATTAATTAGCTACATAAGTTTTTTTTAACAAAACTGAGGAAAATTCATCGGTGAGTACCCGGGTTTGGACCCGTGACCTCCTCGAAAGAGGCGCACGGTGTTGTAATGTTACGGTATTCCAAAGAATGTAATAATGTTTAGTATCCTACGGCTGGGCATATTCCTCTCTTCTTTTTTGAAGAGTTGGAGTTTGAACCCACCACGCTCCTCCACAGAGATACAGTTTCCGATAAAATTTATCACGTTTCTCAGTGAAGGAACACCTTCAAAATTGTAGTAATTACGCATATAAATTTTATCATTAACTTTTAGCCCCGAGTTTGAACTCGCGTCTTCTTGGTAAAGGTCAAGACATAATTCGGCTATCACGGTACACGACCGTGATTCCCGTATGATGAGTGATAGATATAGACATGTTCACAAAAGCATGAGGAAATTCTGTTCATTAGTGACATGTATAATTCATTAAGCTTTATTTGTAAGGCGGTTGTAACTCTAGTCAATAACAACAAATAATAGGTCAATGAATTTATCTTCATCTTCCTGCCCCCATCCCACTCTAAGTGGGGTTGGCACATGTTACAAACATGTTGTCACATGGTTTGGTTTCGTACTTTGCGACCGGCCGCTTACCTGACGTCAAGTTACCTTAATCGTATTTTACGACACCTCGGTAAGAAAGAGTGTGGCCAATTTTACTCAATCGGACACCACACGGTGAGTCAACTTACGTTAATCGCCTTTTTCGACACCTTGGTAACAAAGAGGGTGTTCTTTTTTACTCAACCGTATACCACACGGCGGGTCGACTTACCTTAGTCGCCTTTTACGACACCTCGGTAAGAAAATGAGGGTGGTACTATTCTTTTCAGCCGGATACCACACGGCACAATAATACAATGAATTATTGATGTAAAAAATATCCGCCGCACAGACTAGTAACTGATGATACAAATTTCCAACCACTTATATAGATATTACCTTTAGGCACGCACTTTAATTGTAACGCATGTTACCATCTCACTGTCGACAAAACAGTTAACCCGGAGTAAAACATAAAACGAGGACTAGGGAAAAGAGGCAAAGCTTCTGGGCCTGTACTCCAATGGCCCACGTAAAATTAAGATGACTCTTAGATGTGCTGAGATAGAATGCTGTGATAAAAAATGTAGGCAACTGAACAACGCCTGTTAAATTTGTGCCGCAATAACAAGTTGCTACTAATGTAATATGTTTTATAGAACAGGCGTTTTAATAACTATCATTTTTATTATCTAGTGCGATAATTGATGAAAATATTATTTTGCTTTAATCCGCGATAAAAGAAAATATATGTAATATTAAACGAGAGTGTGCTATCTGTTCTCATACCTGACAAGTGCAGAATTTGTAAAAATTCATGCAATACCCGCCATGAATAACAAAACAGACTAAGTGACTCCAAAGGTAATTTCACATTTCATGGTTAGGCCATCGTAGATTTTTAGATAATAATTAATAGAATCAAGAGGTCCTTTGCGTAGGTCTATAATACAAAAATTAATGAAAAGATTATTTTGTTATAATTCGCGATAAACAAAAATATATATAATTATAAATGTAGAGTGATATATCCGTTCTTATACCTGATACATGCAGAATTGAGAATGTGCGCAGTGCTCGTGTAGTGTGTTGTTTACGGTAGTGTTTTGTAATACGGTAACTAATCCTACATGTATAAGGTATGAAAACAGTCTTGCTTCCTACAGCATTACATAGATTTACTTAAAAGCGGATTGTAGCAATGTATTTATTATAATTTTTGTATTTTACAAGTTTACAAAACAAATATCCGTTTTAACACCACGGTTAATTGTCTCTTCTGGTGACAAGAGGGCTGGCTCCTTTTTCACACAAAGAATCAGCTTAGCGATTCAGCGCGGAAACGCTGCCAGCATTCTTGGGACCATTCCACGTGTGCATGATTTGTATAGTCCTAGCGTGTAAGTAATTTAAGATAGATATGTACATTTTTGCTGTAAATAAAAAAAAGTTTACTTGAATTAAGAATATTTTGATTTTGAGTTTGATTACGCGCTTTAGACATAAAAAGCCATATAGGCGGTAATCCAGCTCGGTTTGTAACATAGCTGTGGGGAATAATAAATGTAATTAATGACCCCAATTACTTCCGCCCTCAACTACACTTCATTTCTACCTCCATTCCCTTAATTAAATTATTCAACAACTTCACAAGTAAAGTAAATGAAAGTAACTGTGCCTAACAACCAATCACTTTTAAAGTTTTAACTTAAATGTATCGGTAAAATACTGAACTTTCTTCAATTTAACTAAAGTGTTTAAAGAAAAACTAAAGCATGTTGTCGCCACTGACTTCCGCTTTGTATTTTATAGCAACAAAGTCATGAAACAAGAGTATTGCGCCCTTTTTGATTAAAATGGTGGCAACATTGTGCCGTTATTGTTTCCCGTAGAGTCTTTCTATTGATAAAACGTTTCAGTTACATTCAGTCTTTGTTCGTCATTCAAGAGAAGTGCATCTCGGAACGGGAATTGTGGTATTCCTATTATATCTTGTTATTGTACATAGTGTGCGTTAACAAGCAATAAGGACAAGATACAAAAAATATGCTTTAAATTGAAAAAAAAAAGACAAAAGAAAAACAGTCGTGTGGTATCCGGCTGAATAGAATAGTACCACCCTCATTTCTTACTGAGGTGTCGTAAAAGGCGACTAAGGTAAGTCGACTTGCCGTGTGGTATTCGGCTGAATATAATAGACCACCCTCATTTCTTACCGTGGTGTCGTAAAAGGCGACTAAGGTAAGTTGGCCTACCGTGTGGTATCCGGCTGAATATAATAGACCACCCTCATTTCTTACCGTGGTGTCGTAAAAGGCGACTAAGGTAAGTTGGCCTACCGTGTGGTATCCGGCTGAGTAGAATAGACCACCCTAATTTTTACTGAGGTGTCGTGAAAGGCGACTAAGTTGAGTTGACCCACCGTGTGGTATCCGGCTGAGTAGAATAGACCACCCTAATTTTTACTGAGGTGTCGTAAAAGGCGATTAAGGTAAGTTGACTCACGGAGTGGTATCCGATTGAGTAAAATTGGCCACACTCCTTCTTACCGAGGTGTCGTAAAATACGACTAAGGTAACTTGACATCAGGTAAGCGGCCGGTCGCAAAGTACGAAGCCAAATCATGACAACATGTTTGCAAAATGTTTTGCCGACCCCACTTAGAGTGGGAAGAAGGCAGGAGGATAATGATGATCTAAATACATCTTTTCTTAGTTACACTTCATAAACAATTTGCGTTGAAATCAAAACGAAAGTTCTCTAATTCGGGGAAAACTGATTACGAGCCTTAAACTTGGTATAACGACTCATTATGACTACCTAAACTTTATTATACCTGGCAAGGGTTGCCACTTTATAATTTACTTTCTAAAATATTATAGTCTAAAACGAAAATTTCTCACAAAACCTTATGAAATACGGTTTGTACATCTTTATTAGATCTAGCTGGCGGATGTAGAAGCGTCGGTGAGTGTGCTAAATGAGGAGACTAAGCACAAAAGGACAGTGTTCTAAAGTATGTAGGTAGACCATCTAACATGGCGCGCCCCTCCCCAAGATTCAAGACGTTTGAAAGTATTTACAAAGCGCCACTAAGATTCACAACGCATGTGTGTGTGCTAAGACGGCTGTCAAACAAAAACAAATCGAAAAAAATACGATATTTTTTGATAAAACCTAGCAAGATCGATTTTTCTCCCCGAAAACCTCCTGCATGCTGAATTTCACGAAAATCGTTGGAGCTCCGTTTCCGAGATTCCGAATAGATATATTATAAATATTTTTTTAACTTATTTAGATATTAAAGATTATGTGAACTAATTACACAAAAACTAACTTCTACATACAAACAAAATTGCCAAGGTAACTAACTATATTCCAGAAATTCCATGGATCAATATTAGTAATCACGGATCATAATGGTATAAAAATAAAACCACTTCTAATTATTTCATTTTTATTTGCAATTTTTGGCACTCCAAAGTCCATGACTAATCCAATGTCGTTCTGCTAATCTTATTCATTGATCTGTGAAGGCTACATAAATCATTGTTTGCTAGACATAAATATGCCTCAGTGAAAATTATTCATCCAAATGTAAGAAGTCAATATATTTGAAAAAAGTATTTATATATACCACGTTTCATTTCTTTCATTTCGTTTAAAGTTTAGCCTATATTCCTATATTCTATCAATAATTTATTATTATCTTAAAAATATCATAAAATCTATTTTAATATCATAAAATCTATTTTATGATATTTTTAAGTTTTCTTACGTGTATTACTTTAATATTAAATTTTAAAGGGACCAAGCAGTAATCGGAATATAATTATATTAATTTAAAATATAATTACCAGACCGATTTAAAGCTGGCAAGAAACTATATGATTGCTTTTTTTGGGAATAATATATACATGACAGTAAATTACATTAAAAATAAATCATTATATATTATGTTGGCATAATTTCTATAGCTACTCAATAAAAAAAAAACATAAAAAAGATTTGAAAAAATATTAAAAAAACGATAACCACAATAAAAATTTTAACTGAAATATCAAAATGCAAATTTTAAGCGTTTTTGGTATGACCTTGAATGCATAGTCTAATAATTAAGTTGCAACTTTACTGCGACTGTAAAGTCATTTTGAGAAAATGTCTAACAATAGCTGTCATAGCGATTCGTTCTACTTTTCGTGGTACTTTTGTGGTTTTAATCTGGCAACCCTAGAACTCGCTCATGACCGAGGCCTGTTTTCCCAACAAAGTTCCCTAATGTCGGAACTCTTTACTTTGTTTCCGTTACCAGAAATTGCGTGATAGCAGGTAAATTTACAAATTTGAAGGAAACTTTAAATTAACTTTATGTCCGCCAGTCCACACTTTGTTCTCTACGTTGGCAGTGACTCTGAGTGCTATAGGCTTGAACTTTTACAGAATACGTTTATTCAAATTTAAATTCAAAATATTTTAAACAAGCACTTGGAATCGCCAAATGATACTTTACATTTTTTTATTTACAACTAAAATCATCACCATCCCCCTGCCCTTATCCCACTCTAAGTGGGGTCGGTACAACATGTTACAAACATGTTGTCAAATGATTTGGCTTCGTTTTTACGATCGGCCGCCTGCCTGACGTCAACTTACCTCAGTCGTATTTTACGATACCTCGGTAAAAAGAGGGTGGTCTATTGTACTAAACCGGATACCACACGGTGGGTCATCTTCCCTTAGTCGCCTTTTACAACACCTCGGTAAGAAAAGAGGGTGGTCTATTCTACTCAGCCGGATACCACACGGCGGGTCGACTTACCTTAGTCGCCTTTTACGACACCTCGGTAAGAAATGAGGGTGGTACTATTCTATTCTACCGGATACCACACGGCGTATTTACAACGAAAATATAAAGTTATAAAAAAGGTAAACTACGGCCTGTTACTATGGAGAGAAGAGGTATAGACGATATTTTTGTTTCACCGAAAAGCGTTTGATAAATTGCAATGATCAATTAGACATAAGTTTTAACTATACAAAAAACAGCCTACATTGCATGGGTCAAATAATGCTAACAGAGTTTTCGCGTTGGATCACTAAGATGATTCTTTGTGCGAAAAGGAACACCTTGTCACCTGAAAAGGCAATTAACTGAGGTGCTAAAACGGGTACTTTATTACAATTGCACAATTATTGGATTGTAGTTTTTTACGGTGTCTTAAAAATATATATATTTTTTGCCCTTTTTGTCTAAATTTCTCATCTTTATAACTTTCTTTTCAATAAGGTAGCCTATTGATTTGTACCTTTATAATTATAGCCATCGATGTGAGATAATGATGTAAAATCATATGGTAATTAAACTACGACATTATTTTAATCACCAAACGCAATTGAATACTAAAATGAGTTCCGAGCGCTTTAGGGGATTAAATGGGGAACGAATTAATGTCACATTTGGCGGTTCTGTGGCGATTTATGGTTCTACTGCCATTACAACTGCCTGTGACTAATAATTTATGTCAAAAGATGTATTTTGAAAACAAATAGAGTATTTTTTCTTACATCTTATAGTCTACTAACAATTGCCAGCGGTTCCGCCCGCGTGGAAAGTTTAAAACAGTAATATAGTCTCTTGATAACCTTAGAAATGGTTAAAGTGGCTTAACTTTAAATGCTAGACATATGCTGCCGTGGACTTTTAGATAGAACTTTTAGAGGGGAACAATTTTGTAATACATGATTTTTGAATAACTATTACCGTTTCAGCGCACGCAAGGAAAGTTTCGAATTTTGCCGTCTTCTTACTATTCTTTATTGCTGCTCCTCTCCTATTCATCTTAGCGTGATTTTATGTAACCTAAAGCCTTCCTCAATAAATGGACTATCTTACACTCAAAGTATTTTTCAAATGGGTCCCGTAGTTCCTGAGATTAGCGCGTTCAAACAATGAAACAAATAAACTCTTCAGATGCTTCTAGAAGGAGTAAAAAGGTAATGAAATAGCAATATTTCGTAATTATTCCTTTACTATACGATTAATACATAGAAAATCTATGTTCAAATTCTTCTAGAAGGAGTAAGAAGGAAGTGTGATAGCAACAGTTCGCAATTATTTATTTACTATACGATTAATACATATCAGTCTATGTTCAAACGCTTCTAGAAGGAGTAAGAAGTCAGTGTGAAAGCAACAGTTCGCAATTATTTCTTAAATATGCGATTGACAGATAGTAGGTCTAAGTTCAAATGCTTCTAAAAGGAGTAAGAAGGTAGTGTGATAGCAACAGTTCGCAATTATTTCTTAAATATGCGATTGACAGATAGTAGGTCTAAGTTCAAATGCTTCTAGAAGGAGTAAGAAGGTAGTGCGATAGCAATGGTTAAGAATTATTTCTTTACTCGTAGATAGTAGGCTTATGTTTAAATGCTTTTAGAAGGCATAAAGTAGCAATAGGTCGCAAATTCCTATTATACTATATGATCGATATCCCTAGTTCCCGTGGGAACAAGATATTTAATACCACACGTATTCCCGTTATATTAACGGGACAAACGTGGTAATCGGGAAGGAATGTGTGGAACCCGATGCATTTATTAACAAGACCATTTACGCTTTGCTCTATAAGGGTAAACTGGTACTGCATTTCCCCAATTACGAGCTTCAGCTGCTGGCAGTGTGCTGACCTGACGAGGTTCGATAACCAATTGGTAAAATAATTCTTCATACCAGCTGATATAAATTCCAAACATAGTAATAATACTGTCTATGATTTCGCTGAGTATAAACCTAAGGCACTTATTATCTTTTTAAAATCATCATCCTCCTGACCTTATCCCACTCTAAGTGGGGTCGGCATCTCATTAATCAAATATTATAATCTTAATTTATGGAATTAGGCGTTACTTTGCGGAGGTCCATAGGTAATACAAAAGTAATGAGAATATTATTGCGCTCTACATTTAGCATTACATATATTTTCTTTTATCGCGGATTATAGCAAAATAATACTCTCATTACTTTTGTATTATAATCTTGTTGTCTGTCTTGGCGGCCTACATAACGTAACTTGCCTTAGTCGTATTTTACGACAACTCAGTAAGCAAGAGGGTGTTCTCTTCTACTCAGTCGGATACCACACATACATTATAAGCTTGCGGCCCCTGCTTTGTGCCTTGCAAAGGTACGTAAGTCGTTTGTGGGTTTGGGTATAAGATTCTATAATAAAATGCCGCAATCAATTTTAGCTTTGCCATTACAGCAGTTTAAAAATCTGTTAAAGGGGGGCTGATACAAAAAACTAACTATACTGTTTAAGATTATTTAGTTGATAAAAGTGCGTGGATATAGCTACTGCTAGACCCTGTACAAGATAGTAATGACAATGTAACAAGTTATAAGAATTATTCTTAAAACTGCAACCGCCGAGTTTCTTGCTGGCTCTTCTCGGTAGGAACAGCTTTCCGAACCAGCAGTAGAGTTGACGATTCAAAAGCACTTGTTTACAAGTTTATTTGAATAAAGAATATTTTGAATTTGAATTCGAATTTAAGATTTACCCACTTTAACCATTTTTATGGTTATCGAAATACCATATTACGGTTTTAATCTTTCGATGCGGACGGAACCGCTAGCAATTGCTAATAAATATATAATTACACTCCAAATCCATTACCTTCTTACAAAAGTTCTGCCACAGGTGTACAGGTGTGTGCAAACTTCTTAATTGAATTGCCAACTTTAAACGATTGTTTCAAAAGTTATATCCGCGTACCGATAATTTGAAAATTTATTTAAAAAACATTGCGTGTTGAGAGTTATATTAACTTATAAGAAATAATAGTATTCTAATAAATATTTTAATTCCTGGTTGACCGAGCCTTGCTCGGTAATTTTTACAAAATAAAAAAAACTTAAAAAAAAAGAAATAAATAAATGAGTAGGTGGGGCTCTATCCTAGGTATTTTCATTTCTAAAGACCACCCGTTCCCCGAATAAGCTACGCTGACTTGACAGTTTTCGGCAAAAATATTGTTTTATATATTCAATGTAAATTTTGTATTTTTTAATGCCCATTAACTCATTTAAATATTAAAGAAAGAAAATTAGGCGTTACTTTGCGAATATCTATAATACAAAAGTAATACTAAAATCATTTTGCTATAATCGACGATAAATCAAATAGAAAATATAATGCTTAATGTAAAGTGATACATGCACACCTGATACATGCATGTTTCGTAAAAACACATGCACTACAGACCTCCACCATAAGCACAATACACAAGCACTACACACGTTCACTATCACAAACTCGACAATCATTCCGCCCCGCAACCGAAATATTATCAGAAAGGTAAAGGCTCCACGACAAAATCGTAATTCATTCATGTTCATTTATTACGGATTATACCAAAATAATATTATTATTACTTTTGTCACAAGACAAAGTAACGGCCTGTTTTCATCTCACTGCTGGGCATAGGCCTCCTCTCTCCGTTTTTGGAGAGAAGGATTCGAGCTAAAACCTACCACGCTGGCCAAATGCGGATTGGTAGGTTATACATATTCCCTAGTAATCTCTAGAGATATGTAGGTGTCCTGATTACAATATACAACACATTTGATATATCGATATTCTAGTTTAGAATAATTCTCTTAGAATAATTTCACGTAAAAGCCTCTTTGAACCGCGCAAGCCTCTTGGAAAGTTCGGGTACAGATGTACAGTCCTATACAAACTCGCTAATTGAATTGCGAACTCGCAATGTATGTTTGCCAAAGCTATATCTACGTCGATAATTGGTCTAATTAATACCAAATCGGATAAGGTATTAACGTGTTGGATAAAGCAAATTTCTGTATAATACGACCTTGGATATTGTGATTTTGAGTGTTTTATTAATGAATAGCAATCACCAACGGCTTTGCCCGCGTGGAACCATAAAAATGGTTAAAGTAGGTTACCCTTAAAAGATAGACATGTGCTGTCGCGGACTTTTATTTAGAACTTTTAGTGAAGAACAATTTTGTAATACATGATTTTCGAATAACTATCACCGTTTACTGAGCGCACGCAAGGAAAGCTTTAAATTTTGCCGTTTTCACAATATCTTTTATTGCTGCTCCTCTCCTATTCATATTAGCGTGATGTGATATGAAACTATAGTCTTTCTCGATAAATGGACTATCTTACACTGAATTTTTCAAATCGGTTTGGTAGTTATTGAGATTAGCGCGTTCAAACAATCTAACAAATAAACAAACAAAAAGCTCTTTAGCTTTATATATTAGTATAGATATAGACTAGCTTTTATACGCAACTTCTTTTACGTGGACTGTTATCGTGTGATGGGTTGATAATAGATGGCGATTTTCAGTGTTATTCTATTTATGTTGATTTAACGGGATTTCTATAACCTATATGCTACCCTGGTGTATAACGAATAATTGTGCTTAATTTCATCGAAATTGGTTCAGCGGATTGGCCCTAAAAGAGTAACAAACATACATCCATACTCACTAATACTACTACCAGTACTACAGTACTAGTGAAGTTCTACTAATATTATAAATGCGAAATTTTGTGAGTATGGATGTATGTTTGTTACTCTTTCACGGCGAAACAATATCCATCAAATTTGACACAATTATTCCTTACACCGGGTTAACATGTAGGCTATAGATATCCTGGTTATTCTACAGGAATAGAATGACATTGAAAAGCGCCATCTAGTATCAACCGATGGAGATATTTGCAGGGTTGGAAAATGACAGAAACCGTAAGAATACCGTGGAGGAGTACATTCACAAGCTCGCGCGCACCATGTTCGCTTGTGCGGACAACAGCGTGTGCGTGCACCTCCACGGGATAGCACCGGCACAACAAAGACCGCCAGATGGACCACGACTACCTCTGCCAAGAGACCTTCTCATTTCCTCCCTGGAGGGAGATGAGTTTGAAGATCCCGAGTAGGAAGGAAACCCGACTACAACCCGAACATAAGGCGTCCGCTTAATCAGCGTCAATCCCCGACCATTTGGTCAAAAACTATCCGGACGATACATCGCCCGAGAGGAAAAGCCCGGGGAAGGAGGTGAATAACCTTGAGGCCTGTAGCCCCTCAAGTCTCGGCTGGCGAGATGACCCAGAAGAAGAAGAAGCAGAATGACAGAAGCTATTGATTTCTTTCAAGACTACAGTCCGTAAAGTTGCGGGTAAAACCTGGTATATTATATATCTTAAACAGTTAAATAAGTAGTTATAATATTACGTCTAAAATTTTCAACTTCATATAAGTACGTTGGTTATGTAACGAGTCTCGAGAGACTTTTAGAATTCTTATGAACACTATCAGACGTAAGTACAGGGTTTCCGAGGAGTCGTAAAAGGCCTTTGATATGACAATATAAAAAGTTTTATGATTGTTCTGATATCCCGCGAGCCGAATTATCGACGTTGTTTGGAATTTTGTTGACAACTTTACTTTACTGCGTGCAAAGTTTGGTATAGGAATGCAATGGTTTAGTTAGGTAAGTCCCAGTTAGGTCTGACCACTGAAAATATAGACGTCCAAACAGCGTCCTATATGAACCTGACGATCAAATAACGATCGCAAATACAAAAACACGAAACACACACTTAGCGTCTTCGCCGGCGATGACGAGGTCCCAGATTCCTGACGTCCGTTGGTCGTGACTTCTTGCCACACTTCCGTCGTCGTAATGACTAATCAAAGTCAAACCATCAGCCCTCTACTACACGTCGCCATAAGCTGTGGTCTGGCTTCACAGGAAGCACCCATTTTTGTGTCAGGAAAACCCATTCTGGGTCATTACCACCAGACGCGTGGCGGGTATGTCGGATTCTCATCGACTAAAACCTGACATGGCTCTACCACGCTGCTGGTGACGGGGACAGGATACCAGCACCTCTGAACCCCAGGGTGCGTCACCTCTGGGTCAGGGCCTCTCTAATAGTGGCCCTTCTTTCCGCTAGACGATGCATCGGGAACAGGAGGCACCCTTAAGACGACGTTCCCCGACGCTAGTAGAGCTTCTGCACTCTACTTTCAGCATTCCGCAACCTCGACGATGCTTCTGCGCTCGCCCGTCCTACCCAGTGGCCGTTAGGGCTTACACCATACAGTCAATACGAAAAAAAATAGTTAGGTAAAGAACGAAGCCTAAGTAGCTTATACGAGGTGTGTTCAAAAAGTATCGCGAATTTTGTGTATTTTCAAAAACTATTTATTTATTCGTGAATATTTATTTTGTCCCCTTCAAAGTAGTCCCCCAGGGATGAATGAATGAATGAATAACTCTTTATTGCACACCAGGTAAATGATATACATAAACAAGAGAGATAAGAACATTTAAGAGTGCAAGGGCGGTCTTATCACTAAAAGTGATCTCTTACAGACAACCCCTACGTTAAAGTAATAAAGATAAGAGACAGGTTGAGATCGGTGCACAAAATGAACTATACAATAAAATCGATAAACTTACTTATTAATATTACATTCTACGTAACACAGATAGAATATAATAAAATATATACTTAATTAAATATCCATATGCTATACATACATATATACAAATAAGTATGTTTATAACAAGAAAATTATATATATACAATTATACATATCTATACAAATATATTATGCATCTAATGTATATAAACGTATAAATAATTTATATTAATGATTGAGATAGAACTTTTTTAGACGATCTTTAAAAATTTCTAAAGATTTTGAATATCTTATATGCCTATCTTATATATATATAGGGATATTATACACTTGTGCCAACGTTTTTTCCAATCTTCGAAGCACTTCAAAAAATCATTTTTTTGAATCTTGTTCAGCTCCTCCTTCGATGCCGTCTTTATCTCGTCAGTCGTGGCGTAGCGTCGTCCTTTCATGGGCCTTTTCGATTTCGGGAACAAGAAAAAGTCACAGGGGGCCAGATCTGGGGAATAAGGTGGCTGCGGTATCATTAGTGTGTTGTTTTTGGCCAAGAAGTCGCGTACAAGCAGCGATGTGTGAGCCCCCTGCTCATTTATCGTGCGTTATCGTGGTCCATTTTTTTGAATAAGTAAAAATCGAAGACGAACCAAAACACGTGCAAGCAAAACAGCTGTCAACAATTAACTGAAAATTCAAATAGGCCAAACTTGTCAGCATAAGTGAGGGACAAATGTACCAACATAACGCTACAAAAAAAACAAAATTCGAATATACGTAACCCGAGAAAATTCAAAATTCGCGATACTTTTTGAACACACCTCGTAGAGCAGTTGCCATGTGGTGAATTTCTTAACAAGAATCATTTTATGAATCTGACTAGATAGTAAGGTATTTATTTTATACTTGCTGTGCCTATGGCTTCGCCCGCTTCGAGATCACTGTATCACAAGGTTTTTCCCGCGTAAATCCCAACCTCGTGGGTATTCTAATGTAATGGCTATTATTAATGTAAACCTTTCTCAAGAATTGCACTATATTTTAATAAAAAACGTACCAAAATCCGTTTAGTACATTTTGAGAAAATCGAACACATTCCGACATACAGCTTAGTAAGCTTTCTGTATCAGCCTCTTTTTAATAGTTTTTAAACTGCTTATAATGACAAACTTAAAATCGATTGCGGAATTTTATTATAAAATCATATACCCAAAGCCACAAACAACTTACGTACTTTTGCAAGGTGCAAAGCAGGAGCCGCAAGCTTAAGTACGTTCCTACTTTGTTTATTATATACATCGCCATTTATTTTTTAATTATGTATTCTCATGCACAAAAATGAAATTGCTAACTATATACATTATAAACTAATTAAACTAATGGTAAGAATACCTATTTCCTTAAACGTCTGCAATAATAATTTAGACTCAAATAAAAGACTATTTTCGTTTAATAAAATTTATTTAAGTAATATTCAATTAAATTGAACTTAAATCATAAATAATACATAAATATCAGTTCAGATAAATATATCAATCTACAATATTAACTTTTACTTGTTCCAACAGTTTAGATTTAGTTCTACTTATTTTTTTATACTTTGGATTGGCTTTAACAGATCTTCTGATGCTGCTTCTAGTCATAACTCTGTCGAATATCTCCTCACTGGTGTCTTCGCTTCCATCATCAGAGAAATGATTATTCATACTATCATTCATCTTCTTAGGTCTTAATAAAACTGATTCCGTTGTCCCATTAGAGAAGAGACTGTCCTCGAAAGCTCTGTCATCGTCGCTTGTAATTTTTTCATTACTTAATTGACGTACCAAAACCCTGGTTTCCGTGGATGGTACTTCTAAATTTTTCTTTTTCTCGTCTTTCTTTTTAGCGCCCTCTCGATTACTTGGCTTGTATTTCATAGGAGAAAAGTCAACTCTACGCAAAAAACTAATAGGATCAGCAAATCGTCGACTATATTTCCTTGTTGCTTTCGTTTCAGTCTTTATTGGTTCGGATTTGTCTAAGCTATCATCGTTTTCCATAGCAACACCGGAGTCAGAATTCGACTCGACGTTAATAGTAATTTCAGGCACAATACAATCTTCCTTAATCTTCAGCTTTTCGTTAAGCTCGTCAATTATTTCTTGCTGTTTTTGTATTACGTCATCTTTTTGTGTCAATTGTTTTTTAACAGATTCTGTTCTTAATGCTAAATTGAGTTCGTACTTTTGGAGTTCTGTGGATAGGTATTCGAGTTCCTTTTTCCTGGTCATTTCCAATTTCTTTATAACTTCCGCTTGTTTTGCATAAGTTTCTTTCATTCTTGCAATTTCCTGTTTATGTGTTAGTTTGAGGAATGTGATTATATTTATAGCTTCATGTAATGTTGCCGGCTGCAGCTCATCTTTACTTATATTTGACATCTTTTCTGTTAGATCTGTAAAAGAATAAAATTATGTATTATATTAAGTTTTAATATACGTACAAACAAAAAGAATTTTCTACACAAAAACTGAATGGAAATAATCCCCAAGTAATTATATTACAAACGGAATTGCCCAAAAAGTAACATAAATAAAATTAGTTTAGGGTAGAAAGAATATGCATTATATTACAGTTTTAACATAAATTAAAAATCATACCAGAAAGTTTAAAAATAAGTTTTAAAATTTATATTTAAGTCTATAAAACTGAAAAACTTATGCCTGGATTTGACTGATTTTTAATGCAACAGTTTAATTTTACTTTAATGCCTAGTAGATAGTTTTATTATATTTATTATAATGTCTTCATTTACGATAATGCATTTGATTTTTAATATCACATAAGTATTAAGTATTCCATAAGTATCGAGAAAATAACTTTTTCTATAGAAAAATCAGAGGTGTCGTAAAAGGCGACTAAGGTAAGTTGCCTCGCCGTGTGGTATCCAGCTGAGTAGAATAGAACTCCCTCTTTGTTACAGAGGTATCGTGAAGAGCGACTAAGGTAAGTAAGTTAGACAGGCGGTCAATCGTAAAATACTTAGCCAAATCAAGTGACAACATAATCATAACACGTTGTGCCGACCCCACTTATAGTGGGATAAGGGCAGGAGAATTATTATGATTGAAAAATCATAAGTCTGCTCCTACTGCTGCCATATACCTGCTCTCGCCGATCAGGCATTTTTATTAAATGTAACTCGAATCATGTTAATGAAATGTTAAATGTAACTCATTAGATTATTCGCCATACAGCAATCCAATACAAATACGTAACATTTATTACCAAAACTGTCAATAGCCACTTATAAGAACAGCCTTTCATCGTTTGATTGCACGAATCCAATTAAAATTTCAACATCAACCGTCGAAGCTGGTTGTGAATCATTTTTTTAATTAATTAAATCGACGAGCAAAATTTTCGGTACATGTATTTTATTTGGAATCCGGCTCTTTTTACTTACAGGAACTTTAAAATTGTAAAAAAAAACTAAGGTAAGTGCACTAGTAATTGACCATGTACTAGTAGTTGGCCGTTTTGTATGAATTTTTTAATAATAAGCGTTTTTTTTGTAGTAGTTAATAAAAAATAAATTTGCAATTACCCATCTATTAACAACTGCCCAAAAGCTCAGAACTGTTGCCCATTGTTCAGTATTTAAAATTTAATATTATTAATTAATATTTTTTATTAGCTATCGAGTTAATAATGGTAAAATCTATCTAATTAAATAAATATATATTTTGGGTCACCTTAATATTTTTACGGATCGTCTGTGAAACCACGATTGTGATTTTTAAATAAATTTATCAATTAAATTTGTGAAATAAATTTATAATAAAAATAAATTAAAAATATAAATTTGTGAAAAAAATAAGAATTCTTGTGTTGTTGTTATTAATAGTAAATAAATAACTTTTTTATATAACTTAGCGAAAGTAAAGGAAAGACACAATTCTACTATACCATAAAACATCATTTATTCTTTTCTTTTATATTCAAATACCAGTTCTAATTATTCCATAAATTCTTATTTAAATTCAAAATACCTATTGTTTATTCTAGTAAACTTGTAAACAAGTGCTTTTGAATCGTCAACTCTACTGCTGGTCCGGAAAGCTGTTCCTACCGAGAAGAAACTCGGCGGTTGCTCTCTTCAAAATTCCTACAATATGTTTATATGGAATTCCACACGTGCCTTAAATTGTCTATTTGACAGTTGCATACAACCTTCCCAATTAACATATTGATGTGTTCATCGGATTCCGCGAGTGTCAGCGATGTTATTATCGATCTAACCATACAACATTCGCACCGGTATAATAATAGGGTATTGTTCTCACAAAATGACCTTTTCCAAACAAAACAGCTGATATTTTTGTTTCATATCCTCAACCATTGTATTACTTTCCAAGGCCGCGTATCGCAGAACTAGATTCGTAACGCTAAATACTGTGATTCTATAATATAGAAATACTCTAAAAGTGTTTTAACTCGGTAAAATATATTTAAAACAGAATATTATTTATGACAAAGTTATTTATTATTCTTTTTTCAAATCTGAATTGTCGTTATTTTATTATACGGGGAATGTTAAAAGACTATGAATATGTATAATAATATCTAATATTTGAGAACTAGACGCTTCTGTCGACCCACTATGCCATCCGCAAAACCCACTATAAATAATCGATACATCTCTGGCGTAGAGATGTGAAAAATAATCGATTTTCACAATAATCGATTTTTTTTCAATATAATAATTTTTCCATAAAAAATACTTTTTTAAAAATCGATTAGTTTAATCGTCCTTTTCCCGTTTCACTCTTTTTTTTCTAGTTTTTTTTTAAGATTACATATGCACTGTCGGATAAAACCAATGTAGCCAAACTACACATATTAAAAGAATTTTACAAACAGCTCATCTGTTATTATTTATTGGTAGTTGACCACTTTAATAAGTCTTTACGCCAATTAATTATTTTTATTAAAATAGGCAACTTTTCATATAGTCAGAAAAAATCAATTATTAGTAATCGATTGTTTAGATACGAAAAAATCGATTATTTTTAAAGCGAAAATATCGATTATTGAATATGGATTTTTTCTACTCCAAGTTACAGGCGATCGAGTAATAGCTATTTATCATTAACAAACGATTATGACGTCATCATTTGCCTTCGTTTACAAAACCGATTTCAAATGCTAACGGTCAAGCCATCGTAAAAAAATTAAAATCATAAACATGTTATTAAAAGATAACATATTACTAGTCAAATTTGTCGAATTCAATTGACGTTATATTTCAACTGTTATTTTTAATCTAAATGTCTTTTTAATTGTATGCTATGAATTTCGTTGGACAATTAACAATAATCATATCTATGATATATATTACTAGTACTCGAATCTAGTGTTTTTTGTCTGAGATTGGAATTTTGTCTGTGACACTCCGTCTGTGTCTTTATACGTCGCCTTAAAGGACTTGACTCGTTAATAAGACTTACTTAACATAAAAATGTATTTTTATAATATGTATTATAATATCACTTTAAATATCTACTGTGGCAGAGACCACAGTGATTTACGCCTAATTTGCACTGTACTGTTGATTAAAAAATATTTTATTTTACTATACCTACTATAGACATCTGAACTATATTCGATTACTAAATATATAACAAGATATTATTCATTGCTCGAATAAGTAAACGATTGACTCTACTTGTATCGTTATACAAATGAGTAATTTACAGCGAAACAAATTATTAAATAAGTAATTTATGTCTATTATACAAGGTCACGTATATAACAATATCCCATATCTGTTACTAATTTGCAATAATTTTTAAATGTCTTAATAATAGAATATTAATACATATTTTACTTTAAATAATTCCTAAAATAATTCCGCCGTGTGGTATCCGGCTTGATAGAATAGTACCACCCTCTTTTCTTACCGAGGTATCGTAAAAGGCGACTAAGGTAAGTCGACCCGCCGTGTGGTATCCGGCTGAGTAGAATAGACCAACCTCATTTCTTACCGAGGTGTCGTAAAAGGCGACTAAGGTAAATTGACCCACCGTGTGGTATCCGGTTTAGTAAAATAGACCACCCTCTTTCTTACCGAGGTGTCGTAAAATACGACAAAGGTAAGTTGACGTCAGGTAGGCGGCCGGTCGTAAAAACGCAGCCAAATCATGTGACAGCATGTTTATAACATGTTGTGCCGACCCCACTTAGAGTGGGATAAGGGCAGGAAGATGAATGAATTCCTAAAATAATTACGACATTTTTAAATTCATCGCTTTAATATTCACTTTGTACTAGTGAATTAAGTATTATACTTAACGCGAACACAAATTAATTTATGATAATTTAATTTAAATGAACAATTGTAAATTATTATAACTGTTTGGAATATTATTTTTGTTATTTTATTCTCATTTTATATTCGAATCAAATTAAAATATGTTTAATACCATTCAATGACTCTTATTTAATACAAAGGATTAAAAAATAAGTAATATTTAAAGATGAAACTGTTAAACAAAAAATAATCAGTATTTATCATTTTTAATATTGAGAGAATTTTTTTCTTTTATCTCTACTTCTTTATACATTTTTTTGATTTACTAAACATTATTTAGCTTTTATTATGCATGATATACCCTCTAATTGCGATAGACTAGGAATAGTGGGATATACTATAAATGGGATATAATACAAAACTGTAATTTACGAATGTATATAACGTTGACTCCCAAATATAAAAATACCAAGAATTACAATAACAATAACTGAAAATTATTCATTATCTAAAATTAGTATGTAAATGAATGTTAGTTTAGAAACAATAGTATTAAAAATATATTACCTGAATGCAAAGACCTCGAGATCCACAAACAATCACCGATTTATCAAAACAATACACAATACACCACTTGGCTTGTCGATAGTCGAACACTGACTGAAAGAAAACAATAAATTGGCAAGAAGACTAATTGATTCCCTTCATGCACCACACAAAGTCATCCATAACTTGAAATTATCAGTATTCAAAAGATAATGAACCTTAAATTTATACAGATAAGGTTGTATACCCTTTTCGCGGATGTTAATCCCCATTGTGAGTCAGGCTGCCGGGACAAGTCTACCTGCGTTCCTAAGACCCACCAAACAGGTTCTGGACCAGTTTATAAATAGATTGTGGGAGAAAATACACCGTTGTTGTATAAGTATGTACAGGTAGGTTGTACGTACTTGGAACTTTATCGCTTTAAGCTTTTTAGTTCAGATTAATTTAAATACCTAGAAATTTATGGCGTGGGGTTTATTTTGATAGTCAGCTTATTGGATTTTCTTTGTTATTTGTATAGAAATAATGCAATGTTTAAGATTTCAGTAATATGCAACCCCGAGATGCGCAAGAGTTTACGTTAAATATTCGTAATATTACATAAGTCCCATTCAAAGGTAAATTTCATTTAAATATAATCCCTTATCTTTAAATACAAAATTCCGATAATTTCATTATTAGAACAATATTAATAAGATATTCAATTGTTCTATTCATTATCCTCCTGCCCTTATCCTACTCTAAGTGGGGTCGGCACAACATCTTATAAAAATGTTGTCAAATGATTTGGCTACGTATTTTATGACCGGCCGCCTTCCTAACATCAACTTACCTTAGTCGCCTTTTACGACACCTCGGTAAGAAATGAGCGTGTTCTATACCAGGGCTTCTTAAACTTTTTTATATAGCGACCACCTTCAAGCTTAGGAAATTTTAAACGACCCCCTCCTCCATATAATAAAATATATATTAACCGTAGATGTAGATGTAATATCGCACTATTTTACAATGTAAATAACAGTTTTGCATTGCCACTTTTTTCAAAAAATAGTTTTAATAAAACTGCAATAGTATTTTGTATGATTTTTATTTGTATTTATATTTGTACGTAGTGTGTATACTAATTTTAAAATTTTAATTGTATTGTAAACTAATCAATCATGAATTTAATAAAATCTATTTAATTAAATTTAATGAAAAGGGGTAATGAAGGAACTTAGGAGGAGAAATATCAATAAATCTTTAAAGGACAGCTGCAGCCATGTAGTTGTATCAATAATGATTGAAAAGTATCAGATCTTTGCGACGCCCCTTTCAGTACCGCCCCCCCCCACTGGGGGTCGCGACCCATAGTTTAAGAAGCCCTGGTACCACACGGGATATTCAATTGTTTTATTATTATTGTTTATTTTAAACACAAAAGTGTAGGCATATATGAATATAATAATAAGGCAGTTTTTTTTAATATATTTATTATTAGATTAGATATAATATACATGAGAAGTAAATATTAGTGTTTATATAGTGTGCAAGATTATATACATCGTACTCGTGCATCGTACATACTCGTGCATACACGAGAGTGCAAGATTAGTGGTATGGACATTTAATGGATAGGGATTAAAATCATGTGACCAAACGAGTGTAAATATCAATGCGGATGGATATGTGACTAGAGGGAGGTTTATAAGGAGAGGCTTGGGTTGTGTGAAATATGGCATTCATATAAAAGGAGTAGCGCCAGAGTTGACGAATAATAGGAGAGAATAAAAGCGAAAGACATGAGTAGGGTAGGCCAGAATTGACGAAAAATAGGAGAGAATGAAAGCGAAAGACATGAATGTTGTAGGTATTAACTTACTGGGGACAATTCCCACAGGAAGCGTCTCAAGAAGGCTTCTCCCTAATACATTATTACATTGCTAAATCCCATTATCCCGTGTCACAACGCCATTGTCTAACTTATTGTATAATTTCAACAAGTAATTATTTTCCCATTAACACCTTCCAAGTACGCAAGCAATTTGCGATAATTAATTTTGCATTAGGAGTTGAGCTTATTACCTCAGTTGTGAAATATAGCCATAGTCTATGTAAATAAAAGAGAAAGTATGTATGTTTCTTATACTAAAGGATAGATGAACCGATTTTCATTAAACTTTAAGATTCTTTAGATTGACCCAGCGAGTATATATGGACGTGAGGATCCGTAAAAACAAATGCACAAACCTCCACCTCCACAATACACAAGCATTACACACGTTCACTATCACAAAGTTAACAATAGTTTCGCCCCGCAACCATCATCAGGAGATAGAGTCTGCGACAAAATCGCAAAGCCACGACAAAATCGCAAATACGCTCTTTCCTGTTCTAGAAGGAAAAACGGGAACTTTTTATCTTATGTCCTTGCCTGGTAACTCTTGATAGTACCAAATTCATAAATATTATTCAGCGTATTTGTTGTGAAGCGTAACAGACGTACAGACTTTCGCATTTACGAGTATAATGTCATGGATTATCTTCCACTTGCCGTTATCCCACTTTAAGTGGGGTCGGCATAACATGTTATAAACATGCTGTAACATGATTTGGCTACTTATTTCATGACTGGCCGCCTGCCTGACATCAACTTACCCTAGTCATATTTTATGACACCTCGGTAAGAAAGGGGGTGGTCTATTCTACTCAACCGTATACCACACGGTGGGTCAACTTACCTTTGTCGCCTTTTTTAACACCTCGGTAAGAAATGAGGGTGGTCTATTCTACTCAGCCGAATACCACACGGCGGGTTGATTTACCTTAGTCACTTTTCACGACACCTCGATAAAGGCAAGAAGATGATGATGGATATATAATTTATACTTACCAGAGATCCGAATTATCTATGTAATTGTCCCGAAAACCACAAAAACTATATATAACTACTTCTTACTAAAGTAATATTAAATACAGTTCAAGTAATAAAGACAACAAAAGCAACAGATGTTCAAGAGCTTTAGTGTACGTTTCGTAGAAATGACAGCTGCTTACGCTATTGTCGGCGTTTTTTATTAGAGATAATAAATTTTTAATGACGTCTAAACAATAAAGTATATCTTTAAAGATAAGGTGACGTCATAAAATGTTCCACAATTCATGCATTAAGTAAACAATACAAAAGTAATAAGTAAATTATTTTACTATAATCCTCGATGAAGATCGCAAAGCGAGTCTCTCTTCTGTTGATGCTTCGGTTGCAAACGTTGTCGGGGTGAACCTGTGTTATGCTTTTGTAATGTGGTGGCGGTGGTGGAGGGTTTTATTCTATTTTTTTTTATTTGGGAAACAAACAATGGTTCTATTACTAAATAAATATTTAATAATTCAATAAAGTTTCCACTAAAAAATGTTACACAAATATTAGTAAGTTAAGAGCTTAACTATTTAATGTAATGTTTAATACAGTATTTTTGAAAGAAAATATATTATCGGTGAATATATACATGTCGTGAAATAAATCATAATACGCCTTACTAGAACGATTTATCACAGTATTTCCAGCATATTTAGTTTTAGAGAAAGGTACATGGAACAGTTTAGACATTCGCGAGCCTGATCGAGGACATCGTAATAATATTCTACTTAAAAGGTATGGTGAATCAATATGATTATAAATAATTTTATAGAAAAAATCTGATCTCTTTCTAATCGGCGATTTTCAAGTGAAGGAATAGAAAAAGGCATGGACTCGCTAGCACAATTATATTTATATTTAAAATGCTTAATAAACTTTTTTTGTACAGATTCTATCTGTACAAAAAAAGTTGAGTTGAGATTGTGCATGTGTTCTTATAAATCCTACATGTATCAAGTGAAAAAGGATAGTTTCTTACCGAGGTGTCGTTAAAGGAGACTGAGATAAGTTGACGTCACGCAGACGGCCGGTCATACCTACCATATCACCGTACCGTACCTACCATAAAATACCTAGTCAAATCATGTTACAACATGTTTATAACATATTATGCCCAGCCCACTCAGAGTGGAATGAGGGCAGCAGAATGATGGTATTAGAACATATAAAGGCTCTAAGATATATTTTTTTGGAATGTTATTGTATTACCCGGTTGAACGAGCCTTGCTCGGTAATTTTTGACCAAAAAAATTTAAAAAAAAATTGGGGTAGGTAGGGCTCGATTATAGGTATTTTCATTTTTAGATACCACCTGTTCACGGAATAAGCTACGCTGACCTGACAGTTTTCGGCAAAAATAGTGCATGCTCATTTCAGCATGATTAACTCATTTAAATATTAAAGATATATATAGGAGAATTACACACACGGTCATCCGTCCCCAAAGTAACTTAATACTTGTCTTATATGTGACAGATAACCGGTAAATATATACATATGTAAATTTAAATAAACACGTAAATACAACCAGAATCAGTACACAAGTAATAATAAATTGTTTTTAGAAAAAGTTAGTTCTCGGCGGAAATCGAACCCGTGACCCATAGTGCTGAAGGCAGGGTTGCTGCCAACTGCATCAACGGGCCAGTCAAAATATAAATCAGCTTGTTATAGAATTACCTATTGTTTGCCTTTCTATTGTCCCTTTATCTATTTAAGCTTTTGTACAACCGCGTGACAAACTTTCAAGAATATTTTTAACTTTCTTGGAAATTGTAATTACAATTCGTAGTAAATCTTTCTTTTTATTTTTATTTCCAGATCTCTAAAATTATGGTAATGAATTGTATAGAATCATAACAAAGGTACACGAGTTAAGTTAAGTATTAAGTAAGTAAGTTAAGTTAAGTACACGGATTCTCAGATAGTATTTATGTGTCTACGTGCATTATGGCACTACACAATGACTTCACTTCAGGGACTAGGGAGTGTAAAGTCGTTAGGACGAATTGCGCATCACGAAGTGATTAGAGCTTGAGATTATAATCGTCTTAAGATAATAACGAACTTCAAGAGTGCCTAGATAGATGTGTAAAGGAGAACCAAGTAATGTACAGATTTTTTTTGCAATCGCCAGCGGCTCCGGCTCGCACGGAAAAATTAAAACCGCAATATAGTATTTTGATAACCATAAAAATGGTTAAAGTGGGTTAACTTTAAAAGATACACATATGCTGTCGCGGACTTTTGTTTAGAACTTTTAGAGGGGAACAATTTTGTAATACATGATTTTTTAATAACTATCACCGTTTACTCAGCGCACGCAAGGAAAGCTTTAAATTTGGCCGTTTTCGTACTATTTTTTATTGCTGCTCCTCTCCTATTCATCTTAGCGTGTTGTTATATAGCATAAGCTGATTTGAAAAATTCTTTCAATGCAAGATAGTCGAGAAAGGCTATAATATATAAATATTATAGTTTCTCGACTATCTTGCACTGAAAGAATTTTTCAAATCAGTCCTGTATTTTCTGAGATTAGCGCGTTCAAACAATCAAACAAACTCTTCAGCTTTATATATTAGTATAAATTATCCTTAGCTCAAAAATAACGATTGTCAATGCCGTCGGATTAGACGTTTTCTTTATAAACGTTTTTTCAGTTATTATGGCTGATCAACCGCAGTTTTTCACGACATAAAAACGTATGTAAACAAGAGACCACGCCTTAGACCTTAAGGCGACTTTCACCAATTGACCATGCTTTCAGTAATGCTGTATAAGCTTATTAGCGGTGGTAGGGGCCACTTTTAGAGAGGCCCCGACCCAGTGGTGGTGCACTCTGGGGTTCAGAGTTGCTGCTAATGGGGATGGTGATGTGTTCGACTGTACCCTGTCCCCGCCACCAGCAGTTAGATGTTTTTTAAGTGCGAATCCGACATATCCGCCGTTCGTCCCAGTCGAGATTGTCGAAATTAAGACATTCAGCACTGATTTTTAGATGACAATATAAATGTGATCATAGAGGCGATGATGACCTACCAAAAGATAAATAAATCAAAATGGCGTACGTGCAAAATATAACACAGGTGTCTATGTGTACCCAGTCACGTGGTATACCATAAACATTAGAAGAATGCCAATCAAACGTAATTAGCACTATAATTGCGATTAACAAACTCAAATAAGCTAATTAATAAACAGGATTATAACAAATTATGTAATTTCTAGTAACATTTTTCAAACACTTAAAATTTTTGGTTTTTCCACAGTTCAATTAGTGGTGTAAAACTTAGCGTTTCGATAGTTTAATTGTTTTAATTAAGATAAATTTGATGACTAAAGTCTGTACGTTCCACGAAGCTAGTAGAATTACTAAGCTCCACTCTCCTCATTTCACAGACTTAAAGATGCTTCTGCTCTCGCCCGGTGAAAGCCATGAGAGCTAACAACATTAGTCAATTCGGAAATAAATCAAGTAATGATTAGTGGGTGATCATTGGTTGATTTTATGAAATAGGTCTTAAGTCTCTTTCTTTAGAAAATCTATATGCAGCTAAGGCAAAGCTTATTTAATTTATTTATAGGTTCACTAACAATTATTTACACTAATACGTTTACAGACAAACGTATATAAATAGAAGCTTAACTAAATGTAATCATCATCTTCCTGCCCTTATCCCACTCTAAGTGGGGTCGGACCAACATCTTATAAACATGCTGTCACATGATTTGGCGCGTTTTTACGACCGGCCGCCTGCCTGACGTCAACTTACCTCAGTCGTATTTTACGACACCTCGGTAAGAAAGAGGGTGGTCTATTCTATTAAACCGGATACCACACGGTGGGTTAACTTACCTTAAATCGCCTTTTACGACACCTCGGTAAGAAATGAGGTTGGTCTATTTTACTCAACCGGATACCACACGGCGGGTCGACTTACCTTAATCGCCTTTTACGACACCTCGGTAAGAAATGAGGGTGTCACTATTCTATTCAGCTGGATACCACACGGCTATTTAACTAAATGTAATATTACTTAAAAAAGAAACACAACGTGTCCAACAAAAACAAAAATAGTTTCATCCCTGTTTTCAGGTACTAATAAATGTTAAAACGTTGAATAGAAAGCAAATGATATTCTCGGTCACTCAGATACTCACTATTTAAATTTGTAATTAGTTTGTAAGAATTTGTTTTTTTCGTTAAATTTGACACCGAAATCTAGCATTGTATATAAATTGCCCGAAAGGGTTAAAGTCGTTTCGGGTCCATTTGTGAATTCTCCCTTCCCCTTAACTATCAAATTGTCCCCATGTAAGCAATGGGACCCGTGTTAAAAATACCGATGTAGACTTTCGTACGTGCGATTATTACTGTCGATTAAATTTAACAGCATTAAAAACATAATTAACAACATCAATTAACGTCGTATTTAATTATACTGCAAAATTACATTTGGTTAATACGTTAACAAATATGTACGTGTTACATTAATATATAAGCTGTGATGGCCTAGCGGTGCGACCGTGTGAATCTCTAGAGACGATCATGGGTTCAAACCCGGGCAGACACCAATGAGTTTTTCTATTAAAACTTATGTGTCTAATTGATAATTGCAATTTATCACACGCTTTTCGGTGAAGGAAAACAACGTGAGGAAACCTGTAAATCTCTAGAGAATCCTAGGGATATGTGTAACCTACCAATCCGCATTGGAGCAGCGTGGTAGGTCTTAGCTCCAATCCTTCTCTCCAAAAAATGGAGAGAGGAGGCCTATGCCCAGCAGTGGGATAGTAACAGGCCGTTACTTACATTAATATAGAGTTATTATACTACAGTAAGGAAGTCAGCCTATAATGCGCTCATTATATCATCATATACATTCTCTTACCCTTATCCCGCTCTAAGTGGGGTCGGCACAACATGTTGAAAACATGTTGTCACACGATTTGGCCGTTTACGATTACGCTACCTTAGTATTTTACGACACCTCGGTGGGAAAGAGGATGGTTTATTCTATTCAGCCTGATACCACACGGCGGGTCAACTTACTTTGCTCGCCTTAGCAACCGCTGAGTTTCTTGCTGGCTTTTCTCGGTAGGAACAGCTTTCCGAACCAGCAGAAGAGTTGACGATTCAAAAGAACTTCTTTACAAGTTTATTTGAATAAAGAATATTTTGAATTTATACATTCTATAGTATGAATGGTATATTTTTATTTTTCTATGGTAATTCATATGAGTGTGGAATGTGGTCTACACCGCATCGCCTTTCACCTCGTTGCATTATCCGGATTGTAATGGGATTAGAGGCATGCATATGCAACGCAACTAGCCGCAGCTGTGCGCATCTCACATTGAAATTTATTATTTCGTAACTTTTATAACTCTAGTGTGAAAATACCGTGGCGGTTTTTACACTAAGCAAAAGCTTTGCGATTTTATCGTGTAGCGATGTCATTTTATATAATAAATAAATAAATAAATATATGGGACACTTACACACACGGTCGTCCGTCCCCAAAGTAAGTAACTTAATACTTGTGTTATGGGTGACAGACAACTGGTGAATATATACTTATATATTTTTAAATACATACTTAAATACAAATATACACCCAGGCTCAAAGACCAACAAATTCATTTATAGAAAATGTTAGCCCTCGGCGGGAATCGAACCCGCGACCCGCGGCGCTGAAGGCAGGGTCACTACCCAATACTCCAACGGGCCAGTCAGTCATATATATTTTTTATTTATAATTTTAATTTTTTTTTTTAATTTTTAAAAATTTATTTATAATTTTAATAAAATAATTTTATTATTATATTTGTAGTATGGACCTCCGCAAAGTAACGGCTATTAATTTTATAAATTAAATAATCACTGTATTATTTGTATTGATGTAAGTGATCAAATTAAATTTAAATTATTATTTATTGAATAGTTATAATACAATTATTTGCTATAATCCACGTTAAAAAAATCTCAACAAAGTTGCGCCGATAGCCAATCATTCTCAAAATATAGACTCCGGGACAAAATCTCAAGTTTTTTACTTATGTACTATGGAATACTGCAAAATAACGCCTGCTTGTATAAAATATTTAGGGCCTGTTTCACAAGTTACTGATAAAGGGTCGGATAGAACCGAGAAATAAACTAAGTAGCAGATAAATAGTAGATTTTAAACTTTCGCGATTCATACTAATTTAAATATAAACAACCGGGTCACATCGCGATAATCACGTTACCTTTGTATAAGGTTCGACGTTTCGGCAGAGTTGCATCCACCGTGGTCACGAACTGACTGGAGCGCCGCGGCGTCTTCGTTCCCGAGTACTACAGTCATTATTTTCTTTATCTACCCTCACTTGAACCGCACAATCCACATAAGGTCTCTTGCACACCACACTGATATAATCTGCACGTGATATAGCTTTCAACGATTTTTTCCGCGAGTTATATTTATTAATTACTGGATCCCAAGTCGTTGACAATCTGAAGCCCTCTTCTCGGTTGAAAGTATTATGCTTTCGAATCTCAATGGCTTCACGCGCCATTCTCGCATAATAGTGGGCATCAGTTGACAGTACCTTGGGATCGTGAAGCTCAATCCAGTGATTGCTCCCTGAATTAAGCAGTCGAAACGTCGAACCTTATACAAAGGTAACGTGATTATTGTGATGTGACCCGGTTGTTTATATTTAAATTAGCAGATAAATGTCTCTAAAAAGTGTAAAAGAAAAAAAATCGGGACCATTTTGGAATAGGTATTTGCTATCCAGCAGATAAACAAAATGATAGCCACATGATCTACCTGTTAACTTAGGGACTTTAAGTGCTGAATAAGCCTATTAGAAACCTGAGAAACGCAATTCCAAGATGTGTGTCAGATAAGTTCCGAATAAGCTAACTGACAGTTTATTGGTAACTTGTGAAACAGGCCCTTGTAACATAGGCTATTTTATCCTAATTGGAAGAACGCGTAGGAAAAATCGTGGGCGAAGTTAGGTTTTTAGTAAAACAATTAATAAAAACAAGGCCAAATTTATTATACAGCATTTAATACAGCTTCGATAGTCATAATAACTGGCTCCGTTAAAATTTATAGGTCGTATTCAGTTTTGAAGTAGAGATCGTTTATTTTGATTTCAGTCCAAACTTTTATGATGTCACTTTAATTTTAACTTTTATGAAATAATCTACTTTTATGGTAAAGGATTTAACGGGTTTCAGCTAAAGACGCATTTTGAACGGAGCGTTAATAAAGTACAACACTAAAGTTCTACACTTTTACAATTTAAAATGAATTTGAAATGAATGCAGTCTCTTAATGTAATTTTATAATTACTGATGTCTCAGAGCAATTTACGTTTATGGGAGCTAACGCAAAGGTAAAGGTAAAGGAACCAAATAAAATGAAATCGAATCAAAATACTCTATTTTTAGGGAAGAATTTTAAAAGCACTATTGAATCGTCAAGGATCAATTAAATTTAATGAAGCCTACAACTGGTTCGGAATGTTGCTCTTACCGAGAAGAACCAGAAAGATAGTCGGCGTCCATCTTTTAAACATTTTAAATGTATATTACTTAACCGCAATGTTTAAAGCTGAAAGAATATACAAATCCAAGCATTTTTATCATTCAACCAATTGTGTGATATGCTTTATTTATAAGCATATTTCTTCAACTTAATTAAAACCTTTCTGTGGACTGGTCTATCCAATATGTTATCCTGTTATTTAAGTTTCAATTTTACAAAATTTCATTACCTAATATAGCTTCACAGAAAGCCGTAAAATTATCGAAAATATCTTACTTAATATTTGCGAAAGTATGTGAATGTGGATCTATGTTTGTTATTGTTTCACGGCGAATCTGCTGAACCAATATCGATAAAATTTGGCAAAATAATTGCTTATACATTGGGGTAATATAGTGAGTATAAAAATCCTGTTAATTCTACAGGAATAGGATGACATTGAAAAGCGCCATCTATTATCAAACTATCACGTGTCAACAGTCCACGCAACGAAATTGTGCGTAAAATCTAGTGGACTATATAGCAAAGTTCATACTTTCGTTGTATACTGACATATACAGAGTGATACCGACGATACGACATTAATTTTAATCCTAGATAGCTACGCACCTTAGCAGTCTACATAAAAAAATCAGATAATTCAATGAAGTACTTTAGCCACAGGATATTATTTTTCATTTTGAAACTAATCTTCATGATGTATATGGATCAATGACCGATGGCAGCATGCCATACAAAAATAAACCCTATAAACAAGATTATACTCCTCTGTATCAAAAATGTAAAAATGGCCTTGGCCTTGGCCTTGCGGTCACTGCGCCGCGACCTTTGTATTTTACCGCTCCGTTTGATATTCGCGGCGATCGTCATATCTACACCGAGCGCCTTACGCACGCACTACAAGGTGAGTGAACTCTAATGAATAAGCGTGTTTCGCAATTTAAACGTATTTAGTTTGTTAGAATATATATTTTTCTTAAATTCTATATTTAAATACATTGAATTATACCAAAGTAAGTTATACTTCCAAATGAGCAGTGAAGTTATTTAATGTCGTATCGTCGGTACCACTCTGTATATAACGGCGTTTTTGTATTCCACGCGCTCCATTGAACATATAATATGTTTAATGTTTGTTCAGAGTAAAACTTGGTAAGCCAAGCGCTATTATATGATAGGAACTTCGAGAAATTATTTTCCGATACGTTACAAGTTGGGAGATTCAAAAGTTTGATTGTACCTCGGAGACCAACTTCTGACACGAGGTGAGGTAACTTTGCTGCACTGGGGTGGAATATTTAATGTCTAAACTCCAATCCAAAATATGTATGTAGGATATTTTTAAATTCTTATGGTATCCGGCTGAGTAGAATAGACATTTCTCTCTCATTTCTCATGTCTTAACGAGGTGTTGTAATAGGTGACTAAGGTAAGGTAAGGTGGATCTACCGTGCGATATCCGTTTGAGGAGAATAGACTATCCTCATTTCTTAAAAAGGTGCCGTAAAAGGCGACTTAGGTAAGCTGACCGGCCGTGTGGTATCTGCTAGATCAGAATAGACCACCCTCATTTCTTAACGAGGTGTCGTAAAAGGCAATAAAGGTAAGTGGACCTACCGTGTGGTATCCGGTTGAGTAGAATAGACCATCCTCATTCATTTCCGAGGTGTCGTAAAAGGCGACTAAGGTAAGTTGACCGGTCGCGTGGTATCCGGCTGATACTAGACCACCATTATTTCATAGCAAGGTTTAGTAAAAGGCGACTAAGATAAGTTGATGTCAGGTAGCTACAATATCTAACAACATGTTTAAAACATGTTATAAGGGCAGAAGAATGACGATGATACACGATATTTAAAATTGTCACTTTTTATTAGGCGATATGCGAGTAATTGTCAATACACCGGTTGAATACATCCCAAATTCTCTCCCTAAAACCGTACAGTTAATTCCCAATGCTCGTCGATTTTCGGTTGTCGTGGAAATGTTAACAGAATTAACGCCCGTGTGTCAGGTGGCTCAGCCTATTTCCAATTGTGCGAGCCGGCTACGGACAAATTGTCCATTTCAATTCCTCTTTTTTGAGTGGAATGCATTTAATTGTTCCTAAAATTCCATTGCAAGTTAGTGGTTTTGTTTGAAATTTATTATTTAGTATTAAAAAGGACTTATATTTTTTATTGAGCAGATGATGAGCGACAGGAGTTTCGAATTTCCCTCGAAACAGAACTTGACAGTTAAAAAAATCCGCCACCAAACTTTACAGAATTATCCACTAGGTCAATTTACAGATTCTGCAAATTTCTATAAATTTCATTTGAGTCTGAAAATTTCATTAAAATTGCGCCAGTCTATAGACGACACACAGACAAAATCATTATATATATATATATAAAACATCGGCGGTTCTTGCGACTTCGTTCGCGCTAACTTAAGCATTAAGTTTCCTCAATGAATCAGTATCTTATTCCCTCTTCCCAAATAAAAAACGGGAATTGTTTTATCTTATATCATCCTGCCATTATTTCACTCGTCGGCAGAACATGTTAAAACCTGTTGTCACATGATTTGGCTGCGTATTTTACGACCGGCCGCCTGCCTGGCGTCAATTTTCTATATTTGTTAATTTATATCACGTTAGAACTTTTGTGGAATAAACAATTTTCATTTCATTTCGACTTATTATATTCGTCTTTTACGACACCTCCGAAAGACATGAGGGTGGTATATTCTACTCAGCCGGACACCACACGGCACTAGCTTATCTTATCTTTAATATTTAAATGAGTTATTCTTGTATATACATATATTTTCGGAATCTCGGAAACGGCTCCAACGATTTTCCTGAAATTCAGCACGCAAGAGGTTTTGGGGGAGAAAAATCGATCTAACTAGGTTTTATTTTAAAAAACCCGTTTTATTCCTGTTTTTGGGCATTGAAAAAAAATTTACATTGAATATACACTATTTTTGTCGTAAAGTGTCAAGTCAGCGTTGCTTTTTGGGGAACGGGCGGTCTCGAGAAATGAAAATATCTAGGATTGAGACCCACCTACCCAACTTTTTTTTAAAGTTTCTCTCCCGGTTTTTGGGCATCAAAAGTATATTAAAATTTATATTGAATTAAAACACTATTTTTGCCGTTAATCGTTAAGTCAGCGTGACTTATTCGGGCAACGGGTGGTTGCGAGAAATGAAAAAACCTAGATTCGAGCTCCATTATTTATGTACTACCTTTTTATTTTTATCTTTTTTAAGTTCTTTTTTATTTTGCAAAAAATAAAAAAAAGCCAGGCTCGGTCAACCAGGATATACCAGAAGGGCTATATCCTTTTACTTATAATTAAAGGATATACTCGTTCTGGGTTTGATAGCTTTAATCTTTATCTTAACTTAACACAGGTGAAACAACAAACCTATAATCAATAAAAAAATATACATCACAAGAAAATAATGTCCTAAATTTATTACCTGTGAGTGTACACCTCTGCAAACGCCCGATCCCAATGTGCCAATTCAATTAACAAAGTTAGTACATCTGTTAGGGGAACTTTTTGAGAGGTCTGTACAAGATACAAGGAGTTTTAAGTGCGAAGTGAGTCTTGCAGGTGAGTGCTTGGATTTATTAGGGGGGTAGTTAGGGAGAATGGACAACGGAATTTTGTAATGTCAGTAAAAGTTACGTTCTTGTTCTAAGATTGGTGTGAGTGGTACATAGAAATCGGCTATACTCACGTCGTACATATACGTAAAGCATATTATAAAATTGAAGATTATTTGGAAGATAAAAATGCCTGGATTTGAAAATCCTAAATGTAAAATTTAAAATGTTTAAAAGTGTGACCGCCGAGTTTCTTTCTGGTTCTTCTCGGTAAGAGCAACATTCCGAACCAATTGTAGCTTCATTATATTGATCCTTGACGATTCAAATGCTTGAAAGGGCTTATTTGAATAAAGAATATTTTGGTTTGATTTGATATCGGGTTAGCTCGACTAGTTTCGAATCCATTTAGTGATTCTTTAGTCATTAGTTCTTCTATGGTAGGATAAAGTGGTAAAAACTGCAAACTTTGTCTTTAAAATATTATCTATATTATAATATAACTAATATTTTATATTTAAATCTGTATAAGGAATAATTGTGCCAAATTTCATCGGTATTCGTTCAGCGGATTCGCCGTGAACATACAATAACAAACGTACATTCATACAAACATTCGCATTTATAATATTAGTAGGAGTTAGTAGGATATCGAAGGTATGCAACTATTTGATATTGTGCAAAATAGTTCGTAACTTTTACACGATTTTATTAGTAAACTTAAACTCTGAGTCTTTCAGAGCCGTTCCTATCATTTTTTTAAAGAATTTTTGTTTGAACGATTTTTTGTCCAACGATCCCCGGAATTTGATTCCAATTAAAAGACAAGTAATCATTAACAACATTCCTATGGCCCTGAAAGTCAATTGAACTAATTCTCGATCGATCAAAACACGCTCGTCCCGTTCATGTAACGGGTCTATACTGTCACGAAGTACAAAATAAGTCCAGATATCGCCTAAGGTAGAAATGGCTAATTGGACGCATGTCCTACTTTTGTTTCATTATATATATTTACAAATCGTGCCTGAGACATTGTTTGCGTCCATAAAAAAAAGTAAGTAACGGCCTGTTACTATCCCACTGCTGAGAATAGGCCTCTTCTCTCCATTTTTGGAGAGAAGGATTGGAGCTAAGACCTACCACGCTGCTCCAATGTGGATTGGTAGGTTACACATACCTCCAGAATTCTCTACAGATATGCAGCTTTCCTCACGATGTTTTCCTTCACCGAAAAGCGTGTGATAAATTGCAATTATCAATTAGACACATAAGTTTTTAAGAGAAAAACTCATTGGTGTCTGCCCGGGTTTGAACCCGTGATCGTCTCTAGAGATTCACACGGTCGCACCGCTGGGCCATCACAGCTTTGCGTCCATACAAATATTAAAATAGTGTAAATTATATACTATAAGTTTTAAGCTGTTTCTTAAGGAAAAACAAAAGTATTATAATCCTATAATAAGCCTTAAATTCTACCAAATTTCGTAAAAATTCTTATAACAGAGAGACACATAGGGACACTTAAGCATTTATAATATTAATATAGATTGGAAGAAGCATCAATAATCGATTTTCTTATAAGGTTTTTTATATTTAAAATATAAAATTTTTATGAGAAATGAAATTATTACAAACGTATTATAAAAAGCCGTATATATTTGGTTTACGGTACATATAAGAAACGTAAGGGAGATAAAAATAATAAATGTAAACAAAAAATAGGTTTTCTGTCACATAAAAAAATAGTAACAATTATTTTTGGTAATATTTTTCTTTTATATTAACTGAATTTTCAACACTACATAATTTTCAATACTACTACATAAGGTTTATTTTTTTATCTCTATTAATTTTGATCTTCTACAACTTAGCCTCCACAGTCATTTTCATAGTTATTGTTTCCAGTAATTTTCCTTCACTTTGTATAAATCGTTGGCTATCATATCGACATCTACAATCTAAAGCCAACGCTTTGGACGCCACGCTAGCATCTATCGTTAATTTTATATTAAATCTATTAATTTTGATATTTAATATTATTAATATTAGTGACAAAATAAAAATTAATACATACTTTCTTTAAAATTTTAATGAAGCTATACCGATTTTAAGCACAGAAGTGCTTACGATTATTGCCTTGTTGCCTTTATATAAATTAAATTAAAAAGGCCGTTTTAGTCGGTGAGAGTCCAATATACCTTATAGTTTTTTCTGTTTAAAAAGTTTTGAATCTAGTATAGGTTTATGACCTTATACAAGCGCTGTGGTTAGTCAATGAACAAGAAAAATACTGAGAAATTTATTTTCACGAAAATATTCAATATAAGTATACAAGAGGAATTCTCATATAAATACTATGTGACGCCTGTCTGTAGAGTGAAAGAAAGTCGATTGCGAGATTACATTTCACGTCTTCAAGAAATATTTATAAATTAGTATCCACTTTTATTCGTTTTGCAGCCGAAAAACTTGAAAGTAGTATTATTTAGATTAACTTTGAAATTTCATATTTTAAGCGTTCTATATTTTTAGCATCATTATCCTGCTCATATTCCACTCTAAGTGGGATCGGCACAACATGTTATTAAGATGTTGTTACGCGATTTGGTTAGGTATTTACGACCAGCCACCTGCCTGACGTCAACTTACCTTAGTTGCCTTTTACGACACCTCGATAAATAAATAAATAAATATATAGGACACTTACACACACGGTCGTCCGTCCCCAAAGTAAGTAACTTAATACTTGTGTTATGGGTGACAGACAGCTGGTGAATATATACTTATATATTTTTAAATACATACTTAAATACAAATATACACCCAGGCTCAAAGACCAACAAATTCATTTATAGAAAATGTTGGTCCTCGGCGGGAATCGAACCCGCGACCCGCGGGCTGAAGGCAGGGTCACTACCCACTACACCAACGGGCCAGTCAAAGAAACAAGGTAAGGTACAAAAGAAACAAGATAAGAAACAAGGGTGGTCTATCCTACTAACCGTATACCACACCGCGGTTCAAGTGACCTTAGTCAGCTTTTACGACAGCTCGGTAAGAAATGCGGGTGGTTTATTCTACTCAGGCGGATTCCACACGACGTGTCAACTTACTTTATTCGCTTTGTACGGTACCTCGGTAAGAAATGAGGGTTATCTATTCTACTTAGGTGGGTAACAGACGGCGAGTCAACTTACTTTATTCGCCTTCTACGACACCTCGGTAAGAAATAAAGTTTATTTATTTTAATTAGCCGGATAACAGAGGGCGGGTCGACTTACCTAAGTCGCCCTTTACGACACGTCGATAAGAAATGATGTTGGTCTATTCTATACACATAGTGTTTAAAAATGCAGCAAAATATATTCTTAACTTAAATTATTTATTAAAGTCCATAGAGCATCAAACTTATTTCATTATCTCTGAAGCGCATAACGCAGTTTAAAACAAAATTAATATAACTTCTCAACAAGAGATCTTCGAAGCAATCAAACTCATCTGCGGACTTTCTTTTATGTACCGAGACAAATAACAACTCTTGCAACAAATTGTAAAAGAAACTTGTTCTCTCTATACACCCGTGTCAGCCAATGGCCCGCGAAATGCAGGACTGCCGAATTTACGGACACACTATAAAAGTTTTCAATTGCCACAACAAACTGCATACAAACCTCTATATTATATTCCATTTTAGTGTTTATGTCGTATGAAATACAGCTGTTTTTGCTGTAAAGATATATTTACACAATTTGTTTACTATTAACACTCACTGTTCAAAGTATAAAATGTATTTTAGACAAACAAGTTGTTCGGTACGTTGAGCTTGTTTTCTATTCCGTCGCGTGTTTTATTGTTATTGATTTCTATGTTCCATTTTTGAAACACAATTGTTAGAATTTATAGAATTTATACTACAAAAGTGATGATAGAATTTCGCAATTACCCGCATTTTCTAAGCGAATCTTTGCAATGTTAAACATAGGAAATGAAATCCGTTCACATAACTTATACAGCATAGTTAGTAGCTATATAAACTACGAATCATTACAAACACCATAACACCATACAGGCACTGCACATATTGACTAACCCAATCTCACCGGTCGTCTAAATGTTTTTTTTGCGATTTTGTAGTGGAGTCTTTCTGTAGCCTTCTTTCTTTCTGTTATGTTTTACATATTTATCTACATAATAAAGATGTCAGCCAACATTACCTGAATACCAACTGAAAAATAATAAATTTAATAATGAATTTCGTCTGCAATATCTTTCGAATATTACATTTAACTAAGTAATATATCTGTACTGTATATTACGTAAAATTTTCGTTTTTTTTTTTACAAAATTTAACAGGTTCAAGATTAATTATTGCTTTTATTATTAGTACTTATACTTAAATTAATTTTCATCTTAAAAATTATTTCAAACTAGCGGCCTACCCTGCTTCGCACGGGTATAAAATATGTAGCCTATGTCACTCAGTGAAAAAAATTATTAAAATCGATCCAGTAGTTTTAATTTATTCATTACTGCCTGTGGCCCGCACGCGTTAAATTTGAAGAAAAACAATTCCCCTCTCCCTATACCAAGAAGATTTCATGCTATATCTAACATCAAAGTAATTATTAATTATAAAGAAAAAAAGTAATTATTTACGACATCACATTAGAAACATTACAGTATTTCTCTACTCCATATTGAATGTTATTATACATTCCTCTTGAATCACTCTATCTATTAAAAAAACCGCATCAAAATCTGTTGCGTAGTTTTAAAGATTTACGCAGTCATAGGGATATAGGGACAAACAAAGAATGTGACTTTGTTTTATACTATGTAGTGATAATCCCTATAGCATGATTCAGTATTCACGCGCGATGGCTTATTATTAGCGTATTTCATGTATAACTTTGGTGTTTATATACCGATTTCAATGATTCTTTTTTTATACAATGGTTAATACTATTCACTTTTTTATTTAGGGATGACTGAGAGTGATATAAACGTAGGAGTAGACAAATATAACCAGAAAGCTTCGAACTGCTAAGCTATCGGGAGTTACACGTCTTATTGTGAGTCAACCATAAAAGATAGACATATGCTGTCGTGGGATATTTTTTATATAATTTTAAGGAAAACATTTCCGTCATACATGATTTCTGTGTAGGTTTAACCATCAAGGTTGCACACGCGACGGAAGCTTAAAAAATGGAGTAACTTCTCCCGTTTTCCCGACTTTTCCCTTCACTGCTCTGCTCCTATTGATTGTAGCGTGATGAAAAGTATACTATGACCAGCTCAGGAGTATGAAAAAATTTTTTACCGAGTTTCGTTAAAATCCGTCGAGTAGTTTTTGTTTCTATAACGGTTATACAGACAGACAGACAGACAGACAGACAGACAGACAAAATTTTTACTGATTGTTTTTTGGCATCAGTATCGATCCCTAATCACCCCCTGATAGTTATTTTAGAAATATATTCCAGTTACAGAATTGACCTCTCTACAGATTTATTATAAGTATAGATAGATTAAATTTTTTAGTAAAATAAATGAAAAGAGATTTTTCTTTCCTAAGACTTCTACTAACGCTAACTACTAAACTACTAAACTTACTTCTATTAATATTGTTCTGCAAAGAATGTATTAAATGCATTCTTCAAAGAATCGTTTCGAGGAATAATAAATTCTGCTTACGGAAACAAATTGTTCCTATCTTGCGGGTGACGGTAAAATTTGTTCGTATTAAAGATATGAAATTAAAATAAATGGAAGCGATATTAATTTAGTTCTTTATCGGGAACAACAATTAAACACTTGAAGTAAATAAGGCACTAAGTACCTAAAAATTAAAATTTGAACTAAGTATGCAATTTGGTTCTAAAGGCCTTTTAGAACAAAATTGCATACTTAGTTCGAATTTTAATTTTTAGGTACTTAGTGCCTTATTTACTTGTATTCAATTTACTTGATAAGAAGGTATGACTAGTTAAATTTAAAGTTGCTCTGTTAAATTTTAAATAATAATAAATATTTAGTTAAGAGGTGTTTATTATAAGGTTTTCACTTGATCAACAAAATTTACATTAAAGTGTATTCTTTAGTTTTTAGTAAGGAACATATGTATTTTACAAGGATTTACAGAATCTGTTACGTTCATAAAGAAACCTTTAAGGCATACTCGTATGTCTTTCATATAGCAGTTTTAGTGATTAAAAATCCCTTTTTTAATATAGGTCTATCTCAGCCTATATTAGACCAGTAGTAATTCAATTAATTGTATGGAGAGTGTTATATTTAATTTAAAGTTTCACCTAAAATACAACAAATACTATATACATGCTCATGCAATATTTGTGTGTGTTAAAGTTTTTCTTATTCTCTATATAAGACTGTTAAAGGGCTACTGCTAGCTAGTTCGGAGCAAGTAAATTATATTGACGTAACATTAAAATTTCTATTCCAGTAATGTATATATATCCATGTTCCTAAGTCGTTCTGGATTACAGAGAATCATAATTTTCCTATAATATATTATGATCTACAAAACAAGGTGATGGTTTAATACGTGATGACGGCATTGAATATGATGGATTCTAAAAGTTAAATAACAAAATTGTTCTCTAGGCAGTTAAAAGATATAAGTATACGATATCTGTGATAATATCCTCTATATTCTAATCAATATATTATCTTTTTCTTCTTTCTCAACCGATAGACGTCCATTGCTGGACATAGGTCTTTTCATGGGATCTCCACCACACACGATCTTGTGCCGCTTGGACCCAGCGGCTCCCCGCGACCTTTTTGAGGTCGTCAGTCCATCTCGTGGGGGGTTTGCCGACACTGCGTATTCCGGTGCGGGGTCGCCATTCCAGCACCTTGAGACCCCAACGCCCATCGGTTCTCCGCACTATGTGCCCCGCCCATCGCCACTTAGCCTCGCGACACGCTGAGCTATGTCGGAGACTCTGGTTCTTCTACGGATCTCCTAATTTCTGATCACGTAGAGAAACTCCAAGCATAGCTCGCTCCATTGCCCGCGACTCTGAGCGTTTTTATGAGGCCTATAGTATAATGAATAATTAATATATGATCCGATCTAATAATCTACATTTGCTAATCTACGAAGCATAGATCTCACGAGTGTCTTTATGACTAGCTCGTTAGAGTTTCGTCCTCTACGATAAGCTACGTGTACCCTATAGCGGTGTAACCGCCAAAAATACGACGTTGTTAGCTTCTGCTCTGACCTGATGAGTACAGGAAAGTAATAAACTAAAGTAATAATGAAAATAAACTAAAGTAATAAAAATAAAATTGAAGAATTCCTATTGGATAGCTTCCAAGCTGAGTCTCGTGTTATATTCGTGGTAATACTATTTACTTCTAGCTCATGCTTCATTCTAATTAATAGTACATATATAGTTAGTATTACCTAATTTATTAGCGCCACTGTTCAATACAATTAGCAGTTCAAAGTACATGAAGTTGTGAAATGTACAAGTATGTATAATTTTTAATTAAGTTCGCAATTTTAAGGTACTTTGTGTACTACAAAATATCACCTAGCTCAGGGGTCAGAAACCTTTTAAAGTTAAGAAGAAACAAACATTAAAAAAGTAGTCGAGATTTTAAATGAATTTAAGAATGATCCTATTAATATAAATTTATTAAATCAACGGAATCATTGGGTCTGCTTCTATCAATGTTTTTAATATTACAATATATTTTTTATGGGTAATTGTTACGTAATTGTGCGTAATTGTTAAGCCACAAAATTTAAATCTAAAAGCCGAAGGTTGCCGATCCCTGGCCTAGCCCATGGTTAAAAACTGCCTCCAATTGTCACTATATACCTCTAAAAGCTGACAATTGCGTTGAAAGTGAAAAAGTTCACGTATCAAGCCTTTTGCAACTGTCGTTGAAAAATGGCGACCGAAGCGTTTTAGCGAGTTTTATTTAACCTCCTATGTTCTTCATTTCGACATTATTGAAAAGAATAAAGGGATAGTGTACTTTATGAGTTATTGTTCTACATTCTTGTTTAGGGCTAGATTAATAAAGTAATATGATTTACAATTAATAATTAAATATTTCCTTAATTCTCTAAATGAATACAAAATATTAAAAAATCGCGCAATACCAAGCACATAGTCATTACAAGAAAAGGAATACTTACTATATATATTACTAGCTTTTGACCGCAACATCGTTCGTGGACTGTTGTTCTGTGATAGGTCGCTTTTCAATGTCATTTTATTCCTGTAGAATTAACAGGATTTATATAGCCAATATGTTATTGCGTTGGTTCAACGATTCATCAATATGGTTCAGCTGTGAAAGAGTAACAAACATATGGATGTATGTACTCACAAACTTTCGTATTTATAATTTCAATAAAATAATATAGGATAGGATAAATTACTTTGTATCACGTCATAATTTTTTTCAGTAAAATTTTATTACATCCATTACAAAGAAGAATCCATACCCCTTCGTTCGCATCAACATAAGTGTCAATGTACCCTCATTTTTTTATTTTTTGTTTTCCAGAAGATAGTTCAGTATATAAGCTTTAATTGTAAAAAAAAAACTATCTCTAGAGCTTTAGCCGTAAAAACGTAACAGACTTAAAACTTTTTAATTCACAATATTAGCAGTATAGCTATGAATAAATACACAATCAGCATTCTTATATACAACGAAGTTATAATTAAATCCACACGTGTCAATTGTTTCATAAGCCATATGATAATGTTTGTAGTGGAAATCATAACAGTAGCCCTCAGGGCATTCACATGTTCAAGACAATAAGGCGAGTCTTGTATAATAGCGAGTTTGAAAAAAATATAATTAATTCTGTGTCACACAGGAGATTTTTCAAACAAACAAATTAACAATAATCTTTATCTTTAATATTTTAATGAGTTACTATATATTAAAGCTATGATAGCCCAGCGGTGTGACCGTGCGACTCTTTCGAGAGGGTCACGAATTCAAACCCCGACAGGCATCAAACTTATGTGTCTAATTAATAATTGCAATTTATCACACGCTTTTCGGTGAAGGAAAATCTGCATATCTCTAGAGAATTCTGGGAATATGTGTAACCTACCAAACCACATGGAGCATGGAGCGTGGTAGGTCTTACCTCCAATCCTTCTCTGCTGGAATGGAGAGAGGAGGTGTATGCCCAGCAGTGGGATTGTAACAGGTGGTTACTTTTTGTTTATCGATACTTTTACTATACATTCTATGAATTTCGAAATCCGAATCGGCTCTGATTTTTATGAAAGTAGCATGTATGGGATTTTGGGGGAAAAATTTATCTAGCTAGATTTCATTTTAATGTCTCTTTATCCCTGTTTTCGGGCACTGACAAAATGCTAATATGTAAAATAGAATCTAAATGATATTTTAGCTGTCATTTGTAAAGTTGTAATAACCCAGTAGATAACGAGCGGATTAAAGAAGTGAAAATGCCCCAAATCTAGCCCCACCTGCCCAATAACTTTTTTTTTTCAAGTTACATGTTTAAAAAAAAATTAACGAGCAAGTCTCGGTCACCCAGGCATTTATACATTGTACTAATAATGATACAAAAGTACTTAGCCAATGTTAATTAATCTATACTTAAAAGAAAAATTTACAAAACTAATACAAACCACATAACAAACTGACAGAAAGACTTAAACATTTATAGTTTTTATGTATTTTGTTAGTGTACGCTAACAAAATACATAAAAATACTAGTAATAATAATAGTAAGACTAAAAGTACGCTTAGTTAGATACAAGTATTAAAATACATGACAAATACATTTCTGTATTTAGTACACGTTAAATATAAAATTGAAACTTTAAACGAAAGATTACATTATAATATAATCTGTTGTTAAATGTTTTAAAGTCCCAAAAAGTTTAGTGAGCACCATCTGCATAAATTTAATTTGGAAAAATCTAAATTTTACCTCATCAAATAATAAATGTGAGTTATTATCATAAAATGATTTATTGTATTCAATGGGGAATTTTATAACAAAGAAAATGGTGTACAATTCATAGGTATAATTATTATATACAAAATAACATGATCTAAAAATGTATGTCAAAAATTCGTTCACACTCTCACCTTAATCATAATAATATAATTTTAATTTTTAATAATATTATTTAATAAATAATAATATTTTAATTTTTATATAATTACTGTTGGTACATAAATAAATAAATAAAATAAATAAATTAATCGGTCAAAGGGTTAACATCCCCGCTATCAATAGCAACCAACGTTTAAACAAACAGGTTATACCGGCACGAGTGTCAGAACTGTGCAGCTTTAAGCTCACGTGTTCATAACATCTATTACTTGGAATATGATGACTAGCTAACATAAATTTTACGTCAGCAAAAACATTTTAAGCATTTGTATTTTAAAGTTAACATAAACATTTGGGTATTGCGTATTGTATTAATAGCGCCTATTTCATAAATATAGCCAGGTTATCACAATTCGCTTAAACTAAGATGCCTCCGAAAAACTTATCGACAAACTAAATTTTGACCTTCTTCTTCAACCAAGTCCACTGCTGTACATCTCCCATCATCATCTCATCATCTGCACACATCTCTAAAAGGTAGCTCCATACCCCAAGGTCTTGTGCCGACCAAGTAAGCCAGTAATGACTTAGCAAAAAAATATTAAATAGTATTTTTGAATGTGTATGTTTGCACTGTAACGCTCTAATTTTGCAAAATGTGGCATACTCATTAGTCTGTTCCGAGTCTAAAATAAGCTACTTTTGCATTCCGGAAAATCAAACTGCTTATAGGAATTAATTTTGAATTTTCGTTGAAGTCCTAAGGAACTTGTATCGCGACGTCACACCAGAAAAAGCAGCGTTGGTAGACCCCCTACAAAATGGACTAACGGAATAGTGTAATGTGGAAATAACTTAAAGAGACCTATGTCCAGCAGTGGAAGACCATCGGTTTAAAAAGAATAAGTAGAAGATAGATCTGTTCTCAGATAATTTCACTTTAAATATTTACAACGTGGGTAAACTAAAGGCCACTAGTGTATTGATATGTTATTTAAATCAAACACGATACTGACCTTCAAATTTTCTTAAGTCCTACCTTTTATTTGAGGTCTTAATAGTAATAGCAATTTTGCAATACACCTAATACTCGCAACAAAACGTAAAGTAACACTTTTGTGTTCTAACAAAGTATTTCCGAGTTTAAAAGATGGTCGGGTGTCTTTCCTTTTTTTGCAAACTAACGCGAGGGACAAAGAACGTACGAACAATTGGACTTGAACTGTTCTGTGGTCCAAGGCATAAGACATTGACTTGGAATTATCACCTCACTGGCTACAAAAATTAAAAAGCAGTAAGAAATACAGTAACGGCTCCTTACCATCCGACAGTTATGCTTAGGCCTCCTCTTTCCGTTTTTTGACATTAGGCTTTGACCTAAAACCCACCACACAGGAAAATAATTGACTGCAATATCCCCAGAATACTCTAGAGATATACACTTTCCTCACGATATTTTCCTTGCCCAAAAAGCGCGTTTAAAAATTGCATTTATCAATGAAGTTAAGTTAAGTTTTAATAGGAAAACTCATCAATCATCAAGCCCAGGGTTTGAGCTCATGATGATCTCGCAAGCGTCATACATTTTCACCACTGGACTATGACAGTTCAAATATACTATAGAGGAAGCATAACACTTTACAGAAAAGAATGACAATGTTATTTTTGACGTATGTTTTGATTAAATCTTCACATTCCATAAAATTTTATAGATGTTTGTTTGTTGGTTTCAGTCGTTATACGTCAATATTTCAGGTATCGGAACGATATTGATAATATATCTTCGGTATGCAGATGATTTACTCACCAAAAGTGCTGACATGATGATTAATTTAATCACTATATATGATAATAGATCTAATACTCGCTAACTGTATCGTCAGTTTAGTAGAAGTTTGGGTCGCCGATGGAAAGATAGGTTTTGTTTAGTTATAGTAGACGGATAGACGAGTAGTACCTAACTGATGGTCTAATATATAATTATAAATAAAAGGCGTAGAAACGAATACATTGAAGTCATTTTTATTAATATAAAAGTTTATCGAGTGAAATTTGATGTAACAAACACCGTTAATATGACGCCGACAAATCGCTAGCGCTTGTGCTTTGTACCAATTTGCATTAAAACCGCGTTGAGCGGTCTCGCGCTCTTGAAACGGTCAAAAGAGAGTTTAATACAAGCGCTCGAGATATTTCCAGCGAAATAAGGATTATTTCAACTTAATCCGAAGTGAGATTTGAAGAACGTGTACACTTAAGCAAATAGGAGTGTTGCTACACTTGCATAGAAAAGTTATGTATAAATAAGTAAGGTAGAAAATATTTTGATATTCTACAAGATATTCACTTCACATTAAGTTTTCCTTTTAATGGAAAGTCCATGGAAACTATAGTAATGGCCGAATGTTAAGAAGCATGCTTAACCAAGAGACACAAGGTCATACTACCTTTTGGCGTTTATTAGTTTTCTTCTAAAACTAATATCTTTAATATTTGAATGAGTTAATCTAGCATTTTTTTTTGCTGAATCTCGGAAACGGCTCCAACAATTATCATGAAATTCAGCGTGTAGGGAATTTTGGGGGGGAAAAATAGATAGCAAGGTTTTATTAAAAAAAAATGACGTTTGATACCTGTTTTCGGGCATTAAAAAAAACTTAAATGTAGAATTGGATGCAAATGATATTTGAGCTGTCAATTGCAAAGATAACGAGCGGACCAAAAATTTACCTCGCAGTGTTCGATCACCCAGATACTACGTACTTAATTGAGATTCACAATTCATCATAAACACTACTATAAAAAACATAAAATAGCGTATTATAAGGCGTATTAATATCCCACTGCTGGGCTAAAAGCTAAAGAAAACTCTTTTACGAATAATCAGGTGTGAATCCGCGACGTCGGTGAAATTCATTAATATACCCTGAAAGGAAAGACTAGGCCTTAGGCCCAGCAATGAAATTGTAACACATAAAAACCGGTACAGGAAAGAGGTTCTCCCAATTTATTGGTACTCGACAATTTATATTAATGACTGACAAATACTGACAAATATGAATTCACAGAATAAATATTTCTTAAGCTACGAAAAACATCTATGCAATTCCTAGTAGAACTGCAATAGAAATTTATTCCCACTAGCTCAATAATTGAAATATTTAATTGAACAAGAGATTGTGATTTAATGTCATAGATTATAAACTAACCAGATACTGCGTGAATATATTTTATTTCCTTTTTTTTTCAACAAATGGATATGCCCTTATTACTATGTTTACTATAAAGACGTGATTTTACGGAAAGTTTCTTAAAACTATGCTACTGCACGTTTTAATTGCAGTTAACTTGGCACTTAGCAGGCGCAAGATTACACTTAACAATTAGTTATTTGGATTATTTAGAATGGTTAAGCAATATTATCATTCAAAATTAAACGTTAGATAAATTATAATATAAGAAAGACAAAAAAGGATACAAAAGAGAAACGAATAAATTGATAATAAATAAAAAATAGAGTATGATAAGGGCAGGGCGGGTCTTGCATGTATAAGGTATATGAATTTTGCCTGTTTCATACACTTAGCATTACATAGATTCTTTTAATAAACGCGGAATACAGCAAAATAATTTTATTGTAACTTCTATACTATGGAATTCCGCAAAGTAACGCATGCTTCTATCATCACCCTCCTGCCCTTATCCCACTCTAAGTGGGGTCGGCACAACATATTATAAACATTCTGTCATATGATTTGGCTGCGTTTTTACGACCGGCCGCCTGTCTGACGTCAACTTACCTCTGTCGTATTTTACGACACCTCGGTAAGAAAGAGGGTGGTCTATTCTACTAAACCGGATACCACACGGTGGGTTAACTTACCTTAGTCGCCTTTTACGACACCTCGGTAAGAAATGAGGTTGGTCTTTTCTACTCAGCCGAATACCGCACGGCGGGTCGACTTATTCTATAAATCATTTAAAGGTTGGAATAATTTTAAATCATGATAATTAAAAAAAACAGTAGTTAAAAAAAATTTCGCCGTAAATCCCGTGAGTGTTTTGTGCACGTATTTTCAATTTGGCTTTCCGTTTATTTTGTATGTTTTAAACTAACAATACAAACTAAAACTCCACTACATTCATCTACGCGTTGAATGAAAAGTGCACAATGAAGTCGTTAGAAGTAGTCGACGGGAAGCAATTTGCAGCGCAGAAAATTCTTTTAAAGGATACGTTCTAAAGGTAACAGAACGTACCTGTTCAGAGGAATATGAATCTTTTGTTTAATGTATTACAATACAGTTTTGCCTATATGTTTTCTTCACATTTTTCCCAACGTGGGTGATTGTATAGAAACGCGGGTAGTCGATACAGACAATTGGTGCACTTGTTTTAAAATAATGAGTCTTGTTGTACTAGTTGATAAAATGAATGTTTAAAAAAAACGGTTGCCTGTAAAGTCGGTTTTACGGGCAAAGATTTTACGTGACAACGTCTTTTTAAATGTGATAGATTGGAGTGGGAGAGAGACGCAAGGCATTCGCCAGTCCGGCGGGCCTCTCTTTCGTTCGGTGACTCATCGTAACAGACGTGAGCGGGCGTTACACTTTTTCATGAGTGACTCCAAGCCGCAACCTAATTTAAGACGTTGTCACGTCAAAATATAATAAAATAAATTTTACAGTATATAAGTTTCAATCATCCTCCTGCCCTTATCCCAATCTAAGTGGGGTCAGCACAACATGTTATAAACATGTTGTTACATGATTTGGCTGCGTTTTACAACCGGCCGCCTGCCTAACGTCAACTTACCTTAGTCGTATTTTACGACACCTCGGTAATAAAGAGAGTGGTCTATTCTACTCAACCGGATACCACACGGCGGGTTGACTTACCTTAGTCGCCTCTTAAGACACCTTGGTAAGAAATGAGGGTGGTACTATTCTGCTAAACCGGATACCACACGGCGGGTTCACTTACCTTACTCGCCTTTTACGACACCTCGGTAAGAAATAAGGTTGGTCTATTCTACTCAAAAGATACCACACGGCGGGTCGTCTTACCTTAGTCGCCTTTTACGACACCTCGGTAAGAAATGAGGGTGGTACTATTCAATTAAGCTGGATACCACACGACGGGTCGACTTATCTTAGTCGTCTTTTACGTCACTTCGGTAAGAAAGAGGGTGGTCTATTCTACTCAGCCGAATACCACACGTCAGGACGACTTACCTTAGTCGCATTATACGACACTCCGGTAATAAATGAGGGTGGTACTATTCAATTTAGCCGGATACCACACGGTGGAAAATTTAATAAGTTTCAATCTCCATCAAAAAAAGGTTCCTAATTTTTAAATCTTTACATATTTTTAATAAAAAAATATTATAATCAAAATAAAATAAATATGTATTTACATTAAATTTACACTTCTATTTTACTTCTACGTTTTGTTTTATATGATCATTTTTATGAGAAATATTTTAATTTACACAAATTATTACGTTATAAATATTGACTGTGACAAACGTAACATATACTAGTGATTTACCACTTACCCTCAGCTTCATTTTACCTCCATACGATTTTATTTACATTCCTTGACATACGTAAAATAACGGTGCTTAGTTGTAATACACAATAAATTAATTTGAATAAAAGGAAAACTGTTTTAAATGGTCGACGAAAGTGGATTTATAACTTGATGTGATGAACAGCGTACGTCGATATATTGGCATCAATTGAAAGTAAGTAATGTTATTGTTTTCTTATATATTAAATCTTGTGTTGTGTTTGCATTTTGTTTGATGTTGTAATCGTTTAATTGAACTATGAAATCTGATCTGTCATTTAGAAGATTGGCTAGTGTTGTTTAATTTGTATTTTTATATAAAAGAACTAAACGAAAACCACGTCAAGATACGAAAAAAACGAATGATGAATTGGTAATTTGTAGCGATAAAAACAAAAACATTATTATAAGGATTATAACTTTTACTATATCTATTACTTTTTTTTCATTATTAAATCCAAATGATTAACATTTTGATTTAGTTTTTGTATAACGGTATGTATATAAGTTTAAGTTCTATTTTTAAAGATAATGTTTCTAATTCTTTTACAGGAATGTTCAGTTATGGCCTGTAATTACATTGAAATTGATGTCAGAACACATTTTGCTCAAAATAGGCGAAGATATCTGGAAACTGAAGAAAACCAAGGCAAACGTAAAGTAAAAATTAAATAAACAGTGAAAAAATATATTTTTGAAATCAATAACGTTAAAAGAACGGGAAAAATGAAATTGCGGCCAAACTAAAGCAAACATCAAAGTGTAAATAAGTTGAAATAATATAAAGAAACCTAGTATCTGATAAATTTTGAAGATAAATAATATAATTAAATAACGTTATAGATAAATGAAAGCAAAAAATAAGATCAAAGAAAGGAAACTAATTTATAAAATATTCTAGAAGTTCAATCAATTTAAAAACTAATTTATAAACACTTGCAAATGATCATCACAATGACTACGTATTACCCCCAATGTCAAATACCACAGACATGTAATTTTCCATTGATGATGACGGAATGGAGCCAAGTAGAAAATATTTATACAGCACCGATAGTTCATCTACCAATGGCAGTTGTAACTTCACAATTAATAGCCTCTATGTGTCCATATACAGGAGCTTTAGTTACAACTGAGTCATTAGTACATCCTGCACCTATAACTGGTGGTGATCTTATGCCCTTAATTTGCAATCAATACAGTTATCCTTTTCAATTTGAAGTAAATTGTGTAAAAAAATCAGAATCTCCGCTAAATGAAGTTCATTCAAAAATACATATAACTGGAGCTGATGAGCCCTTAACTTGTGGAAATTACACATACTCAATTGCTCCAAAATATATTTGTGTAAAAAATTCTAAATCTCTACCAATAGAACTCGAAAATGATCAGGTCCAACACTTTATGGTTGATGTACCAAAAGAAATAACAGATGAAATGAGCGATAAAGTCAAGGATGTAAAAGCGAATTTAGTTGCGGACCCAGTTGAAGTTTATCTGAGTTTGCCAAAGGAGTTATTTCCAAAGGCAAAAATGTTATCAATCGATCCAAATCCTATAATAGACCAGTTATGTTATTTAGAAAACATAATGGAGCATGTTTCTTGGATATTAGATTTAGAATTTGGTGTACCTAGGGTCGCTATTACAAGAACTATTGCGACTTATGATGTAAAATTTAACAGCATCCATTGCAAGAATACTCCAAACGCTATACATCCAGGATTTGAGAAGTGCAATAGTGATTTTAAACGCACTATCCTCTTCTACTACGACTGTATTGTATCCAACTGGTATAACGGCTATATTATTTTGAAAAACGATAAATCGGTAGAGAATTTTCAATCGTGGCTGTCGATACCGATGCAGATGTTTGGAATGTGTTGGCCTTAGCATGCGGATTTTTAGATCTGTAGATATAGGATGAATAATTTCGATCTAGCTATAAAATTTCGAAGTTGGTCTTTATCCATTATTTTTACGGGTTGAATTGAGATTATCTTAGTAATTTAAATCTTAAATGACGCAGTTATGTGATATTTCCAAGACGAGATAAATTAACATTCTTTCAAAATACCAAAAATCTTTTGAAATAAAAGTGATAAGCACAATATGATCCGTAAAAACGATGGTAAAAAATGTACATATCTTAATGTGTTTTGCTTAAATGTAAATAATAAATAAATGAAAAGTGAAATTAGTGTTTTATTAAGTAACTAGCGGCCTGCTCCTGCTTCGCACGGGTATAAAATATATATCCCATGTCAGTCAGTGTAAAAAAAATGATTAAAATCAATCCAGTAGTTTTGATTTATTAATTACTGCCCGTGGCCCGCAAGCGTTAAGTTTGGAGAAAAACAATTTCCTTTCCCTACACCAAGAAGATTTCCTGCTATCTTTGGAATATCTAAACTATTTACTTTTACATTTTACCTATGTATTTTATTTTTACAATTAATTACAGAATGTCTTTAAACAAACTCTTAAAAGATTCGAAGTGCTATAGGGCGAAGCGCGGCGTCCTCACGTCATTTTAAATCTGTAATATCTCCGAAAGTGTTCACTTAAATTACATGCTGTAAACGGCCATATTGATCTATATTAAATCAACAATTTATTTAAGGTACTTAATTGGATAAGGATTAATGCTGTATTGTATAAAAATTGCTTTGAACATAAGGCATTATTTTTCGTAAAAAGTAAATGACAAAAAGTGCTGTTGTGGGTTATCCATAAGAGATAGACATATACCATCGCGGACTTTTCTGTAGACCTTTTCAATGTGTACAAATACTTAGTACATCATTTTGATAAATCTCGTAGGGTTTAGCCTGCGTTTGCAATGTAAGTAGAAAAAAATGTAATTATTTACAGAAACCTCAAAAATTACAGTATTTCTCTACTCCGTATTGAATATTATTATACGTACAAACCTTCCTCTGGAATCACTCTATCTATTAAAAAAAACCGCATCAAAATCTGTTGCGTAGTTTTAAAGTTTTATGCGTACATAGGGAAATATGGACTTTGTTTTATAATATGTAGTGATTATTATTTTATAAATAAAACAATCATTCTATGATGTCATAATAATTAATAATTCATAATCTACATTATCTGAAAGTGTTGTTTTTTGAGGATAAAAACAAATAACCTTTGATAGCCCGGCGAATTTCTATCAGACAACCTCGGTGAAAGAAATTATTATTCAGTATAGCAATTAATTCAGGATAATAATTCAATTATGTTACTTATATAGTTAACAATACTCCAAATATGAAGCTATACACTGTCCATTATATTAACCATCTTTTGACAGATTGACGATAGTGATGTCCTAAAGATTCTCGTATGCGATACCATTCCGATTATAGTACCTACTATCATTAATCGAATTACGTACCTAAGTAATTCGATTAATGATAACCTACGTAAACTAGATTACTACTTGAGAAAAGAAATTCCAACTTTGAAAAAACTTATTGTTTCTTTGAAAAGAAGTGGTCTATTTCATGGTGAAAAATCTTCTTTGGTCAAAGTTTTGAACACAATTGGCTTTTCATATAAAAAGTTAAATAAAAGAAAATTATTAATGGAACGCACAGATATAGCTATAGCACGTTGTGATTTTTTAAGAGAGGCAAAGAAAATACAAGATTGGGCAAATATTGTTTTCACGGATGAAACATGGCTCAACGCTAACCACACACTATCTCGTTTCTGGACTGATGATACTGCTGATTCCACTTCCTCAGTACCAATGGGAAAAGGTGAGCGCCTAATCATTTGCCATGCAGGTACAGCAAAAGGATTTGTACAAGACGCACTGTTGGCATTTAAATCGAAGAAATCAAATGACTACCACGAAGAGATGAATGCAAATGTGTATGAAGAGTGGTTCAAAAAAATGCTCATTTCATTGGAAGAACCATCAATAATTTTTATTGATAATGCGCCCTACCACTCCCGTCAAATTGACAAAATGCCAACACAGGCTAATAAAAAGCATGAAATAATTAATTGGCTTCGGGACAATGGAGAAAATGTGGACGACTCAATGTTAAAAGTTGAATTAATAAAAATATTAAAAACCAAAAAGAGAGCAAAACGCTATGTAATCAATGAAATGGCAGCAGAATATGGCCATACTGTTCTTCGGATTCCTCCATACCACTGCCAGTACAACGCAATAGAACTTATATGGGCACAAGTAAAAGGGCATGCTGCGAGATGCAATACAAGCCCCCCATTCACAGCGAATAAAATGTTGCAATTGCTAAAAAATGCTTGCACCCACGTAACGGCCGAGAACTGGGCAAGTGTGGTGGAAAGAACTAAAAGAGTAATATTCTCTGATTGGGAACGTGATATTGCGTTTGATAATATATTATCTACACAAGAGCTAATAATAACTGCTACTGAAGACTCCTCATAGGAGGAGTCTAGTGTTGATTATCATTCCGACGACTCGAGCTAATAAAATAAATTAAAATATCCTGATTGTTTTATTTGTATTCATGTATTAACTAAGAAGAAAGTAAAACTTTATATAATGTTATTAAATGTCTTTTAATACTCGTAACATCGATTTCTACCGATTATTTTTAATCTGTGGCATAATCGTAGAAACCATTATGTGTGACATCACTAAGTGGGCGGTACCCATCCATAAAGTACAAATATTATTTGTATGATATTTGTACGTAAGCAATACAAAACTTAATGAGCGTGAGCTGTCAAAAGACTGATAATATGATGGACGCAGTATAACGATTATAATCATTAGCCGTATCATGCTCAGGCAAAATATCTCCTTGATGCGTATGTAATTTCATTTCGAAATTCGTGTTCATTGCTGTTCAGAATGTTTGACACGTTTACATATAATCGTATCGTGAACTTAATTTACCACTAATATTGTGTGAGGGGCACAGAAAAGCAATAGTGGCAGTTGACTAATTAATTGATCACTCATAACATGACTAAATGGACTAAGGTAAGTCGATCTGCCGTGTGGTATCCGACTGAGTAGAATAGACCACCATCTGACTACCGACTGTCATAAAAGGCGACTTATGTGAGTTAACGTAAGAAGGCGGCCGGTCGTAAATCATGTGACATGTTTATAACATTCGGTGCCGACCCCCCTTAAAGTGGAATAAGGACAGGAGAATGATGATGATGAATTATAGTTACAAAAATGTTAATTACAAGCTTTTATTAACTTGCAATGTATGTATGTGAATGTGGAATCTTGCAAGTTAAATTTGACCCATTTTCCGGAATCCGATTGGGCTGAAATTTTGCATACTGATCCAGACCCGATGGAAATGCATGTTTACGATAAACAATTTTGTTAAAAGCTTTTTATCTTAACTTGTTTTGTTCTATTTCTATAAATCCTACTTTTGATTATAAAAATATTTAATAATGACTAGTAGTAGCCGTGACATCGATCGCGTCAGTTTTAGTGTTCAAATACCCTTAATTGTGTATTATATATTTGCCATACCCGAGAAAAGACGACAATTTATTTGTCCCGTTTATTTATTAGCCCGTTATATAAGCTTTAATTATAACAAATTTCATTGTCGACAGACATACAGACTTTCGCATTTATAAGTATGGAAGTAGTATTAAAATCATGTAAACGCGCCCCGATATTTAATGGTGGTTCCGGAATATTCCAGCAGCCCTGGAATTCAATACAGAATCAAATCTATTGACCACAGCTATGCTCCGAATTAGTTATTGGGCTTAGTAATTAGCGAATACGGTTTTCGCTTAGGAAACCTCTAAATTCTTATATGTAGTGTAGTGATAGGGTAATTTTTATGTCGTGTGGTATCCGGCTGAGTAGAATAGACCACCCTCATTTCTTACCGAAGTGTCGTAAAAGGCGACTAAGGTAAGTCGACCAGCCGTGTGGTATCCGGCTGAGTAGAATAGACCACCCTCATTTCTTACCGAGATGTCGTACAAGGATGATTAAGGTGAGTCGACTAGCCGTGTGGTATCCGGCTGAGTAGAATAGACCGCCCTCATTTTTTAATGGGATGTCGTAAAAGGCGACTAGGATAAATCGACCCGCCAAGTTGTATCTGACTGTGTAGAATAGACCCACCTCATTTTTTACCGAGGTGTCGTAAATGTTTAGAGCATTCTGAGTACAAAAGTTAGATAGAATTATTTTGATATAATAGGACTGTATTAAGAAAATCTTTGTAATGCTGCGGTGCTTCGGTTACGGTGCGATACGATATTTGACAATGTCGTAGTGACTATGTGTGGTGCTCGTGTAGAGTGCTAGTGGTGGTGTATTGTAATTCGTGTGGTAGTTAATCCTGCATGTATTAGGTATGAAAACGGTGTTGCCTGCTTGCTACACTTAACATTACATAGATCTTTTTAATAAACGCGTATTATAGCAAAATAATGATATCATAACTTTGTACTATGGAAATTAAGTAACGCCTACTTCTATAAAGCATTCTTAGTTATTATTATTTTGACTGACCCGTTGGCAGCGGGTAGTAATCATGTTGCACGGGTCGCGGGTTCGATTACCGCCGAGGGTCAATATTTTCTATAAAAAGATTTTTTTGGTTCTTCGAGCCTAGGTGTATATATGTATTTAAGTATATATTTAAAAACTATATATGTATATATTCACCAGTTGTATCTCACATGACACAAGTATTAAATGACTTTGGGGATGGACAACCGTGTGTGTAAATGTCCCGTATATTTATTTATTTCACCGCGATATTATAAAGTTCAATAAATATATACCAGAATTGATTCAATATTTAATTATTAACAAAATTACTGTGCAAACAGACAATACATCAACATCATCATAAACTATTCATTCAAACAAAATTATAATAGAATATACATTATTATAAACATCACTAATGTATATTTGCTACGCACATATCATAATATATAGTTACTATAACAAATTGTGATTTGGTAAATTTCACATTTTTTGTTTATTCCTTAAAATTATTTAAGCATCTATACAAAACTAACGTAAACTTAAAGCTAGAGATAAATTTGATCTTATTTGTTTACATTTAAATTAATTAAATTTGTTACAAAAATAGCGATGGTATTTACAGAGAATTTTAAAATTGTGGTGAGAAAAAGCTAAAATAAATAAATAATACTGTATAAATATAAGCATCTAAGGCAAGAATATTTATTTACATTTTAAAACTAAAGTTAAATATACTAAGAGGTAAACTTAATTATGATTATGATTCTAAGAGGCATTTACAATGTATTGAGTTGATTTGGACAACTAAAATCACTTCAGAGGCAGTATGATAAAGAATTTGGTATTAATCTAATAGTGCCTACTCCTTGTGTGATCATCTATAATCGACACGATCATTGTGCAAGTGTCCACAAGATCGTCCATATTATTATAGGATACTTATTATGGTATATCACCCAGCGATTCACTCTGATGCCTGTCCAAAATCCGATAATTCCCAAGTTGTAGGATCGTAGACTATCATAGATGATTTGACGATTACACACAAATCTTGTGCTTACGCTTAATCGTTTGTAGTCGCCAATAATGAAGAGGAGCTATAAATTAATAATATGTATAGAGACTTTATCCCGTCGTGTGGTAACCGACTGAGTAGAATAGACCCTTATTTCATACTGAAGTGTCGTAAAAGGTTACTAAGTTAGCGAAATGCAGGCTGATCGTAAATTAATTAGCCAAATGCTCTAACATGTTTAAAACATATTGTGCTGACCCCACTTTGAGTGGGATAAGGACAGGAGAATAATGAGGTGAAGTACTTTATCGTGCTGAAATTCATCATTTCCATAGTCATTATGTTTATTTTCGTTATAGCATCAGAATACGTTAATGCAATTAATAATTTCGATGATACGGGAATAAATTGTACAAAATGTATTTCGTATTTACAATAAGCTCTTTAATATTACTGTGATGCGTGAACCAGATAGTAAAATTGTGTCGAAAACAAGCTGTGATTGTATTGTGTAAAGGCGTTTATCAAAGTCCAATCCTGAAAGGTTATTGCAGATTACCGCTCGTAATTATTCCGTATAGTGTTTGTAAATTCATATAATTTTTGCGTTTTACAATCCGTTGCTAGAGACAAAATAGAGTCGGTAGACCCCTTTGTCGGGTAATGAAATAGCTAAAGACAAAATAAAGAGTCGATAGACCTTTGTCGGGTAATGAAATAGCTAAATATAGTTCATTATATAGATGTACTTTATACCATTTATGGCATATCTATATACGTTGTATAAAACTTTGCTTTCAATTTATACCATCTTAGATTATTAAAGATTTATCCCTGAATATTAAAGTGGGTATAACATTGCTGTAAGCTATATTTTTACGACGCTGTAGGGCAATTTTTTCAAGTGACTAATAAAGCTAGGAATTTTTTACGTCAAGAAATTAGGTTATCATAAAGTAGAAATCTTTAACTTGGGTTTTAATATTCGAAATTTGGATAGGAATAATTTTAGTTAACAATTATGTAAAACTATCGAAATCTTTTTTTCCAAAAACAAATAAACATTTTTAATTCGTAATTTTAATGAAATTTGACACGATAAGTACGAAAATTATCATCGAGAAGTAATCTGCAAAAGCGATAGTTATATACATCACCGTTTAAACAAACGTGATACAGAATCTCGCATTCCACGAGCACTGCTCAGCCTCCGGGTGGACCGTTTCCATAAAACGCCTCAGAAAATGTTGAATTGAATCAACATTTTTGAAGGTAAACCTGTAATCGTCAGTTCGTTGTCGACAACACTTATTGGAATACAAATGATGTTCTTCAATGTTTTTGTTAGTTTTAATAATAAGGTAATTGACTTGTTAGCATTTTTATTCGAACTGTCTAAGTACATGTACTGTTGTACATTTGGGAACGTCACAAGGGCTCCTGTGAGGCCGGAACACAGATTAGATCGACGTGTATTGGTGGGCTGGTGGTATGACTGTGACTAGTTATCACTCCGGCAGAATTGTGGCGAGAAGCCACGGCCGCAAGCAATTTAACAATTACACTAAATACTATGGACTTCTTTTTTGCCGTGATGATATGTCCAAACATAAGTAAGTAGCGGCTTGTTACTATCCCACTGAATTGAGAATGAGAATAGGCCTCTTCTTTGGCCTTCCGTCTCTTCCGTTTTTGGATAGAAGGTTTGGTGCTAAGACCTACCATGCTGCTCCAGTGCGGATTGGTAAGTTACACATATCTCCAGAATTCTCTAGAGATATGTAGGTTTTCTCACGATGTTTTTCTTCACCAAAAAGCGTGTGATAAATAGCAATTATCAATTAGAAACATAAGTTTTAACAGGAAAACTCATTGGTGTCTGCCCGGGTTTGTACCCTTGACCTCCTTGAAAGAGTCGCACGGTGTTACTACTGGGCTACCACGGCTTTCTAAACATACTCGTATATATAAAACTGATACGAAGACAAAAAAGTTTTCAGGCAACTAAGTAGGTACGCCACCAAAAGTTAAATTGTGTAATTTCTTGTTAATTCTCGTCAATTACCTTATCATATGATATTACAAAATTCTCATAACATCTGGTAATACAAATAAAATGATCTAAATTAATGTTCACAAGCCTATTATGTTAAAAAAAACGAATATTACAGAAACTATACATTTACATATGTAACATTTTACATACACTCGTATTCTGCTCTAAGTCGAGTTTCAAATGTTCTGAAAAAACAATACACAAAACAACGTTACACATAATCTAGTTTCCAATAGTTCTTTATAATGTGTCCTTTTTTAAATTATACATCACAATTTTGCATGGAAACAAAGTATACCAAAATACTTCATTTCCTTTAATTACTGGCATGCATTATGCGAATACATTTATATTTTACGTATAAGCTATTAGCTTTAAATAAAAACATTCATTATCGATTGTGAATTTTTTTAAACAAATGTTATGATGTGCTCAAAATACCTTAAATATGTTTTATGAGTAACTTTGTAAAATTATTTTGTATTCTTCTAAAAACTTTACTTTTTGCTCAAACAATTCCAAACATTATTGCCTCTAAACAAATTTGGGCTCCAATTGGACACTTACTATCTCATTACTATGTCCATCTATCTGTTAAGCTTTCCCGTTAAGCCGCAGCATTATTGATGAAATTTTGAAACAATCAAAGCTTATATACAAGGCTAAAATGTAGGATACAAAGGTTCCCATTTTACTACAGAAACCAGTCATCATTGTCCTCGCACTATCCTGCTATATGTGGTCTGCCCTCCTAATCATGCGGCGCCATTTATCTCTGCACTAGTCATCTTCTTTGTACAATGCCTCATGTCCCTTTGGACAGTAATCAACCAGGTGCTTAGAGGCCTTCATCTTTCTCTTTTACCGTGGGGATTTCACGAGACTTTATACTATATAATCTTCAGGCCTTGTTGTGACGTGATTCTATTAATTTTTCGGTAATGTGTGCCACTTTAAAGGCGTCAGTGTAGGTATTTGATATTTTGTTGCTAAGAGTGACTCCAGACCACCTAAGCATGCGCATTAGTGAAAATTTTGCTCTTGAGTCTTTTTCATTAGCCAATCCTCGCAGCCATATAACATAGCTGGTCGGAAAGCAAAATTGTATACCTTAATAGGCATAGTTCTAATAGGCAATTGCCGGTCATTTAGGACCTCTGTAAGTATGTTATATCAGTATCAAAATCGACAGCACTGAGCATAGGTATTAAGGTAGGTTGGCTAGGTAGAAAATGAGTTACTCTTGGTAATTCCGTCGACCATAATATATTCTTCTAGCTGCAACTTCGTTGGGTTGAACTGAGCACATGAACTCTGTTTTGTTCTACTTATACCAAAATCATTCAGTTCCAAAACTTCCTTCCACGGGTGCAACTGCTTTTTAACTTCTTGTCTTTCTTTTTTCTTTCGAAAGACACAATTCATAATTAAAATTTCACATTTAAGTTTACGCACGTAGTCGCATGTTAAACTTATATTTATATGTGTAATTTTATTGTCTTATTTAAGACACAAATATTTTTATGGAATAGAATATGGAGTTATTTGAAAATAGGGCAACCATAGGTAGGTCTGTAAGTGTCGCAATAACTCACGTACATATCTTTGTCTAATCACACATAAAAAAGAGAGACAGATAGATACAGTCTCATATGTTGTCTCTATATTGAAATAGAGCACACTTTAAACTGGCTTTCCTACTCTAATATCATAACTCTATGATTTACGTCCGTAATTTTTCACTAAATGTTTATTTTTCTCTCACTGTCACTTTGTCTTTAAACGGCTATCAACTGAATTGTTGATTCATGAATTCGCAGTCTGTAATATCCAAGGCACAAACTTTGATATTCTCGTACAAACTCCAGGCAAGTTCGCTTCGCCACATCCGATGCCCCAACTTATAATGCCTGCCAAGAAATATCTTTGATCTTTCCCCTTGACCTGAAAATAAAGAAAAATTATATCAAATACAACAAGCGAAGGTAAATGGAATATTTACTTAAAAATTGATACCGAAATTTTACTACTTTAATATGCAAAGGATATGTCGTATGGTATTCGGCTGAATATAATACAACACCCTCATTTCTTACCGAGGTGTTGTAAAAAGCAAGAAGTGTCAGTCGACCCACCCGTGTGGTGTCCGGTTGAGTAGAGTAGACCAACCCCTTTCTTGTCGTAAAATATGACTAAGGTAAGTTGACGTCAGGCAGGCGGCTGCTCGTGAAATACAGAACCGAATCATGTGATAACATGTTGTGCCGATAACATTGTATAAACATTGTGCCGATTGTGTTGTGATAAGGGCAGAAGGATGATGATTTATATGCAAAGCATATTAAAAAATATTTAGCTTATAAGATTACCGCCATATGAAATAATGAGTTCATAATAATTATTCCGATTGTTGTATCGGTGAATGGTCTAGTAGCGAAAAGCCTAGATTAACATCTGAAGCGGTTCTCGCTTAGTAGTTGGATCAAGGGCAGGATACAGAAGGCAGTGTTGCTTGAAACTGCACGCATTGTGAAGAGGTGCCTCACTCTGTAACCCTAAAAGCCGGGAGCTAGGGTCTTTTCTCCGCTCTCCGTGGGTGACAATTTTTTTTAGAAAATATTTAAAATGTAATCTAATTTGTAAATAAATGAAGGAGAGATTTAAAAAGTATATAAAATACAAGAGAATACAACAATACGAAGCGTTAAAGTTAACAACCATTTAGAGCAAATAAATATTAGCACAAATTGCTAGCCGGGAATAATGTGTTGCTTGACAATATAATGTTGGAACCATCTCAAGAGAGTTATTAAGCTAGATCTGCCAGCTGAGAATATATCAACTTTAGATGTTACTGTACAAGCTAGTAAACTTATTTGTCATATCTCCCATTTGAATTTTGAGTTTATTCACAAAATTACAAATTTTAAGTAAACTTGGAAATAATTTTTGACCTTTTCTTATTATAGCTATACACTGTATCTTTTGTTTATTTATGAATGTTGCTATTCTCTTGTTAACTTTAATTTTGTAAACAAAACTTCATTTTAGCTTTTGTTTTGATTTCGTTTTTGGTAGCAACTTTTTTTATTTGTGACCACGTGTACTTTGGTTAGCATTTATATTTATATTAGACAAAAGATAAATATTCTAATACAGTTGAAAAATGGTTTCTTAAATGAGATAAAATGGTAGCAATTTATTTGAATGCAAATAAGATATTAAGATATTTTAGCAAACATCTAGTTAAGGCAGGTTGTTCACTGGTTACTTGAGGTTACATTGTCAGGGCTAAAACTAACGTGCCCTCACCATCCTGCATTTTTTATCGGCTATGTTATGATAAAAGATGCAATATTGTCGACAGTAGGCCATTTCAAAGAATATTTTGGTAAATAATTCCACTTAAGTACCTGTAATGGACCTCCAGAATCACCCTGGCAAGAATCATGTCCTCCCCTCTCGTGACCAGCACAGAGAAATATTTCTGGGATGAACTCATGCCTGCCTGCTCGTAGAAACATGGACTTACACCTGTCGTTGGAGACAATTGGAACTTGGACCTGGAATCATACAAATACAATATCTTAAGCCATTGACGGTATTTTAGCGATGCTGAATAGAATAGATAAATGAAAAATGTTTCAAAGGACTTTCAGAGACATGAAATTCCGTAATGTAGATAATGACTAAGAAGAAGATAGCAAATCTTCACTCAAATCATATGAAAATTCAACCGAAGAATACTAATATCTACTCTCTGTATTTATGGCTTTTACAACCTCACATAAAGTACACTTTGACGATGAATATTTGAACTATGATTAGAAAATAATATTCGCTACTACTATGTATCTCTTTAAAATGAGAAAAATCAATCCCCTCAGACCCAAGGCATAAGGTCAAAGCCTAGGTCATCGGGCCAAAACAAACATCTAGGCTTAATACCAGCGAGGAATGGCCAGGATAGGTAGGTACGCCTCATAGACAATTTAGCCGAACTTTAAAAATGGCAACAAAACTAACCTCAACAGTCAAAACAATGAAAATAGTACCTCTTGTAGGACGGAAGGTAAAATTCCACCTTCAGATAACCTTCCCCATCCCGTTACAGTTGCGTTTTCACCGACCAGTAAATCATCAGACGCCGGCAGACATATAGGAGAGATGTGTGGAGCAAACTGCACTGCCGAATCCAACTTCACCAACGCGAGATCGTACTCATACGTGTAGAAGTTATATTTAGGATGAACTGCTTTTCTAGCGACCCCTCGTTCTACATAAGGATATTGTTCTGATACAGATGAAAAATCATATTCGCCAACACGTATCCTTATTTGTGACGTCAGCAAACTGAAAAAGAAATTTTAGGTGTGAAATACTGAAGTAATTCTGATGAAATCTGAGCTGAATCGTAGCTGACAAAACTAGGCATGAAATGCAAATGATGCTAAAACATGATCATCGAAGTCCCCAATCCAGTCTGTATGGAGGTTACAGCCTTGGCTAGTTACCAAGCTACTGACAAGACCATACCACCAAATTATATTTTCTGATACGATGGTAGGGTAGCTACCAACCTCTTGGCACGGCCTTCAAACGATATTATTCTAACTATATCAGGTATGATGATATGTAGCAATTATGAAAGGACTGCAAGTATTTCAGTCCCATTATTTATATTCGCATTGCTTAGATAATTGTCATTTTATTCGCCAATATTTGAAAAGTAATTAAAATGCTACTCGTAGATCAATTAAACTAGAAAACTAGAGGAAGGGTGAAGAAAGAAATGGATGGTGTAAAATATGACCGGTATATAAAAGAGTTAACATATAAATTAGCAATTAATAGGTAAGAACGGAAAAAGAAATATATGCCTACTTAAAGTTTGATAATCATAGGGTATATGATGATATACTAACTCATCAACACAATGCCCAGCTGTGGCGATCCAGCCTTCATTGATAATTGCGCCTCCACATCGATGCGTTGAAGAAAACCCGAAGAAAGAGTTGCGTCTGACTGATACCTGCCACGGCCACCGGCCAAAGCTTGAGTCCTTACCGCCCATAATTCGCGTTTCAGGACGAGGCCACATTGCTGTAACTCCACATTCTGGAAAATGACGAATAACAATTATTAAATGACATAAGTTGCATGTCTAATGCGTTCGGCAACATTGCTGTAAAATATGTAATGACAATATATATTTTTTTAAATTTTAAACTTTAGTCAGGGCCCTAATACTCCCGATATTTCTCTATGAAGTAGAAACCTGGACAATCTGAGCAAGGGAAAGACAGAGAACAGATTCGAAATGCAGTGCTGAAGGTGAATGCTCCGAATCCCCTGGACGACCAAACGCACAAATGTATGTATTCTTTCTCAACTCGCTATAACCGCTCGATTTTCCACCACCTATCTTCAACGCATTCTTCAGGCATATAATACAAAGAGGAGATGGCAACCTTGAAAAGCTGATGGCAATAGAAGGCAAGAGAACACGAGGTCAGTCGCTAACGATGGTCTTACCAAGTGAAATAAGTCACCTCCTCATCCAAATTCTATCAGACGGTAAGGGCTACTTTAGACCGGAACAGATAGAAGTAGGTTCAGAAGGGTTCAGGTAAGACCACGATCCTTAGTAAGTAGATTGAAATTGTTTTGGTGGGAAAAATTTAGCTATAGCAAAAAACATACCAACACTATACGTTGCAGCCGTAGTCTGTATTGGCGCTGACGTAGAGTCCTCTGTCTTGTTTATCATATTCAATGCTGGATCCTTTGGTTTTAAGTAGTTTTTGTAGGGCTTGCTAGTAGTTGTCGTGAACTTCTTGGTTGGTTTAGGCTTTCCCACTGGTTTATCCCAGTTCGGTCTTGGTTTTGTAATGAAGGATGGCTCGGTGGTCGCCTGCCAGTGGATTGTGTTGAAATTGCTCGGCCGTGACATCATGTGTGCTGAAAAAAATGTTTATTTATTACTATCAACGTGGGTCTGTTCTAATAACTAAGACAGTTGCTTATGATTTATTTATTACTAAGAATCTGGCTAATTCGTCTTTATTAAAAAAAAACTATCTACAACAATAGTTTTTATATACTCTATAACACATGAATAGTCATAAAATATAAACATAGTTAACCCATTAAACCTAAGTGTCGATTCGATAAATATAATAGAAAATGAAGTATAAATTTACTTTTGAGATCAAAATACCAATAATATATGTAGCATACAATTATTATAATCATATTTTTAATTATGGATAATAATTTATAGAATTAAGCGTTACTTTGCGGAGGTCCATAATACAAAAGTAATGAGAATGTTATTTTGCTATAATCCGCGATAAATCCGTGTTTAAAAGCAAAATAATATTCTCATTACTTTTGAATTACGGATAAGGTAAATAAAGTTAATGTTTCATTTTTAGAATTTATATTTTTCTGGTATTATAAATACGATCATTAGTTTTCGAATTTATTATGGATGTTATTGCCATTATATATAAACAATCAAATCCAATAAAAATATAAAGAAAACTCTAAATTCTCTCTCTCTCTCTCTGGAAAACCTTATAACGGGTAACAAGGAAATGTGAATTCAAAATATGTTTATTTCAGCGCCATCTATGCTCCACTATCGAAAGCTTATGGTTCTTACCTGAAGGAATACTGTTCTCGGCATGATGCTCTGACACGGCCATAGGTCGCGCTCCCGACATTATACTAAGACTAGACGAAATTTTGTTGTGGGGACTAGCTTCCAATTCACTGCTCGGCCTATTTATATTTTGGTACTTATTTACATTGCTATACGTTATTTTATTAAATATATCACTATTTTGTTCGCTATTCGCTTCTAAGTTGCCTACTGGTAAGTTGATTTCTGGCGGGTGATAGCTGTAGGATGTAGGGGCGCCATCTATGGGTTTGGTCATGAATGATGGCCTCATGGTCTGTGCATTGGGCCTGGTGGTTGTGGGGGACTCCGTTGGTGCCTGTGTGGTGGTAGTGACACTCGGTGGCGCTGTATACGGCCGCTCCGTTACCGTTATGGGCGGCGATGTTTCTGGAAAATAATAAGAAATACTAGTACTATTTTATTAAGTGCTAGCAATCGCCAGCGGCTCCGCCCGCATGGTAAGATTAAAACCGTAATATAGTCTTTTCATAACCATAAAAATGGTTACAATGGGTGGATCTTAAAAGCTAGATTTTTTTATGCTGCTCCTCTCCTATTCATCTTAGCTTGATGCCATTAGCCTATGACCTTCCTCGATAAATGAATCGCTCGCTCCAAGAATTTTTTAAATCAGTCGATTAGTTCCTGAGATTAGCGCGTTGAAACAATCAAACAAACAAACACTTCAGCTTGATATATTATGCATTCGTGCATGGGTATCTTTACGAGCTGTGAGGAGGATTTTCCTAGTATACAAATTTCATCATCATCATCCTCTTGCCCTTATCCCACTCTAAGTGGCATCGGCGTTTAACGTGTGGTACGTTACAAACATGCTGTCACATGATTTGGCTGCGTTTTTACGACCGGCCACCTACCCGGCCTCGACTTCCTTAATAGTATTTTACGACACCTTGGCAAGAAATAGAGTGGTCTATTCCACTAAACCGGATAGCACACGGTGGGTCAACTTACCTTAGTCGCCTTTTACGACACCTTGGTAAGAAATTAGGGTGGCACTAAGGATAGTGCCACTCTAATTTCTTACCGAATACCGATACCGTGTGGTATCCGGCTGAGTAGGAACTTAGCCGGATATCACACGGCTAAACTCAAATTGGTAGTAGTAGAAGTAACCTTTAAAAAAAAATGTGCTCATTGAAACAGACCTTCGACGACAATCGGCCTGTCGGGCAGCCGGCAGCACGAGCCGAACATAAAGCCGTCCACACACACGCCGGCGTGCACTCCGCCGACCCGGTTGCACTCTTGCACCCACATGCAAGCACCCCGCGCGCCCCCCACCGAGCACGACTTGCGAGACATTTGATAACCTGGAAAAGTGCAACAAAAACCATTAAACCACAGTGCGTATAGTACCTGTGACATCCAATATGAATCATCATAAAAGTTACATATAATAGCCTGGGAAAATTAAACGACAGATCATTTTACCACAGTGCGAATAGTGCACCTGTGACGTCCAATATTAATTATCATAAAAGTTACATTTGATTATGTGGAAAAAATATAACCACAAACTGCTTTACCGCAATGCGTATAGTACCTGTGACATCCAATATTAATCATCATAAAAGTTACATATAATACCCTGGGAAAAATAGAACGATACACCGTTTTACAACAGTGCAAAAGTTACATTGGATAGCCTGGAAAAATACAACAGAAACCATTATACCACAGTGCGTATAGTACCTGTGACATCCAATATTAATCATCATAAAAGTTACATTTGATAGCCTGGAAAAAATTAGATAGACAAACCATTTTACCACAGTGCGAATAGTGTACTTGTGACGTTTAATATCATATGAATAAAAAAAGTCTTGCCAAGAGAAATCATCATTGCCTATCATAAATATATAGGTCCTGCAAGTCTAGACCGCTTTATAAACCCCGTCTTTTTCGTAATCACTGAGAGTACTGGTATTGGTAGTAGTATAATAGCTTTATATAGAAATTATACTACTAGAGCCCTAGTAGTATAATACTATTATACTACTAGGGCTATAGAACAGATAGTCAATGATGACTAATAGTTTTTAATTGTTACTTTAATTTCGAATGATCTCTATAGCTAGTTAACGTTCGCAAAAAAGCAAAATTTTAATAATTTTTTTATTGTTAAAAGCCACTTCAGGTTACTAAATAAAATGACATCATGTTCGAACATAGCAACTCCTTTCAATTTACTTCGACTTCAAGATTATACAAATTGCGCTTTTAAATAGCTAAGTTTTAAAGTATGCAATATATTTAACTAACGACCTGCTCCGGCTTCGCACGGGTAAAATAAATAGCCTATGTGAGTAACATAATGAAAAAACGATTAAAATCGATCCAGTAGTTTTGAGTTATTCATTATTGCCCGTTGCCCGAACACGTTAAATTTGGAGTAAAACAAAAACCGCTATGCATATAAACCTTACTCTTGAATCACTCTATCATTTAAAAAAAAGCGCATCAAGATCTGTTGCGTAGTTTTAAAAATTTAAGGATATAGGTACATAGGGACAGACAGGCAAAGCGACTTTGTTTTATACTATGTAGTGATGTAACAAAATTATATCACGTTGCCTTACGCCATCTATAGCCGTCTAACGAAACTACATAGAGTTCAACCATTGCAGAACAACCCAATGTTTTCTGTTACGACAGCAAACGTACAGCAGGGTCTTCTCACATACTCTCCTTGTGGGGAGGTAGGTGGGGTACGGGCCTCGAGGAAATCCTCACTACCCGGGCATCTCCTCGCGGGCACTTAAGCCCGGTATGTGTTCCGGCCTACGGCCGAGGTCACCTAGGTGACCCAAAGGTATCGGTATTTGGGCCGTAAGCCCAGGTCACCTAGGTGACCTAATGGATGTCTGGTTCGATGTGGAGGTCTGGGAATGGTAGTTCCCAGCCCTCAAAGTCTTCGTCAGGTAGTGTCATTTCCGGTGGTGTCATAGTCCGTGGTGTCGCCCTCTCGCCCATCGCGTCGTCCTCGTCGTCGCCGTCGTCATCCGCATCGGGCCGCGGAGACGGTGATCGCAGGAGCTCGCGAGGCAGGGAACGTCCATCGGGTGGTCGCGCATGGAGTGGCGCGATACCATGGAGGTGTACGTGCGCGCTGTTGTCCGCGCGCGCGAACAGTCGGCGCGCAAGCCGACGAACGAACTCCTCCACGGTCGGCGTTTGGGTATCCCGATGCACGACGTCGTTCCGCACATACCTCGGGGCTCCTACGATCAGTCGCAGGCAGCGGTTCTGCTGGACTTGCAGTCTTCGCCTCTGGTACGCCGAACATAGCGCGTACCAGGCGGGTGCCGCGTACGTCAGCAAACGTCGTAAGCTTTCAACCGATTCGACGCAAGAATTTTGATAGATGACGTTACTGGTATTACAATTTTATTGTTTGACAAATAATGTTAGAACTGTTGTCATGTTATAAACATGTTGTCACGTGATTTGGCCACGTATTTTAGGAGCGGCCGCCTGCCTGACATCAACTTACCTAAGTCGTATTTTGCGACACTTCGGTAAGAAATGAGGGTGGTTTATTCTTCTCAGCCGGATACCGCACTGTGGGTCAACTTAACCTAGTTGCCTTTTACGACACCTCGGTAAGTAATGAGGGTGGACTATTCTACTCAGTCGGATACCACACGGCGGGTCGACTTACCTCAGTAGCATTATACAACACCTCGGTAAGAAATGAGGGTGGTCTATTCTACTAAGCCGGATACCATACGGCGGGACGACTTTCATTAATCGCCTTTCACGACACCTCGGTAAGAAATGAGGGTGATTTATTTTACTCAGCCGGATACCACACGGCGGGTCGACTTACCTTAATCGACTTTTACGACACATCGGTAAGAAACAAGGGTGGTCGATTCTACTCAGCCGAATACCACACAGCAGGTGGACTTACCTTAGTCGCATTATACGACAACTCGGTAAGAAATGTAGGTGGTCTTCACACTCAGCCGGATACCACACGGCGGATCGACTTACCTTTAATCGACTTTTACGACATCTCGGTAAGAAATGAGGGTGGTCTACTCAGCCGCATATCACATGGCATTAAATAAACATAGATCAATATTAACCCATACATATACCATAGGCAGTATCCCCCATGGGAAACATTCATTTCATTTCCCATTAACTCCCGATGGTACGCTGAGAAATTCACCGTAAATACCAATTCATTCTGGAATCCATCTGACTCAAAAATGTGTTATTTGCAACCAAAGTAATTTAAACCCTATTTAATGGTAGTATGATTCAAATTGAAACAAAATTACCTTTATAACATTTTGCTGCAAATTTTTCGTTATTAAGACCAAAATGTTTTACTTAACAACTTCCAATGGAAGGATTTAAAATAACTTAGACATTTCAAGAATTTCATTTTGCTTGCAGAAGATCCTGCGATACTTTGGCCACATTGCTCGTAGGTCTAGCGACAATTTGGAGCGACTGATGGTGACAGGAAAAGTAGAGGGAAAGAGACCCAGACGTCGAAGTCCGAAACGATGGGCAGACCAAATATCCCAACAACTGGATATACCCATCAGCACCGCACTATATCGAGCTGCTGATCGCAACTCCTGGAAACGGGCAGTTGACAATTTGACTAAGAGTCACGATCCTCAGTAATGAGGGAACGATAACGAAGAAGACATTTCAAAGAGGTCTTAAAGTAATAAAATACAGAAGTTACATTAAAATTAATTTCAGTAATCCGCGTTTGTTAAGAGAATCTATGTAATGCTAAGTGTATGAATCAGGCAACATTCACATACCTTATACATGCAGGACGAGTCACCATACGTATCACAAAACGCTGTCACCAGCAATACTCCACACAAGCACTACACATACTCACTATCACAATCTCTACGATAGTTTCGCTCCACGATAGGCTCCACGAACAAAATCACAAAAGCGTTACGATTTTTTTCGTGGAGCCTATCCTCCTGATGATGCTTCGGTTACGGGGCGAAACGATCTTAGAGGTTGTGGTAGTGAGTGTGTGTAGTGCTTGTGTGGAGTGTTGCTGGTGGTGACGTTTTGTTATACGTATGGTGACTCATACTGCATATATAAGGTATGTGAATGTTGCCTGTTTCATACACTTAGCATTACATAGATTCTCTAAACAAACACGGATTATAGCAAAATAATGCTATTGTAATTTCTGTCGCATATATTCCGCTGGTACATAAAGAATATCATCAGCATCCTCCTGCGCTTACCCCACTCTAAATGGGGTCGGCACAACATGTTATAAACATGCTGTCACATGATTTGGCTGCGTTTTTACGACCGGCCGCCTGCCTGACGTTAACTTACCTTAGTCGTATTTTACGACGACTCGGTAAGAAAGAGGTTGGTCTATTCTACTAAACCGGATACCACACGGTAGGTCAACATACCTTAGTCGCCTTTTACGACACCTCGGTAAGAAATGGTACATAAAGAATATATTAATCATTATTATTGTTTATAGAACTCCTTTACTATCAGTTTGGCCAGCTTCAGAAAGCATTAAATCCTATTAGTTAGAACATAACGTAATCATTACGTCTAGCTGGCATATTTCCCCTTCCATTATCCTTCTCAATTTAGGAGGAATAATCTTACCAGAAAGTGATTGGCGCTCTGAGTGGAGTTAATCAAACTCTTAGGTAAAGGGACGATGGTGCGAGAACAATAAATTACGAAATGTCTGTAAATCTACCATAGAACCCCGTAAGTATAAAGCTACGTTTAAACTAAAGCAATTTTTAGTTTGACAAATCTTTAAAATTTAAACGAGTCTTGTATATATGTACAACATATTTTTCTGAATGTTGGAAGCGGAGTATTGGGGGCGAAAAATCGATTGCGCTGTCAATTTCAAAGTTACGATAGCTTATTTGGCTAACGGGCGGTCTCAAATTCAGAATACCGGTAACTATTCCAGATAATATTCTTTTTTCTATTGCATTTTTTTATATATTTCAAAAATTACCTAGCAAGGCTACCAGTCACCCAGGTACTATATCTTTAATCGCTAATTTATTTATGCATTGCATATTTGCATGTATTTGTATACTTATATACGTATATCTATTCTTGTAAACAATAGTAAACAAGCTACAATTCAATCGCTATCTCAAACTAAACTTATTGGAATAAAAAACGGACCTAGTAATCATTATAATTACTGCTAGAAACTTATATTGAATCGACAAGCTTAATTTGTCCATCACATCCATTTACTAGACAATTTATTCCTATAAATAATTTTTAAAATTTAAATATTAATTCGCAAAGAAATGATCATAATTATGTTTAAGCTCCTTTGTGATATGTAAGAAATAAATAAATATATAGATGTAATATTTGTGAACCACTTTATTAAATAATACAATAAAGAGTTTGTTTATGTTTTGTTTGAGTAGTAATGCTGTGCTATAAGTTACAAGAAAAAAACTGTCCATTAAATTTTTGGGAATTTTGGACGATTTGTTATATATTGATATTAGTAATGAAGCGAAAAATATGTTAGTCATTTAGTTAATCGAGTTAAACTATAAAAATTCGCTATAAATTTATGAAATGCCGGTGTAAATTAATTAATTTAAACTGGCAACTAAATTTCAAACTTTCGACGTTAAAATTGCCGCATTTTCAGAATCACGAATTTCAGAAGTGCTTATAAATTTTTTCGTATATCAAGTCGTATAGACATGAGCGCGCCATGAAAGCGTCCTTACAATAGGAAATTTAACTTTGAAGTGCAATAACCGTTTGCGAGGATTGATGAATTCTATGGACACGTGGGAAATAGGATTTTCTGTGGGAAATATGCCATATTTTGAGCGTTCAATCTGTAGAATAAATGTTATTGAAAATGTTATTTAACGGTGTAGCTGCCTGACGCAGCTAAAGATACCTACCTTTCCCTATTTTCTTATGCAGGTATTTTTTATATGTTGATATAAAAATACCTGGTTTTATCTTTGACATATATCAAAAAGGTAAGGTAAAAGGTAGTGCGATTCTCCCGCTTCTTAAGGTTAATATTACATTGTGATTTTTGAAAATTTTGTCGCGAAATTGAGAAAAAAGTCACCTGCTGGGAGCTTTAGTCGCGTTCGCCGCGTAAACCAACAGTCATACACAGAACTAATGTAAGATCGAATTGTAGATCTACAAATATGCTACATAAAAGTCCACGACTACATGTCTCTATCTCTTATAGTTAACCCTTTGTGTTCAAAATTTCAATTCGGAAAAAAATTGGGACACAGTGATCACTGAACATGTTGTTACATGGTTTGGCTACGCATTTTACGACCGGCTGCCTGCCTGACGTCAACTTACCTTACTCGTATTTTACCTATATATTACGATACCTCGGTAACAAAGAGGATGGCCTATTCTACTCAGCCGGACGCCACACTGCGTTCCGACTTACGTTAATCGACTTTTACGACACTTCGGTAAGAAATGAGGTAGTCTATTCTACTCAGCCGGATACCACACGGCATTAATAATCAAAGATAAGTATAGTATATAACTTCTTTAATGTATAGTATACGCCTTTATTTCGATATCAACTTTCAACTACAAATTGCTCTGAAGAACAATCTCCTCTAGAAATGAGCTTCCGTTATAGAAAATGGAACTTATACTTTGGCGCTTCGCAGAATGTCTCAAGGATATTGTGTTGCAGAATTAATGACTCTTGCTTTAAAAATTATGTGAGCAAAGTGATGTAACCGCATCTTAGCGAAATAAAGTTACCCGCGTAATTTTTTTTATCTTATTACATTTTAATAACGGATCAATATTTTTAAAAAATGTAATATAGCCTATGTTGCTCAATAAAGAAGCAGCTTCCAGTGGTGAAAGAAAATATTTGAAATCGGTTAAATAGTTTTTATGTGGAAACATTATATCCATATAAACATACATACAAATTAAACAATATAAACATACATACAAATTTTTCCTTTTTATAATATTAGTATAGATGAATTTTTTTTATATGACTGGCCCGTTGGCGCAGTGGGTAGTGATCCTGCCTTCAGCTCCTCAACATTTTCTATAAAAAGAATTGGTTGGCCTTTGAGCCTGGGTGTATATTTGTATTTAAGTATGTATTTCAAAATTATATAAGTATATATTCACTAGTTTTCTGTCTACCATAACACAAGTATTAAGTTACTTACTTTGGGGACGGACGACCGTGTGTGTAAGTGTCCTATATATTTATTTATTTTATTTATATTAGTAGCGCCTAATTATTAAACCACAGATGGGCAAAGGCATACTCTATCTGATAAAGGGAATGGAGCAAAAATCCTTCAATCTCCTGCAATACCGATTAACATTTTATCGATGATAGGGGAACATCACCCTAAGGATACCTCCTGTGAGACCGGATAAAGAAACTAGTACAACATGTTACATAATTAAAAGGGGAAAGATACAGAATGTACTCCAGTTGTATAATGAGCTTGTATGTCCTAATGAATTAGTTATTTAAATTAACTAATGCTTGTATTCTAAGGGAATAGAAACCATTGGGCAAATGTCTTACAGCTAGCAATACTATGCTAGCTAAACTAAAATTATTATATATATAGCATTTTCCCAAAAACAAGATAGTAAGAGTTAATTTTGGTTGATAACAAATTCCAAAAAAATTATTTAGTATATGCATTTCATATTACGGTATTTTGCTTCATTGTAAAGCGCTCGATGAGTGAAAATGGACATTTTTAGAGAAAAAAGAACATAGATATGAACATAGAACCTACAGTAAGGCACTTTAACCGCTAGGTCACTACGGCTTCAATTGAATGCATGACTGCAATTACATTTCTCGGAACGTGACGAAGCCTTTGTTCAGAGGTCATTTGCTTATAAGATAGATAATCAGTTCTGTTCTTACGACTACGGTATATATATTCTTCATATAAATTTGGTAAATCCGTCACTACAGAAAATAACTTTACAATGGTGTTTTTGTAGGTAAAAGTCGTAAAAAGTAAAAGTAGTTAGTAGTTATTATAGGCATTTCCTGTAGAAAAAAGCCACCGAAAATAAAGATTTTAAAAATATTATAATGTTTTTAAATGCGCTTACACTATGTAGTGGTGAAAAGGAGAAACATGATAAACACTCCAAATAATCAGAGCCATAAGCTCTTGTCTAAAGAAATATTTTCCCCAATAAATAAATCCAAAAAATGCTTTATGTTTAAAGCATTTCGTTCGACACTTATATTATAGGAAGCGATCAGACGCCAACTTTACAGTATCCTTGAACCCATATTATTCCCCAAGCAGCAAGGAGTCCCGAATTACATATTATTATGTACATAGGATTTGGGCACACAATGTTGAGTGCTCCGCTTTTAGGCCGACTCGAGTTTCTTACAACATTACACTAAGAAATGAATGTTTATTTAATTATAAGACTGTATGATTTTAGAAGTTTGTTGAGTAAGTATACCATCTTTAAATTAATTTAATTAAATCATGCATTACATAAATATAAAAGTTTATGTATAGAAACCCACTATATTCACGCCTTCCCGTTGGGATTATGCCGTGTAAAGAGCTCATGAATATGGGCTCCGGATAGGCCCGAAACTAGTCGGGCTAACTGACTAACCCGATAGAATAAGGCGTTAGTATAGCCGGTGTTTCTTTTATTACACAACTTAATATTCAAATATATTATTCAATGTGAAACTTAACAAGTGGACGGAAATGCGTCATAATAATGTGCAATTATTTATTATAGAATCGAAAAAAGGGGTTGTTTTCTATACTTATTATAATACAAAGTCAGCTAAAACTGCCTGTGAGTACGATTTTCTTAAAATCTACTGAACGAATTTTAGTATGGTTTGTACTAAAAGATATCCGGAGACAATTCTTCCGGAAGGTTTACATTACATACGGTTTTAAGTAAATTGTGTTAAAGAGGTCACGTGGTTGAAAACAACGGCTACGGGGAGATTAAGTCACGGTCGCCGCGTAAACCAGCAAAGTTACACTAATGTAATGTACTAGAGAATTGTAGATATACAAAATTACTACAAAAAAGTCCGCGACAGCACTTCTCTATCTCTTATGGTTTATTCACAATAACTACTTTTTTGTATTTTGTGGCACACTGATTTCCAAGCTGGGCAAGCCGAGGTACAGCTAGTAAGATATAAAGCAAAACAAATATTACAATTTGATATTTATAGGCAACACACGACGGCGCCTTTGATAGCCCTAACCATTCCAAAATATCAGAAATGCTAAACGTTAATTGCCAATACTCCCAGATTCTAACCCGATGAATTTTTTTTTACATATAAGGTAAGAGCACTAATAATTGATCATGCACTAGTAGTTGACCGTTTTGTATGAAATTTTAAATAATAAACGTTTTGTTTGTTGTAGCTAATAAAAATTCTGTTCAGTTCTGAGCTTTAGGGCATAGATGGCAACAGGTAATTTCAAATTTATTTTTTAATACCTACAACAAATAAAAAGCCTTATTATTTAAAATTTCACACAAAACGGGCAAAACTACTAGTGCATGGTCAATTACTAGTGCACTTACCTTAAATATCGTATATCAGGAATATACAGACTTAAATTGACACGACAGTTTCTGGGTATAGCAGGTATTATATAATAATCTATCGAACTGTAGACACTGCGCCAGACCGTTTTATGCGAACTGGATTTGTTATTCAAATCACAAACAATTGCTGGCGCCATAAAGCGAAAGTGAAATAGTATTGTGCGTAAAATACGCGTATTGCGTGTGAGCATTGTTTACAACAAATCAAAGTAACGTTTATTCAAATAAGCTTATTCAATTACTTTTGATTCGTCAAGGATCAATCACATTAATAAAGCTCACTGAGCAAGAAACTCGAAGGTCAATCTTTTAAACATTTACAATTTACATAATTAAGTTGCAGTCTTGTGCAAAAATCGAACAACTTTTAAGCCTAAACATTATCATTAAAGTACCTTTTGTAAGCCCAAATAAAGTATCTTTTATAAAATTAGGCGTTACTCTGCGAAGATCCCTAATACAAAAGTAATAATTTTTTTTTTATTTTTATTTTATTTATTTAGGTTCACTTACAAATTGCTTACACTAATACTATAAATTATAACATGCTTAGTATATAAGTTAAGTGTAACAATTCACTTATAAGTAAACTCCTTAAGCATAAATACAAACGTTTTGACAGCGTTTGAATAGGTATGTATATACATATATACATACATACATACATACAATAATAATGAAATTATTTTACTATAATCCGCGATTCAGTAAGTAGAAAATGTATATAATGCTAAATATAGAGTGGACTCTCCGTTTTCATATCTGTTTCATGCAGAATTTGTTAAAACACATGCACAAACCAACACCGCCACCACAATACTTCAACAATCAACTACCACCAAATTCAACAATCGTTTCGCCCCGCCACCGAAGCATCATCAGGAGATAGTCTTCACGACAAAATCACAAAGCTTTTAGGTGAAGGAAAACATCGTCAAGGAACCTGCATATCTCTAGAGAATTCTAGGGATATGAGTTACCTAACAATTTGTTTATTTATGTACCATAAATTTTTTTTTGGAAAAAACATTATTGGTAAAAAAAGTGTACAAAGGTCAACTTATCCCTATGACAGAGATCTCTGCCAGCTAACCTACGATGAGAGACAATCCGCATTAGTTTAGCTTAGTAGGACTTAGCTTCAAGCCTTCTTTCCAAAAACGGAGAAAGGAAACCTAGGTCCAGCAGTGGGTCAGTCAAAAGGCCATTACACAACAATATTATATATATCGCTTTCCCACAACAACAAAAAAGAGCTATCCAATTTTATTCACAAATAAACGACAAAATGACATAGGTACAATCTTCCAGAACACAATGAAACAGTTGCAAAAAAGAAGCCAAATTCATCCATTGTTATTACAAAATATTAAACAACCTCCGAAATTATAATTTGCAACTTTGGTTGTGGCACAAACAAAGGATCGTAATAAAAAACTTATTTAAGGGTAAACGCTTCATGCCCCAAATACGTCAGCAATTTCCTGTAATGCTGACGATTTTTGTAATGCTGACGCAATTTAATCATGGTTGGATGATGTTTAAGTAATAACATAATTCGCTATAAGTTAGGTTAATCTAGGTCGTTGTCATATATATTCTAATCTTGTATATACAGGATGTTATCATTGATAACCGCGTGATAAATTAATAATCTTTAATATTTCAATGAGTAAATCTTGTATATACATATATATGTATGTGTGTGCCCTAAATAGAGATAAAATTTTTGAGATTTTTTGAAACTAAAACCTAGCTAGATCGATTTTTCTACGTAAAAAATTTTTAGAATCCTAAAAAAATTTTATATAAGGAAATGTATCCCTATAGCCTCTCATAATTATTCTATTAAAAATAAGTAACTTATATTTTATCTTTACTGTATGTCATTCCCATTTAACTAACTAACTCTTTAACAAACATGTAGCGGCACTAGAGTGCGCAATTCTAGCGCAATAATTATTAACTCATATGATTAGCGTTAGACTTAAGTACAAACTGTAATAGATAATAAGTGTAATAAACACATTTAAATATTTTTTTTTTTACCCCAAAACCCCTATATGCTGAATTTCGGGAAAATCGTTGAAGCCGTTTCAGAGATTCTGATATATATATATAAATAAACTTACCTAGATCGATTTTTCTACCCCAATACACCTAAATACTTATTTTTTTACATCCTTTATAAAATACCGACCAAGGCTCGGTCATCCAAGTACTTATTGTTACATAAAGTTATATGTAATACATTAGAAAAAAATAATCTATCATTTATATGAGAGGCCACAGAAAAAATATCCAACCATTTACGCCATTTCTACCATTAGAGCGTTCCGCTCCGCCATTATTTCATGACAAATGTTCCAATATGATCTCACATCCGCATAAACGTAAAACAATAAAGATCCATAACGTAACAGAGCATGAAACTTCCCCACATTGTCTGAGAAGGAAATAACCATTCCTCCTAACAATAAGCTGCATTATGTACGTTATATAACCCCATTTCCGCCGTAAGCCTTTTGTATAAACGTTATATGACGGCTTATATTCTACGGTTATTGTTCTAGAATTTAGAATTCGTGCATACCGGAATATTTGGATTATGTTTGACTGGCCCGTTGGAGCAGTGGGTAGTGACCCTGCCTACAGCTCCGCGGGTTCGATTCCCGCCGAGGGCCAACTTTTTCTATAAATGAATTTGTTGGTCTTTGAGCCTGGGTGTATATTTGTATTTAAGTATGTATTTAAAAAATATATAAGTAAATATTCACCAGTTGTCTGTCTACCGGACGGACGACCGTGTGTGTAAGTGTCCCATATATTTATATATATTTATTTATGTTTTAAGGTTATCTTTTTGATTTAAAGTAACAAAGAAAATATTTACGCTGTGTGGTATCCCGCTAAATAGAATAGTACCACCCTCATTACTTACCGAGGTGTCGTAAAAGGTGACTAAGGTAAATCGACCCGCCGTGTGGAATCCGGCTGAGTAGAATAGACCAACCTCATTTCATACCGAGGTGTCGTAAAAGGCGACTTAAGTAAATTGACCCACCGTGTGGTATCCGGTTTAGTAGAATAGACCACCCTCATTCTTACCGAGGTGTCGTAAAATACGACAGAGGTAAGTTGACGTCAGGCAGGCGGCCGGTCGTAAAAACGCAGCCAAATCATGTGTCAACATGTTTATAACATGTTGTGCCGATCCCAGTTAGAGCGGAATAAGGGCAGGAAGATGATGATAACAAAGAAAATATTTCTTTGAATTTTCACTAATATACTCGTATAAAGCTGAAGAGTTTGTTTTTTTCATTGTTTAAAAGTGCTAATCTTAGTAATTACTGGACCGATTTGAAAAAATCTTTTAGTGTAAGATAGTACATTTATCGAGAAAGGCTATAGGCCATTAACATCACGCTAAGATGAATGGGAGAGGGGCAGCAATAAAGAATATTACGAAAACGGCAATATTTAAGGCTTTCCTTGCGTGCGCTAAGTAAACGGTGAAAGTTATTCAAAAATCATGTATCACAAAATTGTTCCCCTCTAAAAGTTCTAAATAAAAGTCCGCGACAGCATATGTCTAGCTTTTAAGGTTAACCCACTTTAACCATTTTTATGGTTATCATCATCTTCCGGCCCTAATCCCACTCCAAGTGGGGTCGGCACAACATGTTATAAACATGCTGTCACATGATTTTGCTACGTATTTTACGACCGGCCGCCTGCCTGACATCAACTTATATCGTATTTGACGACACCTCGGTAAAAAAGAGGGTGGTCTATTCTACTTAAACGGATACCACATGGTGTGTCAACTTACCTTAGTCGCCTTTTAAGACACCTCGGTAAGAAATGGGGGTAATCTGGAAATAAAAATTCCAGATACTTTCCGTGGTTTATCTGGTACCTGGGTTGTCATTGTCGACTCCTATAAATATCAATGATACAAACATTTTGCAGATATACAAATTAGTATCAATGGCGTATAAATTAGGAAAATTTCCTATGGGGATAAATTGTAATGTTCAAAACTGTGTTCAAGCAATTCCTTGCAGGCTGGTAATAATTCGAAGCGTCAAAACCAGTAGCTATTAAGATCCTGGTTACCGTTAAATACCAAGGACGGTAGTCAGCTGTAATGGGAGCTACTAGGGAATCTCGTTTGTTCGACTCGAATCTTAAACTTTATACATTATCTTACATTTAATGTATGAGAAATGTTGAGCTACTGACGAATAGGTTTAAATTCAAAAATAGAAGTTCCTTTTGTTATGCCAGGGAATTCCCTGTAAATAAAAAATATTATTCTATAAACAAAATTGATAACGAAATAAAACTGGTTACTTACTGACTACATTTATGAGATCAAATGTAATTAAATAATATAATTACAACAAAACTGAAACAGCCAGAATACCGCAAAATGGTAATACATAAATAACGTTATATTTTTTAGTTTTTGATTGTCGTATTTTTATGTTTCTTAATTGTTCTTGTTTTTTGCTAGATATTGAGATCGAGATATTGTTACGGGTTTGTGGATTTGGATGAAAATAATGCCGAATAATGCCGCAAACTGAATGTCGAGTCGCGCCATACGACCGCTTATGTAGCGAACGAAACGATTCGACAGAATGATCGTGACAGTTCGCGAGTCGTAACGGAGATACGGAACACGATTTGTAAACAACTGTAATTTAAAAAATATTAAAAAATCAAGCACGCTGTAGAGTGGTTTTATTTATGTAGTCTATAAATTTACCACAGTATAGATTTATTTATTTATTTTTATTTATTTATAAATCTTTATTCTTCAACACACCTTAACACAATAACATTAAAAGAATTAAAAAAACAAAAAAAAAACATCAAGCAACCAATACAAATAATAAAAAGGATCATTTGACAAATGTCGTAAAAATACATTTCAAAGAAACTTTGTGCAAAGCAACTTAATTATAACAAGGTGAAAATGTGCAGCGGTGTGACGAAGAAAGGGATAGCCACTCAGACTAACAGGGTCGGCAATGCAAACCCATTGCTGATTTTCAGTGGCCTCCGTTCGCTAAGTGACGGCACAGTTGGCACTGTTCAGTAACTTAAATTATAAATTTATAAAGTGTTAGGAAAATAATTGGTGGCAATAATTTTTATGTAAGGCATTTTAAAAATATAAAATAAAAATAACTTAAATAATTATCTTATCTCCAATCATATTCACATACATGGAATCTGACTTATCATCCTCACTAAATCCATACTATTGTCATTAACTACAAGGGCATGTCTATCTTTAAATTACGGTTTTATCTCATATTGTAACTAATGTATCATTGAAAACTGCAATTCCGTTATTAATCATTTATTCAGTTTCCATGTTCACCGTTCACTTCCACAACTAGAATACCCAGAAAGCCCATCACCTCCCGACGGCCATTTTTGTAGAATGACCTCCCGCGCAAGCCGCCATCTTTCTACCCCACCTTCATCAGTGTTGCCAACACAAAATATACAATATGAACGAAGTCACAGATTAACGCTACTTCCATGTAACATACAAATTATTAATTAAATCAAGTAACAACTCGTGGTAGCAACAATTTCAGGAATCTAAACCGCAAGCGGCGACAGAATGTAGCGTCCATAGTAAACATAACTCCGCTGCGGCTAGGAGCGGTGTCTGGTAATTAAACTAGCTCCGTAGACAAGGTTTGTTTACTTACAAATATAGTGGTTGCGACTTTGTCTATGGATTTGTTAACGCTTAGAACCGTTTCAAAGTAATGTTGATATTAAACTAAGTTTAGGAAAATATATCTACACTTATAAAACTGTGAAATTCTTGTAGTGCAATTCTTCCGCCAGGTCTAGATAAAAGTGCATTACAGTTTTAAGTAAATTATGTTGAGTGTTTTTACAAATGCGCATTTGTAAAAAAAAGCTTTAGTCGCGTGCGTCACATAGTTTCGAAGGAGATACACTAAAGTAATGTAGTAATGTAATGTAATGTAATTGTAGATCTACAAAAATACTATATTAAACTGAGACAGTACGCCTCTATCTCTTACGGTTAACTCATAATAACTTCTTTTATGTTCAATTAAATAGACTGATTTCCACGCGGAAGAAGTTGCTAGCACAGCTAATCAAATTCAAATTCAAAATATTCTTTATGGAAATAAACTTGTAAACAAGTGGTTTTGAATCCTCAACTCTACCTATTACTAATCTTTTAACAAATCCAATAGTAACAATAAGATTTTATTAAAACACAAGTAATTCATGTTTTAGTAATACCATGGGGTAGGCACAACATGTTATAAACATGTTGTGACATGATTTGGCTACGTATTTTCGACCGGACGCCTGCCTGACGTCAACTTACTTTAGTCGTATGTAACGACACCTTGATAAGAGAGAGGGTGGTCTATTCTACTCAACCGGATACCACACGGTAGGTCAACTTACCTTAGTCGCTTACGACACCACGGTAAGAATTGAGGGTAGTCTTTTCTAGTCAGGCGGAAACCACGGCATATGTTTGAGTAATACCATATAAGTAAAGATTACCATTGAGTAAAAAAAACGAAAGAGTAGCCAAGCAAAAACAACAAAGGATGAGTTCATTTACGATATAATGATGCGGTTAGTGCTGCAAATCGGCACCATAATGGTTAACGGTATAAAATATATATTTGGTCATCGATTAATTTCTGAAGACAGTAGCTGTGAGCAAAAAAAATTTATATAAAGTGTCATCAATTCACCATACAAAGGTTCCGTATATAAATTTGTAGACACCGTTTGGGTATTATATGTTTCCTTTATATATTGCTCATTTAATGTAAGAACCAGGGTGACCGGTCTTGCGGTAATTTTTTAAAAATATTTAAAAAACATCATTCATCTTCCTGCCCATATCCCAGTCAAAGTGGGGTCGACACAACATGTTATAAACATGCTGTCACATGATTTGGCTGCGTTTTTACGACCGGCCGCCTGCCTGACGTCAACTTACCTCAGTCGTATTTTTCGACACCTCGGTAACAATGAGGGTGGTCTATTCTACTAAGATTCTAAGATGTAAAAAAAAACTTATTAAAGTTAAAACTTATTAAAAAAAGTTATAAAAAGAAACTTATTGGACAAATATAAAAATTGTTGGACAGGTGGGGCTCGATCCAAGGGGTGTTTTCACTTCTTTAGTCCGGTCGTTTCCCACTGAGCTGTTACAACTTTACAATAGACAGGTAAAATATCACTTGCATTCTATTTTACTATTTAGCATTTTTTCAGTGTCCAAAAACAGAGATATATACACACACAAGATTAGCTTATTTAAATATTTAAAAGTATTAACTCTTTAAATATTTAAAAATATTAAAAGAGTTTTAATATTTTTAAAAATTTAAACCTCAAAATTAGTGTGACTTTTCTAGTAACCTTCAGCTAAATCAAACCGAAACCGTGTATCTCTGGAGAGTTTCTAAGATATGTTTGACCTGCTTGTTTAATACGCGTGAAAATATATAAATAATATTATAAGAGAGATATCAATTGTGCGCAAATAAGTAGGTTCTTTTATTTACGTCAATACTTTTACAAAAGCGTAACGTTATTTACATAACAAAATATATATTTATTTATGTATTTTACCATCCTGAAACATCCTAAGATGATAAGAATAATATACTATCCGGGTATATCTTACATAGAAAATTCATCCAAACTAACTAAGTTTTAGTTTAACACTATATCATTTTACACACGGAACCCTTATAAATAAAGTCCACGCGCATACCGACAAAAACACGAGTATCAATTAAGACGAGAAATTTATACACGCTACAAATAATAATTTCGAAATACTGTAAGGCTAAAAACAACTTTATGTTATTAGTTATATGAATGATATTTGATCGTGTTAAAATATATATAAATCCGCGTGGAGAACTGTACAATGAAGGATATATAAGCTTCTGTGTGGTGAGATTAAATAAATATACTCAACCGCAAGCTATTTGCACTGTAACGTTACTTCTAAATAAAGTTATTTGTTGGTTTGTATGTTAATGGCGATATATCGCCAATGGAGATTGCGCCTCCAATTAATTTGAGAATTCTGATAAGTTTTTGTTTCAGTATAATTACACGGGTGACCGAGCTTTGCTGGACTCGATCTGGGTATTTTAAATTCGAGAACGTCCATTCCTGACTGAGCTTTTATGATTTTGCACATGACAGCGTAATTAACCTTTGTTTTGTAATAATATTGTAAGTTTTTTAATGCCTGAAAATATGGATAAAAAGGGGTTTTTTTTTAATGAAACCAAGCTACATCTATTTATAGACCCCGAAACTACCTACATGATAAATTTCATGAAAATCGTTTGAACCGTTTCTGAATTTCAGATCATATACGATGTTAGGTCATTTAAAGATATTAGATTCGAAACGGAAAAATTAGACTACATATGAAACTTAAGTGTGTATGCCGTGTGTATGCCGTGTGATATCCGGTTGAGTTAAATAGACCACCCTCTTCCTTATCGAGGTGTCGTAAAAGGCGACTAACTTAAGTTGACCCAACGTGTGGTATCCGGTTTAGTTGAATAAACCAACCTCTTTCATACCGAGGTATCGTCAAATACGACTAGGGTAAGTTGTCGTCAGGCAGAAAATCCAAATAATGGTCAAAATGGCCAGGTAGCCAAATCATGTGACAACATGTTTACATGTTGTGCCGACCCCACTTAGAGTGGAATACGGGCAGGATGAAGTTCAGCCACCGAGTGACGTTTAGCTTCCCTTTCGCTCCGCTTTAATTCCCATAAATATAATGGTGTTTATGGTGGGATATTCGAATAACAAAAGTTTCCCAGACGTTATCCTAAGGGTCAGGGCATAGTAGCGTAATATTACTAGCATTAGAATTTTCCATTCTTACTTCTCAGCACTGTGATCAATAGGTCTTCATTATATTAATGGCAAGTCGGTGCAATCAATGGCGCTTCAATGAGATCTTTTTTATTTTTGCACATTCTCCTTCGGATAAAACATTAAGGCGCGTACAGATTAATGTCGTATCCGAATAACCTATAGTCGTCGGATTTTTTCTTATTAGGAAACCAGTAAAACATAATGTTGTATGTTTGTTTGTTTGTAATTGTGGTAAATAAAGGACAGTTAATTAAATTAAAAATTAACTTAAAACTTAACCAATAATAACAAATAGAAAATGGACCTTTTCATATTATGTAATAAAAAAATAATATTATATTATAATATATATATTAAAAATAATAATATAATAAGTTCTTCAGCAATGCGATGGAATTGCTTATTTTACAGAATATTAAATGTAAATAAAGCTAATTTCAATAATTTCACAATTTCACTACATAATTTCATAATTTCACTAAAGTAATGAGAATATTATTTTGCTATAATCCGCGATTAATTTTATCGCGGATCATAGCAAAATAATATTCTCATTACTTTTGTATTATGGACCTCCGCAAAGTAACGCCTAATTCTATAAATTAATTTCACTAAATTTTCACTCAGTAGCTCAATTGCTGCTTTATTTTGTGTCAGTACTTCAAACTAATGAATTTACGTGGTAATTACAGGAAAAAAACTGAAAAATATATTGTACTATACCTAAAGCAATAGAACTACATACAATTCATACATTCGGTTTAATATAAATTAGCTGGATAAATAGTTTCAGGGGTGAATGTAGTACTTTATACATATATCTTATATATATTATGTGGCATACTCGTCATGAATATATATTTTGGTAAGAAATCAGCTTCTGCTTCTACTTTTTTAGCATTCTTATGAGTTCTTTTAAAGCTTATTTGCATATTCTCAATGGATCGATCAATCAATCATCGAGATTGAATAGCGAGTGAGTTGCTTTGTAGGAAGCTCTCAAAAGTTGGTGAACGTTATGGAGACGCTCTGCGCAATCAGGCGTTTAGTAAAAAATATGTAATCGTGATTCTCATCAAAGTATTACTGCTAAAGCACAAACAATAAGAACAATGCCTTGAATTTGTATACTGTCAATTATATAAAAAGTTTTTATTAATATTTTTCTAACGTTCGGAAATTCTTTAGAGATCCATCTTCTGCACGGGGCTTTATAATATCTATTATGTTCCTAATGATATACAAAACTTCTTTTATATCCAAAATTATGCTTTATGTATTCTGTTATAAGGTTAGCTCAGCTAGGCCGTTAGCTATGTCGGTTTTCTTTTAAAATTAGTCGTGATGACTTGCGAACATCTTAGCGGAAAAACAGAAAATGAGTAGGTCTTTGAGTTTGTGCGGTGAATAGCGCGATGCAAAATTGTTAGGGTTGCCACCGTTGTTAAAAAATATTCTTTATTTTTCTTCTTTTAAATAATTTGCATTGTACATAAAGATACATTCACGTACAAATTGATGATTATATGTTATATTATATATTGATCCTTCAATGCTACTTAAATACTATCATTTCAAAAACACATAGTTGTTATAAAAATATATTAAAATATTTTATTGCAAAAATAATGAAATACTACAATTTATTCGAATTACAATAATGTTTGGTATCAAATTGAGAAGCATGTTTCATTACTAGTCGACTATGTATAATGTGTAGCAATTTTGTAATAATGTCAGAGCTTGCTTTACTCGTGCTTTTATCTTTTTATATTTTTTAATTTTTTTCTAGACATTTTATAATTTTAAATATTTCAAATAATGTAAAAAAAGTGTTCAGCTTATACAACAATTTTATATAAAAAAAAATGGAAATCAATTATTTATTTACCGTAACACGATAAAGACTATAAATTATTTACTTTTCGTGTAAAAACAAATAAAATGCATATAATATGTTTGACAACCCTAAGTCAGTGTATTTAAGTTGAATTATATGATTGTTACTAAAGGGACGTTCCATATCATTCGGAAATTACAAGTACTGGTAATTTATAAAAACCTTTAAATCTGAATCTCTAATTGAAATATATTTAATTTATCGTCTTGGACTCTTTGGGATTTTGAATTTAAAAAATATTTATAACAACGTTGGTAAAAGTAATTTCGAATTTGGATTTTCTAAATTAATCATCTCTATCTCATTATTTTTCTTTTTTCTTTTATTTTAATTATCCTTACTTGAGAATAGAGTGCTCTACTAGCGTCGGGGAACGTCATCCTGAGGGTGTCTCCTGTAACCGCGGCTTAAGACGAAGTGTCGTAAAAGGCATGGTGTCATTACGCCATTGGAAGTCTGAAGACTCGAAAGGTTGACGTCAGAAAATTGGGTACCGTATTCTCCAGTGAAGACGCTAATATAGGCTTCTCTTTTTGCGATCGTCATTTGATCCTCTAGGTGGTCGCCAAATGGCGGACCGCTGTCCGCATGGTCTAACTAAGCTGTTAGCCCCGCCGTGTGGTATCCGGCTGAATATAATAGTATCACCCTCATTTCTTACAGAGGTGTCTTAAAAGGCGACTAAGGTAAGTTGACCCACCGCGTGGTATCCGTTTTAATAGAATAGACCATCCTCTTTCTTACCGAGGTATCGTAAAATACGACTGAGTTAAGTTGATGTCAGGCAGGCGGCCGGTCGTAAAAACGCAGCCAAATCATGTGACAGCATGTTTATAACATGTTGTGCCGACCCCACTTAGAGTAGTATAAGGGCAGGAAGATGAACTAAGCTGTTAGACCTGAGGCTTTTTCAGTGTCAGAGGGAGTGGGCTCGCAGCCTCGGCTTAAAACGACGCGCTGTGGAGGACTGTATCGGACTTGCGGAAAAGTCCTAATGTCATAACGGCTGGATGCCCCTTTCGCTCGACATTAGAAAACGGAGGACGCTCTAACAAAATGTACCGCAATAAATGATCCCAGTCAGTGCAGTGAGTCCAGCAGTTTAGCCGTACGTCATCTCACCGTTATCCTAACCATCTTTGAATATAATCGGTGGTGGTTGACATCATGCATTTTTTGTTACAACAGTTTGACCTTTCGCAGTTCAACAACATCGAAATTATTGTGTAATATTATTTTTTGTTACGCTCGTGATTAGATTGCAATCATGTATGTAGTTTGAAGTTGGTGGATCAAATCGGTCTAAGATCGTGTGGCGTGGACATCCGTTTAAGTTACCTATGACCAGATGTAAAAAAAAGTGGAAGGTGAAGGTAAAGAAAAAGGTATACCTGGATGATGAAATTTATTCGTAAAAAATCATATTCAAATTTTCAATATGTCGTCACTGCTAAAGTTTATTATTATGATTTAGTAGAGGAAATATAAAGACTATAAACATCCAAGTATAAAGCTGTTCATTGTAGCTCTTTAATTTAAATAGAAAAACTCATTGGTGTCTGCTCAGGGTTTAAACTTGTCACCCCCGAAAGGGTCGCGCGGTTTTACCGCTGGCCTATTACATCTTACTTATGCCGACCCCACTTAGAGTAGGATAAAGGAGAATGATAAATGATATACAAAATCAATACCGGTTCGGTTCGGTTTACAAAAGTATATTATTACTAGTACTATTTCGCTATAATAATTTTTATTATGAATCTCTGTAAAGTAACACCTTTTTCTGTAAACTAAATTACCTCTGTTACTCGACAAATCGTTATTATTTTCATAATTGTCAAATTCACTTGAAATTTCAAAGGATATAAGTACGTGCCTTTCGTTCTTAGGATACGATATCTTTTAATAACCCGTTCCCAAACTGGGTTAATGTCACTGTAAAGGATTATGCGAGGTCATACACTTTGAACATGTCCTTATTCTTACAAATAATTGCAGTCATATATTAAGTTCGTACCATGTAACCGAGGAAGATATAAAATAAAAATTTATTATACATGACAGTATCTGAGAGTGTGACATAAAGACATACACTCAAAAACTCAATTGTATTTGTATATTGAATGCATTTTTGTACGCCGTGTGGTATCCGGCTGAACAGAATAGTACTACCCTCATTTCTTACCGAGGTGTCGTAAGAGGCGACTAAGGTAAGTCGACCCTTCGTGTGGTATCCGGCTGAGTAAAATAGACCACCCTCTTTCTTACCGAGGAGTCGTAAAATACGACTGAGGTAAGTTGACGTCAGGCAGGCGGCCGGTCGTAAAATACGTAGCCAAATCATGTGACAACATGTTTGTAACATGCTGCGCCGACCCCACTTGGAGTGGGATAAGGGCAGGAGGATGATGATTGAATGAATTTTTGTACTAAAATTTGCATGTAATATATACTCGCGGATTGGTAGGATTCAAATATCCCAGGAATTCTCTAAAGATGTGCAGATTTCATAGAAAAAACCATGAAACCTTTGAAAATATAATATACTAGCTTTTACCCGCAACTTTGTTTGCGTAGACTGTTGTCGCATGATAGGTTGATAATAGATGCCGCTTTTCTAGGATTTCTATATTCTATATGTTATTTCGGTGTATAAGGAATAATTGTGCCAAATTTCATAGATATTAGTTCAGCGGATTCGCCGTGAAAGAATAACAAACATACTTACATTAAAACAACAATCAAAAGTGAAATATAAAAATAATTTATCAAAAAAACTTATATAATTAGGCGTTACTTTGCGGAGATCCATAATAAAAAAGCAATAATAAAATTACTTTGCTATAATAGACGGATCGCGATTTATAGCAAAAAATTTTTATCACTTTTGTAAAAGTAAAAAGTAAAGTAACGGTATGTTACTATCCCACTACTGAGCATAGGTCTCTTATCCCTGTTTTTGGGGACAAGGGTTGGAGTTAAGATCTACCACGCTGCTCTAATACGGATTGGCAGGTTACACATATCCCCGAAATTCTCTAGACGTATTCAGGTTTCCTCACGATGTTTTCCTTTACCGAAAGCGTGTGAAAAATCGCAATTATCAATTAAACACATCATCATCCTCTTGCCCTTATCCCACTCTAAGTGGGGTTGGCATAACACGTTACAAACATGTTGTCACATGATTTGGCTATATATTTTACGACCGGCCGCGTGCCTGACGTCAATTTACCTTAGTCGTATTTTAAGACGACTCGGGGAAGAAAAAGGGTGGTCTATTTTACTCAACCGGATGCCACACGGTGGGTCAACTTACCTTAGTCACCTTTTGCGACATCTCGGTAAGAAATGAGGGTGCTCTGTTCTATTCAGCCGGATACCACACGGCGGAATTATCAATTAGACACATAAGTTTTAATAGAAAAACTCATTGGGGCTGCCTGGGTTTGAACCCATGACCGCACGGTCTTACCGCTGGGCTATCACAGCTCTTCTTCTGTGCTTGCTTGTAGCTAAATACTAGTCATTTAAGGTTTTAGGTTTAAATCATTTATTCTCAAAAAAACCCAATGGCCACTTACATGAGAACATAAACTCTTAGCTAAATTAGGCGGTCACCAAAAGACCTGCTTGTAAACGGTTTTAATTTTCGTTTGACTGTTGTAGTTGTCAGTTATTTTAACGTTTTGAAAATGCAATGGTAGTTTCATTTCCTATTCGTTTCATTCGAAATGTGTTTGATTGCACTGGACGGATATTGAAGGCAGCGAGCGGACTAGATGCTGTTATTGCAAAATTTTAGGTTTTCGTATTTTGATCTGTGTAAATGAATTTTCATCTGAAACATCAATTGTCAATTGTTGTTAACATGTTGTCACATGATTTGGGTACGTATTTTACGACAGGCCGTTGCACAACGTCATCTTAACTTAGTCGTCTTTTACGACACCTCGGTACGAAATGAGGGTGGTCTACTCTACTCGGCCGGACACCTCACGGCGAGTCAACTTATCTTAGTCGCCTTTTACAACATCTCCGTAAGAAATGAGGGTGGTCTATTTTAATCTATCGCATACCACACGGCGGGTCAACTTACCTTAGTCGCCTTTTACGACATCTCGGTAACAAATGAGGGCGGTCTATTCTGCTCAGCCAGATACCATACAACGGATCAACTTACCTCAGTCGCCTTTTACGATATCTCGGTAAGAAATAAGTGGTCTATTCTACTCAGCCGGATACCACTCAGCGGCTAGTATAAGCCAGGGATTTTTTTTATATTTTATTATAATTTTTTTGTAAATTTTAATATACATTGTGTCTCGACATGATTGAAATTTGAAATAAAAATTACATTTTTAAAATTGATTACGCGATTTGAAATTTGATTTACGCTAAATCAAACAAAGTACAAAATAAAATCACTATTAAATTGAACCTTTACGCAAGACCGCTTTCCATCAAGCCAAATTTAATAATACAAACGAGCCGAATAAAGTTAAAAGGCCCTTTTACGTCATATCAAATTAGGAGAAGTTAATTAGTTTTACTCGCCGACTTACGTATTGCCGGCACTATACTTGGTTATGAGAAATTGGGTTAAACAACAACAAATAGAGGTAATCTTGGTAAAGTAAATAAATCGCTCGTAACTTTTGTACGATAAGGCGGGTAGTTTGTTGAAACAATGGACCAAAGTACTCTTAATAACCTTTATATACCGAAATGAAGAAGAACGAATCTTTAATATTTAAATGAGTTAATCTTGTATATATATATTTTCCAATTCTCGGAAACGGCTCCAAAGATTTTCCTAAAATTCAGTATGTAGGAGGTTTTGGGGGAGAAAAATTGATCTAGCTAGGTTTTATGTAAAAAAAATATTGTTTTATCCCTGTTTTAAGGCATTAAAAAACACTAACATTTACATTGAATTGAATTTTCGACATTAACTGTCAAGTCGACCTAGCTTATTCGGGTAACGGGCAGCCTCGAGAAATGTGAATGCCAAAAATCGATCCCCAACTCAATAATTGTTTTTTCTTTTTTCTAAGTTTTTTTTTTGTAAAAAATTACCGAGCGAAGCTCGGTCACCCAGATATTATTATATATATCCTCCTGCCCTTATCCCACTCCAAGTGGGGTCGGCACAACATGTTATAAACATACCGTCACATGATTTGGCTGCGTTTTTACGACCGGCCGCCTGCCTGACGTCAACTTACCTTATTTGTATTTTACGACACCTCGGTAAGAAGGATGGTGGTCTATTCTACTAAACCGGATACCACTCGGTGGGTCAACTTACCTTAGTCGCGTTTACGATATCTCGGTAAGAAATGAGGGTGGTCTATTCTACTAAACCGGAAACCACACTGCGGATGAAGAAGAACGAATATCGAATTGAAATATTCAATTCGATATTCGAGTGCAATGTAAATATCACTCGCTTAGTATTAAACACTAGTAACCAAAAATAAAAGCTAGGCTTAGTTTGGTTGCTAGTGGTGAAATTTAGAGTGTAATTAAGATATTAATCGTAAGCTTTTGTTAAACAATATAATATATCAAAATTGTGTTGAACAAATAAATAATTTCTAAATTTTTAATATTAAGCGTGCGTGCATGACGTTAAGAACCATTGAAGAAAAGACCAGCAGTGGATGTACATCGGTTGAAAAATAAGGAGAAGTATATGAAAATTCTTACCCTAAAAACCTTTCAATGGAAACTTACTTGAGTCATAATAGAAATACATACTTGATGTATTCAATCAGAATATCATATAAGATACTCGAAACCTCTTGTGTTAGAGAGCTCATAAATATATTGCTTATTACCTTATTTCGCGTACATTGAACATTAAAATTTAAAGATCACCTGGGTGACCTGGGTAACTTTTTTCAAGGATAAAAAATGCACCCGTCCACCCGTTCCCCACTGAGCTATTACATCTTTGCAAATGACAGCGCAATAAAGCTTTGCATTCAATTCTCTATTTTCATATTTTTTTCAGAGCCCGAAAATAGAGATAAAACGACGAAAACTTAATTTTTTTAAATGAAACTTAGCTATATCGATTTTTCCCCTCCAAAACCCCCTACATGAATTTCATGAAAATCGTTCGAGCTGTTTCCGAAATTCATAATATATATATATTTATATACAAGATTAATTCATTTAAATATTAAAGATATTTGATATATCTAATCAGAATATAAAATAAGATACTCGGAACCTTGTGTTAGAGAGCTCTTAAATATATTGCTTATTACCTTATTTCGCGTACCATCGACATTAAAATTTATAGATCATATAACTGCAATTGAAATGGTTCTATTAATCCTAGTTGGCGCGATAGAATTCGCAACGCGCAGATGCATTCACCTTTCATATATGAGCTCCAATTGCATCGCTTAATTTCACGCCTCTCAGCGAAATTACCGGCAGATCGTGTATTGATATAATGTTTAATTCGTTAGATTCTACACTTTGAAATACTAATGATGGTTATTATTTTTAAAAAAACCGAACTGAATGATTTTTTTAGCTTAGCTGGTGGGGTTAACATGTTTACTAGTAAACTGTAACCCAAATGGTAACCTTTAAAGAAAATAAAATAAAAGCAAAAGTAATAATAAAATTAATTAATTATAATCCGCGATGAAGTAAAATAGAAAATATATATAATGCTAAATGTAGAATGGACAATCGGTTATCATAATCGGTTATCGCAAAGCTTTGCGATTTTGGTCGTGGAGTCTATCTCCTGACGATGCTTCGGTTGCGGGGCGAAACGATTGTTGAGTTTGTGATAGTGAACGTATATAGTGCTTGTGTATCGTGGTGGCGGTGGTGGAGGTTTGTGCATGTGTTTTTTACGACTCCTGCATGTATCAGGTATGATAACCGATTGTCCACATTTAGCACTCTATACTCTTACTCTACATTTAGCATTATATATATTTTCTATTTTACTTCATCGCGGATTATAGCAAAATAATTAATTTTATTATTACTTTTGTATTATGGATCTCCGCAAAGTAACGCCTAATTCTATAAATTAAAATAAAAGCAAATAAAACCTATCTCTACTCAAGTACTATCGTTATAAATCGCTGGCAATTCGCAATTGCTATCAGCAATGCTAATCTTGGAAATTATTTATACAGAGGAGTTAAGGCGACATGGTTGTAAATTGCATTATAACGTCTTACTGGTTTGTAGTTTTTTTAGGTTTTGTCGTTTACATTTATAAAATTATTTATGTATCCTTTTTTCTATATATAAATACGTAATTTTGAACTCTGTTATTAAGCACTGTGAACAGTGACAGATTTAACAAAGCTAATTTACTAGCTAGTAAAGCTAATTGAGTTTGTGATAGTGAACGTGTGTAGTGCTTATGTGTTTGCATTTTCTATTTTACTTTATCGCGGAATATATCGAAATATTTTATTTTTACTTTTGTCTTGTGTATATCTCCACAAAGCTTTAATGTTGTTTGTTAACTTAAAAAAACGCTTAATACAAGAAGTTCCAATTTTATCAAAACTTTAAAAATTCAATATTATTCTCCTGAGACATTTTTTCTATTGTAGTTAACATTTGAATATTATTTTTGTAATTAATTGTAAATTAATTTGTAAGTGTCCCATATATTTATTATTTATGTTTTTTAAATACTACCTACTACTTTTCATAGTGAAACTAATATAAAGCATGTAACTGTTAATTAATTTATTTATTCTACTAATAATAAATATTAATTTCTACTAGTTATTAGCAATGCTAATGGATGAAATTACTTATATAAAGCGCCTTAGCACAGCTTGGTTGTAAATTGCACTATAACGGCGTACAGGCTTTGCCCGCGGCTCTACCTTCTACATCATGGTTTTCAAAGTAATTCACTTTGATTTATATTCAATAAGCACCGAGTCATAAATTATCAAGTTAAAAGTGGGCGTGTGTTGTTTCATCGTCACCATTTGTCTCTGATTGCATTAGCATTACTTGACTAGAACAAGCTGAACTCGCAATACCCTCAATTACGTATTATGTTTTTCTGTTCCCGAAAGAAAATCGTGTTAGCGCACACTTCCTACAATATCACGATATAATAGAAACCACTATTCCCGCTGCGAGATACACTTCTCTTGAATAACGAACAAATACTGTATGTCACTGAAACGTTTTATCGATAGGAAGACTACACCGGAAACAACAACGGCACAGTGTTGCTGCCATTTGAATAAAAAAGGGCGCGATACTCTTGTTTCATGACTGTGTTGCTATAAAATACAAAGCGGAAGTCATTGGCGAAAACAATCGGGAATTTATTTATTGTATACGATAGCTTGTATTGTTAACGCCGTCTAGTGAATCCAGAGGAAAGCGACCACTTTAAAATATCTATCTATAGTGACATCATCAATAGTAATTGTTAGAAAAACGAAATTCATATATTTCATATCTCTCACGCACTAAAACAAAGTATTCGTCACTGTAAACCACTAAAATTTGTGAATACACGTAAGTTTCCTTAAAATTTAGAAGCCGTAATTCATGACCATACTTTGGTCCTTGAAGCCGGATCTTTAAAAAACTTAAATCGTTCCCGATTTTATCAATATTACAAGCGGAGTAGTCGCGAAAGCATTTCAGACAGAGCTAAACAAACTTCCAGTTTTCTAATATAATTATGTATTCGGAGAAGGTCTTATCTGTATTAGAATTTTACTGTTAATAGCCTAATGTCATCTGTGCTTGTCGATTTTTAATACATCAACACCGTTCTCGCGTTTAAACCGATCTACAAAATTCTCATACTAACCAACCAATATACTATTCCTGTTAATTCTACAGGAATAGGATGACATTGAAAAGCGCTACATAGTATCAACCTATCACGCGAAAACAGTCCACGCAAACAAAGTTGCGGGTAAAAGCTAGTGTACGTCAAAAAATATATAACTTCTATACTTTAGAATCAGACTATGAGTCTCAAACTGAAATTGAAATTAAAATTAAATCCTAAAATCTATGAACGTAACGATATTACAAAACTGGATTTAACTTTAGAATCAGACGCTTCAGCTATGAGATTCAAATTGAAATCGAATTTCTAGAATCGTGCATTTCAATGCCGGATTCAAATTTAGAGTCAAACGATTCAATTACGATTTAACTTACATAGATACTGCGTACTTGAATAACTTGCATACTTTTTATGTAAATATCTACTAAATTAAATTAAAAGTTTAAAATATGTAATGAATTAAAACTAAATACAATTGAAGATGAAATCGGATAATTATGTTTTTCTCTCGCTTAAATATTAGTTGAATCATTTTCAATAATTAATAAAACGAAATTTTAATGAATAAAACGAAAATACACATGTACCCGTTTCTCTAATAAAATACGACTTACCTTAGTCGCCTTTTACGACACCTCGGTCAGAAATGAGCGTAGTCTATTCTATTCAGCCGGATACCACACGGACCTATATCAGAATTAATAAATAAGAAATAAATAAATATATGGGACACTTACACACACGGTCGTCCGTCCCCAAAGTAAGTAACTTAATACTTGTGTTATGGTAGACAGAAAACTGGTGAATATATACTTATATATTTTTTAAATACATACTTAAATACAAATATACACCCAGGCTCAAAGGCCAACAAATTCCTTTATAGAAAATGTTGGCCCTCAGCGGGAATCGAACCCGCGACCCGCGGAGCTGAAGGCAGGATCACTACCCACTGCGCCAACGAGCCAGTCAGGATTAAATAAAATGTTATTGTGATATACTGAACTGAATTAAACTTTGAAGACGCCTCAACTAAGCCAGCGCGTCTTTTCCCTCGTTAACTATCAGCTGAATCAGATTTGAGCAACACGCAAGCACACGTTGCGTGTTACACTTGACACGGCGGCATCCGATCCAGAGATTGCCCATCCGCCATATTTCATCTCGTGAAAGCGAGATGGATAGATAATGTTTTCCACGAGTTAATGCGGTTTTCACGAAAACTAATAGCTACGTGTTGGATCTTGTTTATATTATCTTGATTGTAAATATTAAAATAATAATTATAGTACACTAGGGGCCTGCCCCTGCTTCGCACGGGTATAAAATATATAGCCAATGTCACTCAGTGAAAAAAAAATTATTAAAATCGATCCAGTAGTTTTGATTTATTCATTACTGCCCGTGGCCCGCAAGCGTTAAATTTGGAGAAAAACAATTCCCCTCTCCTTATACTAAGAAGATTTCCTGCTATCTTTGGAATATCTAAATTCATATACTACATATTTACTTATTTATTTTTACATTTTTGCCTATGAATTTTATTTTTACAATGAAATTTATTAAAATGCTTTGAACATAAGGCATTATTTTTCGTAAAAAGTGAATGACAAAAATGCTATTGTGGGTTATCCATAAGAGATAGACATATACCATCGCGGACTTTTTTGTAGACCTTTTTCAGGTGTACAAATACTTAGTACATCATTTTGATAAATCTCGTAGGGTTTAGCCTGCGTTTGCTATGTAAGCGGAAAAAAAATTAATTATTTACGACATCACATTAGAAACCTTAAAAATTACAGTATTTCTCCACTCGGTATTAAATGATATTATACATATAAACCTTCCTCTTGAATCACTCTTTCTGTAAAAAAAAAACTAAGGCAGTAGAGTAGACACCTCGGTAAGAAATGAGGACGGTACTATTCTATTCCGCTAGATACCGCACGGCGTTAGAAATGCTATCCTATAATAATATCTAGTTATATTCTACAATATCGACTATAGACTATCAAATTATGCTTTGCAACATGCAAACAAATTCAGAAGAATAAATAAGCTATAGCAAAAATTGTAGCATTTAGCTGGTATTTACTTCTCAAGAGGATTTGAATATACCAAATCCCCTTGAGCATTAGAAACTAGACTAATATATAAGTTATCGCATCTTCAGTTATCACGCCACACCGTTATGGTAATAAATAAAAATGATACCATCACAGTTTATGGGCCGTTTCGCTTTCATTTCAACCAACGGTCTCTGTAAGCTATATTGCTAGTAATTTCTCTTTTAGCTTAATTAAATTAAAAGAATTTCTTCGCTCTTACAATCCATACGATTAATATAAATTCGGATTAACTAATTAAAGGAATTAAGCAGTGTGGTATTCGGCTGAGTAGAATAGACCACCCTCATTTCATACCGATGTGTCGTAAAAGAAGACTAAGGTAATTGGACCCACCGTGTGGTATCTGGTTAAGTAGAATAGACCACCTTCTTCCTTACCGACCTTAACGTCAGGCAGGAGGCCGCTCGTAAAATACGTATCCAAGTCATGTGGCAACATGTTGAGCCGACCCCACTTAGAGTGGGATAAGGGCAGGAGGATGATGTACGTTTAAACGAATTGATGTAGTTTTTGGAAAAATGATATTGATTAGAAGCTAGAGAGGGACATTTTTATTTCTGTAATCTGATCTTTTTTCAAATTGTCTTTATGCTAACGGCTTTTACAGCGTCATCAGACGGGATGGGAGGGCGCAGAAGCATCGTAAAAAAATTGAAACATCGAAATATACACAGAACTATTTTTATCTATCTCAATATTAAAATACTTTTAATTATACTAAAAATTATATGAGTCTGTCACGCTTTCAGCGTTAATATGTTGAAGCAATACTGATCCAATACAGTTTAATCAAAGCTTCAAGAACAAAAGAAAACTCAAAATACATAACTGAAGGTATTTTAACACATAAATTGCCTAGGATGAAGTCGTAAATATAATGAAATAAGATCGATATTTGTATAACTAACTATTGTTTATAATATTGCCAAAATAACGTTTGTGCCTAATTAATAAACCTAAATTTAATGCTAATTAACATTTTTATTACATGTAGCGGTTACCTAGTTACAACAACATACAACAAGTAATAAACTAGGTTCTAACATTCCCCACATAATAAAGATTTAGTATCAATTTAGCTTTTCCATTACAGTTCAAAACAACTATAAAAGAATATTTACACAGAACACCTATTTTACTAATTATATATTAATTATGTGTTGTATCATTTTAATTATATTTCAAAACCATTTTAACAACAATGACGAAACTAACTAGAAAAAAGTTAGATTTTTAAAAGAGCAGCGAGTTTTTTGCACATTTCGAAAACTATGTAGTCGGGATAAATTCACAAACTACTAACCCAATTTTCATGCAGTTTTCACGAAAATACAGAATGATTCACGGAGTGTGGTATCCGGCTGAATATAACAGACCGCACTCTTTCTTCTTCTTCTTAAATTCCCGTTTTTTAATTATTCAATTGAGGGTATTTTAACAATAAATATATGTGAAATCATCATCCTCCTGCCCTTATCCCACTCTAAGTGTGGTCGGCACAAAATGTTATAAACATGCTGTCACATGATTTGACTGCGTTTTTACGAACGGCCGCCTGCCTGACGTCAGCTTACCTTAGTCGTATTTTACGTAACCTCAGTAAGAAAGAGGGTGGTCCATTTTACTAAACCGGATACCACACGGTGGGTCAACTTACCTTAGTCGCCTTTTACGACACCTCAGTAAGAAATGAGGTTGGTCAATTCTACTCAGCCGGATAACACACGGCGGGTCGACTCACCTTATTTGCCTTTTACGACACCTCGGTAAGAAATGAGGATGGAACTATTCTATTCAGCCGGATACCACACGGCGTTATAAATATATGTGAAAGTCCCGAGTAAAGCAACATAAAAGAAATTAAATTTTTTTTAACCGGCCTTGTATGTTTGTATGTGAAGGTGGAATCTTACAAGTTAAATTTGACCCACTTCCCGGTGTTCGATTGAGCTAAATTTTTACATACTGCTCCATTCCCGATGACAATGCATGTTAGTAATTTGTTTAGTTTGAAGCGGCGGTAGCAGAGTGGTTAGAGTAACTTGAGATCGAGAGGTCGTGGGTTCGAATCCCGGTCATTATCCTACCGACGTGAACCCACTCCTAACACAAGCATTTAGCTTAGATGGAGGGGTTCACAAGTTTACTAGTAATTTGTAACTTAAATTGCTAGTAACCTTTAAAAAAAATGATAAGCTTAACGCTGCCAGGATTTGCTCCAGTGAAGAAAACTCATCAACGGTTAACAATAGGAACATAAAATTTTATTAAAAGGTTTGTTTTAATTAACCTGTTTAAGCTTATTAATACAGAAGCGTTAACTTATAGAATTAGGCGTTACTTTGCGGAGATCCATAATACAAAAGTAATAATAAAATTATTTTGCTATAATCCGCGATAAAGTAAAATAGAAAATAAATATAACGCTCAATTTAGAGTGGACTATCCGTTTTCATACCTGATACATGCAGGATTCGTAAAAACACATGCACAATCCTCCACCACTGCCAACACAATACACAAGCACTACATATGTTCACTATCACCAACTCAACAATCGTTTCGCAAAATCGCAAAGCTTTTCGATTCGCGAAATCGCTTTGCGATTTTGGTCGTGGAGTCTATCTCCTGATGATGCTTCGGTTGCGGGGCGAAACGATTGTTGAGTTTGTGATAGTGAACGTATATAGTGCTTGTGTATTGCGGTGGCGGTGGTGGAGGTTTGTGCATGTGTTTTTTACGACTCCTGCATGTATCAGGTATGATAACCAATTGTCCACTCTACATTTAGCATTATATATATTTTCGATTTTACTTCATCGCAGATTATAGCAAAATAATTTTATTATTACTTTTGTACAGAAGCGTTAAAAAAGAGGCCAAAGTATATCTACCGTCCCAACACTGTGAAGCAATTAACCGCGAACATTCAGCCATTTTCCTCGTTCCACCTTAATGAAGAAAACAATTGAACAAAACTGAGCCGTAATGAGATAGATAACGTAGGAAAATAAGATAATTAAGAAAATGGTCGAAAATTGGACGATCTTTTCTTAGAAACAATGCTCCCGTGTTGAGTCATAATTGGATTGCTTTGAAATACTTCTATTCACAAAAGTAACAATAAAATTATTTTCTATAATCCGCGATGAAGTAAAATAGAAAATATATATAATGGGCTCGATCCTAGGTATTTTCATTTCTCGAGACCATCCGTTCCCCGAATAAGCTACGCTGACTTGACAGTTAATGGTAAAAATTCAATTCAATATAAATTTTAGTATTTTTTAATGCCCAAAAAACAGGGATAAAATGTTTTTTTTTAAATAAAACCCAGCTAGATCGATTTTTCTCCCCCTTAATCTCCTATATGCTGAATTTCAGGAAAATCGTTTGAGCCGTTTCCAAGATTCCAAAAATATATATATACTATATCCACCACCGGAACCACAATACATATTCTTTGCGATTTTGTCGTGGACTCTATCTGCTGATGATGCTTCGGTTGCGGACAAAACGATTGTTGAGTTTGTGATAGTGAATGTGTGAAGTGCTTGTGTACTGTGTTGGCAGTGGTGAAGGATTGTATATGGCATGTCTTTTTACAAATCCTGCATGTATCAGGTATGAAAACGGATTGTCCACTTTAAATTTAGCATTATCTTTATTTTCTATTTTACTTTATCGCGGATTATAGCTAAATAACGTAATAATAACATAAGAAACCGCCAACACTCTTCGCCTTGTGATACGTGTGACAACTTGTTTCGCATGTATGGAGTATGTGATTGTTGCCTGCTTCATACACTTAGCATTACATATATTCTGTTAACAAACGCGGATTACAGCAAAATAATTTTATTGTAACTTATGTACTTTGGAATTCCGCAAAGTAACGCCTGCTTCTATACATCAAAATATTTTTAATTACTTTTTTTGTTCTATCGATCTCCTAAAAGTAACGCCTAATTCCATATATTATTTAAAAATTCTGATTTCATCCTAGTAGGGAAAATAATATCTTACTAAGGTTAGAGTATAATACATTTTCTCTCAAAAACAACTTTTCAATGAGAAAGTTTTCTACTTAAGCGTCACATAATCAAAGTCTAATTTTTTCGAAAGAAGCCGCAAATTAAAGCCCGTAGATACTCCTTTTTCGTAACAAATTTCGTTTTAATTGGAATCGTTATAGCGAAATAAGTTTTACAACTCGCTAAACTTAATTAAGGGATTCCTTTTAAAAGCTTGAAAGGTATAACAATTTTTTTATAGCTGCGAAGTTTCTGGAATGTGGCTTCTAATACTTGGAAAGCGTGAATTAATTATTTTAAGGCCTTGGATACCTAATTGACATTTACATCATTCTCCTGCCATTATTCCGCTCCAAGTGCGGTCGGTATAACATGTTATAATCATATTGTCACATGATTTGGCTTTGTATTTTACGACCTGCCGTTTGCCTGACGTTAACTTACCTTAGTCGCATTTTACGATACCTCGGTAAGAAAGAGGGTGGTCTATTCTACTTAACCAGATACCGCACGGTGGGTCAACTAACCTTAGTCGCCTTTTACGACACCTCGGTAGGAAATGAGGGTGGTCTATTCTAATCAGCCGGATACCACAGCTACAAACTCGAAGAAACCGACGTAATTAAAAGCATTACAAATTGACAAAATAAGTTTATACTCACTTTACTGCACACACTTACACTACAGAAAAAACAATTACAGAATAATCAGAAATAAATAAATAAATATATGGGACACTTACACACACGGTCGTCCGTCCCCAAAGGAAGTAACTTAATACATGTGACAGACAACTGGTGAATATATACTTACATATTTTTTAAATACATACTTAAATACAAATATACACCCAGGCTCAAAGACCAACAAATTCATTTATAGAAAATGTTGGCCCTCGGCGGGACTCGAACCCACGACCCGCGGAGCTTAAGGCGGGGTCACTACCCACTGCTCCAACTGCCCAAATTAAGGCTAAAGTAAAGCGTGCAAAGGGCGTTCTTATCACTAATTAGCAAGTTCCAGGTAAACCTTTAGAACTAAAGTAATTTATAGCTACAAAGTAAAGTGGGTTAGTCTAACTAGAAAAAATCTTTAGTAATGTTTATTTATTTTACTAGCTTTTACCCGCGACTTCGTTAGCGCGGACTGTTATCGTGTGATAGGTCGATAATAGATGGCGCATTTTAATTTCATCTATTTAGAATTTACAATTGTAAAAGAAGAAGAAAACGCGAGGTCCAATACTAAACACTAGCTTGGTTTAACCTCAGGAACAGAACTACCTCAGACATGTTGTAACATGACTTAAGACACGTGGGTGTTTAATAATCGTACAATGACACGATCCAGCAGCGTAACAGTATTATAAACGTTCTAGTTAAATCTAACAGCAAGACTCTTTCAATATGGCAAGCTTGGCTATTTTTTAGACGATTTTCAAGCCCCTCCTTTGTTTGGTGACGTGATTACCGCATTTTTGGTATTAAATAACTAAAGAGATGACAATTTATAGAATTAGGCGTTACTTTGCGGAGATCCATAATACAAAAGTAATAATAAAATTATTTTGCTATAATCCGCGATGAAGTAAAATAGAAAATATATATAATGCTAAATGTAGAGTGGACAATCGGTTATCATACCTGATACAAGCAGGAGTCGTAAAAAACACATGCACAAACCTCCACCACCGCCACCACGTGATAGTGAAGGTATATAGTGCTTGTGTATCGTGGAGGCGGAGGTGAAGGTCTGTGAATCTGTTTTTTAGTAAAGAGATGACATTTGACTATTTCCATTTCTAACAACTTTAAGAGGGCCAGCGCCACAATCGCTGGCACCTAAATAATTATGTCAAAAGAGTATCTTATTTTCTTATTTAAAGAGGCAATAAGTCATAACTATAGAACTTGCTATAAATATTAATTATTATACATCACTAGATGTGAAGTATTACTTAGTTTCCTATTAATCGTGCGGTAACACAGTATTTCTATAGCTTATGTTATTCGTGCATTCAGTGTATAAGTAATAATTGTGCCAAATTTCATCGATATTGGTTCAGCGGATTCGCCGTGAAAGATTAACAAACATACATCCATTCAGAGTTTCCGAGATTCCGAAAATATATTAATATAATTATTAAAGATTTAAATTATAATATTCATCATCTTCCTGCCCTTATCCCACTCTAAGTGGGATCGGCACAACATGTTATAAACATGCTGTAACATGATTTGGCTGCGTTTTTACGACCGGCCGCCTGCCTGACGTCAACTTACCTCTGTCGTATTTCACGACACCTCGGTAAGAAAGAGGGTGGTCTATTCTACTAAACCGGATACCACACGGTGGGTCATCTTACCTTAGTCGCCTTTTACGACACCTCGGTAAGAAATGAGGTTGGTCTATTCTACTCAGCCGGATACCACACGGCGGGTCGACTTACCTTTGTCGCCTTTTACGACACCTCAGTAAGAAAAGAGGGTGGTACTATTCTACTCAGCCGGATACCACACGGCTAATTTAAATTATAATATTATGTGAAATATAATTATTAAAGATTTATCTTCGCAAATAAAAGGGAATACGTACAATAATATTATGTGAGTTTCATTTTCTTATCGGGTTCGAATACTTGTTTCTTACACACGTAAATTGAATTTAATCAATGAAAGTGCTGTCTGTAAACACAATAGTGTGCATTCCTACTTAGAGTTGGCCAACGAAAGTGATTTTTGACACGCTTTCCGATGTTAGAATAGACATACTTTGCTGAGCGAACTATTAAATCAAATTCGTATTTTAATTTATCTGGATAGATAAAGGACATATTATATATATCCTCCTGCCCTTATCCCACTCTAAGTTGGGTCAGCACAACATTATAAACATGCTGTAACATGATTTGGCTGCGTTTTTACGAGCGACCGCCTGCCTGACGTCAACTTACCTTATTCGTATTTTACGAATCCTCGGTAAGAAGGAGGGTGGTCTATTCTACTAAACCGGATACCACACGGCGGGTCGTCTTACCTTAGTCGCCTTTTACGACACCTCGGTAAGAAAAGTGGGTGGTACTATTCTATTCAGCCGGATACCACACGGCGTAGGGATAGAGGAAATATTATTAACATAAAAAAAATGTTTGTTTGTTTTATCAGTATTTGTAGCAATTAAAGTACACTAAAATCAAAATAATCTTTATTCAAATAAGCTCTAAGCACTTTTGAATAGTTAAGGATCAATATTATTTATTTACAATTAGTTCGGAATGTCGAAACTTATCACACGCTTTTCGGTGAAGGAAAACATCATGAGGAAACCTGCAGATTTCTAGACAATTGTGGAGATATGTGTAAAATCAAATCAAATCAAAATAATATTTATTCAAATAAGCTCTTACAAGCACTTTTGAATCGTCAAGGATCAATATGATTAATGAAGCTACAACTGGTTCGGAATGCTGCTCTTACCGAGAAGAACCAGAAAGAAACTCGGCGTCAATCTTTTAAACATTTTCAATTTTACATACTCAAACCGCAGTCCTGTATGAAGCTGAAGATATTTTCAAATCCAGGCTTTTTTATCATCCAAATAATCTTCAATTTTGTAATATGCTTTACGCACAAGTACATCTCTTATACTTAACTTAAACCTTTCTGTAGACTGGTCTAGTATGGATTGCGGAATTTTATTGCAGAAGCGAATACAGAGACCATCGAATGAGTTGCTAACTCTGCTAAGTCTCGACACAGTGTACCAATCCGCATTGGAGCAGCGTGGTATGTCTTTACTCCATTTCCCAGCAGTGGGAGAGTAACAGGCCGCTACTTACTTTTTTTTACTGTAGTGAAAAAAATCTCGATCAAACTTCTCGATGTCAATATTGGGAGCAGCTTGGTTAGTATAAACTGTGATCCTTCCTTTTAGCCCTTGCCCACCAGTGGGATAGTAAATAAAATATATCTCATTTTTAGTCCTCAGTATAATCATTTGGTTGCCGACTGGCCCGTTGGGGCAGTGGGTAGTAGGGTCATTACCCACTGTACAAGAAAAAATCTGAGGTTCAAATACAGGTAATAAATAAATTACAAGTAAGAGCCTTCGGCTCCGCGGGTCGCGGATTCCATTCACGCCAAGGGCCAACAATTTCTATAAATGAATTTGTTGGTCTTCGAGTCGAGGGTGTATATTTGTATATAAGTATGTATTTAAAAAATATATAAGTATATATTCACCAGTTGTCTGTCACCCATAACACAAGTATTAAGTTACTTACTTTGGGGACGGACGACCGTGTGTGAGTGTCCCATATATATTTATTTATTTTTCCAGAAAATAAAATAAACATTCTGTCAATCTAAAATTTAACCAATTACCATGTAATACAGCTCGCTTATACCTTTGGCTTTCAGTTCTATAAGATTGAATAAGTAAACGAAGATTTACCAAACATATTCTTAAACACGTTCCGCGTATTTGAGGTAAACTTATCTGACTCGTGACATAGATACGAAGGGGAAATTCTACGGATATGGAACCTAAAAACGGTTGAAGTCACGATGCAAAATCAAATCAAATCAGATGAAAAATCTTTTAGTAATGACGTCATATTCTTCTTCTTCTTCTTCAACCGATGGACGTCCACTGCTGGACATAGGCCTCTTCATGGGATCTCCAGAACACACGATTTTGTGCCGCTTGTATCCAGCGGCTCCCCGCCACCCTTTTGAGGTCGTCTGTCCATCTAGTAGGGGGTCTTCCAACACTGCGCTTTCCGGTGCGGGGTCGCCATTCCAACATTTTGAGACCCCAACGTCCATCGGTTCTCCGCACTATGTGCCCCACCCATCGCCACTTCAGCTTCGCGACCCGCTGAGCTATGTCGGTGACTCTGGTTCTTCTACGGATCTCCTCATTTCTGATTTGATCACGTAGAGAAACTCCGAGCATAGCTCGCTCCATCGCCCGCTGAGCGACTCTGAGCTTTCTTATGAGGCCCATAGTCAGCGACCAAATATTACTACGTCATATTAAATAGTTAAAATAGAGCACCTGGTTGACCAAGCTTTGCCTGTATTTTGCTGTATTTTTTTAGAAGATATAAAAAAGATGCAATAGACATTGATGCAATTTGACTGGCCCCTTGGCGCAGTGGGTAGTGACCCTGCCTACAGCTCCTCGGGTCGCGGGTTCGATTCCCACCGAAAGCCAACATTTTCTATGAATTCGTTGGTCTTCGGTTCCGGGTGTATATTTGTATTTAAGTATATATTTAAAAATTATATAAGTATATATTGACCAGTTGTCTGTCACCCATAACACAATATTATAATATTAAGTTACGGGACGGACGACCGTGTGTTTGAGTGTCCCATATATTTATATTTATTTATATTATAATATGAAAAAAAGCAATATACTTGGGAATATATTGAAGAGTCGGACGGGCGGAATCAAAAAGTAAAGTATATTTATACCCGGGATCAAGGGCCACACCGGTCTATTCTTTTTTATTTTTTAATAACATTTTTTATATATTTTAATAAAATTACCGAGTAAGGATCGGTCACTATGGTTCTTCATTTTATAGTTAAAATGGATATCTTTATGATGTATATATACATCATAAAGATATCACTCCACAGATGCTAAAGGGTATAGATATATTTATAGTAACAAATGTATTCGGTAAAGGGAAAGACCGTGGTTTATAACAGATGGGACGTTATAACTCGTATGTGTGCCCGTTCTCACGCTAGGGATGTGACATTAAGGGGCGAAATCGATGATTAAATAATCGATTTTTCTCCCTTAAAAAAAATCGATTTGTAAAAAATCAATATAACTAACAACGATATTTCTCCTTTATACTTATTCAATAAATAAAAAGCAATTTTCCCAAAGTCAACCCATTTACTCTCTCACTCTCAACAACTGAGTGACACATAATGACAGCCACAATGTTTTTTCATATTAATGACCAACTCTATTACTCATATATTATAACTCTATTACTAAGGAGGTTGTATTTAAAACATGTTGTAACATCAATGAACTCTGATGAAAAAAATTGTTTAATCGAATTTATTATTAATAATCGATCTTTTTAGTATTTGAAAAGTTGCTTTTTATAAAGCAATATCAATAATTAATTAGAATAAAGTCTAATAGAAGTGGACAAGTACGAATAAAATATAACAGACGTGCTTTGCGATATTCGATTAAAAAATGTAGTTTGGCTACATTGGTTTCATCCAACAACGCATCCTTAAGAACAAGAAAAGAGAATAAAAAACAAGAAAAAGAGGGTATTGAATATAAACGATTTTTTAAAAATGGATTTATAATGTTTAGAAAATCGATTAATTAAAATCGATTACAGCCCTACTAGTCCTACTAATATTATAAATGCGAAAGTTTGTGAGTATGGATGTACGAGTATGTTTGTTACTCTTTCACGGCGAATCTGCTGAACCAATATCGACGAAATTTGGCACAATTATTCCTTATACACCGGAATAATATACAGGCTACAGAAATCCTGTTAATTCTAAAGGAATAGGATGACATTGAAAAGCGATATCTTTTATCAATTATTTAAAATCGATCATAATTGTTAGCGACGCAATTATAATTAATATATAATTTTAAAAAAAAATGGTAAAAAGGAACGTGCGTCGTCCGTCGTTCGTGGGACGGGTAATATTCAAATTTTGACATATACGTCAACCTCATATACGCGCTCTCAAATTCAAAAGCCTAATTTCCTTATATCGTTAAAATGTACAACGCACAATTCCAAGCCTGTTTTTAAAATCCTCGCTAGTTTTATTTATATTGAAGTCCGTAACAATAATAATGAAATTCGGTAAGCATAAAAATGAAGTCTTACTTTGAGAAAGCAGAAGTTCAACAGAACCCACTCATTACAGTTGCTTCTACTTACATTCCTGTTAGGTCGACTCACCGAAAATATAGGCGTCCAAAAAGCGTCCTGTATGACCCTGACGATCAAATTACGATCGCAAACACACACACATATAATACACGCAAACAGCGTCTTCGCCGGCGAAGACGACGTCCTAGTTTTTTGACGTCGGTTGGCCGTGGCTTCTCGCCATACTCCCGACGTCATACTTTTAGCCCTCCACTACACGTCGCCCTAAGCCGTGGTCCGGCCTCACAGAAGGCACCCTTAGGACGACGTTCCCCGACGCTAGTAGAGCTTCTGCGCTCTACTCTTTGCATTTCGCAACTTCGGCAATGCTTCTGCGCTCGCCCGTCCCGCCCGGTGATGCTATAAAAGCCGTTAGGGCTAACAGCATATAGTCAATTCGAAAAAAAAGTATAAAAATCGATTATTAATATGTATCTTCACATCCCTATCTCACGCGCGCCCCTTCCTTTCTCTCTATCCAAACTTGGCCCTTGGAACCTATATCGGGGTTTTCACCTGATGTATCTTTATAAACTGACGATCGTTTGATCTGCTGTCCACTTAACCTAGTTCGTTGGGGCGATTTTCACACATTATGCACTCGGTCGTGCAGAGCTACTCGACTAAGGTGACTACATATTTTAATATACTGGGAAAATATAAGACTCATAAAAGTAAAAGGTAACCAAAAATGTACATTTACGGAACTTTCATACGTCTTAAACGTATTTTACTAGACAGGTGGTATAGTTCAGTATACATGTGCTATTGGCACCATGAAAAACTATTAGGTTTTACTCAGTAAGATTCCCGTATAACTGCTTTCGCTCTCGAGAACGACAGTACGCAATACGTACCTCATAAACAAATTGACGAATATGGAATAAAAATCCCGTTCTTAAATATAAAGTGATAGAAATTTATGAAAGTACCTTCGCAAAGCATATTATGGTTCACGTATTTCGGCAAAAAATACGTCTGTAAAGGCTAGAAATAATTGCGTTTGCGTTTAATATGGGATTGAGATAACCCATTAAAATATATCTAAATTAAATAAATTAGTTAAAAAGAATTTTAGACATGTTGGCTGGAAGAGATTCCGATTCTGGAATAAGCCCGCAAATGCAAAATATGTTATTTTTTATATTCATTTATGCAATGAAAATATTACAAACAAACAAGAAGAATACAATAATTTGCTAAACTTTATATAGAAGAATGTTATTAAATTTTAGAATAATTCGACTGTGTTTCGGAATTTGTTAAAAGAGAAATTTGTAAAAGTCTTAATCCAAATCTTAAATACCTAACTACAGATCTGGATGAACATCACTTAAATGAAGTCATTTTTGATGTCAAGGAAAGAAATTCATTAATATTTAGCACTTTACATTCGTATAGAAATATAAAGCACTATATAAAAAATTCAGGCGAAGGCAAAAGTCGCTAAATGTAGTGCACTTGAATGTTTTATAAACATAAATACCTAGATTACTGGAGCTCATGGTGTTTGAAAGGCATATATTAGCAACATGCAAACACGCCATGAGTATGTTATCGTGTAACATAGTAATAGTTAATAATTTATTCGTTAGAGTAGCCATCTTGAATTTATAACTCGTCTTAATTTATTAATGTTTCATTTAACAGTGTTCTCATACTTTTTGTACAACAATTTCTTTAAATCGAATTAAACGGATAATACAAAGTCAGTCAGTAAGTCAGTCAACTCTAAGTAGGGTAGGCGCAACAAGTCGTCACATGATTTGGCTACGAATTTTACGACTGGCCGCTGCCTGACGTTAATTTACCTTAGTCACTTTTTACGACACCTCTGTAAGAAATGAGGGTGGTCTATTCTAATCAACCGGATACTACACGGAGGACAACTTACCTTAGTCGCTTTTTACGATACCTCGGTAAAAAATGAGGGTGGCCTATTCTAATCAGCTGGAAACCACGGCACACCACACGGTATAAAGATAATATATGAAATATAGTAAGAATTAAAAAAAAATATTTACTTATTTATATGACAAATAGAGATTAACTTAACATATAATCATCTATAGGTGAATTAGTTAAAACTGTATTTCGGCATACAGCGACAGACACCGGAGAAATTTAATAACAATTTGCTATAAGAAAAAAAACAACAACAAAATAATCTGTTTTTGTCCAAGCTAACAAAGACGCAGTCAGACGCTAGTAAAAGTGTTTTAGCCGTTGTACTTCGTTTTTAAAAACAAATAAATCTTTTATACGCAATAAAATCGTGCCCCACTTAAGGGTAGGGAATTTTACACGTCGTAAAAAACTCGTTATTTTGTGTTTTATTAATCCTTAAAGAAACATTTATTCTTTTCCCAGTACAAGCATTATTTTATTGAAATACGACATGCTTTTAAAGAAAACAACAGTTATTTAGTACAACTTGATTTTATCATTTTCACTTCTTTTTTTATAAAAATCAGTATATCGCATAGTTTAACGAGTATTTTTATATTAATATGGTTTAGCTTTCATTGGTAACTAAGTGAGGGCTGAGATTTTTACATCATTTTTTATTTTGAAGAACGTGGAGGTAAATTATTTAGCCTTTACATAATATTGATAATTGATTGGATAATACAAAGGTATATTAGTATACTTAACTTGTTCTATGATTTCATATCAAATGATTTAAATAGAGTTGAGTGAATGGTCAGTATTGTTAACGTCATAACACATTTTTAAGGTAACAAGTATACCATACAATAATTGTTTTATGGATATGTTTATATTTTACTAATGATAAAATAAAATATATGTATCAACTAAAATCTTTATTAACTCCACTATATGTTTGTCCAATAACAACTTGTTTCTATTAAAACTATAATTTATGTATGTTCATTTAGTAAAATATAAAATAGAAATAGGTAAAAACATTTTTCAATGAATCAAACATTTTCCTTTCACATAAAATTGTATGTGTCATGCTTATATAGTAAATTAAGATTAAAACAAAGCAGGAAAGAAGGAAACATTTAATTCAAAATTATTCATTACATTATAATAAACATTATAATATAACAAATGTTATAATATTACTGATCCAGAAAATGTTTTCAAAAAACCTAATCACAATCGCAATAATGTCTCTCATACTCATCTATATCGTGGTCACCCTAGTCAAAGGGCCAGTCAATTATAGTTGAAAATCTCATCTCACCGTAATTTGTATGAAAGCGAAACCGATACTTTCATACCGACAAGTGCGGGTTAATAAATTCACTTTCATGACCTTGGCAGGGCGTGGATAGTGAAAAAAGTAAAAGTCTTCCATTATTCCATTCGCTGGAGGGCTTGTAATTATTGTGTCTGTATTTTGTTCACAGACACAACAGTTATGATTAACAGAGTCCGCGAGTGAAAGTGTCTTGAAAGTTTTTTTCGCAATTATACCTATGTGGCATCCGGCTGAGTAGAATAGACCATCCTCTTTCTTACAGGGATTTCGTAAAAGGCGACTACCCACGTCATAACATGTCCTTAGATTAGTGGTTAAAACAAGTGAACACGAGTAAAATCCTAATTTTGGCATCCTTGAGTTTTCAATTGAAATTACTATATCGCCATAATGTATTAGAACCGTTAAAATATTTAGATGCCTTTATCTCATCTAGGTAAGTGAAAGTAACGGCCTTTTACTATCCCACAGCTGGTCTTCGCTTTCTAAGTTAGGGTTTTTTGATTTAATTAGGTAATTAGGCACATATCTATACTTATTACCACATGGTGGGTATATTTACCTCAGTCTTCTTTACACCTTTTACTCCTTTACACCTCGGTAAGAAATGAGGGTGGTCTATTCTACTCAGCCGGTCACCACACAGCGGGTCAATTTCTTTAGTCGTCTATTACGTTACCTCGTTAAGAAATGAGGGTTGTCTATTCTACTCAGCCGAACACCACACAGCGGATCAATTTACCTTAGATGCCTTTTACGATACCTCGCTAAGTAATGAGGGTGGTCTATTCTACTCAGCCAGACACCACACAGCGGGTCAATTTACCTTAGTTGCCTTTTACAACACCTCGGTAAGAAATGAGGGTAATCTATTCTACTCGGCGGGATACCACACGGCATGCTAAAGTTAAGACTGTGATTGATAATAAAAAGTCTCGTTATAAGCTTGTCGCAGTTGTTTGTCAAAACATATAACATGTTTTGTTTGTTGTAACACACCCCTAGACCTACCTATTCTTTCCGAAATAATAGTTTGCCGAGATAATAAATAATTTCGCTTATCTGAGAAAACAATAAAAACTTACCCAACTGTCATCACAACAGCGGTATCTCATGACGTGTTACTTTAAGGATCTCACCCGTAACAATCATTTTAACGTTAATTACAGAGGCGTATTGTGCTATTTGTGTATGATTAATATTTTCTTATTACTTTTTGGAATTCGAAGTGTATTATATTTTAATATATGTAAATGAGTTAATCTTGTATGTATGTATATATATATATATATATACCTATATATATTATTTCGGAATGTCGGAAACGGCTCCAACGATTTTCCTGAAATTAGGGAGTAGGGAGTTTAAAAAATGAGGGAGGGCTGTTTAAAAAAATATTTATACTAATAGAACTAATGGGACAAATATTTTTTTAAAGATTTATTACGATGCATTACCCCGATTCACTGTGGATCGAACTGGCGAAACGATCGTAGAGATTGTTGTAGTGAGTGTGTGTAGTGTTGGAGGTGGCGGCGTTTTCTGATACGTATGGTGACTTGTCCTGCATGTATAAGGTATGTGAATGTTGCCTACTTCATATACTTAACATTACATATATTCTCTTAACAGACGCGGATTACAGCAAAATAATTCTATTGTAACTTCTGAATAATTTTTTTTATGTCATTTAATATCTATTACTTCTAACGCCTATTACGTAACTGGCAGCCCTCGAACAAGTTACGAGTCATTATGGCCCCGTATAAATTAACGTTATTTATACAGGGTCCATAATGACCTACGGGGCTACTGCGACATCAATATCGTATGTTGGCATGTGGATTTATCCGCTGCGATAAAATATATTGAGATAAATGGGCCTATACAAGTTTATTTTAAGCTTTTATCTGATTTTTAATCAAGGTATATCGTTTTTAAATATATTTTAGCTTCATTACTTTCTATCAGATGTGATTATAGTCAAGCACTGGTCTAGTAAAGCTGTGATAGTCCATTGACCACGAGACAAATGTAAAACGTGACTCTTTTAAAACGGGTTCAAACCTCAGGCAGGCAACAATGAGTTTGACTGTCAAAAACATATGTGTCTCATCGATAATTACAATTTATAAAATTATTTTTCGTGAAGCAAAACATTGTGAAGGAACCTGCATTTCTCTATAAATTTCTGGTGATATGTGTGACCTGTCAATCAGCATTGGAGCAGCGCGGTAGGTTTTAGCTCCAATCCAAAAAAATGGAGAGAGTAGGTCTATGCCTAGCAGTAGGATAGTAAGAGGCCGCTGCTTTTTTTTACGTTACTAGTCCTAATGAGTCTAAGCTCTAACCAATCTCTCCAAAAATTGAACAGGGTTGACAAGATACTTTACTTATTACTTTAACAGTATTAATAGTAACAAAGTAGTAAAATAGTAAAAAAGAAGTTTTCTACTATTAATTATTAAAATTATGGCACTGCAAGGCTTTTTAAAGAATGTAAAAAGGCAAAGCCTCATATCAAGAAATCTATATTGAAAATTAAATATTAATGCGATAATTTTTTGCTACATTGAATTTCAAATAAAATGTAAGCAAACTGACTTACGTCAAAAGTGGAGTTGTAAAACAACTTATCAATAATCAAGTTAATATGATAAAAAAAATTCTAGAACTTCTAAAATTGATTAAAAAAGTTTATGTACAATGAAATATACAGAGATCATATTTACAATGCTATGATTCGAAATTGTTTTGCAAATTATGTTTTTATTATGATTACGCTAAATAAATGGAATGGTATAAAGAAACTGGTGCAATATAACCTATCATCATATATACATGTTTTACTCTGCCAGTGAACTTGTGAACTTATGAGTCTCTGATGACTGATTATCGGCGGTAAAGCTTTTACCCTCCGAGATAAATAAATAATACATTAAGGCTATACAGCATTATCAAATGGAATATACTCGTAACAAAATTTTCTAAACACTCGAACTCTTTGTATCTATAGTTATATGTTTAGTATGTTTATGTATGTTTATTTATTTTTTATATATATACCTACTATTTATTTGTCCATATGTATTTAGTATAGTAAGTAACTATTTATGTATTTTAATTATATATTAGTATATAAGTTTATGCACATCCGTCCCAATTCTTTATAATATAATCTATTTCACAAAGGTTGTCTGGTAGAAATCATTGTTAAGCGATAAGAACGGCGCTTTGTACGAGTCTTCTAGGTATAAGTTTATTTTGAATATTCTGAAATTTTGTTTTGCAATAAAGTATATTAAATAAATAAAATAAATAAATAATAATACTCTTTGGTAATTTATTTAAGACGAATCTCAGCAACAGTTGGTAATAGGATTTATTTCCCTCCTTAAAGTACTAAAGGGCTATCAAAATCTTTAAAGCTTTCACTAGTCCGCTTCAAGCTATAAACAACCAGAATATAATCCCATTTTATGGACCAAGTCGGATAAGGTATGAGATGGCGTTTAGTAGGGTCACCACAATTTCTACAAAAATATTGCACTCCCGCACTTAAAATCAGGACTTAATTGTATAAACATTACTTAGTTAGATGTTTTAAACATAGTATAAATTAATTCTAAATTATTCTAATTATCTAATAATCTTATACTCTAATATGTTCTAATAATCTAATTTCTAAATTATTCTAACTTAGACTATTCTTACATTGTATCACTAAATGGATCGCAAGTTCAAAACACAAGAAGCAAAAGTTATCTTATAACCTGTCAATATGATAAATTTTATGTTTTAAAAGAGAAATACAAATTTATTAAAGGAATTAACTCAGAAAATTATAAACTATTGTAAGACTTAGTTTTTTAAATATTTTACTGATTTTCTGTACACTATGATGACATAATGTAAATAAAAGCGTTTAAAACTTAATTTACCATATATAGTATAGAAGATGTACCTTTGTTTTGGAATTCGTTTTATTCTTGTAAATTTTGATATAGTTAAACTAATTAAAGTAACACAAATGTTATTGTCGATCATGTCAATGTACATATAAATGATACTTCTATGAACAATTACATAATATACTAATTATTCACGATTGTATGTGTAACGGGAATAGTTACAACAAAATGTATAAATAAATATATGAATCATTCTCTTACCTACTGTTTCCATGTGGTCACCCTACAAATTTATATATTCTCCCTGAACAGTGCGTTTCCCTCGTATCAAAATGACAATGACGAAGTTGCTTTGAGACGCAAAAATGTGGATGTAAGCGACTTTTTCCCCTACAAATTGAAGGGACTACGTATAATACATATTCAATCTTCCTTGAAAGCTCACTGGAGACACTTATAGTTTGATATAAGATAAGAAAAGGTACACCTTACCGTAAGGTATGCCCAAGTTAAGGTAGCATATGTAAATGATAGCATATTTTCAGTTATGAACCAAGACATTATCTGAATGGATTATTGAAGGTTAAATTTAATTGTTTGGTCATTTGCTCTCGGGCCTCTGATATTATAAACGGATTGCAGAAGAGTAAGAATTTCTAACCTAATGAAAGATATGCCTTTTTATATTAGTAAATACGTATCAATAAAACCAATAGAATCTATTAATAAGAAAACACCTTCCAAACAAAAGAAAACGATACATTGTGTGGTTTTGTGATCAAGTTATGTGTCCTGTAGGTAAATATACAAGGCCAGAATTACATAGTTCAACCCACATACACAAACGCTACATAAACACTGTAACCAATGGTCGTTATTTAATATATCAATATAAATTATTCAAAGCATATGCCAGACACAACAAATCGTTATGATTCAAAACAAAAAATACAGACATACTTGTACGTGTAAATCACGCTAGACAAATCTCAAAACATTGCTCACTTTCGCCATGAATAATTTCGCCAATGTTTGATAGCGGAACGAATCATGGCATGTCATAGTTACACTTTCGCTAACATCAAATATATTATGCATGTGACGCGACGTATCAGATAAAATGACAGATAAACACATTTGAAATCCACTGACTGGGTCTTGTATTATTTAAATATTTCATATTTGATAAAATTTAATAATACCACTGGAAACTCTATCTGTATCCCATGGCGGTTCAGACGGTGTAAAGTATTTTACTGTGCTAAAAACTACATTACGGACATGCAAGTTATATTTCTATGGTAGCGTTAAATTTAAAACATAGAATAGAATACGTAAATAGAGTAAACAATTGATATTTTCCCGTCGATTCCTATCGATTAATTTACATAGATGAAATTTTCATTCAGTACCAGGCTCACTAGTTTAACTAGTTTATTCGAATCTTCGTTTTTTTAAGATACTTATAATTAAATGCCTGAACTTTCGTGGTGTATTTCAGATTAAGAGTGCTATAGTAAATAGTTATATTTTGACATACTCTATAAAAGTGTGCAGTAAAGTCCGTCGAAGATTTATCTAAACGGTGAGAAATTAAGTCCATTATGTTCTGTTCTCATAGATGTGTTACCTTTAGTTTTAAAAACAGTGTGTATCATCATGCATTATATTGAAGTTAATCAAAAAATTATAAGTATTACTAATATATATGAAGAATATATTCGGTACAAATGTCACCCTTGAGGAATCCATTTTAGTAATTAAACATTTCTAAAAAACTATAACTATTTTCATAATTTGTATACATTCATTATGATTTAATTTTTGATAAAAACAATCATAATTTAATAATGGGTACATAATTAAAATTCAGAATGCTTTACTATATCAAATGCCTTACGAAATACTATAATAGTAGTTCTGATTCTAGGAAATTGCAAATGATGTATAAAATATTTTGTCTTCAAATTAAATATATTAATAAATTCTTATATTATTATATTAATACACACAGTGACGTGCGCTGTGCGTTTGAGGAAAATGAAAGGAAAAAGTGCATAAAAATGCTTACTGTAAAAGAGCTCACCGGTGCCGGCCCGGGGCGCGGCGCGAGCAGGCGCACTTAGCGCGAGCAGCGCCAGCGCCCACCACCATGACATCACAACCACACCTGGAAGAAAAGAAGATTCATTTCAATTTCAAAAATTCAAAAGAAGATTAAAGCAATTTTAACCTCTCTTCTTAGACAGTCTTTTACAAACGACCGGTATGAAAGTGACCGTCGAATTCGACGGGCGGGTCCAATTTTTTGGTTTACTTGTAAATAAGCAGGGTTTTTTTCTGTGGCAAATACTTCAATCGATTTTTAAATTAACACAGATAAAAATAAAACCACTGCTTCGTTAAAAAAAATTGACATTTTTAGTGCCGCCGGCCATGTCAGGCCGCAGGTAAAAAAAAGGTTAAAGGGAGGCTGATACAAAAAGCCTACTATACTGTTGAAGATTATTTAGATGATAAGAATGCGTGGATATAACTACGGTCCGAGCCTGTACAAGTTAGTAATGACTTAACTAGTTGTAATTATTATTTTGAAAAAAGCAACCGCCGAGTTTCTCGCTGACTCTTCTCGGTAGGAACAGCTTTCCGAACCAGCAGTAGCATTGTCGATTCAAAAGCACTTATTTACAAGTTAACTTGAATAAAGAAAATTTTGAGTTTGAATTTCAATTTCGGACTTACGATCGAGAGGTCGTGGGTTCGAATACCGACCATTATACTACTGACGTGAATCCACTCCTAACACAAGCATTTAGCTTAGCTGGAGGGATTTACTAGTAATTTGTAACCGAAATTGCTAGTAACATTTTTTTTAAAACCTGCTAGTTTAACAAGGTCCAACTTTTTGAACCAATGAATTGAATTTTATCAATAAATCTGCATTAAATAATTACTATCCTAATACTTAAACGACAAGTGAAATTTCCTTAAATAGCGCTTTGTTTCTAACTAAACTAAACCTTAATAACGCTCGAACCAAGTGTAAAACTTTTTGAATGTAACTAACTCCACTTAACTCGTTGATCTCATCTAAAGTAAATATGTGCGTTCCTAGTGTGATAACGTCAATATTTTATAGTGATTGCGGAAAACGAAGATTACACTCTGTATTTAGTATGATATGATTATTCTTTGACATAACATAATTATAACTACGAACTACTACTACTAATAACACTACTAGAAACAATTGGTAATTGATGGTGAAAAAAAAACTTCAAGAAGTGCATATATAAAAAACACAGAACATTAAAATATGAAAATAATAATATAAAAGTAAGTGATATAGTAATATAATCTTATCCAATGATGAATCTTTTGATTTTATGCGATATTTGAAATGGATACTAGTTTACTAAGTATATCGTTGGCATTTAAAACTCTACACATTTTTTATCTTCGTTTTCGTCTGTGGGATTTCAATTTTTATCTGGTCGATCTTTATGTTGAGGCTCGGTCACTTATACTTTGTTATCAGTTATATTATCAATCTACCAATCAATCTATATTATATGTTAATTTATATGGTTGAATGTTTTCATTATATCTGTCAATAATAAAATAATAATAAAATAATCTGAGCTATCACTTTTACAATAATAAAAACGACCCAAAAATATTACACCATCTTAATTTTGTATACATTGTATGTTTGCCTTTTCTCTTGCACTCGCAGTCATCCTCCTGCCTTTATCCCACTCTAAGTGGGGTCGGACCAACATGCTATAAACGTGTTGTCAAATGATTTGGCAATATTTTTTACGACCGGCCGTCTGCCTGACGTCAAATTACCTTAGTCATATTTTAAGACACCTAGGTAAAAAAGAGGGTGGTCTATTTTACTCAACCAGATACCACACGGTGGCTTAACTTAACTTACGATCTACGATCACCCTTTTACAACACCTCGGTAAGAAATGAGGATGGTCTATTCTACTCAGCCAGATAACACACGGTGTGTCCACTTACCTTAGTCGCCTTTTACGACACCTCGGTAAGAAACGAGTACTCCGGATAGAACACAGATTTATTTCAAAATTATATTCAGTGAAAAAATAAAGTCACCTAAGTAAATTTGTTTTATGATCAGTTGTTTCGAAATACAATTCACGGTTAAGATATCTTAATTATAATAAAACGTTTCAACAATGTTAAACTCAATATAAATATTATAATTGGTTAAATTGGGTAACTGAATAAATAGTGTTCATTTATATTTCGCCTTGGAGTCTCAACGCGGGTCCGCTTTGTTTTAATAACCTGAATATTAAGGACAAGTGTATAAAATGGCTGATAAAACACTATGAAATTTATTTGAATCCTCTATCGCCTATCTGGTTTTTTATTTCCGAAATGGCTTTATCGAAGCTGGGTGACCTAAAATTGATCGATAATTTTATAAAAGATATAAAAAAAACAAAATAAATTAAAAAGCTCCGGTGACACTTAGGACTCAATGACGGGTTCAAAGATTTTCTTATCAAACGCAGATTATAGCAAATCTATCACAACTTTTGTACTATGGAATTCTGCAAAGTAACGTCAATTATAAATTGTTTTTTTGAACTTCCGTAAAAGTAAGTCCAAAAGGTTACATAAGATTACTATAGCCTGTATTATTCTGGTGTATAAGGAATAGTTGTGCCAAATTTCATCGATATTGGTTCAGCGGATTCAAATTCAAATTCCAAATATTCTTTATTCAAATAAACTTGTTAACAAGTGCTATTAAATCGTCAACTCTACTCTACCGCGAAGAGCCAACAAGAAACTCGGCGATTGCAAATATAATTCTTATTACTAGTTACATTTAATCATTACTGTCTTGTACAGGGTCGGACAGTAGCTATATCCACGCAGCCTTAAATAATCTTCAACAGTATAGTAGGTTTTTTTTATCAGCCTCCCTTTAACAATTTTTTTACCTGCGGGCCTGACATGGCAGGAGGCACTAAAAATGACAATTTTTTTTAACGAAGCAATGGTTTTATTTTTAACTGTGTTAATATAAGTAGTAAGTTTAGAGTAGCTATATCCACATATTCTTATCTTCTAAGTAATCCCCAACAGGTAGGCTTTTTGTATCAGCCTCTTTTCAACAGTGTTTTTAAACTGCTATAATGGCAAAGATAAAATTGATTTGTCATGAAAAAAACATACATCCAAACTCACAAACTTTCGCATTTACGAGTATAATATTAGTAGGATAGGATTAGCTTTCCTTCAAACGATCAGACCCATAAATATTTATTCCTCATTCAAATGTTTAGATTTGCTGGCCCAGTTGTAAGTACGATCGGCCTATTAGTAAACCGATAAGCGTAACTAGAAAGCACCTGTGTGCGTCCAATACGACGTACTAACTCTGATAAGGGATTTATTTTGCAAAACTGGGACACTAAACTAGGTGAAAATGTATTGCAACATTAACGATTATTGATATGGTTGTATTTCGTTCCACTTTTATCTGATTTATATGGGTTTAATTTTTTAAAGGTTATTTTAGTGTGCTATTTCTTTTTGTTACAACATGTTTTTAATACAACCTCCTTCATAGAGTTGGTCATTAATATGAAAAAGCATTGTGGCTGTCATATTTTTATGTGTCATTGAGTTGTTGCAAAGGAGTAAATGAGTTGACTTTAGGATTTTTTTTTTATATTTATTGAATAAGAATAAAGGCGAAATATCGGCGCTGTTATATTTTATTTTGAAGCCGTGTGGTATCCGGCTGAGTAGTATAGACCACCCTGATTTTTACCCAGGTGTCGTAAAAGGCGAATAAGCTAAATTGACCCGCCGTGTGATATCCGGCTGAGTAGAATAGACCACTTTGATTTTTTACTTAATATTATTATATTAAGTAAAAAATCAAAGTGGTCTTGGTAAGAAATGAAGGTGGTATATTATATTAATATACCACCTTCATTTCTTACCAAGGTTTAATAAAAGACTAATGGAAAGTTGAACCACCGCATGGTATCCGGTTGAATAGAATAGACCACCCTCTTTATTACCGAAGTGTCTTAAAATACGACTAAAGTAAGTTGACGTCAGACAGGCGGCCGGTTGTAAAATAGACCAACCTGCTTCTTACCGAGGTGTCGTAAAAGGAGACTAAGGTAAGTTGACCCGCCGATTGGTATCCGGGTGAGAATAATAGACCACCCTCTTTCTTACCGAGGTGTCGTTTATAACACGTTGTGTCGACCCCTCTTAGAGTGGAATAAGGGCTGGAAAACGATGATTTCGACGCTAATTATTTAAAATTTTATACGAAACGGTCATCTATTACATGGTCAATTTACTAGTGCCCTTCCTTTAAATGAGGGAAGTAAACCTCTAAAAAGCTTACTGCAAAATGTCAAATGAACGACAAAATCTATTGCTCACGGCAACGCTGGCTTAACTAACGGCAGTCATACAACACAAAGGATAATAATTTCTATATAAAATTCTACAGAGAACTCGAAGCAGTAATGAAATCGCATTTTCCTTTGTGAGAGTTTTCAAACTCTATTCTCCCGTTGCCGCAATTGAAAATGACATTTCCGCAAAGTGCTAGAAAATTGTTTGTTTCTTGAAATAAACCTTTCGTGCAATTTGATTTTGACTTAATTATAAGCCTATATATAAAAATAAATGTATGCCGTGTGGTATCCGGCTGAATAGAATAGCACCACCCTCATTTCTTACCGAGGTGTCGTAAAAGGCGACTTAGGTAAGTGGACACACCGTGTGGTATCCGGCTGAGTAGAATAGACCACCCTCATTTCTTACCGAGGTGTCGTAAAAAGCGACTAAGGTAAGTTGACCCACCGTGTAGTATCCGGTTGAGTAAAATAGACCACTCTCTTTCGTACCAAGGTGTCGTAAAATACGATTAAGGTAAGTTGACGTCAGGCAGGCGGCCAGTCGTAAAATACGTAGCCAAATCATATGACAACATGTTTGTAATATGTTGTGCCGACTCCACTTAAGAGTGGGATAAGGGCAGGCAGATGATGATGATATGAAAATAAATGTCTGTATGTCCATTATAGACTCCGAAACGGCTGGACCGATTTCAGTGAAATTTTCAGACAATGTTTAGAATAACCCAGCGTATGATCCTGTAAAGTTCGGTAGCGATCGCAGTTTTTTTTACTGTTGATTTCTGTTTCGAGGGGTTTTCATGACCAGACTGAGCTACAGCAACGCGTGACCGAATAGCTAGAATTATATGATCTTAAATAACCTACCTTTAATTAACTACCAATCCGCATTGGAGCAGCGTAGTAGGTCTTAGCTCCAATCCTTCTCTCCAAAAAAAAAACGGACAGAAGAGGCCTATGCCCAGCAGTGGGATAGTAACAGGCCGTTACCTAAATAACGCGTACAACTTACTACTTAATGCTATGGAATATCAATGTGATGTGAATGTGTGATATATCATGTGTTTAATATTTGTTTATGCCACAGATAACCTCAATTCAAGACGGCAAAACTCACTCAATTCTTATATCTGTCACTTTCATTTTTAAGTTACCTATAGTTGTATCCTTTAAATATATATGTAACTGAAACTTTTACACAAAATTATTCAAATATTTTTAAAGGCGTCCACTGGAAACTTTTCAAAACTGACATACAACACAAAAACAATAGTCTCCGGGCTAACCAGATTATCGAGTAAATACAAAAGTAATAATAAAATTATTTTGCTATAATCCGCGATGAAGTAAAATAGAAAATATATATAATACTAAATGTAGAGTGGACAATCCGTTTTCATACCCGATACATGCAGGATTTATTTATAGAATTAGGCGTTACTTTGCGGAGATCCATAATACAAAAGTTATAATAAAATTATTTTGCTATAATCAGCGATGAAGTAAAACAGAAAATATATATAATCCTAAATGACCCGCAACCGAAGCATCATCAGGAGATAGACTCCACGACAAAATCGCAAAGATATCGCTATTAACTTATCTTTGTTAATAATTTTGTCGAGACACCGTCGAAGTAGGTGCAAAATAAATGACAAATCGTCTCTGTGTTTTAAATTACATTTATAGGACAAACGTAAATGAAAATATTCTTATTATAGCTAAATATCAGTTTTAGTAGACAATTCTGTATATGAACTTTATACTAAGTCCCACACACTTTCTTGTGCGCAATTTGCTTTTTTCAACAAGTTTATATGCCGCATATTTATATCATCATTCTCCTGCCCTTATCCCACTGTAAATGGGGTCGACACAACATTTTTCAAACATGTTGTTACGGTTACGTATTTTACGACCGGCCGCCTGCCTGACGTCAACTCACCTTAATCGCTCTTTACGACACTTCGGTAAGAAATGAGAGTGGTATATTCTACTTAGCCGAGTACCACACGGCGGCTCAAGTTACCATAGTCGCCTTTTACGACACATCGGTAAGAAATGAGAGTGGTCTATTCTACTCAGCCGAGTATCACGCGGGTCAACTTACCTTAGTCGTCTTTTACGACACCTCTCGTAAAAAATTACGGTGGTCTATTCTACTCAGCCGGATACCACACGGCCAATTTCGCATATTAATAAATTGTAATTTAGGTCACACAATGTGGGTCACTTTGAACAAAATTTCACAAGCAGCACAGAAAAAATTAATTGTGTACACTAATTCAATCAACCTCACTGATATATTGCTATTTCGCACGAAACCATTTCTTTTTGACCTTTGCCCGCTAATGAATATTCAAACCACTTGTTAAATCGCGCGCGGCACCAAATGTGGCCAGTCACGCAATTAGCATTAACTCTGCATTAATATCGCATGTCATATTTGAACGACACATTAGTTAACTACTGTCTGTCTGTAAATAATTGTCGTCCGCATTCGAAACTAACATAGAAGAGAAATGGAGATATGTATGAATTTTCATTATGTTTCCCAAATTAGTGTTTTCAAAATACGTAAAAACTAAGAACATGAATTCCGTCCGATTGTCTATACGCTTTCATAGCTAATCTGCTGTAGCAAAATTGATGAAAATTGATACAATCCGAACTATGTATATGTTAGTCCGGATTGTAGATACAAAAAATTGGAGATGTTAAAGAGAATATTGAAACCAAATTAAATCAAAATAATCTTTGTTCAAGGAAGCTTTTGCAAGTACTTAGAGAATCGTCAAGAATCAAGGAAACACTTATTTAAACGTTATTAATTTACATTATTATTCCCCAGTTATATATATCATTAAAACTTAAACCTTCGACCTATATTCATGCTTAATTTTTATTGATACTCCCAATACAAAATATTAGACAAGTACACGATATTAAAAACATATTATTCAACACATTAGCTTCGTTTTTAGCTAGTTACTTACATAAATAAAAACGACAAAATTGACTATCACGAAAGACAAACCAACCCTTTTATTCGTCATATAAGACCTGCGGATACAACCCAGCATGAAGCGAACTAAACTTTCCTCCTAAAAACTTTAGTAACGTGCCATTGTCGCAAACTTTGCTACCCTAAAATTTTACTGCTTCTTTTGCTTAATAGATTTGAGTATATGTGTAGCCGGTGAAATATTGAAATGAATAAGTGGGTAGCATATATTCTAGAAATCATCCGCCAGCCCTATTCCCACTCTAAGCAGGGTCGGCACAACATGTTATAAACATGTTTTCATATGATTTGACTACGTATTTTACGACCGGCCGCCTGCATGACGTCAACTTACTTTAGTCGTATTTTGTGACACCTCAGTAAGAAAGAGGGTGGTCTTTATTCTACTCAACCGGATACCAAACGGTTGCTCAAGTTAACTTAGTCGCCTATTACGGCACCTCGGTAAATAAGAAATATCAATTAAATACCTTTTTTTATAGAAGACATTCTCTCCTTAAGTTCACATTTATTCACGTAATAATATTCATCGATATATCGTTCGATTCATCGATATACCTATGTATCGATCGATATCGATCTCTTACGTCCCAAATATTAACTTAAGATGAACAAAAAACAGCCCTTCGAGGCAACTATTCATTTTATTCATCAAGTAATGAATAGTTAAGTTATATTGTTACGAGAACAATAAAAGGAATCAATTTCCTGTTCATTAGAGAGAGTGTATTTTCTCGACGCTTTCATAATACTGAAGAACTTTTACTGAGATTATCGAATAAAGAAAATAACATTTCTGTTGCCTTTTCTGATACATTTTCGGAACGAAATTCGATTTTGGAAATCGAATTTATTTATTTATTTGTCGTAATTGGATGTCCGAGAATTTAGTGCGCGTGGTTATGAAAGGTTTTTGATTATTCAATAATAGGAATTTGATTATTTACCGTAAAGGGTAATTAAAAGAGGCCACTGCTATCATATTTATTATTTTTGTAGTGTAGATGGATAGATAATACACTATATACGACATAGATGAGAAACTCCTTTATTTTGTTCGAGTAATGAAAGGGAAACTCTTTTTCGTTCCGTCTCAGAGATGTCACTGTAACGCTACCGTAATAATCCACTAGATGGCGCTGTACTATATTTTTATAGGAACCCATTTAATAAAAAGTACCTGGGTGACCTAGTATTTTGTTAATAATAATAAAAAAAAGATTCAATTTGAAAAAAAACAGTAAATAAGTTAACTAAGTTAAACTTGAACTTAGAACCCGCACGTTCCCTGCCGACCTGTAGTGATTTTTGTAATTAACCTTTGTTTTTAAATAATATTGTAGACATTACGACATCTATTGAGCGCTTGGATGCTTGATGCTTCTAAGTGGACTCAGCTCCCTAGATAACGAACTCGCAGCGACGCCAGAAAGCAATTATAGAGTTCTCTGTCACCAAGCGTCTTATGAGCATAGCCGATGGCATAATCGGCGCAACGACCAACAACGAATAGAGGGTTCGCTGTCAACGCGGCAAGAGCCGAGCTATCTTGTGTGAGAGGTTACGTGGGGTTTTGAGAAATTGTTTTTATTGTGAGCGTAAGAATACGAGTATAAGCATAAATTGGGGTTATATTTTTCACTTCTGAACTTCCTTTAACAGTACCTTTAGATTTTTTTATATGTTGTGGGTTTATCAGTTATTTTAATTCTCATAAAGGTTTTCTAATTCCTGATTTGCTCGTAGAGACCAAGTATAAAGTTCTTCACTCCCGCTGAGTGACTCTAAGCTTTGATATGAGCCTACGGTCGTATGCGTTGCTATATATTAAACAAATAGGCGTATATCGTAAAGACAACCATGAACATTGTATAACGCTGCGCAGAATCGTCACAATGTTTTGACAGCCTTCACTTTCTCATCTCGCATGATTGACGGCTTTATCAGCTAGCCCTTTGTACTTTATGCGAGGTGTACTTACTTTCTCGGCTTGTTGACATACGAACGAAGTTTATACACGTTCAACATCCGGAACTTTTAAGGACAAATTCGAAGCAACATTACTTAGGATGTGAGCTTATACTTTCATGTAACCGTTTTTCTTAATGATGATACTTATCAGGAAACATTGGTAAAACTTTACAACTTTTCCCACATTTGTCCATCGGAGATGTTTTTATTTACCCATATGACTATAAAATCATTATTCTTAAGTATTATTAAGTATTAAGTATTTTTATCGTCTCCTAATCAAGGTGTATCAAGCATCGTTATCTCTCTGAAGTTTCAAAAGTCTCGTTTAAATTGAATAAACAAACCAATCCAAGCGATATTAATTAATGTAAAAAAAGTAGCGGACTATTACTCTTCCACTGCGAGAATAGGCCGCTTCTCTCCGTTTTTGGAGAGAAGGATTGGAGTTAAGACCTACAACGCTGCTCCAATGCGGATTGCTAGGGGTACACATATCTCCAGAATTCTCTAGAGATATGCAGGTTTCCTCACGATATTTTCCTTCACCGAAAAGCATGTGATAAATTGAAATTATCAATTAGACACATAAGTTTTAACAGAAAAAATCATTGGAGTCTGCCCGGGTTCAAAGCCGTGACATTCTCGAAAGTGTCACACGGTGTTACTAGACTATCACAGATTAAATAATTAATGTGTGTGACATTAATTATGTCTTCGGAAAACATGAATATTAGTCGTGAATATGGTGAACTGCTTTTATATTAATTTAACTAACATGTTTCTTTGGGCACATGACCCACCTAGGATCAATTTGTAACCGCCAGATGGTTGCATGTACCGTTCTTTAACGCATATGCATAATGACTATGCATATTCGTCACAACTTTTTGACAGGCGTCACTTTCTCGTCTCGGAAAATTAACGTTGTCAGAGAAATAAAAAGTATTTTAAATTTTATCACCTTGAACCCACGTTGTAATATTCAATTTGAATAAACAGTGGTATTAGTTGTTTGTTTAAAAAGATTTTTTAATATGATAAAGTCGTTGGTCCGATAGCGCTGGTGGCAGTGAACCTTTCTTCGGCTCTGCGGGTATCAGGTTCGACTCCCGCCGAGAGCCAATATTTTCTATAAACAATTTGTTACTTCTTCAAGTCTGGGTGCATAAAAACATATATTTAATTATATATGTATATATTTACCAGGACATAAAAATATTACATTATTATCGAGACTGTTTTCTTTTGTTTAGTATCCTTATCTAAATCAATGCGTTCGTTAGCTTTGTCATTTACTATAGATTAAAATTATCCCTTACACCATATAAATAAAATATATACTTTAGAAGATTTAGAAAAATTTGAATCCACCTAAACAATAATTATCTCTGCGGCCAGTTCTAGCTAGCCTCAGCTGCGTTTTCAATGACATGCCACCGCTGCGCTGTTTCCATAACATGCCATCGTAATCGGAATTTGGTAGCGAGTAAACGCACGCACATCGACGCACATCGACTTGCTGAACGCTCAATGTTGTATGCATTTCATGTCAAGGTATTTTGTTCTTATTTCATTTTAGTTTATTTATATTTTTAGGTCAGAATAAAAAGGTTTTACGCGGTAAAAACTTTGTAACACTGATTTACTCGCGCGCAGACGGTGGAACAAGTTAAATATAAACTTTAACATTTCGGCGCCATATTGTCGTGTTTCTTTATATCGTGTGCGAAATGACTCGTCACAATGTTTTGACAGCTGTCACTTTCTCGTCTCACCAATTGATGCATGAAATTAATAAGTACATCTCACACAGTACGTATTATTAGTAGATTGGGGTCGGGGCCCTTTGTGTTTTCCTAGTATTATAAATAATATAAAGAAGTTATCTTAATGCTGTTTTTTCAATGATTTTTTTTTTCTATTTAGTAAGTCTAATACAATTTTTCGTGTCATTCAAATTGAAATAAACAAATATTTATATATAAAAATCCCGTGTCACGATGAGCGTTTACGCTAAATCTTCAAAACTACTGGACCGATTTCAATGCATTGTCTCGATTAATATATTACGAGTTTTAATCTCGAATACTGCCCTTATCCTACTCTAAGTGGGGTCGACACAACATGTTATAAACATGCTGTCACATGATTTGGCTGCGTTTATACGACCGGCCGCGTGCCTGACGTCAACTTGTCTTAGTCGTATTTTACGACACCTCGGCTTACCGAGGTTTAGTAGAATAGACTACCCTCCTTCTTAAAGGAGGGTGGTCTATTCTACTAAACCGGATACCACACGGTGGGTCAACTTACCTTAGTCGCCTTTTACAACACCTCGGTAAGCAATGAGGGTGGTCTATTCTACTCAGCCGCATACCACACGGCGGGTCGACTTACCTTAGTCGCCTTTTACGACACCTCGGTAAGAAATGAGGTTGTTACTATTCTACTTAACCGGATACCACATGGCTAGATATAATAATAATCTTACATAACTCTTTAAAAAAATTATGCATTAAGGCTCTTATTTACTTCTAAGTCCGATAAATAACAGTTTCGAAACAGTATTTTCACCGAAAAGCGTGTAATAAATTGCAATTAGACACATAAGTTTTAACAGAAAACCTCATTGGTTCCCTGCCCGAGGTTTGAACTCGTGACCGTTGAAGTACCTAAATAGTATTATAACATTCAGGTAGCGACCTAAGTAGCATAAAATTCTGTCAACACCCGGTCTTTAATTCCTCTATATCCGGTTTAGCAAGAAGCTACTTATCCTTTATCATAACGGAATGCTATTAAAGTTTTTATTATCGCTTCAAAAGGAACCGGTCCATTACTGCTATCAATACAAACATAGCAATTACATATTAAAGCTCGTGTTTTATCAATTATCGAGAAAGCCGCAATGAACGCCGTCTCAATTATGTCGTAATGAAAAAAACCAAATATAGTATACTGGACATATATGGATAGTTGTGAACACAAGACGCATTAATCACTATAAATAAGTTCATAGTGTTGTACAGCCGGTAAGATATATATGTTAAGCCGTGCGGTATCCGGGTGAGTAGCATAGACCACCCTCTTTGTTACCGAGGTATCGTAAAATACGACTAAGCTAAGTTGACATCAGGCAGGTGGCCGATCGTACGGTTGGCAGGGAGCGATCGCGGGCAGCGGTGGCCTCCTTCTGCTCTGCGGAGGGGGGCGGTGGAGCGGTTCCGAGAACTTTTGTTCTGGATCCAATCTGCTGCTGGCGACTCCAGGTGGTATTGACTTGCCTAAGCCCATCGTCTGAAGCCCTGTCAGCGGAACTTCAGACGTTCCAAACGGGGTATATCGGACGTCTGTCTTAAAGGTACCCGAGGCGGTGGGTGCATCTGGTGCTCCAGATGCACCGGTTAGCGGGGGCTTCTTTTTCGAGGGGTCCCTACCCAGAGGAGGTGTTCTCTGGGATCAGAGCTGTCGGCGGGGATGGGGGCAATGTGTACAACGATACCCTGTCCTTGCCATCAGCAGCGTGGTGGAGCACACAGGTCGTTTTAGTCGGTGCGAGTCCGACATAACCGCCGCCTGTCCCGGGCGGGCGGCGGTTATGTCGGAATATATCCATAAGGGGTTTTTCCTGTATAAAAAAAAGGTGGCCGGTCGTAAAATACGTAGCCAAATCATGTGACAAGGCAGAAGGATGATGATGAGTTATATAGCCCACTCTAAATGAGGTCGGCATTAAATAAATTTTCCTCTTGTATTCTCTTCTATCATTCGTTAACACCTTTTTTGTCAGAAAAACCCGTTATGCATCGTCACAGCCCGATAGGGACGAACGGCGGATTTGTCGAACTCTCACCGACTAAAAACCTAATAGTAGCTTCTACTAGGCTTTTTTTATGTGTATGTTATGTGCTATTTTGGGTTCTTTAACTTCATTTCTATGTCACCCTTTCAAGGGTTGTAACACAAAGGCGTGATGCACATATTTTCTCATTTATAATATTAGTACGAACCTGTGATAGTACCACCGTTCGGTTATCACTGCTTAACTATCAAGTATATATTATATGATATTGTAGTACGTACATTCGACACAGAGAAAGGTAATCAAACTGGCCCGACCGCTTCATAAATGGTCGTTAACAATTACAAATCGAAGAGGGAAAACTGGAACAATAAAAATGGGTCGCCGACATCCAAGAATACAATCAGTATATTTATACACATATTTATACATGTATATTTTATTAAAAGCTTAAAATTTTGTACCCATTTTAAAGAAAAAACGCGTACAGAGTTTCTTTTTGGTAATATTAAAGTTTACTCGTACAAAGAGTGCGGTATCCGGCTGAGTAGAATAGACCACGCTTATTTCTTACCGAGGTGTCGTAAAAGGCGACTAAGGTAAGTTGACCCGTCGTATGGTAGCCCGCGAAGTATAATAGACAACCCTCAACTTTAAGAACAAATAGAACACACACATAAGTTAAATTACATACGCCGTATGGTATCCGGCTGAATAGAATAGTACGACCCTCATTTCTTACCGAGGTGTCGTAAAAGGGGACTAAGGTAAGTGGATCCACTGTGTGGTATCCGGTTTAGTAGAATAGACCACCCTCCTTCTTATCGCGGTGTTGTAAAAATTAACTAAGGTCCATTGACCCACCGTGTGGTATCCGGTTTAGTAGAATAGACCACCCTCTTTCTTATCGAGGTATCGTAAAATAGGACTAAGGTAAGTTGACATCAGGCAGGCGGTCTGTCGTAAAAACGCAACCAAATCATGTGACAAATTGTGTGAACTATGACATGCATATAAAAGGAGTTAGAAGCGAATGGAAGCGAAAAACGTGCTTTGCCGACCCCACTTACAGTGGGATAAGGGCAGGAGGATGATTTCGGATAAATGCACCAATTATATATGTACACAGCTTTAAAGTATCCCATAATCAAATTAACAAACGTTTTAGTTATTGCCACAGCATGGTCTAATACATAATCCCTAAGCAAGTATCCCATAAATACACCTTGATTGGATTCTGATGGGCTTTTAATTAATTCGCCGGACAACTTTCCCTACCATAATTGGTGGCTTGTAAACCATTGCGGCCATATTTTACTTTTAATTGAGCCTATTTTTTTACTTTCTCCGCCGCTTAGAGAAATTAATGCAATTATATGACAGAATGTGTACCGGCGTGATAAGAAACTTGTGGTGTGGATGAAACCAGAACGGTGTGTCTTGAAGCGTTTAATACTCGAAAATATCGATTTATAAAAAATAGTGTAAAAAAAAAAATTGGGTTACAGTAGTATCCGGCTGAGTAGTTTAGACCAACCTTATTTCTTACCGAGGTGTCGTAAAAGGCGACTAAGGTAAGTTGACCCGTCGTATGGTATCCCGCGATGTATAATAGACAACCCTCAACTTTAAGAACAAATAGAACACACACATAAGTTAAATTACATACGCCGTGTGGTATCCGGCTGAATAGAATAGTACGACCCTCATTTCTTACGGAGGTGTCGTAAAAGGGGACTAAGGTAAGTGGATCCACTGTGTGGTACCGGTTTAGTAGAATAGACCACCCTCCTTCTTATCGCGGTGTTGTAAAAAGTAACTAAGGTAAATTGACCCACCGTGTGGTATCCGGTTTAGCAGAATAGACCACCCTTTCTTACCGAGGTGTCGTAAAATACGACTGAGGTAAGTTGACGTCAGGCAGGCGGCCGCTCGTAAAAACGCAGCCAAATCATGTGACAGCATGTTTATCACATGTTGTGCCGACCCCACTTAGAGTGGGATAAGGGCAGGAGGATGATGACTAGCAATTTGGGTTACAAATTTCTAATAAACTTATTAACCCCTTCAGCTAAGCTAAATGCTTGTAATAGTACCTGGGTGACCGAGTTTTAATCGGTAATTTATTTAGGATATTAAAAAAATACAAATAAAAAAAAAATAAAAAAGCGCCAGTAACATGTGGGAATCGAACCCGGGTTTTAAACTTTTTTGGTCCGCACATTACCATTAGGCTATCACAGAATTACGTTTGACAGCTTTTCATTGAAAGAAAATACTACAGGAAACCTGCTCGTCTCTGCAGAATGCTTGAGATTGACATAAACTCATTGATTTTTGGAGCAGCGTGTTGCGTTTTAACTAAGCACTTATTCTACTGTAAAGTGAAATAAATAAAATCTACTGTAAAGTAAAATAAGTAATTTAAATAATGAACTCTTCACTTTGTTCAAAGATTGCATCCATTATTCCACAAATAAAACGTTAAAAATCTAAAGATATTAGGTAAAAAGAAATGTGTAAGGAAATTTTCATTGTAAATTCGAGTCCAGCCCGCATCTACAGTAAAAGTGCAAATTATTCAGAGATAGGACTTAATGGCGAAATTAGGCGGTGAGATTCCTTTGTCAGCTTTGTCTGCAAATTTAAGCGTAGTTACGTTTTCAGCTTTCATAAAGTTTCTTAGATTTAAATTAAATTTTCTCCTCGTAACGAAGTTATTTAGTTTAACAATTCACAGATTTTATATGTTTTTTTATGTTATTTAGGTTAACACTGGTAAATATATATTTTTAAATACAAACAAAAATACATACATACCGCCATGTGGCATTTGGCGAATAGAACAGACCAACCTCATTTCCTACCGACGCGTCGTAAAAGGCGACTAAGGTAAGTTGACGTCAGGCAGGTGGCCGGTTGTAAAATACCAAATCAAATCAAAAAGGTGGTCAAATCATGTGACAACATGTTTATAAAATGTTGTGCTGACTCCACTTAGAGTGGGATAAGGGTCGGAGAATGAGGTTAATTTTACGCACAAAAGCATCACAGAGTAAGTAGTATAACTGAGAAATACTATTCAAAATGGCTGGTTTTATATCAGATGGCACAATAAACTGCATCATTTCAACTAAACAAGCATTATACTGCAGTTTTCATACGCGACGACTACACAATGAACAGTTTATAATTAGGGATGTCACTTGGAGTGGAAAAAATCGATGACTAAATAATCGGTTATTCTCCGTCCAAAAATATCGATTTAAAAAATAGTTTAAACAAAAGGTTACTAGCAATGAATGAATGAATGAATAATTTATTGCACACCAAGTAAATAATAGACATTACAAGAGAAATAAGAACATTTAAGAGTGCAAGGGCGGTCCTATCACTAAAAGTGATCTCTTACAGTTTGAGTTATAAATTACTAATAAACTTGTTAACCCCTCCAGCTCAGCTAAATGCTTGTATTAGGAGTGGGTTCACGTCAGTAGTATAATGGCCGGGATTCGAATTGATAAGCTCTCGATCGCAAGTCCGTTACCCTCATCATTCCGCTACCGTCGATTATTTTATAATCGATTTATTTTCTGACTATATAAAAATTTGCCTTTTATTTTAATAATTAAGTGTAAAGACTAATTAAATTGGACAACTTCGAATATATTATAAGTCAAGTTAAAAAGGCTTTCAATAAAATTTCATATATCTACTGTTAACAATTGAGAAGTTCACTCGTCAGGAGCCAATCCTGACATAGCATCAAGTCATGCTTATCATAAACATTGTCATCGGGACTGGAGCACATTCCCGATGACAAAGTATCTAAAATTTCAGCTCAATCCGGCACCGGGAAGTGGGTCAAATTCAACTTGCAAAATTCCACCTTCACATATTTACATTAGAAATTGAATAAAAGCGTTGATAAATAAGAGATGAGCGCCTCTGGTAATTTATATTCGTTTGCGTAATTCTATTAAAATGTATTGTTTGACTACATACGAGTATTTTTTCCAACAACGCATATCTTATATTAAAAGACATCAAAAAGAGGGTAAAAAATAGAATAAAAGGTTAATTAATATAATCAATTTACAAAAGTAATAATAAAATTATTTTGCTATAATCCTCGATGACGTCAGCGAATGAACGACGACGACGACGAAAAAAAAAATAGCAAAATAATTTTATTACTAAATTACTTTGTATTATGGATCTCCGCAAAGTAACGGCTAATGGTGGAAATTATTTTATTATAATCATTTTTTTTAAAGGATTTATAATGTTTAAATAATCGATTCAATTCAATCGAATCAATAAAAATCAATTATTCTTGACATCCCTATTTATAACTGGATGCTTAGTTTGAGAGATGCATTGGAAATCGTTGATTTTTATCTGTTTTCCTGTTTTGATATCTATTTGACTTTAGACTATTTCCGTATTATCATCATTCTCCTGCCCTTATCAAGCTCTAAATAAGGTCGGCACAACATGTTTTTCGCCTTTACTCTCTCCTGTTATTCGTCAACTCTTGCGCTACTCCTTTCATATGCATTACACGATACAACCATCTCTTTTTGGTCTCCATCTATAGTAAGTAACAAATCATACATTTACATAACTACATAACAAAAATCATGAATTTACATGCACAAGGTTATTTCCTGGATGACTGGTTCAATAAAATTATACGGTTATATACAATAGTAGGAAGCACTATAATTCTGTCCTCATCCCACTCTAAGTGGAATCGGCAGAACATGTTTTTCTTTTCCATTCTCTCCTATCATTTGCTAACTCTGGTACTACTCCTTTTACATGCATGTCATTCACACAATCCAACCATCTTTTTTTCGACCTCCCTCCAGTAACAAGTCAAGTCATATTTAATAATAATAATTAAATATATGAGACACTTACACGCACGGTCGTCCGTTCCCTAAGTAAGTAACTTAATACTTGTGTTATGGTAGACAGACAACTGGTGAATGTATACTTATATATTTTCTAAATTCATGCTTAAATACAAATATTCACCCAGACTCGAAGACCAACAAATTTATTTATAAAAATTGTTGGTCCTCGGCGGGAACCGAACCCGCGACCCTTGGAGGAGAAGGCAGGGTCACTACTCATTGCACCAATGGGCCAGTCAATTTAGCTCTCGTTTGGTTAAATGATTTTCATCCCTCCTCATTACATCCATACCATCTTAATCTTGCTCTTCTCGTCTATTCTATAATGGGCGCAACTTTCAGATATCCCCCTTCCGATTTAAGCTTATATTTACATGCAATAAAACTTTATCCATATGAATAATTTATTGAATTTTCGCACATAGTCGACCGTTAAACGTGCGATATGCTTTATAGGTTCCACTGAAAACCAAATGGGATAATCTCAACCGTAAATCATCATATAAAGTGAATCTTTGAATGGAATGAATATCATTTAAGCTAGCAATTTAACCGACTTGGCAGTATAGTTAGTTCCTGATTTTTATGCAATTATTAGAGCTCGAGTTATTGACTCCGACTTACTCCAGCTCCAGACATTGGAGCCTTAGTGTAACATTTAGTTTAGTTTATTTTAGTTAAGTTTTGTCCTTACATAGGATGTGAATGCTGTGGCACCTAAAGGCAGAGCAGTTAATGCTTTTTGTGGCGTATTTAGTTTATTCTGTTTTAATTTAACTGCCACTGGTTGTTCCGAAAAAATAAAATATCAGACCAGATGGTCTAATAGATTAACACGATGACCCTAGCTAGTTACGTCTCTTTTTCCTATTAATTTGTAAGAATAAAAATCTAGTTTATACAATTTATACACCTTCAATGCGACAGACATTTTACAATTCCTGTGAAATCCAACCGCCTCTATGATATATATTCAACGTTTCGAAATTTCCAATATCTTGTTAGTAAAAGATTTATTCCCTCGAAGGAAATTGTGAAAATCTTCAAAACGATACAGAATTGAAATCCTTCTTGTATTGGATTCTTGGAAAAGTTTAACACAATTTCATTTATCGCACACAGTGTTTACAATATCTTTTAACTAACATAAGATAGTAACATATAATAGTATAATAAAATTTGCATGTCAGCTAAACGACTAAACATGTTTTTACTATTACAATATTGTTACACCTTTGATTGTAAGGAGAAAAAATTTGTATGTATGTTTGTAATATTTTCAAACAAAAAATACTGAACCGATTCCAAAAATTCTTTCACCATTGGAAAGCTGCATCTTTACTGAGCGACATAGGCTATATTACGTTTTTAAATTTAAATGGAAATAGAACTTTGTTAACAAAAATAAATCTCTAGTCCGACTTAGTAGACTTTCCACTGCCATGAGATCAGTATGTACGCGGGTGAAATCGCGGGATATTTCTAGTTTATAATAAGTATGGATATATATGTGCTGTATATTTCTTCTTTTATCTGAGAATATAACAACCTATTAGTTTCTAGTGCGCTAAAAAGTCAAAAACATCTGAAAATTCAAAGTAAGGTTGGTTGCATGAAAATCTTTTGACGCAGCGCAAAATCAAACCGCCGTCTACAGTTTTGAATACTTTGACCTGAAAACCTATTTTCCTGTGCCCCTAAAGCTACCTCGTCGCTAAGTAAAAAGCTACCTCTAAGTAGGTATTTTCACGACGAATGTCGAAAATTTAAAGTTTTACCGCTTTAACTTTTTCAAAGGAAATTGACTGCAAATTTTAATTATCTTTAATACTTAAATAAGCTTATTTTGTATATATATAATCTAAATTTCGGAAATGGATTCAACAATTTTCATAAAATTTAGGGTGTTTCAGGGGCGATAAATCCAGCTAGATTTTGTTTAAAAAAAGTATTTTTATCCCAGTTTTGAGGCATTGTATCTGCTAAAATATAAATAGAATACAAAGGTTAATTTTGATATCATTTGCAAAGCTTTAATACCTCAGTTGAGAGCGGGTGTACTATAGAAGTGAAAATACCCGTGGTCCCGTCCCTGTTATCCCCAGCTCATTCATTCTTTCCATATCTTATATTTTTATATAATTTAATATTTAATTAAAAGATATAAAAATGCCATTATATACTTTATTTTAGATTAGTAGTTACAACGAATTTTTCTAGCCAACATAAATGTTAAAAAACCTTAATTCTGAACTATGCTTTTTACGAGTAACTGAGAAGAACTAAATTTAGTCCTGTATATTAGCCCGGTATATAAGCTTCAATTGAACAAACTTTCGATATTATCGATCCAGCGGTTTAGTTGTGAAAACATAAAAGACAAACAGATATTCCCATTTATAATATTAGTATAGATTCCTATAAAATAAACAATTTTTATTTAACGAGTATCCACACGACGGAATTCTGCAAACCACAGCTCCGTCGTAAACCAAAATCTTTCACGAAACATGTTAGTTACCACTACTATCGTTACATAATATTTGGAAAAGCTATTTTCTTCACGATTTAACGACGCCTTTTACGATCTACTAACTTCGAAAGTACTTGTAAAAGACTTAATGAAATTGAACAAATATTTACTTGGCTCAAGTTCAGTGTACCTTCTTAAGTAAGTAACACAAAAACACGGGAAAAACCGTCATTTACTACGCGTTACTTCGAAAAGATCCATAATACAAAAGTAATAATGAAATAATTTTGCTACAATCCACGGATTTTAGCAAAATCTTGCTATTTTTATTTTTGCGTCATGTATTTGCAGCTTTAAGTTTTGTTTATAAACTATTAAATACATTACAAACGTGGCTTTTTAGTGTTATAAAGGCAAATTACGAAACAAATTACAATGATAATTTTATAATTTAAACTAGAAAATAAAACAACATGCAAAATTAACGTTGTATTTAATGCTTATCTGGTAAAAAATTATAAATATTACTAAAAAGACCGGCCGCCTGGTAGTTGATTTATAATTGAGTGTTTCAAAGTAATAGTCAAAATCCAATCAATTACTTATTGTTACTTTTAAACTCATCCAGCAAGCGTATTCATTGTTTCTATTAATGCTCTTCCTGGTACTCGAAGAAGAAATAACAATTTAATAATAATAACTAAACTAAATTATCCACTTCCCCCCAAAACTCTTTCACAAATCCTTGAAATTTTAAATGTGCTTGAACACACATTATTTACTACAAAACACCCATATTTTGAAACCTGCCGCATCACTCGCAAGTTTCTCACGACATCATCAAGTTTGTCATCGTCATTCTCCTGTCCTGCTAAATTTATATTTATATTCATTTATGTTATGGCTAGTCATTTGAAGACCGGCCCCCTGCCTAACGTTAAGTAACGTTAGTCGCCTTTCAACGACAGCTGGGTAAGAAATGTGGGTGGTCTATTCTACTCAGCCGAATAACACACATCATCAATTTCATTTACATCATCTTCTACAAATATAATAATAAAATTATTTTGCTATAATCAACTCAACAATCGTTTCGCCCCGCATCAGGAGATAGACTCCACGACAAAATCGCAAAGTTTTGCGATTGTTGAGTTTGTGAAAGTGAACGTATGTAGTGCTTGTGTATTGTAGCGGTGGCGGAGGTTTGTGCATGTGTTTTTACGAATCCTGCATGTATCAGGTATGAAAACGGAATGTCCACTCTACATTTAGCATTATTTATTTTATCTATTTTACTTCATCGCGGATTATAGCAAAATATTTTTATTATTACTTTTGTATTATGGATCTCCGCAAAGTAACGCCTAATTCTATAAACTATTCATCTCCTACAATTTAATGTGCTATGCTTGGCTTAAACACGCATAACAATATATCAACCCATTAAAAATTAACTAATAATAATAATAAATAATTTGATAAACAATGGTAGGGGGCGCACAAATTTTGATTAGGTCGAATTTTATGATGACAGTCGTCTGCACGCGCGCCATAAACTCGAAGGATGCTTACAAATCGGTTCACTTTCTCAGTCAATGCTTTTATATCGGCGCATTTTAATAACGGTGTGAGTGGTTGTGTGTGCACTTTATATCATACTAGCAATCGCTCTGCCTGCGTGGAAAGATAAAAACCGTAATATAGTCTTTTGATAACCATAAAAATGGTTAATGTGGGCCAACCTTAAAAGCTAGCCTTAGCTGCTGTAGCGGACTTTTATTTAGAACTTTTAGTGGAGAACAATTTTGCAATATTTTATTTTTGAATAACTATTACCGTTTACTTAGCGCACGCAAGGAAAGCTTTAAATTTTACCGTTTTCGTACTAATTTTTATTACTGCTCCTCTCCTATTCATCTTAGCGTGATGTTATATAGCCTTCCTCAATAAATGGACTTTCTTTCACTGAAAGAATATTTCAAAAGTAGTTCCTGAGATTAGCGCGTTCAATCAATCAAACAAACACTCTTCGGCTTTACATATTAATATAGATATAAAATATTAGCAGCACTTTCTGTTTTTTTTTTTTAAATAATACTGATTTTATTTATTAATACATAAAAGCCCTGATGACCTAATTGTTAGGCCGTGTAATTCATAACAATTATTCACATAGGCTGGTACATAAACCTGGCTGGTACACCACATAGGTAGAAGCTGTGATGGCCTAGCGGTGCAACCGTGTGAATCTCTAGAGACGATCATGGGTTCAAACCCGGGCAGGCACCAATGAGTTTTTCTATTAAAACTTATGTGTCTAATTGATAATTTCAATTTATCACACGCTTTTCGGTGAAGGAAAACATCGTGAGGAAACCTGCATATCTCTAGAGAATTCTGGAGATATGTGTAACCTACCAATCCGCATTGGAGCAGCGTGGTAGGTCTTAGCTCCAATCCTTCTCTCCAATAATGGAGAGAAGAGGCCTATGCCCAGCAGTGGGATAGTAACAGGCCGCTACTTACTATTCACATAGGTTGTTAAAGCTATTGACCCTTCAAAGGGTTTTTAAGTATTTTACCCCTCAGTAGACTATTTTAGGAATAACAGGCCATTTTTATACAAACGGGTATTTATATCGTATATAGATTTGTTAAAGATTGGCTTAAACTTTTGTAGCGCGTGTCACTTAAACTTATAGTACTTGGCTGACCCAGACTTGCTCGGTAATTTTTTTAAGAATATAAAAAAATATATTTAAAAAAAAAGAAAGAAAGACGGCGCCTATGACATGTGGGATTTGAACCCGGATTTTGATCATATTCAGTCCGCCTGTTACCTATCGGCTATCGCAACATTACGTTTCATCATCTTCCTGCCCTTATCCAACTCTAAGTGGGGTCGGCACAACATGTTACAAACATGTTGTCATATGATTTGGCTACGTATTTTACGACAGGCCGCCTGCCTGACGTCAACTTACCTTAGCCGTATTTTACGACTCCTCTGTAAGAAAGAGGTTGGTCTATTTTACTCAACCGGATACCACACGGTGGGTCAACTTACCTTAGTCGCCTTTTACGACACCTTGGTAAGAAATGAGGTTGGTCTATTCTACTCAGCCGGATACCACACGGCGGGTCGACTTACCTTAGTCGCCTTTGACGACACCTCGGTAAGAAATGAGGGTGGTACTATTCTATTCAGCCGGATACCACACGGCGTTATCGCAACATTACGTTTGTGGACAAGTGGACAAAAAAATCCTTTGCTTTCAATTCTTTATTATACCATATTTTAATGCCCAAAGAAACATTGAAATAAGAATAGTCGTGCTAAACGAGACTCGAGTTTGCGATAATATCTTAGACTCGCTTTTATAAAGCGATTCTGTTACTGTGCGTGTTTTCCCAAATAATATATTGTGACAAGAGAATGATCAGATATAGCAAATGTCTTATTTGAACCTGTGAATCGAAGAGCTGTTTAACATAGGTCACTTTCACTTCTATTCAACTTGGAATTTAGGGATGTAAAAAATTTTTCGATTTTGAATATAATCGATTTTTTTATATAATCGATTTTTAATAATCGATTATTTTTTTCATCAAAATCGATTTTTTAATCGATTATTTTGGTTATTCTCTTCTTCTTTATAACTTTTTTCTTGTTTTTTTTTTAAGATTAGCTATGCATTGTTGGATGAAACCAATGTAGCCAAACTACACGTTTTATCCCAATTTATTTAAGTAGAGTTGACGATTCAAAAGCACTTGTTTACAAGTTTATTTGAATAAAGAATTCAAATTCAAATTCAAATTCAAATTCAAAATATTCTTTATTCAAATAAACTTGTAAACAAGTGCTTTTGAATCGTCAACTCTACTGCTGGTTCGGAAAGCTGTTCCTACCGAGAAGAGCCAGCAAGAAACTCGGCGGTTGCTCTTTTTAAAAAAAAAATACAATTCTTAATGCTAGTTACATTTAATGTTTCTATCTTGTACAGGGTCGAACAATATTTATATCCACGCATTTTTATCGTCTAAATAATCCTCAACAGTATAGTAGGCTTTCTGTATCAGCCTCTCCTTAATAGTGTTTTTAAACTGCTGTAATGGCAAAGTTAAAATTGATTGTGGAATTTTATTATAGAATCTTATACCCAAACCCACAAACGACTTACGTACTTTTTCAAGGCGCAAAGCAGGGGCCGCTAGCTTATGTCGGTTCCTACTTTGTCTATTATATACATCGCCTATTGTTTTATAATTTTTTATATTTTTATATACAAAAATTAAATTACTTAAAATATACTGTGAAGCAAATGTAAGAATACCTATTTCCTTAAACTTCTCTCGCAGGGAATCCCGCGGTCTTAAATTGTAAATGCCACGTACGGCTCTTTTTTGTAATACAAAGATTTTTTCATTATCCGCGCATTTACCCCATAGCAATATTCCATAGGACATAACACTATGGAAGTAAGCAAAATAAACAAGTTTTGCCGTTTCGACGTCAGTAAACTGTCTAATCTTTCGAACGGCATAGGCCGCTGAACTGAGTTTTCCTGCAAGAGTTGTTATGTGTGTGCTCCATTGGAGTTTTGTATCCAAAGTCATTCCCAAAAATACAGTTGCATTATCTGTTTTTAGTGAAACATTATTTATAAAAAGTCTATTTGCTGTTTTAGCAGCATTAGGTAATACAAATTCTATCCATTTTGTTTTATTTGAGTTCAGTACTAAATTATTTTGTCTGAACCAATGAGCAACCTGCGACAAACCACTGTTTACTTCGTCAAAATTGTCGTCATTTCTATTTATTTTAAATATCAAAGATGTGTCATCAGCAAACAGTACAATATCGCATATACTCTGAGTAAAATACGGTAAATCATTTATATATACTAAAAACAGAAAAGGACCTAGGATTGAGCCTTGAGGCACACCCATAACTAAGGCCGATCCAGATGACTGCACATCATTAATGCACACTCTTTGAATTCGGCTGTGAAGATAAGATGCCACGAGTCGAAGCGCATTGTCTGTGATACCATAATGACCAAGCTTTAGCAACAGTGTCTCATGTTGAACACAATCAAATGCCTTGGACAAATCACAAAATACCCCTATGGCATTCTGTGAGTTCTCCCATGCATCAAAGATGTGCTTCACCAATCTCACACCCGCATCCGTTGTAGACCGACCCTTAGTAAACCCATACTGCTCAGGGTGAAGCAAGTTATTTAAATTGAAATGCCTGAGCAGTTGATTAAGAATGATTTTTTCAAACACCTTGCTAAGAGTTGGCAAGATGGAAATGGGTCTATAGTTGTTAGGGTCGCTCTTATCACCCGATTTAAAGACTGGGATCAATTTACTATATTTCATTAAATTCGGAAATATCCCTGTGTCTACAGATTTGTTAAAGATCTTGGCCATAATTGGTGCAATGATCTCAATAATATTATTAATTAATTTTACAGACATTCCCCATAGATCTGTTGTTTTTTTAATATTTAATGACTTAAAAGTTTTGACAATGTTGAATGGGGTAACGTGTTCAAATTTAAAACAAACAATGCTCTCCGCGACGCAGCCCCTCAATATATTAAAAGCTTCTATTGAGGATGAGCTTATTGAGCTAGTGGTAGAAATTGGTATATTCTGAAAGAAGTGCTCAAATGCACTTGCCACTGCTGTATCGGAATTGATAATCTCATTCCCAATTTTAAGCTGCATGGCAGAATTATCTATTTTTTGTCTGCCTATTTCTTCACCTATAACATCCCAAGTTGTTTTGATTTTATTTTCAGATTTAATTATTTTTCTCTTAATGTGAAGTGATTTGGCCTGTATGCAAACATTTCGAAATATTTTAGAATAATTTTTTACATATTCTAGAAAAGTGGGGGAACGATTATATTGCTTTTCTGCATAATAATTTTGAATTTGAATTTGAATAACAAAATGCAATAATTTTGAATTTGAATTTGAATAACAAGTCGCACGTCAATTCTCTTTCTAGTTGTCCACTTTATTATATTAATTATTAATATTAAAAAAGGCAACATTACAAATAGTCAGAAAAAAATAGTACGAAAAAAATTTCGTATCAAAATCGATTTATTTGAAAATAAAAAAATCGATTTTTTTTTTCTACTCAATGTACCATCCCTATTGCAAAGATCAACTAATAATTGCCCGTGGTTGGACGTGAGGTATAAGATAAGAAATCAAAAATACTTTCTACATTTATTCTTAAAAGGTTAGATTTTAAAAGTATAATAATTATGAAAAGGATTTCCAGACAATGCTAACCTAGATTCCAGTATATAATAGACCATTTTTGAGGACCCCTGTAGTGATTTAGTTTATTATAATCCAAAAAAGCGACGATGGTTAGAGTAACGGACTTGCGTTCTAGAGTTCGTGGGTTCGAATCCCGGCCGCGGCGATAGCGAAATGATTAGGGTAACGGACTTGCGTTTGAGATCTCGTGGGTTCGAATCCCGGCCATTACACTACCGACGTGAACTCACTCCTAACAAACATTTAGCTTAGCTGGAGGGGTTAACAAGTTTACTAGTAATTTGTAACCCAAATTGCTAGTAACATTATAAAAAAAATTCGCAATCGATATAAGGGTCAAAACTATAATGAGAATTAGATTTTCTTAATCGTACTAATTATAAATGCGAAACTTTGTGATCCGCTGAATCCGCTGAACCAATACCGATCAAATTTGGCACAATTATTCCTTATACACCGGAATAAAATATAGGCTATAGAAATCATGTTAATTCTACAGAAATAGGTTGACATTGAAAAGCGTCATCTATTATCGACCACACAACAGTCCACGCGAACGAAGTCGCGGGTATAAGCTAATAAATTGATAATCGTACAAATTTTAATATTCTTCAAATTTTTACGAATTAGGTCTCTTTAATACTAAGCGTCGCGCTCGCTAATCGAAAGTTATTATAATACTCTATAGGTGTTTCAGTCGAAGTATAAATCGATTTTATGCGAAGCAATTGTCCAAAACTAGATACAGAAACACATGCAAATCATCACGTAGGATTATAAGATTTATTGCGAAAGTGATAAGGTCCTTTATTATTTATATGTATTAAGACATGTTGTCCACTGTTCAGATAGCGTCCTATTAAAGGAACTAAATGAAATAGATTAGAGTGGAATCCATTTGAAACTGATCTAGTTTTCTTTTCCAAATCGTAATATCGAAGCAAAAAATTGGAATTGGATGATGTGTACTTAAGCTGATTGCGTCTTCGGATTTTATCTTCCAATTTAGATCGGTAAAGAGAGATTTCTTTTAATTATTTCAGAGGCAAAAATTCAAAAAATAATTATATTGGGGGAAAATTGTAATACCATTTTGAGTACATACTTATAATCATCATTCTCCTACTCTTATCCCACTCTAAGTGGGGTCGGCACGACATGTTTTAAACATGTTGTCACATGATTTGCCTACGTACTTACTTACTATTTACGTAACGTTACGTACGTACCTACGTTTATTACGTATTTTACGATACCTAGGTAAGGTAGTGGGTGGTCTATTCTACTCAGCCGGATACCGCACGGCGGGTCGTCTTACATAAGTCGCCTTTTACGACATCTCGGTAAGAAATGAGGGTGATTTATTCTACTCAGCCTGATAACACACGCCGGGTCGATGTACCTTAGTCGCCTTTTACTACACCTCGGTTAGAAATGAGGGTGGTCTATTCTACTTAACCGGATACAACGGCGGGTCAATGTACCTTAGTCGCCTTTTACGACACCTCGGTAAGAAATGAGGGTGGTATATTCTACTGAGCCGGATACCACATGGCGGGACGACTTACCTCAGTCGCCTTTTACGACACCTCGGAAAGAAATGGGAGTGGTTTATTCTACTCAGCCGGATACCACACGGCTTGTAAGTAAATCTTATATCAACTAAAAATTATGTCGCGCAAACCTTTTGACAAATTTAACTTTCAAAACTTAAAAATCAGACAAATTTATAATATGTCTTCGACTCTGTTCTGACTTCTGTTTTTACGAGATCTCGGTTAGAAATGAGGGTGATTTATTCTACTCAGCCGGATACCACACAGCATATCTTAAGAACAATAAAAATCACGGTAATATAACCACTTTCAATCGGATGTGAATCAAGTTAATTACCATTAGAAACGGAAAAATGCTGAGCAATAAAGTGTAAAATTATTCAATCTTACCTTTTAAGTTGATAACAATCTTAAGATGAAATTCGCGTACTTCACAGGCTTTCACTTTCTATTAAGAATATAATGCTTTTTTCCCTTTTATTGCACGCGAATTGGAATGTTTCTTGTGAAACTTTACCTGCCTTAAATTGTATTTTAAGTAAAAGTAAGTGCAAAAGTTATAATAGATATATTTTGCTGTAATCCGCGTTTGTTAAGAAATTTTTATTGTTTTGTATTTTTTTTTTAAATATATGGGACACTTACACACACGGTCGTCCGTCTCCAAAGTAAGTAAATTAATACTTGTGTTATGGTAGACAGAAAACTGGTGAATATATACTTATATAATTTTTAAATACATACTTAAATACAAATATACATAGATATAAATATATATTGTATTGTTGTTTGACTGGCCCGTTGGCGCAGTGGGTAGTGACCCTACCATCGGCTCCGCGGGTCGCGGGTTCGATTCCCGCCGAGGGCCAACATTTTCTATAAATGAATTTCTTGGTCTTCGAGTCTGGGTGTATATATGTATTTAAGTATGTATTAAAAAAATATATAAGTATTTATTCACCCGTTGTCTCTCACCCATAATACAAGTATTAAGTTACTTTGGAGACGGACGACCGTGTGTGTAAGTGTCCCATATGTATTTATTTAAAAGCTAAGTATAGGAAATAGGTAAAGTTCGCATATATACATGCAGGATTAGTTACCACATGTTTCGCAAAACACTAACACCAACAACACACAAGCACTTCACACACTCATTACGATACATTAGCTATGCATTACGATTTTGTATTCGAATCTATACTCCTGATGATGCTTCAGTTAGGGGGCGAAACGATGGTAGAAATTGTCGTAGCAGAAAACGTTCACATACCTTATACATGCAGGACTAGTAACGCACGTTTAGCAAAACATCACCACCAACAACACACTACACAAGCACTACACACATTCACTACGAAAATATCTACGATCGATTCACCAAGTAACCGAAGCAATATCAGGAGTCCCAGGACAAAATCGTTCTATTTCGCATGACACGCTTTGGTAAATAAAGCACATTACCAAGTAACTGTCACAGCCATAAAATAGAACCATTATCGTTTAAGGGCGATGCTTTGCAAAATATTATAGGCTCGAAACTATTTTTTATGCGATATTGTAAATAATGACATACCATGTGTATATATCTGTCATACGCTGTATTGTGAAAATACAACCCCAGCATAGATATCAGAAAAGTACCTACGCCATCTATTCAGTCCAAGAAAATATGGCTCGACGTGTCAAAGATAGCACAACAAGCGGAAAACAGTTCGAGAGCCGAGCGTTAAAGATCTAATGTGACGAATACAACGATTAAATCAACTCGTCCTCGCTTACTAAGAAGTAACTTTTAAAAATATTGCATTGTATCTATACATTAATTGCCTGATAGACAAATTAAGTAGATATCACTAAATTTCAAAGATTTATTGGTCAATGGCAATTAAAAAAGTGAAATGATAAGTCGTAATAGTGTAATACTATCGGTTTTCTGTATGATTTATTTCAGGAACTATCATAGGAACGTTTCGACTTAACAATATTTCTACCAGGCATCATATGAGTTCCATTCATCCTATAGTCATGATTGATAACCCGCGTGTGCGTGTGTGTTTCACTTTCCCTTGTACATTTACGAGTATCTTCATTTCCAAGTACAGGGTGGGTAACTTTGAGGGATAAAGTGAATTTATGCATTTTCTTGGCTTAAGAGTACTCTTATATAAAGGTTTTCTCTTCTATAAAGGTTTCTCTTATATAAAGGTTTCTTATATATAGGTGTGCAAGATAAATAGAAAGCCGTTACACATAAAAATACATTTTTCAATACTTATTTAAATATTATCGATTTCACATAACTACTCATGACACGTTTCTTATATCAAATACATATAAGTAGATTTTAAGTACATCTTTGTCTACCATATCACATCTACCCCGTTCAAATTTGAAAAATGGCCAACAAAAGAATCTTTGTTTTTTTCAATTATGGTTTAATAACATTACTATGGATTTACTAGTAGCTCAATTGACATTTCATGTTAAGTACTCTGTGCTAATTTTGATGTATAGCTTAAGTTTTTTGTCTGTGTAACTTCCCTTCTCTTCCTGTATCTTGTCAAGTAATGTTGCATAGTAAAACGCTCTCGAAAATTATACTAAATACTGAACAAACCAGCGACTTTCTATTCTCTCTCTACCATTTCATGAAGGACTTTTGTCGGCCATCTCTAGGTCTATATGTTCCAATGATATTTTCTTAATGATAAAATATGCTCGCCTCGTAAATAAACGTTAGGCAGTAAACATAAAATAGATTATGCCTTTCTCATTGAATACAGACTGTACTGGCTTCAAGAATCCGACATTTTCGATTGTGTAGCGCTCGTAAAATTTTATTTCTTTTGGTGTCTAAATTACTTAGGAAATTGGATGACATTTTCCATATACATGGAATAAGTATAAGTTGCATTTGTATTTAAATGATATACGCCACAATAGCATTGTTAACCATGAAAAGCTAGTCAAAAAATTAATAATCATATATATAAGAAATATCGAAGGACTGGTATCCGGCTGAGTAGAATAGACCACCCTCATTTATTATCGAGGTGACTAGGGAAAATTACCCGCCGTGTGATATCCGGCTTAGTAAAATAGATCACCATCATTTCTTATCAAGGTGTCGTAATAGGCGGCAAATGTAAATTAACGTCAGGCAGGCGGCCGGTCTTAAATAGCTAAATGCATCAACATGTTTAAAATTGTGCCGATGATGTTTTGTAGATTAGTTAAATCATTTGCAAATAAAGCATCCCTTCATTCAATGATATCTTAAAGTAAAATTGGATAGTATTGTTACATGAAAAAACTGACAAACATATATATAGATAAGGTATAAATAAATAAGGACTCAAATAACCAAGATATGCATATGATTATAAATTAGTATAATACTGTGTTATCTATATTCTTTATTTATCCTTTTTGCAGTTATTCCGCTTTCTGTAAGTTACTCATTTTATATTCTCAGAAACGAAATCGATTTTTAATCTGTTTAATTAAATTCGATTTCAAACCGAGCGACAATGAAAGCGAAAGTCTGTAATCCTAAAAGAAATGAACAGCGAATTTTTTCACTTGAGTTGACCATTTAAGTATCGACAGTTTTTGTTAATAAAGGTTACTGAATTGGCACGTGTTAAACTGCTTTATTACTTTTTTGCTTCTACTCGCGTCTTCGGCAGCATAGACTTTAGTAGAGGGAAAATTAGCGTATTTCACTTTCCAGTCTTTAAAGCATAAATAGACGATCGAATTTGGTTCGACGATTCGAATTAATTAAGCGGGGCGCTCAAGCTGCTTATTTTTTCTCTCTGAGGATTTTAGTACCGATATAGATAGTTGCTTATGTCGCTTTTCAGTCGTTAAACCATTAATAGACGATCGAATTAGGTTAGACCGAATCGATTTGTTACAATATCTCACCAAAGAACAGACCGTCAAGTTGACCTCGTGCATCGTGAATAGTGTATAAACACGTTTCACAATATGCCATCTGTTCTATAAAATAGAATAACCGAAATTGAAAACGGAGAATGGGCGAAATTTTATTTTAAAAACAGAATATGCATTACAGTGATATGCAACATCTTTATTATCATAAATTCTAGATGAGTACATCACCACAACTTATTAAAAATATTACTAGAGAAATGTTAAACTTTTCATAGCATTATTTTAGCAGGCAACGTGCTGTACGCACGAAGATTGAAAAGCGATTGAGCTGTAACAGTTTAATGTGTCGCTTACAAGAACAGATTTGTTGTGGCGCACCAAGTTCGATGTTCTATCAATCAAACAAATCGAAACGATAATATTAATAATAATAAGTAATACGAATAATTTACGGTGCAATACACTGCATAATAGAATATAGTTCGAGAACAAATCACTTTCGTGGTTTTGGACGCACCATATTCGATCGTCTATTTAAACCTTAATTAAAGTGAAAAATGCGTAACAAATTGTTAATATCAACATTTGTTTTATAAACTAATAAAAAAGTTATTTTTCTATAACCCATAAAAGGTGCTGGAATGGCGACCCCGCACCGGAAAACGCAGTGTCGACAGGCCCCCCACGAGATGGACTGACGATCTCACAAAGTTCGCGGAGAGCCGCTGGGTCTAAGCGGCACAAAATTGTGTATGGTGGAGATCCCATGAAGAGACTTATGTCCAGCAGTGGACGTCCATCGGTTGAGGAAAAAGAAGAAGCAAAACCCATAAAAAACTATGTGATGCTAAATGTGGATTAAAAATAAGGACCATACGAGTTAACCGTTCGTCTAACATCGATATAAGTATAAGAAATACTGGCAAAAGTATTCAACAATTTTCCGTTACATAGGTAAAATGTATAGATAATTCATTACCTGATTGACAGATTGACAAGCGGTGCATTGAGTGGTTAACAAGAATTAATTGACGCAGGGCGTTCGTAGCGACAAGCTAATTCTGGGGCATTTCTAAATTGACAGACGTGAAGCTAGGAAGATGGATATGTTTGTTAGCTTTGTGGGTTACCTATATTATATTAGATACCTGTTTTGATATTCACACACTGTAGCATGCGCAAAATCGAGCGAAATTCCTCTTCCGGACATAGGTCTTTTCAAGCGATTAGAACATGATCTTGCGTCGCTTGGGTAGTTCCCTGCGACCATTTTGGAGTGTGGGTCTACTTTCTAATCTAACTAACTAATCTCAGGATCCTAAACGCCTGACATAATATATAAACTTTACAAATTATAATTTAAATTAATAATAAACTTCTATCATATACGCCGTGTGGTATCCGGCTGAATAGAATAGTACCACCCTCATTTCTTACCGAGGTGTCGTAAAAGGCGACTAAGGTAAGACGACCCGCCGTGTGGTATCCGGCTAAGTAGAATAGACCAACCTCATTTCTTACTGAGGTGTCGTAAAAGGCGACTAAGGTAAGTTGACCCACCACGTGGTATCCGGTTTAGTATAATAGACCACCCTCTTTCTTACCGAGGTGTCGTAAAATACGACTAAGGTAAGTTGACGTCAGACAGGCGGCCGGTCGTATAAACGCAGCCAAATCGTGTAACAACATGTTTATAACATGTTGTGCCGACCCCACTTAGAGTGGGATAAGGGCAGGAAGATGACGAATAAACTATATCATATACTAACACTAGTGAATGACAGAAAGTACAATGAAAGAAAAAAAACACTAGAGCCTTTGTCGAGAGTGTGCGTGTTGTATGTTGTCTATGCGTGTTGAGCCAGTGATACTGATATCTTACAGGTCTTCTCTACGTTTTTGGAGAGAACGATTGGAGCTACGACCTACCACGATGCTCCAATGCGGTTTGGTAGGTTAAACATATCACCAGAATTCTAGAGAAACATAATTATTTTTTATTCTTAAATTGTCTATATTTTTGTTTGAAAATTTTCCTATGTCAAAGATTCAATATATACTAATAATTTTGTAACTGGAATTATTTTCTTCAATTTTATTCTTCAAGATGTCTATGCTTTCTTATTAGAACATTTTCCGATATCACAGAAGTAGAAGCCATTAGAAAGCCTTATGCATTACTTGTTATTTGTTTACCACTCGAAGCGCCTTGTATTGAAACTCGAGTATCGAGTTCGCTACGATGTCTCAAGGACCCAATATCTGAAGAGACCTCCTTGAGAACGCCAATACGAGTTTTGCTTTATTGAAAAGTAACAATCTTTACGGAAGTATCAAATAGAATTGGCTTAAAGATAACGCAGAGAATTTTAAAAAGAAAAAAAAAGAGAAAAAATAGAAGAGTTTTGGACGAGGACACTTCGGTTAAGTTAAAAATAGCTATATTTAATTGTTAAAAATATAGTACCTGCTTGACCGAGCTTTTCTCGGTAATTTTGTACGAAATAAACTACAAAAAAGGAAAAAATAATTGGCTAGGAGAGGTTTGAACCTATGTATTTTCATTTTTCGAGACCACCTGTTCCCCGAATGATCTACGCTAACTCGACAATTTACGACAAAAATAATATTTTATATATTCAATGTAAATTTTAGTATTTTTTAATGCCCAAAAACAGGGAAAAACGTTTTTTTTTAAAAAACCTAGCTAGATCACCTCAAAAACCTCCTGCATGATGAATTTAAGGAAAATCGTTGGAGCCGTTTCCAAGATTCCGAACAAAAAAAAGATACATATATAAAAAGCCACAGCACTCGGCGATCACATCTGTTCCTAATGACCATTTAATCTGTAGGTTTCACAAGCTCTATTACTAAGCACTATATTGCTATATGCCTTGTATAGTAACGCCTAGTGCTCAAACCTTCTCTGGAGAGCTCAATTAGCAAACACTGTAGGTGTTTGGTGTGTCCGGACTCTTGGCATCTAATACGGTATACAAGTGGCAGACTATATCTACACTAGTATTACAGTCTGGAATTCTATCAATCTTACATGGTGTCGGTATTCGCTTCTACAATAAAATTCCGCTATCAATACTAGACCAGTCTACAGAAAGGTTTTTTAAGTACAAGAGATATATTTATACGTAAAGCATATTACAGAATTGAAGATTATTTGGATGATCAAAATGCCTGGATTTGAAAATCCTTTCAGCTACATTCAAGACTGTATCTAGGCTATCACAGCTGCATACAAGCTGTGATAGCTTGTAGTAGCTGGTAGCTGTAGTAGCTGGTAGTTGTAGTAGCTGGTAGCTGTGGTAGTATGTAGCTGGGCGGTAAGCCCGTGCGACACTTTCGAAGAGATCACGGGTTCAAACCCGGGAGACACCAATGAGTTTTTCTATTAAAACTTATGTGTCTAATTGATAATTACAATTTATCACACGCTTTTCGGTAAAGGAAAACATTGTGAGAAAACCTGCATATCTGTAAAGAATTCTGGAGATATATGTAACCTACCAATCCGCATTGGAGCAGCGTGGTAGATCTTAGCTCCAATCCTTATCTCCAAAAACGGAGAGATGAGGTCTATTCCCAGCAGTGGGATAATAACAGGCCGCTACTTTTACATACAAGACTGTCGTTTAATAATGTAAAATTGAAAATGTTTAAAAGCCGTGTTTCTTTCTAGTTCTTCTCGGTAAGAGCAACATTCTGAACAAGTTGTAGTTTCATTAAATCTAATTACTTTTACTTTTACCTAATAACTGTATGTTATCCGGCTGAGTAGAATAGACCCTAATTTCTTAACGAGGTAATAAAAAAGGCGTCTAAGGTATGTTGATGTCAGGAAGACGGCCGGTTGTAATTTTTTCTATAGCAATATCACCATTACTTTTATCTAATAACTGTGTGTTATCCGGCTGAGTAGAATAGACCACCCTCTGTCTTAGCGAAATAATAAAAAAGTCGTGTGACATAGGTTAACTTCAGGAAGCGGACGGCCGTAAAATATGTAGCCAAATCATGTGAAATGTTTATAACATGTTGTGTTGATCCCGCTTAGAGTGGGAGAAGGGCTGGAAGATGATAATAAGGGTAGTAACCGCAAGGCGCATCTAGTTTTAAATTAATCTCGATTCAAATACAGAGTACATTGTTGTTATCTGTAACACAGGCAGTATAACAGCCACTATCGTATAGACTGTAGACAAAGCTGTCCGTGGCGACAGGGGAGTGAGCAAATGTGCTGCGCGACCAACCCGCGCTATACATCAAGATAGCGGCTTCAGTACACACTGAGATTTAGAAAAAACAGCAATAAGTTTTTTTTACTGATATTTGAGCTTGACAATAACCCTTATTTAATAACCTAAGGGTTAGAACTAACCCACTACGCTTTTCTAATGTGGTTTGGTAAGTTACAGATAATGTTACATATAGCTTTTACCATCAACTTCGTTCGCGTGCGCTGTTGTCGAGTGATCGGTTGATAATATGTAGATAGTGCTTTCGATGTCATCCTATTCCTATATAATTAACAGGATTCCTATTGTCTATATGTTACCACGGTGTTTAAGGGATATTGTGCCAAATTTCATTGATATTGGTTCAGCGGATTCGCCGTGAAAGCGTAACAAACATAGATCCATACTCACAAACGTTCGCATTTATAATATTACAACTTTATAATATTAAAAATACTCTAAAATGCTATCTATATATAGCATGCATATTTAGTCACAATGTTTTGTTCAATAACTTCTTAACATAATATTATTAATATATTTGTGTTTATATCTGTTACGCTTTACCTGCTACTAGACCCATTATAGCTAGACTGATTGATTGATGATAAATTTAATTTGATGATAATCGAAAGGCATTGGGCATATTTTATTTCATCCTCTATGAATGAAATAAAATATCAACACCAAAAATCACATCTATTCATTGCCTCTTTGGGTAATCAAAATGAGCGCAGCGTAATGACGTTTTGTTGCTGTAAGTTTTAAAACAAAAAAATAATAATTTAAATCATGTTTATAAACTCACAATGCCAGAGTTCATATTTGCATAACAATTTCTTGGTAATAAATACACCGGAAACATAATAACATTTTTCTAAGTATATTATGCAAGAATAAATTTCATTTTTTTTTTAATAACAGCAAAAATGTACACGTTATATCTATCTTAAATTACTTACACGCTAGGACTATACAAATCATGCCCACGTGGAAAAGTCCCAAGAATGCTGGCAGCGTTTCCTCCCTGAATCGCTAGGCTGACTCTTTGTGCGAAAAAGGAGTCAGAATTTTGTCACCTGAAGAGGCAATTAACCGAGGTGTTAAAACGGATAACAAAAAATTTTCACTTTGACTCCATGGCCCTAGAGTCTCAACTGTTACTTGTTACTTTGTCTAGCCTACTTTTGTATCAGTCGTAAAAAATAACCTGTTTAGTTTATTTTAGCTTACCTAAACCATACAAATTGTTAATATAATATTAGCGTTTATAAAACTCTGTTAAAATACAAACACAAATTGTAATAGATATAAGAGTATAAATCAAAATAAACAAAGACTCTCACTCCCAAATCAGAGAGACTGGATATTTGAAATAAAAAAAAATAAAAAATAAATAAAATCTCAACTGTAAACGGCACAAACATATAACTCTCGACGTCAGATGCATACTTCCGCCGTTTGCCGGATTCAGCCAGCTCCAGGTCTTGACGCTGTTTCCCTGATATTATATATAAGTATTATGCAAAAATAATTTATAATTCGAATAAAATTCGCTGAATTGTTTAACCGTGTGTCAGACACGTCGACGTCATCTGATGGGTAGCGTATCTGATAAAACTACAAGCACGGCACGAGGTTACTGTGCTTTGTCGATGAGAATCTCACTCGTTTTATACTTTAAGTGCCAAATGGCTTGTTTTATTTGCCAACTTAAAGCGTTTGAGACGTCCGCCTGTCGTAAGCGGAATTACGTACTTTAAATTTACGGTTATTTATGGATTTTATTGTTTCTGTAACGTATTTTCAGCGATAACCTACATTGAATGTAGCTAAATATTTGATCTATGTTAAACTTTCCTGATATCGCATATCACGTTCCCCAACCGATATACCGATCATATGAAATAAATTTAAATTTCAGGTATAACACATCTCAGCACCTTACATAAAAATAAACTGCTGATTCAGTGAAGTATTTTAGTCATAAGTTTGTTTACATTTTTTTTAAATGACCGCGTTTTATAGAGATCAATGACCGTACCCTAACACGCCATTCTAACCTTGATCTAAAAAGGTATACCACATATTTAGTTTTTACACGAAACATTAATGTTGCTAAAGAAAATACATGTAATGCGAAATGTAGAATGTTCTATCCGTTTTCATACCTGATAGATACATGGAGAAATTGCAAAAACTCATGCACTACCCGACACCAATAATACAACAATACACAATTAGACAACAATAGGGTTTCAGAGGCGATAGATCGATCTAGTTAAGTTTTATTTTTAAAAAAATGTCGTTTCATTCCTGTATTCAGACATTGAAAAACTGTTAAAATATAAATAGAAAAAAAAATTTGCTGTCATTTTCCAAAGTTGTAATAGCTCAATTGTTAATGGACTAAGTGAAAACACCCGGGATCAAGTCCCAAATATCACCAGAACATTCTTTTTTTTATTGGAAATTCTGGCTCGGTCACCCAGGTGACTTATTTTCATATGTAATATAATGCTAAATCTAACAGTATTATATTTATTGAATAATAACCTTACTGGGTAGGCATAAAACAGTTTTACGTCTTAATTATAATAGATTAATGCTGTTTCGTTAATCGGGTATCATAAAATGGTCTATAAAAGTGGGCGTTACTTGCGGAATTATATAGAAAACCAACGACTCAATTTATTAATGGAATAAATCTTGGTAGGAGAGAATATATGTTATGCTGAATCTAGATTTATAACAAAGATTATAGTACGGAGTACATTAGTGCTTTTTTATATAGCAGAAAGTGATAACGGAGCCCATTTTAATATTGTAAATGCGACAATCGTGCTTTTTTATATAGCAGAAAATGATAACGGAGCCCATTTTAATATGGTAAATGCGACATTCCTGCTTTTTTATATAGCAGAAAGTGATAACGGAGTCCATTTTAGTATTTTAAATGCGACAATCGGGCTTTTTATATAGCACAAAGTGATAACGGAGCCCATTTTAATATTGTAAATGCGACAATCGTGCTTTGTTATATAGCAGAAAGTGATAACATAGCCCATTTTAATATTGTAAATGCGACAATCGTGCTTTTTTATATAGCAGAAAGTGATAACATAGCCCATTTTAATATTGTAAATGCGACAATCGCGCTTTGTTATGTAACAGAAAGTGATAACGGAGTCCATTTTAGTATTTTAAATGCGACAATCGTGCTTTTTTATATAGCAGAAAGTGATAACGGAGTCCATTTTAATATAGTAAATGCGACAATCTGACTGTCTGTCTTATCTGGCGAAACCTGGATGAAAGTTGGTAATCTTATGACTTACATATATCCTACTAGGTTTATATATAGGATTAAAAAAAACATTTTTCCTCTGAGAGATCATCCTCCCGCCCTTGTGTGGGATAAGTGGGATCTAAGCGGGATCGGCACAACATGTTTAAGCATGTTGTCACGTTTTAGGCTATGCATTATACGACCGGCCGCCCGACGTCAACTTACCTTAGTCGTATTTTACGACACATCGATAAGAAAGAGACGGGTATATTCTACTCGATACCACACGGCGGGTCGACTTACCTTAGTCGCCTTTTACGACACCGGTTTTTCGGTAAGAAATGAGGGTGGTACTATTCTATTCAGCCGGATAGCACACATTACCACACGGCTTAACCAACAAATTGTTTATCGAAAATTTTGGTCCTTGGAATCGAACCTGTGACCTACGAAGCCGAAGACAGTGTCACTGCCAACTGCGCCAGCGCCAGTCAATATCATAATATTGTATTAACCTACAGCATGTTTTCAATTACTAGACACTATACTGCGTCCATCATATTATCAGTCTTTTGACAGCTCACGCTCATTAAGTTTTGTATTGCTTACGTACAAATATCATACAAATAATATTTGTACTTTATGGATGGGTACCGCCCACTTAGTGATGTCACACATAATGGGTTACTACGATTATGCCACAGATTAAAAATAATCGGTAGAAATCGATGTTACGAGTATTAAAAGACATTTAATAACATTATATAAAGTTTTACTTTCTTCTTAGTTAATACATGAATACAAATAAAACAATCAGGATATTTTAATTTATTTTATTAGCACGAGTCGTCGGAATGATAATCAACACTAGACTCCTCCGATGAGGAGTCTTCAGTAGCAGTTATTATTAGCTCTTGTGTAGATAATATATTATCAAACGCAATATCACGTTCTCAATCAGAGAATATTACTCTTTTAGTTCTTTCCACCACACTTGCCCAGTTCTCGGCCGTTACGTGGGTGCAAGCATTTTTTAGCAATTGCAACATTTTATTCGCTGTGAATGGGGGGCTTGTATTGCATCTCGCAGCATGCCCTTTTACTTGTGCCCATATAAGTTCTATTGCGTTGTACTGGCAGTGGTATGGAGGAATCCGAAGAACAGTGTGGCCATATTCTGCTGCCATTTCATTGATTACATAGCGTTTTGCTCTCTTTTTGGTTTTTAATATTTTTATTAATTCAACTTTTAACATTGAGTCGTCCACATTTTCTCCATTGTCCCGAAGCCAATTAATTATTTCATGCTTTTTATTAGCCTGTGTTGGCATTTTGTCAATTTGACGGGAGTGGTAGGGCGCATTATCAATAAAAATTATTGATGGTTCTTCCAATGAAATGAGCATTTTTTTGAACCACTCTTCATACACATTTGCATTCATCTCTTCGTGGTAGTCATTTGATTTCTTCGATTTAAATGCCAACAGTGCGTCTTGTACAAATCCTTTTGCTGTACCTGCATGGCAAATGATTAGGCGCTCACCTTTTCCCATTGGTACTGAGGAAGTGGAATCAGCAGTATCATCAGTCCAGAAACGAGATAGTGTGTGGTTAGCGTTGAGCCATGTTTCATCCGTGAAAACAATATTTGCCCAATCTTGTATTTTCTTTGCCTCTCTTAAAAAATCACAACGTGCTATAGCTATATCTGTGCGTTCCATTAATAATTTTCTTTTATTTAACTTTTTATATGAAAAGCCAATTGTGTTCAAAACTTTGACCAAAGAAGATTTTCACCATGAAATAGACCACTTCTTTTCAAAGAAACAATAAGTTTTCTCAAAGTTGGAATTTCTTTTCTCAAGTAGTAATCTAGTTTACGTAGGTTATCATTAATCGAATTACTTAGGTACGTAATTCGATTAATGATAGTAGGTACTATAATCGGAATGGTATCGCATACGAGAATCTTTAGGACATCACTATCGTCAATCTGTCAAAAGATGGTTAATATAATGGACAGTGTATAAAAAGTTTATCAGCATAATTTACATACAAAGGCAACTTACAGACGCTATAAAATGAACCGTTACACGATTTTATAGTGACAAAGCGACAGCGGTAAAGGTTACTCGATTACACCCAAGATTGTATAAGATTATGCATATTGTTATTCGCCTTTTCAATTATATGACCGAGTCAATTTAAACTACTAAGCCTTTAATAGATTATAACGATTCTCCCGTTGTAGGACGCTAGAGTTTATTTATTTATTGTACATACATAATGTTAAAGAGGACATATTTATAAAGGCGTAATTAACTAATTTATTTATATAGAATTAGGCGAATTATACTAGAATTAGGCGTCACTTTGCGGAGATCCATAATACAATAAAAAAATATATATCGGTTTTGCTCTATTTTATCGCGGATTATAGAAAAATAAATTTTATTATTACTTTTGGCGAAATTAACCCTAAAAGGGATCTCTTCCAGTCAACCTTTGAGTAACAAAAGCAAAAGGACAAGAAGTAATACATATATCGGTAATATAGAATGAAAGAAAAAAAAAATAACGCAAAACTATGTAACTAAATTTATATTTGCATTCGAGATAACACAAAAAATAAAAAAAATTATGCGCTGTAGATAAAAGTAAATATAACTATTTAATTTATAAATTAATTGTTATTCAATAAGTGGATGAATAAAGATACTACTAATATAAAATTTCTTGAGACTTTTCTAGTCCTTCTTGTATAATGCATTAGCATTTTATGTACATTTTTATATAGATACGCACATAGTTTTTCTTTATATTTCTTTCTTCTTTCTATACTCTCTACTTCTCTACTCCCATTTTACTTTTTTTTTTCTATTACATAAAAGAGAACCCTTTTTGGGACAAAACCGCCTTTGCACATGTGCTTTTTTTAATTTTCTAACAATTTCATTTACGTACAATAAAGAGAAAAAATAAACTCTCACTTATGGAACCCATTTTGACCCATGACTGGCCCGTTGGCGCAGTGTGTAGTAATCCTTCAGCTCCGCGGGACGCGGGTTCGATTCCCGCCGAGGGCCAACATTTCTATAAATGAATTTGTTGGCCTTTGAGCCTGGTTGTATATTTGTATTTAAGTATGTATTTAAAAAATGTATATAAGTATATATTCACTAGTTTTCTGTCTACCATAACACAAGTATTAAGTTACTTACTATGGGGACGGACGACCGTGTGTGTAGGTGTCCCATATATTTATTTATTTATTATTATTTATTTTTATGCGTTTTCATCATATTATTTTATTCATGTTTCAGAAATTAAATACGTAATATTCAGATTTCCTATTTGATTACTGAGTATATCATATTTGATTACTGAAATATTTCAAAAAAATTGTGTGCGTTTCACATAACAAACCGCTAAACTTCGACCCACTCTACGTTTGAATCATTTACGGATTCGTGTTGATTCATAATGCAACACCGATTTACATAACTACATAACCAAAATGATGAATTTACATGTACAAGGTTATGTCCTGGATGACTGATTTAATAAAGTTATACGGTTATATACAATACAACGCCCTGTGGTATCCGGATGAAGAGAATAGATCACCTTCTTTCTTACCGAGGTGTCTTAACAGGCGACTAAGGTGAGTTGACCCACCATATGGTATCCGGTTTAGAATAGACCACCTCCTATCTTACCGACGTGTCGTAAAATACAATGAAGGTAAGTTGACGTCAGGCAGTAAGATCGTAGAAACGCAGCCAAATCATGCGACAGCATGTTTATAAAATGTTATGCCGACCCCACTTTGGGTGGTATAAGGGCAGGAGGATGATGAAGGTTATGTCCTGAATAACTGATTGAATAAAATTGGGAATCGAACTTAGGTTTGGAACCTTTTTTGGTCCGCGCACTACCATAAGACTGTCACACCTTTGCATTTAACAGTTTATATTATGAGTTGCTATCTATTCCTATTTTCGTAGTTTTTTAGTGCCCAGAAAACAGGTATAAAACGAGATTTTTTTAAATAAAACCTAGCTGGATCGATTTTTCTCCCCCAAAACCCCTAAATGCTGAATTTCAGGAAAATCGTTGAGGCCGTTTCCGAAATTCAGAAAATATATTTATATATATAAATACATACAATACGCCGTGTGGTATCCGGCTGAATAGAATAGTACTACCCTCATTTCTTACCGAGGTGTCGTAAAAGGCGACTAAGGTAAGTTGACTCACCGTGTGGTATCCGGTTAAGTAAAATAGACCACCCTCTTTCTTATCGAGGCGTCGTAAAATACGACTAAGATAAGTTGACGTCAGGCAGGCGGCCGGTCGTAAAATACGTAGCCAAATCATGTGACAACATGTTTAAACATGTTTTGCCGACCCCACTTAAGAGTGGGAAAAGGGCAGGAAGATGATAACTTAAGATGATGAAGATGATGATATAAATACATACAATATTAACTCATATAAATATTAAAGATTCATGATTATATAAAGATTATTATTTGGAGTCATCGCTAACCAATAAAAAGAAAAAGTCTCCTTTTAGTAATACAAATAATTTTGAACCCACTACCTACGATAACGCTGTACTCGCCTTAACAAGTGTTTTACCTAGAACTTGCCTGATGAAAAAGTGTATTAATAAGTATGAATAAAATGCTATTGGCTTGTCATAATCTATATATATAAAAGAAAGTTGGTCTTGGTTACACTATTTATAACTCAAGAATGGATGAACCAATTTGGTTGAAAATTGGTGGAGAGGTTGCTTAGAACCAGGAGACGGATATAGGATACTTTTTATCCCGTTCGACCGCATTTATTTTATCCCGTCAAGTCACTATAAAACGTAGTATAACAAAACGACTATGACATGGAATGACAAAACATAAATGACAGCTATACGTAATTTTGTCTTTGGTTAAGTATGGTAAAAAATTTGACAATCATCAAAATAATAGCTAAACTTCACTACATAGTACAAAATGAGTCGCTTTCTCTGTCTGCGTCCCTATATCCCTATGTATGCTTTAATTTTTAAAACTACGCAACAAATTTTGATGGGGTTTTCTTAATAGACAGAGTGATTGAAGAGTAAGGTTTATATGTGTAATAAAATTCAATATGGAGTAGAGAAATACTGTGATTGTCACTGAGTGCCATAGGCTATATGCTTTATACCCGTGCGAAGCTGGGGCGGGACTCCTAGTATATAAATAAATAGTCACTCCTTTCCATTAGCGTACCCTGCAAAAATTTATATTTTCCTCAAGCATACGGATTTGCGGTTTTGTCTTTCCATTACTCACCAAGATTACACATGCCGTTGCCCGTATAAAGTATTTAAATACGTCTTGACGCCTACTTAACAAGTGACTTGATTGGTTACCTAATTAATACACATTGAAGAGGATACTGAATTTCATTAACTTATCAGCAGCAGGATCATCTCACTTACTCCCCGGTTGGGGGGTAGGCGGGGTACGGGCCTAGAGGCATACCTCTTTGCCCGAGTATTTCCCCACAGGCATTCTGCCTGGTCCATGTTCTGGCCGTAGGCCGAGGTAACCTAGATGACCTAAGGGTTGTCGGTATTTGGGCCGTGAGCCCAGGTCACCTAGGTGACCTAGAGGATGTCTGGTTCGGTGGGGAAATCTGGGAATGGTAGCTCCCAGACCTCGTAGTCATCGTCAGGAATTGTCAAGTCCGGTCGTAATCGTAATTAACTTATCAAAGGGCTTATTAAACTAGTATTATGTGATCCACTAGAGAAGCCAATGAATATCAGGTTTGGGGGCAACTCTCCCCGAAATAGTCTGAGTGGTGATCCTTTTTGCGTCACATCCATCATATTTAATTTTTGTTTATATAATGATTTAGGATAGTTTGTTTTTTATGTATTAATCTTATTATTTTTTATTTCTTTCTTGTTTCCACTTCTATAATGGTGTGACCTAATAATTCTTATTCTAATTCTTATCAACTAGTAGCTTATAAAAAGAACGACTGCCTACTGTTATTTGTAAATCTATGGTACTATAACCATCTTTCTGTCCTTATCCCACTCTAAGTGGGGTCGGCACAACATGTTACAAACATGCTGTGACATGATTTGGCTACGTATTTTACGACCGGCCGCCTGCCTGACATCAACTTATCTTAGTCGTATTTACTCGTATTTATTAGACCAACCTGACTTCTTACCAAGGTGTCGTAAAAGGCGAGTAAGGTAAGACGACCCGCCGTGTATCCGGCTGAGTAGAATAGACCACTCTCTTTTCTTACCGAGGTGTTATAAAAGGCGACTAAGGTAAGTTGACACTGTGTGGCATCCGGTTGAGTAGAATAGACCAATCTCTTTCTTACCGAGGTGTCGTAAAAAGACGACTAAGGTAAGTTGATGTCAGGCAGGCGGCCAGTCGTAAAATACCTAGTGAAAACTCATTATAGCATGGTTATAACATGTACCGACCCCACTTAAAGTTGGATAAGGGCAGGAGAATGATGAAGTTATCTTACTTTAACTTAACTTTGCATGGATGTCATTAAATTTTAATCACTTGAACATATTCTACTGTTTTTAGCAATTGCTTCCACATGTTTTTCATTAACTAAGGTAAGTGCACTAGTAATTGACTATGTACTAGTAGTTGACCGTTTAGTATGAAACTTCAAATAATAAGCGTTTTATTTGTTGTAGCTAATAAAAATAATATTAAATTTTAAATATTAAACATTGGGCTACAGTTCTGAGGTTTTGGACAGATGTTAATAGATGGAAACAAGTAATTACAAATTTATTTTTTATTAGCTACAACAAACAAAACGCTTATTATTTAGAATTTCATACCAAACGTCAATTTTACAACGGCTGTTTTATTAGTCATAATTAATTGTTATTTTTTTTAAACTATATCGAAATATGATATCGAATGTAATCAGGCAGTTTTAGTACTAATAAAACTAGAATTAATGTCACCTCGTTTTTGCCGTTTAAAATCCATTTCCATATAATTTATAGCGCCATTCGTAATACCCAATATAGAATGCCTATAGATAAATAATTAGATCTCCATTTGACTTTATAATTAGTTGTATTCTACCATTTACAATTAGGGGACCGAATTTCACTAAATATCGTTCAAGTTCCCTCAGAACTAAGGATAAACCTAATTTTATAATATTTTTAAATATACTGTATATTCAAAAATGTTATTAAATTAGGTTGTATACATTTTATTCTGTTCCAAATATTACATAAAACATACATTACCTAAATGTTATTTTTATTTACAGTGTACAAAAAGGGTGAACTAATATATTTTCTTGCTTCGGTAAATTAGGTAACCTATATATCAAATGTAATCATCTTCCTGCCCTTATCCCACTCTAAGTGGGGTCAGCACAACATGTTATAAACATGCTGTCACGTGATTTGGCCGTTTTTACGACCGGCCGCCTACCTGACATCAACTTACCTTAGTCGTATTTTACGACACCTCGGTAAGAAAGAGGGTGGTCTATTATACTAAACCGGATACCACACGGCGGGTCAACTTACCTTAGTCGCCTTTTACGACACCTCGTAAGAAACGAGGTTGGTCTATTCTACTAAGCCGGTTACCACACGCCGGGTCGACTTACCTTAGTCACCTTTTACGACACCTCGGTAAGAAATGAGGTTGGTACTATTCTATTCAGCCGGATACCACACGGCGTATATATCAAATGTAATATATAATGTAATATAGGTATATCAAACATCGTACATAAATCGTCAACACTATATAAATACTGCAGACATTCACTAAGACAGTGTCAATGATCGAATTGTTACTCCTGCACTAAGCAATGAATAAATTTAACACAAAACTGTGGAATATACCAAAATTATGTATTATTACTTTTGAACTATGGAATTCCGCGAAGTAACGCATAATTTTTTTAAAGTTAATAGCAATTTTGGTTACAAATTACTAGTAAACTTGTTAATCCCTCCAGCTAAGCTAAATGCTTGTGTTAGGAGGTTCACATTGACAGTATAATGGCCGGGATTCGAATCCACGACATCTCCGCTACCGCCGCTTCGATAAATTCTTATATAAATACTTCTAAAAATTATTTAAATTACTCGTTGTCGCCAGAACCTAATTTTTTACCGCAAAATACAACTATCACGTTTGAAGTTTCACTTAACTCCTAACAGTTCATAGAGTAATAAATCTCTGAATTACTAATTATAAAGACAAGGTTTTTACATCAATTATTCATCCTTAGGCAAGGTGTCTTTACAGGAACACACGAATGAAGCTATAAATCATATTAAAGTAGATTTTAACCGGCAAAATCGAGACAACGTTAAATCTGGTTACATTGTTAGTACAAAAGCTGCCCGCTTACGCCCGATATCATCTGTATAACGCGATATCTTGAACGATCAATAATATTTAATCGTAACTAGAATGAAACCGTTATCACAGCGATTGTGTGAAAACAGTCATTAATGAAGCGATCAGCCGTTATTGTTGTTTTAATGTTATAAGAACAGACCAAAGTACTATGAGTCAACCTTATTGTTTTTAACACGGTGGGCAGGGAGCGATCGTGGGCAGCGATGGCCTCCTTCTGCTCTGTTGGGGGAGGCGGCGAATCCAATCTGCTGCTGGTGAGTCTACGTGTAAGCGACTTGCCCAAGACCATCGTCTGCCGCCCTAACTGGGGACCTTCGGACGTTCCGAACGGGGTATATCGGATGTCTGGCTTACATGTCCCCGAGACAGTCGGTGCATCTGGTGCTCCCGATGCACTGGTTAGCGGAGGGGGACTTCTCTTTTAAAAGGTTCCAACCCGGAGGAGGTATCTCTGGAAATTTTTCCCGAATTGATATTTTGAACATAAAATTAGTTATCGTGAGTTAATAAGAAGAATTAAGAGATTTTCAATTAACTTTCACCGTTTACTTAGTGTACGCAGGGAAAGCTATTAATTTTGCAATATTTTTTATTGCTGCTCCTATGCTATAGCTTATGTTGTCTATAGCTTTCCTCGATAAATGGCCTTACACTCAAAGAATTATTCAAATCGGTCGAGTAGTTCCTGAGATTAGCGCGTTAAAAAAAACTAATGAAAATATTATTTTGCTATAATCCGCGATAAAATTATATTTTCATTGGTTTCGTATTATGGACCTCCGCAAAGTAACGCCTTATTATAAATTGCGTTAAAAACAATCAAACAAACTCTTCAGCTTTATAAATTAAATCTTTCTTATTTATAATTCCAACCCAAACAAGCAGACAGTCCGGAATCTAGTTACATTGTTAACAAGAATGTCCACTCTCCCAAAGAGATAACATCTCAACGGATTATTAGAATCGATAGATAATATTCAATCATAACGAGAACCGGGCCGCCATTAAAATTCTGGGGCGCGCTTTGTTTTTGAGAACCGTGTCGACTAATGAGAGATGGTTTTTACAATTCCAATTAAGTTTTTCTACTACTAGTTAGTATTCAATCGATGCTCCCAGTATTAAACATTGTCTACTTCATACCAGAAAGTATTTTAATCACTTTATAGAATTAGGCGTTACTTTGCGGAGATCCATAATACAAAAGTATAAGCTTGGACTAGAAACATTTATCTGATTATCATTTATTTTATTAACATTTTTATTTTATTTTATTAACATTTTTATTTTATTTTATTAACATTTATCTGATCATTAACGATCAGATAAATGTTTCTAGTTTAAGCTTGTTACACTTGTTCTCAGGCAAAATAAAATAAATGGTGGGGTTGAACCGATTAGTATATAACTAAACTTATTAGGGTATTGCTTCGCTTTGCAATTTTGGTCGTGGAGTCTATCTCCTGATGATGCTTCGGTTGCGGGGCGAAACGATTGTTGAGTTTGTGATAGTGAACGTATATAGTGCTTGTTTATTGTGGTGGCGGTGGTGGAGGTTTGTGCATGTGTTTTTACGAATCCTACATGTATCAGGTATGATAACCGATTGTCCACTCTACATTTAGCATTATATATATTTTCTATTTTACTTCATCGCGAATTATAGCAAAATAATTTTATTATTACTTTTATATATTTTCATATTGGCATTTCAAACAAGGCTGTTTTCTAAGTGATCACATATATTTTGTCAGTACCTGGTTGACCGAGTCTTGCTCGGTAATTTTTACAAAATAAAAAATAATTAGGTAGTTGGGGATCGATCCTACGTATTTAAATTTCTCAAGACTGCCCGTTCCCCCAATAAGCTAGGCTAACTTGATATTTACTGGCAATAAATAGTGTTTTATATTCAATATAAATTTTAGTACATTTTAATGCCCAAAAACAGGGATAAAACGATTTTTTTTACATAAAACCTAGCTAGATCGGTTTTTCTCCCCCATAACCCCCTACATACTGAATTTCAGGTAAATCGTTGGAGCCGTTTCCGAGATTCCGAATATATATATATATATACATGGATTAAGTCATTTAAATATTAAAGAAATATTAAACAGTATATTTTTCATACATTACAGTACACAAACCACGCCATGTGGTATCAGGCTGAGTAGAATATACCACCCTTATTTGTTACCGTGGTGTCGTAAAAGACGACTAAAGCCAGTTGACCCATCGTGTGATATCCGACTGAGTAGAATAGCCCACCCTCAAGCTGGCTTAGGTAAGTTGACGTCAGGCAGCCGGCCGGTGGTAACGTAGCTAGTCAAATCATGTTACATGTTTATAACATTTTGTACCGACCCCACTTAGTGTGAGATAAGTAGAGTAGACCACTCTGGTCTATTCTACTCAGTCGGATACCACACAGCAGGTCAAAAAAAAATATAACTTTCATCATTCCTGTTTCTTTTTCCTTGTAACAAAGTATTTACCCATTCAAATCAATAAAACGCGAGAAAAATATATTAAATTCAATAGCCAATCTAGATAAATAGACAATATAAATAAATAAATAGACTAAATAAGACCAAAAGTAAATGCTTATTGTCTAAATATATATTTTCTTATTCGTCGATGTAAAAGCCCTATTTAGTCGTTATAAGGGCAAATCAAATATTAAAAAATAGTACTCGACCACTTGTACCATTTACCGAGTAAAGGTACAATCGAGTAGAAAAGTGGAAAGAAAATATTAGAATCGATTTTAAATACCATGTTATAATTCCAAAAATCCATTCAACTGCTAAGAAGAATCATGAAAATGTTGCCAAGTATAAAAACTTTGACTGAGGTATTGCTATATGTTTAAACGCTAAATATCCATTTCTACAATACAAGCAATTCGATATAGGGGCATAGCTTGAACAATAGTGATGATTCCTTCAGTCAAACATTATTCTGCTGTTAAGGAATCTTTTTGTCGTTATCATTTGGAATTTGCCCAAACTCATGTATCCGATATATGTAAATACTGATTGCTTACTTTCATGTTATTTGCAGTATGACGGAACCCACAAACATATTGACGATCCAGCATCTACATTTATTAGCTAAACAAGAATAACTCCCTTGGGGTCGCAGAGGCTGCAAATCTGTGTAGAACTATCGTCTACTAATCATTGCTTGACCGAAAAGCATGTGATAAATTGCAAATATAATTTAGGCACATAAGTTTAAAGAGAGTAACTTATTGGGACCTTTTTACTTTTTGAGAAGATAAAGTGCGGAGAAAAATAAACTTAAAAAAAATGTACATCATTTTGTACGCACCTATCCACAACCGCGACACGGATGAAAGCGAAAACGGCCTTAAAACATGTATAAACAGCGCGTCTGGTACTGGTTGACAAAAACAAATATTGGTACCGCCGCAAAACGACGAGTGCCCTGTAGAAAGTTGATTCGCTTTTATTTCTTTTCGTAATTTGGCGGGAAATATCAATGGAGAATGGATGAGGAATTGTTGAACAAATTTCTTATGGTAACAAATTCAATAAGTTCTGTTAATTTTATTTAGTATTTTGACAACCATAAAAATGGTTAAAGTGGGTTAACCTTAAAAGCTAGACATATGCTGTAGCGGACTTTTATTTAGAACCTTTAGAGGGAAACAATTTTGTAATACATGATTTTTGAATAACTTTCACCGTTTACTTAGCGCACGCAAGGAAAACTTTAATATTTTGCCGTTTTCATAAAGAAAATTATTACTGCTCCTCTCCTATTCAACTTAGCGTGATTTTATATAATCTTGCTAAAGCTTTTCTTGATAAATGGACAATCTTACACTGAAAGAATTTTTCAAATCGGTCCAGTAGTTCCTGAGACTAGCCCGTGCAAACAAACAAACTCTTCAGCTTTATATATTACTATAGATAGACATCATATATGAAATAATTACATTTAACTATGGGATTCTCTTTTATGTATGATTTATTGGAGGGGTTCAACTAGTACTGTCGCTATTATTTTGTATTGTTTTTTAAAAGTTAGAAGAACCAAAGTCACCGTTATAGCTTATCGTATCGCGAAGCTGAAGTGCCGATGGGCATATAGTTCGGAGGACTGTTGGTCGTTGGGATCTTAAGGTGCTATAATGGCGGCCTCGCAAAGGAATATCGCAGTTTTGGTAGACCCCCTACGAGATGGACTGACGACCTCAAATGGTTCGCGGGGACACGCTGGATTTAAGCTGCACAAGATCGTGTGGTGAGGAGATCCCCTGAAGAGACCTATGTCCAGCAGTTCTTCGGTTGACGAGGAAGAAGAGCACGAAGTTTATTTTTGGATCACAGTGTAAAATCATTATAAAATCATAGTTGTGTCTTGGGATGTTTGTTTATTTATTTATAGATCACCATCAAAATACACCCTTGACATTAAAATTTTACATTGAACAACTAAAAATAAGTAGTATCTTTGATCTTTATTCAATTTTTTTTTTGGAACGACTCCAACGATTTTCCTTAAATTTATTAGCATGTAGTGGGTTTTGGGCGAGAAATATCAATCTAGCTAGGTTTTAATAAAAAAAACGTTTTATCACTGTTTTTGGGCATTAAAAAAAATTAACATTGAATATAAAACACTATTTTTACCGTTAAATGTCAAGTCAGCGTAGCGTATTCGGGAAACGGGCGGTCTCTAGAAATGAAAATACCTAGGATCGAGCCCTGTTATTTTTTCCTTTTTCTTTAAGTTTCTTTTTTTATATCTTAAAAAAATCACCAAGGAGGTCGCGGTCACCGATACCTGATACGTGATAACAACTTTCAAATTAACGACAACTGAGAAATAAATACAATTTAACTAATTTAAAAAATAAAAAATAGCTGGCACTTATCACTTACAGCCCGAAGTAAAATAGCTTTTTGTGTTTTTTATGTTAAAGCAGGTGCTGAAAAATGCGCAAAACACATTCCAAAAAAACGAATATTATCATTTTATACAAGCCGTCCTCATACATTATGTCACAGTATAATTCGCAGTCACTTTTACTGACATATGCACATGGAATATTAAACGAACCTTAAGTAGGATTACCACGCGACTGTACTGAGTAGGAATTGTTAAAAATTTGGATATTTATATGCATAATACTGCTTTTAGGCTCTTTTAATGATTTTTCAATTTTTCTCTTAGACTATATGTTAAAATTTACCTGGCTCCGTTCGATCCCTTGCAACATATCTAGATATTCCAAAAATTTGCCAAAATAAAGGGTGCGTGTATTTATGTAAAATTAATCAAAATATTGTATTTAAATCATTACTGAATATAATTTATCAGCACATATATAAATCGCACTTATATGTAACTAAAACACGTGTGAATGTAGACACTAAAAACATGTTCAAATTCAAATTAAAAATATTCTTTATTCAAATAAACTTGTAAACAATTATTTTTGAATCGTCACTCTTATGTTGGTTCGGAAAGCTGTTCCTACCGAGAAGAGCCAGCAAGAAACTCGGCGGTTGCTCTTTTTATAATTTAATTCTTATGACTAGTTACATTTAGTCATTACTGTCTTGTACAGGGTCTAAGCGAGCTATATCCACACATTTTTATCTTCTAAGTAATCCCCAACTGTATAGTAGGCTTTCTGGATCAGCCTCTCATGTGGGTAAATACTGTGGATATAAAAAAGTGAACAGAGGCGATGAGAGTGCCAACTTGAGTCTAATAGAGGTTCTATTTTTATTATATGGGTAGCTTTTGTTTCGAGACCGCAACCTTTCAAACTTCATATTGTTACTTTTGTGTAACAATATGAAGACGAATCTTAAAATTTCTCTCATCGTTTTTTCATAACGCGCCTAAAGAAGTATAACTTCAATCACATCATGAATTGTGAATCCCCCATTTTTTTGACATACCAACGTAAACCCTACTAGGAACTAGGGTTCTTCTTGTACATCCTGCTATAAACATGTTGTCACATGATTCGGCTACGTATTTTAAGACCGACACCTGCCTGACGTCAACTTACATTAGTCGTATTTTACGACACCTCGGTAAGAAAGAGGGTGATCTATTCTACTCAACCGGACACCACATAGGCGGGTCAACTTACCTTAGTCGCCTTTTACGAGACCTGGCTTAGAAATGAAGAAATGTTGGTATATTCTACTCAGCCGGATATCACACGGCATAATGTGAGACAAAGGAGAGTTTCTTTTAAAAATTCTGGCACAAAACTTACAAGGAATTAATGTTTCGATTAATCTTTATAATGCAGCTATAATATGCTAAAGCTTTGATTGCTAATAAGGTTAAATACCTAAAACTCAACGCAGCAAATATAACAGCGAATATATGAGCGGTTAGGTTCATTAATCATAAGCGTTTAATAGTCATATCAAATGTCAGCCGACCGGAAAATTATCATAATTATACTTTATAATGTGAATTTTATTAATTAACTTACAAAAAATAAATACCGTTTAATGATTTCATGTTGACATAATTGATTAGAAACGGTGAGAATTATTTTGCTACAAACTTAATTCGCGCTTAATCCTGATTGGCATACCTATTTGAAAAAATTACACCACAGGCAGGTTCAGAGATATGCAAGAGATATGCAAGCTGTGGTAGCTTAGCGGTAACACCGTGTGACACTTTCGTGAAGGTCACGGGTTCAAACCCGGGCAGACACCAATGAGTTTTTCTGTTAATTATGTGTCTAATTGATAATTGCAATTTATCACACGCTTTTCGGTGAAGTAAAGGAAACCTGAGGAAACCTGCATCGTGAGGAAACCTGCATATCTCTAGAGTTCTGGAGTTATGTGTAACCTACCAATCCGCATTGGAGCAGCGTCTTAGCTCCAATCCTTCTCTTCAAAAACGGAGAGAAGAGGCCTATTCTCAGCAGTGGGATAGTAACAGGCCGCTACTTTACTTACTTATGCTAGTTTCGTTACGATGTTTTCCTTCACAGATTAGCGTGTGATAAACTGCATAGCAGTGGTCGCTGACTATAGTCCTTACAAGAAGGCTCAGATTCGCTCAGCGGGCGATGGAGCGAGCTATGCTCGGAGTATCACTACATGATCAAATCAGAAATGAGGAGATCCGTAGAAGAACCAGAGTTACCGATATAGCTCATCAAAGCTGAAGTGACAATAGGCACATAGTGCGTAGAACCGAAGGACGTTGGGGTCTCAAGGTGTTGGAATGGCGACCGCGCACCGGAAAGCGCAGTGTCGGTAGACCCCTTACTAGATGAACTGACGACCTCAAAAAGGTCGTGGGGAGCAGCTTGGTCCATAATTCATAAGATCTCGTGGTGTGGAGATCCCATGAAGAGACCTATGGCAATGGACATCTATCGGTTGACAAAGAAGAATAAATTGCAATTAACAATTTGACACATATCTTATAAAAGAAAAACGATACCTGCCCTGGTTTGAACTCATGATGTAGTTTAGATAGTCTTTGAAGAATAATATCCAGGCAGTGAACTTCTTTCGATTTAATGAGACGACTAAGAAAAAGACATTTTAAAGGAAATCCATTATATAGCTCGGTTTACACCTGACTATTTTTTAGTATTCCAAATTAGTTCATTAGATTTTATACTTATACATTAACGTGCATTACGCTTCGTACATGAATTTGAAGTTCGTGTATTATGCAACGAATGTAGGTCGTGGTTCGATTATATGGAAAGCGTTGCCTCACATCAAATATCTAATGTGTTCACAGTTACATAGTAACATAAATAATTACTTGTTAATTGTTTGACTTGCCATAAATGTTAAAGCTAGGGTGGCAACAAATTTTATATATTGGTATATGAAAAGATTTTTGTATGACTATTTACCATAAATAGTTTTAATGTAAATATATGTTTGATGTTTAGATACTTATTTATGGATTACAATATTTTTTAGTACATAGATAGTTTATGATGTACAATGTACTTTTATTGATTGGCCCAGCAGTGGGCGTAATCTATACTAATATATAAAGCTGAAGAGTTTGTTTGAACGCGCTAATCTCAGAAACTACTTGAGAAATTCTTTGAGTGTAATAATCCATTCATCGAGGAAGGCTATAGGTTATAACATCACGTTAAGATAAATAGGAGAGGAGCAGCAATAAAAAATATTACGAAAACGGCATAGTTTAAAGCTCTCCTTGCGTGCGCTAAGTAAAGGGTGAAAGTTATTCAAAATCGAGTAATACAAAATTGCTCCCCTCTTAGCCCACTTTACAATTTTATGGTTATCAAAATACTATATTACGGTTTTAATCTTTTCACGCGGGCGGAGCCGCTGGCGATTGCTAGTCCTAATATATGAATAAAAAAATTATTCCTATACATATCATATTTTTAAATAGAAACTCAGAGCCCAAAACACATTATAAAAATTTAAATTCTCTCTCCCGCTTTGGGAAAATCTGAATACCTTTATCAAACGTGAGGCAAAAAAATTTTCACGTGAATTTTGCGTGGAAAATTTGGATCACCTTTGTTAATCCACATCTCAACTTTATTATTCATAGCGGGCCCATATGGGAGGATTTATAGCGAAAGTTGTGAAATCACGTTTTTGGAGACGTAATAAAGCTTTTTATTGCCATAAAAAATTGCGTTTTTTAATTCAAAAGTACAGTTTTATTTAGCTCTAATCAACGATAAAAGAAAATATATGTAATGGTAAATGTAGATGTATTTTCCGTTCTCATATCTGATACATGTAGAATTCTTATGAATTCGTGCCTTCCGCGCTGCGACTCACAGGTTCGATTCTCGCCGAAGGCCACGTCAGTCCGTCATGTGCAGTCAAAAGTAATATGACATTAAATAGCAATTTTTTTAAATTATAATTAAGTACCTAATCGACCGAACCTTTAAAAACGAAACTTCAAAAAAAAAAATTAGTAGGTAGTGAGTTTAATGATCGAGGCTCGATCTAGTTCCCCGAATAAAATACGCTGACTTGACATTTTACGGCAAAAATAGTGTTTGATATTCAATGTAAATTTTAGTATTGTTTAATGCCCAAAAACAGGTATAAAACGATTTTATTAAAATAAAACCTAGCTCGTATATATATATATATATATATATATATATATATATATATATATATATATATATATATATATATATATATATATATATATATATATATATATATATATATATATATATATATATATATATAAGCTGTGATGGCCTAGCGGTGCGACCGTGTGAATCTCTAGAGACGATCATGGGTTCAAACCCGGGCAGACACCAATGAGTTTTTCTATTAAAACTTATGTGTCTCATTGATAATTGCAATTTATCACACGCTTTTCGGTGAAGGAAAACATCGTGAGGAAACCTGCATATCTCTAGAGAATTCCGGGGATATGTGTAACCTACCAATCCGCATTGGAGCAGCGTGGTAGGTCTTAGCTCCAACCCTTCTCTCCAAAAATGGAGAGAGGAGGCCTATGCCCAGCAGTGGGATAGTAACAGGCCGTTACTTACTTACTTATATATATATATATATATATATATATATATATATATATATATATATATATATATATATATATATTAGACATAAAAGATTAACTCATTTAAATGTTAAAGATAATTATCCAAAAAAATATATAGTGCTAAATGAAAATATATTTAATAATAGTTCACAAACAGGATAGTTAGACATACATAGCACTCATTACATTTTGCATTATATATATTTTCTATTTACTTAATCGCGGATTATAGCAAAATAATTTCATTATTGCTTTTGTATTGTGGATCTCTGCAAGTAACGCTTTATTCTAGATATAAATTACTGTACAGTGAAATATTTAAATAGGCATATTCAAAATTTGTAAAATGTTTTGTGGTAAAAGAAACATTTTTCATTGTGTTCTTCATATCTTTTGGCGCGTATTTTTGGAACATGGGTTGGCTTTGTCAGCCCACATTCCGGACCTCTATTATTCAGTTTCGTTTTGTTAGTTGAAAGGGTAAAAAGCTTCAAGAGATAAGCAGTGGTTTTTCTTTGCGAAATCGAATGTTTTGTTATGCAAACTTTGTATGTTTAGGTAGGGAAAAACTAAGGGTTTAAATCTCACACAAAAATCAAGATGGAGTGCGGCGAATTTATAAATGAAACACATTTTTAGCTTAGCGTATTATCCTCCTGCCCTTATTCCAAGTGGGTTCTCTAAGTGGGGTCAGCACGACATGTTAAAAACATACTACCATATGATTTAACTGCGTTTTTACGACCGGCCGCCTGCCGGACGTTAACTTACCTTAGTCGTATCTTACGACACCTCGGTAAGAAAGAGGGTGGTCTATTCTACTAAACAGGATCCGCACGGCGAGTCGACTTAACTTAGTCGCCTTATACGACACCTCGGTAAGAAGGAGGGTGGTCTATTTTACTCAACCGGATACCACACAGCGGGTCAACTAGCCTTAAACGCCTTTTGCGACACCCCGGTAAGAAATGAGGGTGGTCTATTGTACTCAACCGAATACCACACGGCGGATCAACATACCTTAGTCGCCTTTTACGACACCTCGTTAAGAAATGAGGGTGATACTATTCTATTCAGCTGGTTACCACACGGCGTAAATAACTTTAAAATTAAAAAATATGACTATTTACTTAACAAACTTAAATGATAGGTTTAAAAAAAAAGGAATTCGCTTTTTTAGTTAACTTTGGCACCGAAATCTAGTATTGCAAACTGCCCGGATCGAAGGGGTTTTAATAATGTTCATTTTCGAATTTGCCCCCCTTTAACAATTAAATTACCTTTCTGCGTGGAGTCGGCAAAACGTTGGGAAACACCGGATTAAGTTATTAACACTAATTAATAATTTTACAAACAATTGCTCCATTTCACTTCTTTCATTATCTCACAGCTTTAATATTCATATTTCGTGCATTTGTAATAAATTAACACAATAGAGATGTGAATTAAGTGAAAGTAAAAAATGTATTGTTTTCGAGACTAATTTTACTGAAATTTGCATAAAATTATAATGAACAACCGTGGAAACAAATGAAAGCCACGTTAAAATAGATTTCACATAACCATTAAGTAAATTATACCAGATGTACTATTCCACTAATGCGCAAATGACATCTTTTTCTCTGGGAAAGAATCTCGATAAGAAAGAGGGTGGTCTATTCTACTCAACCGTATGAAACACGGTGAGTCAACTTGCCTTAGTCGCCTTTTACGACACCTCGGTAAGAAATGAGGGTGGTCTATTCAACTCAACGCGATGATACACGGTGGGTCCACTTACCTTAGTAGCCTTTTACGACACCTCGATTAGAAATGAAGGTGGTCTATTCGACTCAGCCGGATACCACACAACGGGTCGTTTTACCTTAGTAGCTTTTTACGACACCTCGGTAAGAAATGATAGTGGTCTATTCTACTCTGCCGGATACCACACGGCCATCTAACCCAAATTGCTAGTAACCTTAAAAAAATCTCTTAAATTATTACATGGCACTTGTTGGCACCTTTTTTAATGTTATTTTAAGAAGAAAATATACATGTCATTTGTTGCTCAGCAAATGTCACAAAAGTAAAAACGCATTTTTTATTTTTTCCCAACTTACGATGTTATTACTATAATATTATAAACAAACAGTGGACAATTTATTGATCCGGATAAATTATAATTATTAATTAAAATTATATAATTTGATTATTAATTTAATTAAATTAATTATTAATTAATTAAAAATATATTCAGCTCTTAACATGTGAAAAAGTGAAAGTGAAAAGTGCATTTCCGAAATTCACTTTAGCTGAAATTTATTCTATTACGTAACACAGCCTCTAGCGAATAGGCAACGAGGAATTAATTCTATGAAACATTTTCTGTCCGTGACTCGACTAGTTGTTAGATACGTGACTGGTTGTTTGTGAAATTAAAAGTATTAATTGTGGGCCCTTCGCACGCACTAACAATGAAATAGATGTTAAATTTCCCTTCTAACTAAAGAGTTTTGTAACAACTATCCACCTAAGCATTACGTATTAAATATCGTAATATGCTAATAATATACCTGAGTCGAATAGATCACCCTCATTTGTAACCGAGATTTCGTAAAAGTCGACTAAGTTAAGTCGACCCGCTGTGTAGTATCCAACTGAGTAGAGTACCCCCACTCCTCCTCATTTGTTACCGAGATGTCGTAAAAGGCGACTAAGGTAAGTTGACCCGTCGTGTGGTAACCGACTGAGTAGAATAGACCAACCTCATTTCTTACCGAGATGTCGTAAAGGTGATTAAGGTAGGTCGATCTCGATAAGAAATGAGGGTAGTCTATTCTACTCAGCCGGATACCACACGCGCCGGTTCATGTTACCTTAGTCGCCTTTCACGACACCTCGGTAAGAAATAAAGGTGGTCTATTCCACTCAACCGGATACCACAAAGTTATTGTAATATGACATTTGAGGCCGGCATTCACACTCTAAGTATAATAGCTAAGTATAAATACGCTTTTCTACGAACCGAGTTTATTCGATTGTCTTCGAAATAATCCAAATATAAGATATTGTTTCATCAATGTCTTGCCATTATTTTAAATTTGAAATAACTCCTAAAATCTTTGCAATTCGAATTCGTCATAATTATAAAGAGTTAGCCTCAATTTGTAAATTGAGAATTCACCTTAAATAAAACAAAGAGTCAAGGCGATGTCGGATGACCGGTGAAAGTGAAACATGCATGAACAATCGTATGTGCTGTTTTGTCATTTGTGCATGTATTTTACTCTCATTAGAGAGTGCGTGTTGATTTGCGCGCTCAGGGCATTCGACGCTACACAATTTGAAATTTGAATCTGATAATTATGAAATATTTTAGCCTTTCGTGACTTCGGCGCCATTAACATAATTGAAACGTTCCAAATACGAATTCCGTGGATTAATAAAATTACAATATTATCTGTTGTTTAGATTTTTGCGCGGCATTTTCGCTTTACATTGCTATGATCGGAATTTAATTTCTTTTACGTATCATTACGTAAGAGAAATTAAATTGTTTATTACAACGAAATCTGTAATAAGGTAACAAAAAAAACTTGACGAGATTCTTATGTTCAATTAGACGACGGATGAAAATTTCTGCATCTTTTTACTGCATGAATGATTAAGTCATTGACTTCACATATAATGAATGTAATTAAATCATTCGTAGAAGTTAAATTGGATTGATTTTACGGTCTTATAAAGCATACATATTGAATGATTAATAATAATTAATTAATTGATTGTGAGGAGGTTCCTCAGACTGGAGCCCTAACCGCCGGTGTCTTGAGTACTTTCTCTATGTGGTCTACAATTTTTTTATATTTTTAAATGTTTTTTTTTATTCATTTTATATAGAAAATATTTAAAAATATAATGTAAATTTGTATATAAATAAAAGAAGTATTAATTGAATATCTGGAAATTATAATTTAAAAATGTAAAAAAATTGAAACAAATAACACTTTATAATTCAAAATATGATTTGTAGAAGCAGGCGTTACTTTGCGGAATTCCATAATACAGAAGTTACAAAATAGTTATTCTATACTCCTCGTTTCTTAGGAGAATCTATGTTATGCTAAGTGTATGAAAATCACCATACGTATCACACACTCTCACTACCACAATCTCTACCATCGTCTTGCCTCAAAAACGAAGCATCATCAAGTGGATTGGCTCCACAACATAATCGTAATGACAATCTCATTACGATTTTATCGCTTCATACACTTAGCATTACCTAGATTCTCTTAACAAACGCAGATTATAGCAAAATTATTCTATTGTAACTTCAATTCAAAATATAGTCTGTTTTGTTATCAGTAATATTTTGAATCAGTAAATTACTTGATGATTCAAAAGCGCTTGTAAAAGTTATAAAGGCAGTTTAACAAAAACAACTGTACCAAGTTTAAAACGTGAGCCGATCGCATCACGATAAAGCTCAAGTCACTTAACGTCGGCAAAAGTTACGTTAGCTTTTAATAGTTAAACAGATAATAAACGCTTATAACCTTGTTTACGCGTAAAGAGGAATAACGTTATCGCAATAAACCTAACCACACAGTTTTCATTACCCGGCCTTTGTAATTCAAATCAAATCAAAATATTTATTCAAATAAGCTCTTTCAAGGACTTCTGAATCGTCAAGGATCAATATGAGTAATGAAGCTACAACTGGTTCGAAATGTTGCTCTTTCCGAGAAGAACCAGAAAGAAACTCAACGGTCAATCTTTTAAACATTTTTAATTTGACATTATTAACCGCAGTCCTGTATGAAGCTGAAATGTTTTTCCAGACTTTTTTTATCATTCAAATAATCATGTTTATAACATGTTGTGCCGAGCCCACTTAGAGTGGGATAAGGGCAGGAGGATAATGTATAAGTATATCTCTTATACTTAATTTAAACCTTTCTGTAGACTGGTCTAGTATTGATAGCGGAATTTAATTGTAGAAGCAAATACAGAGACCATCGAATGAGTTGCTAACTCTGCTGAGTCGCGACACATGTATCTCAAGCTTTTTGTAACCTCTCGTATTTCTATGATATACATCAAATTTCGTCTTAAACATATGGATATTTATCCGTACGAATAAAATATTACTATATATACGATTATATGCTGATGCTACAGTAAGTATGGTTATTTCTTTGAACTTTTCTCGAAGGGATTCACGTTGCTTGAAAGGATTTTCAAATCCAGGCTTTTTATTATCCAAATAATCTTCAATTTTGTAATTGCTTTACAGTTTAGTATTGATAGCGGAAATTTATTGTAAAAGCGAATACTGAAACCTTGTCAGACTGATAGAATTCCAGACTGTAATACTAGTGTAGATATAGTCTGCCACTTGTATACCATATTAGATGCGGAGTCCGGACACAGCAAACACCTACAGTGTTTGCTAATTGAGCTCTCCAGAGAAGGTTTGAGCACTAGGCGTAACTATACAAGGCATATAGCAATATAGTGCTTAGTAATAGAATTAATGAAAATTAGAATTTCTGAATCTTGGTCGCTGACTATGGGCCTCATAAGAAAGCTCAGAGTCGCTCAGCGGGCGATGGAGCGAGCTATGCTCGGAGTTTCTCTACGTGATCAAATCAGAAATGAGGAGCTCCGTAGAAGAACCAGAGTCACCGACGTAGCTCAGCGTGTCGCGAGGCTGAAGTGGCGATGGGCGGGGCACATAGTGCGTAGAACCGATGGGCGTTGGGGTCTCAAGGTGCTGGAATGGCGACCCCGCACCGGAAAACGCAGTGTCGGCAGACCTCCCACGAGATGGACTGACGATCTCAAAAAGGTCGCGGGGAGCCGCTGGGTCCAAGCGGCACAAGATCGTGTATGGTGGAAATCCCATGAAGAGACCTATGTCCAGCAGTGGACGTCCATCGGTTGATGAAGAAGAAGAAGAAGAAGAAGAAGAAGAATAGAATTAGGCGTTACTTTGCGGAGATCCATAATACAAAAGTAATGAGAATATTATTTTGCTATAATCCGCGATAAAAGAAAATATATGTAAAAGTAATTATATAAAATTACTATAGTTAAATTATATCTCTCAGCTGTCGTAACTTAGTTTGAAAGTTGTTATTACCTTTAATTAAAATACTACTTATTTTAAGTTGTTCAATATATTAGAGTAATGTGAAGTGTGTATTTTGTTGGTGATCTATAAATAAATAAATAAATATGTAATGCTAAATGTAGGGTGTACTATTCGTTCTCTAAATGTAGGGTGTACTACCCGACACCGATAACACAACAATACACAAGCACTGCACACATTCACCACCACAATTTCAACAATTGTTTCGCCCTGTAACAGAAGCATCGTCTAGAGATAGACCCAACGCCAAAATCGCAAAGCTTTGCGATGCGGGGGGGAAACAATTGTTGAGATTGTGGTGGTGAATGTGTGCAGTGCATGAGGTCTTACAAATCCTGCATGTATCAGGTATGAGAACGAATAGTACATTCTACATTTAGCATTACATATATTTTCTTTTATCGCGGATTATAGCAAAATAATATTCTCATTACTTTTGTATAGTGCTTAGTAATAAAGCCTGAGAAATCGATTTACACATCGGACCATCTTTTAATAGATTTTTGTTTATCACCCATAGTAATCTCGCGGTCAATTACATTCTCTTATTAGTAATATCTTTGCTTGCGTTGAATCATTTCGACATTGCAACATCCGGCTTAAGATGTCATTGTTTATGCAAATCTAAACTTTATTTTAATGGATTAAGTTTTAATTTATATAAACGTGTGTTGATAACATCGTGTAATTAGTATGTAACCATAAATAAGTATGAAACCCGTTCAGAGGATCTGGTGGTCTGCGAAAGGTGCGAAAGATGCTATAAAGGAAGCCATCAGCCGTATAATACTAATGTATAATTAGACTACCTTCAAATAATTTATAGACTTAAACGTTACTCTGTAGCAGCCGTGTGGTATCCGGCTGAATAGAATAGTACCACCCTCATTTCTTAACGAGGTGTCGTAAAAGGCGACTTAGGTAAGTTGATGTCAGGCAGGCGGCCGGTCTTAAAAACGCAGCCAAATTATGTGACAGTATGTTTATAACATGTTGTGCCGACCCCACTTAGAGTGGGATAAGGGCAAGAAGATAATGAGGCGTTACTTTGTGGAGATCCCATACAAAAGTAATAGTAAAATTATTTTGGTATAAAATTTTGTTTCATTGTTTGAACGCGCTACCCCGTGGCATCCGACTGAATAGAATAGTACCACCTTCATTTCTTACCGAGGTGTCATAAAAGGCGACTAAGATAAGTTGACCCACCGTGTGGTATCCGGTTGAGTAGAATACCACCCTCTTTCTTACCGAGGAGTCTTAAAATACAACTAAGGTAAGTTGACGTTAGGCAGGCGGCTGGTTGTAAAATACGTAGCCAAATCATATGACAACATATTTGTAACATGTTGTGCCAACCCCACTTAGAGTGGGATAAGGGCGGGAGGATGATGATGTTTGAACGCGCTAATTAATTAATCTCAGGAACTGCTGGACCGATTTAAAGAAATTGAGTCTAAGATAGTCTATTTATCGAGGAAGGCTATATATAGACTTATATACATTTATAACTTGAATAGGAGAGGAGAAGCAATAAAAAAATTCTTATAATAGGTACTATATTATGTTTAATATGTAAATGACTTATATTATCAGAATCTCGGAAACGGCTTCAACGATTTTCCTGAAATTCAACATGTAGTGGGTTTTGGGGGAAAAAAAACGATCTAGATAAGTTTTATTTTAAAAAAATGTCGTTTTATCTCTGTTTTCGGGCTCTTAAATTTATGTTGGTTCATTTGGGGAACGGGCGGTCTAGAGAGATGAAAATACCTTGGATCGAGCCCCAACTGCCCTATTATTTTTCTTTTCAATGTTTTTTATATTTTTTTACATCATTTTAAAAATTAACGAGCAAGGCTCTGTCACCCAGGTACTCTCTTATAATTAACTCACGATAACTACTTTTATGTTCAAAATTTCAATTCGGGAAAAAAATTTAACTACTGACTTCGATGCGGGCAAAGCTGGCATAGCTAGTAGTTTAATAAATGTCATATGAAGGCTATGTTTAACGTAACGTGAACTAATAGCGAAGGGTGAAAGTATAAAAATGGACGAAATTACCTATTGCTAAGTCAATGAAGCATAATAGGGGATTCAGCCGATGCTCATAATAACCTATACTTTTATAAGCTTCAATAACTCAATGGTGAAAAGGGTAAATTAATATAGCCTTGCCTTAATAATATAGCCATCTTGTTCGCTATGACAAATGTTTCATTGTTCATATTAATAACAAATATCTGGGTGGGTGGGTGGTAATTTTTTGCAAAAAAAAAATCTTAAAAAAAAAAACAATTATTTAGTTGGGGATCGATCCTTGGCATTCATATTTCTCGAGGCTGCCCGTTACCCGAATAAGCTACGCCGACTTGACAGTTAATGGCAAAAATTCAATTCAATATAAATTTTAGTATTTTTTAATGCCCAAAAACAGGAATAAAACCAATTTTTTTGTCTAAAACCTAGCTAGATCGATTTTTCTCCCTCAAAACCCCCTACATGCTGAATTTCAGGAAAATCGTTGGAGCCGTTTCTGAGATTCCGAATATATATATACATACAAGATTAACTCATTTAAATATTAAAGATACCCTCATACCTATCCTATCTCATACCAGAGTACATTAACTAAAAATAAACTTGAATTTATGCGTCAATTACACACACTGTTATCCATCCCCAAAGTACTTACTTTACTTACTTACTTACGTACTTACGTTACTTGTGTTATACGGATACATATAAAAATTGGTAATATACACCCCAAAAATAAACAAATTGTATTTGGAAAATGTATTGGCCCTCGGCGGAAATCAAACCGGCGGAGCTAGAGGCAGAGTTACTGAGCTAACAGGCTAGTCCTGTGCCTTTACATGCCGCTTTATTCAATAGCCGGTATATATTGAAAATTAATATTTTCCAAATTATTATCTCCTATCTGATTTGGTGTTAAATCTGTTCAGCCATCCAAGTTGTTACTCCAGTACGATTAGGTGTAGAAACTGCAGTTATATTACTCCCAAGTTTGCACGTCTTTTACTTATCCAGTACCCTCGGTGAGATAATAGTTATGCGCAAATCCTTTTCAACGTTAGAAGTTATATACTAACTATAATCGAAAGTATACCTATTAATAATACTGAAAGTCGGTGAATTTCGGACATATCAAGTCTCGAAGTATAGAAAAAAAATACAAATAAACTAACAAAATATATGAAATAAATACCTGACATTTACTCATTTAGTACCGACATTGTTTCCTTTGAATATAATATGCATAAAACAACTTGTCATTATTTAAAGACCTTTAAAGACCTAACGGAAGAACGATACCCATCTGCTCGTGGAATGAATTGAAATTCACTCGTTCATAAAATGACAAACAAAATGTTAATATTTAATGGCTTTAAACTAGAAACCTTGTGTTTAGTTAAATGGTTACTAAAATGTCTACAGAAAGCATGAGCTATGTTTTCTTCGGTTATAATAACCAGAGCCGGACTTAGCAATTAATTAATCTGATATAACTATAATTATAATTCTTGTATATAAATAATATACAATATTATATATAAATCTTGTATATAAATTCGAAAACAAGTTAAATATTTTAATTCATATATATGCAACGGTTTTCTTATTATATTATTATTATATATATTATAAAACTAAACTTTATTAAACAAATATTTTCATACTTAATCAATAATGCGAAAAACTAATAATATTTATAAATTATTGTGAAAATATTTATTTTAAAATTGAAGTTCGGGTATGGTTACTTATTTATTAATTAAGGTGTAATATAAACATTTCAATTATAATACGAGTTCTAAGGGATGCCTGCCTGTTATACACTACGTATTACATAATAACTCAGACTCTATTGACTCATAGTCAGTGTAAAGTACATGCCTTATTATAAATAAAATATACGATGAGACATCCTAAATATCTCAGAGCATTAAGCTAAATTTCCCAAAACGGAGTTTCAGATAAAACGTACTTCATATCGTTTCTTTGAATAACTCATCACGAAATAAACCTGATTGTAGTCGTAACTCGAAAGTATATTATAAAACGGCCGAAATATTTATTTATTTCTTTTTATACATATAGTTAGAGACGAGAAAGAAAAAAAAAGCACATGTATAAAGGCAGACTTATCCCTAAAAGGGATTTCTTCCAGTCAACCTTTGAGTAACAGAAAGAAAAGGACAACAATTGAAGAAGAAAGAGAATACGTGTAATATAGAGAAAAGATATAGTTACTGTCATCGTCTTCCTGCCCTTATCCCACTCTAAGTGGGGTCGGCACAACATGTTATAAACATGTTGTCACGTGATTTGCCTACGTATTTTACGACCGGCCTGCCTGACGTCAACTTATCTTAGTCATATTTTACGACACCTCATCCGGCTAAGTAGAATAGTACCACCCTCATTTCTTACCGAGGTGTCGTAAAAGGCGACTAAGGTAAGTCGACCCGCCGTGTGGTATCCGGCTGAGTAGAATAGACCAACCTCATTTCTTACCGAGGTGTCGTAAAAGGCGACTAAGGTAAGTTGACCCACCGTGTGGTATCCGGTTTAGTAGAATAGACCACCCTCCTTCTTACCGAGGTGTCGTAAAAAACGACTAGGTAAGTTGATGTCAGGCAGGCGGCCGGTCGTTAAAACGCAGCCAAATCATGTTACAGCATGTTTATAACATGTTGTGCCGACCCCACTTAGAGTGGGATAAGGGCAGGAGGATGATGATGATGGGTCTTTTCTTTTAGGCTGGTTTGGCTTTTTACCATATAGCATTAGAACATGTGGTTAATAGTTAAATACACCATTAAAATAAATCACTTCTTTTTTCGGGTGGAGATGGCCTGCATGTATCGAGTATGAAAACGAATAGTTCACTGTACATTTAAAATTACATATATTTTCTTCAACATTATTGTATTCTTCAACAGTGTATTGTGGCACGGTAGTGGAGGTTTGTGCATGTGTTTTTACGAATCCTGCATGTATCAGGTATGAAAAAGGATTGTCCACTCTACATTTAGCATTATATATATTTTCTATTTTACTTCATCGCGGATTATAGCAAAATAATTGTTTTATTACTTTTATATTATGGATCTCCGCAAAGCAATGCCTAATTCTATAAAATATTTTTTCTATTCACTTTATCGTGGATTATAGCAAAATAATTTTATTATTACTTTCGCATTATGGATCTCCGCAAAGTATAATTATATAAAAGTAATATAATAAAAAGTAATGAAGCTGTGGTAGCCCAGCGGTAACATCGTGCGCCTCTTTAGAAGAGGTCTAGGGTTCAAACCCCGGGCAGGCACCAATGAGTTTTCTAGTAAAACTTAAGTGTCTAATTGATAATTGCAATTTATCACACGCTTTTCGGTGAAGGAAAACATCGTGAGGAAACCTGCATTCATCTAGAGAATTCTGGGGATATGTGTAACCTACCAATCCGCATTGGAGCAGCGTGGTAGGTCTTAGCTCCAATCCTTCTCTCCGAAAAAAAAAACGGAGAGTAGAGGCCTATGCCCAGCAGTGGGATAGTAACAGGCCGTTACTTACTTACTTTTAATATAATAATAATAAAATAATATAATAGTATAATTCTATAAAATTCTTTTTGTCAAATAAATAATAAATCGATTAATTCGTTAATTATTTTTTTGGGAATTGATTTATTGATATTTACTGTTCAATTACAAAATGGTGCGTTAGTCATTGAACGATAAACACATAAAGTCCATCGTCGACACATGTTTTTATGTGATAATAAAAAACGCTTTTAACAGCGAATCTCACTTTCAAAGAGCTCAGAATTTTTAAACATTTGCGGTAAACTATCATGAGTAAAGGTTTTTATTCCAACTCGCAACGAGATTCAAGGTGAAATAAAAACAAAAAAAAAACACTTTCACTGAACAAACTTTTGAGGAAAATGCAAATGTTTGCAGTCTCTGACCTGGAAGCGCGATTGCAAAATGAAACGCTAATCGTCGCTGATGCTGCGAATAAATGCAAGTTTGTAGTGCTCTTTGACTTGCGCTGGGATTCTATGTAGATTATAAACGCTAGCGAACTGTTGAACGTAAATTACTTGTAAAAACAACATATAACGTTAACGTATCTTGTTGTTATCCTTTATTTTATCTTTGTTGTTAGTGGTTATCCTATACAGTAATGTATGAGATAACTTTGACATAATTCAACCAAATATATACATATTATAAAACAGTCTAGAAAAGCTGCCCGTCTGTATTTAATTTTTAATTACCGTATTTAATTTTTAGGCCAAGGATGGCATGTACAGTCATTGATCTCTATAAAGTGTATTTATTACTTAAAAAACTTAATATAATTTCTGTGTATAGAACCGGCTATACTCACGTCTTATTCTATCGGTTTAGCCCGACTAGTTTCGAACGACGTAATCGCGGCGGGAACTGCCTGCGGGAGCAAGATTACGTCGTGTAAAGAGCTCATGAATAAGTGCCCCGGATAGGTTCGAAACTAGTCGGGCTAACCCGATAGAATAACACGTGAGTATAGCCGGTTCTATACATTAACTATAAATACTACTCACGAAAGTTTAAATTTAAAAAATAATTTCTGTTCCTAAAATACTTCACTGAATTGACTGATTTGTTTGTGCCCGGAAGAGAAAATGGGAATTTTTATACAATATATTGGATGTAAATTAAATTTTAAATTTAATGCGCTGAAATTGAAAGCATAACAGATACATGATGTTACGGTTATGAATAAATAATCGATTTTTAATCGATAATTTTATAATTATAATCGATTTTTAATAAAAATAATTCCTGTAGCTAAAATACTCCACTGGATCAAGTGATTTTTTTTATGTAGGATGTTGAGGAGTGTAGGTACCTAAAATTAAATTAATTTCATTCGTCCGGAGATAAGATAACCCTGTATATCTTACTATGTTCAACTCACGAACTTGTCTGTGCGAATCTTAATAAAAAGAAGGCAAAATAATTTTCCAATCCTTCAACTCGCACAACCTCAATATCTCAAGAAAAATATTTATCCGATCCACCGCTCGATTACGAGAAGAAAAACAAACAATTTTTTATTTATAATATTGGTATTTATAACCTGTATATACCACAACCTTTCAATTAATTAAAAAAACGAGTATAAAAATGTCTGTTCTCGACATCACTCAAAGTCAGACGGGCCCGATCGCGGACAGAAATAAATGGAAAAATATAAAACATCGTGTCCATTTTTAGATAAAAGCAATTTATCTGGACGATTGAGTGCTTAGATCCCTGATAATGGCCGCCGTAGGTGACACGAAGCCTTCTGAAGGACTAAATCGAGTTAATTGAAAACAAAAGTTTAATAACTCTCAGTGTAGTATTATGAGCTAGGACATATATAGTTTATACTAGGCCATACTAGTTCGTTATTTTAAATTAAACTTGTCACTAAATGAATTTATAGTAGATTATGATACTGTTGCATAATAAGGGTTCTTATAACACGAGTGTTATAAGACCAAGTTATGTACAGTGTCATACACTACTTTATCTACTCTCATACTATAATACGTAAAACAATATTGCAAATAAAACGCTGAATATAACAATAAAATTGAAAAGATTCTTTAAATGCTAAAAATTAGCGCCAAGGCGCAAACGTTGCGCATGCGTTGCGTTTCGTCGCCGCGGACTCGTTCATTGAAACTTTTTTTTTTAAGGTAGAGGTTCAACCCTCTTGGTCCCGCTGGAGGTTGTATAGGTGTATCGTTATGATTAAAAAGTTATATTATGATACAGGTGTATATACAAGACCTGTATCGTAATGAAACTTTTTATTTTTTTCTTTTTGGCCTCTACGTAATGTTTGTCATAAGAATTTTGGTTTCAGTTTTATAATCTTTGTATTATAGTATCAGAGTAGATAAAGTAAATAATTTAATAGAAAAATTAATGGTAGACTTATTTAGCTATAATCCACGGTTTACCACGGCTCTATTTTTAATGGTTCTATACCAATATTATAAGCTTAAGCTTCTAACAGTCATAAAATAGGTACTTTGGAAACACTTTCAACGGTAAGCAATTTTATGATACACAAGCCGTACCAGCAACTTTGTTCGTGTCAACATAAATGTTAAATTGACCCCAATTATTTGCTAAGCATTACCCAAAAGAAACTATTTTTTTTTTTAATTTTATTTAACTTGCCTTATATGTGTATGGTATGTGAAGGTGGAATCTTGCAAGTTAAATTTGACCTACATTTCGGTGTCCGTTTGAGCTGAAATTTTGCATAATCGCCCAGTCCAGGTGTCAATGTATGTTTATGATAAGTAACGGCCTGTTACTATCCCACTGCTGGGCATAGGCCTCTTCTCTCCGTTTTTTTTTTTTTGGAGAGAAGGATTGAAGCTAAGACCTACCACGCTGCTCCAATGCGGATTGGTAGGTTACACATATCACCAGAATTCTCTAGAGATTTGCAGGTTTCCTCACGATGTTTTCCTTCACCGAAAAGCGTGTGATAAATTGCAATTATCAATTAGACACATAAGTTTTATTAGAAAACTCATTGGTGCCTGCCCGGGTTTGAACCCTAGACCTCCTCAAAAGAGGCGCACGGTGTTACCGCTGGACTACCACAGCTTATGTTATGAACTGTTTATGATAAGCATGACCTAATGCTGTTGCCAGGATTGGCTCCAGAGGGAACATCTTAACGGTTAACAGTAGGGATATGAAATTTTTTAAAAGCTTTTCTAAAAGCCTTTTAACTTGACATATTAGTAAGCTGATAAGCTTTGTGAAATTTAGGTATCAATATTAATCGAACGGTTGAAAAGGAAAAACGTGACAGACTGTCAAATTAATATATAGAACCGGCTATACTCACGTGTTATTCTATCGGGTTAGCCCGACTAGTAACGTCGTGTAAAAAGCTCGTGAATAAGTGCCCCGAATGGGTTCGAAACTAGTCGTGCTAACCCGATAGACTCAGACGTGAGTATAGCCGGTTCTATACATTAACTATGAATACTTCTTACGATAGTTTAAATTTAAAAAAGACTGTCAAATTTATAATAGGATTTAATGAGATGAGATTTTTTAGGCCTCTTCATGGGATCTCCAGAACACACGATTTTGTGCCGCTTGTATCCAGCGGCTCCCCGCGACCCCTTTGAGGTCGTCTGTCCATCTAGAAGGGGGTCTTCAATTTATCATAAATATATTTGTGGAATGTGGGGGGAATGCAATGTATCATAAATATATTTGTTGTTTGTTTAATTTCTTTATTGTACCAATGCATAAAAACTTACTTGGCACAGAAATATATATAAAATAAAATTGTACAAAGGCGGACTTATCCCAAAACGGATCTCTTCCAGCCAACCTTTGATCTCTGAAAGGACAAAATAACAATGTGATAGGCACATTTAACATATCATATAATATAACTCTAAACATGAATTTGTGTCCAATAAGTTACGAACCGTTGCGAGAAAAAACCGTAAGTAAATAAATCGTTTCAAAAAGATGCAATTTCGTTGTTTTCCCGCTTAATAAAAATGTATCGTAGACAGCCGAGAACTTTCGTTTTTTACGAGCCCTGCTTATTTCGAAAACCATGTCATCTTATTTACGCTAATTCTGGAGAAAGTTGTTATATATAGCCACCTGTCTTGCAGCATTTCTTTACTATTAATAAAATGAAAAGAAAAATCATTTATTCAACTCGCTTTGCAATAAAAAATAGGATAATAACTCGTAAGCATTTTCTTACCCATATCCCAGTCTAAGTGGGGTCGGCACAATATGTCTTCTTCTTCCATTCTCCTCTATCATTCGTCAACTCTGGTGCTACTCCTTCAATATGCATATCATTTTTCACACAATCCATCCATCTTTTTTTAATAATAACTACGCTATACTATTTTATAATATGTTATAATCTATGTAATTTTTACCGCGTTGTCGTACAAGGCGACTAAGATAAGTCAACCCGCCGTGTGATATCCGGCTTAGTATAATAGACCACTTTTACTTACCGAGGTGTTGTAAAATACGACTAAGGTAAACTGACATCAGCCAGGTGGACGCTGGTAAAATACGTAGCCAAATCATGTGAGAACGTGTTGTGCCGACCTCACTTAGAGTGGGCATGATGGTGATAAAATATATTCGTCATAAACCTAATTTTTCTTTTAAAAAAAGTATATGATATCTTATTTCACTCATCATCTTCCTGCCCTCATCCCACTCTAAGTGGGGTCGGCACAACATGTTATAAACATGTGGTCATAAGATTTGGCTACGTATTTTACGACCGGCCGCCTGCCTGACGTCTACTTATTTTAGTCGTATTTTACGACACCTCGATAAGAAAGAGGGTGGTCTTTTCTACTAAACCGGATACCACACGCTGAGTCAACTTACCTTAGTCGCCTTTTACGACACCTCAGTAAGAAATGAGGGTGGTCTATTCTGCTCAGCCGGATACCGCACGGCGGGTCGACTTACCTTAGTCGCCTTTTACGACACCTCGGTAAGAAAAGAGGGTGGTACTATTCTATTCAGCCGGATACCACACGTCGTATGATATCTTATTTCACTATTTGGAACTAAAAAGGGAATCTTTAGGCTATGTCGTTTATAAACAACTTAGATAAGCAGAAACCAGTCATTGATTTAAAAAATGTAAATACCCCAGCTAAGTATAGACAGAACAGCTCTTGTTGATCATTCAAGTTGCAACTTGTATTTGAACAAATATGGATCCTGGATGGAAATAGGAATTTTCTAACCGCAGTTATGTCGTACCCAGTTACGCTATCACATTACCGTTTAAGGTGCTTGTTATAAATCAGTTAATAAACGTACAGTAAAAAGTGCATTACAAATACGGGAATGGTGAAAGTTTATTTTAAATGCTACGAGACAAGTTTATGCTAACGTAAGTAATGTAATATACAGTTTTACTATAAAAGTACACATAAAGGATGATTCACGCTACACCGTGCCGCGACCGGGCCGTGCCCCGTCCGGGGCACGGTCGAACATTATGGTATACTTTTGGTATGAAGTGATTCATGCCTAACCGTGCCCCGGCCGTGTCCCGGCCGGGGCACGGCGTTGAAATGTCGGTGGGTATTGTTTCCCGGCTCCGGCACGGTTCGGCCGCGACACGTTGTAACATAAACATATGCGCCCGGGCGCCCGCAGAGCAGTCAACGTCAAATCTTAGTGAGTTTAGCAGCATAACAGCAAAATGGACAATGCAATTGTTTAGAATGTGTGTAATTTGCTCTGTGATTTACGACATGAGCCATCCTAAGTATTTAGATAACAAATAAAATAATTTCCAATACTTCATCATCGATGGCAATTGCAATAGCTACTAATTCAAATTGTGAAACTGCATATTTACTTAGGCGTCAAGTCTATCGATAGATGAAATCACTAGCTGACAAAAGCTACTTAACATAGATATTGAGCCGTGCAAATAATAAACCCAAACAGCCCGGTGTAACATGAATGACTGGCACGGCCGGCGCACGGTGGCCGTGCCCCGGCCGTGGCACGGCCCGGTCGCGACACGGTGTAGCGTGAATCATCCTTAAGCCGTGGTATACAGCTGATTAGAATAGACCACCCTCATTTCTTACCGAGGTGTCTTAAAAGGCGTCCAAAGTAAGTTGATTCGCCATGTGGTATCAAGCTGAGTGGAATAGACCACCCTATTGATTACCGAGATGTCGTAAAAGGCGACTAAAGTAATTGACTCGCCCTGTGGTATACAGCTGAGTAGAATAGTCCACCTTCATTTCTTACCGAGGTGTCGTAAAAGGCGACTAAAGTAAGTTGACTCGCCATGTGGTATCAAGCTGAGTAGAATAGACCACCCTCATTTCTTACCGAGGTGTCGCAAAAAGTGACTAAGGTAAGTTGGTCGAAAATACGTAGCCAAGTCATGTGACATGTTGATAACATGCTGTACAGGCCTCTTTTCTTCGTTTTTGGAGAGGATTGGAGCTAAGATCTACCACGCTGCTCCAATGCGGATTGGTAGTTTACAGATATCTCCAGAATTCTCTAGAGATATGCAGATTTCCTCACGATGTTTTCCTTCACCAAAAAGCGTGTGATAAATTGCAATTATCAAATTTGTATGTATGTTTGAAAAATTAAAAATGTTGTTAATTTAAAAATTAAAAACTTAAGTTTGAAATTTCAAAAAGTTGTACGTATGTTTGAAATTATTTCACACAAAAACTACTACAACATAGGCTATATTACATTAAAAATAGGGATCCGTAATAAAATGTAATAATGTGCAAAAAATTATTCATAAAATCTCTGTCATCGCATGCGCTGCGGAAACTATTGATGATATATTTAACAAAAATAAATCAATAGTCCGACTTAGTAGACTTTCCACTGCCATGAGATCGGTATGTACGCGGGTAAAACCGCGGGATATTACTAGCCTCCAATAAAGGTGTACACTCACCGGGTGCGCGGGCGGCATGCATGTGTCGAACGCGGGCGCTCCCGGCGCATCACCGCACTTGCACTGGCTGCTACACGCCCTGTAATAGAATTAAATGATGAACAAAAATGTATGTATAGAAACCGGATATACTCACGTCTTATTTTATCGGATGAGCCCGACTAGTTTCAAGCCCGGGGCTTTTATTCATGAGCTCTTTACGCGGCGTTATCGCGGCGGGAACTGGCAGAGTGCGACTCGAGAGTGGTTTGGGGTCGCTGGTCGCGCGTCTTCTATATACTCCCCGATCCCATGCCCGGAAGAAATTTGGATAATTTCCGATAAAATAAGACGTGAGTACAGCCGTTTTCTATACATTAATTACGATTAACACGATAGTTTAAATTTAAAAAATTAAAAAACTAATTATAGATAGCGCTTGTTGCCAGGCTAGAGTGACAATGGAAGAAAGGAAGGAGATGGGTGTTGAAGTCCTAAAATGCTAAAATGGCAACCCGCTACAAGCTGCTCTAACTACTCAGTGAGTGTGAGTGAGTGTGGTCTATTCTACTCAGCAACATACAACACGGTGGATTTATAGATAAACAAAATGCAGCATTGTTAGACCCCGTACAAGTAAGTCTAAGGAATTCAAAAAGGTCGTGTCTATCCGCTGTATTCAAGCTACACAAATTCGTGAAGTCTGTAGCTTGAATAAGAAAAATAATGAATTAAAATTCATTTGGTCCAGTTATCTCGCTAGGTCTGACCGCCACCACCGTTACGCGAAAATTAGAGTAATTTCCCGGCCGCAAATCGCGCTCATTATTCTAAAGTGGATTCACGTATTGTCATGCTGTAGTATTATCGTTTTTATTTTATTGCTGTCGTGCTAATAAGCTATTAGAAACCATTCTAATACATGTAGACCTGATAAATAATATAAACTTGATAAGCCATGTTATCCGGCTGAGTAGAATAGACCTTCTTACCGATCTTCATTCTTACCGGGGTGTCGCAAAAGGCGACTAAGGAAGGTTGATGTCAGGCAGGCAGCACAACCCCACTTAGAGTGGGATTAGGGCAGGAGAATGATTTAATATAGATCAATATGGTCGTTTACAGCAGTAAAAATTTCTTAAAAGCTTTAAATTTTGCCGTTTTCGTACTATACTATTTTTTATTGCTGCTCCTTTCCTATTCATCTTAGCGTGATGTTATGTATTGCTTCCTCGATAAATGGACTATTTTGAACTGAAATAATTTTTCAAATCGGTCCAGTACTGAGATTAGTGCGTTCAAATAATCAAACAAGCAAATAAACAAACAAACAAACTCTTCAGCTTTATATATTAGTATAGATTTTCTATTTACTTTATCGTTCATTATACCAACATAATTGTATTAATACTTTTGTATTACGGATCTCTGCTAAGTAACACCTAATTCTATTAATTCACAACGTTAATATTCAAGTTTTCACTTCTCCCACTCCCGGCTTACAAGCCGTTTTTTTAAATTTCGATACATTAATCAACATAGACAAAGCAGGTGGCAAAAACTAGTGTTTATCTATAATGTCAGCCATGTCTACACGGTGTGCAGCGTACAGGCGCCCACCGGAGCGGAGACCGTTACAACTGGTGTATCAATAACGCATCAGCAAGCAAGCACCTGTTAAGAATGTCTGGCTGCCGACATCCGCGAACACACTTTATTACTTTGTTGTATGATTTATTGGTATATATTGTTGCTTATAAATGCGAAAGTGTTTGTACATTTTTCATTTCGAGTATTAGATTGACGTTCTTACTAAAGTATAGTTATATTTCAAGCCGTGATAACTGAATTTTGAGATCATTAGACTATTTTCAGGAGGTCACAGTTTCAAATAATAAGTTTTTCTGTTAAAATGTAAGTGTTAAATTGATATTTGCAAATTTTACGACTGGCCCCTGCCTGACGTTAATTTACCTTAGTCGCTTTTTACGACATCTCGGTAAGAAATGAAGATACCACTGCACGTCGACTTACCTTAGTCGCCTTTTATGAAACCTTGGTAAGGAATCAGGATGAACTATTTTAATCGGCCGGTTACCAGTACGATTTCAAAATCCTAAAGACAAATATTCGAATTAGTTGTTAATTTATTTAAGTAATCATTTTCGTCGAATAGGAAGTGCTTTAGGAATACCACAGGCTTTAACGATATTTTTTTAATCATTTTATGTTTTTAATATTAACTTATAATGCTGTCGGATTTGTTATATATTTTAAATGGTTTAAAAAAAACGGTAAGGTATTATACCTCCACACATAGGCTTGCATATTTAAAGGTAGGTATAGAAGCCGCCACTTACTCACCAAAAATTAACAATATTTGGAAAGGCTACTCTCTCTTTGGCGGAACGGGGTATTAGATCGAACCTAAAAGTAATAGTACCAACATACAATAGAAATCGTCGCCTATTTTTGCGTAGTGTATAAAATACATCGATATTGATGCAAAGCATGTATATAAGCATATATACCACACGGTGGAAACTTGTTATCTCAATGTATATGTAAAGGTTTTAAAAAATAAGACCTATACGCCACGTAAAGCATATTTTTATTAAATCTTTAATATTCATATGTGTTAATTTTTTCTGAATTTTGGTAACGAATTTCATAAAATTCAGCATGTTACGTCTACTCAGCGTTTGCCGCTTTCCCAGACTCCATACGACACCGAGGTGTAGTGTTCCAGCCTGGGAAAGAAACTTCGTTGATCGTTGCCTTTACCTAACCTAACATCGGTGGGAACGGACGCTAGTATTTAAGAATAGCCTTAATTACATATATACATAATCTTTATATTAAATAGTTTAACATAATTATTGTATATATTTAACTCAATAAAGAAAGTTATTACAATAAACGGAGTTTGTACCCGACAGTCGCCCCACAATATATAATTAGCATGTAGGAGTTTGGCGGGGGAAAATCGATCTAGCTAGTTTTTATTAAGAAAAAATGTCATTTTATTCTTGTTTTCGGGCACTCAGGTACTAGAAATATTAATTTAACTGGTTTTAGTAAGAAAAGAAAAGAAGTTGTCAGTCGTAGAAACGGTCTCTAGGTATACCCTACATAATCGTAATATAATAATGTCTAACACTTTGTGAACGACTTGATTGCTTTACCAGGAGGAGGAGGGTTAAATTAATCCTCCGAGCGCTTTAGGAAATTGGGTCATAATTTCTTGACACTCTCAAAGGATCTCTTTGGGCCTAAAGTATGAGCGGAGGTATCTTAAGTCAGAGGTTACACTAATATTTGGAGAATTTAGAGTGAAATTTCGCTATGACATTAACTTGAGCTTACTTATTTGAATACATAAATCCTGACCAAAACTAGGGTCAAATCTTTTAAATAAGACACCTTATTTTAACCGTCCTGTGGTATCCGGCTGAGTAGAACAGAAAACTCTAATAAGACCGAGGTGTTGTAAAATGCGAGTAAGGTAAGTTGAACTACCGTGTGGTATTCGGTTGAGTAGAATAGACAACCCTCTTTCTTACCGAGGTGACGTAAAATACTACTAAGGTAAGTTGACGTCAGGCAGACTTATCCCACTCTAAGTGGAGTCAGCACAACATGTTATAAACATGTTGTTACGTGATTTGTAGATATTTTACGACCCGTCGCCTGCCTGAAGTCAATTTACCTTAGTCGACTTTTACACCTCGGAAAGAAATGAGGATGGTCTATTCTACTCAACCGGATACCACGCGGCTGGTCAACTTTTTTTTTATACAGGAAAAAACCCCTTATGGGTACCGCCGCCCGACGGGGACAGGCGGCGGTTATGTCGGACTCGCACCGATTAAAGTGACCTGTGTGCTCCACCACACAGCCGATGGCAAGGACAGGGTATCGTTGTACACATTGCCCCCATCCCCGCCCACAGCAGCTCTGATCCCAGAGAACACCTCCTCCGGGTAGGGAACCCTCGAAAGAGAAGCCCCCCTCCGCTAACCGGTGCATCGGGAGCACCAGATGCACCGACCTCCTCGGGGACCTGTAAGCCAGACGTCCGATATACAAATGTCAACTTACCTTAATCCCCTTTTACGACACCTCGGATAGAAAAGAGGGTGGTCTATTCTATTCAGCGCATACCACACGGCGGGATTATAGAATCCAGTCTTGCCTAGATAAGACTTATATTTTAAAAATTTCGAATACAAAATTTAAGGGTTTATTTAAATTAAATTTAAATTGAAAATAGAATGCTAGGTATTTAAATTTTTCATCAATAACTTGAAAAAAGGAAAGTTGTTTAAATTTTTGATTAAAAACTTATATAAATTAAACAATCATCACGGAAACTCACAGGTCATCGGTACGTTAGGTCAAAAATTCGTGTTAAACCATTATAAATGACTAAACAAGTACAGTGTATTGAACTCCCGACATACAACGGCCGGTCAACAACCCGGGTAATTAAACCATAATTAAACATTTTACACTCCTTGCACCCGACACACGTTACCCGTTATGAGATTTGTCAAAATCACCCATGTGGTTACGCTAACTTGAATTGGACAAACAAGGAAATGGTTGGTATCAAGATTTAACTTTGCTTATTAAAACTAATTTTAACGTTAAGAATGTTTTTACTTTAAAAGCATTTGAAGCTATATGCCATCTTTGTTACATATAGGTAATCAATTAAGCAAGTCCTAGCGTGTAAGCAGTTTAAGATAGATATAACTTGTACATTTTTTCTTTAAATAAATTAATTAAGCATGGATTTGTTTTACAATAATACTAATCATTTTTCGTCATTTCTCACTTTTAAGTGCGATTCATTGTGCCGATCTCACTTGGATTGCGATTAAATCAGGAAAATGATGATCATAATGATAAATTTTCTTAATAAACGCGAGAATTCCTCAAAGTAACGCCTACTTCTAAAAAAATTTTAAAATATATATTTTTTTAATATTTCATAAAAAATATATATTTTTATATTATTATCATACTTGAAAACAATATAAAGAACGTGAAACCTAGTCTAACATACATATATCTCTATATTTAAGTTTTTTTAACATATACGTTAGCCCGGTATATAAGCTCCAATTGTACTAAATTTCATCAATATTAACGAATTAGCCATAAAAACCTAAATACATACAAAATACGTATATACTTAATATAAAACAAAGACCCCAAAAGCTGTCTGTCTGTACGTAATAGATTTTTCTCAAAATCAACTAAGCCGATTTTTATTCAGTTTTTAGTAAAAGGTAGTAGTACAATTCTCCCGGAAAGTTTTAATTAACGGTAGATTACGGTTTTATTTAAATTTTGTTGAAGAGGTCGCGCAGTTTAAAAAACTCGCCTCGCGTAGTACAAAAGAGATATACTAAAGTAATGTACTAGAGGATTGTAGATCTACAAAAATACTAGAAAAAGTCCGCGACAACATATCTCTATCTCTTATGGTTAACTTACAATAACTACTTTTATATTAATAAATTAAATTCGGGATAATATTTGTCACAATGATTTCCACGAGAACAAAGCCGATATTATAGCTAGTATATAATATCAATATATAAGTTTAATGACCTTAAACTCTCTATTACAGTAAAAGCATTCATAATTAAAACATCAAATACGAGCCAATAAACGTCTTAAGGCGTCGTAAAATCGACGACAATATATCAAGTGTACCGGCTACACTCAACTTGATAAATTTCACCGCTTCATTTAACCATGTCATTAACATTATCGACGCATCAGTATCGAATTACTGAGAACCTGTGGATTTATAGTGATTTGATTCATCTTGAATCAGAGTTAATTAAATATAATTATTATAAAACAAAGTTACTAAAAGCTTTCTGTCTGTAAATAAATAATAAATATATGGGACACTTACACACACGGTCGTCCGTCCCCAAAGTAACTTAATACTTGTGTTATGGGTGACAGATAACTGGTGAATATATACTTATATATTTTTTAAATACAAATGTACACCCAGGCTCAAAGACCAACAAATTCATTTATAGAAAATGTTCGGCCTCGGCGGGAATCGAACCCGCGACCCGAAGAGCTGAAGGCAGCGTCACTACCCACTGCGCCAACGGGCCAGTCAAGTCTGTCAGACCACGTAATAGAATAGACCAACCTCATTTCTTATTGAGGAGTCGTAAAAGTCGATTAAGGCAAGTTGACTCGCCGTGTGGTATCCGGCTGAGTAGAATAGAGCACCTTTTTTACCAAGGTGTCGTAAAAGGTGACTGAGGTAAGTTGACGTCAGGCAGACGGCCGGTCGTAAAATTCCTAGTCAAATCATGTGACAACATATTTATAACTTTATGCCGACCCCACTTAGAGTGGGATAAAGGCAGGAGAATTGTTTTTATGTAAATTATGTTGAGGTCACGCAATTGTAAAAAAAACTCTCCTTTTGCGAGATTTAGTCGCGTGCGCTACGATAACCAACGGAGATATACTAAACTAATGTACCAGAGAATTGTAGATCTTCAAAAATACTACAAAAAAGTCCACGACAGCATGTCTCTATCTCTTACTGTTAACTCACAATAACTACTTTTATGTTCAATATTTCAATTGAAAATATTACGTTATTTATGGGAGAAAAACTTTGTGATACTGATTTCTATGCAGGCATATCTGCTAGGTATAGCTAGTTAAAAAATGAATAAAATAATTCATGTTTAAAAATGTTAATGTTGATTCACAACACTAAATATTCTCATAAGAAAAATGTTAAATTGAATGATTATGCAAATTTTTATTAATAAAATTATATGATATCATATTACTATATACATTCCCACGATTAATATGTTAGGACATATTATTTGGTAGGCCAGAGATAGCCCAGTTTCTCTCAATTTCCTCTACTGAGAGCCTATTTCTTTTTAATAGCTTTATTAAAAAAACGTTTCATAATTAAACATTATGTTGGCATAAAACTTCAATGTAGATTTATAAGAAACAATTTATTTCAGCCGATAATATCACTTTCCGTTAATACTTTCGCCCGCTGAACGTCTGTGGGCGTCAGTATAATAAGTTTAAATGAAAGCTTTTAACTAAATTTCATGTTTCTACTGTTAACCGTTGAAGATTTCCCTAGTCTAGAGCTAATCCTAGCAGCAGGTTTTGCTTATCATAAACATGCATTGTCATCGGAACTGGACCAATATGTAAAATTTCAGCTCAATCGGACACCGGAAAGTAAGTTAAATTTAACTTGCAAGATTCCACCTTTACATACAAACATACACACAGGGCAAGTTAACTAAAAGGTTTTAAAAATCTAATTCCAGAAATATCTGTTTTAATATTCGTTTTTCGATCGATCTGCTGCAGGGTAGGCTTCACGTACGCCGTGTGGTATCATTTCTTACCGAGGTGTCGTAAAAGGCGACTAAGGTAAGTCGACCCACCGTGTGGTATCCGGCTGAGTAGAATAGACCAGGGCTTCTTAAACTTTTTTATATAGCGACCCCCTTCAAGCTTAGGAAATTTTAAACGACCCCCTCCTCCATATAATGAAATATATATTAACCGTAGATGTAGATGTAATATCGCACTATTTTACAATGTAAATAACAGTTTTGCATTGCAAAAAATAGTTATAATAAAACTACAATAGTATTTTGTATGATTTTTATTTGTATTTATATTTGTACGTAGTGTGTATACTAATTTTAAAATTTTATTTATAATTGTTGTAAACTAACCAATCATAAATTTAATAAAATCTTTTTAATTAAATTTAATGAAAAGGGGTAATAAACGAACTTAGGAGGAGAAATATCAATATTTCAATCAAATCTTTGTTAGAAAAGTTCTTTAAAGGACAGCTGCAGCCATGTAGTTGTATCAATAATGATTGAAAGTATCAGATCTTTGCGACGCTTTTTGCTTTCAGTAGACCCCCAGGGGGGTCGCGACCCACAGTTTAAGAAGCCCTGGAATAGACCACGCTATTTCTTACCGAAGTGTCATAAAATACGACAGAGGTAAGTCGACGTCAGGCAGGCGGCCGGTCATAAAAACACAGCCAAATCATGTGACAGCATGTTTATAACATGTTGTGCCGACCCCACTTAGAGTGGGATAAGGGTAGGAAGATGATGATGCTTTTATAGCTTCACGTGATGGAGTAAACGGTCACTTTTTATAAACACACAGACCGTAAGCTTTGTTACTCGTAAGTGAAAGTAAAATGAAAACAGCTTGTAAATTTTTATTGACAAGCTACATGGTAAGATTTTTATATTGGATTTAAAGTCATTACTTTAAGTAATATGACTAGTACCATTAATGTCGAGGTATTTAATGAAATAGAGGCATACGAGTTATCACTACGTAGTAAGTAAAGTAAGTAGTAAGTAACGGCCTGTTACTATCCCACTGCTGGGCATAGGCCTCTTCTCTCCGTTTTTGGAGAGAAGGATTGGAGCTAAGACCTACCACGCTGCTCCAATGCGGATTGGTAGGTTACACATATTCCCAGAATTCTCTAGAGATATGCAGGTTTCCTCACGATGTTTTCCTTCACCGAAAAGCGTGTGATAAATTGCAATTATCAATTAGACACATAAGTTTTTACTAGAAAACTCATTGGTGCCTGCCCGGGGTTTGAACCCTAGACATCCTCGAAAGAGGCGGACGGTATTACCGCTGGGCTACCACAGCTTTTATCACTACGTAGTCTAAAACAAAGTCGCTTTCTCCGTCCGTATGTCCTTATGTCCCTATGTATGCTTAAATCTTTTAAACTACGCAACAGAATTAGAGTGATTGAAGAGGAAGGTTTATATGTAATGTTTAATAACAACATACTACTATACTCACATTTTTTTCCGCTTACATCGCAATCGCAGGCCGAATCCTACGAGATCTAACAAAATAATGTACTAAGTATTTGTACACCTTGAAAAGGTCTACAGAAAACAGCGGTTGCGATGGCATATGTCTATCTCTTATGGATAACCTACAATAGCATTTATTTGTCATTTACTTTTTACGAATAATAAAGCCTTATTTTCGAAGCAATTTTAAACTCGTCTTTAAACCGTTTTATCGTTGTTAATCCGTCTTTCTTACCGAGATTTCGTAAAATACGACTAAGGTAAACTACTGACGATAATACGGCAGGCAGGTGGTCGCTTGTAAAAACGCAGCAAAATCATTTGACAACATGTTTATAACATGTTGTGCCGACTTCTCTTAGAGTGGGATGATAGCAGGAAGATGATAATGGTCAATAATTTTCAGAGCATATTTTCCCTTAAACTCTTATTCGATTTCATCTCAACTAGAAACTATTGAAGATCAGTGACGCACTCAAACAATTTTATAGGCACCATCAATCTAAATACCATTCTATGATTACCGGCCTGGAACCGGTAGCGCGGGTTCAACTCCCGGATGAAGTTCCCTTATCTCGCGTATATCGCGGAATGTAAGGGAACTCGTTACATCTAACAAGTCCAAGTAGGAAACAGGAGTATTATGTAAGTATTAGATAAAAATAGCTACTATTAATCATAATAGTAGTTTTCTATAAATATCTGAACTTTGTTATCGGTGACAAAGCTTTTTTGTATCCACCAAAACTAAGTAAAATGGGAAACTTGCAAACGCCCCAAGGTCACTAGAAAATATAAGCGATGATGAAGTAAAAAGGCGACTAATGTAAGTCGACCCGCTGTGTGGTATCCGGCTAAGTAGAATAGACCAACCTCGTTTCTTACCGAGGTGTCGTAAAAGGCGACCAAGGTAAGTTGACCCATCGTGTTGTATCCGGTTAAATAGAATAGAACCCATAAATTCATACGTAAGTACTTAAAAAAACTTTCAGCATCTTTCATTGATCTGAGGATAAAAGTGCATCTTAAACTGTTGGGTTATAAATAAATATATGGGACACTTATACACACGGTCGTCCGTCCCCAAAGTAAGTAACTTAATACATGTGTTATTGGTGACAGACAACTAGTAAATATATACTTATATAATTTTAAATACATACTTAAATACAAATATACATCCAATTCGAAGAACCAACAAATTTTTGTTAGAAAATGTTGGTATTCGGTGGGAATCGAGCCCATGACCCGCGGAGTTGAAGGCAGGGTCACTACCAACTGCGCCAACGAGCCAGGTTGTACATCAAAGTTTTCACCTAAAGATTTTCTATCTGTGGATATCTCAAGGCTCCCAGCCATTAGTTTGAAGAGAAATCTAGAAATGCAATTTGGAACTTGGCTAATACCTCCGACGTTAGAGGTCAGCGCAAACTTTGACATCCATTACCATCTATAATGGACTTAGCATTAAATTATAAGATTTAAATTATTACAATTGAATAACAATAGATGACCTTTTTTAATGTCATCCTATTCCTGTTTAATTAACAGGATTATTATGCCTATATGTTACCCCGGTGTATAAGGAATAATTGTGCCAAATTTCATCGATTTGGTTCAGCAGATTGGCCGTGAAAACGTAACAGACAGACAGACTTTCGCATTTATAATATTAGTAAATATTTGAACACTTGAAGTAAACAAGGCACTAAGTACCTAAAAATTAAAATTCGAACTAAGTATGCAATTTGGTTCTAAAACCAATTTCATAACCAAATGCATACTTAGTTCGAATTTTAATTTTTAGGTACTTAGTGCCTTATTTACTTCAAGTGTTCACTTGTTGATACCAAATATCTAAAGGGATATATGGCTTCTGTCTATTACTAAATATCTTCTTTTGATCATATTTAGAATTAACTTGTTTATTTTTCCTATTTTCATAGCATTATGTCATCTGGAATCATGCTATGGGGTACAGCGGCTGATATTCACAGGGTTATTGTTTTGCAAAAAAGAGCTATACGTGGTATTTATAATATGAAACCTCGTGATTCTCTTAGGGAAAAGTTCAAAGAAATTGGCGTTATGACTGTAGCTTCACAATACATCTACAGTAATATACTATTTGTACGTAAAATATTCACTTGTATAGTAAAAATAGTGATAGGTATGACAGACATATAAGAAACAGACATAAACTAATGACGCCTAGATTACGCCTCCAAAAGGTCCGAAAATCATTTGTCGGTCTCGGTACACGTTTTTGTAACAATATTCCTCAACATTATCTAGACTTGCCTTTACACAAGTTTAGAAATTATCTCAAAACGATGTTGCTACATAAAGCTTACTATACTATTGAGGATTATTTGAGTGATAGCATATCTTAACTGCAGTCAGCTACGCATCCAGCTGCAACGATTATCTTGTAATCATCAAATTGTAATAATTTTTTAAAAGATTAGCCGCCGAGTTTCTTGCTGATTCTTCTCGGTAGGAGCAAACTTCCGATTCAGTGGTGGCTTCTTTAAAACATTTGACGATTCAAAAGTACTGTAAACAGTCCACTTGAATAAAGAATATTTGGAATTTGAATTTGAATTAATCCAATTACTTCTGATTCTACCGATTGATTAAATTTGCTCAAAGCAAAATGTTCAAACACTTTTCCCACACATACTTTTACATCTTATACTGTATTCTCAGAGATTCCTAAAGGCTATTCAAGATATATACAGAAAGAATGAGGAACTAAGCGCTTCGTACGTGAGGTGTCAAATTACATATGCGTACCTACTGGGTACGTTGCAATGGATTGAATTTGAGATGAACACCTGTATGATACGCCACTGCGCTGCCACGTATTTACTGGTTTTTACTTCAGGCACATAGATTAAAAAATATATTATTATTTAAATCCCAAGTCAATCCCCATTCCCCATTGCAATATAAAGACCGTAAGTCTTTTAGGCGAAGAGAAGTTGATAATTCATTTAAGACCGCGTGATTCCCTGCGAGAGAAGTTTCACAGTATATTTTAAGCAATTTAATTTATGTACATAAAAATATAAGGAATTATAAAACGATAGGTGATGTATACAATAGACAAAGCAGGGACCAACATAAGCTTGCGGCTCCTGCTTTGCGCCTTGCAAAAGTACGTAAGTCGTTTGTGGGTTTTGGTACAAGATTCTATAATAAAATTTCGCAATCAATTTCAGCTTTGCCATTACAGCAGTTTAAAAATACTGTTAAAAATAGGCTGATACAGAATGCCTACTATACTTCTTCTTCTTCTTCTTCTTCTTAGCGATGTCCCGAAGACCCGGGGGCCGCTTTCCGAATGCCTACTATACTATTGAAGATTATTTAGAAGATAAGAATGTGTGGATATAGCTCTCTTTGAACCTGTACAAGACAGTAACGACTTAATGTAAATAGTATTAAGAATTATATTTTTAAAAGAGCAACCGCCAAGTTTCTTGCTGGCTCTTCTCGGTGGGAACAGCTTTCCGAACCAGCATAAGAGTTGACGATTCAAAAGCACTTGTTTACAAGTTTATTTGAATAAAGAATATTTTGAATTTTAATTTGAATTTCTTAAAAGGACCAATGTTGGTGATTATTTAAAATTCAAATTCAAAATATTCTTTATTTAAATAGACTTTTTTTAGTACTTTTGAATAGTCAAATGTTTTTAATTAAGAATCTATCACTGATTCGGTTTGCTCCTAACGAGAAGAACCAACAAGAAACTCGGCTGATAATGTTTTCACCAAAATTAACTACAATTGAATTGATGGTTACAAGTCAATCGTTGCAACTTAGTGCGTAGCTCACTGAAGTTAAGATATACTACTATCACTCAAATAATCCTCAATTACATAGTAAGCTTTCATCGGTTTATTATAATTTCAAACTTGTGTAAAGCAATTGTATTATTATAATATAGTATGTGTGTATTATATTGTAGCAATTTATTGCGAATATACCGGCGTGACTCTTATCATAGATAACCAACACAAAGATTATATGTTTATAATTATAAACATATAAAAAAGCTGTGATGGCCTAGCGGTGCGACCGTGTGAATCTCTAGAGACGATCATGGGTTCAAACCCGGGCAGACACCAATGAGTTTTTCTATTAAAACTTATGTGTCTAATTGGTAATTGCAATTTATCACACGCTTTTCGGTGAAGGAAAACATCGTGAGGAAACCTGCATATCTCTAGAGAATTCTGGAGATATGTGTAACCTACCAATCCGCATTGGAGCAGCGTGGTAGGTCTTAGCTCCAACCCTTCTCTCCAAAAATGGAGAGAGGAGGCCTATGCCCAGCAGTGGGATAGTAACAGGCCGTTACTTACTTTTTTACTTAAAAAATTTTGGAGGCATCATAGAGAATCACTCTAGTAACATGAACTGTTATTTGTGGTCTTTTCTCTATAACCAGAACGTGAATAGACATCTTCTAGGAAAGCGCTATCTTAGGCTGCATCATCGCTTACCATCAGGCATGATTGCAGTCAAGCGCTCACCTATTATACAACTAATAAAAAAAGAAACAGAATCATTGAACTCGCAACCACCAGCATAATAAGGAACCCCACAAGACGTTCCTCAAATAACCACAAAGTCGGCTAAACACTAGCCAAGAGCGTATTCATTAACTTAAACACTAGAACAGCCGTTACAGTTTTATTATTGTTATTAATTAACTTTATGAGCACTAATTCGAGCCTTCGTTTCAGGTCGGCACACATTCTAACTCTCACTGGCGGGCCACTAACACACTCGACCGTCGTGTACAGTGGCCATGCGATGGTAACAATGGAAAACAATGCACGTGGGTTCATTTACACGGATCGCTATTCATGCGGACTAAGACACTATTTGGAGACTATTCCGTCATTACGACCTGAACTTAGAAATAAAATCATCATCCTCCTGCCCTAATCCCACTCTAAGTGGGGTCGGCACAACAATCTCATTTCTTACCGAAGTACACTATATAATATGTATACATATTTTATTTAATGCCGTGTTGTATCCGGCTATGTAGACTACCCTCATTTCTTACCGAGGTGTCGTAAAATACGACTAAGGTAAGTTAACATCAGGCCGACGGCCGATCGTAAAATACGTAGCCAAATCATGTGACAACATGTCATAAACACGTGGGATGGGCAGGAAGATGATGATATAGACAGAGAGCATTTGAGGACTTAGTTTTTAAATACACAATTGGGCAATAGATTTTGACCTCGACAATTAATCACGAACACCAAAGATGTGTTGTCGCCAATGATTTCCGCTTTGTATTTTATAGCAATACAGTCATGAAACAAGAGTATCACGCCCTTTTTGAATAAAATGGTGGCACCACTGTGCCGTTGTTGTTTCCGGTGAAGTCTTCCTATTTGTAAAACGTTTCAGTGACATTCATCCTGTGTTCAAGAGAAGTGTATCTCGGACCGGGAATTGTGGTATTCCTATTTTATCGTATTATTGTAGAAAGTTTGCGCTAACAGATGTTTCCACGTGTGCGCGTTTTTTACTTAGGAATTCTAAGCGTTTTATTTTATACGCAATCTCGTGCCCGTAATGGTAATAACGTTTGCAATGGTAGATTTTAAATTTTCGCGATTCATACTAATTATTATATACGAGTAAACAAACGCGTCTTTGGAGGAGGCTTTTACTCGAAAGGGGTCCTTACATAAAACTGATCCATAAGACTGAAAATACTTTAAATATTTCCTATAATTTTATTTTTTTGATAATATTTTTCTATTTTAATTTTGACTTTTTTAAATATTGACTTTTAAATTATTTATAGATTTTGACATATACTTATTAGTTATAACGTTGACATATAAATATAATTTAGATTAGAATCGCGACATAATTAAATTTGATATTATAATGTAATTTTTAGAAAAATATTGTTTTTTTTACTTTTAATAAATTGTTTTTGTATATATGTATGGACTAAATAAAGCTTTACTATTATTAGTATTATAAACAAATGCCAAATGACCCGTTTGTTTATATAATAATAAGATTATGTTATATCATGGGTTAAACAAAGCCATTGTCACCCCACTTACAGAGGAAGCAATCTTCGCTATGCCGCCTTTGGATTCGTTGCATTTTGCATGAGCATTAGATATCGAGTGCTCTATTATTCTGCATTTGTGTTGCCTCAATCGTTTTCTTGTATGATAATGCTATTTGTATTTCATATGGAGTGATCGTGCTTTATACATTTTATATTACCATTGGCTTTTGTGACGTTTCCTAACGATTTATTACTTACGTAAACTTTTGATTTATGTGAGCTTTTAAAGCTAGTATCTGAATGACAGAGTCTTGCTCGTCATCATCGTCATCCTCCTGCCCTTATCCCACTCTAAGTGGAGTCGGTACAGCATGTTATAAACATGCTGTCACATGATTTGGCTGCGTTTTTACGACCGGCTGCCTGCATGACATATTCGTTTTTTACGACACCTCAATAAGAAAGAGGGTGGTCTATTCTACTAAACCGGATACCACACAGGAGTCAACTTTCCTTAGTCGCCTTTTACGACACCTCGGTAAGAAAGAGGGTGGTCTATTCTACTAAACCGGATACCACACGGTGTGTCAACATACCTTAGCCCCCTTTTACGACACCTCGGTAAGAAATGAGGTTGGTCTATTCTACTCAGCCGGATACCACACGACGGGTCGACTTACCTTAGTCGCCTTTTACGACACCTCGGTAAGAAAGAGGGTGGTCTATTCTACTCAGCCAGATACCACACGGTGTGTCAACATACCTTAGTCGCCTTTTACGACACCTCGGTAAGAAATGAGGTTGGTCTATTCTACTCAGCCGGATACCACACGGCGGGTCGACTTACCTTAGTCGTCTTTTACGACACCTCGGTAAGAAATGAGGGTGGTACTATTCTATTTAGCCGGATACCACACGGCGTGTGTGTTTTATTTGTTCTTTAAGTTTTTTCTTTTCTGTGAAGACTTTTTTGGTTTATGTTTTTGTTGACTGGCCCGTTGGCGCAGTGGGTAGTGATCCTGCCTTCAGCTCCGCGGGTCGCGGGTTCGATTCCCGCCGAGGGCCAACATTTTCTATAAAAAGAATTTGTTGGCCTTTGAGCCTGGGTGTATATTTGTATTTAAGTATGTATTTAAAAATATATAAGTATATATTCACCAGTTTTCTGTCACCCATAACACAAGTATTAAGTTACTTACTTTGGGGACGGACGACCGTGTGTGTAAGTGTCCTATATATATATTTTTTTTTATTTTTTTTATTTTTTATTTTTTTTTTCTCTTATCATTATGTATTGTATAACTGTTTGTCTTCTTAATAAATAAATAAACAAATATATGCCTTTGTTTAAGCCGACGCCGCATAATTTAATATATAATTAATTGCGAAATATACTCACTGATATTTATTTGTAACACATTACAGAAATATGCATAATTCATTCAAACATGCGGGCGTTTTGTTACACATAACGCCGTACTAATTATAAACGCTGTTTTAGCCTTATATGCACTAATTCACTGTCTAATATTAATCCATAATTTTTTCGTCGTCGTCCCTCCCCAAAGAAAGTAATTTTAATGCTTATGTTATGGTAGACAGAATACTGGTAACTATATATACTTATATATTTTTTAAATACATACTCATTTGTATTTAACAAATATACACCCAGGCTAAAAGACCAACAAATTCATTTATACAAAAATGTGGGCCCTCGTCGGGAATCAAACCCGCGACCCGTGGAGCCGAAGGCAGGGTCACTACCCACTGCGCCAACGGGTCAGTCATACTTATATTAAGAATGCGAAAATCTGTTTGTCAGTCTCTCTGCCTGTGTATCTGTCTGACTGTTACGCATTCACGACTAGAGAAATATTGATAAAATTTCGCACAATTAAATCTTATACTTAAAAAGCTAATTTTATTTAGAAAAAATATAAAAATTTAGAAAAAATATTGAGGTTACATTTAATACGTAGCTCGAATATGAAATCCGGCAAATTTCATGTTCGTTCTCGGCAGGAATCAAACCCGCGGCCCCGTAGCTGAAGGCAAGGTCACTAGCACCCGCCAACGGGTCAGTCAAATATCAAACAAGAAAATCAAATATCGACCACCTATCTAACAATATTCGCCATTGCCATCACTTTTATTTGTTTATTATTATATAAATATACTAGCAATCGCCAGCGGCTCCGCCCGCGTTGATAGATTAGAACCGTAATATAGTCTTTTTATAACCATAAAGACGGTTAAAGTGTGTTAACCCTAAAAGCTAGACATGTCCTGTCGCGGACCTTTATTTTTGAACTTTTAGAGGGGAACAATTTTTTTATACATGATTTTTGAATAACTATCACTGTTTACACAGCGCACGCAATGAAAGCTTTACATTTCGCCGTTTTCGTACTATTTTTTATTGCTGCTATATATATATATATATATATATATATATATATATATATATATATATATATATATATATATATATATATATATATATATATATATATATATATATATATATATATATGCCAATAGCCTTCCTCGATAAATGGACTATCTTACACTGAAATAATCTTTCAAATCGGTTCAGTAGTTCCAAAGATTAGCGCGTTCAAATAATCAAACAAACAAACTCTTCAGCTTTATATATTAGTATAGATAGGAGAATTACACAATGAGTAAGTCTACCTAGTAAATATATACATATTTAATTTTAAATACAAACCTTAAATATATAATAATAAATTGTTGGCCCTAGGCGGAAATCGAACCCGCTAAAGGCTCGGTCACTGTCACCCACGCCAACCATTCCATTTACTGATTTTTTGTTAATTTATTTCGTAAATTCATAAAATTCATCAAATCGCAAGAAAGAAATAGCACGAGCGGTATCAGTGTTAAGTAACGGCCTGTTACTATCCCACTGCTGGGCATAGGCCTCCTATCTCTGTTTTTAAAAGAGAAGGATTGGAGCTAAGACCTACCACGCTGCTCAAATGTAAAGTCACGGTAGCTCATTTGGGGAACGGGCGGTCTAGAGAGGTGAAAATACCTACGTTCGAGCCCCACCTCCACTTCAATTTTGACGATGAATTTTTTCAATTTTTTATATCTTTAAAAAAGTATTTACCAAGGCTCGATCGCCCAAGTACTTTTTTTTAATGATCAAAACATAAATAATGGCAAGCGTAAACTCGGCTGCATTTCTCCGCTCCGCCGATTCCATGCACTCTTTCATATGACGAGAGTCGACTGATTTCTAAATAATTTAAATACTCGCACGAGATCTCTAATTAAAGCCATTCGGAATTAGGTTTGTGTCGCGTGACGATTTGTCTTGCTTTTCATATCAATTTTTGTTTTAATTTTAGTGGACAAGTAACCTAATAAACGATAGCAAGTAAAACTGACAGAAGCCGTTAATTAAGTTTCTTATTTGTTTGTTGAACACGCAATTGACGCAAACTTGATTTTATTAACGTTTACTTACAATGAAATAATAAACAAATCACTTCTTACGCTATTCAATAATTCAACAGCTTAAATATTTTATTTTAAATAATATTAAAACTATAATAAATATTCTTATACAAAAATACTATTTCCTAATATTTATTATTATTATATTTAGTTTTCACTGTTACTAATGTGTTCAATAAAAGTGTTCATTCATTCACTAATTCATTCATTCATTCAAAAAATAAAGAGACTCTTTAAACTTCCATAAACTCCTAAATACAACATTCTGATTCCTTTTTATTGTAAGAACAAGAACTAAGTTCATAAAGATATAATATAGTTATAATATAAATTCAAATATAGAATACATTACTATCATCAAATAAATAAGGGTTACTAGACAAATAAACAAAAACACCTAAATTTTGACTACATAACCTCACTCTTTTCTGAACGAACAACGTTTTAGAATATATTTTGACTAGTACTAAAATAGTAGATCTACCGAAAGTCAATCAAAAAAGTTCTGAGATTCGATAGATTTTTAGCTTTGAACCTTGGGGATGAATTTCATCTAAATGTATAAAGGAATAATGATAAATATAAGGTTTCAATGAGTTTATGTCAAAATTAGTTATTTATAAAGTACATTAAGTTTCGTCTTGAAATTTGAATCACATTTTTTAAAGTCGTGCATAAGTGTATGTAACTTAATAAATATTTAATTTGTTTTCTGTATTTATTTTGATTGTGTTAATAGAATTTATAAAAGTTGGTAGAATGTGATATTTCGTAGTTTTTTTGCTAATAACAAATTGTTTTCATCAATAGACTAATGCGGATCTGAAATAATCTTTTACAGTTGCCGGTCAAGTTAAACCGCTGTATACTCATTAGTTGTCGCCATTTTAATGAACAAAAAGCACAATCACTTACGATTTCAATGGCACAATAACGGAATCCGATCAACACACAAAACCATGTCACTATCACTGTACACTGACACGAGGCACGTGCGAAGCGAACCGGTGCGCGGGCGCAACTGAGAAATTGTGAATACACAGCGAGTGATTGCAATTTTTCTGACGCGAAGAAAATGGGTGCTATCTTCCGTACCATAAACAATAGTTTTAAGGTGAGTACACATTTGTGATGTACTAATCCACTTCCTTTTCCCTATTTTAGACGGTGAATATAAGTACCGTACAAACGTCTCTTTAGATTTCTAATATATTTTATGATACTTGAATCCAACGGCTTACATTTTACGTAAGTATTCTGTATGTTATCGGCTTAAGGTGAGTTTAGGATCTTAAACCCCTGAATACTCAACGTTGGATCTAACTTCAGTTCTTTGAACTGAACTCTTTTGCACCCATATTTTATATTTGAAATCATTTTGCCATTATACCATTTTACCTTATATTTTAAACCATTAGAAAGTAGTTTTTAACCGTCAAATTTGATAAATACTAATCGTTTAGCTTGAGGTTAGGTTATCCCAAAAATATATCGAGTCCAGAAAAAATATGGCGTATGAAACATATACTGTGTGCCATACACAGTATATGTTTCACGTTCAGAGTTTTTTATAAGCTGGTATAAAATCATTAGTAGAAATTGATAATATATAAAAGTAATAATTAGAGAGGGAATAAATTTTGTTTTGGAGGGGAAAAATATCAGAGAGCTAAATAATGTTTACAGAACAAACTACAGATAATTTAAGTTTATTGTATTAAGTACCTGAATCATCATTTATTTATAAATTAGCTGCGTTGATAAGAGGCTCCCAATAATATTTTTTTCTTACAAAAACCGGAACTTGGAAAACAAAGGGGAAAAATGTCATTTAAGGTGTCTGGACTCGAACTAAGGTATTGTAATTTAAGGACTACCTAAATACCTAACTAAGCTATTATAACTTTACAAATGACAGCGAAATTAACCTTTCTATTTTATTAATATTGTATCAGTTTTTCATTGCCTGAAAACATGGATATAATGACATTTTTTCAACAAAACTTAGCTAAATCGATTTATTACCCCCAAACCTTCTACATATTAAATTTCATGAAATTCGTTGAAGCTGTTTTATACAGATTAACACCTTCAAATAGCACGTCGATTAAGTCATCCCAAAACCCGCTATAACGTGTTTTCGATAGAAATCATTATTTCCTTTCCGGTGATTTCTGAACCTGAATCTAACGAAGTCCAATCGCCTTAACTTTTACCATCACAAAAAGCGAGTTTCGCTTCAATTATTTGATTTCCGCCAATAATAAGATAACTATCGTGCAGTTAACCAAGCTTTTACTTTTATAACAACAATCTTTGATCTTCTTTACGTTTTTTGAAATATTTTATTGCACTATTGAAGATATAAAAGTACATAAGGCGTAGTTAATACTAAAATAAACGTTCTCTGCCAGTCAACCTTAAGGTCAAACAGAAAAATTAAATAAGTGCAGTAAACAAACAAACAAAAGAAAAAAAAATAACAGGTCTCTTTTATGAAAAAATAAAAACGGTTTTTTTACATAAATAGGTCTTTTTCTTCAATAAAGAAAAAAGGATTTTTTTAGTATATTAGTTTTAGCAGCGACTACGCTCACCTGGAAATCGCTGTCACAAAGTTTTCCGTCTTTATATTTCTGTCACTTTAATTTAAAGATTCCTAAAGAATTGCACTCTTTTAATGAAAACCTTACAAAAATTTAGTAGATTTTTGGGAATATCGATGACTTACAAGCTTTTGAAAACTTTTCATCTATTTACTTTACCAAAATTAATTAAAAGACTAACTATTCCAATGGTTAAATTTATATAAACTTTTTCTTTTTCTTTATATTACCCGTATTCTCTTTCTTCAATTTTTATCCTTTTCCTTCTGTTACTCAAAGGTTAACTGGAAGAGATCCCTTTTAGGGATAAGTCTGTGTTTATACATATGCTTTTTTACTTTTTCTTTATCTTTTCTAACTATATGTATAAAAATAAATAAATAAAACGTTTGTTATATTATAGATTTACGACAGAATAGCATTCATAATGTAACAGACAGATGACTTCCGTAATTTATTTATTTATTTTATTAGGTCCACCTACAGAGTATACTTTTTTATTAACTTAATTATTAATATACATTTTAAAAGTCTAATGCTACCCTATTTATAAGTGGACACAGCATGCTCAGAAATACAGTACATTATGATCATTATAAAATTGTCAACATATTAGAATATCAAGTCAAAAAATATATAAGAATATGTCATTACATTAGTCAGAGATATATGTCAAAATGGAAAGTAATAATGATAAATAACAATAATAATTAGACTACAATAGTAATAAAAATAAACATAATATATTTAAAAAATTATATTATATATCTTCCTGTCCTTATCCCACTCTAAGTGGGGTCGGCACAACATGTTTTTCTCTTCCATTCTGTCCTATCATTCGTCAACTCTGGCGCCACTACTTTTATATACATATCATACTTCACACAATCCAACCATCTCTTTTTAGGCCTCCCTCTAGGCACATATCCATCCACATTCAAATTCAAATTATATTATTAGTATTAATAAGTCTTCACTTTACGTGATGGTGGAATATTTCTACCGTTGCAAAATCATGTCTGCTCATTGACCGAATCCAGAGCAATACGCATCTTAGAAAGCGATTGCGGAAGCTTGACACAATAATACACGTTACTGACGGACGTCTAACGTCTTATGAGGCCCTAGGACAGGTGTCATCAACCTTTTAAGACCATGCCATAAGTGACAATTTACAAAAATATTTAATTGTCTATAAGGTAAGGGCACTAGTAATTGACCGTTTTGTACGAAATTTTAAATAATAAGCGTTTTGTTTGTTATAGCTATTAAAAAATAAATTTGTAATTACCTGTTGCCATCTATTAACACCTGCCCAAAACCTCAACCATAAATATATATATATATATATATATATATATATATATATATATATATATATATATATATATTTATTTATTTATTTATTTATTTATTTATTTTTTCCTGAAATTCAGCTTGTAGGGGGTTTTGGGGGAGAAAAATCGATCTATCGACCTAGCTAGTTTTTATATAAAAAAACCGTTTTAAACCTGTTTTTGGGCATTAAAAAATACTAAAATTTATATTAAATATAAAAAACTATTTTTGCCGTAAAGTGTCTAGCCAGCGTAGCTTATTCGGCGAACGGGCGAACGGCGGAGAAATGAAAATACCTATGATCAAGCCCCACCTACCTAATTATTTTTTCCTTTTTTTTTAAAGTTTTTTTTATTATTGTAAAAGATTACCGAGAAAGGCTCAGTCAACCAGGCACTAGTGTATTATCTATCCTATATTCAAAACATAAAAGATTTGTGATTTTCGATTTTTAAATTTAATGTTCGTAATATGTCAAGTGAATGGCCAAATCGATAAAGGTTACCTTCATTAAAGATCGATTCAAGCCGTCAATTCAAAAACGACGTCATTGTGCGTGCGGAATAAGTGAAAGTGTTCCGAGTGATTAGTGCATCTCGATCGCGTCAAATTCACTTGTCAATGACACAGCGGTACAGTTGAACACCGATTTGTATCGCCAAAAGACAAATTATAGAATGAATTGAAACGATTTCTATCGTACTTTTTTTAACGAGCAGAGAAAGCGTTGTTGAAAAACTACTGAAAACTTGACATTTGAAGATAGAACAGCGCTTGGATGATTGATAAATTTTTGACTTTGTGAGGAAACCGTTGATTGGCCTGTTGGCGCAGATTGCAGTGACTCCTTCTTTAGCTTTGTGGGTCAAGGGGTCGATTCCTACCAATTCGAATTATGAAATACATATAAAGATGTGCCTTCTTTCATTTTTATATTCAAATATAAATAGATTAGTAAAGAGTATAAGATGGCGTACAACGATGTTTTAAAAGAAAACTATTACTTAATATGAAATTTGTAAAATTCTTTGAACATAAACGTAAAATTAACGATGAACGTAAAATACCTAGCCGAATTATGTGACAACATGTTTGAACATGTTGCGCCGACCCCACCTAGTGTGGAATAAGGGTAGGAGGATGATGATTTGAAGTGCAAACAAATAAAAAGTAAAAGTGTCCAGTATTCCACTATTGGGAAAAGGCCTCCTGTTTCATTTGAAAGTAAGTGCGGCGGATTGTTAGTACATCCCTGAAATTCTTTAGGAGTACGCAGATTTGATTATGTGATCAATATACAAGAAGCCCTATATAGAAACTTGGCTGATAGAAAGTGAAAACTTACACGAAACGGGCTTTGAAGTTATCTATATGCATCCGTTCACTTCGCTTTTCCAAACACCTAATTAACATGTTCGTAAAAGACAAAGGTAAGAAGGAAATTTAATGTTTTTATATGGCTATATGTATAAGCTGGCGCTATTAATTGTGCCAACAGATTAGCCGCGAATGTGTGACAGACAGACTTTCACATTAATAATATGTGTAGGTATGGTTATATAATATGAATGACATTCACTTATCCACCAAGCTCTTAAAGTAAATATGTCTAAATAACATTTTAATCTGGTAAATGTGTGTACTGCCTAATGTTTCATTTTAGACGTGTGGCCGCAATTACACCGTCATTGAATATTGATTTATTATATTCTGAAGACTTAAATATATTGTGAAACAATTTCTAGACTAGTCACTGTTTAACAAATTACGTTACTGTATTAAAAAAGAAAGAAAGGATCGGTGACGTGTGGGGCTCGAACCCAGGAATTTTCATCTCTCAAGTGAGGTGCAAACTCTCTAAATTCAACAAAACCGCTACCTCAGGATGATAGTATGAGCGCAGAGGTACGTCCGCAACGATGTTATTCACCGGGATACTAGAACACCGACAGTGGAGGAGTATGTCCGCAAACTGGCGAGCACAATGTTCACATGTGCGGACAACAGCGTGTGCGCCCACCTCCACGGTATAGCACTGTCAGAACTTAGACCGACGAAAGGACGATCTCTACCCAGAGAACTCCTATCATCCTCCCCGGAGAGAGAAGAGGCGTGTGGGGCTCGAACCCGGGTATTTTCACATATTTAATCCGCCCGTTTACCATTGCGCTATTACAACTTGACAAATGACAGCAAATTTAAGCTTTACAATCTATTATTTAATAATAACTGAACTGACCGAACACTGGGCACTGAACAAACTGCTATAATTAGCAGTTTGTTCAGTGCCTAAAAATAGTGATAAAACAACATTTTTTTTTAACCCAGCTAGATTGATTTTCCCCCAAAACGTACATCAGAATTTCATATTCATATTTCATAATTACATGCTATCATTGAACAAAATATGAACTTACTTTTACTGCAATAGGAGGCCGACAAATCTCGTGAGAAACTTGCAATATATCTGACAAAACAGCGTTAATATACCGATATAATCCAAAATTTGACAGTTACATAGACGAAGAGCGAAAGTGATTGATGACTGCCGTCATTCTAAAGACACCTTATTTGGTGTTACTTCCTATGGAATAAAGGTTTTTTACTGTATTAACTGTTTTTAACTTTAAATTTGATGCTAACTGAAAACACAATCGATTATGAAAGCACGTTGAAGCTGTGTTAACCGAACGGTGTAACCATGTCACTCTTTTAAGGGGTTGCATCAATGAGTTTTCTGTTAAAAGTTATGTCCCTAATTGGTATTTGCAATATATCACAAGCCGCGAGAAAACCTGCATATCTCTAGAGAACCCTAGGAATATGTGTAATCTACCAATCTGGATCATAGCAGTGTGGGCTAGGCTCCGACCTTTTCCTCCAAAAAAAAGGAGAACGACCTTTGTCCAGCAGGGGATACTAACAGTCTGTTATATGGAAACACGCAAATTTGAACAGGTCAGTTTCCTTTACGGTTTCTAAACAGCATTGTATTACAACACTTTATCATTGGTTACTTATTAATTATGGTTATTAACAAAGTACATATATGAACTAATATGCTATATGTCGTGTGATATCCGGCTGAGTAGAATAGACCAACCTCATTTCTCACCAAGCTTTCGTGAAAGACGACTAGGGGAAGTAGACGTCAGGTAAGCGGCTGGTCATAAAATACCCAGTAAAATCATGTTACAACTTGTTTATAACATGTTGTGCTGACCTCACTGATTGGTATAAGGACAGGAGAATGATGATGATGATTAACTACTATACTATGTTAACTTATTATTATGGTAACAAATTAAAATATAGACGACAATTCGTAACATAAAATGTCTCTCATACTGAGAACATTTTATCAAAATGGCGGCACACCCACTCAGTAAGATCATCAAGTGTTTATTCGATAATGTTTATGATAAATGATACTTAATGATTATTTATTGACGTCGTGTTGTTAATTTCACTTGTCAACGAAAGTTGTTTGACGGCTTGATAGAAATGTCTTTAGAATGGGAACATTTTTTAGCGGTAACAATTTACGTTTAACTACGAATATTGAAATATAGAGCTTGACGGTGAGATAGTAACCCTTATAAAGCCCTAAAACACTATCCTGATAACTTTTACATTTCTAATGATGTGCCTTGCAGTGAAAAAATCGATTACTAAATAATAAATTTTTAAACCATCGATTTAAATAATCGATTTTGCTGTCGATTTTAAATAATCGATTACTAAATAATCGGTTTTAAATTATCGATGTCAATAATCGGTAATTTTTGACGATTTTTTTTACAAAATAATCTATTTTTCTCCCTTAAAGGTTTAATCGGTTCATTCGAATATGTGCTGAATATTTGAGTAATTGCTTTATTAAGATTAAGAAGAATATTTAAGAAGATAAGATTTTCTTCCAGAAACCATATAAAAGTACACAATTTTCATTTTCAAAAATTTAAGTATTTTATTATTCATTTTATTTATTTATTTTACAACAATGCACATGTACAATTATTGTGGCCCCTGGCTCCTAAGCTAGTTTTCACTAGTTTAAGCTAGTTGATGCGAAGCGGGTTTCTTGGTAAGACAAGAGGGTGGTCTATTCTGCTCATCCGAATACCACACGGTATCTGGTATACATATATTTCAACAATAACACGATGTAATAGAAATATCACAAATCCCGTTCTGAGATGGACTTCTCTTGAATGACGAACAAAGACTGACTGTCACTGAAACGCTTTAATCTTTATCAATAGAAAGACTCCACCGGAAACGGCACAGTGCTGCCACCATTTTAATCAAAAAGGGCGCGATACTCTTGTTTCATGACTGTGTTGCTATAAAATACAAAGCGGAAGTCATTGGTGACAACATATGAACACTTGAAGTAAATAAGGCTAAACTAAAAGGCTTTTAGAACCAAATTGCATACTTAGATCGAATTTTAATTTTTAGGTGCTTAGTGCCTTATTTACTTCAAGTGTTCATATATGTTTCAAATAATGTTAAAAATAAACAAGCATGCTACGGTGTATATAACAGCCAACTTTAGGTTTTATTACATTAAGACTATAAAAAATGTAATTGCTAACATCGGTCCGCCATAAATCTGCCAGGTTTATCTCCCGGCAATATTTTCACTGTTCCAATATTTTATGGAGTATTTATATGGCTTTTATGGTCGCCTTCTGGTAAATAACAAACGACATTTAGCGACAGCCTGGAGTGGATTAATTAAGCGACGGTTAAGTTATTAATAAAGGCATTAATCTAAGAATGTTTTATTATAGGTGAGATAGTGGCAAGTGCTTCTACGCCGTATTGATAAAAGTGCTGATAATATTAATTATCTATGAAAAGAAAACTACGTAATGCTAAATTTAGAAGGTACCTAGTTAAAACCCATGCACTACACGTACAGTACCACACTATAAAATAACTACTATCCCTGCTGGGCATAGATCTCCTCTCCCTTTTTTGGAGAGAAAGGTTGGAGCTTACATACACCACGCTGCTCCAAAGCGGATCACCAGAATTCGCATATGCAGATTTCCTAAAGATGTTTTCCTTCACCGAATAGTATGTGATAAATTGCAAATATCAATTAGCCACAAGTTTTCACAAAAAAACTCATTGGTGCCTGACCGGGGTTTGAAACCGTAATCCTCTCAAAAAGACGCACGTGATAACAGCTATCATAAGTTGAACATATAACAATGAATTACAATTACAATGGAGCATATAACAATCATGATTCATCATTCATCATTCTCCTGCCCTTATCCCACTCTAAGTGGGGTCGGTACAATATATTATAACATGTTGTCACATGATTTGGCTAGGTACTTTACGACCGGCCGCCTGCCTCACGTCAACTTATCTAAGCCACCTTTTACGACATCTCGGTAAGAAATGAGGGTGGTTTATTATACTCAGTGGGATAAAACACGGCCAGTTAACTTACCTTAGTCGCATTTTACGACACCTCAGTAAGAAATGAAGGTGGTCTAATCTACTTAGCCGGATACCACATGACTAATATTACTTAATTGAACATATAACAATGTATTTATCAATTCATTTACCCAAACGCCAGTTAAATATACAAGTTATTTCTGCGCTCTGCTGTACTGGAATTGAATTTCAAATGATGTCGCGTGCGATAGTTAACTAAATAAGCTATGGTAATGAAGCCGTATGTTGTTTCCCAACTTTGTAGTTAGAATCTAATGAGAATAAATTATGAATTAATTAATATAGCTGTACCCATGGCTTTGCCGGAGGAAATTAGTGTCAAAAAGTTTTTCCGCGTAAATTTCCGCAGGAATTCTAGGACAAAAAGTGGCCTATAACATGCTCCACAGCCCCCTTTATGTCCCAGTGAAAGTCCCATCAAAATCAGTTTATAAAAGTAAAGTAACGACCTGTTATAATCCCACTGCTGGGCATAGGCCTTTGGAGAGAAGGTTTGGAACTAAGACTACACGTCACACATATCCCCATAATTTTCTAAGTATATTCAGGTTTCTAGCTGTGGTAGCTTATCCGTAACACCGTGCGTGAGAGGTCACGGGTTCAAACCCGGGCAGACACCAATGAGTTTTTCTGTTAAACTTATGTGTCTAATTGATAATTGCAATTTATCACACGCTTTTCGGTGAAGAAAAATATCGTGAGGAAACCTGCATATATGTAGGGAATTCTGGAGATATGTGTAACCTACCAATCCGCATTGGAGCAGCGTGGGAGGTCTTAGCTCGAATCCTTCTCTCCAAAAACGGAGAGAGGAGACCTATTCTCAGCAGTGGGATAGTAACAGGCCGCTACTTACTTCATTTATGTTTCTTCATTTATGTTACTGTATTCAGGTTTCTTCACGATGTTTTCACCGAAAAGCGTGCGGTAAATTGCAATTATCAATTAGACACATAAGTTTTTAACACAAAAGCTCATCAGACCTCTCGAAATGGTGACACAGTTTCACCGCTGGGCTATCACAGCTCTTTGCTCAAAATCAGTTTATTTTCGCAGAATGAATTAAAAAAAATGTAACAAAATCAGTTATCCAGACATTTGTCTTATAAGGTTCAAAGTTAACTAAGTTTCGGATCCATAAGTCTTCACTGGGATTATCTTATCAGCAACTTTCCGCTGCTTATCAGAGTTGGATAACTTCGGGAGTAAAAACCAATACAAATATCACGTATCTCTGGAGCGTAATGAATAACAAGGATTACAGTTATGTTATCCAGTTCGCCGTATGGTATCCGGCTGAATAGAATAGTATCACCCTCATTTCTTACCGAGGTGTCGTAAAAGGCGACTAAGGTAAGTGACCCATCGTGTGGTATCCAGTTGAGTAAAATAAACCACCCTCATTTCTTACCGAGGTGTCGTAAAAGGCGACAAGGTAAGTTGACCCATCGTGTGGTATCCAGTTGAGTAAAATAGAGAACCCTCTTTCTTACCGAGGTGTCATAAAATACGACTAAGGTAAGTTGACGTCAGGCAGCCGGTTGTAAAATACGAAGCCAAATTATGTGATAACATGTTTGTAACATGTTGAGCCGACCCTACTTAGAGTAGGATAAGGGCAGGATGTATACAGTTATGTAATCCAGTGACTAATCTCCTCGCCATATATAATTACGAACCCTCCAAGCACGCGCCGCAGTTGACATGCCTGATCTAATTGCACCGAGCCGTAGATCTAATTGCACCAAGCCGTAGATCTAATTGCACCAAGCCGTGGTTTAATTAACAGTCTCGTGGCATGTCTCATTTTGAAAACCCATATATATTCTTCCCTTTTTATTAATACGTGCAGAGAACGCATTGATCTCTTGGTATCCAGCTCAGTAGAATAGATCCTCATTTCTTACCAAGAAGCCGTAAATGGCGACCAAGCTAAGGCGTTCCACCATGTGGTATCCGGTTGAGTAGAATAGAGCAGCCCCATTTCTTACCGAAGTGTCGTAAAAGGCGACTAAGTTGAGATCAGACTGGAGTCCCATATATTTATGATGATCACACATCTCTGATTATTTATGCAATATTATAGAAGAGAGAATATTATTACCATGATCAAATAACATTAAACGATGATGTTAGAGGAATTCTACTACTCCTTAGAATTTTTTATCGATTTATAGAAGCAGGCGTTACTTTGCGGAACTCCATAGCACAGAAGTCACGATAAAATTACTTTGCTGTAATCCGCGTTTTTGTTAAGACAATTCAAGCAATACTAAGTGTATGAAGCAGGCAACAATCACATACCACATACATGCAGGACAAGCCGCCACGTATCACAAGACGCCGCCAATACCAACACTCCATACAAGCACTACACACACTCACTTCCACAACCTCTACGATCTTTTCGCCCCAAAACCAAAGCATCATCAGGAGGATAGGCTCCACGAACAAAATCGTAATGTAAAGTGTGGTATTTGATTGTTGCCTGCTTCATACACATAGGATTGCATGTATTCTCTTAACAAAAACGCGGATTACAGCAATTTCTTAATTATTTTTGTTATATAATACGAAGAAAAGTAACCTAATTATTAAAGTAGTTGAGACGATTGCCTCTTCAACGATATTTTACATACATCTATTCTTTTATTTATTTACGGGTATTTAAAAAGAAATCCGCGATGTTTATTTATAATATATTCAATTATAAAAAACCTTTGTTGAAGAGAAACAGCGATCATTAATCGCGATATCTCGCTAACGAAACGCGCTCGCGGCGCAATCTGTCTCGCAGATAGCATCAGGCGTTACTATTGTCTAATATCAGATCAGATCTTATTCTCCACAACTTAATAAATGTATGCATATATTTAACAATGTATAACAAAGAAACAGAATATATCCATACCAGGCGTGAATAACTTAATAAGTCCAAAACGCATTCAAATTCAAATTCAAATTCATTTATTTTTTTTCAAAAACAATTTACATGTTACTTAAACTTAACAAGTGATTGGAAGCTCCATTTAAGCAAGTAATGCCTGTGCTTGGAGCCTCCATCCTTCCATAGCTCTATCTATACATGTAATTTTTAACAAAATCAAATTAATAAATAAAATTGTGTGCGTGTCCGTGTGTGTATCCATATGTGTGTGTGTGTGTGTGTGGTGTGGTATGGTGTGTGTGTCTGTGTGTGTGTGTGTGTGCATGCTTATGAGTGCATGTATGATTATATTGAATGAACATGTTATGAGAAAAAAAATATATATATATAATTTTCTGTATACTAATATATTTTCATTTATTTTATTTTTATTTTTCTTTTATTTAATACATAATAATAGGTTTTCGGTCTCATCATAACTTAAGGTTCCTAACCACTTATACAGTTTTTTTTTACAGTGATAATAATTTTCGGAATATATGTCAATTTGTTTATTAATTTTATTATACAAATAAGCTGACCTAGTTTTATACTGTTTAGTAGCGAATGCAGTCGTGACTTTAGAAGCTTGCACTACAGAATAATTTCTTCTTTTTACTAGAATCTCTGGGTTAAACGGCAGTGTTTTATGTATTTTTAATACAATTTGAAAAATATAAAGTTTTCTAACACTTAACACCTTAGATTCCACATAAAGTTGTTTAGTAGGGAATCTCCAACTTTTAAAATACATAATTTTAAGTAAGGCTCGCTGAGCGCGTTCCAACTCCAAAAGCTTGGTTTTTGAACAACCTCCCCATACCGGAATGCAATACAGTAACACGGATTGAACAAGAGAAATATATATCTCATTAAGAAGATTCCTTGTTGTATCCTTGGCTGCCTTAGGTACGACATATCTAAGTGTCTTAAATATCCAACTTAGTTTTCTAACCCTACTGATTACATTATCAAGGTGGGGATACCAAGAGAGATTTTGATCTACACGTACTCCGAGATATGTAGTACTGCTCACCTTGTCAATGACAGCACAGTTGTTACAGATGATATTGTCTCCATTGGCATCACATATATGTATTTTAATATTAAAACTGCAACTAGGTTGTCTGTTGTCATAAATACTGTAACAAATATATTTCGTCTTTGTGGTATTCAGTGTAAGGAGATTATTATTTAGCCACTTTGCAACCCGTCTCAAACCATTCTCTGCAGTATCCCTAACAGCATCCCAAGTTGAATCAGTGAAGACGATTGCAGTGTCATCGGCATACGATAATATTTTAGCATTATTTATTTTCATATTGCAAAGGTCGTTAATATAAATGAGAAACAGCGTGGGACCTAACACACTTCCTTGAGGTATACCGTAAGACACCTCAATATCTTCACTAATATGCTCTCCTATCTTTACCCTCTGCTTTCTTTTAGAAAGGTAGTCCTTGAACAAAAGTAGAGGTACTCCTCGTATCCCATACTTTTCGAGTTTGTGTAAAAGGATGTCATGGGAAACAGTGTCAAAAGCCTTTTTTAAATCCAGAAACACCGATAAACATTTATGTCCTGCATCAAGACCCTTTAAACTTTAAACGCACACTTTTTAGTGCAGCTATAAATAGGTTTACGTTTTATATACGCTTATTTTATTTATTTTATACACCAACGATATATTATAGACACATTAACAATTAATCCCTATATTAAATCTAGTTCCATTACAAGTAGTTTTCATTTCATTTCGTTAGTAGTTTTCGTTCCATTAGAAATAGTTGATTTCTTAGTTATCTTAAGTATCTCGGTAAGAAATGAGGTTGGTCTATTCTACTAAGCCTATCCGGCTTATCCACGGTTATTTATCTACGCTTATCCATACTAATATAGAGGGCAAATGTCTGTCAGTTTCTGTTTATTACGGTTTCGAGGTTAATCAGCTAAAACTGAATTCGTGAAATTTGTTCAAATTGATTTGAACAAATTGTTTATATACCAGACTAGCCATACGGATCAAAAAATCCGTTTTTTGGTGCAAAAAATCTGGAACAGGAAAGGTGAAAAGGAAGGGTATTTTAATACTAAAGTTAATGCAAACGAAGTCGCGCTTACTAAGGATGTGACTTGGAGTATAATAAATAAACAATTTTTATACCTTTAAAAATAATCGATTTTAAAAAATCAATTATTTTCTTACGAAATAATCGTTTTTTTCTGACTATTTCAAAAGGTGTTTTTTTTTAATGTTAATAATTAATTTCAATAAAGGCTAATTAAATTAGTCAACTACCAAGAATAAATATCAGATTCGCTGTTTGTGAAATTGGATTAAAATGAATAGTTTGGCTAAATTGGTTTCATCCAACAATGCATATCTAATCTTAAGAAACAAGAAAAAGAGTAAAAAAGAAAAAGGGATAACCAAAATAATCGATTTTTTTTAATCGACTTTTGATGAAAAATAATCGATTATTAAAAATCGATTATTTTGAAAAAATAATCGGTTATTTTAAAAATAGATTGTTTTTTCACATCGCTAGCGCTTACCAGTATACAAGAATTATAAAACAAATAGTAGAGGTACACACGCAATGCGTTTTCGAGTACGACCGTCACGCGGTCAAAGCTTGCCGATGCTTTAATTGCTCTAATCACAATCACTATCTAGATCCCTCCTCGCTAGTTAACGCAAGGCGAGATACGATCGAGATTTATTTAATAACGCGACCGTGGTACCGCCGCGTGATGACTCTTAGAATCGTGTAAATCGAGACAATTTAGATATAATTACTATAATCTATTAAAACAGTTATCTTTGGACACCTTTCTCTATAAGATAAACATTAGAAAAATTATACTTTTCAATAAATCTATTTAAAATTTTATTTTGTCCGTGGCAATCAAATCATCATTTATGTTGTTTTTACATCATGTCCTATATAATTCAGTCCATACTAATCCTCCTGCCCTTATCCCACTCTTGAGGGGGTCGGTACAACATGTTGTCACATGATTTGGATAGGTACAACCGGCCGCCTGCCTGACGTCAACTTACCTAAGTCGCCGTTTACAACACCTCAGTAAGAAAGAGGGTGGTCTATTGTACTTAACCGGATACCAAACGGCGGCTCAACTTACATACCTTAGTCGCCTTTTACGACACCTCGGTAAGAAAGAGGATTGTCTATTCTATTCAGCCGGATAGCACACGGCGGGTATATAATTCAGTCCAAATAAGAAAATTTCTACAAATATTTATTTTGATAGATCTACAACATAGTAATGACTAAATGTAAGAGGTCATAAGAATTATGTTTTGAAAAGAGCAACCGCCCACAAAAGTAATGAAAATATTATTTTGCTATAATCCGCGATAAATTTTTAAGAATTTTTTTTTATCGCGGATTATAGCAAAATAATATTTTCATTACTTTTGTATTATGGCCCTCCGCAAAGTAACGCCTAATTCTATAAATTAGCAACCGCCTGGTTTTTTGCTCTTCTCGGTAGAACAGCTTTCCGAACCAGCAATAGAGTTGTCGATTCAAAATCACTTGTTTACAAGTTTACAGTCGATTTCAATTCTCAAAGAAAAAAAGTTATATTACCAGCAAATCACAAAATTCGTATAGACAAAGTCATAGAGTTTCTCTTACACAATTAAATATCATAGACAAGATAAGAATCTCTTAATAGCACAATTTCCGCATTACGGAACTTCCACAATGAATTTTATCAAAATGTTATAATTCTACTTTCACCTAAAAAGCAAGAAGAAAGCGTAATTTTAAATTAACTATGTGTAACAATATAATAGATACAGATTTTATACCTACATTGTTTTCTCTAAACACAATCTTAGGAATCATATATACGGCCTAATAACTTGGATTATTTCTTGCGTGAAACTATGTTTATTTACAATAAACATAATTAAAAAAAACCACGCCTTTATAGCTGTGGTAGCCCAGCGGTATCACCGTGCGCCTCTTTCGAGAAGGTCTAGGGTTCAAACCCCGGGCAGGCACCAAAGAGTTTTCTAGTAAAACTTATGTGTCTAATTGATAATTGCAATTTATCACACGCTTTTCGGTGAAGGAAAACATCGTGAGGAAACCCACATATCCCTAGAGAATTCTGGGGATATGTGTAACCTACCAATCCGCATTGGAGCAGCGTGGTAGGTCTTAGCTCCAATCCTTCTCTCCAAAAAAAAAAAAAAAAAGGAGAGAAGAGGCCTATGCCCAGCAGTCGGATAGTAACAGGCCGTTACTTACTTACTTACGCCTTTATAGCACAACAACTAAAGAGAAATCAAATCAAAATATCTTTATTCAAATAAGCTCTTACAAGCACTTTTGAATCGTCAAGGATCAATATGATTAATGAAGCTACAACTGGTTCGGAATGTTGCTCTTACCGAGAAGAAACTCGGCGGTCAATCTTTCAAACATTTTCAATTTTACATTATTAAACCGCAGTCTTGTATGAAGCTGAAAGGATTTTCAAATCCAGGCTTTTTTTATCATCCAAATAATCTTCAATTTTGTAATATGCTTTACGTATAAGCATATCTCTTATACTTTAATTTTAACCTTTCTGTAGACTGATCTAGTATTGATTGCGGAACTTTATTGTAAAAGCGAATACCGAGATCATCGAATGAGTTGCCTACTCTGCTGAGTCACGACACAGGTATCACAAGCGTGTAAAATAGCCTCTTATATAGTTGAACCACTGTGTGGTATCCGGTTGAGTTGAATAGACCACCCTCTTTCTTACTGAGGTGTCGTAAAATACGACGAAGGTAACTTGAAGTTAGACCATAGAGAATTGACTAATGACACACCCACCAAATGACTGACATAGAGATATTAAACTAAAGTAGGGAATCCAGCTGGTATCCGGCGAATAGAATAACGTACCACCCTCGGAGATCGGAGGTAAATCGATCCGCCGTGTGGTATCCAGTTGAGTAGAATAGACCACCCTCTTCCTTACCGAGGTGTCGTAAAATACGGCTAAGGTAGGTTGAAATGAGGCAGGCGATTGGTCGTAAAATACGAAGCCAAATCATATGACATGTTTATAACTTGTTGTACCGTCCCCACTTAGAGTGGGTTAAGGAAGGAGAACGATGATATTTCATAACAAAAATATCTGCCAAACCATACAGTCATTCAAACTGTGCATATATTGAGTAACTAGCGGCCTACCCTGCTTCGCACGGGTATAAAATATATAGCCTATGTCACTCAGTGAAAAAAATGATTAAAATCGATCCAGTAGTTTTGATTTATTCATTACTGCCCGTGGCCCGCAAGCGTTAAATTTGGATAAAAACAATTCTCTCTCCCTATACCAAGATTTCCTGCTATCTTTGGAATGTCTAAATTCATGTACTACATATTTACATTTTACATTTTTCCCTATATATTTTATGTTTAAAATTAATTACAGAATGTCTTTATATACAACATTCATAGCTTTGTTATCATTAGACAATACAAACATGTTTTCTTTAGAGGTTACTCTTAAAAGAGCGACATTTAGTTGCGCGTCCGATCGCTGCTAAATTCGAAGTGCTATAGGGCGAAGCAAGGCCTCCTCGCGGGATTTTAAATCTGTGATATCTTCGAAAATGTTTATTTAAATTACATGCTGTAAACGGCCATATTGATCTATATTAAATCGACAATGTATTTAACGTACTTAATTGGATAAGAATTAATGCTATATTGTATAAAAATTGCTTCGAAAATAAGGCATTATTTTTCGTATAAAAGTAAATGACAAAAAATGCTATTGTGGGTTATCCATAAGAGATAGACATATACCATCGCGGACTTTTCTGTAGACTTTTTCAATGTGTACCAATACTTAGTACATCATTTTGATAAATCTCGTAGGGTTAAGCCTGCGTTTGCAATGTAAGCGAAAAAAAAGTAATTATTTACGACATCACATAAGAAACCTCCAAAATTACAGTATTTCTCTACTCCATATTGAATATTATTATACATTCCTCTTGAATCACTCTATCTATTAAAAAAACCGCATCAAAATCTGTTGCGTAGTTTTAAAGATTAAAGCAGTCATAGGGATATAGAGACAAACAAAGAATGTGACTTTATTTTATACTATGTAGTGATAATCCATATAGCATGATTCAATATTCACGCGCGATGGCTTATTATTGGCGTATTTCATATATAACTTTGGTGTTTCTATACCGATTTCAATTATTCTTTTTTTATACAATGGTTAATACTATTCACTTTTTTATTTAGGGATGACTGAGAGTGATATAAACGTAGGAGTAGACAAATATAACCAGAAAGCTTCGAACTGCTAAGCTATCGGGAATTACACGTGTTATTGTGAGTCAACTATAAAAGATAGACATATGCTGTCGTGGGATATTTTTTATATAATTTTAAGGAGAACATTTCCGCCATACATGATTTCTGTGTAGCTTTAACCATCAAGGTTGCACACGCGACGAAAGCTTAAAAAATGGAGTAACTTCTCCCGTTTTCCCGACATTTCCCTTCACTGCTCTGCTCCTATTGATTGTAGCGTGATGAAAAGTATACTATAACCAGCCCAGGAGTATGAAAAAAAATTGTACCAAGTTTCGTTAAAATCCGTCGAGTAGTTTTTGTTTCTATAACGGTTATACAGACAGACAGACAGACAGACAGACAAAATTTTTACTGATTGCATTTTTGGCATCAGTATCGAAACCTAATCACCCCCTGATAGTTATTTTGGAAATATATTCCAGTTACAGAATTGACCTCTCTACAGATTTATTATAAGTATAGAAGATAGATATTACATGGCTGTAGTACTAGTGCAGACTATGGGCCTCAGAAGAAAGCTCAGAGTCACTCAGCGGGGATGGAACGGGCTATGCTCGGAGTATCTCTACGTGATCAAATCAGAAATGAGGAGATCCGTAGAAGAACCAGAGTTACCGACATAGCTCATCGTATCGCTAATCTGAAGTGGCAATGGACGGGGCACGTAGTAGGTAGAACTGATGGGCGTTGGGGTCCTGAGGTGCTGGAATGGCGACCTCGCAGTGGAAAGCGCAGCGTTGGTAGACCTCCAACGAGGTGGACTGACGACCTCAAAAAGGTCGCGGGAAGAATTAGTTGACCGAATAATCAAGACGACGAGACATCTAATAGTCATGTCGGATCAGCGCTCATAACTACTTCGACTACCATTCATACACTATTTCCGCTATTAAACAAATACACTAATGTCATTTGACAATATCTCTAGCACTGACTTTCTAGATGGTATCAATAAAAACCTCTACAAATAACTCCTGCTTGACAGTAAGTGAACATTCGCTAGTTAAAGCCTGAGGCGTAGAAATTATAAACGCAATATTTACTTTCAGCTCTCTAGAGTTTGTTGCCAAACATGCTTAGGTATCACCAGGATCTACTATAGCCTTACGATGTGAAGATAAAAGTGGTTTTGAAGAGATAAAAGTAATCAAGGATTCTCAGATATGTACTTACACAAGGCTAAGTAAAGGAAGCAACAATATATGGACGTTAACTGGATATATTATCTACTAGTTTTTACCACAAAGTTTTTATCGCGTTAATCCGAACTCTACGGGAATTCCCCGTAGAGTTCGGATTACGGTTCGGAGAGACGTGCTGGATTTAACACAATACTCACTGAAGGTAGTTAAATAATTTTACCAACACTGAATTTGCACAAGTTTACTAGACGGAAAACTAAATGCCAATGACATACAAAGAGTCGCTGTCTAGCGCCTCCCGCCATGTCCGGTGAAAAGGGGGGAAAAAGGAAGGAGACAGAGATATTTGGGTAGAAAGAGAGGTAAAATACGACGGAAAACCAGGTGTGCCTATCTCCTATATTTAAGCTTCTAATAACGGTCAAGCATTTAATAGAGGCGTTTTACCTGAAATAAAACGCTTATTAATTCTCTACGGGAATTCCTTCCTCAAGAATTGCACTATCTTTTAGTAAAAACCGTACAAAAATTCATTCAACAGATTTTGAGAAAATCGATTACATACAGACAGATTTGACAAACAAGCTTTGGGGGACTTTGTTTAATAATAAGTATAGATATATCGCAAGCTAAGTATTAAAGTGACCTAATTCAAAAAGTTACTTTGTGGCAAATTCCAATAAAGCTTAGCGTAGCGACTACAAAACTTGTGAATGTTAAAGAGACCCATAACTTGGTAGAGCAAGAAAACAATAGTTTTTTTTTAATAAAACATAGCGTGATGATAGATGGCATTGAAATAAGAATCACAATGTCTAATTTTGAATAAGGTCACTTTAATACTAAGCGTGGGATATATATAAAAGAGAAAGTATGTTGTATGTTCGCTAAAGATTCCAACATGGCTTGATCTATTTTAATGGCATTTTCAGATAGTCTTTAGAAAAACCCAGCGGTTAGTTCTGTAGCGTTTGGTGGCGATCGAAGCATTTATTGAACTGGCATTAATAATATTGTTTCGAAACTGTGTGGTATCCGGTTAAGTAGAATAGACCACTCCCTTCCTTATCAAAGTGTCGTAAAATACGACTTAGGTAAGTTGACGTCAGGCAGTTGACGATCGTAAAATACGTAGCCAAATCATTTGACAACAAATTGTTACCGCACGATTAATAGGAGACCAAGGAATGTTTCACATCTAGTGATGTATATTAAATTATAATCAATATTTATATCAAGTGCTATAGCTATGACCTATTGCATCTTTAAATAAGATACTCTTTTGACATATTTATTTAGGTGCCAGCGATTGTGGCGCCATCTTAAAGTTGTTAGAAATGGGAATAGTCAAATGTCATCTCTTTAGTTATTTAATGGGAGCTACCATTCCCAGACCTCCCCACCGAACAAGACATCCATTAGGTCGCCTAGGTGACCTGGGCTTACGGCCCAAATACCGACACCTTTAGGTCACCTAGGTGACCTCGGCCCATGGCCGGAACACATACCGGGCTTAAGTGCCCGCGAGGAGATGCCCGGGTAGAGAGGTCTTCCTCGAGGCCCGCACCCCGTTTACCCCCACCCGGGGAGTAAACGAGAAGACCCTGCTGCTGTTATTTAATACTAAAAATGCGGTAATCACGTGACCAAGCAAAGGAGGGACTTAATAATTGACTATAAAATAGCCAAGCTTGCCATAGCAAGGGAGTCTTGCTGTAAGTTTAACTAGAACGGTTATTATACTGTTACGCTGCTGGATTGTGTCGTCATTGTGCGATTATTAAATACCCACGTGTCTAAGTCATGTTACGACATGTCTGAGGGAGCTCTGTTCCTGAGATTAAACCGAGCTAGTGTTTAGTATTGGACCCTTGCTTTTTCTGCTTCTTTCACAATATTTATAACATGTTGTGGCGACCCCACTTAGAGTGTGATAAGGACAGGAGGATATATGTTGCTTAAAGAAGCAAAATATCCATCTTACTTTATATGCCTATTAATAACCTATACGTCGCGGGAACTACCGCGGGGCGTAGATAGTTACAAATATTACTACTTTCACTAATAAAATATTGTTGTATGATATTTCCCTTATACATTTACGAGTAAGTTAGCCACTAGCCAATGTAAAATAAAGGGAAAATACCTATTTTCGCACAACTAATTGACTGCTATAAACTTCAACACGAGATTTAAGATTACTGGTCATTTATTAGATAAGTTGGAGGCTGTAATCTGGAATCTTTTGCGAAACAATGAAAGTTCAAGTTTCGAATAGCTAATTGGCCGTGATTACAGTCTAATGTCTAGAGATACTGGATAAGCCATACTATTGTATTTTTTCAAAAATATTTTGAATAATCCTTAAATATTTAAAATTATTTTTTAAATTTAAACTATCGTAAGTAGTATTCATAGTTAATGTATAGTATCGGCTATACTCACGTCTTATTCTTTCGGGTTAGCCCGACTAGTTTCGAACCCATCCGGGGCACTTATTCAGGAGTTCCCGCCACGATAACGTCGTGTAAAAAAGCTCATGAATAAGTGCCCCGGATAGGTTCGAAACTAGTCGGACTAACCCGATAGAATAAGTTGTAAGTATAGCCGGTTCTATACATTAAAATTCTTTATTTAAATTTAAACACATTTAAATGTTTATAAATGTAGGTTGTTAACTTTGAATTCTCAAAATGCTGAGTAGACCATCCATTTTGGGACAACACACTATACGCTGACTTGTGAATTTACGGCAAAATAGTGTTTATATATTCAATGTAAAAAAATTTATTTTCCAAAAACAGGGTTAAACGATTTTTTTTTAACCTAGCTACATCAATTTTTCTCCCCTAAAACCTCCTGCATGACAGACAACTATTAATTAAATATACATATATAATAGCCGACCGAGCAAACGTTGTTTGGTCATAATATCTAGGAAATTTCTAGTGTATATTATAAAAAAAATGTTCAAAAGATAAAACAGATGTAAGGAGTAGGTAAGTTAGGAGGGGTATTAAAAACAGATAGAAGCTCATTCTCTGATCTTAAATTTCATAAACATCGACCGAACCGTTTTGGAGGAGTATGGTAACTAACATTGTGACACCAGAATTTTATATCTATACTAATATATAAAGCTGAAAAGTTTGTTTATTTATTTGTTTGTTTGATTGTTTGAACGCGCTAATATCAGGAACTACTAGACCGATTTGAGTGCAAGATAGTCCATTTATCAAGGAAGGCTATAGGCGTTAAATAGGAGAGGAGCAGCAATAAAAAATAGTACGAAAAAGGCTGAATTTAATGCTTTCCTAGTGCGTGCGCTGAGGAAACGGTGATAGTTATTCAAAAATCATATATTACAAAATTGTTCCCCTCTAAAAGTTCTAAATAAAAGTCCGCGACAGCATATATCTAGCTTTTAAGGTTAACCCACTTAAACCATTTTTATAGTTATCAAAAGAGTCGGAGCCGCTGGCGATTGCTAGTATAAGATAATTTTAAATAGATACATACAGACTCGAAGAACAAACAAATTGTATTTATAAAATGATGAGACTAATATAAACCATGTAGAAAAGTAAACGATGCATGTGATATTTTGACAGCACTATCTCATTTAGTATGTAATTTTCTTTATATCCTTGTAGAACGGCTGTAGCCGCGACGCCAACGCGTGTAGTATATCGCAATCGCGCGAAGCAGCGACTACGCATTTGTACGTGCAGTCGCTACTTTTAACAATTTAAAATTTAACTTTGTATTGCCGATTAAGGATTGCTATCATGGTTTACAGGTCTTGGTATATTCTTGACTTTTTTCCTCCAATCGCTCTAAAATAAAATTTTCTTATTTCGTTTATTTTTATTGTTTTATCTATTTTTTTCTATCTCACTCAACTACTTTAATAATTAAGAAGCTTTTAGCTTAACAAATTATTCGTATAAATAATACTGGCACATGGCACATCTTTTCTTACCGAGGTGTCGTAAAAGGCCACTAAGTTGACCCGCCGTGTGGTATCCGGCTGAATAGATAGGATCACCATCATTCTTACCGAGGTGTCGTAAAAGGCGACTAAGTTAAGTTGACCCACCGTGCGGTATCCGGTTGAGTAAAACAGACCACCCCCTTTCTTACCGTGATGTCGTAAAATATAACTAAGGTAAGTTGAACTCAGGCAGGCAGCTGATTGTAAAATACGAAACAGAATCATGTTGCAACATGTTTATAACATGTTGTGCCGATCCCACTTAGAGGATAGGGGCAGGAGGATGATCCATAATACAACAGTAATAATATAGAAAAATAATGTTATTATTACTTTTGTATGTGACTCTTCTTTCGCACTTTCGGCGATGCTACTGCGCTTACCCATTACGTTCGATGGAGCTATAAAATCCGTTACTCCTAACAGCATACTTTCAAGAGTCAGTTAAATTTAGAAACCCCTTATTTATTAACAGAGGAAATATATGTTAAAAAATTGTATATCACACACAAAGCAAAAATGAAAACATTAAATGAATATTATAACTGTTTCGAGCAACGTAAATGCACTCACGGGGAACATTGTTAAATATTCTAAAACAAATTTCATTTACATATTCTTTTACATAATTGAACAGATGGTCAAAACATCGTCAGTATTTTTATTTATAAAATAATAATTTTATTGAAATATTCTTTTTCTTCAAACGATGGACCTTCAATTCTTGAACATATGTCTCTGTCTTTAATGGATCTCCGCAGACTTTTTGAGCCCAACCAAGTTAGTCAACAATAGCTGTGATAGCCCAGCGGTGACACCTGACACTGCGATTCTTTACCAATTATTTTTATATACAGAAAAAAACCCCTTATGGGTATAGCCGCCCGACGGGGACAGGCGACGTTTATGTGGGACGCGCACCGACTAAAACGACCTGTGTGCTCTACCACGCTGCTGATGGCAAGGACAGGGTATCGTTGTACATTGCCCCCATCCTGCCGACAGCATCTCTGATCCCAGAGTCATCTCCTCCGAGTAGGGACCTCTCAAAAGAAAAGTCCCCCTCCGCTAACCGATGCATCGGGAGGATCTGATGCATCGGCCACCTCGGGGACCTGTAAGCCAGGCGTCCGATATACCCCGTTCGGAACGCCCGAAAGTCCTCTGTTAAGGCGGCAGACAATGGGTTTGGGCGAGTTACTAACACCTGCATTCACCAGCAGCAGATTGGATCCAGAACAAAATTTCCCGGAACCGTTTCGCCGCCTCCCTCCGCAGAGCAGAAGGAGGCCACATGTAAGGAACTGATACCTTGTATATTTTCGTAGTCAATTAATAAAAAAAACTTAATACAAGTTAAATATAGAACAAACGGGTTTATTAGCCCGTTATATTTTGTTTATTTGACAATTATTAATATTTATCTACTAAGTTTATGGTTTTTAAACGGTGTTTTAAATTAATTTGGTAAAATAATAACGGTTTTAAGCATAGAATATTGTTTATGGTTTAATTATTGCCAAGAACTGTGTTGTTATAAAATAAAAGTGTAATTAAGAATTTTACATAGTATAGAAGTTTAATAAGAATATTTTCATGTTGTCGTAAATGTGAATCATAAAATTGCGAGATTTCTTTTGAATTGTAGTAATTCTATTATCATTTTAGTCTCTACACAGAATTGAGGTCAACTTTACGTTATAGAAAATTGAATAGTGACATTAATTTCAAACTCCTTTTAAAAGCTTTTATTTAACTTGCCTTTTATGTACGTGAAGGTGCAATCTTGGAAGTTAAATTTGATCCAGTTCCGATAACAATGCATGTTTATTATAAGCATGACCTGATGCTAGTGCTAGGATTGGATCCAGACAAGAAAACGTCTCAACGGTAAACAGTAGGGATATGAAATATTGTTAACAGCTCTATTAACTTGACTTGTTAAATTTTAGTAAATTAAAATTGTAATCTATATTATTATGAATAAACAAGTCTACAATACACTTTTTTTATTTAGTAGTCCACAATTGATTTTTGCTTTGCCATTCAATTCCAATTCATCAAAATCAATCATCTCTCATTCATTAACTTCAAGAAAATATTTTTTTTCATATAGCAAGCAAAAATAGCACACCGTTTTATTGTTCTTGGTAGCAATAATTTCGTAAACAAGATCTCCAAATAAAAAGAAATGAACGCGCTGGAACAGGCATAAACAAAAATCATGGTAATAGATAGAACCGACATCTTGCAAGCAGGAACCTCCCTGAGCCTGTATAAACCTGTTAACACTTTTGTGTACCGTGGCTCTACCATTACCAGCAAGGGAGGTTATGAAACAGAAATCATGGCATTGGCAATTGGCATGGCGGAATACGCTATGAGTCTACTACACAAGATTTGGAAAGATCTTAATGTGCTCAAAAAGACTAAGATTTACATTGTAAGAACTCTAGTCTTAAGCTAAAGCTGCAGATAGAAAACGAATTGATGCATTCGAAATGTCTTGCTGATGGTATGTTGCGCATCCCCTGGACAGCCTTCACAACAAACGTCTCCATTCTCAGTGAGCATAGATGAAACAGAGACTCTCAAGCCTATGTCTCCAGAGATTTCCCCAATACCTTGCAGAAATTTCTAGAAAACCCAGCGATAACCTTGAGAAACTCATGGTCACTGGGAAAGTAGACGGCGAAAGATCCAGGGGTCGGAGCCCAAAAAAGATGGACGTATCAGGTGTCTGAACACCTGGACATCAGACAGCGTGGCTATACACTGGCTGACCGGGAAAAGTGGCGCCAGCTTATGCATAATGAAAGGGATCGGGATCATCACGATAATTAGCAGTGAGCAGGCGACTGAAGGAGGAAGAAGAACAACAGTCACTAGATGTCGCTGTTGCAGCGTCATACAAATTAGCGTTAACTCGATCGAATAGGTTAAAAAACTCGAAATAAGCACACTGACATTTAATATAGTTCGTGCGTGTGGCCCAACTTGCCACCCAACTTCGCATAACAGGGTTATAAAAACGAAATTAATATGGAAAGTACTCGCTTTAAAACAACTTCGGTAACCGTTTTTATTTCCAAACCAGTATTCCATTACACTGTGAGCGTTAATTTGAAAATTGGTTAAAAATTAATAAGCTGCTTGTAGTTTTTAAAACAGCATTCATAATTTAAGCATTTCATTATTTTCCTTATTTTCGAAAGAAACATGGGATTTTTTTATGGAATAGGATGGCAAACGAGCATGTGGTTCACCTCAAATAATCAACGCCGCTTACGACCTCTTTGATTTTATTGCTATACTTTGAAAATACGTGTTATATGTACTTATGTCATACCGATCCGAAAACGCTGCCAATGTATTTTATAGTAGCAATCGCCTGCTGCTCCACCCGCGTGGAAAGTTTAAAACCGTAATATAGTCTTTTGATAACCATAGAAATAGTTAAAGTGGGTTCACCTTAAAAGCTAGACATATGCTGTAGCGGACTTTTATTAAGAACTTTCAGAGAGGAACAATTTTGTAATACATGATTTTTGAATAACTATTACCGTTAACTCAACGCACGCAAGGAAAACTTTAAATTTTGCTGTTTTCGTACTATTTTTTATTGCTGCTCCTCTCCTATTCATCTTACCGTGATGTTAAATATTGTATATGTTTTGTGTATGTTAAATATTGTAATAAATGTTTGTGGCCGCTCGTTCCAATTAGCTTTGCATTTGACAGCTAAAAATTTCATTTAGTTTCTATTCCTGTTTTAACAGTTGTTTAGTGCCCAAAAGCTGTGCTAAAAGTATTTTTTTTTAATAAAACCTATCTAGATTTAGACTTTTCACCCCCAAAACCCCCTACATGCTGAATTCAAAGGCTGATGGCATGCTGAATGCCATGCTGAATGCCAAGGAAAATTGTTGGAGTCGTTTCCGAGAGTCGGATATTAATTTTAAACATATACATACAAGAGTATATAAAGGTATTAGAGTATAAGCTGTGATGGCCTAGCGGTGCGACCGTGTGAATCTCTAGAGACGATCATGGGTTCAAACCCGGGCAGACACCAATGAGTTTTTCTATTAAAACTTATGTGTCTAATTGATAATTGCAATTTATCACACGCTTTTCGGTGAAGGAAAACATCGTGAGGAAACCTGCATATCTCTAGAGAATTCTGGAGCTATGTGTAACCTACCAATCCGCATTGGAGCAGCGTGGTAGGTCTTAGCTCCAATCCTTCTCTCCAATATCGGAGAGAAGAGGCCTATGCCCAGCAGTGGGATAGTAACAGGCCGCTACTTAACTACTTTAACATACAAGAGTAAGTTAAATGAGTTACATTAAAATATTAAAGATAAAATGATGTTATTTTATTATTAAGTTTAATTGCATAACTAAGTTAATTACTTTTAATAGATTCGTTTACATTGTAAGAAATTTTATATACTAGATATGAAACACGGGCCTCGATGAATAACGAAAGATAGTCGTCTCATAATTTTTTTCATATTATAAAATTGCATTAGTGCATCGGAAGGAATGTGAAAACCGTGTTCGCTATATTTTCTCCTATCTAATATTTATTAAATGCAACGTTTGTGTGTTCATGCATTTTGAAATGAATGTTCTTTAGCATTCCGAGTTTGAGGTCGAAGACTTATAAAATACATATCAATAGCAAACTATATGTCATGGTAACCGTGTGGTATCCGGTTGAGTAGAATAGACCACCCTCATAACTTACCGAGGTGTCGTAAAAGGCGACTAAGGTAAGTCTACCTGCCGTGTGGTATCCGGTTGAGTAGAATAGACCACCTTCATTTCTTACCGAGGTGTCGTAAAAGGCGACTAAGTTAAATTGACCTACCGTGTGGTATCCAGTTGAGTAGAATAGACCACCCTCTATCTTAACGAGATGTCGTAAAATACGACTAAGGTAACTTTTTTTTTTATGACATGTTTTTGTTTATGACATGTTGTGCCGACCCCACTTAGAGTGGGATAAGGGCAGGAAGTTGATGATGACAAACTATATGGGTAATTCAGGAGATGTCATCATAAGTTACCAATCTTTATAATTTAACATGTGAAGACGATATGTAAATTCATTAATCATTCTCTCACCCTTATCCCACTCTAAGTGGGGTCGGCACAATATGTCTTCTTCTTCCATTCTCCTCTATCATCGTCAACTCTGGTGCCACTCCTTTAACATGCATATTTATCATTATCATCATTATTATCATTTTTCACACAATCCATCCATCTTTTTTTCGGCCTCCCCCTAGCCATACCATATACCATATCCATCAACATTCATATTTAAAACTCTTTTAGTCACATGATTTTCATCCCTCCTCATTACATGACCATACCAACTAAGTCTCGCACTTCTCATCTTTTCCGTATGTATGTAAATTCATTAACTGTAACAAAAATAATTCATTAGAAAAAATGCCATAGAATTGTTATTGGCAAATACAATCTGCGAAATTCATCATCATCTTCATCTTCTTGCCCTTATCCCACTCTAAGTGGGGTCGGCGCAACATATTATAAACATGTTGTCACATGATTTGGCTACGTATTTTACGACCGGCCGCCTGCCTGACATCAACTTACCATAATCGTATTTTACGACACCTCGGTAAGAAAGAGGGTGGTTTATTATACTCAACCGGATACCACACGGTAGGTCAACTTACCTTAGTCGCCTTTTACGACACCTCGGTAAGAAATAAGGGTGGTACTATTCTATTCCGCCGGATACCACACGGCGTAATACAATCTGCAAAATTATGCAGCGTTTTACTCAGATATGTATCATAGGCTGTATATACACTGACTACTAAAAGGCATACGTTTTTAATGGCCTAATTAAAGTTTATGTACATACTAGTACGCTCAACGGTTAAACCCGCGGTGAAATATTATTCTATGATATTATATTGTATGATAAAATTATTGTTGAAATCGAGTATTTGTATATTAAAATGTAACCTATCTGTCATTCCAGGTTTAGACCGTACTGTATGTAACATTTACCGTACATATCCGCTACGCAGTTTAAATACAAACGCTGTAAACACACACACACTCACACACAAACAATTATAGAATTAGGTGTTACTTTGCTGAATCCTTAATACAAAAGTAATTATAAAATTATTTTGCTATAATCCGCGATGAAGTAAATTAGAAAATATATATAATGGTAACTGTAGAGTGGACAATCCGTTTTAATACTTAAAACATGCAGGATTCTTAAAAACACTTGCACAAACCTCCACCACAATACACAAGCACATTTGAATGAGAAGTAAAGAAATGATATGTGAAGTAGGAATGACGGTATTCGTGTAGGTTGGTTTGCGAAAGATCTCAAATGTATGTTCATTGTTAGACCGTGTAATAGTAAGGTCAGGAGAATTTAGTGAGTTATTTATAAAATTATCAAGTTATTTATCCGTAACCATCCAGCATATAATTTGTCACAAACATTAACAATAGCCCACATCCAAAAGAGAGATCAAATTAAACAAAAGAAAAAAGGTATCTAACATCCATATGCTTCTTTTTTTTATTTTGTAGCCAATGTTTACTTTAATATATTATTCATATAAATAAATATAATAGTCAGTAAATTATGCAAATTCTATAATATATTTGACACTGTTTGCGACATTTTCAAGAAATAATACAATAGACTGTTATGTTAGTTTTAGATTTGACATTGCGACAGTCTAGATGCATTATCGCAGGAATAAGTCTTTAACGTGAAATAGTGCTTACTTTGTGATAGTTATTTTATTTTAACACTGAAGCATTATTTATGTGCTGGGCAAATACTCGTCTGTATTACTGCAAAAAATAGTGGAGATTTTACTTTTATTTGCTGTTTCCGCGTTGGGAAACAGACACTGTAAAAAAGCTTTTGTTGGAAATAAATTGCGAGGAACATTTTTACTCGCTTAAGAACAGTATGGTTATTTTGAACAATAGATAAAACTTAACTGTCTCATAAATTAAACGTTATGGAGCGTATTATTTAGACATTATTTGAGTTAGGTATTGTTGTTTTAAATTAAGGATAACTGTACGGTAAATACAGTTACATACTAAATTTTAACACTTAGGACAATTAACGGTTATTTCATTAATTATTGCAAAGTTAATGGCGATATAACCACACCCGCTAATCAGCCGGAATTGTTACGATTTTTAGTATTGGGATTGTTTCGTAGTTATACCTACAACTCATATCGAGCATCTGACCCTTTATTCACAAATAATACAAATATTTTTTATTTTTTACTTTTTTTTCGATGTGCTATAAAAGCGTGTATTTAACTTTTTATAACTATATTTATTTTCCCCTTTTAGTACGATCGATACCAAAAAAATTAAGCTATTATTATAAAAATTATTATTATCAAATCATTGTTTTGTCACCGGTTTATGGTAATTGTGCAGTTTGAATTGAATCTGTACCGAAATTGAGTTCAAATAACATACATACATACCTACAGGTAAACCTCATATATAGATTGCAATTTTTTTTCCGTTAAACAATATAAATTGAATAATTAATATTTCGCGATTACATAATATGTATTATAAGATCATCATCTTCCTGCCCTTATCCCACTCTAAGTGGGGTCAGCACAACATGTTATAAACATGCTGTCACATGATTTGGCTGCGTTTTTACGACCGGCCGCCTGCCGACGTCAACTTACCTTTGTCGTATTTTACGACACATCGGTAAGAAAGAGGGTGGTTTATTCTCCTTAACCGGATACCTTCGCCTTTTACGACACCTTAGTAAGAAATGAGGTTGCTCTATTCTACTCAGCCGGATACCACACGGCGGGTCGACTTACCTTAATCGCCTTTTACGACACCTTGGTGAGAAAAGAGGGTGGTACTATTCTATTTAGCCGGATACCACACGGCGTAATATTATAAGATAAAGATAAGAATATGTCTTCTCTATTCCCTTTTATAATTGCAAGGCGCAATGCAGGACCCGTGAAATTAGATCACTTAAAATATATTGAGGCATCAGCTTAAATTTCTGAAAATTATGTGTTTTATGTTCCAGCTGATTCTGCCATTAGTTACTTGGTGTCTATTTATCTGGAGACCATTGAAAATCAGCAGTGAGGCTAAGGCTTCCAGCCTGAGTGGCCATCCTTTTCGACTTTTCACACAGCTGTACTTGGTGTTTACTTTAATTATTAGGTTTATACTCAAATTTACATTTATGTATAATTAATAACTTGTAATGTGTATTTATAAGGTGTATACTTGTAAGGTGAAAGTCGAATAAAGATCTTCTTATTCTTATTCTTATTCTTAACAAGGTAACCATTTTATTTAAAAAAAACCTTTCTTTGCAGTGGTGGTTATACCGCGGGAGGCATCTAGTAATAACATATAACACATTCATAGAAAAGACAGCAATAAATGAATTGAAATGTTAATGGTAACTACGCACAATATAAACTACTTACACTATATAACATAATAGTTAAAGATATTTAAAAAAATGCCACTAAAAAAGAAAGCGCCGGTGCTTTTTTGGTCCGCCCGTTACCATTAGGCTATCACAACATTACGTTTGAGAGACAATAATATCATTTGATTTTTATTCCTGATTTAGCAGTTTTTTAAGTGCCCAAAAACAGGGATAAAACAACATTTTTTTTAATGAAACCTTGTTACATCCATTTTTCTCCCCAAAACATGCTAAATTTCAAGAAAATCGTTGGAGCCGCTTCCGAAATTCAGAAAAAAAATATATATACAAGATTAACTCATTTAAACGTAAAAGATATTAGATGAATATGATAAAAGAAAACTGTTCCAAATAAAGTTGAACAAATAAAATATCAGTTTCAAGAGCGATTGAGGTTTTAGATTCACGCTTTCTACAGAATGCAGTCTGGTGCCAAAATATAAGCTGATCGATAGACAACTTTCTCTTTATTCTAAGTGACAATCGCAAATTTTAAACAATAAACGCGTTTTTCTAACGATCTTTTGTGGTTTCAATGTAAGGTAGGGCAGCCAACTCTTCATTAATCGTGTCAGGAATGTAAAATGCAGTAAAAAACTAAAATACACAGTTTTGTGGCAATCAAAATTTTAAAATAACGAAACATATTAGTTTTATTGTAAACCCGGCGTGTGGTATCCGCCTCAATAAAATAGACCACCCTCTTTCTTGCTGAAGTTTCGTAAAAGGTGACTAAGGTCAGTCGACCAGCTGTGCGGTATCCGGCTGAGTAGATTAGACGACCCTCCTTTGTTACCGTAAAAGGTAACTAAGGTAAATTGACCTGCCGTGTGGTATCCGGTTGAGTAGAATAGAACACCCTCATTTCTTAGCGAGGTTTCATAAAAGGCGACTAAGGCAAGTTGAACCGTCGTGTGGTATCTGGTTAAATAGAATAGACAACCCTCTTTCTTACCGAGGTTTCCTAAAAGTCGATTAAGGTAAGTTTCCCCGCTGTGTGGTATCCGGGTAAGTAGATAAGACCACCCTCATTTTTAGCGTCAGGCAGGCGGCCGGTGCTAAAAGTATTTAAAAGATTGACCACCGAGTTTATTTCTGGTTCTTCTCGGTAAGAACAAATTCCGAACCAGTTATAGGTTCATTAATCATTTTGATCCTAGACAATTCAAAAGTGCTTGAAAGAGTTTATTTGAATAAAAATTATTTTGATTTGATTTGAATTACAATTACTGGTAATGAAAACTGTGAGGTTAGGTTTATTGCGATAATGTACTCCTCTTTACGCGTAAATAAATTTATAAGCGTTTATTATCTGTTTAAGTATTAAAAGCTATCGCAACTTTTGCCGACGTTAAGTGACTTGAGCTTAATCGTGATGCGATCGGCGTACGTTTTAAACTTGGTAGTTGTTTTTGTTAAACTGCCTTTATAACTTTTACAAGCGTTTTTGAATCATCAAGTAATTTACCAAAATATTGCTGATACGACATAAATCGCACTATATTTTGAAGTTAATTAGAAATAGATTAAATTTGAGTAGAAGAGATTATTTTGATTTGATTTGATACATGGTTTCCAAAATATACATACACCGTGATTTAAAAATAACGTTCTTATTTTATACCAACCTCATTTCTTACCGAGGTGTCGTAAAAGGCGACTAAGGTAAGTTGACCCACCGTGTGGTATCCGGTCTAGTAGAATAGACCACCCTCCTTCTTACCGAGGTGTCGTAAAATACGACTAAGATAAGTTGACGTCAGGCAGGCGGCCGGTCGTAAAAACGCAGCCAAATCATGTGACAGCATGTTTATAACATGTTGTGCCGACCCCACTTAGAGTGGGATAAGGTCAGGAGGATGATGTTCTTATTTTATGAAAATAATTGAACTCAAAGAAGCAACAAATCAAAGAGTTTTTAAAAGCCATTTATTCAGCGCACTTCGAAGAAAATAAAATTAACACCCGACCTAATATGGTAAGCAGAACGCAATAAAGTTTCTTGCACAAAGGCACTTGAATTAAATTCAATTACTTCCTCAAAGCGCTTTCGCCTGATCAAATAAATTAGTTATTATGTAGTTAGAACTTGTCGTCAAACTCAAGCAGGCGCCGGTTAGTAAACTATTATATTTACAAAGTAATATTTTAGCTATACTCTGTGGTGTGTAATATATTATACTTAATAATATTATAAACAATTATTTATAATGAATTACAAAAGCAGTAATTTTAATTTCTTAGGCAAGGATAAAGGAATATTCAGACTTTCTTAAAACATTTAAACTTTACAGAAATAATTAAACTTTATACCATATTACTAAATTTTCAGATGCTATCGCATATGTCTCGGTATCAATTATTCTGTATTCGTAATAAAAAAAGGTCTGTTACTATCCTACTACTGGGCATAGGCCTCTTCTCTCCGTTTTTGAAGATTTAGATGAGGAACACAATCGCAAAGCTTGCTTTGCGATTTTGTCGTGGAGTCTTTCTCCTAATGTTGCTTCGGTTGCGGGGCGAAACGATTGTTGAGTTTCTGATAGTAGTAAAACGGATTGTCTACTCTACATTTAGCATTATATATATTTTCTATTTTACTTCATCGCGGATTACAGAAGAATAATTTTATTATTACTTTTGTATTATGGATATCCGCAAAGTAACGCCTAAAACTATAAATTATACAAAAATTATAGTTTTAATATACATCAACTCATTGGTGCCTGACCGGGGTTTTAACTCGTGACACTCTCGAAATAGTCACACTGTTTAACTGTACTCGTATTAATAAGAATTGTAAAAACAAGTTCTCGTAAAATTAGGCGTTCTTAATGTAACAGAAAATATTGCTCAGAGATTTAAGCCAGGCGGTAAACAGATTTAGTTTTGTTTATTTATTTGTTTGTTTATTAGGTAATTTGAACGTGTTAAATGCTTTCCTCTAAAATACTTTCTAAATGTGGTTTCATAATTTAGTTTATTTTACTGTATCAAAGAACGTCTAAATATATTAACGAATTACTTTAACAGAACAACATATATATTAATTTATGCAAAAGATGTTAAATTATCCAAAAATGTTATATTGTACATACAGACCTACAAAGAAATCTAAAATTTGCGAGGTATACCTTATTAAGTAACAGATTGATTTTAAATACTTGTACGTACTCGCAAGATAACCTTTATTTTAGCCCTCGACATATATTTTGGGTACAACAAAGCAATGACGTGAAATCGTTGAATTTGAAACGAGGTCATATTATAGAGTAATTTAAAGCCGTAAAATGTAATAAATCTTAAATTAACTGAAAGGAATATTAATTAAGTAGACAGACGATAAGATAATCATTTAAGAATTAATTGATTCAGCACAATACACCATTTCTAAAAGTTAACTAAAGATTATTTCAGAGATATTTACTTGGATGCTTAGAAGAGCTCAACGTTTCATATTTACAGAGTAAGATCAATTTGCATACGTAACTTAATAGAATAAACGGGAAACACAGTAACATAATAGTTCTCTCGATAATATTCTTCGAGAAAACGTATCAGCTGTAATGGTTGCGTAAAACGCCCCACTGCCGACTCCAGTGAACTGGAAAGCAAGGTCTCCGGCTAGCTTATTGTAGTTGACAGTGGCGTTCCCATTAAGACCAGTTAAGACAATAACACAGGAAGGAAACAACCAAGCGTGGGCTCCCATGCCGGCGTGAAAACTATCGCGCCACAAAGAAACGTTCGTTCCACTGATTTTAACTTAACTATAAATAAACGCCGCAATCCCAAAATGACATTAGTCGCACGGTACGGATGATATTTACATCAATATGATGTTAAAATTAAGTTACCTTATCCTTGCGTTAATGGGAACGCAAGCGATCAAAGTTGCAGTAGAATTCGCTAATGAGAAGACTCCTTACGATTACGTAAAGGAACGTTTAGATTCAATTGGGACTGATTCCAAATTTGGACTGCCCTTATCTAATTCGTACGAAGTGGAAGAAAGTGAAGATTATCCAGAAGCGATTAATGGAGCTGCATCAACAGTATTAAATACTGTGGCAGGCACAAGCGGCATTGGCATCGGCCAAGGATATAGCCAAGGATTTGGCCAAGGATTAGGATTAAGAGGAATTAGTGCCTTAGGTGGTTATGGAATTGGTCAAGGTTTAATTGGACTTGGTGGCTTAGGTATTGGTGCGGGTGGAATCGGTAGAATAAATAATGGATTTGGCGGAGTTGGTGCTGGTAATGTGGGCTTCATTAACCCAGGTTTGGGTGGGATTGGAATCGGAGGCGCCGGTTTCGGAAATGGTCTCATTTACCATCCAATTCTTGGCGCTCAAGTCGCTGGATATGTAGATAAAAAAGCGTATGATGCTGAGGAAAAAAATGGAGCAGATGCTAATGTGGAAAAAATTGAAAAGAAAGCTGGAGAAGAAGCTAAACACGGTCAAGAAGGATTCCAACAAGCTGCTGCGGCGGCTAAAGCTGAAAAGGGAGAATCTAGTTTTTACAAAGATGAGGAGGCAAAGAAAAAAGCGGCAGGGGATGAGAATTTTTACGAAGGCGGTCAAAAACTTGATAAACAGGGTAAGTTACTTATTATTGGTACAAACCTAAACTATCTTGTTTGAAAGAGTTTCAACTTCAGTGCATGTTGTGTAAAAAGAATATTATTACATATGTAATTAAATTAACATGAGTATATAGATGATTATTTGACTGGTCTGTTAGCGTAGTTTGTTGTGTCTACTAGCTCTAAGGGTCGCGGATTTGATTAACACCGACGGCCAACATTTTGTAACAAAAATTTGTTGGTTCTTCGAGTCTGCATGTATATATGTATGTATTTATGTATATATTTACCAGTTATCTGTTACCCGTAACACAAGTATTAATTAACTTACTTTGGGAGCTGACGACTGTGTGTAAGTATCCCATAAATTTATTTATTTATACATAACGCGTATGTAAAAAAATCGGATTGCCTTCACTAAGTTCTATTGTAAAGTATGACTCCCAAAATAATAAATTCTAAAATACAATTCTTACCATCATATTACAATTGATAATATTTTTTAATATTTTAGTAATTTATTAAACCTTTCTAATTTCTTTTCAGGTGCGAATGAAGAACAGCTAAAAAAGGCTAAAAGCCATAAAAAAGGACATGTTCATAAAGGTTTTAAATCATCAAGTAGCAAAAACGAAGAAGAGAAATCTGAAACATTTTATGACGAAGCCCACGATGAATCCGATCACAAGATTGCTGGACATAATGCTGGATCATTTGGAGAGAATTCTAAACACGGTTTTAAGGGAGCGCACGAAGAGAAAGTACTTGATTCAAACGCACAAGGGAAGGAGGGGCATCATGTGGTACAGGAAAAGATTGACGACACTAAAGCTAATAAGGTGAGCATAGTGCAATTTATCTCTCCGTCCTTCTTGCTAATATTATAAATGCGAAAGATAGTAAGTATGCACGTAAGTTTGTTACTCTTTCACTGCGAATCCGCTGAACCAATATCGATGAAATTTGGCACAATTATTCCTTATACATCGGAATAACACATAGGCTATAGAAATCCTGTTAATTCGAAAGAAATAGGATGACCTACAATAGCGCCATCTATTATCATACTATCACGCGACAACAGTCCATGCAAACGAAATTGCGGGTAAAGCTAGTACAGATATAACTGGTCTTTTGTATAATTCGCCTTAACATATTGTACTGTATCGTAATGTAGCCTTTCAAGCCGTGTGGTATCCGGCTGAGTAGACTACCCACATTTCGTACCGAGGTGTCGTAAAATCCTACTATAGGTAAGTTAACATAAGGGAGGCGGCCGGTCGTAAAATACGAATCCAAATCATGTGACAACATGTTTATAACATGTTGTGCCGATCCCACTTAGAGTGGGTTAAGGAAGATGATGAAATAGAATGTATACAATGCTATGTAGTAGATATGCATTTGTTTCGATTGGGCTGCGTATTTTACGACCGACCGCCTGCCTGACATCAACTTAGCTTAGTCGCCTTTACAACACCCTCATTTCTTACCAACACCTCGGTAAGAAATGGGGGTGATACTATTCTATTCCGCCGGATACCACACAGCGTATAGCATTGTCTACCTACAATATTTTAATTATTCTTTTTCGTTTTCAGGGCGAGTTCCTGCAAAAAGGCTTTAAAGAAGGCACTGAACATTTGGAGAAATTTAACAATTTAGGCGCACAAGCCGTGCACGGCCACCAAGAAGCGAGCGGGGGCTTTCAGCAAAATAAAGGGATTCTGCCAATTAATTAATGACTATAATAGGATACACGAGGTCTTAAGCAGCAATCGCGATTTTCATTAGATCAATAAATCATTTTTTATTGCCCTAGTTTTTTCATTAAAATCAATAGCTTTGGTTATTCGGTATGAATAAGAAACGACAATGGAAAAAAGGCAAAAAGTTAAATTGGCTGATCTGAAGTGTCTGTAAACTTAAATAATTGAATAATTTTACTTTTTTGTTTTAAGAAATGTGCTATCACCTCTAGTACTTAGTTATGTATTTAAGCAAAATATTCAAAGATCAGATTGCTCACGCTCCAAAGAATGCAGAACCGATTTATGCGTACAGCCACTGGTTGTCCGTGGTTCATGCGGAACGTTGACCTCCATAGAGACCTCGACCTCCCTACCATTACTCACCTCTTTAAACGTTTTTCGAAGTCTTACTTCGAGAAATCCGAGGTACACCCGAACCCACTAATCTCAGTTGCTTCCACCTACATCCCAGTTAGGTCTGACCATCGAAAATATAGGCGTCCAAAAAGCGTCCTATATGACCCTGACGATCAAATAACGATCGCAAACACAAAAACACGTAATACACACACACAGCGTCTTCGCCGGCGAAGACGAGGTCCCAGATTTCTGATATCGGTTGGTCGTGGCTTCTTGCCACCCTTCCGTCGTCGTATTGACTAATCAAAGTCATACCATCAGCCCTCCACTACACGTCGCCCTAAGCCGTGGTCCGGCCTCACAGGAGGCACCCTTAGGACGACGTTCCCCGACGCTAGTAGAGCTTCTGCGCTCTACTCTACGCATTTCGCAACCTCGGCGATGCTTCTGCGCTCGCCCGTCCCGCCCGGTGACGCTGTAAAAGCCGTTAGGGCTAACAGCATATTGTCAGTTCGAAAAAGAAAAAAAAAAAAAAAAAAAAAAAAAAAAAAAAAAAAAAAAAAAAAAAAAAAAAAAAAAATTAAGCAAAATATATTTTAAACTACGTTTTGCAAAGCTTTGCCATTACAGCAATGAAAAACACACAGCTTCCCTTTAACAAAAAAGCTACTATACTGTTGAGGATTATTTACATGATAAGAATGCGTGGATATAGCTATTGTTCGACCCTGTACAAGAAATTAATTACTTAATGTAAGTAGTTATAAGTAATATTTTGAAAAAAACTACCTCTAGTAAAAAAAACTACTTCTTGCTAGCTCTTCTCGGTAGGGACAGCTTTCCGAACCAGCAGTAAAGTTGACAATTCAACGCCCTTGCAAGTTAATTCGAATAAAGAAAATTTTGGATTTAAATTTAAGTTGATTGATTTTTGTAGCAGTTAAGACTCAATGACGTCATTGGCAGCATCCGTAGAATGGAATTATTAATTATAAGAGATTAATAATTATATTCCAGAATTAATGTTAAGATTCCGGCTATACTCACGTCTTATTTTATCGGATGAGCCCGACTAGTTTCAAGCCCATACGGGGCTCTTATTCATGAGCTCTTTACGCGGCGTTATCGCGGCGTAAAGAGCTCAGATAAAATAAGACGTGAGTATAGCCGGGCGGATAAAATAAGACGTGAGTATAGCCGGAATCTTAACATTAATTATGAATACCACTCACGATAGTTTAAATTCAAAAATATATTCCAGAATCATAAGTTAATTCCGTAGAATTATTAATCATAAGAAATGCAAGTATTTCACCGAATAGGCGACTAACAATATTGCGAAGGCACAATAAAACTGAATCGTAATACGGCTCAGCTTTCGAAAGAGCTATTTGAACGTTGTTGAAATAAACTGTCTCTAACTATTGCAGTATCTGTAAACATCTGCTGTTGCAACCAATGAATACTTTCGCAGGCCGTCTTGGCAGAAAAGTATTAAACATCATCATACTCGTATTTCACTTTTACGAAAAAGCATAATCTAAAATTATAGTCCTCTTTTAAACAAAACCTATGTGCTATTCATTTTTATTTATGTTTAGAATAATTTAAAGAATTATGTTACTTTACTTTGCAGAGACAATTATAATACAACATAATATAATTATTTTTCCTCACTGAAATAACAGATGGCAATAGTATTTCACTCCGCGTAATAGTGGTGTTTTTGTTATATAAAAAGTCCCCATACAAAATTTTCATTGATCGACATCGCCTATAATTCCTCTGGCTTGCGAAACTGTAAACGATGCATCTTTCAGTACGTCCATAGTTGAAATGGTGTGATGGACCCCGTAGTCTTTGTATAAATGACAATAACACTATCCCCTCATTTGAACCTATTCTTACCCCATACGTCGCACAAAATAATTAATAGTTAAACAATAACTCATATAACATCTTTATTTGTCAAATTACAAGTATTATAAAAACTATTTTATTAAATTTAAGGATTTTTATTATAATACAATACTATATTAAAATAAACAAATTAATATTAAAAAGAAATGCAAAATCAAACTTATTATTAAATTAGTGCCATTATAAAAGTAAGACCTATTATGACTCATGAAATAATACTCAGTTACAATAGAATTATTAATTCTGGCAAGTAAAAACAATAAATAATGAAAAAAAGGGGTTTGGAATTATTAAACTTAAATTAACTAATTATAATACGGCATAAATATTATATTATAATTTTTACTTCTATAAGAAAACTATGAAATTATTGAGACAGTATTATTTGCAAAACTTAGTTATAAAAGTTATTGAAATTCTGACTATAAAACAATAACTACTAAAAAAAACAACATTAAAATAATCTGACAGTTTTATGTAAAAAGTATCGAGTTATTAGTTAATTGTGATTACTAATTGTGCTCATAAAACTAAGAGCCATTTTCAATTGCACACAAAATTACGCCGCACAAACTTAATAATATAAAATTATTGTTTCAATTGTTATAAGTAAAATTTTATATTACAGCCTATAATAGCATAAGTAATAAGTGATAATAAAACAATAATACAGAGTTATTATTAAGTAATTGTACGAGTATTAATACAAAACATGCAAATTATGACGCATGCGAAACAATTTCTATAATTATCAATTCTGATTTTAGAACGGTCTAATTATTGAAATATACAATTAAGAGTATTAAACGTGTCATTATTTAATTTGGTCATAATCATAATTATTATACTAGAGTAGGAGAGTTGCCTAAACCTGTCTCCATCGAAAAAACGAGAGCACAAATGAGGCTATTTACCTCTCTTTTACCTGTACGATTAGACAAAGATAAGAATAGGTGTCTCTTCTTCCCTTTTATTATTTGTTGGAAACTCGCACTCACACACCTTTCGCTACCATAATAACTATGGTCATAATACAATTTCACGTATTATGACCAAATTAAATATAAATACAATTATTAATGACGTCATCTTGTAATTTGGTTTAATATTAGACGTTAGGTATTATAACTATTATAACTATGGTCATTATACAATTTGACGTATTATGACCAAATTAAATACAAATACAATTATTAATAACGTCATCCTGTAATTTGGTTTAATGTTAGACGTTATTATATTAGAATATAATTTAAGTGTTAACATATAAAAAATCAAAAGTGAACTTATCTGTCGTAACGTTTCAAAGAGCAGCGGTTCGTCGAGCCGTTGCAGTACACGAAAGTGGGCGATTTTTTCGTCCAAGAACTAGTGAAATATCCAGACTCGACGCTAGATTGACTTGATAATAACCTGAAAATATTAATCGTCATCCACCTGCCCTTATTCTACTCTAAGTGGGGTCGGCACAACATTTTATAAACATGTTGTCACATGATTTGGCTACGTATTTTACGACCGGCCGCCTGCCTGACATCCACTTACTTAAGTCATATTTTTTACACCTCGGTAAGAAATGAGGGTGGTCTATTCCACTCAGTCGGCTATCACACGGCTAAGTTATAATATTATTTTAATATAAATAAAAATTATTAGTACTAAAATTACATATGAGATACTAAAGCCAGGCGTTGCTGTGGCTGTCTGGTTCCACTTTCTCTCGAAACAAAACTGTCTGTGACAATGCAAAACAAATTGATCTGATCGTCATTAACTTTACAGGGTTATCAGTTTTGGACAATTGAAGTTGTCTGAAAATTTCATCAAAATCGGTCCAGCCGTTTCAGAGTCTATAAAGGACATACAGACTTATATTCATTTTTAAATATTTTTAGCTGTTCAGCTACACAGCAGTAGCTCTCTGGTTTCAAATTCCAATCGAAACAGAAATTAACACTTTGAAAACAAATACTACGATCGCCACCAAACTTTTAAGAATCATCCGCATTATCATTCTAAAGAGTCTGAATTTCATTAAAATCGGTCCAGCCGTTTCGGAGTCATAAAGTACATACACACAACATTCATTTTTATATATTTTGTCAGTAATATATGTTGACACAAAGCTGTGATAGCCCAGCGGTAACACCGTGCGATTCTTTCGAGGAGGTCACGGGTTCAATCCCGGGCAGACACCAATGAGTTTTTCTGTTAAAACTCATATGTCTAATTGATAATTGCAATTTATCACACGGTTTCCGGTGAAGGAAAACATCGTGAGGAAACCAGCATATCTCTAGAGAATTCTAGGTGTAACCTTCCAATCCGCATTGGAGCAGCCTAGTAGGTCTTAACTCCAATCCTTCTCTCCAAATACGGAGAGAAGAGGCCTATTCTCAGCAGTGGGATAGTAACAGGCCGCTATTTACTTACTATGAAAGTGTGTAATAATTACTGTAGTCGTTCGTATTGTGGACAATCGGTCATAATTTTTTGTAACAGACTAAAAAATTGTACGCGGCGATATACATATATATATATGTGTGTGTGTGTGTATGTTGACACGAAACAATCCAATTCGCAGGGGCATCGCCAGCATTACTGCGTCTCGGACCCAATACCGTTAGAGATTCTTTAAAAATTGCGTGTACCCGGCCGATTCGGGCGTTGGCGGCGTGAACACCGTTGATGAAATGCGATGCGACGTGTTCGATTTCTGAAATATTGTATTATTATTTGTTGTATTGCGCGGATAGTGAAAAAATTTTTGATTTACAAAAAAGAGCTATACGTGGCATTTATATTTTAAGACCGCGTGATTCCCTGCGAAAGAAGTTTAATGAAACAGGTATTCTTACATTTGCTTCACAGTATATTTTAAGCAATTTAATTTATGTACATAAAAATATAAAAAATTATAAAACTATAGGTGATGTGTATAAGAGGCAAAGTAGGAACCGACATAAGCTTGCGGCTCCTGCTTTGCGCCATGCAAAAGTACGTAAATCGTTTGTGGGTTTGGGTATAAGATTCTATAATAAAATTCCGCAATCAATTTTAGCTCTGCTATTACATCAGTTTAAAAACCCTGTTAAAAAGAGGCTGATCCAGAAAGCCTACTATACTGTTGAGGATTACTTGGAAGATAAGAATGTGTGGATATAGCTCGCTTAGACCCTGTACAAGACAGTAATGACTAAATGTAACTAGTCACAAGAATTATATTTTAAAAGAGCAACCGCCGAGTTTCTTGCTGGCTCTTCTCGGTAGAAACGGCTTTCCGAACCAGCGGTAGAGTTGACGATTCAAAAGCACTTGTTTACAAGTTTCTTTGAATAAATTTGAATATAGACATGGTAGACTGTCACTTCTAGTCTTCTGCTGCTCGGGCCAGGGGTGAAATAAGGATAAAAACAAACGCACTCTCACATTTAAAATATTGATATATATTCTTATATTCTATATAAATAATGATAAGAGTTTCTAGTATATCTCAAAGTCATACCTGACTGTGTGCGCTCAAATTGACCGACCGTTGTTTGCTGATACGCGAGGGGGTCACAAGGTTCGACTGATACGGTTGCTGGGTTAAAAAATATCAATTTTATTACACATATACCACTATCTTGGTATTGATATAAAAATATTTACTTTTTTTATAACACAAACAATCGATAAAGTGGGCTATTAAAATTAGTGACTACATAGAATGCAACTTTGTAAGTTATGTGGTATTCGGCTGAGTAGAATAGACCACCCTCATTTCTTACAGATATGTTGTAAAACGCAACTAAGATAAGTCGACCCGCCGTGTGGTATCTGCCGGAGTAGAATGATCATCCTCATTTCTCGAGGTGTCGTAAAAGGCGACTAAGTTAAGTTGACCCGCAATGTGGTATTCGGTTGAGTAGAATAGACCATCCTTTTTCTTACCGAGGTGTCGTAAAATACGACTAAGGAAAGTTGTCAGGTAGGCAGTAGGATGATGACAAGCTGTGCCCGCAGCTACGCTCACATTGAAAATAAGAGTATCCCAAAGTTTTCCCCACGGAAATCCAGACCGCACAGAAATTCTAGTATAAAATGTAGCGTATATGTTAACCACATTCTTACAATGAAAGTCCCATCTAAATCAATTCAGCCGTTACCGAGAATATATTTACTTAAACATACCTCAATGGCAGTATCTTTTAATAAAAACCGTACAAGAATTGTTTCAGTATATTTTGAGAAAATCGATCACTTACAGATACACAGCTTTTCGAAACTTTGTTTTTATAATATGTACACATATTTTATTTAATGCCGTGTGGTATCCAGCTGAATAGACTACCCTCATTTCTTACCGAAGTGTCGTAAAATGCGACTAAGGTAAATCGAACTGCCATGTAGTGTCCGGTTGAATAAAATAGACCACACTTTTTCTTGCCGAGGCCAAATTATCTGATAATATGTATACACCATGTTGTGCCGACCCCACTTAGAGTAGAGTAAAGGCAGGATAGATAGGACATAGGCAGGATAGAAGGAGGATGTCTGTATATATAGATATTTTATTTAACTATAACTATATTTTTTTGTTAAAATAAATTAATTAATTTATCTTACACTATACGGCGTGCTTTTAGTAGGTCGCTTGTATGCAGGCGTTGTTTGTATATAATTAGGTGATACATTATTCCCAGGAGATATAGGCACGTTAAATGGTGAAGTTTGTTCTGCAAAAACAAAAAAAAACCTATAACATCAAAAGTATTTTCCCCATATAGATATTTTTATTACAAAGAGACGCAACAAATCCTTTTATAAATTGCCTACATCGCACGTATTTGAGCAACTAGGTAAGTATCTACTAAATAGAAGATAGATTCCACGACAAAATCGCAAAACCTGTGTTATCTATTTCCTGACAATGCGTCAGTTTCTGGCAAAACATATGTTGAGATTGTGGTAGTGAATGTGTGATTGTTGTGTTATTGGTTATGGGTGATGCATTAGTTTTTACGAATTATGCATGTGTCAGGTATGAGAACGGATAGTACACTGTATATTGAGCATTACATATATTTTCTGTTATTGCGAATTGCAGAAAAATATTATTTTCATTTTTTATATAATATGGACCTCTGCAAAGTAACACTTAAATCTATAGATATATGTAACAATTTTCTTAGAAGATATCCATCTTTAAATATTTAAATAGATATTTTGATATAAAAACACTTAATACCTGATGATATACGGTTTCAAATATATTGGCTAGCTTCAGTGTTATATAAAACCACAAAGAGCTTCTTAACTAAAGAAAAAAGCTAAATCCAGATAGAAATAAGACATGAAGAGATTTGTAAAGGAACTATTAAAGAGCAACTGGGAGCAATTAAATACATAGCTCAAAATGGTCTTAAGTCGAAATCTCATGAACTTATCTTGGCCATACCGTAGAAAAGAACACTCTATGGAAAGACTTATTGAAGGGACAAGTTGAAGACTCGTTGTCCAAGTTAAAGGCAAGCGGCCACACGTCACCCACCTCACATCACCCACGCGTTGGACGGACCTAATTCGATCAATAACTCAAAAATCCGTAGTCCAGTGTGCTAGAGACGCTGAAGACCGAGACAAATGAAGAGGCATTGCAAGAGCTGCAATAACGGATGATAACCATCATCAATCACGACCACTCTGTCAATAGTGAACAACTGAGGAAGTGAAGGTCTAACAAATGAGAAATTCATTGATATATATAAATCTCAAGAAAATATACTAGTCATCATCCTCCGGCCCTAATCCCACTCTAAGTGGGGTCGGCACGCCATGTTACAAACATGTTGTCATATGATTTGGCTACGTATTTTTTGACCGGCCGCCTGCCTGACATCAACTTACCTTAGTCGCCTTTTACGACACCTCGGTAAAATTGAGGTTGGTCTATTCTACTGAGCCGGATACCACACGGCGGGTCGACATACCTTAGTCGCCTTTTACGACACCTCGGTAAGAAATGAGGGAGGTACTATTCTATTCAGCCGGATACCACACGGCCTAAGAAAATTTACTAGTATTGTACAGTATATACAGTATTCCATTTTCACCAAGTCCCCAGAAGGCAAATTAAAAAAAAAATAGGTACAAAGCCTGGTTTGCAAAATGTCAGCCATTAGTATGCGGCGATGTCTAATTAAAAACGAGCGCTTTTCACTGGCGGCTTTTTCGAGGATTTTCGTATGAATAAAGATGAGGTACAAATTACTGTTAGGCTGAAACTTTGTGCTGTATTATTATCATTTTTAATAGAAACATTACTGAGATTAATTCTGTTAGAATATTAATTAATATAGCGTGATTTATAGAATTGGGCGTTACTTTGCGGAGATCCATAATACAAACGTAATAATAAAATTATTTTGCTATACTCCGGGATGAAATAAAATAGAAAATGTATATAATGCTAAATGTAGAGTGGACAATCCGTTCTCATACCTGATACATGCAGGATTCGTAAAAACATATGCACAAACCTCCACCATCGCAAAGATTTACGATTTTGGTCGTGGAGTCTATCTCTTGATGATGCTTCGTTTGTGGGGCGAAACGATTGTTGAGTTTGTGATAATGTACGTGTGTAGTGTTGTGTTGTGTTTATTGCGATGGCGGTGGTGGAGGTTTGTGCATGTGTGTTTACGAATCCTGCATGTATCAGGTATGAAAACGGATTGTCCACTCTACATTTAGCATTATATATATTTTCTATTTTACTTCATCACGGATTATTGCAAAATAATTTTATTATTACTTTTGTAATGTAACGTGTATGCCGTGTGGTATCCTGAGCAAAATAGACCACCCTCATTTGTTACCAAGGTATCGTAAAGGGCGATTAAGGTAAATTGTCCCACCGTGTTGATATTCGGCTAAGTAAAATAGACTACCCTAATTTCTTACCAAGGTGTCGTAAAATACGACTAGGGTAAGTTAACGTAAGGCTAGCGGTCAGTTTTAAAATACGTAACGAAATCATGTTACAACATGTTTATAATATTTTGTGCTGACCCCACTTAAGAGTGGGATAAGGTTAGGAGAATAATGATGATAAAGTTCATAAATACTAATAAATCAATAGACCTGATTACAAATCCTAGAATTTAACTTCTTCAAATTGATTATCTGTGATTTTCCAATTATTCACTGCTTATCTAATATTATAAGAATATCGGATAATACAAATAAAATATATACAAAGCGAGAGTAGGAAGGTTATCAGCTAATATTAATTAATTACGAACTATTAGCAGAAGTACCTAGAAGTACTTCTATTAGGAAAGAATAACTAAAACAATTTCAACTTTGCTTTTATTCGCCAAAAAGATCTGGCAACAAAAATGGTCGCTGTTTTAGAAAATATTAACCTGATCGCTTGTTTCAAATAAAATCTTCATGTCGTCGATAAACAAAATTATGACTAGATATACTTATTGGGCCTGAGAGTTGAGACTCCAAACTTTTGATTATCTTCTGGTATTCCTTTAATTGCTTGTGTTGTTTTTGGCATAAGTCTGTCATCCGTTTTAATTCTGTCCTCGCCGCGTAGAATTTTTTAGTCTGTAACAAAAAATTATGACTGATTCTCCGCAATACCAACGACTACAGTAATTATTTCATACTTCAATAGTAAGTAAGTAGCGGCCTGTTACTATCCCGCTGAGAAGGCCTCTTCTCTCCGTTTTTGGAGAGAAGCTTGGAGCTAAGACCTACCACGCTGCTCCAGTTCGGATTCGTAGGCTACACATATCTCCAGAATTCTCTAGAGATATGCAGGTTTCCTCACGATGTTTTCCTTCATCGAAAAGCGTGTGATAGATTGCAATTATCAATTAGACACATAAGTTTTAACAGAAAAACTCATTGTGTGACCGCATTTAAACCCTGATCTCCTCCAAAAAGTCGCACTGTGTTACCGCTGGGGTACCACAGCTTTCCACACCAACACTTCTATTACGACAAAAAAATTATACAACAAAATTTCAAGTTTTCATTTAGATTATAAAAACTTTTACCCGGAAGTTAGATTTAGATTAGAGTAAGTACTATGACAAAAAATTGTTTGCTGTATTAATCCAGATAATTTATTACTAAATATATTTGAAAGCCATCATTTTAGATATTAGACGCTCTGATAGAGTTACCACGCGCAATAGCTTTACGGATTAAATAAATGGCAATAATAAATAAGTTTCTTAGGTTAAGTTTCTTCTTATTAATTCTACTTAATGACGGTGGTCTATTCTACTCGGCCGGACACCACAGACCACATTTCTCATTTATTATTCGCAAATAAATAGTTATAGCCAATATTAACCAAAACCTTATAGATTTGTTAGCAAGTTGAATTAAAAAAGACAGCAACATTGTTAAGAGGCGATTAACTAAATTCAATCGATATCTACTTAGGATTTAATTTAATTTAATTTTTTGGTTACTTGTTTAGTTCACAGTAAATATTATTGTTTATTTTTCTACCTATTATAATATTAATGTCTCATGCTTAAGTTTTTATGTAATTTTTTTTAATGTTCATTGTTAATTTTTTGGTGCATGTTGTGACACCATATGTTGTACATGTTAAATATTTTTTGTTGCTATTTTATTACATGTAAATTTTATATGTAACAACAACTGGTTGTCCAAATAAATAAATAAATTTTAGCAACTAAGGTCAGGTTAACCGAAAGATAAATTACAACCCGCCACCCTCTCACATCCCAAAAAATGTTAATAATCATAAAAAAAGGCGAACATAACCAAGTTTGTTACTTTAATATTCACAGTGTCTAATGAACACATCAAGGAAATTTAATACGCTGAAACTTTGTGATCCCTAATACAAGTTGAACAAAAAGTATTTTTTTATCGCAAGGTCCGTAATAAAGGGCCAACATTAAAAACTTTGAGCCCAAAAAGGGTACGGCGTTAATTAGCCGGAGTTAATTAAGTTTTGGGGTTGATACCCGAAATTTGTACAGGTACCTGAAAATTTTCCACCGTCTAAAAATACACTTATTCATAAAGCATATTATTACTGGTGAGGACTATGTTAATGATAAGAAAGTATACCTATATATCCTCCTGCCCTTATCCCACTTTAAGTAGGGTCGGCACAACATGTAATAAACATGCTGTCACATGATTTGGCTGCGTTTTTTTGACCGGCCGCCTGTCTGACGTCAACTTATCTTAGTTGTATTTTACGACACCTCGGTAAGAAAGAGGGTGGTCTATTCTACTAAACCGGATACCCCATGGCGGGGCGACTTACCTTAGTCGCCTTTTACGACACCTCGGTAAGAAGTGAGGGTGGTACTATTCTACTTAGCCGCGCTATTCACGCTACGTGTCCCGCTCATTGCCACTTTATATTTGCGACACGATAAGCTATGTCGGTTACTCTGGTTCTTCTACGGATCTCCTCGTTTCTGATTTGATCACGTAGAGATATCTTATGAAGCCCATAATTAAATCTAAAAATTTACTGCCTTACTTTATAGTACCTTGATGACCGAGACTTGCTCTTTAATTTAAAAAAAATATTTTTTTTTAATTAAAAATAGTTGTCTCTAGACCGCCCGTTCCCCAAATGAGCTACTATGATTTTACGTTTGACAGCGAAAATTGTCATTTGAATTCAATGTAAATTTTAGCATTTTCCCGAAACAGGGATAAAACAGACATTTTTTTTTAATGAAACCTAGCTACATCGAATTCTTCCTCCAAATACCCCCTACATGCCAAATTTCATTAAATTCGTTGGAGCCGTTTCCGAGAATATACCGGAAAATATACTTATATATATATACATACAAGATTAACTCATTTAAATATTAAACATTTAGAATTCGAGAACATTTCGGTGAAGAATATATAGTGATGTAACTCGCATTTACTCAAAAAACTCTTTCAGTATGATTTATATTCGAACCATATCGAAGAAGCAATATAATAATGGGTGTAAGAAGCGCTTCTCTATGATATTTATATATCAATCAATTTTTTTTTATTAAGGGCCTGTTTCACAAGTTACTAATAAAGTGTCGGATAGTTAACCAACAAATAAACTAAGTAGCAGATAAATATCTCTAAAAAAAGACTCTAAAAAGTAAAAAAATTAAAAAAAAATAAAATCGCGGCCATTTTAAAATAGGTATTTGCTATATAGCAGATAAACAAAATAACAGCCACATGATCTACCTGTTAACATTAGGGACTTTAAGTGCTGAAAAGCCTATCAGAAACCTGAGAGACGCAAAATTCCGAGACATGTGTCAGATATGTTCCGAATAAGCTAAGTGACAGTTTATTGGTAACTTGTGAAACAGGCCCTTATATTAATAAAGACATATTTAAGTTGTTTCAAGAAAAAAAAGATATCTCGAGGTTATCAAGTTAAGTCATAGGTAATATGATAAGCGAACTTACTATCAAGCTATTATCGTCAATGTTAATAGGGACAAGGGGGCATTCCCCAAACCCCAAAAAATTTAGGCGCTACATACATACTATTAGGGATGTTACTTGGTCTGGAAAAAATCGATTAATTAATCATCAATTTTAATGGATAACTCTTGAATCGATTTTATCTATTCCAAATATAATATTTTTATCTTATATATATAAAAGAAAGTTGGTCTTAGTTACACTATTTATAACTCAAGAACGGATGAACCAATTCGGCTGAAAATTGGTGGAGAGGTTGCTTAAAACTAGGAGACGGACATAGGATACTTTTTATCCCGTTCGACCGCATGTATTTTATCCCATCAAGTCACTATAAAACGTGGTATAACAAAAACGACTATGACATGGAAAAACAAAACATAAATGACAGCTAAACGTAATTTTGTCTTTTGGTAACTATGGTAAAAATTTGACAATTATCAAAATAGTAGTAGCTATAAAAGTTACTACATAGTATAAAACAAAGTCGCTTTCTCTGTCTGTCCTTATATCTCTATGTTTGCTTAAATCTTTAAAACTACGCAATAGATTTTGATGCGGTTTTTTTTAAATATATAAAATGATTGAAGAGGAAGGTTTATATGTATAATAAAATTCAATATGGAGTAGAGAAATACTGTGATGTTCACTGAATGACATAGGCTATATGCTTTATACCCGTGCGAAGCTGGGGCGGGACTCCTAGTATCTAATAAATAATCTATTTTTCTGGCATAAGTTATCACCGATCATTTTGGAAACTGGAATTTAGTAAATATTCTATCCATATTAGTATTATAAATGCAAAAGTCTGTCTGTATGTTACGCTTTCTGGGTAATCGGCTGGACCAAATATGTAATCTTTTACCAAAAGAATACATATTTAATGACTTAGAGTAAAGAAACGCTTAAGTTAACGCAAACGAAGTCGCGTGTATCATTAGTTATAAGTAATACCATTTTATAGGCTTATGTTAGAAAAGTAGCTTTGCCAAATTAAACCGATTACCTGGCTTTTACAGTTGTACTGATTCGTAAGCCCTACAGATCACATATATGGCTTTTATAACCAACAAACACGTGTAAGTGGCGTAAATACTTCTACCTCCTCACCATTTATCATCTTCCTGCACTTATCCCACTCTAAGTGGGGTCAGCACAACATGTTACAAACATGTTGTCACATGATTTGGCTACGTATTTTACGACCGGCCTAACGTCAACTTACTTTAGTCGTATTTTACGACACCTCGGTAAGAAAGATGGTGGTCTATTCTACTTAACCGGATACCACACGGTGGGTCAACTTACATTAGTCACCTTTCACGACATCTCGGTAAGAAATGAGGGTGGTCTATTCTATTCAGCCGGATACCACACGGCGGGTCGACTTACATTAGTCACCTCTCACGACACCTCGGTAAGAAATGAGGGTGATACTATTCTATTCAGCCGGATACCACACGGCGTATCCCAATATGTTGGAGATCCGTATAAATAAATTAATAAAATTCCACAAGCAAAGTCGCAAGCACAGCTAGTTAAATATATATTATTTTCGTTTTTTTACCGACTGCAACAAATAGGAAAGTAATCGACGTCTATGCTGCTTCTGGAATTGTAAAACCTCGCTGCATTTCGTTAATAATTCTGCCGGATCCGTGAAATAATCTTGAATTTCTTGGTTCATCTGTAGATAAAATATACATGTACATATGTATTGAAAATACTTATCGTATCTATACTAACATATAAAGCTGAAGAATTTGTTTGTTTGTGTTTGTTTGATTGTTTAATTGATTGATTGTTTGAACGCGCTAATCTCAGGAACTACTGGACGATTTGAAAAATTATTTCAGTGTAAGATAGTGTATTGAGGAAGGCTATAATAGGCTATATAACATCACGATAAGATGAATAGGAGAGGAGCAGCAATACAAAATATTACGAAAACGGCAAAATTTAAAACTTTCCTTGCGTGCGCTAAGTAAACGGTGAAAATTATTCAAAAATCATGTATTACAAAATTGTTCATCTCTAAAAGTTTTAACTAAAAGTCCAAGACAGCATATATCTAGCCTTTAAGTTTAAATCACTTTAACCATTTTTATGGTTATTACAATACTATATCACGATAATTTATAGAATTAGGCGTTACTTTGCGGAGATCCATAATACAAAAGTAATAATAAAATTATTTTGCTATAATCCGCGATGAATTCATGATTATAGCAAAATAATTTTATTATTACTTTTATACTATATTACGATTTTAATCTTTCCACGCGGGCGAAGCCGCTGGCGATTTTTAGTTAATTATAAAGGATTAGTGGCATTAAATACTCATACATAATATATCGTTAACTATTTTATCAAGTTATATTATATTACTTACATCCGGAACTAATTTCATAATAGAGCATGGCACTTTGCAAACTAGACAAATGCCTTCTTTCACACCTAAAAGACAAATGCTTATTAACTGAAAAATAATCTGCCAGTGTTATGTAAAAACGAAATAAACCAATAATGAGTATACATAACATACCGTCGCTCAAACAGTTGTTGCAAAACATATGACCGCATGACGTTAAATGTAGAGTAATTCCGGGCTCTAATTGAATAAAACATTTATTACAATGAATCCAGTCCATTTTCTCTTAAATATATTACATTTAAGTTGTAACTTAAGAACGATATCATTATTTTGTTGATTTTATTTTGACAGGTTTCCGCCATTTTGAATTTAGGTTTTTTATGAAAGCGATTTTTATGCTGCAATGAATAAATTAAAATAATCGAACTCGACTACGTAAAGTATCTTGCGAAAATTAGGACATATTTAAAAATTTAATTGTTAATTTATTCACTGTAAATGAATTGCTTTCGTTGTTTAAAGTGTATTTATTAACTATCTAAATATATATATGTAAAAAAAATTGTTATTAGACTATTTGTCCACTTCATAAAGATATTATATTTTTATATGTACGGTTTAATACATACAATAAATCCGGCAAATAATTATTTATGGTTTTTTAATAATTTTATTATAGAAGTATCCTAGTTTATTTTCATTCCATATTCCGTCTTAAAATTGTAATGATTCTAACTGTTCGTAATTTGTATACATAGTAAGTCAATTTTGAATCTTTATTTATTTATAAACACACTGTATTTAACCATTTCTGGTTGATTTCGAGTAAACGACAAAAACAACGCTAGAATCAAATAAAGCGAAGCAATCTAAACATAACGTCTTTACAATATTTTTTATAATAGTAATCTCTATCAAATCGACATAAAAAACAATCACAGAATAGCACGTAGCTATATAAAAGGAATCGTTGATTTAACGTTCAGTTGTATTTACATTCGCGCGTGGTTGCCCGTATGACCATGACTTTGAAAATATATATTTTACTATTGATAGCTCTAAACAGTGCCAATGTCAATTGCAAATCTCCATGTATGTTTATAAAATTTATTAAATTTAAAATATCATCTTATATTTTTAAATTTTTATAAATTTTGACAGATTTACTAATTAGAAATTCAGATTTCCGATCAAAAGTTACAAAAATAGGCTCTATGATTTTTGTTCTTTGCCGGCTTTGATGAACTAGGAAAAAATAATATTTTTGTTTAAACGTTATTGATATATCATTTTTTCTCTATGTACTTAATTAAAGTAATATTTGTGTAATTCCTTTTAAAAATATAAACAAATATGTATATTTTTAATTCATTAATGGACTGAATTCTTGTTTTATTAAAGACTATGATATTAAAATAAGTATCGACGTATATTTAATTCTGAAAATTACAAACTATTTTTTTTTTGTTCCATCTTATTTCAAATGTTGCATGCATTCAAAAAAGTAAATATAGTACAAATATATTTAATTAAAAAGGCAGGGCGGTAACTTTAAATCATAGATAAATAATTAAAATCTGACGCTATTCATAGTGTTTAAAGACACATCAATAATTCATTGCATTTCTATAATCGGTAAAATGTATATATTAAAAAAATAAATATAATTAGTTTTTATATGTTATGTTTTAAACCTTATACAGTGTAGTGCGAAGACTTCTGTTTTTAATCTATGGATTGCACATATTTTAATTGAAATTAATAATGATTACATAATTATAAAAATAGATAATTTTTTATATTTTTTTTTTAGATATAAACGATTTAGTTAACAATTTATTTATCATTGCACAGCTTAATTAATTTTTACACAGTTCAGTCAATTTTGGCGCAGTTGGCAGTGACCATGCCTTCTACTCCGGGTGTCACGGGTTCGATTCCCGTGTGTATTTAATTATTTATTTTTAATTAGATATATCTTTGCCGGTTTTATGTCATAACACAAATAGTTACTTTAAGGACAGACGGTCGTGTGGGTAAATGACCCATATATTTATTTGTTTATTTATTTTAAGATAAAATATGCGTGCCAGCGCCGTATATGAAAGCCTGCGAGGAAATGCTCCAAGTGGAAACAAAGAGCAAAGCTGTCATGGAATGCATCCCTGCAAGAGATAGGTAAGACAATTTATAGTTAGAGTAAAGTAACGGCCTGTTACTATCCCACTCTTCTTAAAGAGAGAAGGGAAGCTTAGACCCTGCTCCAATAATCATCATGCTCCTGCACTTATCACGCTCTAAGATCGGCACATGATGGTATAGACATGTTATAAACATGTTGTGACATGCTTTGGCTTCGTTTTTACGACCGGCCGCCTGCCTGACGTCAACTAACCTTAGTCGTATTTTACGACACCTCGGTAAGAGATGAGGGTGGTCTATTAACACCGTACGACTCTTTCGAGGAGGTCAAACCCTGGCAGACACCAATGAGTTTTCTGTTAAAACTTATGTGTTTAATTTATAATTGCAATTTATCACACGCTTTTCGGTGAAGGAAAATATCGTGAGGAAACCTGCATATCTCTAGTGAATTCACATATCTCCATATGTGTAACCTACCAATCCGCATTGTTGCAGCGTGGTAGCTTTTAGCTCCAATCCTTCTCTCCAAAAACGGAGAAAAGAGGCCTATTCTCAGCAGTGGGATAGTAACAGGCCGCTACTAACTTACTTTACTTATGCTTCCTAAAATCTATACTATAATTTAAGTTTTTACGTAATAGGATCATTTCAAATTTCATAGTTAAAATTAAAAATTAATACACATCTGTTTCTCAAAATGTCACCTTTGACTATACATTTCAAAAGGTATAGCGGGGTAATTAAATCCGCAGCTGCGGTAAAGCAATTTATCAAAGCGACATTTATTGAGAGCTCACTAATTGTATTGTACAGTTCGCACATACTTCTCGAAAAGCCTACTTTCTATTTGTTCAGTTCACAAATATCCTACCCTAAAAATACAAATTCAAATCTTTAATATTTAAGTGAGTTAATCTTGTATGTATATATATTTTTGGAATCTCAGAAACGGCTCGAACGGTTTTCCTGAAATTCAGCATGTAGGGGTTTTGGAGGAGAAAAATCGATAAAAGAAATATTGAAAAAAATATCGATCTAGCTAGGTTTTATTTTAAAAAAATGTCGTTTTATCCCTGTTTTTGGCATTAAAAAATACTAAAATTTATAATGATTTGAATTTTTGCCATTAACTGTCAAGTCAAGATTATTCGGGGAACAGGTGGTCTCGAGAAATGAAAATACCTAGGATCAAACCCCAGCCAAATAACATCTTTTTTTGAAGTTTGTTTTTTTATCTTGTAAAAAATTACCGAGCAAGGATCGGTCAACCAGGCACTTAATCTTTATTCAAGTAAACTTGTACAGAAGTGCTTCTGAATCGTCAACTCTACTGCTGATTCGGAAAGCTGTTCCTACCGATAAGAATCAGCAAGAAACTCGGTGGTTGTTCCTTTTATAATATAATTCTTACAACTAGTTACATTTTATCATTACTGTATTGTACAGGTCGAAGATTAGCTATGTCCACGCATTTTTAACATCTAAGTAATCCTCAATAGTATAGGCTTTCTGTATTAGCCTTTTTTGATAGTGTCTTTAATCTGCTGTAATAACAAAGCTAAAATTGATTGAATCTATACTAGACCAGTCTACAGTATCTCTGCTAGTCCGGAGGATGACCATCGATGGGGTTTTAGTGGGTAGTAATCCCACATAACCAGATCTCACCCCTAAGAGTTTCGGTATCTTTTCGAAGATATCCCCCCCTAAAAAAGGAAGCCGCATTGGAGCAGTTCGTCAGAGATCACGGGGTCTTTCTGCTAGTCCGAAGGCTGACCATCGAGTGGGTTTTAGTTGGTAGGAATCCCATATAACCAGATCTCACCCCTAAGAGTTTCGGTATATTTTTGAAAATTTCCTCCATAAAAAAAAGGAAGCCGCATTGGCACAAAGAGATTTTTGAGGCTCTAGCCTAACAGGCTTCTCTGATTGGCCGTTACTTTATAGTTTTAGGGCTTGTTTCACAAACCAACTTGTTTCACAAGTTACTGATAAAGTGTCGGATAGATAACCGACAAATGTTTCTAAAAGAGACTCTAAAACGTTAAAAAAAATCGCGGCAATTTTAAAATAGGTATTTGCTATACAGCAGATAAACAAAATAACAGCCACATGATATACCTGTTAAATTATTAGGGACTTTAAGTGTTGAAGCCTATCAGAAACCTAAAAAACGCAAAACATTTGTCAGATATGTTCCGAATAAGCTAACTGACAGTTTATTGGCAACTTGTGAAGGAGGCCCTTAGACTCTTCTCGAAATATTATTTTCGAGTTAAAGAAGGAATTGAACGTCTGTTTGAATAATTTATCAAAGTGACAGTTAATGGGAACTCACTAATTGTTGTGGTGTCGGATTTGACAAGTATTATTCGCATACAGCCATTCTTGTTGTGCGACGATTAACAATTAATTAAATTACCATTGGCATGGAATTCTATTAATTAATGGATTAATAAAAATGATTATTAATTAAAATTGATGGATTACAATTAATTAATTAATAAAAACAGATGAAAGTCTGTCCGTCTGTTTTTATTGTTTCTTTTTAAAGGTCACTTGCAATTTGGTTTACGAATTACTTGTAAACTTGTTAATGCCCCCGCTAAGCTAAATGCTCGTGTTAGGAGTCACGTCGGTAGTATATTGGTCAGGATTCGAACCTACGACCTCCCGATCACAAGTCCGTTACTCTAACCATCCCTCTACCCGCGCTTAACGCGGTCTGTAAAACTTTCATATCTGATTTGCTATTATTAATATAATATTGATGAAACTACAATTTAAGTTGGGTGAAATAGAGGAAAAAACCGGCTTTCTTTCGGGAACATTAAAAAATAAGTAGTAAATTGAGGGTAATTTTACACTAAAGTTGGCGCTTTTAATATTCACACTGTGTACTTTAGTTATTAATTTAAAAACTTAAGACATCATTCATGATTACTTAAGAATGTATGAATGATTCCTTATTTAACAAGAAGTAAACAATAAACAAAAACAAGTGAAATGAGAACATAGAGAAATGCAAGACCTGTCTTATCACTAAAAATGATCTCTTACAGACTCTCCCTTACTCTCTCCTACGTTAAAGTAACAAAGATAAAAGACAATAAGATAAGAAATACAACATCGTTTCTGCTTACTCGATAAAAATTATATTTCGTATAAATGTATAAGTAAGTAAGTAACGGCCTGTTACTATCCCACTGCTGGGCATAGGCGTCTTCTCTCCGTTTTTTTTTTTGGAGAGAAGGATTGGAGCTAAGACCTACCACGCTGCTCCAATGCGGATTGGTAGGTTACACATATCCCCAGAATTCTCTAGAGATATGTAGGTTTCCTCACGATGTTTTCCTTCACCGAAAAGCGTGTGATAAATTGCAATTATCAATTAGACACATAAGTTTTACCAGAAAACTCATTGGTGCCTGCCCGGGCTTTGAACCCTAGACCTTCTCGAAAGAGGCGCACGGTGATACCGCTGGGCTACCACAGCTTATTATATTATAAATTATTATTAAGCTTATTATAAATGTATAGTATTATAAATTTAACCGCCTACTTATACTATACTATTCTGAACTAAACCGTAATTCTTTTCAAATGATATATTAGCGAATCAATATCCGCCAAATAAATACGAGTATTGCAAAAACGTGCCCTATACCCGTATATCATCGGTATTCAATGCTAATAAACTACGTGCTCGGAATTTCAGGTCTCACTAACACGTAAAGCCCATACATTTTCCACTCTACCGCCTTTATATTTCAATCAATAACCACTACACACAGCATTCTAGAACTAATAGATTAACCAGCCTAAAAATAACGATGGAAAATGAATCTTTTGTTTCGTATAATCCAGCTGTTTTAGATTAATTATTATATCTTTATATTTAAATGAGTTAATCTTGTACATATATATATATATATGTACAATATATATACACAATATACAATATATATATAATATATATTTTCTGAATCTCGAAAACGGCTCCAACGATTTTCCTGAAATTCAGCATGTAGGAGGTTTTGGGGGAGAAAAATTGATCTAGCTAGGTTTTATGTAAAAAAAATATTGTTTTATCCCTGTTTTTGGGCATTAAAAAACACTAATATTTATATTGAATTGAATTCTCGCCATTAGCTGTCAAGTCGACGTAGCTTATTCGGGTAACGGGCAGCCTCGAGAAATGTGAATGCCAAGGATCGATCCCCAACTAAATAATGGCTTTTTCTTTTTTTTAAGTTTTTTTTTTTGCAAAAAATTACTGAGCGAAGCTCGGTCACCCAGATATTTAAAGTTGATTTTATATTTACTCATTCATTCTCCTACCCTTTATCCCACTCTAAGTGGAGTCGGCACAATATGCCTTCTTCTTCCATTCTCCTCTATCGTTCGTCAACTCTGATGCCACTCCTCTGACATGCATATCATTTTTCACACAATCCATCCATCTTTTTTTCGGCCTTCCCCTAGCCGTACATGCATCAACATTCATATTTAAAACTCTTTTGGTCACATGATTTTCATCCCTCCTCATTACATGACCATACCAACTTAGTCTCGCATTTCTCATCTTTTCTGTAATGGGCGCAACTTTCAGACTTCCCCTAATATACTCATTGCGTATTCTATCAAGTTTTGTCACACCACACATCCTTAACATTCTCTTCTCATTCGCATAGACATTTCTTTCATCCTTTTCTTTTATTGCCCAACATTCTGATCCATACATTACGACAGGTCTAATGACCGTTTTATAAATTTTCCCCTTTAGTTTAAGGGGCATTAGTGATTAAATTTTTAGTAACATCGAAAATATACAAGTTATGCTTATCTTAAATTACGCTTCGACCAGGCGATGGCAACCTTTTAAAAAAGAGAAAGCTCAGACATTCTAAAAATTTAAGATTTTAAAAAACTACAAAAAAAGTTTATTGATGATATATTTGGGTTATACTCGTAAACATAACAAATAATATTTATTCATATGATAAAAAATAAAGAAGCTTTTATGCCCATAGTTTTATAGCATCAATGTAACTATTAATTATGTAAGCTTTTAGAAGATTTGAAATTTATGCATATAGAAATAAAGAGCCCAAACGCAGTGTGGTATCCGGCTGAAAAGAATAGTACCACCCTTATTCCTTACCGAGGTGTCGTGAAAAGCGACTAAGGTAAGTCGACCTGCCGTGTGGTATCCGACTGAGTAGAATAGACCAATCTCATTTCTTACCGAGGTGTCGTAAAACGCGACTAAGGTAAGTTGACCCATCGTGTGGTATCCGGTTTAGTAAAATAGACCACCCTCTTTCTTACCGTGGTGTCGAAAAATACGACTAAGGTAAGTTGACGTCAGTCAGTCGGCCGGTCGTAAAAATGCAGCCAAATCATGTGACAGCATGTTTATAACATGTTGTGCCGACCCCACTTAGAGTGGGATAAGGGCAAGAGGATGATGATGAGAAAAAGAGAGCCCAAATGTAGATAGATAATGCCGAGTGCAATTCGCAAACCGCAGGTTGCCGATCCCTTGTCTAGACATACCAATTTAAAAGTCCTTGAGCTGCCATAATGTGTCGACAATTCGTCTACAAATTGTAATATAAAAAATCGGTTTCTTTTTGCTGCCTAAGCGTACTTAATAACATCTTATAAACCACAGATAATAAAAAAGAAATATGGAAGAAGTCTAGCAGAACAATCTAATGACGCATTTTTAATACAATTACGTTTACTTGGGATTTGTAGTATTAACTAGGTTTTGATGACGTAGGATTTCCGATTATGGTAAAAAAATGATATCCGTACAGACCGGTTTAATGTCAATTCGTTTTGAGCTTAATTTTGTACAATTAAAAAAAGCATTATATTCTTAAGCTTTAGCACATATCTTCTTAAAGTTTTATACTGGTCTAATATTTAATATTTAAATGAGTTAATCTTTTTTTTTATTATTTACAGCAAAAATGTACAAGTTATATCTATCTTAAATTACTTACACGCTAGGACTATACAAATCATGCCCACGTGGAATGGTCCCAAGAATGCTGGCAGCGTTTCCGCGCTGAATCGCTAAGCTGATTCTTTGTGCGAAAAAGGAGCCAGCTCTCTTGTCACCTGAAGAGGCAATCAACCGAGGTGTTAAAACGGATAAAAAAAAATTTGCACTTTGACTCCATGGCCCTAGGGTCTCGACTGCAAACGGCACAAATATATAACTCTCGATGAGAGATGCATACTTCCGCCGGCCATGGTTTCGGCCATTTCCGCCTTAATTAATTATTACAAAATTAGCTTAGTTAATCTTGTATACACATTATATATTTTATGAATTTCGAACGATTTTCGATTAACGATTTTCATGAAACTTAGTATGTAGAGGGGGAGAAAAATCGAAATAGCTAGGTTTCATTGCTCAATGTTTTTTGGACGTTGGAAACGTCATGAATGCATATATCTTTTCAAATAAAACATAGGTATATATCATTTTCAGAATCTCGGAAACGGCTCCAACGATTTTCCTGAAATTCAGCATGTAGGGGGTTTTGGGGGAGAAAAATCGATCTAACTAGGTTTTATTAAAAAAAAAAATATTTTATCCACGTTTTTGGGCATTCAAAAAATACAAAAATTTACATTGAATATATAAAACACTATTTTTGTCGAAAACTGTCAGGTCAACGTAGCTTATTCGGGGAACGGTTGGTTATTTTTAGAAATGAAACTACCTAGGATCGAGCCACACCTACCCAATTACTTTTTTCTTTTTGTTTAAGTTTCTTTTTTCTGTAAAAAAATTTCTTATGATCTCTTTGATCTCTTGATTCTCCTTTTCTTATGATCAGGGGTATAAATAAGAAGGGAAATAATATGAATTACCTAATTCTGTTCAAAAATTAACCCATACTGTATCCTCCAGAGTGGAATGTCTGTCATTCGTCCAACAAAGGCAGGCTGACTTAGTTCCTGTCGACCCTGAGGACATGTATGTGGCTTCGAAGATACCGAACCAGGACTTCTTCGTATTCCAGGAGTACAGGACTGATGAAGAACCTGATGGTTAGCACATTAATGCATATAGTTTCGTATAATTTTTTTTTTTTTTTTTTTTTTTTTTTTTTCTTTCTCATTCAATATAGATTTTAAATTTTTTGTATCAGTGGAAACTTAGTTGATTTCTGTTTACAGCATAAGTTATATATATATTCTCCTGCCCTTATCCCACTCTAAGTGGGGTCGGTACAACATGTTATAAATATGCTGTCACATTATTTGGCTGCGTTTTTACGACCGGCCGCCTGTCTGACGTCAGCTTACCTCAGTCGTATTTTACGACACCTCGGTAAGAAAGAGGGTGGTCTATTCTACTAAACCGGATACTACACGGTGGGTCAACTTACCTTAGTCGCCTTTTACGACACCTCGGTAAGAAATGAGGTTGGTTTATTTTACTCAGCCGGATAGCACACGGCGGGTCGACTTACCTTATTCGCCTTTTACGACACCTCGGTAAGAAATGAGTGTGGTACTATTCTATTCAGCCGGATACCACACGGCGTATTTTTTTCTTAATCACTTCATAACTAAGATAACACAAACGTGTTATTAATTAAAATATATGGCTTAACACCACAAACTTTCTTATCGCTTTAAATATAATAATTTAGGTCAGAGTATATTTTCCATAAAAACTATTCCAGAATATCAAGTTTCAAACTTGTCTGAATAAGCTCGAAACTTAGATAGGTGAATTCATATGCACGAGAGTATTAAATTAGAGATAGGAATGGATTGAACACGAGACGGGATAACTTCGTGGTACTTGTTTGAGTAATAGATTGGAATTAATTTAATAGATCTACGAACAACTTGCTTTATATACGTGGTGAGATTTAGTTCGAGACGTGCTTAAATATTTACTTTTGAGTTACACTGAATCTTATTACTATAAAATTTACAGAATAAGATATTCAATATAAAAAAATAAATATATGGGACACTTACACACATGGTCGTCCGTCCCCAAAGTAAGTAACTTAATACTTGTGTTATGGTAGACAGACAACTGGTGAATATATACTTATATATTTTTAAATACATACTTAAATACAAATATACACCCAGGCTCAAAGACCAACAAATTCATTTCTAGAATATGTTGGTAGTATATATCTATATTATAAAGAAAATATAAAGTATCTATACTTCCACCTCATCCCACTATAAGTGGGGTCGGCACAACATGTTATAAACATGATGATTGTTGTTACATGTTTTGGCTACGTATTTTACGACGGACGCCTGCCTGATGTCAACTTATCATAGTTGTATTTGACGACACCTTGGCAAGAAAGAGGGTGGTTTATTATACTCAACCGGATACCACATGGTGAGTCAACTTACCTTAGTCGCCTTTTACGACACTTCGGTAAAGAATGAGGATAGTCTATTCTACTCAGCCGGATACCACACGGCGGTATATATGTATATTTAAATATATGTAAATTATATATTTGCCTGTTGTCTGTCACCCATAACACAAGTATTTAGTTACTTTGGGGATGGACAGCCTTGTGTGTAATTGCAAAAAAAAGAACAAAACTCTTCGATAATATGTATACTATAGCTAAAGTAAAAAATTTTGTTTTAATGTCGTGTGATTTCCTAATACATAAATAAATTGAGGATAATTGTAATACGTTATCTCAGGCATGTTTTTAAACTATAAAGATACTGTTATCACGGGTCAAAGCGTTAAATTACAATATTTTAACAACTTTCAACACTGCGTTCTGCGTTATTTAAATAGGTGAAAGTAGGTATAAATACCACAGCTTTTTTCATAGAACTTTCTTATCGGTTAATTTATTTTTTATCTGCCTCACAGCGGAGTGCTGTTGAAATCTTATTTATGGTGTATATTTGATAGAATTTCATGTAGGGCCACACTATACTAGCTGCAGTAACTCCCCTCCATTACACGTCGTCCTAAGCCGTGGTCTGGTCTCACAGGAGCTCTTAGGACGACGTTCCTTGATGCCAGTAGAGCTTCTGCGCTCTCCTCTCCGCATTTCGCAACCTCGACAATGCTTCTGCGCTCGCCCGTCCCGCCCAGTGGCGCTATAAAAGCCGTTAGGTCTAATAGCATACAAACAATTCGAAAAAAAAGCACTAGCTACATCCATACATTAAATAATACTACTTGGGTGACCGGGCTTTGCTTTTGTATTTTTAAGACATAAATCCTTTTTGTACCTGCTGAACTTTCTTAGGAAAATAGTGCAGTGGTTGCCTTCTGCACCAGATATTTCATGAGTTATTTAGACGCTTACGCCGCTGTTGCCTCTTCCAACCGGTTTCGTTAAGTTGGGGGTATGGTTATCCCGCCACTGATCGGTCGCCAGAACCTCTTCTGTTATCTGACAGGGAGCACCACCGAAACCATTTGGTTGCCGTTGCCATATGGCGCATGTAGGCGAGGTTGACATGGGGCTGGTGAGTTGAAATTACTAATTCCCCCCTTATTCCCCTCGCTCGATATTTTTTAAGACATAAATAAACTTGTAAGAAAATAATTGAGCAGAGGGGGCTCGATACGGGATGTTTTCATTCTAGATCGCCTGTTCCCCAACTGAGCTTCCATGACGTTACAATTTAAAACGTAATTATATATATATTTGACCTTTTATATTTTAACACAATCGAAACCCCGAAATTTTTCATTCAATCATGAAACGATTTTGATGAAAATCCTATACCTGAAGTTCTATGTTAACTGGCCTTTACTTAGTGGTGCGACCGTGGTAATCTCGATTATAGGTTCAAACCCGGGCGGACACCAATGAGTTTTTCCATTAAAACTTATGTGTCTAATTGATAATTGCAATGTATCACACGATTTTTGGTGAAGGAAAACATGAGGAAACCTACCAATCTGAATTGGAGCAGCGTGGTAGGTATTAGCTCCAATCCTTCTCTCCAAAAACGGAGAGAGTAGGCCTATGCCCTGCAATGGGATAGTAACAGGCCGTTACTTGCTACCTTTTTTATATACCATGGTCCAAATTTTTAGCACTAGACCTTTGTTAACGTCAAAGTCGATACAGCGAATAGCATAAGGAAAATTTAAAAAATAAAATTTGTGGTGATCTAAATTTTCTATTTAATTAATAAGTAATTTATATTTACATTCATGTCCACTTATTTTATTTAATAAATATTTATATGGGTGTTTGTTTACTATTGGCGTTGAGAAGAAAATAAATAACCAACAAAACGTTTTACTCGTATAATCCGGAAAATACGAAAACGGATAAATCAGGCTTATCTTCCAAAAGATAACTGACATTAATGGGGGTTCAGACGGGCGCCTGCGTGAGGCGGCTTTTAACTAGTGCTGGGGTTTTGTTAATACTATCTGACCCTTTTTTTGTTATTGGTTTTAAAAAACCGTAAATGTCGGAACGAGCAGTTTGGTTTCGGAATACAAAAGTAATGGATAAGATTATTTTGCTATAATCCACATCATCATCATCTTCCTGCCCTTATCCTAGGTGGGGTCAGCACAACATGTTAGAAACATGTTGTCACATGATTTGGCTACGTATTTAACGACACCTCGGTAAGAAAGAGGGTGGTCTATTCTACTTAAATAGATACCACACGGTGGGTCATCTTACCTTAGTCGCCTTTGACACCTCGGTAAGAAATGAGGGTGGTCTATTCTACTAAGCCGGATACCACACGGCGGCTCGACTTACCTTAGTCCTTAGGGGGTGGTATTATTTTATTCAGCCTGATACCACACGGCGTAAATGTTCGAACAAGCAGTTTGTTCTTGGAATACAAAAGTGATAAGATTATTTTTCTATAATCCATGATGAAGAAAAAACAAGATTTCCAAATTTTTATTGCAGTTTCCATTCTCTTACAGAAAAAACCGTAGTGCGCACAAGAATTAAGGAACCTAGTTAAATAAAATAGGAACGTGGTCAATTATTATAACCTAAGAACAACCCCCAACACCAATAAAGTAAATTAATTTACTTAATTTTATTAAATTCCAAAATTTGGAAAAAACTTTCTAAATAAAAAAGCATTATCGATATAATGATAGGGTTTAGAGCGACACTAGAACTGCGGATGAGCTAGGGGAGACTGGACGATGTGGGTGATATCCCGTACCTCCTCTCAGACCCTTATACCTACTAATAACTTCTAACGTCTCCTACAGTTCATATCGTATTTATTATTAACACGTTCAGTTATTTCTTATTTCCTAGGCACAAGGGCAGTTACGAGTTTAATATTCATATCAGATGAGCGGAAGACCTCATAAAGGTTACATAGTATAGCTGGATCTAAAAAGCATTACTGTGTCATGTATTAAAGAATCATGTCCTTCTTCTTCTTCAACCGATGGACGTCCACTGCTGGGATCTCCAGAACACACGATTTTGTGCCGCTTGTATCCAACGGCTCCCTCCGACCTTTTGAGGTCGTCAGTCCATCTACCCGTACTAGAGAGTCATATCTAGTCGCCACCGTTAATCTAAACCAGTGTTTCCAAACCTTTCTTGTAACATTCCCCACAATAAAAAATCCTTTGACAATATATAACATACATAAATTAACAAACAAATTGCCTCCTATTGGAACCCAGGTTGGCAAGCACTGATCTAAACCTCGTGCACCCTATAAAGTACACGATCTTAATCAAATCATGATTCATGTACCACATACGGTACACGAAACTGTACCTATAAAACATTTCACCATCGTATACTTTTTATTACAGCGGAGTTTCGTTATGAGGCTGTGATAGTCATCCATAAGGACCTCCCCATCAACAATCTTGACCAGCTCAAGGGTTTGAAGTCTTGTCACACCGGCGTCAACCGCAATGTTGGCTATAAGGTCAGTAATTTAAAGGATACAACAAAAGAGATGTCCTAATTTATCGATAACGCATGGATGTATCTCAGACCTAGAGGTCTACGGTATCGACAGTCTAAGCCGCGAGTAGGTAGGGTTGACAATTAAGGAAATTGGGACTTAATGGTGTAGCTACCTGAGGGCTAGAAGGGGCAGAGAGCTCCCAAGCTCAAGTGGCTCCTTGCTGACTTACGAACTCCAATTTGAATTACAAACCACATTCCACGAACGTGATTATATATTATGATTATATATCCTCCCGTTGTGACCTTACTTCCACGGATCACTTTGTCCTGGATAATCGATCTCCAGATCTTGCGATCTTTTGCGATGTGAAAGACATCGTGGACTTGGATAGAAAGAGACGTGGTTATCTGGTCGGGCTATCGCGTTGGACTGCGGCCTCTTCCTTGCGTTGTTTATTGCATTGGGCCCAAGGCCCTTTGGTTACCTAGCTACGCCTCTGCTGGGACTGGAGTCCTTCGCATAATACGTTTTAGCAACTTGCATATTTATATTATAGATATACCTGGAAACTTTACCATATTATCTAATGTAAAATTCAGATACGTATTCGGGAAAACTATTTTAATTCCAAACTATTCCGATTTTAGATTTACCAACGTATTTGCTTTCTGAATTTCGTACAGATAAATAAATATCGCGCAAATGTTATAAAGCGAGCAGCGGTAAAACTTTACCATCACCTTTTCGGGATACATACGCGGAATATTGAATTCCGTTACATTTTCTGGCTTCGGAACGAGGGCTTTATCTCGAACATGTACCAAAACTATTTCAATTATAACTTCAAAGCCCATTTTCGCCCGCAAACTTTACCAAATATTTGCTCCAGCTTGAAATAAATAAGATTGGAATCTTCATGCGTTAGGCGTTTATCATTTATCTTTTTCAATCTATTATTCTTAAAATACTGTTATTTCTACTTGAACGGTCTAAGCCCAAATTTATCTCAAGAAAATAAATTTAAAACGCCATCTTTCCACGCTAACATAATTTGTCTGGTGTCAAGAATTTAATAAAAAACGAGTAAGCTTGCAGAATAAAAGCGACAGACTTATGAAGTCTGTATCTATATACTAATATATAAAGCTGAAAAGTTTGTTTGAACGAGCAAACCGCAAGAAAAATTCTTTGAATGTAAGATAGTCCATTTTATCAAGGAAAGCTATAGGCTATACTCGTAACATCACATTAAAATGAATAGGAGAGGAGCAGTGCCTAATGCAAAATTTAAAGCTTTCCTTGCGTGCGCTAAGTAAACGCTGAAAGTTATACAAAAATCATGTATTACAAAATTGTTCCCCTCTAAAAGATCTAAATAAAAGTCCGCAACAGTATATGTCTACATTTTAAGGTTAACCCAATTTAACTCTTTTTATGGTTATCAAAATACTATATTACGGTTATAATCTTTCCGCGCGGGCGGAGCCGCTGGCGATTGCTGGTAAATTAATATAATTTCGCAATCCGTAGGACGATGTCAAATACGTCGGCGATGTAAAATCAAATTTCGTTCATACCTTTAGCGTTCTCGCGTATTGGAATTTTATTAGAATGCCATTTGCCAACGCTATTGGTTATTGTGAATTCTATATGCGAATATTTTGATTTTATCATTGTATCACAAACGATACAACTGCTTAAATAGAATATTGATTTATTTGATATGATAGTGTTAATGTTTTATTAGTATTATGTATTAGTAGTATATACTTTTGTCAAATTTTAATTTTGTGTTTTATATTTTTTTGTAATATAACAGATTCCATTGACAATGCTGATGAAGAGGCCAATATTCCCCAAAATGACCGACCGCACGATATCTCCCAAAGAGAACGAACTACGCGCCTATTCTACCTTTTTCAAAAAGTCCTGCATAGTAGGCAAATGGTCACCAGATCCGAAGACCACAACTGCATGGAGTAAGTTACAATTTTCTTGTAAACCCTTAAAGATACTGACAAATATTCTGTAACGAAATATTTATTAAGTTGCTCATTGTCTTCTCTTTGGGCTTGCGTTTAACCTTTATTGAAGGCTACGTTTTGATTATTAAAAGTCTTGAGACTACTGTGATATTATTTAATTACAAGTTACAATGAGTTATTTTTAATAAATCTTATTTTTAAAGCATCTTCTTCTTCTTGAGGTGGCACTCTTATTTCTGTTTGTTTTTCGCGAGATAAAAAGTTCGGCTACACTCGCGATTCCTGTTCATTCCCGGATGTAACGTTGCCAGGCTTTCTTCTTACGACCAAAACCTCTTCTCCCAGCTACTTTCATGTTGGAGAAGTTTATACCTCTCGTGTGTAAACACATGCCTCAGATATATATAGATATGATACTTCGTCGATAATCAAAGTTTTTTTTTTCAAAGCATTTTTGGTTAACACGTCGCAGTGATTCCACATTGGAAACTTTGTGAGTCCATTCCAAAAAATTTCCGTGTGTTGTAATAGTTTAAACGTATATCGATCGTATATGACGTATGCGTGCAACAGAGGTGACGCGTAAACGCCCACAGTACATCGATATCGTTTGCTATCTTCTTCAATGATACTGTAAACACTTTAAGACCATTAAGACGAGTAAGCAATTCGACTCGAAAAGCACGTTATCATGAATTGTATAATAAATTAATTTAGTCAATGTAAAACCTTTAGTTTTCATGATGACCCAAATTCTTTAGCCTTGATTATTATACAAGCAACGACAAAACGGATTTTTATAAAGAATAACAGAAAGATAAATTACATTTCGCTATAAGTAATCGCTAAGTAAAGATTTGCTTTTAAGATGCCAAGTATATTTTAACGTCTCACTAAACAGAAACTTTTACTGCCCTCCTTCGTAAAGTTGCTCCGAATAACAGGACTTTGAATAAGGCAACAGGTGGTATGGCGGGATTATTAACAAAAGCAATATCCTGAACTTGTAAATGTAACAAAAAGAACACTTATAATGATTTTACGGTTTACACCTGACTTAAATTAATAATTACATAAAACTTGTCTAAATTGAAATGGCGCGCCCCATTACTTAACTAGTTGATATAAATATGTGAGTGGTCTACCTTATTTTTATACCGTAGTATTTATACTAGTCATACTTTCATTTCACTTTTATAAATGCGAAAGTCTGTTTTTATTTATTACGCTTTAAGGCTAATCGGCTGGATCAACAGTCCCGAAATTTAGTACGCATGAAGTTTATGTTCGTAGATATAAGCTTTATTTGTACGAAATTTTAGATAAATTCGTAAAACCAGAGTTACCGATATAGCGTGTCGCGAAGCTGAAGTGACGATAGGCAAGGTACATAATGCGAAGAACCTATGGACGTTGGGATCTTAAGGTTTGGAATGGCGACCGGGAAAAGTAGTGTCAGTCTCTACGTGGACTGACGACCTCAAATAGGTCGCGTGAAACCACTCGATCCAAGCGGCATAAGGTCGTGTTTTATGGCAATCATGTAAAGAAAACTTTGTCCAGCAGTGGAGGTCAATAGGTTGAGAAGAGAGAAGCTGATATACCAAGCTTACATATAAGATAGATTGACATTTTTCCTTCGGGAACAGGAAAAAACTCATCACACAAGTGAGGGTATAAGTTTAGTTGACGCGCCACTTATAAACTTTTCTTATAAGTTCTTATAGTAAGACTCTAACTTTTATCAAGTTGTACAATGCAAATAGTATAAAAGTTGTAGCAGTTGATATTAAGCAGAAATATTTAAACAATTCTGTTATCGGAATTCGAAATCCTATAAATTGACCCTTGTAGAGAGGAAAGGTTTTTATTACTTTGTCAGGACATGGAAAATGTTTTAACATTTCGAACTGGGAGGCACGCTACAAAATGTTTCAATTCGACCCTTTGATTAAAGTTTCTAGTTTTACAATTCATTTGCATGTGACATTGTTTGAGTTGGTTTAATTAAAAACCTAATTCTGGTTTCCACATCGGAAAACCTAATCTTTGTTAAATATTCAGTTTTTGTTTATTTGCCTCTGTAAACTAATTGCGAGTTTATACATGGAATTACAGTTTTAGTTAACAAACATTTATTAATATCTACATAAAATACTTTATTGCACATTTGCAAAATTTTATTATAACGGGTATAGTAAATACACTGTTTATCCAAACATTTAGGTATAGTTATTACTTCAGATTGTGTTTGCGAACAGTTAATTAGTTGATTATAATATTTAAAAAGTAGCCTTAATAAAATTTTATATTTAACTTTTTCTGAGCTTTGCGAAATGCTTAGTCTTATCTGGAACTTTAATTCTTCTACGGATGACCTCATTTCTGATTTTATCACCTACAGATCTATCGCTCCATCGTCCGCTGACTCTGAGCTTTTTAGGAGGCCCATTAGTACTGTTTCTGTGGGATAGAAATAATAAACTGGGTTTTCACTAACTGGGTTTAACTTTTTAATTCTCTTTTCTTTGAATACATTTCCCCGCACACACATCACACAATCCTCAGCCATTGCGATCTTTTAAACTCTTCCTTCTCAATCACACCTCTCTCCTCTTTCCCATTCCGCCTTTATTCTGACACATTCCTACATAACCTAGGTATTGTGGACCTCCATAGAGTAATGCCTAATTCTATAAATCTATTACAGAATCTCAGTACAGTCAGCTTTGTGCGATGTGCGAACATCCCGACATCTGTGACTACCCGGATATCTACAGTGGCTACGAGGGAGCCCTGCGATGCTTAGCCCATAATGGCGGCGAAGTAGCCTTTACTAAAGTCATCTTTACTCGCAAATTCTTTGGAGTGAGTACACCTATATTTACTTACTTTACACAGAAGTAAAAATAAAATTATTCTACTTTAATCCGCGATAAAGTAAACAGAGAATGATAAATGTAGAGTAGACTATCTGTTTTCATGATTCATGCGGGATTCGCTAAAATACATGAACTACAAGCTCCACAAGTCTATTTCTTGATGATGCTTCAGTTGAGGGGGGGACTTAATACACACACAATGAGTCTTCGACAGTTGGTCGTGGCCTCTAGCCACCCTACCGACGTTGCAATGACTAATCAAAGTCATACCATCAGTCCTCCACCACGCGTCGCTCTAGGAAAATCTAGCCCTTCGACTCTACCCCATAGGACGACACTAGCTTTGCTCTACTCTCCGCATTTCGTAACCTTGACGCTTCTGCGCTCGCCCGTCCCTTCCGGTGACTATGTCGAAGCCCTTCTGGCTAACATTGTATAGTCGTAAAAAAGTTAAAAAGAACTCCTCATAAGGAGACTTTTGCCCAATAGTGAGATATTAATAGCCAGTTACTTTAGTCTCGTTTATAAATTTACCAAATAATTTATTCTAGTTTTATGACGAGTGGTTGCGTTTGAGGTTTTAAAACCGGTCCGAACTATCAAGTTCAAATGGTTCTAAGTAGTAACAGTTTTCCATGAATATGTGACTTGCACCTATAAGGGACAACGGAAAAAACCAACGGTTCCATTAGCATCATTACTAAGTAAACAATTACCTTTTACACGGCCTAGACATTAATAGGAGGAGTATGTTTCCCTGCTTGATTACCTTTTTATTTTATGGATGTATTTATATTGGTATAATCATAAACACCTAGACCTAAAATAAAGTTATATTCAAGTTTCAACCATAAACTACTATATAGATTTTTTATCTATAAAGTCTCTAAAAAAATCTTTATCTCACTTCTTGGTTCACTCGATGGTAACTGATTATGTAAATTGTAAAGATCGAATTTATTTATTTATTTATTAGGAAGCCAACAATAGATAAACAATTTGCTTTATTTAATACTAACTTAAATTTGTAAAGTATAGTGTTCTATTATATATGCCACTTAAAAGCTAAACTTGTGTTGTTGTAACTTGAACACATACAACCGCAATATAGGTACTATTAACCTAAACTACTGAAAGAATCGCACAACCTTTTAGTAAAAACCGTACAAAATTCTGCTCAGTAGAATTTGAAAACATCGATGATATACAAACAAACAGATTAGGGGGCTTTGTTTTATAATAAGTAAAGATTTTGTGATTGATAATGTACCAAAAATATTTTTCCATTCGTACGCCATCCCTCCTACGGAGGACATCATAATTTAAAATTTCTTTTAGGACCTGGAAGAATATCATCATCATCCTCCTGCCCTTATCCCACTCTAAGTGGGGTCGGCACAACATGATATAAACATGTCACATGATTTGGCTACATATTTTATGACCAGCAGCCTGCCTGACGTCAACTTACCTTAGTCGTATTTTACGACACCTCGGTAAGAAAGAGAATGGTCTATTCTACTTAGCCGGATACCACACGGAATAGACCTGAAAGAATATATTTTTAGAAAAAATAATCTATTTGTGTAGTAGGGAATAAAACTAACATAGTCTTGTTTGTAATAATTATTACGTCATATCGTTAATGAGGTCGTATTATCAGTTATTATCAGTAAATGGCTTTAATATGATTTACAACACTTAAGGATATTTTGCACAGTTGCCAGTAGGAACAACTCCAGCTAGCCAATCACCAGAGAACCCTGATGAGTTCGCGTATCTTTGCGTGGACGGATCTAAGGTGCCGGTTAGGGAGAAGCCATGCTCATGGGCTGCTAGACCTTGGCAAGGACTTTTGGGCCACAATGACGTGTTAGCTCGGTTAACGCCTTTGAGGGAGAAAATCAAGCAACTGGCAAATGCTGGTACGTATTTAAGTAAATGATATTCCTATACATTTGTAATAAAATTATGAAATTTAATATAGCAATAGAACTAAAAGTACACGTAACTGAAGTGCAGTAATTGATACTCGTATTTGAGCTACTATAGATCAAATTCAAATTCAAATAATTCTTTATTCAAATTGGCTTTTACAAGCACTTTCGAATCAAATTACAATGAAGCTACGACTGGTTCGGAAAAGTGCTCTTACCGAGAAGAACCAGAAACTTGGCGGTCACTCTTGTCAAAATTTTCAAAATTTGTTATTAATAATACAATAATGTATTTTTAATTAATAACAAATTGAAAAAAAACTACGATATAATCTAGTGAGTAGCTGGTCGCAATTTAAATCCAAGCTTTCTTATCATCAACATAGTCCTCAACAGTATAATAAGCTTTATGGATAAGTCATCATCCTCCTGCCCTTATCCCACTCTAAGTGGGGTCGGCACAATATGTTACTAACATATCACATGATTCGGTTTCAATCATCATCATCGGAATCATTCATGATTTTACGATCGGCTACCTGCCTGACGTCAACTTACCTTAGTCGTATTTTACGACATCTCGGTAAGAAAGAGGGTGGTCTACTCTACTAAACCGGATACCACAAGGTGGGTCAACTTACCTTAGTCGCCTTTTACGACACCTCGGTAAGAAAAGAGGATGATACTATTTTATTCAGCTGGGTACCATACGGCGTTAAAAAATTTAAAAAAAACGATCTACGAACGATCAGTAAACGAATCAAGCGTAGATTTAATTTAAAACTGATGATTACTGATTGAATCGAGGTATAATGTGATGATATGGAGATGAGAATCTCTATGGAGCTTGTTCCTTATGAACCCATGAATGTCAGTGTTTGTCTTTTGAAAACATTTCACCACTAGGCGCTGCTAGCAAGCCTGAATGGTTCATAAAAGTCCTGGGCTTATCTGAAAAGATCCATCACGTGGCCGATAACATTCCTATTAAGCCAGCCGATTATTTGAAGAAGGCAAACTACACCGAAGTGATTGAGAGAGGACATGGGCCACCAGAACCAGTTGTCAGGTAAATACTTCCCAGATTTTTATTATATTTTAACAAACGCAATAATAGACAAGGGCATCTAAATAAATAAATCAAGTTCTATTGACCACATAAAAAAATTTAAAAAGGTAAAAATAACTTACAGACAAACAACGTGGTCAAAGAGCAGCCACCCCAGCAATAAGTTGCGTAATATATAAATACTGCAACGCTGATTTTCAGGTGACACCCTTAGTGGTTACCACCTTACCTTGGTTGAATTTACTGATATAAAACACAATACAATAATAATAATAGAACAATAGGGTATATTAAACCCGAAACTTAAATAACAAAACGGATAGCCTATACTTTATTTATTTACTTCATTCTTTTTTCTATAAATAAACATATAACAAGATAAATATCTACCACTCCGCTATTCTAAAAATAAGGTTTTCTTAACCTCTTCTCTGGCATCTGACTCTATGATGATATATCATCAGGTAATAATGACATGATATGGCCCTAAATTAGTCCCACCATTTTTTTTTGGGTGTTATTTTGCGAAAAGAAACTTCTAAGATATCTTTATTTATTAAAATACAAAGTCCCCAGAAGCTGTATGAATTGATCGATTTTCGCAATTTCTGCTGAACGGATTTTTGTAAGGTTTAAAAAATAGTGAATTCTCTAGGAAAGTTTAGATTAATATGTCATTCTCTGGAACAGCTAAACCGAATTTTATGGGACTTTCATTGGAAGATAGAGAAGGTTGTAGCGCAGCATATAAGTTATATTTATATTTATTAAAAGAAATATTAAACATATAGGCTACTTTTTTTCTAAAATTCCGGTAAGGCTGAGATTTACGCAGGAAAAATGTTGTGATACACTAATTTCGCAAATAAAGTCGCGGATACTGCTAGTATTAACTAAATACACTTTTATTCTGAATTGAAATATCAATGGAACCAGGTCACATCATTCTACAAGAATTTTAAAATACATGTTGCTTATATCTTGCTCATGTCAAGACTTGCGTAAAATATTCATTAATTAATGTGTAATTTAGGCCTCATCATTTTAATGGAAAGCTAGAGAGGTTACACAATTAACACTGGTGTTAATTGTGATATAGTTTCTCTATTAATACGTTTCTGACTAATTCCAATTCTAATTTATACGCATTCTTAGTACACCTGCTATAATTAAATTAATGTTGTAAGAGTAGCGGTCTGTTACTCTCCCACTGCTGGGAATAGGTCTCTTCTCTTCGTTTTTTGGATAGAAGGATTGGAGCTAATACCCACCACGCTGCTCCAATGCGGAATGGTAGGTTACACATATCTCCAGAAATCTCTAGAGATATGCAGGTTTCCTCGCGATGTTTTCCTTCATCGAAAAGCGTTTGATAAAGCAATTATCAATTAGACAACTTTTAACAGAAAACCTCATTGGTGTCTGCCCGGGTTTGAACCCGTGACCTTCTTGAAAGAGTCGCACGGTGTTATCGCTGGGCTACCACAGCATTTTAAATTAATGTATAACTAAATAAATAGTAGCTGGGTGACTCAGTTTTACTCAGTAATTATTTAAATATATATAAAAAAAATGCAATAAATAAAATGAAAAAGGATTTTAAATAAATACAAAATTAACCCAGCCTCGAAGAACAAACGAATTGACTTTATAGAATACTAGGCTGTTACCGCGGTAGTACCGCGTGTAAATTAGTGCGTCACAAAGTTTTTCCTGCATAAATCCCGAACCCGCGGGAATTGTAGGATAAGGTAACCTAAGGCTACCTATAAGGTAGCCTATATGTTGCGCAATGATGTCCTCAATCTTCTATGAAAAATCTATTGAAATCGGTTTAGCCGTTTCGAAGTATGTACAATTAACCTAAACCTTCCTCAAGAGTTGCTCTATCTTTCAATTAAAAATCTTACAAAAATCCGTTCATTAATTTTGGAAAAATTGATCACATTCAGACAGACAGCTTTTTGGGTACTTTGTTTTCTAATATGTATAGATTAGGAATAAAATTCTAATCCAAACCACTTTTGGTACAGATGGAGATTATTTTAATGATAAAAAGCCTGGATTCGAAAATCCTATCAGCTTCATACAAAACTGCGGTTTAATAATGTAAAATTAAAAATGTTTAAAAGATTGACTGCCGAGTTTCTGGTTCTTCTCGGTAAGAGCAACATTCCGAACCAGTTATAGCTTCATCAATCATATTAATACTTGACGATTCAAAAGTGCTTGAAAGTAGCCGTGTGGTATCCGGCTTAGTAGAATAGTACCACCCTCATTTCTTACCGAGGTGTCGTAAAAGGCGACTAAGGTAAGTCGACCCGCCGTGTGGTATCCGGCTGAATAGAATAGACCACCCTCATTTCTTACCGAGGTGTCGTAAAAGGCGACTAAGGTAAGTTGACCCACCGTGTGGTATCCGGTTTAGTAGAATAGACCACCCTCCGTCTTACCGAGGTGTCGTAAAATACGACTAAGGTAAGTTGACGTCACGCAGGCGGCCGGTCGTAAAAACGCAGCCAAATCATGTTACAACATGTTTATAACATGTTGTAACATGATTATAACATGTTGTGCCGACCCCACTTAGAGTGAGATAAGGGCAGGAGGATGTATGGATGTATGTGATTCAAAAGTGCTTGAAAGAGTTTATTTGAAGATTATTTTGATTTGATTTGATACAGACTTTGCGTTACTTCCGACGTGGCGTTGACCAAATGCCGTGCGATGTCAGTGTTCGCGTTTAGCCGAGACATTCGTCCCAAACTAGACTGCGTCCAGGAAACTTCGGACGACGCCTGCCTGAAGAGTGTAAGTTATATTATGATTTTTTTTCATTACACTACTAGTATTACAATAAGATGAGACTGTATCCATCACTCTTTTTGTGTGATTAAACAAAGATAAGCCTACGATGTCGGTTCCTACTTTGTCTATTATATACACCATCATCATCCTACCCTTATCCCACTCTAAGTGGGGTCGGCACAACAAACATGTTGTAATATGATTTGGCTTCGTATTTTACGACCGGCGGCCTGCCTGACGTCAACTTACCTTAGTCGTATTTTACTACTCCTCGGTAAGAAAGTGGGTGGTCTATTTTACTCAACCGGATACCACATGGTGGGTCAACTTACCTTAGTCGCCTTTTACGACACCTCGGTAAGAAATGAGGGTGGTACTATTCTATTCTGCCGGATACCACAGGGCGTGTCTATTATATTCACCAACAATCGTTTTATAGTTCTTTATATTTTTATGTACATACAGATCTTTACAGAGCTGTGGTAGCCCAGCGGTGCGGAACATCGTGCGACTCTTTCGAGGAGGTCACGGGTTCGAACCCGGGCATATATCAATGACTTTTTCTGTTAAAACTTATGTGTCTAATTGATAATTGCAATTTATCACACGCTTTTCGGTGAAGCAAAACATCGTGAGGAAACCTGCATATCTCTAGAGAATTCTGGAGATATGTGTAACCTACCAATCCGCATTGGAGCAGCGTGGTAGGTCTTAGCTCCAATCCTTCTCTCCAAAACGGAGTAAAGAGGCCTATTCTCAGCAGTGGGATAGTATCAGGCCGCTACTTACTTACTTTTACAGATCTTTATGTAATATACAGATCTTGGTCAAATATTGGGAATATGCTAGATCACCATAGGGTAAATAAATTTAGACAAATTTATAGAAAAAAAGAAAGAAAAAACATTTATGAACATTTATTTATTATTTATTATTGTTGTAAGGAAATCGTCTTATATCCCTGAGCTAACACTTATGAAGTTAAATTTCTCATACCCCATAGGTCCAAGATAATGGATCAGACTTAGCAGCTGTAGACGGTATGATGGTAGCATCAGCTTCCAAGCAGTACAATCTGCATCCTGTCTTCCATGAGGTGTACGGACCGACAAAGACACCCAAGTACGCAGTGGCGGTAGTAAAGAAAAACGCACCTATCAACAACGTTGAGGACTTACGGGGAAAACGGTGAGCGATCTTTTTAATTATTATAATATTGAAATAAGAATCAAATCAAATCAAAATAATTTATTTATTTATTTAAAACTTGATTCCACTTACACATTAAAACATACAGAAATGACAAAAGAATTTATACTTATGTATATGAACAAAGGGCGGCCTTATCACTGAATAGTGATCTCTTCCAGGCAACCCTTGTTATAGGATAACACGAATGAATGTGGCGAGTGTGCAAAATGAAAACGTACTAAATCTACTCTATCTAATGTAATCTTTATTCAAATAATCTCTTTCAAGCACTTTTGAATACTCAAGGATTAATATGATTAATGAAGCTACAACTGGTTCGGAATGTTGCTCTTACCGAGAAACTAGAAAGAAACTCCGCTTACACTTATATACTTTCACTACCTACATCAAAAGTCACCCAGAAATTACTGGCAACGGCTTATATTTAACGACCCCTTGCTTAGCGGCATTTCTTGGCGGGATTTGAGCAACAATATGGCGGCACGGGTTACGACAATTCCGTTTATATTTTGCGGCATCAATGGAACCGCCCTGACATGCCCTAAGCTTGCCAAGGCTAGGTTGAAAAGAAGCTAATACCTACTAGGTACCAAGTGACAGAACAAAAATGGGGCTGTTATCTATCTATAATAATATATAAAGCTGAAGAGTTTTTTTGTTTGATAGTTTAAACGCGTTAATCTCAGGAACTACTGGACCGATTTAAAAATTCTTTAAGTGTAAGATAGTCTATATGGCATCAAACTTAGATGAATAGGAGAGGAGCAGAATACAAAATATAACGAAAACGGTAAAATAAATAATAAAGCTTTCCTTGCGTGCGCTAAGTAAACGGTGAAAATTATTCAACAATCATGTATTACAAAATTGTTCCCCTCTAAAAGTCCTAAATAAAAGTCCACGACAGCATATGTCTAGCTTTTAAGGTTAACCCACTTTAACCATTTTTATGGTTATCAAAATACTATAGCACGGTTTTAATATTTCCACGCGGGCTGATGGCGATTGATAGTTCTGTATAAGAAAATGTATACACCTGGAGCGACCCTCGTAAGGGGGGGGGGGTCCTTGATAACGAGCTCTGTTACCTATGTATACATAAAGTTGGCATTACAGCAGTTTAAAAACACTATTGTGGAGAGGCTGATACAGAAAGCCTACTATACTGTTGAGGATTATTTAGACGATAAAAATGCGTGGATATAAATATTGTTCGACCCTGTACAAGATAGAAACTATTAAATGTAACTAGCATTAAGAATTGTATTTTTTAAAAAGAGCAACCGCCGAGTTTCTTGCTGGCTCTTCTCGGTAGGATTGATTCAAAAGCACTTGTTTACAAGTTTATTTGAATAAAGAATATTTTGAATTTGAATTGAATTGAATTTGAAAGTACTGCATTCAGATGTTGCTTTCCATATTTAGATCCTGTCACAATTCGTATGGTAATTTCGCCGGCCTCGCAGGACCATTGTATTATTTGATCAATAAAGGGAAGATATCATCCGACCAATGCGTGAAGAACTTCGGAGACTTCTTCTCCGGATCGTGTCTGCCAGGTGTTGATAAGCCAGAAAATAACCCTAAAGGTAAGTTTTAGAGGTACACTCTCTTTTTTTTCTGTAAGTAGTAAGTAAGTAAGTAACGGCCTGTTACTATCCCACTGCTGAGAATAGGCCTCTTCTCTCCATTTTTTTTTTTGGAGAGAAGGATTGGAGCTAAGACCTACCACGCTGCTCCAATGCGGATTGGTAGGTTACACATATCCCCGGAATTCTCTAGAGATATGCAGGTTTCCTCACGATGTTTTCCTTCACCGAAAAGCGTGTGATAAATTGCAATTATCAATTAGACACATAAGTTTTACTAGAAAACTCATTGGTGCCTGTCGGGGATTTGAACCCTAGACCTCCTCGAAAGAGGCGCACGGTTTTACCGCTGGGCTACCACAGCTTTTTTTTCTGACAATCATTAAATTGACTGCTTTAAAAGTAAGTACTTATGTAATTTTCAAAGACCACTTAATAAGCTGTGATAGCTGAACGTTGTGACCATGTCATTTTTCCAAGGGGTCATGGATTCAAATACGGCGCGGGCAGTTGAGTGCAATGAGTTTTTTTAAACTTATATGCCTTATTCATCCTCCTGCCCTTATCCCACTCTAAGTGTACTCGGAACAACATGTTATAAACGTGTTATCACATGATTCGGCTACGCATTTGAGGACCGGCCGGCTGCCTGACGTCAACTTACCTGAGTCGTATTTTACGACACCTCGGTAAGAAAGAGGGTGGTGTATTCTACTCAACCAGATGCTACACGGTGGGTCAACTTACCTTCGTCGCATTTTACGACACCTCGGTAAGAAAGAGGGTGGTCTATTCTACTCAGCCGGATACCACACGGCCTTTATATGCCTAATCAATATTTGAAATTTCGCTGAACGATACGTTTAACCCATTCAGGAGGCATATTCCCAGCAGTGGGATAGTAAAAGACCGTTACTTTCACTTACCTAGACGAGATAAAGGCATCTATTTTAACGGTTCTAATACGTTGGCACATTGTTTGGCGATACAGTAATTTCAATTTAAAACTCAAAGATGCCAAAATTACAGTTTTACTCGTGTTCACTTAAGTTTCAATCATTAATCTAAGGACTTGTTATGACGTGATCTGGCCATAATGTCCACTAAATGACCTTTACCCGTGTACATAATCCAAGAACGTGTTGTTTAGCTGTAATTTCCACTTAATGACCAATTTACAGGTGATGACGTATCAAAATTAAAGAAGCAATGCTCATCAAACAACAATCCCTGGGTGTGCCTTCAAGAAAACAGAGCTGATGTCGCATTTGTATTGAGTAAGACTATTTCTATACTATATGCTTATTATAAAAAAAAAGTCCCCAAAAAGCTCTCTGTCTGTAAGTGAACTATTTTTGTACAGTTTTTACTAAAAAGGGAGTGCAATTCTTCCGGAAAGTTTAGATTAATAGCACATTACTGTTTTATGTAAATTGAGTTAAAGAAGAGGCGCAGTTATAATAAAACTCGCCTGCTTTAGACAAGTGCGGAATTTAGGTCTACAAAAATACTATAAAAAAGTCCGCGACAGCATGTCTCTATCTCTTATAGTTAACTTACTTCTATATTTAAAATTCCGATTACATACACAGATTTAGAGGCGAACAAAGTCGCAAGCACAGCTAGTGTATATTTTAGAATATCCTCTCCCTTCGAACAAATATTTAACCAAATGTGTACTTACAAATTAAAACTTTAGCAAATGTTTTGGTTACCTGCAAATATCATTGAACAAATGTTATAGTTTTTCATCTACATGCAAAAATTCTTTCAAATCAATCGTCTTTACTATATTTGCAAGTCACTTAGATGCCTAAAAATGCACTACAAAAACCAGTATTTATTGACTCTTCGATATATCCATTTTCCGTGACACTAGCAAAATGTTTTGCGGCTATTTAGCGTTATACTATTCATGTAGAATAATAATAAACAAACTGAATATAATTTTGAACAACATTTCAATAACGCGACCATCTTTAAAAAAAAAAGACAATTTACACTTTTATATCTATGCTGATTAAACAAAGTCGCCAAAAGTTGTCTGAATGTTAACGATTTTCTCAAATACTCCTCAACGGATTCTTGTACCGTTTTTACTATAAGAAAGTGCAGTTCTTGAGGAGGGTTTAGGTTAATATTAGTGATTATATTAATTACCTGCGTGGATGGGATTTACGGGGGAAAATTTTTGTGACACATTGCGGACAATGGCGCGATTATAGCTAAAGTCTGTCTCTCTGTTATTAACACTGTTAAAAAGAGGCTGATCCAGAAAGCCTACTATACTGTTGAGGATTACTTGGAAGATAAGAATGTGTGGATATAGCTTGCTTAGACCCTATCCAAGACAGTAACGACTTAATGTAAATAGTATTAAGAATTATATTTTTAAAAGAGCAACCGCCGAGTTTCTTGCTGGCTCTTCTCGGTAGGAACAGCTTTCCGAACCAGCAGTAGAGTTGACGATTCAAAAGCACTTGTTTACAAGTTTATTTGAATAAAGAATATTTTGAATTTGAATTTGAATTGTTTGAGGTTTTTGAGGTTCTTCTCTCCAAAAAGGAGCGAGGTGGCAAATACCCAGCGGTTGGATAGTAACAGGCCGTTCAATGAATCTTATCCCTTTATCCCTCTCTAATTAGAGTCGACACAACATGTTTTGGCTTAATATTTTTATTAAAAAAAAATTGCTTAGCTTAATAAATTACACGGCCGGCCTGACGTCAACTTACCTTAGTCGCATTGACACCTCGATACAAAATGAGGACGGTCTATTCTACTAAGCCAGACATAGGGTTGCCACCCGTACTATATTATATAGTATTGTACTATATTTTAGTCAATTGTACTATATATTATAGATAAAAAATATAGGAAGAAAAATACTATATTTTTATCGCTAATTCAATTGTCGCACTTTTTTTGAATCAACTGTGAATGGAACGCACTCGCAGCACTGTTTAGGGAATGTTTGAACGAAACTCATTTATGTATTTACGGGGCTTAGTTAGTTAGTAACTCTAACTCCTTTGTCATTGTCCAGCGAAAAGTTATAATAAATAATCATGGAAAAATAAATAATGATTGAAAATAGATGTGTACTATTTTTTTTCCTGAATTTCCTAAAAGTACTATATTTTTTTGATTTTAAAAGAGAAATACTATTTTTCTTCAAAAACAAGGGTGGCAACCCTAGCCAGACACCACACTAAAGGCCGTTGTTTTACTGTATAATATCAATTACAGGTACAGACTTGTCCAACTTTGACGCCTCGCAATACGAACTACTCTGTCTCAATAAAGAGTCTGGTGGTCGAGACAGTCTTGCCAACTTTGCAAATTGCAACATAGCATTGGCACCATCAAGGACTTGGGTGTCGGCGAAAGACTTTTTATCCGACGTCTCTATCGCCCATACTCCGCTAAGTTTGGCGCAGTTACTTGACGACCGATATGACCTGTTCAACATTTATGGCGAATTTATCAAGAACAACAACGTCATATTTAATGTGAGTTATAAAATCTTGAGTAACGTAATAGGGGCTTAAATGTCACGACTAAAACGGTTTCTTTATTTTTTGCGACGTATTAGAAATATTTATTTTTTCGAAATCTCTGTACTCGTATGTTGTTACCCCCCCCCCCCCCTAACGACTTTTAATGCGTCACCAGCCGAGATCGGCGAGCGCAGAAGCATCGTCGAGGTTGGGAAATGCTGTAAGTAAAGCGTAGAAGTTCTACTAACATCGGGAGTGTAACGAGAAAAAATTATTTTCTTCAGAATCAAACAAATTTTGGGTAACATCCCAACAACAAGCGACTGGCAATTGAAAATAAAAAAAATCCCTCATTTGATGCCTAGCTCTAAACAGAAAATTTCGTATAACTTTGGTGGCAACAATGTTTATAACTTTGCCAATTCGTGTCATTTTTTTTGCCAAAAACAGTAATATTTATTTGGCATTTGGCAGCAACAGTCTGGATAATCTTACTAGCGAGTGCCAATAATATATCGCTTGTGCCAAACGATCTAGTAAATTATGTCAACAATAGTTTATATAACTTTGCCAATATGACTGGATTATTAAGCAATATTGTAGATTACAATTTGTTAAATCTTAGCCAGTAACTGAAACATATCTGCTATACTACAATATTAATATCATCATTCTCCTGCCCTTATTCCCCTCTAAGTGGGGTCGCCATAACATGTTATGTATCCTATATAGTGTATTATCTGTGGAAATGAGGTTGGTGTATTCTACACAACCAGATGTCACACGTGGGTCAACTTACCTTTGTCGCCTTTTACGACATCTCGGTAAGAAATAGTGGTGGGCTATTCAACTCAGCTGGATACCACACGGCGGGCCAACTTGTCTTAGTCGCCTTTTACGACACCTCGGTAAGAAATGAGGGTGGTCTATTGTACTCAGTCGGATACCACACGGCGGATATTTAAGTAAAAAAATAAATTCTAATATTTGTATAATATATAACATGCCTAATTTTGATTCTTTTTTTTCAGAATGATGCCAAAGGTTTGGCAACCACAGAGAAAATTGACTTTGAAAAGTTCAAGGCCATACATGACGTCCTAAATACATGTGGAGTTGTTTAATTTACCCATATCTGTATATATGTGTTATTAAATTATGAAATAAAAGAGACTGTTCAAATGTAAACGATTCCAATTAAATTTATTCAAATAAAATTTAGTTACACTTAAAATTGAAAATAAATAATAATACCAAAAGTCAACAATTTCTATTTATCCTACGTCACTTCATAATTATAATGCAGCAAGGAATAATGTAATGGCTATTGTCGTAGCTAACATTGCATAACCAGTTGAGTAAACTTCTTTCATACTTAAGCCCCTAGCTGTATCCCAGTACAGATGTCTAATGCCATTGGCAAAATGATAACTAAACGGTGCTGCGATAATCATTTTCGCTAAAAAGATTGTAACCGGTGATAAATTTAGTCCTTCAATCATTGTTATATAATGTGAGACGTCATGGGGTAGTGCCAAAGCTCCAAGACCAAGCACTGTTGCGTATCCAGTTAAAACTATGCCTGGAAAGAAAGTTATCGTTTATTTTCTGGCATAACAATTTCGTTCATTGAAATATCATGAAATGCTTAAAGAGTAATAATTTAAATTTCATCCCAAATTTAAGAAAAAACATTTCTAATTTTAAATCTATTTGCAAATATGGAATGAATGTTTAGGGTTAGAGGCTATAAATGTTAGGGTTCAGATAACTTTTCAGGTACAAAATCGCAAATCAATTTACTAAAACAATTGCAATTTTGTCGTGAAGCCTATCTCCTGATGAAGTTTTGGTAATGAGGAGAAATGAATAATGCGTGTAGTGCTTTTGTAGCCCGCTGTTGGTGGTGGTAACTTGTACAGAATTCCACCAAGTAGCCCCCATTTCTATAAAAAATAACTTTCGAGTAGGTAAAGGTTTCCCTCTAAAAATATAATTTAATATATCTAAGCTAGCTGTATACTAGAAGTGATTATACTTCTCTATCACTAAAGAATCCTAAAATAACAATATATCCTTTTTATTATATGGTGAGAACACTATATTTAGAATATTTTAGTTATTTATTGTTTATTTATAATTATCACATACAATGCATTGCATTTGAAGCCTGGTTCTTGATATGGTACAATACTAGATAGTCATTAAAAATAATCATAGGAACTTAAATAATGTATCTATGCATAGTAATGCATAAATTATTACATTAAGTTACATTAATATTTAACTAATTACAGAGTAAATTAAGAACATTTTAACACCATTAATGTGTTTTGTTAATTGACTTTAAATGATCAATGTAAATCAGTTCAACTTTAAATTGTGTGACAAAGCCTTTTTGTTGCTGAGGGTTATCATAGTGATTGTAGTCTCACTTATTTCTGACAACCTCCGAGACATATGAAGCTCAAACAAAACAATTATCTACAGGACTAAGCATGTGACATGCACTACATAAAAAATTATTATAAAAAAGAAAGACTATTATCAATATTCGCAGTATAAAAAAAATCCATTTGCAATATTTATATTTACAATATAACTAAAAAAAGGTATAATAAAAGTAAAATTAATGTTTTCTAATATTAATATAATGATTTAATTATACATCAGTAAGGTATAAAATATTCACTTCTATTAGACATGTGAAGCTCAAACAAAATAATAATCTATAGGACTAAGCAACTTTGAAAAAGGAAGACTATTTTCAATATTCGCAGTATGAAAAATATTCAATTTGTAATATATTTATAAAATTTTATTTAAAAAAGGTTAATTAAAAGTAAAATTAATGTTTTTTTATTAATATAATGATTAAATTATATATAGATAAACAAGGCATGAAATATTCACTTCTAATAAGCCTCATGGTTTATTATAAATTAATACCTAATTAAAAATTGAGATTGTGGCAACATTATCTCGTTAATCCTGTGACCTGGTTAAATAAAAAATAAATACCTGTTGTTCGATGCGTAATTGACAAAATACTAGGTAACTGGAACTTGTAGATAGTAAGATGAGGAGACAATGGTCTGTTTAAGCGAGCGTTTCTAATATCGTGGTGCTCTTCCTTAGGTGTTTCGAATTTTTTAAATGTTATTTTTGGTACAGCCGCAGCTTGAGCATACGGTGCTGTACCTAATGCGGTACGAAATTTAGTCAAATTTCCCAAGAGCGAAGTATTTCCTAATCTAAAAACAAATTGATATTACAACACTGAAATGCTATAAAAACTAAGTGCATATTACATAATAATAAAAATATCAACATACCTGCCGCAACAATAAAACGCCATTTTAGTTTAGTGCGAGACGCTATAACGAAAACTAATGTATTGTTAACTAATAAAGTGTTAAGTTAGTTTATGCAATATTTATTTTTTAAAATACGGCGCACCACGACACTGCGCTGTTCGAACAACAGAATCTGACAGACAGGATCACAATTGACATTGGCATTGACAAAATGACGCACTGTCAAATATACGAATAAATACCATGGAGCGTTTATAAAGTTGATGAACTACAAGAAATGTAGACTTTGATTTAGTAGGATTAAAAAAAACTCTTAATATTATCTTTATAATTTCAGCAAAAAATAATAATTTGTTTTAATTTAAATAAAATAATTATTTATTTAGTCAAATCAGTTACGTATATTTTAATTAAGTAGTTAGTAGTTTATTATATAACGGTCTTTCTAAACAAAACTTTACGTATGAAATGTCAAAATACTGAAATGAAAATTTCCGGTTTTAAGTTTTAGTTTTACAATAAAGATTAAATGTTTCGATTACTTCTTTTAACTACAATCACCAATTGTATAAAGACCGACTTTAGTACAGTCGTAGCTTCTAGTATGGCTCTAAGAAGTGTAGACTTTGAAGTATTCGGTCGGGTTCAAGGGGTATTTTTCAGGAAGGTAAGTATGCGATGTATTCAAACTGAAATTTATCACTATATTTTATTAAAAAAATTGTACAATTTATTAATTTTCAATTGACATAAATTAGAAAGATCTGAATATTTTTTAAATTATTGACTTAATTAAGGTCATCATCATCCTGCCCTTATTCCACTCTAAGTGGGGTCGGCACAACATGTTACAAACATGTTATCACATGACTTGGCTAAGTATTTTACGACTGGCCGCCTGCCTGATGTCTACTTACCTTTAAGCGTATTTTACGACACCTCGGTAAGAAAGAGGGTGGTCTATTTTACTCAACCGGATACCACAACTTACCTTAGTCGCGTTTTACGACACCTCTGTAAGAAATGAGGGTGGTACTATTATATTCAGCTGGGTACCACACGGTGTGAATTATTGACTTAACATATAAGGGGAATATCCTGAGCTACCAGCTAAGGCTCCATAGTGAGCCTAATCACATCACAATATTTTAAAATTTGAATTTAATATTGCATATTATATGCAATATTTCACATAGTGTTTCTCGCATGTGCAGGATATTTGTTTATTTATCTTCTTTAGCTTCTATGACATTATCATCATGTAGAAGTTGTATAGACCAAAATTTAATAATGTGGTAGTCATAGAGTACCAATATACTCACTATATAAGGGGAAATTATAAACCTGTCTAATAATTGATGGCTCTCAATAGATTGCTATTTTTGAAAACTGGTGTAGGGTCATGGTTGATGTTTTTCCTCATCTGTATTGTATGTTGGTAATACATGATAGTTTAAAATTAGAATTTGTAGTCCCAAAATAAATTTCCATATGTTGGTATTACTGTTAAATAGTTTAATGGTAATAGTGATATAGTTATTACTGGAAAAAAAGTTTTTATTACAATCTACTATACCATATCAGAGTATACTAATGAACTATGACTACTTGGAAATTTTACTTTAGTTTTTACTCTTAATAGTAAAGTACCTGGATGACAGAGCCTTGTTCGGTAATTTTTTGAAAGATATAAAAAAAAAAAAATTTAATTGAGTATGTGGGGCTCGATCCTAGGTATTTTCATTTCTAGAATACGCTACGCTGACTGGACAATTTACAGCAAAAATAGTGTTTTATATTCAATGTCAATTTTAGAATTTTTTAATGCCCAAAAACAGGGATAAAACAATTTTTTTTTTTAAAAACCTAGCTAGGTCGATTTTTCTCCCCTTAAACCTCCTACATACTGAATTTCAGGAACATTATTACGAACGTTAGAGCCGTTTCCGAGACTCCGAAAAAAAAAATATATATATAAAATTAACTCATTTAAATATTAAAGATACTATATCACTCTAACATATTTCATATAATGTTAAACACAAATTGAACACTGATGTGATTACTTTTTACGCCAAAGCACTTTACGTTTAATTCCCGTTTAAAAAAAATTTTTTCATCTATTCAAGAGAGCATCTAGCGCGAGAGGTGTTCCAGCATCACTATATTTCTAGTATCTTAAACTTTATAGTGTACCCAGGACCAAGCAGAGAAGTTGTCCCTTAAGGGATGGTGCAGAAATACTTCTCGTGGAACTGTAGAAGGACAGATTGAAGGGCCTTCTGACAAAGTTGAATCTATGTAAGTTTTTGATGTAAAGTAGAAGCTCTTTATTCACGCTTCCTTCTATAATAAATAAAATAGATCTCACAAAAGTAATTTTTGAATTTAAACTATCGTGAGTAGTATTCATAGTTAATGTATAGAACCGGCTATACTCACGTCTTATTTTATCGGGTTAGCCCGACTAGTTTCGAACCCAACCGGGGTTCTTATTCATGAGCTCTTTACACGATGTTATCGCGGCGGGAACTGCGTCCCGCAGCTCGCTGGGCGCGTGCACAAACTTCATCCGTGCATGCGATGACGAAGACCAGAGCGACAGGGAACACTTGGAAGAGGTGCGGTCACCGCCACCACCGTGTCCCCCCGCCACCCACGAGTCGCGCCCAGCGAGCTGCGGGACGCAGTTCCCGCCGCGATAAAGATCGTGTAAAGAGCTCATGAATAAGAACCCCGGTTGGGTTCGAAACTAGTCGGGCTAACCCGATAAAATAAGACGTGAGTATAGCCGGTTCTATACATTAACATTAACTCACAAAAGTAATAATAAAATTATTTTGCTATAATCCACGATGGAGTAAAATAGAAAATACATATAATGCTAAATGTAGAGTGGACAATCCGTTTTCATAGCATATAACTATAGTATATAACTAAGCTTTTTTGGGTATTGCTTCGCTTTGCAATTTTAATCGTTAATCTATCTCCTGATGATGCTTCGGTTGCGGGGCGAAACGATTGTTGAGTTTGTGATAGTGAACGTATGTAGTGCTTGTGTATGGTGGTGACGGTGGTGGAGGTTTGTGCTTGTGTTTTTACGAATCCTGCATGTATCAGGTATGTAAACGGATTGTCCACTCTACATTTAGCATTATATATGTTTTCTATTTTACTTCATCGCCGATTATAGCAAAATAATTTTATTATTACTTTTGTATAATGGATCTCCGCAAAGTAACGCCTAATTCTATAAATTATTTAAAATAGATCTTCATACAACAACGCCTAAATTGTGTTTTCAAAAGCTATTAGTGTTGTTTGTTTTTGTTTGGCGGTTCTTTTGAGATAATTGTACAAAATAATTCTTTCATTATTTTTGTACTATCAAATTCCGCAAAGTAACGCCTACTTCTACAAAACAAGTAACAGCCTGTTACTATCCCACTGGTTGGGCATAGGCCTCTTGTCTCCGTTTTTGTAGAGAAGGATTGGAGCTAAGACCTACCACGCTGCTCCAATGCGGATTGGTAGGTTACACATATCCCCAGAATTCTCTAGAGATATGTAAGTTCACGATGTTTTCCTTCACGGGAAAGCGTGTGATAAATTGCAATTATCAATTAGACACACAATTAATATAAACTCATTGGAACCTGCGACCTCCTCGATATGTCGCACGGTGTTATACCGCTGGGCTATCACGGCTTCTACAAATTATCCACAAAACATGCTTTTTGACATTTAATATTCAAATCCAAGCCCGTTTTTAACTCTCGTTTCATTTTTTTTTCATTCAACAGATACGGCCGACTTTTTAGCCTTTCATCGAAAAATTCTAGATTCAGAATTTGAATTTTAAAAGCGCACAGTATTTGCTGAAACTGATTCTAGGTCGTGTATACAGAGTGACCATAATAATTCGGAGCGATTTTTTTTAGGTCATAACGTAGACTCTTGATTATGATGTTTTTTTCCGCTATTTATAATATTTTGTTAGCTAAGCCGTTTGGTATCCAGCTGAATAGAATAGACCACCCTCATTTCTTACCAAGGTGTCGTAATAGGCTACTAAGATAAGTGGACCCGTCGTGTGGTATCCGGCTGAGTAGAATAAACCACACTCATTTCTTACCGAGGTGTCGTAAAAGGCGACTAAGGTAAGTGGACTTGCCGTGTGGTATCCGGCTGAGTAGAATAGACCGCCTTCATTTATTACCAAGGTGTCGTAAAAGACGACTTAGGTAATTTGTCAATCAGGCGGCCGGTCGTTAAATACGTAGCCAAATCATCTGACAACATGTTTATAACATGTTGTGGCGACCCCACTTAGAGCGGGATAAGGGCGGGAAAATGATGATACACATAAATGTCCATACATATTATGATTTTTTTTCATTACACTACTAGTATTACAATAAGATGAGACTGTATCCATCACTCTTTTTGTGTGATTAAACAAAGATAAGCCTACGATGTCGGTTCCTACTTTGTCTATTATATACACCATCATCATCCTACCCTTATCCCACTCTAAGTGGGGTCGGCACAACAAACATGATGTCACATGATTCGGCTACGTATTTTACGACCGGCCGCCTGCCTGACATCAACTTACCTCAGTCGTATTTTAAGACACCTCGGTAAGAAAGAGGGTAGTCTATTCTACTAAACCGGATACCACACGGTGGGTCAACTCACCTTAGTCGCTTTTTACGACACCTCGGTAAGAAATGAGGTTGGTCTATTCTACTCAGCCGGATACCACACGGCGGGTCGATTTACCTTAGTCGCCTTTTATGACACCTCGGTAAGAAATTAGGGTGGTACTATTCTATTCAGCCGGATACCACTCGGCGTGACGGACATTTATGTGTTTATTAATATTTATTTAGCTTTAGTTTAATTTCTTACATATGTTTATGCCCTGATAGCACTTTTGTGGAATAAAAATTTTCATTTCAAATTGTAAATCTAGTCCACAGTGGATTTTACGTATAATTTTGAAATAACTTATCACGATTCACTCACATCTTAAAAAAACTCGTTTTCATTTATAAATAGAATTGAAAAGAACTCCCTGACACCCTCCGGCCCACGATCTCTTCCATAATGAAAACGCCTTAATGACTAACATTACGCCTCATGTCTATCTCAAGTATAATGAGAACTTTGGACGAGTCTTGGTTTAATTCGGTTTAAGAATGCAAGTTTACGAGCCTCGTTATGAACGAATTTTGTGACTCGTTTGACGACTGAACTGTCTATAAAATATATTAAACCAGTCTCGAGCATTAAACTTACTAGCAATATATTAGAGTTACTTAAAATAAACTTTATTTTCTTGATAAAGTATGCATTTATTTAATTATTCTCTCTTTTAAGCGTTAAATGTGTTCTTTAGTTTTTTGTTCACGGAGTATTCATGCAAATATCTTTATCTTAAAATTTTGCACGCCCTATCTCTTGTTTAACATCGTTGGAACAATTTGACTGTATCTCTATTAAAACAAAAGTAGTAATAAAATTATTTTGCTATAATCCGCGATGAAGTAAAATAGAAAATATATATAATGCTAAATGTAGAGTGGACAATCCGTTTTCATACCTGATACATGCAGGATTCGTAAAAACTCATGCACAAACCTCTACCACCGCTACCACAATAAACAAGCACTGCATACGTTCACTATCTTTATTTTTGTTTAATAAATATATTTTTTACCCAACTGTACACGTATTGAAATATTTTTATGTATATTACTTCGAAATTAATTTTTAAAGTAAGAAAAATTTATTCTTGTTATTAATTGTACATCATCTGCCATTATCCCACTCTATGTGGGGTCGGCACAACATGTTATAAACATGTTGTCACATGATTTGGCTACGTATTTTATGACCGGCCGCCTGCCTGACATCAACTTACCTTAGCCATATTTTACGACAACTTGGTAGGTAATGAGGGTGGTCTATTATACTCAGCCGGATACCACACGGCGTGTCAACTTACCTTAATCACCTTTTACGACACCTCGGTAAGAAATGAGGATGGTACTATTCTATTCAGCCGGATACCACACGGCGGGTATGTATTTAATGATACGCTAGTTTAAATTGAGATTTGAAATTTTTCTGCTTTGTTTCTTACAGGATGAATTGGTTGAAGACTACGGGTAGTCCGAGTAGCAAAATCGACAAAGCGGAATTTAAGAATGCAAAAGATATACCCGAATATACCTTCAGTAGCTTTAGTGTAAAACGTGACAACTAGTTCCCTAATATTTTGAATTAAGGAACCTCCAAATGCGAATATGCTTTCACAAATATAACCGATAACTTAGCAAATTAACAAATAAGTACAAACTTCTTGAAATTAATGGATTAGTTCTCCCAAAGATATATTATTAAAAGTGTTTCAAGTTCTGTAATAAATTACATATTTCAAAACTTGAAACAATTTACAATTTACAATCATTGTAAATTGTAAAAATGTATCATTTACTAGTAATATAAAAAAAAATGTCGTTATGTTAATAAAATGTTTTTTTTTATGTTAACACTGCAGTTGAAATTATTAGTAGTGTATCTTTTTAAAAGATTAATTTTAATATTATTATATTCAAGAAGTAACTACACAATATCTTTGTAGAGTTTTCAGGACCAGTATTTGAACACCTTAATGTACAGAGCACGTAAAAGTTAGGACAAATCTCATTAGCTATATATATAGCTATGTCATACGCCACTGGCTTCCAAACTTATGACGTTTAACTCTCTATCTCGCCAGTACAAATACTCAAAGTGAAAATACCTCGTATAATAGCTTCGAATGCGGCTAAAAAATCATCATCCTTTATCTCAAACGCACTAACATGTTGTTACACGTTTTGGCAACGTTTTTTACGACCAGCCTGATGTCAACTTACCTAAGTCGTATTTTACGATATCTAGGTAAGAAAGAAGTTTGTCTATTCTGCTCAGCCGCTACAACAGTGAATAGAAATACAAATGCAGATTTTACTTGTTGCTAAATCTCTGACTATATAAATATAGTATAATAAAAAAAACACCTCGTATAAATACGAGGTGTTTTTTTTATTCTAATGAAAATTTGTAACGTTTATATAATACTGAAACCTTAAGGTTGAGGTGGAATATATAAGATCGGAGATATCAACCCTATCACTAGCACAGTCTTTTTATTTGTTTGTTTGTTTTTATATAAACATTAAATGAAGCAATTTTACTTGGAAATTACGTTTAAAAATCATTATAACAAACGACGATATTTCTCCTTTATTCTTATTCAATAAATAAAAAGCAGTTTTCCCAGAGTCAACCCATTTACTCTCTCGCTACAACTCAATGAATGACACATAAAAATATGACAGCCACAACGCTTTTTCATATTAATCGCCAACTCTATGAAGGAGGTTGTATTACAAACATGTTGTAACAGTCGACCATCCTGACAACATTTGCGACCCCGCAAATCACATAAGCTGACTTCTGGGAATGAATCTACCACCGATTCGGAATGCTGATTGTACTGAGAAGAATCGGCAAGAAACTCAATACATGCTCTTTTAATCTGTAAAAGAAAACCGCACATGCCATGCCATGACATGACAGGACTACGCTCACGCTTTATGCTCAACTCTAAGCTAACGCTTTATGCTCAACTCTTTAAGCTCAACTCCTCAACTCCTTAAGCTTTTCGCTCCATAAGCATTTCGCACCTCAAGCTCACCCTCAATCAGAATTAATTAACCGAATACCAATAACCATCATTAAACTCTCCAATAAAAAACTCCATTTTTTTATTCCATAGCATCGCATATCGCAACTATCTCTCAAATTATACGAAATTCGCACTCTCCGTGTTGTCTCAAGATATTGATCGTCATTTGTCTTTTCTTTGAACTCTTTAAATTTCCAGATATTCGTTATATCCAGTCTATTTGTGAGTTTAGGTTACATCCCCTTCTGAATATAACAAACGACGATATTTCTCCTTTATTCTTATTCAATAAATAAAAAGCAGTTTTCCCAGAGTCAACCCATTTACTCTCTCGCTACAACTCAATGAATGACACATAAAAATATGACAGCCACAACGCTTTTTCATATTAATCGCCAACTCTATGAAGGAGGTTGTATTACAAACATGTTGTAACATCATTTCTTGTACAATTATTTCGGAAACCATCATATTAGTGTATAGTTTATTAAACCCCTGGGGGCTGCGGACTAAAATTTAGGAACCGCTGGATTCATAATGCTAACATAGATTTTATATAAACATAGATTATGTCTATCGCACAGCGATAATGTATTTGTTTTTTAATATTAAAGTGTTGGTTATATTCATCATAAAAATATATTCGACTATAATCACGGCTGAACCTATATGTATATGTTTATAACCGTTAAAAGTTTTTAATGATGACCTCTAGAAGCTGTATGAAGAAAACATTTAACACATTGACGAGCATTAAAGTTAAAGCAATTTAATTAATAAATATTAAGGTATAGTCGGTTATTTTTTTTATATTTTAATTAGTGGTTTAAAAATGCCTTTGTGATATTATTTTTACGTTTCTTTTGTCCAACAGTATTTCTATTTCCCTAAATAAATTTTTTTTAAATAAATCTTTGTTTTATTACCTTATTTGCGTGAAAATATGGAATATACGTCATGTATATTGTCCTTTGGAGACAAATTTGTACGAACTTTATTACCCCTAAACAGTAATAAAGGAAACAGTATTTTTTATTTCCAGGAATAACAAAGACGTTAGAAAATGTATCAAAGTATAACAACAAAACTATAAATATTTGAGTCAATTGCACATACGGTCGTCAGTTCCCAAATTAAGTTAATTACATACTTAATATTACATATATACACCACATAAACTCGAAGAACCCAATTTTTATAGAAAATGTAGGCTTTTGGCGGAAATCGAATCCGCGACCTACGGACTTAAAATTTCCCTGAAAAAAGATTAATGTATAATTTAGATATAACTTTCGACTAGAAATCGCCAGCTAGACATATGCTGTCGCGGACTTTATTTAGAACTTTTAGAGAGGACCAATTTTGTAATACATGATTTTTTAATAACTATTACCGTTTACCCAGCGCACGCAAGGAAAACTTCAATTTTTGCCGTTTTCGTACTATTTTTTATCCTGCTCCTCTCCTATTCGTCCTATCCTTAACGTGGTATATTATAGCCTATAGCCTTCCTCAATAAATGGACTATTTTACACATTTGAGTCTTTTGAAAAATTCTTTGGATTTTTTCGAATCGGTCCAGTAGTTCCTGAGATTAGCGCGTTCAAACAATTCAACAAACAAACTCTTCAGCTTTATATATTAGTGTAGATTATCAAACACGTGTCAGCGTAACGCCAATATGTCTTAAGCTAACGCGATCGAGTAGGTTAAAAAAGCTCGCATTAAGCACACTATTCGCGCGTTATAATATCGTTTTCATCAAGCGAGCATTCTATCTACGAATATTTCATAGAATTTTTGCAAACACAGAAAGAACAATGAAGAATTGCTTTATATCTGTTGACAGTAACCGAATTTTATAGGGCGCAAATAGAATAAACATTCGCTCGTCTGATGTTTATAATAGAACAAAATGTCCAACAAAACTTAAATCATAGATTCAAATCTTTGATCTACAAATTCAGGGAATCATATAAAAAGTAATTTATTGTCTGTGTTGGACGGTTTATTTGAAGTTCTCTATAAACTTGAGGGGTGAACAATTCCTACTAAAGCCACGGAACACCGTTTCTAGTTTTAGTGTCTCTATATTTTTTGTAATGGCTAATAAATTCAAGTAAGTTGCCTACGTACGGTAAATTTTTTATACAATGTTACAGATTTTACAGACATTATTGTTAACAAAATACGACGGAATATTATTCTATTATATATAACTTATAACAAATTTAGGTAATTTTAAAGTGTTTATAGGAAAACTAATGAGAATATAATTTTGCTATAATCCAAATATAAATAGCAAAATAATATTCTCATTAGTTTTTTATTATGGACCTCCGCAAAGTAACGCCTAATTCATTGATATACAATCTCTCATTTTGTTTGTATATCAATGGCCTAATTCTATAAATTGTTTATAGGAAGTAAAGATTCTATTTGATAAATATAGTAGTAGATTATTAGTATTAGATTATTTGAGCCGTGTGGTATCCGGTTTAGTAGAATAGACCACACTCATTTCTTACCGAGTTGTCGTAAAAGGCGACTAAGGTAAGTTGGCCCGCCGTGTGGTATCCGGCTAAGTAGAATAGACCAGACTTATTTCTTAACAAGGTATCGTAAAAGGCGACTAAGGTAAGTTGACCCACCGTGTGGGATCCGGTCGAGTAGAATAGAGCACCCTCTTTCTTAACAAGGTGTCGTATAATACGACTAAGGTAAGTTGACGTCAAGCAGGCGGCCTGTCATAAAATAAATAAATAGCCGAAACATGAAACAAATTGTTTAAAACATGTTGTACCGACCCCCATTAGAGCCCATGGGATAAGGGCAGGAGAATGATTATAATAGGTAATTTCGATAATTTTATTTTAAATTTGTAAGTATAGTTTATTATTATGTACAGCTCAAAATAAAAATATTGTTTTTTTTTTCAATTCGGCTCAAGTTAGCTTTTGAGGTTGACATCCCTGTATTACATAGTTTAAAGTGTATTTAATCGGGTTTAAGTAAACTCCAACCAAGTCAAAGAAAACTTTTATCAGTTGATGTTAAGAAATGCCGGAAGCTAACTCAGGAAAGCGAAAACAAAAGACGTGAGCAAACATTGTTCATTAAAGTGCTACAAAGGCGCGGCCGACACGTTCACAGTAATAACTTGTTGCGTTTATGCTTTTATATGGACACAAAATTGATATTAATGATTATGTTTGTCTTTGATAAATACGCCGTGCGGTATCCGGCTGAATAGAATAGTACCACCCTCATTTCTTACCGAGGTGTCGTAAAAGGCGACGAAGGTAAGTTGACACACCGTGTGGTATCCGGTTTAGTAGAATAGACCACCCTCTCTCTTACCGAGGTGTCGTAAAAAAAGACTGAGATAAGTTGACGTCAGGCAGGCGGTCGTAAAAACGCAGCCAAATCATGCGCCAGCATGTTTATAACATGTTGTTCCGACCCCAATTAGAGTGAGATAGGGGCGGGAACATGTTTGTCTTTGAAATAAAAAAAATATATATGTAAGCAACTTAATACTTGGGTTATGGGTGACAGATAACATATATTTTTATACTTATATAATGTTAAATACATAGGTAAATAAAGTTTTTACAAATATTTTATTTTAATTAAAATTAATCATAATTTTTGGTGTTCAAGATTAAATACGTCGCACAATTTTGTTATTTGCCAAACGTCAATTAGACCAATTAGTAAATAAATGAATAAATAGAAAAACATACAACATTTTTACTTGTTTGTCAATTTATTTCATACACCCTACATAATCATAAAGTCGAGACACTGTTAAAATTTTAATATCACCTGAACTACCGTCACAGGTGTGTTGGGGTACACGTAACTTTTTATGAGAAACCAATCCCCAAGTAAACAAGGCGACCGCCAAAGAATGTAAACTTTTAGAAGTTTTCTGGAATAATAAAGCATCTGTTAGCCGACAATAGCTTCCGACCTTGAAGGATTTTTCGAAGAGTTCGGCACTAAGGGGTAGGAAATGATTACGTCCAAGTCAGTAACCCGGGCGTGTGCTATTGACGGGAGAGGGCGCGGGCGCGGGCGGTGGCGGGACGCGGAAAGTGGGTCAGAGGGGCGCGCAGTCGCGCGGCACTGCGCCCACAGCCTCCAGCCATGGCGGACGCCCCGCCCGAGGTCCTCGAGCTGAACGTAGGCGGCGTGCACTATGCCACTACGCGCGACACGCTGTTGCGCGAGCCGGACTCGCTGCCCGCCGCCGCGCTGCGCGACGCGGACCATCCGCGCGACGCCCGCGGACGCATATTCTTCGACCGCGACGGCGTACTCTTTAGATACGTTCTCGATTACCTCCGAGACGGCGGCCTCGTGCTGCCGGAGTGCTTTCGCGAGCACAAACGCTTAGCGCGCGAAGCCAGGCACTACAGACTGGTTGGACTGGAAAACGCAGTCCGGGACGCCGACCCTCGGCCCCCGAACCGAGAACGCGGCTGCATCACCGTGGGCTACCGAGGCAGCTTCGCTTTCGGTCGCGACGGCCTCGCCGATGTCAAGTTCCGCAAACTATCCCGGATCCTGGTGTGCGGGAAGGTGACGCTGTGTCGGGACGTGTTCGGGGAGACGCTGAACGAGTCCCGCGATCCCGACCACGGTCTGGCCGACAGGTACACTTCTCGGTTCTTCCTCAAGCATTCGTTCATCGAGCAAGCCTTCGACATGTTGCAAGAGCAAGGGTTCAAATTGACGGCCAGTTGCGGAAGCGGTACGGCCGGCGGGGCGGCCGAGCTGAAGCCTGGGGTCGACTCTGAGGAGAATCGCTGGAACCACTACAACGAATTTGTGTTTGTACGCGAATAGCAACCCTTCTGTTGTGATGTTGAGAGCAACAGTATTTGAACTGCAAGACTTCAGTGGCGGAGTCGATGCGATTGAAAGTTTTTATTGCTATCAATTCGCAGGTACCATAGTATTTAGGCAGCGTACCGATATTTCAATTTCTCCTATACTGTATATTTGACAGAGAAATTCTTTAAGATAATTTTGTCTTTTCGACCCATTATTTTATATTACGACAAACTGTTTCCACAACTTAACGTATTAACGTTTATTTACATTAGAGATACTATATTAAATTAAAACATTATTAAAGACCTTGTTAACATAGATATAGATATGTAGATAAATCGAACTTAAATGTATTCGTATATCAAATAAGTAGTTAAATGTATTAGAGTTAAATGTATAAATATTGAATGTAGAAAACCTCCTTTTAGATCTAGTCTTGGTTGTAACAGATCTATTTCTAATGTATTCTCTATTTTTTAAACAACCTTTATTGATAATATCTTACAATGTATTTTGAGATTACAATTTCGATCATAATCTTAAAACATTTAATCTAATATGCTTAGTTTTTCGATAATATTTTCTACAGTATGTACATATCGTAGGTGTAAAGGTGAAATTTCGTTTACGTAATTAGAATTAATTATTATAATGAAAACGACATTTTAACACACAAAAACCACTACGTTTTATGAAATACCTATTCAAAAAAAAATTATTTAATTTATTTTTTAACTCAACCATTTATATATTTATTTATACGTATTAATGAATAGTACCTTTATACCAACGAAAAATGTATTTCTGACATAACACAAAATCTTGGAACGTATTTAAATTTTTATACAATATTTACATTTTTATTATATTTTATTATAGGAATGTGCAGTAATAATGTTTAATTTAAATCACAATATTAATGTAATGGGTTTAATATCGTTATTCAAACTTTTTTCGGAAAATATACAATAACTTTTTCTGAGCTCCCAAATATTCTTTGCCACTTAAAATAATTTTAATGATAAAAATATTAAAGCCTGTTTAAAAGTCATATTTAAAGTTTAGGGTTTCTGTTAATCAATGTTTCGTAGAGTCGAGTGCTTGGTGAGCGCCTATTATGTTTTATGGAGCGGTTTAGACTGCGGTTTATTATCATGAACATCTAAATTTATACCGTTTCATGAAAACTTCTACAGAGTTGATGAGATTAAAAACAATTATCCTTAAAATCTATTTACATACTCAGAAAATTGAATAAATCAATCAATAAATCAAATACATTTTCGTACATTGTTAAAGTTTTGAAGCGTTTCGAAACATCATAAATTAGAGAACTTCGTATCTAATAAATAAATCACATGGCAATAATAATCATCATCTTCCTGCCCTTATCCCACTCTAAGTGGGGTCGGCACAACATGTTATAAACATGTTGTCACATGATTTGTCTACGTATTTTACGACCGGCCGCCTGCCTGACGTCAACTTATTTTAGTCGTATTTTACGACACCTCGATAAGAAAGAGGGTGGTCTATTCTGGATACCACACGGTGACTCAACTTACCTTAGTCGCATTTTACGACACCTCGGTAAGAAATGAGGGTGGTTTATTCCACTCAACCGGATAACACACGGTGAGTCAACTTACCTTAGTTGCCTTTATACGACACCTCGGTAAGAAATGAGGGTGTTACTATTCTATTCAGCCGGATACCACACGGCGTCACATGGCAATAATATCTTTATCATTAAATTTATAGAAATCTTAATATTTCGATAATCTTTCCATACATCAAGTGCATATAGCTTTAGCAGAACTAGGTAAAGTTTTCGTGATTATAAATCATGATAATCGAATATTAGCAGGCTGAAATAATTACATACAATAAAACCATTCCATTCTCTCATAAAATGCAACTATATGCATTTATAATATATTTAGGGGACCCTTTGTTAAGACCGATTTAATCAATTCTGATCAATTGAATTTAAACTTTATAACCCTTTAGTTTTAGTATCAATAGTTTAACAATATTTGACATAAAGCGCTCATAAATGTACCTTAATAAATAGTTAATGTTGATTAAACAGCTCTGTAATGTAGATATTTTATAAATACGTAGACTTAAACACAATTTGGTATCATAGTTTTGCGTTATTGTCAAGAACGCCCTAATAAGTAATCTCGTAAAATGCATTACTGTTTGAGATGCAATTATAAGTAATCTCGTTAAATCCTATACTGTTTGAGATGCAATTATAAGTAATCTCATTAAATGCGTTACTGTTTCAGATGCAATTATAAGTAATCTCATTAAATGCGTTACTGTTTGCAATGCAATTATAAATAATGTCGTACTATGTGTTACTGTTAAGATGCAATTATAAGAGATCTCGTTAAATGCGGTACTGTTTGAAATGCTATTACAAGTAATTTCGTATAATGCGTTACTATTTCAGATGCAACTACAAGTAATTTCGTATATTGCGTTACTATTTCAGATGCAATTACAAGTAATTTCGTATAATGCGTTACTATTTCGGATGCAATTATAAGTTATCTCGATATATGGGCTACTGTTTGAGATGTAATTATAAGAAATCTTGATAAATACGTTACTGTTTGAAATGCAATTATAAGTAATTTCTTATTATGCGTTACTGTATGCGATGAAATTATAAGTAATCTCTTATTATGCGTTACTGTTTGCGATGAAATTATAAATAATTTCGTATTATCCAGGATTTTCCAATCCAGAGTTATTCCACCAGGACCATGAGTCCAGAGTTATCTTATTATTTTATTTGTCGTATGGACGCCCACTAAGAGTTATTTTGAAGTTTGCGTTATCCCTTAGGATGCCTATTTCTAATTATTACTTAGTTTATATTATTCCTATTACGAGATATCTTGTAGTTTGCGTTATGACTTAAGAAGACAATTATAGAGTCATCTTGTGGCTTGCGTTATCACATATTACGAATTATCTTTTATTTTTTACTGTCTACAACTTCAATTGTAGGATACCGCGTGGTTATGGCTTACGGCGTTAATCGATTTATCTTAATTTACGGTAGAACAGAGATGGCGAACTAATGGTACGTGACACCATATTTTGGCCACGTGATCCATCACGAAACCTACCGATTATAATAATTAAAAAACCGTGTAATTGAAACATTGCAAATGTACCTTTTGGTATTAAATAAAGGGTTTTGAGTTGATTGATGCTTTTTATTTTTTAAATAATGACAACATTTTTGAATGCACGCTTATGACCTCATTGAACATTGCTTTGGAAGAAATGCCCCTAAGCTGTTGAGAGCTGTTGTTTAAGTTGTTGAGTACAGACCTATGGGAGCTGTGACATAGATTTTCTTAAAATTTTCTATATATATACTTTTAATTGTTTAGCATATTTGTTTTTTTATTATTTTTCATTTTAATTCTTGTTTCTCTTGTTTCTCATTCTTGTTCTCATCAACATTAATTTTAAAATAGGTATTGTTAACTTGTAAAGTAATAAAACTTGTTTCTTTTATTCATGTTGTGGCTACCTTAATAAGCTGCACATTTAACGAACAATATTAATATGTTTATATTTTAATAATTTATTTAAATATAGTAGCTACTGGTTATCCTTAAATAAATAAGCATAAGGGTACACCTAAGATAAAAAAGTACATTCACAAATGTAGTATATAGTACGAATTGTTTTAACTTTTTTTTACTACTTACAACACCAATTACATCATACGTCCCAGTTTGTGTTAAAGCTTATGACAATTGCGACATATTCTAAAATATTAACTAAAACTTAGGTCATCTCCTAGTTACTATCTACTTATTTGTTGTCCTATGTTAAAAAAGAGCAAGATTTTTACAATACCCACATACAATTTCGTGGTACCCAAAGGTCTTGTTATTTTTAGATATGAGTAAATATTTGTTCATGCAGCGCCTAGTTGACACGAAGTAGTTCGTGTTGCCATATATTGTGACAGTTACACTTATATTATCACAAAATTTTATAATAATTTATGCTTAAAAAAGGTTTTTACTATATTCATGACAAATTTATTACAGCTAGTATTATTTGCATGAAATAAACATAACGTCATATATAAAATTCTCGTTTCACAATGTTTCTTATTATACTTTTCTGAAACGGCTTGACCGATGTTTATGAAATTTTATATGCATATTCAGTAGGTCTGAGAATCTGCTACTATCTATTTTTCATACCCTTAAATGATAAGAGCTGTCCATTTTTTTGGTCAAAAAGTTAATTTTTTTTATATTGTACACTAGAAATTTCCTACAAATAATTTGACAAAACAACGTCTGCCAGGTCAGTTAGCACACTATAATAAAGATAACGTATATTTGTCAGAAAATTTCCACTTCTTAACAAATCCTAACTTTTGCTGTCAGTAAAGACTTGGGAAAGTTTTAGATGTTTATGGCTTCTTTCTAAAAGACTTTTAACTTTATCAAGAATTTGTAAAACATCCCCGACCTACCCTGTAAGTAACAGCTTTTAGCAACTTGGAAAAACTTCAGGCATCAAGTAAATGTCGAGTTTAATAATCATCGCCATATCGTTAGAATACAAAATAGCGATGTAAACTTACATTTTAGTTTTTGCTCATAGAGAGAATGGCAAATTGTAAAAAACTGATGATTGAATTTTGGAAAATGAAAGGTCGATTCTATAAAATATAACAGAACTTTTTGGGAGAAAGCTCATTTTAGCTCTTATTTTCACGTTTGCTGAGAATTTCATTAAGGACAACTACGTGTCTATAAAAAATTGTATTCCTTTTCAAATACATTTCAGCATATTCAATGAATTTCAGTATTTCAAATTTAGAACTTATTTACAAAAGTTTAAAGTTAAAGTTAAGGGAAAAATTTATAAAGCAGTCATAAGATCTGTCGTATTGTATGGATCAGAATGTTGGGCAATGAAAAAGACGGATAAAAGAAGAGTACATGCAAATGAGATGAGAATGTTAAGGTGGATGTGTGGTGTGACAAAACTGGATAAAATACGAAACGAGTATATAAGGGGAAGTCTGAAAGTTGCGCCCATTATAGAAAAGTCAAGAAGTGCAAGATTGAGATGGTATGGACATGTAATGAGGAGGGATGAAAATCATGTGACCAAACGTGTGTTAAATTTAAATGTGGATGGATATGTGCCTAGAGGGAGGCCTAAAAAGAGATGGTTGGATTGTGTGAAGTATGATATGCATATAAAAGGAGTGGCGCCAGAGTTGACGAAAGATAGGACAGAATGGAAGAGAAAAACATGTTGTGCCGACCCCACTTAGAGTGGGATAAGGACAGGATGATATATTACCTATATTATAAGCTTCAATGTCTTCTTCTTCTTCATCAACCGATGGACGTCCACTGCTGGACGATCTTGTGCCGCTTGGACCCAGCGGCTCCCCGCGACCTTTTTGAGATCGTCAGTCCATCTCGTGGGGGGTCTGCCGACACTGCGCTTTCCGGTGCGGGGTCGCCATTCCAGCACCTTGAGACCCCAACGCCCATCGGTTCTAGCTTCAATGTACTGAGCGTTTTTGTCGAAAACATTTTTAGAGAGATTTTATATCAAAATGGCATGAATTTCGATTTCAAAAGGTAAAGTTTTAATGAAATGTATTGCATTGTTCTCTATCGAATAGAATTGAAAGTGCTCTATGGCTATTTCAGGTGTGGAAAGATTGAAATTTATACTTAATGTTGCCGAAATATCACTTAAAGTATCGGAATGAACCGCAATAGTTGTGTAACGTAATCCATTAAATATATCTGAATCCATCGTTTATAGTCGATCATGTGATAAAGAAAAAAAATGTTGCCATATTTAAAGGTCATTTTACCATCTCAATATTCAGCTTTTTTAATGTAGACTAATGACTGTAATTAATTGACAGTAATTATTCTACTCCAACGAAAAAGGTTATATTGTAAAGGGTGCGAGAGAAATATACAGAAAAATATTGTTCACCATAGTATCCATTAAAAGAGCCCATTAGTGAGATATCAATTACGTAAGGGAAAACTTATTCCGTTTTATTTTTATCCTTCCATAAAGTTATTATACATAGAGTAGGGAAGACATACATGTGAGTGCGAGTGTCCAACAAATAATAAGAGATGGAAGATAAGAGACCGATACTTATGTTTGTTTAATCTATACTAATATATAAAAACTTGTGTGATTTTGTTTGATTGTTTGATGGCGCTATTCTCAGGAACTACTGGATCGATTTGAAAAATTATTTGAGTGTAAGATAGTCCATTTATTGAGGAAGGCTATAGACTATATAACGCTAAGATGAATATGAGAAGAGCAGCAATAAAAAATATTGCGAAAACAGGAAAATTTAATGATTTCCTTGCGTGCGTTAAGCAAACGGTGAAATTAAAAAAAAAATCTCTTATAATTAAATCACGATAACTAGTTTTATGTTCAACATTTCAATTCGGGAAAAACACATTGATTTCCATGCGGGTAAAACTGCTGGCACAGCTAACTTATTTGTATCTATATTGGTAGCTTCATTTGCATTTATACCTGTTTTATTATCTAGGTATATATATATTTTTTCTCGATGGAGACATTTTACGCTCCCCTACTTTAGTATTAACTTGATGTATGCTACACATAAAAGTTGCGCAGTATGTATGACTGCGATATGACTTACTTAATACCTATAGGTATAGATTAATTTTGATTGTGCCCAATTTGAAAGTGTCACTTGAGATTAGGGTTGCCAACTTCAGGTAGTTTACTACTTTTTACTATTGAACAATAATAATACTGTTTTTATGATTAAGAAAGCTTAATACTAGTGTTAAGTTAGAGTGCGAAGCTCATAAAAAAATTTTTATTAGGAAGGCGCTTAGTGCAGCGCAGCTACAAACAAATCACAATAAAGGAGTTTCAGAACTATTCTTTCAATATAAATTATTCAAGGCATTATTTATTTAAATATTTTTACGTAAATACTGTTATTTTTGCTAAAATACTGTTTAATATTCATCTAATACCTAAATATACTTTTTTTAAAATTGGCAACCCTAACTTAAGACAGGTGAATAACGTAATTGATCAATTTCCGAACACATTTTTCATGATTGTATTTTGTAGACATGCGTTCGGAAATTAATACCTACTACCTTTTAAACGCAAAAAAAACTCGCAACTTACCTTAATTTGTAACAATGAGGTATTCGAGATTAACTTTATAATATATTTTATAATAATTATAATTTATAATACATAAAAATTTGGGTTTACGCGAATCCGCTAACCTTTTGTTTATGATGTCCTTAAACAACGGCAACAAGCTTTAACGGCTTTTTATCACGATTATATTCCTATCATCATAATTTTTATAACACCCGTAAACTTGAAAACAAGCCTTTAAATTTTATAATATACAATATGTTGACATCCCAAAATACTACGGACGTTCTTAAATCATAAACTTCACAAAAGTTTCTAAGTTCTAAATAAATAACTTGTATAATGTTTACTCTTTCGATTTAGACAAAAACCATGTTTACTAGAATATATTAGAGGTTAGTTTTCTAAAATGAAGCCAGTATGCCATGTAATATTTATGGAAGAAATTACAATTTATCGACAAATAAACCTTATTTCTTAGAACAGAATAGTTTTATTAACTTTTATCTTCAGTACCACCTTTGCATTACAATAGAAGTATAAAATAACAATTATCAATTAGACATATAAGTTTTAACAGAAAAACTCACTGGTATCTGCCCGGGTTTGAACCCGTGACCTCATCGAAAGAGTCGCACGGTGTTACCGCTGGGCTATCACAGCTTCTAATCGGTAATTGCTATTTATCACACGCTTTTCGGTGAAGGAAAACATCGTGAGGAAACCTGCATATCTCTAGAGAATTCTGGAGATATGTGTAACTTACCAATTCGGACTGGAGTAGCGTGGTAGGTCTTAGCTCCAATCCTTCTCTTCAAAAACGGAGAGAAGATCCCTATTTTCAGCAGCGGGATAGTAACAGGCCGCTACTTACCTTTTTTTTTTATAAAATAACAGTTCCCTTTTTTTTTTTAATCAGGAAAAATCCCTTATGGAAACCCACCGTCCGACGATGACGAGCGGTGGGTATGTCGGACTCGCACCGACTATAAACCTGACAGTGCTCCACCACGCTGTTGTTGGCGGGGACAGGGTACCGTTACAGGACGACAGGGTAACCCCAGAGTGCGCCACCTCTGGTTCTAGGCCTCTTTAAAAGTCGCCTCTCCCTCCGCTAGACGATGCATCGAGAGCATCGTATCGTATATCGACCGCTTCGGGGACCTTTACTGATGGGTATCCGATAAACCCCGTTCGGAAAGCCACAGGTCCCATATTTTGATATAATCCGAAATCGCAAAATATCGTAAGAAATCCTACATATCTCTGGACAATTCTGGGTATATGTATAAGCTACCAATGTACGATGGAGCTGCGTGGTAGATCTTAAGGTCCAACTTCTCTCTCAAAAAATGGAAAGAGGAGGCAGACGAATACTAACAGGCAGTTGCTTATTAAACGCTTTTCGGTGAAAAGAAATATCGTGAGAAAACCTGCATATCTCTAGAGAATTCTGGGGATAAATGTAACCTACCAATGCACATTGGAGCAGCGTGGTAGATTTTAAGCCCCAACTCCTCTCTCAAAAAATGGAAAGAGGAGGAACCGAATGTTAATTTTTTCACGCATCTCGGTGAAGGGAAACATCGTGAGGAAACTCGCATATCTCTAGAGAAATTTTAGGGATATGTGTAAAACTGCCAATGCACATTGGAGCAGCGTGGTAGATTTTAAGCCCCAACTCCTCTCTCAAAAAATGGAAAGAGGAGGAACCGAATGTTAATTTTTTCACGCAATCGGTGAAGGGAAACATCGTGAGGAAACCTGCATATCTCTATATAAGTCTGGGGATATATGTTACCTACCAATGCACATTGGAGCTCCAACAATTCTCTCCAAAAGGAAGCTTTGCCCAGCTATGGGCTGCTATTTTAGTTGAAATAGGAATTCATCATATATTTGGACACCAGAGACTCCTTAATAGTGGCACCTGTCTAATAAATATATCGCAGAGCAAACACTACACAGTTACGTTAAATATTTCGATATATTCCACGAAAGTACGAAAGAAATGTGAATTTTTTATTTCTTTGTAACACGTGATAGAGCAATTTGTTACTTTGCCCCAGTATTTTAGCATTGTAACTCTTAAAGAAAGATAAAACGTTTTACATTACACTTTTGTACTTTTTACACGCTTTGGAACTAATAACTTAAAAATAATGGAATTAATCGCTGGTTTTTAGCGGCGATTAAGCTTTATTCGTGCATGTTAAAAATTTAAGTATTAATTATTTATTAATTAAAATATTGAGAAAAAGTCTTCGTTCATAAGATTAAGATCATCATCCTCCTGCCCTTATCCACTCTAAGTGGATCATTTATCACCCCACTCTAAGTGAGGTCGGCACAACATGTTATAAACATGCTGTCACATTTGGCTGCGTTTTTACGACCGGCCGCCTGCCTGGCGTCAACTTACCCAAGTCGTATTTTACGACACCTCGGTAAGAAAGAGGGTGTTTTATCTTACTAAACCGGATACCACAAGGTGGGTCAACTTACCTTAGTTGCCATTTACGACACCTCGGTAAGAAAGAGGGTGGTCTATTCGACTAAACCGGATACCACACGGTGGGTCGACTTACCTTAGTCGCCTTTTACGTCACCTTGGTAAGAAATGAGGGTGGTACTATTCTATTCAGCCGGATACCACACGGCTTGTTCAAAAGATTAACATATAGTGAATAATTAAGCCCATAACAGTTCGTACGAACTATCGCAATATATCAAAGAAATTAATTAACAATGAAAATTATATAATAAAAATATTTGCTGTATATAAAATTATCACGCCATATTCGAGAACGTTGAAGTTGGCCGATTAATTCTAACTTTAATTAATTCAAAACTTCGTCTATAATTTCAAACTCGTATGCAAAATTATACATTTTAGCATTCTGAATATTCGTATGCAAAATGCTAAATTTAGCATTATGAATATCACAGTTTCTGAAATCCCTGATTCATTTAGAAGGATCCTCAGATGTTATAATTATAAAAGCATTCTAGAGGCGTAGTGAAATTTACTGCTTCCAAAGCCGAGTCTGTTACGACTATAGTAGAAATGCAACTTGTGAAAAGGTTGTAAGTATTTGCTGTATATTATTATAAGTACATATATTTTTCTTTACATTTATTTAATAAATAAGAAACTATTTTCTCAACTAACAAATAAAGTTGCAAATTATTTTTAAATAATTTATAGAATTAGGCGTTACTTTGCGGAGATCCATAATACAAAAGTAATATTATTACTTTTGAATTATTTTTAAATAAAAATCGGATACTAATCTTTCCTTTAAATTCGAAATTTTTTATGTAATTTTTTATATTTTTTTCTAATATAACAGATTCCATTGATAATGCTGATGAAGAGGCCAATATTCCCCAAAATGACCGACCGCACGATATCTCCCAAAGAGAACGAACTACGCGCCTATTCTACCTTTTTCAAGAAGTCCTGCATAATAGGCAAATGGTCACCGGATCCGAAGACCACAGCTGCTTGGAGTAAGCTACAATTTTCTAGTAATCCTCATCATCCTGCCTTTATCCCACTCTAAATGGGGTCAGCACATGTTGTAAACATGTTGTCACATGATTTAGCAAAGTTATGTAATAATAAAGATATAGTAGACAAACCGAAGAAATCCGATGTTTACATAGCATATGACTAGCTTTTAAGGTTTAGGTTAGACCCACTTTAACCATTTTTATGGTTATTTGTATGGTGGTGTGAAATATGTATCTATTGGTTGGGCACATGAATTATCAGTGATACAGAGGGTACAGAAAAAATTTTTATGCGCGTAAACTGTTAAATGTGGTTTTTTCCTGAATATTCCATCTTGCCCTTACCCTGAGGGCATGATGGAATTTTTGAAGTTATTTTATAATGACTCATTAAAAAAAATCTACTCATTATTAATAATTTTTAATTGCTCAATTGGTTAACTGGATAGTATCACTTTCAAGACTGAACAAAATTAAAGTTGTATATTTCGCTGTTTTATTTTTTTATACACCATAAAGTTAAGTCTTCCATCCTGCCCTCCCTTCCCCTATTACGGTTTTAATCTTTCCACGCGGGCGGAGCCGCTGGGGAATGCTAGTAAAGAATATTTGGAATTTAAATAGCATATAAGTTTAATACCATAATAGCTGTTAGTTAACATTAATTGCTAACCTAGACTTACAGAATAGGTAAATAAGACTAATGGAGGCAACGGCCAGCAATCTGCGGCTATACGCATTTGCGGTGGCTTGATCAAGTGCCTTTAATGGCTACTACGCTCGAGTTGAATGAGTAATTATTACTTGGTTGAGATAAAGTTAGTGATTTATAGAGAATGTTTGAAAATTTAACTATTAGAATAAGATAAGGCAAATCAATTCATATTAACATGTTATTAACATGCTGTCACATGATTCGGCTAGGTATTTTACGACTGGTCGGCTGCCTGACGTCAACTATCTTAAGTCGCCTTTTACGACACCTCAGTAATAAAGAGGGTGGTCTATTCTACTCAGCAGGATAGTACACGGCGGGTCAACTTACCTTAGTCGCCTTTTACGACACCTCAGTAATAAAGTGGTCTATTCTACTCAGCAGGATAGTACACGGCGGGTCAACTTACCTTAGTCGCCTTTTACGACACCTCGGTAAGAAATGAGGGTAGTACTATTCTATTCCGCCGGATACCACGCGGCGATGATACATATTATCATTATTAATACATTATCCTCCTAACCTAACCCCACTCTAAGTTGGATCAGCACAAAATGTTGTATTCGGCTAGGTATTTTACGACCGGCCGCCTGCCTGACGTCAACTTTCTTTAGTCGCCTTTTACTCGGTAAGAAATGAGAGTGGTATATTCTACTCAACAGGATACCACACGGCGGGTGTACTTACCTTAGTAGCCTTTTACGAATCCTCGGTAAAAAGTGAGGTTAGTGTATTCTACTCAGCCGGATACCAAACGGCGGACATACATTACTTACATATTTATAATATTAAGTATGGATTTCATCTACATACGATTGATAATCCTAAAAAAAGGATATCTTGAGGGGATTGATAACATCATCTAATGCTAGAAATGTTATTTTTAAGGTAAATTTTAATTAAAGATATAATTATCGTCAACAATTTTTTAAGCAAACGCCTAAGTATTAATCACGAAGAAAACTTAGTCGCACGATATTCTTCTAGTAAAAAAAACAAGTGCCTAAATTAAATACCAAAAAAACCTCATCGCACGATAAGTGTTCTAGTAAAAAAACTCTAAACTTTAACATTATCGCTTCATTTTTAGTAGCGTTTGTCACGCAATTTATGCCACATAAACTTTGTTATTTTTATCACAATAGAAAACAAGCTGAATTTTTGAACTGTGAAAATACCGATAGTTGGTTATTATCGTAATGTTCATGCGAAATTCTCGGGTTCACTTCCCGATTAAATATATAAAGTGTAAAGAATTTTATAAAATATAAAGATCCATAATAAAACTATAAGTTTATGGCAAAATAGTTAACTATCGATATGCAAATTATAACTTTGCATAACTTCTACTAAATGTATATAATCATCATGATATCAACAAAATCAAAGTCATCATCCTCCTGCCTTTATTCCACTCTAAGTGTGGGGGGGCACAACATGTTATAAACATGTTACATGATTTGGCTACGTGTTTTATGACCTGCCGCCTGCCTTACCTCAGTTGCCTTTTGCGACACCTCGGTAGGCGAGAGGGTTGTCTATTCTACTCAGCCGGATACTGCATGGCGGGTCGACTTACCTTAGTCGCCATTTACGACACCTCGGTAAGAAATGACGGTGGTCTATTCTACTCAGCGGGATACCATTTGTTTTTTAATTTTAAAAAACAATGGTATATTGGTAGATATACGTTTATACGATACCAGTGTAGCCATGATTTTTGAATAACTTTCACCGTTTACTTAGCGCACGCAAGAAAAGCTTTAAATTTTGCCGTTCACGTAATATTTTTCATTAGCGTGATGTTATATAGCCTATAGCCTTCCTCGATAAATGGACTATCTTGCACTAAATGAATTTTCCAAATCGGTCCAGTAATTCGTGAGATTAGCGACTTAAAACAATCAATCAATCAAACAAACCACCAAATAATCTCTTCAGCTTTATATATTAGTAGAGATTATGGATAATTCTATGAATAATTTTCGTGATTTTAATGAGTCAGTTTACTTACATAAAAGAACAAAAGGTGAATGATAAATACTCCTGAATTCCGACTTTGCGCCCTTTTGTTTTCCATTCGTCTCCAAACAAAAGGCGAAAACAAGACGCTCTAATTGTAAAGCTAAGAGAAAAACAAACATGACCTAATTATTACGATTTACTTTAGTATTTTGACTGTACTCTCGACTTACGAACATTTCTATTTAGACAGCTGAAAAGATAGTGAAAGACTGAAAGTGAAGAAGCTGAAAGATTGTGGGTCTGGGTATAAGATTCTATAATAAAGTTCCACAATCAATTTTAGTTTTGCCATTACATCAGTTTAAAAACACTGTTAAAAAGAGGCTGATCCAGAAAGCCTACTATACTGTTGAGGATTATTTAGACGATAAAAATGCGTGGATATAAATATTGTTCGACCCTGTACAAGATAGAAACATTAATTGTAACTAGTATTAAGAATTGTATTTTTAAAAGAGCAACCGCCGAGTTTCTTGCTGTCTCTTCTCCGTAGGAACGGCTTTCCGAACCAGCGGTAGAGTTGACGATTCAAAAGCACTTGTTTACAAGTTTATTTGAATAAAGTATATTTTGAATTTTGAATTTGAAAATTTGATATACTTTTCAGCGCATTTTAATCTGTTGAGCAGTCATAAGCTATAAATCCAGCAGTTTATGTATATATTTACGCACAAAACAAATCATGACCCAAAGAAACAAAATGCTTTAACTTTTAAACTATAGGTTAATTGAAAAACGAGATTGTTTTGCAAGTAAAAAATAAAAGGAACAAAATCAAACTATGTTTTTAAAAAGTACGATAGTTAATAATTAGTTATTGCGATCTGTTCGGAATCTATTTCTCTACTTTTATATTAATAAAGGGAATGAGCATAATCCAACTTATACTGTAGGACAGTACTAATATCATGAAATACAAGTCCTTCAACTTTTTGTACTGCCTCATCTTCGTAATAGTTACAAGTAAATTCCTAACTTGTTTATGCTATCAATTTAAATTTCTGAAAACAAACTTTTGCATGTTCTAGCGACGGATTTACCACCAGATTAACTAGGCTTCAAAAATCTGCCTCTTTTAGCTAAACAAACCTACTTTGAGTAATTGTAATAATAAATCGTTTTTTAAATCGATTATACTCGTATATAGTTTTTTTTCATTTATTTTATTTTCTATTTTTTAAATATTGAAATTAAATACACTATTTTTCTTCTTTGAAGATTCGATTATCATCATCTTGCTGCCCTTATCCCACTGAAAGTGGGATCAGCACAACATGTTATAAACATGCTGTCACATGATTTGGCTGCGTTTTTACGACCAGCCGCCTGCCTGACGTCAACTTACTTCGTGTCAATCGTACTTTACGACACCTCGGTAAAAAAGAGGGTGGTCTATTCTACTAAACCGGATACCACACGGTGGGTCAACTTACCTTAGTCGCCTTTTACGACACCTCGGTAAGAAATGAGGTTGGTCTATTCTACTCAGCCGGATACCACACGGCGGGTCGACTCACCTTAGTCGCCTTTTACGACACCTTGGTAAGATATTATTTAGTAATCTGTTTTTTCCACTCCCATTTACATCCCTACTCTGATGATGTTATTTTAAGCTGAATTGGCCTTAAGCCTTAAGGTATAATTAAATTATCTGACGACAGAAGGTATACTTTTTGTAAATTTTACGCTGTGAACCAATGCCCGACAATATTCAGTGAGCTAGAAAAACCCACTGATCTTGGATAATAAAATCCTTTTGATCTCAGCGAATCCATTAATCAATCCGCAAAGGTTGGGCCTGTACAAACATCGATTTCAAATACCATGTTTGTTTGACAAAATATGAAAATATCGGACGATTTTTATTGGATTTGGTGACGCTTGAATAAAATAAAATACTTGTTCAAGGCTTTCTAACGCTCCTGGATTAAGCCGGCGCGGGGTCTTTAGTAAATTATGTAAAGGGATTCTTAGTTTGCTTTACATTATCAAGTTAATGGTATAAATAAAACTGACTGTTATCCGAAGATAATTCTAAAATGTAAAGACGATGAAGAAGATTATATTCTACTTTTCTAATAGGACGGGATTTGAGTTTGACCCGTCGTCGGGTAGACACTATGAATGTGAAAAAATAATCGATTTTTATATTAATCGATTATTTGATTATTATAATCGAATTTTTATTTTGGTTTTTTAAAATATTATTTGCCCTCTTTTTTAATGACCTTTTTCTTAGTTTAAATATATGCGTTCCTGGGTAAAACAATGTATGTAGCCAAACTACATATTAATCAAACTTTGAAAATAACGTATCTAAATTATTTTCTAATTTTACTAGTCGACTTTAATTAGTCTTTATTCTAGTTAATTATTGATATGAAAAAGCAAAATTATCAATCACAAAAATATCGATAATTTAATAAACGATTCTTTCCACTCCAATTCATACCCCTAATAGACACGAGCAAATTCTTTATATTTTTTAAATGTTTGCAAATCTATATCCATCAAAATTAAACTTCTACAAAAGTTACGATAGAATTATTTGCTATAATCCGCGTTTTAACAATTTTAACAAGAAATAGCGTATACAAACGCGGATTATATATATCACAACTTTGTACTATGAAATTCTGCAAAGTAACACCTACTTTCTATGAAATGATTATAGCCTATAACGACTATTTTATACCAAATTGTTTTTAATTCCTTGAATATTTCCAATAGGTATCAAAGTTTTTATTTATAGGTATATATTTTACTTATCTAGGTATGCTTTTCAATTATAAAATAATTTTAGATAGCAAAATTATGTATGAAAAATTAAACATATGCAGGATTCGAGCTCATATTTGAATCAACTTTCACAATATTAGCATATGACTTCTGTTACACTTTAATTTGTAAGGGTTTTTAAATAAAAAGTCAAAGGTACTATTTCAATTCCTTTTTATTCTTTCGCTTTACTCAACTATACTTTACACTTAAACGGTTACACTTCATAATCTTTAATAGTAGTATAATTAGTAGTATTATAGTCTTAAATAGTATGTATACTGTATAAGAAATATATATATTGTATTTTGTTTTGCTACACTATCTGTCGACTGACTCTGGTGTGCGGTAAAACTTGAATAAGTTTATGTTCACACCTACTTATATAACTTTAATATTGTGTATGAACAAATAAATAAATAAATAAAATAAATAACACTACTTTTTCCTCGACGACAAGCAATACCTTTTCCCGCTCTTTTTTAGATTAACCGCCCTGGCATCTTTCCCGCGCACACAACTGGTGGCGCCATCTCTCATTGCTTGTCGTCAATACACACTCTTAATTTATGAAATGAACTTTGAAAATAGAATGTTAAAGACAACAACACAACACACCATAATTTATAGAATCAGCCGTTACTTTGCGGAGATCCATAATACAAAAGTAATAATAAAATTATTTTGCTATAATCCGTGATGAAGTAAAATAGAAAATATATATGTAATGCTAAATGTAGAGTGGATAATGGCAAAGCCTGCTTTGCGATTTTCGTCGTGGAGTCTATCTCCTGATGATGCTTCGGTTGCGGGGTGAAACGATTGTTGAGTTTGTGATAGTGAACGTATATAGTGCTTGTGTATTGTGGTGGCGGTGGTGGAGGTTTGTGCGTGTTTTTTTTTACGACTCCTGCATGTATCAGGTATGATAACAGATTGTCCATTCTACATTTAGCATTATATATATTTTCTATTTTACTTCATCGCGGATTATAGCAATATAATTTTATTATTACTTTTGTACAACACACCATCTTAATTTATAATATCGCCGTTGATGATGTAATGTAGATGACACATATTTGTCTGATACAAGAATAGGAATAGTATTGTAAAATAAAAATACAACAAAAAAGTTAAAAAGCATTTCATTGTATACACATTTATTTCCTTATAATAATTACAATTATTATTTCATTATTATGCCAGTCTATATTACATTCAAGATTAAAAAATATCTCGTTTGTAATACATAAAAGGAAACAGCACAGTTCGCAGCTCTAGATATTATTGGAATAAAACTATCATTTAAAAAATTTAAATTAACTATTGTTAATATTGAATTTATTTCTTCCGTTTTAAATCAGGTATGAGAACGATTAGTAGACTCTACATTTAGCTGAGCTGTGGTAGCCCAGCGGTAACACCGTGCGACTCTTTCGAGGAGGTCACGGGTTCAAACCCGGGCAGACACTAATGAGTTTTTCTGTAAAAACTTATCCGCTAATTGATAATTGAAATTTATTACACGCTTTTCGGTGAAGGAAATCATCGTGAGGAAACCTGCATATCTCCAGAGAATTCTGGAGATATGTGTAACCTACCAGCGTGGTCTTAGCTCCAATCCTTCTCTCCAAAAACGAGAGAAGAGGCCTTATTCCCAGCAGTGGGAGAGTAATAGGCCGCTACTTTACTTTTTTTTTTACATATAGCATTACATATATTTTCTTGTATCACGGATTATAGCGAAATAATATTCGCATTAGTTTTGTTTTATTAGAAGCAATATAGTCAAAACAGGTATTTTGACTAAAATATCTATTTAAAAAGATTTTCCTTATAATATTTCAGTTCCTCCACACTCTCAATAATATCGTCCAAGCATCTATGCTGGAATTTCTTCAGCGGTGACTTTGAGTACTCCTTTGGGTACCACCTCTTAGCTAATTCTTTTATTGTACTAACGTCAATTATCCTGTAATGTAGGTAATCGTCCAATTTTGGCATGTACCGTCTCAAGAAAAGTCTATCCATGTACACAGAGTTGCCACCGAGAGGGCACTTCTTTGAAGGTACATGGCTTTGAACGAAACTTAATATTTTATTTTCAGCCTCCGTTACCGATATTTTTGACGCTCGACTGGCGTCTGTTAATCCACTCTATAATAATAAAATGAAAAATTATACAAAAGTAATAATAAAATTATTTTGCTATTATCCGCAATGAAGTAAAATAGAAAATATATATAATGCTAAATGTAGAGTGGACAATCCGTTTTCATACCTGATACATGCAGGATTCGTAAAAACACATGCACAAACCTCCACCACTGCCACCACAATCCACAAGGCACATCACTTTGCAATTTTGGTTGTCACATCACTTTGCGATCTCTGATGATGCTTCGGTTGTGGGGCAAAACGATTGTTGAGTTTGTGATAGTGAACGTATGTAGGGCTTGACCACTCTACATTTAACATTATATATATTTTCTATTTTACTTTATTGTGGTTATAGTAAAATAATTATATTATTACTTTTATCTTTTATAGAGTCTCTTGAGAATATAATGATGTTTTAAAAAGGTAGAATAATTTAACTATACCTCACCATGTTGTGTAATACACCATTGATTCATATTGTTCAAAACTGAATCTGATTGATGAATAACGATATTTGGACCAGTTGCCACAATGTTCAGGTCTGCATCAGTCACCAAACAGGCTATCTCGAGTATATGATCTGTTTCTATGTCTAAGCCTGTCATTTCCAGATCAACCCATACTATCCTTTTTGCTTCACCTTTATTTTCCATAGTTTTCTTGGAATTTTTTCTTATTTGCTGATTCACTGGGAAAAATTCAAACATTATGTATCAAATAATAATTTTATTAGGCAGACATAAATGTAACAGACACTGTAGATCAGCTTTACTCAAAGTTCTGCGGCACCCTAGGGTTCCGCAATACCTCTGTAAGTTCCACAAGAATTAAGAAAATAAAATCAAATAACCTCTCTGGTCGAACTTTTGACTGTGCGGCCGCGCATAGATAAGGTTATAATAATAAGATATATTTATTTATTTATTTGTATTTGTATAAACATGTGTTACAACAGCTGGTGTATTAGTTAGATTTTTTCTTTTTTAATATCTTCTATTATTCAATACTTACCACCCATACAATAATTATTATTATTGTACTTGCCATTGGTAAAGTAAGTAATAATTAGTAACTGTTACATTGTACTTTATTATGCTTATTAATAAAGAATACACTTTAAAAAACTATTGTTTTCTTGTAGGGTTCCATCAAGTATTTAGCTTCTCAAAAAGGTTCCGTCACCAAAAAAGTTTGAGAACCACTGCTGTAGATTATAGAATGGCATGGAAATAATTTTTAACCAAGTAAATTTAATGAATGAAAAACTCAAAACATGAAAAATCGGATATAGCCCCGCTCCCGGCGGACAATTTTTTATATTTTTAGATGTTTTTTAATTATTTTGTTTTTTATAATTAGAAATATTTAAGAATGTAAGAGGTTAGGATGAAAAAAAAATAATACTCACTGCTTTGCTTTGAGATCTGGTTGGCTACGTTTTTTGTAGATGAAGCTAAATATCGCCGAATAAATATCATTTGCAATACTTAATCATTAATTTACAATAATATGAAAAATAGGTTATGAAAAATGACATTTGCCATATATAATGTAATCTATGATATATAATCAACTATGATATATTTCTACTCCAAGTCACATCCCTTAACCATAGATTACTAACTATAAACCCTTAACTACGGAGTTACAGAGTGATTTGCAGCCAATTTGCGCTGAACATAAAGCAAGATAATAATAATGATAATTATTATACTGCGTCCATCATATTATCAGTCTTTTGACAGCTCACGCTCATTAAGTTTTGTATTGCTTACGTACAAATATCATACAAATAATATTTGTACTTTATGGATGGGTACCGCCCACTTAGTGATGTCACACATAATGGTTACTACGATTATGCCACAGATTAAAAATAATCGGTAGAAATCGATGTTACGAGTATTAAAAGACATTTATACTGCGTCCATCATATTATCAGTCTTTTGACAGCTCACGCTCATTAAGTTTTGTATTGCTTACGTACAAATATCATACAAATAATATTTGTACTTTATGGATGGGTACCGCCCACTTAGTGATGTCACACATAATAGTTACTACGATTATGCCACAGATTAAAAATAATCGGTAGAAATCGATGTTACGAGTATTAAAAGACATTTAATAACATTATATAAAGTTTTACTTTCTTCTTAGTTAATACATGAATACAAATAAAACAATCAGGATATTTTAATTTATTTTATTAGCACGAGTCGTCGGAATGATAATCAACACTAGACTCCTCCGATGAGGAGTCTTCAGTAGCAGTTATTATTAGCTCTTGTGTAGATAATATATTATCAAACGCAATATCACGTTCCCAATCAGAGAATATTACTCTTTTAGTTCTTTCCACCACACTTGCCCAGTTCTCGGCCGTTACGTGGGTGCAAGCATTTTTTAGCAATTGCAACATTTTATTCGCTGTGAATGGGGGGCTTGTATTGCATCTCGCAGCATGCCCTTTTACTTGTGCCCATATAAGTTCTATTGCGTTGTACTGGCAGTGGTATGGAGGAATCCGAAGAACAGTATGGCCATATTCTGCTGCCATTTCATTGATTACATAGCGTTTTGCTCTCTTTTTGGTTTTTAATATTTTTATTAATTCAACTTTTAACATTGAGTCGTCCACATTTTCTCCATTGTTCCGAAGCCAATTAATTATTTCATGCTTTTTATTAGCCTGTGTTGGCATTTTGTCAATTTGACGGGAGTGGTAGGGCGCATTATCAATAAAAATTATTGATGGTTCTTCCAATGAAATGAGCATTTTTTTGAACCACTCTTCATACACATTTGCATTCATCTCTTCGTGGTAGTCATTTGATTTCTTCGATTTAAATGCCAACAGTGCGTCTTGTACAAATCCTTTTGCTGTACCTGCATGGCAAATGATTAGGCGCTCACCTTTTCCCATTGGTACTGAGGAAGTGGAATCAGCAGTATCATCAGTCCAGAAACGAGATAGTGTGTGGTTAGCGTTGAGCCATGTTTCATCCGTGAAAACAATATTTGCCCAATCTTGTATTTTCTTTGCCTCTCTTAAAAAATCACAACGTGCTATAGCTATATCTGTGCGTTCCATTAATAATTTTCTTTTATTTAACTTTTTATATGAAAAGCCAATTGTGTTCAAAACTTTGACCAAAGAAGATTTTTCACCATGAAATAGACCACTTCTTTTCAAAGAAACAATAAGTTTTCTCAAAGTTGGAATTTCTTTTCTCAAGTAGTAATCATATACATGACGACGAATAGCGTCAGCGTCAAAGTCATCAACAGCTGTCACCTTATGAGCCCGGCGCTTTCTTTTTGGTGTAGATGGTTTGTTTTGCTCCAAGCCGCTCCTGCCGTAGGCATCAGTAGTGATTTTAGTCACAGTTGATAGACTGATCCCCAACGCGGCTGCAACACGGTTTCGGACTTGCGTGATAGGTATAAGAGGTCCGCCATTTTGATTTTCTTGCTCAAAATACTCATGAAGTTTTAACACTAACTGTCTCGATTGTGCTTTCAACACACGTCCTTTCGGCATTTTCACGATCAATTAATATAAGTTTCACAAAAGTTTTTCCGAGGAATAAAGCTACTTAACTCAAGGTGTAACAGATGCGAGAGAACACTCAGCGAACGTAAATGCGTGTGACTATCACGGGCGTTTCGTTGAGAGTGACAGATCACGTCAAAATGGCGGCCGAGCGGAAGGTCTGTTGATGTTGCCAGTTGATGTATAATATATTTTTTATGATTATAATAAATACACACGGATTAACATTTATTTTCAAAAAACTAAGGCAATATTAAATCAAAATGTTGATTTCTATATCTGTTATAACTAATAACGTAAATAAATACGTAGGTTATCATTAATCGAATTACTTAGGTACGTAATTCGATTAATGATAGGTAGTATAGGTAGATGGTAGGTACTATAATCGGAATGGTATCGCATACGAGAATCTTTAGGACATCACTAAATATGTAAATCGTCAATCTGTCAAAAGATGGTTAATATAATGGACAGTGTATAATTTATATACAAATTTACATTATATTTTTAATTATTTTCTATATAAAATGAATACAAAAAAAACATTTAAAAATATGTAGTTAAGCTTCATTGGTTTTATCCAACAATATATATATATATTATCTTTTAAAAAAAAAGGGGGAAAAAGAAAAGGGGATTATTAAAATAATCGATTTTTTAAAAGTCGATTTTTTATGAAAAAATAATCGATTATTAACAAAAATAATCGCTTATTTAAAAATTTGATTATTTTTTCTAATCCCTACCGTGGACTCGGTTAACTGTTTTCGTCTATGGTGTGAATATTATTTTTTTTAACATTGTAAGCACAGATAATTCATAAAACAATATTCTTCTAGATTGTCATGGTGCCTAAAGGTTGATTTTGTTTTTAATTTTCATATTTTAATTACTTTGGAGTAATATAAAAAGCGAAATGAACAGAATTATTCTGAATCATTGTCGGTGTTTAAAAAAATCGAGTAAGTGCTAAATTAAAGCTGACTTCATAAAGTAAACTTATTTTAATATCGCTATAACCTTTATAGTTTGATTGATTATAGTATGACTTCATCATTTTATTTATTATTTTTAGCTTTTGTAAATATATAATATTAAAGATAAAACATTTATAATAATGAGCTGCACGATATTATTCCAAAATTTAAATTATTTCAAAAATATAAATTCGAGTGTATTCCATAATTTATTTTTAAAATACACAAGTACTGTTAATATATTGTGTCCAGCTCACTAGAATAAAACTTCGAGAAACCTTTTTTATGTATTATAATGTTTAGGTATATAATTTCTATAATTATTGAAAATTATAGAATCATATCATAGGAAAAATGTTATGACATTTTCCTGTTTGGCTTGATTGTTATTGGCAACATTAATTAAATAATTTTTATGTGTTATTTTAGCTCTAAAATGGGAGACCGGACAATATCAAAACTTCCCATATATAACTCTTTCAAGGTCATTATCGTATTACACAACTCAGCCCATTGGATTGCAGCATGATATAAGTCAGAAACCTTTTAATACAAGAGTTTTTTATGTACCTTATGTAAGAGCAATATCAACAAGTAAGTACTACTATGAGAAAGAGCCATTGAAACCATCATCTAAGGTGGAAGCAACTGTTGAAACAATTAAGAAGGGTATTGAAGAGAAGGAAAAACTTCCAAAGAAAGTAGAAGTTAAGAAAAGCTTAAAAGAAAGGATAATGGATGAGCTAAGACACTACTACCATGGTTTTAGGCTACTCTTCATTGAAGTCAGAATATCTACATCATTGTTATTTAAGATTTTAAAGGGCCAATCATTAACACGTAGAGAACATAGGTTGCTGGTCACAACAATTGGTGATTTGTTTAGAATGGTACCATTTATTGTGTTTATTGTTGTACCATTTTTGGAGTTTGCTTTGCCACTTTTTATTAAAATGTTTCCAAATATGTTGCCATCTACCTTCGAAAGTCGGAGTCAAAAGGAAGCTAAGCTTAAACAGCATTTGAAGGTGAAATTAGAGATGGCAAAGTTCTTTCAAGAAACATTGGACCAAATGGCACCGCAAGCAAGTAACAGACATTCTGATCTAGCCAAAGAGTTTTCCAGCTTCTTCAGTAAAATCCGAACATCTGGTGATGTGGCTACAAGTGAGGAAATAATGAAATTTTCAAAGTTGTTTGAAGATGAAATTACTTTGGATTCACTTCAGCGACCACATTTAGTGGCGTTGTGTAAAGTTTTGAATGTTACCACAATCGGTACAAGTGCAATGTTGCGGTTTAATTTAAGGATGAAATTGAGATCTTTAGCTGCGGATGATAAGATGATAGCTAAAGAAGGTGTAGATAGTCTGAATTTCAGTGAGTTACAGCAGGCCTGTAGAGCTCGGGGTATGAGAGCATATGGTGTTTCGGAAGAGAGATTACGTAAAGAATTAAGGAATTGGTTGGACTTGTCATTAAATGAGAGGGTGCCTCCGTCTTTACTTCTGTTATCAAGAGCTCTAATGGTCCCAGAGCATGTACCAACAACATACAAACTGAAAGCCACTATTTCAGCATTGCCTGAACAAGTTGCTACTCAAACAAGGGCTGCTATTGGTGAGAAAGAGGGCAAAGTTGACTTTAAGGTAATCTTAATATAATATTATGTAAAGTCATCATCATCCACCTGCCCTTATCCCACTCTACATGGGGTCGGGACAACATTTTACAAACATGTTGTCACATGATTTGGCTACGTATACGGCTACGTACGACCGGCCGCCTGCCTGACGTCAACTTAGCTTAGTCGTATTTTACGACTCCTCGGTACGAAAGAGGGTGGTCCATTCTACTCAGCCTGATACCACACGGCGGGTCGACTTACCTTAGTCGCCTCTTACGACACCTCGGTAAGAGATGAGGGTGATACTATTCTATTCAGTTGGATACCACAGGAATAATAATATTATGTAAAGTCATATTTACTATATTTTATTATATACACTTTGTTATTTTGTATCACAAACTTTTCTGAAAAATATTGCACAATATTTGCATAAGACTGATACTAGTTACAATTTACATTAAACATATTTATAAATTAGTATAATGTTTACTTTTAATTAGTAAATAAAATTATTAAGAGTCAAACAATGCAGACAAGTGTGATGCAATTTAAGTGTTTCATCTTTAATCCTATAATTAACTTATTTAAGTGACAGAAATACAAATGAAACATACACAAATTTTATTTCCAATATTATTTATTTTCACAAAAATGCACATTCCTTTCTACTTTATTTAATAAATGTACAATATTTCTGATCATAGAATAGATATTTTGTGTATAGCCTTTGCTTTAAAAGGGTAAACAAAAATTATTTATTAGAGGCAAAATTTTTACTTCATCATTTTCCTGTCCTTATCAGACTCTAAGTGGGGTTGGCATAACATTTTATAAACATGTCACATGATTTAGCTAGGTATTATACAACTGGCTGCCTGCCTAAAGTCAAATTACCTTAGTCACTGTTTGCAACACCTCGGTAAGAAAAAATGTGTTCTATTCTAATCAGTCGGATAACACATAGCGGGTCAGCTTACCATAGTCTTGCCTTTTATGACACCTTGGTAAGAAATGAGGGTGGTGTATTCTACTCAGCCAGATACCACAGGCAAAATATGTACTTATGCCCAAATAATCAAGCAAAGGTTTGTCAAGAAGTAATCATTTATGTGGATGTAGTTAAGATATGGAGAAAATAAAGGAAGTGGCAAAAGCGATCAGATCATGAACTTAGAAGACAGTAAGTATGGTAGCAGTCTTTTGAAAAGGCCTAGCTCAGCAGTGGATATCCATTGGCTGATGTTGATATTGAACACTTTTTTTATGAACATAGTGTTAATTTATAGGATTAGGCGTTACTTTGCAGAGGTCCACAATACAAATACTAATGAACATTTTATTTTGCTATAATCCGCGATACAACATAGTGTTCTAAGAGCTAGAGCTTAAGATAGTCTTATTTTTCAGGCAAAAGCAGAGGCGATTAAACTTGAAGAACAGAAGATTAAAGAAGAAAAGAAAGAACTCCAAGAAGCAGAAAGAGAAAAGCAGTTACTTGAAGCTAAGAAACGAGAAAAAGAAGAACTTAAAGATAAAGCTCCCATCCTCGATGAAGAGAGTACACCAGTCATGGTTGATCCAGCGCCAATACTAGCAGTTGATCCTGTGAAGCCAAAATCAGAAGAGGGCTTGTCTGGCAAAGACATTGAAGTGATTGAAGATGCTTTAGAAAATTTAGGTAATGTTGGCATTGTTTCAATGTTTTTCTAACAAGGTCAAGGCAGTACAATGCTTTTGTTTATCATTTACTAAATTTCTTAGAATGATGTTCTGTTTCTATAATTAGAAACAGTAAATGACTATGGCTATGAAGTCATTTACTGTTTCTAATTATAGAAATAGGACCTAACAAATATCCCCTTCAGGGATATTATCAGGTTTGTAAAAGCAACAGGTAGGTTGAAGCAGGTGACACTGTCGGGACAGCAGTGAAACCCGTGTCCCAACATGGGGAAATGGATGGAATACTCCAGAATAGGAGCTGACCACCCGTTCTGCAACGACAGGCATCCCCGCAATGAGATAGATAGATCTATAGATAGATAGAATGAGATAGATAGATCTATAGAAAGTTGTTGATTGTTTGTTTGGATTTGTTTTTTAAATGTTCCTGTTTTAGATATTATTAGATGTCAATATTTTCAACATCTATGCAACATCTATATCTTTTGCAAATTAATATCAATTCAAAGTATTTGTGATGATATGGCAGAATTTTTTTTTGTATAAAAAGGATTAATCTTTTTTTTAAATCTAAGTGTCATGCTTTGTCTATGGACAAAATGTAATTAAACAAAATGGTTTTAAGATGTTGCTTTTGCTAAAACTGCAATTGACCAAAAAATGTTGGTCTAAAGAATGTAAATTTTTTTTATGGATAATCATTAATTAATTATTATCCATTACATCAATAATTTATCCATTACGTTTTACGACGACGTTTAACGATTACGTTGACTTGAATATACAAAAAAAAGGGTTTGAGACGTAAATTTGTTTGACTGTTTGCTCAGTTGGTAGCCTCAGCTAAACACTAAAGCATGGATGACTAACATTTTTAGCAGGCAAGCCAAAGTTTAGAGATGAGATTTGCTGGCAACATTAGCTAGATTGATTAGGTCAAAAATTTAAAGACCATTTAACTTACTGTAATGGTCCTCTTAGATTTTACGAGTGCCTCAGACAGCTTAAGCTATCTTCAAGATCAATTGAATGGTTTCCGTCTTACCTTTCAAATCATCAAGAGTTAGTCATTATTGATAAACAACGCTCAGAATGGTAATTTATAGAATTAGGCTTTACTTTGCGGAGATCCATAATACAAAAGTAATAATAAAATTATTTTGCTATAATCCGCGATGAAGTAAAATAGAAAATATATATAATGCTAAATGTAGAGTGGACAATCGGTTATCATACCTGATACATGCAGGAGTCGTAAAAACACTTGCACAAACCTCCACCACCAAGCGCAAAGCGCTTTGCGATTTTGGTCGTGGAGTCTATCTCCTGATGATGCTTCGGTTGCGGGGCGAAACTATTGTTGAGTTTGTGATAGTGAACGTATGTAGTGCTTGTGTATCGTGGTGGCGGTGGTGGAGGTTTGTGCATGTGTCTTTTACGAATGCTGCATGTATCAGGTATGATAACCGATTGTCCACTCTACATTTAGCATTATATATATTTTCTATTTTATTTCATCGCGGATTATAGCAAAATAATTTTATTATTACTTTTGCTCCGAATGGTGTAATATCAATGCTGGAGTCCCACAGGGTGGAATTTTAACTCCATTATTATATCTGTATTTTTCCATTTTTATTATATGTATAAAAAGAAATAAATGAATAAATAAATAAAATATAATTATGAAATTCCAGCTGAGCAGAAAAAATCGCTGCTTCTTGAGAAGGAGAGTATCCAGGAGCTCAAGACTGAGCTGCTGGATTATAGTGAGGATGTAAAGGAGATGAACGAGATTGTTAAGAGCAAACAGGCTGATATTAAACTTACTAAAGGCGCCAGGAGGTTAGTATGAATAAATATCAACTACTTTTACTTACTTACTTACTTACCCTTAAATAAGTTCCTTCATTGTCATGTAAAAATCCAAAATATTTATGAATATCAATGTCATAAAGTTTCCCGCGTAAACCCCCTTTATTTTATTCCGAGTTAAAAATATAAATTAAATAAAAGAAAGAATAAGTCTTTTTAAAAATATGCATACAATATTGAGTGTTCAGCAAGTCGATGCGCGTAATACGTCCAGTCGCTAACAAAGTGGAATTATGGCGACATGTTCTGAAAAATATTTTATATGGTGGCGTATAATAATAATCTATAATATCTTCTGAATAATTTATTTGATTCACATGGTCTACAAGGATAATTTTGATTGAATTTTTTGAAAATAACGTAATATTTTAAATTGAAATTATGCATATAAAAGTACTTATTGTGATTTAACCATGAGAAATGGTACATAAGTAGTAAGTAAGTAACGGCCTGTTACTATCCCACTGCTGGGCATAGGCCTCTTCTCTCCGTTTTTTTTTTTTGGAGAGAAGGATTGGAGCTAAGACCTACCACGCTGCTCCAATGCGGATTGGTAGGTTATACATATCCCCAGAATTCTCTAGAGATATGCAGGTTTCCTCACGATGTTTTCCTTCACCGAAAAGCGTGTGATAAATTGCAATTATCAATTAGACACATAAGTTTTACTAGAAAACTCATTGGTGCCTGCCCGGGGTTTGAACCCTAGACCTCCTCGAAAGAGGCGCACGGTGTTACCGCTGGGCTACCATAGCTTATTGAAATGGTACATGCTGTAGTATTTTTGTAGATCTAAATTTTTACTAGTACATTGCTTTAGTGTATCTCTGTTGGTTCACAAGACGCGACTAAAGCCTCCGGAGGTTTTTACAACTGCGCGACCTCTTCAACATAATTTACGTAAAACCATAATGCATTATTAACCTAAACCTTTCGGAACAATTAAACTACCTTTTAGTAAAAACCGTTCCATAATCCGTTCAGTAGATTTTGAGAAAATCGATCACATACAGACAGACAGATTTTGGGGCTTTGTTTTATAATAACTATAGATTATATATGTTCAAAGTACAAACGTCCATAACTGTCGTCGTTGTCAACTGAGACAATCGAAGACAAGACTGTTTTTCCTTTTACGGCATTTTGTCTATCAATCAAGCTTTTCACATTGCGTAAGTGATTTGCAAGTGCACGCAGTGTGACCTGAATATTTGAGTAAAGTAAAGTAATGGCCTGTTACTATCACACAGCTTGGCATAGGCCTCCTCTCTCCGTTTTTGGAGAGAAGGATTGGAGCTAAGACCTACCATGCTGCTCCAATGCGGATTGGTACACATATCCCAAGAATTCTCTGGAGATATGCATGTTACCTCACGATGTTTTCCTTCAACGATAAGCGTGTGATAAATTGCAATTATCAATTAGATACTTATGTATCTAATTGATAATTGCAATTTATCCGAGAAACTTATGTTTTAACAGAAAAACTCATGGCTGCCTATCTCTTTCTATTTATTGGTTAAACGGAAAAAATCTTCCTTCCATTCCGTTTGTCTTAAAATTAAAATTACATTAAATTGGCAATAAATGTGAAAATTAGTTTTGTACCAAAGCACTTTCCTGCCGTTAAAAACTATATACTTAGCACTCTTATTACATTTTTATAATAATATTTTCCTATTTTTCGATAGACGCGTAAATATATTAGTAATCAATTCACGTCGGAAACGCATGGCTATGAAACTTTGACCTTGTACTCAGATTTGCTCATGCCTTTTAAAATATTACGCATTAAGTGGAAATTTTTTAGCAAACTAATAAATGTCTGTTTCGATTTACTACCAGGAACCTTACAATGCAATAAACTTGACAGCGTTACATATCTCACGATTAGTATTAAAGTGACCTAATTCAAAAAAGTTTTTTTTGTGGCAAATTGTAAGAAACTGTAGCGTAGTGCCTACAAAACTCGTGAGTTAGGGAGTTAGAGAGACTATTCGTTTAATTTAATCGATTATTAAAATCGATAAATTATTTTATTTGTGCCTAACACAATTTTTAAAGATTTTTAAATTCCCAGATTGCAAATTGCGTTAATTTTTAACCCAAAAATATACCGCTTTTGTCAAGCCACACAATTCTATTACAATTGGGCCAAAAGTACCCATTTCCTTTATTTACTATTTCATTCTCGCTTACAAGAGCTGTGGTACCCCAGCGGTAACAACGTGCGACTCTTTCGAAGAGGTCACGGGTTCGAACCCGGGCACACACTAATAAGTTTTTCTGTTAAAACTTATGTGTCTAATTGATAATTGCAATTTATCACACGCTTTTCGGTGAAGGAAAACATCGTGAGGCAACCTGCATATCTCTAGAGAATTCTGGAGATATGTGCCACCTACCAATCCGCATTGGAGCAGCGTGGTAGATCGCATCTCCAATCCTTCTCTCCAAAAACGGAGAAAAGAGGCCTTTTCTCAGCAGTGGGATAGTAACAGGCTGCTACTTACTTACTACTTACTTAACTACTTTTACTATGTCAAGAAGAACTTTATTGCTCGAATTTACTGAAGAATTTACATCGTTAGGTTATCAAAGTATTACACGTTGTTAATTATTGTTTATTTTGTCCACAATAACGAACGATTATACATGGTTGGATCAACTCCATAAAATACCACGCTATAAGTGTGACACTTCGTATAAAATACATAGAACATGGGAATAATATTGGTCGGAATTTATAACGATCGCTTTATATGGTCACTACGCCGTGTGGTATCCGGCTGAATAGAATAGTACCACCCTCTTTTCTTACCGAGGTGTCGTAAGAGGCGACTAAGGTAAGTCGACCCGCCGTGTGGTATCCGGCTGAGTAGAATAGACCACCCTCATTTCTTATCGAGGTGTCGTAAGAGGCGACTAAGGTAAGTTGACTCACCGTGTGGTATCTGGTTAAGTAGAATAGACCACCCTCTTTCTTATCGAGATGTCGTAAAATACGACTAAGATAAGTTGACGTCAGGCAGGTGGCCGGTCGTAAAATACATAGCCAAATCATGTGACAACATGTTTATAACATGTTGTGCCGACCCCACTTTGAGTGGGACAAGGGCAGGAAGATGATGATGCTTTATATGGTCACTGTTTCAATTTAAAGATGCATATGTTTGTAATAACGTAACGTTTTTTTATAAGTTTTATTTCTTATAATTTCTCTACTTTACTTTTTTATTTCTCGCTTACAGGTTGTACCGAGCTGTGAACAATATGATATCGAAGTTAGACTCAGCTCTCATAGAATTGGAGAAGAAGGAAGAAGCGTTGAAGACCACGTTAGAACAAACTAAAACTGAGCCTCAGAAAGCTAAAGAGCAACTCATTCAGATCGATGAATTGATGCATTCCATTAAAAGTCTACAGAAAGTGCCCGATGAAGCTAAATTGAAGCTTATCCAGGACGTGCTGGGGAGGTTGGATGATGATTTTGACGGACAATTGAAGATTGACGACGTTTTGAAGGTAAATCTTATTTAGGACATCTTTTTTTTTCATATAAACACACAATATATGAGGAGGTTAGAATTAAATCTAGCTATACCCAAAATAATAATTAAAATTGAGTAAAATGAAAATTTTGTTTTATATGTTTAATTCTTGGAGTTTTGACAAATAAAAAATATTAAACACATATTTAATCACTGTGAATTCAAGTAATAATATTAATCTTTACGTTTCCTGCAAACTTTAAAACAAATATTCAAAATTTGCTGTATTTGATTGTGACTAGGCTTTAGCTATTTTAGATTCTGATCCCCTCATATATAATATACAAATGTATGGGACACTTACAAATACGGACTGAGGTAAGTTGACGTCAGGTAGGCGGCCCGTCGTAAAAAACGCAGCCAAATCATGTGACAGCATGTTTATAGAATGTTGTGCCGACCCTACCTAGAGTGGGATAAGGGCAGGAAGATGATGATTTAGAAAAGAGAAAGAAAAATTAAAAAAGCACATGTATAAAGGCGGACTTATCCCTAAAAGAGATCTCTTCCAATCAACCTAGTCAGTCAGTTTTTTGGGAGTTGTAAAGGTTTATGGCATTTCAGTTAGGAGAATTGCTTTAAGCTACGAGCAATTCGACATACGAGCAAGGTTGTATAAAGAATTAAACTCGTATGTCAAGGTCACTAAATTTATGTTCACATTTCCAGATGTTAGAAATAATAGGTAACGAAAACGTGAATCTGTCGGAGAAGCAAATGGCGGAGCTGATCGAGCTGTTGGACAAAGAGGAGATCCTCGAGGTGGAGAGTAAGATACAGAAGGCCCTGGACAAAGCAGCCAGCGCCGCCAAGGAGCAGGACAAGTCCGAATCTGATGGAAAGGTATTAATAAATATATTAGAATGAAAACTTATAAACATGTCTAAAGCTAAATTTCCCTTCAACTCATTAAAAGTAGCCAATATCACTTTGCAACTATGACTCTCCTTTAGACCGTGAAAAAATTAACAAACAAACATATTTTCGCATGTATATCATTAGTAGGAATACCAATCTACAAACTACCAATTATCTATTATAGTTACGTATATCGGGTGTAATAAAGATAGCATGTTCGATTATTTAATAAAATTAAACAAAAGATAACAAAACACATTAACATAAACATATTAAATACTGCGGACTGCCCCTGCTTCACGAGGGTATAAAATATATTGTCTATGTCAGTGAAAAAAATGATTAAAATCGATCCAGTAGTTTTGATTTATTCATTACTGTCCGTGGCCCGCACACGTTAAATTTGGAGAAAAATAATCCCCTCTCCCTATACCAAGAAGATTTCCTGCTATTTTATTTTATTTTATTTTATTTTATTTATTCGGAACAACCAGTGGCAGTTACATTAAAACATTAGAATAAACTAAATACGCCACAAAAACATTAAATGCACTGCCTTTAGGTGCCACAGCATGCACATCATTATTTGTAAGGACAACTTAACTAAAATAACTGTGTAACTTAACTAAAATAAACTAAGCTACTAACTCAATGTAACACTATATATCTATATCTTATATCTAAATTCATACACAACATATTTACATTTTACATTTTTCCCTATGTATTTTATTTTTAAAATTAATTACAGAATGTCTTTATATACAACATTCACAGCTTTCTTGTCATTAAACAAACTCTTGAAACAACGACATATAGCTGCTAAAGTCGAAGTGCTATAGGGCGAAGCGCGGCCTGCTCGCGGGATTTAAATCTGTAATATCTCCGAAAATGTTCATTTAAATTACATGCTGTAAACGGCCATATTGATCTATATTAAATCAACAATGTATTTAAGGTACTTAATTGGATAAGGATTAATTCTGTATTGTATAAAAAATTGCTTTGAAAATATGGCATTATTTTTCGTAAAAAGTAAATGACAAACAATGCTATTGTGGGTTATCCATAACAGATAGACATATTTCATCGCGGACTTTTCTGTAGATCTTTTCAAGATGTACAAATACTTAATACATCATTTTGATAAATCACGTAGGGTTTAGCCTACGTTTGCAATGTAAGCGAAAAAAAATGTAATTATTTACGACATCACATTAGAAACCCCAAAAATTACAGTATTTCTCTACTCCATATTGAATGCTATTATATATATAAACCTTCCTCTTGAATCATTCTATCTATTAAAAAAACCGCATCAAAATCTGTTGCGTAGTTTTAACTATGTATGTTTTGACTTTTTTTATACTATATAGTGATATATATGGGACACATACACACACGGTTGTCCCCAAACTAAGTAACTCAATACTTGTGTTATGAGTGACAGACAACTGGTAATATACACAGACTCAAAGAATCAACAAATTGATTAAGTAATATTGGGCCTCGACGGGACAAAAAAATCTTCAAATCAAATCATATTAATAAAATCTTTATTTAAGTAAGCTTTTACAAGCACTTTTGTATCGTCAACGATCAATTAGATTTAATGAAGCTACAACTGGTTCGAATTGCTCTTACTGAGTAGAACCAGCATGTTTTCAACTCAGCTTTCAATCTTTAAAGCTTTTTAAATTAGTATTATGTAAAAGTATATTTCTTACACTTAATTTAAAACTTTTCTATAGATAAGTCTAATATGGATTGCGAAATTAAAACTTCGAAAACTACACATACCAGAATTCTCTAGAGATATGCAGGTTATGTTTTCCTTCACTAAAAAGCGTGTGATCAATTGCAAATATTAATATACACATAAGTTTTTAACAGAACAACTTGTTACCCGGAGTTTGAACCCGTGACTCCTCGAAAAAGTCGTATGGTCACCGCTTGGCTATCACATCTTAAATTTGAATATTTCTTTCTATTTATTGGTTCAACGAAAAAAATTGTTCTTTCCATCTCTTTTTTTTCCTACATTAAATTGGTAGAAATGGGCAAAAAAGTCGTGCCGTGAACAGTTATGTATATGTAATTGTTTATGAAAATGTCTGTGCATGTGTATCATTTATGTAATTAAATAAAAATAGTGATAATGGCATGTTTTTTTTGTTCTATTGTTATAAATAGAATATAGATTTTTTATAGTTGAGTGTGTACTCTCCACAAACTTAATTAGTTTGGCGATATAATTAGTTTTGTAAGGAAATGTAAAACTTTGTTGAAAAATAAATTAATAAAAAGTTGTTTTGTACCGCAGCGCAGACTCCTCTAAAGGGTCGCGTGGTTACCGCAAGGCTATCACAGCTTAAAAATCATTTTAAAACATTCCAGAGTCTATACGATCTGATCCGAGAAGCGCAGAAGAGAAGGGAGATGAAAAAGGCCGTCGAGAAGTTCGGCGAGCAACGCACAATACCCAAGAGCGAGGACATCGTGACCAAACAAGAAACGCCCAAACGGCCGGAAAGCCACTAATAACCACTAAAAACTAGTTAAAATGTAGTTTTCTAGTGAACATGTAAATAAATGTCGGTTAGGATACAGCTTTCCAGCCAGTTTGGTGGACAAATTTGCTAGGATGTCGTTTTGTTAAGGTATTTGACTATTTTAAACAGCGTTCGTCCGTTGGTCAAAAATCGACAGTTATTATAATTATTAAAATAAATATTTTCAATCATAATTATGATTGTTTGTAGTCTGTGGTCAAATTCAGTAATCGATATTATTTGTCTGTAATATTATTTGTCTATATACACTGACTATGGACAAATAATACTAATTTCTTCTCAATTCGACCACATACTTTAAACCATAAACAAAGGAGTATACAAATGCGTATGTCAAATGACATGATTTTCATTCATTGAATGTATTTTATATGCATAATTTAAAAAATAATAATTCTGCACTTATCTATGGTATATATTATATACATTTATGAAATATATCTGTATCGAATTTCATATTACTTAGTGAGTAATTTTCGCAAAAAAGGTGACTTCACGGAAAGTTTTTACTTTACTTTACGTAATAAAATTATTATTAATGTACTTAAAAGTTTAATAATAAGGTCGTAAAAAGCATCGCTGAGTGATTTTTAACGCGATTTGTGTAGACATATCATAGGAATGACGCCCTCAGTCTACCCTCCATTAGTATCCTGCTTTTAGCTCCTTGGGCGCGGGTTTGATTCCCACTGAAAGATAATATTTTCTATATACAGTTATATTTAGTTACTTCTTCGATACTGGATGTATTAAAGTAAGATTTGTATTAAAGTATGTATTTATAATGATCATCAGCCTCCAGCCCTTATCCCACTCTAAGTGGGGTCGGCACAAGTTAAAAATATGTTGTCACATAATTTGGCTACGTATTTAACGACCGGCTGCTGCCTGACGTTAACTTATCTTAGTCCTTTTTTACAACTTCTCGTTCAGAAAGAGGATGGTCTATTCTACTCGAATAGATACCATACGGGGGGTCAACTTACCTCTATCGCCTTTTACGACACCTCGGTAAGAAATGAGGGTGGTCTATATATAATATTCAGCCGGATACCACGGCGGTTATATATTTAAAATTTAATTTGGGTTTATTTTTTATCAAATATATTAATTTATAGAATTAGGCGTTACTTTGCAGAGGTCCATAATATAAAATTAATGAAAATATTATTTTGCTATAATCCGCGATAAAAAAAATATCAATATAATATTTTCATTAGTTTTGTATCCCATATATTTAAAAAAAAAATTGTTTCAACATTATTCAAATTCAATTTATTCGAAAGCAATCGTTTTTTTCTAAATTATATAAATAGTCAAATACCTTATAGTTACTATCGTTTTAAGTTACGAAGGTACACCCTTCAATTATTGCGACGTTTATTCTAAATCTAGAACAATTGATTAATGTTACCTTATGACAATAAGCATTTTTTTTATATATAAAATACATGTAATATTTAATCACTTCTAATGTGTATATATTATATGGCGAAGATTATTCTAATTCCAAATCGTACAAAGTTTTAAATCTGTTCGTTATTTATGTTATTGTATTCTTTTTTTTTGTTCTTTCAGAGATTTATTTGTTTTTTATGCATTCCTGTGATTATTTGGTTTTAAGTTCAGATTTACCGGTGATTTGTGCTCTTTTGAAGATCATTGTAACATCAGTATATTATCTGTGTAATACGTTAACACAGATTATCGTAAATGATATAGTTTATGTGTAGAAACCGGATATAATCTTGTCCTTATATCGGCTTAGTCCGACTTGATATAAGGATGTAAATATGACAGAGAATCCACTAGAGATGTAACTTGGAGTGGAAAATATCGATTAATTAATAATCTAAAATCGATTTATTAATAATTTTTTTTTCTATTTGAAAAGTTGCCCTTTTTAATCTTAATAATAAATTAAAATAAAGCGCTGTAAATATGCGTTGTGTGCGAAATTAGATTAAAATCTCAATTGATAACATTGGTTTTATCCAAATACGCATATTTTACCTTTAAAAAACTAGAAGAAAGAGAGTAGAAAATATAAGAAAAAGACGGTAGTCGATTTTTAAAATATCGATTAAAAATGTTTAGAAAATCGATTTTTAAAATTTGATCATAATGATAAAATAATCGATTAATATAAAAATCGTTAATTTTTCACATCCCAAGTATCTACATAAACTATTGTCATCGCGTTTAACAATCGCAGGAGCCTGGATTTAAGGCATCACGTGTAAAAATACTTGTTATTTAAGTTCTAGCAACTTTATAATAATTTAAAAACGAAATAATTAAATCCATTTTGATATTAATAAAATTTAAACTAAATTTCTAAGCATCACGCTAACTCATTTACTAAAATAGCTATCAATGATTTTCACAAGATACCATCTTAAACTACAGACATTTGGTTAGTGTGAACGCGGCCTAACATTATTTTAATTTTACATTAAAAGTATTAGCACAAATCGATTATGTTTTGACCGTTATTTTTTTATTTTATTTGTTACGCTCTCACAAATTCTTATAAATTTTGTATAAGTGTAACCTGGTCCTTAGTATTATTACTGTTATGACTGTATATTAAATTATATATATAAAGTCATTTATAAAGCGTATCGAGTTTTCCTTTAATTATTGAGTACAAATTTTTCCGTAACAGCTATATTTCAGTGAGCAAATATTAAAAAGTATTATTCATGATAGATGTAAACTGTTATATCAAGATATGATTGTCTTAAAATTAAAACATTTACTAAAAAGAGGCTTGACAAGTTCATATAATTTGTTATTATTTATTAAATCACACAAAAACATTAACAGATTAACACAAATATTAAAAAAGATCTTCTATACTAAGTTATTTGTCTGTGCTTATTAGCATAATTCTAAGCTAGTCTTGAATATATATGCGAATAAAAACTGCCTTTATTAAAATAATACAAACATAAGATAAACAAAATCATTGTTATTTGCTGCTGAAACGTATTTGACTTAGAATTAAATGGCATGTATTTAAATATTTCCTACAATATTAAAAAAAATGCAAATTTCATGCAATTGCTAATTGTAATGATAACAAAAATGGCGTCCCGTATAGGTGCTAAATATGTATGCAAATAGAGTTTTGTTTACAAGCTTCGTATGGAGCTAACAAAAATTCGAGTATGTTTACAAAATTCATTATAATACCATATTTAACAATATTACCGAGCAACTAAAATATTTTGTAATACGTAAAACTTAAACATTTTGAGATGCCGTGTATAGATTGTAAATTCCCGAAATTTATTTCCATGAAAGAAGTATTCAAAAATAATTCAAAAGATATTATTTTTCACGATGCAACATTTTACTAATTTCACGTTAATATTTTTCCTAATTAACGAATACAGATAATGTGCCGTTATGCTTGAAACCTATGATTGAAAAAATCGTTAAAAAATAATTTCGTTATATATCTCGGAAGATTTACGTAGTGTCATTAATATCTATGAAATAACGTGATGTTATCTGTTCGCGCGTTGCGTTGACGCAAACATTTGCAGTTATTATATTCTGGATTAAAACAAATAAAATATTTTTTGTTTGTTTGCACGAATGGAAACGACAAAATATCACCAATTATTTATTTTATTTTATTACTTAAATATTTATAAATCAACATTAATATATAATATAACTTTATTTGCATATGATGCAGTATATACATAGTTCTATGTATATTTTTTGAACGCTTGCGAACGAGTGTGGTGAAAGCGATGTAAAAATAATTTCGTTCAGAAATAACAAGTTCTGACAAATTGTAAAATTTTAAGAGAATATAAATGTCTTAAGATTATATGAGACTATGTGTTTTATTTACGTTTCTTGGTCTATATTAGTTATACAAACCACTTATCTTAAAAAAATATTAGTGCAACGCCTAACCCTATTCATATATTAAAACGAATCGTTTGATATATTATTACGACGATTTATGAAACATTTACTATTGTTAAAGTCTATTTAAACTATCGTCCACAACGTTAAGGAGTTTCCCCTATAGTAATAATACTAATTTTTGGGCTGTGCATACAGAATTTTCATCAGCCTCGATCTAAAAATATTATAAACATAAAATCGATTCAAATTGAGCTTTTAGTGTGAGTCCATTAGATATATTTTGTTTTGTTCTATCCCTAGTTAAGTAGGATATCATGTCATGGAAGACTAATCTCCCCAAGACTATCTCCCCAATAAGAAGCACAACTTAAATAGACCGTGACTAAGTGGTAACCATTGATTAGTTGAAACTATATATTTCATGGTTAAACTTTTTTGAGATAGTTATTATTAAATATTAGTTATTAACATAAAAAGCAATCATGCAAAAATCAAATACTGGCGGTACAAATACGGCGCGAAAGTATTTTCTCATCTGTATGCTAAGTTAAAATCATTGGATGGCTAACAATACAGTTGCCCAATAGCGTGCCAGACATACATTTCGACGAATCACGAGAGTCGATCAATGTAATCATGAAATCACGGATTTGTGGTCCACCATGTTTGATAAATTTAAAAATCGAAGCTTTCTCATTGGTCGTTATAGAGACGTCATTACAATCTTTTGACGGCGTTGCGCAAATTATAATTTTTGACTCTCACTCATTACGGCTGCCATGTTTTTTTTCATGTGGGGTGTGTGTGTATAAAAATTATCATGCAAATTTCCCCATATAAACTATTAAGGGTGAGTATATAGAAAATAAATAACGAAGCTGTCATGATGCGCACGCGGAAGTGCATCGCCCAACCTTAGTGAAAGTGTATCATGTAATACTGTCTTGCTCTTGTGAAATTGTATCGTTAAGTTTCCAACTCGTAAGTACCTTGTGACTGTCAACATAGTTAAAGATATAGTTATTGCGCCATTAGCCCTTTGTTCATCGATGAAAATGAAATTTAGGTATACTAGCAAGGCATGGCGAATATAATTCCCACCCCTGCACGAGTGACGTTCGTTTGGCGCCATCGACCCATCTAGCGCGGCGGGGCGGGCATGGGCTACGGGCTACGAAGAAATTCTTTGTGCCCTTGCAAGTCATAATCATTGTAGTTAAACAACACGTGACATCATAGTAAATAAATACGTTTTGTTGCAGCAGTAAGGGGTGAACTAAGTGCGTCATACGTTATTAGCTAGTGACAATGAGCAAATTTTACTAACGCAACCACCGATCCGAGAGTTAAATAAGAACCACTAGCAAAGAAAAGGCCAAAGAATTAAGAATGTATTAGTAAGGTGACATCATAAAGGATCGATATTAGAACACGGCCCCCGGCAATTGAAAAATGGACACTCGATTTCTGAGCATGATGATTGTGTTTGATAGCGACAGATATTATACCGGGCAGGATGCGTAAGCATAAAAAAGGGAGCCAGGCACCCGCCTGCTGGCCTGCCACGTCGAGAGAACTGCATCTGACTCCGCGCGCCATCTGATACCTGCACCTAAATACACTATATAGGTGGGTACACGAAATTGTTATTCTTCAACTATCCTTGTGTTCATCCCCGACATAAATCTTCCTGCCCACTCTAAGTAGGGTCGGATCAACATGTTAGAAAAATGTTGTCACATGATTTGGCTATTTTGCGACAGGCCGCCTGCCCGACGTGAATTTACCTTAGCTGATATGGGGGGAATAGTCCAGAATAGGAACTGATCATCTGCCCTGCACCAACAGGCATCCCTGAAATTAGATATATTCTATTCAGCGGGTTTCATTCCTGACCTAAACTCAAACAATGTAATTTTTTAACCACTTTATAAACCCAGTTTATCCGAATACAGCAATATATATGATTTTTATCTAAATTTATTAACAATGACAATCACAGTAACATGTTGAACTTAATACTAATTGGCTAGGTCAGAGTGTATGCAGTTTAATTTTTTGGAGCATTTCAGTTTATGCTAAAATCCTATTTAAGAATACTTCAAAATTCATACTGATTAACTAGTGAGCAAGTTTGTAATATATTACCATTGGAATCAAATATTTTAAAATAATCTGTCGTAAACAAAATGTCTTATTTTGTGTGAAGTATTTTGTCTAGAACTGAATATTACTTTTGTCATAAATAATAATGATCTGATTTATTTATCATATAGCTTTATTGATGATATTGTATGAGACTGTTTAAGTTCAATGGTTCTCGCTTAAATTTCAATATTATGCTGTCTTAATAAAATTGGCATTAAGGTTTATTAAAATAAAGACAGTACATTCAGTACTTAAAATAGGCAATAATAGTGTATTCATTTTTAAAAGAATGAGAAAAGTAGAGACAATAATGGTCTTGCTAGTGATTCAAAATTGTACTGAATGTAGTAACATTATGCTTAGTAAAATTATTTGATTCAGCTGTTAGAAATTAGGAATGTAAGATCTGTTCAACAATGAATTTTGTTTTTTTTTTAATATTGAATTGAATTTTATAGTTGTTCATCAGTACCCTCTTGAACACTGTATGTATTTTGTTACATGTAGGTTCTTTTTTTGGGTTTTCCTTATGAAGAAATTATAATTATAAATAAATATATATATGGGAAATTACAATTGTGATACCTGCCAAATGCTATGGAATGTTTTAGCATTGATTTTATCACAATAACTTTTAAGTTGATTTTAATCACTCAGTGGTAACTAGGTCAGCTTATATGAATGGTTTCATTGTTTTCATTGATGGTCTATAGGGTTCAATAGCTAGTGATGCAACAAGTAGTAGGTGCCCTTTTTAATGCTAGTCTAAATCGGAACATTGTTACACTGTAAGTTTGATATTGCTGTCGTTTGGATTTTGTGTATTTCGTATTTCTTTTTTGAATTGGAAAAACCAAATTCTGATTGTTGCCATCACCCATTGATTGGTCTTCTTTTTGTTTACATCTTTTTCTTAGAATTAATTTTTGACTAAAGTGAAAATACCCCAGATCAAGTCCCAAATATCGCTAGCCATTTCCTTTTTTGTTATTGCTTATATTTTATATGTTTTTAACAAATTACCGGTCACCTAAGTACCCATTTCTTAATTTATAACATGTATAGGTATTAAATATTTATATGATAAGTATCTTGTAGTATGATTATGAAACAAGTTTAATTAGCAAATGGCTTTATTTATTTTACAATCTGTGATAAAAAAACACGATTCCAAATTTCTAATATCAGCTCTTATGGAATAAAATTCTGGTAATAACAAGTCGTTTAGAACAACATTAATGTTTTTGTATTGATAGTTGCCAGGCACTCCTAATAAATATTGAAGGCATACAATTTTTAGTGTTAAATTTTTATTTTGACATTTGAACCAGTTATTAAGTCTTGTTTACTTTTCTGTGCCGTGAAGAGGATATGCAGTGCCCAATAGTTCAGGAAAGGGGCAGTTACCATGGGCATGTTAAAATGAAGATTAATGGTTTTAAGAATCCTTACAGACAGGTCGGTGTAAGCATTGCACACTAGCACTGAAAACCGAAATTCACAGGCACCATGAGTATGAATTACTAATAAAACAAATGTTAAAAATACCATAGGTTAATGAAATTTGCAGTTTTTTTAAATAACTGATGTTGTCTGTGGAGTGCACTTGGAGAATTTTCCATTCCCCTTGGTTTGCGTACTTCCACTTTTTGTTTTATTGTCCCATATGTATGATACTTTGTTTGCATATTTAATTGTATTTATAATTTTTGTCTCATTAAAATAATTTTCTCATTACAATTCATTACATTGTTCTTCCATGATTCATTATGAAATAGTTGTTTGGATGCAAATTATAATTTTGCACATACATTAAACATGTGGAGGTATTGGTATTTTTTTTAATAATTTTTATTTTAATAACAACAAAATGTATGAATTAAGTAATTTTAAACTACATGTGATTTCTTTCAGGAGTCTAATCTGGACAACATTGTTGATCAGCTGTGCACGAGACTTCGAGATATCAAAGATCAAGAAGGTGTATCGCTTGTAGGCATGCCCACGTGTTCTTTAGAACAAACAGAGGCTGTGCGTCGATACTACGCTGCATTCCCGGCTCTAAAGAAAGGAGAAGAGTCGCCATTGCAGTATTATCTGCCGCCACCAGCCTGGTGTCGTAAAACAACACCTGATTCAAAAGTCAAAATGCAATGTGAACTGTCAATGTCGAAGGATTGGAATTCAAAAAACAAAAAATATTCTTCGGGCAAGGAGCGACGTAACTCTTATCAAAATCAGAAAAAGAACAACAGAAAACGCTATAACAGTTACAGTAGATCCTTCGAGAGCAAAGAGAATCTGCCCGAGTGGATGACGCATGAGGGGGTCTGGGATATGGAAAATCAAGATCCCGTAAATGAATTCATTAGAGCGATAGCTTTGGACGAAGGTTACGGTACGTGCGAGAACACGGTGATCGACGAAATCAAAGAGATCACACAAGCGAAACTCAGATTAAACGAAAGCATGGTGCCCAACTGGGATGACAGCCTCGACCTCGACGCCGAGTGGGTCATCACTGAAGATTTAAATCCGCGCGTGCGGACTCCGATGGAGGAGGAGCTATATGCGAAATTCGAGGCAAAGTTCGATCGGAGTATCGAGGCTCTGTGGACGAAGGATCAAGACACTCCCGATGACGTATATCAGGATCTTCCGATCGATTTTCAAGACCTGCTCTCGTCGCCCTCCGATCATCTGTTCGCCGACCCGTCCGCCGAAAAGTGCAGCCTGATCTCTCTAACCGAGAGTATCTGGTCGACTTCCGAGGTCACGTGCATCGATCGCCGCGAGTCGCCCACGGTGATCGCCGCCGACCACCTCCACGATCGCCTCAGGCCCCTCAACATCGACGACGTCGTCGAGCCACCGTGTCCGCGCGAGATCGAGTCTTTCTCGCTCTACGACGGCGAGGACTTTTACGACGCGCTCTCCACCGTCGCGATGACGATGCGCTCCTACACCGCTATCAATCACAGCCGCGATTTCAGCGGCTTCGCGGAGGTGCCGCCGCGTCGGCGTCGTCCCGAACACCCGCTGACAGCGGCCCCGCCGCCCCGCGTGCCGCCGCGCGTACGCAACACTCCCGCCGATCCCGAAGAGCTCGCGAACTCTTCGGACTCACATTTCCGTCCTATCCGCCGCGAACCGGAGATGGAGACGACGCGGTACGCCGACGGCGACACGTTCGACATAACCGGTGAGCTCGACCCGGTCGAGTTCCAGCGGAGCGAGTCGGGCAATATGTATCTCGAGGGATCGCTCGATCCGTATCTCGAGTACCGCGTCGCGAGGAGCATCGATTACGGCCGCCTCAACCTGACGGCGGCGCAGCGCTGCCCCGACCTCGACGATCCAGGGTTCCGACTGCGGTTCCCGATGCGACAAGTCAACGCAGCGGTCCAGACCGAGCGGCGGTCGGACGCCTGGGAGTGCGACGAGTGCGGGGGTTCAGCGAAGAAGATGCGGCCGAGCGCCATACACAGCATCTGGAGCGAACACGCTTGCGAGTGCGGATCCGGGGCGGGCGGGGGCGGCGGAGGCGTGGGGGGCGGCGGGGAGCGCACGGCAGCGCCGCCGCCCGATGAACTGTCGCGCGAGTGGGAGGAGCTGCTGGAGGACATAAGCGCGGCGCATCGCTTGTACGCGAGCGAGGCGATCGATGCGCCCGACGAAGCGCCCGCGGACCGCAAGCGGCGACACAGCGCAGCGCTGCGCTGCGCCGCGCCGTGCACGCACCCGCACGCGCGCTTCCTGCACTGCTGCGCGGGCGCGCTCGACCGCCCGCTCACCCGCTGACCGATCGCCTCCGCCCGACTCTACACGCCGCCTGCACTACCGAGACATTTGACTCTGAGCAGTTTAATCAATGAAATTTTTCGGTCGGGCTATGAACCGTGGTTCAATGTAGGCGATTTAACCTTTAATCGCTTTTAAACAAAACATTTCATCTAGCTTCAAAAGTCTCCTAACGAAATCTTAAACAACTATAATTTAGAAATTGCTATTAAATTCAAGGTGAATAATCTCGAATAGGATTTAATTTACAATTTATTATATCATTGGTCATTTCTGCTAAAAATTTTGACAATTTTCCGTCTTTGGAAATGCATTCGAATCAAATTTCTCGGTAGGCAACGTTATTGACGGCGTTACGGTTTTCGGGTGATGTTTTGTTTTGCGTGCGACATTTTAGCGTTTAGTAGATACATTTCATGTGTTGGTGACGAGTAGTACGAGAGAGGCGACGTTAACACAGTATTAGCAGGAACTAAGTATGACTTTATAATTCTACTTTGTTATCGAGTACATCGCGATCTGTAGAGGAAACTAATCGGCCTTCCGAACTGTTAATTATGAAACCGCAACTTCTATACGTGAATATTGTGCCAAGGTGGCCTCTGTCGATTATTTCATTTACTGAACGATTATATTCCGTTCTTTGTATATATCGTCTATTAAAACTATTCTTGTTCGACATAAATATTTAATAATAATATAATGACTCGTGTTTTGTTACGCCTATTGTGTTTCAATGGGTGTAACAAAACAGGTGAAACCAATATAAAATCGCAAAAATTTTCAAACTATACATCTAGGGAATGCACTTAAGATTACAAGTCTTAAGATTTTTACATGTTGAGTCGCATTAAAATTGGATAATTAGCAATAATTGTAGTTAAATTAGAACCCTTAACGTACCCATACGGGGATGGTCGAGCTACGTAAAGGAGGGCTATATAAAATGTACTAACATATCGTACGATTTGTAAATGTTGAGGGACGGATAATGGATAAACAATATTTTAGTTAAATTTTTTCTTCGTAGCGATTTTATATTGATGTAAATTTTGTTCGATGAAATGCTGACGTTTCTACAGTATAAAACGATATGTATTGTGTTTCGAAGGAATTTTACGTAATATTTTATTTGACAAAAAAAAACATGAATTTTTGGCCAGTTTATTTATTGTAATGTTTTCATATATATTTAATGTATTATACAGTATATATTTTATATTGATGAATTTTATGAAGCGATAGCATTTCAAATCGAGCATATAGGACGATTCTAATATAATTCTTACAATGATATCGTCCCAAGTTGTTTAAAGGATTTGTTAATATAAAAACTAGTTAAAACAGGTTTTTTTTTATATATTTGTTAGTATTTTTTCGTTTTTGTTTTCTGGCAATCTAAAGTTCATTCAAACGATTATTTAATATGGTAGAGAAATTTGTTTTCTGTTACAAAAATTTTAAGGCGAATCTATTTGGGAGGAAGCGCATCTGGACCGTCGGTGTTGGACCTAATAGCCTTTTCAACGTAGGACCAACGTTTGCCAACATTGGCAGTGATCGTTCAGTGCTATTTTGTATGATTAGTAACACTTTACAATCAGTCCAACACTAGCATTGTCTTGGCCAATATCTGGACGTCGTTTCGCCCAACACTGGCATTACCTTGGCCAATGTCTGGGCGTTACAATTAGTCCAACACTGGCATTGCCCTGGATAATATCCGAGCATTGCGATCAGTCCAACACTGTCATTGCTTTAGCCAATGTTTGGATGTTAAAATTAGTCCAACACTGGCATTACCTTGGCCAATGTTTGGGCGTTAAAATTAGTCCAACACTGGTATTGCCTTGGCCAATATCCAAGCATTGCAATCAGTCCAACACTGTCATTGCTTTGGCCAATGTTTGGGCGTTCAAATTAGTTCAACACTGGCATTACCTTGGCCAATGTTTGGGCGTTAAAATTAGTCCAACACTGGCATTGCCTTGGCAATTGTCTAGGTGCTATAAATATTATATTAGTATTCGTTATTAAGAGGCAGTGGACGGTTTGTTTTGATAGTTTGTCCACGTCCATGTATGTCTTAAGTTTTATACGCGGCGATTTTTATTGATTAGCCGCATAATATAATGTTTAGATGGCAGACGGAAGTAATTTGGATAGTGGGGATGGATTGACGGTAACCGTCTGCCCGGTAGATATAAAAGTGTAAAGTTTTGCAATGTTGGACAATGTTTAACTTGGGGTGGAGTTATTGTCAGCCCTTAGTTATGACGAAGGTGGAGTTTTGTCTTGTAGTGCGAACTTCCACTGGTCAAGATTCCCCATTTAGATGCCACGATTTGTCGTTAATACTTTCTCAATTTCCAAACAAAATTTGATGTTAGATTAGAAATTTGATGTTTAGAATTGTAATTGATTTGCGGGGAATATTGAACAGTGGAAGGTTTATATTGTAATATAATTTACAGCTCCAAATGTGGATAGTGACAGTTCGTGTAGCCGTAACTGTTATATAGTTTATGTAAAGCATAAGAAGTGTATATGATATATTTTCATTATTGATGAGGGTTTCGCCCGAACTAGTGTTGGGCGCCATAGAGTATAGAGCACAATTTTACACGTTATTCGAACTTTTAGTATGTAACGTTGTCGCTCTATACGGACCTCATTGACATTTATGTATTTCATTAAATTGCCTTACCTAGGTACTTCTTTTCTGTCATATTTTTTCCGAAACTTTGCTACTTTTTGTCGTGTTTATATAATGTATTTATTATTTCTGTAGTGTGATTTACTTCTGTTTGTGATAACTGAAAATATAGAAAAAATATAAAAAAAAATCATTGCAGAAATTGCGTCGGTATGGGATATTAAATGTATATATTTAATATATTATGAAATTTACCTATAAGCAATTTCAGTTCCATCTAATGTGTTGTTTTATATTGTTGTCACATCTGAAATATAAGTAAGTACATTATACGAGAATAAAGCTTGCCTATATTTTCACAGATTGCTTACAGACGCAATTAATTAATAAAAAAGAAAACTACTCTTATTTCAGACGTGGCAACACTGTACTATATTTTACGCATTCATTAGCAAGATTTGTAATGTTAAATATCATACTAATTATTTCACTATCATTTTTGTCACGTAATTCTATGGTATCATTACTGTCTCATTTTATTCTGTCATAGATCATATTGTATTGTACTTATTCCATTTACGATATTCGCTAAAGGTTACTTGGAAAAAAAAATTAGAAAATCCAAAAAAAATAAATTATAATTAATTAGATTCAAGTTTGCATATTATGTTCAGATTAGGGATTAATCTAATGTAATGTGCTTATGCACTTGGTCTTTGTATCCATTAGATCTGGATACTGACTTGTTTTACGATACATGTGTTGTTTTGCGACATTTGTGTTGTTTTGCAACATATGTGTTGTTAAATGCAACTGGTTTTGCGGCGGCCTTCGACGCGGGGACTTTAAAATCGGGCTGTTGCGAATCCATAAATGAAATACGGCCCAATAAAACCATTGTGGCAATCAACCGAAACTATTTCCTCATTACTAAATGCCAGAATAGTATTATTGGTGCCGTGTTGTTTGCGCCTCTAGATTCTTCGGTATAATATATTCGAGTTTTATATTGATTGCAATAGATGTACTAATATTGAGATGCAACTAATAATGTAAATTGTCCTTTAATAACATCTGAATACGGGATTGGCAATATGGCAAATATGTCCTTATAAAAACATTGATCGGTAATTATTAATCGATTTTCCAATTTAGGATATCGTGTAAACATTAATAACGAAGTTTCGATTTTTAGTCTACATCACAACAATTTCGAAAATCGAACTAAAAACCATCTGTATTAATAAAATAAAAATTTTGTTACAAAAATCTTAAGCCAGATTTTTGTATTGCCAAGTTTTTTAATTATTTTAGCCAATGCTATCTCAAGAAAAAAAAAACATTTCTCCTCTATAAATTGTCCTTTTTTTAGTTTATTGATTATCGTCTTGTGTTGTCTCATTTTAGTGCAATTATTATAATCGATGTCAAATTTAGAGGCGAAAATTATATCCCCGTACTAACTTCAATCTATGCAAGCCACAATATAACTCTTTAGTGGCAACTAAGCTTTTTCATCGATAATATTTTATTTAATAAATGTTAAACTTCTCATCAGGGAGTAAACATGTATTATATTGAGGAGAGAGCGATTCTTTATTCAAATTTTAAATTTTTTAATCACATCGCTAATAAGCACCTTATTTTAATATTAACAATTTAAAAAATACAAAAAAAATTCTATATTTGAAAATTTTAGATTTTGTAATATTCTCTCTCCTCAAGGAACAAGTGAGTTTGTAACCGACCGTTGACAGTTGGCCTTGGTTACATGCATATTTGTTGCAGTTCATATCAGTGTTTATAATCTGTTCAAAATTTCTGTAACGTTAGAGGAAAATAAAAGTATATTCAAACCGGGGTAGTGGCCGTTCTCAAGGGATTTCACTTTTTTCTTTAAATATTTGGTGCCAAAGCCAGCCTCGGGTGTAATTCATATAATGCCATTACTTTCACACTACGTAGCGTTAAATTACACTTACATAATTGCATATTTTATAATTATAATAATGATTGTCTGTAAATAAACGTCGCTGTAAAATGCAATTAGTTATGAATAAAACAACGTGTGCATTGGCACCAGCTCTTAAATATTGTGTAGACGATAGCTTAGGTGTTAAATTCATTAATAAATTGGATTTCTAGATGTAACAGATTATTCGATCAATGATTAGTGGTTATCCCTGAAAATAGTTACCATTTTCGTTACGTTAGGTTGTGTTCACTACTCTGGTTCTTGCCATCTGCGGGAAGAAAATAACAATAAATAAATCAAGAAATTTTGTTGTTTTATTTTTATATTTATTATCATTTATTTATAGTTTCTCAGAAAACGTTCGTGCAACGATAATAATTCCTAAAGATGTTCAGAACTTATTAGAATAACAATAAAATAGTGGGCGAAGTCGCCACTTGCTCAAATCCAAACTTGTAGCGGACTAGGTTGTCCTTGTCTTACACGTGCGTTGAAATGAGAGAGCACTATACAAAAACCACAGTTTACACTTTCATCTATTGAAATGCACGCGGTGCTTCGTTGAGAACGAGCCACGCCGGTTTATCTTTGAATTAGAGAAGCTGCTCCGATCGAAAACAAAAACTTAATTCATCGATTTGTGTAAAAAATTGTGATAATTAGTGAAAATTTATGAACTTGAAGTGGAAAGCGGCAGTTCTTTTTTAAGGGTTCGTCAATAAGGTAAGGGATTATTTATTTACTTTTCAATTAGAATTTGGTTTGTTTTAACGAGTAACAAATATAGCGTCACTGTTATTGTAATTTTTGAAAATAGAATGATAATTATATTCAGACTTAAATTCAAAATGTGATTAAATGCACTGTATTTTTAATTCAAAATCTGGTATAAAATGTCGGGTGGGCCCGAAAAGTTTCCAACCTATACGGGTTTCATATTCATTCACTTGTTGACATAGTGACGGGTGTATGGCCGATATACATTATGTAAATTTTTGTACAATATAAGTATAAGTTATTGAGAATTAAAGAGAGTGTTCTAGAACTATTATAAAAATTCGTCGTGATTTATAAGAGAAATATATTTGTGAAAGTATAGTTTACTTATTATCATAAATACCCTAAACGCTACAAGTTGATACGTGATTATTACGAAATGGTTTAATTTTTTTAAATTTATAATAGAAGGCACGATCTTAAAGGTTCTAATATATCACTTAGTTTGTTTATGGTTATAGATTAATACTCAGTATTATATTTTAAGTGATGTTATTCTAATAAAACCGTTAAACAAATAGCTCTTATGTTTCAAAGTGGAAAACTAAATGTGCCGAGTCATAACTACAGTGTTGTTGATAAAGTAATTGCGAGATTGGTTTTATGTAATGTTAGATATTATACAGGAAACTTGACACTTTAGGATAATAGAAAATAAATTTAATGAGACTTGAAATGAATGTCTTGACTATCACCACGCTCGTACTGTTGAATCCTTAAATCTAGCCAATTTACGTACAGGTTCTATGCCATATAGAAACCGTTAAGTTACTGCAATCTTAAACTATTATACAAGATAATAACAAAACCGATATAAGTAAAATAAAACCTAATAAATCTAAATAAAATGTTGCGGCACACTTGTTGGTTAACTGACCGGTTAGTAAAGACAAATAGTTCTCGGAAACTAATTTTTAGTTTTCGTGAACTATTTGTGTGATAATCAGTTAGAATAATTTGTTGCAGTTTAAAACTAATTTATTAGTTTTAAAAGACTTTCACCGTGTAGGAAAAATTAGGTACCTATAGTTTTATTTTCGCTTATTATTCGTCGCCATCTTTAATATATTTAAATTAATCTTGTATTTATATATATAAAATCGGAATTACGGAAACGGCTCTAACTAGGTTTCATTTTTTTTAAAATCTTTGTTTTCAGGGATTGAAAAACTGCTAAAATAGAAATAGAATACAATGGTTAATGGTGCTGACATTTGTTAAGTTGTCATAGATCAATGGGGCTCGGGCGGACTAAAGAAATGAATATACTTAGGATCGAATTCCAGATATCACCAGTCCTTTCTTTAAAAGAATATAGTAACTTTAAAGGGATATAGTAAATAAAACAGTTACAGAATCCAACTCCAACCTTAGTTTACGACACCTCGGTAAGAAAGAGGCTGGTCTATTCTACACAACCGGATACCACACGGTGCGTTAACTTACCTTAGTCGCGTCTTACGACACCTCGGTTAGAAAAGAGGGCGGTCTATTTTACTCAGGTGGATACCAAACGGCTAATCTGAATAGACCTTTACAGTGACAACTTTAATTTCGGATTGCACACATTGCTCTTGTTGTTCCACTTTAAATCAATTTGATATATTGCACACGACGTATGACTGGCACGTTGCATAAACAAGGACTCGGATAGATGGAATTAACTAGGTAATTTGTAGTTAGGCATTACTTTGCGGAGATCCATAATACAAAAGCAATAATAAATTTATTTTGCTATAATCCGCTTTAGAGTAATATAATAGAAGAACACAGGTACCAACTTGACAATTTAAACTAAAATGGTATAAAACAATCAAGACCGGAAAGGGAAACATTAGTAATTTATGGAATTAGGCGTTACTTTGCGGAGATCCGTAATACAAAATTAATAATAAAATGTTTTGCGATTTTGTCGTGGAGTCTATCTCCTGATGATGCTTCGGTTGTGAGGCGAAACGATTGTTGAGTTCCGCAATCCTGCATGTATCAGCTAATAAAACGGATAGTCCACTCTGCATTTAACATTAAATATACTTTCTTTTATCCCTGATTATATCAAAATAATATTTTCATTACTTTTGTTATAATATATCAATCTATGAGTAACGCCTGATTCTTTAAATTAATATTTATTACGTTAAAAGTTATATTTTGAAACATTTAATTAAATCAAATTTTCTTATGTAAGTTTCTACCACCTACTTAGTTGTGCATTTGCAATTGACTAACATAAAGCGTTATTGCATGATGATGCATAATTCATTATATTAAACGTTTTTGAAAATATTAATACCTAGCTGTGGCCGCGACTTCGCCCGCGTAGATATTAGTGAGTCACAAAACTTTTCCCGTTCAAGGGCCGGTTAACTATCAGACAATTTATCAGTAACTTGTAGTAATAGTTGACCGACAAATAAACTAAGTAACAGATGAATGTCTCTAAAAAGTGAAAAATTTGAAAAAAATAAAATCGCAGCCATTTTGAAAATAGTTATTTACTATCCAGCAGATAAAAAAATAACAGCCACATGATCTACCAGTTATTAGGGACTTTAAGTGCTGAATAAGCCTATCAGAAACCTGAGAAACGCAAAATTCCGAGATATGTGTCAGATATGTTTCAAATAAGCTAACTGACAGTATATTGGTAATTTGTGAAACAGGCCCTAAATCCCTTAATTTTATTCTGACAGTCTCAAAAATAACGTAATATTTTTAATCGAAGTTATGAACATGATAGTAGTTATTGTAAGTTAACCATTAAAGATAGAGACATGCTGTCGCGGACTTGTTTGTAGTATTTTTGTTGATCTACAATTCTCTAGTACATTACTTTAGTGTATTTATGTAGGTTTACGCAGCGCACGCGACTATAGCTTTTAGGAGGAGCCTTTTAAAACTGCACAACCTCTTCAACATATAATAATTTACATGAAACCGTTATGTACTATGAAATTCAACCTTTTGGAAGAATCGCACTCAGAAAAAAGCTACATAAAGATTTGGAAATTTGAGAAAGTCGATCTAATACAGACAGTCAGCTTTTGCGGACTTTGTTTTATAGTACGTATAAAAGTTTCTGTTGCCAATTTTATTTCATAACGTGAGATGGCGTTTGCAGTAGTTTTTATGCAAGGTGCATTTGCATATTAATATACAATATATTATAATGTGTTGCTAGACGTTGATGTCAACTTTACTTCTTCTCCATTCGTACATACATAATATTTATTTGAAAGTGTATTTGTTTGTCGCTTTTTATCGTCCGAACTTTTTGGTTGGTTGGAAGATATGTGGAAAGTGCTAAAGTTTACGCAAATTAGGTTATGACACAAATTAGTTTATTCTATCTATATTACCTAATATATAAAGCTAAAGAGTTTGTTTGATTGTTTAAACGCGCTAATTTCAGGACCGATCTGAAATGTTCTTTAAATGTAAGATAGTCCATTTATCGAGGAAGCCTATAGACTATATAAGATCATGCTAAAATTCCTAAACTCCCCTCCAATAGAAGAGGAGCAGCAATAATTAATATGGAAAAACGTTTGCCGGTTCAGCTAGTATTATAATATACATCCTATGCAAATTATCTGGTGTAATGAGATTTATATTTTGAAAAGAGTTTCTGTGGCTCTTGCGCTAGGTTAAAAATTTTCTTAACCAGCAGTAGCAATGACGGTTCAAAAAAAAAAATAACGATTGCATATTTGAATAAATCTAATTTTGATAGTACTTAAAATTAAATAGAATAATTAGATAATAATAATAATAAATAATAATTGAATAATCAGTTATATAATAATTTTCTATATAAATAAAAAGCAAATAATTTATTTTCATTCTTTTAATTAAGAAAAAGATTTTAATTGTAATAGTACTTGTAATAGAAAATTTTTAATTTTTTTAAATACTTTCTCTTTCGTTACTTTCATTCTGGGATATCATTAACATTTATATTAAATTGTTATAGAATTCTGTAGCAGGATGTATTATTTTTCGTCAATTTGACTTAATCTGTGTTTTTAGCATTTAGGGAAAGATAATGCACATATACTCCTAATCTGCGTTATTTTAAAATATATTCTAAAATTAGAGTATGTTCCAAAAATTTATAAATAAAAAATAGAGCCGAAGAACGCTAGTCTATTTGCTTATGTTGGATGTTAAAATTTAAAAGAAAGTAGAATTACGAAGAGCAAAATTAAATCATTCACTTATCGCCTCTCGCTATTTTCAAATCAAATCGCACAAATCTGAGTGACATCTTTGCGGTGTTGCCCATAGACAATACGCCTACACGCTTGTCCCGGATGTCGATGTTTCTATTTTATTTAATTAGCTTATTTTTGATTTAGAAAGCTTGTCGTGTTTATTCAGTACATTATTTTATTATTGCTGGTTAACACGTCCTAGTGTACAATAAATCTGTTATAACAAATCTTTTTAGTACATCAACATTTCGTCGCCATTACAGGTACTACCAACATTTCCGAATGTAATATTATAAACGAATGATCAATGTATGTGCGTTTTGAAACGTGTATTATAGCAAAATAATTTTAGTATTACTTTGCACTATGGATTTTCTGCAAAGTAACGCGTATTTTCATAAAAAAATAATAATATCGAACGGATTGTACACAGTAAATAAGGTATGACGTAGATTGTTTTTATTAGCTGTGAATATAAAACAATAAAATCAGTATGTATTACTTTTGTACTACGCACAAATTCCGCGCAGTAACGTCTAAGTAAATTCTATTAGCAATCTTAGTGTTGCCTATACATGGTAGATTTTAAATTGCCGATTCATACTCATTATTTTATAGACACAGATCACATCACATTAAAGTAAAGTTACCTTTGTGTAAAGTTTTAAGTTCGAAATTTTGGCATTATTTGCATCCATCGTGGTCAAGAACTGACTGGAGCGTCGTGTCGTCTTCGTTCCAGAGTGCTACAGTAATTATTTTCTTTAACTACCCTCACTTGAAACGCTCAATCCATATAAGGTCTCTTGTATACATAATCCTCCTGCCCTTATCCCAATCTAAGTGGGGTCGGCACAACATGTTATAAACATGTTGTTACATGATTTGGCTGCGTTGTTACGACCGGCCGCCTGCCTGACGTCAACTTACCTTAGTCCTATTTTACGACACCTCGGTAAGAAAGAGGGTGGTCTATTCTACTTAACCGGATACCACACGGTGAGTCAACTTACCTTAGTCGCCTTTTACGACACCTCGGTATGAAATGAGGGTGGTCTATTCTATTCAGGCGGATACCACACGGCGTACAAGGTCTCTTGTATACCACAGTGATATTATCTGTACAAGTATATACCTTATTTGATTAGTTATGCCATCATTTTTAGAAATATACTTATTTCCCAATACGTTATTGTCTTCGTTCTTGCGGATATAAAGCCGTCATTGAGCGCCGGAACGAATCGAAACTTGGATCATTATCAATTCGCATAAGAAACGCTGCATTAACATGATAACCTTTTGAGTTAAATAGTTGCATAGGTATTTATGGTTGGACAGTTTTTTTTTATGAGAGTGATGAGACAAAGGATACTAAAGCAGTGAATGTTTTAAAAATCGAAATAGCTTGATCTATTTTCATTTTTTTTTTACTATACATAAGCATAGGTCAGATTAGGTAGGCACAATAGACAAGTTATTGCCATGATCTTCTTCTTCTCAATCGTTTCGCTCTTGACAGAGCGGTCGTGATCGCCTTCAAGTTGCGGTTTTGGTAGCGGCTGTTGTTATGCGCTTCACAATTTCTCGCCATTTTTTGCGATTTTCGGTCACTCTGGTACACTCATGCACCGGACCGCCCACAGCAGATTTGATATAGTCGGTCCATCGCATGGGTGACCTTCCACGTGGCCTTGTGCCTTCTACCTTTCCCTGGACAACGAGACGTTCTATGGACTGGCTGGCCCCGTCTTGAAACGTGTCCGAAAAATGAGAGTATACGGGATTGTAATGTGGAAAATAGACGATGCGTGATGCCAAGCTCTTGGAGTATCGAAACATTTGTTCTTTTTTCGGTCCATCTTACCCCAAGCATTCTTCGCCAGCACCACATTTCTAGAGCACCTATCTTTTTCCTCTCAATTTCCCGCACTGTCCACGTTTCTGCAGCGTATAGAAATATGGGTAGTATTAAAGTTCGCACGAGCCGGGTCTTCGTGGCTTTGGTAATATTTCTGTTCCTCCATATTTTCTTCATTTTGTCCATCGCATTCCTAGTAATTGCCATACGCCCTTTTTATCTCATTTATGCAGCCGCCATTGTTCGAAATTAAAGCTCCAAGGTATACGTAGGATTGGATTGTCATGATATAGGACCTTTTATCACTGACAAATTCTGGTGTTTGTGATATTTCATTCTCTTTCCTGCCCTTATCCCACTCTAAGTGGGATCGGCACAACATGTTGTAAACATGTTTTCTTATTGGCTACATATTTTACGATAGGCCGCCTGCATCACATCAACTTACCTTAGTCTTATTTTACGACACCTCGGTAGTAAATAGGGTAGTCTATTCTACTTAACCGGATACCACGCGGCGGGTCGACTTACCTTAGTCGCCTTTTACGACACCTCGCTAAGAAATAAGGGTGGTACTATTCTATTCAGCCGGATACCACACGGTGTTGTTTGTGATATTTCATTATCAACAGTAATAGATGCGATGATGGTGCATTTTGGAAATTTTTTGTTCCGTATTCCTGTAAATATGGTTCAAACATTTTTATTAATATTCACATTCTAGTTTCTAATATTGTTTGTAGTTTTTATTTTTTGTCAGTTATGATGTGTTCATTTTAAAATAATTATTACATTTAAGTTTCTATGAATATAAGTTAGTTCGTTAAAGTTATTGGTGTAAGTAATTATAAGTTAACCTAATAAATAAAGGTGGTACACCATGAGATTTTAGCCGTTATGTGCACCCATAACGGATTTCGCGCCCTTCGATCTATAAAGGGTTGCCCCATTTAAAAAAAAGGTTCCAGAACTAACAGAGTATAAAATATAGAAATAAAGAAGCGGAAATCAGCTTGCTAGTGCAGTAGTGTTATAACATAGATAACAACGTGATCTATAAATAAAATATTTTACCGTTCTCAGAAACAAGCGGTCACGAACAAAGTCCGTTTGAATATCAAAACTTTTAGTCGTTTCGTTTGAAAACCGTGACCCATTCAATGTTGGCATTTGATATGCATGTGGTAACATTATACAGCGGGCTAAATAAGGAAGATATTAAAAACTATGAGAAAATGTCCGCAGCACGCGTATAAGGAATGGAACGGGCCATTATTATTGACCGTTGGAGTGATTTAATATTTGTATCTCTTCTTGGTATAGACAAAGAATAGAGGGAATATATTGAATAACTGCAATTGTATTTTACCATTAAGTACATTTTACATTACGCATTACACATTTGTCGTGGAGCCTATTCTCCTGATGAGATTGTGGTCGTGAGTTTGTGGAGTGTTGGTGTCAGCAGCATTTTTTGATACGTGTAGTAACTTGTCCTGGAGGTGTAAGTTATGTGAATTTTGCCTGCTTCATACACTTAGCATTACATATATTCTCTTAACAAACGCGTATTACAGCAAAATAATTCTATTGTAACTTCTGTGTGGGCTGACATACACATGGAGTGTTAAAGCCCTTAAATTACAGAATAATAATAAAAAGAACCAATTACTTTGAAGTTAAGTTGATCCACTGTGTGGTATTCGGTTGAGTAGAATAGACCTCCTTTCTTGCCGAGCTGTTGTTAGATATAACTAAGGTAAAGTGACGTCAGGAAGGCGGCAGGCCGTAAATTAGGTAGACAAATCATCTGACATGTTTATAACAAGTGCCAAACCCACTTAGAGTGGTATCCCACTCTAAGTGGGTTTGGCACAGAGCATGAGAATGATAATGAATGATGAGGGTTATCCAAATCCAACAGATTATTTAGACGATAAGAATGTGTGGATATCGCTCTCTTTGAACCTGTACAAGACAGTAACGACTTAAATTTTTATTTTTATTTATTTTCTAACACATGACAAATAGGGTTTAACTTAATATATGACCATCTGCAGCCGAACTAGTTAAAACTGTATCTCGGCATACAGCGACAAACACCGAAAACATGTGACTTAGTTACTAATGCAAATAGTGTTAAGAATTATATTTTTATAAGAGCAACCGCCGAGTTTCTTGCTGGCTCTTCTCGGTAGGAACAGCTTTCCGAAGTAGAGTTGATTCAAAAGCACTTGTTTACAAGTTTATTTGAATAAAGAATAATTTGAATTTGAATCATTTTGCATTTAATTACGTATTTGCCTTTGTATGACACGTAAGAATCCTTTCAAAATTATAGATCCTTTCACTTTAGGATTAGCCTCATAAAGAGTGACTTATATATCGTACGGTATAGTGAAATCGCTCTAGAAATTAAACAGACGGAACTTGTAATGATGTTTATCAATGATGAAACACGTTACGCCATTGTTGTAATATAGCAATTTATTTCTATCAAAGCAAGCGAATTATTTATTGTGTTAGCTGAGGTATATTTTATTTTATATATTCTGTGCTTAACACCTTGTCACATTAGCATAAACGCAATTAAGGATGTCATTTTTTATTCTAGAATACAAAGAGGATGTAACCTTTTATAAAAATATGTTCACAATATTTTATCTGTATCATTAAAAAATAACTTCGCTTTATTTGTCTTTTTCTCGTCCAATTTGGAATTAAATAACTTAACTATACTTAGGGCCTGTTTCACAAATTACTGATAAATTGTCGGTTAAGACAAATATATTAAATAGCAGATAAATGTCTCTAAAAAGTGAAAAATTAAAAAAAATCGCGGCCATTTTGAAATAAGTATTTGCTATCCAGCAGATAAACAAAATAACAGCCACATGATATACCTGTTAACTTATTAGGTACTTTAAGTGCTGAATAAGCGTATCAGAAACCCGAGAAACGCAAAATTCCATATATGTCAGATATGTTCCGAATAAGCTAACTGACAGTTTATTGGGAACTTTTGAAACAGGCCCTTAGTCGTATGCTTACACTGAACAACTATGCTTACAATGAAATCCAGCTTTTGTTGACAAAGCGTGTGTGTGAGTGTGATGGCGCAAACTATGAAGACTCTGGCGACTGGCTGTGTCGACTGCAGCCGACTTAACCCGATTTAGCGTGATCGACCTGAACGTGATGGCATGCCGCGTGGTATCCGGCGGTATAAAATAGTACCACCCTCATTTCTTACCGAGGTGTCGTAAAAGGCGACTAAGGTAAGTCGATCCGCCGTCTGGTGTCCGGCCGAGTAGAGTAGACCACCCTCTTTCTTACCGAGGTGTCGTAAAAGGCGACTAAGATAAGTTGATCCACCGTGTGGTATCCGGTTAAGTAGAATAGACCACCCTCTTTCTTACCGAGGAGTCGTAAAATACGACTATGGTAAGTTGATGTCAAACAGGCTGCCGGTCGTAAAATACGTAGCCGAATCATGTGACAACATGTTTATAACATGTTGTGCCGACCCCACTTATAATGGGATGAGGGCAGGAAGATGATGACCTGAACGTGATGGCGCAATCTATGAACTTGCTTGCTTTTGTTTCCGCAATCAATTTTAGCTTTGCAATTACAGCATTTTAAAAACTTTTTAGAATTAGGCGTTATTTTGTGGAGATCCATAATAAAAAAGAAATTATAAAATTATTTTGCTATTACAGCAAAATAATTGTATTATTACTTTTTTCCAGTTTAAAAACACTATTAAAGAGAGGCTAATACAGACTACTATACTGCTGAGGATTACTTAGATGATAAGTAGCTACTCTTCGACCCTGTACAAGACGGTAATAACTAAATGTACTAATCCGGGATCGAATCCCAGATATAACCAGTCTTTTCTTTCGTTTTTTTTCAACTGCATTTATTATCTTTTAATAAAATAACCGAGCAACACTCGGCCACCTAGGTACTACGTATATATATCCTCCTGCCCTTATCCCGCTCTAAGTGGGGTCGGCACAACATGTTATAAACATGCTGTAACATGGTATGGCTGCGTTTTTGCGACCGGCCGCCTGCCTGACGTCAACTTGTCTTAGTCGTATTTTACGACACCTCCGTAAGAAGGAGGGTGGTCTATTCTACTAAATCGGATACCACACGGTGAGTCAATTTACCTTAGTCGCCTTTTAATACACCTCGGTAAGCAATGAGAGTGGTTTATTCTACTCAGCCGGATACCACACGGCGGGTCGACTTACCTTAGTCGCCTTTTACGACACCTCGGTAAGAAATGAGGGTGGTACTATTCTACTTAGCCGAATACCACACAGCTACACCTAGGTACTACGTAATCTATGAAAATATTGATCATAACAGTCAGTAATGGTTGTTTGGGAATCTCTTCGTTTATGGTAAGTTTGAGGCCATGTTTGTAAAGTACGTGGCGGGTTTGACAAAGGCAGGCCGGGGCATATCTGCCATCGTTCGTGACTCACCCGTCGATGGCGATTATCTCAATGCGCCGGTGAACTCGCGCTCAAGGCGAGTGATATTGGAACGAAATCTTAAGGTGCGTACAGACATCGCAAAATGTACGTCTCGCATGCCTTGAGCAGTGTTGCCATCATGTTCATCACAAAACGTTGCATAATCTATATTTTTAATGCTGTGCCCTAAGTTGTTATTGGTCCATTATTATTTCATTCGTGCGGCAGTCCCTTAACGTGTTTGACCAACTAACTGTGACTTGCGGAGTTTTTACAAGTGAATTATATGATCAGTGTAGTGGATACCTGTGAAACCAAAACATTTATATCCTAGTGATAAATCCTAGGCCTAGGTATTGTGTAAAGGACCAGAATTGGCAAATACTGCATAGGCATGCGTGACGAACTGTTCGCGACGCCTCGCTATGTCTGTACGCGGCCCTAGACGAGAAATTGTTATCAACCTATCGCCAATGTTTTGACAGAGCACAACAATCAACATCTAAGTATTTGGATGTATCTAAGCGAATCTTAGGGCCTATTTCACAGGTTACTGATAAAGTGTCGGATAGTTAACTGGCAAATAAACTAAGTAGCAAATGTCTCTAAAAAGTGAAAAATTAAAAAAAAATCACTGCCATTTTAAAATAGGTATAGTTAATAAAATAACAGCCACATGATCTACCTGTTAAGTTATTAGGGACTTTAAGTGCTAAATAAGCCTATCAGAAACCTGAGAAACGCAAAATTCCCAGATATGTGTCAGGTATCTTCCGAATAAGCTAACTGACAGTTTATTGGTAACTTGTGAAACAGGCCCTAAATTTCTTTGTTATCTGTAAGATATGTTGGTTAGCAACCATTTTAACATAGAATTGAGATAGAAATGTTCTTAAAGGGGAATGTAAAGGTAATTCGTGAATGTTGATCGACTTTTTTTGCAGATAATAACTAAATAATTTATTTTTACTATACGTATGGAATGGAATTTCGCTAATGTTTTCTGGTAATTTAATGAGTCACCTGATAGAGAATTAATCTGCAATAATTTTTTAAAATTACGCCGTCTGGTATCCGGCTGAATAGAATAGACCACGCTTTTTCATATCGATGTGTCGTAAAAGGCGACTAAGGTAAGTTGACGTCACGCAGGTGGCTTGTCATTTGTAAAATAACTAACCAAATCATGTTACATGTTTATAACATGTAACATGATTTGGTAAACCGACCTCACTTAGAGAGGGATTAGGGCAGAAGAATGAATGAAGAATGATTGTTTCGCGTAATATAGCAAAATAAACCGAACATAAAATTCTACAAATTATTCATATAATAAGTGTCTTCAAAACAACTCGAATCCACATTCCGAATACAAGTATCAATTCACGATCTCATATTTTGCTATCACTTCCTTGTAATTAGTGAAAGTTTTAGCAAATAGAAACTTAAGAGGCCACTTTTTTTAGTTAATCCAACAACAGTTGAACGCGTAATTTCCTGCAGAATATAACTAAATCGGTTTTTTATACTAAATCGTAAATAAAAGTGTTTTTAATTGATGTAAATTGCGTAAAAAAGCCAAATAAACTTACATAACACTTGCAATAAAGTGACATCGTGTAGAAATTAAGAATGTAAATGTTTATGTTGATTTATATGCTCAGATAAATGGCCGTTTGTATATTATGAAACAATTACATAATATTTATTGCTAATGACTGAATAACGAATTTAATTTTTGATTTGAAACTATCATGAGCAGTTTTTAAATTTAAACTATCGTGAGTAGTATTCATAGTTAATATATAACATGATGGCTGATGCATGGATGGATAAAATCTTCTACCTCTTAAATTGTAATTTTGATATTAAAAAAACTTTCATAAATTTATATTATTGGTCCCAAGGCTAGCTAGTTACCATACCGGTTGAAATTAAATTTAGTATTTCTGAGTTCGCAATCTTCATATCAGATCTAGGTAATAGAGGTCGGTCGTTGCCTAGATTTGTTGATTTTCAAATTATCATTTAGATTATTTTGTTGGTGAAACTTTAAATGTATGTTAATATATGCGATACATAATAATGCTATGAGGTTAAGCTACGCAATATAGTGAAGCGTTTCGTTATTGCCAAATTCATTATAATCTGAATAAACATAGACTGGTCCGTTGGCGCAGGTGGAAGTGATTTTGCTTTCAGCTGCGCGGGTGGCGGGTTCGATTACCGTCGAGGGCCAACGTTTTCTAAATACTGTTTGTTGGTTATTCGTGGGTGTATTTATATGTATTTAAAATCATCATCATCTTCCTGTCCCTACCCCACTCTTAGTGGGATCATATTGTCACATGATTTGGCTACGTATTTTGCGACCTGCCTGACATCAACTATAGTCGTATTTTACGACACCTAGGTAAGAAAAAGGGTAGGTATTCTACTTAACCGGGTACCAAACGGTGGGTCAACTTACCTTAGTCACCTTTTATGACACCGCGGTAAGAAATGAGGGTTGTCTATTCTACTCAGCCGTATACCACACGGCGGGTCGACTTGCCTTAGTCGCCTTTTACGACATCTGGGTAAGAAATGAGGGTGGTACTATTCTATTCAGCCGGATATATTTATGATAGGTGAGCTGCTACTTAGCCGGATACCTATTTTTTTTTATATATGGGACACTTACACACACGTTCGTCAGTCCCCAAAGTAAGTAACTTAATACTTGTGTTATAGTAGACAAACGAGTGGTGAATATATACTTATATATTTTTTAAATACATACTTAAATACAAATATATGCCCAGGCTCAAAGGCCAACAAATTCATTTATAGAAAATGTTGGCCCTCGGCGGGCATCGAACCTGCGACCCGCGGAGCAGGCAGGGTCACTACCCACTGCGCCAACGGGCCGGTATTTCAATAGACCACCCTCATTTCTTACCGTTTCATATTTAATTTTAATGAAACAACGATTACCCAAATTTTATCTTACCAGAACCAAATACATGGAATTGTTTGAACTCTCTTTTTTACTAACCTAAAGTTAGTGCAGTTGGCCATTATTAATCCGTAGATAAAAAACACCGTTTCTGATTCCCGGACGTGAGGTTACCATTAATTTTTAAAATTACAGACTTTTAATCCACTGCGTCATTATAAAACTTGATTCTGCCCGCGAATTTCCTTGCGTTGATGTCAGTACTGAAATCCTATCCTACTTTATAATTTATAGATATAGGCGTTACTTAGCGGAGATCCATAATACAAAGGTAATTAAAAAATTATAGAATTAGGCGTTGCGGCGTGGTGGATTATAGCAAAATAATTTTATTATTACTTTTGTCCTATCCTAATCTTTACTATATTATCTTTACTTTACTTTATATTATTAGTAGGAACTAATATTATAAATGCGTAAGTTTGTGAGTATGGATGTATGTTTATTAAACTTTCACGGCGAATTCGCTATACCAATATCAATGAAATTTGGCATAATTATTCCTTGTACACTGGAATAACATATAGACTATAGAAATTCTGTTAATTCTATAGGATGGTATTGAAGAGCGCCATCTATTATAAACCTGTTACGCGACCACAGCCTACGCAATTATGAACATAAATGTGAGTTAACCATAAGAGATAAAGATATACTGTGGCGAACTTTTATGTAGTATTTTGGTAGATTCAAAGACGATGTATAAGAAAGTTAATAACTAAGTCTTTTCATTACACCATCATCATCATCCTGCCCTTATCCCACTCTAAGTGGGGTCGGCACAACATGTTACAAACATGTTGTCATATGATTTGGCTACGTATTTTACGACCGGCTGCCTGCCTGACGTCAACTTACCTTAGTCGTATTTTACGACTCGTCGGTAAGACAGAGGGTGGTCTATTTTACTCAACCGGATACCACACGGCGGGTCAACTTACCTTTGTCGCCTTTAACGACACCTCGGTAAGAAATGAGGGTGGTCTATTCTACTCAGCCGGATACCACACGGCGGGCCGACTTACCTTAGTCGCTTTTTACGACACCTCGGTAAGAAATGAGGGTGGCACTATTCTATTCAGCCGGATACCACACGGCGTAACTTATGTACTTTTCATTACACCAATAACAATCATTAATAACTATACTGCGTCCATCATATTATCAGTCTTTTGACAGCTCACGCTCATTAAGTTTTGTATTGCTTACGTACAAATATCATACAAATAATATTTGTACTTTATGGATGGGTACCGCCCACTTAGTGATGTCACACATAATAGGTTACTACGATTATGCCACAGATTAAAAATAATCGGTAGAAATCGATGTTACGAGTATTAAAAGACATTTAATAACATTATATAAAGTTTTACTTTCTTCTTAGTTAATACATGAATACAAATAAAACAATCAGGATATTTTAATTTATTTTATTAGCACGAGTCGTCGGAATGATAATCAACACTAGACTCCTCCGATGAGGAGTCTTCAGTAGCAGTTATTATTAGCTCTTGTGTAGATAATATATTATCAAACGCAATATCACGTTCTCAATCAGAGAATATTACTCTTTTAGTTCTTTCCACCACACTTGCCCAGTTCTCGGCCGTTACGTGGGTGCAAGCATTTTTTAGCAATTGCAACATTTTATTCGCTGTGAATGGGGGGCTTGTATTGCATCTCGCAGCATGCCCTTTTACTTGTGCCCATATAAGTTCTATTGCGTTGTACTGGCAGTGGTATGGAGGAATCCGAAGAACAGTATGGCCATATTCTGCTGCCATTTCATTGATTACATAGCGTTTTGCTCTCTTTTTGGTTTTTAATATTTTTATTAATTCAACTTTTAACATTGAGTCGTCCACATTTTCTCCATTGTCCCGAAGCCAATTAATTATTTCATGCTTTTTATTAGCCTGTGTTGGCATTTTGTCAATTTGACGGGAGTGGTAGGGCGCATTATCAATAAAAATTATTGATGGTTCTTCCAATGAAATGAGCATTTTTTTGAACCACTCTTCATACACATTTGCATTCATCTCTTCGTGGTAGTCATTTGATTTCTTCGATTTAAATGCCAACAGTGCGTCTTGTACAAATCCTTTTGCTGTACCTGCATGGCAAATGATTAGGCGCTCACCTTTTCCCATTGGTACTGAGGAAGTGGAATCAGCAGTATCATCAGTCCAGAAACGAGATAGTGTGTGGTTAGCGTTGAGCCATGTTTCATCCGTGAAAACAATATTTGCCCAATCTTGTATTTTCTTTGCCTCTCTTAAAAAATCACAACGTGCTATAGCTATATCTGTGCGTTCCATTAATAATTTTCTTTTATTTAACTTTTTATATGAAAAGCCAATTGTGTTCAAAACTTTGACCAAAGAAGATTTTTCACCATGAAATAGACCACTTCTTTTCAAAGAAACAATAAGTTTTCTCAAAGTTGGAATTTCTTTTCTCAAGTAGTAATCTAGTTTACGTAGGTTATCATTAATCGAATTACTTAGGTACGTAATTCGATTAATGATAGTAGGTACTATAATCGGAATGGTATCGCATACGAGAATCTTTAGGACATCACTATCGTCAATCTGTCAAAAGATGGTTAATATAATGGACAGTGTATATCAAAGAAAACATGTAATTGTATGCAAATTGTAGGTATGCTGGACAATAATATACTGTTTACTAGCTTTTACCCGCAACTTCGTTTGCGTAGACTGTCTAGTCAAAGTAGTTTAGTAGATTTTGAGAAAATCGATCACATACAAACAGCCACTTTTAAGGACTGTGTTTTATAATATGTTTAGATATACTCGTAGATTATTTCAATAACGATTACACTTCTATATGTTAAATCGGATCATTTTAGGAACATCATCCTCCTGCCCTTATCCAACTTTAAGTGGGGTCGGCACAACATGTTATCACATGATTTGGCTGCGTTTTTACGACCGGCCGCGTGCCTGACGTCAACTTACCTCAGTCGAATTTTACGACACCTCGGTAAGAAATGAGGGTGGTCTATTCTACTAAAACGGATACCACACAGTGGGTCAACTTACCTTAGTCGCCTTTTACGACACCTCGGTAAGAAATGAGGTTGGTCTATTTTAATCAACCGGATACCACACGGCGGGTCGACTTATCTTAGTCGCCATTTACGACACCTCGGTAAGAAATGAGGGTGGTACTATTCTATTCAGCCGGATACCACACGCCGTAGGATCATTCTAGCAACATCGCAATCATTTTATATTCAATTTCGTAACATATTACCCTCTATCTGGAGTCCATTATTATCCTAATAAATACTGACCCTACAGCGAGTGTACCTAATTGCGAGGGCGTCGATCTAGAGACACGCCGTCCCAATCACGAAGGAAATCTATACAATTTCTTATATTTGTAATTTTACAGCACTAACGTATTTGTACTGTATATTTAGTGAGCGCCGTAATTTAATTTAAGTTTTATTTTCATAAGTTTATATACATACTCGTATGTTAATAAATTGCTCAAAAATTCTCCTGTTTTTTGTGTCCTTTACTATACAACAGGATATCAGCATACATTGATATTATTAACTTACTAAAATCTAAATGTAAAACAATCATAATAAAACTGCTGTAGGATAAATCATACGAAGATACTGAAAGTTTACTTACTATTCAGAAATAAGTTTATGGAAGCACATTTCTACGCTTTCTTACCTCTAGGATACTCTTCACACACAATGCACTCACACATACCTACACACAACTCATTCGCTGTGGTGCGAATGAGTTGTGTGTACAAACACACACACACACACACAAACGCGCGCGCGCACACAACACATATACTCAATTAGAAAATATACATGCGTGCGGAAACGCACGGGCGGATTTTATAGTTTTAGATATAGTCATAAAATTTTTTACTCTGTGTGTAATTTGTATTCTGTGTAATAATAATAATAAATTAATAATTCAAAAGTAATGACAATATTATTTTGCTATAATCCGCGATAAAAGAAAATATATGTAATGCTAAATGTAGAGTGTACTATTCGTTCTCATACCTGATACATGCAGAATTTGTAAGAACTCATGCACTACCCGACACCGATGGCACAACAATACACAAGCACTGCACACATTCACCACCACAATCTCAACAATTGTTTCGCCCCGTAACCGAAGCATCTTCAGGAGATAGACTCCACGACAAAATCGCAAAGCAAAAAGGTAGTGCATGAGTTCTTACAAATTCTGCATGTATCAGGTATGAGAACGAATAGTACACTCTACATTTAGCATTACATATATTTTCTTTTATCGCGGATTATAGCAAAATAATATTCTCATTACTTTTGTATTATGGACCTCCGCAAAGTAACGCCTAATTCTATAAATTAAATAAATAATTATAAATCTCTAATAATAATAAATCTCTAAATAAAAAAAATATGATCTTACCAAATTTTATGTTGGCAATTACTAGTTTATAAATTGTATCTTGTGTAATGTGGAATTATTAGTTAAAGAATATAGGCGTGTGGTATCCGGCTGAGTAGAATAGACCGCCTTCATTTCTTATTGAGGTGTAAAATACGACTTAGGTAAGTTGATGTCTGGCAGGCGACCGGTCGTAAAATACGTAGCCAAATCATGTGACAACATGTTCTGCCGACTCCACTTGGAGTGGGATAAGGGCAGGAAGATCATATGACTATCATTTTTTGATGAGTCTATATACATATGTTAATATTTGATTTGTATCACTTTTAAAGCAAATTGCGCGCATAGAGGAGCAGCAGATTTGACATAATTGTTCAGTTTATATTTTTTAATACTTTAAATGAAATAATCAAACTACAATTTTCGCTAGTTTTTTAAATCTTTGTAAGGGAATTATATAAGAGTGGTCTAGTCTTAGGTCTAATGGACTGAGCTGAGAGTGTACATGTAGCCGTGACGTACTTTACTATCTATAACTTGTGTGCTTAGTGCGAGTTTTTTTGAACTAACTCGATCACGATAGCGTAATGCCAATTCGTATGACGCTGCAACAGCGATATCTTGTGGCCGCTTTTCTGAATCTCGGAAGTGCGAGCGTGAGCGCAACGTGTTTGCCCGCGAGGAACTGCCCGGGCAAAGAGGTACGCCTCGAGGCCTTTACCCCGCTTACCCCCCACCCGGGGAGTCAGCGAGACGACCCTGCTGCGATTTTCCTCGAGGCCCGCACCCCGTTTACCGCCACTCGGGGAGTACGCGAGAAGACCCTGCTGCTGAGATTTTCCTGAAATTCAGCATGTAGGGGATTTTGGGGGAGAAGAATCGTTGTAACTAGGTTTTATTTAAAAAAATCGTTTTATCCCTGTTTTTCGGCATTAAACAATTATTAACATTAAATTCCTATATAACACTATTTATGCCATAAATTCAAGTCAGCGTAGCTTATTCAGAGAACGGTCGGTCTCGAGAAATGAAAATACCTAGGATCGAGTCCCTGCTACCCAAATTTTTTTTCTTTATTCTTGAAGTACCTTTTTTATTTAAAAAAAAATTATCGAGCAAGGCAACCAGGTACTACTAATTATTCTATAAACATACGAGACACATAGCGATAAAATCGAGTCACCTTTGTATAAGGTTTGACGTTTCGGCATCCATCTTTTTTATCTAACATTTTACATTCTTCGTGCATGCAACCTACTGCAAACAATTAAAATATTCCGCAACTATGAAAGCAAGGCAAGAGTAAATTAGTATTGTGGCTTAACAGGATGTAATTACGTTCTAAAGCATCCTATCTTGTGATCTCTACTAATAAATTGCTTCTGAGATAACATAGTTTTAATGACTCCTCAAACGAAGGTAATTAACATCGTAGGTGGTAGTGTGGTGGTCCATATAATAGCTTGGGCCATTGCTTTTGATAAACAAAAAAAAACTAATGTTAACGCACACTATATACAATAACACGATATATAAGGAATACCACTATTCTCGTTCCGTTCGTTCTCTTGAATGACGAACAAAGACTGAGTGTCACTGAAATGTTTTATCAATAGGAAGACTCCACCGGAAACAACAACGGCACAGTGTTGCCAGCATTTTAATAAAAAAGGGCGCGATTCTCTTGTTTCATGACTGTGTTGCTATAAAATACAAAGCGGAAGTCATTGGCGACAACACTAATGAGAAAATTATTTTGCTATAAGCCGCGATAAAATCCAAATAATATAATAACATTTTATCGCGGATTATAGCAAAATAATTTTCTAATTAGTTTTGTATTATGGACCTCTGCAAAGTAACGCCTGCTTCTATAAATTATGTATTTATCTCATCATTATCATAATCTTCCTCCCCTTATCCCACTCTAAGTGGGGTCGGCACGACATGTAATAAACATGCTGTCACATGATTTGGCTGCGTTTTTACGACCGGCCGCCTGCCTGACGTCAACTTACTATGGTCACCTTTTAGGAAACCTCGGTAAGAAATGAGGGTGGTCTATTTTACTCAGCCGGATACCATACGGCGGGTTAAATTTTATTTTTATAGCGGCACCGGGCGAGACGGGCGAGCGCAGAAGCAGCGTCGAGGTTGCGAAATGCGAAGAGTAGAGCGCAGAAGCTCTACTAGCGTCGGGGAAAGTCGTCCTAAGGGTGCCTTCTATGAGGCCGGACCACGGCTTGGGGCGACGTGTAGTGGAGGGCTGATGGTATGACTTTGATTAGTCATTACGACGTCGGAACGGAAAAATGTCCTCAGCGGGTCAACTTACCTTAGCCGGCTTTTAGGACACCTCGGATACTTTTTCTATATTGTAATAGGGCACATTTGAGATTTACTCAAGCATCATAGGTCTATGGTACTAAGTCGCGAGTGGGCTAAGGATATTTATAGTCTGTGAAGGACGAATAAAGACCATCTTCTACAATAGCAAAGCAAGTAAGGATTAGGCGATATAAAAGACACTTCGTCTCTGGCGGTCGCCGACTCGATCGCCGACTCGAAAGCGATAAATTAGCCGTTATCGCTCAGGATCGAATAGACCGGCCCGTGAGAACCGATTCGTGGTGAATAGGCTTAGAGTCGTTCATGAGCATTAAGGCTATGGATACAGTAGACAGAGATATGCGTTTGAGAGAGCGAAATAATAATAAAATGGATAAAATCGCTAACTTTGTCCTAACCATTTCGCTACCAAAGCAGTCTGTTATAGTCTTTCCTTTCTCCGCACTCCTTCCTATCATACAGTCTCTCTCACACACTCACCTACATTCAGTTCCATATATTCAATTATATTCCATTCCCACATAAATCTAACAGATGCTAGCAATCGCCAGCGGCTCCGCCTGCGTGGAAAGATTAAAAACGTAATATGGTATTTTGATAACCATAAAAATGGTTAAAGTGAACCTTAAAAGCTAGACATATGCAGTCGCGGACTTTTATTTAGAACTTCTAGAGGACAACAATTTTGTAATACATGATTTTTTAATAACTTTCACCGTTTACTTAGCGCATGCAATGAAAGATTTAAATTTCGCCGTTTTCGTAATATTTTTTATTGCTGCTCCTCTCCTATTCATCTAAGCGTAATGTTATAGAGTCTATAGCCTTCCTCGATAAATACACTATCTTCTACACTTAAGAATTTTTAAAATCGGTCATGTAGTTCCTGAGATTACCGCATTAACAAATAAACAAACAAACTCTTTAGCTATATATTTAAATAATGGATTGTCCTTTAATATCCGTTCTATACTATACAGGATAGTGTTTTAGAGGACAAAAATTACTTATTACGCCCAGCATTAAACAAAACAAGATTGTATTTGTTTAATCGCTTATGTGCGTCGCTAGCTAATGGAGTCTCGGCCTAAGAGATAGCGTCGAGCGAATCCCGCTTTGAAGTTTTAAACATGTAAAACTTTTTTCGACGATTACTCTTTTAATGCTTTTGACAATCTCCGTCCGATAAGCCAGCTTTTTAGAACTTTAACAGAATTTTAGAACTTTAGGGTTCTGGAGTTCTATTTTGTATAGTAGAAAAATTTTTGGGCTCATTGATGAACATAATCTGTACTAATATATAAAGCTGAAGAGTTTGTATATTTGAAAAAGCTGTAATCAATAATCTCAAATCTGATCATTCTGGACAACGTATATCTGTTCCATACGCTGAAACGCAACAAAAACAAGTAATAAAGTTTAAGCATATCACCAATAAAAAAATTAGGAAATTTAAGGAAAAAATTATAGCTCGAGTTCCTACTCTAAAAATTAAAAAACGAGGTCCGGATGAACTATACAATGCTCTTTTTGGATTAATAGACTATGAATTCAATAATGTTTTTAAGACCGTGGAAAAAAGTGTACTAAAAAACTTGAAATTTAGTGATTGGGCAAATGTTGGCATTTTTAAGAGTAGAAATAAATTATTTGATTTGCACGCACAAAAACAATTTAATAAAACCCCCACATTTGTTGAATATGTAAAAAACTACTCAAAGCTATTTAAAATTGTTTGCATACAAGCTAAGTCGCTATTTATCAAACAAAAAATTATGAAGGCAGACAATAAAATAAAAGCCACCTGGGATATTATAGGCGATGAATTAGGTAGAAATAAAAAAAATAATCGTGAATTTAAGCTTATTATTAATGATCAAATCATTACTTCTGATGCAGAGGTCGCTAAAACATTTGAAAATTTCTTCCAAAATATACCAATTGCGACCACTCAATGTATTAATTCTTCGCCAACAGAAGCTCTTAATTTACTAAAAACTATTTCCACTGAGTGCAGTGCTAACTTTTATTTTCAATATATTACCCCATGTAAAATTCTTAAGGTCTTCAAAACAATAGAATTGAAGAAAACACAAGATCTATGGGGCATGTCCATGAAAACAATGAATAACATTATTGAAATTATTGCGCCTTATCTAGCCTTGATTTTTAATAGAGCTGTAGATTCCGGAATATTTCCTGATCTCATGAAATATAGTAAATTAGTCCCTTTGTTTAAATCAGGTGATAAAAATGATCCCAATAATTACAGACCCATTTCAGTATTACCAACTCTTAGTAAGATTTTTGAAAAAATTATGTACAATCAACTGCTCAGACATTTCGATTTGAATAAATTACTACATACTGAGCAGTACGGTTTTACTAAGGGTCGATCAACAACAGATGCGGGCGCAAGGCTGTTGAAACACATTTTCGATGCCTGGGAGAATTCGCAGAACGCTATTGGTATTTTCTGCGATTTGTCTAAAGCGTTCGATTGTGTCCAACATACAACTCTCGTGTATAAGCTGCGTCATTATGGGATCAAAGATAATGCGCTTAGTCTTATTACATCTTTTCTATGCAATAGATTACAAAGAGTATGTATAAATGACGTCAAGTCATCCGGATCAGTAACAGTTATGGGCGTGCCTCAAGGTTCAATCTTAGGTCCTTTCTTGTTTTTAGTATATATTAATGATTTGCCATATTTTGTGCCCAGTATTTGCGACATTGTACTATTCGCAGATGATACATCATTAATTTTTAAGGTTGACAGATATAAGGAAAATCTTGACGATGTGAATAATGCTTTGTCTCAAATATCTCACTGGTTTACCATAAATAACCTACTTTTAAACACAAAAAAGACAAAATGCGTAGAGTTTTCACTGCTTAATGGAACCAGACCAACAGAAAATGTTATATTAAATAATGAAATATTAGTGAAAGAAAATACAACTGTGTTTTTAGGAATGACCTTAGATACAAAGATCCAATGGGGACCCCATATAACAAACCTTTGTGGAAAATTAAGTTCCGCTGCCTACGCTGTTAGGAAGATTAGACAATTAACTGATGTTGACACAGCAAAACTTGTTTATTTTTCCTATTTTCATAGCATTATGTCATATGGAATCATGCTATGGGGTACAGCGGCTGATATTCACAGGGTCTTTGTTTTGCAAAAAAGAGCTATACGTGGTATTTATAATATGAAACCTCGTGATTCTCTTAGGGAAAAGTTCAAAGAAATTGGCGTTATGACTGTAGCTTCACAATACATCTACAGTAATATACTATTTGTACGTAAAAATATTCACTTGTATAGTAAAAATAGTGATAGGTATGACAGACATACAAGAAACAGACATAAACTAATGACGCCTAGATTACGCCTCCAAAAGGTCCGAAAATCGTTTGTCGGTCTCGGTACATGTTTTTATAACAAAATTCCTCAACATTATCTGGACTTGCCTTTACACAAGTTTAGAAATTATCTCAAAACCATGTTGCTACATAAAGCTTACTATACTATTGAGGATTATTTGAGTGATAGCTTATCTTAACTGCAGTCAGCTACGCATCCAGCTGCAACGATTATCTGTAACCATCAAATTGTAATAATTTTTAAAAGATTAGCCGCCGAGTTTCTTGCTGATTCTTCTCGGTAGGAGCAAACTTCCGAATCAGTGGTAGCTTCTTTAAAACATTTGACGATTCAAAAGTACTGTAAACAGTCCACTTGAATAAAGAATATTTTGAATTTGAATTTGAATTTGAATTTGAATTTGAATTTGTTTGAACGCGCTTATCTCCAGAGCTACTGGACCGATTTGAAAAATTCTTTGAGTGTAATATAGTCCATTTATCGAGGAAGGCTATAAGCTATATAACATCACGCTAAGATGAATAAGAGAGGAGCATCAATAAAAAATATTGCGCAAACGGCAAAATTTAAAGTTTTCCTTGCATGCGCTAAGTAAACGGTGAAAGTTATATAAAAATCTTTTATAATTCTAACTCATAATAAATACTTTTATGTTCGAAATTTTTATTTTATAAAAAAAAATTGTGACAGATTTCCACGTGGGTAAAGCTGCTGGCACTTCAAAATATAGGTCCTTGCGACTTTTTCGAGGGCGTCACGTGTTCATACCCTAGGCCAAACCAATGAATATTTCTGTCAAAAACATATATCTAATTGATGATTGCAATTTATCACACGCTTTTCTATGAACATCGTGAGCAAACTTGCATATCTCTAGAGAATACTGGGGTTATGTGTAAACTAAAAATCCGCATTGGAGCCGCCGTGGAATCTCAGCTCTAACCTTTTTCTCCAAAAACGGAGAGAGGAGGCCTATGCCCAATAGTGGGATAGCAATATGCCGCTACTTTAAGCCAATACTTTACCTTGGTTTTGCGATTTTGAATAAATGAATATTAAATTTTTATCCCGAATAATACAACGCTATGATGTGAGTTAGGTCAGTCTTGTTACATTTTCAAATAACTAAGAACTTCCCAACATATAGTACATAGTACAATGATAGAATTTAAACTTCATTAATCCAATTATTTTACCAAAATATCGTAAAAAACTGTACTTTGTGTTTAAATTAAAAAAATAATGATAATGCCATTGTTTAAGGTCACATAATTTATGAATCATATCTAATCAGGGAAGCAGAATAATTGTATTTCTAAATTAATGCAAAAAAAACGTGGTGGTCCCTATTTTGTTTTGAGTAGTTATTGTATAGAACCGGCTATACTCACGTCTTATTCTATTGGGTTAGCCCGACTAGTTTCGAACCCATCCGGGGCACTTATTCATGAGCTCTTTACACGACGTTATCGCGGCGGGAACTCACCTGAGACGTGAGTATAGCCGGTTCTATACAATAACTATGAATACTACTCACGATAGTTTAAATTTAAAAATTGTTTTGAGTAGTTTATATCGCACGCTTAGTATTAAAGTGACCGAATTCAAAATAATTTCAATTTCATCTATGACACGCTACGAACTATTAATAAAATATTATCTTACTCTCCAAACTCATAGGTCTCTTTAACACACGAGTTCTTTAGACACTATATTACACTGTTTTATTGCAATTTGCCACAAAACAACTTTTTGAAATAAGTCACTTTAATACTAAGCGTGAGATATATTGTACAGAATAGACACCTGTAAATTGAGACATTGGCATTGGAAATTTAATACAAAATTTCCCTCGTCACGATCTCGAGACGTATCAAGTTATATCTATAGTATTGTAATTGATATGGACGAGAATGATCTCTTTTCATGCACTACATCCATGCAGGGCCACCATGTGAGATTGTAACAAGTGCGAACTTGATATTCACTATTAAGGAGAGGCCGATACAGAAAGCCTACTTTACTGTTGAGGATTATTTAGTCGATAAGAATGCGTGGATATAGATATTGTTCGACCCTGTACAAGATAGAAACGATTAAATGTAACTAGTATTAAGAATTGTATTTTTAATTTATAGAATTAGGCGTTACTTTGGAGGTCCATAATACAAAAGTAATGAGAATATTATTTTACTATAATCCGCGATAAAAGGAAATATACGTAATGCTAAATGTAGAGTATTTGCGATTTTGCGACTTTGCGATTTTGTCGTGGAGTCTATCTCCTGACGATGCTTCGGTTACGGGGCGAAACAATTGTTGAGATTGTGGTGGTGAATGTGTGCAGTGCTTGTGTATTGTTGTGTCATCGCTGTCGGGTAGTGCATGAGTTCTTACAAATTCTGCATGTATCAGGTATGAGAACGAATAGTACACTCTACATATAGAATTACATATATTTCCTTTTATCGCGGATTATAGCAAAATAATATTCTCATTACTTTTGAATTGTATTTTTCAAAGTGTATTTGAATTGTATTTTTTTTTCACGACCGGTCGGCTGCCTGACGTCAACTTACCTTAGTCGTACTTTACGACACCGCGGTAAGAAAGAGGGTGGTCTATTCTACTCCATCGGATACCACACGGCAGGTCGAATTACCTTAGTCCCTTCTTACGACACCTCGGTAAGAAAGAGGGTGGACTATTCTACTCCATCGGATACCACACGGCGGGTCGAATTACCTTAGTCCCATCTTTCGACACCTCGGTAAGAAAGAGGGTGGTCTATTCTACTCAACGGTATACCACACGGTGGTTCAACTTATATTAGTCGCCTTTTATGACACCTCGAGTCTCATCCTTGTCTATTCGCTTATTGAATTAAAGGTACTCAAACTAAGTTGGCGCGTAATAGGCCACGGATGCCACTACTTAGATAATAATCTTTACTTTTTGTGAATTCATTCGGTTTGTGTTGCTTTATTATTTTATAGCTGAATCAAATTTTGTTAAAATTAATTCTACACGTTATAAATAAAATTAAACGATCGAAACAATAAAGTCTCATTTGAATTTAAATGGAACGTTTCCGTCTCATTTTATTACAGTTCTATTAAAACAAACGAAGATACCAAATATTACTAATAAGGAATATGAGCAAAAAAAAATGATTTATAACATAAGCTGACCGTAAAAAGTGTTGCATAATTTGGACTATTAAAGCTAGCTTACACAGGTGCGACACAATTAGACTCACAGAATTAAGTGATAAATATTTAAATTACTCTCAATATTTTTATCGTCCCTTAATATTATAATAGTTTACCTGTATCTAACCTCCTTCACTCCTTTGAACTCAATTTTGACCGATTTTGACACACTTTTTTTTTCAAATTTTGCACACTTACCGTTGTCAATACAATAATTTAATAAATTTATCTTATTGAAGAAATATCAATCGAAAAACCGTTAGAAAAACAAGAAAATAAATATAGTTTAAATAAACTATAAATCACGCTTTTAATGCACATTGAACTATTATTGTGTATTAATATTATTGTATTAAAGAGTGTTGTGCTCGATATATACTCGTGTATAAAATGAGATGGCATAAAACATGTTTTTTTTTAGTTCTCATTATTTTTTTATATATATCAGACGCTAGTAATATATTGACAAAACATGGCCTTTACTCAGCAGTGGGATTACTTCATGTGCACTAGTATATGATGTAGAGTTCTCATAATATATCCCGTTTTGAATCTGAAGTATATAAAAATCCCGCATTGTTGTGAAGTGTAGAAATATGTAGTAATAAAAACAGACGGCTATTTTACTTAACTAACCACACTAAAACCGATACATCTGGATAATGTATTCAAGAAAGCTTCTAGTGACTATAAAATTTTAATGACCAAAGAGAATATCATCAAAATCATTCATCAAGATGGAGATACACCGCTTTTACTATTGTAATGGATTAGCACAAAGGCCTGTTGTTTAGCATAACGACAGTACTCTAACCTAATAACGACGCTACATTTCAACGGTAAGAAAGTTGATAGTCAAATAAATCTGTTCCGTTTACTTGTACATTCTAGTTGTAATTAAGCAGCTGTTGTGTTATGTTGATGAATTTGCTTTGAGAAATCATACGGTGTAATAAAACAACAGAGGCATTATCTTCTAAGTACGTAACCGGTATCATTAATATAACTCATACTAATATTATATCTGCCTGTCTGTTGGAAAAGTTAATCCGCAGAGCAGTATTGATGAAGTTTGATACAAATTAAGTATATGGTTACAGGTTGGCATATAGAAAAAATCCACGTTTTACATTCGGGAATAAGAATTTACAGTTTCACCATTACTTACTTTTATAACATTTTATTACTTTTGATATATATTTTTTTATTGGTAAAGAAAGTAAATAAAACTTTATCGTTTTTATTTAAATTATTTTCAAATGCTTATTTATGTTAAATGTTACAATCATTGCCAAACGCGCAACTACTCAAGTTTTTATTTGTAAAGAGATAAAATATTTTTTTGATTTAACACTTTCTTATGTCTTTGTTTATGAAGTTGTTTTGTTTTTCGAAGCTTGAAAGAAAATATATAATTTAATTTCTTATATATCGCTTTAATAACTTTGATAAAGAATCCAACGGTAAACCGGGCCTTAATAAATTGGATTTTTAAGGGCTTTCTTAAGGGTTTACTTTTAAAAGTAATAATAAAATTATTTTGCTATAATCCGCGATGAAGTAAAATAGAAAATATATATAATGCTAAATGTAGAGTGGACAGTCGGTTATCATACCTGATACATGCAGGATTCGTAAAAACACATGCACAAACCTCCACCACCGCTACCACAATACACAAGCACTACATACGTTCACTATCACATACTCAACAATCGTTTCGCCCCGCAACCGAAGCATCATCAGGAGATAGACTCCACGACCAAAATCGCAAGGTTTACTTTTGGTAATCTCCAAAAAGTTGTTCTAAAATTTTGTTTATATTGTTTAAAAATCTATCCGCAACAGTAAACTGCTGTCCGTCGATGTGTGCACTAGCCGTTAAGGCTGTGGCACACCTTGGGAGGTGAACAATCGGCCTCGGCCGCCAAGTCAACTGTTTCCAATCATATCCCACGTACATCCGCAATCCGTTGACATAATCGTGTTTTACCCGTTTCTATACCGAAATAGCTGTGATATCTAGAATTTTTGACTGTCAGATTTTAGTAGATTTTAATTACCATATTATGTATCTTCAATATTTAAATGAGTTAATCTTGCATATATCATGTATATATATTTTTTTGAATTTTGGAAACGACGATTCGACAACGATTTTCATGAAATTTAGCATGTAAAGAGTTTGGGGGCAAAACTTTCATAGCCAATACGCTGGACCGATATTCATAAAATTTAATTACTCCAAATTTAACGCGTGCGGGCCACGGGCAGTAACGAATAAATCAAAAATGCTGGATCGATTTTAATCATTTTTTTCACCGAGTGACATATATTTTAAACCCGTCCGAAGCAGGGGCAGGCCGCTAGTATGCATTAGTATATTATATAGTATAGTATGTATAGTGTATTAGTAGTATATTATACAAAATAAAAATCCAGTTCGTTTCCTTTACGAACAATAAAAGACATACGTTTTTCCTTGAATTGTTTGGTTCTACGGATCGCCTCTAGGGATGTCAAAAAATAATCGATTTTTGTATTAATCGATTATTTTTTAAATAATCAAAGCTAACGGGCCAGTCAATTTATACGTATCAAAAGTCACATCAAATCTATGAAAATTACATAAATCAGAAAAGTTTACTAGTAATATTTTGTTTGATTTTCAAGGATACCAACGAGCTCTTATTGCCTCAGAAACCTGAGACCTCTTAACAGAGTGTTTATATTACACCTTGAAACAGCTCGTTAGGTTTACATTCAAATTATATACTAATGAGGATATCAGGATATAAAGATGTACCATTCATAACTGCGCCGCTATAAATATACCACTTTATGAATATTTACAACTAAGTAAAATGCAAAATACCACATATTATGCATAATCATATATGTATGTTGGTTTTGTTAGAACTATTACAGTAGATATTGATTTTTAAACTCAAAATTCTACAAAAGTAATAATAAAATTATTTTGCTATAATCTACGATGGATGTATGACTAGGGGGAGGCCGAAAAAAAGGATGCATGGATTGCGTAAAAAATGATATGCATGTTAAGGGAGTGGCACCAGAGTTGACGAATGATAGAGGAGAATGGAAGAAGAAGACATATTGTGCCGACCCCACTTAGAGTGGGATCAGGGTAAGAGATAATAATGATGATGATGCTATAATCCGCGATAAAGTAAATAGAAAATATATATAACGCTAAATGTAGAGTGGACAATCCGTTTTAATACCTGATACATGCAGAATTCGTAAAAACACATGCACAAATCTCCACCACTGCCACCACAATACACAAGCAATACCACGTCAAAATGGCAAAGACTTTGTGAATGCTTCGGTTGCGGGGCGAAACGATTGTTGAGTTTGTGATAGTGAACGAGTGTAGTGCGGTTTATTGAGTAACATTATCCATTCATTATATACAGGGCGTGCATATAATCCTATACGGAAACGGCTCCGACGATTTTCATAAAATTTAGTATGCAGGCGGTTTCGGAGGTGTTAAATCGATCTAGGTAGGTTTTATTTTTAGAAAACGTCGTTTTATCTGTATTTTCGGGCAATGAGAGACTGCTACAATATCATTAGAATACAAAGGTAAATTTGGCCATCATATATAAGATTACAATAGCTCAGTTAACATCAAACGTGATATACGTTTTCCACGTGGATTATAGCGAAATAATATCATAATTACGGTTGTAGTGTGTGCTATGTAGTTGTGTGTGCATATAGATGTGATTTTTTCCGGATTTTGAGTGGATCTCTGTGCTGGGGATTTTGTTCCACTGAAGAGAAACGCCGAACGTGTGGCCAAACTCGTTACAGGCCAGGGGTAACGGCTTCTTATATTTGATACATCCACTGCCGCCCCGCCTGTACTCTTGAAATGGGGGTAGCCATTTATCGCTGATAGGAGCTGTGATTTTTTATTTAAACCTCAAACATAATCGGGGCCTGTATCTGTCTATTTGCCATTCATACCAGTTCTTACTTTTATACATTCTTTTAATTGGAGTTGTGTTTTTTTATACAGGAAAAAACCCCTTATGGGTACCACCGTCCGAAGGGGACAAGCGGTGGTTATGTCGGACTCGCACCGACTTAAAACAACCTGTGTAGTACGCCACGCTGATTATATAGACAGGGTATTGTTGGACACATTACCCCCATCCCCGCCGACAGCCGCTCTGATCCCAGAGATACCTCCTCCGGGAAGGAACCTCTAAAAAGGGAAGTCCCCCTCCGCTAACCGTTGCATCGGGAGCACGAGATGCAACGACCGCCTCGGGGTAGGTCCCCAAGGCGGTCGTTGCATCTCGGTAAGGCGTCCGATATACCCGGAACTGTGATTTAGAGTAATGTAAGGTAATGTTAACAGGTGATATAAAATGTTTCCTCTTTGTTCCCAGTGATGCATAGTGAGTGAACCATGGGTCAGACGGACGAGAGAACGCGCAACTCGCGTCGTTCACCCGACTTGCCACCGCTGCCACCTCCTATACAGCCTTGCAGCGGCTTCCTCGGAAACGTAAGTACTAAAGTATCCTATTAATATTATAAATGTGAAAGTTTGTGAGTTGTTACTCTTTCACGGCAAATCCGCCGAACCAATATCGATGAAATATGGCAAATTATTATTATTGGTAACATAGAAATCCTGTTAATTCTCCAGCAATAGGAACACATTAACAGCGCCATCTATTATCAAACTATCACGCGAACGAAGTTGCTGTTAACAGCTAGCGTTTTAATTTAGTTTAGCGTCTAAGAAAGCTATAGCTAAAGAGGAAAGCATTAATAAGCTGTGAAAGCCCAGCTGTAACACCGTGTGACTCTTTCGAAGGATCATCGGTTCAAACCACGGTTAGGCCAATGAGTTTTTCTGTTAAAACTTATATGTGTAATTGATAATTGCAATTTATCACGCGCTTTTCGATGAAGGAAAACATAATGAAGGGAATCTGCATATGTCTAGAGAATTCTGGGGATATGTGTAACATACCAATCCGCTTTTGGAGCAGCGTGGTAAATCGTAGCTCCAATCCTTCCAAAAAGGAGAGAGGAGGCCTACTCTCAGCAGTGGGATAATAGCCGGACGATAACTTAACATTTTTTTAAGGAAGAAAGCGTTAGTTGATCTGTTGAGTATAACGACTTCCCACGCTCGATATAGTTAAAATTTTGTCTATCACAAGCATATAGATTTCATTCTATCGTGTCCACATGTTTTTCACTGTACACGCCTTATGTGTGTTCTATGATATGTAATCGAAATACGATACGGGCGTGTTGATGAAAGCTTTTGTTGGTTTGGTTCGGTAAATATTGATTTTGCTAGTGACATGGGCTTATGGAATCATTTTATGGTTCTCAAGATTGTGTCTAATTGTACCATAAATTATCTATAACAATTTAAGCATACTATATCGAATTACGGTAAGTTGTGGGCGTTGAATAGTTATTTTAGATTGATAATGGTGGAAGAGCAATATGTTAAAATTTTAATAGTTTTTTAGATATTATATTCTTTATACTTATGATCTTTATAATCTTATATGCCGTGTAGTAACTGACTGAGTAGAATAGACCACCCTCATTTCTTACCGAGGTGTCGTTAAAGGCGACTAAGGTAAGTGGACCTGCCGTGTGGTATCAGGCTGAGTAGAATAGACCACCATCATTTTTTACCGAGGTGTTGTAAAAGGCGACCAAGATAAGTTGACCCACCGTGTGGCATCTGGTTGAGTAGATTAGACCACCCTCTTTCTCTTATCGTGGTGTCGTAACATACGACTAAGGTAAGTTGACGTTATACAGGCGGCTGGTCGTAAAATAAGTAGCCAACATATTACAACATGTATATAACATTTGACAACATGTTTATAACATTTGACAACATGTTTATAACATTTGACAACATGTTTATAACATTTGACAACATATTTGTTTGTTGTGTGTTTATAACATGTTGTACCGACTCCACTTAGAGTGGGATAAGGGCAGGAGAATAATGAAGTTTTTACTTCAATAATATGATTACGGATGTTTTAAAGTGCCTCAGAGTCTGGTGGCGGCATAGGCACCATCCATCAACTTACTGAGCGGTTGAAAGCGACAAGATTCGCCCCGATTTGATTTACACCTCACTTTCGACGCGGTACCGTTAACGCTTTTAAACTGGCTGTCGATAAGAAAGCCGGCAAAGAAAGACAGATGGTCTGTAACAAGCCTAATTATTGGAGTTCCTTATTAAGATATTGCCATTTTAGGTGATACTTTTGAGCCTGAATGATTATTTCCTACCTATACTGAAAAGATTATTTAGCGGTTTTATATTTACTTAGTTTAATATCTATACTATATAAGTATATATTCACCAGTTGTCTGTCTACCATAACACAAGTATTAAGTTACTTACTTTGGGGACGGACGACCGTGTGTAAGTGTCCCATATATTTATTTATTTATACTAATATATAAAGCTGAATGGTTTGTTTGTTTGTTTGTTTGTTTGTTTGTTTGTTTGTTTGAACGCGCTAATCTCAGGAACCGATTTGTATAAATCTTTAAATGCGACATAGTCCATTTATTGAGGAAGGCCTATATAGTTCTCATTAACAGGCGACAACGTCTTGATATTATTTATGTTTTACTATAATAAAAATATACGAATATAAACGAATTCAAAAACTTGTTTTTATTATATCGAAATAATTTTATATAAATTTATAATTCAAAATTATCTTATTTAAAAACAAATGTTTGTCAGTATGTCCTTTAATCGAAACGGACCGATTTAAATGAAGTTTTCAGATAGTCCTGTGACCCAGCGGATGATCATGTAAAATTTAGTAAAAAAAAATAAAATTAATGACAATTGATATTTTTAACAATCTCTCCAAAGAAATTCACCTAATAATAGATTAAAAAATAGTAGATTTGTTTTAATAATCTGATATCCAGATAATATCTGTGAACTGGCTGTAAATTGATGTTAATTTAAATAGGCGTTTCATTTCCGTCAATTTAAAATTACCCGTAAACGCGGAACCCGCATAGGTTGTTGGATTTAAATGCTTTACCGAATACGAGAATGGTCGGTTGCCAGTAAAACCGGCGTGTGAAGTAGGTCGCGCCCTCACCGTATCGGATTGGCCCAGTTATACGAATTGGGCATTATCGATGCAAATGGGCCCAAACGCGGCGACTTTAACTTATTGTAACGCACGTAAAATTTTGAGGCCACGGTAACCTATTTTAGGGATGAAACGGAGTAGAAAAATCGATTAACAAATAATAGATTTTTTCCCTTTAAAATAAATCGATTAATAAATAATCGACTTTGCCAATAATTGAAAAGTTGCCTTTTTTAACATTTATAATTAATTACAATAAAGACTAAAGTGGACAACTACCAAGAAATAATAGTTGCGCTGTTTGTGAGATTCGATTAAAATGTGTAGTTTGGCTATATTGGTTTCATGCAACACTTCATATCTAATCACAAAAAAAACAAGAAAAAGAATTAGAGCCCCAACAATTTTTTCTTTATTTTTTGGAGTTTCTTTTTTTATTTTGTAAAAAATTAACTCAGGTACTATTTAGATTAAATGAGTTAATCTTGTATATAAATATTTTTCTCAATTTTGGAAACGGCTCCAACGATTTTCATGATATTCAGCATGTAGATAGTATTGGGAGAAAAATAGATCTAGCTCTAGGTTTTATTAAGTTTTTATCCTTGGTTTTGGGCATTAAAAAATACTAAAATTTACATTGAATATATAAAACACTATTTTTGCCGTAAATTGTCAAGTCAGCGTAGCTTATCCGGGGAACGGGTGATCGCGAGAAATAAAAATACCTAGGATCGAATCCCATCTATCCAATTCTTTTTTTCTTATTATTCCATCTTATATAATTCTATTTTTTTATTTTTTTTCTTTTTTTTTTGTTTATTTTGTAAAATATAACCGAGCAAGGTATTAATAATTTTATTATATTAAAACAGTATTATACTAATTCTCCGTACACGTCATGTTGCCTGTTAGTACCGTACAATCTGATTCCGTAACGATTTGCCAAGCCCGCTCTCGTGGGGTATCACAAATCGTAACAATTTATGCTGTGGGAAGACGGCGCCGGGGGCCAAAGCAGATTACGCGAAGCGCAATCTTCTTACGTCCATAAATTGCCCTTATTACCTATCTCGGACATGGCCTCTATTCATACTAAACGTGCAAAGAACTTCATAGTACATAGAATTCCATAGTACCAACGTTATGATAGAATTATATTGCTACAATCCGCGTTTGTTTAGAAAATCTATGTAATGCTAAGTGTAGTGTGTGACAAAACTGAAAAGTGAAAAGTGAAGTGTGACAAAACTTGATAGAATACGCAATGAGTATATTAGGGGAAATCTGAAAGTTGCGTCCTTTACAGAAAAGATGAGAAGTGCGAGACTAAGTTGGTATGGTTATGTAATGAGGAGGGATAAAAATCGTGTGACCAAAAGAGTTTTAAATATGAATGTGAATGGACGTATGGCTAGGGGGAGGCCGAAAGAAAGATGGATTGTGCGAAAAATAATATGCATGTTAAAGGTGTGGCACCCGAGTTGACGAATCATAGAGAAAAATGGAAGAAGAAGACATGTTTTCCGACCACACTTAGAGTGGGATTAGGGCAAGAGGATGATGGTACGTGTTTTTACGAATTCTACATCTGTATCAGGTATCTTCTGTATCAGGTATGAAAGCGGATTGTCCACTCTACATTTAGAATTATATATATTTTCTATTTTACTTCATCGCGGATTATAGCCAAATCTTTTTATATTATGGTTACCCGCAAGGTAAAGCCTAATTCTATAAATTATGTAGGAGAAAAAAAGCCTTTTCACTAACAATAGCATACTAACCAGCTTTTATATTTAAAATACTTGTACTTATGACACATATACTTTTATCTCTCTAAGATATGAACGAGCGATAAAACTTTTAGTGTCGATAAAGCTTGACCATTCTTGCTTGATGGTAAAGTAAACGTATGTTTACAAGAGGCCTGAATGTTCTTGGTTGTAAAGGAATAATGGAGCAGTATTCCTGTTATATTTAAAGACAATGCGGGCCACGTCACGTCTGACCTTAGTACGTCCGAGATAATGCTTATGTAAGTTCGTCATCAATTTGTGTTTCTCTTAGATAGTCCTAACATTGATGATGACCTTTATTATGTCGCAGTGTAAAAAAGGGCAGTTACAAGTAAATAAGGTACACTTAGCTGAAAAAAAGGCAACTTTTAAGAAAGGAAAATATTTATTTTAGAACTGTATAATAAATAGACACATACGATACTTATGAGAATTCAATACAGGAATACCATAATTACTAAATCTAAATTTTATATGACTTTGGAAAAGGTTAAAAAGGAGCCAAGTGCCATGAGCTACTGACACAAGACACTGATTTTCAGCTGCAGCCGAGCGAGTAATATAACTAGATAATAATAATATAATAATAATAAAATAATAATATAACACATGATATATATATCAAATTAAAAACATACTAGTTACATAACAACAAAAAAAATAGTGTTTTGATTATCTAAATCGAAACATTGCAAATGTTATGTTTATTAAACATCTGGAATATTTTGAATAGAAAATACATTTAATATCCATACTATTGTTATAAACGCCAAAGTCTGTCTGTTATTTAAATTTTTACGGCTAACCCGCTTTTATTAATTAAAAATAATGAAAATTAATGATTTAATTATAGTTTAAAGTTACTTAACATATAGGTTTAAAATTTCCCGTTTTTTCTTCGGGAACAGTAAAAAAACATATTGCATTATTAGGGGTAACAAATAAAGTCGCTGGTACCTCTAGTACTAAATAAATCATCATCATTCTCCTTCCCTTATCCCACTCTATGCGGAGCCAGAACAACATGTTGTAATATGATTTTGCTAGGTATTTTACCGGCCGCCTGCATGATGTCAACTTACCTTAGTCGCCTCGTCTAAAAATGTGGGTGGCTTATTCTACTAAGTGAGATACCACATGGCGGGTCTTCTTACCTTAGTCGCCTTTTCCGACACTGCGTTTGGAAATGTGGGTGATCTATTCTTCTCAGCCGGATACCACACGGTAGGTCAACTTACCATAGTCTCCTCTTACGACATCTCGTTAAGAAATGAGGGTGGTCTATTCTACTCAGCCGGATACCACACGGTGGATCAACTTACCTTAGTCGCCTTTTACGAAATCTCGTTAAGAATTGAGAGTGGTCTATTATACTCAGTTGGATACAACACGGCAGGTCAACTTTCCTTAGTCGCCTTTTGCGACTCTTCGGTAAGAAATGAGGGTAGTCTATTCTACTCAGCGGGATACCACACGGCGGGTCAACTTACCTTAGTCGCCTTCTACGACTTTTACACCTTCTACGGTAAGAAATATCTCATTCACTTCGTAGGTTAGCTGGCAGAGGTCTCTGTCATAGGGATAAGTTTATTTATTTATTTATTTATTTATTTATTTGGATCACCAACATAAGAAACAGTAACAATATTTATAATAAACATTTCCCGTGACTTAAATCTAACTGTTCTCACATTTATAGGTAACCACAGCATGCTATGTGTTACATAGTTGACCTCTGTACACTTTTTTTACCAATACCTAATGTTTTTTCCAACTTTTTTTTATGGTACATAAATAAATAAATGAGGATGGTCTATGCTATTTAGCCACTATACCGAATATGCGAAAAATATGCGAATACCACACTGCAGTACTAAATAAATCGAATTAATCATTTTTGTCCACCTCAATACTACAGCATGGCGACCCTACACTTATTTACCTTTTATTTTATAGAAAACGGCCAATTCCAGCCTCGACAGGATGCATTCACGAGGTACGCGCAATATGACCAGTCTTGTACTTTTTGCGTAACAAATACGGACGTGTTAATAACGATTTTCCTAGAAATTTCATATTTTAACGGTGGGAACCTGTTTCAGTTCAATTACAAGTAATATGTAATACTTTTTGCAACATCCTTACCGATTGTATATCTATCTAGTAATATTAGCTGTGACCATTTTATTAACTACTAGTGGCCCGCTCCGGCTTCGCACGGGTATAAAGCATATAGCCTATGTCACTCAGTGATAATCACAGTATTTCGCTACTCCATATTGAATTTTATTATACTTATAAACCTTCCTCTTCAATCACTCTATATACTTAAAAAAACCGCATCAAAATCTTTTGCGTAGTTTAAAAGATTTAAGCAAACATAGAGATATAAGGACAGACAGAGAAAGTGACTTTGTTTTATACTATGTAGTAGCGTTTATAGCTTCTACTATTTTGATAATTGTCATATTTTTACCATACTTATCCAAAGACTAAATTACGTTTAGTTGTCATTTATGTTTTGTTTTTCCATGTCAGAGTCGTTTCTGCTATACCACGTTTTATAGTGACTTGACGGGATAAAATAAATACGGTCGAACGGGATAAAAAGTATCCTATATCCGTCTCCTGGTTCTAAGCAACCTCTCCACCAATTTTCAGCCGAATTTGTTCATCTGTTCTTGAGTTATAAATAGTGTAACTAAGACCAACTTTCTTATATATATATAGATTAGTAAACAGGATTACGATTCACAATTACATTACACATAAATTACGCTAATAAGCCTCAATTATGAGCAAACAGAAAAATATTTAGTTAGCTGTCAACTTACTTTAGTCGTATTTTACGACACCTCGGTAAGAAAGAGGGTGGGCTATTCTACTCAACCAGATATCACACGGTGGTTTAACTTTCCTTAGCTGCCTTTTACGACCCAGTAAGAAATGAGGGTGGTCTATTTTACTCAACCGGATATCACATGATGTGCCAACCTACCTTACCCGCCTTTTACGACACCTCAGTAAGAAATGAGGGTGGTCTATTCGACGTGTAAATTATATATTATTGCGCTGAATGTTAATTTTACAGTTATCATCATCTTCCTGCCCTTATCTCACTCTAAGTGGGGTCGGCACAACATGTTATAAACATGCTGCCACATGATTTGGCTGCGTTTTTACGACCGGCCGCCTGCCTGACGTCAACTCACCTCTGTCGTATTTTACGACACCTCGGTAAGAAAGAGGGTGGTCTATTCTACTAAACCGGATACCACACGGTGGTTCAACTTACCTTAGCTGCCTTTTACGACACAGTGGGCTATCACGACTCTATGAATATGGTATTCGGATGTAATTCAATCCATCCTTTGTTCAAATTTATTGCAACATTCACTTCATGATCGTTAGAAACCGAGAGGATAGTTCGGTCACGACGGAACCCAGTCTGTCATTAATTGTAATCCAATTAAATTGGAAATCTCAATTGATCACATGCAGTTGCAATTCTATAGATTGTAACGGTCGTTTCCAATTCTCCAATTAGAGGAATTAGACCATTTAAGCTTACTTTATTGCAACCTTTCAGTTAAGTTATGAAGATGCTAAGTCCGCGTCGAATCACTGAGCTGATTCTATGTGCTAAAAAAGAGCCTAGCCCCCTGTCACTTGAAAAAAAAATAGCTGATAATTATTAGTACCTGGGTGGTAATTTCTAAAATGATGTAAATAATTAAAATTAAAAAAAAATTGAAAAGAAAAAGGTAAAAATAATAGGGCAGGTGGGGCTTGATCCTAGGTATTTTCACCTATTTAGACCGCCCGTTCCCCAAATGAACTTCCATGACTTTACATTTGACAGCTAAAAATTATGATTGTATTCAACGTAAATTCCAAAAAAAAATTTAGAGCCCGAAAACAGTGATAAAACGACATTTTTTTTACATTAAACTTATCTAGATCGATTTTCTCCCTTAAAACCCCCTACATGCTGAATTTCAGTAAAATCGTTGGAGCCGTTTCCGCGATTTTGTATGTATATTTATATATCACTACATAGTATAAAACAAAGTCACATTCTTTGTTTGTCCATATATCCCTATGTATGCTTAAACCTTTAAAACTACGCAACAGATTTTGATGTGGTTTTTTTAATAGATAGAGTGATTAAAGAGGAAGGTTCGTATGTATAATAACATTCAATACCGAGTAGAGAAATACTGTAATTTTTTAAGGTTTCTAATGTGATGTCGTAAATAATTACATTTTTTTCCGCTTACATTGCAAACGCAGGATAAACTCTACGAGATTTATCAAAATGATGTACTAAGTATTTGTACACCTTGAAAAGGTCTACAGAAAAGTCCGCGATGGTATATGTCTATCTCTTATGGATAACCCACAATAGCATTTTTTGTCATTTACTTTTTACGAAAATTAATGCCTTATGTTCAAAGCAATTTTATACAATACTGCATTAATCCTTATCCAATTTAGTACCTTTGTTGTTGATTTAATATAGATCAATATGGCCGTTTACAGCATGTAATTTAAGTGAACATTTTCGGAGATATTACAGATTTAAAATGTCGTGAGGACGCCGCGCTTCGCCCTATAGCACTTCGAATTTAGCAGCTATATGTCGCTCTTTCAAGAGTTTGTTTATAGACAAGAAAGCAGTGAATATTGAATATAAAGACATTCTGTAATTAATTGTAAAAATAAAATTTATAGGGAAAATATAGATATAGCAATTTAGATATAGCAAGAAATCTTCTTAGTATAGGGAGAGGAGAATTGTTTTTCTCCAAATTTAACGCTTGCGGGCCACGGGCAGTAATGAATAAATCAAAACTACTGGATCGATTTTAATAAAAAAATTTTCACTGAATGACATGGGCTATATATTTTATACCCGGGCGAAGCAGGGGCAGGCCGCTAGTAAACAAAATTATCTCATTTAAATATAAATATTAAAGATAGGTTTAAATTTTTTTGTGCTGACTCTACAAGAGAGACGCTAATTGGCGTTTAGCATAGTCGTCCCATCTCGTATTCAATAATTATCCCGTATCAGATCTATCTGGCCTGGTCTGAGTTTACTGTTAGCTGGCGCGTGTGGTCCCAGATAGCATTGTTTATTCTGTTATCATACCATAAACTTTGTTGCGTTTATAGACAACGTCTATTGGATCTCACTTGATATTTATTATCTATACAAGTATTATAAGGAGGAAAACTTTGTATGTATGTTCTCATAATTTGAGCTGTCAAAGGCAAAGCTGTGACAGCCTTATGGTAACGCGCGGAACAAAAAGGCTCGAAACCTAGGTTCGATTTCCACACCCGGTACTTTTTTTTCTTTTTTCTATTTTAGAAAGAAAGAAAGAATATATTTATTCGAAATAATGGATCACTTACAGGCTAACAATCTCAAAACTATACTAAACATGCCTTAACTAATAACGAAATAACTATTTTAATTACTAACTATATTTTATTTAATATTTTGAAAAATTACCGATCAAAGCTCGGTCACCCAGGTGCTTATTATTAAATGAATATTATCATTTTTATAAAATAACTAGCAATGTCACGTGGTTTTACTCGAAATGCATAGTTTATAAGTGTACAAATTATGCAATACTAGTATTATAATTACAAAAGTGTTTGTGTTTATTTTTTATTCACTTCCGAACGGGACATTGGTGTAATTTTTAGTTGACACATTGAAACAGACTATTTTTTAGCTCTGCATTTAAGTTCATGGAGAAGTAGTCATCGTCCTCCTGCCCTTATCCCACTCTAAGTGGGGTCGGCAAAACATGTTATAAACATGTTTTGCATGATGTCACATGCGTTTTTACGACCGGCCGCCTGCCTGACGCCAACTTACCTTAGTCGTATTTTACGACACCTCGGTAAGATAGAGGGTGGTCTATTCTACTAAACCGGATACCACACGGTGGGTCATCTAACCTTAGTCGCCTTTTACGACACCTCGGTAAGAAATGAGGGTGGTCTATTCTTCTCAGCCGGATACCACACGGCGGGTCAACTTTAGTCGCCTTTTACGACACCTCGGTAGGAAATGAGGGTGGTACTATTCTATTCAGCCGGATACCACACGGCGTATTAAATGAATATTATCATTTTTATAAAATAACTAGCAGTGTCACGTGGTTTTACCCGCGATGCATAGTGTATAAATATACAAGTAATGCAATACTAGTATTATAATTACAAAAGTGTATGTGTTTATTTTTTATTCACTTCCGAACGCGACATTGATGTAATTTTTAGTTGACACATTGAAATAGACTATTTTTTATCTCTGCATTGAAGTTCATGGAGAAGTAGTCATCGTCCTCCTGCCCTTATCCCGCTCTAAGTGGGGTCGGCAAAACATGTTATAAACATGTTTGCATGATGTCACATGATTTGGCTGCGTTTTTACGACCGGCCGCCTGCCTGACGCCAACTTACCTTAGTCGTATTTTACGACACCTCGGTAAGATAGAGGGTGGTCTATTCTACTCAGCCGGATACCACACGGTGGGTCAACTTACCTTTGTCGCATTTTACGACACCTCGGTAAGAAATGAGGGTGGTGTATTCTACTCAGCCGGATACCACACGGCGGGTCGACTTACCTTAGTCGCCTTTTACGACATCTCGGTAGGAAATGTGGGTGGTACTGTTCTATTCAGCCGGATACCACACGGCGTATTAAATGAATATTATCATTTTTATAAAATAACGAGTAGTGTCACGTGGTTTTACCCGCGATGCATAGTGTATAAATATACAAGTAATGCAATACTAGTATTATAATTACAAAAGTGTTTGTGTTTATTTTTTATTAACTTCCGAACGCGACATTGGTGTAATTTTTACTTAACACATTGAAACATAGACTATTTTTTATGCGCATTTAAGTTCACGGAGAAGCAGTAATATCCGAAAATAGTATCATAATATACCACAGGTCTCCTCAAGATGATTATACGTTGCATCAAGTATTTAATTAATTCATATTCAACCCTTTAGTCATACAAATTGCATGGCAAAGTAAAGCCAGACAGACATTTCCTTTTACGGCGCTGAATATAAATTAATAGGACGACGTGACGTTGTGATTCATAATATATACCTTTTGTGGGATATTTATTAAATGGTGATAGCCAAATGGTAATATTGGTTAAACGAAGGGTTCTTGTCATGGTACAAAATAAATAAATGTATGTGACACTAACACACACGGTCATCCGTTCCCAAAGTAACATAATACCTGTGCTATATTGACTGACCCGTTGGCGCAGTGAGCAGTGACCCTGCCTTCACCTCCGCGGGTCACGGGTTCGATTACCGCCGAGGGCCAAAATTTTCTATAAATTAATTTGTTGGCGTTCGAGTCTCGGTGTATATTTGTATTTAAGTATGTACTTAAAAAATATATAAGTATATATTCACCAGTTTTCTGTCCACCATAACACAAGTATTAATTTACTTTGGGGATGGACGACCGTGTGTGTAAGTGTCTCATATATTTATTTATTTATTTATTTTATTTATATGACAGATAACTGGTAAAAGTAGCGGCCTGTTACTATCCAACTGCTGAGAATAAGCCTCTTTTTTTTGGAGAGAAGGATTGGAGAAAGCCCTACCACGCTGCTCCAATACGAATTGTAAGGTTACACATATCTCCAGATTTCTATAGACATATGCAGGTTTCCTCACTATGTCTTCCTTTACCGTAAAGCGTGTGATAAATTGCAACTGTCAATTAGACACATAAGTTTCAACAGAAAACTCATTGGTGTCTGCCGGGGTTTGAACCCGTGATCTTCTCGAAAGAGTCGTACGGTGTTACGGCTGGGCTGTCACAGCTTGGCACACAGCAGGCTAACTGGTACATACATACATATATATTTTTAAATAAGTAAAGCCCGGACCAGAAAAACCAATAAATTGTTGACAGTGTTGGCCCTAGGCGGTAATCGAACTCAAGACCCAAATCAAATAAACATAATCTTTATTAAAATAAGCTCTTTCAAGCAATTTTGAATCGTACTAAGCTACATCGTAGGAAAATCTTTCCGAACCAGCAGTAGAGTTGACGATTCAAAAGCACTTGATAACAAGTTTTGAGTGAAGAATATTTTGAAATTCGTACTAATATATAAAGCTGAAGAGTTTGTTTGCTTGTTTGATTGAACGCTAATCTCAGGAACTACTGAACCGATTTGAAAAATTCTTTCAGTGTGAGATAGCCCATTTATCGAGTAAGGCTATAAATTATATAAGATGACTCTAAGATGAATAGAAGAAGAGCAGCAATAAAAAATAGTACGAAAACGGCAAAATTGAAAGCTTTTCTTGCGTACGCTAAGTAAACGGTGATAATTATTAAAAAACCATGATTACAAATTGTTCGCCTCTAAAAGTTCTAAATAAAAGTCCGCGACAGCATATATCTAGCTTTTAAGGTTAACCCACTTAACCCATTTTATGGTTATCAAAATATTATGTCACGGTTCTAATCTTTCCACGCGGGCAGAGCCGCTGGCGATTGGTAGTTGAAAAGATACAAGGTAGATAAAAAACCGATGTAAGAAAGTAAAGTAAATGAAGTATGTAAATAAAAAACCGTTTTATTTGAAAATGTTTTGAGATGAATGCATCCTTCATTTTGATATGACATGTAAGCAAAAACTCATTCCAGATGATATATTAGTACCTTATTCGCATACAAACGATTCATAGCGAATAAGGGAAAGTGCAAATATCCCCAGATCACTTTTGTGTAAGCACAATACACATAAAGTAATTTGACGATATGATTTATGGATGGGTATGGAAAATGTTAAATTGAGTATAAATATTCTGATGGTATATTTTTATAGCTTTAAGTATAAGAATTATAATATACAATTTAGAAAATCTAGTTTATAATTTGTATAGCATTTGTGCAAAGAATTATAGTGGGAAGAATGGCGGAAGGGACAGCTAAAATTAGGTAAACATAAAGAGCGTCCCAAATTTTAAAATAGCAATAGTTTACACATTTTTGTTGAAAGTATTTGTCAACCTCGTTCCTGATTCACGTTTTACTGTTAAATAAATAAATATAATTACAGTATAATTAAACACACAGCGTTCCGTCTCCAATATAACTTAATACTTAGTGACACATAGCTGATAAATATCTACATTATATTCACAAATATAAATCAAATTTCCTAATTTCTTTTCCCAAACTTCTTTGCTCGTTTAGTGTCCACACTAAAACTCTTAAAATTAACAATGTTTATGCATTGCCTCAATAATATTTCACGTTCGATATATTGGTTTTAAAAATCGGAAGCGTGTCAAGTTGTGACCGAATAGCACACTTCGGTACATGAAAACACTATTGGCAACTGTTATGAGATATTGATGAATGCAAATTGGCTTGATTTTTATTGAAAAATTTAGTTTTATTTATCTTAATTGAGTGAATAAAATAATCTAAAACCTCTAAAAATCAACCTCAACACACAAATATATTATTCAGTAAACAAACTTGTGTGTAAACAAACAACAAATTGTGAATATAAACATTTTTGTAATTTAAACCATCGTGATTAGTATTCATAGTTAGTTTAGCAAAGCCGGTTCTATTCCACGTCTTATTCTATCGGGTTAGCCCAACTTCTTTTAAGTTCATTCATCGCCCTAATTCATGAGCTCTATATACGGCATTATCGCGGCGGGAACTGCGTACAGCAGCTTATTGGGTCTCGTCGAGTCGAAACTAGTAGTGAGTGCAGAAGATTGTTATACCTAAATTATAATCTAAACAAATCCCAAACCACATCTTTTTATCATATATTTTCCTACAGACGCAAAATTATATTGAAATCAGTCCAGTGATTCAAGGAAATCAAGAGTTCAATCATGACACAGACAGAAGAAAATTTATAAAAATATTACACGCTTTGGGCTGTCATGAATAAAAAAAGCGTATTACATAATTTTCCTCATCGCCAGTTTCAATTTTGCTTTTAATACAGCTTCGCAAATCATATCAATACCACGGAGCACTTTCGTTGGATCACAATGGTTTGGGCATCACGTTATTTGTACCCTGGACTTTCACTGCCATTCAACTGGCCACTATTACAAAACACAAAACACGTTTTGGCATAACAACGAAAATGCTTAATGGACTTTAAAATAGACTGACTATACATCATGTTTTCTTCGGATATTATTCGACTAATGACTGTGAATATTGAGGTTACGTGATTGATGTGACTTTTGCCTTAATATCCCAGTTTTTTGTGAAAAAAACTAGTATGTTAAAATATATCGAAAATAACGAACAGATTTCATTAATTTATTGGATTCAATTAAATTTATTTTTACAATAAAACAAGTTAATTGAAATTAAAATTTATTTAATTTTTTTTAACGCTAGCAATATTTGTGATCGAATAATTTTAAAAGTAATTGCCCAACTCTTAACTTAAGGTTTCTGTTTTTGTTAACATTACCATCTGATGAGATTTCGTCTTAACATTTATATTACCTAAAATAGCGGGTTTAAACCACCCCGACCCATGATTCCGACCCATAAGTTTATTAAAAGTATGTGCCTAATTGATATTTACAATTTATTAAACTCTTTTGGGTGAAGGGAAACATCCTAAGGATACCTGCGTTTCCGGAGAAATCCTGCGATAGATTTTACTAGTCCGCATTGTAGCAGCGTGATGAATTTATACTCCAAGGAGGCCTACGCCCAGCTGTGGGAAAAAAATATAAATATACAGCCCAATTAAAAAATATAGGAATAGAATACAAGCATAAATTATCAATTTCAACAATATAACACTTAAAATAATACAATGTGATTTTTACTTATATTGATGAAATATAAAAGAGATGATAGGAATGTGGTTCATTTGAATGTAACTTGGGCAACCTACTTGTAAATATCAATTTTTCATTACGATAGAAGCAGCGAAAGTACGTCGCTTTACCAACCGTATATTTAATTTAAAATACCATTTCGATCTTTTCACATTTCACAAATGAGTAGCTGCGGGTTAAAAGCAACGATTTGTCACAGATGTGATGGTTTAACGTCTTTTGTATTTATGAATGTTAAAAGCAAATATATAGAAGCCATTAGCGAACCGATTTCCGGTATCACACCTATTTCTGATACGAATATAATAGTTACAATATGTTATCATAAGTGTTTTCTCTAATTTTTAACTACTTTATTTACGGAGAAAATATACAAATTATATCTTTCTATTACGCCGTGTGGTATCCGGCTGAATAGAATAGTACCACCCTCATTTTCTTACCGAGGTGTCGTAAAAGGCGACTAAGGTAAGTCGACCCGCCGTGTGGTATCCGGCTGAGTAGAATGGACCACCCTCATTTCTTACCGAGGTGTCGTAAAATGCGACTAAGGTAAGTTGACCCACCGTGTGGTATCCGGTTGAGTAAAATAGACCACCCTCTTTCTTACCGAGGAGTCGTAAAATACGACTAAGGTATGTTGACGTCAGGCAGGCGGCCGGTCGTAAAATACGTAGCCAAATCATATGACAACATGTTTGTAGCATGTTGTGCCGACCCCACTTAGAGTGGGATAAGGGCTGGATGATGATGATATCTATCTTTCTATTATATAAATTATAATATGTATGTTAAATTACTTTACTAGTACTATACAAATCATGCCCACGTAGAACGGTCCTAAAAATGCTGGCACAGTTTCCGCGTTGAATCGTTAAGCTAATTCTTTATGCTAAAAAGTAGCAACCCTTCCTGTCACTTGAAGAGGGAATTAGTCAAGGTTTTGAATTTATACTGCGTCCATCATATTATCAGTCTTTTGACAGCTCACGCTCATTAAGTTTTGTATTGCTTACGTACAAATATCATACAAATAATATTTGTACTTTATGGATGGGTACCGCCCACTTAGTGATGTCACACATAATGGTTTCTACGATTATGCCACAGATTAAAAATAATCGGTAGAAATCGATGTTACGAGTATTAAAAGACATTTAATAACATTATATAAAGTTTTACTTTCTTCTTAGTTAATACATGAATACAAATAAAACAATCAGGATATTTTAATTTATTTTATTAGCACGAGTCGTCGGAATGATAATCAACACTAGACTCCTCCGATGAGGAGTCTTCAGTAGCAGTTATTATTAGCTCTTGTGTAGATAATACATTATCAAACGCAATATCACGTTCCCAATCAGAGAATATTACTCTTTTAGTTCTTTCCACCACACTTGCCCAGTTCTCGGCCGTTACGTGGGTGCAAGCATTTTTTAGCAATTGCAACATTTTATTCGCTGTGAATGGGGGGCTTGTATTGCATCTCGCAGCATGCCCTTTTACTTGTGCCCATATAAGTTCTATTGCGTTGTACTGGCAGTGGTATGGAGGAATCCGAAGAACAGTATGGCCATATTCTGCTGCCATTTCATTGATTACATAGCGTTTTGCTCTCTTTTTGGTTTTTAATATTTTTATTAATTCAACTTTTAACATTGAGTCGTCCACATTTTCTCCATTGTCCCGAAGCCAATTAATTATTTCATGCTTTTTATTAGCCTGTGTTGGCATTTTGTCAATTTGACGGGAGTGGTAGGGCGCATTATCAATAAAAATTATTGATGGTTCTTCCAATGAAATGAGCATTTTTTTGAACCACTCTTCATACACATTTGCATTCATCTCTTCGTGGTAGTCATTTGATTTCTTCGATTTAAATGCCAACAGTGCGTCTTGTACAAATCCTTTTGCTGTACCTGCATGGCAAATGATTAGGCGCTCACCTTTTCCCATTGGTACTGAGGAAGTGGAATCAGCAGTATCATCAGTCCAGAAACGAGATAGTGTGTGGTTAGCATTGAGCCATGTTTCATCCGTGAAAACAATATTTGCCCAATCTTGTATTTTCTTTGCCTTTCTTAAAAAATCACAACGTGCTATAGCTATATCTGTGCGTTCCATTAATAATTTTCTTTTATTTAACTTTTTATATGAAAAGCCAATTGTGTTCAAAACTTTGACCAAAGAAGATTTTTCACCATGAAATAGACCACTTCTTTTCAAAGAAACAATAAGTTTTCTCAAAGTTGGAATTTCTTTCCTCAAGTAGTAATCTAGTTTACGTAGGTTATCATTAATCGAATTACTTAGGTACGTAATTCGATTAATGATAGTAGGTACTATAATCGGAATGGTATCGCATACGAGAATCTTTAGGACATCACTATCGTCAATCTGTCAAAAGATGGTTAATATAATGGACAGTGTATAATATACGAGTAGGATATGATTTTTGCACTTTTGTACTTCATAGGCCCTAATTTTCCGTATGTTGCCCAGCTGCGCGAGATATGTCATCTAAAATTCTTCAATGTCTGAAGACTAAAGTCTTTGAACAGTGCGTGTTGCCAGTGATAACATATATCTCTGAGCTAATGGAAAGCTATGGCAAGCTATGGAAAGAGCTATACTCGGAGTATCTTTGCGTGATCAAAGCCGAAATGAGAAAATCTGTACAAGGACCAAAGTGATGGACATAGCTCAACCGGTCGCGAAGCTGAAGTGGCAATGGGTGGGACACAGTTCAAAGAACTGATGGACGTTGAGGTCTCAAGGAGCGAGGAGCGAACCAGAAATCGTTGTGTAGGCAGACCCCTACGGAGTGGATAGACGACAAAAAGGTCGCGGGAAACTGCTCTAAGTGGCTGGATCCAAGCGGCACAAGATTATGTAGCGTGAAAGTCCTGGGAAGATACTTATGTCCAATGCTGGCCGTCTATTGGTTGAAGAGAGAGAGAGAGACAGCACTAGGGTCTCAACTGCAAACGCCACTAATATATAACTCTTAATAATAGATGCACACTTTCATCGTTTACCAGATTCGTCATTTCCGCCCCATTAATAAATAATCATTAATATTTAAATGAGTTAATCTTTTGTATATATTAGGAATCTCAGAAACGTCACTAACGATTTTGCTGAAATTCAGCATGTAGGGGGTTTTGGGGGAGAAAAATCGATCTAGCTTTGTTTTGTGTTTAAAAAAAATTGATTATCCCTGTTTTTGGACATTACGAAATACTGAAATTTATATTGATTTAAATTTTTGCCATATACTGTCAAGTCAGCGTAGCTTATTCGGGGAACGGGCAGTCTCGAGAAATGTAAATACCTAGGATCGATCACCAACTACCTAATTATTTTTCCTTTTTTTTAACTTACTTACCAGGTACTTAATATTTATACAAGTCAAATAGTACTGTAGTACGTTGTCATGTTTTCACGGTCGGGGTCGCGACCCACAGATGTGAAACACTGTACGATCGCGATCGTCGTGAAAGCAGAGGCGCCGGCGGCTCTGGCGCACTGGGACGGGTATGAAGGTCACTCAGCGAAAGTTTATTAATTGTCGCAACCAGTCCGGCGGCGGTCAAGTGCATGAAATACCGAGAATGTTCCACCTGAAAGATAAAACGAGAAGAATAATGTATGTAATTGTACACGTGATCGTCAATTTAGCTGTGTTAAGCCGTATGGTATCCGGCTGAGTAGAACAGACTACCCTCATTTCTTACCGAGTTATCGTAAAGTGACGAAGGTAAGTCGACCCGCCGTGTGGTAGCCGGCTGAGTAAAATAGACCACCTTATGGTATGGTACGCCGTATGGTACCCGGCTAAGTAAAATACTAATTCTTACCGATTTGTTGTAAAAAGCAACTAAGGTAAGTTGACCCGCCGTGTGGTATCCGTCTGAGTAGAATAGACTACACTCATATCTTACTGATTTGTTGTAAAAAGCGACTAAGGTAAGTAGACTCGCCGTGTGGTATCCGACTGAGTAAAATAGACTCGACTCATTTTTTAACCGAGGTAACAACATCTCGGTAAGTTGACTAAGGCAAGTTGACGTCAGGCAGGTGGCTGGTCGTAAATACCTAGCCAAATCATGTGACAACATATTTATAACATGTAGAGCTGACCCCGCTTAGAGTGGAATATGGGCAGATTAACATATACTTAATACTAGCTTTTACACGCAACTTCGTTCGCGTGGACTGTAGTCTTGAAGCTTCTTAAGAGTACCTTCTGTCACTCTTCAACACTGCAAACATTGGAGATATCACAAAAATCATATCGATCAGAATCAGAGGGATTTTATCAAGAGCATAATTTGATAATTTTAGTAAATAGCCCGTACTTACATGAAATATATATTAAAAAATATCTTCGCCCTCAATAATATGTGGATCCGACCTGAGAATAACTTTTTATCAGTTGACACTTCCGTTAAGTGTTACAATTCTGGTAATAAAGTTAAAGCTAAGAGGAGCACGAGGAAAAAATCTTGCTTTTTCCTCTTAAATTTACAAAATCTTGATAACAATAATAGGTTCTTGAAAATCTTGATAAAATAATCCAACTGCTGACATCAGTTGTTTTATGATTTTTGGTATAGTTATATTTATACTATTAGAATTTTTGAATATTGAATAATGAGAATTGTTTATGTGGAAAAAGAAGTTAAAAGTCGGGTACAATTAAATAAATTCACTGTTAGCAATAAAATTGAGTTAAGTCAATTTTGGCACAGAAACAATAAACGGAAATTAAAAATTTAATTTAATTTCCTAAAACTAAATGAAAATAAGTATTTGAATTTGAATTTTTATTTTGATTAACCACCACTCTGAAAATAACCACCTTTATTCTTACCGATTTTTCATAAAAGGTGAGTGAGGTAAGTTGACTCGCTGTGGGGTATCCGGCTGAGTAGAATAGACCACTCTCATTTCTTACCGAGGTATCGTAAAAGGCGACTAAGGTAAGTTGACCCGTCGTGTGGTATCTGGCTGAGTAGAATAGCCCACTCTCTCTTTTAACCGAGGTGTCGTAAAAAGTGACTAAGGTAAGTTGACATCAGGCAAGCGGTAGGTCGTAAAATGCCTAGCCAAATCACATCACAAAATGGTTAAAACATGTTGTTTCGACCCACTTAGAGTGGAATAAGGGCAGGATGATGAGCCCAACTAGTTTCAAGCCTATATGGGGTCCTTATTCATGAGCTTTTTATGTGGCGTTATCGCGGCTGGAACAGGATCTGATTTCCAATGATGCTGGATCTCGTCTTAGAACTAATGAGTAGTGGGAGGGCTACGACCGAATGTCATTAAAAACCTGGGACATAGATCCCCCCACAGTCTATTCACTCCATTAATGTTTGCAGCAGATAGTCAATTCCCTTCGACTTCCTCAAACTCGATCGCTTCATACATCTGATACAGTTGTAAATGTAAATACGATTCGTTGACTTTATGTTAAACAGTAACCATAAATTTTGCTCCTACACTTGATTTGATTTATATATAACATGTTTTCAACGGACATATCTAATATTGAATTATCGTCTTATTCATTAGGCACTTGTTCCTTGGCCTACAGCTGTATAACTTGGCTTAGTCGGCCTAATTAGACGCATTGTACTGTAAATAAGGCCCAATTACGAAACAAAGGACTATATATTCTTTAACAATGAGGTATAGATTTTAGAGGTTCATGGTGTTACACTTGTCTCTAATAATTGGTTCAATAATTTAGGAAACATTCGCCGTCAATGAGACATCTGGACGTTGTTTTCTCGATTATTCTGGAACAACCACGAATACACGATTGCACCAACTGATCTTATTAATCTGTACCCTGTACGGTTTTCTGTAATGGCTGCTTGGTGCCAACTAGCCAGCCCTTGCATGGATGACTTGTCGACCCAATCTATAATAGGTTTCCTTCCATTGGTTTGGAGACAACGTTAATTGAAAGCTTTTACTTGCCATGTATGTCTATGAAGGTGGAATCTTGCAAGCTAAATTTTACCCACTTTCTGGTGTCCGATTGAGCTGAAATTTTACATACTAGTCCAGTCTCGATGACTGCATGTTTGTAATTAGGATGACCTAATGCTGCAGCTAGGATTGGCTACAGATGGGGGAATTCCTCAATGAATAACGTTACGGACAAGGGTTTTGTTAAAAGTTTGACTGACTTGATTTTTGTTTAGTTATAACCTTGTCATATTTTTCTATATCCTGTTCTAAATGTATTGTTTGATAGATTACACAATAGTTGTTTTTAGTTTGATACACAATTAGTTGACTTTCTACCCCGCGGCGGACTTAGCTGTTACTTTAATTATTATATCATAAAAAGTTCATAGCTTAAAATAAAAGCAAAAGAAGCTTTTAAAATACATAATTAGACTTACCTTGTTAGTGTCAGTTACATATACTAAACGATTTTGCCGTACAAAGATTGAGATTCATTTTATGCGGATGGGAAGTCTTTTATATACACGTGGTTGTAATTTTTACGTGCCGTGGAAAATGCCATGATAGCCTAATAGTTAAAACTGCTAGTCCTTGTCAACAGCTTGTTCCACCATTTTGAAGTTTTCTAAAAAAAACTTCAGAAGTGGGATTTGTGACTTCAAATATCAAGTACCTTTGAGTTTCTTTGAAAATTTAAATCCATAATTATATGTTCAATTTATCGTACGCTATACGTCGAAGAAAAGGTTGAAAGAGATATGCATATTTGTGAAAAATTTCTGGGAAACGTGTGTTTGTTACCTACCATTCCGGATTAGGGGAGCGTGGTGGGTGTATGCTCTTTACCTCCCTTTAACATAAAGACCTTTTAGGAATGAGATACTTCATTGTGTTTTAACATATGCACGATTTTTTTATTTAAAAGTTTCTTCTATGGCCTAATGACAGAGGGGTCTGATGGAAAATGGTTAAAACCTCAAAAGAAAACTAAAAAAAAACTCTTCTAAGTTTTACTAGGCTTTTATTACCTATGCTAATTCTAAGAGAATCCGCTCTATGTTAGAGAAGTCAGGACTGTGGAAGACTGCCTGTTTGGCTTAAAAGTTTTTATCAATAAAATACCACGAAGGTACGGTAAAAGAATCACAATTAAATGAGAATTTGTAATTCATTTCTAATTATCGCAAAACAAAGTCTTGGTTGTATTTTTATATTAAACCTCATATAAAATTCGCAGTTGGAATTATTTAATCGTTCAAGCAATAACAGGAAATACTGTATGTAAATTTGTGTTGCGTATAGAGGTTGTGTATTCCGTATAAAATATGGATGTTTTAGTAAGAAATAGTTCTTTTCAAGGGATCTCCACGTTCAGCTTTTTTTTCGGACACTAACTAATACTGTTAGCCCTAACGGATTTAACAGCTTCACCGAGAAGATGGGCTAGCGCAGAAGCATCGTCGAGACCGTTCTACCATCTTATAGACCAGACTCATTTCTTACCGGGGTAAGAAGGCGATTAAGGTAAGTTAACCTACCATGCGATATCCGGTTGATTAAATAGATCAGCCTCTTTCATACCGATATGACAATGGTAAGCTGACGTCAGGCAGGCTGGTAGTAAAATATGTAGCGAAATAATGTGACAACATGTTTATAACATGTTGTGCCGACACTTAGAATGGAAGAAGGGCAAGAGGATGATGAAGTCATCAATAGCAACACGCACTGTTCAAACTGCACTGTGTACTTGGAGCATTGAATTTTGGACTGCAAGATCCAATTAATTTTAATTTTATTAATTAATTTTTCCAAGAAGAATTAATTAACTTTATACAAAAGTAAATATATAAATTTTTCGATTTCATCGCAGATTATAGCAAAATAATTATATTATTTCTTTTGTATTATGGATCTCCACAAAGTAACGCCTAATTCTATAAATTACTTAAGTACTTAAGTTGTAAATTATTTGATTATGTTAACTTGTATACGGTACCCTAAAAAGAGAAACTTAAACACATTGTACCTTTGAACAATAATTTATATTTTATCGACCAAACAAGCCTTATATCGCGGCAGGTCATTGGCTCTGGGCATTTGTTATTATTTCAGCTCCTTACTGGCTTATTAAAAATAAAGCAATCAATGTAGTATATGTAATTGTGTATTATTTTGTTTGATGAAGATAGTGAAAAAGTTTATGGACAAACAAACAAACTTACAAAGAAACTTTGTTTGTAGTAGGAGCCTGTTATTATTAGAGGCAAAAGCCTTAGTTCTTCTTGGACAGAAGAGCTTATAACCACTACTCCCATGAGGTCTGTCTTGGTAACACTTATCCCATGAATTCTTTAGATATGTGCGGGCTTCGTCAAGATGTTTCCTGATCGAAATATGCATGATGAATTGTTAATATGAAGTAACCATTCCCTTTACGGTGAAAGTAAATATTATGATAAAACCTATATATATATATTATCACCTTATATCATCTTCATGCCCTTATTCCACTCTAAGTGGGATCGGCACAACATGTTATAAACATGCTGTCACATGATTTGGCTACGTCTTTGCGACCGGCCGCCTGCCTGACGTCAACTTATCTTAGTCGTATTTTACGACACCTCGATAAGAAAGAGGGTGGCCTATTCTACCACACGGTGAGTCAACTTACCTTAGTCGCCTTTTATGACACCTTGGTAAGACATGAGGGTGGTCTATTCCACTCAGCCGGATACCACACGGCGGGTCGACTTACCTTAGTTGCCTTTTACGACACCTCGGTAAGAAAAGAGGGTGATACTATTCTATTCAGCCGGATACCACACGGCGTATATATATACCTTATATTCCTAAAGACTTCGATACCAATGTTCCTATATTATGCGTCAGCCAAAAATCACATCAATTCATTAGCTCATTGCTCAGTTCAACTATCAAAAACGTACGAACATAAAAAACCACATTAGGATTGTAAAAATATAAACTGAACAAGCGTTATATAAATTTGCAAAACCTGTTTTATAAAAGAGAAATATTAATAAAAATGTTTTGATAATTGTCCAATGAATTTAAAAGTTTTATTATAAAAAAAACATTTTCAAGAACCTCCTTAAAGGGTAAGCTTTAACGGTCCCTTAACTCATCAAATTATTACAAAATGGAAACATAAATTTAGACACGTGTGTAAAAAGCCTAACAATGAGTATTGTCTGAAAGGACACAAATATAAAATCATACTAGATACGGCTTCGTAGATTATATAAATATATTAAGAATATATTATTTATATTGTCTTTTAACCTGATGACTGTAACATAAATTTGCGATTTTTTATATCACTACATATTATAAAACAAAGTCCATATTTCCGTATGTACGCATAAAACTTTAAAACTACGCAACCGATTTTGATGCGGTTTTTTTTAATAGATAGAGTGATTCAAAAGGAAGGTTTGTACGTATAATAACATTCAATACGGAGTAGAGAAATACTGTAATTTTTGAGGTTTCTGTAAATAATTACATTTTTGTCCGCTTACATTGCAAACGCAGGCTAAACCCTACGAGATTTATCAAAATGATGTACTAAGTATTTGTACGCCTTGAAAAGGTCTACAGAAAAGTCCGCGATGGTATATGTCTATCTCTTATGGATAACCCACAAAAGCATTTTTTGTCATATACTTTTTACGAAAAATAATGCCTTATGTTCAAAGCAATTTTTATACAATACAACATTAATCCTTATGCAATTAAGTACCTTAAATAAATTGTTGATTTAATATAGGTCAATATGGCCGTTTACAGTATGTAATTTAAGTGAACATTTTCCGAGATATTACAGATTTAAAATGCCGTGAGGACGCCGCGCTTCACCCTATAGCACTTCGAATCTTTTAAGAGTTTGTTTAAAGACATTCTGTAATTAATTGTAAAAATAATATAAATAATACATAGGTAAAATGTAAAAGTAAATAAGTAAAAATGTACTATATGAGTTTAGATATTCCAAAGATAGCAGGAAATCGTCTTGGTATAGGGAGAGGAAATTGTTTTTCTCCAAATTTAACGCTTGCGGGCCACGGGCAGTAATGAATAAATCAAAACTACTGGATCGATTTTAATCATTTTTTTACACTGAGTGACATGGGATATATATTTTATACCCGTGCGAAGCATGGGCAGGCCGCTAGTATATTATAATGAAATAAGTTTTTAACGGATTTAAAAAATTGTATATACATATATATATATCCTCATGCCCTTATCTCACTCTAAGTGGGGTCAGTACATGATTTGTCTGCGTTTTGTGACCGGCCGCCTGCCTGACGTCAACTTACCTTAGTCGTATTTTACGACACCTCGGTAAAAAGAGGGTGGTCTATTCTACTAAACCGGATACCACACGGTGGGTCAACTTACCTTAGTCGCCTTTTACGACACCTGGGTAAGAAATGAGGGTGGTACTATTCTACTCAGCCGGATTCCACACGGCGGGTTAACTTACCTTAGTCGCCTTTTACGGCACCTCGGTAAGAAATGAGGGTGGTAGTATTCTACTTATACCACACGGCTTATTTAAAAAATTGTTTTTTTTTACAACTAAAACTATTATACACTGTAAGTGCAGAGCAATAATATACTGTAACGAGCTTTTTTTCATTCATCATCGATCAATATATATTTTCTGTTATAAATTAAAAATAAAAATAAAAAATCGTCATCAATAAATGACGATCATAATTAAAAATCAATCATTGATAATAATGATTAAATTATTATTATGTATATCATTATTAAAACAATAACGATCAAAAACTGTGGTCTGAACAACCTACGCTATATTATCCGCGACTGTATTTATTTGTTGATATTTAATATGTTATATAATCCAGACATTTATTATAATTACTTTGTTCTATATCTTTGTATTATTTCTTGACTTTCCTAACAGTTATACATATTAAGCTCACACTTGAATTATGCAATTGTCACTTCTATTGTTTACATCGCCATGTTAAGCTGATGAACTTGAAACTCGACGCGACGTTTGTACTTCCGTATTAAGTGCATACATGAATGCAAACCACGACTATATTTTGCTAATTAAGTACATTAATTCTGCAAATTTACGATGATAAATGATTTGTATTGTAATAGCACCTTTGTAATTTAACGCGAACTGCGAAGGACGCCTATACTGCGTATCTAATCTCCTAAATAGATTTTTGCGTGGTATAAACTAAAAGACAGTACAATTGTAGAGGGAGGTATAATAAATAAAGCATTCTCAGTAACGGCTAAACCGATTTTGATGGGACTTGAAGATAGAGATACACTGGAAGATAGAGGAGGTTATAGAGCAATATTTAGGCTTTTTTATTCTAGAAATCCCGCTGGCTTGTAATTTATGCGGGAACGACTTTGTGACACTGAATTCCCAGGCAAAGCCGCAGGCACAACTCGTATTAGTATATAAGTTTGTATATGTATTATATTAATATGGATATATGTAATCGAAGAGACCTCGTGTGATATCCGGCTGAATAGAATAGTACCACCCTCATTTCTTACCGAGGTGTCGTAAAAGGCGACTAAGGTAAGTCGACCCGCCGTCTGGTATCCGACTGAGTAGAATTGACCACCCTCATTTCTTACCGAGGTGTCGTTAAAGGCGACTAAGGTAAGTTGACCCACCGTGTGGTATCTGGTAGAATAAAATAGACCACCCTCTTTCTTACCAAGGTGTCGTAAAATACGACTAAGGTAGGTCAGGCAGGCGGCCAATCGTAAAATGCGTAGCCAAATCATGTGATAACATGTTTGTAATATGTTGTGCCGACCCCACTTCGAGTGGGGAAAAAGTCAGGAAGATGATATGTAATCGAAGAGATAACATTGATTTATTAGTATTTTAGCATTAATCAACACTTTAGCATACAATACGTAGAACAATGGCCAGGAAGAAAATTACTGATGATTTTTCATTTACAAGTGGTAGTTTTTACCGTTGAAAAGGCGATGGTATCTGATATTCCCATAGTTTCTTTGTTATATGAGAATTTATTGCTATAAAGTGTTTATATTATAGGGGTGGAGTAAAGTTCGTTGCAATCTGTCCGTGAATTCTAAGTTCACTCGTACTACTCGTTCGACTCTTTGTAGAGACGAAACTTTGGTGACCGTTTCGAAAAGTATGTAAGAACAGTTTTACAGTACAGTGTACAGTGTACAGTGTAGCAGGTTCAAAACCCCGTTCAATCATCATTGATATTTTTATAAGAATGTACATTTGAAATTTTAAAATTATCCTGTCTTTCAAGAAGAAAGACCCCCGCCTTTCTTTACAAAAGGTCATTGTAAATAAAAATGTTCAGAAGTGGGATGATAGTAGACCATGCCTGTCATGCGTGGCAATTATTGTCTAATATATAAGTTAGGGCAGCATTATAATATAAACAAAAAAACTTTCATGTAAACTACGTTTAGACCTATGTCCATAAAATTTCATAGAAATCCGGCAATGTATTGGAATATCAAAGCGGTATCACATCCACACACACACACACACGCACGCACGCACGCTCGCAAGTACGCACGCACGTACGCACGCACGTACGCACGCACGCACGCACACACACACACACACACACACACACACACACACACACACACACACACACACACCACACACGCATTATCATCTTAATGTTAATAAGAAATTATATGAACTTCCTATAATCCTATATAGCAACAAACTATTTGCCCAATATGGCTTTTTGATTACTACCACAAAATTCGTGTTTCACGGTTAAGACGTATCTAATACCCATTTAACCTTGTAAATCGTACCCATAACAGGCATCAAACGAGTAGCCAACAGTGCAAACAGAACCGTACCCGATCAATTTTGAAGCTGGCAAGTTAGTAGTCATTTTTCTGTTAAACTAGTAAGTCTTGAGTTAAGATTTTTCTTAAATAACCCAACAATCTACTTAACTTTAATTATGTGCTTTATTATGTTTTCATTTAGTATAGCGTTTTGGTTATCATTCTGGGCTGATGTTAATGAGTTTTATCTTAAACAGTGCTTTATTGATATTTGCAATTTATTACTCGCTTTTCGGTGAAGGAAATCTTCGTTAGTAAACATGCATATAACTAGAGAATTCTGAGGATATGTGTAACCTACCAATCCGCATTGGATCAGCCTGGCGGGTTAAAGCTCCAACCCTTCTTTCCAAAAATAGAGAGAGGAGCGCAATTCTTAGAAGTGGGATAGTAACAGACTGTAACTTTTCGTGAATGCCGATCCCACGGGAATTCTCATGTAAAAGAGAGATAGAGACATGCTGTCGCGGACTTTTTTTGTAGTATTTTGTAAACCTACAATTCTCTAGTACATTAATTTATGGTATCTCTCTTATTATACGCGGCGCTCGCTACTAAAGCTCCCAGCTTTTTTTTTAAATCGCGCGACTTATTTAATTCAATTTTCATAAAACTGTTATGAACTACTAACTTAAACCTTCCTCAAGAATTGCGGTACACTTTAATAAAAACCGTAAAAAAATTCGTTAAATAGATTTTGAAAAAATCGACCACATACGAGATATCTTTTGAGGGCTTTATTTTATAATATGTATACATATTAAATATTAGTATGATTGTAGTTTCTTACTATTTTATATTCCAACATTCATATTAATTAATTTGTCAAAAAACAAATTTGTTGTGTATAGTTTATGCTATCAAGCTAGATTGTTTTCTCGGATACCTCTCATAGTAATATCAGTGTAAATTCACAAACAAATTGTCCTTTAGATGGCGGCAATAAAACTCCACGGTGCGTAGGCACAACATAACCATTACATAAATCGTAAACTCCTTGCCGAAACGGATATTGTTTTCAAACTGTCCGGTAATAACGGTGCGTGTTATATTAATACAGGAACAAAGTTAAAAGGTTTATACCCTACTCGTCTGAATTGTTTTCTTCGAAAATATTTTTTTAGTTTATCACTAGGCACTATATTGACAAACGCAGTCCACCTTAGGCTACATCTTTCGCTTTCCATCAGGCGATATCGTAGCCAGGCCCTAGCCTTATTATATATATAAAAAAAACGTAACTAGTTATCCGGGCACTCGTTGCTGGCATAGACGTAGGTCTGGTTTCTTCTTCTCCTCGAAACAAACTGACATTGACAATTCAAAACATGCTCTGATCACTACCAAATTTGATTATCCGCTTGAAACAGGATTATCCGCTTGGTCAATCTAAAGATTGCCTGAAAATTTCATTAAAATCTAGCTGTTTAGGAGTATATATAGAATATACATACATACGTACTTTCTTTTTTATATGCGTACGTAGCAATTTAGAAAAACATTTAAAAATTATCAAACCTAATTCAACATAATTATTATGAAGAAACTAGAGCAAGTATTAAAATCGTCGTATTATTAGAATTCCAACGAATTTAGCGGAGTCGTCGAAGGAAATAATTATTTTATATACCTACAAAATATATTGTACTCATGCTTATCTTATAAATGCCAAAGTCTGTCTATACTATGTATTCACGATTAATCAATTGAAAAACAAGATAAAATTTTGGTATATAATAGATGCTTATACACCGGACAAACATATAGGATAAAAAAACCGTTTTCCCTTTGGAAATATAGATATATTAAATAACTGAGGGTATTTTAACCTCCTTGTGTTCACGCGAAGAAAGTTACAGGGTATCACTAGTACTTTTAAATATTAGCTGAACCAGCGGCTTCGTCTGCGCGGAAATCAGTACGTCATAAAGTTTTTCCATTTCAACATTTCAACTTAAACATTCCTCTAAAATTGCACTGTTTTTTAGTAAAAACCGTACAAAATTCCGTTCAGTAAATTTTGAGAAAATCGATCACGTAACTTTTTAAAAGTTTGTTTTATAGTATTAATAGATTTTTATTAACATTACAGAGATTATATTTTTGAAATATTATATTTATACAACGTATATTTATGTAAAGTAAAACATAAATATTACGTTTTTACGTATTAACGTACTTTACGTTTATCAATTATTTTATGTAGTATCCGTCTTGTGCATCGTTCTCAACTTTCTATTTTTAATTTCTTACTGCAGAGGTTGTCTGTGAGAGATTATATTATTATGAATAACATTGCATAAACAATAATTTATGGTATCGAGCGGGGAACAAACCTGTGTTAGGAAGCAAGCTGTCCTACTTACGTACCGTTATGTTGTACTGAAGTCCAAACAATTGAGTTGAACGCATCTCAATCACCAATAGCTTTACAGATAGACAGCGTGAGATCAAATGACGCCTATTGCCTTTCTGCTGTCTGTTTGTACTTGAATGATATTTGTGTTGCTTCAATCTTGATTCTAGACTAGCTTAGGGCGGCAGTTTCATCAGCATTTTGAATATTTTAAACCAACGTTTATGTTTGCGAGATATGAAATAGTTCATCATGATTTACTTATTGACTGGCCCGTTGGCGCAGTGGGTAGTGATCATGCCTTCAGCTCCGCGGGTCGCAGGTGCGAACACGCCGAGGGCCAACATTTTCTATAAAAAAAATTGTTAGTTCTTCGAGCCTCAGAATGAATGCTTCGAGAATTAGATATGAAATAGGGACAAGCGAGTATAAAAATTACCTTTGATTGTCTATAAAGCTAAATTTGCAACGTATTTTTATTTGCAAAATGATTGATCACATTTGAATCTTGTCTATAATTCGATACAATTATAGAATAATCCAATGAATCATTTGTCTGTAATATGCTGTGTTGAAATATTTATATGGTACATAGAACGTAATGAGTATAATTTGTGAGCAATTTTGTTGGCATTTTCTCTACCAATTGAGAAAAGTTGTAAAAAAAACAGCTCCACGGGTTGCAGATTCGATTCCCGCTGAGGACCAACATTTTCTTAATACAATTTGTTAGTTCTTTGGCAAAAGTTTCCTCTGCTTTAAACAAATAAATATATAGGACAAATACACATAATTATCCGTCTCCAAAGTAAGTAACTTAATACTCGTGTTATGGGTGAAAGACTGGTAAATATATGCATATATATTTTATATACATAAATAAGTCCAGAATCGAAGAACCTACAAATAGTATTTTAGAAAATTATGACCCTTGGGAATCGAATCCTTGACCTGCGGAGATAAAGGCAGACCGCAGGGTCACTGCCACCCTGTGTCAATAGGCCAATCATTGTACCACCAATAAAAAGAAGACTTAGTTCATATTACAACTAGAATTAGGAATTGGAATTATGAACACAATTCCTTAGACTTCGCAAAAGCGTACAAATGCTTGACTAATTAAATCTACAATCACAGGTCCTCATTAGCAAAGAGCAAGGTTAAAAATGTTGAACAAGCGGGTCATGGCTGAACAGATCCTACTTCAACGAGATAAGACTCCCGCGGGACCTCGCTCTTTTAGTCATTAGTCAAAATTCACCTCCACCGTGCTTTAATATACCGTTTACCACTGTTATCTGTTCAAGTGATCTAAGGAAAACGATTTGAGCGCCTGCTTGTGGTATTCTAATATTGTCTGGAGATAAATAGGTTTAACACACTGATGAACCTCCGGGGGTTTATGAGAAACTTGACGGTCTACGATGGCGTGAAAAATGGGGTTTAACGGAATGTAATTATTAGAAAGAAAGAAATAAATTATTTGTAATTATTTGTCCAATAGTGATTATGGTAGAAATGTAGTAGCAGGGCGTCCATATGAAAAAGCAAAAATTTTAAAATCGTCTATGACAAAAAAGTCCGAGAACTTCTGCTTCATTGTATCTATCTAAATTCTATGCATAATTAATAAAATTAGTAAATCTATTGCACAAAGGTAATGATGATAATTTTTGGTCTATAGCCCATACTTTACCAAAGATTGGGCAAACGCAGCGTTCAGAACCTTGAGTTGGAAAAACGACCTCAAAAAGACGTTGGGAAATCTATGAGATATAGGATCTTGTGAGTTGGACAATGTCCAAGAAGCCATGTCCATGCACAAGGTTGTTATGGTTTACCAAAGCATATGAATATTTAGAGGATCTTATTAATATAAAATTAAATGTTCAAATTTCAACGTGTCGGGGTTCCTTATTGGCCATATAACGCATTCATTCTTGTGTTATTCATCATTCTCCTGCCCTTATCCCACTCTAAGTGAGGTCGGCACAACATGTTTAAATATGTCACATGATTTGGCTACGTATTGCACGACCGGCCACCTGCATGACGTCAAATTACCTCAGCCGTGTTTTACGATACCTCGGAAGAAAGAGGGCGGTCTATTCTACTCCACCATATACAACACGGTGGGTCAACTTACCTTATTCACCCTTTTACGACACCAGGTTAAAAAATGCGGGTGGACTATTCTACTCAGCCGCACACCACACAGCAATTCTTAATTCTTCTTTTGTACTAAGTCAAATAAACTTCACCCAGGATATACTCTTCATAAAAAACTGAAATAAAGTGTATGCCTTTCATATCAGGCTATTACATGAAGTCATATTGACAAAGATAGCCAATGCAATCCAGAGTGCAATGATAATAATAATTAATGGCCCACGAGGCGAGCAATTTGTTTGATCGCGGGTAAAGATAAATAAAATGTGTGCGCAAATGGTTATCAGGCGTCATTTGTCTATAGGCCGGTATCTCGGAAAATGGATGTTCGCTTACGAACAATATGCGCTTACTATGATTGTTGATAAAATTTGACGCACGCTTAGTATTAAAGTGACCTAATTCAAAAAAGTTTTTGTGTTTTGTTTTGCTAACTACCATAAGATACCCATAATTTGTAAGCTTTAAACCGAGGTTCAGTATCACAGGAGACACCCTTAAGGCGACCCTCCAAGGAGTTGTGAGTGCGTCAAAGCACTCGCTCTTACCAAGTTTACCCGGTGAAGCTTCTGTGCTGGTGACGCTGTCAAAACCATAAGGGCTAACAGCATTAGTCAATTCGAAAAAAAAATTATAGAGAAGGGTGAATGACCGTACCCCATTTCATTCCATTTCGTGTGTGATGCATTGACCTTAACCGAGAGACATCAGTGGATTTATTAAGAAAAAAACTACTAGCAAGTCTTAAAATGATTTATAGAAGCAGGTGTTACTTTGCGGAATTCCATAGTACAGAAGTTAGAATAAAATTATTTTGCTGTAACCCGCGTTCGTAAAGATGTTACAGTTGCAAAATAATTTTAAAATAATATACCTAATAACAAAATAACTTCTGTACTAGCAGTATTAGTAAGTACTGAGTAGAAAGGTTACCTAATAAATATACAGATAACTGAAATGTTCAGCTAAACACGCGAAGTTCTCAATACTTATGTTAATTTTTAACGATACAAGCGACCGTTATCTTTGACGCCAGTCAGTAATTCCGTACCGGACTACCAATAAATATTTGAATTAGCGGGCTGAATGCTAATTTAGCACAGTTTACATGTAAATAGCTTACACGGTGTGCTATTGTTCGTTGATAAATCGATCGTTGTTAGATCGATAGTATAATAAGGTGTCTAGACGTAACGGAAGGTGAGGTCACATAATTAACTTAATGTGTGCTCCAGATTGGTTATAATTCAGATTTGTATTCTATATTTTTTATTTATTTGTTTGACACACAAACACTTAATATCTATACTAATATATAAAGCTGAAGAATAATTTATAGAATTAGGCGTTACTTTGCGGAGATCCATAACACAAAAGTAATAATAAAATTATTTTGCTATAATCCGCGATAAAGTAAAATAGAAAATGTATATAATGCTAAATGTAGAGTGGACAATCGGTTATCATACCTGATACATGCAGGATTCGTAAAAATCGCAAAGCGATTTTGGTCGTGAAGTCTATCTCCTAATGATGCTTCGGTTGCGGGACGAAACGATTCTCGAGTTTGTGATAGTCAACGTATATAGTGCTTGTGTATTGTGGTGGCGGTGGTGGAGGTTTGTGCATGTGTTTTTTACGAATCCTGCATGTATCAGGTATGATAACCGATTGTCCGCTCTACATTTAGCATTATATATATTTTCTATTTTACTTCATCGCGGATTATAGCAAAATATTTATTATTACTTTTGTAAAGCTGAAGAGTTTGTTTGTTTGAACGAGCTAATCTCAGGAACTACTCGACCGATTTGAAAAATTCTTTCACTGTAAGATAGTTAATTTATCGAGGAAGGCTATTATATATTATAGGCTTACGTTTTTTTTAGTTTTAAATAACATTACGCTAAAATAAATAGGAGGAATAATTTAAAGCTTTCCGTGAATTTGTTAAGTAAACGGTGAAAGTTATTAAAAAATCATGTATTATAAAATTATTCCCCTCCAAAAGTTCTAAATAAATGTCCGCGACAGCATATGTCTAGCTTTTAAGGTAAAACCACTTAAACCATTTTTATGGTTAACAAAATACTATATTACAGGTTTCTTTCCACGCGGGCGGCGCTGCTGGGGTTTTCTAGTAAAGAATATTTGGTTGTAATAGAAACTTGAAACCACACTCTGCCTTACATAGCGAGCCCACCACCGCGCCAGAGATGATATCAAAATGAGTTACTTCATGAAATATTCATCTAACTTGCATGTTACTAATATATACGAGCAAGCTGTTAGTATATCTGGCAATTTGATCTGTAATTTCAAACCGAATCGCCAATAAGTAGGTAGTGTTACATGTAAATGCTAACTAAGTTCACTGTATATTAAAATAGGTAACAAAACTTGAATTTTCTTGTACTATTGTTTTTGTTAATCGTTCGATATTAGGTCAATACGATAATGATATTTAACTGTATATCTTAATTTGAATAAAGAAAGCTTTGATGTTCCATAATATAATTTTTTATTTTATTATGGAAATCGAACTCAAGAACAGACCCTCATTTCTTACCGAAGTGTCGCAAAAGGTGACTAAGGACTCACTTTACGGGGGGAGTCAACTTACCTTAGTCGCCTTTTACGACACCTCGGTAAGAAATGAGGGTGGCTTTTTCTACTCAGCCAAATACTAAGCTGTCGATTCGTATTAAATAAATATAACATTGAATTTTACACAGCTTCTGGCTATCTCAATCACATAAGCTAGTCTGTCCAAAAAATGCTTAAAATAAAAAAAATTGTAAACGTTAACTTTAGACTTGCCGTGTGGTATTCGGCTGAGTCGAATAGACCACCCTCATTTCTTACCGAAGTGTCGCAAAAGGCACCTAAGGTAAGTCGACCCACCGTGTGGTATCCGGCTGAGTAAAATAGACCAACCTCATCTCTTACCGAGGTGTCGTAAAAGGCGACTAAAGTAAGTTGATGTCAGGCAGGCGGCCGGTCGTAAAAACGCAGCTAAATCATGTAACAACATGTTCATAATATGTTGTGCCGGCCCCACTTAGAGTGGGATAAGGGCAGGAAGATCTTGTCTAAATAATTTTCTTAAATGTGCAAAAAACTGTTCCGAAATCACCGTTTAATTAAATCAAACCCACATGACTGGCCTCTATAAAAAGACGTAAATCATCCCAGAGCCTCGCTAATCTGATTACAGAAAAAAAAGTGTATTTTAGTACTTACGTGATTACACGTTCTCACGTGTTCGGTTCTGCAGGGTTTCGGCACCGCTTAATCCGGTTTCCATGACAACTTTCTAGTGATTCCCATTTCGGGGATCCTTAAGAGTGCTAATGGTTTTTATTGTGCGATAACACATTGATTTGTTTGTATATGCTAACGATTGTAACCATTTATTGTATGCTTAACATGTGTACACGAAGGTTTTTGTGCTCATTCACAAGTTTATCTTGCGTTTATAATTTTATTGTATGTTCACCTTTTATTCAACGCTTTAAGGTCTCCGGCTTAGTAGAATAGACCACACTCATTTCTTACCGAGGTGTCGTAAAAGGCGACTAAGGTAAGTTGGGTCACCGTGTGGTATCCGGTTAAGTAGAATAGACCACCCTCTTTCTTATCGAGGTGTCGTAAAATACGATTGACATATATGACTTATGTCAATGTTACAATGGGCAGGCGGCCCGTCGTAAAATACGTAGCCAAATCATGTGACAACATGTTTAAAACATGTTGTGCCGACCCCACTTAGAGTGGGATAAGGGCAGGAAGATGATGATGATGTTCACCTTTTATTCAGTTTGACGTGGAATTTCGCTGGAATGTTTTATACTTGTTTCTGTTTCTCTTCTTTTTCTTCGTCAACTGGTGAACAAGACGTCCACTGTTGAATATAGGTCTCTTGTCATTATCCTTTTGTTCTTATTCCACTCTAAGTGGTGCCGGAACAAAATGTTATAAACATGTTGTCACATGACTTGGCTACGTTTATTACCTGCCTGATGTCACCTTACCTTAGTCATATTTTATGACACCTCGGTAAAAAAAAGGTGGTCTAATCTACTCAACCGGATACTACACGGCGGGAATATAGGTCTCTTGTATCCAGAAGTATACAGAATTAATTAATATGTTGTACATTAAGTAAGATTATGTACCTATATATAGATTATATAGAGTTTCAACCCCCGGTGTGTTATGATTTTAGTTATTAATTTAGTGAATTGGTATAGATTTTTGTATAAAAATATTAGCATTTATCATCATCCTATTTGAAAATGTAAAACTTATGTTGCTCAGTAAGGATGCAGCTTTCTAATGGTGAGAAAAATGGTAAGAATTTTTGAAATCGGTCCACTAGTTTATGTGTGAAAACATTACGTACACACAAATTTTTCCTTTTTATAATATTAGTATAAATAACTTTGCCAAATGATCCATCCGCGTAATTTTCGTATAAGATACACAAAGTTTTCGCTTCACGTATTAATTAATGTAAAGATAAATAAGAGTTCCGATTTTTCACTTCACGAGATGCAAATAATGCTGGCGTATCGTTATCGGATAATATTTACAATAAACATTGCGAAACAAATACCTTAAACACAAATAGACAAGTACGTCTAATGAAATAATAAGAAACAGTCTCAAATAACGCGTCCTACTTACAATCGTGGTATTATGTTACAGCTAAAGTTCAAGTTCTTTCTTGTATTACTTCTATCTGCGTCAGGGGTCGGCAACATTTTGAGAGTAAGGAGACTTTAACCTTACGTTAACTTTAGTCGCCTTTTACGACACCTCAGTAAGAAATGAGGATGCTCTATTCTACTCAGCCAAATACCAGATGGCGGGTCAACTTACCTTAGTCACCTTTTACGACACCTCGGTAACAAAATGAGAGTGGTACTATTCTATTCAGCCGGATACCACACAGCGTCAAAGTCTTAAGAGCTGCCAGTTCCAAACCATTTTTAATCACCACTTCTAGAGTTCATTAGCATCAACCAGTGTAACTATTTGCTCGTATAAATTTATCAAAATTCAAATGCTCTATTTTATCATTTTTTAAGGATCAAACTATTAGGACGTACTAGCAAAATACGATTTTTGTATTTACTTTTACTTACTACTTTACTAATAGTGAATACTATTATTGGTTGTGAACAGATTTAGTTGTACACAATACAATTTGTAATTTGACGACGAACCCTAATCCGTACGATAAATTGATACATCTCTGTATTTTTAAACTGAAGATATTTATTTATTTCTTTTTATACATATAGTTAGAAAAGAGAAAGAAATAGTAAAAAAGCACATGTATAAAGGCGGACATATCCCTAAAAGAGAACTCTTCCAGTCGACCTTTGAGTAACAGAAGGAAAAGGACATGAAATGAAGAAGAAAGAGAATACGGGTAATATAGAGAAAAAGAAAATGCTAGAACGTATTTCTAGCATTATAGAATCAATGGGATTATTGGTTCTGCAATAAGTTTTTACCTTTTTTAATATGTATGGAACTGGAGAGCATTACATTAAAATGGAAGAAGTCACGTGTTGCTTGCGAGCCACAGGTTTCCGATCACTGTTTTACACGGTCGGATCTTATTACTGTTTAGATCAATGCGCCGGCATATTTGAACTGGCGAAAAAATTGATTCAATTGTTAGATATTTTTTGATATAGTTGAATTGTGAGATTGGATATAAGTAATATTAAATCATCACACTATACTAGCAACGTAAAAAAATCAATAAAGCGCTTTCATATTTATTCGTAGACTCATGGATGCATAATTACCTTACTGAGGTGTCGTAAAAGGCGACTAAGGTAAGTTGACATCAGGCAGGCGGCCGGTGGTAAAATACTTAGTCGAATCATGTGACAACATGTATATAACATGTTGTGCCGACCCCACTGCGAGTGAGATAAGGGTAGGAGAATGATAATGGCGATGATGAACGTTCTGCCTTTGATACACGTGTGCAAAAAAAGTAGAGCTACCAGTCCAAAAACTTAAAGTGATACGGCGAATTCAGAAGAAAGTGGTCTACAGCCGTTTAGGCACATATTTTAAAGAAAGACATATTTTTCGCAGATGTGAATAATCATTATCAGCCCACTTTAGTCCACTGATAGACATAAGCCTGTCCAATTATACGCCACTTAGCCTGATCCTGGGTTTTCTGCTTCCATCCACCGCCCGTTGTCCTATGTATATCATCACTTCATCGAATCTCTGGGTGTTTTATTACATTACTTTCCGATTAGCGGTCACAACCCCAGAACACGTCTATCCCAACGGTCATCGGTTCTGCGACATATATGGTCGGCCCATTGTCACTTCAGCTTACTTATGCGCTGAGCTATATCGGTGACCCTAGTTCTTTGAGGGAGTACTTCATTACGAATACGGTCCCTCAGAGAAACTCCGAGCCTGTTTCCATAGCCCACTGAGCGACTTTAAGTTAGGGGACTGCCTTAACTGTTACTGTCCAAGTTTCAGCAGACGTGTATAAACGTTGTGACAATTAGCGTTCAAAGATTTTTATTTACAGCAAAAATTTACAAGTTATATCTATCTTAAACTACTTACACGCTAGGACTTTACAAATCATGCCCACGTGGAATGGTCCCAAGAATGCTGGCAGCGTTTTCGCGCTGAATTGTTAAGCTGATTCCTTGTGCGAAAAAGGAGCCAGCCCTCTTGTCACCTGAAGAGGCAATTAACCGAATTAGCGTTTACTATATTTGACGTGATAAACGCTGCTCCGCCCAAAGCGTTAAAAGAGGTTCGAATCAGCAACTTGTCACTGACTTTGATCCATCAGGGTTCATTTAAAACAAACAATAGATTAATTTAGGCACTTCAAATGCGTTTACAAGTTGTATTTATAATCTACACGTTGGCAATAAGTTAGCGCTATGCCTTTGTGTTTTTTCCCACGTGTGTAGTGTAGGAGTTAGCGATTGTCGTGGGAAACCAATGGGTAGCATCGAATCGATAGAATTGTAGCCAGTTTTTATCCCCCTACGCCCGTGGTTATGGTGCGTAATGATTGAGGAATGGTTGCGTGGGTTTTTGTTGCTGTTATTAACTCTATTATTGGCTTGCTCATACTTAACACTTACCTTTAAAGAAAGGTGAAACAAACGGTCGCTAACTATGGGCCTCGTAAGAAAGCTTAAAATCACTCAGCGGATGATGGTAAGAGCTATGCTTGGAGTATCTCAACGTGATCAGAAATAAGGGGATCAGTAGAAGGACCAAAGTTACAACAGCTCAACGGTTCGCAAAGCTGAAGTGGACAATGCACGGGCCCATAGTTTGATAAACCTATAGACGTTGTTCAAGAATGGCGAGTCCGCATTGCATTGCAGTGTCGGCAATTTCATTTAATTAAATTTTAAGTTCAATTTTCAATTCGGAGTTAACAAGGTATATCCATCAGTAATATCATAAATATGAAATTCTGTCTTACTCTCGTACGCTTGGGCAATATACGTTATTTAGTATAATTAAAGCTTATATACTGCCACTGAGTGGTGGATACCACACAGAATGAATGAAAAAAAAATGAGGGTGGTCTCGCCCTCTATTCTACTCAGCCCTATGGTATCTGGCTGAGTAGAATAGACCACCTTCCTTAACGAGGAGTCGTAAAAGGCGACTAAGATAAGTTGACGTCAGGCAGGCGGCCGGTCGTAAAGTATAGCCAAACATGTAACATACTTAAAACTTTTTGTGCCGACCCCACTTAGAGTGGGATACGGGCACTGATGAAGCTAATATGTAGGAAAAAACCCATTTTCTGACATATAGTCCATAATCAAGGATAATGTAACAATAAAGTTTTGATTTATACACCATATCGTAACTTTAATTTTGATGTAATAATATGTGTAACATAATGACCGGCAATAAGCACATCTCCACGCTCAGGTGCAAATTTTGCAACATGTTACTGTGAGCCGACGCTGTAACCGATCTGACGGTTGCGAAGTCTTTGCTCTATTAACCCTGAGACAATGGCAAGCCTGACTCTGTATTTGTAACTGCTGAATGTATCGCAATAACGGAACGGTTCCAAACATTTGGAGACATATATTCTTTTTACTGGACTTTGATCAACAAAAAAAAAAACGAAATCACTACATATTATAAAACAAAGTCGCATTCTTTGTCCATATATCCCTATGTACGCATAAAACTTTAAAACTACGCAACAGATTTTGATGCGGTTTTTTTTAATAGATAGAGTGATTCCAGAGGAAGGTTTGTACGTATAATAACATTCAATACGGAGTAGAGAATTACTGTAATTTTTGAGGTTTCTGTAAATAATTACATTTTTTTTCGCTTACATTGAACAACGCAGGCTAAACTCTACGAGATTTATCAAAATGATGTACTAAGTATTTGTACACCTTGAAAAGGTCTACAGAAAAGTCCGCGATGGTATATGTCTATCTCTTATGGATAACCCACAATAGCATTTTTTGTCATTTACTTTTTACGAAAAATAATGCCTTATTTTTGAAGCAATTTTTATACAATCAGCATTAATCCTTATCCAATTAAGGACCTTAAATAAATTGTTGATTTAATATAGATCAATATCGCCGTTTACAGCATGTAATTTAAGTGAACATTTTCGGAGATATTACAGATTTAAAATGCCGTGAGAAGGCCGCGCTTCGCCCTAGAGCACTTCGAATCTAACAGCTATATGTATGTCGCTCTTTTAAGAATTTGTTTAACGACAAGGAAGCTGTGAATGTTGTATATAAAGACATTCTGTAATTAATTGTAAAAATAAAATACATAGGGAAAATGTAAAAGTAAATAAGTAAAAATGTACTATATGAATTTAGATATTCCAAAGATAGCAGGAAATCTTCTTGGTCTTCTTGGTATAGGGAAAGGAAATTGTTTTCCTCCAAATGTAACGCTTGCGGGCCACGGGCAGTAATTAATAAATCAAAACTACTGGATCGATTTTAATCTTTTTTTTACACTGAATGACATAGGATATATATTTTATACCGTGCGAAGCAGGGGCAGGCCGCTAGTTAATTTATATACGGGGAAGTCTGTGAAAATTACGATTATTATAGAAAAGACGTAAAATGCAAGAATATGATGGTGTCGACATATAATAAGGAGAGATGGGAATCATGTTACCATCATGATCCTGCCGGGTTGGCAGAACATATTATAAACATCTTGTCACATGATTTGGCTACATATTTGACGACCGGGAGTATGCCTGACTTCAATGTACCTTAATCGTATTTTACGACACCTCAAGAAAGAGGGTGGTTTATTCTACTCAGCCGTATACCACACGACGGGTCAACTAACCTTCTAACCTGAGGTGTCATAACCTTGCCAAATGCCAAGCGATGTGATATGTTATAATCTAACTAAGCGAGAAACCTAATGTTATATAACCAAACCACATCATCTTCCCGCCCTTATCCCATTCTAAGTGGGGTCAGCACAACATGTTATAAACATGCTGTCACATGATTTGGCTACGTTTTTACGACCGGCCGCCAGCCTGACATCAACTTACCTCGGTCGTATTTTAGGACAACTCGGTAAGAGGGAGGGTGGCCTATTGCACTAGACCGGATACCACACGGTGGGTCAACTTACCTAGTTGCTTTTTACGACACCTCGGTAAGAAATGAGGTTGGTCTATTCTACACAGCCAGATACCACATGGCGGGTCGACTTACCTTAGTCGCTTTTTACGACACCTTGGTAAGAAATGAGGGTGGTACTATTCTATTCAACCGGATACCACACGGCGTTATATATAAGCGAACGACATAGAGAAAAAATGTACAAAATCACTGCGATTGCAGTTAATATAGGTGTTAAAAGACATAAAAACGTTTTGCTAATAATCTTAGAACTTGAGGTTCTTCTTACATACTTGTTTAGTGAAGCCTTACTATGTATCCAAAAAAATTTACGCACGTTAATTTAGTACCTGCAAACACGTTACTTGTTTTGGATCGACGGAATGGTTAAGCAATATAATATTTATACTTTGTTGCTAAGAAGGAGATTCTTAATTTATGTTTAGACTCAGCATGTTATTCTTCTTCTTTCATGTGTTAAAGAGAAGAACATATTGTTTTTAATTGCCTGATTTAATGATTCAGTGATTTTTATCAAACCTAAATGGCACTAAAGATTTTTTAATTTTTTTTTTAATTTAAAGTCTCGTGAGTGGTATTCACAGTTAATGTAAAGAAACTGACTACTACACTCAGGTCATATTTTATCGGTGAGCCCGATTAGTGAAACTAATAGCCCATACGGAACCCTTAATCATGAGCTCTTTATACGGCGTAATCGCGGCGGGAACTGCGTTTAGCAGCTTGCTGCGCGCGACTCCTCGTAAGGAGATGAATAAAATTATTTTGCTAATGAAATTAATTTGATTGAAAAAATAATTTATTATTACTTCTGATTGTAGAGTTATGTATAGGTATATAACACTATTAAAGAGAGACTGATACGAAAAGCCTACTATGCTATTGAGGATTATTTGGACGATAAGAATGCGTGGATATAGCTACTGTCTGACCCTGTACAAGATAGTAATGCCTTAATGTAACAAGTATTATGTTGAAAAGAGGAACCGCCTAGTTTCCTGCTGGCTCTTCTCGGTAGGAACAGCTTTGCGAACCAGCAGTAGAATTGACGATTCAAAAGTACTTGTTTACAAGTTTATTTGAATAAAGCAAATTTTGAATTTGAATTTGAATATAGTAATGCAGAAGTTGTTTAATTTGTTTTGTTACTCGTAGTTCGTCAATTTTGCTAAGGAACGTTGTGTACTGCGCAGGTCCTATTAACCGCAACACAGTTTTTCAACTAATGCTGTTTTTATGGCCCAAATTGTTATGTATACATTTTTTCTTTTCTTCTAAATTAAAAAAAAAAACTTTTGTATTATAGATCTCCGCAAAGTAATGCCTAATTCTATAAATTATATATACAAATAAATTTAAAATTTGCTAGCATTTGACATTTTATTTTTTCGTCAAACAAGTTAAAGTACAATATATCTAAGAAAATGTAGTAATAAATCAATAAAGACATTAAAAACGTCGGATATAAACTTAGCTAGTATTTTATATTCCAAAAATTATCTTTATGGGTGACATACTTAAATACAAGTAATAAAACTTTAGATGAAATCATTTTGGCAATAATTACAAATGATATGCAAACTTTTATTGGAACCAATTTTTATATGGGCAAGAGAATCTATTGTATGTAGGTCTTTTTCAAGTTTCTTTGTTGAATGTACGTTAAAATGTAAAACATTCAGTTAACAGGGACAATATAAAAGTTATATTGTTGATGTTGGTTTTCAATAGGAGAACAGAATAAAATGTTAAAATAAATTTGCATGTCATAGTATTCACCTTCTAAAGGACCTACCAAGTGTACTCTTAGCGTATTGGAATGTATTATTAATTTAGGTAATAAAGATAAAATTATATATCAATTAGTATATATTTTTATAGAAAATTCTATTGTTTATTTGTTTTTGCACACACGAATCCATGGTAAAGCTCTAATCACCTAATCGGTTTTGTCTTCATGGACTATATTCATCATCTTCCTGCCCTTATCCCACTCTTAGTGGGGTCGGCACATGTTATAAACATGTTGTCACATGATTTGGCTACGTATTTTACGACCAGCCTGCCTGACGTCAACTTATCTTAGTCGTATTTTACGACACCTTGGTAAGAAATGAGAGTGATCTATTCAACTCAGCCGGATACCACACGGCAGGTCGACTTACCTTAATCGCCTTTTACGACACCTCGATAAGAAAAGAGGTTGGTACTATTCTATTTAGCCAGATACCACACGGCGTCTATAATACAGATTATAATTATTGTAATACTATTATAAATTAATTATTATACTATATTATAATACAGAATTTAGTCTTTAAAATTAAGATAACAAAAATAGCCATGCATAGACGTTAATCTACAAACCTATTCCAATCCATAATGACCTTATTTGTATTAATAAAGACAACCTCATAAAATTAAAGCTATCATGTCATAAATCAGCACTAATCGAATTAATTTGTTTCGAAAAATATTAAGACTAATTTTAAATTTTGTCTATCATAAATTACTTTGTGTAGATAAATCATATTTTTAAAATGTCACTGATTATAAAAATGTCTTCCTAGTTGTTGATATACTCGCGTGATTAATTGAAGAAAAGAAAAATGTCTCTTAGAAATTATCTTTTATCTTTGATATTTATATGAGTTAATCTTGTATGTATATATGTAAATATATTTTCGGAATCTCGGAAACGGCGCCAACGATTTCCCGAAATTCTTCATGTAGGAGGTTTTGGGGGAGAACAATCGATCTAGCTTGGTTTTATGTAAAAAAAGCTCGTTTTATCCCTGGTTTTGAGCATAAAAAAAATTATACATTTAAATTTTATATAAAAATCTATTTTTGCCGTAAATTGTCAAGTCAACGTAGCTTTTTCGGGGAACGGGAGTACTCGAGAAATGAAAAACCTAGGATCGAGCCCCGCCTACCCAATATTATTTTTTTTGAAGTTTCGTTTTTTTTCGAGAAGACGAGTTTTAATCAGTTTTGGTTCTTAATTTTTTTAATTAATTTATTTGGAGAGTTAATTTCGGCAAATAATCATATTTTATTTTAAATTAATAACTAAAAACGGATATATTATACTATACGAGCATATTATATTCATTCCGCCGATGGTAACTCAGTGTTGTAGAACGTCTTGATCAAAAGTCATAGAGTCGTGGGAATAGGATTCTTGGACTATAATTATTTGTATAAGATATTCTCATCTGAGTTGATGGATTCCCAGACATAGGAAGTCATTATAATTACTAGACAAGTTTATTTTGCCTTTTTCCAAACATATTAAGTTTATTGAGTCTTAAATCTTGAAAGATTGTAAAATTTCAATTTGCAGTAAACGCCATATTGTATTTGATTTATTTTATACTGATTAAGTTTCAAGGATGACTAATCGGTATTCTTAAAGCAGTTTATGAGCTTTGGATATAAGAAAATATTTCAACAATAAAATCTCGTATGTATGAGTTAATAATTTATATTGTGATTATAATTTTATATAATAAACTAATAAGATAACCAATAAAAATATAAACTAAATAAAAGCTAGTAAGCTTTTACCCGCAACTTCGTCCGCGTGGACTGTTGTCGTGCAATAATAGATGGCGCTTTTCAATGTCATACTATGTCTGTAGAATTAACAGGATTTCTATGCCCTAAATCCTGGTGTATAAGAAATAATTTTGCTTCAGCAGTGAAAGGCGTCAGCTGTGAAAGAGTAACAAACATACATCCATACTCACAAATTCGCAATTGTAATATTAGTAAAAATAAGTAAAGATAAAGATGTAAAAAAAACCAAACAGTGTAAATGTTACTATATATTTAGAAAAAAAAGATGTCAATTTATTATATAGGTAGGTAAATTTATTTTTAATTTACAGTTGTTGTTGTTGTATGTTACAGTTGACAAAGCATAAAAGGAAATAGCATAAAGGAAAAAATCGATTATACAAAGCTAAGAAAATTCAATACAAGGACATTCAGAGTTAGTTTTGTAATTCTATTGTAGAATAAAATAAACTGTAAATACACTATAACACTGTTTAGTTTGTATAATATACACAAACATATACATAGATAAATAATACATATTTATACATACATATATACAAGTATATATATTCCTTTCCTTATCCCACTCTAAGTGGGGTCGGCACATGTTTTTCTCTTCCATTCTGTTCTATCATTCGTCAACTGTGGCTCTGCTCCTTTTATATGCATGTCATACTTTACACAATACAACCATCTCTTTTTAGGCCTGTATATACAAGTATTACTTAAAATTTAAATTGTTACTCTAACTGATAAAATAAGCTTGCTGAATTCGTAATATTAGTAAATATTTTTTGTTGTAGGTTTATAGGGTAGAGAAATTTGAATCAAACACGACGGGGGTCAGAACGAGTGACCTCCGAACTCGTATAGTTCATTGAGTACGTCTGAGCGTCATCCATTCAACCGTTCGCCGCCATGGCTCATAGCCCGCTGTTCAGTGTCGGTTCGAAACTCTGAACGTGTTACACGCGCTGGCTGAATACTTCTATAACTTTGCATTTAACTTTTTCGCGCGCGTTTGGCGGGAAACTTGACAGTTGACATTTATATTTTTTTTTATTTGTGCAATGTGCGTTTAAGTTGTGATTCTTGCGGACAATTTGTGACTTTAAAATGACGTCCGTATACCATGAGGTGAGTGCACGACGTTTAACGCTGACATTTAGATTTTTGCTAATTTACACCGCAAAATTGTCCTTAGCGAATATTTTTGTGTTGCGCTAATTGCCTACGTCGGCTAGGGATCTCAAATATTATAATGATCCTAATGTTTTGTAATTAAGTTAAATTGTCAACAACACGTTAAACAGAATAACATAAAATGTTTACGCTTATGTTTTTTAAATGTTACAATATGATTCCAAATGAATAAATTTTTAAACAAATCCGTCTTAAATTTAGCTTTTCATAGGTTATGTAAGTTTTTTTTGTTGTGTTTTGAAAATTGTGCAGTTTTGTCATTATTATTATTTTATTAATTCAATTATTACCTATCCTATAAATGACATTTATTTATTTTATACAATAGAATACGACGGTCTTATTACTAGGGTTATTATTAGGGTTATATTTTTAAATTTATTGTTATTATATAGTTCATATTAAGATGATAAATAACAAGTGTGGTACAACGAAAATTAAAAAATAAACAATATAGAATATACAATTCAAAATACTCTTAAAACATACCTTAATATTTTATCGTGTTTTAAATTAGATTCAAATAATTTGATACAAATATGGAATATTTTTAGGTACGTGGTAATATTCTCTTTGTCAGGGCGAGTACCTAATTATTTTCATTGACCTACCTTGTTTCCGGCAATAAAACAGAGTTTATATTTATATTCTTTTTTATTTCTTTATATTTAGCTCGAATAATTTATTTTATTTATCTACGACAAGTTTAACGTTTTTAATTTTTTTCATATGTATCATTATTATATTTTAAATACGTTTTTTTCATTTTATAATAATTACACAACTATTCTTGGAATCATTCCACGGGGGCATGATTTGTCTAGTCCTAGTGTGTAAGTAATTGAAGATAGATATACCTTGTACATTTTTACTATATCCATTTTTATAATAAAGTCAGTGTCTGTCATTAATATACACGAATTTTTCACGTCCGAGATTAGAAGCCCCGACCTCTTGGAGTCTCGTCAAGTTTCTCGTCAAGTCCATTGCGACTGTTTAATACAAGTCATCGTTATAACAGTGTTATTACAGCTGTCGCAGTAGTTAGAGCCCTTGTCGCTGTATTCTAATTATGCGAATTTGAATTGATTGCGAAACGTAATGTCCTCGCGACAATGGAATGAATGAACTTTATAGTTTCGACACAGTTATCCACACAGTCATAATCTAAGTGTCACGAATCAAGAATAACGCGTTGGTTAGTACCTCGCGTCCTTATTAGAAGCTGACAAGTAATAAATGCAATTTCCTGTCCTGATTGTATACCCAATAAAGCGCCTTGCTACTGGAACTAAACTGACCTAACTCAAGTTTAATAATTAACTTTTATTTTTCATAATTTCTCATCATCTTCCTGTCCTTATCCCACTTTAAGTGGGGCGGCACAACATCTTATAAACATGTTGTCACATGATTAGGCTACGTATTTTACTAATGGCCGCCTGCCTGACATCAACTTACCATAGTCGTATTTTACGACACCTCGGTAAGAAAGAGGGTGGTCTATTCTACTTAACCGTATACCAAACGGTTTTTTTTTTTTATACAGGAAAAAGGAAAAAACCCCTTATGGGTACCGCCGCCCGACGGGGACAGGCGGCGGTTATGTCGGACTCGCACCGACTAAAACGACCTGTGTGCTCCACCACGCTGCCGATGGCAAGGACAGGGTATCATTGTACATATTGCCCCCATCCCGCCGGCAGCTCTAATCCCAGAGAATAAACACCTCCAGGTAGGGGCCCCTCGAAAGAGAAGCCCCCCTCTGCTAACCGGTGCATCGGGAGCACCAGATGCACCGACCGCCTCGGGGACCTGTAAGTCAGGCGTCCGATGTACCCCGTTCGGAACACCCGAAGGTCCCCAGTTAGGGCGGCAGACGATGGGCTTGGGCGAGTCACTAACACCTGGACTCACCAGCAGCAGATTGGATCCAGAACAACAGTTCGTGGAACCGCTCCGCCGCCTCCCTCCGCCCCCTCCGCAGAGCAAAGGGAGGCCATCGCTGCCCACGATCGCTCCCTGCCCACCGTGTTTGCTATGTCACGGTCGTCAGGGAGAGATCGCGCCCCAAGTAGGGGCCCCAACGCCTTGGTGGGCGTTTCCGCCCCCACCGGGTAATTTTTTATAGAGGTTTTCTTCCTCGCAACCCGAAGGTCCCCGTTCCCATTGCTGGGCTTCCGGGTTTAGCCGACGGTGGTCGTAACCATGTCCAGCCAGACTTAGAGTAAGCCCAACTGGACCCGTCGCTCATTAGGAACTTCACCCCAACCCCCCCCCGAAGTCCCCGGCCCGTCCAAATTGCCCTCTGCTAATCAGAGGGACAACTGGATTGGCCACCCCTCAGTGGTCCGTTCGCCAAGACTAAGCTTGCCCAGGGTGCGCCACGAGGAGGCCGACCACTTTGGCACCCCATACCAAACGGTGGGTCAACTTACCTTAGTCGGCTTTTACGAAACCTCGGTAAGAAATGGAGGTGGTCTATTCTACTCAGCCGGACACCACACGGCGGGTCGACTTACCTTATTCACCTCTTACGACTCCTCGGTAAGAGATGAGGGTGGTACTATTCTATTCCGCCGGATACCACATGGCGTATAATTTCTCATATTTCTTAAATATTTAAGTCCTATGAAGAAATATGTAGTAAAAATTCTAATTTCAGATTTGTAATATTTGGGGTTTAACGGTATATTTTCATGTTTTCATTATTTTCTTATGATTATTTTTATTTTAAAGACTGAAATTACTTATAATTGTAACACTGTAACTAAGAATGATTTGATCTCATTTAATTCATACTACAGAATTAATTTAATATATATATAATATTTGTTTAATTATTTAATATTTAATGTTGTCTTTAATATGTAATGAGATCCGAATCAATAAATAAATAAATTAATTAAAAGTTTATTACTTAAGTTTATTACGCGATAAGTTCATACCTAATAACGATCTTTAACGATAAAAATAAAACTTAAGTAAATATTTAATAAAACTTAACTAAGATAAGTTGACCCACCGTAGGGTATCCGGTTGAGTAAAATATACCAGCTTCTTTCTTATCGAGGGGTCGTATAATAGGACTCATGTAAGTTGACGTCAGGCAGGCGTTCGGTCGTAAAATACGAAGCGGAATCATGTGACAACATGTTTATAACATGTTGTGCCGACCCGTGTGGGAGTGTACAGGAGAAGATTTTTCGCAGACGTGTATGAAAGTTGTGTCAATAAGCGTTTTATTACTTTTGTATTGTGAATCTCCGAAAAGTAACGCCTAATTTAATAAATTATTCTTAGCTCCGGTTGAGGGCCACTTTGGATATAAAATATAGTGGATATAGCTCTCTTTGAACCTGTACAAGACAGTAACGACTGAATGTAAATAGTATTAAGAATTATATTTTTAAAAGAGCAACCGCCGAGTTACTTTGCTGGCTCTTCTCGGTAGGAACAGCTTTCCGAACCAGCAGTAGAGTTGACGATTCAAAACCACTTGTTTACAAGTTTATTTGAATAAAGAATATTTTTAATTTGAATTTGAATTTGAATTGTATTGATTTGCTATTGATTGCAATCGATCACGGTAAAGTTTCGACACAGTATTCGATGCATAATTTACGTGTCACGAATTAACAATAGAATTCATTACAAGTATCCTAATGAGAGGTTGCTATGCAGTTATTTCCTTTCGACGAGGGCGCGAACAATGTTTCTGCTATGCCATAAATGAGGACGGCAAGGTCTAGTTGCGAAAGCACATAACATTTTCATTTTTATATACACAAACCGGCTGCAGTCGAGTCGTAAAATATTAGATTTGTCCGGTGAAACGCAATATGAAGCTTAGTTAAGAACGAAGAAAGCTATTTGCAACTGGGAATGAATGATTTTCCAGACACAAGTTAATAATCATCCTGCATGTATCAGGTATGATAACCGATTGTCCACTCTACATTTAGCATTATATATATTTTCTATTTTACTTCATCGCGGATTATAGCAAAATAATTTTATTATTAGTTTTGTTAATAATCATCATTATTTTCTTGCCCTTATCCCACTCTAAGTGGGGTCGGATGTTATAAACATGTTGTCACATGATTTGGCTACGTATTTTATGCTTGCTTGACTTCAACTTACCTTAGTCGCATGTTAGAACACCTCGGTAGTCTATTCTATCTACTCAGCCGGATACCACACCGTGGGTCGACTTAACCTAGTCGCCTTTTACGACACATCGGTAAGAAATGAGTGTGGTCTATTCTACTCAGCCGGTTACCCATCGGCTATGACAACTAAAAAAATCCTTTCTAATTCTTCATTATATATTTTTTTTAATGCCCAAAAACAGGGATAAAACTAAATTTTTTTTTTAAATAAAACCTAGATCGATTTTTCTCCCCCAAAACTGCCTACATGCAGAAATATATTTATATATATACTCGTACATACAATATTAGCTCATTTAAATATTAAAAATACCGGCTTTCGCTTAGTACAGGATTCCTGGCAAAACCAAAATTTTGTCCAAAACTTCATTCCTCGTAAATAAACTCGCTTTTTATCTATATCGTTGGCAAAGTAAATTGTGTCATGTGATACTTCTGTGATCCACAAACTCAAAAATCGAGTTCAATACGTATATATACGAGCATATAACTGAAAAAATCCATTCACTCCATTTTTGGCCATCGTGTAAGTAAAAATATTTTTTTCACCTTTTCTTATTTTGGTATCGGTAACAATATTGTTAGGATCTAAAGTAGGATTTATAAAAAGAGATCAAAATTAATGCATTTGTAACCAAACAAAAAAAAAACAAAATAGCTGACGTGAAAAAATCAATAAACAGAGCTTTCGCACGCGAGTACCGATCGTAAAAGGGACCTCCGTTTTTTTCGGACTCTAATTAAGCTGTTTGTCCTGAGGCTTTTACAGCGTCTCGACTCGCAGCATCCTAGGAGCGTCGCCTTAAGGGTGCCTCTTGTGAGGCCGAACCTCCGCTTAAAACGTTGTGGATGACTGTATCGAAGACCTCTGTTCTTGACCTGACCTATTTTATACTACTGGATGAGAGTAAATTATAAAGTGTTGCTAGCAACAATAAATTAAAACACTGATTAAAAATGTTGCTGTCTACAATATTATATATTCTTGTTTTTGTTGCAGGTATGTACCAGATTACTTTTATCATGATAAAATATATACAAGTAAGTATATGGTAAACCAGTAATGAAATAGTTTTCTTGCTGGTAAATCTGGGAGTTATCTGGATTGGAGAAAGGGATATCCATCTTTCTTCAGTAACTTTTGTCTGGTCAGTGTGTCAGGATATTTATTTATTTATTTAAATAATAGCCACCTGTTCTATATCATTGCTGGACATGGCCTCCCTTCTTTTTGGAGAGAAGAAATGGAGATAACAGCTACCACGTTACTCAAATCTGAATTTCTTAACGTTTTCCTTCATTGTAAAGCAAAAAAATCACAATAAACTGTTAATACAAAAGTAATAAAATTATATGCTATGATCCGCGTATATTAATTTAATTATTTATTACTTTTGTTATATAGATGGATCTCCGCAAAATAACGCCTAATTCTAAAAATTATTGAAACTTTTAATATAAAAAACAACATAAGTTTTTGAGAAAGCCCATAGGTTTCTGTCCCAAACTTGAACGCGTGTCTAACATACGGCATTTTTATTATTCCTGTTATAGACCCACCTCTTTTCTTACCGAGGTGTCGTAAAAAGGCAACTAAGGTAAGTCAATTGGGGTGTGGCATCCGGCTGAATAAAATAGACCAACCTCATTTCTTATCGAGGTGTTGTAAAAGGCGACTAAGGTAAGTTGACTCGCCGTGTGGTATCCGGTTGAGTAGAATAGACTCAACTCATTCCTTACCGAGGTGTCATAAAAGGCTACTAAGATGAGTTGACGTCAGAGAGACGTGAGAGACGTCAGTCGTGCCGACCCAATTTAGAGTGGAATAACGGTAGGTGAATGAATTTGTAAGTTAAAATAGTAACAAATTTAGATTTAAGTAACACTAACAATGTAAAAGACTTTAGACTTTGAAATTCATACCTCGTACATTCATATTTGCTCGTATTTTTAAATTTCTCATAATATCAATCAAAGTTTATCTTATAAAAAGCAAAAATCCTACAAATGTAATCCGTACACGTGTTAGATGTCTGTTTGTATTGTTCATTATCGAGTGCAATGCACCTATTTATAGTGAGCCAACGAAAAGTGCGGCAACGTGCTCGTTAGCTCTGTTTACATTTGTCCGCTTGCCCAGAGCGCTCCCGCTGAGGAATTCATTTACGGCTACAGTAGGGTGTCTGTTATGGTGCAGATGTTATGCGTTCAGTATTCCTGTGCCCTCCGTCTCCAGGTATTAAGATGGAACACCATGAGGTTTTAGCCGGTAAGAGTCCGGCATAACGCCCCCCGTGAATTGCAGTACCCATGAAGGGTTTCATCATGAAAAAAAAGAGTGTCTGCTATAGTACGAAACGTATTTCCTTTTCTTAGAGCAAATTCAAGGACATATATATCATAATTTTGAATTTTAATCCGCTTGACTTCCATTATGAAATATGTCCTTAAAGGACAGAACAAGTAAACTAACGGCCTAGGCCGTTAGTTGCCACTGTTAGGCATAGGCCTCCTTTCTCCGTTGTTGGAGAAAAGGGTTGGCCAAAGCTAAGAAGTAACACGCTGCTCCAATGCGGATTGGTAGGTTACACATATCCTCAGATTTCTCCACGATATTTTCCTTCACCGAAAACCGTGTGATATATTGCTATTATCAATTAGGCACATAAGTTTTTAACAGAAGATATCATCGGTCTTTTGGATTGGATTGGCCTGCGCGGAGTTTGAGCACGTGACCCTCTCGAACGAGTCGCACAGTTCCATCGCTAGGCTATCACTAATATTGCTAATAAACTTTGTAAAACCCACTAGAAGATAATTCAAATGTTAATGCTCAAGACAGAAATATAATCTCAATGATATTTAAATACATAAATGATCGCAATATGATAATTGTACCCAAATATATCTATTTTGCTTTTGCATATACATATATTAGAACTAAACATAACAAATAAATTTACGTAACTTTCGAACCTTGAAATATTTGCTTTTAGTGTTCCATCCTACACTATTAATTTTTCAATAATACATTTTAATAATCTTTTTTGGTGATTGTGAATTTACAATAACACCTACAATATGTTCTTGATGGTGCTTGTGATATACTGAGTAGGAATCTACAAGGTCTCCATTCATTTTGCATCTATATCATGCTATAACTTTCTAGAATTATATAAAAATATCGTTTAGTGTTTTTTTCAGTCATTTCAGTTCAGTTATTGTATTATTACTTCTACCGGTGTCACTTTCTTGTCTTAGAATATAAGAGATGAAACTGAGACATAAGTATAGAATGATTTGAAATAAAATAATATCTTTTGTTTTGTTTCTTTTAAATTAATTCAATCAATTCAAAAAAAACAGGAAAATTTCTTAGTTACTTAAAATTTTGTAATAAAAGCTTTATTTAGATTATGTACATACATTTACATGTTTTTTGACAAGAAAACGTACACAAAAGTTAAAATTTCGTTAAACATATTTATTGAGAAATATGATGAATTAAAAAAACAAAACTCACATCTTAACTCTTTTAAAAAACATTATTTACGGAACGTCCGACCTCAATTATGGAATTCCTAACATAGAGGATTTGTTAGTTCTGCTTTTAGTACATGCCAGTTATTTTCGTTTCGTTGTTATGATTTCCGTTTGACATATAAGGGTTCTTCATTATGTTAGCCAATGTATCCATTTGGGCGAATACTTTCGTCCAGATAAAATTTTGAGACTGATGATATTTTTGACTGATGAGTTTGGGCGCTTTACAACAGTCATGGCTGCTTGGTGTTCATACAGTAACGACCTGTTACTATCCCACTGCTGAGCATAGGCCTCCTCACTAGGATTTTGTATTGCGTATTATTAGGTTACACATATCCCTAAGATTCTCTAGAAATATGCCGGTTTGCTGACGATGTCTTCCTTCACTGAAAAGCGTGTGATAAATGGCAATTATCAATTAGACTGATAAGCTTAAGAGAAAATCTTATTGGTGCCTGACCGGGGTTTAAACCTGTAACCCGTCGAGACAATAGCGAGGTGTCATCGCTGGACTATCAAAGCTAAGAGAAGACCATATATACATATTAACATAGCGATGCGTTTCGCACGATGGTGGATGGAAACCCATACCATACGGGGCTCTATCGATACTCATAGCAAGCTGATGGTGAAAAAAGAGGGAGGAAAGAGGTAAAGAAGGACACTATTATATTTTGAATTATTTCATGGGTACAGGATCATAAATACTAAACTTTATCAGTTCGTATACTTTATGCGTATGATAACCCCATAGCATTTCTGGTTTCGATGTAAAAAAACTTCAAACACTGTCTACGATCAATATAAACACTGATATGCGGTAGTATTATCAGGACAGATAAGGTAATTTTGATATTTATATTTATGTAACGGTTTTTATGAAGCATTTTAAGTTCGGTATTAAATTTAACAATTTCATGGTGGTTCAATTGTAGAGATTACTTTATTTTTTTATCTGCAGTTTATTGCAGGAATGAGTGAATTTTGGTTGATTATGTATAATGAATGTACGGAAATGGTTGAATGTTTATTTTCGTTTATATTAATTTGACTAGAACGATCGAATCGATGAGTCGAAGATATAATCAAATTAATCATTATCCTGCCCTTATTCTACTCTAAGTGGGGTCGGCAGACCATGTTATTAACATGTTGTCACATGATTTAGCTTCGAATTTTAAGGCCGGACGCCTGCTTGACGTCGATTTACCTTAGTCGCATTTTACGACACCTCGGTAAGAAAGAGAGTGGTCCATTCTACTCAACCGGATACCATACGGTGGATCAAGTTACCTTAGTCACCTTTTACGACACCTCGGTAAGAAATGAGTGTCATCTATTCTACTCGAATCGGTTTATTACTAACAAACATTAGGCGATTCAAGAGAGTTTGTAAATATCTATTTGAATTTCAATTTTGACTCGATAAAAAAAGTGAAAACTGGTATGCAAACAAAAACTAAAACACATATTATGCCTGTATGGGGTCACAGTTGTGAACTAAATCGACTTTTATTACTACTTTCACCTAACAATATCGCGACATTGTGATTTACCCGCCATTTGTTTGTTTAAAAGCTCGATGGTCGCTTTCACTATCATTATTTTTGTTCAATCATCTCTATACTAGATGTGACCGCGTTTTTTATTTAAATTCTGAGTTGAGACAATGTCGTGATTTTGTAAGTAGTTTCACCATTTTTTTGCAATGATATTAAATCAATAGAAATTGAAAATGCTTTTAACTAAATTTCATATTCCTACTGTTAACCGTTAAGGAGTTCCCTTGTCTAGAGCCAATCCTGGCAATATTATCTGGGCATGCTTATCATAAACATGCATTGTGCATGTTATAGGGACTGGAGCAGTATGTATAATTTCAGCTCAATCGGACACCGGGAAGTGGGTTAAATTTAACTTGCAAAATTCCACCCTGAAAATACATACACTAGAAGTTGAATAAAAGCTTTTAATTAAAGCTCTTCCGAATAAGCCTTAGTGATTTAAGACCAGATCTTCATTGTTTGGGCAGTGATGATATGGATACAAAATCTAATAAGAAATCTCTGAGTTTCGCTGAAAAAATAGCTTTACCTATTCTCGGAACGTTTTTGCCTGAGAAATATAAAATATTTTGTTTCGCACTTGTTTCTAACTAACAATATTCTGTTAGAGCTCTTACATCTTAAACCAAAGTGGACGGATGGTCTCCAATGCGTCGTTGAAAACGTGAAATTTCCAAAATACAGTGTGAGAGCTCTAATAGCGTCAAGGAACGTTGCCTTACAGCTCTTGCAAAGCCGTGCCATGATTTTTTTGTCAGGAATACACCTCATGAGTACCGCCATCGGCAAGAAATGAACGGCGGATACGTCGGATTCTCATCGACACAAAACCTGAAAGTACTTCACATTGCTACTAAGTGCGAGGACAGGGTAACGTTGTACAAATTGACATAATTCCCAGTAGCAGCTCTGTACCCCGTAGAAAATACACTCCGGGGTCGGACCTCATAAAACAGTGGTCCCTTAGGTAATTGATTGATGACTTACACCAACTGGGCTTCGGGGTTCAGAAAGTCCCCGTTAGGGCGTTATGCGAAGGACTTCGGCTAATCGCCTGTGCGGCGATCGGATCTGTTGTGTTTGTGTATCTATTGTATTCCTTATTTTTGATACATGCGTTGGCTTTGTATCTATAGTATCACTTGCCTATAGTATAATAGAAGGATATTACGTAGTCTCTGTGACACACGAGGAGGAGGGAGGAAAGGTCACTGGACGTGTAAGAGGAAACATTACGATAAGCAAGTAGTGTGTAGAGTACTACATGATCCAAGGACTCAACTACCCGCTCCGCCAACTCTTTCCGCAAGATAACATCCTCACCATGGCTTGTAATAATCATCGACTGGTCCGATAATGATCTAGCTTTCCATCCATAACAAGAAAAATCATTTTTTTAACAGCATTAAGATTAAATTCAATTGTCACTTCTTTTGTAATGGAATTTAATAATATGAGTTCACGTCAGCTATGTAAATGCCATCGTCATAATCCCTCAACGTTATTGATGATTATTTCAACAACAATCTTATCAACTAAAAGCTTTAGTAACTTTATATGTGTGAGTCACTTTAATGGAGCTCATTATAATTGGCCCAAATCATTCTTAATCAGTCGTTCACTTTATCTACAACTTTTGGTTGTACTAATTTTTGATCACGTTATTATTCCCGTTAATACTTTAGTACTGTTATTTTGATTTTTAATACAGTAAATTTATGCATAGAATTATGTAAAAGCCTCAAATTGTTATGAAAATTTGTAATTCACTTATTTCAGTAATATTTACTGTCTAAATCATCATCTTCCTGCCCTTATCCCACTCTATGTGGGGTCAGCACATCATGATATAAAACTGTTGTCCCATTATTTGGCTACGTATTTTACGACTGGCCGCCTACCTGGTGTCAACTTACCTTAGTCGTATTTTACGACACCTCGGTAAGAAAGAGGGTGGTATATTCTACTCAGCCGGACACTACATGATGGGTTAACTTGCCTAAGTCTCCTTATGCGACACCTCTTTAAGAAATGAGGGTGGTGTTTTCTACTCAGCCAGATACTAAGCGATGGGTTAACTTACCTTAGTTGCCTTTTGCGACACCTCGGTAAGAAATGAGGTTGGTCTATCCCACTCAGCTTGAAATCGCACGTATGTAGTGTCTGTAGGATACCTGCAATGTCGTACATTGTATTCCCGTTCCCAAAGAAAATAACGGCATTTCATATTTCTTTATATATAAACTTTGATCGTGCTAAATTTCATCAATATTGCTCCAGCGGATAAGCCGTGACAATATAGACATACGGACATATTTTTCGCATTACAACTTTAGTACGTGCACAGCTTTCATACCATTATTATAGTTTCTATAACACTGGTTTGAAACATCAGGTCATGAACCATGGTATCCTACGTTATTTTTGTTGAACCGTTGAACTCTATGCCTCAATATTGGAACTTTAGCTACACTTGGAATGCCAATGTGCCGAAAAATAATGGCAATAAATCAAGGCCATTATTGTATATACAATCAAAGTACAAATACTAAAATGGCTAGTCTCCGGAATCACGTACAAGGTCAAATTACAAAATTTGTGACGCATCGCGGATGTAATCGGTTTATTCAACTTACACGTAGGTTTAGTACACTATACGTGCAATTGGACTCTGCTTTTTTTAAAGGGACTATATGTTGTTAACCCAAATGGCTCTTACGGCGAGCAGGACTGGTAAGCGTAGAAGCATCATCAAGGTTGCGAGAGGAGAGTAGAGCAGGGAAGTTCTACTAGCGTTTGGGAACGTCGTCCTAAGGGTGCCTTTTATGAGACCGGATCACGGCTTAGGGTGACTTGTAGTAGAGGGCTGACAGTACGACTGTGATTAGACATCATGTCGCTAAAGAGTGAAGCCACGACCAACTGATGTCAGAAAATTGGGACCACAGCTTAACCAGCGAAGACCTTTTGAGTGTGTATAACGTGTTTCGGTTTTTGTGACAGTAACTTCTTAAAATGGTGCATGTTGCCAGTGATGAAATACAGATTTGAAACTTCGCTAATTATGGGCCTCACAAAAAAGCTCAGAGTCACTTAGCGGCAGCAAGCTATGCTTGAAGTATCTACATGTAATCAAATCATAAATGAAAAAATTGGTAGAATCAAAGTCAACAAAATAACACTGTATGTCGCAAAGCTGAAGTAGCATTGGGTGGACCATAGAATGGGGAGAATCAATGGCCGTTGAGGTCTTATGGTGTTGGACTGACAACGTCAAAAAGATCGCGGGGAGCGTGTGGTTTGGAGATCCCGTGAAGAGTCCCATGTACAGCAGTAGACTATTGGATAAAGAAGAAGAAAATCGTTATTTGATCGTCAGGATCATATAGGACACTTTTTGGATTTTTTTAAATACGCTGCGTTACTGTGTTTTGAAATCTACCAACGTGAGCAGAGCTTAAAGCTCATCCTATTGGATGAACGATCAAAATAACGTGCGACCCGTCTGAGCGTGCCGCCGGTATGTTTTCGTGATGACGCCATCTGTGACTCATCCCGTCATATGGCTCCATTCACAGGCTCCTTTCTAGAGACACGCCTGATAAGATTTATTGATTTGGGATCGCTTACAGTTCGATTCGATTGGACAATATACAGATAAATTATTGTTCCGTGGAGGTCATTAACTTATAAACCGATACTTCAAAGGGACACATTACTTATTTTTGGGGAATACGCATTCTCGAAAGTTGTATTCATTGTATGTGGTTCATTATTGTTTGTGTTTGAATAATTTTGACTTATTACAAAGATGCAGTTTTTTAGAAAAGATTTTTTTTTATTTTTTTAGACATTTTTTTTATATTTCCATTTTCTTTTATGCTTTGGCGGAAACTGAATTAATAAAATGCCAATTGTGTTCTTATTTAACAGCGGAAATATGGTTCGTAACTACGTAAGAAACAATATATAAATAATAAATATATGCATATATCGTATAAATTGTCTCACTTCGTAATTTAGCTGGCAGAGATCTCTTTCATAGGGATAAGTTGACCTTTGTACACTTTTTTACCAATAATGTTTTTTGCAACATTTTTTATGGTACATAAATAAATAAATACGATATCTCTGCGTGTGTAAAAAAAATATTTTCATATGTTTTCAAATGATATATAGCAAAGTGACTATAAACAAAGATAATTTATAAATGAGGTTAAAAAAGATTTATGATTTATTTACTGGTTTTTTTTACTGATTTATTTATTGATTTATTGATTTATTTATTTATTTACTGATTTATTTATTTATTTACTGATTTATTTATTTATTTACTGGTGACATCATTAGGCATCGGTCGTGAACTTAAATTTTTAAAAATATATATAAAAAAGTACGGTCGCATGGAATGTGCAAAGCTCGTTCTATCTACTTGTTTTTATACGCCCATTCAAGCATTCATTATCAACAGCGTCCGATACAAAAAAACGAAAAAATTTCGTTCCGCGAAAGTTATTTATTGACATCTTATGATCATAATTTACGTTTAAATTCTAATTCATGTAGCACAGTAACCTCCATATGAAGTTTCATTTCGTTCACGGCCGGTTTTATGGCTATTAGCTCGATATATTATAGAATTTATGATTTCAGGTCAATGGATTTCATTATAATTTAGATGGGTTTGGTTTATATTCGATCTTATCGACATAATTCGAAGGTTTCTACACTGCATCCGTGTGGTATCCGGCTGAGTAGAATAGACCACCCTCATTTTTTATCGAGGTGTCGTAAAAGACGGCTAAGGTAAGTTGACCTGCCGTGTGGTGACCGGCTGAGTAGAATAGACCACCCTCTTTCTTACCGAGGTGTCGCAAACGCCGACTAAGGTAAGTTAACGTCAGGCTAATACCTAATAAAAAATACCTAGCCCAATCATGAGACATGTTTATAACATATTGTGCCAACCCACTTAGAGAGGGATAAGAGCAGGATGATAAATGATGATGTTTCTACACTGCATATTGTAAAACAAAGTTCCCCGCCGCGTCTGTCTGTTTGTAATAAACTTAAATTTCTGAACAGATTCATGCAGTTTTCAACAATAGATAGGTTCACGTAGAAATTTAAGGTGTATAATTAATTAGGATCTGAGTGCCGTGTGGTATGGTTGAGTAGAATAAACCACCCTCATTTACCAAGGTATCGTGAAAGGCGACTAAGGTAAGATGACGTCAAGCAGGTGGCCGGTAGTAAAATATCTAGCCAAATCAACAAACCTCATTGTTACCAACCTCACTTAGAGTGATTTAAGGGCGGGAGAATGATGAATTAAGTAGTGTTTAAAAGTGAATTTTGAATTTTAACTCAAATTCACTCATATATTATGAGTACACAGTATGTCTATTCATCCTTTTTTAACCTCCAAACATAGTGAAGTGATGTTCGGTAAAGACATTGTTGTAAATTGACATGGAGTCACGGGCAGAAGCTAGTAGAACAATTTGACGATAATGACCGGTAAACAAAAGTAGTTTTGTATTACATATTCATGGCTTTGATAAATGAATATGGACTTCAAACTGAATGAAAAGATAGAAGCAAAGATAAATGTAACTTTGCAACGGCCGCGACATCACAATACTGTGTCGAGCAAATAGATTGGATGATTCTAATCGCGGAGTGTCGTCTTTTCTACAACTAAGTTAACAAGATTAATTGAAATACAATATTTTGTTTACAACGGTTACTTGACTACGATTGGTCGTAGTCTATTAATGTAGCAAAGATCACTGAGCTAACTTTTTTTGTTTCTGAGTCGTCTTTTCTACACACGTGTTTACATTATTAAGTCATCTTCCTGCCCTTATCCCACTCTAAGTGAGGTCGGCACAACATGTTATAAACATGTTGTCACATGATTTGTCTACGCGTTTTACGATCGTCGTCTGCCTGACATCAACTTACCTAAGTCGTATTTTACGATACCTCGGTAAGAAATGAGGGTGGTCCGTTCTACTCAGTCGAATACCACACGGCGGGTCCACTTATCTTAGTTAGTTAAGTAACGCTTATTTCGCTTCCGAGTCACTTCTCTATAACTACGTTTACAATATTAATTGGAATACAATACAATATTTCATTTACAACCGTTACTGGACAATGATTGGTCGTAGTCCAGTAACTTCGCCAAGGACATTTAGGTAACGTCTATTTAATTTCTGTTCGTCTTTTTACATCTGCGTTTACAAGATTAAGTCAAATACAACATTTTGTTTACAATTGTTACTGGACTGTAGTCTAGTAACTTAGCCAAGGTCACTTAGGTAACACTTGTTTAGCTTCTGAGTTCTTCACTCGCTCATTCTTACTCGCTACTCGAACACGATAAAGGTCCAGATAAATTACATAGAAGTCTAATGGGAATAAAATGTTCCATTTTTCCATCAACTCTGAAACTTAATAAAAGTAGTATACCTTTTACCTAGCGATCAGTATCGGAGCTGTGAGATAGCTCAAGTTGTCGTTCTTCTGTCCAAGGAGGAGCTAATTCCCAGCAGTTAGATATTTACTATGTCAGTAAGTCTTACTTTGTTAAGTAATACTTAAATAGAACCGTGTGTTCTTTAACTTTTTATTTAACTTTAAATTAGCCTCAATTAGTAGTTTCCTTTAATATTTCTCAAGAATTATAAACCTCAATAAAATTGTGAATGTGAAATCCATAAGAGGTAACCATCAACGAAAAGAAACAAATAAAAACGAAAAAACATCGATAGCGTGATAAAGCTGGTCCAAAACTAATTGTGCAATTGGAGCATATCTAAGTTTATGAGTCATCGTCAAGAAAAGACCTTGGTTAGATGAAGCCTCGTCGATCTACCCACAGTAAGCCTTACTAAGCAGTAAAGAATTTTGAGCTGTCTATTAAGCTGAATATGGGAGTCATATTATAATATGCAAAGCATCTTAAGAAATTACTAGACTTTGTATTAGGAGCTTTTCATTTGCTATATTTTCACATTCCCAACGAAATATAGACTTTTTTGAATTTTAAATTCGTGAGTGGTATTCATAATTAATTAATAGAAACCGGCTATACTCACATCTTATTTTACAAATTGCGAGCAAATCCCGCCGCGATTAAGCCGCATAAAGAGCTCATGAATAAGAGCTCCGTATGGACTAGAAACTAGACGGGTTCATCTGATAAAATAGCACGTTAGTATAGCCGGTTTCTACACATTAATTATGAAACTATAGACGTCTAAAAAAGCTTTTTGAATCAAAGGTTGCTAAAGTAACTTTTGGTTCATTACTATAATATTATTAATATTGTGAATCCTAATTTGAACATATTCAAGACTTATTCCAACAAATCGAGATTGATCAGTAAATATTAGTTCGCGCAAAATTTGATATTACAAACATTCTATTAAACACATTGCCATTGAATAAATATATATCTAATAATAAATATCCATATTCAATGTCAATGTGTTCAATTAATTAATAATCCCTCGATGATCTCACAATCGAGGTCAGTCACCGCATCCAACTCCGTTGTGCAGCGTTTGGGAATCTATTCTAACTCTATTCTACAGCAACTAAAAACATTTAAGTGTCTAAAGATTAAATGTCTCCAAATAGACTTCGTCAGTCTATTTGTAATATAAAATTGTAACGAAAAGAGATTTAATACTATTTTTGAATTTTTACGACAGTAAAAGGCGACTAAGGTAAGTTGAACCGCCGTGTGGTATCCGGTATCCGGTTGAGTAGAATACACCACCCTCATTTTTACCGAGGTGTCGTAAAAGGCGACTAAGGTAAGTTGACCCACCATGTTGTATACGGTTTAATAGAATAGACCGCCCTCCATCTTACCGAGGTGTCGTAAAATAAGACTTAGGTAAGTTGACGTCAGGCAGGCGGCCGGTCGTAGCCAATTATGTGACAATATCCTTAAAGTCGCGAGCAAAAATTTGATACATAACAAAACAAAAATTTATACATATTAAAACATAATTATACATAATTAATAATTAAAACATAACAAAATTTGTTGAACTTCAGATTTATCGTCATCCTCATCCTTCTGCCCTTATCCCACTCTAAGTGGGGTCGTTACAACATAATATAAACATGATTCGGCTAGGCATTGCACGATCGACCGCCTGCCCAACATCAACTTACTTTTGTCGTCTTTTACGATACCTTACTAAGAAATAGGGTAGTCTATTCTACTTAGCCGGAAACCACACGAAGTGTCACCTTCCTTGGTCGCCTTTTACGACTACTCGTCAAGGCGTGAGGGTCGTCTATTCAACTCAGCCTGACACCACACGGCGGGTCAACCTACCTTAGTCGCCTTTACGACACCTTTGTAAGATAGCGATAACATCGTGTAAAGAGCTCATGAATAAGTGCCCTGTATGGGTTCGAAACTACTCGGGCTAACCCGATAGTATAACACGAGAGTATAGCCGGTTCTATACATTAACTATGAATACTACTCACGATAGTTTAAATTTAAAACCCTCTGTAAGAATTGAGGCTAATGATTTCCGCTTTGTATTTTATAGCAACACAGTCACGAAACAAGAGTATCGCGCCTTTATTGATTAAAATGTTAGCAACACTGTGTCGTATTGTTTCCGGTGGAGTCTTCCTATTGATAAAACGTTTCAGTGGCGTTCAGTCTTTCTTGGACATTAAAGAGAAGTGCATCTCGGAACGGGAATTGTGGTATCCCATTATATCGTGTATAGTGTGCATTAACAGCAGTATTGGCTACAATTACAGATTCTACGATAAACCGTGGGAGCATCGTGTCCGTAACGCTTGACTGATGTTACCAAGAAAAGCAAATCAATGACTCGCATTGTTTAGCTAAGCACCTTAAACAGAGTCTGGCGCGCATCCGATAAATTACTTTATGATGATTACTTGACGGCAATTTGGACTCGTCAATAAAGTTTATAACTTGATTAGGCATTGAATAAATATTTTATTGTATAACGGACTGCTGTCTCGACACTGTGTCCAATTCGCAAGAAATATATTTTGTTATTTCTATTGATGGTCATTCGATTGGCAAATTAAGTTACTTCCAAGTCGTATTTAGATTAAAATATAAACAAGCTATGGTTAAATGCCATGAAGTAGAGAACTTTGCCATTCTTTTCAATTAAGCTTGGTTGTGTTGGATCAAATTTCGGTAGGTATTTCATATTAAAATCGTCACGTAAGGAAAAAGGGTGATGACTTTCAGGGCAACTTTCTCAGTCTCTCTAACCCTTAATATTACTTTTTGCTATACACATGCTATATATTTATTTGTCGTTCGAACTGCTGTTAGCGAAATAACTGTCTAAACGTTTGTTGGTTCTTCGATTCTGGATATATATACATAATATGTAGTATGTATTTAAAATGATATATGTAGATTTACCAGTTGTCTGTCACCCATAACACAAGTATTAAGTTACTTAACGGTGACGTGACGTGGGATAACGGTTTGTGTAATTGTTCCATATTTGTAAATATTATTAGACGAAGTCCCCAAAGCTGTCTGTCTGTATGTGACCGATTTTCTCAAAATTTACTGAACCGATTTTTACTTAAATGTAAAATGGAAGGTTTAGGTTAATAATGTATTACCGTTTTTTGTAAATTGTGTTGAGCATTTGCAAAAAACTTGCAAGGAGCTTGAGTCGCGTTCGCCGCGTTGTCCAAAAGAGATACACTAAAGTAATGTACTAGAGAATTGTAGATCTACAAAAATATTACAAAAAAGTTCGCGACAGCATGTCTCTATCTTTGAAGATTAATATGGTTACAATATTTAAATACACTTCCACGCGGGCTAAGTCGCAAGCATAGCTATAATAAAAATAAAAAGTTTTCATTCATATCGTGTATGATTCTTCGATCCTATCGCCTACTATATATAGATAAGCAAACTTGATTAGCGAGATATTATATAGGCAGAATGAATCGATTGACCTTGCTTGTGTCCATTGACTGAATCAATTCATGGACCATCTGTCTTCCGGACGCCCACGAGTATTATTTGGCAATAAACTTTAATGTGAAGCATGAAAAACTATACAAAATAATAATATGAATTTAGTATTAGCAAGTTGTACCAGCGACTTCGTTTGCATCAATTATATCCTTTTTTTCATTTCCTTAACGAAAAACAGGAATTAAATATATGGAACATTAAATATATATGTGACAGTTATATACACGTTTGTCCCTCCCCAAGTAAGTTATTATACTTAATATTTGTAGTAGTGACCGCGCCTTGCTAGGCAACTTTATTAAAAGCTATCAAAAAATGCAATTAAAAAAATAAAAAGAGAAAGAAAGAAAAGGCTATGATATCTGGAACTCGATCCCGAGTATTTTCATTGTTCCAACTTTACAAATGACAGTAAAATTGACTTTGGTTTTTTTTTCTACTTTAGCAGTTTTTCAGTGCCGGAAAACAGGGATAAAAATATATTTTTAATGAAACCTAGCAAGATCGATTTATTGCCCCCAATATACCCAAATACTAAATTTCATGAAAATCGTTTGAGCCGTTTGCGACAGGTCGATAATAGATGGCGGTTTTCAATGTCATCCTATTCCTTTAGAATTAACAGAATTTCTATAGCTTATATGTTATTCCGGTGTATAAGGAATAATCGTGCCAAATTTCATCGATATTCCGGATTTGGCGTGAAAGAGTAACAAACATACATCACAAACTTTCGCATTTATAATATTAGTACGATTATGGGTGACAGACAATTGGTAAATATATACTACACATATACATATTTATTTATTTATTCTTTTTATACATATATAAGAGAAAGCAAATTAAAAAAAAAACACTTGTATAAAGGCGGACTTATCCCTATAGATAAGGGATTTCTTCCAGACAACCTTTGAGTAATAGAAGGAAAAGGACAAGAATTGAAGAAGAAAGAGAGTACGGATCATATAGAGAAAACATATACATACATGTAAATATATAATACACTCAGACTAAATGCACTTTGTTTGTAACATACATTCATGATGGCGACAAAGCGTCATATATTTAATTAATGAAGTTGGACTGGGACATACATTTGTTTTGTGTTGAACATTTGTGTAGATTGACGATAATGTGACAGACAGTCAGCTGTCAGTCTTTGTCAAGTTTATCTGTAGACAACATAGTTTTTATGCTTAGAGTAGGGTATCCAGAATATATTTTTAATATTTAAATGAGTTAATATATTCGGAATCTCGGAAACGGCTCTAACGATTTTCCTGAAATTCTGCATGCAGGAGATTTTGGGGAAGAAAAATCGATCTAGCTAGGTTTTATTTAAAAAAATGAGTTATATCCCTTTTTTTGGGAATTAAAAAATACTAAAATTTATATTGAATTGAATTTTTGTCATCAACTGTCAAGTCAGCGTAGCTTATTCGGAGGCCAGAGCACGGGCAGTCTCGAGAAATGTAAATACCTAGGATTGAACCTAAACTACATAATTATTTTTTTTAAGTTTCTTTTTTTATTTTGTAAAAAAATTAACGAGCAAAGCTCGGTCAATCAGGTACTATATAATAATATATTATTATATAATAGGGTATCTAAAATGTTACATATTATAATAAAGAGAAAGCAAACTATCGTTCAAGGCGACTAAGATAAGTTGACTTGTCATGTGGTACCCGACTAGATAGAATAGGCCACCCTCTTTCGTACCAAGGTGTTAGAAAAGGCGACTAAGGTGAGTTGACGTCAGGCAGGCGGGCGGTCGTAAAATAAGCAGCCAAATCATGTGACAACATGGTTTATACATGTTGTGCCGAACCCACTTAGAGTGGGATAAGGGCAGGAGAAGAATGAGGTTTTACCTAAAAACCAAAATTATTTAATACCTATTGATATTGGCCTTGACGTTATATCATTGCTTGGTTTGTCCCAAATATATAATAAATATGATACATAACGCTTATGTTGTCATTTAAACGCACGTCACGTAGCGTTACATTGATATGATAATTACCAGTTAATAAGTCATTGTTACTTAGTGCCAGTATTGTTCTTTTAATCTAAATATGTTTTGGTGGCATCTAAATATATAAATGACCTGAATGTCTAATCTGTATGTATCTAGAAACATAATAGCAATTAATTCAGAAACAAATAACTCGTACCGTATTTCACAATAGAATAAGAGCATAATCGCGAAGTATTTAAAGCTTGTAAAAATCTTTTTAAATTTAAACTATCGTGAGTAGTATTCATAGTTATTGTATAGACCCGGCTATACTCACGTCTTATTCTATCGGGTTAGCCCGACTAGTTTCGAACCCATCCGGGGCACTTATTCATGAGCTCTTTACACGACGTTATCGCGGCGGGAACTGCGTCCCGCAGCTCGCTGGGCGCGACTCGTGGGTGGCGGGGGCCCGGGGGTTGTGTTCACTGTCGCTCTGGTCTTCGTCATCGCATGAGAGCTCATGAATAAGTGCCCCGGATGGGTTCGAAACTAGTCGGGCTAACCCGATAGAATAACACGTGATATACAATAACTGTAAAAATCTTTATAAAAAAGAGCGCTTTTTAGTTATCTTACATAGAGTGACTGATACCACACGGCGAGTCTTAACTTAGACGTCTTTTACGATTCCTCGATAAGAAATGAGGGTGGTCTGACACTAGTTTTAAGTATATTGTTGTATTACTAACCTTAAAGTTACATACATATTACCTTTATGGTATATATATTATACATTTGTTGTGTGTATGTGTTATAAGTCCTAAGTTACTTAAAATAAATTTCAATAAATAAATAAAAATCTACTCGATCTAGGTATTTATAAAAAAAGTTGTATCGCTGTTTTTGCACATTAAAAACATACTAAAATATACATTGAATATAAAACTATTTTTGCCGTGTATTGTCAAGTCAACGTAGCTTATTCGGGGAACGGGAGATCTTGAAAAATGAAAATACTTAGAATCGAGCCCCACCTACCCAAATAATTCTTTTTTTGAAGTTTCTTTTTTTATTTTGTAAAAAATTACCGAGCAAGGCTTGTTCAACCAGGAGCTTTGAATAAAGAATAATACATTGAATAAATAATACTATAAATAAAGAATACTTTGAATAGAGAAATCTGTGTCTGCGTCAACTATTTAGATTGTCTATGACCATAGTGTAGTCTTTTGTCCACCGTTACTTTCTAATTGACCTTTACAGAAGTCGATAAAGATGTGTGGAAATAGTCCAAGGCCGGCCACTGGCGGATTTTAGATCCGGTGGTCACGACTGGATCCGACTTAGTGACCGATAATTGACTCAGACAATAGTATAATTTACTTAGTATTGTAATCTGTGACATGTTATTACATGGGATCTATTAAAGTAAAGGGATTGTAAGGATATTAGCAAGCGTTGTTTGTGTTATAGAAATAAGATATTTGCAAATGTATACTGTATATATATATTTTATTAGATACATCAAACAAAACGCTTATTATTTAAAATTTCATACAAAACGGTCAACTTTTAGGACATGGTCAATTACTAGTGGCCTTACCTCACATCCTCAGTGCTACAAAGTTTATCGGACGTCAAATTTCTTAGTTTTTTTTTAAAGTAAAGTAAAGTAGCGGCCTGTTACTATCCCACTGCTGAGAATAGGCCTCTTCTCTCCGTTAACACAAAAGGTTTAGAGCTAAGACCTACCTCCCTGCTCCATTGCGGATTGGATAGGTTACACATAGATTGGATAGGTTACACATGGATGCGATAGGTTACACATATCTCCAGAATTCTCTACAGATATCAGGGTTCCTCACGATTTTCTTCACCGAAAAGCGTGTGATAAATTGCAATTATCAATTAGACAGAGTTTTAACAAAACTCATTGGTGTCTGCCCGGGTATGAACCCGTGACCTCCTCGAAAGAGTCGCACGGTGTTACCGCTGGGCTACCACAGCTTTTTTTGTATTGCGATAAAAAATTATCATGTTCCCGATTGAGAGTCTAACGCTTGGTGATTTCGGCACCGATTATCTCAAGTATTACGGTAATTTTACAGGCTATAAACTTGATGCTTTTTATGCTCCACGAATAGACTGAACCGTCCATCCGTGGACACTAATAGCTGGTAACCGGAGATCGGTCGTTCAACCGGAACATGTTTTGACTGTGAATCGTTCACTTGTTTTTTTAATTCAATTACAACGTCCAAATAGCTATAAATTACTTTAATAGGGTTTCTAGTCCAGTTCCAAAGCACGTTAAAACATGTGTATTATTTAGTTTTAATTGAAGGATTTAATTTAATTTACATATAGGTATGACATTTAGATTTTCATTAATTACATTACCAAAATTTTATCTTAATATATAATACTTAACTCCGCCGTGTGGTATCCGGCTGGGTAGAATAGACCACCCTCATTTCTTACCGAGGTTTCGTAAAAGGCGACAAGGTAAGTAGACTCGCCGTGTGGTATCGGACTGAGTAGAATAGACTGAAAAGCATGAGGGTGCTCATTTCTTACCGAGGTGTCGTAAAACACGACTAGCTAAAGATATTTACCTTACCTTTTAAATACAACATATTGAACCTTTACTTATTTTCCTATCCGGGTAAAGTTTATCTGTTTAGCTACATTAGTTCTTTAGTTATGTCTATTAAAGTGACCTAATTTAAAATTATGTTTGATTAAGTTAGAGACATTGTAATCCTTATAGCCATCTATGACATCACGCTATAAACTTAAAATAAATAGTATTTTCTTGCTCGTCTAAGTTATGGGTCTCATTAAACGCTTGAGTTTTGTTTACGCTTCGCTTTATTGCAATTTGTCACAAAACATTTTTTTAATTAGGTCATTTTTATACTGAGTCATCATTCTCCTGCCCTTATCCCACTCTAAGTGGGGTCGGCACAACATTATGTCATATGATGTGGCTTCGCTTTTTACGACCGGCCGCCTGCCTGACTTCAACTTACCTTAGTCGTATTTTACGACACCTCGGTAAGAAAGAGGGTGGTCTATTTTACTCAACCGGATACCATACCGTGGGTCAACTTACCTTAGTCGCCTTTTACTACACCTCGGTAAGAAATGAGGGTGGTCTATTCTACTCCGCCGGAAACCACACGGCGGGCTACGCTTTATTACAATTTGCCACAAAACGACTTTTTTAAATTAGGTCACTTTAATACTAAGTATACAAATAATGTATAAACATGATGGCTTACATTGGAATTTATTTCTCATAAAATAAGAATGGCGTCTAAATAAATTTCTCATTAAAGCGAATTATGACAAAATAATAGTACTTAAACGTAAGTTCAGAAAAGCTTATTTCCGCTTTCTTAAATAAGACAAATTCTACGGTACATAATGCAGGTGAACAGTGAATCTTGTCTGACCGTGTGACCTACAACAACACGCCTTTCCACAAGATAAGACGAATGTTTTATTAATCGACCCCATTGCTTTATGTTCACTACCTTATAAAGCTTACTTGACTATGCATGAATGAGCCCTTATTTTATCTTCGTAATATAATAACTTATTATAATAACTTTTGCACGAAGCAGCATCTTTTTGAGTTATAACGCCTCTTAATATATAGCTTTTTAAGTAGTACAAGTATAAGTAAGTATAATCATCATCCTCCTGTCCTTTTCCCACTCTAAGTGGGGTCGGCACAACATGTTATAAACATGTATTTACATGATTTGGCTGCGTTTTTACGACCGGCCGCCTGTTTGACGTCAAGTTACCTCTGTCGTATTTTACGACACCTCGGTAAGAAAGAGGGTGGTCTATTCTACTAAACCGGATACCACACGGTGGGTCGACTTACCTTAGTCGCCTTTTACGACACCTCGGTAAGAAAAGTGGGTGGTACTATTCTTCTCAGCCGGATACCACACGGCAATATAAGTAAGTATAATATAATATTTTATTATATTTTATTTTGTAATATATTTAAATAATGTACACATCCCTATTACATGCCGTGGAAACCTATAATTAAAACTTCATTTAATTGAATAGTGTGTAGAGTATTTTATAGTATTAATAATGTAAGTCTTGTTGGTTATCCCAATAAATAAAAATAAAATAATCAGCTTAGCGATTCAGCGCGGAAACGCTGACAGCATTCTTGGGACCATTCCACGTGGGCATGATTTGTATAGTCCTAGCGTGTAAGTTATTTAAGATAGATAGATATAACTTGTACATTTTTGCTGTAAATAAAAAAGTAGGTTTTACAAAACAGTCTATACTAATATTATAAAGAGGAAAAATTTGTATGTATGTTTGTAATGTTTTCCCTCAAAAACTACTAGATTGATTTCAAAAATACTTTACGAGCTGTACTAAAAGGCGACTAAGATAGATTGATGTCAAGCCGGCTGGTCGTAAAATAACTAACCAAAACATGTAACAATATGTTCAAAACATGTTATGCAAAACATGTAGAGTGCGATAAGGGCAGGACAATGATGATTGAAGATAGATTTGAAAAGCATTTCAGTATAAAATTCCACCATAAATTTTACCAATACATCAGTTTAAAAAACTAGGTGTCACAAAATAAGTTTACAAATCAAATCACAATATTTTTTAATTGAATAAGCTTTTTCGAATCGTTAAGGAGAATTAGGTTTACAAAGCTACTAGTTCGGAATGTTGCTCTAATAACCAGTAAGAAACTTGGCGGATAGTATTTTAATTTACATAATTGAGCTGTAGTTTTGGACGAAGTCCAGCAAATATATGAAATCTCTGTTGTGTTAAATAAGAAGAAAAATGCATATGGTTAAAAATACTTTAAGACTATGGAGGATAGAAAAGACGAAATGTTATAGGAATAATAGAAACTAGCTACAGAAATTATATTTGAAAAAAGGTAACAGCTAGTGTTTTGTTAGAACACCTTGGTGGGAGCAATTTCCAAATCTACAAATAAGAGTCACTTGTCAAAAGGCTTGTACTGGGGTGTTTTTACGAACTAAGTTTGAGTTGTTTAACACTCGAGTGTTGAACCAAATAAAATGATTCTGAAACCGATTACACTACGCCAAATGGTCAAATATTAAACAGCTGTAAATATTAAGAATAATTTCTTGTTAACAACTATTATTAAATCATGGAGATATTTATAGCTCTATAGAAAGTTCAAATCATTAATATCCTTTATATTAAGGACACGGTTGTTAGCATGCATCTTGTCTACAGTTCTACGAACAACAGCCAGATCAAAATAAGACAAAGCACGTCTTGTATATTGCTATGCAGCGGACCACCGGCCTAGCTCATTTACATATCCCACCTTTGAACAGTATTACCTAGCGTTAGATAATTAACCGTTAATTCATTTACCAGAGAATACATGAGAACTGTAATAACTGCATTATCTTCATGCGTTTTTCTTCCTTAAAAGTCTTTAACAGTTTTATACTTAATCTTAAAATTATTTTCATTAAAATCTTAATCGTGCTTTATAATTCAGCTTTATAAATTTAAAAAAAATGATTCCACATTTAACTTATATTTTTACTGTATTTATCTAAATACTAACTGTATTTAGATAAATGTCTCTTTAAGTAAAGCCAATACACACCCAAAGAATATTTATATCTTCTCCAACTTGTATCCTTCATCTCCTTCTTTATCTGTAAAGAATTAAAGAAAAATAAACACAAATGTATAAACAAAGTTGCTTGATAGCCAGTTATCTTTTAGTAAAGCACAGGTCGTCTTATGGAATCTCATTGGATTCCATCCAAAATAATCAACCCAAATCATTGTTTGCGTATAATATCTTAATAATCTTTTATTATCTAAGCATTTGTATTGTACACGTGTATCTTAATATTTAAATGAGTTAATCTTGTATATATATCGGAATCTCGGAAACGGCTCAAACAATTTTCCTGAAATTCAGCATGTAGGGGGTTTTGGGGGAGAAAAATCGAGCTAGCTAGGTTTTAGGTAAAAAAATCGTTTTATCCCTGTTATGGGCATCAAAGAATACTAAAATTTATATTGATTTGAATTTTTGCCAGTAAGTGTCAAGTCAGTGTAGCTTATTCGGAGAACGAGCAGTCTCGAGAAATGTATATACCCCCGATCGATCCCCAACTTCCTAATTATTACCATAAAAAAAATTTAAAAAATTACCGAGCAAGGCTCGGTCAACCAGGTACTTCTATAAAAACAACATAGGTACATACTTTTAAGGAACCCACCTGATATTATGAGATTGCAAAAACGAAATCTGGCGTTAAAATCAGATGAGACATAAGATTAATTTTGAGATCGGTATCTCCAAGAGAATGCTATGGAAACGTTTGTTGCTAATATGTGTGAGGTTGCGAATTATTCACGCCTGTCGGTTATCTTACTGGCGACGTTTGTAGATTGCATCGCCTACGCTATGCGGATTAACCATGTGCTGACATGTCTATTTTATGCTGAAGATACTTCCAAGATTAACTGGCACACACGTTGTTTAAATATATCTGTTGACTGGTTACTTTTAAGCATTACTTTGTTGCAATTAGCTATGACGTGTGCAAGGCCATTGAAGTGTAACTACTCTGGAATATAATTTTAAAGTTATTGATATCGCTATAACAGAAAGTTAAGTATCTTAACTTATTTTATAGGTGACAACACTAAAGATATTTTTTTAGATATTAAGTCCTCATTTTTCTGTCCCTATCGCACTCTAAAGGGGATAGGGCGTTTTTTGCCTCCATTCTCTCCTATCATTCGTCAACTCTGGCGTTACTTTTTTTAATTGAATGTCATACTTCAAACAATGTAACCATCTCATTCAAATTTAGCACTCGTTTGGTCACATTACTATAAGGAATTGTTAGAATTTTTTTATTAGACACTTTTTACTTTTTATTAATAATATCTGAAAAATTAAAAACAATTGATTAAAAGAAGAATTTGTGAAAGTCAAATTAAATAAAGAATTTTATAATACAAAAAAAATCAATCAAATAGCAACGTATTGAAACGAATGTTTAAAAAAATTCCTATTGAATATTTCATTACAGAAGTTCCCAGAATAAAAATAAAGTTATGTCTCTTTATAGGATCTTAAGTTCGCGAATGGACCTGTTTGAAGGATTTGTATTTTGTTGAACTCACTTTTATGTTAAAATTCATACAAAAAGTAACATACAAAAAGATAATGAATAACGAAAATTATTATATACTCGAAATGAAAAGATATAAAAACCAACCAGTACTTAACTTGCGTATGTCAAAAAGGTATCTTCAAAAATGGTAGACTTTCTTAACTTCATATTGTTTTCCGGTTATCGTGCGCCTTATTAAGAAAGATTGAATCATCAAGTGCGCGATTGTAAAAAGTAGTTTCTGTATATTATAAATATTAAATACTCAATTTTTAACAACGCCATTGGAAGCTCGTGCACAATTACAATTTATCAATACCGCAATTTTTTAATTAAACGCATATATTTTACATTTTAACTTTACCTTACTATACTTTATATTTTAACTTTCCCTTATATTCATCATCATCATTCACGCAGGAGAATAAATTTAGACTGGGATAAAGCTGCCTTTATCCCAGTCTTGTTCCCAGTTGTGTTTGGAACAATATGTGTTAAACATGTTGTTACATGTTTTGGATTGGTATTTTACGACCAGCCGCCTGCCTGATGTCAACTTACCTTTAACGACACATCGGCAAGAAATGAAGGTTGTTTTTCTCAGCCGGATACATACCGTACTCATATTATAAATGAGAATGTGTATCTGTCTTTCTGTTAAGATTTCACAGCTAAACCGTTGGTTCAATATTGCTAATATTTAAAACCCTTTACAAGATAATAATGACTAAATGTAACTAGTTATTAAAATTATGTTTTGAAAAAAGCAACTGTTAAGTTTCTCGGTGGCTCTTTTCGGTAGGAACAGCTTTTCGATCCAGCAGCAGTTGACGATTCAAAATCAAAAGTAATAATATATTTTTATTTTATTACTTAAAATTTTATTATTACTTTTGTATTTTGGATCTCCGCAAAGTAAAGCCTAATTCTATAAATGATTTAAAATCACTTCTTTTTAAATCTCTTTTGCTTGCATAGAGAATATTTGGAATTTTAATTAAGAAATTAAAGAAGGATTGAATATTACATTAATATGATCTTGATAATCTAAACATAATCCTCCCCAAACCATCGTTGCGGATCCCTAACTATTCACTCAAACAAAGCACACCCATTTATAATATGTTTAATTCAATCGAAAGTTATGTTTATACGCCTATTGATTTTATAAGTCGCTGCCTATTGTTCGATGTGGTTTTTTAAAATAGAAACAAGTATAATGACGCTTCGGCCTATTGTTTAATAAGGAGGTTGTTTTAATGTAACGCATTTATTTGCTCATTGTTCTACGATTAGATGAAACGTATAATTAATTTAGTTGAAGTTATGGACGAAAGCGATTTTAATCGTCCGAGTCTCGGTTCTATTAAAAGATATTACAAAGTAAGGAGCTTATATACTATAGAGTTATTTACTAGAGTAGGCCTAAAGTATGTCCATAAAAAAAAACGGTTGCCTGTAAAGTCGGTTTTACGGGCAAACATTTTACGTGACAACGTTTTTTTTAAATGTGATGGATTGGAGTGGGAGAGAGACGCAAGGCATTCGCCAGTCCGGCGGGCCTCTCTTTTGTTCGGTGACATCGTAACAGACGTGAGCGGGCGTTACACTTTTTCATGAGTGACTCCAAGCCGCAACCTAATTTAAGACGTTGTCACGTCAAAAGGGAAAGCAAATTAGGCTATACCTATCTCTCTTATTTTTATGTGTGAGTAGCAGTCGCCAGCGGCTCCGCCCGCGTGTAATGATTAAAACCGTAATATAGTATTTTGATAACCAAAAAATGGTTAAAGTAGATTAACCTTAAAAGCTAGACAAATGCCGTAGCGGACTTATATTAAGAACTTTTAGAGGGAACAATTTTGTAATACATGATTTTTGAATAACTATTACCGTTTATTCAGCGCACGCAAGGAAAGCTTTCTTACTAGTTTTTATTGCTGCTTCTCTCGTATTCATCTTAGCGTGTTGTTATATAGCCTATAACCTTCCTCGATAAATGGACTATCTTACACTGAAAGAACTTTTTAAATCGGTCCAGTTGTTCCTAAGATTAGCGCGTTCAAACATTGAAACAAACTCTTCAGCTTTATATATTAGCATAGATTTATCTAATCTATAGTAATATATATAACTGAAGAGATTGTTTGTTTGATTGTTTGATCGGACCACAAAGAGTCGCATGGTCTCATCCCTGGTTACACAGCTTCTATCTAATACTACACAAATGTCTAACGTTTAAATTACCAGTTAATATTTAATATCTGGGTGCCCGAGCTTCGCTCGATAATTTAAAAAAAAAAAAGAAAAAACAATTATTTAGTTAGGGATCGATCCTTGGCATTCAGTTTTCTCGAGGCTGCCTGTTACCCGAATAAGCTACGCCGACTTGACAGTTAATGGCGAAAATTCAATTCAATATAAATGTTAGTGTTTTTTAATGCCCAAAAACAGGGATAAAACAATGTTTTTTTTACATAAAACCTAGCTAGATCAATTTTTCTCCCCCAAAACCTCCTACATGCTGAATTTCAGGGAAATCGTTGGAGCCGTTTCCGAGATTCGGGAAATATATATATATACAAGATTAACTCATTTAAATACTAAAGATTATCATAGTCCATCACACGTTACAATCAAACTTTATCATCATCCTCCTGCTCTTATCCCACTCTAAGTGGGGTCGGCACAACATGTTATAAAAATGTTGTCACATGATTTGGCTATGTTTTTTACGACCGGCCGCCTGCCTGACGTCAACTTATCTTAGTCGTCTTTTACGACGAGTCGGCAAGAAATGAGGGTAGTCTATTCTACTTAACCGGATACCACACGGTGAGTCAACTTACCTTAGTCGCCTTTTACGACACCTCGGTAAGAAATGAGGGTAGTCTATTCTACTCATCCGGATACCACACGGTAAGTCGACTTATCTTAGTCGCCTTTTACGACACCTCGATAAGAAAAGAGGATGGTACTATTATGTTCTGTCGGATACCACACAGCGTTTACAATCAAACTTTAGGTTAACACTTCATTTTTTAAACGTTCATTGTTTTTGGCGGCTTTATAACGCTTATAGCACTGCTGATTGTTATTTAAGGTTATTTTTGTGACGTTACTTTACAATAACCTTCTTAATTAACAATGGGTGCTCATTTGGTTGTTGTTCTGTTATTAAATTAAATTTACGATAAGTCCAGTTTATAAGAGAAAGCGTTAAAAACTCTTAACTTTTAATGGCTCCTCTTTATATCGGCGATTACAAACGATTAAGCGCGTGAATGATCATGTAGTGTGTTGATGATTATCGGCTGTAGTCGCCAGTGATCATCTATGATCGACACCGATAACGCTTAAAACACAAGTATCGTCGGTTACCATACAGCAGGTCGATTTACCTTAGTTATGTTATACGACATCTCGGTAAGAAAGGAGGGTGGTCTATTCTACTCAGCCGGATACCACACGGCGGTTCGACTTACCTTAGTCGCCTTTACGACACATCATCGTCCTGCCCTTATCCCACTCCAAGCGGGGTCGGCACAACATGTTATAAACATGTTGTCACATGATTTGGCTACGTATTTTACGACCGGTCGCCTGCCTGACATCAACTTACCATTGTCGTGTTTTACGACACCTCGGTGAGAAATGAGGTTGGTCTATTCTACTCAGCCAAATACCACACTGATCTCGACTTACCTTAGTCGCCTTTTACGACACCACGAAATAACGGTGATCTATTGTAGATCACCTTTATTTCTTATTAAATAGAATATGCAGCCGGATACCACACGGCATCTAAAATAATAAGCAATATCAAAACATTATTGTCGTCTAAACCACATTAGCGATATGTAAGACCTTGGCACAAATGTATCCAACTTCGTGACGAGAACGCAAGTAATCCGGCTACAATCTCACGACCAAAACGTTGCTTTTGGTAATAGATTCACAAAACGATCTAGTATTGTACAAGTTGACGTTTTGTATAATAGAACTCGTTATTCACTATTGACTATCAATCAGAATCCCTTGAAACGTGTCGATTCAATTTATTTGTTTGTTGGAATATCTGTTTTGAGTTTAATAATAAACAAATTAAATTTATCGTGATGGGAGTATATTGTAGTAAGGCACCGTATGACCCTTACAAGGACATTAGTCATTCAAACCCCGGCAACTTTGAGTTTTTTTTTTAAACTATCCGTTAATTAGTACAATACATGCTATTTAAGAATAACATTATTAAGAAAGTCGGCATATGTATTGGGAATTCCTACGCTATGTGAACGCGCCAATCCGTTTTTGAGAAATGATGTTAACACTTTTCTAAAAGAAAGAGAAAGTAATTAAATAATTGATGTGTAAATGACTGCTACTTCACTTTTCTATATAATTAAATAGCTTCAGTCAACTTTTATTATTGTTATTACTCAAAAAGGTATGTAATACTAAATGTAGAGCGGATTATTCGTTTTCATACCGGATACGTGCAGGATTCGTGAAAACACATGCACAATTATCTACCTACCGCCACCACGATACACAAATACTACACAGGTGCACATAAACTCAACTATCGTTTCGTCCAGCAACCAAACCAAACCAAATGGAGTATATCTATACTCCACGTCAAAATGGCAAAGCCATAGTAAAACCATATCATTGCTATCTTGCGCTGATGGAGTTGATTTTTTCTAATTTTTATCACTTATTAAATACTCAATAGTCTAAAACGCTTTTTAGTAAAAAAAAGTTACACTGAGTATGACAAAGAAGGTACGTAGTGTAGATGTAATGATTTGTGACACCAATCCACCTCTTTGAAAGGAGATGTTTTTGTTTCAAGCTTTCACATTGACATCAAAGAAGGAAATGCTTATTAATAATCCTATGTCAATTCCCAATACCTGTTCATTCAGCTTATATCAGCGTTCGACAGCTTTCTCCGGGTCATAAGTGACATGAGACTAGTTTTGGCCATCTATGAATTGTGTTGGCACGTGTAAATAAAAAAGGCTAGTCCTGCAGAATATTCGAGAAAAGCGTTTTGAAGTACTTACATGCATGCGTACATCGCTGTGTTTGTCCAACTTGGTGGCAGTAGGCAAATACAAATATTAACGTAGAAGCGCTCATAACATTGGGGAACGTCATCCCAAGGGGGTTTCATGTACAGCCGTAGAGTACGGCTTAATGTTGTGTAATAGGGGTCAGTTGGTTAGTCAACATACCGTGCAGTTGCCCCGATAAGCCACGACTAATTGACGTCAGAAAAGTAGGAAGATACTGTGTATGCGATCGTTATTACGCATGGTCATAATGAATGCTTTTTGGACGCCTATGTTTTCGGCCGACCTAACCAGAATGTAAGTGAAAGCTTCTGTTTTAAGTTTGTTCTTGTGAACCTCAACATTTTGTAGTAAAGCTTAGAAAAGCGCTTTTAAAAACAAACTAGAAGGCAAAGGTCGAGTTCTCTATAGAAAATTCCACATGCCATAATTCCATGGCGTAAGTATATGTGTGTTTGTTTGCGATCGACAGTCCGTCGTTTCAAGGACGCCTATATTTTCGGTGGTTCGAACCGTGTCGATGTGGAACGTAGGTCCAAGCAACTGATATCAGAAATCCTTATTTGAATCAGTCGATCTCTTCTATATAGTCGGATCGGATCTCGGATCGTAGATCGGAGTTCTATATGCGCTTGAAGACATGAACTCTAGTAGCGGAGATTTAAAAATTACCGTTCGCGTGGACTTGGACTACAGAATCGATCCAGGCTGTTCACATTAATCAGTTCTGTAGTCTTAATGGCGTCAACAATCTAGTTTTGAAAACGTTCATTAAAAGGATGTTCGCTTAGGACATGATTGGTTTTGTTTAAAATTATTATACGTTTATTAGGAGGTGACATCTAACTTTTCTTGCATAACATTAGATAAAATTTGGCCTATTATGTCCGGTTTACTAACCCTGTACAAATTATTGGAAGGTATCCTGCATTTAGCATAACATAGGGAATTATAATGAAATCGTAACATATAAAATGTTTACTTTTACATTAACTCTTAAATTCTTATTTACGACAAGTGAGATAGGCTATGTGCTATGTTCCTTATCAGCTCCCTTCTTCCATCCATTACTTAATACAGTTTCAAAATAAACGTAGAATTCAATTTATTTTGTCAAAATATTCCCCTTCCCAATTCTTTGTGTAGCTTATCGCTTAATAATCTATTAAATCCGTAGAGGGTTATATTAAAAGGAATGAATAGGGAGCGTGACCTACAGGCAGATGGGTTGTAAATACGAACCCAACATCTGCCGGGCACGTGCAAGTTTTGACTCTAGGCCCTTATATGAACCATTATAGCTTATATTATAACCGCGCATGGGATGCAATTAAAAAACACGACACAAAAATCATGCTCTGAGATTAATGGGTTTAGAGTGTATAAAAATGCATTAATTTACTTAAAAGAAAGGCCTAATATTGAATTATGAGTTCTGTCGGTATTCCTGCTATAAAAATGTATATTTTCACACTTAGAATAGAATAGAAAAAAACTATATTTGTTCTCACAACTTTTCACACCACAATACAAAATATAATATACAATAGCAAGCAGTTTCATATAAAATTAGTTCAAACCCACTATTGATTCCTCTGTCTGTTGATTGATCTGTTATGTTTTATTATATATTAATTAATCTGAGACTGTCGTAGTGATGTTTCTTGTTCCTAAAGGAAAATGGGATTTTTAATTCTATATGCTATTCAGATATATAAGCTTTAATTATATCAATTTATTTATAAATATTTATAAATATTTTATCAGTAGAGTGGCCGTAAAATCGTAACAGGCAAATAGTTAAATACTATAAATGCGGATGTCTGTCTGTTAGTACATAATTAAGGGAATAATAAAGTTTAAGTTGACGCGAACATAGTCGCGAGTACATGTTAAGTATAGATTTAATCGTTTGTATTATTCGTTCGCGCTAATTAGTCGAACACCTAGTCTTGTACGATACAGGTTGTTAGACAAGTGACGAGCTCATCATAGTCTACATCGACAATCTGTACACCCCTCGTGTCAATCATACTTGTCATGAACATGATAAAGGTGAAAGTAAATTGCGAACGCGAATATTTGCATGTACAATCGAGGACAGGTTCCGATGCTCTCGACGCGCACTTAATTGCTATTAACTGATCACACCCTCGGTTAAGATCATGTTCTTTAGGGCTTTTTGTTGATTTACTATAGGTATTATTAAAGCCTTCATATCCCAACAGAGACACTTCTTCTTCTTCTTTCTCAACTGATGTACGTCCACTGCTGAACATAGGTCTCCTTAAGGGATCTCCACAACCCACGATTTTGTGCTATGTCGGTAACTCTAGTTCTTCTACGGATCTCCTCATTCCTGATTTGATCGCGTAGAGATACACCAAGCATAGCTCGCTCCATCACCTGCTGAGTGACTGAGCTTCCTTATGAAGTACGTAGTCAGCGACGATGTTTCAGATCCGTAGGTCCTCACTGGCAACACACACTGTTCGAAAACCTTGGCCTTGGCAGAGACACTGTGCGACTCTTATTCTTTCGGTCACGGGTCAACCTCGAACACCAAAGAGTTTTTTATTGTAAAACTTATAACCCACGTTTATTAAGAGAATCTCTATGCAATGCTAACTGGAAGAAGCAGCAAACGTTCACAGACCCGTCATACAGGACCCGTCATCATACTTATCACAATACGCCGCCACCAACAACCACGAAGGCACTACACACAATCACTACGACAATTTCAACGATCGTTTCGCCCAGTAATCGAAGCATCATCAGAAGAATAGGCATGACACGATTTGGAGCAAAATTTACTATGGAAACTATGGATTTCCGTAAATTAAGACTGCTTTTATAAATTAAAAATCCTGCAACTCTCTAGAGAATTCTAGAGAATGCTGTGGTCGGTCATAGCTCCAACCCTATTCTCCAAGGAGAGGAAGCCTATGCCCAGCAGTGGGATAGTAACAGGCCGTCACTTTTATACTCATAATAAATATTACGTGATCGTGTACCGTTCTCGTTTTCTCTCGATCCTGTTATCTTAATCATCTAATTTACGATGCTGTGTTCAACAAGTGAACTGCTATTCCACTGGGTCGGTATGACTTGTAGCATTAAATTAACACGTGTTTTTAATTTATTATAAACACTAGCTTTTACCCGCAACTTCGTTCGCGGGGACTGTAGTCTTGGAATTACCAGTAGCTTCTGTCACTCTCCAACTGCAAATATCTCTATAGAATAATCAGTATAGTCACAGAGATTTATAGTTTAATAAAGAGCATAATTTTATTATTTTATTAAATAATCCGTACATGAAACAAATATTAAAAGGAGACTTCCTAGATTGGGCTTATCTGTTACAATAAACTCCATATATGTAGGTACATCAAAAAATTCTTAATTTTTTTCAGGTATTAAATATCATTATAAATATTATAAACTAATAACGTGCAAGAAAACTTTAAAATAACAGTTATATGTAACGTATGAATTGTCAATCTGTTTTTTTTAATTACCTATATAGGTTCAGCGCTGTATTCCAAGTTTTTAGTATAAATACGAAAAAAAAATATTATTGCAACATTTTTAAATTATGTTTTTGTGAACATAATGTTTTAAAATAATCATCTGAAAATATATTAACGTCTCGTTATTAACTGTAATGACTTTTCAAATATTAAAAATGGTGTTAAAAGTAAAAAATACATGTCAATTATTAGTCATTTTTTACTTGTTGCCATAGACTACTATTCTAAAGACTTATTCCGTTTAGACGTAAACCGAAAAACTTGGAATCTAAACACTTTTGTAAATTCAGATTTGACTTGATTTTGACATATCGTGAATAAAAAAATCCATAGTTTTATTACAGATGGCGTTTTGAATGTCATCCTATTTAATTCCTGTTGAATTAAAAGAATTTCTATAGCCTATATGTTACCACAGTGCATAAGGAATAATGTGCCAAATTTCATCGATACTGGTTCAGAATATACAGACAGGGACATACAGACAGACAGACAGACAGACATACTGAGACAGACTTTTGCATTTTGTAATATTAGTAAGGATAACGATAGATTAACAATTTAGAATCACTCTATATTATGAAACAACAATGTCTCCGCAGCTGTCTGTCTGCTTACAATAAACTTAACAGCTAAATAACGGACTTCATTCAATAGAAAGAATCTATACTAATATATAAAGCTGAAGAGTTTGTTTTATTTGAACGCGCTAATCTCAGGAACTACTGTGCCGAATTGAAAAATTCTTTGAGTGTAAGATGGTCCATTTATCAAGGAAGGCTATAGCCTATATAATATCACGCTAAGATTGTTCCCCTCTAACAGTTCAAAATAAAAATATAAAAGTCTGCGACAGCATATGTATATCTAATTTTTAAGGTTAACCCACTTTTACCATTTTAAGGTAATCAAAATACTATATTAGGTACGGTTTTAATATTTGGCAGCTCTACGATTTTATTATATGTATATTGATTGATGATGATATTGATGATGATGATATATTTAAAAAATATATAAGTATATAAGTATAATATAAAAGACGACGATATTTCTCCTTTATACTTATTCAATAAATAAAAAGCAGTTTTCCCAAAGTCAACCCATTTAATCTTTCTCAAAAACCCAATGACACAAATAAAATATGACAGCCACAATGCTTTTTCATAATAATTACTAACTCTATGAAGGAAGTTGTATTAAAAACATGTTGTAACAGTCGACCATCTTGACAACATTTGCGACCCCGCAAATCTCATAAGCTGACTTCTGGGAATGAATCTACCACCGATTCGGAATGCTGATTGTACTGAGAAGAATCGGCAAGAAACTCAATACTTGCTCTTTTAATCTGTAAAAGAACACCGCACATGCCATGACATGACAGGACTACGCTCACGCTTTATGCTCAACTCTTTAAGGTCACGCTTTATGCCCAACTCTTTAAGCTCAACTCCTTAAGCTTTTTGCACTGTAAGCATTTCGCACCTTAAGCTCACCCTCAATCACTGTCATGGTATAACTGCTCAATTAGTGGCAACCAACTCAGCAGATACACACGTAAGCAGACTCGCAAATGATAACGCTCAAAGAACAATCACCACTTCCAGGCAGAGCCTAGCTGACAGTCGTTGCAGATGTCCACAGTCTAGGAAACAATCGTTACAACTGGAAAGATCCAGAGAACAATCGTCATTCTAGCAGACAATCCCATCGAACAAAAGTCACGGGCGCGTCTAAGGCCTCACATAGCACATCGTCATGTTGATCTTACAGAGTTTATAAACTAAATACCAATTACCATCATTAATCTCTCCAATAAAAACTCCATTTTTTATTCCATAGCATCGCATATCGCAACTATCTCTCAAACTATACGAAATTCGCACTCTCCGCGTCGTCTCAAGATATTGATGGTCATTTGTCTTTCCTCTGAACTCTTAAAATTTCCAGATATTCCTTTTGTCCACTCTATTTGTGACTTTAGGTTACATCCCCTTCTGAATATAATTAACAACGATATTGCTCCTTTATTCTTATTCAATAAATACAAAGCAATTTTCCCAAATTCAACCCATTTACTCTTTCGCAACAATTCAATGACACATAATGACGGCCACAATATTTTTTCATATTAATGACCAACTCAATGAAGGAGGTCGTATTAAAAACATGTTGTAAAATTATCATATCTTTATTATTCGCTGACCTATTGAAATAATACATACCCTATATGTTAAGTGAGGCTTTCTACTACAAATAAGTGAAAACCCCGTCTAAATCGGATCAGCGGTTTTTGAGATTAGCGGGAACAAACGCAAAGAGGTTCTCAAACGCAAAGAGGAAGAGTTCTTAATCTCAACGATTTTATTATATGTATAGAAGAAGAAGATAGATTTCACTACCGATACAATCTTATCAATACGGTATTTTTTGTTCTATCTATTGGCCCAGTATATAAATATCAAGTTTTAACGCCGTGTGGTATCCGGCTGGATAGAATAGTACCACCCTCATTTCTTACTGAGGTGTCGTAAAAGGCGACTAAGGTAATTCGACCCACCGTGTGTATTCCGGCTGAGTAGAATTGACCAACCTCATTTCTTACCGAGGTGTCATAAAAGGCGACTAAGGTAAGTTGACCCACCGTGTGGTATCCGGTTTAGTAAAATAGACCACCCTCTTTCTTACCGAGGTGTTGTAAAATACGACTAAGGTAAGTTGACGTAAGGCAGGCGGCCGGTCGTAAAAATGCAGCGAAATCATGTGACAGCATGTTTGTAACATGTTGTGCCGACCCCACTTAGAGTGGGATAAGGGCAGGAGGATGATGATAAATATCAAGTTTTAGTTTGCTTTTGATTGTGATTAGAGAAAATCTATGCAGTTCTAAAGGACGTCTGAAATCGCGACAAAATCTCAAAAATGGAGACAGTGTCTTAATATCCGCAAATAAAAAATACCTAAAATAATTAATATCGCGAAACATCACGCGATAATAAATTGCAAGCATTCCAAAACATCGATTTAATTCTAAAAGCCTGGGATTTTGCCTGCGGCCATTTCAAAATCATTTATATCTGCTATAGAGAAATTTTTCCATTTGTATTTTATATAACACTAGGAAGTGCCAGCGGCTCTGCCCGCGCGGAAAGATAAAAACCGTAATAGTCTTTTGATAAGAATAAAAATGGTTATAGTGGGTTAACCTTCAAACCTAGACATATGCTGTCGCGGACTTTTATTTAGAACTTTTAGAGGGGAACAATTTTGTAATACATGATTTTTGAATAAATATCACCATTAAATATCAACAGCGCATGGTCTTTAAATTTTACCAGCAGCTTTAAATTTTGCCGTTTTCGTAATATTTTTCTTTGCTGCTCCTCTCCTGCTTATCTTAGCGTGATATTATATTAGCCTTTCTCGATAAATGGACTATCTTACACTGAAATAATTTTTCATATCGGTCCAGTAGTTCCTGAGATTAGCGCGTTCAATCAAACAAACTCTTCAGCTTTATATATTAGTATAGATTTCATCGTTTCAACCATTTATTACTGTGGGAGAGAAAGAATTTTCGAAGGTAACTCTTAGAGGAGATTTTTATCGACATAAACCTTACCCACATAAACCACTTTATCGATATAAACCACATAAAACCACGCGGTGCTATGGGTTGCCGGTATTCAAAACTGTATGAATTATTTTGAAATATTTATCTCGTCTCCTCAAGATATTTTAACTTGCACTGTAAATATAAATAGTCATTCAGATTCCAATCATATCAGCTAAAAACATTTATATAATTTAAGTGAGCTGTTACGTCTATTTCAACAGGATATTTTTAATTTAGTTTAATTTATTTCGGTAATCCTACAATTCATTAAAAAGATATTTTATGAACCTCTGATTTCGTTAAACGCTATTTCCAAATAAGCCATTATCATTCTTTTCATGCTAATTTATTATTGCTAAGAGCACGTGGTTCTAATTTGCGTGTTTGGCATTAAGGTGGCCAGGTTAGAAGAATTACTGAGATTTTATTTATTTATTTATTTCTTTTTATACATATTATATTTAGAAAAGAGATAGAAAAATTAAAAAAGCACATGTATAAAGGCAGACTTATCCCTAAAAGTCTCTTCCAGTCAACCTTTGAGTAATAGAAGGAAAAGGACAGGAGTTCAAGAAGAAAGAGAGCACGGGTCATATAGAGAAAAAGAAAAAGTTAATATAAATTATCATCAATTTATTATACATAAACCATAACTCGATTATCATATATCTGTATACTGAATTGATTGATTTATTTATAATTTTCAATTACACTATGGAACTCTGTAGATTCCATGAAATCCGGTGATTATGCTCCACGGATTACCATAAAGTGATTTCATAAAGGAGACAATAGTGCGATTTATCAGTGTTTATAAAAGCTTTTTTTTGTTTTAGTGTGTCAGAATCATAATGTAAACTCTTTACTGAATATACATTACAGTTTTTCTACGATTGTATTATCATTTTTTATTAGTTTATTTAAGTAAGTAAACACTCTTTAACATTTCGGTTTACTTCTATTTATTTTATTGTTACATTTCTAGAAAATAGAATTTATTTTTTTGATAATCTAAAAAAGAACTTCTAGTCTTGTAAAGCAATTAAATCATACAAGTAAACCGCCGTGATTGTCGAAAATCGTATATTGAATAACTATATGATAGAAGAATCTATAATAAATAATTTTATATGCGATAAATCTAGGCTAGGTTTCATTAAAAAAAATATCGTTTTATCCCTGTTTTCGGGGACTACAAATATTGTTAAAATAAAAGCTAAGCTTTATTTTATAACTGCTTGTTTTTTGTAAAATAGTTTAGTTTAGATTAGTAAATAGTTTATTTAGTATAGCTTTATTTTGCTGTCATTTGTAAAGATGTAATACCCGGAATCCGATATGTCGACGGCCCATTCTTTCTTTTGAATTTTTTTTATTACATTTTTTTTTATATCTCTTAATTAAATTACCCTGGTTCTAATATAATTATGAAAGCTGGGTTCAAGAATAATTGTGTCTCGAAATTGTTATTCGAAGTCTGGTTAGCTAGTGCGGAGCGTGGGAGACGCCCTGGGGTGTCGCAAAACTGGTCCACTTTTGACAATCGTTTAGGACATGCAAGTTTCGTGCCTTGACTTGGACTGAGACGTGGGTGACTTTCGTGTTTAGTTTGGCATTTGGAAAGTTGGTAAAGTATACGTTCGGAAACGTTCGCTTGTATTGGCGAGGCTTTTATGTTTGTACATAACAAATTAAAATCTTTATTCAAATAATTTATAGAAGTAGTTTACTTTGGGTAATTCCATAGTACAAAAATTACGTTAGTTTAGTTATAATGCGAGTTTGTTAAGAAAATCTATATAATGCTAAGTGCACGAAGCAAAACCGTTCTCATACCTTATACATGCAGAATTAGTTACCACACGTACCACAGGACACACCACCAACATCACTCTACACAAGCACTACACACATTCACTACAACAATATCAACTATCGCAAAATTGCAAATTTTTCATGTATGATCTCCTGACGACGCGTCGGTTACGGGGTGAAAATATCGTTTAGATTGTTGTAGTGAATGTGTGTAGTGCTGGTATAGTGTGTTGGTGGTTGTGTTTACTGATACGTGCGGCAACTAATTCTGGATGTATAAGGTATTAGAATTGTTTATTTTTCCTACACGGTTCTTAATAAACCCCGATTATCGTAAAATAATAGTATCATAACTATTGTGACATCTCTTGCTTGTAATACGCACACGCCAAAAAACTTTTAAAGACATATAAATAGTGGTAAAACAGACAAAACATTTGTAATTACCTATCTTCATCGCTCACAAACCAAAGATTAGCATCACGGAAGTCATCCATTAGATAAAATTATACACAAAGAGTTAAATTCACACGAAAGCCGCAATACGTGCATAAGCACAACTGTACCAGATACCGTTTATTCCACATATTACCATATTATAACGTCCCTAAGTCTCTCCCATAAATCCATACTATAAATGGAAATACAAGACATATTATTCAGCGTTTTACACTTTACCCTATTCAATGGCGATTTAAAATATGCTAGTGGCAACAGGCAGGATATTATACTGCATAACAGCTCCTTATGCGGCAATTGCGTTAACTGTAATCTCTGCGACTAAATTCTAAGGCGATAAAGTAATAAATACGTTGACTGCTGGAAGCTGGACGCTTAAGATGATACAAGACATTTGACATACAAATATATTAAAGCTTCGGCGTCACCTCAACGAACTACTGTATCGTTTATATAATCATCCTCTCGTGTATTTGAATACATAATGACCGTTTTTTTATTGATTAACGGCGAGCGCTTGACTGCAATCATCCCTGATGGGAAGCAATGATCAGTCTAAATTAAAGCACGCTTTATTTATTTATTGGACAACCAACAATAGATACATTTTATTATTTAAATTAAATTATTCTGATCTCATTGTAAATGTTCTATTACTTAAAGGTTATCTCGTCATTCGTAAAAATAATTAAGGCTACCGTACAACAATAATGTCAGTAATATATCATATATAATGTCAATCTCAATGTCACCACGAAGTCTTAAAATAATACTTAACAATTGTTTTATCTTATAATATTATTCATTTGTCTTATAAATAATTAAAATAATTTTATTAATTTAAATTTCTTTTATAATTTCTTTAATTTCTCCTACGGTGCTGAAACAAGTTCCGTGACTTTGCGTTAAAATTTTTTTTTTATAAGAAGAAGACGAATTGGATAGATAAAAGCTAAACTTGATAAGTTGCTTAATGACACTTGCTAAATGATAGATAAACTTCAAACATGTTTGGAGTTTAAATCCACCATACTAAACACACTTGTCTCAAGAATTTTTCCATGACAAAGGCATTGTAGGGTTTAAAATTAAGGTGAAACCCTTGTATGTAGTAGGTATGTATGTATGTATAGGTATTCCTATACCTATCACGTGACCTAAAGTGTTATAAATGTAAAGAATGTCTCGTATGACTAGAAGGAGGTCGAACAAAGTAACTAATGAATTGTGTTAATAATTAGTTCCTAAGTAGTGGTAAGGTACTATGCTACACTCTTTCTCTCCTTAAAAATAAATAAGGGAAAATATAACTATTCCCAGAAATAGAATTGTACCAAACCATATTTTTTACAATTGATGTAGAATTCCTCAAACTTCATTATTTCACAAATTGGATTTCAGCGTAGGGACTGAAAAGCATAGTTGGTACAACGGTTTCAATTATGCTTCATGCAGCATGCAGTAGATATAATACAACGGTATGTACTAGTTACAACAAGTCCCTATGAACTTGTTATAACGCGCGGAAGCCACCCAACGATGTAGGCCGGCCCAACCGCAAGTCCGTTTGAAGATTCACAACTTTATGACACACCTTGCTCTATGAAGCTCGTGTAGGAAGTGTGCCACACATTCATCCATAAACACATCTTTACGTCTTTAAGATGACGAAGACTATGAAGACGATGAAGACTGATAGACTTGTAACATAAGCCTTTTACGGCCTCTTAAAGATAAGGAAAAAAAAATATAAAACGGTCATAAGACCTGTCGTATTTTATGGCTTAGAATGTTACAAAATGAAAGAGATGGATGAAAGAAGAGTGCATACAAATGAATAAGTTAAGTTGCATAGTGGTGAACAAGTTGTGATAAAATAAGAAATGAGTATATACGGGGAAGTCTGGAAATTGCACCCATTATAGAAAAGACGAGAAGTACTAAATTAAGATGATATAAGAAAGGATGAAAAGTATGTGACCAATCGAGTGTTAATATAAATGTAGAATATCTGGGTGACCGAGCTTCGCTCGGGAATTTTTTACAAAAAAAAAAAAACTTAAAATAACAGAAAAAACAATTATTTAGTTGGGGATCGATCCTTGGCATTCACATATCTCGAGGCTGTCCATTACCCGAAAAGGCTACTACGCCAACTTCACAGTTAATGGCGAAAATTCAATTCAATATACATAAATGTTAGTGTTTTTTAATGCCCAAAAACAGGGATAAAACAATATTTTTTTTAAATAAAACCTAGCTAGATCAATTTTTCTCCCCCAAAACCTCCTACTTGCTGAATTTCAGGAAAATCGTTGGAGCCGTTTCCGAGATTTGGAATATATATATATATATATATATATATATATATATATATATATATATATATATATATATATATATATATACAAGATTAATTCATTTAAATATAAAGATAAAGATGTGACTAGAGAGCCCTAAAAAGAGATAGTCGGATTGTGTGAGGTAGGAAATGCGTTTAAAAGGAGTAGCGCCAGAGTTGACGAATGATAGGAGAGAATATAAGAAATAAATAGTTTGTGCCGACCCCATTTACGAGTAAAATAAGAACAGAAGAATGATGGATAAAAAAAGTCTGTTATTTCGTAGTCATTACATTTCGTCGGATACATAAGTCTATCTAAATTTTAAGATGAGATTTTTATGTGTGATGAGAGATTTAAAGGATTTGTTAAAACTTTAAGGTTTGGATATACTAATAATACATTACATAGACCGAATTTAACCGAAATTCTTTGCAATCTAAATTATATGACATAAAATTATTGTTGGTTATCGAACCTAAAATATGTACAGTATGTAGTTACATATATTTAAAGTAAAACGTAATAAAAATTAAAAAAATTGTTATACGAATGCCAAGTCGCGCGACGTTGATGCTCTGTACACCTACTCGTAAAACATACTCTTACATAGGTTTGGGGTTTAATTTTTTTTTATAGGACATTGCTAAATAGTTCAACATGTTGACTTGAAAATATCATAGAACTTTGCATAAACATTGGGAACATGTTCATGTTCCAAAACTTTAACAAGCCATGAATACATTTTCAGGATCCGCACAGTTTAAATCAGTCTTTAAGAACAAGTCCCCTCTTAACATCGTTACATACAAAATAAGACGTTTATATTACTTGTTCGCGTCTCACGAGATCGAGTGAAGGGTGGTATACTTTTGTTGAAAAGATCGATTTCTCCTTGTAGATTCAGATTTACAGAGTTGCGGACTCATAAAACTTCTTACGTTTAGTTTATACAAACACTAGCTGTACCTGCTACTTCAATCGGGTTAAGTTAATGTTCTCCTATTGAAGAAGGTATTATATGTCAATTGTTAACTTATAGTAATCAATGAATTTTATCCTGTTAAGGATTGAAAACATAATTTTTTTTACCATATATTCGTATATATAATCTAAGTTTGTTTGTTCTATAATACACACCAAGACAAATTATGTTGTGCTAAAAAAAAACTAAACCCTACTTACTTTGTGCATTAAGACATATCACATATACCGTAATTAGTAATAACATGTCTATTATGTATAGAAAGCCGTGTGGTATCCGGCTGAATAGAATAGACCACCCTCATTTCTTTCCAAGGTGCCGTAAAAGACGACTAAGATAAGTTGTCGTCAGGCTGGCGGTCGGTCGGAAACAAATAAAATCATTCAAATCATGTAACAATATGTTTAAAACATGTTATGCCGACCCCACTCAGAGTGGAATTAGGACAGGAGAATGATGATGATATTTTATACATAATGGCATAAATAGGTCTTTCGTAATAATAACAAATTTCCATAATATCTCCCACATACTTTGTTTTATTTAAATTTTAAGATTTGTAGTGCTTAATGAAACAGCCCTTACAATTTAAAACAACATCCAACGAATAGGCCTTTGCTATCTTTATCAATGCGCAGACCAGTAAGTTAAATAACAGTCTACAAACTGTAATTACATTACCACCGACACTTTCCGCGTACTACAACTAATTCTACACCAGCTGCGCCTGTTCATTTCAACCTATTCATTACTACTATGTATCCTTAATTTTACGAATTGTAATAAAGCGTACTTATTTATTTATTAAAATTTATATTTGTTTATCTAAAAGTATCGTAAAAGGCGACTAAGGTTAGTAGACCCACTGTGTGGTATCCGGTTGAGTAAAGAGACCACCCTCTTTCTTATCGAGGTGTCGTAAAATACGAAGCCAAATCATGTAACATGTTTGTAACATGTTATGCCCCCTCCCCCCTACTTAGAGTATGATAAGGGCAGGAGGATGATGATTTGTTTAACACGTTATCTTTAGTATTTAAATGAGTTAATCTTGTATGTGCATATGTATAATTTTCCGAATCTCGGAAACGGCTCAACGATTTTCATGAAAGCATAAGTATGAAACCTGAGTACCTATAAAATACCATACCTTTCTTTTAGGTTCGTTTCTTTCTCTCTTTTTTACAAAAAAATGAACGAGCAAGGCTCCCTGAGGTACTTAAATTTAACGAGGGCTGGACTTACTTAAATATACACTGGAGGCACTATTGTGTTATTCGCTCCATATAGTGGATTACTTTTGTATTATGAATATCCCAAAGAAACACCTATATCTATTTAACATACATATACAAGACCTGGAGCTGCGGCGGAAATGGCCTAATCCGGCAAACGGCAGAAGTATGCATCTCTCATCGAGAGTTATATATTTGTGCCGTTTGCAGTTGAGACCCTAGGACCATGGAGTCAAGCACAAAATGGACCAAGTACATTTTTTTTATCCGTTTTAACACCTCGGTTAATTGCCTCTTCAGACAAGATGACTGGCTCCTTTCGCACAAAGAATCAGCTTAGCGGTTCAGCGCGGAAACGCTGCCAGCATTCTTGGGACCATTCCACGTGGGCATGATTTATATAGTCCTAGCGTGTAAGTAATTTAAGATAGATATAACTTGTACATTTTTGTTGTAAATAAACTTTTCAATATCATATACTTACTCTCGAAAAAAGAAATCATTAACTCGTCTAAGCAAAAAGTATTAAAACAAGAATGCACTTCCCGCCTTAAGCCGTTAACGTAACCAGAAAGTTTATAAAGATATAGATTAAATACAGGAAAAAGTAAGCTGAAGAATTGATTTATATATTAACAGTTGACGAGCTATAAATAATAATCCGAACTAGTCCCGTTTTACAACTATAGTACCAGTTAGACGTTGGCGCAAGTTATAACAGTGGAGCGGGTTTTGAAAAATAATTACATATTATTACGTTGGCGAAATACATCAAGGAGGACATCATCATATAAGCTTTAATCGCTTTCTAAATATTATTATTAATATAAATAAATATTATTATTAATATAGATAAATTAAAAGTGACAGAAGTTATGAATAGTGAATTTAAAAGGAAGTCGTTTCGGCTCAGTTTGGAATACATGTGTGTACATTATCAGTCATTGTTAAAAAAGGAGCTAAGCACTTAAAAATAAATTTTTTCCTGATTCTTGTTTGTTTTGTTGTTAGGTAAAAGGCGAAAAATGGCTGATTTTCCAATTTTATTTGGTAGATGCCTGATAAAAATCAAAAAATATATTGCATTTATGTTTTCCATGGCTAAAAGTGCGATGACCCAACTGCAAGGAATATGGAGAGATCGTAACATCTCTCGCAAAATGAAAATAAAACTAGTGAAGACCTTAGTTTTCTCCATATTCAGTAACGGGGCAGAGACATGGGTGTTGAAGAAAGCTGATCGCGACCGCATTAATGCTTTTGATATGAAATGCTGAAGAACAATACTTAAGATCCCATGGACGGCCTTCCGTACAAATGAGTCTATTTTGCACGAACTAAATTTAAGGACCCGACTTCGACCTTCGACCCGAGTTCTTTGGTCACATGTCCCGAAAAGAAGGTAACAACCTCGAGCAACTCATGGTTACCGGCAAGATTGACGGAAAAAGACCTCGAGGACGTAGCCTAATTCGGTGGACAGAACAGCTTCGAACAGCTTTGGACACAAATTTGCACGTTGCTCTCCATTCGGCCATTCCATTACATTCCATGATTATCACTCGGCACTAGGGATCACGACCCTCAGCAATGAGGATAACGATGCAAGGAGGAGGTTTTCATGTGCCGCTGTCGCTATTTAATTGAACCGCACGTACCTTATCTGCAACGATGCAAGGCTTTCTCACGGATAACCTACTAATATGGCAAGTTCCTCCTGTAGGTGGCATTTGTAATGTTACAAGAACACCTTGCTGCTAAGATGGTATAATAATTTGTGTGTGTTTATTTGTGACCCACATATTTTTAACCAAATAAATAATATAAAGAAAGTTACTAAATACTTGTGTTATGGGTGGCAGCCAACTGACAAATTAACTGACTAATTTTAAATACTTTTAATTTAATTAAATACTATTTATATATATTTTCTAATATATTTTTTTCTGAATCTCAGGAACGTCACCAACGATTTTCATGAAATCCAGCATGTGGGTTTTGGAAGGGAAAAATCGATCTAGCTACGTTTTATTTTAAAATATGTCTCTTTATCCCGTTGAAAAAATGCTAAAATGTAGAATTGAGAATATCAAACGTAATGCTGTGATAGCCCAATGGGTAACGGACGGACCAAAAAAGTTAAACGCCCGGGGTCTCCACATGTTACCGGCGATTCTTTCCATTTTTGATTTTCTTTAAATTCATAGTTTTTTATTTTAAAAATTACCGAGCAAGGCTCGGTCACCCTTAAATTAAAGTACCTGGGTGACCGATCCTTGCTCGGTAATTATTTTAAAAGATATAAAAAAAAAATTTAAAATTTAAATTGAAAAAAAAATATATAGTTGAAGAGGTGGGGCTCGAACCTATAGCGAAAATAATCTTTTGATTCAACATAAATTTTAGCATTTTCCCGAAAAAAGGGATAAAATGAGATTTTTTTAAATAAAACCTAGCTAGATCAATTTTTCTCCCCCAAAACCTCCTACATACTGAACTTCAGGAACATAGTTTCGAGCCCTTTCCGAGATTCCGAATATATATACAAGATTAACTCATTTAAATATTAAAGATTACTAAAGATTTAGTATGAGATATATTAGCCAAAATAAGTCTCAAAATCTTTAAAATTTCTCAAAGTGTTAATTTAAGAAAGGAATAATTTATTATACTTTGTGTTTATGTCGCAATACTTATTAATCACAAAATCGCTTCTATTACATGGCGTCGTGTCGCCATTAATTATGCGTCCGTATCTAATGCGAATCTTAAGCCATTCTGCATTAAGACTGTTAATAGTCTAGACTCTAGACATTTATGAATGACTTTATCAAGCTTCCCCGTTAGTTTTTTTGCAGCTTGTGTGTGTCTATATGTGCGTTTCTTTATCTCTCCATGTGTGAGAGAGAGAGACGTGTATCTCTGTCTTTCTCTCGCACATACACAATTTAGTCACAGTCCAGTCCATCTAATAATAAGTTCCTGGGTGACCGAGCCTTCTTCTATAATTTTTTACAAAATAAAAAAAAGAAACTTCAAAAAGAAAAGAAAAAAAATATTGGATAGGTGGGGCTCGATCCTATGTATTTTTATTTCTCGAGATCGTCCGTTTCCCGAATAAGCTACGCTGATTTGAATTTACGGCAAAAATAGTGTTTTATATTTAAATGTTAATTATTTTTTTATGCCCAAAAACAGGGGTGAAACGATTTTTTTTAAATAAAACCTAACTAGATCGATTATTCTCCCCCAAAACTCCCTAAACCCAAAACCATGCAGAATTTAAGGTAATGACGTCATTACTACATTAATAGATGCATTAAACGTATTAAATAACAAAAACAACCAGCTATATTTCATAACATTATTAATGAGTTAACCAAAAAGCGGTTTTATAATCTCTTCCCTCTATACATTTTTTATCTATGGTATTAGAGTCATCGCAAACAGGCACTAAGCTCAACCATCGATCATGGAATTGATGTAATCGGCGATTACTGGGACATTTAGTGATTTAATCATTAATTCTCGGATGACGATCACAGGTTATTGTACTAGATAATTGTTTATATGATGCTATATTTTGTACTAATAAAATTTGTCTATTGAAATCTATTAAACTCGATTATATTGTTTATGCTAATATATAAATTTAAAAATCGAATAACATTTTACATTACATTTTTAATTTTTTTATTTGTATACACGTTTTTGCTGTGGAATCTTATTCTTGATTGAAAATGTTAGTGTAGTTATCAAATCAAAATATTCTTAATTCAAATAAGCTTTTTCGAGCAATCTTGAATCGTCAAGTAATTTATTACATTTATGAAACCATTATTAGTTCGGAATATTCTTCTTGCCGAGAAAATGTAGCAAGAAACTCGGTAGTCAATCTATTATTTATTTTAATTAAATAATTAATCTGCAATATTTTACGAAACTGGAAAGATTTTTTTAAACTTTAATCGTTTATATAATTTTTAATTGTGTAATATGCTTACTGTATTTATTTTACAAACTAAAACTCCAAATTTTAAACTTTTTTATCCGGAATTGTTTAGAATGAAAAAAACACTATTCAGGAATTAAACCAAAGATTTCATTAATAGATTAAATAGTTAAATTTATAACACCTTTTATTTTTCTCTATATTACCCGTATTCTCTTTCTTCTTCAATTCTTGACCTTTTCCTTCTGTTACTCAAAGGTTGACTGGAAGAGATCCCTTTTAGGGATAAGTCCACCTTTTATACACGTGCTTTATTTTTACTTTTTCTTTCTCTTTTCTAACTATACGTATAAAAATAAATAAATAAATAAAATAAATAAGATATTGTTCAGATCTGTAATCGTTATGCTATATATATAAAACTACAAAAAGCAGTCATTTTAAATACATGCCGTATTGTTCGGAAATTGCTTTCTTTAAATCAATAACCTAATATGCTCAGTTTTTCTCTTGGTCAAAATCCCGCGAACATTCTGATAACCTCCCTCGTTCGACGAGAGAAGAAAGAGGTATACAAAAAAATAATAATAATCAAGTCATTAATTCCATATTTCTAAGTTACATTTCAAATGTTGTTGGTAAGTAATTAGTAAGTTTTCTTATCTTATGTTAGTATGATTAGTAGACTTCGTTTGAAATATAGACCACGTTATGGGTAAAGGCCTCCTTTTGCTCTTTCTATTTGTCTCACTCCTTGCCTTCTTCTTCTTCAACCAATGGACGTCCACTGCTGGACATAGGTCTCTCCATGGGATCTCCACAACACACAATTTTGTGCCGCTTGGATCCCAGCGACTCCCCGCGACCTTTTTGAGGTCGTCAGTACATCTCGTAGGGGCTCTTCCGACACTGCGCTTTCCGGTGCGGGGTCGCCATTCCAACACTTTGCCTCTCTCCTTGCCTATGTTTAGCCAATTTTTCCTGCAACTTCTGTTATCAGCCCACCTACCAAGGCTTATATAATATAAATAAATACCTTTTCACAATTCTACTTTAACAGTTACATATAAAGCGAGATGTAGTTGTAAAAGTGAACTTGCAGCAAAAACAGTACCGTTATATAAAAACTGTGCGAGATAATTGAAAAAGTCATTGAGGCATCGATAGCCCTGCACCAATTAACAAGGTCGTTAGTGACGTTTGCTGGAACTTCGCGGGTATTGCGAACTGTCAATCGCGATCGGAAACGATCCATGGAGTTATATCAGCCCGTTCGCGGGTTCGATTCCCACCGAGCATTTTCTATAAATCAATTAGTTGGTCTTCTAGTCTGGGTGTATATCTTTAATATTTAAATGAGCTAATCTTGTATGTATATATGTATATATATTTTCGTAATCCGGGAAACGGCTCCAACGATTTTCCTGAAATTCAGCATGCAGGAAGTTTTAAGGGGAAAAATCGAAAATTCGTTTTATCTCGGTTGTTGGGCATTAAAAAAATACAAAAATTTACATTGAATATTTAAAACGCTATTTGTAGCTTATTCGGGGAAGGGGTGATCTCTAGAAATGAAAATACCTAGGATCGAGCTAAATTATTTTTTTCTTTTTTTAAAGTGTTTTTGAAAGAGCCAGGTAGTCTACAATGCATACTAGGTAAAAAAAAATAACTACTATTTTATTTGATAAACCTCCAACAACAAATACCTATTAAATAATTACAATAAAACAATGCATAGTTAACTTGGAGATATCTATATTTTTTTCTAAGAAAGGAAGTTGTACGATGTAATGTTTCTTTAGTTGGTTGCTTTCGATGTCCATATCAATAGTTGTTTTTTTATTCTAACACGCAACTACACTTATCCATAAGTGTATTCATAAGTTTTTCTATTTAACTTCTAGTTACTAGACAAATCATTTAATGATGCATTTATATTTTATAGTGTATGAAATTGTATGGATGAAAATTTTGTCTCGTCTAAATTGTTATTGTATGGTTAAGATTCGACGGCAAATGTTTTATATTATATAATTGACATAAGGTTTTAAAACAACAAGGTCGAGTAGATCGAGTCGAGTTATTAATAATAATTTTACTCAATTAATATTTAGCTTCACATGATAACACTCCAAAATATGATCTTAACATCATTCTCCTGCCCTTATCCCACTCTAAATGGGGTCGGCATAACATGTTTTAAAGATGTTGTTGCATGATATGGTTAATTTTTACGACCGGCCGCCTGCATGACGTCTATTTACCATAGTCGCCTTTTACGACTACGGTCTATTCTACTCAGCCGGATACCACACGGCAGGTCAACTTACCTTAGTCACCTATTACGACACCTCGTTAAGTAAGATATGAGAGTGGTCTATTCTACTCAGCCGGATACTACACGGCGGGCCAACTTAAATTAATCGCCTATTACGACACCTCGGTAAGAAATAAGAGTGGTCTATTCTAGTTATACTTAGCCGGATACCACACCGTGGCATAAAACTGAAAAATATAGACTGGCTCGTTGACGCAGTGGGTAGTGACCCTGCCTTCAGCTCCGCGGGTCGCCGATTCGATTTCCGCTGAGGGCCAACATTTTCTATAAATGAATTTGTTGGTCTTTGTGTAGTCTGGGTGTACATTTGTATTTAAGTATGTATTTAAAAAATATATAAGTATACATTCACCAGTTGTCTGTCTACCATAACACAAGTATTAAGTTACTTACTTTGGAGACGAAGGACCGTGTGTGTAAGTGTCCCATATAGTTATTCATTTATATATTATTTATTAAAGTAGTGGCCCATTACTATTCTCCAGCTGGACTAAGGCCTCTCCTTCTGGAGAGAAGGGCTGGAGCTTAAATTAAGATACCACACGGCGGTTGTGCCTATAATATGTATTTTTTTTTAATATGTAGTAACTAGCTTCTATCCCCTATTACGGTGATAAAACAAGCTTAATCACTCCCATACGTTGCTCGATTCGGACTTTACAGTTGGACAAAAAAAAGCACAATTTCACATTTTGAATGATTTTTCAAAACCTATAATTGCCATATCGATATCGATTGTATTTGCAATCGCCCTGTTGAATCGCTCGTGCTCGCATCTCGTTTAGCGGTTCGCTACAATTCCGATCGCCGTTTTTGTCACCTGACATTCCGAGCGCGGCGGTTTGTTCGACATCGGTGGTTCCAAGATATTTCTTTTTCAACCGGTTCATTCCGCTTGAGCGATTAGCTTACCATTGTCTTATGCATGGAACTGATAAAAGAGTATTGTTTTAAATAAGATCTGTCCATCAATATAAAAAGATATGGTTTTTTGTGTCATTCTTTTACAACAAAGTATCGGGTCGATATAATTAAGTTTAAGGAGTGTTATATGTGTTAAGAATATGTACTTTTATATCGCAACTAATACTTTGCAATTTTTGCTTTTGCTGTATCATCGCTACTAAATGTTTGTTAATAAATAAATTTCTTTCATTGCATTTCATTTCGCTTCATTTCGTTCCATTTTGTTCTATTTTGTTCCATATCTTACTATTACATTTCATTCCATTTTGTTCTATTTCGTTCCATATCTTTCTATTACATTTCATTTTATTTTACTGACCTTACTCTTACTTATACCAACACAAAAATAAACTACCGCGCGGAGGCTATTAGATAAAAATTCCTATTCGAAAAAACTGAATACATATATCTTAATTACCCGTTACTATCCCACAAGTCGGCAAAGGCTTCCTCTCCTTTTGGAGAGAAGGGCTGGAGCTTAAATCTACTAAGCTGTTCTAATGCGAATTGTTGGGTTACACATATAACTAACTCGTACTTAAATCTCAACACAAAAAAACGAACGGGTAGAACCTATCAAATAATAAATTATAATCGAAAAAATTACACAACAGTTCTAGAAATAGAAAGTATACATGATTATTTTATTTATTACAAAGTAATCTATATTTAAGACCTGAACTAATCTAAATGTAACCTATAGTATTTGTGTCAACATAAACTGCCTCGGGGAACTTTTTAAACATTCTTGTTAAATCATTAACGGACAGTTTGAAGTCCTTAACATACTTGTAATAAGATAAGTACCGGAAGTCGACAAAATTATGTAATTGATTGAATGTTTCGTTTTAAGATTGCCTAAATGTTTGGTACTAAAACATTTGCATAAGTGCGGTTAACATATTTCTACTTATATTTTTTGCGTATAGCAAAATAGCCTAACTATTGCGGTGTTTGGGGTTTCGTTGATTTCAAAAGTTGAAATCTGTTCTGTCCATAAACCAAAGATTTTGAAGACAGAGACCTTCTAGTCCGGGCAGGGACCACTCTTAATATACTATCTTAAATAGGTCAATCAATCAAGTTCCTGGTAGATCGACCGCCTCGGAGACATATTCCACTGGGACCAGTGGGGCCCTGACTAATCGGAAACCCAATATGCCCTGTTAGGCTGGTATGCAAAGCAACATTGGCAAGCAGTCTGCGTCTAAGCCACTATCGGCGGAATAGGTTGAAGGACTTGACTTCCTTAACACATTCCACTGCCTTCTTACGAAAGATACTCACAGGAGTTCGACGCTTCTCTCAACCTTTCCTCGTCCATCACAACGTCTTTCTCTCATCAACCAATAGCCGTCCACTGTTGGAAATATGTCTCTTTCATGGACTTTCACGGTACATGATCTTGTGCGTCCACGAACTCCCCGCGATCTTTTTGAGGTCGTCTGTTCATCTGGTGGGGGGTCTGCCTACACTACGTTTTCCAGTGCGGGACCGCCACTCCAGCACCTTGAGACCCCAACGTCCATCGGTTTTTCGAACTATGTACTCCGCCCATCGCCACTTCAGCTTCGCAACCCGTTGAGCTATGTCCGTCACTTTGGTTCTTCTACGGATCTCCTCATTTGATCACTTAGAGATACTCCGAGCATAGCTTGCTCCATCGCCCGCTGAGAGACTCTGAGCTTTCTTATGAGGCCCATAGTTAGCGACCACCACACCGTGAAGCATAAATAAAAACCTGACTCAATAGTTACGTACGTTGAGTTGACAAAGTAAAACAAGCTAGTATATGCCGTGTCAAACTCAATGCCACACTCATGGCAGTCTCCGGACGCCTCAAACCTACCTTCCACAGCGATCTCCCGAAGCAGTTGTTTCCGAAAAACATCAAGCAAAATGTGAAGATCTTGTGCCGCCCGTCGATAATATTTATATTAAATGCATGTCACAACTTTATTTGAATAAACAATTATTTGAATTTTTCAAAGTTCCACGATGAGATTCGTAATAGAAAATTTACCATTCGGTGTTTTAAAACGTTACCATTCGTAGGTATTCGGTACCTATTCGGCCGTGCAAATCTTTACGCACGGCGCCCTGTGTTGTAAAACGGTCCGACCTTTGTGTAGTGACATTTAATGCGTATGAAATGCCGAATCCGTGCCGTGAAATACGTACTCATATATATTGCAAGAATAGAATTAATTTACAAAAATATAGAATTAATTCATATTTAAACTATATTACTTTCTCCTACTGCTTTATCCTTTGCGTTTGTATTTATACTCTCAGCCACTACAGCAAGGAACCATAGAAATCCTACATTGCATATAAACAAACATCAATTCCTTAGAAACCTATTCACGAACTAATAAGTTGCTCCTGTTAATTGGAGGCACCTTTAGGACGACGTTCCCCGACGCTAATAGAGCTGCGCTCTACTCCTTGACGAGGCTTCTGCGCTCGCCCATCCGAGCCGTTAACGCTGTAAAAGCTGTTAGGACTAACAGCATATAGTCCGTTCCAAAAAAATACGCTACTAGCACTCCACACATTCACTACCACAATCTCAACTATCTTTACCCCTCGTAACCGAAGCATCATCAGGAAAAAGAATACAACAAAATCTTGCTTGGAGACGGTATAAAACACGGATAGCACACTTTACTTTTCTGACATATATTTTCTCCAATCGCGGATTATAGGAAAATATTATAGTTGATTTTGTATTATAAACTTCCGGAAAGTATCGCCTAATTCTATAAATTATTTTTAGTCTACATAAATAAAATAAAATAAATATATGGAACACTTACACACACGGTCGTCCGTCCCCAAAGTAAGTAACTTAATACTTGTGTTATGGGTGACAGACAACTGGTAAATATATACTTATATATGTTAAAATACATACTTAAGTACAAATATACACCCAGGCTCAAAGACCAACAAATCCATTTATAGAATATGTTGGCCCTCGGCGGGAATCGAACCCGCGACCCGCGGAGCTGAAGGCAGAATCACTACCCACTACACCAACGGGCCAGTCATATAGACATATAAGGTTTATGGTAGGATTATAATTGTAGATGATGTACTCTGAGTTAATTATTATGCAGGCTGAGGTAGACTTTGTTACGATTGACGAAGTGATGAATATTTAGAATACGGACACGCTGTTAGGAACAGCGGATGTCATATACATGCGATCGCACATATTGACAATCTATAATCGACTAACATAATGAATACTAAGTTACAAAAATAACTTATAGAAATAAGTAATAAGCACAATAGAAACCTTAACAAACTTACTGAAGCAAAACAGTCAGCTTCCTACAAAGGAAGGTCGTGGACTCTATTTGAAGAGCGATTTCAGCTTAGATTCATAAAGATGCTGTTATACAGATTAGCGTGTTACACATCTTCCTATATATTATCCTAGGAATAAATAGGATTTATTACGATGATGTTTTTCTCTTTTATTAGTAGGTTAACCTGTGAAAACTTATAGTTTTTTATAATCAGCCTTATTTATTGAAGAACGCCGTGTGGTATCCGGCGGAATAGTATAGTACCACCCTCTTTCTTGCCGAGGTGTCGTAAAATACGACTATGGCAAGTTGATGTCAGGCAGGCGGCCGGTCGTAAAATACGTAGCCAAATCATGTGACAACATGTTTATAACATGTTGTGCCGACCCCACTTATAGTGGGATAAGGGAAGGAAGATGAAGAACTGCACAGGATTTGACCTCACGTGCTCATGCTAAGTCAGTTATTATGACAAAATAAATATACAATAAAATTTCAACTTAATTTAAGAAACTCATTAAGTGAGAACCTTTTATAGCGATATCCTTATACTTAAAACTGACAGACTCATAACTGATAAAGACAATTTTTTTATTGATGAAGATCATAATTATAAACTTATTGTTTATAATTATGATATTCAACCGATTACCAAGCCACGTTGATTGTTAAACCAATTAACTTAATGCTCAAAATTACTCAATTGACAACCTACACCTATTTAACGCTGTTCAAACTTATAAATATATTTTAATAGTGTATTATGTATATTAATCCAATAATGTCAATAAATATATTCCTTGTTCTAGGGCAAATCGGTGATCCGTCCGATAGCATTCAAGCCACTCGGCGGGCGTCTCTCTGCGGGCGGAGAGCGTTATGGCTCCACACCGGTATTGGCTAGTCGACCGCCTTCACTTATGACGCTGTATGGGAGTAAGTTTTTGATACTGTAAATCTATTCTAAAGCATTTTAAGAAATACGTATATCCAAATCCATTCTACAAATAATAATAATCGTTAACAAAAATATAAAATAAGATTATCATTTTTTATACATCTTGTATTCCTAGTCACGAGATCTTTACTATGGAGCGTTTATTCGTGTATACTATTAAATCTTTTATATAAAAATAACACAAGAAATACTAAAAGTCACTACATAAAGTTGTTTTATTACAAGAATTTTTTACTTTGTTTGAATTTGTACTAATCCGTGGTAATCGCGGATATAATAAATTTATTATTACTTCCATATTATGGATCTCCGAAAAGTAGCGCCTAATTCATTAGTTTCAATTTATACTGTTTGTGAAGAGAAGAATTTGAGCTAACACCTACCACGCTGCTTCAATGCGTATTGCTAGGATAACTTAGAGAAATCGCTAGAGAATTCTAGGTATATATTTATATATATCCCTAGAATTCTCTAGCAATATGCAGGTTTCCTCACGATGTTTTCCTTCAGCGTGTGATCGATTGCAGTTATCTATTAGAGATATAAGATATAAAACTCATTGGTGTTTGCCCAGTTTTATTTTTAAGTACTAAAGCCATACTAAGATTACTATAATACTATAATAGCTTACTATAATATATACGTTTTATATGCAGGTTCATCAGACGTCCGCGAATCACGTTGGTGTGGGTCCCCACAACCGGCGTCGCTGTCCGCTCTGCCGCCCTCCACGCTCTCAGTACCACTCCACCAACGACACCACTCCGCGATCGTGTGAGTATTCGTATCAGAATTTATTTGTACATATATCTTGTCCAAGATTGATATACTATAGTTGTAAATTATTGTATTAAGACTGTCTAACTGACCGTGTACAAATAAAGTTTAAACATCTTATATGTATATGTATTCATTTTAACATTCTTATGTAAATAGTACTGATCAGTAATAGAAAAATGGGGTTAGGGATAATATGTAACTTATGGTGATATCTGGAACTTGATCCCAGGTATTTTTAGTTCTTAAGGCCGCCCGTTCCCCACTGAGCTATTACAATTTACAAATGACAGCAAAAATAGTCTTTTCTATTCAATGTAAATTTTTTAATGCCTGAAAACAGTGATAAAAAAATCATTTTTTTTTTAAATAAAATCTAGCTACATCGATTTTTCCCCCCAAAACCTAAATGCTAAATTTCATGAAAATCGTTTGGAGCGTTTCCGAAATTCGGAAAATATACATATATACAACATTAACTCTTTAGAATCTCTTTAATCAACAAAAATTACCAATTAAACTTTCATCGCCAAAAATATTTGGCCCTATGACGTTTCCATACAATCTATATGAAAGCTTGTTGAGTTCACCGTACTCAACGATGCTTCTGCGTTCGTCCGTCTCATCCTCTAGCACTGTTAAAGCCGTTACTGCTCACAGTATCTTAGTAATACAACCCACTTCACGTCGTCCTAAGCCGTGGTCCGGCCTCACAAGAGGCACCCTTAGGACGACGTTCCCTGACGCTAGTAGAGGTTCTGCGCTCTACTCTCCGCATTTCGCAACTTCGACGATGCTTCTGCGCTCGCCCGTCTCGCCCGGTGAGGCTGTAAAAGCCGTTAGGGCTTATGTATATATATATGTGTGTGTGTGTATATATATATATATACATATATGTATATAAAAAATTAAAAAAATAGTAATACGAAAAGTAACTTTTATATTTTAGATAAATAATCTCTAATTCAAACTTACTTATTGAGATTATTATTAGTGAATGTGTGTAGTGCTTCTGTAGTGTGTTGGGGTGATTTGTGGTACGTACAGTTACTAATCTTGCATGTATAAGGTACAAGAACGGATTGTGAGCGATCCTACACTAAGCAAAGATTAACTTAGCTAACGCGGATAATAGCAAAACAAATCATTACTTTTCTTCCTCATAGCATAATTCCCATGAATAAAACTTAAAACCCCATGCAGTAGTTCTAATTTAGTTCATTGTTTTATAACACCCGCATTAATTCATTTAGATTCTCTATAAGATTGGTCGTTATCTTGATAAAATCATCAATAATCGAACCCCAGGCCCCTATCCGGCGTGTAAACTAATTAATACAAGCAAGCGGATGTGTATCTTTATTGTTAGCAATTATGTTAGAAATACGGTTTTAGTTCTACACTATAAAAAGGTTGATGTTTCCTGGAAGAAGTCTGTTTCAATGAAATTATTATTAGACACTGCGACTCTATTTGCGTCAACTTTTTCTTTTAATGTACCCTCAGTTTTGTAATATGTATTTTTTTCTGCTTAAGTTAAAACAGGAATTTTCGTATCCTTTATGTGAACCAGTTATATGAGCTCAATTGTGCCAAATTTCATAAATATTGCTTGAGCCAGCTTGTACAATTGAAGCTTATGGACTTAATTATAATTAATACAATAATTTAATGGAATAATTTATAGAATTAGGCGTTACTTTGCGGAGATCCATAATACAAAAGTAATAATATATTACTTTTGACTTAAATAGGATAAAAATATACAATTTCTCCTTCGAGAACACGATAAAAAAGCATAATTGACGTATAAACGTATTTTAACATTTGAGGCGTTCAAAGTCGCGGGTTTAACTTTTAAACAATAAAGAGTAAATATTTTATATCTAACGTATCATAGAGTATCGTATAAAAATTCCAATAAATGTAACGTAAAGTTACACATGTTTCAATTAATTAAAGGTAAAGTTACACATGTTTCAATTAATGATAGGTAAAGTTACACACCTTTCAATTAATGTAGAGTAAAGTTACACATTTTTTAAGTAATAAAAGGTAAAGTTTCACATGTTTCAATTAATTAAACATAAAGTTACACTTTTTTAAATAATGAAAGGTAAAGTAACACATGTTTCAATTAATCTAATGTAAATTAACATACGTTTAATCAATGAACTACTACGTTACGAGTGTTGAATGATAACAATATTATTCGGAATGCCAACATCAAGACGGTATGAATTCCCGACATACATAGCTTACTGAGAACGCCGTGTGTGCTGGAATGTCTATCATAAAGACATCAGACAGTTTATTATATTGATCGATATATATTAATAACTCCGTGTGGTATCCGGCTGAATAGAATAGTACCACCCTCATTTCTTACCGAGGTGTCGTAAAAGGTGACTAAGGTAAGTTGACACACCGTGTGGTGTCCAGTTAAGTAGAATAGACCACCCTCGTTGTTACCGAGGTGTCGTAAAATACGACAGAGGTAAGTTGACGTCAGGTAGGCGGCCGGTTGTAAAAACGCAGCCAAATCATGTGACAGCATGTTTATAACATTTTGTTCCGACCCCACTTAGAGTGGGATAAGGGCAGGAAGATGATGATGACCGATATATATTAATAGTAGCACCCGCGTTCGTGCCAAATTGAATTTTCTTATCCATAAAAATAAATAATAGCTACATAATATACAGGATTAAAAATAATTTTTTAATCCTGTATGTTACCCGATTGAAGATCTGGGTTAAAAAGATTAGGTCTTAGAACAACCAAATAGCCACAATTCAAATTCAAATTTTAAATATTTATTATTCAAGTAAACTTTTAATTAGGTAAAATAGGTAAGCTTTTGAATCATTGGGGAAAGTTGTTTCCACCGAGAAGAGCTAGCAAGGAACTGGGCGGATGTTCTTTTCAAAAAATAATTCTTATAACTAGTTACATTAAGATATTATAAATTACATTAGGACATTTAGGATTGAAGAGTAGCTATATCCACGCATTTTTATGATCTATGTAATCCTCAACAGTATAGTAGGCTTTCTGTATACCTCCCTTTAATAGTTTTGTATACAATTGCCAATACAGCAATATATGCTGTAATGGCAAAACTAAAATTGATTGCGGATTGACAATAGTATTGACGAATAACACTCAATCCCAATATTCTCAGAAATGCTTTAGGTATCTCTATGCAGGTATCATCTCAGTGTTTTTGTTCGCTTATAATTATAAATATCAATTAAGCACTATGGGATTAAAAAAATTAAACAGTTTTATCGGTGTTATCGCTCCATATATACATATTACACAGCAGTTTAAAAACACTGTTAAAAAGAGGCATACAGAAAGCCTACTTACTATACTCTTGAAGATTATTTAGAAGATAAGAATGTGTGGATATATGTAGCTCTCCTTGAGCCTGTACAAAACAGTAACACATAATGTAAATAGTATTAAGAATTATAATTTTAAAAGAGCAACCGCCGAGTTTCTTGCTGGCTCTTCTCGGTAGGAACAACTTTCCGAACCAGCAGTAGAGTTGCCGATTCAAAAGCACTTGTTTACAAGTTTATTTGAATAAAGAATATTTTGAATTTGAATTAACAAAGTCTCCAAAAGCAGCCTATCTTATTTTTGTACGGATTTTACTAAAAGATAGCACAGTTGAGATGATGCTTTGGGTTTATAGTACTTTACAATAAAATTAACGCGGGATTGGGGTTTACGCGGGAAAACTTCTTGTCATCGTGATTTCCACACTGGCACAGCTATAACTTATAACTTAAGTACATTAAAAATATCAACTGCAACTTACCTAAGACTGCTGTTCAATTTCCATAATTGCCTCGAAGTAAGCCGCTTGCATTAATCACTGTTCAACTACAGATCTCAAGAAGCGCATTATACTTATCCAATTTGACTGAAAACGGTAGAAAAGAAATATAGGATTACCATGCAATATCATTTTTCTGGACTTGTCTTGTTTTCAAAGTTAGTATGGAATGGATCTCTCTCTCGATGGAGAATCCCTTGAGACTTTGAAAATTAAAAGTTATATTATTTTAATATAAAATAAGTTAACCTATTTAAGAATACCTAAAGTAGATTTTATTTTAGTTCTGTTTATATTTAGAGCCAATTAAACTATTATTTTCCAAAGTAAATAACAAGAATAATGTGGTAAATCGAAGGTTTCTTTAAAATTAATTTTATTTTTGTCTATTTTTTACTATGATCGTGATCATGATCGTGTGCTAAAAAACATTTTTCAACTTTACAGCTCACGATAATTTAATCAAAAATCGTCGTCGTTATATTATTCGCGACGCTACTTTATATTCCGCAACTGGCTTCAAAGTGACATGTGTAGTTTTATGTTTGTGGTGACTTTTGATAATAAACGTAAGATTTATATCAATAATTATTACAGTATAAAGATAAAATTAGTTAAATAGCCCTTCAATTGACTTAATTCCACATTAATTAAAGAAAAGCAAACAAAAAGACTTTCGTATTTACAATATTGAATATTGATATTTTGTTATAATGCTATATACTTTTTTGTTGAATGTGAAGAATAGTACCTGGTCGACCAAGCCTAGCTCAGTAATTTTTTACAAAAAAAGGAACTTAAAAAAAAATAATTGGGTAGGCCCGATCCTAAGTATTTTTATTTCTCGAGACTACCCGTTCCCCGAATAAGCTACGCCGACTTGACAGTTTAAGGCAAAAATTGTGTTTTATATATTCAATGTACATTGTAGTATTATTTTAAAGCCCAAAAATAGAAATACAAACGATTTTTTTTTAATTAAACGTAGCTAGATCGACGTTTCTCCCCCAAAACCTCCTGCATGCTTAATTTCAGGAAAATCGTTACAGCCGTTTCCGAAATATATATACATACATATACAAGATTAACTTATTTAAATATTAAAAATTTGTCTCGTATTTAAACATGGCCACCCTACACGACAAGCTAGAAAAGCGATTATGTGATTATGTCGGGCGAACCGTGACAGGCTTTAGAGTTTATGATTGTAGCAGTATGGTGAAAAACTAAACCATTACGATTAAATTATAAAGGCAAGCAAAGGAAATATATTACGCATTAGTTCTGCTATAGTAACGGGCTTTTAGAATGTAAATTTTACATAATTGTAACTGCTAAACTAACTAACTGACAATGTCGTCTTCAATATTCATATCCATATCTATACTTATTATAAAACAAAATCCCAAAAAAGCTGTATATCTGTATGTAATCGCTTTTCTCAAAATCTAAATAACGGATTTTTGAATGGTTTTACTGAAAGATAGTGCAATTCTTCCGGAAGGTTTAGATTAGTACTACATTACCGTTTTATGTAAATTGTGTTCAAAAGGTCGCGCGGTAAAATACTCGCCTGCTGGGAGCTTTACTCGCGTACTCCGCGTTAACCAGAAGAGATACACTAAAGTAATGTACTAGAGAATTGTAGATCTACAAAAATACTACAAAAAAGTCCGGAACAGCATTTCTCTATATGTTATAGATAACTCACAATATCTACTTTTAGGCCTAAATTGAGATTACATTGTATGAATTAAAGAGTTGACGAATGATAGGACAGAATGGAAGAGAGAAAAATGTTGTGCCAAGACCACTTAGAGTGGGATAAAGGCTAATGTAAAAGTGTTTGTGTGTGCGTACATGCTTGCATGCATTGTTATTATTGGTTAAGTTTTAAGTTAATAGTTAATTTTTAATTTAATTCACTGTCCTTTATTTACCTCTTTTTTAATTTTAAACTCGTTCGATGGTTGAGATTCCGATTCCGGAATAAGCCCGCTATTGAAAATTATGTTGTTTTTATTTATATTTGAATTAATGCAATCCAAGAGATTACAAACAAAAAAATATATATATGCATGAATATATCCTTAAGCTTACGTGTGCAAACTACATCCGAGCGACCACTTTTCATTATTTTCACATTATCTTATTATATAATTTCATAAACATCCGTAATCTAGATTATAACTTTCAACTTGAAGTTTCTTAATCATTAACTTTATTGTACCATTTTGTGCAAGTCAGTATCTTACATTGTATCGATCGCTTTCTATCTAAGATCGCAGCTAGTAGCTAACTTCTTTTTTATAGACATTGTAATATTTACAATGTTATTTGTAACCTATTTTTATCATAGAGTTATTATACTAGAGCAGGTGAGCCATAGGTAGGTCTGTAAGCGACAGTGGCACACTAAATAATGAGAAGAAAGATGATATTCGTATACTTCATCTTTGTCTTATCTACACTAATATATAAAGCTGAAGAATTTGTTTGTTTGTTAAAACGCGCTAACCTCAGGAACTACTAGACCGATTTGAAAAATTCTCTCTGTGTAAGATAGTTCATTTATTAAGGAAGGCTATAGGCTATAAACATCGCGTTAAGATAAATAGGAGAGAAGCAGCAATAAAAAATAGTACAAAAACTGCAAAATTTAAATCTTACCTTGCATGTGCTGAGTGGTATTTATTAGTTATTCAAAAATCATGTATTACAAAATTGTTCCCCTCTAAAAGTTCTGAATAAAAGTCCGTTAAGCGACAGCATATGTCTAGTTTTTAAGGTTAACCCACTTTAACCATTTTTATGGTTATCAAAAGACTATATTGCGGTTTAAATCTTTCCACGCAGGCGGAGCCGCTGGCGATTGCTAGTCACGCATAAAAAAAGAGACTGATAGATTATCCTTATTTGCTTTCTCTTTATTGTAATGTCTCATTTTAGGCTGGCTTTTCTACTCTAGTATTAATACTAATATCTTTAAGTTATTGCCAACCTAGTTAAATAAAAAAAACTGTGCAAAATTACGTACGTAAGCGATAAAATAAAATTTACGTCTCAAAATGTACTTTTCCTAAAATAGTTTAGCAATAATATTATTTAAAAAATAAGTTAAGAGTTAAAGTTTTAGATACAATATTTTTAATATACATTGTTGTATGTTTTTCCCATTATTTTTAATGTTTTCTTTTACTCATCCTAATTTAAAATATGTCCGAACTAGATGTTGCTTACTCGAAATATCGTCCCTTGTTTTCTATTTTTCTTATTATTTTCAAAACCCATGGTCAATGTTTGACTTTTTCTTTTTCTTCTTTTATATCAAACTTTACACTCGTAAAGTATTCACTACATTCTTTTATTAAGTCGATGTCAGAAAATAAAATAACTAAATCCCATGTAACACTTAAACTGCATAAAACTCTCGTGGTTTTGCGGTAAATCGCTAATAATGTTACGTTTGTGTTGTTTTAAAACCATACACTTTTTATGTTATGCATGTAACAGTTTTTAATGTCTCTCAACAATGCGTAACGCTTTGGCAAGAATAACTGTTGCTTATGCCGCATACATTTTTATATAACAATCTGTTGGCTATCGTGGAATTTAAATTATACATATTAGACTAATATGAAAGTTTTTAATTTTTGCAAATAATATAACATTTTATTTTAATATTACGTGACTTTAAAGCTAAACGGAAAGATGACTCTATTATATAAATCTACTAGCGAACTCAGCCGCCTTCCCCGGGTTTAATTTAAAGATGTGTTAAATTTTAAAATAACGCTCCAATCCCTACCAAACTTCACGGAATTTTCCGTTAGATTAATGGAAAGATTGTCTGAAAATTTCATCAAAATCGGTCCAATTTCGGACTCCGTAAGGAATACTTTCTCTGTTATAGATAAATGAAATTTTGATAAAGTGCGGTGGTGTGACAAGATTAGATAAAATACGATATGATTATATTCGGGGAAGACTGAAATTTTACAATTACAGAAAAGACAAGACATGCCAGTTTTTTCTTAAATATCGCCATTGCTTTATGAATTAATCACACAAAAATTATGTGTATTTATAATTTGAAAAAGTTCCGATAAGGCGCAAAAGCTTTTACTGCAGTGCCAAAACTAATCTATTGCTGAAAAATCCACGTAATTTGTACATACTAAAAAACTCAAATTGTCTATGACCCATCCTATCATTTTTTTATTCTTTAAAGTTTGGTGCGTTAATCAAAGGACGTTGGCAGACAATTAACGCTAGAAATGTCGATGACTCACGTTTCTTGTCAATTAGTCTTATAATTAAAAGTTATTAACAGCTCGCGTGATATGCACCCGCCTTAACTATTCGTGAATGGGCATGACTTCACTGCGGCGATAAAATGATGCTCTATTTCAGTTACTTTCTTTTGTAATTTCTAAATCAAAATTTTAAAATGAACCTTTGGATTTCAGTTCTTACCTGCTACGTACTACATTATATTGTAATTTTTTTATTTGTCAAACAATTATATATTGTTTAAACAAATATTTCTGAAAAAAAGTGACCGTTGAATTTCTTGCTGGTTCTTCTCGGTAAGAGCACCTTTCCGAACCAGATGTAGTTGCATTGTAATTTAACGATTCAAAAGTGCTTGTAAAAGCAAACTTTAATAAAGTGTCATTTGAATTTCAAATAAAGGAATTTCATTATATATGACAAAAGAATATTAACAACTATGTAATTAATTTTTTGTTGATACATATATATTGTTTAATATTTATTTTTAATTAAACTTATGAAATAGTTCAATATAATAGGTATAAAAATAAAATAGTCGTCAACATGTTGTCAACTAATGTATAGCATTGCTGCATATAATTTAATGTTATTTTACTCACGTTACAATTGCATTGTACGTAGTACGTAGTTATTTATTAACTTAGTCATTTATTTCCGATCCAATGTTTTATTTATAAACAAATGACTCACTTACCTTGAAACCTCAGCTTCATTGTTTTTGTACACAATAAAGAGTTTATATTAAACAAACTGATATGCTGTCTTTAAATTTAAGTCGATAAGTTGATAAAGAAAAAAGTTTCGTACGGAATTGAACAAGAAACAACAATATCACTTCGCTATACATTTATTAAACAACAAAAATTCTTTTATAGTGAAGCAATTTTGATTTTAACCTCAAATTAATGTTAATGTATACGTACGTAAATGTAATTAATATACAAGGCACAAAGCAAGAGCTTTAAGTCTGTTTATACTTTGTCGTCAATATATTTTTGATTGCAAAATAGAAACCCCTGAAATTTTTATGTACGAGGTAGTCTAAACCTTAAATAACGCACAGATTAATAGTCAAAAAACTCACATAACTTTATACTGCAAACATTGCATTATATTATATTCATTACTGCTACTCAAGGGAATTTATTAAAACTGTTTACGCTCTCAACATAATTCCTTAAATATGTTTACCGTTTTGTGTTTACTATCTGGTAGTTAACTAAAACAACAATGAACACAAAAGAAAAAGTCATTAGTATTAATCCACATACAAACTACAAACTTATCACAAATATGCCATTTATTTTGGTATTGTTAGTATATTTTGCAATAGTAAAAAAAAATATCAGACCCTGTACAAATAATTACTATTTTAATGGATGCGTCAAGCGGCATTATATCGGTCCGATACGGCACGCGTTCATTTAGCCGCATTCACACAGTGTACTGCGCCGTAACACCGTGTGTGTCTATTTATTTGATTTTCTTAGTCGTTCGATATTTGAATTGAAAGTGAAGTGAATTTATAAAATGTGTGAAATAATATATTTTATCTGTGCCCGGCGTCAATAAGTGGATTTAAAGGAAAATGTTTAGGTGAGTTTTGTAATGCTATTTGTCTATGACGGAGTAGTTTTGTATAATTTTCCATAACAATTATATTCGTAGTTGATTTTGTTCCTTTCATTTTTTTTATGTTATAGATTTATTAATAAGTAAGTAATATAAGCGAAAAGTGTTTTCGCTTATATTACTTACTTATTTTGTTGTCAATATTTTTGCAACACGTCTTTCTTGCAGGCTATTTTAAAAGTCAAATTTAAAATAGAAAACGACTTTCATAATTTTTTTATTAAGATAGTAAGCGTTCAATTTATTACATATTACAATATATGAATTACATTGGCCATTTTTTTTGTATATTTTTCTATGACTCGTATTATCTCTCAACGTGAATTTGATTGATATTGTGATAGAATTTCTATACAGGCAACATACTAAAACTTAATGTTTAACTAAAGAACTAGATAATCTATAGAATTAAACGTTAATTTGAAGAGATCCAAAATACAAAGTAATATTGAAATAATATTGCTATAATCCGCTATTAAGTAAACAGAACAAATATATAAAGCTTAATGTAGAGTGGACTATCCGCATACCTGATACGTGCAGAATTCATAAAAACACATGCACAAACCTCCACCTAAAGAACTAGCTTAAATTATGGCGCGAAAAGTGTTTACATAGATTTATAAATGCGAAAGTATTAACTAACGTCTTTCTTTCTGTGACGTCTTAATTAAATTACTGTTGAATATAATTTTTGGTGATTATTAGGTACTTTTAACTACGAATAAAGTTAAAAGTACCTAGAAATAATCACCAAAAATTATAAATTAACTTATATTATATTATAAATTAACTTTTAAATTCGAAGTTATTTCTGCAGAGCATCTTTGTTAGTAAATTCGACCGAAATCGTTATTCGTGTGAAGTCGAAACCGTTTTCTAGTATTCCAATATACATTTTATGCATAACTATGCGCCAGACAGCACGAAAAAATAATTATAATGACTTTCACGTGACGATCGCTGTGGACACTGGCCGTAATGTGGCTTTAACATTGTCACCCTTATTTACAAAGACATAAAGCTAATCGTACTAGCAATAGGAAAAGGAAGTATTGACGAATTAAAGACATGAAAACATCAAAATCAAGTAATAGTAAATCTAACGACAATGTTTACGGTAAAGTACTTGTAACGATTATGTTCAAGGTAATTATGTATTTTTTAAGTAATTAGACGTTTTTAAAAAACAAATTTTCCTTTTATTGTTAAATCAATATTGACAGTTTTTTTTATTTCACAGGTAATGTTTACATTATTATCATATACATAGTAAGAAATTTAAAACGAAAATATATGTACCTAATACATATTTTTATTTTTAATGAATTTAAATTTCATTTTTAAAAGAGACTTGATTGAGTTAGTTTGAAGTAGTTTTATTTAATTTTAACTTTTTATTTTTAGAGAGGATATTTAAATTGTTATAGTTAGCTTATTTTTTTTAATGCAAGAAATATTTTAATATTTCATTTCCTACTAACGCTTTTATGGCATTTTAATATTATAAATGCGAAAGTCTATAATAATATAATAGAATAAAAATAATAATAATAGAAAAATTGCTTGTGATGACGGTGAAATTATTTATTTGTGGGATACAAATATTCTTAATCTATCAACAAAGTCGTAAAAAAAAGTAAGTAAGTGAGCGACCTGTTACTATCCCACTGCTGAGAATAGGCCTCTTCTCTCCGTTTTTGGAGAGACGGTTTGGAGCTAAGAACTACCACGATGCTCTAGTGCGGATTGGTAGTTTACACATATCTCCAGAATTCTCTAGAGATATGTAGATTTCCTCACGATGTTTTCCTTCACCGAAAAGCGTGTCATAAATTGCAATTATGAATTAGACACATAAGTTTTAACAGAAATCCTCATTGGTGTCTGCCCGGGTTTGAACCCGTGACCTCGAAAGAGTCGCACGGTGTTACCGCAGGGCTACCACAGCTTCGTACTTCAACAAAGTCGTAGTTAAAAAATAATTTTATGTTCTACCAACTAGTACACATATATTATGTGTATTCGCAAATTATTCCCGTCACAATACAAGTAAGTACAAAGTGAGAATTCGGAATCCGTTTTTTGTAGTCTTCAAACATTCTTGAGCCCGTGATCTATTCCAAGGAATAAAACATCGTCTCACCGATTTACATACATATTGCGTATTGAATTCTGATACGTTGGCCGCTAGCACTCATCGCCGAACTATTTCCTTTGATTTCATTATCTACATGTTTCCTGTCGTGCGTAATCATTTCCTGAAACACGATATAGGTTACATGTAATTGATATTATTTTACTGAGTATGATTTTTCTGGACAATATTGGTATATATTTGTAGAAATGTTTTAGTCATACAAGACTGCGGTTTAATAAATTAAAATTTAAAATATTTAAAATATTTTTTTTATTATTAATTTAAGGGTTGTCTGGAAGAGATCACAACAGTGTGATAAGACCGCCCTTTGCACTTTTAATTGTTTCTATTATCTATGTGTCTTGTTCTTTTCACTCTGTTTTATTTGTGCAATAAAGTTATTCTTCTTCTTCTAAAATATTCACCGTCGCGTTTCTTGTCGGTTCTTCTCGGTAATAGCAATATTTCGCATCAGTTATATCCTCATTAATCATATCCATCCTTAACGATTCAAAAGTGCTTGAAAGAGCTTATTTGAATAAAGATTATATCGATTATATCGATGTGGACTGACAAAATGACCAAATAGCTACAGTATAACCAGGTATGAAGAGCTATCGTACAAGTATCGCCAAGGATGCTAGAAGGATCCTTGGACTTACAAGTCTTTCCAACCCCATACAAGGCTGCTGCTTAATTATATTTCCTTCTTCTTCTTTAATCGATGGAGGTCCACTAAACTTAGGTCTCTTCACGGGATGTCCACAACATAATATGGTCTAGTGCTGCTTGATCCAGCGACTCCTTCGTGTAGCTCGCAGGGGTCTACCGACGCTGCGTTTTCCGGTCTAAGGTCGCCAACATCTTGAGACCCCAACGCCTATCGGTTCTCTGCACTATGTGCCCCGCCTATCACCACTTTATTCACGACACGCTTAGCCAAGTCCGTGACTTTGGTTCTTCTATGGATCTCCTCATTCCTGATTTAATCACCTAGAGATATTACAAGCTTAACTTGTTCCATTGCCCTCTATTTTTATTAGTTGTATCGGTCGAGCCTCTCTAAAGAGGCTCGACCGATACAACTATTCAATTGAAATTTTCGAATAAAAATTATAAATGAAATTCCTAACTTAAAAAGGTTATTTAAACCGAATAAATACTTATTAGAAGTTAAAAGTAAAAGAGATTGCTGAGTTATTATTTTATTTATAAAATGTGGCGTTCTTTTGCGGAGTTCCGTAATAATCTTTCGTTTTAAATGTAATACGGTCCGTGTATCACGACTACTAAAAATAAACAAGGGGAAAGATGCACGTGCCGTCCAGGTGACGCCTTAACTGACTCTATTTGGGAAAAAAGTTTCGTGTTCCATCTAAAAATAAACTGGCAGATGCTGAATGTATTATATATTAATGTCCTTAACTATACTAATGATGAAATGAAAATCGCCATCACTTACTTATAACACTGTAACTAAGAATGATTTGATCTGTAGTTGGTACTACTTAATTATTTTAAAATATTTTTTACTAACTTTTACCCGCGACTTCGTTGTATGTGATAGGCAATAGGTAAATAATAGTTAATAGATGACCCTTTTTAGTGTCATCCTATTCCTGTAGACTTAACGGGATTTCTATAGCCTATATATTATTCCGGTATAATGAATAATTGTGCCAAATTTTAGCGATATTGGTTCAGCAGATTCGCCGTGAAAGAGTAACAAACATACATCTATACTTACAAATTTTCGCATTTATAATATTAGTAGGATAGGATAGGATTATCTACTATATAAAAGTTTTAAAAAAAATTCCACTGTAACAAATATTAGAACTGAAGGATTTACGAGTATCGTTGAAATTTAAGGGACTCTAAAACTCATGTTAGCGAATTTAGGAAGCTGTTTCTACGATGTTATTAAGCCGAGTCTCGGCAACAATAGATGTTGGTCCGGCCAGGAACCACGCTCCGTGGTCATCTGATTTGCATTCTAGTTACCGAACGGACGTATAATTAAATATATTTAACACACTCCGCAACAACTTGCCCAATTTTTCTACAATTAGATGTAACTGGAAAACCTTGTGCTGTTTCGAAATACGAAAATTGTTACGGAAGAATTTGTACGTGATTGTTGTATACATAATTATTATATTGTTAAAGTCATGTACACGCCCCTATCTTTAATATTTAAATGGGTTAAACTTGTATATATATAGAATCTGAATATCGGAAACGGCTCCAACGATTTTCATGAAACTTAGTATGTAGGGGGTTTTGGGAGCGTGGGTTTAAATTTATCTAGGTTTCATTAAAAAATAGTGTTTTATCCCTGTTTTCAAGCTCTGAAAAACTGTTATAATACTATTTGAAAACATAGGCTAATTAAACTGTCTCTTGTAAAGTAATAGCCCAGAGTGGGGTAATTGGTGAGTCTACAGGAATGAAAATACCCCAGATCGAGACCCATCTGCCTAAATATTTTTCATGTTTTTCAAGTTTCATCTTTTGCATATCTTTTAAAAAATACCTAGAGGAATAAATTCTATGTAATGTGTATATTCAATGAACACTTACATATGTTATTACATAGTTTTAAAATAATCCTTAATTGAAGTCTGCTTTGAGCAACTTGCAGTCTTTCCTTAAAAACCTTTTGTCGCATTTATCGCAATTATAATATTTTTGGCGGATATGCCGTTTTCTTCTGCCGGATTTATTGGACGTGTCGATCTATCAAAATGCCGGATTAATGAGATTATACTGTAATTTCTTGACCAGCCGCTAAATCATTAAGCATGTGAATAAATAAAAGGTCTTAATTTAAAATCGCTTTAAAAAAACTATTTTTTAAAAAACGCAAGTTCTTCGAAGGCTGCTTAACTGCTTTGCTTTTGCTGTGGGTCTAACTTGAGTTGCCACGCTTCGCTGCTGAAGCAAGACAGGCTTTCGACCGAAACGTTCATACCTTCATACCTAACCTAACATAAGGCATCCTAAACACGGTATAATGTTTACGTTGAAATAAATATCGTAAATAATACATATTATTTAAAAAATAGATAAATCTATCTATACTTATTATAAACGAAACTCCTCAAAAACTGTCTGATTGTAATTGTGTTGAAAAGAGGTCGAGGTTTGTAAAAAAACTAATCCTGCACTTATAAGGTATGTAAACGGTTTTGCTTCCTACACTTAGCATTACATACATTTTCTTAACTAATGCGGATTATACCAAAATAATTATATCATAACTTTTTTAGTATGGAATTCCGCAAAGTAACGCCTACATCTATAAATTAATTATGTTTCTTTAATCATCATCCTCCTGCCCTTATCCCACTCTAGTGGGGTGGGCACAACATGTTACAAACATGTCAATGATTTGGCTACGTATTTTACAACCGTCCACCTGACGTCAACTTACCTTAGTCGTATTTTACTACACCTGGATAAAAAAGAGGGTGGTCTATTTTACTCAACCGGATACCACACGGTAGGTCAACTTACCCTAGTCGCCTTTAACGATACTTCGGTAAGAAATGCGGATGGTCTTTTCTACTCAGCCGGATACCACACGGCGGGTTGACTTACCTTAGTCGCGTTTTACGACACCTCGGTAAGAAATGAAAGAAAGAAAGTGATTCAGCCGAATACTGTGGTATTCTAATAATAGTGTTATTAGAGAAATATACGCCGTGTGCGGCGTAAACTAAGTATCTTTTTATTATTCTTTAAATTTAATTTTATTATTAAATTATAAAATATTTTACAACGTACCTTTAAAGGAAGAGTCATTCTTCTAGGTATGCGCGCTCCAACCTAGACAAAAAACATCGCTTTTAATCAGGCATGTCTATATACTTGTTGCCTATTTCTCTAATTAATAAAGAGGTATCTAGACGCCTTTATTTAAGTTGTACCGTTTATTAAATGAATCGACATAAGCACGATAATATCTAAGTGTTATTAGAGAATGAAGTGAAATAAGTTGTTTAAAGGGTTTTTTTTTATATATTAAAAACCAAAGTCCCCGAAAACTGTCTGTCTGTATGTCGATATTCGATAGGTCATCACAAGTATTGAACAGATCGATTATCGATCAGTATCTAATTTCGCAAAAATTGACTAAACAGGTTTTTATACGGTTTTTACTAAATGATTTTTCAAGAAGGTTTAGGTTAATAGTACATAAATTTTGACTTTCATTTGAACATAGAGGAGGTAATAATAAAATGATTTTGTAACATAACTTTATTATTTCTTTTGTATTATGGGTCTCCGCTAAAAGATTATTTAAGAAGGTTTAGGTTAATAGTACATAAATTTTGACTTCCATTTGAACATAGAGGAGGTAATAATAAAATTATTTTGCAAAATAATTTTATTATTATTTTTGTGTATGGATATCCGCAAAGTAACGCCTAATTCTATAAATTACATAGAGGAGGTTTTGGAGAATCATAGTCTACTTTTTATCCTACTATTCCCGTGGGTCGGTATTTACGCGGGAAAAACTATGTGACATATTTCAATGCAATACTATTTGATCATCATATGATTAGTAACATGTTTTAAACATGTTGTTACATGTTTTGGGTAGTTATTTTAGGATCGGACGATAGCTTATCTTAGTCGCCCTTTACGACACCTCGGTAAGAAATGAGGTCGGTCTATTCTACTCAGCCGAATACCACACGGTGGCTCAACTTACTTTAGTGGCCTTTTACGACACCTCGGTAAGAAATGAGGGTGGTCTATTCTACGCAACCGGATAGCATACGGCAGAGAATTTGCATACTGTATTTCTAGTAATTTGTGATGATAAGTATGATAGCGGACCAGGATGCATGTTATCAAAAGTATTTTATGTATGTATAATTATAACTAGAAACATAAAATGCAGTTAATCGTTTTTTAAGTAATAAAATATACGATCATAAAATCATACCTAAATGTCATCCTAAATTGGCGTGAATATACGGATATGTTATAAAATTTATGAAAATAAAACTCAATCAGGTAAATTGGTTTTATTTTCCATCAATCTATAGGTCAGATGTCACTTAAAATATCAAATGATTTAATTAAATCCTTCAATTAAACATTTTGATGTTGCTTGAAAACAGATTACAGCAAATGGTAGACTTTAGTAGTAAATGTAGTTGCATTAGAAAAAGTAATTATTTTAAGATGTAAACAAAATACGATTTTAAAAAGAAAAAGCGCCGGAGACCATTAGGTTATCACAGCATTAGATTGACGGCTAAAATTTCATTTACTTTCTATTCTACGAAAATATATAAGATTAAGTATTATTAATTAATTATTCAAAATTAACTCATTTAAATATTAAATATAATACTTATCTGAAATCAGATGCTGATATCTATTGAAAACTTAAAGAACTTCTAAGTAAATGGGAATCAAAAAATCTTTGAATTCGCAAAAGTACGATTATAAATAGAAATAAAAACTATCCTATACTTTAAGTTGTACCAAAATGTAACTACGTAGAAAATTTCAGTAGTTTTGAAGATTAGCGTAAACGCACATCGGCACACGAGATTTTTTTAATATATATAGATAACACACACACACACAGTGAAGTGACACTTAAAAACATTTAGATGTGTCTTAAGACGGAATGAAACTGTCACAAAATTTAAATATATATTTAATATCAGCTATCTTTTAATTATAAAATGTTAATAAAAACGCAATAAAATGATAAAATCATCAAAAAAACGTGAAGGGTAGTATCTGAAATGACACTTAAATAACATTGCAAAATCGCTAACGATCCATTAAAATAAATCGTTCGATATCGGATCACGTTATTTAATATAGAATAACAGTTTCAATTAATGATAATTTAAATTTTATAGACATAATCGTTTTGTGATAAGGAAACCGCTTTAATAGGTGCAGCCTTTGTTGAAAAATCTGATCCAATTAAGTTAATAGCAACCTCGGTTGCTGCGAACATATTAAAAGCATTATGCAAAGAGTTATGTAGAAAGGTAATTGTTAGAACGCATTAATAATATACAGTGTTAGGTTTTGCCAGTGAGAGGGTGCCACGGTCTAATTATGTTCATATTCAATAATAAGATAAAATAAAATAAACAATAACATTTACTAAATTACTAAACTAACAAAAACTTTATTTTGCGAGACTAAACTTTGCTGTAAAAGATCCGTGGAAAGTACAAATATACTAGTCAAAACAAAATAAGGGCCACTGTAATTTTTAAGTATTCTCATGCCTGTGTGGGATTTAGATGTTGGTAAATGATAAAGTCAATCAGATTTATCATTTTTTAATTAAATAAGCTCATATTTAAGTTAAATTCAATAAAAAAAAAACAAACAAATAAAAATTTTAATAGAGTGCTCATTTTCAGCTAAATATTCACTTAAAGAAAAAGCTATCAAATCTTCTAAAGATTTTCTAAGCGTAATTTTTTTGCCCTTATTCAGTATCGTGTGTGTCTTCCCCTTTTGCGAACACATTCCTGAAGTCTGGAAGACACACATTCTATCAGGTGTCGCCCTGTTTTTCCAGAATCTGCTCCCAGCTTGATTTGAGCACATCAATCAGTTAAAAACATTGTTATTATTTACAATGTGATTTAAAATACGTTCTTTAATAATAATATTAATTAAAAAATTATAAATTCTATAACACGTTGCGACCGTCTATATTAGTCAAAGAACGAAAAAATTAAATTACATGAACATGATCTAAATGTAAAGAATTTAGCAATTCTTTTATTATAGAGGTTCTTGTGCTTCTAAAAGAAATGTATTTATAAGAAATAAGAGCCATATGATTAATGTTGCACAAGCTTTCAGACATTTTTAATTCTGCACTCGTTCCTTTATCTTCAAAATTTTCAAATTGCCCTTACTGTTTGACCATTATTAATCATGCTCCATAAAGACATATAGCATTATTTGAAGACCTCATGAGTTGAGAGGACTATTCGTAATCAACTAGTCGTTAAAAGCAAGAAACCATCATCTGCTCTTCCAAGTTATCTTTATACTTTGACGGTAACATCAATGCCAATTCAAAAAAGAAATGAGACTATAAAAGTCAACATCCTTAAATAGCTGCAACTATAAAGGCTTACATCTCCGAAATCACATTCTTTCCTCTAAAATAGATCCCTTTACAACATCCTTTATAAAATTAATATTAAAATCCAGAGCAGTGTAAATTTATGGCTCAATGTTAGTTTTCAGAAATCCTTTCTGTAAAAACGACGGCATGCGATAAAGTTTGCATATTCTGCTCCTTAGCATGTCTAATGGTATAAGAAACTTAAATTTTATTGTTTATTTCCAGGACTAAATCCAGTTCCGTGTTGGGTTCAGACACCAAGGAGCCAGCGCCGGCGCCTTCGCCTGCAGACTCCGGGGTTGCAGAGTTGGAACGTGATCAACATGATTACAGGTATATTTTCGACTAGTAATATCCCGCTGTTTCACCCGCGTACATACCGATCATGGCAGTGGAAAGTCTACTAAGTCGGACTATAGATTTATTTTTGTTAAATATATCATCAATAGTTTCCGCAGCGCATACGATGACAGATTTTTATGACTAATTTTTTAATTTTTCAACTTAATGAGCTAATATGATATGATAGCAAATGTGATAGTAGAAAATCGATTGGAGCTGTGAAATATACTAAACATATACATTAAACATATAAATAAACAAATACTCGTATATACTTCAATATTGGTTTTTGTCTTTGTTTATTCTTGTATCAGATTCTTTCTTTTTAGAAAAATTAAAGTTTTTTATAATCTGTATGTCAGTTCAATACATCATCATTGGTCTATGAAGACTATAATGATATCAACAGAGGATGAAGGAGTAAAAATTAATAAGAGTTCCTTTATTATAATTGAATAATTATCCGTTGCCCTTGGAAACTCGGAAATACCTAATTATAATGCAATATTAATTGCTATCATGCAACCTACGTGCGATTAAATTAACTAAAAACTAGCTCATAACAAAGTTAAAGATTTATATAAAAAAGTAAGTAAGTAACGGCCTGTTAATATCCCACTGCTGGGCATAGGCCTCCTCTGTCCGTTGTTGGACTGAAGGGTTGAAGCTAAGACCTACCACGCTGTTCCAATGCGAATTGGTAGGTTTCACATATCCCTAGGATTCTCTAGAGATATGCAGGTTTCCTCATGATGTTTTCCTTCACCGAAAAGCGTGATAAATTGCAATTATCAATTAGATACATAATTTTGAATAGAAAAACTCATAGGTGTCTGCCCGGGTTTGAACCCATGATCGTCTCTAGAAATTCACAAGGTCGCGCCGCTGGGCTATCACAGCTTCTCTTTCATTCTTTCCATCTCTCTCTGAAAGATTCATATATCCAGAGCAAAAATAATCTTTTTTTCTTTACTTTTACTTCCAAGCTTTCTTTCCCTGAATTCTGTCCAAATATATATCATATGTTATTGACGATTGCAGCACAGCAGAGCGTTTACGCAGTCACGACGTTCGCCTTCGAGCGCCTCGTCTCATGTTACAAAGCTATGGCGGTCGAACGAGAGATGAACGTGACGCGGAGCTGGCAAGAGTTAGAAGAGACAGAGCATTGCTACGACAAAGACTGGAGGATACAGAGTGGAGTTTGTGCCAGAGAGCGGGGGAAATTGCCCTATTGAAGACTCAGTTGAAAGACGCCCAGGTATTTGAAAAATGCTTAAAATTTTAATGCTCTAGAAATTAATTTATCATCAGATCAAACTGAACCTACCTACTTAAAAAAGCGAAATGTTTCTTTAGTAAATCTAAATGAAACTAAAAATAATACAATTTTATCATTCATTTTATTGCATATATTATACGAAATAAAAATAATCTAACGAAATGCACAAATAAACAAGGTATGGCATGTTTCATCCAATAACCTAAATGTAATATAATTAGTGCTAATTCGTCCAGTAAATAAAACAGGCACACAGAACATGACCTAAACACTTGTATTTAAAATTTTCAGAACGAACAAACCGCCAAAGGTCATGAGTACCTTACACTGAAGGCAGATTGCCGTCAACTACGAGAGGCTCTAGATAAAAAGGACAAAGACTTAATGAGACTTAGATCTGAATCGGACGAAAAGGACAAGACAACGAAAAGACTGCAAAACGAAGTCGAAAGACTAAAAAAGGACTTGATGGAAAACATTTCTGACTTAACTAAAACTAAAGAGAGTAGTAAAAACGAAATTGAAAAACTAAAAACTGAGGTAAAAGAACTAAGGCAAGAACTCTCGGACGTATCTCTAAGTGGATATGAAGGTATCGAATGTGGGAGGACTATGAGAGGTATCTACGATGTTTGCAAGACGAACGAGTATCACTGGACATCCAGCGATAGCGCTTTAGAAGATGCTGAAGTTCAAAGACTGAATGGTGAACTACCGGACCCTTGCGGCGACCCGTGCCCAGCCAGCGCCATGGTGGATAGACTTAAATGCGAAATAGAAAACAAAGATACCCAATTCAATAATGAAAGGAGAAAATGGTCAGAGGAAAAGGACAAAGTACTGAGATACCAGAAACAGTTACAAATGAATTACGTACAAATGTTCAAACGATCGCGCACCTTAGAAGCGGAGATCGACGGTTTGAGATTAGAACTCGAACTGTGCAATAAGAATATGAAGAATCTTAACCAACACAAAACCATAGAGTTGTAAATATACCAAATTCTATAGAGTTTAATATTTATTTAGACTTTACTAATGCTTTTGTAAATAATGAAGCGTGTTCTTGCCTTGTGTGTCTGGAGTGTTGTCAGTTAGAAATATTATGAAGCTGTTTCTATGTCAAATAAATAGTTTAATTTTAAAAAAATATGCCATTCTCACTGCTGAGAAAAATGGTTGATAAATATAATTTTTTCAAATTTTATGAAAAATAAGGAAAAAATCTCAGCACTGGGTATGTCATTTTGTTAAAGCTTATTACTTCATTTAGACAGTGTCTGAAAATATATATTTAATTGATTAATGAAATACGCTGTACACCGAAAATATAGACATTTACATTTATTCCGCGATGTTTAGATTCTTGAATTACATTATAAATAACTTTGTGAGCATGGTTTTGATCTACACCATAAATTTTACTCAAAATTTAACTTCAAATTTATGCTTAAAATTCTTGTTTCAAATATAGATTTTTGAGTCAGGCTTTATTTCATTAATATTAGCCAATTTAGTACTTGTATCAGAGAACAAGTTATTTATTTATATTTTTTAATTTGGGTTTGAATTTCTTCTATTCTGTTGCCACGAGATCCATACTGACAAAATGCAGAGTGCAAATTGTAATCGTAATAAGTTAGGAAAATTAACGTCGATAATTTTAGTGTTGCAATCTACTAAAAAACTCCATCCATATTTTACAAAAACTCTATTGCTCTATGGTAAATACATTCCCTACTCGATTAAAATAATAAGAAACTAGATTCCTTAGCATTTTGTAGAAAAATAATTATATTCTTTTACGTACCTTAAATTGCCGAAGTAACTAATCTATCTTTAACATAAACAGAGTATATTTATTGAAATCTCATTTTTTCTTAATTTAATTATATAGATAATTAGCCCTCGCTTATTTAACTAGACTTTGTCATTAATTAGGTATTCGAATCGAGATATCCAACAATACTCGATTAACGATTTATTCAAATTAAACTTATAAATAATTGTACATTTACTAGCATAATATTAATCTTATTATGTTTGTAACGAAAAAAATAATATTTTTACAAAAATATTACTTACTGTAGATAATATAATACACAGATTAAAAACAGATTAGTCTTTTATTTAAAAATAAAACAGTAATTTGGTTTTATTTTTTATTGCTACTACAATATAACAAATGTGCTTTATTTAATTCACACAATAAAATATTTATTTAATTTAAATTAAGTTAAATATATTGAGGTAAGATAAAAATAAATTTTAATTTACATTACCTAAGAGCTTGCAGTTATTAATTAATTTTTCTTGTGTTACAAATATTATAGAAAAATGCAAAAGAAAAAAAGGGAAATGTGAATTATATTTTTAAAAATGTTAAAAAGAAATATGTTACAGATTATAATATAAATTATTATCACTACCATTAATTAAAAAAGTGTCTATTGCTCATGCCTTATTAATACTACATATTTTAGTACATTTCAGTAAATGCGCCAGATTAAATATGGAATATTATTTAAAAAAAAATATTGTTATACTATTATAAACTGTAATGTAAATTAAAATTTCCATAAGTAATATCAATCAATATTGAACACATTAAAAACTTAGCAAAACAATTTAAAATTTAGATCTCAAATTAGCAAGACCTCTTTCAATATTTCTTGCACGAAATGTGAATCCCTCGCTTTTGTTTTCTACATGTGTGTCGTTTCTTATAGATTTTGCTGGTTCCACCTAAAAGATACAAAACCCTATATAAATATACAGTTGTAGTGTATTTATGACGTCCACACTTAATATTATAAACTAGCTTGCTTCGCCCGTGTGTCAATCTGGGTGTATATTTGTATTTAAGTATGTATTTAAGAACTATATAAGTATATATTCACCAGTTTTCTGCCACCCATAATACAAGTATTAAGTTACTTACTTTAGGGACGGACGACCGTGTGTGTAAGCGTCCCATATATTTATTTATTTAATCAGTGTGTCAAAAAACTTTTCCCAAATTAAAATTTTAGACATAAAAGTAGTTATTGTGAGTTAACCATAAGAGATAGAGACATGCTACCATGGTCTTTTTTGTAGTAATTTTAAAGATCTACAATTCTTTAGTACATTACTTTAGCGTATCCCTGCTGGTTTATGCAACGCACGCAAGTATAGCTACCAGAAGGCGAATTTTTTCAACCCCGCGACTTTTTCCATAAAATTTACACAAAATTGCAATAATATTAATAACTTAACCGTTCCAGAAGAATTGTTCTATCTTTTAATGAATATAAACAACATAAATCCCTTTAGTAATTTTGAGAAAATCTATCACATACAAACTATTTTTGGGGAGTTTCTTTTATAATAAGTAGAGATGTGAAAGTCTGTTACGCTTACACGGGTAATCAGTGAATTTCATCAATACTGGTCCAGTGGGACCAATATACTCGGGGTTTGAACCCATAACCCCTAGACTGAGGCACACGGTCTCTCTGTTTTGCTATAACAGCTTATTTATTACTTTTTTGTTATATAGAACTCCGCTAAGAAACGCCTAATTATTCAAATTATACGATGTAGAAGATTGAAGTTACCTGTGTAACATTGCCGATAACTGGTCTCTTCCTCCACTTATACCACCAATATTCGACACCCAAAGTGATACAAGCCAAGCCAATACCCATAAAAATCACTATAAATACTCCACCGATATTCTGTATCGAGATACCATCTGACTGATCGTCACGCTTGTCACATTTGATCGCACTTGGGTTGTTACTCCACCAGTTTTCTTTAAGTTTTTCTAGTTTTCGTTTATTGAGGAGTTGCAGTATTCTGAAATTTGAATATGTTTTATTCATTAATAAGAATTCATTAACCTGTCTAATTTTGGAAACGCGGTTAACATTATCAATATTACCAATCACATTAAGATAAAATCTTAATCGATATTGCCACGCGCTAGATTCGATAGTTGGGTTCACTTTGATATGGCCTCGGATTATATTGATAAGTTCCATTTACATTTCGTCTAGTAAAGTAGAAACAGCCTTTTAGTATCCCACTTCTGAACATAGGCCTCCTCCCTTTTGGAGAAGGAATTATCCTTAACTTAAAGCGTATGATAACATGCAATTATTAGTTAGACACATAAGTTTTATCAGAAAAACTTAAAATACACCCATCCTACCAATCTAGTCGTACATTGGAGCAGCGTTGTAGATTCTAGCTCCAATCCTTCTCTTCAAAGTACATTGGAGCTCTCTCCTCTCTTAGTTCCAATCCTTCTTTCCAGAAACGGAGAAATGAGGCATATGCTTAGCAGTGGGATAGTAACAGGCCGTTACATTACTTTTTTATACTTTCATATTATATTACATCATTACAGCACCAGTACAAAAGTTTAAAAAACTTCAAAAAGGTGTCTGGTACAGAACGCCTACTATACTGTTGAAGATTACATAGATGATAAGAATCCCAGGATATAAGTTTCGACATTATACGAGATAGCAATGACAAAATGTTACTAGTTAGTTTTTTTTTTTAGAAAAAAGCTCCGCTGAGTTTCTTGCTGGCTCTTCTTGGCACGAACATGTTTCCGAACCAGCAGTAGAGTTGACGATTCAAAAGCAATTGTTAACAAATTTACTAGAATATTGAATATTTTAAATTGGAATAGGCATATCTAGTACTTAGCCGTGTGGTATCCGGCTGAGTAGAATAGACCACCCTCGTTCGTTACCGAGGTGTCGTCGTAAAAGGCGACTAAAGTAAGTTGTCCCACCATGTGGTATCAGGTTGAGTAGAATAGACCAACCACCCTCTTGCTTACTGAGCTTCTTTAATATTTATAACATGTAGTGTTGACCCCGCTTAAGGTGGGATAAGGGCAGAAGGAAATATATCTAGTACTATAAGGACAGCTACTTACGCGTTATTAAACTGATCTTTCAACGGCGATCCCTGTTGAACTGCGATTGCATAAGGCTTTCTTGAGAACTCATCGCCAACCATTTGCAAATCGCAGCTGGTCAGCACATTATACCTTACATCTGTCGCGTCTCCCAACCAAGCGAACCCTTCACTAGAACTCTTAGAAGCTCGAACTCTTTCTACAGCCTCTTCTATTGAATTCGGGAGACCGGCTTCTTTCATAGCTTGCCACATTTTGCTGTATTTGTCTGATACTGGGTAGTCCCAAACGGCTAATTTTGCGCGCTCCACGTCGCTTAGGCTGTCGTTCAAACTCATTTCCTTCCATATCCTTCATAGACAAAGAAGTAATTAATACTAATATATAAAGCTATAGAGTTTGTTTGATCGATTGTTTCAACGCGCTAATCTCAATAACTACAGATTTGAAATATTCGATTTGAGTTTAAGATAGTCCATTTATCGAGGAAGGCTATATAACATCACGCTAAGATGAATAGGAGAGGAGCAGCAATAAACAATATGGCGAAAACGATAAAATTTTAAATTTAGCACAGCTAGTCTAGTATAAATTCTATGATAAATAGGTTTTGCATTATTATTCCTTTAAAATTAACTAATAAACTGTTCCAAAAACTTATGGTTATTTGTAGTAAATGAAATAACAAAAAAACCGCCGTGTGGTATCCGGCTGAGTAGAATAGACCACCCTCATTTCTTACCGAGGTTTCATAAAAGGCGACTAAGGTAAGGTAAGTTGTAGTATCCGGCTAAGTAAAATAGACCACCATCATTTCTTACCGAGGTGTCGCAAAAGGCGGCTAAGGTTAGTTGAACCGTCGTGTAGTATCTGGCTGAGTAAAATAGACCACCCTCATTTCTTAACGAGGCGTCGCGAAAGGTGACTAAGGTAAATTTACTTCAGTGGCTGGTTTTTTGCCCTTAAATTTCATATCCAGGTTAAAATTACCTGACCTTCTTTATAAAGCAAATGATACATCTTAAAATATCTTAGATATTTGCCTGTGATACCACCGTAAGATTAATCTTTATCAAACATTCTTATCGTGTTATCGGTCATGTAACCCAAAGTTTCTATTTATCTCCATAAATGGTACACAAATGTTTAATTTGTTTTATATTTTCTCATCATTCTGCTGTGCTTATCCCTCTCTAATTGGGGTCGGCACAACATGTTTCTCTCTTCCATCCTATTATTTATATACAGAAAAAACCCTTTATGGTTTACGCCGCCCGATGGAGCTGGCGGCGGTTATGTCGAACTCGCAACGACTAAAAAACTTACAGTGCTCCACCACGCTGCTGGTGGCGGAGACAGGGTAATGTTGTACACATTGTCCCCATCCCCACCTAATACTCTCCTATCATTCGTCAACTCTAGCTAAACTCCTTTTTCACGCATGTCCATACTTCAACCAACCATCTCTTTTAAGGCCTCCCTCTAGTCACATATATAGAGATATAATTGAAACGCGAGCTAGAGAGTTATTAAATCTTTTGCAAAGATATGTATCCCTATCTTTAGCTCAGGAGCTAACCATCTTTACTTCACTTACTCATAAAATCGTACTTCAATATTCGCCATTCTCTCGAAGTAGGTCATCGCGGCGGAATTATTGAGCGGCGCGTACTGAATCTTGTACTGCTTGGATAGATCGTCCAAAGACTCTATGGGCGTGTCCAGACGGGATACAGTCAAGAAGGCGGCCAAGTTTGCGGTATACGACGCGATGATGATGAAACTAAAATAATATGTCTCGATTACTTCCTACCTTTGCTGTATCATCTATAAAAAAAAGTAAGTAGCGGCCTGTTACTATCACACTGCTGAAAATAGGCCTCTTCTCTCCGTTTTTGAAGAGAAGTTTTGGAGCTAAGATCTACCATGCTGCTTCAATGCGGATTGGTAGGTTACACAAATCTCCAGAATTCTCTGGAGATATGCAGGTTTACTCACGAAGTTTTCCTTAACCGAAAAGCATATGATAAATTGCAATTATCAATTAGACACATAAGTAACAGAAAAACTCATTGGTGTCTGCCCGGGTTTGAACCCGTGACCTCCTCGAAAGAGTCGCATGGTGTTACCGCTGGGCTACCACAGCTTGATGTATCATCTATATCGTATACTATATTGAGCACAACTATATAAAGGATGAAGATAGTTCTTCCTCTTCTGTCGTATTCTTCATTACTAAAGGTAGTGTGCTAGTCGAAAGTCCTTCACAGATCTTATAATTCACCTCCATTTCTCTCGGTGTTCGGCTTTTCTTAGGGCGAAAGTTAAGGAGAGACCAGTAAGTGGTCACTTGGTCACACCAACGGCTAGGTGATCCGCCGTGGGGTCGTTTTCCTTCGACCTTGCCAACACTATCAACTTATCAAGGTTATCTGGTTGACGGCGAGCAATGTGACCAAAGTATCCTAAGATTCGCTAATAACATATTGTCCCGAGCCGAACCTTAACTCTTAATTGATCCAATAAGACAGTCAAAGGGTTAGATAATTTATATATTTAAAGCTTTTTTATCAAAAGCTTTTATTCAACTTGCAATGTTTGTTTATGAAGGTGGAATCTTACAAATTAAATTCGACCCACTTCCCGGTGTCCGATTGAGATGAAATTTTACATACTGGTCCAGTCCCGATGACAATGCATGTTTATCATAGGCATGACCTAATGCTGCTGCAAGGATTGGCTCCAGACAAAGGAAGTAATCCACAGAATATATATGTACCACAGAAATAGATGTTTTTCAGTTCTCTGAGTGAACTTACTAGGATAGAGCTTTATATATTATAAGTTATAAGTAATTAAGTGTTGCTACACTATTGTATTAGGGTTCCCTGTAATATTACTAGTTAGCTGAAAATAAAAAAATAAATAAATAAATAAACAGTTAACAGTAGGAACATGGAATTTTGTTAAAAGTTATTTAACATTACTTGTTTTAAACTTTATTTATTTTCCACTTTATAGTGTGATTGATTAAAACATGAAACTAGAAATCTTTTCCTTAAATGTATTGCCATTGATAAGTGTACAAAAATTGAACTAAATCTGTCCATACAAAGTGGGTCAAAATTGAAAACAGTTCGTATTGAAAAAGCTTACATTCAAATTAAAATTTCAATTTTTTTTATTCAAATAAATTTGTAAACAACTGTTTTTAAATCGTCAATACTATTGCTGGTTTGGAAAGCTGTTCCTACCGAGAAGAGCCAGCAAGAAACACGGCGGTTGCTCTTTTCAACATAATACGTATAACTAGTTACATTACATTACATTAGAAGGATTTTCTCTGATAAAAAAGGATAATACCCAAAAAGCCACCAAGTAGCAGCCAACAGCCGACCAGAGAGATTCTTAGGGGCCTCCCCACCACCTTGAGGGGTGAGTGACGTCATGCAAAACCACAAGCACTCCTTCAATGTAAACTCCCTCTTCTCTTCGTCGTCTCTATATTTTTCGCGATTGTTTTGAAAGCTGTATGGACTCCACTTATCGAATACCCACATTAGGAAACTGCAAACAATTTCTAAGTATTATTTAGAATAATTTATAGAATTAGGCGTTACTTTGCGGAGATCCATAATACAAAAGTAATAATAAAATTATTTTGCTATAATCCGCGAAGAAGTAAAATAGAAAATATATATAATGCTAAATGTAAGTGGACAATCGGTTATCATCCCTGATACATGCAGGATTCGTAAAAACACATGCACAAACCGCCACCACAATACACAAGCACTATATACGTTCACTATCACAAACTCAACAATCGTTTCGCAAAGCAAAATCGCAAAGCATCAATCGCTTTGCGATTTTGGTCGTGGAGTCTATCTCCTGATGATGCTTCGGTTGCGGGGCGAAACGATTGTTGAGTTTGTGATAGTGAACGTATATAGTGCTTGTGTATTGTGGTGGCGGTGGTGGAGGTTTGTGCATGTGTTTTTACGAATCCTGCATGTATCAGGTATGATAACCGATTGTCCACTTACATTTAGCATTATATATATTTTCTATTTTACTTCTTCGCGGATTATAGCAAAATAATTTTATTATTACTTTTGTATTATTTAGAAAGTAATTCAAAACCAAGCTTGATAAAACCTGTTAAAGTACTGCCAAAGGTCTACTCGGAAGAGTGAAGCACAACTCCCAGGTTTCTAATTTATAGAATTAGGCGTTCATTTGCGGAGGTCCATAATACAAAACTAATGAGAATATTATTTTATCATCACCTCCTGCCCTTATCCCACTTTAACGGCACAACATGTTATAAACATGTTGTCACATGATTTAGCTGCGTTTTTACGACCGGCCGCCTGGCTGACGTCAACTTACCTTAGTCGTATTTTACGATACCTCGGTAAGAAAGAGGGTGGCCTATTCTACTAAACCGGATACCACACGTTGGGTCAACTTACCTTAGTCGCCTTTTACGACACCTCGGCAAGAAATGAGGTTGGACTTGGCGTTATGTACACTTCATAAATTATGTTCTAACAATGTTTATTGCGAGTACATAATCTAGAAAAACAATTGGTGTGATTTGTAGTTTACAGAAAAAGGTATAAAAAGCCGTGTAGATCAACAGTGCAATCCTTCTGCCGAGATTAGTGCGACTATTAGATTCCTTGATGTCTAGGTTATACGCCAGGCTGATCATCCATTACATTTGTCAATTGTTACGCAAAATCCCTTAGGGCCTGTTTTACAAGTTACCAATAAACTGTCAGTTAGCTTATTCGGAACATATCTGACACATATCTCGGAATTTTGCGTTTCTCAGGTTTCTGATAAGCTTATTCAGCACTTAAAGTCCCTTATAAGTTAACTGGTAGATCGTGTAGCTGTTATTTTGTTTATCTGCTGGATAGCAAATACCTATTTCAAAATGGCCTTTTTTTTAAATATTCACTTCGTAGAGTGTCGTTTTAGAGACATATATGGTACTGCTACTTAGTTTATTTGTCGGTTAACTATCCGAAACTTAATTAATGTTGTCAAATTAAACGTTATTTATAAGTTCTCTTTGCAAAATTCTGAATCTGCCAATGAAAATCCCATCATCCACTATTATAGACCGGATAAATAGAAAGACATTTCCCAATTATACTTATATGTACGGATGGATAAATCCTGTTGCTCTGAAACATCGACGTCAAACTGCGTTGAAATTTCACATCAAAGAGCGATATTGTGGAAAATTGTGAAAATATTGGCTAAACGCCAATCTGTGAACTGTAATAACGATGTTATTTACCGCTATATTTTAAACCTAAAGTTTATTTAGGTATTAATACAAACACCATGAATATAATTAAATTGAACCTTAAGCCGATAATAATAGAGATGAATGTAAATCAGCAATCTATAATTAACTACGGTTCGTGAATTGCCTGTTATCGCTATAGTTCATAGTTTTATACTGTGTCATGGACTAAGACTAGTTTAATATTACTTGAATAAAATTAAGGTCAAGATAAAAGGTCTAACAAGTCGCTTTTATGCGACCTAAGTATCGATGTTTTTGATATTTAATGCTGGGTCGCTATTGTAATATATTAAAAACCCAACACCCAAATCTTTGTGCTATTTGCTCTTTAATTGAATTAATTCAGTAATTTCTGTTCTTCTTCATTCTGTTATACTTCATGAATAACATCACAAAAGCGCATGCTTAAAGTCTCTAAGCTTCCTTATAAAGCGAACAGTCAACGAAGAAGTTTCAAACCCTTAATTCAGCAGTATTTTCCACTATACGACCCAAATAAGGCTGCAGGGAAACACTGGGTATATAACGAACTCTGCGTTTCACTTTAAAAATCTTTTATCATCCGTTGTGTGATTAAAAACTCTCTCATTAGACACATACTTACTGAACCTTGACAGGTTCAAATTCTAGAACAACACTGGAACAGTAATTTATAGAATTAGGCGTTAGATTCTTTGCGGAAATCCATAATACATAAGTAATAATAAAATTATTTTGCTATAATCCGCGATGAAGTAAAATAGAAAATATATATAATGCTAAATGTAGAATGGACAATCCGTTTTCATACCTGATACATGACACAAACGACCTTTGCGATTTTGGTCGTGGAGTCTATCTCCTGATGATGCTTCGGTTGCGGGGGGAAACGATTGTTGAATTTGTAATAGTGAACGTATGTAGTGTTTGTGTATTGTGGTGGAGGTTTGTGAATGTGTTTTAACGTTTAATAGTTCGTAGTTTGTTCGTAATTTTGAATTAGGTCACTTTAATACTAATTGTGCTGTATAAAATATCTTTTAAACTATATAACTAGCAAATATAGTAACGACGTAATACTGTACGTAAACTTTAAGTACCTCAAATACCAACTTAGCCTACCTTATTAGGAATGCACTTGGCAGTTGCAACGTGCGTCGCATATTATACGCAACTTCGACATAAATAGGGACAGGTGCGATAAAGACGGAAATAAATATTTTTATGTAAAGAATCCCGAAATTATCCCGTATTAACGACTGTAGAAACCCCATGATGTCATACCTCAAAAAAAATAGGAAAAGAGGAATGCTTATCCCATATTTGTACAAATCTAACACTAAATTTAATAAATCAGCTTTTCATTTAGCATTCTTTCAGCTTTATATAAGACTGCGATTTAATAATGTAAATTTAAAATATTTAAAAGATTGACCGCCGAGTTTCTTTCTGGTTCTTCTCGGTAAGAGCAACATTCCGTACCAGTTGTAGCTTCATTAATTTCATTGACGATTCAAAACTTGAAAGAGCTTATTTGAATAAAGATTATTTTGGTTTGATATGATTTGATTATGGAATTAGTAATAGCTCGTGTATAGCAACACAGACAGAAGTACTAGCCAGTTTATTAATTCAAGAGGGAGAACAATCAAAAAAATACTAAATATAATGATTATATTTCATTACGTTTCAGTACCAAGATGCTCAAATCTATACTAATATATAAACCTGAAAGTTTGTTTGTTTGTATGTTTGAACGCGCTAATCTCAGCAACTACTGGACCGATTTGAAAAATTCTTTCAGTGTAAGATATTCCATTTATCGAGAAATGCTATAGGCCATCATGCTTAGATGGATAGGAGAGTAGCAGCAATCAAAAAATATTACGAAAAGGCGAAATTCAAAGTTTTCTTTGTAATACATAATTGTTCTAAAAGTTCTAATAAAAGTCCTGATAAACTTTTTTGTATCTAAATAAGAATATATAAAAATATTGTATATTTATAATTCTAAACGTAAAAAAATTACGAACAATATCGACTAGATTGCGTTCGTTGTTTGCTCCCTCTATCTTAAATATTAACATGTCTAAGGTATTGACCCGAGTCGACTTTTATTATGATTACAATTATCTAGTAAAAGGTTGACCTTGCGTGGAATAACACAACGAATAATGGATTAAAAGACGCATCGTTGTATCGACCGAGTGACAATCATATCGTGTGACATTTAACTGACATATAAAACAGAAACATAAGATATTATTTGTTTTGTTTACGCCGTGTGGTATCCGGCTGAATAGAATAGTACCACCCTCATTTCTTACCGAGGTGTCGTAAAAGGCGACTAAGGTAAGTCGACCCGCCGTGTGGTATCCGGCTGAGTAGAATAGACCACCCTCTTCCTTACCGGGGTGTCGAAAAATATGACTGAGGTAAGTTGACGTCAGGCAGGCGGCCGGTCGTAAAAACGCAGCCAAATCATGTGACAGCATGTTTATAACATGTTGTGCCGACCCCACTTGGAGTGGGATAAGGGCAGGAAGATGATGATGATTTTTTGTTTTGTTTGTTATGAATCGATCGATAAATTATCACGCTTTTACTAGCTACCTTTCATTTTAGGAATTACCTAGAAATTATCATGCTTAGTAATAAACTGTACTCTTCTTATTCAAATTCAAATTCAAAATATTCTTTATTCAAATAAACTTGTAAATAAGTGCTTTTGAATCGTCAACTCTACTGCCGGTTCGGAAAGCTGTTCCTACCGAGAAGAGCCAGTAAGAAACTCGACGGTAGCTCTTTTTAAAAATACAATTCTTAATGCTAGTTACATTTCATCGTTTCTCGGGTCGAACAATATCTATATCCACGCATTCTTACCGTCTAAATAATGCTCAACAGTATAGTAGGCTTTCTTCTTCTTTCTTATCAGATTATAATTATAATATATCTAATAGCAAAAGTAGGAACCGACATAAGCTTGCGGCTCCTGGTTTGCGTCTTGCAAAAGTACGTAAGTCGTTTGTGGGTTTGGGTATAAGATTCTATTATAAAATTCCGCAGTCAATTTTAGCTTTGCCATTACAGCAGTTTAAAAAAAATATTAATAAGTGGCAAATACAAAAAGCCTACTTTACTTTTAAGGATTACAAGAATAGCTATATCTACGCATTCTTATTAAGAGTAGATATAGCTACTCTTCGACCCTGTACTGAATAGTAATGGCTAAATAATAACTAATTATGAGAATTATATTTTGAAAAGAGCAACCGCCGAGTTTCTCGCTCGCTCTTCTAGGAACAGCTTTCCGAACTAGCAGAAGAGTTAAAGATTCAGAAGTACTTGTTTACAAGTTTACTAATGGCAATTGCAGGAGTCAAATACCATTACTTTATAACTTTATAACTGAGGGTATTTTAACATAGAAGATTAGGCGAAAGTAGTTGTGTTTACTAAGAGTTTGGAATAAATTTAATTTGGATTAAATCTTCGTAAACTAAGCGAAAATTCGCGATCTTTTATTTTGTCGTTACGTATATCGTTATATTCTACCTTAGCCTTACTCATCTAAAAAATTTATCATAATAGTTTGATTATGTCAGTATAGGCGGTCAATTTACTTAAAAACAAAAATTGCCACAGATTAAACACTACTTTACATTGAAACTCGTTACTAAAATAACCTTCAGACGTCGTAACGATAAGCTGAATTATAAACCCACATGTTTTGCCAAGCGTACATGACATTATACCATAGAGTTATTATAGAGCCAGCCTAAAATGTGACCATCTAAAAAATGAGAAAGTTTGTCTGTCGCATGCTTAGTGAGCACACATCATTTTGGTGTACTAAGAATATTGTAAGTATTTTTTAATAAAGAATGCGCCATGAATATTTCTCTGCATATAACTGCAATAACAACATTGTCGTACATTAAGTATAAGATAAGAATTAAAATGTATAGTTAATAACATTTAGTTAAGTATAAAAACATTGTAATAGAAAATAAGACAAAAGATAAAACACGGCTGTCTCACTACATAGACAGGAAGATGAAAAAAATAAATAAATAAATAAATTAAAAAAATAAAAATAAAAATTCTCTGCTCTTGTGTGATTATTAAATAAGTATTAGTATGGATCTGATATTCTTTCACATTATTCTTATTATCTTTTACATTATGCCTAGCCTAAGCCTAGCGGTTAGTCACTATTTAAAGACTAATTATTAATAGCGTTCCATATTTTTATTTTTTATTTAGTTCACAAAACTGACATACAATTGAGAATAACAAAAATTCAATATAATAATTGGCTTACAATAATTGTTGTCTTCTAGATGTGAACCTAGCATGCTTTCAAGGGGTACCATACGTAAATTATTACAAAGATAATTTAAATTATACAAAAATAATTTAAATTATAAAAACTTATTGTTGTACCAAAGACAAATAATCATTATAGATATTGTTCTAAGTATTCAAGTTAAGAACGTGCCATTAATATTTTTGTGCGGATAAGTAATTAGATTAAGATAACTATGGGTCTCTCATCTACTTTGTTATTGTTTGTTTGGCAAACGCACTCAAAGACCCGATTGGTTCCCCTAATCTTGTATACTATATATAATATAGTATACAAGAATATATTATATATAGTAATAACTCTATACTTCTTACCATACACTTACCTCGTAAAGAAATATGCGGCCAAAATGGATAGCCACACGTCATTCTCCAATACAGTGAGGAACTTGAACAACGACGTAGGTGTACTCGGCAATTTCATTAGTATAGTTATACCGACTAAATCGTAATATGGCACGGTAAAATCAACCACATTCTCCCTTTCAGCCATCACTGATAACGAAGTCAAACCGATATCAGCCCTTTTCTCTATAAGTTCCTTTATAATCCCATTCCAGTTGCCATTTTCGTCCATGTTACCAAAGTTGCCGTCAGGAGATAATACTATTTCGTAATCAAACTTGACGATCTGACGTATTTCCTCTATCAAGTCAATACAATAGCCTTTGAAGCCTTTTGGAGCTTCGTCATCTCTTATAATAAAAGGTTGTTGCTGAAAGCAAATTTTATTTATAGCACGATAATAACCCAGCCGAACAATGGCCATTAATAGAACGCAACGCAATATTTTGGACACGTCACGAAATTTATCATCATCATCTTCAACCGAAGGACATCCACTGGTGGACATAAGTCTCTTCATGGGATCTCCACACCGCACGATCTTGAGCCATTTGTATCCAGCGGCTCTCCGGAACCTTTTTGCGACTGACGCTGAGTTATCCAGTGCGGGGTCGCGATTCCAACACCTTAAGACGGCCATCGTTTCTCCACACTATGTGCTTTGCCCATCTCCACTACAGCGTCACGACACGCTGAGCTGTCGGTTCAGTTCTACTACGGATCTCCTCATTCCTGATTTGATCGCGTTGAGATACTCCAAGCATAGCTCGCTCCGTCACCCGCTGAGAAAACCCATGAAGAAATTCATAATGCAGTAATTGAAGAAAGTGAAGTAGGTACTTTTTGGTTACACATGTCTGCAGTGCTAGAAGTAGCACTAATTTTACAATAATTAAACAACGCCAGTGGCATAGCTATATACCTAAATGGGGCAATGTCCCGAAGTTCTCAAGCTCTATAGGCTCCTACAGCTTGTACTAACTATTAATCGAATCAGTGAAAAATGCTCCCGAATTCGTAATATAAACATACCAGATTTTGGTAACGCAACTTTAATTGAAGAAAGTTTCAGCTCAGTCCCTTTTTTACCTAGGGCCATTGATTACCTAGCTACGCCATTGAAAATGGCGTGAAAATAAATAAAGATATTTGAGGTGATTTGTTATTTTCATTATTCTCCCAATAATCACGAAGTCACAATTATTGATACCACGCTACTGTGGCCATTTCACACATTTCTTTAGAAAAATGGCACGCAAACGGTTCACCTACCGTGCTATACACAATAACTTTAATATATCCAAAGAGTGTCGCGAACGTCAAGATTGTTTACACAAGTGTGTCCAAACAAACGAAATGAGTTATCTAAAGTTTGAACAATGGCGAGTTCATTTACCTACCTCGACAGTCACAATTCTGTAAACCAACTGGGCTGAATAATCGCTCATGTTATCAGGGTCGGTCAGAGATAACGGGTTCGAAAGACCCGCTTTCCATGACCCCAAGGACTTGCTGCCAATAGAGGCTCCGTCTTTTATTGTGACTGCTGTTAAATCTGTACTGAATTCCATGAAACTCCTACCATTCATTGGATCATCTTCGGGAATGTAGAAAGGTGCATAGGTTGGGGTCTCTTTTATCTACAAAGGAAATTATAGACTAAAAAACACAAAATTGAGAAACGTAGGGTTATTTTGAATGCGGCAAATCAACTTATGGTAGATTTTAAACTTTCGCGATTCATACTAATTATTATATAAACACACGGATCACATCGCGTTATAATCGAATTACCTTTATACAAGGTTCGACGTTTCGGCAGGGTTGCATCCACCGTGGTCACGAACTGGAGTCAGTTTTAGATTATAACGCGATGTGACCCGTGTGTTTATATAATAATTAGTCAACTTATGATACTATTTCATATCATATAGTACTGTTGTTATCACCCTTTAATGGCCTATACTGTACAAATTTAGCACAATCATGTCTTGTAAAATGGCGACCACAAGTGTTAACAAATTTTGAATTTGGCTTCGAAGAAAACAACAATAATTAAACTACCTAAATACAGGCCATAGAATGAGATAAAAGATTCCATATAAACGTTACTTTTTAATATGATTAAAACAGATACAAAATATTTAGTAAATCAATTATCATGTAAACGAAATAAACTTATTTCAAAACAAATAAAAGGTGTTAAAAGATAGAGACACGAGTGAGATGTAAATTCGTTAAATATAGATATACCTCTTGAAATGCTGTTTTAAGATCCAAGGTCCTGTTAGGAGTATTCTTACCGTCGTATTCATCACAAGTAATATATTTCATGTCATTTGGCCACTTGCCAGAATCCAGCAATGATCTGGAAATTCATAAAGCGTGAACTATATGGAATATGCCAGGTTATAATTAGATGGTCTACATAACGCGTGTACTGAATAAGTATGTTAGCACTAATACTGTAGAGGTCATTACTTGATAGCTAAAAACGTTCTCAGAGACAGGTCGAAATAAAACGCAGACTTGATTTCGGGCTCCCCGTTCATACTGTACGTTGTTTTTATTTTACCCAAGCGGTCTCTGCTCTTAGCGTCTGGTGTCGGTCTCATGTAGACAATTGTAGCGTCTTTACAATTGCAACTTATATCTCCTTTGTCTAACGACAGCGTGAACCAAGCGGTTTTTCTGCCAAAATATTGGTTCTCGTTTGCGGCGTCCAGAACATTCTTTATAGTTCTCAAGCTGCCAACGACGAAGAAGTTAACTATGTCTAGTTCTCGCAAACTTCTCAATTGTGTTTTTATTTCGTCTTTGCTAAAACTTTTTACTGGCGTAATAACGTGTCTAGTAGGAATGTTCTGCAGTAGAGATTTGTACTTATGGTCCATAACTGTAAAAGAAATATTTCTATGAGTCCCTAGTAATATAGTTATCATCATGCTCCTGCCCTTATCCCACTCTAAGTGGGGTCGTCACAACATGTTATAAACATGTTGTCAAATAATGTGGCTACGTATTTTAGGACCGGCCGCCTGTCTGACGTTAACTTACTTTAGTCGTATTTTGACACCTCTGTAAGAGGGTGGTCTATTCCACTCAGCGGGATACCACACGGCGGGTCGTTTTACCTTAGTTGCCTTTTAAGACACCTCGGTAAATGAAGGTGGTTTATTCTAGTCAACCGGATACCACACGGCATAGTCTCTAGTAATATTGTAAATTACCTAATAATAAATTGTAGCCACTAACCGAAAAACTCATCAAATATAATGGCGGCGTTTGTGATATCTTGTTTAGTAACAATTGCTCTAATTGCCTCAGGTAAAATATCTGCTGGGGGCATTATTTGAAGGAGGAATTTTGTTTGGTTCGCTGTGAGTGCCCGCCATTGCCGTAAGTCCCCAGTTTGGCCGAAAGATCCAGAAATTGTTGGCAGGGCTAACGCTGCGGTAAACGACTTTATAGTTTCTGACCCGACTCCAGTCATTGTAAAATCTAATACAATATGAGGTGTTCTCTGCGCAGACAGCATATCATCATATTTTCTGCAAACTAATCGTAAACATTTTAACTTTGCAATTACAGCAGTTTAAAAACACTATTAAAAAGAGGCTGATACAGAGAGCCTACTATACTGGTGAGGATTATTTAGACGATAAAAATGCGTGGATATAAATATTGTTCGACCCTGTACAAGTTAGAAACTATTAAATGTAACTAGCATTAAGAATTGTATTTTTAAAAAAGAGCAACCGCCGAGTTTCTTGCTGGCTCTTCTCGGTAGGAACAGCTTTCCGAACCAGCAGTGGAGTTGACGATTCAAAAGCACTTGTTTACAAGTTTATTTAAATAAAGAATATTTTGAATTTGAATTTGAAAAAAAAACAATTTACAATAACATTGAAGGTTAGAGATTGTTACGTTAGATCCGCTAAATACGCTTTTTTAAATGCTCTAAGAAAAAATATACAAATCCTTCGCTCCTATACTCAGATGAATTATAAATGGCCCGCCTTTAAATTCAAATTTTTTTATTCAAATAAACTTGTAAAGTGCTTTTGAATCGTCAATTCTACTGCTTGTTCGGAAAGTTGTTCCTACCGAGAAGAACCAGCAAGAAACTCGGCGGTTGCTCTTTTCAACATAATACTTAAAACTAGTTACATTAAGTTAATAATATCTTGTACAGGGTCGGACAGTAGCTATATCCACGCATTCTGAATTCAAAACGCATTCAGTGAATCATAGAATATTCTCAAAATGTAGGGAAAATAGTAAAGCCCTCACCTAGAATCTATCAATTTAGTATACTAAAGTAACGATGTGCTATTGTCCACAACTGAGCATAGGCCTCCTTGCTTTTGAAGCTTATACCTACCACATTTTCATTATTAATATTTTGTCAGTTATTTATAATATACTATATGAATTGCACAGATATAGTAGTCCGTCAAAGATTTTCGAATCGTCCGTTTGGTTGAATAAGTTTAGCACGCTTGACTTAGACCAACAATCAATACGAGAAAACTTAACAGAACTTAATTTTGCATAGCTTACCATTTTCTAAGAAAGCTTTAGCGTCGGTTCTATTTCCCACCACAATGACCGGATCGATTGCGAGACCCAAACTAGGATTTCGTCTTACATACTCTTTGGCCACTTCGAAAGCCTTTTCTGCCAGAGCATTGTTTTCTTCATTGACAAGTACTAGAAACGAAAAACTGTATTGGAGGAAAAATTACAGCAGTATATTTGCGACAAATAACATCTGATAATATCGTTACAACAGTAACAGATATCTTGAGATTTTACAGATAAAGTCGTACAACAGTGGATATCTTGAGATTTTACTCGATTAACGTTCAGCATATTATCTCTCCAAAAGCATTTCAATACCCTAGTTTGACGTTATCATGTAGAATTTATTCCGTTCTGTGCCAAAATTTTATCTCTGACGAATGGAACGGGAAAAATCATAGATGTCGAAACGATACTAACAGACTATAACGTGCCCCATTTAAAATCGGTAATCCTAGAGATTTCACAAAATTTCCTATATCGGACAAAATAAAGCGCAAGTTCCTCATCATCTTGATCCTCCTGACGTTATCCGACTCCAAATGGTGTCGGCACAACATGTTTTAAACATGCTGTCGCATGGTTCGGCTAGGTTTATTTTCGATCAGCCGCCTGGCTGACGTCAACTTACCTTAGTCGCCTTTTACACCTCAATAAGAAAGAGGGTGGTCTATTCTACTCAACCAGATACCAAACGGCGGGTCAACTTACCTTAGTCGCCTTTTACGACACCTCGGTAAGCAATGGGGATGATCTATTCTATTCACCCGGATACCAAACTGCGGGTCAACTTACCTTTGTCGCCTTTTACGACACCGCGGTAAGAAAGAGGGTGGTGTATTCTACTCAGCCGGATACTACACGGCGCAAGTTTTTAAATTCTAAATTTAAAACGTTACAAATTAGACATAACATTTAACTTACAGACGTTTATATTCTGCGTTGTCTGCGACAATACGATAGGAATAAGCGGAAACAAATCCAAAAGCATCAATAAATTCCTCATCTTTAGCCTTAACGTCATATCATTTTATATCAAACAGGTAGGTAGTCCGTTTTAACCTGTCGACGACATGGGAATGACTCACATAACCATGTTGTACTATCTAGTTACCAAGGTAATGTCCGGCCTTGATTCGCCCTCCGACAAATGATGTTTCAACGCTCATCACATGAACGAGTTGTATTTATCTATAGTACCTCTAGTGTATGCGGGTTGCGATGTGTGTAACTTACCTTGTATATTTATATACAAGACACACACACACACCTCGGTTGATTGCCTCGTCAGGTGACAAGAGGACTGGCTCCTTTTTAGCACAAAGAATCAGCTTAGCGATTCAGCGCAGAAACGCTACCAGCATTCTTGGGACCATTCCACGTGGGCATGATTTGTATAGTCCTAGCGTGTAAGTACATTTTTGCTGTAAATAAATGTTATGTAAAAACATAATATAAATTTTGCTTAACAGAAAAAAGACACATATGTAATACATACATGAATATAGTCACACTAACTCACACTAGTACAAAGTAACATACACGGTCTCAGAATGCACTACTTTAGTAACCCGAGAGCCTTCGTTGAGAGTGGACATGAAGTGACATATTGTTACTTGTTAGTGCGTGTTTGTGCCAGTGCTACATTTCATATATAACATTAGTTTATATACACAACAGTACCTATTTAATAGTTTAGCTGTGTAATAGCCCAGTAGTGCGTCCGTGAGACTTTCTAGAGACGATCATGGGTTCGAACCCCGGGCAGGACCAATGAGTTTTTCTATTAAAACTTATGTGTCTAATTGACAATTGTTACTTATCACACGCTTTCCGCTGAAGGAAAACATCGTGAGGAAACCTGAATATCTCTAGAGAATTCTAGAGATATGTGTGCCAATCCGCATTGGAGCAGCGTGGTAGGTCTTAGCTCCAATCCTCTCCAAAAACGGAGGAAGAAATTGCCCTGCAGTGGGATAGTAAGAGGCCATTAACTAAATAGTTACTATTAATTAAAATTAACCTTCTATCTATCTATCTAATTTCGGGGACGCCTGTCGGTGCAGGGCGGGTGGTCAGCTCCTATTCCGGACTATTCCACCCATTTCCCCATGTTGGGACAAGGGTTTCACTGCTGTTCCGACAGTGTCACCTGCTCTAATCTACCCGTGGCTTTTACGAACCTGATAATATCCCTAAAGGAGATATACGAGGACTAGCTCCCTTTCTTGCCAATTCATCAGCTTGTTCGTTCCCTGCATGGCCGCGATGCCCCGGAATCCATGTAATCGTTACTTCCTCCTTCTCAGCTAATTCGTTTAGTACACGTTTACATTCCTTCACGATAGCTGAGGTTGTTTCTATGCGGTCAAGTGCTTTTAAAGCTGCTTGACTGTCGCTATATATAACTATATTATGTTCTAATGCTATTTTAGTTTCTTTAAGTTTCCTGGCACACTCCATGATAGCCATCATTTCGGCCTGGAAGACACTTGTATATTTACCCAGATTTAGGACCTGGTGTAAATCTGACGAGGTGCTGTAGATAATGCCAGCTCCTGCCAGCTTCGTGGATTCTCGTCTTGAACCGTCCGTGTAGCAGATGGTCTGACTCATCTCACTATATTCCACTTTCTAATCTTCTTTTACTCCTATGTGTATCCTATATTTTTTTTCGAAGATTTTCGAAAATTAACCTTACAAATTAAATTACAACAAAAATCCTATTAAATATACCTATACGATCGATCATTGACCAACTATGGACACGAATCAAACTAAAGGACTACACAGAAACCATAGTTTTAAGTACCAGATGTTATATGATCGTGGCTTAGATATATTATGTGCCGCTACGAATTAGGTATTACTTATCTAAATGAATGAGATCATCTCCGCAGATATCATAACTGGACACAAGTCCCGTTTTCATGTTCCTTATTTTACTCCTGCACTTATGTTTAAATGTTTTAAATAATCTCTGTTGATTTTGTTTAAATGTTAAATGTATGAAATATGTTGTTAAATAAAGTTCTTTTTATTTATTTATTTATCCCGCTCTAAGTGGGGTCGGCACAATAGGTATGTTATAAAGATGTCACATGATCTTATTTCGTATTTTATGACCGGCCGCCTGCCAGATCTCAACTTAGTTTAGTCGCATTTTACGACACCTCGGTAAGAAAGAGGGTGGTCTATTCCACTTAACCGGATATCACACGGTGGGTCAACTTACCTTAGTCGCCTTTTACGATACCTCAGTGAGGAATGAGAATTGTCTATTCTACTCAGCCGGATACCACACAGCTATTTTTAATGTTCTTAATTTATGAAGGTTAAATGACAATAATCGCGCCGTGCAAAAGTCGATCGTGAGGCTAAACCTATTGTATCGCATCATCTGGCACATTAGCAAGGTTTAACGGCAAGATTGACTTTAAAAAAGGAGCTTAGGACTAACTGCCTCCTTATACCCCATCAGTAAGGTATATGCGACGAATATCATATTCTTTTTTATGTAGAACCTTTTTATAAATAATTCGTGCAACTTCATTGGATTAGATTCAATTTTCGTATAATAATAGGTATTTCAAAAGCCGTGTGGCATCTGACTGAATAGAATAGACGACCCTCATTTCTTACCGAGGTATCGTATAAGGCGACTAAGCTTAGTTGATCCGGCTGAGTAGAATAGACCAGACATAGTAAGTTGGCGTCAAGCAGGCGGCCGGTCCGAAAATACCTAGCCAAATCATGTGACATATTTGAAACAAGTGCCGACCCCACTTAGAATGGGATAAGGACAATGAAATAATTAGGTATATCAAAAATTCAATATGCAAAATTTACCCCTTTAAACGTTATACAAGAACTAAATGCCAAAAAATGACAGACTATCGAACCAATATTCTCTCCATAAATAAGGGAATTAAATACCTGTGGAAAATTTAATGACTCTTAAGCAATTGAGTTACCCGTAAAACCATATTGCCATTTGAAAGTTACAAAGGTTTATTAATATGTTACTAAAGTAACAAACAAAATATATCATTTTAATGTACTTGTAATGTAAACTGACTTGTTGTACTTTATAAGTACTCCAATAGTAAAAACTTTCTACGTAAGTCAAAAATCTAAGATTCCTATTTCAAAATAGGAAAAGCGCCTTATACGTTTAGAAATGTGAAGCTAATAGAGAATACAGTTCAGAAATTTTTAAAGAATCATATCTCATACTATTATAAATTATTAGATTAAAAACGATAGAGTAGTAAAATTCATTGTATAAGAATTAGATTATGTAGTAGTAGGTTTAATAAGAATTTATTAAATTATCTTAATGTACCTTTTTTATTAATAGAATATAACAACCACATGCAAATGTGGATGGTACCTATGCTATAAAGTAAAACAAAGTGTTGATTCGACTATTTATTGCCAGAAAACTTTTACAAACACTGACTCCACAAGTAGTGTCAACTGTACATTCTACAGTCTAACAATAGACTTAATTCCGAATTACAATTAAAAATTCTGAACAAATATAATCGTCAAATAGTTATCTGAAAAAAAAAGTTAGTCAAAATCTTAATATAATTATTTCCTTAGCTTGGAACAGTTGAAAAGTGCTGAGTTAAAATGAGGATTTATATCCACTTGGATACCTTACATTCGAGTTTTGTAATCTATAATCACATATTTTTAAAATGAGAAGCAAAATAAATTATAAATAAACTGAAATAAGAAAAATAATGACCCTTAAAATACAAATAGCACACACAAAAAAAAAATATTTCAATATGAACTATCACCTTATGACAACTTTGAACTTTATAATTTTCATCTTATAATTACTGGTGCACTGTGAACTTAATACTAATCAAATTAGGTGAAATAGATCTTCCAATTCCACAATCGCAAGTGATATTTGCAATTATCCACAGTGCAATCCGAACCCCAAGTCAAAGGAATGTTTAAAATGGTTAAGTAATAATGCCTATGTAAAATAAATGTGCGACATTTAACTGCTTACTTAAATTTACAACTGAATTATTCTTAACATTTTAATTAAGCTTATCATTAAATCCTTGTATATCGGAAGCTGTTTATATAAATCGCATCGTTCACAGAACGGATAGTGAATTGACTTCACATAAAGTGAATTACTTTGGCAGTACCTACTGGCGGAATATACCCTCGATTAATGCGAGTTCTTCCAACTTATATCAATTCAATCCATCTAATGGTCTGCTGATATTGACATCGATACGCAAACAGCGAACAGACACAATCATCACAGTGGTCAGTCCACCACAATGCACGTTAAAGGCTGACGTAAAAATTTACACTTTACAGGTACTTCGTTCACAGATAGTTAAACACATTTGTGCTATAAAACTAAACATAGTGCGGTCACAAAAGGGCCCAACTCTGTAATTATAATAAAGAGTACAAATACGTAACAATGTATAAAAACTATAGTTTTGGCATTGTGTAAATGTATAGAGGATATGTGTGCGAGTTGAACCCTAATGAACATAATGCATTGGGGTGAACCGAGCTATGGGCACCGAAGCTTAAGCTGCTGCTTCTTCCTCTGCTGGCGGAGCCTCCTCTGCAACTTTCACCTTCTTCTCTGGTGCGGTTTTCTCGGGGGCATCTCCGTTGTCTGTGGCAGATGATTTTCTCTTCACTCCCGCCTCTTTATTTTCTGTAATTTCAATACAACAATTAATCACAGCTCTTTATATTTACATAACATATTATTTCTTATTATAATGATTAAGCAATATAGTGGAAATTAAACTTTAAGTAAAACTTTGTATTAATATTTTGTTGTTTAAAAATTTTTCTTTACATTACTAAATTCATACTTCAAAAACATGAATGTAGCATACACAATGATATAATGTATGTAAAATAAACTGTAAGCATAAATTTGCATTATGTTATAATGTTAGTGGTTTAATTTACAGTAACAATACAAACAAATTATATTGTATTACTTTTACTTATGGCGTTATCTTTGGGTTTTAGTCAATAGATAACTATATAAAATAAAACAAACCTGTTGCTTCTCCATTCTCCACAGCGTCATTGCTGTCTTCTTCACCATCACCATTTTCCGCAGGCGTGTCTTCATCTTTGTCTTCTTCAGGTACCTCTTTGCTGCCATTCTCTTCCTTGCCATTGCTCTCTGCAGGTTCGACCGCCTTTTTGGCGGGAGATTTCTTTACTGGGGACTCTTTCGTCGCCTCAGTGGAAGTAACTTCCTCGGATTTGGTATCACTGAAAGTTTTTGAAATAATTTAAATTAAAAAAAAAACTAATATTAGTCGTTAATTATAGGAATCTTTATCTTAAAAATATAAGTCTTATTAGACAAGTAATGATATTCTATTACAAAATACCCTAAGTCTGTAAGAAACATCATCCTCCTGCCCTAATCCCACTCTAAGTGAGGTCGGCACAACATCTTATAAACATGTTGGCACATGATTTGGCTACGTATTTTACGACCAGCCGCTTGCCTGACATCAACTTACCTTAGCCGCATTTTACGACACCTCGGTAAGAAAGAGGGTGGTCTATTCTTCTTAACCGGATACCACACGGTGGGTCAATTTGCCTTAGTCGCCTTTTATGACACCTCGGTAAGAAATGAGGGTGGTCTATTCTATTCAGCCGGATACCGCACGGCGGGTCGACTTACCTTAGTCGCCTTTTACGACACCTCGGTAAGAAATGAGGGTGGTACTATTCTAATTCAGCCGGATACCACATGGAGTATTCTATTACAAATACAACTCTGTAAGAAAAATATTACAAATTTATCTGATTAAATATTTAGTAAACCTATAAAAAGTTTATAGTCTATACAACATACGTAATAAGCATTCATCAAGTGGTGCGATAGAAAGGAAGCGTGCCGGAACAAAAACGGCGGCAATTGTTGCGCAAGGCTGCCTGCATGCATGTGGGAAAGTTACTAGGAAAATGAACGTAAAACATGATTGCTGAATGAATAAGTTACTCGCTCCAATAGGTCGCCTCGAGATACGGCTTCAAAGCTTTAAAAATAACTAGTGACAACACGCGGCCCTCACGAGCGATAACGTAACTGTGTTGCAAAACTCGCAAGTTGCGGGGAATTTGAAACAAGCGCGCGCCGATGACGCTACTGCGCCGGCACGCCGCGCACCCAAGCGCCATCTTGATCAAGCAAGTGGCGCTCAACGGCGTGCTTTCGATTTTCCCGTTAATTTTATGCATGAAAATACGGTATAACATTCTTACTAAGCAATTTAAAAAAGTTAATAAATTTAAAAAAATCATTTAACCATAATTATCTATTCAATACTCCTTATTAACAAACGCATTTGATAATCTGAATTTTCCCGCGTGTCGGCGTCTAGGAACTAGCATCAATAAACTATCGCAAAAACTCAAAACAATGTATATTATAACCAAACTCAGTATAAACATCATAATTTATACAAAAACACTTGAGGAAAATAACACTATATAATAAATCTTATATGGAATAATAAAAGGAAGCCATTTTGATCACGTTTTAACAAAGCCGCCAAAAATAAAAATACGTAACACTATCATTTAAATCATTTTTGTCAACATGAACTTACTTCTTTTCGACTGCTGCGTCTGCCATGGTTAAATTAGGTCTTAAAATAACTTCAATTTGTATTTAAATTTCCTGCACGTGCTCCGCACTTTGCACGATAATGTTCACAGCACAAACACTGACGACTAAATGAAGGAGAGGGATAACAGAAAAGGTGCGCGAAGTTTCGCGGGGACGCACGTTTCCAGTGAAGTTTACGCGCCAACTTCACAGTATGAAATAGCATTATTGCTCGTCACATGTATAAGTGCGAGATAACTATAGTCAGATGTTCATCTTTAGACAACCTTGAATTTCTTCAATTAAGACAGTCCGGCTATCATCTACCTTACTCTGTCTTGTTTTAAAAACAATCGTTAAATTATTTATGCTCGAAAATATTATTTTCCGCAATTTATTTAACTATTTATTTATGAAATATAAATTTAAAAGTACTAGATAAAGATAATGATACCAAGTCGATCTTAATATATATAATTGTTTTTTTTTTAAATTAATTTTTAAGGTTATAGGGTCAGTTCTGATTTGCGATAGTTTTGTGGTATTGCATATTCGAGTTGTGTAACGAACTGAATTAATCGTTTAGTACTCATGAAAAAACAAAAGTAATGGAAACATTAAAGCAATATAACGGCCTGTTACTATCTCACTGTTCGGCATACGGCTGGGGCCTATTGTATTGCAAGTTAAAGGTTATTTTCCTTACTTAATGGTAAGTATTTAGTAAAGTAACGGCCTGTTACTATCCCACTGCTGGGAAAAGGCCTCCTCTCTGTTTTTGGAGAGAATGATTGGAAGGTAACACATATCCCTAAAATTCTCTAGAAAGATGCAAGATCCCCCACGATCTTTTCCTTCACCGAAAAACGTGAGATAAATTCCAATGATGAATTAGACACAAAAGTTTTGATAGATAAACTCATTGGTGCCTTGAGATTTGAACCCATGATGATCTAAAGAGAATCTCACGGTCTCACCGCTGAGCTATCACAGCCTATAACAATATTATTTTGCTATAATCCGAAACGGCAACTTATATTACTCTTGTATTATGGAACTTCGCAAAAACCTATAAATTTTAATCATTAAAAACACTTGAACAAAAAAAAATTTTGTTTAATCGTAAAAGTGTATTTTTATTGTAGAACATTCATTACATTTATTTAAAAGGGGTTGCAAATCTGTTAAATTTAAAATAATAATTATATATATAGGAAGATCATGTGTTGGCTTCTGTAGCTTTAAAGTTCATTGCCTTAAACAAATGACTCAAATGCCACCAAAAAAATTATATTTGATTTTAGCTTATAAACTTCCAACCAATTTTGTAAATTTAAGTCATTTTTATACAGAAACCTACATCGTTAGCTCAAGACAATGATTTCAACTGTATTTAACTTTAACGTTATTACAGGCATACCAATGTTAATTAAAAATAAATTGAACAGAACTATTTACACCAATTTTTGTATTGAGCCAGAAAAGTAACAAGACTCAAAATTGCCTGAAACAAGCATTTATTACAAATTGTCTTTGAAATGTTTAAATTAAACTCTATGTCTATAGTACTAACGTATACTGAGTACAATTTAACGGCAAGTTTAATGTGGTTTATGCATTAGGTCGTTGGCTTTTGAAAGAAATGTTGGCACTCTGTGGTGATTTCGTCAGTATATGAATTCGTTAAGCAGAACGGTCAGGGCATTCTTAAATTTTAAACAGGTAAAAACCTTGAACAGTCATCTCAGTTAAAATATTGTGGATTTTAGAGATATAAATATAATAAATTTATTACAATTAAAACACCTACGTACTTCGCGGAAAACTTAAGAAATATTATATTTACTAATTAGTTGAGTAGTTTAAAGTATTCCCAAGGCGTTCGAGAAAAAAATATTTATAAATTGTTGGTTATTGTTGGTTTATTTTCAACAAACTGGGATTTATGCATTTTAGGAGTACCGCAAGTTATTAATAAATGTATTCAAATATTTTATTTTCATTTTATTTTCACATTTTATTTTCGACCATAAGGCTATATTTATTTATAATTAGGTTCTGTGACTTCGTCGCCATGGACTTGAGTACTGGAATAAAAAAAAATATGAGGTCATTCAGATTATAAAACTTTATTTATAAAATAGCTATATAGGTACATTGATTCATTGTGAGGGTCATATAGGACAATTTGGGGGCACTTATGATTCTCTGATAATATTAGTGTAAGGTCTTCTATGTCCAAATCATCCGATACTTCGCATCAGATTGAGCAAAATTTTTTTGATTATGTGTTTGTCGATTTTTTATATCCGGGTACGGTCAACCCATTTGTCATTGCGACACGTTAGGCACCCTTCCGAAAAACTCCGGACGTGCAATTATTTTTTTTATAATGAAAATTCACTTTTAAAACCTTTTAATCGTTATCATCTTTTTCAATTTTAAATTACTTTTATTTATTATTTAATGTAATGGCCATAGAAATAACATGAATATTTAAAAAATCTTTCAATCAAGCTTTACTCACATCATTCGCATTAACTTATGTATAAATTTTATCATTTATCTCGTACTATTTTTTTGCTGTTACCGAAAAAAAAGTGTTTTTAAATTCTATAGAGAATTCTCTACAAACATAGGTTAGAATAAACTTCAATTGAACTAAATTTCATTAAAATAACTTCAGCGGATTAGCCGTGAAAGTTTAACAGACAGTCGCACACATAGACAAATAACATTACTATGGTTGTTAGTTAATTCTAAGGCCGCTGCTTCCATTTATTAATAATTTAATGATTACTCGAGCAAGGCATAGATAGCGTGCAAAGAATTTTCAATATAATGTTACCTAGTATAAAATAATAAAATCTTCACCCGCCTGGTTTAAGCTGTTAATTAACGTGTCTGACGTGCTGACGGACGTAACTTTTATTATATATACGGATTTTTTACACATGGAAGGCTACTGACTGAATATAAAGTGGCTCCGTAAGAATCACTGAACCTGTAATGGACGCTATATAGAAAATTAATAGTGAACGTGTGTAGTGCTTGTGTATTGTGGTTGCGGTGGTGGAGGTTTGTGCATGTGTTTTTATGAATCCTGCATGTATCAGGTATTAAAACGGATAGTCCACTCTACATTCAGCATTATAAATATTTTCTATTACTTAATCACGGATTATAGCAAAATAATTTTGATTATTACTTTTGTATTAAGGACCTCCGCAAAGTAACGCCTAATTCTATAGAGTTTATATACCTAGCTTTCATAATTATATCTGTTCTTATCGTACCTGTGAAACAATCAAATCGTTAAGCTCATAAATCTTTGCAGATAAATAAAAAAAAATTATATACAGACCGATTTATGCACTTTCCTTTTTTACATTTTTAATTTGTATTAGTACATAGGTACCAAAATAATCAAATAATTCATATTATAATGACTGGTAACATTTTACAATTTACACCAAGACAATAATTTTATATTTATATCTATACGCACCTATTTGTCTAAGCAATATTTTTGTTCTCACAGAAACTACAAAAATTCATTTCTCTACAAAAATTAAATCACATATTCAAGCTTCTTTTATTCGAAACAAAGTTGTTTTGAATTCCAAATATAAAATGTAATTTAATTTTACTACCGAATATTACAGAGAATTATGTATTAAAATTGTGCACAAGAAATTATACCATGTAATTTATGATTATAAGGTTTAATTTGGCTAGTCCGGCAATAATACATAATTAGAACCGCTAGTCACAATGCAACGCAAAGCGATAAGGATGTTGTGAATTATGATGTATGACTATACACGTTTAATATAATTCCAACGAGTTCCTATATGTGAAGATAGCATAATTTCAGGTATCGGAATTTATAAATTAAAACGAATTTTAATCCGCTTAAATTAAGTAATAATGCTAATTAAGTAATAATTAATAATAGTAGAACGTGAACGGTTATTTTTGAGTATTATACAATACGAAAGTAAAGATTAGAATGTGAAGAAAAAGGCAATGAAAACCCATCATTCATCATTCGCGAGGCATTATCCCACTCTAAGTGGGGTCGGCACGACATGTTATAAATATAATGTGACATTATTTATCTTACGACCGGAAAACTTACCTAGAAAAAAGGGTCTATTCTACTTACCTGGATACCACATGGTGGGTCAAAATACCTTAGTCGCTTTTTATGACACTGGTAAGAAATGGGGGTGGTCTATTCTACTCAGTGGGATACCACAGGGCGACAAGTGAACTTAAAAGTAATAATATTATTTACTTTTAAGTACATAACTTTTGAATGAGGCGTCACTATAATAAAATTATTTTGCTATAATCCGCGATGACTGATGAGGCATCATTGCGTAACAATAATAAACTTAAACTAATTTATGTAGTTTGTGTATGTGAGTGTGCGTGTGTGTGTGTGTGTGTGTGTGTTTATGTTGTGAAAGTGTGTAACAATCGAAAAGAGGGAAGGTTGAAAACGGTATCTTTACTTGTCACATTAATTCGTGTTATACTGCGTCCATCATATTATCAGTCTTTTGACAGCTCACGCTCATTAAGTTTTGTATTGCTTACGTACAAATATCATACAAATAATATTTGTACTTTATGGATGGGTACCGCCCACTTAGTGATGTCACACATAATGGTTTCTACGATTATGCCACAGATTAAAAATAATCGGTAGAAATCGATGTTACGAGTATTAAAAGACATTTAATAACATTATATAAAGTTTTACTTTCTTCTTAGTTAATACATGAATACAAATAAAACAATCAGGATATTTTAATTTATTTTATTAGCACGAGTCGTCGGAATGATAATCAACACTAGACTCCTCCGATGAGGAGTCTTCAGTAGCAGTTATTATTAGCTCTTGTGTAGATAATATATTATCAAACGCAATATCACGTTCCCAATCAGAGAATATTACTCTTTTATTTCTTTCCACCACACTTGCCCAGTTCTCGGCCGTTACGTGGGTGCAAGCATTTTTTAGCAATTGCAACATTTTATTCGCTGTGAATGGGGGGCTTGTATTGCATCTCGCAGCATGCCATTTTACTTGTGCCCATATAAGTTCTATTGCGTTGTACTGGCAGTGGTATGGAGGAATCCGTAGAACAGTATGGCCATATTCTGCTGCCATTTCATTGATTACATAGCGTTTTGCTCTCTTTTTGGTTTTTAATATTTTTATTAATTCAACTTTTAACATTGAGTCGTCCACATTTTCTCCATTGTCCCGAAGCCAATTAATTATTTCATGCTTTTTATTAGCCTGTGTTGGCATTTTGTCAATTTGACGGGAGTGGTAGGGCGCATTATCAATAAAAATTATTGATGGTTCTTCCAATGAAATGAGCATTTTTTTGAACCACTCTTCATACACATTTGCATTCATCTCTTCGTGGTAGTCATTTGATTTCTTCGATTTAAATGCCAACAGTGCGTCTTGTACAAATCCTTTTGCTGTACCTGCATGGCAAATGATTAGGCGCTCACCTTTTCCCATTGGTACTGAGGAAGTGGAATCAGCAGTATCATCAGTCCAGAAACGAGATAGTGTGTGGTTAGCGTTGAGCCATGTTTCATCCGTGAAAACAATATTTGCCCAATCTTGTATTTTCTTTGCCTCTCTTAAAAAATCACAACGTGCTATAGCTATATCTGTGCGTTCCATTAATAATTTTCTTTTATTTAACTTTTTATATGAAAAGCCAATTGTGTTCAAAACTTTGACCAAAGAAGATTTTTCACCATGAAATAGACCACTTCTTTTCAAAGAAACAATAAGTTTTCTCAAAGTTGGAATTTCTTTTCTCAAGTAGTAATCTAGTTTACGTAGGTTATCATTAATCGAATTACTTAGGTACGTAATTCGATTAATGATAGTAGGTACTATAATCGGAATGGTATCGCATACGAGAATCTTTAGGACATCACTATCGTCAATCTGTCAAAAGATGGTTAATATAATGGACAGTGTATAACACGTTTACACCATATCCACTGTCGCAAGTAAGATACCAAGCTAGGGTTGCCACCCGTACTATATTATATAGCATCCTACTATATTTTAGTCAAATGTACTATATATTATAGAAAAACAATATAGGACGAAAAATACTATATTTTTATCGCTAATTCAATTGTCGCGCTTTTTTTCAACCAACTGTGAATGGAACGCACTCGCAGCACTGTATAGGGAATGTTTGAACGAAACTCATTTATGTATTTACGGGGCTTAGTTATTTAATAATAACTCCTTTGTCTTTGTCCAGCGAAAAGTAATAATATATGATCATGGAAAAATAAATAATGATTGAAAATAGATGTGTACTATTTTTTTTCTGAATTTCCTAAAAGTACTATATTTTTTTTATTTAAAAAGAAAAATACTATTTTTCTTTTAAAAAAAGGTGGCAACCCTATCCTATACCAAGCGCAAGTGTGTCATCGACGAAATTACATTGTACATACAACATAGTACACTATCGGCATATTACGTTGTACACATAATATTGCAGCATTGCATTTAGTCATCCAGCTAAATCAACTGTTCTTTAAAATACAGAGGCAATTTATAGAATATTTTAAAAATAGTGCGTGTTGGCAAGATTTCACTTAAATTAGCTGCCAATTCTTAAAAATAACTGTTAGTAAGCTAATGGTCAAAGATCTCCTTTCTCCTTGGAAAGAAGGATATTGAACTGGCATCTACCACATTGCTCCAATGTAGATTGGCAGGCTACAAGCTTAGAATAAAAAAAGAAGATGGAGTCCAATAAATTAAAAAATACCCATTTTTAAGTTAAAAAGGAAGTAAGTAAGTAGCGGCCTGTTACTATCCCATTGCTGAGCATAGGCCTCTTCTCTCCGTTTTTGGAGAGAAGGATTGGAGCTAAGACCTGCCATGCTGCTCCAATGGGGATTGGTAAGTTACACGTATCTCCAGAATTCTCTAGAGATATGCAGGTTTCCTCACGATGTTTTCATTCACTAAAAAGCGTGTGATAAATTGTAATTATCAATTAGACACATTTTTAATAGAAAAACTCATTGGTGTCTGCCCGGGTTTGAACCCGTGACCTCCTCGTAAGAGTCGCACGGTGTTACCGCTGGGCTACCACAGCTTAGTATTTGATCTTTATTAAACCAGTTATTTTATACTTTATTAGCAATCGCTTGCGGCTCCGCCCGCGTGTAAAGATTAAAACCATAATATAGTATTTTGACAACCATAAAAATGGTTACAGTGGGTTAACCTTAAAATCCAGACATATACCGTCGCGGACTTTTATTAAGAACTTTTAAAGGCGAACAATTTTGTAATACCTGATTTTTTAATAACTGTTACCGTTTACTCAAAGCTTTAAATTTTGCTGTTTTCGTTCTACTTTTTATTGCTGCTCCTCTCCAATTAATCTCAGCATGAGGTCATACGTATATATATGAGGTCGTCAATAAATGGACTATCTTACACTGAAAGAATTTTTCAAATCGGTCCAGTAGTTCCTGAGATTAGCGCGTTCAAACATTCAAACAAACGAGCAAACTCTTCAGCTTTATATATTAGTATAGATAACTGTGCCTGCGGCTTTGCCCGCGTGGGTGACAAAATACACAAAAGTAGTTATTATGAGTTAACCATCCGAGATAGATACATGCTGTTGCACACTTTTTGTAGTATTTTTGTAGATCTACAATTCTCTAATACTTTACTTTAGTGCATCTCTGTTGGTTTAAACGGGGCATGCAACTAAACCCTCTTAGCAGGCCAGTTTCTTTACAACTACGCGACCCCTTCAGCACAAATTACATAAAACTCTTACCTATGTATTATTTACCTAAACCTTCCGGAAACAGTGCACTATCTTTTAGTAAGAACCGTACTAGAATCTGTTCAGTAGATTTTGAGAAAATCGACCACATACACACAGCTTTCGATGACTTTTTTTAATAATAAGTACCTATATAGATATATTTTACATTATGGTGTTGAATGAAGTGCAACCCACATTTAGTTACGTAAAAGTGTTACGGTAACAAAAATCGAGGTTGTGCTGCAAAGAAAATGTAGAAAATATTATAAAATGTCATTTTAAAAATGTCTTTTTTAGTATTAAAAGGTTATCGACCCCTGCCATGACACTATGATGCACGTACAAATTTAAAGTATTTCCGAATGTTTCACTCGGTTATTTGGCAAGACTCCATCTTTCTTTTTTATTAGTATTTTTTAATAGTTAAATTACATCAATTTATATATTTTTTTTACCCAAAACAGTTCAGTTTGATTTATTTATCGATGACCGGTTAGTATTTGCCCAGTGTAAGTAATAATTTAAGTTAAAACTATAACGCTCAACTTGGAACGAATCTAATCATTTCTCAAGGATTTTTATAGTTTTTTTTAATTTGTAGCAAATTTCCTTGCAATACGGTGTTGACCATAAATAACTAGTCACGGTCGAAGCGACACTAAAACACGTCTTTATTTGAAATATTAAAGTTATAAATCGTTCAATGTTAAATACGAAATTAACCTGTTACTATGTAACTACATCTTAGTACGTAATAGTTACAAGGTGGCACGGCAAATGAGTTCGAAAATAAATTTAATGAACTGTAATACCAAAGGATAAGGTCTAAATTCATATACAACGCGGAGTTGCCAGCCGTCAAACATATACTGAGATAATTTTAATTAATTTAATTTTTTATTTATCACTTATAATATCCAATATGGCGAGGGTTTAAATTAAGAATATTTTCATATCTTGCTATAATAAAGTTTATTACTACTATGTTGCTATGCCGACGTTTCATTTAACTTTAAACATTATTAAATTAATTTAGCTCTTATTCTTGTTAATATAAAGGTTATCGTTGGGAAAATACGTTGTTAACGTCACACTAGAATGGCCTCCACAACAGAACGTATCGCGGTCATTGTTCCACGCGCGAAAGAGATGGCTGTATACACTTTATAATTATCTAGCTCGCTCCTTTAGTTTTTGGTCTTGTCCATACTTTTATGGTGTTTTTTTTCTCATTCTCATGGTCAAGAAGTGTTAAAATATTTATTTATCCATGGCAGTTTTGCGGTTGATTGTTAATTTATCTTAGGCGGAAAATAAAATATTTGTTTAAGTTAAGCACTTTTTATCACGTTTCTAGAAGCAGAACTCTATGCCCTTGTGTTAAGTATAAGTCTACTCTCCCAGTAAGAAATGTAAGTGGTCTATTCTACTCAGCCGGATACCACACGGTGGATCAACTCAATTTAGTTACTTTTTACGACTTCTCAGTACGAAATAAGGGTGGTCTATTCTACTCAACCGAATTCCACGCGGTGGGTCAACTTTATTTAGTTACTTTTTACGACTTCCCAGTCAGAAATGAGGGTGGTCTATTCTACTCAGCCGGATATCATACGGCAACGCTTTACGTACACCTGTAGAATCATATATAAGTCGGCATCAGATAAGCGAATAGTGTTTAAATGATGTAATGTGAACTTATCAGTAAGTAACAAGATTATTGGTAAATATCACTTGGTGTAGATATAATAGATATGAATATAATTTTGATTATAATATTTTTGTTTAGGTGTGTGTCTCATTAGGCAATACTCTAGTCAGTTTCCTTATTGCCAACTAGGGATGTAACTTGGAGTACCAAAAATCGATTAATAAATAATCGATTTTTTCCCTTAAAATAAATGACACGAAATTATCGTTTTTTAAAAAATCGATTATTTCGTGTCAAAATAATCGATTTAAAAATCGATTTTTTCATTAAATAAAAAATTAAAACGTAATATAATATTTTGAAGTGGGTGGGATTAAAGTGGGTTAACCTTAAAAGCTAGACATATGCTGCCGCGGACTTTTATTTAGAACTTTTAGAGGGGAACAATTTTGTAATACATGGTTTTTTAATAACTTACACCGTTTATTTAGCGCATGCAAGGAAAGCTTTGAATTTTGCACTACACTATCTATCTGCCTACACTAACTATCCTACACTCAAATAATTTTTCAAATCGCTTCAGTAGTTCCTGAGATTAGGACATTTGAACAATCAAACAAACAAACTCTTCAGCTTTATCTTAATATTTAAATGAGTTAATCTTGTATATATACATATTTTCCGAATCTCGGAAACGGCTCCAACGATTTTCCTGAAATTCAGCATGTAGAAGGTTTTGGGGGAGAAAATTGATCTAGCTAGGTTTTATGTAAAAAAAATATTGTTTTATCCCTATTTTTGGGCATTAAAAAACACTAACATTTATATTGAATTGAATTTTCGTCATCAACTGTCAAGTCGACGTAGCTTATTCGGTTAGCGGGCAGCCTCGAGAAATGTGAGTGCCAAGGATCGATCCCAACTAAATAATTGTTTTTTCTTTTTTTAAAGAAATTTTTTTTTTAGTAAAAAATATTACCGAGCGAAGCTCGGTCACCCAGATATTATATTAGTATATACTCTATACTATAGAGTAAAAATACTATGGAATATAGTTTACAGGGACCTCTATCACTTTTTCAAATAACCACCTTAGTATGCGGGTTGGTTATTGTAATGTGTAACGCATCAGACCCGGAAAGCTTAGTTTAGCTGGTAGATTTTATACTTCTATTACTTGCTTACTCGGCTGTTAAACGTTTACCGGAAACTCATCGGACCGTCGGTAAGCGCGAACTATGTACGAGTGTGGTTGGCATTAGGGATGTCAAAAATAATCGATTATTTTTCATCAAAAATAGATTATTTTACATATCCTCTTTTTCTTTTTTACTCGTTTTCTTGTTTATTAAGATTAGATATGCATTGAATGAAACAAATGTAGCCACACTATACAATTTAATCGAATTTCACAAACAGCGCATCTGTTATTATTTCTTGGTAGTTTTCCACTTTAATTAGCCATTATTCTAATTAGGTAATTATTAATATAAAAAGGCAACTTTTCAAATAGGTAGTATAAAAAATCGATTATTATTAATCGATTTTTTAAAATCGATTATTTTAAAGGAAAAAAATCGATTTTATTAATCGATTTTTTCTATGCCAAGTTACATCCTTAGCTTAACCAGACCTTAACCATCCATGTACACATTTATGCCACGACCTTTTTGTCCGAGCTGGTTGCCTTCCTCAAACATTTAATATTATATACTAAAATTAATTATAAATTCAGCAAAGATTTATATCGCCCATTGCGGATGGTTTTTAAACCTAGACATTTAATACCATAGGTCATATAACTGCCAAGTTTTTCTAGGAATTAAGATGATTTATGGCCCGCAGACAGTTTTTAAATTGTCTATGGCGGCGCTCCAGCGAATGGTTTCCTCTATGATGTAATTTTGTTATCTTTGAATTAGCGCAACAAATGTTACCTAAGCCTCACTTACACCTCTACATCACTATACGATTAATGAAGAATAGAGCATCTAATTTACGATTTTGAGATAAAGATTTATTTGGGTTAATCACTCTGCTTACATCAATGTATTTAATCTTAGTTTGCAAGTTTTGGCTATTCTCAAATCAAAAGAAAAGGATGGAGTTCTCGCAAATAAAAAATTAAGTATTTTTTACTAGCTTGAATTCTCCTGCCCTTATCCCACTCTAAGTAGCCGAAATGAGGGCGGTCTATCAACTAAGCTGGATACCACACGGCGGGCCAACAGTGGACAGTAGGGGCATAAAATTTGCTTATAAGCTTTTTTAACTTGACTTGTTTTAACTATTAAGCTCCTAACACGACGTACCTACGTAGATTCTCAGTATTTTACCTAATCGTGACATATACTAACACCAAATGCTCCAATGGGTTGCTGGGTGTGCAGGTTCCATATATTCCAGGCATTCTCCAGATTAAATGAAGGTTCCTTTACAATGTTTTCCTGGATCAAAGGGCTTGATTACAATTATGGGTAAACGGTTTTTTTATTCAGGAAAACCCTTTATGGGTTTACGGGTTTATGGGTTTATGGGTTTACCACCGCACAACAGGCACAGGCGATGGTTTTTGTCAGACTCGCACCGACTAAAATGTCCCGTGTGCTCCACCACACTACTGCTGGCTGTGACAGGGTAGCGTTGTACATTGCCCCTTTCCCGCCAGCAGCAACTCTGAACCCCAGAGTGCGCCACCTCTGGGTCAGGGCCTCTCTAGAAGTGGCCCCTCACTCCGTTAGACAATGCATCGGGAGCACCAAATACATTAACCGCTTTGGGGAACGATTTTTATCCGATAAACTCCGTTCGGAGCGCCCGGAAGGTCACGGATAAAACGTATGAACATATGGCCCTTTACCATGGGTAGCGGATTTAAATACGCGAAGCACTTGACTTTTGTATATAACTTACAAGTAATATTCCGCGGTTTCACCCGCGTAATTTTTATTTTTTACACCTTATTACATTTTTATAACGGATCTGTATTTTTTTAAATGTAATATAGCTTATGTTTCATAAAAGATGCAGCTTTCCAATGGTGAAAGAATTTTTGAAATCGGTCCAGTAGTTTTTGCGTGAACACAATACAACCATATATACAAATTTTTCCTCTTTATAATATTAGTAAAGCACTTCTATACTAATGGTACATGTCACCTATTTGCAACAACTTGTTTCGAATTATATTTGGTACTTCGAATTTGTTTTCCTTGTTTCACAGGTCAAACGTTATCACAAATGATAATTGTAAAAAGGCCTATAACAATAGGCAATTATTAAAACATTAAACTTCAAAACTCAACCGAATATCTTTAGCAAATACTTAAAACTTTCAAATGTGAAATCTGAACAAGTGCTATTAAAAACGGTTTTAAAAAGCTTTTAACTTTTTCTGTCCCTCAATCATCAGAATTATGATGGTGGCATGATCATCATGGCACCAACATGGCAAGAGCGGTTTACTTTAAATTGATATTTAGAAAATAAGTTGAAGGTACAGTACAGAGTACTGTCAAGTATTTACTTATACGATAAGAGAGACCTCATTTCCTAACATGGCCGCCTTAATTTCTATATACAAGGAAACGGAAGCCACAGGCGACAACATATGTCTAAAATACGTTGTAATAACCTTGAATGAACTTTCGGTTAATTTATTCCAATTCTAAAATAGAGACAGCACAATTTTTAATTTTTAAAAATAAAATCACTTAGGTAGTTGATTGTAAAATCTCCTATAATTAATGTATAATATTGCCTTAGTTTTATGGTTATGACCTTTGCGTGTTTCAAGGCGGCAAAATTTAAAAAAAAAAAACATTATTACACATGACATTAATTAAATTCAGTAAGATCGGATAATTGCAAAAACTTAATTAATTAAAATGAATATGGATAACGACAGTGATAGTGGCACAAAAATCATTGAGGAAAACAATTCTCTTTTTTATCACTACGCACAAAAAGAATCGGAAAGGGATATAGTAAACGTGTTAAATAATATACAACAACTAAAACAGGTTGCCAGTAAGTATAAATTCTTATTGCATATTTCATATTTATATTTACATAGGGATAACAATTTTATTAAACGTTTGATAGTTAAGATATAGCCGTATAATTATTTCTTGTTAAAAATAGTATCATACTATGTTATAAATAAATAGCAATAGGTACAAACATTTTTAATGCCCTGACCATAGTTTAAAAATCGAATTTCGAAATGATTTATTTTAAATATCTGCCGCTATTTGCTGTTTTTGTAAACTCTTTCTGAGCGCGTTGAAATGAAAAATGCTTTAAAAATATTAATATATTATATGAATCTTTGTTATATACTTAAAGAATATTATTATTTTAGCAATATTCATGGGGTCATCACTTTCATTTACATTGTTACATGTTTAGGGTAGTTATTTTAGACCGCCTGCCTGACGTCAACTTACCTTAGTCGCCTTTTACGACACCTCGGTAAGCAATGAGGTTAGTCTATTCAGTTTATCCGGATACCATACGGCGTTATATTTACATAATTTAATACTATTTATTAATATCAACAAAATATGTATCACAAAGTCCTATATCACGTTTTTAAACGTGGTATCCGGCTGAATAGAATAGTACCACCCTCATTTCTTACTGAGGTGTCGTAAAAGGCTACTTAGGTAAGTCGACCCGCCGTGTGGTATCCGGCCGAGTAGAATAGACCACCCTCATTTCTTACCGAGGTATCGTAAAAGGCGACTAAGGTAAGTTGACTCACCGTGTGGTATCCGGATGAGTAGAATAGACCACCCTCCTTACCAAGGTGTCGTAAAATATGACTAATGTAAGTTGACGTCAGGCAGGCGGCCGGTCGTAAAATACGAAGCCAAATCATGTGCCAACATGTTTATAACATGTTGTGCCGACCACACTTAGAGTGGGATAAGGGCAGGAAGATGATGATGATATAAAATAACTCTCTGGTATTATTAACAACTTTCAGTGGAAGTACTGGATATGGAAGCGGACATTGCTCTTCTTTTTCATCATGATTTGATTTTTAATATAGAAGATTTAAAAATTATGTATCCAATAGTCACTATGGATGCTAAAGAAAGCGAGTTTAAACATGGATTATATCTTCATGATAATGATTTTTAGTCTTTGGATGCAATGTCGCAAAAAAGTTTGCTTTCAAGACAATATAAACCCAATTAAAGACTTACGTCGAAAATATATAACTATTAACAGCCAAATATAATCCAAATATCAATTATCAAAATGATCGTCGAAAAGTTAATTGTATCTTAATCTTATTATAAAATGAATTGTATTTGAAAATGCGGCATTTAAATTACATTTAAAAAATTTATAAATCACCTTCTTAAGAAAAATTAAAGTGTACTATTTAAGTCTTATTATTTTACGTGTCGCAAAATTATATCTCGGGCAGAATTTCATGCTTTCAGTTTCATTATTTTGTGAATTAAATTTACCTAAATAAATAACTTTTATTCATATATTATTTAGTTTGTTTTTAAATTTGTCACGATGACCATAGTTATATCAGATAAAATCACAGATTATATACCGTTATTATTTGAAAATCTCAGATGATAAAAGTTAACGTATAATTGGCTATGTAATTATATATTTATTTTATCTACTGCGGTTCATCTTCTCGTTTAGGTTATCATTTGAAGGATATATTTTATTATGGGCTGCACGCCGTATGGTATCCGGCTGAATAGAATAGTACCACCCTCATTTCTTTACGAGGTGTCGTAAAAGGCGACTAAGGTAAGTTGACCCACTGTGTGGTATCCGGTTTAGTAGAATAGACCACCCTATTTCTTACCGAGGTGTCGTAAAATACGACTGAGGTAAGTTGACGTCAGGCAGGCGGCCGGCGTAAAAACGCAGCCAAATCATGTGACAGCATGTTTATAACATGGTGTGCCGACCCCACTTAGAGTGGGATAAGGGCAGGAAGATGATGATTTTATTATGGGCTGCAATAATGGTACAAGTAGAAAACACGCGTTTTGGGCTAAGAATACGTGTAAATGTTAAAATACAGTAGCAATACTGGCAGAACTCAAAATTGCAAAAACGTGCATCTATTACAGACCATGAGCGATATAATATCGTAGATTATTGTACGGAAATACGTTGGTTTAATTATACTTGTAACACTCATAAAAAGCAATGATGAAAAGTAAATAGCTAAAAGAATTAATTTTTAAAAAGGAGCAACTGTTGGTTAATCTTGTTGGCTAATTTTTCTTTTTTAAACGAAAGTAAAGTCAAAAGAACAAGTACAAAGTTGAAATGAAAAAAAAGAATTTGACGATATAAAATACTATATGTAGGTTTCATTAAATTAATTTCTGAAACAATGAATAATGGAGACGGTGTATCGGTGTAAAAAAATAAAAGGTTTAATTTGACTTTTATTTTTTTTTTGTATACTGCTCGTGTAGATTTAACTTTAATGTAAAGAAAAAACAAAGGCGTAAACATTACTCAACGTTTACTCAAGTTTAGGTATATATACATCATCAGATATTATCTATCGTATATCGTATAATCTTTTTATTTTGTAATTGTAAGAACTTTTTGAATTAGGCGCCCATACATTACAACATATGTACAATACGCTTATTGTTGCCTGCAAGGGCTTACATAGTGCCACCTTGTGAGCTACGTAGGAAGCATGACTTGTGGGTGGCGATACTACAAACTAGCGCTACATAATGGTAGAATTTTTGTACAAATAGAAAGTATGATGTTGGTCTATCTGTTTTCTTGCATCGATATAATTTTTGCTTTAAGAATAAAACTGAAGATATTCTTTCAACATATAATCAATCAAATTTAGTTTCAACATGCACATTTGAGTTCCTGAGTAATTTCGTTTTTTTTTTCAGGTACGATGATACTAGAAAAAAGACACGAGGTAAGGTTATTTTTTTAATTGAACACTGAAATAATTTATTAAATGTTATTACCAGTTTTTAAAAAAACAACAATCATATCATAAAAAGTCACTAACTTAAAGAATCACTAATTGCATACATAATCAAAATAAATTTTGATCAACTCTTGTTGCGTTACGTGGAATATTCATTAATCGGATTATCATTAAATTACCGATTTAGCTGATCAGCAAGTAGCATAGTTTAGACAGGAAGGTTTTAAGTTTAACCATACTGGGTTCAACCATCATCACATCAGATTCACATCAATTTCATACCTTGTTTTATTGTCTCTTAAGATGACAATAGGCGCTGAAAACGGCTTAATTTTTAGTTAAGTGTTTCAACTTTGAAACATAAGCAAATTTATGAGAGTAATAGGTAAACATAAATGTAACTAATACTGTCGAAAATTATAAACAGCTACAATTTAGCTTGTACTTTGGTAATATTTATTTTTAAATGAAATTTTATTAACCATTTAAGTAAAATTATAAAAAAATTAAGTTAACAGTTATTAAAATAATTATTAACAGTGAAACTTTAAAAACTATTTAATAATAATAATAAATCTTTTTTTATTTATTAATTTATACACTTGAACAGTACAAAGTAAAAAAATACAGGAAGAACAAGGAAGAAAAAAACTGCAAAAAAAGAAAATATACATTGTAACGTACAAACGGCAGTCTTATCGCTTAGTAGCGATTTCTTTCTTACGGAGATGGAGAACTGAAATTACTATGTAGGTGATGCACTTAAACTGGATACTCAAAAATTATGTGAATTAATTGGTAATTTTTATTTTGAATGGTAGCTTGTTTTTGTGCTCTATAGCAACACTGTCATAATGACCGCCAGCCGTGAACGAAACGTTCGCTCGATCTCGCTCTGACGATCGAGTTTGGCAGTGGAAGCCATTTTATTCTTGTGAATGTGACAAAATATTTTTCGGAATTTCTCGACTGCAGACTAATCGTGTCAATGTGTGCCTACACCAAGTGTCTTTTGTGACGTGCATACGTGCTTTAAAAGTTGATAATGTACGTGTTTCAAATCGGTTTGTGTTGACCTGCCCGTTTCTTACACGGTCGCAAAGGCAGGCATCGATTACTGCAGAACGCAGCCTCTGTAGCGGGGAATCAAGGCACTCGTGTAGTTTGTTGTCTGCGCCATGGGCAACAATGCTGCAACCGCTAACAAAAAGGTGGATGCCGCCGAGAGCGTCAAGGAATTCCTTGACCAGGCCAAGGAGGACTTCGAGGAGAAATGGAAGAAGAATCCTACCAACACCGCCGGACTGAATGACTTCGAACGGATAAAAACCCTCGGGACAGGCTCATTCGGACGAGTTATGATAGTTCAACATAAACCAACAAAGGAATATTATGCTATGAAAATATTAGATAAGCAGAAAGTTGTAAAATTGAAGCAAGTAGAGCATACGCTGAACGAAAAACGTATCTTGCAAGCGATTAATTTTCCCTTTCTCGTAAGCCTTAAGTTTCATTTTAAGGATAATTCCAATTTGTATATGGTTTTGGAGTACGTGCCTGGAGGTGAAATGTTCTCACACCTCCGTAAGGTCGGTCGCTTCTCGGAGCCCCATTCGCGGTTTTACGCCGCTCAAATAGTCCTCGCCTTTGAGTACCTGCACTATTTAGACCTCATCTACCGGGATCTCAAACCTGAAAATTTGCTGATAGACTCCCAGGGTTATTTGAAAGTTACCGATTTTGGATTTGCAAAACGAGTCAAAGGTCGTACGTGGACGCTGTGCGGAACTCCTGAATATCTCGCGCCCGAAATCATCCTCTCTAAGGGTTACAACAAGGCAGTCGATTGGTGGGCGCTGGGCGTCCTGGTCTACGAGATGGCGGCCGGATATCCGCCCTTCTTCGCCGACCAACCGATACAGATATATGAAAAAATCGTGTCAGGTAAGGTTCGATTTCCATCGCACTTTGGCTCCGATTTGAAGGATCTCCTGCGTAACCTTCTCCAAGTTGATCTGACGAAGCGTTACGGTAATTTGAAAGCGGGAGTAAACGACATCAAGGGACACAAATGGTTCGCCAGCACTGACTGGATTGCGGTCTTCCAAAAGAAGATAGAAGCACCGTTCATACCTCGCTGCAAAGGTCCAGGAGACACTAGTAACTTTGATGACTATGAGGAGGAGGCGTTACGTATCTCATCGACAGAGAAGTGTGCGAAGGAGTTTGCTGAATTCTGAGCGGATATGCGGAACCTGCACGTGGACATTACCGTGAGTAGGTGTCTTATATTAGTGAATCTTCCATGACAGAGTGGTCATGGGGAGGTGAGTGTGTTCTCTCGTGGGCAGCTCTGGGTGTATATAGACATTGAAGTGCCCCAAGGAGGCATGCAGAGTGAATCAAAATTGGAGTATAGGTGAAATGATAGTAGAACCAATTCTGATATTTTTGTGGCATACATTTGCTTAGTGCCCTCTCAGTACGAAATATTTCCAGATGGGAGGTTCGTTACTCCCGTTCTGGCTATATTCTGCAAGAAACGTATTACTGATAGTGTAGCGGTGTAACTGAACCTTATAAACTAAGTGTTTTTTTGGTATCTGTAGTTTGCCTTTGATAGCATTGGAATGTGGTAAGCTTTAGTCTTTTTTAAATTGTTTTTATGAAATTGATAAAAATTGTATATTATTCAGGTTTTCTTGTTGCTTATTTAGATTTGTAATTCCTCACATCTTCACAACTCGTCATTCTCATGTTATATTTTCATTCATTAATAAGTCAGATGTTCATAGAAACATCTTAAAGCAAATTCAGAGATTTTAATCTATAGATTGCCTTAACAAAATTAGATTGTAACTTATCTCTCATATTTCTTCATATTAATTATCTTATTCTTAATTATCATTGGTCAGTTAGTCACAAGGTAATATATGAAGTTAAATTAGGGCACATCTATTTGTTTAGATATCTTTGCTGTGCTATTAACATTTAAGTACTGACTTGATATGATTTTTGGTGATCATCAGCGAGTTTTCTAAAATTATAAAAAAAAAAGCTTTCCTTAGTGACCTGATATAGACGCCAGTGTATTTATATTTTTACATTTTTATTATCTACACATTCATATACAAACTTAAAATGTTAACGAACATCACAATAAAATATTTTCTATTTATAATTTTTATCTCAAAGGTGTTTTAATTGGGTATAATTTTCTTCATTATTTTTGTATTATTACTTTAGATTACTGCAATGTTATATCCTATTCATGCTCCAAGGAGACTGGCCTTTGGCCGATAATGTGATAGTAACAGGTAGTTACTTTGGTTTTTTTTTTACATATTTAACTTAGTTGTAATAATTTCTTTGTGTGCAACAAATGCTAGACATTATATGGTATATTTGACACGCTTATGCTGTTAGATATCTAACATACTTGCCATACTAGATACATAATATCTGGTACTCTGTTAATGCTATTACTATGTAAAACTAGAATGCAATACTATCACATTTAACAGACTATATAACGTTTAAGTTAAAAAGATCTGAGTTTAGACATCTAAAAATCTGCACTTCCAATAATTAGTTTTTGTTATTACACAATAAATAACATGTCTATAGCAGAGCTATGGGTGTATATTATTTATCGACAAAACAAGAATGGTAAATGTTGAAGTAATATTTATATTTGGAATGTCCATTGTAGTCACATGTATCTTTGGTTTATAGTAAGAACAAATTTAATAGATTTAAACATCCATAAAAACATGTTTTGCTTTTGACCTAATAGTTATCTCTTTTAAAGAGAGATCAACAGATCTTCGGTATCAATTATGTCCTTACCTAGTTGTTTTATCCTCTTCAGTATAAAGGGCAATTTTTGGTTAAAGGCAGGGTAAATTCTACCCTCTGTATTGCAGGAATAATAAATCATTGAGGTTATACTTTACTGTTTTGACCTATTAAGATTTTTTTTAGTGTTTCACATATATGCTGATATTATATTATCTGAAATTACAGAATTTAGATCACAATGATCAGATCTCAGTTGTTTATACAGCTTGTTACATTACGGTTCTCAGTATTGTCTGATTAATTAAAAAAAGTTAAGGTCAAAAGTGAGTGTTGACACATTATAAATAATATCATAATGATATTATAAATATACCATATATTTACACACTGGCAATTTGTGAGGGATTGTAAATGAAAATTGGTTTACTAATTTAATTTTTTTTTCAAAGTCCTATTTGGATACAGTATGAACAGACTGCATATAAACATATAATAGATAATGTACTGTTTAAAATATGTGCTATATCTAGATTATATTTATATTGCTTTTTATTTATTAATAAATGACATTTTTGCACATTAACTGCACTAAAATTTTGAAAATTCATTTTACTAATTAAATCTAGAATTACTATTCTTTTCTTATTCTACATATTTTTATGTATATATTACAAATTTTCCTTTAAAGTCCTTTGTCTTACAATTTTTGTTTTTATTAAATTAGTCAAAACATGTGCAAAAAGAATATAATGGTAGTAAAAATTGAAACATGTTATATACTCCTATATACTTTAGAAACCATAATGAAAATACAGAATGAAGTGAATATTATAAATGTCTATTGTTACTTGTTTGTGATTATTTTTGGTAAATTACCTTATTCAGGTGTTGATATTGATGTTTAATTGACCATATATTAATACCTTTTAAACACCTTTTAGGTCATTTAGGTTGAAACCTAGCATTTCATGAACACCAAAAAATAACCCATCTAACATAACTAGTCAAAATCCACAAGGTAGTTGTTAAAAATATTTTTTTATATTATAAGATAACATCTTAAAATAAACTCCACTGTGCAACAAATAAGTATTTAGTCAGTACTTAAAGGTTAATCCATTGTTATATTGTGAAAGTTTTTTTTTAATTTTTGACATTTTGTTATTGCTTTTATTTAAAATATAATAATTGTTAAATCAGCTGATATTTTTAATTTAGGAATTAACTACATCAAAATATTGAATGAGATTAATTTATTGTATTTTAATGTAGTTGTGTTCATTTGTGCAATTCAAACTGTTTGTGATCTGATGCAAGGATTTGTTTGAGGTTTAAGTGTAATTGTATAGTTCCTTATTTTGTAGATTTTATTATTAATGTGGTGACGTGAACAGTGCGAGTCAGCCTTGATCACAGCTTGCATGGTCTGATTCTTATTATGTCAGCTTAAATGAAACATTTTGTGTCATTTTTATTAGATAATTTTTAAATATTATTATTAGTGGATATATCATTATATATGACCTAATCCAAACAATCCAGTGCTGATAAATAATTAGTTTAGTTATCTATAATATATTTTGAATATTCATTTACATTATGTATTTGGATGTAATACATATTTATATATATAAAAAAATTAAGATGGAGACATGTTGGACAGAACTAATGAAATAAAAATAAAGCATTTTGTATACAAAGTATTTCACAAATACTAAGTTAGCATGCTATACAGACAAAATACTCATATATCTATCTTATTTTTTTTGTCTGGGATATATACTTTAATATATTTTAATTATACGAATAAATAAAGGTCCACAAGCAATACTAATATAATTTTAAATATGATTTTATATACAAGAAAATTGTATTTTTGGGTTAGGTCATTACTGTTCTCCGTATGAACTGCCAGATTTACCGCTCATTTTGCTATCATAATGTCTAGTGAAAGTATTGGTTTTATGAAATAAAACAATGAAAAAGATAATGAATGAATAAATGAAAATACATATACCCATATCCATAACAAATTGACAATGTTTAACTATAAGATGTATGTTCCACTGTATTATATTTAGTATAAACTTGAGAGGCAAAAAGTTTTGGGGAACAAAGTTGTTGATGAAAAAAGAGCGGTATCATATAATAACCAACAAGTTTAATTGATTTTCTGATACACATTATAATTCTGTAGGTGAACTAATTATTTCAATATTCATTTTAGACTGATGCTTTCAATATGTTAGATGTGGTCAGTTTGAGAAAGTAATTTTGATCGTAATTTGGCAGTTTATCTATACTTTGTAAGCATTAAACGTAGGATTTGAATCCAGGCTGTACAAATAATTATCTATTTGTAGAGAATATTACATTGTAAAAGCATTGTACGCAAATGTGGTTATAGTCATTAGGTTAAACGTCCTGGTACGGTTACTAAATCGAAATTTTGCACATAGATCTAGTTTTTGATTGACAATTGAATATGTTGTATACAGTTGTCAGTTAGTCTTTGAATGACTAGTGTTATTCGAGAGTTATAAAATCCTCTATGACCACGTTATATTGGATGATGCTAAATCATATCAACTCTAAATCATTAAAATAATCATTCTAAATTATATTATAGTGTTGTCCATCAACTAGTAGCAGTAGTCTGAATTTAAAGCTTTTTAACTTAACTTAATACCACACGTTACTTATGTGTACTAAGTGATATAATCATTAATTAAATTATAGTGCATGTAACATAGCACCTGGATGAAAATGTAAATTCAAAACTCATTATTTTACAAAATGAATTCGTTGAGTTTGGTGCCATAAAATTGCTTTTAAATGGTTTATTTGTATATATTTCTATTTTAAGTTAATGTCTCATACATTTCCACATTGTTTTTTGAGTTTTTTTGTTACAGTATTATAACACCATCAATAAAAATACTTTAAAAAATTTAGCACTCGAATTAGCTTTAAGTATAAATATTTTCACTTAGTATCAAGGTCTTTAATACAATTTTCTTTGAAATAAAACCAATCATTATTCTTACTTATCGCATACGTAATATTGAAGTGATCTAATTTAAAAAAGTTGTTTTGTCTCACATTGCAATGAAGTGTAGCACCTACAAAACTCGTAAGTCTTAAAGAGATCTAAAATTTGGAAGCGCATAAAAACACTAGTTTTTATAATAGTTCGTAGCGTGATGTCAGAGATGGCATTGAAATAAGGATTACTAATTTTGACTAGGCTGACTAATTTTGAATTAGGTCACTTTAATACTAATGCGTTATGTTATATATTTATATGAAATTTTTATCTTCAAAGTTTGAATGATGTATTCAGTTTTTATAGACAATTAGTTTAATTTTAGTACAAATTAGTAGCAAAAAACCTAAGAAATTGCCATGCAATTTTAATTTGTATAGTAATTATATTTTTTATCGCAGAATTATACAGAAAAATAACCTTGCATTAAACAGCAATAGATAACAGCTTTGAGATGGCTATAATTTCTCTCAAGCCATTGTTCGTTGGACTCTTATTTTCATTGTCTTATAAATTACTAGTTGTTTTTGCTACAACTCTCACTGTGCGAACATTGTGGTGTTTCTATTATATTCTAGAGTCATATAAAGCCGTAAGTCGTATAAATTGTCTCGTTTTACCTTACTGTTCCATTACTGACAAGTGATTTCGGATTTCATAATATATTAAGGGTTATTATATAAACATACAGGTCACATTGCGTTATAATCGAATTACCTTTGTTTCGTGAGGGTAGATGAACAAAATAATGACTGTAGTACTCGGGAACGAAGACGCCGCGGCGCTCCAGTCAGTTCGTGACCACGGTGGATGCAACTCTGCCGAAACGTCGAACCTTATACAAAGGTAATTCGATTATATCGCGATGTGACCCGTATGTTTATATAATAATCAGTATGAATCGCGAAAGTTTAAAACTACTATATTAAGGGTAATTAATGTGTAATTTCATAATTAACATTGTATATAACTAGAGTGATTGTGTCCCCATATATTAGGAGTTTCAATATCTGCCTTGACATTTTGCAGATTTTTCATTCCATAAGCTTCACAAATGACTCAACATTCTACTGTGAACATTTTAAGGCCTTTACTTTGGATATTATAAACATTAGCGTGACCTTACGTGTATTTGCTAGCGATTTTTTGTGCGTATTGCATGTTAAAATGTTCACTTGTAGATATATTATCGAGTGCCTAGCATTGATGGATACAATTGTAAAAAGTCAGTTAATTTCAAATAATTATTTGTCACCATGTATTGATCTTCCATAAATTACGATGAAATTAAAAATATTGATGTAACGGTATAACATTTGTTTTATTGTATTTCTGTATAAGCGGTTTTGGCGTTTGAGCCGATATACATATGATGATTTTCTTTTTGGGTTATCTATAAATATTCTTTACCGTTTAAAAGATGTATAACAATGATATTTTTCCTTTACACTTCAATTCAAATTTGAAATTCAAAAAAGCAACCCATTTATTCTTCTTTAACAACTTGTCAATGCCGCTCACAAATAATGACTACGTCAAATGGCGCCACTACTCTCGTCTCCGCACTGCACCTCACCACTTCGCCCGTCAACACTTTGCCATAGCTATCTTCACGTCTCTATGCTATAACATCCGCTCTTCTCCTTTTCCTTCCGTTACAGATGTATAATTTAAATAATAAAAGTATTAATCATGTCCGCCATTGAGAAATTCTTATGTAATGTTTACTATCAATTTTCGTATTTTATACATAAAAAACGAATTCTATGCTATTTTATACTGGAGTCTATGATGATGTATTGGTTACTGACCGAAAGGATTTTTGAAATTTGTTAAAAGAAAGTAATGAAAATATTTTGCTATAATCTGCATTAAAAGAAAATATTTGTAATGCTAAATATAGAATGTAGTATCCATTCTCATACCTGATACATGCAGAATTTGTAAACACTAATGCACTACCCACCACTAATAATGCAAGAATATACAAGCACTGAAACGATCGCTTAATTTTAAAATATCTGGGTGACCTAGCCTTGCTCGTTAATTTTTTACAAAATAAAAAAAAAAGAAACCAAAAAAAACAATATAGTATGTGGGAATCTTAGGTATTTTAATTTCTTGCGACCATCTGTTCCCCGAATAAGCTTCGTTGACTTAACAATTAATGGAAAAAAATTCAATTAAATATAAATTTTAGAAACAGGGATAAAATGATTTTTTTAAAATAAAACCTAGCTAGATCGAGTTTTTTCGACCCCTAAAACCCCATGCTGAATTTCAGGAAAATCGTTGGAGCCGTTTCCGAGATTCCGAAAATATTTATATACATACAAGATTAACTCATTTAAATATTAAAGGTTACATCTTCAATCAGCTAAATTACATATCTACGTGGGCCCTTATATAAAATATACATAAGTGAAAGTAATTATAATATTAATTAACAATAATATTTTTTTTTCCGTACGCACCTACTGCCTACTTTGTAAGTTTACTTATGTCCAATGTATTAAAATGGTTGCCTGGAAGAGATCGCTGTCTTAGCGATAAGGCCGCCAATTGCACAATATTTTTCTTTTAATGTTATTTGTTTTGTTTCCTTAATTGTTTTAGAAGTAGTAGTAGTGTTGTTTGTATGTTATCATTATAGTGCAATAAAGTATTCATTCATTCATTCAATAATCCGCTATTAGAGAAAATGTATATATAAGTCTAAAAGTTAATAATATACGTTGGTTCTTGTACCTGATACTTGCAAAATTCATAAAACATTCACTACCCATCAATAATACAACAATACACATTTTTATTAAATTCCGATAATGTTTGTAATGAAATCTATAAATATACAAACAAATTCCCCAAATCTGTCTGTCTATATATGAGCGATTTTTTTTAAAATGTACTTAATGAACGGATTTTTAGTACAGTATTTGTTAAAAGATAGTGCAATTCTTAGAGAAAGTTTAGGTTAATAACATTAAGGTTTTATTGCCTGAAATACGTATTTGAGACACTGATTTTCACTATCGCGTTTGGTTAAACAATCGATTGAGATTGTGGTAGTGAATGTGTGCTTTAAAAATTTAAGCGATCGTTTTAAGGATTTCTTGCTACGTTAAAAAATCGGTCATGTTTCAGAAGAACAGTATCATTTTGTTAACGGTTTATTTATGCCGCGCGCTATTTCTGTTTTGCTGTTGAGATTTCATCGTGGGCTACATTATCTGCCGCTAATGCGTGTTGGCCGATGTAGATATAAAACAGGTATACAATGAGCCATGCTAATATTATTAACTTTAAGGATCTGTTTGTATGTAATAGTGGAATTTTTATGTTCGCAAGCAATTTGGAATCTGAAAAATTTAACCTATTACTACACTTTCTAGGTCTTTTTCCTCTTCTATAGGATCATAAACACGCTGTGTTGATCCATTATGTTTTTGGAAGTTTACCAGTACCAAGTTGACCGAGCTTTGATAGGTCATTTTTTTATATATATTAATAAACGCAAATAAAAACAAAGAAAGGATATCTGGATTTTCAGGTACTTTTACGTCTTTCGTCCGCTCGTTATCCGCTGAGCAATGACAACTATATAATTGACAGCTAAAATATAATTTGTCTTCCATTTTACATTAGAATTTTTCAGTGCCCGAAAACGGATAAAATGACAATTTTTTAAAATGAAACCTATCGATTATTCCCCCAAAGTCCCCTACAATTTCATGAAAATTATAAAACCAAAGCCTTACTAGCTATTATGTTAGATAGCTTTATAAAATCTGCCATCTATAAAAATTTAATCAAATACAAATGAGTTTTTAGTCTACAATATCTCAACCTGTATTTCTATTTTTAAACGTGAATCAGTCTAGCTTCTAATTTTAGTATATTCGATGAATATATCCTATATGGAAATTAGAAATATTTATTTAAAGCTGAGGTCAATATCTGGTTATACCTGACTTTTATTGCAAATTTATTTATAACATTAATTATGTAGTATTTCAAACCAAATTATCTTATATAACGACATATTCACATCAACTAAATTAATGTTTTTTTATTTCAAATAGACTAAAATAGTTCTATTTTGTTCTTTAGCTTTGACGAATATTATTACATCGGCCATGATAGTAAAATATAAAACAATGATACAAATATAATACTGTCTAAGATTAACGTTTCATTATCCTCCTGCTCTTATCCCACTCTAAGTCGGGTCGGCACATGTTATAAACATGTTGTCACACATGATTTGGCTACGTATTTAACGACCTGCATGCCAAACGTCAACTTACCTTAGTCGTATTTACGGACACCTCGATAAGAAAGAGGGTGGTCTATTCTACTCAACTGGATATCATACGGCTGGTCGATTTAATTTAGTCGCCTTTTGCGACACCTCGGTATGCAATGAGGGTAGACTATTCTACTCAGCCGGATACTACACGGCAGGTCTAAAAATATCTGTTACTAAAATTTTACTTTAAAACTATTTTTTGGACAGACTGCCTTATGTAATTACAGCCAGTAGCTATATAAATTCAATGGTATCCGGCTGAGTAGAAGAGATCACCCTCATTTCTTACCGAGGTGTCGTAAAAGGCGATTAAGGTAAGTCAAACCCCCGTGTGGTATCCGGTTGAGCAATATAAACCAACCGCTTTCTTATCGAGGTGTCTTAAAATACAGGTAAGGCAAAGGCCGGTCATAAAAAATCTAGCCAAATCATGTGACAACATGTTTGTAACATGTACCGACCCCACTTAGAGTGGGATAAGGGCAGGAGGATGATGTATTTATGATGATATGTAGGTAGAGTTTTCTATGATATCAACAAAGATAACTCTATATTATTGCAATGTGACCCGTATGTTTTATAATTATAAGTATGAACGGCGAAAGTTTAAAATCTACTAGAGCAAATATTTTTTTCATATAGAATTCCGCATAATGATAATAATAATAAATTCTTTATTTAAAGCATCTATGGCCCAACAAATTTACACAAAAAATTAAATTATAAAAATTAAAATCAAATAAAAAATACAATGAAAAAAAAATAAATAAATAAATAAAATACAAAATATTATAAAGAGCATAGTAACGCCTACTTCGTAGTGTTATCATCCTCCTGCCCTTATCCCACTATGAGTGAGGTCGGCACAACATGCTATAAACATGCTGTCACATGATTTGGCTGCGTTTTTACGACCGGCCGCCTGCTTGACGTCAACTTACCTCTGTCGTATTTTACGACACCTCGGTAAGAAAGAGGGTGGTCTATTCTACTAAACAGGATACCACACGGTGGGTCAACTTACCTTAGTCGCCTTTTACGACACCTGTGTAAGAAATGAGGTTGGTCTATTCTACTCAGCCGGATACCATAGTGTTAATGACAGATTAACTTAGTAATGACAGCTATCTAAAAAAGTTCTTCTTCTTATTCTAAGTATAGATTTGCGAAAATGCTCAATTTGCGCAGCACATTTGGCGTTCCCCGGTTCCTATACGTGGGGACTGTAGGATAATATGTCTCTTCCTAATAAAGCGGGAATATACAGTAACTGTCAAACGACAGATAAGGAATGAATTGTTTCAATTTACTGTCACGTGACGAAAACGTGATCGTGAATCGTTTTTAACACGTGATCTGTTCGATACTTTATATTTAGTACGTGGCTGGGAGCCTTGCGCGGTAATTTTTTTAAATGTATGAAAAATGCAATTAAAAGAAATAAAAAAGCGCGGGTTGACATGTGGGAATCTGGTTTTTTAGTACTTTTCTAGTCCGCCCGCTACCATTACGATATAACATCTTTATAAATGACAGCTAAAAATATATGTATTTTATTCAACATTTTAGCATTTTATCAGTGCCCGAAAATAGGGATAATACAATTTTCGTCACCGTCAACGTCAGACAGGCTTCTGGTCGTAGAAAAAGAAGCCAAATCATGTGACAACATGTTGTGCCGGCCCCACTTGCCTGGGAAAGGTCGGAGAATAAAATATTTAAAATAGGTTATAGCTTAGATCAGTGTTTCCCGACCTTTTTTGGTCCACCCCCCACGTTACAAATTAAATTAATTATTAAATTATTTTGCCCCCCTAAGTAACATACATAAATTTTTATATTAAAAATTGAATAGTCCACTTAAAGAACATAAATGACAGGTTTTAGGGAGAAAAATTGCGTTTTTTTGTTAAATTTGGCATTAACATTGCACTTAAATGGCCCAGAGCGAAAGGTTCAAACTCGTGTCGAGTCGCACCCCCGTAACCATCAAATGAACACTTGAAGTAAATAAGGCACTAAATACCTAAAAATTAAAATTCGAACTAAGTATGCAATTTGGTTCTAGTTAGGTTTTAGAACCAAATTGCATACTTAGTTCGAATTTTTATTTTTAGGTACTTAGTGCCTTACTTCAAGTGTTCAAATTTCCCCCCTGTGGGTCGTGGGCCCCACGTTGAGAAACGCTGGGTTAGATAATATGTAACTAAAATATACGCCTCTCGCAGTAGCGTATCCGGTTGTACAGCTCTATTTTAGTCGCCTTTGGAAAGTTTAATTGTATCGACATTTCTATTGTCTGGGTTGGAGCAAGGGACGCGCCAAGGTTGCGGGGTCAAATTACGGGATATTATGTACATTTCACTGTATTTATCCAAGCTGCAACGATTAACTTGTACCCATCAAATTGTAATTATTTTTTAGTTGAAAAGATTATCCGCCGAGTTTCTTGCTGGTTCTTCTCGGTAGCACACATCCGAATCAGTGGTAGCTTCTTCAAAAATTGACGATTCAAAAGTACTGTAAACAGTCCACTTGAATAAAGAATAATTTGAATTTGAATTTATGACTAGCAATCGCCATATCATATAGTCTTTTGATGACCATAAAAATGTTTAAAGTGGGTTAGTTAACCTTAAAAGCTGCTGTCGCGGACTTTTATTTAGAACTTTAACAATTTTGTAATACATGATTTTTGAATAACTATTACCGTTTACTCAGCGTATGTAAGGATAGCTTTAAATTTTGCCGTTTGAACATTATTTTTTATTGTTGCTCCTCTCCTATTCATCTTAGCGTGATGTTATATAGCCTATGGCCTTCCTCGATAAATGGACTATCTTACACTCAAAGAATTTTTCAAATCGATTCGATTCGAGATTAGTGCGTTAAAACAAACAAACAAACTTTTCAGCTTATACCATACAGCGTATCAGCTATACTAATATATATATTAGTATAGATGATATGCCGTGTAGTATCCGGCTGAATAGAATAGTACCACCCTCATTTCTTACCGAGGTGTCGTAAAAGGTGACTAAGGTAAGTCCACATGTTGTCTAGTATCCGGATGAGTAGAATAGAACACCCTCAATGTAATTTATAGAATTAGGCGTTACTTTGCGGAGATCCATAATACAAAAGTAATAATAAAATTATTTTACTATAATCCGCGATGAAGTAAAATAGAAAATATATATAATGCTAAATGTAGAGTGGACAAACGGTTATCATACCTGATACATGCAGGATTCGTAAAAACACATGCACAAACCTCCATCCACCACCGCCACCACGATACACAAGCACTATATACGTTCACTATCACAAATCACTATCACTTCACTATCACACCCTCAATGTCTTACCGAGGTGTCGTAAAAGGTAAGTTGACCCATCGTATGGCATCCAGTTGAGTAGAATAGACTACCATCTTTCTTACCGAGGTGTCGTAAAATACGACTAAGGCAAGTTGACGTCAGGCAGACCCGTATGCTTACATAATAATAAGTATGAACTGCGAAAGTTTAAAGTCTATTGGAGCAAAATATATTTTCATCTGTTGTACTATAGAATTCCGCATAGTAACGCCTACTTCTATAAATTATTTATTACATGAATATAATTTTGTCCATTAATAATTTGTCATTGCGAATTATACACTGGTACTTTTCCAATTAATTACGAAGTGGATTTTATTTGTGGAAATTAAAAAACGACTAATTTCCGAATTCCCGATTACGTAATCGTGCTGAATACAACAGCCAAATTGCGTTGGAGTTCAAATATTCAGTTTAACTCAGGGGTCGGCAACCTTCTAATGTGACCAAGACCAGACTAGTCCGTACTTTGGTGTTTTCAATATTCCTTTATGCATCAGAATCGTGGACGATTAGAGCGAAAGACCGAAAGAAAATAGACGCATTTGAGATGCGGTGTTGGAGACGGATGCTTCGCATACCATGGACCGCCATGAGGACTAATAAATCTATACTGGATCAATTAAGAATCAAGGTTCAGCTCTCAACAATATGTTATAAAAGAATCCTAGGATACTTTGGTCACATTGCTCGCCATCAACCAGACAACCTCGATAAGTTGATAGTAGTGGGCAAGGTCGAAGGAAAACGACCCCGCGGCCGATCACCTAGCCGTTGGTGTGACCAAGTGACCGCACTTACTGGTCTCTCTGTAACTTCCGCCCTAAGGAAAGCCGAACATCGAGAGAAATGGAGGCATATTATACGAACTATGAAGGACTTTCATCAAGGACACGACCTTCAGGAATGAAGAATGCGACAGAAGAAGAAGACACCAATGGAATGGAATCATGTAAGAATTTTTTTATCAACTATATATCTAAAGAACCGCAGGTTGCCGATCCCTGGTTTAGCTCAATGAATTTATTTATCCGCACCCACGCCAGTCATTTTCGGCTGAATATTATTTAGTCTAAACAATAGCAATTTCACGTTTGTCCGGCTGTTCATTCTTTTACAATGTTAGAATGTATTATTGGACATTGCTGCGTAATAAAGCCATAGAGTTATAAAACTAGAGAAGGGAAGTCAGACTAAAATGATGTTCTATCTCTTTTTGAAGTGATTAGATAACAATGAAGTATACGAGTTATTTTCCCTTTCATTTATTGTGCCTTGTTACTTACAGGCCTTGGACTCCCTTTTTTTTTACGGATGTTAAATATTCAAAAAGATACCGGAAATCTTAGGGTGAGATTATGTGGGATTCCTACTAGGAATATTACTTGGAGAAAAAAATCGATTACTTTACCTTTAAAATAAATCGATTTATTTGTATAAAAATAATCGATAAATAATAATCGATTTTTTTGTAAAGTTGCCTTGTTAATATTAATAATTAAAGGTTAATTAAAGTGGACAACTACCAACAAATATTATCAGATGCGCTGTTTGTGATATTAGATTAAAATGTGTATTTTGTAAAATAATTAATCGTTTAAAAAAAATCGATTAATTTGAAAAATAATGTAAAAAAAAGTAAAGTATCAGCCTCTTTTTAACAGTGTTTTTAAACTGCTGTAATAGCAAAGCTAAAATTGATTGCGGACTTTTATTATAGAATCTTTTACCCATTGCATCTTATTCCTGTAGAATTAAAAAGATTTCTATAGCCTTATATGTTATTCCGGTGTAAATGGGATAACTGTGCCAATTTTTATCGATATTGGTTCAGCGGATTCGCTGTGAAATAGTAACAAACATACATCCATACTCACAATCATTCGCATTTATAATAGTAGGATAGGATTCTTTCTAAAAATAACTCGTCAAAACTGGTCGGTGTCGAGTGAAAAGTATTTCGAAACGTCAAACGTTTTGCCAACGCGACTGGTCGCAACGTAACCTTGACTTGAGAAAGCTGGTATGTTATTTTTTTAATTTATACCGTCTCTACTAATACGTTAACAGTATTTACACGTGGCTTCTCTCAAGGTATTTATCTATGAAGTAATATAGCAACTTGCAAATTTCCATTTTCAAGTATATTCAGGATACTTGAAAAGTTAAGCTTTATCTACCTTATCGAGCTGTAACGGCCTGTTATTATCCCAGTGCTGGGTAAAGGCCTCCTGTATCCGTTTTTGGAGAGAAGGATTGAAGCTTACCACGCAGCTCCAATGCGGATTGGCAGGTCACATAGGTATCTCCAGAATTCTCTAGAGATATGTAGGTTTTCTTACGATGTTTTCCTTCACCGAAAAGCGTGTTATAAATTGCAATTATTAATAAGACATAGAATAAGCAATTTATAGAATTAGGCGTTACTTTGCGGAGATCCATAATTCAAAAGTAATAATAAAATTATTTTGCTTTAATCCGCGATGAAGTAAAATAGAAAATATATATAATGCTAAATGTAGAGTGGACAATCCGTTTTCATACCTGATACATACAGGATTCGTAAAAACACATGCACAAACCTCCGCCACCGCCACCGCAATACACAAGCATTACATACGTTCACTATCACAAACTCAACAATCGTCTCACCCCGCAACCGAAGCATCATCAGGAGATAGACTTCACGACAAAATCGCAAAGCTTTTGCGATTGGTACCACACTGCTCCAATGTGGATGTGGTAGGTCACATATCCCCAGAATTCCCTAGATATATGCAGGTTTCCTCACAATGTTTTCCTTCACCGAAAGCAATAAATTGCAAGTTTTAATTAGGAACATAAGTTTTAACAGAAAAAGTTATTGATGTCTTCTCGGGGTTTGATTTTCTGATCTCCTCAAAAGAGACGCACGTCCTCACGGCTAAGCTATTAGCTTATCAAACCATGTTAATAGTATGTATATTTTGAAAATTTCTAGTTCAATGTATCTATGCGTTGGGCAAAGAAAGGAAATTTCAGTTGTTCAAATCAAATCAAAATAATCTTTATTCAAATAAGCTCTTTCAGGCACTTGATTTGTCAAGGATCAATATGAATAATGAAGCTACAACTGGTTCGGAATGTTGCTCTTACCGAGAATAACAAGAAACTCGACTGTCAATCTTTTATGCCCCGTCCATACGCTTGGTGTATGCCACAAACACAAACAAAGTTCCAAACATTGACCACAATCATCAAACACAAACAGTCATCCTCACGCTTAACGAACGTATTAGTATTTTGTGGATCGGCAAATATGGCGGACGACGAGCTTGTGGCAGCTATCACTTTCGGTTTGACTTATTTTTATTTTAAATTTAAACAAAATGAACTCAAAAGAAGAAGACGAAGGCGATGGTGGATGACAAAAATTCACAAAAATCGTACAAGGTAAGTAATATAATTACGTAGTAATACAAATAGGGTATATTTTCAGTGTAGGCACCTATTATTTAATTTTAATTTACGTTTTTTTGTTTTAGAGAATTTATAGAAGAAAAATTTAGTGAGCTGCTTTATGAACCATCAGGACAGTTTCACAACTTTTGTCGTATGAGTTTTGCAGATTTTGAATATTTGCTAAACAAAATTTCACCTCTAATTTCTAAGCAAGATACTGACTTCAGAGACGCCATACCAGCTAAATTTCGTCTAGCAATAACATTAAGATTCATCGCAAGTGGCGACAGTTATAAAAGTTTACACTATTTATTCAAAGTATCCCCCCAAATAATATCAAAAATCATACCTGAAGTCTGCAACGCTATTAACCAAGTGTTGAGAGACGAAATAAAGGTAAGGCATTTTTTGTTTTAGTTTATTAAAAGACCATACATTTTTGTAATATATTTATTTATATTTTTACATATGCGATAAATGTGAAAAATGAAAACCAGAACTATTTAGTATTAGTATTACAATTATCAAAGTCTTCGTAAGTTTTAAGTAACGCTTCATTAATAATATTTTGTCCTCTTTGTGGTGCAATTAATTTGTTGGATATAATTTGAATGGTGGGAGTTGTATAATTTGTTGTTAAGTCTGGTTGGGAGATGTAATGGGATTGAATGCTTTGAGAATTCGATGGTTCAGAGTACGACGTTGGGGAAGGCGATGGATGGTTTAGATAAGGGGGTGTATTCGGAATAGGATGTTTGGGAGGTTGACGGCCGGTGTGGCATTGGTGAAGTAATGCGCATTTGGTATGGGACTGAGTGATAGGAAGATATGGCTTGACACTTCAGTTTCTCCTTAATTCTATTAACAAATAAAGTATCTATGTCATACATCATCAGTTTTCTGTCATCAGAAGGCAGTTCTCGCAACTTTTGGGTTAACAATTTTCCATACAGTTCGCAGTCATCTTCTTCCTTTAGTGGCGGTTGAGATTCTTTTTGCCGTTTGGCTAACATATTGGTTAACTGCCCAAAAGCTGAAGACATCTGCCGTTCCGCTATATCTTTAGCAGGACGACGACGGGAAGTTGATGGTTTTGGTGTTTGCAAAGCAGAATCACTACCATCTACGTCTTCTCCTTCTTCCGCTAAAGCTGCACTTTCATTCACCATTTCTTGTGATCGCACTTCCTAAAAAATAAGAAAATGTTATTAATTTAGTTTATTATCGTTGTATCTCACATTGTTTCAATTTTTATTTCAGATGCCATCCACGAAAGATTCTTGGATGAATATTGAAAAAGGATATAGAAGAAAATTTCCGCACTGCCTGGGCTCGATAGATGGCAAACATATTATTATAGAAAACCCACCTCATAGCGGAACGGAGTATTTTAACTATAAGAAAACCTTTAGCATCGTTCTTTTGGCGTTAGTTGATGCCAATTACAAATTTATATTTGCAGATATAGGATGCCAAGGGAGAATCAGTGATGGTGGCGTTTTTAATAATTCGTTACTATGGCAAAAGATCTCTAGAAACGAAATAGATTTTCCTACACCATGCCCACTTCCTGGATCGAACATTGATGTGCCGTACGTTTTCATAGGCGACGGCGCTTTTGCATTAAGTGAGCATGTTATGAAACCCTACCCAGGGCAGCATAACGTTGGTTCACCAAAAAGAATATTTAATCAAAACTTATCGAAAGCTCGGGTGGTGGTAGAAAACACGTTTGGAGTTTTAACATCAATATTTCGAATTTATCGTCGCCCAATTGATTTAGATACGAGTACTGTATCACACATTACAATGACCTGTGTGCTAATACATAACTTCCTAAGGAAAAACTCCCCAGAAAGATATACTCCTCCAGGAACTTTTGATGCAATAGATGGAAATGGCCAACTAATAACACCTGGATCTTGGCGAAATTACAACAGTTGTTATAATGCAATTCAGGATGTTCCAAACATACCACGTAAGTCAGCCGTGCACGCCAAACAGATAAGAGAAGAATTCACTTCTTATTTTTGTCGGTCGGCATAGCATATTATATTAATTTAATAATTGAAAATGTATACCTACAGTTTGTGTACTACTGTACTAGTTTGTGTATATCTATTTTGATACAATATGCTCCTTAAAATAAATAAAACACTACGAAAAGTATTTATAGTTTTACTTACCTCTGTATTTATATTATTTGTGCTAGTGTACACTGGCCCCAAAAATGATTCCATTAAGTCATAAGCAAACCATATGGGTCTATAGATATCGTCTGCTCCTAAAACATAAGACAAAAAAATAAAATTAATTAAAATTGCATCTATCGTTCAGGCTGTGTGGCGATAGTAGCACCAAGAATAAGCTCCTTATTACGCATGTTATCTCCCAAAACAAAAAATGCAGCTTTAAATTCCAAGTCATGATAAAAAAGTAATAATAGTCAAACAAAACCAACCTGCACCAGAACGAATCGAGTCTTGTTTTTTTTTGAAGTGTCTCCTGAACGTAGCCATTAATATTTCTTTTTTATTTTTTAATTCTTTTACATTTTTATTCATTATCACACTAATGCGGGTCCACGCATCGTGGACCTTCTGCCTATTTTTGTGGTTAATGTCTTTCGAATTCCAAATGCAGGGCTCATTTTGATACGACTCTAAAAAACAAAGAGTTGTATCTTCTGACCAATCGGACATGATAACGCGCCAAAAACTGCTGCTAACAACGTAATATCGATGCGACACGTCCACCTCCCGTAAGTTCGCGCGCGGCACTGATCGTTTACCAAACGTATGGATACACCGCGAACTGTTTGTCAAAAAGCCTTTGATCTGTGAAGAAAAACCGACACCGACCCCGAACAGTGGCAAACACAAACAGGAACATGCAAACACGTACAAACACCCATCCACATGTAGGTATTTGCTGTTTGTTGTTTGCTGTTTGCCATTGATTGCCAAGCATATGGACGGGGCTAACATTTTCAATTTTACATTATTAAACTTGTATGAAGCTGAAAGGGTTTTCAAATCCAGACATTTTTATCATCCAAATTGTTACCAAGTTTGTAATAGATATGCGTTACGTATAAGCATATCTCTTACACTTAATTTAAACCTTTCTTGTCGGTAATGTAGTCTAAGATAATGCATTAAATCCGCCGCGGCAGCTGTTCTAATAGAAATTGCTTCGGAAAATCGTAATGTTACATAACCCAGATGTACACCCAGATGTGTTTTCCGCTCTAAAACAAAGTCACGCCTATAGTGCGTTAATTTCCATGAACGTAATAAACAAGGTCGAATTTTATGTTTAATTTTTACATATTTTATGGGTTTTTTGTTTGGCGAAAATAGACGTAAAACAAATACGTAATCTGAAATTACTAAATAACATCCTGTTAAACATAAATGCGAAAGTTTGGGAGTAATATTTGTTACTCTTTCACGGCGAATCCGCTGAACAAATATCGATGAAATTTGGCACAATTATTCCTTATATACCGGAATGACATATAGGCTATAGAAATCCTAATAATTCTACAGTAATAGGATAACATTGACAAGAGCCATTTATCAATCTATCACGCAACAACAGTCTACGCAAACGAAGATGCGGGTATAAGCTAGTTATTGCTAGTTGAGGGGGTTTTAATGGGCAGGAATTAGGGTTGTAAAAAATAATCGATTTTAATAATAATCGATTATTTTTTAAATAGGCATTTCTTTAATCGATTATTTAAGTTATCCTCATTTTTCTTTTTAACTCTTTATTCTTGTTTTTTTGTTGGATAAACTAATGGAGCTAAAACACATTTTAATAGAATTTCAGAAACAGTGCATCTGTTATTATTTATTGGTAGTTGTCCACTTTAATAAGCGTTTTTCGACTTAATTATTAATATTAAAAAAGGCAACTTTTCAAATACATAGTCAGAAAAATGTTATTAATCGATTGTTTTGATACGAATTAATTTATTAACAGTCCACGTAAAAATATTTTTTTGTTTAATAACGCACCGATGTTCAGAAAGACTAGAAGCAAAAGCATTAACAAAAAAATAATGTTAGCTAGTGCAATTAATCATCGCGCTGTCACCGCTCTCGACGTATTATCTTTCATTATATCGCATTATTCGCACTTTGGTAGGTCATAAAGATTGTCTAACACGTACTATTTATAGATTGTTATATAATTGGGGTACATACTTCAAAGGTTTCGCAACCGAAGTATCACTAATGTGTTCGATGCCATGTAACATAAGAAGGCTTTTATAACGTCAATAAACGCCCTATTCTGAAAGACTTCGCAAACACTATACATTGGGGTACAATAGCCTATTGCCGAATAAAATTAGTATCGGACAACCGAAGTGAATTTAACCTTTAGTATTATCTTCGTCTTCTTTATCGATTGATGGACGTCCACTGCTGGACGTAGGTCTTTCCATGGGATCTCCATACGCGATCTTGTGCCGCTTGGACCCAGTGGTTCCCCACGACTATTTTTAGGTCGTCAGTCCATCACTTAGGGGGTCTACCGACACTGCGATTTCCGGTGCGGGGTCGCCATTCCAACACCTTGAGACCCGAACGCCCATCGGTTCTACGCACTATGTGCCCCGCCCATCGCCACTTCAGCTTCGCGACATGCTGAGCTATATCGGTAACTCTAGTTCTTCTACGGATCTCCTCATTTCTGATTTGATCACGTCCACTGAGCGACTGTGAGCCTTTAGTTTAGTGTTATGTAGCCATAGAATTATTATAATGCGTACTTATTATAACATCATCCTCCTGCCCTTATGACACACTGAGTGAGGTCGTCACTCAGAGTAGGATAAGGGCTTTTTTAAGTTTCTTTTTTATTTTGTAAAAAATTACCGAGCAAGGCTCGGTCAACCAGGTACTTAATTTAACGAGCTATAGCAGCATTCGCTCTTCCAATACACGACCATGAATTCGGTCAAAAAAGCTTAGGGTCAAGGAACAAGGCTAGGGTATATAGTTTATATCGCGTTTCCCTAAGTCATCAGGAATGCCAAGGACTCTCTTTGGGCTTGGCCTTGTTGAAACTTGAATTATGTAAGCCGCATTACGATTGTGATTAACAGCGTTGTTATCGACAACTCATAAATTAAACGAAACAGTTCTTTTAATTTATTAAAAAGATTGCTTTGTCCTTTCTTGTTATGGCTACTTCAAGATTATCTATTTTATTTGGTTTAAACAAAACGTTTGAATAAAGTGAAAATATACACAAATAAACACGCGAAACTTAGCGACTTTTCCGTTGAAATTAATTAAAATTGTCAAGAGACAGATTTGTTTGTTTGGAATTATGGTCAGCGTTATCGCCAACATGTTCAAACTCGCACTTAGCCTTCACTTCTTATTCTTTCAACTGGTGAACACGGAATGCCGCTCCAGTCATCTCGACTTCAGCACGAAGACGGATTAAAGATGGCGCTGCCTTCAGTGTGACCAGTATTTTATCCAAAATACCTCAACAAATGTTGCTAGCGACAACAGTAAATTATCTAAATGCAATGATATAATAAGGATTTAGTTGTTTCGAAGGACCCAAAGAGGCTGTATGCCAAAGCAAAACAAATATCAACACCACATGTAATTTTATGACTAGCTATTACTAATAGTTTTATCGGGTCTACACTCTACATACGACGACTTTTCACTTGATATTAAATAAAATTGTCAACAGACAGATTTGGTTGTTTAGAATTATGGGTAGATTATCTAAACGCAATGATATAATTAGGCTTTAGTTGAGATTCCAACAACCCAAGAACAGTATGCCAAAGCAAGACAAATATTAACACCACATGTATTTTTATGACCTAGTAGATATTATTAATAGTTTTATCAAGTCCACATACAGAAAGGCTACCTCGGTAAGAAAGAATCCACTTATGAATGGTTTTCCCACTCAACGATAATTTCCACTTGTCTATTTATAATTTGCACCCTCATAACAAATTGTGACTGTAATTCCACTTATGTACTTGATGCACGCTAGTGCCGTGTGTTATCCGGCTGAGTAGAATATATCACCCACATTTCTTACCGAGGTGTCGAAAGGCGACTACGGTAAGTTGACCCGCCGTGTGGTATCCGGTTGAGTAGAATAGACTACGCTAATTTTTTGACGAGATGTCGTAAAAAGCGACTAGGTAAGTTGACGTCAAGAAGGTGGCCGGTCGTAAAAATTTGCCAAATTATGTAACAACATGTTTAAAACATGTACCAACGGCACTTAGAGTAGGATAGAGGCAGGTGTATGATACTGCAAGCGCTGATATGTATTTACCAGTAAGAACATTAATCTCGTAAGTTTTGGTAAAAATAATGGATACAATAGCAATAAAAATGATGAATGTGATCATCATCCTCCTGCCCTTATCCCACTCTAAGTGGGGTCGGCACATGTTATAAACATGCTGTCACATGATTTGGCTGCGCTTTTACGACCGGCCGCCTGCCTGACGTCAACTTACCTTAGTCGTATTTTACGTCACCTCAGTAAGAAATGAGGGTGGTACTATTCTCTTATATAGTTTTTAATTACTTTTAAATTGTACCCTGTCCTGAGTTGAATGTGATCCAAAAATGAATAGAAACTGCGATTGCTAGCTGTTTAATACTACGGTTTTGGTTAACGAAAGAATTCGTTTTAACGTAATCAAGCGTATTTGATCAGTTGCGATAAATTTGTTTTAGAACGACTTACATTCCTAACTGATGATACCCCAAACAAAGATTACGCAGAAAAGTCACCTGACGCGAAATTTGTCTTCACAGATATAAATTTTTTCGTTTAATATGTTTAATTATAAAAAGTTCGGTAAGTATTAAACCGAATTAGACTGTCGTAGATAAGACTATCGTTTTCTGAACACAATACAATTATAAACTCTAGTGAAACGGAAATAGGTCTATTTTTGGTTGTTACAGTTACAGGTGGATAATATTCTATTCGTCCTTGCCATTACAATCTATGTAAATTTTCAATGTTGCGAGTTGAATGCACGTTTCTGTGGGATAGTGTGGGGATTAGGGCTACCACCTTTATATTTGGTAGCGCGGTTAAAGGGTTTATAATTATTGTAACCTGAAAATATAGTAAGTAATATATAATAGTAAGTATTATGGTCATCGTTAATTTTGTATAGTATTACATACTATGTTAATGTATAACACAGTATGTAATACTATACAAAATAATATTGCGTTGGCAATTAAGTAATTGCGGTTTCGTTAATTGAAATAAAAGTTTTTTTTTTACTTAAACTTTACTTTAATTTATTATACTATATTTTCCATTTTGTTCGATGACTTTTTGGCATCTTTCTGGCTACTTGAAAATTAAACATTTGAAAAAAAATTTGATCCATTGCGACCAAAAGCCGAGTTAAGTGAGATTTTACATCATCATCATCATTGAAAGTTTTACCACGAGAAGAGATATCTATGGATCGAAATGAGTGAAAATCCGACGAAGCTGGAAGACCACCAAGAATTACATCCTCCTACCCTTATCCCACTCTAAGTGGGGTCTCCCAACATGTTATAAACATGCTGTCACATGATTTGCCTGCGTTTTTACGGCCGGCCTGACTGACATCAAGTCGTATTATACGACACCTCAGTAAGAAAGAGGGTGGTCTATTCTACTAAACCGGATACCACACAGTGGGTCGACTTACCTTAGTCGCCTTTTTACGACACCTCGATAAGAAATGAGGTTGGTCTATTCTACTCAGCAGGATATCACTCAGTGGGTTGATTTACCTTAGTCGCCTTTTACGAGACCTCGCTAAGAAATGAGGGTGGTGTATTTTACTCAAATTAACTACCAAGAATAAGATGTTTTCATGAATAGGTCACGACCCCATTATTGGGGAAACGATACAAGAAGGATAAAATAACTACGCACCCTATTTCTTGTATTACAATTCACAGTGTAAGACAAAACAATTGACATTTGAATATTTCCGATTCCGATAGATCGAAGACATTTCTTCCTTATTGTAGTTACTTTCTTTTAACGTCTGTGAAGTTTTTAGTAACTTAGTTACAAAATATAATTGGTCAGGTAATCTCATGTTAAAAAATATCTACCAGCTTCTTGTCTAAAGACACGATATCTGTACTCTTATCGCGGCCGATAACAAGTGCTCATTTACGAGGGCGGGCGAGGTCACGCTACGTTTGTTTTCAAATACTTCGATATAGTTAAACTAGTGTAGACTGTTGACGTCACTTGTGTAGGAAGCTGTGATAGCCCAGCAGTGAGACCGTGCGACTCTTTTTTTTATATATAAAACACGGTCGTCCGTCCCCAAACTAAGTAACTTAATACTTGTGTTATGGTAGACAGAAAACTGGTGACTACTAATTACATAATTTTTAAATACATACTTGAATTCAAATATACACCCAGACTCGAAGGCCAACAAATTCATTCATAGAAAATGTTGGCCCTCGGCGGGAATTGAACCCACGAACCGCGGAGCTAAAGACAGGATCATACTCACTGCGCCAACGGGTCAGTCAATCTTTCGATGGGATCAGGGGCTTAAACCTGAGGATGGCACCAATGAGTAATTCTATTAAAAGTTATGTGTCTAATTGATAATTGCAATTTATCACAAGCTCTTCATTGATATATGTCTGGATATCTTTAGAGAATTCTGGGGATATGTGTAACCTAACAGTCCTCATCGGCGCAGTGTCGAAGGTCTTAGTACCGACCCTTCTCCCCAAAATCAGAAAGAGGACGCCTATGCCCAATAGTAGGAGAGTAACATGCTGTTACTTTATTATGTAGGATATAACTGGAGGGGTCAAATAATACGTAGTGAATCAAGGTTTACAATGAGACTAAGGATAATAACTTAAGAAGTGAAGTAAAGTAACCCCAAGTAATCCCACTGTTGGCTTCTCTTCCATTTTAGGATTCTCTCCTCTCCGTTTTAGGAGAGAAAGATTGGAGCTAAAACCTACAACGGCGCTCCAATACGAATTGGTTGGTTACATATATCCCTAGAATTCTCTAGAGGTATGCAGGTTATCATGATAGAGATATAATATGCAGGTTTCCTCATGATTTGATCATGATAGAGGTACGATGTTTTGCTTCACCGAAAAGCGTGTGATAAATTGCAATTATTAGACACATAAGTTTTAATAGAAAAACTCATTGGTGACTGCCCGGGATTCGAACTCATGGTCGTCTCTATAGATTCGGACGGTCTCACCGCTGGGCTATCACAGCTTATTCTCCCATATATTTATATTTATTTATTCCCTAGTTGCCTTATAATTGATAACAGAAACTTAATTGTGATGAAAATATTCGTGTCATGAATTACAGCAAAGAAAAACCGTCTAAAATAGCTTTACTAATGCAAAAATCGATAATATCGGTTCGGTTAGTATAGGTCTATATGTACTCGTATATAAGGTGTTTTAATAATTTAAGACCTTACCTGCCCTTGCTTGGATTTCAAGGGCGACTTCAAATATAGGTTAATAAATGACTTTGCCTTTCGCACTTTGTAGGATTAAAAACGGTTAGATATTGCTGTTAGCTTGATGTAGTGTAGAGGCAGCATTTATAAATGAAATGCTTGGGATTTATCCTTGAATTATTTGGATTTTTTTAAGTTTAAGTGCAATCGTTTTCCAGATTTGTTTGTGTGGGGTAACTATGTGTATCTAAGTTGGAGAAATTAAACGGTTGGTATATTCAAGAATGCAAGTATAATTATCATAGATCTCATCTGTGAATCTGGCAATGTTGAATTACCAAGTAATGGCGTTTTATTACCACTATTTAGCCTATGACCAGCTGTGCTCCGTTTTTGTAGAGAAGCTGTAGAGCTAAGACCGAACACGCTGCTCCAGTGCGGATTTGTACGTTACGCATATCTCCAGAATTCTCAAGAGATTTACAGGCTTCCTCGCGATGTTTTACTGCGCCGAAAAGCGTGTGATAATTTGCAAATATGAATTAGATACATAAGTTTTGACAGAAAAACTTAATGGTATCTGCCATGGGGATGAATCTGTAAACCTTTCAAAAGAGTCGCATGACCTATGGGCTATCACAGGTTATTAAATAGGCATAGAACTAGAAATACAGCGGACCCAGTGTGACCGAATTTCAGAGTATAGTGAGGAATTATTTTTTGAAGATCAGTCAGATTATCTTATTCTACTCTTAATTGTGAGGCTAGTTTAAAAACTCTCAGAGAATTTAAAAGGTCTTCACATTACCATCAGTATCGAGTATTAAAATAGTTGATCATAGATATAAATGGGAATGTTATTTTCAAACTTATTCAAATTTGTTTGTATATCACCAAGATGAGCATTCTGTTTTAAAGCGTTTTTTATTTAGCAGACTTTATTACGGCATTTTTCTAAATCCTTTATTAAAAATAATGTTAAAAAAAACTTTTGAATATGTAAGGACGTGAGATATTTTATCTGCTCTTGTACTTATATGCATACAATAATTTTATTTAGTGTTTATCCGATGTTACAAACGGCGCCTTAGATTATGTTATCAGTTTGAATATATTGCGAATATCTTTAGGTACATCTGTCTGTGCGTGATTTATGCTTAATAATATATCATGAAAATAATATTCAAATTATTTGAAATATGATAAAATGATAATCTGTGATGGGTTTGCGCTTTCAAATCCGTTGCTATTACCAACAAGTTTCTATAAAAACTGATGTAATTAATTGTAATTTTTAATACATATTTTGATGGATGTTTTAAATTAGGATGAGTTTTTGATTTTGTCACTGGTAATACCATTTTGGCTTCTCTATATTCAGGAGAAGCGAAATTGCTTTACAATGTGGTTAAGCTATAAGTCGTAGAAAGTAATGGTTAGTTTGTAATAACTATGGTGGTGGTACTATTCAAAAATCAGCTGAAATTTAAGAGCAAAAATTGATTTTGCATTGGTTAGACTTAATGCAAAATAACAAGGAGACTTGAACCAACGTAGAAAAATCCTAAAATATGAGTAAAATGTCAATCCACATCTACTTATTTACACTAACTAGATTGTGGATTACCAATACCTTTAAAGCTTTTATTTAACTTACCGTGTATGTTTTTCAAGGTGGAATCTTTCAAGTTTAATTTGACCCACTTCCCGGTGTCCGATTGAGCTGAAATTTTACATACTGGTCCAGTCCCAATGATAATGCATGTTTATGATAGCATGATCTGATGTTGCTTCCAGGATTGACTCCAGACGAGGGAAAGTCTCATGTTAACAGTAAGGACATGAGATTTTATTAAAAGCTTATTTAAAATAAATAAGTATAAACATCATTACAAAGTTAAGAAATACTTCATTCATAAAAACAAAAGTGTACAAAGGATAAATTAAAGTCAGTTTAAAGTCAGTTAAACTTAAGAAGTGAGACAATAGTTGTGTATGAATAAATGAAAACTCTATATTCTGACTATAAAAATCGTTTGTCCCGGGACTCATAGATATTTGGGTGTAACAGTAATATGTCTACAGGTTGACATTTTGCGTATCATCTTTCAAAGGTGGTGTAAACGATATCCTCGTTATTTTCTAATGACACGAATTTCATGTCATGAAAGTACAAAGTCATTACCTAATCTAGAACGTTCTTAACATGGCGCTCTAATAGCGTTAATTGGGCTCACATTTACGACCTAACAAAATGGAGCATTAAACAGCCTTGTAGTAACAGCTTTGGAGTTTAAATCTTCATTTGTTTAATTTAATTACTCTCCGTAGTGATTCCAAGTAAATAAAAATAATTTTTATTTGTAGACTAGCTGTGCCATTGGCTTCGGAGCATAGAAATCAGTGTCAAAAAAATTCTTCCGAATTGAAATTTTAATGTTTAAAGTAGTTATTGTGAGTTAACCATAAGAGATAGAGACATGCTGTCCAGGACTTTTTTGTAGTATTTTTGTAGATCTACAATTCTCTAGTACATTACTTAAGTGTAACTCTGCTGGTTTACGCGGAGCATGCAAGTAAAGTTTCAGAACTGCGCGACTTCTTCAATACAATTTATATAAAATGTAATGTACCATTTAAGAAAACCTTTCGGAAGAATTACATTATCTTTTAGTGAAGATCATACAAAAATCCGTTCAATAGTGTTTGATAAAGTCGATGACATACGACAGACAGCTTTTAGGGAGTTTGTTTTATAATATGCATAGATGTAGTACTTTTACATTTTAATCATAAGCAGTTCACCAAATCACATCGGCATGCTTTTTAGGAAGTTCGGAATCATGATTCTCCTGCCCTTATCTCACTCGAAGTGGTGACGGCACAACATGATATCACATGAATTGGCTTGGAAGAGAGTGTTCTATACTACCCCAACATATACCACATGGTGGTTTAACTTACTTTAGTCGCCTTTTACGACACCTCGGAAGGAAATGAGGGTGGTCTATTCTACTTAGCCGGATATACCATTTATATCAACCATGATATATATAGAACCATGTTTAGAAAACATCTGGTGTTAGTCTCATCAGCGATCATTACAACCGTTTTATTACTATTTTTTTCAGCGTTTTATTTTATTTTTGTTGGCGTAATGAAGAAATAAATAAATATAATATGATATTATAGAACCTTTAAAAAAGAGCTTCTCGTAAAGTCTTAGCAGTAGAAAAAACATAAGCAAACTAAACTCAGCCGGATATCACACGCCATTTTTAGGAAGTTCGGAATCTTTATAAATTTCTAAAAGTATCAGTATGTTACTACCCCACAAGTGGACTAGGGAAAACATTGTATAACCCCTATTTTATAAGCTCGTTTTTTTGGAAAAAAACTTATAAAGAATCATTAAGCGGATCTGCAATACAGTTGTCTTTAACTTACATCGACCACAAACTAAGGCGTGTACAGTGTCTAGTTTTGTTGACCTTTGTGTCTTCTGTTTTGTCAATACTTCTGTCATATTAACGGACAAAAGAGGACATTCAAACGCCCTTTTTTTATAAATATATTAAATAAATAAATAAAATAAATATATGGGACACTTACACATACGGTCGTCAGTCCCCGAAGTAAGTAACTTAATACTTGTGTTATGGGTGACAGAAAAATAGTGAATATATACATATATAATTTTTAAAGACATACTTAAATACAAATATACACCCAGGGTCGAACAGCCAACAAATTCTTTTTATAGAAAATGTTGGCCCTCGGTGGCCACTGAAGGCAGGATCACTACCCACTGCGCCAATGGGCCAGTCAACTTTACTTCAAGTAATTGCTAACCTCGTTAGGTTAGTTTAGTACAAAACTAATGAAAATATTATTTTGCTCTAATCCGCGATAAATGACTGACCCGTTGGCGCAGTGGTTACCCTGCCTTCAACTTCGCGGGTCGCGAGTTCGATTCCCGCCGTGGCCCAACATTTTCTATAAATTAATTTGTTGGTCTTCGAGTCTGGGTTTATATTTGTATCCATGATCAATGATCATCATCATAAATTTAAACAACGCCGATGATAGTATTGATAATAAAACATGTGGATTTTAAATGTTGATATTTATAAGAGCAAAGTCAGGTAAAACATGTTGTTTAGATAAGATCGCAGATAACCGATAGCGGCTTGTAATGGCATGTTTTTGAGATCGCTATCGTCAATATTTTGCTAAATCATATCGGCGGAGCGAAATTTAATAAGCCGCTTAAAAGGTTTTTATTTGAAGTCTGATAGGTTTGCGGCTGATTGAATAACGAGATATTTTTGAAACTCATTGTATTACATTTGAGCTTAAATGTAATAAATATATGAAACATTTACACACGGCTGTCCGCCCTAAAGTAACTTAATACTTGTTTTATGGGTGACAGACAACTGGTAAATATTCTTTATATTTCTATATCTTTACTTATTATAAAATAAAGTCCTCGTAAGTTGTCTGTCTGACAGACGATTAGATTTACAAAAATACTACAAAAAAGTCCGCGACACCATGTCTCTAACTCTTATCGCTACCTCACAATAACTACTTTTATGTTTAAAATTTCAATTGACTGATTCCCACTCTGGTGAAGACGCAAGCACAGCTAGTTATATATAACTAGTAATAATTTACCTGCGGATTTACCTGCGTAATTTTTATTTTATTACACCTTATTACATTTTTATAACGGATCCCTATTTTTTTGAATGTAATATACCTTTTGTTTGTTACCTTTCGTTGCTCAGTAAAGATGCAGCTTTCCAATGGTGAAAGTATTTTCGAAATCGGTCCTGTAGTTTTTGTGTGAAAACATGATTTGTGCATTTTGATTATTGTTAAGGATAATTGTAACTTTTGGGCAATAATGATTTCATACTTCGTCAGAATTTAAATCATTTTACAGCCGCAACTGTTTAGTAGTTGACAGGTTTCTTGGTGTATGCTATGCGGTGCTAATGCACTTAACAGTTAATAGTATTTGAGTAAACTAATAAGAATTTATACAGGTACGTTACATTTTAGCCGTGTGGTATCCGGCTAAGTAGAATAGTGCCACCCTCATTACTTACCGAGGTGTCGTAAAAGGCGACTAAGGTAAGTCGACCCACCGTGTGGTATCCGCCCGAGTAGAATAGACCACCCTCATTTCTTACCGAAGTGTCGTAAAAGGTGACTAAGGTAAGTTGAACCACCGTGTGGTATCCGGTTTAGTAGAATAGACCACCCTCCTTATAACCGAGGTGTCGTAAAATACGACTAAGGTAAGTTGACGTCAGGCATGCAGCCGGTCGTAAGAACGCAGCCAAATCATGTTACAACATGTTTATAACATGTTGTGCCGACCCCACTTAGAGTGAGATAAGGGCAGGAGGATATATATACAGGTGAGTTACATTTTGAATTGTAGCACCATTATGTGGCATGGGGTCAGTGAATCGGATTGTGCTGCTCCAATAAACAACTTGTTCAACCGTGTCTGACGCTGTGTTGCAGTCTTATTTAGTTACATGAATTCTAGTGAAGTGAAAAACATTGCACTATTCTAGGTTTCCTTAACCTATTAGCTCACTGGCTGAGAATACGAGTAATATTACCCCTTCTTTAATCATTTTGAATGATTTTTATTTTATAATTTACTCATATTGGTGATTAAGATTTTGTCTTTTTTTAGAATTAGTTGGCTTTTTGGTATTAGTGTGCCTCTAATGGACGCTAAGCCGTCGTCTCCGGTCGCAGTTATACTATGTTCTATTTATTTCTTTTTATACATATTTTTAGAAAAGAGAAAGAAAAAGTAAAAAAACACATGTATAAAAGCGGACTTATTTAGGGATGAGTCCGCTTTTAAAGGGATCCCTTTTAAAAGGGATTTCTTCCAGTCAACCTTTGAGTAACAGAAGAAAAAGGACAAGTATTAAAGAAGAAAGAGAGTAGGGATATATAGCGAAAAAGAAAAAGTTTATATAAATTTAACTATTTAATTAATTAATTAATTTTGGTAAAAATAAATAGACGACACCTTGAAAGCTAAATGATGTGGAATAACTCAGTGAGGAGCATTTAGGGAATTTCTATTATTAAACGTATCAAAAATTGAAACCTCGCCGCGGGGTGGTTGAGTCGGGCTGAGTAGAATAGACCACCCTAATTTCTTGTCAAAGCGTCGTAAAAGGCGACTAAGGCGAGTTGACATCAGGCAGCCAACGGTCGTAAAATAACTCTAGCATTATATTAGTATTTATGGTCCACTTTAGTTACACTATATATGTTATATATAGAGAATTTCTATTATAATTATACACTATATATTCAACCTCTTTGGAGATTATCTTTTCTCGTTAAAATCGTCTTTTTTCCTGTCTTCCTAAAATTAGATTCATGTTCCGCGCAGGTGAATCTGCGGCTAAAAATTATTTATACATAGAATATGCGAAAAGAATAATAAAATTTGATACATGAATAAAACATCAGGCTCAGTGTATTAGCATTTTTGCTGGTTTGACAACTTATTTTCGTTGGCCGACGATGCGATACTTGGCAAGATTTCAACACTTGGATAATATACCCTATTCCTGGATGACATTGCTCTTGGCTGGGAGATCTAATGCGAAATATATGGAGCATTTACCCCTTTACAATCTAAGTGCACTGTTAATCTCCTGTGTTACAATTGTAACAGACATTACAACTGGGCACTGCCTGTTAAACAGACACCTGTCAATAATGAGAATAACAGAAGATGCTGCGTGCCCAGAGTGTGGAGAGGAAGAAACGAGTCTTCACCTTATGGCTGAGTGCCCTATGTACTCGCTGGTAAGATGGGAGATACTAGGTAAGGATGAAATTGAAGTTGAGGATTTGACAAATATCTCCTTCAGGGATATTATCAGGTTCGTAAAAGCTACGGGTAGATTAGAGCAGGTGACACTGTCGGGACAGCAGTGAAACCCTTGTCCCAACATGGGGAAATGGGTGGAATAGTCCGGAATAGGAGCTGATCACCCGCCCTGCACCGACAGGCGTCCCCGAAATTAGATAGATAGATAGATAATCTCCTGTGTTTGGCAAAGGATCTCTTACAAAAGGTCGTTACCGAACTAAAACTAGGGCATTGATTGTATGAAGAGTTTTATATGTTTGTGAAGCATTGAAATTAAAGTTACTATTTGTGATCTTTACTAATGGTTAATTAATATATTTAGTCTTTTGGTAGAGTCCCCATTTTGTTAAGGTTTTCGATTTTGATTAATGTTTATCAAACTATTTAAAGGAATTATTTAATTCTGGTATAATTTGCGATGCCTATATAAACAATATGGCCTTTTTATTTATAGATCATTATTATCAAATAGATCAACTGGTATTTAAGCACTATTTTTCGTCTCTTTGACCTATGGATATAAAACCCGATCGCTGACTATGATCCCATGACAAACCGTCGAGTCATTGGACCATAAAATGGATTAAGTTTGGGCATCTACGTGACAAAATTAGAAACGAATAACCAGAAACACCAACTTAGCTTATCGATTAAGGCTAAAGTGGAAATGGGCGCGGCGTATTGTACGACGAACTGTTTAACAACATTGGGTTCTTAATATCTTAGAGCCCTAATAGGTGAAATAGATCAAAAAGTGGTATTTTCTAGACCTTATAAATAATCTATTCTAAGCTTTAGAGTTGTTTTTAATCCTCCCCTTATACCACCCTAGGTGGGTTAGGCACAACATGTTATAAACACATTTGTCACATAATTCGGCTGGGAATTACGACCGCCGCCTGCCTGACATCAACTTACCTTAGTCGCCTTTTACGACACCTCGGTAAGAAGGTGGTCTATTCTATTCAGGCGGATACCACACGTCGTTATTCTGAGTTTTAGAGTATTATCAGTTATTGTGCTTTTTAAATCTCCGTTATTATTTCCTTGTACATCCAGACATTAAATACCGGAAAGGTTCATGTTACATACAGTAAGGACAACTGCGGATGTGACGTAGCAAAATTTTATTAAATAACCTCGTTCGCGGGCTAACATAATTAAATAACTGCTTACTCTCATATTTCCTTAACACTATATTTGGTTACATAAGATAATGTGTAAATGTGTGTGTAAGTCGTGTGTTGAATGAAAATGGACGTCACATGTATAGGATGACCACGCCGTGTGGTTTTCGGCTTAATAGAATAGTATCATCCTCATTACTTACCGAGGTGTCGTAAAAGACGACTGAGGTAAGTTGACGTCAGGTAGGCGGTCTGTCGTAAAAACGCAGCCAAATCATGTGACAGCATGTTTATAACATGTTGTGCCGACCCCACTTAGAGTGGATAAGTGTAGGAAGATGATGATGATGTATAGGATGACCAAGAATTAAATTATTTGGTCGGGAGTTAACTCGAAAATAGACAAAATAAGTAATACTGATGTAAAGTAAAAGTTACTTGTCACTATCCCACTCCTCTCTTATGGAGAGAAAAGTTGAAGTTTAGACCAATCACGCTCTTCAAGTGCGTATTGGTAGGTTCAGTTAGGTTTTATATATCCCCAGAATTCTCTTAAAAAGCGTGTGATAGCATCTCTCACTGAGAGTTATATATTTGAGCCGTTCGCAGTTGAGACCCTAGGGCCATGGAGTCAAAGTGCAATTTTTTTATCCGTTTTAACACCTCGGTTAATTGTCTCTACAGGTGACAAAAGGGTTGGCTGCTTTTACGTACAAAGAATAAGCTTAGCGATTTAGCGCGGAAACGCTGCCAGCATTCTTGGGACCATTCCACGTGGGGATGATTCGTATAGTGTAAGTAATATAGATAGATATAACTTATACATTTTTGCTGTAAATAATAGTGTGTGATAAATTTTAATTCAATAAGGCGCAATAGATGCAATAAAAAAACTCATGGGTGCCGTGTATTGGAAACCGTAAACCTAGTGCTTGCCCGGGGTTAAATCACGTCATCCAATAAAGACGACTCGCAGAATTTTCATATAATATTTGGTTTTACAAGAAACTTTACGCATCTATTAACTTTTTTATATACAGACAAACATCCGAATGCTTCTCTGTTGCCTACGGTTGCCATACGTTTAAGGAAACGGGGATTAGGGCTAGAGTAAGAGTACGGGGCTTCTGAAAATATGGTCAATTAATCCACATTTTCATGCACTTGGCATGACAAGGATATCGTGTGGTTTTCGCATAGACAAGCCGATAGCCGATAGCTTTCCAATATATCACTTCCTATATTTTCCCTATACAAAAAACTAAGCGCTATATTTTCAATTTTTACCGGTAACTAATTTTTGTATTTATAGATTGGATCAATTAATTCCAGGACAAAGTCCTAGAAAATCCAAAACCAATGGTGAACCTTCGATATCTTAGCCGTGTGCAAAATAATAAAAACGGTTTTCATTCTTTGGCGTCATAGCGTGTCTTCGATAAATATAACATTATGTATGTAAACAAATTACGCTCGCTTATAATAAGAGAATCTAATGACTGTAGAACAAACGACGTGCATTCTTTTCATGTTTAGATACGTCACCTATGGTCAGTATATTGCAATCAATGTGTTTGACGCAAAACTATATTAGTGATGTGACTTGGAGGGTAAACAATACAACCAATTCTTTGAAAAGCGATTATACCAATGAAATAATCGACAAATAAAAAATAGATTATTTTTCACATCTCTATACGACATTATAACAATTGCTTCTTCATGCATTGTTCTGTAATTGTTTTTTTTCTATATATAAAAGATGAGAATAACAATTATTATTGCATAAAAGAGCGGCGGTAAAAGCGCGTGTTTTTTTTTATCAATAAATAAATAATAAATGTATAGGACAATTATATACATGGTCATCCATCTCCAAAGTCACTTAATACTTGAGTTATGGGTGTCAGAGAAATGGTAAATATATACATATGTTGTTTTAAATAAATACTTAAATACAGCTTCAAGTCTGGTATTATTTGAATACCAGACTGGAAGACAAATCAAGAACCAAAACCAATTTCGTGTTTAGAAAATGTTGGCCAGCGGGAATCGAGCCCGCGGCCCCTGGTGTTGTAGGGTTACTGCAACCTGCGCCAATGGGTCTGATCATTTTAACGAAAGATGGCGAAATTTTTTGACTAAATGTTAGTAACTATATTCTACCTGAGATTTTATCTCTTTTAATAACATCTCGTAACTGCGTGACGTTACATCCGCCAACAACGTGCTATCAAAACACAGTGTTGCCAACAATATTTTATGATGTAAACATAACATATCTCTTACGTCTAGTGTTATACATATTAGGTCCTTACATATGAAATTGGCGTTTTGTCGTACTGGCCACTTTGATCTCAAATATTACCTTTATGGTTAGGAATTTATTACAGCTATTTACTCATGCATTTGTGTTTCAAACCCCCTAATTCATTTGTTTTTTCTTCTTTTGTTTTTTTCTTTGTGTCACTCTGTTTACAAAATGGAAAACATGAAATATCGCGTTATTTACGAGTATGAGTTCCACCGTGGCACCAGTGCTGCAGAAACGGCTCGAAGGATTAATGATGTGTATGGTGAAGGTGTCGCAAAAGAAAACACAGTGCGTTTTTGGTTCCAACGTTTTCGTTCTGGAAATTTCGACCTGCAGAACAAGCCTCGTGGACGGCCGGAGACCAAAGTTGATAATGAAGAATTGAAGGCTATTGTGGAAGCGGATCCATCGCAAACCACGTCCGAGTTAGCTGCAGGCTCCGGTGTTAGTGATAAAACTATTCTAATTCACTTGAAGCAAATTGGGAAGGTGAAAAAGCTTGAAAGGTGGGTACCTCATGAATTGAGTGAAGCAAACAGACAAACGCGCGTCGACTGCTGCGTTACGTTACTCAACCGGCACAATAATGAAGGAATTTTAAATCGAATCATTACCTGTGATGAAAAGTGGATCCTCTACGATAATCGGAAGCGCTCATCGCAATGGCTGAACCCTGGCGAACCAGCCAAATCCTGCCTAAGCGAAAATTGACTAAAAAAAAGTTGCTTGTACGTGTTTGGCGGACTAGTGCCGGTGTCGTTCACTACAGCTTTCTTAAATCTGGCCAGACGATTACGGCAGATATCTATTGTCAGCAACTGCAAACCATGTTGGAAAAGCTAGCTGCTAAACAACCGAGGCTGGTCAATCACTCTAGGCCACTGCTGCTTCAGGACAACGCTAGACCACACACTGCACAACAGACGGCTACCAAATCAGAGGAGCTTCAATTAGAATGTCTTAGATATCCACCGTACTCTCCGAACCTTGCTCCAACAGATTACCATTTTTTTCGCAATTTGGATAACTACTTGCAAGGAAAAAAATTCAACTCCGATGGGGCAGTCCAAACTGCCTTCAAAGATTTTATTGATTCCCGCCCGAATGGTTTTTTTAGTAAGGGGATCAATGAACTACCTATGAGATGGCAAAAGTGCATACATAGCAATGGTACATACTTTGATTAATTAAATATATTTCATTAAAAAAAAAAGACTTTATGTTCCTCCCATAGAAAACGCCAATTTCATATGTAAGGACCTAATATGTATGTATATTACGTCTAATAGTATAAATATGCGTCTAAATTAAGGTAGGTAAAGATGTAATACCTGGTGATCGCGGCAAATGTAACTAAGTGTAATTTTAATTTTGTGTCAAAGATTTTATATGTCAAACATGTTTTACAAATTTTTTACTGAATTCCCACGGTCGTAGTAAAAGTAAGTTTCTTTAAATTCATCTAAAAACCTCTTATACCTACTTGCCAAACTAGTTTCATAAATTTTTGATATTTAAAATTTTTCTTCGAACCAAATATAATTTTTTAAATATACTAAAGGTTTAAGATTGTACAGATTAAATTTATAATTATTTTATAATAATTCAAGAAACTTTAAATTATTTATCATTATAATGCTTCAATTAAATGTAAGTAGGCGCGACGAGATCAGCTGCTGTCATTAAATAATGTTATGCTTGGAAATCTGCCGAGACGCACAGACTTCCTTATTTCGTTCATTTACTAACTAGTGATGCGCAAAATCGAAAATCGATTATCGATTTATTTATACATATCTTTGTATTAAACTAAACAAAATCAAAAATTTGTTAGTGGCAAATTGCAATACAGCATACCACAGCGCTTTTAAAACTCGTGACTGTTAAAGAGACCTATAATTTTGAAGAGCAAGAAAACCCTAGCATTTTTAATAGTTTGTAGCGTGATGTTATAGATGGCATTGAAACAAGAATTACAATGTATCTAACTCAATTAATACTAATTTGAAAACAAATAACTATTCATTTTTAAAATTTAATATTTATGTACTTAAGAAAAACAAATGAACATAGTATTCACTCAAAATCTGTCGTCGATACATAAGAGAAAAACATTCATCATAACTATTCTAAACTTATTGAAAGCAATTATGTAAATAATTTGACTTGACTAAAACTAAATTCATTAGTCGTTACTTTGCGGAGATCCATAATACAAAAGTAATAATAAAATTATTTTGCTATAATTTGCGATGAAGTAAAATAGAAAATATATATAATGCTAGAGTGGACAATCCATTTTTAAAACTGATACATGGAGGATTCGTAAAAACACATGCACAATCCTCCACCACCGCCACCAAAATACACAAGCAGTACACACGTTCACTATCACAAACTCAACAATCGTATTGCCCCGCAACCGAAGCACCATCAGGAGATAGACTCCACGACACAATCGCAAAGCTTTGCGATACTCCACTCTACATTTAGCATTACATATATTTTCCATTTTACTTCATCGCGGATTACAGCAAAATAATTTCATTATTACTTTTGTTTTAAATTCAATACATTAAATAATGCACATCGATTGTCTATAGATTTAGTGATATCACAATCGACTATCGTACAACACTATTACTAATCGCCACGAAGGCCAGGAATGAGACAAGTGTCTCGCTAAATCTTGTGCGATCGCATTACCAGATTAAGTTTTAAATAGAAATTAGTTTATTTATTTATTTCTTTTTATACATATAATTAAAAAAGAGAAAGAAAAACTAAAAAAGCACATGTATAAAAGCGGCTTATTCCTAAATGAGATCTCTTCCAGTCAACCTTTGAGTAATAGAAGGAAAAGGACACGAATTGAAGAAGAAAGAGAATACGCGTAATATAGAGAAAAAGAAAAAGTTTAGAGCCTTTGAAATTTAGTAAAAGTAGTTATTGTGCGTTAGTATTTTTGTAGATCTACAATTATCTAGCTCCCAGACTTTTGTTTACAACCGCGCGACCTTTTTAACAAAATTTACATATAATCGTTATGCACTATTAAATATTAATCTAAGCCTTCCGGAAGTATTAAATTAAATATTTATAATATGTAGAGACTATGGTGGAGCAAAATAATATTTTCATTACTTATGTATTAAACGAAAGTCATTTAATATAAATGTTTATGACGTATATAAAACTAAATTGGTCAGCGAGGTGACCGTATTACCCAGTCATCGTGACATGGAATTATTTAGATGAAGTTACAGGGTTGCCAGTAATTTTTTCAAGGTTCCATACTATTTACTTTATTAAGATAATAAGCTGTGATAGCCCAGAGATGATATCGTGCGAATCTGTAAAAAGATCACGGGTTTAAAACCCGGGCAGCCAATAGGTATTTTTGCTAAATCTTCTAATCTGATTATCTCAATTGTATCTTTATTGTTCTAAGGAAATGGTCGTGCAATCGTAACAAAGAGACTCACAGACTAGCGCATTTTTTGTTCGTGAATTATATTATTAGTTTCATTTTTGTACATCCCTTTCCGTTGATATGTAACTGTTTGCATTTAAAATTATGGCAAAATATTTCAAATTATTTATAGAATTATGCGTTACTTTGCGGTGATTCAGAATACAAAGGTAATAATAGAATTAATTTGCAATTATTCTTGATAAAGTATATAGAATAGTGGCCCGCACGCGTTAAATTTGGAGTAAAACAATTACTTATGTACTTTAACATTTTCCCAATTTTCTTTTAACATTTTTCAAAATAAAATACATATATTTTTACAATTAATAACAGAATGATGTACAATGATGTACATAAAGATGTACAACATTCACTGCTTTCTTGTCATTACACAATACATACATGTTTTCTTTAGAGGTTACTCTTGAAAGAGCGAAACATAGTTGGCCATGTGAAAAACAAATCCGTCCGTTCCCCTCTAAAAGTTTAGGACTTTTAGAGGGGAACAATTTTTTAAAAAGTCCGGGACAGCATATGTCTAGCTTATAGGTTCAATCACCTTAACCATTTTTATGATTATCAAAATACTGATATATACCTATTACGGTTTTAATTTTTCCACACGGGCGGAGCCGCTGGCGATTGCTAGTATTTTATATTTTGTTCGAAGGGATAACAGCATATATGTTATTAATATTGGGAAGATGAAGAACATTATCGACTTTTTTAACTGATACCTTACATAATGTACATATCTATTAAACCTTGTCACTCAAGAGATATGACAGTGTTCTAGCATTGCGCCCTCATACCATATCGGGCTGGTATCGGACGTTATGGCGACGACACGGATAATAATAATCGTAGATTAACTCATATCAACTGATAATATGATCAAGTTCACGTTTTTTACTATAGGAACTAATGTCTAGTGTTTTCAAACAAACTTACTATGTTGAGGCCAATGCAAGGAGGTTTATTTTGCAGTCAAGTATTTGAAAATTCTAAATACTCTCACATGACAGGTGGCTTTATGTTTGTGCATAAAAAAATGCATCATCCAATCATCTTCCTGCCCTTATCTCACTCTTAGTGGATTTACAACATGTTATAAACATGTCATATGATTTGGCTACGTATTTTACGTTCGGCCGCCTGTCTGACGTCAAATTACCTTAGGCGTACTTTACGATAGCTGGGTAAGAAAGAGGGTGGCTTATTCTACTCAAGCGGATACTACGCGGTAGTTCAATTTACCTTAGTCGCTTTTTACATCTCGGTAAGAAATGAGGGTGGTCTATTCTACCCAGCCGATACCATACTTGGTGGGTCAACTTACCTTACCTTTTTTAAAAGATTAGCCGCCGAGTTTCTTGCTGATTCTTCTCGGTAGGAGCAAACTTCCGAATCAGTGGTAGCTTCTTTAAAACATTTGACGATTCAAAAGTACTGTAAACAGTCCACTTGAATAAAGAATATTTTGAATTTGAATTTGAATTTGCAGAATCAGGTCATGCTTATCATGCATTGTCACGGGAAGTCTGACATTGTATATATTGGTCTAGTCCAATATATAACAGCTCAATCGAACCCCCGTGAAGGGTCAAATTTAACTTGCAAGATTTTACATACATACATTGCAAGATGAATAAGCTTATAATAGTTGTAATAGAACCTTATAATAATTGAAAAAATGTTGTATTTAGCTACTTTGTGACCTTGGCGTTAGAGTTAATGGCAAACTCTGGCATATTAATCGAATTATGCTATTCAGAGACTTTCTTCATACTAAGTTTATAGGATGTTATATTGAAGTACAAAGATGTTTTAAACTCTATTCAAATTCAAACAATTATACATTCAAATTGGCTTTTACTGGTTCGAAAAGGTGCTCTTATAGAGAATAACCAAATAAATAAATATATGGGACACTTACACACACGGTTGTCCGTCCCCAAAGTAAGTAACTTAATACTTGTTTTATGGTAGACAGACAACTGGAGAATATATACTTATATATTTTTTAAATACATACTTATATACTAATATACACCCAGGCTCGAAGACCAATAAATTCATTTATAGAAAATGTAGGCTCTCGGCGGGAATCGAACTGGAAATCGGAATAACCAGCTTTAAAAACAGAGAAATATTCTACTCTACCAAAGTTACGAGTGTCAATCTGCATATATTTTAAATAAACATTTAATATTATTTAATATCTGGTTCTTAAGGCGGACAATTCACGTTGGCCGCAGAATTGAATAGCAAATTGCTATTAACATTTGCTAAACGAAGTCAAGGCGAGCCATCTCCTTCGAGATATGTACGTCATGTAATGCAATGGAAAATGCTTTTTTATCTGTAGCTGTAACTACAGCTTCGACCGCATAGAAATTAGAGTATTTAATTGAAATTTTGAACATTGTAATATAGGTATTGCGAGTTAACCATAAGAGATAGAGACATGCTGTCGTTGACTTTTTTGTAGTATTTTTGTAGATCTACAATTCTCTAGTACATTACTTTAGTGTATCTCTCTTGGTTTACGCGGCGCACGCGACCTCTTCAACACAATTTACATTAAACGATAATGTAACTATTTACCAAACCTTTTCGGAAGAATTACACTATCTTTTATTAAAAACCATACAAAAATCCGTTCAATAGATTTTGATAAAACTGATCGCACAGTCTGTCTGTACAGACATCTTTTGGGGAATTATTTATTAATATGTATAGATTATAGTTAGTTTAATTAGTTTCTGCCCGCGAGTTCAGTGTTATTTTTTTTCATTTGTGTTTTTTGTTCTCTCTGTTTCACTGTTTAATCTGTGTTTTGTTTAATCTGTTTAATCATTTTTTATCTATTTATCAATCTTCTAAAAAAACACAAGCAAAGATCTAACAACGGTAACAGATACATGTTGAGAATCATTTATTTGGGAAAATATAATGCGTAATTTTCAACGAAGGTCTTTTGCGTAATCGACACAAACGATTAATCTATGGGATATTTCATAGCTTATTGTATTATGTGAAATAGCGTGAAGCGTGTTGAGTTTCCAGTGCAGAGCAAGATTAAAATTTAATATTATTGTAACATAATACTATACAGGTATCCGTCCTATAATACGGTAGTTAAGTTCCTGGAAAAAGCCGTGTTGTATGAAACCGTGTTATGAGGGTTACATGTAGGCAATCGGATTAGGTCCCTGAGGTGGTCGATGCATCTGGCGTTCCCAATGCATTGAGGGAGGGAGGGGCCACTGTTTAGTGAGGCCCCGACCCAGAGGTGGTGCTCTCTGGGCTACAGTGCTGTTGGCGAGGATGGGGGCAATGTGTACAACGGTACCCTGTCCCCGCCACCAGCAGCGTGGTGGAGCACTGTCAGGTTTTTAGTCGGTGAGAGTTCGACATTATTATTTGATAAAGTTGACAGTATGTACAATCATATCGCCACAAAGTTATACTTAATTCCATAAATTAGCTAAAAATTGAATTAAAAGACGTCCATTAGAATAAAAATTATACTTGGAGGTTAATTAACATTTTCATTAATGAAATCTAACAATACAGCTCTTGTTAATCGGTCATTTAATGTTGGCCTTAAAAGTAACTGGACTAAGAATTTTGGCAGCAACTGGAATATTAAATTGCGAACGTTATTCGTGCTTCCTTTTGCAGTGCCAAAGGTTAAGTAAATTATATCTATTCGAAATTATTCAAATTCGCTTATTTATGGGTATATGCTAGTTTATTTATGGTAATCCTTTGAATAGAGAACTAAGTTTACTTGTTTATTTATGAAGATTTAGACTTATAAGTCAAAGGTTTTCAAACTTAGTCTTTCGCCCACGTGTGACTTTGTTTCCCAAAATTTTTAACCAGTTAATTATTGTACTAGTAATAACGAAACTCACCAAAAGTTATTTGATTTTATTGTAACAGAACTCTATATGGTTGTTACAAGAAATATTTTTTTCTAAATTACTAATAGTTATAATACGGCCTGTTAGCGCAAATGGCAATAACTTATCCTTCAGCTGAATGGGTCGAGGGTTAAATTCCCGCCGAGTGGCGTACAGTTTCTAAAAATTTGTTGTTAATAAATTAAGGAAACAGGAGTATTAAGTTACATGCTTTGGGGACGGACGACCAAGTGTGTGTATTTCCCATATATTTATTTGACTAAAGTTAAATCATCCTCCTGCCTTTATCCCACTCATAGTGGGGTCGGCACAACATGTTATAAACATGTTGCAACATGATTTAGCTACGTATTTTATGACCGGCCGCCTGCCTGACGTCAAATTACTTTTGTCATATTTTACGACACCTCGGTAAAGAAGAGGTATTCTACGCAACCAAATACCACACAGTGGGTCAACTTACCTTAGTCGCCTTTTACGACACCTTAGTAAGAAATGAGGGTGGTCTATTCTACTCAGCCGGATACCACACGACTCTATTTGACTAAAGTTAAAATTAATACTATAAACTTAATAAAAAATGTGTTTGCTTTTAAATACTCTCTTTATATTTTAAAACGGTTAGAGCAAACAGTGTCAACCATTACTACGCGACGTTCTAATTGAAGAGTTAGAAACAATTTAATTGAATAACATCACTAGAACGTAATCAATTTGGCCCACTGTCGTTCACTCAATTGTTGTGTCAAAGGTTTCTTTCTAAGCCGGATTAGGGCTGCCACAACAAGAGTTTTTATCTGAATCTATTTCTATCTATACTTATTGTAAAACAAAGTCCCCAAAAGCTGTCTGTCTGTATGTAATCAATTTTCTCAAAATGTACCGAAAGGATTTTTGTACGGTGTTTACTAAAAGATATACCATTAAAGAAAGTACATTGCGGGGTTTTATGTAAATTGGTTTAAAGAGGTCGCGCAGTTTTTAAAAAACACGCCTGTTGTGAGCTTAAGCCGCGTGCGCCGCGAAAACCGACAGAGATACACTAAAGTTAAGTACCAGAGAATTGTAGCTCTACAAAAATACTACAAAAAAGTCCGCGACACTATGTCTCTATATCTCATGGTCAACTCACAATAAATACTTTTACGTTCAAAATTTCAATTCGGGAAAATTTTTATGACACACTGATTTCTACGTGGGCGAAGCTAGTAATTAACAAAATTAGGCTTTACTTTCAGGATATCCATATTACAAAAGTAATAAAGTGATATTATTTTGCTATGATCCACGATAAATCAAATAGAAAATATGTACAATGCTAAATGTAGAGAATGGCAAAGCTTTTGCATTTTGTCGTGGAGTCTATCTCCTAATGATGTGTCGGTTGCGGGGCGAAACGATTGTTGAGTTTGTGATAGTGAATGTGTGTTCTGTGCATTGTAGTGCTGGAGGTTTTTAGTGTTTGCGATTTTAAAAATCGTGCCTTTATCAGGTATGAAAACAAATTGTACACCCTAGTTTTGCTTTACTTTACTTTGCATATATTTTCTCTTATCGCAGATTATAGCAAAATAAATTATCATTACTTTTGTAGTATATTACATAGTTATAAATTATTTCAAATCTGCTAAACCGTTTTTGCTTCATAAATGAGAATGTGGTAACCCTAAGATAAAAATTCATCTAAGTACCTCCTTAACGAGATACGGAGGTCAATAATCTCTTTATACAACATTTGTTGTATACTTCAGAATAATTAGAATAATGAGCAAGCTCTGTCCAGCGGGATTAGTAGTACTAAGTCGAAAGCTTTCGTATTTAATACATTACTTTATCATTTTTAGGTCTTGTATCGTCCATTTTATCCAGGATTATCTTTTTATCTCGGTTTATTCATAAACTAAGAGCATTCAAAGTCTGTGATCAGTGCGTGTTACCAGTGATGACATATGGATTTGAAATATGTCCGCTGACTATGGGCCTCATAAGAAAGCTCAAAGTTCAGCGGGCAATAGAGCGAACTATGCTTGGAGTATCTCTATGTGAAATGAGGTCATTTGTAGAAGCACAAAAGTTATTGTATATAACTTATTGTGTCGCGAAGCTGAAGTGGTAATGGGCGGTGCACATAGTACGGAAAATCAATGAGTGTTGGGGTCTTAAAGTGGTCGAATGACGACCCAGCACCGCAAAATGAGTTGGTAGACTCCCTATGATTTGGTCTAAATACCTTTAAAAAAGTCATGGGTATTTAAAATTTAATTTAAAAATGAATTAATGTTGGATCCAAGCTGCACAATGCATCGTGTGGTGTGGAGATCCTGTGAAAAGGTTTATGTCCAGCAGTTTACGTCTGTCTATTGGTAAGAAGAAGAAGGAAAGCATTCATCTATGTATCCATAGGCTTCTATAGGTGTTTAAGAGTCTCTTAGACTCCATAATTCCATAATTCGGCTTTACGATCTTCAGAAATTACAAAATGATTTGAGAAAAAGAAAATACGAATCCGCGATAAGGCAAATAGAAAATATAAGTAATGCTAAATGTAGAGTACCATCCGTTTTCATATCTGATACATTCAAGATTCGTAAAAACCTCCACCATCACAATACACAAGCACTGTACACAACAATTATCACAAACTCTACAATCGTTTGGCCCCGCAACCAAAGCATCATCAGGAGATAGATTCAAGTACAAAATCGCAAAGCTGATATTTAAGTCAGTGATTGTGTATGATGAATGCGGAATCCGAACTGCTTTATGAATCTCAAACAAGCCATTGTATTTTATGTTCTAGATAAGGCTCAGGTCTCTATTACAGCTGTTCATGCGATATTCTGACGTCAGATCCTGAATGAGCATATTGTTATTACTTCGCCGTAACCACGGTGGGGTCTGTTTGTATTCCGTTTATAGGGATGGGCAAATGATTGACTGGCATGTTTGCGCAGTTGACAGCGATCTTACCCTCACAATAGCGAGTTAGTTCTTCGAGTCTGGTTATATTCATATATGTATTTAAGTATTGGACCTGCCCGTTGGCGTAGTGGGTAGTGACCCTGCCTTTAGCTCCGCGGGTCGCGGGTTCGATTCCCGCCGAGGGCCAACATTTTCTATAAATGAATTTGTTGGTCTTTGAGCCTGGGTGTATATTTGTATTTAAGTATGTATTTAAAAATATATAAGTATATATTCATCAGTTGTCTGTCTACCATAACACAAGTATTAAGTTACTTACTTTGGGGAGGGACGACCGCTTGTGTAAGTGTCCCATATATATTTATTTATAATTTAGTATGTTTTTCAAATTATATATGTATATTTTTACCAGTTGTATTCCGTGTGGTATTCAGCTGAGTACAATAGACCACTCTCATTGCTTACTGAGGTGTCGTAAAAGCTGACTAAGATAAGTTGACGCGCCGTGTGGTATCCGACTGAGTAGAATAGAGCACTCTCATTTCTTACCGAGGTATCGTAAATGGCGAGTAAGGTAAGTTGACTCGTTTTATGTAAATTGTATGGAAAAGGTCGCGCGGTTGTAAAATAGACGCCTGCTGGGAGCTATACTCACGTGCGTCGTGTAAACCAGCCGGGATACTCTACAGTAATGTACTAAGGAATTGTAGATCTTCAAAAATACTTAAAAAGTCCGCGACAGCATGTCTCTATCTCTTATGGTTCTCACAAATTTTACGTTTAAAATTTCCATTCAGAAAAAGTTGTGTGATTACTGATTGACACAAGTGCGAAGTAGCTGAAACAGCTAGTAATAAAATATGTCAAAAACAAACACCAATAAGAGCTCTTCATCTTTTCGCAATCATTGTGGCAATTACAATAATCATGGACACGTGTCTTGTCTGTCACGTCAATGATTGTCGCCATGAACGTTATGAAATCATTGCAATTCCATATACGTTTTACTGAGCAAATCTTTGTGAGTTCGCTCGCTTACAAATGAAATTGTATTTGAATTCGCGATAAATTGTCTTTTAAGCAAAAATACGCTATAAGCGTTGTGTCCTTTTGCGATATACACTCAGACTAAAAAGGAATATTTATTAATCGTAAATATACATTTGAAATAAAACTCGGTTGTTTTTTACGAAATATATTTTCGATCAAAATAAAAGATAGAATTCGGAATACAATAATACATTTTTCTCCGCGCCTAATATAAATCGGTGCATTCTTTTTTTTAACTTTCTAATGATTATCTATTCTATATATTTCGAATGTTATTATAATACCTAGGTGAAGCTTCAAGTTTCACAATAAACTTCAGTGTCATTTAGCACTATGCTTGGAGTGGTAAGTAAGTAAGTAACGGCCTTTTACTATCCCACTGCTGGGCATAGGCCTCCTCTCTCCGTTTTTGGAGAGAAGGGTTGGAGCTAAGACCTACCACGCTGCTCCAATGCGGATTGGTAGGTTACACATATCCCTAGGATTCTCTAGAGATATGCAGGTTTCCTCACGATGTTTTTCTTCACCGAAAAGCGTGTGATAAATTGCAATTATCAATTAGACACATAAATTTTAATAGAAAAACTCATTGGTGTCTGCCCGGGTTTGAACCCATGATCGTCCCTAGAGATTCACACGGTCGCACCGCTAGGCCATCACAGCTTGTGATGGCCTAGCGGTGGGGGGACACGGGGGGGGGAGTGGTACTACGCGTTAAACTCAGAAATGGTAAAAACCTTGAGAAGTCAAATCAATAAATTGCGAAGCATATCCAAATCGCTGATAATTTAATTTTAAACTTTATTTGTATATTTTTTTAAATTATTTAATTTATTAGTCTTTTATTGTTTTAATTAATTGATGTAATGTTAAACGATTATTATATATGTACCATATATACTAGCCTTTACCCTCAACTTCATTGGCGTGAACTGTTGTCGCCTTTCAATGTCATCCTATTACTGTAGAATTATCAGGATTTCTATTGCCTATATTTTATTCTGGTGTATAAGGAATAATTGTGCCAAATTTCATCGATGTTTGTTTAACAGATTCGCCGTGAAAGAGTAACAAACATACATCCGTACTCACAAATTTTCGTATTATAATAATAGTGGGATAGGATAGGATAGGATAGGATTAGTAGAGTAGGACTTGAGATAAGACATTGTACCACCGTTTAAAGCCTATTGCAAAAGACGAGATTGCGTGCCGTTTTATGTAACAAAACCTTGAAAGTTTGTTTGACTCTGATCTTAGACTGTGTAAATGTCATTGGAATTTTTGTGTACATTTTTTTTTGGTATTTCCGAATTAATTGCAATCTCATTACAAGCTGGTAAATAATTGAAAACTGTTTTTATTGTTGGGATTTAAACCTACTAAAAAGAATACTAAATCGTAGCTGATTATTTAATGAAATCGAAGATATTACTACTAATATTATAAATGCGAATGTTTGTGAGTATGTACGAGTTTGTTTGTTACTCTTTCACGGCAAATCCGCTGAACCAGTATTTATGAAATTTGGCACAATTATTTTATACACCAGGGTAACATATAGGCTATAGAAAGCATGTTTATTCAACAGGAATAGGATGTTATTGAAAAGCGCCATCTATTATCAACCTATTGTCACATAATGTCATCTGTCAATCTATGTCTTGTCTATTGTCATGTCTTTGGTCCTCCCTTCTGTCCTCGCACGTCGTCCTGAATGGTTCTGTTATTAATGTACAAGTTAATAAAGAAAGTAAATCTTAATGCAGTTTTAATAAATAGCCACCATACGATTACAATACCTATCACGCGAGAACAGTCCACGCCAATGAAGTTGAGGGTAAAAGCTAGTATATTATAATCGTTTAACATTACATCAATTAATTAATACAATAAAAGACTAATAAATTAAATAATTTAGAAAAATATACAAATAAAGTTTTAAAATAAGCAGGAATAGGATGTTATTCAAGTCACGCGAGAACAGTCCACGCAAACGAAGATGCGGGTAAAAGCTAGTTGCTCTATAAATTAAAGAAAATTGAGGTAAAAATAAATGTAAGATTTGTCCTAGAAATACTCATTACTAATTAGTGTTCCTAAATTAAATACAATAAATGGATTAATTAATTGACTGAATGAATAAACATTAGACAATTCGCTTTTATAAATTTACGATTTTACACATATTTGTATATCTAATATCTATGCAATAAAATTTTATCTTAATATTCTTGATATGAGTTTATTAATTAAATTCGTCATTTTTCATTGAATTAATCTATTTAAAAAGTATACTCTGTTTTAATCGGAAGTAGTAAAATATAATTTTTACCTAAGTTTTGTTCTTGGGAAATGGGAAAGATTGTAAATGATATATAGCGAAAAAGGACGTTTACACAAAATTTCATAATTCAACACATCATATATATTTTTTAAAGTTATTTTTGTAGTACCAAAAACACATAATTCTTAAACAGTGTAACAATTGTAAATAATTACAACTAAATGAAGAAAAAAATACATAAAATTTAAGTTAATTTATAATTTATCGTGTAGTGCCGTGTACTATTTATCACACTACATTTATAAAGATTGGAACTTAGCATGTTTGATTGTTAGTATAAGTGTTTTAAAGAGAAACAACAGATAAAATTAGATTGCATAACAAGATACAAGTTTTATATGGAACCGGTCAAACGTGTGTTGTAATATCTAATCAAGGGTTCTGTGTAGTTATAATTATAATTTTCGCTAGGGATGTGACTTTAAGTGAAAAAAATCGATAATGAAATAATCGATTTTTGACCCTTCAAAAATAAATCGAGTTGTAAAAACTCTTCTGGATTTTTCTGATCTTTTGATGAGTAGCTTTTGGATTTATTAATAATTAATTAGAATAATTAATTAAAGTGGTCTAGTACGAATAAAAAACTAACATAGATGCGTTATTTGCAAATTTGGTTAAAATGTGTAGTTTGGCTACATTGGTTTCATACAATAACATACGTCTTATCTTAAAATACAAGAAAAAATAGAGTAAATAAAAAGAAGAAAAAGATGGTAATTGATACGATTTTTAAAAAATCGATTTATAGTGTTCAGAAAATCATTTGTGACTATATATTAGTCTTAGTATTAGTAATATAACAATCGATTATTTTTTGACATCCCTAATGTTGCTTATACGAGTATATAATAAGATTTAATCTTCACGTAAAGACTTTTAAGTGTGTATCAATAAGTGGATCAGTTTAGAAGCGAGGATTCGATATATCCAGAGTAAAACGTAGAAATTCTACTAGCGTCGGGTAACATTGTTCTAAGGCAGTGTTTCCCAACGTAGGGCCCAGGGCCCACGGGTGGCGGGACAACTCGAAAATAACTCGACGCGAGTTTAATCTTCGTTCCCGACCATTTCAATTGCAGTGCCAGATTCCAGGGCAAATTTTAACAAAAAAGCAAATATTCCAAAAATTTGTTATTATTTTTTATTATATCAAAAGTTATGTACGTTAAAGGGGCATAAGAATTTTAGACAAGCTAAGGTGGGGTACCAAAAATCTTTAGGATACACTGTTCTAAGTTCACACTTTTTTCAAAATTAGGGTTGATTTCTGAACTACGCGACATACAGTTTGTAATAATCCATAACACACTTCCATAGTAATCTAAATAATACTGACAATCGTGGTTGTGCACGCACGTTAACCTTCATTTATGAAGGCGAAAAAACTCTATTTGATCAAGAGACCTAAGGGATTGTCCTGTTATGCCGAACCACGAGCATGTCTCTTTATACTAAAAAGATAAGATAGGATATTCTTAACTTCTATCTTTCTTCGAGTATAGCGATTTTTCATCTTTCGCTGCGTCATAAAGTACGCACCATCAGTTAAGATAGCGATCATTGATAAAAAGTTTAATCATGAATAATTCAGTTATCTAATTAGTATAATAAAATTGTACCGGTTTGATAATCATTTATTATCCTGATATTAGAAGATAAAAATGATTCAGCGATTGAGAACACGATTTTATCCTTATCTGTTAAACATAAAAAAAGTCTGAGAATATTTTATTCTTTTAGAAGTTAAGCTATAAAGAAATCATAGAGTTATTGTAATAAGAGTCTAGAAGAGGAGAGCCTAATCTAGCTAATAAGAGTAGATGAGAGACCTATACTTATCTTTGTCTAATCACAGATAAAAAAGAGAGATAGGTAGCCTCATTTGCGTCTCCTTTTTTCCGATAGACATATTTAAGGCTGGCACTCTTACTCTATGAAGGAATCTTTAATATGTTAAAACAATAGAAAATATTCGTCATAGATTAAACTATTTGGCTTAATGTAACACGATTGGCGAAAGCTCGTCACATTATTGTTGTCGCCAATGACTTTCGGTTTGTATTTTATAGCAATACCGTCATGAAACGAGTATCGCGCCCTTTTGACTGAAATGGTGGTAACACTGAATCGTGTTGTTGCCGGTGGAGTCTTCCTAAATATTTCTAAAACGTTTCAGTTGCATACAGTCTTTGCTCGTTATTCAAGAGAAGTGTATCTCGCAGCGGGAATAGTGGTATTCTATTATATGTGTATAATAGTGTGCGCTAAAGTTATGCAAACAAATAAAAAATTCTGTAACGTTTAAAAAAATCGTATATACAGAGATGCGCGATGTTAGTAAACGATTTAGCATGTTTTTTTTTTACTTTATTAAGCGTAGTTAGTTTCCGAATAAGAGAAGTAAACGCTAGTAACAGTTAGTAGTAGTCACTAGTCAGTCACTTTTTTATTTTTTAACTCAAGAGTTGCGCCGAAAGTCATAATACTTTATTATAAATTAATTTGACTGCAATATTATTGAAATATGTAATGAATATAACTAAAATATAATGCAAAACACGGGATAACTAAATAGGCTAGAGAAATACAATAGCTATCTTATCGTTAATACTACAGTCTTTTCCTAGTAACCGATATAACAAAGGACATTATTTCTTTTTTCAAAGCGGATACGGGCGTTATCTAGAATAATTGGCGTTAAACGTGCTCATGATAAAAAATACTATAAACTATGAAACTAGACAGTAAATAGTTAATGTTCTTGTATGCAAACGGATATAAACTAAATTGTAAATACAGCATATAGCCCTTTTAAAATAAAAATAGTGAGATCTTTATTCAATAGTTAATTCTGATTAAAAATATTTAAGTACACAAGCAAAAAATTTAGTCGTTATTAAAATAATTACTGTTACTGTAAAAACATGGAGTGATTTTTTGGGTTGTACAAGCACAAATTTCAATCTAATACAGTAATATACTTCGAATTCAAAATATTTCTTTTTAAACTTGTAAATAAGTGCTTTTAAATTGTCAACTTCATTCACTACTAGTTTGGAAAGCTACCCCTACCTAGAAGAGCCACCAAGAACTCCAGCGTTTACTATTTTCAGAATATATTTTAATAACTATATCCACGCATTCTTATCTTCTACGTAAGCCTCAATAGTAGGCTTTCTATATTAGTCTTTTATTAATAGTGTTTTTAAACTGCTGTTTTAAATGGCAAAGCTGAAATTGATTACGGAATTTTATTATAAAATTTTATACCCAAACCCACAAAGGACTTACGTACTTCTGCAAGGCACAAAGCAGCCGCAAGCTTATGTCGGCTCTACTTTGTCTATTACAAAGGTCTTCAACCTTTTATATTTCTAGGAACCCTTCGAGCCCATGGTTTTTGTGAAGGAACCTCATGTTTCTCTCCCTGAACCTCATAAAGAAAATAGTTTGTCAAAGTTTGGCCCGCGGAACCCAGATTTAAGATCTCGTCTATTATGTATATCACAAATTTTTATATAAGGGACATAAAATAAAAAAAAATCTTACATGTCAAATGGATAAATGCTATAAAAATGGTATAAATACAAAAAAAATGAGAAAAACTTAAAAGTGAAAAACACTTGAATATTATTTTATCAAACCGCTATGCTTAAATATTATCAGATAACGAATTGCATGTCGATAGACTGTATTCGAGTATAATGTTGAGAGGTTTGCGAATTAATCCAAATTATAGAAGCGTTATCTGGGTACACGAGTTCTTGATATCGTAATCGTATGTCAAGGATACGATATTACATTCAAGTTTATTTACTGGCTGCATCTGGCTCGTCAGTTGTGACTATGTCTTTATCTCCGCGGGTTGCCAGTTCTAAAATCGAAATATGGATCGAATAAAACACAAGATCGATTGGTCTCAGTGTCTGGAGATCATCGGATGCTACTCTACAATGGAAATATGGAACGAATAAAACTAAAGATCGCGTCATTTCAGTGTCTGGCGAACAATAGGTATCTACATTAAAATGGAAATATGGATCGAATAAAACAAAAGATCGCGTGATCTCAGTATCTTGCGACTCATCGGTTGCTTCGTCAAAATGGAAATATGGATCGAATAAAACACAAGATCGCGTGATCTCAGTATCTGCGACCCATCGGTTGCTACTATAAAATGGAAATATGGATCGAATAAAACACAAGATCACGTGATCTCAGTGTATGGCGATCATCGGTTGCTACTCTAAAATGGAAATATGGATCGAATAAAACACAAGATCGCGTGATCTCAGTATCTGCGACCCATCGGTTGCTACTATAAAATGGAAATATGGATCGAATAAAACACAAGATCGCGTGATCTCAGTGTCTGGCGATCATCGGTTGCTACTCTAAAATGGAAATATGGATCGAATAAAACACAAGATCGCGTGATCTCAGTGTCTTGCGACACATCGGTTGCTTCTATAAAATGGAAATATGGAACGAATAAAACACAAGATCGCGTGATCTCAGTGTCTTGCGACCCATCGGTTGCTACTATAAAATGGAAATATGGATCGAATAAAACACAAGATCGCGTGATCTCAGTGTCTGGTGACCCATTGGTTGCTTCTCTAAAATGGAAATATGGATCGAATAAAACACAAGATCGCCTGATCTCAGTGTCTTGCGATCAATCAGTTGCTACTTTAAAATTTAAATATGGAACGAATAAAACACAAGATCGCGTGATCTTAGTCTCTAGCGATCGGTTGCTACTATAAAATGAAAATATGCAACGAATGAAACACTAGAAAATGTAATGCAAAACGATACGTTTGTTCATTTGCAAATGAGCGAATATATCCCTACGTCGCCGACGCGACGCCTCTGATGAATTAACAATTCTAATTTCATTACCAAGCGTACTATCGATTTGTAATATTTAACATATATAGTATATAACTGGGAGCTATGACCTGTTTTGATAGATAATAGGCCTCAAAAGGTATATAAAGGGTTATTTGCATATCGGTTTCGGCTGTCAAATAATTAATCATTCATGTTTATTGTATGATTAGGTTAACGTAACTGATAAGAGGGCTTGTATTTAAATTGCAACAAACCGTGATCACGTGAAAAGGATTATCTATCTATATCTATCTGTTCTTATAAACCAAGATCTCAAAACTGTCTGTCTGTATGTTATCGATTTTCAAAATCGATAACATGCAGACAAATCTACCTGAACAGATTTTTGTACGGTTTTAACTAAAATATAGTGCAATTCAAAAAGGTTTAAGCAAATAGCATATTACGGTTTTATGTAAAGAAAAAGGGCCTTCCTTCGTCTGCGCCTCGTTTGTTAGCGATTCACTTCGTCGAGTCGCTTGCACCCCACTCCCCTGCGACGGACTTTGGTGAATATCCTATTTTGTGGATATTTATATCCATAAAAAAAGAAAAAAATATTCATAAGTATAGTTTGTATAAACTAGTGTGTAATACAAAACGATCATTGCATCAATATAATAAACAGTAGTCCATATCTAGAATTCAAGTCTTTTATTACATTCTCCCCGTACTCTGCACCCCACTCGTTTGCGACGGACTACGGCATGTCGTTTGCACCCTATTCGCTTGCGACGGAATTCGGCGAGTCGCCTGCACACCACTGTCTGCGACGGACTACGACGTATCGTTTGCACCCTACTCGCCGGCGACGGAATTCGGTGAGTCGCCTGCACAGTGCACACCAGTCATCTGCGACGGACTTCGTCGAGTCGCCTGCACCCCACTCGTCTGCAACGGACTTCGGCGAGTCGCCTGCACCCCACTCGTCTGCTATGGATCGGATCTATGAAAAAAATTCTGACCTGAATTCGGTTGCAATTCCAAATTTAATTGTTAGTAACAAAGCTGACGCAAAACGTAATAAAGATGTTTGTCGTAGCCCGTTATAGGCATCTTCGTTACTGGCAGGTAATTGCAGAAGTTACGATAAAATGCAGAGATTATTTGGCTTGGCATTTTCATCTGAACCGTTAAGATAATTTTGCCAGTTTAATGGCGCTTTTACTTTTGTGATTTTATATCCTCCTTACATATTATAAAACAAATTAGCCCACTGCGTCTGTTCGCGATAAACTCGAAGACTATTGAAAGATTTTCATCCAATTTTCACTAATAGTTTTTTGTACTAACAATATGAAAATAATATGCCATTGAAACTGTATGTAAGTCGTTTTTAGAGTTTTGATATAAAATTTCATAATAAAATTCCACAATCAATTTAGGCTTGCCATTACAGCAGTTTAAACTAACTATTAATAGAATACTGACACAGAAAACCTACTACGCTATCGAGGATAATAAAAATCATAACAATGCGTAGATATAGCTACTCTTCGACTTTGTAAGAGATAGTAATGACATAATTTAACTAGTCATAAGAATTATATTCTGCTAAAAGCAACCGCCTAGTTTCTTGCAGGCTATTCTCAGTAGTAGAGTTGACGATTAATAAGCACTTCTTTACTTGAATAAAGAATATTTTAAATTTGATATCTTACAAATCGCTTTATCCGAAGGATCAAGTCACATTTCCTATGCTTATATATAGGACATGTGACTTTATTTTTCGGGCGAAATATTTGAAAATAAATAAATATATGAGACACTTACACACACGGTCATCCATCCCCAAAGCAAGTAACTTAATACTTGTGTTATGGTAGACGGACAACTGGTGAATATATACTTATATATTTTTAAATACATACTTAAATACAAATATACACCCAGGCTCAAAGACCAACAAATTCATTTTATAGAAAATGTTGGCCCTCGGCGGGAATCGAACCCGCGACCTGCGGAGCTGAAGGCAGGATCACTACCCACTGCGCCAACGGGCCAGTCAATATAATTGAAATAACAAAAGATCATAGAACAATCTTCTAGAGGTAAATTATCAAACTCGTATAAACAGTTAATGTAAACCTACATTAAATATGAAACATCTAAATCCCCAAACTGTTGTTTCAACCTTCCAACATCAAACAAATTTGTACTGGCTACAGGGAACAAGTTTACTACGTAAATTACACACCACTGGAATACATAATTAAATAGCTCTGAGCTGATTTTGTAGCTTTGGAATTGTGTTCATTTAAATAAAAATTAATGACCAAGAGAAAATAATGTAAGCTAGGTAAAGACTTACTTGATGGCAGATATATTTTAAATAAGAAAGCTTTAAATAATTTATAGAAACAGGCGTTACTTTGCGGAATTTCATAGTACAGAAGTTATGATAGAATCATTTTGCTCAATCAATCAAGGAATTATAACATAAGTATTAATGTTATATTGGAATATGTTTATATTGGAATTCGTAGTAATGTGATTGACCGTTAAAATTTTTTGGCCATAGATTGATCACATTTTACATGTTATTTTCCTATTTTTGTAGTAGATTTAGAATGGGCAATTTAAAATATACAGAATATAAAATGAAATTTGTTTGTATAAGCAATGAAGCCCTTCCAAAGTAAATCTTATGTTTGCAGGATCGTTATTTTTATATCACCCACGGGAATCATTTTACGTGGTTTATAGCGGTACCATGTGTCTACAAAAAGTAGGGCAGGTTTTGTGGTCAGATAAATTATTTTGGCAAAAATAAATAATATTTATTTAAATAATGTATTTCTAGAAAATGTGACCAAACGAGTGCTAAATAATGTGGATGGATATGTGACTGGAGGGAGGTCTTAAAAAAGATGTTTGGATTATGTGAAGTATGAAATATAAAAAAGGTAGCTCCACAGTTGACGAATTTTTCTTCTCTTATTCAACCGATGGACGTCCACTGCCGGACATAGGTCTCTTCATGGGATCTCCACAAAATACGATTTTGTGCATGCAGTGGCTTCCCGCGACCGTTTTGAGGTCGTCAATCCATTACTTAGGGGGTCTATCGACACTACGTTTTCCGGTGCGAGGTCGCCATTCAAACACCTTGAGACCCCAACTCCTATCGGTTCTCCACGCTATGTGCCCCGCCAATCGCCAGTTAGGCTTCGTTGAAGAATGATAGGAGGAAGTGGAAAGGAAATGTTGTGCCGAATCCACTTAGAGTGGGATAATGAGAAAAGAATCCTGATTTGATACTAATTGTCATTTGTTTCTGTTTCTAGCTGTAATAGGCCCAGTAATGTAATGGGTTCAAACCCGGGCAGACATCAATGAGTTTTTCTAATAAAGTTTATTGTCTAATTGATAATTGCAATTTATCACCCGCTAATCGGTGAAGGAAAACATCGTGAGAAAACCGGCATATCTCTAGAGAATTCTAGGGATATGTGTAATCTACCAATCCGCATTGTAGCAGCGTGGTAGGTCTTAGCTCTAATCCTTCTTTCCCAAAAAAACGGAGAGAGGAGGCCTATGACCAGCAGTGGGATAGTAACAGGCCGTTACTTACTTTGTTCATTTGTTTCATTCTTGTGTCCTTTAGGTTAAATTAAGTTTTCACCTGTTTTGTTATCAAAAAATAAACATGTATTTACATTCCCATTGCGATATTTTTACTGAATAATTAACAGTTGTAATCAAATTAGTGCCTCAGTGGAAACTAGAGCGGAAGTAACGAGTGACGACCTTACAAGATAGTGAAGACAAGTTTCTATTTATAATATTCTGTTTACATTGAGAATAAGTGACGTTTGTTGCTAACAAGTGTTGCGTGATCTCTACGTTGGAACACGACGTAACTTGTATGCAAAAGAAACTTGTTTTTATTCAACCCTTATTCGTTTATTACGTGGTAAATTTTAAAAAACCCCCAACTAAACCTTCAATGGAAAAAACGGAAATATATAACCCTATCTTTAATATTTAAATGAACGCCGTGTGGTATCCGGCTGAATAGAATAGTACCACCCTCATTTCTTACCGAGGTGACGTAAAAGGCGACTAAGGTAAGTCAACCCGCCGTGTGGTATCCGGCTGAGTAGAATAGACCACCCTCATTTCTTACCGAGGTGTCGTAAAAGGCGACTAAGGTTAGTTGACCCACAGTGTGGTATCCGGTTAAGTAGAATAGACCACCCTCTTTCTTATCTTAGTCGAAAAATACGACTATGATAAGTTGACGTCAGGCAGGCGGCCGGTCGTAAAATACGCAGCCAAATCATGTGGCAACATGTTTATAACATGTTGTGCCGATCCCACTTAGAGTGGGATAAGGGCAGGAAGATGATGATGATGATGATTTAACTCTATCTTGAATATTTAAATGAGTTAATCTTGTACATATTACGCCATGGCTTGATCACCAAGGTACTACTTTTACTTGTATCTTTCAAAAGTAATAATAAAATTATTTTGCTATAATCCGCGATGACGGTGATGGTAATCATCACGCATTATAGCAAAATAATTTTATTATTACTTTTGTATTATGGATCTCCGCAAAGTAACGCCTAATTCTATAAATTACTTGTTTCTTTATTATGAGATACAAATTCTCCTATAATATATATTCTTTTTTAATTTTATAGATATTTTACATATTCAAATTAACATGTTTTTAAAACTGAATATTAAGTTTTATGCTATTTTTATTTTCTATTTATATATTCTAATTTATCTATTATTATCTTATTTAACATATCAGGTTTTAACATATAGGTTATCAGGTGACTATGACTTACTGTTATTAAATGTCTTCCATCTTAAGTTTATATTTGACTGGCCCGTTGGCGTAGTGGGTAGTGACCCTGACTTCAGCTCCGCGGGTCGCGGGTTCGATTCCCGCCGAGGGCCAACATTTTCTATAAATGAATTTGTTGGTCTTTGAGCCTGGGTGTATATTTGTATTTAAGTATGTATTTAAAAATATATAAATATATATTCACCAGTTGTCTGTCTACCATAACACAAGTATTAAGTTACTTACTTTGGGGACGGACGACCGTGTGTGTAAGTGTCCCATATATTTATTTATATTTATTTATTTATATTTTAACAAGTTGTACCCGAGGCGTCGCCCGTGAGGTAATCAGTGTGTTACAAAGATTTTCCCGCTTAAAAACCGACTTTGCAGGAATTCTTGTGTTATGTATTAAACCTACCTAACCCTTTACCTAAACCTTCATCAATAATTGCACAATCTTTTAGTAGAAACCGTACAAAATTCCGTTCTGTAGAGTTTGAGACAGATAATCATATACATACAGACAGCTTTTGGGGACTTCGAGCTATAATAACTATAAAGAAGTTTTTATGCTAAATCCGTAAAAAAAACTTCAATTCAAAATTAAAAAAAAAAAATTCTCATAAATTGGCCCGCTCCAAAAAAAAAAGTTCGCCTACGTACAATCAATTTTAAGAAAGATTTGGAAAATTATGCGAGGGATCTTTGACTAGAAAATTCCTCAGTTCTTATTGACTAGTGAATATCGAGACTTGAATTGATGAAAATTGTAATTGCAAAAAGTCGTTGCTATACTCATTTCATGCAAAACAATTTAGTATATTAGCAATACAGCATTTATTTACTATAACCATATTGAGAAACGTGATTTTATTCGCTCCTTTTTTGGATTGGCGCCAAACCCGTAAAAGGTAATAGAGGCCTACAGTGAAACATCAATTGACAAACAAAAAATTTTCTTGCTGTAGTTAAATTTGTAGTTTTACTTGTAATACATTATCTATATATATAAATAAAGAATGTTTTTCTGTATGTCTCTTATAGACTTCGAAACGGCTGAACCGATTTAAATAAAATTTTCAGATGATCTTTAGTTTAAGTCCCCGTGGTTATCTGCGAGAGAAGTTAAAGGAAATAGGTATTTTTACATTTGTTTAACAGTATATTTTAAGGAATTTAATTTTTTGTACATAAAAATATAAAGAATTATAAAAAAAATTGGTGTTATACTCGTATATAATAGACAAAGTACCGACATAAGCTTACGGCTCCCGCTTTGCGCCTTGCAAGTACCCAAGTCGTTTTTGGGGTTAGGTTTAAGGTTCTATAACAAAATTCCCTAATCATTTTTAACTTTTCTATTACTGCAGTTCAAAAACTATTAAAAGGAGGCTGATACAGAAAGCCTACTATGATGTTGAGGATTACATAGACGATAAGAATGCGTAGACATTGCAATTGTTCGACCCTGTACAAGATAGGAATGACTAAAAGTAACTAGTTGTAAGAATTATTTTGAATAGGAACAGTTTTTCGAACCAGCACTGATGATATTTGGTACAAATTATGCTTATGTACTGGGCTAATGTATAGGATAGAAAAATTCCGTCCGTCCGTCCGCAAATTTGTCCGTTTTATTAGGGAACAGGAGAAAATACATGATTAAAAATATGATAAGGTTGAGCAAATGAAGTCGTGGGTGGAGGAGCTAGTTCATTACATTTCCAACTACGTAGCTAAGTAATTTCGCCGCTCTAACAAGTTTCCAGTCTATTATTTTAACAACTGCGAACCAAGCTCGAGGCACTGCAAGGTCTTTACGTCATCTTCTGAATTCAATTTTGTACTTGATGGCAGAGACCTACATCTATCTATAACTATATTTATTATATAGCAAAGTCCCTAAAAGCTGTCTGTCTGTATGTGATCGATTTTCTCAAAATCTACTGAACCGGTTTTTATACTGTTTTTACTAAAAGATAGTGCATTTTAAAACATGTAGGTAGTAATTAATTTTAGTCGCGTGTATACTAGTATGGTATTACTATATAATGTAGTACTTTATACTCTGGCTTATAACTAAGCATTTATATTGGATTTAGTGAAGTGCATTAAATGGTATGCATCAATAAAAACTGGTTATGAAAAAAAGTCGTAGTGACAGTTTTTAATTAAAATGCAGGCGAAGTTAAACGCTTCCAATGAATGGGGAGCAGTCGGAAATGAAATGTCTCATCAAGGCTTGGTGGGTGCGCGTAGGGTTGCCACTAACAAGAATTAAATAAAAATCGGGTATTTTAATTTTTTATGTAACGATACTTTAAATCAAACGTATTTCTGAATGTGTATTTTTATTTTAATTATTGAAAATAATCAATACTACTAATCACAATTATTGAACAAAATAATCGACATTATAAATACTATTAAATATTTTCTAAACTATTTAATTACATGTAGTCTTAATTATAGATTATGCATGACGCGCATGTAATGCATTGGAGTATTATTGTAATATTACCAGATAATTGTGATACAGACCTAAAAAAATTAAATAAATTACACAGTTCCCATAAAGTAATAAAAAACAATTAACTATCGACGAAAAAGGGAGAAAGAATCGTTGACTTCGATACCTCCTTCTGGCGTCGTAATCCTCAATGCTGAGGGTCGTGACCTTTATGTACCACTTTACTTAGGACTATTTTTGGCCATTAGGTCCTGTCCTCTGCGGCGTGGATGGCGTCACTGATGCTGGAGTCGAGTGTTGAGCGTATTTGGTCGGTCCAACGCATGGGGCTCCGTCCTCTTGGCCTCTTCCCTTCCACCTTGCCCGTGACGAGCAACTTTTCAAGGTTGTCGCCACTCTTTCTCGCAACGTGCCCAAAGAACTCCAAAATCCTGCGGAGACATATGGTGGAAAGTCTGGTCTTGATTCGGAGTTCCTTAATTATCGATGCGTTGGTCCGATGTTCCGTCCAAGGAATGCTCAACATCCTTCTCCAGCACCACATTTCAAACGCAATATATGACTTCGATATTCAAATATGAAATAGTTACTAAGTTGATACGGACGTAAAAGGTTGTTCTGTTACATAGGTATATATCAATTTCAGTTTGGTTAGATGATTTCATCCCTCCTTGTCCGTAATAACAATGTTGCACTCTCATCTTTTCTATAAGGGCTCAACTCAGACTTCCCCTTATATTCTTTATAACTCTCTTTTATTCACTTTGAATTTCATCCAGTCTTCTCTGACGCCACATTTAACTTTGTAAACTTTGTGACTGGCTCGTTGGAGCGGTGGGTAGTGACCCTGCCTTCGGCTCCACGGTTCGCGGGTTCGATTCCCGCCGAGGACCAACATTTTCTTTAAAATGAATTTGTCGGTCTTTGAGCCTGGGTGTATATTTGTATTAAGGTATGTATTTAAAAAATAAAAAAAATAAAAATATATAAGTATATATTCACCAGTTGTCTGTCTACCATAACACAAGTATTAAGTTACTTACTTTGGGGACGGATGACCGTGTGTGTAAGTATTCCATATATATAAAAAAAAATGATTAAATTGATTTCGTTATAGTGGCAACCTTATTACAGGAATAGTACAACAATGGTCGCCGCAATTTTTTTTTCTGGAAAACTCTGTGTTATATACTTGTAATGAACGCTTTTTAAGATATAGCGTAAATTATACGACGATATGATATATACTTTTATTTAAAAAAGGAAGCTGTGATAGCCCAGCGGTGACTTTTACGAGGTGTCACGGGTTCAAACACCAGGCAGGCACCAATGAGTTTTTTGGTTTTCTGTTTCTTGCTGGCTCTTCTCAGTAGGAACAGGTAACCGAACCAGCAGTTGATTAGGTCGTAAAAGGCGACTAAGGTCAGTCCACCCACCGCGTGGTAGTCGGCTGAATAGAATAGACAACCCTCATCGTAAAAGTAAAAGGCGTAAAAGGCGACTAAGGTAAGCCGACTCGCCGTGTGGTATCCGGTTGAGTTGACTAGACCACCCTCTAAGATGTATGATAAGTATGATAAGTTGACAAGAGTATGATAAGTTGACGTCAGGCAGGCGGGCAGTCGTAAAATACGCAGCCAAATCATGTGACAATATGTTTGTAACATCTTGTGCCGACCCCACTTAGAGTGGGATAAGGGCAGGAGAATGATGACTAAAATTATGTCATCTAAACTTTAATATAAAATGTGGAAGAGTATCGTTTGTTCATCATGATAAGTAACCCGGTTTCCTTCAAAATCCCAGTTTAAATATTAATATGCCCTAATTTACCCTTTCCTTGTGACGGCAATTTTCCCAGAAAAAACTCCTTTACGTAAGTTTATACAGAACTCGGAATCTTCCTCAAATATAAAATATTATTGCCACCATAAATATAAAATTGCCCAGATAATATTTTTCTACGTTTATAATAGAAATGTTTTCTTTCTGTCAACCATTGGATAGTGAAAATATAAAAGGACACTGTCAGAAAGAAAATATTATTATTCTATTTCTATATGAAATTGCTTTTATCATATTTTTCTATGCAGTAAATAGCTTAATCTAGGTATTCCCATTTTTTATGATATTAAAACAAGCAAATAGAAATTTTCTAGGTATGCCACTTTCCATAGATGTCTTCGCCAAAAAGCGCACATAAGTTTTAAGAGAAAGACTAATTCATGACTGCAAAAAGTCCGCGACAGCGTGTCTCTATCTTTTATAACCATTAGATATGAACTCACAATAACTACTGTTATGTTCCCAATTTGAATTAATGCATTCTTGTTGGCCTCCGACGTGTGGTATCCGTCTAAGTAGCATAGAGCAACATCTTTTATTACCGAGGTGACGTGTAAGGCGACTAAAGACTACAGAATAAAATAAAGGGATTTACGCGGGACAATTCTGTGATACTGATTTCCACCCAATCAAAGCCGCGCTTACGTAAGTAAGATATAATATCTGGGTGACCCGATCCTTGCTTGGTAATTTTTTACGAAATAAAAAAATAAACTTAAAAAAAAAGAAAAAAAGAATCGAGCCCCACCTACCCTAGGTGGGACTCGATCCTAGGTATTTACATTTCTCGCGACCGAATAAGCTACGCTAATTTGACAGTTGATGGCAAAAATTCAATTCAATATTAGTATTTTTAATGCCCCAAAAACAGGGATACATTTTTTTTTTAATTCAAACCTAGCTAGATCGACTTTTCTCCCCCAAAACCCCCACATGCTGAATTTCAGGAAAATCGTTTGAGCCGTTTCAGAGATTCCGGAAATATATACATATATACATACAAGATTAATTCATTTAAATATTAAAGATATTTATAAAGCTGCTATATTAAATTGTCGAATTTTCACTATGCGATCGGATGTTTTCAACACCGGATGATGACGTCCAAAGTTTACTAATGAACCCGTTTAAAAATAATCTATAAAGAAGAATCGTAAATTCCAACTGGCTTACGGATCGCACTGCAACGCGCACTGTATGCTATAAATGTTCCCGACCTCTAGAGTTTGTGATAGGGATGTCCGAATATGTATCGATATATCGTAAAGAATTACAATTATATATATAAATACTTGTTATTATAGAATACTTTATTTTAATACGTGTGTTATCGTGTAGAATAGATCACCTGAGATGTCGTAAACGGCGATTAAGATAAGTTGACACGCCGTGTGGTATCCGGCTGTGTAGAATAGATCAACCTTCTTTTAACCAAGGTGTCATAAAAAGTGACACTAATTGTTTAATATCTCTATGTCAGTCTTTTAGTGGATGTGTCACTAATTAAATCTCTATGGTAGACAACGATCGCTTATCACCAAATAGTTTACCCGTTAGCCTGTAAAAGACCAAGTCCATAATGAACGAATGCTGCGATTCCCTAAAAAGGTCACATGTGAGTTATGCGTATTGACACTCTAATTATTTAATACACACTCTAATTGAGACACTCTAATTATATTATATCTCTATGTCAGTAATTTAGTAGTCTCTCTAGTCAAGTGCCTATGGTAGACGACGATCGCTTATCAGCAACTAGTTTGCCCGTTCGCCTGTAAAAAACCAAGACCATAATGAACGATGGTTGCGGTACTCTAAAAAGCGAGTCACGTGTAAGTTATACGTAGTGACACTAAGGGCCTGTTCCACAAGTTACTGATAAAGTGTCAAATAGTTAACCAACAAATAAACTAAGTAGCAGATAAATGTCTCTAAAGAGAAAAGTCTTCTCTAAAAACTGGTAAATTAAAAAAAAATCGCGATCATTTTAGGTATTTGCTATCCAGCAGATAAAACAAAATAACAGCCATTTGATCTACTTGTTAACTTATTAGGGACTTTAAGTGCTGAATAAGCCTATCAGAAACCTGAGAAACGCAAAATTCCGAGATATGTGTCAGATATGTTCCGAATAGGCTAACTGACAGTTTATTGGTAACTTGTGAAACAGGCATTAATTGTTTAATATCTCTATGTCAGTCATTTAGTAGTGTCACTAGTCAATTCTCTTAGTAGACGACGATCGCTTATCAGCAACTAGATAGCCCGTTTGCCTGTAAAAAACCAAGATCATAATGAACGAAAGCTGCATTTCCGTAAAAAGTGGGTCGCGTGTGAGTTATACGTACTAACACTCTAATTGTTTAATACACACTCTAATTGAGACACTCTAATTGTATGATATCTCTATGTCAGTCATTTAGTCACTAGTCAATTCTCTATGGTAGACTACGATCGCTTATCAGCAACTAGTTTACCCATTTGCCTGTAAAAAGAAAGACCATAATGAACGAAGGCTGCGGTTCCCTCAAAAGCGGGTCACGCGTAAGTTATGCGTACTGACACTCTAATTGTTTAATACACACTCTAATTGAGACACTCTAATTGTAAAATATGTCTATGTCAGTCATTTAATAGTGTCACTAGTCAATTCTCTATGGTAGACGACGATCGCTTATCACCAAATACTTTACCCGTTAGCCTGTAAAAAGTTAAAACCATAATGAACGAAGGTTGCGGTTCCCTAAAAAGCAGGTCACGTGTGAGTTATGCGTACTGACACTCTAATTGGAGCTCTGACAACACAACTTTGCACGTATCTAACTTGTATTTATCTCTTATTTCTACGTGGTTAATATCAAAATCGCTCGTAAAGTTTTAAATCAGCTGAAAACGTAAGTTTGTCGATCGATCGTGTAAATTGTCAAGTTGTAAGCCTGGTAAGCTTATTTGCACATGTCTATGAATTTTTATCTCTTTGCACTAATAAATATTAAAAATCAACTGCGCCCCGCGGTTTAAAAGGTTATGTAGACTAAAAAGCCTTTATGCATTATGGAAAAATGAGTTTATTTTTGATTTTATGAGGTTTTAATTGAAACTTTCAGACTAAGAAGAGCCTTAAAAGTTATGATAAAATTAATTTTCTATAATCCGCGTTTGTTTAGAAAATCTATGGAATGCTAAGTATGGGAGCAGACAATGTTCACATACCTTACACATGCAGGACTACCAACAACACATCATCACACTACACACATATTACTGTGTGATAAAGTTTTATCGCGGATTATAGCACAATAATATCATAGATATTATATATCTCATCATATTATAGATCTCCGCTTCTTTTCTACTCAGCTGGATACAACACAGCGTGGTTAGACAATAAATTATACACAGTAATTGGATAACGTTAACCCTATTTATATAAGCTGTGGTAGCCCAGCGGTAACACCGTGCGACTCTTTCGAGGAAGTCACGGGTTCAAACCCGGGCAGACACCAATGAGTTTTTCTATTAAAACTTATGTGTCTAATTGATAATTGCAATTTATCACACGCTTTTCGGTGAAGGAAAACATCGTGAGGAAACCTGCATATCTCTAGAGAATTCTGGAGATATGTGAAACCTACCAATCCGCATTGGAGCAGCGTGGTAGGTCTTAGCTCCAATCTTTCTCTCCAAAAACGGAGAGAAGAGGCCTATTCCCAGCTGTGGGAGAGTAACAGGCCGCTACTTACTTTTACTTACTTTACTTAACCCTATTTAGTTTGTACGTATCCGTACAAATCTAATGCAAGTATAGAGGGGTGAAGTCAACTAATCAATCATATTAGTTAATAACGCAGCTGGCATGTCAGTTATTAGAAATAAATTCATATTTTATAACTAGCCAACACAAGAGGTGATAATTGTGAACTGAATAAGGCAGATATTGGACCGGTTTTTTGCCGCCGCTTGCGTTATGCTAGATTTTTAATAACTATTAAGCTTGTTGCATGTCGTGTATAATTTTTTCGTTCTGTAACAAGCATCGTAAAGTAATCCAGGGCTATACTAATAATATAAAGAGGAAAAATTTGTATGTATGTTTGTAATGATTTCACACAAAACTAGTGGACCGATTTCAAAAATTCTTTCACCATTGAAAAGCTGCATTTTTACTGAGCAACATAAGATACGAAGTTTTATTACTTATTTGAAAAAGTAATAACTTTTTCAAATAAGTAATAAAACTTTTATGTTAACAAAAATAAATCTACAGTCCGACTTAGACTTAGCACTACCATGAGATCGTTATGTACGCGGCTGAAACCGCGGGATATTACTAGTATATATATATATATATATATATATATATATATATATATATATATATATATATATATATATATATATATGTTTGTATGACAAAGTAAGATTAAAACAAATCTGCAGAAGTAATAAAAATATTATATCCGCGAAACAAGAAAATATATGCAATGCTAAATGTAGAGAGTTCTATTCGTTCTCATGCCTGATACATGCAGAATTTATAAAAACTCATGCACTACCCGCCCCCGATAACAACAATACACAAGCACTGCACAAATTCACCACAACAATCTCAACAATTGTCTCGACTCGTAACCGAAGCATCGTCAGAAGATAGACTCCAAACAAGACAAAATCGCAAAGCGAAGCATTGCCCAAGAAAGCAGAGTTATATAGTACCGAGTTAAACCCCCCACCATTTAGTTTACTTTGTCTTTGAACACGTGTAGCAAACTGGAACTCGTAACGTCTATCTGTTCGTTAATTAGTGGGCCGATGTTATTTTTTATTATTTCCAGCTGCTCTAAGGTATTCAGTTTTAAGCTTTTGAGGCAGATGTGTAAAATTTGGAAAAAATGGTCGTCAGATATTTTATGACCGCATTCTAACAAATAAAATTAAATTCTAACTTTCGAGTATATTATTTTTATAGGCTATATATATTATATTAAATCTGTAGAATAAAATGACATACTAAATATAAGGGTGTAATATAAACACTATGTCAGATGTTCTTTAATTAAAAAATTATGACCTACTTAAGTAGTGGGGTACGCCATTTCATTTTCAAATTAGACAAGCTCTATGTGGCTATAAGACGCTAGTGCCTCGTCAATTTGACTGCGAGATTCACCATTCAACAAAACCATAAATATATAAAGGCAAAAATGTAAGTAACATATAAAAATTTGAATAGCAAGTGGGAGTGCGGTTCGTCCCACGCGATGCGGGCTTTTGCTTTTTGCATACAAATTGGCACTCGATTCATCCGGAGTTGATCTTAAGCATTTAAATGCAACTATACAGTCTTTCTTCAATCCCATGGTGGATTTAAAATTGAATTTAAAGTCTACCAACCTCATTAGTTTAGGAAAACTGGTATTAATCAGGTAGATATATGTAGCTGATGTCATTATAACTTCTGTTCTATGGAATTCCGCAGTGACGCTTCTTTTATAAATTATTTTCATTCGTGAAATTGTCTTCACGCCAAAATACGTAAAGCCTTAAGTATGTTAATGTATAAGTTACTTTATAAAGCTCTTTTATAGCAATATAATACATGACATTCTTAGATAGATTCTTTGAATATGCTGACCTTTCACAAATTCCACAGCGATTAAATTTTATTACATGATATGACCGCGAAGCAAAACATATTAAATCCTAAGGAAAATTTATAAATTTTATAGTAATAGAAATGTTATCAAAACTACTGGATCGATTTTAATCATTTTTTTTGCAGTGAGTGACATGGGCTATATATTTTATACCTATGCGAAGCCGGAGCGGGTCACTAGTTAATACTAAAATAGCAGCAAAGTGTAATTGAAGATGGCAGAGGTTAGGTTAAGAATAATGAAACTCATAAGCTTGAATTAACATAGAACAATGTTTAAAAATGTCCCGAAAATATCCGTTTCTACATTAAATAATTTGCGATTTAACTGTATGGAATAAATAGTCTATTATCATTATTTTTCTGCCCTTATCTCACTCTAAGTAGGGTCGGCACAACATGTTTTAAACATATTGATACATGTTTTGGCTAGTTATTTTAGGACTGGCCTGCCTGACGTCAACTTACATTAGTCACCTATTACGACACCTCGGCAGGAAATGAGGTTGGTCTATTGTACTCGGCCGGATACCACACGGCAGGTCAACTTACTTTAATCGCCTTTTACGACGCCTTGGCAAGGAATGGGGTTGGTCTACTGTGCTAAACCGGATTGTCAAGCCCCACCTTTGCTTGATCACGTAATTTGTGTGACATTTGACTATTTCCATTTTTAACAACTTTAACATCATTCCATAGTCTCCTATTAATCGTGCGGTAACAAAAGTCAAAGATTATTACTAAAATAAATGGATAGTCGCATTAAGGTCGATACACATCGTTATAATACCGGAAAAGTTATAAAAAGACGGCAGCTGTCGCAGACCGCACATGTTTCTTGATGTCATGACAGACGACATACTATTAATAATTGTAATTCGGTAACGGTAAAAATAAACTAAAACAACTACATTTGCAATTTAGTTATTTTAAAAAGTTCTTCCTACCCTTATCCCACTTTAAGTAGAGTCGGCACAACACTTTTTAAGCATGCTGTCACATGATTTGGCTGTGTTTTTACGACCGGCCGCCTGTCTGCCCTCAACTTACCTTAGTCATATTTTACAACACCTCGATAAGAAAGTGGGTGCTCTATTCTAATAAACCGAATACCACACGGTGGATTAACTTATCTTAGTCGCCTTTTACGACACCTCGGTAACAAATGAGGTTAGTCTATTTTACTCAGCCGGATACCACACGGCGGATCGAATTACCTTAGTCGCCTTTTACGATACCTCGGTAAGAAATGAGGTGTCTATTTTACACAGCAGGCTACGACACGGTGAGTCAACTTATGTTAGTCGCCTTTTACGACACCTCGGTAAGAAATAAGGTTAATCTATTCTACTTAGCCGGATACCACGCGGCAGGTTAATTTATCTTTTACGAAACCTTGGTACGAAAGAGGGTGGTCTATTCTACTCAACCGGTTACCACACGGCGTGTTGGTCGCCTTTTATGACACCTCGGTAAGAAATGAGGATGGTCTATTCTAGTCAGCTGGATACACAACGGGTAAAAGATAATTCAAATTCAAACATTTTTATTCTCTTTCATGATTGATATAATAAAGTCAGAGTATCGACATTTCTTATTTAGGAAAGGTTATTTTAGTTATGTACAAACAAGTTTTTGAATGTTTGTAATTGCGCAATCGCTATAGAATAACTAATGAGACGTATTTATGTCAGTTTGTTAGTTTGAAAGCGGTTTTTAGTGGACTTTAGAAAAACGTTTTGTGATTATCGGTGTTGGCATTAGTGGTAAACGTTCTTAATTTATGTTTCAAGTTCATATACATTATGTAACTTTGAACAATGGTGACAACTGACTAACCATCGTATTATTACATAAATATACGGGTCACATCTTGTTAAAATCGAGTTACCTTTGTATAAGGTTCGACGTTTCGGCAGAGCTGCATCCACGGTGATCACGAATTGACTGGAGCCCGCGGCGTCTTCTTTTCCGAGTACTAAAGTCATTTTGTTTATCTACCCTCATTTGAACCGCACAATCCACGTAAAGTCTGTTGCACACCTGATATTATCTGCACGCGATATAGCTTGCAACGATTTCTTTGCGAGTTATATTTATTAATTAATATTTAAATATAACTTTCGAAAGAATTCGATTTTAATGCCATGCCTTATGGTATCCAGCTGAGTAGAATAGACCACCCTCTTTCTTACTGAGGTGTCGTAATAGGCGACTAAGATAAGTTGACATCAGGCAAGCGGGCGGTTTACAACATGTTGTACCAACTTCACTTGGAGTAAGATAAGGGCAGGTGAATGATGAGTGTATGAAGCGCCTTCTTATATCTTCATTGTAAAAATTCTGATGGCTTTATTAATTTTATTTATTTGGGACCGAAACTCACAGATACGCTTCTTCTTCCTTAAACCTATTATTTAAGTTTCTAAAGTAAACAATTCAACTTATTTAATATTAAAATTAATTTTACATAGGGGGTAAAACCGTCAAATGGCATCCGTCTGGGCATACCAGACGGATGCCATTTAAGGTTGGAAAGTCTGCTCTAGCGGAGTTAAATATTTTTGCCGATAATTGTTTTGCCGCCTAAAGTTTAAAGTATTAATTCCTTTCTAAGCTTTTATAATACTAGTGGTACATAAGCTAGATAAGGCAAGACAAGTAAGTACCCATAATTAAGTGTGCTGTGCCTTAATTTTTTTTGAAGCAATTTTGGTCACAAAATACTAGTAAACTAATTAACGCAAAGCTAAAATATTTAGGAGTGGGTTCTCGTCACGTCACGTCAGTAGTGTGGATGTACTGGTTTTTTAAATAATTTTATTTGACAAGTCAAAAGGAGAATGAAGATATAAAAAGACCTTTTACCGTTTCCATTTTCTCACTTTATTTTAGCTATATTGTAATATACGGTATTAAAATATTACGCCTCACTCAGTGCGTTACTCCTACGCGTTATATAGTTATATAGGTGGAAGCTAAAAGTAAACGCGCCATTAGGCAAGGCTTTGACGGCGCATCCAGGCGCTAGATCAAAGTGTAGTTAAACGAAAACTCCTAGTTTGCTATGCTTCTACGTCTGAAATTAACTGCTACAGAATTTTATACTCTATTTGGAACTCATATAAGATTTTATTTCGCTCGTATGGTTCTAGATGCGACATTCTTTAAGCTTTATCGATTTATGTTCATTTTTATAAGAGCCGGTGTTCAGATGTCTTTTATAGACAGAACATATTAATAACGTAGCAATAGAAACGTGTGATATACGATTTATAGACCGAATTTTTAATCTTATTATTATTCTGTTGATACAAATAAAAATTATGTGATCACACGAATGTTTAATATGAATGTGGATAGATATATGACTAGAAGGAGGTCAAAAAAGAAATGGTTGGATTGTGTGAACAAATAATGTCAATTTCAATTAATTTAATTTTTTATCATATATTGTATTTCATAAAATTTTATGAGTATGCGTGTTACTAAAATATTGACAATGATAATTTCGAAGGTTTTTTTTCGAATATGACTAATGCTGTTAGCCCTAATGGCTTTGACAGCGTCACCAATAAGACGGGCGAGCGTAGAAGCATCGCTGGGAGAAGAAATTTGTGGTAAGAGCCAGTGCATTTTTCGCACCTGCCTTACAGGGGGCGTCGCCTTAAGGGTGTCTCCTGCGAGACCGAACCTTGGCTTAAAGCGTCGCGTTTTTGGAGAACTGTATCTAATCATTGAGGATAAATATTTTTGAGGATAAATAATAGCCTCTTGAGTTTCAGTATTTGATATTTAAGGGTTAATAAGGAAAAAAACCTTATTATAACGTGTCGCATTTGAAATTGCTATGAAATGTACGTACTTAATATAAAATTTAGTGACTTGCTCTAGGACTATATTATATCTAGGACTTTGAAGAGGCGTCATTTAATGGAAGACGTTTATTATTAAAAATGTGGCAAGAGTATTTGGTGAAGTTTTATTAAACTGAAATTATTTTCTTTTACATTGATCCATACTATATATTGATTACCATGATATATCCATGATATTAGTCGCAAAAAATGCAGAATTAAGTATGAACCAGATTAACGGTCACCTATGCCATGACCATATCATATATAGCCATATCAATACTTATAATAACACCGTAGAGATGTTAAATCTGTACATTTGATATTTTTAATAAAAAAATAATTTTTCGTCTCAAAACACGCTTCTAATCATAAATAATACATTCTTATTGGTTTAATATATAAAACCAATAAGAATGTATTGAATTAAAATATATTACAATTAATACAGTAAAACCACTAAATCAGTTGTCATGAGTTTTATTATCAGATATAGAAACATTGATTTAGTAACATTATAATAATATAATAAGTTATTATTGAAATGCATATTCTTGATTTAAAATTTAGTGATATTCTCTGGGACTATATATACTTTGAGCAGGCGTCATTTAATGAAAGATGTTTTATATAAAAAATGTGACAAAAGTATTGCTGAAGATTTATTAAACTGAAATTATTTCCTTGTACACTGTTCCATATTATTATTCGCAGAAAAAAGTCCTTGCCACCAAATGAAAATACGAATCATTTTCAATTCTTTAGAGTATTTCTCGCACAAGTTATGGAAAAGTTAGTAAATTTTACTCATAGCTTCGTTTGGGAAAATCATGTAAATCTAACTTTGATATAACTTTTATATTTTATTGAGTTTGTAAATACAGGTTCCAATTTTTTCAAGGTTTACGAGTTATTGATAATCGAATTTTATGTTATTGCCGAACATTTAACATAAATATAGGTTATTGCTATTGCATTTAAAAAGGCGTAAAATATTCAATAATTGATCATCATCCTCCTGTCCTTATTCCACTCTAAGTGGGGTCGGGTCAACTTGTCAAACATCACATGATTTGGCTTCGTAATTTATGACCGGGCGCTTGCCTGACGTAAACTTACCTAACAAAAGTAATAATAGGTAAAATTATTTTGCTATAATCCGCGATGAAGATTGATTCATCATCGTTGATGATTTATCGCGGATTATAGCAAAATAATTTTATTATTACTTTTGTATTATGGATCTCCGCAAAGTCCTAATTCTATAAATTATTTAAACTTACCTTATTCGTATTTTACGACACTCCGGTGAGAAATAAGTGTGGTCTATACTACATAGCCGGACACCACACGGCGGGTCGACTTACTTAGTCGTCTTTTACCACACCTCGGTAAGAAATGAGTGCGGTCTATTCTACTCAGCCGGATGCCATATGGTAGGTCAATCTTTCAAAAAAGTGCATTTGATATTGGAATCTTTTCATGATTTCCGAGCGATCGCTAGGTTATTCAGTTTTGGTATGGAAAACGTTCTAAAGCAATAGGTGCTATTAATAAACCTGCAAAAAATTACAACATCCTATAAATCTTAGCGTATTTCTTGGCACATTATCTTGTGTAAGATTCTTTCCGACATACTATCTATTCCGATCCTATCCGTTTTGCCTTGAACTGTTCTGAACTGCGTGTAATTGCCAAAAATATTGTATAACTTTCCTATCGATAACATCGATTATCGAAAAATAATAAAATATTGGACGAAAAACGGAAGTTGGAATTATTTCGTCAACCGTGTGGTATCCGGCTGACTAGAATAGAACATCCTCATTTCTTGCCTAGGTGTCATAAAAGGCGACTAAGGCAAGTTGACCCCCCCGTATGGTATCCGGTTGATAAAATAGACCACCCACATTTTTTACCGAAGTGTAGTAAAAGGCGACTAAGATAAGTTGACGTCAGGCAGGCGGTCGGTCATAAAATAACTAGTCAAAACATGGAATAACATGATTAAAACATTTTGAATTGAAACTATCGTGAGTTTTATTCAAAATAAATGTATAGGCTCCGGCTATACTCACGTCTTTACTGAGTTCCCGACGCGATAACGCCGCGTAAAGAGCTCATGAATAAGAGCCCCGTATGGGCTTGAAACTAGTCGGGACTAGAACTATAAAATAACACGTGAGTATAGCCGGAACCTATACTATAATTACCTATGTTTAAAACATGTTGTGCCCATCCCACTTAGAGTGGGATACGGGCAGGAGAATGACCTCAACTATAATTGGAATCCGAGAAAATATTAACCTGCATCGGTTATTAACGCTTATAGGTATGTACATGTAATAAGGAGGGATGAAAATTGGAGCTATGACCTACCAAGCTGCTCCAATGCGGATTAGTTGCTCCAATGCGGTTACAAATGTCTCCAGAATTTATTACAGTTATGCAGGTTTCCTCACGATGTTTTGCCTTCACAGAAAAGCGTGTCGCAGTTATACATTAGACACATAAGTTTTAACAGAAAAAATCATTGGTGTCTGCCCGGGTTTGAACCCGTGACCTCCTCGAAAGAGTCGCACGGTGTTACCGCTGGGCTACCACAGCTTATGAAGTATGACATGCATATATAAGGAATAGCGCCAGAGTTGACGAATGATAAGAGAGAATAGAGAAAAATATTTTGTCTCGACCTCACTTAGAGTGGGATAAAGTCAAGAGAAAAAGAAAGTATACTATGGGAGTCGTTAGAACCACCCGTATTATCTTGTTACATAAATTCTTTCGTAACCAAATTAAATCTGAGACAGAAGTCGCAATTCTTCAAGCGTATTTCGGGAAAGAAAGTCGATACAAAATAAAATTACTTTCCAGTGAATCAGTTTGAACTTATTGGAAAATAAATAACCTTGAGAAGCCATTACATGAATAATAAATTGACTGAAATAAACCTAATAAGATGCTTGTTGGTAATCAGAGGCTTATACAATTAGGTATTACTTTTTTGAACATGAAAAAATAAACTATACTTGTGTAGTTTTGTTGTTCAGTTAATAAAAATGCGAAGGTAGGTCTTATTCAAATCAAAATATCTTTATTCAAATAAGCTCTTACAAGCACTTTTGAATCGTCAAGGATCAATATGATTAATGAAACTACAACTGGAATGTTGCTCTTACCGAGAAGAACCAGAAAGAAACTCGGCGGTCAATCTTTTAAACATGTTCAATTTTACATTATTAAACCGCAGTCTTGTATGAAGGTGAAAGGATTTTCAAATCCAGGCTTTTTTATCATCCAAATAATCTTCATTTTTGTAATATGCTTTACGTATAAGCATATCTCTTATCCTTAATTTAAACCTTTCTGTAGACTGATCTAGTATTGATTGCGGAATTTTATTGTAAAAGCGAATACCGAGACCATCAAATGAGTTGCCTACTCTGCTGAGTCGCGACACAGGTATCACAAGCTTTCTGTAACCTCTCGTATGTCTATGATATACATCGAATTTCGTCGTATATATATGGATATTTTTCCGTTTATTATTTAATGTTATCATTTTTAGTACCTGGTTGACTGAGCCTTGTGGACACTTAAACAAATTGTTTTCAGTCCCCAAAGTAAGTAACTTTATACTTGTGTCAGGTGACCACTGGTTAATATAAACACATATAATTTTAAACAATACTTAAATACATTTATTTATTTATTTATCAAATACTTAACCCACAAGACATTACAGTTACCCAATTCATCTTGTGGGGCTACATTGTACAAAAATCACACAAAGCATGCAATAATATATTATATAAAATAAAATATCCAGAAAATAAACATAAAAACATAATATTAGGCTTACTTATTCTGTAAACTATATGTGATTAATTTAATGAGCTGAAGCGGTGGAGTATGAAACACACCCAAGGCCGAGTTCTCCCTAACCAAATCGTTGAGCAAGCGCAGCGCACGAACAAGCGGAGCATGCTTGCCTAGCTCTGTCCTGCATTGCGGTAACGCGAACAGAGTGCGGCGACGTGCAGCTACATACCCGTCTGGCACGTGCAGATTTATATATGCTAATACTGCAGAATTAGATCTTCTGCCCTGAACGACGCTTAACACGTATAACAGCAATGCTATAGTACATATGTCACAGTATCCAAAGAATAAAGTCACATTGCCTATTCTTATACATGGAGATATTAATTTACTCTTCCGATAGGGTAATATACACCGAGAATCGAAGAACCAGCAAATTGTTAGGAAATGTCGGCACACAGCGGAAATCGAACCCGCGACCCAAGGAGCTAAAGGTAGGGTCACTTCCAATTGCGTCAACGGGCCAGTATATATAAAAATATTCATGTCGTAGTTTACCCGTCGGAATATTAATATTTATCAGTCAATATGTATGCAGCTTTAGCCGCAAGCGGAATTTTGTGAAATATTCTGTATGTAAATTTATTCGCTCCACATATTACAGCAGATCCTGTATGATGATGCGATAATGGAAGCGGTTGCTGAAACAGAGATAAAAGCAATTATACGCGACCTACTTCGGCGACTACAATGTTGTATATATTTTTTTTATTAACGATCAAATTCTCTAGAGAAAAGCATTGATGAAATATTTATAGAAACTTTAGGCGTTACTTTATTACGGTAATAATATTTTAAATATAAAGAATTATAAAACGATAGGTGATGTGTATAATAGACAAAGTAGGAACAGACATAAGCTTGCGGCTCCTGCTTTGCGCCTTGCAAAAGTACGTAAATCGTTTGTGGGTCTGGGTATAAGATTCTATAATAAAATTCCGCAATCAATTTTAGCTATGCCATTATAGCAGTTTAAAAACACTGTCAAAAAGAGGCTGATTCAAAAAGCCTACTATATTGTTGAGGATTACTTAGAAGATAAGAATATGTGGATATAGCTCGCTTAGACCCTGTACAAGACAGTAATGACTAATTGTCACTAGTAATAAGAATTATATTTTTAAAAGAGCAAGCGCCTAGTTTCTTGCTGGCTCTTCTCGGTAGGAACAGCTTTCCGAACCAGCAGTAGAGTTGACGATTCAAAAGCACTTGTTTACAAGTTTATTTTAAATTTGAGTTACTTTTACATGATTGAAATGCAACTCAATAATGATAATGGCTGGTAATAAAACAGGCACAATCAGAACTTTGAAAGATAACATCCCAGAAACCAGGAAAGCATAGATCAGACGAACAACAGCGAAATGTTTAAAGTTATGATTAATGATTGTTGTTGTGAATTTTAATAAAAGGATAAGCGACGTCTTCATTATTCTATCAGAAATAGGGTCAGCGACCCTTATAAAGCCTTTATTTTTTGTTTACCGTTCATTTAAATTTATAAGATTAAAGATAATTTTCTTTATAATGTATTATTATTTTTAGTACTATAGGTATAATAGTAAGTAATGAAAGATGTTTGTGATTCGATTTTACTATTTTAATATTAAATTTAAATAAAAAAACAATGGATTAAATTGTAATATTAGACAGACAAAGCAACGGATGAAAAAGCTACCCATAAAGTCGACAACGTAAAGTTATAAAATGTACAATCCCGACTTAAATCATTGTTATATAAAATTTATTGCAAGGATTTTAAAATATAAATGTTCCAGTATTTTCTCGTGAGCTTTGAGATGATATAAATGCCAAGATTCTCTTCACCCCCCCCTACCCCGGGGTGGTTGCGGAGGAATTCCTTTATAAGAATATTTCTACTTTCAAGGAAACTTAATGTATATTCCGCTTGGAGAGGTAAATATTTAACTTTGCAACCCACATTTCGTCATTTATATTCATCATCATTTTCTAACTTTGCATCATTTTCAATAATCTAGTTTTTTTTATTTACAGCAAAAATGTACAAGTTATATCTATCTTAAACTTAAACGCTAGGACTATACAAATCATGCCCACCATGGTACCAAGATTGCTGATTCTTTGTGCGAAAAAGGAGCCAGCCGTCTTGTCACCTGAAGAAGCAATTAACCGATGTGTTAAAACGGATAAAAATTTTTTTGTACTTTGACTCCATAGCCCTAGGGTTTCAACTGCAAACGGCACAAATATATAACTCACGATGAGAGATGCATACTTCCGCCGTTTGCCGGATTCGGCAATTTTCACCGCAGCTCCAGTTCTTAACGCTGTTTCCTTGATATGGGACGAGGCCAATGTATCAACGCATGTTGCATCCCACATTCTAGTATATAGTATAGAAGAATACTAGAATAGTATAATAGCATAGCAGAATACTGTACTATAAGAAGTAAATCATCTAATATTATAGTAACTAATCCCATCTTCCAACTTCGTAGTTAAAAAGTTAATTATTCTGGATTTTGTTAGTAAACCCTTTTATAACTTTTTGCATTGACCCTTAAATATTTAAGCTTCTTTCGTTGAAAGGGTTACTTGGATTAAGTGCTAAGATTACAGTTTGATGGATTTAAGAGCATCACAGTATTAGAAACAATTCGTTTAGTATTTCTATTATTTTTAGAGCTTTCGTTTTACTATATGTAAACTATTATTTTCTAAATAGAACCCTTTGTCTTTTCTCTAAAATAGAGAATAACTTACGCAAGACTCAACTAAATGAGTTACGTCTCTATTAAATACTTCCCGCCGTGTGGTATCCGGCTGAGTAGAATAGACCACCCTCATTTCTTATCGAGGTGTCAAAGAGACTAAGGTAAGTCGACCCGAATGTGGTATCTGGTTGAGTAGAAAAGACCACCCTCCTTCTTACAGAGGTATCGTGAAAGGCGACTAAGGCAAGTTGACGTGCTGTGTGGTATCCGGCGAAGTAGAATAGACCACCCTATTTCCTACCGAGGTGTCGTAAAAATCGACTAAGGTAAGTCGACCCGAATGTGGTATCCGGTTGAGTAGAATAGACCAACCTTTTTCTTACCGAGATGTCGTAAAAGACGACTAAGGTAAGTTGAACCGCCGTGTGTTGTCCGGCTGAGTAGAATATACCATCCTCATCTCTTACCGAGGTGTCGTAAAAGGCGATTAATGGAAGTCGACCCGAATGTGGTATCCGGTTGAGTAGATTAGACCACCCTCTTTCTTACCAAGGTATCATGAACACCGATTAAGGTAAGTCGATCTAAATGTGCTATCCGGTTGAGTAGAATAGACCACACCCTCTTTGTTACCGAGGTATCGTAAAAGGCGACTAATGGTAGTCGACCCGAATGTGGTTTCCGGTTGAGTAGAATAGACCACCCTCTTTCACACCGAGGTGTCGTAAAATACGACTAAGTTAAGTTGACGTCAGCCGTAACACGTCGTAAAATACGTAGCCAAATAATGTAACAACATGTTTATAAAACGTTGTGCCGACCCCACTTAGAGTGGGATAAGGGCAGGATAAGGATGATAATGATTCTTAAATAGATTTAATACGTACCCTTAAGGCAAGATATAAAGTAATAAAGTGCAAACTTGATAGCTTGATTACAGACTTTATGAGGTCATTGCTCTGTCTGTAACGTCTAAACTTTGGATATTAGTTTGAATGGATTTATTACAGTTATGTTATAAACGGTGAAATCACGTGGATATTACTAAGGTTACAAGTTCAATTTCCAACAAGTTTTATCTTTAAATTTAAAATATTCTTTATTCAAATAAACTTTTAAATCCTTAATTCTTCCTTAATCCTTAATACCAAAAATTAGTCTTACCAAGAAGAATAAACAAGAAAGTCGGCGGTTGTTAATTGTAGGAATCTTTTAAATAGTTACACTTAATCAAATAATTAAGTTAAATAGTTATTTTAAATTGCTATAATAATAGCAATGTTAAAATTGATTGTTGATCATGTAGCAAAATTGACAATATTTTACGTTTTTTTTTGGCGCAAACTAGGAGCCGCAAAGTTTATGTCGGTTTCTCATCTATACTTCTTTACTAATATATAAAGCTGAAGAGTTTGATTGTTTGAACGCGCTAATCTCAGGAACTACTGGACTGATTTTAAAAATTATTTTAGTGTAACATAGTCCATTTATCGATGAAGGCTATAGGCTATTTAATATCACGCTAAGATGAATAGGAGAGGAGCAGCAATAAAAAATAATACGAAAACGGTAAAATTTAAAGCTTTCCTTGCGTGCCCTTGCGTACGTGAGAAAACGGTAATAGTTATCCAAAAATCATGTATTACAAAATTGTTCCCTTCTGCATATATTTTTATTCATTATATATTTTTCTGCATAACTTTTGGAGTATTAAATAAATAAAATATTTGTGTATGTTATTCGAACAAAATGTAAATGTAACCTACATATTTTTAGACAAGTAAAGGTCTTGGCTTGCGGCGATTTCCCAAGCTTTGCTCTTGAGAATTTTTTCCCGGAGACATCAAGAGAATATTAAAATAACACTCGTTAAGTCGCGACATGTTCATCATGTGAAATAACGACGGGAGCACTGTATTGCCAGAATAAAGGAATTCTAAATCAGACCAACTTGGTGCTTTTTGGGAGGAATAAATAGATTTAACTCTACAGTGTTTATTTGTGAATGTTGTAGGTTTTAGACTGCTGGACAGTATTAACAAACTTACTGTTTTACAGTAGATCTGCTGTTATCACATTGAGGCTCTTTTGTTCCTTATTTTTTACTGTTTTTCAACATATTCTGTGCCACTTATGCAAATGTTTCGGATAACCAATGTATTTCAGTGTAAGAATGACAGCTACAGGCCAAAGCGGCAAAGCTCTATTAAAACATTTACTGTAGTAAGAAATATACGTCCAAATCTGATCAGAAGTATCGTTTGAAGCCCCATAAATATATCTTCTTTGTCAACCGGTCCACTGCTGGACGTAGTTCTCTTCATGAGATCTCCATTTACCATACCTTTTTGAGATCGTCAGTCCATCTCGTGGGGGGTCTACCGACACTGCGTTTTCCGGTGCGTGGTCGCCATTCCAACACCAATATATAATATTGGTGCCAAATATCCCTATTTCTTTCGCGAAGGTACTCACGTTGCTTCTTTTTATAGAAAGCCCATATGGCTGTTTTTTCTTTCTATCTTTTCTATATCGGCCGCTATATCTTATCCTCTAACGTTTCAAACATGATTATATAATTCTTTAGGTAAGTCATGTCAAGTACTAATCTATTATCTAGAACAAACAACACAACGAATGGTTCGTACGTCGTTGATAAATGCCTGTTCATTTGTATTCGACGCGTATTCGAAGGGTGGTTGGGAGGCACCCTCGGTGATGTAATCAGAAGATCAAGGCGTAGTGTACTCTTTTACCTAACCTGGCGTTGGTAAATAAATATATGGGAGAATAAAACACACGTCCGTCTCCAAAGTAACTTAATACATTTACCTAACCTGGCTTTGGTAAATAAATATATGGGAGAATTAAACACACGTCCGTCTCCAAAGACACTTAATACTTTTACCTAACCTGGCTATGGTAAATAAATATATGGGAGAATTAAACATACGTCCGTCTCCAAAGTAACTTAATACTTTTACCTAACCTGGCTATGGTAAATAAATATATGGGAGAATTAAACATACGTCCGTCTCCAAAGTAACTTAATACTTTTACCTAACCTGGCTATGGTAAATAAATATATGGGAGAATTAAACATACGTCCGTCTCCAAAGTAACTTAATACTTTTACCTAACCTGGCTATGGTAAATAAATATATGGGAGAATTAAACATACGTCCGTCTCCAAAGTAACTTAATACTTTTACCTAACCTGGCTATGGTAAATAAATATATGGGAGAATTAAAAAGACGTCCGTCTCCCTTAATACTTTTACCTAACCGTGTAGTGTCCGGCTGAGTAGAAAAGACCAACCTCGATCTTTACCGAGGTATCGTAAAAGGCAATTAAGGCAAGTACCGTGTAGTGTCCGGCTGAGTAGAATACACCATCCTCATTTCTCACCGAGGTGTCGTAAAAGGCAACTAAGGTAAGTCGACTCACCTTGACGTATTCGGTTGAATAGAATAAACGACCCCAAATTTTTACCGAGGTGTCGTAAAATAAGACTAAGGTAAGGTCGTAAAATACATAGCCCAATCATGTGACAACATGTTTATAATATGTGCCAACCCCACTTAGAGTGCAATAAGCGCAGGAAAATGATGATTAAGACCGTAATATAGCCCATTCTATTTCATTTGAATTAATGTCATTACAAAGCATTGTACGTAAAACGCACCTTTATCGATTAGTCGCTAAACGATTCCAGAACGTCCTTCTATCGATCCCGGCCCTCACCTTGGCCATCCGTTGAAATAAAAGACCGGCCATAATTAGCCTGCGCTAGGGCCACCAAGCGTTAGCCTGACCTACCAATTTCTTATAGCAGTTTATTTATGACTGGCCCGTTGGCACTGACCTTAAGCTCTGCGTGTGGTAGGCTCGCTTCCCGTCGAAAGCCAACACTATCTTAATACAATTTGTTGGTTCTTCGAGTCTGGATGTGTTAATGTCTGTACTTGGTTGACTGAGCTTTGATCGGGAATTTTTTAGAAAATAAAAAAGGAAATTAAAAAAAAAAGAAAAAAATAATAGGGTAGGTGGTGCTCGATCTTAGGTATTTTCAATTCTTGCGAACGCCCGTTCCCCGAATAAACTACGCTGACTTGACAGATTACGGCGTTATAGTGTTTTATATATTAAATGTAAATTTTATGTTATTTTATTAATGCCCATAAACAATTTATTTATTTTTAATAAAACCTAGCTAGATCGATTTGGTCCAGCCAAAACTTCTTGCGTGTTGAATTTCAGGAAAATCGTTGGAGCAGTTTCCGAGATTCCGAAAAAAAAATATAAACATATATTCACCCAAAAGACAATTGTTAAGTTACGTACTTTGGGGACGGGAATTTAATAGTTAATCATAGTGTCATTGTCTTACATTCTTTTATTTAATACTCAGGTTTCAATTTCATTTTATTATATCCATGTATCGTATGACGTATATATACCATGACGTGTTATTTGTCTTTTCGTGTATATTCAGCCTTCCACAATGTCCTAATAATAATTTTTGACACTTTAGAATTTCTTAAGTACTTATTGTAAATTATTTTAATTTTTTCTGGTAAAAGTTCCGAGCCAACTTGATAATAATGTAAAAAATAATATAATAAAATAATGAAAATTGAAAATTCATAATAATATATTCGCTCTCATTGAATTCATTCAACTTGGTTTTAACTATTCGTGGCTTTTCATATTTATTTGATCTATACCTAAATTTAAAAATAGTTTTATTAAATATTACCATGGCAAATATTGTTAGGACTATCAATACATCAAAATAATTAATAATAATTTCGAACATAGTGTGCCTTATTATTTACAAGATTTTCTCTTTTGCTCCTGATTGCTTGATAGTCTTATTAAGACTTTACATAGTTAGAATGATAATAATGAATTTGATAAATAGGACAAAATTTATGGAAAACTAACCTCCAAATTTTATTCTGGAAATCGCGTCTTCGGGTAGAAATTGTGAAACAAATTTATCCGTTCTTATTTTTGAATGGAAATTTGGAAAATCCGCACATTGTAGAATTGCGGTCACCCTACATGGGCTATTAGAGCTAGACTAAACTACTAATCTTGTAAAAACGTTGCGCTACTGGGAAAAGATGGTTGGAATTTTCCAGTCATATTTTTTTACGAAATGTCAATTGGCTTTTAGGCCTAAAGACGGTTATTTGATTAGACGGGACAGGGCGTCTGTAGAACCATCGTTAGTAGTGCGAACATTGAAGCATTGAATTAGTTAAAAGATACTATAGAATTATTTTGCTATAATCGTATCAAAAAAACGCCGCCACCACCAACACTCCACACAAGCACTACACACAATCACTACCACAATCCCCACAAGCTAACACAGCTTAAAAAAAAAAATATACTAGAAAAGAACAATATCCTCCGTATGGTATCCGAGCGAGTAGAATAGACCTTTTTCTTACCGAGGTGACGTAAAAGGCGACTAAGGTAATTCGACGACTATACTTTTCTAAACAATCGATATCACTTTCATAAAAGTGATATTACACTTTCTAGCACTTTAAAGAGTTTTATTTCAACTCCTGGGATTTCAAATATTCCCTTTCTATTCTTGCGGGGCGTTCTCGATAAATGCATAAAAACTTATCGGATTCATCCTTTGAAAGCTTTGAATTCGTTACAATAGTCCAAAGTAGAATTGCAAATCAGTTAAAGCTTAACGTCTCTTTATTTTAAACTCGCTTTTGCAGGCGGATTCGTTGATGTTTTTCTGTTCAATATACTGTAATAAACTGGCCCGTTGGCGCAGTGGGTAGTGACCCTACTTTCAGTTCCACGAGTCGCGGGTGCGATTCCCGCTGGGGGCCAACATTTTCTATAAATGAATTTGTTGGTCTTCGAGCCTGGGTGTATATTTGTATTTAAGTATGTATTTAAAAATATATAAGTATATATTCACCAGTTGTCTGTCTACTATAACACAAGTACTTTTGGGGATGGAAAACCGTGTGTGTAAGTGTCCCATATATTTATTTATTTATTTAAACTCTTGAATTCGAACTTAGTTGGAAGAGATAGAGAATAGAGTATGGAATCCAGCCTCAAATGTACCCATTGAAAATAAGGAATAAACCGCCCACTGGTATCCGGCTGAGTAGAATAGACTACCCTCATTTCTTACAGAGACGTCATAAAAGGCGACTAAGGTAAGTTGAACCTCCGTGTGGTACTCGGCTGAGTAGAATGAATACCCTCATTTCTTACCGAGGTGACGTAGAAGGCGACAAAGCTAATTGACCTGTTGTGTGCTATCCGGCCGAGTAGAATAGACTAGCCTCATTTCTTACCCAGGTGTCGTAAAAGGTGACAGACGTAAGTTGACCCGCTGTGTGGTAGCCGGCTGAGTAGAATAGACCACTTTAATTTCTTACCGAGATGTCGTAAAAGGCGACATAGCTTAGTTGACCCGCTATTTAGTATCGGACTGACTAGAATAGACCATACTAATTTCTTACCGAGGTGTCGTAAAATGCGACTAAGGTAAGTTTACCTGCCGTGTGGTATCTTCCTACTTCTGTTATATACATCGCCATTTAGACTTATATTACAGCGGGAGTCTAAAAGGAGACTTTTTCCTTACTATTTTCCTGCTGTAATGACAAAGCTAAAATTGATTGATATAACTATCAAAGTCGACGTAACCCTTTATGGGTTTCGAAGTTGAAACGTTATTATATTTTCCATTTGATGTGATTGAGTGCTATTGAAAGAATATCGTTTCTTATTTTATTCGTGACTTATATTTGGAGGTCGACCTATTGACCTCAATTTGTCATTGTGTTGATCTGTTACCAAGAATAAGTAATGTGCCAGATGAGGCGTGAATTTTGTGGGAACATCATGATAGTGAAATTACTATCACTCTCTATAAAAAATACTTTTGTATTCGCCATTTCGTTTCCATCAACTTAAGTGTCCTTAATTATATAGTAGGTCCTTACATATGACATTGGCGTTTTCTATGGCAGGAACATAAAGTCGTTTTATTTTTAATGAAATATATTTAATTAATCAAAGTATGTACCATTGCTATGTGCACTTTTGCCATCTCATAGGTAGTTCATTGATCCCCTTACTAAAAAAACCATTCGGGCGGGAATCAATAAAATCTTTAAAGGCGGTTTGGACTGCCCCATCAGAGTTGAATTTTTTTCCTTGCAAGTAGTTATCCAAATTGCGAAAAAAATGGTAATCTGTTGGAGCAAGGTCCGGAGAGTACGGTGGATGTATAAGACATTCTAATTTAAGCTCCTCTGATTTGGAAGCCGTCTGTTGTGCAGTGTGTGGTCTAGCGTTGTCCTGAAGCAGCAGTGGCCTAGAGCGATTGACCAGCCTCGGTTGTTTAGCAACTAGCTTTCCATCATGGTTTGCAGTTGCTGACAATAGATATCTGACGTAATCGTCTGGCCAGATTTACGAAAGCTGTAGTGAACGACACCGGCACTAGTCCACCAAACACTTACAAGCAACTTTTTTTTAGTCAATTTTCGCTTAGGCAGGATTTGGCTGGTTCGCCAGGGTTCAGCCATTGCGATGAGCGCTTCCGATTATCGTAGAGGATCCACTTTTCATCACAGGTAATGATTCGATTTAAAATTCCTTCATTATTGTGCCGGTTGAGTAACGTAACGCAGCAGTCGACGCGCGTTTGTCGGTTTGCTTCACTCAATTCATGAGGTTGCCACCTTTCAAGCTTTTTCACCTTCCCAATTTGCTTCAAGTGGATTAGAATTGTTTTATCACTAACAACGGAGCCTGCAGCTAACTCGGACGTGGTTTGCGATGGATTCGCTTCCACAATAGCCTTCAATTCTTCATTATCAACTTTGGACTCCGGCCGTCCACGAGGCTTGTTCTGCAGGTCGAAATTTCCAGAACGAATACGTTGGAACCAAAAACGCACTGTGTTTTCTTTTGCGACACCGTCACCATACACATCATTAATTCTTCGAGCCGTTTCTGCAGCACTGGTGCCACGGTGGAACTCATACTCGTAAATAACGCGATATTTCATGTTTTCCATTTTGTAAACAGAGTGACACAAAGCAAAAAAACAAAAGAAGAAAAAACAAATGCATTAGGGGGTTTGAAACACAAATGCATGAGTAAATAGCTGTATAAATTTAAATTTGGAATTCCTAACCATAAAGGTAATATTTGAGATCAAAGTGGCCAGTACGACAAAACGCCAATTTCATATGTAAGGACCTAATACGATGTTACGATCATTCAGTTTTGTTCACTTCTACATAATTTTCTTCAATATCATCTCAGCGACTTAGCTGTTATCGAACTTTATATATATATATATATATATATATATATATATATATATATATATATATATATATATATATATATATATAGTAGCCTGGCCTGTTATTATCCCACTGCTGGGAACAGGCCTCTTCTCCCCGTTATAAGAGAGAAGGATTGGAGCTAAGACCTACCACGCTGCTCCAATGCGGATTGGTAGGTTACACATATCTCCAGAATTCTCTAGAGATATGCAGGTTTCCTCACAATGTTTTCCTTCACCGAAAAGCGTGTGATAAATTGCAATTATCAATTAGACACATAAGTTTTAATAGAAAAACTCATTGGTGTCTGCCCGGGTTTAAACCCATGATCGTCTCTAGAGATTCACACGGTCGTACCGCTAGGCCATCACAGCTTTATCGAACTTTACAATTAAATAATTTAATTTCTTCTTTTACATTAGTGTACCTGTCGAACTGAGATTTGCTCGGTAATTCTTATACAAGAAGAAAAAATTAAACTTGAAAAAAAAATCATAATTGGCAGGTGAGGCTCGATCCTAGGTATTTTAACTTCTCTAGACCAACTGTTCCCCAAATTAGCTACCATGACTTTAAAATTGACAGCAATAATAGTCTATTGTATTCAATGTAAATTTTATCATTTTTGTAGTGCCTGACAACAAGGATAAAACAATATTTTTTTGTACATTTCTACATTGAATTTTATGAAAATCATTAGAGCCGTTTCAGAAATTTTGAAAATATACGTGTAATTTATCTTTAAAATTTAAATGAGTTAATCTTGTATATATATATATATATATATATATATATATATATATATATATATATATATATATATATATATATATATATATATATATATATGTAGACTCAACAGTATCTTGGACATTATTCTTAGACATTAGTGGGCGTAATTAGGGTATCGTGCATATGGAAAAGTATAACGCTTATCTTCAACTTTATATTCTTCTTAACAATTTTCACAACTGCGCCATGACACGGATCTGTCTTCATCTCTCACATGCGCCGTCTGCATTCTGTCACCGCTGCGCCTTCTATTTTCAATGTATTTTCAATATATTTTTAATGATGGAATGATGGTTGCCAGGATGCGACACGGCCATCCTGCGAGACACACGTCCCCGTGTGTTGATCTGTAACAAACAAACAAACCCAGAAATTCCGTTCGGCCTATCCTACAACATCTGGGTCATTGAGGTCTAGATCTTTTTAATAAAAAACAAGGAAAATTATATCTCGTCATAAGTTGATCATTGAATTATGAAACCCAACAAATAAAATGTAAGGGCATGCCAAACCCATAATGCGTACGAAAAGTACTGAGGCAGAGTACCATTGACTGACACTCACCATGACATTACAAAAATAAACAGAAAACCTATCAGAATTTACTTCAAAAACAACCCAGGTAACTTGTTCGTGGTCTACCGCTTCTGTCTCAGCAGAAGGGTCTTCCCTCAGGGATAACGAGTCCACATGACTCACGGCCATCGCTACACAGCTAGACCCGACTATACCACCCAGAGCTATCGCTCCCTGCGTACCCACGGACTACTCAGAGCAGATACCGATTTCTACCGGGCTACAGACGATACCCTGGTGTCATCGACCCCCAGAGCTATCGCTCACTGCGTACCCACGGACCACCCTGAGCAGATGCCGATTTCTACTGGGCTACAGACGATACTCTGGTACAGTCACCGACCCACCGAACCAAGAACCCGTCTGTATAAACATCAACACAAATTACGTTACCACAAATCTTGTCATTGTCAATAGGTACTTGACTCTCAGGTATTTTTGTAAGACAATAAGACACATTATGTTTTTGACTAAAAGAGCTGAATCGGCAAAAGGTTAACAGTTCACTCCCTTCTTATGATTTTAGTTGTAAAACCGTTTACTTTATTTGACAATCATTTGCAAGGTACTATAAACATTCTTGTTAGCCATCCCTATTAATGACAACATTATTATTTATTACCCAACTAAATTTATAAGCTATATAGTCTCTTTTATGAGAGAACATCCAGGCCCAGAAACAAATCAAAGTAATAACACCTACCAAACGATGTGAAAGCTCCTGATGGCGGTTTGACCAGACTTTGGTCTACAGTCTACTCGTCGGTGTACTGGTACCTCAAAGAGCAGGTCCATTGGCCATGCAGCGACTCGCGACGTGACCCAGCCTGCTACACCTGTAGCACACAAATAATTTGTAATCTGCTTGTCATCGTTGTCCAGAGCTTACCACAGTACCACAGACAATAGTCTTTTGGTTCCAAAATCCGTTTGCGACACTCCATTTTTCTGCGCCCTGCTGATCGCAACTTAGATACTTGAATTGGGATCGCGTTGAATCTGCGATTCTCTATAAGTAACTTTCGTTTCAAATAAGAGTATACTTGTAGTTCCTGGTGCAGCTATTGACGCGAAGATATCTCCGTTGTGAATGCAAGCCATTGCAGTCATATATCAATTTTGTACCAAATGCGTAATCACCGTTCATGCTGCTATTTGCACTATATTTAAATTCTTCCAACAATTCATCAAAAACGTAACACGAAAACAGGCATATACAAAATGATTTTTAATTATCCATTGATCTATCATTGCTTAAATTAAAAAGTGCAGCCGCAAAAATTTCCAGAAAATGTATCTTCTTTTGTTTTTCCGTCCAAGTATAAGTCAGCTGTAGTACACCACAATTTTACGTAAAATCATCGCTTATCAGGATTAAACTCCGGCAAATTGATATTATTTGTCTCGCTTGGAATTTTTTTTTTTTCTTTTCTTTTTTGTTGTTTGTGTTGTTTTCTGTCGGAACTCTTGTAGTATCCGCCATTGTGAGTCATCATAGTCTCTTCATACTATCCATCCATTTGCACGATTGAATCCCACGACTGATGTAGACTCAACAGTATCTTGGACATTATTCTTAGACATTAGTGGGCGTAATTAGGGTATCGTGCATATGGAAAAGTATAACGCTTATCTTCAACTTTATATTCTTCTTAACAATTTTCACAACTGCGCCATGACACGGATCTGTCTTCATCTCTCACATGCGCCGTCTGCATTCTGTCACCGCTGCGCCTTCTATTTTCAATGTATTTTCAATATATTTTTAATGATGGAATGATGGTTGCCAGGATGCGACATATATATATATATATATATATATATATATATATATATTTTTTCAGAATCTCGGAAACGACTCCAACGATTTTCCTGAAATTCAGCATGTACTGGGTTTTGAGGGAGAAAAATCGATCTAGATAAGTTTTATTTAAAAAAAAGTCGTTTCTCGGGTTCTAATTTTTTTTTTAATTTACCTTGAATACAATCACAACTTTCCCTGTCAAACGTAAAGTATGGTAGTTCATTTGGGGAACGGGCGGTCTAGAGAGGTGAAAAAATCTAAGATCGCCCTATTATTTTTTCGTTTTTCTTTTAAATTTTTTTTACATCACTTTAAAAATTACCGAGTAAGTTTAATACACTTTTATTAAGTATAATATACGTATAATACTTTTTAAAACAGAATTGTTTTTGCGCTTTCTGGATTCTTCTCAACTCCTTGATCGTTGATACATATCTATAACTATAAAAGAATTATTAGGCTGTCCATTCATTTTGATAGAAGATTTACGTCAGGAAATGGGAATTGCCAGTTAACTTAATGGTTACATATAAAACGTTATTACATTGTTTTCTTCTAGACCCATCAAAAACAAGGACGTACGCATTTTAGTTTCATTTTTCGTTTATTTGTATAGACAGTTTACATATTTGAAATTCGAATTCAAATCAATATATTTTTAATTTAAGTAAACTTGTAAACATGTTCTTTTGAATCATCAACTCCACTGCTGTTTCGGAAAACAATTCCTACCGAGAAGAGCCAGCATGAAACTCAGCGGTTGTTTTTTTAAAAATATATTTGTTTAGTTTAATATTTAGTCATTACTGTCTTGTACAATGTCGAAGCGCTAAGTCGACGTATTCTTATCTTCTATGTAATCCTCAATAGTATAGTAGGCTTTCTGTATTAGCCTTTTATTAAAAGTATTTTTAAATTTGTGTTACGGGGCGAAACGATTGTTGAGATTGTGGTGGTGAATGTGTGCACTGCATGTTTAGTACAGCGGGTAGTGCATGAGTTTTACAAATTCTGCAAGAATCAGGTATTACTTTCTAATACCTGATTCTTGCAAAATTTGTTAAACTCATGCAGTGCTTGTGTATTGTTGTGTTATCAGGTAGTGTATTAGTTTTTATAAATTCTGCATGTATCAGGTATGAGAACGAATAGTACACTTTACATTTAGCATTACATATATTTTCTTTTATCGCGGATTATAGCAACATAATAATTTCCTTACTTTTTGTTCTTGAATGAATAACAAACATCAAAGCATAGAATAACAAACAGCAAAGCACTTAAATAAATGAAAATACAAATAGAATCACCGAAACAAGCTAGTACAAAGTAAATGTCAATAATTCAATAAAAATAACTTGTTGTAATAAAATAATAATTTGAACAGACATTTCGAGATCTAACATTTATGAGTGGATCTATTATACAACGAGATTTATTTTGTTGGACCAATAAAATGAAAATATTGGCTTTTGTGAGGACAACTTATTTATTACAGAGGAAAAGGAGACTGCAAAATTGTGTCCTATTATATGTGCCTAGTACAAAGGCATAAAGGTTTGTTACGATAGTATAAAATAGGTTTGTTTATAAAATGCGACATAAATCGTATTCTTTTAATGATAAAAAATTGTTTATAGGTTGTTATAGTAATAGTATATTAACATTCTCCTGGCCTAATCCCACTGTAAGTGGGGTTGGCACAACATGTTATAATCATGTTGAGATGCTTTGGCTAGGTATTTACGATGCATGCCTGACGTCAACTTACCTTAGTCGCCTTTTACGACACGTCGCTAAGAAATATCAGTGGTCTATTCTTATCAGTCTCATTACGTTCGTCGTTTCAACTCAACTTACATTTCGTCAGTACTATCTTGTACAGGGTCGAAGAGTTGCTATGTCCACGCATTCTTATCATCTAAGTAAACCTCAATAGTATAGTAGGCTTTATGTATTAGCCAAACCCACAAATGACTTACGTATTTTTGTACGTATCGTATATATTATATATATTTTATTTATTTATTGATAAGTTAGTAAATTATTAGTAAGTATAATTCAAATTCATATTTTTTTGATATTTTCGTACCAACATTTTCTATACTATAAATTGTCTCACTTCGTAGGTTGGCTGGCAGAGATTTCTTTCTTAGGGATAAGTTGACCTTTGTACACTTTTTATATTAATAATGTTTTACCAACATTATTTATGGTATATAAATAAATAAAGTTACCTTTAAACGTTACATATAAATGGAGCTTTTCGATTGAAGTCAGCAAAACCTCGGGGGAAATTTTTAAACGTCCCCACGCAATAGCAATAGCGCGTTCAAGAACCGGTGTGTTTATGTTGATTGTTTCACTTTCTTCCAGTTTGAGTTCTTATGATTCTTACCCACGTTAGAGAGACCTCGCCATTCAATCACTAAGCGGTCTGTTATATTTGGAGATAAATATCTAAAATCTTTAAGGGCTTGTACACAAAACTGCGGTGCGACGTCGCATCGCAAAAACCTGCGATCTCGCACGACGCATCGCAAGAACATAGGAACTGATTCGAATCGCGTATATCTGCGAAGTTACGTCACACTTGTTGACCATATATTTAGTTCGCTCTGAGACTGCGCGTGGGCAAGACGTGTACTCTAGATGGAAATAGTTCCCACCGGGATTCATAACAGTAATAAATGGATGAACCCAAAATCTTCTTTGTTTCTTTTTCCTACATCTCCTAAGCAAAAACAAAAGTGCACACTTCTTTTTACGATCCCTGTCACGACCTAGTTTTCAATTTAAAACACGTTTTGTACGGTTGACGGTCGTCGCAAGAATGGTCACACTGGGAGACGCCTTGTCGCACGAAATCGCATCGCAGCAATTTGTGTCGCAAGTTTTGTGTTCAAGCCCTAAATGAACTAATCTATATCCTAATATAATATATACTAATATTTTTATAATCCTTATAATAAATACATATCCTAATATAATATATACTAATGTATAAAGCTGAAGAGTTTGTTTGGTTGATTGTTTGAACGCATTAATCTCAGGAACTACTGAACTGATCTGAAAAGATATTTCGGCGGTACCCATCAGGGGTTTCTTCCTGTTAAAAACTTTAACCATTTTTATAGTTATCAAAAGACTATATTACGGTTCTAATCTTTCCACGCGGGCGGAGCCGGTGGCGATTGCTAGTCTTATATATAATCTGAATTTCGGAAACGACTCTAAAGATTTTCAATTAACTTCAACAAATTAAATTCAACTCAGTATGTAGGAAATTTCGAGAGTGATATATCGATCTTGCTTATCAGGGTTTCATTTAAAAATTATTAAAAAAGTTTTATCCCTATTTTTAGACAATGAAAATCTGCTACAATATTATTAGGAAAAAAGTTTAATTACGCTGTCATTGCAAAGTTGTAGCTCAGTTAATAGCTAACCTATTCTGCCTGAGCTATTCTGAGTTATTTAAAAGTATGCATATACTTCACTACATATTATAAAACAAAGTCCATATTTCCGTATGTACGCATAAAACTTTAAAACTACGCAACCGATTTTGATGCGGTTTTTTTTAATAGATAGAGTGATTCAAAAGGAAGGTTTGTACGTATAATAACATTCAATACGAAGTAGAGAAATACTGTAATTTTTGAGGTTTCTGTAAATAATTACATTTTTTTCCGCTTACATTGCAAACGCAGGCTAAACCCTACGAGATTTATCAAAATGATGTACTAAGTATTTGTACATCTTGAAAAGGTCTACAGAAAAGTCCGCGATGGTATATGTCTATCTCTTATGGATAACCCACAATAGCAGTTTTTTTCATTTACTTTTTACGAAAAATGATGCCTTATGTTCAAAGCAATTTTTATACAATACAGCATTAATCTTTATCCAATTGAGTACCTTAAATAAATTGTTGATTTAATATAGATCAATATTGCCGTTTACAGCATGTAATTTAAGTGAACATTTTCGGAGATATTACTGATTTAAAATCCCGTGAGGAGGCCGCGCTTCGACCTATAAGCACTTCGAATCTTTTAAGAGTTTGTTTAAAGACATTCTGTAATTAATTGTAAAAATTAAATACATAGGTAAAATGTAAAAGTAAATAAGTAAAAATGTACTATATGAGTTTAGATATTCCAAAGATAGCAGGAAATCGTCTTGGTATAGGGAGAGGAAATTGTTTTTCTCCAAATTTAACGCTTGCGGGCCACGGGCAGTAATGAATAAATCAAAACTACTGGATCGATTTTAATCATTTTTTTACACTGAGTGACATGGGATATATATTTTATACCCGTGCGAAGCATGGGCAGGCCGCTAGTATATTATAAATTCGTACGGAAAACTATGGACTTCATATATTACATATATTCAATGTAATATCAAATTTTGATGTTAAAATATAAGGTTTTTTAAGGTAACAAAAATGGTAATGCTCTAATAAAAGTTCACAACCGAAGCGTGTCTAATCTTCATCATCTTCCTGCCCTTATCCCACTTTAAGTGGGGTCGGCACAACATGTTATAAACATGCTGTCACATGATTTGGCTGCGTTTTTACGACCGGCCGCCTGCCTGACGTCAACTTACCTCTGTCGTATTTTACGACACCTCGGTAAGAAAGAGGGTGGTCTATTCTACTAAACCGGATACCACACGGTGGGTCAACTTACCTAAGTCGCCTTTTACGACACCTCGGTAAGACATGAGGGTGGTCTATTCTACTCAGCCGGATACCACACGGCGGGTCGACTTACCTTAGTCGACTTTTACGACACCTCGGTAAGAAAAGAGGGTGGTACTATTCTATTCAGCCGGATACCACACGGCGTAAGCGTGTCTAATCTTATCCTAATTAAAATTCATTGTTATTTCATGGCACACAGTGCTAAACGCCGCTACATTAATTTTAACGATCGCCTTGAATCGCTTACGATAAGTAAACCTCCCAATAACAAGGGATCTCATACTTGGAAAATCTATTAAATGCAAATCCCAACCATTACACAAACACATACACACTACTGAGGGTACACTATGTTTTAATATATGAATTAATGAAAAATGTACAAGTTATATGTATCTTAAATAACTTACACGCTAGGACTATACAAATCATGCCCACGTGGAATGGTCCCAAGAATGCTGGCAGCGTTTCCGTGCTGAAATGAGTAAGCTGATTCATTGTGCGAAAGGAGCCAGCCATCTTGTCTGAAGAGGCAATTAACCGAGGTGTTAAAACGGATAAAAAAATGTACTTGGTCCATTTTGTGCTTGACTCCATGGTCCTAGGGTCTCAACTGCAAACGGCACAAATATATCTCTCGATGAGAGATGCATATTTCCGCCGTTCGCCGGATTCGGCCATTTCCGCCGCAGCTCCAGGTCTTGACGCTGTTTCCCTGATCCATCCATATTCCCAATCCATATGCTTTTTATTTATTTTAAGCTGATAATCCAAAAGGAAACAAAACCTTTGTGTTGCAGATAATAGCGCTGGAAGCCTCTATTAATTCTCATATACCCCTTATATTATTCTATTTTTATGGATTTCTGTAATGAGACAATATAATGATGTTCTCGAGGGGGTGTAAGTTAATGCCACCACGCACATATTAATATGACAAGCTCGTATAAGAATAGGCATGTCATCTAGAGCGGAATATTGAAAAAAGAAAATATATTATTACAATATTGCCAGCACTGAGAGATTTGTATAATTAAAATTAAACCTCTCACGGCTGATAAAAAAACTTCTTTTGAGTTGGTTCTTAGAAGTACCACGCTGCTCTAATACGATAGGTTACACATAAGTTTGGATTTCTCCAGAGATATGGAAAACTCTAAACCCTATAACCTTTGTTATAATATGCTGCTGAAGCCTGAAACATGTTTCAAACTTCATGAAGTATGTTTGTAAGTGTGACCGCTGTGATCATCAGTGACTTTTACGCACTTTATTTATTTCTTTATACATCCTCCTGCCCTTATTCTACTCTAAGTGGGGTCGGCCCATGTTACAAACATGTTGTCACATGATTTGACTACGTATACTACGACCGGCCGTCTGCATGAAGTCAACTTACTTTAGTCGTTTTTTACGACACCTCGGTAAGAAATAGGGTGGTCTTATCTACTCAACCGGATACCACACGGTGGGTCAATTTACCTTAGTCGCCTTTACGACACCTCAGTAACAAATTAGTTTCGTCTATTCTACTAACACGTCTTTGTTGTACACACATATTGTTAGAAAACAGAACATACATAGCACATTTACAAAGGCGGACTTATCCCTAAAAGGGATTTCTTCCATTCCACCTTTAAGTAACAGAAGGAAAAGGACAAGAAGTGAAATACGAACAAAGACGCGGCTAAAAGCTTGTATTACAAATAACAGCAATGATCTAATATCTGTGTAGATGAAATAACGTGATATATTTTTAGCTTTTATGAAGATCCGGTGTAAATAAAACTGCAGTTTGATGGACGTATAAATCAGCGACATTAAACGGTCTCGAAGATTTGTGGTCGTAAAATTTACGTTACTTCGACTACCTTTAACACCGGAGCGATTACAAAATAAATTATATAGCAGAAAAAGCAGAAAAATACAAAATACTCACAAAACTATGGCACTTGTGTATAGTACACCATCTTGCATTATGAACTCTGATTGCAATATTAAAAAAATATTACTAATTGACTTTAGAGTCGTACATTTTTTAAACTGAATTTTTAATCCACAATCATCATTTTTCTGCCTTTATCCCATTTTTAGTGGGGTTGACACAACCTCTTTTAACTTGTAACATGAGGTTAAGTATTTTACGACCCGCCGTCGGCCTGACGTCAACTTACCTTAATCGCCTTTTACGACATCTCAGTAAGAAATAAGTGTACTCTATTCTACTCAGCCGGATACAACCGGTTTTGAAGCCCACAAATGATGCGATAAATATTACGGTTCATAGCCAAATTACGAAAATTTTAAACTATGAAATTATTTTCATAAATTATAAAGCTACGTTATCTTGAACCGCAGTTGTACGTTATATGTCGGCGGGGCTATTAATAATTTTGATTTATTACCTAACAGATCCGTCTGTTTCTGCCAAGATGTCTGCAAAGTTGATGCATTAAAGTCAAATATAATGCGCTAATAAAATATGGGGCCGTTGGTTTCGATATTAATTATATAAATAATAAACGTATATTTAAAATTCATAAAGTTACTGAATGTAAAAATATACATAAAGGCGTATAAATACTTTCTTAAAGAATTTTACTAGGTATACAGATATATACTATGTAGTTACATAGTTATATATAGTTATAACGAAAATGATCTTATCATTAAATGATAAAAAAAAAGAGAATTGTTGATCAGCAATTTTATTAGATATTATTACTAGCTTTGGCCCGCTATTTCGGACTTCAATACTCAATGTTCTTTAACTATTTCTATACCAAAAACATAGCGCCTTCATTTGGTTCAAAATAGAAGATTAAGAGCCTGTTTCACAACTTACCAATAAACTGCCAGTTAGCTTATTTGGAACATACCTGATACATATCTCGGAATTTGCGTTTCTCAGGTTTCTGATAGGCTTATTCAGCACTTAAAGTCCCTAATAAGTTAACGTAGACTATGTGGCTGTTATTTTGTTTATCTGCTGGATAGCAAATACTTATTACAAAATGGCCGCGATTTTATTATTTATATTTTTTTAGCGTCTCTTTTTAGAGACATTTATCTGCTACTTAGTTTATTTATCGGTTAACTATCTGACACTTTGTCAATAACTTGTGAAACAGGCCCTTAATAAAGAGCAAATAATGGCCTCTACTGTAAGCGTCTTTACTGTACTGTCTGCATCTGAAGTATGCATCTTAGTTATTTATAACTATCAAATGTACTTGAGATGAAAGTGTGTTGGGATTTTCAATATACTTATATCAGTCCTGTATATTCTTAATTGACTACAGGTACAACGTGTTTTTTGCATGAATATTCTCATACAAATATGTAAAACAGTATGTCAAAATTTTCAGTTTGTAATGACGCAATGGTTGAGCGAACTTGAGTATTAAAGTGGTCATTAGGTGTAATAGGCGGCCTCATTTATGAGCAGAGTACAAATGTGGAACATAACCATTTTATTGTGAACCGTAAATTGTTATTGTGTTTTAAAAAATCACTTAGATCCTAGCGGTCTTTACGAGGAGACGCGGATCAAGCTTCTCTGGCAACGTGATACGACTCGCCTGTTTTCATAGAATTTCTTTGATATTTGTTTTAATGTTTGCTCATTGTGGTTTTCATTTGTTTATCTGTAGCATACAATTGTAGGGAATTTCAAATCAAGAATATTCCATATTAAAAAGTTTATAAATCCTAAGCTTGGATCTTGGAATCTTAGCCTTTTGGAAAAATATTGAGTAACATAATTTGCATAACTATGTGATGTACTAATCTAAACAAAATACCATTTCCTCATTTCTAAGTTATTTTAATATGAAAATAGAGGAACCAAATAAGCCAGCGGTAATGCTTTTTAAATATATGCCTCCTGCCCTTTTCCCACTTTAAGTGGGGTCCGCATGTTATAAACGTGTTGTCTCATGATTTTACGATTGGCCGATTGTCTGACGTCAAATTACCTTAGTCATATTTTACGACACCTCGGTAAGAAAGAGGGTGGTCTATTATACTCAACCGGATGCCACACGGTGGGTCAACTTACCTCAGTCGCCTTTTACGACACCTCGGTAAGAAATGACGGTGTCTATTCTACTCAATCGTATACCACACAGCACTTGTATCATTTTCAATAGAATAATAAACATTTTCATATTAAAAAATGTTTAGGTCCTGACGTAACATGACATCTTAGGTAAGTTGTCGGTCGTAAAATTCATTGCCAAATCATGTGGGGTCGGCACAACATGTTATGAACACTTAGAGGGATAAGGGCAGGAAGATGGTTTTAGCTTGTGACATATGTTATCACATTATATTTCTAACAAATATTATGTACAGGAGGTTGGAAAGTTCTAGAATAAAAAGACGATTTAAGCCGGACTTTTGTCATTAACTCAACACCGCTGTAAAGTTTCTTCTTTGCGCGATTAAAATGCTAACCAAACTCCAATTTACATTCCTAACGATCTTTTTTAAGCCCCATCGGCTTAATTTGATTTTCTCGAACTTTTTCAATATCAGCTTAGGCACTGTTTCGATAAAATCAAAGGAATTAATTTTATATAAACATTCTAAACGATTTCGTTTGATTTTAAATAAATATATATTACACACACGTTTGTACCCAAAGTAAGTAACTTAATCTTTAATATTTAAATGAGTTAATCTTGTATATATATATATTTTCCGAATCTCGGAAACGGCTCCAATGATTTTCCTGAAATTCAGCATGTAGGAGGTTTTGGGGGAGAAAAATTGATCTAGCTATGTTTCATGTAAAAAAAAATTTGTTTTATCCCTGTTTTTGGATATTAAAAAACACTAACATTTATATTGAATTGAATTTTCGCCATTAACTGTCTAGTCGGCGTAGCTTATTCGGGGAACGGGCAGCCTCGAGAACTGTGAATGCCAAGGATCGATCCCCAAATAAATAATTGCTTTTTTTTATTTTTTTTGTAAAAAATTACCGAGCGAAGCTCGGTCACCCAGATATTACTTGTATTATGAGTGATAGATAACTGGTAAATTTATACATATATAATTTTAAATACATACTCGAAGAACCAACAAATTATTTATATAATTAATATAATAGGATAAGCAATAAATGTGCCAAATTTCATTGCTATTGGTTCAGCGGATACGCTGTGAAAGAATAACAAAACATACATCCATACTCACAAACTTTCGCATTTACAATATTATATACTAGGATATGATTAGTAAGGTTTAGTGCTACAACGTCGTCGGCTTTAACTTTAGTGTTGAAATACCTTCAATGTACTGTGTTGTTCCATGTTCCCAAAAGACATATATTACACTGGAACATTATTCAAATTAAAATTCAAATTCAAAATATTCTTTATTCAAATGATGAATTATTGGAAATATGTATATAAAAAAGCATTTGAGAAACGTAACTTTAACACATGTGTTGCTGTAGTGTGCCTACATTGAGGCCTGTTTCACAAGTTACTGATAAAGTGTCGGATAGTTAACCAACATCTAAACTAAGTAGCAAATAAATGTCTCTAAATAGAGACTATAAAAATTGAAAAATTAAAAAAAATCGCGGCCATTTTATAATAGGTATTCGCTATACAGCAGATAAACAAAATAACAGCCACATGATCTACCTGTTAACTTATTAGGGACTTTAAGTGCTGAATAAGCTTATCAGAAACCTGAGAAACGTAAAATTCCGAGATATGTGTCAGATATGAGCTGTCGTAGCCCAGCGCTAGCACCGTGCGATTCTTTTGAGGAGGTCACGGGTTCAAACCCGGGCAGACACCAATGAGTTTTTCTGTTAAAATTTATGTGACTAATTGACAATTGCAATTTATCACACGCTTTTCGGTGAAGGAAAACATCGTGAGGAAACCTGCATATCTCTAGAGAATTCTGGAGATATGTGTAATCTACCAATTCGCATTGGAGCAGTGTGGTAGGTCTTAGCTGCAATCATTCTCTCCAAAAACGGAGAGAAGAGGCCTATTCTCAGCAGTGGGATAGTAACAGGCCGCTACTTACTATGTTCCGAATAAGCTAACTGACAGGTAACTTGTGAAACAGGCATTGAATATTGACGAATGTCGCAAATAAGCTATCTCCCTAAAATAGAATCTCGTTTTGTGGAAATGTCAAGCATTATGCATAGCGGCACAAATAGTTACTTACCCTTAGAGAAACTGTTTGAGTTTCTAGGTCAGACGGCTCGTTATTGTGGGGAATATACTTATTTTGCTTGGGTAAGTTTTGATATAAAAAGACGAATAATAATATCTCAAGGATTGAGTTTTTTTAAAGAATAAAAATGTAGAAATAAAGATATCGCGAAAAAGGGAGATAATAGGAAAAATAGATACGTGTGTGCTAAGTTGACCTACAGTGTGGTATCCGGTTGAGTAGAGTAGACCATCCTCATTTCTTATCGTGGTCTCGTAAAAGGCCACTAAGGTAAGTTGACATCAGACACCGCCTGCGGCCGGTTGCAAGATACGTAGCCAAATCATGTGACAACATGTTGTGCCCACCCCGCTTAAAGTGGGATAAGGGCAGGAGGATGGTAATAAATTTGTTTAAAACGAAAGTGATGCTTTTTAGTATACCTACATATGAATTTTTTAAGTACAAAAGTTTAAAGAACGGAATTCCTTGCTCCAAAGAAAATTATAAAAAACTACATTTTTGTGTATAACTCGGTAATTATACAATTTCTCACCGTGGGTAAAATTGCGGGGCGTTGCACATATCCACACTAATATTGTTGAAAGTTTGTCAGCTGGATACCGTACGGTTATTAAATTTATTACATTACCTAGTCGTAAAACATACGCCGTGTGGTATCCGGCTGAATAGAATAGTACCACCCTCATTTCTTACCGAGGTATCGTAAAAGGCGACTATGGTAAGTCGACCCGCCGTGTGGTATCCGGCTGAGTAAAATAGACCAACCTCATTTCTTACCGAGGTGTCATAAAAGGCGACTAAGGTAAATCGACCCGCCGTGTGGTATCCGGCTGAGTAGAATAGACCAACCTCATTTCTTACCGAGGAGTCGTAAAATACGACAAAGGTAAGTTGACGCCAGGTAGGCGGCCGGTCGTAAATTACATAGCCAAATCATATGACAACATGTTATAACATTTTGTGCCGACCCCACTTAGAGTAGGATAAGGGCAGGAGGATAATGATGACATTAGTCGTAAAACAATCCAATTCAATCCAAATTCAATTAATTTCAATGAATTCAGAAGCATCAGAAGCGCTGCTATTCTATTAATAAATGGCTTAGCGAATTCTAATAGAGAACGCCACGTGCATCTAATCGATAACTCGCATAGCGAAATGTCTCGCGATTCTATTTAAACATTTGTAACCACAATCAAATATGTACCTTAGCTGCTTAAAGATAGGGTTTAAAATTATTTTTGTGACAGATTTATTGACCCGGATGGCACGAGTAGGGAAATGGGTCACGGGTCGGTTTTGTGCTGGTTCTTTTTAATGATTATAAAACAGGTATGCGTTCAAATTACGGGATGAGAGGCTATAAAAGGAACATGACTCATTATATAGCGTCGTTTAGATTTCGAAACTCTTAAGAAAATCGTGATTTCGAAATAAGTTACGAAAGGTAAGACCTTTCCAGGGTTCGGTTGTTTTGTTATTTTTTTATAATACTTTTTGTTTTGTAAAGAGTATCCATCGAGTTACGTGTTGTTTCTTCGTGGCAGGAAAAAATTGAGAAATTAAACTCTATTAAAAATATCTAAGTATTTTTACTTAAGAAATAAATGATTCTATAACGACATGTAAGTATAATCTACTTCTTTGGTGTAATGATACATTAAACGGTTATTTTACTAATAAAAAAATTTGTACAATTAATACTTATGTACCGAGCTAAATTATTAGCTCGGGGGATTTATATAGATATTGTTTTTACCTTATTATTAAATAAGGCAAAAAATAATCCCTCTTTCCTTTAGAAATAGAAATAAGACAGATGGTAAATAACTTTGGGTATTTAAAATTTAAAATTGACACGAATGTAGTCGCCGTCACGTCTTATAAAAAATTAGCTGACTGACTTGTGGCACAACTAAATAACGCGGCCTTTTCAACTTACCATAAAAGTTTCGATCCTTTGATCGTATCCGGAACGAAGTGATCCGACAGAGAATCAAAGTAGTCGACATATCCCAAAGGATACCTTAAGTTCCCACTTAGGAGTGGGCTGCTCAAATTTGTCGCAGAACCGACAACTGTTGGGGAGTGTTCTGGAGTGGACGCAGTGAAGGACGTCCTTCAGCTAGGTGGAGTAACGGTATCCGCAAAATGGCTGGCATTGGTTGGGAACGAAGAGTTAAAGACCGAGCTCAGGCATGCTATGGAAGAGACCTATGTCCAACGGAGGACAGGAACAGGTTTAGATGATTATGAAAAGTTTCACTTTTCCATAGACAATGTAAGGCGTCATATGTATAAGTCAAAAGTGTGTATATGATTCCTTAACTAAACGATCTTTGTAAAAATCAACCATGTACAAAAAAATTGTACCTTTTACCTTAGTAAAAGATTAATACTTTATACGAGACTCCATGTCATTCGAATTGCTCAAAGAAAACTTTCTATGAACATTTTGATTTGGATGTTAACAATATCCTTCGGTATATCAGCGTTTCTAAATAAAGCCAGCGTTAAGAAAATATAGATCTTATTTGTTTGGTCTGCCCCACTTTATAGCCTCGTAAAATTCCAATTTCTTTGCCAAGGTCAATCGTGCCGAAGTCATGTTACACTTTTAGAAAAGACTACGATAATATAGACTTGATTCAGAAGTAATATTATTTTTTATTTATTGATATACATAAAAGTCAAGTTCAAATTCATCTCCAAGTATTAATGGTATTTCTTAGTTCAAAAAACCGGATACGCATCGATCCATTTACAATGGACTAATTAGGAAACGCGAGGAGTTAAAACATATTGGCCGCATTCCTTACATTACATTTGTATCACAGTACAATCAGTTAAACTGGAATATTGTAAGTATTGCAATAATATAAGCTGCATGATTCAAGATAGAACACACAGTTGCAGGAACATCGCAGTACAAAGCTTATCTCTTGCAGGACAAAAAAGCTAATAGTCTTTCTTGCATATTCGGTAATAAAGACAAGTATTTGCTATTATAGATGTGGTTGCCAAGCTGGGATGAGCATAAAACTCTCGATAATTATCCTTTTTTTAATCAAGAAACCCAAAATATTTTGATAAAATAAATAGCCTGTTTCTATCGCATTGCTCGACACTTCCTCCTCTCTTCTTTTTGTAAAGAATTTTACAAAAAGAAGATTAAGATTATTAAGATTAGATTTACCACGCTGCTCCAATGTGGATTGGTAGCTTTACCCACGATATTTTCCTTCATGTAAGGCGTATGATAAATTGCAAATATCAATAAGGAACATAAGTTTTTATCACAAACTCATTTGTGCCTCCCGTAGGTATGAACCCGTGACCCCTCTCTCCACAAGGTAGAGGCAATTTTTTCAAAACTGAAAACTGTATTTTTTCAAAGGATGCGTCTTTGTCCTTTGAGATAATCATCATCTTTGCAGAAGAAGGCCAGGGTAGCCATAATTCTGTTTAATGATTAATTGATACTTCATTTTTGGGTCAGACAATTTATCCAACGGAACTTCGCTTCGCTTACCATCTTAAGAACATTTGATAAGTAGATTTCACTTATTATCAACCTGGGCGTCGGCTTCGAATAGGCGTAACCAGTTTGCATAACATCATTTACATTTTAACCTTAAACGAAATGATACGTAGGGTAATCGTTTTTTGTTTCTTCATTTTGAATGCGGGTAATGTGTTGTGCAGTGTCGAATTTGATAAATATTTGAACAGAACGGACCCGGCGACATGTCAAATTTACGAATTCAGAAAGGCTCATCCGGTACGTTGGTAGAATAGGACAAATAAATTATTCGTATATAGTCGAATAACAATTGTATTTTTTATCTTTTTAATAGGCTTGGAAACCATTACATATATGCTCTTAACAAACGTGGATTACAGCAAAATAATTTTATTGTAACTTCTGTATTATTTTGTTTATCCATTAATTTAATCATTGAACATACAGTAACACACGTTTTAAAAAATCCTTATCTCCGGAAGAAAATCTCTTGGTTGACCCCTTGGTACTTAGTTTAAATACACTTTGTATAGGTATTTAATTTACGAGTTAAACTACTGTACAAAAAGATCTCTGTACAGCAATTAACTGCGTTGAATGTTAAAATATTCATTCATTTTTCTTTAAATGTGCTATTTTTACCTACATGAAATTTTTATATTTAATTATTGTTATAATAATATTTTACTTTTATTTCATAAAAAAATTAATGCTTCTGATGAAAGTATTCTATACAATATAATATAATAAAAAAAGTTTATGAAGAAAATTATTAAACTTCAGACTTCGTTTTTTTCAATCGTTGATTATCAATAATAATACATAAAAATAAATGTATGAAGTATTTAAGATCTTAATTGTTATTTAGTCATATAATTGGAGTCGCACATCATTTCAAATCATAGTTTCATAGAAAACAGTACCATAAACATGATAAATAATTTAAAGTAGATTTTTGAATTAACAGTTTTATCATTATTTTCAGAACCCGATAGGTATAATGACTACAAGCTCAGGAAAGCTGGTTGAGATAAGAGAGACAACTGCTTTAAATTCTGATTCATTTTCTAACCAACATCACATAGACTTATTGACGAATTTCAATGCTGAGAGAATTCCTGAGAGAGTCGTACACGCTAGAGGAGGTGGAGCATTTGGTTACTTTGAAGTGACTCATGACGTCTCTAAGTATACAAAAGCTAATGTTCTTAATGGCATAGGTAAAAAAACACCGGTTTTTGTTCGTGGTTCTTCGGTTTCAATAAATGTAGGCAGTAATGACCTTACGAGGGATGTAAAAGGTTTCTCAGTTAAATTTTATACAAGTGAAGGCAATTGGGATGTCTTGGCCCTCAACACTCCTGTCTTTTTTCTCAGAGATCCACTGGATTTTCCTAATCTCATACATGCGATAAAAAGAAATCCTAAAACAAATTTGTTCGACTCTACACAGCGTTGGGATTTTATAACAAAGAGACCTAGCGCACTAACTGGCTTCTTGTACATCCTATCTGATTATGGAATACCCAACGGTTACCGGAAGATGGATGCTTTTGCAGTTCATACATTTGAGGTCAATAACAAACTTGGAGATCGATATTTTGTTAAGTTCAACTTCAGAACTAAACAAGGAATAGAAAATCTTTCATCAGAGGTTGCTCGGAATTTAGGAAGCAGAGATCCAGATTATTTTAACAGAGATCTGTATAATGCGATAGAAAATAAAATGTATCCAGCTTGGACATTAGAAATGGATGTTATGACACTTGATGATATCCAGAAAGTTGATTACAATCCTTTCGATATTACCAGAATATGGAAGAAGGGAACATATTTTACCGTACCTATCGGATGTCTTGTCTTAAATAGAAATCCAGATAATTTCTTCAAAACTGTAGAATTAAGTGCTTTTAATCCAGGAAATTTAATACCTGGTATTCCTGGGCCTATGGACAATGTATTTAAATCGAGGCATTTATCATATCGTGATACTCAAATTTATCGTTTGGGTGTAAATCATAATAGAATTAAAATAAATAGGCCTTTCTACTGGAGAGTTTATAACAGGGATGGTAAACCTCCAGTTGAAGACAATATGAGAGATGCACCTAATTACTATCCCAATTCGTTCAGTGGTCCAGTGCCGTATGTAGACCCTAGTAGGCCTAAAGAAAGATTTACAATTTACGAATCCAATGCAGTAGATTTGGAAGTTACCGCTTATTTCTATAACCATTATCTTTATGATGATGCACAAAGGCAAAGACTTGTTAACAATACTGTTGAATCTCTAGTGGAAGTATCGCCGCATATGCAAAGAAGAGTGATACGTTTATTGACTTTAGCAGAGCCTGATTTAGGTACTAGAGTCGCAGAAGGACTGAAAGCGTCATCGGAAACTGTACCGCCATCTCCACCAGTAATCAAGATTTCGAGACGACTACGCGATAACGAAGAGAGTAAAATACTTAATGGATATTAATTACTATTCTGTTTATAGTGTTTTACAATAATGACCAATAATGACTTCAATATTCAATATTAATTTAAAATAAAATTATTACTTCTGCTATATATTTTAAATTGCACAAATTTAAATTTAAATTGACTAGCAGATTAACCCCAACTATGAAACGAATCTGTCAAGTGCAGTATTAGGTAAGGTTTTGGCCGTAGCACTAAAAAATATGCGACTTCATTGTAACAAATTTCGTCTAAGTTGTTCTAGCGGATTAGCCGTGAAGACTGACAGACAGATTTCTATTTTATAATTATGGATTAGTGCGGTTTGTTCCGAGCCATTTGGTCCGGAAACTCCTGCCCAGTCCACTGGAATCCACTCTATGTATAGACTGCTATGAATAACGCTTTTATTTTTAACACGACTTTAAAAATGTGTTAAAATATAAGGGAACGGTTGATTTATAGAAGCAGGCGTTACTTTGCGGAATAACATAGTACATACAACATGTTACAAACATGTTACAATAGAATTATTTTGCTGTAATCCGCGTTTGTTAAGAGTATCTAAGTAATCCTAAGTGTATGAAGCAGGCAATATTCCCATACCTTATACATGCAGGACAAGTCACACGTAGCAAAAAACGCTGCCACCATCAACACTCCACACAAGCACTACACACACTCACTACACACACTCACTACCACAATCTCTACGATAATTTCGCCCCGAAACCGAAGCATCATTAGGAGGATAGGTTTCACAACAAAATCTTAATTGTAATCATAATCGTGAAATCGTAATCGTAACGGAACGGTTATTTTCCCAACATTCATAAATACTAGTTCATTCTCCTGCCCTTATCCAACTCTAAGTGGGGTGACAACATGTTATAAACATGTTGTCACATGACTTGACTAAGTATTTTACGACTAGCCGCCTGCCTAACGTCAACTTACCTTAGTCGTATTTTACGACACCTCGTTAATAAAGAAGGTGGTCTTTCTACTCAGCCGGATACCACACGGTGGTTCAACTTACTTCAGTTGCCTTTTACGACAACCTAGTAAGAAATTAGGGTGGTCTACTCTACTCAGCCGGATACCATACGGCGGGTCAACTTACTTTAGTTGCCTTTTACGACACCAAGTGGTCTATTCTACTTACCCGGGTACTACACGGCTTTCATAAATACTAATCCTAATATAAAAATAACCCTTTTTCTTCTGGGGAGTAGTGGCAATGCTAGTCCTTAAGGTCAAGTATAACTTTGACCATGGCCATTGTGATTGCCACTGCTTACAGTTCGCTGCCAATGAGGGTATCCTCCAAAAATTCCAGGATCTTAACAGAGATTTCTCACCTGTTTTTAGCGTAAATAATGAGACACATTTTTTTTTTTTTTTTTTTTTATATGGAATAGGAGAGCAAACGAGCATGCGGTGCACCTCAAGTAATCACCGCCGCCCACGACCTCTCGCAGAGCGAGGTTGTTGCTGTCCTTTAAAAAGGTGGAAAACGCGCTTTTTGAAGGTACCTATATCGTACCGATCCGGGAACGCCGCCAATGGGAGATCGTTCCATAAAATGGTGGTGCGCGGAATGAAATTATTTGAAAACCGCACTGTGGTGGATCGCCACGCATCCAGATGGTGAGGATGATATTTTAACCTGTGACGTACAGTGCGGTTGTGGAATTTAGCGGCTGGAATCAGGTCATGTAGTTCAATGGAACACTCTCCGTGAAAGATGCGGTAGAAAACGCACAGCGATGACACGTTTCTACGCATCGCTAAAGAATTCAACACTTGGAGAAAGTGTTGAATATGAAACAGTGCAAGCAGTCACATAGGATATAAATCTATGTTTCCTCCGCTTCTAGGCAGAGTTTCCACGATCCAGTGTCCGACAGCTACAGAAATTATCCCGAATTGAAATTTGGAATATAAAAGTAGTTATTGTGAGCTAACCATAGAAGATAGAGACATGTTGTCTAAGACTTTTTTGTAGTGCTTTTGCAGATCTACAATTCTCTAGTACATTTTTTTATTGTACGTTTGTTAGTTTACGCGGCACATGCGAGTAAAACTCCCAGCAGGCGAGTTTGGTTTACGCGCGATCTCTTCAATACAATACATAAAATTGTAATGTATTATTAACCAAAACCTTCCGAAAAAATTGTTTAGTAAAAACCGTACAAACAACCGTTTAGTAGATTTTAAGAAAATCGATCATATACAGTCAAACAGCTTTTAGGGATTTTTTTTGGAAAGTATAGATTACTAGCTCGTTATAAGGACCTATATTTAATACTGCCAAGTTAGGGCCTCAGGGTTGGTAGGGTTATCAGTAACTTGTGAAACACACAAGTTACTGAAAAATTGTCGGATAGTTAACCGACAAATAAACTAAGTAGCAGATAAATGTCGCTAAAAAAAGACTCTAAAAAGTGAAAATAAAAAAAATACGACTATTTACCATAGGTATTTGCTATACAAGAGATAAACAAAATAACAGCCATATGGTCTACCTGTTAACTTATTCGGACTTTAAGTGCTGAATAAGCCCATCAGAAACCTGAGAAACGCAAAATTCCGATATATGTGTCAGATATGTTCCGAATAAGCTAACTGACAGTTAGTGGTAATTTGTGAAACAGGCCCTTAATATATCGAATAGATCCACAGTATTGCAAACACACCTCTTTATTTGCACAGTCATGAACTTTTGTAAGGCTTCGCTAGCATTCAGTTATTTTTAGAACTCGTGTTAACAAGCTTGGATGCGTTTCTATTTCATTTCACTTCCATTTAAAATCCATTTCCAATAAAAAAATACGAACATACTCATTCTGCACTCTTATTTTTATTTTGTTTATGGTCTATAGAACCTGAGTGCAGTATGCTAATCATCATCCTCTTGCCCTTATCCCACTCTAAGTGGGGTCTCCACTACAAGTTATAAACATGTTGTCACGTGATTTAGCTACGTATTTTACGACTGGCCGCCTATCTGTCGTCTACTTACCTTAGTCGTATTTTAAGAGACCTCGGTAAGAAAGAGGATGGTTTATTCTACTCAACCGGATACCACACGGCGGGTTGACTTACCTTAGTCGCCTTTATGACATCTCAATAAGAAATAAGGGTGGTCTATTCTGCCGCACTTATTTTCATAAATCATGATTTCGTCCACTCAAATCAAATGAAAATAATCTTTATTCAAATAAGCTCTTTCAAGCACTTTTGAATCGTCAAGGATCAATATGGATAATAAAGCTACAACTGGTTCGGAATGTTGCTCTTACCGAGAAGAACCAGAAAGAAACTCGGCGGTCAATCTTTTAAACATTTTCAATTTTACATTAATGGGCGGCTAGTCCTAATATCGTCTCGTTATAACAACGAAGAATGAATAAAATGATTGTTGCATACATCGCATGGTTAAATATGCCTCGCATAAACTCCGTGTGCAGTCGACTGTAAAGATTCAGCAGACTGGAAGAAATTGAGAGTGGAATTGTTACTGCACGAGTAATAGCAGACTAAGGGTCTGTTTCACAAGTTACCAATAACCTGTCAGTTAGCTTATTCGGTACATATCTGACACATATCTCGGAATTTTGCGTTTCTCAGATTTCTGACAGGCTTATTTAGCATATAAAGTCCCTAATAAGTTAACAGGTAGATCATGTGGCTGTTATTTTGTTTATCTCCTGTATACCAAATACCTATTTAAATATGGCCACTTTTTTTTTGATTTTTCACTTTTTAGAGCCTAGAGATCGATTTAGCTAGGTTTCATTTGAAAAAATGTTTTCAGGCACTAAAAAATACTATAATTTTATCACTAAGCTAAGGATAATTATGCTGTCAATTACAAAGTCATGAGAGCTCAATTATATAAAGGATAGTCTCAAATTCTCAGTACTAGAATCGTGTCTATTTAAAAATTTTTTCATAATTTTAAATTGCATTTTTTTATATATTAAAAAAAATACCGTGCAAAGCTCAGTCACTTATCTTACTTTAAGTTATGATAAAGAACTCGTGAAACATAGAAACTATAAAATTTGCTTCAGCCAATATATCCCGTATGGTCTAGTGGCTAGGATACCTGGCTTTCACCCAGGAGGCTCGGGTTCGATTCCCGGTACGGGAAGGGAACTATCTAGTTATTGAACGAATTCGAGACAGAGAGCTGTCTCGAAATTGAGTGATTTCTAGAGAGTCTCTTTTTGTTATTATAATTGCGGAAAATATTTTGATTCCTTTATTTCAGTTGTTAACATCCTTTCATAAAATATAAACTATCTAGTTATTGAACGAATTCGAGACAGAGAGCTGACTCGAAATTGAGTGATTTCTAGAGAGTTTCTTTTTGTTATTATAATTGCGGAAAATATTTTGATTCCTTTATTTCAGTTGTTAACATCCTTTCATAAAATATATTTTTAAAATTACTTCGCGTATTATATGGCATAGTATCACTTTATCTTCCTAACAATTTTATTAATTATATTTTTACTTACAATTTCATTTATCCAAGTTTTTGGTAAAATGGTTAAAAACCAAGTAAGTTGGGAAAGATTAAAAATAAATTTTTTAAATAATTGATAGAATTAAATGTTTACATCTCATGTACAATGGCGACTTAAAACTAATTTTATTTTATCGTACATTATTTTGTTAAAAATACCTTAAATACGTAATACAACTTTATTAAATTGGTTTCTATAACTTTATTAAAGAAAACAGATTAAATATCAAATAATAAGGAATTTATTTATCTGGTAATGTCATCTAGTGGAAATTGTATGAACTACAGCCTAACTATACACTGCCATCTGTTGGTAGATTTAATAACTATGTAAGCATTAAGTAAACTTGCAGCTAATTAGTTTGTAAGTTTGTGTCTAGATGTCGCTGTTTTATGTTACTAATTAATCTAATCTAATTAATATTTTTTAACATGTTAAGTAAATAGTTAAACCGTTAGTTTGCAAGTTTAGTTTTTGTTTGTGCTGCGCGTTCTCAGCTGCAGACACCGATGGCAAGAATGATATGCCGATACATTTACCCCCCGACGCAAGTAGAGTTTCTGCGCTCTACTCTCGCCCATCCCTCGCGGTGACGCTGTAAAAGCCGTTAGGGCTAACAGCATACAGTAAATTCGAAAAAAAATACATTTACCCGATCTTGAGAATACCACATTTTTAATACAAAATTAATTAAAATATTATGTTGACTCCGGTGACACCTTATGCCTCTCTCAGCATCATTGGTTTAAACTCGAGATAGGCACAAATTATTTTTAATTTACATTACTTTACATAGAAAAAGTAGCCCAGCGGTGTGGTTGCGACTTTTTCAAGGGGGTCACGAGTTCAAACCCCAGGCACCAACGAGACTTTCCGTTAAAACTTGTGTCTAATTGTTATTTCCTATTTACATGCTTTTCCCCCTCGTGAAAGGAAACATCGTTAGGAAACCTGCATATCTCTAGAGAATTCTAGGGATGTGTTACTTATCAATCCATATTGGAGCACCGTGATGGATGGAGAAGAAACCTATGCCCAGCCACCCAATGCTATTTAAGCCTGATATTAAGGTAAGTTGACCTGACGTTTGGTATCCGGCTAAGTAGAATAGACCACTCTCATTTCTTACCAAGGCGTCGTAAAATACGACTACGGTAAGTTGACGTCAGGCAGGCGGCCGGCCGTAAAATACTCGCACGTAGCTAATTCATGTGACGAAGTGTTTATAACATGTTGGTCCGACCCCACTTAGAGTGGGATAAGGGCAGGAAGATGTATCGTACTAAGGTAAGTCGACCCACCGTATGGTATCCGGCTGAGTAGAACAGACCACCCTCATTTCTCACCGAGGTGTCGTAAAGGCGACTAAGGTGAGTTGACCAGAACGACTGAGGTAGAGGCGGTCTCCGTACCTCCCTCCTCTGCGCCCTTGTATCCCGCAGGCTAAGACTGAGTTAAGCGGTCAGCCTATAAAAACCACCGCTACACATTATGCTAAAAAGTGCATTAGCAATAGGTACATTCTTAAGCTGTGGTAGCCCAGCGGTAACACCGTGCGCCTCTTTCGAGGAGATCTAGGGTTCAAACCCCGGGCAGGCACCAATCAGTTTTCTAGTAAAACTTATGTGTCTAATTGAAAATTGCAATTTATCACACGTTTTTCGGTGAAGGAAAACATCGTGAGGAAACCTGCATATCTCTAGAGAATTCTGGGGATATGTGTAACCTACCAATCCGCATTGGAGCAGCGTGGTAGGTCTTAGCTCCAATCCTTCTCTCCAAAAAAAAAAAAAAAACGGAGAGAAGAGGCCTATGCCCAGCAGTGGGATAGTAACAGACCGTTACTTACTACATTCTTAAGCACTTTTACATTTCAGGTCATTAAAACGCATATATTTTTCATGTGCTCAAAATATTTTCACTAAATTTATTTCATGAAACCGCTTAACTACAAAGAGCAAAACAAATAAATATATGTAAATATGTATATCTTTATTTAACAATAATCTCTAGACAGGAGGTATATTAACAGACTAGATTTTGTCACATAGATAATATGAATGTAGCTAAAATAGTAACAATCACTACTATAGAAATTTAATAGTATTAAAAATATTAAGCGTTCGAACATTTTTGCGATGAAGTATTTGACATAGAAGTTATATGGGCTTAATACTGATGAAATACTGACTGAAGTATAAATATTATTAAATAATTATTAAATTAAAAAATATATTTTCACTGCCTTGTTTCGGTAAAGTGTTATATATTTGTAAAAAAGATGATTTATATTGTTATTATTCAACAATTCACATAGTTAATCAAAATTGTTTTTATGAAAATGAAAACTCGATCGAATCGAATCGAAATGAAAACTGTCAAAATGGATAGAAAAATAGAGTACAAATTAATAAATTTGCGATAATATTTTAACTGAATTCAAATAAATTTGCATTAAATTTGCAAAAAAATATGATACATTTTCTTTTAAATTATTAGAAGTTTTGGCTTTGTCTTGTTATTATTTAATACAATGTTAAGATGATTAGAAAGCTATATTAAAATACTAATAAAAGGCTGATTTCTTAATTGTCAGAAATACTTCATTGGATATAAATTATATTTTAGTGCGCGTATCAATAGATTTCTGTCACAATATTTGACTATGTGTCGGTTTAATTAATCAAATTTAAACAAAATTATTTGTACTTGAACGTCATTAAATAAATAAATTGTCCCCATATTTGTATAAATATTACTTAATACACATAATAAGTAAGGGACATAGATAGTAAACAAAAAAACTTCAACAAATATAAACTCCTTTTTAAATAACAAATTGCCATTGTTAATTTTTTACTAATATTTTGCTACGGTAGTTAATATTTAAGAATAATCATTATCTATTACTATGCAATATTCAACTTAATATTTGTTAAATATTCATATAAAAAAATTAAATAAATTTGCTATTTCATGCACAATCGAAAATGTAGTATATCTATACATAGATATCAAATAAATAAAATATTAAGGAAGGAATGACGTCACAGACTACGATGTTTCAATTTCATTAGATAAATTTCAAAATGGCGACGCCATGTAAGCTTTTAATTACAAAGTTCAGATTGTTATTAGTGAGAGGTTTTCTGACAATTATTTAATCTGCTTTAAAAATAGGCCGACTAGATGACTAGACTTACACTAAATTGACGGATTATAATTTTGATTTAACATTGATTTAAGCATAGATTTGTAAACTTTACTTTCTGAAGCCATAGAGGTGACGGTGACATTGACTAGGTATAGAATTTTAAATTTAGAAGAATTTAATAAGAATCACGTCGCCTCCTTCCGGGTCCTGCTACTTCGTTGGCAGCGGAAACGCCAAAGAGGTGTTTGGCGTGGATTGCTCCAGTGAAACCGCGGTTAAGTCCCATATCGAAATCGCGTTTCTCGCTGTAAAAATACATAAAGATTAGTACACGATTTTACATAATCTATACTAATATTATAAAGAGGAAAAATTTGTACGTGTATGAAATTTTTTCACACAAAACTACTGGACCGATTTCAAAAATTCTTTCATCATTCGAAAGCTGCATTTTTACTTTAGGCTATATTACGTTTTAAAAAATAGGGACCCGTAATAAAAATGTAATAAGCTGAAAAAATCTGTCATCGCATGCGCTGCGGAAACTATTGATGATATATTTAATAAAAATAAATCTATAGTCCGACTCAGTAGACTTTTCACTGCCATGAGATCGGTATATACGCGGGCACAATCGCGTGTTATTACTAGTGCCGAATAAATTGAAATTACACTCCCTTTTTAATATAAAGCATATAGAACAGGAGTTACAATAGAATGTTAAGTAAGTTAAGTTAACATATTAAGTAATCTTGCTCTATAATCCGAGTTTTTTAAGAGAATGTATAATGCTAAGTGTATGAAGCAGGCAAAATTGACATACCTTATACATGCAGGACGAGCCACTACACACCACAAAACACCGCCACCAGCAACACTACACACAAGCACTACACACACTCACTAAGACAATCTCTACTATCGTTTCGCCCCGAAACCGAAGCATCATCAGGAGGATAGGCTTCACAACAATTCATTACGTTGTGTGTTACATATGTAAAGTGTTGCTGGTAAAATAGAAAGATAGACCATAGTCATATGTATGATTTCAAAAATATATAATAGGAAAAGCCTAACTTAATTGTATGTTGATATAACATACAATTAAGTTAGACTATATTAATGACAAGGCATAATTTTTAATATTTTTATCACATACCTAGTAATGGCGTTGTTGTAGCTGAAAAAAAAATTGTTATTTATTTAATTTTGTATTAAAATTGATTAATATATTCTTATATCTATAGAGTTATTATAATAAAGTGGGAGCTTCATACTGGGCCTGTAACACTCTGTGCCACAATAAATAATGAGAAGAAAGATTAAATTCGTATACTTCGTACTTATCTGTGTCCATAGATAATACACTATATAGGATATATGTGTCTAAGCACACATGGGCAGAGTTTCATGACGCGTTCCTAATTTAAAAAATACTTAGTACACGTTCAAAATGACGTTTGGTCATAACACGCGCGCGATAAAAGAGATAATTGATAGACTTCATTTACTTTCTCTTTATTGTAAATATCTGGGTGACCGCTCCTTGATAGGTAATTTAAAAAGAAAGAAAAAAAAAAGAAAATATATTAGTTTAGTAGGGATCGATCCTAGGTATTTACGTTTCTCGAGGCTGCCCGTTCCCCCGAATAAGCTACACCGACTTGACAGTTAATAGCGAAAATTCAATTCAACATAAATGTTAGTGTTTTTTAATGTTCAAAAACAGAGATAAAACAATCTTTTTTTTACATAAAACCTAGCTAGATCGATTTTTCTCAAAACCCCCTACGTGCTGAATTTCAGGAAAATTTTTGGAGCCGCTTCCGAGATTCCAAAAATATTATATATATACATACAAGATTAACTCATTTAAATATTAAAGATATAGAACATGTTATTCCTTACTCTAGTATAATAACTCAATGGTTATATCTGAGTAAAATTTCGCATTCAAACGCTTACGATTCCGAACGTATAACAAATAAAAAATGAACATATTGTCTATAGCTTATTTGCGTTATCCGCACTCGAAAAGGCGTGAAATATTTACATAAAGCCTGGGGGCTTTACAGATGTTTACTCTAAGACAGGTATCTCAATTCTCAGTATGTTTGTTCTTATGGATACTACGTTTTAAAAAGATTTTCTTGTCACTTTTCGTAGAGATAAGAATATAGAAAATTTACATAGCAAAATATTTTTTTAAATTTTCCGTTTGCGTTCATACTAGCCGTGTCAGCCATTTTCCCCGCGCGGAAAACACTGTGACACAAATATGTACACTATCATCATCATCATCATCTTCCTGCCCTTATTACACTCTAAGTGGGGTCAGCACAACATGTTATAAACATGCTGTCACATGATTTGGCTGCGTTTTTGCCTGACGTCAACTTACCTCAGTCGTATTTTACGACACCTCGGTAAGAAAGAGGGTAATCTATTCTACTAAACCGAATACCACACTGTGGGTCAACTTACCTTATTCGCCTTTTACGACACCTCGGTAAGAAATGAGGTTGGTCTATTCTACTTAGCTGGATACCACACGGCGGGTCGGCTTACCTTAGTCGCCTTTTACGACACCTCGGTAAGAAATGAGGGTGGTATTATTCTATTCCGCCGGATACCACACGGCGTACCCGTACAAAAATCCATTTAGTAGATTTTGAGAAAATTAATCATATAGAGGTAGACAACTTATGTGGAATTTGTTTTATAATCAAACTCAACAATCGTTTCGCCCCGTAACCGTAGATTATGTTGTGGACACTACTAGACCTAGACCTAGACATACTAGACCAGTCTACAGAAAGGTTTAAGTTAAGTATAAGAGATGTACTTATACGTAAAGCATATTACTAGATTGAAGATTGTTTGGATGATCAAAAAGCCTCGATTTGAAAATCCTTTCAGCTTCATACATGACTGCGGTTTAATAATGTAAAGTTGGAAATATTTAAAAGATTGACCGCCGAGTTTATTTCTGGTTCTTCTCGGTAAGAGCAACATTCCGAACCAGTTGAAGCTTCATTAACCATATCGATCCTTGACGATTCAAAAGTGCTTGAAAGAGCTTATTTGATTAAAGATTATTTTGATTTGATTTGATTTGGAGTATATATGGTAGTGAACGTGTGTAGTGCTTGTCTATTGTTGTGTTGTTGTTATTGGTACTCTAAAAATACACGCTTTTTACCCTATATGCATATACGCTTTTTATTTCTAGAAAATACATGGTCATGAAAAACCAAAAAAGCTATCAAAAGTATCTTACTTTTCACATAACTTTTAATGAAACTTGACTCAGCTAGTAATTTATTTAATTTTCAACATTACATATGAATCGGGCATTACCAAGTAATTCTTGGGTCAAAATTTCAGCTTAGGTATCAAAGCGCGGTAAGCGCGGATAATGGCCAAAAGCAGACCATTGTTCAATCGTGCGACAATTTAAGGTAGATTAGATTGTATGGTCTACTGCCCTTAGGCGTAGTCCTACAGTATTAATCGAGAAATTTAATTTTCATATCTGTCCTCAAAATCTACTCAACAGATTTTTGTACAGTTTATCCTAAAGGATAGTGCAATTCTTGAGGAATTAATGTAACTCTGTAACTAATCCGCTGCATAGGCTTCTGCTCTACGATTTTCAAAATCGTAAGATTGAGTCGAGAGGGGTTGGAGCTAATACCGACCACGTTGCTCCAACGCAGATCGCTACGTTACAAATATTTCCAGAATTCTCTAGATATATGCAGATTTCCTCACGATGTTTTCTTCACCGAAAAGCATGTGACAAAAATTATGTTAAAAATATAAAATAATTATGTTAATAATATAAAAATTATGTTATGTTAAAAATTATACACATGAGTTTTAACAGAAAAACTCATTGGTGCCTGAGCGGGTTTGAACCAGTAACTCTATCGAGAGAGTCACACAGTCTTATCGCTGGGTTATCACACCATGAGTTGAGAAGTACTATTTATATTAAAAAGTTAAAAGTAAATAAAAATAGTGTCGACTCTATATATTGGTAGTTTCGCTGTTGCGAAACTACCGATTATTAACAAAGCGGTATCTGTTGATACCGCTTTGTTAATAATTGTTATCGTTTAATTTATTCTTGTTATTACGCATAAAATTATCAGCTAAGGGTTTTCTTTGGGTAGCGGTAAAGTTATCATATTAGCATTTAAAACGAAATGAAACGCATTAGTCTTTGAGGCCGATAATAAGTTGGCCGAGTCTTAAGCGGGAGGAGTGAAAGCGAATGAAGAATTTATCTTAAGCTTTAAGGATTTATCTTATTGTGTGAATTAAAGGTTACAGTATAAAATTAAGGATTTTTTAACGGATATAACAAGAGGTAGCTGCTATCGTGCTTATTACGAGTGGATGACGAAAACGCCGTGACGTCATAAAACAGTTACAGAGTTTCTGCCACCGAGTGTCCTACGAATACAGCCGATAGCGTGCTCGGCGTAACGCGGAACAACAAATGGAGTTTTCGATGGCAAAGGATAAACAAGCGTTGTGTGATGTTTGCTTTGGGATATTGTATTAATTACGAGTGCGGGAATATAAGTTAAATTAAACTTTAGGGTTTCATTGCAACTTGCTTCTGGACTTTCTTTAACAGTACATATGTATATTAAATATATATCAACGCTGTATTTAAAAGGAGATCTTGTATGTATAAAAATAGGTAAAACTGAGGTAAAAGAGAAACCCTTACGTTTCTTCTCAGTGGATGACAGCATTTTTAAATACAATTTTATCCACATAAGTTATAATGTACTTTGTGATTCCTCCATAATCCAAATCAATATGCTATTATAATTATTAACAATAGGCTCAATATAACTCACTTTCTGTGTTTTTTTGTATCAAATTCACAGGAAAATAAATGTTATTGATTATTTAATAAAAAAATCATTTATGTTACTGTTAATTTCTGATAATGTAATAGTAGGTAATACTTTATCCCCTTGTGTTATCACATTATTTTGAATTAGAAGAAAAATTATTCTTTTATATTTCGATTTGCTATTAACTTTATATACAACGTTATAACTCATTTTAAAAAGTTGTTTCCTTCTTTCTTCATAATGTTTTTGTGAATCTTTATTTACAGCATATTATTAAGACAAAGAAAAATTTACTCTTCCAATCTTTACATTCTATTGTTTTGTTATAGCTATTATCTTCATTCACTTTTCCCCCGTTTTTTATTTTATCACAGATAAAGAACCTAAAATGAATTAGTTTTTTTAAAATAAATTAACATGCTTACTTGTCCATTTTGCGTTCCATCCTAAGTATTTCGTTGATGCGGCTCAGCATATCGGCTATTTCTTCAGGTTCGTATTGGTATTCATCGCGATAATAGTTGTTGGCGCTGAAATTATAACGTGAATTAATTTAGCTTGTTGGAAGAAAAAAACTTTTGCATTATCCTCCTGCCCTTATCCCACTCTAAGTGGGGTCGGCACAACATGTTACGAACATGTTGTCACTTGATTTTCCATATTTTTCGCCGCCTGTCTGACGTCAATTTACCTTAGTCGTATTTTACGACACCCCATTAAGAAAGAGGGTGGTCTATTTTACTCGACGGGATACCAAATTCTCCCTTCTAAATAAATTAAATCAAATCGAAAAAGTCGGTTAGTAATAATCGATTTCAGACTACTTGAAAAATAGCCTTTTTTAATATTAATTAGAATTAAGAGATTAAAAGTGGACAAGTGCGAATAAAAAAAATACGCGCTCTTTGTGTAATACGATTAAAACTTTTGGTTGGCTACATTGGTTTCATCCAACAACACATATCTTTTAAAAAAAATGAGAAAAAAGAGAGACAATAAAAAAGAAAAAGAGGGTAATCATATAATCGATTTATCATGTTAATTATGATAATAATAAAATAATCGATTAATATACAAATCAATTCTTTTTGACAACTCTAATTGTGAGATAAATTATGAAACAGAAGCTATCTGTACTATTATGTACATGTACGTATTGTAAACAATACGTACTGTAAGGAACAGATAACTTTATTGAATCTTAAATTATTTTATATAAAGTTTATTAGAGAAATTAGGACAAAGTACAACTACCTGGGGTAAGCAGCAGCCGGCAGCACAAGGAGCAGCACGCCGAGCAAGCAGCAGGTCAACAGGCAGCTTAATCGGACCATTCTGGAACAATTAATGTTCACTAAATCAATTTAACAGCAGTTTCATCAACATCTTATAACATAATGCTAAATCTGATATAGTCATTAATCATTTTTTATTTATTTATTGGAACACGAACAAGAATGCTATAAGCTGTTGTAGCCCAGCGGTAACACCATGCGACTCTTTAGAGGAGGTCACGAGTTCAAACCCAGGCAGACAACAATGAGTTTTTCTGTTAAAACTTACGTGTCTAATTGACAATTGCAATTTATCACACGCTTTTCGGTGAAAGAAAACATCGTGAGGAAACCTGCATCTAGACAGTTCTGGAGGTATGTGTAACCTACCAATCCGCATTGGAGCAGCGTGGTAGGTCTTAGCTCCAAACCTTCTCTGCAAAAACGGAGAGAAGAGGCCTATTTTCAGCAGTGGGATAGTAACAGGCCGCTACTTACTTTTTACAACAAGAATGCACTTAAACTAAATATAAACATAAACAATATTGTGTCCTGCTAAAAGTACATCCTTACTTACAGGTGTACACAGCATGCGTACTTATGGTTCTATACGCGCTTAACAATTTTAACAAAAACTTAATATTTAAATTTATATTTAAAAAGTTACAATTAATAAAAAAAGAGAAAGAAAAAGGCAGTACTTAAGCTAAAAATAAAAATATAAGTATATAAGTATAAGTATAAGTTCAATATCATCTCGATATCTAATCACAAATTGGTTCAGCGGATTTGCCGTGAAAGAGTAACAAACATACATCCATACAAATTTATAATATTAGTACCTACGATAGGTTATTTTAGCATTTAACTTACATTTTCTTTTTCAAAGCTTCCACTAACAGTTTTGTACCCAAATTTAGCAAACGTTCAAGTTAATAACTTTTGACTGAGATGTTAGAAAAACTTATAGTTCGCTTAAATATGACTATAACATTTAAATATAAGTATAAGAGTAATTCTTATGAAATTACTTTCATAAAAGCTTAACTCAAAAATTATGCTCAAAATATGTAAATCATAGAAATTATACTACTATGAAATATTAAAATTTCACAGTCTTGTCTTAGCTCAGAATAAGTTCTACAAACTGAGATAATTTATGAGAATGTTGATAGGGGCTTTACGTAATTTAATTCAAATTTGGGTAGATTCATAAAATGTAAAATTACATTTTATAATAAAGCAGAACGTAGTCTTTAAATGATAATGAACATTTTCGATGACAATACAAAATGGTGGATCGAATTTCAAATTGAATAATAAGAGAGTACGCGTGAAAAATATTTTTAGTAAATATTAACTCAATAAATTCTAAAATAATTATAATTATGTAAGCATATTATTAGCATGCCTGATACATAATAATGACCACTTTTGAATCGTCAAGGATCAATATGATTAATGAAGCTACAACTGGTTTGGAATTTTGCTCTTACCGAGAAGAACCAGAAAGAAGTTTGTCGGTCAATCTTTTAGACATTTTCTAACTTTACATTATTTAACTGCAGCCTTGTATGAAGCTGAAAGGATTTTTCAAATCCAGGCATTTTATCATCCAATTAATCTTCAATATTGTAATATGTTTTACGTATAAGCATATCTCTTATACTAAATTTAAACCTTTCTGTAGACTGGTTTATGGATTGCGGAATTTTATTGTAAAAGCGAATACCGAGACCGCCGAATGAGTTGCTAACTCTGCTGTGTCGCTTAATCAAGGGCCTGTTTCACAAGTTACTGATAAAGTATCGGATAGTTCACCGCGAAAAGAGACTAAAAGTGAAGAATTAAAAGAAAATCGCGGCTATTTGAAATAGGTATTTGCTATCCAGCAGATAAACAAAATAACAGCCACATGATCTACCTGTTAACTTTTAAGGAACTTTAAATGTTGAATAAGCTTATCAGAAACCTGAGAAATGCAAAATTCCGAGATATGTGTGTGTATGCAGATATGTTCCGAATAAGCTAACAGACAGTTTATTGGTAACTTGTCAAAGAGGCCCTAAAGCTACAAAATTAATATATAGTTAGATAAACGTTAAATGGACTAAAAGCCATAAGTTTCAACGGTCGTACATCATAATAACCAACAATTTGCAATGACTTCACAATTTGCATATATACGTACTGCGTCAAGTATTATCATTCATAACCAGCAATATTTTGCGCTCGCTCTCAAATTGTGACGCAGAATTTATCATTCACCACGTATATCAGGATTTCGTGTGTCAACATTTATATTCCTAAAAGCATTGTCTAGTATAGCATTAGATTCGAAATTGTACGGTAGTTCGAAATTTATGTACATAAAAATATAGACTTGTAAAACGATAGGTGATGTATATGATATAACTGTGTGGTATCCGGCTGAGTAGAATAGATCACCCTGCTTTCTTACCTAGGTGTCGTAAAAGGCGACTAAGATAAATTGACGCACTGTGTGGTATCCGGTAGAGTAGAATAGAGCACCCTTATTTCTTACCGAGGTGTCGTAAAAGGCGACTAAGGTAAGTTGACTCACGGTGTGGTATCCGGTTAAGTAGAATGGACAACCTTCTTTCTTATCGAGGTGTCGTAAAATACGACTAAGATAAGTTGACGCCAGGCAGGCGGCCGGTCGTAAAATACGTAGCCAAATCATGTGACAACATGTTTATAACTGGCTGACTCTTCAGAAACAGCTTTCCGAACCAGTAGTAGAGTTGACGATTCAAAAGCACTTGTCTCCAAGTTTACTTAAATAAAGAATATTTTGTATTTTAATTTCAACGGAACATAAATTAATAAATATAATTTTGGGCATTAATGAATTATAAAATACGTATAAAGTACGTTGTTCAAATAAAAATACCTTTTGAATTAGTTTTGATAAAGTTTTATTTACATAATTCAGACCTTTCATGCAAACGCATGTTTTTGACTTGTTAATAAGCTTACAGAGCTTTGTTAACATCAAGTCTTGTCTAGTCTTAAATACTAGTTTAAAGTTAGTATAAGCTTGTACAATTAACAAGCAGATGTAAGAGGCCAATCGAATCAGTATGCTAAGTTGTATCTAAGGTCGATAGTGTGTGCTCTGTTTGAATTGGATTTGTACTTGAACAAGTATAAATTAACTATGCATATATATAAATATTTTTATCTTGTCTTCTTTTTGCTGACATATATTTGATATATTGTGAATAAGTTTGCATCGTCACCGAAGATTTTTCATTAATAAATCCATTATAGTTATACTATTTCATAAAACTACTGAAATTAAGCTAGCAGGCAGGGAATTCCATACTTTACACCAATTCCACTCAATTCTATATATAATTTCAGTATATTAGCCATGGTATGATAAACCCAACCGATTTAGACACTTGAAGATTCTAGCCATTTAATTTTTTTTACTCGAAGATTTAATAGTACTTGATACATAATAATACTTTAATTTTTTTTATATATAAATTTGTAAGTATTATATTGTCTATTCATAACTTTATTTAAATATGCCTACGAATTATTTTTCATTATGTTGATCTAAGAATATATAAAAGTAATATGTATATCTATAAATATTTATCTATTATATATAGTAATATATAAAACATCATTCTCCTGCCTTTATTCCGTTCGCTCTAAATGGGGTCAACACAACATACACATATATAGTTGTAACATGGTTTGGCTATATATTTTATGAGCGGCCGCCTCCCTGACGTCAACTTACCTTAGTCGCCTTTTACGACACCTCGGTAAGAAATGAGGGTAGTCTATTCTACTCAGCCGGATACCACACGGCACTTATATATAATAGATAAATATTTTAAATAATTCAAAATATTTCAAACTATAAATATTAGAGTAGATCAATTAAAATTTTTGGTAACTGATTACTAAGAGTTTAATGTAATTGTTGACATTTATATATTATACTTTGTATTATATATAGTGTGTATGTATATATATTTATTTTTATATAAATATATTATATATTTATTTTATTTTTATTGTTAAATTTGGAAATTATTAGTAGGTAATTCTAATTCATAATGTTTGATATTTGCGTACCTTTTTCTTTAATATAAATTGTCTCACTTCGTAGGTTAGCTGGCAGAGATCTCTGTGATAGGGATAAGTTGACCTTTGTACACTTTTTTTACCAATAATGTTTTTCTTCCAACATTTTTTATGGTAAATAAATAAATAAATAAAATAAATAAATAAATAAGTTTAGTAAAAAATCGCAACGTTCAAACGAGGCTTAATATAGTATAGGTATTGCGTTCACCAGTATCACTCTCGACTTAAGCCATCGGGTTTAAGTGCTTTAATGACCCTTTGTAGACTGACAATGAAAGCTTCAGCGTGAATATTAACTGACTTGACTTATACTGCGTCCATCATATTATCAGTCTTTTGACAGCTCACGCTCATTAAGTTTTGTATTGCTTACGTACAAATATCATACATATAATATTTGTACTTTATGGATGGGTACCGCCCACTTAGTGATGTCACACATAATGGTTACTATAACGATTATGCCACAGATTAAAAATAATCGGTAGAAATCGATGTTACGAGTATTAAAAGACATTTAATAACATTATATAAAGTTTTACTTTCTTCTTAGTTAATACATGAATACAAATAAAACAATCAGGATATTTTAATTTATTTTATTAGCACGAGTCGTCGGAATGATAATCAACACTAGACTCCTCCAATGAGGAGTCTTCAGTAGCAGTTATTATTAGCTCTTGTGTAGATAATATATTATCAAACGCAATATCACGTTCCCAATCAGAGAATATTACTCTTTTAGTTCTTTCCACCACACTTGCCCAGTTCTCGGCCGTTACGTGGGTGCAAGCATTTTTTAGCAATTGCAACATTTTATTCGCTGTGAATGGGGGGCTTGTATTGCATCTCGCAGCATGCCCTTTTACTTGTGCCCATATAAGTTCTATTGCGTTGTACTGGCAGTGGTATGGAGGAATCCGAAGAACAGTATGGCCATATTCTGCTGCCATTTCATTGATTACATAGCGTTTTGCTCTCTTTTTGGTTTTTAATATTTTTATTAATTCAACTTTTAACATTGAGTCGTCCACATTTTCTCCATTGTCCCGAAGCCAATTAATTATTTCATGCTTTTTATTAGCCTGTGTTGGCATTTTGTCAATTTGACGGGAGTGGTAGGGCGCATTATCAATAAAAATTATTGATGGTTCTTCCAATGAAATGAGCATTTTTTTGAACCACTCTTCATACACATTTGCATTCATCTCTTCGTGGTAGTCATTTGATTTCTTCGATTTAAATGCCAACAGTGCGTCTTGTACAAATCCTTTTGCTGTACCTGCATGGCAAATGATTAGGCGCTCACCTTTTCCCATTGGTACTGAGGAAGTGGAATCAGCAGTATCATCAGTCCAGAAACGAGATAGTGTGTGGTTAGCGTTGAGCCATGTTTCATCCGTGAAAACAATATTTGCCCAATCTTGTATTTTCTTTGCCTCTCTTAAAAAATCACAACGTGCTATAGCTATATCTGTGCGTTCCATTAATAATTTTCTTTTATTTAACTTTTTATATGAAAAGCCAATTGTGTTCAAAACTTTGACCAAAGAAGATTTTTCACCATGAAATAGACCACTTCTTTTCAAAGAAACAATAAGTTTTCTCAAAGTTGGAATTTCTTTTCTCAAGTAGTAATCTAGTTTACGTAGGTTATCATTAATCGAATTACTTAGGTACGTAATTCGATTAATGATAGTAGGTACTATAATCGGAATGGTATCGCATACGAGAATCTTTAGGACATCACTATCGTCAATCTGTCAAAAGATGGTTAATATAATGGACAGTGTATAATATATTTAAAATATTCGCAACTCATGCTTCTTATAACACAAATGTAGATAAAAATAACTTTGTAGGTTCGAAATTTTCAGGAATTTGAAAGAATTCAGAAAACTCTCAAAGTTTTGTGTTATCGTGAGTTAATTATAACAAATTTTTGAATAACTTTCACCGTTTACTTAGCGCATGCGAGAAAAGCTTTAAATTTCGTTGTCTATATGTAATATTAAATCAAATTACTGTATAATCTTTGTGTAAATCGACATATTAATATTGACAAATATTATACGTAAAATTTGTCAAACAAAAACGTGAGCCCTAACTTAAACTACCGCAATAAAAGTTTTTACTAAATCTGCTCCTAAACATCCAGTATTTATACAACTTAAACAAGCTGGGCTGAGGTTATAACTTGTTAGCAAACAAAAACTGCTTATATTTGACCGTTAAACACGGTGACAACCTAAATTCGACTAAAATAAATAACGAAATTTTGTTTCGTGTATATTAATTTATACTACAAGTATAAAATTTAGTAAATATAAATTAGTGCGTTACATGTTTATATGTATCATATTTAATCCCTCTTTACGTTAACATATCATCATCTTCCTGCCCTTATCCCACTCTAAGTGGGGTCGCCACAACCTGTTATAAACTTGTTGTCACATAATATGGCTACGTATTTTACAACCGGCCGCCTGCCTGACGTCAACTTATCTTAGTCGTATTTTACGACACCTCGATAAGAAAGAGGGTGGTCTATTCTACTTCACCGGATACCACACGGTGAGTCAACTTACCTTAGTCGCCTTTTACGACACCTCGGTAAGAAATGAGGGTGGTCTATTCTACTCAGCCGGATACCACACGGCGGGTCGACTTACCTTAGTCGCCTCTTATCCCACTCTAAGTTGGGTCGGCACAACATGTTATAAACATGTTGTCACATGATTTGGCTACGTATTTTACGACGCCTGCTTGACGTCAACTTACCCTAGTCGTATTTTACGACACCTCGGTAAGAAAGTGGGTGGTCTATTCTACTTAACCGGATACCACACGGCGGGTCGACTTACCTTAGTCGCCTCTTATCCCACTCTAAGTGAGGTCGGCACAACATGTTATAAACATGTTGTCACAAGATTTGGCTACGTATTTTACGACGCCTGCTTGACGTCAACTTACCCTAGTCGTATTTTACGACACCTCGGTAAGAAAGTGGGTGGTCTATTCTACTTGACCGGATACCACACGGAGGGTCAACTTACCTTAGTCGCTTTTTACGACACCTCGGTAAGAAAAGAGGGTGGTACTATTCTACTCAGCCGGATACCAAACGGCGGGTCGACTTACCTTAGTCGCCTTTTACGACACCTCGGTAAGAAAAGAGGGTGGTACTATTCTATTCAGCCGGATACCACTCGGCGGTCTTTACGTTAACATAATTAATTAGTTAATAGGTAATATATTATAGTCTATATATTCGTACCTTATAGATATACCTTAAAAAGCTGTGGTAGCCCAGCGGTATCACCATGCGCCTCTTTCGAGGAGGTCTAGGGTTCAAACCCCGGGCAGGCACCAATGAGTTTTCTAGTAAAACTTATGTGTCTAATTGATAATTGCAATTTATCACACGCTTTTCGGTGAAGGAAAACATCGTGAGGAAACCTGCATATCTCTAGAGAATTCTGGGGATATGTGTAACCTACCAATCCGCACTGGAGCAGCGTGGTAGGTCTTAGCTCCAATCCTTCTCTCCAAAAACAGAGAGAAGAGGCCTATTCCCAGCAGTGGGATAGTAACAGGCCGTTACTTACTTACTTACTTATTCGTACCTTTAAATTTGACACAATGAACGTTTATATACCAGGGTAACATATAGGCTATAGGCAATAAATATATAAGAGAAAGAATACACTGTCTATTATCGATATATCACGATTTTTTTATTCCCTATGTGTTAAAGTTAAGTCTGTAAATTAAATAGATTCTATATAATGCTGTTTGCCTTACGTGGAAAAACATATTTTAAGTAAGTTTTATATATTTCGGTTTTTGTTTATTGGATAATTGGGCTTACCAATAAACAAAACATGGGGGCAATGGCAATGGGGTTATATGGGTTATTAACTGAAATAATGATACTATGCTCATGGGAAAGCGATGGCAATGAGGGTCATACGGGTTATTAACTGAAATAATGATATGCAATGAAAACAATAAATCTCTGTCATTCTTCTCGAATCGTTCTGATTTTTGTGATGGAGCTTTTGGCAGGCTTGGAGAGTGATAGAACCCACTTTTTATTTCAGGACTACAGTCCACGCAAACGAAGTTGCGGGAAGAAGCTAATAAATTATCTTCTCCTTCTTCCTGCCTTTATCCCACTCTAAGTTGGGTCGTCACAACATGTTATAAACATGTTGTCACATAATTTGGCTACGTATTTTACGACGCCTGCTTGACGTTAACTTACCCTAGTCATATTTTACGACACCTCGGTAGTAAAGAGGGTGGTCTATTCTACTTAACCGGATACCACATAGAGGGTCAACTTACCTTAGTCGCCTTTTACAACACCTCGGTAAGAAATGAGGGTGGTATATTCTACTCAACCAGATACCACACGGCGGGTCGACTTACCTTAGTCGCCTCTTATCCCACTCTAAGTTGGGTCGGCACAACATGTTATAAACATGTTGCCACATGATTTGGCTACGTATTTTACGACGCCTGCTTGACGTCAATTTACCCTAGTCGTATTTTACGACACCTCGGTATTAAAGAGGGTGGTCTATTCTACTTAACCGGATACCACACGACGGGTCGACTTACCTTAGTCGCCTCTTATCCCACTCTAAGTTGGGTCGGCACAACATGTTATAAACATGTTGTCACATGATTTGGCTACGTATTTTACGACGCCTGCTTGACGTCAACTTACCCTAATCATATTTTACGACACCTCGGTATTAAAGAGCGTGGTCTATTCTACTCAGCCGGATACCACACGAAGGGTCGTCTTACCTTAGTCGCCTTTCGAGTTAAGTCGGTACAGCTTTTAGGTAATAAAGCTAGAAAGCTCTTACTCACGTAACAACCGACCAGGGCTGCGGTCTGCGTACTATTATCAACACTTGGGACTAACACGGCCTGATTATTGCTTATGAAAATACCTTATCGCAACAAACCCATCGTACCGTGAACAACGCCCTTGTATCTACTAATTAGATGTACAGATTGACACACCATTGACGATAAGTGACAGATGGCGGTCTTTTACAAATGGCCGCCTTTATCACAAACAGGAATTATTTGCCAATACTATAGATAGTTTGGAGCGATTGCGTCAACTTATTATATACAAACAAAAAAAAATTATAAAAAAATAATCCCGTGTCTCGATGTGCGTTTTCGCTTATGCTCAAAACCGATCCGATTTCAATGAAAGGTATGATGATATAAGGTATGATTTTGGTCCAACTTAAAGGATAAGATTTTATATCGATTAATATTCTCACTTTTGCGAATTTAAAGTTTTTATAGTGAATTTTCTGTCGCAGCAAGTATCAAAGGTTCGATTATTCCTAAAACACCTGGGTAACAATATAGGCTATAGAAATCCTGTTAATTCTGCAGAAATTGAATGCTATTGAAGAGCGCAATCCATTATCACCTACGTGACAACAATCTACGCGACCGAAGTTGCAGGTAAAAGCTAGTATTACATAAATAAGAAGCAATCCTTGTATAGTCTGCTACTCGAGCTGTAAACTAAATATGTATACGAATTTATATCTCAGGTCACGGTGTATAATGCCGACGTCCGGTTTGCAAAGCTTGCTAGGTCCGAGAGACATAAATTTGCCCTTTCAGAACATAAAGTACTGATTTCCGGGGAGGTTGCAACTAACTAGTTGCTACGATATAGATATAGCCTATCAATTTATTATAGGATTTATCAAAAGACACAATTTTAGTAGAAAGTACGTATTTTGTCACATACTTAAAAATTGACATGACTTCATCATCAGTCTCTTACCCTTGTCCCACTCTAAGTGGGGTCAGCACAATATGTCTTCTTCTTCCATTCTCCACTATCATTCGTCAACTCTGGTGCCACTCCTTTACATTCATTTTTAAAACTCTTTTGGTCTTTTTAAAAATTGTCTTGACTTATCATGGCAAAGAAGAATCAGAGCGTTTTGACTTACCCAAACCTAATATTTTGACGCGTGTTAGTTTTTGGATTTTGATAACTTGTTTGATTTTGGATAACTTTTAGGAAATCCATTAATATGGTTTAAAGGATAATAGGATGCTTAAGGTAAATTAATTATTACAAGTAATATATAGAAGCAGGCGTTACTTAGCCGAATTCCATAGTACAGAAGTCAATAAAATTATTTTGCTGTAATCCGCGTTTGCTAAGTGTATAAAGTAGGCATCAATCTCACAATCTATACATGCAGGACAAGTCACAACACGTATCACAAATCACCGCCAACACTAACACTCCACACAAGTAAAGTAACGACTTTACTTTACTTTACATGCCCTACATAAGTTGGTTTATATCCCGTGGCCATGGTTATGCCTCGTAGAAAGTACCTTTGGAAAAAAATTCTCCAACTCTATTAGAGCTTTTAGCATTACCACATTTCGGACTTTCGATACCATTTCTGAGCTTACCCTCGAAATTAAGCTGTTAACAGTCATATCTAACTTATAAAGTAAGTTCGAAAAAAGGTGCCGCCCCCACTATTTTATGCATTCCTATTGTCTTGCGAATAACAATAGGCTTTCTATACAATAGTGTTAAGCACGTCTATATACAATATCACTTATCGCCTGCTCTGAGTGTATTGTCGCGACGCCCGGAGATTCTGAAGAGATCTCATAACAATCTTAGTGTCAACAAAGAAGCCGTGTTCTATGAATTTCCTATATTACATCACATATTTTTCTTTTAGCTACATATTAAGATTTTGTTCTATTACACATAATATTAATTTAAGCAGTTCAAAGTGAAAAAGCGCATTGGTTAGATCGGATGATACTTCAATGGGAATCGCTGGTTCTAACCCAGGGAATGAATCTCGACGCTTTGACTAAAAAAATGTATTTCATAGATACAAAAGTAATAATATTATTAGAGATAGAGATATTTGTAACACTAGAGTAATTCACAGGTTCAAGGTTTAACTGTAATCTAGCCTGATAGTAAATGACGATAATCCATTTTACCGGAACGCTGAACACTGTAAATTAGCACTCGGTGATGCTTTAGTACGATATAAATTTATTTGCATGTCCCATAGATACCTTCGAATCAAATCAAATTACTAAATTACTTTAAATCAAATCAAAGCTAGCACTGGTTTGGAAATTTGCTGTTACCGCAAAGGACCAGCAAAGAACTCGGATGTCTTTTAATCATTTTAAAATTACATAGTCAAGGTTAGCTGTGTGCACTCCGGCTGAGTAGAATAGACCGCCCTCATTTCTTACCGAGGTGTCGTAAAAGGCGACTAAGGTAAGTTAACCCACCGTTTGGTTCTGGTTTAACTTAACGTTTATTCTTTTGTGTAGGCAAGTCTTATAATATAACGTGTTGTATAATTTTCTTATAGAAGTCAATCCCACGAATGGTTTGCTGAATACACAGAATTGCAGCACAGAAATTACTAGCTTATTTTGGCCTCTCATATATCGTAAATGTACATCAAATTTTGTTTAGCATATTTTTTTTCGTACGGAAAAAATATTGGTATATATTTATTGCGACGCTACGGTAAACGTATTTCTTTAAAGTTTTCTCGAAGGGACTCACATCGTTTCATATTATAGACAAGGTCTATGCCCAACAGAGGGCTAGTAACAGGTCCGTTACTTTACGAATTACTGTCGATTATTATCGCTATTATAATTTTTTTAGACAAAATCCTCTAATAAGAATGGCGAAAAACCAAAAAATGCAAGTTCCAGTATCATAGTATACGATCTTCCAACTTTAAAATTGACATATCCTTTTTATTTGCTGGCCGATTGAAATAAAACATACCCTATATGTTAAGTGAGGCTTTCTACTTTAATTAGTAAACACAGCGTCCAAATCGAATCAGCGGTTTCTAAGATAAGAGTGAACAAACGCACAGAGATTTCACATCTTAACGATTTTATTATATGTATAGAAAGCCGATATGGTGCACTTTTGAGCAACGGAAATGTTAATGTTACTGTGTTGTAACGTCACAATATATTTACTTCTCCAGAGGAAGGATGAAACATCTTAGCGTTAGTGCCCGGGGGGAAATCTGCGCCGTGTTATATGTCATAGAAATTATTTATGCATATCTCAAGAAAATAGTTCCTACTCCGTGATTTTTATGCAACACTATCTTGGTGCATTAATTTTCTGCTTAAGAAACCTGTTACTTCAAATTTACGAGGCATAAATGGAAACGGATGGGGGAAGGGGTGGAATCACGAAGAACTATCTGAGCGGCTAACTGGATAACTTTCCACTCAATCTTGTGCTTTTTTATCCAACAAATGTATCGAAACTACGTCATGATTTTTTCAAACTAAGTATATACTTTTAGCCCTAACGGGTATTATAGCGTCACCGGGCGAGACGGGCGAGCTCAGAAGCATTGTGAGGTTACGAAATGCGGAGAGTTGAACGCAGCTCTTCTAGGATCGGGAGACAGCGTTAGGTGTGGATCATACCTTTAGTACTTTCAGACCCCAATGTCTATTTGAAGTTCGATGTATTACGTCTCCTTGCTTAAGAGTAGAATCAGTTCTCTTCACATCACTATTACACAAAATTCAAAAAGTCGACCCGCCGTGTGGTATTCGGTTGAGTATAATAGACCAACCTCATTTCTTACCGAGGTGTCGTAAAATACGAATTAGGTAAGTTGTCGTCAGGCAGGCGGCCGGTTGTAAAATACGTAGCCAAATCATATGTCATGTTTGTAACATGTTGTGCCGACCCCACTTAGAGTGGGATAAGGGCAGGAGGATGATTACACAAAATTCAAAAAACATTTTAAAAGCGTTCAAAATAACTTAAGTATAGATGAAAACTTAATTACTCTTTGCGTCGAAACAATTACTCGGAAGTCGAACTAAAGTTTACTTAAAATTGACTGAGAGTCGAGTAACTCTCCCGCTAAATTGCAATTTGTTGTTAAAAGTTTCATTTGCAGTCCAAATTGGCAGAGAACTCGCGGAACCTAGTTTGAAGTCCGAAGCGTCGAGATTTAATACGAGGAAGCCAGTATCAAGTTTGTCTGCTATTAATAATAAACTAGGGGGTCACCCCCCTAGTTTAAGCCGTGTGGTATCCGACTAAGTAGAATAGTCAACCCTCATATCTTACCGAGGTGCTTTATGAGGCGACTAATGTAAGTTGACCCGTGTGATATCCTTCTGAGTAGAGTAGACCACCCTTATTTTTTTACCGAAGAGTCTAAAAGACGACTGAGATAAGTTCACGTCAGGCATGCGGCCGGCCGTAAAATACCTATCCAAATCATGTTACAACATGTTGTGGCAACCCCACTTAGAGTGGGATAAGGGCAGGAGAATGATGAATGCAAGTCTAAGTAGAAGTAATATACCGAACTGCAAATAATATATTCTAATAAATATTATTTACGTTAAGAAAAAGATGTGTAAATATTAATACTAATATAATGAATTCGAAAGTCTGTCTATCTGCCTGTCTATAACATTTCACGGATAATCGGCTGAAGCAGTATTGATGAAATTTCGCACTACAAAAGTTATGAAAGAATAATTTTAAAGCAAAATTATTCTTTCATAATCCGCGTTTGCTAAGAAAATGTATATAGTGCTAAGTGTAGAAAGCAAAACCTCATTCTTTATACATGCAGGTTTATTTATCGCACTTATGACAAGAAAGCAATACCAATAGCACCCTAAACATATTCACTACGACAATCTCAACGATCGTTACACCTCATAATTATGAAGAGAAGCAAATAAATATATCACAATTGAAACTTATATAGAACAATAATAGAATGCATAAGTGAGGATATATAAACGCTAACGTTGACGCAAACGAAGTCACAAGTACCCGCTAGTTTAATAATCTTTAAAGTTATTTTTCTATAAATAGTTATAGACAAATATTTTACCAGAAACTGCGACTTGATATAGTACCAAAGAGTAGGTTCTAGAATTTAAGTTTAGGGCGGTTTAACTTGTTAATTGTTTGAAAATTGTTTCCAAGTTAATTAAGAACGCATTAATATTATTTACCTACATTTACCACAATACAGTTCTAATATATGTTCAACAAACTTCTTTAATTACGCGCAACTCGTTTTCAGTTTATACCGTATTTTTACACTTGTGCAAGTTAAATTGTTTGTTAAACATTTAATGTGGGCAGAAAGTGGAAATGCCTGGCATAAATGATTATTTTTCTTTAATTTGATACAAGTATACACACGTAACATAAATAAAGAATTGCTGAACTCTGTTTTAATTAAATCAAAAAAGAACGAAATTGTTCAAGAATCTATCTTGATCTGAACTTGCGATTTTGTCGTGGAGTCTATCTTCTGATGATGTTTCGATTGCGGGGCGGAACGATTGTTGAGTTTGTGATAGTGAACGTGTGTAGTGCTTGTATTGTGGTCTGAATAAATTGTGGTCAGGTATGAAAATGGATAGTCTCTATTTTATTATTTAATTTTTCAATTCAGTGTATCGCGGATTATAGAAAAATAACTTTATTATTCCCTTTGTTTTATATTCCCGAAGTAACCTAATTCTATCAATTGCTTAAGAAACTCTGTTTTGAAATTAGATAAAAGATATATTGTCAGTATGAAATTTTTTTATGTGCTTATTACTAACTCTAAGTTACAATAAGGTAAGCTTATATAGTTGTAAAATTTTGAACATTGTCAGAAGCGCAAGAACGATGGTATGCAAAATAGACAATGTCCATGTTAGGTAAAGGCTTTGAACATCGTTAATATATTCATAGTTTCAGTAAAATATCACGTCGACCAAACTAATTGAGTCACTTCCAAAATATCTATGCTAATTATAAAACAAAGTCCTCAAAATCTGTCTGTATGTGAACGATTTTCTCAAAATTTAGTAAACGAATTATTGTAGGGTTTTCACTAAAAGATACACCAATTCTTCCGGAAGATTTAGCTTGTACAATTTTATGTAAATTGAGTTGAAGTGGTCGCTCTTATGTAAAAACGGACCTGCTGGGAGCTTTAGTCGCGTGAGCCATGGAAATTAGCACAGATATACTAAAGTAACGAACTAGAGAATTGTAGATCTACGAAAATACTATAAAAAGGTACGCGTTAGCATGTTTCTATCTCTTATGGTTTTTTTATTATTATAAATAAATAATAAATATAATGGACACTTACACGCACGAACGTCCGTCCCCAAAGTAAGTAACTTAATACTTGTGTTATGGGTGAGAGACAGCTGGTGAATATATACTTATATAATTTTTAAATATATACTTAAATACAAATATACACCCAGACTCGAAGACTAACAAATTCATTTATAGAAAATGTTGGCCCTCGGCGGGAATCGAATCCGCGACCCGCGTAGCTGAAGGCAGGGTCACTACCCACTGCTGCCAGTCAGTTGACCGGCCGTGTTAACTCAGTAACTATTTTTATATTCAAAATTGCAATTAAATACAGTGCTTTTCCTTTACAATTTTTTGCTCAACAATGCTTTTCAGCCGCAGGAACACATGGTTAAAAACAAAATTGAATTTTTGAAATTTCATTAAAAAAAATAGTTTTAGCATATTGAGGTAATTAATCAATTAGTACGTTAATATACAAATCAAAAGTTACAGCACCCTTAGATTGGTATAAAGAATTCAAGTAATTTCAAACCAGCTAAAGATTTTCTAAAACACAGAAAGATTAATACGACTTTATAAACACAATTCGCTGAAATGGATGAAGCGTATCCAGTGACTGCCTATTTCAGAAGTTTCATTTGCAAAAACAAAAGATTTCGCAAACAAATTTGGTTACGTATATAGCGAGCGGGTTGGAAATAATAGTGAACTCCAAATTTCGTCCTACTTTAGTTAGATTGTAATGATAAGAATAAATCTGTTCCTCTACCCTTAAGCCAGAGTGTGAGCCAAAATATGTTAAATATTTTGGCTCACACTGTGTTACCAATAATTATTCTCCTGTTTTCATTTCACTCCTGTCACAATTTAGAACATTATAATACTGAGATGTTATTTAAATACATTATTAAAACTTATTTAAAGTAAAATATATAATTTAATGTAAGTAAATAATATAAATTTAATGAATAAAATATACTAAATGAATTTAGCCTTTGTTAAAAATTCATATATGTAAAATTCGACCGCCGTGTGGCATCCGGCTGAATAGAATTGACTACTCTCATTTCTTACCGAGATGTCGTAAAAGGCGACTAAGCTAAGATGACGTCAGGCAGGCGGCTAGTCGTAAAATACTCAGCCAGATCATTTAACAACATGTTTATAGCATATTATGTTGATCATACTTAGAACGGGATAAGCGAAGGGGAATGATGAATAATATAAATTGAAGTAGTTTATTTGTCCTGTTTTACGTCTAATTAGAGCAATGACATGATGTGATGGTATGGAAGAGTGATAAATACTCTACCCCTCCCCTTTTTTGAGGGGAAATTCCTGACAAGTACACACGCCAAGGGAGGCAGCGATATGGTATTTGGGGTTCGCACCGACTAAAACCCCCCTGTGTCCAATCACACACTTTAAGCGAGGATTACGGTACCATTGTCCATATTATCCGCAACGCCGCAGTGTTACCACCTTAGCGGCCTTCGTCCGATCAGGAAAACCTACACGTCACCCACCACCTCTGGAATGCACCCCGGACACTAGATGCACCCAGGACACTAGGTGCACCCAGGACACTATATGCATCTAAGTCTCGACCCATGCACCGTCGAGAATTGACCATAGCCAGGTTCTGACTCTAGCCCCGTTCTAAAGTGAACTCAAATACAGACGCGAGTATTATTTTATATAAGTGCTTTAGAAAGAGAACGAAGTAACACCTAAAAATATAAAACGCTTCAACATAACTGACGTTCAGTGCACGCTTTGAGCTCGAGAGAGAATACGTGCTTTCCACAACGTTTTATTCTGAATTATGTTCTAAAATATACTACCCTTTGGAGAATAAAGCTGAATTAATTTTAGTAAGCTTGCTATTGTATTTACAGTTTTAAGCAAAATAAACCGAATTAATATAAACTGCAATATATCACACGTTTTACGGTTAAGTAAAACATTGCGAGAAAATCTACATATCTCTAAAGAATTCTGATGATATGTGTCACCTACCAATCCCCATTGGAGCAGCATTCTCTCCTAAAATGGACAGAGGAGTCCTATATCAGTGGGATTGTAACTCCTATTTATGTTAGCGTAATGTTATATGCCTTTGTAGCGTGATGTTAGACCTTTTTCATATTTAGCCTTCCTGAATAAATTGACTATATTACACTGAAAGAATTTTTACAATCGGTCTAGTAGTTCCTGAGATTACTAAGGAACTACTAGACCGATTTCAAAGTGGCGAATTCAAACAAACAAACAAACTCTTCAGCTTAATATATTAGTATAGATGAAGTCAAGAAAAGCCACTATGAATATAAGATATGAACTCAGTATAACAAAGACCAGGTTTAATTATACCAATGCGGTCTCAAATAAAAGCTGTTAATCCACAACCTAATTTCAGCTGTGTGAAGATAGTGGAATAATGAAGGTATCTTTCACACGCGTCACGTGTCCGGTGTATAGCTGTTGCGTACTTGGAAAGTCCAAACAGAGTTAGCGTCTTGTAAAGTTGTCTTTGTTCTGATAGTAAGTTGGAATCGCGAATGTTCTTAACTTCCTGTAGAACTAATTTATAGAAGTAGGTTTTATTTTGCAGAATGCGTGGTATCCGGCCGAGTAGAATAAACCACCCTCATTTATTTATTTATTAAACAGTTTGCCAACAGACATAACACTAACAATGACAATAAAACATTTATTTTATAAACATACAAATTGTGCACGTCCAATTACTGGCAAACAGCATGCCTGAATATACTGCAAGTGCGGAGTTACAAAAAGTTTCGAACCGAGGTGTCGTTAAAGGCGACTAAGGTAAGCCGACCCGCCGTGTGTTATCTGGCTGAGTATAATAAACCACCCTCATTTCGAACCAAGGTGTCGTAAAAGGTGACTAAGGTAAGCGACCCACCGTGTGTTATACGGATGAGTAGAATAGACCACCCTCATTTCGAACCGACGTGTTGAAAAAGACGCCTTACTTTAGTCGCCTTTTACGCAACCTAATTAAGAAATGAGGTTTGTCTATTTTACTCAGCCGAATACCACACGGCTATACCATTTTACCATACCATGTAATTTGTAGTGGTATTTGTAGTAGTACCATGTAATAAGTAAGTAGCGGCCTGTTACTCTCCCACTGCTGGGAATAGGCCTCCTCTCTCCATTTTTGGACAGAAAGATTGGAGTTAAGACCTACCACCCAGCTTCAATGCGGATTGGTAGGTTATGTAATGTAAAAAGTAGTTACGGTAAAAAAAACAAAATATTTGCTGACCTTTCCCATATACCAAATGAAACAAACAATATCAGTAAACAAATTATTTATATCATTCGTTTAATAAGTCTTTAAAAACACACTACATAATATAATGTATAACATGGGAAAATTTACGGAGCTATTTAATGGGAATGCGATGCGTGAATACATTTTGTCACACCGGAATGTAAGGTCCCACTTTGGACCTCGGAAACTATGCGAAACATGCCCTTTGGTCCTGTCTGTATGCTCAGATAGTTTTATATGTTACAAAGGTTATTTTCATAATGTAATTCAAGTAGTTAGACCATGGAATAGTTAAGTAGCTTTGTACTGAATTAGAAAATACAACTCAAGTAACGGCCTTTATTTTATTCATTTATCTTTAATATTTAAATAAGTTAATCTTGTTTGTATCCCTGTTTTCGGGCTCTAAAATGTTTTTAAAATTTACGTTAAACACAATTTTTCGCTGTGAAACGTAAAGTTGTGGTGGTTCATTTGGGGAACGGGCGGTCTAGAGAGGTGAAAAAACCTAGGATCGAGCCCCACCTGCCCTATTATTTTTTAATTTTTCTTTTCAATTTTTTTTTAAATTTTTAATAACGGTGTTTTCCTTTCACATTGGTCAAAAAAGCTTATTCTTTTCTTGTAGGGAAGGATTGGATCTTAGACCATCAACACTGCTACAATGCGGATTAAAAATAACAGATAATCTCATAATCATCTAGGAATATGCAGAATTTCTTACAACGTTTTCGATTTCGGCCTCTTCAGCACAATTTACATAAAACCGTCATGTACTATTAAGCTAAACCTCTCAGAACAATGCACAACCTTTCAGTAAAAACCGTACAAAAATCTGTTAAGTAGATATTGAGAAAATAGATCACATACAGACAGAAATTTTTTGAGAACTTTGTTTTATAATAAGTATAGATGTTAATGTAACAAGTCGCCATCAATTTTATCAATATTTCTCAAGCGGATTAGCCTTAAAAGCGTAAAGACAGACTTTCTATTTTATAATATTAGGATAGATAAAAGAACTATCAAAATCTAAAAGAAAAATAGCGGCCTGTTACTATCCCACTGCTGAGAATAGACCTCTTCTCTCCGTTTTTGGAGAGAAGGTTTGGAGACCTACCACGGTGCTCCAATGCGGATTGGTAGGTTACACATATCTCCAGAATTCTCTAGAAATATGCAGATTTCCTGATATTGTTTTCCTTCACCAAAAAGCGTCTGATAAATTGCAATTATCAATTAGACATAAGTTTTAACAGAAAAACTCATTGGTGTCTGCCCGGGTTTGAACCCGTGACTTCCTCGAAAGAGCACGGTGTTACCGCTTATCAAATCTAATCGAGGTTAAATGTTGTGTACAAATGCCATCATCAAATTGAAACAAATATACATACAATATTGAAGTGAATTATTAAACAATTCACAAAACTCCGCTCCGCCGTGCGCTAAACGATATCACAGTTGGGTTTGAATCGAATTATTTACTCGGGAGTTATATCCGATATCAAATAATGGATTACAATGGACTAGGGTGATGTGAAATTTCACACATGACCTCTCTTAGCAATCACTAATATTTTTATACAAAAGCTCAGTTTATTTCACACCTAGAGGTTAGATTAAATTTTGTTAGGCCTGACGAATTTATCTTTATTTGTAAAGTAACTTCTAATTTATGGAATAAGGCGTTACTTTGCGGAGATCCATAATATAAAAGTCATTATAAAATTATTTTGTTATTGGCTTTGCGATGTTGTCGTGGAGTCTATCTCCTGATGATGCTTCAGTTAGAGGGTGAAACGATTGTTGAGATTGTGGTGGTGAATGTGGTGTAGTGCTTGTGTGCAAATTATCGACTAATTCTATAAATTACATAAAGCGATCATTGTAAATTCGATTTATTAATTAAGCACTGGAAATAATATCAATAATCAATCCAAAAAAAAACAATTAAGCTGTATAGGAAACTCAGAAATGCTTTGACATATAGTTCAATAGAATTACTTGTCTCATGAAATATACGAGGTGTGTTCAAAAAGTATCGCGAATTTTGTGTATTTTCAAAAACTATTTATTTATTCGTGAATATTTATTTTGTCCCCTTCAAAGTAATCCCCCTGGGATATTATACACTTGTGCCAACGTTTTTTCCAATCTTCGAAGCACTTCAAAAAATCATTATTTTGTATCTCGTTCAGATGCCGTCTTTATCTCGTCAGTCGTGGCGTAGCGTCGTCCTTTCATAGGCCTTTTCAGTTACGAGAACAAGAAAAAGTCACAGGGGGCCAGATCTGGGTAATAAGGTGGCTGCGGTATCATTAGTGTATTGTTTTTGGCCAAGAAGTCGCGTACAAGCAGCGTTGTGTAAGCAGGGGCGTTATCGTGGTCCATTGTTTTGAATAAGGAAAAATCGAAGACGAACCAAAACACGTGCAAGCAAAGCAGCTGTCAACAATTAACTGAAAATTCAAAATGGCCAAACTTGTCAGCATAAGTGAGGGACAAATGTACCAACATAACGCCACAAAAAAAACGAAATTCGAATATACGTAACCCGAGAAAATTCAAAATTCGCGATACTTTTTGAACACACCTCGTATAGTTTAACAAGAATAGAAATTGTAAAGCTTAATAAAATTATACGGTTTACTCGTTATTTATTGACATAAAAATAAAAGTATTTAAAGATTTAAGTACAAAAGTTGTAAAGTTGAACACTAACTAACAATAAAATTCCACAACAACCGAGTTACTTCGATTGAACAAACTTTTCGTCCGCAAACGATTCTCGAATATTACGGGGTAGTATATTTGAGTTTATATTTTTCAACTTTTTCCATTTAAGTCCTTTGTAATCTAATCTAAACGTAACTTTCTCTTTGGGTACTTGTAATCTACCGTCAATGGATGAAATCGTATAAATTTTTAGAAGCTAAATGTTTGTTTTTATATACGTTCCATTATTTTTAATAATTGACTACTTACCATAAGTAATGTATTTTTTTTAAATGACATATTACTACCATATATTTTACTGTATATATTTTATAATTATATTATATACCGTATATTACTACCGCCGTGTGGTATCCGGCTGCGTAGAATAGACAACCCTCATTTCTTATTGACGTGCCGTAAAAGGCGACTTAAGTAAGTTGACGTCAGCAGGCGGCCGGTCGTAAAATACCTACCTAGCTTTTTTTTACCTAGCTACTTACATATTTTTTCGATTCTTTGTGCAGTGCTTGTGTATTTGTGTTTTTGGTGGCGGGTAGTACATGACTTTCAAAAAGTTCTGCATGTACCAGGCATACATTTTGATAAGAACGGATAGTACACTCTACATTTAGTATTACATATATTTTTTTATCGCAGATTATGGTAAAATAATATTTTCATTACTTTTTGTATTGCTGAATGTATTATACTTGTTCGCTATGTAACGCCTTATTCTATAGTAATAGTCTCAATCCTAGATGTAAAGCTCGTTGGTGATATATTAAGAGTAATTTCGACAACTTTATTCTCCTTCGCTTTAATAAGTTGAAAATTGTCACTACATATCTCCAAGCAACCTTTTTCTAAACAAGGAATATCTAGTATCTAGTATTGCAATTAAAATATTAATAATAATAAATAATAATAAAGCTTTATTAAGTCCATACATTTATACAAAAACAATCGATTAAGTAAAAGTAAAAGAAACAATATTGTACTAAAAATTACATTATAATCTACTATATAAAAATAAGTCGGGTTTTCCTTCCTGACGATATAACTCCAGAACGCACGAACCGATTTCCACGGTTTTGCATTCGTTGGAAAGGTCTCGGGCTCCGTGAGGTTTATAGCAACGAAAATCTAGGAAAAATTTCAATAGAAAAGCGGGAAAATAGGGAAAATCATTTTTTAAATACAGCGCCATATCAAAACTACTGGATCAATTTTAATCATTTTTTTTACACTGACTGACATGGGATACATATTTTATACCCGTGCGAAGCAGGGGCAGGCCGCTAGTATCTAATTAATTATGTCGCGATTCTAATCTAAATTATATTTATATGTCAACGTTATAAGTAATAAGTATAAGTCAAAATCTATAAATAATTCAAAGTCAATATTTAAAAAAGTCAATATTAAAATAGAAAAATATTGTCAAAAAAATAAAATAATAGGAAATAGTTAAAAGTATTATCATTCTGGGTCAGTTTTAAGTATGGACCCCTTTCGGGTAAAAGCCTCCTCCAAAGAATTCCACTTTTCTCTATCTTTCGCTGTCTCGAGCCAGTTTTTGCCTGCGTTTGCGACAATTTCGTCTTGCCATCTAGAGTATGGTCGTCCTCTGGCTCGGGACCCATTTGGACCTTTCCATGTGGTCACGCTTGCTGTCCAGCGTCCGTCTGTATACCGTGCAACATGGCCGGCCCACTTCCACTTAAGGCCTTGTGCAAAGGCTAAGGCGTCGGTAACTCTCGTTTTGTTACGAATATCTGTATTTTTTACTCTATCCTTTAAATGAATACCCAAACAACTTCTTTCCATTGCTCTCTGTGCTGACTGAACTTTCGCTGTAATCTTTCCGTCAAATGACCACGTTTGGCAGCCGTAGGTAAGGCAGGGTAGTATTGCTGTGTCCATTACTATTTTCTTAGTTTTTATAGGGAGTTTCGATTTTAAAATTTCTTTATGAGCCCAAAATTTGTTCCAGGTTATCGCTATCCTTCTATTTAATTCTTCGTGATTTCTCTTTGCTTTAAATGATATTTGTTTTCCTAGATAAACATATGACTCTATGTAATCGAGCGGGTTGTTGTCTATACAAATAGGTATTTTTGTGCTGTTGGTCATAATTTTTGTTTTGTTGAGATATAAAATATTAGTTTGTAAATATTAGTTTGTAATTTAAATTCATCATCTTCCTGCCCTTATCCCACTCTAAGTGGGGTCAGCAGTGGGGGCACAACATGTTATAAACATGCTGTCACATGATTTGGCTTCGTTTTTACGACCGGCCGCCTGCCTGACTTCAACTTACCTCAGTCGTATTTTACGACACCTCGGTAAGAAAGAGGGTGGTCTATTCTACTAAACCGGATATCACACGGTAGGTCAACTTACCTTAGTCGCTTTTTACGATACCTCGGTAAGAAATGAGGGTGGTACTATTCTACTCAGCCGGATACAACACGGCGGGTGGAATTACCTTAGTCGCCTTTTACGAAACCTCGGTAAGAAATGAGGTTGGTTTATTTTACTCAGCCGGATACTATACGGCGGGTCACCTTACCTTTGTCGCCTTTTACGACACCTTAGTAAGAAATGAGGGTGTTACTATTCTATTCAGCCGGATACCACACGGCGTATTAGTTTTTAATTTAAATTATTTGTTAAATATTTATTGATTAAACTAATATGAATATGGATTTCCAATTCTATCCGTCTATCATTCACAAAGTTCAATGTGGCGTGTCTAACTTGCGAAGGGACTGTTCGACGTTGACTGATTGGGATATCCGATCCTATTTCTCTTACAATGATTACGTTTGATGTTATCCGCCCTAGATGTGTATTATCTCATCGCAAATTGAATAAACATTCTCTTGTCTGGGCTTGAATTAAGACTCTATACATATATATTTTTAACTATTTATATTATGTATTAATAATTACATTTTGTAAAATATTGATTGCTAATATATTGTAGAAAAAAATCAATGATGATAAGTATTATTGAAGTAAAGTGAAGTTTTAAATCAAGTGTGTTTATTTATTTCTTTTTATACTTATAGTTACAAAAGAGAAAGAAAAAGTAAAAAAAGCACATGTATAAAGGCGGACTTATCCCTAAAAGAGATCTCTTCCAGTCAACCTTTGAGTAATAGATGGAAAAGGACAAGAATTGAAGAAGAAAGAGAATGCGAGTAATTTAAAGAAAAAGGAAAAGTTTATATAAATTTAACTATTTAATCAATTAATTAATTTTGGTTAACTTAAGATAAATATTTAAGATAAGATATTTTCTAGTCTGTAACATAAATACCGAAAGGGAAAGAGATTTGCGGAGCGTATTACTTAATAGAAGATTATTTGGACGATAAATAAGCCTGGATTTAAAAATCCTTTCAGCTTCAGACAAGAGTGCGGTTTAATAATATAAAATTGAAAATGTTTAAAACATTGACCGCCGAGTTTCTTGCTGGTTCTTCTTGGTAAGAGCAACATTCAGAACCATCATCATTCTCCTTATCCCACTATAAGTAGGGTCGGCATAATATATTTTAATCATGCTGTGATGTGAGTTGGCTAAGTATACGACCGGCCAGCCGCCTGACGTCATGTCAGGTAACAACCTAAGTCGTATTTAACGAAATTTCGGTAAGAAATGAGGGTGGTCTATTCTACACAGCCAGATACCACACGGTGGGTACTTACCTTAGTCGCTTATTACAACACCTCACCATTGTGCCATGAAGGTGGTTTCTTCTACTCAGCCGGATACCATACTAGTTATAGCTTTATAATTATATTGATCGTTGACGCTTCAAATGTGCTTGAAAGAGCTTACTCGAATAAAGATTATTTTGATTTGATTAATAGTAAAAGTTTTGATTTCCCTCCAGACTTCGAGAAAGCATCAGATAACCTGAACCCTCTTATAGTGACTGGGTCTAACTATAGGGCGTGTATTTTTTTGAACAAATTTCACAAACCCCAAGCGTCCTTAATGACCCCGACAGTCTTTGTCGGCGAAGACGAGGACTCTGATTTTTAAGCCATAAGGCCGATAAGGCGCTGGGGTCATTTTGCAAGAGATCCAAAGAGGTTAAAATGCATCATTTTACCCAGAATTCGTGGCCTTAATCATCAGAATATCCTTTGAAATAGGCATATTTCACCACCATTTATAAATATTTTCCCTGATGTGGAAATATACCACTAATAAAAGTCGCTTCCACGTGTTCCAATATAAATTAAACAATGGCTTAAAACAAATATTAATTAACTTTGGTAAATACGATGTCCAATTTGATCGTTTGATATCGGATAATTGCATCGGTACTGTATGTTTATTTGTCAAAATGTCAACAGTTTATGCGATAGATCGATGTTAGCGTTAAGTATGTCATTTCAGATAACTAAATTTAGACATTTATATTCATCTAATTCTACTGCCCTTATCCCATTGTTACTATCCCACTGCTGGGCATAGGCCTCTTCTCTCCGTTTTTTTTTTTTTTGGAGAGAAGGATTGGAGCTAAGACCTACCACGCTGCTCCAATGGTGATTGGTAGGTTACACATATCCCCAGAATTCTCTAGAGATATGCAGGTTTCCTCACGATGTTTTCCTTTACCGAAAAGCGTGTGATAAATTGCAATTATCTATTAGACACATAAGTTTTACTAGAAAACTCATTGGTGCCTGCCCGGGGTTTGAACCCTAGACCTCCTCGAAAGAGGCGCACCGTGTTACCGCTGGGCTACCACAGCTTATTTATTACATTATTATCCCATTACATTACATTACATTACTATCCCATTGTAACTGGGGTTGGCACATGTTTTAAACATGTCGGTACATGTTTTGGCTAGTTTTATGACCGGTTACCTTAGTCGCCTTTTACAACACCTCTGTAAGAAATAAGGGTGGTCTACTACTCATCCGGCTACAACACGGCAGTATTTTGACATTTATATTATCATCTAGAATATAAAATTAAATTAAAAACTTATTTCCTCTTGCCCTTTTTGCTCCCTAAGTGGGGTCGGCACAACATGTTATAAAAATGTTGTCACATGATTTGGCTTCGTATTTTACGACCGATCACCTGCCTGACGTCAACTTACTTTAGTCGCCTTTTACGACACCTCGGTAAGAAATAAGGGTGGTCTATTCTGCTCATCCGGATACCACACGGCACTTTTTGACATTTATATTATCATCTAGAATATATAATTAAAAGTATAAATCTGAGTAGAATTTTTTTCACAGCGCAAATAATGTCCGTGGCAATTTTAATTGTTACAAATTCTTTTATTATTTGACGTATACGTTTTACGTAGCTTTAATTCAAATAACTTTCTGGCACGCTTCTGTATACCGCGTCACGTGACATGTATTCTTATCAGGGTTGATACAGGCATGATTTTATGGAAATTAATAATATTGAATTATAGGTTCCACTTCAACTATCTATTTTGAATATTTTTACATTCATCATTCTCCTGCCCTTATCCCACTCTAAGTGGGTTTGACAAAAATGTTATTCTCTTCCTTTCTCTTCTATTATTAGACAACTCTGGCGTTACCCCTTTTATATGCATGTCATACTTTACTCAGTAAAACCATCTCTTTGAGGCATCTTTTTGATTTTTTTATTTTATATATTGTGAGACAAATAAAGTGGTCAAAGGGCAGCCACCTCAGCAATAAGCTGGAGTATGTAGTGTAAAATACTTACTGCAACGAAGGTTTTTAGATGCCACCTTTATTGTTTACCACAGACTATCTTATAACTTTTTGGCTTGTCATTTGTTTTTAAGATGGTAACAATAACCATATATATACTCGTACATAAACTTGTACCTTTTGGCTTAAATTATATTACACATACCGCTCATGGGCTGCAACAGTGACACCACTCAAAAATTCATGTTTTGTGATAAATGGGTTTAAAGCCTTTATTACTAAGGTAAATGCTTAAAAAATGCTTTTGTTTACCTAAACTAACGGCCTAATATGGAATTATGAGTTTGGCCGGTATTGCTGCTAAACATAATGTGTATTTTAACATTTACACCTAGTTGCTCCGAAAAACGTGTTTTTGAGTTGTGCCACTATTGTAGCAAATGAGCGAAATATTTTTATTATTTTTGCCTATCTTTCCATTCACCTAATATTATTTGGCACTTTTTATCTGATTAAGCTTTAAGACTTTTTAATAATAAATAGATGAGTTTCTAGGGCTAATAAGGTCAAGAATTCCCACTGGAATAGGAAAATTTAAGAGTTTAGAAGCTTTAATAATAATTAATATCTGCCTAAGAAATTTGGAGCCAAGTTTATGTTTTTTGTACTAAGTATGTTTAAAATATGCCTAATGAATGTTTAAATATTAATGAGGCATGGTATTTAAAATTAATACTATGTTTATTCTCTAATATTTTAAAACAGTGAAAATAACGTATAATTATAAAATGTAAATTTCATTTCACTTATGTCATCACTACATCGGAAGCCTCTTTTTTATGTTCATGGACGGCATAAGTTGACATAAAATATCAAAAATTCACTGTAATAGTCAAAGGTTTCAGAAGTCAGAAGTCAGAAGGTACTACAACTAGTATATTTAAATTTCTCTGTAGTTCAAACCAAAGTGATATATAGGGAAAATCAATATTGTCATTTATTTATTCAATATCCATCAGTTAAGACTTTTAGCATTTTAAAATTTAAATTAATATTTTCGAAGTTTTTGACAACCCTACAGACACATGTAACATCTGTTTGTAATTCGCAACCATTTACGCGATTACCGCGCTCTTTGCGTTTCGTTAATCCCGTTTTAAAAGTAATTCTTAATTTATTTTAAAAGTAATCCTTAATTTATTTTAAGTATTGCAAATACTGTAACACTCATATATTTTCGGAATAGAATAGCAGTTTTAGCAATTTAAATTTTGTGTATAAGAATATATATAAATATAAAAGAATTGACGATGAACGCCGTGTGGTATCCGGCTGAATAGAATAGAATAGGTGTCGTAAAATGCGACTAAGGTAAGTTAACGTCAGGCAGGTGGCCGGTCGTAAAAACGCAGCCAAAAATTGTGACAGCATGTTTATAACATGTTGTGCCGACTTCACTTAGAGAGGGATAAGGGCAGGAAGATGATGAAAAGAATTAACGATGTATATAAGACAAAGTTGGAACCGACATAAGTTTGCGGCTCCTGCTTTGCGTCTTGCAAGCAATTAAGTTGAATTACTTGACCAGAACAGTTTAGCAATCTTTTATTTAAAACAAGTCTTAGTTATTTGGGGCATTTATGTAATTTACATCTATTGACTGTTTGTTAATTGCTGTTCTTTGTAATCTTTCTCTTCTTACAATTTTTAATATCAAAATTATTTTTTCTAGAGATTGGTTCTCGTTGTTTTGATCGTAGAAATTATTTGCAAATCAAAATATTTCAATTAAAAATAGGTATACACTGAACAGCTAACGTGGAAAATAAAATTATCATTCTTTGTTTGTTTAATGAAAATGTGATTGTTTAATTGATTTCTTTTTAATATAACCTCATAAAGATCTTATTAATAAGTTTCTTTATTATTTAAATATTTGTTTCTCTGTTTTAATCCTGTCTTTGTTCTAGTGTTTATTATTGTTATTTAGTGTAATGTGATAAATTTGTTTACAATTTTTAATCTTTAATAGTATTATTGAGTATGATAATAATTATCAATGATTGAATAAATTAAATTGGCTAATTAATAATACTAAAATAAAAAATTGATCCTACCAGGAGTTTTTAAAACCAATTTTTGTTTTGTACACCCAGTGTGAGATCTACCAATATCGGTCTAGCGGTTTAGCCGTGGAATTGTAACAGAGGACAGACAAACAGACAGACTTTATTTATATTTTGCTATTAATATTAATTACAATGATTTATTAAATTCACTGACTAAGTTCAATAGTATGAGACTTGTTTCAGTGGAAAAATTGTAGTTATTTTTCCCTCAAAGGAATTTGAAAACTCAATTTTATTTTATTGTTGTAACCTTTAACATACCGTGAACTTAGAAATATTTTTTTACAATTTGAACTTGGGAACACTTAAGATTGCTTATTAACGAAGTTTACTAACTTATATTCTCTAAATAGGTTCTTATTAGATTCAAGACTGTGGTATTTTTATGATGCCAAATTAAATTTAAACTTTGTTCAGTTGATGTTAGTGGTAATGTAGTCTGTAGTACAAATGAAATATGTTATTATATGAAAATATATAATAGACAATAATCTATACCGATATAGCCAACTATATCACAGAGCTGAAGTGCTGATTATGGGCCTTATAAGAAAGCTCAGAATTATTCAGCGGACGTTAAAAACTACGGAGTATCTCTACGTGATTAAATCAGGAATGAGGAAATTCGTAGAAGAGTAAAATTTAGGGATATAGGACAGCAGCAAAGCTGTTCTGATAGTGGGTGGAGCGCAAAGAGCATAGTAGTCTTAAAGTGCTATCTATAATGGCAACCCGACACGGTGAAACGCAGCGTTGATAGAAGTATTACTACGTAGAACTACTTCATTAAGGCCACAGGAGCGGTTGGATCTAAGTTACATAGAATAGTGTTTTTTGTCTTTATATCTCATCCAAACGGAATAATAGCTCCAAACTGATTTAACGAAAAACAGTTAAAGGACTAAAAAGTAATAGATTTTATTTTTATAAAAAAAGTAATTGACGAAAACAAAAACGCGCACCTTATAAATAAAGTTTTTTTTTTGTTCATAAACGAATTGATGACGAATAGCGAAATAAAAACAGCCTTATGATTTTATTACTATATTCCCAAAAACATATTTTACCAAGAATAGCTTGTAATGAAATTTGTAAAGATATTTGGACGATTCCGGATTTTTAGTCTTCGTATATCTTGTTGAGACTAAACAAGATTTTTCGTTGTTACATTAATGTATAGGAAAATATTTTATGATGAAGAATTATTTTGGAATAACGTAGTTACATGGCAGTATGTAGAATTATTTGTTCTAAAATTAAGTTGGTTGGTTAGTTAAGAGTTTTGAGAGGTTTTCTGAGGGAAAAAGAGACACTGAGTTTTGAGATTATAATTACATAGTTTCTTAATCTCGTACAAAATTTTGACTGTATTAATGTATTATTAATAGCTAAGCGGAATAAAATATCCATTTCAATAATTAGTTTAAACCGAAAACAGCTAAGTGTACAATATTTATACATGCAGAATTAGTAGCTGAACGTACCACCGAGCTATCACCAAACATCATCACAAGCACTGCACACATTCACTGAAACAATCTCAACGATGGTTGAGATTGCTTCAGTCTATACTAATATATAAAGCTGAAGAGTTTGTTTGTTTGTTTGATTGTTTGAACGCGCCAACCTCAGGAGCTACTGGACCAATTTGAAAATTCTTTGAGTGTAAGATAGTCCATTTATTGAGGAAGGCTATAGGCTATGTAACATCGCGCTAATATGAATAGGAGTGGAGCAGCAATAAAAAATATCGCGAAAACGGCAAAATTTAAAACTATCCTTGCGTGGGCTAAGTAAACGGTGAAAGTTATTCAAAATTTATGTAGTACAAAATTGTTCCCCTCTAAATGTCCTAAATAAAAGTCCGAAATAGCATATGTCTAGCTTTTAAGGTTAACCCACTTTAACCATTTTTACGATTCCATGTGGGCGGAGCCGCTGTCGATTGCTAGTGGATTATAAAGGAGTATAAATCTCTCAATTTGCCGCCGTGTGGTATCCGGGTGAGTAGAATAGACCTCCCTTATTTCTTACCGAGGTGTCGTAAAAGGCGACTAAGGTAAGTTGACCCATTGTGTGGTGTCCGGTTGAGTAGAATAGACCACCCTCTTTCTTACCGAGGTGTCGTAAAATACGACTTAGGTAAGTTGATGTCAGGCAGGCAGCCGGTCGTAAAATACGTAGCCAAATCATGTTACAACATGTTTATAACATGTTGTGCCGACCCCATTCAGAGTGAGATAAGGACAGGAGGATGATGAAATCTCTTAATGTGATATAATATTATATAAGGTACAATTGTTGACCCATCACATACACTTAGAGACCTTTGAAGACCGTAGAAACCGCTTTAGACCGATTGGATATTTGTCACACGTAAAGATTAATTCAGCGTGTACCATCTAAAGGAATTTGGATATAATGTTAGCCGATTAAGAACGGAGGATCCCAACGGTGTTTGAATTCCCTTTCATGCCAAATTTAGATGGTGTGTTGAACCCTTAAATAAATTGCTTATATTATTGAGGTATTCGTTGATGGATTCAATTTATGTAAGATATGTGAATTGGTTTAACTGAGAATTTTAATGCAATTACCCACGGCTTATGCGATTTATTTACAAGTTTCTACTAGCGCTTTGTCTGGGTAGACTTTCATACTCTAAGTGGGGTCGACACGACATGTTTTAGCTTCCATTCTCTCTTATCATTCGTGAACTCTGACGCTAATCCTTTTATATGCATGTCATACTTCAATATCATGGATCATCATCATTCATTCATCATGGATCCGCATCTGCATAATTACATTTTGAAAGAATTAAAGCCTCACAGAGATTTATTCTCAGTATTCTATCTATATTTACTCAGTATCTAGTATTTAAATAATCTTTTATATACTTGTGTGAGATAATATATGTATGTATGTATCGCTAAATCTATACTTATAATAAATCTGTAGAGAGGTCAATTCTGTAACTGGAATATATTTCCAAAATTACTATCAGGGGGTGATTAGGGATCGATACTGATGCCAAAAATGCAATCAGTAAAAATTTTGTCTGTCTGTCTGTCTGTCTGTCTGTCTGTCTGTCTGTATAACCGTTATAGAGACAAAAACTACTCGACGGATTTTAACGAAACTCGGTACAATTTTTTTTCATACTCCTGGGCTGGTTATAGTATACTTTTCATCACGCTACAATCAATAGGAGCAGAGCAGTGAAGGGAAATGTCGGGAAAACGGGAGAAGTTACTCCATTTTTTAAGCTTTCGTCGCGTGTGCAACCTTGATGGTTAAAGCTACACAGAAATCATGTATGACGGAAATGTTCTCCTTAAAATTATATAAAAAATATCCCAGGACAGCATATGTCTATCTTTTATGGTTGACTCACAATAACACGTGTAACTCCCGATAGCTTAGCAGTTCGAAGCTTTCTGGTTATATTTGTCTACTCCTACGTTTATATCACTCTCAGTCATCCCTAAATAAAAAAGTGAATAGTATTAACCATTGTATAAAAAAAGAATCATTGAAATCGGTATAGAAACACCAAAGTTATATATGAAATACGCTAATAATAAGCCATCGCGCGTGAATATTGAATCATGCTATAGGGATTATCACTACATAGTATAAAACAATGTCACATTCTTTGTTTGTCCCTATATTCCTATGACTGCTTAAATCTTTAAAACTACGTAACAGATTTTGATGCGGTTTTTTTAATAGATAGAGTGATTCAAGAGGAATGTATAATAATATTCAATATGGAGTAGAGAAATACTGTAATTTTTGAGGTTTCTTATGTGATGTCGTAAATAATTACTTTTTTTTCGCTTACATTGCAAACGCAGGCTAAACCCTACGAGATTTATCAAAATGATGTACTAAGTATTTTTACTCATTGAAAAAGTCTATAGAAAAGTCCGCTATGGTATATGTCTATCTCTTATAGATAACCCACAATAGCATTTTTTGTCATTTACTTTTATACGAAAAATAATGCCTTATTTTCGAAGCAATTTTTATACAATATAGCATTAATTCTTATCCAATTAAGTACGTTAAATACATTGTTGATTTAATATAGATCAATATGGCCGTTTACAGCATGTAATTTAAATGAACATTTTCGAAGATATCACAGATTTAAAATCCCGCGAGGAGGCCGCGCTTCGCCCTATAGCACTTCGAATTTAGCAGCGATCGGACGCGCAACTAAATGTCGCTCTTTTAAGAGTAACCTCTAAAGAAAACATGTTTGTATTGTCTAATGATAACAAAGCTATGAATGTTGTATATAAAGACATTTTGTAATTAATTTTAAACATAAAATATATAAGGAAAAATGTAAAATGTAAATATGTAGTATATGAATTTAGACATTCCAAAGACAGCAGGAAATGTTCTTGGTATAGGGAGAGAGAATTGTTTTTATCCAAATTTAACGCTTGCGGGCCACGGGCAGTAATGAATAAATCAAAACTACTGGATCGATTTTAATCATTTTTTTCACTGAGTGACATAGGCTATATATTTTATACCCGTGCGAAGCAGGGTAGGCCGCTAGTGTAAAATAAATGTGAAACATACTAATCTGTATTGGAGCAGCTTAGTAGGTCTTAGCTCCAATCCTTCTCTCCAAAACGGAGAGAGGAGGTCTATGCCCAGCAGTGGGACAGTAATAAGCCGTTACTTTACTTTAATACCTTATAGTTTCAAAGTGTGCGGGTGACGAAAGTTTCAAAACTTTTGGTCTACACGATGTTATCATATTTGACCATCTGGAAGATAGTGTGAAAGTACTGATATGTTATCCATAAAAAGATCACCCGAAATGTTTATTATTTTCTATGTTCTTTGAGAAATATTTGAGATAACGAGATGTCACACGTGATTGAGATCTTGTGTTCAATCAGGCGTAGCTTGATAGATGTTGGAATCACGTCACAATTTGAACGGCAAGTTAACGTTAGGTCTGTATTTACTAGTATATGAACTAATTTAGTATGTAAAAGTAATCATGAAATTTTCCTTAATAAAGTAAATAGAAATTATATATACCTACTGCTAAATGCAGCATTATGTGCTAAAATTATTAAAAATTTTTGGAGCAACTTGAGGTTATTAAAAATTACAATCCTAACCTAACCTTCTCTATCAGCTCTTTTAATCCTAAACTAAATCATCTATACGTAATATATAAAGCTGAAAAGTTCTTTGATTGTTTGAACGCGCTAATCTCAGAACCTACTAAACCGTATTGAGGTATTCATTCAGTTTAAGATAGTCTATTTATCGAGGAAGGCTACATAACATCACGCTAAGATGAATAGGAGAGGTGCAGCAATAAAAAATATATTTACGGCAAAATTTAAAACTTTCCTTGCGTGTGCTAAGTAAACGGTGAAAGTTATTCAAAAATCATGTATTACAAAATTGTTTCCTTCTAAGAGTTCTAAATAAAAGTCTGCGACAACATATGTCTAGCTCTTAAGGTTAATCCACTTTAACCATTGTTATTATGGTTATCAAAATACTATATTACCGTTTTAATCATTCCACGCGGATGGAGCTGCTGGCAATTGCTAGTTATAAATAAAAATATAAGTAAGATTAAACGGTGGTAACGTTAAATACAAAAGTATGCTTAATGTTTGAAATACGCAGTAATTTCGCGATTACCGCGCGAAACGCGTTTCGTTAATTTTATGTACAAGTTTACTCTGTTGAATAAACGCTGTTAACCGTACGCTTCTATATGATTTATGTTTATATGTATTTAAAACTTGCCTAGGTTTATCATAATAATTTCAATCTAAACATAGATCGGCCTAGAACTTTAGATTTTTTCCTTCTTCTATTATAGTTTCCGTTTTGTTCTAAGCACGAAATGTAACAACAAAACATTTTAGTTTATTTATCCTAACTAATATTATCTATACTGATATATAGCTGAAGAGTTTATTTGTTTGTATGATTGTTGGAACACGCTAATATCAGGAACTACTGGACTGATTTGAAAAATTCTGTCAGGATAAAGTATAGGAGAGGAGCAGCAATAAAGAATATTGCGAAAATGGTAAAATACAAGCTATCCTTGCGTGCTCTAAGTAAACGGTGAAAGTTATTCAAAAATCACGTATTACAAAAATGTTGCCTTCTAAAAGTTCTAAATAAAAGCTTGCAACGGCATATGTCTAGTTTTTAAGGTAAACCTACTTTAACCATTTCTACGGTTTTCAAAATACTATATTACGGTTTTAATCTTTTCGCGGGCGGAGCCGCTGGCGATTGCTAGTATTAATATAAAGCTAAAGAGTTTGTTTGATTGTTTGAACGCCCTAATCTCAGGAGCTACTGGAGTAATAAATAACTCTATAGTCAACTAAAACAAAAATTTGCAACCTACTGTTAATTAATATCAAATAGACATAAGAAATCTAATAGATAAAGTTATATAAAGTTTAAATGGGAGTTAAAAACTTTAATCAGGTGTGTCGAGATGAAGGAGTGATAACACTTTTACGACTGGTGTTAGGGTTACATAAAATAGCTATTGCACGGTAAAGCAAAATAAGGTATAGACTTGTAGAGGTTATTAGAAATGCCACTGACTTTAACTGCAGTAAATTAAAATTGAGAGTTGATTTAATTTTATTTTGAAAATTGAAATTGAAATTGAAAATTATTTATTTCTTCCTCATGTGAAACGAAGACTGAATGTAGCTTATTCTAAATTTCACATGACAAAGAAAGGGCAACGGCTCAGTGTACGCCACATGTCACAACAGAAAACTGAGGTGACACACAGCACTGGTTTTCAGCCGCGGCCCTTTGAGTGTCATCCCGAAAAACATTTACTAATACTTACTGCTACTATGAAAAAAAAAAATAATAATTTATGCAACGAAGAAAAAACTTACTTACAAACCTTAAATACCTTACCTTAATTAAATTAATTCAACGTACAAATGTAAATAATAACTTTTGCTTTATCAATGCTGCATCTACAGATACGAAAATGGATAATACACTCTATATTTAGGTTTATATTATATTTTATTTTTATTTATTTATTTATTTAAATATATTCCTTTTAACAACTACATAGAATATATTTTATGTAAATAATAAGGTTAGAAGCATATTTACGAATTCGCACAATATTGTTTAACAACAATGTATTGTTTTTAGTGTTCATCGTAAAACCTGACTCGCACTTCTGTAGAGTGCATTACATCTTTATATCGGAAAAGGTTAAGAAAACTAACTCGAATACAAGGAGTGCGAATTGAAAATATTTGGCATGAAATGTTAAGCATTTAAAACGACTCATGATATTAAAAATATTAGTATGAATTTCTGATTATATTTACAGTTTAGAGTTTTCTTTGGCTAATGAGCATCTAGTTTGAAAGTCCGATTGTTTATTTTAAATTAACAATGATAAATACTCATAGCTATATTTATTGTTTGATTATTGAGATCATCATACTCCTGGGTTTATCCCACTCTAAGTGGCGTCGGCACAACATGTTGTAAACATGTTGTCACATGATTTGGCTACGTATTTTACGACCGGATGCCAGCTTTAAGTCAACTAGGATAATCTGTTTGTTTAACATTTTTCCAATATTATTGATAATAATATTTTAATTTTAAACTCAGAAATATAACTAGTATAACCACGAAACAATCACATAACTGTACGGAAGTTAATTAACACTAGTGTAGATATTTATGTAAAAACTAATTGCTTGGAATGCTTTGACTCCATTGTCATAGCGAGAAAACTTGGCACGTTCTTTTAATGAGTGAACTTCTTCAGAATTCAAGAGAGATTTTTAACTTGAATATTTTTCAAGTTATTTTTCTGTTCATAACAAAAGGTTAAATATATTTAATTAATTATTTATCATACGAAAGCTATATCTAAATACTATCGTGAAAGGCAACTAAGGTAAGTCGACCCACCGTGTGGTATCCCACTGAGTAGATTAGACCACCCTCATTTCTTACTTAATATAATTAATATGTTGTGCCGACCCAATTTAGATTATAAGGTCAGGAGAATGATGAGTTGTTGTATTATACAAAAAATATACTGTTTGTTTCCTTTTTTATTTAAATTTTCCATTTGACCCTAAGGTTGACTGGGAGAGAACGCTTAATTTAGTGTTAAATTCGTCTTTTGTACTTTTATATCTTAATAGTGCAATAAAGAATTAAAAAAAAACACAATACCGTTTATAATTTAGGCATATTGTCAAGTTCTTTGCATTGAATGCACAAATCATTAATTTTCTAAAATAGAAATCTCTGCAGAAACTTACGCATCCGTTAAGGCGATTGTTAGTAAGTCGTCAGAAGTAAGCTAAACTCATTAATAATGGTGTCGAAAGAAGTAAAACTTGTAACAATCCATCAATGTATCCTTTTGATCGATAACCATCAATGCGAACCGATATGTAGGTGTGGTCGATATTTCGATATAAACCACTTAAGATAACAAATACATCATAATGTAATTTTACAGCGCTAATTATGTTTGAAATTATATTTGTAATCTACTCATTAATTGTCATTAATATTTGTTTATTCTTTTTGTAATTTAAAATTGCATTACACTATTCTTTTACCGCCAAATCTAATAATGAAAAATAATCAAATTCTCCTAAATTAAAACATTCAAAATTCAAATTCAAAATATTCTTTATTCAAATAAACTTGTAGACAACTGCTTCTGAATGATCTACTATATTGCTGGTTCGGAAAGCTTTTCCTAACGGGAAGAGGCAGCAGAAATTTCGGCGGTTGCTCAATATCAAGTATCTCGCGCTTATATAATAGCTGCATAAAGGACATATTATCACCGTATATTCGCTGCTATGGAGTTTCATCATTGAAAATGTACCAAAATTTTAATTTCAGAATTGTGATATTTGAACCTTAATGTTAATTTTATATTTTCATTATTCTCTTGTTTCTTTTTAGGTTTATAATTGTTATTAATTGTAACATTATTACTAAGAATGATGTGATCTCCTATATGGTAATACATAATTATTTTAAAAGTATATGGGATATTTGTGGGATATCCGAAATATAAATGAATAATTATATTAAAGTCAGTTGAACGAAAGGCAAAAATTATCTTTACAAAGCTTCAGAGACCAAAATGTAGGAAGATTATACCTTCTCTTGGCAAGAAAGTGACGTCAGAAGATTTTGTTAACATAGGAATTTGTAAGAATATACATGAGCAAATCAGAAACGAAGAGATCTCTAGAAGGAATAAAATGACTGTCACAGACAAGGCCAAAAGTTTGCGTCGTTAAAGTTGCATGAACTTTTGAGAATCGATGCAGCCCGGCAATAGAATATTCAATGTAATGACCCAAAGGTAAAAGTAAAAAGTAGTTACTGGATTCGAGCACCATTAGATCGTACGACTTATAAATACTTTACCTATTTTCAAAAAATGTGTAAAACTCGACATTGTTTCTGTAGTTTATTTTTGAATATACGTTTACGCCGTGTGGTATGGCTGAATAGAATAGTACCAACCTCATTTCTTACTGAGGTGTCGTAAAAGGCGACTAAGGTAAGTCGACCCGCCGTGTGGTATCCGACTGAGTAGAATTGACCAACCTCATCTCTTACGGTGGTGTCGTAAAAGGCGACTAAGGTAAGTTGACCCACCGTGTGGTATCCGGTTTAGTAAAATAGACCACCTTCTTCCTTACCGAGGTGTCGTAAAATACGACTAAGGTAAGTTGACGTCAGGCAGGCGACCGGTTGAAAAAACGCAGCCAAATCATGTGACAGCATGTTTATAACATGTTGTGCCGACCCCACTTAGAGTGGGATAAGGGCAGGAGGATGATGATTTTTGAATATACGTTCTTTTGATAATAATCAAAATAACTTATTTGAACCTTATACCTAAAAAAACTGTTTTGAACGATATTACGTTTTACACTATTAAACTAGAATAAGTTAAACATAATAAAAGCTTTTAACTAAATTCCATGGCCCTACTGTTTATAGATGAGTTCCGTCGTCTGGAGCCAATCCTGACAGAAGCACCAGGTTATGCTTGTCATTAACTTGCATTGTCATCGAGACTGGATCAGTATAAATAAATAATTAATAAATATATGGGACACTTACACACACGGTCGTCCGTCCCCAAAGTAAGTAACTTAATACTTGTGTTATGGTAGACAGACAACTGGTGAATATATACTTATATATTTTTAAATACATACTTAAATACAAATATTTATGTATAAATATGATATAAATACAAATATTTATGTATAAATACTTGAAACTAGTCGGGCTATTACCCGATCAGATGTGAGTATAGCCGGTTTCAATACATTAACTATCAATCACTATGAGACAACAATGAGTTTTTCTATTAACAACTAATGTGTCTAATTGATAATTGCAATTTATCACACGCTTTGTGCACGATGTGAAGGAAAACATCGTGAGGATATATCCCTATCCATATCCATATCCCATATCCCATATAGGGATATGTGTAACCTACCAATCCGCATTGGAGCAGCGTGCTTACGTCTTAGTTTTTTTTCTAAAAACGGAGAGAGCAGACCCAACAGTGGGTTAGCAACAGGCCGCTACATATTTCTATACATTAACTAAAACTGGGTATTTTGAAGAACTATCTTTGTCAATTTAACAAACAACTAAAATTTGAGGTGGGCAACGGATATAATTGTAAATACACAAACAGAATGTGTCTTATTCGCCACCATTTAATTCATTAACTCGAAAGCCTGCAGGATTAAGGTTAAAATTTAATTCATCAACACACGCCCGACTTGAAACATTATTTGCATAAATAAATATTTCAGCTCTGCGGTGCGTATTTTCTTTGTTTTCGTAGGCGTACGTAATTTGGGTCTTGAATACAAGGAATTTTCCATGCTATATGTAAATCAATCTCTCCAGTTAAATTAACCCACTAAATAAGGGTAGATTAAAAGCGTTTCTTACGACTCGGATAATTGCAAAAATATTTATATCTTCGACTAAGATCACGTATCAGTTGTCATGTTAATCAGTCGTTACTTTTGACTACAAACTTGAAGGCGTGATGATCGGTCAATTTCTCTTAAATGAGTTGATTCACGATACATCGCTGTAATTTATGGTCAAGACTTAAAACAGACATTACTGTTAATTGTAAATAGATCACACCAAGTGATCGATCATCGACATAAGACATGCCAAAGTGACGTCAGAATGCAAAGACTTCGTCGTTACCGAACGTCATCGTTCTCCTGCCTTTATCCCAGTCTAAGTGGGGTAGACACATGTTTTACCCATGTTTTGATGTGATTTGGCAGGGTATTTACGACTGGCCGCCTATCTTACGTTAGCTTACCTTAGTCTTCTTTTACGACACCTCGATAAGAAATGAGGGTCTATTCTACTCAGCCGGATACCACATCGTTGCCAACTAAGCCTATGTGTTTATATTGTGGAAAAACATGGTTTAATATTAAAAATGGTTCAAAATATTGCGGCTTAAAAAGGTATTAAGTAAGGTAAAGTTAAGTATACATACCATCAATAATCAAATTAAAACCGTTATTTGCTCATCGATAAATCTGCTCTATTCATCAGGTAGGTCATTCGAACGATGCTCAAGCAATCATACTTTTTTTTAAAACAAAAACATAAAACCATTCATGTTCGTAACCTGTAACGATTTAATCAATCGAAAATGTAAAAGGAAATTTTGTTTCTGCTGTTGCAGGAAAAATGTACAAAAAAGACAACAAGGTACGTAAAAAGTTAGGGATTTTATGTCGATGCCCGTAATATTTACGGTCTAACCTTTATATTTTTTTGTCTGCGATAGGTATCTTTTTACACCTGGTGTCAAGGGTATCGAGGTTAATCAATGTTGAGATATCTTTTTTTATCTTGTTTTCATCCGCATGTCGTTAATCATGGCAGATCAGAGAAATCTTCGCAATTTGGTAGATGATTTGTCAGTTAACACACCATAGGAAAAAAAGTACATAACCAAACCAAGGCTAGGCTTTTACTGTTATCGTTAAATTAAACAGTTTTACTAAAAAAATGTTGTTTATTTAATTAGGGAGCAAAATATACATCAACAATCCAATTTGATAGTTAAAATTATCCAAAAAACAAACAATCGATAAATATAAAAATAAGAGATTAAAAAGTAAAACAGCTATTAGAGAAAGTCGTCAATTGAATGGAAAGTATGGAAATAGATAAATATTTTCCTACTGTCAGGCAAGCGGCCGTTCGTAAAATACCTAGCCAAATTATATGACAACATAAATATAAATAACTAAATATATAGGACACTTACTTACTCACGCAAATTGCAATTTGGAACTACAATAATTATACATCTTTAAATGAGTTAATCTTGTATATTATTTTCTTTGGAATATCGGAAACGGTTCCAACGATTTTCCTGAAATTCAGCATATAGGGGGTTTTGGGGAAGAAAAATCGAACTAGCTAGGTTTTATTTAAAAAAATGATTTGAATGAATGAATGAAAGGAATGAATTAAAAGCAAAGGATTTTTTTAGTTTTCAAACGTAATGTTGCGATTACCGATGGGAAAAGGGCGGACCGAAAATGTTCAAAATCCGAGTTCAAGTCCCACATGTCATCGGCGCCTTTTTTTTAATTTTATTAATTTATTTTTTACTTTGTTTAAATTTAAATTTACCCAAGTACTTTCATTTAATAGCAATAACCTATTTATTATTAGTAACGTATGTTTCCAAAATTACACTGCGTTACTTGGTCAAAGTTAATCAGAGTCGAGATGTTAGTACATATAACTTTAATTCTATAAAAACCCAAGCGACGTTAGGATAACAGTAATTTACTAACCGCATGTTAGCTTAGGCTTCTGATTGGATTGTACTACGATGTTTTTCCGATGTAACACAATTGAGACCATCGCTAGTTATCGTAACGTTATTTAGAGGTTTTCTTTTCTTATAAAAAAACTTTTTACATTCGATTTATCGTAACTCATTTTTCGAAAAAAATATTTCGTTTTATTAAGTAAGGATATATTAATACATCCGCCGTGTAGAATAGAGCACCCTCATTTCTTACCGAGGTGTCGTAAAACGCGACTAAGGTAAGGTATTAGTCTGAGTAGTATATACCAACCTCTTTCTTACCGAGGTGTCGTAAAAAAAAACTGAGCTAAGTTCAAGTAAGAACGCCAGTCGTAAAATACCTAGCACAATCATGTGACAACATGTTTATAACACCTTGTCCCGACTTGAGCTATTAAAACTTTACAAATGACAGCAAAATTAAGCTTTGCATTCTATTTCTATTTAAACAGTTTTTATAGTACCCGAAAAAGGGATAAACCGTCATTTTTTAATGAAATAAAGCTAGAACGTTTTATTGCCCCCAAAACCCTACTACACTAAGTTTCATAAAAAATCGTTGGACATTGGCATGACTTGAAGTGATAATGATACAATTAGTAAGAAGGAAGACAGTCGTATACTTTATCTTTTTCTAATGACAAATAAAAAAGAAATAGACAGGTCAGCCTCATTTGCTTTCTCCTAATGTAATATATCACATTTCAACCTAGCTTCCTCACTTTTAGAATAACAATTCTATGACTATAATTTATTAAGTTACGATTATCATATAAGGACTAGCTTTTTTAGGTTTGGTTAAAAATCTGTACCACTTTAAAGATCGAGCAAAATAAGCTTCAAATAAATAACTGGACATTGGAACGAGGCAGAAAACATGAAATGTACATAATAAAACATGTTCTCGTCACGAATCCCTCATAACGACATAACGTCAACATTTTCCGGGGATGACTGCACGCATATTTAGAGCCCCGTTTGAGTAATAAATCACCCTTTTTATGCGAGAATGGTGATAATCAAAGCCATTATGGCATTATGTGACGTTGTATGGCATAATTAGAAGCTGTGATAGCCCAGCGGTGACCATGCGACTCTTTCGATGGGTCACGAGTTACCCCGGGCACCAATGAGTTGTTCTGTGTTATTGGTAATTTTAATTTATCACACGCTTTCGGTGAGCGAAAACATCGTGAGGAAACCTCCATATCTCTAGAGAATTTAATGGACATGTGTAACCTATATTAGACTGGCCCGGTGGCACAGTGGGTAGTGACTGCCTTCAGCTCCACGGGTCGAGGGTTTGATTCCCGCCGAGGGCCAACATTTTCAATAAATGAATTTGTTGGTCTTTAAGCCTGGGTGTATATATGTATTTAAGTATATATATATATATATATATATATATATATATATATATATATATATATATATATATATATATATAAATAAATATAAGTATATATTCACTGTTGTCTGTCACCCATAACACAAGTATTAAGTTACTTATCGACCGACGACCGTGTGTGTAAGTGTCCCCATATATTTATTTATTTATTATATATCTGTATTGGAGCAGCGTGATAGGTCTTACCTTCAATCTAAAAACCGAGAGAGGAGGCCTATGCCCAACAGTGGGATAGTAACAGGTGGTTATTTTTTCTCATAATTATTAAATGTAAAGATTATAATCCTAATTCCTTTAGCGATTACTAGCTTTGGTCCTAGCTGTACATTCCACTGAAGAGCTAAGTACACCCTTGTGACCGACCATCTAGGGCTTTTGGGCTAACACGACTAACCGAAAGTATAGGCGAAACTGATGAACAGAAGAAATTAAATATATAGTATTATAAAAGTTGAAATTTAATTTTATAAGCTATTGTATGTTAGTTGTAGTGTACATTAAAAACATATTTGCTTTACCAAATTGGATAATGGGCGAAATTAACTCCACCCAGGTAAACAAAATCATATGATACCGGACAATTTGTACGAAGTCACGATATTGTTAGTAACATACTCGTATATGTAATCAATTTTTTCTTTAACCAAGAACTCTAACATAAAAATAAAGTAAAAATAGAAAGGATGTAATGTACACCCATCACGACAGCCCAATAAATATTCCCAGGAATGTTCTCTTAAAGCTACCTCCATAGAAAAAAAAACATATAGGTCGATGGATAAATGCTATATGCGAAATGACGATCAGCCCAATTTTAGTCCAAGTCTGCACCAATCCTTCTTAAGCCGAATTTGCACAACCACGTCGGCCCAATAATGTTTAAAGTCTGGGATGATAACTAAGGACAAGGCATGGTGCACACCACTGGACCAAGACCGGTAATAAGGCTTATCAAATACTTAATTATGGGACCAAGGCTGGCCTAAGTCTGAGCTATAGCTTGGACAAATACTGACAATAAACTTTAGTCCACTACTGAATTACAACTTGGACCAGCATTACTTCACCGAATGCGAAACCGATCGAACTTGAGCCAATATAAAAGTAGTGGAGGCTCATTTGCCAAAATGCTTGGCCAATTTGCTTGGGCCAGCATTGTTAAGCCGAGACTTGGTGTCCCAGCATGGATCCAAACTTAACCCCATTGTTGAATACTGGGATCTCTTATATGGGGTGAGATTCAGGTTATATTCCTCCAAATATTAGTTGCAAGCTGCACAAAATACTCTTAAGCTTATATGGGATGAGATTCAGGATATATCCCTTCAAATATTAGTTGCGAGCTGCACAAAATACTCTTAAGCTTACATGGGATGAAATTCAGGATATATCCCTTCAAATATTAGTTACAAGTTGCAAAAAATAGTCTTAAGCTACGTCTTGTTTCTAAGGATTTTTTTTAATATCCTATATGTTATGCTCGATGTATTAGTTTCGGTTGTACCAATCTTCATAAAGATTTCTTAGCTGTTATATTGTTAAAGACAGACAGACTTTCACATACTCAATAATAGCATTGGTTGGTTATGTATTAAGCGAACTCCTTTATTTTTTATTAGAAATTTTCACGTATTCCAGTTTTTTGTTTATCAAACGAAAATACTCCTATTTAGCGTGAAGTTCCGAGAGAAATATATTCAAACTTATTACAGAGCGTATTAGATAACCGTAAATGCTTTACGTTATCGGATAATCTCACAATGCCTTGTAAGATGAGCATCTGACGGGCCATCTACTCCGAAAACCAATTTATCATATCTCAACTTGTGCTTTATCGCCATTCCCTTCTTGATTTAACTTCACAGATACGTTTGTGAATTTTAGAATTTACCTTTTCATTTTTCGGATAAACTTCTTATTAAAAGCTTTTATTCAATGCAATTTATGTATGTGAAGGTGGAATCTTGCAAGTCAAATTTGATCCACTTCCCCGTGTCCGATTGAGGTGAAATTTTACATACTGCTCCAGTCCCGATGACAATGCATGTTGATGCATGCATGATCATATCAATCATATCTTGATCTTATCATATCTTCATTCATATCATGATCTTATCATATCAATTTGGAGTCAATCTGGTAGTAACCAGATTGACTCCAAAGGAGAAAAGCCTATTAAAAGCCTTTTTAATTTGACTTGTTTATACGTCATACTAATGTTCCAATGTGGAAATCGGTTTATCAAAATAATCTTAATTCAAATAATCTTCTTCAAGCACTTTTAAATCGTCAAAGATCATCATCATCATGTTGCTCTTGCAGAGAAGAACCAGTAAGAAACTCGACAGTCAATCTTTTAGACATTTCCAAATTTACAATATTAAACCACTGTCATGTATGAAGTTGAAAAGATTGTCAAATTCAAGAATTTTTATTATCCAAAAAATCTTCAATTGTGTAATATGCTTTACGTATAGGCATATTTCTTACACTTAATTGAGACTGGTCGAGTATGGATTGCGAAATGTTATATCTTTCCTAAGACAATTTTAAGGGAAGGTGAATAGAGCTAAATATTGTAATTTTTCGACATTCGACTGAGTAGAATAAACCCCTCTTTATTTTTTTCCAGTAAAAGGTGACTAAGGTAAGTTAACCCGCCGTGTTTGCGATATTTATCATACTACCTGCATATTAAAAAAATGACCTTTTATCAGCTAAGTAGAAAACTCCACCTCATTTCTTATCGAGGTGTCGTAAAAGGCGACTAAGGTAAGTTGACCCTCCATGTGGTGTCCGGCTAAGTAGAATATACCACCCTCATTTCTTACCTAGGTGTCGCAAAATGCGACTAAGGCAAGTTGGCGACAGACAGGCAGCCGGTCTTAAAATATCTAGCCAAATCATTTAACATGTTTATAACATGTTGCGCCGATCCCACTTGGAGTGGGATAAGAGCAGGAGAACGATGACTGTAATTTTTCGACAATTCATTTGATTTTCATAAATTACAGTTTCTAATTCTTTTTATGTGATTTACTTTTCTAACTATATAAATATTTGGAATGGCGGCCGCTAAACATTTTTTAATTTATCAATCTGTCTGCAAGTAAAATTTATTCCAGAGGCATCTCAGCGCGGAGATAATTGCCAGCATAAACTGTTAACGAATAATTTTAAGCTTATCTTATTTTCCAGACGGGTAATTTGAAATCTCGCTGCAACATATGACAGTAATATTAATAATTATTGAATCGTGTGGTATCCGGCTGAGTAGAACAGACTATCCTCGTTTCTTACCGAGGTGTCGTAAAAGGCGACTAAGGTAAGTTGACCCGCTGTGTGGTATCCGGCTGAGTAGAACACACCATCCTCATTTCTTACTGAGGTGTCGTAAAAGGCGACTAAGGTAAGTTTAAGGTCAGGCAGGCGGCTGGTCGTAAAATAACTAGCCAAAACATACAACAAAATGTTTAAAGTATGTTGTGCTAATCAAACTTAGAGTGGGATAAGGGCAAGAGAATGACGATATTTATCATACTACCTGCATATTTAAAAAAATGACCTTTTATCAATGTTAACATGCACTTAAAAAACTGGTAAAATAGAAATAGAATGAAGAGCTTAATTTTGCTGTCATTTGTAAAATTGTGATAGTGCAATGGAGAACGGGAATACCAAAATAGTGAAAATACCCGGGATCAAGTCCGACATGTCACCTGACCTTTCTTTGTTTTTTTTTATTGGTTTTTTATACATTTTAATAAAATTACTGAGGTTCGGTCTCCCAAATACTAGAATTATTAAGCGTCATAATTGACTTTTTTTATAAATCTCCAGAATCAAAATTGAAGCTGCAAACTAAAAGGCTTAAATGCCTGAGTGTCTCATTTATTTCTTTTTATACATATATGAAGAAAACAGAAAGAAAAAGTAAAAAAGCATGTATAAAGGATGATTCACGCTACACCGTGCCGCGACCGGGCCGTGCCCCGTCCGGGGCACGGTCGAACATTATAGTATACTTTTAGTATGAAGTGATTCATGCCTAACCGTGCCCCGGCCGTGCCCCGGCCGGGGCACGGCGTTGAAATGTCGGTGGGTATTGTTTCCCGGCTCCGGCACGGTTCAGCCCCGACACGTTGTAACATAAACATATGCGCCCGGGCGCCCGCAGAGAAGTCAACGTCAAATCTTAGTGAGTTTAGCAGCTTAACAGCAAAATGGACAATGCAAATTGTTTAGAATGTGTGTAATTTGCTCTGTGATTTACGACATGAGCCATCCTAAGTATTTAGATAACAAATAAAATAATTTCCAATACTTCATCAGCGATGGCAATTGCAATAGCTGCTAATTCAAATTGTGAAACTGCATATTTACTTAGGCGTCAAGTCTATCGATAGATGGAATCCCTTGCTGACAAAAGCTACTTAACATAGATATAAGTCGTGCAAATAATAAACCCAAACAGCCCGGTGTAACATGAATGACTGCCACGGCCGGGGCACGGTGGCCGTGCCCCGGCCGTGGCACGGCCCGGTCGCGACACGGTGTAGCGTGAATCATCCTTAAAGGTGAACTTATCCCTAAAAGGGATGTCTTTGCTTTTATAAACTTAAAGAGGCAAAATATGTGACATTAATATTGTTTCATATAAAAAGATTACGAGATTGACAGCTTGAGGCTTGCGATGCTAAAGTGGCGTTGAAATTATATACGAAAATCAGTTTACCTGTCACATCGTGCGAAAATATTAAAGGTGTTTTGGTAAAAGATAGACTTTATGAGATTTAGAAATATGCCTACATTAATATAAAGCAACTAGCTTTTACCCGCAATTTTGTGTGGACTGTTGTCGCGTGATAATTTAATAATAGATGGCGCATGTCATCAAATTCCTGTAGAATTAACAGGATTTCTATAATTTTTTTTTCAAACCATCCATAATCAGGCAAGATCCATAACTATTAGTAATAATTATTCTTATAATCTGTGTTAGTAAATCCTGATTCTAAAAAACTTAATTTAAATATTTGCGCCTTTTAACCACAGCACTCGGTATATTTACATGAGTGTGCCTCAATATGGGACAATCTGGTTTATCACTGGACTATCTATAGTCTATATGTTATTCCGGTGTATAAGGAATATTTGTGCTAATTTCTATCGATATTGGTTCAGCGGATTCGCCGTGAAAGAGTAACAAACATATATCGATACTAACAAATTTTCGCATTTATAATATTAGTAGGATATTTCTAAATCATAAATGATCTTTAAAGTTGCTTTAGTAATTAATAAAAGTAGGGTTTACCTTACGGAACTTCAATGGACAAAAGTAATGATAGAATTATTTTGCTATAATCCGCGTATGTCCTTCGTATACGTCGCGTATATCCTTCGTATACAAACGAAAATATAAGCAAAATAATTTGATCTCAACATTTGTTGCAGTTAGTATTACAAATTCAAATTGACCATAGGTTTATTATACACATGTTATAAACATGTTGTCACATTATTTGGCAACGTATTTTACCACCGGCCGCCTGCCTGACATCAATCATAGTACTTAACTTTTTTTGTATTATTTATTGTCAACAACAATAAATAATACAAAAAAAGTTAAGTTTAAAAAAGTACACTTAAGGACAAAACGGAATCTATGAATGCTACAAAGATATAATAAACGCTTTATTTTTTCCTATAACGTTATATCAATCATAGATAGATAAATAAATATATGGTATATATTTACATACACGGCTGTCCGTCCCAAAAATACATAATTAATACTTGTGTTATGGGTAACAGACAACTGGTAAATATATACATATATAATTTTAAATATATACTTAAATGGAAATATACATACAGACTTGAAGAACCAACAAATTGTTTATAGAGAAATAGTGGGAATCGAACCCGGGACCGTGGAGCTCGTAAGCGAGTAGCGAGGCTGTATTTAAGCGATCCATCCTTTTCATGAATTTGTGTAAAATTAATTGTTTCATAATCGTTTTTGCTCCTAAACATAACTAGAAGTTTCAGAAGTTAAGGCTGAATAACAATAAAGCCCTGGGGAAAATCGACATTTTGAATATTCAAGCGATAACGAAAAGGGCCGAAATCACTTTCGAATTTTAGTCCAGAAATGGCTTTTCCGCTATATAGATAAAAATATCCTTACATAAATATTTATTTCATGGACACTTTTACAATTGGCCCGTTAGAGCAGTGGGTTGTGACCCTGCCTTCGGCACACACTGATTTCCATGTGAGCAAAGCTGCTGGCACAGCTAGTCTTTAATATAAATTGAGACAAGTGTTTAATTAAACCTTTTATGTTGTCTTAGGATTTGAATCATCGAACCCTTAGTAAGGCTAAGGCTCTCACAAGTCGGTAGTGACGGCTACAAATAATTTATTTTACAATAAATTTAACTTCATTATTTCATTATTACGTCGAAATAAAGCAAAGTTATAATTTTGGGAGCTAGCGACATTCTACGTCCTATTGTATTACACTCAAAGGCATAGCTCGCGTGCTTTGTTCGTATATCACACATTCCGTATCAGTTTATTATATCTAGCTTTGACTGTGACTTTCTCTTGTTTTCTTAAATTATATATAGCGTGGGAAAGCGTTATTATTGTTAAAAGACTACTGCGAGATAACGGAGGTCTGAATTTAAAAATTGATTTTCTTTTGTTTAAGTTTGCAGGTGTTTTGGGCAGCTAGCTAAAAAAGCAGGTAAAAAAAATTTGAGCTTAAATTTCGTTTTATTTATTTATAAAAGCTCTTATAGTCAAACAGTAAGTTTTAAATTGTAGGCTTGCAGTCTAACCGAACCTTTTAATTATATGCCACATTATGCTTAAGAGTGCATCATCCTGCCCTTATCCCAACGTTGTTACATATTGTGGCTAGTTATTTTACGACCGGCCGCGGCTTGCCGTCAACTTACCTTAGTTAAGTGGCGTGTGGTATCTGGCTGAGTAGAATAAACCATTCTTATTTCTTACCGAAGACGTGAAAGGCTACTAATGTAAGTTGTCGTCAGGCAAGCCGGTCGTAAAATAAGTAGCCAAATCAAAAAACAACATATTTAATACATGTTGTGTCCATCCCACTAAGAGTGGGATAAGGGCACGAGAATGATGTTACCAATGTTAGCAGTTTTTTTTTATTTTAAAAACAACTAAAGACAATTTCATTACAAAAATATTAAGAAAGAAAACATCTCACACTGATTGTGTCCTTTACTCAATTGTCTTACACAATTTTAGCTCTCCAAAAACCACTCGTTCAAATATCAAATCAATTCAATCATATGAAATCATTTGTTAAAGATGTGACCAAATATTGTTCGTCGAACAAAAACACAGTGTATTTACTTAATATCGAGTTACGTGGACTCCCCGCAGTTAGTAGAGAAAACATAGGTAGTAAATATTAGCTTGCTTCCCACAATGGCGTACCGCAGATTGGGGGTTTTTATATGAAACGATTGCGACACGACTGTATATTATTCGATATTCTGTTTGATACGGACTTCAATACAAAAAAACAAGCCAAGATTTTAAAAACAGGCTTGGAATTGTGCGTCATAGCTGATTATTAAGAGAGGCTATTTTGAATCTTAGGGCGCGTATAGAGGTTGACGTATATGTCAAATTTGAATAGACCGTTTGTTCCGAACTGACACACAATACACGTTCCTTTTCCCATAAGTTTATTTTATATTTAAATTATAAAATAATTCATAAATAATTATTAAATTATTTGAATTTATTTGCGTCGCTAACAGCTATTGGTGCCTTCTAAACAACTTTTTTCCTCCACGGATGGACATCTACTATTATGTCATACGACCCTTGAAAGGATTTCATATATTATATTGGATCTTCTGGTACTTGGCTTATAATAAGTGACGGCCTGTTACTATCCCATTGCTGGATATAGGGCTTCTCCTCTTTTTTAAGAGAAGAGTACTAATATCAAAATGTCATATTTATTCGTCCCTTTTTTATAATCGGATGGAGCAATAAACTTAATTGATTTTCAGTAGAGATACTTGAAGGACGGGAGAATGAAGGAAGATTTATTCTATACTGTGGTCCACAAAGCCAGATTGTTATATTTTTAGAATTATTTCACTGGCCACAAAATAATTCAAGAAAATTAAAATATCAGTTAATGTCGTACCGTGTAATGTGCTTTTTTCAATTGCTATGTTACCATTCCTTAACAAATTTATCGTCCTAATGTTGTTCGAAGGAAAAATGGAAGTGTGCAGTTTCCTTCTTACACTTTAGTTGTCTTATAAAGCTTTTTGTAAGAACATACTACAAAGTAAATGATACTTACATGATATCCCTAACTGCGGCTGTCCTACATATTAGTACCCTTTTTGCTTTACAGATTACTATTTTAGCTTAGATCTGCTATGGTGTTCTAAGGTAGATTGACAATTATACATATACACCAGGATTTTACAGAGATATTCACCTTAAAGCCCATGATTTTATGGAAAATTCATAGTTACCTATCCGGGAATTGAATTCGAGACTATTAAGGTCACGCACCCTCACCTTTCGACTGTGACGGCTTGACATTATATATTATATCCCTTTAAAGATGAAATTAAAGATATATTTCAAGCAAATTAACCAATTTATCTTTAAAAGGAAATAATCTGAATAGACCTCATTCCTTAATGCTTAATGACAAGCATTATAAGCCCGCTGTGTGCTATCCGGCTAAGTAGATTACACCATCCTTATTTCTTACCGAGATTTCGCGAAAGGCGACTAAGTTAAGTTGACGTTAGGCCGGTAGCCAGTCGTAAAATTCGTATCCAGATCATGTGACAACATGTCTATAAGATGTTATGCCGACCCCACTTAGAGTGGGATAAGGCAGGAGAATGATGATTATGAATAAAGATGACAAGCATTATAAACGATGAACGCGTTAATATAGGTCTTTTTTGAAAATCAGTGTTTTAAGGATTATTTCTTTCATCGAATATTATTTAGCTATGCATGTTTAAACTATAAACAATTTTTTTATTATTATTACTATTAACCTCGGCAATGACAGTCTAAACTTTCTTTCCGAAAAGAGAGAGGCGATTATTGCCCAATAGTGGGATAGTAAAAGACTGCTATTAAGTTGCTGCTAAGGCTGAAGTTGGATAAAAAAAATTAAAACATTTTTATACTGTAACACTCTCTCTTGTACTTTCACCTTTTATTCTGTAACTTCAAGACACTATTAAAAGTAGAAAATTATTTCCCACCGCAACAAAATATTGTTTAATTTTCTTTCGCTCCCCGCGAAGAATGTGCGCCTTGAATTTTAATGGACAATGGAGAGTTTTTCCATTATTCTTATTCTGATATAATAATTTGTTACATAAAAACTTTTCCTATTAAAAAAATTCGCTCTCATACAAAAATTTTGATACACATAAGCGTGATTTAAAGCTGTGATAGGCCAGCAGTAAGACTGATGATAACTCGAGAAGGGTCGCGGCTTCAAAACCCGGGATGGCACCTATGACTTATTTCTGTTAAAACTTATGTGTCCAATTGATGATTGAAATTTATCACACGCTATTCGGTGAAGGAAAACATCGTGAGGAAACCTGCATATCTCTAGAGAATTCTGGGGATATGTGTAGCCTACCAAACCGCATTGAAGCAACTTGGTCGGTGTAAGGTCTAACTTCTTCTCTCAAAAATATAGAGAAAACGCCTTTGCCCAGCAGTGGGATATTAACAGGCTGTTACTTTTAAATAAATAAATTAAAGATACATAGTATCATACATAATCATCAACCTCCTGCCCTTTCCCACTTTAAGTAGGGTCGGCACATATGTTATAAACATGTTGTCACATGATTTGGCTACGTATTTTACGACCGGTCGCCTGCTTAATATCAACTTACCTTAGTCTTTTTGCGACACTTCGGTAAGAAAGAGGGTGGACTATTCTACTCAGCCGGATTGCACACGACGGGTCGACTTAACTTAGTCGTTTTTTACGACACCTCAGTAAGAAATGAAGGTGGTCTAATCTACCCAGCCGGATACCACACGGCGGGTCGACCTACCTGAGTCGCGTTTTACAACATCTCGCTAAGAAATGAGGGTGGTCTATTCTACCCAGCCGGATAACACACGGCGGTTCGACCTACCATAGTCACATTTTACAACACCTCTGTAAGAAATGGATGGTCTATTCTAATCGGCCGGATACCACATGACATGCATATGCAAGTATATAAAAACGTCACGTTCACAAAACAATCACGTTTATTAATTTTACTATCAGGGGTTGAAAAAGTATTATAATAAGTCCATTTAAATTTACCCAACACGACTCAAAGCAATTGAAATAGGAATCCATTTGGTGGATTTAAAAAATGTATTATATCGACATTCCCATGAGAGATGTGCGAATATTTATTTTGTGCCAATGAAAATTCATTCGAGATTTATATTATAGATTGAAAAATATTCACAGCCGCCTTATTCCCTTTATTTTCTCAATAATATACTAAACTTATGTATTGTCAGGTAGTAAAAGACCTTATACAGACTTATAAGATTTACTCGTATACCAATAATATGAGACTATAAAGGATGATTCACGCTACACCGTGCCGCGACCGGGCCGTGCCCCGTCGGGGGTACGGTCGAACATTATAGTATACTTTTAGTATGAAGTGATTCATGCCTAACCGTGCCCCGGCCGTCACGACATGAGCCATCCTAAGTATTTAGATAACAAATAAAATAATTTCCAATACTTCATCATCGATGGCAATTGCAATAGCTGCTAATTCAAATTGTGAAACTGCATATTTACTTAGGCGTCAAGTCTATCGATAGATGGAATCACTTGCTGACAAAAGCTACTTAACATAGATATAAGTCGTGCAAATAATAAACCCAAACAGCCCGGTGTAACATGAATGACTGGCACGGCCCGGTCGCGACACGGTGTAGCGTGAATCATCCTTAAATAATAGAAAACGAAAAAGTTATTCATAATTTAAAACAAAGTGACAGTATATAGGAATTTTTCCGCCGTATGATATCCAGATGAGTACAATAGACAACCAATTCTTACCGAGGTGTCGTAAAAGGTGACAATGGTAAGTTGACCCGCCGTGTAGTAGACGGCTGGGTAGAATAGACCACCTTCCTTTCTTACCGAGGTGTCGTGAAAGGCGACTAAGGTAAGTTAACCCGCCGTGTGGTAGCCGGCTGAGCAGAATAGACCATCCTCTTTCTTACCGAGGTGTCGCAAAAGCCGATTAAGGTATGTTGATGTCAGGTAGGCGGCTGGTCGTAAAATACGTAGCAAAATCATGTGACAACATGTTTATAACATGTTGTGCCGACCCCACTTAGAGTGGGATAAGGGCAGGAAGATGATGAGTCGTATATGTATATATATATTTTTGGAATCTCGGAAACGGCTCCAACGATTTTCCAGAAATTCAGCTTGTAGGGCGTTTTGGGGGAGAAAAATCGATCTAGCTAGATCTAGCTAAAAAATTGATTTATCCCTGTTTTTGGGCATAAAAGAATACTAAAATTTATATTGAATATAAAACACTGTTTTTGCTTATTGGGGGAACGAGCAGACTGAATAAATTAAAATACCTAGGATCGATCCCCAACTACCTAATTATTATTCTTTTTTCAAGTTTCTCAACCTAGAGATGTTGATGGATGTCTTCATTTCTTACATACCAGGGACCACTAACAATACCCCTGAGTACCTTATTTTGTATTATCTCGCTGTTTATTTATTTAGTACAGCCCCAAAATATATTCGACTTGTCAAATTATGTTTTAGCAATATTTCTTCACTGTGTATACTGCTTAATAAACTATTATATAAAACAGTTCACGTGTGCATCTGTACGCAATTCGGTACTTATGCGGTCCGATGCGTGCATGTTGTAGACGCGACATTTTAGCGACACATAGTTACGTGCATCTGAATTAATGTAAATTGGGTTACAATAATTATCTAAACTAGATGGAAGATGACTTCGGAAAGATCATAACACGGATCTGTTAGAAACAAGTGGAACATTTTTAAGGAACACCTTTTCACGTTTAAAAGCGAAAATTAAGAAGCTCTTATTGGTCCAGTTTTTCATATCCTTCTACGTTTTGGTGATGGAATCGACGATATTGTTGTTCAACATACTAATATTATAAATGCGAAGTCTGTCTGTTTCGCTTTCATGGCTAATCTGCTAGGCCAATATTGATGAATTTTGCACAATTAAGCACATGTTTTTCGTGAAGAGGGAAATGAACCCAAATTGTTTTATTTAGGAAACCTAAGCTTTAAGTTCTTAAGCTTCTCTTGTTGAGGGTAGTATTATCTTCTAATACGTAAAAATGAATGGTTGTCTATGTGTCATTTATAGTCTCCAAAACGGCTAGACCGATTTTAATGAAATTTTCAGACAATCTTTAGAGTGACCCAGCGAGTAATCCTGTAAAGTTAAGGAGTGATCGGGGTCTTTTATTAATTGTTGAGTTCCGTTTTGAGGGGTATTCGAAACCAGACTGAGTCACAGCAACGCATAGCCGGACAGGTAGTTTAATATAATATTCGTACAATTTACTCTAGTATAAAATATCTCTACTCAGTTTGACATAATTGACAAATAAAACATATCCAGATTATTTACGTTTAATTCCTTCCTACTAATATTATAAATGCGAAAGTTTGTAAGTATGGATGTGTATTTGATATTCTTTCACGGCCAATTTCTGAACCAATATCGATGAAATTTGGCACAATTATTCCTTATACACCGGGGTAACATATACGCTATAGAAATTCTATTAATTCTACAGGAATAAAATGACATTGAAAAGCGTCATATATCATAAACCTATCATGTGACAACTGTCTACGCGAACAAAGTTGCGGGTAAAAGTTAGTGATTAAATAAATACACTTTTATTCAAAAAAGGCTAATATAAATTCATAAAAGTTACAAACGCTCGATTAGCGTCAAAGTAATGATATAATATTACGAAAAAGTTCATAAACGCTCAATAGTGCCCAAAGCACAAATAACAACTCCACAAATTTATTGAAGCCCGCGGCGTACTTTAACTTTCTTTGAAGTTTTTGCCATTTCTTTTATTTAATAAAAATGAGGTTAACATTCATGTTTTAAATAAGCCTGCTTCTTAAAACATTTTAAATATAGCTCGTTGCCTAATGAAAAGCAATGTTTGAAACAATAAACAACAGAACTTTAATATTTAATTTAGTTAATCTTGTATGTGTATAGGTATATTTTTGGAATATCGGAAACGGCTCCAACAATTTTCCTGAAATTTTATATGTAGGGCGTGTATGTAGGGGGGAGAAAAATCGATCTAGCTAGGTTTTATGTAAATTAAAATTCGCTTTACCCCTGTTTTAGGGCATTAAAAAATACTAAACTTTATATTGAATATAGAACACTATTTTTGCCATAAATCAGCGTAGCTTATTCGAGGAACGGGCAGTCTCGAGAAATATAAATACCTAGGATCGATCCCCAGCTACCTAATATTTTTTTTTATGATTGATTGATTTTAAATATAACATGAAGTTATTGATGTAGAGATGAAACTAAAAAAAACGTATGTCCATATAAAATATATTGAAATATGTTGATATAGATTGGTTTAAATTAAGTGTAAGAAATTTGCTTATACGTAAAGCAAACAAAATGGAAGATTATTTGGATGGTGAAAAGTAATCTAAAAATCTGGATCTAAAAATCCTTTCAGCTTCATACAAGATTGCGGTTTAATAATTTAAAATTGAAAATGTTTAAAAGATTGACCGCCGAGTTTCTTTCTGGTTCTTCTCGGTAAGAGCTACATTCGGAACCAGTTATAGCTTTATATATCATATTGATTCTTGACGATTCAAAAGTGCTCGAAAGAGCTTAATCAAATAAAGATTAGAAATAATTTACTTATTTGAATAAAGATTACTTTGATTTGATTGGATTATTATTCCACCGTGTGGTATCCGGCTGTGTAGAATACCGTCCCCATTTTTTACCGAGGTGTCGTAAAATACGACTAAGGTGAATTGATGTCAGGCAGGCGGCCGGTCGTGAAATACGTAGCGAAATCATATGATATGTTTATAACATGTTGTGCCGACCCCACTTAGAGTGGGATAAGGGCAGGAAGATGATACAGAATTTTTTTATTTTAAATATCGTGTTTTTGATATTTTAATAAGTCAGGTCACGTAAGGCTCAAATGATGTTTTTTCATGTTTACAGCTGTGAGTTAACATTCCACGGCGCGACGCCGTTTTCATGTTGGATCACGTTTAAATTTTATAATAATAGCTGCAGCTCTAGATACATATTTATTACTAGCTGTGCCAGCTTCGCCCGCATGAAATCATGAATTTTTTACCGAATTGAAAATTTTGAACATAAAAGTAGTTTTCGTACCTAATTATAAGAAATTTTTTAATAGCTTCCACCGTTTACTTAGCATACGCAAGGAATTTTTTGCTGTTTCTCTTCTGTTCGTGATGTTATAGTCTTTAGCCTTCCTCGATAAATGGAGTATCTGACACTCAAAGAATTTTCCAAATCGGTCCAGTCGTTCCTGATTAATATCAGGAACGACTGGACCACTTATGCGCGTTCAGACAATCGTACAAACAAACAAACTCTTCAGCTTTATATATTAGTATAGATTTAGTCCATGCGTGTGAGGACTGAAACCCTAGTTCTAACTGGACTGATTTTTATAAAACTTTGTGTCTTAATTTAATTAATCCGAAAATAATTAAAATTCATTGAAAACGATAGCACTATGTTATGTCATATAATATGAATATATGTGTTGTATGTGCTAATTATTTTTTAAAATTTTGGGACATTATTTTGGTAGTGCTGCGATTTCAGGCTATTCTGTTCAGTTGTTTTTTAACATTCAGCTATTATATATTTAAATGAAATTACTTTATACATTTTACAAGCTAATTTGTTTCCATAAAAAACGTCACGACGTTTTTTTGTTATTTTATATCGCCGGACGTGTCTATATTAATGAAGTAAATTTTAAGGATTTTTTGTAAAGAATTATACAATAAGTTTAACATTGTTAAAGTCATATACTTTTAATATATAATATCATAATACTGATTTTTTGTTTTGCGGCTAGTGTGACAAAAAAAAATCTACAGCGGGTTTTAAAATACCCTCTTACCAAGTTATTCACAAGCGTAATAAAATTTAATTGAACTATGAAAATCCTTTATAAGTATAATCAGAAACACTTAAACGAAAACAAGAAAATAAAAGTATTCTTGTAAGTTTGTTTGCATTCAAAATTACCTATACAATTCATAATATTAAATAAACCGTTTCCACGAACACCTATGAATAATTCAAACAGACAATTTCATCTTAATTGTCAATTTATTCCAATGTTCCTGCATAATTAGTTTCTTATAATATATAGCTTCGTGTCCTAGGTAGTCACATAATTCATAACAATTTTAAATGATTTTTATGCAAATGCGTTAGTAAACATTTTTCGTAAATGTTAAATACTTAAAATGTTCACATAAAGTGTATTTAAGTTAATAACTCCCAGCATAAATCAATCCTACAAGTCAATGATATTATACAAATTTACACCATCTATCCTACTATTCTTTAATATTTAAATAAATTAGTCTTGTATGTTTATATATATGGAGCCGTTTCTGAGATTCCGAATATATGTATATGTAGACTCATCAGTATCTTGGACATTATTCTTAGACATTAGTGGGCGTAATAAGGGTATCGTGCATATGGAAAAGTACAACGCTTATCTTCAACTTTATATTCTTCTTAACAATTTTCACAACTGCCATGACAAGCATCTGTCTTCATCTCTCACATGCGCCGTCTGCATTCTGTCACCGCTGCGCCTTCTATTTTCAATGTATTTTCAATATATTTTTAATGATGGAATGATGGTTGCCAGGATGCGACACGGCCATCCTGCGAGACACACGTCCCCGTGTGTTGATCTGTAACAAACAAACGAACCCAGAAATTCCGTTCGGCCTATCCTAAAACATCTGGGTCATTGAGGTCTAGATCTTTTTAATAAACGAACAAAACAAGAAAAATTATATCTCGTCATAAGTTGATCATTGAATTATGAAACCCAACAAATAAAATGTAAGGGCATGCCAAACCCATAATGCATACGAAAAGTACTGAGGCAGAGTACCATTGACTGACACTCACCATGACATTACAAAAATAAACAGAAATCCTATCAGAATTTACTTCAAAAACAACCCAGGTATCTTGTTCGTGGTCTACCGCTTCTGTCTCAGCAGAAGGGTCTTCCCTCAGGGATAACGAGTCCACATGACTCACGGCCATCGCTACACAGCTAGACCCGACTATACCACCCAGAGCTATCGCTCCCTGCGTACCCACGGACTACTCAGAGCAGATACCGATTTCTACCGGGCTACAGACGATACCCTGGTGTCATCGACCCCCAGAGCTATCGCTCACTGCGTACCCACGGACCACCCTGAGCAGATGCCGATTTCTACTGGGCTACAGACGATACTCTGGTACAGTCACCGACCCACCGAAAACAAGAACCCGTCTGTATAAACATCAACACAAATTACGTTACCACAAATCTTGTCATTGTCAATAGGTACTTGACTCTCAGGTATTTTTGTAAGACAATAAGACACATTATGTTTTTGACTAAAAGAACTGAATTGGCAAAAGGTTAACAGTTCACCCCCTTCTTATAAGTTCAGTTGTAAAACCGTTTACTTTATTTGACAATCATTTGCAAGGTACTATAAACATTCTTGTTAGCCATCCCTATTAATGACAACATTATTAATTATTACCCAACTAAATTTATAAGCTATATAGTCTCTTTTATGAGAGGACATCCAGGCCCAGAAACAAATCAAAGTAATAACACCTACCAAATTATGTGAAAGCTCCTGATGGCGGTTTGACCAGACATTGGTCTACAGTCTACACGTCGGTGTACTGGTACCTCAAAGAGCAGGTCCATTGGCCATGCAGCGACTCGCGACGTGGCCCAGCCTGCTACACCTGTAGCACACAAATAATTTGTAATCTGCTTGTCGTCGTTGTCCAGAGCTTACCACAGTACCACAGACAAAATCCACAGGTTCCAAAATCCGTTTGTGACACTCCATTTTTCTGTGCACTGCTGATCGCAACTAAGACACTTGAATTCGGATCGCGTTGAATCTGCGATCCTCTATAAATAACTTTCATTTCAAATAGGAGTATACTTGTAGTTCCTGGTGCAGCTTTTGACGCGAAGATATCTCCGCTGTGAATGCAAGTCATTGCAGTCATATATCAATTTTGTACCAAATGCGCAATCACCGTTGATGCTGCGATTTGCTCCATGTTTTAATTCTTCCAACAATTTATCAAATACGTAACATGACAACTAGCATATGCATTATGATTTTCAATTATCCATTGATCTATTATAGCTTGAATTTATAAGTAAAGCCGCAGAATTTTCCAGCAAACGATCTTCTTTTGTTTTTCGTCCAAGCAAAGTCACTATAATAGTACACCACGATTTTGCGTTAAATTCTTGTTAATCAGGATTAAACTCCGACAGATTGATATTATTCGTCTCGCTTGGAATTTTTTTTTTTTCTTTTCTTTTTTGGTGTTTGAATTATTTTATTTCGTAACTCTTATAGTATCCGCCATTGTGAGTCATCATAGTCTCTTCATACTATCCATCCATTAGCACGATTGAATCCCACAACTGATGTAGACTCATCAGTATCTTGGACATTATTCTTAGACATTAGTGGGCGTAATAAGGGTATCGTGCATATGGAAAAGTACAACGCTTATCTTCAACTTTATATTCTTCTTAACAATTTTCACAACTGCCATGACAAGCATCTGTCTTCATCTCTCACATGCGCCGTCTGCATTCTGTCACCGCTGCGCCTTCTATTTTCAATGTATTTTCAATATATTTTTAATGATGGAATGATGGTTGCCAGGATGCGACATATATATATATATATATATTCGGAATCTCAGAAACGGCTCCAACGATTTTCCTGAAATTCAGCATGTAGAGGGTTTTTGGGGGAGAAAAATTGATCAAGATAAGTTAAAAAAGTGTCATTTTATCCCTATTTTCGATCTCTAAATTTTTCTGAAATATACGTTGAATACAATCACAATTTTTTGCTGGCAAACGTAAAGTCATGGTAGTTCATTTGGGGAACGGGCGGTCTAGAGAGGTGAAAATACCTATGATCGAGCCTCACCTGCCCTATTATTTTTTCATTTTTCTTTTCAATTTATTTAATTTTTTTTTTACATCATTTTAAAAATTACCGACTCGGTCTTCCAGGTACTATTATAAATTGTTATTTATATTTGAGTGAGTGTAATTTAAGTATGGATGTATGTTTGTTATTCTTTCACGTCGAATCCGCAGAACCAATATCGATGAAATTTGGCACAGTTATTTCTTATACACCGGAATAACATATAGGCTATAGAAATCCTGTTTATTCTACAGGAATAACATGACATTAAAAAGCGCCATATTATCATCCCATCACAAAGTTCACGCAAATTAAGTTGGAGATAAAAGCTAGTAATATTATAAATGCGAAAGTTTCTGAGTATGGATGTATGTTTATTACTCTTACGCGGCGAATCCGCTGAACCAGTTTCGAAAAAAATTTGGCACAGTTATTATACATATCACTACATATTATAAAACAAAGTCCATATTTCCGTATGTACGCATAAAACTTTAAAACTACGCAACCGATTTTGATGCGGTTTTTTTTAATAGATAGAGTGATTCCAGAGGAAGATTTGTACGTATAATAACATTCAATACAAAGTAGAGAAATACTGTAATTTTTGAGGTTTCTGTAAATAATTACATTTTTTTCCGCTTACATTGCAAACGCAGGCGAAACCCTAGGAGATTTATCAAAATGATGTACTAAGTATTTGTACACCTTAAAAAGGTCTACAGAAAAGTCCGCGATGGTATATATCTATCTCTTATGGATAACCCACGATAGTAGTTTTTTTCATTTACTTTTTACGAAAAATGATGCCTTATGTTCAAAGCAATTTTTATACAATACAGCATTAATCCTTATCCAATTGAGTACCTTAAATAAATTGTTGATTTAATATAGATCAATATGGCCGTTTACAGCATGCAATTTAAGTGAACATTTTCGGAGATATTACAGATTTAAAATGCCGTGAGGACGCCGCGCTTCGCCCTATAGCACTTCGAATCTTTTAGAGTTTGTTTAAAGACATTCTGTAATTAATTGTAAAAATAAAATACATAGGTAAAATGTAAAAGTAAATAAGTAAAAATGTACTATATGTTTAGTTTAGATATTCCAAAGAAAGCAGGAAATCGTCTTTGTATAGGGAGAGGAAATTGTTTTTCTCCAAATTTAACGCTTGCGGGCCACGGGCAGTAATGAATAAATCAAAACTACTGGATCGATTTTAATCATTTTTTTTACACTGACTGACATGGGATATATATTTTATACCCGTGCGAAGCAAGGGCAGGCCGCTAGTATTATATATATCGGGGTAACATAAAGGCTATAAAAATCTTGATATTTCTATAGAAATAGGATGACATTGAAAAGCGCTATCTATTATCAACGTATCACGCGACAACAGCTCACGCAAACGAAGTTGCGGGTGAAAGCTATAATACTAAATATAAATGATATCTATTTATTATTATGTTATTATGAAGCAAAATATTATTATGAGTTTCATGATCCTAACTATAAGTGGGGTCGTCACAACATGTTATAAATATGTTGTCACGTGATTTGCCTACTTCTATTCTATTCTACTCAGCTAACTAGGTAACTAACTTTGAAACCAAATAGGAATTGTATTTATTTTTATGTTATTATAAAACATATCATTATTCTGATGTGGCTGGAGATTTCCGAAAAGGGCGCTGTCTGTATTAATGGGCAAACTATTTCAATCACAGAGATCTAAAAAACAATCTAGAAACTATAAATTTACAAAGAACAGATAAGCTTTGGAGTCCAAAAGTATCTTAAAGTCCACGAACCTGTGCCAGAAAACTGTTTTTTAAAATTGTCAAAATGCTGTCACCTTTACAGCTTTGTCAGACTAAAGTCTTACTATATATATCGACAAATTTAACGCTTCTTAAAATAAAAATAATATAACACAATCGACAAAATAAATAAAATGCATAAGAAAGATTGTGTAAAATTCGTAGAAACTATAAATTTACAAAGAACAGATGGGCTTTAGAGTCCCAAAGTATCCCAAAGTCCACGAAGCTGTGCCACAAAACTGAGTTATTTTTTTAAATCGACAAAATACTGTCGCCTTTACAGCTTTGACAGAGTAAAGTCGTACTAAATATATCGACAAATTTAACGCTTCTTAAAATAAAAATAATATAACACAATCGACAAAATAAACAAAATGCATAAGAAAGATTGTGTAAAATTCGTAGAAACTATAAATTTACAAAGAACAGATGGGCTTTGGAGTCCCAAAGTATCCCAAAGTCCACGAAGCTGTGCCACAAAACTGAGTTATTTTTTTAAATCGACAAAATGTTGTCGCCTTTACAGCTTTGACAGAGTAAAGTCGTACTAAATATATCGACAAATTTAACGCTTCTTAAAATAAAAATAATATAACACAATCGACAAAATAAACAAAATGCATAAGAAAGATTGTGTAAAATTCGTAGAAACTATAAATTTACAAAGAACAGATGGGCTTTGGAGTCCCAAAGTATCCCAAAGTCCACGAAGCTGTGCCACAAAACTGAGTTATTTTTTTAAATCGACAAAATGTTGTCGCCTTTACAGCTTTGACAGAGTAAAGTCGTACTAAATATATCGACAAATTTAACGCTTCTTAAAATAAAAATAATATAACACAATCGACAAAATAAACAAAATGCATAAGGGAGATTGTGTAAAATTCGTTGAAACGGGCATGCTAGCGAATTAAGCGAGTAATACCATTTATGTTTACGACTGGGGTAAGCATAATTCGTGTACAGCAAATTTCGGTACATTTTTCTTTGTTTGTACATTTTTAGTTGGGGTTTATGTGTTTGAAAATATTTCTAAGCAATGCTTGGCCACCAAATTATCAACAAAAGATAAACGTACGGCTATAACTTATTTACAGGTTAAGCTATTAATAATTAAGAATTATTATGCAAAGACTAGACTGGCGTGGGGCAACAAATTAGTAGATAAAATCGATATAATATTGATATAATCGAATCAATTAGAATTTAATCGCGGTTATAGCCAATTTTTTTTCTTGTTTGGTGTTTGTGGAATAAATGGGTACAAAAAGTTTGAAAAGGTTTACAAGTAAAATATATTTGCATTTGTAAGTGAATTGACAGCGTCGTAAAAACCAAACGTTTCCTCATAGAGGACTTCTTTTCATAGTAATAGTTCACTACTATATTCTTCAAGAAATCGATTATTATATTCCTTATACCTAGGCGTAATAATATCATCAGAACTCATAATTCAATATAAGGCCGTTCGTTTAGGCAAACTAAAGAATTCTTTGTACATGTACCTTAGTTATGAAAACTTTAAACCTATTTCAAATATCTCTATGTCTCAAACCATGATTTTTGAGTTGTGCCACTATTGCTAGAGGCCATTTTTCTTAGAAATCTTTCTTTTTATGATTTCTTGTGCTATGACGACAGATAAAAGTCAGTACAGTACACACACAGACTCTCAATCGACTAGAAATAGATTAAATCGGTAGAATTTGCGTCATTATTGTAATAGGTGTGTTAGGAACCACATTTAACGTGAAACATGAATTATGCAATGCCATATATCTACAAGATCGAATACTGGACAAAACACATTATGATAAGGGCAGAGTTCAAAATGTAATATAAAATAGACGTCAAGGCACGCTTCACTGAAGCTATCTAAAATGCTTTTCTGTTATGGGAAAAAAAATGTATAAAAATACGACTTTGTGTTTTGAACTTATAATACCTACAATAGCAAAATTTTGAAATTGAATTAATCTTGTATATAGATATAGAATCTGAATTTCGTTAATTTTTCATGAAACTTTGTATGTAGGTTTTGGGATAAATTGATCTAGCTAGGTTTCATTTTAAAAAATGATATTTCATTCCTTGTTTTCAGGCACTGAAAAACTGCTACAATATTATAAGAAAACGAGGGCTAATTACGTTGTCACTTGCAAAGTACATAGCTCAGTTGGGAACAGATGTACTTAAAAAGTGAAAATCAAATAATCCCCGATCAAGTCCCATATAATACCATCCCTTTTTTATTTTGTATCTTTTTATGTCCTCTCAAAATAATACTGAGCAATGGTTAAATAAATAAGTAAATAATAAATAATACCGACCAATGATTGGTCACCAAGGTTCTTCTTTGTAGTTAGTCTATGAACAGTCTTTTGGTTAAGTTTTGCGTTCAGAAAACCACAGAGTTAGATAGAATTAATTAAATCGTTAATATAAAAATATAGAAAAATTTAGTCTACATATATTATTTACTATTTTTCCGCAATCTTGAAAAAGGCAGACTATTTCTTCGTCTTACAAAAAGCTTTATACATTTATTGTCGAAGTTGTTAATTATCTTTCGCTCTCCCATAGAATTTAAATAGAAAATATGAGTTGTATCTCATACCAGGATTCGAATCCGAAGCTCCTAGTTAAGAGCATAATGGGACACCACTACGTACTGCGCATGTCGTCATTTAAATTTAAACTCATTTAAATTATATATGAAACCAAAAAATTAGACTTTTACCATCAAAAGTATATAGTTATGTTTACTTATGGATGTATGTTTGTTACTCTTTCACGGCGAATTTGCGGAACCAATATCGATGAAATTTGGCACAATTATTCCTTATACACCGAAATAACATATAGCTTTAGAAATCCTGTTAATTCTACAGGAATAGAATGACATTGAAAAGCGGAATCGCGGAAAGTACTAGTACTCATATAAGTGAATAGCTTAAGTTCTTGTGAGAAATAAATTGTCTTTGTGAAGAAAAGGACAGGTTTTCTATGGTAAAAAATTTAGATAAGTCAGATAATAGAGCTTTAATTATTTTATATACCAAAAATTCTAATAAAAGTAGGAGAAAATAATATGACATCATAGTACACGATTAAATTCGCCAAGGCTCCAATTATAATGTCCTAATTTTATGGTTACTGCCGCTACGTAATATGGTAATAACCCTCTTGGGGTTGCGGTCATTGCGAGTTTTTGTCACTCGGAATTAATCTGAAATTGTCTTACTAAAATTCCGGGAATAATATCCAAATCTAGTGCTTACAATTTGGTATCTTTAACGACATCTAACAATACCAACAGCTCTCCATAAATGTTATCTTTAATATTTATATGAGTTAATCTTGTATATATAAATGTATATTTTCTGAATCTCGGAAACAGCTCCAACGAATTTCATGAAAATCAACATGTAGGGGTTTTGGGGAAGCGGGATTTGATATAAGTTTTATTTTAAAAATGTCGTTTTATTCCCGTTTTCGGGCACTGAAAAATGCTAAAATTTGTCTTTTTATCTTTACTTATCAGCGCAAATTATCTATCTATTCTATATATTTATATTACATATAATAAAATCGTTGAGATGTCAAATCTCTGTGCGTTTGTTCCCGCTAATCTTGGAAACCGCTAATCCGATTTGGGCGCTGTTTTCACTAATATGTAGTAAAATACCTCACTTTACATATAGAGTATGTTTTATTTCAATTTGTCAGCAAATAAAAAAGATGTGTCAATTTTAAGTTGAACGGTCGTATACTATGATACTGGTACTTGCATTTTTTCGTTTTTCGCCACTCCTTTTAGAGGATTTCCTTTATAGACTCCGAATCGGCTGGACCTATTTTAATAAAATTTCAAACAATCATCAAAATGACCCAGCGGATGATACTGTAATTTTGGTGGTTTTTTTTAACTGTAATTGTTATAACTTAAAATTAAGCACGGCGAAGCGAGCTGGGCATACTAGTAGCAGAATAAAAATATAAGTAAATTGTTTTTTATAGATTTATGTAATTTTTAAGTTTTTTATAGATTTCTTCTTATTAAATAAATTACTTAAACGATGCACAAACCTGATATTATGATATAAAATAGAAGCTGCGATATTTTTGGCTTGATATTAACGAAAAATTATGTTAATTCAAAATTCAATATATTTTTTTGTATTCTTATTTGAAGATGTGTATAATGTGACGTTTTATGTAAATAAGTAAAATAAAAACTAACCACCTGGGACGTTTTAACGAAAACGTTAATTTATCTGTTTGGAATATAACAAAACAATGTAAGGTGATTTAAATATAACTTGCCGTTTCTGGTTTAGATATTCTACTTATATATATAAGACAATTTAAAGTAATTTTGTGAGCGGCAAATAAAAATTGTGTTGCTCTGTAAACCAAAGTTTTATTTTACATTTTTATTCACTATATTTACACCATACAAAAGCTAACATACCTGTAAACCAAAGAAATGATAATTAAGTTTCTATTTTACTCGCCGATTCCCTTTATATATTAACTTATATATCCATTCCGTTAATATGTTAATACGAGTATGTTTTTGCTGTTCAAACTATTTTGCTTTTGACAGTGCTCTTTTTTTAATTGAAGCTTGGGATAATGAAAAAGAATTTATATTCTTTACATATATATTTCTGTATAGATTGTATATTATGAGGTAGTTTAGTATAGGTACTAACTGATAACGGTTAGAAAAAAAAGGTATTAGAAATGCTTTTAGCGAAATTTCATGTTCCCACTGTTAACCGTCGAAGAGTTCCCTCGTTTGCAGCTAATGTTGGCAGCAGCATCAGGTCATAAACATGTATTGTCATAGGGACTGAACCAGTATGTAAAATTTGAACTTAATCGTACACCGGAAAGTGCAAGATTCAACCCTCACATACATACAAGGCAAGTTAAATAAAAGCTTATAAAACGTCTTTTCTAAGAAGAAAATCATCATCCTCTTGCCCTTATACCACTCTGAATGGGGTCGGCACAATATTTTATAAACATGCAGTCACATGATTTGGCTACGTGTTATACGACCGGCCGCCTGCCTGATGTCAACTTACCTTAGTCGTATTTTACGACACCTCGGTAAGAAATGAGGTTGGTCTATTCTACTCAGCCGGATACCACACGGCGGGTCGACTTACCTTAGTCGCCTTTTACGACACCTCGGTAAGAAATGAGGGTGGTACTATTATATTCAGCCGGATACCACACGGCGGCTTTTCTAAGAAGAAAATGTATTTTTCAAATGTTCAGTTGGTGTAGATTAAATGTGGGCTTTGGCTAAAACTTATTATAAACAAAAATGATATTTAATATTGGATATAAAAATTATATTGCAGAGAAGCATAAAGTTATATTTTAATCATACTCAGTTGCGTTGTAAAAGCATATGCAATCAACATATTGTCAATTTATTCAATGTGTTATATTTATTTCACATAATATATAAGAATATGGCTACTCACGTATTCAAAACAAAATTGACGTCAAAATAAATGCATAATTTAATTTCTCAACATCAAAAGTGAACGTTTGTCTTAAAGAAGACGCCAAAACGGCTGGACCGATTTTAGAGAAATTTTCAGATAATCTTTAGATCGATCCAGCGGACTTTACAGTCTGCTCCTAATATTACAATTAGGTGCAGTTTTTTTAATACTGTAATTTATATATCTTTGAAATAAGCGCTGCGAAGCGGACTAAACATACTAGTAAAAAATAAAAATGACATTTCGATAAAAGATTTTACGAGTAAATTATAACAAAATATTCCTAACAGTTTCATTAGCATTCTTTATTTGAAGTTCTCTAAGAATTTTTGTTTAAAAATAACATTTGCTGGAAAAAGAACGTGAATAAGTTAGTTAAACTTTATTAAGATGTTTTTGATATATTTGATTTTGTTTAAATATCAGAAAAAAACGCCTTATTAATAAATATAACCTCTATAAAGCGGTTATTTCAAATATGATACCTTCTCGCGATCGAAATATATAATAAAATTTATATCTATACATATTATAAAACAAAGACCCCAAAAGCTGTATGTGATCGATTTTCTCAAAATCTACTAAACGGATTTTTAGTTAAGTTTATATTAAAAAGTTGTGTTGTGTTGTTGGGTTACGGTTTTATGTAAAATATATTGAAGAGGTCACGCGGTTGTACAAAAACTCTCCTGCTGAGCTTTACTCGCGTGCGTTATGTAATCCAGGAGAGATACACTATAGAATTATAAATCTACAAAAATACTACAGAAAAGTCCGCGACAGCATGTCTCTATCCCTTATGGCTAATGCTTTATTTTCAATTTGAGTTAAATTTTGTGACACACTGATTTCTACGCGGACTAATCCGCTCGCACAGTTAGTTACATATTTAAAAATACTAAAAAGAAATAATGATAATCTGATTTTATGGACTACAAAATTACATTATCGGTGTTAACTAATGTAAGCCAATAGCAAATTGTATGTTATACAAAATGTTATTTGCTGAACAAGTAAGAGTAAAAAAAAAGTATTTTGGGAAAAAGTATTGGGAATCTAAGTTAATTCTCATGTTGATTAATGGCACATTCTTATTCAAATTCAAAATATTCTTTATTCAAATAAACTTGTAAACAAGTGCTTTTGAATCGTCAACTCTACTGCTGGTTCGGAAAGCTGTTCCTACCGAGAAGAGCCAGCAAGAAACTCGGCGGTTGCTCTTTTAAAAATATAATTCTTAATACTATTTACATTAAGTCGTTACAGTCTTGTACAGGTTCAAAGAGAGCTATATCCACACATTCTTATCTTCCAAATAATCTTCAAGAGTATAGTAGGCTTTCTGTATCGGCCTCTTTTTTACAGTGTTTTTAAACTGATGTAATGGCAAAGCTGAAATTGATTGCGGTATTTTATTATAGAATCTTATACCAAAACCCACAAACGAATTAAGTACTTTTGCAAGGCGCAAAGCAGGAGCCGCAAGCTTATGTCGGTTCCTGCTTTGTCTATTATGTGCTTGAAGCAGTTAGGGTTTTGAACGATCTACGTTATTGCGAAAAATTACTTTTCCCGGAAAAGTGTAATCCGTATACGTAAAATACACAATAGAACTTTCAGTTTATCTTATTAAGCTTTTATTAAGCAATTAATTCGCACTTTTCTAACAACATTATATAAAAAAAGTTAATCGTTTAAATTGTGAAAAATAAAATTATATAATGAATACTGATTTCACTTACTACATTGACATTTTATGTTCACTAATTTCACTCTTTTAAATTGCACTTTCACTATTATATTTGTAGAATAATTAATAATAATTTAAATAGAACAGAAATATTTTTTATATCACTTTTGACAAAAAAATTCATCATGTCATCTATTTTAACATCATTAGCTATAAATAAAAAAATATGGAAAAATTAAAATTATTCGTTATTTTAGTCCTATTCTATTTTTAATTTATATGCTTATTGTTTTTTTAGTTTATTTATTATTGTTTATTATTTTTAGTTTATTTATTATTGTTTATTTTTAGTTTATTATTAAAAGCCTTTCACACGTATAGTTTATAATAAAATTTAAAGGCTTTATTCTGCTATCTATAAAGTTAATCACATATGTTGAAGTGGAAACTACAAAAGTTTTTCACAGTGTTCCAACGAGGAAATGAAGTTACTTAAGTGCGTTAACTTTAACAACCAGTAACGACTTCTCGATAATTATTAAAGAAGGGGAAACTAGAATAAATCTTATCGTAAAAATATATTAAAACTATTAACAACTTACGATTCCTTATAAAAACTGCTTATAACGATATGGAATTATTAATTAATAAATAACAATCACTATGTTACGCATTTTATTTATCCAGTAAGATATACCAAATTGTCTGAAACTTAAAATTATCAAAAATAGTCTATATACATTTCTCACGGAGAATATTTTTATGATTCTGTATGACCGGTTTATCAAAAGTATTACGTTATTTTTTTTAGATGCTGAATTGGGGTAATATATAAATATATCGATAATCATAAACTTCACTTACCTGGAGTTAGTAGAGGCTTCGGTGACCAGACTCGTCGACGGCAACAAGTGTTGTGCCGCCGCCCGCCCTACGTGTGGCTTATATACCAAAAACCGCCCGCCCACCGGGTCAAGCTAACACAGTTTGCACTGCAATCTAACAAATCGTGATTAAAAATCTTACATTAATCGCGTGTGTACTTTACTAATTGCTAACATACATTTTCGATATTATTTTAATAGGTAATAATCGTAATGTAAAATATTTTTTATGATTAGTCGTTTTAGCGATTTATAGTTTATTTTTATTTTTTTTAACTTACCTGGTAGAAGGTAGAATCTTGCAAGTTTTGACAAATTTCTGATGTCCGATTATCACTCACTGGTCCAGTCCCGATGACAATATATGTTTATGATAAGAATTACCTTATTCTGCTGCCAGGATTGGTTCCAGACGAGAGAACTCGTCAGCGTTTAACATCAGGGGCATGAAATTTTCTTTAAAGCTTTTATTACGTTTAATTTATTTTTAATTTATTTGTATATGTTTGTTTTGAGTTATATTTATTTAAATATACTCTCGATAGTATTTTAATTATTAAAACATTCGTAAAGTAATGAATTTTTAATAATTAGGCGCTTTAGGGATTTAAACTAAAACTTTTACTTGATTTTATGTATATTTTCCTAAGATAACACTTATGCTTTTTTCGTTGTAATATTATTATACAATTCAGCAACATTTTAACATTTTTACGGTTAAGGAAATTAGTCTATTAATTTAATTATTAAAAAATATGGAAAAATATTTAACACGTTAAATTATATGATAATTATATTTTTTCCTCTATAATTTTACTTGCATACGTTATAAGTATATGTATATGTAATGTATTTTAATAATCTCTAGGAATCGCTCATGCTACATCGCTCTAACTAAATTATACAAAAAGCCTTAACCTAACGTTTAAATCACGATCAACTTATTCACCAGCAAAAAGCGAGGTATTGTTTATCTGGTGATAGTTATTCATTAGGCCTACATTAACCTTTAGCACGTTATTTCCAGATTTTTCAGATACTATAAAAGTCAGAGGTCAAAGGTCTAACAGTAAATTAATATTTGAAATAAATATATTGCGGGAATACACACATTAGCGGTTACACGATACATTTTCTAGAAATATATAAGAAATTTTTAAGTACACTTTTCTGTTTCCAACTTTCTATTAAAAAGGTGTTCGTTTTACCATTATACTCGTATTTCTCAGTCGATCCACATATCAAAGAAACTTATTGTTCATTTTGCAGCAATAGTATGAGTTAAAAGCGTACTTTTTAGTTAGAAAAAGTAATAAATGTAACATTATATTGTGGTTGTATAATAAAAGTAATATTATATGTAGTTTCAGTGATATATACCTTTTGACTTGATTAAGGGTCACGGGTTCATAGCAGGGCAGGCACATACACAAGTAAGTTTAAAAACTTAGATATATGCTTAAAGGATCTGTTCAGTTATTGTAAATAAAAAAATAGTTGTAAAATCTGCATATTACATATATTAAGAATTTTCGAAGAATTTTCAAAATATATTAGAAAATTATACCTATATACGATGATTCGGTCACTTAGCGAAACAATTTTTGAGATTGTGGTATTGAATGTGTACAGTGCTTGTGTATTGTTGTGTTATTGGCGTCGGGAAGTGTATGAGTTTTCTGAAATTTTGCACGTATCCTGTACGTGAACGGACAGTACACTCTACATTTAGCGTAACATACATATATTTTCTTATATCGCGAATCACAGCAAAATAATATTTTTTATATTTTTTTTATTATTTATACTTTCATTGCTTACTTATAAATTCCAAACAGTGATCCACGTGGTCCTTACTAAGAGTTGAGCTTTTTTATATTTTCTATCATTAAAACTTTAGCTGAGCTTTGTAAGCTTACACTCAAACAAAAGGCGATCGGGCAAAAACTCTCCAACTTCAATAATATTCGTTACCTTACATAATTAATTTAAATAACAAACCGACGTTTTTAAATTAACATTATAGTTTACTTTGTAATAATTTTAGGGTTTATGGTGCATAAAACACCATTTATTGGCATCACAAAAGCACTCAAAAAGTACCGGAATATAACTTTAAGAAACAGTAAAATATTTTATTTCACTTGCGACTTATTTTTTAAAAATTAAAATGTCCAAGTATAATATGACAAATTAAAAAAAAAATTGTCATGTATTGACAGAGTTGCGGGTATACGTTAATATATCTGACACATCAACATAAATGTTTGTCTGTACGTCATTTGTAGACTCCACTATTTTTTGAAAATCTTCAAACAATCTTTGGAATAAAAGCGTATGATCCTGTAAAGTTTGGAGATCGGAGATTTTTTAAAATGTTGAGTGCTGATTCGAGGGGAATTCGAAACCAGACTGAGCCACAGCAACGCGTGACTCAATGTGCCAAAAAAAGACCAGCGTGACAAAAAAGAATTTCAACAAACTGTTATAATTGTGAATGATGAATGATATTCCAGTAAAAAACCGACAACTTATCGTTTCCCCTTATATTATAGATAACAAAACTGTTATTCTAATTCAAATATCCTGTAATATATATTATGTGTAACGTAATACTCGAAACCACTCAGATTTATTTACAAAATGGCTCTAGTACATTTAGTACTATTGTGGGAGGGAAATAGTTTTTTACTCAAATACTATAACTTTTACTTGAGGAAAACGACACGAGGTCAAATTTTACTTCTTTCTAAGTAAAATTCGTCTTCTTTTTAAGTTCTTTCAACTTGAAAATACTTTAAGTATTTAGCACAAAAACCGTCTCGCCTACAATGCTAAGCATAATTGTTCAGACGTTTTTGACACCTCTAAATTTAGATTTAAATCTCATGAAAATGTGTCTCCTTAAGACTAGCAAGCTACGTTCTTTTGCGAGTATTTTTCCAACCCATTCGCCCCTAAAGAAGCCCTTTTTTCATACCAAAGAAAAGTATGTACCGTACATAGTTAAGTTAAATAAGTAATTGTAACGGCTAGTCAATAAATATCTTATTGCTAGATGTCCCTCATCATTGATAACATAATTGTTTAAATAGACTAGTACCTGATTGACTGATGGGTATTTTTTTAGAAAATAAAAAATATATTTCGGGAAAATCGTTAGAGCCGTATGTATATATACATACAAGATTAACTCATTTAAATATTAATAAGACTAGTTTTATCCCGCGGTTTCACCCGCATACATACCGATCTTATGTCAGTGGAAAGTCAATAATTCCTGCAACGCATGCGACGACAGATTTTTATGACTTATTTTGACACCTTATTACATTTTAATTACGGATCCCGGATACGGTTTTTTAACTGTTTTTTTAGCTGTATATCTATGTAGCTTTTACATCTTTCCAGGCATGAAATTAGAAGGGGTGCTAAGTTGTATATTATCATTTTCCTGCCCTTATCACACTTTAAGTGGGGTCGGCACATTATGTTTTTCCCTTCTATTCTCTATCGTCCGTCTACTAGTTCTTTCCTTAGCATGTCATCACACAATCTAGTCATCTCTTTTTTGGTCTCCCTCTAGTCACATATCCATCCACATTCATATCTAACACTCGTTGGTTAACATTTTCATTCCACCTCATTGCATATCTAATTTTTTAATATTAACTTAATAATTTAAATTAGTAAAATACATATAAAAAAAATATCTTGAATTAATTGGTATAAGTTTTGAAACTCTGTTCATAAGAATTTCACTCTAATCGAAAACTGGCTTGAACATTATTTTAAGTTTATGACTTTTGGGTTATCAGCTCAACTACGAAGTACCTTAGAAGTCTATGAAATTGTAGTAATTGAAGTAAGTAAAGTAGAATTGAAACTTTGAAATGCTACGGTGGATGTGCAGCGTCACAAAAAGTGACCGACTACATAACGACTACATCCGCAGTAGGCTCAGTGTTCGTGACATCGGAGATAAGCTGCAGGAAACCCGTCTTCGATGGTATGGTCATGTAGTGCGTAAGCCACAAAGTTACGTCGGACAGAGATGCCTCAATTTGGTGGTCCCTGGATCTAGACCCCGCGGTCGTCCAAAAAAGCGTTGGCTGGATATTTTGGTTGCTGACATGAGAGCCAACAATTTACACAAGTCGGACGTTCAAGATCGGGTAAAGTGGAGACAACTGAGTAGGAAAGCGGACCTCGGGCCTTAGCCGGGATGGCGCTAAGTTGAAGAAGAAGAAGAAAGTAGAATTGAAACTTAAAACTGCACTACCGCTATAAAAGTTGTGAAAATTTTATAAAGTCATTTTGAAGATGTTATAACAGTAAATACATATTAATAAAGCTCGCCTATATAATGCACAAGTAATTTTTGTACGAATGAAATGAAACTTCCATTTTTAAATTACAGAGCTATTTTACCTAGGGAAGCTAGCCTAACATATTACAGTCTAGAAAATATTTGTCTTAAGTAATTATATATTAGTAGCATCTTTTCATCTATTTTTTTTGAAAAATTAATTAATAGATTAAATTTATATGATCTTTTTCTTTTTCTCTATATTACCCGTATTCTCTTCCTTCTACAATTCTTGTCCTTTTCCTTCTGTTACTCAAAGATTGACTGGAACAGATCCCTTTTAGGGATAAGTCCGCCTTTATACATGTGTTTTTTTTTACTTTGTGTCTCTCTTTTCTAAATCATCATCTTCCTGCCCTTATCCCACTCTAAGTGGGGTCGGCATAACATGTTATAAGCATGCTGTCACAAGATTTGGCTGCGTTTTTACGACCGGCCGCCTGCCTGACGTCAACTTACCACAGTCATATTTTACGACACCTCGGTAAGAAAGAGGGTGGTCTATTCTACTAAAAGTAGAATAGTTCTCATGCGGCCTGCCTTTTTATATTTTTATTAATTCTTCTCAAACAACAAGCAACCTTAACTAATTTGATATCTATACCTTTATGGGGGCGTGTGCCCGTATGGATGGTGAAAGTATAAGAGAAGAAATTATACGCAAAACACAATGTCCATACGTATAATTGCCACACACATAAAGTTCAGAGAAAGAGGTACACAGTATACAAGCAAGTAAAAGGAAATATATAACTAAACTAGACAAAATGATCGCAACTACAATGAAACGTTCCCTTCGCATCGACTGATGGTAGGTCACTGCTAGATCGGCCGACCGGGCCGCGGGCGCAAGCCGCGCGCCCCGCGCCACGCGACCGGTTTCGAGTGCAGCGGAAAGGGTGAGCATATCACGTCGGGGTCACCAGTTATGGGGGCGTGTGCCCGTATGGATGGTGAAAGTATAAGAGAAGAAATTATACGCAAAACACAATGTCCATACGTATAATTGCCACACACATAAAGTTCAGAGAAAGAGGTACACAGTATACAAGCAAGTAAAAGGAAATATATAACTAAACTAGACAAAATGATCGCAACTACAATGAAACGTTCCCTTCGCATCGACTGATGGTAGGTCACTGCTAGATCGGCCGACCGGGCCGCGGGCGCAAGCCGCGCGCCCCGCGCCACGCGACCGGTTTCGAGTGCAGCGGAAAGGGTGAGCATATCGCGGCAGTCCCGGGTAAGTGTAGAAGTATATGCTATACCGCGGGTGTGCTTGTGTGTGATGTAGTGTGTAAGTTGAGTGATTGTAAGTGTATGTATGTGTGTATGTAGGTGTGTGTGAATGTGATGGAATCCCTACACCTTCTTTATGAATCGCTCTGTCTATTGAAAAAAACTGCGAAAAAAATACTTAATGGATTCATATTAAGTATTTCTTGAGAACAGACAGACAGACGTTTAGGGGGAGTTTGTTGAATAATATGTATTGATATTAAAGAATACATACCATGTGACCTGAATAAGTCGTGACACCCTATACCGTGAACGTGGGCGCCTATTTCCCACATCTCGCACCAATCATATTTCCTTTTGTTTGCCTTCAGCGAACCAACTCCATTGTACGCCCTGATATTACGTCTTTGATAATATTTGTTTACTTACTTTAATCATCGTTTCAATCGATAAAAGTCCCGTACAAATAGAAAATTAAAAAAATACACAGATATTATTCAATATAGCATATCGCCTAAGTATTTTGAGAAAGGTATTTGTTTTATATACCCCTGGCTATGATATGATATGGTTGTGATCTTCATTAATCATCAAAACAAAGATTTAATCGTTTTTATATATTTAAAAATATACAGTTAACTTGTCTTTAAATAATAACTGTATCTCATAAATTTCTACATTGCTAATTCAAGAAAAGTTTTTATAAAATACTTCTAAACCATTTTATCTATAATATTAAAAAAACATATACACGCCGTGTGGTATCCGGCTGAATAGAATAGTACCACCCTCTTTTCTTACCGAGGTGTCGTAAAAGGCGACTAAGGTAAGTTGACTCACCGTGTGGTATCCGGTTAAGTAGAATAGTACCACCCTCTTTTCTTACCGAGGTGTCGTAAAAGGCGACTAAGGTAAGTTGACTCACCGTGTGGTATCCGGTTAAGTAGAGTGGACCACCCTCTTTCTTATCGAGGTGTTGTAAAATACGGCTAAGATAAGTTGACGTCAGGCAGGCGGCCGGTCGTAAAATACGTAGCCAAATCATGTGATAACATGTTTATAACATGTTGTGCCGACCCCACTTAGAGTGGGATAAGGGCAGGAGGATATATATTAAAAAAACATATACGGTATTATTAATCCAATTATATCAACATCATAAATGGCGTCATATCAAACAATGTGAGATGGGCATATTGGAGTATAGGACGCAAACAAGATATGATTAACACCAGATATAGGCGCCTCATTGATGGCTAATCTCAAACTGTCTGCTTTGGGTTTACGGTTATCTTTGTTAAGGCTAAAAAGAAACATTTTAAATCAAATCAAATAAAAAATATTTTTTATTCAAATAAGCTCTTTCAAGAATTGCTATAAGCTCTTGGTATTGTCAAGGATCAATATGATTAATGAAGCTACATCTGGTTCGGAATGTTGCTCTTACCGAGAAGAACCAGAAAGAAACTCGGCGGTCAATTTTTTAAACATTTTCAATTTTACATAATAAAACCGCAGTCCTGTATGAAGCTGAAAAGATTTCAAATCCAAGCTTTTTTATCATCCTATGCCCAGCAGTGGTAGTAACAGGCCGTTACTTACTACTTACTACTATAAAATAATAAATGTGGCGGTTCAATAATATTACTGTGCGGAATTTGCGAAAAAGTCCATGAAATGCGCTAAAGGCTTAAAACTCATAAAACCTATCTAGGTTCACACGGCAAGCGCTCAACGCGCGTTTTGATGACTCGCGTTTACAACGTTTTACGTTAAAATATGTACGGTCTGTATGAAATGTATGTAACATTTCATACAGACCGTACATATTTTAACGGACGTTTTAATAAAGCGCACGTTGAACGCGCTAACGCTCGACTGTTATCAGCACGAGTTAACGTGAGTACTGAGATCATTGGTTTTAAAACAAAACTAATAAAAATATTATTGTGATATAATCCGCGATAAAAGAAAATATGTGCAATGCTAAATGTAGAATGTACTATTCGTTCTCTTACGTGATACATTCAGAATAAACCCCATGACAAAATTGCAAAGCGTCGTGGAGTCTGACTATGTTTCGGTTACGGAGCGAAACAATTGTTGAGACGGCACGCATGTGAATGTGTGCAGTGCTTGTGTATTGTTGTGTTATCGGTGGCAGGTAGTACATGAGTTTTTATAAATTCTGCATGTATCAGGTATGAAAATGAACAGTACACGTTACATTTAGCATAGCATAAATTTTCTTTATATTATAGCAAGATAATATTATATTTTCATTAGTTTTGTATTATGGACCTCCGCATAATTCTATAAATTATCATTAGTTTTCTATGATAATGTTCAAATAAGCGCGCGCTTTTGACGCGGATAGATGTAATTTTGGGATGTGCTCAGTTTTTTAGGAAATCGCCGAAAATGGAAAACAAAGTTTTTAATACCGAATTATTTATAGAATTAATAGAAAAACGTCCTGCGATATGGAATATCATAAGTGGCATAGTTAGCAGTATTTTATTCAGACAAGAACTTAAGGAAAAGGGCTTGGAAAGACTGCAGCAATGCGCGTTCAATGCCCAGGAAACCAACGCTATAATTTATAGACTTAGGCGTTACTTTGCGGAGGTCTATAATACTAAAGTAATGAGAATATTATTTTGCTATAATCCGCGATAAAAGAAAATATATGTAATGCTAAACGTAGAGTGTACTATTCGTTCTCATACCTGATACATGCATAATTTTTAAAAACTCATGCACTACCCGACACCGATAACACAACAATACACAAGCACGGCACACATTCCCCACCACGATCTCAACAATTGTTTCGCCAATTAATATTATTCTCATTACTTAAAAATAATATTCAAAATAAAATAATATTCTCATTGCTTTTTTTTCAACGCTATAGTAAAATTTTGCACGCGTTCAACGCGCGTTAAGCGCTTGTCATGTGAACCTGCCCTTATACAATGACCAAGGAATTCTTCAGAGAGTGCAGGTTACCTTTTGAGTCTTATTTCTCAAAACAGCTGGTAATACTAAACTAAAATAAAAAAAATGTAAATACATTAAAAAGTTTTCATTTGATTTCATTAAAAAGTATGGAGACGACTAGATGTCATCCCAATTTAATTGAGCCGATTTTTTATTCAGATAGTAAGATTATTAACAAGCGAAGATGTAAATTGCACATAGACAAATCACTTAAATCAGAGTGAAACACTGAAAGCAAATAAAACTTAATGGATTTAACCACAATGTTAGGGGTAATAAATTCGTCGAGCATAAACATGCTTATATATTTGCACTATAAAATAAAACATTCCTTAGAAATAGAAAATGAACTAAGTACTTTTTTTAAATTTATTATCCAATACAAATTATGAAACATATAAAAACATCTTTCGAAAACCACGCAGGGTATGAAGGTGTGGAATTCGCATTATTTCTCTAAATATAATAATATAAGTTTTTTAATTTTATCTTTTCACCACAGCTAATGGACAAATCGTCGCTTCCAAAGCGGAGATTTTTGCGGAAGTTCAGGCCTTCTATGGGAAATTATATAAATCAGAAGCGTCTCGTCCCCCACCTGATCCTGGAGATCATAGAGCAACCTTAACCCGCCACTTCACAGAAGAGCTGCCAGAAGTCAGCCAAGACGAAATCGTGATGGCTCTGAAACAGCTAAAGAATGGAAAAGCCTCTGGGGAAGACGGAATTACGACAGAGCTGATAAAAGCAGGTGGAAAACCGATACTCGAGCGGCTCTGTCGCATATTTAATTCTGTCCTCTTTTTGGGGAGAACTCCCGAGGCATGGAGTAAGAGTATTGTCGTGTTGTTCTTCAAGAAAGGAGACAAAACTCTCTTGAAGAACTACCGTCCTATTTCCCTCTTGAGCCATATATATATAAGCTGTTTTCCAGAGTCGTCACGAATCGCCTCGCACGGAGACTCGATGACTTCCAACCCCCCGAACAGGCCAGGTTTCGAGGTGGATATGGTACCATAGACCATATTTTCACAGTGCGGCAGATTATACAGAAGACTCACGAGTATAATCGGCCCCTGTGCCTAGCATTTGTGGACTATGAGAAAGCCTTTGATACTATTGAAACCTGGTCTGTTTTGGAGTCCTTGCAACGGTGCCAAATTGATTGGCGATACATCCAAGTGTTGAGAAGCCTGTATGACGCGGCAACTATGACCGTCCAAGTACAGAATCTGAAGTCTGGACCTATCCACCTGCATCGAGGAATGAGACAAGGGGACGTAATGTCTCCCAAATTATTCACTAATGCTTTGGAGGATATGTTCAAGACGCTGCATTGGAAAGGACGAGGCGTAAACATTAACGGCGAGTACCTCTCACACTTAAGATTTGCGGATGACATCGTCATCATGGCTGATACCGTACAGGATTTGCAATATATGCTGACCAGTCTGGCTGAGTCTTCTGCTCGCTTCGGTCTCCGGATGAGCTTGGATAAAACCAAAGTAATATTCAATGAACATGTCATCCCGGAGCCGATTACCCTTAATGGAGTTCCTCTCGATGTTGTTCAGGAGTACATCTACCTTGGGCAAGTCCTCCAGCTAGGTAGAAACAACTTCGAGAAGGAGGCTCGCAGGAGAATACAGCTTGGCTGGTCGGCATATAGGAAACTTCATTGAATCTTGTCGTCACCTATACCACAAAGCCTAAAGACAAAGGTCTTCAACGAGTGCGTCCTACCTGTAATGACATATAGAGCCGAGACGTGGACACTGACAATGCGACTGGTCCACCAATTTAAGGTCACTCAGCGAGCTATGGAAAGGGCTATGCTCGGAGTTTCTCTGAAGGATCGAATTCGAAACGAAGTGATCCGACAGAGAACCAAAGTAATCGACATAGCCCAAAGGATTAGCAAGCTCAAGTGGCAGTGGGCTGGTCACATTTGTCGCAGAACCGATAACCGCTGGGGTAGACGTGTTCTGGAGTGGAGACCGCGCCTTGGCAGTGTAGGACGCCCTCCAGCTAGGTGGAGTGACGACATCCGAAGTGTGGCTGGCGTCGGTTGGAAGCGAAGAGCTGAAGACCGAGCTCAGTGGCGTGATATTGGGGAGACTTATGTCCAACAGTGGACGAGGACAGGTTGATGATGATGATGATGAATGGCTATTGAAACTTATTAGGTTAACATGCAAGTTTATTAGAGTTTAAATATTAGACAAATAATCAATACAAATAACAAATCAAATCAATAACAAATAATCAATAGGTAATCAAACATCAACAATAATATAATTAATATTATACAACTGCTTGCCATGTCTTAAACTCCGCTGTTTGTCCCTAAAAAAAAGAAGTAAATTTTGGTTTCTTTTTCCAATAGATTTCCAGTGCTGGAAATAGGTCTCTTCACGTGATCCCTACACCACACAAACATGTGCCGCTTGAGTGTAGCGGCTCCCCGCAACCTTTTTGAGGTCATCAGTCCACCTCGTAAGGACGGACCGGAAACTGTCGCTAAACGTACCGACGTTGCGTATACGTAGGCGGTGCGGGATTGCCATTTCAACACCTTCACCTTTACCATTCCAAGACCCAGCCAGCAATTGCTTCTCTGAACTGCGCCCCGTCTATCACCACTTCAGCTTCACGAGACGGCTAAGTTATATCCGTGATTTTGGTTCTTCTACGGATCTCCAATTTCTGATTTAGTCATCTACCAATACTAAATCACACAGTCGTCAACATCAGGATTGCCTGTATATCGGTCCTCTACATGATATATTTCGGGAGTCTGCTGAGGCACTCCATAATCTTGTATCTCCATCGTCTTTGTATCATCGCACTGCTAGGCACCGGGATTACATCTATACGTCATCGATCTCCCACGAAGGCGCACGGTGCGCTTCGCGTCCTCTTTTTTTTGCGCACAGCAAGAGAATGGAATTCTCTCCCAGCATCTATGTTTCCCAGTTCATTCAATATGGCTTTAAAGAGTAAAGCAAGAGTGAATAGACATCTTCTAGGTAAGCGCACTCCATCTTAGACTGCATCATCGCTTACCATCAGGCATGATTGCAGTAAAGCGCACGCGTATTCTGCAATAAAAAAAACGTAAAGTAGATACTCCTAGGTCACCACCATCTAGGTCCATCGTCCTGACCCTAACATTTCTCGTGAGGCCAATAGTCAGCGGTTCAGACCCGTATGTCATTGGCAACACGGATTGTTCGATGACTTTGGTCTTCAGACATACGGTATTTTGGACAAAAATATCTTGCTTAACGTGTTAATTTTTGTTTATTAAATTTTAATTTTTGTGCTTTCTCTACAATTAAATATATAAAGATGAAGAAATATATGTGTAGCTCTATCTAAAAATATTTTAGTTGTATTCAGTTTACTATAAAATTAATTCCCAAAATTATTCAAAAAACTTATAAATGTTTATTTTAATCACGTGAGTAATTTTTGGATAATTTTTACAATATAACTAATAATTTTCCATATAAAGTTTTCAAGATTTATAGAATTAGGCGTTACTTTGCGGAGATCCATAATACAAAGTAATAATAAAATTATTTTGCTATAATCCGCGAAGAATTCTTCGCGGATTAATAATTTTATATTACTACGGAAAATAATTTTATTATTACTTTTGTTTTCAAGATTTCTTGAATATAATTTTTTTTTAATGACACATTTTTTAAATTATCGGTTACATACAGACAAATATAAATACATATAAACTGATGAAACTATTATAAGGCGTGTAAAAATATAAAAAAATATATTTTATGTGTATTACGGTTTAAAATAATAATTTATAATCTCTACTAGCTTTTACCCGAGACTTCGCGCGCGAACTCTTGTCGCTTGATAGGTTGATAATAAATGGCACTTTTTAGTATGATCCTATTACTGTAGAATAAAGAATTAATAGGATTTCTATATATCCCATATGTTATTCCGGTGTATAAGGAATGATTGTGTCAAATTTGACCGATATTGGTTTAGCAGATTCGCCGTGAAAGAGTAACAAACATGAATCAATACTCACAAACTGTCGCATTTATAATATAAAAATATAAAATTTTAATTATAAGTGTGAATATAATCTTTATATTATGCTTGTATGCTTACACTTACTGCATAAAATAAATAAATTAACACAATCCCTAAACTACACGAATAATATATAATGTATTCTAAGTGCGAAATATAATAATGCCGATAAAAGCGGAATACGAGACGAGGTTTTTACGCTGTTGACATTTATGAGAATTGTGAGATAGTCATATGACAAACTGGTTAGTTTGAAACTGATGAGATCACAGCAATCATTGCGCCGAGTCAAACAGACCACCGTTACAAAAGCTACTTAGCGATTACATTTATACTTTTCGGGGAAGTATAGTTCATCTAATACAAGATAATAATTTTGTACAAGTATGTAGGCTAGTCTCATTATTTCTCTCCTATTATCAATATCATCCACCTAAAGTACGCATAATTTTTACCTAATTTGTTCATATTTACACTAAATGTATATATTATTAATATATTGACTTCTAGACAAAAGCGATGGACGCTTCGCAAAAAATATTAATTTATATATATATATATATATATATATATATATATATATATATATATATATATATATATATATATATATATATACATATACATATAATGAATCATGCCAAATAATGGAGCTTTATGATGAATTTGTTTGTGAAAAAATCGCTGTGTCGTTTTTTGTCATCAATAATTAAGCACTGGCTTATTATTAGCTTATAATTTCAAACAGATTCAAGAATTGAATTATTAGTACCTACTAATAATTAAATTCGTTTAATCATTTATGTTTGAAAATGGATATAATTTATACACCGTATTTATTATTTTCAAATCACGAAAGATTCTTTTTTAATTGTAGACTATATTATGGTAAAATAAATTGATTCTTATTAGATTTTACATATGTACAATTTAATATAAGTAAAGAGTAATAAAAGTTGCTAACTTTTTCTTATTTAGTTTTTCATATGTAACAAAACACAAAAATACAGCAGAATTACAAAATCGTTTTAGTAATTTTGATTGTGCAAAACCATTTGATAAGTTTTTATTTAGTTTAGAATGAAAGCGTAAAATATCTAGTAAATAAAGATGTAAATTAATACTAAAGGAATTAATGCACAAAAAAATAAACAATATATTTTTGTGATAGCATAAAATTACTCAGTCTCTTGGGCTATGTGGTCAATTATTACATTAAATCGTTTGTCTGCAAGCGCGTGGCGTGTATTTTGATAGCAGCTAATATTTAATGTTGTAAATTAATACATTAACTCTTCATCAAACGGGATGTGATGAGTCGTTAAATGTGAAAAGATTAGTACATAGTGTCTGGCGCTTTGTAATAAATTTCATCGAGGAATATAAATAAAACAAAGGTATTGTTTTCACTTTATTTATGTTTATAGTATTATAGAAGCGTGAATATTGCTTGCGTTATAAATTTTCACACAAGTAAAATATTTTGCTTAACTTTCGTTTCAAGATAATCCGTATATGATGGTTGAAAGTATATTAAAATAAAACCTATGAAAGAAGGTATTTCTATTAAAAGAAAGTCTTTTAAAAGGTATAAATATTTTAGACACTTTTAAATTTGATACGTATACATATATATTTCAATTTGATACGGCTTGTATAGTTTTTGTAATACGCTACTTGCTCTTAACGGTATAAAATAATTGTTTCTATTCGCTAGAGTGGTTGTGTCTTTTTTTCGCAAACATACAAGAGCTACGTTATAAGTTTGTAATATTTTGATTAATACAGGACATTCACTTTACCTTTTCTTCCAAGATAACGACAGAATAGTTAATTTATTTACTTTATCTAACAATTGCATGAATAATTTGGTCGCTATATAAAAATTTATAGCAAAATTCTGAATGCGACAGTATTTTTCTTTGTTTGTTTATATTGCTCCCGTACGTAGCATAAGTTTGGCATGACTTTTTTTAATGTAGCGACGAATGTAGGTCTAAAGAGCGACATAGGCTATTTATTTCTTTATTTATGAGCTCAATACTAAAGCTCTAAGACGATTACGATGCTTGACAAAAGTTATTTCCACTTACACAAATGGATTTGGGTTTAATAAGTTAAGCTTATAAGTTTTTACAGCTAGGACTTCCGATGTGGTTATTGCTATTATTTTTTTGTAATGAGTAACCGCATATTATTTTACTTTAATCCAATAATACAAATTCCCATAACAATTGTTAATACAATGGTTTTCCCCTGAACATCTTAATTGTTTTATGGTGACTGAGCCGAAAAGTAACTACATTAAAATTTACAAAACAGGTCCTTATTAATTAATATAATAATTTTCTGTTAGATAACTATAATTTTTTAATTTCGAAAACTTTAGAAAGCTAGATTTCTCTACTATATATATGACAGTTCGTCGAATATTGGGCTGGGTCAGGGAAACAAAATAGAAATTAATTATTTATTAAATATATTCCCTATCCACCGTGTGGTATCCGGCTGAATAGAATAGAGCGCCCCCATTTCTAACTGAGGTGTCGTAATAAGCGACTAAGGTAAGTAAACAGCAGGTAGGCGGCCGGTCGTAAAATAGCTAGCCAAAACATGTAAAAACATGTTTCAAACATGTTGTGCTGACCCCACTTATGTTGGAATAAGATCAGTAGAATGATGATGAAAATATATATAATATAATATATAAGTTATTTTAGAACAATGTTTTATCGGCCTCATTGTCAAAAAGCAATGTTTATTGTTCATTACTACAACTTGTGAAACCCTGTTTACCAATAAATAAATAAATAAAAAATATTCCCTTTATGTTACCGTCGCCCAATCTGGAAGGATGGAAGAAAGAGAATAGTCATAGAAAGAGATAGAAAATAATGAATATAATGAAACTAAATGTCATTGAGATAATATGTGTAGATCGCAAGTAAATTAATGCCGTTAAGAAATATTTAATATGGTAATCATATTATAGCTATTTGAATAATAAATACGATATTTGAGCACTCTAGTGCAATACTGTTAAATTATTATATATTTAATACTTTTTGTACAATAAAACATAAGTAACTGCTTAAAGGAAAATTTGTACTGTACAAAGGAAATCGTATTGCTGTAAGCAATAGCTTGCAAACAACCTTTGATATACGGATTATAGCAAAAGAATTTGTGAAAGTGTAGATTACTTTAAATTAGTAAATATACTAGCGGCCTGCCCCTGCTTCGCACGGGTATAAAATATATAGCCCATGTCACTCAGTGAAAAAAAATTATTGAAATCGATCCAGTAGTTTTGATTTATTCATTTGTGAAGGTGTAGATTACTTTAAATTAGTAAATATACTAGCGGCCTGCCCCTGCTTCGCACGGGTATAAAATATATAGCCCATGTCACTCAGTGAAAAAAAATTATTAAAATCGATCCAGTAGTTTTGATTTATTCATTACTGCCCGTGGCCCGCAAGAGTTAAATTTGGAGTAAAACAATTTCCCTCTCCCTATTCCAAGAAGATTTCCTGCTATCTTTGAATATCTAAATTCATATAGTACATATTTGCGTATTTATTTTAACATTTTTCCTTATGTATTTTATTTTTACAATTAATTACAGAATGTTTTTAAACAAACTCTTGAATGAACGACATCGCTGCTAAAGTCGAAGTGTCATAGGGCGAAGCGCGGCGTCCTCACGGCATTTTAAATCTGTAATATCTCCGAAAATGTTCACTTAAATTACATGCTGGCCATAAGGGCCATATTGATCTTTATTAAATAAACTTTTTATTTAAGGTACTTAATTGGATAAGGATTAATGCTGTATTGTATGAAAATTGCTTCAAAAATAAGACATTATTTTTCTTAAAAGTAAATGACAAAAAATGCTATAGTGGGTTATCCATAAGAGATAGACATATACCATCGCGGACTTTTCTGTAGACCTTTTCAAGGTTTACAAATACTTAGTACATTATTTTGAGAAATCTCGTAGGGTTTAGCCTGCGTTTGCAATGTAAGCGGAAAAAAATGTAATTATTTACAGAAACCTCAAAAATTACAGTATTTCTTTACTCCGTATTGAATGTTATTATACGTACAAACCTTCCTCTGGAATCACTCTATCTATTAAAAAAAAAACCGCATCAAAATCTGTTGCGTAGTTTTAAAGTTTTATGCGTACATAGGGATATATGGACAAAGAATGCGACTTTGTTGTATAATATGTAGTGATTTAAAATAATTAATAACAATAATAACCTAATATATACGGAAAGCGTTCCTACCGGGAAGAGCGAGCAAGAAACTCGGCGTTCCCTCTTTTCAAATGTATATTATATTACATTGCTCCTAAATTAGTAATAAAAAGTATACACTGCCTACATAAACTTTAAATGATTCCATTATGAGCAGGTTGCCTGGAAGAGATTGCTGCTTTAGCGATAAGGGCGCCAGTTGCGCAACTGACAATATATAGGTTTTTAAAATTTGTTTCTCTTTAGTACATAATGTGTTATTTAATTTTTTGTTGTTGTACAATAAATAATATTTGATTGATTGATTGAATTCTTATAACTAGTTGCAGTTAGTTATACTTATTTTATCGCAGATTATAAAAAAATTATATTTTCATTACTTTTGTATTATGGACCTACGTAACGCTTAATTCTATAAATTATATTATACAGGGTTGAAGAGTAGCTATATTCACGCATTCTTATGACCAATAAAATCTTCAATTCAAATTTAAAATATTCTTTATTCAAATAAACTTGTAAACAAGTGCTTTTGAATCGTTAACTCTACTGCTGGTTCGGAAAGCTGTTCCTACCGAGAAGAGCTACAGCCAAAAAACTCGGCGGTTGCTCTTTTAAAAATATAATTTTTATGACTTATTACATTCAGTTATTACTGTCATGTACAGGGTCTAAGCGAGCTACATATTCTTATCTTCTAAGTAATCCTCAACAGTATAGTAGGCTTTCTGTATCAGCCTCTTTTTAACAGTGTTTTTAAACTGATGTAATGGCAAAGGTAAAATTGATTGCGTAATTTTATTACCTATAGAATCTTGTACCCAGACCCACAAACGACTTACGTACTTTTGCAAGGCGCAAAGCAGGAGCCGCAAGCTTATTTCGGTTCCTACTTTGCCTATTATTATGTATAGTATTTATGCCAATAGTATATATAGTACATTCATTCATACTTTTACAGATGGCAGTCGCACTACACTCAATTGTGTTGATTTGCTACTTTGCGACGGCAATGGGTGCAGAAGATCTTCCGCCCCTTGATCTGAGTCCTACAAGTAATATATTTGTATTCTTATCAAAACTGTCTTTAGTGCTTTATTTATATAAGCACCTGGTTGACCGAGCCTTGCTCAGTAATTTTTACAAAATAAAAAAAAAGAAAATAAAAAAAAAATAATAATAATAGTGTAGATGGGGCTCGATCCTAGATATTTTCATTTCTCGCGACCACCCGTTCCGAATAAGCTACTCTGACTTGAGTGTTCTATATATTCAATAAATTAAAAAAATTGTTAATATTTTTGTTAGATCAAAAGTCCACGGTTTGTACATACGAAAATAAAACTGGAATGTGCGTTGATAATTCAATATGCAATGATGCACACGTGATCGAGCTTGGAGGGCTTATAGATGAAAGCGAGTTTAGGTAAGTAAAAATTAAATAAAAAGTTTTTAATATATTTATACAGTTGTACCGATAATACGTAATTAAAGGAATCCATTGATCACTCCTAGTTCCTACTCCTTCACACTTGTATGTAGACTGTCGGTCTAGGTCAATGCATTACATATGCAATGGAATTGAATGGGGAACGGTCATTCACCCTTCTCTATAATGTACATTTTATTCAAAATAACTCCTGTGGCCAGTTTACTTTACTAAACTAACTGAAATATTTTATGTAGGCTGCTAAGGTGTGTACCTGAATTAAAATTAATGTCATTTGGTCGGTATCAACCTGTATATAAAAGAAAAAGTATGTCTGTATGTTCCTAACAGAATCAGGAACGAGTCGACTTTTTTCAAGCAACAGTCCTTAGATTTACCCTGCAAATAGTCTTGTAAAATTTGATGACAATCGGAGCATTTCTTTAAACTGTTACCGGAACTGTTTTTGGTTATCGGAAGTCGAAGGTAGATTCTACGTCTCTCTTTCTACCTAGCTAGAAGCTAGATAGAGCCACAGCAACGCGTAGCAGACCGCCTTTGATATCCTCCTCTTCCTGCTCTTATCCCACTCTAAGTGGGGTTGTGCCAACCCCACATGTCGTGGTCGGCACAACATGTTACAAACATGTTGTCACTTGATTTGGCTACGTATTTTACCACCGGCCGCCTGCCTGACGTCAACTTATCTTAGTCGTATTTTACGACGCCTCGATAAGAAAGAGGGTGGTCTATTCTATTGAAACGGATACCACACGGCGAGTCAACTTACCTTAGTCGCCTTTTACGACACCTCCGTAAGAGATGAGGGTGGTCTATCCTACTCTGCCGGATACCAAACGGCGTTTATTTTGCTTTATAATATTTTGTTTAATAGCTCCTCTTCATAATCGGCGATTACAAACGATTAATTGCGAGCAAAATCGTATAACATATTCCGGTGTGCTCGCCAATCATCGTTTATGATCGCCTATGATCGCCTAAAACCCGGGAATTGCCAGTTTTCGGACGCAACAAAGGTAAACACTACGTGTACTAGGTGATACTTAGGTTTCGTATGATAATACGGATGATCGTATCGATACTTGTACGACGATCATGCCGATTATAGAAGAACTCACGATCAAAGATCATCGCCGGTAATGAACAGGAGGCATAAGTAAATAAATGTAGAGGTTACTTTAGACCAAAGTATATAATTGTATGTGGGAAATTGTTGTCGTGGAATTGGATAATTGGAAATAAAATTAATGATATCGTTATAAGCTCACAGATAGTACAAACTCCTGCACTGCGGTATCTCAAATATTGTTGTATACTTAAGTTCTTTATGTTATGTTCGTAAAGGGATAAAAGACAATGCCCGGAACATTCGAACTGGTGCTGCACTACCGAAGTTATTCCACCACCCGAGATCGGTTCTTCTAACACTGGTAAATATTGTTAGTAACTTATATTAAGTCGGGCTTATCCGATAAAATAAGACGTGAGTATAGCCGGTTTCTGTACTTTAATAAATAAATAAATATATGGGACAATTACACACACGGTTGTCCTTTTCCAAAGTAAGTAACTTAATACTGGTGTTACGGTAGACAGACAACTGGTGAATATATACTTACATAATTTTCAAATACATACTTAACTACAAATATACACCCAGACTTGAAGACCAATAAATTCATATATAGAAAATGTTTGCCCTCGGTGGGAATCGAACCCGCGACCCGCAGAACTGAAGTCATGGTCACCAACCACTGCGCCAATGAACCAGTCATTAAATAAAGGGCGCTACCACAAACAATGTTTATTGGTAGGTTACACATATCCCCAGATTTCTCATGTAATATTTAGGTTTCTTCACCAGTGAGTTAACCATAAGAGATGGAGACATACTATTCTGGACTTTTTTTTTATATATGTATAATTACTGTTGCTATTTATAATGCAACAACTTCATTGTCTATTTAAATGTCCATTATTTACAAACTTTTTTTTTTTAGGCCTCCTCTCTCCGTTCCTGGAGAGAAGGGTTGGAACTAAGACCTACCACGCGGCACCAATGCGGATTTGTAGGTTACACATATCACCAGAATTCCCTAGAGATATGCAGGTTTCCTCACGATGTTTTCCTTCACCAAAAAGCCGAAAAATTGTTATGAGACACATAAGCTTTAATAGAAACTCATTGGTGCCTGCCGGTTTCGAACTCGTGACCCTCTCAAAAGAATAACGGTCACACCGCTGGGCTATCACGACCTTATTCAACACAATTTACATAAAACTGTATTGTAACGTAACTTAAATTTAATTGTAATGTATTTAATTTAAATGTAATGTAACTTAAACCTTCCGACAAAATTGCACTACATTTTAATAAAAACCGTTAAAAAATGCGTTCAGTAGATTTTTTTTGCTTTTGGAGACTTTAATTTAAAATAACTATAGATAGAACATAAAATAATTTGTGTATTACCATTAATTTTCTTTGTCATTTTACTTATAAAGTTTGTACATTAATGTTAAAATTTTTGACCGATAAATTTTTGACTTCTGTTTTTTTTAAATTACAGATGAATGTTTTACTCCGGAAAGCTATATATGCCCTTGGTGTGTTCTTCTATACAGGTGAGTGAATAACTGAATCTTTGTTTTGTTATACAAAAATATTAAGAAATTGTTTCAATACGTTTTAAATGCGTTGTCTCTTATCACTTTGGGCGGAGGACGTCAAATTTGATAAACTCTATTTGACACAAAATTTATATACGTCGGCAAAAAATATAATAAACTTTAAACAACGTGCGTAACGGCTGAAGCTTGTACCGATTTCCTCAAGCGTTTCTGATAGCGTTCAGTTAGTTTTTTCGTACATATGTATCAAAAGCAGAACGTTATCTATCTATACTAATATATAAAGCTGACGAGTTTGAACGCGCTAATCTCAGGAACTACTGGACTGATTTAAAAAAATTAGTGTGAGATAGCCCAATTATCGAGGAAGGATATAGACTATATAACATCACGCTAAGATTAATAGGAGAAGAGCAGCAATAAGAAATATAAATAAAACGGCAAAATGTAAAGCTTTCCTTGCGTGCGCTAAGTAAAAGATAAAAATTATAAAATTGTTCCCCTCTAAACGTTCCACCAAAGTCTATTGTTGATATTGTCGCAGTGAACGTATGTAGTTAATGTTCGTGTAGGTTGCTGTTAGCGGTCGTGTCTTGTGATAAGTGGGATAACTAATCCTGCATGTATAATGTAGGACAACGGTTTCTGCTTTCTACGTTTATTACATAGATTTTCTTCACAAACGCGGATTATAGCAAAATAATTTTATCATAAATTTTGTTAAAATAATGATACTCAAAATATGATTTACAAAGTGACAATCGGGAATGTTGCTGTAAAAAACAAAGCGAAAGTCATTGGCGACAACACATACAAATTTTTCCTCTTTATAATATTAGTATAGATTCAGAGATCTGTACAATCTCTGGGATACTTGTTTTGTACAGTATGTTTGTAGTTAATTGGTCTATACAGCAAATAAATAAATTAATTAATGTTATATTATTTAAACTATAGAACTGTGAATATGAAGCAGAAGGCAGACCACCCTTTCTGTCTGGGTGCACTTATTGGATCAAGTGTCATCATTACTGCATCTACATGCCTTAAGGCAGCCCGAACTAAGATGTTGTACGCACAAGTACCAAATTCTGCTAACCCTGGTATTAGTTACACCGTAATACGTCGGCAATTTCATCCAAATTACAACTCCGGTAAGAAAACGTTAACGTTTAACACAACATTTAAGAATAGAATTAAGAATTTCCTTTTTTATCATGTATGCATATATGTAATAAATATATAAGGTAAGGGCACTAGTAATTGGCCATGCACTAGTAGTTGACCATTTTGTATGAAAAGAGGGTGCCAGAATTTGGCCTAACTGTTACAGAAACCCCACATACATAAAAAAATAAAGAATTTTTCCTCATTAAATATCATTATAAATATTATAAACTTTCTGTGGGAAACTTAATGTGCTAGAAATTTATTTAATAGTAATATTTATAATAAGTATTTATAATTTATAATAAGTATTAAAAAAGTTGTTTCTTGAAACGGAACGTATCGTAAATATTTTCTTTTACCTATCTTTTCTTTTATTATATTTTAATTCAATAATGATACCTTATTGTTATATTATGATAAAAAATCCTTACGTATATAATGTGTTTTTAGAGTATTTAGCTCGTACAATATAACAAACTCAAACTATAATTCTTTTTTTAATAGTTTCCCCATAGAAATGTAATAAAATAATAATTATCTTATCTTAGAGTATTTAAAGTAAAGTAAGTAAGTAAGTAAGTAGCGGCCTGTTACTCTCCCACTGCTGGGAATAGGCCTATTTTCTCCGTTTTTGGAGAGAAGGATTGGAGCTAAGACCTACCACGCTGCTCCAATGCGGATTGGTAAGTTACACATATCTCCAGAATTCTCTAGAGATATGCAGGTTTCCTCACGATGTTTTCCTTCACCGAAAAGCGTGTGATAAATTGAAATTATCAATTAGACACGTAAGTTTTAACAGAAAAAACTCATTGGTGTCTGCCCGGATTTGAACCCGCGACCTCCTCGAAAGAGTCGCACGGTGTTACCGCTGGGCTACCACAGCTTAGAGAGTATCTAAGATAACAAATATTTTTCTATTTAACTACATAAAAATTAATATCTGGGTGACCGAGCTTTGCTCGGTAATTTTTTACAAAAAAAATACTAAAAAAAAAAGAAAAAACAATTATTTAGTTGGGGATCGATCCTTGGCATTCACATTTCTCGAGGCTGCCCGTTACTTGAATAAGCTACGTCGACTTGACAGTTAATGGCGAAAATTCAATTCAATATAAATGTTAGTGTTTTTTAATGCTCAAAAACAGGGATAAAACAATATTTTTTTTTCATAAAACCTAGCTAGATCAATTTTTCTCCCCCAAAACCTCCTACATGCTGAATTTCGGGAAAATTGTTGGAGCCGTTTCCGAGATTCAGAAAATATATATATACAAGATTAACTCATTTAAATATAAAGATTACTGTAACGTCTGGACCCAAAGGTGTATGGAATTCTGGCACACTCCTTTAAATATTAAGCGTTTTGTTTCTGGTAGCTATAATAAATTGCAAATATAAATTAGACACATAAGTTTTAACAGAATTACTTATTGATGCCCGGAATTTGAACCCGTGACCTCCTCAGGTCATACTGTTTTACCGCTGGGCTATCTCAGTTGTTTTTTAGTTTATATTTAAATTAATGTTATCATTTTCTCTTATTTTCTGAGTTCCTTAAGAAAGATGGGTTTTTTAATGATAAAAGAGATAAATATTGCCTGTAATAGATAGCTTAGATTTAATAGTCAGAATAACTTCTTGTGATAAGTTTCTTTTTTCTTTTGAATAAGTACCTTAATTTATGTTAATAACTTGGCTAATTAGCCGTGTGGTATCCGATTGGGTAGAATAGACCACCCATATTTCTTACCGAGGTGTCGTAAGTGGCGACTAAGGTAAGTTGACCCACCCTGTGGTATCCGGTTGAGTAGACAGACCACCCTAATTTCTTAGCGAGGTGTCGTAAAATACGACTACAGTAAGTTGACGTTAATCAGGCGACCGGTCGTAAATTATGAAAGCAAATCATGTGACAACATGTTTATGACATGTCGTGCTGACCCCACTTAGAGCGGGATAAGGGCAGGAGAATGATGAACTTGGCTAATATACATATCTTATTTCTTTCTAAACCTGAATTGTCGCCTATAGTTTAGTGTATCATACTCAATAGTCGCCTTTTACGACATCTCGGTAAGAAATGAAGGAGGTCTATTCCACTCAGCTGGATAACACACGTCACTTACCATAGTCGCCTTTTACGACATGAAATGAGGGTGGTCTATTCTACACAGCTGGATAGCTCACAGAGAGTCTCCTTACCCTAGTTGCCTTTAACGACATCTCGGTACAAATTGAGGTTGGTCTATTCTGTTTAGCCAGATACCATACAGTGGACTTAGGTCCTTATACATATATCTGCACCAATTTGATAAATGGTCGTTTAAAAATCAAGTCACTGATCCAAAGATGCAAAGCTACCCAATGCCCTTTCAATATTGTCATATTGTTTTAACAAATAAATAATTATTATCTACCCTGATACTTTAATATAAAGATAATAAAATTGAAAACAAAATTCTTATGACAAACATTACGTACAGGCCAAAAATAAAAAATTAAAAAGTTTTATCACGATACAGGTCTTGTATGGACACCTGTATCATAATATAACTTTTAAATCATAATGATACACCTATACAACCTCCAGCTGGACCGAGGAGGTTAAACCTCTACCTTAAAATAAAAGTTTTCAATGACGCAACACGCATGCGTAATCGATGTTTGCGCCTTGGCGCTAACATTTGGCATTTTAAAAACCATATAAATATTTAAACAAAGTTTGGTTTTTATTAATATTGATTTACGTATTATACTATGAGAGTTGATAAGTAGTGTATGACCAGTACATAACTTGGTCTTATAACTCTCGTGTGATACTGAAATAAAAATCGCGTGCGGCTCGTTTTTTTAAAACACACTTGTGTTATAAGAACCCTTATTATGCAACAGTATCATAAATACATCAGTATCATAATCTAATATAAAACACGTGTTTTTTTCTTGTAGGTTCACACGGATACGATTTTGGGATAGTTGTTATAGATGGTAATGTAACATTTAGCGAAGGGAAGGCGCGTGGAGCGTGTATCGATTTCCAATATCAATTTGAAGGCGAATGTGTGGGATACGGGTTCGATAGCCGTGGAGAAATTACACCGGTAAGAAAAAAAAATATTGACTGATTGGCGTGGTATTAAACCTGTCTTCAACTCCGTGGGTCACGGGTTCGATTCCGTCGAAAAATAAATTTGCTGGTTTTTCGATTCTAGGTGTATTTATCGGCTCCATCGATTTTCATGTAATTCAAAACGTAGGGTTTTGAGGGAGAAAAATCGATCTAGCTAGGTTTCATTAAAAAAATGTCTCTCAGCCCTGTATTCGGGCACTGAAAAAATTCTAAAATGTAGAATGGACTGCAAATGATATTTTAGGCGGTTAAATTTTTTAATTGCATTATTTTAATTTCCTTAAAAAAATTACACACGTGTCGAGTTGCTTACATTGGGTACAGATGACCGTGTAAGTGTCCCTTATAATAATTATTATGTATTTATTTATTATACATGTTATACACATTATATATGTTAAATACTCCTATTTGATAGACTTTTATACTCACCGGCATATTTCGAGGATATAGTTAAACAAATATTTAATATGAACACTAAAAGTTTGAATAGTTTTCTTAAAATACAAACGAATAATTTTAGTATAAATAGAAAACAATTTCCTTTTAAAAAATACTATATTTAAAATTTAGTTCAGTTATACACATTATATATGTTAAATACTCCTATTTGATAGACTTTTATACTCACCGGCATATTTCGAGGATATAGTTAAACAAATATTTAATATGAACACTAAAAGTTTGAATAGTTTTCTTAAAAAACAAACGAATAACTTTGGTATAAATAGAAAACAATTTCCTTTTAAAAAATACTATATTTAAAATTTAGTTTAGTTTAAATTTATAATTTATAAATATTTTTAAAATTTATTTGCCATCAGCAATATGTACATTAAATAAGTGTTATTATCTTACATGATACTATAAAAAATTATAACTATATTAATTAAATATGGCAACAATATGTACGTTACTAAAAAAAGTCTTATAAGGGATTTTCTAAACATTGATTCGGAATTGATCTAACATATTACCTTTAAATTATAATTGTTTTCTTATTATAATGAAACAAGAAGAATTATATACGTTATTATAATTGTTTCCTTACGAACATTAAATCGAATGAAATACTAATAATTCGCAAATCTCTTTCCCTTTGGGTATTTAAGTTACAGACTAGAAAATATTTATCTTAAGTAATAATATATTAATAGCATCTTTTCATCTATTTATTTTACCAAAATGAAATAATAGATATAATAGTTAAATGATATAAGCTTTTTCTTTTTCTCTATATCACCCGTATTCTCTTTCTTCTTCAATTCCTGTCCTTTTCCTTCTGTTACTCAAAGGTTGACTGGAAAAGATCCCTTTTAAGGATAAGTCCGCCATTATATATGTGCTTTTTACTTTTCCTTTCTCTTTTCTAGCTAAAAGAAATAAATAAATAAAATAAAAAATAATGAAGTAAGGTATTGAGGTTCTTGCAAAATGTTTTTTCAGACAATATTAGAAGTGAAGAAAGATAGTTGTGGAACACATGGTAGATCGATAGACGCTGCATGCGGCATTAACAATGATCAAGAGTGCATCATAGGTACTGGAGGCCCAGTACTTTGTTCTAATAAAGTAAGTGAAACTAATTAAGATAAATCTGTGTTAAAGTTCAACAAACAATGAGTCAATCATACTTTTGTAGGGGAATTCTATAAGCTTGTTTTAAATTTAGACATTTAGACATATTTTTCCTGCTTTGTCTTAGTTGTATGGCCACTTATATATTTCAAAATATATACTTAATCACATGTGTGATTCAGTTTATATTTGCTGTGGTAGCCCAGCGGTAACACCGTGCGTCTCTTTCGAGGAGGTCACGGGTTCAAACCCGGGCAGACACCATTGATAATACAATTTATCATACGCTTTTCGGTGAAGGAAAACATCGTGAGGAAACCTGCATATCTCTAGAGATTGGAGCGTGGCAGATCTTAGCTCCAATCCTTCTCTCCAAAAACGGAAACAAGAGGTCTATTCCCAGCAGTGGGATAGTAACAGGCCGCTACTTAATTAATCACACATAGTGTAAGCATCACATTATCCCACTCTAAGTGGGGTCGGCACAAGATGTTGTTACATGATTTGGCTACGTATTTTACGACCGGCTGCCCACCTGACGTCAACTTACCTTAGTCGTCTTTTAAAGACATCCCGGTAAGAAAGAGGGTGGTCTATCTACTTAACTGGATACCACGCGGCGAGTAAACTTACCTTAGTCGCCTTTTACGACACCTTGGTAAGAAATAAGGGTGATCTATTCTACTTAGCCGCATACCTCATGACGGGTCGACTTACGTTAGTCGTCTTTACGACACGTCGGTAAGAACTGAGGGTGGTCTATTATTCAGCCGGATACCTCACATCGGGTCGACTTACGATAGTCGCATTTTACGACATCTCGGTAAGAAATGAGGCTGGTCTATTCTACTCAGCCGGATACCTTACGTGGGATCGACTTACCTTAGTCGCATTTTACAACATCTCGGTAAGAAATGAGGCTGGTCTATTCTACTTCTTCGTATACCACACGGCGGGGCTACTTACCTTAGTCGCATTTTACGACATCTCGGTAAGCAAGAGATCGTTCAATTATATTTAACTGGATACCACACGGCGAGTAAACTTATCTTAGTCACCTTTTATGATACCTCAGTAAGAAATGAGACTGGTCTATTCTACTCAGCCGGATACCACACGCCTTAAGTACATAACTTAATTTAAGAAATATACATTGTTCTTTTTTTCAGAACCAATTGTTTCTAGTCGGGATAGCTCGTGGTATATGCGACCGAGAAGACAATGTTCTGCTTGGTAGTATTTCACATTCTAAAGCTTGGATTGAAACAGAACTTTCATCAATGAAGATACCAAAAGACGTATATTCACGTAATCAAAGCCCCGAATTTGTGTTATAAAAAATAGTTAAATAAATAACAAAACTATTGTATAGTAAAAAATACAATTGTATCTTATTACTTATAGTTTTATACTTTTATTATAATATATTTATGTAGCTGTACTCGCTTTGCGTGCGTGGAAATCCAGTGTACTTAATTGAAATTTTGAACATAAAGTAGTTATTCTGAGTTAAACATAAGATAGATTATAATAAATAACAATATAAGAGTTTATATTTATTTATTTTCTCAAAAAAGGAATGTCTAAAATAGCTAGTTTGATTAGATTTTTTTTTTGTTACTCCGAAGTTCTTTCTTTCCTTTTTTTTGTAAACTGATAAATAATATATACCTTAAATTGAACGTTGTTCACTTTGGTTTTTACTGCTTAAATTAACAAAAGTAATAATAAAATTATTGTGCTATAATCCGCGATGAAGTAAAATAGAAAATATATATAATGCTAAATGTAGAGTGGACAATCGGTTATCCGGTTAATCGGTTAGTTATAAGATAACCGATTGTCCACTCTACATTTAGCATTATATATATTTTCTATTTTACTTCATCGCGGATTATTGCAAATTAATTTTATTATTACTTTTGTATTATGGATCTTCGCAAAGTAACGCCTAATTCTATAAATTACTTAAATTAACAGGCGAAGATTTAAACTGTGCATCGAACAAATTACTTAAATCAGTTAAACCGATGAGCTAAATGTCATAAAAGTGTAATGGAGCCGGCCAAAGGGTTTACAAATAAAACGGCTATAAAACGTAGCAAATAAAGTTTTATTTGTGTCAACTTGGAAAGCACTTTTATTGAAGTTGTACTTGAGAAAGTTTAATTAAAACATCGATCTTAGCTTGAAATATGTTATTAGTTCAATATGCGTAAATTGAGCTTTTCTCTGTTGGACATTATTATTTGAAACTGAATCACAGTTTTAGATTCTAACGAAAAAATAATATCTTAGGTGTTCTTGTTATCAAAAACAAATACAATAAATTTCTTTGTAACATGATTTTTGAAAAAGTGTGTCCAGGTTTATTTTTATTCATATACTTATGTTTAAACTAGTAATAATAACAAAGTAGAATTCAAGGAAATTGATTATTTTGCAGTCAAATTGTGTAGGTCCTAGGTGATCGTAGCACGTTCAAACAGTTCTTGAGCTGTTAAATACTATAGCTCAGTAATTCTCAAACATTTTTGATGTCACGACCACTTTTAAATTTAATGGCCGCTGAAGTTTTCATCTAAATTTTGTTAGGAAAAAAAAACAGTTTAACTTGACTTATTACTTTTGTTTATTCAAAAATGCATAAATACAATTTATATTTATGTATTAAAAAACTTTTTAATTTGTAATTTACATTTATCCTTTGCATTATAATTTCCAACGTTAAAGTATTTTTATTTTATTCTCTCCTTTGATATCCTTAAGACCAACAAGAGAAATCTACCTAATCATAACATAGGTGTTAAATTTAAAAATTAGTAAAATTAGTTATATAAAATTAAGATAACTCTATATAGTTTCCAATATAATTTTAATATTGTAAACATTGAGTATTAAATTGCGGTTATAATATTAAAAAACGAGCGTTTGATTCTATCGTCTAAGTTCCAATTACCGCAAAATTCAAACTGTATCAATTTAAAAATTGATTTAGATAAAACACGATGTAATCAAATTTAATGTTCGTTAGATGTCTATTATAAAAATTACCATTAAAACTGTTTGTTCGTATAACTTTCATTTAATTTAAAGGTAAAGCTCATATTAATGATAAATAGGTAACACATATAATTATCCTGATAATCCTTGTTATAGATATTTATATCGACATTTCTTAACAAGCCCTACTAATATTATAAATGTGAAAGTTTGTGAGTATGGATGTATGTTTATTACTATTTCACGGCGAATTCGCTGAATATTGATGAAGTTTTGCAAAAATATTCCTTATACATCAGGTTAATAATATATGGACTATAGATATCCTGTTAATTCAACAGGAATATGATGAAATTGAAAAACGCCATCTATTATCAACCTATGACGCGGCAAACGTCCACGCAAACGAAGTTACGGAAAAATGCTAGTAATATAATATATATATTTGTATTCATATTAAAACTGTATTTACTGCCCGATTTATAGAATATTATTTTGAAGTCTGGTTCATAAAAGTAAAGTAACGGCCTATTACTATCCCACAGCTGGGCATAGGCCACCTCTTTCCTTTTTGGGAAGGAAGGCTTCCCTAGCTGCTCCAATGCATATAGGTAGATTACACATATCACAGAAATTTTGTAGAAATATGTAGGTTTCCTCTCGATGTTTTTCTTTGACCGAAACCTATGCTGTCGACCCAAATGAAATTTTTGACATCATCATTCTCCTGCTCTTATCCCAATCTAAGTGGGGTCATAAGTTATAAACATGTTGTCACATGATTTAGGTTTTTTACGAACGCCTGCCTGATTTCAATTTGCGTTAGTCGCCTTTTATGAGGGTGGTCTTTTCTCAAATACTGACCCGGATATCACACGGCAGTTCTACATTCCTTAGTCGCCTTATCGACTCCTCGGTAAGAAAAAGGGTAGTCTACTCAACTTATTCGGATACCACACGGTGGTGACTTCATATCGTATAAATAGATTTTATGAATAATATCATCTAATTCGTAAAGATGTATATTTTATACGCGTTATAAGACGTTGTATAAAAGTCTCGTACACCAAATTATTGCGAATAAAATCTCGTTTTATAGTCAATAATACGTTTTTTTATTGTACACAAACGATGGTGTAATCTGGCCGGAATGCGTCACTTTCCCGCTTATTTGGTCGGGGCTAGATTTTACGAGGCATAAAGTGTAAGCCCCAATATAAGTGATCACTTCTACACGTCTTATACAGCTCGTATAAGAACTAGGAATGACTAAAGTGAATAATACCAAAATTTATTAGTTAACGACATATTTTGTTCAACAGGTTTAATCAAACAGCTGTGTGGTACCCGGCTGAATAGACTAGACCATTCTTATTCCTTACCGACGTGTCGTAAAAGGCGACTAAGTTAAGTTGCCTCGTCGTGTGGTATCCGGCTGAATAGAATCGACCATCCTCATTTCTCACCGAGGTGTTGTAAAAGGCGACTAAGGTAAGTTGACCCACCGTGTGGTATCCGGCTGAGTTGAATAGACCACCCTCATTTCTTACCGAGGTGTTGTAAAAGGCGACTAAGGTAAGTTGACCCGCCGTACGGTATCTGGCTGAGTAGAATAGAGTGGGATAAGGGCAAGAGGAGCATGATTCGTAAGAAAAGTGTCGATATAATACTTTCTACGTTATCGCCTTAACTCTAGTGAAAACAAAATGTAAGTGCATCCGCTGAAGTGAATATTGTATTATGTTCACATATCGCCTGAGTTTTCCTTTAATATCTTGTTCAAAGCTCTCCGACACTTAGTGCAAGAAAAGCAATGTAGCAATTTCGCTTAGCCTCAAGTCCCTACACTTCAAACATATGGGAGATACATTTAGAAGCAGGTAACATAAAAATACCTTTTAAAATTTTAGGGCATCAGTAATTTTTAACCTCTTCTTAGTTTCCTACCGATGGACGTCCATAGGCTATGTTCACGTAAACACAGTCTCTTCAAGGGTTCTCTACGCCATAAGATCTTCCACCGTTTTGGATGCAGTAACTCCCTTAAATTTATTAAAACCGTCTGTCTATGGGGCCCAAGTGCCGCTAAACGAACTTTCATCAAAGTTCGTTTAGCAGGATTTAGTTTGTCTCAAAAAGTCAGACAGATTCGGCGGCGAACTTTGTTTTATAATATGTAGTGAAACCGAATATCTTATATTGGAACAGAAACAGAATACACGTAAATCGATAGTGCTCAGACGGATATTCAATACGAATCAACGAACTTTTAACGTTCGCTATCAATACGCTGATTTTATTGAAGATTTATAACTAGAAAATACTTGAATAAGAAAACAACTGCTGTTTATTTTATTAAAAGCTTTTATTTAACTTGCGTGTATGTATATGGAGGTGGAAACTTGCTAGTTAAATTTGACCCACTTCACGTTGTCCTATTGAGCTGAAATTTTATATACTGGTCCAGTGCTGATGACAATGCATGTTTATGATAAGCATGATCTTATGCTGCTGTCAGGTTTGGCTGCAGAAGAGGGAACTCCTCAACGGTTAAAAGAAGAAACGTGAAATTTAGCTAAAAGCTTTTAAACCTGACTTGTATTTACTTAAGTGCATAAGGCGCCATTTTGTGATGGGTCGGATAGATTACCAAAATTGCAGTGATATCAGTAACTTCTAAGTAAAATTGTATGAAAATATTAATGTTTTAATGCTTTCATGTATTAATAGATAGTAAGAAGTATTATCATGAATGTTAATTAAATAATACAAAAAAAATATTTCATATAGTATTGTGTGGCGTTGATGAGTTATTTATCCAGCGCTAGACGTTTATTGCTTGAAATAGAAGATTAATATAGGTGTATTATTGATATTATAATCGTTATAATATAAATAAATAAATATATATACGTATAATAATGTCAAATAAATACTAAAATACATAGGTACATACACACGACTCGAAGAACCAACAAATTGTTTTTAGAAAAAGTTAGTTTTCGGCGGAAATCGAACTCGCTACCCGCGGAGCTGAAATGTCACTGTCCTACGCCAACGGGCCAGTCTTTTTATTAAAGTCTGTCTGTCAGGCTGCCATTGTTTTATTGCTTATCCGCTGAGACATCCTTAAGGCGACGCTCCTAGGAAGTTGCGAGTGCGTCAATGCACTCGCTTTTACCAATTTTACTCGGCGTAGCTTCTGCGCTCGCCCGTTCTTCCGGTGACGCTGTCAAAGCCATTAGGGCTAACAGCATTAGTCAATTCGAAAAAAAAAGGATGACGGACTGGGTAAAAGTTTTCCCTTATACGTGATTGAAGGATTAAGTAATTTGAATCTGAATTCTTCTTTTTCAACCGATGGACGTCCACTGCTGGACATTGGTCTCTTTAAAGGATCTCCACATCTCACGATCTTGTGTCACTTGGTGTGTCAAAGGGAGAGGGGTGTAAGGGTCTCTTCAAGTGGCAACCTCACCTGCTCATGGTGCATCGTGCGGATAAGCCCTGGCTCTGGCGACCGATTAATGGCGGTCCTGCAGCTGACTTAAATACTACTAGACTGACAGTGGAAATCAGCAATGTTGGTGCAACATAGTCAGCTCTGCGATCACCAACCCGCATGCCAAGCATGATGATTATTGACATAGTATTTTTTAAATATAATTATAAATATAAATATATCCCGTCCCCAAAGTAAGTAATTTGATACTTGTGTTATGGATGACAGACAACTGGTGAATATATACATATAAAATTTTTAAATACATACCTAAATACAAATATACACCCAGAATCGAAGAAGCAACAAATTCTTTTTTTTAATCGAAAATGTTGGGCCTCTGCGGGAATCGAATATTTTATTAAAATGAAATTTCAACGATTTAAGTATTATGTTTCGACGTTCTGAATAAGACAATAATTATTTAACCAAATGTATCGATGTATTTGTTATTTTTTGTCCGGCCACTCATTGCCGTGGCTCTGTTTGGTCCAACCTCCCCTCGTAATCAAACTGTCATTAACAGTTTAAAAAATGTATTTTTGCACCAAACTTTACAGGATTATCGGCTGGGTCAATTTAAAGGATATTTGAAAATGTCATTAAAATCGGTCATATCGGAGTCTATAAGGGGCATACAGACAAACATTCATTTTTGTGTATGGTTTTTTCTCAGTTTTAAATGCTATTGATTGTTAAAATCCCAATTATACATACATAGAGGTAAAACTAATAAAGTGAAAAATAAGTCTTGTTTCAGCATTAAAAGGTAACCAGTCAAATGTAATCAAACTTGTAAAAAATCAATTTTAAAAGTCTAAAGCAGTTTGTGTTAATGAAAAGGTTCTGACTCAGCTTTATTCTGCGGGGAATGTAATGAATACGACGCTGATATCTAAAACGGTCCTTAATGTCATACTAATATTAATTTGTGGTTTATTTTGAACTTTAACATTTTAAGGGACTATTCATTTTTGGAATTGATAAAATATTGTGGAATAAATGATAAATGATAAATATTGAGATGTGATAGCCCAGAGGTGCGACCGTGTGAATCTCTAAAGACGATCATGGGTTCAAACCCAGGCAGACTCCAATGAGTTTTTCTATTAAAACTTATGTGTCTAATTGATAATTGTAATTTATCACACGCTTTTCGGTGAAGGAAAATATCGTGAGGAAACCTGCGTATCTCTAGAGAATTGTAGGGTATGTGAAACCTACCAATCCGTATTGCAGCAGCGTGATAGGTCTTAGTTTCAATACTTCTCTCCAAAAACGGAGAGAGGAGGCCTATGCCCCGCAGTGGTAGTAACAGGCCGTTACTTACTACTTACTACTACTAAATGATAAATGTGGCGGCTTGATAATATCACTGTGCGGAATTTGCGAAAAAGTCCATGAAATGCGGTGTAAAGGCTTAAAACTCACAAAAACCTGTCCAGGTTCACACGACAAGCGCTCAACGCGCGTTTTGATAACTCGCGTTTACTACATACATTTCATAAAGAAAGTACACATGTTAACGGACGTTTTAATAAAGCGCACGATGAACGCTTTGCTAACGCTCGACTGTTATCAGCACGAGTTAACGTGCGTACTAAGATCATTGGTTTTAAAACAAAACTAATGAAAATACTATTTTGATATAATCCGCGATAAAAGAAAATATATGCAATGCTAAATGTAGAGTGTACTATCCGTTCTCATACGTGATACATCGAGAATAGACTCCACGACAAAATCGCAAAGCGTCGTGGAGTCTGACGATGCTTCGGTTACGGGGCGAAACAATTATTGAGATTGTGGTGTTGATTGTGTGCAGTGCTTGTGTATTGTTGTGTTATCGGTGGCGGGTAGTGCATGTGTTTTTATAAATTCTGCATGTATCAGGTATGAGAATGAATTTAGCATAGCATAAATTTTCTTTTATCGCGGATTATTATAGCAAAATAATATTTTAATTAGTTTTGTATTATGGACCTCCGCAAAGTAACCCCTAATTCTATATATTATCATTGGTTTTCTATGATAATGTTCAAATAAGCGCGCGCTTTTGACGCGGATAGATGTAATATTGGGATGTGCTCAGTTTTTTAAGAAATCGCCGAAAATGGAAAACAAAGTTTTTAATACCAAGTTATTTATAGATTTAATAGAGAAACGTCCTGCGATAAGGAATATCATAAGTAGCATAGTTAGCAGTATTTTATTCAGACAAGAACTTAATGAAAAAGGCTTGAGAAGACTGGAGCAATGCGCGTTCAATGCCCAAGAAACCAACGCTATAATTTAAAGAATTAGGCGTTACTTTGCGGAGGTCCATAATACTAAAGTAATGAGAATATTATTGTGCTATAATCCACGATAAAAGAAAATATATGTAATGCTAAATGTTGAGTGTACTATTCGTTCTCATACCTGATACATGCAGAATTTGCACACATTCACCACCACAATCTCTACAACTGTTTCGCATTTCGCAAGCATTATCATGCTTTGGTTACGGGGCAAAATAGTATTCTCATCACTTTTTTTTCAACGCTATAGTAAAATTTTGCACGCGTTCAACGCGCGTTAAGCGCTTGTCATGTGAACCTGCCCTTATACAATGACCAAACGCGGATATACATATCCAAGGAATTCTTCAGAGAGTGCAGGTTACCTTTTGAGTTTTATTTCTCAAAACAGCTGGTAATACTAAACTAAAATAAAAAAATGTAAATAAAAAGTTTTCATTTGATTTCTTTAAAAAGTATGGAGACGACTAGATGTCATCTCAATTTAATTCAGCCGATTTTTTATTCAGATAGTAATATTATTAACGAGCGAAGATGTAAATTGCACATAGACCAATCAATTAAATCAGAGTGAAACTCTGAAAGCTAATAAAACTTAATGGATTTAACCACAATGTTAGGGTTAATAAAATCGACGAGCATGAACATGCTCATATATTTGCACTATGAAATAAAACATTGCTGAGAAACTACAAATTGAAGTAAGTACTTTATTTTTTACAATAATATATAATTTTTAAATTCATACTGTTGTCGCCATTGACTTCCGCTTTGTATTTTATAGCAACACAGTCATGAAACAAGAGTATCGCGCCCTTTTTGATTAAAATGGTGGCAACACTGTGCCGTATTGTTTTCGGTGCAGTCTTCCTATTGATAAAACGTTTCAGTTACAGTCAGTCTTTGTTCGTCATTTAAGAGAAGTGCATCTCGGAACGCAATTGTGGTATTCCTAATATATCGTGTTATTGTATATAGTGTGCGCTAACATCAGAAGTGTAAAAGTTAACTCGCGTCGTGCCCGTTGTCCGTGCATACTGATTTACGGCAATTTTGGCTTTTTAAACTTACTCTTGTCTAATTTTAATAAAAATCATTTCTTGGTTTGTATATTTTTGCGTAAGTAAAAAGTGATTACAGTTATATATTACGTATAACGAACGTTTCTGGTGAGTCATTACTTTTCAATTTTCTTTGTATTAAATTGTGCGAAAGTATAGTTTATTTCTCATTAAGTTTTGGATAACTACTCACATTTTATCCGAGAAAGTTTGTTGAAATTCAAACATTTGAACTGAGAAAATACATGCATTAGTAGATTTTATTTTCTAAAAGAGCAGAAATAGAAACCGATTGGACACTTAAATTCTGCATCCTAGCTAACAATACAGATGTCGTAGTAGTAATTTTGCGAGTAACATTGATTTAACTGAAGCCATGTGTCAAATGTTGAATAGATGATTGTCCCTAGAGGACTGATATCTTCCGATTTCGTCACATGCAAATGAGGCCACTTCAATGCGGTTGATCCATAAATGTGCTGGTGTGATCGAACCAATATTTTAATTTCATTTTGAGCCGCGTATTCATGATGAGAGTAAATCTTTTTCCTACATCTTTTACCTACAATTTTAAATTGAATTCAATTAAAATTAAAACTTTTTAGATTTCAAAGTATTAGTTGTTTTACACATGTTCTAGTCTGTCATAAATATTAATTGTCCTAAGAAATCTAAGCCGGTTTACAAAAGTAAGGCGTTAATTTTTGTTGGAAGAAACAACTTTCTCACAGAAATTATTGCGAACGTATCTACAGATGTACTTATTGATAGTGGTTCGTGTCTCTATAACGTCTAATAACTTAATAAAAGATTCCGCAAGTCAAATTAGTAAGACTTATTTAACATTAAAGATTTAGGAGGTATAAAAGTAGAATCAAAAGCTTCAATTACATCGCCGATTCAATTAACAGATATCACTTTAGAAGTAGATTTTTATATCGTTGATGGTAAATACTGAAGTAATTATCGGCACGGATATCTTGAATAGAAAAGTTGTTACATATTTGAGAGGCACTTACAAGTATACATAGTAGAGCCACTACACATTATAGGATGTGTAGTGGAGCTATGGTGTATAATGTGCAGTCAGATATTAATTTTTTGGAAATACGGTAATTACCCAAGTAGCATGAGATATTGAAGAAAGACTATTTGAAGTGCTAGATAAAATACAGTCTTGCTTAATGTGGACCTAATCCTATGATGAGATTTACGTATTAATTATTGCGTTGAGTAAGGTTATACATAATTCGAGAATCAAGTAGTGCTGTGTTTATTGGGCTAGACATTGCTCTAGTTTAAATCAATTAAGTATTAGTGAAAATTCCATTAATACAACCGCCTTTATAACTGCCAAGGGACATCGCTAATAATGTTAAATGTCTGGTATTTGTTGTAAGTTACCAGAAGACTTTTATACATTGACTTACGACGTTTATGGACTGACACAAGAGAAGAAAATGTCGTTTTGCTTGATTCAGTGCCTGGAACGTTAATACGCTAATGAAGGCTGATTCGATTTTACACAACAATGACTGTCCTAATTACCTTAAATCAGCTTTCCAATTCCTTTCATCCAAAAGTAATCGCGATCTCCGCTCATTTTATCTCCTTAAGCTTTCCACGCCTCATCATCGCACCACTTTTTTGTCAGATTCTTTCACTTCGCAAGCCGTACGTCTGTGGAATGATCTCCCTGATTCTGTCAAACAATCTTCCAGTCGTCTTACTTTTAAAGCTAATGTTAAAAAATACCTAATCTGTAACAATTAATGATATATATATATATATTTTTTCTTTAACCGCTAAATATTTTATTATACCATCTATTTTTATTACCTTATGTTTATTGTTATCCATTTATTTATTTCTCATTTGCCTAGGCACATCGCTATGGTTTATCGATTTTCATCTCATAAATATTTATGCCTATTACTACTTTCTTCTTCTGTTTGTTTGCTTGCTGCACCTATTTTAATTTTCCGTTTGACCCTAAGGTTGACTGGTAGAGAACGCTTTGTTTAGTGTTAAGTCCGCCTTTTGTACTTTTATGTTAATAGTGCAATAAAGATTTAAAAAAAAAAAAAAAAAGGCTGCTTTTTGGAAATAGATTTGATGTATTTAGTAATGAGGTAGAAAATAAAACCAGTGAAGGTCAGAACTTACGCCGCAAATCGGAAAAAGTTGATGATATGAGAGAAAAGTTCAAGTTACAACCATATATTGCAACGACTAGCGCAGAGAACCTTGAATACAGTATAAGAAAATGAATTATAAGCCTGACAGTTGGCTAAGACAAATGATAGCCGTATGGATTACGATTAAATTGTAACAGATATCCAAAGTGAACACTGTTGCAATGATTGCATGGTGATACACGTTTAGAGTGGCCTCAGGCATCTCTATTCTAAACCATGATACATTTATTTATTTGATTTTGGCCTACCAACAAATTTACATGTTTGTTACACCATAGATACTTGGTCTTATTTGCTAATTACATATAATTTCATTTATAGGTAGACACAACATGCTTTTATAGACTACTACGTACGATAAACAACCAGACTGTAGGCAGAATGTAGTACTGAAACTATTATTAACATTTATTTAACTAAAACTTAAACTATTGCTTAAAAATACACTATTTCCTACATACAAATTTTTTTTAACATAGGATACCGTAAAAAAATCATCATCAATCAAGTTTACGCCTAATTAATAATGATCTTATTTTAAAAGTTTTTTAGTATCTTACTATAAGGTAGTCTCTTATCACCTCCAATAGAATAAAATTTTGTAAATCGGCGTTGGATACTCTCCAGCCTATTCTTGTATATTTGATAGTTAGGATTCCAAATTACAGTACCATACTCGAGTTTGCTTCTACAAAGGTGGTATACAGAAGTTTTTTTAGTATGAAGTTGTTTAAATGATTTGGAATTTCTGAATATAAAACCTAACATCCTGCGAGCAGATCGACAGATATGTTCAATATGGTGTTGAAACCGTAGTTTAGCATCAAATGTGATACTTAATTCACGGACAAACGCATTTTCCTGAATCAGGTTTTGTGGATTGTTTTTTGATTCAATCTTGACAAGATTACGAGAAAATCGAATAAAAGAACATTTATCGGGATTTAAAATCATATCATTAAACGCGCACCAATCAACTATTCGGTTGAGATCTTCCTGCAGTAGTAAAGCAGGATACATAAACAAGTTATACGACATGGTCGGATGTTGTCTTAGATGAAGGATAGCCGAGCGGATTAAATTGTAACAGATATCCAAAGTGAACACTGTTGCAATGGTTGCATAGTGATACACGTTTAGAGTGGCCTCAGGCATCTCTATTCTAAACCATGATACATGAACAAGTTGTACGACATTGCTGGACGTTGCTTTGACGAAGGATAGACGAGTGGATTAAATTGTAACAGAGATCTAAAGTGAACACTGTTGCAATGGTTGCATGGAAAAAGTTGTACGACCCTTTGCGGTCTGACTAGCTCAAATATCCACGCTGGTTATCCGATGTTTGGATATATAGTTAGATATAGTCTGAATTCAGTATTCACATTCAGACGGAAAATTAACAGCTCAATGACTCGTATTTATTTTGTAGATAACTTATGAACAACAGAGTTTAGTTTTCTGATTATTTGTCTTGTCTAATGTATTCGCTTCAGACAAAGGATACCAGGGTGGATAAAATTATAACAGAGATCCGAAGTGAACACTGTTGCAATGGTGGCATGGTGATACACGTTTAGAGTGGCCTCAGGCATCTCTATTCCAAACCATGATTCACAAGCAAGTTGTACGGCCCTTTGCGGTTTAACGATCTCAGCTACAATTCACGATGTTTATCTGATGTTTGAATAGAGTGACTCAATTTCACTTTGTGGATAACTATACTCATGAACATAGTTTGTCCTCAGCTTCTACATTAGACTAGTACGTGTTCGGGACGAACACGTATGCAGGAGGGCCGGATGTTGTCGCCATTGACTTCCGCTTTGTATTTTATAGCAACACAGTCATGAAACAAGAGTATCGCGCCCTTTTTGATTAAAATGGTGGCAACACTGTGCCGTATTGTTTTCGGTGCAGTCTTCCTATTGATAAAACGTTTCAGTTACAGTCAGTCTTTGTTCGTCATTTAAGAGAAGTGCATCTCGGAACGCAATTGTGGTATTCCTAATATATCGTGTTATTGTATATAGTGTGCGCTAACAATACATAACACCCAGGCTCGAAAAAACCAACAAATTCTTTTATAGAAAATGTTGGCCCTCGGCGGGAATCGAAGCCACGCACGCTGAAGGCAAGATCACTACCCACTGCGCCAACGGGCCAGTCAAATACAAAACTGCTTGCGATGTCTTTACTTCTGCTGCTGGTCCATAAAAAAATAAAGTAAATTTTGGTTTCATTTCCAATATATTTCCAGTGCTCGACATAGGTTTCTTCACGGGATCTCTACACCACATAATCTTGTTCCGCTTGGTTGCAGCGGCTCCCTTCAACCTTTTTGAGGACATCAGTCCACCTCGTAGACACTTACCGGAAACCGTCGGTAAACTTACCGACTTTGCGTATGCGTAGGCGGTGCGGGTTGCTATTTCAACACCTTCACCTTTACCATTCCAAGACCCAGCCAACAATTGCTTCTCTGAACTGCGCCCCGTTTATCTTCACTTCAGCTTCACGAGACGGCTAAGTTATATCCGTGATTTTGGTTCTTCTACGGATCTCCAATTTCTGATTTAGTCATCTACCAATACTAAATCACACAGTCGTCAACATCAGGATTGCCTGTATATCGGTCCTCTACAGGATACTTCGGGGAGTCTGCTGAGGCACTCCATAATCTTGTATCTCCATTGTCTTTGTATCATCGCACTGCTAGGTACCGGGATTACATCTATACGTCATCGATCTCCCACGAAGGCGCACGGTGCGCTTCGCGTCCTCTTTTTTTTGCGCACAGCAAGGGAATGGAATTCTCTCCCAGCATCTATGTTTCCCAGTTCATTCAATATGGCTTTAAAGAGTAAAGCAAGAGTGAATAGGCATCTTCTAGGCAAGCGCACTCCATCTTAGACTGCATCATCGCTTACCATCAGACATGATTGCAGTAAAGCGCACGCTTATTCTGCAATAAAAAAAAACGTAAAGTAGATACTCCTAGGTCACCACCATCTAGGTCCATCGTCCTGACCTTGACATTTCTCGTGAGGCCAATAGTCAGCGGTTCAGACCCGTATGTCATTGGCAACACGCATTGTTCGATGACTTTGGTCTTCAGGCACTATGGTATTTGTGACAAAAAGATCTTGCTTAACGTGTTAATTTCTGTTTATTAAATTTTAATTTTTTCTTTCTCTACAATTAAATATATAAAAAAGGGTATGTGTAGCTATCTAAAAAATATTTTAGTTGTATTCAGTTTACTATAAAATTAATTCCCAAAATTATTCAAAAAACTTATAAAAGTTTATTTTAATCGCGTGAGTAATTTTTGGATAATTTTTACAATATAACTAAAAATTTTCCATATAAAGTTTTCAAGATTTCTAGAATATAATTTTTTTTAATGACACATTTTTTAAATTATCGGTTACATACAGACAAACATAAATAGATATAAACCGATGAAACTATTATAAGGCGTGTAAAAATATAAAAAATATATATTTTATGTGTATTACGGTTTAAAATAATAATTTATAATCTCTACTAGTTTTTATCCGAGACTTCGCGCGCGTGAACTCTTGTCGCTCGATAGGTTGATAATAAATGGCGCTTTTTAGTATCATCCTATTACTGTAGAATAAAGAATTAATAGGATTTCTATATATCCCATATGTTATTCCGGTGTATAAGGAATAATTGTGTCAAATTTGACCGATATTGGTTCAGCAGATTCGCCGGGAAAGAGTAACAAACATGCATCAATACTCACAAACTTCCGCATTTATAATATAAAAATATAAAATTTAAATTATAGATATAAATATATTATTATAAATATAATCTTTATATTATGCTTGTATGCTTATTCTTCATTTTGTTTTTACACTTACTGCATAAAATAAATAAATTAACGCAATCCCTAAACTACACGAATAATATATAATGTATTGGAAGTACGAAATATAATAACAATGCCGATAAAAGCGGAATACGAGACGAGGTTTTTACACTGTGTGTGTTTTACACTGTTAACATTTATGAGAATTGTGAGATAGTTATATGGCAAACTGGTTAGTTTGAAACTGATGAGAAGGTCACAGCAATCATTGCGCCGAGTCAAACAGACCACCGTTACAAAAGCTACTTAGCGAATACATTAATACTTTTCGGGGAAGTACCTTTACTTCATCTAATTCAAGATAATAATTTTCTACAAATATGTAGGCTAGTCTCATTATATCTCTCCCATTATTAATATCATCCGCCTAAAGTATGCATTGTTTTTACTTACCTAACATGTTTATATTTACACTAAATGTATATATATATATATATATATATATATATATATATATATATATATATATATATATATATATATATATATATGATGAATTTGTTTGTGAAAATCGCTGTGTCGTTTTTTGTCATCAATAATTAAGCGCTGGCTTATTATTAGCTTATAATCTCAAACAGATTCAAGAATTGAAATATTAGTAGAATTAATTGGCATTGCGTAGTACCTACTAATAATTAAAATCGTTAAATCATTTATGTATGAAAATGGATATAATTTATACACCATATTATTATTTTCAAATCACGAAAGATTCTTTTTTAATTGTAGACTATATTATGGTAAAATAAATTGATTCTTATTAGATTTTACATATGTACAATTTAATATAAGTGAAGAGTAATAAAAGTTGCTAACTTTTTCTTATTTAGTTTTTCATATGTAACAAAACACAAAAATACAGCAGAATTACAAAATCGTTTAAGTAATTTTGATTGTGCAAAACCATTTGATAAGTTTTTATTTAGTTTAGAATGAAAGCGTAAAATATCTAGTAAATAAAGATGTAAATTAATACTAAAGGAATTAATGCATAAAAAATAAAAAAATATATTTTTGTGATAGCATAAAATTACTCAGTCTCTTGGGCTATGTGGTCAATTATTACATTAAATCGTTTGTCTGCAAGCGCGTGGCGTGTGTTTTGATAGCAGCTAATATTTAATGTTGTAAATTAATACATTAACTCTTTATCAAACGGGATGTGAAGTGTTCGTAAAATGTGAAAAGATTAGTACATAGTGTCTGGCGCTTTGTAATAAATTTCATCGAGGAATATAAATTAAACAAAGGTATTGTTTTCACTATATTTATGTTTATAGTATTATAGAAGCGTGAATATTGCTTGCGTTAAAAAAATTCACATAAGTAAAATATTTTGCTTAACTTTTGTTTCAAGATAATCCGTATATGATGGTTGAAAGTATATTAAAATAAAACCTATGAAATAACGTATTTCTATTAAAAGAAAGTCTTTTAAAAGGTATAAATATTTTAGACACTTTTAAATTTGATACGTATACATATATATTTAAATTTGATACGGCTTGTATAGTTTTTGTGGTACGCTACTTTCTCTTAACAGTATAAAATAATTGCTTCTATTCGCTAGAGTGGTTGTGTCTTTTTCCGCAAACATACAAGAGCTACTATAAGTTTGTAATATTTTGATTAATACAGGACATTCACTTTACCTTTTCTTCCAAGATAACGACAGAATAGTTAATTTATTTACTTTATCTAACAATTGCATGAATAATTTGGTCGCTATATAAATCTATAGCAAAATTCAAAATGCGACAGTATTTTTCTTTGTTTGTTTATATTGTTCCAAGCTCGTACGTAGCATAAGTTTGGCATGACTTTTTTTTAATGTAACGACGAATGTAGGTCTAAAGAGCGACATAGGCTATTTATTTCTTTATTTATGAGCTCAATACTAAAGCTCTAAGATGATTACGATGCTTGACAAAAGTTATTTCCACTTACACAAATGGATTTGGGTTTAATAAGTTAAGCTTATAAGTTTTTACAGCTAGGACTTCCGATGTGGTTATTGCTATTATTTTTTGTAATGTGTAACCGCATATTATTTTACTTTAATCCAATAATACAAATTCCCATAACAATTGTTAATACAATGGTTTTCCCCTGAACATCTTAATTGTTTTATGGTGACTAAGCCGAAAAGTAACTACATTAAAATTTACAAAACAGGTCCTTATTAATTAATATAATAATTTTCTGTTAGATAACTATAATTTTTTAATTTCGAAAACTTTAGAAAGCTAGATTTCTCTACTATATATAACAGTTCGTCGAATATTGGGCTGGGTCAGGGAAACAAAATAGAAATTAATTATTTATTAAATATATTCCTTATCCACCGTGTGGTATCCGGCTGAATAGAATAGAGCGCCCCCATTTCTAACTGAGGTGTCGTAAAAAGCGACTAAGGTAAGTAAACAGCAGGTAGGCGGCCGGTCGTAAAATAGCTAGCCAAAACATGTAAAAACATGTTTCAAACATGTTGTGCTGATCCCACTTATGTTGGAATAAGATCAGTAGAATGATGTTGAAAATATATGTAATATAATATATAAGTTATTTTAGAACAATGTTTTATCGGCCTCATTGTCAAAAAGCAATGTTTATTATTCATTACTACAACTTGTGAAACCCTGTTTACCAATAAATAAATAAATAAAAAATATTCCCTTTATGTTACCGTCGCCCAATCTGGAAGGATGGAAGAAAGAGAATAGTCATAGAAAGAGATAGAAAATAATGAATATAATGAAACTTAATGTCATTGAGATAATATGTGTAGATCGCAAGTAAATTAATGCCGTTAAGAAATATTTAATATGGTAATCATATTATAGCTATTTGAATAATAAATACGATATTTGAGCACTCTAGTGCAATACTGTTAAATTATTATATATTTAATACTTTCTGTACAATAAAACATATAAATTACTGCTTAAAGGAAAATTTATACTGTTCAAAGGAAATCGTATTGCTGTAAGCAATAGCTTGCAAACAACCTTTGATATACGGATTATAGCAAAAGAATTTGTGAAGGTGTAGATTACTTTAAATTAGTAAATATACTAGCGGCCTGCCCCTGCTTCGCACGGGTATAAAATATATGGCCCATGTCACTCAGTGAAAAAAAATTATTAAAATCGATCCAGTAGTTTGATTTATTCATTTGTGAAGGTGTAGATTACTTTAAATTAGTAAATATACTAGCGGCCTGCCCCTGCTTCGCACGGGTATAAAATATATAGCCCATGTCACTCAGGGAAAAAAATTTATTAAAATCGATCCAGTAGTTTTGATTTATTCATTACTGCCCGTGGCCCGCAAGAGTTAAATTTGGAGAAAAACATTTCCCTCTCCCTATTCCAAGAAGATTTCCTGCTATCTTTGAATATCTAAATTCATATAGTACATATTTGCGTATTTATTTTAACATTTTTCCCTATGTATTTTATTTTTACAATTAATTACAGAATGTTTTTAAACAAACTCTTGAAAGAACGACATCGCTGCTAAAGTCGAAGTGTCATAGGGCGAAGCGCGGCGTCCTCACGGCATTTTAAATTATTATTATTATTGATCTATATTAAATAAACTTTTTATTTAAGGTACTTAATTGGATAAGGATTAATGCTGTATTGTATAAAAATTGCTTCAAAAATAAGACATTATTTTTCTTAAAAAGTAAATGACAAAAAATGCTATAGTGGGTATTCCATAAGAGATAGACATATACCATCGCGGACTTTTCTGTAGACCTTTTCAAGGTGTACAAATACTTAGTACATTATTTTGAGAAATCTCGTAGGGTTTAGCCTGCGTTTGCAATGTAAGCGGAAAAAAATGTAATTATTTACAGAAACCTCAAAAATTACAGTATTTCTTTACTCCGTATTGAATGTTATTATACGTACAAACCTTCCTCTGGAATCACTCTATCTATTAAAAAAAACCGCATCAAAATCTGTTACGTAGTTTTAAAGTTTTATGCGTACATAGGGATATATGGACAAAGAATGCGACTTTGTTTTATAATATGTAGTGATTAAAAATAAGTAATAACAATAATAACCTAATATATACGGAAACCGTTCCTACCGAGAAGAGCGAGCAAGAAACTCGGCGTTCCCTCTTTTCAAATATATATTATATTACATTGCTACTAAAATAGTAATAAAAAGTACACACTGCCTACATAAACTTACAATGATTCCATTATGAGCAGGTTGCCTGGAAGAGATTGCTTCTTTAGCGATAAGGGCGCCAGTTGTGCAACTGACAATATATAGGTTTTAAAAATTTGTTTCTCTTTAGTACATAATGTGTTATTTAATTTTTTGTTGTTGTACAATAAAGAATATTTGATTGATTGATTGAATTCTTATAACTAGTTGCAGTTAGTTATACCTATTTTATCGCAGATTATAACAAAATAATATTTTCATTACTTTTGTATTATGGACTTATGTAGAGCCTAATTCTTTAAATTATATTATACAGGGTTGAAGAGTAGCTATATTCACGCATTCTTATGACCAATACAATCCTCAATTCAAATTCAAAATATTCTTTATTCAAATAAACTTGTAAACAAGTGCTTTTGAATCGTTAACTCTACTGCTGGTTCGGAAAGCTGTTCCTACCGAGAAGAGCTAAAGCCCAAAAACTCGGCGGTTGCTCTTTTAAAAATATAATTCTTATGACTTACTACATCCAGTTATTACTGTCATGTACAGGGTCTAAGCGAGCTCCATATTCTTATCTTCTAAGTAATCCTCAACAGTATAGTAGGCTTTCTGTATCAGCCTCTTTTTAACAGTGTTTTTAAACTGATGTAATGGCAAAGCTAAAATTGATTTCGTAATTTTATTATAGAATCTTGTACCCAGACCCACAAACGATTTATGTACTTTAGCAAGGCGTAAAGCAGGAGCCGCAAGCTTATGTCGGTTCCTACTTTGCCTATTATTATGTATAGTATTTATGCCAATAGTATATATAGTACATTCATTCATACTTTTACAGATGGCAGTCGCACTACACTCAATTGTGTTGATTTGCTACTTTGCGACGGCAATGGGTGCAGCATATCTTCCGCCCCTTGATCTGAGTCCTGCAAGTAATATATTTGTATTCTTATCAAATCTGTCTTTAGTGCTTTATTTATATAAGCACCTGGTTGACCGAGCCTTGCTCAGTAATTTTTACAAAATAAAAAAAAAGAAAATAAAAAAAATAATAATAATAATAGTGTAGATGGGGCTCGATCCTAGATATTTTCATTTCTCGCGACCACCCGTTCCGAATAAGCTACTCTGTTGAGTGTTCTATATATTCAATAAATTAAAAAAAATGTTAGTATTTTTGTTAATGCCCAAAAACAGGAATAAAACTTATGCATGCTGAATTTCTGGGAAATCGTTGGAGCCGTTTCTGAGATTTCGAAAATATATATATACATACAAGATTAACTTATTTAAATATTAAAGATATGATTTAGAAATAGTAAAAAGTAATGGCCTGTTACTATCCTAGTGCTGGGCATAGGCGTCCTTTATCCGTTTTCGGAGATAAGGATTGGAGTTAAGACCAACCTCGCTTCTCCATTGGTATTATGCACGTATCTCCAAAATTCTCTAGGTATAGGCAGATTTCCTCACGATATTTTCCTTCACCGTAAGGCTGGATTCAGACTATGATGCCGTTCTCGGTACGATCTCGCTCCGTTCTCGGTCCGCTAAAATATTGTTAAACAACAAACAGTCAGAGTGTTCACACTATCGTATCGCGCCAGTCCCGGTCCGATATCGCTCCAGCACCGGTTCGTCAAAAAGAATATTTTGACTGAAGCGAGATCGAACCTGTCTCGGCGTTGTACCGACATCGACAATATGAACACGCTTGTTTTAACTCCAGACTTTCATCAGACGTGCCGTAATAAATAGTGGGAATCTGAATTAGGTAAGTATTTATCATGTACTTTATAAAATTTGTTATAAGTGATTGTATTATTATAATTTTTTATCAGCTTATCTTTCTTTCTTATTCCTTTTCTTCTATTCTTTTGAATCTTCTTTTCTGTCATTCTTTTTCTTATTGTGCTATTCTTTTGATTTTTCTTGACTTTTTTTTAAATTTTATTTTAGCCTTTTTTTATTATTCGGTTATTCTTTTCTTTTTATTTTTTCTTGCTTTTCTTTTCTGATTTTTTTATTGAAATACTAAATGCTGTTGAATTAAATTTATATAGTTATTTTCCAAAACGTCCTATGTCAACTACGGAGCGAGAACGAACCGCGAACGACATCATAGTCTGAATTGAGCTTTTGGCATGATTCAGACTATGATGCCGTTCTCGGTTCGATCTCGCTCCGTTCTCGGTCTGGTAAAATATTCTTAAATAAAAAAGAATCAGAGTATTCACACTATAGTATCGGGCCAGTACCGATCCGATATCGCTCCAGCGTCGGTTCGTCGACAAGAAAATTTGACTGAAGTGAGATCGGACCTGTCTCGACCTGAACTCGCTTCTTTTGTTTCAACTGCAGTCTTTCATCAGTCGCGCCGCATGTGTTTAGCATTTATATTAAATAAAATTAATTAAATAATTATGTCTGGTAATAAATCGTAGAGTTCAGAAAAAGTTAACTATTTCTTTTGTGGTTTATAACATTTGTTATAGATAAAGAATAATTCTGTTATAATTATTTTACCAGTCTTTCTATGTGCCTTTTTTTTGAGAAAAGTGCATGTTAAATTGCATTGTTAAATGCAAGTTAAATTAATAAATAAATGGTCGACTGTTTTACAAAAAATAAAAAAAAAATTGAATATTTATTTTTGAATTTAAGCTATCGTGAGTGTTATTCATAATTAATGTATAGATTCCGGCTATACTCACGTCTTATTTTATCGGATGAGCCTGACTAGTTTCAAGCCCATACGGAGCTCTTACTCATGAGCTCTTTACGCGGCGTTATCGCGGCGGGAAACTAGTCAGGCTCATCCGATAAAATAAGACGTGAGTATAGCCGGAATCTATACATTAATTATGAATATTTATTATTTGCAGATGAAAGACATATTGAATTTGTGAAAAGTAGACGCAGCCTGTATGATTTGCAGTCACACTACTACAGTGACAATATTTACAAAAGGAAAATATGGAACGAGATTGAAGACGCAATAGGATTACCTGGTGCAAAAGTAATGAGAATATTATTTTGCTATAATCCGCGATAAAAGAAAATATATGTAATGCTAAATGTAGAGTGTACTATTCGTTCTCATACCTGATACACGCAGAATTTGTAAGAACTCATGCACTACCCGACACCGATGGCACAACAATACACAAGCACTGCACACATTCACCACCACGATCTCAACAATTGTTTCGCCCCGTAACCGAAGCATCGTCAGGAGATAGACTCCACGACAAAATCGCAAAGCGATATAGCAAAATAATATTCTCATTACTTTTGTATTATGGACCTCCGCATAGTAACGCCTAATTCTATAAAATGATTACCTGGTGAGTAAAACACAAACGTAACAAAGTGATATTCATTTAATTGCTTTATTGTAATTATATCGCAAGTATTTCTTGCCATGGCACTGATACTTCAGGAGAGTTGATTTTTATTTCCCTTTATGCCTATAGGCTTATGCATTTCCTCTTTGTCTTTTTAGATTTTGCACGTGATTATTATTAATGTAATACAAATTACCCTCGAAATTCATCGAATTCCAGAATTTCTAGTAATATTATGCAGAATGCATGTTGTTACATATCCTTATTTATAAACGTTATATTTCTATTATAGGAGCAAGGAATCGATGGGAGCGACTAAAAGCTCAATATCGAAAATACCTCTCTAAATTAAAAAGTGGCCAAAAGTGGCCAAGCAGCTTACAAAGTTTGCAAATGGCGATATCACGCCCAAATGTAATTTATTAATGAGTACATAACTGTAATAGACTACGAATATCCATTATTGCCGATGATGAAGTTAACAATTACAATATTCGTGATATGGATATCGAAGAGACAGATGAACCAACAACTATGATAAGATAAATTGATGTCAATGAAGAAGCTTAATTAGAAATTTATTCCGTCAATACGTTCGCTAGTAATGTACCACTGGAATAAATAAAAAAATATAAACAGAAAAAAACAGGACCTCAACAGGAAAATGCATTATCAACCAACACCATCACCGCTACATCTTTATATTTAAATGAGTTAATCTTGTATGTATATATATATTTTCTGAATCTCGGAAACGGCTCCAACGATTTTCCTGAAATTCAGCATGTAGGAGGTTTTGGGGGAGAAAAATTGATCTAGCTAGGTTTTATGTAAAAAAAAAATTGTTTTATCCCTGTTTTTGGACATTAAAAAACACTTACATTTATATTGTATTGAATTTTCGTCATTAGCTGTCAAGTCGACGTAGCTTGTTCGGGTAACGGGCAGCCTCGAGAAACGTGAATGCCAAGGATCGATCCCCAACTAAATAATTGTTTTTTCTTTTTTTTAAGTTTTTTTTTTTGTAAAAAATTACCGAGCGAAGCTCGGTCACCCAGATATTATATATTATGTAATTCAAGCATGTAAATGATTGTTATAATTTAAATATACAAATTTTATAGAATATGATATTTTATTACTTACCTTATACAAACCATTAGTAACCTGACGAAAAGAGGTGTTTCTTTTTAAAATTTGCGCTCAATTATTTTTAAAATCATTTCAAATATTCCTGAATACAATCCTAAATCAATATAATGAACATTATTCTTCATTATTTACCAAATGACGAAATAAAGTATAATATTCGTATTCCTCTTTTCTCGGTAATAAACTTTTACTTTTACTAAAACCCATATTTTCTTGTCCCCTTTTTTTCTTTTCTTTTTGTTATAATTTTTTTTTAATTTATATCTTGTTTATCCAAAATGCTATTGTTGCTAATTCTTCAATAGAAAAATTGAATTCCATTTTCTGGCGAATAAAATTAATATGATTCTTTTTTTAAACATCGTATGTCGACCATGAATCGAGATCGAACCGAGAACGGCATCGAGTAGTGTAGACACAGTGAGATTTGACCGGACCGAGAACGAAGCGAGATCGTACCGAGAACGGCATCATAGTATGAATCCAGCCTAAAGCGTGTGATAAACTGCAATAATCAGTTAGACACTTATGTGTCTGTCTATTAACAGAAGAGCTCATTGGTTAAAGAAAGCCGGCTGTCTTCAACAACAACATTGCAAACATTGTAAATTCTTTAGTATTTTTTTTTGTTCTTTAGTTTATATTGCATAACAGCTACATGGATCAAAATTCCCGAGAGTTGCTGAAACATCGTGTCAAAAAGTGCTCGGAATGCAAATTCTAATTCTAATTCAAAATTTTCTTTAAGTAAACTTGTAAACAAGTGCTTTTGAATCGTCAACTCTACTGCTGGTTCGGAAAGCTGTTGCTTCTGAGAAGAGCCAACAAGAAATTCGGCGGTCGCTCTTATCCTAGCTCTTAAAATATAATTACTTACGATTAGTCATTACTATCTTGTATAGGGTCGAACAATATCTATATCCACGTATTCATATCATCTAAATAATCCTAACAGTATAGCTTTTTGAATCAGCCTCTCTTTAAAAGTTTTTCTCAACTGCTGTAATGGCAAAGGATTATTAAATTAGTAAACTAAAATGTTTTAGAGTCCCTGGTTTGTACAATCAACAATAAAACTGGAATGTGCGTTGATAATTCAATATGCAATGATGCACACGTGATCGAGCTTGGAGGGCTTATAGATGAAAGCGAGTTTAGGTAAGCAAAAATTAAATAAAAAGTTTTTAATATATTTATACAGTTGTACCGATAATACGTAATTAAAGGAATCCATTGATCACTCCTAGTTCCTACTCCTTCACACTTGTATGTAGACTGTCGGTCTAGGTCAATGCATTACATATGCAATGGAATTGAATGGGGAACGGTCATTCACCCTTCTCTATAATGTACATTTTATTCAAAATAACTCCTGTGGCTAGTTTACTTTACTAAACTTACTGAAATATAGTAGGCTGCTTGGTGTGTAGGTACCTGAAATTAAAATTAATGTCATATGGTCGGTATCAATCAGTATATAAAAGAAAAAGTATGTCTGTATGTTCCTAACAGAATCAGAATCGAGTCGACTTTTTTTCACGCAACAGACCTTAGATTGACCCGGCAAATAGTCTTGTAAAGTTTGATGACAATCGGAGCATTTCTTTAAACTGTTACCGGAACTGTTTTTGGTTATCGGAAGTCGAAGCTAGATTCTACGTCTCTCTCTCTATCTAGATAGAGCCACAGCAACGCGTAGCCAGACCGCCATTAATATCCTCCTCGTCCTGCCCTTATCCCACTATAATGTCATGTGACAACATGTTACAAACATGTTGTCACATGATTTGGCTATGTATTTTACCACCGGCCGCCTGTCTGACGTCAACTTATCTTAGTCGTATTTTACGACGCCTCGATAAGAAAGAGGGTGGTCTATTCTATTGAACCGGATACCACACGGTGAGTCGCCTTTTACGACACCTCGGTAAGAGATGAGCGTAGTCTATTCTACTCAGCCGGATACCAAACGGCGGGTCGACTTACCTTAGTCGCCTTTTACGACACCTCGGTAAGAAATGAGGGTGGTACTATTCTATTCAGCCGGATTCCACACGACGTCTATTTTGCCTGATTAATATTTTGTTTAATAGCTCCTCTTCATAATCGGCGATTACAAACGATTAATTGCGAGCAAAATCGTATAACATATTCCGGTGTGCTCTCTAATCATCGTTTATGATCGCCTATGATCGCCTAAATCCCGGGAATTGCCAGTTTTCGGACGCAACAAAGGTAAACACTACGTATACTTGCTTGTTCTTCTATGATCGTGCCGATTATAGAAGAACTCACGATCAAAGATCATCGCCGATAATGAACAGGAGGCATAAGTAAATAAACGTAGAGGTTGCTTTAGACCAAAGTATATAATTTGTATGTGTGAATTGTTGGCAATAAAATTAATGATATCGTTGTAAGCTCGCAGATAGTACAAACTCCTGCACTGCGGTATCTCAAATATTGTTTTATTTATTGACTGGCCCGTTGGCGTAGTGGGTAGTTACCCTGCCTTTGATTCCCGCCAAGGGCCAACATTTTCTATAAATGAATTTGTTGGTCTTTGAGCCTGGGTGTATATTTGTATTTAAGTATGTATTTAAAAATTTTATAACTATATATTCGCCAGTTGTCTGTCACCCATAACACAAGTATTAAGTTACTTACTTTGGAGACGGACGACCGTGTGTTAGTGTCCCATTTATTTATTTATTTATTTATTTATTTATTGTTGTATACTTAAGTTCTTTATTTTATGTTCGTAAAGGGATAAAAGACAATGCCCGGAACAAACGGACTGGTGCTGCACTTCCGAAGTTATTCCACCACCCGAGATCGGTTCTTCTAACACTGGTAAATATTGTTGGTAACTTATATTAAGTCGGGCTTATCCGATAAAATAGTGAGTATAGCCGGTTTCTGTACTTAAATAAATAAATAAATATATGGGACAATTACACACACGGTTGTCCGTCCCCAAAGTAAGTAACTTAATACTGGTGGGACTGTAGACAGACAACTGGTGAATATATACTTACATAATTTTCAAATACATATTTAAATACAAATATACACCCAGACTTGAAGACCAATAAATGCATATATAGAAAATGTTGGCCCTCGGTGGGAATTGAACCCGCGACCCGCAGAGCTGAAGTCATGGTCACCAACCACTGCGCCAATGAACCAGTCATTAAATAAAGTAGGTTACACATATCCCCAGATTTCTTATGTAATATTTAGGTTTCTTCACCAGTGAGTTAACCATAAGAGATGGAGACATACTATTCTTGACTTTTTTGTAGTATTTTGGTAGATCATAATACACTACAAAAAGTAAAGTAAAGTAACGGCCTGTTACAATCCCACTGCTGGGCATAGGCCTCCTCTCTCCGTTCCTGGAGAGAAGGGTTGGAGCCAAGACCTACCACGCGGCTCCAATGCGGATTTGTAGGTTACACATATCACCAGAATTCCCTAGACATATGCAGGTTTCCTCACGATGTTTTTCTTCACCGAAAAGCCGAAAAATTGCAATTATCAATGAGACACATAAGCCTTAATAGAAACTCATTGGTGCCTGCCGGTTTTGAACTCGTGACCCTCTCAAAAGAGTCGCACGGTCACACCGCTGGGCTATCACGACCTTATTCAACACAATTTACATAAAACTGTATTGTAACGTAACTTAAATTTAATTGTAATGTACTTAATTTAAATGTAATGTAACTTAAGCCTTCCGACAAAATTGCAATTGACCGATAAATTTTTAACTTTTTTTTTTTTATTACAGAAGAATGTTTTACTCCAGAAAGCGATATATGCCCTTGGTGTGTTCTTCTATACAAGTGAGTGAATAACTGAATCTTTGTTTTGTTAAACAAAAATATTAATAAATTGTTTCAATACGTTTTAAATGCGTTGTCTCCTATCACTTTGGGCGGAGGACATCAAATTTGATAAACTCTATTTGACACAAAATTTATATTCGTCGGCAAAAAATATAAAAAACTTTAAACAACGTGCGTAACGGCTGAAGCTTGTACCAATTTCCTCAAGCGTTTCTGATAGCGTTCACTTAAGTTTTTTTGTACATATGTTATATGACGAGTATGACGAGTTTGTTTGAACGCGCTTATCTCAGGAACTACTGGACTGATTTAAAAAAATTAGTGTGAGATAGCCCAATTATCGAGGAAGGAACTATATAACATCACGCTAAGATTAATAGGAGAAGAGCAGCGATAAGAAATATAAATAAAACGGCAAAATGTAAAGCTTTCCTTACGTGCGCTAAGTAAAAGATAAAAATTATAAAATTGTTCCCCTCTAAAAGTTCCACCAAAGTCTATTGTTGATATTGTCGCAGTGAACGTATGTAGTTAGTGTTCGTGTAGGTTGCTGTTAGCGGTCGTGTCTTGTGATAAGTGGGGTAACTAATCCTGCATGTATAATGTAGGACAACGGTTTCTGCTTTCTACGTTTATTACATAGATTTTCTTCACAAACGCGGATTATAGCAAAATAATTATATCATAAATTTTGTTAAAATAATTATACTCAAAATATGATTTACCAAGTGACAATCGGGAAGTGACACTATTGGATTATTTACACTAGTACCTAATATGCCGCGGTTTCACTCGCGTACATCTTGATCTCATAACAGTGGAAAGTCTACTAAGTCGGACTATAGATTTATTTTTGTTACAATAGTTTCCGCAGCGCATGCGATGACAGATTTTTATGACTAATTTTTTACACCCAATTACTTTTTTATTAGGTATCCCTATTTTTTTTAAGTAATATAGCCTATGTTGGTCAGTAAAGATTTTTGAAATCGGTCCAGTAGTTTTTGTGTGAAAATTACAAACATAAATATATTAGCGCACACTACATACAATAACAATAATAGAAATACCACAATTCCCGTTCCGAGATGCACTTCTCTTGAATGACGAACAAAGAATGCATGCAACTGAAACGTTTTAGCAATATATAGGAAGACTCCACCGGAAACAACACGACACAGTTGCCACCATTTCAGTCAAAAGGGCGCGATACTCGTTTCATGACAATGTTGCTGTAAAATACAAAGCGAAAGTCATTGGCGACAACACATACAAATTTTTCCTCTTTATAATATTAGTATAGATTCAGAGATCTGTACAATCTTTGCGATTCTTGTTTTGTACCGTATGTTTTTAGTTAACTGGTCTATACAGCAAATGAATAAATTAATAAATGTTATATTATTTAAACTATAGCACTGTGGATATGAAGCAGAAGGCAGACCACCCTTTCTGTCTGGGTGCACTTATTGGATCAAGTGTCATCGTTACTGCATCTACATGCCTTAAGGCAGCCCGAAATAAGGTGTTGTACGCACAAGTACCAAATTCTGCTAACCCTGGTATTAGCTACACCGTAATACGTCGGCAGTTTCATCCAAATTACAATTCCGGTGAGAAAATATTAACATGTAACATAACATTTAAGAATAGAATTAAGAATTTCCTCTTTTATCATATATGCATATATGTAATTAATATGTAAGGTAAGTTGAAATTCAAATTCAATATATTCTTTATTCAAATAAACTTGTAAACAAGTGCTTTTGAATCGTCAACTCTACCGCTGGTTCGGAAAGCTGTTCCTACCGAGAAGAGCCAACAAGAAACTCGGCGGTTGCTCTTTTAAAAATATAATTCTTAATACTATTTACATTAAGTCGTTACTGTCTTTTACAGGTTCAAAGAGAGCTATATCCACATATTCTTATCTTCTAAATAAGTAATAAGTAAGGACACTAGTAATTGGCTATGCACTAGTAGTTGACCATTTTGTATGAAAGGAGGGTGCCAGAATTGGGCCTAACTGTTACAGAAACCCCCACATACATCAAAAAATAAAGAATTTTTCTTCATTAAATATCATTATAAATATTATAAACTTTCTATGGGAAACTTAATGTGCTAGAAAACTTATTCAAAAGTAATATTTATAATAGTATTAAAAAAGTATACGGAACGTATCGTAAATATTTTCTATTACCTATTTTTTCTTTTCTTATATTTTAATTCAATAATGATACCTTATTGTTATATTATGATAAACATTCCTTACGTATATAATGTGTTTTTAGGGTATTTAGCTCGTACAATGTAATATAAACTCAAACTATAATTCTTTTTTTATAGTTCCTCCATAGAAATGTAATAAAGTAATAATTGATACTAAGATAACAAATACTTTTCTATTTAACTACATAAAAATTATTACTGTAAAGTCTGGGCCCAAAAGTGTATGGAATTCTAGCACCCTCCTTTAAATAATAAGCGCTTTATTTCTGGTAACTATAATAAATTGCAAATATCAATTAGACACATAAGTTTTAACAGAATTAACTATTGAAGGTCGGAATTTGAACCCGTGACCCCTCAAGTCGTACTGTTTTATCGCTATCTCTGCAGCTTATTATTTGATATTTAATTAATGTTATCATTTTCCCTATTTTCTAAATTCCTTAAAAAAGATGGGTTTTTTTAAATAATAAAACAGAAAATATAGCTTATAATAGATAGCTGAGATTTAATAGTCAGAATAACTTCTTGTGATAAGTTTTTGTTTTCTTTTGATTAATTTATGTTAATAACTTGGCTAATTAGCCGTGTGGTATCCGGTTGAGTAGAATAGACCACCCTAATTTCTTAGCGAGGTGTCGTAAAATATGACTACAGTAAGTTGACGTTAATCAGGCGACCGGTCGTAAAATACGAAAGCAAATCATGTGACAACATGTTTATAACATGTCGTGCTGACCCCACTTAGAGCGGGATAAGGGCAGGAGAATGATGAACTTGGCTAATATACGTTCTCTTATTTCTTTCTTCGCCTAAATTGTCGCCTATAGTATAGTATATCATACTCAATAGTCGCCTTTTACGACATCACGGTAAAAACTGAGGGTGGTATATTCTACTCAGCCGGATACCACACGGCACTTACCATAGTCGCCTTTTACGACATCTCGATAAGAAATGAGGGTGGTCTATTCTACACAGCTGGATAGCTCACAGAGAGTCTCCTTACCCTAGTTGCCTTTAACGACATCTCGGTACAAATTGAGGTTGGTCTATTCTGTTTAGCCAGATACCATACAGTGGACTTAGGTCCTTATACATATATCTGCACCAATTTTATAAATGGTCGTTTAAAAATCAAGTCACTGGTCCAAAGATGCAAAGCTACCCAATGCCCTTTCAATATTGTTTTAACAAATAAATAATTATTATCTACCCTGATACTATAATATAAAGATAATAAAATTGAAAACAAAATTCTTATGACAAACATTACGTACAGGCCAAAAATAAAAAATTAAAAAGTTTTATCACGATACAGGTCTTGTATGGACACCTGTATCATAATATAACTTTTAAATCATAACGATACACCTATACAACCTCCAGCTGGACCGAGGAGGTTTAACCTCTACCTTAAAATAAAAGTTTTCAATGAACGAGTCCGCGGCGACGCAACACACATGCGCAATCGATGTTTGCGCCTTGGCGCTAACATTTGGCATTTTAAAAAATCATTTAAATGTTTAAACAAAGTTTGGTTTTTATTAATATTGTTTTACGTATTATACTATGAGAGTTGATAAAGTAGTGTATGACCAGTACATAACTTGGTCTTATAACTCTCGTGTGATACTGAAAAAAAAATCGCGTGCGGCTCGTTTTTTTAAAACACACTTGTGTTATAAGAACCCTTATTATGCAACAGTATCATCACTACATATTATAAAACAAAGTCCATATTTCCGTATGTACGCATAAAACTTTAAAACTACGCAACCGATTTTGATGCGGTTTTTTTTAATAGATAGAGTGATTCCAGAGGAAGGTTTGTACGTATAATAACATTCAATACGAAGTAGAGAAATACTGTAATTTTGAGGTTTCTGTAAATAATTACATTTTTTTCCGCTTACATTGCAAACGCAGGCTAAACCCTACGAGATTTATCAAAATGATGTACTAAGTATTTGTACACCATGAAAAGGTCTACAGAAAAGTCCGCGATGGTATATGTCTATCTCTTATGGATAACCCACAATAGCAGTTTATGTCATTTACTTTTTACGAAAAATGATGCCTTATGTTCAAAGCAATTTTTATACAATACAGCATTAATCCTTATCCAATTAAGAACCTTAAATATATTGTTTATTTAATATTGATCAATATGACCCTTTACAGCATGTAATTTAAATAAACAGTTTCGAAGATATTACAGATTTAAAATGCAGGGGCCGCGCCGCGTGCCTATAAATAGCGCGTCGGAGGTCGCGGTTCGATTCTTTTCTTCTCGGCGATGCTTCTGCGCTCGCCCGTCTTATCGGTGACGCTGTCAAAGCCATTAGGACTAACAGCATTAGTCATATTCGAAAAAAAAAATCGCGGTTCGCCCTTTAACCATTTGAATTTAGCAGCAATCGGACGCATTTATGATCGGAGCTCTCTAGCGAGGAAAATAACAATACTTTATAAAAACGTGCTTTTCAGCGCGACAACGTATCCGTACTTATAAGTACGTTACGATAAATAATTGTATGATAGTAGTTTAAAAATTAGTGAATTCCTTTTTAAGACAAAATATGCTTTTCAGCGTGTCATTTTTCTGGTCGTAGTTTAATTTATCACAATCACTACATATTATAAAACAAACTCCATATTTCCCTATGTACGCATAAAACTTTAAAACTACGCAACAGATTTTGATGCGGTTTTTTTTAATAGATAAAGTGATTCCAGATGAAGGTTTGTACGTATAATAACATTTAATACGGAGTAAAGAAATAGTGTAATTTTTGAGGTTTCTGTAAATAATTACATTTTTTTCCGCTTACATTGCAAACGCAGGCTAAACCCTACGAGATTTATCAAAATAATGTACTAAGTATTTGTACACCTTGAAAAGGTCTACAGAAAAGTCCGCGATGGTATATGTCTATCTCTTATGGATAACCCACTATAACATTTTTTGTCATTTACTTTTTACGAAAAATAATGCCTTATTTTTGAAGCAATTTTTATACAATACAGCATTAATCCTTATCCAATTAAGTACCTTAAATAAATAGTTGATTTAATATAGATCAATATGGCCGTTTACAGCATGTAATTTAAGTGAACATTTTCGGAGATATTACAGATTTAAAATGCCGTGAGGACGCCGCGCTTCCCCCTATAACACTTCGACTTTAGCAGCGATGTCGCTCTTTCAAGAGTTTGTTTAAAGACATTCTGTAATTAATTGTAAAAATAAAATATATAGGGAAAAATGTTAAAATAAATACGCAAATATGTACTATATGAATTTAGATATTCAAAGATAGCAGGAAATCTTCTTGGAATAGGGAGAGGGAAATTGTTTTTCTCCAATTTTAACTCTTGCGGGCCACGGGCAGTAATGAATAAATCAAAACTACTGGATCGATTTTAATAATTTTTTTTCACTGAGTGACATGGGCTATATATTTTATACCCGTGCGAAGCAGGGGCAGGCCGCTAGTAATCTAATATAAAACACGTGTTTTTTTCTTGTAGGTTCACACGAGTACGATTTTGGGATAGTGGTTATAGATGGTAATGTAACATTTAGCGAAGGGAAGGCGCGTGGAGCGTGTGTCGAGTTCCAAGATCAATTGGAAGGCGACTGTGTGGGATACGGGTTCGATAGTCGTGGAAAAATTACATCGGTAAGAAAAAAAAATATTGACTTATTGACGTGGTATTAAACCTGTCTTCAACTCCGTGAGTCACGGGTTTGATTCCGTCGAAAAATAAAATTGTTTGGTTTTCGATTTTAGGTGTATTTATCGGCTCCATCGATTTTCATGTAATTCAGAACGTAGGGTTTTGAGGGAGAAAAATCGATCTAGCTAGGTTTCATTAAAAAAACGTCTTTCAGCCCTGTTTTCGGGCACTGAAAAAATTCTAAAATGTAGAATGGACTGCAAATGATATTTTTGGCTGTCAAACGTAATGCTGTGATAGCTTAATGGTAACGGGCGAGTCCTACACGTCACCGGCGCTTCCTCTCTTTTTTAATTGCATTATTTTAATATCTTTAAAAAAATTACACACGTGTCGAGTTGCTTACTTTGGGTACAGATGACCGTGTAAGTGTCCCTTATAATAATTATTATATATTTATTTATTATAATAAATAAATATATAATTTAACATGTATACGTGGAATTTTTTTTTTTAAATTTATTATACATGTTATACACATTAAATCGAATGAAATACTAATAATTCGCAAATCTCTTTCCCTTTGGGTATTTAAGTTACAGACTAGAAAATATTTATCTTAAATATTTATCTTAAGTAATAATATATTAATAGCATCTTTTCATCTATTTATTTTACCAAAATGAAATAATAGATATAATAGTTAAATGATATAAACTTTTTCTTTTTCTCTATATTACTCGTATTCTCTTTCTTCTTCAATTCCTGTCCTTTTCCTTCTGTTACTCAAAGGTTGACTGGAAAAGATCCCTTTTAAGGATAAGTCCGCCATTATACATGTGCTTTTTACTTTTCCTTTCTCTTTTTTAACTAAAAAAAAAAAAAAATAATGAAGTAAGGTATTGAAGTTCTTGCAAAATGTTTTTTCAGACAATATTAGAAGTGAAGAAAGATAGTTGTGTAACAAATGGTAGATCGAAAGACGCTGCATGCGGCATTAACAGGGATCGAGTGTGCATCATAGGTCCTGGAGGCCCAGTACTTTGTCCTAATAAAGTAAGTGAAACTAATTAAGATAAATCTGTGTTAAAGTTCAACAAACAATGAGTCAATCATACTTTTGTAGGGGAATTCTATAAGCTTGTTTTAAATTTAGACATTTAGACATATTTTTCCTGCTTTGTCTTTGTTGTATGGCCACTTATATATTTCAAAATATATACTTAATCACATGTGTGATTCAGTTTATATTTGCTGTGGTAGCCCAGCGGTAACACCGTGCGTCTCTTTCGAGGAGGTCACGGGTTCAAACCCGGGCAGACACCATTGATAATACATTTAATCATACGCTTTTCGGTTAAGGAAAACATCGTGAGGAAACCTGCATATCTCTAGAGATTGGAGCGTGGCAGGTCTTAGCTCCAATCCTTCTCTCCAAAAACGGAAACAAGAGGTCTATTCCCAGCAGTGGGATAGTAACAGGCCGCTACTTAATTAATCACACATAGTGTATTAATTACAAGCATCACATTATCCCACTCTAAGTGGGGTCGGCACAACATGTTGTTACATGATTTGGCTAGTATTTTACGACCGGCTGCCTACCTGACGTCAACTTACCTTAGTCGTCTTTTAAGACATCCCGGTAAGAAAGAAGGTGGTCTCTTCTACTTAACTGGATACCACGCGGCGAGTAAACTTACCTTAGTCGCCTTTTACGACACCTTGGTAAGAAATAAGGGGTATCTATTCTAGTTAGCCGCATACCTCATGACGGGTCGACTTACCTTAGTCGCCTTTACGACACGTCGGTAAGAAATGAGGCTGGTCTATTCTACTCAGCCGGATACCTTACGTAGGATCGACTTACCTTAGTCGCATTTTACAACATATCGGTAAGAAATGAGGCTGGTCTATTCTACTTCTTCGTATACCACACGGCGGGGCTACTTACCTTAGTCACATTTTACGACATCTCGGTAAGCAAGAGATCGGTCTATTATACTTAACTGGATACCACACGGCGAGTAAACTTATCTTAGTCACCTTTTATGATATCTCGGTAAGAAATGAGACTGGTCTATTCTACTCAGCCGGATACCACACGCCTTAAGTACATAACTTAATTTAAGAATATACATTGTTCTTTTTTTCAGAACCAATTGTTTCTAGTCGGGATAGCTCGTGATATATGCGACGGAGAAGACAATGTTCTTCTAGGTGGTATATTTCATTCTAAAGCTTGGATTGAAACAGAACTTTCATCAATGAAGATACCAAAAGACGTATATTCACGTAATCAAAGCCCCGATTTTGTGTATAAAAATAAAAAAGGTGGATACAGATAGTTTATGATTATTTTGCGAGTGTTCATGTACATCAAAAGATTTAATTATATTTTTGTAAAAATAGCTAAATAAATAAAAAAAAATTGTATAGTAAAAAAAATCTTATTACTTATAGTTTTATACGTTTATTATAATATCTTTATGTAGCTGTGCTTGACGCTTTGCGCGCGTGGAAGTCAGTATTTAATTTAAATTTTCAACATAAAGTAGATATTGTTAGTTAACCATAAGAGATAGAGACATGCTGTCACGGACGTTTTGTAGTATTTTTATAGATTGTCAATTCTTTAGTACACTACTTTAGTGTATCTCTGTTAGTTTACGCATCGCACGCGACTTAAACTCTCAGTAGACAGTTTTTTTTAAACTACGCGACCTTTTTAACACAATTTAAATAAGACTGCAATGCACTATAACTTAAATCTTCCGGAAGTATTCACTGTCTTCCAATAAAAAACCCCAACAAAAATAGATTCGATAGATTTTGAGTAAATCTATCACATACACACAGATAGCTTTTGGGGACTTTATTTTATAATAAGTATATGACGGCGCGTGGAGTAATTATAAGTTGTGAACTAAGTTATTTGATTAATTATTACAAATAGTTATGAGATTGTTATTTTATCAATGATTATACTAGGATAAACGTACTAAGGAGAATCTAACATTAAGAGCGGGTAACCCCGAATAGAGTAGTAGTTCGACGTTGGCATGGTAACGTGGGTTGTTATGTCAAGACGGGCGAAGTTCTAATCTATTGGCTCTTGATCTTATTAAATCTGGCGTTAAGTATTGTATTGCGACGTATATTGTATTGAAACTGAATAACTAATTGTTGCATCGCTCAAGCGTGGTTTTATTTCCGAGTTACTGCCAATATCGCGCCCACAATGGAGGACAGTAGCCTAGACCGTCATAGAAGGCTTCCCGGTGCTTCTATAAAGGCTTCCTGAGGCTTCTATATCAGAAGTCGGATTTACCAGAGGCTTTACCGGAAAAGGATACAGGACTCCGATGTTCATGCTTGGTGCGATGCAGTCGATTTGTGTCTGCAGAAGCAAAGAGACCTCGTATCTTAGGAAGGTGTTACAACTGTGGCAAAACAGGTCATGTATTTAGTTAATGTTGAGGAAATGATAACCGTGATAACAACACTAATATACGTGCTGAGTTCTTAGGTACCACTGCGGTGTAGCAGTAACAGAACGATGTCACCACGCAGAAGAGGACCAGTACACCTACCTGCTTCAGTTGCGGTGAACAGGGCTACATCGCGAAACGCTGTATAAGCAAATAAGTAAATGTTGGCAGTGCTGGGACTGAAAGTCGGGTGGATATCTGCGCAATCAAACCAGATATGTACCATCTCTTACATGAAACCGGTGAGAAGTTTCCATTTTGTTTTGATTCTGGTGCCAAAATTTCCCTGATAAAACGAAGTTTATCCGAAAGATTATCAGGCAAACGAAAGAACAATGCAGTTACATTGTTAGGGCTAGATAAAACTAGCATAAATTGTAATGCCTCAACAGTTTCCATCCAGGGCTACTCAATACAGTTGTTATTTCGTGTAGTACCTGATTTTTGCATTTCAGATGACATATTGGTAGGACGAGAGCTAGCCGCATTAGGTTTTTCGATTGAAATTTTTGAGAATAGTGTTGTTCTAAAATAAATAAACTAATAATATTATAAATGCGAAAGTCTGTTTGTTACATTTTCATGGCCTATTCGCTGAACCAATATAGATGAAATTTTGCGCAATTAATGTTTATATACCGACATGTATTGAGAAGTTTTATTTAATTTAATCACATAGAGAGAAGTACATACAGCTAATGAAAAACTATTTTATTTCCTTAACACCATTCTTAATATTCGAAAAGTTATTACAGTTAATAAAGTGAAAATAATATATTTCCGATACCTATTTTAAATTATGTTAACAAAAACATAATTTAAATTCAATTTTTCGTATTTATAAAAAACAACGTTGGAATCCAGCGCCGTACGTATAGGTAATTTGGAAAAAAAACAAGTTGACAACGTATCAACGTTACGTATAAATGTTATTATTAAATGAGTTTTCTAGCACGTTCCCATTAAAAGTTTATAATATTATTAAAGATATTTCAGAAAAACATTATGATGTTTTTTTGATGTATATGAAGTATGTATTTCATGTTAGTACGGGCTGTTTACTAAAATTATCCAATTATGTTCTTGATAAAACGATAAATCCCTCTGATTCTTCCCGGATCGATCACATTTTTGTGATAGAGATATTTGCGGTGTTGAAAAGTGACAGAAGCTACTCTTAATTTCAAGACTACATACAGTCCACGAGAACGAAGTTGCGGGTAAAAGCTAGTAGTTAATAATTTTAAAGGTATAGACAGTGATATATCGGGGTTTAAAAGACAAAAGTTAATTTTGGGATTGGAAACTCCAACTAATCAAATTAAAATGGAATGTGCCGATGACGGCAGTAGTGAGTATTACATATACCGTGCATATTTATCTTGGTACCATGGTAGCACCAACGTTTGGGTAACGTAACGCTTTGGGCGAAGTTTTTATGAAAGATGCTGGTTCAAGTAAGGATTTATTGGGTCCCATAGGAGTCACTTCTTCCGCTAAGGTATACGTCTCTGAGCCCTCTACGTTGCCAACCGTGCCAATTGGGGATGGTAAGGATACAATTTGGCTGGGTGGTGCCGGCATATGCAGTGTTTTGCCTGTTAGTAATTTTCTGTGACTAGCCTGTGTGGCATAGACTAGCCTGTGTGGCATTGAATTGCCTGTGTGGCCTTGACTTGACTAGCCTGTGTGGCATTGATTAGCCTATGTGGCATTGACTGGCCTGTGTGGCATTGACTGGCCTGTGTGGCATTGATTAGCCTGTGTGGCATTGACTAGCCTGTGTGGCATTGACTGGCCTGTGTGGCATTGACTGGCCTGTGTGGCATTGATTAGCCTGTATGGCATTGACTGGCCTGTGTGGCATTGATTAGCCTGTGTGGCATTGACTGGCCTGTGTGGCATTGACTGGCCTGTGTGGCATTGACTGGCCTATGTGGCATTGACTGGCCTGCGTGGCATTGTCTAGCCTGTGTGGCATTAGCTAGCCTTTGTGAAAAAATAGCCCGCTAAGCAAAGTCTATTTGTGAGATGTACAATTCAAATTAAATTACAAAGAATTCGAAATTTAAAATGTATTATGTGACCTGGGAAGTAGTGTTCACAAATGTTGGTCAGGGTGACCGAATGGTGTATTAAGTGTATTATGCCACCTCGTTTGTTCACAGATGTGATAGATGAAACGAGAGCACACGAGGACGTGTGATATGCAGGACGGCCGTGACGGCGCGTGGAGTAATTATAAGTTGTGAACTAAGTTATTTGATTAATTATTACAAATAGTTATGAGATTGTTATTTTATCAATGATTATACTAGGATAAACGTACTAAGGAGAATCTAACATTAAGAGCGGGTAACCCCGAATAGAGTAGTAGTTCGACGTTGGCATGGTAACGTGGGTTGTTATGTCAAGACGGGCGAAGTTCTAATCTATTGGCTCTTGATCTTATTAAATCTGGCGTTAAGTATTGTATTGCGACGTATATTGTATTGAAACTGAATAACTAATTGTTGCATCGCTCAAGCGTGGTTTTATTTCCGAGTTACTGCCAATATCGCGCCCACAATGGAGGACAGTAGCCTAGACCGTCATAGAAGGCTTCCCGGTGCTTCTATAAAGGCTTCCTGAGGCTTCTATATATATATAATATAGTTATGTTGTCAATTGTAGGAAATTATACTACACAATATATTACACAACAGATTATATCGATAATATTGCAACATGTTTTTTGTGTGTGTTTATGTACATGCCAAAATAAGTAAGATGGAGTGAGACGGCTTTCTCTATGTTAGTGTTTCTCAAAGTGGCGCCCATGCCCCAAAGGCGGCAATATATTAAGGAATATATATAGACATATATATGAACTCGACATTAGTTAAAGCATTTCTATCCGGGCCATTTAAATGCAATGCAAGATTTTTGTGTCAAATTTATGGAAAAAAGCTAGTTCTTCCTAAAACCTGTCATTTAAGTATCTTAAGTGAACATTCAGTTTTGTAATAGTAAAAGTTGTGTATGTTACGTAGGGGGGCAATATAAGTTCACATGTTCATATAATGTTCATTAGTCGTTGCGTTAGTTACATATAATTTGGACACGTTTATATTTACCAGTATACAAATTACATTATAATTATAGAATAGGTTTAAGATATACCTAGTAATTACTTAATAATTTTACTTCTTCTAGAAGTATACGTTGTGCGACGTAGCTACATGACTTAATTGATTTCATTAATGATATATAATAATAATTAAAAATTTACGAATTTATATATTTTCATTTTCTGATCAATAACGGGACGTCCAAAAATATATATGAAGGAATGTCTTGAAAGGCTAGTTTGAATAGATATTATCTTTGTTTTAACTCCGAAGTCTTTCTTACCTGACTTTTTATAAACTGATAAATAATATATACCTTAAATTGAACGTTGTTCACTTAGGTTTTTAACGCTTAAATTAACAGGCGAAGATTTAAACTGTGCATCGAACAAATTACTTAAATCAGTTAAACCGATGAGCTAAATGTCATAAAAGTGTAATGGAGCCGGCCAAAGGGTTTACAAATAAAACGGCTATAAAACGTAGTAAATAAAGTTTTATTGGTGTCAACTTGGAAAGCACTTTTGTCGAAGTTGTATTGAAGAGAGTTTAATTAAAACAAATACATAATAAATATGCGTAAATTGAGCTTTTCTCTGTTAGATATATATATTTACGAAAAATAACTGTTTCAGAAAAAATAATATGTTAGGTGTTCTTGTCGTCAAAAACAAATACACTAAATTTATTTGTAACGTGATTTTTGCAATAATGTATCTAGGTTTTATGTTCATTCATATACTTATTTTTTAAAGTAGTAATAATAAAGTAGAATTCGTGGGATATTGACTTTGCAGTCAAATTTCTATAGGTCCCTAGGGTCCTATATCTATAGGACACACGTAGCACACTCAAACAGTTCTTGAGCACAATGTAATAAATACTGTAGCTCAGTAATTCTCAAACTTCTTTGATGTCACGCCCACTTTTGGGAATATTTAATGACCGCTGAAGTTTTCATCTAAATTTTGACAGATATTTAGTTTGGCAAAAAAACCAGTTTAACTTTGACTTATTACTTTTGTTTATTCATAAATGGATAAGTACAATTATGTATGTTCGATAGCCTAATAAAATTGGGTAACATTGGGTAAAATTGGAATTAACGTGTTAACGATACACACGACATGTTAAATAACTTCAACAATGTATTTATGTATTAAATTTTTTTTAAATTTGTAATTTACATTTATCTTTTGCATTATAATTTCCAACGTTAAAGTATTTTTATTTTATTCTCTCCTTTGTTATCTTTAAGAGTAACGAGAGAAATCTACCTAATCATAACATAGGTGTTAAATTTAAAAATTATTAAATATGAAGTAAAATTAGTTATTTAAAATTAAGATAACTCTATATAGTTTCCAATATAATTTTAATATTGTAAACATTTAGTATTAAATTGCGGTTATGATATTAAAAAACGAGCGTTTGATTCTATCGTCTAAGTTCCAATTACCGCAAAATTCAAACTGTATCAATTTAAAAATTGATTTAGATAAAACACGATGTAATCAAATTTAATGTTTCAGAGTTCGTTAGATGCCTCTAATAAAAATAATCATTAAAACTGTTTGTTCGTATTACTTTCAATTAATTTAAAGGTAAACCTCATGGTAATGATAAATAGGTTACACATATAATTATCCTGATAATCCTTGTTATAGATATTTATATCGACATTTCTTAACAAGCCCTACTAATATTAGAAATGCGAAAGTTTGTGAGTATGGATGTATGTTTATTGCTATTTCACGGCGAATTCGCTGAACCAATGTTGATGTAATTTGGCACAATTATTCCTCATACATCAGTGTATTATATGGACTATAGATATTCTGTTAATTCAACAGGAATATGATGAAATTGAAAAACGCCATCTATTATCAACCTATGACGCGATGACAGTCCACGCGAACGAAGTTGCGAAAAAATGCTAGTAATATATATTTTTGTATTATTATTTTAGTAATATTTGTTTACTATTAATACTAGTAATACTTGTTTATATTCTTGTAATATTTGTTTGTAATAATATATATATTTGTATTCGTATCAAAACTGTATTTACTGCCTGATTTATAGAATATTATTTTGAAGTCTGGTTCATAAAAGTAATGTAACGGCCTATTACTAATCCACACCTGGGCATAAACCAACTCTTTCCATTTTTGGAGGGAAGGCTTCCCTAGCTGCTCCAATGTATAAAGATAGATTACACATATCACAGAAGTTATCTAAAATATGTAGGTTTCCTCTCAATGATCGATAAGGGTGTAATAAATTTCAAATATCCATGCTGTCCTATATACAACCCAAATTACATTTTTGACATCACATCATCATCATTCTGCTGCCCTTAACCCAGTGTAAGTGGGGTCATAAGTTATAAACATGTCACATGATTTAGGTTTTTAACGAACGCCTGCCTGATTTCAATTTGCCATAGTCGCCTTTTATGAGGGTGGTCTTTTCTATAATACTGACCCGAATATCTGGACTGACACAGCAGTTCAACTTTCGTTAGTCGCCTTTTCGACACCTCGGTAAGAAAAAGGGTAGCCTATTCAACTTATTCGGATACCACACGGTGGTGACTTCATATCATATAAATAGATTTTATGAATAATATCATCTAATTCGTAAAAATGTATATTTTATACGCGTTATAAGACGTTGTATAAAAGTCTCGTACACCAAATTATTGCGAATAAAATCTCGTTTTATAGTCAATAATACGTTTTTTTATTGTACACAAACGATGGTGTAATCTGGCCGGAATGCGTCACTTTCCCGCTTATTTGGTCGGGGCTAGACTTTACGAGGCATAAAGTATAAGCCCCAATATAAGTGATCACTTCTACACGTCTTATACAGCTCGTATAAGAACTAGAAATGACTAAAGTGAGTAATACCAAAATTTATTAGTTAACGACATATTTTGTTCAACAGGTTTAATCAAACAGCTGTGTGGTACCCGGCTGAATAGACTAGACCATTCTTATTCCTTATCGACGTGTCGTAAAAGGCGACTAAGTTAAGTTGCCTCGTCGTGTGGTATCCGGCTGAATAGAATAGACCATCCTCATTTCTTACCGAGGTGTTGTAAAAGGCGACTAAGGTAAGTTGACCCACCGTGTGGTATCCGGCTGAGTTGAATACACCACCCTCATTTCTTACCGAGGTGTTGTAAAAGGCGACTAAGGTAAGTCGACCCGCCGTGTGGTATCCGGCTGAGTAGAATAGACCAACCTCATTTCTTACCGAGGTGTCGTAAAAGGCGACTAAGGTAAGTTGACCCGCCGTACGGTATCTGGCTGAGTTGATTAGACCACCCTCAACCACCCTCTTTCTTACCCAGGTATGTTGTGTCGACCCCACTTAGAGTGGGATCCTTATCCCACTCTAAGTGGGGGCGTCGACGAATCATGCTCCTCTTGCCCTTGCAAGAGGAGCATGATTCGTAAGAAAAGTGTCGATATAATATGTACTTTCGACGTTATCGCCTTAACTCTAGTGAAAACAAAATGTAAGTGCATCCGCTGAAGTGAATATTGTATTATGTTCACATATCGCCTGAGTTTTCCTTTAATACCTTGTTCAAAGCTCTCCGACACTTAGTGCAAGAAAAGCAATGTAGCAATTTCGCTTAGCCTCAAGTCCTTACACTTCAAACATATGGGAGATACATTTAGAAGCAGGTAACATAAAGATACCTTTTCAAATTTTAGGGCATCAGTAATTTTTAACCTCTTCTTAGTTTCCTACCGATGGACGTCCATAGGCTATGTTCACGGAAACACAGTCTCTTCAAGGGTTCTCTACACCATAAGATCTTCCACCGTTTTGGATGCAGTAACTCCCTTAAATTTATTAAAACCGTCTGTCCATGGGGCCCACGGGCCGCTAAACGAACTTTCATCAAAGTTCGTTTAGCAGGATTTAGTTTGTCTCAAAAAGTCAGACAGATTCGGCGGCGAACGTTGTTTTATAATATGTAGTGAAACCGAATATCTTACATTGGAACAGAAACAGAATACACGTAAATCGATAGTGCTCAGACGGATATTCAATACGAATCAATGAACTTTTAACGTTCGCTATCAATACGCTGATTTTATTCAAGGTTTATAACTAGAAAATACTTGAATAAGAAAACAACTGCTGTTTATTTTATTAAAAGCTTTTATTTAACTTGCGTGTATGTATATGAAGGTGGAAACTTGCAAGTTAAATTTGACCCACTTCACGGTGTCCTATTGAGCTGAAATTTTATATACTGGTCCAGTGCTGATGACAATGCATGTTTATGATAACGAATTGTATTTACTTAAGTGTATAAAGCGCCATTTTTGGTGTGCCGGATAGATTACCAGAATTGCAGTGATATCGGTAACTATGTAAAATCAATGAAAATATTAGTGTTTTAATGCTTTCATGTGTTAATTGTTAGTAAGTAAGCGCGGCCGCCTTGGTGCAGAATCCTTCAAAGTCAATTGTCAGATATATATAGATCAAAAAATTGGAGGACTATATCTGACAATTGATAAACTCGATTTGGCAAACTTTAAAAAAAGAGTGGATAGGCACTACACTCGCAAGCGCAGTCCACCTTAGACTACATGTTTCACCGAACCGAGGTTCGGTCTCGCAGGAGACATCCTTAAGACCACGCTCCCAGGGACTCCCAGGGAGTTTCGAGTGCGTCAATGTACTCGCTCTTACCAATTTTACTCGGCGTAGCTTCTGCGCCCGCCTATTGTTCCGATGACGCTGTCAAAGCCATTATTGCTAACAGCATTAGTCAATTCGAAAAAAAATGATTACGGACTGGGTTAAAGTTTTCCCTTACACGTGATTGAAGGTTTAAGTTATTTTTATCAACCGATGGACGTACGCTGCGGGACATTAGTCTCTTTAAAGGATCTCCACATCCCACAATCTTGTGCCACTTGAGGTGTAAAGAGGAGAGGTGTGTAAGTGGGAGGCTCGTCCCATTCAGTCTCTTTAAGTGTCAACCTCACCTGCTCGTGGTGCACTCTGTAGATAAACCAACGAGGCGTTGGCGATCGATTAATGGCGGTATACCAGTCCTGCAGCTGACTCAAATACTACCAGACCAACAGTGGTAAGCAGCATTATTGGTGCGACATGATCAGCTTTACCATCAACCCGCATGCCAAGGGTGATGATTATTGGCATAGTTCTTTATGAATAAATATTTCCTTTCATAAAAAAAAATTGAGTACAATAAAGTTTCTTTACCTAAAAAAATTTCAACAACAACCGCAATTCTCGAAACTAATGTATGCAGAAATGTGATTTGGTATCAAATTTCTTACTAAGCTATTATATTATATACGTCTGATATTTCGTGGAATCTTCATAGCCAATAATGTGATATGAAATTTCTAGGTAATGGTGTAATGTCTGTTGGTAATTAAATATTTATGTACTATACTAATATATAAAGCTGTAGAGTTTGTTTGTTTGAACGCGCTAATCTCAGGAGCTACTGGACCGATTTGAAAAATTCTGTCAAAGTAGATAGTCCATTAATTGAGGAAGGATATATATTTTATATATCATCACGCTAAAATGAGGAGGAGCAGCAATAAAAAATTGTTACAACATGTTTGTAATACAACCTCCTTCATAGAGTTGGCGATTAATATGAAAAAGCATTGAGGCTGTCATATTTTTATGTGTCATTCATGGAGTTGTAGCGAAAGAGTAAATGAGTTGACTTCGGGAAAACTGCTTTTTATTTATTGAATAAGAATAAAGGAGAAATATCGCCGTCTTTTATATTCAGAAGTGGGATGTAACCTAAACTCACAAATAGAGTGGACAAAAGGAATACCTGGAAATTTAAAGAGTTTAAAGAAAAGACAAATGACGATCAATACCTTGAGACGACATGGAGAGTACGAATTTCATAAAATTTGAGAGATAGTTGCTATATGCGATGCTATGGAATAAAAAATGGAGTTTTTATTGGAGAGATTATTGATGGTAATTGGTATTTGGTTAATTAATTCTGTGAGATCAACGTGACGATGTGCTATGTGAGGCCTTAGACGCGCCCGTGACTTTTGTTCGATGGAACTGTCAGCTAGAATGACGATTGTTCTCTGGATCTTTCCTATTGTAACGATTGTTTTCTAGACTGTGGACATCTGCAACGACTGTCAGCTAGGCTCTGCCTAGAAGTGGTGATTGTTCTTTGAGCGTTATCATTTGCGAGTCTGTTTACGTGTGTATCTGCTGAGTTGGTTGCCACTAATTGAGCTGTGTTATGCCATGACAGTGATTGAGGGTGAGCTTGAGGTGCGAAAAGCTTAAGGAGTTGAGGAGTTGAGCTTAAAGAGTTGAGCATAAAGCGTGAGCTTAGAGTTGAGCATAAAGCGTGAGCGTAGTCCTGTCATGTCATGGCATGTGCGGTTTTCTTTTACAGATTAAAAGAGCAAGTATTGAGTTTCTTGCCGATTCTTCTCAGTACAATCAGCATTCCGAATCGGTGGTAGATTCATTCCCAGAAGTCAGCTTATGAGATTTGCGGGGTCGCAAATGTTGTCAGGATGGTCGACTGTTACAACATGTTTGTAATACAACCTCCTTCATAGAGTTGGCGATTAATATGAAAAAGCATTGAGGCTGTCATATTTTTATGTGTCATTCATGGAGTTGTAGCGAAAGAGTAAATGAGTTGACTTCGGGAAAACTGCTTTTTATTTATTGAATAAGAATAAAGGAGAAATATCGCCGTCTTTTATAAAATATTGTAAAAACGGCAAAATTCAAAGCTTTCCTTGCATGCGCTAAGTAAACTGTGAAAGTTATCCAAAACCCTTTTAAAAATAATTTATTAATTAATTAACTTCGCTGCTAGTAAATTATGTGACGTTGCACCATTACCAATGTGATTAATTACAATTCGTTTTAAAAATAGGTAAATCGATACAAAGAAGTTATATATTCGCGCCATTTATGAATGTCGCGTAAGTTCTCCAACCTTTGACACAAGATAAAATATGTTATAAACATTATATGTTGTATGTTATTAATATTACATTTAAATATAGATATTTATATTATTACTAATATATAAATATGATAAAATAGCTCTGAGTGTACGTTCAAAAACACGGGAAAACAAAAAATCTCTTTAGAGTTTTTCTTGATATAACTGACACATTTTTCGATGACATTGTCATATTGCACTTTGCGCCCAATCATATCATAAAATATGCTTGACAAGTTAAGACAAGTTTTTATTAACTATGATTGGTATCAAAATACGGTCGTACGTAAATACGTCTTAAAAGGCGACTAAGATAATTTGACCCACCGTGTGGTATCCGGCTTATTAGAATAGACGACTCTCATTTCATACTGAGGTGTCGTAAAAGGCTCCTAAGGTAAGTTGACGTCGGGCAGTTGGTCGGTCATAACATACCTAGCCATGTAACAACATGTTATTCACATATTACGCCGACCCCACTTAGAGTAGCGTAGAGTGGGCAGGAGGATAATAATGACTCTATTTTAATAACTCTATGGTTTTTAAGGATGACATGATATTCGTCTTACTAATGTTCACTTCAATGCTGATCTGTTAGGATATTCTGCTCTATTACGTTATATAGTATTGTTCTTTTTGAATTAATACGCAGACGTAGTCAGTTTTTTCGACTAGTACTGAATAAGTATAACATATATAACTGTGCACACTTCGTTTTTTTTGTTTACTTGCAACACCTTCTTGTCTGCTTATGTTTATTTAAACAGGACGGTCGTGAAAAATGTTTCGGATACTTGTAGCAGCATTATTTGTTTTGGTGAGTGATCTTTTTTACTTACTAATATTATAAATGCGAAAGTTTGTGAGTATGGGTTTATGTTTGTTCGCTTTCACGCGAGCCCGCTGAACCAATATCAATGAAATTTGGCACAATTATTCTTTATACAACGGTATAACATAATATATAGGCTATTGAAATCCTGTTAATTCTACAGGAAGAGGGTGACATTGAAAAGTGCCATCTATTATCGGCCACACGACAACAGTCCACGCGAACGAAGTCGCGGTAAAAGCTAGTTTATTATATTTGTAATTTTTTTTGAAGATGGTGTTATTTCGTTATACTCCTGTCCTTATCTCACTCTAAGTGTGGTCGGCATATGTTTTTCTCTTCTATTCTCTCCTATCAGTCGTCAACTCTTGCGCTTCTCTTTTTATATACATGTCATACTTCATACAATTCATTCCTTTTGACCTCCCCAAAATCTGTTGAAAGAGTTCTTGTGAAAAAATCTTTCTCAGCCGATGGATGTCCACCGCTGGACATGTTTTTCTTCAAGATATTTTCACGTCACACATTCCTTTGCCACTTAGGTCTAATGACTCCCTTTGGTCTTTGACCAGTAATAAAGGATCTAGCGGAGACTACAGACTTTTCTTGATTTTTTTTTTTGCAAAAAAATCTTTAAAACTTGAATGTCAATAATCACTACGCTCGGTATGCGGCTTGGTGATCTACTTAGCTTTGATCAATCGTTAGTATTAAGGTCAATTAGTAAATAATAGTTATACCGCCCTTAGTCGGTCGACGGAGCTTCGTTATTTAATCTGTAGAGTGCACGACTAGAAGGTAAGCTTGAAGTTTAAAATAACAGACTACTATGAACGTCATTATTAGACCCTAATTTGCTGAGGAAGCCAACCTTTAAAATCATCTAATGTACAGAAGTTACAATAACATTATTTTGCTGTAATCCGCGTTTGCTAAGAGAATATACATAACGCTGAGTGTGTGAAGCATGCAACATTCGGATACCTTATACATGCAGGACAACTCACCACACGTATCACAGAATGCTGCCACACCAACACTTCACACAAGCACTACAGACACTCCCTACCACAATCTCTACGCTCGTTTTGGCACCGAAACCGAAGCATCATCAGGAGGATAGGATCCACAACAAAATCGTTATGATTACGATTTACTATATTATCGTGGAGCCTGTGTGGTGATTTGTCCTGCATGTATAAGGTATGTGAATGTTGCCTGCTGCACACACTTAACATTACATAGATTCTCTTAAGAAACGCGGATTACAGCAACATAATTCTAATGTAACTTCTGTACCATGGAATTCCCCAAAGTAATCGCTGATTCTATAAAACAATGTATTATCTAATGTATTATTATTTCCATTTGTATTTTGATAATCGTCACATTAGAAAGGATTGGTTTAAAGTTGTTATTGCAATTATATGAATGTCAATACATTATTCATTTTGTTTGTTGTTAGGTGCATGAACTTGCATGATAACCCACTCAAGGTGGATTCTAGATATACGAATCTTACCCATTACACGTCAATATCGTAAACGTTTTAAGCGCTTTAAATACTAAATAAAATTTCATTACTGGTTTTTCTTTACGTAATGTATCAAATTTATTCAATCAAAGGGGTAAGGTGTTAGAGACTGATTTCGTCATTAGGTGACCTGTGTTAGAGATAACCAAGCTCCCATCCTCGATCCTCGGTATCATTTCTGGGCATAGGCCTCCTCTCTCCGTTTTTGGAGAGAAGAATTTGAGCTAAGACCTACCACGCTGCTCTAATGCATTGGTAGGTTACACATATCCCTAGAATTATCTAAAGATATGCAGATCCACACGATCCTTCACCGAAAGCGTTTAAACCTGTGACTCCTTGCCCGGGTTTAAACCTGTGACTCCTTGAAAGAATCGCATGTTCTCACCGCTAGGCTATACACCTTTTTTGATTATATGTATTTTAAATTTCAGATTGTAAAGGCGGATTTCCTGACTCAGGAGCGAAGCAGAGGCGCTACTCTTGTAAGTGTTGACATAAAAAATAACTATATAACCGAAACCATAACTTATCCGAATCAGAACAACAGAAAATCCTGGGATTTGAACCCAGGATTTTCTCATATAGCCCATATGAGAAAATCCTGGGTTCAAATCCCAAGCGACACCCGGGCTCTTTTCTTCTTTTTTTTAATGCATTTTTAATATATCTTAAATAAAATTACCGAGCAAGGATCGGTCGCCCAGATACTATTACAATTAAAAAAGTAAATAAATTGTGACGCCGTTATCTCAGTTATTTTTCTGGTGTACAGGACTACCTATTATTTTTTTTACAGAAACCAATATCAGCATGTTGCGATATACCAGAGCTTGGGGATCCTAGACCGTTAAGTGATTGTTCCGTCCCAAAACTATCAGGTCCAGTAAGTAACGTTTTTATTAGGAGAACTTTTTTTTAATACAGGAAAATACCCCTTATGGGTAACGCCGCCCGACGGGGACAGGCGGTGGTTATGTCAGACTCGCACCGACTAAAACGACCTGTGTGCTCCACCACGCTGCCGATGTCAAGGACAGGGTATCATTGTGCATATTGCCCCTGTCCCCACCGACAGCTCTGATCCCAGAGAACAAACACCTTCTCCGGGTTGGGGCCCCTCGAATGAGAAGCCCCCCTCCGCTAACCGGTGCATCGGGAGCACCAGATGCACCGACCGCCTCGGGGACCTGTAAGCCAGACGTCCGATATACCCCGTTCGGAACGTCCGAAGGTATTTTATTAGGAGAATAATTCAATTTCTCAATTTAATTTCTGTGTGTCCTTCTGCTACACCTACGCGGATTATCTAAAGGGTTCATATTGTTGAAATTTGACTCATTTGAAGCTTTTATACCAGGCCAACATATAGAATTTTCTATTATTGTTTCGGGAACCGGTAAAACACAAAAAACCTAATAAATGGTAACGTAATTTATAGAATTAGGCGTTACTTTGCGGAGATCCATGATACAAAAGTAATAATGAAATTATTTTGGTATAATCAGCGAGTAAGTAAACAGAAAAATACATAATGCTAAGTGTAGTGTCTCCGTTTTCATACCTGATACTTTGCGATTTTGTCGTGGAGTCTATCTCCTGATGATGCTTCTATCGCAGGGCGAAACGATTCTTTATTGTGTGATAGTGAACGTGTGTAGTGCTTGTGTATTGTGGTGGCGTTGTTGGATGTTTGTGAATGTGTTTAAGAATCCTGCATGTATCAGGTATAAAAACGGTTAGTCCACTTTACATTTAACATTATACATATTTTTTATTTACTTAATAGAGTACTATATCAAATTGACTGATTGATGATGATGACAAAAATTTATTATTTTTGTTCCATTATCGTCATTCTCCTGTCGTTATCCCACTCTAAGTGGGATCGGCACAACATTTTATAAACATGTTGTCACATGATTTTGATACGTATTTTACGACTGGCCGCCTGCCTGACGTCAACCTTAGTCGTATTTTATGATACCTCGGTCAGAAATAGGCTGGTAAATTCTACTCAACCGGATACCACACGGCGGGTAAACTTAACTTAGTCGGCTATTACGACACTTCGGTACGAAAGAGGGTGGTCTATTCTACTCAACCGGATACCAGACGGCGGGTCGAACACACAATTTTTGTTCCATATATTTATTTATCGTTTTTATTTGTAGTGCAACGACGTCCAATGCGTGTTCGAGAAGTCAGGCTTTCTGAAAGACAAGCAAACCCTCAACAAAGACGCATACAGATCTCATCTTAGAAAATGGGTTGAGGACCACAAAGAGTGGTCGGATGCCATCGAGAAAGCCATCAAGGATTGCGTGGACACTGATCTTAGACAATACCTGAAAGAACCTTGCAAAGCGTACGACGTGTTTACTTGCACTGGAATTGCTATATTAAAGGTAAGGCGTAATCGAGTATCAAGAAATATATTTATAAAACTAGTTATGCCTGCAACTTTTTTGCGTCATATGCAGTGTTAAATTCTATACTCTCAATTAAAGTAAAAAGTAAAGCACCAATGTATGAAATTCATTCAATCAAAAGGGTAAGGTGTTAGAGACTGATTTCGACACTAGGCGACCTGTGTTACAGATAATCAACCCACCCTCGATCGTCGTAAGAGAAATACACTAACAAAGTTAAAATTCACAAAAGGGAACAATAATAAATGTAAAAATATATAAAAAGGGGACGATAATAAATGTACAAATGTATAAAAAGGGAACAATAATAAATGTACAAATGTATAAAAAGGGAACAATAATAAATGTACAAATGTATAAAAAGGGAACAATAAATACTGCAGTAGATGATTTTCAGTAACAAAATAATGAAATGCTTAGATAGTAAAGTAACGTAACGGCCTGTTACTATCCCACAGCTGGGCATAGGCATCCTTTCTCTGTTTTTGGAGAGAAGGATTCTAGCTAAGACTTACCACGCTCCAATGCGGATTGATAGGTTACACATCCCTAAAATTCTCTAAAGATATGCAGGTTTTGTCACGATGTATTATTTTAACGAAATGCGTGTAATTAATTGCAATTATCAATTAGACATATAAGTTTTAACAGAAAAACTCATTGCCCTGAGTTTGAACCCGTGATCCCGTCAATTATACCTAGTTAAAATAGAACTTTTATTTAATTATGGTATAATTGATGATATTTGTACTTAAGTTCGACGCGGATGAAATTGCGGAAATAACTAGTAAATAAATTACGTAAGTAACTAGTAAATAAATTACGTAAAATTATGATACGTTAATATTTATTTTCATTTTCATTTTTTTTTAGAAATGCCCAGACAAGTATTGGAAATGTTGAAAAATTTAGACGACGACAAAAAATTATAATATTAATTATTTAATTATGAATATATGTATTTTGACAACAATTTGGTTTGTTTATTTTCAACAAGAAGTCCACGTAAAAATTATTACAAATAGAAAATTAAGCCAGATATCTCAACACGGAGTAAAAAAATGGACTGATGGGATTTCGCAAAAAAAAAACTTCACTTAATATGACGTAATAAATATTTCTAATGATGTAAAAATACTAGTGAGATAAAAATTTACGATTAAAATACATGTTTAAATGTAAACATTTAAATGTAAATGTTAAACCTACATTTTTACATTTAAATTACAAAATGATTTTAGAATTATACTCGTATCATCCTCGTGCCCTTATCCCAATCTAAGTGGGATCTGCACAACATGTTATAAACATGTTGTCACATGATTTGGCTACGTATTTTACGACCGGCCGTCTGCCTCACGTCAATTTACGTTTGTTATATTTTACGACACCTTGGCAAGAGAGAGGGTGGTCTATTCTACTCAGCCCGATACTACACGGCGGGCCGACTTACCTTAGTCCCCTTTTATGACACCTCGGTAAGAAAGGAGGGTGGTCTATTGCACGCAGCCCGATACCAAACGGCGGTTCGACTTAACGTAGTCGCCTTTTACGACACCTCAGTAATAAATGAGGGTGGTCTATTCTAAACAGCCGGATAGCTCACGGCGAGTCGTCTTACCCTAGTCGCCTTTTACGACGTCTCGGTAAGAAATGAGGTTGGTCTATTCTGTTCAGTCAGATACCATACGGTGGACTTAGGTCCTTATACATATATCTGCACCAATTTGATAACTGGTCGTTTTAAAATCAAGTCACTGGTCCAAAGATGCAAAGTTACCCAATGCCCTTTCAATATTGTCATATTGTTTGAACAAATAAATAATTATTATCTACCCTGATACTATAATATAAAGATAATAAAATTGAAAACAAAATTCTTATGACAAACATTACGTTAGATTATTCTACTCAGCCGAATATCACGCGGTTTTTTGGAGTTATACTCGTATATGAATAGATATTAAAGAGTCCTATTTTATGCCAGAAAAACCCATGATAGGTCATCACCACCCGACGATGACGAGCGGCGGGTATGTCGGACTCACACCGCCTAAAAACGTCACAGTACTCTATCAGACTGGTGGCGGGGACAGGGTAGCTTTGTACACATTGCCCTTATCCCCGACAGCAACAGCTTTGTACCCCGGAGAGCGCCAGTTAGTCGGGTCCTCTCTAAAAAGTGGCTCCTCCATTAATCGAAGCATCGGCAATACTAGATGCATCGACCGCCTCGGGAACTTAGCTTCAGCGAGCGTTCAATAAGGCATTAGACACTCTTAAGGTATCAAAATGTGACTCTGTACTAGAAAACATAGATTTGGTAGGTGCCAAATAGTGAGACAAATATCCATAAAAATATCGCAGACTATGTTTTGCGTTGATTTGATTCTACCAAGAAATAGGACAAGACGGGGACAACAATAGTCAATAGTTCAAAGAACTATTTTTGTTTTAACACCAAGGTCTACACTAAACAATGAATTAAAGAGCATAACGCCTTGAGGACGTCGGACAATTACATGCTTATTATGTGTAATCTTGTATTGACGCATTCAAATGCATTTTTTTGCTATTTCTTTAATTTCGATGAGCTTGTGAATAAAAAATATAAAAAATCGCATAGAGTAGCTATAACAAATACAAATAATCCAGAAGTAGGTATTTTGCTAAATACATATATGTAAGACGATTAACACCATTTCTGATATAGAAGAACATATCGGAAATGATGTCAATCTTAATATCTGCTCCACATCAGTGTAAGTACTATATAGTAGTAAGTTATGCGTCAAATTATGTATGTTTAAATCAGATAATCTGCTGCATACAAAACAGTAGAATCTGAAATAATTTATAACGAGGATTTTAACAAGATAAATTGTTTTGAATCTAGGAACACAAAACTTATTTAAAAAAAACAATATTGGTATATTTTAAATAAGTAGTAGAAAATTCAGTAAGTAACATATTTTCCAAAGTATCAGGAATTTGTATTGCATCTCTTTCCTGCCATTCCACTATATTTACGATTAGAGTCCCATAGATTTCATGCTCCCTTCGTACGTAAATTCAATGTCGTTGAGAAATGTCGTGTCTTATAAAAAATAATAAAATATACAGTCAAGAATTGATATGGATTATTCAAAAAAAAGAGTAAAGATGGGAAAAATAACAGACGATATGATGAAAAAGGGGATCATAGAAATTTTGTACTAGGAAGGGAATGAGATTTCGAAGGGTGGATATAAAGGATGTGTAAAAGTGATATTTTAATTAAAGAAAATTTATATTATAATAAAGTATGGTGCTAGTTTTATTTTCTTAATGGGTCTGAAGAATTTCTAAAAATCAGCTAGCAATGCAAAATTTCTTAAACTTACATGTTTTCTTAAACAATGGCCGCCCCCAGTTGGACATAACTATTTGATGTTTATGATCCGTGAAGGTTATGTATACAATTATAAATAATCGTAACGAGTGACAAAGTTATCCACACGCGCTTGGCTGGTACATTAATGTTTGCGCAATTTAAATCGCATGAACTCGTATTAGCTCTATCATTGCTATTATCAGGAGACATAAACACTATCGGAAGTGAAAAATGTATATCATTAGCAGAAATGATCGGGTAATTTTGTACGGTTGGATATTTGTTGCATTTTATAATCATCGATGCAACCAAGTTTCTTATATTATACCTAAAAAATCGTAATGAAGTACAAACACAAATCTATACTATTACCACATATCACACTCACACTGCACATACTTTGATCTATCATAAATATATTCTCCTGTCCTTACTCACTCTAAGTGGGGTCGGCACATTTTTTCTCTTCCAATCTGTCCTATCATTCGTCAACTCTGGCGCTACTCCTTTTATATGCATGTCATACTTCACATCGTTCAACCATCTCTAATTAGAACTCCTTCTAGGCACATATCCAACCACATTCAAATTTAACACTCGTTTGGTCATCCCTACTCATTACATGTCCGTACCATCTTAATCTTGCTCTTCTCGTCTTGTGAATCTTTTATCAAATTTTGTAAAAAAAATTGTTATGGCATTATGTACGGAATCAAAATCCCCAGATTTCTGTAAACACCATTTGCACATTTTGTGAGGGGACTATCTACATAACTGCTACTAGTGCAAGGTTCTCCAGCACCCACCTTAATCTCAACATTCAGCTATTCTTCTAGGTCCTCACCATTGCCAGTTCAGCTCACCGATTCGTTTACCTATATTTGTCATTTTTTACGAATTACTTCGTTTCCTATCCAATATCCTAATACAAACTTTGGGATTACTAAACTTTCCGAATACAACGTGATTTCCAAGATTAGATCTTATCTAGCTGGACTGTCAGGTATACCTCTTCTATTTTTTTAATTAGCAATTTTCACGGTTGGATAGGGCAGAACATATTAGTTGGGTGCTTAACAGTTTTAACATCATTTTTTTTGTTGACATTTATCATATTATATTTTCTACCCTTAAGGAAATCATGTTTATGTTTTCTTAGCAGATATCCACACTATATGAGAAGTTATTACCAAATAATTATCTCAAGCTTTTTTCTGATTACCAAAATCCAAAATGTAGGTACAATTTTATAGTTCAATGCGCACCCGCAGTCGTTTTCCGTGGGTGAGCACAATAAGCTGCCTATTGCCGGCTATAAAACCGAAATCTTCCCCATTACACGATCACTCCACCATCGCTTTTCCACTAACTAACATTTCATTCACGATGCTCGGATTTGCTGGATTTTGTCTTATATTTACTATTATTCAGGTAAGTCAATAAGTTTAACCTAAAAGACATATTTTTATTGTATTTCCGACCTATTATCTAAAATATTCATAATCATAAAGGTGATCTTTTATTCTTTATGGATTTTGATTTTATTTATGGTCCGCTGGACCAATACATAATTAATGAAATTTGGTTTTACACCGGCTAACATATAGATTATAATCTCGCCTTTTTCTTTTAGAAACAGTGAAAAAACATATTTTGCATTATTGAACGTACTTAAATTATTAATTTGGCGTGAACGAAGTCACGGCGTAACACTAGTGTTATTTATATAATCATATTATATGTACTTTTTACCTCTCTTTAATGTATAGTAAGGACCTGGGAGACAGAGCCTGCGTGGTAATTTTATTAAAAGATAAAAAATACAATTAAAAAAAAGATGAGGTCGTGGACCCGATATGTGAACCCGTTGACGTGTGATATCCAGCTGAGTAGAAAAGACCACTCTCTTTCTAACCGAGGTGTCGCAAAAGGCGGCTTAGGTAAATTGACGTCAGGCAGGCGGCAGGTCGTAAAATACCTAGCCAAATAATGTGACATGTTTGTAACATGTGCCGACCCCATTTAGAGTGGGATAAGGGCAAGAGAATGATGACTGAGGCACGCTTTTATACTAATTTTATTATTATAAAGAAAACTTATAGCAATGTAATAACCACTAAGATTAATAAAGAAATACGGCAAATTTTATTAAGTTATGATTAATATACAGTTATGAATTTTCATTATAGGCCGTAGCTTCTGAAATGCCTGAGCAATGCAGCAAACTTCCCACTGAATTGGTGAGTATATATTTTTTGTATCTGAGAATATTGCCATACACCTTAAAATAAATAATGTTGCACAGACAAATCCTGAAGACTGCTGCGATATTCCAAAAATGTTCAGCGAGGAGGACATGAAAGACTGTAATGTCAATACCCCATATAAAGACAGATTCAAGACATTTGCAGCTGACGTGAGTTCTATTACATAATATTATAATACTATTGCATAATAAGGGTTCTTATAACATTAAGTGTGTTTTAAAAAAACGAGCAGCAGGCGAGTTCTTTTATAGTATCACACGAGTGTTATAAGACCAAGTTATGTACAGTGTCATACACTACTTTATCTACTCTCATACTATAATACGTAAAACAATATTAATAATTACCAAACTTTGTTTAAACATTGAAAAGATTCTAAAAAGTCAAATGTTAGCGCCAAGGCGCAAACATCGATTGCGTATGCGTGTTGCGTCGCCGCGGACTCGTTCATTGAAACCTTTTTTTTAAGGTTCAACCTCCTTGGTCCAGCTGGAGGTTATAGTTGTATCGTTATGATTAAAAAGTTATATGATACAGATGACCATACAAGACCTGTATCGTAAAAAAACTTTAATTTTTTATTATTGCGTACTGGCCGTAATGTTTGTCAACAGAAGTTTGGTTTCAGTTTTATAATCTTTGTATTATAGTATCAGAGTAGATAAAAGTAGTAAAGTTATTTCCCAGAATTCTCTAGAGATATGCAGGTTTCCTCACAATATGTTCCTTCACCAAAAAGATTGCGATAAATTGCGAGTATCAATTAGACTACATCACATCAGATACAGGTTACATATATTTACAAAACATCCATTATCTTACATTGGTACAATATTTTTACTCAGTTTTGGATATAGACAATTGCATAATATTGGAAGATATTGAAAAATCTGTGATTCTCTTAAAGTCATCGTTTTTTTTAATTAAAATTAATAATTACAAATATTCTAAAAGAAAGGAGTCAAATAGAATATATTATGTAATGTGTCGATCTTAATGAAATCATTACCATTGCATTTTGATATTATTATTTCTATAGTATCTATCTATTACTATTATTATTACTATAGTATATATCTATTACTATTATTATTTCTATAATATCTATCTATCACAACAATAACTTAGTCTGGCCACAAATATTGTTAAAATACAATAAAAAAAATACTTTTCAAATTGGAATGTCACTTTTGTACGATTGTTCAGTGTGTTTTCTTATTAAAATATTTTGGGATATTAAAATGAAGTGGGGTGATAAAGAAAACTGAATCGCTGTGATTGCATTACATAAAATATGCAAAATATATATTTTTTAAATCCTACATACGCTTGGTATTAGTCAAATGTTTGTTTTACCGAGCTAATGATAGGTACTATAAAACCTTCTTTGCTGCCGTATTTACCTTTTTTGTCATATTTAAATCGAGCGGAAAGTTCTCGAAGAAAGTTTTCCAATTAAACAAAAGAGGACAACGTTGGTATTATTCGACTTCAGTGATGGTTTGGTTGAGTTTCATGTAATGGTTTTCATTTTACCAATATTTATAGTAAATCTAAGTTACTGTACAATAATATAAGCAGATACACACAACACAGTATTATTATTAGTATTAGTATTAGTAACATTTTAAACACTTGTATAAATCACAAAACCTACATTTGTCATAAAATACCACTAAGGTAAGTTGACGTCAGGCAGGCGGCCGGTCGTAAAATACGTAATCAAATCATGTGACAACATGGTTATAACATGTTGTGCCGAACCCACTTAAGGTGGGATAAGAGCAAGAGAATTATGATATAAATCAGAAACCTACATTTTTTTTAATAATACAATTATTCTAAATTTCTCTTAAAGGGATAATAAAGCTTCTGAATTAAAAAACTACACCGAAAGTTACTTAAAACCATATTTTTATAGCTTTTCACCTTTATTGCAGTGTTCAAAAGTACAATGCATACTTAAAAAGCATAATCTATTGCAAGAAGACGGAAATACAGATAAAGAGGCTTTAGCGGTGTACATTGATAGTTGGGGTGAATCTAATACAGATTTTAAAGACGCAATAGATAAACTAAAAAGCCGTTGCTTAGACGCAGAACTTCCGGGACCGCCTGAAGTATGCGTGCCACAAAAGATAGCATTCTGCGTAAGAACCACATTATTACAGGTAAAGTAAAATAGGACCATGATCCTATTTATATGATAAGGGCAATAACAGTAAATGTGTCTGAAGATACACGTTTGTATCCCTCCAACGCTCCAAAGGTTTTTATTCTTGCAAAATCCATCCCAAAGAAAACCAACAATGTCAACAACGGAGACGCTATAAACACCGTTAGGTCTAACAGCATGATATAATGTCACACAAATGAACTGTGAAAGCTATTATATCATCTTTGGAAATGTATAACAATAAACAACCAAGTGATTCTTTGGCAGAAGAAGGTCTAATATCTTGGGGTTAATTCAATTCAAAATATTCTTTATTCAAAAAATAAACTTGTAAACGAGTGCTTTTGAATCGTCAACATTACTGCTGGTTCGGAAAGCTGTTCTTACCGAGAAGAGCCAGCAAGAAACTCGGCGGTTGCTATTTTAGAAATATAATTATTCTTAATACTATTTACATTAATTCCTCCAACACATACGGAAAGTCCGCACCAGGGTAGCATATACTGGGTCGACTCAATTCGATGTTATGCAAGAAAAGTAAGCTGTCACCTTGTAACAAAATGACACTTTACAAAGTTTGCATGAGACCCATCGTGACCTATGCGAACGTCACGTTCACACTCGCCCTGAAACCGAGACTCCACCCTCGGCAGAGCTTTCAAACACTTTTATGAGTCATGGTTCATGCGAATCGCCGACTCACATTGAGATCTCGGTCTTACCATTAGCCGGTTTAGTCAAACGTGTCTCGAAGAGAGGGAGACTTTAAAAAAGCGGAGATATGAAATCTGAGGATGGTCGATTATTGCTGTTTTGACGAAACCTTAAATACTCGAATCCACAGACGTCCTAGGAGCGTCATCACTGACCCCGACGATCACATCAAGATCGCTAACGTCAGTACACTGTACACGCATTAACTCACGCGTCTTCGGAGGTGAAGACGAGGTCCTTGCTTTCTAACGTCTAGCAGCCGGGTCATGCCTGGGACTGCAACCATTATTGCGACTTTTCCATAAGTCTGCTTCTGTCCTCGACAAGGTGTCGTTTTACGTACGGCATCACCGAGGCATCCTAATAGCGCCGCTCCTAGGATGCTACTCGAGATTCGCACACAAACCGTTCACTCCCGACGATGCTTAAACTTATGCTGTAAAAACCATTAAGGGTAACAGCATTAGTAAGTGCCTGAAAAAAAAACAGTGTGTACTCAATTAGCTAGGCAGCGCGCCTGAGCGATAGACTTCGCCAATCTGGAGTCGCTTAGCTAACGAGTGCGATAGACGTCGTAAGCCCTCAGGAGTCATTCAGCTAAAGAGTGCGAGAGACTCCGTCAGTCCACTCGGTAGCTAGTTCATTTGTAAAATTAAGCTAGGTAAATGATGTAGGTATATGATGTAGGGTTTAAACAAGTATGCAAATGTTCAAAACCTTAATAAATGATAAAGCTCATTACTATTTAATCGAGCTTCAATAATAAAATAAGATATATAAACACTAATTAATATATTTTATTTTGCATAATATTCTAATATCTATAATTTATTTCAGGAATGTCCAAACTGGCAGGAGAATGATGACTGTAAAAAAACACAAGATTTTATCAGTGGATGCAAAACTTTTTTACCATTCTCGTAGACTTAATCTAACTTTTATTAAAATGCAGTCTTATTTGTTATGCACAAATGCACAAATTATAATATCATCTGAGTTGTTTTAATAAATAAAAACCAATTTATATCCTACCCTTCTTTATTTTAAACAAATTATAGAATCCTTTGGGTGCCTAATATTTCATTGAAACATATCACCTTCCTGCCCTTATCCCACACTAAGTAGGGTCGGCACAACATGTTATAAACATGTTGTCACATAATTTGGCTACGTATTTTACAACCGGCCGCCTGCCTGACGTTTTACTTATCTTAGTAGTATTTTAAGACATCCCGGTAAGAAACGAGGATGGTCTATTCTACTCAGCCGAATACCAAACGGCTTTTTGGCATTATATTCGTATACGAATAGATATTAGACAGCCTTATTTTATGCCAGGTAAACCCATAATAGGTCATCACCACTAGGCGGGGACGGGCGGCGGGTATGTCGGACTCACACCGATTAAAAACGTGACAGTACTCTATCAGACTGATGTCGGTGACAGGGTAGCGTTAAACAAATTGCCCTTATCCCCGACAGCAGCCATTATGAACCCCGCAAAGCGCCTGTTGGTCGGGGCCTCTCTAAATAGTGGCCCTTCCCACCGTTAATCGTAGTATCGGCACGGGGACTTAACTTCAGCGAGCTGTAACAGTCTCAACATTACATTCTTTTAAAAAAATATATAATTATTAAAATTTCAATATTTCAAAAATATATAAATATAAAAAAAAATGTTTATTTGTCACACAGTAACATTTTTTCGCATTTATAATTGGATGCTCTATTCATAAAACATTAAATTCAAAAAGTCGAATTTTCGTCGAATTGACCGAACGTCGCGACAAGCGCTGTACTTATAGCAAGAAAGAGCGGGCGGAATACGGATCGCATAAGTGATCTGTATCGACACTTATGAAATGTTGTAATAATGATATTGTAGATGTATACTGGGGCGATAAATGATATTAGTTAAGTTTTAATTCTACTATTTTTATTGATAAATACACATCTTAGCCCGCTCTCGTATAACGTAAAAAAATGCTCAAGGTCGTTTTAAGTGTTATATATAACAAGAAAATAATCAGTCAACCGTTGACACGGATTTTCATAAGAGGAATTTGGGAAAAATAACAGATGACATGGTGAAAAAGGGGAATCATTGAAATTTAGTACGAGGAAGAAATGAGATTTTGAAGAGTGGATGCAACAGAAAAACCATCTTCTTCGAATAGATTCTAAATAATGTGTAAAAGAGATGTTTTAATCAAAGAAAAATAAATATTATAATAATGTACGGTATTAGTTTCATTTTCTTAATGGGTCTGAAGAGTTTCTAAAAATCGGCTATGCAATGCAAAATTGCTAAAAGTTACATGTCTTCTTAAACAATGGCCGCCCCCAGTTGGACATAACTATTTGATGTTTATTATCCGTGAAGGTTATGTATACAATTATAAATAATTGTAACGAGTGACAAAGTTATCCACACGTGCTTGGCGGGGACATTAATGTTTGCGCAATTTAAATCGCATAAACTCTTATTAGCTTTACCATTGCTATTATCAGGAGACATAAACACTATCGGAAGTGAAAAATGTATATCATTAGCAGAAATGATCGAGTAATTTTGTAATGTTGGATATTTGTTGCATTTTATAATCAACTATGCAACCAACTTTCTTATATTATACCTTTTTTTACTGGGGGAAAACTTCAAAAAGATACCAAAACTCTGTTCTAGGGTGAGATCCGGTTATGTGGGATGCCTACCTACTAAAACCCTCTCGATGATCAACCTCCAGACTAGCAGAGGGGCCTGTCAGGTATACCTCGTACTATTTTTCAAAGTACCATTTTTCACGGTTGGACAAAACATATTTGTTGGGTGCTTAACAGTTTTAATATCACTTTTGTTGTTGACATATATTTATCCTATTATATCCACTATCCTTAAGGAAATTTTCATGTGTATTTTTTCTTCCACACTATATGAAAAATGATTACCAAATAATTATCTTAAGCTTTTTTCTAATTACCGAGATCCGTGATGTAGGTACAATTTTATACTTCAATGCGCACCCGCAGTTGTTTTCCGTGAGCGAGCACAATAAGCTGCCTATTGTCGGCTATAAAACTGAAATCTCCCCCATTACACGATCACTCCACCATTACTTTTCCATTAACGAACATTTCGTTCACGATGCTTGCAATTGCTGGAATTTGTCTAATTTTTACTATTATTCATGTAAGTTTAAATGTTTTATCCTTAAAGAATTTTTTTTTTGGGTTTTTTTAATTTTAATAAAATATTCATATAAAGGCGATCTTCTATTCCTTACGCATTTTATTTATTTATTGTCCAGCTGGAACAATATTAATTAAATTTAGCACAATTAAAGTTTATACGACGGCTAACATTTAGAAAAAAAAATCCGTTTTTCTTTCGGAATAGGAATAAACGTATTGCATTACTGAACGTTTTTTAATTCTTTAGTTGACGTGAACGAAGTCACGACGTAACATTAATGTTATTTATATAAAACATATTATATGTACTGTTTACCCTCTATATAAAGTACCTGGGAAACCGAGTCTCAGTAATTTTATTAAAAGACTAGGAGTCCCGCCCCAGCTTCGCACGGGTATAAAGCATATAGCCTATGTCACTCGGTGATAATCACAGTATTTCTCTACTCCATATTGAATTTTATTATACATATAAACCTTCCTCTTCAATCACTCTATATATTAAAAAAACCGCATTAAAATCTGTTGCGTAGTTTTAAAGATTTAAGCAAACATAGAGATATAAGGACAGACAGAGAAAGCGACTTTGTTTTATCTATGTGGTAACATTTATAGCTACTACTATTTTGATAATTGTCAAATTTTTACCATACTTACCCAAAGACTAAATTACGTTTAGCTGTCATTTATGTTTTGTTATTCCACTGAAATTTGCGTTTTATTATTTTACTGTCATAGTCGTTTTTGTTATACCACGTTTTATAGCGACTTGACGGGATAAAATAAATGCGGTCGAACTGGATAAAAAGTATCCTATGTCCGTCTCCTGGTTCAAAGCAACCTCTCCACCAATTTTCAGCCGAATTTGTTCATCCGTTCTTGAGTTATAAATAGTGTAACTAAGACCAACTTTCTTTTATATATATAGATAAAAAATGCAATAACAAAAAAAGGTCGTTGGTATGTGAACCTGTTGATGTGTGGTATGTGTGGCTGAGACCACCCACTTATATATCATTTTAAAGAAAACTTATAGCACCGTAATAACTACTAAGATCAATGAAGAAATACGGCAAATTTTATTAAATTATGATTAAAATACAGTTATGAATTTTCATTATAGAATGTAGCTTCTGAGATGCCTGAGCAATGCAGGAAACCTCCAACTGGATTGGTGAGTATATATTGTTTGTATCTGTGACAATATTGTTATACACCTTAAAATAAATAATGTATTTTCACAGAACAATCCTGAAGACTGCTGCGATATTCCAAAAATGTTCAGCGAGGAGGACATGAAGGACTGTGATGTCAATACCCCGTATAAAGACAGTTTCAAGACATTTGCAGCTGACGTGAGTTCTGTTACATAAAACTAGTAAAGTTATACCCCAAAATTCTCTAGAGATGTGCAGCATGTACCTCTTAATGTGTTCCTTTACTGAAAGAAATTGTGATAAATTGCAAGTATCAATTAGACTAACAGCTAACTTATATCTGAAACAGGTCACACTACACTACACTTTCTATAAAATATATCAGGTATCTGTAAAATATATCAGAATCAGGTCACACTACACTATCTATAAAATATCCATTATCTTACATTTGGTACAAAAATTAATATACTAGCGATCTATAAGGTATTGAAAATCGGCGATTGTCTGACAAGTCAGGGTTTTTTGAATTAAAATTAAAAATTATTCTAAAGGAGTGGAATCTAAAAGATTATTATGTCGATCTCATTAACATTGCATTTTGATATTATTATTTCTATAATAGTCTCTGTAGTATACTTAGTCTGTAGTATAATACAATTAAATTAAAGAAAATATTACTTTTGAATTTGGAATCTGTAAAAAAATCTAACTTAGAACCTTGATAGCTTTTCACCTTTATTACAGTGTTCTAAAGTACAATGCGTACTCAAGAAGCATAATCTATTGCAAGAAGACGGAAATACGGATAAAGATGCCGTAGCGACGTACCTTGACAAGTGGGCTGAATCCAATCCAGACTTTAAAGATGCAATAGATAAAGTAAAAAGCAGATGCTTGGTTGGAGAACTGCCAGGACCACCTGAAATATGCGAGCCTAAAAAGGTAGCATTCTGCGTTAGAACGACATTATTCGAGGTAAGGTATCGAAATATAAAAAATAGTCGTTTACTCCGCGCTATAAAGATGCTTTCGTAGGAACAAAAGAAGTCTCCATACAAAATGTTACGACCCGTCCGCTATACTAGTATTAGTGACGTTAAATTTACTATTCTGTCACTTGTACGTAAATTCTTACTCTTGTCTGTACATCCCTCTGGGTCATTGGGTTACACGTATTTATATTAGTACCTGGTTGATCTAGCCATAATCGAATCGAAAAGATGAAACAAGAAAAAAATTTAAAAAAAAATAATTGAGCAGATGGGGCTTGATCCAGGGTATTTTCACTTCTTTAGTCCGCCGTTCATACTTATTCGCTGAACTATGACAACTTTATAATTGACAGCTAAAATATGATGTGGTTCTATTCTACATTGTAGCATTTTTCCAGTGCCCGAAAACAGGGATAACAAAACTTTTTTTTAACTGAAATCTACCTAGATCGATTTTTTATGTTGTTTAATCCCTCTTTTCAACTTTTTCATCAACGAAAAAATGTTGTTTTATCCCAGTTTTTGGATACTAAAAACTGCTAAAATATAAATTATGAAAATAAGAATGATAAAAAAATGTATATGTAAAATAAAAATGATTAATTTAGCTGTCATTTATAAAGTTGTCATAGGTCACTAGAGATAAGGTTCTTAAAGAAGAGAACACATTCGGAATAGAAACCCAGATATCAGCAGCCATTTTTTTTGTTTCGAATATGACTAATGCTGTTAGCCCTAATGGCTTTGACAGCGTCACCGATAAGACGGGCGAGCGCTGAAGCATCGCCGAGAAGAAATGGATAATACATGCGGGTGCATTACAAGCACCCGCGCTACAGGGGGCGTCGCCTTAAGGGTGTCTCCTGCGAGACCGAACCTCGGCTAGGAGCCATTTCTTTTTTATTTGCTTTTATATATTTTACTAAAATTACCGTGCAAGGCCGTCCAAGTACTGATGCTTTAAACAAGTATGCAAATGTTCAAAACCTTAATAAATGATAACGCTCACTACTATTTCATTTAATCATTCTTCAATAATAAAATTAGATACCTAATATTGTATTTTATTTTGTATAATATTCTAATATCTACAATTTATTTCAGGAATGCCCAAACTGGCAGGATGGCAATGATGACTGTAAGAAAATACAAGATTTTATCAATGAATGCAAAACTTTTTTACCGTTTTAGAAGATTTAATCTAACTCTAACCTCATATTATGATGCACAATTTTATTTGTTATGCGAACACAAATTATAATATCATCTGAGTTGTTTTAATAAATAATAAAAAGTAATTTATATTCTACACTACTTTTTTTAAACAAATTATTAAATCCTTTCCTAATATTTCATTGAAACAATATTATGTTATTATTGAAATATTTTTTTAAGTCTAAGCCAATTAAATGCATTCTTAAATGAATGTAAAAACGATATATATGATTACTTAGACAAATTAAATAAACAATAACCCCTGATGAAATAAAATGATTGAACACATTATTTTACCATTCTATTTATTTTCTTTAAAAAACATTCATAATACGATTTTAAAATACTTAAATTTTGCAATAAAGTAAAAGTTTTTAATGTTAATGAAGAATTGCAATTGAATTGTTGAAGAAGCTGATAAAATTGTCGAGGGCCATCAGTTACATAAGAACTAAATTCTTCCTGAATATCAATTGAAATATGACTAATATGTATACAAATGTGAGTAAAGGATTTTTAGTTTTATTTATCTATACTTATTATAAAACAAAGTCCCCAAAAGCTGTTTGTCTGTATGTGATCGATTTTCTCGAAATCTACTTAGGTAATGGATTTTTGTACGGTTTATACTAAAAGATAGTGCTTGTTCCGGACGATTTAAGTTAATTATACATTACTTTTTATGGAAATTGTGTTGAAAAATTCGTGCGGTTGTCAAAAAATTCACCTGCTGGTAGCTTTAGTCGCGTGCGCCTCATAAACCAACAGAAATACATTAAAGTAATGTACTAGAGAATTGTAGATCTACAAAAATACCACATAAAAGTGTGCAGCAGCATGTCTCTATCTCTTATGGTTAACTCTCAATAACTACTTTTAAGCTGTGGTAACACCGTGGTGGCCCAGCGGTAACACCGTGCTACTCTTTCGAGGAGGTCACGGGTTCAACCCGGGCAGACACTAATGAGTTTACTCTTAAAACTTATGTGTCTAATTGATAATTGCAATTTATCACATGCTTTTCGGTGAATGAAAACATCGTGAGGAAACCTGCATATCTCTAGAGAATTCTGGAGATATGTGTAACCTACCAATTCGCATTGGAGCAGCGTGGTAGGACTTAGCTCCAATCCTTCTCTCCAAAAGCGGAGAGAAGAGGCCTATTCTCAGCAGTGGGATAGTAACAGGCCGCTACTAACTACTGTTATGTTCAAAATTTCAATTCGGAAAAAAATTTGCGACACAGATTTCCACGAGAGCAAACACGCTGTAACAGGTAGTTTATTTATAAACGTTGATAATAAAACAGGTGGAACCGAAAGTATCAAGTTCGCAACACTTAAAGCAACGATAACATAAAACTGTTCATTGCCGGACGGATTTGTTTTATATTTTTAACATTTATAAACGTATCGATCGAATTTCAGTTTGAAAACTTAGTGGTTAGATTGCTGCAGTTTGTCAAACACTTACTCATAACTTCCCTTTTGTTTTATAAATCACTCGTTCTCTAATGAAATTAATCATTCACCATAATTCGCCTTCGCAACGTCCACGTATATTAAACATGTGTCTATTAATTACGCCAATCATTTTGTTTTCATCAATTTATACTGTACGTTACAAGATTATCATTATGATGTCTTTTTATCTATTAGCTTAACTTTATATTTTTTAAAGGCTCTCGGGCAATCTGCGATGGATACTTTTAAGCAGAAACCGGAAAAATGCTATGGTACCTATGAACTAACAGTAAGTGATTTATTATATTTATTGTGTGGATATAGCTCTCTTTGAACCTGTACAAGACAGTAACGACTTAATGTAAATAATATTAAGAGTTATATTTTTTTAAAAGAGCAACCGCCGAGTTTCTTGCTGGCTCTTCTCGGTAGGAACAGCTTTCCGAACCAGCAGTAGAGTTGACGATTCAAAAGCACTTGTTTACAAGTTTATTTGAATAAAGAATATTTTGAATTTGAATTTGAATTTGAATAAACTTTGTTTCATGTCTATAATCTTTATATTAACGACACTTTGTACTCTTTGCACCCTGACGATCGAATAACGATCGCAAACACACGGCGAAGACGAGGTCCTAGTTTTCTGACGTGTAGTGGAGGGCTTTTCGCCCTCCACTACACGTCGCCCTAAGGCGTAGTCCAGCCTCAGACGAGGCACCCTAACGACGACGTTCCCCGACGGTAGTAGAGTTTCTGCGCTCTACTCTCAGAATTTCGCAACTTCGACGATGCTTCTGCGCTAGCCCGTCCCGCCCGGTGACGCTGTAAAAGCCGTTAAGGCTAACAGCATATAGTATATTCTAAAAAAAAATACACTTTATGGTTTTGTTTTCTATGGTGCCGAACAATGAAATTCTAGTATATTCTAGTATATTCGCTTCAGATTCTAATGTATTCGCTATTTATATGGTATATTCTACTCAGACGGATACCACAAGGCGGTATAGAAACATTAAAATGACAGTAGACTAAGATTGTTATGTTCGATTGTATCGCAAATACTATTTTTTGCTTAAACTTTTACTTATTTTTCTTAAATAAGTTACATGTTGTTTATATATAAGTAAGTATATTGTAATAAAAATCAATAGCAATTGTAGATTCTGCAACTTCAAGATCTCAGTGCATTTTTTATTAGCTATGTTGAGGCAAGCTTAATAATATAATAGTTAAAAGTGATTCCCTATAATTAACTACGTAGTTAAAATTGTACTCGCATTTCTGGAGTGGCATAGAAATTATATCCATACAGTTACTCTGCGATTTCCGTGACGTAGTTGCGTCACGGAAAATGTTGCGTTAATCCCATTATAATCCTCCTGCCGTTATCCTAATCTAAGTGGGGTCGGCACTTCTTCTTCTTCTTTGTCAACCGATGGACGTCCACTGCTGGACATTGGTCTTTTCATGGGATCTCCATACCACACGATCGTGTGCCGCTTGGACCCAGCGGCTCCCCGCGACCTTTTTGAGGGGTCGGCACAACATGCTATAAACATGTTGTCACATGATTTGGCTACGTATTTTACGACCTGCCGCCTGCTTTACGTTACCTTAGACGTATTTTACGACATCTCGAAAAGAAAGAGAGTGGTTTATTCTACTCAACCGGATACCACACAATGGGTCAACTTACCTTAGTCGCCTTTTACGACACCTCGGGAAGAAATGAGGGTAGTCTATTCTACTCAGCTGGATACCATACGGTGGGTCAACTTATCTTAGTCACCTTTTACGACACCTCGGGAAGAAATGAGGGTGGTCTAATCTACTCAGCCGGATATCACAGTTATAATTAGTAAATTTCGGTAATATTAATGAGTCACTTAGAATCTTACAGAAGTAATAATAAAATTATTTTGCTATAATCCGCGCTGAATTCATCTTAGATTATAGCAAATTAATTTTATTATTACTTTTGTATTATGGATCTCCGCAAAGTAACGCCTAATTCTATAAATTACTTAACATCTTTTATCCCTCATGTCTTACCGAGGTGTCGTAAAAGGCGACTAAGGTAAGTTGACCCACCGTGTGGTATCCGGTTAAGTAGAATAGACCACCCTCTTTCTTATCGAGGTGTCGTCAAATACGACTAAGATAAGTTGACGTCAGGCAGGCGGCCGGTCGTAAAATACGTAGCCAAATCATGTGACAGCATGTTTATAACATGTTGTGCCGATCCCACTTAGAGTGGGATAAGGGCAAGAAGACTTAGCATCTTTTCTCTTCATATAACTTAGCATTTACCATCCTGCTGTCTATAAAACAAGGTTATAATGTACCACATTTGTACTGTATTATGTACAGCAGAATTTCTATTCTGAGTCTGTAATAGTATCATCACGGTCTTTTTCACAATGAAAGTATTGTGATGAATATAAATTCATCATGACTATTAATGAAGTTAATATTAACAACTTTCAATTCTAGGATAGACGCTGTTGTATCTTCCCTCCATTTTTTAATCGAGCTTCAGCCAGACAATGCGGTGCGAGACTTGCTCTGATATCGATTGATAATAAATTCAATGTTACTACTTTAAGACGAGAAATCGAATATAATGTAAGTAAGAGGAGCAGTAGTGTGCATTTATATGTATGTTTTTTTTAATAGTACTTGGCTAAATATCACATGACATACATATTAATAAGCTGTGATGGCCTAGCGGTGCGACCGTGTGAATCTCTAGAGACGATCATGGGTTCAAACCCGGGCAGACACCAATGAGTTTTTATTAAAACTTATGTGTCTAATTGATAATTGCAATTTATCACACGCTTTTCGGTGAAGAAAAACATCGTGAGGAAACCTGCATATCTCTAGAGAATTCTGGAGATATGTGTAACCTAGCAATCCGCATTGGAGCAGCGTGGTAGGTCTTAGCTCCAATCTTTCTCTCCAATAACGGAGAGAAGAGGCCTATGCCCAGTAGTGGGATAGTAACGGGCCGCTACTTACTTACGTATAGTAAATACATATTTATTAAAGAAATAATTTATTGTTATATGTATAAATAATTTAATTTGTTAAATCTTTTTTTTTTCAAAATTTTACTTTTCATTTTAACTTTTTACATCTATATTTATTTACCATCATGTTACTATCATATTTATATATATTCACTTAGCTTTATTTATTGTATTGTGTTCACTTCCTTCACTCATCTGTGGAAAGTTTGTTGTTGCATGTTTGAAAGTTTGTTGTGGCATGCGTATTAATTTTTCTGTGCAATAATTTAAGTGCTGTTTGTTTCCCAAATAAATAAAGAAAACAGGCTATGATGCTATGATATAATGCTATGATTTGTAAAGAATTTTTTCTCGTTCTTTTTAACCGATGGATAACCAGGTGGTCATATAATTTCTGCGCTACGTGCTACTTCTATCTAGTTATTCTTTCCTACCTTTTTGTGGTGAACTATCCACCTAGTTTCCTAACTAGGTGGAGGACCTAATCCACCTAGTTTCCTAACTAGGTGGATTAGGTCCTCCAAAATAGTAATTAATATCTCCAATAGAGCTTATATTCCAGTTGCTTAGTGGTGCCTAAAAGAAAGGATTAGCTTTAATTCTCCATCGATTCGATATTTGGTACAAAATCCTTCTTCAAAAACACCTCTTTGTCCTCTTTCTCAGCCGGTTAAGAGAAACTCATCTCTCAAACTATAATCTGCATTGCATTAATCTACAGGTTTTTTTCATACGATTAATTTTAATGCATACTAAATTTTCCAATATAACCAATGTTTTCCATATGTTTACTTGTACTTGTGTATGTTTAGGATTTCCTAATTATAATTATAAAAATCTGCTCAATAACATTTAATTTTATTACTATACATCATCATCCTGCCCATATCCCACTCTAAGTGGGGTTTAATTTACATTTAATTTTACTACTATGGTAGTAAACGTATGGTAAAACATTCTGGTTTTTTTATATGAATAATTTTGCCTACTCGACTAAAAGTAATAATTAATATGATTTACAGTGCGATTATTGGCGTTGTATTTTAAGAATATATCAATTATTAGATGAAGAAGATAAGTTAATTTATGAGAAATATAATAATCATCTCGATAATTGGGCTTCTCTTAATCATGATTTTGGTCACGTTTTAACTACTGCCAAACTATTCTGCCATAATATTTATAAAAATGAAATGCCCTTGACTATATGCAAATTTAATACCTTTCAAAGCTGCATTAGGAATTACGTGAACGTGGTAAGTAATGAAAATATAGTAGTTTGCTTCTTTTATATTTTACTTGTTCTTTAATATTTGTATCATGTTGCAGGACTGTCCAAAAATAATACAAACCAAAGAGTGTCTCGAATGGAAAGAGTTCTATGAGGAATGTAAAGAATTTTTTATTTAAATAAAAAAGGGCTCACTTTATATACTTTAATTTATTCCTAAATTGCAAGTAAAGGACAATGATATTGAATTAAGTTGTGCAACTATTCTACTTAATATACATTACGCCTATAATCGACATTGTTTTATTTGCAATTCCTTACAACTAAACAGATTTCAATTAAAATTAGTATAGAGGTACGGTCAAACGTGGCATAAAACCACTGGAACTACCTGCATACCAATGAACTAACAAGTAATCATGTCACATAAATTTAGAATGACAATACTTTCATATACATATATCACACGCGCCAGTATACCTCATCACTTTCCTTTAAGGAATTAAGTAAATTAAACTAAACTAGTAGTCTTTAAGCCCTCAAGGTAAAAGTCTTGGATTGTATCGGCCAACATAAAGAATCATTCCTGACGGGTTGTGTCGCACAAAGAAAAGGAAGGGTCTATCGAACTTTAACCGAGCTGGTTGCGTGCTTCTTGCTGGAAGACGTGCTTGTCTTGGCCGAAGGTGTAATGGCAAATTCATAGCGTCACCTACATCATGAGGATCATGAAAAGCACGTTGATAATCCCTCGGCTCATCCCATCCTGTAATCCACCTTGATGTTCTTCTTTTACGCAATGCATCTAGTGTTTCAGGATATTCCTCAATATGATGTTGCTCGCCAACAACACCTTCACCGCAAGTTACAAATGTAGTCAGTTGCAACATATCAGATAAATAAAGATCCTTAGATGGACCATTTAGCCCCCCTAAATCAGCATGGTCAGCATCAAATAATTCTTGTAAACCCATCTTTTGTAAAGTAGACGAAACGTTAAAGATCGATTTATGTGAGAATCTTGGTATTTGTAATTCAAGACCAAAGCGAGGCAGCAGCGTACGTAATAGGCCATTCCATGCCAGATTACTTAGTTTGGTATCTAAGAATCGCCTTTCAAGATTTTCTAAGTCTTCCGCATGAACAACGTTTCCCTGCTGTCCTGGCATGAGGAATAGCGTGCTTATTATAGAATTGGTATTGCCTAATGCCGCAGCTGTAGCATCAAGTACAGGATCATATCCAGCCAAGAAGTTTCTTTTATATACTACTGCAGGTACTGGAACCAGACGTCTTTGTCGAACGTTTGGTGAAACGACGAAATACATTTCTCCATCTCGCCCTTCAACGGAAGATCCGGTGCAGTCGGTCTGTAATTTAACAAATAACATATGATTTTTTTATATATATTAAAACAATAAAAAGGTAAAAAATTTAATGTTAGATATCTGAATTTTTTTTTTTAATATCGTCGAGTAATGTCTGAGATCTAGACTGGCAGGATCTCAAAAAAAATTCTTAAAGAAATGTCATACTGATTTTCCTTAAAACTTGCCTGTGCATGACTAGTAAGTTTTAATGGTTAAACCTACTCGTATTTGTCAAAAAATCTCTAAGAACCTCCCATAAACATGTAAGCCCTGCACGTGTAGTAAAAGTTTTAATGACTAAACCTACGCGTATTTGTAAAAAAATATCTGACAACCTCCCACTAACATGTAAGCACTGTGATAGATGTCAGCTTTAAAATCTTTAATGAGAAAGCAGGCCATTGAGCTGAGGTAGTGTATTAAACAGGAAATTTTTAATCTTCTATGCACTTAAAAGATACAAGAAAAATCTTGTATTATTTTAGTTTATTTTTATATGCTTAAACACTAAAGAAGAGTTCCGATAGATTTTGTAAATATTTATTAACATTCTTTTTTTTTGAGGCCGATGGTCGTTATCGACCCCAACGCTCATTATTTCTTAGCGTGTGGTTGAACACGCTAACAAATAATGAGTAACCATCATATATAAGTAATGGTGGTTCTACGGATCACTTCGCACCTGATTTGAGCACGCCGCCTTACTTGAAGTATAGCTTGTTTCATCGCCGGCTGATAAACTCTAAGCACTCTTATGAGGCATGTAGCAATTAATACTACTGCTATTTCGGCAAATATTATGAAAAATTGTAAATAACTACAATGCATTAGTTTAGCTATATAAAATATATGGTAAAAAATAGTGAAAATTAACTTACGTAGAAAATATTAGCTGAGAACGCAGCAAGTGGAGGATTCATAACAATACTATTCGTTTTTAAGTATTCGTGAATTCTTCCCATTGAGTACCTCTTGACCAAAAGATTAGTGCGTCTTCTAATTACATCACTAATTAATTTAAAGTTTATCTCTTCAACGTGCCCGTTATAAAAATGTTGTGCTCGTTCTTTATAAAATGTCAACATTTTTCCTTTACCTCTATCACTGTAAAGCTCTCTGATAAAAGCAGAAATAGCTACTCCCGAGGCAGAAGTAGTTTCAATGGAATCAGATATGTTCTTTAAAGTAAAATGTGGGTTAAAAGTTAACATGTCGTCTAATTTTAATACTTCATTCATTTCCCCTGATGTACCCCCCCTTGCACCCATAAACATCATTGCTAACATTGAAGTAATTGAATACGGTGAAAATACAATACTACGTTTTTTATCAACGTTTTCAACCATCACATTCCAATATCGAAATGCCAATTCATTACAAAGCTCTGAAAATTGTAAAATATCTTCACCTAAATCTTTTGTAGTAACTTCTAGACCCTGATTTTCTTTTGGAAACTCCAAGACAATATTTTTGTTATCATTGCTTTCAGGTGTGTAAAAAGTCTCAACTTTTTGCTTGTCTTTCCCAGTATCATTAACCTTAGGTGGTATAACTGTTGATATTAACTTCCATGAGCTGTTTCTTTCATTAGCTAACTCTTTGTCATCTATATTTACTTTCTGAATTTTCTTTTTAAATTCGTCTATTTTTGGAAATTCTTCTGTTAGTTTAAGTGTATGAAATTTATTGTTCACTTTATCATTTTCATTTGCAAGTATTTTGTTAATCACTGGTAAATTATTAATATTATTGCTGTAAGTAAAGTTGGTTACCGCTGCTGATGAATCAGATTTACCCGGGCTAGTCATAGAAGTTGAATTTTCTACCTTTTGAGTGTTGGTAGAAAATATGTTTCCTTCTGATTTTTCTGATTCTATTTTGTCATTCAAATTTTTGACTAAAGTGTTACCTTTAACACCAATTTGTGTATTATCGTGTGAAACATTAGTTTCAACTTTTATTTTATTGAGATCACTTTTTATCACAGTGGGTAATATGATTTGAGAGACTTCTAAATTTGGTTCTTTAGTTCCACTCACCACAGTTTGAATCACTGGCTGTTTAATTTCCTTATTATGATACTCATCAACACGTTGTGGCGTAGCCGTGGTCGTAATTATCTCTTGTGCTTTAATAGTAGTTTCAGAAATCTTAGATTCCTCATTGCCAGATACTTCTTTTGGAATAAGAGTAGTTTGAATAATATTACTTTGAGTAACGTTTTGTGAAAAAATTATTGAGGTCGGATCAGGGCCATCATGAACCACTTGAGATAACAAGTCACCCATTGATTCAGATATGATATCATCCATGATATTAGAGCTACTAGAACTAAACGTAGCTGATGTAGTCATAGGCAAAGAAGTGGTTAAAACAATGTTAGTATCCTCTTTGGGCGAATATAAGACTTCAGTTGTTTCGTTCTTTTCTTGCGGGTAAAAAGTCGAAATTTGAACAAAATTTTCTAAATTACTCGTATTATTTGACTTTATTTCATTTACATCACCAGGTTCTGTTGGAATTTCAATTTCTAAATTCTCTTTACTTTCTATTTCTAAACTACTTATTTTTGTTGTATCTAATAATGTATTTGAGGTGGGAATAGAAACAAAATTATTACCAAGGTCAGACGCTATCTGGCTAAAACTCTGAGCGACATCAAACATTGGTATAAGGGGCTCGCCTTCTTTATTGAAATCATTTTCATTAGAAACGTGAATTGATTGATTAGTCTTTGCAATACTCATTGAATCGTGATCATTTTGCGTAGATATAAATTTAGTTGAGCTTACAGTTGTCGATGGGTATACAGATTGAGTGGTGAGAGTTGTCAAATTTAATTTTTCATATTCTTTATCTTGATTTAAATAAGCAATGGGCAGCGTTGTGCTGGTTATAAATTTGTTAGCAAGAGTAGTTGTGGACATCTTATCACTGATAGTTTCACTAGAAGTTGTTTTTTTAGTATTTGAAATAGTTTTTTCGGTTGAAGGTTCAGAAGAGAGGGGTACATAGGTACTCAGTTTTTCATACAGAACTGGTTCATTTGTAACTGAAGTTAAATTTCGCTTAATTTTTGTTATATCAGAACTTGTTTTGTTATTATTAAAGCTTATTTTGGTTTTATTTGGTTTATGAGAATTAACGTAGTTTAAAGTTGCTGCAGTAGAGGTTATAATTTTAGAAGTAGTTGAACTGTAAGCTTTAGTAGAACTTGATATTTTAGGTGTTGTTGTGGTAAATTTGTTCGTCGTACTTGTTACAACTTTTTTTGTTGTAGAACTTGAATAAAGTTTTCTCGTCGTTGTAATTGGTTTTGATGTAGTAACAGGAATAGGTGATGAATTTTTAGAATACGCAGCAATTGTTGAGATATTATTATCTGTTTTTTTTATGGGAATCTTATTTACATTATCATTTTTATGATTTGTAGATACAGTAGGTATATCATTGCTTTCCTTACTTTGAGAATTTTTATAATCGTTCAAATTATCCATTTCAAATGTTTCAGTTTCAGGTGTAATGAAGGACCCAGAAGTTTTATCAGGTACTATATCTACACCAGTATTACCAAAGATCGAAGGCAATATCAAACTCCAAGAATCTGAAACATCAGGAGTATCCAAAGTAGGTTGTATATATGGTTTGTTTTTATGAGCTTCCATTTGCTCTTTAAGAACATTTTGTACATTCGTAACTACACTGTGTACCTTTGTTTGTGAAGGTTGAGTGAAATTGAATGCTATTGTTGGTTGATTGTCATTTGCAAAAGTAACTAAGCCTTCTGTTTCTTCACCTGCTGCTACTATTGCCTGAATTTCTTCCAATGTCATCAACCTTTTTACTAATTCTCCAGACTCATCAAAAGTATAAAATTCATATCGGTCTGGAGTGAGCAAATTAACTGGACTTCCTACAGTTGCTGGTACATTTGATGGTGGAGGTAGACTGTTGCCAACTGCATCCGCTATGTAGGGCAGTTTCGTTCGCCTGAAAAAATATAATAGTTCATTTAAATATGTTATCAAGCTACAGCAATTTATCTTAATATATATAAAATAAAAGAATTTAAACAATAACAATTTTATGCTGATTTTTTACAGTCTTCTTTTTAACGTCATAATACATACATAGTATGCAAATTAAACAGATGAAAATACAAAACGCAGTTTTCGGATAAATATTTTTTTATCTTTATTATGTATAAAAATATATACAAATCGAAAACTGAGTGAATGAATGAAACATTATGATAACATTTTGAAAATTGAAGCCTTTATAACACGTTCTTTCACTAAACTTATTTTCAGAAGAATATGGCAATCAAACAATATAATTTTACTGTTGTTATTATGCGTGGGTTGTATTATTAGTGGTTTGCTATATTAATAAAAGATATACAACTTTGCAACGCGTTATCACTTCATATAATTCAAAACGAAATATAATGTTCAGGCCACGGAGCGAAACTATTGATATCTTATACAAATAACTATCAATTCTCTCACCTCATGAATAAGGTATGACATATTGTGGTACATTAAGCATTACTACTTTCTTTAACTTCTTTATCGCGGCTAAAATAAATTTCATTAAGTACGTACGTTTTTGAAAAAAACTCATGGCTATAAACCGCGACCGCGAATTTACTTTAAATCAAATGTTAAAAACTCTCTTTAAAAATCTGTCTCTTAAATCTGTAACAATTAATAATGTTTTTCTTTAATCGCTATGTATTTTGTTATAACATCTTTTTTTATTTTTTATCTTATTTTTATTCTTATCCATTTATTTATAACTCATTTGCTTAGGCACGTCACTACGGTTTATCGATTTTCTTTTACTTTTCTTTTCTTTGTTGTTTACTTACTGCTCTTATTAAAAAATTTCGTATGACCCTAAGATTAACTGCTAGAGAAGGCTTAATCCAGTGTTAAGCCCGCCTTTTGTACTTTTATATCTTACTAATGCAATAAAGAATAAAAAAAAATCAAATGAGTTAAAGTGGTATCTCACCTGTTTTGATTATCAGCGAGCACGCAGGCCACGGTGATGAGCACCCAAAAAGCTGCCCGCATCCTGCCGTCCGTGACGCACCTGAAACTGTCAACATACAAATATATATAAATGTAACTCAAAAAACAATACTATGATTATTCGTATTCTGCCTAGATACATATAATCACATTTTCATTTATTTCGCTTCTACAATAAAATTCCGCAATCCATACTAGACCAATTGATTAAAAAAAAATTTAACTGGCTTGTTGGCGCTGCAATGACCGTGTCTTCAGCTCCGAAGGTAAACATTCTCTATAAACAATTGGTTGGTTCTTCGATTCTGGGTGTATATTTGTATTTAAGTATGCATTTAAAATTATATATTTTATATATTTACCAGTCTGTCACTTTGTCAGTTTCTCATTTACATAAGTAGATAATTAATCTCTACAGACAAAAAGCAAAACATTTTTATGTGCATATATTATACAGTAGCCATATTCATCAATTTAAAAACAAATAACTGTCTGTACGTCTGTAGTAATAAAAAAAATGTGTCTCTCACGTAAAGGAATTACGCAGTCCATTACAAGCGATGATCGGATAAAAAAACGACAAACAGCGCAATATCGGCGACGATAAGCAAAACAAACTGTAAAATTAAAAACCTGCTAAACAAGTAAAGCGACGGTCATTGTCGCATAAACTTGAACTACGAGTTACAGCACGAACAAATGGCGCTAAGGGCGCCTACAATGCAACGACATCCACTTCCGGCAATTAAAATATTTGTAAATACTGTTTACTTAAACCCAAATAGTGCCTGCAACGCTATAACACTCGATTACAGTAATAAAATTAGGGGTAGATACTGTTTACTTCAACTCAAATGAAGTTGGTTAAATATATTTCATTGATTAATATTTTTCTACAATATTAGTCGTGTCTAAAAGACATTGTCATTTAAAATTATTATATTCATCGCTGAAGTTTTGCGCGATAGCTAGATGAGACGTAATTCCACGTTGGATTTTTGTCAATAAGACCATCTTTATAAAATTTATTTTATACTCGTAGAGTAGCAATTGCGTAAATAACTGAGGAATTTACAAACCTTATCCTTACAAAGTAAATGATTTATTTATGATATTTTATATTAAATTTTGTAGAACCAAAGAGTGATTCATAATTTGGGTTTCTATTATAATAAAACACTAATCTGTTGTTGTAATTAATTACTCGTATTAAACGTTCAATCAGCAAATATGCTAATTAAACGTTTAATAACTAAAGAGAATATGTATCTAACATACCACTCTGCATTTGAACAGCGTGGTAGATCTCCTCACTAAGGTCGAAGGAGATTTCAATTGGTCGATACTTTATTTACTTATTTCACTTAACCATAAGTCTTAATGTCTTGAAGTCGTGATGTATGTAGCCACCCTACTCTTTACATTTGTTTCATGGTAACTCAATCGTTTCTTTGAATGACTTAAGTAGTTAAAGTACAATTACTCTATAAATGTACGTACTAAGTAAAAAAAATCGAAACAAATAAAAAGAAATTACAAAATACTCATAAATAATATTTCAAAAACATTATTTTCACTTTTATGACCAATCAAAAATAACATCACCCATATTTCATATTTTACAGCATCCAGTGACTAAATCTACTACTCAAAAAGACTGGTGCAGAAGAATCGGGGAACCCACTGCTGCTATTTTCTCTAGGCCTCTTCTCTCCGTTTTTGGAGAGAAGGATTAAATCTAAGACCTACCACGCTGCTCCAGTGCGGATTTGTAGGTAACACATATCTCCAGAATTCTCTAGAGATATGCAGGTTTTCTCACGATGTTTTTCTTCACCGAAAAGCGTGTGATAAATTCCAATCAATTAGACACATACGTTTTAACAGAAAAACTCATTGGTGACTCCCGGGTTTAAACCCGTGACCTTCACATACACGACAAGTTAAATAAAAGGTTTAAAAATAGAAAACAAGGGAAAAATATTAAGAAGAAAAATATTCTGTTGGAAGTCTAACCTAAAAAGTGGTAATCGACGCCTCGTTTGAACACCTCGGTGAATCAAAAGCCTAGTGTGAATAGATACTCATGCTGACCTCAGAGAGCGATTGTTTTAACAAGTTGTTTGCAAACGATCTAGGACACTTGACTCTGGAATGCCATTAAGCGAAGCGCCCAAGTGTGCTTACTTGTAGTGATAAAAATTTCCATCCTACTATCATATCCTATCCTACTAATATTATAAATGCGAAAGTTTGTGAGTATGGATATATAATTGTGACTCTTTCACGGCGAATCCGATGAAATATGGCACAATTATTACTTATACACCAGAATAACATATAGGCTATAGAAACCCTAATAATTCTACAGGAATATGATATTGAAAAGCGCCATCTATTATCAACCTATCACGTAACAACAGTCTCAAACGATGTTGCGGATTAAAGCTAGTAATTGTATATTAAATAAAGCGTTCTGTATGTTTGTTGTGTCATTATACAACTTTATTTCTCTTCTCTATTATTTATCTTTTATATTTTTATAATATAACATTGTCTAAAACTGTATAGCGATAAAGTTCCTGAAAATGCATGCTTCTGTCATTTGATAACTGTCAATAAATTAATAAATAAAATTGTATTAGAGTAAAATTTATAGCACTCGTCATATTAATTTTATGGTTTCCATGTCTTCTTATTTTAATGGAACATAATGTAACCATGGTCACTTAACATCATTTCATATAGTTTATTTGTTTGTAGTAACAAAAGTCGTCCAACATGATGACATTGCCAGTACCTATGATCTTCACATCCGATCACTGACTATATTTATAAATTAATCATGACTGCTTTATCTCTATTTTCTTATTGAGTCTGCAGCAAAACAAATTCTTAGTCTTTCAGTACTATAATTAGATAATTTGAAAAAGAATATTATCACTTATTGATAGTTAAGATTGCAACTGGCGTGTGCGCTATGCTTTAAGAAGAGGTCAATCAACTCGCGATACGCGACGCGCGACAAGATGCGGTAAGCAGGTAAGTAATACGAGGCATTATAATAATATGACTTTAAAGGCAACAATGTAAACGAATAGACATGCTTAGTCTATTACAGATTTATTATTGGCTCATCAAGTCATAAAACAGTGTCATTTTAAACATACTTCGTAGTGTTTGAATCTTTACCGGTAGATGTTAACACTACGTCTTAAAACCTCAAGGCTTCAAAGAAGTCGCAGGTAACAGCTAAATTTAATCGCCAAAATATAGTCCATTTACTGATTTTATATCTGACCTAAAGATACTAAAGTATGTTTTACACCATTGTTCGAAAAAACACCGGAACAGTTCTTTTTCTTTGTGTATAGCAATATGCAGCTCAAATAGATCTTGGTAGGAACAGTTCACCAAATTAGTAGAGTTAGGATTTGTTTCACAAGTTACCAATAAACTGTCAGCTTATTCGGAACATATCTGACACATATCTCGGAATTTTGCGTTTCTCAGGTTTGTAATAGGCTTATTCAGCTTAAAGTCTCTAATAAGTTAACAGGTAGATCATGTGGCTGTTATTTTGTTTATATGCTCGATAGCAAATGCCTGTTTCAAAATGGCCGCAATTTTTTTTTAATTTTCACTTTTTAGAGTCTCTTTTTAGAGACATTTATCTGCTACTTAGTTTATTTGTCGGCTAAGTTCCGACACTTTATCAGTAACTTGTGAAACAGGCTCTTAATGACTCAAAAGCACATGTTTACAAATTTACTTGAATAAAGAATTTGTTTTAATTTGAATATCCCTTTTAATTTAATAGGATCGCTAGTACTATGTAATGCATGATAATGTACTAACGTAATGATTAGGCAACAATTAAATTATATGCCGTGTTGTACTACAATATAGTATCAAATAATGTTCAAGCATAAATATATTAAACACACCGACTCTCTGACTGTTTACTTATTTTCATACAAAATTATATCACATCGTGGCTTTCGCTTAATTACAAGAAATATTTCTACGCTGTTTAAATTTTAATTATTTGAAAACAATAAAACTATTTTTTACCTACATGAGAGTCATAACCCACTAATCATATTATAGTGATAGCCTTATCCTGACCTCAGACTGTGAGGAATAGTACATAACTTATCTAGATTAAATGCATAATGATAAATGACGGTGATCAATGATCTTGTTATTAACTATTAGGGTGATATATTGCTGTTGTCACATCGCGTTATAATCGATTACCTTTGTATCCACACTGATAATATCAGTGTGGTGTGCAACAGACTTTACATGGATTGTACGGTTCAAGTAAGGGTAGATGAACAAAATAATGACTGTAGTACTCGGGAACGAAGACGCCGCGGCGCTCCAGTCAGTTCGTGACCACGGTGGATGCAACTCTGCCGAAACGTTGAACCTTATACAAAGGTAATCAATTATAACGCGATGTGATCCGTATGTTTATATAATAATCAGTATGAATAGCGACAGTTTTAAATCTAAAATAATCTAATGGTGGTTGCCAATGACCCAACAGGCCACGCTCCGATGGACAACGACGATTGCCTCTGAGGACCGTTACGATGATGCCCGTGAGAGATTTCTATGAGAACCTCCAGACTATTGTAATCTATAGCTAGCGAGTATGCTAATATCATAGTTTGTCCTCGGAAGGCGCTTTGTTGGATCAATTTTGACCTTCAGTCATGCCTAGCACGTATACTGCATATACTAATTTAATCCTTTACATCTACATCTATATCTATACTAAAAAAAATATATCTATTGTTAGAAATTAAGTCTAAATTCAATTTCCGCCGTGTGGTATCCGGCTGAGGAAATAGACCACCCTCATTTCTTGCCGAGGTGTCGTAAAAGGCGACTAAGGTAAGTTGACCCACCGTGTGGTATCCGGTTTAGTAGAATAGACCACCCTCCTTTTTACCGAGGTGTCGTTAAAGGTGACTAAGGTAAGTTGACGTCGGGCAGGCATCCCGTTTTAAAAAGGCAGCCAAATCATGTAAGCATGTTTATAACATGTTGTGCCAACCCCACTTAGAGTGGGATAAGGGCAGGAGGATGATCCATACTTATTATAATACAAAGTACCCAAAAACTGTCTGTCTGTATGTGATCGATTCTCTAAAAAGGGCTTCCTCAGAGATTTTTGAACGGTTACTAAAAGATACTGCAATTCTTCCGGATTGACAGGTTTACAGTACATTACGATTTTACGTAAATTGTGTTGAAGAGGTCGCGGATTGTAAAAGAATTCGCTAGTAACTATTGTAACTAGAGAATTGTAGGTCTACAAAAATACTACAAAAAAGTCCGTGACAGCATGTCTCTATGTGTTATGGTTGACTCACAATAACTATTTTTGTGTCTGTTGTCACAATGATTTCCACGCGGGCGAAGCCGCAAGCATAGCTAGTTATTTATTAAACGCCCTGTGTGTGCTTTCCTTAAAAATAAAACATTAACTTGATATAAAAAAATAATATTCCTAAATAATAGAATTGACTCAAAGACAAAACCATCTCGAGTTACGGTGTAAAATAGTTAAAAAAAAACAAAAGAAATCTTTGTGATACAAATTTAAATTTCATTTACAATGAGGTTTTCTAGCTAAATCTTATTTTATGATTTAATCCCCTGATTTATAATGTCTTTATACTAAAAACAGAAGTTTAAATATGATGTATTTAAGTTTGATGTGGAAACTTCATCATCTTCCTGCCCTTAAGTGGGGTCGTCACAATATGTTATAAACATGCTGTCATATGATTGGCTGCGTTTTCACGACCGGTCGCCTGCCTAAAGTCAACTTACCTTTGTCGTATTTTACGACACCTCGGTAAGAAAGATGATGATAGACCCCACTAGGGTAGAGTAGACCCTATTAAACCGAATACTTTGATGTGGAAACTTGTGCGTATAAATATATTTATGGAGCTTTATTATTTATTAAGTGTTAATTATTTATTAAGGATTTTAAAAAGTAAATAAATAATGAAGCTTCAAATGAAAGTTCATAAAAGTGAAGCAAGAGCCCATGAATTAATTTCACAAAATTTTACTCACGTAACAGTTAACTACATATAATTTAAGGGTACTTCCCTTCTGAAAATGAATTTTAACCTTTGTTATAAATTATTTTAAGCAAACGCCCTTATATTCTTAATGAAACACTAATTTACAATGAAAGCATATTCCATATTTCATTATGTGCTCTATTTTATATATTTTACCCTCAAATTATAGTTCTATCACAAAATTTTATGGCATAAGATTAAATATGCTGTAATTTTGCTTAAAATAAAAGTAACGGCCTGTTACTATCCCACTGCTGGGCTTAGGCCTCCCTCTTTCCGTTTTTGAAAAGACTTGGAGCTAAGATCTACCACGCTGCTCAATGCGGATTAGTAGGTTACACATATTCCCAGAATTCTCTAGTGATATGCAGTTTTCCTTTGCCGAAAAACCTATGATAAATTGCAATTATCAATTAGACACAAGTTTTCATGAAAAACTCATTGATGCCTGCCCAGGGTTTTGAACCCGTGACCTCCTCGAAAGAGTCGCTCGATGTTACCGCTAGGCTGTCACAATTTGGTAAGAATATAACCCAAGTATTAATATTATCGCACATAAGTTTTCTTAAATGAATAAATGGTTAACAAGTGTTTACTCTGGTTAACAAGTGTCTTTCCCACCGAGATGTCGTAAAAGGCGACTAAAATGAGTTGACCCACTGTGTGGTATCCGGTTGAGTAGAATATAGAGCACTCTCATTTTTACCGAGGTGTCGTAAAATACGACTAAGGTAAGTTGACGACAGGCAGATAGCCGGTCGTAAAATACATAGCCAAATGTGACCACATATTTGTACAATATTGTGCCCACCCCACTTCGAGTGGGATAAGGACAGGAGGATGATATTTATTTTGATCAAGATTGTAATAAAATATGACCGTCATAAAACAACACTCTGAGTAATTACGGACATTATGGAGCAATTTTGTTTTAATAAGATAGACCGCAATCTCTGATAGTCCAGCGGTGCGACCGTGCGTATCTCTAGAGACGATCATGGGTTCAAACCCGGACAGACACCAATGAGTTTTTATTACAACTTATGTGCCTAATTGAAAATTGCAATTTATCACACGCTTTTACCGGTGAAGGAAGACATCGTGAAGAAACCTGCATATCTCTAGAGAATCCTAGGGATATGTGAAACCTACCGATCCGCATTGGAGCAGCGTGGTAGGCCTTAGCTCGAATTCTTCTGTCCAAAAACGGAGAGAGACGGCCTATGCCTAATAGTGGGATAGTAACACTTTACTTTACTTTTTACTTAAGATAAGACTTTTCTTACCGTAATTTAGAATCGATTTCTCTGTTATTTTTGGGAAATATTGTCACACACCCACACCTACTTATTATGGTGACAATTCTAGTTCTGTAAATCTCCCAAAATAGTCAAAAGTTTATGCTTTTCAATCAATACAAAGACCAACAAAGTTTACTCAGTAAATTTTAATGTATCCATTAATTTTCAGCGTAAATTTTGTTTAGTTAATTAATATTTTCGTCTCTAAATCACTGAATAAATGAAGTCCATAAACTCCACAGCGCACTGACCTAAATTAGATTTAAACAAAGTTAATAATTTCTGAAGTAAAGTTTTTTGGATACCGGAACTTTATAACGAACAGAATTCAGAGCTTAAATAATTCTAAATTATGATGTAAAAAAATATTTTCAGCATCATTTTATAATGACTTGACTGACCCGTTGGCGCAGTGTGTAGTGACCCTGCCTTGAGCACCGCGGCTCGCGGGTTCGATTCCCGCCGAGGGCCCACATTTTCTATACACGAATTTGTTGGTTTGCGAGTTTGTATGCGAGTATAGCAGCATCATCATCATTCTCCTACCCTTATCCCACTCTAAGTGGGGTCGGCATAATATGTCTTCTTTTTCCATTCTCCTTCCTCTATCATTCGTCAAATCTGGTGCCACTCCTCTAACATGCATATCATTTTTCACACAATCCATCCATCTTTTTTTCGGCCTTCCCCTAGCCATACATCCATATAGCAGCATATAGTTTGAAAAAAAAAATTTTATTGACCATCACCAACTGATTTGTTGACAATGGTTTTATAAAAAGCGATCCTACATATATATAGGTGGAAGCTACTGTTATAAGTAGTTTCTGAAGTATAGCAAAATAATTTTATTATTATAATACTTTTGTATTATGGATCTCCGCAAAGTAACGCCTAATTCTATAAATTAGTTTCTGAAGTAATGCGGCTTCCTCTAAGTTTTATTTATCGTAACAATTTTTGAAATTTCTACGGAGGTCGGTGTTCTGCATGACCTATGAACAACGAATCACTTCACATAAATCAGTTATCGTCTTCAATGCTATTTTAATTGTCAGTCAAATAGACAAAAATACAGTATTTGGCTCGCATTCATGATACTCATTTGTTTATGATCGAAAGTTTTTCCAATTTAGCGCGATAGACTGATACAACGCGCTAAATTTTATTACTGGCGCTATCAATTTTTACCGGTGTATAGAGGCAAATGGAAATTGAAAGCCATTTGTTTTAATAATTCCATAGAATAAATCAATTACGATCACACATAAAAAATTATAATTTAATTCGAATGAAAGTCATGTTTATATTTGTTTTTTATGTATTAACAGTTTTGGGCGAAGCAAAGTCAACACGTCAAATTTGATAAATGCTAATTGACACAAAGTTTATACACTTAAGCAACAAATATATTTTTATTACAGATTAAACTTTTTGATATACTGATTTCCAAACGGGCGAAGCTAAGGGCTAGGTATAACATAAAAAAAATCAACTGAAAGCACTCGGGGACTGACGGCAGTAGGGAAAACTAAATATTAAAGTTGCCCATTATTGATATTTCTGAATGGTTAGGGAATAATTTTGCACGAATTGCTTTCTACTCTCCCTCCATCTTACGAATTTTCGATCATTTCACGTGTCTTGACGCGAGTTTAACATTTTTTTACCCGTAACAAAAACAGCACAACGCTGCTAAGTTTTCTACTTCGAAAAATCCTTTTTGTTACGACAAATAACAATTATTTGTAACAGTTTATTAATGTATATAAAAAGATATTACTTTATTCATAACAGTTTAATGCTAAACTTAGCGCGAACGAAGTCACGCCTACCACAAGTTATTTTTATATTTATAGTTCGAGGTGTAAGAAAACATCGAAATTCCGCTGTCGGCTAGTCTCACAGAAAGTAAACGTAGAGCTAACGGTAAGAGCCTTCGTGACAACAAAGTTCGACGAACCTCTCTGTATTGTTTGCGGAAAAATATCAATTTTTGTAGTGCGGTGTAGCTGAGATTTGCTCTTTGAAGCGCGCTCACAGAGCCGATCAAGCTTACACGGCTTTTGAAATTGCCTTCGTTTGACATCAAATGATTTGTATAGGTTTCTATAACCTAAGTCTCTATAACTGTCTACATAAATGTATTTTGTGATGTTTTTATATACATAACCAACCAAAGAACCGTAAAGTATTTTGATAACCTAAAAATGGTTAAAGTGGGTAAACCTTAAAAGCTAGACATATGCTATCCTGGAATTTTATTTAGAACTTTTAGATGGGAACAATTTTGTTATAGATGATTTTTGAATAACTATTACCGTTTACTCAACGCACGCAAGGAAAGTTTTAAATTTTGCCGTGTTCGTATAATATTTTTGTTGCTGCTCCTCTCCTATTCATCTTAGCGTGATTTTATATAGCCCTTAGCCTTTCTCGATAAATGGACTATTTTACACTGAAATAATTTTTCAAATCGGTCCAGTAGTTCCTGAGATTAGCGCATTCAAACAATCAAACAAACTCTTCAGCTTTATATATTAGTATAGATATACAATATTACTGTAAAGTGTTAGCAACGCATTTGATTTTAATAATTATTTATAAATCCTACTAATATTATAAATGCGAAAGTTTGTGAGTATGTATGATTGTTAACTCTTTCACGGTGATTCCGCTGAACTAATATCGATGAAATTTGGCACAATTATTGCTTATCCACCAGAGTAACATAGAAGCTACAGTAATCCTGTTAATTTTAAAGGAATAGGATGGCATTGAAATGCGCCATCTATTATCAACCGACAACAGACTACGGAAACGGAAGTACGGGTAAAAGCTAGTTGAACATATTTTTAAAAATATTATGCGAATTTTCGCATAGCTGAACAGTGTATTTTAAGAACGCTAAATCTTAAAAACGAAGAAAATTTCCTTCCACACGCAAAAGTGCTCAGCTTACCTCGAAACAACTTGACCTTTATAAAATATTCACATGCACTTTGCATACATTATAACAGAAATGTGAAAGACCGTGTGTCCGTTAAAATTTCCTAAACAAACAGCGATGTGGGACGACATTCGTGCGTCTTTGTACAATATAGCAAGTCCATAATAAATTCAATTAGTACTGTCACAGTTTCCGCAGCAATCGCGGTCATCTTGTTTCATTGTTGTGGAGATGAACCGGATTATTCAAAACTATTCTACTTCCTTTGTAAGTTTGGGAAACATCTCATTTAGCAATCGCCACCTTAATGATTTTTAGGACATAGAAAGTAGTGTTATCTTCATCCTTTCACACGATAGACGTCCTATTTCCAGTATACATATTACTTCAACTATCCTGTCTGGATTGTCTTCTACAGAGTTATATGGCTACTTGCGATTGAAATACTAAATACCTATATATTCTTTATGTATGAAATAAAAGTCCGTGTGTGTTCGAAGCGTCGTTATTAAATTGTTTTTGTTTTATGCACAAAAATATCATACGCATACCACATACAGCGTGATCATAAGTGCCCCCTCGCATTGAGTGGCCAAGCCGCGTGGCCAGGTCACCATGGACAACTAAATCTTCCATGACATATGTAAATGCGCGCTCTACGCGATCACGTATTGACCGCGCGGCCAGTTGTTGTCTGTTGTCCGCCGAGACCAAGAAGATTCACCATTTCATAGGAAATGAATCAGCGTGCACGCACTTGTCGCAACTGTCACGTGTTTTGTGCATACAGGATGGCGTTTAACGTTTGGTCGCTATGTGGCTGCAGATGAATTGAGTTAATGCGCGGCCAGAATCCGGCGACCTGGCCGCTTAATGCGCGGGACACGTATCCTATGAGACTATTTCTGGATTTAGGTTACGTGTATATAGCCCTCGAGACGAACCTCTTTAACCGGACTGTCCCAACGGGCGGGTTGGGTGTGAAGTTTTGGACTTATTTAAGAGAAATAATCTAAAATCGATTGTAGTTCCGGATCCGGTAGACATATTATGATCCTTGAATATTTATTACTTCTCAATAATTGGTCTTAGCTATCGTTTAGTAGGATGATCTGTTAAACTATTACGATTCTATCAACAACTAAAAATTGATTTGTTTTTAATTAGTATTCTCTTAAGAAATGCATGAAAGCTTGCAATAAACATCGCAGAAAAGGTAAAATATGCTTGAATTAACTTACAATGTGTAAATAATGACGCAAAAAAACCGTTAATTCCAAATATAACCATGTGACTCAAATAAGTGGGTAAATATAGACTTTCATCTTATTCTTACTCATCGGGGTCATAATCCAATATCAAGTAAATGCATTGAATCAATGAATAAAGGAATCTTTTACTTATTAAAGAATAATTTGAATTTGAATTTATGATAACTAAAAAAAAATTCTGTATATGGTCAGTTACTATCCCATTACAAAGCATAGGTCTTGTCTCTAAGTTTTTGGAGAAAAGGATTGGAGCTAAGACCTACCACGCTGCTCAAATTCGGAGTAGTAGGTTACTCATATCCCCAGAATTCTCTAAAGATATACGGTTTTCGTAACGAAGTTTTCTTTCAAATTTTTATTTGAAAGAAAACGCTTTTGCGTGTGATATATTGCAATTATCATTGGTGTCTGCCCGGGGTTGGAACCCGTGACCCTCTCGAGAAACTCGCATGGTGAATATATGTATAAATTTACGAGATATCTTTCACTTCTAATACAAGTATTAAGGTACTCTCTTTGGGGAAAGAGGACCTTACGTAATTGTCCCATATATTTATTTATTATCTAAATCGCAAAATTAGTTACGAATGTTTTTATTGATGCACTATCAATCGCTAGCGGCTCCGCCCGCGTTAAAAGATTAAAACCGTAATATAGTATTGTGACAACCACACCGTGTGGTATCCGGCTGAATAGAATAGTACCACCCTCATTTCTTACCGAGACGACGTAAAAGGCGAATAAGGTAAGTTGACCCGCCGTGTGGTATCCGGTTAAGGATAATAGGCCACCCTCTTTCTTACCGAAGTGTCGTAAAATACGACTAAGGTAAGTTTATGTCAGGCAGGCGCCCGGTCGTAAAATACGTAGCCAAATCATCTGACATTTTTATAACATGTTGTGCCGACCCCACTTAGAATGGGATAAGGGCAGGAGGATGATGATGTTGTGCCGACCCCACTTAGAGTAGGATATTGGCAGGAAGAAGAGATAGTATTTTGACAACCATAAAAATGGTTAAAGTGAGTTAACCTTAAGAGCTACACATATGTTGTCGCGGACTTCTATTTAGAACTTTTAGGGGGGAACAATTTTGTAATACATGATTTTTGAATAACTATTACCGTTTACTTAGCGCACGCAAGGAAAGCTTTAAATTTTGCGTTTTCGTAATTTTTTATTGCTGCCCCTCTCCTATTCATCTTAGCGTGATGTTATAATGGACTATCTTACACTCAAAGAATTTTTCAAATCGGTCCAGTAGTTCCTGAGATTAGCGCGTTCAAACAAACAAACAAACTCTTCAGCTTTATATATTAGTATAGATTATATCCAAGCATCTTTTGTAGGATCTTGTTTAGAATTTCTTCCATGCTCTGATCATTATATAGCTGTTTATTTTACACATTGCTGAATAAACAAAGATTACATTTACCATTTTATATTCCAGAGAAAATGTTGGCACGGTAAACTTTATGCTTTCACACTGAGCTTTATACTTACAGATTCAGATAAAGTTCCGACAAACAGACGTTTTGTATGTGAACGACTGAATATATAAAGAAGATACGAAAAAAATGTTTGCCGTATTATTTTATGATGTAAGGAGTAAACATAAAATATCGTATAGGTTAGTATGATTATTTTTAGGAATGTGGAGAAAATAAGGGATCATCGCAAGATAACCCAAATCCATATATAGTATAAATCCATAGTATCTAACGCGGTGACCGAGCTTTGCTAATTTTTTTAAAATAAATAAAAAAAATGCAATAAAAAAAATTAAAAAAAATCTATCTAGGATCGATTCTACTATTCTGAATTCGACACTGTCTGTTTCAGTGCAGTTGACGGCGAATTTATCTTTTCCTTTCTCAATAAAATTATATAGCAGTTTTTTCAGTGCCCGAAAACAGATATAAAACAACATTTTTTGGTTAAAATAGCAAAATCGATTTTTCGCCCTCAAAATCTCCCCCTGAATTTCATGAAAAAAGTTAGAGCCGTTTCCGAAATTCGAAATTTAAAAAATATATATATAATTAACACAATACAAGATTAATTCATTTAAATATTAAAGATATACTAGTTAAATATGTTAAAAATCACATTCATAAGTTGTATGCTACTTTTCCAGAAACTGCCAAAAAGTGACTACCGGTTTCATTAAATTTAATCATATGATTGTTTTTATTAAACCTCACAAATTGAGGCGGAAACATCGATATGAAAATATCTAATTAAGAGAATTTTTACTATCATCATATTTACATGTAAGATATAAAACTATTATGATTAGGTATGCCTCAAATAATGTCACTTTAGGTAGTATGAAAGCGCAAAAAATACTACGTACAAATAAATGATATAATTTCTGTATAATTTTGTTACAGTTCCCGTCTCGAATTAACAAAAAAAATTAAATTATAAAATTATTAATTAAAAAAAAATTACGTCTAAAAGCATTGAAACGTACAGGAAAAACCGCCTATCAATAACGTGATAGTTTACTCAAAAAATAGAAAATCATTATGCTGTGAAAAATCACATGTGAAATCACCGAAAAAAATAATATACAAAATGCAAATATTTTATAAGACAATACTTTCTTCTATTAAAATCGTATACATCTATATGTAAAAACAACGTCTGTAAGGCGCTGGCCCGACGGATGGGGGAAAGAATACGTACAGGTGACAGGTTCAATAGTTTAATCGTCACTTATACATATAGTATCGCGGACGGGGTCCTTCACGGCATTCCTTAATTGGATGTACCGGAAGATGCACCGTTTACAGTTGTGCTAGGCGTAGTGTTCCAGTAGGATGCACTGTGTAAGCTTAGGAACATAATGTATGGGGACTTCTTATATTACTACGAAAGCACTTCGATAGCGCGGAGCAAACGATCAGTGGCGCCATCTACTTTTGAGTGCGGAATCACGTGTTCCTAGTACGTTCACTACGTTGTGTTACAAACTCCCCCTCTGTCCACGAAGGCGTCCCGACGAGTAGGACAGGATAAAAATCGTTTCCTCGGATGCCTCTACCACTTCGTATCGATGGTATTGAGTAGTTTCGTTCTGGCTTGGTCTGGTAGTGAACTCCGTTGGATATTCATTCTGTCCCTTCTTCTGGACAAAACTGCAGAAGCTTCCATGGTCAGACACAAGGTTGAATGATGCCTTTCAACTTTTTCGTTAAGCGATGCAGTGGAACAGATGTAGGCGTATTGTCTTTCGTAACAGTATATCGCTGAAGTTGATATGTTTGCCAATGTGTTCTATTAATTTGGGTTTCTTCGCAATACTCGGTATTGCTCCAGTTCTTCATAAAATTTTCTTTGAGCCACTCTTCGAATGCGCGTTGGTCGCTAGTTTGTAATACGACGAAGTGCGAAACACTTTCGTACAGATGTAGTGTTATTCTTGTTTCTAATAGAAACAGTGTCCCGGATGAGTCCTTCACGATATTCCTGGTAAGGATGTATTAGAAGATGCTCCGTTTGTAGTTCGCTGAACTGTTGTGTTCCAGTTTGGATGCATTATAACTGCGATGCTTGGGATCGATAGCTAACTCCAGCGGATGTTTCTCTTCTCCCTCCCCCTGGACAAGAATTGCATTTAGGGTCACTCTTCGACGTCGAGTTGTGCGTCAGATTGTATGATGTAGTTAGGGCCTCTCTTCAGCTGCGAGTAGGTCGTCAGATTGAAACGATATACTCAAGGTCGCTTTTCGGGCACTAGTTGGGCGCCAAATTGTAATACGATAACCCGACGCACGTACTGTCGGGGGCGGGAATGCGTGCTATTCACGAATACGGAAAGCATCGCGGACAGACGACGGGTTCCTCACGGCATTCCAGGTGTGGATGTGCCGGACGGAGGATGCACCGTCTCAGACGCGCTAGGGCGTAGTGTTCCAGTAGGATGCACTTTAGAGCCCTAGGATCTGATAGCGATGTCGATCTGATAACATAATGTATGGGGACTTCTTATATTACTACGAAAGCACTTCGATAGCGCGGAGCAAACGATCAGTGGCGCCATCTACTTTTGAGTGCGGAATCACGTGTTCCTAGTACGTTCACTACGTTGTGTTACACGTCTCGATTCTATCATTAATAGTTCTCTCAAAATCGATTCTTTCAGTTAATAGTTGACTTTGTTCAATCTTAGATCGCATCAATCAAGTGCAAACTTATCATTGATTAAGCACAAGCAAGTTATGAATTCGCTGAGGCCTAAAAGCCGATAACAATAGGCACTTGTAATCGCAATTAAGCGGCAGATAACTGATCAGAATCAGCCAAACTGTTCAAGTGTGCCTTTCCATTTATCGAATCATCGACAAAACAATAATCCGCATTGTGGAGGCAATTATAGATAATATCAAAAAGATTGCTCCTCGCCCAAGCAGTTGAAGCTTCATACATACCGCAAAATTTGTCGTACTAACAGTACATGGTTGACCGAGCCTTGCTCGGTAATTTTTTACAAAATATACAAAACTTCAAAAAAAAAAGAAAGAATAATAGGGTAGATGGGGATCGATCCTAGGTATTTTCATCTAGAGACTACTTGCTCTATACTATTTTAAGTATTTTTTAATGCCCAAAAACAGGGATAAAACAATTTCTTAAAAATAAAATAATAGCTACATCGATTTTTCTCCCCCAAAACCTCCTGCATTCTAAATTTCAGGAAAATCGTTAGAGTCTTTTCAGAGATTCCCATATATATATATCGTAATCTCAGATACTAAAGAAAAAAGTAAAATTTCTGCGTGTGTTTAGTTGTACCACTTTAACACTTTCAGGGCTTACTCTATCTTTCTAAAAATTATTCAAAATTCATTTATTCATTATCATCGTAGAGAAATAAGTAAATGTGATATGAATACTATTTGAATTTAAAATGTTCATTACCATTTCTATGGAAAATTTTATATACGTTTTAAATACCAAAAAAAGCAAACTTTTGTAACGTAAGCCTGTTAGTCAGCCTTTTTGATATAACTACCTATTTATTGATGAGACAACTAAAACTAGTATGGTAGAGAGTAGGGCATAAATTGCTCCGACCCGATTTCACTTCCTTAACCGTAATTTAACAGGAATAGCGAGACGTTCTACTTCCAATTTCAATTTTAGTAGCCCATTTTAATGACATTAAAATACAAAAGTAACGGTAATTAAAATCATGTGAATAAAAGAGTTATAAAAATTAATATTATAGAGTTTCAAAAATAATGCTAATAAGTTTTAAAAAATGGGGTAAATGCGCGGATACTGAAAAAAAATAGTTTTCCAAAAAAAAGCCATACTTGGCATTTACAATTTAACTCTGCGTGATTCCCTGCGAAAGAAGTTTAAGGAAATAGGTATTGTAACATTTGCTTCACAGTACATTTTAAGTAATTTTAATTTTTGTACATAAAAATATAAAGAGTTAATAAATAGTTATAGTTAGTAAATAGGACATAGGTGATGTAAATAATAGACAAAGTAGGTAGCTTGCGGCTCCTGCTTTGCGCCTTGCAAAGGTACGAATTCGTTTGTGGGTTTGGGTATAAGATTGTATAAAAAATTCCGCAATCAATTTTAGCTTTGCCTTTACATCAATTTAAAAACACTATTAAAGAGAGGCCGATACAAAAAAGCCTATAGTGTTGAGGATTATTTAGATGATAACAATGTATGGATATAGCTACTGTCCGACCCTGTACGAGATAGTAATGACTTAACGTAACTAGTAATAAGTATTATGTTGAAAAAAACGACTGCCGAGTTTCTTGCTGGCGCTTCTCGGTAGGAACAGCTTTCCGAACCAGCAGTAGAATTGACGATTCAAAAGCACTTGTTTATAAATTTATTTGAATAAAAAAAATTGATTTTGAATTTGAAATTTGGATGTGGATGGATACAGGAAAGCTGTTTGGTATCCGGCTGAGTAGAATAGACCACTTTCTTTTCTTACCGAGGAGTCGTAAAGAACTAGGCTGAAACATGTAACAACTATCTACAACATATAACAACATGTTTAAAAAATGTTGTGCCGACTCCATTTAGAGTGGGATAAGGGCAGGAGACTGTTGACGATTATGGATACAGGACCAGAGGGAGGTTGAAAAAAAGGCGCGAAGAATGATATGCATATAAACAGAGTATCATCAGAATTGACGAATGATATAGGAGACTGGAAGATAAGGACATATTGTGCCGTCTGAGTGTGTGAGTGAGTGAGTGTGTGAGTGGGATAATAGTAATAAAATTATGACAAAATTAAAGGTAATATTTTATTACTGTAAACGCGAATAATGAAAATCTATGTTAATTGTACCATGTACGTTGTTCATGTTAACACACACACCATACAATAACACGATATAATAGAATACCACAATTCCCGCTGCGAGATACACTTCTCTTGAATGACGAACAAAGACTCAATACAACTATAACGTTTTAGCAATATATAAGAAGACTGCACCGAAAACAACACGACGCAGTGTTGCCACTATTTCAGTCAAAAGGGTACGATTCTCGTTAGATGTAGGTGTTGCTATAAAATACAAAGCGAAAATCATTGGCGACAACATACGTGGCATGTAAAGGCTTAGTGTAGCCTTTTGACAACTCAAGAATGATCTCCTGATGATATTTCGGTTATATGGCGGAACAATTAAGTCTTATACTAACTCTATGAAGATCATTCTCTTTTAAGCCATCCCGTTAAGTTCTAAAGAAATAAACAAATAATATATCGTATAAGCTGTAAATTGATAAAGGAATGCATCAATATTTCTTTCCCATCACAAAATGTCTTTCTTGGCCTACAAAATCAAAGTTTATGGTCGAAGCTCGGTCGAATAGACCATTAAAACGCTTTCAAGCGATGTGTGTAAATGTAATTGACTCAAAACTGCTAGAAAGTACGCTTTTCTCCTGTATTAGATTTACGAGACTGATTGAATAGTGGTTCAACAAAACAGTTTTTATTTTAAACGAACCAGCGAAATGCACATAAAAATTTGCTATACGTGGTGTTAATGGATACTCAAGAGGTCACTGCTATCGCGCGTATTACGAGTGCAGCTGATGGATAACGAACCTGCCGCGACGCCAGATAGCAATTACAGAGTTTCCTGTCACCGAGCGTCCTACGAACACAGCCGATGGTGTGCTCGACGTAACGTGCAACAATAAATGGAGTTTTCGATGGCAACGGGAAATACAAGCCATCTTGTGTGATGTGACGTTTGCTTTGGGATATGGGATTAATTACGAGTGCGGCAATACAAGATTAATTATAGTTTGGGTTTCATTAATATTCACTTCTGGACCTTCTTTAACACTAGTTATCAGTGCAAAAGGAGAAGAGTGGAAAGACAGAATTGGTAATCATCCTTCATTCATATATTGCTATAAAATCGCAAAGCAATCGCAATTTTCTTATCAATTTGGTCGTGGAGTTTATCTCCTGACGATGCTTCGATTAAGGGGAGAAACGGTTGTTGAGATTGTGGTGTTGGGTGTGTGCAGTGATTGTGATGTTGCATTATTATGCATGTATCATGCGGTTTTTCTTTTAAAAAACCATAATATGCTGACATCTCCGCCATGTGGTATCTAGTTGCTTAGTATAAACCACTCTTTCATTCAAAAGATTCACTTCGGTACGAAATGAATCTTTCAGAGACTGAAAATAAATATAGATATATATAGATTCAAAATCTCATTACTCATTTACATAGAAGACCCAAGGCATGAGATCGCGAATTAGGAAACCCCGGTGGCGGTCGAAGGTTGCCGTTTACAATATGTCAATAGTCATTGTCGATAATCTATTTCAGATGTTGTATCGATAAAGGGTTTTCTTTGCTCCGATGAAAGGAAGTGTAATAAAGGAACGTAAAAGTGAAATGGAATAGATTCTATTCAAGGTATATACTGTGAAATCCACACAAGATATATACTGTGTCATCCATAACACAAATATTTAATTACTTGCTTTGGTGATGGATATACTGTTGAGAATTATTTAGAAGATGATGAGAGAATGCGTGGATATAGATATTGTTCGACCCTGTACAAAATAGAAACGATTAAATGTAACTAGTATTAAGAATTGTATATTTAAAAGAGCAACCTCCGAGTTTCTTGCTGGTTTTTCTTGGTAGGAACAGCTTTGCGAACCAGCAGTAGAGTTGACGATTCAAAAGCACTTGTTTACAAGTTTATTTGAATAAAGAATATTTTGAATTTGAATTTGATGACCGCGTGTGTCCAATATATATATGTAAAGAATATAAATTCATTTTAATTTTGATATGTACACATCTTAATTTTAAATTTCGAAAAGGAAACGAATTGACGCCGTCAAAAGAAAAATGTTTAAAGCAAATATTAACAGGATTGATATAATGTAAATATTTAAGGGCAAAATATAAACTTTATTGTCGTTTCTTTGATTTTTCAGAGCAACACACTTTTTTATTTTGCCGCTCCAAGAAAATTACTTTATATATATACTTGATTCTCCTGTTATGAATAAGTTCTGCCGAGGTGTCGTAAAATACGACTACTTACATAAAAGGTATAGAATTAACAAAACCATCATTTTCCTGCCCTTATCCCACTTTAAATGGTGACCCCATTTAAAGTGGGATAAGGCACAACAATTGTGATTGCTGCCTACTTCATACATTTAGCATTGCATGTATTTTTTTAACAAACGCGGATTACAGCAAAATAATTTTATTGTAACTAGAGTAAATAGATAATGGTATATTTTATTTTGTGTTCTAAGATGAATTTAACTTGTTCTGCTCATTGTAACAGTCTCAGCCCTACTTATAGAGGGATAGTGGTGGATATAGCTACATTATGGTAGAACTTCAACTCGATCTCGATGAATCTTTTATTAGTGGAAACCTCTGAAGAGTTACGTTACGTAAAATTAAGCTCTGAGCCAATTACACGCCTCGAAGCTCGTAAAGCACTAAGCAACATTATTTACACAATTTCTTACATTATTCTCTTAGCAAGAATTACTCGTGATATTTTGTTAATTCTATAAGCCATGTGGTAACCGGCTGAATATAATAATACCACCCTCATTTCTTACCGAGATGTCGTAAAAGGTGACTAAGGTAAGTTGACCCACTGTGTCGTATCCGGTTGAGTAGAATATACCACCCTCTTTCTTATCGAGGTGTCGTAAAATACCACTAATATAATTTAACATCAGGCAGGCGGCGTCGTAAAATACGTAACCAAATAATGTGACATGATTATAACATGTTGTGCGGACTCCACTTAGAGTGGGATAAAGGCAGAAGAATGATGTCATCATCATTCTTCTGAATAAATATAAAAGAATATTTCGATGATATTTTAATATTTTACCTTAACCGAAACATCTGATAATTACTAGATACTAATTAATACTTTTATCTGATTTCAATTTAATAACGAGGTAATTTTGACTTGAAAACAATATAACGTTACACGAGAGTTGATTAATCACAAAGTATTATATTTTAATAATCCCAAACTCGACTAATTAATAACGCTATTTTACGAAACTATATACATATTTCATTGAAATTATATTGAAATCAAAGTTTTTAGAATTATTTAAGAAAGCAATAAGCAAACTAAAAATCACTTTAAATTACACGATAGGTATATACATATATAGTTAATGGACTCGAACTAAGATCTAGAGTCTTCTGGTTTTAGGACTGTCTGAGTTGTTATAACCTTGTAGATGGCGGCGAAATTTACCTTCCTAATCCAATGATATTGTAAGATACGCACTACGACTAGTCTGCTTAACAGTCGTTACTTAAAACATAAATATCTGGATGACCGACCCTTGCTCGGTTATTTTTTACAAAATAAAAAAGAAACTTCAAAAAAAAAAGAAAAAGATAATAGGGTAGATGGGGCTCGATCCTAGGTATTTTCATTTCTCGCGACCACCCGTTCCCCGAATAAGCTATGACTTGACAGTTAATGGCAAAAATTCAATTCAATATAATTTTCAGTATTTTTTAATGCCCAAAAACAGGGATAAAATGATTCTTTTTTTGAATAAAAACTAGCTAGATCGATTTTTCTCCCTCAAAACCCCCTACATGCTGAATTTCAGGAAAATCGTTGGAGCCGTTTCTGAGATACCGAAAATATTTATATAGATACAAGATTAACTTATTTAAATATTAAAGATAAAAAGAAACCAACCGTTAAAGTGACGTAGATAACAAAATTAATTGATTTAATCCAGACTTAGAAAGTTAGAAATTGAAATTTATTTAATCTTCAATCTTATTGTCGATAACATTGTAATATCATTTCGCTGAAAATGGCTTACGAGATCAAAGACGTTAATTTTGATTAAAGCGAATTCTCGTTTGCTTTAAGATTAAAATCAAAATATTCTGTACATTTTATGTTATAAAGCATATAAACATATATTAAAAATATTTTCTTCAGTATTAAAAAGAATTTTTTGCCTTTAATGTAATAAATTTGTGAGACAATATGTCCTCTCACTCAAATCAACTCAACTCTTTTACTTAATTTAGATTAAACAGTAACGAACCTTAACCTTCCGGAGGAATTGTACCACCATTTAGTAAGAACCGTACAAAAATCAGCTCAGTAGATTTTAAGAAAATGAATTCCATATAGACAGACTGCTTTTGGGGACTTTTATAATAAGTTTACTGATAGATTTACTCAAACAAATAGGCACCGGATCCAAGAACTTCTAAATCGCATGGTACAGTTTCTTTGAATAGACATCTATAAGCAGATATAAAAAATATCATTTAAAAAAAATTTAAAATCTCTTCCTTATATTTTAAATAGCTTTTACCCGCAACTTTATTTGTGTGGAGTATTGTTGCGTAATAGGTTGATAATATATGGTGCTTTTTAATGTCGTCCTATTCCTGTAGAATTAGCAGGATTTCTATAGCCTCAATATTACCCTAGTGTATAAGGAATAATTTTGCCAAATTTTATCTATATTGGGCAATCGGATTCGCCGTAAATGAGTAACAAACATACATCCATAGTCACAAACTTTCGCATTTATAATATTAGTAGGATAGGATAGGATTTTATATAGATAACCTTAATCCTTATTCATTTATTTGACTGGCTCGTTGGCGCAATTGGTAGTGACCCTGCCTTCAGCTCTGCGGGTCGTGGGTTCGATTCCCACCGAGGGCCAACATTTTTTATCTTAAGTATTAATTTAAAATTATATTAAGTATATATTTACCATCTGTAAATATATACTTAATAGGTCTGTAACACATAACACAGGTATTAAGTTACTTACTTTGGGGACGTACGGCCGTGTGTGTAAGTGTCCCATATATTTATTTATTAACTGTTATTTCAATCGTAGCTCTTTAACATATTGCATTGAATAATATACTCGTAGCTAATGAAACTGTCTAGTGTATATAACCAAAGCTGCAGAATTAATAATTATGATCTAGATTCTGGAGAACAATCTTGTTATATGCATAACGTTGAAGTAATTGTTTTGTAGTGTAATCGTGTTAACTAAGGATATTTGTTAACTTACATGAAATTCAGCATTCGGGTTTTTGGGGAGAAAAATTGATCTAGCTAGGTTTTATGTAAAAAAAATTGTTTTATCCCTGTTTTTGGGCATTAAAAAACTTTACCATTTATATTTGAGTTGAATTTTCGCCATTAACTGTCAAGTCAGCGTAGCTTATTCGGGGAACGGGCGGTCTCGAGAAATGTAAATGCCTAGGAGCGATCCTCAACTAAATAATTATTTTTTCTTATTTTTTAAGTTTTTTTTATAAAAAATTACCGAGCAAGGCACGGTCATCCAGATATATTTTATAAGAAGAAAATGGAAATTTTTCTGATTAATTGTTATTGATTTATCACTTTACTTAATTTTACATAAAAGCATCATCATCCACCTGCTCTTATCCCACTTAAGTGTCATAAACACAACATGTTATAAACATGTCGTCACATGATTTGGCTGTGTTTTTACGACTGCCGCCTGCCTGACATCAAAGCACCTTAATCATATTTTACGAAACCTTGGTAAGAAAGAGGGTGGTCTATTCAACTCAACGGTATACCACACGGTGGGTCAACTTACCTTAGTCGCCTTTAACGACACCTCGATAAGAAATGAGAGTGGTCTATTCTACTCAACTCAACTACCATACGGTAGGTCAACTTAACTGAGTCACCTTTTATGACACCTTAGTAAGAAATGAGGGTGGTCTATTCAACTCAGCCGGACACCACACGTCTTCTCACCACACAACTATGACAATATTTAACTATGACAAGGTTTTGTTATATCATTCATTGTATGGCCATGAGGCTTTAGGGCGTCAAGTACTCAGGATATAAAATGAACTGGGAAGTAGGTCAAGCAATTCACAGAAATATAACTTGTAGAATCCAAATACCGATACAGCATCATGTTCATTTCCTAGAGATGTTCGCTTGAACGAGTTTGGCGTTTCCTATAATTTTCCCAACGACAACTGAGTGAATTGAATTGGATCTTAGCTGATCTATTCCATAGATGTTTGCAACACTAAGTGCGTGATAATTGTGTGTAATTTACTTTAAAGTAGCAAATAGTATTTCGCCAACTCAAAAAATCTTACAAAAGTTATTGAATCTTCTTAAATAGGATCTATGCGCTTGTTAAGTTTAATTTTTAGAATCACCCTTTTTTTGTTTAATTTATCGTAGAATAAATTAAACAAAAAAAATTATCATAGAATTATTTATATAGAATCAGCCGTTATTTTGCGGAAATCCATAATACAAAATTAAAATATTGCTATAATATTTATCGCGCCAGAAAATTTATCGCGGATTATACCAAAATAATACTATAATAAAAATATAATAATACTTTTGTAATTTTATAAGTAATAGTAAAAGCTGTGGTAGCCCAGTGGTAACACCGTGCGACTCTTTCGAGGAGGTTATGGGTTCAAACCCGGGCAGACACCAATGAGTTTTCCTGTTAAAACTTATGTGTCTAATTGTTCATTGCAATTTATCACACGCTTTTCGATGAAGGAAAACATCGTGATGAAACCTGCATATCTCTAGAGAATTCTGGAGATATGTGTAACCTACCAATCCGCATTGGAGCAGCGTGGTAGGTCTTAACTCCAACCCTTCTCTCCGAAAACGGAGAGAAGAGGCCTATTCTCAGCAGTGGGATAGTAACAGGCCGCTACTTACTTACTTTTTTTTACTTAAGTAATAGTAATTTTAATATGTATAATAACTTATATCCTATATCCTTTATATATCCTACTTTAAATATGTTACTAGAAGGAGGCTGAAAAAGAGATTGATGGATTGTGTGACGTATGACATGCATATATAAGCTGACCCCACTTAGAGTGGGATAAGGTTAGAAAAATAATTAATAATAAATAATAATAATTCGTAAAACTGTTATAATTAACAGTTTAAGTATTCAAATAGACTTAAGCATTTAGATTGAGCATTTACACAATTTGTGACAACGCTTCTAAAACTTTGGTAAACGATTTGTTATGATGGTAATTTAACTTCTTTCTCGAATTTCCTGTTTACTGAATTAATCACGTAGTGACACTCAAAGTTAAGACGTAATCATTACCCACTGTGCGGCTCTGAGCTTTGTTATGACGTTCACAGTCTCTAAGGTAGATTTTAAACTTTCGGAGATTCATACTAATTATTATATAAACAAACGGTCACATCGCGATAACCTCGAATTACCTTTGTATAAGGTTTGACATTTCGGCAGAGTTGCATCCACCGTGGTCACGAACTGACTGGAGAGCCGCGACGTCTTCGTTTCTGAGTACTAGTCATTATTTTCTTCATCTACCCTCACTTGAACCGCACAATCCACATAAGGTCTCTTGCACACCACACTGATATTATTTGCACGCTATATAGTTTCCGCGACTTGTATTTTTTAATCACTGGATTCCAAGTCGTTGACAATCTGAAGCTCTCTTCCCTGTTGAAAGTATTATGATTTCGAATTTCAATGGCTTCACGCGCCATCGTCACATAATAGTGGGAATCTATTGACAGAACTTTGGGATTTGAAGCTCAATCCAGCGATTGCTCCCTGAATTCAGTAGATGGTCTGCGATCGCGGATTTCGTTGGATGGTTTTTTTTTTAAGTTTCGAATCCGTTCTATGATATGCCTAGCTAATAAATTTGCAGACTCAGACCCAAACAACCTTATTACACTCCACATTTATACCAACGCTCATTTAACGTGGCTTGATTATGCTGATTGCACTTTATACTCGGAAGCGTGTACATTTTACCAGCAAAGTTCATTTATAATGCACTGCATAAGCTCATAATTTAATAGGGCGGTGACATACTTTTGTAAAATAAAACTGATTGTAAAGTTTTAAATTATTATATAATACTAACATGTATATAACTACTGTGTGATAGTAAGTCACTTTTTTCTTGAAATATGCAATATTCACTTATTAAGTAATTCCCATACTACGTAATTAAAATCATCAATGACTGCCTTAGCCTTTCCTTCAGCACCTTTAAACTAAGACTAAAGAAACATTACACATCTTTACCATCATAAGGTAATCGTTGGCATTTATATATTATATTTTGTATTATATATAGTATATATGGTAGTATATATATATATATATATATATATATATATATATATATGGTAGTATATATATATATATATATATATATATATATATATATATATATATATATATACTACCATATATACTATATATAATACAAAATATAATATATAAATGCCAACGATTACCTTATGATGGTAAAGATGTGTAATGTTTCTTTAGTCTTATATCTATATATATAGATAGAGTCTTATATCTATATATAGAGAGATAGAGTTCTTTAGTCTTATATATATATATATATATATAGCTGGCAGAGATCTCTGTCGTAGGGTTATGTTGACCTTTGTAAACGTTTTTTACCAATAATGTTTTTTCATAATTTTTTATGGTATATAAATAAATAAATGAAATAAATAAAATTTAATACTTCTTGCTTTACACCAATAAACATCATAGCTGTATAGTTAAAAACGCAATACCTTATCACACAGGAAGAAAGCCGAATTGTAAATGGTCAAAGTTGACTGCGGTCCTTCTCAAAATGAACGATTTTAACTGCAAACCTTAAAAATTTTACGAAGTTGACCACAAACCTTAGCTTAATATGCGAAGTTAATTAAAAAACCTTAGGCTGGTTACACCAAATTTGCTGTCGACATTTGCTGAATATACGAAGTTGATTGCAAATCTTAGCTGAATATCTGGAGTTGATTGCAAAGTTTTGCTAAATATACGAAGTTGATTGCAAACCTTAGCTGAATATCTGGAGTTGATTGCAAAGTTTTGCTGAATTTACGAAGTTGATTACAGACACCTTTTGCTGAATATATAAAGTTCATTGCAAATCTTTGCTGAATATACGAAGTTGATTGCAAACCTTAGCTGAATATACGGAGTTGATTGCAAATCTAAGCTGAATATCTGGAGTTGATTGCAAAGCTTTGCTGAGTATATGAAGTTGATTGCAAACCTTAGCTAAATATACGAATTTGATTGCAAACCTTCGCTGAATATAATTTGCTGAGTAAAGCTTGTTTCAATTCCTGTAAATCTAAATAATATAGTGTCCGAAATGACATCGAAATAGGATAGTCATTTTAATTGTGCGAATTAATCTCAAATATCTTCAACTATTTAATGGTACTTTAGTTAGAATGTAATGTTTTATAGTAAATGAGAAAATTTGTTTATTTAATTTTCCTTTACGTCCGAACGGTATAAAGAATCGTTATGATTACAGCTATAGAAAGAAATAGAAAAACTATACACTATTGTATGCATATATTTTATCCACTACTGCTATATATCTTCTTTAATCTTGGTACTGAAGAAGCAGACTGAGCGCAGACGAATTCTACAGCAGAAGCTCGTTTCTTATTAATATGAAATTATTTTTACCGTTGGAAGATAAAAGTTTCCTTGGGAAATACAAACCGGCTTAGGACTAATAGCGACAATGTAGCAGTGACGCTAATCTTTGAATACATTATCTTACTTAAATGCATTATTAATGGCTTGAACAGTAAGAAACAATTTATAGCTTTTAAGTTAAGTTCTATATTCATTGTTACATCTCGGTACAATTATGAGCAATTTTTATTGAAGCCCAATTTAATGGTTTTAAAATATACAGGACAATTACTCACACGGGCGACCGTACTCAAAGTAAGTTGCTCGTATTATGGGTGACAGACAACTGGTAAATATATAGGTACATATATAATTTGAACTACACTAATTACACTCAAATCAAATCAATCAAATCGCAAAGCTTTACTCAAACCAACTCAAAGAAACAAATTTAATAACAAGAAATGTCTAAGAAAGAAATTTACTAAAACCTTATGGTATCTTTGTTAAAACCTTTCTCCCATGAAAATATAGTAGTCTGTGATTCTATTCCTTGTCCCAATTTAGTTGTATCCGTTGTCAGCTTTATTCTTCCAAAAAAAAAACTACCACTATGATGTTATCTTTAGGTTGAGTCCTGGAGAAGGCAACTTGTTAAAACAGAAAGGGCGCCAGGCAGCCTCAATATTAGAGTAAGCCGCAAAATGTATAGATTGGTAGGAACGTTTTCTATTTGCAAGTTAAACACTGATAATTGATGAAATACTTAATGCATTTTAATTATTTGATCAAATATCAAAAATATGGAATTAAATATAAATAAAAAATATGGACTAAGTTGGTATGGTCATGTAATGAGAAGGGATGAAAATCATGTGACCAAAAGAGTTTTAAATAGGAATGTGGATGGATGTATGGCTAGGGGGAGGCAGAAAAAAAGATGGATGGATTGTGTGAAAAATGATATGCATTTAAAGGAGTGGCACCAGAGTTGACAAATGATGGAGGAGAATGGATGAAGAAGACATATTGTGCCGACCCCACTTTGAGTGGAATAAGGGTAAGAGAATGATGATCAAAAATATGGAATAAGTTATTTACTGAATATAAATACTTGATATGTCTGAGTTTTTTTTCTAAACACTTTTTATAGGTATGAGTTATTCTTTCGACTGAAAGAAAACTGAAATTAGTTACAAGGTAATGCTTGAAGAATACACTATTGCTATTGGCGTAAAATCCTGACACGTCCCGACATGCAAAACAATAGATGACTTTCGAAACTACAATACAAGACTTAAGTTGAGTACAATGGAAAATATTATTAAATACTGCAGGAACGGTTTTATGCTCGAGCTGGGATACAAATTGTGGCCGCGAGCGATTTAAAGCTACGAGACTAGAAACTCGTCGATTGCATTTATCTGACGGTAACTCAGTGTTAGGGTACGGGTACACTGATAATAATATAAATGTTACGTATTTTAGTATTACGTTATTTGTATTTATTTTTTAAATATTACGTAATATTAATTTGTTTTGATAGGAAATAACCCCTTATGGGTACCGCCGCCCGACGGGGACAGGCAACGGTTATGTCGGACTCACACCGATTAAAATAACCTGTGTACCATTCCCATATGTTATAACTGTAAGAATCCTTAACCACAAGTACTACAAGCCATCAAAACTAATATTATATTGGACTAGCGCTGCACATATTCACTAAAAAACTCACAATAATCGCATCTGAAATATATAACCTGATGATGCTACGGAGTTAAGCAACTGTTGAATGTGTTGAATGTGCATTGTTGCTAAAGTGAGGTGGTATGCTTTATATTGCTTATAAATCTGTAATTATTGTGAATATTAGCGCTTTATGTCATAACCCAATTATTGTAATAAATATCATAACTTTCGTATCGCACGATCGCAATAAAATATCTTGTTTGTTCTTAGAGGACTTGTAATTGCCTATAAAATTGCCTTATTGTTTATATTAAACATATATATGTACGTGAATTTGGTTATAGCATTCACATAATATACATTATGATCAATTTTAATAAGATTCAAAATTAAATAAGATGTATATTATAAAAGTAATAATGGGATTATTTTATTATAATCCGCGATTAAGTAAATAGAAAATATATATACGCTAAATTTTATACAAATCCATAAGGAAATTGGAGACATACAAACACACTCACTCACTGAGAAACTTTCGTTTTTATACCTTTAGTAGGAAAATCAATTTCAAATATATTTTTTAGTTTGTACAAAAATTGCGAACTTTCATACGTATTTCCCAATCATGCAGTGTAGACTAAGCTTTAGTCGTAACCCTTCATATATCCCAGGGCGAGCAATTTTTATTATCGTGCTTTGTTATTTTGATGCATCGCTGATCCTTACACTGCAAATATATCATCCTATACAATGTATTACCAGAGTTTTGGTTTCAACTCACATACCTTATATTATTATTTTTTTTTTTTTTTTTAATTTATTAGGTTTACCAACAGCTTTAACACTTAATTCTAACACATATTCTATTATACTATTACACTAGGTCTAAATGTAAAACTACTTAAAGGTAAACACCACATGCAAATATAACTCAAAAAAATACTATAATAATTATGAAACTGAAATTTAGAATTAAAACTAAGCTAAGTAAATACACTAAGATTTTTTTGGATTTTTTTTCTAAAATGATGGAGGGATACATGGAATATATCAGGGGAATTAATATGGTTATAAACTTTTGTTATTCTGGGGATTGGTGAGTTAGCGCCCAAAGCTGTAGAACGATGGGGAAAATATAAAAGGTTATTTAAGGGTGTTCTTGGGTATCGCATTGGCACTCGTAATTTAAAGTATTCGAAGAGTGCAGAGCAGTCAACTTTATTATTAAAATTTTTAAATAAAAATATCAAATCAAGTTCTATTCTTCGACTTTCTAAGGATTGCATGTTAAAGAAGTTTAATTTATCATTGTTACTACGTAAACTTTTAGATTTTCCTATCGTAAATGTAAGATTCCAAAGAAATCGTTTTTATTCGAATTATGCTAGCAATCGCCAGCGGCTTCGCCCGCGTGTAAAGATTAGAACCGTAAAGTATTTTGATAACCATAAAAATGGTTAAAGTGGGTAAACCTTAGAAGCTAGACATATGCTATCGCGGAACTTTTAGAGGAGAACAATTTTGTAATACATGATTTTTGAATAACAATCACCGTTTACTCAGCGCACGCAAGTGTCATTTAAGTAATATTTTTTAATGCTGCTCCTCTCCTATTCATCTTAGCGTAATGTTATATAGCCTTCCTCGATAAATGGACTATCTTAGATTGAAAGAATTTTTCAAATCGGTCCAGTAGTTCCTGAGATTAGCGCGTTCAAACAAACAAACTCTTCTGCTTTATATATTAGTATAGATAATTCATTGTAAAGGGGTAACGATTTTTTTCTATAACGCTCTATAGAGCGTTGTTTCTGATTTGGTCAACAACAAACTAGAATTAATCTAGTCTATTTTAAACAGTGATTATTCATTATAGTACGCAGCCATAAATTTTCTCACTCAAACTTTAGATTTTTTTTTCTAAAATCCTTCCTTCCAAATTCTTCAATGCGCACTTCAATGCCATGATAAAATAAGCGTATTTCACTTTCAGGTTTTGATCTACAGGGCATTTATGAATAACAATAATCTATTCGGTTTGTTGGAACGTGATAGCTTTCGCAATTATAATACTTGTATGGAACTGGACTGGACTTTTATTCCATTTAGTATCCAAGCTTGTCACTGAACTTTCAACGCCACCATTCATCAAGTTTTCTCATAAGTGATAAAACCGCAAACTGTTCGTGAAATGGGCACCATTAAGAAGGAACAATAAAGAAAATAAAAACCACGTACATAAATAAGTCCATTAAGAGATACATTAGGGTCATTGAGCTTATTAAAGGGTTTTTATATCCAAAAAAGCACAGTTTAGCTAATTAACTGCATCTGACCACATCATAAAGTAAGTACATGTTTACCTCATTTCTATACCATCGAATACTTCTGCCACGTATTTATGAATAATATAAAAGTATATTTGCCAGGCTATTTTATTATTTTCATAAAAAACATATAATCCGGTTCGAAGGACCAAAAATCTGTACAAAGCAACTTGAACCAATTTGAATACAATTTTGAGCTTATAGATGGATATAATATAATTGATAGATTAAATATAGCAGATAGAGTAAATTTATAAATTAATCGTAAGCACACCCGGCTGCTCAAATTGTATTTAAATCAAATTACCCAATATAGCATAAATATACCGGTGGTTAGCTTCTAAACTGATCGGTGCAGTTTTATTTTGTGAACGAAATCAATTTTTAAAAAGTGAAATATCATAGACAACGATTAATATATTTACCGTTATTGACAAAAGTTATATTTAACCACAGATAGAGATGATTTAAGGATGTTACTTAATTTTTCGTTAGTGAAACTAAAACTTTAAGTGGCATTTAACAGACACCAACATAATCGTAATACGAGACCGGTTTTTTTTAAACCAGCCTCGATTTCATTAATTAACGAAAATGAAACTTAATTCGGTAGACCACCATTCATTCAGATATTGAACTGGTTTATTGGTTAACTCGTTACCAATATTATTTAACCAATATACATAGTTTTAATCAATATGTTTTGCGCGTTTATGTTTATGGATATCCGTATAAGTTTTAATTTATTGAAAGTACAAAAGTAATCAGCATTTTTTGTACAACAATTCATTGATTCATCGAGCCTGGGATGTATATTTTTATTTAAGTACATACGTAATTTTAAATACAAATTACGTATGTATATATTTACCAGTGACAGACAGTCATCCATAATATAAGTATTAAATTACTTACTTTCGGGAAGAACGTGCGTGTAAGTGTCCCCTATATTTATTTATATTTAACTTAATTTAAGCTCCGCAAAGTGACGCATACTTTTTTAAATATCGAAAATCGATAGATGATCGAGAATTACGGCGGTTCAACTTATCTAAATCGCATTTAATGACACCTTGGTAAGAAATGAAGGTGGTGTATTCTATTCAACCGGTTACCACACGGCATTTCAACTGACCTTAGTTGCTTTATACGACACCTCGGTAAGAAATGAGAATGATCTATTCTACTCAGCCGAATCACACGGCAGGTCAACTTACCTTAATAACCTTTTACGATAAATCGGTAAAAAATGAGGGTAGTCTTTTCTATTTAGCCGTATACACACGGCGAAGTCGAGCTATAGGTATATATATAACGATTTTGTAATATTCAAAATTCCACGCTACCAAAGACAACCTCTCCGCATTAAAAAAGCGAACAAACAAGATCAAATAACATTAATCATAAACGGTAGTTTAAACAGCTGTAGTAGCTCGCAGGTAAAACTGCAAAATTATTTAACTTTGACCTAAATACAGCAGTTTTCACCTGAAACTAAAATTAAAGTATAAAATAAATATCTCGAACTTTTTTAAGAGCGGCAAAGACTTCGTCATAATTTTTAATCTCTTTAAGTTAATTTTTAGATGAATTCATAATTTAGTTAGATTTCATGCGCAATATACGGCTTTTACAGAAATGACAATTAATTTGAATATAAGATAAAATGTGTAATGAATTTTTGTAGTTTTAAGAATTAAAATAATCCTATCCTAGTAATAAATGCGAAAGTTTGTCAGTATGGATGTATGTTTGATACTCTTTCACGGTGAAACCGCTGAAATTTGGCACGATTATTCCTTATGCACCGGAATAATATATAGGCTATAGAAATCCTGTTAATTCTACAGGAATAAGATTTCTAAAAACATTGACAAACAAGACACTAAATAGCTTCATCTATTATCAACTTATCACGCGACAATAAATCACGCGAACAAAGTTGCGGGTAAATACTAGTTACCCCGAATCGGGTATAGAAACACCATTTACAAACCTCGCAACACAAACATCTATTGATTTATACCTAAATATACCAAATGTAATAGCACCTCTATTTTTTACAATCCTTTGAAATATATCGTAAACTCAAAAATATAACACACAACTTTAGATTTATGCTTTAAATACATTCAAATAATAATGACAAAGGCAGTCAACGCAAGATCACATAATACTAGAATCCAAATTCTGTAGTCTAACGCAAGATAAAGTTTTTACGTAACAAACTATAAAATTATATGATGAATGTGAGATATTTCAGGCAACGGCGGTGCATTGGCCGTTCTTAAGTGTTATTGTTTAAAAAAGTTTATCCCACCTTAACAATTGCCTTTATAACTGTTCTGGTTGCGTTTAACGGTAGCGGCCTATTATAAGACCAGTTACAAACATGCAAATTACTCCATGGAACTGGTAACCATCGACCAACTACTTTAATTGTCCACGCATTAATGGTTGGGTCACACATATGTAAAAATTAATATAGCACAATTTCATTTATATTTTACTGGCTGTGCTTGTGGCTTTGCCAGCGTAGAAATCAGTGTATTTTAATTGTATATCCCTTGTAGGGATAAGTCCGCCTTTATACATGTTCTTTTTTTACTTTTTCTTTCTCTTTTCTAACTTAATGTATAAAAAAAATTAAATTAATAAATATTTAAAGTTTTAAATATAAAAGTAACTATTGTGAGTTAATCATAAGATATAGAGACATACTTGCGCAGACTTTATTATAGCATTTTTGTAGATCTACAATTCCCTAGTACATTACTTTAATATATCTCTGCTGGTTTACGCGGCGCACGCGAAAAAAGCTCTCACCCGGCGAGTTTTGTTGCAATTGCACGACCTCTTCATCACAATTTACATAAAACCGAAATGTACTATTAACCTAAGCCTTCCAGAAAAATTGCACTACCTTTTAGTAACAACGATACATAAATCCGTTCTGTAGATTTTGTCGTTCACAAACAACAAAAATCGTTCACATACAGACAGACAGCTTTTGGGTGCTTTCTATTATAATAAGTATAGATTTAAACATAACTTGTGCATATATTTTTTTTATATAATATAAATGCAGTAAATTTTTGTGACTTAAATTAAGCTGAATAATTAATGAAAACAGTAAGAACGAAAAACAATAAAGTTTAGTTGACACAAATACTTTCGATAACATACAAAATAAGCGGCTATTATTTAATTAACATAAAATAAGTTATTTTTAAAGCTTACTTATTTCACTTTATGAAACATTTATTTTGCTTGTTTATTGTAAATTATCACTATCACCCCATTAAAGTTATAACTTTTGAATGAACTCGAGTCATATAGTTGAAAATAGTTTGCTTAAGGAAAGGATGAAAATTAATCGTTTGTTTTCAATTTGCTACATTTACTCAGGTGTAAACCGAACTTAATAACTCCATAAATGCTGACGATATTCTTGTACTAATACAAGAATATCACTAACATGTTTTTAAAGACCGGCTTTAGGTTACGCTAAATGACACTTTCCAACTCTATTAGCTTATCAACTCTTATTACTGTTAAGTTATTTAAAATAAAGCTGTGATAACCCAGCAGTAACACCGTGCCCCTCTTTCGACGAGGTCACGGATTCAAACCCCGGGCAGGCACCAATGAGATTTCTATTACTTATGTGTCTAATTGATAATTGCAATTTATCAAACGCTTTTCGGTGAAGGAAAACATCGTGAGGAAACCTGCAGATTTCTAGAGAATTTTGGGGTTATGTTTAACCTACCAACCCCCATTGGAGCAGCATGGTATGTCTTAGCTCCAATCCTTCTCTCCAAAAAAGGAGAGAGGAGGCCTTAACCCAGCAGTGAGATAGTGACAGGTCTTTACTTTACTTAACTACTACTTACAAAAGTAATAATAAAATTATTTTGCTATAATATGTATGATATTATTGATTATAGCAAAATAATTTTATCATTACTTTTGCATTATGGATCTCCGCAAAGTAACGCCTAATTCTATAAATTATTTAAAGATTTCATTTTTATGAAAATAAGGAACACCACAATTTAAACTCATGTTGTTGTCAATTAGGCTAAAATCATGGTTACCAAGGAATATTGTCTTGAAATTTCATATAACACGAATATTAGCGTACTCTATTTTATATGTATTCACTAATTTGAACCAAAACTCCTCAAAAACTTACATAATTATATGAACCCAGTACTTGCTATGTGCATTTACTTTATGCGGTGAAGTTCTTAGTACCTTGTTACTTTCTTATTGTGTTTCACGAGCTCCTAGTAAATGATGGCTTCAATAAAACTGTAGTACTGCTTCAAAGTCATTTAACCGGTGACTTTAATGAAGAATATTTCTCTCTTTCAGCTGTTTAAACTTAGTCACTGTGCTAAAATTCTAGAATAGGGATATTCATATAGTATAAGGCAGTAAGGAAGTATTGGACGTGAGGAAGTAAGCTACAGGCAGTAAAAAACGTGTGGCAATAATATAAGGCAACGTGTGTAAGACAGTAAGCCTTTTTTTACGTCAGGACAACTCATTATGGGTCGTCACCGCCCGACGGGGACGAGCGGCGGATATGTCGGACTCGCACTGACTAAATACCTGACAGAACTCCACCACGCTGCTGGTGGCTGGGACAGGGTACCGTTGTACATATTGCCCCCATCCTCGCCGCAGCTCTGTACCCCGGAGAGCGCCACTTCCTGGTCGGGGGCTCTCTAAAAAGTGGCTCCTCCCTCCGCTAATCGATACATCGGGAGCACCAGATGCATCGACCGCCTCGGGGACCTAACTCCACCGAGCGTCCGATAAACCATTTTCAAAACGCTAGGAGGTCCCCGCTAGGGCGGCATGCGACGGACTTTGGCGAGTCGCCTGCGGTGGATTGGATCCAAGGACTCGACTTCCCAGATCCGCTCCACCGCCTCATTCCGCGACATAATGTTCTCGCAGAAGGAGAAGCAGTAAGCCTGGGTCTATTTGTAAGTGTAACGCAGTAAGAATAAGACAGTAAACGTGATGCAGTAATCGCAAAGTACTTACGGTGTTACATGTGTAATATAGTAATTGTGAGGCAGTAAAAATATTATAAATGTATGTATGTCATTCTGTTACTCTTTCAAAACTAATCCACTGTATATATGTATATGCAAAATTTGTTACAATTGAAGTTTTTTTGGGCCAACATAAAGTAAACAATTCAATACATAACTGAGGGCACTTTAAGATTAAAGTTGATAATATACTAATGAATGCGAAAGTATATAATCTATTACGTTTTTATGAATAATCAGTTGGACCCATATTCTTGAAATTTGGCACAAGGCTTATATAAGGCTTATATAGAGTAAAAAAAACCGGTTTTTCGTTGGGAAACAGAAGAAAGAAACATTCAGTACGTAATTGTTAATATATTTAACACTATAGTTGACGCAAATAAACAAGAGGGCACCACTAGTAATCTAGATATCGAATAAATTCTTTTTATTTTACAAAAGAAATATTTTTATATAATTAAGCTACATAACAATGAAACAAATTGCAAAACGCCTCTGTCAGTCGTTCCACGCTGTTGCGACATCAAATTCATGACCAACAATAAATCTCTACCCCCCGCTTGCCCTACTTGAGCTTTTATCTCCGGAGAATAGACTATAAAAAGAAAACTGGATATTAGACGCGGACTAGCTTCATTCTTATAGCAAATCAAGGAAATCTTATATATCTCAACCTGTGGCGAGATTCACAAGAAAATTTATTGATCACTAGCAATTGCCAGCGACGCCCGCGTATATAGATTAAAACCTATTTAGATAGTGGTTTAACCTCAAAAGCTAGACATATGCTGTCGTGGACTTACGACTTTTAGAAGAGAACAATTTTGTAATACACGATTTTTTATTAACTTTCACCGTTTACTTAGCGCACACTTTAAATTTTTCCGTTTTCGTAATATTTTTTATTGCTGCTCCTCTCCTATTCATTTTAGCGTGATGTTATATAGTTTATAGCCTTCCTTGGTAAATGGACTATCTAACACTTAAAGAATTATTCAAATCGGTCAAGTAGTTTCTAAGATTAGCGCGTTCAAACAATCAAACAAAACGTGATTATTTTATCCTCAAAGTTACTCCGGTTTAAGAGCTTTAATCGTGCCAAATTACATTGATATTGGTCCATTGAATTAGCCGTATTGTAACAGACAAAAAGATATAATATGATAAATAAATCATTTAAAAAAAATTTGAAATTTGAATGCAAATCTGCAGACTCGTGCGTATGTTCTAAGAACGAAATATACTTAAGTAAGCTAACAAGTACTTTTAAATCCTCAATTCTACTGCTGGTTCGGAAAGCTGTTCTTGCCGAGAAGAGCCAGCAAGAAATTCGGAATATTCAAAAGTAATATTCAAATTGACTTGGAATAAGTAAGTTGAATTATTTCCATAACACTACAAAATCTTTACTATAATGCATTATTTATGGGTTAACAGATGGTTTATTGGTGTTTCACTTCTAAGTTTTATGCGATGTTTATTCCATCATATAACTCCAACCGAAGTCGATACATAAAAATGCAAATTCATATCCACAAAGCGACTGTAAAATAAAGAAATAAACATTTTCATATTTTAGCGGGTGACCTACTTTCTTATAAGAATCAGAGATATACAAGCATCTGTAGTTTACATGATTTCGAGTGTAAAGAAAATGTTGGGCCTCATGAATATTTTCTAAGGCCGACAAAGTTTTTTCATGCATAACGAAAAATACCTAACTCATCAACGTTTCTTTCGAATTGAGAAATATCGATAAACCGCCGTGTGGTATCCGGCGGAATAGAATAGTACCACCCTCGTTTCTTACCGAGGTGTCGTAAAAGGCGACTAAGGTAAGTCGACCCGCCTTGTCGTATCCGGTTAAGTAGAATAGACCACCCTCTTGCTTACCGAGGTGTCGTAAAAGGCGACTAAGATAAGTTGACCCGCCGTGTCGTATCCGGTTAAGTGGAATAGACCACCCTCTTTCTTACCGAGATGTCGTAAAATACGACTAAGGTAAGTTGATGTCCTAGGTCGTAAAATACGTAGCCAAATCATGTGACAACATGTTTATAACATGTTGTCCCACTTAGAGTGGAATAAGGGCAGGAAGATTATGATGATGAAATATCGATTAACACCTAATATACCTATATTATGTACGCGTCACTATCTAAATTTTCTATACATTTGTTTAAATATTTACGCGGATACAAATTTCGCGTTCCCTCTCTTAAATCTGTTAAACCGTAAATTGATTTACAAGAATCAATCCAGAAATCTCCTCTACCGCCATTTAAGTCATAGATTACAAATATTTGCCTCAAATAATTATATATTGTAGATTCTTTATTCGTCTATTTGATTATTAAAAATTAATTCTGAGTTAAGTAATGGATGATAAAAATGCGTGGATGTAGGCTACTCTTCGATTCTGTACAAGTCAGTAAAAACTAGTAATATGAATTACATATTTAAAAGAGCAACCGCCGAGTTTCTTGCTGGCTCTTCTCGGTAGGAACAGCTTTCCGAACCAGCAGTAGAGTTGACGATTCACAAGCTTGTTTACAGGTTTATTAGAATAAAGAATATTTTGAATTTGAATTAAATTTAGTAACACAAAGTGCAACTCATTCGATGGTCTCGGTATTCGCTTCTACAATAAAATTCCGCAATCCATACTAGACCAGTCTACAGAAAGGTTTAAGTTAAATATAAGAGATGTACTTGTGCGTAAAGCATATTACAAAATTGAAGATTATTTGGATGAAAAAAAAGCCTGGATTAGAAAATCTTTACAGCTTCATACTGGACTGCAGTTTCGTTATGTGAAATTGAAAATGTTTAAAACATTGACCGCCGAGTTTCTTTCTGGTTCTTCTCGGTAAGAGCACAATTCCGAACCAATTGTAATTGTAATCATATTGATCCTTGACGATTGAAAAGTGCTTGTAAGAGCTTATTTGAATAAACATTATTTTGATTTGATTTTGATCTTATTTATTCATCTAGGTAGGTACATAGTTCCGTTATTTTTATTTTTCTTTCTATATTACTCGTATTTCACTTCTGTCTCTTTTTCCTTGTAACTCAAAGGTTGACTGGAAAAGATCCCTTTTAGGGATAAGTTCGCCTTGTACATGTGTTTTTTCTCTTTTCTAACAATATGCATGTACAATAAAGAAATAAATGAATAAAATACAAAAATCTTCCAATCTTACTAGGGAATTTTGTTAAAGAAAAATGCAGTCTAAGTACCAATTAAAACACACATTTTTTAACTCTAAATATTTCCAGCCAGTGACACTGTAAAAGCCGTTAGGGCTAACAGCATATAGTCAATTCGAAAAAAAACTATAATAAGAAACATACTTTTAATTTTCAAAGTTAATGTATAGAAATCGGCTATACACACGTCTTATTATATCGGGTGAGCCGACTAGTTTCAAGCCCTTTATCGCGGACACATTTATCGATATGTAACATGTTATATGGTTCATTTTCTCAAAGAAATTAAACTGTCAATTACTAAAGTCACTGCTGCAATATAATTCATTAATTGAAGGTAAATAAGCGTGGGTTCAAGCAGTTTTTTCCCCATTCACTCGCAGAACGGTATAATTCGCCTAATTGAGTATTGAATTTAATAATTAAGGTGGGAACGTGAGTAATTTAACAGTTTAATAGAAAAACACATAATTGCAGAAAAACCCGTTTCACATTATAATAGAGATAAAGGAATTTCTTTCATTATGCATTAATGATTCGTTTTTCGTGCTTCTGTTGATATTATTAAGGTTATTATTTATGGTGTGTAATTTGCTAAGCAGAGGTCGTGGTTTGTAACTTTTAAGCCGGGACGACACATTTTATTTTTTTACTGCCCGAAAACAGGGATAAAAACATTTTTTTAAATGAAACATAGATAGATCTATCCCAAAAAAAAATTCAAATTCTGTTGTACTAAATGTTATGCTCTAAAAATGAAGTTTATGAATAGCAATAGAATATAATATAATAAATAATATAATAAATAAATAAATATATGGGACACTTACACACACGGTCGTCCGTCCCCAAAGTAAGTAACTTAATACTTGTATTATGGGTGACAGACAACTGGTGAATATATACATATATATTTTTTAAATACATACTTAAATACAAATATACACCCAGACTCAAAGACCAACAAATTCATTTTATAGAAAATGTTGGCCCTCCGCGGGAATCAACCCGCGACCCGTGGAGCTGAAGGCAGGGTCCAGCTCTCCAGTCTGCTCCAACGGGCCAGTCAGTATAATATACCTTCATTGAATAAAAGCACAGTAAATATATAATTGGATTCAATTCAATATATTTCTAGTCACGTACAGACTTGCGGCTATCTTGCAAAGACCGTCGGACGATTGGCACAAAGCAATGAAATAGCCGCCAAGTTCTATTCAAAGTTAACTGACTTGTGCTTTCTGGTGCAAAATTACAATTACAGATAAGAAATAATTCAAAGCTGAAGTAGCTTATATATCACGGACGAACATCTCCGAATAAACCTTAACTATCCAAGACCAATAATACATTATTTTTTTGTAATAAGTAACTATTTATGCTTATATTTATGTAAACACGCTTTCTGTGATAATTTTATTGAACTCCAAATATTTTATGATAACAATGACCACAATTCTTCTGCTCTTATCCCACTCTGAGGTGAGGTCGGCACAACATGTTTTAAACATGTTATTACAGGTATTTTTACACTAAGTTATTGTACAAACGGCCGCCTGCCTGACGTCAACAAAAGAAAAAAACCTGCCTTTTACGACACTTCTGTAAGAAATGCCACTAATATATGTTAAGTATCATTTGGACAATAAACTATACGACTAAGACATTAACCCATTTTTCGTCACGCTACTATGATTGCTGAAATGATAAAATAATTTGGAATTAATTTTATAACTTGATAAAAATAAATAAGCTAAAATCTACGTTATGAATTTCAATTAACATATCGTTTCGAAACTTCAAAGAGCTTGTCACAAACAAGGTTGTCGCAATACCTTTTTTAAACTGTTCGTTACGAGGAGAATTTAATATCCGGAATATTTATTTCTCTGGGTACTTTGTACTGTAATATTTGTAAATAAAATTGCGGCCTGTTACTCTTCCCACTGCTGGGAATAGGCCTCCGTTATTGGAGAGAAGGATTGGAGCTAGGACCTACCATGTTGCTCCAATGCGGATTGGTAGGTTACACATATCCCCAGAATTCTCTAGAGATATGCAGGTTTCTAATATGTTTACCTTCACCGAAGTTACCGAAGTTGGTAAGAAAGAGGGTGGTCTATTTTACTAAACCGGATACCACACCGTGGGTCAACTTACCTTAGTCTCCTTTTACGACACCTCGGTAATAAATGAGGTTGGTCAATTCTACTCAGCCGGATAACACACGGTGGGTCGACTTACCTTAGTCGCCTTTTGACACCTCAGTAAGAAATGAGGGTACTATTCTATTTAGCCGGATACCACACGGCGTTAACATAGAGATATCATAATGAGACTGTTTCATAAATAACATTTCACCCTATTATGTAAAACAAAGTGTAACACAAAGTGACATATAACGAAGTCTGTAAATAATTCAGAGCGAATTTCGCAGGGAAAATGTTAAGAGGCCAAATTCAATAACACGAAATCTAATTAGGGCCTGAAAAGTTAGCTGGTTTGTTTTGGAAAAACAAAACAAACGTAAATGAAGATGGAACTTCTTGTGATATTTTCTCGTTATATAAACGTGAATTCAATGTAATATGTTTGCTTAGATGCCGCCGTGTGGTATACGGCTGTGAAGAATAGACCAATTTTATTTCTTACCAAGGTGTAGTGAACGGCGACTAAGGTAAGTTGACGTCAAGCAGCCTGTCGTAAAATACCTAGACAAATCACACCACAACATTGTTAAAACATGTTGTGCCGACCCTATTTAGAGTAGGAGAAGGGCTAGAGTATGATGTATAGCTTGGATAATGCGTACTAGTTATTGCTTATTTTTTTACGCATATTTTATAAAGATAGATATGACTTGTACATTTAAAAAAATACATGTTTAACATATTCATATTGACATATTCATCTATTCTAATAATCTATAAATGTCTGTCTGTCTTTCTGTCTGATACGCTTTTAGTGTTGGAGAAATATTGATAAAACTTGGTACAATTGAAACTTGTGTACCGGATTTCCTACTATAAAGTAAGTTACTAGAATAAAGGATATTTAGAATTAAATTATTAATTCATATGAGTTTAAATACTTAACACAAATGCGCTAAGTTGAAGGCATTGCTCACTTCAATATACAGCAATAAAGCTGTAAATTTTTAACATTTAATATTGCCACAAATGTAATAATTGCCGTAATAAATGAACGTGGCTGAACTTTACACCCGTTGTTGCTGTAAATTTTATTTTTATTGTTTACAAGGGGATATTCAATTATTTCGTTGATGGAAGTTACATCCCTTCGTGAATAACATCTACAGTAAGACACCGATCTTCAACCGATGGACGTCCACTGCTGGACATAGGTCTCTTCATGGGATCTCCAGAACACACGATTTTGTGCCGCTTGTATCCAGCGGCTCCCCGCGACCCTTTTAAGGTCGTCTGTCCATCTAGCAGGGGGTCTTCCGACACTGCGCTTTCCGGTGCGGGGTCGCCATTCCAACACTTTGAGACCCCAACGTCCATCGGTTCTCCGCACTATGTGCCCCGCCCATTGCCACTTCAGCTTCGCGACCCGCTGAGCTATGTCGGTGACTCTGGTTCTTCTACGGATCTCCTCATTTCTGATTTGATCACGTAGAGAAACTCCGAGCATAGCTCGCTCCATCGCCCGCTGAGCGACTCTGAGCTTTCTTATGAGGCCCATAGGGCCTATGGGCCTCACACTATCGCTAATGAGAAGTAAAATACCATTACAAAAGGTAAGGGCACTAGTAATTGACCATGTACTAGTAGTTGACATTTGAAATTTTCAATAATAAGCGTTGTGTTTGGTGTAGCTAATAAAAAGTATTAATTAATAATATTAAAATTCAAAAATTATTAAATGGGCTACAGCTCTGAGCTTTTGAGCAGTTGTTAATAGATGGCAACAGATAGTAACAAATTTATTTTCAACAAAATAGTAATTACAAAATGTTATAATAATTATATTTTGAAAATAGCTGCCGCCGAGTTTCTTGCTCTTCTCGGTAAAAACAGATTTCCGAACCAGCTGCAGAGTAAACGTTTTGAAAGCGCTTGTTTACAAATTTACTTAAAAAAAGAATATTTTTAATGATGATACTCGTGGTAGTAATGTTATAAAAAGTTACATATATACCTGTACTACTTATTTATAGACAAAACCTGTATATGCGTTGGTTTTTCCGGTTAAAAAATAATTTTTGATCATACATAATGAACAGTGTTTACATGATATATTGGCTCCTAAACTAAATTTAAACGTATTTCAGAAACAAGTCAAGTCAAGCAATAAATATATCATTATAGTATTGTAGTAATTAGGAGCATTAGTTTAATATAAATGTTATGGTGTACGTATATATATGTAATGGTGGGTGTGTATGTATGTGTGTTCAAACTGTTTATTATGAAAAATCACAGGTTTAAATCACGGGCAGGCACCTATAATGTTTATTATAAAACTTATGCTTTTAATTTATATTTGCACACACTTTTATACAAAATTAAAGTTTTGTTTAGGTTGTTTACTGTTCAAATATCTCCATTACTCCCGTTTTGCGCAGCCGATGGTCGGAAAACTTTTAAATTCGGACGAACTCAACCATTCGTATTAATTGGCTTTTCGCTCAACTCGTTTGTGTCGGGAAATAGTATAGTTTTGCAGTACCATTAGCGTTTAGCTTTGCCAGTTAAAAAATAAAAGAGTTTCGCTGGCTAACCGCTAAAATCAAATTCGAATTCTTTTATAGCTAACAAGGCCACGGTTCGCGTAGTCTCAGTTAATAGCGATGGAAAGAAATAAAAAGAATATAGCGTTTTTAAATTTAAATTTTTTTAAGCATTCCATATCCATCTTACAAAATTTTAAAATTTTGTTCAGAGAAAATTAACGCCCATGCTATTTTTATAAATGTGTAAGTCTGGCAATATTAATATGAAATTTATCAAGATTAAATCTTATACGCCTGGGCAACATATAGGATAGAAACATTCCCATATTATTTCGAGAACAAGGAAAAAACATATTGCGTTTTTAGGGTGCTTAAACTAAGCGTTTTAAGTTGGCACGACGAAAGTCGTGTGTACCAGTTATATACAATGTAACAACATTTTACATTATTTATTTGATTTCACGAGCAAGTTATAAAATAATATAATTAACTTGTATATTATTTATTATGAATGATAATTTAGTGTAATTTTATTGATTTGTGACACGAGCGTTCAATCATTTGATTAACATATTTCATTAACATACTAAATAAAAATAAAAGCAATTTCAGAACACATTAAATTCCCAAATATGGACAATGTTTTTAAACATATTCGAGTCCTGTATACAAAAAATACAGAAATTACGAGTATGAAAGAATTATCTAGATATATTATGATAAAACTTCTGTGCTATGAACTTGCGCAAAGTAATTGCTTCTATAAATTATTTATTGTTATTTTGGCTTCCTTACAACTAATGATATGAATATTTAAAAAAATTAAATATCGAATGTCAGAAGTTTCATTTAAAGGTAAAAAATATATACCGCCTCAAAATATTCTTTCGCTCGTTTTATTAAGTGAAATTAAGGGCTAAATATTTTTATAGACTATCTACAGTAACTTGGCACTTATGATTTAATAGTCACTTATTTCCTTTTTGTGCGCTAACTTTGGATATTATACAAGTTGGAAGAACCTGATTAACATCTTAATGATGTACTCGCTCCATTTCTTGGTAATCTTTTATACGTGAGAGAAAGTCGCTTCAGCGGAAGTTTGTATAAGTGGTGTACAGGCTATAATCTAAATATAGGTTATACCTAGATATTACTTATCATAGATATTTCATGATGTCTTACGGAATAATGCTCTGGGGTAAAGAACCTGGGATTTTTGTTGCTAAAAAGAGAGTCATACAAGGCAATGTTACCGGCTGACATGAGAAGGATTTTTGTAGTCATACTAGGCAATGTGCAGCTCTTCGTGAAACGTTTAAGGACATAGGCATACTTGCTTTAGCGCCCAGTGACGTGTCAGATTCTTTCACATCATCTTCCTGCCCTTATTCCACTCTAAGTGGGGTCGGCACAACATCTTATATGTTTATAAGATGATTTGGCTGCTTTTTTACGACCGGCCGCCTGCCTGACGTCAACTTACCTCTATCGTATTTTACGACACCTCGGTAAGAAAGAAAGTGGTCTATTCTACTAAACCGACTACCACACGGTGGGTCAACTTACTTTAGTCGCTATTGCGACACCTCGGTAAGAAATGAGGTTGGTCTATTCTACTCAGCCGGATACCACACGACGGTCGTGTGTCTAATAATATATCCTTTTTACGTGTGCAAACATTGTCGCTTACGCAAACTACATTAAAAGTTTTAACCAAAGAACTCTTTGTGAATAATTACTGCTTTGTTCTCAACCATTAGATTTTATTTGACCCCTCCAGTAAGGCTAATGGCTTCTGACCCTTAAAGAGATTTAGGTTATTACAATCTCAACGTGACATCAATTAACCAATTAGCCATTATTTGACTTTTACGCGCATACTATTTTCTTCAATTTATTATATACTAGTAATATCCCGCGGTTTCACGCGCGTAATTTTTATTTCTTTACACCTTATTACCTACATTTTTATAATGGATCCCTATTTCTTTTTCAATTTAATAATATAGCCTATGTTGCTCAGTAAATATGCAGCTTTCCAAAGGTGAAAGAATTTTTAAAATCAGTACCGTAGTTTTTGTGTGAAAACATTATAAACATACATATAAATTTTTCCTCTTTATAATATTAGTATAGACTATTTATACACGCGGTTTCGCCCGTACAAAGTTATCACTGCGTAAATACCTTACTTTATTCTGAGTTATAAGATTTATTCTGAGATATAAATAATAAAAACAAAGAAAAATACCTACCTACGAATGCCAAAAAAGGATGTATTAATTGAAATTTTGAACATATAATTAGTTATTGTGAGTTAAAGGTAAGAGATAGAGACATGCTGTCGCGGACTATTTTACTATTATTGTAGATCTACAACTATACTACATTACTTTAATGTATCTCTGTTGCTTGGCGCAAGCGACTAAAGCTCCCAGCAGGAGAGTTTTTTTATAATTGCGCGAGCTTTTCAACACAATTTATATAAAACCGTAATTTTATTTTTATTTAATTTATTTATTTTGCAATCAACAGCGTTACAGATAATACTTATTTAGGAAATTTCAAACAGTACAATAAGGCCAAAACTAGATTACAATAATTATGAATAGATTATTTACATTAACAGAGTAAGTATAATATTAATATGCCTGGTTACAGAACAAAATATAAAATATAAAAGTAAAATATAAAATATAAAAGTTAAAACATGAAATAAAAATTGTGGATAATAATAAAAATAAGATATCCACAACAATCATATGCAAACGTAATGCATTATAAACCTGAACCTACCAGAATGATTGCTCTACCTTTTAATAAAAAGCGTAAACAAATCCGTTGAGTAGATTTTAAGAAACTATTCAGCTGGATAACCGACGGCGGGTCGACTTACCTAAGTCGCCTTTAACGAAACCTCAGTAATAAATGAGGGTGGTCTATTCTACTCAGCCGGATAGCACACGGTGGGTTGACTTAACTTAGTCGCCTTTTATGACAACTCTGTAAGAAATGAGAGTGGGCTATTCTACTCAGCCGAATACCACACTGCGGGTCAACTTACCTTAGTCCCCTTGTACGACACTTGGTAAGAAATGAGGGTGGTCTATTCTACTCAGCCGGATACTATACGGTAGGTCAACTTATCTTAATCGCATTTTACGACACCTCGGTAAGAAATGAGGGTGATCTATTCTACTCAGCCGGATACCACACGGCGAGTCGACTTACCTAAGTCACCTTTAACGAAACCTGAGTAATAAATGAGGGTGGTCTATTCTACTCAGGCGGATAACACACGGCGGGTTGACTTACTTTAGTCGTCTTTTATGACAACTCGGTAAGAAATGAGGGTGGTCTATTCTACTCAGCCGGATACCACACTGCGGGTCAACTTACCTTAGTCCCCTTGTACGACACTTGGTAAGAAATGAGGGTGGTCTATTCTACTCAGCCGGATACTATACGGTGGGTCAACTTATCTTAATCGCATTTTACGAGACCTCGGTAAGAAACGAGGGTAATCTATTCTACTCAGCCGGATACCACACGGCGAGTCGACTTACCTAAGTCGCCTTTAACGAAACCTGAGTAATAAATGAGGGTGGTCTATTCTACTCAGGCGGACAACACACGGCAGGTCAACTTAACTTAGTCGCCTTTTACGACACCTTGGTAAGAAATGAGGGTGGTCTATTCTTATCAAATAACGCACGGTATACTTTATTTTCACAGTTCAAATACATAAATGCATAATTAAATTCGGTCCGTCTTTTTATATCTTTCCAGACTAAAGGTCCAAAAGTTTTCCCCCGTTTTAGGTAAAACGGTATATCCTCGTAAATATTTAAATGGGTCGCTCTGTTCCGATACGACACAGTTAAGCTATCACATTAAAGTTTAAGAAGAGTTAGGGAACGGGGCTGCGAACAACAAAAACGACGCAGGATAGTATTATGGACGGTAAAATTGTACAAGTTAACTTTGCGACTTCGTACTAAATAGCTTTATTCATCATCTTCCTGCCCTCAGAAAAGAAAAATACTATTAGAAAAATACTATTTTTCTTCAAAAAAAAAAGGTGGCAACCCTATACACGGGTGAAACCGCGGGATATTACTAGTTGACTATAAATTACTACTCTTTGATAGTTTAAATTCGCAATGTTAACTTAACTAACCTTTCACTTTTAGTCTATCCTTTTGATTTACGATATCATCTGAAACTTGTAACTATTTAAAGGTGAACAGGAACTATTTAAAGGTCAATTTTTCATATTTAATTATATTAATATTTGTTTTTTCAAAATTTTTCATGGCCGCATTCTTTACATCTGAAAGTCGTTTATATATTCAAAATTTTAGCAGTCCTCATAAGTTTTACCTGCCTACCTTCTTATACCCATTTTGGTCCTTTTTTTATCATCCACCTACAAATATGGAAGTTTTGTAAATAATTTCACCAAAACAGATCGTGCTAGGTGATCAACTGTTTTAATTATTTTTTACTTGATCTATCTATACCAATATATATAAAGCTAAAGAGTTTGTTTGTTTGAACGCGCTAATCTCAAGAACTACTGGACCGAATTGAAAAATTATTTTAGTGTAAGACAGTTTATTTATCGAGAAAGCCTTCCTCGATAAATAAACTATCGCGCGACCGCTTTATACCATTTTACAACTGTTATATATTGCATATATAACAATATATATATATATATATATATATAGTATATAACTGTTATATATTGTATTCAACTAAACCTTCCAAATTTTCGATGTTATTACTATAATATTATAAACAAATCGCGGACCATTTATTGATCCGGATAAATTATAATTATTCAAGCAGTCTTCAATAGATACAATTTCTTGTGACTGTTGTTTGTACATTTATCATTTGTTGTTTTCAAATTAAATTGATTCTGCTGTTTATATTTTCGTCTTATCTCGGAGAATGTATTAAAAGCAATCTCCGGAGTGGTTCAGATCAATAATCTAAATAATTGAATTGCTCTTTGCTTGTTAGATTTTTACTTAGGAGGGAAGGTAAAAATTCTAAACAAATGGCCATCCATACTCGGCAATACAATATTATTGACTAGCTTTTATTATTTTATTTATTTACGTGATAGGTTGATAATGAAGAGAAATGAAAGAAAGAAAAATATTTATTTACCACTGCATAAAAGATAGATGAATATAGTACACTTATTACAAAATACTATACTTGATAATAGAAGGCGCTATTTAATGTCATCCTATTCCTGTTGAATTAACAGAATTAGGATGCATATAGCCTATATGCTATCCCGGTGTATAAGGAATAGTAAAAGTAAGTCGATAGCCGTCTGTTATATCCCACAGCTGGGCATAGGCCTCCTCTCTCCGTTTTCGGAGAGAAGGGTTGGAGCTAAGACCTACCACGCTGCTCCAATGCGGATTGGTAGGTTTAACATATCCCTAGGATTTTCGAAAGATATGCAGATTTCTTCACGATGTTTTCCTTCACCGAAAAGCGTGTAATAGATAAATCGCAATTATCAATTAGACACATAAGTATTTAATAGAAAAACTCATTGGTGTCTGCCCATTTGTTTGATCCCATGATCGTCTTTAGAGATTCACACGGTCGCACCGCTGGGCTATCACAGTTTCAGTGGAAGGAATTCATAGGGAATATTTGTACCAAATTTCATCGATATTGGTTTAGCGTAATGTTACAAATGTAAATGATATGATGAATGTTGGTAAATGATATGATATGATGAATATTGTAAACGATTGTAATGTTGTATATATTTTATTCACTCGGCTCCGCGTAGATGTAAAAACGTATATTTTTCTCTCATTCCCGATCGGAACCAGACAAACCGCTTTTATTGTTGTTTTACTGTTTGCAATTTAACTTGAAACGTTACACCCGAGGCGAACAAATACTGACATATCTATGCGTAGAGAAATATCTAAGCCTTATATCATGTTCTGAAGATAGCCTAGCTTTGTTACAGTCCTACTAATATTATAAATTCGAAAGTTTATAAGTATGGGTGTATGTTTGTTATACTTTCACGGGGATTCCGCTGAACCAATATCGATGAAATTTGGCACAAATATTTCTTATACACATATATTATAGGCTATAGAAATCCTGTTAATTCTACGGCAATAGGATGATGTGGAAAAGCGCCATCAATGCATATTATCAACCCATTACGCGACAACAGTCCACGCAAACGAAGTAGCGGGTAAAAGCTAGTATTATTAATGCGAAAGTTTGTGAGTATGGATCTATGTTTGTTATTCTTTCACGGGGAATCCGCTGAAGCAATATCGATGAAATTTGGCACAATTAGGTAATCCTTATACATCTGGATAACATATAGGCTATAGAAATCATGTTGACTCTACAGGAATAGGATGACATTGAAAAGTCCCATCTATTACATACCTATCACGCGACAACAGTCCATACGAACAAAGTCGCGGGAAAAAGCTAGTGTTTCTTTATTTACATATTTAAAAAAAATGTTAATTTTTAGTTATTTTAGATACAATAATTGATATTACATGATTCTCATGCATTATCTAAATCTAAGTCGAGATCGGCACAACATGTTATATGTCGTTACATGATTTGGCTACGTATTTTACATTAACTTAACTTAGTCGCCTTTATGACAACTCGGTAAGAAAGGAGGGTGGTCTATTCTACTCGGTCTGATATCACTATTATTAAAAGCTTTTATTCAACTTGCAATGTATGTATGTGAAGGTGGAATCTTACAAATTAAATTTGACCCACTTCCTGACCTTGACCTGATGAATAACATACGGCAGGTAGACTTACCTTAATCCCCTTTTACGACACCTGGCTAAGCAATGAGGACGGTACTATTCTATTCAGCCGGATAGCAAACTTAACTTGTTTATTATATTTTAATATTTATTTCAATTATTAAAATAAAACTGCTTAACTTAATATATTTCGTTTTTTATTCCACTGATATTTGTGCACTGAATTGATTGTATTATATAAAAGATTTAATTGTTAATTAATTCTCCGCAATACTCCGATTTAGGTGAACTCAATGTGTTTAGTCGACTGGAATGGAAGATAACTTTTTTATTCCTATCGTCCGACGATTTGCAATCAATATACGACACTCCACCAACGTACATAACGAATAAATTTACAAACTAAACTGTTCCCTGTTTCCTTTAACGTAGGTATCAAAATCGTATACAATTATTTTGCTAATTGCTAGGATACTGCAGGCACTTTAGAACTATCCCGATCAGTCACCTGTTTGAGTTATTTCATCCTGTTTTATCCACATTTTGCGATGTGAAATAAAAAAGTTATTGCAGGAATAGGAATGGGCAGGAATAGTTTTGAACGGGCATAGATTAAAAATACCACAAATAAAATTAATTAACTTGCATTTTAGATAAATTTTGTTCCAATTAGTATTTTATCTACTCTGATACTATAATACAAAGATTATAAAACTGAAACCAAAATTCTTAAGACAAACATTATGTACAGGCCAAAAATTAAAAATTAAATTGTTTTATTACGATACAGGTCTTGTATGGACACCTGTATCACAATATAACTTTTTAATCATAACGATACACCTATACAACCTCTAGCTGGACCAAGGAGGTTGAACCTCTACCTTTAAAAAAAATGTTTCAATGAACGAGTCCGTGGCGACGCAACACGCATATATAAAAAATAATTATTCCATTAATTGTATTACAATAAACGTATTTCAAACCAAGATAAATTTGACTTTACTTTGGATCTACCAGGATGGTCGAAATTGGGACTTATGCGAGGTGCAACGTTTTATCTTATGAGAGACACAAATATGTTAAAGTATTTGTATATACAGGACTTCCTAATGGTTTTCATAATTAAGTCATTAAGTTGTACAGCTTATCTTTATTAGTACCACCCTCAATATTTAAATCTAAGCTGAACTAAGTCATTAAATATGTTACACTAAACACAATTTACATATTGTAATAGCAAATGTATGTTCAAAACTTTATAACTTTTACTACGGATTTCCTCATTTCTGATTTGATCACGTAGACACACGTTTTCGGAAACGTGGGTGTTTTGTATACGTGTGTCAACACGTGAAACACTACTCTCGCATAGAACATTGTTGGTCCTATATAAGTTTTATAAAGTGTCACTTTATTGTTTAATGATATCACTTTTTCTTGCAAAGCGTCGGATAAAGTCAACGCTGTGGCGTATCCGGCTGAATAGAATAGTACCACCGTCATTTCATACCGAGGTGTCGTAAAAGGCGACTAAGGTAAGTCGACCCGCCGTGTGGTATCTGGCTGAGTAGAATTGACCGACTTCATTTCTTACCGAGGTGTCGTAAAAGGCGACTAAGGTAAGTCGACCCGCCGTGTTGTATCCGGCTGAGTACAATTGACCAACCTCATTTCTTACCGAGGTGTCGTAAAAGGCGACTAAGGTAAGTTGACGTCAGGCAGGCGGCCCGTCGTAAAAACGCAGCCAAATCATGTAACAACATGTTGTGCCGACCCCACTTAGAATGGGATAAGGGCAGGAGGATGATGAGCGTCAGATAAAGTCATCCTTTGACATATGCAACGCTATTGTAGATTAATAGATGGACATGTAATTATATATAGGTAGCGCATCCCCGTATTTCCACTACAAACCTTATTGGATACTTGACAAGTCCGATTTGTCGGGGTTGTGTTGACCTAATTTTTATACAACCTGCAATGCACCAAAAAGCCTACGCGAAAGGAATGTACGCCTTTATTTGTTTTGGATGTACAATTTACTTATACAATTAGTTTCATTTGTAATATTGTGAAAAAGAGATTTTTTTAGAATAAGAACTATATTTTAAATATAAAGAAACTTATATAAAGCCGTGATGTATCCGGCTGAGTAGAATAGACCACTCATTTCTTACCGCAATTTATTCTTTGCTATATGAGGTAAAAATTGGCAATACCATCACAACCCAAATTAAATTAATTTTGTTTATTTTCTGGTCACTTATCAACCTGCAATGCAAAACTAAGCCCCCAGAGTTACATTTAATATAATTATACCAAAATCCACGCATAACAGAGCCGGTTGCAACGTTTCTAACATAACGAGGATAACTTTTAATTAAATCAGTGCAGTATTTTTTTAGCATAAATTATCTATAGTATTATAGATTGAAAAACTTTTAGCGTGAAAATAATATCACGGAGTCCGTGTTCTACAAAGTTTATTTTCTAATACAAATAAATCTGAATTTGGAAATTCGTATTAACTCTAAAGAAGTTTTTGACTGAATTATGAAAGTTCAAGCATCATCAAGCAAAGTTCATCAGCGGTGATGGCTGATTGTTGCGATCGCGTGATCCCTATAAATTTACGGGTTCAAACCCCATGCAAACCTGAATCAGAATTTAGTTGTTTTTAAGATATTTTTGATTATTTTAATTGATTTTTGAAATTTAAAGCAAAATATCTTTAGTCAATGATGGGTGATACGATGAATTATATACATAGTTTATAGAGAAAACTAATCTACGCTCGCGGTGCGGCGCGGTGCGGTGCGGTGTTATAAATTCCATTAGCTAACATATTATCAATTTGAAAAGAGGATTTATTTATTCAATTCTTCTGTGTGATGTTTCTTCAACGAATGACCGTTAAAAAGTACACGCATTACCACATCTCCATCAAAACCGTGTTTGTAATAAACCAAAAAGCAACATTGTATGAATATTTTAAACAATTGTGGTAAGCAAAACTCCGCGTGAATATGGCATAATTAGTAAAGTTATAACTTGCATTAACCCTTCAAAAGCACCGTAAGCTTTTCATTGTGTGATGATTGCTTTACGATGTTTTATTACCCTTTATGCTGTCGAGCGAATTAATGTATTTGACGCTTACAATTTCGGAGCAATTTTTTATAAGATACAAAACCTGACAGACTCGAATGCTTTCATCTGCCGTCTTTTATACAAAAACTTATCTGTGCTAAGGGTGAAGCTGTGAACTCTTGGTAAAAATCACGCGCGTATATATTTATAAAATTACATTATTAAATGGCCTGTTGGCATAGGTAGCAGTGACCCTACCTTCAGGTCCGCCGAACGCGGGTTCGATTTCCACCGAGAACTAACGTTTTCTACAAACAAACTCTTGGTTTTTCGAATTTGGGTGTAGAGATGTATTTATTTATTTTATTTCTTTATTATACATACATATTGTTAGAAAAGAGAAAGAAAAAGTAAAATAGCACATGTACAATACATAAGTTTACTTTAAGTTCTGTACAATACATAAGGTTACTTTAAGTTGCATGTGTTGTTATGTTTTTGTGCAATAAAGTTTTATCTATCTATCTATCAAAAGCAGACTTATTACTAAAAAGCATCTTTTCCAGTCAACCTTTCAGTAACAGAAGAAAAAGGATAAGTAGTAAAATATAACATTATTTATCATATTATTGTACTTATTTATTTCTATATTGAAAGTATTTTAACATTTAAGGAATGGAAACGAGTGTAGCTTCTATTATATAACTTCGACGATAAGGACATAAAAAAACAAACTTTAGCCTAAATTATTATATTAATATCCGTATATACAATGCGAGTTTATGTTACCGAGAAAACTCATTAGTATACGAATCCAATTAACTTTGTGTTGTTTGTTTTAAAACAATTTAGTGTATGAAGTACATCAAAGCCAAATTCAAATGCGAAAGATCTTTAGGCTGTGTTGAAAGACATTATTAAGCACGAGATGTAACAGCAATGTAGGCTAAGTGTTCACTTCGGCATTTACAAAGAAATTATATTTCATGTACATAAAGGTAAAGTGGCCTGGTATCCCACTACAAGGGAAGGAATGGGGCTAAGACCTAAGGTTCTGTTCGAATGCAATTAACATAACATATCCTATAAATTTTCCACAGACATACAGGTTTGTTCACGATAAAATTCTTCATACATTTTATAACAAAAGTAATTATATAGATTTTTTCTATACTCGTGTAGGTTGTTTCTATACTCGTGTAGATTGTTTCTATACTCGTGTAGATTGTTTCTATACTCGTGTAGATTGTTTCTATACTCGTGTAGGTTGTTTCTATACTCGTGTAGATTGTTTCTATACTCGTGTAGGTTGTTTCTATACTCGTGTAGATTGTTTCTATACTCGTGTAGATTGTTTCTATACTCGTGTAGATTGTTTCTATACTCGTGTAGGTTGTTTCTATACTCGTGTAGATTGTTTCTATACTCGTGTAGATTGTTTCTATACTCGTGTAGGTTGTTTCTATACTCGTGTAGATTGTTTCTATACTCGTTTAGATTGTTTCTATACTCATGTAGATTGTTTCTATACTCGTGTAGATTGTTTCTATACTCGTGTAGGTTGTTTCTATACTCGTGTAGATTGTTTCTATACTCGTTTAGATTGTTTCTATACTCGTGTAGATTGTTTCTATACTCGTCTTCGTACTATGTAATAAAATTATTTTACTATAATCCGCGATGAATATGAACGATGAATGAACGGATTATAGCGAAATAATTTTATTATTACTATTGTATTATGAATCTCCGAAACGCCTTATTGTATAAATTACATTTTAAAGATTGTGATTTTTATGAATGAATTGAAATACACAAAACATCAAACATTTTTTATCTCATAAATCGTATGTCACAATAACCTGGGCCGCATTCACACAGAATCTCAACATTTCTAAAGGAATTAGAACGCAGACCCGTGTGCAGACCAAGCGAAGTACACTTCTTATTATGTGAGCTTTTTGTGTTCACTGCATACAAAACTACGAGAAATGTTGCAAGAAGAATCAAGAATCAGAAAATATTTCGCTATATATAGGCAATATTTCTATTGCCATTTTATTCGTGATACATCATAATCCGCCTGCCCTTATCCCACTCTAAGTGGGGTGACACAACATGATAAAAACATGTTGTCACCTGATTTGTCTACGTATTTTACGACCGGCCGCCTGCCTGACTTCAACTTACCTTAGTCATATTTTACGACACCTCGGTAAGAAAGTGGGACAGTAATAATAAATAACCGCCCTGTGGTACCCGGCTGAGTGTTTTTTTTTATAATTTTTGTGATTTCAATCTCACTGTCTTCCCTTTCTTTAAGAAGTTGAGCATTAAGCTCCTTTGAGATTTTTAAATCTTGCAAAGCCAATCTAAGTTTTGACTCCATGTCTTTTAATGATGCTTGACGGGTCATCATTTTTGTTTTAAGATTATGCTGAAAGTAAGTAAGACTGTATTAGTAAGAGTTATTAGTTTTTTGTATGGGAAGTAGTTTATTCTTTAATTAATTTGGTTGCTAATTAACAGATATTGATGTTAATTGTATATTATTTTATGTTATTTAAAAAAAAATAAAGTGATCAACTATTCCTGAAGATATTGTGACATTAGTCATCCACTCCACTTTTAATTAATAAGCAGAGAGAGACTTGCACAATGAGTACTTTTTATTCAAAAAGATAATAAACAATGCTATATATTAAAGTCATCAATTGAGCTTTTAAATACCAAGCAAAAGGAGACAATAATATATAATATTTTTACTTATGGTGATAGCTATAAGATGTTATTATTGTTTACAATGTTATGTTCAGCTATGACATGATAAGTATACTATAGAAGTATAATTTTTTTAATTTTTATTTACTCAGTAATTAAATTCTGAATTTATTTGAGAAATACTGTATTATTATTCACTATTATTGCAACAACCTTGCTATTAAATGATAAGCTGTTGTGTGTTTAGTTGTGTGTTTAGTTGCTGATAAACTAGTTAAGTATATTTAAAAAATAATAATAATAGTGAGGCAAAAATGACTGAGTAGTAATTAGTTTAGTTTTTAATAAAAAGGTAGACTTGCTCATATAACTTTCCAAAATTAGTCATCCAATTTGCTTTTAAATACTAAGCAAACCGAGACAGTTGCTCAAATAATGCTTAAAATATATATCTCAGGTAAATTTCAAAGATTAGAACATCTGCAACATACTTTCAAAGAAAGTACGAGAGACGAAGTAATCAAAAGAAAAAAGAAAATATTTTGTGTGTGTTTTAAGGTGCAAATAATAATTATAAAAAGATACAACTAAGATACTTCCCTGAATTTAATAAACACCAATTTAAAAATTAACTGAAAAATTTCGGTGACAGGTAACAGGTTTATACGCGGACTTGCTTTTCCTTTTCAATGATTTTTATAACTTATATATATGAATCTTGAAGAATAACATATATTTCCACATTGATTATATCACTTATTACTTATATTACAATATTATATTAAGTTTTAAGAAATTAATTAAACAGAACAGCTGATTAGAGATGTCACCAGGGCTGGGGTTGCCAGCAGCCGAAGTCGTAAAATAACTAACCAAAACCTGAGGATAATAAATAAATAAGTCAAATATAAGTTCCTCACTATGGATCAATATATTCAAATTCAAATTCAAAATATTCTTTATTCAAATATAACTATCGGTAGCTTGGGATCTTCCCCCGCTGCTGGCGGATGACGATTTTTAAGTGTTTTTTAAATTATTTTCTTTGTCACTTTATAATGGTGTTATGGGAGACAACTGTAATTGTGACAACTGTGACAACTATAATTTTAAATAAATAGTAACCTAAATACTTATAAACACCCAGTCTCGAGAAACCAAAAAAAATATTTTCTAGAATAATTTACTTTGGCGGGAATCGAATTCGCGGCCCGCGGATTCGATCGAAGCTGAAAAGCAGTGTCATTGCTACCTGCGAAAAGGGGCAGTCAAACGGGCCAAAAGACTTAGAATTAAAATCCTTACTAATATTTTTAATGCATAAGTCTGTCTGTCTGCGCTGAGTTCAATTTCAGCTTTTTAACGGGTCTAAGAGAATAAAAAGAACTGTTTTTTCTTCCAAATCATGATAATTAACACAGTATAATCGAGGATATTTTAAATTTGAAATAAAAGTAGTCGAGGGTACGAATAGAAAATATATATTTTAGGAAATAATCGAAAATTCACATGTAAGTGATAATTAGGCACTTCAAAATAAAATCCTTCGGTAGCCGATTAATGTCATGTATTAGTAATAAAAAGAAAGTGTTGTGTTAAGTTCTCCGTGTATTGACTATTTCTTTTCTGATTAAGAAATCAACTCTAGGTTTTACTACCATTTTTACCTGAAGAACAATCCATGTAGTCGTTCTATCAGGCAAGGTTAACTTGCACCAAAACCCATGAAGACTAACTTGCACAATTGCAAATTTATAAGTCAGAGTAAAAGAAATTCGTCTGTCACAAGGTACCTACTCCGTAAAATAATTTAAATTTTAACGTAGATTTATTTATCAATAACATTCAACAATTTATTTGTCAATAACATCCGTAAATAATAATTAGATAAGAAATATTCTCAGTTTCGTTCCCTAGCATTGAATCTATAGCCAATAAATCTTATTAAAATTACAGCATACTGTCTTCTCTAACCAGAAATAGGCTTGAGTTTTTCTGTTTAGGAAACATCAATGTCGTTAATGAAATAGACATTTCTTTTTGATTAAGGAGATTATACACATCACCGCATTAGACAGAATATGCAGTTAAATTTTAAAATAAAAACTGTGGTGTAAATGCATATACGTAACCATAGAGTTATTAATACTAGAGAAGGGGAGCTATAAGTGACATGAGACAATAAAAAATGAGGAAGATAAAACTCGTATAATTCATCCTTGTCTAATCACACATAAAAAAGAGAGAGACAGATAGATCATCCTCAATTGCTTTCTTTTTATTCTAACATGGCACATCAGGCTGGCTTTCCTACTCTAGTATAAATAACTCTATGTAAGTAACGAAGTGAGCTTGCATCAATTCGGAGTCGAAAAATTTCGCAGCCTTTCCAACAGTACTTCTTAATCCTTAAAAAAATATATTTCTAATGACAATAAGACAGGTAGAGAAAACAACGTAATATCCCAAAAATATCGAAGCCTTATTAAATCAGTATATATTTACTAATTCCCTAAAAACATATTTCGATGACAAAACCATAAAGTAAACAACGAAACATTCCGAAAATATCGGAACTTTCTTAAAACAGTATAATAAAAACGTATTTCAATGTACGAATATTTACTTACTCCAGAAAAACATTTTAATAACAATTAAACGAAGAACGATATATCCCGAAAATGTCTTCAAAAAACAGCATTCCAAAAAACAAATTTCAATGAAAATAAAATATAAATAAAACAACGGAATCATTCCGAAAATTTTGCAGTTTTCTTAGAATAGTGTTCACTTATTCCGTAACGATATTTCAGATTATTTCAACGACAATAATATAAAGAAAACAAAAAAACGAAACAGCTACTCACCAGCAAAATGTTGTTGTTCTTAATCAGAAATACAACAGCATCACGATTCACGAAAACCTTAACGAGATTTCTGTTTCTTTTAAAATTAGTGCCGGCGCGTGTCTCGAGTGCGAAGCTACACGAGCTTTGTCGGCTAAAGGCGGTAACCAACTGATTGCCGAGTCTCGAAAGCCGGCGTCGCGAACTCTATTCCGGCTAGCGCGGACCCCCTCCGGCTATTACTCTACTTTCTGTTATTCCCTCTCCTGAGACGAGACCGATTTATCACGCCGTATCTGTAATCCCTTAACATCCTTAACTTGACGCCCTTCATTTTTTACGATGAACGACCGTAGGTTATCTACACGAATTAAATGTTACTGACCGTGTTATTACGGTAACTAAATTATGTTACCGTATATTTTAGGTTCGTTTGGATAGAATTTCTCATCTTTTTTCCGTACGGGTCCAATAAACTTGTTTTTTTTTTATATAAAGCTAATAAAATCTAATATAATCATCATCTTCCTGCCCTTATCCCGCACTAAGTGATCACATGATTTGGCTACCTGTATTACGACCGGCCGCCTGCCTGACGTCAACTTATTATAGTCATAGTCGTATTGTACGACACCTCGGTAATAAAGAGGGTGGTCTATTTTACTCAACCGGATACCACACGGTGGGTCAACTAACCTCAGTCGCCTTTTACGACACCTCGGTAAGAAATGAGGGTGGTCTATTCTACTCTGCTGGACACCACACGGCGGGCCAACTTACTTTAGACGTCTTTTGCGACTCCTCGGTAAGAAATGAGGGTGGTCTATCCTCTATCCTACTCAGCCGGATACCATACGGCTGAATAGAATAGACTAAAATAAAGAATATAAATGTACAAAAGAATGCAAATGATATTTTAGCTGTCAAATATAAATTCATAGTTTAGGAGATCACGGGCGGACTAAAGAAGTAAAAATGCCCAGCATCGAGCCAATTATTTTTTTTTCATGTTTCATCTTTTTTATCTTAAAAAAAATATCACCCAGTTCCTTTTAATAAACCTTATAAAATATATTTCAATAAAGTATAATATTTTTTTTAGTTTCCATTTGGGCATTAATATGTATATAAAACTATGTGCGGGGTGTCGGATGATGCTCGTTTTCAAGTTTATAATTACAGTAAATGTAATATTATACGACTGGCAGGATTTTTGTGAACAAAGCCGGCTCGAGAGGAAAAAGTATCAAAATGGAAAATGGATTTCACGGGTCACGAGACTCGTATGTGACGTAAAATTTGTACTCACCGCAAAATTACGTAGCCATCCGAAAAATAAATTCAATGCCTTATTCTAATTCAAATTCAATATGTGTTTTATTCAAATAAGTAGTTGTTCTATTATTATTCATAGATTGTTTGCGAGATACAAATCTATCACCGGTTTGTTAGTCTTTTCAACGAAAAGGAAATGGTAAGGAACTAAACAACTTATTTTAATGCAATTCAATCTAAAACAAAAGTAATGAGAATATTATTTTGCTATAATCCGCGATAAAAGAAAATATATGTAATGCTTAATGTAGAGTGTACTATTCGTTCTCATACCTGATACATGCAGAATTTGTAAGAACTCATGCACTACCCGACACCGATGGCACAACAATACACAAACACTGCACACATTCACCACCACAATCTCAACAATTGTTTCGCCCCGTAACCGAAGCATCGTCAGGAGATAGACTCCACGACAAAATCGTGGATTGTGTGTATTGTTGTGCCATCGGTGTCGGGTAGTGCATGAGTTCTTACACATTCTGCATGTATCAGGTATGAGAACGAATACTACACTACATTTAGCATTACATATATTTTCTTTTATCGCGGATTATAGCAAAATAATATTCTCATTACTTTTGTATTATGGACCTCTGCAAAGTAACGCCTAAAACGCTCTATAAAGCAATTCAATCTTTTTATTTATATACTCATATTTTACTGAACGTAGAATGGCATTAACTATTTTGTGATCACACCCTTTTGAGCGTATTTAGTTACTATCTACTGCCAGCGGCTTCGCCCGCGGAGAAATCAGTGTGGGACAATTTTTTTGAAATTTTAAACATAAAAGTAGTTATTGTGATCAAGAGAGATAGAGACATGTTGTCGCAGACTTTTTTTAAAGTATTTCTGGTAGATCTTTAATTCTCTAGTACATTATTTTAGTGTATATCTGCTGGTTACGCAGCACACGCGAAAGCTCCCAGCAAGCGTGTTTTTTTACAACCACGCGACCTTTTCAAAACAATTTAAATAAAACCGTAATGTACAAATACCAATGTACTGATTAAAACAAGAATTTCACTATCATTTAGTAAAAATCGTACAATTTTTGTATGATTTGTATCGATCACAGTTTTTTTTGTTTTACGATTTAAAATATTATTATTTATTTATACACTAAATATAAATAGTTTTGATAATTCATAACTGGTACAAATTTATAATTGGAATAATAAAATGTTATTAAATAAATATTTAGTACACAAACAATGGTGGTCCAGAATAACCGTACCTAAGCTCGAGTGAAATGTAAAACCGCAAGCCATTACCGTCCTTCGTTAATTTAAAACGACACCGGAAATAAATAATGGTCTCTACATATAACGACTACGATACGACATCGATGCGTTGGACAAATCATTTTATTAAATGTTTTCTTGTTGTAAAATTCTCATATATTTTGGCTTGCTTTTACTAAAATTCATTTATTTTATTTTTATTCTTCTTATCTTCAACACTTTATAATTTTCGGCACATTGAGTCTCAGAAGTGGACTGTATTTCTTGTATATGTATGTTTTTATTTGCACTGATGTGTATGTAAAGTGAAATATGTGCATCTAATATATTGTATTGTAATATGTATTGTTTGTGATGTATGTATTATTGCTTTCTTTTTTTATATATTATATTTTTTATTTAAGGTGCTCGTTAAAATGTAATATTATATAATGAAAATGTTGAATAGTTTTAGTTGTTAAATTTTGGAGTTCGTGAGCATTTGCATTACGACACATTAGGTTCACCATGAAAACCATCTTTGTGCTGAGAGTGAACCTATATTTGACCATCATTCTATTTGTTATCTTTTCTTTTTTATTTGTGTATTCTTTCTTCTTCTTTTTATTTGTATTTTTGACAAAAAAATTCTATTCTATAATATTCTTTATTATTCTGTATGTTACCTCGTATATAAACATCAATTTCAACGTATTTAATGTTTAATTTTTTAATCTTTTAGTTTCCGTTCCTTAGTGATTCCATTAAGTGTTTAACCAAACCGTGGCAATAAACATTCACAAAAATTTTAATTCCAATTATATCGTGTAATGTTAAAAGACAAAACCTCACTCGAACCTTGCTAATTTAAAAAAAGCTTCACGTTCCCTTTGCTGAGCGCCTTTTTGTGCTACAGACACGAAAATATCCAGTAAATTACGTTTCGAAAGCTTTAAGCGATTTAACGTGTCTCAGATTGTTGTTTTGGACTGATGATAATGGTGATAGTTAACAGTGTTAATGTTTATGGCGTGTAAGATATGGGGAGCTGGCACACGCTATTTCGAAGTATTCGAGAAATCTGAGGTACAAATGAACTTGCTAACAGTTGACAAATGGAAAACTGCTAGTCTACGCACTACTCAAGTCTTTATCGAACTACTAGACCCCCATTTTTTCTCTGTGATGGTTAAATCATATTCATCAATATTAACACATACATTCACACAACATTAACAAAAATTAAGTCTCATTTCCTTTGTCAATCGATCGTAGCTCCCAGAATACATACTGCCATACTTTTTTCAAACCTACATAGCTTTTAAACTTGGTTACGGCCTCACAAAAATTTGTTAGGAGTATTGCATTAAATTATATTAGTCCGTAGCATTCTTGTTATTGTATAAAGATTGTCACTATACCTAGTACTTCTTTCTATTGACCCGTCTTAGTTGCTTTCTTCCGTTTTTGTTAACTTAGGAGTGATCCGTCCTCCCAGTACTTGGTTTTGTAATGTTGTACCTAAAACACTGAACATAAAGTTGAGACATGATGCATTCCGACGACCCTACTAACATCGGCAGTCTATCCTCATATTTAGCATCCTCGATGCTTATGTACTCGCCCATCACATCAGCGATACTGCTAAACCTGTAATATTTAATGTCGTGTTAAAAATTAATAAGAAAAACATAGTAACTCTGACTTAGTCAAAAATACAAGACAATATACGAAAATAAAATATCGTTTACAAATTCAGTGCAATTTCTTTTCCAAGCATGAAATAACGCATCGCTGCGTAATCTTAAAGTGAATTACCTCTGGATATAGGGCAATGCATCTGTCGATGTCCGTAATGCAACAAAATTACATGGCTATTCTTCCGCGATGTTGTAACGTGGATAGATTGTAAAACTAGAACCAACTTGCAGTTCATTTTATCGTCGTTCGATGATGGTCATATAAACAGAGCATAAAAAGCTAGAGCCATAGAATATAGACTATAAATAAAGTTTATAATCCTTATCATGACGGAACCTACATATCTTTAATATTTAAATGAGTTGTATGTATTCAAATTCAAAATTGTTCTTTATTCAATTAAATTTGTAAACTTCTAAATCAATTCTACTGCTGGTTCGGAAAGCTGTTTCTGTATATATATAAATATATTTTCTGAATCTGGGAAACGGCTCCAACGAGTTTCCTGAAATTCAGCATGTAGGGGGTTTTGCGGGAGAAAAATCGGGATAGGTTTTGTTTAAAAAAAATCGTTTATCACCCTGTTTTTGGGCAATAAAAATATGGCATAACGTAGAATCGAAAGCAAAGGATTTCTTTAGTTGTCAAACGTAATGCTGCAATAGCCGATAGGTAACGGACGGACCGAAAATGTTTAAAACTTAGGTTCGAGTCTCACATGTCATCGGCGCCTTCTTTCTTTTTTATTTTTTTATACCTTTTAAAAAATTACCGATCAAGGCTGGGTCCTTTCGATAGTATAAACAAAAAATTCCCAATCTCTCTTCAAGAACAGAAGTAAAGCAAATAGTACATATCTGAAGGTCATCATTCTTCTGCCCTTATCCCACTCTAAGTGGGATCGGCACAACATGTTATAAACATGTTGTCACATGATATTTTACGACTGGCCGCCTCCTTGACGTTAATTTGCCTTAGTCATCTTTTGCGACAACTCGGTTAGAAAGAGAGGTCTATTCTACTCAGTCAGATACCACACAGCGGATCAACGTAGCTTAGTCGCCGTTTACGACATCTCGGTAAGAAATGAGAGTGTTCTATTCTACTCAGCCGGATAACAACGGCTTCAACAATACCTTCAGTATTTAAACATTTAAGTTGACGAGAACAAACTCGCGTTTGTCTATAATAAAATTCCGCAATCAATTTCAGCTTTGCCATTACAGCAGTTTAAAAACACTCTTAAAAAGAGGCTGATACAGAAAGCCTACTATACTCTTGAAGATTACTTAGAAGATATGAATGTGTGGATATAGCTCTCTTTGAAACTGTACAAGACAGTAACGACTTAATGTATATAGTATTAAGAATTATATTTTTAAAAGAGCAACCGCCGAGTTTCTTTCTGGCTCTTCTCGGTAGGAACAGCTTTCCGAACCAGCAGTAGAGTTGACGATTTAAAAGCACTTGTTTACAAGTTTATTTGAATAAAGAATATTTTCAATTTGAATTTGAATTTACAGCTTGTAATTAATGTAAATGCGTTCCACAATCTGCTCCTTACTTACTCAAATTTGTCAATAGCCCCGATGTGACATTAACGATATTTCAAAGCTTTAAAAAACCTTCTACCTTGTTGAAAAAGCTGCTACGTATTATTCGCAGCACGTCTTCCGTGAAATGTATGTAAATTAGAGCTCACCGCCTATCTCTTGTTCGGAGCTCCTGTAATTCACTGATTTATTAGTATACTGTAAAACTCGGTAATTTTTTTCTTAAAGTAAAGTGAAGTATTTGCAAAGCGCTTTTTCGTGTTTTGTCAGTCAAATCAATATCTATATTGATATATATTGACTGGCTCGTTGGCGCAGTTGGTAGTGATGCCTTCTGCTCCGCGGGTCGCGGGTTCTATTCCCGCCGAAACCAACATTTTCTATAAAATGAATTTGTTGATCTCTGAGCCTGGGTGTATATTTGTATTTAAGTATGTATTTAAAAAAATATATAAGTATATATTCACCAGTTGTCTGTCTACCATAACACAAGTATTAAGTTACTTACTTTTGGGACAGATGACCGTGTGTGTAAGTGTCCCTTTATTTATTTATATTTACTTATATTTATATATCTTATCCTACTAATATTGTGAATGCGAAAGATTGTGAGTATTATTACACAATTATTCCCTATACACCGAGGTAACATATAAGCTATAGAAATCCTATTAATTGTAAGGGAATAGGATGACATTAAAAGGCACCATAAACCTATGACGCGACAACAGTCCATGCGAACGAAGTTGCGGGTAAAAGCTAGTCTTATCCTACTAGTACTACTAATATTATAAAAGCGAATGTGTGTGAGTATGGATGTACTTTTTTTTTATGTCAGGAAAACCCATTATGGGTCATCACCGCCCGACGGGGACGAGCGGCGCGTATGTCGGACTCGCACCGACTAAAAACCTGACAGTGCTCCACCATCTGTTGGTGACGGGTACAGGGTACCTATGTAAACATTGTCTCCCATCCCCGGCAGCAGCAACTCTAAACCCCAGAGTGCGCCTCCTCTGGGTCGGGGCCTCTCTAATAGTGGCCCCTCCCTCCGCTAATCGATGCATCGGGAGCACCAGATGTATCGACCGCCTCGGGGAGTATGGATGTACTTACCTTAAGCGCCTTTAACGACACCTCGGTAAAAAAAGAGGATGGTCTATGCTACTCAGCTGGACACTACACGGCGGGCCAACTTACCTTAAACGCCTTTACATACAGTATTGTTTTATGATTCGTAATGATTTTAAATTCCAAATTTTAGTCTATCTACACCGTTATTCTAATAACGCTGATGATTTGTTTAATCGACTTAAAATAATGCATAAATCAGTATTCTTGATTAGCAAAATAATCATAAACGGTCAATGCACATAGTAATAGCTTGGCCGCTACATTTCTAATTCAAAATGTAATTTTTAGTTATTCCTCAACAATTTATTTGTTTAATTTATCGTGTAATCTAGTTAGATTTAATTTAAATATGTTATCAACCTACTTCCCTTATCCTATTCTAAGTGAGGTCGGCAAACCGAACGTTTTTACGACCGGCCTAAAGTCTAATTACGTTTGTTACGTTACGCACCTCGGTAACAATTGAGGGTAGTATATACTACTCAGCCGGATACCACACGACACTTTGAATCCAATATATATAGGGTAAGCTAACCTATTCTTGACACCTATCCAATTAATTGACACCCTAGCAATTTTCTTCCCAAAAATAAGAAAATATTATTAAATAATATCATAATTTCTTAGTTTGGCATCATTAAGTTGCAATGAAAATAATATGGCGACTAAACAGCTGAATGAAAAAGTGCACATAATTAATTAAGTAATAATTTATCGTTTTCTTAAAAATTAAATTGTTTTAGGTATGTAATCGTTTCTTTTAATACATAAAAACATAAATAAGGTACCCATCTGCGTGTATCAGTATTTTTGATCAGTATTATTCAGTAGTATTCAAAAATACTGATGAAAACTGAAGGGTGTCAATAAACTGGAATTTGAATTGCCGATAATAGGGAATTCTGTGTCAATATTTGGGTAAACCATTGCAATTCGATAAATACCATAATTTCAATAACAAATAATATCCTAGTTAGAATTTGATTTTACTGGCAACATCTTAAAATAGTTGTCTATATTTACCAAAATTTATCGTTATTTGGAAACACTGTGGAACGCTTATATCTATTTCTTTTTATACGCTCTTTCTAAAAGTGTCAATAATTGGGCACTTTACCCTATATTAGAAATTTATAACAATATTAAAAATATATACGCCGTGTGGTATCCGGCTGAGTAGAATAGACCACCCTGATTTCTTACCGAGGTGTCCTAAAAGGCGTCTAAAATAAGTTGACCCACCGTGTAGTATCCGGCTGATTAGAATAGACCACCCTCATTTCTTACCGAGATGTTGTAGAATACAACTAAAATAAGTTGACGTCAGACAGGCGGCCAGTCGTAAAATACGTAGCCAAATCATGTGACAACATGTTGTGCCACCACTTAGAGTGGGGTGAGTACAGGAAGATGAATGATTTGAAATTAAAACTTTTACATAAAAATTAAAAAATTTACAAACATTTTAACAGGGGTTTGAAGACTAGTTTTGAATGGAGATAATATTCGTCGATTATTTTCGTATTGTGTGACGAAACACAAAAGTGGTGCGCCGTGAGTTGCGGGAACCGACCGCTAAAGTTTATTACCAATGGTCATTTAGTTTTTATCATAAAAGTAGCGGTCTGAGGCACTTCTGCACCGTAACGTCACGCTCCGAATTCGATTGTGCCGCGTCCCTAACGCGTTGTGCTTTTTGTGTTTCGGTTTTTAATCGCTTGCTTGCATTTGGGATGGTCATATTTGGTATACGGTTTTTTTAATAAAATTCCACGAACATTTTTAGCTTTGCCAATACAATATTAAAACCTACCTTGAAAACAAAAGTAATGAGAATATTATTTTACTATAATCCGCGATAAAAGAAAATATATGTAATGTTGAATATAGAGTGTACTATTCGTAATCAAAACATCGCTTTGATTACTTCGATTTTATTACTTTGATCACTTTAATCGCTTTGCGATTTTGTCGTGGAGTCTATCTCGTGACGATGCTTCGGTTACGGGGCGAAACAATTGTTGAGATTATGGTGGTGAATGTGTGCAGTGCTTGTGTATTGTTGTGTCATCGGTGTTGGGTAGTGCATGAGTTCTTACAAATTCTGCATGTATCAGGTATGAGAACGAATAGAACACTCTACATTTAGCATTACATATATTTTCTTTTGTCACGGATTATAGCAAAATAATATTCTCATTACTTTTGTATTATGGACCTCCGCAAAGTAACGCCTAATTCTATAAAAATTACTTTCTTGAAGATTACATCTATACTAATATATACGCGCTAATCTCAGGAACTACGTAATCGATTTGAAAAATTCTTTAAGTGTAAAATAGTCCATTTACCGAGGAACGCTATATAATATCACGCTAAGATAAATAAGAAAGGAGCAGCAATAAAAAATAGTACGAAAACGGCAAAATTTAAAGCTTTCCTTGCGTGCGCTGAGTAAACGATGATAGTTATTCAAAAATCATGTATTACAAAATTGTTCCCCTCTAAAAGTTCTAAATAAAGGTGCGCGACAGCATATGTCTAGCTTTTAAGATAACCCACTTTAACCATTTTTATGGTTATCAAAATACTATATTACGGTTTTAATCTTTCCGCGCGGACGGAGCCGCAATTGCTAGTAAATGATAAGAATTCGTAGTAATGACTCTTCGATCTTGTATAAAATAGCAATGACAAGTCACTAGTTTATGTTTGTTTTTGAATTTAAAATATCGTGAGTCGTATTCATAATTAATGTTTAGAAACCGGCTTACTCACGTCTTATTTTGTCGGTTAAGCCCGACTAGTTATAAGCCCATACGGGGCTCTTATTCATGAGCTCTTAATGCGGCATTATCACTTAAAAACTTTAAAAAAATATTATTACATAAATTTATCTACCATTATTCTTCTGCCCTTATTCACTGTAAGTGCGATCTGCACAACATGTTTTGAACTTATTGTTACGAGTACATGTTTAAGCTCGTTATTTTACTAACGGTCGCCTGATCGACATCAACTTAACTTGTCGCCTTTACGACATCTCAGTAAGAAATGAGAGTGGTCTATTCTACTCAGCCGTAGACCCACACAGTGCAATAAAATGTATTGACCGACTAAAAAAAGCAATCACCTATTCTAAATAATAGATTTTTTAAGTATTTTTGGCACCTTATAATTTTATAAGTTTTGTTTTTTTTGTTTAACCCGCAGCTTGCCGCAGCCGTTGATTTTATTACTAAAAGCACGCTGTTTACTCGATAATTTTCATGTTTTTAAATATATTTTAAATAAGATGATATAATTATTTTGTTTTCTTACTTTTACTTCATTTCGTAGTTACTATTATTATTGCATTATTTTAGTCACATGCTTTTTTTCATCATAGCCTTCAAGCAAAATTCTAAATTCCTTTCGCCTTATCTACTCTGTACAGACCATAAAGTAAGATAATAATAACTGTCATATAGCTTTTGTTTATGGTACGAAAAAACTTAAACTAAGACAAATGTCAACACCTTTCGATACAATCAACAATAGATTACATAAATGTTCGTAAGCTCCACAGCTCTGATGGACCGTTAGATATCGAGCCCAAGTAAGCCAGTTATGTCATCTGTTATAGAATACTAGCTGTGCCAGCGACTTCGCCTGCGTGAAAAGCACGGTGGGTCAACTTACCTTATTCGCATTTTACGACACCTCCGTAAGAAATGAGTAATTCCGTACAGTAACGCCTGCTTCTATAAATCATATAAAGAGTTGCATTGCCACAGGAAGTAATAAAGTGTATTAAGAAGATCGAAGTACTATATTTACTACGCCGTGTAGAATAGTGCCACCCTCATTTCTTACCGAGGTGTCGTAAAAGGCGACTAAGGTAAGACGAGCCGCCGTGTGGTATCCGTAAATAGAATAGTGCCACCCTCATTTCTTACCGAGGTGTCGTAAAAGGCGACTAAGGTAAGACGACCCGCCGTGTGGTATCCGTAAATAGAATAGTGCCACCCTCATTTCTCACCGAGGTGTCGTAAAAGGCGACTAAGGTAAGACGACCCGCCGTGTGGTATCCGGCTGAGTAGAATAGACCAACCTCATTTCTTACCGAGGTGTCGTAAAAGGCGACTAAGGTAAGTTGACCCACCGTGTGGTATCCGGTTTAGTAGAATAGACCACCCTCTTTCTTACCGAGCTGTCGTAAAATACGACTAAGGTAAGTTGATGTCAGGCAGGCGGCCGGTCGTAAAAACGCAGCCAAATCATGTAACAACATGTTTATAACATGTTGTGCCGACCCCACTTAGAGTGGAATAAGGGCAGGAGGGTGTGTGAAGTACTATATTTACTAACAAGATCAAAGCAATTTGTATTGGCCAATCTCTTTCTGTTACCTGATTTGCTATTATAAGAGACACAAGTGATTTACTTATTGGTGCGATCAAATTAATATTTATTAGCCAGTCTTTTCTTTTACCTTTTCCCTGCTTTTATTTGAAAATACAGGGTATAAATCTATCAACCGGGGTTGATTAATGGAGTGTTTCTTATGGGAGTTATTAATAAAGTACATTGTAACTAAACTATTTATATTGATAAAAGAAGTATTCTAAATCAGTTTTATTCTTTTCATAAAAAATGCTAAAATGAAATCAAAGTAAACTCTCATTCGCTATTCGCGGGCTAGCTGCTAATGACAGCGGCTGTCACATCTCCCACGTCAAAATGGCGTGAAAGGCTGTGGCAAGATGTGACGTCATGGCTTGCTTGCTTGCAGTAACGACAAGGCGGCGTTGTTACAACATATAATGTTCGTATACATAACTTTATGAACCTTACCACTTTTCGCCATTGAAAACCAGCGTCGAGGTAAACCTCAGCTTAAGCTGAGTGGTTTTTCAGTTCGTTACGTCACATTTCTGTACATTTTTCTTCTATACACTTTTAGTGTAATCTATTTTGTGTAACTTTTAATGTGACGTTATTAATAGAGGACCACCCTCAATTTTTACCGAGGTGTCGTAAAAGGGGACTAAGGTAAGTTGACCCACCGTGTGGTATCCGGTTGAATAGAATAGATCAACCTCTTTCTTTCTTACCGTAAGTAGTAAGTAAGTAACGGCCTGTTACTATCCCACTGCTGGGCATAGGCCTCTTCTCTCCGTTTTTTTTTCGGAGAGAAGGATTGGAGCTAAGACCCACCACGCTGCTCCAATGCGGATTGGTAGGTTACACATATCCCCAGAATTCTCTAGAGATATGCAGGTTTCCTCACGATGTTTTCCTTCACCGAAAAGCGTGTGATAAATTTCAATTATCAATTAGACACATAAGTTTTACTAGAAAACTCATTGGTGCCTGCCCGGGGTTTGAACCCTAGACCTTCTCGAAAGAGGCGCACGGTGATACCGCTGGGCTACCGCAGCTTGATCTTTCTTACCGACGTGTCGTAAAATACGACTTAAGTAAGATGTCGTCAAGCAGGCGGTCGGTAGTAAAATACATAGCCAAATCATGTTACAAGATGTTTATAACATGTTGTGCGGACCCACTTAGAGTTCCCACTCTAAGGGCAGGAGGATGATGTTTATAACATAAGGTTTCGATTTGATTTAATTTGAACTTTGCAAGCTACATACATATATTTTTACTGAATAAAAATACTACATATTGTAACTAAACTACTTGTATTAATAAAAGAAGTATTCTAAATCACTTTTATTCTTTTCACAAAAAATGCTAAAATGAAATCAAGGCAAACTCTCATTCGCTATTCGCGGGCTAGCTGCTAATGACAGCGGCTGTCACATCTCCCACGTCAAAATGGCGCGAAAGGCTGTGGCAAGATGTGACAATGGCTTGCTTGCAGTAGCGTCAAGACGGCGTTGTTACAATATATTTTCGAAAAGAAATTTTACGTGGAAGAAATTAGCTCTGGAAATACCTACTAAATATACTCGACGTCGAATTTTCCCGTTGCAAGGGTGTTTTTAACATGATGGATATGTATCATTAATCAAATGCGGGCGAAATCTACTAAAAGCAAAGTCGATACATTCGAGGTCTGCATTTTAACAAAGGAAATTCATTAATTTATTTCCAGAGAAGTTTAAATCATCATAAACCATAACCTTTTCCCACTCTAAGTGGGGTCGGCACAACATGTTATAAACATGTTGTCAACATGTATAAACATGTTATAAACATGTTGTCACATGATTTGGCTGCGTATTTAGGACCAGCCGCCTGCCTGACGTCAACTCACCTTAGTCGTATTTTACGACACCTCGGTAAGAAAGAGGGTGGTCTATTTTACTCAACCGGATAACACACGGTGAGTCAATTTACCTTAGTCGCCTTTTACGACACCTCGGTAAGACATCATCATCTTCCTGCCCTTATCCCACTCTTAGTGGGGTCGGCACAACATGATAAAAACATGTTGTCACATGAATGGCTGCGTATTTTACGACCGGCCGTCTACCTGACGTCAATTTACCTTAGTCATATTTTACGACACCTCGGCAAGAAAGGGGGTGGTCTATTTTACTCAACTGGATAACACACGGTGGGTCAATTTACCTAAGTCGCCTTTTACGACACCACGTTAAGAAATGAGGGTGGTCTATTCTACTCAGCCGGATACCACACGGCGGGTCGACTTACCTTAGTCGCCTTTTACGACACCTCGGTAAGAAATGAGGGTGGTACTATTCCGGAATCCACACGGCGTAGAGAAGAAATTTAAAGTAAAGTATAAATGAGTTGTACTAAGAATCTAGTACTATTCTAGTTAAAGTTTTTACCAAAGAAGCTTACTGCAGAGCTTGATTAAGCGTCAAACTTTGCCATACATTTCATAACTTTCACAAGATGTATGAAGTAGCATTTACTAAATGTGGATAGAATAAATTCTAAATATAATATAAAAGGCCGATAAATTTATACTCGAAAAAATAATAAATGATAAAAGCCTGAAAACACTTTAATTTAAACTCTCATACATAAAAAAAAGTATAAAAATTACGTGATGAACGTCATTGTTTTATAAATAAAGAAGTTAAAAAAAACTATTGACTATGTTAGAACAAAGTAAAATTCAGGACAAACAACATAAAATACATACATGAATATACCAACATATAAACAGAAATATTAGTGTAAAAATTAAACCTCACACTATCTCGAAGCGCACCATGTGTATAATGTTAGTGCGCGTTTGAGCCTGTATGTACTTCATGTATTCATCTTGAAGTGTTTAATCTTGAATAACAATTAAGCATAATATATAATATATTCTTATGCTTGCCTAGGTTTCAGAACTGCGGTACCCAAAAAAAACCTTACATTAAAATCACCTAACAAATTAAGAGTAGTTTAACGGATTCGTAAAAATCATATATACTCCAATGCTCCAATTCAGTTTGATGTCGTACACTATAAAGCTTTAATATTCGCCTGGAGTTCTGTTCAGTGGAGCGTTATATCAAAGCAAATAGCAATCCAGACTGAAATTAAATTCACTGCTTTGTACGACCAGTTAGTATTGTTTTAAAACGCACAAACAGAATACGAAACTAAAACGCATTAAAACTGGACACCATTTAAATAAAGCAGCCGAGTCATTGTTCTATATTTGCCAGGAGATAGTGGACACAAAAGAAAGAGTTCATTGTTACCATCAGCCTTATGAAATTGGTATATTTGACGCAAAATAGTCCTTATTACGTATACGCAAGAACTAATGTTCAATATACCCAATCAGAGAAGTAATTTGTAATTTAAAGGCAGGCATCCACATGCCCGCATCGTAGGTATTGGACCCATCGCATCAAACTACCTTATTGTTTCCCATGCTTCTATAATATCAGCAGCGATCGAATTTGCGTACGCAACTACAATTAATCGGATTGCGGACGTTACTTTTATTCGGATTTTTACAGTGAGAGATGGAAAGTGCGAGATATTGGAGGAAAACGAAAAAGAAGCGAATAGCGCGTAGAGTGCGTCAGCTAATCATCATTCTGTATGAAAAGCAGCTGGGTAACCGAGCTTTGCCCTATTTTTTTTTTGAAAATCAAAAAAAAGTTGCAATTCGAAAAAAAAGCAAAGGCTAATTGAGCTAGACTGATGATAGATAGTCTCGATCCGGGTATTCAGAATTTTTAGGCGGCCCGTCCCCTACAAAATGATGTTATGATACATAGCGTGAATAACCTTTGTTCTCTAATAGGTAATTTTAAAACTTATTTTCTTTTTTCTACCTACTAAGAGATGGATTCGTGGTGACCTGAAAAGGTCTTCTTAGAGAGTTTCATACCTCTGGCATTTCCAAAGGCCAGATTCGTACTTCGTCTTGTAGAGCGTTTTATATATATATTACAACGATCCATTTGATACGATGCGTCCGATTTATACGATGCGGATATGTGGAAGCCTGCCTTTATACGACCTGAACAAGTTATTATTGCATTTGCAACACGAATGCACAGCTTCGAATTAGCATTTACCCCATTGCCGTGTAATAGAGCAATAAATTCGATAGTGTTCAGAGACAGTAATAGTAAATTTGTCGACCTGCATGTCAAAGGGACTTTCTCTGGGACGAATTGTGGACAATTAACGTAACTAATTATAAATGCTGTGTGTGGACAACTCGTTTTAAGAACATGCCGTGCTGTATTGTCATGTAAAAATATCTGGGTTACTCAGTCCAGGAGTTCGTATTACTTGAAAAGGATGGTTGCAAATACAAAGAATGTGAATACAAAACGAGTCAATGCATAGAGTTATTAGAGTAGAGGAGCCATAGACAAGCCTGTAAGTGACAGTGACACAATGAATAATGAGAGGGAAGCTGAAACTACTTAATCTTTGACTTTTTATCATTTCATCTACTACACTACTCCATCTTTTTCTAATCACACATAAAAAAAAGAGATTGATACAGTTATAACGCACGGAAAATTTTGGTGCTATGGCGCAATCTATTTTGGCTCGGCAAGACATACGTATCACGAGACCACCCATCAGCCCAGCACATGACATGGTAGCTTAGCTCACTATCTAGATATCAGCATCTAATAGTCGCTCGAGTCTCGGCAAGAGATTGGCTCGATGAGACTCTTTTTCTTTCTTTAGTCGTTCACTCTTGACAGAGTGGTCGTGGTTGATGGCGGTTTTCATCCGTTATTGTAGCCCATGCAATGCTCCTCCATTTGTCTCGGTCTTCAGCGACTCTAGCACACTGGACTACGGATTTTTGAGTTATTGATTGTATTAGGTCCTTCCAGCGCGTGGGTGATCGGCCGCGTGACCGCTTGCCTTCAACTTGCCCCTGGACAACGAGTCTCTCCATAGAGTGTTCGTTTCGAACGATCGAACGCATATAAGGTAGAAGTCAATAAAAGGTCAGTTTATGCAACCATGCATTCGTTATCCCTATTATTATAATTATTACTTCATTATGTACACTGTAATCTTTGGTTCGAGTGACACACTAATGAAAAGCGTATAGGGTACAAATGAATAAAAGGTCAGTATATGCAACCGCGCATTCGTTACCCCTATTATTATAATTATCACTTCATTATGTACACTGCAATCTTTGGTTAGAGTGTCACACTCTAATGAAAAGCGTATAGGGTACAAATGAATAAAAGGTCAGTTTATGCAACCTTGCATTCATTAGAGCCTAGAATATCTAGTCAAGCTCAAGAGAGCTTGAGCTATTTACGTACAAATGTCACATTGCCGGCAACAGTGTCTTTTAATATTATTAAACTGTTTGAAAGAAGTAGTATTGAAACATAATGTAACAGTACCATTGGTCTTAATTGTAATATGGCACATTTTAAGCTGGCTACCCTTCTCTAGTATAATAACTCTCATAGAGTTATTACCTACCAAGTCTTTTTCATTTCACTTTAAAGTCACTAATTAATAATTTAGTTATTGTTAATGTGTGCTTAACTTTATGTTACGGCCAGTAATTTTTTTTAATAATTAACGATTCACAATGTTATTTTGACGTCTTACTTAATTTGAAAGGTAACCGTCAATTCACCGTCGTACGTATTTTTTATAAAGAATTTCAAAGATATTTTATTCAATAATTTAATTCAGTACAACGAAATGTAAGTTATTTGACTTCTTAAGCACTGACCAAATCACCATAAATTATTGTAATGTATTAATGTATTATTTATAATCTATTATAATCTAAGTGTGCTAAAAACAAAAATCTTATAAACAAGTGCTTATGAATCGTCAACTCAACTACTGGTTCGGAAAGTTGTTCCTACCGAGAAGAGCCAGCAAGAAACTCGGCGGTTACTCTTTTCAAAATATAATTCTTATAACTGGTTACATTTGGCCATTACTGTAACAGCCTCTTGTTAATTTTTTTAAACTGGTGTAATAGCAAAGCTAAAATTGATTGCGAATTTTATTATAGAATCTTATACCCAAACCCACAAACGACATATTTATGTACTTATGCAAGGCGCTAAGGTGGAGCCGCAAGTTTATATTTGTTACGTACTTTTGCAAGGCGCAAAACAGGAGCCGCAAGTTTATGTTGGTTCCAACTTTGTCTGTTATATACATCACTTATTTTAATATATCATCACTCTAAAAGTCTGGTATTGTAACCTTTAATAAGTGATAGTTTTCCTGTTTATTTGGTACTTAACAAGGCCATAACCTTGTAATATTCTACGACGGTTTTTAAATCGTAAACATATGACCGGATCTCGAAGCGACGACAGAATCATATGACATATTCATAAGCAAAATTTCACTCTTTCTATATAAATAATGCATGCGGCGTTTGACCATGACCGAAGAACAAATGCCATGAATACAAAATAGGGGACAATAGCGTGCATTTCTCCTACACCTCAGATTTCCCATGATGTTTTGGCCGCTTAGTATGGACGGACGTGCGTTGTGGCTTTAGAGGTTTAGAGGCTTTCTGGCTAATTTACTGCTTACCAGAGAGTTATTATACTAGAGTAGGAGAGCCAGTATAAATTTATCCATCGACAATAAAAAGTCTATGCCGTTTACGCTTAATTCGCGAAAGATATAAGAAATAGAACAGAGTACAATAGTACATTTAATTCATATTGTTGCAGGGTTTTTTAAATACATACACCACAATCGCTTAAGAATTGCAATGTCGATGAGTAAATCAAGAGATAATTCTGAGTAAGAATGTATACCAATATACTTACAATAAAAATAAAAAAAATATTTTGAATCGTCAAACTGAGACAATAATACATATTGCATAATAATGCAATATATTTAAGTACCCCCAATAGGGGGTACTTAAACGCTTAAGTAACAAAGGACGTCACGGGTTCACCATTACTTTGTTTATTCTCATTAACTGTTTAAATTATTCATAATAAACAAATATCTATACTTATTATAAAATCAAGACCCCAAAAGCTGTATGTCTGTATGTGATAATAGTACATTACCGTTTTATAAAAAATATGTTGAAGAGGTTGCACGAAAACTTGCCATGCGACGAAAGGTCAGAGCTTACGTCGCGTATACCGCGTAATCCAATAATGTACGCTAAAGTAATTTTGGAAAAAAAATTGTGACACTGATTTTCACGCGGGCGAAGCTAAAATATTCTTTATTCAAATAAACTTGTAAACAAGTTCTTTTGAATCGTAAACTCTACTGAGAAGAACCAGCAAGAAACTCGGCGGTTGCTCTTTTAAAAATACAATTCTTATTACTAGTTACATTTCATCGTTTCTATGTTGTACAGGTTCGAACAATATCTATATCCACGCATTCTTATTGTCCAAATAATCCTCAACAGTATAGTAGGCTTTCTGTATCAGCCTCTCCTAAATAGTGCTAATATAAAATAATAAAAAATAGTGCTAATATAAAATATCTTTACGTCTCATACATACAATAATCTTAAGAGCGAAGGTAAAATCGAAGACAACTCCTTAAAAGCATTTTGAAATTACCATCAAATTCATGACAGAAGTGAGTAAACAATTATGCTTTTAGAGCCGGAACGAAACGCGGGTCACAATGGGAGGATTTGATGAGAAAGTTCTCAGAAGCGCACAAAGAGGAGTGCAAGTAAGTGTTTGTTGTGTAAATAGAGCTAGCTTCCTTTAAAGTTGCCTCGTTTTAGCACAAATATATCAAATCAAATCCAAATAATCTTTATTCAAATAAGCTCTTTCAAGCACTTTTGAATCGTCAAGGATCAATATGATTAATGAAGCTACAACTGGTCCGGAATGTTGCTCTTACCAAGAAGAACCAGAAAGAAACTCGGCGGTCAATCTTTTAAACATTTCCAATTTTACATTATTAAACCGCAGTCCTGTATGAAGCTTAAAGGATTTTCAAATCCAGGCTTTTTCATCAATGATAACGTTTCACTTACAAAATACGGTATAATGTTAATAAGTATATTTTATACGCCGCCGTGGTATCCGGCTGAGTGGAATATACCACCTTAATTTTTTACCTAAGTGTCGTTAAAGGCGACTAAGGTAAAGTGACACCCCGCGTGGCTGAGTAGAATAGACCACCCTTATTTATTAACTTTGATTTTTGTGATGGAAATATTTGCTGTATTGGAAAGTGACAGAGGCTACTGTTTATTACAGGACTAAAGTCCACGCAACGTCGCGGGTAAAATCTAGTCTTCTATAAAAAAAAGATGTCAAAACTACAAATAAATATGTACGCGCCTACTGCGTGCCTTCGATAGCTACAGTTGGTACAGCATAGGTAGGATAGGCAGACAACCGGCAATTTCTCCACCCCGAATAATCAAAGTTACTGACCTTTAACTTGAAGGCTTCTTCTTAAGTTATGGCGTCCATGCCGCTCCGGCCGAAGTATAACCACAAAAAAACTTAATCACCTATATTCGTGGTATCACAAATTGTTTTTTAATATAGTTTAATTGTTCTTTAATATAGTTTATACATACAAACACCGAATTATCCTTTATATTTCGTATATATTAATGCGATCATCCACCGAACACCGATATTTATTGCAATTCACTCAGAAGCCCGTGCACCGTGTTGCGCGGCCGACTGATCTTCTCCTTGTGTGACATTAATTATTCACCTACCTAATTATTGCTGATATTTGAGATAATTTGAGATACAAAAGTAATTAAGCATTCCCACAGGACTGTATCGTTAGACATTCCCCGAGTGCAACGGGCCATGAAACAGTTTCCGACGGGATCACAGTACGAAGGCACTTGGGACTTGCTTGGGATGGGCGGCTATGGAGTGTATAAATTTCCAAACGGTAAACGTTTTTCTGTATGATATTATTTTTTTTTGTTTTCTGCTGCAAATACCCAATCGTCGTAATTATCACGGCCTTTTAACTTCGGAACGTTTATCATTGTCATTGGAGCCCATTTTTTGCAGAAAAATCTAACTATTAAACACTATAAAATTTAAGTCTTGGCCTATAACCTAATGAAACACGTCGGCTTGCCAGATCAAAAAGGAAACATTTTTATTCAGTGTTATACACCATGTGGTACACATTTGAGTAGAATAGACCACCCTCATTTCTTACTGAGGTATCGTACAAGAAAATTCTACTACTAAGAAAATTCACTCGCCGTGTGGTGTCCGTCTGAGTAGAATAGAGCACCCTCTTTCTTACCGAGGTGTCGCAAAAGGCGACTAAGGTAAGTTGACTTCAGACAGGCGGCCAGTCATAAAATACGTAGCCAAATCATATGGCAACATGTTTATAAAGCGTTGTGCCGACCCCACTTAGAGTAGGATAAGGGCAGGATGATGATTTAATTTTCTTATTTATATATTATTGACTCAATAAATCGAATGTAATAGAAAGGGAGTGCAACGATAAAATAGTCGGTGCTGCGTGTTCCATTTACACCTTGTACCTGTACACTTGTATTGTATGGTGGATCTGGTCAACGTACCTTAGTCGCCTTTTACGTCACCTCCGTAAGAAATGAGGCTGATCTATTCTACACAGCCGTATACCACACGGTGGGTCAACTTACCTTAGTTACCTTTTATGACATCTCGGTAAGAAATAAGGCTGGTCTATTCTACTCAGTCGGATACCACACGGCATTAAATATTTATATAAATAGTAGCTTGTTTAACTTCGTTCCCGTGGACTTTTGTCGTGTGATAGAACGATAATAGATGGCGCTATTAATGTCCTACCATTCCTATAGAATTTACAGGATTTCTGTAGCCTATATGTTATTCCGGTGTATAAAGAATAATTGTGCCAAATTTCATCGGTATTGGTTCAGCGGATGCGCTATGAAAGAGTAATAAATATATATCCATACTCCAAAAACTTTCACATTTATAATATTAGTAGGATTTTACATCTTGTCCAACGTTCTCCACTTCAATTTATTCCATATAACCATGTTAACTCAACTCAACGTGAGGTAAACCACGCTGCAAGGATCATTTCCTCCCAAGTACCTCGTTAAGCTTGGATTTCGTTCGTACACGTTAACCTCAATATTTGCTCGGACATCGTTTATAACGTTTGAAATCGTAAATATACATCGTAAATTAAAGTAAATAAATAATGAATTGTTCATGAAAAATATTTAAAGATTTTTTTTTTATTTCTGATCATTTAGTACACTTAGTACATTTAGTAAAATCTAATAATAATATACGTTAAAGACTTTCATTTAGTTTCAGTAATTTATAGAAATAATTAGGCGTTACTTTGCGGAGGTCCATAATACAAAAGTAATGAAAATATTATTTTGCTATAATCCGCGATAAAATGCGATATATGTAATGCTAAATGTAGAGTGTAAAGAAAGAAAGAAAGAAAGAAAGAAAAACATTTATTTTGTGTACTATTCGTTCTCATACCTAATACATGTAGAATTTGTAAAAAGTCATGCACTACCCGCCGCCAATAACACAACAATACACAAGCACTCCACACATCACCGCAATCTCAATGCTTCGGTAACGGGGCGAATTAACTGTTGAACTTTGTTATGGCGCTAAACCGTTGTGGCTTGCATTAACTTTGCTTTGGCTTTGGCTTGGCTGGGCACGGCTGGCGCAGCACACGCTTACGCGTTACATCGTATTATAAAAAACTATATTTTTCCTTTATACTTACTTATTTAATAAATAAGAAGCAATTTTCTCAAAAGCCAACCCTTTTGTTCGTTTTTTACGACATGTCAACTTCGCGCACACTTGACGACTACGTCAAATGGCGCTACCACTCTTATCTCCGCACCTCTCTTCACTACACCGCTCCTCTCCACACCGCAGCACACCTCTTCCCAGCTAACTTCACGTCTCTATGCTACAACTTCCGCTCTCTTCCTTATACTTCCGTTACAGTATACTACATGTTCATCATTGAATACCGTTTGAATAATAATAGTATCCGTGTTTTAAAGCTCCCTAAAAATACATGTATGACATAACAAAAAGCTGCCATATTAAATACTTGTGGAATAGTTAGAAAATTCTTGCAGTTATCTTCAGGTGGAGACGTTTTATATACCAACACCAACCAAAGCTAAGTATTTACTTGGTATGTTTTACCCGTAAATACTTATTTTTACCAGGTTTAACCTTAGAAGTAGTTAACTAAACAAAATAATATTAGTAGTAGTAGTAAGTAACAGCCTGTTACTATCCCACTGCTGGGCATAGGCCTCTTCTCTACGTTTTTGGAGAGAAGGATTGGAGCTAAGACCTACCACGGTGCTCCAATGCGGATTGGTAGGTTACACATATCCCAAGAATTCTCTAGAGATATGCAGGTTTCCTCACGATGTTTTCCTTCACCGAAAAGCGTGTGATAAATTGCAATTATCAATTAGACACATAAGTTTTTACTAGAAAACTCATTGTTGCCTGCCCGGGGTTTGAACCCTAGATATCCTCGAAAGAGGCGGACGGTATTACCCCTGGGCTACCACAACTCAGATTGTTGTTAGTAGTGTTAATTATTGTTTCTTAATCTACGTTAGCCTCTTCCAGCTGTTGCCACATGGGCCTCTTTTTGGCAACGTTTACCCAATCTTCCCTAGCAGTTTGCTTAATGTCATCGCATTTAAGGTCTCCCTCTTCTTCGTTTGCCGCTTAGTCCGCACCATTTGGTCCTTCCAATTTGAATTTCGAACATTTCATTGAATTTGAATAATAACTCCTTATATTTGAATCCTTAAATCCAGATGTGGTATATGAGGGTGAGTTTGAAGACGGCATGTTTCATGGTCAAGGAGAGCTGATATATCCCAGCGGTGCAGTAATCCGTGGCACCTGGAAGAAAGGACAATTGATCGAAAGGAAACTTGTCTTCGCGGACGGATTAGAGTTCGATGAAATGGACTGGAAGTATTGCAGGATGCCTGACAGACGGTATCTTTAATATTTAAATGCATTAATCTTGTATACATAAATAAATATATATATGGGACACTTACATATACGGTCGTCCGTCCCCAAAGTAAGTAATTTAATACTTGTGTTATGGGTGAGAGACAACTGGTGAATCTATACATATGTAATTTTTAATTACATACTTAAATACAAATATACACCCAGGCTCGAAGAACCAACAAATTCTTTTTATAGAAAATGTTGGCCCTCGGCGGGAATCGAACCCGCGACCCGCAGAGACGTTGGCAGGATCACTACCCACTACGCCAACGGGCCAGTCAATGTATATTACATTTTGTTTCTGAATTTTGGAAACGGCTACATAGTTTTTAATGAAACTTAGTATGTAGAGGGTTTCGAGGGCGATAAATCAAGAAATAGAATGCAAATCTTAATTTTGCTGTCATTTGTAAAGTTGAAATAGGTCAATGGCAAACGGGTGGGCTAGAGAAATCTAAATACCTGGCGTCAAGTCCCAGATATCACCATCAAATTCAAGTTTTCCTTATTCGAATAAACTTTTAAACAAGTGCTTTTGAATTGTCAATTCTACTGCTGGTTCGGAAAACTGTTCCTACCGAGAAAAGCCAGCAAAAAAACTCACTCACTCATCACTTTTTTTCTCCTTTTATTGCATTTTTTTATGTTTAAAAAAATACCGAGAAAAGCAAATTTTAATTCCCGAATTCAAATTTGAACAAATTTGAATAATTTAAAGACTTCCACGCGGGCGAAGCTGCAGGCACATCTTGTCTTTATTAAATGAATGTTTAAATAGAATTACTCAATATGGTAACGAAAATCCCAGCGTTACACTTAGAAATAGATTATTCAAGGCACAGACGTAGTAAATCACCGAGTGATTCGACGTTTCGAATGGCTTTCTTACTTTTCAAGATCTACAACTTTAATTAAACTTTAAAATGAGTTTCGTCTAAACTTACGTCTGACTTTTGCACTTCGTCTTCCAGATTAATCAATAGTTACGCAAGTTAAGGTAACGCGCTAAGAAAAGTTATAAAGATCAGCGCAAATGTTCGACTGCGATGTACAAAAAATATAACTCAAATCCTTTCTAGATCATCATTCTCCTACCCTTATCCAAATAAGTTAATAGTTATAGATAAATTGATTTATTCTAGTAAAATTCTATAATAAAATTCCGCAATCAATTTTAGCTTTGCCATTACAGCAGTTTAAAAACACTAGTAAAGAGAGGCTAATACAGAAAGCCTACTATACTGTTGAGAACTTTTTAGACGATATGAATGAGTGGATATAGCTACTATCCAACCCTGTACAAGATAGTAATGACCTATTGTAACTAGTTATAAGTATTATGTTGAAAAGAGCAACCGCCCAGTTTCTTGCTGTCACTTCTCGGTAGGAACAGCTTTCCGAACCAGCAGTAGATATGTCGATTCAGAAGCACTTTTTTACAAGTTTATTTGAATAAAGAACTGTATTTGAATTAGAATTAATAACCTAACTTACTGAAACTTTATTTTAATTTTAAACTCAATAAAAAAAACATCGCAGTTGAAATCTACAGAATCATTAAGTGTCTGGCAACTATCCTATAAAAAGATTTCCGGTGCCAAGAAATGAAAAAATAGTTTTCCTCATTTGGCATTCACAATTTTTTAGCACATCAATGTAATCGGAAAATCTCATGGTATATAAAAACTTTAAAAAAACAATAATCTAAATTCAAAGTTTGCTTTATTCAAGTAAACTTGTAAGCAAGTTCTGTCGAATCGCAACTCTACTGGAAAAATGCTCCAACCGAGAAAAGCCAGCACGAAACTCAGTTGCTCTTTACATTTTGTCATTACTGTCTTGCATAAGGTCGAAGAGTAACCGCGTATTCTTATGTTATCTTCAACACTATAGTAGGCTTTCTGTCTATCTACCTACATTTAACAGTATTTTTTAAACTGCTGCTGAATTAGCAAAGCTAAAATTGGTTAAGGAATTTTATTACATCGCTTAGTATTAAATTGACCTAATTCAAATTTAAACATTTTTAACCAAATTTACCATTGAATATTTATTATTTAATTAAACCAAAATAAAAACATATTTGAATACCAACTGTTACATCACGCTACGAACTATTAAACCTTTTTTTTATATTCGCTTCATTAGTAACAGAGGCAAAAGGTTTAAGATCATTTATATTAATACCATACGTTACAAATAGTCTAATTGTTTAACTATTTGATAGTTTCACCATAGAATACGAGAAAGGCATACAGCCAGCCGGCCAGTCTTACTTGACCGCGGAACAACCTACCCGGCCTGTACCGCCAGGGTACTACGATACAGGGGATGGATTCTACGACCCCAAAACCAAAGTTGTGTACAAAGCGGATGACCTCAGTGCTATTATAAGGTAAAATATTAGTTTTTTATCACTACATAGTATAAAACAAAGTCGCTATCCCTGTCTGTCCCAATATCCCTATGCTTAAATCTTTAAAACTACGCAACAGCTCTTGAGGCGTTTTTTTAATAGATAGAGTGATTTAAGAGGAAGATTTATATGTATAATAACATTCAATATGGAGTAGAGAAATACTGTAATTTTTGAGATATTCCAATGTGATGTAAATAATTACATTTTTTCCCCTTATAATTACATTATTGCAAACGCAGGCCGAACCCTACGAGATTTATCAGAATAATGTACTAATTATTTGTACACCTTGAAAAGGTCTACAGAAAACTCCGCGACGGTATATGTCTATCTCTTATGGATAACCCACAATAGCATTTTTTGACATTATCTTTTTACGAAAAATAATCCCTTATTTTCGAAGCAATTTTAAACAATACAGCATTAATCATTATTCAATTGCTGATTTAATATAGATCAATATGGCCGTTTACAGCATGTAATTTAAATGAACATTTTAGAAGATATTACAAATTTAAAATGCAGCGGCATAGCGGTTTTTGTTTTATTCCAAATTTAACGCGTGCGGGCCACAGGCAGTAATGAATAAATCAAAACTACTGGATCGATTTTAATCATTTTTTCACTGAGTGCCAAGGCTATATATTTTATAGCCGTGCGAAGCTGGAGCGGGTCGCTAGTTTATTATAAAAACTAGCTTTTACACACAACTTCGTTCGCAACTCTATCAATAAAAATTGAATTTGTTGATTCCCAAGCCACTGTGTCAATTAACAACAAAGTAATAAAGTGACAGCAAAGTAAAATAAATAAAACAAGTTACATAATTATAGGGAATGAAAATTTTATTCTCGTACAGTGGATTCGTTAAACTTTGTTGCAAACACAGCTAGCGTCCATTCATTTCGTTTAACATTGATTACTGTTAAAATTGATACTCCGAATGGATTGGCTTAATTATCTCAATTCGGTGTTTTACAGCGACGTGGAAAATATTGGAGGAAATTAAATAAAATAGAAATAATATAGAAAAATCGATCTAGCTAGAGGTTTTATTTAAAAACAACACAGTCTACAACATCGGCGCAGGGTTGCTTGTCTATCGGTCTTCTACAGGATATATTTCGGGGAGTGTGCAGAGGCTCTTCATAACCTTGTTCCTCCATCGCCATTCTATTATCGCACCGCTAGGCACCGGGAGAATTTTCACCCTTACATCATTGACCTCCCACGAAGGCGCACGGAGCGCTTTGCGTCCTCGTTTTTATTGCGCACAGCAAGGGAGTGGAATTCTCTCCCGGCATCGATATTTCCGAGTTCTTTTGATATGGGTCTCTTTAAAGCAAGAGTGAATAGGCATCTTCTAGGCAAGCGCGCTCCATCTTAGACTGCATCATCGCTTACCATCAGGCATGATTGCAGTCAAGCGCTCGCCTATTCTGCAATAAATAAAAAAAAATAAAAAAAAATCGTTTTATCCCTGTTTTTGGGCATTATAAAATTACTAAAATTTTCTTTTAATTTATTGTATATATAAAACACTATTTTTGCCGTTAATTGTCAAGTCAGCGTAGCTTTTTCTGGGAACGGGTGGTCGCGAGAAATGAAAATACCTAGGATCGAGCCCCGATATTTTGTGATATGATATTTTGTAAAAAATAACCAAGTAAAGCTCGGTCAATCAGTGTTTAACGTTAATTACATTTTAATTTTTAAATACATTCCTTGGTCTTGACTTTAGTCGTAATGTATGTATCAAAACGCTAGGTAACAAAAATACAGTCAAGAATGCCTTCTAAGGAATCCCTTATGAAGACGATTCAAAACGAAGTGTAGTAGAGAGGTGTACATATGATTGTGTGAATCGCGTGTATTGGGAGGTGCGTCGTCACTTAAAACCCTTTGATCTCTTATAAATTATTACATGTTTCAAATACTTCAAATAATTAGGGCAATAATAAAATATAACAATGATATTATTCCTTTACACTTATTCAATAAATAAGAAGCAATTACATCAAAAGTCAACCCATTTATTCTTTCTCAACAACTTGTAACATTGAGGATGAAAATGTTATTTTTTTTATTATTGACCAAATATTTGATGGAGGCTGTATTTGAAGCATGTTGTAGCGAAAATAACATTGTCACCGTCAATGACATTCGTGTGTGTTGTAGCTTCATACTATAGCTCTCTCTCGATAGACCACCCTTATGTTTTACCGAGGTGTAAAAGGCGATCAAGGTAAGTTGACGTCAGGAAGGCGGCCAGTCGTACACTATGTAGCCAAATACGTGACCTGTTTTTAACATATTGTGTCAACCGCACTTAGAATGGAATAAAGGAATACGGGATGATGAGTTTAGCTTACTCTCAATTATTCTGGGCTAACTGCACGGTTGCATCAACTGACCTTTTATTCACTCGTAACCCTATACGCTTTTCAGTAGGTTATCACTTATCCAGTCTCTTGCGGAGACTCCAGCGACTTTTACATGCTGATATCAAGATCGTGAGCTAAGCTAAGGTTTCTCGGCTGGGCTAATGGTTGGTCTAGTGATGGCGTATGTCTTCCCCAGCCAAAATAGTTTGCGCCATGGTCACAAAATTCTCTCTGCGTTTTAAAATACAACAGATATTTCTTCAGATCGCCGTCCGTCCGTGAACAAAAATGGATAATTGAGAATTGTCGCACGTCCCCCGACTTACCACTCGGACCTCGTAAGGATCTCTATGAGGATTGGAAAGCACCTGAAACAATTCTTCCCAAACCGCCGAAACCTGTATCTGTACCCCGAGCCAACGATTCTTTAACTTTGTCGTTGTCTACTTTTGAACAAGATCGCGAGTGGGTATGTAGAATAGAATAGAACATTCTTTATTGCACCACATAAAATTACAATATACATTGTTAAGAAAACGCTATAATCTAATGCAGATACAATAAGGCGGCCTTATCGCTAACTAGCGATTTCTTCCAGGCAACCTTTGGGCTATGTACTTTAGATGCTGAAATTATTATATTAATCATCATCTTCCTGCCCTTATCCCACTCTAAGTGGGGTCGGCACAACATGTTAAAGACATGTTGTCACATGATTTGGCTACGTAACGACCGGCCGCCTGCCTAACATCAACTTACTTTAGTAGTATTTTACGACACCTCGGTAAAAAAGAGGGTGGTCTATTTTACTTAACCGGATACCACACGGTGGGTCAACTTACCTTAGTCGCCTTTTACGACACCTCGGTAAGAAATGAGGGTGGTACTATTCTATTCAGCAGGATAGCACACGGCGTTAAAATTATTATATTAATATTAAGTTTAAAAAACTTCATATAATGGCAACATCAGCATATCACCGGTAAGTAATAAAATACTTACTTATAAAAAAATATAACTATGTGATTCAGAGAATAATAGTAAATATCATTATTCTATAATTTGAAATTTAAAAAAATAACCACTATTTAAGCGACTATTTAAAATAACCACTATTTTATTTATATATATAAGCAATATTTTTTATCTGTCCAGGAAATTGCATTTAAATATCTAGAAGAAGATGAATCTGACATAACAAGTAGTACAAAATCTATTACTACTACTAATTCAATTCGTGAAAGCAGCAATTCAAATAGTACAGAAAGTTTGCTATGAAATTATTTCTGAAAATTAGAACATAGAGCGGAAAACTCGTTATTTGTATAGTTCAAAGGCAACATAATAAAAAAAAGTTTTTTGTAGCGGAAATTTTTAAACCTTCATCTTTTTTCTGTTAAAATATTTTATTTTCTAATATTAGTTTTTATAACCTAAAACTAAGCTAATTTAGAAATAATATCGATTTCAATGCAGGTAAGTGTAAAGGATACTAAAATTTTAATTTCTAAATCTTGATTATACACCTCGTATTATTAAAATTAAATTAATAATTAAAATTAAAAATGAATAATCTCTTTCTCTTTTACCATGGTTATATAAAATTTCCATAACTACTCTGTGTGCCTCGTTGTACTACATATACCATACATAGAGTAATAAAGCAAATAGCAGTTTTATATTGTGATTTTAATTTCTTAATTGCAATGTTTTAGGGTATTTTGTTACTGCGTTAGAAAAAGGTTAATTTAATATTTTATAAAGATTGTAAATATTCGCTAAGTAGAGGTTTTTTTTACGATGAGGAGAATTATAAACTATTTAAGTTGAAACTTATCATACTTATTTATTATTAATAAATACAAATATTGTAATTTATTGTTTATTTTCTCCTCCCTTGCCTATTTATTAGCAATATATACGTACGCAAATTTATAAAACAAATGCTTTCATAGATATTTTTAAAACTAAAAAAGTATTTATTTTCTTTGGTTTGACACATTGTCTGTCTTCCAGGCAATTGATAATATCAGTATCCTTCATTGGCGAAATTGGAGGAAATCATCAGCTTGGAACCAACGGCCATTTATCAAGTTTGATACTTCTGCCAATATTTAATTTTCCTAAAGCTTGTATTTTTGATTATACTAATGTACATTTACTTTTTATTTTATTTAAATAAGTATGTTTTTTTTGGGCCTATAGCACCTAGTCGTTACAAGGTGGTAATACTGTAGTATTACTTAAAAACAAATCAGCGTAATCTTTGATAAACAATTTACTTGTTTTTATTAGAGCTAATAATGTTTTTAGTATGCATCAAGCAGACTTGCGAATTAAGTAAACCAAAACTCTTAATATGAGAGGGCTTTTGTCTGTAGGTAATGCTCTAGAATTACGAACTTCGTGAGCATAAATCGTGACCACCAGTTTCGAAGATTATACTGCGAGTAATAATTCACAAGATTTAAATGGCTTTCGCTTGTAGCATCGTACGTAATTTGATTACTCCAAATACCGACATTGTGTAAACTATCTATGAGGTAACTAGCCATATTAACCAGATTAAATTAAAACATTACCATATATGTAAAGTTATATCTGAGTAGTGAGTACCTACAGTATGGACCATGATTATAAAAAAAAAATACATCCTAGCAATAACGAAGCAGTAAAATAAATGATCTTGACCAAAATAAATAATTATGGTTAAAAAATCTCAAAAAAAAACAGCGGACTCGTGGCAAGGAAGGTACCTCAAATAAAATGCATAGATCCAGCCTTGTAAATTTGATTTAGCAGAAATATTAAATGTAGCAATAGCAAAACGCTAACCGGAAACATTCATGTGACATAAAAATGTTACCTGTTTTTACTTTTTCCCTGGATGAATGGAATTTTCTTTTCAAGCCCAGTGGATCAGTGATCTATAGAATTATTATATTAGAGTATAAGATACGCACGTCTATAAGTGAGAGTGTCACAATAAATAATGAGAGGGTACATAAAACACGTATACTTACTTATCTTTGTCTAATCACGCATAAAAAAGAGAAACAGGTAGATACAGTCTCTTTTGCTTTCTCTTTATTGTAATAGGTCACGTTCATCATTCATCCTATTATCATTTATACGCGATGAGACGATACAAATAAATAGTTCAATATTACACAAGACATAGTTAACCTTCTTTCTAGTAGTAAAATTAGATCTGATTATCTTACTCTTTTGAAAGATAGAGAAGGTGAAAGAAACAATCGTTTGTATTTATGCCTTTATTCTGCAATAGAGTTCACAATTTAAGGATACAGAATGAACTGGCACAAACTTTAACACTGGAATATATTATATGGCTTTTATACTCATTATTTTAGAGACATTCCAGAAAACAATTATAAAATCAAAGGATTATTTATTTTAATTTTGGTATATTTTTTTAGCCGAAAACTTTTGAATTTTGAAAGCTGTTTCTTCTCTGAATTTGTAAATATGGTATTTACAGTATTTTTGACAGATTGATCGTACAAATTCGTTAGGGGTATTTCTGTGAAATGGCAACACATGTTGTGTTATGAGCAAAAAAACGAGCATGGACGTCGTGCGAAAAGACATCGATCATTATTTAAAGAAAAATTTATGTATAATATACATTATTTAAGCTTGTTAGGAACTTGAACTTTTAAGTTCCTATTCTTTACTCGTGTCAAACACGTGTATTGAATATTTTTATTTATAAATAAGTGAAAAGCCGCTTATCAGGTTACTTTTTTTTTTATTCGACTGTATACGTACAAATTGTCGATATTATTGTGAAAGTTTGTGTATAATGGTAGCAGGATGAAGTGTCATTACGAAATTTTATGTGTGACGAAAGAGGCAAATGGTTCCGAAATAAAGAAAGCTTACCGAAAGCTCGCACTGCAGTGGCACCCGGATAAAAATTTAGAAAACTTACAAGAGGCCAAAGAACATTTCCAACTTGTGCAAAATGCCTACGAAGTACTTTCTGATCCACAAGAAAGAGCCTGGTATGTTAATTATTGCTATAAATAGTGCATTACGATACTTTTATAAATGATAATACATCAACAATCATGGTGATTCTGGGATATAAAATTCAAAATTTGTCTTGAATATCTAATTGCTTATGAAACTGAATGAAAAAGTACATTGCCGACTTTAACATAAAGTTGTGAATACAATCTTGTACAGATTGTCATATACAAATATAAATTGTTATAATCAGCTATTGTAAAATTTAAAAATTTTGGGCTTTATTTTGTTCAAAACTTTTATAAAGTTGACATTGTAATGTAAACAAAATTATTTGCATACTATTAAGTTAGTTCAATGTCAGGAAACTAATAATGTTCTCAACATCTTATTGTTATTATAGCCAATAAAGACTATTATTATAAATATGTTACAGGTATGATAACCATAGAGAACAATTGCTACGTGGAGCAGGAAGTTCTTACAACGATGATAGCCTTGATGTGTATCCCTACTTTACTCCGTCCTGCTATAAAGGGTATGGTGACAATCCACAAAGCTTCTATAACATTTACTCTGAGGTAATGACAAACTTCATTTCAATTTTAAATATGTCAGTACAAAAATCATTAAATGTAAATATATTTATATAAGACAATTAAAAGTATTTTTTTGAAGTGGCAAATAAAAATTGTGTTGCTCTGAAATGTAATTTTTATTTTATATTTGTATCTTGTCTTAATCTCTATATTTACACTATACAATATAATACCTGAAATCAAATAAACAACAATTAAGTTTCTATTTTACTTGCCGATTCCCTTTAAATATTAACTTATATATCTTTTCTGTTAATATTCTAATGTTTGCTCTTCAAAACCATTTTCCTTCTGACAAAGTCAATCAGTGCTCTTTTCTTAATTCAAACTTAGAATATGTATGTATTGAAAAAGAATTTATACTTTATATTGTACAAATTCAAATTCAAAATATTCTTTATTCAAATAAACTTGTTAACAAGTGCTTTTGAATCATCAACTCTACGTCTGGTTCGGAAAGCTGTTCCTACCGAGAAGAGCCAGCAAGAAACTCGGCGGTTGCTCTTTTAAAAATATAATTCTTATGACTTGTTACATTTAGTCATTACTGTCTTGTACAGGGTCTAAGCGAACTATATCCACACATTCTTATCTTCCTACTTACATATTTATGTACCTAATGTACACCTATATGTGCATAATTATTATATTTATATCTTTACATTTATATTGTAGGTGTTTTCCAAATTGGCATCTGAAGAGATAGATTTTCTTGATGATCCAGAGGATGTTAATAAAATTCCAAAATTTGGAAATTCTGCAACACCTTATGAAGAAGTACATGAATTCTATGCCTATTGGATGGCCTTTTCTACTAATAAAAGTATGTATTTGATCTAGAGCTAATCATTTCTATAATAATACAAAATTTATTATGAAATAAAGTTGCCCACATGTTGTTTTGTTATTTCAAAATAAATTCAATAAATATTACTTAATGCTCTAACACATATCTATTTATTTTATTATATATATCTTATAATTTATACATATATATTTTTATTAATTTAATATATATTTTTATATTAAAATATTCTTAATTAGCTCAGGTGTTACGGAAGAGTGAGGACTTCTAAAACAGGTTTTATTAAGCTTAAAAGAAGTCCTCAACAATATATCATGCAAGATGTAAAAAAATTTACTGTCAACAATTTTTTTTTCTAATTTCAATACAGATCTTCATGTTCTTTTCGCAAATAGATGAATTGGTTCTCAACAAAGTTTGTATAGTCTAAAATTTTCAGTCAATTAGTTGAAATATGATGATAATTATTAAAGATTATGATAAAAATTGATTCATTTAGACACTTTCATAACTGTAGGTTAGATGGTTTGAGATATAATTACAATCAATACTGGAGATATTCTTCTTTTTCTGGGCTACAAAAAACTCTGCAATTGTATAATATCTATATTTTAAAGGATAACTTACCCTACATAAGTTCAACTTTTTTAAATGTGATATTTGAAAGGGTTTTTATAATGTATTATTTATTTAAATACTTTGGTTACCTTAAGCATTTCTAGCTCAAAATTATGAAGACATCTATTTTGAATGAATGTCTTAAAAGTTAGCACAAAATTTAAACAAGGAAAGATGAAATCAGAAACAACTATATGTTAGTGGGTCTTTTAGTATTATATAAGGTTTATTTCAACTAATAAACTAAAATAAAAAATTTCTTGATAGAGCTTGTAATTTATTAATACTTCGCTTGGATAATTATTAAAGTGCAAATAGTTTAAAATTTCACCTTATTATAAAAAACATTATTTCTTAAAAACTCAGTGTTTTGAATATCCATTAATTTATCGCTGTAAATTCTAATAAAATCTTTTTCATTACTTATTTATTTTATTACATATTATTTTACTATATCATAGCAAAATATTTGTTATTAACTCCACAAACATGATATATGTGTTATAGTATATATAATTATAAATATCTGTGTAATATTAGTATTTAATTGTATGTTTTATAGTTTATTATGTAGTATACCCGATCACTTAGTATTCTCCTCTCACCAAAGGTTGTCTGTGAGGGATAGCTTTAGCGATAAGACCGCCTTTGCACGCTTGTCCTAATTTAATTTATTATAAACCAATGTACCTTTGTATAGTGCAATAAAAATAAATAAATAAACATATTAAATGCTTCTTATACTTTTTAATAAACAAACTAAACTTATATATTTACTTTTCTCCAGGTTACGTTTGGCTAGATCAATATGAAATATCTCAAGGTGATAACCGTCGTATAATAAAGTTGATGGAAAAAGAAAACAATAAGATAAGGCAAAAAGCACGTAAGGAAAGAAATGAAGAGATCAGAAGACTAGTAAGCTTTGTTCGCAGAAAGGACAAACGGGTTATTGAACATACAAGGCAGCTCCAAGAAAAGGCTGAAGAGAATAAAAAAAAGGTAAGGTACAATAAAATGCATTTATTCTATGCTCTTCAAAATATACAGTAATAAACTAGTAGCCGGATGAATTTAATATACTACCCTCATTTCCTACCGAGGTGTCGTAAAAGATGGTAAGGTAATGTCAGACAGCCTGCCGGTCATAAAATACCTACCCAAACCATGTAACAATATGTTTTAAACATGATGTGCCGAAGTCCACTTAGAGTAGGGTAAGGGCAGGAGGAGTGAATAAACTAAATAAACAGAAATTTTGGTTTTTGATTTACATGAAATCTCAGTCTTAAGATAAAAAACTGAGAATCTTAGTTATGGATATAAATTGCAATATTATAATATCTTTAATATTTAAATGAGTTAATCTTGTATGTATATATATATTTTCGGAATCTCGGAAACGGCTCCAACGATTTTCCTGAAATTCAGCATGTGGGGGGTTTTGGGGGCGAAAAAATGATCTAGCTACGTTTTATATTTTTTAAAAATCATTTTATCCCTGTTTTTGAGCATTAAAAATACTAATATTAATTTATAGAATTAGGCGTTACATTGCGGAGATCCATATTACAAAAGTAATAATAAAATTATTTTGCTATAATCCGCGATTAAGTAAAATAGAAAATATATATAATGCTAAATGTAAGTGGACAATCGGTTATCATACCTGATACATGCAGGATTGCGATTTTGGTCGTGAAGTCTATCTCCTGATGATGCTTCGGTTGCGGGGCGAAACGATTGTTGAGTTTGTGATAGTGAACGTATATAGTGCTTGTGTATGGTGGTGGCGGTGGTGGAGGTTTGTGCATGTTTATTTTACGACTCCTGCATGTATCAGGTATGATAACCGATTGTCCACTCTACATTTAGCATTATATATATTTTCTATTTTACTTCATCGCGGATTATAGAAAAATAATTTTATTATTACTTTTGTACTAATATTAATATTAAATTGAATTTTTGCCATTACTGTCAAGTCAGCGTAGTTTATTCGGGGAACGGGTGGTCGCGAAAAATGAAAATACCTAGGATCGAGACCCACCTACCCTATTATTTTTGTGAAAGTTTGTGAAGTTTTTTTTTTATTATTTTGTATAAAATTACTGAGCAAGACTCAGTCTCCCAGATATTGTATTATAATTTATCATTAATTTCAGGCTGAACAAGTGCGGAGAGAGAGAATAATTCAAAGACAAAAAGAAATTGAAGAGGCAAAAAAGAAAGAAGGTGAATCATCTTTTCTACAAAGTGAGGAGTATCATAAGAAGCTAAGTGAGATTGAATCTTTGCTTGCTGAAGAATTTGGTATATCTTCAGATGATGACACAATTAGTGAAGGTGGTATGGAGAGCAGTAATGAAGAAAGTTCTAAGACTGAAGAGGTAGTTTTGTTCTATTTGTTATAATATAAATATCAGTTATGACCTTAGGTTAAAAATTATAAAAATAATATTATCTTATCAAAATGTAATGTAACTTTTTAATAATATGAGATTCAATAGTGCATACAAAATATTGACATTTAATTCTAAGCTGTAATATTTTTTTTTCATTTTAATGATTTCATAAAGAGATGATAAGACCTTGCGCCTATTTCCTGATGACGCTTACAGGGTGTAACAATCATTGAGATTGTTGTAGTGAATATGTGTAGTGCTTATGCAGTATGTTGGTGGTGCTGTTGTGTGATACGTGCGGTAACTAATACTGTGCGTGGAAGGTTTTTGCTTCTTACATTTAGAATTACATAGAGTTTCATAACATACACATACATACATATGCCAATTTTTTTTTATAAATTTTGGAACTATGGAATTCTGCAAAGTAATGCGTACTATATAAATTATTAAAATAATAATATGACAAGGGATAAGTATTTTTCTAAGAAACTTTCTTGTAGAATACAGGATAAATATAATATTAATTTAAATCACATTTTAGGTAAGTGAAACTTCTAGAGCAACTAAATCATCCTCCAAAAACAAATCAGCAATGAAAAATCTATATTGCTCGGCTTGTAATAAGTTATTTAAAAATATAAATTCATTTGAGAATCATGAGAACAGTAGAAAACATAAAGAAAATGTTACCAATATGGCGTTGGATGATGATGTCGAAATTACTGATCCAGATGCAAACGATGATGACCTAAAAGAAAGCCCATGTAAAACCAAGGAAGAGAAAATTAATGGACAGACAGAAGAAGAAGGTGACAACTCTACATCAGATATTGAGGATAACGATATTAGGGAAACACTCAGTGATGATTCAGATCAAATACAGGTAATATTTATTCAGTTATAGACTAATATTTGGCATGTATTATTTATTTAATAGGTTTGGACATTTTATTTCTTTTAAAAATAATTTGTATTGATCCTTGGATATTTTCACCTGACATTTATTTATATTATTTACAGTCTAGAATATAGGTAGTCAATCATGGTCTGTTTATGTTATATTTAATATGTGACACACTACCAGCTTTTAACTGTACTGCTGTTTGACCTCAGCCATCTTTTAAGTTAATAATATAATAACAATATTATTCAACTATAAAAGAAAAGCTCTATTTCCTGTTAGTTAATGTACATTTATTTCTATTGTATAAGACATAACACTGCCTATATTTTAATTACCATGCTATCTTTTTAAAATTTCTGGTGCAAAAAAATTCAAATACAGGATGTACCATTTATGAGTTTGATACAAACAATAAAATGTTACAACATGTTTTTAATACAACCTCCTTCATAGAGTTGGCGATTAATATGAAAAAGCATTGTGGCTGTCATATTTTTATGTGTCATTCATTGAGTTGTTGCGAGAGAGTAAATGGGTTGACTCTGGGAAAACTGCTTTTTATTTATTGAATAAGTATAAAGCAGGAATATAGTCGCTCTGTTATAAAAAATATAGCATGTACATAATTTTAAAAAAAATCATAATAATGTTTGTTTTCGTTTAATCAAAACTGGTGTATGCTTAATTCACAATGTACTCCTATCATCTACTTTTTCTTACTGTCGTAGGGAATTTTGTTGGAAACTATTTAAGTATTTATCTTATAACTTTAAAGTACCAGTCTGAATAAATATATTATACTCAATAACACTAATTTATTTCTAAAACTTAATTAAATATAAAGCTCTACTATATTACATTGTTATTTTTTCTTTACTAAAGATAATTATATTTTTATAGGCTTTGCCTAAAAGCCAGAAGAAAAAGAAGAATAAAAAGAAAGCGTTTATTCCCATGCCTGAAAGTGAGGGTAATGATAGCCATGATGAAATGAGTTTCAACGAAATTGAGGGTCCGTCAAGATGCAGAAAAGCCAAGAAATTTAATATGCTTAAAAGTCAAATACAGGCTAAGAAAGAAGCTGATCTTAAAAAGGGATCGCAATCTCAGACTTCCACTGAAAATTTGTATGAAGTATCAAGTACAACGCCGACAGATGACGCTTTAGGAGATACTGCTTTTCCTCGGGACAGGCCTGCATTACCAAAGACCCAAAGGAATATAAAGGCTAAAAAGTTAGTTGAAAGGAAGCCAGTACGCACAAAAGCTAGTGAAACAGAAGACTCTAGTAGCACACTAAATCTCAGATGTGTTATTTGCCAATCGGATTTCCCATCGAAGAATAAATTGTTTGATCATTTAAAAAAGACAGGACATTCTGTACCGCTTCCCCAAACTAGCTTCACACAAAAGAAAGGCAAAAAAGGTAATAGATAAAATGTGCAATGAATTTAGATAGGAAGAGAAGTATTAATTATCCCTTGGAAATCAAATTATATATGTCAGATCCTAACATACTGTAAAGTGACTTTATCAATCTATTTATTAATTTATGAATTATGATCACTCAATAAAGTATGGCTATTGAATATTGTATTTTATTTTGATATATTAAGCTACTTTATCATTTATAGAACTAGGTCCATTATACAAAAGGAGAAAATATTAATTGCTATAATCTGCGATAAAATATTGTGGATTATAACAAAATCGTATAAAGATACACTATATAAAATGAATATACTTAATTGAATTATATAGCTTGCAAGTGTTGTACATCATTTGTGGGTATGTGTATGTCTCTATAATAAAATTCTATTTGCCAATGGCTGATACAGAAAGCTTACAGAAATTATAAAAATATGCAGTTTAACCACTTTTCGAGCTTTAATGAGATAATAATGATGAAATTTAAATAGTTATAAAAAATTATATTTTAAGAAGGGCAACCATCCACTCTCTTTCTGGCTCTGCTCAGTAGGTTCTCAGCAATTTTCTTTACCAGTAGCTGCAGATTCAAAAGCACTAATTTACAACTTAACTTAAATAAATCATAATTTAAATTATGATATATTGTTTGTTCTAAAATTATTTAAATATACCAACATTATACATAGTACAATAAGGAATTTAATATTAAACCTAGAAAACTAACAGTTCTTATTTTATGAGTAAACTAGACATGTGTTTTACATCATAAATAAAACAATTAAATTACACTATTTACATTATCGCACTAGTGACACAACATGAATGCACATAAATATTTTATTCAAACTCTGGGATGTCAGAAAAACTATAACCTGGATATTCTTTAAAAGCATAGTATGCTATTCTCATATGATAAGCACCTGGTAAAAACATTATGACACCTAGAACAATCATGGGCCATAATCTGTCTGAGTACTTTGTATCAATATGGCCAGTAACAATAAGGCTACCAACAATAAGTAACGATGTACCGACAACAAAAAGAAATGCCGCTAAGCTTAAAGCTTTCCATGGTATTTTCTGAGGTGGAGTTTCAAACTGGGCATCGGAAAATCCGCTGTCATCATGAGGAACTGAAACATAGCCATCGTATTGCCTTCTGATTCTAAACCTCGACATAATAGGATGTCTGAAAAAAATTGTTACTAATATTTAAATTATATCGCACATAAACTAACACTAAACGTAAACGAATATTTCAAAATTCTCAAAACCTACTGAGATACTAATATAATTTGCGTAGTTGATTAAAAAAATACAAGGTGTCAAATAAAGTTGCAAATATTTCTTAATTTCAAAATTTGATCAATGCATGTATTGTTATTATTATCTTGCTTTATTTGATCAATGTATTAGCGATGTGAAATAATCGATTTATATATTAATCGACAATTTTTTAAATAACCATTTTTAATAATCGATTTTTACATTAAAAATCGATTATTTTAATTATCCTCTTTTTCTTTTTTACTTTTTTTTAAAGATAAAATATGCATTGATGGATGAAAACAATGTAGCCAAACTACACATTTTAATCGAATTGCACAAACAGCGCATCTGTTATTATTTATTGGTAGTTGTTAATTAGTCTTTATTCTTGTTAATATTAATAAAGGCAAATTTCAGATATTCCGAAAAAAAATATTATTATTAATTGATTATTTTGATACGAATTAATTGTTTTTCTTTAAACCAATTTATTTTAAAAGGGAAAAGAATTAATTATTTATTAATCGATTTTTTCTAGTCCAAATCAATCCCTACAGTATACCGAACATGATGCCATACAAGTCAAAATATATCTCAATGTCATTTGTCAAACATCTGTCAGAAACATAGACTTTGTTTCTTGTGTTGTCATTTGATATGGCAAAGATAATTAGTGCACACAATTCTGAATCCATATATATTTTTTAAGTGTATTAGAAAATTACGTATTAATATTGTCAGATAGTATTGTATGTATGTATCCCTGCAGTTAAAAAAAATATATCTGCTGTGCACAATTGATTAATCTCAATTATTTACAATGTTGTTTTCATATGCATCCTTCTTAAAATTATTTCTTTTAATTTAACTACGTATCTATTTTCAAAAATATCAATATTTAAAATATGCTATACCTAGTTTTAATGACTGATGTGTTTGACTTTACTTCGTATTGTAATTTTAATTATTTTTAGAACATTATGTCATGAAAAATTATTTTAAATATGTATTGTAGTAATAAAGCGACTAAGAAAACAATATATAACTTAATAGTATAATATATTAACAATCAATAATATAGGATATCAGTACCAAAAAAATTTAAAACAATAATTTTACCTACTATTGGGGAAAAATTATAGTCTATTGTTAGCAACATTGTTTGTTTGTTTTTTTACGAAGTATTTATTGACATAATAATAATAAATCCGTTTCTTATTATTTTTAACTTACGATGCAAGATGGCATAAAAATGGTATATAAATAATAACTGTAAGTTGTACATTACATCCTAATGCTCGTACACTTAAGACGACGATCGGCTTAGTTTTGTATAAATATGTATGTAAGTTTAATTATTTTCTAAGTGGTGTTTATAATTATTTCTTTATGATAAAAATATATAAAAATTGTAACATGACAAACAGACGAACATTCACTTTTATATATAAGAAGATTTTTGTTGTTATCATTGTTTGTTACATCTATTTCATCATGAATAACGACGTTTTTAACGCCGTGTGGTATCCGGCTGAATAGAATAGTACCACCCTCATTTCTTACCGAGGTGTCGTAAAAGGCGACTAAGGTAAGTCGCCCGCCGTGTGGTTTCCGGCTGAGTAGAATAGACCAACCTCATTTCTTACCGAGGTGTCGTATAAGGCGACTAAGCTAAATTGACCCACCGTGTGGTATCCGGTTGAGTAAAATAGACCACTCTCTTTCTTACCGAGGAGTCGTAAAATACGACTAAGGTAAGTTGACGTCAGGCAGGCGGCCGCTCGTAAAATACGTAGCCAAATCGTATGACAACATGTTTGTAACAAGTTGTGCCGACCCCACTTAGAGTGGAATAAGGGCAAGAGGATGATGATGAATTACAACATTTTTTAGTAGCGGGTGGTCGGTCATTTCTACTCAAAATTAAATTGAACGTATCAAAAAGCAATGCAGTCCGTCCTTGACCTAATGCGGCACGATGCAGAAAACATATGAAGGAGTCGTATATAACGTGAATTTATTACATCAAAATTTTGAAATGGCTAATTTATTTAAGGTATACTAAAGGAAAGGTAATAATAAAATTATTTTGCTATATTCCGAACATTTTGAACATTTTCGAAGATATTACAGATTTAAAACGCAGGGGCATAGCGGTTTTTGTTTTACACCAAATTTAACGCGTGCGGACCACGGACAGTAATGAATAAATCAAAACTACTGGATAGATATTTATCATTTTTTTCACTGAGTGACAGGATATATATATTTTACCCGTGCGAAGCTGGAGCGAGCCGCTAGTTACCTTATATAGCAAATTCTTGAAATAATACTATGTAGGTACATGAAAGCAGATTGTCATAATGTAAACGATTGGTTTTTATGTAAAGCTAAATTCCTGTATAGAATTCGAAATGAATACGTTCATCATCTTATAACCAAGCAGGAAATTTAATGAATTTTGTACAATAGCGCCAATAATCCTAACAGGGGCAGCTCCCGAACAACTCAACGATAAGTATTACACAATGACTTTTCTTACTCCAACAAACATAAAAATGATATGTGGTCATGATCAATATAGAACAATTTAAGGAAGGTATTTGCTCGAAATCCCAGTGAATTGCCAGCTTCAAGCATTTGATCTTCTTCTTCTTGGATGATGGACGATGGACCGATGGACGTCCACTGCTGGTCATAGGTCTCTTCATGGGATCTCCATACCACACGATTTTGTGCCGCTTGGACCCAGCGGCTCCCCACGACCTTTTTGAGGTCGTTAGTCCATCTCATGGGGGGTCTACCGACACTGCGTTTTCCGGTGCGGGGTCGCAATTCCATCACCTTGAGACCCCAAAGTCCATCGTTTGTACGCACTATGTGCCCCGCCCGTCGCCACTTCAGCTTCGCGTCACGCTGAACTATATCAGTAACTCTGGTTTTTCTACAGATCTTCTCATTTCTGATTTGATCACGTAGAGATACTCCATTGCCCGCTGAGCGACTTATGGGCACGATTCAGTCGGGCTCCTATGTTCGGTGTCTTCACTTCTTCTCTCTCCAGACGGATGAGAGGAGCTCTCTGGGCAGAGGTCGTCCTTCAGTATCTAACCCTACAAATATCTCCATCGGTTGATAATAGATGGCGCTTTTCAATGTCATAATTCCTTTATGGATGGATTTCTATATGTTACCCCGGTGTATAAGGAATAATTGTGCTAAATTTCATCGATATTGGTTCATCTGATTCGCCGTGAAAGAGTAACGAACATACATCCAACCTCACAAACTTTCGCATTTATAACACTCGTCTACTATCTTTTATCCGCGACTTCGTTCGCGGGGACTGTTGTCGTTTAATAGGTCTATAACAGATGGCGCTTTTCAAAGTCATCCTATTCCTGTAGAATTAACAGGATTTCTATAGCCATTTCCATAGCCTATACGTTATTCCGGTGTATAAGAAATAATTGTGCCAAATTTCATCGATATTGGTTCAGCGGATTCGCCGTGAGAGAGTAACAAACACATCCATACTCACAAACTTTCGCATTTATAATATTTCATTTTTTTTTTTTTATAATATTAGTAGGATAACAAATTAGGTCATTATCTTTATCCAAACAATGCCTTATCACTTGGCGGCATTTTATATATAATTTGCATAGCCTTCTAAAATTTAGAACTATATACTATCACCACTAGTATTAGGTTGGCCGAACCGTTTTGGATCGCTGCCAAAGCAAAGAACGGACTATACTTCACGCTAAGCGAAAGTGCTGTCGATCAATAGCTTAGGCTTAGCTTAACTGCTTAACACAACAAACAAAAAAATTTCTCATTTATAATATTACTCATAGACTAACAATTTATTTACAGGAAAAATGTACAAGTTATATCTATCTTAAATTACTTTACGCTAGGACTATACAAATCATGCCCACGTGGAATGGTCCCAAGAATGCTGGCAGTGTTTCCGCGCTGAATCACTAAGCTGATTCTTTGTGCGAAAAAGGAGCCAACCTTCTTATCACCTGAAGAGGCAATTAATCGAGGTGTTAAAACGGATAAAAAAAAATTTGCACTTTGACTCCATGGCCCTAAGGTCTCGACTGCAAACGGCACAAATATATAACTCTCGATGAGAGTTGCATACCTCCGCCGTTTGCCGGATTCGGCCATTTAGATATGTATCAAGTGATTCAAAGGTTAATTCTCAAAGAACGATCATAAAACTCTCTAAGGGTTTCTCCTAAGGTGAATGTGGTTTTGTGTTGAGCCAGATTACATCGAGGTATCAATTTGTCCTCGATGTTCAGTCCTGAACATTATTGTCAACTTACGCGATGTTAGAAGTAATATATAGTAAGTAGTTCATGATATATAGAACACCTCGTGAAATTAGTGTAACAAATCTTTTCAGTATTAAACATTTAGAATAGTCATATATGCCAAGTTTGATAGTAAATATACGGTTTCAGCTGGAGACTGTGTGATTCTCTCGAGAGGATCACGGTTCAAACCCTGGGCAGAAACCAATGAGTTTTTCCGTTAAAAACTATGCGTTAAAAACTACTAAATCTTATCCAAAGTTTATCTATGAGATCAGATAATATTGCTAATAGTAATATAAATATGCTAGAAAAAAGTGAGTAGCTTATTTTCTGAAATCTTAATATTGAAATGAGTTAATCTTGTATCTTAATATTTAAATGAGTTAATCTTGTACATATATATATTTTCCGAATCTCGGAAACGGCTCCAACGATTTTCCTGAAATTCAGCATGTAGGAGGTTTTGGGGGTGAAAAATTGATCTAGCTAGGTTTTATGTAAAAAAAATATTGTTTTATCCCTATTTTTGGGCATTAAAAAACACTAACATTTATATTGAATTGAATTTTCACCATTAACTGTCAAACCGACGTAGCTTATTCGGTTAGCGGGCAGCCTCGAGAAATGTGAATGCCAAGGATCGATCCCAACGAAATAATTGTTTTTTCATTTTTTTTTCTTAATCAAGTTTTTTTTTGTAAAAAATTACCGAGCGAAGCTCGGTGACCCAGGTATTAAGTATTTAAATGCGTAATAAATAATGTAAAGTCACGCACATATTATTGTCTCTACATAAATACTAATATATATTCTTTACATACTACATAGTTTATTTGAACTTTGGGTATAAAAATCATAAATCAAATGAAATCAAAATAATCTTTATTCAAATAAGCTTTTCAATCGTCAATGATCAATATGATTAATGAAGCTACAACTGGTTCGGAATGTTGCTCTTATCGAGAAGAGCAAGAAACTCGGCGGTCAATCTTTTAAACATTTTCAATTTTACATTATTCAACCACTATCTTTTATGAAGCTGAAAGGATTTTCAAATCCAGGCTTGTCTAGGATTTCAAATTTTTTATCATCCAAATAATCTATCAATTTTGTAATATGCTTTATGTATAACAAAGTCATCATTCTCCTGCCCTTATCTCACCCTAAGTTATGTGGGCAAAACATGTTATCAACATGTCGCATGATTTGGCTAGGTACTTTACGACCGGCCGCCTGCTTGACGTCACCTTACCTTAGTCACCTTTTGCGACAACTTGGTAAGAAATGAGGGTGGTCTATTCTACTCAGCCAACTACCACACGGCGGGTCAACTTAGCTGTCTCCTTTTACGACACCTCCGTAAGAGATAAGGTTGGTCTATCTACTTAGCCGGATATCACACGGCGGGTCGACTTACCTTAGTCGCGTTCCACGACACCTCGGTAAGAAATGAGGGTGGTACTAGGGCTAGGTACTTTACGACCGGCCGCCTGCCTGACGTCACCTTCCCTTAGTCACCTTTTGCGACACCTCGGTAAGAAATGAGGGTGGTCTATTCTACTCAGCCAAATACCACACGGCGAGTCAACTTACCTGTCTCCTTTTACGACACCCCCGTAAAAGATTAGGGTTGTCTATTATACTCAGCCGGATACCACACGAATAATACACGATAAGTGTGATCGAAATTTGCGCAATGCGGATACCACGATGCAATAAATAATGTTTAACAGATTTCCGGGCGACTTTTTTTCTCAGTGCGCGCCAACACTTATAGCGCATTGTGCGTGTATAATGTGTAGATTAGTTTAATCGCTTGCGGCAGAGGTATCGGTAGGGCGGCTAGGGGGCGCATGCGTGGTGACGCAGCGCGCGCAACCAGCCGGCTGTCACGGCCCACTCCGCCGGCAAACCGATCTCGACGCACACGCGCGCCTCAGGTCCGCTACGCCGAGCAACGCCGGCCCTTAGCGGCCAGGAGCCCTGAGGCGCTTCCACACAACAGAACGATCCACCGAGACAGCACAGCGCCAGCGCCGGCGTTCGCATACAAGGCTCTGCGGACTAAAGGTAATACCGAATATTTGTACCCTCCGCAAAGCTACATTTACAACTGCTCCCCTATTTACTGGGGCTGCCGCAATACGGCAGGGGCATAATATTTTGTATACTAACGCCTTTTAATTGTCCGATACATTTTAATCATCGAAATCTTTATATTTTAATGCTTCGCGTTAAAATTTCTAATAACTCACTTCCATAGAACGACTATTCATGCAAAATGTCATGTTTCTACGTGTTATCTTTTCAGGATCTACAATAAAATAATTACATAAATGTCTACGGCCGAATACGGCGCACAAATTCAAGTTAATACTGTTCTCTATCGATTCTCTCGTCTCAGAAACATTGAAAAGTTGTTATCAATATATACTTAAATTGGTTATAACTTTTACCACAATTATATATCTATAGCAATTTAGTAACATCTGTGTCAAAAGTTTTGTTCGAGAAAAACTCGATTAGCGAGCTTTTACGTTATTTGATAGACCAAAATGAGACGCCTTTAACTAGTTTAGTGATTAACACGCAACATCGCGTCTAGGTAGATTTCATTCCAATTAGCCTTAATGAGATGCTTTCCGTGCTTTCAAACCGTCCTTAGTCCTTATTTTGTGCTTTTCTATACAGCCGTGTTGAAGTGTTTTACTGTGTTAACGAGTTTCCTCTGGCAAACGTCGTTATTTTTTCTTCTAAAATATTTCTAAGAGATTTATAAGACTAGTAAATTTATTTATTTATTTTAGGTATAAATAAATTTCATTCTCAACTTTAATTTCCAATTTGTTTAGGATTAATCACAAAAAGCTTTAATATGGAATACGAACAGAAGACGTTTGCTTGGATATGAATAATTTAAAAAGTTAGATCTTTTAATATCTAATCCATTAGATTTCAAATTTGAAGAAATAAAGTTAAATTTTAATCAATATACAATTACAAAGTATAAGTAATACTAGCAGGATAAATATTTGATAATCATGCCAAATACTAATAAAATATAATAACAAAAATAATATCTACTTTTTAAAATCACTTATGTAAGATATACATATAAAATAACTTGAACGTTTTAACAATATTTTGCAAATCACAAAAAGGTATCTTTAGAAAATTCAAATTTAAAAATAACGTTCCTTCGTTCTTGTGTTCCTTTTTCCAAAGATGAACATAGGAAAACTCTTTATTCGATAACAATATTCTATAAAATGTTATACGTATTTATGAATTATATGAACCTTGTATTCCAATCAAATCAGATTCAAAATTGAGTTTAAATGTACCTGTTTATATAAAAGCTGCTATTTAAGCTGGCTCTGCTCTGGCATACTATAATTTAAAGTAGTGTTTAGTAAAACTTTCAATACTTGTTACTTTATAGTTTAAACCTATGATCAGGCCATTCGAAGCTACGACTGATCTAGTTTTTTCGGTTATATTTAATTCATACTGAAAAATACCTACGAGTGGTTCTCGGTTTAATTAACTTTTTAAATATCTCGAAGAGACTAAATAGTTAGCCATTACAAATGTTATGCTATTTGTAAGCGCCCGAGCTCTATAATTTCAGATAACTTTTAGGTAAAAAGGACAATTATACTGCCTGAGAAACTCTATTTCTTGAAAACAATCTTTAATTCCCTCCATAGATATTAACGCTAAAACCTTCACATACCTTTACTAGGAAGCATTTATGTAAAATATGAGAGATTTAAAGGGTATCTGTTTTGAAGTCATAGAGTTTTCTAGCCACAAAACCTTTCCTGCTTTTTCATATGAGAATAAGAGCTTGAGCTCTTTTATTATACCGAGCATTATTTTTGGTCAGTCATTTGCAGTATCGAATTACGCAACAATGGATTTCAAGTTTGTAAAGGTGTAAGTACCACGACTCGTGTTGTAACAATTCGTTTATGTCGTAACATAAAAAAGTAAAGAAGCGATCTGCTACTGCCTGATTGTTAGGACTCTCTCTAGGATAAATCTTGGAGAGAAGAACTAGGGCCTTGATAATAATACTTCTCTCATATAATCCCTTCCAACGTCGTAATGACTAACCATAGTCATATTATCAGCCCTCCACTACGCATCGCCCTAAGCCATGGCCCGGTCTCACAGAAGGCACCCTTAGGACGAAGTTCTCCGACGCTAATAGACCTTCTGCGCTGGACTCTTCACATTTCGCAAAATCGATGATGCTTCTGCGGTCATCTGTCCTGACGCTGTAAAAGCTGTTAGGGCTACAGTCAGTTTGAAAAAAAAATGTTATGTAATTGTCCCAGTCGCACTAATATGATAAAAGCGAAAGTTTGTGTGTATGGATGTAAGTTTGTTACTCTTTCACGGCGAATCCGCTGAACCAATATTGATATTCAGGCTTTCGAGTCTATAGAAATCCTGTTAATTCTACTGGAATAAGATTACATTGAAAAGCGTCATTTATTATCAACCGATGGAGATATTTGTAGGGTTGAAGAATGACAGAAGCTACTAGTTTATTCTAATACTACAGTCCACGCGAATTAAGTTGCGGGTAAAAGCTAGTATTTTTATAAAGATTTTTACCTTGATGTTAAAGCACATGATGATTTGTAAAAAAAATAGCAAATAATTTTCGATAGCATATCGTGGTTTTGCACTAATGCGCAAATAAGAATCAACATTGCATGATGGCGCAAAGTATCATCATTTAAGGGATAATCTTAGATATTATCTACTAGCTTTTACCCGCAACTTCGTTCGCGTGGACTGTTATCGCGTGATAGGTTTGATAATAGATGACGCTTTTCAATGTCATCCTATTTCTGTAGAACAGGATTTTTATAGCCGATATATTATTCCGGTGTATAAGGAATAATTGTGCCAAATTTCATCGATATTGGAAAAAATAACAAACATACATCCAAACTCACAAACTTTCGCATTTATAATATTAGTGGGATTTTCCTGTAGACGCATAAAGTTAAGTTACTATTTATAAATTTACAAAAACCGTAGCATAAATCCTAATTCTGGAATTATTTAGATCAAAAATTTACTACAATTATATTGTAACAACCATTTTTTTATCTCCGGAAACGGTAATTCCATTCGTGAATGAGTCTTTATATTTGTCACGTCTGGTTTTTAGGTAAAAATAAAAGTATAAGTGAACAGCAATGATTGTATTACGGCCGTAATAAATATAAAAGACTCGACTTTAGTATGTATTTTTTGTCCAATAGAGGTTATGTATTCGGCACTTGTATTCATCTCAAATTTAAAACCCCTTTCACAAAGCTACCGGGGCCTAATCTTTAGCTACTATTATACCAACACAATAGCCGTATTAAACTATTTTTTGCATTATTACTGGGTATCCTGTTACACATGGATGCTGTGTTAGAAAAAATATTTACCTTAAAGTATACTATGTTCATAAAGTATACTACTCATTCTGGAACAACTCAAGTGGAGTCGGCACAACATGTTACAAACATGTTGTCACATGATTTGGCTACGTATTATATGACCGGCCGCCTTTTTTTCCCTAGAGGAGGGGAAATCCATTATGGACCTACTGCGGACTGTCTCACAGGGGAATGTCCGACTCCCACGGACTAAAACCCCTCCTCGTTTCCTCTTCCTTCTACGGCAGGATCACCTTTCGGCATTGCTTCACCGTAGTCGGTGTCTATTTCTTGGCCTTTCTAGCCCATTCCTCCGTTTCTTATTCTCCCATTATGTCCGTGACAAATTTAAGCATCAAGTTCCAGCTATCCCTGTCGCGGAGCATAAAAGGTATAAAAGTATGACCGGCCGCCTGCCAGACGTCAACTTACCTTAAGAACGAGGGTGGTCTGTTCTACTAAGCCGAATACCACACGGTGCGTCAACTTACCTTAGTCGCCTTTTACGACACCTCGGTAAGAAATGAGGTAGGTCTATTCTACTCAGCCGGATAGCACACGGCGGTTTCCCTAAAGTATATACATATGCTAAATTCATTCATCATTTCAGCAACAACAATACTTATATTAAAATAACTAACTTTTCGCTTCTACTATAAAATTCCGTGATCCATACTATATCAGTCTACAGAAAAGTTTAAATTCAATATAAGAGATATACTTATACGTAAAGCATATTACAAAATTGAAAATTATTTGGACGATAAAAATGCCTGGATTTGAATATCCTTTCAGCTTCACACAAGACTGCGTAAGGGCTGGGTTAATAATGTAAAATTGAAAAGATTAACCGCCGAGTTTCTTTCTGGTTCTTCTCGGTAAGAGCAACACTCGGAACCAGTTGTAGCTTCATTAATCATATTGATCCGTGACGATTCAAAAGTGCTTGAAATAGCTTTTTTTAATAAAGATTATTTTGATTTGATAAAAAGCTAATTTTCTTTTTTGACAAATTTTAACTTCCGCAATATTTTTTTTTATTTACAGTGAAGCCTTGTTTGATTCGTTAGAGTGCTGACATTTAATCTAAAATCCTATACCAGGAAAAAGCCTAATTATTTTATTCTATTTATAAAAGTAATAATAAAATTATTTTGTTGTAAATAGTTAAAAAGTAACTAAGTAGCGGCCTGTTATTATCCCACTGCTGAGAATAGGCCTATTCTCTCCGTTTTTGAAGAGAAGGATTGGGGCTAAGTCTAGAAATATGGTTTCATTAGATTCATACCCGATACATGCAGGATTCGTATAAACACATGCACAAACCTCCACTACCGCAACCACAATACACAAGCAATACACACGTTCACTATCACAAACTCAATCGTTTCACCCCACAACCAAAGCATCATCTGGCGATAGACCCCACGACAAAATCGCAAAGCGAGTGTCTTTACGAATCCTGCATGTATCGGGTATGAAAACGGATATTCCACTCTACTTTTAGCTTTGTATATATATTCTATTTACTTTATCGCGGATTATGGCAATATAATTTTATCATTTATTTGTTTATTTATGTACCATAAAAATGTTGGAAAAAAAATTATTGGTAAAAAAAGCGTACAAAGGTAAACTTATCCCTAAAACAGAGATCTCTGCCAGCTAACCTACGAAGTGAGACAATTTATATTACTTATTATTATTTATATTATTTATTTATTGTTACTTTTTTTTATTTTGACCAAACATATGTCAACAGAAAAATTATACCGAATTATACCAAATGTTGCTTGAAAATTTTTGTATGTGGAAATAACAGATTTACATATAATTAATTACTTAAGGGTATAGAAGATACAAGTACTGATTAAACAAATATACATGAACCGAGGCCCTCGTGAAGTAAAGGGGTAACAGTCCATCTCCTTAATTACAAATCACATCTGCTTGCAATGCACTTTAACAAAAATAAAACAACTGACATTGCGACAGAGCAAAATGTCATATTATCTTATATCACATATCTTGTTATATCTTATTTATATCTTAAAATTTTCTTTATTAAAATATACAGTGATGCAAAATTTCATATTACGACTGTCGAAACAAGCTATGCGGTACGTATTATTGCGTCCAACGCGCATACGTAGCAGGACTGATTCGGGCGGTGTCGTTGATTGCAAACCTCGTAGTTCGGACGCCTAGCGTCAGTGAATCGTCGACTTTTACAAAGTCATACAGTTTTTATTCTGGTATAGGGAAGCTAGCCGAAAATGTGGCATATTATAACAAATAGAAAGCAAATGAGGTTTATCATCTATCTCTTATTGCGCGTGCCTAGTGAGCAAACGTCATTTTGAATGTGTACTAAAAATGTTCTAAGTATTTTTAAATTAAGAACGCGCCATGAATATTTCTCTGCGGATGTATGATTAAATAAGGTAAGTATACAAACCTAATAATTTAATCTCATCATTTATTGTGATACTCTTACCTACAACACCTCTATTATAAGTAAAATAACTAAGTACAATGCACGCGAAGAAAGTCGCTGCAAAGTATAGCGTTTTGTTTGGATAAAGGAAGGTCGTCATTTTGACGTTATGCTTAAAGTGGATACATTGCGTCTGTACGGAAAGCGAATTTTTGCTGGCAGTACTTTTATTTGAATTACTTTTAACGGTCTATAAAATATTTTCGCTTATCTAATTTTAATAAAATAAAAATTAATTTTCTTTCCTCTTCTATTGGACAGGTTTTAAGTTTTTATTATTACAAAACTAATGAGAATATTAGTTTGCTGTAATCCGCGATAAATTTTTAATAATTTTTACTATTAAGTTAAGTAATTATCCGCTGTTCAGAATAAGTCATTATTTATTTATTTATGAATAATTTATTATTTATTTAAACAAATCTAGGAAAGAATGTTCCTTTAGCACGTATGTGCTAAAGGAACATTCTTGTATTGTAAGTTGTTATTTTTTACTTAAAATACCAACTGTTGATATGAATTTCGAAACGCCAATTATATTTAAAAAAAAACTTCTCTTACTAATCCAGTAGGGACTTGAATTCCGTGTGATAAATATAATACTAACACACTAAACCTATGTAATCGTATTGTTTTTCTTCATTTTTAAATTTCTTAATATTCACCCATTGTCCGTATCTCACTCTTTTTTATTTCTCACACTTTTTTTAAATTTCTTATATTCTTAATTATTTTTTTTGGTTATTCTGTGTGTTTTAATTTTTAATATTATTTATTTATTATATTGATTATCTCTAGATTTATAAGTTTTACTTTTTACGTTTTTTTCAATGTATTTTTTTACTTTTGTAAAACTTTACATAAAGCATGTTGTATTCTCCCATATTTGAGAGTACACTTAAACTTGTTAAAACTAGTTATTACTTAACCTTTATGTGTACATTTGATTGAGTCTCTTTAATAAATAAATAATATATCATAAGCGATTATAACTTTTATACGTTTAACTTAATCATAGGTTATTGTTATCATTATTTGATAGTGTTTATGCCATAAACTTGACTATTTTGCTGCCCACATTAGTACCCCTTGTATAGATGCTTGATTTAGTGGTATGAGGCGACAGTAAACTAATCTCTCTATTTGGACAATGAATATATTTTAATACGCAATACGGCAATGGGCGGGCTCAATGGATCAATAGACCCTTGTAATGTTATCCACATGACTGTTGGTTTCTCGCTATATTGTATGAATTCAGCCTTTCAAGTTTTAATGTGATTAAGATTATCGCATCAACATAGATACCACGAAATGAAATGATGCTAAGTAAATTAATTTATAGTATTGTTATTTGTATTATCAACTTTTTTGTTTATGTATTAAGCGATGTTGACAAAGTTAGATAAACTACGAGTACCTGGGTGAGAGCGAGTCTTGGTCGTTTTTTTTAATATAAAAAAAGCAAAAACGGGGTAATAATATCTGGGACTTGCACCCTGAGCTATCGTAACTTCACAAAAATGTGTTTTACGAATCCTGCATGAAAACGAATTGTCCACTCTACATTTAACATTATATATTGTGCCTATTTTACTTCATCGCGGATTATAGCAAAATAATTTTATTATTACTTTTGTATTATGGATCTCCGCAAAGTAACGCCTAATTCTATAAATTATTTAAATATTTTAAAGATAAGATAAACAAGTCATGATACTAAGACAAAATTCCAGTATTCGAATAAAAATCAATCGGACTTAATTCGGAATTGAGTTTGCACTGATATAGCCAATTCCACTCGAGATCCTTCGTAACATTTTAAATTGGATGAGCGTCTTGGCTCTATTTAAGTGAACTTCAGTTTATAAATTTTGATATAAAAAAGAAAAATATATGTAACTAGTAATATTCCGCGTTTTCACCCGCTTACATACCGACCACTTATTTAATAATAATACTGTAGAACATTTTTTTGTTCTATCATCAACAGTAAAAAAAATTGTTTCCGCGCACGCCATGACTAATTTTTTACACCATATTAAATTTTTATTACCGATCCCTATTTTTTGAAAATGTAATATAGCCAATGTTGCCAATGTGCCAATGACGAAAGAATTTTTTAATTCCGTCTAATAGTTTTTGTGTGAAAACATTACAAACATACATACAAATTTTTCCCCTTTATAATATTAGTATAGATATGAATTTAATTGTTGTCAGTGATCAACTTTGTTTTCTATTCTTCTGTCGTTAAACTTTAGAAGAGTGATTATGAGTTGATTTCAATCTCTATCTCTCGAAAAGATTTCGAAAATTTCGAAATTATCCTATCTGATAGATTATCTTATCTGATAAAATTATCATATCTAATTATAAATTATTAATCTGAAAAAAAAATATTTTTTTAGAAATAGAAGCTAAAATTTGCTGTCATTGGTAAGATTGTGATAGCTCAATCGAGGCCCTTTCTTTCTTTTTTTATTTTTTTAAATTACATTATTTTTCTATCTTTAAAAAAAATTACCGAGCAACGCTCTGTCACCCAGGTACTATATATATTAAGTTAACTATATTCAAATTCTAAAAATGAATGCACTGGTGAAACTAGACTTAAATATATTCCTTGGCACAGTGTTACGCTTGGATGATACATTCTTTGTCATATTTTAGTTCCAAAATTGCCCATTGTTCTGTACTCTGATTTAACAGAGCGTATTTTAATCATACCGTTTGTGTGTCTATACACTGTCCATTATATTAACCATCTTTTGACAGATTGACGATAGTGATGTCCTAAAGATTCTCGTATGCGATACCATTCCGATTATAGTACCTACTATCATTAATCGAATTACGTACCTAAGTAATTCGATTAATGATAACCTACGTAAACTAGATTACTACTTGAGAAAAGAAATTCCAACTTTGAGAAAACTTATTGTTTCTTTGAAAAGAAGTGGTCTATTTCATGGTGAAAAATCTTCTTTGGTCAAAGTTTTGAACACAATTGGCTTTTCATATAAAAAGTTAAATAAAAGAAAATTATTAATGGAACGCACAGATATAGCTATAGCACGTTGTGATTTTTTAAGAGAGGCAAAGAAAATACAAGATTGGGCAAATATTGTTTTCACGGATGAAACATGGCTCAACGCTAACCACACACTATCTCGTTTCTGGACTGATGATACTGCTGATTCCACTTCCTCAGTACCAATGGGAAAAGGTGAGCGCCTAATCATTTGCCATGCAGGTACAGCAAAAGGATTTGTACAAGACGCACTGTTGGCATTTAAATCGAAGAAATCAAATGACTACCACGAAGAGATGAATGCAAATGTGTATGAAGAGTGGTTCAAAAAAATGCTCATTTCATTGGAAGAACCATCAATAATTTTTATTGATAATGCGCCCTACCACTCCCGTCAAATTGACAAAATGCCAACACAGGCTAATAAAAAGCATGAAATAATTAATTGGCTTCGGGACAATGGAGAAAATGTGGACGACTCAATGTTAAAAGTTGAATTAATAAAAATATTAAAAACCAAAAAGAGAGCAAAACGCTATGTAATCAATGAAATGGCAGCAGAATATGGCCATACTGTTCTTCGGATTCCTCCATACCACTGCCAGTACAACGCAATAGAACTTATATGGGCACAAGTAAAAGGGCATGCTGCGAGATGCAATACAAGCCCCCCATTCACAGCGAATAAAATGTTGCAATTGCTAAAAAATGCTTGCACCCACGTAACGGCCGAGAACTGGGCAAGTGTGGTGGAAAGAACTAAAAGAGTAATATTCTCTGATTGGGAACGTGATATTGCGTTTGATAATATATTATCTACACAAGAGCTAATAATAACTGCTACTGAAGACTCCTCATCGGAGGAGTCTAGTGTTGATTATCATTCCGACGACTCGTGCTAATAAAATAAATTAAAATATCCTGATTGTTTTATTTGTATTCATGTATTAACTAAGAAGAAAGTAAAACTTTATATAATGTTATTAAATGTCTTTTAATACTCGTAACATCGATTTCTACCGATTATTTTTAATCTGTGGCATAATCGTAGAAACCATTATGTGTGACATCACTAAGTGGGCGGTACCCATCCATAAAGTACAAATATTATTTGTATGATATTTGTACGTAAGCAATACAAAACTTAATGAGCGTGAGCTGTCAAAAGACTGATAATATGATGGACGCAGTATAGTTCATTCTGAAAAAAGTAAAGAAAGTATATTTTGTAATTATTGTTTTTTAAACACTAAAAGTTTAAGTTAAAAATTTTATTTCTAACGCGTAATGATAATTTTATTTTGTACTAACAGATCCCGGGGCGCCTAGCTGTAGCTCTATCCTAATATTTTAGCACGCGTTAGTTTTAACTCTATATTTATTAAAATTGTTAGTTGTACCCGCGACTTTCTTCGTGCCAACTTAAGTGTTTAATAACCCTAAATAATTGTACAATATGTATATTTTTCGCTGCTTCCGAAAGACAAACAGGATTATTTATGAATTTACAAATATTATCGTTACGTGTCATTTACACTAAACCTTCACGAAATATATATTTGAACTTTTCCCGTGAATCACGCTGTCTTTAGACAGAAAACTACATGAAAATCAGTAGGTTTAGATACCGCAGTAGTTTTGAGTTTATCGCGAACAGAAAGTGGCGGGAAAATTTCATTTATAATATGTACGAATGTAGATTCTAAAAATCCACGTTCACTAAATATTATTTCGTCCAAGTACGGTCTACGCTTGTATAATAATATCCATCTATGTATTTGTGCCAAATGTTGCCAATTTTAGCGCTAGCAAAGCCTTTTGTATTGGTGCCAAGTTCTCGGAAGCCTTAGGGAGAATGTGTAGTTTGGAAAACTTCCGAAATACTTTTTGTTAAATATATATTTTATTGCAAGTTGTGCACTCTACGATAATGCTTTTTACTATAGTATTGTATAGATAAAAGGATGATTATATCCTCCTGCCCTTATCACCACTCTGAGGGGGGTCGGCACAACATGTTATAAACATGCTGTAACATGAGTTGGATGTGTTTTTACGACCGGCCGCCTGCCTGACGTCAACTTACCTAAGTCGTATTTTACGACACCTCGGTAAGATGGAGGGCGGTCTATTCTATTAAACCGTATACAACATGGTGGGTAAACTTACCTTAGTCGCCTTTTACGACACCTCGGTTAAAAATGAGGGTGGTCTATTGTACACAGCCAGATACCACACGGCTAAGACAAAAGAATCATTATATGTATAAATAAATACCACAAACTTCGTTTTAACAATCTCACGCAATGTCCTCAAGTTAATATGTGATGACCACATTTTAATATTAAGTTCATAAATGCATCGTAGTACAAATTTGTCGATAGAGAGAAAACTATCGAAAGCTACGTCTTTTATCCATTAAGAACTAAAAATAAGACAATTTATATTAACCAATGTAGTAATAAAATTGCAACTAACCATATAACAAAGTTAACAAAAAGATGAGAGCGAAGTCCTAACTAGATAGTTATGGAACTAAACTCGTTTAAGTCTAAATCGATTTTAATATAAAAAATTGTAAGTAATCGATGTTTAAAATTAATCAAGCGTTTTACGATGACTCATTCTCTAGAATATTTCCGGAATATGTGAAGTTAACGTGGTAGATCTAAGCTTTTTAAGCTCAATTGGAAGCCCAACTCCGGTGAGAGTAACCGCAATGCGCCATGGAGGTTGTTTAAGTCGTTTGAATTTTACAGTATATGTTTTAGCGAGCCGTATTCTGTTCGTCTGCCAAATTCTAAATAAAAAAAGCTGCATCTAGTTTTCACTAAAATACATTTCTAGCATATTGATCCGTTCTAAAAAAAAATTTTTTAAACGAAATCCAATGCTGTACAAAAACTATCTCTATCTGTTTCTACATGTATTATGTAACTGTTGGTACAGGACGGGTGGTCCGCGCTTATATCGGACAATTCCGACTATTTCCCCATTTTGGGACAAGGGTTCCACTGCTGTCCCGACGGTGTTACCTGCTCTAAACCTACCCGTTGCTTTTTCAAACCTGATAATATCCATGAAGGGGATACTTGTTGGGCCTCAAATTCAATTCCATCCTTACCTAGTATCTCATAACTTAACAGCGAGTACATAAGGCGCTCAGCCATAAACTTAGAAGATTTACTATTTAGGTTTATAATAACTCTATGTTAAGCCGCGGACAAATCGCCCCATCTAAATGAATAAAGTTACATATTCCATGTATAAAGGAATAATCCATAGAAGATGTAACTTTATTCTTTGGTTTTATAGCTCTCTAGTCATTTCAGAAAGTATGCCGTGTGTTATCAGGTTGAGTAGAATAGACCACCCTCATTTCTTACCGAGGTGTCGTAAAAGGCTACTAAGGTGAGTTGACCCGCCGTGTGGTTTCCGATAGAGAAGAATAGACCACCCTCTTTCTTACCGAGGTATTGTAAAATACGACTAAGGTAAGTTGATGTAAGGCAGGCGGCCGGTCGTAAAATACATAGCCAAATCATGTGACAACATGTTTATAACTAACGGTCAAGTTTATAATGTAAAATTTTAATACAAATTTTAAATATATTATATTTATTTTTATTACTATTATCGTCTAATTATTATTGTTATTTATCATTATTACTCGCTATTTTGACATTTATCTCTGACTATTGTAATGACATATTCTTATATATTTTTTGATTTTCGAAATTCTAATATGTTGACAATTTTATAATGATCATAATGTACTGTATTTTTGAGCATGCTGTGTCCACTTATAAATAGGGTAGGATTAGACTTTTAAAATGTATATTTATAATTAAGCTAATAAAAAATGTATACTCTGTTGGCGGACCTAATAAAATAAATAAATAACATGTGCCTACCTCACTTAGAGTGGGATAAGGGCAGGATGATGAGTCATTTAGGGAAGTGGTAAGTGCTAAATGCGAGCCATAGATAATACACTATATAGGATAATGCGAGCGAAGAATGAATGAAAATGATATATCTTAATTATTTATGTAACATTCAAGTTGTGTGACAATACCCAACGTAGTTTAGAACAATAGATTGTAACGTAAAATTTTGATATTACTTCAAACCTACCCCTTTACAATGTGAAAAGCCGTCTATGAGTTGAAAGGTATTTGCATTCCAAAGCCTTTGTTCTCACTAGTGACCTTAAATATTAACGAATTTTTCTTTCTAGAGACAAAAGAAAAGAATAGGTAAGTCTGACACGACTAAAACCAATATTTATGTAGTACTTGTTGTACGAGTAGATTAAAGTAACCTCTTAAGCTTCAGTTACACTATTTTAATGGTATTTGAACTTCTACGGATCTCCTTATTTCTGATTTGATCACGTGAGGCCACTTCGAGCAAAGTTCACTTATTTTTTCGCTGAGTGATGCTGAGTTTTCTTATGAGTCCCAGTCTTTTACCTAATTAATTATTAGTGTATAGAGACACTTCTTTCGCGCCAACTTAAGCGTTTAAGTACACTCATTATGTTTTTTATCTGTTCCCGAAAAAAAATCAAGATTTTTTATCCTATATACTACCCCGGTGTATATGCATTAATTGTGCACATTTCATTAATATCGGTTCAATGGATTAGCCTTGAAAACGTAACAGAGAGAAATACAGACTTTCGCATTTATAATATTAGAATGGGATACTAGCCGTGTAGTATCTGGCTGAGTTAGAATAGACCACCCTTTTTTTTTACCTAGATGTCGTAAAATATGACTAAGGTAATAACTATTATTGACGTCTGGCAGGCGGCCGTTCGAAAAATACAGAGTCTAAAAAAAGACTCGCCGTGTGGTACCCGGTTATGTAGAATAGACCATCCTCATTTCTTACCGAGGTGTCGTAAAAGGCGAAGGTAAGTTGACCCACGGAGTGGTATCCGGCTGAGAGGAACAGATCACCCTCTTTGTTACCTAAGTGTCGTAAAATAGGACTAAGGTAAGTTGGCGTCAGGCAGGCGGCCGCTAAAATATAAAATACGAAGCCAAAACGTGTGACAACATGTTTATAACATGTTATACCGACCTCACTTAAGGGCAGGAGGATGATGACTCACATAAATATAATAAAATTTCTGTATGTAAATTTCAATATCTCTTATTTTTGGTAAGAAAGTGTAATCGAGCTTTTGCTGAATTATTTCACTTTGATAATGAACTACGAAGAGTTTGTTTACCCTATATTATATTGAAGATTTTATCTCCGAATTAATAATGCTAGAAAAATGATTGTTGCCAACAAAAAAATATTTAAAAGTAAATATAAAAGTTCATTTCAGTTCACACGCTAATAATTCACGCTATATAATTTGTCAAAAGTATGACCTTATCGTATATATTGACTGGCCTGTTGGCGCAACTGGTAGCCCTGCTTTCAGCTCCAGGGGTCGTGAATTCGATTCCAGAGATATTAAAAACAATCTCTTTTTTCTTCATCTTCGTGTATTTATGTATAAAAGTAAGTAAGTAGCGGCCTGTTTCTATCCCACTGCTGAGAATAGGCCTCTTCTCTCCGTTTTTGGATAGAAGGGTTGGAGCTAAGTCCTACCACGCTGCTCCAATGCGGATTGGTAGGTTACACATATCTCCAGAATCCTCTAGAGATATGCAGGTTTCGTCACGATGTTTTCCTTCAACTAAAAGCGTGTGATAAATTGCAATTATCAATTAGACACATAAGTTTTTAACAGAAAAACTCATTGGTGTCTGCCCGGGTTTGAACTCGTGACCTCCTCTAAAGAGTCGCACGGTGTTACCGCTGGACTACATATCTTCTAAATTCAATTAGATTAGAGACTCGACGACATAATATGCGTGGAATTACATACTTTATTCGTACCTGGGTGACCAGTACTCGGTAATTTTTAAAAGACAAAAAAAATTAAATAAAAGAAAAGAAAAGAAAAACACCTGGTGTAGGAATCCTAGGTTTCGAACCTTTATTGGTCCGCGCGTTACTAATAGTCTGACATAGCTTTGCATTTGAAAGCTCAAATTATGTTATTATATATCTTAGGAATATTATGTTATTATATATAAAAGGAATAGATATATTATTATATATCTATTCCTATTTTTGTATTTTTTTTAGTGCCCGAAAAACAGGGATAAAACGAGGTCTTTTTTTAAATAAAACCTGGTTAAATCGATTTATCTCCCCCAAAACTCCCTACATGCTGAATTTCAGGAAAATCGCTGGAGCTGTTTCCGAGATTTTGAAAATATATTTATATATATACATACAAGATTAACTCATTTAAATATTAAAGATATATGTATTAAATGATTTATATTTCAGTACCTGGTCGAGCAAGCCTTGCTCCGTAATTTCTTACAAAATAAAAAAAAAAGTTCAAAAAAAAAATAGTTGGGTAGGTGGGGCTCGATCCTAAGTATTTTCATATCAAGAGACCACCCGTTCCCCGAATAAGTGGAAAGAGGAGAAGGATCTAGGTTTTATTTTAAATAAATTCGTTGTATCCCTGTTTTTGGCTTTAAAAAAATACTAAAATTAACATTAAAATTTACAAATTAATATATAAAACACTATTATTGCCGTTAATTGTCAAGTCAGCGTAGCTTATAAGGGGAACGGGTGGTCGCGAGAAATGAAAATTCCTAGGATGGAGCCCACCTACCCTATTATTTATTTCTTTTTTTATTTTGTAAAAAATTACCGATCAAGGCTCGGTCAATATTTTTATATATTTATTTACAGTATTCATTCTTATGACTTATTACAATTTTAACAATACAATACAATTTGTACTAAGTTTTTATAATATCTATCTAATTTTTAACAATAAGACTTTATTTTAAGAACAACTATTTTTAAGGACATTTTATTATTTATCCTATTTGTAATTATTATAACAGGTACTATAGATTTAATTAATATCACGAATACTTATAACAAAAAGAAAATATATATGTACAATAATGAATTTACTTAATTTCGATTTCAAATAGGGATTTAATTGAAAATTTGCGTGACTTAAAAAACGAATTAGATATATTGAAGTATTTTATGAGAAAGATTAGAAAACAATTATATTTTCTGAAACGTTTTATTTTCTTGTTTACTTCATTACTACGGAAAAAGCAAATTACTTTTAATATCGTTAGAATTATATAACAGTAAAAGTTTAATATGAAAATTGGGTATTCTTTTTCAAAACTCAAAATATTCTTTATTCAATTAAACTTGCAAACGATTGCTGCTATCACCCATTGCATGAAAGTTTATGCAAAGGGTTATTATATATCTTCCTGCCCTTATCCCACTCTACGTGGGGTCAGCACAACATGTTATAAACATGCTGTCACATGATTTGGCTGCGTTTTTACGACCGGCCGCCTGCCTGACGTCAACTTACCTCAGTCGTATTTTACGACACCTCGGTAAGAAAGAGGGTGGTCTATTCTACTAAACCGGATACCACGCGGTGGCTCAACTTACCTTAGTCGCCTTTTAAGACTCCTCGGTAAGAAATGAGGTTGGGCTATTCTACTCAGCCGGATACCACACGGTGGATCAACTTACCTTAGTCGCCTTTTACGACACCTCGGTAAGAAATGAGGGTGGTACTATTCTATTCAGCCGGATTCCACACGGCACAATGCAAAGGGTTAATTGAACGAAAATCATAACGTCACATTTATCTTAACACAAATTTTATCATTAAAAGTTCCTTAATTCTGTGCTCGTTGAAGTCTTGTCGCCGCTTTGATGACAGAAATTATTAATTTCGTCTAAATCGGCTTGTCTCGAAATAATTTCAAAACTCTTACATTACTTTAATTAAAAATACCGAAGAAGGAATATTTGAAGTAAGGGCAGAATGGCGGAATATAAAAATTAATATATATTAGAGTAAAGAAACCATATACAATAAATAGCAAACAAAGGAGGTGTAATAAAAATAACGTAATATTTAAAAATGTAATGAAATTTGTAAATAGGTAAATGAATGAGAGATAGTCATAACATAATAAAAAATTGTACAGTTAATACTTGACATCATACTTTATAGAATTAGGCGTTGCTTTGCGGAGGTCCATAATACAAAAGTAATGAGAATATTATTTTATGTATGTATGTAGAGACAAAATGTAGAGATTGCACTAAGCGATTACGATGCTTCGCTTTGCGATTTTGTCGTGGAGTCTATCTCCTGACGATGCTTCGGTTACGGAGCGAAACAATTGTTGAGATTGTGGTGGTGAATGTGTACAGTGCTTGAGTATTGATGTGTCATCGGTATCGGGTAGTGCATGAGTTCTTACAAATTCTGCATATATCAGGTATGAGAACGAATAGTACACTCTACATTTAACATTATATATATTTTCTTCTATCGCGGATTATAGCAAAATAATATTCTCATTAATTTTGACATCATATTGATCAACTTGACATCATATTAATCAATCCTAAATAGGCGTTTTTAATTGTTGGCGTTGCACATAAACTTCATTTATTTTTTATGTTGTATATGAAGACGACATTGGCACTTCTGTCTGTTGTATGCTAATGACATTACACATAGAGAATGTGTAAGTCGTACATAATACGTTAAACGTTTAAGTATTCTAAATTACATTACACATTCTGAGAATGTTACATGCAGAATACTTTATGTGTATTACATTAAGTATCTGTAATTATAATATTTTGTATTACCTTTGTATATTTTTTAATCTGTAAGTAATCTAAAATTATCGGAATACTAGTTGCAATCTTAGATTAAAAAAGGGCAGTCACAATTTTTACCGAACAATCGAATTAAACATTTTAAAATTGCACTATTAAATGTATATTGGGTGGTATATAATAAAAAAATTAGGTAATCAAATAAAAATTATTATTTTTTATTTTCAAAAATATTTATTAATGTACAGCACTTAAAAAAGCTTTAAACAAATTCAAAGTAACTTATTAAATATTATTTTATTAAATTACAAATTGATGAGAACAAATTTGCGTTTTGAGAAATTTATTGTGATATATTTTTAATTTAACTCATTTCACTCAATTTTGTTCCGGGAAAATATAGATGATTTATTATTTTACAAATTGAAGCGAAAATACACTCAAAATTATAAATATATAAATTATATATTAAAAATATAAATATTAAAAATATTAATTTCAATATTTAAGCAATTTTTCAGTTTAGTATTTTACGTTTGTGGGTCTGTGGGTACGCAATGGTACCGAAAGTGTTCGAATGATATGACGTGATGAATAATGAAGGTATATTTTATTAATTACTTGCTAGGTAGGTCACAGTATGACTAATTACAATAAGTAAATTGTTTTGCTTATGAATTTAGCCGAGCGGTATCCGGCCGAGTAGAATCGATCAACCTCATTTCTTACCAAGGTGTCGTAAAATATAACTAAGGTATATTGACTGGTCGTGTAATATCCGGCAGAGTAGAATAGACCACACTTTTTCTTACCGAGATGTCGCAAAAGGCGACTTAGGTAAGTTGACGTCAAGTAGGCTGGTGGTAAAATACCTGACCAAATCATATGACAACATGTTTATAACGTGTTGTGCCGACTCCACTTAGAGTCCGATAAGGGCAGGAGTATAATATTTTGCTTATGAATTATTTTTATTACACCACATATATCACAAAAGCTAAACTAGTTTTTGTATCCGAATACAAAAAACTAACATAAGGGAATCAGCGTTCAATTGTATATATACAGAAAAAACACTCAATCGTTCGACAAGATCTTTTTTTTAATAATCTAATACTAATAATTCATTATTCATAAAGCTGTTTAAAAATCATACTGTTACTGAACAGAGCGTTTTTGATACATAGCCAAGAACGGAATAGATAAAAAGTGTAGTGAGGAGTCTGCTATAAAAAGCAAAAAAAAATTGAAGTGCTCGATTGTAGTCAAGCACTGCAGTGTGATTTCAAGGGCATAGCGCTTGGTATAACATTCATGCAAATTATGACAGGGGTTGTTTGAGAATCACTTTCGCAGATGTTCAAATCAAACCATTTTATTTGCATGAAACGAGGTAGAGTTCAATTGGGCAAGAAATACAGAGGAACATGTTTTTCTAATAATTAATTAGTTAGTAATTTGTTAAGCAACGTTACGCAAATTTTTAAACAGAATAACGAAATCTTATTAAGTATGGTTAGCCAAGCTTGAATTTAAATTTTAAGTTTTATTTATTTGTGACTAGAAATTTGACAAATATAAAATACCCAATAGGCACAATCTAGGCATACAATATTACTAAGTAAGTCTTAAAGTCCATAGAAAATTACATATTAGCTACACCCATAAGTTAGTATGTGTGTATTTTTTACTATGCCACTTAAATGTTTCGTTTTGTATATTAACGCGAACAAACAGACAAACGTGGCGGAAAAGTTTGTTTTATATTATATAGTAATTAGTTACACATTCCATAGTTTGCCAAGATATTACAACCGTCACAAAAAGTAGTTTATGCGACTGTAAAGTTTTTTAAATCTCTTACCAATAATAATCAATTTGTTGAATAATAAATAATGGTATAACTACTAATAACAGTTAGGACATCAGGATTTACTATCATCGATAAATCTTTTATTAAAGTGTGATGGATTCCAATAATTTAACTTCGATAATTTAGGTTTACTAATGAGCTGACAACATGATTTAAAAGCTTTCAAAATCTAGTTATTATAAGCTATTAAATACAAAAGTAATCATAAAATTATTTTACTATAATCCGCGATAAAGTAAAAGAATCTGGGTGACCGAGCTTTGCTGGCTAGTTTTTTTACAGATTAAAAAAATTGAAAAAAATGGAATTTGCAAAAAAAAAGTGGGACAGGACGAACCTGCGTACTTTATATATATATATATATATATATATTAGATAGATTTAAATATTAAAGATAAACAATATAATATATAATGCTAAATGTAGAGTGGACTATCCCTTTTCATTTCTGATACATGCAGGATACGTAAAAACACATGCACAAACCTCCACCACATCCGCCACAATACACAAACACTACACACGTTCACTATCACAAACGCAACAATCATTTCTCTGCGCAACCGATGCGTCATCAGGATATAGACTGAAAATAATTATAATTAAATAATATAAAATAATTAATAGCAAAAATTTGTATCCAAAGTAACGCCTATTTCTATCAAGTAGCTATTAAAATCTAACCAAGGTCAACTATTGAAACATAAAAAAGTTATCAAGAAAACTTCTCATTGAGGGCGCGATGGAAAGTGAAAAAAGTAGTAGAAAACATTGATCGCTGACGGGCACTGCAGTGTAGACTCAAGGGCGCCGCAGTCCCATATTGAATTCTCATGCAAATTGTGTCAGCTTTGAGAATTTAAGCACGTGCTCGTATAAAACTTCCTTTGTCTCTTTTATAGTATCAAATTAAACTTCATTTTTGTTGTTTTAATGGTTTTAGTTTTAAATCTTTTTGGCGTGTGGTATCCGGCTGAGTTTTTTTTCCAGTTTTAAGGTGCTTCACGGCTATTTTACATGAGCACTGCAGAGAAACGCCAACACTGTGGTCAATTAGTTAATATATGTAGTGTATTTTCTTATTTATATATTTTGTGTTTAAACTTTTACTTATTGTATAGAAGCTTATGGTGAGGAAAAAAGAATTATTATTATCAGGTTAGGAGGTTATCGTATCGGTACCGAGGTATAGTAAAATACTACTAAGGTAAGTTGACGTCAGGCAGGCGACCGGTCAACGGTCGAGAAGTCAGCATAAAATGTGACCTATTAAAATAAAGAGAAAGCAAATGCAACTGTAAATATTTGTGATATAGACACACATTTTAGACATAGATATGTATACAAATTTCAGCGTTCCTCTTATTATTTATTGTGACATTTACTGCCCTGGTTATGGCTTCTTTACTCTATAATAACTATGGTTATAGAAGTAAGCTTTTAAAAATTTGAATTTAGAATTTTAAAATATCCAAACAATATCAAATAATGATACTCCGTAGTCCGTAAATAACAATGTAACAATATAATAATCATTGGCGTAGAGCCTCTTCAGCTCTGCGGGTCGCGGGTTCGATTTCCACCAATGACCAACATTTTCTTAAAACTATTTGTCGGTTGTTCTTACTCGGGAGGTTCCTCACTTTGGAATCCTAACTAACTCTTTCTGCTTCTTCGATGTCAATGTTTTATTGATATATTGAAATGTTGTTTTTGATAGAAAATATGAAAAATTTAAATCGGATTTTTAAATGTAAATAAATGAATTATATACAATTAATTTTGGTAGCGAATTTCATGATGTTTAGAAAATAATTAATTTAATTTTGTAAGTACTTTAAATCTACGTTTATTTAATAGTCTGCTATTTTTTTTCTTGTGGAAATAACAACACTTGAAGTAGGAATCAAATTACGTCGCTAATAAATATTTTACGTGAAATTTATTTTATTTGGGCCACCAGGAGAGCTCTTTAAAAAATAAATCCGCCTAAATGACTTGCTATAGAATATACCTTTATTATAAACAGAATGTAATGAGATTTCTTTTGACAAATGAAACTCAGGTTTTTTTAATTGTTAATTACTTTTTTTGTTAATTAATTGTTATTTACTTAATACAGGTGTTGTTAATTACTTAAACTGCGTCTCAATTTACTTTATCTACGAAAACAACGAAACTATTTCGTTTAGTCGGCGATATTCTTTACTCTACGATGTGCTACGAAAAATTAAACGCTCTACGATAATGTATATTTTCTGCTTATATGATTTACTATAGAGGTCCGGCGACGAGTTGCTGTGACTCAACCTAGTCCTCTCGAAACGGAACAGTCATTCACTTTAAAAAAAATATTTCGATAGCCTTAATATGTGTCCCATATATGTATTTATTTATTTATTTATTATAATATTATTATATATAATATTTGCCTAACAAACATCATCCTCCTGTCCTTATCCTACTCTAAGTGGGGTCGGCACAACATGTTATAACATGTTATAACATGTTGTTACATGATTTGACTGCTTTTTACGATCGGCCGCCTGCCCGACGTAAACTTACCTTAGTCGTATTTTACGACACCTCGGTAAGAAAGAGAGTGGTCGATTCTACTAAACCGGATACCACACGGTGGGTCAACTTACCTTAGTCGCCTTTTACAACACCTCGGTAAGAAATGAGGGTGGTACTATTCTACTCAGCCGGATACCACACGTATTTGCCTAACAAACATTACGGATTATATATATATATACCTTCCCAGGGGTGACGGGTTCAAATTTTAACAACAGTGGGGTTTTGTTTCAAACTCATACGCCTCTTTATATTTTTATCCGTAGAGGATACTAAATTATGTTCACTATAAATTGATGTACTCACTCATAAGTCATGCGATTACCCCATTTTTACCGAGGCCTATCAAATAATGTCTGCATATAAGTAACAAATTACGATATACAAAACCCAATTCATGATGTCACAGTAATCAATTTAGTCTGCGGCAATTAGTCTCTATGACATACCATAGAGACTACGAAAATATCGTAGAAGTCATCATACGATTATTTAAACCACGAAGCCCATATAAATTATCGCAGATTATAGCAGAATAGTTTCATTATTACTGTTGTATTATAGATCTCCTAATTTTATCTATACTATACTAATATATGAAGTCGAAGAGTTTGTTTGTTTGTTTATTTGTTTGTTTCAACGCGCTAGACCCAGGAACTACTTAACCGATTTTTAAAATTCTTTGAGTGTAAGATAGTCCATTTATCGAGGAAAGCTTTAGGCTATATAACGCTATACCACGCTACGATGAAGAGAGGAGCATCAATAAAAAAATATTACGACGATGGCAAAATGAAAGATTTCCTTGCGTGCGCTAAGTAAATGTTAAAAGTTATTCAAAAATCATGTATTACAAATTATTCCCCTCAAAAAGTTTTAAATAAAAGTCCGCGACAGCTTAGGTCTAGCTTTTAAGGTTGACCCACTTTAACCATTTTTATGGCTATCAAAATACTATATTACGGTTTTCATATATCCACGCCGGCGGAGCCGCTGGCAATTGCTAGTAAATTATAAAATACCTCTTAAAAGTAAAATCACGATGCGGAATAGACTTTGCTATCCTCTACGAAATGCAGTTCGACACTAATTTAAAGTACTGAATTCCGTAGTGTTTGAATTACAAGATCTGTAGAATATATAATTCTGGCGCAGTGTGCTAGTTTCTACGCAATGCAGTAAAAGGAAGTTTAGTTTCAACGATTTGAGATATTCAAGAGATATTTCGACACGTAATAGTAATAGCTGACGCTGATATCTATGCAATGCCGCTCTACGAAAAGCTCTGAAAGCTCAACGAAAATATGAATTTTAAAGCAAACACTACTTTGAATTCTATGCATTAATTTGAACTGGAAATAAAATTAAAGCATAATTGCTCTGGTCTTCAAAACAGGTGCTTTGAAGAATACGTTTTCCGGAGTATTTAATATTTTTGCATAATTAGTGAAAGTTATTGCGTAGTTTAAATGCATAAAGTTTTTATATAAAAGTAGAGGAGCCATAAGGTCTGTAAAAGAGTGTCACAACAAATAATGAGATGGAAGATGAAACTCGTATACTTATCTCTGTCTAATGACATCTGAAGAAGAGAGCCAGACAATATAGTTCCATTTGTTTTTTTTTATTATAATAGGGCACATTTGAGTCTGGCTTCTCGACTCTAGTATAATAATGGAAATAGAATCAATAAAATATAAATTAAATAGAATAATAAAATAAAAAGAATTGAACGAATTTCAGATTATGTACATATACAAATATCATCATCCTCCTGCCCTTATCCCATTCTCAGTGGGGTCGGCACAAAATGTTACAAACATGTTGTCATATGATTTGGCTACGTATTTTACGACCGGCCGCCTGCCTGACGTCAAATTACCTTAGTCGTATTTTACGACTCTTCGATAAGAAAGAGGGTGGTCTATTTTACTCAACCGGATACCACACCGGTGGGTCAACTTACCTTAGTCGCCTTTTACGACACCTCGGTAAGAAATGAGGTTGGTCTATTCTACTCAGCTGGATACCACACGGCGTATGTTATTTAAATAGTGTCCAAATTAAATTTTAAATATAATTATATTTTAAGGTAAAATTAAATCTTGAATTAAATTGAACGCAATAATTTTTCTTAATGTAATGTGCGACATAGTACATGAACGCCTATTTTTTTTTCTTTTTTTCCTTATCATTACTTTCTCTTTAAAGTAAAGTTAGTTTCCATGACTTTTACGTTATATGAGGAATGTGATCGATTTCGAATCTTATTTGTTCCAGAGATGGAAATCGTGCCCGAGGGGAAAAACTTCCGATTGGTAAGCGAAGACGAGCTCCCAGCGGTGGCCGATTTCTTAGTGCAGTATATGCCTGAATCTCTAAAGGTAAGAAAAACAAATTTCCCAATTATTTTGTTAATTTCAATGAACTGCACAAACAAATTTATTAATAAACTTTTCCTTATACTTTATAGGAAATAAAAATGTTTCATTAAAATATATCCTTTATATCCCTTCCTAAATGAATAATCTCATATTCTTATATATAAATAAATAATATAAATATATGGGACACTTACATACACGGTCGTCCATCCCCAAAGTAACTTAATATTTGTGTTATGGTAGACAGACAACTGATGAATATATCTATATATATAAAAGAAAGTTGGTCTTAGTTACACTATTTATAACTCAAGAACGGATGAACCAGTTCGGCTGAAAATTGGCGGAGAGGTTGCTTAGAACCAGGAGACGGACATAGGATACTTTTTATCCCGTTCGAGCGAATTTATTTTATCCCGTCAAGTCACTATAAAACGTGGTATAAGAAAAATGACTATGACATGGAATAACAAAACATAAATGACAGCTATACGTAATTTTGTCCTTGGTTAAGTGTAATAAAAAGTATAGTGCGGGCCACGGGCAGTAATGAATAAAACAAAACTACTGGATAGATTTTACTCATTTTTTCACTGAGTGACATAGGCTATATATTTTATACCCGTGCGAAGCCGGAGCGAGCCACTAGTAATGATATATAATGAATATATATAGATTATATATTTTTAAATACATACTTAAATACAAATATAGATATATATTTCTTATTATGTGTAATACATAAAAAATGAATGTTTGTCTGTATGTCCTTTATAGACTCCGAAACTGGAACAATATTAATGAAATTTTCAAACAATCGTTAGATTCAGACAATCAGAGGATCATATAAAGTTTGTTGGCGACCGGAGCATTTTTTGAAACCGTCAATTACAGATTTTTTACTACTTATAACTTTAAATTAGGCTCAGCGAAGCAGGCTATGCTATTTAACTATTAAAGATCCATTAATTCCGACAATTCCGTAAAAACCTGTTTAAATATTAATGATGGTAAACTGTTGACCGATACAACATTTATAATCATTGTAGAGTCAATACTCTACATCTACACATACTCTACATCTACATCAGGGTCTCTATTTCGGTTCGGGACCCCAAGTGGGGTCGCGTAGCAAAATTCTGCGGTCACGAGAATTTTTTTTATATTTATATAACTTATACTTTACTTTAATACTTACCACGCAACTACTTGAATATATTCGAGCGAATTAAGACGGTCAGAATACACTTTTATTTTTGTAACTATAATAAATACAATTTTATAATTTTTTATGCAATTTTTAATTTTAGATTTTTGCATGTTTCAAAACGAATTGTATATATTTTCATTATGTATATTGTTACCTAATAAATGAATCCTCAAAATTTATTATATTAATTTATTTTTCTTTTATGGGTCTATTATGGGGTCGTCAAGAAACTTACAATCATAAATGGAGTCGTGAATGACAAAAGTTTTAGAAGCCCTGTTCTATATAATTAAAATTATTTTTATCACATGCCGAAATTTTATCCTTATTCAAGAGATGTTTAAAGTAATAATGTAATTTTTTATGATTTAAGTTCCATCAGACGATTCAAACATATCTTAACAACAAGGTGTGGGACTTCCATTTTTATGTAGCAAAAAATTGGCCGGAGGATCCAATCTGTCTACATTTCCCTGGATGCACCAGTACGGTAAGCTTTAAACTATTTTTTAAGATAATAAGATTAAAATATATATGTATATTTTCGGAATCTCGGAAACGGCTTTAACGATTTTCCTGAAATTCACTATGCAGGAGGTTTTGGGGGGAAAAATCGATCTAGCTAGGTTTTATATAAAAAAAATCGTTTTATCTTGGTTTTTGGGTATTAAAAATACTGAATTTTTACTTTTAATTTATTAAATATATAAAATACTATAGATTCCGCAATGCCTGAAGACCAAGGTCTTCGACCAATGCGTCCTGCCTGTGTTAACGTATGGCGCCGAGACGTGGACACTGACGGCGGGGCTAGTCCACAAGTTTAAAGTCGCTCAGCGTGCTATGGAGCGAGCTATGCTCGGAGTATCTCTCAAAGATAAAATCAGAAATGAGATTATCCGCGAGAGAACCAGAGTAACCGACGTAGCTAGCAGAATAAGCAAGCTGAAGTGGCAGTGGGCCGGTCACGTCTGTCGCAGGACTGATGGCCGTTGGAGCAAAAGAGTCCTGGAGTGGAGACCGCGTCTTGGCAAACGCAGCGTAGGGCGTCCACCGTCTCGCTGGACCGACGACATCAGGAAGGTTGTCGGGGCCAGGTGGATGCGCATTGCGGAGAACCGGGATGTCTGGCACAGACATGGGGAGGCCTATGTCCAGCAGTGGACTGCGATAGGCTGATGGATGGATGGATGGATGTATAAAATACTATTTTTGCCGTTAAATGTCAAGTCAGCGTAGCTACGCTGATCGTAGGTATTATCATTTCCGTATTATCATCACCACCTAATAACATAATACATAGGATCGAGCCGCACCAACCCTATTATTTTTTCTTTTTTTTTCAGTTTCTTTTTTTTATTTTGTAAAAAATTACCGAGCAAGGCTCGGTCAACCAGGTACTAAAATATAAAATGACCATATACTGCCCTTGTTATATTCTTAGCATTATTTCAACTTAAAGTATTAGCCACCGTCCACATTTGTTACAACTAGATATACCCTCGCCAGATATACCAGATATACCAGATATACCTAGATATACTAGATATAACTTCGTTTGAGTGACGCATAATATGTAAACTAAATTTTTTGTCACCTTCTCTTGTTTCAGAAGTAAAAAAAAACACTTTGTTATCCTATTTGTTAGACCTTTATGGTACCAAATTCAATAAATATTGCTTAATTTATAGGTTTACCGCTAAAGATTATAAGACAGAGAGAATTTCGCATTTATTATATAACGAGGTCTATGCCCAGCAGTGGGATAGTAACAGGCCGTTACTTACGAACGATATAACTTGTTTACACGGAATCTTCTAATGGGAATAGCGAAAAACGAAAAAATGCAAGTACCAGTATTATGACACTCGTACTTGCAGTATACCTTTAAACTTAAAATTGACATATTTTTTTTTCGAGATTGAAATGAAACATTACCTATATTTTAAGTGAAGCTTTCTATACTACATATTAGTGAAATAGTCTAAATCAGGTCAGCGGTTTCTGAGATTAGCGGGAACAAACGTACTGATATTTGACATCTCAACGATTATTATATGTATTGATGATGATGCGGATATTTTGGTCTTCAAATAGAAGTAATATTTACTTAGGCGTTACTTTGCGAAACTCCATAGTACAGAAGTTACAATAAAATTACTTTGCTTGTGTTATAAAATTACTTAGGTTGTAATAGTGAATGTGTGTTGTGCTTTGTATGGACTATTGGTGTTGGCGGCGTCTTGTGATACGTGTGGCGGCTTGTCCTGCATGTATGTGGTATGTGATTGTTGCCTGCTTCATACACTTAGCATTGCATGTATTCTCTTAACAAACGCGGATTACAGCAAAGTAATTTCATTGTAACTTCTGTAATATGCTTGGAAAAATAAATTAATAACGTTATTTTAGTGTACCATCGGCATATACTGCGGCACTCTTATAATTAAATTACATTCAGTTCTGTTAATATTACGAGTATGTTAATATTTCGGATAAAGACAAAAATAATTATTCAGATTATGATACTTTATTTATAGCGATGTGCCCTAAATACATAATATAGAAATGGGCGTAAGGGGAATACTCGTCCCAATCAGTCTCCTCAATCAACCTCATCTGTTAGCTTTACATCCTGGAGATAAACCAACGAGGTTAGGCGATCGACTAATGGTGGTATAACCATTCTACATCACTGCGATCACCAACCAGCATAGCAAGCGTGGTGATTACTGGCAAAACATTCATGGTCAAAGATTTTGAAAATCGCGCTCGATTCAAGCGGCGCTAAATCGTGTCCTGTGGAGATCCCGTGACCTATGTCCATGGACGTCCATCGGTTACAGTACAAGTCCTAAATATAAAAATTCAATTCATAATAATTGTTTCATAATCTATATACAATACAACACACTACACGTTAATTAATGAGATAAAAATACTGATAAAAGCTTGCTAATGCACCCAAAAGCGCACAAATTTCGATCAGTTTTATCTTAAATTTTATCTTATACCGGTGTTGATACAACGTTGAAATAATCTTGTAACAACGTCCGTAAACCTTTTATTTCTTTACTAAATAAATGTCTTTTTGAAATTCCCATTGATTACGATTTTGTATTGGAATATAGAGGCTTATAATATAAGATTATATAGAAAACTGGCTTACGTGGCAAACGTTTTTTTTTGCCAATTTGCCGGGAAATTTTAAGTGTACATTATAAAAGAAAAATTGAATAAAAAATCAAATAAGAAATGTTATGGGTGGACAACCCTTATGGGGTTTCATACCCCTAAGTGTAGAGGTATAAAAAATAGATAGTAGCGTATTCTTAGACCTACTGAATATGCATATAAAATTCCATATTTCCATAGATTCAATTTCGGAGGAATATAGGATGTTGCTACTCTTCGACCTGCACAACATAGCAATAACTAAAAGTAACTAGTTATAAGAATTATATTCTGAAAAGAGCAATCGCCGAATTTCTTGCTTCTTCTTAGTAGGAGCTTTCCGAACAAACAGTAGAGTTGACGATTCAATAGCACGTATTTACAAGTTTATTTGAATAAATAATATTTTGAATTTGAATTAGAGGTTCCTTGCAGCCTTTATTAATTCATCTGTCATTCTAGTGATTTATGTACACTGTGGCTATTTAATATGCGATAAACAAATTCAAATTGATTCTGGACTTAGCAAAGTACAATATGTTTATTGTATTATATTGTTGCATTGTATTTTAATATGTGGTTTTTCTTATAACGTTGATAAAAGTTGAAGGACGAAACATGACGGTTTCTTTTATAGAAATAAGCTAAGTAAGTTAGTAATAAGTAACTCACTTTGCGAAGATCCATAATATAAAAGTATTAACAAAATTATTTTGCTAATTATTATACCACGAAAGAAACTTTGAATGATAGATTCGGTAAAAATGTATGATTTAATATTGTCTCATTTCGTTATTCGCTTGACTCTTGTAAAAAAATTCCATACAACATTTACTGATTAAAAATATTGAAGTTACTATACTACTATACTGAGTTACACTTTAATTTGCTAATTGAACTGAAGAATATTTTTTTAAAATTGAAATGAGTGAATCTTTTTTTTATATGTACAATTCTTATCTATCTTAAATTACTTACACGCTAGGACTATAAAAATCATGCCCACGTGGAATGGTCCCAAGAATGCCGGCAGCGTATCCGCGCTGAATCGCTAAGCTAAAGGATGATTCACGCTACACCGTGCCGCGACCGGGCCGTGCCCCGTCCGGGGCACGGTCGAACATTATGGTATACTTTTCGTATGAAGTGATTCATGCCTAACCGTGCCCCGGCCGTGTCCCGGCCGTGCACGGCCGGGGCACGGCGTTGAAATGTCGGTGGGTATTGTTTCCCGTCTCCGGCACGGTTAGGCCCCGACACGTTGTAACATAAACATATGCGCCCGGGCGCCCGCAGAGCAGTCAACGTCAAATCTTAGTGAGTTTAGCAGCTTAACAGCAAAATGGACAATGCAAATTGTTTAGAATGTGTGTAATTTGCTCTGTGATTTACGACATGAGCCATCCTAAGTATTTAGATAACAAATAAAATAATTTCCAATACTTCATCATCGATGGCAATTGCAATAGCTGCTAATTCAAATTGTGAAGCTGCATATTTACTTAGGCGTCAAGTCTATCGATAGATGAAATCACTTGCTGACAAAAGCTACTTAACATAGATATAAGTCGTGCAAATAATAAACCCAAACAGCCCGGTGTAACATGAATGACTGGCACGGCCGGCGCACGGTGGCCGTGCCCCGGCCGTGGCACGGCCCGGTCGCGACACGGTGTAGCGTGAATCATCCTTAATTCTTTGTGCGAAAAAGGAGCCAGCCCACTTGTCATCTGAAGCGAGGTGTTAAAACGCTTTAAAAAAATTACATTTTATATGCAAAAAATAATTGGTTAATCTTATATATAATTATAAAAACAATTTTGCACTTTATGTGGAAAAAAATAATCAGTAAATCTTAATAATATAATTTTTAGTTGTTGCGGAATATCGGAAATCGGCTCCAACGATTTTCATGAAACTTAGCATGTAGAAGGTTTCGTTGTTTAGTCCCTGTTTTCTGGCACTGAAAAACCGTTACAAAACATTACACTTTTTATCTTTTAAAAAAATTAGCGCACTCCCTGGTACTATATAAACTATGTTAAGCATAAATTTATTGATATAAATTTAATCAATGACATAATCAACATTTATACATACCGATGATATCACTTCTTAGTTCGTTATTGCTGTAGAAAACGTGCAAATCCTATTAATTAATTTAACTTTTGTAATTAACGAAGTATTAGTATATTATGATACTAGAGTAAAAAGCCTGTAAGTTAATATGTCGCAACAAATAATGAGAGCGAAGATTAAACTCATGTACTTATATATTTCTAATTCTACTAATATTATAAATGCGAAAGTTTGTGAGTATGGATGTATGTTTGTTACTCTTTGACAGCGAATCTGCTGAACTAATATCGATGAAATTTGTGCACATTTATTTCTTATACACCAGGGTAACAGGGTAAGGGTATGGCTATAGAAATCATGTTAATTCTACATTAATAGGATGTCATTGAAAAGCGTCATCTATTATTAACTTATCACGCGACAACAGTCCACGCAAACGAAGTTGCGGGTAAAAGCTAGTCACACTTAAAAAGGTAAAGATAATAAGTCTTATTTGCTTTTTGTGGATGGATAATATAAGACATGCTAGTATAATAGCGCAATGATTGTCATACGAGTCATATATTATAGTGAAACGAAAAATGTTAGCATAAAGACAAATAATTACGCCGTTCGACTGACGCACAACTGTTATATAAGTAAAAGAACTTAAATTAAAATCTAAATTAGATTTTTTTTTAAATAAGCGTTGTGTTGGTTATAAGTTTATATCTCTCGTTGGACATCTTTTTAGTATACTTAAGCACTAAGATCGTTAAGCTTTTAATTTGAATCTCAGATTTAAAAGCATCAAGGTTTTGTCCCTCTTATGTCATATTTGCCACGTCGGTGCCTTCAACTCAAGATGACGCTAAGAATACTTCAGTATGAGTGATATTTTTTCATGAGAGTTTCTTGGAAATTTAAATTAGTTTCTAACATATTTGATAATGTTAAATTCAGGTCAAAATGTGAAGAAATAAAATTTTACCTAATTTTTTAATATAGTTTGCGCAGTTTAGCTTATTACAGCTAGTGTTAAATTCATTTCGATGATAATATATAAACATTAAATAAACACTTAGGTGTGTATTCACCTTCGTAGTATATTTAAGGCACCGTGATGCATTTATAGAATTAGGCGTTATTTTGCGGAGGTCCATAATACAAAACTAATGAAAATATTATTTTGCTATAATCCGCGATACAAGAAAATATATGTAATGCTAAATGTAGAGTGTACTACTCGTTCTCATACCTGATACATGCAGAATTTGTAAATACTCATAGACCAACCACTCTTCACCAATAACACAACCATTCACAAGCACTGCACACATTCACCACCACCATCTCAACAATAGTTTCGCCCCGTAACCGAAGCATCGTCAGGAGATAGACTCCATGACAAAATCGCAAAGCATTTACATCGCAATCGCAAACTAACAATTTTGAGCCTTATAAGAAAGCTCAACATCATTCAGCGGACAATGATGGGAGCTATGCTTGGATTATCAAATCAGAAACGAGGAGATCCGTAGAAGAATTAAAGTCTCCAACATAGCTCAGTGTCTATAAGTGTTAGAATGAAGAACCAGCACCGGAAAAAATAATAATAAGATTTATTCAGCCAAAAAATACATACACAGTCTTAAATATATCTATTCTAATTACATTAATGCCTTTTTTCCCCAAACATTACTATATTAAAAACTGTCTACTGCTGAAAAGCTACTGTACTTTGCTGAAAAGCTCGTCGCCTCAGCATAAAGCTGCAGTATAAACTACAGCGCTGATTTTCAGACGAGACCCTTAAGGTTATATCACGGTCCAGCCCTGTAATACTGGTGCCTGTTACTACTGTTACTAAAAATAAAAGACAAGAGATAACAGACATACATACACAACTTACACATAGAATTTAGAACTAAGCTACCGATTGAGAAGAATTAATAATAGAAATAATAACAAAATTTTATTTTATGGCACTGTAAGATTTGGAAAGATATTTTATACAACACGCATATCCCCTGCATGGCCGCTTGCCATTAAACACCTACTGGTTTTAAAAAGTTATTTTTATTTCCAGCCCAACGGTCTGACTTACGAGAGCGTCACGATATTCTGTCCGTCTGAACGCGCTGAACTGGTGGACTTAGTCACTACCGATGACATTCTACTTGATCTCACTCAACCATTGTACTTGAACTTTACTCACGAGGCTATTGTGAACCGCTTAGGAAAGCATTATGAGGCTTACGAAAAAATTACTGGAGACGTTTACGCGTGCGAAAAGCCACCGGAAGAACCCAGTTCTGAAGAGTAAGAAACTAATCTATTAACTGTGCATTAGTTATAATTAAAATAGGCTGAATTTATATATGCTTATAATCTGTGGTAATCAGAGGTGAGGCAGTGCGACCCTTTCAAGAGGGTGACGGGTTCAAACACCGGGCAATTCAATGATTTTTTCTGTTGAAAATAATGTCTAATTGACAATTGCCAATTATTACACGTATTTTTTATTTAAACACAGATTGTATCTGACGTAACTTCAAAGGTTTGCTTCGTTTGCCAAACTTTTTAGTTTCTAATAATTCAATCGTATTGTCTCAAAGTAAATAACTAAAGACTTTTCAAGCGTTGATTATATTTCATTTTATTATGTGTAATTTAAGGATTAGAAATATAATAAATTTATGATTTATACATTTAGTAAGAATAGGTGTTTTAAAAACAATATCTAAATTTCAAAAATCATTTGATCGTATCATTGTGACAAAAAGAGCTTCTGAAATAAAGTCGTCTTCCCTGTTTTACTTTAGTCAAACAGACATACAGTAAAGCTCTCTAATTATATATTTATATCTAACTTGGAAGACATTTAGAGGATATTCATATTAATAACTGATGTGAGATTATCCGCTTAATCAAACAAATGTTTATTGACAGCTGAGCTTGTTTTACACAAGGAAATTAATTGTGTACCTCCCTTACAGGCTGCCACCGGACGTGGAGTTAGTGCGGCTGCAACCTGAGCACATGAAGGCAGTTCACGATTTATATCCAGCTAGTGACATCGAGTGCCGAGAAGTTTTTGAAAAGCTGGTTGCTGAATTGCCTGCATATGGTATCTTCGTCGAGAAGCAACTCGCAGCTTGGATGGTGCAGTCCTACTATGGAGCGATGTTTTCTATGCAGACGCGACCCGAATTTCGTAGAAAAGGCTATGGGATCTTTCTAGCAAGGCGTCTAACTAAAGAGGTCGCTGCCCGAGGCTATAAGCCCTTTGTCGTGATACGTCCGGAAAACGAGGCATCCCGTTCTCTTTACTCGAAGCTGGGTTTCGAAAAGCGTTTCCGTACAGTGCGTGCTGTAATGCGCCCTCGCTAGAGCGTAAAAGTTGATCACTAGCAGATTTTATTTTTTTAAGACTTTTGAAAAAATCAATTTAGCTTGCGATCTTTGATCGTCTAGAAAATTTTAGTAGTAGCTATAAGATGGAGCGACTAGTGCTTTCTGTATTCGAAAGTCTTTCAGTAGTAACTGTTGCTCAGTCATGTCAACGGAAAGAAACAATAAATTACGTACATACAAATATAAAGTAATTGAGAGCACAGTTGATATGGAGCTAAATTTAGCTCGGCGCTTTATATTCCAATATAGGAGAAAGTCTAGTCGCTCGCTGCGTTTTAGCGCAAGCCTAGTTACTGATCTTATTGATGCTAATTTGTCAAGAATTTTTAACTTACAACGGCTCATCAATGCCAATGTCAATATCTTAAAGGTACGAAAATTCGGCAAAACGATGCTCAATTCTGAATTGCGTTTACCAACCATTCAAGGTATAAATTCTTGACAAAATTGGTCTCAAATATCTCATTTAGGCGAACGCTTCATTACCACTCGTTGATCGAGCGGAACTGTTCTGTCTCATGGTTTATGAAATTTTGGGACCCGTATTGATCTGTGTGATAACTTAACGTATTTCCACGTATCGCGAGGTACGTGAATTTATAAGTCCGTGTTATTGTATACAACATGAGAAAGAAAGTTACCGACTTAGCACTCGAGTTGCACAATTCTTCGGAAGATATAAGCACCATTATTGTTCATCTGTTCAATAAAATTGTTAGGGGCTATAATTTTTATGTCATTGAATCATTTTTGATCACGGTCTGGTGGAGCTATACTTCAGTGTATTGATAGATTTTGATAAACATCTTAATACGGGAAGAGTTTTTATTTATTATACTTTTTTAATAGAAAAGAATGAAAAGGCTGGTAACAAGATTGAAAGTTATTGTGTCGTGCATTTTATATACAGTATTTCCAAAAATGTCGCCTATGGTAGATGAACTGCGTTTTTATGAACTATATTCGGTTACAATAGTACTTAGCGTTATGGTTTTTATAAAATGAGAACATTGATAGATAACGCAAGGACATCATAAAAAATTTGATACGAAACGTAGATAGGTAGGTATTATTAAATGGGAAACTACTTTACAATTATATACGGGCGTAGATTATTCGTACTATTTATATTCGGTATATACCATAAAATATTAATTTAGACATTTATTTCTCTTTACTGTACTTGTAATATTTAGTTGATGAATCTTTTTGGATTAGTGTGTATGTTTAATTTATTATATTTACGTGGATTTGTCTTCCTGAAGACTGTATAGTTGACAACAATGAATGGCATGGATATAAGCTGACAAGTTATAAAGTAGGTACGTGAAAATTTCTGGTCAGAAATAGCATAGAGTTATTATAGTTAGAGTCATAGGTAGACCTGTAAGTCAGAGTGTCACAGTAAATAAAGAGACGAAAGATTAGATTCGTATACTTATGTGTCTAATCACACATGCGCATAGAAATATTTATGACGCGTTCTTAATTTAAAAAGTAATATTTTATAGTAGACCTTCGAAATGACGTTTGCTCACTAACCACGCGCAAAAAAGAGATAGATGATAATTCTCATTAGCTTTCACTTTACTGTAATATGTCATATTTTGGGCTAGCTTCCCAACTCTAGTATAATAACTCTATGAGAAATAGAAACCAAAGGTTTTTATGTCTTAAGATTAAAAATTATAGACAAAGTTTTTTTTATCTTCATAGACATTTGTTAGTAATTTTTAAATAATATCACTGCTTATTTTTACCAATTGGCATTTAATATTGCTCAAATTTTAGAGCTTCCACCTTTCAATAAATTAAATAAGCCAAAATGCAATTATGGCCAAAATTAATTACACTACTATAAAATTAAATAAAATTTTACCGTACTTATTCATTAACGAAATAACAAAAACTATATCCTAGAATAATTAACAGTTTAATGATTACTATAATGCGTATAAAAATCATGCAAAAACTATTTGAAATAAGTAAACGACAGAGATTAAATCATTTTTAAAATTTATTTTATAACGACAATATTATTTTAACAAAGTACTAAATGTATGTTCGATTTTTTTTAAATATTAAATTTTATTGTGTCTCGTTTCTGATTTAATAAGCCTGGCTTTTAGATGAAATAAATATAAATATTTAATTTTGGTCTAATGTTAGGACTTACTCAAATCAATATATTTTTTGGCTATGGCAATCAGAACTGTCGTCTACTTACTTAAAAATCCCTAAAAATCATCATTAACATGCAATCATGCTAAAAGCTTCCACACTTTCCTACTATTTGTAGGTACATAAATAAGTAGTTTGAAAATTTCTTGAAATTATTAATTATAAGAACAGTTTTCTGAACACTTTCCCTTGCCTAAATAAACAATGAAGATATCAGGACATGTTTCCGTCCTCGACACTGCAGTTGAAATAAAAATGTTGTAATCGCAGTATATTTTAAAAGGATATTTAAAACTTCTGCAGCTATACAAATAATGTAGTGTCAGTTCTGTATTGTTTGTCACGTTTACCTTGCAAAGGTATAAAAAAAAAAATAAAATTATATATTATAAACCAATACGTTTTATTTATTCATATAATTAACATTTACAACTTACCCCTTGCCTTATAACCTTTAAATTAACGCCGATTAAAATTAGAATTTTCTGATTATAATTTAATGTACGAAGACGATTTCTAATAATAAACAATTACCTAGTATCAAAAAGCATAGTAAAACAGGCTATTGTGCTTAGTGCGGTGTGTTTTTAAACTACTCGATTGGGGTAGTGTGACGCAATTTGTATGGTGCTGAAACAATGGTCACTAGATGGCACTGTACCCTAAACGCGATCGAGTAACTACCACTTTGTCTGTAGTAATTGTTTTTATAAGTACCTTTTACAGAAACAATAAAGAGCGCTCTAATTAATACTTTTACTTATAACATACCATGATCGATAGCTTATAAACTTAATCTATGTGTTGTAAATATTTGAGGTAAAAAAGTTAAACTTTTTGATTTTAAAAGTCATAGTTTGAAAGATTCGTAGATTCAAGCGGGACAAAGACATGGATTTTTTTATAAAATCATTATTCTTTATGCTATTAACGATGAAGGGAAATCCAAATAAAAAAAATATTAATCATGTGTGGCGTAGTGGCATGGCTATGTTACTAACGGCCCTGGTGAAAAAAAAACTAAGGGCTTAACTGAACTATTTACAGTAATTTATTCCTTATTCTTCGTGTTCCGAATTCAACGCACTAAAAGATGGGCCAAGCTAAGAGGCCTACTTGAGCTTGGTGGTTCTGGGCACTGGATAGGTGCCCGGGAACTTCAAATAAAACTTCTTTTTAGGTATATTACGGCCATAAAAAATTAATATTGACATTAATATTGGTTACCTTAAGGTAGCAACCTTAAAATAGATGGCGTAAATTCCGCTGAAAATTTGAGTTTTAAAAAGTTCTATATATAAGGCTATTTAATATGCGATAAACAAATTCAACTTGATTCAGACTTAGCAAACTACAATATGTTTATTGTATTATATTGCTGAATTGTATTATATTGTTGTATTGTATTGTTATATGTGGTTTTGCTTATAACTTTGATAAAAGTTGAAGGACGAAACATGACGGTTTCTTTTATAGATATAAGCTAAGTAATAAGTAACTTACTTTGTGGAGATCCATAATATAAAAGTAATAACAAAATTATTTTGCTAATTATCATAGAAGTTTTGAATGAAAGATTCGGAAAAAATTTACTCGTAATATTGTCTCATTTCGTTATTCGCTCTTTAAAACTTTTTCCGTACATCATTCACTGATTAAAATCACTCAAGTTACTATACTACTATACTGAGTTACACTTTAATTTGCTAATTGAACTGAAGAATTTTTTTTTTAATTGAAATGGGTTAACCTTGTTTTTATATGTACAAGTTATATATATCTTAAATTACTTACACGCTAGTACTATAAAAATCATGCCCACGTGGAATGGTCCCAAGAATGCCGTTAGTGTTTTCGCGCTGAACCGCTAAGCTGATTCTTTGTGCGAAAAAGGAGCCAGCCCACTTTTCATCTGAAGCGAGGTGTTAAAACGCTTTAAAATTACATTTTATATGCAAAAAATAATTAGTTAATCTTATATATAATTATAAAAACAATTTTGCACTTTATGTGGAAAAAATAATCAGTAAATTTTAATAATATAATTTTTAGTTGTTGCGGAATATCGGAAATCGGCTCCAACGATTTTCATGAAACTTAGCATGTAGAAGGTTTAGTTGTTTAGTCCCTGTTTTCTGGCACTGAAAAACCGTTACAAAACATTACACTTTCTATCTTTTAAAAAAATTAGCGCACTCCCAGGTACTATATAAACTATGTTAAGCATAAATTTATTGATATAAATTTAATCAATGACATAATCAACATTTATACATACCGATGATATCACTTCTTAGTTCGTTATTGCTGTAGAATACGTGCAAATCCTATTAATTAACTTAACTTTTGTAATTAATGAAATATTAGTATATTATGATACTAGAGTAAAAAGCCTGTAAGTTAATATGTCGCAACAAATAATGAGAGCGAAGATTAAACTCATGTACTTATATATTTCTAATTCTACTAATATTATAAATGCGAAAGTTTGTGAGTATGGATGTATGTTTGTTACTCTTTGACAGCGAATCTGCTGAACTAATATCGATGAAATTTGGCACAATCATTCCTTATACACTAGGAAAACATATAGGTTATGGCAATCCTATAAATTCTACATTAATAGGATGTCATTGAAAAGCGTCATCGATTATTAACTTATCTCGCGACAACAGTCCACGCAAACGAAGTTGCGGGTAAAAGCTAGTCACACATAAAAGGAGAGACAGATGATGTCTCATTTGCTTTTTGTGGATGGATAATATAATAACGCTAGTATAATAACGCAATGATTGTCATATGAGTCATATATAGTGAAACAAAAAATGTTAGCATAAAGACAAATAATCACGCCGTTCGACTGACGCACAACTGTTATATAAGTAAAAGAACTTAAATTAAAACCTAAATTATAATTTAAAAAAATAACCGTTGTGTTGGTTATAAGGTAATATCTCTATTTGGACATCTTTTAAGTATACTAAGATCGTTAAGCTTTTAATTTAATTCTCAGATTTAAAAGCATCAAGGTTTTGTCCCTCTTATGTCATATTTGCCACGTCGGTGCCTTCATCTCAAGATGACGCTAAGAATACTTCAGTATGAGTGATATTTTTTCATGAGAGTAATCTTGGAAATTTAAATTAGTTTCTAACATATTTGATAATGTTATATTCAGGTCAAAATATGAAGAAATGAAATTTTACTTAATTTTTTAATTTAGCTTGCGCAGTTTAGCTTACTTAATACATCTAATGTTATATTCGTGTCGATGATAATATATAATCATTAAATAAACACTAAGATGTGTATTCGCTTTCGTAGTATATGTAAGGCAGCGTGATGCATTTATAGAATTAGGCGTTACTTTGCGGAGATCCATAATACAAAACTAATGAAAATATTATTTTGCTATAATCCGCGATACAAGAAAATATATGTAATGCTAAATGTATTCAAATTCAAAATATTCTTTATTCAAATAAACTTGTAAACAAGTGCTTTTGAATCGTCAACTCTACTGCTGGTTCGGAAAGCTGTTCCTACCGAGAAGAGCCAGCAAGAAACTCGGCGGTTGCTCTTTTAAAAATATAATTCTTAATATTATTTACATTAAGTCGTTACTGTCTTGTACAGGTTCAAAGAGAGCTATATCCACACAGCAGTATTGTCAGGAGATAGACTCCATGACAAAATCGCAAAGCATTTACATCGCAATCGCAAACTAACAATTTTGAGCCTTATAAGAAAGCTCAACGTCATTCAGCGGACAATGATGGGAGCTATGCTTGGATTATCAAATCAGAAACGAGGAGATCCGTAGAAGAATTAAAGTCTCCAACATAGCTCAGTGTCTATAAGTGTTAGAATGGAGAACCAGCATCGGAAAAAATAATAATAAGATTTATTCAGCCAAAAAATACATATACAGTCTTAAATATATCTATTCTAGTTACATTAATGCCTTTTTTTCCCCAAACATTACTATATTAAAAACTGTCTACTGCTGAAAAGCTACTGTACTTTGTTGAAAAGGTCGTCGCCTCAGCATAAAGCTATAGCGCTGATTTTCAGACGAGACCCTTTAGGTTATATCACGGTCCAGCCCTGTAATATTGGTGCCTGTTACTACTGTTACTAAAATTAAAAGACAAGAGATAACAGACATACATACACAACTTACACATAGAATTTAGAACTAAGCTACCGATTGAAAAGAATTAATAATAGAAATAATAACAAAAATTTATTTTATGGCACTGTAAGATTTGGAAAGATATTTTATACAACACGCATATCCCCTGCATGGCCGCTTGCCATTAAACACCTACTGGTTTTAAAAAGTTATTTTTATTTCCAGCCCAACGGTCTGACTTACGAGAGCGTCACGATATTCTGTCCGTCTGAACGCGCTGAACTGGTGGACTTAGTCACTACCGATGACATTCTACTTGATCTCACTCAACCATTGTACTTGAACTTTACTCACGAGGCTATTGTGAACCGCTTAGGAAAGCATTATGAGGCTTACGAAAAAATTACTGGAGACGTTTACGCGTGCGAAAAGCCACCGGAAGAACCCAGTTCTGAAGAGTAAGAAACTAATCTATTAACTGTGCATTAGTTATAATTAAAATAGGCTGAATTTATATATGCTTATAATCTGTGGTAATCAGAGGTGAGGCAGTGCGACCCTTTCAAGAGGGTGACGGGTTCAAACACCGGGCAATTCAATGATTTTTTCTGTTGAAAATAATGTCTAATTGACAATTGCCAATTATTACACGTATTTTTTATTTAAACACAGATTGTATCTGACGTAACTTCAAAGGTTTGCTTCGTTTGCCAAACTTTTTAGTTTCTAATAATTCAATCGTATTGTCTCAAAGTAAATAACTAAAGACTTTTCAAGCGTTGATTATATTTCATTTTATTATGTGTAATTTAAGGATTAGAAATATAATAAATTTATGATTTATACATTTAGTAAGAATAGGTGTTTTAAAAACAATATCTAAATTTCAAAAATCATTTGATCGTATCATTGTGACAAAAAGAGCTTCTGAAATAAAGTCGTCTTCCCTGTTTTACTTTAGTCAAACAGACATACAGTAAAGCTCTCTAATTATATATTTATATCTAACTTGGAAGACATTTAGAGGATATTCATATTAATAACTGATGTGAGATTATCCGCTTAATCAAACAAATGTTTATTGACAGCTGAGCTTGTTTTACACAAGGAAATTAATTGTGTACCTCCCTTACAGGCTGCCACCGGACGTGGAGTTAGTGCGGCTGCAACCTGAGCACATGAAGGCAGTTCACGATTTATATCCAGCTAGTGACATCGAGTGCCGAGAAGTTTTTGAAAAGCTGGTTGCTGAATTGCCTGCATATGGTATCTTCGTCGAGAAGCAACTCGCAGCTTGGATGGTGCAGTCCTACTATGGAGCGATGTTTTCTATGCAGACGCGACCCGAATTTCGTAGAAAAGGCTATGGGATCTTTCTAGCAAGGCGTCTAACTAAAGAGGTCGCTGCCCGAGGCTATAAGCCCTTTGTCGTGATACGTCCGGAAAACGAGGCATCCCGTTCTCTTTACTCGAAGCTGGGTTTCGAAAAGCGTTTCCGTACAGTGCGTGCTGTAATGCGCCCTCGCTAGAGCGTAAAAGTTGATCACTAGCAGATTTTATTTTTTTAAGACTTTTGAAAAAATCAATTTAGCTTGCGATCTTTGATCGTCTAGAAAATTTTAGTAGTAGCTATAAGATGGAGCGACTAGTGCTTTCTGTATTCGAAAGTCTTTCAGTAGTAACTGTTGCTCAGTCATGTCAACGGAAAGAAACAATAAATTACGTACATACAAATATAAAGTAATTGAGAGCACAGTTGATATGGAGCTAAATTTAGCTCGGCGCTTTATATTCCAATATAGGAGAAAGTCTAGTCGCTCGCTGCGTTTTAGCGCAAGCCTAGTTACTGATCTTATTGATGCTAATTTGTCAAGAATTTTTAACTTACAACGGCTCATCAATGCCAATGTCAATATCTTAAAGGTACGAAAATTCGGCAAAACGATGCTCAATTCTGAATTGCGTTTACCAACCATTCAAGGTATAAATTCTTGACAAAATTGGTCTCAAATATCTCATTTAGGCGAACGCTTCATTACCACTCGTTGATCGAGCGGAACTGTTCTGTCTCATGGTTTATGAAATTTTGGGACCCGTATTGATCTGTGTGATAACTTAACGTATTTCCACGTATCGCGAGGTACGTGAATTTATAAGTCCGTGTTATTGTATACAACATGAGAAAGAAAGTTACCGACTTAGCACTCGAGTTGCACAATTCTTCGGAAGATATAAGCACCATTATTGTTCATCTGTTCAATAAAATTGTTAGGGGCTATAATTTTTATGTCATTGAATCATTTTTGATCACGGTCTGGTGGAGCTATACTTCAGTGTATTGATAGATTTTGATAAACATCTTAATACGGGAAGAGTTTTTATTTATTATACTTTTTTAATAGAAAAGAATGAAAAGGCTGGTAACAAGATTGAAAGTTATTGTGTCGTGCATTTTATATACAGTATTTCCAAAAATGTCGCCTATGGTAGATGAACTGCGTTTTTATGAACTATATTCGGTTACAATAGTACTTAGCGTTATGGTTTTTATAAAATGAGAACATTGATAGATAACGCAAGGACATCATAAAAAATTTGATACGAAACGTAGATAGGTAGGTATTATTAAATGGGAAACTACTTTACAATTATATACGGGCGTAGATTATTCGTACTATTTATATTCGGTATATACCATAAAATATTAATTTAGACATTTATTTCTCTTTACTGTACTTGTAATATTTAGTTGATGAATCTTTTTGGATTAGTGTGTATGTTTAATTTATTATATTTACGTGGATTTGTCTTCCTGAAGACTGTATAGTTGACAACAATGAATGGCATGGATATAAGCTGACAAGTTATAAAGTAGGTACGTGAAAATTTCTGGTCAGAAATAGCATAGAGTTATTATAGTTAGAGTCATAGGTAGACCTGTAAGTCAGAGTGTCACAGTAAATAAAGAGACGAAAGATTAGATTCGTATACTTATGTGTCTAATCACACATGCGCATAGAAATATTTATGACGCGTTCTTAATTTAAAAAGTAATATTTTATAGTAGACCTTCGAAATGACGTTTGCTCACTAACCACGCGCAAAAAAGAGATAGATGATAATTCTCATTAGCTTTCACTTTACTGTAATATGTCATATTTTGGGCTAGCTTCCCAACTCTAGTATAATAACTCTATGAGAAATAGAAACCAAAGGTTTTTATGTCTTAAGATTAAAAATTATAGACAAAGTTTTTTTTATCTTCATAGACATTTGTTAGTAATTTTTAAATAATATCACTGCTTATTTTTACCAATTGGCATTTAATATTGCTCAAATTTTAGAGCTTCCACCTTTCAATAAATTAAATAAGCCAAAATGCAATTATGGCCAAAATTAATTACACTACTATAAAATTAAATAAAATTTTACCGTACTTATTCATTAACGAAATAACAAAAACTATATCCTAGAATAATTAACAGTTTAATGATTACTATAATGCGTATAAAAATCATGCAAAAACTATTTGAAATAAGTAAACGACAGAGATTAAATCATTTTTAAAATTTATTTTATAACGACAATATTATTTTAACAAAGTACTAAATGTATGTTCGATTTTTTTTAAATATTAAATTTTATTGTGTCTCGTTTCTGATTTAATAAGCCTGGCTTTTAGATGAAATAAATATAAATATTTAATTTTGGTCTAATGTTAGGACTTACTCAAATCAATATATTTTTTGGCTATGGCAATCAGAACTGTCGTCTACTTACTTAAAAATCCCTAAAAATCATCATTAACATGCAATCATGCTAAAAGCTTCCACACTTTCCTACTATTTGTAGGTACATAAATAAGTAGTTTGAAAATTTCTTGAAATTATTAATTATAAGAACAGTTTTCTGAACACTTTCCCTTGCCTAAATAAACAATGAAGATATCAGGACATGTTTCCGTCCTCGACACTGCAGTTGAAATAAAAATGTTGTAATCGCAGTATATTTTAAAAGGATATTTAAAACTTCTGCAGCTATACAAATAATGTAGTGTCAGTTCTGTATTGTTTGTCACGTTTACCTTGCAAAGGTATAAAAAAAAAAATAAAATTATATATTATAAACCAATACGTTTTATTTATTCATATAATTAACATTTACAACTTACCCCTTGCCTTATAACCTTTAAATTAACGCCGATTAAAATTAGAATTTTCTGATTATAATTTAATGTACGAAGACGATTTCTAATAATAAACAATTACCTAGTATCAAAAAGCATAGTAAAACAGGCTATTGTGCTTAGTGCGGTGTGTTTTTAAACTACTCGATTGGGGTAGTGTGACGCAATTTGTATGGTGCTGAAACAATGGTCACTAGATGGCACTGTACCCTAAACGCGATCGAGTAACTACCACTTTGTCTGTAGTAATTGTTTTTATAAGTACCTTTTACAGAAACAATAAAGAGCGCTCTAATTAATACTTTTACTTATAACATACCATGATCGATAGCTTATAAACTTAATCTATGTGTTGTAAATATTTGAGGTAAAAAAGTTAAACTTTTTGATTTTAAAAGTCATAGTTTGAAAGATTCGTAGATTCAAGCGGGACAAAGACATGGATTTTTTTATAAAATCATTATTCTTTATGCTATTAACGATGAAGGGAAATCCAAATAAAAAAAATATTAATCATGTGTGGCGTAGTGGCATGGCTATGTTACTAACGGCCCTGGTGAAAAAAAAACTAAGGGCTTAACTGAACTATTTACAGTAATTTATTCCTTATTCTTCGTGTTCCGAATTCAACGCACTAAAAGATGGGCCAAGCTAAGAGGCCTACTTGAGCTTGGTGGTTCTGGGCACTGGATAGGTGCCCGGGAACTTCAAATAAAACTTCTTTTTAGGTATATTACGGCCATAAAAAATTAATATTGACATTAATATTGGTTACCTTAAGGTAGCAACCTTAAAATAGATGGCGTAAATTCCGCTGAAAATTTGAGTTTTAAAAAGTTCATAAAAAAAACACGAGGAAAACTGTAGGAAACTAGGGGATCTGAAACTTTAAGTTTTTCAAACTTTTAACATTGTGCTAAAAGTAGTATTTCTATCGAATCAAAAATGAAAATGGCGAGAATATTTTTTTTAAATAAAAGTCTTTAGAACTAAATGATCTAAGTTTGCGACGCTATGAAGGTAATAAATAATCCCATTTATCTGCTAAATTCTCTAGAACGCCCCTTAACTATCACGTCACACTTGCCTTTGTCTTAAATACGAAGTACACAAGCACTTAAGTTATTAATATTTCTAAAAACATTATATTAAATGTATACATCACCTTAGAGTTTTTATACACTAGCAATCGTAATCATGGAAAGATTAAAAACAGTAATACAGTCTTTTTATAACCACAAGACATGATTAAACTGGGTTAAGCTTAAAAGCTAGACATATGCTACCGCGGATTTTTATTTACAACTTTTAGAGGGCAACAATTTTCATACATGATTTTTGGATAGCTATCACCGTTTATTCAGGGCAGTAATTCCTGAGAGTAGCGCGTTCAAACAAACAAACTCTTCAGCTTTATGTATTAGTATAGATAGACAAATTTTAGGCTGGCTCCCCTACTCTAGTATAATAACTATATGAACACTCTAACTAAAATTGATAGTAGACTGAGCCATAGACGGAGCCAAGAGATATTAACCAGGGCGGTTTTACTACAGGCGCCAACACATATTATCTCGCATCCCTCTTGCACATGTACGTATTTATGAATGAATCGTATGAAAATAGTCTCAGCTGCATCTCGCTCCACTCCTACATACATATTTTTACGCACTCATTCTCATTTTGACTGTCTATCATATAACAAGACAACAAGTTGATTTTATTAATGAATGGGCGGTGTATTAAATTTTTAAATTTCCCGTTGTAAAGTTCTAGTACTTTAATTTTTACTAAAATGTATAATTTTGTTTTAATTTAGTTAGCAAAATTCTTGAAACAAATATCACTAGAAGCAAATTAAATGTATCAAGTCTTATTTCACCAGTAGCTGTTGAGATATTTCTTAAAATGAGAAATATAACAACGAAGAAACGTGCAGTTATAAAACAATAAGAAGAGGATTTACTTAATCATTATATAAATGTAAGTGTTGAGTTTTAATGAATTTTGTGCATCTCAATAATAGTAAGAGCTTTCTTAAAATTTACATTCTCACATCTAAATATAATAACCTAACCTTGCATGGATAGCCTAAAACCTTTAACATGCAGTATAATTTTTATTTCATATTTGACTTAGTTATCGTTATATAAAAATTATGATATGTACATTAATTTCGATTGATGAATTAGCTATATTCATTATTATATTAAGGATATGTCTTGCGATTTTATATAGCTTCTAGTGTCTTGTAGTGCAATAAATGATTAATAATGGAACATTAAAGTGAAAGTTTTTTAGAAGTTGTTCTAATTGATCATAAGTGTGTATCTATCTTAGTTATGAATAATTTGGACATAACTTAAATGGTCTACTTAATATTTTTTTTAGAAGTATTTTTTAATTGAAGTTGTATACTTCATTGTATTATATTAGAACTTTAAAAATGATTGTCAAGTTTTTTATAATGAGACTCCGATGAAAAGGGAGTAAATAGCAAAAGAGAGCAAGTTTATTCTGTATAAAGCAATATAGGGTGTATTTATTTATTTATTTATTTATTAGGACATCCAGTAGTTGCTACATATAAAACTTACGTATAATAAAACAGACACAAAAAATAAATGAATATGTACAACTTATGAAGGTGTCACGGCATGCACCAAAAAATTTTTAAGCAATTTAAATAAAAACATTACATAAAGATATAAGCAAACAGTTTAAAGTTAATAGGTAAAAAAAAAACAATTACATTTTCTGTAAACGAAACACATAAAGATATTATATTATTATCGATTGCATCAAATTAACCACCTCTTAACAATCTTACTGTCTTTTTTTTGAATTTTCGTAAAGTGTCGTTAAAAATATCCACTTCTCCGCAGATGGAATTAAATAATTTAGGCAACCTAGACATGGGCGAAAACTGTTTTAGATTGGTTTTAGCAAAAGGCTGGTAAAGTAAAGTCTTTGGAAGTCTCGGCACGCGGCGAGGGACACAGAACTTAATACATTGTAGCAGAGACGATGTATTGCTTTATATAACACTATTGTTGATTTTTAATTAAAAAGCAAAAGCAAAATTTAAATTTACGATTGATTAAACGATTGATTGATTAATTGCAGATTCAAGAATCCTCAGATCCAAGATTAAGAGTAATTTTTTATTTTAATATGATTGTCACATGATGTTATTTATAGTTATGATTTGAGATATCTTTACATTTACAGTGCTAATAAAAGATATAATAGTATGTGTAATGAATAAAGGAATAACAGCAATATTAAAAGACTGTTCTATAAAACTGAAAGTAAATATTTATGTAATTTATAAATCACTTAAAATGTGCAACTGTTTATATCTAACAGAAATTAAATAACAAACAATATTTCTCCTTCATACTTATGCAATAATAAAAAGCAATTTTTCTAAAAGTGAACCCATTTACTCTTTCTTAACAAATCAATGCATAATGACACAGACAACATTTTTTTTATATTATAGAACAACTATTCATATAGATTCAAATACAACCTTGTTCATAAGAGGTTCTATTTGAATAGTCACAATTTTTAATTTTTTAAAATTATTTTCAGAGATGGAATAGCACTAGACTAAGTGCAACTAAAGGAAGGTAACTAATACTCAAGTGAAGCCTGAATTTATGAAGCTAAGTTAGATTCCCGTAATTTCAGCCACAGATGTAAGCGTGCACTCAAACATCAGTAGCCAAAAGCGACTGGGAAAAGAATTAAGGTTTTACATGTATTGCAGGTGCCAAATACCGGCTCTTTGCCAACCGCAACACATAACCATTACAAAAAATAAATGTAAAAATTAATGGATTGAATGAAATTAATGGATTAATTTTACAGGAGGGCAGTCCGACAGCTGGCCTCGTGACTCCACGAGCTACGCTGGTCTGGCCTCGCTGCTGCCAATGGAGACGTGCCGCCGCCCCTCACCCCAGGCCGGCCCGTCCGGCTATGCCGCAGCTGCTGTCGCTCCGCCGTCGCCTCGAGCGCTCGAACAGCGCCAGGCCGAACAGTAGCGTCAACCACCAGGACCTCTGTAATTTGAGAAAATGCATTTGAGGTAACTAATACTCAAGTGAAGTCTGAATTTATGAAGCTAAGTTAGATTCCCGTAATTTCAGCCACAGATGTAAGCGTGCACTCAAACATCAGTAGCCAAAAGCGACTGGGAAAAGAATTAAGGTTTTACATGTATTGCAGGTGCCAAATACCGGCTCTTTGCCAACCGCAACACATAACCATTACAAAAAAAAAATGTAAAAATTAATGGATTAATTTTACAGGAGGGCAGTCCGACAGCTGGCCTCGTGACTCCACGAGCTACAATGGTCTGGCCTCGCTGCTGCCAATGGGGACGTGCCGCCGCCCCTCACCCCAGGCCGGCCCGTCCGGCTATGCCGCAGCTGCTGTCGCTCCGCCGTCGCCTCGAGCGCTCGAACAGCGCCAGGCCGAACAGTAGCGTCAACCACCAGGACCTCTGTAATTTGAGAAAATGCATTTGAGGTAACTAATACTCAAGTGAAGTCTAAATTTATGAAGCTAAGTTAGATTCCCGTAATTTCAGCCACAGATGTAAGCGTGCACTCAAACATCAGTAGCCAAAAGCGACTGGGAAAAGAATTAAGGTTTTACATGTATTGCAGGTGCCAAATACCGGCTCTTTGCCAACCGCAACACATTACCATTACAAAAAAAAAATGTAAAAATTAATGGATTGAATGAAATTAATGGATTAATTTTACAGGAGGGCAGTCCGACAGCTGGCCTCGTGACTCCACGAGCTACGCTGGTCTGGCCTCGCTGCTGCCAATGGAGACGTGCCGCCGCCCCTCACCCCAGGCCGGCCCGTCCGGCTATGCCGCAGCTGCTGTCGCTCCGCCGTCGCCTCGAGCGCTCGAACAGCGCCAGGCCGAACAGTAGCGTCAACCACCAGGACCTCTGTAATTTGAGAAAATGCATTTGAGGTAACTAATACTCAAGTGAAGTCTGAATTTATGAAGCTAAGTTAGATTCCCGTAATTTCAGCCACAGATGTAAGCGTGCACTCAAACATCAGTAGCCAAAAGCGACTGGGAAAAGAATTAAGGTTTTACATGTATTGCAGGTGCCAAATACCGGCTCTTTGCCAACCGCAACACATAACCATTACAAAAAAAAAAATGTAAAAATTAATGGATTGAATGAAATTAATGGATTAATTTTACAGGAGGGCAGTCCGACAGCTGGCCTCGTGACTCCACGAGCTACGCTGGTCTGGCCTCGCTGCTGCCAATGGAGACGTGCCGCCGCCCCTCACCCCAGGCCGGCCCGTCCGGCTATGCCGCAGCTGCTGTCGCTCCGCCGTCGCCTCGAGCGCTCGAACAGCGCCAGGCCGAACAGTAGCGTCAACCACCAGGACCTCTGTAATTTGAGAAAATGCATTTGAGGTAACTAATACTCAAGTGAAGTCTGAATTTATGAAGCTAAGTTAGATTCCCGTAATTTCAGCCACAGATGTAAGCGTGCACTCAAACATCAGTAGCCAAAAGCGACTGGGAAAAGAATTAAGGTTTTACATGTATTGCAGGTGCCAAATACCGGCTCTTTGCCAACCGCAACACATAACCATTACAAAAAAAATGTAAAAATTAATGACGTACGAATTACCAAAACTGCGCAATTTCAGAAATCAGTACGACACCTTTAAAATGGCTAGCCCGTTAATAAAACGTCTTACAAAGTAGCGCGCTTTTGAAGCTAATGTTCGACGATACAGAAAACGAACATTACCAACAAAACGCCTACACAGTATGGGAAGAAAGAACACTGCAGTGTCCACCTCAACCATACTGTTAAATGAGAAGAAAAAGCCCTGCAGCTTTTACAGGAGGGCAGTCAGACACTGCTAGTCATTAAATATTAAAGATTACAATGTCTATATTTACCTAAGCTATGAGTAAAACAGAGTAATTATGCAAAAGTAATAATAAAATTATTTTGCTATAATCGGCGATGAAGTAAATTAGAAAATGTATATAATGCTAAATGTAGAGTGGACAATTGGTTATCATACCTGATACATGCAGGATTCGTAAAAAACACATGCACAAACCTCCACCACCGCCACCACCATACACAAGCACTATATACATTCACTATCACAAACTCAACAACTCAAATGTTTGAATTTCAACAAACATTCTCGGATAAAATGTGAGTAGTTATCCAAAACTTAATAACAAATAAACTATACTTTTGCACTATTTATTACGAAGAAAATTGAAACGTACTGACTCACCTGAAACGTTCGTTATACGTAATATATAACTGTAATCACTTTTTACTTACGCAAAAATATATAAACCAACAAATGATTTTTAATTAAAATTAGACAATTCCATAAACTTCTTGTTAACGCACACTATATACAATAACACGATATAATAGGAATACCACAATTCCCGTTCCGAGATGCACTTCTCTTGAATGACGAACAAGGACTGAATGTCTCTGAAACGTTTTATCGGTATATATAGTAAGACTCCACCGGAAACAATAACGGCACAGTGTTGCCCCTATTTAATCAAAAAGGGCGCGATTAGGGTTGCCACCTTTTTTTTGAAGAAAAATACTATTTTTCTTTTTAAATCAAAAAAATATAGTACTTTTAGGAAATTCAGGAAAAAAAATAGGACACATCTATTTTCAATCATTATTTATTTTTCCATGATTATTTTTTATTACTTTTCGCTGGATAATGACACGGAGTTAGAGCTACTAACTAACTAAGCCCCGTAAATACATGAATGAGTTTCGTTCCTACATTCCCTATGCAGGGCTGCGGGTGCGTTCCATTCACAGTTAATTAAAAAAAGCACGACAATTGCAATTAGCGATAAAAATATAGTATTTTTCGTGCTATATTCTTTTTCTATAATATATAGTACAATTTAAGCTAGTGTTTTTCAATTTATATATACATTTATTAAAGCAGGGACCTCGAAGCATATAGCATTATAGTATATCCTTAGTGTTTTTATTGAACTGTAATAATATTGGGAAGTTTTATTTTTTAATTTTAAAATATAAGTAAAAATAAAACTAAAATAATAAAAATAAAACTTTTCCTTCTATAGTAATATTTATTGTGTATGCTTTATTGAAGTGTTGTATATCATATGTCATACCCAATATCAGTTATATTCTATGTTTTAGGTGGTTATTTCTGAATAGTTTTTATTCTTTCTGCGACAGACAATATGGATTACAGACATACTTCAATTATTTAACAGAAAGTTATTTGTTCAAGATACTTTAACATACTATCCCATTTAGTTATGCACATTTCAACTAGATTTTTTGTCTGAGTAACTGTGTCTGGTCAAGGCACTGCTACTGTTGTTGCAATGAATTCATTAATATCTGATACAATGGCTGATATTCTTCAAGTGAGTTAAAATGTTTCAAATATAAATCATTTTTGTTTGTAAACACAAAAATTGGCATGTGTATGTTTAAAGTAACGGCCTGTTATCCACCCCAGCAGTGGGAACCATAAGCTTCCACTATCCGTTTTTTGGAGAGAAGTATTGTAGCAAAGACCTACCATCGCGTTGCTCCAATGCGGATTGGTAGGTTACGCATATCCCTAGAATTCGCTAGAAGTATGCGGATTTCCTTACCATATTTTCCTTCACCGAAAAGCGTGTCATAAATTGCAATTGTCAATTAGACATGTGCCTGCGCGGGGTATAAACCCATGATCGTCTTTACAGAGTCGAACGGCCTCACCGCTGAGCTATCCATAGCTTGTTCCATATTTATTAAAATGTATTTGCAATAATTTTCAGATGAACCTGGTCATAGCCAAAGAGAGTACTCATTGGGATGACGTCTAAGGGCTATATGCTGTTGATGCTTTATGGGATGAAGCACATGATTAGGTCAATTGATTTGACTAGATGAAGGCAAGTAAATATTTGATGTAAAGTATGTCAGTCTGTCCATTTCACTTTCTATTAAAACTGAAGCTTATATGTCTAATGGGCTAACTGCCTAATCCGTTTGAGATATAACAAAAAATGTTTGGTACAATTTTTCCTCTATTATAGTGATGCAAAAAAGTGTGTGATATAAGAATAGCTTAAAAGACATATTAGTGATGATCATTGGAACTTTGTCACATACAATACAGTATTTGGAAAGCATAATATTTTTAGCCTGGTACTGCTAACAGTACAAAATCAAAGATATTTAACATAACACAAAGATTGTCACAGATACCCCTTATATTTTATTATTAAAAAAACAAAATTTATAATTATAGTCTCTATTCTATACTTAAAATATAACTGTAGACAAAGTTATAGACACGAAAAAAATATTTTCCAGACACTATTTATATATTTACTAAAATATATTTTTAAAATTTAAAATCTCTGTTATTTGTCAATGCATCATTCTCCTACCCTTATCCCACTCTAAATGGGGTAGGCACAACATGTTTTAAACATGTTATCACATGATTTGGTATCTTACGACCGGTCGCCTGCCCGACGTCAACTTACCTTAATCGGTTTTCGCGACACCTCGGTAAGAAATGAGGGTGGTCTATTCTACTCAGGGGATATCAATGCCAAGATTGTCTGTAAGACTACCTTTGCAAACTAATGTTCTATCTATACATTATTAAAGAATAACTTATTTATTACAGGTTAAATATGCTGCGAACTCTTCCGCCGGGAAGTGTCCACGAGCCCGATGATGCAGATGAACATATATAAAGAGCTTCAGTCGAATCATAATTATTTAGCCTCATTTATTGACATTAGTAATAACATTTTCACAGCGCGAATGCTTTTATTCACTAACAATTTATTTTGCCGCCTGAACCATTCGGAATTTTGGAATAAGGCTGTAAAAGTCCGCTTCAATTCTAGAGGACTCAAGAGAAGGTTGTGTCTTCAAAATAGTATTCATATTAGTATAATAGACAAACATTATGAAGTTTGAAACTTCTTAACTAGGACCCAATGGATTTTTTCTCAAATCCGTGGATAAGGGGGCTCTAGCACACTAGAACGGATCATAATTTGGTTTCATTGTTTAAAACATGATTGGTTAATATTATTGTTTGATAGTTATAGTACCTTGTATTCCATCAGAAATATTTTCCAGACCCAAGCCATATCATATTACCGGTTCAGTATATTGATATATCGGTCATGTGCAGCAATAGCGGTACAACTCAAAAACTTATATTTTGAGATGAATGGGTTTAAAATTTTCATTACTCAGGAAAATGAATAACAATTGCTTAGTTGCTAGTTTAATTGTTAGTTTGCTTAAACGACGGGCTTATAATGAATTATGAGTTCTGCCTGTATTGCTGCTAAAAATTGTGTATTTTAACATTAACACCATTTATTCCTATTCAAAACACGTGTTTTTACTTGTGTAGCAAAACTAAAAACCTGAGCAATCCTGGGAGTAATATATTTTCAAAACAGGATTATTTAAATTGTGAAATTTTTATAATTACGCTATTGTCTAATAAAACTGAAAGATTTGATCTAGTTAAAATTATATTATCCATCACAAAAACTTATATCTTTGGAATGGCATTATATGGCATGTAAAGTGTTAATTAGTCAAAAATGTATATAACTTAAAAAACTATAATTCCTGGTTAACTTGCATTAATCATAAATATGATTTGTTAAAAGTTTTTTGCATAATCGTAATCATAATGCGAGTTAGACAACGGTGTATCAATTAAGGAGAATTCACAGTACTGCAGATACTTGGAAAACGATAATGGAAATGGAAAATTTTATCGCAAGTAAAGTTATAGAATTATGATACATGAGGCAAAAGTAACTAACTAATATTACTATTATTAACATTTAAAAATTGATTCAAAATTTTTATTATTTTACTATATATACTCCATAAGTATAGAAACATAACAAGATGTAAACAAACAAAACCATGTGATTCAGGAGTGACAAATATGTCATAACAATAATATTATTAACAAATGAAAAAATTGGGATTCAACTGCAGTTGTCAAAAGAATATCTCTAATATTTATAAATGTAATTTTCATAAATTGATTGGTATTTTCTAAAATTAAATATTTATACCTTTAGTATAGCAAAACAGCAATATATAATTTAATAAAATTCAGCAGATACAAATTAGCCAAGTAAACTACCTAAAATGGTAATTGGATTAACCAACGCAACATAATATCAATATTCTACGAGCTTCACTCTGTGATACTTAAATGTGTAGTAATTTAGTGTATTTAATATTATCCATCGTTTTCTTTAAAAATTTTATAATTCTTATTTATTGTTTCAAAGTTTGTAAAAATTATTGATAGCAATCACGCCATAATAAAGTGGTGCGAATACTATCAATAATTTTAAATTCTTTAAAAGAATTAAAAATTATATTAAATGTTAGTATAATGTGTTGTAATAAAAAAGGTACTTTATAGTAGGCAGATAATGCCTACTATAAACTACCTGTTTTGACATGTTTACATTTAGTTAAATACTTAACCCATGGAGTATAGTTCCTCATGATGTTTTCTTTCATCGAAAAGCTTGGTATCAATTGGCACATTAATTATGGCAAAATTTCACAATTTAATTCTTACTTTATATGTATAAATCCGAAGTGTTAACTGGTTTGATGGAAAATATTATACTTAGAGATAAAAACCACTAATATTCTATAAAACTACTACCAATATATCTAAAATAGACTAATATTTATAATTTACCATCAAGTATACTCCTTTTAAGTATAATGTTTTTTCAAAAGTAATAATAAAATTATTTTGCTATAATCCGCGAAGAATTTCTTCGCGGATTATAGCAAAATAATTTTATTATTACTTTTGTATTATGGATCTCCGCAAAGTAACGCCTAATTCTATAAATTATAATGTTTTTTCCTAAATACTAAAACGGTAAAAACGAAAGCATCTATTGTTTCAAATACTAATCTTGTAAATTTGTTTTCGAGTGAATAGTTATAATTAATTATATTTAATAATAATATATAATAATTTAAATTACAATTCCTATATTTTCAAGATACATGATCGCCGATTCTGTTTCCTATTTAAAAATAGTAATCATTTTTGAAGTTGCACTTTTAGCGTGTTTAGGAAAAAACTTTTTTTTTTAAGAAGCATGCACATAGAAATGTAAAACGGCTGTTGAATATAAATTTTTTTATAACAGTAAAAGTCTATTAAAGAATTTCCTTAAATATTTTGTTTTATTAAAATCTAAAAATCATTATTAATATGTTACAGGAAAACCGGTTATCCAAATAATCGGTAAGAGTAAAATGCGAATCGATAAAACTTTGACATCACTTGTTACGGTTTTAGCGCACCAAGTACATCACTAATTTTACTACAATTTTACGTCATACGTTATATATATTACTACTCCATATGTGAGAAAGAGTCAGAGCTGAGACTAAATCCGTTTTTATGAATGAAACGGGTGAGAGGCAGATAGTTTTTTATGAATGAGAATGTAAGTAGCTATAGTGCTACTCTGCACCCCCCATACCACCGAAAATAGGCTCGCGCCAATGTATGAATCTCAACCATCTATTTTATAGTTAATAATCTATGATATTAACTTCGTATATTATTTGTCTGTACTCTGTGAGCATATTGCTGTTAGTCTATGATTGCTATTTTACAAGATGGCGTCAGTAATAAGTTATTTTTCATTATACATTATTTTAGTTAAGGATTGTCTAATTTGTGATTGTTAACTTCAATGAAATACTTATATTCGACAAGTGACTATATATTTTGGTTATATAATCAATGACAACCGTAATTAATAGAATAGAAATGTTAATCAAAACAGAACCAACGACACCTGAACGTAAAAAAGAAGATACCGCAAAATCATCAACAGAGATTCTCTCAGAACTATTTAGTGCCTTCAACGCTGATCCCCCGAAGATAGATGAAAAAAGCTATAAAAAGAATAAGAAGAGCAAGAAGAAACATAAAAAAGAAAAGAAGAAACGCAGTCGCAGTTCTAGCTCTAGTAGTGATTCCGAAAACAGTGACTATTCACATAAACGTAAGAAACGAAAAAAGACTAAAGCAAAGAAGCGTAGAGAAGACTTTACACCATCACCACGACGCTCACACACACCTTTGCCAATCAAATTTGAACCAGATAAGATAAAAAATGTTAACAACATCAAACAAGAAATTAAAGTTGAAATAAAAGAAGAAATTAAGATTAAAAAAGAAGTAGAAAAGCAAAACGTTAAAACTGAAGAGGATTTTATAAGTACAAGTCCACCCCCTATCAATGTAGAACCTAATGTAGAAGCAGTTGTAAGTCCTATTCCAGAATCTCCAAAAGAAATAAAATTAGAAACTAATGACTTACGTTTAAAGCTAGATAAAAAATTGGAGTCTGCATTAGAAAATGATAAGGCAAAAAACAAAATTCAAATTAAGAATCTAAAGTTTAGTGCAGTGTATGAAGAGACAGTAAAAAAGGCAGAGGAAGAAGCCAGGAAAAAAGCTGAAAAGCTAGAGGAAGGGGAATTAACAGATTCTTCAATTAGTAGTGAAAAATATGAAGTGACTAATTCACATTTCCCAAAATCCTCAGATCCAGGAGGTATTTTAAAGAAACAAGCTGCTGAGGAAATTAAGATGTAAGAACTTTTCATTTATATTTAATTTAAATAAACAGGCTGTGCGAACTCAAGTTAAATTTCTCGAAGTTCAAATTCTTTTATAAACTTATATAGTTTATTGAGAAAAAGTAAAGTAACAGTAATTACTGTCCATATTTGAACATTGTCCTCATCACAAATATCACTAATTTTGTTATATTATTAGAACTTAAATGAAGCAGATAAACCTGCTCTTTGGTTGGTATATTACTGTGTAAAGTTAATTTGTGGATTTTTATAATATTACATCATCCTCCTGCCCTTATCCCACTCTTAAGTGGGGTCGGCACAACATGTTATAAACATGCTGTCACATGATTTGGCTTCATATTTTATGACGGGCCGCCTACCAGATGTCAAATTACCTTAGTCATTTTACGACACCTTGATAAGGAGGGTGGTCTATTCTACTCAACCGGATACCACATGGTGGGTCAACTTATCTTAGCCGCCTTTTAAGACACCTCTGTAAGAAATGAGGGTGGTCTATTGTACTCGGCCGGATACCACAGGGCAGGTCGACTTACCTTGGTCGCCTTTTACAACACTTTGGTAAGAAATAAGGGTGGTACTATTCTATTTTAGCTGTATACCACACTGTGTAGATTTTTATTATATAACATATAAAATATATCTGGGACTATTTTAAAATTAACCTTAATATTATGAATTAATTACTAGCCAATTTGTTCAAGAGATTTTCTTTATTCAGTTGGTTCTCAGTGAAATTATATTTTATAGTCTTGAACAAATTTGATAGTGTAGCTACACTAATACATAATTGATAATATTACATTATAGTAAAAACTATATTCAACATGATAATTGGTGTGGGACAAACTTGAAATTTTCAACTTGAGTTCAGTCAGATTTATATCTAAATAAAATAGAAATTACTTATTATCATATATGTTGAAGTGATTTAAAACTACAACATATATTTTATGAACATTTATCGTGTATAGGGGATGCTTTTTTTTTATTTATTTTTTTACTTTTGTTTTTTTTCACCAGTATTGAAGTAGAAAAGATTTTACCTACCAAACCCAAGAGTTCAGAAACAACACAAAAGACTTCACGCAAAGAAAGAAGCAGATCTAGGAAAAGGTAAATTGCAAAAGAAATATTAAAATCTATCCTACTTTAATTATTTACTAATTTAAATGGTTATGATCTTTATGAGAAAAGAAAGTGGATACTTCTTATAAAGGTTTTGATAAATCATCTCATAAAAAACCTTGTTTCTTTAGTTTTTATTCATCATCATCATCATCATCATCATCAACCTGTGTGTGTCCACTGTTGGACATAGGTCTCTCCATTTGCATGCCACTGAGCTCGGTCTTCAGCTCTGTGTTTCCAGCCAATACCAGCCACTCTGCGGATGTCGTCGCTCCACCTAGCCGGAGGACGTCCTACACTACGTTTGCCAAGGCGCGGTCTCCACTCCAGAACACGTCTACCCCAGCGGTTGTCGGTTCTGCGACAAATGTGACCAGCCCACTGCCACTTAAGCTTGCTAATCCTTTGGGCTACGTCGATTACTTTGGTTCTCTGTCGTATCACTTCGTTCCGGATACGATCCTTCAGAGAAACTCCGAGCATAGCCCTCTCCATAGCTCGCTGAGCGACCTTAAATTGGTGGACCAGTCGCATTGTCAGTGTCCACGTCTCGGCTCCGTATGTCATTTTTATTAAACAATATTTATTGTAAAAAAATTTATCAATAGTTTTTCTTTATTTATTTTTTTTGTTTGTTACTTATATTGATACTTTAATTGGCCAATTATTTTAATCATCAGCTAGTAGACTCTGCCATTTGGTGCTATGTCCGTATTTTGTGTTAGTGATTTATGAATGTTATTATACATACAAACCTTCCTCTTGAGTCACTCTATCTATTAAAAAAAACCGCATCAATATCTGTTGCGTAGTTTTACAGTTTTATGCATACATAGGGATATATGGACAAACAAAGAATGCAACTTTGTTTTATAATATGTAGTGATACACTAACATCATATATGTACATATACATGCACTGACTGGCCCGTTGGCGCAGTGGGTAGTGAACCTGCCTTCAGCTCCGCGGGTCGCGGTTTCGATTCCCGCCGAGGGCCAACATTTTCTATAAATGAATTTGTTTGTGTTTGAGCCAGGGTGTATATTTGTATTTAAGTATGTATTTAAAAATATATATAAGTATATATTCACCAGTTGTATGTTTATCATAACACAAGTATTAAGTTACTTACTTTGGGGACGGATGATCTAATGTGTAACTGTGCCATATAGTAAGTAACTAACTAACTAGTAACTGTCCCATATATTTATAATTATTATTATTATACAAGTATAGCAAGTTTCCAAAAACCTTGTCAAATTCTGCATTAGAACCTTTAGGTCACAAATTTCAGGTCACGCAGTAAGTCACGTCGTTCAAGATCTAGTTCAAGACGAAGAAAGCGTAGCTCCAAGTCGAGGTCTAAACGTAGAAGCCGCTCAAGACACCGGTCTAGGTCTAGGCGGAGATCACCGTCCAGAACAAGGCATAGGTCGTCTTCAAAATCACGGCACAGGAGTAGACTCTCGCCGAGGCATAGAAGCAGACGTTCCAGGTAAGATTCAGTCTATACTAGAGTTACCTGTTGTAGACAATCTGTCTTTAAGAAAAAACTCACATATAACGGTATAATATTGCTGTATGTCTCAGAAACATACAGAGGTATAATATTGCTGTATTATTCGCCTTGCAAATAAGACAACATAAGCACTATGTGTAGATAGTGTGTAAAGTTCTGTGGTGCTAATGGATATTATTTATTAAATTATGAAATTTTTATATGAAAAATAAATAAATTAAGTAAGTGTAAATGTCCTATAAATTTATTTATATGAAAAAACTTTAACATCCACAAAACTATTATTAAGTACCATAAATAACTAGCTTTTACCGTTGTCGTATGATAGGTCGATAATAGATGGTGTTTTTCAATGTCATCCTATTTCTGTAAAATTAACAGGATTTCTATAGTCTATATGTTATTCCGGTGTATAAGGAATAACTGTGCCAAATTACATTGATATTGATTTGGAGTAATTAATTTGGATAACAACACTATAGTTATGGATAAATATACAATATTATTAGAAAACAAAGGTTAATTACACTGTCAAAGTTACAATAGCTCTGTTGGAACGAGCATACTTAATAGGTAAAAACATCATGGATCAAGTCAGATATCATCAGCAATTTATTTTCTTTTTTTTATATTACATCTTTTTTTTATATCTTCTAAAAAAATGTCTAGCAAGTTGTAAGTAAGTTGACCCACCGTATGTTATCCGGTTGAGTAGAATAAGCTCTTCAAGGTGTCACAAAATATGAATAAGATAATTTGACGTCAGACAGGCGACCGATCGTAAAATATGTAGCCGAATCATGTGACAACATGTTTATAAAGTTGCGCTGACCACACTTAGAATGAAATAAGGTTAGCAAACACTTTCTACAATAATAACTATATACAATATTACCACTATTCCCGCTACGTGATACACTTCTCTTGAATGACTAACAAAGACTGCATGAAACTGAAACGTTTTAGCAATATATAGGAAGACTCCACCGGAAACAACACGACACAGTGTTGCCACCAATTCAGTCAACCACCATCAAGATTTTTTTTTCTATTTCACCCTTAACAGATCTCCAACTGGCGTCAAGCTAGCTGATAGTGAGAAGAAAAGACTGCTTGAAGTAGCGCGGCGAAATGCCATCAACATGCTTAAAAACGGAGCAGTTCCAGCTGGCGCTGCAGTCTTGCCTCCACATACGAGGAACCAGGTCATGGCTGCCATACAATCTGGAGGCAAGTAATCTATATTGTCAGTACAAAAAAAGTAAAGTAACAACCTGTTACAATCACACTGCTGGGTATATACCCATACAAATAAGTATTTTTGTTTTCTTAAGCAATTATATGTTACTACTAAATTTCTTGTTGGTTTTTCTAAGTAAGAGCTTCTCTCAGAACCAATGTTAGGCTATAATAATTTGAAGATTCGAAAGTGTTCATAAAAAGCTAATTGAATTATTTAAGAAAAGACTGTTACTATCCCACTGCTGGGCATAAGACTGCTCTCTCCTTTATTGGAGAGAAGGGTTGGAGCTAAGACCTACCACACAGCTCCAATGCGAATTGGTAGGTTACACATATCCCCAGATTTCTCTAGATATATGCAGGTTTCCTCACAATGTTTTCCTTCACTTAAAAGCGTGTGATAAATTGCAATTAGCAATTAGACACATAAGTTTTAATAGAAAAACTCATTGGTGCCTGCCGGTGTTTGAACTCGTGACCCTCTCGAAAGAGGGTCTCTCGCACGGTCACACCACTGGGCTATCACAGTTTTGCTATAGTTCCAAAGAAATTATCAGTGATGTTATGTAACTACAGAAATCTCTTTGGAACAGACGAAAATTGTCCCTAATTAGGTGTTGCTGCTTAGTTAAGATTCTTAAATACCCCGTACAAGCGCCAATGAGTTTATGCCAAAATTTGGCATAATTGAATTAGATACATTGTAATCCTTATTTCAATCCCATTTTTGACTTTCTCTTCTCTTACTCTCTCTAGGAGTGTCTTTAACACTCGTGGGTTTTGTGGGCATACACTACATCAGTGGCGTAGCTAGTATATTTGAGGCCCGGGGCCACCTGGTGCCCCCCCCCCCCCCCTTCAAAGAGTCTAAATAATTTTAGATTTCAGAAAGCAATGACTTTCAATATATATAATTTAAATTGGTTCTGAATGATAATAACTGTATATAAAATAACATTAGATTATGATAAAATTTATTTAGAAAATTTAAAAACGAACTTTCCTCGCTTTTTGAGTGGCAAAGTCCATTGTTTCTTCATCAAGCTCTACAGCTAAGAAACTTTTTTGTGTTTATTGTAGACAATATAATCATACAAAATCAATGTGCAAAAAGTTGAATAAGAGTCTTATTCAACTTTTTCTGAAATGATTTCATTATTCATCAAAAAAAAAAATTATTATCAAGTTTGGTGCCCTCCTTGCCTGTGGTGCCCTGGGGCGACCGCCCCTCTCGCCACCCCCTTGCTACGCCACTGCACTACATAATTGCAATTTGCCTCTAACAACTTTTGAATTAGGTCACTTTAATACTATAAGCGATATAGCCAAAGTATAATATATTTATGTTTTTACACTGTAGGTAAATCAGTGGATGAACTCACTGACTTCTGCAAGCATCTCTCAAAGAAGGAAGCTCTCGGAGAATTGTCTTCTGTATCATCCAATGAAAATGGCATGAGTGATAATGAAGATACCATCGCTTTCCATCATCCCTTCTTGGTGAAAGAGAAAGCGCCCATTGTTTTGAATATTCGGGTAAGATATGATATTAATTTTATCGATGCAATAAAAAAAATACGCCGTGTGGTATCCGGCTGAATAGAATAGTACCACCCTCATTTCTTACTGAGGTGTCGTAAAAGGCGACTAAAGTAAGTCGACCCGCCGTGTGGTAACCGGCTGAGTAGAATAGATCAACCTCATTTCTTACTGAGGTGTCGTAAAAGGCGACTAAGGTAAGTTGACCCACCGTGTGGTATCCGGTTTAGTAGAATAGACCACCCTCATTTCATACAAAATTGAAAAATTATTTGAGTTTAAGCATGTTTATAACATGTTGTGCGGACCACATTTGTGGGATAAGGGCAGAAGGATGTTGGTTTTAAGTAGGTATGATTATACTTAAATATAGTTATGTTGTTATAGGGTGGTGTTCCTCTGCCTGCAAAATCAAGCACACTGCCCATAGCAAACAAAGAAGAGCTTCGGCTACAGTTCCCTGTGTCATCAGGATCCCAACACAGGGAAAAAGCTTCGGAGTGGACGTCTGTTTCTCCCACACATGAAGACATGGTAAGTATTTTTATTTTAAGATATACCAACGGCAATAATAACAATAAATAGCTAATTTAGATGAACACGCCGTGTGGTATCCGGCTGAATAGAATAGTACCACCCTCATTTCTTGCCGAGGTGTCGTAAAAGGCGACTAAGGTAAGTTGACCCAGCGTGTGGTATCCGGTTAAGTAGAATAGACCACCCTCTTTCTTACCGATTTGTCGTAAAATACGACTGAGGTAAGTTGACATCAGGCAGGCGGCCGGTCGTAAAATACGTAGCCAAATCATGTTTATAACATATTGTGCTGACCCCACTTAGAGTGGGATAAGGGCAGGAAGATGATGACGTGTAACTTATTACTCCCCATTTGAGTAATGTGGTGTGTCTAAGCTCCAACCCCATCTTTCCAAATATTGAGAGAGGATATGCCCAGCAGTGGGTTAGTAACAGAACTCCTTCTCAAGGAGAACTTGTGTGCAAAGAGTGAGGTTTCTTATGGTATAATTATAAACTGTTATCATGACGTGATTTATGACCATTCCTGGTGCTGAGGTTGGCAATTTAGGAGACACACTGGAATGTGATTTAAAAATTCCATTCAACTTATTTATTTTATAAATATACTAAATACCATTAATTTTATTCCAGCAAGTTGCTAAGCTGAATCCTACATCAGGAACGACAACCCCTGAAATACCATGGTAAGTGACTTTTTTCTTGTCATCACGAAAAATTACTTAGTATACTATAAAAATATAATTACAAAATTAAATTACATTTCAAGTATTTTAATCTACAAATAGTTAGTCATCTTTGCTGATTCCATATAATTTTACTAATATTATTAAAAGAGCATACATTTATAGAAAACAAAAGGTAGTATGGTTAAAAAAAATTAGAAATATTGTTAATATTTTAATAATTAAATTATAAACTATTGTGAAATGATCAACTCTAGTTTTAAAAATACATTTTCTAAGTTTACATTTTTATACAATACATGAGAGATAATAACAAAAAAAAATACTATATTTAATTGTTATTACAGAGAACTTATTAAAAACTTTATGGATACACCTATAAATTTTTTTTAAGTGAATTTGTTGTTCAATTTGTTTAGTATACTGTGCACTGAATAAAAATTATAGCTATGAAACAAAACTGTTTTTAGATTATTCTGCGATAGACTAGAACCACTCATAATTTGTCTTACCTCCCTAACAAGAGAAAGCTACCTTCCTAAGATTTGATTAACAAACTTTATTCTTGATGACAAATGTGCTTCAAGTGCACTCTGAACAGTCTGAACTTGTGCGTCTGTATGCTTGCATGCACATACGTCTGTACGCATGCGACTGCGTGCGTGCATGCACATTAGTCTGTGAGCATGCGTCTCTATGCTTGCGTGCACATACGTCTGTACGCATGCGTCTGCGTGCATGCGTGTGTAAACAAAACTTTTTAATATGCGATGTCAATAAAATAATAAAACTCTTTAATCTATTGTTCATTCGAATGACACTATTAATATACACAATACTTATCTGGAATATGTTCACCCTAATCAAATAAGAGGTTAACAGTGTCAGACAGCATCGACAGAGTAACCTCTTTAGTAAACAAGTCAGTATTCATAGTTCTTACCCTTTTTTATACTTAATTATCAACAATCTCAATGACTTCATCAAAACACTAGTTTTATTTTAATAGATATGATTCTTTTAATATTTCTTTTTAATTATTTAGTCTAAAAATCACAATTATTTATTAATTTAATATTAAATTTAATGTCGTTACTTATCTATCTTTACAGTACTTCACAATTGGCGCTACCGGCGCCTCCTACGTCTCAACCAGCGTACATGAAAGCTTTTACCACTGGAACCCGTGAGTATTGATCGCACAGATTATATAATTATTTTTATTAATTAATTTACCTTGCGGTGCACTCATTTGCAAAGTTTATAGACCTTAGATGTTATATCTTATTAATGTATAGAAACCGGCTATACTCACGTCTTATTTTATTGGATGAGTTCGACTAGTTTCCTGCCGCGATAACGCCGCGTAAAGAGCTCATTAATATGGCTTGAAACTAGTCGGGCTCATCCGATAAAATAAGACGTGAGTATAGCCGGTTTCTGTACATTAATAACGAATAACACTCACGATAGTTTAAATTAAAAAATGTTATACCTAGTTGTAGAGGAAATCCCAATGTCCTTTCTTTTTTACTTTAGGACCATGAATTTTATTAGTCTAATAAAGTATATAGACAGCCATGTGGATAATTGCCACATATACATATATTTGTTTTTATATAAATGTAACATATACTACTAGTATTATAAACGTGAAAGTTTGTTTGTTACTCACGGTGAATCCGCTGAACCGATATCGATGTAAATTTGCCACAATTATTTCTTATACACCAGAATAACATATAGGCTAAAGAAATCCTGTTAATTCTACAGGAATAGGATGACGTTGTAAAGCGCCATCTATTATCCTGTGTACAAACATACAATATAATTCTGCATATATACTGTATCCGTCGTATTATTTTCCAGAATTATCATCAGTACCAGCGTTACCAGCATCAGCAGGTCCATCAGACAATGCTAAACTGAACGTGAGTTATTTTTGACATTAAAAGTACATCAATATCAATTTAAACCTCTATGTTAGTGAAAATAAGCTAAGAGTTTATAGTGTTTCTATTCCACTAGTATCCTGTTAATATCCCACTTCTGGACATAAAGGCCCAAGGAATTCCCCAGAAATATGCAAGTTTTTTTAACGATAGTTTCCTTCACAGAATTTAGATTGTTATAAGTAGTTCATTCGGATTCAGATATTTTCTTTTTATTAAAAAAAACGGCATTTTATCCTCAGCTCCTATTGAAATTGACTAAATTTAAAATAAATATTAATTAATTTGATTAATCAAACAAATACCTTAAATTTAATAAAATATTAAAAGAGTGATCTGTGCAAGAAATAAAAATATTATATTATTTATCACTGGATGATATACTTGATTAAAATATAGTACCTGGTTGACCAAACCTTACTCGGTAATTTTTTACAAAATAAAAAAAAGACACTTAAAAAAAAAGAAAAAATAATTGAGTATTTTCATTTCTCGCGACCATCTGTTCTCCGAATAAGCTATGCTGACTTGACAATTAACGGCAAAAATAGTTTATTATAGATTGGATGTAAATTTTTGTATTTTATTAATGCCCAAAAACAGGGATAAAACTTTTTTTTTTTAAATAAAACCTAGCTAGATCTATGTTTATCTCCCAAAACTTCCCACATGCTGAATTTCGGGAGCGGAAATCGTTGGAGTCGTTTTTGATATTCTGAGTGTGTGTATATACACACACAAACAAGATTAACTTACTTAAATATTAAAGATTAAAAAAGTAAGTAAGTAAGTAACGGCCTGTTACCATCCCACTGCTGGGCATAGGCCTCTTCTCTCCGTTTTTTTTTTTTGGAGAGAAGGATTGGAGCTAAGACCTACCACGCTGCTCCAATGCGGGTTGGTAGGTTACACATATCACCAGAATCCTCTAGAGATATGCAGGTTTCCTCACGATGTTTTCCTTCACCGAAAAGCGTGTGATAAATTGCAATTATCAATTAGACACATAAGTTTTACTAGAAAACTCATTGGTGCCTGTCCTGGGTTTGAACCCTAGACCTCCTCGAAAGAGGCGCACGGTGATACCGCTGGGCTACCACAGCTTATTATATTACAATTAAAGATTAATTAATGAATAATATGATATTTTTTTTCTAGGAGGTCGCTTCGTTGGTTTGTCAGAAGCTGTCGTTAATTCGCAAGGAGCAGGAAGATACCGAATTGGATACTACAATGGGGGTAAGTATTACTTTCTATGGTTATACTACTACTAGCAATCGCCAGCGGTTCCGCCCGCGTGTAAAGATTAAAACCGTAATATAGTATTTTGATAACCATAAAAATGGTTAAAGTGGGTTAATTTTAAAAGCTAGACAAATGCTGTCGCCGACTTTTATTTTAAACTTTTAGAGGGGAATAATTTTGTAATACACGATTTTTTAAATAACTTTCACCGTTTACTTAGCGCACCCAAAAAAGCTTTAAATTTTGGCGTTTTCTTAATATTTTTTATTGCTGCTCCTCTCCTATTCTTCTTAGCATGATGTTATATAATATAATAGTTCATGGGTGATCGAGCTTAAGTTTGCTCGTTAATTTTTTTAAAGATATAAAAAAAGTAAAAAAAAAATGTTAGAAATAGTTGTGCCGGTGGGGCTCGAACCTAGATATTCTCACCTCTCTAGACTAGGGATGTGACATGGAGTAGAAAAAATCGATTTTTTCCCCTCAAAGTAAATCGATTTAAAAAAAATCGATTGTTACGATACGAAAAAATCGATTTTTTAAAATCGATTTTTTTTACTATCTGAATAGTTGCCTTTTTAATATTAATAATTAATTAAAATAAAGGCTAATTAAAGTGGACTACTACCAAGAAATAATAACAGATGCGCTGTTTGTGAAATTCGATCAAAATATGTAGTTTGGCTACATTGGTTTCATCCAACAAAACATATTTTATCTTTAAAAAAAAAAAAAAAAGAAAAAGAGTAAAAAGAATAGTTAAAAAAAAACGATTTTTAAATAATCGATTTTTGTTGAAAAAATAATCGATTATTTTTAGTCATCGCTACTCTAGACCGCCCTTTCCCAAAATGGGCTACCATGACTTTTCAACAGCGAAAATTGTCTATTATATTCAACGTAAATTTTATATTTTCCGAAAATAGGGATAAAAAGAACTCTATACAGCAGTTTCTATATGTATGTTCTATAAATAAATAAGATTTTTTTTTTATTCTTAGTTCGGATGGTCTGGAATGGACTCCACGTTGGGTCAGTTCACAGGAACGACTGGCGCACAAATATTGACCCCAAGGGAACTCGCCAGCGGTACCCAAGCGTGGGCGAAAAAGGTACGTCACTTATACAACTCTTTATACTGCTTCGAGCAAATGTTCATTATCATTTAAACTGTTTTAATTTAGAACATTAATAACAAAATATGATTTTAAAAAAACAAAAAAATTTCAAAAGTAGTGAAATATGAGGGTATCGTTATTATTATTAAATTTAAATGTACTATTAAAATAACAAAATATGATATTATTAACCACTCAAAAAAAATTCAAATGTAGTAAACTATGAGGGTATCGTTATTATTTTCAAATTTAAATGTACTACTACTATAACAAAATATGATTTTAATAAACATTAAAAAAAAATTCAAATGTAGTAAACTATGAGGGTATCGTTATTATTTTCAAATTTAAATGTACTACTACTATAACAAAATATGATTTTAATAAACATTAAAAAAAAATTCAAATGTAGTAAAATATGAGGGTATCGTTATTATTGTCAAATTTAAATGTACTTCAAAAATAACAAGATATGATTTTAATAAACATTCAAAAAAAATTCAAATGTAGTAAAATATAAGGGTATCGTTATTATTGTCAAATTTAAATCTAAAATAACAAAATATTATTTTAATAAACATTCAAAAAAGATTCAAATGTAGTAAAATATGAGGGTATCGTTATAATTGTCAAATTTAAATGTACTACTAAAATAACAAAATATGATTTTAATAAACATTCAAAAAAATTTCTAATGTAGTATACTATGAGGGTATCGTTATTATTGTCAAATTTAAATGTACTACTAAAATAACAAAATATTATTTTAATAAACATTCAAAAAAAAATCTAATGTAGTAAAATATGAGGGTATCGTTATTATTTTCAAATTTAAATGTACTACAAAAATAACAAGATATGATTTTAATAAACATTCAAAAAAATTTCAAATGTAGTATACTATGAGGGTATCGTTATTATTGTCAAATTTAAATGTACTACTAAAATAACAAAATATTATTTTAATAAACATTCAAAAAAAAATCAAATGTAGTAAAATATAAGGGTATCGTTATTATTTTCAAATTTAAATGTACTACAAAAAAAACAAAATATGATTTTAATAAACATTCAAAAATATTTCAAAAATAGTATCACTTTACTGCAGATCAATAAATTTAGTACAAAAATAATAAATAACTAAATAAACAATTCACACAATGAAGCTATTATACTAAAATAAAAACATATATCATAAGTCTTATATTGTGTCTTATATTATTGTCTAATATTGATCATCTACATTTATCATAAATAAAATAATAAAGATACCCTCAGTAAATAAGATTTCGATAAAGTTATACACAGTAAAGTAAATAAAATCTCAGTATAATTCAACTTTTTCAATGCACTTACTTCTGATGACTTGTTAACATGTATTACACTGTCATATATATTGTATCAGTATTAAACAGAACCAGGAAGTGACGTAAATCTTTTTTATACCCATACTTAAGTCAGGAAACGGTGCATGATTTTATATCAGTACCAGCCGTGAATATATTGATAAGTCGACTTACGTTCTTTTATATGGTTAATCATAAAAGGCATAAGGATTGCTTATTTATATGGTGAATATTTCAGTGAAGACGTTTATTCCTTTATATCGTACTTACAAACTTTCTTTAAAAAACCTCTCTTAAACGTATACTAAACCTAAAGCTATTTATGGCTGCCCTGAAAAGTATGGGTTTTGGACTTGTTAAGTTATTCACGTCTGATACGGATATAATATTCTATTTTTTTTTACATGAATGTGAATTGATTTGTGACTAGAGAGGCCATAAAAGAGATGGTTGTACAAAAGTAATAATAAAATTATTTTGCTATAATCCGCGAAGAAGTAAAATAGAAAATATATATAATGCTAAATGTAAGTGGACAATCGGTTATCATACCTGATACATGCAGGATTCGTAAAAACACATGCACAAACCTCCACCACCGCCACCACAATACACAAGCACTATATACGTTCACTATCACAAACTCAACAATCGTTTCGCCCCGCAACCGAAGCATCGTCAGGAGATAGACTCCACGACCAAAATCGTAAAGCGAAGCAATACCCAAATAAGTTTAGTTATATACTAATCGGTTCAACCCCACCCTTTATTTTATTTTGCCTGCAAACAAGTGTAACAAGCTTGAACTAGAAACATTTATTTGCTCGTTAATGAGGGTGCCATTGTTATGTTTAATAATCTCAAGGTTTTCCAATAGGCTCAGCTTAAGGCCTTTATTAGAACACGTGTGCAATACTTCGAAACTATGGTCATTAGGAACTTTATGACCGCTTTCTATCAGATGTTTAGCGAAATTTGAATTTTGTGGTTTGTTATTCCTGAACGCGGCCATATGTTCTTTAAAACGAGTTTCAAAATTACGACCAGTCTGACCCACATATGTATCATTGCATTCAGGACATTTTATTTTATAAACACCACACTTTTTCGCGCTTGGTAATTTATCTTTATTATTGCACAGAATCTTTTTTAAAGAGTTATTAGTTTTAAAACCTAATTTTATATTTGATTTGGATTTAAATATAGCTGAAATTCGTTCTGACAATGCTCCAAAATAGGTCAGACTGGCTTTGTACTTATTATCTTTGTAATGTGGCACCGCGTACAAGTGTTTTGCCAATTGCAACTTCTGTTTATTTTTTAATATGTTATGTACTACTTGCTTATCATAGCCATTAGAATGCGCCATCTGGCTGATTATTTGAAGCTCTTTGTTAAAATTCTTCTCGCAAAGAGGGACTGATAAAAGTCTATGTATATGACTGTGAAAGGCGGCAAGTTTGTGTTGCCAGGGGTGAAAAGAAGAAGCAGGTATGATCGTATCCGTGTAGGTTGGTTTGCGAAAGATCTCAAACATATGTTCATTATTGGACCGTGTAATAGTAAGGTCAAGAAAATTTAGCGAGTTATTCTGCTCTGATTCTAATTTGAAAATAATTTTGGGATGTTTGGAATTGATATTATTAATGAAAATCCATATCAATATATCATCAATTCAATCATCAATATATATATAATCAATTCCAAACATCCCAAAATTATTTTCAAATTAGAATCAGAGCAGAATAACTCGCTAAATTTTCTTGACCTTACTATTACACGGTCCAATAATGAACATATGTTTGAGATCTTTCGCAAACCAACCTACACGGATACGATCATACCTGCTTCTTCTTTTCACCCCTGGCAACACAAACTTGCCGCCTTTCACAGTCATATACATAGACTTTTATCAGTCCCTCTTTGCGAGAAGAATTTTAACAAAGAGCTTCAAATAATCAGCCAGATGGCGCATTCTAATGGCTATGATAAGCAAGTAGTACATAACATATTAAAAAATAAACAGAAGTTGCAATTGGCAAAACACTTGTACGCGGTGCCACATTACAAAGATAATAAGTACAAAGCCAGTCTGACCTATTTTGGAGCATTGTCAGAACGAATTTCAGCTATATTTAAATCCAAATCAAATATAAAATTAGGTTTTAAAACTAATAACTCTTTAAAAAAGATTCTGTGCAATAATAAAGATAAATTACCAAGCGCGAAAAAGTGTGGTGTTTATAAAATAAAATGTCCTGAATGCAATGATACATATGTGGGTCAGACTGGTCGTAATTTTGAAACTCGTTTTAAAGAACATATGGCCGCGTTCAGGAATAACAAACCACAAAATTCAAATTTCGCTAAACATCTGATAGAAAGCGGTCATAAAGTTCCTAATGACCATAGTTTCGAAGTATTGCACACGTGTTCTAATAAAGGCCTTAAGCTGAGCCTATTGGAAAACCTTGAGATTATTAAACATAACAATGGCACCCTCATTAACGAGCAAATAAATGTTTCTAGTTCAAGCTTGTTACACTTGTTTGCAGGCAAAATAAAATAAAGGGTGGGGTTGAACCGATTAGTATATAACTAAACTTATTTGGGTATTGCTTCGCTTTACGATTTTGGTCGTGGAGTCTATCTCCTGACGATGCTTCGGTTGCGGGGCGAAACGATTGTTGAGTTTGTGATAGTGAACGTATATAGTGCTTGTGTATTGTGGTGGCGGTGGTGGAGGTTTGTGCATGTGTTTTTACGAATCCTGCATGTATCAGGTATGATAACCGATTGTCCACTTACATTTAGCATTATATATATTTTCTATTTTACTTCTTCGCGGATTATAGCAAAATAATTTTATTATTACTTTTGTATTATGGATCTCCGCAAAGTAACGCCTAATTCTATAAATTATTTAGAGATGGTTGTATTGTGTGAAGGATAATATGCAAATAAAAGGAATGACGCCTAGTAAGGAGTTAACGATTGATAGGAGAGAATGGAAGCGAAAAACATGAGTAATAAAGAAATGAATATAATAATAAGGCACACGTCACAGATTTAGTAATATGAGACATTATACAAAGGTAATAAATCAGAGCTTGCAACACTTTATTTTGTCATAGACTAGTTTAAAAATAAAAGCCAAATTTCCACCTTTATCTCAAAACTCCAACAAAATACATTACGATTTATGAAGCTCCATATTTTTGTCACGGCAATGTAGACCCGTTGAGTCTCCCATGGACAATTATTTATTATTTATTTATTTATTTATACATTTTAAAAGTCTACAACAACTCTAACTCAAACTTTATTTTAGTTCTATCCAAACACTCGTTCTGTTTAATACTGCGATGCTCTTAAGTAAATTTTCTTTCAGCTCGAAGCACCGGTCGGGATCCGCGTTACCTTCTCGATGGTGCGGCAGCTTTGGTCAGAATTTATAATACGCCTTGTATTATCCTTTCTGACCTTTAAAAGTTTGATTGATGATGGTTATGACAACATTGCCGCGTCATTCTCGTGCCATTCATTAGAATAGAAACCCCACTATTCAGTTGCAATAATACGTCTTATTTCTTGGATTGGGGCCAATATATTTGATGTTTGCCAACTAGTTGCCAAATATAGACATTAAAATTCTATTTAAGATCATTTACGAAAGGGTCGTACATAAAATACGTTCGCATACAAGGGGAGAGGGATTTTGCTGAATAGAATAGAAATATTATTGATTTGTTCGCTATATAAGCATTTTTATTGATTTAATGGACTTTTATTATAAAAAGTAAACAAAACAATTTCAATTCTCAAAATTTGTGCACTATTAATTACACGTTATCATATTCAGGGAGAGAGAGATCTCAGTTTTTGAGACGTAATATTTTATTAGGGGTAACAGATAGTGTGACACAACGTGACAGTAGGGGGGAAGGCTAAAAAACTTTTTAACTTTCTTATTTAAGCGTGACGTATATTATAAACGGCCTGTAAGGGATAATTTAATTGAGTCATATTAAATCAATATTTAGACAACATAAATGCTAAATAGAAATAATGTTGTTTTAACCATCACACATTCGTGTGTATGTGTAAAGGGAGAACTGCTTTAGTTCACTCATTACACTAATTACAGAAGCGCAAAAGCAATTAAGTGGTAATTTTCATGCCATTGCACATATTGGCATGTCAGTTATCACTATAGTCCGTTTTTTTAAAGGTGAAAAACAAACAAATAGTGTTTGTCGATTATATAGTAATGAACTACTGCTGAATGTCTTATTAAGTTATTTAAATGTAACTTAAAAGACATATTCCACTGATATTATAATTTTTTTGTTTAATTTAGAATGTTCTAATAATTTTGACAAAAAACTTCATAAATTATCATATAAAAAAATCTTAAACATTATAATTTAAAAACAATAGTAATAATCTTGATTAGTTTGAAATTTATATAATTCTTTAATAATTATAAAAAAAAAGTATATTTAACAATACCGTTTCAATATTAAATGTTCATAAACAGCGTCTGTAAATATTGTTTGTTGTAGTTTTCACCTTCTAAAAAACGAACTATACCATTTTTGGCATACAAATATTCAGTGTTCCCCTATTATATATGATCGTCTGGAGAATTATTAATCTTTTACATTATTGCATATTTTATTAAAATTTGATGCAACAAAATATAAATGTTCAATAATTCATAAAAGTTTCATAGAAAAACTGAAACTTAAAAACCAAAAATTTATCTAATCGATTATTACAACAGAACAATAAAGTTTCCAAAACATAATTATTATGTATTTTTTACACATTTTCGTAAGAAAAAGATGAGATTGTCTTTTAAAATAATATTTAACAAAATAGCAAATGTCTCTTTAAATCAAAATTAAAAAAAAATCGATTTGTTTAATTTATTTGATTTATATTTTTCTAATATTATAAAAAAAGTCATTATTACAGATACTATAATAATGACTGGAATTTAGTTTAGCCTAGTTATTCTTAGAGCCTTAAACGATGGCACTTAAGAAAAAACTAGGCTTGCATGGGGGAATACATGAATATTTATTGCAGCTTGTAAAAGATACGGAGTCGCGCGCCGCGATAGACGAACCATGGCTGAACGATAGGTGCATGTATTGTACCCGTGTCACAGGTAAGGGCAATAGACAGACGAAATTCGAAATGGATATTGTCTATGAAAAATTGGCTTTTGAACTTTGGATGTAAAACTATTAATGTCAAATTTAAAAAAAGAAAATGGCGGGAAATTCGGCCTAGATAAACAAAACCATAGAGTAGGGGAGCCATGCGTAGACCTGTGAGTGCCAAATAAATAATAAGAGAGGGAAAATGAGAGACCGATACTTATCTATATTTAATCACACATGCCTTTACAAATATATATAGCGCGTTTTTAATTTAAATAATAAATAAATATAATCGTTATTAAATAAAGAATTTATTAAATCCAATCGATGTATAATGCGCAAAAAAAGAATCACAGCCTCATTTGCTTTCTCTTTTTCGATCTTTAAATCCTGGCTCCCGTACTCTGGCATAATAACTATTTTTAAAAAAAACATTTCTGTCGTACCATTGTCTATGGTCTATTTGAATATCGTCTAATCGATCCTTTGGTGTAGGATCAATTGGTACGCGCGGCACCGGTTGAGGGCGGTATGGGAATGCATCTGCTACAGAAGATGGGTTGGACGCCGGGTCAAGGTTTGGGTAAAGAGGGCACTGGGACCCTGCAGCCTCTGTTATTAGAGGTTAAGTTGGACACAAGAGGTCTGACTTCCAAAGAAGAGGTCAGCACGAGGCATGGAAAGGGTGTAAGTATGCGATCAATTTTTTTATACGAATTTATGTTTTGAAAAATTATTTTAATTTAATATTTTTATAATACACTAGCCGACATGTTCCGCGTTTGTAAGCAAACGAAAGCAAACCCGTCATTAATTTATTTTCGTACTCGTAAATTATCATTTTGAAATGAGTAAATACTAACTCCAATAATACTACCGAACTTCCAAACGAAGATAGGTGCGTCGTGAAGTGAACCCTTGATTCTTTGGAATGCAGTGTAGTATCCGGATGAGTAGAATAGCCATCCCTTATTATTATATTACATACATAATATACCTTATATATATCTCAGGCAGGCGGCTGGTCGTAAAACACCTAGCCAAATCTTGTTACATGTAATTATTATCTCTCTCCGTTTAGAATCCATGTTAAACTATTTTAATAGGATTTATTAACATGTATTTCCTTATACGAGCAACCATTGATTTTTTTGCTAGTGCTTTTCAATGGGTCAAGCACTCATGTCATCGTTTGGGCAATTCTATTTCACATTAATTATGATTCTACTACTTGTCACCCTATTGACAATTGTATTCAAATTTGGTTGCCCATCTGTTATAAATCGGGTCCGTTTTCCAGAAGTGGGATCGTATTTCTCTAAAGTAAAGTGTCTGTTACACTTTCACGGGTAATTTCCTAGATCGATATTGATGAATTTTGACACTTATTAAAGCTCATTCACAGTGATTAAATGAAGGATAAAATCTCTTATGGGAAAAAGTAAAAAATAATGCATTTTTAGGGTAATTAAACGCTTAAGCTAACGTAAACGAAGTCGCGTGTACCTCTGATAATATTGACAATACTATTTCTGCCTATTGTTGGTTTCGGTCATTTCTATAGCTCTTTCTTAAATTGTGAAGTTACAAATACAAATAAGTAATTATTGTTATTACGCATGCTTAGTATTAAAGTGACCTAATTCGTTCGAAAAGTTGTTTTATGGCAATCGTAATTGCAATAAAACAGCGTAGAACGCACAAACCTCGTGAGTGTTAAAGAGATCTTTGACTTATGACAGACAAAACACTAGTTTTTTTTTAATGAAAATGTTTAAAAGATTGTCCGCCGAGTTTCTTGTTGTTGTTTATTTATTTACTCATCCATACAGGTTACATTAAGTTAACAAAATAATAAGTTTATATTTTAATTATACTTAAAACACCGATTATATCGACTTTGTTGATGATTTTTAAGTTATGACATCAGAATTACTATGGAAGGAGATTGACGCCTGAACTAGGAATCCCTGTATTTCAGGTCGCCAGACTTACCCCTTTACAAAATTAATGATGCCTAATTTTGAATTAGGTCACTTTAATACTTAGAGAGATGTGATAGCCCAGCGGTAACACCGTGCGACTCTTTCGAGGAGGTCACGGGTTCGAATACCACGGCTGAGATACCAATGAGTTATACTGTTAAAATTTATGTGTCTAATTGATAATTGCAATTTATCACACGCTTTTCGGTGAACGAAAACATCGTGAGGAAACCTGCATATCTCTAGAGAATTCTGGAGATATGTGTAACCTAACAATCCGCATTGGAGCAGCGTGGTAGGTCTTAGCTCCAATCCTCTCCAAAAACGGAGAAAAGAATCTTATTCTCAGCAGTAGGAGAGTAATAGTCCGCTACTTAACTTTACTAATACTTAGCGTGCAATTTGTTGATAACCTCATTATATCGTACCGTTTCTTTTATCCAACCAGTTGAAACAACAGCGAATGGGACGTCGTGGTCAGGCGCCGTTAGTGGCGGGCGGAAAGCATCCTGTCTCGTTGTTAGGTGAATACTCTTCTAAAAATAAACTAGGACCCCCCGAATACAGTCTCTGTTTTGAATGTGGACCGGATCACAAAAAGAATTTTCTCTTTAAGGTATGTATTATTTCACCAAATGCTTTTATTAACACAAATATTTTTGTATAAAAAAGCATTTGGGGATATTTAGAAAAGTTGATCCTTCTTATTAGCCGAATAGTAGACTCAAAATACATAATAATAAGTTATGTTAAGTGCGTTTGTTTGTCCCGTCCAAACAGAGTAATGTATTGGGGCGATAGTTGAGAGGCTGGACAGTAACATTAGCTACATTTTGTACAGACTTGTTGTGTTTTATTTTATTAATACGATCCGATATTAATAAAACAAGGCACAGTTTTGAAATTTTATTGGGATAAAATTATATATTTAAAAAAAATAAAATTAATGATTATGAGCGAAATTTGAAGACTTATTCTCGATTATTCAATAATTAAAACTGCATTTCCATTAATTCTAAAAGTGCACTCACTACTCACCTTTTCGAAATAGATAAAAATAATTATAACATAAAAATAGGTCCTACAATAGACAATCTATCTACAAGTGTATGCCCATACCATAAACCATAGAGGTATTATACTAAAGGCTTTAGAGTTATACTAGAGTAAGGAATGAAACTAAAATGTGCCTTATTACAATAAATAGAGAACAAATGATGCTATATCTATCTGTCACTCTTTTTTACATGTGGTTAGACAGAGTATATGAGTTTCATTTTTCCCATCATTATTTATTGTGATACTTACAGCCTCTAGTATAATAACTGTATGGTAAAAACATGTTTTGCATTATAAAAAATATTCCGTAGGAGTAATTTATGATATGTCAACTTTATATACTAGCTTTTAACACATCTCAGCTCCCAGTAAGTTTGTTAAGTCCGAAATTACAACAAAATTCGCATGTAAATTCATATTCATTCATTTTATTATTGACTAATATGCTATTGGGTTTTAGTAGAAGCACATATATCCTTAACTAATATTATAACGTGTGGATACAGATGTGGGCAATCAGCTAACAATATTTAAATTTGAACAAATCCTCAAAGTGTATCTTTGAGGATTTCTCAATAATATACAAAGTGGTACCACTAATATGGCATTAATTTTAATTCGAGGTACCTATACACCTTCCAACCTTCATAAAAAAATCAGTTCAATAAAGTACTTTTAGCGACAGGACATTTTCCGTTTTGAAATTTTGCTTCATGATGTATAATGCTAATAGAGCTCACCCGACCGAGTCAATGACTGTACGCAGCTGATGACAGCACGCCATTCCAAAATAAACCTTATGTTTACGTGATATGATTCATAGTCCTATGTAGTAAATACTGAAGCAAGTGAGCCAAAACAAGGAACGCACTCGGCCTTGTCGCGCGGCCTACCAGGTTAGTGAATCATTATTAACAAAGGGTGTTCTGGTGGATTTCCGAGTTTTAAGGTAATAAGTTTTTTTTTATTTATAAAGTAGTACAATGTACCGAACTATGCTAATCTTACACTTTCAAGTAAACAGTAGTTATTTAATGTCGTATCATCGGTACCACTATGTATACGAGTATCAAAATTCTGAGACCTAATAATAAGATTCCCAATTAATTTGATATTATATGATTTTATTAACATGAACAAGCCCATATTATTATTTTTAAATAATTTCATAGTTTTTCCTCTTTTTAAATTAATATTTTGCAATTGTATATTAAAAAAATATCATATAAATAAATAATATAATTACATTATGCTTGCAGGTAAAAGTGGCGGGCGTAGAGTATCAGCCAGCCGTCGCAAGCGCAAACAAAAAGCAGGCAAAGGCCGACGCGGCGCAGCTGGCTCTACAAAAACTGGGCATAGTCACTTAGCTCCGGTTGAATTTCTATCCTCTGTTGCAGAAGGAACAACAAACATTTATTACACTTCCAATGTTTGTACACAATAAAGTAGTAAATTTAAGGCTTGAGACATTCATGTTATTTGCCCTTGAACCACCTCAAAACCAAAAACATTATAAAAAGCTATATGTTTCATTTATACTTGTTCAATAAATAAAAAGCAATTTTCCCAAAGTCAACCCGTTTAATCTCTTTCAACAACTTAATGATGGCCACAATGTTTTTTTTTACTGACAAACTATATGAAGGTTGTATTAGAGACATGTAACGATATTGTTAGAAATTAGTCTGGCAGATATTTGACCCAGTTGCTGCTAACAAATCACACCTAGCTCTACTCAATGGAGACCAACCAATGACATTGATCAAATAGTAATGATGATTTGATGCATATAACATACCAAGTAAGGATTAAGTGTGACCATATTATAACTTTTTTTATACATATAAAAATATCTTATCATATTGACTAAGAATTCTACTAAAAAAAAAGTAGAACAATGCATTACATTGTTGCCACAAAACAAAATTTGATACCAAGCTTTTAACCATCTTAAAGAAATAGGCTAATCAGGCTCAGTTTCACTTTATAATATAACTAGCGGCCTGCCCCTGCGTCGCACGGGTATAAAATATATATCCCATGTCAGTCAGTGTAAAAAAAATGATTAAAATCGATCGAGTAGTTTTGATTTATTCATTACGGCCCGCACGCGTTAAATTTGGAGAAAAACAATTTCGTTTCCCTATACCAAGAAGATTTCCTGCTATCTTTGGAATATCTAAATTCATATAGTACATTTTTACTTATTTACTTTTACATTTTCCCTATGTATTTTATTTTTACAATTAATTACAGAATGTCTTTAAACAAACTCTTGAAAAAGGGGCATAGCTGCTAAAGTCGCAGTGTTATAGGGCGAAGCGCGGCGTCCTCACGGCATTTTAAATCTGTAATATCTCCGAAAATGTTCACTTAAATTACATGCTGTAAACGGCCATATTGATCTATATTAAATCAACTATTTATTTAAGGTACTTAATTGGATAAAGATTAATGCTGTATTGTATAAAAATTGCTTCAAAAATATGGCATTATTTTTCGTAAAAAGTAAATGACAAAAAATGCTATAGTGGGTTATCCATAAGAGATAGACATATACCATCGCGGACTTTTCTGTAGACCTTTTCAAGATGTATAAATACTTAGTACATTATTTTGATAAATCTCGTAGGGTTTAGCATGCGTTTGCAATGTAAGCGAAAAAAAAAAAAAATTATTTACAGAAACCTCAAAAATTACAGTATTTCTCTACTCCGTATTGAATGATATTATACGTACAAACCTTCCTCTGGAATCACTCTTTCTATTAAAAAAAACCGCATTAAAATCTGTTGCGTAGTTTTAAAGTTTTATGCGTACATAGGGATATAGGGACTTTGTTTTATAATATGTAGTGATTTGTATTATGGATCTCCATAAAGTAATGACTAATTCTATTATTTCACACTGCTTAAGGTTAATGCCAAAATCTAAAGCAAGTTTTAATTGTGTAATGATGCTTCAAGCATTCTTATTAAGGACATTATTTATTTAAGGAAGAGTTGCATTTGTGTAATCCTTCAGTATCAGTAATCAGGCAATAAAGATGATAATAAAAATAATAACCAATCAGTATTGAAAATTAACAAAGTCACCACTAACAATAAAATCAGCAAGGTATGAGGTCAAATAAGTTTTATTTAGTTTTTCATAATTTATTTAATATCATATATAACTTAACAGAACAAACATTTTCCACCTATGGGGATTACAATTTATGTTTGAAGAGATCTTGATTTGAATATCCATTGTGGTCCTAATAACCACACATGGTCTAATCTAATAGTTGTTCCAAAATCTAAATTATATCTACTCATCCAGCCCTATATATTTTTATTCCATCACAGATCTGTTCCAATGCTATATGCTATCCCTCGTAATTTATTTTTCAGCTTGCTGCTTGATCCTGTAGTCGGAGAGTGCTGCTTTAATAGCGTCTTCTGCAAGCACTGTAACAGAATTCATGAGAGATTGATTTATTTGAGACCATCAATTACATAATTTCTACAAAATTTATTATGAAATTTTGCTATTATTCATGATTATGTAAATAGAAAATATATATTTTAATGCTAAATGTAGAGTTGACAATACTTTTTTATACCCAATACATGCAGGATTCATAAAAACAAACATACACCACCACTAATCATTGCTTGTGAGTTGTGGTGGCATAACTTTATGACTTTAACATAATATATATTTTTTTCTTTACTTCGTGGATTATAGCAAAATAATTTTATTACTTTTGTACTATGGATCTCCGCAAATTAACCCCTAATTCTTCAAATTATCCCCAATCTCTGTCAATTAGTTTGAGAAAAATATAAATTAAAATTGTTCAAGTAAATTATATCACATTAAGCAAATTATATGAAATCATTCAATATACTCACTAGAACAGTGCAGCTTCACAGGTGGTAACGACAGTTCCTTAGCAATGTCTGTGTTCTTTAATTTCAATGCTTCATCTACAGTCTTGCCTTTCACCCATTCTGTGGCAAGAGAGCTAGAAGCAATCGCAGAACCACATCCAAAAGTCTTGAATTTAGCGTCAATAATTTTTCCATTCTCGTCAACTTTGATTTGCAATTTCATAACATCTCCACATGCAGGTGCACCGACCAGCCCCGTACCTACATTTTTGTCCTTTTTGTCTAATGAACCAACATTACGTGGATTCTCGTAATGGTCGATGACCTAAGAAAAATGTAAATAAGAAATATTCATTATCACGTATGTTGCAAAAATCGATAAACCTTGACATTGCCGAAAACTTGATGCAGGGGGGTGAAACTCTCTAAGAAGCACTCTTTAGGTCGCCGAGAGCGTCATCTCATTGCAAGCATTGGGCAACAAAAATTAGTTTTATATCATTATTCACTAGATGTCGCAAATGATACACTGTAATATATATAAGTATCTGTCATAAATTTTCAAATTTTTCTGCCAAAAACGCATCACTGCTTATTTAAAGGTCGATATTGGAAATTATGCCGTCCAAAAATTATTTTATGTGTTATTTTGGATGTGAAAACGTTGGTAAGTAACTACTATAATGTTTTTGAAACCATTTAGTACCTTTTCCTAACAATAGAAATTTTTACTGCAGAAATTTAATTTTTAACCCTTTTAGTGCCGAGCGAAAAGGAAATGCCTACACGAGAATAACCAGCCGAATTTTTTTAATTTTATTTATGTACATTCTTATGCAATTAAAACCAAACGAGAAATAATATTTACACGATTCAAAAAGTAATATACTAAGAATAAAATAGGAACAAGTTTGCTCCTCCTTAACCCATTCTAAGTAGGGTTTTAAACAATTTGTTGCATGTTAGTTATTTTACGAGCACCCGCAACTTTGTTTTTTAGAAAAAAATATGTGGTTATTCGTAATAAATATTATATTTTAACACTTTCGGTTACATTATTTTGGTATACATTTGAAATATTTGGTCTGATTTAGACTATAGCTACAAAAATTCAAATGTGTGATTTCAGGTTTACAGCAAATGAAGATTATGATTATGAAAACTAATTACAGAGTGTAGTACGTATGCAAAGTTAGTTGTTTTCAACAAATAAACGTGTAAACTGATGAACATTTGTTATTTGTATACGCTTGATATTTTTTTAAATGTTTTAAAAGTATTTTTCAAGTGTTTCCTGAATTGACATACTATTTAAAAAGATGTAAAAAATAAAAATTATTAAATATTACATAGCTTTAATCTTTTATTCATTACCCTTATTTAGAATAATAGTTTGGTGCTACTCTTTGATTTGAACTGGAATTTGGAGATGCCAAGTCCGTTCAAATTGAAGTGGTATAGCGCCAAACTATTTTTTTGTAAATACTATTTTTATATAAGGGTTACTATATGAATGCAGTACAGCGCCATCTAGTGGATTATTATGATAACGTTACAGCGACATCTCTGCCAGATCAGCGAAAACAGTCCCTTATCATTACTTCAAAAAAATGACAGAGTTGCACATCTATATCCTATATAGTGTATTATCTATGACTTGATGCTTACGTTAGCGTGGTATGACGCACTTTGTATAATATTAATACCAGTACGATTTCTAAAACACAGACATCTGCACACATTTGGCAGTATAAAAGCCATTTTTCCAATAATAATCCGATTATTTAACAAAAATAATTTCACTTTCGTTCGTATGCACCTACTGCGTTTTTCGTTAAATATCCAAAACACAGACTACTAACATCACAGACTAGGACTACACTTAAAATATCTAAATCATCAGAGACATTGTCTTGTCATTTTGTACTAAAAACTTGGATAAAGAATACTACGTCCATGACTAAAAACAATTCATAGACTAGAGGTGTTAAATTCAGCATAGTTGGATGTGATTCAATTAAACAATTGCGTCTGAACAGAATTGATAAAATTTCGCATAGAAAATACTAATTATATCCAAGTAGTTAGGAACTCCAAAAAAACAATATCATAATTTGGGATAATAATCGTCGATGAAATAAATGATATCGAGAAAATGATATTTCTTAATTATAAACCGTCTTACGTACACGTATTTGTGTGCTTTATATAATTGCTTAATAACAATACTATATTTTTCCATATTCCAATCATCCATTTGAGTAGTTTTTAATTTTTATTTTATATCATTTCCTTGTATTATTAGTTACTGCGCTCGTTATAAGCTCTCATTGTCACTCGGAATGTTTTACTTTGTCCACAACTACTGTGTGAAATATCTAATTATCTAATATATACTAGTATTTTGTATACGGTTTCCGTACACCAGGTCTAAAATGAGTTCAGGGGAATTTGCAATGGTACAGTGTATTATTCTATATCATCCCATGAACAGTGTTGTTTGACAAGATATTTTAACCATATGATCATTGTAAATCGTTGAAATAACAATTCCGGTCAGAACAATTGGCCATTTGAGTCAAGAATTTTTAAGAAAATACGTCGTATATAGCATACTGTGTAAAGCACGTTTGCATCCCAGTAGCCTTTGTGTTTATCTTTTTTAATGTAATGAATAAATCCAATAGTACATAGTTCGATAAAATTTCATATAATTATGCCCTCGATATTGAATATTGTTCATAGCGGGTGGAATGATTTTAAAATCGATAGCCTAGTGCTTCTACTACTTTTTAATTACAGAAAAAGGCGTTTGATTATTTTTGTAATCCTATTTATTTTTAATTCAATAATCTGTAAACTCTATTACTATTTTTACTATACTTTACTATATTTTACTATACTAACTCTATTTTCTTTAATCTTTTACCTTGTGAAGTTGGTAACATTGTGTCCGGTTTTTACATGGACGTAGTATATGGTTTTTAGGTCTAGATTATTCTATTAGTAGTCTGTGGTTAGCTGTCAGAATTTAGAAGCTATTATCAAATAAAATGACAATCGGTTTTAGAGTGCTTTCGAGGATTGTTGTTCCGACTTTAAGTAATTTTGTTTGCTTGACTCGAGCTCAATTAAGCACTTTGTACGTATTAAATAAATATATATTAGTACTACAGTCATTTTTACATTAATATTTTATTATATAACTAGCCGGCTTTCGGCTGCTCGCTGTTTGTTGCTTGCTGTTTGTTTATTTACATTTAGAAATATTATGATTGATAAATTGATAATTTCTTGTCATTCTTTGTTTTAAGACCCGTTAGAAACGTCTCTTTAAGGCATTATTAGGTATGGTAAATATTACGAAATATTTCTATATTTTGATACTCCAATTTATGTTACAGAAAAATGGCCGATAACAATCCTGATTATAAAAATGCGACAAGTGTTCACGAGTTCACCGTGAAAAATATTAAAGGTGAAGAAGTGAAACTTGATGCGTACAAAGGTCATGTATGCATCATAGTAAATGTCGCCTCTCAGTGTGGATTGACGGCTAATAATTACAAACAACTTAATGAATTGTATGACCAGTATGCTGAAAGCAAAAGTGATGAAATAGCTTATTTTAAATCTTCACATATATATAATTTTTTTTTGGTCTAATAACATTACTATAATAACTTTCACACTTTTTATAGGTTTACGTATTTTGGCATTTCCCTGTAATCAGTTTGCTGGTCAGGAACCTGGTAACTCTGAGGACATAGTTTGTTTCGTAAGTGACCGTAAAGTCAAATTTGATATGTTCGAAAAGATTGATGTCAATGGAGATTCAGCTCATCCATTGTGGAAGTTTTTGAAGGTATACTTTTAATTTTTTGATTAAGTGGTGGTTCACAATTTTTTTTCTTATTTCTGTATTAGTTATATAGCAGTGCAATGGTGTGTAGGTTTGTGATGTTTAAAATTGAAGCTGAAATCCTGAGGATCATTGAAGTATAAAAAATCAATAGTTGATACAGATTGGTATACAAATACATGTCACTTCTACAGTTTTCAATGACTCATTAAATATACATAGAAATGTTGGAACTAGAATTTTATTGATCCTTTTATGACCTTCATCAAAGTGTTAGTTTGTTTTTCTGCAACTCAGGAACAGTGTGTGATGCTTTGAATTTAATTTTAATGATTACTTATCATGAAATCTTCATGATTTACATAAAATTACATGTATTGTTCAGCTCTACTTCTGGAATAGTTTTGATATCAATTTATTAGGAGTATTTATGCCATATCATTATTTATTATTACCATATAATAAGAGGGCAGCTCACTCCCGTCTGTATTTTTGTAGTATTATATATGATATATTGATTTCATATCTATGCTGCTTCGCTGATTGGTTTGTTTATATTTCTACTTATATTATCAATATTATTTTCTTGCCTTTGCTGAACTTAGTGATTATATTGTTATGATTAAAGAAGAAAAAGAACTAAGCCATTAATTTTATGATTAATTTACTTATTTTCAGTACAAGCAAGGAGGCACTTTAGGAAGTTTTATTAAATGGAATTTCACAAAATTCATCATTGACAAGAATGGAATACCAGTTGAACGTCATGGTCCTAACACTGATCCATTGGATTTAGTAAAATCATTGGAAAAATATTGGTGAATAGTTATTTAACCTTTCTAAATCATCACAAAACTGTTCACTCTAGTTATGAGAAGTATAATTGTTTAGTAAGCATTTCTTTTGTTATTAAGATAAGTATAAAATATTGCTATGTAAGCATAAGTTAATCAGGCTGCAATTTTATTGTTATTTTCAAGAAATATATTTGTTTATTGCAAATATTTGTTTTTTTTTAAATGGCTGATTATAATTCAAAAGCATGAATTGTGATGTAATATACTTCAATATAATGTTGAACCCAAAAGCACACTACTAACTACAGTAAGTTTAGGGGTATAAAAGTCACCATACTTAGTACAGACTAAATGAACTGTATTTATCATTGGTCATTTATGTCTTTTATTGATACAAAAGTAATAAGAATATTATTTTGCTATAATCTGTGCTAAAAAAAATATATGTAATGCTAAATGTAGAGTGTACTATTCGTTCTCATACCTGATACATGCAGAATTTGTTAGAACTCATGCACTACAAAACTGCAAAAGAAATCGATTTTGTGATTTTGTCGTGGAGTCTATCTCCTGAGGATGCTTTGAATATTGCTTGGCAGAAATTGGTGAATTAGAGTATAGCAGTATTAATCCTAATTAAATTTGTTATAAGCAATTTTTTTTTATATAAATATATATGGGACCCTTTATTACACAAGGGTTTTTAAATGTAATACTGACCAATGCAAAGATCCAAGGTAATGACACTAATTACAATTGCGCTTGGACTGGACCGGAGGAAAAAGCCAAAGCTCTTTGTGATCTTAATAGGTAATACATGAGAAACTAAAAGAGCATCTTCATAAACTCAGAAAAATACTAATCCGTCATTATTATTTAGATATCCGCGAGTAAAAATAAAATTAAATAAACTCTGGATGGAATGATTTACTAAAGTAATGAAATTATTTCATCGATAAACAAGACTCGTGAGCATTTATAGAGACTGATAGAGGCCCATAACTTGGAAGAGTAAGAAAACATTAGATTTTTTTGATGTTCGTAGCGTGATGTCATATATGGCATTGAAATAAGGAGTACAATGTATTTAACTCAAACAAGACTAATTTCGAATTAGGTCACTTTAATACTAAGCATGCGATATGATATTAAATAAGACTAGGTTCAATCACAGAGTAGGAAACTGAGTCGTAAGTGTAATACTTTCATAAATAATAAATAATTTTCTATAGAAAATTTCTCACTACAATGTAAATATTTTTAAATTATGAGCTTTTTTAAATTGTGATGCATATATCGGTCATAGATATCGGTACTATAATGATGCCAACATAACAAAAAGCATCGACACGCGTTCGTGTCGCTGAATGTGAAAAGAGGACAGCCAATTTAACTTTCCGTGTCCGTTAATATACCGCCAAGTCCAACAGCCAACCAAGTATTCTAAAATCATAACCAATCATAGAGGTTTTTTTTCAAATTTATTCGAGCGTCGTTGACGCTTGGCGTAATCTAGCTGCTTAAAAATTGTGTTGAATAATAGTCTGAAAAATCCGAATTTATAATCAGTTTAGTTGTTAAAGTTTAGTTTTTTGATTTGCACCGAATAAAAAAAGGCACTTAACGCTTTTAAATCCGATGGACTTCTATTTATATGATATATTTTCATTACCATCGTGTGTGGTGATGAGATAATTTTAGAAATAAATAATAATAGTGATTTTACAAATTATATGATGATGTCTACAAGAAGTGGTCGGATAAGACAGAGTATAGTGGAAACTAGTCCACCTCGTACGCGTAAAGGAGTTTCGCCGGTTCGGTCTCCCGCCAGAAACAGGAAAAGTTCACCTACGGTTCGTTCTTCTCAAAAGTCGCCCTCCCGCAAATCACCTGCTAAGAAGCCTACCCCGAAATACCCAGCGCGTAAGTCCCCATCCAGAATTATTAAGGAAAATAAAGAATTAAAGGCAACATCAGTACCTAAATCGCCAACTAAAAGGCCGACTATTAAAAAGGACGTAGAAGTTAGACTAGAAAATCTATCTTCTAAAGTTGATATTGTACGTAGCACTCGATCGAGGCGTTTTGAATACTCTGTCGCTGATATTTCAGTAGATTCTCCGAAGCCGGAACCAGTATTGGTTAAACAGGATGCAGGAGCAGGATTAGAGACTCAATCGCTTGACGATATATACAGCTTAAGGAATAGAAGAACCGTGGGAGAGACTGACACACGTAGGTCTAGCAAACTGAAGGAAATAGTTGATAATGCAGTCGATATAAGACGAAGTTTGAGCAGATCTGTAAGTAAGTCTGTCAGCAAGTCGCTAGATGCATACTCGGATGAGGAAGATTATCCTATAATTTTGCCAAAGGAAAAGTCTAAATCACTATCAGTGACTAGAAAGTTAACTACACCATTACCGAGCAGCACAACATTGTCATTAAGTGATCGATTTGAATTTGGTGGAAGAGTTGGTGCTACAGCTCTATACATATTGATACCATTAACTGTCTTTTACATTCTAATATCTTGCTCAAAAATATGCTCATACAAATCTCTTAAGGAATTGTCATTATATAAAACCATTCCACTTTGGTTTAATGTTCAAGCAACTGTACTTGTAATAAGTAATTTTCTTTTACAAGCCCTTTTTCTTTCCTTACCTGTATTTGGTACCAAAGAAGTTGATGAGCATGGAAGAAAGTATTGTTTTAATGCAATTTTCTCAAGTTTTTGTACTTTGAGCATACTGTTTGGATTGAACTACTATAAGATATTCATGATTGATAATTTACTAACCTACTATTTACAAATGGCGACAGTTTCTTACTTGATTGCTGTTATACTTGCGCTGTTAATATTCTTGAGGAAAATTGAGAAAAATAATTTAAATCCATATGGTATTTCTGGATACATCTTATATGATTTCTTTATTGGCAGAGAAATTCAAGTTGTATTAATGAATATAAATATTAAACTTTGGTTGGCAAGGGTCTCAAACATCAGTACAGTAAGTATTAATAATTGTATAATGTTAATATTTACATTAACTATTTAATGATTTCTATAATATAGTGTCTGAATGTTTGATAAATTTATTGTTCTAAAATATTCATCCTTCGCCTTTTTTGATGGGTTCTTGTAGAGAAGCCACTAAAATCATGTAATAATTCTGTCATGACATTATCTAGGATTGCATTCATTTGCCATTACATGAGATATGGTTGAGAACCCGAAATGTAAAAAAAAATTACATGTCGATTTGCTTACTATTTGGGTTTCAATACAAACTAATACAATTGTTGACATCTGAGAGACAGATCTACACTATTGTATTTAGCTATGTATTTGTTATTATGCATGTTCGTTATTGTTTGGGGCTAAACTGAGTATTATCAAATAATTTAATGATCACATCTCCTTTGGTCAGTATAAATGGTAATATGGCTATACACCAATCTTTAAAGGCCTCATCAGAACTTTATTCTTTCATATAAATTCTATATATAACTACATCTAATATTAATACAAAGAATAATGTAAAATTTTGTAAATTGTCAATTTTGTATGACTCAATTTCAGCGAAACAAAGCAAAGCACTTGTATGTAGGTTAATTAATTTTTGCAAACAAATTTTAAAACAGCAATTTTTTATAACGGTCATCACTTTTATGTTTCTATTGTATATTTGGCTAAAGAAATCCTAATGCTTACATTTAATATATTTCAGCTAATTTTCTCTATAGTAATCCTCAAACATGGCTTTTATATTCAAGACAAAGATGTCATTCTCTCGTTGGACGAGCTTAAACATATTTATGATAAAGTGCACTGTAAGCCAACAATTATTGTGTACTCTACAATGCAAATAATTTATGCACTATATTTTATTATGAGGGAGAATAAAATAGTTTCAACATTTTATTGGCATTCTGAGGCATTAGGGTATTTACAGATTGTTTCAAGTGCTCTTTATCCTTATTATTTTACAACAATATCTAAAAATGTGGCATATACTGATCAACAACTGACAACTAATGCTCTGATTGCCGCTTCTATGCTCTTTCTGCTGGGTTTCCTTATAATGCTTATCAGTAACAACATTAAACATGAATTCAGGAAAAATCCACTGCAACCTAGCCTTTTACGTAAGTAGACATTGTTGTAATATCTATTTGCTGGTATAAGGATTTTATTTATATTATTTATTATATTGACATGACCTGGTTAATAGGAACTTTTAGTGATTTTTATAGTTGTGTATTGTTATGTTTATCAGTTTACTAGTAGAAAAATATCTTACATTATTTTATCTACTCTGATACTATAATACAAAGATTATAAAACTGAAACCAAAATTCTTATGACAAACATTATGTACAGGCCAAAATAAAAAAATAAAATGTTTTATTACAATACAGGTCTTGTATGGATACCTGGTACGTAATATAACTTATTACTCATAATGATACACTTATACAACCTCCAGCTGGACCAAGGAGGTTGAACCTAACTTAAAAAAAAGATTTCAATGAACGAGTCCGCAGTGACGCAATATGCATGCGCAATCGATGTTTACGCCTTGGCGCTAACATTCGACACTTAAAAAATCTTTTCAATATATAAACAAAATTTGGTTTTTATTAATATTGTTGTACGTATTATATGTTGTAGTATGAAAGTATCTTATAACACTCGTGTGATACTACAAAAAAACTCACTTTTATTATTGTTTGTTTGTGTTAGATACCCAGTATCTTTCTTCTTTTAATTTATTCTAGTATTTATTTATTTTATTATTATTTATTTTAAGTTTTTTTTTCAGATTTAGATTCTATGCCTACTTTTCATGGCAAGAAGCTACTTATTTCAAACCTGTGGGGTATTCTACGCCACCCGAATTATGCAGGGGACATATTGATACACATCGCTTTAGCATTTCCAGGTAAGAAATGCTTATAAATATTATTAATTCATATTTTCACCTACCCCTTACTGGACTGCATCCTGGTTAAAATCCTGTTCAAACATCTATCACTTTTCCATACAATATGTGTGGAAAAGTGATAAATGCCTGTTCAGGTTATTAATATTATTATAATGGTATTGTATTCAGACAATTCATCATGAACATAGTGAAGTAAATCATCATCTTCCTGCCCTTATCCCACTCTTAGTAGGGTCGGCACAACATGTTATAGGCATGCTGTCACATGATTTGGCTGCGTTTTTGCGACCGGCCGCCTGCCTGACATCAACTTACCTCAGTCGAATTTTGCGACACGTCTGTAAGAAAGAGGGTGGTCTATTTTACTCAACCGGATACCACACGGTGGGTCAACTTACCTTAGTCGCCTTTTACGACACCTCGGTAAGAAATGAGGTTGGTCTATTCTACTCAGCCGGATACCACACGACGGCTCGACATACCTTAGTCGCCTTTTACGACACCTCGGTAAGAAATGAGGGTGGTACTATTCTACTTAGCCGGATACCACACGGCTATGTTCATTAATATTCCGAATGCTCATTTACTTACGATAGCCCTTAGCATTATTTATTTATTAGTGTACCATAAAAAAATGTTGGATAAAACATTATTGGTAAATTATTGTATCTGTATAGCGAGAATCGATTTGTTATGTCAAATACTAAATCGATATTTATTAGTCGATGTTTTTAAGTAAAAAGTAAGTAAGTAGCGGCCTGTTACTATCCCACTGCTGGGCATAGGCCTCTTCTCTCCGTTATTGGAGAGAAGGATTGAAGCTAAGACCTACCACGCTGCTCCAATGCGGATTGGTAGGTTACACATATCTCCAGAATTCTCTAGAGATATGCAGGTTTCCTCACGATGTTTTCCTTCACCGAAAAGCGTGTGATAAATTGCTATTATCAATTAGACACATAAGTTTTAATAGGAAAACTCATTGGTGTCTGCCCGGGTTTGAACCCATGATCGTCTCTAGAGAATCACACGGTCGCGCCGCTAGGCCATCACAGCTATATCTTAGTTATGTTTTTAAAATCTATTTTATGTACTAACAATTTGTATTTTACATACTAACAATTTTTATGTTCATTTTACGTTGTCAGGTATTTTTTCCCGGCAAATTATAGCGGCTGTACCGGCTTTATTAACCATAGCGATGCTCCTACATCGTTGTTGGCGGGACCACAGTAGATGCAGACGACGCTATGGTGCGGCTTGGCACAGATATTGTAAACGGGTGCCATCTGTTATTATACCAAAAATATTGTAAGCATAGACAAGCTACTTTATGTATGGCTTGAAAATGTTTATGACAAAAACAATGAGAATATTATTTTGCTATAATCCGCGATAAAAAATATATGTAATGCTAAATGTAGAGTGTACTATTCGTTCTCATACCTGATATATGCAGAATTTGTAAGAAGTCATGCACTACCCGACACTGATAACACAACAATACACAAGTACTGCACACATTCACCACCACAATTTCAACAATTGTTTCGCCCTGTAACCGAAGCATCGTCAGGAGATAAGACTCCACGACAAAATCGCAAAACTTTGCGATTTTGCTTGCTTTGCGTCTTATATTCTGCATGTATCAGGTATGAGAACGAATAGTACACTCTACATTTGGCATTACATATATTTTCTTTTATCACGGATTATAACAAAATAATATTCTCATTAGTTTTGTATTATGGACCTCCGTAAAGTAACGACTAATTCTTGGCGCGCATTATACTTAGCGGGACTTATTTATTTTAAAAAACCATAGTGATACTATGCTCTCTTATCTAAATGTCTATTATTATGGTTGTGAAGCCAAATTTATGTAATTATTAATTCAATAATGTTGTCTATTATAAAATTGAATAAGATATTCAATTCTCTACAATGTAGAAAATATGTTTTTGATAGAATCTCTTTAAAAGTTAAATAAAATATAATAACACCTTGAGTAAAATATATTAAAGTATCAAGCCAAATATTTTTTTTAATATAAAAATTATTTTCTTTATATATTTTTTTTTATTATGAGAAAAACGAGATTTGTTATACTTGACACTACTACATATTAAATTAATTTTATTTTTACTATATTATGTATACAATTTACATGGAATATTTCTATATAGAATATTATGAGATTAGAATAAGTTTATATTGTAATTTTTTTAGAGATTAGTGTCCTTGCCATAGAATAAACACCGGACATTAGCTCTCTGTATTACTAATTATGTAATTAATATTAATATATGAAATATATTTACATTTAGACGTAGTTGTTAGTTAATAGAAATGCATTCTTTTGTGCATGCATTGTTTAGTCGTTAAACTATATCTGTATCAAAAAACATTCAATCAATTGACTCAGTCATCTGCAAAAAGGGACTATTTTTTGTTTTTATATTTTTTACTATTATTAGGATAACGGGAATAAACTTTTCGTTTTAAAAGTTTTAGATTTAAAAACCCCTACATTTAGTATTTTTTGTTAACAATTCAAATTTTCAAATTTAAAGTTATTCAGAATTAACCAATACTTAAATTAAACTAAGTATCTACAGTAAGTAAAAAAATGCCATACTATTGACAATATAGTAACAATTTAATATATTTAGGTAGGTAGTAATTATATTAAAATAGTTTTATCTTATATTTATTATAAATAATATGAATTTAAGTTAGCTACATTTTGAATTTGATGAGGGTTGTCGAAATTAGAAGGGAGCAATGTGCCTAATAAATTAACAACTTCTATTTTTCGGAATTTACAAAAAGGCAATTTTAGCTCAATAGTTATATAGAATAGATATATCTTCCAAAAAATTATATTAAAATTTTTACGATGTTTTATTCTCTTAATTTGTAAAATCTATGTTAAAATATATTTTGTACATAATTATGAGAATTGTTGTTTTATTGATATGTAACCTTGTGCAATGTGATATTTTAATCAAGACTAGTAGTAGTAGAAAATTAACAGCTTTAGCTTGTCGCGGGTTCGAGTCCTCTTAGTTTTTTGAGCTTGGATGTATTATTTATAAATTAATCTCATTTTGCAAAATAAATTAAAGCAAAGTTTATTTCTTCGTAATAAATCAAGAATAAAAATAATGAGTGCATAACTTGAGCAGAAGTAAACTGTTAAAGTGTCAAGACTGCAAAACGCCTCTGTGAGAATTATGTTGTCCTGGTACAATTGGTATTTAAGTAAAAAAAAAAAAGCTTTATGAAAGACGCATAGAAAGCAAATCAATCAACCTCTGTTATAGTTCTGACGCCCTAGTACAATTGAATGTAGTTACTCGAACGTGCAAATTATTTTTACTGAGTTAAGTTTACTTAGTTACTGAAGACTAAAACTCCTCTGCACAAGATATGATTCCCTAGTACAATTGACCGAGGTACCCAACTTGCTTTATTTGAAAGTTATCTCAGTGACCGAATCCTTTGTCTGTCACCCCATAATACGTGTAATGTTACTTATTTTAACATAATGGAACATGTAATTGTCTCTTATATTTATTAGTATTTTTTTCTGTAATGGTCATGAGATGGGGGATACACTTTCCAAGAATATAATAAATCCTTTGTTTATTTTATTTATTTTCTAAAAAATACACATACAATTTGTAAATAAACAATTCAATATTGAAATACATTATTTCATTACAGATTTCTTTTCTAACACACATTCGTAACGACAATTAGTGTTAATAAGGGTACTATTATTAAAAAGCGAAATTAACCACTTTGATTGCAGATATAGATAAAATGCATGTTGATGTATTTATTAAATAAGTTTATTGTTAAACACATTCAAATAGCTTGCTGCTATCGCTCAGTTAATAGACATATTGTAATAATTACTATTATGTATATAAGTCATCGGATGGAATAATTAAAAGATTTAATATTAAAGGTTCATTTTTACGATTGATTAAAGTGTTAAAACAATTTTTGTGTAAAAATTATATTTATCGGTTGGCTATGGTTATAATAAACCCCAAAAGTATCTGTAAAATCTGTATGTGATGTGATTTGCTCAAAATAACGGATTTTTTTACGGTTTTTATTGAAAGATAGTACAATTCTTGAGAAAGGCTTAATTTAATACTATATACCACAGAACTGCTAAATCAATTTTGATGATTTACTGGAAGATACATTAAAATAACGTTTAAACTTAATCAGTTTCAACGTAGTTCAATTAATTTAAACTTAATATTTATCAAAACGTTAGAATTCATAAGATTTGATAAAAAGCACGCTGTAGTAATATGAATAATTTTTAAGGTTGGCAATATTGTTTAAACTTAATCAATTTAAAAGTAATTCAATCAATTTAAACTTAATGCATTTATTAAAACGTTAGAATTCTTTAGATTTGATAAAAGCACGCTGTAGTAATATGAATAATTTTCATAATTTTTATGCTTGGCAATATTGTTTAAACTTAATTTAAACGTGTATGTCGGTTTAAGAGCCGTTCGAAAACGTTCGATAGTTATTCCATATTTCGCAAAGGAAAACCTTTTTTTTAAATTCTAATCACTTTATACTATTTAATAAATTCATCAAAATCATAAAAGCTGATTTCCGCCGATTAATTTTGATATGTAAACATTAATTTCGCTATTAAACTATTATTTCCACCAAAACGATTTTACATATATCTGTCTATATATTTAGTAATATGCAAAAAGTTTAGTAAACATCTGATTATTTTAGCCTAGCACATGATGGACTCGTAATTTCAATTATTTAATTACTAGTAGGCCTATTACAAGTAGTGGATACATAAATAATAATAATGACATTGAAATAGGATTGAATAATGCTTAATGCATGCTAAGTTAGGTACCTTTTAAGTCTTGACCAGTGACAGAGCTACCAACATAACTAATTAATAACGTAACATGTTACATATTTAGTAAGAGTAATCACCCCCTCCCTCCCCTCCTTTAGGAATGATCTGGATATGCGAAAGAGAGTTAAATGACGCTCTCAATTTTTAGATGTCAAATTTTCTACATACATTTCGGAAATTTATATAAATCAATATGTGAACATTTTATTTGCACAAATACAAATATTCAATGTAAGAATAATTTAAATAAAAGTAACGACAAACAGCGGTGAAATTTGCAACTATGGAGTTCTCAAGAAGTATACATTTTGGCACAAAATATAATCTTATTTGTTATATTTCAATTAAAGTACAGTTTAGTTCTTAAAGTTAAAATAATAGATGTGTATTTTACTGTACTGAATATCGAAATAATATAAAAATGTTATAATATATATATATGTATATATATATATTTGAAATAATTAACAAATTATTTCAAATATTTTTTATATATATAATAAGACACCATATGTACATATACGTCTGTTTATAATTTATTTAAGTATATAACTGTTTATTTGTATTTTTATTATCAGATTAATTGATTAATTTTCTGTTTTAATATAATACAAACCCCAATATATACTTTACTAACTAAAATATTTGTTTTTCTGACGGAGGATGAATTTAAATTATTTCTTATTCAAACTGATGATCTAGGGTGGATAGGTGGTAGGATCTGTGTGGTCTAGGTTAGACACAAAAATTTCTTATCTATTTAAGCTTGACCAATGCTTTATTATTTTTGGGAAAAATAACAGTTTAAATGTTTTAATAATATGAAACCACAATAAATGTTTTTAAAACGAAGATGTTTTTGAACGAATCAAATCGAATTAAAATATGGCTCTTCAAAATTTAGATTTTTCAATCTTCACTTATGGCTCTTTAGTGTTAGAAGGTTGCCGACCCCTGATGTGTCATTTATAAATTTTACAAGAATCCATATCCGTCTTCCGGTTGGACTGTTACGTTTGCACTGATTATGTATCGGGGTATACATTCAGGAAAATAAACCGTTTTTACTTAGGAAAAACATAATTGGGTATTTCAACACATTAACTCGAACGAAGTCGCGGGTACAGCTTGTATACTACAAATAATATTATAAAGCCATCTATTTATTTGGTTCCATTTAACATTTACTATGAAAATATACATTTAGTTTATGCAATCAAATATTTACATTTAAATATTTACATTTCTAATGATTTTAATAAAATATTTTTGTTGGATGAGTTAAAATTGTATAATTGTAGCTTGCCTAATTTATTTCAATCGGTGTTAAAAAAGTAGGAGTATAGACAACATGTGGAAGTTATTTATTTTTAATCTAGCTCTCCCGCGTGAAACCGCGGAATACTTCTATAAATAGTACATGAAACTAGAAATTAAAGCTTAATGAAGTAAATGGAAACCAATCTTTACTTGTTTATTAATTACAGCAAGTTTAAAATGTAGAATATATCATTGAAGGACTATTGCCGTTACTCATATCTTTAATCAGGACAGTTTAAAACACCTCTTAAGCCAGATGCTGTACTTTGTCCGCCTTATTAAAATATTAATTGATATCTTTAGATGACAGGAATATACACTACATAAAATTAAATAATTTTCGTTACATACAAACCTTTTTAAAAAATAAATAATGTTGATATAACACTGAAGTGTATTTTAGCATAAACAGAACGTTTCTAGTGAATATGAGCAAATAAATAAATTGTAATGAATACAATATTTTTTTTAACTTAGTGGCAGTGTCGTGTTTTGTATTAAATATGTGAAATGATTCTATTAGTATTACTTGCATTTTCCAGTGTGGCAACATTTACAACAACACAACCGAAACAATATAATTTTTCGTAGTAAAATAAAAATTTCTACTAATTTTAATAATATATGAATATATGATCTCGAAATATAAATTTTGATTCGATTATATAGATACGCATCGTGTATTCACGTGTCTTAATTTGCATACTATTTTATTCAGTTCAGAAAACTTGAAAGCATAAATTTCGCGAAATTGAGTCTATTGTATTATGAATTGAGAGGATTAACATAAATAACAAATTATTGTTCGGTTTATCATTGATTTTAACCTAAATGTTGTCAAAACAAATTTAAGTATTCGGGACTGTTTATTATATAAACAAAAAAATGTAACTTGTGTAATTATTTCAAATGTTTTAGAAGTACACGGCATTATTGATTAAGAGAAAAATGTGACCTTTTAAACGAAGAATATTGTAACATATTTCTTGAAAAAACTATCGATTATAAACTTCAGATTTTATATAATAAAACAGATTTTCGTTTCTTTAAACTTTAGGTTTAGATATTGGACAATCAGTGTTGCTGCATATTAAAATATGTTATTAGAGAATTGAGAGCCCGTACCGGCAACAACTCGCTCATTGGCTGCAATAGTGGCAGAACTCAAAAAAATAATAAATATTAAATGGATTTAAAGTTTTCATTGCTGAAGAAAATTCATAAAAAAGCTTTGCCAAAACGAACGGCCTAATATAAAATTATGGGTTCTACCGATATTGCTGCTGAAAAAAATGTGTAATTCATATGTATTTTAACATTAGGTACTAGTCCAAAACACGTGTTTATTGAGTTTTGCCACTATTGCAGCTCATAAGCGAATTATATATAAAAAAAATATGGTTAAAAGATTCCAGATTATTTCGAAGTATTTATTAATTTTTTGGATTAAATAGACATTTAATATTTAGATGAAGTATATTTAACGGTTAAAGATCATTACAATCTCTGTATTAAAAAATGGAGCTGAATCTTTTTTATTATTAATCAAGTCAACAAATTATTATTTCTACGAATGCTATTTAAAAATGGCCGGAATAATTCAAAAAGAAAAATAGTTCATCAGGATTTGGATACATTTCGTTGCATCCAACAAAAAAGATTATGAATGAGTAAGAAGGATAAAATCCAGGAAAATGCATAACACATCTTAGATAATTTAAGACAAACACTTCCATATCTATCTACAAAATTTAATACATACATATCTACGATTTACACAGCCACCGATGTTGCATAATGGCATCGCTACACATTTATTATGGACACTTAATTATAGAAATATATGAAACTAAACTTACATTAAATACCCTCCCCGTATCTTATAACTACTCTAAAAATATATTTAATAAAGTAGTAATATTTTTATTCGACACTGACTCATGATTAGCGCAAATAATTAATCAGGTCTCATTTCTTAGAATATGCATGAAAGTTAATAAAACAAAAACAATAATGTTAATAAAACAAAAACAATAATGCTAAACACCCGAGTTTAAAAATAATAAATATGAAATAGTCTTTAATTATAATGTTGCCATGTTTCGGTAACTAAAGAACTGTTTATAGTTAAAAGATTTTATACGTTTTCAGAGCTTGAATATTTAATTTTCTAAAGACTAAAGTTATCATTATTAAAATATCTATATTAATTTAGTTCCAATCATTAGAAGCCACAAACTCTTCTGGGTAACGGAAAATTAAGAATTTTTAAAATATGAAACATATTCATAGACATCGTTATATCTTTATCATTTTTTTAATAATTCGAAGTACACATATATTTCAAGTATTTTTTTACTGTCACAATATTATTTAACTAGCCTATTTATTGATTTTACCATTATACATGATTTGTAAACATTGATTCTTCCACATCTATAATGTGACGCGTACTTTATTACGATATATTAACACGAAAAGAATTGTATTCATATTTCTTAAATTATTATTAGAAAACTTGCATTCTTGTATTCGTAATTTAAAAAAAATATTCTAGATATAATAATCAATGTTTAAAATGAATTAGTCGATTGTAAGAAAATAATTGTAACTTGTGACGTACTGAAATAAGTCCTGCAACCATAAACTAAAATAAATAAATAGAATTATATACATTAATAAAAAATAAAAATTCATCAGTAGCTGTAATAAACATGTATTAGTTTAATGGCGCAGTGTTCGCAGCACGGCGTCGAAAGGCGCGCGCAGTCGCAGTGCGTCAGAAGTTGCTGTCAAATACGCCCATGGAACGTGAAATTGCTTCATCCCGCAAACAACAGTCAAGGAATTCGTCTAGGGTTAATACGCCGTCGCGGTTTAAATCCATTTTCTGCAAATAAGAATAAAATTGTATGTCTTTACAAACATTACTTTACAAACGCTCTTTAGTGTTTAGGTGAAGTTTAATCTTAAAAAAATAATTATGTCGACATAAACGAGTTTTCAATTACGTAAAAAAGGAAGAGAAAACAATTATTATTTTTAGGGATACAGATTATATAGATGTTTTAAGAAAATTATTGTCTTTAATTCTTAACTTACCTGAAAAAGCCTTTCCACCTTTTCCCGTACGACTTCATCGTCCACAATCGGTTCTACGATTTTGCCCATTAGGTCGTAAATTGCCGTCACAATTTCAGTCATTTCCTCTTTAGTAATGTAACCGTCGCCGTTTATGTCATATAACGAGAACGTCCAACGTAGCTTTTCTTCTATAGTGCCTCTCGATAATATAGATAGACCCGTCACAAATTCCTGTAAAAAGAAATTAATGAAACCCAAGCTTTAGCTTTCTCTAAGCTATAAAGTAAGCAGCGGCGAACCGAGCGACACTTTCAAGGGGGATCACAAGTTCAAATCCCAATGAGTTGTACTGATAAAACATGTGTTAAATTGATAATTCCAATTTATCACACGCATTTCGGTTAAGAAAAACATCGTGTCGGGACTTATCTCTTTTGAAAATTCTCGGGATATGTGTAACCTACTAATCCTCATTGGAGTATCGTGGTAGGTCTTAGCCCAAATCCTTCTCTCCAAAAGGAGAGGATTGATGGAAGGAGGCATAGGCTCTCTTAACTGGGCATAGGCCCAGAAGTGGGATAGTAGAAACCTGTTACCTAACTTTCACTTTATATTTTAAATTCCATAAAAAATAAAACGCGAAAGACAAATAAATTTACCTCAAAACTTAATAATCCACTTCGATCTTGGTCCAAAGTGTTGAATACGTAGTGAGCGTACTGAGCGGTGTTTGCTATAAAATAAAAATTTATATGTTAGCCATATTTGTATTATTTCCTATAAATATAATTTTATTGTGGGTTAAAATTATGTTAGTGTGTTCTATATTTAAATAAATACCGACTTTACTACTAAAGCCGTTTAATTTCTAAAACTTATAAATACCTATAATGTTCATAACAATTCTCAAGCATACATTAAGGCAATACTAAAAAATTATAACAGATAGGTAGTGTTGAAAATATGAGCCAACTGCTACACAGACGTTTGCTTATACTTTTTTGAAAGAAGTCTCACTCCATGTGCGTAGCGAGGTACAAGTAGGTTTCAGCTGCACCCTTGAAGAAAGCCCCCCCCCCCTCGGGTCGATCACTGATAAACTAAAAACTCAAGCAAAGTGACATTAGACATCTTTATTAGGCCTGCGTAAGATTTATTATTTATATATAAAAACTTCACTACAAATGCGAGATACTCACATGTTAAAAAAATAATCTAGGATTTTCTGCCCCCTTTTTAAAATGGAATCTACTACACTAGCTACATCCTTGTCCAGTCGTTTCGTTGTGATCCTAGCTTGTTTTTATTGACTCCTATTAATTGCCATTATTCTTATTCTATTAAATTTGCAGGACGTGCTGAGCTGGTTGTTGTACAGTTGGCAAGACCCAGGTTATTGGTCCGTCTTTTACCTGTGGTTGTTGCTAATGACTATGAGTCTCTTAAAGGTATCGCAATATGTGTATGAAGTACTCGAGTGGATAAGTACATTTGAAGGAGCCGCATGACGTTATTTAGAGCTGCTGAGTCCTCAAGACTGCCAGAGTCCACGGGATGGACATCTTTCCCCTCCAGTACCACATTTGAACGCATCTATTGTTGGCTTTCTTTCATATCGGATTGGAATTACTAGTGTACGTACAAAACCAATAAGGCAATTGTATCGGTTCATTGTAATAATTAAAAAAAAGAAACTTAAAAAAAATAATTATGCAGTTGATCGATACTAGGTATTTACATTTCTCGAGACTGCCCGTTCCCCGAATAAGCTACGCTAACTTGACAGTTTATGGCAAAAATTCAATTCAATATAAATTTAAGTACTTTTGTAATGCCTAAAAACAGAGATAAAACGCTTTTTTTTACATAAAATCTAGCTAGATTAATTTTTCTACCCCAAATGCTGAATTTCTGGAAAATCGTTGGCGCCGTTTCCGAGAATATATACATACAAGATTAACTCATTTAAATATATGAAAGAAAACGGAACGGAAAAAGAAACCGGTTTAGTCAAATTAGATAAGAGCCGTCAACAATATTTAGATAAATTGGTTTTAAGGCTTTCATTTTACTATTTTTGCAACGTGTATGCTTATTTATTTTATGTTTTTAACATAATGTATTAGTTAGTAAATTGTTGACAAAATAACACTTCTCATTCAAATGGATTTATAGAAAAATTAAGTTAAAATTGTAATCTTCGATAATATTGGGAGGCCTTCAGAAAATGTAAGAATATAAACCGTAATGTAATAAATACGTAGTATAGGATATAGTAATTGAAATTAAAACATATATGGAATGAGAGTGAAAATATATTTATAGAAATGATGACGCACGAATGACGTCATATAAGTTGTTAAATGTAATTATGAATAACCTGCAGATATATGGTGCAATACAAAGATAATAAAAATACAAACAATACATACAATTACTTTAATTTCACATAGGTACATCAGGATCTAGATGACATTTACTGAGGTGGACACGAGTCCAATAAATTACAGTTAACCGCATAGAAATGTTAAGTTGCCTTAGTGCATTTACAATACTGGCTGATTTCTAGACATGTTAACAAAAATTATCACAATGGAACAATTATTGAAGTTACCTAGAACATTTGGTTTACCTCAAGTTTACCCACTTAACTAGTTTCGAATTTCCGAGACACAATCGGAGAAGAAATAAATGGCATTGTGTTTCAGAAATTTAACATATTAAAGATACAAATTTAGGGTATTAAAATTAACTTAATGTTAAACTTTTGAGATGGGCACGACCTTCCCACAATTGGACAGTTCCTTAAGTTTACAAATTTACACTAGTGTGCCTCCTGTTTGCTGCTGGTACACCTCTATTGTGTCACCTTCTTCCATCTCCAGTGATGTCGGTGTGTCATTTTCATTGATTGGTTGACCATCAAATCTAAATCGGACTACTTGCATTGATAGGCCCTGGAATAACAGAATATAAGTAATTAGAACACAACATTTTGAATTTAATACTTAGTAATGTTAGTTAATATTATTAAAAATCACAAAAGTCACGAAAAAATTATATGAACATAAAATAATAAATAAAGTAAATAAGTAAAAATGTAAGTTGTAAGCCTGTTATATTATTGTGCTAGGCATAGGTCTCCTTCCATTTGATACTTTCTCCTAGGGTCGCATATCCGTAATGGTCAAAGTGATACTGGGCCCTCAGGCACTGCATAGCCACACTCTTGGAATAAAAATAGGTCTCCTACTTTCTTCTTTGATCAAGTATTGTCTCGTTAAATTTTGAATGAATGATTAATAATATTTTTTTTGTACAACAGAGAGCAGCATAATCTTTAATGAAAGAGTTACTTCTATGTAACTAATTGGAATGGAAAGTTTGCCATATCACAAGAATAGACAATTTTTGTAATTGACTATACATTAATCTTAAGGAGCAAGCAAATACATTAGCATAATTTAAAAAACAGTTTTTAAAACAAAAAAATAAATTTTTAAGGCATATAATAACACTATTATTACTCTATTCAACTAGGCAATTCCTTTAACTTTGAAATTTGTTAATGTAGACATTTTTGATATAACTATTTATAAATTCAACTCAATAACAGTTCATAAAAAATTATATTCATTGATAAGAGCTATGAAGCATTATTATCACCATTGTTAAGGAAAAATACTGTTCAAATACTAGGATGTACAGACTGCATGGAGGCAGAGGAAACACAACACTTATAAATTAGTGCTTCCTCTAATGTAAATGCACAGCATTTGATTCATAAGTATAATCCTCCTCCCAGGATCTCACTACTTACACAAAGGAATTGTGAAAAACGTGAAAGATCTAGTTTTGAATTTTGAAATTGTTTGAGGACACCTTCGTTAGCAGTAGTGGCTATCAAAATAAGTCAGAGCTGAGCCTTAATGCCCCACACAGCGGCTGCTCCAGCAGAATGTGTTGTTTCTTTATACATGTATAATTCAAGTATGCAAACATATATTAACATAAGCTATTTTGTTTAAAAATTGGATAAAAAACTGCAATGAAAAATTGCATTTTTTGGTTTATCCTTCACAAGTATAGTATCTGTTTGTGAAAAATTCTGTATCCTAGTGAATTGCACAAGCCAAAGGTGAATAATTGACAAGTAAATAACCACTGACTGATAAATGTTAAGATTAAGTTTTCAACAAGTAACATCCTACTGTTATATTAAAATCATTGAATTACTGCATTGGTACTAGATCAATACTACAACATAAGTATTAAAGCTCTTACCAGAGTACATTAATATTGTGGTAATATGAAAAATACTCAGCAATGGTAGCCAAGCGATAACACCGTGCAACACCATCAATGAGTTTAAGTATTAAAACTTATGTGTCTAATTGATAATTGCAATTTATCACATGCTTTTCGGTGAAGGAAAACATATTAAGGAAACCTGCATATCTCTAGAGAATTCTAGAGATGTGTAACCTACCAATCCACACTGGAGCAGCGTGGTAGGACTTAGCTCCAAACCTTCTCTCCAAAAACAGAGAGAAGAGGCCTATTCTCAGTGTGGGATAGTAACAGGCTGCTACTTACTTATGAAAAATACTTTAAATTATTATAGTGAAAAATAAATATGGTGTAATATTAAAACTTGTAAATCTTCAAGTTATTAAAGTTTAATAGTATCATCATTAACACAATGTTAACCTTTTGATCTTTTATACCCATAAATAGATAAATCAAACCTGGATCTTTTGTATACTGACTCCACAATTTTACTGTAATGTATTTCTTGATGACGCTAATACATCCAAATTATCAAATTACATATCCAAATTACACCCTAACTAAATGACAAGAGGGGTGAAACTAGTGTTTCGTTAATATTGATTTAGGTTGTAACAATACTAATCATTCACAATATAAATGTTTCCTGTTCCACGAAACAAAGGAAATCGTTAATACATACAAATCTGTTCAACTTCAGATTTTAGAAACATAATTGTACCCCAACCTAAAGCCGGCATTCGCTTATGGGCGTATTTCTGTTATTCGATGTTTATAATGTGTGATCTTCAGTAGAGTTGAAAAGGTTTTTTAAAAATAACATTACGATTGATAGAAATATAATTCAAATAAAAGATAAATACTAACCGCTCTATCACAGTAAGCATTCATCAACTTTCTGAGGGGAGTGTGTTTCTTAATTTTGAACTGCACTATAGCATTATCTTGTCCTAGGACTTTTAAGTTGATGTGTTCGCTTTCTCCCTGGAAATAAAGCAATGAAACATACGCTGAATATAAAGTAAACTCATAGAATAAAGAAAAAGCCACATTGCATTTAGTACGCCATGTCTGTAATCTTGTATCTGCTTTTTTTTCAGAACATAACTGATATTATATATTCAAATGTACCTTTTTTTCATCAGCCATCTTGGGTTTTTTTAATTATTTGATTTTAATGAACACCACTAACAAAACACTTTAAGAAATTATTAAAGAATCACACAAACTACACTGACAGATTTGCGATCCGGTAGCGTGGTAATGGCGTCAAGTCGAGTGGCTTGGAGGAAACAGTCAATGCTGCCAACATATGCGCAGTAAATTCATTTTGCCGCGCTTCTGCGCACAGTGTATTCTCGAAAGATATTTAAGTCTCATTGCATGTAATTTATAAAGTAAGTTTCAATTAAACATAAATTCTGAACACTTATTAAATCCGTTTTTGATAAAGTATTACAACACAAAACTTTTATTTTCTCATAAAACTAAAAAGTCACTGGTCTTTACTTCGTTTAATTTATTTAAAAACAAGAAATTCACACTTTAATTAATTTGTTAAAGTAATGCAGCAACGTGCTACATATATTTATAGCCTATTACAATGTAATAGTAAATACTTTATTGATTAACTTCCACTCAAAGTACTACCAACATTAAATTCAAACTTTACTTAGATGCTAGGGTTGTCTCTCATCCTGAAATAAGCGGATATACATAGTGATGTATTTTCTATCTTCAAATCGATATTCAAATCTGTTTAGTGCCTAAAACTTGGTAAACTTAATCAAAGAAATTATGTTGTTGTGATAATAAAAAGAGGGTTCCTAGACGATTTTTATATTATTATCAAGTTACAATGTCTGTCATATTAATGTACTCATGATACTAACTTGAAACCATATTTTAAAATAATATATTTTTATAATATGAAATCCAGAAATATTATATATATGTATATGCTGGTGGTATGCATCAGCATATAACCACGCAAGCAATATTTTTGTATTAACAGCGTTACTCGTAAATGCATTATGCATAAATACCTTTAAGTCTATAAGGATTCGGATTATCTTAGTATTGATAATACGCAACGTACGTACGTACGTTGGCCCAAGCGCCCTAAAACTATGAAGGGATACAAAATATGTAGTACCAAAACTCTTTATTGTAAATTGTTTCACGCTGGTTAGCTGGCAGATATCTCTGTCAAAGGGATAGGTAAACATTTGTACACATTAAAAAAAAAAATTACGTATTTGTAACGTTTTCCATGACCTAAATAATAAGTAATAAAAAAATAAATAGTTTAAGATTTTCGTTGGTTTTTGATTAACATAATTGTAATCCTACAGATTACTTAACAATCTTTTATAGGTAGGTCAAAATTAGTCAATTTTTATGAAAACCATATTTGATGCTACAATCGAATTATGTTATTTTTGTGGACTATTTATACGGCAAAGCAAAATTGGACTTGGATGGAAGACACGCCATAAAAGTAAAAAATAGTCAAGTAACGGCTACTTATAATCCCACTGTTGGGCATAGAGAAGAGATCTCTCCGTTTTTGGATAGATCAGTTGGAACTAAGACCTATCACCATTACACACACGTTCGTCCGTTCCTAAAGCATGTAGCTTAATACTTGTGTTATAGGTGACAGACAACTTGTAAATATTGATTGATGATATGATAATATAATATATTGCGATAGCCCAGCGGTAACACCGGACTCTTTCGAGGAGGTCACGAGTTCGAACCCGGGCAGACACCAATGAGTTTTTCTGTTACAACTTATGTGTCTAATTGATAATTGCAATGTAGCACACGCTTTTCGGTGAAGGAAAACATCGTGAGGAATACCTGCATATCTCTAGACAATTCTGGAGGTATGTGTAATCTACCAATCCGCATTGGAGCAGCGTGGTAGGTCTTAGATCCAATCCTTCTCTCCAAAAACGGAGAGAAGAGGCCTATTCTAAGCAGTGGGAGAGTAATAGACTGCTAATTTACTTTTTACTTTTATGCTAATATATAGAGGATGATGCATATATGATTTTGAAAATATACTTAATTACATATATCGCAAGAATAAAGTTCATGTAACTTTGTTTATACATAGACATGTTACTTTAATCTTCAGTTGAGGCGATATAACCAAACTTGAAGAAGCAACAAATTGTTTTTAGATATTCGCCTTGGTCGGGAATCGAATATGCGACCTCCGGAGCTGAAAGCAGTGTCAAGGTCACGTATGATAATGAGCTAGTCACTATATGTATGTGTAATTTCTAGTAACTAAAGCAAGGGGCTGGAAGAGGTTATTAGTCATCACACCACCCCTTGTACAGCCTTTAAATCCTTTAGTCTGTCAAATTCAAATTCAAATTCAAAATTTTCTTTATTCCTATAAACTTGTAAATAAGTGCTTTTGAATCGTCAATTTTACTGCTGGTTCGGTGACCGTTCCTACCGAGAAGATCCAGCAAGAAACTCGGCGGTTGCTCCTTTCTAATAATACTTATAAATAGTTACATTAAGTCATTACTTCGCCGTGTGGTATCCGGCTGAATAGAATAGTACCACCCTCATTTCTTACCGAGGTGTCCGCAAAAGGCGACTAAGGTAAGTTAACCCACCGTGTGGTATCCGGTTAAGAAGAAGAGACCACCCTCTTTCTTACCGAGGTGTCGTAAAATACGACCAAGGTAAATTTATGACAGGCAGGAGGGCGTTCGTAAAATACGTAGCCAAATCATGTGACAACATGTTGTGCCAAACCCACTTAGAGTGGGATAAGGGCAGGAAGATGATGATGATGATGATGATTAAGTTATACTATTTTGTACAGGGTCGGACAGTAGCTATATCCACGCATTCTTATCATCTAAATAATCCTCATTTTGTATCATCTCCTTTTTTTGTACCAGCTTCCCTTTAACAGTTTTTTAAACAACTTAATCCCATACTGTAATAATATGTGCAACGAAGTTTTATACGTATTTCTGATTTCGTTATATTTTATATAACAATGCAAATTAGCAAAGTTGGTAGTTGTGAACATTAGATACCCAAATCAAAGGTCGTAAAACATGGACGTGTTTTCGACAAAGGTTGAAAGTAATGAATTTTGAATGCCGATCGTCAACAGGGGTTAAAAGGGCAGGTGGCGTAAACGCGCCTGAAATACGTTTGTTATCTGCGACCCGGCTTGTCTAAGTAGTTTCTAAAGAATTTTCAATAAACTTCAGGCATGTTGCTTGTATGTTATGTATTTAAATATCGCAAAGCATTCTCCTTTGATGTTCTTTGTTATTTACTTCCTTCTGAAATATTTTGTTTAAGATAGTTATTTTATAAGAAAGAAATACATTTTTTGTTCCTCTTACACAGTTGTACATATTTAATTTTGGCTATAAATTTTTTTCTTTAATTCTAAAAAATATTTCTATTTTTTTACTCGCTTGATCCACGATTTGACGATAAGATTTACGATGCTCTTGGTGCTCCCGATGCATCGTTTAGCATAGAGGCCACTATTAGAGAGGCCCCGACCCAGAGGTGGCGTACTCTGGGGTTCAAAATTGCTACTGGCGGGGAAGGGGGCAATGGGTACAACGTTACCCTGTCCCCGCGACCAGCAGAATGGTGAAGCACTGTCAGGTTTTTAGTCGGTGAGAGTTCGACATAGCCCCCGCTCGTTCACGTCGGGCGGTGACGACCCATAATGGGTTTTCCTGACATAAAAAAGCATACTGGTATCCATAAGCGAATCGTAGGAACAAGTATTTTTAGAGAGGCCCCGACCCAGAGGTGGCCTACTCTGGGGTTCACAATTGCTGCTGGCGGGAATGGGGATAATATCTACAACGTTACCCTGTCCCCGCCACCAGCAGCGTGGTGGAGCACTGTCAGGTTTTTAGAGGGGGAGAGTCCGACATAACCCCCGCTCGCCCCTGTCGGGCGGTGACGACCCATAATGGGTTTTCCTGACATAAAAAAAGGTCCGTGGTGTTCATAATGAGTTTTCCTAAGATAAAAAAAGCATTCTGGTATCAATAGGTAAATCATAGGTACAAGTATTGTTATGTGTTCTTACGGTGGCTCACACTTCTCTCCAAATTTCGTTACGGGCAGGTAACACATATGTGTTAGGGATGTAACTTGGAGTAGAAAATATCGATGAATAAATAATCGATTTTTATCCCTTTAAAAAGAATAGATTTTTTTAAAAATCGATTATTAGGTATGTTCCGAACTAATAAATTTTTAAAAAACGTTTTTTTCTGACTATTTCAAAAATTTTCTTTTTAATATTAATAATTAATTACAATAAAGGCTAATTGAAGTGGACAACTACCAAGAAAAATATCAGATGCGCTGTTTGTGAAATTGAATTAAAATGTGTAGTTTGCCTAAATTGGTTTCATCCAACAATCTATATCTACCAATCTTAAAAATCAAGAAAAAGAGTAAAAAAGAAAAAGGGGTACCTGAAATAATCGATTTTTTAAAAATCGATTATTTTTTTAACATCGCTTAATATGTGTATGTAACTAATGTGAACTAGATGTATAAATCATTCCTATTTTTCTTACAAACGCAATCCATAGATTATTTTTTACAGGCAATAACCGTTATTTTCGCAAGGGTGAGCGTTTTCGATGCAACGTTTCATGAATTTCCCGGTTGATAACAAACGGTAGTTTCCCATTCGGAAAAAATCCTTCCTTTGTTTTATTTGGATTTATTAAAAATGATTTTCCTTTTCATACCTTTTGTTATAATCAAATCAATATTATTTTAATACGATAGTAAAGTTTACAGATTGCATATTGTAGTAAAAAAATTATTACAGAAATGATTAGGTATAATCATTACTGTTTATATATAATTCTATATAATTGTATATAAATTTTATCCTATTATATGTAGTCTTTTTTCATCGGGTATTAATATTGAAATAACGTATTAATTGACTAAATCATATAGGTATGTTATTTGAAATTTAGGTATAGACTGTTTAGTTATACATTGACTGGCCGTTGGCGCAGGTAACAGGGATCCTGCCTTCAGCTCCGCGGGTCACGGATTCGATTACCTCCGAGGTTCAGTATTTTCCATAAACAATTTGTTGGTTATTCGATTCTGGGTGTATTTATATATCATCGTCTTCCTGCCTTGTGTGCCTAATCCCACTCTAAGTAGGGTCGACACAACATGTTATAAACATGTTGTCATATGATTTGGATACGTATTTTAAGAGCGGCCATCGCTGATAGTTATTCAAAAACCAACAAATAACCATTTACTCAGTGCACACAAGGAAAGCTTTAAATTTTGCCGTTTTCATACTATTTTTTATTGCTGCTCCTCTGCTACTCATCTCTCAGCGTGATATTATATAGCCTATAGCCTTCCTCAATAAATGGACTATTTTACACTGAAAAAAAAATTTAAATCGGTCCAGTAGTACCTAAGGTTAGCGCGTTCAAACAATAAAACAAACAAACTTTATATATTAGTATAGATATAGATAACAAATCATGAAAAGTTTGACATACGACCATATGAGTCGCTATGTTTTATGTTTTCTGTAATAACAAAGTTATAGCACGCAAGCCAAACTGCTAGCTAGTACCTGTAACTTCTATTGCATAATATTAAACACTAGTTGTGCCGCGCGTGGAAATCAGTGAGTCACAATTGTTTTCTCGAATTGAATTTTTGAACATAAAAGTAGTTATCGTGAGTTAATTATAAGACATTATTTTTGAATAACTTTCACCGTTTTTTAGCGTAATTTTAAGCGTAATTAATTTTTGCCATATTAGCAATATTTTTTATTGCTGCTCCTGTCCTATTCATCTTAGCGTGATTTTATATAACCTATAGTCTTACTCGATAAATAGACTCTCTTACACAGAAAGAATTTTTTTTAATTGGTCCAGTAGTTCCTGAGATTAGCGCGAACAAAAAATCAATCAATCAAACAAACTCTTTAGCTTTATAGTATCCTTACGTGCGCTGAGTAAAGAGTGATAGATATTCAAAAATCAAGTATTACAAAATTGTTCCCCTCTATAAGTTCTAAATAAAAGTCCGCGACAGCATATGTCTAGCTTTTAACCCACTTTAACTATTTTTATGGTTATCAAAAGACTATACTACGGTTCTAATCTTTCCACGCGGGCAGAGCCGCTGGCGATTGCTAGTAATATATGTATGTAACAAAACATATCTAACATCATAAAGCGTGTAAGAGATAGATCCTTTTAGCTAACGCTAGTATTATTTCTTTTTTTTTATTTATTACTTGCAATCGCAATCAAATTTATGGTCACAAAAGCCAAATAGACTCCATAAACGCCGTACGGAAAATGCATCTTGCGTAGTTCTCAAACGAGTAGTGACTTTCAAGCTGCACTCAAATGACACAAGTGGCTTCATAGCGGCGCCAGCTTTCGTAAAATACGGTATTCAAAAAATATCCGAGTCTATTTAATTTTTTATTGACTATGATTACAAGATTGCGCTTCTCTTTACTCATCTGATAGTTACTAAAGTTTTAGTCTGCAGAAGATATGACACGCGCAAACCTAGGAAGTGTAGAAGCTCTTAATTTATTTATTTAGTACGCCAACAACTTAAAATTTTGTCGAATAAGCATTATAAAATAAAGTTCCTATGTAAGTCCATTACAGGCATAAATATAAATTACAAACAATTTAAAGAATAAATTAATTAAAAAAAATGTCACAGTACCGTATCGCAACCATAGAGTTATTATAGATTTATTAGAGTAACCTAAAGTTATGAATTAGTTTTTATTGATATATTTTGAAAGTTAATCGCAAACGAACACAGTGGGTCAATCTCGAACGTTCGCCATTACCCGATCATAATATGTACTATCGTCCGTTATCTGTATAGATAATCTATTTTTACCAACTTTAAAAAGAAGAAGGACGTACTCTACTATAATTTAAAGTATATTTGTACCGTAACCGATACTGCCTTACTACAATTTAACAGTACTATAAAATAAACAGTTATTACATTTACCCATATCTCAAATCTTAGGATTTATTTCAAAAGTCTCTTAGGTATTCGTAATACCCCGCCTTCCTTATATGTATAATTTGGAAGGTAATACATTAAATATAGGTAAAATAGACATTTCTTATTGTTGACAATTTTTCCTTTATTCTAATATCAATTTAACATTCAATCTTTCAAATTTCATTCAGATTCAATTTTTAGTTCGTTACAGTGTTGGCTTTGAATATTTTATTTAAATTTTAACGTTCCAAATGTCTTTGTTTCCGAGTCGAGTTTCAATTTAGAACGATTTTTTGAATTTCCCTCTTTTGCTTTTACGTTGATTGAAAGCCTTTGGCATTCCGGAAACTTCGTAATATTAATTAATTAAAACACAGTATGTTTATAATTGCTATATACGGGAAGTAAGTCGTGATGTGAGAAAGTTGGCTTTCATCACGAGATTGATGGTTAAATCCCCAGCAGATATGTACAATTTATGTAAAAAAACTATAGAAAAAAGTAAAAGTAAGTAGCGGCCTGTTACTATCCCACTGCTGAGAAAACGCCTCTTCTCTCCGTTTTTGGAGAGAAGGTTTGGAGCTAAGACCTACCACGCTGCTCCAATGCGGATTGGTAGGTTACACATATCTCCAGAATTCTCTAGAGATATGCAGGTTTCCTCAAGATGTTTTCCTTCACCGAAAAGCGTGTGATAAATTTGCAATTATCAAATTTTTGCAAAATTGCAATTATCAATTAGACACATAATTTTTAACAGAAAAACTCATTACTGTCTGCACGGGTTTGAACCAGTGACCTCCTCGAAAGAATCCCACGGTGTTGCCTCTTGGCTACCACAGTTTCTTAAAAAAACTATGTGCTTCATTAATATTTTAATACATCCTGTGCTTTATGGTAAAGAAAATCGTGATAAATATTTGTGGACTTAAATTCCAATCGTTTCTTCTAAAGAGAGGGTGACCTATGCCCAGCTGTGGGTTCTTAAAAGATCTTCACTTTATTATATGGGATATGCAATGCCCAATTTATTGTTCGTGACAAAGCGTATAAACAAAGGTACGATTAAATTTATGGGTGGATTATTTTCACTTTTTGTTTTTGATCTCGTCCGATAGATAAGTTTAAATGGTTTCAACGGTTAACAATCGGAATAAATCAAATAAGCAAAATAGCTGCTTCAATACGTAAACATTTCAGTAACATTTCGGGCCGAAATTTTACATGGTTTTTTATATAAATATTATTGAATATTTTTTTAGTTACTTACCTTATACGCTGCTACGTCTTCTCTCCTGATTTTAATCTTCAAATTTTCTGTAGGGTTAATGAAACACTTTCCTGCTTTTGATTGTAATTTTTATTGATAAAAAAAATAAACTTAACTAGTAAAAACTAAAAGATGAACCGTGTCTTTGGATTAAAGGAAATTATAATTGTTTCTATAAATTGTTTGTCACTTTTTTTTAATTGAAGTAAAATTCGATATGCCGAAATGTCAAAATGTTAAGATATCACTGCACTTTTGCATGCTGGCAAGATTGTGAACGCAATTTTTGTACCGTCCGTCCGAAAAAGAATAATAGTGAAGAATTACTAATACGAGTGTATATAGGTCTAGAAATACAAGAATAAACATTATCTTTAATATTTAAATAAGTTAATCTTGTATATATATTTCGAAATCTCGAAAACGCCTCCATCGATTTTCCTGAAATTCAGCATTTTTCAGCAGGGGGTTTTGGAGGAGAAGCATCGATCTAGCTAGGTTTTATTTAAAAAAAAATCATTTTACCACTATTTTTGCCGTAAATTGTCAAGTCAGCGTAGCTTATTCGGGGAACGGGTGGTCTCGAGAAATGAAAACACCTAGGATAGAGCCCCACCTACTCAATTTTTTAAGTTTCTTTTTTTATTTTTAAAAAAATGAACGAGCCTTACTCTTATGGAGAACGATCATCATTGCCATAATGATCGTTCTTGCCATTATGATCAATACTTTACTCTTCAACTTACCACCCTGTGGGAAGAACTGCGAATATATTAGCTTGAACGTTTCTTCCCGCACCACGCCCGTGGGACACTCCGCCTTGAAACCCCGGTACAATCGTTTCAGTTCTGGTTCCGAGAACCGCGTCTGTCTTTGTAAAGCCGCGATGGAGTCTGGCCTGTACCGGGGCAACTGCTCACCCAACTCCTCGAGTTCGGAGTCTGGAATAGAACAGAATTAAAAATATTAATATTGTAAAAAATGTCATGCTTGCGTCGTATGTCGCGTTGCAACAGAAACAATGCACAGCCTATGTCTCCGGAGAATACTTCAGTACTTTGACATATTACATACTTATTACTCACCAAACGTCAATTAAAGGTGGGGTTTGTAATTAGTATCAGCTCATCATCCTCCTGCCCTTATCCCACTCTAAGTGGGGTCGGCACAACATGTTACAAACATGTCATATGATTTGGCTACGTATTTTACGACCGACCGCCTGCCTGACGTCAACTTACCTTAGTCGTATTTTACGACTCCTCGGTAAGAAAGAGGGTGGTCTATTTTACTCAACCGTATACCACTTGGTGGGTCGACTTACCTTAGTCGCCTTTTACGACACCTCAGTAAGAAATGAGGTTGGTCTATTCTACTCAGCCGGATACCACACGGCGGGTCGACTTACCTTAGTCGCCTTTTACGACACCTCAGTAAGAAATGAGGGTGGTACTATTCTATTCCGCCGGATACCACACGGCGTTGAAATTAGTATCAATTATTTGGAATAATTTAAAACTTGTAAAATCTGTGATTAAATCAATAGTTTATCAATTTTTAAAAAGATATATAAAAAAAAAATTGAAAAAGAAGGAAAATTTAAATAAAATAATAATAATCGGGCAGGTGGGGTTTGATTTTAGTAGTCTACCTAGGAGTCTATCTCCTGATGATGCTTTGGTTGCGGGGCGAAACGATTGTTGAGTTTGTGATAGTGAACGTATATAGTGCTTGTGTATTTTGGTGGCGGTGGTGGAGGTTTGTGCGTGTGTTTTTACGAATCCTGCATGTATCAGGTATGGAAACGGATTGTCCATTCTACATTTAGCATTATATATTTTTTCTATTTTACTTCATCGCGGATTATAGCAAAATAATTTTATGATTACTTTTGTATGGATCTCCGCAAAGTAACGCCTAATTCTATAAATTATCAATACCATTATTAGTGGCTATGAAGATGTACTACGGGTGAGACGAAAAGCTTTGTTGTATCCTTTTAAATTACGTGCTTTATCGGCAAAGAGCTGAGCCTTTGTAATCACAATGGATCGCGAACAATAAGGTCGATCCCCGATTGATAAGAAAGGTTATCAATGGGGGTTTCAGGATGGATCATTATAGCATAGATGGACACATTATACCATTATGGCAGCTGTATTGAGTATCAGAAATGGTTTTTTTAATCGATTACTTGTGTTAGTTTGTTATTGTATTTTTTTGTAAAATTAAAGTTTTAATTCGAAAAAAATACAAATGTATGTATTTAAGACGTACATATCTATACTAATATATAAAAGCTGAAGAGTTTGTTTGTTTGAACGCGCTAATCTTAGGAACTACTGGACCGATTTGTGATAATTCTTTCAGTGTAAGATAGTCCATTTATCGAGGTAAGCATAACATCACGCTAAATAGGAGAAGGGCAGCAATAGAAATATAGTAGCAAAATTAAAAGCTTTTCTTGCGTGCGCTGAGTAAACGGTGATAATTGTTCAAAAATCATGTATAACAAAAATTGTTGTCCTCTAAAAGTTCTAAATAAAAGTCTGCAACAGCATATGTCTAGCTTTTAAGGTTAACCCACTTAAACCGTTTATATGGTTATCAAAATACTATATTACGGTTTTTATCTTTTCACGCGGACAAAGCCACTGGCGATTGCTAGTCTAACATAAAGTAGTCTAATCAATCTAATTAAAAACAGTATCAATCAAGAAAAAACACTTTCTTTTGAGAGCATTAAAGATGTATAATTAAAGTGTATAATTAAGAAAATGAAAGTTGTGACGAGACAGACTTAACAAGGGAATAAATTAGTTGAAAGTGACTTCGCAAAGTTACTTTGAACTTTGATCCTTTCTGCAAATCAAGACGGTGAAAGTTTCTCTACCATAATGATATTCTTATTGCCGGAATTCATCTTTTACCAATGAAAGATTCTATTCCTTATAAATAGTTACTTTTTACATTCTCTCTAGAACTTGTTCCAAATTAATCGTGCGATACTCTACTGGGAATCTAGCCGTGTACTTAGTAGAATACACCACCCTCATTTCTTACCGAGATGTCGCAAAAGGCGACTAAGGTAAGTCGACCCGCCGTGTGATATCCGGCTAAGTAGAATAGACCAACCTCATTTCTGACCGCGGTGTTGTAAAAGGCGACTAAGGTAAGTTGACCCGTCGTGTGGTAGCCGGCTGAGTAGTATAGACCACTCTTTTTTTTTACCGAGGTGTCGTAAAGGGCGACTAAGGTAAGTTAGCGTCGGGCAAGCGGCCGGTCGTAAAATACCTAGCCAATTTTTATAAAATGTTGTGCCGACCCCACTTATAGTGGGATACGGGCAGGAGAATGATGACACACGATCATACGTATCATCCAGCGATTAACTTTGTCCGGAAAACCGTTAAATCCCGGGTTGTTGGCGATCGTAGACGATCTTAGTCGATTATTGGCTAGTACAGCCGAGTATGCCCTCTACATAATCATGCTCGTATTTAATAGTTTTGTTACAACATGTTTCAAAAATAACCTTCATATAGTCGGTCGGTATATTATAATAAAGAAAAACATTGTCGCCGTCATTATGTGTCAGATTGTTTAGAAAGAATTAATGGGTTGATTTTTGCGAAAAATGCTTCTTATTTATTGAATGAGTGTAAAAGAAAAATACCGCTGTTCTATACTTTATAATTACTAATTATGAAGAGGATTTATTAAAGACTAGCAGCGGCTCCGCCCACGTGGAATATAGGATAACCAAAAAATGGTTCGAGTGTATTAACCTTAAAAGCTAGACATATGGTGTCGCGGACTTTTATTTAGAACTTTTAGAGGGAAACAATTTTGTAATACATAATTTTTTAATAAATTTCACCGTTTACTTAGCGCACACAAGTCATCATCTTCCTGCCCTTATCCCACTCTAAGTGGGGTCGGCACAACATGTTAAAAAAACATGCTGTAACATGATTTGGCTGCATTTTTACGACCGGCCGCCTGCCTGACGTCAACTTACCTACCATATTTAACGACACCTCGGTAAGGAAGAGGGTGGTCTATTCTACTAAACCGGACACCACACGGCGGGTCAACTTACCTTAGTCGCCTTTTACGACACCTCGGTAAGAAATGAGGATGGTCTATTCTACTCAGCCGGATACCACACGGCGGGTCAACTTACCTTAGTCGCCTTTTACGACACCTCGGTAAGAAAAGAGGGTGGTACTATTCTATTCAGCCGGATACCACACGGCGTACTTAGCGCACACAAGTAAAATTTTAAATTTGGCCGTTTACGTAATATTTTTTGTTGCTGCTCCTCTCCTATTAATCTTAGCGTGATATTATATAGCCTATAGCCTTTCTCGATAAATGGACTATCTTACACTCAAAGAATTTTTCAAACCGGTCCAGTAGTTCCTGAGATTAGCATGTTCAAACAAACAAACAAACAGACAAACTCTTCAGCTTTATATATTAGTGTAGAGTACAGATAAAACAAAAGAAGCATTTCATCACACTTAAAACATATATTTAGACGAGGGTACTCTTGCTACGAAAAATTGTTCTGGTCTAGACGTTTTTCCTTAGAGCTAAGTCATAAAAAGCAGACCAAGTATTCCAAACGTTAAATAGGGTCCACTTAATATGAACAATGGCTATTATCTACACTCCACTAATAAATTTCTGCGAATAAAACTTTCATATATTTTTGTCTTGATAAAGATATATAGAAATTATCTTTATATATAAAAATCCGGTTTCACGATGTGCGTTTACGCTATTCTTCAAACTACTAAACCGATTTCAATGAAATTTTTTAGGTTGTTATTTTGGTCAAACTTAAAGTTTTTATCTCGATTAATTTTCTCGATTCTCGATTACACTTTTTCGAATTTAAAGTTTTATTATGCCGAAAGGCTCTCAGTTCTATAAATTTTCGATAGATGTCAGTATAAGTATTAAGGTTTTTTTTATTCACGATGTGTCGAAAGTCAAGTTTGTAAATGAATGAATTAGGTTATATATAACTACTATATAAAAGGTTGAAGGTAAAAGAAAAATTGTAAATTTAGTGGAAATTTAATAAGACTCTGTGACTTAAATAGTTAAGAAAGCACGTCTGTCGGGTCAGCTAGTTTCTTTATATATATTTTACTGTGCTGCGTCTTCCCCTGCTTGGAAATCAGTGAGTCACAAATGATACAAAAGTAGTTATTGTGAGATACATACATACTGTCGTAGACTTTTTTATAGTATTTTTATAGTTCTACAATTATCTAGTACATTACTTTAGTGTATCTCTGCTGGTTTATGCGTCGCACGACAATAAAGCTCAAAGCAAGTCAATAAAGCAAGCGAGTTTTTTTTACAGCCGCGCGACCTTTTCTATACAAATTACGTAAAACCATTACGGAAACCTTAAAAAATTTATTTTAGTAAAAACTGTCCAAAAATGTGCTCAGCAGTTTTTGAGAAAATCGATCATATACAGACAGCTTTTAAGGATTTTGTATTATTATAAAATTATTTTAGTATAAAACAAATATTTTTACATATAAATCTCAAGTCATACACTAATCTTTTATACATTAACTAGCTTTTACCCGCGACTCCGGTCGCGCGAAATGTAGATAATAGATGGCGCTTTTTAATATTATCCTATTCCTGTAGAATAACAGAATTTCTAAAGCCTATATGTTCTTCCGGTGTATAAGGAATAATCGTGCCAAATCTCATCCATATTGGTTCAGCGGATACGTCCTGAAAGAGTAACAAATACATATCCATACTCACAAACTTTCGCATTTATAATATTAGTAGGAAAGATATGATTTAATTATTAGTTACATTACCAATAGCTAAGACTGCATTACGATTATTTTTGTTAATTTAAGTCATTAAGTTAAGTCTTAATAATACTGAAATTAACGCAAGTTAAATTTAGTATGCCATGTATCAAACATTGCGTCGCGCAAGTGTAATTTATGGAAAATGTTAATGTATCAACTGCTGGTTTAAGTAAATTTGTCTTGCACTCCATTCCCGAAATAATTAACGCGATAGGATGAAATTTATTGCTCTCTTGTGGTTATGCAAACCACCTGTTTAATGGCGTTTGGAGTCACTAAATTGAATTTGTTAGAGATTGTTTTTAAGAACCTTATTTTCAATTATGCCTAAACAGATAAAACATCACTATATACACCACTCATGAATAGTGAATGAATGGTATCCGTCTGAATAAAATAGACCACCCTCATTTCTTACCGAGTTGTCTTAAAAGGCGACTAAGGTTAGTCGACTCGCCGCGTGGTACTTGGTTGAGTAGAATAGACAACCCTCTTTATTACCGAGGTGTCGTAAAATACGACTAAGGCAAGTTGACGACAGGAAGGCGGCCGGTCGTAAATTCGTTGCCAGAACATGTTTATAACATGTTGTGCCGACACCAATTACAGTGGGATGAGTGCAGGAGGATGATGATGGTGAAAAGTGAATAAATGAGAATGCTGACGTAAAAAGTAGAAGAGCAAATTCGCCGTGAAAGAGTAACAAACAAACATCCATACTCACAAACTTACGCATTTATAATATTAACTAGTAGGATAATAAAAAAACACAGTATTCGCTTCTGTACTATCAGAAAGATCAGAAGCGATTTAAAATAAACAAAGTACATAATGGGTACTGTAAAAATCTTTTTCTATATTTAGTTTGACCTCTCCAAAGTAAGACATTCAAATTAGGCTGAACGCTGTCGGCCATTTCTGATTAGAATTTTAAATAAGTTTACATAGGATATTCGGATTGCAATTTCGGATTGCGTAACATTATTTTTAGGTAGAAATCACGGATCAAGTAACAAATGTGGAACCATAAAGAATGAATTTTAGATATTTTGGATATTCAAATGTCTAAATAAAATAAGTAAATCTTTAATATTTTAATCCTTAAATAAGCTAATGTTGGATCTTTATAATCTGAATTTCTGAAATGGCTTCATCGATTTTCATAAACTTAGTATGTAGGGAATTTCGGGGACGATAAATTTCACCAGCAAGTATATTAAAAATTATATCACTTTATTCTTGTTTTGAGGCACTGAAAAACTTCTATAATATTATTTGAAAAAAAAAGGTTAATAACAATGTCACTTGCAATGTTATAATAGCTCAGTAGGGAATGCGCGGACTAAAGGTAGCACCAGCCTTTTTTTTCTTATTCATATTGCATCTTTTTTATATCGTCTAAAAGACGACCTAGCAAAGTTCGGTCATCCAGGTAATAAATATTATTTACTTATGCAAAATTACCTTTTATCCGCGACTTTTTGCGCGGGACCCGCGTGGACAGTTGTCGTGTGATATTTCGATATTAAATAGCGCTTTTCAATAGTATCCTATTCCTGTAGAATTAACAGGATCTCTGTAACCTATTTTTTTTTTTTTTTTTTTTTTTTATAGCCTTTTATTGTGTCCTTAATGAGTTATATTTTTATTTTTTTATTTTATAATTTATTTATTTTATTTGTACATTATTTTAATATTTCAATTTCTATTTTAATTGTTATGATTAATTATTATTAAGTTATATGTCAAAACACAATTATGTCAGTTTATGTTTATTTTAAGGACCTCTACTGAGTATAGGCCTCCTCCATTTTTTTCCAAACTTCTCTAGCATCTGCAACATACATCCAGTTATTTCCCACAAGTTTTATAATTTCATCTGACCAACGTTGTAGTGGTCTGCCCCTTTTTCTCTTCCCGAGTGGACCAGCCCAATTTGTTATTATTTTTGGCCATCGATTCTTGTCCATACGAGCAATGTGGCCAGCCCATGACCACTTTAATTTCTTTGTATACTTTAGACAGTCTATTATATTTGTTCTCTTCCTTATTACTGTACTTCTTATTTTATCTTTTCGTTTAATGTTTAACAAACTTCTTTCCATACCTCTTTGGCAAGTTTGTATTTTATTTACTGTATATTCATTAAATAACCAGGTTTGAGATGCATATGAAAGGCATGGCAAGATACATGAATCAAGAACTTGTTTTTTGAACCTTACCGGAAGATTTGATTTAAATATTTCTTTGAAGCTCCAGTATTTGTTCCAGGCAAGGTTGACACGTCTATCCATTTCATCTCGGTGTCTGGACTTCTTAAATGATATCAGTTTACCAAGATATTTATATTCTGAAACATGATCTAGTGATTTGCCATTAATAATTATATTTTTAGAAGATCTGTTTGTCATTATCTTAGTTTTTGTTGTATTTAATTCTAGTCCAATTTTTTTGCTTGCGATGTTAAGTTCAATTAACATAGACTCTAGTTGTGATGCAGTTTCTGAGAATAGAACAATGTCATCTGCAAACCTCAAGTTGCTTAGGTATTTTCCTTTAATGTATAATCCTTTTTTTGACCAATCTAAACATTTCATAATATTTTGGAGTACACATATAAAGATTCTCGGAGAGAGGGGGTCACCCTGTCTGACGCCCCTACATATATTAATATTTGTTCCTATTTTATCTAATTTTACTCGGCTTACACTATTGCCATATATATTTTTTATAATATCAATAATTTCAAACGGTACATTACATTCCTGAAGTGCTTTCCAAATACTACTGTGGGATATTGAGTCAAATGCCTTTGCATAATCAATAAAAGCCAGATACAGAGGCCAGTTCTGTTCTTCATATTTCTCTATTATTTGTTCAAGTACATGGATGTGATCTATAGTTGAGTAACCTTTTCTAAAACCTGCCTGTTCCACTGGCTGATATTTCTCAGTATATGTTGATAGTCTATTCTCAAGGCATGTTGCAAATAACTTATACAGATTTGGTTGTATACTGATTGGTCTGTAATTACTTATATTCATTGGGTCTCCTTTTTTGTATAAAAGTATAATATCAGATCGAGCCCATTCTTTTGGAATAATTCTCTCATCCAAGATTTTGTTGAATAATGTTGTTAAAAATGGTGCGAGAATAAACTTTCCTAATTTTAAAGCTGTATTTGGTATATTATCAAGGCCGTTGCTTTTGTTGTTTTTTAAGTTTGTTATTTTTTTAAGGATTTCTTGTTCTTGGAATCTATCTAGTAGGCTGGTAGAGGTTGATGGTGTATGTTCATATTTAGCTCTAGTTGGTCCTGTGTATAGATTTTTGTAGAAGTTAGTTGCTATTTCAATTATTTTGGATCTTGAAAAGGTTTTAGTATTAGTAGAGTTATCCTTCAGACAAGGAATCCAATTTTTTGATGTATTCATCTCTTTATAGCTTTGTTTCATACTGCCAGTAGTACTAAGGTGTCTCTCTATGATGTGTAATTTATGTTCTTGATATTCTTTTCTGATGGATTTAGAAATATGTTTATATAAATAATTAAGTTCTTGCCTTTCCTCTATAGTAAGTGGTTTTTTATGTTGTAATTCTTTTCTTCTATATATTAATTTTTTTGTCTCTATTGATATAATGTTTTGTTTATTTGTTTTAATTTGAGTTATACCAGTTAAGCTAGAAGTCAAAGCTTTTTTAATTTTTGAGAAATAGGAATCTACATTATCATTTAAATCTAAAATTATGTGTTGAATATTTTTTTTTAAATCATCCAAGAATATATTTTCTTTCTTTGCTGGAATAGTGTTATTGTTTTTGGATTTATAAGTGACTCTGCTTTTTTTATAGTTTGACAATAAGTATGTGCATCTTAATAATCTGTGATCACTAGAGAAGGAGTTCTGATTTAAGATTTCAAAATTAGTAATTTTTTCTTTTTTATTTGACATAATGTAATCTATTTGACTTTTTGTTTTTTTTGGTGATATCCATGTCCACATATTCTTTATTTTTTTTTGAAAAATAGTGTTAATTATTACAAGATTATTTTCAAGTGCAAATTGCAAAAGTCGTTTGCCTCTTTCATCTCTTTTTCCGTAGCAGTAGGGACCCATTATTTTCTCCTCTCCAGGACGTATTTTCCCAATTCGAGCATTAAAATCGCCCATTATTATATAGTTACGATGGCATTGTTTTAGAGCTTCTTCTATTTGGTAGTAAAAGTTATTTATAACATCATCAGTTGCATCAACAGTGGGTGCATATGCCTGGACTATTGAAAGGGGTGAAGTAGCAAACCTTAAGTTTAGCACGCAAACTCTTTCTGATAAAGGGATGAAACTTTCAATGTTGCTTTTCCATTTATTTTTTATCAAAAAACCAACTCCATGGAGACCTTTTGTTTCACCTATATAGCAGAAAATATGATCTTCATCTTCTTTAATTGAATAACCTGTTCGTTTTATTTCTGCAAGACCGATTATGTCATATGTAATGTTGGATAAAGATTCCTTCAATTCCAGTAGTTTTTCATTTGTAAGAAGAGATCTAACATTGTATGTGCAGATGATGAGATTTTGTAGTGGAGGGTTTTGGTCTGTCACTCCCACGGGGACCGGCCGTACTGGGAGTCGTATTGGAGAGGTCGCTTCTCTATGTCAGATTTTATTAATATCTGCGTTGGCAGAAATTGTTTCTGTTGAAGTAGAGGGATATGCAGAATTCTTATTACTTTTACCCATAGTGTTGACATTTTTTATTAAATAATTGTTTATACTTGAGCTATTTTTAGTAGATTGTATTTTAGAAAAAGTTTTTCTTTTATTTTTTGTTGTGTCATGACATTCAGGTGATTCAGACAATAATCTTTTATTTGTCTTTTCAGTATTTGCAAAATTTTCTGGTATTTCTTCATTTTTGTCTGATAAAATTATAAGCTTGTTATATTTTAGAACTACTTTTTTACCGATATACTTTTCTTCCTTTAATTGCTCTTTTAGTTTTTTTCTCTCTTCTAATATGTCAGGTGGATAATCTTCTTTAATATAATATGGAGAATTGTTTAAACTCTTTTTGTTCTTTAAAAGCTTGATTTTCATTCCCATAGTGTTGAGAGTTATAAGCACCGGTCTAGTTTTTCCATTTTTTTTTACCCAAACGACGCACTTCTTCTATATGGATTTCATTACAGTTAATTTTCATTGAGTCGTTTATTATCTCAAGTATTAAGTCTTGTAATTCAAAGTAATTCTGTTCTGATTCCTCTATTCCAAAGAAAATCAAGTTTTTTCTTCTTATTGACCTTTCTATTTGTTGTATCCGCCGACATTGTTGCTCAATATTTTTTTCTAAATTTTCATATTTAGACTCGAGGTAAGTAAATTTTTCATTTATATTTTTGTTTATAATATCAGGAATAGTTTGTTTTAATTCTCGTATTTCGTTTGTTTGAATGTCAAATTTGTGTTGTAGATTTTTCAACAATAATGTTAATTGCTCCATTTTTTATATTTTTTAGTGCAGTCATACATAGTTTATCTAAAATATTATGAAAAAAAACAAGATGTGTTCAGTAAAAAACACGTTTATGCATATTCACTCATATTTGCATATCATAGTCAATAAGAGTAATACTTTGTCGTGAGATTGTTTGTTCCGTTCATGATTTCAATTTCATGAGAAATTAAATGAATTATTTTAACGTTGTCTTTGGTTATTTTTTATTTTTGTATTGAAATTTAGGTTAATAATAAAGTCAGAAAATAATAATATGTCTGGATTTAATTCATATATATGTTGCGTTTCCTTAGTGATTCTAGAATTTTGTTAAAATTTATCGCAACTTTGACAATTAGATAGCGTTTACATTTATTTGTTTGGAATAATTTTTTACTAAAAAATGTTGACTTTAGAATTAAAGCGTATATACTATAACTAGTCCCTTTGAAATACTATTTATTATTTTAGTTAAGATTGTACGTTAGGTTTTATATCGCTAATTTATTTTGAATTTTTGTCACTTCATCACTTTCACTTGATGGCGTTATTTTTTTTTTCAAACTGAATGTCAATTAATTTTGTCAAAAGGAATTTTTCTGCAAAGCATTTGTCGTTTATTTTTTTATTTTTATTCTTGTTTAAGCACCAGATAGTAACATTAAAATGTATTGTCTTGAGAAATAGCACTATCGAGACTATTTATTTAATGATTTTTGCACCATATCTTGATCACAAACGTAAAAGTACAATGGCGGACTTTTATATTGGGACAAAAATGTTTTTGCACTGTTATCTTTTAGTTTGTACACTGGATTTATTGATTTTTAGTTTAGTCTTCCATAATAACACTTTAAAAATCACTCTTTTGCGGTTCGTAATTATTAATAGTATTTTTAAATGCACAGTAAAACGCAAACGATGTTGACAACGTCAGAGCAGCGCCCTCTGTAACCTATATGCCACAATTATTCCTTATACATCCGGTGTATAAGGAAAAATTGGGGCAAATTTCAGCGATAATGGTTCAGCGAATTCTCCGTGAAAGAGTATCAAACATACATTCATACTTACAAATTTTCGCATTTATATTATTAATAGGGTCAAAAATAAGCAAACCAATTCTATGAATGCGAAAGTATGTCGGTCTGTTAAAAATAAAGGGTCGCACGAAGTCGCTCCTACAACCAGTGGTAATATATATATAATTAGAAATTACGCCTTCGAAACCGTTGGTTAAACAAAAAAGTTTTTCGAAAATTAAACTTCATTAGCGGTGAGGTTGGTAGTGCTATGATTTATAACACAATTTGCAGCTCCAAGCTTAAGAGATGCGCATTAGTGGGGTAATAAATTTACGCGCGCTGACCTCCTGGCGTTTTTGCGGTAGAGATTTATTAAGTACAGTTGCACCTGACATAATGTTTATTAATATGTATTTTAATGGAGTACATTTTAATTTTAGCGATTTACACACTTATAACGATAATATTTTTTATAATTTGTTGTATATGACTAGAGGGATACCGAAAAAGGGATGAATGTACTGTGTGAAATGAAATGCTTATAAAAGGAGTAGCTCTAGAGTTGAAGAAAGATAGAAGAGAATGGAAGTTGAAGACATATTGTGCCGACTTTACTTAGAGTTGAATAAGAGTAAGAAAATGATGATTTTATATGTAAGATATATACTTAGATATATTTAGATGTAAGACTTTGCATTTGCTGTTTTCATTATGTGCTGCCATTAATTTCTTTTTAAGAGAGAAAGTGTGACCTTTTTTGCGCTCCATCGACTGTTTTCCAGCGTGGCCTTTTCATTTGTACATAAGACCCCAAATAAATTATGAAAATTATACAAAAAAGCATAATTTTTTTTCGTTTTTATTACGGCAAGTGATATGATAATTGTTGTTCAGTCCTGTATACAAATTTGTCAGTTAATTGCGACGTTCATTCGACGTTAAATTCAAATTTGTTCTCTGAATAGATTTCTTATTTTAGATCTTTAAAAGATTGTTTGTATGTATATATATGTAAGTAATATACTCGTTATTTACATGTAGAAGTTAACTTGATATAAAGTATCTAATAAGAAATACGGGTTCACTTACAGTAAATCTTTTTAAAATTATATTCTTCTCATGATTAATTATGGGCAATTAGTGCAAACGACGATTAATTCCAAAATTTGTCTTGCATTCCGTTTCTGAAATAATTAAGCAGTTAAGACGAAATTTATTTCAGTCGAGCATTGCGAGCCACCTGTTTAATGACATTTCGCGTAATAAATTGAAATTGCTGTTTTTGTATGATAAGTTTTGTTAATTCATAACTAATCACATGAAACCTAAATGAATAACCAACTGAGTGGCTTTATTGTTACTATATAAAACTGCAGTGGTATCTAGTATATGAAATCAGTAATATTGCTATCGAAACAGAAAACTTGTCAATGCTCGGAAACATTTTTGATTATATTTTTTGTTGTAGTGCCACCTAAAACTCCGTTTACGCCAACTCAAGCGTTTAATTACCCTAATTAATGCAATACATTTTTTATATTGCCGAAAGAAATACGGAAGCATTTTTAGCGTATACTACACCCCGCTGTGTAAGTTTCAATAGTGCAAAATTTCATCAAGATTGATTGGTCTAGCTTAGTTTGGAATTAGCCGTGAAAGCATAATAGACAGGCAGACATAAAGATATACTTTTTAAACTTTTTTTTATTATGAAACTAATCACACATTGGGTATTAGTACTTATATATGGAAATACGACGAATAATTATTTATACTAATATATAAAGCTGAAGAGTGTTTGTTTGATTGTTTGAACGCGCTAATCTCAGGAACTACTGGACCGATTCGAAAAACTCTTTGAGTGTTAGATAGTCCATATATCGAGGAAGGCTATAGGCTATAACATCACCTTAAGATAAATAGGAGAGTAGCAGCAATAAAAAATATTACGAGTACGGCAAAATTTCAAGCTTTCCTTGCGTGCGTTCAGTGAACGGTGATACTTATTCAAAAATCATGTATTATAAAATTTAACCATTTTTATCAAAAGACTATATTACGATTTGTATCTTTCCACGCGGGCGGAGCCGCTGGCGGTTGCTAGTTTATTAATAAAGTGTATCAAATTAGATAAAATTTCAAGATGTCTAAAGCAAGATATTCAAATTAGGTAGGTAAATACAGCTGGGCATCTCCTGACTAGAATTCTAAATGAGTGTATAGGACACTCTGTTTTCAAATTGGGCAATTTCCCAATACCGCAATCATATAAAGATGGTTTATATTACTATTAAATGAAGATAATAAATTATATAGCGCCATGAGTCGTATTATATAAATGTCCCAAACTTTGTAATGGAACGATCGAGAAAAGTTATGGTTCAGTTAACTTTGAATTCTATCACCAAGAGACCGCAAAGTTCGATAGGTTTTAACTAATTTTGAAACGATTCTAGTAGCAGTTTAGAATGATTACCCGGGTGACCGAGCTGGTTAATTTTTTATAAGATACTAGCGGCCTGCCCATGCTTCGCACGGGTATAAAATATATATCCCATGTCACTCAGTGTAAAAAAATGATTAAAATCGATCCAGTAGTTTTGATTTATTCATTACTGCCCGTGGCCCGCAAGCGTTAAATTTGGAGAAAAACAATTTCCTCTCCCTATACCAAGACGATTTCCTGCTATCTTTGGAATATCTAAACTCATATAGTACATTTTTACTTATTTACTTTTACATTTTACCTATGTATTTTATTTTTACAATTAATTACAGAATGTCTTTAAACAAACTCTTAAAAGATTCGAAGTGCTATAGGGTGAAGCGCGGCGTCCTGTCCTCACGGCATTTTAAATCTGTAATATCTCGGAAAATGTTCACTTAAATTACATACTATAAACGGCCATATTGACCTATATTAAATCAACAATTTATTTAAGGTACTTAATTGCATAAGGATTAATGTTGTATTGTATAAAAATTGCTTTGAACATAAGGCATTATTTTTCGTAAAAAGTATATGACAAAAAATGCTTTTGTGGGTTATCCATAAGAGATAGACATATACCATCGCGGACTTTTCTGTAGACCTTTTTAAGGCGTACAAATACTTAGTACATCATTTTGATAAATCTCGTAGGGTTTAGCCTGCGTTTGCAATGTAAGCGGACAAAAATTAATTATTTACAGAAACCTCAAAAATTACAGTATTTCTCTACTCCGTAATGAATGTTATTATACGTACAAACCTTCCTTTTGAATCACTCTATCTATTAAAAAAAACCGCATCAAAATCGGTTGCGTAGTTTTAAAGTTTTATGCGTACATACGGAAATATGGACTTTGTTTTATAATATGTAGTGATAAAAAATGGAATTAAAAATATAAAAAACAAATAAAGAGCTGGTGATATGTGGAATTTGGTCCCGGGTTTTATCATTTCTCTCATGTCAACTTTCATGACAGCAAAATTAACCTTTGCATTCTATTTATATTTTAGCAGCTGTTCAATGCCTGTTTATCGCCCCCTATATATATTATATACACACACACACACACACACACACACACATATATATATATATATATATATATATATATATATACATATATACATAGACTCCAGTTTATTTCCTGATGTTGCGTCGGTTGAGGGGAAAAGCGATTGTTGAGTTTGTGATAGTGAATGAGTGTAGTGTATGTGTTTTTACGACTTCTCCATGTATCAGCTACTAAAACAGGTCCACTCTACATTTAGCATTAAAAATAAATAATAGATATAATCTTTTATTTAATTTTTTTTTCATTTTATTTCAGCATTGTATATTTTAACTATTTACTTAATTACGAATTATAGGACACAGTAATATTACTTTTGTTATATTCATTCGTTGTTTCGTTCATAAACGAAAGAAGGACATAGAAACAAAAACAAAGTTTGAGATACTCGGTAGAAAGAATACCAAACCGACTTTTCCTTACAAAGATACCGTTGATCAAATATATTTTGAAATATAAAAAATCTTTTGGATATAAAGGAATCTTGCTAAATCTATATGCGGTTTGAGTTATCTAAGTGGGTTTCCGGCTGAAACTCGAGGGACGTGCGTGGTTTGGAGCTTGCTTCATGAATATCAATATTACGATAGCTTTATTGTTACTATTATCAGGATATGGGCGTAAATATCTTTAAATTGGATCTTCTATTGCCTCATCATTCTGCTGCCCTTATCTCATACTAAGGCACAACATGTTTTAAACATATTGTTAAATGATTTGGCTAGGTATTTTACGATCTGCCTGACGTCTTACCTTAGTCGCCTTTTAGGACATGATCGTAAGAAATGAGGATGGTCTATTCTACTCAGCTGGATATCACACGGCGGGTCAACTTACCTTACTCGTCATTTAAACCACCTTGCTAAGAAATGAGTGTGCTTTACTCTATTCAGCCGGATACCACACGGCGGATTAACTTAACTTAGTCGTCTTTTACGATATATCGGTGAGAAATGAGGCTGGTGTATTCTTCTCAGTCGGATACCAAACTGCGGGTCAACTTACCTTAGTCGTCTTTTACGACTCGGTGAGAAATGAGTGCGGTCTATTCTACTCAGCGAAATACCACACGTCAGGTCAACTTACTCTAGTCGCCTATTACGAGACCTCGGTAAGAAATGAGGGTAGTCGATTCTACTCAGCCAGATACCACATGACATCCATTGTATTAGTAAATGTCATACATTATTATAATTATTATGATGAGTCGTGAATCATGGCGAAATTTAACCACTTGGTGACCACTAGTTAAAATAAACAAACGTTAATACATTATTGCTTTACACGCTAGCAGTAGCATAAACAAGAATATACACACAAATGTTACAGTCCAGTTTCGGTTTGCGGTTAGCTTCAGCGAAACCATAGCTGTCAAAATAGCTAACTGATATCATAAGCCTAGCACATGTTAGCACGAACTTCGGATTTAAATTGTCTCATATGCGAAATGATTTGTATTAAAATTATATATAACGCTAAATTTAGAGTGGATTATCTTTTGTCATACCCAATACATGCACTATGCGTTTAAACACATGCACAAACCTCCACCATTGCCACCACAAGCACACGTTCACTATCACAAACTCAACAATCGTTTCGTCCCGCAACCGAAGCATCATCAGATAAAGTCAACAAAATCGCAAAGCTTTCATCAAAAGCTTCTTTGATTCTGGAAGTCTTCGTGTCTTCAATTTTCTCCGTACTAAGAATCATGTCGATCATTCGGTACATTTCGATTTACAAAAAGAAATAACAAACACACTTCTGCATTTATAATGCATACACTTTAATCTAATGCGGTTGAGAAACAAATTATTTCGCTTTATCTTATACAATATGGAAATTTCAAAGTGATAGATTACGTATCGCATCAGCAATAATATTGGCACGATGCACTTTGCACGCGATCGCGTGTCCCGACAACTCTTCGAGTATTTAAGACACTAAATAATGGTAACCTTATTGTTATAAATTGCAACGTGCTAAATACTCTTGTTTACCCTTTGCTAAACGTTAGACGATTATGGATGATGTTTCTTTGCAAAATTCCTCAGTGCTTGACAATTAAAGCTTTGAATGATGCGAGTAGCAAATGATCCGATACGTGGTTCTTATAATCTGCTGGTTGAGAAAAGACTATATACTGTTAGAAACAGCTCCGGATGTACAAAATACAAGACAAATAATAATAAACTTTGTATCAAAGTTACTAAATTTGAAAACGGAACGTTAATAGTGATACGTGCAATTAATTCAAGATGGCCTATTTTTATCGGAAACGGAAACAAAATTCTTACGTGTTTAGAGTTCGAGTGTAAGTTCGTTATTTTAATTAGTACGCGATCTTTGAGTGGAACATGTAAAATAGATAAATATTATTTATAAAATATTTTTGGGATTAAATCAAAAATGTACAGAACTATAAAAGAATTAGTGACGACAACCTACTTGTGTAGCTGATGGATCTTTTTCTTCCCTATACATTTGGAATGCAAGCATTTTTAAATAGCAACCTAACTTAACATTAACTAGAAACACTTAAGTAGATCTCCCACGACGCGGTCAGCTGATTTCAAAGAGATAATTTCAAACAGTCACCAGGTAGACAGACCCAGTTGATACTATCCCTGAAATCGATGTAACCCTAAACTCCAAAGTAACATTGAGAATGTGATCATCCCTAGAGTGAAATTAACGGTTACCCAAGAAAGTTTGCTTCACATAACAAGCTCCGATATAACAGAAAATGAGTTTTCATAAAAGATGCACAATATCGGACTAATTGCCCAAATGACAACGGCAAGGCGAGCATAAATAATCCGGCACAGTGAAAATGTTGAATAAGTTTAATAAAAATTTTAATTAACCATTTGGCATATTGCAAATATTGCTATTTCTCACTATGAGAATAAACAAACATGGAATAAAAATATGCAGAGATAGATCTTTTAAAGTGTTGCAATATATTTTTCTGAGCGTCTAAAAGCTGGTAAATAATTGCATTGTCTGCGACACTTGCATAGTGCAAACTTTGATGTCGTTTTTCAAGAGCTTAGTACTTCTTTGTCATTTATAAATTGCTTCGTAGCTACTTGTGGATCTGAGCCTTAAGAAATATTTATATGGCACATTTAACAAAAGTGGTAACAATGCAGCACCATTGTCATTTAAATTATAGTTAGTGACTAAATTTCTGATTATAACAGAAGTGGATGAAATCAAATCAAATCTGGTTTGGCAGATCCTGGCGGGGTTTGGGACAATATGTACAACATTACCCTGCGCTCGCCACCAGCAGCGTGGTACATACATATTGTTAGAAAAGAGAAAGACAAAGTAAAATAGCACATGAGCAAAAGCAGACTTATCCCTAAAAGGGATCCCTTCCAGTCAACCTTTGAGTAACAGAAGCAGTTACTTTATAAGGAAGTTTTAGTTGATGTGAGTCCGGCGTACCTGCTGCCTTTCCCCCTTTTCCTGATAAAAAAAGGTAGGATAGATTAGCTCATTTAATCCAGTTGCAGAATATATCAAATACCAATAATAGTGATATATAGCGCTTACAATTCACGCACAATGCTGCAAAAGCCATTAGGGCTTACAGATTACTATATAATACTGCTGAACGTTTCGTCGCCATTAACTCTGTTGTTGTTGATCTGTGGAAGTAAGATCGGCCAGAACCACGGAATGAATAGACTTATTCGTAACTTTGTGGAGTTTTAGAGAAAATCTAAGTTATGCTAAAAATAGGGTCTACCTACTATCCGCCTTTATACTTTTTGCATGTGGGATTTGTAAAACGTGCTTAAAAACCAGTACCACTACCACACTACATTACTAGCACTGCACACATTCACTACCAGAATCTCAACGTCTCAACGAATGTTTTAACCTATGACTTCTCAAGTCTTTACTAATTGGCCTAAATCTATCATTTTCGTAAGAAGCTTGCTGGTAGACTTCATGGTTACTGGAGAGTCCATTTGGAACGAGCTACAATACATACAGAATAAATCATGTATGAAAAGAACCTTTACGATTAAAGGTCATTTTAATGTACGGCTATTATTGTAAGACGGCAAATGGTTGCGATTTAAGCGCTTAATAAATGCTATATATGATTAATAGAGTGCGAACATGCAAGCAAATGTATTTTTAACACATTTGTGTCGTTACTTACTTTTAAACAATACTTATATTTAACATTATACAGGCATGCAATAATAACATGGGTTTATGTATGCTCGCACGATAAACGGTTTTTGGCGCACAATTAAAAGAAATTTAATAAACTGCCACCACAATTTTAGCTAATGATAGCCTGGTTTTAGTCAGTCTGCACCAATAATATTTGAAGAACGTCTCAAGGAATTTGACACTATACAGAACCAATCACCATACGTATCACAAGATACCGTCACCAACAACACACCACACAAGCACTACACACACTCACAATGACAATCTCTACGATCGTTTTGCCCCGTAACCGTAAGCGTCATCAACATAACAAAATTATTCCCTAATTCAAATTTTGAACATAAAAGTAGCTAGTGTGAGTTAACCATAAGAGATAGAGACATGCTGATGCGAACTTTTTTGTAGTATTTTTAAAAAGATCTACAATTATCTAATATATTACTTTAGTATATCTCTGCTAGTTTACGCAGCGCACGCGCCTAAAGCTCCAAGCAGAGTTCTTGTCGATCGTGCGACCTCTAAGTAATTTACTTAAAATGGTAATGTACTATTAACCTTTAGGAAGAATTGCGCTTTTTTAAACAATCTCTTTTTTTGTTATATTTGATTTGTGAACAATTACAAATGCATTAATGAAATATTTATTTTTGAAAAGAGTGACCGCCGAGCTTCTTCCTGGTTCTTCTCGGCAAGAACACCTTTCTGAACAAGTCGTAGCTTCATTGTAATTTGACTATTCAAAAATGTTTGTAAAAGCTAATTTGTATAAAGAATTATTTGAATTTTAGTAAAAACCATAGAAAAATCCGTTCAGTTGATTTTGAGAAAATCGATCACATACAGACAGCTTTTGGGGACTTTGTTATATAGAATAATTATAGTCTATGACCAAAAGTCTCTAATCTATCCTTAACGTAACTCGCTTCGTTATTACCTTATAATATCCCATTTCACTTACAAAAGGTTGAGTAAAAAAGGTAATTCACTTTGATAATGTTGACTGAACTCTAAAGAGTATAAAGGATCTACTTTCTTTTGAAATCAAATTCTATTCACTCGTTAGAAAATACAAAGGGCTAGATTTAACGTACGTTGTCTTCATAGAAAATTATAAAGACCTTTATTGGAAGTGAAATCAGGGCATTTTGAAATTGAGATTTAGGTAAAGATTTATGATCGATATATTATTTTTGAATTTAAACTACCGTGCGTGGTATTCATAATTAATGTAAAGAAACCGACTATACTTACTTCTTATATTACAGGGTGAGTCCGACTAGTTTCAAGCCAATACGACTCTTATCTCTGAGCTTGTTATGAGGCGTTGTCGCGGCGGGAACTTATTGTCCATAAAATTGCCATAAGTTCCCATTAAAGACTTGAAAATAGTCGTGCTCACCCAATAACATAAGACATGAGTATAGCTGGTTTCTATACATTAATTATGATATATTATTTCATAACCTCTTTATAATTATATAGTTTAGAGCGATATCCGAACGGTGAGACCGTTTTCCTTTCTCCATCTCACTGTCGGGGGTCATGGGTTCACAGATGAGTTTTTCTAGTAAAATTTATGTGCCTATAGTGTTACATTGTGCACAGAAAAGATCCCAAATAAGCCTTCGTGATATCTCTAGAGATATCTTAGGATATGTGTGACCTACCAATCCACATTGGAGAAGCGTTGTGGGTCTAAAATCCAACTCTTCTATCCAAAAAAGTAGGAGGCCTATGCCCACTAGGATAGTAAAAAGCCGTTACTTTTGTAGATAAGTATGGATTACAAGTAACAAATCTATAAATGCTTCAGTATATGATAACCTCTCATAAGTTGTATTTTACGCAAGTGCAATAAAAAACTAGACAAGTCAGCTTTTATATAAAGTTCACAGCGCTATTAAGTGCGCCATGAAATGGCACGCGATCGCGTGAACACTATTTTATTCCAATGTTACGGTGAGATCACTATGCCAAGTATTTTTGCAAAGGATATATTTGTACTTTGTTTTTATATGTTGTTACGTTTTCTACGTACGCAGAGAAAAGCCAATGCAATTTTAATGCAAAAAGAATTTTATTTGAATTCCACAAACGTTCCATAAACATACTCGTACGGTTCACATCGTGATGAAATTAAGTTAGTTTTATTAGGTTGGAAGTTACGGCAGAATTGCATCTGCCGTGGTCACTTCATAATCTTACATGGAAAATGCGGCTTAAAAAGTAACGGCCTCTTATTATCCCACTGCTGGGAATAAGCATCCTATCTCTATTGGAGAGACGGGTTGGAGCTAAGACCTACGACGCTGCTCCAATGCGGATTGGTAGGTTAAACATATCTTTAGAATTCTCTAGAGATATGCAGGTTTCATGACGATGTTTTCCTTTGCCGAAAAGCGCGTACGTAGTGTTAGCTATGTATGAATAGACAATAGTAGATAAAAATTGTGCAAATTATGTTGTTTTTTATTTTTATTTGAACTAATGCAATAAAGAGATTACAAAAAACAAACAAAGTGTAGTTAAGTACTTGAAATATAAATAACTGGCTTTTACCCGTATCTTCGTTTGCGTGTAAAAGCGTTGCGTTTACATGGACTGTTTTCGCGTGATAATAGGATAATAGATAGCGCTTTTCAACTTCATTTTTTTTTTCTTAATTTTAAGTTTTTGTATTTATTGTAATTAATAGTAGACAGTGAACCGTCCAGACAATGCTGTGTACATCTATAATTGGTGCATGTATCAGATGTTTTCTTATTTTTGTATTTAGCCTAATCAATGTTTAATATGTGTGCTGTTGATGTTCCTTAATAAATAAATAAATAAACTTCATCCTATTCCTATAGAATTAATAGGATTTGTATACCCTATATGTTATTCCGGTGTATATGGAATAAATGTGCAAAATGATATTGATATTGGTTCGGCGGATTCGCCGTGAAATCGAAACAAACATACATCATACAAACATAGCATTTGTAATATTAGTAGGATAGGATAGGATTGAAAATATAAAAAAAATTTGGTTACTAAAAGAATCATCATTCTTCTGTATATACCATCCTTAATCTTGCACTTCACATCTTTTCTATAATAGGCGCAACCTTCAGACTTCTTCTTATATACTAAAAGAATGAGCTTCGTAAAAAAGTATGAGGTATTCTTTTATACCTTTCATTCCACATTTGCTTGATAAGCAGGGTTTCCCTCAAATATCTAACTTAGTCGATAAAATACCCGATTCGGCTTAATAGACGGCCCAGAGAGGGTACGTGATGGTTTTCTTGAATACTTTTGGACAAAAAACGCCAGAAAGGTACAGTTCTTTTATTTGCTTATTACGTTGTTACGTGCGGTTATATTACTCGTCTGGACCCCAAAGTTTTAGATCATCGATCGCTTTCTATCAGGGATGATAGCTGTCGATTGCGAGCGTTTCTGTTATATAAAAAATAACTTACCTTTTTCATCTTCCAGTTGGGCTAAACTAAACGTATATTATAAATGCGAAAGTTTGTGAGTATGGATGTGTTTGTGACTCTTTCAGGCGCAAATCCGCCAATTAAAATAGGCACAATTATGCCTTATACATAGGCAGGGTAGCATATAGGCCATAGAAATCCTGTTAATTTTACATTGAAAAGTCGTCAAAATTTTTCGTTTATTATTTCCTACGAATTCTGCTAGTTAATGTTGATTAGTTCAAACAAGTGTCACCAAAAAAAAAAACTTGCTTGTTATAAATTCGTACAGGGAATTCTGTTGCAACATGGAGGTCGTACTAATTAGTGATATTCGTTGTTGATAAAAATAACTTTAACACTTTAAAAAACTCTTCACTTAATAGTTTGCCGTAAAATATATTATCTAGACTCTACTCCACAACATAACCGTGTTGTAACGTCCCATATTCATACACTTTGTTAATTAAAAACAATTTAGGTCGCGCCAGCTATCACTTAACTATGCATAAAGCGTAATTAATATAAAGGGTGTGTATCGTTAGATAACATTAGTTTATAAAACTGTTTAGAAATAACCGACTATTCTTATCTTTATTTTTCTGAATTTTGGAAACAGCTCCAACGATTTATGAAATTCAGCATGTAGGGCGAGAAAGTTAGGGGCAGAAAAATCGATCTAGCTAGATTTTATTTTCAAAAAATGTCCTTTTATCTCTATTTTCAGCCATTGAAAAACTGCTTTAATATAAATAGAATGGAAAGGCTAATTTGGCTGTCATTTGTCAAGTTTTAATATCTCAGTTAGGAACGGGCGGATTGAAGAAGTGATAATGCCCGGAATCAAGACATCACAGATATTACCAGCCATTTATTCCTTTTTTTTAATCATTTTATATATCTATTTTTTTATATTTAAGGTTGCCAAGGTACTATTATACTATATTATACTGTAGGTGGTATGCAACTGAGTAGAATATACCACTCTCATTTCTTACCGAGGTGTCGTAAAAGGCGAATAATTTAAGTTAACTCACCGTGTGGTGTCCGGTTTAGTAGAATAGTTCACCCTCTTTCTTAGCGAGTTGTCGTAAAATACGACTAAGGTAAGTTGACATCAGGCAGGCGGTCGTAAAAACGCAGCTGGTAACGCCATCTATTGGTGGACGCGCTTCCTTTATTAATTATGACATCGCAGTGTCTCTAATGACCAATCAAAACCCCTTCCCCTTTCCTTACGTGCACTGGGGCCGAAGAAAAAGACACGTGAGTCGAGTCTTGTCGCAAACGCTAATCGCCGCATACCGCTTATTACTTCAACGAACATAAACTTCGGTTAAGTTCTCGCTAATCCGCTATCCAAAATTGTGTCCGGTGAGAATTGGTGCTATCAACCTCGCGAAGTGTCCACGAGTGTGTGTTCGTGTGTGCGCCTGGATCCAGGACTCATAGCAGTGGCCGTTTATCAGGTACGTGCACGTTCCCGGTTTTTTCCTTGTGCCGCCATTTTTTCCTTTGTTACGTGGACACTGCATATTAAATATAATAACGCAAAAATACAGTCCACTCAATTACTTATAGGTGATAGTGGCCCTCCGCCGCGACAACATTTTTTGTGGTCCTTCGATTCGGATTTGCAACATTTTGTTGGTCCGTTTCGATTCGCATTCGCATTTATCGATAAGCGAGCATATATTTTGCTTAGCTTTCATACCGCACCCGCCCTTATTAAGTGTAGTCTTATAAGTGATTAAAATATATATATATAAATAAATAAATAAAACAGAAATAAATAAAATATATATTATAAGTGATTTAAGTATATATTTATAATTTATACGCAATATTCCCCATACTTCATACCGCATTGTAATATAATTGAAATTATTAACAAGCATTCTCCGCAATTACCCTTAGTAAATATATTATATTTCTCATTTTTCTTTAATAATGTCTCAAGACAGAACTAAAAGAACCGTTTCCTCAGTTTCAAGTGACAAGGAATTAAAATTATTAGAAGCTAAACGCAACGTTATTTTCGAACGTGTTCAAAAAATTTATGACTCATCGAAAAACATTCATACTAACGAGGGTGTAACAGAAGGTTTTCTTAGTTCAATTGTTACTTTAGACGCTCTTCGCAACGAATTTCAACGACTTATAGATCAATATAATGACCGCTTATTAACTGTTGATCCCGATGCAACACCTAATTATTCAAGTTTAATTTCGTTCGATGATTTATATGGCCGCATTAAATTTATTAGTTCAAAGTATTCTAAGGCAGACACTAATGAGACTTTGCCGCGCAAAACAAGGCCAAGTTTGCCACCCATCGAACTAATGTCATTTGACGGTGATATTCGTTCGTGGTCATTGTTCTACGCTAGTTTTAAATCCACGATTCACGACAATCCTTCGCTCACAGATTCCGAGAAATTATATTATCTTCTCGGCAAAATTACTGGTAAAGCGCAAGCCGCCTGCGCAGGGATCACACCTTGCGCAGAAAATTATAATTTATTACTACAGACTCTGATTGATAAATATGATGACAAACGATTACTCGCGTCTACATACATCGATCAAATATTTGAATTTAAATCTTTCAGCACCGCGTCCGCTAATAATTTTGATTTATTCATGGATAAATTTGTCACCGCTTTTAGAGGTCTTAAAAATCTAAAAATTCCCGACCTAACGGATTTTATAATATTGCACGTTGCTTTAAAGAAATTAGATTCCGATACCGCGCGCACATTCGAGCGGCTAGGCGACGCGTCAATCATTCCTACCTTCGAGTCTTTAATAAAATTTATAAGCGATCAATCTAAGTTGATGCAACGCGCGCAGCCAGTAGTTAATATTAAAAAGATTGTTGACCGTGGACGCAATAATAATAATATTTCCCCGCAAAAATATACATTTTTAGCCGCTGTTAATAAACCTATCACTAAATGCTTGTGTAATAATATAACGCATCAACATATATTTAAATGCCCCCAGTTTCGTCAAGTATCGCCAAAGGAACGATTTAAATTAATTAAAGAATGCAACGCTTGTGTTAATTGTCTTAGCATAAATCATAAAGTTTCCTTTTGTAACTCAGATACAAACTGCAGAGTGTGTAATCTTCGACACCACACTTTACTTCATTTTAATACGCCCGACTCAAACCACGCTACTTCAAGTCATGCGCCCGACATTACAACCACCGCGCCGCATGGCACTGCGCCCGCGCGACCCGTTCCCGCACCCGCTCGTAGCGATTATACTACAGCGCGCACGGATATCGCGTTATGTACAACATTCATTGCCGCTCCGCACCCTATTCGTAGTAATAACGCCAGCGAACGTAGTAAGCAATGTACAGCGTTTACATCGATTTTACTTGCCACTGCTCAAGTAGTAATGTACGATAGCGAAGGCAACTCGCATCTTGTACGATGTTTACTTGACAACGCGTCTCAAAGTAATTTTATTTCCGCAGATTGTTGTACTCGGTTAAATATAAGCCCAATCCAAAGATCGCGTACAATTGTTAAGGGTATCGGTGGCTCAGTGACACATATTCAAGGTTCGGTGTCCTTACAATTTTATTCGAAATATAATAACAATATTAAATTCGATATGTCGGCACTCGTTGTAAACCAAATTACGGACAACTTGCCTTCGACTTTTATAGATAAATACCCGCTCACGCATTTAAATAATTTACCGCTAGCAGACGATACGTTCGCTACTCCGAACCCTATTGATATTTTGATTGGAGCTTCGTTGTTTCCGCATTTATTGTTGCCCGGCGTTGTTCACAGCAACACGTCGGCGCCGCCCGCTATACAGACCGTTCTCGGTTATATTATCATGGGTGACGTGCCCGCACTGCCGCCCGCTTACGCTCATACAGTTACGACTTCTTGTTGCGCCATCGTCCAAGATCGTAAGACTGTCGCGATCGATGACGCTATTAAAAAATTCTGGGAGCTTGAGGAGCTTTCATGTCCGCCCATTCAAAGTCCCGATGACAATGAATGTGAAGATTTTTACCGCACTACGACTGAACGAGATCCCGTCAGTGGTAGGTACTCCGTCGCATTGCCATTCCGCGAGGATATGTTTTCCCTGGGCAATTCTTATCAAATTGCATACAAACGTTTTTTATGTTTAGAACGTAAATTAGAAGCGTCCTCCCAGTTGAGGATGGCTTATGACAGCGTAATTCGCGAGTATTTGCAGAATAATTATATGTCCCCTGCGCCTCCCCATGAGCATTCGCCTTCTTATATAATTCCGCATCACGGTGTAGTTCGTGAAGATAAAACCACAACTAAATTGCGCATTGTTTTGGATGCTAGTTGTAAAACTAATTCTGGCAAATCCTTAAACGATATTCTTCATGGTGGGCCGAATCTGCAGGGTGATTTATTTAAAATAATTCTAAATTTTAGATTATTCGCTATAGCTCTTTCCGCGGATTGTAAACAAATGTTTCTTCAGATCGCCATCCGTGAGAATGATCGCCGCTTCCAACGCATCCTATACCGCTTCAGTCCGAAGGACTCGCTTGCCATATTTGAATTTAACAGAGTATGTTTTGGGGTCAAGTCCAGTCCTTATCACGCATTACGTACGGTAAAGCAGCTCATTATCGATGAAGGAAATAGGTATCCGCAAGCAAGTGAAGTCGCTTCGTCATCGCTTTATATGGACGACTTAGTCTTTTCGGTGAAGACTGAGGAAGAAGGAGTCGCTGTAGCCGGCGAGCTGACTGCCTTATTTAAGGAGGCTCAATGGGAATTACGCAAGTGGAGCAGCAACTCATCCTCGGTCTTAGAAAATATTCCCGAATCACATAAACTTCCTTCGGATATTGAGTTTGATAAATTAAATCAGCACAAAATATTAGGCTTGCGTTGGTCTAGTTCCGCGGATAATTTCTTTTTTCAAATTTCATCTCCAGACGAAACGTGTACTAAACGCGCCATACTGTCTACAATAGCCAGGCTATGGGACATTATGGGATTTTTGGCTCCAACAATTCTTTTTGCTAAGTTACTTATTAAAGAGCTCTGGCTCTCGGGACTCGATTGGGATGACACACCACCGCTGCATATTATTAAGAGCTGGAAACAATTTTGTTTCGAGCTACCATCTCTTAATGAAGTTAAAATTCCACGCTATTTGGGTGTAGCCGATGGGGTAGTCGTCACTCTCTTGGGGTTCTCGGATGCCAGCCAGCACGCGTATGGAGCCGTCATATATTTGCACGTGCAGTCTGCGAGCGGCAACGAAGTACAGCTGGTCTGTGCAAAGTCAAAGGTAGCTCCAGTCAAGACGCTTTCGGTTGCTCGTCTTGAGCTTTGTGCGGCTGTTTTGTTGTCAAAGTTACTCCGCATAGTTTTTGATAATTATAACCCGCGATATAAAATGGACATATACGCTTTTACAGACTCCAAGGTCGTGTTACATTGGATCAAAAGCTCACCGCACCGCTGGCAAACATTTGTCGCTAACAGGGTCGTCGCACTTAATGACAGTATACCTGCTAGTAAATTTTACCATGTTTCGGGATCCGAAAACCCTGCCGATTGTCTTTCCCGCGGTTTGTCGCCTCGACAATTACCTGAGCACCCTCTGTGGCTCCACGGGCCCCAGTGGGCTTCTTTCGCACCTCACCAGTGGCCAATTAAGGAACTGGGTGATATATCTGGTGATGATATACCAGAGCAAAAGGTACTTTCGCATGCAACACTAACTGCTGTGGAAGAATCTATTATTTATGACCTCGCTACCCGCATGTCCTCATGGACAAAATTATTACGCACGCTTGTTTACGTTTTTCGCTTCATAAAATTATTACCGCGCTGCAAATCTTCTAGTGTCACAGCCGGTGATCTAGAATTTGCAGAAAACAAATTGCTTCGAGTTTTGCAATTAAAATATTTTAAAGACGATTTCGATAATTTAAATAATAATAAATCTTGTTCATCCGCACTACAGAAATTAAAACCATTTTTAGGAAATGGACTTATTCGAGTTGGACGGCGTCTAGGACACTCCGACTTAATTTATCCGCAGAGACACCTTATCGTGGTGCCACGTAATGATCACATAATTAAGTTATTGATTGATTATTACAATATGAAGTATTTGCACGCCGGGCCTAAACTTCTAATGTCTTTACTGAGACAAAAGTTTTGGATCCTGTCCGCCGCTAAATCTATGCGAACTCGAGTTCACAAATGTAATACGTGTTTCAAATTAAAACCGCGTTCTACGTTTCCTCTCATGGCTGATCTACCAAGTGCCAGAGTTACGCAGGCTATTAAAGCTTCTATACGTACAGGCTGCGACTACGCAGGTCCTCTTTCATGCACGCCTGTAAGAGGTCGAAACGTTAGAAGCCGTAAAGTTTATTTGTGCGTTTTTTCTTATCTCCCCACTCTCGCGGTTTACATATATGGTATCGCTGCAAATTTAAATACTGACAGTTTTCTAGCCGCTTTAAAACGCTTTCTCGCACGAAGAGCTCTGGCCGAATGTATATACTCCGGCAACGGGAAGAACTTCGTCGGGATACGTTCTTTTAAGGAACTTTACAATTCTATTTTATTAAAATCGCACCCGCTTACCGCTCTCAGTTCAGTTCCTGCTGAATCAACCGCTTTAACGCCAAGTCATTTCGTCATATCCGCATCAGACGTAGAATCAAGGGACCTTGGTTTGCTTCATATGCATTCGCTTTTAAGTAAAATCGTGCACTTTTTCTGGAAGCGATGGAATGTCGAGTATCTACATAATTTACAAGTTCGACAAAAGTGGAACACCTCAACTGCTCCCATCGCTGTAGATACTGTCGTCGTTATTATGACCGATAACGCTCCTACTTTAGCATGGCCGTTAGGTGTTGTAGACAAGATCCATCCTTCCAAAGATGGAGTGGTCCGCGTAGTAACAGTCCGAACGGCTAAGGGGACCTTCTTACGTCCGGCAGTTCGCTTATGCCCGCTGCCCAATCAGTAACGTTTGATACGCATTTATTAGTATAAGTTAGACTAGGTAAAACATAAAGACCCGCTATTTATGTTTCATGTATATATTATAAATATTTTTTTTATTATGTTTCGCCTATATATATATATCGCTCCTTTTATAATATACGTATATTTATCGCCCGCTCGCTATTTATGTATATCGCATTTTTTCTTAAAGGCTACCCTTTAAGGGCGGGGGGAAATGGTAACGCCATCTATTGGTGGACGCGCTTCCTTTATTAATTATGACATCGCAGTGTCTCTAATGACCAATCAAAACCCCTTCCCCTTTCCTTACGTGCACTGGGGCCGAAGAAAAAGACACGTGAGTCGAGTCTTGTCGCAAACGCTAATCGCCGCATACCGCTTATTACTTCAACGAACATAAACTTCGGTTAAGTTCTCGCTAATCCGCTATCCAAAATTGTGTCCGGTGAGAATTGGTGCTATCAACCTCGCGAAGTGTCCACGAGTGTGTGTTCGTGTGTGCGCCTGGATCCAGGACTCATAGCAGTGGCCGTTTATCAGGTACGTGCACGTTCCCGGTTTTTTCCTTGTGCCGCCATTTTTTCCTTTGTTACGTGGACACTGCATATTAAATATAATAACGCAAAAATACAGTCCACTCAATTACTTATAGGTGATAGTGGCCCTCCGCCGCGACAACAGCAGCCAAAAGATGTGACAGCATGTTTATAACACGTTGTGCCGACCTCACATAGAGTGGGATAAGGGCAGGAGGTTGATGAGTTTAAGAAGCACATAATTGTTTTGTGGAATTTCCTCATAAATAATTTTGTCGTTCCTGTTTCATTGAACCAAACACAATCCGGGATTAAGGACTGGGTCTGTATCCCACGTAGTAGAATTATTCCCTTCGCACCTTTAAAGGGTTCTTAATATCGTCATAACTCTTCAAGGCATTTTTAGAAGGGTATGATGAAAATAATTCTGCAGATAATCGAATTCCTTTGTTAAACCCAACTTTTTATTTTCGTTTTGTTAGAAACAGGTGAAATTTATTACAAGTTTAGAAATGTTAATTTTTTAAACTACATTATTTTTAAATAGTGTATAATTTCTAAACAAATAAAACAAGGCAACGCGATCTTTTGCGATTAGATTAAAGAATTATGAGATAATTTAAACGTCAAGTATTGTAAAAATCAATTGTATTGGACGAATAAACTTCACGAATATGTCCCAAAATTATGTGCTTCTTGGACTCATCATCCTCCTGCCCTTATCCCACTCTAAGTGGGCACGACATGTTCGGCACAACATGTTATAAACATGATTTGGCTGCGTTTTTACGTCTAGCCACCTGCCTGACCTCAACTTACCTTAGTAACCTTTTATGACACCTCGGTAAGAAATTAGTGTGGTCTATTCTATTCAGCCAGATACCAAACGGCGGGTCAACTTATGCATTAAATTCTTAGGTGTTTTTATAATAAAAACTGTCGATATTATTTTGCTGCTTTGGTTCAAGCTGCCTTAAATACATCATTTGTAACAAATATTCGGATATTACTTAAAGATAAAAACTGCTTCGACAAACTGTATTACAAGGATAAACGTATAATATCCCTTATCACCGCAGACGTGAATAAAAAGGACTCGTAAAATTTTGCACATTAATATATTCACATCGCTTACTTTGAACTTTTTATCGCATCATACATTCTAATTCACCTTTCGATTTGGTCGTAAACGTTAAAATTTATTACTTTGAAACTGGGCCAAGCTATGACTACTGAGCAATGTGCCAGCCAACCTTTTTCACCTTATTTCAAAGCAAACAACTGTATGTTACGAATTACATTAGCTTTATGGTGCCTTTTTACGTCTTCACAAAGTGTTACTGCTTTTGTGAATAGGTGTTTGACCATTTTTGTGTACGATCGTCATCACAGGAAAAGGTTTAAAAGCTACAAGCAATTATACAGAAATGTGATGTTTACACGGAGACAGTATTAAACGAACGGACGTTTACGTTTCACGTGTTTTATTTTGATTACTATTTTATTTTATTTGTTTATTTTAACAAGCCAACAGGGAAACAAAAATATATTTTAAGAATTAATTATATATTTTTTACGAACAAATGTCATATTATATTATTATATTTTGTTTTTGTTGAAGAGATTATCTGCCGAGTTTCTTGCTGGTTCTTCTCGGTAGGAGCAAATCCAATTTTGGATTTGAATTTATTATATTATATGTCACTTTTTTCGGGTCGAGTTATTTAACCTCATTATCATTCAATTCTAGGTTTACTTAATTTAATAGTGGCAGGTTATCGATTTCTTTATAGGCTTACCGTTTAACTCAGACATCGCCTGCGGGTAGGACGAGGTGGTTGCGAGCGGTAACCTCCTGTACATAACAATACAAGCGTTCGCTGCTCGCACTTACCTCAGTCTTACTTGTACCACGCAGGTGAAGTCTGAGTTAAACGGTTAGCCTATAGATACATCTTATGATAGATTCATGAAAGTAATAAATGAGATATGCATGCAAAATAAAAAAGTGAAGAGTGATAGAATGAGGGCTTGATAGATAAAAGACTTTCATCGGAGAGCAGGATTATACAAAGAAGTGAATTAGCATTTTTCATCCCCTTGATTAGTTTCCCATTATGATCTTCTTAATTTGCATACTAAAATATTTAAATCCCCTCGTTATATATTCATCGATAATTATTCACGCTAATCTTGTTAAGGAAGGAATATCGTTATACCATTAGCTATACTTGTCATAAATGTTAATTTGGAAGTGAAAATATTACTTTTAGAATTACATTACATACAATTTTTGGATATTTAAAATAACTGGTTATTTTGTGTATTATATACGAACAGGGTAGTGTATAGTTTTTTCTATATTGTATAATGACTGTTTTTTTATTAGTGAAGAAAAAAGCAAAAAAGTAGAAAAAAGAGAACAAATATATTTATTTTATTAAATATATTATTATTATCATCATGTAATAGGTTTTGCACCAGATTTATTGTGTTGTAGTGAATTTCCAAATGGTACCTGATAGCCTCTTTATGTTATTATGTAGATGTTTTGTATCAATTATTAAAAAGAATATTTGGTACATAATACTATACAAAATTGAAGAAACAAACCAAATAAACTTAAACACAGAAAAAAAAAAAAAAAAATGTAATCTAATCAAAATAATCTTTAGTCCAGCTTTTGCAAGCAGCTTTTAATCGTCAAGGTTCAATTAGATTTAATAAAGCTGCTTGGGAATGTTGTTCTTTTTGAGAAGAACCAGCAAGAACATCAATCAATCAATCAATCAATGATTTTCAATTAACATTATTAAACTGCAGTATTGTACGAAGCCGAGAGAGATTTCGAAGCTTTTTTACCATTTATGTAATTTTTAGTTGTGTCATACGCTTTACATAATTTAAACCTTTCTGTAAATATAAACATTGGTGAAAATTTGTTTATTTTTATATAACCCTTATAACTACGGTTTTTCAAACGGTAAATCACTTAGTAGCCAAGGTATTAAATATAATAAAGTATATTTGTACGGCGTAGTCAGCTTCTTCGCTGACCTGAAAGTACAAAACGTTCATATATACACTGTCCATTATATTAACCATCTTTTGACAGATTGACGATAGTGATGTCCTAAAGATTCTCGTATGCGATACCATTCCGATTATAGTACCTACTATCATTAATCGAATTACGTACCTAAGTAATTCGATTAATGATAACCTACGTAAACTAGATTACTACTTGAGAAAAGAAATTCCAACTTTGAGAAAACTTATTGTTTCTTTGAAAAGAAGTGGTCTATTTCATGGTGAAAAATCTTCTTTGGTCAAAGTTTTGAACACAATTGGCTTTTCATATAAAAAGTTAAATAAAAGAAAATTATTAATGGAACGCACAGATATAGCTATAGCACGTTGTGATTTTTTAAGAGAGGCAAAGAAAATACAAGATTGGGCAAATATTGTTTTCACGGATGAAACATGGCTCAACGCTAACCACACACTATCTCGTTTCTGGACTGATGATACTGCTGATTCCACTTCCTCAGTACCAATGGGAAAAGGTGAGCGCCTAATCATTTGCCATGCAGGTACAGCAAAAGGATTTGTACAAGACGCACTGTTGGCATTTAAATCGAAGAAATCAAATGACTACCACGAAGAGATGAATGCAAATGTGTATGAAGAGTGGTTCAAAAAAATGCTCATTTCATTGGAAGAACCATCAATAATTTTTATTGATAATGCGCCCTACCACTCCCGTCAAATTGACAAAATGCCAACACAGGCTAATAAAAAGCATGAAATAATTAATTGGCTTCGGGACAATGGAGAAAATGTGGACGACTCAATGTTAAAAGTTGAATTAATAAAAATATTAAAAACCAAAAAGAGAGCAAAACGCTATGTAATCAATGAAATGGCAGCAGAATATGGCCATACTGTTCTTCGGATTCCTCCATACCACTGCCAGTACAACGCAATAGAACTTATATGGGCACAAGTAAAAGGGCATGCTGCGAGATGCAATACAAGCCCCCCATTCACAGCGAATAAAATGTTGCAATTGCTAAAAAATGCTTGCACCCACGTAACGGCCGAGAACTGGGCAAGTGTGGTGGAAAGAACTAAAAGAGTAATATTCTCTGATTGGGAACGTGATATTGCGTTTGATAATATATTATCTACACAAGAGCTAATAATAACTGCTACTGAAGACTCCTCATCGGAGGAGTCTAGTGTTGATTATCATTCCGACGACTCGTGCTAATAAAATAAATTAAAATATCCTGATTGTTTTATTTGTATTCCTGTATTAACTAAGAAGAAAGTAAAACTTTATATAATGTTATTAAATGTCTTTTAATACTCGTAACATCGATTTCTACCGATTATTTTTAATCTGTGGCATAATCGTAGAAACCATTATGTGTGACATCACTAAGTGGGCGGTACCCATCCATAAAGTACAAATATTATTTGTATGATATTTGTACGTAAGCAATACAAAACTTAATGAGCGTGAGCTGTCAAAAGACTGATAATATGATGGACGCAGTATAGGTGGATTTGTAAACCTACCTACCGTAAGGAACAATAGAAGAAATCCTATTGGATATAAAGGATATTTGATTGAAAAGAAAAACTGTTTAGTGACTGAGCTTTCCTTGTCATTACTTAAATCCGCTTAGTCTCATATGTTCTCTAGCTTAGATGTCAACATGTCCATAGACCGGACATCGAAGCCAATGCGACGCGCTGGGGGAAATTAAAAACCTCTGTTAACGTCAACGTGTTGAGTCCATGTAATTGTCTCACCTAACACTATAGTGAAATTAATCCATTTATATAATTTCCATGTTAATACGCAATTCCCTTCCGCTGTGTCTAGTTTTATAACCTCATGGTTTTCTACTACACACACGAAATCATGATGACTAGACACGGCCATATCGCTTTTCTTCCACTGTATGTCGCCCTAACGCGTTATATGCTTTCATAGAAGATACCCTTAAGAAAATCTTCATCGACGCTAAAAACTTACCAAACTGATTCTTTTGTTTTCGATTAATGACTTAAATTATATAGACAAATGAAGCCTGAAGAGGAAAAACTTGTGGCCATTATTGGTATACGGCCCTTTCTAAAATGTAAGATTTTTACTTTTTTTTATTTACAGCAAAAATGTACAAGTTATATCTATCTTACACTACTTACACGCTAGGACTACTTACAGGACACAGCGCTAGCAGATTAGTTGACAATGAGGGCAGCAATATTATTTCATGTTAAATAAGCCGTGCACTAAAAATTTACTTTACAATCTGTGTAATAAAATCAAGTATATCGGTTGGGAAAAAGGAAAGTAAATATTTCATGAAAAAGACTATTTAATTATTATAAATTTTGTTGCATTCTAAGGTGCTAGGATGGCAACACCATGGCGGAAAAAGTAGCATTAGTCGACCCGTAGGAGACGGGTGTACATGCACTGACAATCTTAAATCTCTATCGAAAATTTCTTGGACGGCTTCTGGATCGTGTAGAGTGGAGATTCCTTGAAGACACCTATGTTTAGCCGTGGACGAATTTTAACGAGTAGTTTCTAAGTATTTAATTGTAATTTTTGATTCCAACTAGTACCATAATCACGTTGTTCGTTTGATGTTTTATGTGCGTTGATCCATGAAGTAGTAGATTAACAAAGTTTGATAGCCAAACAATAATTTGAAACGCCCAGGCCCCTTTCACCATTGCCAAGCTGTGGAATAGTAACAGGCCACTACTTATTTATTTAGTAAAACTAACCATATTAATATAATCACTTAATGTCCACTTCCATTAACAAATGATAAAAGCTTAGTGATGATGTTTGAAGCGATGTTTGTCGTGTCCAAAGCATTGATTACAAAATCAATACTAATGATAAAATGCACCTTATTTGTATTCTAGTATACACTGCAATATTTACTTACATTATATTATATAGAGCAAAATAAATGAGACTATCACGTGATAAAGTTCAAGCGTCCATAGAGTTTATTTGGTAAGCGACAGACTTTTGGGTAGCTATGTATAACAACTTATGTAAAATGTTTATTTTTTCGCCATGTGGTGTCCGGCTTAGTAGAATAGATCACTCTTATTTCTTACCGAGGTGTCGTGAAAGGCGACTAACGCATGTAAGTTAACGCCAGACGTAAAATACCTAGCCAAATCATGTTACAATTTGTTTATAAGATGTAGTGTCGACAACATTTTCATTATTAATATATCTTGTTCTACTAAACGAACTAAAAAACTGTTTCATACACCTTTTATTGCGGAATAATCACGTGACCAGAAAATTTTGGACTAAGTTAAAGCGAAGCGTGTTTGAGTATAGCTAGCGTGTTATATTTTTATTATTGTCATTTTATAAACATTCCTCAAAGCGATTTTTCAATTCATTTATATCTGTGAATAAATTGTAAGGTGAACGGAAACGCTAACGCTGAGTGCAATTTCGGGGAATCCCACAGTTCAAATAAAAGAGCGTTAAACCGAAACAGTGCTAAACGAAAGGCCGTTAAGTGGGATCTCACTGTATAAGAATGAAAATAGACAGTATGGATTAAGGCGCTTTAAAACATTTATTTGTATGGCCATACTCGTAAGTGCGTGTCTCGAAGTTATTCATTCTACCAATAAAAATGTTTTCATTATCTCCCTTGGGTCGTATTCCGTTTATCCCGTTGCCTCCAGTGTTCCATCTTTAAACCGTGGCTAGAATTTTAGATATTGTGTGTATTGTTAACGTGTATAATACAGAATCTATTCGCTTGCGATTTTTATTTAATAGTTCATATACAATTTTTGTATACAATAAGTTATGACGATGACATCAGGGTGGCGGCCGGTCATAAATTACGTAGTCAAATCATGTGACAAGATGTTTATAACATGTGTTGACCCCACATAGAGTGGGATAAGGACAGGAGGATGATGATGTTGTAACATTAAGTTATTACAAACCATAATACTGATCAAAGCTTATTTAAAAAAATTAAACTAACCTAACCTAATCTAATATATAAAAATGAATGTTCGTCTGTATGTCCTTTAAAGACGAAATATTGAGTACTATTTCGAGGGGAATTCGAAAGAAGACTTACCACAGCAACGCGTAGCCAGACAGTATTGTTATAAAATCTATGGGTATAATCAATTTAATTTTCGTTATGGACTAAACGTAAGTTTATCCCGAATTAGCGCCACTTACCCGAGCGGCCTTTTTTCTATGACAACAAAAAAAAAACATTACCTAAATGTTCATTCAAAGACATTTTCACTTTTATAACGAGTCATAATATCATCACATAACCACTGACAAAAACAAAAGAATACTACCCAGTACATACGTTGTTATGACCAATATGTTGTGGACGAGATAAAAAGTTTTGTCCTTAATTAGGGCCCAGTGTAATATTATACTGTGGTAATGAATTGGTCAACTTATCTCTAATATATCAGAGAACAAAGCCACGTTGACTTAATTTGATATAAGCAAGAAATATGTTTCGAATGGTTACTATAAGTAATATACTAAAATAATGTTATTGCAAGACAATATAAAGTACCTGAGTGACAGAGCTTTGCTCCTTTTTGTTTGCAATATATAAAAATGAAAAAGATGCAATATGAAATAACGAATATGCTTAATATTTATATATTTATTTTTTATCATTTACAATATGTACTTATTTTTTGCCCTATAATATTTATTTATTATTATAAAACATATTAAAAAGTGTGTATTTTCTGTTTATTTATTAAATATATTTATCAATATAGTTAATTAAAGTATTTATGTATTAGATATTTTGTAATGCTGTTAATCTTTTATTCTATTTTATTTTCAGTTTATCCGTGACGCAATCCATCCTGGCTACAGCTGAAAATCAGTGTTGTTTGACAAAATTTTGTCACTCAATTCATACTGAGCTGTTTGCCATTTTCCTCTTTCTGTGCTATCCAGTATATGTATGTATTTATGTATGTGTATATATATATACATATATTAGGTTTAGGTATTTTATTTAGGTATTATTATAGTTAGTTTTTTTAGTTTAGTTTGTATAAGTTACTGTATAAGTGTGCTGTGTAGCACAGGAAGTTGAAATAAATGTTTTTTCTTTCTTTTCTTTCTTTCTTGAAATAAAATGGATGGTCATAGGAATCCGGGGTATTTTCACTTTTTAAGTCCGACCGATTGCAACTGAGCTATTATAACTTTTGCAAGTAACAACGTAATACTCCTTTGTTTTCTATTAATATAGTAGCAGTTTTTCAGAGCTTGAAAACAGGAATAAAACGACATTTTTTAAATTAAACCTAGCAAGATCAGTTTTTCTCATCGAAACCTTCTACATACTAAACTTATAGATAATCGTTGGAGCCGTTTCCAGAATAAAAGTTTTGGTGCGTGATGCTGTAATTGATTTAAAGTGACAGTTTCTTTAATTTGAGTATGTTATCTGGTGAAGCCATGATACCCTAATAATAAGGTACCGCATGACTCAAGGAAATTAAATTTATGTTTAATTGATATTTACAATTTATCATATGATTTGCAGCTAAAGAATAAATACCAATATATTAAAAACTTAATAGAGAACCTGGAAATCAGTAGAGGATTGTATATTTATTAGTTAGTTACTTAGTTATTTATAGATTAGTATATTCGTTACCTGCTTATTCTTATTGGAGCCTGATTGGGTTTAGTAGTAGGCCGCTAAAAGGCTTGGGAGTTTCAGTGACGAAAAATATTTGAAATATTTTTCTATTTCTGTTTATTATTCGCTCCTTAAAGCAAAGTTAGTGGATTTTAAAAAGAGAACACGACCTTGCTTTTATTTCGATTTCTTTTTTTCCATTAAAGCTTTAAGCTAAAATGCGAAATAAGTCAAGCGTTACTGTGAAATCGGGGCTTAATACGTGAGTAGACCTTCTATTTGGCATTTTATTTCCGTCAATTTAACCTGCTTTTTTACTTCTGTATCTGATTGTTTTAAATACTATTAAGGTTTATTTAGAGTGACCTAATCTTGTATACATTAAGCGATCGAATTGATTATACAATATTTACTTCTGATTTGAATAATGTTGTCCTAAATTTAAGTGTATAATTTATCCAATATATTGATTTATAGAATTAGGTGTTACTTTGCGGAGGCCCATAATATAAAAAGTAATGAAAATATCTTATTATGTTGCTATAATCCGCGATGAATTATATGATTTTATCGCGAGTTATATCAAAATCATATATTCATTTTTTTTGCATTATGTTATAAAAATAATGCAATAAATGTTTAAAAATAATGTATATTATTGTAATTTTTTGTTGTTTAATAAATTTAAGAAGATTATATATTTAAATAATAGTAGAGATAAGAATACGAGCTTAAACCTAGTAGTGAGTTAAAAGGCAAGGTATGATTTGCATGTTTACTCACGTAAAAGCTCATTATGAGTTGTAAATGAAACGTCTATAGAACAGATCAATTTTTAAAGAAAACTCCTAAGTTCCTGTTTGGGAATTGGATCTGCGACGCTTGTTTATGTCTTTTCTTTTGCATCAAAGTTTACAGCAAGTCATCATTTTGAAGAGTATAGTGTACAATAAAAAATACTAGATGTTCTCGTCTTTAGAATTTGTTCACCCTTGCGTTCACCTTTCTAAGCGTGATTAGGGTTGAAACTTTGCGATACTTTTTGTGGGTAAATAAACAAGGTAACCCAGTCTGACAGGTCAGTTTGAGAGAGGTCAGGCTAACGATAAGGCTTCAGTGACTATACTAAACAAGTACCAGTTATTGAAGAATCAATCATGGTACCAGCTTGAAACATAAAAAGATTATCAATTCTATGAAATTGGTACATTGTAAGAGATAATAATGAAAACGAGGGAGGAGCTTATACTTAAGTAGTTGATAGCTCTGAACCCGAATCTATCCAGGAAATAACGGACTAGAATTTTCTAAAACCATTGTCTGTACTTTCTTAGTAGATGCAGAAATTAATTTGCGATGAAAGAAGAGGCACACATTTGATTATCTTTCCATACACTAAACTTGCAAAAATATAATACTATACACGTAGGCTGTAACTGCGACTTTATTTGTCTCAATATAACAATTTATATATCCTCAAATATGTGATATATTTTTCTTGTTCCCGAAGGAAAGATAGGATATTTTTACCCTACATGTTGTTGTGATATATTATAAGCTAATATAATAATAAATGATATATAATATTCTAAATGTCCATATTTATAGAATTTGGCGTTACTTTGCAGAGCTTCATAATAATCAATTTTTTATATAGATTGTATCGCTGAATATAGCAAAATAATACAATTTTTCATTACTTTTCTACTATATTTCTTAGCGCATTGGCCGTGAAAGCGTCACAAACTGAGACTTCCGCATTTATAATATTAGTATCATATGAATTATAATTATTGTCGCTAAACATATTGCTCTCCTGACATTCTAGTACAGAGAATAAATGTAATTTTGGCTGTATGAGATTCATAAAAGACCGAGGAATAAATTTTTTTACTTCATGCGTTCCTTTAAAAGTATTTTCCTAATATAGTTGAGAGTTACTCGTACAAGAACTAAACTAATTTGTCGCAGATGCCGACAGTGATTTTGGTTCTAGCAGAAAGCGCACATATAATAGCTCAAAGTTAGTATTATCTACTTAAGAGCTTGTGCGTCTTAAACAAGTTTACTTGAAGTTGGTAAATTAACTTGGAAACTATATTCGACAAGAATAATGAAGCAGCTGTTAGGAAGAAAACAAAAAGTGTGGACTTGTACACCATTTTAATTCCATACTTTAGGAATTAAAATGGTGTACAAGTCCACAGCCGAAATACTCCAGTGGTTAGATCGTGAGACTCTGTCGAGGAGATCATGGGTTCGATCCCGGGCAAGGTACTCATGAGTTTTTCTGTTAAAATTTATGTATCTAATCGATATTTGCAATTTATTACACGTTTTTAGGTGAAGGAAAACATTGTAACATGACAACTGCATTTAGAGGAACTAGAATTTAATTTTAATTCTTGTTGGTCTTCAAACTTTTCAACTTCAAACTTTCAAAGTTTTCCAAAAACGAAGAAAATGGAGAAGGTTGGCGTGGTATACCTACTAACAGATCGTTACTTATTTCGCAACTTTATTTTTCTGAATAATTATCTGTCTCAAGAGATTCTTTGTTTTTAGTAAAAACACTCTTTTCTAATTGGATACTGATTTATTGATTTTTTTCAAACAAAGCACAAAAGTGGCTTTGCGATTTTCTATGAATCTTATGGCGGGATAAGATCCATAAGATTCCTACTGAATGTGTATAGTGCTAGTGTATTAGAGTTGAAATTTCTAATCTTGCTTAAAATATATATGAGGATTTAGGATGAGTTGTGAATTATTATATTTAATTATTAGTAACTTATTATTTCATTAATTTTGTTCCATTTCGGCTTATTGCAATTTATCAGTACTTCGTCAGCAGAATATTGAAAAACAACTTTATCAGTCTTAATTAAATATTTCATTAAAAATAAGTATGATTAATGTTTATTTATTAAATACTGAAGGAAAATTTAGCAAAATATACATCTAAAAACAGTTTCCCACATAAAATAAGTAGACGTGCGGTTTAGGGTTCCCGAATAGGCAAATTCCACATTGAACGTGCTCTGTACGGAATACTACCTTTAGCCGACAATTGATCCAACAATTAAGTGAGAGCCTCTTGAGAGTCGTAAACTCTTGTTGTTTGGGGTTCATAGCTATTAAACTATTGACCGGTTTAACACAGGCACTAAATGTAGATTCAATTTCTTTTACAGTACAGTCAGCAAGAATATTACATTATAATGACGTTTGGTATATAGCTGAGTAGAATAGACCCCCCTTATTTCTTATCCAGGAGTCGTAAAAGGCGAGTAAGATAAGTCGGCCCGCCGTGTAGTATGCGACTAACTAGAATAGACCACCCTCATTTCTTACGGAGGTGTCGTAAAATACGACTAAGGGCTCCATATGGGTTTGGAACTAGTCGAGCTCACGCGATATAAGATGTGAGTATAGCTGGTTTCTATACATTAACTATAAATACCATACACGAAAGTTTATATTAAATAGCAACAATTATTGTTAATTCAAGTTTTGTACATGGCGGTTATCTCATGAGGTTGGTTAATTTTTCATTTTCAGCTTTATAAGCTGATGAGATTATATACATAGTTATGTGAAACAGTGACATCAACAATAATTGCACGGCGCGCTAACCCATTTACTATCACTATATCAGTTTTATTGACAAAAATAAGCCTATCAGTCTTATTCAAATTCAAATTCAAGTTCAAAATATTCTTTATTCAAATAAACTTGTAAACAAGTGCTTTTGAATCGTCAACTCTATTGCTGGCTCGGAAAGCTGTTCCTACCGAGAAGAGCCAGCAAGAAACTCGGCGGTTGCTCTTTTAAAAAAATATAATTCTTAATATTATTTACATTAAGTCGTTACTGTCTTGTACAGGTTCAAAGAGAGCTATATCCACACATTCTTATCTTCTAAATAATCATCAAGAGTATAGTAAGTAGGCTTTCTGTATCAGCCTCTTTTTAACAGTGTTTTTAAACTGCTGTAATGGCAGTGCTGAAATTGATTGCGGAATTTTATTATAGAATCTTATACCAAAACCCACAAACGAGTTACGCACTTTTGCAAGGCGCAAAGCAGAAACCGCAAGCTTATGTCGGTTCCTGCTTTGTCTATTGTATACATCACCTATAGTTTTATAATTCTTTATATTTTTATGTACAAAAATTAAATTGCTTAAAATATACTGTGAAGCAAATGTAAGAATACCTGTTTCCTTAAACTTCTCTCGCAGGGAATCACGCGGTCTTAAATTATAAATGCCACGTATAGCTCTTTTTTGTAAAACAAAAATTTTTTCACTATCCGCGCATTTACCCCATAGCAATATTCCATAGGACATAATGCTATGTCCTACGCTAAAAAAGCGATCCCAATAGAGTATAGCATGGAATACAACTTATGACTTATTATGATTGTAATATAACGTGTTTCCCAATTCACACTTGATAGAACTTCCAATCAGGGCGTTTATTACGTAAATTTCTCGTTTAATGTAAATGAACAATAATGTTTGGCGATAAGCTTCGAGCAACAAGTACGTGAGGCTATAATTTTTGTATGTATGTACTGCTGTTGATTGCTATTCGTAGTATTCGCTTCGTCATTCATTAATGATGGTAATAAAGAATTTTGTATAAAATTGTTTAACGAATTTGTTTTTTCGAATGGATGCGAAATGAAACTAAGTGCTCTTGTTACACTAAATTCGACCTCTCATTGATGGTTAAAAAAAATTCAATATTATCTATATATAAATTATATTGTTTATGTAAAAATTACAAAGATAATACTGGATATGATTATTTAATCTTAAGACTTCATCATCTTCCTCCTGCCCTTATCCCGCTCTAAGTGGGGTCGGCACAACATGTTATAAACATGTTGTCACATGATTTGGCTACGTATTTTAAGACCAGCCGCCTGCCCGACGTCATCTTAACGTAGTCGTATTTTACGACACCTCAGTAAGAAATAGGGTGGACTATTCTACTCAACCGGATACCACACGGTGGGTCAACTTACCTTAGTCACCTTTTACGACACTTGGGTAAGAATTGAAAGTGGTTTATTCTACTAATCAGGTTAACACACGGTGGATCGTCTTACCTTTGTCGCATTTTACTAAACCTCGGTAAAAATGATCTATTCTACTCAACCAGATACCACACGGTGGGTCAATTTACCTCAGTCGCCTTTTGCGACACTTCAGTAAGAAATGAGGGTGGTCTATTCTACTCGGACACCACATGGCATACATAAGTTTAAGACTTATATTCTAATTTTATATTACTTTCAGATGCGCAGCGCGCGTTATGTAATCCATGACAGATAATAAATCTGTTTGCAATAAAATCGACCCTTTAACAATTGTCCTTTGGCCTTAACGTCAAATAGCTGATAAATGAACACTAATCAACGCTCTGCGTTCAATCGAAGCGATTGGAAATTGAATAGAGCCAATAGAGCTATATCAGTCGGAAATTAGAGCTCTAATAGACGTAAATTTCTTGTCTCGTCTATTCGGGAAATGATTTGGAATTACGCGTAGGTTCGGGAAATTTTACGAAACACAAGGAGTAAAAAAATCCCTTGTTTGTAGGAATAAAATTTGAATACATTTTTATAGGCCGTTTTTTTATAGCTCTGCACGTATTGCATAAATATTCCAAACAAATAACCCAAACAATAAGTAAAAAACTAGACAAAAATAAAAAAATACACCACTGAAAATTCTATTATATTATTGGAAAATTGGCTGTATAATAGACAACGTATATATATATACATATTTGTATAATTTTTAAATACATACATACACCCAGACTCGGACAAATCAGCAAATTGTTTTTAGAAAATGTTGGCCCTCAGCAGGAATCAAAACCGCGACCCACGAAACGCGATCCCTTACCTTATTCGCCTTTTACGACACCTCAGTAAGAAAGAGGGTGGTCTATTCTACTCAACCGGATACCACACGGTGGGTCAACTTACCTTAGTAGCCTTTTACGACACCTTGGTAAGAAATGAGGGTGGTCTATTCTACTCAGCCGGATACCACACAGCGGGCCAACTTACCTTAGTCACCTTTTACTACACCTAAGGTAAGAAATGAGGGTGGTCTTTTCTACCCAATCGGATACCACACGGCGGGTTAAATTACCTTAGGCGCCTTTTACAACACCTTGGTAAAAGAAGAGGGTCGTCTATTCTACTAAGCCGGATACCACACGGCGAGTCAACTTACCTTAGTCGCATTTTATTACACCTCGGTAAGTAATGCAGGTTGTCTAATCTACTCAATCGGTTACCACACGGCGGGTCAATTTACCTTAATCACCTTTTACTACACTTCGGTAAGAAATGAGGATGGTCTATTCAACTCAGGATACTACACGGCTTTGCATGATTGATGACTAACAGGGAAAAAAGATGTTTAGATTAACTGTGGAAATTTCAATAATGTGGTAGATTTACAAAATGTTAGGTAAGCAGCCAGCGTCCGATGTGATAAATGCGCGACGTTAATAAAAGTGACAGTGATTGAATGTTAAAGTGATGGATTAGATTTGGGCCCCCGTCACGGCCGCATCACGCCGCAGTAGGCCGACTAGACGGTGCATGTCCGGTGTTCAACGGAGCCTTTAAGATAAACCTCTCCTATTGAAGAGATTTATGGCATCGTCATTTCAACAAAAGCTTACATTTCTCGTACCTTTAGACCTATGTTATTTAGGTTTATGTTATTTAGGTTTATTCCTATTTATAATGAGATATAAATTATTTATCATAGACCTCTTGAACTCATATTCATCAACAATGTGTTATAAACATCTTGTGCCGCCCATGATTTGGCTACGTATTTTACGAAAGACCACCTGCCTGACGTCAATTTACCTTAGTTGTACTTTACGATCGACCGCCTGACTGACGTCAATTTACCTTAGTTGTATTTTACGACACCTAGGTAAGAAATGAGGGTGGTCTATTTTACTCAACCGGATACCACACGGTGGGTCAACTTACCTTAGTCACCTTTTACTACACCTTGGTGAGAAATGAGGGTGGTCTATTTTACTCAACCAGATATCACACGGCGGGCCGACTTAGCTTAGTCGCCTTTTACAACACCTCGGTAAGAAATGAGCGTGATCTATTCTACTCAGCCGGATACCAGTCTCTTGGACTCATATTATTTATGTTATTTTTTTAATGTTTAGACAAAAAACTGAAAAACCTTTATTATATAATAGTGAAAACTTTGGTTCCTAATATTTGTGAAACTCATACCTGATTATAATGAGGCATCGTTTTATTGTTTTATCACTGCTTCTTCTTCAACCGATGGACGTCCATTGCTGGAAATAGGTCTCTTCATGGGATCTCCATACCACAGGATTTTGTGCTTGAATACAGCAGCGGCTCCCCGCGACTTTTTTGAGGTCGTCAGTCAATTTCGTAGGTGGTCTACCGACACTGTGGTTTCCGGTGTGGGGTCGCTATGGCATCATCTTGAAACCCCAACGCCTATCCGTTCTCCGCATTATGTGCCCTACACAATGCCACTTTAGCTTCGCGACACCCTGATCTATATCGGTCGCTCCATCACCCGCTGAGCCTTCTTATGAAACCCATAGTCAATTAAACATACCTAATAACACTATCACTACAAAATAACTAAAAACATATACTATAGAACTTTTATCGTATCTGACGTACATTTATTTAACTCCAATACCATAAATTGTTAATCAATATTTATCGATTCGACCTCAATAAGTTAGCACTTCAGTAACTCCCGCATATACTTTCACTTACCACATATTACGTATTAGAGACGCTAAGGGGATCGTAAAAATAAATCTACTTGACCGGGAAAAACCAATAACGAGGTCTACGCAAAAACATTGACCGGAGTCTTTTATTAGCAAAACCATTTAGTTATAAGGGCTTACAGTAATTTACGGGCTTAAGAATATATTGACAGCATCGAGGGAGAACTTATTAACTGTTTTGTTTTATTAAAGGAGGTGATAAACTGACTGAAGATATTAGAGATAATTTCTCAATGAAATAGTTAATGTATAGAAACCGGTTATACTCACATCTTATTCTATCGGGTTAGCCCGGCTAGCTTCGAACCCATCCGGGGCACTTATTCATGAGCTCTACTATGAATACTACTCAAGATAGTTTAAATTTAAAAATTCTCAATGAAATGTCGTTTTGTGATAAAAAACTTAAACAAAATTTCATTTATCTTAACCGTTGAGGAGTTCCCTCGTCTGGAGCCAATCCTGGCAGCAGCATCAAGTCATGCTTATCATAAACAAACTGCTTATTCTTATAAGCAATCTTTCTACCAATATTCAAAAGGCGTATATTTGTTACTGCGTGTGTCTGTTTCTGCAACTCCACGAATGCATGCTTTAATGCCTAAACGGATTTCTACAAAGGCTGAATTAAAACTTAATTTTACTTAATTTATAAAAGTAGGCGTTACTTTGCGGAATTCCTTAGTACAGAAGTTATGATAGAATTATTTGGGTATAATCCGCGTTTGTTAAGAAAATCTCAATAATGTTAGTTTAGGGAACAACACCGTTCTCACACCTTATACATGTAGCATTAGCGACAAAATCGAGAAGCCTTTGACGATGCTTCACTTACGGGGCGAAGCGATCGTTAAGATTGTCGGTAAATATTAATGTTATAATATTACAAAATTGAAGATTATTTGAATGATAAAAAGGCATGGTTTTGAAAATCTTTTCAGCTTCATACAGGACTGCGGCTTCATTATGTAAAATTGAAAATATTCAAAAGATTGACCGCCGAGTTTCTTTCTGGTTCTTCTCGTTAAGACCAACATTCCGAACCAGTTGTAGCTTCATTAATCATATTGATACGATTCAAAAGTTGTAAGAGCTTATTTGAATAAAGATTATTTTGGATTTTATTTTTTTGATTTTAATATGTGTAGTGCATGTGTAGTGTGCTGTTGGTGGTGGAGTCTTATAATACCTGCGGACACTAATCCTGCATGTATAAGGTACATTCAGGAATTGCGCGTTCTATTTTAACGGTCTATATATTTTATGGGTTTCGTTTTTAGTGTTTGAGGATCCTGTATATAAATAAGAAAATAAGTTAGCACTTTGGCAACAATCGAAAAAACTCATGTATTCAGCAAAGATAACTCACTTGGGAGGTTTTGTACGAGATAAAGTGCCAATTGTGGTAGACCCGCTTTACCCTTCTTGAAGAAAATTTTAACAAGTTTTGTTCGAAATATTTCCTTTAGTACATTCCTTATAACGTTTCATCTGCGGTGCGAAGTTTATGTAAAAGTTAAGATATAATACTTACCTATAAGTATTTCTAGGTAAATCTTAACTTTATTAGAAGGAAATCATGTATATTTTTATTTCCTAAATATTTTTTTTTAAAGCGGGAAAATTAATGCTCCCCGCCATAAGTTAGCAAGTATAATCCAAAAGTTATAATAGATTTATTTTGCTATAATCTGCGTTTGTTAATAAAATCTATGTAATGCTAAGATCTCGTAAAAGTAAAGTAACGGTCTGTTACTTAACCACTGCTGGGCCTCCTGTTTCCATTTATGGAGAGAAGTGTTTGAGCTAAGACCTACCACGCAGCTCGAATGCGGATTGGTAGGTTACATATATGTCAAGAACTCTCTAGAGTTATGTCATGAATGATTTTTTTGAAATTATAGAGTCAAATTTCTATGACGATAAAAACGAAGGATGGACGTAAATACGATAGAAATAGTAATGTTCAATTTTGTGGGTACCATCTTCAACCGAAAATTGAAAATCGATTCCGACGAGACAGACCCTTTTGTCGGAGGGACTCCCAGGCGAGCTATCACCGCTTAATACATAAATCACGCAGGCTCGTTTCAAAGTGAAGATAAAGCTATCTTTGTTTCTTAGTTCTGTTCACGAAGGTTTGCGGTTCCCAACTCGATAATCGTTACAAATGAAATTCTGAGAATGTCAAATTACGACGTTATGCTTGTAGAAACATTATGAATTGAGTAGTATTATAAGTCTTATATGAAAATTGATGTGAAATACTTAATACCTAACTTATAACATGTAATGTAATTAATACCTAACTTATATTTATATCACTTTATATAGTGTTATGAGTTCGAAAAATATTTTAGTGCATTACTGAGGGTAGTTAAATATATCTAATATAATTCAATATCATCATTATCCTGCTCATATCCCAATCTAAGTGGGGTCGGCATAACATGTTTTAAACATATTGTTACATGATTTGGCTAGGTATTTTGCGACCGGCCGCCTGCCTGACATCAAGTGACTTTATTCGCCTTTTACGACAACTTAGGTAAGAAATGTGGGTGGTCTACTCTACTCAGTCGGATACCACACGGCGGTCAACTTACTTTAGTCGCCTTTTACTACACATCGGTAAGAAATGTGGGTGGTCTGTTCTATTTATCCGGATACCACACGGTGGGTCGACTTACCTTAGTCGCCTCTTACGAAACTTCGGTAAGAGGGTGGTCTACTCTACTCATCCGGATACCACATATTTTATATAGAAAATATTAAAAATATAATGTAAATATGTATATAAATAAATAAAAGTTATAGATTTTCTCATATAATAGTTACCCTCCATTCTACCCTAAACATTATATTAAGCTGGTGGTACCACGGAAGCGGGCAGTGTATTGGATGAATGAGTCTGCAACTATGAAAGCTCCCCATTGAATGAATAGGAGTTCCAAAAATAGACGGCCGTTTTTAGAACGTAAACAACATCATTCTTCTTTGTTACTTATAATTATATGGAGCTTAGCAATTTAGCGAATATATAACAATTGTTATGACGATCGGGCGTAATTGGATTTTGGATTTTATCTTTAATATTTAAATGAGTTAATCTATAGTATAAACGTAATACTGCGTAAAAACGCAGCCAAATCATGCGGCAGCATATTTATAACATGTTGTGCCGACCCCACTTAGAGACGAATTCACGATTTTCCTGAAATTCAGCATGCAGGAGGTTTTGGGGGAGAAAAATCGATCGATGTTTTATTTAAATACTAAAATTTACATTGAATATATAAAACAATTTTTGCCATAAATTGTCAAGTCAGCGAAGCTTATACGGGAAACGGGCGGTCTAGAGAAACGAAAATACCTAGGTTTATTACAAAGCGAATAACTAACTAATTAAATTTAACTTTGCGATTTTGTCCTGGAGTCTATCTCCTGATGATGCTTCGGTTGCGGGGCGGAACGATTGTTGAGTTTGTGATACTGAACGTGTGTAGTGCTTGTAACAATTTCAAAAACTTTAATTATTACAAATAATAAATTACCATAAAGCATCTCCAGTGAATAGTTATGTTAAGTTACGTTTTGTAAATTCGTAATTCTCAAAGATAAAGAAAGCTTATATTCTTTGCAATTATTTTAAATTAAAACAATTCTTCTCGAAAACACTTCAAAGAGGGCAAGGTTGAGGGCAAAGCGCTCCCGGCATTAAGCTGTTCACGTAATTACAAAATGTACTGAAACAAATTAACAAAGACTCTTAACGACGGTTTAAGCACAGTCATTAAAAGGTGCTAAGTAAATTGCAATTATGTTATTAATTCTTATACGCGTAGCTTGCAAATGGTACGAGAAATGCCCATATTGCTTACACAATAAAGGTGATAATGCTATGAACATATGAAAAGAGAATTAATATTGGGCGATGTCATATAATAGTCTCGGAGACGACTATTAGAATGACTGGTGCTTAGGTACATAAATATAAATATTTATTTTTATATAACTAAAGCAAGAGTTGGTTACTATTCTAATGTTTGATCAAGTCTTCTTCCCTCGTTTATAGAGAAGGCTTAAAGTATAGACATGACTTATGACACAAGATTTAGATTATTATTTTTGTAACGCTCACCACTAAGTTTAAAATTTTAAATCACATTAAATATATAACATTGTTATATTATACGATAGAGATACAAAAGATTTTATTATTTTAAGCTGAAGTGCTACTCTAAGTTTATAATTGTAGAGAACCATAATAATGTTATAAATGCATAAGTATGTCTGTCTGTTTGTTATATTTTCACGTCTATTCTCCTGGAGCTATATTGATGAGAGTTGGTACGAGTGAAGTATATACATCGGATGTATGTTTAATACATGAAAAGATTTCGGCATTTGTAATCAGGAATGGGAGACTATAACAATATTTATTTGATATTTATAACATTGAAATCATTGAGAACAAAGTCGTGGGTAGAAATAGTATTAAAATAAATATAAAAAACCGTAATTTGAGATATTCTAGATTTTATTATTATTATCTCAAATCGCCCTATTCGAAGAAAAAAGTTTCATCTCCTATGTATAAACATAGGATAGGACTTTATTCTTCAGATAGAGCGAAATATTTACGTAGTTTACCGTGCCAGTAGATTGTGTGACTGTATCTTTGACTAGTAGAACAGTTCAAATGTTATATGACACGCCCGTATGTGTTCAGAATGCCTACCACGTGCGCAATATAAATGTCCTGGTGTAATGGGATTAAAGTAATGCGACACCGGGGAAAAGTACATGGAAATTGCCTGTTCTATTGTTGGTATACACCGCACACAATTTAACTTTGATAAATTTTAGTAAACTCAACAATTCTATAATTACTTTTTGTTATTAACTTATTTTTAAATTGACTATCAAAACAGGAATTACAACAATAACAGTTCAAGTAAGGTAAAAAATAAACATACCTAATTTTTTTTTGTTGTCAAAAAAACACGTTTCGTGAAAACTCATTCATTAACGGAACAAGTCTTTAGTTAGAAGTCTATAACAACAAGTACGAAATAAATGACTAATAATTGACATGTAAAAGGGAAGTTCTATTTAATTTAATCCCATAGAGATTAAGCCGTACGGCTAACGAAAAATATTTTATTTCTAAACACCATGTTTAATATTTAAAAAGTCATTACAGTTCACAAAGTGAAGCTAATATATTTTCCGATACCTATTTAAAAATATTATGTTAACAAAAACAAAATTTAAATTTATTTTTCGTATTTGTACTAAAAACTTTAGAATCCAGCGCCGTATAGGTAATTAAAAAAAAACCAAGTTAACGTGGTTTCAATACGCTCAACGATGTTTCTGCGTTCTCTTGTATGGCATAATGTAGTCAGACCAAAAAAACTCATCCATTTATCTAAATTAGCGCTGCACCCTTTCAATATTATGTTATTAAATAGCAAAGCAATACACAAATAGTTTAAGAGGCCATCAATCTTTATTAGAAATCAAATCACTTAAAAGCTTTATAAAGCCTGTTACCATACGGATATATTGCATGTATAGTATGGGACTCATTAAAATTTGATTGTCCAATAAATAGTAATAATAAAAGTAATAGTGATATATTAAAATATATTAAAAATATTTTTTGTTTCTTTTCTGAGGCCATCGATTATTTTGTATTTTATTCCAGATTAAGATCTACTTCTATAAAAAATTTCCGACAAATCAAATCAAATTAATCTTCATTTAAATAAACTCTTTCAAGAAACTTAGAATAATTAAGGATCAACATGATTAATAAAGCTACAAATGATTCGGAATGTTGGATATTACCAAGAAGAACTAGTAAGAAACTCGACAGTCAACCTTAAAATTTCATTAGGACATTCGGAGATGTGTTAATCAAACTGTTGAAAAGTCTGTGGTGATTTTATTTTTAAATTATGTTTTTTAGTCTATGACGTTTACCTTTTTTTGTTTTAATAATATAATATTAATAAGGAAAAGTGTTCAAATGTTATTAATTCTTATATCTTTTGATAAGTAGCAAAGTTTTGCGATTTGTCATGGAATCTATCTCCTGATGAAGCTTCGGTTGCGAGGCGACAAGATTATTGTATTTGTGATAGTGTACGTGTGTAGTGCTTGTGTATTGTGGTGGCGGTGGTGGAGGTTTGTGCATGTGTTTTTACAAATCCTGCATGTATCATGTATGAAAACGGATTGTCCACTCTACATTTAGCATTATATATATGTACTATTTTACTTCATCGCGGAATATAGCAAAATAATTTAATTATTACTTTTGTAATAACATTTTATTTATAAATTTAGCCGTGTGGTATCTGGCTGAGTAGAATAGACCACCCTCATTTCTTACCGAGGTGTCGTAAAAGGCGACTAAGGTAAGTTGACCGACCGTGTGGTATCCGGTTTAGTAGAAATGATCACCCTCTTTCTTATCGAGGTGTTGTAAAATACGACTAAGGTAAGTTGACGTCAGGCAGGCGGCCGGTCGTAAAAACGCATCCAAATCATGTGACAGCAGGTTTTCAACATGTTGTGCCAACCCCACTTAGAGTGGGATAAGGGCAGGAGGATGATGATTTTATTAACTAAATTAATCTAATAGTACTTAATATAGCATTGCAATCCAGTGTAAGTTTGCAATGGCGTCGATTGTCGCCCCCAATTGTAGTAAACACACATTCAAATGTAAACACGTGGTGTGTCTAGTGTCCCTGCTGTTGACACAATTTACCGGAATGCGGAGGCGAATTCAAATTTTGATGAACGTGAATAAACATGTTCATGTTGATTTACGACGTGGAAGGCCGGTTTGATGAGTTTCCGTAGAAACATGTCAATCTCTGGTATGTTCAGAAGAAATAAAACCAAATTTTATCAGCCTCAGCTAAGAAAAGCATCTCTCTTTTTAGAGAGAAGGGTTGGATCTTATTAAGCCCACTACACTGTTTCAAAACTGATTGCTGGGTTACACATATTTTAGGAATTGCAATATAATACAATTTGGTGTAGTTTATAGATACCAAACTCATCATCCTCCTGCTCTTATCCTACTCTAAGTGGGGTCGGCACATGTCATAAACAAGTCACATGATTCGGCTAGGTATTTTACGACTGGTCGCCTGCCTAACATTAACTTAACTTAGTCGCCTTTTACGACACCTCAGTAAGAAAGAAGGTGGCCTATTCTACTCAGCCGGATATCACGCGGCGGGTCAACATACCTCAGTCGCCTTTTACGCTACCGCGGTAAAAAATGAGGGTGGTCTATTCTATTCAGTCGGATACCACCGCTGTGTGGTATCCGCTGTGTGGTATTAATTATAGGTACCAAACATAGTAACTACTAGTAATATCCCGCGGTTTCACCTTTAATTTTTAATTTTTTACACCTTGTTACATTTTTATTAGAGATCCCAATATTTTTAAAAAATGTGATGAATGTGCCTATGTTGCTCAATAAAGATGCAGCTTTCCAATGGTGAAAGAATTTTTTAAATCGTTCCAGTAGTTTTTGTGTGAAAACATTACAAACATACATACAAATTTTTCCTCTTTATAATATTAGTATAGAAGACAGGACGTTTGCCGGGTCAGCTACGAGTAGTTCAATATAAAAAGGCATAAGCCATAGTAACTAAAACTTATTCACTGAAATACATAAACATTTGTAACTATTCCGCAAAACGTGGCATTTATTGCATTTCCATTACCATCATTGAGGTTTATTGTTCCAGCTTAATCCAAATTAAGCTCCTGACAATACCGATTCTCAGTAATCCGGAAAATTGTTTTCTATCCAATCTCACCATATTAGGAACCTTAATTATAATTGCCCGCAGCTTTCCAATTTAAAATAAACGTCAAGATATCAAACAAAGCGAAATAAATTACCTTTATATTAGAATATTTTACTAAGACAATTTATTTTAATAAATAAGGTATACCAATATCTGTTATTAGTGACAGGTTTAAGCTTGAGTGACAGGCATAGAGTTATTAACTAGAGTAAGCCAGCTTAAAATGTGCCATCTATACTAATATATAATCTATACTAATATATAAATCTGAAGAGTTTGTTTGTTTCAACGCGTTAATCGCAGGAACTACTGAACCGATTTGAAAAATTCTTTCAGTATAAGATAGTCCATTTATTAAGGAAGGTTATAGGTTAACATCATGCTAAGATGAATAGAAGAGGAGCAGCAATAAAAAATAGTAAAGGCAAAAGTCCGCGATGGCACATGTCTAGGATTTAAGGTTAACCCACTTAAAACATTTTGATAGTTATGAAAATACTATATTACGGTTCTAATCTTTCGCTGGCGATTGCTAGTATATTAGTATTGCTATTACAATAAAGAGAAAGCAAATGAGGGTGTATTTATCTGTCTCTCCTTTTTATGTATAACTAGATAAAGATAAAATAAACAAGTATTATTTTTTCCCTCTCATTATTTATTGTGACAATCTCACTTACTGGCCTGCCTATGGCTCCCTTACAATACGATACAATGAAAATGATATGTTTAAACATAAAGTATGTTCGCAAGCATTATCATTCTCCTGCCCTTATCCCACTCTAAGTAGGGTCGATACAATATGTACAATATGTTTTAAACATGTTGTTAAATGATTTGGGTTGTTATTTTAAGATCGGACGCCTGCCTCACGTCAACTTACCTTAGTCGCATTTTACGACACCTCAGTACATACAGCTACATAAAATAAATACAATTTTGTTTTCCGGGATTCCGTTATCATACTCCAAGCCTTCAGCCTACTCCTCAGTCAATCGCGAAACTGATCCTGAAAGTTTTTTTCTAAAGCCCGATAGCGACCAAGATTCGGAAATGCTATCATTTTCGAAAACTTTGATTTCAAATCACAGATATAAATATATAAATTATATAAACAATTTATATTACAGAGAAAGGCCAATACAAAATATTTATACGAATATTGTCTATGTTTTGTTCTTTATTGACTTATTTGTATTGTTCTTGAACATATTGGGATAAGGAAAGTTGACGGTGTTCGGGGAAAATGTCCTTATTTCCCGAGTGTATCCAATTGACGTAATAATTTTCTTATTCTGTCAATCGGGTCCCATCTGGTGGAAATAAGGTCGTCTATTAAATGAGACAATCGTTAGAAGTCAATAGGGACACAAATAATATATAAGTTAACTAGCTCTGCCTGTAATTTCACCTGCGTGTAAATCAGTGTATTCAATTGAAATTTTGAACGTGAAAGTAGTTATCGCTAGTTAACCATGAGAGATAGAAACGGTTTGACTAGGAGTTTTTTGTAGTGTTTTTGTAGATCTACAATTCTTCAGTACATTACTTTAGTGCATCTCTGTTGATTTATGCGGTGCACGCTTAAAGCTCCCAGCAGGTTTTGTTTTACAATTGCGCGCCATTTTTAACACACTTTACATAAAATCGAAATAATACTATTAACCTTCCAGAAGTATTGCATTTTAGTAAAAACTTAACTAAAATCCGTTCAGTAAATATAGAGAAAATCGTACACATACAGACAGTCAGCTTTAGTGGACTATATTTTATAGTAAGCACAGATACGTATTTTTGTCACCTTACCTTCGTAGAAAGTATTTACAAATTTTAATGGTTGAATGGTGTAAAAGATCAACTTTGCGTTTTTACAGTTCTAGTAAATCATCATCATCAACCTGTGTCTGTCCACTGTTGGACATAGGTCTCTCCATTTGCATGCCACTGAGCTCGGTCTTCTCTCGGTCTTCTAGTAAATATTGGGTAGGAATTACTTCTTCTTTCCGTGAACAGATGGTCCACTGCTGGACATAGGTCTCTTCATGGGATCTCCACACCACACAAGCTTGTGCTGCTTATATCCAGCAACTCCCCGCAACCATTTTAAGGTCGTCAGACTATCTCGTAGGGGGTCTACCGACAATACGTTTACCGGTGCGCGGTCGCCTAATAATAGGTCAAGTAAAAAGTAATCCATTATTTTTCGATCATGCCGTTAGTAATCGATAACTCGCCTTGCATAAGTGCTATCAATATACACTAAACGGTGTCAGAAGCGTACGCTTTCGTAATAAAAGCAGACAGACAGACATTTTTGTGACTGCTTGATTGAATATTGTTTGCACGTCCCAAAGATGGGCACCAAAAAGAGAAATTTTTCCTTTTTTTCAGTTTTTCTTAGATAAAGGCGAAAACGTAAGCCAGGTGGTTGAAAATTTGAATAATGTCTATGGTCCTGATACTGTATCAGCTAATCATGTGTAATTTTGGGTTCGTCGATTCCGATCCGGTTATTTTGATGTTAAAGACGCACGACGTTCCGTAGGACTAGTTGTCGAAAATGTCAATAAAATAATGATAATCTTCAATTCCGACCGTCATACCAGCACTTTTTCGATTGCGCAGGAGCTGTATATTGCACAAAAAACTTTTTAGAACCACTTTAATAGGCTGGATATAAAAAAATGCTCTATGTAAGGGTGCTACATGAATTTTCGTAGAAAAAACCACATAGAACTAATTTCCATCTGCTAATCACTGCTGAATCGCAACAAAATCAACCCATTTTCTCAGTGGATGTTGACTGGAGATAAAAAGGGGATCACTTACGACAACGTTAAGTAAAAATGGTCGGGGTAGAACTGCGGTGAGCCGGCGCAATTGGTGGCTAAGCCAGGATTAATGGTCAAAAAAGTTCTTCTGTGTGTTTGGTGGGATTGGCTCTATTATGAGCTGTTCTACTAAGGCCAAACTCTTAATTTGGACCTGTACTGTCAATAATTGGACCATCTGAAGAAAGCAATCACCCAGAAGCGGCCAGGTTTGGCCAATAGGAAAGGCGTTATAATTTATCAGGACAACGCTAGACCACACATTCAATAGTGCCTCGCCAAAAGTTCCTAGAGCTTGGTTGGGATTTTTTTTGCGTCCATCTTATAGTCTTAACCTAGTTCTAGATGATTACCAACTGTTCTTGCCACTGGCAAATGTTTTTGTTGGTGAAAAATTCGTCTCAAGAGAAGCTTGTGAAAATCGACTGTCCCAATTTTTTGCCAATAACAAAAAAGATTTCTGTGAAAATGGCAAAATAAAATTACCTTAAAATGGCAATAAGTTATCGAACAAAACGATGCATAGATGAACCAAATCGGATATGTTTAACTACACTAGATGAAGCCGTCAATATCGTGTAAAAATAATGGATTACTTTTTACTACACCAATATAAGGAATGATAAAACTATTTTTCTATCGTTATTCCCTTATTACTTTTGATTTATAAAATTCCACAAAGTAACGCCACTATAAATGATGAGTAATTAATTTTTTAATAATGGAAATGTGCTTGCTTATGTTTGCTTACTAAATTCTAATGAATATTTTTCTCTATGTTGAAGGTTTGTTGATTGTAAAACCCTACAAGCGGCTAGTCTGACTAAACCCAAAAAAACAATTTTAGTTTTCTCCACTTGTTTATTATTTATTAATTAAAAATTGGAAATTACCGCTGATAGAGCATCTTCAAGTCCCCTTTTTGCAAGATCCGCAGAATAAGGTTTCGCAAGTAAGCGAAATTAAAATGAGAAGGGCTCAAATTAATTAACACGGTGCTTTACTTTGATAAATATAATAGCTTAGAATATCTACTTAATTGCACGGCTCTTAATTTCTTATTTAAAAATTTTAAGGACCAATAAAATGGATTGGAATTTATGTTTATTATTATATATGTATTTTACTTCATTATATCTAGTACGACAAAATTTGGAGAACAGTTATGTGACGTATTCATGACGTACGAATTATAAATAAGTCGAAATATATATGTCGTTGATTTAAGCTCTTAAATTCTTCTCTTATAATTAGAACTACACAGGTGATGGAACGTTATAATATTGCGAGATATATAATGTTTAACTGTATTACTTATTTTTTTTAGTTTTCTATTTATTTATCCCAATAACACAATGTAATATGAAACTTCTATTCACTGGTCAAAGTATAAGTAACTTTAGTAAGAAACAATTCTAGCATTAAGAAAGCAGCCGGAAATTACGTCAGCGCAACGGTACCACCTTTCTTCAAAAAGTTTAAAAATAATGTAATGGAAGTCGCGAGTACAAAACACCGGGCAGACATCAATGTGTTTTTCTGTTGAAACTTATGTATGTATTGATAATTTTAAATGTTTTAATATTATAATAATATTATTTTGTAAGAAACTTGTAACATATGTGGTGGTAAATATGAGTTTTACGATAAAGAAAAAAATATATTCCATAAAAGTAAAGGCGCAAGTTTTACTTCATCAAGAAAATGAGAGTTTATCTCAAGGGGTTGTTATCTTTTTTCATGTAAGGGGAGACGTGTTGTTTTCTTACTCAAACGTACTTACTTTTCATGATACATGATAAATTTCTAAACCGCGCTCAGTATCTACTTTGCTTCGATATCTTTAACTCTGTCCAGAATTCCCACGATAAGCAAACAGTAATAAAATAAAGGTTTCCAGGCCTTTGTTTAAGTTTTCGTACTCTCTATGTGTCTATATGTGGCTCTATATATGGTGTTTTTATGTTGTAACATTTCGATACCGTTTTTGGCAAATAATAGTGTTAAACGTGACTTTTCCCGCGACAACTTAAGCGTTTATGTATCCTCAATAACGAAATATTTTTGTTTAGTTAGGGGTCATATGACAGCGTAGGTAACTATCGCATATAGTGTGTATAATAGGTTAAGATTAGTATTAAGATGATTTGTATTAGGCTAAGAATTTACCCTCCCTTCTACCTTTAATTCCCACCAGCGTTAAATGGTTTTCCCCATCCCGCCTGAGCTTGGGTGGCGGTGGACATATCCAATAGCGGAAGCCGTCACCCCTGACCTGTAGCGAGTTTGGCCACAAGTTAGGCGTTTCTCGCCAGTGGAGAAAAATACCACGACAGAGATCTACTTAAAATAGGAAAAAAAACTATCCCATATATTTATATTAACATTTATTTAAACTCGGGAGCTGTGATAGCTCAGCGGTTAAACAGTGTGCCTCTTTCGAGGGGTCAGGGGTTCAAACCCTGGCAGGCACCAATGATGTTTTCTATTAAAACTTATGTGTCTAATTGATAATTGCAATTTTACACACGCTCTTCGGTGAAGGAAAACATCGTGGGGAAACCTGCATGTTTCTAGAGAATTCTGGGGATATGTGTAATCTACCAATCCGCATTGGAGCAGCGTGGTAGGTCTTAGCTCTAATGCTTCTTTCCAAAAATGGTGAGAGGAGGCCTATGCCTAGCATTGGGATAGTAAAAGGCCGTTACTTAATTTTTTTTTAATTCGTTATTAAGTATAGACGTAGAGACACGCAAAAACACAATTTCCACATTTAAAGTTAATATTAGAATTTATTTCACCCGCCGTGTGGTATCCGGCTCAATAGAATAGTACCACCCTCATTTCTTACCTAGGTGTCGTGAAAGGCGACTAAGGTTAGTCGATCCGCTTTTTCCGCGAAGTTTATAACATATTGTGCTGACCCCACTCAGAGTGGGATAAGGGCAGGAAGATGATGATGATGATGTTATAATTTATTTCACATCAACAAAATTAAAGATTATTTTCTTATTAAGATATATTCTAATAAGATTATTTTTTCTCACAGAGACAATGTTCTCGTATATCAACTGTTTGTATTTAATATATCATTTTCCTCGGGAAAATGAATGTAACAGCTAACTACGTACCGTAGCTGTTATATCTACATAACGGAGGGTACCTGCAGCGAATGTAATTAGAGCTTAATTTAGATAGTACACGGCAGAATGTTCGAGGTTATTACTAGAGCGGAATACCTGTATACATTATACGATACCATTCATATTAGTAATGTCCTTCGTATTTTAACACAATTTGCAACTAAATCATTAATTAATGATAATTGTTTTTGTTATACATAGTAAAAAACCATAGCGCATAGTGCGGAGAACCGATGGGCGTTGGGGTCTCAAGGTGCTGGAATGGCGAACCTGCACCGGAAAACGCAGTGTGGGCAGACCCCCCACGAGATGGACTGACGATCTCAAAAAGGTCGCGGGGAGCCGCTGGGTCCAAGCGGCACAAGATCGTGTATGGTGGAGATCCCATGAAGAGACCTATGTCCAGCAGTGGACGTCCATCGGTTGATAAAGAAGAAGAAGAAGAAGAGTTAAAAACCTAAGTAAAATAATTTTTAGCTTTGAAATCAGTTTAAAAACGCTACTAAAGCGAGGCTGATACAAAAAGCCTACTATACTGTTGAGGATTATTTAGACGATAAGAATGCGTGGATATAGCCACTTTCCTATACTGTACAATATAGTAATGACTTAATGTAACTAGTTATAAGTATTATATTAAAAAGAGCAACCGCCGCGTTGCTTGCTGGCGCTTCACGGTAGGAACAGCTTTCCGAACCAGCAGTAGAATTGACGATCCAAAAACACTTGTTTACAAGTTTATTGGAATAAAAAAAAAATTTGAATTTGAATTTGAATATACCCCAATTTAACTCTAAAAATAAAGTAGAAGGTAAATACATAAAAGGAAAGTATAAAAACGTTATGACCTATTCTACTGTGGGCACAGGTCTTTTCCCTTTTCCTTTAAAATGATATTGATTTTTACTTTTATTAAAAACCCTGCTGCTACCAATTATTTAAGTTGCTAAAGTGTATACTTTATTTATTTTTATTTACACTTTATTATACACCACATATATACAAAGCATTTCATTTACACTGAAGATAAACTATAATAATATATTTGTTTCGCGGCCAAACGGTATTATCGATGCGATATTTATATACATTTTTATATCATTCAAAAGACAAACAGAATGTAGTTGGTTTATATCAAGCATAATACTATATCAAGCATAATAAAATAATCTGATAAATTAAATTATCTCGTGCAGGATAAATATTTTATCTCTTTAATTCTGCATCTGCTGACAATCTTAATTATGTTATAAGGTTGAAAAAGCGAAATAATTATTACGACGGTGGGATCCCATTGTCAGGGGCTTAATTTGGATTAAGTTACGGTGATAAGCCGGCGTATCGTAGGCGCTTTCGTCGCGATGAATGTGGCGACATTCGGAGCTTAAACGCAATTTTCGATTTAATTAACTCTTAAATTAATATTTGTTATTTATATATTACTCGAAGAAGCTTTTATATCGGAAAGGTGAACGGTGTAATTAACAATCTACATTGGCGCCGCGAGGTTGATTTGCACCAACCTTTCTTTTCAAACGGAGAGAGGAGATCTATGCCCAGCTGTGGGATAGTCACAGGCCGCTACATTTGCAATGTCTTAAATGCAAATATCAATATTTTATGGAAGCAGGCGTTACTTTATGGAATTCCATAGTACAGAAGTAATGATATAATTATTTTGCTTTCATCCGATGCTAATGCAAAGCGTACGTCGTGTGGTATCAGGCTGAATAGAATAGAACTCTCTCATTGCGTATCGTAAAAGGCAACTAAGTAAAGTCGACCCACCGATAGGTATTCAGGTGAGTAGTATAGATCACGCTCATTTCTTACCGAGGTATCGTAAAAGGCGACTAAGGTAATTTGACCCACCGTGTGGTATCCGGTTAAGTAAAATAGACCACCCTCTTTCTTACCGAGGTTCCGTAAAATACGACTAAAGTAAGTTGATGTTAGGCAGGCGGCCGGTCGTAAAATACGTAGCCAAATCATGTGACAACTGTTTATAACATGTTGTGCCGACGCCACTTAGAGTGGGATAAGGTCAGGAAGAAGAAGAAGCTTATGCAAAGCGTAGAAAGCAGGCAACGTTCACATACCTTATACATGCAGGACCAGTCACCACATGTATCACAAAACGCCGCCACCAACAGCAAACGACACGAGCACTACACACACTGAATACGACAAAAACGACAAACGTTTCACCCTTTAACTGAAGTATCATTAGGAAAATAGGCTCCACTATAAAATCGTAATTAAAACATCATTGAACGTAAACAGTAACTTTGTCATAAAGATGTATAGCTCATCTATGTTAAAATGACTCACCCCACATGTACGTCTTGTTTCATACAATAAGCAAGCGCTACTTCATATATAAAGCCTTGCTAGATTTATCACGCGACTAGTCGACCACGACGTTCGCAAACAGATCGTAAATCACGCAACAATTGATAACTCTCACAACACACACAAAACACAAAATGTTATTATAAAAATTAGCACTCACACATTTATATCAATGTATTGAGTAGTGGGGCGCGCCATTTCAAATTAGAGCTCTAGCGTATTATCAGAGTAGGTATTATAACAAAAGTAATGAGAATATTATTTTGCTATAATCCGCGAAAAAAGAAAATATATGTTATGCTAAATGTAGAGTGTACTATTCGTTCTCATATCTGATACATGCAGAATTTGTAAGAACTCATGCACTACCCGGCACCGATGGCACAACAATACACAAGCACTGCACACATTCACCACCACAATCTCAACAATTGTTTCGTCCCGTAACCGAAGCATCGTCAGGAGATAGACCCCACGAAAAAATAATAAAGGGCTTTACGGTTTTACGAAAGGGTAGTGCATGAGTTCTTACAAATTCTGCATGTATCAGAACGAACAGTACACTCTACATTTAGCAATACATATATTTTCTTTTATCGCGGATTATAGCAAAATAATATTCTCATTACTTTTGTATTATGGACCTCCGCAAAGTAACGCCTAATTCTATAAATTATTATCTTATAAGGTAAAATAATCCTTTATAAATGATATCGTACACAATCTATCGTTTCGTATGAAAGAGGAAAACACAAATTTATTACTTCGATATATCAATTCTCGTGCGCGAAAACCAAAGTCGACCCGGTCATCCATTACTTTACGCAGTATATCAACGTATAGGTGTTTATTCGTTTTCATTGAAATATGAATTTGTCTGTAGCGCGTTGAATTCTGTCGACTACGGATATTCACTGGGTGTTTATTTCTATATGCTTTTTTCACACAGTGACGAATTTATAGTCGTAGAATTTTTAGTTGGAATGCAGTGGAAAAATAATTGTGTTTATTATTTGAAACTAGGAAGAAAAGAGTGGTAAAAATTAAAGTAAAATAACGGCCTGTTGCTATCCCACTACATATAGGCGCTATCGGTTTTTGGAGAGAAGGGTTAGAGCTACCCACCACGCTGCTCCAATGCGAATTGGTAGTTTACACTGTCGATCGAAATAATCTAGAAATATGCAGGTTTCTTCACGATGTTTTACTTTACCGAAAATCATTATTGCAATTATTAATTAGACACATAAGTTTAAACAGAAAAACTCATCGGTGCCTAATAATGCTTATGGTTTTTAAACCCGTGACCATCTCAAGAGAGTCGCACGGTATCACCACGAGACTATCACAAATTTTTGTTACCATAAGAAAAAAATAGATTATACTAACATGCTATGTTATATGTAGATCAATAACATGGAGAGTATAGACGTACAAATTGTGTGAAAAATGTTTACTGTTACATAATAACTAAGAGCGGTAGGGGATCTGTATGTTTACTATTTTGTAGATCGTTCCTGTACTTGCAACAAATACGTCAATAACCACACTTCTCTGTTATTCCCGACACAAAGGTGTGATGTAACCGTCACATAATAATATAAATACAAATCTGTCAGTCTGGCTTTTGAGATTTGGTATCATAATAGATAATACTTTAACACCAAAGTTGTCGTGGAGGAAGTCGCCAGTACCGCTATCTTATAAAGTAGAATACAGTTTTTAATTTAGCTTATTTACAAGTTTGAATCCATAGTACTGTCTTTTAAACTATATATTGAAACTGCATATTAACGCTACCATATACAAACTATGAAGGCAATATAGTAACAAACTTTACTTAATCCCTAACACATTTGTCAAACTTGCACATTCTGTAGATATGTAGGCTGTTGAAATCCTGTTAGGTACGTCTCTGACAGACGAGATAAGTTTCTTTGAGAGAAGGCTGAAGCGCATATAAGGTTTACAAGGAGCTTATGTGCGGTTCATGCTTCGCTGTATAGCATCGTTTCTATTATAAGCTCTTTGAGGGATACGTACGGCTCGCAACACAATAATATACTCTATATCTGATAAGTCAATCCCATCTTCGATTTCCAACGCAACCTTGATAGAAGATAAAATCGACTATTGACATCCGATGATATAAGGGATTCAAACCCGGGTTGTGATAAATTTCGATCTGCGCGTTACCCATCTGCTATCGCAACATTAAGTTTGATAGCTAGAAAAAATCCTTTCAAATTGCTACATTTAAAAAAAAATCGAATTTCTTTGAATCGAATTTTAAAAATATTTAAATGAGTAAATAAGTTCAAGAAAATCATGACGTCATTATTGTTTTTGGGTATAAACCTTGCTTTTGTGTGTGCCAAAGCCTACGAATATTAACGCATACACACCATTGCAATGTTCAAACAAAAGATTTGGCATGGATTTGGTGCTATTAGGAACCATTAGGGCGACAATGTGCCAATTCCATACTATTACCTAAATCAAAAACAGAATATACCCGTTGTATGTTAAGCATTGAATACTCTCTATTTGAAGCAAGAAATTGCGATGAAATGATGTGTACATTAATAAAAACAAATAGAATGACGAATTTGTAAAATATTTTTAATCAGCAGAGAGAAGTGTGTATTATACAAATACGGCTATTAAACTCACGAACAATAAGATCCCTTAAAAATATGTATAAACACTTCAAGACTAATAAACTACGATTATCTAGAACTAATTTTTACCAACGACTTCGTTTACGTGATTTGTTATCGCATGATATGTTGATAATAGATGGCGCTTTTTAGTGTCATACTATTCCTGTAGAATCAACAGGATTCCTATATCCTATATGTTTCTGGTGTATAATAAATAATTGTGCCAAATATCATCGATATTAGTTCAGCGGCTTCGCTATGAAAGAGTAACAAATATACATTCATACTCACAAACTTTCGCATTTATAATAACTAGCTTTTACCCGCAATTCCGTTTGCGTGGACTGTTGTCACGTGATAGTTTGATAATATATGGTGCTTTTTAATGTCATCCTATTCCTGTAGAATCAACAGGATTCCTATATCCTATATGTTATTCCGGTGTATAAGGAATAATTGTGCCAAATTTCATCGATATTGGTTCAGCGGATTCGCCGTGAAAGGTTAACAAACATACATCCATACTCACAACCTTTTTCATTTATAATATTAGTAGGACATAGTATAGGATAGATTAGGAAGTAGGATTTATATAAATTGTTGTATTCCAATAAACAGCTGTTCAGGTTTTATATTTGGGTATTTCGATAAGCCTGTTATTTATATCTTCGATGGCTGAAATCACATTTGCAAACATAAACGCAGCTCCCGTTTTATATTTCAGAGTGTTTCATATGTGAGTGAGGCGCAAAATCCCTCGATATAGCTATCTGCTGATGCCGATTTCACATCTGTGTTCGCATTACCACTCCCGTAAGAATATAATTTGAATAGTAAAAGAGCTAGTAATATTTTTTAGGATATCGTACAGAAGAAATGCTTACAAAAAGGATTTTTATTGTTTTTTATGCTCGGTTCACTCACACGGTTGTCCGTCCTTAAAGTAATTTAATACTTGTGTTATAGGTAACAGACAAGTGGTTAATATATACATATAACATATACTAGCTGACCCAGCAAACGTTGTTTTGTCATATAATTTCTAGAAAATTTCTGGCGTACATTACAAGAAAATGGTTTTTTTTGTACAAATAATTACATTTGGACAACCCTTACCTCTCCACTTAGTGATAAGACAGATAGTACCCGATTAACAGACCGACGGACCAGACCAGACCGAGTCTGGATATATATATATATATATATATATATATATATATATATATATATATATATATCTATATATATAAAAGAAAGTTGGTCTTGGTTACACTATTTATAACTCAAGAACGGATGGACCAATTCGGCTGAAAATTGGTGGACAGGTTGCTTAGAACCAGGAGACGGACATAGGATACCACGGGCAGTAATGAATAGAACAAAACTACTGGATAGATTATAATAATTTTTTTCACTGAGTGACTTAGGCTATATATTTTATACCCGTGCGAAGCCGGAACGGGCCACTAGTCTATCTTATAAAAATTCATTAAAATTTAAAAACCACAACTATGCAGAAATGAATTGGCGTTCGACTCAGCATAAAAGCAGCGTGATGCAGCATATGGCTAACATCACGCGGCGCTGGTTTTCAGTCGAAACCGTAGTGACGCTCCGAATAAAACATCTATTTAAATAAACAACATTGCATGCAACTAAAGTTTAAACAAGATAAAACAAAAAAGAAAGTTACGAATAAAAAACAGGAAGTGTAAAAAAATTAAATGTAAAAATAAAAATAAAGATATATAAAATAAAATAAAAAATTAAATGTAACTAAACTACGCTTTACTAGCAAACCGTTTCCGTTTCGCACTGGTAAATAGGCGAAAGATTTCCATTTTGACGTATCAACTGTTAGCGCACACACTATATAATAGGAAGTAACTGGGTGACCGAACCTTTCTCGGTAATTTTTAAAAAGATGTAAAAAAAAATAAAAAAAAATTGAAAAGAAAAATTAAAAAATAATAGTGCAGGTGGGGTTCGATCCAAGGTATTTCCACCTCTCTAGACCGCCCCAAATGAACTACTTTACGTTTGACAGCGAAAAATTGTGATTGTATTCAACGTAAATTTAAAAAAAAAATTAGAGCCCGAAAACAGAGATAAAACGAAATTTTCAAAATAAAACTTATCTAGATCGATTTTTCTCCCCCAAAACCCCCTACATGCTGAATTTCAGGAAAATCGTTGGAGCCGTTTCCGAGATTCAGATATATATATAATTTTATTTTTTATTTGTCACTATAAGGATTGGACTTACTAGGATTGTCACTGGTATTGTTACCATTTATTTATTTTCTTTCTCTTTTTTTTTTTCTTTCTTTATTTTTATTTGTTTTTATTTATACTTATATTTAGTTGTTACTATTTATTTACTCTTCTTTTGTTTACTTATCTGCGTACATTTGCCAACCCGTGTATAATCTATATATATAAAAGAAAGTTGGTCTTAGTTACACTATTTATAACTCAAGAACGTACGAACCAATTCGGCTGAAAATTGGTATAGAGGTAGGTTGCTTAGAACCAGGAGACGGACATAGGATACTTTTATCCCGTTCGACCGCATTTATTTTATCCCGTCAAGTCACTACAAAACGTGGTAGAAAATGTAAAAGTAAATAAGTAAAAATGTAGTATATGACTTTAGATACTCCAAAGATAGCAGGGAATCTTCATGGTATAGGGTAAGGTACTCCAAATTTAACGCGAGCGGGCCACAGGCAGTAATGAATTAAACAAAACTACTGGATGGATTTTAATCATTTTTTTCACTGAGTGACATAGGCTATATATTTTATTCCCGTGCGAAGCCGGAGCGGGCCACTAGTATATATATATATATATATATATATATATATATATATATATATATATATATATATATATATATATATGTGTGTGTGTAAAGAATATAAATTCTATATATATATATATGTATATATCCTGACTCGAAAGAGCTTTCTTGAATATATTTACAGACTATTTAGATTTGATTCGATTTAATAATAATAAAAGTTTGAAGTTTCAGCATCAAAAAGGTGTATAGTGGTCGATCCACAATCCACGACAAGGATTCTTATTTTTCCAATTCTACCATTTCCTTTTAAAGAAATACACAAACTCCTCGTAAATGCAAACGTGCCTGAGCTTTGTTTCCCAAACAAAACATTTACATTACATTGAAATCGGTTTAGCGAAATTGAACAGCTAGTAAAAAACTACGCACAGATAATGTAGTTTTATTTATTCTCTTTTTGCAAGTTTGTATAAATAAATAAATAGATAAATATATGGGACACACACACACGGTCGTCCGTCTCTAAAGTAACTTAATACCTGTGTTATGGGAGACAGAGAAGTCATGAATATATACTTATATAAGTTTTAAATACATACTTAAATACAAATATACACCCAGGCTTGAAGACTAACAAATTCATTTATAGAAAATGTTGGCCTTCAGCGGGAATCGAGCCCGCGACCCGCGGTCCGGTCCAGCGGGCCAGTCAAAATGTTAAAGCAAAAGTAAAAAATATGTTCCAAAATTAAAATGGAAGTATTTTTATTTACATCGATTCACGAATCAGTGGAACTATGTCAGCGAACATCGCCAAATCTCTGCGGGCATGTCTATATATAGTATGCCTATGTCGGTACATATTTGATGCATCTGGGGGCATACTGCAAATAGCGGTAGGTAACGAACCGGGCATTGCATATAGAATTGATTCAAATGAACTGATATATATATAGTAATAAATGAACTGATATCTATACTAATATATAAAGCTGAAGAGTATGTTTGTTTCATTGTATGAACGCGCTTATCTTAGGAACTATTAGATCGATTTGAAAAATTTATAACATTACGCAGGCACGAGGAGCAGCAATAAAACATATTACTTAAACTGCAAAATAAGCTGCAATTTAAGCTTTCCTTGCATGCGCTAAGTAAACGGTGAAAGTTATTAAAAAATCATGTATTATAAAATTGTTCCCATCAAAAAGTTCTAAATGAAAATCCGCGACACCATATGTCTAGCTTTTAAGGTTAACCCACTTTAACCATTTTTATGGTTATCAAAATACTATACTACGGTTTTAATGTTTCCACGCGGGCGGAACCACTGACGATTGCTAGTCGATTCTAACACTGAAACAACTGTTACGTATACCCAGCTTCATCATTCTCCTGCCGTTATCCCACTCTAAGTGGGGTCTGCACAACATGTTTTAATGTTACTTTACGACCGGCCGCCTGCGTGACGTCAACTTACCTTAGTCAATTTATATACAAGATTAAACCATTTAAATATTAAAGTACCCAAAAAAAAGAAACAATTACTGGGTAGGTGAGGCTCGAACCTAGCTATTTTCATTTCTCGAGACCGCTCGTTCCCCGAATAAGCTGCGCTGACTTGACAATTTACGGTAAAAATAGTGCTTTATATAAAATTTAAATTTAAGTATTTTTTTAATGCCCAAAAACAGGAATGAAACGATTTTTTAAAATAAAACCTAGCTAGATCGATTTATCTCCCCCAAACCCCTCTACACTCTGAATTTCAGGAAAATCGTTGGATCCATTTCCGAGATTCAGAAAATATATTTATATATATACGTACAAGATTAACTCATTTAAATATTAAAGGTATATAGGGGATATTTTCTTTCATTTTCTGTGGCGTTAAAGAAAAATATCGCATCGTTCATTTGACTAATCTTTTCACGGACACCATATAGCATTAAGTTACGTGATGTTTCATCTCGTGCGGTCACGAACACACTGAATTGAGTCACGTATACTAATTTGTAAATAAGCCAAAAAACCCGCCGCAATCTTGCTGTGGATATGTAATTAGCCATTACTAATGGGTAACGTTTCTCAGTTACATTTTAATGAATGGCAAGCTTAGCTTTCTATCCGATTACTTCTATATCATGTTTACTATTTTGTATGTCTGCAATTTGAAAGATAAAATTTTAATTCAATAATTTTAATATTTAAATGTATTTCTCTTATTTAAATCTTGTATGTATATATATATTTTCGGAATCTCGGAAACTGCTCCAACGATTTTCCTGAAATTCAGCATGCAGGGGGTTTTGGGGGAGGAAAATCGATCGAGCTAGGTTTTATGTAAAAAAAATTGTTTTATCCCTGTTTTTGGGTATTAAAAAACACTAACATTATTATTGAATTGAATTGTTGCCGTTAACCGTCAAGTCAGCGTAGCTTATTCGGGGAAAGGGCAGTCTCGAGAAATGTAAATACTTAGGATCGATCCCCAACTAAATATTTTTTTATTTTAAGTTTTTTTTGGAAAAAATTACCGAGCAAGACCCGGTCACCAAGATATTAATATTTACTTAATAGCTTATTATTTATTTTATCTTAATAGCTTAAGACAAAATAAATATGATAGTAAGCAAAAATTTCCATCAAAGCTTTTGATTATCTTAGAGAGAAGGTTTGAAAGAATAAATGGAGGTTTGATATGGTGGTCAGGCAGGCAGCCGGTTGTAAAATACGTACCCAAATCATGTGGCAACAAGTTTCGGTGGTTACAAAATCAATCTAGTAGAAAAATGTCGTTTTATTCCTGTTTTTAGGAATTGAAAACTGCTAAAATTTACAAAGAATACAAAAGACTAATTTTGCTGTCATTTGTAAAGTTGTATTAGGTCAGTGGGAAATAGGCGGACTTAAGAAATGAAAATACCCGGGATACACACGGTCGTCCGTCCGGTGTTTTATTTATTTTTGTTGCTGTATTTTTTATATCTTTAAAAAATACCGACCAAGACTCGGCCTGATATTAGGTATGTAAATATATATTATATTTCCGTTATTTTAGTCTACACTTTGAAGACATTATAAATTCGAAGCTGTAATATACATTAAGTTAGCTGAGGCTCGAGAGACCTGTTGCTCGTTTAAGTAATATTAAGTCAATAAAATTATATTTTTAGATGCTCTTAGGTGGTTTCCAATGTTGTAATTTTGACGCCTTTTTATAAAGGTGTAATCAAATAAAACTATAACTTACTTTCAAACTGTCATCATCTTCCTTTTTTTTTTTTTTTTATTATACAGGAAAAAACCCCTTATGGGTACCGCCGCCTGACGGGGACAGGCGGCGGTTATGTCGGACTCGCACCGACTAAAACGACCTGTGTGCTCCACCACGCTGACGATGGCAAGGACAGGGTATCATTGTACATTTTGCCCCCATCCCGCCGACAGCTCTGATCCCAGAGAATAAACACCTCCAGGTAGGGGCCCCTCGAAAGAGAAACCCCCCTCCACTAACCGGTGCATCGGGAGCACCAGATGCACCGACCGCCTCGGGGACCTGTAAGCCAGGTGTCCGATGTACCCCGTTCGGAACACCCGAAGGTCCCCAGTTAGGGCGGCAGACGATGGGCTTGGGCGAGTCACTAACACCTGGACTCACCAGCAGCAGATTGGATCCAGAACTACAGTTCGTGGACCCGCTCCGCCGCCTCCCTCCGCCCCCCTCCGCAGAGCTAAAGGAGGTCATCGCTGCCCACGATCGCTCCCTGCCCACCGTGTTTGCTATGTCACGGTCGACAGGGAGAGATCGCGCCCCAAGTAGGGGCCCCAACGCCTTGGTGGGCGTCTCCGCCCCCACCGGGTAATTTTTTATAGAGGTTTTCTTCCTCGCAACCCGAAGGTCCCCGTTCCCATTGCTGGGCTTCCGGGTTTCGCCGACGGTGGCCGTAACCATGTCCAGCCAGACTTAGAGTAAGCCCAACTGGACCCGTCGCTCATTAGGGACTTCATCCCAACCTCCCCGAAGTCCCCGGCCCGTCCAGATTACCCTCTGCTAATCAGAGGGACAACTGGATTGGCCACCCCTCAGTGGTCCGTTCGCCAAGACTAAGCTTGTCCAGGGTGCGCCACGAGGAGGCCGACCACTTTGGCACCCCGTCATCATCTTCCTGCCCTTATCCCACTCTAAGCGGGGTCGGCACAACATGTTATAAACATGTTGTCACATGATTTGGCTACGTATTTTACGACCGGCCGCCTGCCTGACGTCAACTTACTTTAGTCGTATTTTACGACTCCTCGGTAAGAAAGAGGGTTGTCTATTTTACTTAACCGGATACCACACGGTCGGTCAACTTACTTTAGTCGCCTTTTACGACACCTCGGTAAGAATTGAGGGTGGTCTATTCTAATCAGCCGGACACTACACGGCCGGTCGACTTACCTTAGTTGCCTTTGACGACACCTCGGTAAGAAATGAGGGTGGTACTATTCTATTCCGCCGCATACCACACGGCGTAACTTACTTTCAAACTGTATTTTTACTATATTTCTGTTTTATGCATCCATAACTGAATGAAGCAATAGTTCAATTTGCTTTTGATATGGAAATAGTTAATGGGCTTATCTGGTATAAGCTACCTTTTTCACGGTATTGAACACGTCGCAGAGAAAATAAAAAAGGTAGAGGCTGTTACATGTAAAAAAATTGTTCAGATAAGTATTTTATTTTATTTATTTATTTCTAAATCTTTATTCATCAACACACCTTAACGCAATAACATTATAAGATTAAATAACAAAAAATAAAACACATCAAGCAACCAATACAAATGACAAATGTCGTAAACATTTGTATAAAATATATATACAAATTAACAAACTTTGTGCAAAACAACTCAATTATTATAACAAAGTATAAGTGTGCAGCGGTGTGACGAAGAAAGGGATAGCCACTCAGACTAACAGGGTACGGCAATGCAAACCCATTGCTGATTTTACTATAGCAAACGATAATAGTTTAGTAATTATTTGAAGCCTTAAACCAGAACATCGTGTTTAATTTCCGGCTAAATTTTATTATATTTTGATTGATCAGCATTTACTAATTGTTTTTAAAAATTTCATATCTATAGTTTCATTAATTATAGAATGCATTATGACAAATACCACCTTAAAATACAATAATTATTATACTCTGTTAAATATCGTTCTAAAACTATGTTGTAAGTTACATCAAGGAAAGTATAAGAAATTTAAAACTCAGGGACATTTCACATTGGTTTCATAATAGCTTTTTCTAACAAGGTCCGGTCTCATTTAAACTTTAATTAACTTTGTATGGGGTTTAAAGGATTTTCATCTTTTACAGATTTAGTGTTGGAAATTTCCAACTAAGAGAGTAGTAAGTACCAACTTGTCTAGATCACTTTAATGTTTAAATGTTGACAAAGAACTGCATTCATTTTGCTATTGACCTTGGGGCCTTTCATATGTGTATAAAAAAGATGCAAGGTTTAGTGTCGAAATAGAAGTTAAACTGAAAATTTCAAATGTAAGGGTAGCGTTAGCGAATTGTGGCGTTCTTATTTTAAATAAGTTAAACATATGGATAGCTTTTCATAAATAAAAACTTCTAACAAAATTTATGTCCCTACTGTTAACATGATGCATTGTTATAGGGACTGGACCAGTATGTAAAATTTCAGCTTAATCAGAAACCGGAAAGTGGGTCAAATTTATCTTGCAAGATTCAACCATCACATACATACTTTAAAAGTTGAATAAAAGCTTTTAATAATAAACAAATCGTGGAGTTCTTATTTTAAAAAAGAATACTAAATTGTCTATGTTTAAAGCGCGCTCGTCTGAAACATCAGCCTTAAGAACCTTTATCTTTTCTTTTCGCAAGACATACCTTTTAAGCTCATTTCCATCAAAGGATAAAGAAAGGTAAGTTTCTAAATGAATTAAGGCTTGGCTGCAGAAACTATTCAGTTTGTAAGTGCTTTGTGTTGCATTATCAAAGGGATGCTTTGATGCCAGCCTGTTGAGTTTACCTACTTTTCTGTTATGTTTATGATATCTTTTCCCTTAGTTTGGAGCATACTCGTAATGGACATTATATCTTCTTGCTCTTGATGAGTGTAATCGTTGTTGGAGAGATATTGCGATGATATCCTAGTTTAATAAGTTATGTAAGCGAATGAAAATAATCTAATAAGACTATCAAACTAATCTGCTCAGATAAATAGGGCGTAGAGTAATCGCAAGTTAGAGGCATCAGTTGATAATGCCCCTTCTTAATCAGGGCTATTAATAACAACCCCAGAATAGTCCTCTGTCTTAGAAGGAAAATCTGCCTTTTCTATAGCCGCTGCGGGGGTTCGGGAATTTCATCCGGTAAAAAATATATCAGTTTTTATATGTCATATCAGTAAAAATATATCAGTTTTAAAATAATAAAATTAAACTAACTTTCATTTCTCGAAAGTTCAAATTTATTTTCAAGTTATATAAATAAGCTAAATGTTACAATGCTGTAATGTAAATAATAAACAAAAAAATAAATATATGGGACGCTTACACACAAGGTCGTCGGTCCCCAAAGTAAAGACTTAATACGTGTGTTATGGGTGAAAGACAACTGGTAAATATTTACATATATATTTTTAAATACAAATACACACCCGTGCCCGAAGACCCAACAATTTTTTTCTCGGCGGGAATTGAACCCGTGATCCATGGAGATGAAGGCAAGGTCACCGTCCACTGCTTCGACGGGCCAGTCAATTTCTTTCAAAAACGTTTCTTAAGTATAATGTCTAAGTATGTTGAGTAAAGTAATATCTTGATGTTGCTTTCAGTGTATTTCATCCGGTCTCTAACAAAAAATGCAACCGCGTATTTCCGATCCATTTCTATGATGCATTCTTTATCAAACAGACAACCTCTAGCTTGTGTACGTTAGCATTTGTCGGTTACACGTTTAAGTCGACTCGACTGGTCTGTAAATTTTATGTGCTTGATTTTTCACAGCGTCCTTAGAGTATTGAATAAAACATGTGTGCAATGTGTTCTAAGTTGGATGCATCCGTGTTGTTGGAACATTAAAGTACTGAATTATTAAAAACTTTTTCTAACTTAACTGGATATTGTTTAAGTTTTTGTACGAGTAGGGAAGCCAGCCTTAAATGTGTCCTATTACAATAAAAGGAAATAAATATAAAATTTTGAGATTTTATCGTAGAGTCTATCCGCTGATGATGCTTTGGTTGCGGGGCGAAACGATTGTTGAGTTTGTGATAATGAACGTGTGTAGTGCCAGTGTATTGTGGTAATTTGTGCATGTGTTTTTACGCATCCTGCGCGTATCAGATATGTAAATGGATATTCTACCTTACATTTAGCATTATATGTATTTACTACTACTATACTTGCTTTATCGCAGGTTATAGCAAAATAATTTTAATATTACTTTTGTATGTTGTGCGATATTAAAACAGTCACATAACGCTTCAAAAATGTATATTTATAGTGTTGTTGTATTCAAAACTATGGGTTATCCTATCCTATACTACTTCCTAATACAAGTAATATAATATATCGGAAAGTTTGTGAGTATGGATGTATGTTTGTTACTCTTTCACAGCGAATCCGCTGAACCAATATCGATTAAATTTGGCACTATTATTCCTTATACATCGGGGTAACATATAGGCTATAGAAATCCTGTTAATTCTACATGAATAGGATAACATTGAAAAGCGCCATCTGTTATCAATCTACCACGCTACAACAGTTCACAAACGAAGTTGCGGATAAAAGCTACTTTTGTATATTATAATTATTATTGAAAATTATTCTATTATTTGTTCCAGCTCTGTGCACAGAAATAGAGTTTTATATTTAGCTAAACACGTAACTTCAGCAAACTGTATCTTTGTAATTAGTTTAACCAACTTTGCTAATACAATCTCAGAACAATAGTTACAAGAGTACTGATAACAAACAGTTCAAAATATTGCGGGCGATAAAATGTGTAAATGTTAGATTTTGAATACAATAAAGGCTTTGTGTTGGAAATAATAACGGGTGTTCAGTTGAAGGACAAGCATATTTAAATGGTTCATTTATTTAAATATTAAATAAAAAAATAAAATCTTACGCCGTGTGGTATGCGGCTCAGTAGAATAGACCAACCTCATTTCTTACCGAGGTGTCGTAAAATACGACTATAGTTAGTTGACGTCAGGCAGGCGGCCGGTCGTAAAAACGCAGCTAAATCATGTGACAGCATGTTTATAACATGTTGTGCCGACCCCACTTAGAGTGGGATAAGGGCAGGAAGATGATGATTAAATAAAAAATCGTATCTGCCGTATGAAACTGCCTTTCAAGTGCCTACAAAAGTAGTCCATTTATCGATACGTTTATCGATTGTTAAACCGATACCGTTAATACAAAAATTATGATAAGATTTATTTAATCCACGATTAGTCTATCCAGCGATTAGTTAAATACGGATTAGAGTCAATTAATATTGTCAATACTTTTATATTAAGGAATTCCGCAATGTAACGCCTATTTCTATAAATTAATGGTAAATGGAAACACGACCACATGACGTATTTGACGTATCATCTAAGACATATTTTAGGTTACATACGACATATTTTATTTTAGCTTAACATATTTTAGATTTAGCTAGGTCAGATGTCGGCAATCTTACTTAACGGCAAGTATACAAATAAGTAACTGTTAAGTTAGGTAAAATATTATAGTAGAGCTTCATGCACTCAATTCATTATTTATTTCTAAATAAAAAAGACATATTTCACTATTATCAGTTTATAAATATATCATAAATATTTCTAATAATCTGGTATTGAATTTATCTTAAGTTCGAGATTGTATAGAAATTGAAAAGGATTGAATTTTCTGCTTGCCGAGATTCAAAGAAACCGTGCTCAGAAATCGAAAGAGAAAATGTGAAACCACAGTCTTTGACTTGTCCTTGAAGTATCTTACCCGTTCAACTTTTATTTTAAAAATAAATTCTGCTTGTAAATTTCAGTACTAAGATATAACTAGCCTAAGTTACTCTGTGTTCTTCTTATTAGCGTACACGTGGTTACTTAACTTATCATCTGAGATGTGAGACTATTCTGAGATGATTCCGAGCAGCCACCAATAAATAAATCTTCTATAAAAATATATGCTTAATGATATTAAAAATTATTTGGTAAAGGTAAACATCGTGAGGAAACCTGCTATCTCTAGATAATTATATTCTTATGGGTTAAGATTCTAATAAAAACAGGCTGGCACTAACTACTTTTTTATTTATTTATTTATTCAAGTAAGTCAACTCTACAGCTGGTTGGGAAAGCTGTCCTATCAAAAAGAGCCAGCAAGAAACCCGACGCAGCCCTTCTATCAGCTTCCTTAGGGTATCAGCCTCCTTTTTTATAGTTTTTTATTTTATTTTATTCATTGCCAAGGTTTATGATTTTTAAAATCAGCGTAAGCACAATATGATTGAAAGATAATTCAATTATTATTGATGTCCGAAATCAAATAGCAAATAAAAGTCTATGAATTGCAAAGTTTATGGTGTTTTCGGTAAAGTACTGTAGTAATGCGTACGTATGCTGAAGAATAATAAGTATTTACCACAAAATAAAAGAAAGATCAGAATGACATGTTGAAGTTTCTAATCGATAGATTAAATATCATGTATACGTTGAACTATAAATTATAAAAATCTGTTCTTTTTTATATATTTTTTTTTAACCACGGCCGCCCGTCACCAAAGTAAGTAACTTAATACTTGTGTTATGGTAGACAGACAACTGCTGATTATATACTTATATATTTTTTAAATACATATTATAATTCATTTATAGAAAATGTTGGCCCTCGGCAGGAATCGAACCCATAACCCTCGAAGCCGAAGGCAGGAACACTACCCACTGCGCCAACGCGCCAGCCAAATGTTAATACTGATGAGTAACTTTATTGAATTCTTCCACATCCCACCAATTATCATATTAACACGTTTAGCCAAAAATCTGTAGAGCGAGAATATTGCAATACCTCAACATTATTTCTTTAGATTACTTAGTGACAGCAATACCATTACACAAATAACTAAATACATAAAACTAAAAGTACAGGTGAGTGGGGAATTTCATTACTTCAAGATGTCTAGTTCATTTCATTTAATAAAGATTTTGTCTAACACCAACTAAAGATTTTCCTGAGCCAAGGAATTCGCGTAATTAAGAAATTTATCTTGGGTAACGCAATTTTACTTCTCAGCAGCTTGAGTTAATTTTTTAGAATAGGTACATAAAGTATTTAACGGGAAAGAGTAGTTGATGTAGGATGGGAATTATAAATACCGCTTTATCACTTTAAGCTTCTAAGTTATTATTACAGAGGTCAATAACTTAAGCTATCCAAGATACTTTAGTAATTATCAAATAGAACGATTGAGTAATTCAAACAAATACCAAATAATTAAAAAATATTCATTAAAAAACACTTAACATACATGTGTATGTAGTGTTTCTTTTGTACGTACAATTAACAAGTATAAGTAAATGTCTAGACATTTTTTATAGTGTTTTTAGTCTTTAGTTAGAGTTAGTTTTTTTACTATATTTATTTTCCATTGTTTAGATGTAATTGGTTGTAAAAAAAATAATTAATAAAGTAAGTAAGTAATTTAAGTAATTTATTTTATAGTATTGTCACAGGTTTTTGATAAGTACTTTTGAAATATTATTCTTATCAAGAACCTTTTTTTTATTGTTTCATATAGGTACAGATGTACGTACCAAGACAAATGCAAACGCAAATGTTCATGCAAGTGTAAAAGTGGATGAATTTAATTTTAAAAAACTTTGGACTTACCATAACAGACATTCCTATTAATATACAACACTAGCTGTCCGGCCACGCGTTGCTGTGGCTCAGTCTGGTTGTGAAGTCTAATTATATAACAATTATAAAATAATTAATAATAATTCGGTTAAAAAATGCAGCAATTGCCTCCAAACTTTACAGGAACATCCACGAGGTAATTCTAAAGATTGTCCGTAATTTTATAAAAAGCTAATTTAAAAAAAACCGTTAGCTAAACACACTAAATTAAAACTTTTAGATTAATTAAAATTAAAATTTAGGTAAATTAATAAACTAAAAATCATTTTAGTTACTACTATTAGTATTAGTTACTAGTTTACTCTGTGCTATAATGTTTATGGACCTACATAATTTTTGGGCTTATCGTTCTCTTTGTAATTTTAATTTAATACAAAAATTATATCGTTTATACAAAAAACAAATTTGACTCACAATATTAATAATTTTACCTTTTACGTCACAAGCATCGGTGGTTCAGTGGTAGAATGCTCGCCTGCCACGCGGGCGGCCCGGGTTCGATTCCCGGCCGATGCATGTTTTTTCTTCGTGCAATTTTTTTAGAATTTTATTTTATATTTTTCAGTCTTTATTTAATTGTACAATTTTACGAAAATAGCGAATCTTTCTTAAATTAACAAATGAAACAATTATCTTTCAATAACTGTACAAAAATAGTATTGAATAAGTTTTTAATAGGTTTACCAATTATTAAAAAAAAATATAGTTTGCTTAATTCACAAATACTTAAATCATTATTTCTTTTAAAATATTACTATCTAAATCTCATGCTTGGGATTACTTACTATTAAAATCTGTCATGAGAGGTTATGTGTTCAGTTATGTCACATTCATTATATATTTTAGTATTATCTAGTGCTATGGAAACGTGCTCATGGCAGATTTTTAAACAAATGTATTTGGTAAGCTAAATCAAATAGGGTATCAACCTTGTGTATAAGAAAGATGTGAGAAACCAGAAGTTTTTAGTCACGATGCCTGTTCTGAATGAAGACAGACAGAATGTATTGACACAGTAAAAGTATATTCGAAGTTAACCCAATGCAAAAATAAGCAATTTGAAGTCAACCTGCACAATAAATAGACACGATCATCAGTATGATATGAATCAATTTTACAATATACTTATACTATATCATTATGGTGGTAAAATATAAATTCTCTTAATTACTTATTTTTAATAAAAAAAATCATTTCGGATTAAGACCAACGTTTAAATAACTAAAAATTCAATTACTTTTTATTTCATTTAATGACTTGATTAAATATAAAGTTAGTAAGAAATGTCAAATAATAATAGAGATGAAATATTGACATTTACTGTTAGGTAGGTTAGTTAGGTTTACTTACTTAAGTTTTTTCATTGGTTTCAAGTCTTAATCCGATATCTATTAAAAATCTAGTTCTATAATCTAGTAAGTCTCAGTATCTAATAGCAAATTAATTTATAAAACTATTTAACATATCTACTAAGCTAGATCTAGTGTTGTTTAAATAAAGTTATTAAGTAAACTATGAGTAACAGCATCACTGTATGTATGTAGTGATTGAAACAAGTCATAGGTGGGGTATAAAATACGTTGAAGGTATTATCGCATTAAGAGAACAAAAGTGTGAACTATAATTTACTTTAAGTTTTAACTATAATTTGAACTATATATATAGAACAAAAGTTGTAATAAATGTAATATATTATATCTAAAACATATATAACGCCAAAAAGTAACGACAAATATTTTTTCTTATTTTTAAGTTGGGTCATTTTAATTCTAATAATGCGATATGTATAGAGTGAAAGTAATGCATTGATTGTGAATCTAACATGCTGTATAAGTGTCTGCTTACTTTCGGAACGCGCTGTGAGACCTGGGAAATACAGTACTTCGTTAGTATTTAGAAGACTACCGTAATTAATTGCGTTAAAACCACAATACCTGAAAGTTACGTAAGCTATTAAATAACAGTTAATTAAATTTGTTCAAAATACACCAAGGAAAAACCACAATTGACTTGATAATCCTTAAAATTAGACTGAAAATTGGACTGTACTTAATTTTCACGATGCTTTCCGTGTTATTAGAATAAATAATAAAAAAAAATTACAGTAACAATCCATCAAAAACGTAGGGGTAAAAAAACCATATTATGACCCTGCCGATCAAATAACGATCGCGAACTCTCTCTATCTCGCTCACAGCTGGACATAGGTATTTACACATGATCTCCATAAAACACAAACCTCTTGCATTTACCGTTTCCCGCGACCCTTTTAGATCGTAAGTCCATCTTGTAGGGGGTCTACCGACACTGCGTTTTCCGGTGCGGGGTCGCTTCTCCAAAACCCCAACGCCTATAAGTTTTCCACACTATGTACCCCGCCCATCGCCACTTTAACTTCGCCACGGTAAGCTACATTAGTGACTAGTGATTGCGAACACTAACACATAATACGCGCACAGCGTCTTCGCTGGCAATTTCGATGACCTAGTTTTTTGGCGTCGGATTGTCGTTGCTTCTTGCCACTTCTGATTGCTTAATAACTAAACACCGTCGAACCACGTGCTACCATTTACGCGTCACTCTAAGCCGTGGTACGGCCTCACAGAAGGCACCTTTAGGGCGATATTCTTCAACGCTGGTCAAGCTTACTCTGCTCTCCACATTTCACAAACTAGACGCTTCTGCGATAGCCTGACCAGAACGATGGGGCTCTAAAAGCCTATAGTGCTAACAGCGGCAGAAATTTGTAAAAAATAATAATACTTAATTGTAAATAAATTGCTTGGTGTCTTTTCTTATATGTGCGAAAAGAGCAACTGATCGATTTGGTTTGTTTGTTTTGGGAAAATAGTTAACACTTTAGAGAGAGATAGAGTTACTTATCTCTGTACTAAAAATCAGTTCGGTGAAGTTGCGGTTTCAAGTTAGTTATATTTAAAAAAAATATTCTCTTTGTCGTATTATAAAGGAAATATTAAAAGCATGATGAAAATGTTAATAACGATATTATAGCGGTTGTTAAAAGAGTAGTAAGAGCTACTTACTTTTACTGAGCATAAACCTTAACAAATTTTTGTATATTCAATAACGAACGGCTTTATTTATTCACGAGGAACGATAACTCGCTTTATTAACTACAAAAATCTTATTAAGTAAATGTTTCGTCATTATGTACACGGTCGTATTTTCTTAATAAAACAAGACTTTACTGTTAGTGTATTATTTATAATTAGTAAAATAGCACAAAATTACTATTCCACTTCTGAAAAAAAAAATATTTTTCTCTTTTCAGCAAAGATTGGACACTGTGGTATCCATCGCGTTGTTTACATGTGGATCGCCTGGTAAGCTTAATCTTGCTGACAGTTTTCCTCACGATATTATATCGATACTACATTATAATCACTATTATAAAATACATGAATGGTAGATGTATGCCCATAGATTCAGTATTCGACTTCATTGTGGCTATGCCACGTTATCACTGGAGGTTCCGAAAACAGTTTCAGATATGAGAACTTAAAAAAAATTGGACTCTAATGTGTGTTAAACGATTCGGCTGCAGCTTACATAGATTTTCTTACCAATCGCTAATTATAGTAAAATAATTCTATCATTACTCTGGTACTGTAAAAGTTATCAGTCTTCTAGACTGTATCCTCTCTCATCATGAGATAACAAAAAAATCATAGTCATCTTGCTGCCCTTATCCCACTCTAAGTGGGGTCGGCACAACATGTTATAAACATGCTGTCACATGATTTAGCTAAGTATTTTACGACTGGCCGCCTGCCTGACGTTAACTTATCTTAGTCGTATTTTACGACACCTTGATAAGAAAGAAGGTGGTCTATTCTACTTAACCGGATACCACACGGTGAGTCAACTTACCTTAGTCGCCTTTCACAACACCTCGGTAAGACATGAGGGTCGTTTATTCTACTCAGCCGGATAAAACACGGCGGATCGACTTACCTTAGTCGAATTTTACTACACCTTGGTAAGAAATGAGAGTGGTACTATTCTATTCAGCCGGATACCACACGGCGTGAGATAACAAAAAAATCATTCATAAGAAAATCTTGTATTCGCAATCAGTAGTTATACTCGTAAACATTACGCATATATACACGCCCCTATATATTTTTTTAGTCCAGAATCAAATTCATATAACCTTAATATACAAAACACAAAAATGTATTCACATTGCATTCTAGTCCACCATAGCGTGCTGACGTGTGAATTTATTATTCACATGTGTCGGCATTCTCAGCTCAATCGTACAGTGATATATTACATGCGTATAAAAAATGATATATCATTAAGTGAAAAATCAATATGTATTGTATTGTGTAACATGTCAACGATAAAATTAAGATCATTTCTATCATTATTCTTCTGCCCTTATCCCACCCACTCTAAGTGGGGTCAGCACAACATGTCCTAACATGATTCGTCTACCTAACGTCAACTTAACTTAGTCGCCTTTTACGACATTTCAGTAAGAAATAGGTTGTTTTCTTCTACTCAGCCGAGTAGCATACGGCGGGTCAACTTACCTTAGTCGCCTTTTACGAAACCTCGGTAAGAAATGAGAATGGTCTATTCTACTCAGCCGGTTACCACACAGCGGTTCAACTAAAATTAGTCGCCTTTTACACTTCGGTAAGAAAGAGGGTGGTCTACTCTATTACGCCTGATACTACACGGCATAAAATTAAGATCATTTCTAAGGTAGTATTTATATATATATATATATATATATATATATATATATATATATATATATATATATATATATATATATATATATGTATAAATATCAAGATGAAATATAATGAGCCTGATAGGTTTAGATCAATTCTTTATATGAAGCCATTATATAAATGGCTAACATACACGATAAACAAATTAGAATTTCCTTCGTGATAGGAGTAAAACACCACGGTACATAATTAATTTTAAAACTAGTGTAGTGCTAGTGTATACGGGAAATATAGCATATAAAACAGGACACAACAATGACATTGTTGTTTTCTCTTCCCAGCACCAAATAATTTAGTTTTTAGGAAACCTTTTCCTAAAAACTAAATTATTTTCGTTTTGTGTGTCGTTGTGTGGTACGGTCATAGATCTCTATAAATTGTGTATATTTTTAAAAAAACAAAAAAAAAAATATGTGCCCAAAATACTTCGCTGAATTAAATGATTTGTTTTTGTAGAGTTTAGGTAACTAAAATTAAAATTGATGTCGTATGATCGGTTCTATTCTCCTGTACATCGGTACCAATAAACGCTGATACGGTGATAAAGGTGGTCTTTTATCATTCTCCTGCCCTTTCCCCCTACATATCTTGTATCTATCTCTTATGGTTAACTCTTATGAATTCAAACGTTCAAATTTCAATTCAGGAAAAATTTTGTGACACTTTTTCCCAATTTTCACTATTTCCACGCGGGTGAAGCCGCTGGCAAAGCTAGTTTATTATATTATATGTAGTAGGAATAAAGCGAGTACTAATTGAAACCCTCTCTAAGTGCTTAGCTATTAGAGGGATATAGTTTCAGGATCTTCGTTACTTAGTGTATTTCAAAAATCGGCAAATACTTTCGAATGGACGCTAAATAACCCCAAGTCTGCAGCTCATACTGCCCAGTCATTCGAATCTATTTTGGCGAATACCCCATTAATATAAAGATAATAAATATGTGTATTTGATTTGAAAATATGATGATAGATGGGAGCTTTCATTACAAAGAGTAGGTAATTTTTTTAAAGATATTAGATAAAAATGAAAGAAAGGAGTTGTGATATCAGGGACTCGATCCCGAGTATTCTCACTACTTTAGTAGGCCCGTTCCAAACTGAGCTATTACAACTTTACACATATATCGGCTATTAGCTGTGGTAGTCCAGTGGTAACACCGTGCGACTCTTTCGAGAAGATCACGGGATTAAACGCATTGGGCAGACACCAATAAGTTTGTGTGTTAAAACTTATTTGTATGATTGATTATTGCAGTTATCACACGCTTTTCGGTGAAGGAGAATATCGTGAGGAAACCTGCATATCTCTAGGGAATTCTGGAGATATGTGTAACCTACCATCCGCATTGGAGCAGCGTAGTAGGTCTTAGCTCCTCTTCTCTCCAAAAACGGAAAGAAGAGGCCTATTCTTAACAGTGGGATATTAACAGGCCGCTACATTACTTTATCTTATATATATCGGTGTATGTTAGTTAGTAAGTACGTACTGTATATGTATGTACTATAGAGGTTATTTATACTACTTTACTAGCCGTGACTACCACTGCGTGAGCGAAAATAAGTGTATCAAAAAAGTTTTCTTCCAATATTAATGTAACGTACTATTACCTTAAACCTTACTCAAGAAATGCATCCTTCAGTTAAAACCGTACCAACATCCGTTTAGTAGATATTGAGAAAATCGATCATATATAGACAGTCAGCTTTTGGGATTTTGTTTTATAATATGTATTGAGTTAACAAGGTCCGGAAGAATTATTTAGATTTTATAAAATTATGAAAACGTTCTTATCACTTCTCATGGAATATAGTTTTGTTAGCAGAGCGTATTATGATTTTTCTAGAGCCATTAAAAGCAGCCGGTCACTGTAATTGAGAACATGGGTGGCACGTTTTATGAATTCTATTCTATTCTACAATTGCACTATACGGAATACGGAACAAAAATTGTACCGTATTCGATGTATAAATTTTAAATATAAACTACAAACTTTACCTGCCACTTATTTCGTTGACTTAAGTTTTAAAATACCATAAGATAGGTTGATAATGGATAGCGCTTTTCAATTTCATGCCATTCCTATACGATTAACAGGATTTCTATAGCCTATAATAATGTATAAGGAATAATTGTGAAATTTTTTCAAATTTCATCGATATTGGTTCAGCAGATTCGCCTAGCAAGCATACTTACTCACAAACTTTCGCATTTATAATATTAGTAGGATGACTTGCTGTAAATATTAAAGATTTTTTTATAAGTTAATTTAGATATACGAAGCTTAACGTATTACACGTTAATGTCGGGGAAGATTATCATTTCCCTTACATTTTCTCTTCCATTTCCCTTTCCTTAGAGAAAATAGAAAGGTCATAATGAAATATATAATATTATACACAATTCTCGGTGGATTTAGATACTTTGTAGGCGGTTTCGCTTTGACCTTATCAAAGATACCCTTTATGATCAAGGAGTTTCACATCGCCATTTGCACCTCTGAGTCATGCAAATATTTATGCTCACAAACAATACTGCTTGACTGGCCCGTTGTCGCAAGCAGCAGTGACCTTGCTGTCCACTCGGAGGGACGTGAGTTCGATTACCATGGAGATACAATTTCTAAATATATCTTGTTGGTTCTACGAGTCTGAGTGTATATGTATGTAAGTATATATTCAAAACTACATATGTATACAACTATATTTATCATCTGTTTGTCACCCATAACACAAGTGTTAAGTTGGGAACGGACGACCATGTGTGTAATTGTCCAATATATTTTTTTTTATATACAGCATAAGTGGCTTTGACTGTGGTAAGTAGACAATTTTCAATTTCTTTTCTCTATACATAGACATATATAAACATGTCTATACATGTTTCGGCTTGTTACGATCGGCCGCCTGTCTGTCGACTTACCTTATTCGCTTTTTAAAACACCTCGGTAAGAAACAAGGGTGGTCTAGTCTACTTAGATGTATACCACACGGCGGGTCTTACTTTCCTGTCTTAACTTACCTGTCGCCTTTTACACCTCGGTAAGAAATGAAGGTGGTTTATTTTACTCTGCGTTTTGCGTTATTTATTATTCCATCTATACAACTTTATAAAATATAAAAGATCCAAGATAGCTGTAAATTAAACGCATTATAATGGTGTAGATTAATTTTATCCACCCGATAACATTTTTGTAATTGTATTTGAATATGAAAGCGAGGATTGGAAAACTTCTGAGAAATTTAATTAAAATTCTCTTTATAAAATAGATGAGCACCAATAAATTACCCCTTTTAATAAATATAGGCCTTTATACCTTAGGCTCAGCAAATAATCGTATTGTGAGTGGCAGAATTGTTAATTGTGAATCAAATCAAATTCAGTTCGGACGCTTTTGTTAAAGCAATTGGGTGTAATTTGACGAGTCACCTAATTCTTGAAAACGCAATTGAATAGGAATTAGAGTCATCTCTATCAATAAGAAGGATATCAGTTTATTAATTGGAAATTTCTGGCCGTAAAATTGGGCATTTTGATATTTAATCGAGAGCAAGATTTAGTTTTCTAGCATGTATATTTCATTGACATAACATTTTTACATATAATTTACAAAATAATCTTAATCTACTTAAAACACATTCATATATTGGCTGCCTCGTTGGCGCAGTGGGTAGTGACCCTGTCTACAGCTTCGCAGATCGCGGGTTCGATTCCCGCCGAGGGCCAACAATTTCTATAAAAAAAAAATGTTGGTTTTTCGAGCTTAGGTGTATATTTGTATTTAGATATGTATTTATTAAAAAATTGGATATGTATATATTTACCAGTTGTCTGTCACCTATAACACAAGTATTAAGTTACTTACTTTGGGGACGGTCTACTGTACTTTGGGTACGAAGATCTGTGTGTCGTTGTCCCATATATTTATCATAAAAAACCCTTGATCTCACGCTCTCACCGTTCGGCCAATATAGTTTTTCAAAAATACACAAGTAATGAAAATAACAAATTAATTGATTTATTTTTTAACTTTAAATTTAGCAGCCATACAATTTTGACTGCTGTCGTTTATATATAAGATAAAGCGAGATGACTCATTTATGCCATTTTCATTCAGGCAACTCAACTTAGAATAATATTATGATAAATCAAAAAGGACATTTTTTGTTAAGTGAAAGTTGAATTGAAGAATTATGCTCCATTTAACAATTGGAATGACAAATACTCTTGTTAAGTAGTCAATTAATGAACTGTCAGTTAAATCTTTTCAGCTACGAGGAAAAATATTAAATTATTACTACATATAATAATGTTTTAAGGAAGTGAAGAAAATTCGCTCACCATCAATAATTTATTACATTCGACTTTGTGACAATGACAAATTAAAAAAGAAGAATCTGTATTATTGCTAATAAGATATATGTATATAATGTAAGAGCACTAGTAATTGACTATGTACTAGTGGTTGACCGTTTTGTATGAAAATTTTAATAATAAGCGTTATGTTTGTTGTAGCTAATAAAAAATATTAAATTTGAAATATTAAACAATAGGCTACAGTTCTAAGGTTTTCGGCAGTTGTAAATAGATGCCAAAAAGTAATTACAAATTTATTTAAAAAAAATATTTAGGTATGTGTGTTGGCGGTGTATGTTTATCGGATAAAAAAGATGATAAAATATAAAGTTGTCACTAACCAGTACATCTAACCAAGTGTTTTTAATGAATTAATGTATATATTGTTTTATCTCTTTATTCATAGATGCTTTAGCAGATGTGGTGAGATTTGCTATAGAAAAAAGGGTGGATACGCTGTAACATGAATTTGAACCTCTCTTATTTCCTATGTTAAACAAGAAAAAAGGTATTTCCTTTGAAAACCTCTTTCAAAATCTAGCATGAAAAAGGTTAAATATAAAAATTTGTGAAAACTATAGCTTCAAGTCTATCCTAATTTAATTTAAGAGCCAAGAGAAGCTCTCTCTGTAAAATTTGTAAAATAATTTATATCACTGTAACATCAAATAAATATTTTGATACAGTGTTGTTATATAAACTGACGTACCCACTATTCGTGAGTGCTCCAATATCCGCAGAGGTCATTACTTTGTATGCAGCAATCGCTTATGGCGCAATTTAGTATGTATCAAAATGTATGCTTACTTCTGCATACAACTTCTGTATCGGATTCTATTTTGATGGCAATCCCTTTACGTGTATACTGGAAACACAGTTTGAATTTGAATATATTTAATATCTAATATCTCAAATTGGTTGTTACTTACTGAAGTATAGTAATGATATTTTTGAAACACTTAACATTGCTTTCGGCTGAGATATGTAAACAAATCTAATGTTTGGAATACATAATTTATAGTGTAACTGTGAGAAGGTAAACGAATTGTTTCTGAAAGAATTTCAACATATCTCAATAAAAAAAGAATTATTTACATAAGAAGAATATTAAAAAATGTATTGTGACATTTATTAAATTAATGCCGATAATCTGTGTTATATTAATACATTTTTCAACTATTGTTAAACTGAGAGCACTTTATATTCGTATAGAATAACAGCCGTCTCGAACTGAAAAAAGGAATTCATTGATACAGCCTAAATTAAAGGAAGACATCTTTAGTAGTATAATACCTATATGGTAATGTTTATGTCATTAATTTAGTTACTCCATCGTATTAAAAGAAATAAAATAAGACAGTAAGAAATTTAAAAATGAGAATTTTTTTAGCCTAATATTTGACACATACTATACTAGTTTTCTTTAAATGTATATGATAAACTAACTAAGCCGAACGCTATAGAAGATTGCGATATGGTTCGAGCTTATTTTCCATAATGTTAAAAATTCAGTATCCTTAACACTACGACCACTGCAATGATCTGAGGTTATATTTTGTGAAAGATGTAAAAAAGAAAATTATATAAGTTGTAGATATATGTAAGTTAATGTGTATTTTTTACAAACTTATCTGTTTCAAATTTCAAATATTAGAAATCTAGGTATGTCGCCAGGTATACCAGAAAGTCTAGCGAATACAAAATAAGCTTCTACCGCTTTACAATGAGGCGCTATCCATTTTCTGAAGCCATATTGCTACGTAAATGGCACTTACGTCGACTTTATTTCCTGCCTGTATTGTGTGATATTAAACGTAGCATACTGTTTCCATATGCATTATGTTAGAGTATGCAGTAGATTGTTTTGTCGTTTGTAGTACAGTGGCGTACATAATCCCCTAACGATATATAGTATTTCTAAGACGATTTCCTTAGATTTGTGTTTGTTTGTCTCGCTAATAGCGAAGCATCCTTTTAGCCCTAGTTATTTAACAGCTGGAAATCTGAAGTCTGATGCTTGAAGCAAATTCTGTCATGAGGAAATGATTTATTTTTATCGATGTACCATAAAAAACGTTAAAGAAACTATTATTAATAAAAAAAATTTATAACGGTCAACTCTTATCCCTTTGACAGAGAACTCTGCCAGCTAACCTACAAAGTAAGACATTTATAGTTTAAATTTAAATATTTAAATATATGGGACACTTTTATAGTATATGGGACAATATACGCTATATGGGACAATTTATAGTACAGCAGTTTTTTTATGCAAATATCAAATTATGAATATTTATTATTTATTCATTGTATTAGTTAACTAATTAGTGCCGTCAGGTGTCCGGCTGAGTAGAATAGACCACCCTCATTTCTTACCGAGGTGTCGTAAAAGGCGACTATAGCAAGTTGACGTCAGACAGGCGGCCGGTCGTAAAATACCTACCCAAGACAAAACACAACATGGTTAAAACATGTTCTGCCAATCCCTTTTATAGTGGGATAAGGGCAGGAGAATGATTTAGTTAGTTATTTTTTTTAGTTAATTTATTAATTATTTTATCATATGTCGTTAAAATGTATTTAAGAAAATACAAAAACATAGACTTTATTTATGTTTACAAATCATCCTAGTCTTTGAGAAGAAAATGGAAGGAACAAAACTAGCGAAAATCAGCAAATGCTTACACAAAATATTTTCCTTATACCGCCTGCGCTGTGTGAAAATCATTACGGGAAAATTGGATTACTTTCGCTGTTATCTTAGAAGCACATAACGAGTATTATAAGTATTATATTAATCAATATCTTCCTTGGTAATAGCGTTATAATTATAGGCTTAAACATTAACAATATTACTTGAATATTCTTTTATCATTATTTACGACCATGGCGTAACAGAACAGTCGAATCAGTTATATGTACTGACAAATCCGAAATTTAACCTATGGACTTGTTGTCTATGAAATTGTCAACATTGTGCCCAAAAGCTGGTTATTTAAGGAAAACTAGCGATCGACAACAAAACGTAATATTTCCTAATCGAGAACATATTTAGAGAAAAAAATCTGCGCCAAATATTTCTAGAAATTTCCTTTTAACGGTATGGAATATGAAAAACTCTAGAGTGAAATTTGAAAATTATCGCTGCATGGTACATACGCTACGATTTATAATTTTAGTCAACGTTTATTTTCATATTTATGTAAAATACGTGACGTTGTCTTAAATGGAAAGTCACGTTCGCTATTAAAGGGAGCGATAAAACTAATTTGCTGCAATCGAAAAAGCAATGTGGCCTTTTAGAACTGACTGTATACTGTAAGCTCTAACAGTGACACCAAAAGAACGGGCGAGGACAGAAGCATTGTCATGGTTGCGAAATATAAAAATTAAAACATAAAAACTCTTAGCATTGGGGAAAATCCTTGTGCCTTCTGTGGGATCAGGGCCTATGACGATGTTTATTTTATAAAAATCTTAAATTTAATTTTGTGCTCTCAATTGCTGTAATTTTGTTACATATTGTATGTTTATAAGGGCCTTGGAAATGAACTTCATAAATGGCTTAATATTAGACTTGCCGATACAAAACTTTAAATTAAGAATATGGTTATGCGTAAAGAGTCGAATATTATCTTAATATATAAAAATGAATTTGTCTGTATGTCCTTTATAGACTCCGAAACGGCTAGATCAATTTCAATGAAATTTTCAAACAAGAAATTTCAACAACAGATTTCAATGCAAAGTCGAAGAAAGGTAAGAATCGAAACAGATAATCTTAAATCCTTTAACTTACATGTAAGTAAAGTAATGTCAAGTTCAATCATGTAATCAACAGTTTTGAAAACAGTGACCGTCGATTTTAGCTTTTTCTCATCGATGAGACTTTTGAATCATATGATAGCTTTGTTATCACTCTAACTTTAAAGGTTCAAAAGAACTTGCGTTTCACATGTTATTTAAATAAATATTATTTTTATTTAATTTTATTAATATCAAATAATGCTAACAACTATAGCCTTTTATCGTAAAAAAAATCATTTAATAAGTCAGCATTAAGAAGGTTTTTAAAATACGCTTCGCGCTGAGATTCATAACAGTGACAGCGAAAGTTATTTAATTTAGTGAGGTCTAATTTTTTTTTATTGACACGTAATTGTTTTATGAATCACAAAAGATATAACAAAATTAATTTTAAATATTTAAATTTGTAAATGACTACATAATAAATAATTAAATTACATTTTTGTTTTCAATGATAATATAAAACTTAACGGAAAATGTTTTGATTTTGTTTATTTTATAATACTTCACTACTAAATGTTTTTGTTGACATAAAAATGGTATACTACAATTACAAGGAAAAAAATAAATTGAAAATGATAAATTTATTGCAATGTTTTTAAAAGCTTTTGAATTAGGATTTGTGAAAGCTTTTATATCCATCAGAACGGTTATTTTGCATAAAGCAATCGCAGTTTATTATGCACGCATGCGTTAGTTCTCGCTTCACGCCACGTCGCACCGATAACATCAATGTTGCGAATGTTATTACATTTATATTTAATACTTTTTGCTTAAAAGAAAATTAATTTAATACATAAACCAGACACCGCAATAAAATAATACCAATGCTACGACTTCAGAAAGTTAGATCGTTCAGAAGTCACAATATAATTATTTTGCTGTAATTCGCGTTTGTTAAGAGAATGTAATAAGTGTATGAAGCAGACAACATTCTCATACCTTATACATGCAGGAGAAGCCACCACACGTATCACAAAATGCTGCCAATACCAACACTCCACACAAGCACTGCACACACTCACTACCACAATCTCTACGATCGTTTCGCCCAGAAATCGAAGCGTCATCGGGAGGATAGGCTCTACGACAAAATCGTAATGTCGCTACTTCTGTGCTATGGAATTCCGCTAAGTAACGCCTGCTTCTATAAATCTGTTAGATTGTTTGTGTGATATTCTTTTTTATAATAAAATTTCACAATCTAAGCCGTGTGATATCCGGCTGAGTAGAATAGACCAACCTCATTTCTTACCGAGGTGTCGTAAAAGGCAACTAAAGTAAGTCGACCCCCGTGTGGTATCCGGCTGAGTAGAAGATACCACCGTTATTTCTTACCGAGCTTTTAAAAAGGTGATGTGTTTCGTTAATCACTTACAAAATTGTATTGTATTTTGAATTTATATAAAATTGTGTTATGCAACGAAGCAAAAGTTGTTATTTCTATGAACAATGCCGAATCGAATCTGTATTTCCCCTTTGTTTGTCTTTGTTCGATAAAAGAATCCTCGAACGAGCGATTGTTATTCTGCAGAAAAATCTTTGTGACCTAAATAAATATAGAAAGAATAGATTTTAAATTATAATACTTTGTAGCATTATATTCAGTACCTAGGTGATTGTGGCTTGCTTGGTAATTTTTTTTAAGATATAAAATGATGCAATTTCAAAAAATTATGATGCTTGGATTGATCCTGGTGTTCTGAATTTGAGACCGCCCGTCACTCAAATGAGGATCATAACTTTAAAATTGACAGCATAATTAACGTTTGTTTTCTCATAAAATTGTAACTAGTTTTTTTAAGTATCCTTTCGGGGATAATACAATTTTTTTACCTAGCTAAACAGATTTTCATCCCCTAATACGCTAATACCCTTAATACACTGAATTTCATAAAACCGTTTAGCCGTTTCGAAAACTCAGAAAAAATATATATCCGGTTGCATAGAATAGTACCACCCTTGGTAAGGAAAGGACACCTTGGTAAGGAAAGATCCTTACCAAGGTGTCGTAAAAGGCGATTAAGGTAAGTCGACCCGCCGTTTGGTATCCGGCTGAGTAGAACTGAAAGAAAAAGCAGTGTATGCTTTTTCTTTCATAATACCTTCTATATATCCACCGTGTGGTATCCGGCGGAATAGAATAGACCACCCTCATGTCTTATCGAGGTGTCGTAAAAGGCGACTAAGGTAAGTTGACTCACCGTGTGGTATCCGGTTAAGTAGAATAGACCACCCTCTTTCTTATCGAGGTGTCGTAAAATACGACTAAGATAAGTTGACGTCAGGCAGGCGGCCGGTCGTAAAATACGTAGCCAAATCTTGTGACAACTGTTATAAACATGTTGTGCCGAACCCACTTAGAGTGGGATAAGGGCAGGAATATGATTAACTCATTTAAATATTAAAGATATGCACATTTTTTTAAAGTTTCGCATTATTTCATGTATTCTGTATTTGTAAAATTATCGATTAAGTAATGTGTTTCATGTATTCAATACCAATTTTTTCGCCCATTATAGCAAAATAATTTTGTTATTACCTTTGCATTACATTATTCATAAATCCTGAACAAAGCTGTATAGATAGACAAAGTGGATTAAACGAGACAAAAATAATGAAGGCGGGAGAGTGCTTTAAAATTGATGGAATGCTGAAAGCTGATAGGGCTAATGGGACCCGTATAAAATGAAGAAAGCGCTTTGCTTTTAAATTGTACTTTTTTAAATCTTTAAATAATTATCCTGGATAGAAATTTATCTTTATTTATTTACTATCTTGCTTAAATTGTATTGTTTTTTAAATGTTTAAATAATTATCCTGGATATAAATTTATCTTTATTTATTTATTATCTTGCTTAAATTGTATTGTTTTTTAAATGTTTAAATAATTATCTTGGATAGAAATTTATCTTTATTTATTTATTATCTTGCTTAAATTGTATTGTTTTTTAAATGTTTAAATAATTATCCTGGATATAAATTTACAAAAGTCTTATATAACTTGAACAATATTTGTTCGTAATTTAAGATATGCGACATTATATTAGGTTTTATACAGAGATATCGTCATCTGGTCGTCTCAATTTGAAGAGATGAGAGGAACGAGCCAGAACTAACTGTAAAAAGTCAAGTAAAGTAACGGCCTGTTACTATCCCAGTACTGGGCATAGTCCTCTTTGCTCCTTTGTTTTTGGAGAGAAGGATTGGAGCTAAGACCTACCACGCAGCTCCAATACGGATTGATAGGTTACAGATATCCCTAGAAACCTCTAAGGATATCCTAACCTAATCTGTATTATCCATATTATCTGTATTATTGTAATCTGTGAGGATATGCATGATTGCTCACGATTTTTTCCTTTCACCGAAAAACGTGTGATAAATAAAAATTTTCAAGTAGACATACGTTAAACAAAAGTAATGAGAATAATTTTTTGCTATAATCCGCGATAAAAGAAAATATATGTAATGCTAAATGTAGAGTGTACTAATCGTTCTCATACCTGATACATGCAGAATATGTAAGAACTCATGCACTACCCGACACCGATGGCACAACAATACACAAGCACTGCACACATTCACCACCACAATCTGCGATCAATGCTTTGCGATTTTGTCGTGGAGTCTATCTCCTGAAGATGCTTCGGTTACGGGGCGAAACAATTGTTGAGATTGTGGTGGTGAATGTGTGCAGTGCTTGTGTATTGTTATGCCATCGGTGTCGGGTAGTGCATGAGTTCTTACAAATTCTGCATGTATCAGGTATGAGAACGATTAGTACACTCTACATTTAGCATTACATATATTTTCTTTTATCGCGGATTATAGCAAAATAATATTCTCATTACTTTTGTATTATGGACCTCCGCAAAGTAACGCCTAATTCTATAAATTAGACATACGTTGTAACAGAAAAGTTATTGGTACCTACCCGTTTCAATCCGCGACCCCCTCTAAAGAGTCATAGTGTCTTCTCGCTGCGCTAACAAAGCTCATAACTTATAATACTGGCATGATCAGAACTAGAAGTACGGAAAAGAAATAGAGCTTGATTGAAATTATGTTACGACTTTGATTTGCTTGCGGCTTCGCCCGGTTAAAAATTAGTGTATATAATTGAAATTTTGAACGTAATAGTTCTTCTTCTTGGTCGCTACACTCTTGGCAGAGTGGTCGTGGTCGTCAGTGTACGTAATTGAACTACTTTAATTACGTGAACGTAATAGTAGTTATAATGAGATAACCACAAGAGATAGAGACATGCTGTCGCGGACTTTATGGTAGTATTCTTGTAAATGTATAATTCTCTTGTACGTTATTTTGTATCTTTATTGGTGTACGCGGCGCAGGCGACTAAAGCTCCCAGAGTTTTTTTTACAAATGTGCGACCTGTTCAACAAAATTTACCTAAAACCGTAATGAATTATTAACCTAACCCTTTCGGAAAAATTGCACTACCGTTTAGTAAAAAACTTACAAAAATCGGTTCAGTATATTTAGAAAAAATCGATCACATACAGACTCACCGCTTTTGGGGACTTACGAGTAGTTTTATAATAAGTATAGATTTACTCTTTGTAGATATCATAAAGTATTAAGCTTTTACGTAGAAAGTTACTTCCTAGTTTTATATTAACAAGCATTTTAATATTAATAGACCTTCGATATCCGGCAATCATTATTTTCAACGCAAAAATTGCTTCTACTTTAATCTATAATCTATGAATATAATTCACGGTGCAGTTATTTCGATTTCCGTTCCTGATTTGCATATGAATCCGCTCTGATATAAAACTGTTTTAATATTTCAATAGCTTGTTAAATTCATTGGTGATTCACAAAAATTGAAATCATTAATCTATACTAATATATAAAGCTGGAGAGTTTGTTTGTTTGATTGTTTGAACACGCTTATCTCAGGAACTACGGTACCAATTTGAAAAATTCTTAAAGTGTAAGGCCATTTATCGAGAAAGTCTTATAAAGACATCACGCTAAGATGATTAGAAGAGGAGAAGCAATAAAAAACGGAAAAATTGAAAGCTTTCCTTGTGTGCGCTAAGTAAACGGTGAAACTTATTCAAAAATCATGTATTACAAAATTGTTCCCATCTAGAAGTTCTAAATAAAAGTCCGCGACAGCATATGTCTAGCTTTTAAGGTTAACCCACTTTAATAATTTTTATGGTTATCAAAATAATATATTACGGTTTTAAGCTTTCCACGCGAAGCCGCTGGCAATTGCTAGTACTTAATATATAAAATGTTTAATTTTAAACGCATATTTAAATAAAAATATACACCGAGACTTGATGAACTTACTCGTATTGGTTCATTGTTTAGAGAAAATGTTGGCCCTTGGCGGGAACCCGCGATCCGCGGAGCTGAAGGCAGATTCACTGCCAACTGCGCTAACGGGCCAATCAAAATTATACACAACATTAAAAATATATATACTAAATGTAAGCAATACCAACTGGCGTTGAAGTTAGAGAATTCAGTAATTTAATGCTCGAGCTACCGTCTACTCCCGGAGTGAAGATCACAACATAGTTTGCAAGCGTATATTGAATTCTGCGGTGTCGACTTGCTGGAGTCGTGAATAGAAATCCAAGTTGACTCGGTATACCAAAATTAACTAGTTTCTGCCTACTACCCTGTGTTGATTTCAGAATAATAAAAAGTAAAAGACAAAGAAACACACTTACGTACGTAATTTTATTGTTAACTAGTTGTGCAAGCAGATTCGCCCGCATGGAAATTAGTGTATTCAATGTATATAATGCTAAATGTAGAGTGGACAATCCGTTTTCATACCTGATACATGCAGAATTCGTAAAAACACATGCACAAACCTCCACCACCGCCACCACAATCTTGTCCACTCTACATTTAGCATTATATATATTTACTATTTTACTTCATCGCGGGTTATAGCAAAATAATTTTAATATTAGTTTGGTATTATGGATCTCAGCAAAGTAACGCCTAATTCTATAAAGTATGAAATATGTACAAATTTATTCAGTGTATGCAATTTTTTTTTCCAAATTGAAATTTTGATCAAAAAAATGTTAAAAGTTATTGTGGAAAGAGATTTTTGAATTAGTTTTACCGTTTACTTAGCGCAAGGAAAGCTTTAAATTTTCCCGTTTTTGCAATATTTTTATGCAGCGTGATGTTATATAATCTATAACCTTCGTCGATAAATGGATCTTATTAAATTCAAAGAATTTTTCAAATCAATCCAATAGTTCCTGAGATTACCGCATTCAAACAAACAAACAAAACAAACTCTTCTGCTTTATATATTAGTATAGATAAGGATTTTAAAAGTTTAAATGTTAATGAAAATGTTTTAGTATAAAATTAATGCCGCGATTTTCTGTGACTAGCCATCTTGAAAAATTTCATATAGAAAAACAATTAATTGTGTAATTTCAAGCATATTTCTATTCTAGTTTTCGATTTTGCGGCCGCAAGCAAATGGTAGATAAATTTTTATATACACTTAAAGAAAATAATATCCTACTTGTGCTAAATTTTATATTATTTTGTGACCCAACAGAAAAGTAGAAAATAAGAATTTAGCAAATATGGCGAATAAGAAAGGAAAATAACTTAGAAAACCGATGAAATGTGGAAAATAAGCTAAAACAACGAGTTCTAGGCGGACATTATAGTCAAAATACAAGCGTCTTTAGAGATTGGAAGGATCGGGTACTGAGAAAAACATATTTAGAATTATCGAATGGACTTCTTTCATATAGATATTGCTAGGCAACTAGGACCTTGAGTGATTCTCAATGTTAAAAAGAACAAATTTCTCATATTTCAAGAAAAACAAAAATTTCTGATTTCAAGTCGACTAAAACTAACTTTAGATTATTAAAGCTATCAGAGTTTCATTTATAAGGTTGTCAATAATATTGACGAAATCTTTTGTCTGTCAGTTTGTTACGCTTTTACGGTTGATCTGATGGAGTAATTTATGGAATTTATGGAAAATTATATATCGAAGGTTACGAGTATATCTCTATATTCATAGATAAAAATGACCATTTTTTCTTAGTGAACTGAATAAAATACATAATTGAGAAAATATATATACAACCTTGTCCCTTGTACACTTTTTTTAATAATGTTTTCCTAACATTTTTTATGGTACATAAATAAAAATAAGTAGCTAAATATAATTTTGGGTAAATAAAGTTACCGTTACACCATGTTTTATACATTCAAGCCTCTTATCTTAGGGTATATTCAAATTTGTATTTTCAAGTTAAGCAAAAAAATATACTGCCTCGCATTTTGCGCTCGCGGTAATTGAAACAAAAAAATATTATAGCAAAATCTCTACACCCAAAAGTTCTCTCTTGCCTGTAATATTTACAAGGAATTTACATAAAGAGCACTTTAATACTGATGACGTGTTGGGGACTTATATAACCGTTGGGCGTATTTTAACGTCGTGCAAGATGTTACAATGCTTAATTTCGCTACATTGTTAAGAGGGCTTGATCGTAATAGGCTGTTGGAAAATTAACAACAATGTAATGTCACTTAAGACATTCTCTCGAGGTTACATAGATTAGAGATAATATAATATTCTGATACAATTCGCCGTGTGCTATACGGCTGAGTAGAATATATCACCCTTATTTCTTACCGAGGTGTCTTAAAAGGCGGCTAAGCTAAGTTGACCCACCGGTTGAGTAGAATAGACCAGGTACAATACTGAGGTTTCATAAAAAACGAATAAGGTAAGTTGACGTCAAGTAGCCAGATTATGTAACAACATGTTTATAACATGTTGTGCTTACGTCTGTTCATACAATTGTTCTACTGACGCACAAACATATCTGATGTACAAATATCTAAATGTCGAAAAAACGACGAAATATGTTATTTGACTTATCTCTATTAAAACATATTTGAAAAATATTGAAGCAATACTTATCTAAACATTTTATAAAATTTCACAAAAGTTCTCTGTCTGTATGTGATCGATTTTCTCAAAATCAAGTGAACCGATTTTTGTACGGTTTTTACTATAACTTAGTGAAATTTCTGAGAAAGGTTAAGGTTAATAGTAATCAGTAACGACTCAAGCGATTTTCATGATACTTTCACTGGAATATAGAAGAGTTTGTGGCTACTTTTTATCCTAGAATTTCCGTGGGCTAGTGATTTACGCGCGTAAAGTTTGTTACACGCTAATTGCCACACAAGCATCATCAGAGCAGAGCAGAGCCATTTACTCATCTAGTATTGGAATAAAATTGTTATTATCCATTGAGTGTGGATAATTTAGTTAATAATTTTTATACTTTAATGTGCCGTTAGCATAAAAGATTTTAGAAATTCCTAATGAATGGCACTTTTATAGCCAAAAACTTTCGTCGAATGGTAAAATTTCCATTAAAAAGGGGCATAAAGAGTACTTCAAATCTGATGACGTGTTGAAAGCTTATAGGGCCATCGGGGTTCATTTTAACGACTTTGCTCTTCGGGCGCCTCTTCTCGACGCTATTAAGGAAGTGTGACGGTAATGGAATATTGGAAAAGTTATAACAGCGTATAATACAATATCCGTCATAATTTCGTTGTTCGGTGATAATATATTTACTGTTATTTGCCAGATGTGGTACGCAGAAACCGAATTTAGTGAATTGTTATATCTTAAGAGGTGTGATACTCTAGAGATAAGACCGTGTCACTCTTTCTAGGAGGTACCGGGTACTAATCCCATACAGGCACCAATGAGTTTTTCTGTTAAAAACTTAGTACCTTGCTCAGCAATTTTTTTAAATATATAAAAAGATACAATTTAAAAAAAACGCTGATGACACTTGGTACTCGATCCCGGATTTTGAATTTTTTTCAGCCCGTTACCATTGGGCTATCACAGCATTACATTTGACAGCTAAAATATCATTTGCAATAAATTCTACATTTTAGTATTTATTTACATATTTACAATGCCCGAAAACAGGGATGAAAAACATTTTTTTTAAAGAAACCGATCTAGTTATATATTGATTTATCTTTTTTTATCCTCTACTGAAAATGTAAAGTTGTAGTCTGTTACTATACCAATGGAAGGCACTTTTAAAAAAATGGAATATGTACTAACCTAGTTATTTCAATGCGGATTGTCTAGTTATAAATTCCACAGAAAGGCTTTTGTAAGTTCCTGTTTTTCTTCATAGAAAAGCTCGCTTTGAATTATAAATATCAATGAACTTTGAAGTTAAATTAACTATGTTCACTGTGTTCAATTGCTATTATTATAACAGTTAATATCATATCATAATAATAATTATATCATATAATTATCCTGATAATATGTACGGGTATATCTTAACGGGTATATAACGAGCGCACACACTTGGCACTTTTATTGATTGCATTGTTTTAAATCATTCAAAAAATTACCGATCACGGCTCAGTCACCCAGGTACTGTGATTTAATGGAAAATAAGAAAAGCTTTTCATCCGATAAAACATTTCAATTGAGAGATAAACAAAATTGAGTAAAGTCCTCATTAAATTGAAGGGGCCAAATAAACCAATCCACATATAATCTTTTTAGGCTCTTTTCAGAAAAGACATTTCTCCTTCAAATTCAATCGCTGGAGATGTTTTTATAATATGATTTCATTTGCGGGTATAATCACTTTATTTATCATGTTTCTTGATATTGTATATTAGACTGGGTCTCCAATTATATATACCTGAAGATTATTTGAGAATATTAGTTTAAAAAGACCATGAAATAGTAGGTAGCTATAAATTTTTATATTTAAATTATTTCATGAAAAACTATTTGCGTTTGCTATCTTGTTAAAGGTTTCACGCCGTGTGGTATCCGGCTGAATAGAATAGTATCACCCTCATTTCTTACCGGGGTGTCGTAAAAGGCGACTAAGGTAAGTCGACTCGCTTTGTGGTATCCGGCTGAGTAGAATAGGCTGATAGAATGAGGGTGTCATTTCTTACCGAGATCGTAAAAGGCGACTAAGATAAGTTGATGTGAGGCGGGCGGCCGGTCGTAAAATACGTAGCCAATCATGGCAACATGTTTATAACATGTTGTGCCGACCCCACTTAGAGTAGGATTAGGGCAGGAAGATGATGATCTTCTTGAAGGTATCCATGTATAGTTTTAGACGGATTTTAGTGTTATGTATTGAGACCTCGTAGATACCTATTATTACATACATGTACCTACTTACGTATTTTTAATGTCACCAGTATGGAAACGATATTCCCATATGTAATAACGTGGGTTATTATTGTTTGCTTTAGGGACGATGTCACTGCAAATATTGGCGGATTTGCGAAAGTTCTTCGTGATATTTAGAGACCGGCAAGTGGCTTACACAAGTCGACTTTATCACTATTGATTTACTATTTTAATCATGATTTGCTAATTTTTCTTCCACGACTTTGTTATAGGCTAATTTTTACTAATTTTGATTTACACGACAATCCAATCCACCAACCCAAGTAATGAAATCACCAATTTGACAAAATATGACACCAAGTCCCTAGGGACGCATTGATAAATGTCAAGTCTTTATTAGTATCTTTAATATTTAAATGAATAAATCTATAGTAATATATGAAGCTGAAGAGTCTGTTTTATTGTTTGAACGCGCTAATCTCATGAATTATTAGACCGATTTGAAAAATTCTTTGACTGTAAGATAGTCCATTTATTGAGAAAGGTTATAAACTATATAACATCACTCTAAAATGAATAGGTGAGGAGCAGCAATAAAAGATATTGCGCAAATGGCTAAATTTGAAACTTTCCTTGCGTAAAAGGCAAAAAAAGAATGCGAAAAATAACTAGTCGCAATCGAATATCCAAGTTTATAGAGTTGTGCAAACATTTCTACTAGCAGTTATGCATTTCCTTTTGAGTGAAAAATAAATTGTATGCAAAATTTTGGTGTTTTCGATTGCTTCTTGCTTAATATTTGTGAGAGTCTGTACGCTACATGTGTTGCTACGATCTTAATTACAATGCCGTTACCCTCCAGTATGATGTCCAATAGAAATTATAAATAGGTTACATCACATTGAGTTACGTAATTACAAGACGAAATCGTTGTCAATATTAAAAAAAAAATTGTTTTTTACAAGGGATTCATGTATTATATTAGAACGGCAGACATCAGCAAAATTACAATTAAAATATATCTATTTACTATTTAGATAATACTTATTTTATAATAAGTGGTAAAGGTTTCTTCATGATATCACACCAATAAACTGCGTTTAGTGTAGCTTTGCATCAAGTGGAGTTTAAAGTAAGCACACTGTCTGGTTTAGGATTTCAAGCAGTAAACAATATTTATAATATACATTTCACGTGACCTAAATCTAACTGTTCTTCCATTTACAAGTAACCACAGCATGCTATGTGTTACATAAGTATTCAAAATTTTAAATCATTAAAAATTTTGTTAGTTGTTTTTGTTTCTCTATTTTATGAATTATTATTATTATTTAATTACATATTTATATTTATTACTATATAATTCCCTATTTCATATTTTTTATGGACGAGGTAAGTCAACTTTTTTAAGTTTTAATTTAAAATTGACAAGATTGTCTGAAATTTTCTTCGTATAATCATTGTATTATTTCATTTTTGTAATTTTTTATAGTAAAACTTATTATCATAAATTAAGCCTCAATTAAGGTATATATGTTTGGGGCCTCAAGTGAATAAAATAAATAAAAGCAAATGTATCCGACCATCGCATTTGTCATTCTGTACACTTTACAAAGGTCGACGATTTCGGCTGACGTTCGGCCTTCTTTTATTACTCTACCAATCATGATTGTCCGTTGAATATTCGTAAATTTCCAAAGATAATTTTGTAGAAAAAGGCTCACATTATTTAAGGCATACAATACGTACGTCCTCAGTTGTAGAAAATGCAACGTTATAACTTTATGCGTTCAGTTTTCTTGTTTTCTCTAGTTACTATTCAAAACAGTCTCAACCCTAACATATCAGTAAAATAATAACATTAATAAAAAAAACAATAATAGAATTCAATAGATCCCAGTAATAATAGCTTACGACAATTTGTATTGTCGCAAATTGAAAATAAAGTTTATTAAGCTTACCCCCAATTCGTGAAAAGATAATCTAGACAAGCGTATTTCGTGTGCATATGTATCAAATAGTGGACTTGAAAAAAAGAAAAAAAACAAACGATTAAATTAAGCAGAAAAGCTGAGATATTTTTAAATGCCCCAGACATAACGTTGTCAGAAAACAATCAACGTTTTTTGTATCAACATGCAGATAAAAATATGTTGATAGTACTTTTGTTTATAGTGCATGTAGAATATACAACATTAACTGTAAAAACTTAGACATTATGCACAATAAAATGTATACTTTAAGAAAAAATTACAATTTGTTAATTTCAGTGGTCAATAGCCGATATTTATTATTTATTAATTTTATACTTTATTTTTAATCATTACTATTTTTTTTGTCATTGAATATAGTTGGAATTTTTTTTGTATCACTGGAAACTTTTTTTCAGTTTACAATTAGATATTTAAGTTTTTTAATAATTGTTTGTTTGCTCTAAAAATAAATAAATAAATTACTTTTGATGATTTTTCTCGTATAAGAGGTGTACGTCACAAATGAAGTTATTCTTTCTTTTTAATATTAACGGTCACACTTGAATTTTGAATTTAAATTTACCTTACATTATCATTTACGAGTGAGAGAAAAACGTTAAGCAATCTAGTGCTGAATGCATTATTTCGCCGCCCGTGTTTTTACGCGACAAAACTCGTAGAAAAATGATCGTCGGATAAACGACCATTTGCTGCAGCTACTCGTTTGCAGTAAGAAGTTGCTTAATAATAAAGTACCTGGTTAACCAAGCCTCGCTCGGTAATTTGAAACAAAATAAAAAAACTTTAAAAAAAATTGGGTAGGTGGATCTCGATCCTAGGTATTTTCATTTCTAGAGACCACCTGTTCCCCGAATAAGCTACGCTGACTTGACAGTTTTCGGCAAAAATAGTGTTTCATATATTCAATGTTAAATTTTGTACTTTTTTGCCCAAAAACATTGATAAAACGATTTTTTTAATACCAAGATAATAAAACCTCCTGCTGAATTTCAGGAAAATCCTTGGAGCCGTTTCTGAGATTCCAAAAATATTATATTAATATATAAAAAAATATATTATTTAGCAAAAACAGCTTCTATGCTGATTTGGCTAGTTATTTTACGACCTGCCAACTGCCTGACGTCAACTTACCTTAGTCGTTTTTTACGACACCTCAGTGAGAGAATCGTTGGAGCCGTTTCCGAAATTCATATATATATATATATATATATATATACGTATATAATAATACGGCAGTAGTTTATTTACAAATAAGTGTTTGTTTTCAGCACCGATATACAAGTATACTAAAATTCGCATAAATCTATTACTTTACCTTAACGTTAAACCACGAACATATTTTAGCACTTATTACATTAGTATGAATGATAATCTTTGTATATTTCTATAGTTCTCTTGAAGCACAAATTTACAATACTACGCTGCAGAGCTGATCGAATAACACGTGCAAACAAAGATATTCTATACAAATCGGAGGAACAAAGTTTTGAATCAGCCATGTTTTAATTGACTGCAATTTTGGGAGCGGCAAATTGGAATATTTTATATTGCACCCTGAGCACGTAAAATTTCGCCATGGGTCGGTACTGAGCGATACGACCCTCTATTGTGCTATCACAGGGTTTATGTTCTCTTATATTTTTTATAGGGGTCACAGTCTCAAAATAACAGAAACAGTCATATAATTGTTTTACATCATTCGCTTGACTAAGTAAGGTCAGCACAACATGTTATAAATATGTTGTCGCATGTTTTTGTTATGTATTTTACCACCAGCCGCCTGCCTAATGTCAACTTACCTAAGTCACCTTTTACGAGACGTAAGAAATGGGTTTGGTCGATTCTAAAACTTGATTTATTTACTTATTTATTTATTTATTATACTCAAGTGGATACCACACGGCGGGTCGACTTAACTTCATCGCCTTTTACGACACCTCGGTAAGAAATGAGGGTGGTCTATTCTTCTTAGCCTAATACCACACGGGGGAGATTATAGTATAATATACATATTAGTCATAGAAAATATATAAATTTTACAAGTACCCGTTTTGTTTTAACAATGTGATATCGAAGAAATTAATTACTTTTATTAAGATCAGATCATCAAATGAATTACTTTTACCAAAAAACAAGACTCACCCACATTTCAATTTACAGGGATATAAATCAAAATAATCTGTATTCAAATAAGCTCTTTTAAGCACTTTTGTATCGTCAAGGGTTAATATGATTAATGAAGCTACACCTGGTTTGGAATGTTCCTCCTACTGAGAAGAACCGGCAAGAAACTTGACTGACAATCTTTTAAACATTTTCAATTTACATTATTAAACCGCAGTCTTGTATGAAGCTGAACGCATCTTCAAATCCGAGACTTACGATTAAGATACTTAATAAATAAATTAATAAATCACCACTTCCTAAACACTATTATTTCGAAGATGTACTGCAATGACATATAATACACACAGAGTGCGTGTTTCTCCACACTGAGATTTAATTATAAAATTAAAATGCAAGTGTGATAATGTAACACTCCCTATCTCATTTTTAATCATGAAGCTTGCCAGCTTCTAAACCACGTTAACATATAAAATGGTTTAAAGAGGGAAAGACAGTGTGGGATATAAAATCCCTGTCGCAGTAAAGTACCGCTGTACATAATTTATGCCTCTTCAAATTGGGCTAAAGGTATAATTTATTCACCGATCTCACACCCCTTCTATTGCCGCTCTTTTTGATAAAGATATAGTATAAATTAAATAGTAGATAGCTTATTTATATGGGAATATCGTAAGAGATTTTTTGGAAGTTATTCGAGTTTAAACAGGTAAGAGAAAATCTTGAAGTTTGAACCTATTGCGGAGCTCTGGTCGATTTCACTGAATCGATTTTCGTTAATTAGTTATTATGAATGGATATATAATAATGAATACCGTCGTATGCTATCCGGCTGAGTAGAATAAACCAACCAAAAATTTATAAAGTGCTGTGACCACCCCACTTAGAGTGGGATAAAGGCAGGAGAATTATGAAGATGATATAAAAATGAATGTATTATAATGTTTCACGCAGCATTGAGTAATTGACCATTCAACAAACTACTTACTATGCATAATAAATCTATGGTTTCAATAATAAATTTGAAAGTTTCCTAGTACAATCTCGCTCAGGCATATTGTTAATATTCAATTTTTTTGGATAATTTTTAGCGCTTTTCGCAGACCTTAATTTATCGTCTAATATCAAAATGAGATCATAAAATTTTGTTAAAATATTTTAGTAACAAGAAAATCTTGCTTAATATACTCTCAGTGCGGCAAATAAGATTATGTGTAAGTTAAGCGAAGTTTGCGAGAAAGCAGTAAGTTTAGAGGAAAGTTTAAACAAAATTTGTATAAAGATTTTCATCCAAAGTGATATTTTAATTAATGCGTCAGTGTTTAATCTTGGTTGACCCTTTATTTATCTTGTGACGAAGATAAATTAACTGGCCTTTAAATAGGATGACTGGAGATAAAATTAGTTCAATTTTTAAAAACATATTTCAGTTAGAAAAAGTTACTCGAACGAACTAAAAAGTGTCTCAAAAATTGTGTATTTCTACGTTTTTGATTTTTTTTCATTTGTGGAGTTTAAATTTTAAATTGAAATAGCTCTGTATGACCGTGAGGAAGAACCAGAGACAACAAAGCTGAATAAATAGTGAAGCTAAAATATGAATCCATGGTCTAAAGTTGTTCGACTGGTCACTATGCAAGTCGCAGAAAACTTGAAAAAAATTACTGGCAAAGAACATTCTTGAAAAAAATGACTGGACAGTAGAGGATATCGTTAAAAAAATATCTCCTGCTATTTACTCGTTTGTAGATTACAGTCAATCTGTTTTTTCAGTACATATTATTGTTTTCCATGGTCATCTCTTCAAGGATAGTCTTAGTTGGCTAAGACTATCCTTGAATGATAGTTCATTTTAGCGAGGGTCACCTTGGAATGTGATATTTTAAAAGCCGTGTATATATATATGAAGGTATTGCAAGTTAAATTTAACCCACTACCCGGAGTGGGACTGGGATAAAATTTTACATACTGGTCAAGTCATGATGATAATGCATGTTTGTGATCAGCAGCAGAATCAAGTCATGCATTGACCTGATTCTGCTGCCAGGATTGGCTTCAGATGAAGGAATTCCTTGACGGTTAACAGTAGGGACAAATTTAGTTAAAATCTTATTATTATTAAAAACATTTATTATGTTTAATTCAGTTTCATGATATATTTTTTCAAGCAGAATAAAACTAGACCCTAAATATATCCGGATTAATGTTTTAACATCCGTACCAAAATTCACGCCCGACTGAGTTCACAGCCGCAACGTCTAACGCACTAACCTAACTTATTATGGTGGCAAAACTAAATGGGCTTGCGGTTAACCGTCGTTGATGAATTACAAAGTTAACTTTATTATGTATTTATATTTATCTTTAATATTTAAATGAGTTAATCTTGTATGTATATTCGGAAGCTCGGAAAAAACTTCATTGATTTTCCTGAAATTCAGCAAGCAGGAGATTTTGGGGGAGAAAAATCGATCTAGCTAGGTTTTACTAAAAAAAATCGTTTTATTCCTGTTTTTGGGCATTAAAAAAATAGTATTATTTACTTTTAATTTATTGAATATATAAAACACTATTTTTGCCGCTAAATGTCAAGTCAGCGTAGCTTATTCGGGGAACGGGTGGTCGCGAGAAATGAAAATACCTAGGATCAGGTCCCACCTACCGTATTATTGTTTTCTTTTTTTTAAGTTTCCTTTTTTATTTTGTAACAAATTACCAAGCAAGGGTCAGTCAACCGGGTATTTTATTGTGTGTATACGAAATTTTACGCACATATCTAAAGCGAAAGAAGCACGATGCTCCTTATAATTCCAGAATAATTAATGGCCTCTGGCGAAAGCTATAGACAAAGCTTTATGATTTTGTCGTGGAGTCTATCTGCTGATGATGCTTCAGTTGCGGTGATAGTGAATGTGTGTAGTGCTTGTGTATTGTGATGGCTGTGGTGGAGTTTTGTGTATGTATTTTAACGAATCCTGCAAACTACTACGACAAATATTGCATTATATATAGTACATATAAAAATGAAAATTAAAAAATAGTTCCCTAGTTAGTCCATTAGTTACCTAAATGACCTACCATGACTTTACTTTTGACAGCGAAAATTGTTTTTTGAATTCAACGTAAATTTTAGTATTTTTCCGAAAACAGGGATAAAAAGGATTTTTTTAAAAATGAAACCTAGCTAGATCGAATTTTTCCTCCCAAAATACCCTACATGCCGAATTTAATGAAAATCGTTTTGCCGTTTCCGAGATTCAGAATATATATATATACAAGATTAACTCATTTAAATATTAAAGATTTTCTATTTATTTAATTGCGGATTAGAGCAAAATAAGTTTATTGTTACTTTTTTTTTATTCCATTAAAAGTGTAACGATTTCTTGCTTTTGCAACATATGAACTTAAAGGAATAAGGTTTTATAAACACTCCGTATTTTCTTTGTGATTTATGAAGTGGTAGTGTATAAATAGTTAGCCTTAAAGGAAAAAGGTCGCGGTCAGGAAATGCTTACATTAATTCTGAGGGCGTAGGAATGTATTACTAGTGAAACGACGGAAACAGAAAATTATTAGCTTTTATTGCGAAAACCTAGAAATACCGATGAAGTTTACTACTGGATTTTTACTGGTTGTAAGAAACCTTTTCACGCCGTGTGGTATCCGGCTGAATAGAATAGTACCACCCTCATTTCTTACCGAGGTGTCGTAAAAGGCGACTAAGATAAGGCGACCCGCTGTGTGGTATCCGACGGAGTAGAATAGACCAACCTCATTTCCTACCGAGGTGTCGTAAAAGGCGACTAAGGTAAGTTGACCCACCGTGTGGTATCCAGTTGAGTACCCCTCTCTTCACCACACTCTTTCTTACCCAGGAGTCATAAGATACGACTAAGGTAAGTTGACGTTACGCCGGTCGTAAAATACGTAGCCAAATCATATGACAACATGTTTGTAACATGTTGTGCCGACCACTTAGAGTGGGATAAGGGCAGGAGGATGATGATGGTAAGAACCTTTTCATTGAAAATGCTTTTGAGTTTTTATTCTGATATTTTTGTTGTATCGTAATACTTTACGATGTTAGGGACTTAATGTTTAGGAAATACACATATATTTTTACAAAACAATCAGGAATATGTTGCCTGAATAGGAATATGTTAATATATGCCGTGTGGTATCCTTCCCCTAAGTTATTTAATACTTGTGTTATGGGTGAGAAACAATTGGTAAGAAATACATATAGTTTAAAATTAATACTTAAATATATAAAGGTACGCCCAAATTCGAGTAACTAACAAATTATGTTTAGCAAATTTTGGCGGGAATTGAACCCGCGATCCTCAGAGCTGAAGCCAGTTTCATAATTATACGTATACTTAAAATTTAAATCGTATTAGTTATGTTGAATAAAGAACAAACATTATGAACACGGGTTCTCTTCACATCAAAAACATACAACTAAAAGCATAAATATTTATATAACGTTTTTAAACTGTTCTCGAAGTGGAATTAATGTTTCAGAAACTTTAATCTTGTTGAGGCAGAGTTATTGAATAATTTAGCATTTAGATTGTTTTTGTTTAAGTACAGTTATTGTGTATATTCCTTTTTATCTACTATATAAAAATAAGTCGGGTTTTCCTTCCTGACGATATAACTCCAGAACGCACGAACCGATTTCCACGGTTTTGCATTCGTTGGAAAGGTCTCGGGCTCCGTGAGGTTTATAGCAACGAAAATCTAGGAAAAATTTCAATAGAAAAGCGGGAAAATAGGGAAAATCATTTTTTAAATACAGCGCCATATCAAAACTACTGGATCAATTTTAATCATTTTTTTTACACTGACTGACATGGGATACATATTTTATACCCGTGCGAAGCAGGGGCAGGCCGCTAGTTTCTTATATATTGATACGGCCACAAGGCAGATCAACTTACCTTAGTCGCCTTTTACGACATCGCGGTAGGAAAGAGGGTAGTCTATTGTATTCAGCCGGATACCACACGGGATAAGTTATTTAATATGATAAATAAATTGGTAAAAAAAATCTAAAAATTAATTTTAATTTACATATATTATTATCATTATTGCTTCATTGTTATAAGATCTGTCGAATTATATAGGGCAGAATGATGGGCAATGAAAAAACGAATGAAAGAAGAGTGTAAATGAAATGAAAATGTTAATGTGGTGTGACAAGATTAGATAAAACACGAAAATGAGTATAAGTCTGAAAGTTGCGACAACTATAGAAAAGACGAGAGACGCAAGATTGTAATGGTATGTACATGTAATGAGGAGGGATGAAAATCATGTGATCAAACGAGGGTTACATATGAATGTGGGTGGATATGTGATAAGAGGGAGACCTAAAAAGAGATGGATGGAGTGTGTGAAGTATGACATATATATAAAAGGAGGAGAACCCAAGTTGACGAACGATAGGATAGAATTAACGAAAAACATATTGTACCGATCACACTTAGAGTGGGATAAGGGCAGGAGAAAGATGAGTCTTATGTATTTCAGATTCCTGTATAAATGTATGCCAGGATATTTAATGTGCTTGTAAAATATTACTCAAGAAAGTTCTCAAAATGACGTGTCATCAAATTCGAAGGTCGTTTGTGTAATGATGTCATAACTAATTATAATAACGTGATTCAGATGTTTCGGGGATGACAGCGCTTTTTAAGGTGCGGAACAAACACCTTTCTGAAGAAGTTTGATGACACCATTATAGGGGCTGACGTTTCAAAATTGTTAGATGATTTATATAGGGAAAGAGTATGAGTTTTTGGTATGGGCCTTTGCTTGAATATAAATTTTAACCGTAGTCTTTAATGGTTATCATACTTTGAGGAGGGAAGTAACCCCGAGGTATTCGATGCATCTAGTGCTCCCGATACATCGATCAGTGGAGGAAGTGGCTACTGTTTAGAGAGGCCCTGACCTGGAGGGGGCGCTTTCGAGGGTACAGAGGGGCTGTTAGAGGGGATGGGGGCAATATATACAACGGTTCCCTGACCCCAACACTAACAGTGTGGTGAAGCACTTTCAGGTTTTTAGCCGCTGTGTGTTACCGACATACCAGCCCCTCGTCCCCGTCGGGCGGTGAAGACCCATAATGGGTTTTCCTGACATAATAAGAGGAAGCCAGCCTAAAGCCAGTAAATGAGGGTTATATATCTGTCTCTCTTTTTATATGTGATTAGACAAAGATGAAACACATAAGTTTCATCTTCCCTCTCATTATTTATTGAGTTATTGACACTTACATTCCTGCTTGTGGCTCCCCTACTGTACGTATAATACCTCTACGTTATAAACCTTCACTTTGGATGTTGGAATAAAACTCTCAAACATTTTTTTAGATAAATAAAAAAGCCTATGTTTTTTCTGGCTCTTCTTGGTAGGAGGTAACGATTCCAAAGCACTTGTTTACGAGTTTATTTGAATAAAGAATATTTTGAATTTGAATACCATGTAAAATATTCTGTAAACCGCACACATTATTATGCGTTAGGTTTACGACTAGTCGCATAGTGCACATGTCGGCACATTGAAACATATGGTCGGTTGTTATTCGCGTTAAAACATTGTCGGCTATAAAATGTTGGTTATATTTATTTATATCACTAAAGTAAAATGTTTTAAATTAAGTGGAATATGAGTGTCCTAATAACGATTGAAAAGCTTGAATTATTATAATAACATGCTATCCACAAAAGTAGTAAAAAAATTATATTGCTGTAATCCGCGATAAAGTAAATAGAAAACATATATTATACTTAATGTAGAGTGTACTATCCGTTTTTAAACCCGATAGATGCAGCATTCTTAAAAACATAGGAACAAACACCACCACCGCCACCACAATACACAAGCACTACACACGTTCAGTATCACAAACTCAACAATGGTTTCGCCCCGCAACCAAGGCATCATCCGCAGATAGAGTCCACAACAAAATCTAAAAGCGAAGCATTATCTTAACAAGTATAGTTATATTCTAATCGGTTTAAATCCACTATTTATTTTATTTTGCCTGCGAACACGTGTAACAAGCTTGGACTAGAAACATTTATCTGATCGTTAATGAGGGTGCCATTATTATGTTTAATGATCTCAAGTTCTAAAATGTAAATTCAGAGGCTTTCTACATACTATTTAGTGGATTCTCCTTATTTTTCAACGACGATATAAGTTTTTTTCTAATCTATATGCGACATATCTTAAATGGTTATAATTTGACATATTGACATATTATTAAGAAAATACGGTCTTCAAAAAAAAAAAATTTAAAGCGGTCATTAGACCTTTCGTAATGTATGGATCAGAATGTTGGGCAATGAAAGAAAAGGATGAAAGAAATGTGCATGCGAATGAGATGAGAATGTTAAGGTGGATGTGTGGTGTGACAAAACTTGATAGAATACGCTATAAGTATGTTAGGGGAAGTCTGAAAGTTGCGCCCATTACAGAAAAGATGAGAAGTGTGTGACTAAGTTGGTATGGTCATGTAATGAGGAGGGATGAAAATCATGTAACCAAAAGAGTTGGGTATATGGCTAGGGGAAGGCCGAAAAAAAGATGGATGGATTGTGTGAAAAATGATATGCATGTTAAAGGAGTTGCACCAGAGTTGTCGAATGATAGAGGAGAATGGAAGAAGACATATTGTACCGACCCCTCTTAGAGTGGGATAAGGGTAAGAGAGTTATGATGATACAAGACGGTCAACTACTAGTACATGGTCAATTACTAACCTTAAATGTTTTTCAAATAGCAAAAGTAGTACAGATTAAATAAATTTAGTTTAAAACTCAAAATCAACAGCACAGAAACAAGATAAAGTTTGCTCTACAATAAACATTTCAACACGTCCGACGACTTTGGTGTATAGTTAGCTTCCGAATTTACGTACTCGCGTGCCGTAAATTAGCTATGGGAACTGTTACAGTTATTATTTCTTTCGGAACGTGATTGTTTTATAAGTTTGTTTCCTCTAATATGCGGTTTACAAATTTGTGTGGGAGTAATAATATGTTACTAACAAAGATTTCATTGTTTAATAGCAATGTATTTTGTCATCTTTAATATTTAAATGAGTTAATCTTGTATATATATATTGTATGTTGTATATTTTCTGAATTTCAGAAACGGCTTCAACGATTTTCATGAAATTTAGTATGTATAGGGGGAAATTGATCTAGCTAGGTTCTAATAAAAAAATCGTTTAATCCCTGTTTTCAGGCACTGAAAAAATGCTAAAATGTGGATTAGAATAAAAATGATATTTTAACTGTCATTTGTAAAGTTATGATAGCTTAGTAAGGAACGGGCGGACTAAAGAAAATATACCCGGGAACAAGCCCCTGTTTTTGCCAATCTGTTTTGTATTTTTAATGTTTTGATTTTTTTAAAATTAAAACATAAAATTACTCGGCTAGGTCACCCGGATAATATAACTAATATAACTTTTAAATACGTCTTTATCAAATATTTTACAATATACTGATCTGTACTGAGTGTTAAATATGAATGTAGATATGTGAATAGAGGAAAGGCGAAGAAGGGATGGGTGGATTGTGTGAAGTATGATATGCATATAAAAGTAAAAGCGCCAGAGTTGACGAATGATAGGAGAGAATGGAAGTGAAAAACATGTTGTGCCAAACTCCACTTAGAGTGGGATAAGGGCAGGAGAATGATGATAATCTATCCTAGATTGTTGCTAGGTTCAGACGACTTTGATTTAAAGCTTGATGAGTAAATAGTGACAGTGATACTGAGCTGATAGTGTAATAACTGGAAGAAATGAAATATTATAGTAAGCTGCTGAATTCACGAGTCATAATATAGCACAGCTTTGGAATCCCTTAAGATCTTACTCCAAAAGCGAAAATCCATTGAATTGAACCAAAACGTAAATAAATATTTTCTGATTTAAAGAAAAAATGTTCGTAAATGATAAATTTAAAACTAAATCAACAAATTCAATCTAGATTTAATGGTAAACTTTTTATAAACAGACGCGAAAATAGCGTCGATCTGTTGAGGAAAGTAAAAATTTGCCTACACTGAGAATTTTGTTTAGATCTTTTTAGCTTTTTGCTTCTTCAATCTAGAACTTGTATCATCATCAGTCACATGTTCTTTAAGAAAGCTCATTGATGTCCATTAGAAGTTTTGAACATGGGAGTTTTTGATGAGACTCACGCACTCAAATCATAATATTTCATAATAATTCATTATTATACTGCGTAAAAACGTGATTAAATAAGCATATTACCTTAACATTTTCTGGAAAACTGGTTGCCTGCCAGTCCGTATTGGAGTAGTGTGGAGGTTCTGCGCTCTTAGGAGAGAGATCATTGCCCAGCAGTGAGATGGTAATATATTGTTAATTTACTATTTTAAATCGTCTATAGTTACGTGAGATCTTAGTGAAGAACTTACGTCAACAAAATAGCATAGAAGAAATTTTAAATTAAAGAAATAAGCCAAAATCTAGCGAATAGGAGAAACAATAATAATCTATAGAAGTAGGCGTTACTGATTATACCTACAAACGTAATAGCAAAATTATTTTACTTTGCAAAAATTATTTTAATTATTATCCATAATACAAAAGTAATAATAAAATTATTTTGTATAATACGCAATAAAGTAAAATAGAAAATATATGCAATGCTACATGTAGAGTGGAAATCCGTTTTCATACATACCTGATACATGCAGGATTCGTAAAAACATGTAAATACAAAAAAATCGTAAAGACATGCATTTATGAATACGGATTGTCCACTCTACATTTAGGATTATTTATTTTTTCTACTTACTTTATCGCGTATTATAGCAAATAATTATTACTTTAGTTATAATAATATTCCAAGTCACTTCCAACTAACGTGTCTCAGGAGAAATAGGTAAAACTAAAAGTAATTTAATATCCATTGGCTCTTTTTGTTTGAATATGCATAGAATTTGCGATTAATAACTTCGCCCCGAAACTTCAACATTCCAAAACAATTTCACACAACCCTTAAAAGCCGTATACTAAACGAAACTTGTTTCGCTGAACTCAATTTAAAAGCACTTACTAGCGATTTGCCTCAGCGCCGTCACGGCCGATCGAATCGTGTTTAAAGTTCGACGTCGCAAATTCTTTTTGAATGAGAAGTTTTCCATGTCTATATTAACAGACATCTTGTCTTAGACGCACCTATTGTACGCGGAGGCGCCGATATACTAAATGCATATCAGTATCAGTCAGTCCACATCCGAAAATGAAGTGTAATCACATTGGACAGAGATATGTGTGGAGTCGAAAAGAATAAAGTAAAAAAAAAATATTTATAGGACTTCATTCGTATACGGAAAATTTCGTCGTGTTGTATCCGGCTGAATAGAATAGTACCACCCTCTTTTCTTACCGAGGTGTCGTAAAATACGACTAAGATAAGTTGACGTCAGCATGTGACAACATGTTGTGCCGACCCCACTTAGAGTGGGATAAGGGCAGGAAGATGAGATTCGTAAACGGAAAATTATGTTTAGTACCTACCTGGGTGATATCTGTATATCCTTAAGGATAAATGTCTATTCATAAGTATTGTAAAGAATATATAATCCATGATCAATTGTATATGGCCTTTTATATTTGGAAATGTTTTAGGGTAAATTCTTGACATTTGGAAACATAAAAAATTTCAATTTTGCCTATTTACTATGTCAAGTTGAAGCTTATAAATTATTATAGGTTTTTTTTGCATAATTTCATAAACGATTGCTAAACAAGGCAAAGGTCATTCGGGTACACACCCTGAAAATTTTTATTACTACTTTTGGTTCTTCGAAAAGTAACGCCTAATTCTATAAATTTTTCTGACATATATTTAACAAATGGTTTTTTGAAGCTATAGTAGTGAACAATCTTATAGTAGTGAACAATCTTATCTTATTATTTTCTACTCCATTACTGTAATGGATCATGGTCCCTGGATGACCGAACATTGCTCGGTAATATTTTAAGAGATAAAAAATGCAATAAAAAAATAAAAAAGAGCCGGGTGATATGTGGGAATCGAACCTAGGTTTTGAACCTTTTTTGATCCGCGCGTTACCATAAGGATGTCACAGCATTGCGTTTGACAGCTCAAATTATAAGTTGCTATATATTCCTATTTTTTGTAGTTTTTTTAGTGCCCAAAAACCGGGATAAAACAAGTTTTTTATAAATAAAACATAGCTTTTTTTTCCTAATTTCATGAAAATTGTTGGAGCCGTTTCGGAGATTCGGAAAATATATTTATATATATACACATACATATAAGCTGTGATGGCCTAGAAGCTGTGATGGCCTAGCGGTGCGACCGTGTGAATCTCTAGAGACGATCATGAGTTCAAACCCGGGCAGACACCAATGAGTTTTTCTATTAAAAAAAACTTATGTGTCTAATTGATAATTGCAATTTATCACACGCTTTTCGGTGAAAGAAAACATCGTGAGGAAACCTGCATATCTCTAGAGAATTCCGGGGATATGTGTAACCTACCAATCCGCATTGGAGCAGCGTGGTAGGTCTTAGCTCCAACCCTTCTCTCCAAAAATGGAGAGAGGAGGCCTATGCCCAGCAGTGGGATAGTAACAGGCCGTTACTTACTTACTATATACACATACAAGATTAACTCATTTAAATATTAAAGATTAATAACGACTTCTGTGCACTCTAGTATCTTAACATACCAGTATTTGATGAATTTAAGGCCTATTTACATTTAAGAGTGAGACGCGTTGTATACACTGTTGTAAACGTGAATTCTATTCTTGTCGAACAGCCGTCAGATTCAGGTTCATTAACAGACGACCTCAGCTAGCCTCATAATAACAATGCTATTTCAGATTTTATTTTACGACTCATCTATTCCACTAATTTAACACTAAGGTTTATTCTTTACTAGTGGTAACTATGGATATGGATATCGATTTTTATACTCGTATTAATCAATTATTTTACTAGTACAATTGATTTTTGCGATATGAATTAATTGATTTTTTCATCTCACATACTTAAATTTTATTAATATCAGCCAAGTGGACAGACAAACTTTCGAATTAATTTAGTAGGAATTTACTTTTCAGGTAACCTGATTTTTTTAAAACTTAGATGACTTATTAAAACTTAATATATACGCCTTTTTGGTAAAGGAAAATTGTGAGGTTATCTGAATATCACTGGTGAAATTGTAATATATATATATATATATTTATATACGTAACCTAACAGACCATATCTGACAATGGGATATAGGTCTAGTTTACCACTAGGATTACTAACATTCTACATGAGATATTCTGTCTGTCTGTTACGCTTTGACGGTTAAACCACTGGACATTGATGGTGTAATTTAACTTATACACTATAGCATATTTTTGTTGTTGTTGTTTTTCTTTCGTGGTCAGGAAAATACACATTGCATTGAAAGTACTTAAACGCTTAAATTGAGGAAAATAAAAGTAACAGATATCAATAGAAAACAATAAAATTTAACATTATGATTATTTTAATAACGACATAATTTACAGATAATAGTTAGTAATTCGTTACACCACCGTGTGGTATCCGGCAGAGTAGAATAGACCACCCTCGTTTCTTACCGAGGTGTCGTAAACGGCGAATAAGGTAAGACGACCCGCCGTGTGGTATCCAGTTGACTAGAATATACCACCCTCAATTCTTACCGAGGTGTCGTAAAATACGACTAAGGTAAGTTGACGTCAGGCAGGCGGCCGGTCGTCAAATACGTAGCCAAATCATATGACAACATGTTGGTCCAACCCCACTTAGAGTGGGATAAGGGCAGGAGGATGATGAGTTAGTAATTCGTTACGATAACAAATATAGTATTTAGTTATATTATTCAGCAATAACACGACCATCTGTTTCCTGGAGAACGTCCGGCGTAATTAATTAACATTCTTCCAAGATTTCAACAATTTCAAATTTTGCACATTTATCATAAAATAGGGCTGCCACATGTGAACAAATATTATTCAGATTTTATTTCAAATTTTTTTTATTTCTAAATTTTAATAGTGTTAACAATTCAGATTTCTAAGCAGTGACAGCCTATATAAGACCATGGCTGACGTCATTCGCTTCTTTTCGACGATTCTCGAAGACTTACTTCGAGAAAGCGTCCATCCACCCATATCCTCTTATAGTGGCCACGTCCAACTATAAGGTATTTAACCACCCCAATAGCGTCTGTGTAAGGCAACTTGAATAAAGAAAAATTGGATTTTTATAGTCTTGGCCTAAGTCGTTAATGAAGCAGCCCTGATATCAGTTGAAGATAGATTTTGAGAGCCACGAATTAAAGTTTGTCTATGAGTCACGCGTGCTGCAATATTCGTAACTGAAGATAATTTAGTGTGATTAAACAGTGCTCGACCATAAATCATAATAAACATTTTATAATTTGTTACTTTTTGTAAAAATATTGTGCTAGTGATTACGTGATATTTATTTTTAATTATAATTCAACAATTTCTCGTAGCTAACAAATAATCACGACTTATAAACCGATCTAAAATTTTTCAGATGGATTTTTTATATTGCATAATAGGCAACCCTATTAAAAAAAAAACGGAAAACTCCTTACAACTTACCTGGAGTTTAAATCCTCGAACCATTGGTAAGAGAAGAGAGTACAGAATTGTGCAAATTTCGCAATCATACCTTGGTGTTGCTATTATAATACATTATACATACAATAAATATACATTATACGACTTAAAATATAATAATTATCACAAAGGAAATCCAATGATTAACTTAGCTAGTAATATTAAACACAGTGTACTATAAATAGATGTAGTAACACAAATTATATAATAATTAATCATTGAATGCAATTCTAAATTGGAACTTGAATAATTATTGCTTCGTAATATTAATGCAGTTCTGTGTACTGTAATCAACGGTAATAATTAATTCTTGTACATAATTCTTAATATCTAAGACAAATATTGGCCAATAATTAATATTAACATTTAAGACCAATAATGTGCAATATTTCATATAAACGATTATATTGACATCTGGCTGAGTAGAATAGAACACCCTCATTTCTTACCGAGGTGTCGTAAGAAGCCGAAAGCAGATTTTTTTTAGTTTTTTCTCAAGTTTCATCTTTTTTATATCTTTAAAAAAATTGCCGAGCAAGCAAAATCATCGGTCACCCAGATACTAAAAATTATACTATAATATAGGGCCAAGAAAAATTGTTTGTAAAAGGCATGAGATTATCTGTGACTAGAAATAAAAAGAAAACAAAAAATTTTTGTTAATTTTTTTATATGAATAATTTATCATTAATTTTTTTAAGTTTGATAGAAAAATAGAGTATAACATAAAACATTTTATTTGTGAATATCGTAATATGTCAACTGTAAACATTAGTTCTTCACTATTTAAAAGGGATGTATTGGTCTAGAATTTTGATTGAAAATTTCCTATTGATAACTACTGAAGTGTATTCGACGAAATTCAATTACAATGTCGAAGTAACCGAAATTCGTTCCGAAAGCTTTCATTAATCCACAAAATGAGAGCAATCCATTCCATTTCACTTAAGGCTGAACTAAAATTTATCTGCTAGAGAGTTTTTATTGATTTTGTGATTTAGAATAAATTAAAAGGGTTGCCATTACGTAATTAAATTTTCAAAAATTTCGATTTAAATTTTTTTAGTTTCTTCTTTGAGGAATTTTATTGAAAAAATTTAATGACAAAATGGTTTTACCGTAATCCACGATGATGTAAAAAACTTTGTATCGCTAAATATTTATTGTACTACCTGTTTTCATAACTTTTATATTTATGGAATTAGTAAGCTGTAAGCATCACACTAGCATTGCACATATTCACTAAAACAATCCCAATAGTTTCACTCTACCGAATCGTTCGTCCACAACCGAATCGTCAGTTGTGCGATTTTGTTATTGATTATAAAAAAATATAAACTTTTAATATCACTCTCCAACTCTTATTCCACTCTAAGGGTGGTCGGCACATATTTTAAACATTTTAGTACATGTTTTGGCTAGTTATTTTACCGGCAACCTGCATACGTCAACTTATGAAGACTTACTTACTCGGTAAGAAATGAGGTTGATCTATTCTACGAAGCCGGAAACTACAGAGCGGGTCAACTTACCTTAGTCGCCTTTTACGATATCTCGTTAAAAAATCAGGGTGGTCTATTTTATTTTTGTTATAACTAAACCAAGGGTCTTAATTGTCTCAATAATAACTAATAACTTTCAATTTTACCCAATCTTCATTAACATCGCTCCTGTCGGACAGACAAACTGATATTTAAATTTATATTAGTATAGATTTGCATAATTAAATTTGAATAACTCCTTTGTATTAAAATAAATTAATTTGAATTCAAGTCGAACAAAGTCAAACTTTGTTCCAACCAACCAACAATCAAAATACGAAAATTCTAGGGCGCGCTCAGTTTATTATACATCTAAGTTGTTTGGTCCTGTTTAATACTACTGTCTACGAAACTAACTTTTGTTTGGAATACATAATTTTATTTGTTGAATAATCGTTTTAAGAGGATCTACGAGCGGCATTGGTAAACCCTAGTATCAACTAAAGCGGAAAGGAGAGGGGATAAAAGTAAAGTAAAGTAACGACTTGTTACTATCCCACTGCTAGCCATAGACCACCTCTCTCCGTTTTTGAAGAGAAGGATTGGAAGTAATTAACAGAAAATTAATAGCTTTTATTACGAAGAGCTAAACTGATGAAGTTCAAGAACAGATTTTTACTGCAGTTGGTAAAATAATTTTCAATGAAAATGCTTTTGAGTTTTTATTCCGATATTTTTGTTTTAATTAAAGTATAGTAAAGTAATGGCCTCTTATGCTGCTATCCCACTGCTGGACATAGGCCTCCTCTCTCTGTCATTGGAGAGAAGGATTGGATCTAAGACCTACCACGCTGTTCCAATGCGGATTTTTGTTTTTTCCGTAGAATGCTCTAGAGAAATGCAGGTTTCCTTACGATGTTTTCGTTTACCGAAAAGCCCTCCCAAAAGTAACTTTTTTAATCGAATCAAAATAATCTTTATACAAATAAGCTCTTTCAACTACTTTTGAATCGTCTAGGATCAATATGATAAATGAAGCTACAACTGGTTCGGAATGTTTCTCTTACCAAGAAGAACCAGAAAGAAACTCGGCGGTCAATCTTCAAAACATTTTCAATTTTACATTATTAAACCGCAGCCTTGTATGAAGCTGAAAGGATTTTCAAATCCAAGCTTTTTTATTATCGAAATAATGTTCAATTTTGTAATATGCTTTACGTATAAGCATATCTCTTATATTTAACCTGTGTGTAGACTACTATACTTGGATATTTAATGGTAATATTTTATTTGTGATTAATAATAACTTCAACTTTCTAGTTCACTGTTTGAATTGAGTTAATGACAAGGTTGCCGATGGTATTATTCGTACGTCATAATAACATAATCATTGATTCACAAGAAATAATAATTTATTCGACATCAAAAATTCGTATAAAACAGAACAGCGTTCGTAAACGTCTAATATAAGTACATCGATTTCATTAAATTATGAAAATAAGATTGACAGCCTTTCAACGAAACTGCGATGTAATCGATATCCGTTTCGGAAATTTCATTATTCCCGCAAAATGGGAAAGTTCGGGGACACGTACAATTTTTAGACCATTTTACCAGAGTTACGAATAAATTTTAACATAGATTTTTCAGTATTGCGAGTTTTCGCGTTTTATAATGAAAATGTATCTCTCCCAGTCTTACGGGGCGATAGTGGACGTCCACTGCTGAACGTAGATCTTTTCACGGGATCTCCACACCTGTCTATCTGTCTATTGTTCTTCAGCCCCATTCAAAAGCAAACTGTGTAAATTCCTACGTAGCTAATAAATAATTTAAAAGAGTAAGTTACTAATGTATACAAAACCTTGAATGTGTTTATTTTCAGTATTATAATCTTGTATATTTGTTATTACTTTTACTTTCATACAAAAAAATTATAGCCAGTTTAATGAATGAAATAATAAAAAAATGCCATAGGTAATTTAAATTTATATACTGGGCTAATAACAATATTATAAAATTCCCTAGGAAAGAAATACATATTGCATTATTGAAGGTACTTAAACGCTGGTTTGGATGTGGAAAAAATACTGTTTTTGTATGTAATTAAGTTTCTGTCAACATAACATTTATAAAAGGGGAAAATAATAAGATAAAATAAAACGGATTTATTAAAATATAGTGTATGTGGTGAACTTATGGTAAGTCTAAATTAGTCGATTTTATTATAAATACTCGTATCTTTAATACTAGTAAAATGTTTATAGCAAAATTCAATCTAAGTTACCGGAACTATCTAAAATCTACTTAACGTAGTAACCGGTAAAACTGTGCTGGAATTTATGGCTCTCACCTGAAATTCCAGTTAATTCTACTGTTGTGAAATTTGATAGCAAATTTTGTAAACCTGTTATAGGTATATACATTTTTGTGATTTAAATATAAAATTAATCTATCAAATTGACAAAAGTAATGAGAATATTCCATTACTTTCGTATTATGGACCTCCGCAAATAACGCCTAATTCTATAAACTATCAAATTGAAGCAATTTAAGTTTAGCTTGGAAGGTTAATTTTTTCCACAATTTGAAGATTTCCAAATCTGAGATTTGTTATCCGGTTGTTAGTTTAAATTAAATTTCTAATTGTTAATTTTATACAAAACAATATAACGATTTTTCGAAAATTTTCAGAAATTGAAATAAAATAAAGAAACTAAAATTAAGTCTGATGTTTTAATGAATCGAATGTTTAATAGCTGAAAGAAAATCATAGGCAAAACAAAATAGTTAAAAGATGATGCGTTAATTTAAAAATTTAGAAAATTGTAAAACAATAAAACTTACTCAGAACAATTTTAACTGTAGCCCTCGTACGCGTCCAAATATAATGGAAAAACTGAACGAAACGTTCACCAAAAGAAATCTTTTCGGGGATCAACTCTGTATCAACAAATCTAACTTTTTTCTTTGTAATCTTACGCTTGTCTCTTTTGCTCTTCACTAAATTAGATCTTTGTGTTTTCACTTCATTTGGCAATACATTTATATGTAATACATTATCGTTCACTATATTTAAAGTTATAACACTCTCGAATTTTTGTTTTGTATCGATTACATTTTTGACCATTTGTTTATGTTCGACATTTAACGGTCTCGTTTCAACACTTTGTATTTGTTTATGATTTTCGAGAGCCGTGTTTGTAGTAAAAGTGCGTAGTAAAAGTGCAGTTTTATTGATTGCAGCCGGGACATTAACTATGTGTCTTTGTGTACACAACACAATGCGGTACTGAGTGGATTTCTAGTATGACGCCAATAATTTGCAACTCGACGACGCGTCTAGACGACTCTTGGCGTTGTTTCAACTCTAGACTTTTAGGGCGCACTTAAATATGAACCAAATATTTATAATAAACTAATCAGATTGGCTTTCATTAATTAATTCAATAATAGTTGTTTACATTCCATCAAGATAACAAATAAAGTATTTTTTTTATTATTAATTAAGAATAAAACTTTACAAGTACAACACCATTTTTATAATTAATCTTAATTTAAACCGGTCACCGCACGTATCACAACGCGCCACACAAGCACCACACACATTCACTACGACAATTTCTATAACCATTTCCCAAGTTCCCCGACAAAATCTGGTACTTCAATGAAGAAAATACACGCGTAAACGTATATGTTTAACCTATTACTCCTCGAAACCACTATTACAAAATATAATAGTGAAAGTTAGCGCAAAGAGATAAAATTCGATAAAAATATAATCTCCAAATGTAGGAAAGTAAGTACTATTACGTACTAAAAAAAAAAAAAATTGTATATAAATAATAATATATAAAGTAAATTGTATGTAAAAAATAATTGTAAATAAAAAAAGCAAAAAAAGAAGAATGCAGTTAAGTAATATTTATATCAAATGGCATCAAGAGCCACTCGCCCTAGACCTTTAATAAAAAAATCCATAAAATTAGACATTATGTGGTCATATAACGCGATATGGGTACGACCTGAGCTTACTGCAAAATATATTTTACTCCGCAAAATATCATTGCTTTCTATATTTCGTATGATTTGATAAGGACAAAAGATGGTTCAAGCGAAGTTCATAACCATTAGAGTAAAAGTCTAGAGAGTTATATACGAGAAAATGGATTAGACCAGAGCCATGGATTCTTGGCATTCGTGGCATTTTTATGCGGCCCGCCAAGCATTTCCAAAATTTATTTTATAGACTTTCTCCTATTAATATATTGTTATTGTTATCATCACTACATATTATAAAACAAAGTCCATATTATTTCCGTATGTACGCATAAAACTTTAAAACTACGCAACCGATTTTGATGCGGATTTTTTTAATAGATAGAGTGATTCAAAAGGAAGGTTTGTACGTATAATAACATTCAATACGAAGTAGAGAAATACTGTAATTTTTGAGGTTTCTGTAAATAATTACATTTTTTTCCGCTTACATTGCAAACGCAGGCTAAACCCTACGAGATTTATCAAAATGATGTACTAAGTATTTGTACACCTTAAAAAGGTCTACAGAAAAGTCCGCGATGGTATGGTCTATCTCTTATGGATAACCCACAATAGCAGTTTTTTTCATTTACTTTTTACGAAAAATGATGCCTTATGTTCAAAGCAATTTTTATACAATACAGCATTAATCCTTATCCAATTGAGTACCTTAAATAAATTGTTGATTTAATATAGATCAATATTGCCGTTTACAGCATGTAATTTAAGTGAATATTTTCGGAGATATTACAGATTTAAAATGCCATGCGGAGGCCGCGCTTCACCCTATAGCACTTCGAATCCAGCAGCTATATCGTTCTTTCCAGAGTTTGTTTAACACAAGGAAGCTGTGAATGTTGTATATAAACACATTCTGTAATTAATTGTAAAAATTAAATACATAGGGAAAATGTAAAAGTAAATAAGTAAAAATGTACTATATGAATTTAGATATTCCAAAGATAGCAGGAAATCTTTTTGGTATAGGGAAAGGAAATTGAAATTTTTCTCCAAATTTAACGATTGCGGGCCACGGGCAGTAATGAATAAATCAAAACTACTGGATCGGTTTTAATCATTTTTTACACTGAATGACATGGGATATATATTTTATACCCGTGCGAAGCAGGAGCAGGCCGCTAGTTGTTAATAAAATAGTAGTACATACTTAACTGAAATCTAAACTTTTATATTTTTTATTCTAATATTGATTAAAAACAAAGTTTTATAAGTTATTAGTAACTATTACTTTATGAGCGGCCTGCCAAAAAGCTTTAAAATTTTAATTGGCCCGTTGAATAAAAAGGTTGGTCACCCCTGGTCTAGAGTGTAATATACGCGAAAATGGATTAGGTCGTAAACATCTTTTTGACACACATCGTCTTAGGGCAAACCTGTCTTGGGAGGTCTTTTATAAGATTCACATCTTCTAAAATACACTTACACGACGTATCGCGCGTAAGGAGCTCATGAATAAGTGCCCCGGATGGGTTTGAAACTAGTCGGGCTAACCCGATAGAATAAGATGTGAATACAGCCGATTCTATATTCAAATTCAAAATATTCTTTATTCAAATAAACTTATAAACAAGTGCTTTTGAATCGTCAACTCTACTGCTGGTACGGAAAGCTGTTCCTACCGAGAAGAACCAGCAAGAAACTTGGCGGCTGCTCTTTTAAACACTAGTTAAAAGCTAGTAGACTAGTTACATTTAGTCGTTACCGTCTTGTACAGGGTCTAAGCGAGTTATATCTACACATTCTTATCTTCTAAGTAATTCTCAACAGTATAGTAGGCTTTCTGGATCAGCCTCTTTTTAACAGTGTTTTTAAACTGATGTAATGGCAAAGCTAAAAGTGAATACGGAATTTTATTATAGAATCTTATACCTAGACACACAAACGATTTACGTACTTTTGCAAGGCGCAAAGCAGGAGCCGCAAGCTTATGTCGGTTCCTACTTTGTCTATTATACACATCGCCTATCGTTTTATAATTCTTTATATTTTTATGTACAAAAATTAAATTACTTAAAATATACTGAGAAGCAAATGTAAGAATACCTACTTTCCTTAAACTTCCCTCGCAGGGAATCATGAGGACTTAAATTATAAATGCCACGTATGGCTCCTTTTTGTGAAAGAAAATTATTTCACTATCCGCGCATTTACCCCATAGCAATATTCCATAAGACATAATGCTATGGAATACACATAGTTATATACATTACCTGTCTTTTGTTAAAAGATTTTTTTAAATTAACTTAGTAAAACAAACATTACCTAGAGCGAACTTCACGCCTGTCCACGCGGTGCGGACATAGTGGAAGAGCCGGCGGTATAGCGGGCGGTGGCGGCGTCGACGCGCGGGCGCTTCCGCGTCGGGCGCGGGCGGCGATTCCGCCTCGCCCGCACCCGCTCGGCCATCCACCGACGACGCCGTGGCGTTGAGCACCCAGCTTTATGTACACTAAAACTTCGCTCGCTAATCAAATCGCACCATGTCTATACACCAATCGCACACTGTTCGCACATCGCACCCTTTCATTGGTCACACTTAATTTTTACACAGTTATTGCAGTTAACACGATTTTTTATATTCAAACATTTAGTTATGTTAATTAGTTTATGACACTGGTTTTGTTATCACTATTAGTTGGTGAAAGTTATGAAAGCGGTTTTAATTTGGTTTCGATTGTTTTTATGCGGCAAACGTTAGTGTTGTCGAGGATCTGTGGACAAAGAAAATGATGTTAGTTTCGTTAGCTCCAAAGCCACTGTAAGCTGTTATAACACTCAGTTGATTACAAATATGTTATGAATCTTAAAATTACTAAAGCTTAAATAAAATAATTTAATACAGTTAATTGTTATCAAATTTTCGAAGACCGGGTAAGGGTAAACCTGACAGTAACTTTTAAAACTGTTTCAGAATTAATAATTTAATCAATTTAAATTTAATATTCTGGTGCGAAGTCACCTTTCTCTCAGCCTGTGATTCTAATGTCAATTCTTATTCGTTCGTTTCGTTTTCTAGCTTTATGCTTTGTTATCACCATTTTAGCTTTATAACTCGTTTAAGTCGACCCGCCGTGAGGTATCCGGCCAAATAGACCACCTTCATTTCGTACCGAGGTGTCGTAAAAGACGACTAAGGCAAGTTGACCCACCCTGTGGTATTCGGTCGACTAGAATACCACCCTCATTTCTTACCGAGGTGTCGTAAATACGACTAAGGTAAATTGATGTCAGGCAGGCGGCCGGTCATAATATACGTACGTTATCATGTGACAACATTTTTATAACATGTTGTACCGACCCCACTTAGAGCGGGATAAGGTAAGGTAGGTAAGATAAGGATAATATGATGATTACTCGTTTATTTCATTCGATGATTCTAATTCTTTGAGAGATCTATTAAATTTGACATGAACATGTATAAGTTTTTCGTTTATAGATTCCTGTTTTTCTCTAAATAATTTTGAACCTTTATATTAGCTTATAGTTAACAAGCTGGTTCAAAGACCTCAGTTTTCAAGAACTAAATATTTTTGATTAAACCTTTCATTTTAGCTTGATTTATTACCATGCAGTTAATCCGTACGACATTTCAAAAGCAACTAACATGCGAAAACAATTTCAGTTATGATTTATTCAAATCTAAACTTCTCAATGTAGACTTTGGGCACAGTTGTGAATAAAGCAGTTGGTTGAGTTGGTTTGTTGTTTGTGTTGGATTTGCATTAAAATTGGATTTTAGCGAGCGTATGTAAATGAATGGCGCTTACGAAGCATACATATATATTGTTCAACCAATCAAGTGACTGTTCATTTATAATTAAGCGGTTTACAACAGATATCAAATCATTTAGTAATAGCAAAACGAAATAGAGGTTTTATTGAATTTTCGATGGTACGATATTACAATACAGAATTGTATGTATATGTTTTGAAGAGTTTCAAGGTATTTTCTTGTTAAGCTATTTTTAATATCAATACATATTTTTCATAACGAACATTGAATCTATATTTTTTGAATACAAAATTGCTTGGTGTAAGTAAATTAAAAGAGATACTTAATAATGGCAAAGGGATTTTATCTCCACAAAAAATCGATGTCTTTTTATCCTGGTAGTATGGCACATGTATTGTATATCTTTAATCATCTAAATGAAGCTAAGCTGTGACTTAGTAAATTATATATCGCCGAAGGAACTTCGGAAAAAATAGATTTAAAAAGTAATCTAATGTAAATTTTACATACAGGCAACAAAGCCACACTCTCTTGCCCTTATCCCACTCTAAGTTGGGACCGACACAACATGTTTCAAACATGTTGTTACAAGTTTTCAAGTCAACTTATTTTAGTCGCCTTTTACGGCACCTCCGTAAGAAATGAGGGTGGTCTATTCTACTCAGTCGGACGGCGGTTTACATAAATGCAACAAGAAATGTTCAAATTAATCTGAAACAAAATTTGTTATATCACGACATCAAAGCAATTTTGTAAAACGTTGCGATTTTGTCGTGTAGTTTATTTCGTGGTGGTTCTTAGGTTTTGGAGGGAAACGATTGTTGATTTTGTAAAAGTGAAAGTGTGTATTGCTTGTGTATTGAGGTGGCAGTGATGGAGGTATGTGCATGCGTTTTTACGGATTCTGCATATATCAGGTAAGAAAACGGATAGTCTACTTTACATTAAGCATTATATATACATATTGTGTAAAGGTGTAAATGCATTAACAAATAATCACTTCTCTGTTTTCTTTACTGCTGTTAAAATTCACTCAACCAAAACATTTCCCTGGTTTTATTTGCCAGGGACAATGGCTATCCAGAGTGCCGTACAAAGTTCTATAACTTTGTAGAAAAAGTAACTACAAAGGATTATGAACTTTAAGTCAATAGAGCGATCTTACTTTCGCAACATAAAATGCTTTGCCAGTGTATAAATTAGAACATGCGTCACTGTCATCATGGGGTGTTCGAAGCGAAAGGATGCTTTGTAATAATCCGTGAAACGCACGTTTGATGACCAGTTTGCTTTAGAAAATATATAGAACTAGCTGTGCCAGCAGTTTCGCCTGCATGGAAATCAGTAGGTCACAAATTTTTCGAAATTCCCAAAATTTCCCAAATTCAAAATTTCCCGAACTGAAATTTTGAATATAAAAGTAGTTATCGTGAGTTAATTATAAGAGATTTTTGGATAACTTTCACCGTTTACTTAGCGCAAGGAAAGCTTTATATTTTGTCGTTTTCGCAATATTTTTTATTGCTGCTCCTCTCCTATTCGTCTTAGCGTAATGTTATATAGTCTATAGTCTTCCTCGATAAATGATAAGTTCAACCATAGTGTGGTATCCGGCTGAGTAGAATAGACCACCCTCATTTCTTACCGAGGTGTCGTACAAGGCGACTAAGGTAAGTTGACCCACCTTGTGGTATCCGGCTGAGTACCTTTTTCTTACCGTGGTGTAAAATATGACTAAGGTAAGTTGACGTAAGGCAGGCTGCGATTGTCGGTCGGTGTGCCGACCCCACTTAGAGCGGGATAAGAGCAGTAGGATAATGATTTAAAAGCTAAACTTGACCGTGCTTTTAAAGTTCTACAATCGTTTGTATCATTAATTTAAAAATAAGTAAAAATAAAAATATCTTCTATCAATGCTAGTGACTTAGTAAACTAAAATAAGCAATTGCAATGTTAAAAATCCGAGAAACCGAGCTAGCACTTAAAAGATTAGGTGCAAATCCGAGTTTTCAATAAAAGAAAATAAAAGGTAACTGTAGTTGTCTCACTGCGGACTGGGATCCCGTAAAGGTTATGCTGACCTTAATCTGCAATTGGTTTAAGCTAGTTGAGTTAAAATTAATTGACATGTTGATTGCATTGTTCGTTTTAAAATCTTTATTGTCTTCAAGTTTAGAAAATTGTTAAAAAACATTTTTTTTTCTTTTCTTTATTCAAGTCATTCACTTTCAAACCTTTGTTCACCTATCTTCAATATACTGCGAACATATTTAAACAAATACGTAAATTTTCTTATCAATACAGTAAGTGACCTATATCTTCATTTATATAAAAAAATTGATTCAAATTAATAAAACCTATCGGACGATACAAGCACTCCCACGATTTATCGCTTGCTATATGTATAATTATAAAATATTTATATAAAAATTTACCTTATGTATGTGACCTACGATGGTGAAATTTTTGTATTTTTTAAAAACAAAATAGATTTTCGTGAAATTATGCTCATTTAAGTCAAGTGGAAGGTAATTTTTTATATATTAATTGATTTTCTGATCCAACTATTTTACATTTTCTGGTAAGTGCGAGGTTAGTGCGCTGTTATTTTATAGAAAATGCTTAAACTAAACTCGAAACTTTTCGGAGATTCATAAAACATCACTTTTTAACTTACGTTGCGCTTGCGAGCACAGCATAGTTTGCTTTTACTGGCTAGCGTAAACATTTTGCTAAAGTTTTATTTACAGCAAACTAATAAAACTATTCCAGTTTCGTCCGAACTTCGCTTTGTGATACATCTACCTTTTTTGGGTCATGAATACTAATTGTAATTTTGCAGTAATGAATAGTTATTCCTATGTTTTCGGGCATTGAAAAAATTCTAAAATGTCGAATGGTAAGCAAATTATAATTTTGGCTGTCAACATAATGTTGTGATAGCCTAATGGTAATAGATGGCCAAAAAAGTTCTGGGGTTCGAGACTTACATGCCACCCACGCTTTCTTTTTTTTAGGTGCTTTTTTTTCTTTTTTTTAATGCAAATAAAATAATGTATTACAATCATAATACATTGCATTACGATTTTGTCGTGGAGCTTATCCTCCTGATGATGCTTCGGTTACGGGGCGAAGCGATCGTAGAGATGGTCGTAGTGAGTGTGTGTAGTGCTTGTCTGGTGTGTCGTTGGTGGCGGTGTTTTGTAATACAAGTGATGACTGGTCCTGCATGTATAAAGTATGTGAAGTTGCCTGATTCCTACACTTAGCAGTACATAGATTCTTTTAACAAAAGCGGATGATAGCAAAATAATTGTATCATAAGTTCTGTATATGGAATTCCGAAAATAAACGCCTGCTTGTATAAATTAAATATGTCTTATTTTTTGAATTAGCTATCAACTTATATACTTTTTAATTTACATTTATAATTTCTAAGCGCATGAATTGATTATAAAAATTAGAAATATTACATACAATAATTACCTTACAAAAATCTACTTCTATCTGATAAGGTTGCTTTAATAAGGTTAGGGAAAATGTTTCTTCGCTTTTCATAAACAATATTGTATATTTATAAACATTTATAAATCACATTTATGATCGCATGCTCACTTCTATGCAAGGGCACGCGTGCATAATAAATGTATAATGTGATGTTACGGTAGGTGACTTGAACAATAAATAAAACTACATATAAATAAGAGTAACGAAAACGAAAAGAAAAAATAATTTTTATTTTACCAAAAATAAACAAAAGAAAAGATAAGAAATAATATAAGTGTCAAATATAGGTCTACCCTCTAGCAAGCCTAGGTCTAGCAAGCCTCAGCAGTCAAGTTGCAAAGATGGTTTTCAGCTTGTAACCTTACGTCATTTAGGGCCTGTTTCACGAGTTATATTATTTATAAAGTGTCGGATAGTTAACCGACTAATAAACTAAGCAGCAAATAATTGTCTCTAAAAAGAGGGAAAATAGAGAGAGAGAGAGCAGTACAAAATTTAAAAAAAAACTTGAAATAGGTATTTGCTATCCAGCAGATAAATAAAAAAACAGCCACATTAGCTACCTGTTAATTTATTACGGACTTTGAGTGCTGAATAAGCTTATCAGAAACCTGAGAGGAGCCTTATCCATAGCAGTGGGAAAGTAACAAGCCGTTACTTTAACTTTACTAGTAAAATATAAACGGTTAATTAAATAATTTATAGAATCAGGCATTACTTTGCGGGGGATCATAATACAAAAGTAATGAAAATATTATTTTATCCGCGATAAAAAAAACATATTCATATATTAATAAATAAATAATAGATAAAAATAACTTTATCGCAGATTCTAGCAAAATAGTATTTTCATTCCTTTTATACGAATAATTAAGTTTATCTACACAGACTATGTTACTTGCTTACCAAAAATATTTCCCTAGAATATAAAACTGTCTCAACGCAAAATATTACTCTTTGAGGAGTAAATGCAATATAAGTTATCATACAAATCTCTAATAAGGTTAGAAACAGTAAACTTAAAAGCATTATCGGTTTAACTTTGGTAATCATAACGAAAGTTATAAATTTCAACGTGAAAGTCATTTTACTTGAAAGTTTAGATCGCAAAGTGAAATTCAGTCAGTTTGTAACAAATGTAGGATAACTTTTGGGTGTCGAAATATTTTATTTTAATGCGAATGTTTAATGATCCGCGAGTAAATGACTTTTGTTTTAGGCAATTTCTACTTAGCCTGGGTTAATAATGTAGTACCTACGCAATGCCTAAAAAAAAATACCTAACAAATACTTATAAATCGCTTAAAGTCTGACCATAGTGGGCAAATTATATCTGTCCCTAACTATATGCAGGAAAAAAATGATTATATCAAGTACAGGCCTTTCACTTCGAATAAAATAAAGCGATTTCAATCAAAAATATCATCAAAGATATTGCAATTCGACAAAAGTCGCGGTAGCTCAGATGAACTTTTTAATGCCCTCTTTGGAATGATTGGTTGTGAGTTTAATAAGACTTTTAATATTATAGAAAAAAAAGTGTTCAAAAATCTTAGGTTTAGCGAATGGGCCACTAATGGCATCTATAAGAGTAGGAATAAGTTATTTGATCTGTATGCAGAAAAACAATATAATCAGTCCCCCACTTTTCTTGAATATGTAAAAAAATATTCAAAAACGTTTAGAAGTGTCTGCACACAGGCCAAATCTCTTCATATTAAGAGTAAAATAATTAATTCCAAAAATAAAATAAAAACAACCTGGAATGTTATTGGAAATGAAACAGGTAGACGTAAAATGCAAAATTCTTCCATAGAGCTTAAAATTGGGAATGAACTTATTAATTCTGATACAGCAGTAGCTAGTGCTTTTGAGCATTTCTTTCAGAATATACCCATTTCTATCACTGGCTCAATAAATTCATCCCCAATGGAAGCTTTTAATGTTTTGAAGGACAGCGTCACGGAGTGCAGTGTTAATTTTAACTTTGAACACATTTCCCCATACGATATCGTCAAAACTTTTAAAACATTAAATATTAAAAAAACAACTGATCTGTGGGGAATGTCCGTAAAATTAATTAATAATATTATTGATATTATCGCCCCGATTATGGCCAAGATCTTTAACAAATCTGTAGACACAGGGATATTTCCCAATTTAATGAAACATAGTAAATTGATCCCACTTTTTAAGTCCGGTGATAAGAGCGACCCTCAGAACTATAGACCCATTTCGGTCTTGCCAACTCTAAGCAAGATTTTTGAGAAAATCATTTTAAAGCAGCTGCTCCAGCATTTTAATTTAAATAATTTACTTCATCCTGAGCAGTATGGGTTTACTAAGGGTCGGTCTACAACGGATGCGGGTGTGAAGTTGTTGAAGCATGTCTACGATGCGTGGGAGAACTCACAAAATGCCATAGGGGTATTTTGTGACTTGTCCAAAGCATTTGATTGCGTTCAACACGAAATTTTATTGCTAAAGCTTGGCTATTATGGCATTAAAGACAATGCACTTCGTCTCGTTGCATCGTATCTTCACAGCCGGATTCAAAGAGTGTGCATTAATGATGTGTAGTCATCCGGAACGGCCTTAGTTATGGGTGTGCCTCAAGGATCAATCCTTGGTCCGTTTCTGTTTTTAGTTTATATAAATGATTTGCCATATTTTATTCATAATATTTGCGATATTGTACTGTTTGCGGATGATACATCATTAATTTTTAAAGTAAATAGGCATGACAATAATATTGACGAAGTAAACAGGGGTTTATCGCAAGTAGCTCATTGGTTCAGGCTAAATAACTTGGTACTGAACTCGAATAAAACTAAATGTATTGAATTTGCATTACCTAATGCTGCAAAAACAGCAAATAGACTCTCTTTAAATAATGTACCACTAAAAACAGAAAATTCAACTGTATTTTTGGGAGTATCCTTGGATACAAAACTCCAATGGAGCACACACATAACAACTCTTGCAGGGAAACTGAGTTCAGCGGCCTACGCTGTTCGAAAGATAAGACAATTCACAGACGTCGAAACAGCAAAACTTGTTTATTTTGCCTACTTCCATAGCATTATGTCTTATGGAATATTGCTATGGGGTAAATGCGCGGATAGTGAAAAAATTTTTGTTTTACAAAAAAGAGCTGTACGTGGCATTTATAATTTAAGACCGCGTGATTCCCTGCGAGAGAAGTTTAAGGAAACAGGTATTCTTACATTTGCTTCACAGTATATTTTAAGCAATTTAATTTATGTACATAAAAATATAAAAAATTATAAAACGATAGGTGATGTATACAATAGACAAAGCAGGAACCGACATAAGCTTGCGGTTCCTGCTTTGCGCCTTGCAAAAGTGCGTAACTCGTTTGTGGGTTTTGGTATAAGATTCTATAATAAAATTCCGCAATCAATTTCAGCACTGCCATTACAGCAGTTTAAAAACACTGTTAAAAAGAGGCTGATACAGAAAGCCTACTATACTCTTGAGGATTATTTGGAAGATAAGAATGTGTGGATATAGCTCTCTTTGAACCTGTACAAGACAGTAACGACTTAATGTAAATAATATTAAGAATTATATTTTTTTAAAAGAGCAACCGCCGAGTTTCTTGCTGGCTCTTCTCGGTAGGAACAGCTTTCCGAACCAGCAGTAGAGTTGACGATTCAAAAGCACTTGTTTACAAGTTTATTTGAATAAAGAATATTTTGAATTTGAATTTGAATTTGAATGGCAAATAAAGGAGAACGAAACGTGCGAAATATAAAGAGTCCAATTAGAATTTTCAGCAAGCTTCCTATCCACTAAACTCAAATATATAAATCAAGTTTTATTGATCACATAAAAAAAAGAATACAAAATATTAAAATAACTGACACACAAACAGCGTGGTAAAAGGGCAGCAAACTCAGAAATGAATTGCAGCATTTATACTAATATATAAAGCTAAAGAGTTTGTTTGCTTGAAGCCGTTAATCTCTCGAACTACTGGACCGATTTGAAAAATTCTGTGAAAGTAAGATAGTCCATTTATCTAAAAAAGTTATAGGCTACACAACATCACGCTAAGATGAAAAGGTCGGAGCAGCAATTAAATATATTGCGAAAACGGAAAAATTTAAAACTCTCCTTGCGTGCGCTAAGTAAACGGTGAAAGCTAATAAAAAATCTCTTATAATTAACTCACGATAACTGATTTTATGTTCAAAATTAAGGACAAAATTAGTGACACACTGATTTCCATGAAGCTGGCACAGTTAGTAACATTATAAGGAAAAAAAAGAGAAGGGATTGTCTAACGGTGGGATAGTAACAGGTCGCTACAGGCTATTACATTATACATTACAAATTATTATATTTAATCTTTAATATTTAAATGAGTTAATCTCATATATATATATATATATATATATATATATATATATATATATATATATATATATATATATATATATATATATATATATATATATATATATATATATATATATATATATATGTATATATATATCTCCCTGTTTTTGGGAAATAAAAAATACTATAATTTATATTGAATATAAACACTATTTTTGCCATAAACCGTCAAGTCAGCGTACCTTATTCGGGGAACGGGCAGTCTCGAGAAATGTAAATACCAAGGATCGATCCCCAACAAGCAAATTATTTTTTCGTTTAAAAAAAAAAAAATTATATTGTAAAAAATTATCGAGCAAGGCTCGGTCTACCAAGTACTTTATACTTAAAAGTAATTTTAGTATAAAACTAAATAGTTAAAGTAACTAACACCAAGTACAGCTATGAATGTCAAAAATATAAACTAGGACTTTCAAATAAAGAAATATGAATGATAGACTTTCTGTTTGTTCATTATATAACAACTGCTGTCCATAGTTGAAATGAAATGAAATGAAATGAAATGAAATTTATTTATATATGGAACATTTACAGATTATACTTGTACAATGGTAGCGATGATACTGCAAAAGTTAAAACTGCGTTGCAGATATCAACGCCCGCCTCCGATATTTAAATACAAAGTTCCAGACAAAAAAACTACAAATTACAAATAAAATAAACTATAGTTAAATATTCATACAATTTTTTCGCGAGAATGTAAGAGACTGTGAATGAATATGTGTGTGAGAGTGTGTATGTGTGTGTGTATGTGTGTGTGTGTGTGTGTGTGTGTGTGTATGTATGTGTGAGTAAATGTGGAAGAGAAAGAGTAATGAACAGTTAAAGGATAGAATATATGAATTAGTAAATTAACAAACAACTTTAAGAAGATTTTCAGTTTCTTCATAAGTAAGCGAATGAAGCCAAGATAAACATTTTACTTTACATGAGTAGTAGTTTAATGAGTAAATATTTAAAATAGAATTTACTCTATTGTACAGTAGGCAACTCAGTCGAGAGTAGTGACGTGCGGCGATTGCAGTCCGAGTTCGTTGTGTACTGCATACTGCACGACAACTACGCTTCACAAGGATTGCATTACGGTCGTAAGACAACTCCGAATGTTTGCGTAGAATAGTTTGCAGGACAAATAGCTGCCTAACAGTTAAAACCTCACTTATTGAGTAGAGGTTGAATGTCGGAAAATACATAGGTTTGCTACACATGACCTTTAATACGGCTCTTTGTGCCCGTTCGAGTCGTAGCATTGCTGTTTTGGTTGAACCGCCCCAAGATGTGATGCAATAAGTCAAAACAGATTGAGCTAGAGCATAATAAACTATTTTTAAGCAGCAGAAATCAGTTACACTCCTCAGGCGTCGAAAAATGAATATAAGCTTTCGAAGGCGTGCTACTATGGAATCTATATGGTGTTTCCAGGACATTGAACCATCCAGTATGACGCCTAGATATTTGACGAAACTCGAACGCTCTAGAGGTGTGCAGGAGCAATTTGAGTTGTCTGTGGGACACTTATGAGCCAGAATCGAGAATGATGACGGAGCTTGAGTGTTTGTAGAAGGAGCAAAAGTAACGTAACTAGTTTTGGTAACATTAAGAGTCAACAGGTTTTGGTTCAGCCACATCAGGACTGATCTTAAGGATGACTCAGCGAAACTTTTAACTTCATCCCAATTTTTGCCTTGGATAAGTAACACAGTATCATCGGCGTAGGTCACTATTTTGCAGTTATGAAGGGGTAACGTGCAAAGCTGATTTATATAAATGAGGAACAAAGTTGGTCCAAGCACACTACCCTGAGGAACACCAAAAGTAACAAGTTCCTCTCTACTACTAAAGCCCTCTACACGTACGTACTGTGTTCGATCAGTTAAATAACTTTTAAAAATATTGTTGGCCAAACCCCTCACACCAATCCGTTCAAGCTTATCGAGCAAAATGCGAATACAAACAGTGTCAAACGCCTTCGAAAGATCTAGAAATAGAGCAGCTGATTTTAAATTGCTGTCAATATTTTTAATAATATGCTCAGAAAGCGTCAAAACAGCATCTTCAGTAGATTTCCGACACTGAAAACCAAACTGATTTTTAGCTAAAATATCGATTTGGCCAAGATAATCGAGAAGTCTCTTGTTAAGAATCTTTTCAAAGATCTTAGATAAGGTAGAAAGAACAGAAATTGGCCTGTAGTTAGTAACACAGCCTTTATCACCACTTTTATGGACTGGATGCACGACAGCTTTTTTAAATGCTCTAGGAAATATTCCTGTAGATATGCACAGATTAAAGAGATATTGTAATATAGGTATAAGAACATGAGCGGCTGCTTTAATAATAGTAGGAGAGATACCATCCCAACCCACAGCACATTTATCTTTAAGTTTGAGGATGGTAGATTCTATTTCATCCCTATCTATAGAAAATAAAGCCATAGTTTTAGGACAACTGGAAGTGTATGTAATGTCAATGGGCTCTTGGATAATATTATTTGCCAGATTTTTACCCACGTTAGCAAAGAATTTATTTAAGGCATCTACGGAATCATAAGGGTTACGGTGTAAATTTAGCAATATATTTGGGCCAGAAACTTTTTGTTTAAGATTGGCAACTTTTTTAATAAAATTCCAAGTTTTTTTGGGGCTATTTCTGGCCTTCTCAAACTCATTACGTTCATATTCACGTTTCACTTTTTTGAGCAAATTATTGCAAAAGTTACGGTAACGAATAAAAATAGTTTTTAAGGATACGTTGTCTGGATATTTTTTAAATCTTCGATGTAAACGATCTCTGTGACGAATGCATCTCAGTAAGCCTGGAGTTATCCAAGGTTTAATAATGCGAGATTTACTGGGAAGAAAGTATGAAAAGCTATTTGCCTTGACAGCGTTCGAAATAGTATTTACAAGGTCATTCGCGGCATTCTCAGGATCAAGAGAAGTCAAAACATGAGAAAAGTCAAGTTTTTCTAAATAGGTCACAATCCCCGGTATATTTATCCTGTGATGAGTCGAGTTAGATACTTGAGAAATAATTTTCATGTCATGGAACATTAAAATAGGCGCATGATCCGTTATATAAGAATCCAGTACTAATGTGGTAGCTTGGTTTACAGATCTGAGAATTAAGTGATCGAGACAATTGTTTCCTCTTGTAGGGAGAACATGCGCGGGGAGCATGCCGTGCGATGCGAGCATATTTAAGTATTCGTCAGCACAGGAATCACAATTACCCGGAATAATATTGATATTTATATCTCCAGTAATTATTAAATTTTTAAAATCATTTAAAGTTTTAAGTGTTTGATCCAGACTATTTAGAAATGGATTTACATTTTTATAAGATGGAGAACGGTATATAGCAATTAAAGCTGAATTTTTTGAAAATTTTAAAATCAGACTGTCTGCTTCAGTAATGCTAATAGACTCTACAGCACACGTTATCTCAGCCCGCACATAAATTACAACTCCACTATTCTGGCTATTGTATACAGATTGGTGAGCATAAAAACCTTCAAGAGATGGAACAACAGGACATTTACTTAGCCAGCATTCTGATAAAACTATGACATCTATTTGAAATTTGATTCTATGTAATAAGACCAAAAGATTTAACGTTGTTCGTTGTTTGTTTTCTCTAGTAACGAAACCTCAGTGAAACTGATTGAGAGCATTTCGTATATATTACCTCTGGGAATAGCAATGAGCTCAGCGTCCCTGTTTTTATGCTAATGCGCAAGATAGAATGTTTTCACTATAAATAAGAATCACTGAAACTGGGAACAATCTGGCAAAGCGCAGGAACAGTAAAATTAAATGTTATTGAATGCAGAGATCCGTTGAAGAACCTTTTTTTTCGAACTGAGTATACGCTGTTAGCAATATGTTTTACAGCGTCATCGGGTGTAACGGGCGAGTGCAGAAGCATGGTCGAGGTTGCGAAATATGGAGACTACTAGCGTCGGGGAACGTCGTCCCAAGTTTGCCTCCTATAAGGCCAGACCACGACTTCGGGTGACCTGTAGTGAAGGGGATATTAGTATGACTCATTAGTCATCATGGTGTCGGAAGTATGGCGAGAAATCACGTCCGACCGTCTCCAGAAGACTATGACCTCGTCTTCACCAGCAAAGACGCTGTGTGCATGTATAATATGTGTCTGTATTTGCGATCGTTACTTGATCGTCAGGGTCACACAGGACGCTATCAGAATTGTAAGTGGAAGCCACTGTTATAAAAGAGTTCTGGTGAACCTCGGCTTTCTGAGAGTAAAACTTCGAAAAGCGCTTAAAGAGATGATCAATGGTGGGGAAAACCAAAATTGTGTATAAAACCTAACTTAGTATTAGAGGCTAAGAGGTAGTAGGCGAATCACGTATTGCGAACAAAACAATCTACTATTGGTTGAAAAGGTTGGAAGAGTTGGTTTAGGAATGGCGATAACGCGGCGTTGGCAGACCTCTACGCGATGAACCTGCTTTCTCAAAATATCATGGGCTGAATTTAAGCGGCACAGGATCCTAGGTATGCAAAATTCGAAGAGACTTCAGTACAACAGTCGACGGCCACCGGTTTAAAAATAAGAAGTCTTTAGGCAACTCGTTTAGTACTTTGGAATACTAATTAGGTACTCGCTCACTCTCTGATTTAGAAAAATCCTCTACCAAGTAACTGACGAGACTCTGGGGATTGACTGAATTGCTTGTGATCAGATCAATAATAACATCGTTTGAAATTTATAAGTAAAGTTTTTAATAAGAATTATGTTGAAACCTTAGTCAGTCTGTCAGTCAATCTATTAGTGTAGTAGATCGCCACCAGTTATGTTTGACAATAGATTAGAAAGACTAGGAAAATTTACTAGCATCGCTCCCTGACTTCTATTTAAGGCATACCAGAAAGTCCTTTATCTTAATTTCAATTTCGCAATAACCGAAAGTCTAAAGTAAATACGTGATTTAAGTAATATAGAAAGGTTCTATTTATTCTGAACTCGAAGGTAATTTATTTCGTTCCCCAGCCATTAAATTCTAAAGGTAATTATGTTTACTTTACTCTGAGCATTGATATGATGTGGGTAGCGAGTTCGAGCCCCGGGTATGAACTTATGACTCTTTTAAAGCCTTTTAAACGTGACTGGGTGGAATAGACGAATGCAAAAGCATCGTCAAAGATACAAAATGCTGACGAACACAGAAGCTCTACTAGCATCGGCATTTATCTTATATTGGTTTGCCCCACCAACTAACTAAAAAGTCTTTGGGGACTGTCTAGGTTCGTTAGTAGACTTTCATTAGTGAAAATCAAACGATGAGAGATATATTAAATATCATTTCAACGTAAAGTAGTTTTTTTGTTGGAAAAAAGTACTTTTTTGGAAGTAGTTTACCAAAATAATGAACAATATGTTTTTATTTACCAGAATAACGAACAATATGTTTTTGTTAGGTAAAAAACAGAAAGCAATCAGCAACCGTCAAAACAATGTGAGGGAAATCTTATTTGTAATCTCCTTTCGTAAAATATAAGATTAACGGGCAACTTGTCTCGAAGTTTTACGTCTGTTTTTTATTAGAGACCGTGAAAGCGTTGTTACACAAAAAATAACAAGAAATATAAGATGTACTTAGTAAACACGTTAACAACCAATATGATTTTCGTAAAATGTCTAAAAATTTATTTCACGTTTTTAGATTTAATTTAACATCGTGGGTCGAAATACAATCATTTCACTTGTTCTGAGATAAATTTGAGGTAGTTAATTGTATTTTTTGTGTCAGTCAATAGCGTTCAATAGTAATTTGATACAGTTCGAAGTGCCGTTTGAACTTCAAAAAAAAAGAAGAGGGTGGGTGGGGCTCGATCCTAGGTATTTTCATTTCTCGCGACCACCCGTTACCCGAATAACCTACCCCGACTTGACATTTAAGAAAAAATAGTTAAAAAATACATACATAAATATAATAAAACTCTAGTATTTTTTAATGCCCAAGAAGAGGGATAAAACTATGATTAATGAAACCTAGCTAGATAGTTTCTCCCACAAAACCTCCTGCATGCTGAATTTCAGGAAAATCGTTGGAGCCGATTCCGAAAAACACACACACACACACACATATATATATATACATATATATATATATGTATATATATATGTATATATATATATATATGTATATATACAAGATTAACTAATTTAAATATTAAAGATTAACAAATGACATGTGTTACACAGGCTTATTCTAATACATTTGTAGACAGCTATTTTACATTATGCCTTATAAATATGAAAAATTATTTATTATTACAACGTTTGACTTAACTATTAACAATTGATCTTATATTTTTTTTTTACTTTATGTTGTGGGTCAGGTTTATATGTTTACTCTTCGTTACTTATTTTAAGAGTATTTATATTGCGTTAAGGGCCTTAAAAAGTGTTATTCGCTACACGAGACATGTCGTTGGAGACTGACTAAATACGGCTAAATTATTTTTCCAAATTACTTTTAAGGAAAAAAAGAAAACTGCGACGATACAAGTGTTGCTATTAATGTTGAGAGCCTGTTTTGAAATTATATTATCTATTGATAAATGCTGAAGTATTAAATCGAACATCCATTAACCTCGTGAAAGTCGGAGTTCAGTCAATTAGGGTTTTATGCGGCCTTTTATCGGAACGATAAATCGTAACCACGAGGGATTTGCTGGCAAGGATGTTTTGAGCAATGAGATGTTTTTTTCTTTCTCATTTATACTTTAAAATTATTGCCCTGTTGGCGAAGGTTGTGGGTTTGATTTCTGCTGAAAACCAACATTTTCTAAATACAATTTGTTGTTAAACACGCGAATGTATCAAATTAAATTCCTAACATTATTGGTAGAAATAACATTTTAACTTACATTCAAAATATTTGACACTCATTTGATTAACGGCTTGTACCTGAAAAAGATAGGATAAGAAAATAAAGCATTAAAATTTTCCTTAATATTATATACTTAGTCTATATTGCCTGCTATTTTTTTAAGGTATTAAAACAATATTTAAAAGTATTACTAAAGAATCTGTTTAGCTTTAATATAAAATGAGGTTGTCTATTCTACTCAGCCGGATAGCCGGAGAGTAAGTTGACGTCAGGCAGGCGTCCGGTCTTAAACTACCTAGCCAAATCATGTAACAATATGTTTAAACACGTTGTGCCGACCGTACTTAGTGTAGGATAAGGGCAGGAGAATGATGACTTAATTTATTTTTGAGATAATTCATTATACAAATGATAAATACAATTTCAGAATTATTAGCACCATAATTTAAAATTCTGTTAAATTTGTTAATGTTAATGTTAATTTGTTAAATTTAAAATCATGTACGCATTATAAACAAATTAACAATTTTATGTTAAAATTATGAATCACAGATAATTTATTCTAGAAGAAGATAATTTATTCTCTTGGCAAAGTTTAACACAAAAGTAATAAATACAGTGAACGTTTTAGTACCATTTTTTTCCAACGGTACTTTTCTAAAAGAGGAAATAATAAATATATATTAACACTCAAAGCCCGCGGGACAGTGAAGAGAAACTCTTATGAAAAAGGAATTTTGAATAGAATTAACGAAACACTTAAGATTCATAAAAAATTAGGTTACTTCATATTATTTTGTAAATAATTTTAATAAGGAACAGCTCCCAAATGCCAGAAGCATTTTTATTATGTTAAAATATAATTATGATGTTTCTTATAATCAGAAATACACATATAACAGCATTTCGATTCAATTTATTTCAAAATAAATTTAGCACATTTTGTATATTCTATAGATTTACGTGTATATTTAGGTATATATATTAATTTAGGTGCAAGTGTATTTGATTTTTCTGCTTTCATCGAATAGAGCATCGAGTTAGTGTTATTTCTGAATAGTTGCATTAAATATTTCATCATAAATTTTCTTCCTGCCCTTATCCCACTCTAAGTGGGGTCGCAACAACATGTTATAAACATACTGTCACATGATTTCGCTGTGTTTTTACGACCAGCCGCCTGCCTGACGTCAACTTACCTCTGTCATATTTTACGACACCTCGGTAAGAAAGAGGGTGGTCCATTCTACTAAACCGGATACCACACGGTGGGTCAACTTACGAAACCTCGGTAAGAAATGAGGGTGGTACTATTCTATTCAGCCGGATACCACACGGCGTTTGCATTAAATATTTGATGGGATGTAAAACGAATTTATAGGGACAAGCCAGTATAAATGTTAAAGAGATATTTCATTTCTAAGAAGTTTTCCTCCCCATTAAAATATGTGACCCGCAAGACTTACGAGGATTTGGGTCGAGGGACTTGGGGTACTTGAGTCGCGCGATACCGTCGAGTCACCGTTTATTAGGTACTCTTTACTTAGTTCAGGTAAATTTTGTGGTTCACAATATTTTCATATTTCTATAAAACATCCTATATTATTCAGTGAAGAAAAACATCGTGATACCTGCATATCTCAAGAGTTCTAGGGATATGTGTAATATACCAATCCCCATTGGAACAGCATAAGTCTAAGCTCCAATCCTCTACAAAGGAGAGAGTAGGCTTATAATAATAACTGGGATAGTAACAGGCCGTTACTTACTTCTTGTATCATATCATTATGGCGTATTAATTTTTCATATTGATATCATACTGAAGAAGTGTAAAAATGTTTTGAAACATGACAGTTTCGTGGTAATGAAATGAACGATCCTATATAACAAGAGCAAATTAAAAATCCAAATTATAATCCCATATGAACAAAGATAGCAATAAATAGAACATACGAACAACCTCTTCTAGACTATGTACTACACTATATCGCTTTGGACGTCGTTCTACTAACTACATTTTATATCCACGATACTTATGTACTGCTTGATCTGCCTGTACCTCCCTAATCGACGTTTTCGAGGCAGTTAGGACTATCAGCATTTTATTGTAAGCCATTGATAATAGCAAATTGTAGAATAGAATAGTTGCCAAGTTCTTGTCTAATGGAGCAACGTTTTAAACTATTATCAGGCTTATTACCGCATGATATAATAAAAATGAAAAAAACTTACATTCTTTTCATTAATAAGAACTTTTTAATAGAAAATCCTATCATCATCATCTTCCTGCCCTTATCCCACTCTAAGTGGGGTCGGCACAACATGTTATAAACATGCTGTCACATGATTTGGCTGCGTTTTTACGACCGGCCGCCTGCCTGACATCAACTTACCTCTGTCGTATTTTACGACACCTCGGTAAGAAAGAGGGTGGTCTATTCTACTAAACCGGATACCACACGGTGAGTCAACTTACCTTAGTCGCCTTTTACGACACCTCGGTAAGAAATGAGGTTGGTCTATTCTACTCAGCCGGATACCACACGGCGGGTCGACTTACCTTAGTCGCCTTTTACGACACCTCGGTAAGAAAAGAGGGTGGTACTATTCTATTCAGCCGGATACCACACGGCGGTAATAGAAAATCCTACTTCCTACTAATATTATAAATGTGAAAGTTTATGAGTATGGATGTATGTTTGTTACTCATACACGAAAAACTATTGACCGGATTTGAATGAAACTTTGCATTTTAATATAGGTTATACATCGGAATAACATATAGGCTATAATTTGTAATGATTTTATGAAATTTTGGTTTCACGCAAGCGAGGCCGCGGGCAAAAGCTAGTAATATTATAAAAGCGAAAGTTTGTAAGTATGGATGTATGTTTGTTACACTTAAACGGTCAATCCGCTGAACCCATATCGATGGAATTTGGCACAATTATTTCTTATACACCGGGGTAACATATTATAGGCTACAGAAATCCTATTAATTCCACAGGATTAGAAAGACATTAAAGGGCGCCATATATCAACGTATAACACGACAACAGTTCATGCAAAGTTGCGGGTAAAAGCTAGAGTGTTATAATAATGTTACAGGTAGTAAAAAGTAACAGAGAAATAAAACTTGCGTAAGCGGATTTCTCTGTTGCAAGGGATCTATGTCAAGCAGCTTTGAAACTTGAGATTCCAAGGATACAAAGTTGCCAGACTCATAAGACCACTTGTTTTAAGGATCTCTTTTACGTAGCTGTGATACTGAATTTGTCTGATATGCGATATTGCAGTTTATGTTATTTAAATTTAACCACAATCACAACTATCATATCGGTGCGCCAAAGTATGACTTAGAACCGGCACTTATAAAAACGTAATCGTAAAATATGACTTAAGGTAAGTTGATGTCAGGCAGGCGATCGGTCATAAAATACGTAGCCAAATCATTTGACAATATGTTCATAACATGTTGTGCCAACCCCAATTAGAAAGGATAAGGGCAGGAATATGATGACTTATAAAAAGTAAAGTAACGATCTGTGACTATCTCACTGTTGGATTCCTTTCTCCGTTTTTGAAGAGAAGACTTGGTGCTGATGCCTGATGTCAACTTAACTTAGACGTATTTTACGACACCTTCGTAAGAAATGAGGGAGGTTTATTCTACTTAGCCGGATACCACACGGCGTAATCTTTTCATTGATCAACTTTGCAAAAAGCTAATGTATATAACAAGCTTAATTCTACTTTGTTAAGTTGTTTCTCACACAGGAGAATAAGCAACCCTATATCTCGTGAATTTATTATACAAAGAAATTAGTATTCATATTTACAAAGTTTACTTGAATCGAGCTAATAAAATTCAAACTTATTATGATAAGTGGCAAAATTAACACTACATTTGAAACTCTTATTAAATTTGTACGTCTGGTTCTGTATTTATGAAAGTTGAAATGTACTCGTAAACTTTGCGTGCAAATACAAATTGTTCAAGAAAGAACATATTTCGATATAAATTTGACAAGTATTTTTTTCCACCGAGATATGTGAAGTTTTATCGATTTATCTAAATTACAGTATAGTAATGCCTATTACTATCACACTGCTGGGTGTAGGCCTCCTTTCTCCGTTTTTGGAGAGAAAGATTGGAGCTAAGAACTCAGAACTCTCTGAAGATTTGCGACTTTTCTCGCGATGTTTTCCTTCACCGAAAGGCGTGTAATAAATTGCAATTATTAATTAGACTTTAGAAAACCTCATAAGTGTCTGTTCGTGGTTTGAATCCGTTGAAAGGGTTACGAGGTCCAAGGATGTTTTCTTTCAACGACAAGCGTGTGACAAATTGTAATTGTCAATTGGACACATAAGTTTAACAGAAAAATTCATTGGTCAAACTGGTTCACTACCCATGATCGTCTCTAGAGCCGCACAGTGTCAGCGCTGGACTTATCCCAGCTTTATCGATGTATCTATTCTGCTTGAAAAAATTTAATTCAACCGATTATCTCTCTATCTCCTTTAATGAATGGACTCCACACCACAAGATTCTGTGCCGCTTAGATCCAGCGTTTTTCCCAATCTTTTTGAGGACATCAGTCCTCGTGGAGAGTCTAGCGGCGTTTTCGAGTGCTGGGTCGCCATTCAACCCCTTAAGACCCCAACGCCCATCGGTTCTCCACGGTATGTGCCCCGCCCATCGCCAATTCAGCTAACCGATTCATATATTTCGAAATATGTGTCTAGAGATTTCCATGGTAGATAAGATCTAACGCCATTTTCTTTTAGCGGGCTCCTTCCGACTCCTTTTACATAGTTTGTCCAATCAATAGAGAACTTAAACGCGTTATATGTCAATGCATTTTTAGATATTGTTAAATGGTTTACAATTAAATTATATTCTAACCAAATTCTAAACAAATTATTCCAATACGAGACACGTTATGTCCACGGATGTACTATTGCTAACACGTCACGTCAAACCAATTACTCCCAGTCCTTTATTAACGTAATTGCACCGCATCGGCTATGTCGTACATGACACATACTAATACTGCTAGGTCACTTGATCAGTGTAGACCTAATTTATAGCTAGTGCACTGGTGGACATAATTACTTGTATAGCCTTGATGCTAATAAGAAATTTGTGTGTAGCATAAACTGAGTGCATTAAGGCACATCTAAACAGAGTGGTACCGACGATCCGACATTAAATGAATCCACTGATTACTTAGGACCTTTTTCACCAGTTACCAATAAACTGTCAGTTAGCTTATTGGGAACATATCTGACACATATCTCTGAATTTTGCGTTACTCAGGCCGCGAGTATTACTTTATTTAATTTTTCACTTTTAAAGTCTCTTTTTAGAGACATTTATCTGCAACTTACTTTACCTTACCGATACTTTGTCAGTAATTTGTGAAACAGGCCCTTAAACATATAACTGTGACATAATTCAATCTTTTTAAATATCGTTTTAACAAAAATGTATTTTCGAACAAAATAAATATAATTTGAGATCAAGAAGGAACCAGAAGAGCCAACAAGAAATGGATGATTGACCTGGCGCGACGCACTTGTTCCAAAAACAGGATAAAATAATAATATTACAGTTCTGTCTCCTTCGCACTCGTAAATAGTCTCTCGGTCAAGGTCAATGCATCACATACGAAATGGAATGGAATGGACAATGGTCATTCACCCTTGTACATCAGGTATCTTTTATTCAAAAATAAAATATTCCTGTGGCTAAATTACTTCACTAAATTGACTGAAATTTTATATGTAGGCTGCTAAGTTGTTTAGGTACGTGGAGTTAAATTTATGCCGTAGACAGATTTTGGTATTTATAATATTAGTATGGATATATTATTCTAATATTTTTATCTTAAAATACACAATTCAATTAATATAGCTGAAAAGTGCAAAATTTCTGCATTGAAAGCCCCTTTTTTGCAGTTCCACTCAACTGCGTGTCAAAGCTGTCGCGCCAACAATATGGCGACACAACCATCGACGCATTTTATATATGAACATCATGTGTGTGAACGATATAATTAAAATACGGATATAACTTTTTATTGTCGCGTTATGTTTAACAGTGCAAAATCACTTACAGTATTGTTTTTTACATTGTCTGTATTTTTTACTTCATTTTTACTCGTAGCTATCCTGTATATAGTATAGTTTTCTTTCACACGGTCGTCTGTCTACCTGTCTGTTTTGGTAATATTTTTTATTGCTGCTCCTCTCCTATTCATCTTAGCGTGATGTTATGTTAATAATTTTTTAAATCGATCTAGTAGTTCTCGAGATTAGCGCGTTCAAAAAACTAAAGAAACAAACAAATTCTTCAGCTTTATATATTAATATAGATTTATATTGGAAATCTCTTGATGCGTTTTATTAAACAATTAATCATAGAAATAAAATTAGTTATTTGATTCGAAAGTGTATGTATTTTTAAGGTTTTATACAGGGCATATTGTGTTCTATAGCAAAACTTTGAAGTTGGAATTTTTAATCTGGCTGATAGCGTATAAGTTGGAAGATTTACGAAAAAGTTACGCCGATGTCTCCTTTGGATAAACTCACAGCTTATTAAACTTTTATCAAACTTTTATTTTGGACACAGATTTTCAGACAGATTGTAACTTCTGGTCGGCACCGAGATGATTTAAATTATAAAATACGATTACAGTTTTTATAATGCTTCTTGTGAAATGTATTATTTACCACGAATTAAAATGTCTTACTGTACAAAAGTCTCATAACATAAGTGTATATATATATTTATTTATATAATATTATATTTATATTTATTTATATATATAGATTTTGTAGGAATTTCACATATAAGAAATGAACAAGACAAGAGGAAATAGCAAGATAGGAAAATCACAAATTCACATTAAGTATTATGACCAATATGTTATGCCTGCCTTTATCCCATTTTAAGTGGAGCCGGCACAACATGTTATAAACACGTTGTCACATATTTGGCTACGAATTTTACGATAGCTCGCCTGCCTGACATCAACTTAACTTAGTCGTCTTTTAAGACACCTCGGTAAGAAAGAGGGTGGTCTATTCCACTCAACCGGATACCACACGGGGGTCAACTTACTTTAGTCGCCTTATACGACACCTCGATATCAGGGTGGTCTATTCTACTCAGGTGGATACGAAACAGCGTTTTATTTCAATAATAGTTTTTTAATTTACAAATTTAAATTTATCAATATGTTGATTTTTATTTCCTCCATAGATATGATATATAATCATCTTTTTTTAATAAAAATATAGTTCTTTATTATTTTCATATGTGATATCCGACCAAATATAATAGTACCACCCTCATTTCTTACCGAGGTGTCGTAAAAGCCGACTAAGGTAAGTCGACCCGCCATGTGGTATCCGGCTGAGTAGAATAGACCACCCTTATTTCTTACCGAGGTGTCGTAAAATACGACTAAGGTAATTTGACGTCAGGCAGGCGGCCGGGCGTAAAATACGTAGATAAATCATGTGACAACATGTTAATACATGTTGTGCCGACCCCACTTAGAATGGGATAAGGACAGGAAGATGTAAGTATTATTTTCCTAATTAAATTGACTAGCAACAAAAACAAAAACCAACAACAATCACTTTACGATGTTCTGTGTCAAGTGATTCAAAAGCACTCGAGACGCCAAACGGCGAATGATTTGTTGAGACGATATTATGTCAATTGTATCATGACCTCGCTGGGTCTCTTATTTACCGCTTGACACAATTAAACATTACATATTCGATTCATTAAAAATGTCAGAATGTGGCAATTGGTTCATGTAATTTACCGAATGTAATCAAAAAGCTTAAGTTGTTGCGGTCTATAATCGTCTGTGGCCATACGGATGATACAGACGAATGAGTGTGACATGTCTATGTTGCACCTATACATCACATACGCCGTTATACGTTTTAAAACTATTTGTAACGCAACTAACTGTACTCCTTATAACTTGCAATTTATATAATAAGTTCACAGTATTGTCAAAGCTTTTAATCAACCAAACGAAGCTTCCTATATAGTCTTAACGCAAGCACAAACATAAGTCTGTTGTGAGCAACTGTGCCCTTAGACCTCGATAAATAAATGAAACGCTATGCTTTTTGTTGTTTTTCTTTGATTTTAATATTCTCTTTTACTCTCTCTCTTTTCGACCAATAAACGTACATCTTCTAAGGACTTCCACGCCACACGAGTTTAAGCCACCTGGCTAGCCGCGACGTTTTTGAGTTCCTCTGTTCACCACTAGGTGGGGGGTCTTATTAAACTAAATTTTCCGGTGTGGGGTCACCACTCTAGCACCTTGAGACCCCAACGTTCTTCGAACTATGAGTCCCTCTCATTGCCACTTCAGCTTCGTGACCCGTTGAGCTATGTCCCTCACTTTGATCCTTCTACGGATCTCCTCAATTCTGATTTGATCTCGTAGAAATACTCCGAGCATAACTCTTTGCACAGCTTGCTGAGCGAATCTGAGGTTTCTTGTGAGGCCCATAGTTAGCGAGCAAGTTTCAGAGCCATATGCCATCACTGGCCACAGGCATTGTTCGAAGACTTTAGTCTTCAGGCACTGAGGAATATTGGACCAAAACTCTTTTACACCTCAGCCTTATTTAAAACTAGTAATATCCCGCGGTTTCACCCGCATAAATTTAATATTTTTACACCTTATTACATTTTGATAACGGATGGTTTTTTTTTTAATTTGTAAGCCTTAGCGTATGTTGCTCAGTAAAGATGCAGCTTTCCAATGGTGAAAGAATTTTTGAAATCAGTCCAGTAGTTTTTGTTTGATAACATTTCAAACATACATATAAATTTTTCCTCTTTATAATATTAGTATAGATATTTTAAAATATTTATTTGAATTTGAAATTAGGGATTCCTATCTCAACGAAATTCCTTTAACTGCAGTTAATTAGAAACCGGCTCCGAATTTAGCTGTTAATAAATAAATTTGATTACCCGTAAACCAGGCAAATCGTTTTTTATATGCCAATAGATAGATAGAATAAGGTATAGAATAATTAATAATTAAATTCATCATTGAAAAACATAATTTTCAAATAAATACATCAATTCGTTTTTCCGTATCAGCATAAAAAAGAGCAATCAAAAAAACACATTTTGGCATTTATAACGGCAATATGTTTGTATATTTATCTTTAAACGTCATAAAAAATTATCATCTAAAATTTTTTATCTCATTACTTTGAGAAATTATTTACGTAGCGCAAAAGTATAAAGTTAATCAGTTTTTTTTCATTACTTTAGCTAGGTACATGAAACTTCGCTATGTGATGCCATTATTGCTCCGAATTCCTCATTCAACAATGTCAAATCAGCCCAACATTCATTCCCAATCTATTTCCATTCGCCGATGCATACAAAGCTTCTGTAACAATGGCGCGGCGCGCAAACCGCCCATTTAGGCGATAACTCGGTTCGATTAGATACCCCTGTTCCATACTGCTTGACCGCCCTAGATTACGTCACCTTTGTCTCCTGAATATTGCGGAACGACAGCGTGACATTACTTTGTACATATATATATATATATATATATATATATATATATATATATATATATATATATATATATATATATATTATATATATACATATATAAAGGTATGGCTAGTGGTACCTATGGCTTTGTTACCGCCTATTTAAGTGTTTAAGTACACTAAATAGTCCAGTATGTATTTTTTTAAGTTAAAAAAAGGGAATTAAATTTAACTAAATTTAATGAATATCGCTGTTACGTAGATAAAATATAATATATAGTCTATAGTCAAACGCCGTGTGGTATCCGGCTGAATAGAATAGTACCACCCTCATTTACTTACCGAGGTGTCGTAAGAGGCGACTAAGGTAAGTCGACCCGCCGTGTGGAATCCGGCTGAGTAGAATAGACCAACCTCATTTTTTACCGAGGTGTCGTAAAAGGCGACTAAGGTAAGCTGACCCACCGTGTGGTATCCGGTTTAGTAGAATAGACCACCCTCTTTCTTACCGAGGGGTCGTAAAATACGACTGAGGTAAGTTGACGTCAGGCAGGCGGCCGGTCGTAGAAACGCAGCCAAATCATGTGACAGCATGTTTATAAAATGTTGTGCCGACCCCACTTAGAGTGGGATAAGGGCAGGAAGATGATGATGATGATATAGTCTATAGTCATTGGCGGCGTCCCTCTCCCATGTCTACTACCTCGAATGGCGCACGCACCGATAATTGTAATACTAAGATATATAATAAATCTCTACCAGACAACACGGCCTTTTAATATCACAATCGCTACTGCGGATTAGCCGTGAAAGCGTAACAGACATACAGAAGCATCATTCATCTGCCCTTAACCCACTCATAATGGGGTCGGTACAACATTTTACAAACATGTTGTCACATGATTTGGCTAGGTATTTTATGACCGGCCGCCTGCCTGACGTCAACTTACCTTAATCGCCGTTGATGACACCTCAGTAAGAAATGAGGGTGGTCTATTCTACAGGGTTCAACCCAAATCGGATTCAAACCTGGAAAGGTCATACAGTCTTAGCGTTTAGCTATTATGGTTTATTGAAAATGAAAATCTATGTCTACCCACGACTTCGTTCGCGTAAAGTTTGATGATTTTTCTTGTTCCCGAGGGATTGTAAGCTTCAATGTTACTAATTTCATCCATATCGATCCAGTGCATTAGTAGTGGAAGTGTAGCAGACAGGCAGATAGACTTTCGCATTTAAATTCATCAACATTTATTCCAGAAAAATACTATAATATATGATATATGTAGTACATATATATTCCACCAAACAAATTTACTTCTACAACTTCTTCTACAAAACTTCTAAATCAAAGCCTGCTGAGAAATAGTGATAAACAACAGGACAATTTTTTTTAGTTTCATAAATTTCCTATTTTTGTAATATTACTCATACACTGCAGGCCTTACATGATATTAAAAAAGAAAAAAAAAAGAAATTTTGTATTATATAAATTTATGATTTTAAATAAATTAAAATAGAACTATAACTCTGCTTAATGTTTGTACAGCAAAAGTTATATCTTTGGAAAGTTTCCATTCAAACGAACTTCAAAGTTTTTATCTCTTGAAAGTTTTCCACAAATGAAGTTCAATTAATAAATGAGCAGCCGTTATTGTCGCTGATATCGTATTGGAACTAGAAATAAATCAAACCACATAATCTAATGACTCAGCCAATGAACGAGGTGTCAAGCGAACTTTATCAGAAGAACAATAAATCGTTGGTCAAAACCCGGTCAGGAAAATCGGTGGTCATTGTTTATTGTTCATTCAAAGAACGTTCCAGATGTTCTTGAACTAGAAATTCTTGTTATTTATAAAGAAACTAGTATCTATTGATACAAGAAGTGTGTTTTGCGTGACGAAGCTAATAATGTGAGTAAATATTTGTATAGGTCACTTTAAACTAGGCTTCCATAAAAACAGAGTCCTGTCGAATCGAATAAAATCATTTTTGTATTATGTACTATATAATGAGTGCGTGCTAAACGTAGTGGTCCTAGCTAAGCCGTTTTACCCATACCCAAAACAAAAAAGTGCTTGTTTTGTGTTTGTGTGCAGAGAACCGACTTAGTGATTGGTAGAGATGCTTCATTGCTTATGTAGCTTATGTTATATGTTAGGCTTCAATAACAATAGATGAATCGTGAAAGCTTTGTGGTATTTTTGCAAATGATTTTATCATCATTGATCAGTCACCTGAATCTTGTTTAATATACAACAGAAGAGTGCAGCATAGGACGGTAAAAAATATTGAGTAGGATAAGAATTATTTTCAATTTATCTTAAGCCGCGTACAGATATCACGAGACGTGCATAGCGAATAGTTCGTCATGCATGCTGCCTCAACCCGAGGCATGCAACGGTACAGTTATACATGCGTCCCGAATGACACATGCTGAAGCTGAGCACGCAAACAACAACGCATGGTATTCGTCAGTAGAAAAATAGCTACAACAAGGCGAGACGTGCAGATTGCAGCTGCGGCCAATATAGTAATTCATAAAATATTTAAAAAAAGAGAAAGGACGCTAGTCGACAAAACTATTTATAGGAACCGATTACATTTTGGGAATACATGGGCTCCATGACTCATGGAGCGTGCAATGCTAACAAAACGTCCGTTGATACTGAGCGCACGGCTCGCACTTAGGCAACGTTCGCAAGGATCGTATGACGCGAATGCTTACTGTGACTTACTGTCCACGCAGCTCGAGGCATGAGAGACGAACCATTCGCAACGCACGCCTCGCGATGTACAGACATCGCGAGGCGTGCGTTGCGAATGGTTAATTATAACACATAAAGGTGCGTACAGACGCACCCTTATCTACTATATAAAAATAAGTCGGGTTTTCCTTCCTGACGATATAACTCCAGAACGCACGAACCGATTTCCACGGTTTTGCATTCGTTGGAAAGGTCTCGGGCTCCGTGAGGTTTATAGCAACGAAAATCTAGGAAAAATTTCAATAGAAAAGCGGGAAAATAGGGAAAATCATTTTTTAAATACAGCGCCATATCAAAACTACTGGATCAATTTTAATCATTTTTTTTACACTGACTGACATGGGATACATATTTTATACCCGTGCGAAGCAGGGGCAGGCCGCTAGTCTACTATATAAAAATAAGTCGGGTTTTCCTTCCTGACGATATAACTCCAGAACGCACGAACCGATTTCCACGGTTTTGCATTCGTTGGAAAGGTCTCGGGCTCCGTGAGGTTTATAGCAACGAAAATCTAGGAAAAATTTCAATAGAAAAGCGGGAAAATAGGGAAAATCATTTTTTAAATACAGCGCCATATCAAAACTACTGGATCAATTTTAATCATTTTTTTTACACTGACTGACATGGGATACATATTTTATACCCGTGCGAAGCAGGGGCAGGCCGCTAGTGTCTTATAATTTAGAAAATGCAAACCAAATTACATGAGATTAGTTTGCGATTATTACTATAATACCCATTAAATTATTTTTACATTGATATAAAGTATTATCAAAATTCAATTTATTCTATTTACACGACACTATCTGAACCTTTTCTGTCCGTGCTCGATGAAAAATACACTTCTACAGGGAATAGCTGTGAGAATGAAATATTAGTGTATTCTCTTAGGTATCACATCGTTTATCTTGGTTATTTTTACTGTTACACTGAACAGTGGTAATATTTCCTGTAAATGGAAATACTGACGTTGATGAAAAATATTGGTGAGCTGAAAAACAACAAGGATATTTTTGTGTAGGATATTTAATTATGCATATGCTTAAAAGTAACCTATAAATCTACTACTTCAATAATTTTTTTCTCCTTTAAGGACTTTCATGCCGCCGTGTAGGATCCGGTAAGTAAAATAGACCACCCTTTTTTCTTACCGAGGTATCGTTAAGGGCGACTAAAGTAATTTAACGTCAAGTAGGCGACCGGTCGTAAAATACCTCACAAATCACATCACAACATGGTTAAAACATATTGTGCCGACCCCACTTAGAGTGGGATAAGAGCAGGAGACTGAAGGTATACTATTGCAGTAAACTCTAACAGATTTACTGGACGAGATGAGTGAGTAAAAATAGTACAATTTTATTGAAAGTTAATTGAAATTTGTGTAAGGAATCAACACTTCACATTTTGTGTAGAACTTAATAAATACCTACCGACGTTAGAAAGAAATTTGTCGGCTAAGCTTCTGAACAATTTTGTTTATTAGACTTCAGTCATTTGCCAATACCTCGTAATATTTCTTATAAGGCCGCACGATACCCAGAGGTTCGATATCTGCGAAACAATTTCGGATATACTCCGGAATACAAAATATAAAAGATGTAATCGTTATGAATAGGAGAAAAATCTTAAAAAGGGACGTGAGTACGCAAACCGGTCTGCATAATATTATAATTTATTTTCATATCACGAGGAACGCTTGTAATATACGATCTGTAGTAATTCTAATATAAAACCCATATACGCGAAATGTGGGATAACGACGCTATTTAAATTGTAATGTTGATTATTATTTACAATTAATTATTTTTGTTTTTCAACATAATAAAAAATAATTAAAATACAGTGATTGCTAACGAAAAGTTTTATATTTTAGGACTGTGACACTAGCTCAGACTTTAAACATACCTTTTACTTTTTTTGGTTGCCTAGTTAAGTCATTTTAAAATCATTACTTGAGTGTACTATACAATAGTTATATTACGCCGTGTGTTATCCGGCTGAATAAAATAGTACCACCCTCATTTCTTACCGAGGTGTCATAAAAGGCAACTAAGGTACGTCGACCCGCCGTGTGGTATCCGGCTGAGTAGAATAGACCACCCTCATTTTTACCGAGTTGTCGTAAAATACGACTGAGGTAAGTTGATGTCAGGCAGGCGGCCAGTCGTAAAAACGCAGCCAAATCATGTGACAGCATGTTTTTACCATGTTCTGCAGACCCCACTTAGAGAGTCACTCCGCTGAATGGCTTGACGTTTTCGAATTATCTTTTTTAAGTTTTTTGAGTAGTTTAATGTTAACGTAACTGTTTGATCTTTTATTTAAAATAAGTATAAGTAAATAAAAAATTAAGAAGCGTTTAAAATGTGGTAATAATTTAATTTAATTTTGATAATTATTGAGAGAGCTAAACTAAACTTTAGTAAATTTCCAAAGAGCAAAGGTAACCGATATATCTGTACAAGTTAGCAAACTAGAGTGGCGGTGGACTAAGCACTTATGGTCGCTGGCAGGTCCGATATTAGATACCCTGTCTCTGTAAATATGAAGCAAAGTTATAAAATAGTTCTTAATTGGACAGGTGATACCGGCTTATTGGGTTGGTTTTATTACTTATTAGATGCGACCCACATTTTCACTCGCTTGTTAAGGATATAAGGTTATATAAGAAGTAATACGTGGTGTTGTGTATATTAACTAATGTTGTATGAATATGCGCAGGCTCAAACACGCACTAAAAAGTAACCATATGTCACTCACGTCCACTCTCACCAAGGGCTCTCGTGTTACTAACGTGGTGCATTATGAGACCGTGTATGTTCCTTTGTACATCAGTATTAGTGTGAGTATGTTAATGTATGTATTTAATAAATATAATATGTGTCTTGTATATAAATATACAAGGTAAGTTACACACATTTCAACTACATGTGGGTCATAGACATTAATCGAAAACTTTTTTGATTTTCCTACGAAACATAGAATTTACCATAATAAAATTACGGTGGAATATGTGATTTAGTCATTCTGTGCCTACTCTAAGTGGGGTCGGCACAACATGTTATGAACATGCTGTAACATGATTTGGCTAGAAACTATTATATAACCTGGGCCGTTACCCAAATAACTGTTCAACGGTTGTAATTTTCTTGTATATTTAAGTATGTAAGTATGATATTATTTGATTTTTAATTATTTTTATTTGTGTTTAATAAAACCACCCTCACTTCTTACCGAGGTGTCGTAAAAGGCGAATAAGGTAAGTTGACTCACCGTGTGGTATCCGGTTGAGTAATATAGACCACCCTCTTTCTTACCGAGGTGTCGCAAAATACGACTGAGGTAATTTGACGTCAAGCAGGCGGCCCGTCGCAAAATACGTAGCCAAATCATATGACAAGATGTTTATACATGTTGTGACGACCCCACTTAGAGTGGGATAAGGGCAGGATAATGCTGATGGTGATGTCATGAGTTGTGTTAAGATAAACTCATCTGAATTTCAGGATGCAATTAGCTTTAAACTGGGCCCGTAGTTGCTAATTGGCTTGTGACCTTAATATGTGCAGGCCTTGCTGTGTTATAATGAATAATTAACATTTCAGCTTCTCTATATGCATATACATATAGAACTGAGTGTAGTGATTGAATATCATTAAGCAGGTAATTTCTTAATCATGGTTCTCATATAAAAAAATGTCTATGACTTATTTTCATAGACAGTTATAAAATTAGCGTTTGTTGCAATTATTTTTATTATTAATTACGATTTTTCATTTGACTATAATTAAGAAATATATGGGAAAATTACACACACGGTCGTCGGTCTCCAAAGTAATTTATTTCTTGTGTTATAGGTAATAGACAACTGGTAAATAATAATTAAATAAATATATGGGACATTTAGGTACACACACGGTCGTCCGTCCCCAAAGTAAGTAACTTAATACTTGTGTTATGGGTGAGAGACAACTGGTGAATATATACATATATATTTTTTAAATACATACTTAAATACAAATATACACCCAGGCTCAAAGACCAAGAAATTAAATTATAGAAAATGTTGCGCCAGCAGGACAGTCCTTTGGCTAGTTATTTTACGACCGGCCGCCTGCCTGGCGTCAATTTACCTTAGTCGACTTTCACGACACCTCAATATGAAATGAGGCTGTTCTGTTCTACTCAGCCGGATACTACACAGTGGGTCGACTTACCTTAGTCACCTTTTACGACACCTCGGTAAGAAATGAGGATGACGATAAAAATGCGTGGATATAAATATTGTTCGACCCAGTACAAGATAGAAACATTAAATGTAACTAGTATTAAGAATTGTATTTTTTTAAAAAGAGCAACCGCCGAGTTTCTTGCTGGCTCTTCTCGGTAGGAACAGCTTTCCGAACCAGCAGTAGAGTTGACGATTCAAAAGCACTTGTTTACAAGTTTATTTGAATAAAGAATATTTTGAATTTGAATTTGAATTTGATGGACTATTCTACTCAACCGGATAGCACATGATATGAATGGACTTAAATATATACGAGTTACGAGACGAATATGTTATGCATTAATTGCGTTTAGTATAGCAACATACAGTTACAAAAGTACAGTATATATCATGTTTAGCTAGGTAGCAAGTTATCATAATAAACTCATAGTACAATAATACATATATTACATCACGGCCGGCGACCCAATTATGTCCAGGCATTGTTACAAATAACTTGTGTATTATTGTGCAGTGTTTGACGAGGCATGGCATAACAAGGATAAATTTAGTTATATTTTAGGTTTAATTAATTCTAAATTGTGAAACGGTGTGAATAGATGATCAGAAAGCCAATTGTACGGGGATTAATCGGATTAATCGGAATTATTAGCGCATTGTCAGAGAACGCTTGTCAGATTATTTATCTGACTAGTAATTAATCAAAATTATCAGGTTTTACTATTTAATTACTTAATACGGCATAAATATGAGTGGCTTTATTACGAACCTACATTGTTTCATTTATTATATCACTAGGAGTCCCGCCCCAGCTTCGCACGGGTATAAAGCATATAGCCTATGTCACTCAGTGATAATCACAGTATTTCGCTACTCCATTATGAATTTTATTATACATATAAACCTTCCTCTTCAATCACTCTATATACTTAAAAAAAACCTCATCAAAATCTTTTGCGTAGTTTTAAAGATTTAAGCAAACATAGAGATATAAGGACAGACAGAGAAAGTGACTTTGTTTTATACTATGTAGTAACGTTTATAGCTACTACTATTTTGATAATTGTTATATTTTTACCATACTTATCCAAAGACTAAATTACGTTTAGCTGTCATTTATGTTTTGTCATTCCATGTCATAGACGTTTTTGTTATACTACGTTTTATAGTGACTTGACGGGATAAAATAAATGCGGTCGAACGGGATAAAAAGTATCCTATGTCCGTCTCCTGGTTCTAAGCAACCTCTCCACCAATTTTCAGCCAAATTGGTTCATCCGTTCTTGAGTTATAAATAGTGTAACCAAGACCAACTTTCTTTTATATATATAGATTGTAGTTTTAACATTCCGCCGTGTGGTATACAGCTGAGCTGGCTGAGTAGAATAGACCACCCTCATTTCTTACCGAGGTGTCGATATAGGCAACTAAGGTACTTGACCCACCGTGTGGTATCCGGTTGAGTAGAATAGAACACCCTCTTTCTTAGCACGGTGTCTTAAATATAAATAAATGCTCGCAAACCTCGCAACAAGAAGAAGGTGTCAAGCGAATTAGAGAAAGAAGCCTCTAGCTTTTAAATGAGCTAATGTTATATATATATATACACACACACATATATAAGATTAGCTCATACATTCTCATTTTTGAAACGTTTATATCCCTATTTTCAGCCACTGAAATAATTCTACTACTATTAGAAAACAAAGGTAAATTACGCTGTCACTTACAACGTTATAATATCACCGTTAATCTTATTTCTTTCTTTTTCATATTGCCTACTTTTCAAATCCTCTAAAATATACCGAGCAAATTTTGGCCATCCAGGTAACTATTAAACATATAATACTCGGTAACAAATACCATGCTGATTCTGTATGGCAGACACATTTCTACAAAAAGTGTTACCTAATATAAAGGTAATTCGGCTATTCCGCGATATGATTTAATACGGAGTATGGATCACAAAAGTTTAAAATATACTAAAAAAATCGTATGAACCAAGTGAGGTAAGTCGGTGAGGCCATAATTGGAGACTTGACGCTACGTCCCTCGACGTCTCGAGCGTTTCTAAAGTCCCTTGACACAGATCCTTGCAACGTTGGCGATTGGTATAAGAATTTCTAAAACTACGCTTGCTAGAGGAAACCCAATTATACTTTCCTTTCTGTTATAACTTGATTTTATTATTTATTGCTTAATTACTGCAGTATTTTAAATGCGGCGATTTTGCTATCTTTTTTTAAAATATTTAAATGAGTTAATCTTGTATGTATATATATAAATATATTTTTTGAAACTCGGAAACAACTCTAACGATTTTCCTGAAATTCAGCATCTAGGGAGTTTTGGAGGAGAAAAATCAATCTAGCTAGGTTTTATTTGAAAAAAAAAACGTGTAATCCCTGTTTTCGGGTATTAAAAATATGGTATAATGTGGAATTGCAAGCAAAGGATTTTTTTAGATGTCATACGTAATGTTGCGATAGCAGATGGGTAACGGGCGGACCAAAAATCAAAACCCGGGTTCGAATCCCACATGCCATCGGCGCCTTCTTTCTTTTTAATTTTTTTTTACTTTAAAAAAATTACTGAGCAAGGCTCGACCTCCCAGGTATTATTATAAGATTCAAATAAAAATTAAACAGTGGTTAAAAAAAATTAATATAAACTCGGTTTCGCTGTGTGGATACTTCTACGAATAGCATATTTTTATTTTATTTATTTCATATACTCTATTTCACAACAAAAACATACAGGATAAATAAAATAAACTAATAAAAAGAAGACTTGTACAAAGAGAGATAGACAACCTCGGTGAATACAATTGTCAAATAAAAGATTAATTGATTAAAAAATAAAAAAAAACTTTTAACCTGGGTTGGACAAAGCGGTGTAACAATAAGAGTGGAACAAAAAAAAATACAAATTATTTTCTAGAATGAACATCTTAAATTTTGTAAATGATTCCGAAAAAACAAATGGAAATGTGTTTTCTACATAATTTGATCTAACCATTGGCAGACCAAACAATTTTTTTTATTAGTAACATGTTTCTGTAGAATAGAAAAAACTATTCAGTCGCTATTGATGAAAATAAAAGTCGTAGAGCCGCAGAGAAACGGTTCAATCATCGGTCTACGTCAACATCGGTTTCAAAAGGCTTTGATAGAAGTTCTCGTTCTGCTTATTCAAGACTAAATTTAGGAACATTTATTGCTTTACTAAAACGAACTTGCATGTTTTTATAACAGTTAATTTTATTAATATTCTGATTCGAATGCGATTTCGAGCATCAAATTGTGTTTGAAAAGAAATTTTGACTGTTATTATTAAAAATTGTTGTGAAAAATAATTATAATAACTATTATCATTATCATTATTATGGTTTTCTTACGTTTATTAATACAAAAATAAAAATAAATAAATAATTTTTTTTTCTTCATTTAAATAATCCCCGAATTGTAGAAATACTAGAAAAAAATCACCTGGGAGCTTTTCTGTCCAGTTCCCTTTGACTTCTAGTCAGTGTATGATGGACTTTAAGCTAGTAAGGATAAATTACTGATACATTCTAACTTCTAAGTAAAAATACACGTACTAGGTGTTGATTGAAAAGCTATTTAGATGCACACAGTGTTAATCCTTCATCAACTTAAATATGTTAGTATCTTGTCTGTTTTTTTTAACAAAAGCACCTGCGTATGTTTAGAAAATTTTCGGAATATTGTAACCACTCATCATATGACTAGCCTGGTGGGTCTTAACTGACACTATTCCCTCCAAGACAGATAGAAGCCTATTGGCATAGGCTATAAAGGATACTAAGATGTTGTTACTCTTACGTATTCACTCATCGGGCTATAACTTGCAAATTAATAAAAGCATAATATTCATTTTCATCCAAACATGGTCTTAGAGCGTATACAGCTCTAAGACCAAGGTCAAGACGTAGAAACATTGTTTGCTGGGCGCAGGTGGAGATGGGCGGAACACATAGCTTGCATGAATAAGGGTCGCTTGACGCGGAAATTGCAGGATACCGCATAACTGGCCGCGTGGTAGACTGCCAAAACGATGGAAGGATGACGTCATACGTAACGCAGGCCATGATTGGATAAAAAAAGCCCAAGACCTTCGGAAGTGGAGGAGCTTGTTGGCGTCTACGTCCAATACTGGACGTTGAACGAGCCACAGTAAAAAATACATATATTTTTTCATCTGAGATTGATTCAGAGGCGAGCATAAACCCTATATCGTTGATAAACTTATATGAATAGAATCTGTTTCAATGGTGGAAAATAAAATATGAATGCCGGCAACAAGTATCTAGCGAATCATATAACTTTCGCTGTACGGGAGCTTTCGCCGTGAGTTCAAAGAGATGAATAGCACGGCAATTTGTTGGATGCAATCTCAATGAGTATTTTATCGACAGGATATACTATGTTTTATGTCTATAGAGATAAATTTAAACGCTGAAATATTGAGATTATTTTAGCTGTCTAACCGCTGTGTGGTATCCAGCTGAGTAGAATAGACACCCTCATTTCTTACCGAGGTGTCGTAAACGACGACTAAGATAAGTTGACCCACCGTGTAGTACCGAGTTGAGTAAAATAGACCACCCTATTTCTTACCGAGTTACGACAAAGGTAAGGCCGGTCGAAAATTAGCTAAATCACGCGATCAATAGAGTTCTATAAAAGTTCAGCTACGAATATTCTGTAACTGAAGAACGGCGATTGGTGAATCAATATATTCAAATTAAGTAAGGCTCAGTGTATTTACAAAGTGCTATTGCAAGCGCTGGAACAAATGAGAATATTTGAAAAATTATTGTTATTCTGGAATGATATAATACAATCGGAAGTATAATATGGATAAGCTAATCAATGTCAGTTTTGAAACGAATGGTATTTTACATATCGAATAATTTTGTTTTACGATTAAAGAAACTTTATTCTCATAAGAATTATATTAACTTAAATTAGTATAAGTTATCACATATTAAAGCGCGCTAAATTAGAAGAAAAATACTTAAAACGTACATAAAATGTTACAAATAAAGAAATATGCTACTAAGAAAATAACAATCAATTTGTGGATAAGATTGAATCGAAATATATATAAGTTGGCCGTGGTTTTAATACTAACTATAACTCATTGTTATTAAGTTGTAATATCCTAGCGACTAGACCTTGCGTTGCGATAGGGTCTCGGGATAAAATTTCGGGCACCAATGAGTCTTTCTGTTAAAACTTAGATAGATAAAAACTTTATTGCACATAAAGTAAACTTATGTATATGTACAAAGAGCGGCCTTATCACTAAATATAAAGATAGGAAGTGACTTCGCATGCCGTATTTCAGTTCGAAGTGCATTCCTTAGGAGTAAAAGAGTAAAAGTAAGTTTGGGAATGGCACTTCGGCACTTTTAATTTGTTGTCACTTTGAGAGCGAAGATTGAGATGAAGGTAGCTGTAGCTTGCAAGGAAAGTGAAGCGTTCTTTTAGATAGACGGGAGTGCAAGGATGAAAGAAAATATTATATAGAAGTGAAAGAAGAAGTGCACATAGTGCGGAGAACCGATGGGCGTTGGGGTCTCAAAGTGTTGGAATGGCGACCCCGCACCGGAAAGCGCAGTGTCGGAAAATCGCCTACTATATGGACTGACGTCCTCAAAAAGGTCTCAGGGAGCTGCTGGATACAAGCGGCACAAAGTCGTGTGTTGTGGGGATCCCATGTAGAGACCTATGTCCAGCAGTGAACGTCCATCGGTTGAAGATGAAGAAGAAAGAAGAAGAAAAAGTAAAGACCGCTTTTCGGTGAAAAAAAAATAATGTGATGAAGCATGCAGATGTCTAGTGAGTGATGTCTAGTGGTAGTAGTAGATATACACATATAACCTACCATCAGCTTTAGAGTAGGTTGGTGGATCTTATTTCCAACTTTTTTATTTCCTTATTTCCTTCTATCCACAAAGAAAGACATGCCCAGCAAGTAAGAGTAAAAGACCGTAACTTCACTTTTTTACTATTGTCTTATAAGTGATTGATTCATATGTAGGTACTTTAATCCACGCAACATAAATAGTACTTACTAGTAATATCCCGCGGTTTCAGCCGCGTACATACCGATTTCATGGCAGTGGAATGTCTACTATGTTGGACTATAGATTTATTTTTGTTAACATAAAAGTTTTATTTACATTTAAGTTTAAAAATGTAATATAGCCTATGTTGCTCGGTAAAAATGCAGCTTTCCAATGGTGAAGAATTTTTGTAATCGGTTTAGTAGTTTTTGTGTGAAAACATTACAAACATACTTACAAATTTTTCCTCTTTATAATATTGATATAGATGAAATGCAGTTTAATTTTCGCACATAGAGATACAGGTAGTTTGTTTTAATGAGTTCAATCAAGATATTGTATATGTTTCTTAACCCTAAACATATGAAGTGAATATTAGTTAGTTTCATTTATAAAAAAAACGCTTTAGTAGATGAACTCGAGATTTTAGGTCAAAAACCCTTTTTAAGGATCACGCGCTATAACGACCATTACGATTGTTCAATTAACCTTGCATTGAATCAATTAACTTGAACTTAGGTGACTTAAAATTGTTTGTATTATGGCCACAAATCATGTCGAACTTATTTATTCATGGTTGAAAAGCATAAATGTAAATTTTCGTCGTAAACAAGACACGAATCTGGGTCAAAATGTCGATAAATCAAAAAGTTATTCTGAAACGAAAAACTAAGATAAATATAGTGACAATATTTTTTTATTATAAAGAATAAAAAATTAATTTTAAAAGTCGACTCGCCGTGTGGTCTCCGACTGAGTAGAATAGACCACGCTCTTTCTTACCGAAGTGTCACAAAAGGCGACTAAGGTAAGTTGACGTCAGGCAGACGGCCGATCGTAAAATACCTAGTCAAATAATATTACAACATGTTTATAACATGTAAAGGAAGTAAAATGAACAAGTCATTAACAATTTTTTTACCCAACTGTATACCTAATTTAATAACCTTTACTTAACCAAAGGTTTTCTGGCATATTTAATCCAAAGTAGGTTGCACTAATCAGGTGTGATGTTGTGAAATGATTTGAATTTCATGTAGTTACATGGATATAGGAAGTATAAAGTATTTTAAAGTCAGTAATTTGGCGTCACTTGCCAAGAGGGCATACAGCCAATACCGAATACAAACAATAATCTATATATATAAAAGAAAGTTGGTCTTAGTTACACTATTTATAACTCAAGAACAGATGAACAAATTCGGCTGAAAATTGGTGGGGAGGTTGCTTAGAACCAGGAGAGGGACATAGGATACTTATTATCCCGTTCGACCGCATTTATTTTATCCCGACAAGTCACTATAAAACGTGGTATAGCAAAAACGACTATGACATGGAAAAACAAAACATAAATGACAGCTAAACGTAATTTAGTCTTTGGACAAGTATGGTAAAAATTTGACAACTATCAAAATAGTAGTAGCTATAAACGTTACTACATAGTATAAAACAAAGTCACTTTCTCTGTCTGGCCTTATATCTCTATGTTTGCTTAAAACTTTAAAACTACGCAAAAGATTTTGATGCGGTTTTTTTAGTATATAGAGGGATTGAAGAGGAAGGTTTATATGTATAATAAAATTCAATATGGATTAGCGAAATACTGTGATTATCACTGAGTGACATAGGCTATATGCTTTATACCCGTGCGAAGCTGGGGCGGGACTCCTAGTAAGCTTATAAAAGCCAATTTAACTGAAATAAATCCGACTAATATTTTAGATGCAACCGTTTTGAGTTAAAGAGAGAATGTGTGAGTGAGCGAGTATGGAATAACGACTGGAATAACGACCTCGCACCGGAAAACTAAGTGTCGGTAGACCCCATACGAGGTGGACTGACGACCTCAAAAAGGTTGCTGTGAACCACTGGATCCAAGCGGCACAAGTGGGGTGTGGAAATCCCTCAAAGAGACCTATGTCCAGTGGACGTCCATCATTTGAAAAAGAAGAAGAAGAAATAATAATATTGTATATAGCTGCCTCCTGTGATATTTACAGCATCCTTAAATTTATTGTTATTGTTGTGCTAAGAGGCCCAAATAAAGCGGATCATCGCGACAATGAATATTCATAAGGACGAGGATTATCCAGCGTAGAGTTTTTCGCCAAGATTCGCAATGTTTTAATAAACAACTTGGTGAAAAAGTTTGGATACTTAAGAATTTTATTTTTTAGAAATTTTGATTACATGTAAAGAGATTATCCCACGTATATATTGTGCTTGTAATTGTATTGTATATATATACAAGTACAATTTGACGTGTGAGTGTCCGTAAGCGCAATACCTGAATAGAGTCACCATATAACTTCTTAACTTTGCGTCACAATTAATTTTTTAATGAGTAATCTTGTATGTATGTATATAATCTGAATTTTGGAAACAACTCCATCGATTATCATAAAATTCAGTATTTATTACTTTTCGAAGGTGATAAATCAATTTAGTTTTATTTTTATTTTTAAATAATGTTTTATTCCTGTTTTCAGACATTGTAAAAGTGCTACAATATAAATTGAATACAAAGGTTAATTTTGCTATCATAAGTAAAGTTGTAATAGTTCAGTTGGGAGCGGGCGGACTAAAGAAGAGAAAATACCCCGGATCAAGTCTCAGATATCACCACTATTTTCTTTCATTTTATATCATTAAAAAAAATTACCACCACCCAGATACTAACATTAAAGATATTAAAGAATAGTAAGAATAGTAATAGAATAAGAATAGTATCTGTATTTAAATCACCAGCGAACTTTTATTACCGACTTCGTTATTCCTGCGCATAAAGCTGAAAAATGCGACGTCATAATAACGAAGACCCTTTAAAAATATTTTTGTAAGAGAAAATGTATAAGATAAACGGAGAATTTTCATTTTTTTCTGTAGATTATTGTATATTATCAATTACGAGATATTTACGTTGGCAAAAATGTTGTAACGCAAAAAGTTTGTTACAGAAAACAAATTACTGGTATATTAATACTAAGTTACTGAATACTATGTTAAGAAAAGGCGTACTTTCCCATTTGGTCAAAAGAATATCATATTGGTAGGTTAATGAGGACTTCTTTAAGGTTCTATACTAGGGTTTTCTCACGATGTTTAACCTTTAATGTAATTAGCGGTGTGGTATCCGGCTGAGTGGGATTGATCAACTTATTTCTTACCGAGGTGTCATTTTAGTCATTTAGTCTCTTAGGCAGGCTATCCTACTCTAATAAAATAACTCTATGGTTTTCACTCAATAATGCAATATGTTTTCCCTGTTTTCGAAAGACAAACAGAATTTTTTTTTTCTATATTTTAAGCGGATTAGTCGTCAAAGCGTCATAGACTGACAGACGTGCGCATTTATTATATTATTATGTATTCATACGGACGACAATAAGTGTACGACTCTTCTGATATTATTTAATATCGACTATCTGGTAAAGATATTATATCTATAGTTTTTAAATAATATTCCAAAATGTTATTTATTCAAGTGAACATGTAAACAAGTACTTTTGAATCGTCAACTCTACTTTATCTCATCATCTTTCTGCTCTTATCCGACTCTAAGTGGGATCGGCATAACATGTTATAAACATGTTGTGATATGATTTGGCAACGTACTTTAAAACCGGCCGCCTGGCTGACATCATCTTACCTTAATCGTATTTTACGAAACCTCGGTAAGAAAGAGGGTGGTCTATTATACTTAACCGGTTACCACACGTTGGTCAACTCTACTTTATATATCTACCTTAACAGTTTCTATATGCCATCGAACAGGTACGTTAAATCAAATGGAACTTAGGTTATATCAGTAAAGAAAATCTAGGCTACAAGCGAACAGAAAAATCTAATATCTTTTGATAGTTCGCTAAAGATTTCCTTCATTTTTCAAATAACATTTTAACGCTATTCCCTTAAGCACTCTAAATTTCAGGTTCGTAAGTTGAGCTCTCACTACTTGAAATGGTTTCACATATCTCAGTAAGCTCTCTGAAAGTATTTTTGTATTATACCTTTTTGTAGGGTATCTTTAAAGTGATCACATATCTTTAGCACTTTTACTTTACTTTCCTTCACACTAACAATACGCTCTTAGATCTAATAGTTTTAACAGCTTCCCTAGTAGAGACAATCGGATGTAGTAGCATTGTAGATGGTGCGAAATCGGGAACTTAGCTAAGTTCGCCGTTCAGTTTTGTTGTGATAGTGTTTAATTTTCATGCAAACATAAATACTAATAATAGAAGATAGATGAGCCGTTCGCGCAATATGCAGTAACCTGCCACGGGTCGCGGGTTCGATTCCTGTCGAGGATCAACATTTTCTAAAAACATTTTGTTGGTTCTTCGAGTCTGGGTATAAGTAAAACGTAAAGTTTAAGTAAAGTGAATATTAAAACGTCCTAAGTTCGCTTAAAAATCTTTGCTTCGATTTCTGCCAATCGAAATCAAGCCATACTGAGTTCATTTCAGTAATTAAGGAGATAATAATTGCACAGGAAAAGTGGTATATGAACCTCTGAAACGCTCTGTAGGAATTGTTACTTGTTAGTTAGGATTAATGTTTGTTTCGATATTCTACATCTTTTTCTAGAGCTTCTACTTACAATTATGTTTTTGGCTACAGACAGATCCGAGAGCTGCTAATTTGCTATCAATAAAAAAATCTGAGAGATAATGTAAAAAAGATCTAGTTAAATAAAAATTAGATGAATTTGCTTAAAAATGAGATTAATTAGAAAATAAGTTGTAGCGAGTGTAATCTTAACAAAATAGCTAAAGCTTAACTTAGACTTTCCCAAGAGATATTAGTCTACAAGATTAAATTATTATCCCTCTAAGGAGCCAAAAAACTCATTGTCTATCTCAAAATTAAATTAAATACACTTAGAAAACTTTTGAACCTATTTTATATTAAATAGAATGTTTTAAACATAAGCCATTTATGGATTTAAAGCTTATGTCCTATGATTTCTTCAGTTTTGAATGCCAGTTAATTAAGTAAGAGCTAATTGGTTTAGTTCTAAATCATCAAAATAATTGAAATACACATCTGTTTAATGCATACTAATATTATACTAGAGCAGGGGAGCCATAAGGTCTCCATCATCCTCCTGCTCTTATCCCACTCTAAGTGGGGTCGGCACAACATGTTTGTAACATGTTGTGCCGACCCCACTCCGCCTGTCGTTAAATAAATAGCTAAATCATGTGACAACATTGTCACATGATTTAGCTACTTATTTTACGACTGGCCGCCTGCCTGACGTCAACTTACCTTAGTCGTATTTAACGACTCCTCGGTAAGAAAGAGGGTGGTCTATTCTACTCAGCTGGATACCACAAGGTGGGTCGACTTACCTTAGTCGCCTTTTACGACACTTCGTTAAGAAATAAGACTGGTACTATTCTATTCCGCTGGATACCACACGGCGTTGCAGCCATGTCTTCTGTTGCAGCAGTGTCATAATAAATAATGAGATAGAAAATGAAACTCGTGTACTTTTCTTTGTCTAACCACAAATAAAAAAGGGAGACACATAGATACAGTCTCATTTGTTTTCTCTTTTTTGTGATGTGCCACATTGTAGGCTGGCTTCCCTACCTAGTATAATATCTCTATGGTTTAAAATTAAGTTAAGAAAATTTCTTGGACTTTGCAAGCAAGTTTTATGTCCGAGACGTCGTAAAACTCGTATACAAAATGGCGGCTGCTGAGGTTATGTTTAGGACTATTGTGATATTATCTCGTCAATCTGTTGAAATCATCTCCCATTGTTGTTTGTTTATTAGCGTTAAAATATATATCATAATTGTACCAAAAGTAAAAATAAAATTTTGCTATAATCCACGATAAAGTAAAATATAAAAAAAATATATAATGCTAAATGTAGAGTTGACTATTCTGCATGCATCAGATATGACTATCATACCTAATGCAAGCAGGATTCGTAAAAACAAATGCACAAACCTCCACCACCACCACAATACACAAGCACTGCACACGTTCACTATAACAAATTCAACAATCGTTTCGCCCCGCAACCGAAACATCATCAGGAGATAGACTCGTCGTAGAATTGTATGAAAACGGATAGTCTACTCTACATTTAGCATTACATATATTTTCTATTTTACTGTATCGCGGAGTTTAGCAAAATAATTTTATTAGTACTTTTGTGTTATGGATCTTTGCAAAGTAAAGACTAGTTCTATAAATTATCATAATTGTATTTTTTTCTACTATTATAATTTCATTTCCATGGTTACAAATAATATTTGTCTTTTAACTTATAACGAATAAACAATTTATTGCACTTTGAATGTAAGCTCTTGCAAAACTTAGATACTGCCTTCAAAGAAAGTCGCAAAAGGTTATAAATGCTTCAAGCGCCAATAGTTTTGGAAACTGTTAACTAGAGCGAAGCAGGATGAAAACTTTACCTTTATTAAAAATTAACGTTCGAATCTGTGAGACACATTGATAATTTTATTTGCTTCATTTACGCCATTTATTATATTAATTTTTTAAGATTATCTATTGAAAGTGAAAGGAAATGTCCTAGTTTGCCCCCGCATTAAACCCACTAGTCGCTTATGACGCTTTATTCACAAACTAATAGAATAACGACTCATATATATATATATATATATTCCAATTCAAAATGTTACCTGTATGACATCAAATTACCTCAGTCGCCTTTTATGTCACCTCAATAATAATGAGGGTGATCTATTTTACTCAGCCGGATACCACACGACAGCTCAATTTACCTTAGTCGCCTTTTACGATACCTCGGTAAGAAACGAGGGTGATCTATTTCACCCAGCCGGATACCTCACGGCATTAGGTATATATAAAACATGCTATATAAGTTTTAATTAACAATACCGTTGCAGTTATCACTATGCATTAATGCGTATAAAACATTACTCTATGACTGTCGTTTATTTTATTTCTTTATGGTTTATTTTACTATCACAGACATAAAGTTTAATGAAACGGTTCTTAAGTTAACGGAATTAATAACCAAAGCTAGAAAGTAGGTCAATGGGAAATCTTTTCAAAGATTCTAAAGTTTCCGTTTTATAAATTGTTTAAATGAACTTCATATATCTTCTATCGACCTATCACGTTCTCGATATTTCTCCGGATACTTATTTCCTTTAGATTTCTAAATGTTAAATGATTTATTCGTGTCCATAAATTGCCATTTTACAATTTTATTTTATGGTTATTTAAAAATTTAAAATAAAATAAATGTATTTTTAATATTTTTATATAATGTGTGGTATCCAATTGAGTAGAATAGACCACCCTATTTCTTACTGAGGTGACGTAATTTTTTTTTTCGCATTGAATATATGCTGTTTCCCCTAACGGCTTTTACAGTGTCACGGCGAGCCAGACGCATTGTCGAAGTTGCGAAATGCGGAGAGTAGAGCGCAGAAGCTCTACTAACGTCGGGGAACGTCGTCCTAAGGGTGCCTCCTGTGAGCCCCCAGACCAAGGCTTAGGGCGACGTGTAGTGGAGAGCTAATAGTATGACAATTAGTCATCGTGGCGTCGGGAGTATGGCGAGAAGCCACGCCCGACCGACGTCAAAAAACAAGGACCTCGTCTTCGCCAGCGCAGACGGTGTTTGCGTGTATTATATGTGTGTGTGTGTGTTTGAGGTCGTTATTTGATAGTCAGGGTCATACAGGACGCTTTTTGGACGCCTATATTTTCGGTGATAAGGTGACGTAAAACGCGACTGAGGTAAGTTACCATCAGGCAGGCGGTCGGTCCTATAATACGAGCCTAGCTAGCTGAATCATGTGGCTGATCTTGTAAGTGCGTTTTTGAGCCTGTGCTATATTCATATAACATTAGTTCATATATAATACATGTGAATGTGACACTGCAATCCCAATTTTTACGTTATATTTTTTTATTTCTAACCCCCCGTGTGGTATCCGTCTGAGTAGAATCGTACCACCCTCATTTATTACCGAGGTGTCGTAAAAGGCGACTAAGGTAATTTGACCCACCGTGTGGTATCCGGTTTAGTAGAATAGACCACCCTCTTTCTTACAGAGGAGTCGTAAATTTTGACTAAGGTAAGTTGATGTCAGGCAGGCGGCCAGTCGTAAAATACGTAGCCAAACCATGTGAGAACATGTTTATAACATGTTGTGCCGACCCCACTTAGAATGGGATAAGGGCAGGAAGATGATGATTTTTTATTTCTAACAAAACGTACTTAATGGGACGAAGATTCACTTCGTAGTGCGATATTGCTTACGTAGTGGTAACGAGTTAATGCCGAAGGCTGCCCACTTAATTGATTGGATTAATCAACCAATCGATCAACCTCGCCATTTTCAAAGGTATGTTTAGTTGGTTAACCAAAAGTTGGTCGAGATTAAATAATTAATCGAGATTATTTTTAAAAGCTTTTATTTAACTTGCCGTGTATGTTTGTGTAGGTGGAATCTTGCTAGTTAAATTTAACCCACTTCCTGGTGTCCGGTTGAGCTGAAATTTTACATACAACTTCAGTTCTGATTACAATGCATGATTATGATAAGCTCATGATTAGCATCGGCAGCAGCATCAAGTCATACTTGATGCTGCTGCCAGGATTGGCTTCTCAACAGTTATTTTGTTAACAGCTTTTTTAACAAGACTTGTTTAGAATTATTTGATCTTAACCTTATGTTTAAAAGACAAACAGTTCATTAAATAATTTATAGAAGTAGACGTTACTTTGCGGAAATCCATTGAACAAAAGTCATGATAAAATTATTGTTGAGCTGTGATGCGCGTTTTTTAAGAAAATCTATGTAATGCTGTGTAGGAAATAAAGGCCTTTATCATACCTTATACATGCAGTATTAATGACTGCACGTATCACTAAATACCGCTAGCAACAACACTCTTGATAAGCACTACACACATTAATTACGATCGTTTCGCCCCATAACCGAAGCATCATCCAAAGATAGATTCCATAACAAAATCGCAAAAATTTTAACTCTATGTATAAAATGAATTTTAAATGCCAATAGCAATATTATTTGCTGCTTGAGAATTAAATTTCATTTTACCGACAGAGTGAAAATTCCTACAAATCGGTTGCTGTCTTAGTTTATTTGACAAGCTTTCTAAGATAGCAGCCGGTAATACGTTTTCTTTGTCGTATTATTCACTGCTTTCCTTTAGCAACTAAACAATTCCATTAAACTGTTTTTGTTTACAAATAGTTTATTTGGCGGAAAATTTTATTAGTCATGGTATAAGTTACATAAAATACTAATTATAAATATATATATAGGGGACACTTACACACACGGTCGTCCGTCCCCAAAGTAAGTAACTTAATACTTGTGTTATGGTAGACAGACAACTGGTGAATATATACTTATATAATTTTAAATACATACTTAAATACGAATATACAGTCAGATTCAAAGACCAACAAATTCATTTTATATAATATGTTGGCCCTCGGCGGGAATCGAACCCGCGACCCGCGGAGCTGAAGGCAGTGCACCACTACACTACTACCCACTGGCGTGGGTGACTACCCACGGCAATAAAATATCAGAAATAACCACGAGGAAAGAATATTATTAGTATTTATAATGCTACGTGATACGTATCATTATAAATACGACTACATTTAGTCTGTTCAGAAACTATTTTTTGAATTCTACTGTAAAAGGTCCACGAAAATAGTCACATCATAAAAATACGATTAGATTTAGATGATATTTCAATGCGACTATTAGATGAATTCTTTTTTGCAAAACTATAAAAAATCGTATAAGCTGTGAGTGTGTTTATATTGCTTTGATGCTCCAGCAACTTGACAGAATTAAATTAAATTTTGTGTAAAGTCTGGTCACCAAAATCAAAGCCAATTGAGTATATAAATATAAAGCCTTGGAAAATGAAGTTTTTTGAAATGTGGAAAGCTCTTTTTGCGGTAATAGGGTAAAATGAACTTTGTTTTTCGAAACGTTAAAAAAATTATGTATATTTGAGTGACCACGAAGATTACAAGATTAAGTCGCCAGCGATTACCGCCGAGATCTGAGATTAGGACCGTATTGTGTTCAAAGTTTAAAATATTTTAATAAACATATTTCAAACATTAAAAACATAAATTGTCCACGAATAAGTTTTCTAACACATGTCATTGCTCCTAAAACGTATAAAAGAACTCCTAATTAACTCTATTTTTAGCTTTATAAGTTGCGTGTTACATGGCTCAAATATACTTGAATTCACGATCTCTAAAATGTCAAGAACAAATTAATGGACGATACTAAAATTATAAAATAACCAAACATAAATAAGTTAGTTCAATATTTAGTGATAATTTATTGTGAAGTTTGGACTTAGGTCCTTGTTAAGTCCGGGCACTCCTGCCTTATTTTGGACTACGGTACTTATTTTTTTTTTTGGTGTCGTAAAAAGCGACTAAGGTAAGTCGACTCGCCGTGTGGTATACGGCTGAGTGGAGAAGAACACCCTCATTTCTTGCCGAGGTGACGTGAATGGCAACTAAGGAAAGTCGCCAAGGTAAGTGTTGTATCCGGTTGAGTAGAATAGACCACCCTCTTTCTTACCGAGGTGTCGTAAAAGGCGACTAAGGTAAATTGACCAATCGTGTGGTATCCTTGTTATCAAGGTGTCATAAGTTGACGACAGGCAGGCGGTCGGTCGTAAAATGCGTAGCCAAATCATGTGATAACATGTTTATAACATGTTGTGCCCACCCCATTTAGAGTGGGACAAGGGCAGGAGGATGACAATATCTGCTATATCACACAAAATTACCGTTAAAACCTGCTCTAAAATAATCCATTTTGAACTACAGCTCATTTCAATAATTTATCTTAGCTGCACCGTGGTCAGTTATCCTGTAAATGACATTTGTATGACACGCTGTGCCAATTCAGCCTGTAATAGCTGACGATTACACTCACTGAATACTAAATTATGAGCTATGCAATCAATTCTGGCGCTTCAGACCAAATTATACGTCTAAAATTCAACTTTCTCGATATCCAATGGAAGATTTAATGGATTCAATTAGTGCGATAATAATTTTCACATTTTCACTTGAAAATGCTATCGAAATTTGTCTAGCAAAGACATCAAGTCTAACCTATTTCCATATATAGTCTATCCTGTTTTAGTCACATATTATCTTGAACGACATGTTGCTAATTTTTAATATAATCAGCGACAAATAAAAATCAATTAGAAGCGCAAATAAACATAAATAAAATAGTATTTATTTATAAATAATTTTATAAGGAGCTGTTTTATTAGCACAAGATCATGCGAAATATTAACCTCTCAACCTAAATATGACAGAGATACCTATCTTTAAAGACGAATCCAACTTTACTCTCGATAACAATAGCGTACCTTCAATAAACATCATATACATCCATACAACAATACCTATAAATTCTGCATTGTCATGATGAGTTATCGGATACTTTGCGTAACATAAAGCGTCATTTGTTTGAGGAACCCGGCCACAGATAATAATCCACCCTCTTAATAAAGGTTCCCTTTGACCAGAGGCTTTTGTTTACTTTCCTTTCTCTTCATACTTTGTAATATTAGTTGCTACGATAATCATTATGATATTGGATATTGATGAGCTAATTTTATATTTAGATTATTACCAGGTAACGAATATAGTCCAATTCAACTGATTTTTCAATTCTGATTTGACAATTTCAAGAATACATCCTTATCTTATTAAAATTTATTGATCTAACATTTGAAGATTTTTTTGTGAAAACTTCAAGAACGTTAGATGTTCAGAGATACAGTCTACTTCTTTCTCTTCTTTTAAACAGGAGTCGTTCATGGCTCCCGCAGAACTATCGATCTTCTTTTTTAGAATACTTTCCTTAGTTCCTTCATAATTCAAAGAAGAGTTATTGTGTTATACTTAAGCCAATTAGCAGTTTCCTACATATGTATTTGAACACACCCGTGACGTTTCAGGACGCTTTGAAATCATTTAGGACTGACTGTCATGTTCTTTTTTTAAAAAAGGGCGTGACTTTTTTTGGATTAAGCGTCCTTTAAGACAGTGTTTCCCGGCCTTTTTTTGTCCATGCCCCACGTTATAAATTATTTTGCCCCCCTAAGTAACATACATAAATTTTAATATTAAAAATTGAATTGTCCACTTAAAGAACATAAATAACAATTTGGCACCGTAATCTAGCATTGCACTTAAATGTCCCAGAGCGAAAGGCTTAAACTCGTGTCGAATTGGCCCCCCTCCCCCCCTTAACCATCAAATTGTCCCCCTGAGGGTCGATGGCCCAACGTTGGGAAACACTGCTTTAAGGATTATTGTGGTGCTTCATAGCTTATTGACTTATCCTGAATTGGATAATTAATTTCATTTGAAATGATTAGTTGGATTTAAACTCATAATATGTTGGTTGTGGGTTAAGCAGATTTTTGCAATACGAGGTCATAGAAACATTTAAAGTAACGTAATTTCAAATTCCTCACTTTGTTATTACGGAACCCTAAAACCCTAGACTATAAAGGTTTATTCGTGTTATTTTGGAGACACGTTTCATCAATCAAGCGACGTCCTCGCCGGCGACCTACATTACCTCTGTACAACTAAACAAGGCTATTTTTGTGCCTTAAAAATCGGTCAACCGTGATTAGGGAGTGCCCAGCGGATTTTTGTGAAACTTTAATTATTGGGCAAAATTTTGCAACTTTGTAAGAAGAAAAACCACAAAAATAAATAAACTACGTTGATTAAAATAATTACAAACAAAATTTTTAATCGATCATTTTTTAATTAACAGGATCTTGGGATCATATATATGAAATTATGCCTTAACATATATGTTTGTTTATTTGTATATTTTCTACGCATACAAATAATCAAGCTTATATAAAAACAATGAGGGCATAATCGCGGGCTTATTCCGGATTTAGAATTTCTTTCAGCCAACCTGATGTATCATATACCATTAGTCTTAATTAATTATTTAAATTTGTGTCGTGTGGTATCCGACTGAGTAGAAAAGACCACCCCTATTTCTTACCGAGGTGTCGTAAGAGGTGACTAAGTTAAGTGCCGTGTGGTATTCGGCTGAGTAGAAAAGACCACCTCCATTTCTTGCTGAGATGTCGTAAAAGGCGACTAAGTAAGTTGACATCATGCGGCGAGAAGTAACTATCCAAATCATGCAACATCATGCTTAAAACATGTTGTGCCGACCCCAATTTTCAGTGAGATAAGGGCAGGAGAATGAATTTTAATTATTTTGGATATTTTACGTAAATAAACAAAAACAACACAATTAAAAACAAACACGATTTTTATGCTGATTTTTTGGTAGACACAATAAAAAAGATGTTTTAAAAAATCGTCTTGTTAGCTGTTTTATTGGAATTTGATTTAATTGATATCTAAAAATGAAAAAGCATTTTTCTTTTAAAGCATAAATTGTTGCCCGAGGGCTTTATTACGTTTAAAGAGAAACATTGTTGTGTATAAAATACTATAGGTAATTACTAAGAATTCTGTCTAATATTTTTCCCATAGCGTTCACAAGTTTTTCGGTTAATATAGTGAAGATATTTTAACTGTTTTTATGCTGAAGTTCAAAGAAGCCTTTTTTAAAATTGTAAAGCTAAATTAGGAATTACCAAAGTTTTCGTGCTATATAGAATTCTAAGTTTGTCTAGACGTACTAATCTATATACTTAACTAGGTTTGCCAGCGGCTTCGTCCGCGTGGAAATTAGTGCCATAGAATTTCCTATTGTAATTGACAAAAACCGTAATGTAATAATAACTTAAACCTTTCTCAATAAATGCATTATATTTTATTTAAAACCTTATGACAAACCCATTCAGTAGATTTTGAGATAATCAATTACATACAGACAGCCAACATTTTGGGGACTTTGTTTTATAATATAGATACGTATTCAAATTCAAATTCAAATTCAAAATATTCTTTATTCAAGTGGACTGTTTACAGTACTTTTGAATCGTCAAATGTTTTAAAGAAGCTACCACTGATTCGGAAGTTTGCTCCTACCGAGAAGAATCAGCAAGAAACTCGGCGGCTAATCTTTTAAAAATTATTACAATTTGATGGTTACAAGATAATCGTTGCAGCTGGATGCGTAGCTGACTGCAGTTAAGATAAGCTATCACTCAAATAATCCTCAATAGTATAGTAAGCTTTATGTAGCAACATCGTTTTGAGATAATTTCTAAACTTGTGTAAAGGCAAGTCCAGATAATGTTGAGGAATTTTGTTATAAAAACGTGTACCGAGACCGACAAATGATTTTCGGACCTTTTGGAGGCGTAATCTAGGCGTCATTAGTTTATGTCTGTTTCTTGTATGTCTGTCATACCTATCACTATTTTTACTATACAAGTGAATATTTTTACGTACAAATAGTATATTACTGTAGATGTATTGTGAAGCTACAGTCATAACGCCAATTTCTTTGAACTTTTCCCTAAGAGAATCACGAGGTTTCATATTATAAATACCACGTATAGCTCTTTTTTGCAAAACAAAGACCCTGTGAATATCAGCCGCTGTACCCCATAGCATGATTCCATATGACATAATGCTATGAAAATAGGAAAAATAAACAAGTTTTGCTGTGTCAACATCAGTTAATTGTCTAATTTTCCTAACAGCGTAGGCAGCTGAACTTAATTTTCCACAAAGGTTTGTTATATGGGGTCCCCATTGGATCTTTGTATCTAAGGTCATTCCTAAAAACACAGTTGTATTTTCTTTCACTAATATTTCATTATTTAATATAACATTTTCTGTTGGTCTGGTTCCATTAAGCAGTGAAAACTCTACGCATTTTGTCTTTTTTGTGTTTAAAAGTAGGTTATTTATGGTAAACCAGTGAGATATTTGAGACAAAGCATTATTCACATCGTCAAGATTTTCCTTATATCTGTCAACCTTAAAAATTAATGATGTATCATCTGCGAATAGTACAATGTCGCAAATACTGGGCACAAAATATGGCAAATCATTAATATATACTAAAAACAAGAAAGGACCTAAGATTGAACCTTGAGGCACGCCCATAACTGTTACTGATCCGGATGACTTGACGTCATTTATACATACTCTTTGTAATCTATTGGAAAGAAAAGATGTAATAAGACTAAGCGCATTATCTTTGATCCCATAATGACGCAGCTTATACACGAGAGTTGTATGTTGGACACAATCGAACGCTTTAGACAAATCGCAGAAAATACCAATAGCGTTCTGCGAATTCTCCCAGGCATCGAAAATGTGTTTCAACAGCCTTGCGCCCGCATCTGTTGTTGATCGACCCTTAGTAAAACCGTACTGCTCATAGATGCGTAGACGACCTTTGTACCTTTTTGGAAACAGCATCGCGCGTACCTTATGTAATGTATATGAGATTAGTAATAAATTTTATTTTTAATAAGAATAAATCTCAAAGATTATAAATTTGATGATATAAAAATATTTGTTAAAATCCGGTAGATTTTTTTGCTCGAAAGCTAAATCAGGTCATTTCGATATGCAAAATAACCAACGACTCGCTGTAAAGAATAATATGATAGGGTCTTTTAAGCATTTTTTAATGTTGGGCAGAAAAGGGTCAACCACTTACCTTTACAGGATCGGGACTCAATTCTGGATACTTTCAAAATAGTTTTTGGTCACAAATCACAAGGTTTTCAAAATTGCTGTTTTAGCGCGTACGTTGCGTTTCGCGAGTTGCAAGCGGTGTGAAGAGGGGTAGGCGGGGTAGGAGGGGGAACAAGGGATAATGGCCGGTGGTTGCCATTGACCAATCAAATCTGAACCTTGAGCCGCGAGATCTTATACTTTGACTTAACAAATGTTATCATAGCAAAGGTAAGTTATTAAAGATATCACATCATGTTTTATTCTTTAATTTTGATAGTAGGTACATAGCTAGTAGGGCTCATCCGATAAAATAAGACATGAGTATATTCGGTTTCTATACATTAATTATTCTTGAAAGTACGAATTTTTTTTATCCGTTTTAAAACCACGGTTAATTGCCTCTTCAGGTGATAAGAGGGCTGGCTACTTTTTCGCACAAAGAATAAGCTTAGCGATTCAGCGCGGAAACACTGCCAGCATTCTTAGGACCCTTTTACGTGGGTATGATTTGTATAGTCCTATAGTGTAAGTTATTTAAGATAGATATAACTTGTAGATTTTTGTTGTAAATAAAATAATATTATTCTTGATATTTTTATATCTATTTATGACCCGTAAGTAAAATAAAATATTACATACCACCACCGCGAAACGTTCCGAACACGGTAAGTCGTTGAACCGTCCGATTATAATGCGACCAAGCAAATGTTGACCCGAATTCAATCCAATCCCCGGGTCGATAGCGGCTGAACTGATGAATGTCTAACTTACTGGACGAATGGATATAAAAAACGAGATGTATCGTTTCCGGCTCTATGTTTATTGGGATTGGCACACCTAGCGCTATAAACCGACTCGGGATATTGTACAGTTGGTAATAAAATTTTCGACAAACAAAGAATATTAAATTCTTTAGACCAGTGTTTCCCAACTTATTTGTGCCCCGCTCCAATTAAAAATTTATCATTCTCCTGCCGTTATTCCACTCTTAAGCGGTTGGCACATCTTATAATCATGTTGTATCATGATTTAGCTAGGTATTTTACGTTAACTTACCTCAGTCGTCTTTGACGAGACCTCGGTAAGGAATAAAGGTGGTATATTCTACTCAGCCGGATACCATACGGCTGGTCATCTTACCTTAGTAGTATTTTCGACACCTTGGTAAGAAAGAGGCTGATCTATTCTACTCAGCCAGATACCACACGGCGGGCTTACATACCGTAGTCGCCTTTTACGACACTTTGGTATGAAATGAGGGTGGTATATCCTACTCAACCGGATACAACACATTGATTGCCAGTTAGTCTTTTCCTCCCCTTCGTGGATAATTTTAGTAGCTTCGATCCATCATACTGTTTACAGATTGGTAAGTTACACGTTTCACTAAAAATTCTCGTGCGTATGCAAATTTATGACGATGGTTTTGCTTTTCAAAGCACATACCGAATTGGTTATATCATGTAAACATGTAGGTTTTAAGTTAAACAAAACTCAAAGTGCCTGAACGAAGTTAGAATTCACCTACCCTTAGGTAACGAACACCGTATGTCATAATTTATAGAATTAGGCGTTACTTTGCGGAGATCCATAATACAAAAGTAATAATAAAATTATTTTGCTATAATCCGCGATGAAGTAAAATAGAAAATATATATAATGCTAAATGTAGAGTGGACAATCGGTTATCATACCTGATACATGCAGGAGTCGTAAAAAACACATGCACAAATCTCCACCACCGCCACCACGATACACAAGCACTATATACGTTCACTATCACAAACTCAACAATCGTTTCGCCCCGCAACCGAAGCATCATCAGTAGATAGACTCCACGACCAAAATCGCAAAGCATTGCGATATATATTTTCTATTTTACTTCATCGCGGATTATAGCAAAATAATATTATTATTACCGTATGTCATCCTAATTAAAATATAAATAATAATGGTTAAGTATAAAGTTTTTTTTAATAACGACAAAAATGTACAAGTTACATCTATCTTAAATTGCTTACACGCTATACTAAAAAGTTGTCAATATCCACTTCCTAAATTCAGTTCAGTTCTCTACAAAATTTTATATGGGTGTATTGAGTCAATAAATTGTAAACTTTAAAGCGTGGCAGTGACGTCTATAAATTAAGGCCAGAAAACCTATTCAGTGGATCGGAAAGGAATCTAATCCGGATTTATTGGACTCCAATGCCCAACCAAAACCAATCGAGGGGATTAAAGGTTTTCAATAAGTTTTATGATTGATTTCCAGCGAACATTAAGGTTAATCTAAAACTATAGGAATCATTTACTATTAGATATTTACATAGAGAACTAGTATTCTCTTTATTGTATATAGAACAAAAAGTAATAATAAACTTGAAAATAGGTACACAAAGTGCCCTTATCACTAACCAGTGCTTTTGAGCCAACCTAAGCGTTATTGAGCTATTCTTCTCTTGTACTTAGTCTGGATATGGCGTAAGCCTTCGATCGTGTATGGCATAGGGCACTTCTTTCGAAGCTACCTGCCTATGGGCTTCCAGAGAGTCTGCGCTTTTGAAATTCCAGATTTCTCACTGGACGTAGCATACGTGTCGTCGTCGATGGATTCTACTAGATTCTTAAGTCTATAAATGCTGGGGTACCCCAGGGTTGCGTGATATCACCTATACTGTTTTTTTTGCATATCAATGACATGTTTGATGACCCTAACATTTACTATTATGCAGATGACAGTACAGTGGATGACATATACACCCGTAGCGCAAGATTCTTGCCGCTAAATTCCATAACCACACTGTACGCCACAGGTTAAAATATCATCCTTACCATCTGGATATGTGGCGATCCACTACAGTGTGGTTTACAAATAATTTCGATCCACGCACCACCCTTTTAAGAAACGATCTCCCTTTGGCAGCGTTTCCGGATCATAAGCACCTTCAAAAAACGTACTTTCCACCTTTTTAAAGGACGGCAACGCAAAGTGAAAAATAGGTTTAATGACGGCCCGCCGTGTGGTATCCGGCTGAGTAGAAAAGACCACCCTAAAAGGCAACTAAGCGAGAGGTAGTGGACGGTGGTAATTACTTGAGGTAAACTTAACATTTGCCATCCCATTCCATAAAAAAATATTCAACAAAATAACTACCATGAAAGTGTACCACAGAGTATATAAGGATGATTTGACAATTAAACAATACATAATATTTTCCTTTGTTAATAATATAACTGGAACAGCGGTCACTAGATGACTCTATTGTAGCGCCATACAAATTAGCGTAACGCTAACGCAATCGAGTAGGTTGAAAAACTCGCACTAAGCATACCGATCTCAAATCGATAGGTAAATACGTTTAATAAAGAACGAAATTACTAGATACATCAAAATAACACGCTTTGATAACCTACCCTATCTATTAATCTTTACATTAGAATATAGGACAAAACTACTATTACGGCTACTTTATATAGCTAGAAAAGTTTTTCTATTAACCTTTCAAGGCAAATGATTGAATAATGTATTTTCCTTTATACCAGTTCAGTATACCCAATCTTTATTGTTACCCTAAATATATAACGTTTGTTTATTGAATAGATAATAAAGAAATAATTTATAAAATTAGGTAACTTTGCGGAGATCCATAATACAAAATTAATAATGAAATTATTTTCCTATAATCCCAACAAAATCGATTTGTTTGTTTGCTTTGCTTTGCGATTTTGTCGTGAAGTCTATCTCCTCATTATGCTTCGTGATCATGCGTGAACGTGTGTAGTGTTTGTGTATTGTGGTGGCGGTGGTGGAGGTTTGTGCATGTGTTTTTACCATCCTACATGTATCAGGTATAAAAATGGACTCTAAATTTAGCATTATATATTCTATTTACTTAATCGCGATTTATAGGAAAATAATGTCATTATTACTTTTCTTTGTAAATATTGTTTATCTTGCAAGTATAATGTATTATAAATAATTAGAACTTTATTTTTAATCTTTAATTTTTACGAATCACGAATTGGGAAACTTTGGAATAAAAAGGTATAACAGAGCGTTTTCATATATAAAAAAAGTTCATTTATTTTTGTCTTATCAGCGCATCTGGTAATTACTTTCGTGGCCTTCATTTTCTTTTAAATCGACGTAATAAATTAGCGAGATTAATTATATCTTATCATTTTAGACACCTAAGAAAGGATTTAGAATTACAAAGACGAAACGTGAAAAAATACGCGGGTATAATTAAAAGATACCGAAATTACTTATAAAAGTTAAAGCACTGAATTTTCTGTTTTCTAAATTCAGGTTCTTTTTGGAAGAAGATAAGATAAAATTATTTGTTCGTTGGATTAATCAGCAGACTGTGGTCATTAGACGTAGATCATTTTTAAGGATTTCTACAATATAAGGTATTAAGGTATATTAAGCAGCAACCATTGATATATTTTTGTAGTTACCATAGCATTATAGTTATGGTTTTTGATTGTATGCTCTAGTAATAATTTAAAACCCAATATATGTAACAATATCAAAGTGTGAAAAATTATGTAATTTTGTTGTGTATTTTATGGGGGAGAAAAATCGATCTAGCTAGGTTTTATTTAAAAAAATCGTTTTATCCCTGTTTTTGGGCATTAAAAAACAAACATCTAAATTTAATATAAAACAATATTTTTGCCGTGAATTGTCAGGTCAGCGTAGGTTATATGGGAAACGGGTGGTCTCGAGAAATGAAGACTTGGTCACCCAGGTACTAGTTATTACATAAATTCATGGACTTCATGTAACTTTATATATAACTAGCGGCCTGCCCCTGCTTCGCACGGGTATAAAATATATATCCCATGTCAGTCAGTGAAAAAAAAATTATTAAAATCGATCCAGTCGTTTTGATTTATTCATTACTGCCCGTGGCCCGCAAGCGTTAAATTTGGAGAAAAACAATTTCCTTTCCCTATACTAAGAAGATTTCCTGCTATCTTTGGAATATCTAAATTCATATAGTACATTATTACTTATTTACTTTTACATTTTCCCTATGTATTTTATTTTTACAATTAATTACAGAATGTCTTTAAACAAACTCTTGAAAGAGCGACATCGCTGCTAAAGTCGAAGTGTTATAGGGCGAAGCGCGGCCTCCTCACGGCATTTGAAATCTATAATATCTCCGAAAATATTCACTTAAATTACATGCTGTAAACGGCCATATTGATCTATATTAAATCAACTATTTATTTAAGGTACTTAATTGTATAAGGATTAATGCTGTATTGTATAAGAATTGCTTCAAAAATAAGGCATTATTTTTCGTAAAAAGTAAACGACAAAAAATGCTTTAGTGGGTTATCCATAAGAGATAGACATATACCATCGCGGACTTTTCTGTAGACCTTTTCAATGTGTACAAATACTTAGTACATTATTTTGATAAATCTCGTAGGGTTTAGCCTGCGTTTGCAATGTAAGCGGAAAAAATGTAATTATTTACAGAAACCTCAAAAATTACAGTATTTCTCTACTCCGTATTGAATGTTATTATACGTACAAACCTTCCTCTGGAATTACTCTATCTATTAAAAAAAACCGCATCAAAATCTGTTGCGTAGTTTTAAAGTTTTATGCATACATACGGAAATATGGACTTTGTTTTATAATATGTAGTGATGATGAATGACATTTACGTAAATTTAAATATTATGAATGATATACAATTATCTTCAGAAATCTTGAAAAATTCTCTATATAAATGAAGATTTGGTTACAATGTTTTCCTTTGTATTGTAAACTAGCGATCTGGCCATGCGTTTCTCAGTGTAGTTTCCTCGAAACAGAACTCAACAGTAAAAAAATGCTCCGATGCACACTAAACAGGGTCATCAGAATTAGGATTACAGGATCATATGCTCATCATGCTGCATTATGCTGGGTAATTTTAAAGATTGTCTGAAAATTTTATAACAATCGGTCCAGCCATTTTGGAGTCTATATAGAGCAAACAGAAAAAAATACAAAAGTAATAATAAAATTATTTTGCTATAATCCGCGATGAAGTAAAATAGAAAATATATATAATGCTAAATGTAGAGTGGACAATCGGTTATCATACCTGATACATGCAGGAGTCGTAAAAAACACATGCACAAACCTCCACCACCGCCACCGTGATACACAAGCACTATATACGTTCACTATCACAAACTCAACAATCGTTTCGCCCCGCAACCGAAGCATCGTCAGGAGATAGACTCCACGACCAAAATCGCAAAGCGATTTTGCGATTTTGTATTATGTATCTCCGCAAAGTTTTGTATTATGGATCTCCGCAAAGTAACGCCTAATTCTATAAATTATTTAGAAAAAAATACATTTATATATATAAGATATCAATGACTTACGCATTTTAAATATCACAGACATTCCACGAATTGTTGTCGTACGCAGATTTTTTGGAATACAACCATAAAATTAAGTACCACAATATTAAGGTGCAAGTTCAGCACAAATAAAAAAGGAAAAAAATAGATAAAAAATACTGTCTAACACAAAAATATTAACATTTTCCCAACGCTACGAATCTCAGTGAATACGGAAAACGTGAGGTGAATCAAAGAAAACTTTGTAGGTATAAATTCTGAGATAGATCCCGAACAATCAATTCTCAGCCTCTTATTACTTCTTATTGATTTCTCGACAGGGGAACTCGATGGGACTATATATTTCAAAGCGTCAATTTTATTCTACCTTTATTTAGAAAAAATTGATTCTAAAATAGCATATTCTAGAGAATTCCTAGTGTACATAATAAAAAAAATCATCCCAAAACTTATCAATCAAGATATCTTTGCACAATTCGCAAATAAAATTAACATTAGCACATTCCAATTTTAAATTTCAGACTGTTCGTAATAGTGATACTTTTTCGTAATTTTACTAAGTCTGCACTCCTTCTCTATATGTATTTTAATTATGCTAAATCCCACAATCTCTTTGCGGCAATATGCTGCAAAAAAGGTTTTTTCAGCAAGTTTTTTTCTTAACTAATTTAACGAAGAAAGCGTTATAACATTGTTAAAAGTGCTATAAAATTCTGCAGCCTTATAAATTTATTTTGATTCGCTATAAATACGAAAATTTACGCAGCAGTCACTTAAGTGGTTATGCTTTTCATGCTCGCGTGCGTTAAAAATATAGTTCAGTGTATATACTGAACGATATTTTTATACATGAACTATATAATACCTATACTAATATATAAAGCTGAACAGTTTGTGTGTTTGATTGTTTGAACGCGCTAATCTCAGGAACTACTGGACCGATTGTAAAAATTCTTAGAGTGTAAGATAGTCTATTTATTGAGGAAGGCTATAGATTATATAACATCACGCTAAGAAGAATAGGAGAGGAGCAGCAATGCGTTACTTGCGTGCGCTAAGCAAACGGTGAAAGATATTCAATAATACCTTATAATTAACTCAAGATAACTAATTTTATGTTCAAAATTTTACTAAGGAAAATAAAATTTGTAATACACTGATTTCCATGCGGGTGAAATTTCTGGCACATCTAGTACATTATGAAGCGAGTGTGACGCAAGCTTGAAGCCAGCTTAACTCATATCGTTGAACCATGAAAAAATATAACATTGTATTTATAACTGGACGTCATATTTTGTTTTCATTAAGTTCAGCTACGCTTTTACAAGACAGAAAATGAGTTAGTTATTAATGTTTGCTTAATGAAATCTCTGAAATTATCTAAAATAATGAAATATAAATTAATATTGAAAACCTATGGAAAATCCATAGACAGGGGAATTAAAAAATGTTTACAAAACATTGATATTGAAACTGTGATAGCTGAACGGTTGAGAACGCAGGACTCTTTCTAGAGTGTTACGGTATCAAACTCCAGGCAGGCGCCAATGAATTTTTCTATTAAATGTTATGAATGAATGAATGAGTTTTTCTATTAAATCTTATGGATAAATGAATGAATGAAGTCTTTATTGCACACCAAATAAACACCCTACGTTAAAGTGATAAAGATAAGAGATAGGGTGAGATGGGTGCACTAGACGGTACCTAATTAATCACACATTTCGCGGTAAGTAAACTAACGGCTTACAGGGTCACCGGGCGGGATAGGCGAGCGCAGAAGCATCTTCGAGTTTGCGAAATGCAGAGTAAAGCGCAGAAGCTTTACTACCGTCTATTACTACTAGGAAAACATGGTGGGTAATCCTGTAGCTTAACATTATCTTTTAGACAGTGTAATTTGAATGAATATCTTAAAAGGTAAAGCTAAATTAAAACTAACGCGTTCCAAAATATTAGAACAACGGAAGCTGAAAACAGACTTAGCTCCAGCAACACGTAGCCAGGTCAGCTAATAAATAATAATTGCGTGAGCTCTTTGCTCGTTTGAGTCGTAATAGTAACTGCCGGTATCTGTCCGCTCAAACATTGTTAATGGGGGTAATTTAATAATAAATTTATTGTGCGAACCTTCCTTAATACTTCTTTATTGTTATGTTGGCGATGGGTTTTAGTGTCTCTTTATATATAATTATTTAGTCGCACTTTACGAGTGTTTTTTACGGTTTTCTTTGTGGGTGTACAATCGTTAAACTGTTTTATAGGGAAATATTTCCTTTTGTCGAGGGAATATTATTCGAATCCTTACGCTATAACACTTTGGTGTAGATATTGTAAATAATAGATGATGTGTAAATTTCAAAATAAAATGTATCCCGTAATAATAAAATTACTAACTCTAGCGCATGCAAAATTAAATTGAAGGTTACAAAAAAATCAGTGGGATGCACTCCGAGAGTGCCGGTAGAAGTGAAAACTTGAATATTAACGTTGTGTGTAACTCAGGAACTACTGGACCAATTTGAAAAATTCTATAAGTGTATGATAGTCCATTTATCGAGGAAAGCTATTGGCTATATATTATTACGCTACGATGAATAAGAGAGGAGTAGCAATAAAAAGTATTACGAAAACGGCAAAATTTAAAGCGTTCCAGGCGTGCGCTAAGTAAACGGTAAAAGTTATTAAGAAATCATTTATTACAAAATTGCTCCCCTCTAAATGTTCTAAAAAAGTCCGCGACAGCATATGTCTAACTTTTAAGGTTAACTCACTTTAACCATTTTTATGGTTATCAAAAAAACTATATTACGGTTTAAATAATCAGCTCCTTGTATGATCATCTTTTGCTGCTTTTGTTCTCTATATTTATTAACGAAATCTCAAAAGCATTAACTTGTTCCTACCATCTATATGCAGATGATCTGCAAATTTATAGACATTCTACAATAAACAACCTTGCTGCTGCAGTAGATGATATTAATAATGATCTCTCTAAGATTAAGAAGTGGGCTGATGAGTACGGACTTCTTGTCAATCCATCAAAATCTCAAGCTATGGTAATAGGCAGCAGACAACTGCGAAGTCAAATTGATTTCTGCAATTTGCCAGTCATCGCGTACGATGGTTTACCAATAATGCTGACTGACAAATCAAAAAATCTAGGATTAATTATTGATTGCAACCTGTCCTGGTCAGCTCACATTAACGAAGTCAGCAGACGTATTCACTATTCTCTGCATTCTTTAAAGCGGTTGCAGAATTTTCTTCCCATTAGTACTAAAACCTTACTTGTTCAATCACTTTTATTCCCAATACTCGACTACGCGGACGTTTGCTATTTAGATGCAACTGAAGAGCTTCTTAATAAATTAGAGCGGCTTCAGAATTTATGTATCCGATTTATATTTGGATTGCGTAAATTCGATCACATATCACATTTTCGAAGTCAATTAAAGTGGCTCCCAATTCGATTTCGCCGGAATATTCATATCCTTAGTATTCTCTTTAAAATTTTAAAAACCTCTTCACCCAACTACTTACGTGAGTTGTTTCACGAAGCTCCTCCCCGTGTCAGGCCTGTACGATCTTGTGTGCCTCTAAAATCACTTACCATCCCGCCTTACAATACCGTATTTTTTGCTAAATCTTTTTCTGTACTTGCTGGATGTCTGTGGAACTCGTTGCCATACAGCGTCATCAATGACTGCTTTAACATTTCCTTCAGCACTTTTAAACTAAGACTAAAGAAACATTACACATCTTTACCATCATAATGTAATTGTTGACATTTATATAGGTATTATACTTTGTATTATATATAGTGTGTATGTATATATATTTATTTATATGTAAATATATTTTATATTTATTGTTAAATTAGGAAATAATTAGTAGGTAATTCTAATTCATAATGATTGATATTTGCGTACCTTTTTCCATAATATAAATTGTCTCACTTCGTAGGTTAGCTGGCAGAGATCTCTATCATAGGGATAAGTTGACCTTTGTACACTTTTTTTTACCGATAATGTTTTTTTTCCTACATTTTTTATGGTACATAAATAAATAAATAAATCATCCGTAAAACGCGTATACAAAAATCTTTTACGCAGCAATATCTATCAAGTGCTCTCGAAAATTCTCCCGAGTAGTTCACTCACAAAAACGGCAGTAACTTAAATAAAATAACCGAGCAACGTGACTTACTTACCAATATTGGCAACACAACAGATATCCTTCACTATCCAAAGTGGCAGAAGACAAATGACTTTTCGCTAAAGGCCTAAACAAAGCGAAGGTCAAACTAATAATGAAAGTTTCCGGACCTAATTGTTATAATAACAATGTGCTGCCTATGTGACATAAACTTATACTAAGCATACTACTGAAGTGCTTCTTAATGATTCATTTTTCGATTAGTAGACTAACGAATATTTTATTATTAATATGATTGTAACGAAATTTCTATATTGATCATTAAATTAGAATTACAATAATTAAAATATATTTTTACATAAACCTTATAATGATAATTTAAATTAACACATTTGTCAAGAACATCGAAAATAGGAGTAATATATAAAATATTATTATTTTATATCATAAATAGTAAATAAAAACAAACGTTCATTATTCGAAATTCAAACTTTTTAAACTGAGACACTCAACAAAAACATATGATCAGGTTTTTAAATATTAATTTCGAATTTATTTCAAATTCTTTTTCTAGTTACTAGTATATAAGTCAATTTTCAGATCCATTGCTGACAGTATGCATTGAACGAAGACATGTCATTTATTCGTCAGATATTATGCGGTTTCGGAAGAGAAAATAAATTTCACAACGTTACATGACCGACTGATTCAGAGTTTATAATAAATTTTAAATTCGGACCTACGAATTATTAGAGTAATTTAAAGGATGTTAATTAAACAAGGTCTGCGATAAAGGCTAACGATATATTGACATTATCAGACTATTTTATGAGCTAAAAATATAGTAACCCTATTTATTATCCATTATGTGGTTTTATATATAGTTATGCAAAGTAGTATGAGGCTGAGTAGAACAGACCACCCTCATTTCTTACCGAGGTGTCGTAAAAGGCGACTAAGGTAAGTTGACGTTAGGCAGGCGGCCGGTCGTAATATACCTAGCCTAATCATGTAACAACATATTTATAACATTTTGTCCCGACCCCACTTAGAGTTTGATAAGAGCAGGAGAATATAAAAAAATGTGGTTTGATATATTATAGGAATGTATTTTGAGGAAACGTAAATATATAGAGAAATTCTAAGTTATAAAATCCGTTAAGTTGCATATAAAAAGCGTTGTGGATATAAACTTTATATCCCCCTCTCCAATGGAAAAGCATTTTTCTCTGCCGTGAGGTCTGGTAAATACGCTTCTGTTAAGTTTCGTCTTAATACGTTTTGAAATAAACTTTAAAGAGTAAGGAAACAATTTACACTATAAATTGGAACGGGCTGTGTTAAGAACGTTTTCCAACGGGATAATAAACTCCAGAGATTATATTTTTAAGCACTTCTCGCTATATTTTTTAGTTACTCGTGGAAATGCTTCTTGCTTTCTTAATAAAGTTTGAATATATACAAACTTTGACTATAGTCATATTTCGTAATTTTTCAAACATTAGTTTTTCGCCGTATGGTATCCGGCTGAGTAGAATAGACCACCCTCATTTCTTACCGAGCTGTCGTGAAAGGCGATTAAGGTAAATCGACCCGCCTTTTGGTATTCGGCTGAGTAGGATAGACCACCCTCTTTCTTACCGAGGTATCGTAAAATACGATACTTGTTTGATTATTGATTATTGTAAAATACGTAGCCAAATCATGTGTTTATAACATATTGTGCCGATCCCACTCATAGTGGGATAAGGGCAAGAGGAGGATGATGATATCATATATACTTCGTTCAATAATTTTACCGGTAGAGTATGAAACTTTTAATTATATGGCAAAATTCGATCCATTTTCTTATCGCTTTATGAAATTCGATGTCTAGCCTCTTTGGTATCGCTTTGTTAAATTCGATGTCTTGCTTCTTTGTTATCGCTTTGTAAAATTCGAAGTCTGACCTCTTTGTTATCGCTTTGTAACATTTGATGTCTAGCCTCTTTGTTATCGCTTTGTAAAATTCGAAGTCTGGCCTCTTTGTTATCGCTTTGTAACATTTGATGTCTAGCCTCTTTGTTATCGCTTTGTTAAATTCGATGTCTGGCCTCTTTGTTATCGCTTTGTAAAATTCGATGTCTGACCACTTTTTTATCGCTTTGTGAAATTTGAGATCTGGCTTCTTTGTTATCGCTTATTAAAATTTGATGTCTAGCCCCAAACCCTATCGTCAAAAAGTTGGAGTACTTATAGACGTCAAGTAAGTTAGTCCTAAGCCCCACTTAAATTATCAAAGGCAGGTAATAAACACTAAATTCTCAAATCAAACACATATGTCATGAACACTCTAATGTTCTTGGCATCTGAATATTACGGTCAAGACACGAGTGTCTGTAAATCATATTAACTGGGTCGAGATGGGTTAATGAAAACCAATATGCTTTTAATCATCCCCGCCTTTGCACAGTTTCTAATTTGCATTAGAATATCGTTAAGTTTCCTAGTAGCTCGGGTTCGCTTTGGGTGAGAATGGTATGAATAATCTATATATACAAATACGTTAAGCTAAAACTTGGTAAACATTTTTAAGCAAATTGCGCTTGAAGGTTGACGGTTTCGGCACAATTAAAGTTCAGGTAAGTAATTGCAACTGATAAAATATTTATGGTAAACAACATGAATTTAATTTAGACAAAATATTCATACATTGTATGGAGCATGAAGTAATATGCCAGTAACCGCCACGCATGGTATGAGGGTTGGTGATCGCAGTGGTGGCCATTTCACACCGAGAGCGCTGCTGTCTATAACATTTGGGTCAGCAAGAGAATAGTTATACCACCACTAGCCCGTCGCCAGAGCCTTGTGGGTTTATATGCAGTGCACCGCGAGCAGTTGAGGTTGGCATTAGACGAAGCTGATCGAGACTACCTTCCCCTTACACCCCTATTCATTATTTAAGTTAAGGAAATAGTTTGTGATTTTATTTTCGATTCTCAAATCGACTACTTTCGTAAGCTTCGAAATTTAAAGTCCTCTATGATTGCAAGTTTGTTTTATTTACATGCTGTTACGCTTTCAGTTACAATATTGATGAAAATTGGCGCTATTAAAGCTTACATATTTCGTATATATCGGGCTAAGTTTAAATGTAATAACATGCTTGCTTTGCGGAAATCCATAATACAAAATAATAATATAACTAATTTGCTATAATCCGCGAAAACTTCTTTTAATAAATGTGTTTTTTTCAGTTCCCCAAAATGGGAAATATTTTTCTCATAATATTAGTTCGTTATAGAATTTATAATTTTATCAAATTTTTCTCTTACATCTAAAACTTGTTTTAAAAAAGTTAAAATCTAAGAAAGCTTTTGAGGATTATAAAAATATTGCGTGAATTTGTATACACTCATAAAGAAAGCATTGACTAGAAATATAAACTAGTCTTGAGACTTATCCACACTGGTTTTTCTAACCAGGGAAATTAACTAGCACTAGTACAGATTTAAAAGAACTTATAAATTTCTATTCGAATAAAATAAATTTTAAGTTAGTACGTAATCTTAATAATTCTCTCGACTTAATATTTGTAGTTTTACGACGCAAAATACGTATAATTGTAACATGTTTCGTCTTTCACATGGCTTGTAATTTAATTTGAATATACTGCATAATTCATGCGAGCTTTCCATTAGATTTTATGTAATAAAGGAGCATAAAGTGGAATTTAGTTGCAACATCTTGTAGACAAGAGCTGTGTCGGTTTTGTGGTACCAAGCCAAGCGTTAAGAGCTCGTTACAGCAGATACTAATTAGAATATTTAGCAGAGGTGTTTTGGAAAATTAGAAGATTATGCTAAAATAATGAATGTGCTTTAATAAAATTTACTAATTAGAATCCAGTATAATACGATTAAAAGTCTTGGTGACTGTACGCTATATTATGACTGTGTTACGGGTTCAAACCGTGGACATGCATTTCAATAGAATTTATCAACATGTAGTGGATTTGGCAAATATTTTTATGATCCGCCGCCTGTAACTTAACTACTGAGTAACTTCGGCCTACATTATCCGATAGGACAGCGGTGGACGTTGAGTTCATAGCGTCTAATTTTACCTTAGCCGCCTTTTACGACACCTCGGTAAGAAATGAGGGTAGTAATATTCTACTTAGCCGGATACTACACGGCTGATGCATTACAATAGAACATTATGTGTTTATGAAATAAATTAAAATAATTTAAATTGATTAATATAACTTGCTTTTCATTAAGTCATCCATCATTCTTCTGCTCTTATCTCACTGTAAGTCGGGTTAGCACAACATGTTATAAACATGTTGTCACATGCTTTGACTTAGTATGTTACGGTCAGCCGACTGCCTGACGTCAACTTACCTTAGTCGCCTCTTATGACACCTCGGTGAGAAATGTGAGTGGTCTATTCTGCTCAGCCGGATATCACACGGCTAATTCAAAAATAATGAAAGTTTTAGTAAAATCTAATAAATAAAGTAGTAATTAGAAACATTCTAATTACTACTTTATTTATTAGATTATTCCTCGGTTCTAAATTTAAAAAAAACCTTGCTGGCCAAACGCCAGATTCTGATTGTCTTGATCTTACATGTCGCTTACGGGTTCAAACCCTTATCAATAGAACCTTATGTTTCTGATTAACATTGACCACTGTAGCTTGCTTTTCGTTTATTCAACCATTTCAAATAAATTCAAAATTTCATCTTTCGTTCAAAAGGAGACTGACGGCCTATGCTCAACATTGGGAAAGTAAACAAGAATAAGGCCACTTTACTCCAAGAGTGAACAATTGAGTCGAAGAATGAAACTGCTTGAACCGTGCTAGGTGTTTACTGGATTAGATGAACTTTCTGTATAAAATTGCTTGTTTAAATAATCTCTAAGTGGGGTCGGCACAACATGTTACAAACATATTGTCACATGATTTGGCTACGTATTTTACGACTGCCTGACGTCAAATTACTTGAGTCGTATTTTAAGACACCTCGGTAAGAAAGAGGGTGGTCTTTTCTATTCAGCTGGATACCACACGGCGGTTCGACTTACCTTAGTTGTCTTTTACGACACCTCGGTAAGAAATGAGGGTGGTACTATTCTATTCAGCCGGATACCACACGGCGTTGTTTAAATAAACAAGACTGCAAAATAATTCATATTGTAGACTTCAAAGTACAAGTGAACTTAAACAAAACAATAGAAAACGAAGTGCTAGAAACGAAATCAAGAAATACTCGTAATGATGGACAATTTAAAATAAATCCAAATACACTAGAAAACTTCCTGAATTTTGTGACATAGTTGCTTTTTTTAATGATTTCAGCTTTTCTTTAGATTCTTAATATCAATAGAACGTGTTTTTGTTAATTATTGCACATTGAACACTGATCCATCTTTTATATATATAAAATTGAGTTTCTACAGTCGTTGTTAGCGTTTTAGAGATTTCCGACGTAGTAACACTAACTGAGAACAGGCAACTTGGGAATTGTATCAGAAGGTAACATTCATTTAATCCTAAATAATAATACTATGCTAATAGTGCGTTGTAGCATGACGTCACTGACATTTCAGTTATATATATATAGTCGGATCTCGGAAACAGCTCTGACGATTTTCTTGAAATTCAGCATGTAGGGGGTCTTGGGGGAGAAAAGTCGATCTAGCTAGGTTTTTTATCCCACTTTTTGGGCTTTAAAAAATTCTAAAATTTATATTGAATTGATTTTTTGCCATTAACTGTCAAGTCAGCGTAGCTTATTCGGGGAACGGGCGGTCGCGAGAAATGAAAGTACCTAGGATAGAGTCCCAACGACCCTATCATTTTTAATTTTTTTTGGTTTCTTTTTTTACTTTGTAAAAAATTAAAGCTCGGTCACCCAGATATTATATCAATAATTGAGAAATGGAACATATGAAAAGAGATTTAAAATTTAAATTGTATTTTTTTTGCTTATACAATACACCGTACAGCAGTTCACTCTAAAGTACCAATACAAATTTTCCTATCAAAAAATTCTACAGGATTAACTTAAAATTGTAACTAAAATATATGGCGTTTATATGTGGAAAAAATTTCAATTGGTGAAGTGGTTTTTAACGAAGTTAATACATTTAACAGATTAAGCTTGGGATAGTGTTTTCACCGAGATATGTAATTAAGAGTGGTATCTGGCTGAGTAGAATATACCACCCTTATTTCTTACCGAGGAGTCGTAAAAGGCGACTAAGGTAAGTTGATGTCAGGCAGGTGGCAGGTCTTAAATTACGTTGCCAAATCATGTAACAACATGTTGTGTTCATTTATTATTATTATTATCATCCAACATACGAGCGTATGCTGAATATCGTGTAAATGAGAGAAATCTCGCAACACTTCATATTATTTTTTTTTATTACGCCACGTCACGACTCAGTTAAGGCAGATGTCACACATGCGCAGTTCGCAATATGTTACCACTACGCCTTCCGTTTCCACTGAACTGACCTTTTGCGACATATCAGTGTTTAAAAGATAAAATTCTAAAATTTTAACATCTATTTTGATCTGTTTTGCTTGCATTTTATATTGAAAATCTACTACATCTACAATTTTATGGAATTCACGTATATTTGCAAATCTTCGATAGTAACAAAGTATAAAATTTCTAACTCTTTGCAAGGCTTCAATTTCGGTTAAGTACTCACCCGAGTGCAATATAGCATACTTTGATGCAGTTTAAAATGTATTGAGAAACCAATTGTAATTTAGAATGTATTTTGATGGGAATTTTGATTCTTTCTAAAAAGAAATGTCTTAATATATGTAATCATACTTTTATTTATTGCCGTCCACTGTTAAACATAGTTCTATTTAAGGGATTTCCATAACATACGACCTTATGCTGTTTGCTACCTGTGATTATTTTTGAGGTCGTCTAATCACTTAGGGGATGTTCTGCCAACCCTTTAGGTTTCCAAAAGCTTTCTTCTGGTTCTAAGCTTCTTCCAACTTAACTGATTCTTATTTTTTTAATTCATTGAAATACAGGTATATTTTTCTAGTTACCTCAGTGTACACAAGCTTATTATATAAATTTATTATACACATAACTATATATCTCTCGATTCTGAATAAACTACGTATCAAAGTCCGGCTGAACTCTGTTTGTCTACGGCGGACTCTTGAATACTTCGGTCACATAGCTCGGAAAAACGTCGACAGCATCGAAAGACTGGTGATTACAGGAAATGTTGACGGACGGAGACCACGTGGACGTAGCCCGAGACGTTGGACGGACCAGGTCAAGGAGGCTCTTAACTCCCCCCCTTTATCGTGCTCTTCACACGGCCGAGAATAGGACCAGTTGGCGTAATACCATTAAACAGTGTGCTATCGTCAATGAGCCACGATTCTCATCATTGAGAAAGCGATGCAAGAAGAAGAATATATTATTAATTTAAACATAATATAAAGAATGAAATATATCGTGAGGGTACATTCACAATTATATACTTTGCATCGTATCGATATTATTTTAGTATGGAGATAGTCGTAGGGCTGGAGAATGACGAAGGCTATTTAATATGTCCATACTAACAATGTCCATGCAAACGAAATCGCTAGAAAAACCTAGCTTTAACATAAATGTTAAATGTACCTCTCATTTTAAAGTTTCTCTTAACACGTTCAACTATGGTGTCATAAGACACGAGCTTCGAATAGATATCGAGTTGCAAGTAGAATCATTATAAGTTTTGAACTCAGCAGCAGCCGTGCAATTCCCCAGTGAAATCCCCGACAAGTATTATGAGAATCTAATGCCAATCTTACAATACATTTAATATTTCATCTATAAAGAGTTTAAAATTAATAAACCATGTACCGCGCCGCTTTTCTATTCGTGATAAATTTAAAAGTACTGAAGGATTTTTGTGCACTTTTCTTCGATCTGTGTGTATTTCATAAAGAAGGTTTAGTTTTGCGTCAATTATTTCCAATATGCAAATTATCCTAACCTTTGTGATATAATAAAACTATGTTTGGTGGAATTGTTTCTCTTTCTTTAATAGTGTAACGGTTTCCTTCTCACCCACAACTATTCATCTCCAAGTTTATAATATTAATATAAAACATATAAGTAAAATGAAGCTAGAGCGCTCGCGCTCTACCTCCTAAATACGTAAAACAAGCGCTAGAGCTCCAGCACTTTAAAATATAATTGGCTCGTGATTCGTCTAGTTGGTTAGGACCCATGTAACGTTGTGTATGTAATAACTCAAATCCTTTTAGAGCGTCAGAGACCACAGATTCATCAGATTGGTGGCGTAAAGCAAGCTTAAATTAATATAATTTATTTGTTTTAAAATAAGTGCACGATACATGAACAGGTTATTTATTCAATACATATGTTAATTACACGAACAGATTCCTATAAGTCCTATAGATACATATTCATTGCACGAACAGGTTCCAATTATAGCTAATACACGAACGGGTTACTATAAAATTTAGTAAAAAATGCGAGACATTCAGAAGGTTGAATGTCTCTTATGTTATTACTTCATAGACTTAGCCATCAGAAAGGGTTTTAGTTTATATATATTATAATTACTATAATATTTGTTTGCCATTAACACGGGACGTAAAACCATGTCAATATAAGCGGAATAAGACTTTTCAAAGCCAAACAGAAGGGTCGCTCGATCGTTAGATCGTACTTTAAACCATCCCTAATGGGAAGTTCTAAGATATTAATATTTAAATTGGAAATGTTATAGCCAACAGAAAGATCACTCACTCGATCTTAATACCTAGCCCTTAAACAACTCCGTAGAGAAGTTTAGCGATGTGGTATACCTCTCCCATCTATTACATTCTTCCGATTTGGAAAAATATAAAGGGAGCGGTATAGTCAGTAGCTCCGCACCCGCTACCAACGGTGAGCTCCGTCCATAGGATACGAGCCCCCCCCCCCGTAGGGTTAGGGTTTGCAATTTATAGTGTGCCTGCGCCCTCGAGCCAGGTTATTTATATTATGTTGTATAAACACCCGTCAATGCTCTTAAAGAGATTTAGGGTAATTAAATAAGGACCGTAGTCCCAGGTAAGGACCGTAGTCCAAGATAAGGCACAAGTGCCCGGATGTAGTGCTAGGACCTAAGTCCAAATATCATTTCAGCCGTAGCTGTGAGTTGGCGTTAGCCATAATTGTGTCGATGAGGCATAAAGCCTAGTTTGTTGATATAAATATCCAATTCTTATAATAAGACAGCGCATCTTGCCAATAGCAAGCATTTTAAGCGGTGCGTGCCGCATTCGTCGTTGTAACCACATATAGTGGAAAATATAATAGCATAAAGCTAATACTGTACATGACTCCTCGGACATCACATAACAGTAAAGTTGTAGTCGTTGCTACCACACGTAGTGGCAGATATCGTAGGTTTTGTGTTGCTTCTTTCCACGCGTAGTGGCAAATGTTTACTCCGAAGAGTTAAGAACGCAAAGCGCTCGCATTATGTGTTGATAAATCAATAATATATGTTTGTAGTGCTAGCACTATTGTGCTAAATATGTAGGTTTATAATGTGATGTGTCCATCACTAACGCACGCCTTCAATGCGTCCTTTTGGCTGATTCCACGATCGGCATATAAGAATTAGTCATTTATATAGTTGTTACGCGTAGCAAGCTACGTAAGATAGAGTTTTGGGCAGGCAACACTTTCTAAATCTAGTCCGCAATCTTGTTAATAAAGACCCGACCAGCGGCCCTACGACATGCTATAATGTCGTTTGTGTATTACTATGGGGGAAGCCCTGAGAAGGACTGTAACACGGCTAGTGCAGGTTTACCCCGCAAGACTCCGTGCGGTGAACAGTTTACTTTTAGAGTCCTAGGCGTCCAAAGATCAAACAAGGCTACACAGTAAAGATCGAAGATCAATACCGGCCTAAAATCCAATCCGTATCACCCAAAACTCACCAAGTAGCTCTGGCTGCTCTGTACCAAGACGGAAACCCATCCTGATATTCACAGCCTGGAGCAGATCGAGGCGAGGCTACACTACAACAACCGAAATCATTGCAGGCCTGAAACCATCGATCCGACACCAGTACTCACCAGACTGTTCGGTATAGCGCCCAGCACCACTCAGCGAAGTCACCCTCACAAAGTTATACTCAGGCACTATATCGTTCGAGAATAATAAATAATTTGTCACATGTAATGAAATTACATTTTATTTGTTTAGTGAGCTAGGAGACCGAAGTCCCTCAAGACCGAAGTCTCTCACCACACCGTTATGCCAAGCCGAAGCTTTAACCATTTCACACTATAAAGTGTTTGAGAATAATATATAATTTGTCACATGTAATAAAATTACATTTTATTAGTGAGCTAATAGACCGAAGTCTCTCACTGCACAGTTAAGACAAGCCGAAGCTTTGAAAAATGGTTCAGGAATCATAGCGCTACCATGTATCGCCCCAAGTACATGTAAACGTAAGCCATCGGCTTGCGGTACTAGGCCGCGACCGCTCCCGGCATCGTCCGCCAGACTCCCGCCACCTATGCCAGACTGCCGGCGTGACGTTCGGCGCTAAGCGTGAAAAATTCAAAATGTATGGGAAAATTTTGATAAAAATATTTTAATGAAAAATCTACATATATGTAATGAGTATCAAATACTCATTACGAAAAACCATATTAAATGACAAACAAATATTTTTATTTATATACCTTCCTTAACATACTACCAATCCAGTACATAACTCTACCAATATATGCATGTAAGGTCGAGATCGTCACAATAGGTCTATAAAAAATCAATTGATTGCGATGGTAATTGATTGATTATTGTTTAGGTGTATTGTAAGCTTCGTTATATAAAAGGAAAAGTAAAGTTATATATATTAAGGAACATCAACAGCACACATATTAAACATAAATAAAGTGATCATCTAAGTTGGTAGCAAGGTTTGATGGAGTTGTGACAAAATAAGGTTTTTATCTTGTCTTGCGGGCAGTGATAATTTGACGATGTACTTAATTCGATTTTTATACTATATCCAAATAATATATGAATTTCGTCAAGATAATCCAATTTTATAACGTTATGTATATCAAACATAATCAGGTAGGACTTTTTAAAGATAAACGCAAAGGATAATGACTAACGACCTCTACGCCTGGAAGAAAAAATATACAGACTAAAAAAAATTAAAATTATGTCGTATTCATTTTTCAGATATGCAATATAATTTAAAAATAGATAGACGTCAAGCATCCGGTCAAGATGATTTACACAATATAATAAGTTGCACAATGGTGACTAAACGAAGTATTAGTTGATAAAGATATTCATGACTAATTTATTAGGTTCCTAAGGTAAATTTCACCCCTAAAAGGTGGTTTCATTAAATGCCTAGACATTGTAATGCAAATTGGCAAAGGTTACGTTGTCAAAACCCTTATTGATTGTCTGTGATGGTAGTTTGAATATTCATATAAACTAATTGAATTTAATTAAATGTAAAGACAATATTTACAGCTATTTAAATATCTCATATTTAAATGTAATTCATTCTTTCACATTCTTATTCTGAATCTTGGAAACGACTCCAACGATTTTCATGAAATTCAGCATATAGGAGGTTTGAGGGGGGAGGGTTATTCAAATCAATATATCTAGGTTTCATTAAAAAAAATGTCGATTTATACCGGTTTTCGGACATAAAAACATACTGAAAAGTATAATTGAATGTAAATGATATTTGAGCCGTCAAATGCAAAGCTGTGGATAGCCTTATGGTATCGGGCGGACTAAAAAAGTTCGAAACCAGGGATCGATTCCCACATGTCACTCGGAGCTTTCTTTTTTATTTTTATTTTTTTAATTTCATTTTTTTAATATCTTTTAAAAACTTACCGACCTAGGCACGGTCAGTCAGTTTTTTTAATGCTCATGTTTTATTTGCCACCGTACTTGTTGTTACACCGTGGTCATAAAAGTATGTCTTCAATATAGATGTTACGACTGTATAATTAAAAATAACTAAGCCATTAACTAAGCTTTATTCAGTGTGAGTGTTGCTATAAAAATAATTAAACTATTTTGTCCTTTTAGTTCTTGTACACATTAATTCACGGATGTGACATGGTGGAAGAGGTGTCGTATTAGCATTGGATACATCTATTACTTGGGATAAAAAAAATCCAGAATAAGATCTTTTACCTCCTTATCTTTCTGATCAATTAATTCTGCGAGTAATCCGAGATTCGTCTAATGATCAACCCACCGAAATTACTTAATTCATTGTTACCACATGTTTCAAATACAACCTCCTTCAAATAATTAGGTCGATAAAATAGAAAAACATTGTGACCGTCAATATGTGACTACTTGGTGAAAAATAATAAATGGGTTGATTTTTTGATTTTTGAGAAAATTGCTTCTTATGGATTTAATGAATGCAAAGGAAAAATATCGTTGTTATATCATATTTGGAAATGGCGACAGTATTTTATTTTATTAATATGCGCAATTAAATTTATACTAAATAATATTCTAAAATAAAACGCAAAAGAGATCATAAAAAGTTATGTTTCCGCCCGGGATCGAACCGGGGGCCTTCTGCGTGTTAGGCAGATGTGATAACCGCTACACCACGGAAACGCTATACGTGTGATTCAAATTACTTATACTAATTACATGTGTAATACAATCAAAGTATAGCAATTTCATCGCACGTTTTTTAAAGATGAAATAAATGTCCGGTTTATCTGGTCCGCGTTAATTGATTAATATTTATGACTTCTGGGGATCATGTGTAACAAAAAAGGTATATTAGAACAAACATAGCAAGCTTAAAGTTAGATTAATAGAATACATTCTATTAATCCTTCTTACTTATAATATAATATTCTGCATTATTTTGATATTGTCGTAAGTTATTACTTTATCTTTTCAATATTCCGATCATATTTTGTAATCTCTTTGTTTTTAATAATTATATACGTATTGTTTATATTACTTTTTTAAAGAGTGACCGCTGAGTTTTTTGCTGTATCTACTCGGTAAGAGCACTTTTCCGAACTAGTGGTAGTCGTAGCTTCATTAAAATTTGACGATTCGAAAGGCTTACAAAAGCCAATTTAAATAAAGAATAATTTGAATTTTAATATCTTTTTTGTCATTCATAGAGCGGTTCTGTTTTCTGACGAGGTCCATAGTAAGTTAGTTTTCAACTGTGTTAGTAATTTCTGGTATCTTGTATTAGTGTATAGATTACTAGTAAAACCAGCGACTTAGTTCGCGCTAACTTGCGATAGATACATAACTTAAGAAGATAGATAGATAGATAGATATATTTAATACAAATAAATATATTATTATTAGATAAGATTATTACTAAGGTAAGTTGACCCACCGTGTGGTATCCGCTTGAGTAAAATAGACCACCCTCTTTCTTACCGAGGAGTCGTAAAATACAATTAAGGTAAGTTGACGTCAGGCAAGCGGCCGGTCGTAAAATACGTAGCCAAATCATATGACAACATGTTTGTAACATATTGTGCCGACCCCACTTAGTGGGATAAGGGCAGAAAGATAATTAAATATATTATTATTAGAAGTCCTGGTAATTCTACAGGAATAGGATGTCATTGAAAAGCGTCATCTGCAAATATACTATCACGCGACAACACTCCACGCAAACGAAGTTGCAGGTAAAGGCTACTTAAATCTATGATAGAATAGTACTACGGTACGTGGGTGGAAGAATTAGAACATATTAACGTTAATCTCGATAAAAACTAAGTAAAGTTGACAGCCGGTCGTTAATCAAAACTACCGGGAAAACACTAGGAGACAAATGGTCCTGTCAGAAACGGTCATAGAAAGCGTCTAGCAGGAATTTTCGCCTTGACATAAAAGGAATAGCCAACTAGATTGCTCTGGACCACTTTATGCTGGCTGACGGGACAGTTGCACATTGTGAACTCTGTTTACATTCTATAGTTGCAAGAGATATATGTAATAGTTACAAAGAAAAGTAATAATGAAATCCACGATTAAGTTAATATAAAACATACCTATATATATATAAATATATATTTCTTTAACTCGCGACAGTATTTGGTTTGAAATTGGTGTGGAACTCTGTATCTTTGGTATTATACATCAATGCTATTATTTGATCTTATTTATTTTATTTAAACCTTAAACTTATAAACGATTAAGTTTCAGTTACGATTGTAAAATCGTGTAACTCGATCTATTCTTCGTTGAGCTATCAAATTGCTTGCTATATATATATATATATATATATATATATATATATATATATATATATATATATATATATATATATATATATAGAGAGAGAGAGAGAGAGATAGAGATAGCCTCCACGACATCAATAATCATAATTAATCATCATCTTCCTGCCCTCATCCCACTCTAAGTGGGGTCAGCACAACATGTTATAAACATGCTGTCACATGATTTGGCTGCGTTTTTAAGACCGGCCACCTGCCTGACGTCAACTTACCTCAGTCGTATTTTACGACACCTTAGTAAGAAAGAGGGTGGTCTATTCTACTAGACCGGATACCACACGGTGGGTCAACTTACCTTAGTCGCCTTTTACGACACCTCGTTAAGAAATGAGGTAGGTCTATTCTACTCAGCCGAATACCACACGGCGGGTAGATTTACCTTAGTCGCCTTTTACGACACCTTGGTAAGAAATGAGGGTGGTACTATTCTATTCAGCCGGATACCACACTCAGGGCTAATAACTTATAACTTCAAAAAAGTATAATAAAATATAAGCCATTATATTTTATTTTAATATAGGACAGTAGTCCTAAGTATTAAATTAATTGAAACGTTAAAGAGCGTTTATCGTAATGTAGTATGCATGAACAGAAATCTGGGGCAATATTTAGTAATTTAATTTTCTAGAAATGAAACCTGTATAAGGTCGTAAACGCGTCTGGTTTGAGAGATAATGTTCATAAGAATTATTCTCATGACTTATGCCAGCTTACATTTCACAAATGTCGAATACTTTGTGGTATTTTTTAGGTACCTACAGCCTGCAGCAAGCTGATAAGTTGTACAGTCATGAACAAAAATGTTGATATTTTATATATATGAGTATTTTTTTTAATAGTTTTTTTGTTGTTGATAGAATTAAGTATTTTCATATCGACCTCCGAGTAGACGCTTACTGTAAAACAAAGTCCCCAAATGCTGTCTGTCTAGATGTGATCGATTTTCTCAAAATGTACTGAACGGATTTTTGTGCGGTTTTTACTAAAATGTAGTGCAGATCTTCCGGAAGGTTTAGGTTAGTTAATAGTACATTACGGTTGTATGTAAATTGTGTTGGAAGGGTCACGCAGTTGTAATAAAAATTCACCTACTGAAAGCTTGCGCCTAGACGCGTGCGCCGAGGAAAGCCACAGAGTTACACTAAAGTAATGTCTGTCTGTCAAGCTTTCATGACTAATCTTGTTGAAATTTGGTATTATTTAAGATTATTAAGCTAACATGTAGGGTAACAAAACTCGTTTTATCTTCAGGAATAGTAAAAAAAACACAGTTGAGTGTATTTTGACAAATAAATTAACGCGAACGTAGTCGCGAGTACATCTTACGACAAATATGTCTATTAAGATTTAGGTGAAAATACAAACAACACAAGTTAATAACCGTACAATTCTCGAGAAGGGATAATAATACCAATAGTATTTAGCTAGATATCCACAGAATTGCAGATCTTAGAATACGAATGCCTTTAATTGAGACAATGTCTGTGTAAATTGTAGGCTCAGGGTCTCTGAAAAGGTCTCTTACATAAGACCATAGACAATTAGAAAGCAAAATAATTATAAAGGAAACAATTCCTTTGTGTAGATATTTCTAGCCTTAGTGGGATTAAGACTATTAGCTACCATTGGTTAAACGTCGCAAGTAATTAGCGATTGGCTTGCGTGGGCTTTATAAAACGCTTTTGTAACCATTGTACATCTTTAAATTCGAAAAAGTACTTAGGCACCTTCAAGCTTTATTTAATTGATATAACCGTTAATAATTTTATACTTGTGTTATGGTTGACACACAACTGATAAATATACATATAGTATTTTAAATAAATACATAAATATACACAGCCTGACTTGAATTAACAAATCGTTTTAGAGAAAATGTCGTCCCCCAGCGATAATCGAATCCGCGACCCGCAGAGCTAAAGGAGTGGTCATTGCCGCTTGCCCCAACGGGCCAGTCGGTTATGAGAGTCTATACTACGTAACACGAAACAATTTATAGTTTCTTTATATCCACTATATAACAACGATATTTTTCCTTTACATTTATTCAATAACTAAAAAGTCTCAAAAGTCAATCCAATTATTCTTTTAACAGCTTGTCAACTTCACTCACAAATATCACAACTACGTCAAATGGCGCTACTACTCTCCTCACCGCACCGCACCTTTCCGTCCGTCACGCCACAGCTACTTTTACATCTCTATGCTACTACTTCTGCTAGCCTCATTTTCCTTCCGTTATAATCACGTTAAACGTAGTTATAGATATTTATATTATCCTACTAATATTGTAAATGGAAAAGATTGTTAGTATGGATGTATGTTTGTTTCTCTTTACCGGCGAATCCGATGAACCAATATCGATGAAATTTAGTGCAATTATTCTTTATACACTAGGGCAACTAACATATAGGTTATAGAAATCCTGTTAATACTACAGGAATAAGATGACATTGAAAAGCGCCATCTATTATCAACCTATCACGCGACAACCGTCCACGCAAACGAATTTTTTGGTAAAAGCTAGTATTTTATAAGTTATTTCTTTAAGTAAAACAAGAGCAATATATCTTAGGCAGCATGAATTCTTTCCTTTGCTCTTATGGGTGGTCTATTAATAAAGAAATTTAAAATATTAATTGGTTGGTTAGTATGTATTCGTTTGAATAAATTGCAAATCGCTGTCACTCATACCTTGTAAGCTTTCGCTCTTTCCAAAGCAATATTCACCCATATTGTGTAGAAGACGTCTGTAACGTAACTTGTTGGCTTTAATTAAACCCTCTTCTAATATACGCAAGTTGGCTACAATACTTTTATTAAATTTATTAATTAAAGTATATTTGTACAGATATTAATTCGCCTTCTAATTAAAATTAAGGGTTTTATGCATTTTTGGTCGAAAGATCTGAAAAAAATATTATACGTAGTTTTAAAAGATATATTTTATAAATATATATGGAACAACCACACACATAATGAAAGAGATTTCATTTATTTTATCGAAAATATCTCGATTATGACACCATTTATGAAATCCAAAATGTGACAAGCTGGGAAATAAACATATAAATTTTATACCGGGCTTGGTATTAGCTTCAATTTTGCTAAATTTCACACACACACACACACACTACGTACGCACATACGCGTCATAAATATTTTTATTTTTTTTACTCTTTTTGTAGTTCTTAACATTTTAATATTTTTCTTATTCTATTGTGATCTAGTTATGGCCTTATTGTGTGGTTTAAAATTTTCTAAATAAAGTATATCTGCAATGCTATTGATATTTAAGAAAATAATTCTAATATAAGTATGATTTTAATGAACTCGTGACACTCAAAGTGAATTTGGTATAAAAAGTTTTCGTTTTTCGAGTAAATTATATATGTGCCATATTTTGTCGTGGTTGGTCTATTTCAGTGTTATATTTTGCTGAAATTAATTCATGCATGAATTTATTCACAGGAATAGCAGTCCCCCAAGACTGGTTTGAATATTAGAGCGAGGACGACGAAAATATAGTACGAATTTTTTTATTAAGTAAATTTTTCGGCTATCGTGTGTGTATTCCTATTTATATCAATTTCAGCTTTGCCATTACAGCAGTTTAAAAACACTGTTAAAAAGAGGCTGATACAGAAAGCCTACTATACTCTTGAAGATTATTTAGAAGATAAGAATGTGTGGATATAGCTCTCTTTGAACCTGTACAAGACAGTAACGACATAATGTAAATAGTATTAAGAATTATATTTTTAAAAGAGCAACCGCCGAGTTTCTTGCTGGCTCTTCTCGGTAGGAACAGCTTTCCGAACCAGCAGTAGAGTTGACGATTCAAAAGCACTTGTTTACAAGTTTATTTGAATAAAGAATATTTTGAATTTGAATTTTGAATATATATTAGACTATTCCCCGAGTCTCTTGTTAGTTCTTCTTAGTAGGAGCCAATTTCTGACTCAGTACTAGCTAAATTGTAATAACATAATTTGTGTTATTGTCACCAGTTTTTGCTTTTTGCTGTTTATATTCTTCTTTTGCTTGTACTACCTTGATATGGATGTTTTGTTATTATTGTAAATGTTGTAGACATCTTTAATTTATATAGCAATTAGTTACTATTTTTTAATGTATCATGTATCTTTTGAACACGTATTCAATTTATGTATTGTTGATGGCCTAATAAAATAACAAAAAAAAACATATATACTGCGTCCATCATATTATCAGTCTTTTGACAGCTCACGCTCATTAAGTTTTGTATTGCTTACGTACAAATATCATACAAATAATATTTGTACTTTATGGATGGGTACCGCCCACTTAGTGATGTCACACATAATGGTTACTACGATTATGCCACAGATTAAAAATAATCGGTAGAAATCGATGTTACGAGTATTAAAAGACATTTAATAACATTATATAAAGTTTTACTTTCTTCTTAGTTAATACATGAATACAAATAAAACAATCAGGATATTTTAATTTATTTTATTAGCACGAGTCGTCGGAATGATAATCAACACTAGACTCCTCCGATGAGGAGTCTTCAGTAGCAGTTATTATTAGCTCTTGTGTAGATAATATATTATCAAACGCAATATCACGTTCCCAATCAGAGAATATTACTCTTTTAGTTCTTTCCACCACACTTGCCCAGTTCTCGGCCGTTACGTGGGTGCAAGCATTTTTTAGCAATTGCAACATTTTATTCGCTGTGAATGGGGGGCTTGTATTGCATCTCGCAGCATGCCCTTTTACTTGTGCCCATATAAGTTCTATTGCGTTGTACTGGCAGTGGTATGGAGGAATCCGAAGAACAGTATGGCCATATTCTGCTGCCATTTCATTGATTACATAGCGTTTTGCTCTCTTTTTGGTTTTTAATATTTTTATTAATTCAACTTTTAACATTGAGTCGTCCACATTTTCTCCATTGTCCCGAAGCCAATTAATTATTTCATGCTTTTTATTAGCCTGTGTTGGCATTTTGTCAATTTGACGGGAGTGGTAGGGCGCATTATCAATAAAAATTATTGATGGTTCTTCCAATGAAATGAGCATTTTTTTGAACCACTCTTCATACACATTTGCATTCATCTCTTCGTGGTAGTCATTTGATTTCTTCGATTTAAATGCCAACAGTGCGTCTTGTACAAATCCTTTTGCTGTACCTGCATGGCAAATGATTACTCGCTCACCTTTTCCCATTGGTACTGAGGAAGTGGAATCAGCAGTATCATCAGTCCAGAAACGAGATAGTGTGTGGTTAGCGTTGAGCCATGTTTCATCCGTGAAAACAATATTTGCCCAATCTTGTATTTTCTTTGCCTCTCTTAAAAAATCACAACGTGCTATAGCTATATCTGTGCGTTCCATTAATAATTTTCTTTTATTTAACTTTTTATATGAAAAGCCAATTGTGTTCAAAACTTTGACCAAAGAAGATTTTTCACCATGAAATAGACCACTTCTTTTCAAAGAAACAATAAGTTTTCTCAAAGTTGGAATTTCTTTTCTCAAGTAGTAATCATATACATGACGACGAATAGCGTCAGCGTCAAAGTCATCAACAGCTGTCACCTTATGAGCCCGGCGCTTTCTTTTTGGTGTAGATGGTTTGTTTTGCTCCAAGCCGCTCCTGCCGTAGGCATCAGTAGTGATTTTAGTCACAGTTGATAGACTGATCCTCAACGCGGCTGCAACACGGTTTCGGACTTGCGTGATAGGTATAAGAGGTCCGCCATTTTGATTTTCTTGCTCAAAATACTCATGAAGTTTTAACACTAACTGTCTCGATTGTGCTTTCAACACACGTCCTTTCGGCATTTTCACGATCAATTAATATAAGTTTCACGAAAGTTTTTCCGAGGAATAAAGCTACTTAACTCAAGGTGTAACAGATGCGAGAGAACACTCAGCGAACGTAAATGCGTGTGACTATCACGGGCGTTTCGTTGAGAGTGACAGATCACGTCAAAATGGCGGCCGAGCGGAAGGTCTGTTGATGTTGCCAGTTGATGTATAATATATTTTTTATGATTATAATAAATACACACGGATTAACATTTATTTTCAAAAAACTAAGGCAATATTAAATCAAAATGTTGATTTCTATATCTGTTATTAGTTTACGTAGGTTATCATTAATCGAATTACTTAGGTATGTAATTCGATTAATGATAGTAGGTACTATAATCGGAATGGTATCGCATACGAGAATCTTTAGGACATCACTAAATATGTAAATCGTCAATCTGTCAAAAGATGGTTAATATAATGGACAGTGTATAAATAACAGTACAAAAGAAAATCATTATCGTTATTTCACGATTTCTTTTTTGTTGTGCACGCATTACTTTGCAATCGCTATACTTCTATAGTGGAGCCTCGACAAATGAGTTTAATTCAATTTGTAACCTTCAATTTTAATAAACATTTTTCCCATTGAAATTATTTGAAATACCATTAATCCGTTCCAGTTCCTAGAACTCGAATGAAGTTCGTATAATAATATTATAAAATATATTCAAGATATGACGAAAAATAGCTGTATTTTATTCAGGCAAAAATAGTTGACAATCTGGAAAAAGGAAAGTAGTATCAACTCAATAAGGTAATTGAGAACAAATATGTGCGAAACTGAGTCGCGAGGGATGGCAACGCGCCAATATCGTCGCGTCGAGAGCCAGCTGAGGTGGATTCGCAAACACAATATCCGATTTCGGGCTTTGTTGCGTTTGTTCGCATCCCCTCTTCGCGTCATGCTTGCAACGTATAGAGCTACTAACATTTTGAGCGGAAATTAAAGATCTCAAGCGGAATTTGGCTTAAAGTTATGCTGAATTTAATGTCCTGGTCGGATATCAATTTCATAATTTCAAGTTTCTGCATTGTAAAGATTGTGGTTTTAAGTGGTTTTAAAATCAGTACCTGGGTGACCCAGCCTTGTTCGGTAAAATTTTAAAAGATATAAAAAAAATACAATTAAAAAAAGAAAAACAGCGCCGGTGACTGATTGATTTTTGACAGACTGATTGATTGACTGAGTGATTTTGTAAATATGTAAATACTGAGATTACAGCATTAAGCGTGTAACTCTAAAGTTATTCCTTTTACACTTTAATAATTTATAGAAAAAAACATTACTTTCTAGAGATCCATAATAAAAGAGTAATAATAATATGATATTGTTATAAGCCACGATAATAGCAAATATAAAATACATGTCGCACGCTTAGTATTAAAATAACCTAACTCGAAAAAGCATTCAAGCTTAGTGTGACAACGCCTACAAAACTCGTGAGTGTTAAAGAGACCTTTAACTTGGCAGCAGCAGGGGTCTTCTCACTCGCCCGAAGACGGGTGTGGTACGGGCTTCGAGGCGTACCTCCTTACTCGGGCCATTCCTCGCAGGCCTTAAAGCCTGGTTATTTGTTTAGGCCTGTTGGCCTAGGCTCTGGCCAATGGCTGAGCCTGAGGGGGAAATGTCGTTTTCTTTATTTAAACGAAGGAAGCGATGTGTCCTCTTCATTCTTGTCGTGGGTGTATTGTCCGTGGGTTGTCAGTTTGTAGCGTGATGTCATAGATGTCATTGAAAGCATGTCATTGAGCAAAACGTAGAGTGTAAAATGTAAATCCGTAAATAAATATAAATAGACATTTAGCATGACATAGAAATTTTCTATTTGATTTTGCCGCGGATTATAGAAAAAAAAATATTACTTTTGTTTTACTTATCAGGTAAATATTTGATACGTAAACTCATTGTGACGTTCCTGTTACTCATGTAATATGGTGACATTAACTAGGGGTCTTAAAAACGTTTGACTTTGTAATAGAAAGGGCTTTCCTTAGTATATGTTTACGTGATCAAGTTAGAAATGATAACTTGTCCTCATTCTGAAAATATTTCAACAATACATAAAATGGAATTAATGAAACGCAACATTTCCTGACAGTTCCTCAGTTCAGTTTATGTTATCGTTGAATAAATTAATATAAGATTCAGTAAAAGATTCAGAATCCTGTACAATAATTTTCTATTCCACTGAAGCTTTTAACTCTTGTTAATGTTTAAAAGTAGCACTTTGCAACGTTGAAATGCGTTAAGTTTAAGACAGAATTCTGTTCCTGAATGGCATTATTATTTCAAATTTATTTAATATATTCTTTAACGCATAAAATCAATCCAAATATTAAAAAAAAATGTTTCAATTTTTAGATCTCATCATATAGACTGTGTATATATAAAAAAAAAAATCTTCTGAAGGCTTAATTAAAGTTACTTGATTGTTTTTTAAAGTAAGAATGTTCGTTTTGTAATATTCGTTTGAAATTTCGTCGAAGCAATACGTATATGCAATTTTCATAAAAACAATAAAATCTATGTTCATATAACTATGAATGTTTGGACGATTACTTAATTCTAATACCTAAGTTAATCACCAGAATATTAAAACTTACAATCATTAAATTAATATGTTTATTTTTTTTTTGCTAATAATTTAAATATTGTATTCCATTTCAGTTTGGAACGAAGTAAAGCAAATAATAATATAACTAACATAATTCATCATCACTTGACCGATTTCAGTTTAACAAACAAATTCGAATAATTATTCAAATGACCTGTGTAAAATAGGGACAACATGTAAATATCATTTTACCCTGATTCACTCACCCGCGGAAGGTTACACAAATTATTATATACAAACCCATAGTAAACTTGGGTGTGGACTAAGTCGTGAAGTAAATTTTGTTACAACTTTATTAAAGGGCGTTGGCCGTAGTTGATCGTTCGTCGTAAAGAATGAAACAAGATGAAACAGCTAATAATATTGAGATGAATTTATTTATATGAACTAAAGCTCGTATTCATAATGAATATCATAAAGACCAAAGACTTTAAGCTATGTTTTAGGCTTTAGGCTAGGCTTTAGGATAAAGTCTGGCTGAAAGATGGAGTAAAGCATATTGTTAGTGCCTGCGTGAACAGATGAACTGACAAGGTTCTGACAGTACTCTCTGTGGCTCGAAAGAGTGTATATATTGATTTTTCTCAGATAATCAAATGCTGAATCAAAACGCTTGTATTGACTGGCTCATTAGCGCAGTGGGTAGTGACTCTGCCTTCAGCTCCTGCTGGTTCGATTCCCACCGAGGGCCAATATATTCTATAGATGAATTTATTGGTCTTTGAGCCTGGGTGTATATTTGTATTTAAGTATGTATTTAAAAATATATAAGTATATATTAACCAGTTGTCTGTCCACCATAAAACAAGTATTAAGTTACTTACTTTGGGGACGGGCGACCGTGTGTGTGTCCCATATATTTATTTATATTTATATGTATGTACTAATTAAAAAAAAAATAGAAGTATAATTTATGCCTTTGTTTGCGATCGTTACATGATGGTCAGGGTCGATGAGTCGATTGAACAGGGATGTAGATGGAAGCCACTGTTATAAGTAGGTTGGTAAACAGTGCCTTGTCTCTGATAGCGGTTTTCTGCAAAGTGTTTTAAGACTCTAATGATAAGTCAAATAATGTAGCCATTTTTCATAATATCTTTAATTTTATATTTAATTTCTTTGAGTTTATCTCTATCAATAAATATTTTTTTCTTAAGATATAATAATAATATAACGTTCTCCGCCATGTAGTATATGGTTAAGTAAAATAGACGAACCTCATTTTTTACCGAGGTGTCGTAAAAGGCGACTAAGGTAAGTTAACGTTAGGCAAATGGCCGGTCCTGGCCACTGGCCAAATCATGTAACAACATGTTTAAAACACTCGACCAACAGCCGACCCAACTTAGAATGGCAAAGGGGCAGGTGAATGATGATTCAATGTAACGTTCGAATATAAAAATTAAAAGTATTTCAATCTCTATAAAATTTATTTATTATTATTATTGTTTATTATTTACGCCGTGTGGTATCCGGCTGAATAGAATAGTACCACCCTCTTTTCTTGCCAAGGTGTCGTAAAAGGCGACTAAGGTAAGACGACCCGCCGTGTGGTATCCGGCTGAGTAGAATAGACCAACCTCATTTCTTACCGAGGTGTCGTAAAAGGCGACTAAGGTAAGTTGACCCACCGTGTTGTATCCGGTTTAGTAGAATAGACCACCCTCTCTTACCGAGGTGTCGTAAAATACGACTAAGGTAAGTTGATGTCAGGCAGGCGGCCGTGCATAAAAACGCAGCCAAATCATGTGACAACATGTTTATAACATGTTATGCCGACCCCACTTAGAGTGGGATAAGGGCAGGAGGATGATATTATTGTTTATTATTTAATAATGTTATATAAAGTTTTACTTTACTGAAATATTTGTCTATAGTTCTTTAAACTATCTTCGCAGAGGTGAGGTAGAGGAGCCGAAAAGATCTAAGCTTTATTCAGACCAACAAGTTTCTGTTTATTTTAGTAAGACCATCAAAGACAAATACATTATTTACATTATTAAATATCTATAAACCGGTTTCCAGATAAACGTGTCGTCATTTACAAATGGTGACGATGTGAGCGTTACATTTGACAAAGTTACTAACATATATACAAATAATCGTAATATACAACGATATAGCAACAAATGGAATTAAACAATTATACAAATGGCTCTGGTGAAACGAGCTTGATGCAAACAACCATCCCCCCGGATTGCGCCGGACGTGTTAAGACTACATAACTATTATACACATTTAATTACTCAATTCATGACAGCGATGTTTAATAACACTTATTAATTACTGATCGTCGTTAGAAGCTTATTTCACATCTTTAATATTTAAATGAGTTAATATTGTATGTGTATATATATATTTTCGAAATCTCGGAAACGGCTCTAACGATTTTCCTGAAATTCAGCATGTAGGGGTTTTGGGGGAGAAAAATTGATCTAGCTAGGTGTTATGTAAAAAAATACGTTTTATCCCTGTTTGACATAAACTGTCAAGTCAGCATAGCTTTTTCGGGGAACGGACAGTCTCAAGAAATGTAAATACCTAGGATCGATCCCCAAGTATATAATTATTTTTTTCTTTATTTATTATTTAAGTTTCTTTTTTTATTTTGTATAAAATTACCGAGCAAGGCTCGGTGAACCAGATACTAATATATAATGCCAAACTTGGTCATCAAATGATTATTGAAGAAATGTATGTTTTCAGAAAAGAGTTTTGACAGTATGGATATGCGATAGTACCTGAATGACCGAGCTTTGCTCGGTATTTTTTTAAAAGATATAAAAAAATGCAATAAAAAAGAATTAAATAAGAAAGAAAGCGCCAGGTGCCATGTGGGAATCGACCCCAAGTTTTGAACTTTTTTAATCCGCCCGTTACCATTAGGCTATCAGAGCTTTGCATTTGACAGCTCAAGTATCATTTAAATTCAATTCTATATTTCAGCATTTTTAAAATGGCCGAAATCAGTTATATAATGACTTTTTTTCCAATGAAACCAAGCGAGATCGATTTTCCCCCCAAATGAATTTGAACGATTCATGAAATTCAGCATGCAGGGGGTTTGACTGAGAAAAAGTCTTTACAGTCATTTGTCATTATACTTAGGTTACGTTGCAAATTCTTAAAAAAGTAAAGTAGCGGCCTGTTATTATCCCACTGCTGGGAATAGGCCTCTTCTCTCCGTTATAAGAGAGAAGGATTGGAGCTAAGACCTACCACGCTGCTCCAATGCGGATTGGTAGGTTACACATATCTCCAGAATTCTCTAGAGATATGCAGGTTTCCTCACGATGTTTTCCTTCACCGAAAAGCGTGTGATAAATTGCAATTATCAATTAGACACATAAGTTTTAATAGAAAAACTCATTGGTGTCTGCCCGGGTTTGAACCCATGATCGTCTCTAGAGATTCACACGGTCGCACCGCTAGGCCATCACAGCTTATTGCAAATTCTTACACAGTATCTATTGTATCATTTCACTAACTTTTATAAGCCATAGAATGTTACTACCATAAAGTCAAGCCATAAAGGTCAGGGGTAAGCCAAGGAAAATTGTTGCAATTGCCTCTAATCTTGCTTGCCATGCACTTTGTATGTAAGTGGCCTTAACCACTTTTCAATGTTGTTGTCGGAAATGCGACCGAACGACTGCGAGCAATTTTTTGATTACTTTGAGAATTTATTGCCTACAATTTTGTAACTGGTTATAAAAAATATTACCGTACTCTAGCTTTGATCATATCGCAGTATAAATGAGATTAGTTTTTATAATCTTGTAATAATTAATTACAAATAGCATATACGATATACATGTGGTTATATCCTTTATATAAAAATGAATGTTTGCATGTCCTTTATAGACTCCGAAACGGCTGGACCGATTTTAATGAAGTTTCCAACATTCTTTACAATGACCCATCGAATGATCGTATAAATGTTTAGTGGCGATCGGAGCATTTTTTACTGTTTAATTCTGTGTTGAGGGGAATTCGACAAAGCCACAGCAACGCGTGGCCAGACAGTAGACAATCTTATGTGCATAAAAAAATTAAAAGTGATAAATCTTATTTACTTTCTTAGGCAAAGGCGATATATATATCTAATGCCTTTTGTTTGAATGAATTTTTCGTATGTCGAGTCAAAACTGAAATAATAATAGAACGCCTTTATTATCTTAGTAATTGTGTTAAAGGACACTTTGTAATATTCTTGAATAAAAATAAACAATGGCTAGATATAATATAAACTAAGTAGCTTAATAAATACAGTAATAAAGCGGCCTTATCGCTAACTGGAGTTTTATGCCATGCGCCTTTAGGGAATTGTTCAATAAAAGAAATAGTTGGGGAACGGTATATTACAATGTAACAAATTAATGTATATGATTATACATAAAATAGCGGCCTGTTACTATCCCACTGCTGGGCCTAGAGCTCCTTTCTCCGTTTTTGGAAAGAAGGATTGGAGCTAAGACTTACCATGCTGCTCCAATGGGGATTGGTAGCTTATACAGAATTCTAAGGATATCCCTAGAATTCTCTAGAGATATGCAAGTTTTCTCATGTTTGCCGAAAAGCGTGTGATAAATTGCAATTATAAATTAAACAAATAAGTTTTTGATAGAAAAACTTACTGGTACCTGCCCGGGTTCCTGCACCCCCCTCCTTCGCACGGTGTCACCACTGGGCTAACATCCGAAGGTCCCCCATTAGGACGGCAGACGATGGGCTTGGGCAAGTCGCTAACACCTGGACTCACCAGCAGCAGATTGGATTCAGAACAAGAGTTCCCGGAACCGCTTCACTGCCTCCCTCTGTAGAACAGAAGAAAGCCATCGCTGCCCGCGATCATCTGTATTTGAGATATCTTGCCTCAACAACTTAAGAAGTTTTCAGGTTTTTTCGTCTATTATAACTTTAACCGTATTCTATGTACAAATCAGTTTGGCAGTCACTAAAATCTGAAGTAGCATCTATTCAATAGGTGGGTAATTGAGGGTAAATATGTGCGAAGCTGAACCGCGTGGGATGGCATCGCGCCAATATAGCTGTGTCAAAAGCCAGCCTGCTGGCGAGCTAACATACTTGATATCGAACTTTGTCGTGTACACCAATCTATTATTTTAAACTAAAAATATAATCTGCTCTAATGAAAATTTACATTACGTTACAAATGAACGATTGTTGAGATTGTGATAGTGGATGTGTGTAGTGTGGTGAAGGTTTTTAGTACAGTGTCAGGTGTGACATCTAATAGACACTATATTTAACATTATATGTATTTTCTAATTTCTTTTACTTTTTTATAGAAAATAATATCATTATTATGTACTTTTGTAATATTTTGTTTATAAAGCAATTTTTTTATATTAATAGGTAAAAATTATATCTATAATTTTTCCATTTTTAATCGTTTGAACAGAGCTATAAACATAAATAATTATGTAGGTTTGCTGTTGTAAAAGTTAAGTAATCGTAAACGTGCTTTATAACATCATATACTATATATATATACTGTACTATTTAACCTAAACTTATTTCAAAAAATGACTCCTAAAAACTCATCTCTCTCTTAAATGAAGATAATATTAGCGTGTTCTTTAAAAAAAATCTATTAAAAATAAAATGAAAAACGAATTGGTAGAAAAGATTCCCACGCTCTAGTTAACGTAGTTCGTCTCAGTTCACAGAAATTTATTTATTCGTATTTTCAACTATAAAATTCCGCATTTCATATAAGACTATAACCAAATATAAGTTTAAACTTAGAAGTAAGAATATAAATACTAAACTTACTATTAATACTTAACTGTAGTTAAAGGTTATTTAATTATAAAGCTTGGTTTCAATAAATTTCTTCAGCTTATTTAGCTGAGCTAGAGATATAATTATATATATATTTTTAAGATTTAACCTAGAGTTTTACCATTTGTTTATTCTTAAACAAACTTAGTGTATTGTAATAAAGATTGTTTTGATTCATTAATAAAATAGATAAGCATATTTTAGGTTAATCGACTTTTGCAGAACAGAATTAATATTTGGCAATAACTTCCTTGGAAATAATAAAATATAACAATACTTTACATACGCCGTGTGGTATCCGGCTGAATAGAATAGTACCATCCTCATTTCTTACCAAGGTGTCGTAAAAGGCGACTATGATAAGTCGACCCGCCGTGTGGTATCCGGCTGAGTAGAATAGACCATCCTCATTTCTTACCGAGGTGTCGTAAAAGGCGACTTAGGTAAGTTGACCCACCGTGTGTTATCCGTTTAAGTAGAATAGACCACCCTCTTTGTTATCGAGGTGTCGTAAAATACGACAGAGGTAAGTTGACGTCAGGCAGGCGGCCGGTCGTGAAAACGCAGCCAAATCACGTGACAGCATGTTTATAACATGTTGTGCCGACCCCACTTAGAGTGGGATAAGGGCAGGAAGATGATGATAACAATACTTTGCATAAGACCCTCGTTGGTAAGTTAATCTTCATTATATCAATCCATAAACCATATGTGATAAAATGACAAGGCAAGTTAAAAACATTTATATTATATATTATAGCAAAATTACATGTCCCTACTGATTCCACCTTCACATACATAAATACACGGCAAATTAAATATAGGCTATTAAAAAACAAAACACCGCTACAAAGAAATTGAAGAAAAATGATCAAAAGATATTTTTATATGAAAATATCCACAAGTAGCTTTCTGTAAGTAGTGTTCTGGATATCTGGTACAAAAATAGAGACAATTGTAATAATAGATTTCGAAAGAAAAATGTGGTTCGTTCCGACGTTCGCCGACATTACTAAGAGAGTATTAGATTACGAAAGGTCAAACGGTCAGTCCATTGTACGCGTAGCTTACGTAAATTGCCTACGTAGTATACCGAATATTCGCTTTTATTATTTTTGTAGCGTTAATCTGCTCATGAAATAAAGTAAAACAAAATATATTCGACTTGACTTTTCAATTACACCGGATTGTTTTTTTTTTGTAGACCCTATTATTCATACTGAAGATAACTTTAGAGCAGTGTTTTCAGTTTTCCGGGGTCGCGAACCGATATCGGGTGATAAAATTAAAATACTTTGTTACAAGATTTCCTTAGCCTGTTAGCGCACACTATATACAATAACACGATATAATAGGAATACCACAATTCCCGTTCCGAGATGCACTTCTCTTGAATGACGAACTAAGACTGAATGTCACTGAAACGTTTTATCAATAGGAAAACTCAACCGGAAACAACACGTCACAGTGTTGTCACCATTTTAATAAAAAGGGCGCGATACTCTTGTTTCATGACTGTGTTGCTATAAAATACAAAGCGGAAGTCAATGGCGACAACAAGCCGTATAGTATCCGGGTGTGTAGAATAGACCAACCTCAGTTCTTACCAAGGTGTTGTAAGAGACGACCAAGGTAAGTTGACCCACCGTGTGGTCTCCGGCTGAGTAGAATAGACCACGCTCTTTCTTATCGAGGTGTTGTAAAATGCGACTAAGGTAAGTTGACCCACTGTGTGGTATCCGTTTAATTAGAATAGACCACCCTCTTTGTTATCGAGGTGTCGTAAAATACGAAGTAAGTATTGTCGTGTTATCGGTGTCGGGTAGTGCATGAGTTTTTACAAATTCTGCATGTATCAGGTATGAGAACGAATAACTCTACATTAAGCATTACATATATATGTAATGCTTAATGTACTGTTGTACTTACTGTAATGTTGTACTGTTGTACTTAATGTAACTCTACATTAAGCATTACATATATGTGTAATGCTTAATGTTCTTTTATCGCGGATTATAGCAAAATAATATTCTCATTAGTTTTTTTAATATTAGTAGGATACAGAGATTAGTATTACTACTCCAGCTGGCGTGTCTAAGCGTTTATGCTATAATTAAGGTACACTAGTAATTATGGTTGTAATACCAGTTGCAAATAGCCCAGCATTACAACAATCTGTTACATACCTTAATCCTTTTCTAATTGATTTCCAATAAACCAATTTGTAATGAAGGAGGTTCCACATAGTGGGTTTAAGAGGTATTCTAATTGCTGATAATTACGCTAGAGTTTATTTACGGCAGTCTTACGAACAGTATTTGTATTATTAAGATAGAGAATAATTTTCTTCATTGATATTTTGTAAAAATTGAAGATTGAAAAAAGTTTAATGTAGTATATTTCAAAGACTAAAAAACTACTGTATTACTATTATAGATAAGAAATACAATAATTTTAGTATAAATATCTTTAAGGGAAAAAAAATAGAAGAATTCATTGAAAGATTTCAATTCCAAGATCCACTTATTTTTCTGGGATCCGCGTAACGGCAGATCTCTATCGTTATATTTATATGGATACGATGTAAGAAATATTGTCTTTGATTAGAAGATTATAGTTTTATAGTCTGTACAAACATACGTCGAAGAACGTTTTCTGAAATGAGAGTTCACATTGTTATCAATATATATTTTACAGTCTAAAATAAATAGTCATTTTATTTGTTCAGTAAATAATGTAAAATTTGTTATAAGTGTTGTACCTCTACCTTTATATATCATATACATATCCGGTCTACGAGACAGTGTTCTGAAATTGAACTAAAAGTTTAAATAGGTATGTGCAAATTTAGTTATTGCGAACAAACTTTGTCGTGTTTGCTATATGTCACTTAAGTTTGAAAAAGAATCGTAAAAAAACACTGTATTAGAACAATACTCAAAGAGTTCACAACAATTTTCAAAAAAACGAAACCTACTCTCCAAAAAGTTTATGACAATCTTCTAAAAAAAGAACACAGCATTGTCCAAAGAGTATAAAACAATTTTCGAAAAAAGAACACTGTTCTATCCAAAGAGTGTATAACAATTTTCTAAAAACGAACACTTCTGTCCAAAGAGTTTATAACATAGTTCTAAAAAAGAAAACTATACTGATCATAGAGTATATAGCAATTTTTCCTAAATGCTAATCTGTCCAAATAGTAAACAACAATTTTCTATTAAGCTTTCTATATCATTTTTCTTTCAAATTTAAATATGAACGTATAAATAACCGTTTATTATAAGCCTGTATTATTCACGCTTACTGTAATAAATCAGTAATCATCTGGATGAATGCATCACCACAACAAAATAGCATAAAACAATTATTCAAATTGAGCCTGCTGAAATGAGAACGATATGCAAATCACGATTTACCTTGGTTTGCTCGCCCACGCATGAATTCGTTAATCATTTCTGTACGAGTATATACTTGCCATATATAGGAAATTTTGTATTTGGAAATCGTCGGTCAGAACGATCTTTATATAATGTAAAATTTGATTGTCCTAGGAAATGGACTAATAATAATAAAAAACGTGATATTTATAATATAATCTGTTGGAAATAGTATTTAAAATCTCCTATTATAATTGTTAAAAATATGATATGTTTCTACATATTAATACGAGGAGCAAAAACTTCGTACCTTTTTGACGAAAATTACGGACGTATGATATTTTTCACTGTTATAGTTTATGTATATAAATTATATATAGGTATGTAAATAATACATACTTGTACATGGAATCAATAAATAAAATCATTAAGCACATCACCATGAATTTTACACACACTATCACATATTAACTTTTGTTTATGGTTCAAGTCTAGTATATTTAATATTATATAATATTATTTATCTGTATTCTTAATGAATGTGAAACAATCACAATCCCAAATATATTAAAACACTACATAAAAATATATGAGGTTTTTTATTGCTGCGCTATATCCGTGGTATTCGGCTGAGTAGAATAGACTACCCTCATCTCTTACCGAGGTGTCTTAAAAGGCGACTAAGGTAAGTCGACCCACCGCGTGGTACCCGGTTAAGTAGAATGAGCCTCCTTCATTTCTGACCGAGGTGTCGTAAAAAAAGACTTAAGTAAGTTAACTCGCCGTGTGGTATCCGGTTGAGAAGATAAATTCACTCTCTTTCTTACCGAGGTGTCGTAAAGTACGACTTAGGTAAGTTGACGTCAGGCAGCCGGCCGGTACTAAAATATGTAGCCAAATCATGTAATAACAAGTTTCTAACTTGTTGTGTCGACCCCAGTTAGAGTGGGATAAGGGCAGAGGATGCGTTACACTTAAATTTATTTTTGTAATCATTGTCAGAATAAGTTGTATCTATTTAGTCGTAATATTTATATTACTTTGAAGCACTGTGTGAAGCGCACAGGTCCATAAAATTGTTTTCTTTCTTTTCCTTACACATTTCTGCTTTCGATAAATAGCTGAACTATGTTCGACTCCTAAATAATACAATCTTGCAATGTAATGTCTTGAGAAACGGAAGAAAACAAAATTTGATACAAGTAGAACTGTAAGACGGGGTTGTAAAAGAAACTGTAATAACTTTTCCGACACATTCTTGACCTCTTTTACTTTCTTCAGACGTGTGTTGTAGCGTGTTTTTGCGATAAGCACAGTAATTCCTTTAAACGGTTGTTTCTTGGTTCTTACTTTATACTTTTATGTGTGTTCCAAACTCTTAGAATGGATGATGAAATGAAAACAAACAAAATAAAATATGTTTGGGAATGATAAGTTTACGACAGAATCAAAACAAGAAGTATTAAAATAATCATTTTTTTTATTAATAACGTTATCTAATACCTATAAAGTATCTATTGTAGTATATGTATATAATCGAAAATGAATTTCGTGAAATTTTATATGCATTTATTTATTTTTATTTTATTTTACGGGGCGATAAATCGGTCTACCTAAGTTTCATTTAAAAAAAACGGATTTGACCCTGTTTACAAAAACTGAAAAACTGCTACATTATTAATATGCAAAGGTTAATTTCGCTGTCATTTTCAAAGTAATAATAGCTTAGTTAGGATTGGGCGATATTCAATTGATAATACCTAGGATCGAGTCCATTTCATCAGCCCGATTATCTTTTCCTTTTTTTCCAAATTGCGTCTTTTGTTATTTCTTCTAATAAAAATATCGAGCAAAGCTTGGTCACCCAGATACTAAGTACTTATTTTAAGTAACGTATTTGCTACCACCAAATTGCTAAGCTGTCTCGACCCAAACTACAGAATTATCTAAATAATTATATCAACAATTATACGTATAATAATAATATATATATAGTACGTATATTATTTATGTTAAATTAGAATTAATAATGATACATCAGATATTAGCCATTCTCATAGATTTACACATTATTCGGTTTTGAATCCAGCGGCACCCTAAGATTTTCAGTGTCAAACAATTTAGTGAGCGTCTACGCAGAGTTTTCCTATTCTAAGAATTCCTATCATGGAATCCCAACACCATCGGTTTTGCGTGAACTTAGCTTATCGCCACTTCTATTTTAACTAGACGTTGGTCCTTTACAAATCTCATAAGTGCTCATTTGATTAATTAAACGCACATATTTTCATTATACCACACGGCGTTATTTATTCTCTAAATAACGCCGTGTGGTATCATCCGGCTGAATAGAATAGATGGGTGATCTATTCTATTTCTCACCGAAGTGACGTAAAAGGCGACTAAGGTAAGACGACCCGCCGTGTGGTATCCGGCTGAGTAGAATAACCTTATTTCTTACCGAGGTAAAGCAAAAGGTGATTTAGGTAGGTTGACCCGCCGTGAGATACCCGGTTGAGTAGAATAGACCACCTTCTTTCTTACCGGGATATCGTAAAATACGACGAAGGTAAGTTGACGTCAGGCAGGTGGTCAGTCGTAAATACGTAGCCGAATAATTTTACAACATGTTTATATCATGTTGTCCCGACCCCACTTAGAGTGAGATACAGGAGGAAAGAAAGATTTATTCTGAAAATAGATCTTTTTATTCCTCACCAAGTGAATCTGAACTTTCTTTTAAAACCATCCGCAAGCCATCATTTTTAGGATACATATGTAATTAGTTTACAAGTACTATTCGACTAATTTGAGTACAAAATAATTTCTCATAAAATAATGATCTAAATTATTTCTCATAAAAAAATTCATCAACCTGTATCACTTTCACGTTCAGCACAATAATGCGTAATGGGATAACTTCAGGCCAAACATTGACGTTGAAAAATTATCCGCTAATAAAATATACACGTAGCCCTTTTAAAATTCGATTAAAATTTGTTTTTAATTTTGATAACAATTGTATTACACTTTTGTGTTACTAATGTTTTAAAGTAAATGTGTAAAATGAGATTTGAGACTTCTCACAAGTCTCATATAAAGGAGAAATATCGTTGTTTTTATAATATTGTTACATAATTTGGCTAAGTATTTTACAACCGCCTGACGTCAACTTACCTTAGTCGCCTTTTACGACACCTCAGTAAGAAAGAGGATGATCAGTATATATGACTATTTAACCAGATACCACACGGCAGGTCAACGTACCTAAGTCGCCTTATCCGACTCCTCAGCAAAAAATTAGGGTGGTCTGTTCTACTCAGCCAGATACAACACTGGTGAACTTACATTAGTCGGCTTTTACGACACCTAGGCAAGGAAGAGAGTGGTCTCTTCTATTCAGCTGGATACCACACGGCGTCTGTCAATATTCAACAATGAATTTAAATGCCACGAAAACTTATTTAATTTTCAAAGTACCTTTTTGCATCAATTACGTAACTTGATGGATTCTAATTATTCTCTAAAGCACATTTGGGGTGCGGATTAGGCGTATAAAACATTAATCTTTGTCAAGTAACGTTAGGGAAATTAGTGGAATACGTAGGTTAGAGAAATTTAATGCGTTTCCACGAAGCTCCTCGACAAAGTTCATCTCTTTTATTTATATTATTTACTATCATTTGCCACCGGCTCCACCCGCATTGAATGACTAAAACCATAAAAATGGTTAAAGTGGGTTAACCTTAAAACCTAGACATATGCTGTTACGGACTTTTATTTAGAACTTTCAGAACAATTTTGTAATACTTGATTTTTGAATAACTTTCACCGTTTACTTAGCGTACGCAAGGAAAGCTTTAAATTGTTGCCGTTTTTGTAATATCTTTTGTTGCTGCTCCTCTCCCATTCATCTTAGCGTGATGTTATATAGCTCGATAAATAAACTATCTTACAGTCAAATAATTTTTCAAATCGGTCCAGTCGTTCCTGAGATTAGCGAGTTCATACAAAAAACAAACTCTTCAGAAAAATCAGAATTTCATTAAAATCTAGCCGTTTAGGAGTCTATAAAGGACATACAGACAAACATTCATTTTTATATATAAGATTTCAAAGCCGAGATATTAAAAAGGTATTTGGTATCCATAAATAATCGATTACGGTCTATATTTTATGGCTGTATACATTAAATATGATTTGCACTAATTTTATTATATTTACTTCTGCAACAATCAACGACCAATGCAGCAAAATCATCATCTCATTAACAGTATCACTTAATCTGCTTAGTATGCAATGCATAAATAGACATAATGTAATTTGTGCAAACGTTTACTATGGTTTCCACAAAGATTCTTTGAAAATAAATTGAAACTTAGACAATCTGCAGTCATACTCGTATCGCACGATTAGTATTAAAGTGACCTAATTCCACAGACTTAATTGGGTTACATTGCAATAATAATTTCAATGCATTACGCTATTTAAAAAAATGCATTTTCTAACACTTACAAGTGATGGATTTATTTAACACTCACGAGTTTTGTAGACGCTGCGCTACGCTTTTTTTGCAATTTGCCATAAAACAACTTTTTTGAATTAGGTCACTTTAATACTAAGCGTGCGATATAGCCTAGCGTTAGTAAGTACAAATTCCTATTTACTTAACGTTTCTATGGGTTCTGCAAAGGTTGTAGAGAATTGTAAGACACATGTAAGTCCACAACTATTTACAATTTTTCTTAATTGATTGTGAGTGTGTAATTGTTCGATTATTCGTAGCAAAAATTATCCCGGGAATATTCCCGGTACAATTTATTTTTAAGTTTTTAAGTAAGTGCGCCCACTTTGGTAATATTACCAAAGTGGGCGCACTTAAAAATAAATTGTTCAGGAAGACTTAAATCAATTTTATTCAACGGGGCTAAGTCGGGCTCTATTTTGTAGATTGAAAAGGTCTACTTGTTCTAACCCATATTTGTATTACACGGAACGACTAAAACTACCTTTTTCAAGTAGGTAGCCATCATAGGATATACATAATTATGTTGGTTTTGTCAACATTAGAATAGAATATATTCAATCCAAATTAGTTACTTCGATTAAAATCAGTAAGTATTTCACTCTTGAATACTTAAAAATGAAAAAAGAAAATTAGTGGCCCGTATAATTTGTTGTGTAACTTTTCGAATTTCATAATCCTACTAATATTATAAATGTGAATGTTTATGAGTATGGATGTATGTTTGTTACTCCTTCACGGCAAATCCGCTGAACCAATATCGATGACACTACACAAAATTATTTCTTATACACCGGGGTAACATATAGGCTATAGAAATCTTGTTAACTGTACAGGAATAAGTTGTCATTGAAAAGCGCCATCTATTATCAACCTGTTACGCGACAATGCGAACAAAGTTGCGGGTAAAAGCTAGTTTTATTATATAGTATTGATCTTGATATTATATAACAATATATATCATCATTTTCCTGCCCCAAATTATCCCAGTTTAAGTAGAGCTAGCACAACATGCTTTCATTCTGCCATATTGATTCCTCAATTGTAGCTACTCCTTTTATATGCATGTCATACTTAACACAATTAAACCATCTCTTTTTGACCTCCTTCTAGCCACCTCTCCATTCATTCATATGTAATACTCGTTTGTTCACATGATTTTACCCTCCTGATTACATAGTCCTACCATTTTAATATTACACTTTTCGTTTTTTCTAGACAACGCACATTTAGACTTTCCCTAATTTTTTTTTATTGTCCCCGTCATTCTCTTTTTTTTATTTACAGGAAAAATGTACAAGTTATATCTATCTTAAATTACTTACACGCTAGGACTATACAAATCATGCCCACGAGGAATGGTCCCAAGAATGCTGGCAGCGTTTCCGCGCTGAATCGCTAAGCTGATCCTTTGTGCGAAAAAGAAGCCAGCCCTCTTCTATTATTTAACAATATATAATAAACTAGCTGTGCCAGCAGTTTTGCCCGCATGAAAATCAGTGTCACAAATTTTTTTCGAATACAAATTTTGAACATAAAAGTTATCTTGAGTTAATTACAAGAAATTGTTGAATAACTTTCACCGTTTACTTACACGTAAGGAAAGCTTTAAATTTTCCCATTTCCGTAATCTTTTTTATTGCTGCTCCTCTCCTATTCATCTTAGCTTAATTTTATAATAATAATTTGTAATTTCTTTCAATTCGATCCAGTAGTTTCTGAGATTAGATCAAACAAACAAAAAAACAAACTCTTCAGCTTTATATATTAGTGTAGATTAATATGTTATTATTTGTGATAGATGTACGTTAGCAAAATTATTTTATCAATAAGCTTTCATCAGTCAGCTTTGTAAGCTGATTGACGGAAAAATATATTAAGGTGAAAAAGGTTGTAAAGTTGGTAAAAGCGTAGTCGACATATAATACCATATATTAAGATAATGAACATAAGTGAAGGTGCGGTATAAATTGCTTAACGCCTGCTTCAATTGTTACGCCTGTCACGAGCAAAACGTATATTCTGTTTGGTCACGACCTCTTTTCATTTAGTTCATTCAAAGGGACGTAAATGGTAAGGTGTGGTAGATGTTAAAGGTCTAAATCTATCCCAAATCGCCATACCTTTTTTAATAATAGCGGTAGAATAACCGTAATATTGCTGATCAGTAACCGGCAGTAGAGTTTAAGCCGTGTGTTATTCAGCTGAGTAGAATAGACCACCTTCTTTTCTTACCGAGGTGTCATGAAAGGTGACTAAGGTAAGTGGACCCGCCGTGTGGTATCCGGCTGAGACGGATAGACGACCCTTATTTTCTTATAGAGGTGTCGTAAAAGCAGACTAAGGTAAGCTGACGTCAGGCTGGCGGCCGGTCGGAAAATACTTAGCCAAATCATGTGACAACATGTTTATAGCGTGTTGTTCTAACCCTACCTAGAGTGGAATAAGGACAGGAGGATGATGATTACCAACCATATACATTTAATCTCTTCTAAGCAATCTTGTATATAAAATTGCACCCGAATTTGACATAAAATACAAAGTCATCAAAGTTAGAGAGGTATAGTTTGTGGTAGCACTAAACTTGAGTGGAATAGCAATATAAGAAAGCCTAGATTTTATGTTGAGATTGACCTACTCATGTCACGTAGGCTTATCAGTTATAACTAATATTGTAGAAGTCGTATTTTACGACACTAAGGTAAGAAAAAAGGTAGTATTTTCTACTCAACCGGATACCATATAACGGGTCGACTTACCTTAGTCGCCTTTTACGAGACCTTGGCAACAAATGAGGGTGGTCTATTCCACTCAACCGAATACCTTCTTCTTCTTTCTCAACCGGTGGACGTCCACTTCTGAACATAGGTCTCCTTAAGGGATCGCCACAATCCACGATTTTGTGCCGCTTGGATCCAGCGGCTCCCCGCGACCTTTTTGAGGTCGTCAGTCCACCTCGTTGGGGGTCTACCAACGTTGCGCTTTCCAGTGCGAGGTCGCCATTCCAGCACCTTAGGACCCCAACGCCCATCGGTTCTACGTACTACGTGCCCCGCCCATTGCCACTTCAGATTCGCGATACGATGAGCTATGTCGGTGACTCTGGTTCGTCTACGGATCTCCTCATTTCTGATTTAATCATGTAGAGATACTCCGAGCATAGCCCGTTCCATCGCCCGCTGAGTGACTCTGAGCTTTCTTATGAGGCCCATAGTCAGCGACCACGTTTCCGATCCGTAAGTCATCACTGGCAACACGCACTGTTCGAAGACCTTGGTCTTCAAGCACTGAGGTATTTTGGACGAAACCACACGGAAAACACACGAAAATACGGAAAACACGGAAAACCGAATACCACACGGCATAAATGTATACGGTGGTTATAACGAAAATTACATTGCATCCAATAATAAATGTATCAATCTGGTTAACAGTGAATAAAAAATCGTGGCGAAATCTGCATAATCCCTAGAGAAATATATCTCTGAAAAATAGCATGTAGCCACAGAAAAAGAGAATTCTTACAGTATATATTACAAAATCCGCATTGAAGTAGTGGGTCTAAATAGCCATAGGTTTCTTCAACAAAAGAGGTCAAGAGCCTTTGCCAAGCTTTGGAATTATAACAGGTTGCTACTTTACTTAACATTAACTATAGCCAAAGGCATTCAATATTATTTTGAATCGCAGAATATAGAAAAAGAATACATTAATTATGTATTATAGAACTCCGCCGTGTGGTATCCCGCTGATTAGAATAGACCACCCTCATTTTTTACTAACGTGTCGTTAGGCGACTAAGGTAAGTTAACCCGCCGTAAGGTGTCCGGCTGAGTACAATAGACCACACTAATTCTTACCAACGTGTCGTAAATGGCGACTAATGTTAGTTAATCCGCCGTGTGGTATCCGGTTGAGTGCAATAGCCCACCCTCATTCTTACCATGGTGTCGTAAAAGGCGAATAAGGTAAGTAGACGTCAGGCAGACAGCCGGTCGTAAAATACCTAGCCAAATCTTGTAACAATATATTTAAGACATGTTGTACTGACCTCACTTAGAGAGGGCAGGAGAGTGATAATGATGTATTATAGATTGCTGCTATGTAAAGCCTAATTCTATAAATATTTTTTTATTCGCACTGTGTTCTTTCGTCAGATAAAAGGCTATGATTTTGTTAATCTGTAGAAGGCTATTTCTGATAGTCATAGTAACTTGGCGGCTAGATGTTGTTTCTATTGCAGATATTATTGGTATTTGGTAATTCTTCAGTATATTACTGATTACAGTTCTTTGTAAAATGTTATATAAAAAAGTTTTAACACTCGGTTAATAGAATATCTTAGCTATATTGACGAGTACGATTGAGTAGCAATTACCAGTGGCTCCACCCGCGTGGAAAGATAAAAAACGTAATATAGTATTTTGATAACCATAAAAATGGTTAAAGTTGGTTAACCTTAATAGCTAGACATATGCTGTCGGGGACTTTTATTTAAAACTTTTACAGGCGAACAATTTTGTAATGAATGATTTTTGAATAACTTTCACCGTTTACTTAGCGCATGCGAGGAAAGCTTTAAATTTTGCCGTTTTCGTAATATTTATTATTGCTGCTCCTCTCTTATTCATATAAGCGTGATGTTATATAGTCTATAGCCTTCCTCGATAAATTGACTATCTTATCCTTAAAAAATTTCAAATAGGTCCAGTAGTTTTTGAGATTAGCGTGTTCAAACAAACAAACAAACTCTTCAGCTTTTTATATTACTATAGATTAGAATAACTTGAGTGAATAGCTTTGCAGTAATTCAGTAAAAAAAATAATTCAACTGTAATAGCAAATATTTAAAATTAAGGACAAAAAATTTACAAATCAGACAAAAAATGTAGCTAATGTTCGGAAACTGGCATAACGACCGTAAAAATTAATTTTGGGCGGTATCGTCCAGTAATATACTTTTTCATTACGATGTGTACGACTGTATTAAAATACTAAATAGCGAAATTGGAAAAATATCCATCTGTGCTAGTTTATTTGAAGAAATTTGTGCCGAACAATATTAAATAAGGACCACATTTTATATTTTGATGGTATATGCGTATCTAATGTTATTTATTTCCAATTTTTTGTCTGTTTCCGAATCCACCTAATGAAGCTAGTGTTATCTTTAATATTTAAATAAGTTATCTTGTATGTATATACAATAAATACATTTTCCGAATCTCGGAAACGGCTCCAACGATTTTCATGAAATTCGGAAAAAATGTCTTTTTATCCCGGGGTTTTCGGGAAAATGCTTAAATTTACGTTGAACGTTAAGTCATGGTAGCTCATTTGGGGAACAGGCGGTCAAGAGAAGTGAAAATACCTGGGTTCGTGCCCCACCTACCCACCAACACAAATATTTTGTATTTTTTTAGTTTAAATTTTTTCAATTTTTTTATATGTTTCAAAAAATTACCGAGCAAGGCTCTGTCATTCATACTTTTATATTTAAATGAGTAAATCTTGTATATACATATATGTATATTTTATATTCTGAGATTTAGAAACCCCTCCAACAATTTTCATGAAACTTAGTACGTAGAGGGTTTCAGGGACGAAAAATCGATCTATCTAGGTTTCATTAAAAAATTATCTCTTTATCCCTGTTGTCGGGCAATAAAACTGCTAAAATAGAAATGAAACCGAAGCTTAAATTTGCAGTCATTTGTAAAGTTGTGATAGCTCAAAAGGGAACGGGTGGACTAAAAAAGTTAAAATAGTCCCACATGTTATCGGTCCTTTTTTATTCATATTTTTTGAAAATTACCTAAGTCACCCATGAACTGAGTATATACATATATACTGAAAATTCAGAGAAAAGCTAATTCGACCATTCAAATTGAAATGGAAAGAATAAATGGCCCCCAAAAAGCCCGTCGAGTACAATAGGAAACTTTGTAACAGCAATGCAAAACTTTTCACCCGTAACGACATCGTCATTGTACGCGGACATACTTCTAAATTAATTTTCCAATTACCATATAGTAGCACAAGTTATTTGCACCTAGTGTTTATAGTACTAACGTTTTCCTGCTTATCTGACTAGCCAGATACCAGTATTACCGAACCATAAAGTAGTCTATCAGCCCTCCACTACACATCGCCCTAAGCTGTGGTCCGGCCTCACAGGAAGCACCCTTAGGACGACGTTCCCCGACGCTAGTAGAGCTTCTGCGCTCTATTCTCCGCATTTCGCAACATCGACGATGCTTCTGCGCTCGCCCGTCCCACCCGGTGACGCTGTAAAAGCCGTTAGGGCTAACAGCACACACTCAAATAAAAAAAAATTGTCTATCATCATTATCCTGTCCTTATCCCACTCGAATGGGGTCGGCACAACATGTTTTATACATGTTTCACAGGATTTGGCTACGTATTTTACGACCGGCCACCTGACGTCAACTTATCTTAGTTGCCTTTTAAGACGTCTCGGTAAGAAATGAGGGTGGTATATTCTACTGAGCTGAAAACCATACTGCGGGTCAACTTACATTGGTCGCCTTTTACGACACCTCGGTAACAAATGAGGGTAGTCAATTCTACTGAGCTGGATACCAAACTGCTGGTTCGGAAAGCTGTTCCTATTATAAGAGTGGTCTATTTTACTCAGCCGTATACCACACGGCGGGTAGACTTACCTTAGTCGTCTTTTACGATACCTCGGTAAGGGTGGTCTATTCCATTCAGCTAGTAAGTAAAGTAAGTAACGGCCTGTTACTATCCCACTGCTGGGCATAGGCCTCCTCTTTCCATTTTTGGAGAGAAGGGTTGGAGCTAAGACCTACCACGCTGCTCCAATGCGGATTGGTAGGTTATACATATCCCTAGAATTGTCTAGAGATATGCAGGTTTCCTCACGATGTTTTCCTTCACCGAAAAGCGTGTGATAAATTGCAATTATCAATTAGACACATAAGTTTTACTAGAAAAACTCATTGGTGTCTGCCCGGGTTTGAACCCATGATCGTCTCTAGAGATTCACACGGTCGCACCGCTAGGCCATCACAGCTTATTCTATTCAGCTAGAAACCACACAAATATATAACAAAATTGTACGATAATGACGTCGCTATTACATTATAACACGTAAAAAGCAATTTCCGATATATAAGGTGCATGTCATCGGTACGTGGTTAACGCCGCATGGTTAATTTTGACTTTAAAAGTGCTGTATCACACTAAAAACAATCTCACGTATAAATTGAAGCGCGAATAAATTGATCTTTAAAGAGTCAGCCACATTCAGTGGAAAACTTTGTAAAAGCGATGCAAAGTTTTCAACCGTAATGACATCCTTATTGTCTGTCGACATCTCCCAAAGTTACTTTTGAAATTACCTAATGGCTTCACAGGCTGTAGGCATCTGGTTCTCTTATTTCAAACAAACATAATTTTATCATTAAAGTTTTTATGATAATCCAGTATATTCTTTAATATTTAAATGAGTTGAATTTGAAATCTTATGTTCACATATATATTCCGAAACTCGGAAATCGCTCGAACGATTTTCATGAAATCCAGCTTGCAGGGGTTTTAGGGGGGAAAAAATCGATCTAGGTTCATTTAAAAAAAATGATTTTTTATCCCTGTTTTTGGGCATTGAAAATATGCTAAAATGTTGACTAGAAAGTAAATGATATTTGAGCTGTCAAATGCACAGCTGCGATAGCCTAATAGCAATCCGCGGACCAGAAAGTTCGAAACCTGGGATCGTTTCCCACTTGTCGATTACCATCGATTCCCTACGCTTTTTTCTTTTTTTTGATTTTTTTTTTAAATTACCGATCAAGGCTTTGTCTCCTATGTACAATTATAAATTCAAATAAAATATGAATTATAATAGCCCATCGGTGCGACTATTCGAGTGGGTCACGGGTTCAAACCGCGTTTGGCACAAATTAGTTTTTCTTTTTGTTTTATGTGTATTGATAACTGTAAATTATCAAACGCTTTTCGGTGAAGGAAAACATCGCGAAGAAAACTGCATATCTCAATTTTTCAAGAGATTCGGAGCAGCGTGGTCTTAGCTCGTGATAGTAGATAAATTTAGTATATTTACTAGTATATGGAATATATACTGAAATAGGGAATAATAATAAAGAATATAAAATTAATATATAAGTAAGTTAATTTTAAGTAAAATTCGAGTCGTTTATTCATTACTCACGTGTAAACTAGTATGAGATTTAGTATTTAACCTATTATAAAAGAATATTAAAGAAGACATCAAAGTATACGGTTGTTTTTTTTCATAACCTACTCCGCACCTTACTCTATTCATCTAAGCGTGATAGACAAATGGATTGTCTTAAAATCTAAGAATTTTTTAAATCGGTCCAGTAGTTCCTGAGATTAGCGCGTTCAATCAAACAAACTCTTCAGCTTTATATATTACTTTAGATTTCCATATCATTCTCGTACGCAAACAAACACTATTATTACGAGCAGAAGTTCCGTCTCTATGTAAACAAAACGAGATGCCAACAATTGCGAGATCAATAGGAAATTTATACACAGCATAAATTATTCATGTTCCCGTATAATGCTACGAATTTCTGATACTCGTTATTGCGGACAATTTGTGTGCGAAATGCAAACAAACATCGGAAATATTAATATATATTTGGGCGCATTAGCTGTTAACTGCTGACGACTTTATTTGCAATGACTCCAGTAGCAATATTTCCAGTCCTTCCATCCAACTAAAGCTCTACACTCGAACCCTATACCTCCAAGCCAAATACATGACAAATCCTTTTAATGATTGAAAACAAAAAAAACTTAATTAATATATAGATTCGACTATACTCACGTCTTATTACATTACTTATTATTTGCTACACGCAATTCCCGTCGTGATAACGCCGCGTAAAGAGCTCATGAATAAGAGCCCCGTGTGGGCTTGAAACTAGTCGGGCTCATCCGATAAAATAAGACGTGAGTATAGCCGGATTCTATGCATTAATTATGAATAACACTCACGATAGTTTAAATTTAGAAAAATTAACTTTTTCGTAGTTATATTACTTGGTGTAGGAAATTTTCAACTATGCATCTGTTGTTAAAGATGTCAGGGCTAACAGAATATAGATTATAAAAAATCTAGGAAAAGACACAGAGCATTTAATGTGATTATGAACATATTACATTAACACACATACATATTAACATGTGACTGATAAGTCAAACCTAGACAGGTCAGTAACGACCCAATTAAATTGTGCTTACTTGTATCGGCAAGATAAAGTACAACTGCTGGGCATAGTTAAGTAACGGCCTGTAACTATCCCACTGCTGGACATAGGCCTCCTCTCTCCGTTTCTGGAGAGAAAGATTGGAGCTAAGACCTTACCACACTCCTCCAATGCGGATTGGTAGGTTACTCATGTCCCCAGAATTCTCTAGAGATATGCAGGTTTCCTCACGACGTTTTCCTTCACCGAAAAGCGTGTGATAAATTGCAATTATCAATTAGACACATAAATTTTACTAGAAACTCATTGGTGCCTGCCCGGGGTTTGAACCCTAGACCTCCTCGAAAGAGGCGCATGGTGTTGCCGCTGGGCTATCACAGCTTCATAAAGCTTCAATACCACAGCTTCAATAAAGTATAACACGTCTAGCTAATTTTCAGAAAAGATTTCCAATATGCCAAATTCCGCTGATTAAAGGATATATCTTTTGCAAACTCCACTTCTGCTATTGTACTTAGGTCGTTCTAAAATAATCGAAGTTTGACATAGAAACCATTATCAATTCTGTTGAGCATTGTTCACTTGCCAACAATGTTACTATTGTGATATATTAAAAAGGATTCATCTCTGATATCCCGCTGTATACATGTGAGATTCGCTAAGGCTAAAAAGAGGTAGAAACCACTTATCGTCTTCAAGTATTTATACTTGAAGACAAACAAGTATCGCATGTCCGTTATAAATGAAGATTGAAATTGTAAGAAACAACGGTGGTTCAAATATTATTTTGTAACTCAAGATAATATTTGATCACCATCGATATTGATATTTTATTTAGAGCCAATCTATTTAAGTTATGTCTATACAATTAATTATTTTATTTATTTTACATTACAATCATCATATTAATAAAAAACATTTCAGTACCATATAATATGTCAACTAATAAATAAATAACAACGTAATTACGTATTCCTTGATTGAGTCGCTTTACTATGTTAAATATCTAATCACCTAATATCAGAATCTAACTCGGTTGAATACATGTATAACATTTTCGTTTTACTAGATGTTAAAATTACGTTTTCTATAAGTTATGACCGTTTTTCTATAACTTATGTTCGAATAGCACACAAAATTTATGTGCTATTCAAAAGGTGTGGCTACCGTATTGGGTCGTTCCAGATTTTGTTATTTTTAACATTTAATTTAAGTAAATTTCCAATTTAAAATCATTTATAATTAATGTTTATTATGAAATTTTTCGAATAAAAAAATGATACCTATTATACTTTATAAAAGTAATTTTCGAAATAGTTTATTAAAGTACTTCATTTCAATATCGTTAACCAATTTTGCTTACGAAAGACGCTTGTATAAATACATTTGTAATGTATTGTAATAAATTCCTTAATAGCTTATAGGAAGACTCACCGGCGTCGCTCCTTTATTAAGCTATCCCACAGCTTAACACTTAAGCCTTTAGTGCATTTTCCGTTCACAATTAACTATGGCACAGAGTTATTAAATACACAGTAATCAATATAAATAACATAAACATTTTGACGTTGGTATTCACAATGGAAGTTCGTATGTCCTCACGGGGTGGTGACACGTGGGTGGGGTACACGTGCGTTCGTTACGGGTGTCGGCACCACACTGGCAGGGATGCTGCTGGTTGCTACGATACAGCACCCGTTTTCCACCCCCTGCGGATTGGCCGCCGCCCTAGACGAGCGCAACCTATTTCTGCGTATAGATACGGTCTTTAATACGACCTATGCTATTTCACTGTAAAGGCTGTTGAAATGCTTTGCGGTTGCTATACGTGTTTGGAGGCAAAATAGGGGGGTTAATTGCTGTTCTTCACTATCGGGAATGATCGTTGATCGTCTATGATAAGCACGATCATCCTACAAGTTTTACACGATTGTCCTTACGATACATATGATAGATATAGCAAAGTTACGGCCCGTTACTAGACATAGGCCTCCTCTGTCCGTTTCTGAAGGGTTGTAGCTAAGATCTACTACGTTGCTCTAATGCGGATTGGTAGGTTACACATATCCCTAGAATTCTCTAGATATATGCAGAGTTTCTCACGATGTTTTCCTTTACTGAAAAGCGTGTGATAAATTGCAATTATCAATTAGATATAAGTTTTAACAAAAAAACTGATGTCTACCTTGGGTTAGAACCCGTAACGCTCTCGAAAGAGTCGCACGGTCTCACCGCTGGGCTATCACAGCTCACAGGTATAATTGATTTAATTTTTTCCCCGTGATTTCATTTGATGCGTATCCGAAAAATTGACAATGTCCGGGTAGTAGGCAATCGTAGGCGATCATAGACGATTATTGGCGAGCATAGCCGAGTATGCCTTTTACACTCGTATCGTGCTCTCCCTTAGGTTTTTGTAATTGCCAATTGCTGTTATTGCATCTAGCCGTGGGCAATGAGTCGCTTTGCTGTTTTGTCGTAGACCACATCGTTTGATGATGCTTAGGTTACGGTGTGAATCGTTCGTTGAGATGGTCATAATGAATGCTTGTAGTGCTTATGTACTGTTCTTGTATACGAGTGCCGCTGGTGTTTTGTGTTACTAATTCTGCATATATAAGGTATGAGAACGGTTTGTGCTTAATACAATTATCATAACATATATTTTTTTACCAAACACGGATTACTGAAGAAGAAAAATCATATCAGTTATTTTGTGCATTTGAAATTCTTTCTTAAAATAAGGAACCAACGCCTTTCACATCCTTGATATACTCCACTTATTTCCTTTTTTTAAGGATGATTTTAAGTATATATTTTAGGCTGAATAGAATAGACCCACTGCTGGGCATAGGCCTCCTCTCTCCATTTTTGGAGAGAAGGGTTGGAGCTAAGACCTACCACGCTGCTCCAATGCGGATTGGTAGGTTACACATATCCCCGGAATTCTCTAGAGATATGCAGGTTTCCTCACGATGTTTTCCTTCACCGAAAAGCGTGTGATAAATTGCAATTATCAATTAGACACATAAGTTTTAATAGAAAAACTCATTGGTGTCTGCCCGGGTTTGAACCCATGATCGTGTCTAGAGATTCACACGGTCGCACCGCTAGGCCATCACAGCTTGCTTTTTTTACTTACTGAGAATAGACCACCCTCATTACTTACTGAGATGTCGTAAAGGGCGTCTAAGGTAAGTTGACTCGCCGTGTGGTATCCGGTTGAGTAGAATAGACCTTCATTTCTTACCGAGGTGTAGTAAAGGGCGACTAAGGTAAGTTGACGTCAGGTTTTTTTAAGCGAATTACGGGGGTTATTTAAGTAGGCGGCCGGTCGTAAATCACTTAGCCAAATCATGTAACAACATGGTTAATACAAGTTGTGCCGACCCCACTTAGAATGGGAAAAGGGCAGGAGAATGATGTATCATAAAAAAAAACGTTACGGTAATTAAAAATAATTACGTTGTCACTCACACCAGTCCCATTTCAATAAAACAAATTACCTCCACAACAACCTCATCGCTTTTTTATCCCAATGACATTTTACAAAATTTATAAGAGAACGTTCTCTGTTCGTGAAATGCTTTCAAATGAGGTTTTGATTGATCACCGGGAGCACTCGGTGTGATAGCAGAATAAATGATATTTGCGTAGTCTAATAACAAAAGGATGGAGGACTATATTATTGCTTTGTTGTTTGTAAAACTAATACAGGTGAAGGTGTAGGGTTTTCAATCTACTCGTAATTGGTGAGCTTATAAGAGCTTATTAGGTATTTATCGCAATGTTTCGCTATGCTCTACGCCGTGTGGTATCCGGCTGAATAGAATAGTATAGAATATCAATCCTTTTGTGCATTTAACATTATTCCTTAAACAAGGAACCAACGCCTTTCACATCCTTGATATACTCCACTTATTACCTTTTTTTTAAAAGATTATTTTAGGTATTTATTTTAGGCTGAATAGAATAGACCACCCTCATTACTAACCGAGATGTCGTAAAGGGCGACTAAGGTAAATTGACCCGCCGTGTGGTATCCGGCTGAGTAGAATAGACCCTCATTTCTTACCGAGGTGTCGTAAAAGGCGACTAAGGTAAGTCGACCCGCCGTATGGTATCCGGCTGAGTAGAATAGACCACCCTCATTTCTTACCGAGGTGTCGTAAAAGGCGACTAAGGTAAGTTGACTCACCGTGTGGTATCCGGTTTAGTAGAATAGACCACCCTCTTTCTTATCGAGGTGTCGTAAAATACGACTGTCGACTAAGATAAGTTGACGTCAGGCAGGCGGCCGCTCGTAAAAACGCAGCCAAATAGAATAGACCACCCACATCTCTTACCTATGTGTCGTAAAAGGCGACTATGGTAAGTTGACCGCCGTGTGGTATCCGGCTGCATAGAATAGACTACCCTGCCCGTGGCCAGTCACGAAATATCTAGCCAAATCATGTAACATGTTTAAAACATGTTGTGCCGACCCCACTTAGAGTGGGATAATGGCAGGAGGATGATGATAGGTATTATGTCATATATCTATCGCAATGATTCGCTAAGCTCTATTACTATAGTGAAAACATTACTTTACTTTAATCACTGACGTACAATAAATTTTCAGGTAAACAATGTTGAAGTTTATTTTATAACAACAATCTATATTGCCTTTATGATGAAGGAAAAGTAATAATAAAATGTTGCTATAATCCGCTATAAAGCATATCATCACTACATATTATAAAACAAAGTCCATATTTCCGTATGTACGCATAAAACTTTGAAACTACGCAACCGATTTTGATGCGGTTTTTTTTAATAGATAGAGTGATTCAAAAGGAAGGTTTGTACGTATAATAACATTCAATACGAAGTAGAGAAATACTGTAATTTTTGAGGTTTCTGTAAATAATTACATTTTTTCCGCTTACATTGCAAACGCAGGCTAAACCCTACGAGATTTATCAAAATGATGTACTAAGTATTTGTACACCTTGAAAAGGTCTTCAGAAAAGTCCGCGATGGTATATGTCTATCTCTTATGGATAACCCACAATAGCAGTTTTTTTCATTTACTTTTTACGAAAAATGATGCCTTATGTTCAAAGCAATTTTTATACAATACAGCATTAATCCTTATCCAATTGAGTACCTTAAATAAATTGTTGATTTAATATAGATCAATATTGCCGTTTACAGCATGTAATTTAAGTGAACATTTTCGGAGATATTACAGATTTAAAATCCCGCAAGGAGGCCGCGCTTCGACCTATAAGCACTTCGAATTTAGCAGCGACCGGAGGCGCAACTAAATGTCCTTCTTTCAAGTTTATATTGTCTAATGATAAGAAAGCTATGAATGTTGTATGTAAAGACATTGTCTAATCAATTGTAAAAATAAATAATATCACTACATAGTATAAAACAAAGTCGCATTCTCTGTCTGTCCCTATGTCCGTATATCCCTATGTATGCTTCAATCTTTAAAACTACACAACAGATTTTGATGCGGTTTTTTAGGTTTAATAGGTTTTAATAGATAGAGTGATTCTATATTCAATTGCCTAAATAAAATAAAAAAATAAAAAAGATGCCTTATGTTCAAAGCAATTTTTATACAATACAGCATTAATCCTTATCCAATTGAGTACCTTAAATAAATTGTTGATTTAATATAGATCAATATCGCCGTTTACAGCATGTAATTTAAGTGAACATTTTCGGAGATATTACAGATTTAAAATGCCATGAGGAGGCCGCGCTTCACCCTATAGCACTTCGAATCCAGGAGCTATATCGTTCTTTCCAGACAACGACAAGGAAGCTTAGAATGTTGTATATAAAGACATTCTGTAATTAATTGTGAAAATTAAATATATAGGGAAAATGTAAAAGTAAATAAGTAAAAATGTACTATATGAATTTAGATATTCCAAAGATAGCAGGAAATCTTCTTGGTATAGGGAAAGGAAATTGTTTTTCTCCAAATGTAACGCTTGCGGGCCACGGGCAGTAATGAATAAATCAAAACTACTCAATTGGTTTTAATCATTTTTTTACACTGAATGACATGAGATATATATTTTATACCCGTGCGAAGCAGGGGCAGGCCGCTAGTAGAAAATATAAAGCTAAATGTAGAGTGGATTATCCGTTTTCATCCCTAATACATGCAGCATTCGTGTGCACACTACGAACTTTACGAATCACACACACTTTAATACATTTTAAGTTAAGCATTATATTTTCTCTAATTGCAAATTGTTTTTGTATTATGGAACTCGGGAAAAAAACGCCTAATCCAATAACTCCCAATCAATGTAAAGCAATCACCAGTTTCATATACAACTATACTAACACGCATCATTCTCATCATTGCAATTCTCGCTCTAAGTGGGGTCGGCTCAACATGTTATAAACATGTTGTCACATGAATTAGCTTATATTTTACGACCGGCCGTATGTCAGACGTCAACTTACCTTAGTTGTATTTTACGACACTTCGGTAAGAGGGTGGTCTATTCTACTCAACCAGATACCACACGGTGGGTCAACTTACTCGTTCGTATCTTAATCGCCTTTTACGAAACCTCTGTATACACGCAAACATCTTAAATCGTGAATCTAGAAAGGAAACTTTAAACCTAGATGAATAAACATCGTTCATATCAACGGAATCATAGGTATTATACCACCTCTTTTTATGTAACTACTGTTGTCGCCATTAACTTCCGCTTTGTATTTTATAGCAACACAGTCATGAAACAAGAGTATCGCGCCCTTTTTGATTAAAATGGTGGCAACACTGTGACGTGTTGTTTCCGGTTGAGTCTTCCTATTGATAAAACGTTTCAGTGACAGTCAGTATTTGTTCGTAATTCAAGAGAAGTGCATCTCGGAACGGGAATTGTGGTATTCCTATTATATCGTGTTATTTTATATAGTGTGCGTTAACACTACTTCTTCCTCATTATGTATACCATGTTAGATTTTTTTTTGATTCCTTGATGTCCCTTTTTCCACTCCAAGTGGGGTCGGCACAACATGTTTTTCTCTTCCTTTCTCTCATATCATTCGTTAACTCTGGCACTCCTTTTAAATGCATGTGATACTTTACACAATCCAACCGTTTCTTTTTTCCTTATATCCATCCACATTCATATTTAACGCTCGTTTGGTCACATAGTTGTCATCCCTCCGCATTATATGTCTTTACCGTCGACTTTTCTATAATAGGCGCAACTTTTAGACTTCCCGTGATATACTCATTTCGTATTTTATACAGTCTTGTCACACCACACATCCACATCAACATTCCCATTTGTATGCACTCTTCTTTCATTCGTCTTTTTTATTGCCCAACTTTCTGGATAAGAATAGATTTTTCATGTAAATCATCCTATTCTGTGTTTATAATCTTCATACCTTAGTTAAGCCGTTGGGAGAGTTAAAGCTGTATGGAGGCGAACACACCCAAATTTTAGCCTTAATACCATCATCCGCCTACTTGACTCAACTTATCTTAATCGTAATTTACTACACCTCGGTAAGAATTGATGTTGGTCTATTCTACTCAGATGGATACTACACGGCGGGTCGACTTACCTTAGTTGCCTTTACGACACCTCGGTAAGTAATGAGGGTGGTCTATTCTATTTAGCCAGATACCACACGGCTATTTCGCCTTAATAACATTATAGGATTCATATTTCTAAAGTATGTAATGTACCGTACTTGTTTGCAGAACTGTAACCATAGCAACAAGTGGTTACCCAACCCATCTCGGTCCAGGGTACTCGAGTTATTACCTAGATATTTCACATGAGAGGTAATGTGATCGTTTCGTATTAAATTTCATATTTTATGCTCATAGTGAGCTCGTTTTTGATGTTGGCTTTAATTTATTTTAATATTTATGTTCCCAGAGCTCGAGTGCTCACTACTAAATAATATTTATTGGGTATAATTTATGGATGTTTATTTGAATAGTTTGTTCTATAAACTCACTTAACTTCGACATAAAAATTTAATGGATATAAGACTTTCTTTCGTTTTCTTATAAATAGGACATCAATTTTTGAACATTAGTTAATTAAATGAAAGTTTTTTCAAAGTTCTCTTCCACGCTCAAAAAGTAAGGGTCGCTTGTTATATAAAGTTTATCTGCAACTAACTTTAATTTGGCAAAAATTTAATTATATTAAAATATTGTATATTATAAAGACAATTTTTTTTCTAAAAACGGACGCGAATTGCAAAATTAAGATGGTATGGATATATAATAAGGAGGGATAAAAATCACGTGATCAAACTCATGCATTACAATCTTTTTTTTTAGATCTGTGCTGGGTAAATTCAATTATTTGTATGTATATACACAACCAGTATACAGTTAGTTAGTTATTGATGGTTTTAAATTAAAATGTACTTCTACATCCAATTTTAAGTTAATAGCATTTTAGAGCGCGTACTAGTATTTTTGTTGCCATTTAAAGCTTATTTAATTTATATAAATTGTAGTAATTGAATTTGGTCCCAAATAGATTTCAACATTAGTTTTACGGTAATATTGAACAGTTTACTCGAATAACACATATTGGTGCCGATGTTGGTAGATGCAGTAAATGTTTTGGTATTTTGTTTTTACCCACAGATAGTGAAAATATCAAAGATTAGATAGTTGAATGAATCGGCCCTGTTTAGAAATTATAAGCTGTAAATATTCCTTTGCAAAATTCCACGACATATTTAAATGTTGATTTTAATCTTTTGGGATAAGGTTCTGCCGAAACGTCGAACAAATCGATTCGATACATTTATTTTAACGCGATGTGATCCGCATAATATAATAGCAAAAATATAATAATAAAACTATTCTGCACTCAGATAATAAAGAGTTTATTTGTAGGTTTACCAGTAAAATTATAATATATATAAATATTTATAAATATCTATAAATACTAATTATAAATATAATCACCTCTTCAGTCGCCTTTAAAAAGTTTCATAAAATAACGAATAGTATTTTAAAAAGTGAAATTTATCCGCAATTAATCGCGATCATAGCAAAATTATTACTTTTTTGACCGTTCAGATTTTTTTTAAATCCTGAAAATGTAGATTACATTTCATTTTGCTTTCAAGTGATTGGGATATAATAAGCTTACATATAGGCAACTTTGACTTCTGTCAGAATACAGGTAAACCCACACAAAGAGGTTAGTGCAGATATGATTTAAAAGATTTTATACACAAAAATATTTCTGACCGAAAAACCAGGATAGCCCATCCAATCAAGTTAACTTTGTTCAATATTTCGGCTTCGTTGATTTTTTATTCGGACACCGGATTATTTATGCATCAGAGAATTTTAATTCACTCCAACAAAATTACAAATTTCATGGAATATTTATTACGGCGTATTGAATGCAATTACCTAATATTTAGTGACACGAAACGCGATATTTCCATTTTATTTGCACTGGTAATAGTTAATTCGGTTATCGTACCAATTTCATGAAGGCGAAAGTGTAAATATATGTGTGGTTGTGAGAATTAGTGTAAAAAGTGTCTGTGTGCGTGCATACTTGTGTGTGTGTGTGTGTGTGCGTACTTGTGTGTGTGTGCGTGCGTGTGTGGATGCCTACTTGTGTGCTTGCGTGCGTGCGTGTGTGCGTGGGTGTGTGTATGTGTGTGTATGTGTGTGTATGCGAGAGAGAGAGAGTATGTTAGGTTGTTTGTATGTGTCCATAAATTTTTAGTTATTTATAAATAAATATTGCATAAAAAAATTTGATCAAAACTGTGAGTCAAAGTAATTTAATATTTAAACTTAGTATTGTTAGACAAAAGTCAACAAAATGCAAATAGCCTGGGGAATTTGCGATATCTTATTCAAGAAATTTCGGCTAACTTTATTTCACGAAAGCGCTGATTCGACGTAAAATTCGTGGTGGTATCGCTTTTATCCGTTAAATGATTTTCGATTTTTTTTTTATCTTTATTTAAAACGGATTTTTGTTTCGTTGATTAATATATACCTAAAACAAAAGTAGTCTTTTCCTTCTTCGACGTATATACGTCCCTTGTTGTCCCTTGTCCCTCTTTTTAATATCGCCTATACACTTAGCGATGAATGGATCACCAAATGTTTGTTTGTTGGTTCCACTTGCTTTGCTTGATTGCCAAACCAAAACAGAATTCCAATGACCATCTTTTCTCTTATTCTCTACTAGCAATCACCAACGGCGCCGCCCGCGTGGAAAGATTAAAACCGTAATATAGTATTAACCACCATAAAAATGGTGAAAGTGGGTTAACCTTAAATGCTAGTCATATGCTGTTGCGGACTTTTATTTAGAACTATTAGAGGGGAACAATTTTTGTAATAAATGATTTTTGTATAACATTCACCGTTTACTTAGCGCACGCAAGGAAATCTTTAAATTTTGCCGTATACTCCCCTCCTATTCATCTAATCGTGATATTATATAGTCTATAGCCTTCCTCGATAAATGGAGTGTAAGATAACACTCAAAGAATTTCGGTCTGATAGTTTCTAAGATTCAACAAACAGCGCGTTCAAACAAACAAACTCTTTAGCTTTATATATTAGTACAGAAGTATAGATATTACACTAGATATTATTAACGCCTCAAATTTTAGTATGCTTTTAGTCTAAAGTTTATTTTTTCTATGTCTCGAATGACCAAAACGAAAGTAAATGTGGCAGCTATAATAACTTTAAAAAGCTATGATAACTTTTAATAACTTTATTAACTTTAAAAAGCTATAATAACTTTTAATATTTTTCAAGTTAATTTTGTTGACTCATGGCTTAAGTGAATTTTTGAGATTAACGAGCTCAATTACTTACACCTGTTGCTAGGAATAATTACGAATAAAATAATCGTTTTAAATAAAAAATCCGCATCTGGACCCACATTTGTATATGGAATATTTTTTTTAAATAGTTACGAATGCGAATATTGCCTGTCGGTCTGTCGCTCCTTCACGGCTAATCCTTTGCAGCAATATTAACGAAATTAGGTACGAAATTAAAACTAAGAGACCATGACTTGACCTTTGACAGCGAAAAATTGTAATTGTATTCAACGTAAATTTCAAAAAGTTTTAGAGCCCGAAAACAGGGATAACGCGACATTTTTTTTAAACAAAACTTATCTAGATCGACTTTTCTCCACCAGAACCTCCTACATATCACATGGAAGAAGTTCTGGAGCCTCAATCAATCAAGAAATCTTAAAAAGCGACATGTCCATAAAGTTGAAAAGTAGAGTCATGAACACCTGCCTACTTCCCTCACTAACATACGCCTGCCAAACCTGGAAGTATACTAGGAAAATAAAAAATAAGATCATAACCTACCAAAGAAGTATGGAAAGAAGCATTCTGAAGATAAAGAAAATTAATAAAATCTGAAGTACTGACATAAGACAGATTACCAAAGTCACCGACGCCCTTAGCCACTCACTAAAGTTAAAATGGCGATGGGCTGGATATGTAGCCAGACTCACTGACAATCGCTGGACCAAAATAACTACGCAGTGGTTAGGACCATCTGGCCGTAGAAAATGGGGCAGACCAAACGCGCGCTGGGCTGACGATGTGATGAGAGTGGCAGGTACTGACTGGATGCGAGCAGCACAAGACAGACAACATTGGTCATTTCTGGAGGAGGCCTTCACCTTCCGCTGAGAAGGGTTCTTGCACAACGTACTATAAGAAACTTTTATAGAATTATACTTTTAACTATTATTATTTATATAACTTTCTTTTTAATTTTTTGCATATTTGTACATCTAGCAAGAAATAAAAGGCTTTTTATTTTTTTTATTTTATTTTATTTTTTATTTTATATTTAATTATGCCGACCCCACTTAGAGTGGGATAAGGGCAGGAGAATGATGATTGCTCGTCTAGTAGTTATTTAAAAAATTTACTCTTACTTATAAAATAAAAGCAAAAATGCATGTGTTAAACATACATTTTCGCTCTTATTTTACAAATATTTCCAAATATATATTTTCAATAAAGATTTACATAAGACTTATTTAACGATACTTATTGTAGATATTTTGTCTCGAGTTCGCTATAGCAAATGTCATTGGCAATGAGGCCATTCCCTAGTCTCAAACTATTGTAATGTGCTTTGAGATTTAGTAAGACAGCCGCTCCGTTATTCAAAATGTCTGGTCATGACTTGGTCTTTGAATGGCTTTTAATTATTCGCTTATATACTATTATTGTATAAGATTCAAACTGTATTATCTTTTGTAATGTAGTAATTCAAAAGTGCTTGTAAGGATCTAGTACCTGGTTGAACGAGTCTTGCTCGGTAAGTTTTTACAAAATAAAAAAAAAACTTATAATGTAAAGTTATATTATGATTAAACTACATTTTTTGATCGTTTTATTAGACAGTACATGAGAGGCCGAGCCTTGCTCAGTAATTTTCTTAAAAAATATAAAACATGAAAAAGTCAAATGAAATACAATATACAAGACAATTTTATTTTCCTGATGTATTATCATTCTCCCGCCACGACCGTGTGGTATCCGGCTGAATAGAATAGTATCACCCTCATTTCTTACCGAGGTGTCGTAAATGGCGACTATGGTAAGACGACCCGCCGTGTGGTATCCGGCTGAATAGAATAGTATCACCCTCATTTCTTACCGAGGTGTCGTAAAAGGCGACTATGGTAAGACGACCCGCCGTGTGGTATCCGGCTGAATAGAATAGTATCACCCTCAATTCTTACCGAGGTGTCGTAAAAGGCGACTATGGTAAGACGACCCGCCGTGTGGTATCCGGCTGAGTAGAATAGACCAACCTCATTCCTTACCGAGGTGGCGTAAAAGGCGACTAAGGTAACCGAGATGTCGTAAAATACGACTAAAGTAAGTTGATGTCAGGCAGGCGGCCGGTCGTAAAAACGCAGCCAAATCATGTAACAACATGTTTATAACATGTTGTACCGACCCCACTTAGAGTGGGATAAGGGCAGGAAGATGATGATTATTATTCTTCTGCCAATATCCCACTCTAAGTGTGGTAGGCACGACATGTTCAAAACATATGTTTACATGTTTTGGCTAGTTATTTTACGACCGGCCACCTGCCTGACGTTAACCTACCTCGGTAAGAAATGAGGGTGGTCTACTCTACTCATCCTGATACCACACGGTGGATCAACTTACCAAATTCGCCTTTTACGACACCTCAGTAAGAAATAAGGGTAGTCTATTCTACTCAGCCGGATGCTACACGGCAGATTATTTTCCTGATAAAAAAAAGGTTAGTTTTATGCTTCATCCAATTTAATTACGGGCTAAATTCTCATTTAATTTCAGCTGTCCGATATAATTCCGTTTAAACAAGCGTAAAATGTATTAGTCGACAATTAAACGTGAAATTTTGTGGAAATAATTGACTGCGGTGAAAACGAATGACCATTTAACGAAGACACTTTACTGGGTGATTCGATTCTATTGTCTATGTCACTTTGTTAAAATCTATTTTAACGACATAAGTCTTATTTAGTTAGTATATTTTTATGACGGACAACTGGTTTTGTTTAAACACCTACGCGCCTACTGCGTGCCTTCGATAGCTGCAGTTGGTGAGCATAGGATAGGCAGACAACCGGCAATTTCTCCATCCTGAATAATCAAGGATACTGACCTTTGATTTCTTCTTAAGTTATGGCGTCCACGCCGCTCCGGCCGCAGTATAACCACAAAACACTTAATCCACCTATATTCGTGGAATCAAACTTTAATTGTTCTTTAATATAGTTTATACACACAAACACCGAATTATCCTTTATATTTCTTATATATTAATACGATAATCCACCGAACACCGATATTTATTGCAATTCACTCAGAGGCCCGTGCACCGTGTCGCGCAGCCAGCCGATCTTCTTTTTGTGTGACATTAATTAGTCACCTACCCACACCTCAGCAAGCCCCGATTACCCTCAGTGGAAAATATTGCCCGAACAAAACTTATACGCAGTATGTATTACACGAAGTATTGAAAATTAAGATATAGATTAGGATAAATTTAGATATAGATTATATTAAGAATTACGTTTATGAATGATTTTGATGAGTTTACGTATACAATGAAAACTATGATTTAGATTAAAATATAGATTATATTAAGAATTACGTTTACGTTAGATTAAGATATAGATTATATTGAGGATTACATAGATGGATTATGCTTGGATATAACTACTGTTTGACCCTGTACAAGATAGTAATGACTAAATCTAACTAATTATAAGAATTATTTATAGAAGAGAGATTATTATTCTGTATTCAATTCTTAAAAAAGTGCTTTTGAATCGTCAACGCTACTGCTGGTTTGGAAAGCTGTTAATACCGAGAAGAGCCAGCAAGAAACTCGGCGGTTGCTCTTTTAAAAATATAATTCTTATTACTAGTTACATTTAGTCAGTATTGTCTTGTTGAAGAGTCCACGCATTCTTATTATCTAAGTACTCCTCAATAGTATAGTAGGCTTTCTGTATTAGCCTTTTATTAATAGGGTTTTTAAACTGCGTTAATAGCAAAGCTAAAATTAAGTGTGGAATTTTAATTCAACAATTTAATTCAATTTTAATTGAACAAACGACTTGCATACTTCTACAAGGCGCAAATCAGGAGTCGCTAGCTTATGTCGGTTTCTACTTTGTCTATTACGAGTATATACAGACATCGCCAACCTTTTTATAATTATGTATATTATACACAATAATTAAATTGCTAAAAGAATACTGTAATATACCAATGTAAGAATACCTAAAATTAAGTAGATTAAATAGATACCGTTAATAAATACAGAATGTTTATCTTATTTTCACCATTCCAAACAACAGATCGATGGAAACAAACGGGAAGCGCTTCCAAAACTTTCTAGAACAAGCAAAACTAGTCCATTAATAGTTTGGGTTCGATCCGTGGCCGTTAATCGGTGTGTTGGTCCATTCGAATACTAATGAAATAAGGATACTGAGGTTCGAGATTTATCTTCTTCGGCTTAGCATATTTATTGTTGACCAGAGTTTCCCCTTATATTTTACCTGGAGTACGCCATTCGTTGAAAGTAACAACAAACTTATTTCTTTTTTTGGTTGACCATTCGTAGTTGAACCCTCAGTGTGGCGGCGGCTGAGTAGATAGACCACCCTTTTTCTTACCGAGGTGTCGTAAAATGCGACTAAGGTAAGTTAACGTAAGGTAGGCGGCCGGTCGTAAAATACCTAACCAAATCATGTTTCTAAAATGTTGTACCGACCCCACTTAGGGTGGGATAATGGCAAGAAAATGAATGGTTGAACATTTATAGTTGCATTATGGTAAACGGTCTCTTTGTAACTTCCGCCCTAAGAAAAGCCGAACACCGAGAGAAATGGTGGCATAATATACGAACCAAGAAGAACTTTCATCAAGGACACGACCGTCAGGAATGGAGAATGCGACAGAAGAAGAAGACGGTAAGTGAAGTCCAAACCAGGTGAATAGTGTTTTTTTACTAGTTTCCGAAGGCCAACCTATTACGTTAAAGACATTTTGCATTTTATATAAGAATTCCTAATGGAACTAAAAACTTAACTGTAAAACTTGAAGCATACTAATATATCCTGATTTCTATCGAAATTATCGCTTTGTTTTTCTGCCAAAAATATTACTGTTATGCGGGCACAAATAAGTTTCATGGATGGATAAAAATTTTATTTAGCGAAACCACTTTACACGGAAATCTGGTTTATTCGTTTTAAAATACTGGAAATAATTTATTCATATCACGTAATATTCACTTAGAATAAGAAGAATAAAAAAAATATTAGGTCAAACCATTATAGAAGTAGAAACAAGAAAGAAAGAAAAATTAATAAAATTAATATATAAAGAACAAACTATCCAAAACACATTATATAAAAAAAAATATACTTATTAGGTAAAGAATAAATAATTTTTGCTGTATTTGTTTTAAAAATCAAACTGTCATTCTAACAATACTTTAGTAATATGGAATTCTGAAAAGTAACACCTATTCCTATAAAATATATTGAACATAAAATTTAATTAATTTAATTAAACATCGCTTCTAAAATGTTGAGTATTCAGACGATTCAAGCAATTTAATAGCGAAAGACAGATGTTAGACATTTCCAAGTGATTCCGTTATCTAAAACTGATACCCCTAAAAGCTTTCTATAAATTACACGTCGAATGTAGATTTTTATCTTAGAATCAATCTATTAGGTGGCTTAAGATTATTTGCATTAAAAATAACGCAGGGTTTTAGTATCTAACCACTAGGCTAAGTACTTCTCTTTCTTTTGAAAAAAACAATTCTAGATTAGATCCACCACCCTTTTAATGTAAATTGAATTTTTTACTACTGATGAATATGTATGAATTTTTGTATGTATTTTTTGTGGTTTCCGGCTTAGTTGAATAATTAATAAATAATAAAAATAGCCTTTTATATCTCACCAAAATCATACACGCATAAATACAAAAATAAATTATTTATTAAATGCCCAAAAGATGTCAAATATAATATATAAAAAATTAAAAATTAATGTCTAAATACAAGTTAATTAATAGAAAAATGATAAAAATAGTAATTAGTCGAACTGATTTTGGATTTTTTCTACTTGAACTTTGAACTATGAGGAGGCCTTAGCTGAATAGACTACCCTTAATTCTTATCGAGGTGTCGTAAAAGATGACTAAAGTATGTTGACGTCAGGCAGGTGGCCGGTCGTAAAATAAGTAGCCAAACATGTAACAGCATATTTTTCAACATGTTGTGCCGACCCCACCTCGAGTGGTATAAGGGCAGGAGAATGATAATGATGAATATGTATGTAGTTCTCTGGGAACTTTATTCGCAGACTTCATCGCAATGTTTCCATCACCGTAAGGCGCATATTAATTTTAAGTATCAATTAAGCACACAAATTAATATAAAAAGTCTTTCTAGAGTTTGAACTCGTCAATTTCTGGTAAGAATTAAACTGCAGTTGACACTTTGTAGAAAAATTGTATCCAACGTCTTCGTATAATTTACACAGATAATGCTGTAAACCACAAAAAAGATGCATTAGAAGCTATAAAAATCGTTGGCATCTACGTTTTTTTTATCAAAAACATCAATTTCGCTTTAGAAATTTGTCGCATTGTGAATAGCAAGATTTGTGTTCCAGAATGGTTCGTAATTATAAATTATGCCTGATGATTTTAACCGGGAATGTGCCTCTACCACAGTTATATAATCGAAATCTAGAATTTCTCTTTGGTTTACGTAACGTAACAGATACATATTAATTCGGACAAAATTAACTTTGACTCGCCATTAACACAAGCTCAATAGTTTTGTTTACTTTATTTGTAATCTGTCAGATTGTGTGGGTTATACATTTTTACAGGTATTGTATAAGTTTCCTCTCGATGTTGTAGTCCCTCAAGAATATTATGCAAAAAAATTTCAACAAAACAAAATCATTAATGCTAGGGATTTCCACCTGAAAATTCATACGAATATCGTATTAAAAAGTAAAATTATATACTTACAGATGGTACTCTACTATGATATAAAAACCCATAAAACAACATTTACATAATATTATCGGGACGGCCTAATAAACAAACTGAACGTTCACTTTCACGAGTTTATGTTCGATGTTGTAGCTACAACACATTACAGGACCAACTGACCACTTTCAAGTTAACTAAAACGGAAGGAAGCAACAATGACTCTTCGTGTTATCATGACAAATATGCTGTCAATACAAGTACTATAATCATATCATGGTAAACTTTGTACAATAACAAGAACACTACGGACTGATATAAATTAATGTAATTCTCCTGACAATATATACTTTTTCATTAATAACAAAATATATAAATATATAAAACATATTCTTACTGTAGGATCACGTACATTGCGATAAATCTGTTCGGTAATATCAGACAAAGATGTACGAACTTTTTGAATTATTCATTGTACATACGGCCCAAGTATTCCAAAGAAATAAATGAACCGAATTGGCGAATCAGAGTTTTACAATAGGGGATCGGTCTATTGTTAAATAATTTTTTACGACAATGAGTATTGTTTTCAATTGCAAGCTAAACTATTAAAAGTATTTTAACGATTTATCTAGGACAAAAGTAATAATAAAATTATTTTGCCATAATCCGCGATGAATTAAAATAGAAAATATATATAATGCTATATTGCTAAATGTAGAGTGGACAATCCGTTTTCATACCTGATACATGGATTTGAGCGCTAATATCTATATTACGTCGTGACGCAGTCCGAAGGTCATATAAAAACAGAACGAAAGCAAAAACTAGAAAATATTTAAACCCTTGTATTTGATAGTTCGTTCAAGATTTGATGGTTATAAACAAAGGACAGGTTTTGATTAATAAAAAAAATGTAAATGCTTGAAACAATATTGCAATATAATATCAAGTAAAATAAATCTTGAAATATTAATACTATATTTTACTGAAAATTTAAACACGTTTTGAACTCACTGTTGCCTACAATTTGTTGCTAAGTAAAACTTTTACAATTCAATAAATTTCTTTCGTAAGCTGTAGCAACGTGACTCAATTTGTTAAGGGGGCAAATAAATTTGCAGCGTTCCGTGGAAATATGACAAAGCTTACGGAGTAGAGCACCTGAGCAGCTGATAGAGACTGTTAGTGACAGTTGTACAAGAATAGCTCCTACCATGGTTTCACAAATCAATAGTATCCTATTCTCGATCGTCTATCACATATGATTGTGATAAGAACATGATTTTTGTTCATACTGCACGAATACTATACGACTTATATACTATACGATTTTCATTCTATACGACTGCACTACTTTGGTATTTTTAGAAGAAACTGTGATATTATATTCCGTGCGTTGATATTTGGATTCACTAAGATTAAGTTTACAGTATTTACATTTCCTTCCAATATGTACATGTGACACATAATTATATGACACATAATTTCATTTGTAGGCGTAGATAGAAATATATGTAGTTTAATGCATTTTTGAAATTAAATTAAGGCATGGTTTTTATGTATGCGTAGATTTTAAACTTAACATGGATTTTAGAAGAAATATTTTATGCATGTACCTTGCATGAAATACACGTGACGGTATTTTATGAAATATACGGTGATTTATATTTTTGAACCGACAACATTTTGACCTATTGACTGATCATGATTAGCATAATTACGCAGCGGTTTTCATCCGGTGTCCGGTAAATGGCATACCAATTTTTCATATCCCGTGAAAAGAAAAAAATATATAATCTTGCATAAATACATATACAAATTGATTGATTGAATGTACATTGATCTTAGTCTAAAGAAACGATCGGCGTAAATCCTAAAGTATTACTATAGTTAAAGAGATGTGGAAAGAGCTTTGATAGATTCGTTACTAACTAGATCGCAGTACTCAAAAAGGTCGCAACGTGCTGCTGGATTCCAGCCACACGATATAACACAGTAGACGTCAATGGCTCCAAAAGGAAAATGAAATAGAATATCTAAAATTTTTAAATTATCTTAACATTAAAATAAGATTATTATTTTAATACATTATTAACCATAGTAAGGGATTTCCCAAGTTTTACAAGTCTACTAAAGGGTTCTCGAGTTAAATATAATCACGTTTAAATCATTTCTGTGTATGATTCTATATTTTCCGCTTTAACTGTTAACGTACGCGAATGTTTCAATTATGGTGTAGGTAATTTTTTTGCAAATTATAAATATTCAATAACAATAATTATACATGTAAGTTTTATTACAAAAAATATTTTAATATACCTCTATAAGAAATATTTACAGAATGATAAAACAAAATTTATCGGAATAATTATAAACAATATAAAGCTATAATAGTTGATTGTTGTGTATTCAATTTTAAATTTCCCCACAATATTTAAGAAAAATCCTGAACTGACATACCTATTTATAAAATGATGTTGAACGAAGTTTAAAAGCAAACAACAAAAAATCCTCGTCCATTTTTATTTTATCTACTCCAAAGCTCGCTGAGAAAATTAAAAGTACTAGACTCCTTTATTAAAACTTGAAGGTGTTCTTTCAGAGACTTGTTTTAAGACTATATATTTTATATTTTTACTGTTTATATATTTTTTCTTTAACACTTATATCATCATCATTCCCCTGGCCTTATCCCACTTTAAGTAAGGTCGGGACAACGTACTTTAAACATGTTGTCACATGATTTGGGTACGTATTTTACAAACAGCCGCCTGTCTAACATCAACTTACCTTAGTCGCCCCCTTACGGCACCTCGATAAGAAATGAGGGTGTCTATTCTACTCAGCCGAATACCGCACGGTGGGTCGAATTACCTTAGTCGCCTTATATGACACCTCGGTATGAAATGAGGGTGATCTATTCTACTAAGTCGGAAACCACATCTTTAAAACTACTAAATCAGTGATCGAAAATAAATATTTTTATCAAATATTATATAATTTTTTTATATCAAATTATTTTACTTAACATTTCAAACCATTCCTTTGCTACTGTACAGATTTGCGAAAAAAGCATCCAATTTATTGCAATAAAAAAAAAATGGTATGGATGGTAAGTCATATTTATAAGCTTGGTTACTCAAAACACAAAGAATCGGCATCTTTTATGTTAGTAGAATACAAATGATATAGATAATATAAAAGTACTTCTTTAATATGCAGAGAGTTGAGTAGAGACAAAACTTAACTTGCCAAGGCATGCCTAATCAGCCCTTTAATCTGCTGTTGTACCATGGCACTGATACCTGAAATAAGGATTTTGTAACATATTTACACAAACATGTTTCGTGGAATACAAACGTTCATTCCAAATGTTGGCGGATAAGAATTGCACTGAGAAACTTTTTAAAGCTATTTTGGCAAAACCTCAAAACTTTCGACTTACAATACGATTATGTTCGTTGAGACAAACGCTGCGCAGTTTATCAGAGGGCACGAATATCGGCCAAGCTGAGTTTAGCCATGTATGTAAATTGGCCGCTGTGCGAGTTTTACCTTACTTGATTTTGAATTTCATATCGCATGGCACATTTTAACCTACATTGCACCTATAAATGATAAGGGTTGTCCACCCCTCACATTTTTTTGGATATATCTATACTAATATTATTAAGAGGAAAAATTTGTATGTATGTTTGTAATGTTATCACACAAAATCTACTAGATCGATTTCAAAAATTCTTTCGCCGTTGGAAAGCTGCATCTTTATTGAGCAACATACGCTATGTTACATTGGGAATTGGGACTTGGGACTTGGGACAACAAACTAAGGTTAGTTAATTACAAACAAAATTAGTCATAAAAATCTGTCATCGCATGTGCCGCGGAAAGTATTGATATATTTAACAAAAATAAATCAAAAGTCTGACTTAGTAGACTTTCCACTGCCATGAGATCGGTATGTACGCGGGTAAACCCGTGTGATATATATATATATATATACAAATATCCCAACAGAGTCATAAATAATTTAAAAATTTTAAAGATATTTCTTTTGTTTTGTTTGTCGGGTCAACTAGTATTATGTAATAAAGTCGACTATTGATAGACAACCCTCATTTCTTACTGATGTGTTGTAAAAGGCGACTAAGGTAAGTTGACGTTAGTAAGTTGATGTATTTGAACATGTTGTGCCGACCCTACTTAGGTTAGGATAAGGGCAGGAGAATGTATGGATAAAAATCGACTATTAACAAGAGTCACAAGAACTCTGTAATTATAACACAGGGTACTAAACCGAACAAAAAACTATGGAACCTAATCTCACAGTATATATCTGAAAAAATAAATCTGCTAAAATGAGAAAACGAGAAGTAAGTCACACCACTTCGAGAGTGCTTTAAATAAAAGCTCAGATACTACACGTTAACAAATACGACGCGAAAAATTGTGCTACGCGTGCCCCAGTTTACTGTTTAACTTAAGAGGGAAAATTTTCACGAGTCACCCATGTGGCATACCTAAGTAGAGTGTGTGGTTGAATATGAGAAAATGCATTAATGCACCGCTTTAGTTCGCAGTTCGTATTCATATTAAATAGGGATTTTGCGACGTTTATGTAGAGTTTTGCTATTAACACGTAGTTTCAATAAATGTGTTCCGAGTTTATAAAACAAAAGTGTCATCATTCTCCTGCCCTTATCAAATTCAAATTCATATTCAGAATATTCTTTATTCAAGTGGACTGCTTACAATACTTTTGAATTGTCAAATGTTTTAAAGAAGCTACCACTGATTCGGAAGTTTGCTCCTACCGAGAAGAACCAGCAAGAAACTCGATGTGAAATTTTTTAAATAAAAATCCTATCCTACTTTAAGTGGGGCTGACAAAACATGTTGTCCCGGCTAGTTATTTTACGATACCGTCCACCTGCTTGACCTCACCTTACCTTAGTCGCCTTTTGCGACACTTCGGTAAGAAATAACCTCCTTAAAGAAATAAAAAATAAAATCCTAAACCATATCGGTTTTTTGTACTATGCCACCCGACTATTTGCATATACGATGATAATTTTGGTTTTTTAAAGAAAATTGATTACGTAGAGAAACTCTAAGATTTACTTGCTCCATCGCCCGTAGAGAGACTGAGGTTTTTTATAGGCTAAAGACAAAGACAAAGTCATACCCACTAGTCATAACAGAAAACCCACGGTATTCGATTTAGTTTTTTCAGACGCTGTAGTATTTTCGAAGAAAATATTTCTTCTAACTTTCTGGAACGGAATGTTTTACTTTATACCTTCATTTTTTTAAGGTATTTGCAATTTGGGTTACAAATTACCAGTAAACTTTTTAACCGCTCCAGCTAAGCTAAATGCTTGTGTTAGGAGTGGGTAAACGTCGGTAGTATAATGACCGGGATTCGAACCCACGATCTGTCGATCGCTAGTCCGTTACTCAAACCATTCCGTTAACGCCTAATTCTTCTTCAATTATTCGGTCATTCTACATCTAAAAGTACAAGTAATTTCTAAATACCGCATTATAATCGAAAACAAAAGGCTGTTTCAAGTTTTGCAAACTTTATAAACTAGTTATTATCTTAATTCACACATTGACGACGGTCTCCTTTCAGACCTTCGTCTTAGCAAGCTTGAGTATATCTTAATACTTAATTAAATTAAGACACACCTACGCATTTAACCACGCTAATCGACGCATATTTTAACCCCTAACGTTAAAATTAGCTAATCGATATGTCCAAAAGAATAGCTGTATGTTAAAGTGACCTACGATCATGTAAAATATAAAAATAAACCACAGCAGCAGAGGCGTTCCCAGAAGCATCGCCGAGTAAGCAAAAATCAGGGGACAACTTATAGTTGCTTCTGTGTACTTTGTAGCAAAAGCAATATTGCGATATGTGTCACTCAGATATTGTCTTGGATTTCTAATTCTTATATTGAAAAAAGAACTATTTACAACAAGTAGTAACCGTCACATCAGCTTAAGTGTTTATTTATGTATTTATTTAAATAGAACACACATGATCCACTTACACTAATTAAACACAATACATCACAAAAAAAGAAAACATGATTTCAACTATAACACATTGTTTTTTTTTTCTTTCTTAAACAAATAAAAATAAAATAATGATAATAAGATGATAAGAAAAAAAGTGTTAAAATACCCACATTATGTATTCTAAATGTTCTCGATTTTGAAGGAGAAATGGGAACTTTCTTATCCTATATGTTATCTCGGTTTATAAGCTGCAGTTTTACCAAATTTCATTAATATTCCGTAACAAATAAGTCATGAATGCGAAGAGTACAGACAGACAGACTTTCAGACAATATTGGTGAAAATAAAAAAAACCTAAATAGAAAAGCTGAGTAAATCCATGAATATTTTGCGTAAACTTATTCACTTTACGCTCGAAGAAAATCTTTCCGCACGGTTGTGTAAGCGGAACGTTTTCACAACATATGGCATTCAGCTTTTGTAAAAATATTTTATTGTTTCAGCAAGAGTTCTTATGATAAAACTTATGTACAATGATTGTTTCATTTGTAAATAAAATAGTGAGATTTATTTTATATATAGTATCACTCCACAGGAGAGAAATCTTTATTACTTAAATGAAGTAATCTTGTATATTTATATATCCAGAAATTAAGGAAACGGCTTCAACTATTTTCATGAAATTCGTGTGATTCGGGAGTGATAAATCTATCTACCAAGGTTTTATTAAAAAGTATCTGGACTGGACTGACTGGCCCGTTCGAGCAGTGCTTAGTGACCCTGCCTTCAGCTCCGCGGGTCGCGGGTTGTATTCTCGCCGAGGGCCAACATTTTCTATAAATGAATTTGTTGGTCTTTGAGCCTGGGTGTATATTTGTATTTAAGTATGTATTTAAAAATATATAGGTATCTATATATTCACCAGTTGTCTGTCACCCATAACACATGTATTAAATTACTTACTTTGGAGACGGACGACCGTGTGTGTAAGTGTCCCATATATATATTTATTTATTTAATATAATGTATTATTGATCTCGCCTTAATTAAAATTAAAATAGATCAATCACCTTTAAGAAAATTTAAAGGTATCATCATCCTCCTGCCCTTATCCCACTCTAAGTGGGATCGGCACAACATGTTACAAACATGTTGTCACGTGATTTGGCTACGTAGTTTACGACCTGCCTGACGTCAAATTACCTTTGTCGTATTTTAGGATACCTCGGTAAGAAGGGTGGTCTATTTTACTATACCGGATACCACACGGTGGGTTAACTTATCTTAGTCGCGTTTTACGACACCTCGGTAAGATATGAGGGTGGTCTATTCTACTCAGCCGGCTACCACACGGCGGGTTGACTTACTTTAGTCGCCTTTTACGACACCTCGGTAAGATATGAGGGTGGTCTTTTCTACTCAGACGGATATCACACGGCAACAATGGAACTGCGAATATGACAAACAAAACATCTGATCTTAAAAATATAGACAGAAAATTGATTCAACATTAATCGATGTTATAAAAGCAATTTAATACTTAAGTGCTAGGGTCAACAGAGATCTCACTTAGTGAGCTATTAAGTGTTTTGAAAGTTGCCATTAGTATGAAATATGAATTAATGGCTACGAAGTGACATTAAGGCGTCGTGGATCAAACTGAGTAAAAAGAGTAGAGTAACTTTTTAAGTAATCTTTTATGATAATTGAAGAAATAATATTCATGTTGCTAAGAATAAAACAAAAAAAAGTGTACAATTATTATGAACTTATGTTACCAGTTATTTTCTTCGCGTTAACTTTAGAGTTAAAATAAGTATATCATATTAAATATTTTTATAAAACTAGCTGAGCGTGCGACTTCACCCGCGTGGAAATCAATGCCTTACAAAGTATTTCACCCGTAAATTCCGATACCGCAGATACTTTATCGTAATGTGCTATTAGCCTAAACCTTCTTCAGGAATTTTAGTAAAAATCGTACAAAAATCCGTTTAGTATATTCTGAGAAAATCGATCACATACAGACAGACAGCTTTGGGGACTTTGTTGTATAATATGTATAGATATTAATAGAGTCATCATTTTCCTGTCCTTATCTCACTATAAGTAGAAAGAAAGAAAGAAAAATACTTATTTAAACACTGCATAAAACATAGATAAATACAGTACAATACAATAAGTGCATGCAATATTGTACTGTAGTACAATAAGTGGGGTCGGTACACGTTATTTGCTTCCATTCTCCTAACATTTATAAACTCTTTTCTTCACAAAATCAAACCACTCCTTTTTGGCTTCACTCTAGTCATATATTCATTTGACTGGCCCGTTGGCGCAGTTGGTAGTGAACCTGCCTTTAACTCCGTGGGTCGAAGGTTCAATTCCCACCGAGGGCCAACATTTCTAAGAACAATCTATAGGTTCTCATTTTCGGTGTATATATGAATTTAAAATTATATATGTACATAACACAAGTGTTATTATTTATTTATTTTTTCCTCATTTATGTTTAACACTCGTTTGGTCACATGATTTTCATCCCTCCTAATTACATGTCTATATCATCTTAATATTGCACTTCTAGTCTCTAATGGGCGCAACTTTCAGACTTTTCCTTATATACGCATTTCGTATTATATCCAGTTAAATATTATAAGAATACAAAGAATGTAAAGAAAAAGGTGAAAATCGTGACGACTCTACAGATGTCCATAAACAAGCGCGCATAACCAAGTAAGCTGAGAAGGGTACGTTATGATTGATTATATGGTACTTTGTTACAGTAGCTTTCATACAGTCATTCGAACCCTACGGGAGGATACTACAAAAACTCTCCATGTAATAAAATATTTTGTTGTTCTAAAGCAAAATGGCTGCAATGAAAACAAAAATACACAGCAATTTACAGGATGAAATCAAGAGACATAAAATGCGTCAAGAGTTTGATGAGAAGGAGCATAAAGGTACATTTTATAACAGACTAACGATATGGCCACGCGTTGCTGTGTCTCAGTCAGATTTCGATTAACCATAGAAACAAAAGTGTCAGTGACGGCTTAAAAGAAAGTATCCGGGTGACCGAGACTTGTTCGGTAATTTTTTTAAAGGAAGAAAGTGCTGGTGACTTGTAGGATTCGATCCTGGGTTTTGAGCTTTTTCGGTCCGCTCGTTATCCATTAGAATATCACAGCATTACGTTCGATAGCTAACATATCATTTGCATTTAATTTTACATTTAAGCATTGTTGATTTTGCCCCTTAAAGCCCCTAACATTATTCTAATAAGCATATAATATATTTTCCGCAATATTTTTATAACCATATAGAGATAAATTTCTGCAAGACACAATATATCTCTTGAAAGCTCGGTCGTTTTATCATATTCACACATTTTTTTATCTCATATTCGCAGATATGAAATAAAATATAAATAAAATCAGAATTTATAGAAAATTGACATGTTTCTAAATTCAGTAATTTTATTATGTGTCAGTCATCATCCTGCCCTTATCTCACTTTAAGTGGGGTCGGTATAACATGTAACAAAAACATGTTATCAGTTGATTTAGTCACGTAATTTACGTCCAGCCGCCTGCCTGATGTCAACTTACCTTAGTCGTATTTTACGACACCTCGGTAAGTAAGAGGGTGGTTTACTCTACTCAACCGGATACCACACGGTGGGCCAACTTACCTTAGTCGCCTTTTACGACACCTCGTTAAGAAATGAGGTTGGTCCATTCTACTCAGCCGGACACCACGCGGCACCGGCACTGTATACAAGCTGAATTGTGTAAATTGAATACCATAGGTTTATGATCACATTGTGTTGCTTATTAAAAGGGTTGTCAAAAATCCCCTTCCTAAGCTAAAATTAGACTGTACATAAATTTGCCTTAACGTCCGCCCTAAATTACATTAGCATTTAAAAATTAAAGGTTAGCGACGTGGGTTATAAATATTATACTGTAAGCTTATTTGAATTCCGTGTGGTATTCGGCTAAGTAGAATAGACCACCCTCATTTCCAAGGTGTCGTAAGAGGCGACTAATGTGAGTTGAGGTCAGGCAGGCGGCCGGTCGTAAAATATCTAGTCAAATCATTTAACAACATGTATAACGTTGTGCCGACCGCAGAATGTTGTAAAGAATATGATGAATTTGAATTGTTTTATCTTGTCATATTCTCAAAACTGTTATCAGTTGAGCCTGATGATAGGTAAAGATACTGTCTAAGAAGAAGAATGGAGGAAAAAGAAGGAAGCGTTAAAGCCATTAGCCCTTTACGTTTTCTACACATCATAATTTTAAATTTCTACCTAATTTGGCGGAGGCTTATATCCTTCTACATGAGTGTCTAATATAGGCAACTTTCATTGCAAATTTGCTGTTCTATTAAGGATCGCCCGAATTTTATTAGGGGCTATTCTTTTGTTATTTTTTTATCCCCTAACCGACGTATAGGCACTTTTAGATGATTATTTTTAACGTTTTCTTATAAACTTATTGTTTAGTACAAGCAGATACTGATATTATTTTTAGAATTCCAAGCGAAGGATGTGTATGGACCACAGATAACGGACGAAGACGATGCTATATTGGATAAACACGACAGTTTCTACATCACCACAAAAAGCCTTCTGGTTTTGTTTCAAATTATGGGCGTTATGCCTATTATGAGGGTACCGAGAAGTAAGCTTTTACTTCATAGTAGTAACTTTATAAGCGTGATCCTTTGGCACGATTTTCAAATTATAATTAAGACATACATACAATTAGTAATATAACTTAACATGAAGTTTCTTAATTACTCAACCAGTGGCATTTACTAACGCCCCTATAGGTTTCTCCAAGGAATCTCTAAGCTAAGATACTCGTACATGCACCTGAATTTTTATACGAAACGATTGCAGCGTATCATTCAGGTAATAATTGTTTAACTTTACCATGACCTGAAGGTCGTCAATAAAAATAAAACTTCCATTTTGGTTGAGCGGTTGAAACACAAGATCAAATTTTAGTTCAAATCCCTGCCAGTTTTCCCTAACAACGCATATACGCTTTACAGTGATGAACACCTTTCGATGATTCCTCCATATTCCCGGGAAATGCCGGGAAATACGTTCATTTGTTCTATTGAGAAGAACTACAAAATTATTATACTTTTATATAATTCAACAAAACCTAATAAAAAAAAAATTAAATTTTGAAGTCGTAAAAACTATACCATAGTACTCAATTTTTAAGATTATGAATTTAATTTCACATTTCAGATGCTCAAACGACAAAACGGACAACATATAATTGGATATCGAAAGCTACTTTATGGGCGTATTTGGTGTGGAGTCTGGAAAGTATCATTGTTATAAAAGGTATGTTTTGTTTAGCAGGATTTAAAAATTAAGATATCATATTTTTGTATTTCCTCAGACATTTACGACAAATGCTACAACCATTTTTAATGATGGTACAAAATCTGGAAACATATTGATGTAGCATGTAGGTAAGAGGGGAATAGATACAAAAAGCGGTTTAAGTTGTCATAGCGCAAGTTGCCTCTCGAGACTCTATTTTTGGATATATGCTATTTTTAGATGTAACTCGTGTGCTAGTTGTTATCGTACACAGAAATAATTTTTCAAATCGGTCCAGTACTTCCTGAGATTAGCGCGTTCAAACAATCAAACTCTTCACCTTTATATATTAGTATAGATAAGGTAATATAGCCTGTATGTTATTCCGGTGTATATTGAATAATTGTGCCAAATTTTATCGACTCTGGTTCAGCAGATTCGCCGTGAAAGAGCAACAAACATACATCCATACTCACAAATGTTCACATTTTTAATATGAGTAGGTAAGATTTTTACCATTGAGATTTTTGGCATTGAAACCGTGCAAAGTTACGGGTACTTGGCGCTTTCTAAGAAACAAATAATTCTTAGACTCTAATTAAATATTCTGGTCCCAGTAAATTCTAGTTCAACTAATATTTATGCTTCTAATAACTTATTCGTTTTCTCGTATTTAGTTGGTAGGGAGCGTCTCGAAAATTTTCAACAGAATTCAAACAAACGTTTCGACGAAGTAATTTACAATATAATATTTTTGAGTATCCTGATACCGCATTTTCTATTGCCCATCGCGTCCTGGCGTCATGGACCCGAAGTGGCAATATTTAAGAATATGTGGACACATTACCAGGTAATATTTTGTCATTACTTATTGTCTGATTGTCCGCCGCGTGGTATTCAGCTGAATAGAATAACGCTCTTTCTTACCGAGGAGTTGTAAATGGGGACAAGGTAAGTTGACCCACCGTGTGGTATCCGGCTGAGTGGAAAAGACCAGCCTCATTTCTTAACGCGGTGTCGTAAAAGGCGATTAAGATAAGTTGAAGTCAGGCGGCCGGTCGTCAAAAACCTAGCCGAATACATGACGTGACGACATGTTTATAACATGTTGTGCCGACCCCACTTAGAATAGTACAAGGGCAAGATAATGATGGCTTATTGTCGTTTTGAATTAAACACTATCGTGAGTATTATTCATAATTAATGTATAGAAACAGGCTATACTTTATAATGGCTAGCTCTAGCCGCGATAACGCCACGTAAAAGGCTCATGAACAAGAGCCCCGTATGGGCTTGAAACTCGTCGGGCTCATCCGATAAAATAAGACGTGAGTATACCGATTTTTGTACATTAATTACTTATTGTCTTGCATTTAGTAGCTAAGAGATATTTATTTATTTACATATTTCTTAAAATATCATTGCATAACCCTTTTCAAAAAGATGGTGCTAGGTAATGTAATAATTTGTCCATTGAAGTCAGAGAACATCTGACCCCGAACCGAGAAACTTGTATTTAGGATATAATTAATTCTACAAACTTGTTTTTGCTTTACTTGATTAAACAATATGGATACAGTGGATTACAAACACAATTAAAAGATAAGATTAATATCTTAAAACAGTACCTACTATAAAAAAAACGAAAGAAAAAGAATCAATGCTACTGCAATAAATTTTTGCCTTCCCATTCTCTCATTAACAAAGTCCGAAGTAATTTAAATAGTAGAAACTACACGATGCATTCCCACACAAAGAAAATTTTTGCATTTGTATTTCCAACACTGCAACAATTTTTAACTCCAGCTTTTTACCGCATCTCAATTTTTCATTAAAACAAAAATAATAAATTAAAAATATGCAAAAAATATTAATAATAATATTTACATATTTTTCAGCTTAAATATCTCAGAATAACTGGCACACCAATAGTTTTTCCAAACCTATATTATCTGACATGGGGACTGTGTATTTTTTCTTGGGCCCTAAGTTTTGTCGTTATTCTATCTCAAAACTACTTACAAGATGACTTCGAAATTTGGCATTCCTTCGCTTATTACCATATCATTGCTATGTTGGATGGCTTTTGTTCTTTATGGTAAGTGATTACCAGTTCCTTTTCATTTGTTTCACCATCAATATGATTTTAGTATATTTTTAAAAAACAGGTATATTAACTGCAACGCTTTTGGAACCGCATCTAAGGGTCTAGCGCAAAATTTACATAAGGCACTGGAAGCTGAACATCCGGCTCTGAAACTGGCCCAGTATCGGCATTTGTGGGTTGATCTGTCACATATGATGCAGCAGCTAGGTATGTTCATTTATTTATAATCTGAAAATTGCAAATAACAGTGTAGTGAAATACGCTCCTCCTATCTGCTCCAGTTTTTTATTACTTTTTTTCGTTTTTTACTGCATTGGCTGGGCTTTATGCCACTGGAACTTCAAAGAAATGCAGCAAATAGGCCCTTTTTTAATTTTTAAGTATACAGTATCTAATCAGGTATGCCTGATCATCACTGACTTTTATATTCCCATATCATCGAATCTACTTTGATGGTACTGAGAGGCCTAGTTTAGTAGTCAGTACTCCGCTATTTATTTTCGCTACTAAACTTCTTCAAAATTCTACGGGATTTACACGTTGAGTTAAATAAAGTTGCCTTTATTCAAAATATTTATGACCCACATATATTAAAAAAAAATTAATAGCCTCTTAAAAAATAACGTAAAGATCTCAACAAAACCCAGAGTGAAATAAGCCATAAAATCTTTTATGTTTATGACCTGAGTACGTATTTTCATCTCGTATAGCTGTAGAAATCTCATGACGTATGCGAAGTTTTATGATATGCCAGTGATAATCGTCGCTTAATATATTACATTTTATTTGTAAAAGTTATGTGAATCTTAACTCTAGTATTTTAGGTTATATTTAGCATCTACCTACAATTTTATCCTAATTAGAATACAGTGCAGAAATAAAAATTAGCCTGCCAATCTTCAGTCTTCAACCAATCACATTTTCTGTTCTCACTTTTGCACTTTACGCACATTAAACGTAATATAAAATTTAATATTGAAATACATGGGCGATGCATAGTTTGCCATTCATATAAATGGCAAACTTCCAACTTCTTCCAATAATGTGCTTAGTGCAGACAGTTCTGACGTTTGCGATGGGGATTAAAATACATTAAATTATTGTTTTAGAAATTAAAATATATCGCTGAACTCACAAACTTTTATAGCAACCATTTTTTGGTGCTATTGAGTAATAATACTAACTCTCAGGAAATAAAACTAATTTAAATAGTGAATACTGTGTTAGTTAACTTCCTAGATTATTAGGTTTCTATCATTTAAGATTTTAATAATGCTTCGTATATTAGTCTTTATTATCTATAGTTAAAAGTAACGACTAACGACAGATAAAGCAAATGTTAATAATATAAATAAGAATTGCTTGGGACAGTAACATTGTTTAGTGAAGAATGATATAATAAATGAGGAAATTACAGTAAATATATAAGAACAGATATTAAACAGTAAGCCACATTCGGTACAGCGGTTGAAAAAGTTTGTACTCGGTTTATTTAGGGTTTTTTTTTGCATGATGTTTGATTGTTGATGATTTTGTAAATCTAATCTACTGCGTAGCTGATTACAGCTCAATTTTTTTTTAATGACGGAGGAACAAGGTTGTTGAGTATCTCAGCACACTTTCCGACATATATCCTGTCGAAGACCGATAGATAGACAGGCAACCCATTGCAATGATAATACTAAATGATACAGATCACTACACAGTAGATTTGAGGCTTAAGATTAATAAGGAAGGCTGACCCCACCACCATGTGGGATACATAGCTAGGGAGAGAGAGAGAGATTCGTTATCGTATGGGTCGCACTAAAATTCTATCCTTTTTTTATAGGACGAGCTTATTCAAACATGTACGGGATTTATTGTATGGTCATCTTTTTCACAACGACAATTTCGCTATATGGATCACTTTCGGAGATCTTGGAACATGGTCTGAATTACAAGGAAATGGGCCTGTTTGTCATAGTGGGATACTGTATGACGTTGCTTTTTATTATTTGTAATGAAGCTTATCACGCTACAAGAAAGGTACATAGCACATTTCTATTGTATTGAGCGCCAAATAAAGGTACAGATTTCAACTTGTTCCAACAAATGTAAACTTAGAATGTGATGATATATACGATATGATATCGGAGAGGCTAGACTGCCCATATGTGAACCGCTGCTGTAGGATTCACATCGATTACATTTATAATAAATAGTATAGGTTACTAACATTAGTTTTTAAGTAGAATTGTATTACTAACATAATTATTATTTATATATGAGTCATGTAACTTGATTTTTAAATAAAATAAAAAAAATAAAAAATAAATAAAATAAAAAAATATGATAATGTGTTGATCTTTATCACTGTACCATGTAAAGAGCTCATGAATAAGGACCCCGAAGGTTCTAAGGTGGTTTGGAAAATCAAAAAATACTACAATTTAACTAATATTATTCAGACGGATACATACCTATATTTCAATATTATGACTGGCCACATCACAGCAAAACAGTGTGACTCTCGAAAGGGTCAAGGGTTAAAACCCGGAGAGGCAATAGTTTTTCTATTATAAACTTATGTATCTAATTAATAATTTCAATTTATTACACGGCTTTTCGGTGAAGGAAATCGTAATGAAACCTACATACCAATCTGCATTGTTTTTAACTCCAATCCTTCTATCCAAGAGAGGAGGTCTATGCCCGACAGTGGGATAGCAACAGGCTGTTACTTTACTTTTGTGCGCCTAATTTTTTATTTTTTAATTCGTTTAGATATATTCTTTCAGGTTGGACTGGAATTCCAAATGCGTCTGTTAAATGTGAATTTAGGCTCAATTGATCGTAGTACACAACGTGAGGTGGAAATGTTCTTAGTAGCCATTGCCAAGAACCCACCCATCATGAACCTTGATGGCTTCACAAACATCAACAGAGAATTATTCACCGCTGTAAGTATTTATTTTGATACACTTATGATTGACTTGCGCCCATTTTAGAAAAGACAAGAAGTGCAAGATTAAGATGGTATGGGCATGGGGAGGGATAAAAATCATGTGACTAAACGAGTGTTAATTATGAATGTGGATGGATATGTTACTAGAAGGAAGCCTAAAAAGAGCTGGATGGATTGTGTGAAGTATGACATGTTTATAAAAGGAGTAGCGCGAGAGTTGACGAATGATATGAGAGCATGGAAGTGAAAAACACGTTGTGCTGACCCCACTTAAAGAATGATGAGTTATGATTGACTTAAAACAAATTTTCAGTTGAATAGTAGCCCTCATTTTACTTAATTTTAAAGAACCGATTAGCTGTTTATAAAATGGTAGCGGTCCTGCCACACGTTGTTGTGGTTCTGTCTGTTTTTGTCTTGCTCTATAAACAAAACTGTCATTGACAGTTCAAAAAAAATGTTCCAACTTTAACTAGGTAGATTTTAAATGCTTCATTGGCGCAGTTGACCCTGGCTTTAGTTACGGAGGTCACACGGGTTCGACTCCCACTAGCCAAAATTATCTAAAACTATTGTTGGTTCTTGGCGTTTGTATACATATATGTATTTAGATTTTTTTTAATTATATGACCTATATATATTTATCTGTTACTGTTACCCGTAACACAAGTATTAAGTTTCTTTAGTTAGGGACGGTTTTCACTGTACGTAATCGCCCTACATACCTATATATTTAAGTTTTATCTTTTTCAGAATATATCGTACATGTCTACATATTTAATAGTCTTAATGCAATTCAAGTTAACACTTTTACGACAAGGTACGTCTAAAGTTGTAACAACTATCGCAAGCGCAATATTCAACAGCACCACCACCGTAGCTGATAATGATGAAACGGAATAAAAATTGAGATGGAAAACTAATAATAAAAAAAAGAAAATATATGTTTTATACCAGTATCGCGCCTAATGCATAATAGGCTACCTACTTCCGGTGGTGCATATCGTTCTTTATAAAATATGATTGGTAATGTATAAATAACATAATGTATAAATAGGCCGATGATAAAATACAAATATTATAATAAATTATAGATGACATAATAATTCATTAAATAAATAAGAATGTATAATAGTGTTATAACGACTAAGTTGTGGCGGGCTCTTCTTAATATAAATAAAGGAGCGGGTAGATGTAAGATGTTAGTCTGTAAGTGCTTGTCTTAGCAGTAATGCTGCAGGAATTAAAGTTGATTGGAGAAAGAAATACTTTTAGTTGTGACATCCCGAATTACTTCTGTAACGTATGTTAGGGTAAAGAAAATCTACAATACAAATCATTTAAATGCGTTAAGATTTTTTAAAACCTGCAGGTGTTAATCCTCGATATTGGAAGAAGATTTTTAGTTTTCTAGATCATTAAAAGGAAAAGATCAGTGCTTAATGACTAAACTAATCTTGAGGTAAAAGCACTATGACTACCAGTCTCCAGTATTTAGAAGGAAAGCGCCGGCTAATTTAGAAATTACACATTCGAATATTAGTCAAAGTTGGCGCAAACTGGTTGGTTCAACCATAAAAATTGGCATATTTTATGTTGAGTGTAACGTATTGTGTATAATCTAAGAGAAGAATAAATCTACGAGACAAAAAGACGAGTTTTCAATAACCTATCCTATCATCAATCCTATAATCATAGAAACTATCATCTATACTAATATATAAAACTAAAGAGTTTGTTTGTTTGAACGCGCTAATCTCAGGAACTAGTGCACCGATTTGAAAAATTCTTTAAGTGTATGATAGTCCATTTATCGAGGAGGGCTTTAGATATATAACAAATAACATAGATTATATAACATCACACTAAAATGAATAGGAGAGAGCAGCAATACAAACTTGTTGCAAAACGGCAAAATTTAATCCGTATCCTTGCGTGCGTTAAGTAAACGGTGAAAGTTATTAAAAAAAATCTTATAATTATTAACTCACGATAACTACTTTTATGTTCAAAATTTCAATTCGGGTAAAAAATTGTGACATACTGATTTCCATGCTGCTGGCACAGCTAATCAAATATAAAACAACGTGAGAGCTGTGATAGTCTGAGGTTCTCATTAGAAACTGCAAATTTTTGAAATTAAAAGTATAGTAGCGGCCTTTTACAATCCCATAACTGGGCAAATCCTTCTTTCTCCTTTTGAAGTGAAGCTTACCCACCTCGCTAATAGCAGGTTACACATATTTTTACAATTAATCAGGTTTCCCGATGAAGTTTTCTTTCTAGTTTTCTTAGCAAATACTAATTTTATTATAAGAAAAACTAATTGGTATCTCTCAACTCGAGCTAAATGCATCCAATATCAAGTTAATTAGTCAACTCAGTTGTATAAATTACGTTAGGTACAGCATGTTTTCTGCAACAGTGAACACGACGTGGGGAGATACATCTCGCCGCAAAGAAATTCAATTATTCTAGGTATCTCCACTTCATGTCCTCACTTGACTACGTTCTAACATGACCTTAAATCTGCAGTGCAAAATAAACTCAACTACCTTAAGATAAAGTTTTAAATAGCATACACGATTCAATATACAATTTAACGGACACTGGTCGATCTGCTAATGTTATTTATACGGACATAAAATGTTTAGCGTATGTATATTAAGGCTGATACAAGGTTAATATACCTACAGTGTATTTTGTATAATTCTGGATGGTAGTTAACATTGTGGAAAATTAAAATGTTGTTTATGGACACTTTTTGTGTGTCTGTCATTCTATCTATTTTTCACGGATAATCCTCAAGAACAATAAAGATAAAATTTCATACAATTGGAACTTATATGAAGAATTAATAATTAGGAAGAAAATATCCAGTTTTTCCGTGGAGAAACAAATTAGTGCAAAAGTGAGGGTATTTTAACGCAAACGTCGACTCGAACAAAGTCGCAGGTACCTCTAGTATTTCATATGAATGTCGTTAATATAAGCTACTGCCTGCGACTTTGTCTGAGCGGTGATAAAAAGAAGCTTATGTCATTTCCAATCAATAGTAAACCTCACAGAAGCCACCATCAACACTAAAAAAAATTCATAGGCTATTTATATTAATATTCATAGGCTATTTATATTAATTAATTTTATACTAAACACGAAGTTGTTTTCACAATTATTCAGCTTAAGTTAAGAAATATCTGTGTTGTAAGGAAATTAAATTAACGCCATCTGCTACTACGCTTTATAACTTCTACAAGAAAACAAAATGACCATGTATACGCTACCAACCAAAAGATGGCGCTAATATATTCAGAGTTACTAGATTTACTATTCTCTCAGAGGTGGCTCTGCAACAAAAAGATGCAACTATTACTATTTTTGTCTTCATTTTTATGCACGGTTCACATTATTCCAGTCCAATAATCCATCGCATCTGTACCAATAGAATTCCACAAATAAAACAATACGTGTTCACTGCTTAGCGTAGTAGTCAAGCACTGGATTCAACTCAAATGGCCGTTAGCACTATTCCAGTGGCACTGGAATGGACGAGCTGGAATGAAAAATAGAACGCCAATCCAGTCAACTGTACTGGATTGATCACTGGATTGGTATTTTCCAGTGCAGGTTCACATTACTCCAGTAGCATTCCAGCGCTGGACTGGAATGGTCGACTGGAATAATGTGAACCGGGCATTATCCTTTGTTAACAACCATTTAATTAGATAGACATGAAATTTTTTTAAATATTTGAATAAAAGTTGCAGCAATAATTCATTGATTCACATCCTACGAGATATTAACTGACTATTATAATAATTATTTAAGCAATATTTAACTGCATACATAATATTAATAATGCTAAAATTACACTCCTGTAAAATAATATTTAATAATATAAAAAAAAACTTGTAAAAAATGTACTACTTATTAAATGATTCTTTGAAATTACGTTACGAATTCCAGAATTGATAGCAAAACTGTTATAAATATAAAACAAAAGTAATAGTAAAATTATTTATCTATAATCCGCGGACCATAGCAAATAATTTTATAATTACTATTGTATTATGGATCTCCGCAAAGTAAGGCCAATTCTATAAATTATTTGTTACAAATATGTCCACCACAGCTCCAAACAGATTTTAACAACAAGGTGTTCCATAGACATCATTAGTTTCTATCGATTTCTAGTTCGCTTATTACGATCAATATAGTGGCTGCTATTTTAACTGTCATGTTGTCAAATGCTTAGCGTGCGTCCATCTAACATCGCCATAGTTGTTAAGCGCCGCCCCCTCGGCTGGACCAATGCGCGCGCGCATGCTAAATGACATGCAAAATTACCCTTGCAACGGAAATTACAGGTTAGGATCACATAGCTCATGCAAATACACTGCTTGTACATATTTCATCTTTGCACATGTAGCGGATTAAATTTACTTCAAGCCAACAATCCTACTAATATTGTAAATGCGTAAGTTTGTGAGTATGGATGTATATTTGTTGTATTCAAGGGGACAGCATCTTCGTCGGCGAAGAAGAGGCCCCAGTTTTCTGACGTCGACCCTTCCGATGTCGTAATGACTACTAATAATGATACTATAAGCCCTTCACTACGGTTAGCCTTAAGTTGTGGACCGGCCTCATAGGAGGCACCCTTAGGACTACGTTCCCCGACGATAGCAGAGCTTCTGCGCCCTACGCTCCGCATTTCGTAACCTCGACCATGCTTCTGCGCTCGCCCACCACCGGTGACAATGTAAAAGCCGTTAGGGCTAACAGCATACAATACTGAGTTTGAAAAACTCCATATTTCTAAATGAGAAGTATGGTATGGTAGTCTAAAGAAGGTGACATCGTATGACCTATATATCTGGATTTTCTGTAATATGTGAATCATTTATAATTTGTCATCTGAGGAGAATTCCTGTGATATTTTTAATCTGTAATTGGAGCTAGGTTGGTATTATCGCCAAAACATCTCTCCGGAATTAAGGAAGGGAAGTTTTAGCATTTGTCCAAGCTTAATTAGTGGTTGTTAAGGTCGCTATTGTACTTCCTATAATAACAACTACAAAATCGACGAATGTGATATTCACTCTGAGTGGAATATTTTGGAATCTGGCAGACAGAAAACCAGATGTCTAGAAATAAACAGATCTATTGTAATCATGTTATTTTTAGCGCACTGGCTATCGCTTAGAGATCGTTTAGTATGCAATTCCTATTCACATTTATAGTTTATACTGAATGATTTATGATCGGTTCGATTGAAGGATTTTCTTCAGGAATGTAACGTCCTATATTAACTTAATAAACTTAATAAATTAAGGTAAAGCCTCTTCTTTTTAAATATGTTTGTCGAGTCTATTATTATTACTATGTGCAAAAACAATAAATCGGCGTAGTTGTTGTACCGTTAAGATCGTGCGTGGTCGGGCGTGAATTTGATCTTGATAAAGATAAGAAATAATGATTATATGATAATGCAAAATTAAATAATAAACAAATACATGCTTTTTTTTTTTTTTATTAATACAAATATAACATGGTTTTTTAATTTAAAAACATTACAAACAATGTTGGACACTAATTTATAATTTGATAGCATAGATACTTACAATGCCGTGTGCTATCCGGATGACTAGAATAGACCACCCTCATTGCTTACCGAGGTGTTGTGAAATACGACCAAGGTAAGTTGACGTCAGGGAGGCGACCGGTTGTATAATACGTAGCCAAATCATGTGACAATGTTTTAACATGTTGTGCCAACCCCACTTAGAGTGGGATAAGGTCAGGAGGATGGGATGAGTCCTGTAAGAGAACCCACTGACAGCAAAAAATGGAGCCAGATGAAGAATTCCGATATTGATTTCATTATGATTAGGGCGTACTTCAAATAATAATTTACTGGGCGGTACAGAAACGGAAATTACTACTAGTACACATATATACTGAACTCATTAGTACATTTCTCTATTGCCTGGGCCACTCCGGTAAATTGCTTGGTAATTTTGTCAAATGACATAAATAACATGTATCGGGAGTTGGAATGTCATTTTGTAAATTACCGGGCCCTATTACAAGTTTGTAATAATTGGTTGGGTCACGCAGCATCAGGAATGTTGCCTTAGTCTTGTCCAATGGTGACTAATCGCGTACCGTTGACATCGCGACATTGTATCTATCAAGCTTGTGGATCAAGTGATCGCTCTATCAAGTATTATAAATGAAACTCATTTGTTAAATATACATGTATAAAATACTAGATTTTTAACTGTAAAAACGTACTAGATTTTTATTTTTTATTTTATTTATTTATTTATGTACCATAAAAAATGTAGGAAAAAAAAACATAATTGGTAAAAAAAGGTCAACTTATCCCTATGACAGAGATCTCTGCCAGCTAACCTACGGCGCAATCCAGCACAGCGTCATGCTATCAGATGGGTACATTATTAAAGTATATAATTTTGTCACTAAAAAGCTGTGAATCGCCGCGCCTATACGCACCGGACGAGACACCCCCGATCAAGACAGCGGTCTGGGAGCTACCACTCTAGACACCCTCCCCTTAACTGGCTCCCTTATGTCACCTTTTAGGTGACCTACGCCTTACGGTCTGTACAGTATACAGGCAGTTATGCCTGCAGGGACCTGTCACGGCAAAGAGGCACACCTTGAAGCCCGTACCTCGCCTACCCCATGGGGTAGGCGAGATGACCCTGCTCCTGCCTAAAAATCGCACTTTTAGTTTTACGCAACTCTTCATAGACAACCATTACAATATGTTATTTTAAATTAAGATAAATCTGATATTTAAAAAAATAATATTCCCGTGTGGTATCTGGCTGAGTAGAATAGACCACCTAATTTTTTTAAACCGAGGTGTCTTAAAAGGCGACTAAAGTAAGTCAATACATGGTATTTGGTATATTGTGGTATTCGGCTGAGTAGAATACACCACAATCATTTCTTACCGAGGTGTTGCAAAAAAGGACTAATGTAAGTTAACGTCAGGCAGGTGGCCGGTCGTAAAATATTAACATATTTATAACATGTTGTGCCGATCCCACTTAGAGTGGAATAAGGGCAGGAGGATTATAATGATGAATATGATGATGATGATAATCTGATATTTAAAAAAATATATATTTATGGTTCATTATTTTAGATACCAATTTCTTATATTTATAAGTCTCATTATCACAAAATGAATTAAGATCGTAATTGCAACTATTGTAAGTTTTGACTAATTGAGCTTTATTGGTATACAACAGTTCAATTGCATTATATACAATCAGATAATGTGAGCAAAAATTATGAGTAAGAGTTAATTATTGCAGATTTTCGACAAAGTTTCAATCACTAAGGAAGTTATTGTAATTGCGTTTCATGATTAAACTGCTGATCATAAGGATTGTAATGCAATTGGCGTGGAAAGATTTGTAATTGACAACTCATGTGTGCCCGTGGCTTTACATGCATTTTTAGTAACAAGACCTTACTACGTTTAATGAATTTATTTTAACCTTTATCACCTGACCGAATCGAATATCAATTCCTCATTCATTATAATGTTATATATTCATTATATTATTAAACTCTTACTGAATTTTTTTTATTAGAAAAAAGAAATCATATTCCGAATATTAACGTAACTGGAAGAGATACCTTTTAGGGATAAGTCTACCTTTTTACAAGCACTTTTTTACTTTTTCTTTCTCTTTTCTAACTATTTGTGTAAAAAGAAATAAATAAACGTGTGTTCTTTATTTTAAATGTTATTTCCGTTAATAATATTTATACAATTACAAGAATTATTAATACGAAATAGTAAGAAATGAGGGTGGTCTATTCTACTCAACCGGATATCAAACGGCGGCTCGATACCTTAGTCACCTTTTACGATACCTCGGTAAGAAATTAGGGTAGTGTATTCTACTCAGCCGGATACCACACGGCATTTTTATTTATCGTTGTTTTTAAATGCTAATATTGAGCAGTCATTCGGCAATCAATTTACAAGGCGTATGCGCGTGCCATTGTTTTTTTGTTTAAGGCGCTATAAGAACCACATCAAAGCAGCCGCTTGCGGAAACCGCATAATTAAGCGAATCTAATAAGCAAATCCACTTCGAGTTTTCCTGTGCGATGAGTCTTATAATTTTAACACTGACATCATAAACGTAACTTAGGTTCTATCAAGTTCTGGCTCCTTTTTCGCACAAAGAATCAGCTTAGCGATTCAGCGCTGCCAGCATTCTTGGTACCATTCCACGTGGACATGATTTGTACTGTCCTAACTAGTAAGTAGTTTAAGATAGATATAACTTGTACATTTTTCCGTAAATAAAAAAAGTTGTTATAACCAAGCTATGCCAGCGGCTTCGCTAGTGTGGAGATCTCAAAATAATTCCCTTACTTTTACTTCGCCTTTTTGGAGTATTTTTGTAGATCTACAATCTTCTAGTACGTTACTTTAATGTATTTCTGTTGGTTTACGCAGCACACGCGAGTAAATTTGCCCAGCAGGCAAGTTTTTTCACATAGGCGTGACAACTTCTATGATAATTCTCTTCTTGGTGAGATGAATTAAACCTCAAACGCAACACACTACTCCAATATAAATATGCGGCAAACACATATAGTAGAAATACTCTAAAGACATGCAAGCATGTTTAATTATAGATATCAATGAAGCAAATATTTTTGAAGTGAAAACTTCTTTAGCGGCGTAATGTACTTTTGGTGATGGGTAAAAAATTTTAAACTCGCGTCGTGACCTAAACAAAAATTTGTACGACAAAAGGAGAGTAGACCAATGCGGCGTAGGAGAGGAAGTATCATCATCTCTTTCTACCACGCGGTGAAATTCTTGTTCGTGTAGACGGTGCAGAGCGTTAATAGCGCAATAAATAAATATATTGTATTTTACCACATAAATTAAAGTGCCTTTATACTGATAATTAAATAATTAATTAATTAAATAGCTGCATACAGCTGAGTAAAATAGACCAACCTCATTTCTTACCGAGGTGTCGTAAAAGGTGACTAAGGTAAGTTGACCCGCCGTGTGGTGCCGGTTAAGCAGAATAGACCATACTCTTTTTTACCCTGGTGTCGTAAAATAAGACTAAAATGAGTTGAGGTCAGGTAGGCGGCCGGTCGTAACATGTTTATAACATGATGTGCCGACCCCACTTTAAATGAGATAATAGCAGGAGGATGTTGTTATACTGATAATTAAAGCAATTCAAAAATTATTCCCTAACCATTCCAAAATATAAAAAATGCACAGCGTTACTTTTCAAGTTTTCACTTCTGCCGGCAATCCCGGATCGCAAACCGTTGTTTTTTTTATAGAAACCTGCCTGGAGTGTGACCATGTACGTTTCTGTACATGATACCTGCATGTTTCAGGTGAATTCTTGTATGTTTAACAAACCTATCTAACCTACTAAACTGGAACAGCGAGGTGCCTCTAAATTCTAACCCGTGTTTCTAAAAGGAGATATGCATAACTCGCAAACCATGACGTATCAAATAGCTGTTGTTATTTTCTTTATACGGCGGTAAAATAAAAAATAAACAAACCATTAATCAAACCGAACGTGATCTCTTAGTCGATTCACTTTCACTAATAGACTTCGACGCAACGAATGCGATCGGCAGACGAAGCGACGCCAACAAACGAAAGTGAACAAAGGTTTCCCAGAAATCTTTCTGATAGGCTTTCTTCTGAGATGTAAATTAAATTACCTACTATGAATTTCGAAGAAATGACTCCGTAAATTTCGAGCTGGTTTGAAATTGTTTGGATAACGAGCGAGAAAAATTAATATGTTATTCCGGTATATAAGGAATAATTGTGTCAAATTTCATCGATATTGGTTCAGCTGATTCGCCGTGAAAGAGTAACAAACATACATCAATACTCATAAACTTTCGCATTTATAATATTAGTAGGATAGGATTGAAGCTACTAAGCTAGCAGAGCATAAAAACACGTTTTTCTTTCGGAAATAGAAAAAACATCGCCAGCTACTTATAATTTACATTCGAAACTCTATCTGTATGATTTTGCGACTATACTCCACGACATATTCATACAATATAGAACATTTCGGGGATATTTAAATCCTTTAAACTAATACGTGTAGGTCTATAGGATAACCGCATAACTTAGACCTTGCCTGTGGGGTATAATAGCCTGGGCGTAGGACAAGAAAGGGGACTAAGGTAGGTGCGGGATGTAATCTCTTGTACTCGTATATCACGTTGCGAGCGCTCGCCGCTCGCACTTACCTCAGTTCCGTAGTCGTCCTACCTCCGCGCCCTATATCCCGTAGGTGAAGACTAAGTTAAACGGTTAGTCTATAGTATTTTAACATGGTAGTTTTGCCTGAAATAGCAATTTGTGACAAATGAATCCTCTGTATTTAATACTGGTAGCTGAAATCTTCTATACTTATAATAAATCTGTAGAAAGGTCAATTCTGTAACTGAAATATATTTCCAAAATAACTATCAGGGGGTGATTAGGGATCGATACTGATGCCAAAAATGCAATCAGAAATTTTTTTGTCTGTCTGTCTGTCTGTCTGTCTGTCTGTCTGTCTGTCTGTCTGTCTGTCTGTATAACCGTTATAGAAACAAAAACTACTCGACGGATTTTAACGAAACTCGGTACAATTTTTTTTCATACTCCTGGGCTGGTTATAGTATACTTTTCATCACGCTGCAATCAATAGGAGCAGAGCAGTGAAGGGAAATGTTGGGAAAACGGGAGAAGTTACTCCATTTTTTAAGCTTCCATCGCGTGTGCAACCTTGATGGTTAAAGCTACACAGAAATCATGTATGACGGAAATGTTCTCCTTAAAATTATATAAAAACTATCCCGCGACAGCATATGTCTATCTTTTATGGTTGACTCACAATAACACGTGTAACTCCCGATAGCTTAACAGTTCGAAGCTTTCTGGTTATATTTGTCTACTCTTACGTTTATATCACTCTGTAATAAAGTAAATAACAATATACGGACGGTAACTAGAGATCACACGACTTTCCAATAGGACTACCTACAGATCAAATTTATACTAATATATAAAGCTGAAGAGTTTGTTTGTTTGTTTGTTTGTTTGATTGTTTGAACGCGCTAATCTCAGAAACTGCTGGAACGATTTTAAAAATTCTTTCAGTGTAAGATAGTCCATTTATCGAGAAAGGCTATAGTCTATATCACATCACGCTAAGATGAATAGGACAGGAGCAGCATTAAAAAGTTGAAAGCATTTCTTGCGTGCGCTGAGTAAACGATAATGGTTATTAAAAATCATGTATTACAAAATTGTTCCCCTCTAAAAGTTCTATATAATAGTCCTCGGCAGCATGTCTTGCTTTTAAGGTTAACCCACTCTAACCATTTTTATAGTTATCAAAAGACTATATTACGGTTTTAATCTTTCCATGCGGGCGGAGCCGCTGGCAATTGCTAGTATAAAATAAAGGTTTTAAAATAGAAAACAATACTTCCACTGTACTGATAACAATATAGCACGCAGGTGTTACAATTTAAAAGTGACCCACATGCAACCTTGTACGTGCTAGGCGCGTCGCGTGATCGATACTTTCATACGTTTAAAAGTTATTCTTTGACAGTATATAATTATTAGCTTTTATCCGCTATTCGTTCGCGTGGACCGTTGTCGTGTGGACTATTCGTGATAGGTTGACAAAAGATGGCGCTTTAAATGCCATCCTATTCCTGTTGTATTAACAGGATTTCTATATATTACCCAGGTCTATAAAGAATAATTGTGCCAAATTTCAATGATATTGGTTCAACTGATTTGCCGTGAATGAGTAGCAAATATACATCCATCATCACAAACTTGCGCATTTATAATATTAATAAAAGTAGGATAGGATTATATTTTCAATGATTATATGATTTATTACTTTAAATTATTAATGACGGTATCATTTTTGTCAATCTAAAATATGTATATTCTACTTATTGACAAAAAAAAATCGATAAGTATTATTATATCACTCGTCTCGTGGAATTTTTTTTGCTGGAATTTACGTGCAATATGATATGTAGGGATCAGTTTATAGGGCAACTTTTATAGAGGGATTTCCAGTAGATAGTAAACAAGTCATGGATGCTGTATCCGTCAATGGAAAATCCAATATATTCTGGTGATAGTGTTGCTAAACGCTTTACGCCGTGTGGCATCCGGCTGAATAGAATAGTACCACCCTCATTTCTTACCGAGGTGTCGTAAAAGGCGACTAAGGTAAGTCGACCCGCCGTGTGGTATCCGGCAGAGTAGAATAGACCAACCTCATTTCTTACCGAGGTGTCGTAAAAGGCGACTAAGGTAAGTTGACCCACCGTGTGGTATCCGGTTTAGTAGAATAGACCACCCTCTTTCTTACCGAGGTGTCGTAAAATACGACAGAGGTAAGTTGACGTCAGGCAGGCGGCCGGTCGTAAAAACGCAGCCAAATCATATGACAGCATGTTTGTAACATGTTGTGCCGACCCCACTTAGAGTGGGATAAGGTCAGGAAGATGATGAGTGTTGCTAAACGCTTTATCGGCGAAATTTTCGGTTTTAATGTAGCGAACTATTATGGAATAGAGACTATATATAGACTATATAACGCTATACCGACGCCTGGCGGCAGAAAATCAGTTCTTCAGAGGTAATTATTTTTTAATTATCTTTCACAACTATATAAGCATACTATATAGGCACTGTTAGCGAGTAAAATTTCTCTCTTATACATAGTTACACTGAACAACACTTGCAAGGGGTTGATAATAAATAATGTACTAATGGAGCGTTGTGTTCGCATATTTGGCTAGATTTTAACGCTCACAAACTATAAAATGCAACTTAAAAATGAAATAATCGTTTCACCCCACAAATGAAGCATCCAGTGTGTAATGAAATTAAAAAAATATATATGTATTTTATTATCATTATATAACAGTACTGAAGTTGACCCAGACGAGGTCAAAAAACATTTTTCGAATGTTCCACTATAAGTAAAGAAGATGGGAATATTGTGACATGATATCATTATATAGCGTATAGATAACAAATTGTCAATATCACTTTATTAAACAATATTATTTTAGGAAATACCCATGATATCAATCATTACCTAGAATTTAAGTTAACAAAGTTCTTACTTTAAATTAATTGGATTGGATTTTTTTTTCTAAATTTGAATATCGTATCGTAGCGACTATTAAATATGAATGTGGATATGTGACCAGGGGGTGTCCTAAAAAGAGATGGTTGGATTATGTGAAGTATGACATGCATATAAAAGGAGTACCTAGCGCCAAAGTTGACGAATGATAAGCGAGAATAGACGAGAAAAACATGTTGTGGCGAACCCACTTAGAGTGGGATGAGGGCAGGAGAACGAAGAAAAAGATGAATATCGTAACTGAATGAATTTAAGTCATATGTGTGGTGTTGTATTTTTAAATGGTGGATTTTGAAGATAGCAGAAGGTTCAGTTTCGATTTGCACACACACTCCTAGGTCCTTCGTTGTTTAAGGGTTGCTGATATCCTGTTATAACTATTCTCGGTAAGAGCAACTATTGAGTTTCCTACCAAATTATCTTTAGATATTCCATTCCGAACTTGCAGAAGAATCTCTGGTGAACCCAGGTGTGATAGTAAGGTGAGAGCTTGAGATCTTTATTGAAGATCGCCTGTTTAAATCTCAAAAAAGACTTGTTAGTTTCTCTATAAAAATGTTATGTTCTTATTTGATTGTGCAACTGATAGAACCAATCTTTACTCCTCTCACGAGAGAAGAGGGCGATGCCTAGATCTTGGATACTAATAGTTCGCTACTATACTATTATAAATCAAATCCAAATTAGGTTGTACCGAAGCACTTCTCAATCTCTAGACAATTCATTGCAATATTAGCTTATATGTTAGCTTAATATGTATATTTCCCGAATGCTATATCCCCCATACATTTGTAATACAATCTATACTTATAAAGTGCCCAAAAGTTTTCTGTCTGTATGTGATCCCTTTTTTTTTTTAAATCTACAAAATGGATTTTTGTACGGTTTTAATTAAAACGTAGTTAAATTGTTCCGGTGGGTTCAGGTTAATAATAATAATATTATATCGCAATATTTTATGTAAATTGCGCAGTTGCAAGAAAATATCCCATCTGGTAGCTTTAGTCTCGTTATGTATCAGAGAATTTTAGACCCACGAAAAACTACAGTAAAGTACGCTACAACATGTTTCTATCTCCACTCACAATAAGTATTTCTACGTTCAAAATTTTAATTTAAAATATAACATTATTTTCGAGACCGTTTTCTTCTGTTCATTATTAGTCATTAGCTAAATAAATACGTTCGGTCGTTCGTTTGCCTTTTAATATAGATCAAAACTGTTTACACTACTTACTTTGTAAGATATTATAGGTTAAAATTATACGCCACCAAAAAAATATTATTTCGGATTACCAGTACACCTTCAATGAGATGCCGCCGTAATCCAACTTTGGTAGCGAGTGGACATATTACTTATATCGACTTGCTGAAAGCTCAATGTTCTATGCATTCTTTTTATCTAGGTCTATCTATTCTTAGGTGGGTGTTTTTCTTTCTTTTATCCCAATTTGGTTAATTCTTTTTAATTCAGAATAAAATAAAGAGATTTGAATGTGAATTTGAATTCAAATCCAATTTCCGTTTGTACTGAAGCACCTCTCAGTCTCGTGAATGCAATATTAATCGCATATTATAGCTCGATACGTATAATTTTCCCAAAGTTCATAATTACTCCACAAATATGTAATACAATAATAGTAGATTACGATACTGTTGCATAATAAGGGTTCATATAACACGAGTGTGTTTTAAAAAAAACGTGTCGCAGTTTTTTTACAACTTTTTTTACAGTATCACACGAGTGTTATAAGACCAAGTTATGTACAGAGTCATACACTTCTTTATCTACTCTAATACTATAATACCTAAAACAATATTAATAAAAACCAAACTTTGTTTAAATATTGAAAAGAATTTTTAAATGTCAAATGGTAGCGCCAAGGCGCAAACATCGATTGCGCAACGCGCATGCATGCGTGTTGCGTCGCCGCGGACTCGTTCATTGAAACTTTTTTTTAAGGTAGAGGTTCAACCTCCTTGGTCCAGCTGGAGGTTGTATAGGTGTATCGTTATGATTAAAAAGTTATATTATGATACAGGTGTCCATACAAGACCTGTATCGTAATAATACTTTTTAATTTTTAATTTTTGGCCTGTACGTAATGTTTCTCATAAGAATTTTGGTTTCAGTTTTATAATCTTTGTGTTATAGTATCAGAGTAGATAAAATATAATTTAAATGCGCAATAAGTATAAATCATCTTATTAACACTCACGCTCATCAATATGTGTTATTAGAACCATAAATTAGCATTCATATATTAAAATGACAGTCATTAAAAATTTACCTACAACGTTAATTGTTTATAAGCAAACATTGATAGGTACCGATATGTGAATTGCATATGCAAATAATCTGAAGACATTGTTCGAATACACGGCGTTTTTAAGTAGCGTTATAATTTCAGCCTTGCGTGTAGCCTTGTATGGACTTTGCTTCGCCTTTATCATTGATTAAACAACTGTTTGTACTTGATACTTGTGATACTGTTATTTTTTATTTTTTTTCATGACGATTTATTTTGTGATGGGTATAAGATTTTACCTTTCCATTACAGCAGTTTAAGATCACTGTTAAAAGGAGGCTGATACAGAAAGCCTATATAAACACTTCGATCCTGTACAAGATAGGTTTAACTAAATGTAACTAGTAATACATATTATATTTAAAAAAAAGCCATCGCCGTTTCTTGCTTGCAGCAGTGGAGTTGACGATTCAAAAACACAAAACGTTAATATGTTAGCAAAATATTTTGCGTTAAATTTAAATTTCAAATTATTTTAGCGGATTTGAAGCTTAAGAACCAAAATTTATTAACAAAACAGTTGATTTAAATACCAACGCTTAGGTATTAATATATTTGTTAATACGAATCATTTTTTGACAGGTTCTCACATTGGATCAAAGCTCATGATCGTTTTCCTTGTGCTAAAAATAAGTTTTCAAGGTCAGATTTAATATTATTATAATTATACACTGTCCATTATATTAACCATCTTTTGACAGATTGACGATAGTGATGTCCTAAAGATTCTCGTATGCGATACCATTCCGATTATAGTACCTACTATCATTAATCGAATTACGTACCTAAGTAATTCGATTAATGATAACCTACGTAAACTAGATTACTACTTGAGAAAAGAAATTCCAACTTTGAGAAAACTTATTGTTTCTTTGAAAAGAAGTGGTCTATTTCATGGTGAAAAATCTTCTTTGGTCAAAGTTTTGAACACAATTGGCTTTTCATATAAAAAGTTAAATAAAAGAAAATTATTAATGGAACGCACAGATATAGCTATAGCACGTTGTGATTTTTTAAGAGAGGCAAAGAAAATACAAGATTGGGCAAATATTGTTTTCACGGATGAAACATGGCTCAACGCTAACCACACACTATCTCGTTTCTGGACTGATGATACTGCTGATTCCACTTCCTCAGTACCAATGGGAAAAGGTGAGCGCCTAATCATTTGCCATGCAGGTACAGCAAAAGGATTTGTACAAGACGCACTGTTGGCATTTAAATCGAAGAAATCAAATGACTACCACGAAGAGATGAATGCAAATGTGTATGAAGAGTGGTTCAAAAAAATGCTCATTTCATTGGAAGAACCATCAATAATTTTTATTGATAATGCGCCCTACCACTCCCGTCAAATTGACAAAATGCCAACACAGGCTAATAAAAAGCATGAAATAATTAATTGGCTTCGGGACAATGGAGAAAATGTGGACGACTCAATGTTAAAAGTTGAATTAATAAAAATATTAAAAACCAAAAAGAGAGCAAAACGCTATGTAATCAATGAAATGGCAGCAGAATATGGCCATACTGTTCTTCGGATTCCTCCATACCACTGCCAGTACAACGCAATAGAACTGATATGGGCACAAGTAAAAGGGCATGCTGCGAGATGCAATACAAGCCCCCCATTCACAGCGAATAAAATGTTGCAATTGCTAAAAAATGCTTGCACCCACGTAACGGCCGAGAACTGGGCAAGTGTGGTGGAAAGAACTAAAAGAGTAATATTCTCTGATTGGGAACGTGATATTGCGTTTGATAATATATTATCTACACAAGAGCTAATAATAACTGCTACTGAAGACTCCTCATCGGAGGAGTCTAGTGTTGATTATCATTCCGACGACTCGTGCTAATAAAATAAATTAAAATATCCTGATTGTTTTATTTGTATTCATGTATTAACTAAGAAGAAAGTAAAACTTTATATAATGTTATTAAATGTCTTTTAATACTCGTAACATCGATTTCTACCGATTATTTTTAATCTGTGGCATAATCGTAGAAACCATTATGTGTGACATCACTAAGTGGGCGGTACCCATCCATAAAGTACAAATATTATTTGTATGATATTTGTACGTAAGCAATACAAAACTTAATGAGCGTGAGCTGTCAAAAGACTGATAATATGATGGACGCAGTATATAGAACGTCTGGAGATCCACTGGGTTTCATATGTGTAGTGCGGTTTGATTTTATTGCTTGATATTATCTTCAGCTCTATTAGTAATATCTAAAATTATTTGTAGATCAGCACTCCAATCATATAATCGTAAAACATTATTTAATATAGTTTTTCGATAGCTAGTGGGCTCGTTAAAACGTTCTAAAAGCACCAAAAAAAAATCTTTTTTTCATCGACATCGACATCGAACTGCTTTCATCGACAAGTCCGACATATTCCTCCACAGGGCGTCGCTTTAAGCCGAGGTCCGGCCTCACAGGAGGCACCCTAAAGGTGACGCTGTAAAAGCCTTCAAGGCATTAGTTCTTTCAAAAAAAAATTTCATGGTTCGCAATCAGATATGGAATTGGTTCGCTGTAGTGGAATCTTTTTGTCGTTGATTACAGTAATATATTTATGGATGTAAAGTTAGCACGTTTGTGAATGACTAGCCTTTATTTAGATAAAAATTTAGCACTTAGGCATCGCTATTAATTTCGAGTTGTATCATAGAATAACATGGAACTTGCTAACCTAGAATCGGTAGCCTATTTATGAGTTTTCGAATCGTTGGCGTAGTTCTAAAATATCATATCATATAATAGTCACTGTTAAAAGTCGTGTGGTATCTGGCTGAGTAGAATAGACCACCGATTCTTACTGAGGTGTCGTAAAATACGACTAAAATAAGTTAGCGTCAGGCAGGCGGCCGGTCGTAAAATACGGAGCCAAATCATGTGACATATTTATAACATGTTGTGCCGACTCCACTTATAGTGGGATAAGGCCAGGAGGATGTTGATAATAGTCACCGTTAAGTCGGTTCAACGTAAAAATATAAGCAACATGTAATTCGATAAAAACAGTTACAAATTAAAATATGAATGTAAAAGTTGACTGCGTGCTAATTAACATCGCTTTATCACGCAAACATTTAAGTTTATTTGAATGAGAATGCCCTCCCAAGACCCGTTAGATAAGGAAGATGTAATTAATCAAAATTTGCATATAGGATCAAAATTAATAATTTATATGTTTCGTTTTATTTTTAATGATTCGATTTAAGGTTCAATTACTTTTAACGGTCTCTTAATTTATGAGAGGAAAGATATTATCCATCATTTAATCGTATAATAAATTTATAAATGTAATTATTTTGATACTTTTGTTTATTTTGGTACCAGCTTATGTCTGTGACTTCAGAGCAGAGTTAAAAAGCAGTCAAGTCTCTTTTCAGCTCTTCAACTATCTTCAAATAAAACATTAATTAATTCATAGGTGCATGGTAACTAAATTTCCAACCTTTAAAACTATATAATAATGTATTGATGTAATACATTCTTAATAATAACACAGAATTAGTAAAAGGAATAAGTAATAGAATAATAGTAAAAGTAATAGAAAACTATTCTAAGGAAAGCTATAGATTACATAACAGCACGCTAATATGAATAGGAGAGGAGCAGCAATAAAAAATAGTACTAAAACGACAAAATTTAAAGCTTTCCTTGCCTGCGCTGAGTAAACGATAATAGTTATTCAAAAATGATGTATTACAAAATTGTTCCCCTCTAAAAGTTCTAAATAAAAGTCTGCGACAGCATATGTCTAGCTTTTAAGATTGACTCACTTTAACCATTTTTATGGTTACCAAAAGACTAAATTACGGTTTTAATCTTTCCACGCAGGTGGCGATTTCTAGTAAAATATAAATCGTAATCTAATATTAACCTAAACCTTACTTAAGAATGGCACTATTTTTTAGTGAAAAACGCATAGAAATCCGTTCAGAAGACTTTGAGAATATCGATCACATGCAAACAGTTTTTGTGGACTTTATATTATGTATAGATGTATATGTATAATAAAATGTTTTATATCGAATTGACCACGCGAGCGACGCTGCATATAATTAAAGCTTCAAGGTTGCCCAGCGCGCTACAAACAGTGTATTAGCGTACGCCCGCGACTAGCTTCTATGATTTTCTGAATAGCTTCAAACAATACAGGCCGTACTAAAATAAATTGGACGGCTTAACGTGGGCACACGCCGGTAGTACTGAAGCGAAAGTCACCGCAAACACTTCGTTGCGTAACACCAAATAATAAAACATCTGTCCATATTGACAGTATACGACCAGTTTCGCCGCTATTATTCGCTGTCACTATAACGCTATTAAGATAGTCTCGTGAGTTATAAAATAATTCACTCGTGTTAGTGTTACACCGATAACAACCGGCAAACGACGTACGTTGGACGTTTTTTTCCGAGTGCTTTTAATATTGACATTTTCATATTTTCATATATAACATACAACGCCGATGCATGTTTACTTCAGTGTCTGTGAGTAAAAACTGTGGACAATAAACAAGTTGAGAATAAAGTTATAATATTTGTTGCACTGATAACGAAGTACGTGAAGCGAAGACGTTTTAGTGAAAGCAGGTGTTGCCGGTATGTTTCCTGAATTATTGACTAACGATTATTCAAAATTAGAGAAACAAATTGTATTGCTTCGCGAAACGGGTACATAATATTATTAATACTATGTACCCGTAATGTACCCGCTAATTAAAAAGTTAAATTTATTGAACCGGATACATGTCTTAATGAAAAATGAACATCTAATTTTTAGTACCTAAGTGACTTAGCCTCGATATTTTTTTTAAAGATAAAAAAATGAATTAAAAAATTACAAAATAAAGAAAGGTCTGGTGGTATCTGAGATTCGATACCATGTATTTTCACTTATTTAGTCTGCACGTTTCCCTAGGAGCTTACAACTTTACAAATGACAGCATAATTAACCTTTGTATTCTATTTCTATTTTAGCAGATTTCAATGCCTAAAAACAGGGGTAAAACGATTTTTTTTTAATAAAACCTTTATCGATTTATTGCCCCAAAACCCTGTACATGCTAAATTTCATGACAATCGTTGGAGCCGTTTTCGTTATTCCGATTGTATATACACATGATTGACTCATTTAAATATTCAGGAAAAGATTATAATTTAAGTTGTCTTATCAAGTCATACACTTGGTTTAAAAGTAAGGTGTTGATAAAAATGCTTATCTTAGTAGTATTTACAGGTTATGAGATTGATTTCAGATAACTGCTTATTCCTCATTCTAAGCTTGCTATTCCTTTTTTATTTTAAAGTAATTTTTCTTTTGAACTCATATTATATCGTAGTATTTTAAGCTATTATTTAAGCTTGGTATGTATTTCAGTTTTAGTTTTACATTTCAGTTGATATATTTAAAGTAATATTTGTAACGACTTTTAAAAATTATATCCTCCTACAATATTAGGATAAGGTGTGATAAGTATTTTGCAAAACATTCAACTTATGATTTAGCTGTAATCCGTATTAGTATTATGTCTGTCTTTCTGTCCGTTTGTCTGTCTATGTGTCTGTTACGTTTACAGCTAATGCGCTGGAGAAATAATATTAAAATTTAGTACAATTGCAGCTCTCCGTTTTAGGAGAGAAGTGTTGGAGCTAAGACCTACCACGTTGCTCCAATAGGATTGGTAGATTGCACATATCCTTAGAATTCTCTAGCGATATGTAGGTTTCCTCACAATGTTTTGCTTCACTGAAAAGCGTGTGATACATTGCAATTAGAAATTACACACATAAGAAAAACTCATTAAAACCTATGAAAGAGTTGCACTGGGCTATCACTATTATGTGAAACTTACATTAATGTATAGGAATAGGATGATACTAAAAAGCGCCATCTATTATCAACTTATCACCTATCATATTTTAGCGCTGTAACATCTGTTTTACTTCAAGTGAATACGCTTGTTTATAAGGGGAATTCACAAATTGGCACGGCGTGATCGCCGATGCTAATATCACTACAAAGATGCTAATTTATGAGACTTATTTATGTTTCATCTCGTGTATATATTAAATAACTCAAACAATTCTGATATTAGAGCATTTATCGTACCTCACTATACCTGCTAATACGTACCTTTATTGTAAACTAGCAATCCGTCCGCGTGGAAAGATTAAAAGCTTTAAATTTTGCCATTTTTGTAATATTTTTTATTCCTGCTCTTCCCCTATCCATCTTAGCGTGATGTTATATAGCCTTCCTTGATAAATGGACTATCTTACACTCAAATAATTTTTCAAATCGGTCCAGTAGTTCCTGAGATTAGCGTGTTCAAACAATCAAACAAAAAAACAGATTCTTGAGCTTTATATATTTGTATATATTATACGATTAAGTCGCATTTAAAAAGCTTTTATTTAACTTGCCGTGTATGTATGTGGAGGTGGAATCTTGCAAGTTAAATCTGACTTCCCGGTGTTCGAATGACCTAAAATTTTACATTTTTTGCGGACTTTGCTTTTCTTATAAGCATAGATATAGATAAATAAATGAATGTTTGTTGGTATGCCCTTTATAGACTCCGATATGACTAGACCGATTTTAATGAAATTTTCAGAGAATTTTTAGAATGACCCAGCGAATGATCCTATAAGATTGGGCGGTGATCGGAACATTTTTCTGTTTCGAGGGAAATTCGAAACCAGATTGAAAGGGTAACCCTCTGTGTAGAATCCGTAACCTCTAAGAATTACACTGTCTCAACGTTATCCTATCACAACCCAAACAAAGTAGGATTATTTTAAATACCTAGTTAATTATATCGTTACAGTCGAAATGCAGTGATAAGATATGTAACATAGTATTCGAGTTTGATAAGATTAGGAAATACAATTTTCGTAAGGCAGTTAATAGTAATTTATAAAATTAGGCGTTACTTTGGGAGATCCATCATACAAAAGTAATAATAAAATTATTTTGCTATAATCCGCAATAAAGTAAATATAAAATATGTATAATGGATGGATGATGGATGGAAATATACAGTGGACTGTCTGTTTGCATGTATAGGATTCGTAAAAACACATGCACAAACCTCGACCACCACCGCCACAACAATACACAAGCACTACACACGTTCACTATGACAAACTAAAGAAACGTCCCGCAACCGAAGCATCATCAGGACACTCCACGACAAAATCGCAAAACATTTTTTCGTGTGATTTTGTTGGTGTTGAATTTGTGTAACGAATTAAAAAAATTGTATTCTTTAGATAAACAATATAATATAATATGTATATGTTTAACTTAACCTTAATTTACTACACAAATCATAACCACGTGGAATGATTGCTTCATTAAAAACAATGCGTCACTGTTAACGATTGTATGGTTAGAATATAATAATTATTTTAATGGTTCGATAAATATCCATAAACCGGAACTAGCGGAAAGGTTAGACCTTACCGCAGGGGGTCGCCAGTTCAAACCCCTGTCGGGACCTTGAGCTTTTTATAAGTAAGATGTTAAGATTAAAAATAAAGGACCTATTTCACAAGTTACTGATAGTGTCGTAAAGTTAACCAACAAATAAACTAAGTAGCAGATAAATGTCTCTAAAAAGAGACTAAAAAGTAAAAAATTTGAAAAAAATAAAATCGCGGCCATTTTGAAATAGGTATTTGCTATCCAGCAGATAAACAAAATAACAGCCACATGATCTACCTGTTAACTTATTAGGGAATTTAAGTGCTGAATAAGCCTGTCACAAACCTGAGAAACGTGATGTTCCGAGATATTATGTATGTGTCAGATATGTTTCGAATAGTAGATTTTAAACTTTCGCGATTCATACTAATTTAAATATAAACAACCGGGTCACATCGCGATAATCACGTTACCTTTGTATAAGAGATGAGGAGAAGAGGGCTTCAGATTGTCAACGACTTGGGATCCAGTAATTAATAAATATAACTCGCGGAAAAAATCGTTGGAAGCTATATCGCGTGCAGATTATATCAGTGTGGTGTGCAAGAGACCTTATGTGGATTGTGCGGTTCAAGTGAGGGTAGATGAAGAAAATAATGACTGTAGTACTCGGGAACGAAGACGCCGCGGCGCTCCAGTCAGTTCGTGACCACGGTGGATGCAACTCTGCCGAAACGTCGAACCTTATACAAAGGTAACGTGATTATCGCGATGTGACCCGGTTGTTTATATTTAAATGTTTCGAATAAGCCAAATGACAGTTTATTGGTAACATGTGAAACAGGCTCTAAGTATTTTCAAAACTTTACATAACATACATGTTACATAAGCTCTAATTAGCGATAGATTATTTTATGACATTTTATTATTTCGCATTTATCGTTTATTTGTCTTGTAATTTATTTTTAATCGTTGATTTTCGAAATATTAAAAATTGTATTTTTAATAAATCGATTAATATATTAATAACTCTCTTTTTCTTTCGGTTCATAATTTTCTTTTTATGAAAAAAATATAATAAAAGGTTTAAAAAGTTAGATAAAATCAATGAATACAAGCTACACGTTTTAATCAATTTTTTTTGTAAAGATCGCCATCTGACTTTTTTCCATTTTTACATTTCCACTTCAATTAATTTTAATTAATTATTAACTTCGGCTTGGTCATTTTGTTATTAATTTTATTATATAAATATAACTATGTAATTAAAGTGCAAAAAATTTTTTATGCGTTTTAACACCACGATTAATTGCCTCTTTAGGTGACAAGAGGGCTGGCTCCTTTTTCGCACAAAGAATCAGCTTAGCGATTTAGCGCGGAAAATCTGCCAGTATTCTTGGTACCATTCCACGTTCTATTTTTATAGTCCTAGCGTGTAAGTAATTTAAGATAGATATAACTTGTACATTTTTGTTGTAAATAAAAAAAATAACTTTGTAATAGTTATAAAAAAATTTAATAACCGGATTCAATAATCGGACTTTTTATCCTATATCTTGTCCCGGTAAGAAAGCATTAATTTCATCACTATTGATCACAAAAACCGACACAAGCAGATATATTTAATGAATTGTGACCAAAACTAGAATATGATAAAAAGTAAGATTAGCAGCACAATTTTGGTTGCAATCTCTTAAAGCTAAAATTTTTGTAAAGTAATTTTAAATAACTTGAACTTGTTGAGCGCTTAGACAACGACTCAAAACAGGTTTCGCCAAACTGGTTACATCTATTGAATCGACAATAGTCCGAATAAAGATCGACTTTTCACACATCTTTTGTTATACAACCAAAGAATTAATATATCGTGTACAATTGACATTAATGGAAATTAATTATCACTTTGACAATTTAATTGTTATATGGGACCTGATATATTTATAAGTAATTAATTAATAAATATATGGGACTATTAAACACCCCTTTCGTCTGTTCCCAAAGTAATTTAATAGTTGTGTTATGGGTGAGAAACAACTGGTAAATACGTATATTATTTTAAATAAATACATCCAGACTCGAAGAACCAACAAATTGTTTTTAGACACACGGTTATCCGACCCTAAAGTTATTTAATACTTGCATAATGAATAACAGACAACTGGTAAATATATACATATATAATTTTAAATGCATCCTTAAATACAAATATACACGCCGTGTGGTATCCGGCTGAATAGAATAGTACCCCTCATTTCTCAGCGAGGCGTCGTAAAAGGCGACTAAGATAAGTTGACCCATCGTGTAGTATGCGGTTTAGCAGAAAAGACCACCCTCTTTCTTACCGAGGTGTCGTAAAATACGACTAAGGTAAGTTGACGTCAGGCTCGCGGCCGGTCTTAAAATACTTAGCCAAATAATGTAACAACATGTTTGTAACATGTTATGCCTGCCCCACTTAGAGTGGGATAATGGCAGGAGGATGATGAATTAAACACAAATATACCCAGAATCGAGGAATCAACTAATTGTAATTAGAAAATTGTTAGTCTTCGGCGGGAATTGAACGCGCGACCCGCGGAGCTGAAGGCAGGGTCAATGCCACCTTCACCAACAGGCCAGTACCATAACGTGCCTTTGATATTAAGTGTTTAAAAAATCCTCAATTTTATACTATTCCTCAAAGAAAAACGGGAATATATGTTTCCCAGTATAAAAAAATACAAATGTATTAAGTTTCATTTTCAATAATTTTAATGCAAAAATAAAATACCAAAAAAATATGAAGGACTTAGATACAGTAAAATGTGTAAAGAGAGGTCTTGTCACACAATATCTATCTCTTTCACTTAAGCCTTTAAAGGAAGAGGATCTTTTCTATAAATTAACTATAGGTACTAATATATAAAGCTGAAGACTTTGTTTGATTGTTTGAACGCGGTGATCTCAGGCACTACTGGACCGACTTCAAAAATTCTTGCAGTGTAAGATAGTCCAGTTATCGAGGAAGGCAATAGGCTATAACATCACGTTAAGATGAATTGGAGAGGAGCAGCAATAAAAAATAGTACGAAAACGGTAAAATTTAAAGCTTTCCTTGGGTGCGCTGAGTAAACGGTAATAGTTATTGAAAAATCATGTATCACAAAATTGTTCCTCTCTAAAAGTTCTAAATAAAAGTCCGCGACAGCATGTGTCTAGCTTTTAAGATTAACCCACTTTAACCATTTTTATGGTTATCAAATGACTATAATATTACGGTTTTAAACGTTCCACGCGAGCGAAGCCGCTGGCGATTACTAGTGCAGTATATAATTCCTTTAATTAAATAGTCACGTATAATGCGGTTTTAATTCTTATCAACTTTAATAAGTTAGTTGCCTAAAACATTTCATGGTACCGATAATATAATCCTTTACAACATGTAATTTAATGAATACGTTAGAAGTTATCCCGAAGATAAGATTACCGCACGCCACAATATTAAGAGCGGAGAAGACGATAACACTGTTATTTAGACTTCAAATTAATTCAAAAGTGCCATCAAAAGAAATTGGCATAGTTGCTTTAAGCAGCAGAGAATTTTGTACGGCTCTGAACATAAAGTTGACACGACTTCCTGGATCTTGTTTCGAGGTTTACCTAGTAAACCAGTTTACCTCGCTCACTCAAACAAATTAACTCCCGCCGTGTCGCTTCTGAATCACATAATATTGTCGTTATCTAAGAAAGTAAATTACAAAAAATACTGCTTTTCTATTCAAATCAAATTTCAAAATATTCTTTATTCAAATAAACTTGTAAACAAGTGCTTTTGAATCGTCAGCTCTACTGCTGGTTCGGAAAGCTGTTTCTACCGAGAAAAGCCAGTAAGAAACTCGGCGGTTGCTCATTTAAAAATATAAGTCTTATTACTAGTTACATTATTTATTACTGTCTTGTACAGGGTCGAAGAGTAGCTACATCCACGTATTCCTCAATAGTACAGTAGGCTTTCTGAATTAGCCTTTTATTATTAGTGTTTTGAAATGCTGTAATGATAAAGCTAAAATTTTCTTTACAATGTAATTTAATAATTCTTTGTTCTCATATTATGATGGTACAAAAACGATAGAATTATTATACTAGAGCAGGGAACCCTCAAAATGTCAAAATGTTCAGATCAAAATTTGCTATATTGCGCTAAAGAGGAACCAAATGTGCAAATCATCTATCTCTTTTATGTGCGTGCGTAGTGAGCAAACGTCATTTTGAAGGTGTACTAAAAAGGTTCTAGGTATTTTTTTTTATTAAGAACGCGCCATGAATAATTTTCTGCGCATGTGTGATTATACATAGATTATACGAATTAACTCTCATCATTTATTGTAACAAGTCAGTCTATGACTCTTCATGTCTATGGTCAGTACTACTCTAGTATAATAACTATATGACACAATCAAGCCGTATTAAAATGCTGCCAGACTTAGTAAACTTGTTTTTTTAATTATTTAAAGAAGGAATAGACAATATTTATTTGTAATTATTAGTACAAAAACAAAGGCTAGTATTTTATTGGTCTTTTACAGCGCTAACGTAAACTTAAACAAGCAGATTGCGTTATCCGTGATAACACGTAACCTTATTTTTTGAATGATTACACATCGATAACAATGCAATGCGATTAAATGTCATTATATTAAGCAATGATTGCGTGTAAAATAATTGATAGGCAATTATAATTATTAAGGAAGAACAAGCCTACGCCCTTTGCAATTAGTAATCCGATTCCATTTATAAAAATATTTATAATTTACGGCTTTATTATAAATTAATTGTTCGAATAAGATCTTTTTTGTTTAAAGGATTCATATTACTTTTTCATTATCATATTAGTTTCATTAGTTGTTTAGTACTTGAAATCTGATTGAGATCTTGAGATCTTGATGGGGAAATAGTATTTGTCAAAAAATAAGATAATTAAGTTGCGAAAGATTTTGATGGAACCCAGTCCCATATTGAATGTGGACTTATGACGTCTATGAGATGTACGTAGATCTTTCGTCTAGGCCGTAGACAATTTTGATGTTTGTCTGAGTTTTATAGGTTCTCGGTACGGACCTGCATACTTTCTGGGGTAGGCTCAACTAACTTGTGTCGTAAAATACGACTAATAGAAAGAGGATGGTCTATTCTACTCAACCGGATATCACACGGTGGGTCGACTTACCTTAGTCGCCTTTTACGACACTTCGGTAAGAAATGGGGTCGGTCTATTCTACTCTGCCGCATACCACAGCGGGTCGACTTACCTTATTCGCCCTTTACGACACCTCGGCAAGAAATGAGGGCGGTCTATTCTACTCAGCCGGATACCACACGGCATTAATTATAACGGCATTATTGGATAATAAAGTTTATCACACGAGAAACCGTTTAAATATCATTTCTTAGTATCACAATCCATATGTTGCCATGTTACATAATTCAAGGCGCTTTCTGTTTGTTTTTATATATATAGTCTTTAATTATGGCTCTGTTATCTTACTAATTGGTTGACTGATTTAATAATAATAGTTATATCGATAAAAGGGTAAAGGTTAAGAAATTAGCAAAGGTTAAGTGAAGTTAGATGGTTTATTTTAATTGATATATGGATTTTCCTTAGGCATGATCAAACCTAGGTGGTGAGCAGAATTCCGTAGATTTTTTTTGTAAAACATATTTGCCGTGTAGTATTCGGCTGGGTAGAGTAGACCACCCTCATATTTTACCGAGGTGTCGTTACGGCGACTAACGTAAGTCAACCCGCCTTGTGGTTTCCGGCTGGGAGAATAGAACACCCTCATTTCTTACCGCTGTGTCGTAAAAGGCGACTAGGGTAAGTTGACCCATCGTTGTTTATAACATATTGTGTGTTTGTTACATATTGTGTGGATCCCCCTTAGAGTGGGATAAGGGCAAGAGGATAATGATTTTTTGTAAAACATATAAAGATTATCTGAGTGATAAAAGTATTACATTGGAACTGTAGACAGCTGAGCACTAGACAGAAATAATTATTACGTATATGTAAAGATTTCATAATTTTTCTTCAAAAGTAGCCGCTGTGTTTCTTGCTGGCTTTAATTTGTGATAACATCCAAACTAATTAAGAAAATTAGTGGAAGAATCTTTAAAATATTTGACAATTCAGAAGTACCTAATTTTTTTTAAATTGATATTTCCATACGAGTGTTATAATAGTTTATCGGCTAATTCTAACATTTGCTATAACCGAGACTTGGAACAGCATATCCATAATACGTACATAATATATACATAATATTATAAAATAAAATCTCCAAAGACCGCGTCTCTGTATGTGATCGATTTTCTCTAAATCTAATATACTGATTTTTGTACGGTTTTTACCAAAAGATAGTAAAATTCTTGAATAAGGGTTTAAGCAATACTATATTTCTAATTTCCATGAGCGTAACGCCGGTCACAGCTACTAGGATATAAAAAACCCGTTTTTCTATAGGGTATAAGATAAATATTAATATAGAATAAACCTTAGATAATTAGGACTTTTGAAATACGTTGACGCGAACAAAGTCGCGGTTACAACTTACAATAAATAAATAGATAACCTGCGGGAAAATTCACCAATTGCCATTATACGCTCTTATCAAAACGCTATCACGGCAATTAGGTATACCCCATCGATATTATAATTGACAAGCAATCGCGGGTAAACCCTATCATGTAAGAAAATTTGCAGGGAAATTCGCATTGTAAACAATCGTACATGATTCGCGTTACATAATAAGTTATAAGATAGTAGGAACTGAAAACGGAACTCGCTAACTAATTTCCAAGTAACTAATAGAGCGAGAGCCCGTGAACCCCAGACCCTCGTTATTTTATAAAAGCTGAAAGTTTGTCAGCGCATTCTTCCAACACAAGTAAGAACGATGGTAAATTGTTGGAACTATCAAAAATGTCTGGCTGATGAGGAAACATCATCTTATTAGTATCCAGGTATATTTATACTATGCCGTTAATAAAACAATAACTTCATGAATATTAAGGGTGTCTGGCAGGGAGTTGCCACGATGCTAAGTGTCTGGCATTGACTGACGTGATTTTCAATATTATTCTGACGATAATACCAAAAACTCACACATCATAATTTGACGAAATTAGATCGGTATTTTGCAACCTTGTTTATCTCCTAAAGCCACGTGACCCAAATTTCATAATCTACCATCGTTCTTACATGTTGGGAGTGTGCACTGGGAACGTTGTCCTAAGGGTGCCTCTTGTGAGGCCGAGTCGCGGCTTAGGTCGACGCGAGTGGAGGGCTGATGGTATGTTTGTGATTAGTCATTACGAGATTTGTAAGATAATGTTTCACGAATTTCAGTCTGTAAACTGTAAATTTAACAAAAATATTTTTAATACCTAATATCCCTAAAAACGCACCATAATAAGCAGCAGCAGGGTCATTTCGCTTACTCCCCGGTTGGGGGGTAGGTGGGGTACGGGCCTCGAGGCATACCTCTTTGCCTGGGCATCTCCTCGCAGGCAATTTGCCTGGTCTATGTTCCGGCAGGAGGCCGAAATCACTTAGGTGACCTAAGGGTTGCCGCACCGTAATAAATCTTTAAATTTTTATCGCTATCCGACAATAGATGTCGCTATAAAATAAAAAATATTTATAGGTATTGAAAATTTTTTAAATCAATATTTATGTCCCATTTCATTTATTTCAATAATTAAAATAACATTACATATGTACATAAATATTTTAACAAATATAACAATGCTATTGTTTCGATTTTAGTTACTCTATTCAATAATAGATGCCGCTGCTATACTTCTGTAGTATGTCAATAGATGTCGCTGTAGTACAGTAATAAAAATAAAAAACATCTGTGCAATCGATTACCATTATCGTAAACATTGCGTTTGGAAGGCCTTATATGACAAATAATGTCTTCACAGCCTTTATTTTTGTATTCTATTCGACGATAATATTTTCAGCCTATTTAGTTACACGACAATATTTGATTACTACTAAAATAGCGTCTTTTACAGTCTCAAAGTTAGGATTATTTATTTTACTTCTTTGGAGAAAAGGACTGGTTCGACGCACCAACCTGCTCAAATATGATTTTTCGACGATGCATATCCTCAATCTTCTCTAGAAATGTGCAAGGTTCATTATGTTTCTTCTGTAATGAAAAGCATGATGAACGTTGAATTGGATTACGACCCTTATCTCAATCAAATCCTCAAAATTTATTTAATTCAGAAGTTTCTTTAAAATACTTTTTAACTCAATCAATTGCCTCAATTATTATTTTTTCAATCCTTCTGAGATTATTTTTATTTAACTTACTTAATAATCTTTTTATATTTTAATTAATTCTTCTTAAAAATAGGCTCTACCACATTCCATTTTTGATTCCCTAACTATTCATTTCATAAATCTCATAAGATTCATAGAGTTTATCTGCTCGGGTATTGAACCCGCAATCATCTTGAAAATATCCATCTCTTCTCATACGCTTTTAATATCATAGGACGCGAAGGGTGAGCACAGAAGCTTCTTCTAACTGCTTATCCAAATGAAATATAGAAGGTATTACGATTTTGTTCGTAGAGCCTATCCACCTGATAATGCTTCGGTTTCGGGGCGAAACGATAGAGATTGTGGTAGTGAGTGTGTGTTGTGACTTGTCTGTTGTATAAGGTATGTAATTGTTGCCTGCTTCATACAATTAGCATTACATATATTCTCTAATCTCTTAACAAACGTGGATTACAGCAAAATAATTTTATTGTAATTTCTATAGCTTAGCCATAAGTAGGTAATTTAAACTAATATATTAATAAATTTTGTAACAAAAAAAAAATTTGGAATAATGATTTTCTATATTCTATATTGTTCTATTTTTGGAAGGTTGATACTCGCGATACAGGGCGACCAAGTGCGAGTATCAATAGATATCTGCCACAATTTACGACAATGTATTAGTTTAATTTATTAAATTTAAGCAGAACTATTTGTACTATATGGAATGAAATGAAATAAATTATTATTATTATTAATAATAATAATAATTAATACTAAGTTAATACTAAGGTATTAATAATAATAATTTGCATATTGTCTGACCCTTAAAGAACAAAAGTCAAAGAACCGTTAATGTATAACTCGGAACGCAAGTAGTTTTATTCAGTAATTTGGTAAGAAGATTTACATTTACCGCCAAAGAATATTTGTTATTTATAATTATCATCCTCCTGCCCTTATCCCACTGTAAGTGGGGTTGGCACATGTTATAAACATATTGACACATGATTTGGCTACGTATTTTACGAGCGGCCACCTGCCTGATTTCAAGTTACTTTAGTTGTATTTTAGACACCTCGACAAGAAAGAGGGAGGTATATTCTACTCAACTGTATATTCCACACGTTGGGTCAACCTACCTTAGTTGCCGTTAACGACACGTCGGTAAGAAATGAGGGTGGTCTATTCTATTAAGCCGGATACCATACGGTGGGTCAATTTAACTTACCTTATTCACCTTTTACGACACCTCGGTAAGAATGAGTGTGGTCTATTCTATTCGGCCGGATACCACACGGCGGACTATTTTTTTTTATATTCAAATAATTTAACAATATATACATTGTACACTATGTCCTAATATCCGTTTTTAAAAATATATTTCGTAATTTAATCAATAAGATACGCAGTATGTTTTACATAATTTACATTTTTATGAAACTAATACCTAATAAAATTTAGGTGTGTCACCGTCGGAATACTTAAATTCTTCGTATCATTTGTGACGGTGGTTTCAATGAAAGCCGTTGCATATCCTCAATATCTGAAAACCCCGCCGCGAAAACGGTTATCTCTGGTAAAGGCGCGCGGTTTCTGTGAAAGGTGACGTCTCGCGCATGACGTAGCGCGGGCGATCGCCGTGTGACGCTCCGTGACGTGCGCGCAGGCACGCCGCGTCAAGGTCAGCAAAACGGAACGTATTATAAAATAGTCATATTACGCCGAGCGTTATGTAATAAGTTTTATAATTAGACACATATGTGTCTAATTATAAATAATTATGAACGATCGTGATTATGAATTAATTTTAAGTGTTCTTAATTTTATTTTAATGTAGGTGATTTTTGCGGCTTGTTCGAACGCGGATGTTTGTTAAGCGTGGGTCGGTTTGTACGCAATTAGTGAGGTCAGGGCGAACAGTGACGTTAGACAATGCATCGTTTCTAAGATCTCAGGGCCTGGGATTTTTCCAAATCTTATCTGTGGTCTGAGATATCACGATTAAACAATAAAATTTACTTTTCCATTTATAGATTGATTCGTTTCTATTTATTGTAATGTTTAAATTAGCTTACTTTCCGTCTTCGTCGATTGGATGTGATAGAAAAAAATCGTACTTTCACATTTATGCGATACAGACATAATAAATCGATGTTTAGTTAGTTGGAGTTGATTTTTCGTGATACTCTTTTTTTATATAGTAATTAAATCAAAATTGAAGATTCCAAAAACACCATCTACCATTTTTAAGAATTTACTGTTTTATATATTATATAATATAGAAAATAGCATATAGTAGCTAACAGTCAACGTAAATAATGCTAAAGTACGTAAAGTTTCTGATAATTGTTATCATTTTCATAAAGATAAAATTCCATTCAACGGCGCCATATAAATAACTTTTGAATTAATAATATACCTAATTACAGTTACATAAATAATAAATAACATTATGACAGAAAAGAGGTCGTTGAACTAACGCGAAGGTTAAAACAATTATCGCGAGCAAACAAACGCATTTCCTTTTTAGTTTCCGAGCTTCCTCTTATGTATTTTTCCTTTAAATACATATAAGGCATTTGTTTATTTTATTTATGACGTTGTGATATTAGAACCAAATTTTAGAACAAGAATTAAACATTTCAAGACACAATATGGCCTGGAACTTTTAAAATTTTTTTTAATTTAATATTAACCTAGGATATAGCGACGTATCCATCCCAAAGTTTTAATCTGCATAAATGCCTAACTGCATTTAATCATATTTAATCATAGATATACACACAAAGATATATCGCTTAAAGAATCAATGCTGTAACATTTATCAGAGAGGACCTAACCTTTTAGGTTTCTTAATGTGACATCTCTGCATGTTATTTCATCAAAGAAAATAAATATTTGACTGTTTTCATAAGTTTATTCTTTTCATTGTAAGTCAGTCAGTAGCTCATGTTTTCTGTAAAACTTTAGCGAGTAATTTAAGTTAGGCCCTGCCTATTATAAAAGACAAATCGATTCTCTAATTCATGTATAAAAATTTATCAAATATTATGCTCAGACTTATCTGTCTGTCCTTTATCTTTGTAGAACAAATCAGTAGCAAGATATTGGAACAAATTCAACTTAAGCATTCGGGTTTTGATTTCTGATTCCCATAATCAAATCAACTGCGGATATAATTATTGGATTATACGTGATATTATTCTAAAAGGATTGTCTTTAAGTCCTTTATCAAATAAAGTTTTAATCACATTCAATTTATTATTCTTATTTATTTCTTTTGACCGAGTTTCAAGTAATTATAATCACTGTAGTATGCACTGAAAAAACCCGTGACATTCCGTTTATGGAAATACGGTATACTGTGTGCAAGATAATTGACTCACTAGATCCTTGTTTCAAAAAAATTCCGTGATGGAAAAAGTATAGAACCTCTGCTAACGGATATGACGTCATGAAACGAGGCCACGACTTTTTTACTTCCATTTTCCATTCACAATTTTCTACGCGTGAGTTTGTTTGGTCAATTGGATTTCCCACGATTAGTGTAAGGGCGAAAAATAAAAATTCCATAATAATGGAATAGTTAACGGATGCCTTATAGTTCAAGAGACAGTTGCAGCAACTACTTAGTGTTATAACAAAAAATATTTACTTGCAGTAACAGTTTTTTTTATACAAATTTAAGCATTTTTAATTTACTTTTCTGTAATTAAGTTGTCGGATTACATCTTATAACAATAAAAAATGGTTATTTATAAAAACAGTAAATCAACATTTTTTAAAATTGCTTTTAATTTGTGTTTTTTTAATTATTTTTGATTTAATATATTTTAATGTTTTATTATTTTTGGTTCTATGTACCTATATTTATACTTTCATGTAACTTATGCTTCTCAAAAACAACAAAGTTAATTTAGTTATAAGTTCTCGTGGATTTAACTGACAATATTTTTATTGAACGTAAAAAAAATTGAATTATTTCCCTATTTTAAGTTTAGTGTTTGAATTAATAAATACACTTTTATAGATACGATATTTTATTTTTTGAGCATAAGTTATTAACAATATGAAGAAAATATGATGAGTATAAACACTGTTATTTTTCCTTATTAACTCTTTGACTCGCACTTTGTACTTGCACTATAGTTGTAGAAGTATTATATTATATTATTCATAATGCAAAGTACACTTGCAAATTTTACAATGGAAGTATTTTAAAATTTTTCCTCCAAGATGATTCAATATCATCAGTGAATCAATAAATTTTTATTCATCAGTAATAGGATTTTTAAATAATTTAATGTAGAATAGAGAACATTCTCTGCTTCCTACAGTTAGCATTACCTACTTAGATACTCTTAACAAACGCGGACTAAAGTAAAAAAAAATTGTATGATAAGTTCTTTACAATGAATTTTAATGTGATCAATAATATATTTAAAAGGGAAAGGGAAAAGGGATATATTTTTTATTAAAAAAGTTCAATGATTAGCTGAGCCAAAAAAATTAATGCACTATTAAGAGAAAATGCAAAGCAATAATTTTCTGCAGTAATGCAATTAGATACAAACTTAGACATACAACCTTATAAAACTTGCTTATCGATTTCCGTTATGTATAAAATATAAAAAATAAACACAACAATAGAAGTTAATAACAAATAGAAGCTATAAGGAAACAGGTACGCGTCTCATATACAAATTAAAAATATAATTCAATTTTAACCGGTTAGGATATTTTTATAATAGTATTATATGAATAAAGTTTTATAACGTCAAAAATAATTAATCAATTGTTTTAGTTAGTAGATAAGACAAAAATCCATTGTAATGTAAAAGAGTTTTTTCAGCATTCTGATTAATAATTCTGCTAAAATGATTGATATTTACATTGCAAATAAACGTGTTTTTAGTTCTAAGAATAAAGGATTATAGAAAAATTATTTTCCCATCTCTTTTGCATTATGAAATTCTGCAAAACAGTGATCAATATCATTGATTTTAACAGTTTGATCAATATTTTCGGTTAATAGATTTCAACGCAGGGAAAGTCGTATCATCCTTTGAAAATATATAATTTAAAGTATAATATATAACAGCATTCTTGCTCGACAAGTATGTCGTGATGAAGGAGAAATTAGTTGATATTGAGGTAAAAAGTGGACTGTAAAATGGTTGTGCTTTTTCGTATATATATGTATATCGAGTACTTTAAAGCCTTACATGGTTGCTGGTTAAAAAATATATAAATCCTAAATCCACAGATTAATATTTTTTATCTGTAAATATTTTTAACAATAATGTGATTTCAGTGGTTTAGGTTTTCCCATCAGGACTTGCATAGCGGATACACATCCATTTCCGAGTTACTGAATCAGCACTATGAATCATCTTCAAATGGGCCGATGTGAAATTTGTGATTTCATGGTCGTAGTTCCTTGCGATATTGTATCATATGTTTGCAGTATGCTGTCATTACAGGACTTCTCGTAATCTCTATTCTAATCTGGTTATTAACGCAGTTATATTACCATTCAAGTCAAAGATTCATTGAGGTTTTTCCACATACTAATCAAAAATTTGACTGGCCCGTTGGCGCATTGGGTAGTGATCCTGCCTTCAACTCCGCGGGTCGCGGGTTCGATTCCTGCCGAGGGCCAACATTTTCTATAAAAGAATTTGTAGGTTCTCCGAACCTGGCTGTATATCTTTATCTTTAATATTTAAATGAGTTAATCTTGTATGTATATATTAGGTATATATATTTTCGGAATCGGCTCCAACGATTTTCCTGAAAAATTGATCTAGCTAGGTTTTATCTTTAAAAATCTCGTTTTATCCCTGTTTTAGTGGAAATGCTAAAATTTATGTTGATTTCAAAATATAATTTTCGCTATTAAATGTCAAATCACGACAGCTCATTTGGGAACGGGCGGTCCAGAGGTGAAAATAGGTTCGAGCCCCACCTCCTCAACTATTTTAATTTTTTTTTTTTTTTTTTAATATCTTTAAAAAAAAATTACCGAGAAAGGTTCGGTCAGCCAGATACTTTGTATTTAAGTATGTATTTAAAAATTATATATGTATATATTCACCAGTTGTTTGTCTACCATAACACAATACTTGGCTGCATAATTAATTGGTCCAGTTACTTTTATTCTATAATAGTTACAAGTTACACCTATATAATGCCATCGACGTACAACTATCAGTATGGCCTAGATTTTATTTTTTAATTACGGATTATGATTTAATATAGGTATTATTATAAGATATTATAAGCTGTGGTAGCCCAGCGGTAACACCGAGCGACTCTTTCGAGGAGGTCACGGGTTCAAACCCGGGCAGACACCAATGAGTTTTTCTGTTAAAACTTATGTGTCTAATTGATAATTGCAATTTACCACACGCTTTTCGGAGAAGGAAAACATCGTGAGGAATCCTGCATACCTTTAAAGAATTCTGGAGATATGTGTAACCTACCAATCCGCATTGGAGCAGCGTGGTAGGTCTAAGCTCCAAACCTTCTCTCCAAAAACGGAGAGAAGAGGCCTATTCTCAGCAGTGGGATAGTAACAGGCCGCTACTTACTTTACTTATAGGTATTATATATAATGTAAATTATATCATCATCATCATCCTCCTGCCCTTTTCCCTCAACTAACCTTAGTCGCTTTTTACGACACTTCGGTAAAAAATGAGGGTGGTGTACTCTACTTAGCCGGATACCACACGGCGGGTCGACCTACTTTAGTCACCTTTTACGACACCTTGGTAAGAAATGATGGGAGTCTACTCTACTCAGGCGGATTTACCACACGGTGGGTCGACTTACCTTAGTCGCCTTTTACGACATCTCGCTAAGAAATGAGAGTGGTCTATTCTAATGAGCCACACGGTTACCACAACATACCCAAATAATAGTTACAACATGCTGACAGGGTTTTGGGCGTTTCTGTTTCGACCCCATGAATTTTATGGATAATTTTTCACAAAAATACCACTCATTCCTCATAAATGGAACGTATGTATTAATTTAATGGAGTATTTAATACTAACATAACAACAAAGTTTTTTCTATTTAACAATGTCGTATGAGTTACAGAAAATTTTATTAATGTATTATTATTTGGATGTTTGTTAAAATTAAAACATAAGCGAAATACGTGTAATGAAATTTTTACTGAATATTATTTCTTTAAAATTACACCGTGTGGTATCCGGCTGAATAAAATATTACAACCCTCATTTCTTACCGAGGGGTCATAAAAGGCGACTAAGGTAAGTTGACCCACCGTGTGGTATCCGGTTAAGTAGAATAGACCACCCTCCTTCTTACCGAGGTGTTGTAAAATACGACTAAGGTAAGTTGATGTCAGGCATGCGGCCGGTCATAAAAACGCAGCTAAATCATGTGACAGCATGTTTATAACATGTTGTGCCGACCCCGCTTAGAGTGGGATAAAGGCAAGAAGATGATGGTTATTTCTTTAAAATTGGTCCTTGGATGGAAAGATGTTTTGCAAAATCTAGCTACACACTATAATTGGTTTGGTGTTACCCCACTAATAAATATAGCTTTTCGCTCTTTATGATATTAGTAATAAAATATTTTAAGTGATGTTTAAATTTATTGACGTGTTAATAATGCGTAACGCTCGCTGTTAAGAAATGCGTCGAAATAATGAATACGCCTATTAATTTGTAATAAAGTAATCGATCTAAGAATATCCTTATCTCAGGTTAAATAGCACGCGAGGGAACAAACCGTGATGTCATAACCGTCAGGTGACAAATATTTATGCAATTTGTGAGTAATATATTAGGAAATGTGAATCCAGCCTCTGAACATGTACTCGCGTTTAGTGTGTTTCGATCACGTCTGCTAAAGTAGACTCCATTTTTTTATGGAATAGAATGGCAAAAGACCATGCGGTGCGGTTTAAACTTTTTTGAAAGCTTTTTAACTTGACTAGTTACTATGCTCATATTGTTCATTTTAAACTATAATATATTTAACCTTAACAAATAAAGTTAAGCACTGAAAAAGACCTACTTGAAACTGAAAATTACCCATACTAAAATTAAAATCTATTTATTTCTGTATTATTAATTATTAATGTATTTGTTCTTGCTTTCTAATACTTGTGGAATGGTGCATGTAGTTTTGGAAAAGCTCGAATAATGACAGGTGCTTTTTTATTTTTATCTTAGTTCTGAACTCTAGGCTCCGAAATCCGGATAGGAGCTACTAATACTTATTTTAAAAAATTATGTACTATTATAATAATTTGTCGATATGCTGCCATATTACAAATTTGTTACGTATTAAGGTCAGTGAAATACTGAAACGATGATATCATAATTCTATTATCATAAAGTGACAACATAACACAATATGAGCGAAGTGGATTACTATTTGTTATTACTTTAATTAATTTCTTAACCGATTATTATATTTACATTTTGTAATACGAAATATATAGGTACGATGAATATCACGGATTATAGCAAAATAATATTATCATTAGTTTTGTATTATGGACCTCCGCAAAGTAACGCCTAATTCTATAAATTATTTTGTAATACTTAAACAAGATGAAATCAGATTTCGAAATATTGAATAAATTATTATTTTATTTTTTCCATTAATTTGGCTTCAAGTAGTCCTTGTAGGCTTGTAGTTCAAGTAACATTTTGCTGTTTCCCTTCATGGACGATTTCAAACTATGCCGTGTGGTATCCGGCTGTTTAGAATAGACCACCTTCATTTCTTACCGAGGTGTCGTAAAAGGCGACTACGGTAAGTCAACCCGCCGTGTGGTATCCGGCTGATTAGAATTGACCAACCTCATTTCTTACCGAGGTGTCGTAAAACGTGACTAAGGTAAGTCGACCCAGTGTGGTACCCGGCTGAGTACAATAGACCACCCTCTTTCTATTCGTCGTATTTTACGACACCAGACAATTTAGTTTACGCCAGAAAGTATGCAGGTCCGTACCGAGAACCAATACAGCCCAGACAAACATCTACATCATCTACCACCTAGACGAAAGAACATCTTATAGACGTATAAAGTCCACTTTCAAAACGGGACTGAGTTCAATACAAAATCTTATTTATTTACAAATTCTATTTCCGTATTAAGACTTCAGGTTATTGGGTCTTTTGTTAAACATTAACAAAAGACCCAATAACCTGCGTAATCTATCAAATATTCCTTCATTTACTACACCCAGATGGAATAATGCATATGGGAAGCGAACTTGGCTGCACTACCTGCCATGTGTATTAAATAAGTTACCAAAACATTTATTGGAATTAATAAAAAACTCAACCATGAAACAGGCAAAAAGAATCCTAAAATATTTTTATATAAGGAAATGTATCCCTATAGCCTCTCATAATTATTCTATTAAAAATAAGTAAGTTATATTTTGTCTTTACTGTATGTCATTTAATTTTTTTTATTACCATTACATACATTTAATTTCATTACCATTTAACCAACTAACCCTTTAACATGTAGCGTCACTAGAGTGCGCAATTCTAGCGCAATAATTATTAACTCATATGATTAGCGTTAGACTTAAGTACAAACTGTAATAGATAATAAGTGTAATAAACAGATTTAAAATTTTTTTTTAGGTACTAAACAATTAGTGAAACCACAATCGCCTGCGGCTCCGGTCGCGTGGAAAGTTAAAACCGTAATGTAGTATTTTGATAACCATAAAAATGGTTAAAGTGGATTAACCTTAAAAGTTACACATATGCTGTCGCGGACTTTTATTTAGAACTTTTAGAGGGAAACAATTTTGGAATACATGATTTTTAATAACTTAAAGCGACTAACGTAAGTTGATGTCATGCAGGCGGCCAGTCGTAAAATACTAAGCCAAATCATGTGACAACATATTTATACCATGTTGTGCAGACCCCACTTAGAGTGGGATAAGGGCAAGAGAATGATGAACGATTTTAATCTAAATTTTGCTCTAATACATCAATAAAAACATAACGCGGATCTGATACGATGACGGAAACTTAATTGAAGGAGATTGATTTTTTCTCGAGCACTCACACGCTAAATGCAGCATTTACTTTTTGCGCATATTTGATTAATCATAACGGCCTTTAATAACTAAATAATGGTTCTGTCAAAGAAAAATACAGCGAAGTACATCTACAGATATCAATTAGGAAAGTTAATGTTATCTGAAAAAAAATACGTCCGGGTTCATAGCTGTAATGTCCGGGATTCTGGAGCTCATTGACCGGGTTTTTGTTATTTCTTCGATCGTATGTGATAACATCTAGTCTCATCAGTACATACATGTCGTACTTAATCGAAGTTTCTTATTAGGGCGCGCAAAAAGTTCATCTTAATGTTTTTAACAAGTCTGATATAATGTTTTAAAATAAGTATCACGTATTGATCTTCAATAGATTTTATAATAATACTAGCAATCGCCAGTGCCTTCGCCTGCGTGGAAAGATTAAAACCGTAATAAGGTATTTTGATAACCATTAAAAAGGTTAAAGTGGGTTAACCTTGAAAGCTAGACATATGCTGACGTGGATTTTTGATTTTTGAATAGATTTAACCGTTTATTTAGCGCACGCAAGGAAAGCTTTAAAATTTGCCTTTTTTGTAATATTTTTTTATTGCTGCTCCTCTCATATTCATCTTATATGTCATATACATCGTGATATTATATAGCCTATACTTTATAGCCTTCCTAAATAAATGCCTTCATTTCCTATCTTACACTCAGAGAATTTTTCAAATCGGTCCAGTAGTTCCTGAGATAAGCGAGTTCAAACAATCAAACAAACAAAAAAGCTCTTCAGTTTTATATATTGGTATAGATATATGTATATAAAGGCCAAAATATAAAATGTATATGCCAGATTTCAATGAATGTTAGTATACAATGGAAGAACAAAACATATTCTACCGACCCCATTTAGATTGGGGTCAGAGCAAGGGAATGACAAATAGAATATTTTCAGAGGAGTGATATTATTCGTTACAACCGACACAATAGTTCTTACGTTCCAATTTTTTTTTTCTTTCGATTTGACTATATGCTGTTAGCCCTAACGGCATTTACAGCGTCACCGGGCGGGACGGGCGAGCACCGAAGCTCTACTAGCGTCGGGGAATGTCGTCCTAAGGGTGCCTCCTGTGAGGCCGGACCACGACTTAGGGCAAAGTGTAGTGGAGGGCTAATAGTATGACGATTAGTCATCATGGCGTCGGGAGTATGGCGAGAAGCCACGGCCGACCGAAATATAGTAGGAGACTGGTAGTGTTATTATGATAAGGCATTATGCCGTCGAAAGGGTGGTGATAAGCCATGGCCTAATGAACTTCACATCGTTTCACTCGGAGCCAATACGTTCTACCTCTTTCTGTCATCGTCCCTTACGTTCCAAATGGTTCTAAATTTAGTAATTTTCTCTCTCTCTTTTTTCCCTCAACAATCAATAGACGTTCACTGTTGGACGTAGGTCTATTTTAAAAACTTCCACGCTACACGATCTTGTGCTGCCTAGATCCAGCGGCTCTTAGCGACCTTTTCGTTGTCATCTCCCCCCACCTAGTGGGGGTTCTGGAGAAATTTCAAACAAAAAGTTGAATGCATACGTTAGTCCAGAGAGTTGCTCTCGGTAGATAGACAAGGTCATCAAATCCATCAAAAATTATAATGAGTAACATCCAATGAATTTTTGCTTGTGGGTTGGCATAGCAGTCATTTTATTACGATGACCCATAATGATGGCAAAGAAAAAATAAAATTCGACCAGGAAAACGCATGTCTCTAACCAATTATCATTAATCTTGATATATTAAAAGATATGTTTGTCTGTATGTTCTTTATAGACTCCTAAATTACTGGACCGATTTTAATGGAATTTTCAGACTTTCTTAAGAATGATTGATGACGGTAAAATTTGGTACCGACCGGAGCATTTTTTAAACTGTTTTTCTTTTAGTTTTTTTTTAACTAACTGTATGCTGTTAGCCCTAATAGAGGGACGGGCGAACGCAGAAGCATCGTCGAGGTTGCGAGATGTGGAGAGTAGAGCTCAGAAGCTTTACTAGCGTCGGGGAACATCGTTCTAAGGGTGCTTCCAGTGAGGCCGGACCACGGCTTAGAGTGACGGCAAGAACTGATGACTTTGATTAGTCATTACGATTTTGGAATGGTGGAACTGATCAGTTCGGTTTTGAGGAGAATTCGAAACCAGACTGAGCAACAATAACACGTGATCGAACAGCTAGTGATAAAAGCGATTACATCAACAGTTCATTATTTCACAAAATTTTCAGAAACAGCCATAGTATATCGTTCAGATTTTGTATACGTGATTTAACACATAAATATCACGCTGATGAATAATTTTACATCATAACATATAGACTAACTATGGCCTCTTTGTCAATTATGTGATTAGTCACAATTGGAAATACCAAACTTTTTCTCAGTTCATCTTAAAACGCTCGCAAAACCTAAATGACATAGCATATGACTTCATTAGTCTATTAGTCTATTACATATGTACTTTAACTGTATTAAAAAAGTTAGTGTGATAGACTAAATATGTACAAGATTAGCTCATTCAAAGATTAAAGATAAATTCTTCTTTGTAGATCAAACAATACCTGACACTGTACACAAATTTTGTGAAACACCTTGACAAACAACGCGTGATCGCGACATTGATAAATTCACAGTTATCCTCAAGAGGAAGTGCGAATTTTTCTATTGACCTTACGGAAATCGATTCGCCAAAAAAAAAATGTTATGAAACATGCACGCAGAATCCGAATCAGTCCGTCAAATCTGTGACTCACAGATGGCAATATTATAATATTGTTTGTTTTGTCAGAATGCGAAGGTCACTTTCACGTGAATCACCATGGCCGCTGCCACTTGCAGATACCGGCTATTGAGTGTGATATAGTTAACGGAACACTTATGAAAGTTCATTAATGAATCGTATAGGTATTTCCGTTCTATACTTGCATTACGACAAGTGATCTTGAAGCTTTTATATCGGAACACATTTGACCTCAAATGCATATTCTTGTCCTATTTTTTCAATAGATGGCCGTTCTCTGCTAGACATAGATTTTTTTAAGCGACAGCCAAATCAAACAACTTTGTGCCGCTTGGATCCAGCGGCTACTTGCGACTTTTTGAGGTCGTTAGTACCACCTCGTATGGGTTCTACAAACGCTGCATTTGCCGGTTAAGGGTCGCCATACAAGCACCTTAGGACTAGCTACGTATTTTACGACCGTCCGCCTGCCTGACGTCGAATTTTTTTATGACACCTTGGTGAGAAAGAGGGTGGTCTATTCTACTCAACCGGATACCAAAATGCGGGTCACCTTACTTTAATCGTCTTTAATGACACCCCGGTAAGAAATGTGAGTGGTCGATTCTACTAAGTCGAATACCACACGGCCGTCCTACTTACCTAAGTCGCCTTTTACGACACCTCGAAAAGAAATGAGGGTGGTTTATTCTGCTCAGCCGGATACCATACGGCACGCTTACAATATTTGATTGTTTGTTTGATTACCAACGATATTCTCAGTAGTCTTAGTCTTGGAAAGGAAATTCCGCATGGACAAATGCACTTGTAAGCCCCGAAGCAGATGTTAATGTTGGCCTCAAAAATATTACAGGGATTCAAGAAGCACAAAATATTAATGTCTTGGAAAATTCTTGAAGGGATGTCTAACAGTGGCCTTGTATTTTAAAGATAACGGAGGTAGTATTTAAAATTCATTAAACATTCTACATATAGTATCGCATCGTATGAGGTATTTTATAATATCCTCATACAAAATTTTGATTTTGTTACATCACCAGTCTATTTAAAATTTAAATTAGTAAATATTTTCTGAATCTTGAAAACGGCGTCAAAGATTTTAATGAAATACAGCATCTAGAGGTTTTGGGGGAGAAAAAGCTATCTAGCTAGGTTTTTTTGTTAAATAAATATCGTTTTATACTGTTTTCGGGCACTGAAAAAATGCTAAAATGTTGAAAATAAAGCAAATGATATTTGAGCTGTCAAATGCAAACTCTAATGGTAATGGGCGGACTAAAATAATCAAAAAAAGTACTCCGGCTCGAGCCCCATATACCCAATAATTTTTTAATTTTAAATTTTTTTTTTTAATTTTCATTATTTTCAATTATTTTTATACTTTTTAAAATTTACCGAGCAAAGCTCGGTCATCCAGATACTGATTATGTATATCTGTATTAGTAACTTGTCTTAGACTATATTAGTTTAAGCTGATTGCTTAATTGATTGATAAGCGGTAAAAGTAAAAGAGAATAAATACTACAGCCTTGATTTATAAATTTTCTTTAACTGGAAAAAGCCTCGTATGTCACTATTATATGACGCAACCACAAATCTCCGGTTGCTTTATTTTTAATTTAATAGAACACAACAAGGAAACATTTGAGGAATGCAATGTCTTATTTAATACGCAATAATTAATTTGTTAATAATACGCAACAGAATTATGATATCGAAATGAAATATTTACTACTTATTATATGAAAACTATTTGAACATATCATATTATATTATAATACATTATAATAGATAGATTATTATTTTTTTTAAATTTTAATGAAAAAAAATGTTCAAGTTATATCTATCTTAAATTACTTACAGGCTATACAAATCATGCCCATTTTATTTATTTTATATTAAGATCAAAATATAGAGTTAATACACAGCTAACAAGATTTGCATTCCCAAATAAAATATTTATTTATTATTAAAAAGTTCATATTATAAAAGCAAAAAAAATAAGTAACTGAAACGATAATAATTATTCTTCAGCCGCTACACTTGGAATATGGAGAAATTTAATCACAATACAGAATTTTGCATATTGTATTAATTAAATAATAATAAAAATATTCGAATTAAAACAAACATTTTTTTTTATTTACAGCAAAAATGTACAAGTTATATCTATCTTAAACTACTTACACGCTAGGACTATACAAATCATGCCCACGTGGAATGGCACCAAGAATGCTGGCAGCGTTTTCGCGCTGAATCGCTAAGCTGATTCTTTCTGCGAAAAAAGAGCCAGCCCTCTTGTCACCTGAAGAGGCTATTAACCGAGGTGTTAAAACGGATACAATTTTTTTTTACAAACTCTTAATATGTTAATGTCTGTTTTTGTTATTTAAACTTGTGTGAGTGTTATCCATAATTAATGTATAGAAACCGGCTATACTCACGTCTTATTTTATCGGATGAGCCCGACTAGTTTCTAGCCCATACGGGGCTCTTATTCATGAGCTCTTTACGCGGGGTTCTCGCGCGATCAGGCTCAACCGATAAAATAAGACGTAAGTATAACCGTTAATGTCTGTAACATAATACATACTCGTAGGTAATACCTGTGTTAAACATATTAGGATTACATTAATATTTATTTTTTTTTTTTTTTATTTTATTTTATTAGACACACAAAACAGTTCACAACACGATTAAACTTAAAATGTATACATATTGTTAATATTTAAAATCTAGTTGCTCACCAAAATATGCATGTACAAAAGAAGAAAAAGAAGAACATGTTGCAATAATAAACTTATTCTAGTATTAATAGTCTAATGTTTATTAATTAGTAGTAATAGTCTAATGTTATTATTTTATAATTTCTTGAACAGCACTACGAGAGGTAACACAATACTTGACAATCCTTTTAAATGCTGACTCCCGAGAATCAAAGATGTCTAGATCCAAAAACTTAAAAGAGAGATCATTATAGACCCTACACATTCTTACTATGGGATTATAGAAGGATGTGTTGTTTCGATACACGTTCAAAGCAAAGACCGCAGATTTCCTACATCGATAACGGACATTAACACTTATAGCAGCTAGCAATGCAGAACAGTCAATTCTTGCATGAATTATTTTGTGCAGAGTTATTATAAGAGAAACATCTCGCCTTAAATGCAGTGGCATGACTTTGAAGTATGTAACTCTATCAGTGTAGCCGCGAAGAATTCGGGACAGGCCACAACGCCAACTTAACGTACGGAGACAACGCCTTTGAACTGATTCAATACGATTAATATGTAATTTATAATACGGAGACCAAATTATTGAACCATATTCAAGCCGACTTCTAATTAAACTGTAGTAAAGATATATTAAACTTTGTGGTTTTTTAAACTCTTTCGTGCTACGCATAATAAACCCTAACATCTTATTGGCTTTATTAGTTATTATGTCGTAGTGTTCTCTAAATGTAAATTTACTATCTAAGTATACACCAAGATCTTTAACGCACTCTTTACGGTCTATGATGTATTTTTGAACCTTATAATCAAAAATTATTTTTTGTTTCCTATTAGTAAACGATATAGCACAGCATTTCTTTTCATTTATTAATAAATTATTATCAACACTCCAGCGCGTTATGGCGTCGAGATCATTTTGAAGTTCCAGACAGTCATTTATATCATTAATTGTCTTAAAGATCTTTAGATCATCAGCAAACATTAAACATTTGCTTTTGATGTTTTTAACGAGGTCATTTACAAATATAATAAAAAATAATGGACCTAAGTGTGACCCTTGTGGGACTCCTGACTTAACTTCAAATGGTAGTGATATAAATCCTTTCAGCGTCACAATTTGAGAACGTTTTGAGAGATATGATTTAATCCAACGCAATAGATCTCCATGTATTCCGAAAGTTGCTAATTTTTCATATAACACTTCATGGCTGACCCTATCGAATGCTTTGGAGAAATCTGTATATATAGTATCTACCTGTCCAATTTTGGCAAATACACTGCATACATAGTTCTTAAAAATAAGTAGATTACTAATCGTGGATCGATTTTTAACAAAACCATGCTGTTCTTCACAGATTGATGATTTGATATGACTATATATAACATCATAGATTAGAGATTCAAATATTTTTGCAATGCAGGACAAGATACTTATCGGGCGATAATTTTCACATTTAGTCCTATCACCTGTTTTGTGGATGGGAACTACATGAGCTTTTTTCCAGTAAGCTGGAAAAGTACTGGCCTCAAGTGATTTATTAAATAAGATGTAAAGAGGCACTGAAAGTTCATGTACAAAAGTTTTAACAAAAAAAAGGTGGCAAACCATCTGGTCCCGCACCCTTAAATACATCAAGTTTCTTAATTTTTTTTATTATGTTATCACGGCTGAGATGTATTGAACATAACAAAGAGCTGTTACTAGGTTCGCATAAGGTGTTAACGTTATTTTTTGTACAAATTTTGTTATAGACTGAACTAAAAAATTCGGAAAACAGTTCACATATCGCTTCGCCATTCACTTCTGTTTTTCCATTGTATGTCATTTTGGTAGGTATAACATTAGTTGACTTTTTGGCATTAACATATTTAAAGAACTGACGGGGATTGTTACGTAAAGAAGCCTCAGTAGTGCTTATGTATTTATTATAGCATTTTTTTATTAATTTTTTACTTCTTGACCTAAGCATACTATAAGTGTCATAGTCTCTAGGATTTTGATATTTCTTGTAACGAGAGTGAAACTTAGATTTCTCCTTTATGCACTTAATTAAAGATTGACTGTACCAGAAAGGATACGTAGAGCATTTTTTCTTTAAAGGTGTGTTACGGGAAATAATTTCATATAAAATTTTATAAAAACAGTCAACAGCATCGTCCAAATTAAGCTCTTCTAGCCTATCATGCCATTGTATACCTTTCAATTCTAACGTGATCGTTTCAATGTTACATTTCCGGAAATTGTAAGATTTAACGTTTTTACCTTTTAGTACTGATATTTCTGGTGTTAGTTTAACAATTATTTGTAATGGGGGATGGTGCTTATCGATTTTAACCAAAGAATCAACAGATGAAACATTAATAATAAAATTTTCAGGTGCAGTTGTTAAAATTAAATCTAGTAACCTAGAATTTATGTTAAAAACATTATTAAATTGATGCAAATTACAAAAAGCTAAAGTATCAGTTAGCAACGTGGCTTTAGGGTCCCCGGGATTAACAGGCGTCATCGCACTGTTATGGGTATTCATACGCCATGTTATATTAGGGGTGTTAAAATCACCCAATAGAAGGAAATGACTGTTAACATCCATGTGTGTTCCGACTATATTAGAGCAATTATTATAAAAATCCTTCAGTTTTGCAGCGTTTAGATCTGGAGGTAGATAGCAAGTACAAAGATGAATACGAAAAGATGAACCATTGAGAGCAGTGTCGACTGTCACCCAAAGATCCTCAAAGCCACTTTCCCAGGAGGATTGTCTTATAACGCTGAGGTGTTTTTTTACTGCAATCAGTACACCCCCACCTTCTTTTTTTAAGCTATTACTAGTACAACGATCTCTACGAAAGACTAAATATCTATCATCAAATAATTCTTTAGTGAATATTCCAGAATCAATATTGGTCTCAGTAAGACAAATAACATCATAATTGCAGTTTAAAATGCTAAGATAAAAATCTTTCATTTTTGACCTTAAACCATTTACATTTTGATAGTAAAATTCCATAAATTGAGTTTTAGCTAAAGTTCCAAATATAAAACAGTCTTAAATAGCTAAAGATGGTCAAGAGTGTTTAAATTCTTAATAAGTATTGCCCGACTCTCTTCATTTTTTCTCAGATAGACGTTACCATTTTTCACCCAACAGAACTTGTACGACTTTTCCTGTTTTGAAGTTCTTGCTGCCGCAAATAATTGTTTGGTTTCCAACGACAAGTGTTCCACGACATATACAGAGGTGTTTTCTCCTCCGACACCACTAACATTTGAGGTCAGTGGCCCGTGCGCTTTGTGGTAACGATATACTGCTGATAGAATTGTGTCACGATGACGTACAGAAGACAAACTAATTAAAATATTTCGCGGTCGCTTTGACTTGGGATCAAATTTGGCTACCCTTCTCGCCGCATTAATGTCAGTCTCAGCTATGGGGCAACCAACTACATCGCATAAACCTTTGAAAATTTGGAGAACATTTTCAATTTTTCTTTCCGGAACTAGTTGAATTTCTAGATTAAAACTTCTGGAATGTTTTTCAAGTATTAGAATTCGTTTATTCAGTGAGGTGACTTCGTTTTCGAGTTCAATGGTTTTTTTAGACATTTCAGATATTTCCTTTTCTTTGGAAGTAAGTTGAAGTTTTATATCATTTTGATTTGCTGACAAAAAATCTGTCGTTTTAGTGAAGTCATCTTTGAGATCTTTAATAAAGTTTCTTAATTCTTTCTGTATCATTAATTCTATATCCTCTTTCATTGAAGACTTTAAAGTTGAAATCAGAGACTCAAATTTAATTTCAAGTTTGTTGTCAAGCATTCTTTCAAAACACGCTAACGTACTATCATCCATTTGAGAGGTAGATTTGATATTTTTCAAGCGAGTTATATTTTGATTATCAGCCGATTGTTTTGATGACGTTGAACGAACTGGTGTATCAGAATTGTCTCCGCCTCTACGTTTGGAACTTTGACAGACTGGACATATCCACAACTTAGTTATATCTTGTGATGTATCGTTTGGTACTAACACACACGCCTTATGGTAAACGTCATCACATGCAATACATTTTATTAAATTTTTGTTTGACATTAATGTTTTTTGGCAACCATTGCACCTTACGTTAGTTTTTGAGTCACTAGGCATATTGATAAATTGTCGTAGAAATAATAGAAAAATATAAAAGTCTATTTTATACTGAGATTTGAACCTATTACTTCCAGTTTATATCAAGCGGTCAAACCATTACACCAGCAAGCTCGATAACTAGTTGACGAAAAAATCAATCCTCTTCTAAGACTTTGTATGTTTACTTGACACGTTGGTAGGTAATATATAATATGCTTCTCAATTCACTCAAGAAAGGATAATTACTACCTTCTCACTATAAAAACTCACCATATTTGGATAGATGGTTTGATCTTTTTGTGTTATAAGACACTATATTTATGGTGTTAAAATTATTGCAATATCTTAATAACAAGTTAAACTTTTAATAGCACAACAGATTGAGTCCAAATCTTGCGATATTTCACTATTCTTGATTTTATATGCAGAAGCAACACACTACGTACGCGCCATATTGACGGTTTTAATCTAAATTTCTATAATGTTTCATGGTCAATCGTGCTAGAGAGCAAGATTGCTCTCGCTTAGGCAATTTAACCTATGACTAAAAGGATGAATATTTCTTCCAACAAGGTTGCATATTCCTTTTATTTTAATGCTGGGAATTTCGCTTCGATTTCTATCAAAGTTACATGGAACGGAAGTAAGCGGGATAGTTGAATGAAATTCGGTCATGATTTCATGACTCGTCATCTCATTATGTGGGCCATTTTTTGTTGCGTGGACAATAATGGGAGATTGTGCGGTTAGTCACGAGATCAATTAGTAAGGTACGCGTTCATACTCTCTCGGCTTATTTTTTAATTAATTTAAGTAGTTTATGAGTAAATATCATATCCGGACCGACAAATTTTAGAGCGCGTAGGACAAAAAAATAATGCGAATATTATAAAATGCATTATTTTATTGTCGGTTCTGGTTGTCCGCGGTTTATGCGGAATGTCTTTACCTACGTTTTACATTTCTAGTTTATAGAATTAGGCGCTACTTTGCGGAGATCCATAATACAAAAGTAACGAAAATATTATCTTGATAACGCAAGCGGATATAGCAAAATAATATTTTCATTACTTTTGTCTCATACTTCTATGGGCTTATACACAAACCCGTCATATCTGAAAACGAAGAACCATCTTTGCATTCAACACATTAGCTTTTTTTAATCTTTACATACCTATAGAAATAACTCTTACTAATAACAGTTTTGAATCTTTTACTAATAACTCCTCTTTTATATTTGAACACTTGAAGTAAATAAGGCACTAAGTACCTAAAAATTTAAATTCGAACTAAGTATGCAATTTTGTTCTAAAAGGCTTTTAGAACAAAATTGCATACTTAGTTCGAATTTTAATTTTTTAAAATTAAAATTAAAATTAAAATTAAAAGGCTTTTAGAACAAAATTGCATACTTAGTTCGAATTTTAATTTTTAGGTACTTAGTGCCTTATTTACTTCAAGTGTTCATTTTATTTTTTAAACGTGTACTGATATTTGTAATTGCAAAGTTCGATCGATTTGAAAGTAATAATAAAATTACTTTACTAAAATTCACGATAAAGTAAATAGAAAATACAAACGTAATAATAAAATTAATTGAAACACATAAACGACTAAAGTTAGTAGTTTTCTTTTTCTTTCTTCTTCTTTATTACCTAATGGATATTGACTACTGCACAAAAATCTATAAGGATTTTCCTAGCCATACAACTTTTGCCGTCTGTTGATTTGAAGAAGGTCGCAGAGGATGAGAGGCCTAACATCACTGTCTTTGCCAGTTCGGGGTCTGCAATTTGATATTTCAGGACCCCAACGCCCATTAGTTAAGCACCTTGTGATGCGCCGATTGCCACATAATAGATATGAATCTATACTAATACTTAAATATAAAGCTGAAAAGTTTGTTTGTTTGTTTTATAGTTTGAACGCACTAATCTCAGTAACTACTGGACCGATTTAAAAATTATTTGAGTATGAGATAGTCCATTTATCAAGGAAGGCCATAGGCAATATAACATCACGCTAAGATGAATAGGAGAGGAGCAGTAATAAAAAATATTACGAAAATAGCAAAATTTAAAGCTTTCCTTGCGTGCTCAATTACATACATACATTTACATAAACGATGAAAGTTATTAAAAAATCATGTACTACAAAATTGTTCCACTCTAAAAGTTCTAAATAAAAGTCCGCGGCAGCATATATCTAGCTTTTAAGGTTTACCCCCTTTAACCATTTTTATATTATTTATATGGTTATCAAAATACTAAATTACGGTTTTATTCTTTCCACGCGGGTAGAGCCGCTGGCGATTACTAGTTAAAGATAAAATGGTGCTTTAAACTTCTGTAGCTACACCTTAATATATAAATGTCTTAATACAAACCAATTGATAATCAATAGTGTTCAATTTAATTGCGCCAAGTCACAAACGAATGGATCGGATATGACGCAAATGGCGACCAGATTCCGCCCAGTTCCGGCATGCAAATCCGCATCGCTTAAACTTTCGCTCTTCGCAACTTGTTGCTTAGGTGTAGATGGCCTTATCGAGATCTGTTTACTCTTAATGTTGCCATACAGGGGTTACGTAACTATGTTGTTACATTAGACGCAATTAACATGACACTAATCTTCCACTTAGCATAAGAGTGGCGGTTTAGTGTAATTTTTTTCTGGATAAAGGTCTTTTCTTTGCTTGAAAAGTTCGATTGGAGTTAAACTCTCCACGCTGCCACAAAAAATATTGGAAGATTACAAATATTGCGGTTTTTTTCTAATGATATGTAGATATAACGATGCTGAATTTTTTTTTAAATGTTCATGATTAATTATGAATGCAACTGACATATCTTTTATAAACAATTAAAAAAAAAGTTGAGTTTTGCTTCCTGTATTTCTTACCTATTAGTTTACATATAATTATTACATAAATTAACCGTTTAGAATTTACCTTTTGTGTCTTTGCCAATAATTGGACATGCACAATTTGTATGTTTATAAAACATGATGTTTCATTTTTATTGTTAATTGTATGTTTGTTGTTGAACTGTTTAATAAATAAATAATTTAAGTTTTTTTAAGTTTATAAAAATTCAAAAAAAAAATCCACAACGTACCTACTTAAAATATTTGTTTGTTAAAAAATATTTTTTTAATTTAAAATAATTTTGTTAACTTTCATTATTCTTATACTTACCTAGTTTATACTACAAAAGTAATAATAAAATTATTTTGCTATAATCCGCGATGAAGTAAAATAGAAATATATTTTCTATTTTACTTCATCGCGGATTATAGCAAAATAATTTTATTATTACTTTTGTATTATGGATCTCCGCAAAGTAACGCCTAATTCTATAAGTTAGTTTATACTACTTACCAATAATATCGCTTTATAGCTAAAAGTTACTATGGTTTATGGGAAAAAGTCGATATAAATTCCTTATATCATTACACAGACGAATACATGAGCATAAAGACATCAATAATTTCAAATATAGAAAAAAAATACAATACTCATTCGAGAAATAAAAAGTCAATATTAATTCCTTATACCATTACGCCGACAAATGTTCGACATTCAAGATATCAATAAATTTAAAAAGAAATAAAAAATGTTCCGAGGATTGTCATACAACGTGTTGTATTAAGTTATTAATTAAAACATAATATTAATAGCCTCATTGATAAGTTCAACGCTCGCAGCTAGGAGCGAGAAACAACCGCAGTCAAGGCCTCCATTCATCGATACGTCATAGCGTTCATTGATGGTTTGACGCGTGTTTATTATGTATAATCTGTTATTTATAATAGCATTTAAAATCAGTTTAGTTTTTTGGCGTCATATCTTTGATATTTAAATGAGTCTTATAATTAAAGTATAATAATCTTGTATATATATAGAGTCTGAATTTCGGAAACGGTTCCAAAGATTTTCATGAAACTTAGTATGTAGGGGGTTTCGGGGCGATAAATCGATCTAAGTTTAATTTAAAAAATAAGCCTTTGATAACTGAAAAACTGCTAAAATAGAAATAGAATTCAAAGATTGATTTTGCTGTCGTTTGTGAAGTTGTTATAGCTCAGTGGGAAAAGAGCGTACTAAAGATTATTTCGTTATTGATTATAATTTTATTATATTTTTATTTCATTTTTTATATCTTAAAAAATTACCGATCAAGGCTCAGTCACCCATGTATTTATTAATGATTTGTCCTAGATATTACAATTAATATCATATGATTATACGGTTATATTAGCAGTCTGTTACTGTCCCATTTGTGAGCAACGGCGCTCGCTCTACCGGTGATAAGGATCCGAGTTTTAGACCTATGATGCAACTACATTGCCAACAAACTAACAAGAGATAGTGTAGTTATTGTGTAGTGTAAGTACTGGTATTAGTGTAGGTACTGGTTACCTCACCATATTGTCTTTCAAAAGCGCGTAATTCATTGAAATTATAATAAATAATGTAATTGGGTTGAATTTCGGTAAGCGATCTAAGAATTTTTTTTCACCTGTATGAATGTTTGAACCGACATAATTGGTTCAAACTTTGTACTTATCAAAAACTGGTGACGATATAATAAATCTTTCATTATTGCTTTTCCTTAATATTTATACTAAAAAAAAATCTTAGCTACGTCGATGTTTAGAAAAAATCAATGAAAAAAAACAAAATCTGCAATTTGCTTTGCGATATTTTAGCTGTCATTGTAAAGTTGTGATAGCTCAATGGATAACGGGCGGGCCAAAGTTCAAAACCCGGGATCGAGGCCCTTTCTTTCTTTTATAATTTTTTTAATTGCATTATTTTATATATTTAAAAAAATTACCAAGCAAGCTCGGTTACCAAGGTGCTACGTACATTTATTAAGATACCCATGTTGCCTCTTAAACTATATATTACCTTCATCGATAATTAGTCTATAGCAAATGTTTGATACTAAACAACGTCACAATTGAATTCCATGCGAAGTCGCGGCGCAAAAGCTAGTAATTTGTATGCGTGTACGTACGCGCATGCATATTTGTGACAGGACGCTCAACAATAGCCGGAATAGGAAGCGACAAGCAAAATGGCCGTGCAGACTGACTCCCCAGACAAGTTCCGTAACCAGGTTCTTGCCACGGGACTCGCTTTTAGGGTTGCGTATGTTTTTTATAACAATATCTATCTTTAATATTTAAATGCAGTAATCTTATATATATATTTTTCTGAATCTTCGAAACGACTAAAGATTTTCATGAAATTCACCATGTAAGGGGTTTTGGGGGTCAAAATCGATCTACTTAGGTTTTATTAAAAAAATATTTTTTTCATCCCAGTTTTCGGGCACTAAAAAGTTATATTTTTTTTTTAGTTTCATTTTTTTATATCTTTATAAAAAATTCCGGAGCATCACCCAGGTACTACTTATTATAAAATAAAGCTTCCAACGCTGTCTGTCTGTATGTGAACGATTTTCTCAAAATCTACTGAACGGATTTTTGAACGGTTTTTCTAAACTATATTGCAATTCTTCCGGAAGGTTTAGGTTAATACATTTTTATGTTACGGTTTTATGTTGAAGAGTTCGTGTGGTCGTGGAAAAACTCGCCTGCTGGTATATTAAATCACATGCGCCGCGTAAACCAACAAATATACACAGAAGTAATGTAATAGACAATTGTAGACCTTCTAAAATACTACAAAAAAGTCCGCGAGAGCATGTCTCTATCTCTTATGGTTAACTCACGTAACTACTTTTGTGTATTTTGTGACACACCAATTTCCAAGCGAGCGCTAGCACAGATAGTACTTATTATAAAACAAAGTCCCCAAAAGCTGTCTGTCTGTACCTGTGATAAATTTTCAGGAAATTTAAAAACCTATTTTAGTACGGAATGATCAATGATTAATTAAAACCAAAACTTTGATTTTTTGTACATCAGATTAATGTAATGTACTGCATATTTTGAATTTATTCAAAAAGATATTGTTTCTAACTTTCATTTTCATATGTTAACTTGTATATCTTTGACGATAAATTAATCAATAGATAGATCACCGTGTTATAAGAAAATACAATAATTCGTTCACTGTACGGAATAAAGTATAAATATATCAATCTTGGCTTGATTAATATTTTTTTAAACATTTGACTCGCGAACAATACTCAAAGCGGTATTACGCATAATCTGTTTACTGCCCTCATTATAGTCTAAGAGCTTGCGACTTCAGCACATGAATAATAATTGCTAAACCAGTTACAAGAAACAAGTGAGCCGTAACAATGATTGTTACGATTTGTACGTTATTGATGAATTTCGATGAGCATTTCCAGCTAATTTTAAATGGTTTGGTCAAGTGTTTTTAACGAAATTCAAAAGTCATTCTTATATGCTTATTCATAAAAATATATCTCATTCAAATTATTTATGTACTTCTTTATTTAGAAATTTTCAAACTGTAATTGATAAAGAGATTCAGATCGCATTTAGATTTTGCAAACGTTATTTGATGAAATAAATTAATAGTTTAGCAATGAATATTCGAAAAAGTGAGTAAATACATAAGTAATTTTTTAAATTAGGCGTTTTGCAGAAATCCATAATATAAAAGTAATAATAAAATTATTTTGCTGCAATCTACGATAAATTTATCGCGGATTATAGCAATAATATTATATTATGTTACTTTTATTTAATATTGCTTTTGTAAATTGTTAACATTTATTGATTTTAAAAATCTTCTACCAATTCACCTAAAATTTTCATTTTAACTTTGTACGGAGAAGGTACAACTCTTAAGCCACCAGCTCTTATACTTTTGCAGATGCGAGGAACAAAGGAAATCCTGGTTCATGCAATTATTTTAAAAGTTCAACTCTCCTAGTAAAACGGGTGCTAAACCAATACAGTCATTTCGTATTTGTTTAAGAATTGTTTTTTTCTGTAACGCCCAATTGGCGATAAATTGAAAGAAGATTTAACCCGGATTATGATTCAGATCCTGAACGGACGTTTCATCCGCTACATATCCTATACAAAACAGCGGTTTAATTAATAATAGGTGCTAAAAGATGAGGTGAGACCGTGCGACTCTTACAATCTACCAATGAGTTTATCACACGCTTTTCGGTAAAAGAAAACATTATGAGGAAACCTGCTTATCCTTAGAAAATTCTAAGGATATGTGTAACCTACCAATCCGCATTGGAGCAGCCTTAGCTCAAATCCTGTCTCCAAAAACGAGAGAGGAGGCCTATACCCAGCAGTAGGATAGTAACAGGCCATTACTTTAATTAATAATTAAATGGTTTTACTAAACCCACTTTGAAAACGTGTAGTTCTCTTTTAAAAATCAACGTATTCCATGAATTATTTTTACTAACTACTACTGACAAATAAATTTAAATCATTTAAAAAAAATTAAGACATTCGATGAATGCTGCAAAATTCATTTTACTATAAGCCGATCAAATTAATGGTTATCTAATATTTAAACGCGTGCGTTAGGTCATGGCCAGACCTTGTTCGGAGCCAGTTTGGACATAATAACATGTTTGGAGTAGTTTTAGTCTACTGACCTCAATTTGGGTGAAACGTTTCTAAAACTTACTGAGTCCGGTAGCAGCAATATGAAACTTACACTTTCAACAGATATGCGATTATAATCGTAAATTTCGGTTTTTGAAGTATCCAATTCAAATGTAAATTTAAAATATTCTTTGTTCAACTAAACAAGTGCTTTTGAATCGTCAACTTTCTGCTTGTTCGGAAAGATGCCCCTACCGAGAGGAGTCAGCATCAATTACCCTTTTCAAAACATAATTCTTGTAACTAGTTACATTTTGTCATTGCTATTTTGTACAAGTTCGAATCGTTCTTATATATATTTACGTACTCAATAGTATAGTAGGCATTCTGTACCAGCCTCCTTTTAATATTTTTACTAAACTGCTGTAACGGCAAAGGTAAAATTGATTGTGGAATTTTATTATAGGATCTTATACCGTAACCGAAGTGTAAATTCTGATCAGTATTACATTTTTTTTTTTTTACTTTTGAAGTATAAATACACTCTTATTTAGCTCATGAAATTCCTCATAAAATTTTTAGGTGTAAGGCGCCTTAAACTATTCATTATAAAAAAGAAGATAATTTAAAAAAAGCGGCAGGTAATAACACAAGGAAAAAGAAAATCATAATTTGATGTACTTATTTGCTAGATACATATAATTATGGGGCATGATTCTAAATATAACGTTTGTTTAAATATAATTTTTGTGATATAAACCTAATAAACCTTATTTGTCTACTTTTAAAAATATATGCAGTGTCATAAAATATTTTAAATTTCTAGGCATCGTAATAAATATTTAGCCAATTCTAAATTACAAAAAGCAAACGGTAAAATTGGCAATACTTAGTGTAATATCGTTTAAAAGTTTTTTAATAATATTATTGGCAGTTTTTGTTACGACCTTCTCCTGTGTTCGTCATGATCTTGTCAGTTATATGACAGGTTGTAATTTGAAATGCCGCCCAATTTTAACGATACCTGACTTACAACGTCGAGATACGCAATTTGCAGCCGTAATAATATGGTAACATATAAAAATATCTCAAATTTTGCTTGTCACGTGCGATTTTCGAAGGACCCCATTGTATTAGGTGTACCCTCAAAGAGATCTAGGGCACGAATTGCCACCAGCCTCGGGCCTAAGCATCAAACCTAAATACAAAATTATTAAATGCAGGCTAATCATTGGTTGCGATGCAAATCCCAAAAATATTAAACAGTTTCTCTGTTCTTTGTGCGGCATCGCATTTACTGTTTTGCGGCCATTATTTTTTTCTGCAATTAAAAAGAGTTTTTTTTTCAGGTCCATTATCCAGACTTAGAGCTACACGCGCCAGTATCGTAAGGTATATATGATTTATTTAATCCTATCTAATTTTTTATATTTTAACGTAGATTTTTTTAAATTATTTCTAAATTATTTTGTAGTGAAACTATATAAACACTTCTTTTCGTTTTATGTAAATGTTTTTTTTTTAATTTTGTGTATATGTCATATTTACATTTGTAGGCCATGAATTCGATATCTGTGGAAATATATGACAGTGGTTGATGGCTTTCACAACACAACAGTTTGTGTGAATGTGAAAATTTCGAATTGGTTTTTTTGAAATATTTATTGTCAATCTATTTTGAGGAAATTATTTATTTTCGTGCGGTCATGGTTAAATATCATGTGTTATACATTTTTTCCGGCAAGTTTATACGGATTTTACCTTAGGAGCGCGAGTCACGTACTCTTAGGGTTGCCAATATGCTGAACGAATGTTTACGAAGAAAAGAAATATTTATAAAGACTTTTCAGGTAACTAATAGTTTTTATTAGTAGGATAATACTAATAATGCTACTCAGAAAATCTAATCTTGAATATTTGAAGCCAATTTCATTTCAAAATCTTTGTCAAATTGCATCTCTATTTCGTCATCTGCTTTATAGTTAATAAACGCCATCATTGCCTTGTTCTTTAACTAGTGGACAAACCCGGATATTTTTAAATTTTGCGTCCGCGGAACGCGTAAGCATCAGCGGAACGGGCGCGCGCAGAAGCATCGTCAATGTTGCGAAATACGGAGAGTAGAACGTAGAAGTTCTACGTGCATCGGTGAACGTCATCCAAAGGATGCCTCCTGTGGGGTGGACACACGTTCCGGTGCGTGTACTACCTCCACCTTTGATTTGCATGGCTGGTCTTTCTTTCATGCTGTATTCGCCATAAACTAAAAGGGAACATGATAGGAATAGTTGAAGTTACTTAGGAAGGTACTTAAATATTGTTTCTTTTTTCAAAAAAAGTTTGGCAAAGAATACAATAACGCTAATCACACATTACATGAACATTTACTAGTTGCTTTTTTTAGCGAGCCGTAGTTAAATATGTACTAAGGTGAGTAGACGTCAGGCAGGCGGCCGGTCGTAAATACGTAGCTATATCATGTGATAACATGTTTACAACATGTTGTGCCGAACCAACTATGAGTGGGATAAGAGCTGGCTAGCAGGATGATGAGTAGCTTTCCGGCCAAGCGTTACTTTGGCTCAGTCTGGTTTCGAATTCCACTTGAAACCGAACTCAACAGTTCAAAAAAATGCTCCGATCGGCTCCAAACTTTACAGGATCAACCTCTGGGTCATTCTAAAGATTGTCTGAAAATTTTATTATAATCGGCCCAGCCCTTTCGCAGTCTATAAAGGTATATTAAGTTATTCAGAATATTATATTCAGTGTAGTAATATTGTTTTGGTGTTGTGTATAATTCCAGAAATTACACGTTTCATAATTCGTCCCTTGGTTTATTTATTAATTTATTTATAGAGTGACTTTTTGATGATACACTGTAAAAAAAGATCCTTATTATTGATGAGCTCAGGTCAAAATATGTATTCCTGTTCCGAGCACCGTTACTATAATTGCACTGCACATGTTAAGCGAGCGCCGTGTTTCGTTCAGAATTTTCACACAGTGATTTTCTGTGCCATAGACCAATATCTTGTCAGAGTGTACGGTTGATTTTATTACTTGCACAAACAAAAGCATCGTTCCTTTTTTAAATAAGTAAACTAATGCCATCCCACTGGTAGACATAGGCTGCTAGACTCCCGCCGTTTTTGGAAGAAACATTGGAGCTTACACCCACCACGCTGCTCGTATTCAGATTGGTAGGTTAATCATATCCCTAGAATGCTCTAAAGACATACAGGTTTCCCTATAATTTTTTCCTTCGCAGAAAAGTGTACTATAAATTGCAATTATCAATTAGACACAAGTTTTTAACTAAAAAAACATTTATGCCTACCCGGTCTAAACCCCCTTGAAAGAATTACGCGGTCTAACCTGGACTATTAAAGCTTAAATTGATAACAAATATGGCAAATAATAACAGCATATTATGTCATCACATATTTTAATATATGAATCTATTTATTTTTACAAGATTTGGCATAGAAGTTTTCATTCGATTACAAAACTTAAACATGTTTCAATTTAAAAAAGCAATTGCAACATCTGTTTAGTTACTGGCAATAAACGAAGAGTTGGGTCATTTTGTGAAAAAATATTAAGCTTACTTATCGTTATTACTAATTTAGTATAGACGCGAGTAAATTTTGTCATGAAAGTTTTTACAATAAACCATGTTATTGCATTGTCAAAGTTTGCACTCACAAACAATAGACAAGTACCACTAAAAGTCAATAAAATTTAATATAACTGTATATATGTTTAATATATAAATTTGTTACTTTTATATTCGTATTATTATATTCTAAAATTTAATTTAACTAATAATTAAGTGCGACATATCTACGAGAGTTATTAGTCTTCTGCTCAGTCTGGACAAATCTGGATCCACGGCAAAAAAAACGATCGCTTTGCTCTCAAGTTTTTGTCACGATAATGACCTTCGATTTTAATTATTGCCGAGCTAATTACGACATAATTTTACCAAGCAGTAATGTTTTAATTGTACACCGTTCTTTATATTTTCTTGCCAATTAGACGTAGTGATTTAATTATTACATTATCTGTAGACGTAAAGGACAGTTTAAACGCGCGTTTCGTTTTCAATTTGGAATACTTTGCTGGCGTTTAAAATCGCGTGATCTCGCCGTGATGGTGGTTTGTCTTGATTGCGTGCATTTGTTTTTGGACGTGAAGCGTCTTCGCACAGTTCGAAATTCAAAAATCGAAAACGGCAAACAAGAAAAAATCCGAGAGGGCCAACCGCCGCGGTTTGCCCACCCAGTCGGTTGCCTATACGGCTCGCAATGCCGCACCGCTGCGGTCGTTGGCGAATACCGCCAATTCCTTTGCCATACCTTACCTTAAACCATAAGACCTATAATCCGCTTTTCAACTGAACCATTTTAAATCTTATTTTAATGTAAGTAGATTTTATAATCCCTTTACATTCGCTGTAGTCGTTTTCCGACAGATAATGATTAAATTGTTTCGGCTTGTCAATTCAAACGAAATTATGCTGTTATATTTTGTTTAACAGCCATACGCATACGTCTGTTTCGTACATACCAGAATGATACCCGCTAAATTATACTTTGCACGGATTTTACCCAGATTTGTTTTTAATGTCGCCAACTTAAGAATGAGAAATACAATAAGACCTTTTTTTGTATAAAGAGAAGCTAGCGCTTGGCTACGATCTTGTCTGATGGAAAGCGCAAGTTTCATCCTAAGGTGGACTGTGCTTGCCACTATAGTGCCTATTCAATCTTTTTTCAAAATTTGGCGGATCGTAGGAGTCCGGAAAGGTAGATGCAGGAAGGGAATACCATATTTAGGCCGTGCGCATGAGAAACGGGAAACCTAAAATTGTTAGGCACTTGTATATTGTTCAACATACTACATAATACAAAACAAATTATTAAGTATATTAATTACATATCTTGAAATATTTGTTAAATTGAATTTTTTGGCAATATTTGTAATATTGTTAAGATTTTGTCATGATGATTATGATTGGAAATTATATAGTTTTAGATAGAATTTGGTTCAAACATATCCTGCTAATATTATAACAGTTTCTTAGTCTGTGTGTGTATTTAAATCATTCCAATTTCTCTTTTGCGAAATTTTGCATAGCAATTAAGCATTTTTCGTTAATCAAGGATTAAATTAAATAAAGCTAAGCAAGCAGTAAGATAAGTTAAACATTTGTTTGAAAAAAGTTCAAACAAAATAACTTAACATTTGTAGCTTATTCCATACATGATCTAAGGAAGCGGCTATTTATCGAGATAACATGTCTAATTAGTATCTAAACACTGGTTCTCTGGCAACATACTTGCGGTGATCGCGGTCGTGTATCTATGAGAAAGACATCTTGATGACTGCTTGTTATCATCGGCTATCTTCTATTGATGTATCGCCGATTAGAGTTACAGTTTTTGCAGTTGGAAGTAACTATTGACACACGGGAGATAAATACTTGACGAAACGTGGCGTTTGATTGAAAGGGATAAAATAATTTCATAATAATCTTAAATTAATGTAGCAAAAGATGCTTTCTTAAACAATGGTCAGTAAACAGAGAACGTAATTGGGCCAGGATTTGAGATATTTAAAAAGATATTGTATTTTCAAGTCTTTGAATTAGTTTCATTTGTAGTAATCAGACGGGTCTTAAATCTAGCCACTAACTTAAGCTTCATAAAAACAACTTGGCGGTAGTTACTTAGAGTATTTTTGCGTTATCAAATCAGTAGTTATTTGTTTATTTATAAACCTTTATCCTTATACACACCAAATAGTATATATTAAAAAAGAAAGCAACATAAAAGCAATTGCAGCAATGAAATTGCTTTGACTTACTTTTACTTACATTAAAAAAATAATGAATTTTATACTGATAATTTTTTTTTATCAAGAACGCGCATTAATTTTATTATAAGATAAATGCGCAAATATAATCAACAATTAAATCTAATTATACAAAAGTTTTTTTTATAATCCCCAGCAGAAACTTTAAACTATTAACTTGTAATACACTGATGCTACAAATGCCATTAGGATATCTAGGCTCATATAAACCTTTTGTAAAAAACGCGTTTTTACAAATCTAGAGTTAATACGCAATATAATGTTGTGTGTTTCCATCAAACATCGATACATATCCAAGACCACGTTCCCTAGTAATGCGACACGCAATTACACTTATGTAACTGCAGCTTCAGTAATATTGTTTTCTTTTTTATCAGCATCATTAATGTAATAGCCATGCTTTTATCTCGCTATCTGTAACAATGTCTTCCGTTTTTCGCTTTTTATCACATGTCTATTTTCTTCTATATCGGTGTTTTACTTGCAAGGTATTTTCTTAAAAAAACAAAATCATAATGTAACAAATTGGTTTTTCGTAATCACAAAATCATACTTCCTACTAATATTATATACTATGTATTATTATTAAATATTTGTTACTCTTTCATGGCGAATCCGCTGAACCAATATCGATGAAATTTGGACCAATTATTCTTTATATACCTGAAAAACATATAGAATAGGCTATAGAAATTAAGGCTGTTAATTCTACAGGAATAGAATGACATTAAAAAGCGCTATCTATTATCGACCTATCACACGACAACAGCCCACGCGAACTAAGTCGCGCGTAAAAGCTAGTCTGATATAATCGCACTCGCTTAATCAGTGTTCAATGAAATAAGACGATTAATAATTCTTCTTAAATACGTAAATTATATCGCTCATAGGCTGCAATTGTGGCACAACCTAAAAAATCATGTTTTGAGATAAATTAATTTAAAATTTACATTGCTACGGAAAATGCAAAATTAATACTTTAGTTTACTTACTGAACGGTCTAATATTGAAATATAAGTTCACCTGGTATTGCTGCTGAAAGGAATATGTAATTTTACATTTTTATATTCTTAGTCCAAAACACGTGTTTTTAAATTGTACCACTATTTCCCGTGAGCGATATATGGTTCGAAGACGATGTTGGAATATTTTTCTTCTTAGGATTAACAAGCATAAGAATCTCAATCGCGCTTTAAAGCATGTATGTATTATGGTGTATAATTAATGTATGATTATGTAGTAAAGAAACGTCCAATTCTCATTTTCCACGAATTAATATGATTGTACCGTGTACATTACCCGCTCGATTCCCGCATCTCTAGCATTACGTGTTAAATTGTTTAATAGGCCATTAGTATATGACGGGTGTGAATACGCACGTCACTTGATTATATTGTAATCTTCCATGGTCCGTAGACTGAACTATGAGTCATCGGCGACGACTAAGATCACGTTGAAAACCCGTTTACTGGGTTAATTAATTGATGTGGAACTCAGTCTCGAGATTTGGCTCAGTAGCGATTAAATTTTCATATTGTACTACTACTCGTATTTTATGATCGTAGATCCATACAATATTAAAATTTCAAACGTGTTGTTTGTATTTGAACTGAGTAACGTGTCGGTGTAACAAGGAGATATTTAATCAGCTATTTTTGTCACTATACTGAAGACCGTGCAGATATATGTATATATATATATATATAATATATATATATATATATATATATATATATATATATATATATATATATATATATATATATATATATATATATATATATATATAATATCGACAGGCAGATGCTGGATGACTATATTTTTAATTATTAATAAGGGATAATCTTTATTACAGTTTTCACGTTTATACAATTATTATAGGCTATCCAAATTTAAAAGTCCACTATTGCACTAACAAGTTGTTAGGTTATCAAAAATGTAAATAATACAGTCAAAATGTTCTCAAGTAATGTGCTTAATGATTAATGCTTAAAAATTATTAAAAAATAAGAGCAAGGAAGGAAGGATAATGTAATTTTTTATTAATTGAAAAGCCAGCACGTGGCTGCGATATAACTTGACGGAAAACGATAAAGCTTAGATGCATAATTATTTTCCGTTATTATAGGCATTATTTAGACGGTTTAGGACGATGATAAATAGGCGTAAATTAGATGAAGGAGCTCCTAAGGGTAAATAGTGAGATAAGAATAACATTACAATAATTAAAAGGTATCCAATGAGAACAAATAATGTCTCATCTTGTCCACTTAAAAATAAATATGAATTTTTAAAGAGTTTTTGATGCCTTCAACAACAATTATATCAAAGAAGTAAAGACGAATTGACTTTTCTTTCTCTGTAAATAGAAAAAGACTTGAACATCTTCATTAATTATTTCAAAACAACCGTACAAAATCGCATGCTCCTAACGTGCTAAACCGGAAAAGGGCGTATTGTTGGTGACCATTTATCAAACACAATCACCCAAATGATACATCTATTGACGCGTTTTGAAATAAAATTTCATGGTGTCCACTTGTTAAAACTAATTGTATTGCATGCAAAGGTCTTATATTGTGCACCATTTTGAAAGCCGTCGGCACACTATCTATAACAATGCAGCGAACTAATCTAAAAGTCCTTCCACACGACCAGGATAAACCGCCCGACTAAGATGACCTTGGTCGGGTAGGTGTATAAAAAATACATTATTTAACTGCTTATTATTATTTGAATGAACCTGATTTTTTGGATTTTCAAATCCAGGCATTTTCTATTATACCCAAATAATCTTCAATTTTGATATATGCTATACGTATAAGCATATCTCTTACACTTAATTTAAACCTTTCTATCGAATGGTCTAGATGGATTGCAGAATTTTATTATAGAAGAGAATACCAAGACCATTGAATGTCAACAATTTTTTTTACATTTTTAAATGTATTTTTTTTGTATTTATTTTATAAAGAAAATATTTAAAAATGTAATGTAAATTGTCTATAAGTAGATAACAGAAATAATTATATGACATAATGCTGTGGAAATAAGCAAAATAAATAAGTCGCGCTATTTCAACATTGGTTAGATCGGTTCATCGGTCGGGAGCGCATCCCTCCTGACCAAGGTTACTTTGGTCGGGTGGTTTATCCTGACAGTGTAAAAGGCATTTAAAACAGTCGCATGCTAGTTTTTTTTACAAATTTTTATGGACCTCCTTGGCGCGGTCACACTACTACCGTTAAAATAAAAACAAAAGTACGATTTAGAATAGACCCAACGCCAAACAATGCATCAATTTATTGCATCATATATAACATAGTGAAAGTTAACTTTAGTATTGTTCCATCTGTTAACGGTAAACAAAACAACTGCAACTAAAAAGATGCCGCGTGTCTTACAGAAGTTGGCCATTTTAGTGTCCAATAAACTTTTGCAAATTTAAACGGCCGTTTTTATGGATTATATATTGCGCTGTGACAAACATAATGGTCCGAAATGTTTTGGTATGGTATTTTCAACTCGCAAATTCAACATTGCCGTCAAGGCTGCAGAGCACAAATGTCCTTTATAGACATAAATTGCAGAATACATTAAAGTTGCATTTAATATCTAATAAAATTAAGCGTTAACATACAGTTTCATGACCTTTAAATATTTTTTTAAAGTTTTGTCTTCTTTGTTAATTATTTCGTATTGCTTTTTTTTAATCTTCGAGACAGAATACCTACGGAATTAAAATATTCTATAATGCGTATAGTATTTTAGACAAAATATATTCTGCAGTAAATCTAGTATGGAATAAATACAGTAGATTAACTGTGACCCTTTAAAGTTTAACCAACTACGAAGAGCAAAATTATTATAGAATTAGGTTTAAGCGCGAGTATCAAATCAATTTTGATTTATTTTCATTTGAAAATTTTAAAAATATTTCAATAACTAGTTATACCCGTGACATCGTTCACGTTTTGCGGTCTGCCTGACGTCAACTTACTTTAGTCGGATGTTGCGACACCTCGGTAAGAAAGAGTTTGGTCTATTCTGCTCAACCGGATACCACACGGCGGGCGGGTACCACACTTAGGTAAGTTACCTAAGTCGCCCTTTACGACACGTTGGCAAGAAATGAGGGTGGCCTATGTTAGGTGGTCCACTACTTACTAACTTATTTATTAATATAAAGTTTTTAAAACAAAGTGAGCTCTTGTCCTAATTTCAATCCGGTTAATTTTTTACTCCGCTCGGCCACCGATAGAGGCATCACGGGACGAGATATTTTAATTGCACTACGCTTATCCGGGTAAAAACCCCAGTGACAAAAACAAACATATGTAACAATGGTTTAGTTTTTTCATACTAAGAATGGACGTCATTTACATGTACGATAATATCAGGAACAAATTATTAACTACTGATAGCTACCGTGCGTGGTAATATGAGTTATCATGTCGCGAAAGGTGGTTTTACATATGTGAAAAAAAAATGTTATTATGTCATCGATTCGTTATTGATAAGTCCGATATGTTTATACTTGAAAATAGCACAGTTGTTAATGTGACTTTTGAACGTAGGTTATCCATACCTTGCGCCATATAGGCTAATTGCTCAAGCTTTTGTATTATGGATCTTCGCAAAGTAACGCCTAATTCTATAAATGCTTTACTTTTTTTCAATCATTTACAGCAAAAATGTACAAGTTATATCTATCTTAAATTACTTCGCTAGGAATATACAAATCATGCCCACGCGGAATGGTCCCAAGAATGCTGGCAGCGTTCCAGCGGTGAATCGCTAAGCTCGATGACAGATGCATGCTTCCACCGTTTGCCGGATTCGGCCATTTCCACCGCAGTTCCAGGTCTTGACGCTGTTTCCCTGATATGGGACGACGCTAACATATCAACGCATGTTGCTTCCTACATTAGGGCCCGTCCCAGTTCCCAAGGAACAGCGTCAAGCCGTCTGGTCTTGTCTGGTAGTGCTTTAGTTAAAAATTAGATCAAGTTTTCTCTTGGTATCTATTGAAAGCGTTATCGATTATTCTTTTCAGTTTAAATTAACTATACATATGGTGTGGTACTAGATATTAACACTTGCACTAGCAGCTTCCGAATTGAGTCATCGCATTTAATTCCCTAATGTTTTTGTCACCATCAAGGTTAAATGATTCTTGTAAGTAGTCTAAATGATATGATTTCATCCAGCTCTGACTGTTTATTGAAATCGTATGTATATGTACGTTTTAAAAATTTAAAAATGAGTGTTCCTGATTTCACTTCACTTCACTACACTTCACTATAACGAATGCTGTCTGGCGGCTAAGGGCTTGTTTTACTAATGAGATAAATTTCCCATAGAGTTCTTTTTTAACTTATTAATGAAAGCTAAGATAGTGTGCTCATATAGCTACTCTTCAACCTTGTAAAAGAAAGTAATGATTAAAGGTAACTAGTAACAAGAATAATATTTTGAAAAGAGCACCGAGTTTCTTGCTGGCTCTTCTCGAACAGCTTTCCGAACCAGCAGTAGAGTTGACGATTTAAAAGCACTTGTTAACAAGTTTACTTGAATAAACGATATTTTGAATTTGAATGTTATTAAACCAGATTCTACTTATCAATATGGACCATGCCATGCCAAAATTTCATATCCCTACTGTTAACCGTCGCAAAATTCTCTAGTCAGGAGCCTATCCTCGCATCAGCATCAGGTCATGCTTATCGTAAACGTGCATTGTCACTGGTACTGGACCATATGTAAAATTTTAGCTTAGTCTGATCCCGGGAAGTGAGCCAAATTTAACTTGCAAGATTCCACCTACACCTACACCTACAAGGCAAGTTAAATAAAAGCTTTTAAAAACCCTGAATTCTGAAATTCAAAGTTCACAGCTTATCTATCATCATACTCCTGCCCTTATACCACTCTAAGTGGGGTCGGCACAACATGTTATAAACATGTTGTAACATGATTTGGCTACGTATTTTACGACACCTCAGTAAGAAAGACGGTCGTCTATTCTACTTAGCCGGATACCATACGGCGGGTCGTCTTAACTTATTCGCCTTTTACGACACCTCGGTAAGAAATGAAGATGGTCTATTCTACTCCACCGGATACCACACGGCGGGTCGTCTTACCTTATTCGCCTTTTACAACCCCTCGGTAAGAAAGAGGGTGGTCTATTCTACTCAACGGAATAGCACACGGTGGGTCGTCTTAACTTATTCGCCTTTTACGACACCTCGGTAAGAAATGAAGGTGGTCTATTCTACTCCGTCGGATACCACACGGCGGGTGCCTTACCTTAGTCAAAGTACATAGCTTATCAGTAAAAAATTAAACCAAAAAATAACCTATTATTTTCTTCGTAACTATCTTTCGAACTTGGTCGCACGCGTCTTACTCATAACAGGTTGTAATGATGTGAACTAATAAGTTTAATTATATCAACAAATGTAATGCTTCTTATCGCTTTTGTGGTGGCTCGTTAATTAATGTTTCTAAGTAAACGTTGCATATTTCCCACTACACCATTATCTAGTTTCAATAGGCGACTTGTTTTTTATTCAAGCTACCGAAGACCTTCTTAATTGGCTATTTAAATGTCGCAATACATATGACATTACTAGTGGTATATGCGACTTTATTCGCACCAACTTAAGCGTTTAAGTACGTTCAATCTATACTAATATATAAAGCTGAAGAGTTTGTTTGAACGCACTAATCTCAGGAACTACTGAACCGAATTGAAAAATTCTTTGAGTGTAAGATAGTCCACTATCGTAAAATCACGCAAAGTTGAATAGGAGAGGAGCAGCAATAAAAAATATTGCGAAAACTGCAAAATTTAATGCTGTCCTTTCTTGCGTTAAGTAAACGGTGCAAGATGTTAAATATATCTTATAACTAATTCAGGATAAGTACTTTTATGTTCAAAATTTCAATTTGGGAGAAAATTTGTAACACACTGATTTCCATGCGGCAAAGCTAGTAATATTATATGTGTTTTTCCCTGTTCCCAAAAGAAAAAAACAGTATATTATATAAGCTTTAATTATGCCAAAATTCATTAATATTTATTCAACGTGTTAACTGTGAAAGCATAACAGGCATACAGTTTTCGCATTTATATGATAATATTATAACGATGTAGATACTACCATGCTTTTCTTTTATTCGTCTGCCTAAAACTTCTTCCAAAGAAAACGCTCATAAGATATATTAATCTTTATTGTGAATTTTTTATACTGGTATATCTAAATTATAGGTTATTGCTTTTTTCTAAATCGTTTTTTAAACATAAATTAATTACAAATAAGATTAATTATAAAACTAAATAAACTTTACAAATAAGAAACTAAACTGTTTGCATTAATGACGCGCTCAATATATTATTAGTGCTACAATGATTACTCATCTTATATGACTGATTAAATATGCGATATTTACTGAACAAAAAATCTTTATCATCCTTACAGTGCAAAATAGTAACATACTCTCGTACAATCATGTTTTTGTAATAAGTAAAACCCTTAGTTGTTGCAATAACATAAACTATGATGTAACTCGTTCGCGTATGATTTATTTGCACCTTTTATTTGATTCAATTATGACAATTTATTTTAAATTTTGATCTTGAACGATAATATATTGTTATTATTTATTCACAAAGAAAATAAGTTATATATCTATACAAATTACACACTAGTATTATACAAATCATGTCTAAGTGGAAGGTCCTAATTGTCGTTCATTTACTTATTTAATTTTGTATCAGCTACGATTGCATTTGCGAAATATGGTTTGCGTTGTTAGTATAACGTAGTCACAATATACTACATAATAAATTATTATTATTATACTACAACTATTAACTAGCGTTAATCAACGTTTTTAATTTAATTTAATTTTTTTCAATTTAATTCAGTCATACCAAAATTAACGATCTTCTATCGACGGTAAAAAGAAACACAGTTCAAATATTATATTAAAGTATGTGGTATTTTCATAGAGTTATTCTACTAGCGTAGGGGAACCGCATAGCAGCTTTTATTTTTAAAAGATGCAAGTGTGCTTTAATAATATTTGATAGCAAGCACTTGTGTTTGTTACACTCTGCATTATACCTTATTAATGGTTTAATTATCATTTAATTACAAATAAGTGTTAATTTTATTAACTATTTAGCTGTCAAAAAAGACAAAATGTAAATGAATTATGATTCACCTTATATTAATAACAAGCTTGCAATTAACTATAATATAATTTGATAGTTTTGCAGCAAAGATCCAAAGAGAAATAACTAAGTATGATAAAACTATAATTTGATGGCAGCCACACGTGCTCGGACCATTATTGATTAAGTATTAATGGTATAATTATCATTTAATAATAAACAAGTGTGAACGCTATTAAATTTTTAACTTACAACAAAGGTGTAAAATTAAATTATGATTCAAATATCACTTAATTACGAGCAAGCGTGGTTGTAATAGTTTTGCGGCAAAAATATAAGTGAGACGGAGTTAATTATGATTAAACTATAATTGATGAATTGATAGGACGCACGCGTGCTCATTCATTAAATAAATTTAATAAATTTAAGATACAGTTAAGGTTGAGCGATGAGACATTCGTCATTATTCACCTAATAATTACAACAACTCATTTTGCTTGATTATATCAATTGATAAGGAAAAAATATTGTTTCTATAAAACTAACGTCGCGTTGACAAATTGTTGCGTAAATTTTGCCAATTTATAACTAGAAATCACAAACATTATAATTTTTAAGTTACGATTTGCTGAACGTTTAGCAGCAGTACATATTATTTTTATATAGAAATAAGGAGAAGCGTCAAATATTTTTTCCGGTATGGAATAAAGATAAATATGCGGAACTGTGACGTGGGAAAAACAGGATCTAATATTTGTAAATCACCATGACATCGCCAGTTTGAACGGTTCACTGACATTCAATTATCGTTTAATGGACTTGATTGGTGAATATGATTTATCATTACATTTGTTTCTCAGTTTTCGATGAAGAGCAAGAGATAGATATGTTCCTCTATTTAGAAGTAAATTTACTAAACTTTTAATATGCTAAAGAATAAGATAATATTAATATAGATTAGACCGACCATGATGGAATCACATTTTAATTGGCAGGTTACAAAAATTTCACGACTTTTTTGAGATATGCAGGTTTTTAACGATATTTTCTTTACCTTAGAGCACAGGATCTTAAATACTTGTCTCTATTTAAATTTAAATAATACTGTATTTGATTTAAATTGATTACTTAATCAAGAAACACTTTGAGCTTATGGATTATTATTTCTTCACAGTGAAACGAAAGTCTTTCGTAGTCATTTATATTTTTGTAATTCATAATTTTGGTATATATATGCAGGTTCAACATGAACCTAACTGATGGATAACGGAAACTGATGCTATAAGATGACGATCACAATCACGATAGTCACTAATTGATATGACTATTTATGATTATTTTACTATACACATACGATAGGATTTGACAAACATGAATATAAGTGAAATTTTTGAAATATAAAATTAAAAAATGCATTATTAAATTTTACATTTACAACATTATATTTTTTAAAATAGAAACCTATTACCTTATTGGCTAGTACATATTTATTCTTTTAATAGACAAGTGAATAGTTAAATATCATTATTAAAACAAAATTGCCCCTGTTTTTTCCTTAACCGGATGTTTTCCTAAAGGCGGTCGTGCCTATTAACAGCTTTGCCTCTAACGAATGATCTATCATGGTGTAACAATTTGGGTATTTTAAACCACTCATCAGTATATGGGATTAGGGATGTCACGGTTTAGTAGCCGACCTATGACCACTATGTTGCAAACGATACACAGAAAATTTCAATAATTCCAACAAAACTGACGCTAAGTTCCGTTATTACTCTTCATAGTAATATATCTGGTGTGTGATGTTTTCCTGTAGTCGTATGAATGAGATGTAAGCATGAATGAAACGGTGCAATGTCTTAGAGATACAACGTTGGATAATATTTATGTTATACAACTTTGATACAAACGGAGATAAGATATCCGCTCAATTTGATCGAAATAGTTCGTTAAACAGATTTCCGGTGTTAAGTTCAAGGACGATTGTTACTATTATTTTCTTATTGTAGTTTATTATGTTACGGTGGAAAACAATTATGATAGTCATAAGCTTGGGCTATTTATATTTTTGTATTAGTTTTCTTATAGTTTTCAACCAATGCGACCCTGAGCTTTCTTAAAAAGTTTTTTTCTTAGAATGTCACTAGTGTGCGAGGAATAATTATCTAACTAATATACAAAATAAATAATAATCTAAAAAATTTTTAGCTGAAAATCTAGCATAGTTTTTGTGGACTGTGCTTAGCTAAGTTAGATTGAATGATTAAAATCCGTATCGAAATTGGAATTTGCGATTACAGTAGGTCGTATGTCTTGGGTAAAAATATATGCTCGTCAATTTTGAGTTATTTATCATTAGCAATGACTAGGTAAAGCGTTTACAGCTCAAAATTTATATCTTTTATGTTTCTACCTCGAGCTTATCCTCTTTAGATCTTTATAAAACTATTATTTTGTACTATTAGCTTTCCGAACCAGCAGTAGAGTTGACGATTCAAAAGCAATTGTTTACGAGTTTACTTGAATAAATAATAATTTGTATTTGAATTTATTTATTCATAAAATGATTCATCTTTACTGAATTCTACGATTTAACTTATCATACCGAAGTCACTAAGACAAAGTGAAGTTCGAAAATTTACACTATAATATGTTTTTGTAATTTGTGCGTAGTATATAAAAGCGACCGTGTTGCTTTGGGCGGCTGTTGACGGCACGTTACATAGTGAATTTCGCTTTGACGGATATAGACGCAAAAGTCCGTCAATGTGTTAATATGCAGATTGACTAACTCAACAAACCTATCTAATACCCTCTTTTTTGAAATTACTTTTTCTCACGATATCCAATAATTTGAATCAGGCGTCACTATAAGGAAGCTGAATTCTTTTTAACAATAATTATACAATATTTGAGGTTAAAAAGGCTTTTGTCATGTCTTTGTCTATTTCAGAATATAAGGCGCTATTTCTTTATTATCACCTCCTGGCATCATTTACTAATTACCTGTAATACCATATTGTGTACCAGTCAAGGATTACTATTCAGTTCTTAGTTTAGAGTAGGCACAAAGCTAAATTTGTATTTTTTTTTCTCTACTTAAAGAAGTTATTTATTTCTCAAATAAACTACTTTATTCATTATCCCAATTTGAAAAAGTTGATTTAAACCAAATTCGTTCGTAACATCGAGTTTTACTCATGTTAGATGACTTGATGAAAATTTAAGTGTCCAAGAGTCTTTTTATTTCATCACATTCATTTATAGAAGTAGGCGTTACTTTACGGAATTCCATAATACAAAAGTTATGATGTAAGTTTGTAAGTTATGAAATTAAGGCTAAGCCGTTCTCAAACCTTATACATGCAGGATCAGTTACCACAGGTATCATAAAACACCACCACCAACAGCACTACACACATTCACTACGACAATCTCAACGATCCTCTTGCCTCGTAACCGAAGCATCGTCAGGAGATGATAGGCTCTACGTAGCTAACTTTTATGACCATAATCAGTAACGTTCTTAGAAATGAAAATTTTGTCTTCTGACGTCTTTTATAAGGAATTTTGCACTCATTGCTTAGATGATTAGCAATGACTGCAAAATTCCGTATGTCTAATAGTATATTGACAATCCGAAACAAACCACGATTTAACTTTGCATTACGCAATTAAACCGAAGCCGAGTAGCAAGAATTAGACCACTAATTTGTAGAAAACTAATATTTGTGGTATGAAACCTATTTTTAGCAATGGCATATAACGTTCAGGATGGAATATATTTGCGTCACTGAGAATCAATTTTCTAAGTAGTATTGTTTTTTAGTACAAAATACCATTTAAAGTTATTTAACCAATGCTAAAAATAGCCTATAACATAATTTAAACCGGCCTATATAAGTCGCTTTAAACGGCGTTTGTCAATGTTTTCTGAGGAAGTTTGATACAGGAACTTGTGGAAAATCCGTGACGTTTTTGTTATCTTTTGTTAACCGTCGTTAATATTTTATCATTCCACGTAAGTATTTAAATTTAAATATTTTTTTTATTATTTGCTTTTATCTTTGATATTTATGAGTTAATCTTGTATATGTGTATTTTATGAATTTCGGAAACGGCTCCAATGATTTTCATGTAACTTAGTACGTAAAGGTGTTTCGAGTGCGAAAAAAAGATCTAGCTAGGTCTCATTGACAAAAAAATCAAGTTATCCCTGTTTTCGGCCACTAAGAAAACTGCTAAAATAGAAATAGAAACAGAAGCTTAAATTTGGTGTCATTTATAAAGTTGTGATAGCTCAATGGAAAACGGGCAGACTATAGAACTTCAAATCTCATTTGTCACCGGTCCTTTCTTTCTTTTAACTTTTTTATTGCATTTTTTTATATTTTAAAAATTACCTCGGCTCGGTCACAGGTACTTACTTTAACAACTGCTAGGTAAAAAAGCACATTCCTTGGTATAGGTTTTATAATGATGATGATTGTATGTATACATCGTCATCCTCCTGACCCTATCCCACTCGAAGTGGGGTCGGCACAACATGTTATATACGCGTCACATGGCTACGTATTTTACGACCGGCCGCATGCCTGAAATCAACTTACCTTAGTCGTATTTAACGATATATAGGTAAGAATGGGGGTGGTCTCTTCTACTGAACCGGATACCACACAGCTGGTCAACTTACATTAGTCGCCTTTTACTACACCTCGTTAAGAAATGAGGGTGGTCTATTCTACTCAGCCGGATAACACACGGCTATATATATACATCAATTAAAGAAATAAGGTTTGTGTCTGAACATGTTTTAAGCCCAGCAATTATTGATAATAGTCACGCATTCTAACCATTAGTCATCATGGCTCTTTACCAACTTATTTCTATTAGTAGATATGGGCGCATTAATTTTTAAATGTTTGTGTAAATTGAATAAACTGATTGTTAATCGTTTTTTTCTATTTGTTGCTTGTCCGATATTTTGAACTTTTTGTCCGCCCGTTAGTTACCATTAGGCTATAACAGCTTTACGAGTATATTCTACAGCTCAAATATCATTTGCATTTAATTGTACATTTTAGCATTTTTTTAATGCCCGAAAACAGGTATAAAACGACAGTCTTTGTTAATGAAACCTAGCTACATGGATTCCGCACATAAAAAACCCTCTACACGCTGAATTTCATGAAAATTGATCGTTGTTGAAATTCGTCTTCGGAGAAATTCGGAGCCTTTTCCGAGATTCAGAATATATATATATACAAGATTGACTCATTTAAATATTAAAGATTCAAACGATCAAATAACCTTAAGACTACATGAGTAAATAAGACAGTTGTACACAAATTTTTAAGTGTTTATACACTCTTGACTAAAATGTTAATAATAAATTCGTAGGCAAATATAATCATAAGGCAAATATATTAAATTATATCAATATTAGCAAATGGTAAAAGTCTTAAAGATAGCGACATCGGTTGTCCTCTCGCGTATTTTAGTTTTCAGAGGCTACTTTATGATTATATATAAGATATATCCTTTCCCCACCCTTTGATTGTGCAATGGAGGATAGAGTTATGAACCTCTTTGGTCTCATCCATCTAAGGGTTTGTCTCTTCTCTCACTCTTACCTTCTCTTCTTTTCCCTTCTTTACCTGCAGTGATCTCAATCTTTTCGATAGCATGCGTTAAGTTCACAGTAGATTATTATCAGCATATTATTTACATATTGCAAATAATTTGAATCGGTCGAAGTACCTGAAACAAAAATACATTAAATTAATTAATATAATTGAATTGTATTGACCAAAGGTCTTTTTTATCACTCTGTAAATTACTCTTGTTTTCCTTCTTAGGAGGAGCTAAGATTCTTCATTTTTTTTCTTAACAATACGCTGTTCTTCTATTTATTGTCAGAATAATGCATGTGACCTAAACGTACATTTGTATTTTTCTAATTTTAATGTGATTTTTAGACTATAACCTGACGTGTCAATTACAGTGACCTTTATTTAACAAAAGCGAGTGTCCTATTAATGAAGTTTAATCTCATTCGCTGGAAAATCGTACTTCCTATCCTATCCTACTAATATTATAAATGCGAAAATTTGTGAGTATGGATGTATGTTTGTTTCTGTTTCACGGCGAATTTGCTGAACTATTGGATGAATATCTATGAAATTTGGCACAATTATTTCTTATACACCGGGGTCACATAAAGGCTATAGAAATCCTGTTAATTCTAAAAGAATACTGTGATATTGAAAACGCCATCTATTACTAACCTATCACGCGAGAACAGTCCACGCGAAAAAGGTGGCGTGTAAACTGAGACTAGATTAGTCTCACATAATGAAAGGACGTCTCCAGTAGTCTTTACTAAAGAAATTCGAAAATGATAAAAATAAATCTTAACATAGAACGTAGTAGCAACAAATGTTGAAGAAATCAAAAATAATTCACCTGTATTGAGTACGCGAATCTTCGAATTATTGTATATATTCATAAAATGGAAAGTATTTAGGTTATCTCTATATAATTTCTTTATTATATTCGTGAGGCTATAATACTTAAATTGATTTTGAAAAGCAATCTATACTTGCATGTTGATATATGTAACATTTATTGTTGTTTATTACTTGTGTATAAATGAACAATGAACTTATATTAGAAAATGCAATATTGAGCAAGTTTAACATTGTTTCAAAAGATAAAATATATTTTTATGGTCTTAGAAACTACTTCTTATAATAAAAATATTCTATCTTGCATTTCACACAGGAAGGTGTTCGCACGCTCTGCAAATAACTTGAAAGAATTTGATGAATTGAATTTTCGATATAACGTCGCCTCGCAGTCTGGTACTCGGTACTTAGGACATCGTACGAGTATCAACAGTGCTATCAACAGGAAACTCTTAGCTGACGTGATGCACGTGTGACAGGCTGTGACTAGACATTCAGAGAACTTTTATATGACGCAATGAACCATGACAATTTTGACTAACAATCAAATATTGTAAGCGTGTGTGGTATCCGGCTGAGTAGAATCAACCACCCTTATTTCTTACGGAGGTGTTCTAAAAGACGACTAGGGTAAATCGACCCGCCGCGTGGTATCCGGCTGAGTAGAATCGACCGCCCATATTTCTTACCGAGGCATCCTTAAAGGCGACTAAGGAAGTTAACCCAACGTGTGGTATTCGGTTGAGTAGAATAAACCACCCTTTTCCAAAAGCTAATGATGATGTAGTAGGATGAATATATGGTCTCTACCTTCCTTTGTACTTTCAAAACGAGATGTGGACCTGTTTGTTTTTTAATACACTCGTAATGATGTGCGTAAGAACTATTAACGGTTCATTAAGCTTAATTAATATCAATAACAACTTATGCGATTTACTGTATAGATAAAACATCTTGTGGGAACCTGTACATCTCTGTATTACTGGGATATTTTTGCTATATACGTTCGTTGCTCATCAGATATAAGCTCTTAGCTAATGAGATTGATTAAGATCCTTATTGGCTCCTCTCGTACTTTCTTATTGGCTTTCGCCCAAGCTTCTGTCCTCGCCGGAAGACATTGTTGTATGTTACGACCTCCATAGCGCAGTGCTTACTATGTTTTCCCTATTAATATACAAGCACCTGGGTGACTAATCCTTGCTCGGTAATTTTTTAAAACACAAAAAAATGCAATTTAAAAATTAAAAAAGAAGGAAAGGTCTGATGACGTGTGGGACTCGATCCCGGGTATTGAACTTTTTAGTCCGCCCGTTCCCAATTGAGTTATCACAACTTTAAAAATGATAGTAAATTTATGCTTCGCATTCTATTTCTATTTTAGCAGTTTTTTAGTGCCCGAAAATAGGAATAAAATGACATTTTTTAAAATGAAACCTAGCTTGATTGATTTAAGTCATTGAAATATTAAAAATATAATAAATAAGTAAATATAGTGTGTAGTATGGTCATATTCCATGATATTCCTATAATATAGTTTTTTCTCTTTACGCAGACAAATTTTGTGATCGCCTTAAAGTAAGCTGGGTGACAATGCTCAAAGCATTAAGCCAGCTATTTGATCAATTTAGTTAAAAACTGGAGGTCATATGATAAATTTTTGGTATGTGAAGGTACTGTAAATTTTGAATCTATTATTTACTCATATATTTATCTCCATTCTTGTTAAGTACATACGGTAGGATATATGCTATGAAGAAACCTTAAGGAACGGGTTAACCACCTTTTTGGGGCTTTTACATCTTAAACCGTATCTACACTTAGTTCAGATAATAGCCCAATAAAAACTGCAACCAATAAAAACAGTGTGATACAAACAGGATGTTATTACATTTTTGTTTATAACTATAATTAATTTTCAATCAGTCTCCCAAAACAGATTAATACACTCGTAATAATGACGTAACAATCTGACGATACCTAATTATTTACGTAAGACTCTGTCTGACTATAATCACTTTTTATATTGGAATTAATGTACCTTTTTCGAAATACGTAAGCGTTCTTCCATTTATTTTTAAACTAGTGTCTGCCCGAGACTTCGTATGTGTAGATATTAGTACCGAAATAAAGTCTATGTAACTCTCTAATGGTTCGACTGAGTAGGTAGGTAGGTACATATTACCCTTCCAAGACGAAAGAAGAATAAACAAATATATTATACACTTTCGCATTTGTTATATTACGATGAATTTAATTTCTTATTTAGCGGTGTTGTGCACTTTTTATGATGGATAAAAAATGTTAAACTCGCGTCAGGATAAGTAAACTGACAGAGGGAGATGAGACTGCCGGTGTGGCGTAGGAGAGGATGTATCCCTCTCTCTTACTATCGCGCGGCGAAAATGTATGTCTGCTTCTGCTGTTCTTTAAGGCGATGTAGGGCGCTTTTATTGAATTGAATTAAAATAATACTACATGTAAATTTTTAATGTAATATAAATTATCATGTTTGTGTTCGATAGCGCAATAAATGAATATTGTATTATACCCCATAAATGATAGTACTTTTATTCTGATAATTATTCCCTAACCATTCCAAAATATCAGAAATGCTCAGCGTTAATATTCAAGTTTTCACTTCTGCTGCACTGTTTTGTTCATTATAACAAAGAATACTTATGAAAGAAAACTAGTTTATCTTTGTAATTAGGGCATTTTGTCTTGTTGTTATTTTCTTTTTAAATCTTGAATCTAGTGATATAAAAAGGTCTCGTGTTAATAGAATAAAATAATTAACCAACGTTAGCCTAATGTGGCAAATACTAAAAAGGAGATCCGATCTTTATAATAATCCATACTGTCTCGTTTCGATGAGATAAAATTGCAAACAAACTCGTTCACGATAAAAAAACGGTACAATATGCTCAAAATCTAATTAACTGTAAAGCGAGTTGCCCAAGGCTGTGTGAGGGCCGCTTTATATTATGAATTGTATCATACAATTCCGTATCCTTAGGGATTTTACGCTTACAGTAGTTCAATATGCTGTAAATACCCAAATCCTTCACTGTACTAAAAATAAACTCAACTGTTTTCCGGAACTAGCGCTGTGATAATGTAAACAGAGGTGACATGTACGGAGTACGCGTTCTCATTCATAATTTATAGAGCCGCATAAATTAATAGTAATAACATATTATTTATCTCTGATAACCGATATTTAAAAGTACATCGACACCCGTTAAAGGAAATCCTGTTATATAGAAATATTAAGCGACTGATTGCGATGTTATTTGGTCGAATAAATTCTTTCTATCATATCCTTTGTAGTTACAGAACATTTTCAGTGGGAGTAACTATTCTGTAACAGAAATAAAATACTAGAAGAAAATAGAGTAAATATTTTGCTTTACAAGCAACCGTTATTATTTATTTAGACAAATAATACAATTATTTTAATATAAACTATACAATTTACCTGTGAATAATTTTATTATTACTTTTGTGTTATGGATATCAGAAAAGTAACGCCTAATTCTAAAAATTATATATAAACTGTATACATTCAATGCGGCGGTAGCGGAATGGTTAGGCTAAAGGACTTGCGATTACGATGTCGAGGGTTCGAATCCCCGCCGTTATACTACTGACGTGAATCCACTGGAGGGATTAACAAGTTTACTAGTAATTTGTAGACCAAATTGCTAGTAACCTATAAAAAAAAGGTTTAAAAATGCATAAAAAATTGCGATGGTGTCTTAAGAGGTGAATTTTAATACCAGAATTTTTGAATACACTTCGTTTTGTAGTACATTTGTGTGTATATATATGTCTTATTAAAATACTATTTGCATCAATATTTATGATAGTGTAAATAAGAATTTATTACTATAAATTCTTCACTCCTATAAATTATAATGACTCATCAACTATGAGTATGGGATAATTAACGTGAAAAAGGTGTTGTGGAAGTTTTAAACAACGGAAGCTTACGTTAAATATTTTCCATTTACGTCTAGGAAACGTACTTATGACCTGTATATTTAATTATCTATACGAATGTGTAGTATGAATATAGAATGTTTTTCCGGTTATCCTATAAAATGCTATGAGAGAGATTGATAATCAATAATTATTACACTATTACATTTTTATGTTTTATGTTTTGCATGACGTACGATGACTAACAAAACCGGTAATCCCATTGATAAAACGTGATGTATCTGCGTACAAAGTTTTTCTTTGATTCGCGTAAATTAGGATATTGAATTAAGTTTAACTACGATTTGTAAAATAAATCCCTGGTCCTTGGATATCTCAGGTGCTTGTACCATTACTGTGTCTGAGCAAATTTTTATATCGTATATAAAAAATCGTATATAGTCGTATTTACTATTTATAATGTACCAACAAGCCAAATATTATTAGGGTTTTTTTTAATAAATTATATTAATAAAACAGATTTTTGTTAAATGTTTTTTATTTAAAAATAAACAAAAAAGTTTCATTTCATTATCAAACATAGTACATTCTTGCAAATTGTTGAAAAATGAGATCTCCTTGTATATCTTTATGTTGTCTTTTTTATTATTCCTTTTAGATTTATGTCGATATATTTGTTTTATCCAAGTTTTTGTCATTTTACACAACAGGAAGCGCTTTATTTAAGGCAATATCTAGATATTCTGATTTTGATGTTAAGGGTATTTATATATAAATTCCTACGATATGGTATATTAAAAACGACGTTGATAAATCTTTTATTTTTGTGTGTGTAGTTTCTCAACTACGAGCTGTAGGTGATACTACGAGTATGTTCAAACGACTACAATTGAAAAATTGAGTTTCCCTATCTACACAAGTTAAAAATAACTAGCATTTATCCTTTCGGGTTAAAAGCAGGTATTTTAAGTCACAAATTAGTCTTTAAAACTATGTAAGTGGCCCATGGAAATATTTGATATGTTAAGACTCAGCTTCGACGCTTTCATTCTGAACTTTCTTTCGCGCTCTTTTGTTTATCTTTGCGGCCTTATCCAATAAATACATGAGATATAATCTGTTTCAGATATCACCCTTATCCCATTCTAAGTGGAGTCGGCACAACACGTTTTAAACTTGTTGTCACATAATTTGACTAGGTATTTTACGACTGGCCGCCTGCCTGACGTTAACTTATCTTAGTCGTCTTTTACGACACCTCAGTGGGTCTATTCTACTCAGCCGAATATCACACGGCGCATATTCATCTGCTGTCAATACCATCCCATTATCCCATTTTTTCGCTGTTAATAGTACTCCTGTTCATTATGACTTATCTTCCTAATTCGTACAATAGTTCCTTCTATTCTCAGCCGGTCACCAGTGTCTCATCAGTTATCGACGCTGTGCACTATAGGAAGAAAATTTAGTATTAGAGACATCTTATCTTAAATACAAGATATCCTATTTTAAAAATCCCTATGAGGAATATGGGTATGTTTGACGTGTACGGGATTCTCGGATATAATTCCCATTGGGTAAAGTCATGCAGGATACTTTGACCGTGCGTAGTTTTTTTGGTGTTTGGTTATTATACGGCTTATCATATACCGATAAGATATCGTCATAGTTATTATTGTGTAACATACAAATGCTTATATAAAATTATATTGACCTATACAAATCTTATACATACGAAAATATGTTTATTTGTTATCTTTCTTATCCGAACGACTGAATAGAGATACTTTACAGAATTTTTTATAGAATTGAAAAAAAATATATGTAAAATCTTTTATGTAGAGGGTTTCAGGGGCGAAAAATCGATCTAGCTAGGTTTTATTTAAAAAAATGTTGTTATCTCTGTTTTCGCCGTTGTAATTGTAAGCCAAACGGTGACACCGTGTGGGAATATTTTCCCATAAAAACAATATATAATAATAATAATAATAATAAGTACATAACATACCCATGATTTATAATGTAACTAGTTATATCCCGCGGTTTCACCCGCGTACATACCGATCTCATGGCAGTGGAAAGTCTACTAAGTCGGACTATTGATTTATTTTTGTTAAATATATCATCAATTGTTTCTGCAGCACATGTGATGACAGATTCTTATGACTAATTTTTTACACTTTACCATGCCATATTACATTTTTATTACGGACACCTATTTTTTAATGTAGCCTATGTTGCTCAGTAAAGATGCAGCTTTCAAATGGTGAAAGAATTTTTGACATCGTTCCAATAGTTTTTGTGTGTAAACATTACAAACATACGTACAAATTTTTCCGCTTTATAATATTAGTATAGATAATATGTTACAGTTTATTGGAGAAAGTAAATAAAGATGCCATATAATGTATCTGGCAAACTGACTCAACTGAAATATTCAATGACTAACTGCGAGTATACCTACTGAATCATACTGAAATACAAGGCCTGAAGGAAAATTGTTAATAAATAGCGATCTATGACTATTTGCTAAGCATGGCGTGTGATTTTTAAGAAGATTTATTCAAATAAAATCCGCACTAATGTCACAAACACTACAATTGGTGTTTTAAATTTTAAACCAATTACATAATTGCATGAAGAAGTAATTCTATACACTAGGGCTAGTTACGGACTTAATGGTATTATAAAGCCTCAATATGTCTAACCCTCTTTAATAGGAAGGATTAACTTGCGTTTAGCAAATATATAAATGACCTGTGTAAAATAAATCGTTATTAAATGTTATTCAACAAATATTAATAAATTAAATAAATGTTACCCATATTTTATTTAGATGATTATAATTTTATTATTACATAAAATATATAACGATTGCACAATCGAATCTGGAGATTACTAAAGATAATGTACTTTTGATTTTTTTTAAAGCATCAAAATTAATAATATATATTTATTATTAACAAACTTTTATAAATATAACTAAATATTTATTAATTTATTAAAATTTATTATGAATATTCATTAATTTATAAATATTTATTAACATTTTCGCATGCAATGTTTATATAACTCAATTTATCTCAATTAAATATTTGTACGTTCTTTGGTAAATAGAGAAAAATTATTAATTGATAACATGAGCGTTTTTATATTGATGTGATTTTATTTAAAACATCATTAAAAAATCACAATATGAATAAGTATATACCACAAAAAAAATTTAAAATCGACGTATAAAATAAGGAATAGTGTACAAGACAGACGCTCTGTAGAGCGCTTGCGATACAAAGTTTTTATGTACATAACGCACGATATCCGCGTTAAAACTTTCGCGCCATGAAAATTCCCAACCCCTGGTATATACGGACGTAAATTCGGACCCCCGGCTACTTAAAGGTGCTTTCAGCTGGGAGGGATTGGGTCCCCGCCCTCCGGTTTCGCCGCCCACCATTGGCTGCTGGGGCACGGTAACCGAGGACCATGCCGGCTATTCGTCGCCCCGCGCCCCACTGCGGCTGCACATGTACAGTGTATAATAGGCTTTATCTTACGCGCCGTCACACCAAGTCATTTAGTCGCTCAACCGACACGACGCGTGCGACATCAGTTTTGGGAATGTCAAGTGCGATCGTTTGTTATGGATTACACTAAGATCCCACACTTCGCGCTCTTCCGACAAGCCGGCACTGTGATAGTTAGAGTCATAATGGACGTGAAAGAGAGATGCTGTGAGCCCGGGACCTCTCCCAGGACGGGCTACCCCAGGATACTGCACAGGCCGTCGTCGTGTGCGCAATGTTACAGGACTAGATCCAATAGCCAATACAGTGACTGTGATAGTGTATTTGTGGACCGAAGTCGACCTTATAGATCGAGTTCAGCGAGAAGCAGTAAGCTCTTTTTTTTCAGTAATATTTTTAAAATTTTGTTTAATATTTTCTTTCATAGTTAAATCGAAAAATTGTTTTTTAAAATAATTATATACGTTATTTTATAAAATAGATACAAATATGACAACATCCAAACTTAATGAATTTAAAAAACCAGGTTTTTATAATCTGTTTACCGATAAAAATTTGAATGCACTTTATGGTATCATTCATATAGAAACATACGAGTATAATTTTTACTGAGTATCGCCATTCAAACCTTTTGCGAATGTATGTTTAACGATAAGAATGAAATAGCAAAGCCAGGTGTGATTTCATTGTCGTAACATAGTTTCAATTTATTATCTAAGCTTTTATTTCACTGTCATACAAGTTAAGTTCCTCTGAGAAATTCTTATCTTCACGATTGAAGTGTCTCAAACACTTAGCTAGCATTACACATTATTTATAAAACAAATATCCGGTCTAAGCCCAACGCGACCATTTTATATCTTCTTATTGTCACTACATACAACAATCTCGTCTATCGATCGAGCTTACAATTTCATTACGCGCAAAAACTTGGCTCAGTCACTCAACAATGTTAAACACGAAGATCAGAACTAACTAACTAGGCTTAAACTGCAATTAAACAAGTGTACTGTTACCGCAATGACATATCTGACTAAATGTTTCTATCCTTAACAGTGGTACGGTTATGTCCGCGGCTTGAAGGGGGGCGTTTCGTAATAAGTAACGCTCGCCTCTCTATATAGGGCCGTGAAATTATTTAAGTATTATGTTATAATGTACTGAACAAGCCGTGTGGTATCCGGCTAAGTGGTATAGACCACCCTCATTTCTTACCGAGGTGTCGTAAAAGACGACTAAGGCAAGTTGACCCACAGTGTGGTATCCGGTTTAGTAGAGTAGACCACCCTCTTTCTTACCGAGTTGTCATAAAATACTAAGAGAAGTTAACGACAGGCAGGCGGCCAATAGTAAAAACGCAGCCAAATCGTGAGACATATCTGACTTTATAATATGTTGTGCCGACCCCACTTAAAGTGGGATAAGGGTAGGAGGATGTTATGTTATAATGTACTGAACATATGATCTACCGAGATATTAGAGATTTTTAAATATTGTCACAGTTAATTGAACAAATTACACGACTACAAGTTACGGAAAGCACACAAAAATATCGTTTTAATTTTCATATTTTAATGTGCTAATCTTGTATATATATATATATATTTTTTCTGAATTTTGGAAACGGCTCCAACGATTTTTTATGTAATTCAGCATGTTTGGATTTTTGGGGGGAAAAATCACTAAAACAACAGCTATAATTTTACGAGAAAGCAAAAGGATAATGTGCTGTCAAATATAAAATCATGAAAGCTCTGGGTAACTGGCGGTCTCCAATTCTGAACACTAGGATCGATTCAAGATAAAATAGTTTTTTTTTAATTATTTTAATGTTTTTTTTTTATATTTAAATTTTTTTTTAGTTAAGTTCGGTCATCCAGGTACTTTATCTGATGATAGCATATACATCGCGCAAGTGTTTAATAATTATTGTATAACACTTGAATATGATTCACTTTAATAATTATCTTCTATATAAGTAAAACGTTCATATTTCAGTCGACTTTTTCTTTTAGAATTTACCATTTTCCGGTTTTAAACGATATATTATTATGTTGATCATAACCAATCATATCGTGACACAATTATAAGTATTTGATGTTAGAAATCTACGTAAATAAAAAAAAATTTAGAAACATCTCTTTTATGCCAATGTTTGCGAAATTAGACATTACCAGCACCAAATTTATGTTGAGGTACAAAAAATATAATATTTTATCAAACCAGAAAGTTCATTTATATAGTTTCTGGTACATTTGAAAAGTATTAATATATAATATTTACCCTTGTATACAAAATTTACCTCAACATTAATCACATATTACCCAAAAAATTATCGATTAGTAACGCAATATGACATTCCTAATTGATAGAAACTTATTGAAGCAAAAAATTTGGCACAAATATTTAACAGCCTTTTAAAAGTAATTAAATTATAATTGTTCGGTTTGTGAAAAAAAAAAACTATTACTATTGAAAAATATTACTTACAAAAACTTATAATGGAGGTGAACGGTACAATATGAGATTAAGGGCAATTTGTAAGTATGTATTGTACTCGTAACAATTATTTCGACTGTAGCTTTATCTTAACTATTAAGAACAATTATAATAGCGCTAAATACGCAAATGGTTGTAATATGGGAAAAAACATGATATCAACAACTTTGTTTTAAGCATTTTTCCCGGAAGTACTTAATGCATTTTGTAACTTAACCTGGCGCAGAATTTAACTTTTTTGCTATTTACTCGGTTAAATAAGGCAGCATCATGAATTTGTATTTAAAAAAACCCATTCTACATCCGTTATTTAAAAAAAAATCCAAACCCTAGTAAGGTTTTGCCCCGTAATTGCGGAATGATTTAGCCTTTTTTTAGTATAAATTAAGTTTGTAAATATGTTACACCTTCTAAAAATGCTATAACAGGTACTGATTTCCTGTCAACAATTGAAAAAATCTCGCACGCGTCGGTTGAGATATAAAAGAAATTGTCGCAGCCTTATCATTGCGTAGGTGATTCTTATTAGCACTTCATCGAAGTCGGTAATTGTGTGTGGAAAATGATTAATAATTATTTGAGTAATAAGTACATAGAATTAGTCGTTAATTTTCAGAGGTCTACAACAAAAAAGTAATGACAATATTATTTTGATATAATCCGCGATAAAAGAAAATATATGTAATGTTAAATGTACAGTATCCGTTCTCATACCTGATACACGCAAAATTCGTAAAAACTCATGCACTACCCGCCACCAATAACAAAATAATACACAACCATTGCACACATTTACTAGCACAATCTCAGCAATCGTTTCAGGAGACAAGCTATTTTGTTTTTTCGATTTTGCGATTATTGTTGAGATTGTGATAGTGAATGTGTGCAGTGCATGTGTATTTTTGTTGTTATTGGTGGAAGGTAGTTCGTGAATTTTTAGGAATTCTGCATATATCAGGTATGAGAACGGATTGTGCACTCTACATTTAGCTATACGTATAATTTCTTTTATCGCGGATTATAGCAAAATAATATTTTCATTACTTTATTGTAACGGATTTATATTAGTTCGTTCAAATTAAAAAAAACTACTGAGACCGAAAAAGCGAAAAAGGTCATCAAAAATTGTTTTCTTTCTTTACAAAAAAAAAAGATAATAGTCCCTCGGAGGAAAATAAATATTCACATCTTCAGTTCAAGGAGTTATCAGTAAAATTATGTAACATCAGTTGTTATGTCATTAAATTTAATTCGAAGAAAATTTGCGCTTGTTTCGCTAATTTCGCCATCTCGATCGGCTATGGTACCGCGATGTTACACCACTTAAGGGGGTTTCAGACACACCGTATTACTCACAGTCAAGTATTTCTTGAAATCATCAAGGAATGAGATGACTCAGAACGGGAAAAATCTTAAAGATGTTCACAATTATAATCATCATTCTCTTGCCCTTATCCCATTCTAAGTGCGGTTACAACATGTTCTAAACATGTCACATGATCTGCCTAAAGTCAGCTTACCTTAGTCGTATTTTACGACACCTCGGTAAGAAATGAGGGTGGTTTACTCTACTCAGCCGGATACCACACGGCGGATGTTCACAATTATAATATCTTCTTTAATATATGTGTACAGATAGACAAGGAATTTTCACGCTGTGTGAGTTTTGCGCTGCCAATACATCGACTACCTTTGAGGTCATCTTTTAGCAAAGAGGGACTATATACATTGCATCTTCTAATTAAAGTAGTAGTAATGGCCTCTTACTATCCCACTGCTGGGCATGGGCCTAATCTCTCCGTTTTTGGAGATAATGAGTGGAGCTAAGACCTATCACCAATACGGATTGGTAGATCTCTATAAATTATAGGTTTACTCACGATGTTTTCCTTCACCGAAAAACGTGTGATAAATTGGTGCAATTTACAATAAGACAAGTGTTAATAGAAATGCTAATTAGTCTGCCCGGGGTTCGAATCTATGATCGTCTCTAGAGAGTCGCCCGATTTCAACGCTGGGCTATCACAGCTTGTTTCTTGTATCTTCCCATATTAAGTAGTAATTTCAACACCTTGTGAAGCCAATTTCATCAGTTCTTCGAACTATGTCCTCACTTCTTATATTTCAGCTTCGCTACACGTTGGGTTCTCCCAGATTTTAGGACAGGGGTCTTCATTATTGTATGATGAATCACCTAGATAGCAAGCATGACTTGCTTAATTGAATGTACTGTATCATAATAATACTAAGACCGAGTATTTCGGTTTTTAAATGTGTAGGAAACAAACACTAGGAACGTAGTATTGTTTACGCCGGCATGGATAGTAAGGAATTGCCACACTCAATCCTAAGAACAAGGAGTTTCAAACTCTTTTTCAGTTCCGCATAACTTAGCGAGTTCGTTTCTCATACCAAATGTAGAGTTATCTCTAAATTTGCATATAATATTCTAAAAACTATTTGCCTGAGATCTTACGAGTATGTAGGTAACATTTTAATGATTTTCATATCGTATTTTCGATCAATAGAGTCGCTTTAAGATCAGTGGGTCTTACGAATAGAGTAATCAAATTTACCTGTCGAGAGATTATATATAGAAATAAAGACGCGAATACTTTCTGTCTCTAGCCCTCGGGAGACATTCACTGCTATAATCATAATAATAAGAAATATATGGGACACTTACACACACGGTTGTCCGTCCCTCAAGTAAGTAATTTAATACTTGTGTTATGAAAGACAGACAACTGGTGAATATATACATATATATTTTTTAAATACATACTTAAATAGAAATATACACCCAGGCTCGAAGAACCAACAAATTCATTAATAGAAAATGTTAGCTCTCGGCGGGAATCGAACCCGCTACCCGCTGAGCTGAAGACATGATCACTACCTACTGTGCCAACGGGCCAGTCAAATATATCATTATATCAATCAATCAAAATAAAATCAGTATATTTACCGATATCAAACAAGTGTACTTAATAAAACATGTTGTATGATAGAGCGATCGCGGATCGCGTGTTCAAGTCGCGGGTACGGAATTTTCGTTCAAGAAATTATGGGCTTTATCGATATTTATAGTTTGTCACACAGTTAAAACAAAAGATCGCAGAGAAACTTTTTACAATTTTTGGGATATATGTTATCTACCAATCCGTAGCAGACTAATATTTCTCTGTAAAATGAAATAATTACCTTAGTCCAGCTACGATATAATAACGGGCCGTAACATACTAGCTGGATATTTAAAAGAAATTAGTTTTCAATACATGACATATCTGCATGCGATAATGAATCCCGTACCCCGTACGACCGATAATCGCTCGTATTAAGTGCAGTCAAATTTTATGAGCTCATCGATTGCTGACCGTTACTCGCAAATTGGCAAACTTTATTCAACATAAGTTATCAGGTAAATTTAATGAAGTTATTCTAACCAAAAAAGGTCACTTAAGTTTATAAGACACTAAGGTTTAGCTCGAACTTAACTAACTATGAATTGTTAAATATTCATAATCTTGTTAGTGAAACTCATTTTCGATAGTAAAAGTTTAACTATTTTTTAATATTATTGTCTATGTCGTAATACAATATTGTTTTTACTTCATACAAATATTTTAATAAATTTATGAGTCATTTTATTAGATAGGATTCTCAGAGCTCATGTGATAAACGCCGAAGTACAAAGTTGTATTTAAAAAAACTTATTTTTTTATTTCAAACTTATCATGCAGTTAAGATTATCATGCGATTAAGATATTTGATCACATTGAAAGAATTATAATATTATTTTATTTGATCCGCGGATGCGTATTAAGGAAGCGAGGATCTAAGCTCTATGTTTTTCAGAACAGGTATTTTTTGATGTATTAAAAAAATCAATTCAATTCCTAATAGATAATTTCCTGGAAATTATCTATTAGGAATTGAAAATTAAATATTTGCGTTTAAAATTAAATTAAACGTTAGTAAATTTATTATTGAAAACAACGGCATGCATCGCACATGTACAATATTCATTATATATGCATAGCGTTAATTTGCAATGAATTATTTGGCAACGCCGCGAAGACGGTCCACGCACCGATATTTTGACGCGTTCATGTTCAGAATTTACGTAATAACAGCGGAGGCGCCGACCGCGGCTGAACGGTGCACACTTTTCCCGGTTTTCGAGCCGAAATTCTAGTTAGCGGACGCGCGATTTCTTTTTAAAAAGGTTAACAAGGTGCTCTCGTTTGGGTCGTTTTTCGTGCCGCGCTGCCTTCTTTTGTGTACGGGCGAGCTGTTAAAAAATAAACGAATTCTTTGTTTCTCGGGTAGTCGAGCCGACCTCCGACGCGGTCCCTACTTTTTTATGCCCCCTTATAACCTGTGTATTACCTACGTGTAGGTATCTACGGTTTTTATGGCCGCTCGGTCAGCTCTTCAATGGGCTAAGGAATTCGATCGAGACTCCTCATTGTTCATTAATATATTTTTTACAAATTTTGTAATTACAGATCCTTCAATAAGCTGCCATTGAAGTTTTGTAAATTACACAATACTTAAACTTTTTAACTCTAATTAGACCCCTTAAAGTCTTTGTAAAGCCTAATTAACTAATTATTGTTAAGTTACGGATTCTTTTATATCTTTTGTCGTGAACTCTTAGTGAAAGTAGAACGGACAGTTACACGTGTTCTAGTATATCAAATTTATATTAATGGTCGAGTATCACACGGTGACTCTACATCTTTTTACGAGCTGACCAGTTTTTTTTTCTTTGGTTGAACTTTTGACGGCGGCGGTCCCGCGGTTGCTTGCTTTTGACCAGCGCACTAATAAAATGTTATGATCGTGTGTTTAACGCGTGTTGTGTGTCGGTTCTTCCTTTTGACATGATCGTTATTGCCCCGACTCCGCCTCTGCGGAGCCTTTTGTGTTCCGACCATAACAATCTTGTTATTGTGTCAATTAGATACCAATATCATTTATAACTACATCGGGGCTAGTTAGTTCGTGACGTTTATATTGGTGGCAATTGAAATTTGTTTGCGCGAATAGTTTCGTATTAATGAACGTGAAGGAAGATGTGGTTTGCTCGCTCGGCTCAGAACGAGAGGCGTGATAATCGGAGTCCGTTCACAGGGCTTAGTTAAATAATAAGCGGCAAAGCACCATATAACTACAATTTTCTTTTATTTGACCGCCGCGCTGGCCTCAGGCTAAAGAACAAATCGCCACAAAACTGGCTAACGAGACGCAAGGGGAAAAAACACGCACACAATTTTAAACGTTTAAAATCGTGCGCGAACGTACTTCAACATGTAAGGTGGGCTTTGAAAACTGAAAATATATTGTATATTTTATCATCATCATCACCATCCTCCTGCTCTTATCCCACTCTAAGTGGGGTCGGCACATGTTATAAATATGCTGTCACATGATTTCGGTACGTATATTACGACCGGCCGCTTGCCTGACCTTAGTCACCGTTTACGACAGGTCGGTAAGAAAGAGGGTGCTCTATTCTACTCAGCCGGATACCGCACGGTGGGTCAACTTACCTTAGTCGCCTTTTAAAACACTTCGATAAGAAATGCGGGTGGTTTATTCTACGCAGCCGGTCACACGGCATATATTTTATATTTTATCAGTCACTGTGAAATACATGCTTAATTGTTCTTTTAATTAATATAGCTAAACAACCATGAAAACAAATTAATCATTGACTTGTTTTGAATCTGTAAATATTGGCACTCGTTTATGTAAATTCTCGGCAATTTATTGGCATTACGTTAAACGCGCTCGCTTACATGAAAAGATCGTAACAATCTACCTACGATAGTACAAAATAGTGTAAAGATTTGTAACGTTAGTCACTCACGAGACATAACACATATGATTCACACGCATTGACTCAAAACACAGAAAGAGTAAATAAGAGGGCATCAGTGAGTAAGAACGAAATGCGTGTCGATTATCTAATTAATGCACTTTTCGCAATAAAGTCGACTCGAAAACACGATCTGTCAATATTGCAAGGCTTTTAGTAAGTGCTAAGGAGTTACTCATTATATTCTCTAGATACTTTCATTTATAGTACGAGTACCATAGAGTTAATATAGTAGAGTAGAGGAGCTAACCTAAAATGTGTACATTTTACGTATTATTTCAAGATTGAATTTAGTGAGATGAAATTGGATGTTGGTAAATTTCAAACTGAATATCCTTTTGTTATGTTGAAGATGTGCTTAAAAATGTTCAAAGTATTTAGATTGTAAACGCGCCATGCATATATTTATTTATATACGCATATGTGATAAGACAACGAAACGTATGAGTATCTTATCTTTCCCTCTTGTATTGAAGTGAAAACTTCTTTAAAAGTGTTATGCACTTTTTGTGCTGGGTTAAAATGGTTAAACTCGCGTCAGGACACGTAACCTAATCGAAAATCAGTAATATGAAGGGAGAGTAGACCGCCGGCACGACATAGGAGAGGAAATATCCCCACTATTTTTTACGCTCGAACTCACAGGCTCCATCATTCGCTCGTCTGATGTAAATCAGCCTTTAAAGATGTGCAATATTATTTGCATCGGAAGAATGTCCGGTAGACTGGCAGCCACCGTTAAATTGTGCCGCATTAGTGATTCATACAAGTTCACCGGACAATTAGCAAAGGCTGTCCACCTCTGGGCCGCGATGTATTTATTCATCGGATGTTTATCGATTACCATAATCGACAGCATCGTGCGTGCCGCATACGGAACAACGGGCTCAAGCGATTCCATTGACGAGATGCATCAGAAAGTAAATTTTTATATTGCGTCGTTTACGTGTCTAGGGGATACGAGGCGATGTGTATGAGATGCATAATATATTATACTTGTATTTACATACTTCTGTGAGAAATGATACCCACGTGCCGATTACGTGTCGGACATAGGTCGCTGTGCTTATTATATTTGTAATGTTTACCCATCTGAAATTTTTTACTTGAGCGCTGTAGCTGTATATATTTTTTTATTAACTTTTATGCTAATATGCCAAACTCTGTCTGACTTTCTATTAAGTTTTAACCTGACCTGTTGGAGCAATATTGATTTGATGGATGAAATTTGTTACAATTAAAGTTTATATACTGGACTCACATATATTTTGATTATTTCAATTACGAACGAAACCGGGGATACAGCTTGTTAAAGACAAATGGATAGTTTAGCAAAAGTAATAATGAAATTATTTTGCCAAAATCGCGATTATACCAAAATAATTTCATTATTACTTTTGTATTATGGATCACCGCAATGCAATGCCTAATTATATACAGGATACTTTAGCTTTTAAGTACCGTCAATAACATGTTTTATTCCTGTTTACTAAATAAAAACGGAATTTGTTATATCTCATAGGCTAGCCAAGTTTATTATTACTATATATTCTTTAATCGTGCTAAATTACAGCAATATTGGTCTAGCTGATAAGCCGTGGAAGCTTAAAAACTTTCGCAGTTATATTTGTATGGATATACCCTTATGGTTTTTTCATGGTTATTTTTTATCCAGGATACGTCAACGTTTGTGCAGCGGTGTGCCTGGTCCTCCTCGTGGGCGGTCTCTCCCCTCAGTCTTCAGCAGCACCACATAAAAGAACCATGGACAGACAACGTCGCGCCACGAACCAAGAGGAGAAACTATGGGGAAACCCATGTGATTATGTTCCAAATGTAAGTTTTATTAAACAAACTATTTAGATAATAGAGAGATAGAGAGATAGTAGAGTGCGTTATTTTTAAGAGTGGTTATTAAAAATATAAAGCAATCTGCTTAAATTTGATGGGCAAATAAATCGTAACGACGTGAACCGAAATTATGTTGATTAGAGTTGCAACGCTGTTAGGAAAAAAAAAGTCTCTCTTTTATTTTTTCTCAATCCAATCATTAAGTCTCTCTTTTATCATTTTATGTCTCTAAATCCAATCAGTCGATCGAAATTCTTAAAAAGTATCTTTAAATCAAAAATAAAATATTCTTTATTGAAATAAGCTCTTTCAAGCACTTTTGAATCGACAAGGATCAATATGATTAATGAAGCTACAACTGGTTTGGAATGTTGCTTTTACCGAGAAGAACCAGAAAGAAACTCGGCGGTCAATCTTTTAAACATTTTCAAATTTAAATTTTAGAATTCATTTTGATTTGATATTTGAAAAACTAAAAGTTGACGCGGACACTATCGGTATCACTATCATAGTATTTCATAATTGCATTTCAAAAGCTCAGTTTGAAATTTGTTGAAAGCGAGAGAAATAGTTTACACTGAGTTTGTATAGCTAGTGAATATATTTAAAACCATACTCATTATTTGTTTCCAGTCAGAATCACCGACTTATTCAGCAAAGAAAGCTGAAGCCGTCGCAAAACAAGCGGATAACACCTTCAAATCAACAGCGATGTATAAAGATAAAATTGTAAGTATTATTTAAATACTAATTTATTAGTTCAACGCGCGGTGTCGCGTACGTGGTGTGCCACAAAGTTTTTCCATGTAAATCTCTTTATTCACTCTGAGTTAAAAACATAAAATCAAAATGGAATAAAAGAAAGAAAAATATCTACACAGAAATGAATGCATACAACACTGAACGTCCAGTAATGTAGTTATTGTGAGTTAACTATAAGTGATAGAGACATAATATTGTAGACTTTTTCGTAGTTCTTTTGTAAATCAACAATTCTGTAGTAGATTCTTTTAGTGTAACTCTGCTGGTTTACGCAGTGCCCTCGAGTAAAGCTCCCAGCAGGCGACTTTTTGACAACTGCGCTACCTCTTAACCAATTTACATAAAACTGTAATGTACTATGTAACCTAAACCTTCTGGAAGAATTGCACTATCTTTTAATAAAAACCGTGCAAAAATCCGTTTGGTAGATTTTGAGAAAATCGATCACATACGGACAGGCAGCTTTTGGGGACTTTGTTTTATAATAAGTAGGTATAGATTCCGATAACAACAATGCAGAGTTGATCTCTTCTTTACGATTAAGAGATGTCAGAGTTCCCTATTTTAAACAATTTTTTACCAGCGTGTGGTTTAGTAGGAACTGATATATCTCATATCCTCATTCAAGTCTCAGACTCGTTGAACGACTACCCAATACTCAACGATTTTAGGAACGAGTACAACCCAGCAAAGTCTCGATGTTTTTATTTCGCATACAATTTTAAGCTAGGATACTGTCTTATCAATTTGCCTTACTGAACTCTACACTTTTTAAGGCTTAAAGATTTTCATATACGTTAAAACTTCACATCCGTATTTTAAAATAGATCTAGCTACTGTTTTGTTAGTCGATAGTCAAAAGCTAGTACGTCCTAGATGTTGACGTCAACACTTCATTAATATCAGCAGACCATCCAAGCGTAACTATATTGCATCAAAATACATATATTTGTTCGCTTTCATTGATGAATCCAATGCAGGAACGAGACAATCGCAACGTAGTATTTGCGGTCACATCGATATGCCCGCCGCGTCGCTCTAAACGAACGGACGCTCGCTGCGGCCGGCCAATACCAATAAAACTTTAAACTAAGGACATCGGTGCATACCTTTAGGGCTTAATATGATTTTATCAGCTTATGAATGAAAGTGTCGGAAATTCGACCGGAATTTGGCGACTCCTAAACGCGTACTTGAGAAATTGTAGATATTTATTCCAAAAGTTTCATGTGAAATATCATCAATTAACGATTCCTTGCGTGCACGGTTTAACGTCATTTTCTCGCCACGTCGGATGGCGTGGAAGAAAGATTACATCGGAGCGGGCGCCGCCGGTTTCGCTTATATACGTCCGGGCGGTTGCTTCTTCCCTTTTAATTATACTTTTGCACTTCTTTCATATCACGCTATATCAACAGTATGTTTAATTTTAACATAAAACTGCCCTCAATTCTTTCTGATAACCTTTTTACTCGATTAGAATTAATAATGTTTATCATATATATTGGTGCACAAATATACACATTTGCATTCAGAAAACAAACAAATCAGAGTTACTAGAAACATAAATAAGACTATCAGTCATTCCGCTGCTAAGAATTATAATATTTCCGAATCGGAAGTAAGGTGGCCCGATCAACGAGCAATAATGCGATGTCGTTGTCGCGCCTCGAATCATTTATGGATGACCTTCTACTATCGTAATTAATAATGACAACCCGTGAAAACGGCGGGTGAATACATTTCGATTACGATTGATGAAGTTATAAAGCGGTCGAGTGTGGAGCGGTCGATGGAAATGGAACAGAGTGTCGGTATCGGATCGATACATCCCGTGGTGACGTGTGGCGTTGGTGTATGAGGTATGGTGGCATTTGTAATAGGCTCGCCGGTCGTAACGACGGCGACGTCCTGTCCGCTCGCTGCTGCCTCCCCGTCGTAAAATGACATTATCGACGCACAGTAGCCGGAACGAAGTACAGGACGATGCGCGTACGCATCGAATACTGATTGCGCATTAATATTGCGCGACACACCTGCCCGATGATTTTTTTCTGTCTCTCCCCTTAATGTCGGTCATTCGTTACTAATGTATCATATTTATTGCGGTTTAAACAAAGCTCAGCCGCGATGAACCGCCATTGTTAACACTTCAAGGACGTTTAAAATGCTCTTTGTTTCACTTTACGAGTTCGCCCGAATGCGACATATCGATGCCTTGAAATATTTAGTTTGATTTCAAAATTGTCACTTGAAACGTCGAAAACTGACTCGAGATATATATAAAACACAGTATCCAAATTACTCATGTTATCCTATCTGTCGTCAGGCCATTCCTTATAAATAACCGGCCGCGCTGTACCGAGAACGCAATAACAAATTCAACGAACCCTACCGGTACTGTGTGACTCCGCGCTGGCCACCGTGTGAATGTGCTATAACTCTGGTGCTTTTGGGCCACGCCGGCGTCAAATTATCACGTCATTATTTCGACTCGGAAAATGTTTAGATACACATCAAGAGTGCCCACATTCTTATACAAAATGTAACACGATCGGCCACGAAACCCCGCGCGAGTGTCCGTCTCCGTGGCTTATCGTATTGCAATGTCGTCCGATATATAAACATTGAATTATACATTACATACAATATGTACATACTTAGCGATAGCGATGTTCACACGGGCGACAGGCTGTCTGCCGCGTTGGATGTGCCGCGTGTGCCGTAAATATATCATGTGCTACGTATGTGTGAGTGCATGTTTATTTGATAAGCTTCCGACGCTTCGTGCTAGGTATCCGGATGCTATGTCATCAAATTTCTTACCGAATGCCCACCCACGGGATCTCTAAATGCAAGCGTTGCGATAGTTTATGGGAACTTCTAACTAGTCTTATAATGCAGAATTCGGACACGCTATTTAGAGAACGAGTTTATATTCTATTGTATTTTTAAATGTTGTTATGAAATCTTTGACGACGATTTTTGAGTCATATAAATTACGCCTACTATGCTCACGTAGAACTTAATTTATATATAGTAATCTAAGTGCAAAATATATTTTGAACTAGCTACGCCCCGCGTTTTCATCCGCAATGTAAGTGTTAAGTAAAAGTAGTAATATGAATTTTTTTATTTTTGTTAGTTATCTATATGGTATTAATATATTTAAAATAAAAATAAGTCTATGTGTTATTTCTAGTTTAGACCTTTCTGAAATTAAAAATTTCGTACTAATTAGTTTGTTAATAATTTGAGCGTTCAAGTGGTTTACCAAATTTCACTTTCTTAATGTTAGAAATATCTAAGTTAGCTGAGTACTAGCTTCATAATTACTGATAAACTTTTGATTTCCAAAGTAAAATGCATATCAATTTTTCAACTGCGACCGGAAAAATTCATTTTGATTCATTTTCAGGAGACAAAAAAAAATCTTTTCAACATTTTACAAATATGTAATGATTTATTAATATATTTTCAATAAGCTCAAAATAATAATTTGGAAATTTCAAGTAAAATAATGAAAAAAATATCCATTAAAACTAAAATATCATATGCCTATTTTGCGACTTGCGATTCTTTTTGATAACACACATCTCGACGCTCATAAATATGTATACATAGACAAATAACATGAAATTATTTGAGCAGTGTGCTTTTATTTTAAAAAGTATGTATATCATATTAGTATAAATAAAGTTTCGGCTACCACACAAACGACCGGACGAACACCTGCGTTTTGTTATTATCTACGTATCATTGTCTACAAGTGGTCATAGCACATTCCATCTCGTGACCAAAACTTTTCTGTTTGTTTTTTTTTAATTTTGACATTTATATTAATAGAGTGAAGATTTGCATTTAAACGCCCTTAATTTACAATCATTAAAAAACTAGAAAGTAAAAATTATAATCAGGGTCATAGTTTGAAGGCAAATTTACAAAACGAAAATTTTCGTTTTAAATTAATACATATTTCCTTTTTTTTATCATCTTAGAACAATGAAACAACACGGGCCACTCAAATTCAAGATATGCCCTGATAATGTAACAATATTGTAGGTTCACTTTTCTCACAAAGTTATAAAAGGTTTGAATTTCCACCAATTAGGATCTATAAATAGGTCTTTTTATCCCTTTTTATCAAAGTCTAGAGACCACTAATATACAACCTTAAAAATTTTCTTACTTTGTACCTTTTTACTATCATTTTACTTAAATAGTTTTGTAGTTTCCATATAAGTAGATATTTTGATTTTTACATATACAAAAATCTTCTAAAAAACTAATTCCTAAAGTAATTACTTTTGGGCTTCAAATATTAAAAAAATATATTGGAAAATGTTGATTGGTTATTTAGTTCGTTAACGTATATGATTTCTAGTTGGAAGTTTTATAAATAAATAATTATTTTTTTCCATAATCAAACAATTTTTACAACAAATTACGATTTAAAGATAAACACAAAAGTGTTAGACACGACATAGTCTTTGAAATTAACGAAATATGAGCTTATTCATTTCAAAACTTATTCATATTATTTATTTCTTAAATAATAGAAAAGATTTGAGATAAAATTTATTTACAAATAGGAAAATTAAGAAAAGAAATATTTATTTTATTGCTAAAACTTAAAGTTGTCGTTACGATTATTACAGTAACGGCAATATTGATATATTGACAAAATCTATGAGCATACTGATGCTTATCGATTTTGTCAATATATTTAGCTGAATATCAATCAGTATTGATACTCGTCGATACGTCGTTAAAATTTAGAAATTTTCGACAGAACCAAAGATAAAACAGATAAGAATATTATACAATACAAAAATTTTCGGGAGTTTGTCACGATTTGTAAACGTTTAATTAGCCGTATTGTCAGGCAATAATATTTCAACCAAATCAGCGCGTATCAGGAGGGACTGATAATTTCTATCAATTCGGTTGCATCTGCCATCGTTTGTTCAATAAAATGATATATTAACAACTCTATTACATTAATGGTAAGGTTTGAATTCGATCCTTGTTTTTGGTCACGTATGCTTATGGTAGTAGAGTCAAATTTTAATGTTGAAACGGTTTTGTTACGTGACAAGTCGATGGTAGCGGCTGTCTGAACTCGTATTTCGATCTCATCTTTCACGCGACCTTGGCTAACCAATTAAATTGTTAGCTGATCAGTTCATCACCATAATGTTTCATAAAAGTACCAAAATAAAAAAAAAATGTTTTAGAAGCCTTAGATATTTCGTTGACACTCTCAGTTTTTTTCTTTTTAACTGGTCTATTTGTTACACTTAATTCCGAGGTGTTTCTATAGAAATTACATATTTCATAATGTTATATATTCAAGGTGTAACGGCCTATTACTATCTCACTGTTGGGTCTATTCTACTCGACCGAATACGACACGGTGGGTCAACTTACCTTAGTCACCTTTTACGACACCTCGGTAAGAAATGAGGGTGGTCTACTCTACTCAGCCGGATACCACATGGCTATATCCCAAATATTAGCTAAACAAAATCTTAAATATTATAAAATTCAATAAAATCGTTTCACCTCGACAAATACTCACAAATAATAGACACAGTAAAGGACACTTACCTAATAAAGTATTGTGATCAAAAGAGTGACTAAAATTTTTCACATGGCATTGAGTTATTTAATTAAAAAATTAGCTTAGAAATTTCTACAAAATTTAAATATTAATTTGCTTATATTGGTACAGATGCGTTTAGTGAATAAGATCTAGTACAATCGAATTAAGGCTCATCAGTGCCAGAGTCTGTATTCCGACCTTATATATAAAGTCTGGAGCAGAGGAAATAGTTGTATATCTCGTCCCGCTCAATCGTCTATTCCATGAAAGTCAATCAACGCCACGAACTAACTAGAGTTGCTATTTTTATCGTTCAAAGAAATCAACGGGACCACTAGCGTGGCAAAGATGATTCACACTTGGTATATACACTATGGTTTTGAGTAGCCGTGGATAAATCGATTTTATAAATTCGATTAGCATCCTTACCAAATCATTATTCGTATAATTAGGTGTGCTTTGACTAAACGTTTTGGTGGTACAAACAAAATTAATCATCTAATAGATGTGAGACGTACGTCCGTTAGTACGTTCCGCATTGTTTGTTGGTCAACATTACTTAATTTTTAAATTTAAACTATCGTGAGTAGTATTCATAGTTAATGTATAGAAACCGGCTATACTCACGTCTTATTCTATTTGGTATATAGATAACTGAGGAGTAAATGATTAAACCTTAATTTCATTGTTTTAGGCTCAGCTCCACAGTTACCAAAAATTTGAAGAAGTTTTGCCACTCTGGAGCAGTATGGACTGGCTTAAGAACTTCACCTGGTTCCCTGAGGAAGGCTTGCCTAAGGACAAAGTTCTCTTCCAAAAGATGCCTGAAGCTTACGTGGATAATCTAATGGTAAGTTAAATTCTTTGCATTGAGCCCAAAAACTGTTTAGTTATAATTTTCAGATCAAATGCATTGTTTTACACGCTTACTGTTGTCACTAATAATGTTCGATCAATTAATTAATTAAAAGGTATAAAATGAGATTGTTAAAATTGTATTTGGTTTGACACTACTTTATTTTCATTACTCCATTTAGCATCATTTAATTATTCAAAAATGGAATCATTCAAAAACAAATATGGTGTTATAAACAGAAAATGGCGACAGCAAATTAATTATAGGAGATTCAGTTTTATTAGTAGTTTTTTTTAAAGTAATTTTAGGTATTTGTTCCAATATAAAAAGTTTATAAAGAGAGTAATGTTATCTGAAACGTTTGTCTCGTTAAGATAATGACGGTTACTTAACCGACCGATCTGATTGTTTTATAATCGAAGGGCGGCGAATTCGCTGATGCCAAAAACGTGCATCCGTATAAGTTTTTCAATCGATTTCAAAGAATCGACATCGTCGGTGGCACTCATTGTTGTCAGCCGCCTGTCGTTTACGTGAGAACACAATGGTTCTGCTGTGTGGACATTTAATCTGAACGTAATCAACGAAATTTGACTGATACAGAGATTTCAGCATCGATAAAACACGAGGGAACGAGAGTGTATATTGCTAAGAAGTGACAACGATATAAAGAGTTCGTCGATACATACACGAGAAGTTTTTGATTCATATTTAGTATTTAAATGAGTTAAATATATATGTAACACTTTTTAAGACATTTGTGGAGCTTTAGTAAAAAAAAATAGAATTTTCTGTAGGAGGTGACGTCGGCACAACATGTTATAAGCATGATTGCCTGCCTGATGTCAACTTACCTTAATCGCCTTTTGCGACACCTCTGTAGGAAAATGAGGGTGGTTTTATTCTACTAAGTCGGATACTAGGCGGGTTAAACTCACGTCATTCGCGTATTACGACACCTCGGTAGGAAATGAGGTTGGTCTTATTCTACTTAGTCGGATACCAAAAAATATAACAATTATTTTAATATCTTTAATAGTTAAATGATTTAATCTCTAACATTTATTAAAACGTCTCCAACGATGTTCATGGAATTCAGCATTTAAGGGGTTTTGGGAAGGCAAAAACCCATGTGTTACTTACTTGTGTTGTGTTGGTTGTTACTTATATATAGACAGAATAATATTTACTAAGGTAAAATTTTTGTCCATAGGGCAAAATAGATGAAGTATTGCCATCAATGTACAAGGGCTTGAAGATGGTGGTAGCTGGGCTGTACTCTATTATCAAAGAAAGCCAGAATGATAGAGTCAATTTGAATGAAGGAGTAATAACAAATTTTAAGCAAACCATGCACGATGTTCGAGCCGTTCTTTGTCTGTTTGATGTGAGTATTTACTTTATTGTGTATTCAAAATCTATTTATAAATGTATATATAGTTTATTTTAAAATCTTTTTTTCTGCTGTGTCAATTTCCCTAACGGTTAACTAGTAATAACAACACTTTTTTTTTTGTTTTTTTATTAAGTACTTATGTGTCTAATTGATAATTGCAATTTATCACACGCTTTTGGTGAAAGAAAATATTGTGAGGAAACCTGCATATGTCTAGATAATTCTAGGGATATGTGTAACCTGCCAATCCGCATAGGAGCAGCGTGGTAGGTCTTAGCGCCATCTCTTCTCTCAAGAAACGGTGAGAGGGGACCTATCCACAGAAATGGGATAGTAACAGGCCTTTATTTTACTTACTTAACTTTAACTAGTAATATATAAGAAGTATAATCTCATGTATAATACTTTATTTATTGTATACGTAAAATATGCCCATTGTCTATTTAAATATTTGTATCTAAATCTAAATATTTTTTTTCATTGCAGGAATTATTGAGATCTCGCAACTTAGAAATAATGCCGTTGTATGATTCAGAAGTCCCAGATTTCAAGAGGAGCGACAAAATGTCCTACGTCGTCCTAGTATACAGGGACACCCTCAATTACTTGGAGTATCTCGTTCAAGTATTCCTCAAAATATATGATGTCCACTCTAAGAATGGGGCATAACTCGGTTGTGTTAACTAAATTATGTAAAACTCAACAGATTAACTGTTGGGTGGATAATTTATACCCTTTTGTTTTGGGCTTTTACTTAATTTGGTGCTTTTATTTATGACTTAATAGTAATTACGTAAACAATACCGCTCGTTGTTGGTGTACATATCGACAAGACTGTCTTGAAACATCTCGCGGACTTTGAAAGTTCAGTTAATCTAATTTTACTGTAGTACTTATTGTATTTATTCTAGCATTTTGTTTATATTCACGTCTCGAAACAGTCTTGCCTTGTATGTAAGCTTTTTGTTCGTTGGCCCAATACAATGAATCTCGTCGGTAGCTGAATTGTTTGCACCTTTGGCTGTTGATATAGTAGAAAATGTATTTGCCATTACATTGCCATTTTGGTCTAGAGCGAATTAGTTCCTTTTATATATATATTTTTTGTAAATAGTGACGAATTTAATACGTATTATTTATTGTTTAACTGGCAGATAAACATTCGAAATTTTCCGATATCCTAGTCAAGGTCTTAACTTATTTATTTCTTGATTAATTTTCATTTTAGTTTCAATGATATTTTTATGATAGTATTAGATTATTGTTCTCCATTCCACCAGACTTGGTTGATGATGTGTAGGAAATTGTTTAGGTGTCTAGTGTCTATGGCTGGTTCAAGATATATTAATATAAATTTTTTGTATTTCATTTGTGACTGTGCGGTCGAGGCTGCTAATAATAATTGTATATAATATTTCAATACCTAAACATGATTCTTTGTTAACTATTTATATACCTGTTGCAGATCCAATGAAATATAACTAGCTTTAATACAGCTGTTAATTATATTATTGAAAAGTACAGAGCCAGTGTATTTATATGACTTAATCATTATTTGTATAGTTCAAATAGTATTTATAATTGTACAAACATGATGCTATGTTTGTGATATTAAATTATTATTACATTTACATTTTGACTGTTTTATTTATCATAAATTTAATCCTCACATACTTTAGCTTTTTATGACGGTATAGTATATAGGCGAGTGCCTGTGATAACCTACTTTAAGAGTTTAATTTGAGATTGCCTTTAAATAATAATGTGATTATATTAGATTTTTAATAGGGATTATAATTCATTAATTAAAAGCGATTAATTTTTTATTCTTATTCTAACCAGAACCACTACCTAACCTACCTAAAGCAAAGGATACAGTTTCAATTAAACTATTCAAGACAGCAAAAATGAAACCTAGAAAAAACAATTAAAAAACTTAAGCTTCAAATACCCCACAGGTTACATTTCAAAGCACTCTTGTTCCCATGAGCCGAGACTGGAAACAATTTCACATCTTTACATAACACATTCACAGCCGAGTCATATTTGCGTTGGTGACATAGTCGCCTTGACGAATTAGAGCTCGCACTGAAAATAATAAAAAACGATAGAGAATTTTCTTAAGAAGTTCATTTAAATATTTCACTCTTAACACGTGATTTTTAAGGGTAAATATTGCTTATCACCAAAGTACGGCTTCTGTGTCGCCGCGATCAAAACTTAGCCGACATATTTATTTAATAACTTAGTGGTAGCAAGTTGTCGCCAGGAGTCCTCCGGGTGTAATGTTTGCTTAGGGGATTAGATATATGTATAAAAATTCCCTGAGCGTGACCTCCTACGGTGTTGCCTTATTAAAGGCAAATTTTAGTAAAGGAGCAATAAAATTTAGTTTTAATCTGCTATACTGACCACACTGCAACTTGCTATATGAGGAAGTCCTAAAAGTGCCTTAGAATATTTATGATATGCCGGAGTATTAATAGAACTAACTAAGCAAAATCATTTAAGCAAAATGAAGTGTCTGAGTGATAATAAATTTATCAAATTAATAATGAAAATATAAATGAAGTTATACTATTTTATTATTTGATTTTAAAAAACAATATAGAAAATTATTTTATGTAATATAAATTCGTAGAAAATAATTGGTTTTTCGTTAAAAAGTAAGAAGTAGAAAACGTATTTGAAAAAAGAACAAAGTATAAACAAGAAACGTAGGTGTCGCTGTTAGTCATAGTCGTAAATGAACTACAGTATAATTGTCTTTGTCCAGTACGAAGACAACATTTTTACACATACCCAACACTTGTCTCATCAAATTTAATTGTATTAACAGCAGTAATTTTTTACGAGTGGAAAATATTTTCTTCTGCTTATTACCTTCTGCAGCCATTGTACCGTAACACGACGAATCGTTTTGTCAGGGTGCAAGGCTAGCTACGGCCGAAACCTAAATTTTGAGACCTGACCACCGAGGTGTGAGCTAAAAAAGATCGATAAAAAATATGTTTATAAATCAACTTTAATTTCAAAGCCATTTTTTTCACCAACTTTTAATGTTATGACATCAAAATACACCACGATAAAAAACATGGAAACAAATCTGACTACAGGAGGACTGATAATTTAATTATTGTCTGTCATTTAAAAAGTAAGTTTATAATTGCGAATCTGAAATACGAGTAAAATGAGATGAGTATAGAGAGCGAGAGAGAATAGTATTCTTTATTCAAAAACACAGGAAGAAGATTAAATTCTTCGAAAAGTGTGTGTTTCCAGTGACGACTTACGGATCTGAAACGTGGTCGCTTACTATGGGCCAGATAAGAAATCCCAGAGTCGCACAACAGGCTATGGGGAGAGCTATGCTCGGAGTATCTCTACGTGATAAAATCAGAAATAAGGTAATCCGTAGAAGAACCAGAGTCTCCGATATTGATCAGCGTGTTGCGAAGCTGAAGTGCGATGGGCTAGACACATAGTGCGGAGACCGATAGGCTTTGGGTTCTCAAGGTGTTGGAATGGCGACATTGAAAAATGCAGTGTCGCTAGACCTCCTACCAGATGGATTGACGACCTCAAAAAGGTCGCGGGGAGCCGCTTGATTCAAGCAGCACAAGATCGAGTGTTGTGGAGATCCCATGGAAAGACCTATGTCCAGCAGTGGACATCCTTCGGTTGACAAAGAAGAAGAAAAAGACTCAATAACCATAAACACGAAAATAAATTATGGTTATTTAGTTACGTTTTAGTTAAAGCTTGTACTTAATTTGACTTGTCAGGGTTGTTTACCAGTTTTGTCAAGTTGTTAGTAAATATACTGTTAAAGAAGGTCCAGAAGTGAGTATTAATTATTAACACCTGAACTATAATTCAACTTGTATTATCGCGATCGTAATAAATACCATCTCCTCAAGCAAACGTCACATCACACAAGATGGCTTGTTATTCCGTTGCCATCAAAACCTCCATTTGTTATTGCGTATTAAGCCGGCACTCGGGTATGATCGTAGGACGCTATCCGTCAGCTACTCTGGTAATACGCACGATAGCAGCGACCTCTTGCAATATTCGTTTACAATACATAATGCTGCATTGGATTAATTAACTTTTCTGTCAGCAAAAATCATAACTGTATTTATGATTTCAATGATTGCAATTAAGAATGATTCGGAAATCAAAACTTTCATAATTACCAAGGCTTTTTGCGTTGCGTTGTTGGTTTTTGTTGTAATTTTGTATAGATTTCGAATCGAATATATAATTAGTTACAGAGACGGGCATAACATTTCCTATTGATCAATTAAAGTTTAGACAGACATATTTTCCAACTACAAAATTATGGATACATATTCCAGGAGCTTTCCGATTAAGTAGGTACTAAATTTTACAGAAAACTTACGTTAAACCGAGGAAGCCGAAAAATAAAATCCACTGGAATAATATTGATAAAATTTCGTACAATTAAAGCTTATATACTTTAACTTGTATAGTACTTATATTTTCATTTTTCTTTTTCCGCCTTATATATTAAAGTTAAAAGCTTAAGAAATAACATCGAGGAAAAATAAATGTTTACCATGTGAAACTTGCATCGCGGTTAAAAGAACCAGGTTAATATAAGCAATGTTTTATTATTTTACACTATCTACGATCCTTCTACACTCTCTCATCCCATCCGACGACGACAATAAGCTAAACAGTATATTGAAAAATTCAAAACAAATATATTAACTTAAATAAAAATTCAAATCAAACCTGTAAAACAGATCTAACTTTAGAGATCTACATCTTACCAGTATGTAAGGGAATTAATGAGAGGGAAGATAAGATTCGTATACTTATCTTTGTCTAACCACACATGCGCAGAGAAATACATGGCGCGTTCTTAATTTTAAAAATACTTAGAACATTTTTAGTGCACCTTCTAAATGACGTTTGTTCGCAATGGACACGTAAAAAAGAGATAGATAATAGACCTCAGTTGCTTACACTTTATTGTAATACTAGCTGTGATAGCGGCTTCGCTCGCGTGGAGATCAGTATGTCACAAAGTTTTTCCTATTTCAATTTACATAAAAACGTAATTAATATGAACTTAAATCTTCCTCAAGAATTGCACTATCCATTAATAAAAAACGCGTTCAGTAGAGTTTGAGATAATCGATTCATTTACAGACAGACAGCTTTTAGGGACTTTATAATATGTACTAGCTTTTACTCGCAACTTCGCGTGGACTGTTGTTGCGTGATAGGTTGTTAATAGATGGCGCTTTTCAGAGTCATCCTATTCCTGTAGAATTAACAGGATTTCTATAGCCTATATGTTAAGTCGATGTATAAGGAATAACTGTGCCAAATTTTATCGATATTAGTTCAGCGGATTCGCCGTAAAAGGATAACAAACATACACCCATACTCACAAACTCTCGCATTTATATTAGTAAGATAGACGGCACATTTTAGGCTGTCTACCCTACTCTAGTATAATAGCTATATGAAAGAGACCAATGTGAAAATACTACTTGAAAAAACTAATTCCTGTAAAAGCTACACGCAAGGAGGAAAAAATGACCATCGTAAGTAAAATTCAGTACTTCGAAAATGCTTGTAGTGTTTTTTCTGACTACAATTAAATGAGTGCAGGTTACATATTATTACACTATTAATCAACATGTAGATAGCCGTTAAGAGGAATCAACAATGATGTACCCACTTAGGTTTCCTTTAACAAAACATAAACTTTTTATTTTAAACGCAATTTTATAGAGATAGCACATTTATAAGGATTCAGTTATTTTAATTGTGTCCCTTCTTTATATATAATTCACAAGTTAAATGTTATTTCAAATATCGAACAGCTTAATAGTTTTTTGTACATTTAATTGTTCGTAACGGTTGGGTATTTTTACAAGAGCAATTTGGTTAACGGTTAATTTTATTAATATGGTTCTATTTTGTTTTAATTTCCTTATTTGTTGCGGTTTAGTTTATGTCTTGCAAATTAAAATTATTATTTTTTTACTAAAGTAGCTTTTAATTTGTAATATATACAAAAATGATATATTTGTAATGGATTTCATAGTAACTAAAATAGAAATGTTATAATTTTTGACGAATTTCAGTAATGAAAAACATTTTTATTTATATATTCATATTAGTATTAAATATTAGTATGTTAATATATTGGATAAACAAACGATAAATATACGGAAAAAACAAGACTAAAAATTATTATTTGAACTGGTAAAACGTATACTTTGTTCACTATTAAATAGACTAAACCAGGGGTCAGCAACCTTTTGAGTCGAAAGAGTCAAAAATTACAATTTACATAAATTCAGTTTTAAGAAGGCAGAGGTGCAGTGAAATGCAATACAATACAAGTGTCTGGAAATAGAAAAGGGACTTAATGCTCTTTAATCGATTCATAGTGCCTTTTAAATTATTTTTCTTTAAGATACATAATATTTGCGTATGGAATTAAAAAGTCACAGCATTGTTAAGTATAGGCCTGATACTTACGAGTATATAATAGTGGACAAAGGCCTCCTCTCACTGTACTGAAGAATTGGTATTTAGATCTTTCATGTTGTTAAAATGCGTAGCAGCTGGTTAAACATAGGAAAACTAAAGATTTGCACTTTTCTTCACGATGTTTGTTCACTCCAAAATTCATGAACATAAATTACATACATAAGGTTTATACATATGTATGACTGTGATAGACGAACAGTGTGGTCGCTTGCGTCTCTCAAAAGGATTATGGGTTCAAACCCCAGTCTGGCTCCAATGAGTTTCCTATTTAACGTATTTACCTAATTGGTATTTGCAAGTTATATTCAGTGATGAAAACGTCGTGAAGAAACCTGCATATATCTGGAGAATTCCTGGTCTATTTTTAATCTATCAATCCGCATTGGAGCAGTGTGGTGTGCTCCAACCCCTTTAACCTAATAAGGAGAGAAGAAGTTTATGCCCAGAAGTGGGATAGTAGCCGAGCGTTACTTTTTACATGAATTTTGAATTCGCAACTCAAATTTCACATAATATCTCTTATATAGGAAGTGAACAGCATAAAGAGTATTAATTGATTAAAAAAGCGATTGTCACGTGCAAACCGTCGCATTAACATACCCGTGTTTTTTTCGTCCCAGATTCGTGACACGACGTGTGTGTGCCTTGTGGTAAATAATAAATCTTTCTAATAAATAAAACAAGGGAACGTGAGTGAGATAAAGGGCGCATGAGCATTCGTTGCGCCCTAAACGTCATTGTGTGTCGCCGACGGATCGTTAAACGAATGTGAAAATATTTTGTAACTATACGGACTTGGAGAGGGTGTAATAAAGGTTAAGTTTCTCTAATGAGTGCGGAGTGCTTGTTCATGTTCAAATCAAATCAAATGAATTTTATTTGTGCATTACAGTGTTAAAAAGATCTTATATAAGCAGACAGTACTGTAAGCTACCACACAAGGGTGTACAAAAATTCCTTCCGCCAACTGTAACCTAATAACCTTAACTTGATTAACCTTACTAGTATGAGCCATAACACATCGGTACATACATATGTTTATTTTTGCGAGGTTAATAGTGTCGCCTACTAACTTTTGTCAATTACAATAAGTTTTTTTTTGTAAAATTAAGAATTAAAAAATGAAAATGTTATTATTCTTCTTCTTGATTCTGATTGACGCATTTAATTGCGTCAGAAGCAAAGCTATACAACTTCTAAATTAATTGGAAACGTATACCTTAAAAAACCGGAACAAGAATTATATAGACTATATTAAATGTTTTACCTATTATTAAATAAGTGATTGGATATTACTAAATAAATATTTATTTATTCCTTATCTTTAAGGGTTGCCTGGAATAACTACTCAGTGATAAACCCGTCCTTTGTATATAAGAGTATAAATAAGTTTACTTTAAGTTCGCATGTATTTTTATATGTTTTATGTATTTGTGCAATAAAGTTTTATCTATCTATCTTTAATATAATAGTGAACGTTTGTAGTACTTGTGTATTGTGGTGTCGGTGGTAGAGGTTTGTGCATGTGTTTTTGTGAATCCTGTATGTAAAGGATATGCACATGGATAGTCCACTATACATTTAGCATTATATATATTTTCTTTTTACTTTATCGTGCAGTAAGCTAAATAATTGAATTGTGGATATCCTCAAAGTAATGCCTAGTTCTATAAGGACTGTATTATGGTTTACTAGTAACAACTACATAATCACTTGCTCATTAACATATATGTTTTATATATAGAATCATTAAAAAGTCAGATTTAATAAGGTATTTCTATATATTTTGTTAACTTCTATTATTTTTGGTTGTGTTTTGATTTATTATATTATTTCCCGATTCAATTTCGGCATGATAAAAAATAGGTCGTTACGCCAATATTCAATGACTGATAACAAACCGGATAAATCTTGAGATTCGTTAATGATTTGATTAGCCCCAGACTACACGATTCCGGCTTCATGGTGATTTGAATTTTGTATACATAATGCAGTTTAAAATTTCGCAGACCAGTTACAAATTATTAACTGTTTAAACTATCGTTGTGAGAAGGACTTCCTCTCGTCTCTATTTTTAAGTGACGACTGTATATGATTATTTAACACTTTGGTTCATCTACAGTTCGCCTCACCTCTAATTTGATCGCGCAAAATCATTCTAATATCTCTTTCTATTTTTAACATTAGATAACACTGCTAGCATTCTTGGGACCACTCCACATGGGCATGATTTGTATAGTCCTAGCGTGTAGGTCATTTAAGATAGTTGTAACTTATAGATTTCTGTTGTAACTAAAATTAAAAAAAAACATAACCTTACCTAAACAACAAGCATATCGCATAAGGCTGATTTACATCAGACGACACAATTCTCATTCTGCTCCCTACTCTATGAAATTCGGATACTGTGAACAGACATACAACAATCCTTCGTTGTTCCTTCTGCGTTCGCTAAGATTCTATGGAAAAATCTAGAAATGCTCGCTCGCTTCTAAATAATACTAGAGCGTGTTAAATAAATTAATGTTTATGTAAGAATATAACAAATAAAGTATATCTATACTAATATATAAACGTGAAGAGTTTTTTGTTTTTTGTTAATTGTTTGAACGCGAATCTCACAAACTCTGGACCGATTAATAAAATTCTTTGAGTGTAAGATAGGTTCATTTATCGAGGAAAGCTATAAACTGTAACATCACACTAAGATGAATAGGAGAGGAGCAGCAATGAAAAATATTATGGCTACGGCAAAATTTAAAGCATTCCTTGCGTGCACTAAGTTAACGGTGAAATTTATTTAAAATCTCTTATAATTAACTCACCACCTTTTATGTTCAAAATTTCAATTCGAGAAAAAAATTGTAACATGCGGGCGAATCTGCTGGCACAGCTAGTATGTTATAAGTAGGATGTAATTTGAATTGTTGTAATTTCCAAGAAAAAAATGAATTGTGTTTACATTTCCGGTTAAGATGTCCTACCTTGATAAATAAATTAGATGTATTATAATGTGTAATAATATCATAAACAAATAAGATATATTGTATGATTCGTAATATTAAATAAGTAAATATAATTTTCAGTTATGGTAACGTTTAAAACAAATTAAATGAATGTGCTGGCGTTTCCGGTAAAGATGCTCCACATTTTACCTTCTCCAGTGAGGTTATAAAGGATGTTTCTCCACAGATAGTGCACCCCCTGCAGACTCAGCAAAATAATTTAATTAAATTTAAAAAAAATCCTGCGAAACCTTGATCTGAAAAAAGATCTATGTTTCCCTACAGCCAATTCATTTAAATGTTCCGTTACCGAAAAATTATCTCAACTAAGCAGAGGTACACCCCAACCTTCTGGTCGTGAGGATGGTCGACTACCACTGACATAACATTCAGAGCCCGAATCGATAGACGCCCTAGGAGCTTACTGACCCCAACGATACCATCATGATGGCCATTGCCAAAACACCACACACACACAGACACAGACACATACAGCATCTTCTCCGGCGAAAACGAGGTCCCCATATTCTCACGTCTAGCGGACGGGACATCTAGCCTAGACCGTTATGACTTTAGGGCTTTTCCGCAAGTTCGATATAGACCTCCACTGTGTGTCGCTTAATGGCCGGTTCACATTATTCCAGTCCAATAATCCAGCGGGTCAATCCAGTCCAGTGCTGGACTGGATTATATCGTTTACATTATTTCAGTCACAACCGTTCACACCATTCCAGTGGCACTGGAATGGGCGAGCTGGAATGAAAAATAGAACGCCAATCCAGTCGACTGGACCGGATTGATCACTGGATTGGTACATTCCAGTGCAGGTTCACATTATCCCAGTAGCATTCCAGCGCTGGACTGGAATGTTTGAGTGGAATAATGTGAACCGGGCATTAAGCCGAGGACTCACAGGAGGCACCCTTAAAGCAACGCTCCCAGGATGCTGCGAGCCTCGCTCGAGACTCGCTTTCCACCTTTATCACACCTGGTGATGTCTCTGTGCTCGCCCATCCGCCCGGTGTCACTGTAAAATCCTTCAAGGCTCAGCTTAGTGTTCGGAAAAAAAAGTAGAGCGACACTTAGTTTTCTGCTAACGAAACGACAACACCAACAAGACAAGTACTGTTGTTGTTGTTGCAACTTGTCTGGATTAGACAAGCAGATTTGATCTTAAAGATCTGTGATGTTGGATCATCACGACTCATCACTAGTATCGTATGTTAAGTATTGTGTATTTATGAATGAACGATGTATTTGCACTAAAATATCAAGAAAGAATGCCCTAGTTCTAGCTCTATTTTCGTTTGGATTAAATCGGCCTTCATTGATGGTAAAAAAAAAATAGGTAACATTTACCGTTTTATAAAATTTATTTTTTAAAAGTCTTCTCACATTTATAATTTATAATAATGTTTAGAAAATCAAGAAAATTATTAAAGCAAAACTTACTAGGGGGTCTGACGTAATAATATGTTGTCAACATGTTTGCGTAGCATGTAGTCCAGGCCTTAAGCTGAACAGTCAGATGTTCTTAATAAAATTTATCTATTATTTAAAATCCGGTTTCTTTCGATTTTCTCCTTGACCCTACACTAAGCAGACGGGGCTGGCTGTTTTTGCTTTAAAATTCAATGTCGCGTTTTAGAACGGAAATGCAGTTAGTATTCATGCGTTTTCCTGCGATAAAATTACTGTATTAATGGCCCAGATCAATGAAAAAGCGATATTTATCGAAATAGAGATGAAGAAAGAGTTTGAAGAACAAACGATTTGTTTTCAATAGGTATTTACTCGTAATTTAAAATGATGACGGGCGTCGTAGTGTAAATTAAGTAAAAAAAATGTATTATAAGATGATCATATGCATATGATGACGGTCGGTTCAGTTTTAGGTTTATATCGATAAAATTCATTTAGCATATGTCAAATACTAAGCAAATAATGCCGGAACATTGCAGATAGTATCACAACATTTTGCTATCGATAAGTCAGATATTTTTTTTTAGAATGAACTATGTATGGCTGCGGATTAACACGCGTCGAAGTGTGTCACAAAAATTTCCCGCGTAAATACATTAATTGTATTTTGAGTTAAAATATAAATTAAACTAAAAACCGTAATATTAACCAAAACTTTTCGAAAGAATCGCACTACCTTTTAGTAAAAACCTTACAAAAATCCGTTGAGTAGGTAGATTTAGAGAAAAACGAACACACACAGACAGACAGTTTTTGGGGACTTTGTTTTATAATAAGTATAGATTGATCTTATTTAGAAGATTTGATAAAAAACTAGTAAGTACGTCAAACATTTATCATTATCCTACTACTCTTATCCAGCTCGAAGTAGGATCGGCAAAACATGCTATAAACATGCCGTTACATGATTTAGCTAAGTATTTACGATCGGCCGCCTGCCTAACTTAGTCGTATTTTCAGAACATCTCAGTAAAAATGATAAAAAATATATTTATATTTGATATAAATTTAAACATAAGAAACAAGAAAATCAACTATGCATACATACACGAACGAACGAACTTTAATATACGTGTGTTTTGGAATATATTTAAAAATAAAAAGAAAACATGTAATTTAGTTTTAAGTATAATTGTCCATTTGTTATTTATAAGTTTATTGATCAATTTCCTTGTCTTGGTGGATGAGCGGGGCACCCAGCAATACGGGTTACCACCTAGTGCAGGGGCCCTTGCTATTAGTGTATTATGAAATTTTATCTCAATAAATTATTTTCATTTTCATTTTTCATATATGTAAAGAAAATAAATTTATGATTTCTTACTCTTTCATAAAGATATTTATTTAAAAAAAACATGTAGATCTCATAATAAGACGGTCAATATTATCAAGATTACTTTTCGTCGATTGACTGCTTTATAAGATGTCACAAAAAAGGTACCGTATTCAGGAATTCCCCAGTCTTCCCGGGACTTGCAAGTCATACATTGGAAGTGAAAGGAAATAAAAACATTAATAGGAGAAGCAGTTAACTAGCCAATAATGTTACAGACAGAAAAAAACAAAAGTTTGGTCTAACTGAAACAAGCTAAAAACCGTGACATTGTCAGCATTAAATATTTGTAAATATCTTTAAGGCTTTGTTTTGATTGTTTTGGAATTGATGATACCCTGTCATCATTCTCCTGCTCTTATCTCACTTTAAGTGGGATTGGCATAATATGTTTTAAGCATATTGTTAGATGATTTGGCTAGTTTACAACCAGCCGCGTGCCTGATATCAATTTACCTTAGTCGCCTTTTACGAAACTTCGGCAACAAATGAGGGTGTACTTTTCTACTCAGCCGGATACCACATGGCCAGTGAACTTACCTTAGACGCCTTTTACGACACTTCGGTAACAAAATGATGGTGGTCTATTCTACTCAGCCGGATACCACACAGCTAATTGGTGTATTAGGTTCAATCGTGCGAAATTTCATTTATTGCTTATGTAACGTGTAGTATGTGGTTAAGTAAAGTATTTTATTTATAAGGAACATCAACAGCACACATATTAAACATTGATTAGGCTATATACAAAAATAAGAAAACATCTGATACATGCACCAATTATAGATGTACACAGCATTGTCTGGAAGGTTCACTGTCTACTATTAATAATAATAAATACAAAAACTTAAAACTAAAAAAGAAAAAAAAAACAAAGGAATTACTGTCTTATCTAAAAAGTAAATATCAAAAGTATTATAAAAAATATATAAATTTGGTTAAATATATTATATATAGGTATACACACTTCAATGCTAAGCCAAGTATTTATGTATGTTACTTTTAAACTTCCCTAGACTATTATAACATATCATAACATATACCTATCAATATATATCAATAGACAATCATTTCTGACTGAGGTGTCGTATAAAGCAACTAAGATAAGTGGACGTTAGTCGGATGGCGGGTCGTAACATAACTAGCTAAATCATCTAACAACATGGTAAAATATGATATGCCGACCCCATTTAGAGTGGGATAAAGTCAAAAGAATAATGATGATACTGTAAGAATCAGCAGGCCAACAGCCAGAATTGAATTTCGCAATTCGTATTAGATATACATATATTACCACGATTATTTATTCATAAAAATTATAAACACACAGAAACATTTGTTTTATAAATTTTACAATAGTTAACACAGATTACTGTTACGGGCCGTGACATCCGCGTTGGTCCGCTACGTATTTACCCATTTAGTTAAATAATTGCCAGTACCTTTTCAGATTAATTTCGCACTCTCGTTTTTTTACGAGTTTCAATTACTAAACACCTAAATACTTTACGATTTAGGTATGGAGCACATTTTATGGACATTTATAGTTATAAGCAACGAAGTTCAAATATTTATTACTAGCTTTTACCCGCGACTTCATTCGCGTTGACTGTTGTCGTATTATAGGTCGATAATAGATGTGATCCTATTTCTTTACAATTAATGGGATTTCTATAGAATAGAGGAATAATTTTGCCAAATTTCATCGATATTGGTTCAACTGATTCGCCGTGAAAGAGTAACAATCACAAACTTTAGCATTTATAATATTAGTAGGATATGTTAAGTTCCGTTGTTTGCAGCTGTGATAGCCTAGCGATGAGACCGTGCGACTCTATAGATATCATGGGTTAAAGCCCCGGGTAGACACCAATGGTACACTACCACCGGGTAGAAACTTTTTTATATTTTGCAATTTGTTATTATTATATTGATATTTACAATTTGTAGCACGCTTTTCGGCGAAGGAAAACATCGTAAGGAACTCTGCATATCTATAGAAAATTTTAGGGATATGTGTAACCTACCAATCTGCATTGGAGCAACGTGGTATGTTTTAGCTCCAATCCTTCTCTCCTAAAACGGAGAGAGGAGGCCTATACCCAGCAGATGGAAAGAAACAGGCCGTTACTTTAAGTTGCTTTGTATCGTGATTGATGTACTATATCTAATATTAATAATTTATAGAATTAGGCGTTACTTTGCGGAGATCCATAGTACAATTTGTGATAGTGAACGTATGTAGTGCTTGTGTATTGTGGTGGCGGTGGTGTAGTTTTGTGCATGTGTTTTTACGAATACTGCATGTATCAGGTATGAAAACGCATTGCCCACTCTACTTCAGCATTATATTTTCTATATTACTTCATCGCGGATTATAGCACAATAATTTTATTATTACTTTTGTACTATCATATTACTCGGGGACTTGAATTTGGCTCTCATATAAGATACAGTGGTACCTCAACATACGAGTTTAAATCGTTCCGTAGAGTCAATCGCATGTCAAATAGCTTGTATCTCACGACAACGTTCCACGCAAACGTGTAAAGTAAACAAAAACGGATTTGTGAGTAAAAGCGAGAGTCACATATAAAACTATGTTTATATAATCTTAGTTCCTACGGTCTCACGATACTTACGCACTATTTAAGTATGGCAAATATATCCGTGATACAAATCATACTTGACCCGCGTAAAACCACACGTCTGCCGTGACCGAGAAGATAAACACACATACACACTACGACACATGTTGTTTGACATCGTCTGTGAGCTTAACGAGCCCACTGAGCAAATATAAGGAACTTGCAATATAACTTAAGTAATTAGTAGTTATTAAAAATGTTATTTTTGTATTCTAAGTTTTTTGTTAGTAGCATAAACTTTGGCATAGATTTTGGTTGTTCTAAATATTTTTTACGCGTTTTGTGTCACGACCATGTCTCATATAATATATTACTTTTATGTATAAAGTAAATGAAAGATATTATTCCAAAACATTACCTTTAAAATTACTTATGTATGTCAATTAAATATATATATTTCATTATACATTTAATGTACATAGTTTTATCCAAGGTTTCTTTCACTTAAAATTACTTTTGCAGATATACAACAAGATTTTAGACTATTAAAGATAAGAGTCGTTTTCTAATTATAAAATTACAAGCATCGTACATCTTTATCTAGAGATATTCGACGCAGCATAAGAATCGTGTAAAGCGTAGAAAGTATGTAGTAATCAAGTTAAATACGTATGGTTTACTTTAATATGTAATTTTCTAAACTTCAGAGCTGAAAGTTTACTCGACCAATATGTCCATACTATTTACAAAAAATTTCTAAGAAAAATGTTCTTATAATTAAATCTAGGTTATAGAAAGTTTAAGTCAGAAATTAAAAGAATTATGAAACTTGTTAAAAGTTCCTTTTGTAGTGTCAATCTGCATACGTAATTAATATCTTCTTTTTTTATCTTCCCCACAATGTGTGTAAGTGTCGGATAAATGTATTTATTTACCAAAATTCAAAGAACAAACAAATAACATCCGAAACTTATTAAAAAGAAAAATAAAATAAAAGATAATAGTAATAAAAAAAACACCAATAAAAATCTAGGAAGCACTCGCGAATGCAGTCCATTCTCTTATGTTGCACAAGATTTTCTCTTGTGACCGTAAAATATATTAAAGAGTAAATAAAATGAGTGAATAAATAGCGTAATGAATATTTTGAACTATACAGCATTAGAATGAAATCAAGCTTAAATTATAGAAATGTAAGAAAAAAAGTACTTTAGAAGAACTGCGTGGAGATCAATGTGAAATTAGTATCACAAAGTGTTACCCGCGTCAATCCCGACCCCGCGGGATTTATAATTTATCAACCATAACCTTCCTCAAATATTGCGCTGTATTTTATTAAAAACCGTACAAAATTACATTCAGTTTTTATAATATATATTCAGTATTTTTAAAGGTAACATGCAGGTGTACAGGAGTTCTAATACAAATAACTGTTTCTATTTAAACTCTTGTTATCTTGCATGTTAACTTAATAAGTTTCAATAGTCATTGAAATAATGTATATTATTAGACATAGATATAGAATATATAATGCGGATTCCTCACCTTCATATAAACCCTGCGTGGTTTTCGAAAGGTGTGTTTATATATGTTTATATTATGCCTCATTATATTGGATAATAAATTAAAAATATTTCAGTAAATATTTCAATAAATTCAGTGTATATAAACGTTCACACACAGACAGCTTTTAAGGACTTTGTTTTATAGGATGTTTTATCAATTAAATATTTTAATGGGAAATCGAGATATAAGTACTAAGTTCAACTAAATACAAAGCTTACGTAAAGAAGTATAAAAAATATATAAAAAGTGGTATGTTAGAGACAGCGGTAACATTACTCATAATTGTGGCAACATTACAACCGTTTAGCTCATAATTATTTATCTCAGACTCTCACTTCATTTAGTTTTACTTTACAATAATTGCAGACAACGTTCTTTTACTGACAATTAAACAAATACCGACAGGGTTACTGGCATTAGATATTTTTTAAGCGAATAAATTTCGCTGTATAATGGACTCTATTAATCTAGAAAATAATCCAGGACATATAGATAAGAATGGTCTTTCCCAATCAATACATTATTAAAATTTTCACACGTAACGCAACTCATCAAGTAATGTGAAACGATTCGAGACCGCAGTATGGTAACAAAATCTTTAATATTTAAATGAGTTAATCTTGTACCTATATTTATATATTTTCCGGCTCCAACGATTTTCCTGAATTTCAGCATGCAGGGGGTTTTGGGGAAGAAAATCGATCGAGCGATCTAGCTAGGTTTTAAAAGAAGTGGTTTTATCCCTGTTTTTGGGTATAAAAAAATACTAAATTTTGTATTGAATATAAAACACTATTTTTGACATAAACTGTCGTCAACGTAGCTTATTCGGAGAACGGGCAGTCTCGAGAAATGTACATACCTAGGATCGATCCCCAACTACCTAATTATTTTTTTTTATTTTTTTTATTTTGTAAAAAATTACCGAGCAAGGCTCGATCAACCAGGTACTTATTATAAAGAACGATAAAGACAAAAGAGCAACTAATGTTTTCATAGGGGTCGATTTTTTTATTTTTCAAGAGGACTGTTGTTTGAAACTGCTACTGTTTCATTTTACCTCTTCAATGATATATATATATATATATATATATATATATATATATATATAACGTGTGAAGCCTTAAATAATTTTAAACTGCATGAGGTTAGTTTAGATGTAGGTATGATCCAGAAACTTCTTTACCCAAGTGCTTGTTGCCAATTAAAATTAAATGAAAAAATAACTCTCAATTATTCCAAGTTTCTTTCCTTACGGGTATATTCGTTTTTTTATTAGTTTGACTCCTTATTCAAACAAACATCTCTATAGAATTTTGAGTTCGAAATGGCAGATCACGTGAAGATTATAAAATAAATCATACTGTATACATAATAACAACATACATATAAATATGGCCTAAGACCTATTTAATGAATAACTATCGAAATGGGTAAAATATAGTAATTATCTTTCAGTCATCAAAGGTCACATACAGTCTCTAAACGATACGTCCTTGTTGTTAGCACTTGTAAAATATGAGTTCGCAAGAAGCACTTTATTGGCAATAACATAAGGCGCAAAAGAACGACGTCTCTTCAACCTCTTACCGGAAGTAGTGCGCATACCTTTTATCAGGTGTCGCCAAACAACAGTTACAATATACATGTATTAGAAATTAATTATGATTTTAATACAAACCAAAGTACATTCGAGTCTAATAAAAGCTAAGAAAACCAAGAAAGAAAGTATTTTTTTTTTATCATAAATAGAGAGAGAGACAGATGTGTGTGATATTAAATCATACGAGTGAAAGGTGTGTGATATGTGGCTAATGGGAGGCCGTAATAGAGACGGTTGGATTGTGTGAAGTATGACATGCATGTAAAAGGAGTCGCTATTTCTTTGTGCTCCTCCAGAGTTGACGAATGACAGGAGAGAATGGAAGATAAAAGCAGATTGTGCTGATTTCATTTAGAGTGGGAAAAGCAAAGGAAAATTAATTGAAATAGAGAGAGAAAGAGTTTTTCATCTTTCCGAACATTCATACACAGACTTGCAAAAAAAATTGATATATTTTTTATTGGTTTGGATAAATAGTAATATAAAAATAAATACATAATATATTTTCTATTAAACCATATCTTCATAAAGCACAACGAACTTCTTTAAATTCTATCAGATTACCAACTGATAATCTCTCAAGGATCAACCAAATTAAGGAATCTCTATTACATATTCTATTTATCTTCATTCACGAATTCATAACTTTCAATGATACCTTGCCGTTTACTGTTGATTTAGTTTTTGAGCACTATAATTGTATAACTGATACGATCTTTTGCCACTCATGTCATCTCACGGGCTGGGGCCTTGCAAATCATATAACTAAGTAAAAATTATTCGTTAGTTGACAGCTCCTGCGTATGACGCAAGCGTTCCGTCCGATAGTAATGAGAAATTAGAATCTAGTAGAGCCAATTGAGCTATAATAAGCTAAACAACCCAGTCTAATAAATACGTGCAGTCTATTTTTTAATTGAATTGATTTTTTTACGTCTGCCTATTGCATATCATCGAGTCAAAATAGCAATTTTAAACGGAAACTTATTTAACTCTAACAATATTATAAATATATTTGTTTCCATTTGTTACGCTTTTACAGTTAAAACATATATTTAATATTGATAAATAATATTATATATAATAAGATGCAAACTTTTATAATCGACAAGTATTAATAGATTACAGAAATTTGCACAGAAGTTTTTTAGGTACAAATATTTCATAAACAAAGTATATCTTTCTACTTTCATTATCTGTAAAATGAATATATAAATTATTTATTTCACTATATTACGTTATAAGAATTAATATACAATAAAGTGCTATTCATTTCGTTTAGCTCCGCTGACCTATAGCTAAAAGATTATTGCATAAGTATGAATGCAAAATTTTGAAATTCCATTAAAGTATTTATTTATTACAATTACAAAAAATTGCATAACCTTTTACTTTACCGGACACATCGGTAATGTCCAGTTTCGATAAATTTATAGTGTATTAACATCGTCCGTTAAAAGTTTGTAGATAGCTTATTAACGCTCGAAAAATGGACTGTTAAAGGACTGTGACTTAAGCAGTCCGTTTATATAGTGCCCAAGCAATCTCTGGACTATAAGCTTGCCCGAGTTTCCCTTAAAAAACGCTCAAAGAAATAGTCTTACACGAATCAAAGTATTGAATATCATACTTTGCATGATTATACTTTTATATTATTATATTTATGTTAAATTTTTCAGATAAAAACAATAAAAAACATGTTTATATTATAATTCTGAAATCTGTATCTATGTCTGTCGACCTGTCGAAGTTTATGGCTAAACTGCAAAACCAATATTGATGAAATAAACATTAGGGCAATACCAGCATATACCGGTTAACATTAAAAAAGTTGTGTTTTTTCTTTGGGAACCAGAAAAGCGCATAGAACATAATTGAGGGTGTTTTAACATTTAAATTGACACGAACGAAGTTGCAATTAGATCTGGTATTTAATCAAAATAAAAGTTCTTTCAAACTCTTACGCATTTTATTTCAACACGTGACCGAAAAGAAATATCGAAACAGTCAGTAAGTAGGCTTTATGAATCCTACATGCATTAGGTATGAACAGGGATGGTTCACTCAACCTTAGCATTACATAGATTTTCGGTAATCGTGAATCTCTGGAATGTAATACTCAATAAAATAAATTGGCTATATAATAATTATGAAAACTATAAAAACTATAAAAATATGTATTACAAGACAGGACTGGATCCTCATCTATACTAATATTATAAAGAGGAAAAATTTGTATGTATGTTTGTAATGTTTTCGCACATAAACTACTGGACCGATTTCAAAAATTCTTTCACCGTTGGAAAGCTGCATCTTTACTGAGCAACATAGGTTATGTTACATTAAAAAATAGGGATCCATTAGTCATAAAAATCTGTCAGCGCATGCGCTGCGGAAACTATTGATGATATATTTAACAAATATAAATCAATAATCAAACTCAGTAGATTTTCCACTGCCATGAGATCGGTATGTACGCAGGTGAAACCGCGGGATATTACTATATTACGATATTACATAAATCGATGGTTAAAATGCACAATTTTTATTTAGGCCAAGCGGATACGCATGCATTCTCTGAGACCGATGGAACCTTTCTCACGGCACCTTACGACCCTGATGTCCTATGATTCACTCAGTAAAAAAGTAATTTTACTCTCAACATCATGCGATTGTGATCCTGCTGTTTCGTTCCGCTCTAAGCATCACAGTGAGTCACTGCGAAATATGTGATTTTAAAGGAATCATGTTAGAGAAATTAAAAAAGAGGTCTTACGTACAAGTAAAAAAAGTCCCAGTAGAAGTCTAAAAGCGGTGATAGCCTAGCGGTGAGACTGTGTGAATCTTTCGAGGGGGTCTCGGACTCAAATCCCGGGTAGGCACCAATGAGTTTTACTGTTAAAACTTATGTGTCTAATTAATAATTGCAATTTATCAAACACTTTTTGGTGAAGGAAAACATCGTAAGGAAACCTGCATATCTCTAGAGAATTCTTGGGATATGTGCAACCTACCAATCTACTTTGGAGCAGCGTCATAGGTCGTAGCTCCAACCCTGTTCTCCAAAAATCGAAGAGAGGAGGCCTACGCCCAGCAGCGGGAAAGTAACAGGCCGTTACTTTATACTAGGGTCTATACCACGGGGGAGGAATTTGATTGTCAAGGGGGGGGGGGCAATTCGAAGGTGGACTCACTTTAGGCCATTTATAAGCAATACTAGATTTCGGTGTGAAATTTAATGAAAAAATCAAACTATCCTTCCTAAAACCTATCATTTATGTTTCCTTATTGAACAAGACTTTTTTTTTCTTTAGGAACGGGAGATAAAGATGTAATCATTATGAAGGGTATTTAAACTCTTAAGGTTGCGCGAATAAAGTCACTGGTTACCAGGAGTATTTATATAAACTGATACCGACGTCAATGGAAGAAAGTTCTCAATCGGAAGACGCGGGCAAGCGCCATGACGCGACGGGAATCCTCAATGAACCATTCATCGCCATTGTGAGAGATTTCAAATGATGTAACAACTATACCATATTTATTACAAAGTTCAAATTAATGCATCTTTACCAAAGGCACTTCCGATTATTGTTAAGAAATTTATTAAGGTAATAAATTATACAATCATGCTAAGCTGTTACCCGCGATTTTACTTACAGTGCAAATATTGTGTTTAACTCATTTTAGCGAACTCTTTTCCCTTAGCTTTGTGTATTACCTTTTGCTGTCTAGTAATCATAGAGTTATTATATCATAGAGTAATGGGCAGTCATAAATAGGCCTGTAAGTGCGAGGGAATAAAAGAAGGAAATAATAATAGATAAAAGATAAGAGACTCATACTTATCTTTGTCTTTACATAGAAAAGAGAGAATGATCGATAGCCACATTTGCTTATTTTTTCGATGGACACATTTTAAGCTTCAAGAGTCACACAATATTATAAATTGAAAAGTCTGTTTGTTTATACTCTCTTAGGGTTTTTTAACCCACTTTAACCATTTTTATTGTTATCATAATACTATATTAGGTTTTAATATTTTTACGCGCACAGAACCGCTGGCGATTGCTAGTAACAAATAAACGCATATTGACAATTAAAGAACAAATTCGTTCTCTGAGCATATACGGATAGAAAATAGAAAAGTATTACGGGATAGTTTTATAACACTGTCTTAGAAGAGACAGGATAGCGTAGGAGTCCTGAAAGTCTTTATAAAATATTATTTTATTTTAAAAATAGAAATTTCATTTTAGTCTAAAGTAGTTTTAAAAAGTATGTTATTACTCACAAAGTAAAAACAGTTAATGATAACAACAATAGCCACACAACACTACAACCAATAACAACATATTTGTACTCTACTTTTACTGTTACTTTACTTTTATTTTAAGTATTTACTAAATGTATTAAGGAGTGATTTATTTTCCTCCTTTTCCATATTTTCCTGAAAGTCTGGGCTACACTTATTGATTTTTATAACACAATTCGTACATGTAGGTCTGCTATTGTCAAGTAAATGAAATAAAACAAAAAGATTGATGAAATTACTATAACAATAACTATTTGTCCGTGTAACACGTATACTAGCAACATCCGGCAATACAGTTCAATGAAATCCAGGCTAATTAAACGACATTCGCACTAACGAGACATGATCAAGGCCCGTTTTCGTGTCCCGGAATTCAATTCATACTCCCAGACAAAAAACACTAATTCTCAGAACTGTATTACGGAATATTGAATGGGGAAATATTCGTTTTTTATTTAACCATGCCACTTAACTTCTATGTTGTATTTATCCAGAGCAAAGATCTATAGTAGTTAATTTAATACTTCCATACTTATATCCATATTAATACTTAGTACCTGGGTGATTGAGCTTTAATACGTATTTTTTTTAATATTAAAAAATGCCTTTGAAAAAAAAAGAAAGGGCTGGTGGTATCTGCGACTTAATCCCGGATCACTTCTTTAGTTCGCTCGTTCCCAACTTAGCTATTACTTTACAAGTGATAGCAAAATTAACCTTTGTATTCTATTTATTTTTAGGATTATTTCAACGCCTAGGATACAACAAGGATAAAACGACTTTTAAAAAAAAATCTAGCTAGATCGATTTATCGCATACAAAACCCTCAAAATACTGAATTTTACTAAAATCGCTGGACCCATTTCCGAAATTCAGATTACATATAAATACAAGATTAGCTCATTTAAATATTAAAGATATTATGCAAAAGTTTGAAGATAGCCTGGCGGTGAGACCGTGCGACTCTTTCATGGGTCACGGGTTCAAACCCCGGGGAGGCATCAATGAGTTTTTCTGTTAAAGCTTATTTGTCTAATTGATAATTGCAATTTATCATACGCTTTTCGGTAAAGGAAAACATTGTGAGGAACCGTGCATAGCTATATAGTATTATGGGGATATGTGTAAGTGTTGAGAGTATTTTAACATTTAAGGTGATTCGAACAGCTTTAATTATTACAGAAAATTATTGTAAGAGATATTTGAAGGTTTTATCAATTAGGTATTGGAAGTCCTCCTCCTCGCATCGTTCTCCTCATTACTGAGGGTCGTGATCCCTAGTTTCAAGTAATGATTTTGTGGACATCATTGGAAGTCCATTGATAGATAAATGCCATTTCTTTATGGAGCTCCTGGTACACCTTTGGAAATTAAATGATTTTTAAATTTCATCACGTAATTACATAAGATTTAGCAAAATAAAATAAAAATTTACGATTTCTAAACTTAAAGCCGCACAAATGAGACCTAGAATAAACTCATAAACTAAAAAAGGTTGCGGCAATGAGCGCAAACATCAGATACAATGATTATGAATGATTCATGGGGAGATACGATGATGATTCATTGTGCAAATATCCACGTGTATTCTTAGCGAATTTCATTAAAATGTCAAATTTTTGTATGTAATTCAATTGAAATAATGAATAAATTGTGTGCAAATATCGATTAGTGATTCACTGTACGTAATATGTGTATTACATGTACAATGATTATTTGATATGAGTATTGTTTATTTAACCATTTTAAGAAAAAAATATATCGATCATGCGCATAACTCCAAAAACACATGTTTTGGTCTATGTTTGAATAAGTAATATTATTGATATTAGATTACCGTATTTATGCTTTTCATTTACATTTATATATGTGGATAAAAGGATATAGCTTTAAGTAACGGGTCAACCCGAATACTACTAGAAGCTAAACGGGGTTCTTAGTTATCCTGGTGAGTAAGCCCTGATGACTTACACGTGGATGTGTCTGGTTGTATGAAACATATTTCGATGTTGTTTTTATTTGTACGAAATGTATTTGTACTCGTCGGGATACAAACCCTCGTACCGTATAGTGCCTTATGTTTTTGTGCCGATAATAAATGCGAATATAACTCTGACTTCCGCGCCCAAACCGTTGATCTAGTTTTGATTAATGTAACGATAGATTGAACCTTGGAGGACAGAAAGTAGGATAATTATTATATGCAGAAAAAGTTGTAGCTACTAGTTAGATTATCAAAACTAAAAAGTGGCATCTTTTGTGGTTAAATATTTATTTGTGAATTTAAAATTGAGAAACTAATAAAAAAGGATATGTCATTAAATCTACAGAAAACATATATGGAATTCCATTTTAATCATATATTTACCGCGACTACGATACTTTTCATTGGTATCGTAAAGGAGACAAGATAATATATTAGCAACACTAATTGGGCTAACGTTCAACATGATACTTTTATCAACTAACAGCTTATACAAGATCTTCGTCCGAAAACGCTTGTTTCAAGATAAGCGTCCTAAAAAGGTGTGAGGTCTCTTTTTCAACAGAAGCAAGAATTAGTTTTTTAGGTAGGAGATTAGTGGCCATTTCTTTAAACAAATATATTGTTCTCCTAAGCTTCGATAACATTTTTTATGGACGAAAGTGCCAGGACCGGACCGTCAAGTGTCGAACGTAGATAAATAAATTCCAAAGGACGAGAGATTCCCATAGTATAAGTTTGTTTTGACCGCGTTAATTGTTCCGTAATCTGTGATCGTGTGAATGTGTTTTATGACACCATCTTGTTTTCTCTTTCGCTTGTGTTTATATAGTTTGCGGGACAAATTACCGATTGGTTGTTTTGTTAGGCTGCCGCGTCCCATTTCTGCTTTTCATATATTTTGTTTGATCCCTCTTGACACGGCGGTGGTCCAATTTTCGTTGTACTTCGTTTATTTGTAGATATTATTGTAAAGTAGTGGACTATAATGGCGTTTTGATAGTTTAAGAATTTTTGAAACACGTTGTTTCAAAAATTAAAATTTTAAATACGCTTCTTAATACTTATATGAATAACTATAATTTTTTTTCTTACGATGAATCAAGCAAGGAACTAAGTTACTTCTTTAGAATATTGACCGTTAAACCTTGTATTTTACTTATTAGTTATTGGTTATACTAATAATAAGTGTACAACTTGGTGCAATTAAAATTCGGTTTTTCGTAAAAAGTTTTAGTATGATATTATTTTATAGAAAAAGGTTATCTTCAATAACACAAAAAAATATTTATCTGCTATAAATATATCAGGGTGTTATTGCGATATTTTATTTCAACCCGTAATAATCCTAAGTTACCATTACCATATCGATTAGGTTAGTAGATAACATTTACCACGATGAGACTTTGCGTTACGTGGTCCCAGACCCAAAGTCTGGATCAGAAATAAATTATTATTATCTAAAACTGCCAAGTTGCACTTTTTGGTAAAGGAGGACATCGCGAGGAAACCTACATATCTCTGACGAACACCTTTTATATATCTTATCTTTTATATAGGTAGGTACCTTCTATTCCGCAACTGAGAAGCGTTGCGTTCTTCTATAAGGAGAGGGACGACCCAGCAGTGTCAAAGTAACCGATCGCTATTTAAGAGATCACCAATCTGCTGATCGAGAGACTCAGAGAAAGTATTGCCCAAATATTTTTCAGGTCATTAGTCAACAGTTACCGCTTCGGGACACCGTTGTTTATCCTACGTAATCATTTGACTGTCGCTGTCGCAATTAGACCGAGCCGCTTGTTAAAAGTTGTAGCATTGAATTTATTTTTAAATTAGAAACAAAAAAGTGAAATTAATATTCGTAAAAAAACAGCTAATGCTTGACTAATTTGGGGAACATTCGTTAATGATCCAAACAATTCGAAAAGTGAACGCCGCTATAAGGTAAACTGATATTATAACTATGTTCGTATTGTGTAGGATAAAATTGGTCGACAATTTAACATATCAAATTACGTCTAATAGTTGTTTGAAATATATGAATTGTAGATTAAATCTCTTTTGTTATAATAGTAATAGTAAGCTGAGTATATTATCTTTAGTTCGTTAGCTTTACAGATATGTTGATCCCAGATACTCCATTAAAAATAGCAACAGCAAGGCTGAAGAAAGTGTAAAATTGCGCTTAAGGGCGTCTAAAGGTTGAGGCAACGTGTGAAATTGCGCTTAAGGTTGTCTTAGGGTTAAGGCAACGTGTCAAATTGCGCTTAATGGTGTCTAAAGGTTGAGGCGACATGTGAAATTGCGCTTAAGGGTGTCATAAGGTTAAGGCAACGTGTGAAATTGCGTTTAAGGTTTTCTTAAGGTTGCGGCAACGTGTGACATTGCGCTTAAGATTGTCTTAAGGTTGAGGCAACGTGTAGTGGAAGAATAATAAGCTAAATTCAACTGGCTGTTACAGGGTTGATATTCTACAACTACTATGCTGTGAGAATGAAATATCGTCTAACTAGTATACTGTCATCGGGGAAGATGAATGAATCAATAACTCTTCTCTTACAGACAACAAGAAGACTAACCATAAGAGTACCAGAAGAATATGTCGAATTATAATTAATATCGAACAGACACCGATTTCTCCGGGTATTTGGAATTCTTACAATACCGGTTCTATTCCAATCAAAACAAAAAAAAATAAAAGAAACAAACCTATTAGGTACATCAAATTTCACCAAACACAAATTGTTCTTTAACACAAGTTACGTTACAAGCAGTCACCTTTTCACAGTCCACTTCTAAATATAGTCTTATCTTGATCATTCATCGTTTAAAAAGAACGCAACAAAAAACTTGTAAAAAATTAATTCTATCATTACTTAAGTAAATGTTTATTTAATTATCAATAAACCTATATAAAGTTTTAAATTAATTAATCCTAGAATGTCATTGCAAACTATCTTAAAGTTAATTAGCAAAGGTTATTAAACCATTTATATGTATATATTGTCTTATTCGCATGTAATTTCTATAAAAACCTACTGGCTTAAAACGAGACGGTTTAATCTATACAGCAACGGCTGAAAATAGTTAACTGGTAAGTTAAACTATAAACGTTCTTACCAACATTTTTTAATTTATTGTTTCAAGTTTTGATAAGCAAATAAGTTAATGTTTATTTTAATCTTTAACCAGAGTGATTTAGGATTAGAGATTAAAACATTTTGACGTTAACTTTCGTATTTCTTCGATAACATAGTAATCGAAAAGATACGTTTTACCCGGATATAAACAGTAACGGATTTCATTATACACATACAACTAAGCCAAACCGAAACTAATAGTAGATTTTCTGTAAGCATCCCACTCTTGCGTCCGGTTTTATCAAAGCGGGGAGAAGAGAAGATGTGTTTTGAACACAAATCATATACCGACATTTCCACATCTTGTCGCTTAGCATTAATGACGTCTGATTGGTGTTCCAAACGCACCTTTTCTCCTAACCGCTTTGGTGGAAACTGGGTTTTAAGCAAAAGGGCTTCTATCTGTTAAAAGACAATACCCGACAGATATACAGCGTGTTCGTCGCTGAAGATGAGGTTCGAGCTTTCGAGCAGTGACTAATCGCAGTTATACCTCTAACTCTAACTATACGTCCGTTAGAGCGAACATATTTTTTCGATTTAGACATAAATATTTACTTTTTAATTAAATTGTTTAAATAAATTGGCGCCATGTGATGCCTGGTGGAGTAGAAAAGACCACCCTCATTTCTTATCAAGATGTCGTAAAAGGCGACTAAATTAAGTTGAACCACCGTGTAGTATCCGTCTGGATAGATCACCCTCATTTCTTACCGAGGTGTCGTAAATGGCGACTAAGGTAAGTTGACGTCAAGCTGGCAGCCGGTCGTAAAATAACTAGCATAATCAACTAACATGTTTAAAACATGGTGTACCAACCCCACTTAGATCCCACATAAGGACAGGAGAATGATGTTTAAATAAAAGTCTTTGGTTGTCACACGTTAATCACGGCATATACTTATTTATATTAACAGTGATCTCCGTGTAATGCGCATTAGGAAAAATCAAGTCATCATTTGTCCCTTATCATTTAAAGATCATATAATACACACCGATGATAACCAAACATCCGTAACGTCGCAAAACACAAAATTCTTCACATGTCGTGTAGGTCAAATAAAAGAATTCGGTCCTTTTAACAATAACATAACCGTGCGCCGGCGCCGACCGGGCGAGCTTACCACAATACCAAATATTGTATAAAATTGGTCAAGGGTAAACGCTGTTTCACTTCAAAGGACCCGTATACGACTTGACACCTTTTGAATGGATATTGACTTTTCTCTTACCCTTATTTGTTCGAAGACAGATTCTAAATTTGTCTGATATTTTAAGTTTTTCTTGTAGATTTATCGAAAGGTTTGCGCGATATAGTTTTTAATTGACATAAGATTTACTTACAAGCCGTATGGTATCCGGCTGAGTAGAATAGACCACTCTCATTTCTTACCGAGGTGTCTTAAACTGCGACTAAGGTAAGTCAACCCACTGCGTGGTCTCCGGCTGAATAGAAATAGTACCACCCTTTTTTCTTACCGAGGTGTCGTAAAAGGCGACTAAGGTAAGCTGACGTCAGGCAGGTCGTAAAATACGTAGCCAAATCATGTGACAACATGTCTATAGCGTGTGCCGTCCCCAGTTAGGGTGGCATAAAGGCAGGAGGATGATGATGATAATAAGATTTACTTACTGCAATGCTGTTACCTTTACCAACATTAATGTTTGTTATTAAATAAATGTTTATTAATTTTATACTTTTAAATACTTCGCTATACAGCTTTTGTTCAATTTTCAATACCATAATGGAACCCTGTAAACAATTCTGAACACCTTTAACGTGTGAAATTGGGGGTGACATGGTTAGAAAAAGAGATAAATCATATTTTAAAGAATAGAACCACAGCGTGTTCTTCCTTTGCCCAAAGGCGCCTTTTTTCACAACGTTTAAGCTGTCCATATAAAAATAACGATACGGGCAATTATGAAATGATATTTTTTTATTAGAACATCTAGTCAAACTAGATAATTAAAGTCCAAGCCGATAATATGTTTTATTTATTACTGATTTACCTTACTCATATTATTTAATGTAACACAACTCTACTATTATAATTGGGGAATTTTAAATATTACACGAAATGTCTGAATGACTCCTCCTGCCCTTATTATTTTTATCCTATCTATCTAAGTGAGGTAGGCATAACATGTTACAAACATGCTGTCACATGATTTGGCTCCCTATTTTACAAGCGGCCGCCTGGCTGATGTCAACTTACCTTAGTCGTATTTGACGACACCTCGGTAAGAAAGAGGGTGGTCTATTTTACTCAACCGGATACCATATGGTGGGCCAACTTACCTTAGTCGCATTTTACGACACCTCGGTAAGAAATGATTCTATTATACTCAGCCGGATACCAAACGGCGGGTAGACTTATCTTAGTTGCCTTTTACGATATCTCGGTAAGAAATTAGGATGGTCTATTTTACTCAGTCGGATACCACACGGTGTAGTCTCGACTAAAGTAAAAAATAACTTAATGGGATCCCGATTAATTAGATTGATAGTTTCAATCTAAAGAAGAAATGTCATTGAAACAAAACAATCCATATTCTCATTTATCTCAAAAGACCAAATATAGATTTAACTTTTTTGTTAAATTTTTTCCTGATTACTTGTTTTGTATACAGTTTACACGCATTTATTAATTAACATGTTATCGTCTAATTAATTCGCTACAAATAGGCTATCAAAATGAAAATCGCAAACACGTCAGACGGGCCATTTCTGAATTAATTGGACATAATTAATAAAGCGTCTAAAACAAACTCCACCCAGCTCCCGACCGATCAGCCTCGTTGAATCATTTTATTTGTTATACCCCGGCGTTTACAAACACACATACACATAACAAAATTAACATATACCGTATAAACTAAACTGTAAAGTTCAAAATCAAACGACACGTGGTTTGTCAATTGAATATGCTATGTTATCGAGGTGTGTATCTAAGGCTTTTTTGTTACAACATTCCTTACAAAACGCGAGTTGTAAAGAGCCCCCCGACGATACCCCCCATTCATAAGGAGAGTGGTGACCTATTGAGAATGATCATTAATATTATGTAAGTATGGATATTCTTTATATTTATTTTTAATATTGATAAATTGATTATATATTTATCGCTTTTTACAGAACAAAGACACAAGCAAAGAGTTTTATAAACTCATTATTATTTTTTTTTTTTTAATGATTTTATAAAATTGAAATTAATTTGCAGAGGTTAAATAATACAAAAGTAATGAAACTATTATGTAGCTATAATCATCGCCGTGTGGTATCCGGCTGAGAAGAATAGACAACCAACCCTCTTTCTTACCGAAATGTTGTAAAAGACGACTAAGGTAAGTAGACGTCAGGCAGTCGGCTGGACGCAAAATACCCAGCCAAATTATGTGACACGTAATTATAATATGTTGTGCCGACCCCACTTAGAGTGGGATAAGGGCAGAAGAACGATGATATTTTGCTATATTAGCTAGCATTGCATACATTCACAAATATAATCTCAACAAATCGGTTAACTCTATAACTGAAGCATCATCAGAAGATAGGCTCTATGTCAAAATCGCAAAGCTTCACTATTTTAAATAATTTTATTTACTGTATAATAATATTTCTAACTTTGATATAAATTATTACACAATCAAAGAAAGCCTAATCCTATACTACGCACAGCACCTTAAACGCCTTTACAAAGTAAAAGAATTTCTTGAATTAGTAAATTATATTTTAGGGCCCATAAAATAAGTTGTCACAATTAATTTTGTAACTAACATAAAAGCGCTACAAAATTAGCAATTTCATTTATTTGTCATGAACTTAAATCATTTTAATTTATGCTAATCTATATTATGATATCGTTGGCCCACACGGATAGCCTCTTGTAAAATCGACTTTGGGACCGAGCGGTGCTTGTTTCTTTTGTTCGGTTGGCCTTGGAGACTGAATTTACGAGCACACCTCCAGCCCTCATAATGAGCGTCAGCACAACTATTAACACCTTGAACTCAATGAAGATGTTCAGTGAACTCCTTCGGAAAAAAGTACAACGCGAAAAACAAAGAACCCTTATGCGACGGAATAAAGCGGTACCTCTTGTACGTATTTTTGATAATCGAAAAACCTAAACAATTTTTATGCTGTTTTGGTCGTTTAATAGCGGAGTTCGCAACTGGGAATAATCTATAAATAGCACTCAATGAACTCATTCACTTTCAGATTCTGAAAGTTGACTCGTTACCAATATTAGATGCTTTAGCGATGAATGCTTGATATCCTCTTTTTCTTCTAACTTAATACAAATTGTTAGGTAGGATCTATGTTGCTAGTGACGAATTGGTTTTTGGACTATATTGATAATGTTATCACAAATGTTAACCGCAATAAACGATTTTTCAAGATATTGTAATTTATAAAAAACTTTGGATAATGGACATTAAGTAAGTAGTTAACATAATGTTGTTATGCATTTCTATAAAATTTGCTTAACACGTTATAATGAATGATATTGTACATAATCTGCGTCCACTAGTATATTCATAAAAGTGTATTAACTAAGTTTAATCTAAGTTAATCCAATACTTTATTCAGCTCTTTTTGTGCATTTTTAAATGATATAATAAATATTGATAATAACAACTTGTAAATATTAACTTATTTGATTTACCGTATTGTGGAAATAAGATATTTTTAAACATTTTGCGAGTCAAGGCGTATAATTAGCAAATAGCCAGTTCGGTTACCGATGGCCCAATGCCTCCCTTGACACCTTTTCAATAAATTCACTGTCAAGGAGTCGTTTATGATTTTTAAAAGATTTCCAACATCCGAACGAAAGAAAAAAAAATAACAATTTATGAGCACTTCACCCCCGCTGTAACCATTCAAAGCCCAATAATTGTATATTCTTTTACAGTAGTGTGTCGTTCATTTTGTATAGCCGATGAAGGCAACGAGAAAAAAAAAGCATTCAACCAAAATCACAGGCGCCTTTAATCACCGCTATTGAGATCTATCCCGGGATCAAAGCGGGCGCGACTCCATGACGAAGTGGTCCCTTAAAATATTATGTTAAAGTCCAATTTTAGATTTGACACGGTCCTATATGGTCAGCTTTTTTGCAGGCGAGCGGATGCTCGTGTCAAACGCTTTAGTATTTTGAGTTTGTTTTGAAAATTCTTTTATCTGATGCATTATTTGCTGTTTCCTTTGTTACGGTCGTTCATCTGCTTATATCGGGGGGCGATTTGTTGGTGCTCGGGGGTTGGAGTTGGTGCGTTCTGGCAATAATTTAGATGTCAATATTGTAGTTTTTGCGGGGGCTGACTGGTCGCATCATTTCAGGGTTATTTATGACTTTGACAGGCTTTAGTGTGTTGTGTGAAGGAATTTGCGGCTGCTTTGATGCCGGCCACCGAGGCTCGCTGGTGGCATTTCCGCTCATGTACCTACATAGGATTTTTTGCGACGTCATATAGCCGGCCGAGCAATGCGTGAAGTTACGTGTTTTCACATAATCATCAAGTTACATGGCCATTTTCTTGTCATTACAGACATAAATGAGTACTTGAGTTTCTGTTTCTGTTTCTTAATTGCACAGGTATCTATTTCTTTTTATAATATAACGAGACATTTATTTTTAGATTTTATAAATGAACTTATATTAAGAGGCTTTGGCGTTAATGTCTTTCTAGCTTGTAATAATACATTTGGGTTAAATTCTCTGAACTATAAATTTGAGCCAAGCAAATACCATGGATTAATACTAATGTTTTGACAGATTTCTATTACTTTACAAAGTATAATTTATAATACGATTATAATCAATATACCAATAATTAACGTTTGTTATAAATTATAAATTTTGATTTATTGTTTAAAATATATCCTTAGTCCCTTAACAGTAAATGTACAAATAAAAGTTTTTTATGCTACGGTTTTCAATAATACCCCCGGAGGTGTATAACAAGATGAAATATAGAATTAATTTAATTTAAATATTAAGTAATAATATATAAGTAGTAGCAGTAGTAGTTACTTTTAGAAACATATACATACAGAACGTCAATAAATGCATTTATTATAGCTTCGTAGCACCTCTCAGTTGCTATATTATAGCGACTACAAATGCGTGCCAGAACAAAAGACATCAACGACTTGAGTTTTCGGAATGGTGTAAAAACCATTATTTAGTACCAGTGCTAATGAATATTATCAAATATTTACACATATATTAATTGTTAAAGCTATATGCATTATTATCATGCATAATAAATATAAATTTTCGAAATCTCTGCTATCTGCTAGCTGATATGAATGACAGACAACTTTATATATACAAATATAATTTTAAATATATTAATAAACCCAGAATCGAAGAATCAACAATTTTATTAAAGAAAATGTTCTCGGCGAGATTGGAACCCGCGACCCGCGGAGCTGAAAGCAAGGTCACTCACCCCTACGCCCACAGGCCATTTAAGATAATATTATGTAAGTCTCACATATCCCTAATATTTCAACCACGGTCATGTTAATTTTATATAGATCAATAAAAGATTACAGAATGCGTAGCAAAAACTTTGTCTTTTTATTTTGTTAGTACCATCAACTGATATTAGGCAACAATACTAAAGATTTGTCGGCTTTGCTTTGTAAAAGGGAAATAATTAAACACGTACAGACGTACGTTGTTTTTCAAAACCAACAAGTTGCAGCAATACTTTGTCATTTCGCTCATGTCTCGCGTCAATGACACTTCAAAGCTACGGGGATGTAAAAAATTCACAATTACCAAAATTGCACTCTTAATTATTCAACAAGAAAGTAAGTTGATAACCGCGACAGAATTTGAAGGATTTTTCATTGATTCGTTTCTTATGTCGGCGAAATCTGTACCTTTCGACCCACCTGCTACGCGTGCGCACACATCTGCCGCCATTTGCATTTTTTTTCATTCAACAATTAGATGCATTGAAATTAATATATGTATAGAAAACTGTATTTATAGTTAAGTAAGTATTTGATACTCGTATTATACATCATCGTCCTACCCTTATCCCACTATAAGTGGGGTCGGCACAACATGTTATAAACATGCTGTCATGATTTGGCAGCGTTTTTACGACCGGTCGCCTGCCGGAAGTCAACTTAACTTTGTCGTATTTTACGACACCTCGGAAAGGGTGGTCTATTCTACTTAACCGGATACCACACGGTGGGTCAACTTACCTTAGTCGCCTTTTACGACATCTCGGTAAGAAATGAAGATGGTCTATTCTACTCAGCCGGATACCACACGGCGGGTCGACTTACCTTAGTCGCCTTTTACGACACCTCGGTAAGAAATGAGGATGGTCTATTCTACTTAGCCGGATACCACAGGGCGGGTCGACTTACCTTAGTCGCCTTTTACGACATCTCGGTAAGAAATGAGGATGGTCTATTCTACTTAGCCGGATAACACACGGCTATGGTAAATATACATACATTCTTCAAATAAATATTTAAATACAAATATATACTCAGCAAATTGTTTTTAGAAAATGTTACACTGAGAATCGAACTCGTGACCCACGGAGCTGAAGGCAGGGTTTGCGCTAACGGCCCAATCAACGAAACCTTTGAATTAAATATCACAAATCTTCACTATGATATTCCAATATCACCCTGAAGCGAGTTTTTCTTTAAGTTATAGTGACTGAAACTAAAAATGGTTTAAATAGATATTTAGTACATCTAAAATCAAGATTTAAATAATCATATTTAGAAGTTACAACATTTTTGCTACTTTATGGCGCATATAATTTAGTATGAATGAACAATAAACGACAAAAAAATAACCAGCATTAAAATTTTTTATTTGTAATAGTTAATTAATATTTTTTACACTCGAATAGCTAAATAAATCACATTTACAAAGTATGTATGACATTTCCCTCTACCAAACATGGAAGGATTTTATTAATTCCGCAGATCCGCTGGGTCATATTAAAGATTCTCTGAAATTTCATTAAAATAGGTCCAGCCGTTTCGGAGTCTATAAAGGAAATCCCCTAAAAGGAGTGGCGAAAAACGAAAAAATGCAAGCATAGTATACGACCATTCAACTTAAAATTGACACATCTTTTTTATTTGCTGACCGATTAAAATAGAAATACATTATATGTTAAGAGAGGAATTTTACTACATATTAGTGAAAACAGCGTCCAAATCTAATTAGCGGTTTCTAAGATTAGCGGGAACAAACGCACAGATATTTGACATCTCAACGATTATTATTATATGTACAGATATAGAAAGAATAGATAGATAGATAGATAGATAGAATAGATATAGAATAAATAGATAGATAAATGATAACTGAGGATCTAGAACTCGAATCCGCGTACCTTTGACATAGGATAAGCGTTCTCACCTTTCAACCATCATGAAAAATAAGTTTCTACCACAAATACATTTGAACCACAAATATCAAAGATAAAAAGAAATAATATCAAAAAATGTTTTCCATAGACAATTAATTCCAATAAAACGTCTTTTAGCAGTCGTTCCGCATAGACCAGCAATCATAAAAATCTAAAACTAAGCCGCTCAAATAAAAATATCAAATTTCTCTACCGATAAAACCCCTGTCCAAATATTTAGTACCATAAAGACCAATTTAAACATAATATATAGCACAATCAGAACGCTCAATTTGTATTCACACGGTATAAACGTTATAAAAATATTGTGTTCCTCATTTTTAACTTCTTTTGTTAGAAATTAAAACGCTCGCGCCGCTTTTGCCCATCGTCACGTAGACGCGCTATAATCTGTCTCTTCAATAAATTAAAAATAAATCTTGTTAGCGTTTCGTAATGTTTTTAATGACTCAATAAACTGCTTAAACATGCTCAGTCCAACTTAGTAATGATAAAAGATAAGCTTTTAATATTTTAAACATTTTATATAATGTACTAACAAAATATTCGTATACTTTATATACGTAGTGTACTTTTTATTTATTATTACTTAGATTAATACATAAATTTATAGCTAATTTTTGATTGGAATATGAACTAACAATAAAATATTTTATTATAATACAGGGGGTGAAAAAAATCATCATCCTCCTGCCCTTATCCCACTCTAAGTGGGGTCGCACAACATGTTATAAACATGTTGTCACAAGATTTGGATACGTATTTTACGACCGGCCGCCTCCCTGACGTCAACTTACTTAGTCGTATTTTACGACATCTCGGTAAAAAATAGTGTGGACTATTTTTCTCAACCGGATAGTACATGGTGAGGCAACTTACCTTCGTCGCCTATTACAACACCTCGGTCAGAAATGAATGTGGTCTATTCCACTCAGCCAGATACCACACGGCTAACTTAGATTAATGCATAAATTAATAATAAATTTTTGATTATCATTTTGGAATATGAACTAGCAATAAAATATTTCGTTATAATACAGAGGTGGAAAAAATATGCACAATATATTATAATCCAGTTACTGTATGAAAGGCATAATTTAAATATTAACATATGAAAGGGTATCGTCAATAAAAACCTAAAATCGATTCCAATAGAACGTAAAACAGACATCAAATTCAATTTACGATCACATGAAATAAGCTAGTCATAACAGAGGCAGCTATTCGGCCGCATCATAATCCTAACGCCACTTGTCAAAGTGGTCTTTATAATATTATGACAATAAAAAAGTATTCATTGAGACAATAGTGGAGTTAGAGCACACAATAAATTCTGACACGGTCCATTTATCAAGCGAGATAATCATCGGGAGCGCTTCGGTGCGCACACGGGGCGAATTCTTGAGGGGTTTATGCACCCAGTTATGTCAAATTTAGAACGATTCTTAATGAACTGGACTTAGGTGGGTTGGATCTTGATAATTTTGATTTAGTTTTATATATCGGACATTATGGGTGCGCTCGATGTCTGGAAGGAATCGTTCGTTTAACGATAAAGACAATGTAAATTAATTTGTAGAATTAGGCGTTACTTTGCGGAGGTCTATAATCCAAAAGTCTCTTATACTTGTATTATTATATTGATGAACAATGGAGAATGTTTTATATAGAAGCAGGAAAAACTGCGTTTCTTAGAAACATCACCAAGATGTGTAAAAATTATGTGAATAAAGTGCATTTTAAATTTAACCGAAAACATATGTTCATAAAACCAAATTTAAAATTGAATAAAAGATAAATGTTATTTCAATTTCATTGTAATTATTTGTTTGAAGCGATAACATAGCATTACTTTTTTTCTACTTTATTTATTTATTTTTAATTTCATTGTTTCACTAGCGGTTATAGCATAATAGATAAACACAATTTGCAATAAAGTTATTATATACATCCTACTAATATTATAAATGCGAAAGTTAATGGATTGAAAAGCGCCATATATTATCGACCTATCACACGACAACAGACCACGTGAACGAAGTCGTATAGCTAGTATATGCATAATCGCGAACCAAGATCGAACCAAGTCACAGGTCAAATTAGTTATGCAATAAACCCCAAATCACATTATCTAATTTAAACCCCTCCGTGTGAACCCAACAAATGGGCTAACAAATCGGCTACAGTGTAAGCCCCTATCAATCCGACCAATAGCGAACCGCCGGCTTCTTTACATCGCCCTAACACCATTCAATTTAATTCTAACGCCCAACTAACTTCATATTACTGTAAACTTTACTAATGAAATAAAAATATGGGACGCGGCATGACATAAAGGTCTATTTACACTGCAAAACCAGTTGATGCTATTTATCTGGTTTTTTTGTATTATCCTCTTGCCCTTATCCCACTCTAAGTGGGGTTGGCGCAACTTGTTACAATAAAATGTCCTCCCCGGATCAACGATTTAGTAATATATCAAAATAATATGATGGCTGTTGTTTTAATGAGAATACGTAATCGCAAGCATCTGTTTGGCTACGATAAGGGTTGTCTAAATTGAGCAAGCTTAGAGACAATGATACTAAGATTATAAATTTAAAACCGATCTTTATATATGGTTAAATGAATTAAATTTCTATGATATCAGAGACTTTTACCTTAAATACATATTTAATTTAATTATTTAAAATATTAAAAATTGTGTGTGATGGTATCGTAATTTATTTAAATTTTATGACTTTTGTAAATTTGTTTTATTAATTTTTTGGTCATATATCAACATTTATAATCATTCTTAATATCAATTTTTACTTATAATATTAGTCACATCTCTTTCTTCTCTCGAAGGAGTTGGTAAGTCATATCTTTATTTGTAAATAAGATATGCGCTCCTTTTTATTGCCACTAAAGTATGAAATTGCACATTAGTACACCTTTCACATCCGAGCTCATATGAACATAACTCGAGATTTAGTTTTAGCTGGCATTTGTGCTTGATGCGATTTTTATGGAAACTTATATTGCTCCCTTCGTTTTATAGCTTTCGCCATTTTGTTACCAAAAGTGTGATAAATGTGTTGTAAGTCGCGAGCTTTGACGTTTAATGTGGCGGTTAACTCAATGAAGTTTGTTATGTACAATGATGCACCTCAATAAATTATTTAAAAAAAAATCATTTTAGGTATAGATAGAATTTTTGACAATAATTTTCCTGTTAGACGAAATCAGAGCTGGTAAGTTGACGTCAGGCAGGCCGCCGGTCGTAAAATACGTAGCCAAATCATTTGACAACATGTTATAAATATTTGGATACGTATTTACAAACCTAGTGTTACTAACTGCTACTATTACCAACTTAGTTTACCCCGTAACCCTACTTAGAGTGGGATAAGGGTAGAAAGATGATGATGATGATGGGATACCGGAGATAAAAGGAAACAGACGCAAACACAAACAAACATTAGAAGGATTATAGCATATAAGGATACCAAATTCAGTTTTTTTAATTCAAATAGTTTCATGGTCGCGAATATAAAACTGTAATCTTGCCATATCAAATCCTTTTTTTTCAGAACGTCTTGTTAGTTGTTTCGGCAATAACAATATGTTGTTGTTAATTAAAAAGTAATTGTGCTGTGTCCCCTTTAGCTCTACGGGTCGCATGTTTGTTTTCAAACGAGGACTATTTTCTATACAATAATTTGTTGTTTCTTCGAGTCTGGGTGTATATATGTTTTTAAAATTATATATGTATAAATTAACCAGTTGTCTGTCACCCATAACACAAGTACTAAGTTATTTAGTTTGAGGACGGACGACCGTGTGTGTAAATGTCCCTTATATTAACCAACGTGTTATAACGGATATTTTTTCATGATTATTGTTAAACGCACTGTAATTAATATTATCCTATTTGACCTACTTCACAAATCCCAGATCATATTTTATTAACCGGCGAAATTTATCCACAAAAAGAAATCCACAAAGAATAGTCGTATTTCACCAGTACATCGTATTTAATGATAAAAATACCGTAATAATAAAGAAAAGGTAATTAATAATGATAACTCGCGCAATTAGTAATAATCCAGATCAAATTTGTATAACGTTTTGTTCAACAACAAAAAACTTACTTTGAGCTCATTAACATTTAGCGAAACGAATTTCACAAATGAGCGATTCATTTACATTAAAGCTTTTGTTATTCGTTCACAACACGACCTTCTTTTGGTCAGCTCTAGCTAAATTGGTCAGTTATTATAATTAAATCATCTGTCATTATAAACAACACTCGTAATTTTTACAGTTATTTCTGCACATTATTTAACGAAGGTAGTGTTTACGTCAAAAATTCGATGCTGGCATAAATTACTAGTGACTAACAAAACGAGCCGCTCTTTGCCACTTAATGTCTTAATTTCGAGAAGACCTCCACCGGCAAACAAACCGCCCTCTATGGGATCCCACTGCTAGGCAAGTTATCGCCTACAGTTGCAGTGTGCAATAAATTAGGTAATTACGTGACAACAAAACCGTGAGAGATCGCGCCGTGGGCGAGACGAAAACTCGCATTTCGAATAGTCCCCCGCTGGTTCAGACCTCACCGAGCGGGCAAAGGTATATCGAACACTTCTGTCACATCAGACCGCCTTTGTTCCCCTAAATTTGCTATCCCTTTTCGCCGTCTGAAAACGTACTCAAAAAAAGAGAGAAGCCATCGTCGGCAAGGCCTTTGGGCTGCGCTCATCATTTTTCACGTCTTATTCAATAACTCGCTGCGTAGTCGTCGAGATAGTGATCGAGTTTTGAAATATTTCGTTGGGAGAGCGCTACATTCCCAAGGATATGGTGTTACTTCGCGTGCGGAATGTTGAGCGTATATTGTTATTATTATGCATCCCACACTAAGGCATAAGTTTAGGACGTGTCCTGTTGTTATGCCGAAATTAATTTTAGCAATAGTAAAAGTGACCATACGTCTTTTGTTTTGAGGGATAAACTTTGAGGGGCAGTGGTGCTATTACCAGCATTAGTAAGAAAACATTTAGTCTCTGTGTAAAGCAACAACTTCATTCATTGGTAAAAGGGATGTAAAGCTAAGAAGTAAATGGGGTAACTGGGTTTTTCTAGAATACATGTGGGTCTGTTACTGATCTGCATTTGATGAAATATATATCGCTATCAAGGTCATTCTAAACCGAGCGCTAGCCGGATATTGGTTTACAATTAGACTCATAGAATCGAAGTGAAAAACAATCAAGTGAGGAGATAGTTCGTCCTTTTTTTCTTTCAATAATAATTGTTTCTACAATCCAACGTGGAAATCTACGAATTTCTATTCCACCCTCAACCTGGAACTTAAAACATCATTCTTGGCAAGAAGAAGATGCAGAAAATATACTTTTTACGGTTTTCAATACTTAAATGATTAAGCGTTAGCCGCCGTCCTGTACTATCCGATTAAGTACTATCCGGCTGAATTGACTAGACCTCCTCATTTCTTAGCAAGGTGTCGTAAAAATCGACTAAGGTAAGTTGAACCCCCGTGTGGTATCCGGCTGAGTAGAATAGACCACCCTCCTTCTTGCCGAGGTGTCGTAAAATGGGACTAAGGTAAATAGACGTCAGTCAGGCTGCCGGTTGTAAAATAATCAGCCGAATCAAGTACAACGTGCTTAAAACATGTTGTGCCGACCCCACTTAGAGTAGGATAAGGGCGGTAGAATGATGATTGATTAAAAGTTAAATTTATTTTTATAGTAACAAACTTTGCAATACAACAAGGAAAGAACAAAATTGATTGCGGAATTTTATAACACAAACGTACTATGAAGCTTTATTAAAAAGCAGTTAGTAAGTCAAGATGAGATTATCCAAGGACGTGACTGCTAGCACTCATTACGAATATTAAGTAAGTCACTTAATTTAAAACATTAGCACCAAAAACATAAAGCATTAAATTTAAACGTGAAAGCGAACCGGATGCGGCAGCCTAAAAATGCAAGAAAGACGTCAATGAATCATCTAATTGTTCATTTGCATCACTGCGCACATTATATGCCTCTTCGGACGCGTCAAGGCGTTACAAGTCCGGTAATGTCATTTACTTTGCAACAATATACGACTGTACAGTTGGCACCAAATATAATTGACGAGGCGTTGAACTATTCCTCAAAATCGCTTGTGAATCGCACTGAATAGCAAAAAGCAAGGTCCTCTTTTAATTTAATTGTAAATCATATTTGTTTATAGTATATACGCTGTGATAGCCCAGCGGTAACACCGTGCGACTCTTTTGAGATCACGGGTTCGAACCCGGGCAGACACTAATGATTTTTGCTGTTAAAACTTATGTGTCTAATTGATAATTGCAATTTATCACACGCTTTTCGATTAAGGAAAACCTCGTGAGGAAACCTGCATATCTCTAGAGAATTCTGGAGATATGTGTAACCTAGCAATTCACATTGGAGCAGTGTGATAGGTCTTAGCTCCAATCCTTCTCTTCAAAAACGGTGAGAACAGGCCTATTCCCAGCAGTGGGAGAGTAATAGGCCGCTACTTTATTTACTTTACTTTTATTTCACCCCTTCCGTACATATAAACACAGAACATGTTGCTTCATTCTCGGGTGGGGATTACTCTGTTTATTAATCAATTTCTAACAGATTGCATTAAAAAATATCATTCTTATCAATTATCGATTTTTTGTTATGTGTACCATAATGTCTCAGTGAAGTTGATGGCCTTTGATATATTTATGAATAATATTAAATTTTGCAGTACAATACTTAGAAGAGTCGTTAAGCCTATTTTTTTATTAGTGGAAAGCTCAATCAGCTGTGCTTTCGCTTTATAGAACAAAACAAAGCTAACTTAAATCCTTTTAATTAGGTCTATTCACTTCTACGGATTGAGTGTTAAAAATCAAATGTGCTTTAAACTTTGTCACACAACAAAGGTAATCAAAAAAGGTAAATAAAAGTAATCTTTGCAAACCGTTATCCGATACATTTTTTACTTTCTAAAAAAACAGGATACATTTTTTAACTTACTATTAAAATGACGAATTTTTTATTTTATTAAGTAACTTTAATTTAATTTTAATGTAAGACTAAAGGCAAATATTTAAAAGTTTTCAAATATTTGCACCTTAATGTACATTTAAAAACCCTTTGTGTCCTACATAAAAGAAACCCAGCACTTTGTTTGGCTGTAACAATTGTAAAAATGATTATTCGCAGTCGGCTACTTTAACGGATTAACACGCATTGTACTAGATAGGGACATTCGTGTTCGACTGTACTTTTTGTATATTGCAATAGAGACATTCGGAAACAGTTTATCCAATACTTAAATAAGGTACAGTTACGTCCATTGAGCGTTTAGCACTGATTCTAATCTGTAAAACAAAGTGGTTAGTTTTGAAAACTGGAAGTTTTTGCTATGGCTTATCTTGTGCGATCTTGTGTGGATTATTTCTTTGATGGTCCGCACTTTATGTGTTGTGAACATGGCCCATTTATGTTTTGTGAGATTTATTGTTACGGTAAATAAAAACAGTTAGCAAAACTGGAGAATTTGTCACTAAAATTTAGCTTTAGAGATAGAATTAAGCAATTAGATTATACAATAAAAATATAATTAAATAGCATAATAAAACAATCGTGAGCATAGTATGTGTTTATATTTATTTATAGACTTTATTTAAGGCGTTTGCTATCCGTCTGAGTAGTATAGACCACACTCATTTCTTCCATAGGTGTCGTAAAAGGCAACTCAGGTAAGTTGACCCGCCGTGTGATATCCGGCTGAGTAGAATAGACCACACTCTTTTTTACCAAGGTGTCGTAAAAGGTGACTAAGGTAAGTTGACCCGCCCGTTGGTACCTGGCTGAGTAGAATAGACCACCCTCATTTCTTTCCGAGGTAAGGTAAGTCGGCGTCAGTCAGGCGCCTGGTCGTAAAATACCTACCAAATCATGTGACAACATGTTTATAGCATGTTGTGCCGAGCCCACTTAGACTGGGATAAGGGCAGGAAGATGATGATGGCATATGTAACATTTTTCATTATTTATTTTGGAAAGAGCAAGCGCCTAGTTTCTTGCTGGCTCTTCTCGGTAGGAACAGCTTTCCGAACCAGCAGTAGTATTGACGAATCAAAAGTACTTGTTTACAAGTTTATTTGAATAAAGAAAAAATTGAATTTAAATTTAAATTAATACATAGTACATGAATAAATTAATTCATAAAATTTTAATAAAACCGTCTTTTTAAATTATCATTTTTATTATCTCCCAAACCAGTTTGTAAACTACGAGATAATTGCTAACAGTATAAAGACCTCCCGAAACATATGAGTTTATTTTAAAAATATCGGTACTAACTTAAGTTCATTCAACGAAATAAATACTTTATCAATGAAACGAACTTCGTGGAATCGGACCACCGCTGAAACGGAAAAACGTGAAAAGATTCTAAGAAATCGACGCAACAAGCTGTGGGCGGGTCGATTTGTATAGAACATCCCGTATTCAGTGGCGCCTAGATGTTTAAAATTTAATAACACTCAGCTAACGATCAGTTTATAATCCTCAGTTAGAGATCAAAGGACCGCTTTAACCGCTAATTCGCCCGAGTCGGTAACGTAAGCCATAAATCCTGAACGTTTAAACCCTTGTTGTGAACACCGTCAAATTAAGTGTTTTGGTTAACGAAGTATTACGTAAAATGTGATTTGATATGAAATTAATTTCAACCACTTGTTATTTATGAACAGTGCATAAGGAAACTTTTTTTACGTATTAAATTATTTCATCATCATCTTCCTGTCTTTATCCAAATCTAAGTGGGGTCGGCACAACATGTTATAAACATGCTGTCACATGATTAGGCTGCGTTTTTACGACCGGCCGTCTGCTTGACGTCAACTTACCTTAGTCGTATTTTACGACACCTCGGTAAGAAAGAGGGTGGTCTATTCTACTAAACCGGATACCACACGGTAGGTCAACTCACCTTAGTCGGCTTTTACGACACCTCGGTAAGAAATGAGGGTGGTACTATTCTATTCAGCCGGATACCACACGGCTTTACGTATTAAATAATTTATATAATTTATTATAAAATTTATTATATAAGTTCATAATAAAATCGATAAAAGACTATAAACCCACACACAATCAATATAGATAATTATTTCGGACATATTACACGAATGTTGTTGATTGTCCGATATTTAGCTCGCAACAGGGTCAAATTGAATTTAAAAGTTTGCTGCTATTAAATTTTTTTTCAATTATAATATAAAACCTTTTATCTATTCTAAAAGTAAAATGGCATTTAATATTTTATATCAATTAATCGAAACTGTTTGCTAAACGTTATATTTTTTTATTAAATAAGCAGTAAATGCTTACAGCATTTTATTAATATGTTATGTCAAACAAATGTTTTAATTGTCATACTTGGATTATTAAATAGTATATTAATAATAACGCTATTATTATTTTAATTTAATTTTGACTTAATACTATCTAATAATTTGGAACGACAGAGCTACATATATTAAATAATTTTTATAGTAAAAATCAACGAAAATAACTAAAATTAGGATATGTAAAAAACATTTTTGGCCATGCATTGCCATCTAGCGATGAGTAGCGTAACAATATATCGATCTTTTTATTGTTCGATGTAAACAATACATTTATTAAATGCGAAATATATGTAGTTTGCTTACAATAATTTTATTTTAGTCTGAGTTTTACTTTCAAAATTAGTTTAATGCTTAACAAATTGGATTTTGAACAATGTTTCATGTTACGTTTTTGAATAGTTTCCACAGATGGGGTTACGTACAATTGCTTGATATCTTACTAAAATTTCAGTTATAATATAATTATTTTGAAACTTGTTTTTTTCTACAAAATAAATATCATAAATATTATACATATTCAACATATTTTAGTGTATGATTCATTAAAGCATTACAACATTTTTAATTTTTCTTCGAATTTCTTGCAGAATATTTACAGAACAAAATGGCCTTCACAAAACAATAGACTTTATTTATTGATAATAAGAAAATAGCTGATTCGCACTCAAAAATTTAAAAACATTCCCACTAAAAACATAACAAACTTTTACAAACATACTGAAATTTCACGCTATTATAATATATAAAAGTAATATATAAACCAAAAATAAAAAATAATCTATCACTAAACATTGGCGCTAAGATAATCATCGAAGTGAAGAAATAAACACGATCCTTAATAAATAGCTGTAACACGTCGTGTTAACGTTTCTCGAACTCAATTTATAATGGCCTTAATAAGAGAAGAAAGATGGCGTCAGAGCAAAAGACCGCAGCAATATCCTGTCATTTCTACCATTTATATTTTAAAAAAGAAATCAAACAGCGTGTTTATCTCCAATCGGCACCCTGTTACTCGTTCCATGTGAAGGTTAACACCGATTCATTAAAAAAGGACGCATGTAGACCCCCAAAAGACTGAAAAAAGACGAGAGGTCCAAAAAGATTACATTTTGGTAACCGAGCGGCGCCTAGCGGGTGCTGTGGCGGCGTCTGTGAATGCGAGGCGTTTTACACTTTTCGATTTATTAATATCTTATTATTAGTTATGTTTCATAGTCTAGGAATGTATCACCGGAAGTCCGTGGGAATATTATGACAATGGCGCCGTTATATCTTATTATAAACGCAATTCCGGCCTATTATAGATTCATTGATAAATAAAAGTTCAATGAGACTGCCAATTCTTTGATACCAGATTCAAATCACTATGAGGGGATCAGAATCAAAAATAGCTAAATCCTTTTTAATTACTTTGGATATAACTAGGTTTGATTCTAACCCCCTCACTTTATAAAAACTATCGCTTATAGAATTAGGCGTTACTTTGCGAAGGTCCCTTATACAAAGTATCATTTTCGATAATCCGCGATAAAGCGTGATTAAAAACTAAATTATAGCAAAATACCATATATCATCACCATAATACAAAATACCATCACGATGCTCAGCAGTGAGCACACGACTGAAGGAGGAGGGGGATAGCAAAATAATATTTTCATTACTTTTGTAAAGCCAATCGTCATTAAATTCACTGATTGGTCTGATTGGTAGAAGTTCCTTTTTAAATGTATGTTACTAAATATGGAGGTTTTTACAACCAGTTGATTAGTATGAGGAATTATGATAGCATTGTGATACGCTGACATTGGTCGGTGGGACAGTGTATCGCAGTAACAAAAACATGAATCTATGCATCCACCCTTAACAACACACTTACTAACGGCTTACATTAAAGGTAAGCCTTTAGTAGTAAGTTATCACTTCAAGATCTTAACCACTAATATAGACTACAACGTAATAGTGCATTTGAAGCGGTCCCGTAATAAGGGTCCCTCTTGTGAGACCGTGCCACGGCTTAGAGCGAGGGTAGTGGAGGGCTAGTGGCATGATTGTGACTATTCAGACACCTTTGGGATTGCGGTGATACGTCACGACCGATTGCCGTCAAAATAAAGAAGTGACGTTGAACGCGCCAACGGACCAGACGATATCCTTACTCCATAAAGCAAGGAGGTGTTTTTAAAAATTAAACAGTCGCATAGTCGTAAGATGTAAAGAGTCAAAGATCTACAAACCGATATTCGTCGGGCGGTGTGGTTTTGTTGATCGTGCTCGCGCGCACCTAATTTATACGCGTTGACTCCAACACGATCGACTATTGCGTATGCATACAGAGCATCTACGAACATGTCGGCGCCGTTCACCGATAACTCATTATTTTGCTTTAATAATTAACCTTTAAGTGCATATAAGAAATCAGCAAATATTGCCAGCTTCGCGGTTAATTGCTTCGTAGTTTGATAGTTCTATATTAAGTTGTTTTTCTGAAATGGATGCATAGATCTTGTATTTGTAAAAGACTGATTTTGTATATTAAGCCTACTGTATGAAAAAATGTTCTTATATCGCGGGAAATCGCTTCACTGCGCCCTAAAACTACGGATTTGAATCAACATTTTTCTCCAACAAAAAATGAAATATTCTCGCAACTAAAACTTACCTTACCTAAACGAAGTATAAGAGAGATATAATGGTCCTATATTTCCGACTCAACTATTTAATTGTTTATAACTTTGACGACCTCTTCTGGCCGTGGGTAAACTCGTTGATGGTTACTAAATATAATAAATGAATACAATTCATACCAGACTACAGTATCTGGAATCCATACTACTGTTTAGTTAGAACTATTACAAAGCTGTGTAGAAGAGTCTTCCTCAAAATTGTAATAATTGGTGACGATTTACATATTCTTCTGCTGTGTGGTATCTGGCTGAGCTGAATAGACCACCCTCATTTCTTACCAAGTTGTCGTTAAAAGTGACTAAGGTAAGTTGACCCACCGTGTGGTATCTGGATGAGTAGAGTAGACCACCCTCATTTCTTACCAAGGTGTCGTTAAAAGTGACTAAGGTAAGTTGGCCCGCCCTGTGGTGGCTGAGTAGAATAGACTACCCTCATTTCTTACCGAGCTATCGCAAAAGATGACTAGGGTAAGTTGACGTCAGGCAGGAGGCCGTTCTTAAAATAACTAGCAAAAAAACATGTTTAAAACATGTTGTGCCAGCCCCAATTAGAATGGGATAAGGGCAGGAGAATGATGATTGTTTTATATATTCTTGCAAATTTCGATATATATCGAGCAATAAATCAGTTTATACAGTGTATATATATGTGTAATATGTTATGACACAGGTATATTTTATATAACCACAAACCAAATGAGATAAACAATGTAAACTTTATTGAAGCGTCTGCGGCATTTTGAGTCGCCCCATAACATAATCTAGAGTAAGGCATTTCATCAAGCCAATAATGTTAAACGTGACCGAACGTAGCGTGTTTACACGTAGTATCGCCCACTTCAAAGCGGAGACAAAATATTGTATCGTTTGGACAGATTATATGACGAGCCTGCGGTCAGGCGGAATGCGTAAAGATCAGTGCCCAGTGATATATCTAAAGCGATAGCTACGGGTTTTAACCCCTCTCTTAAAATATGTTTTTTTAATTATTTTTAGTTATCCACCTCTCAATATACATTCACGTTAATAACATTAGATTCTTACTATAAAACTATTAAATCCTGAACATCCATTTTTTCTTAGTCCTTAACTTTATTGCCTACTAGCTTTTACCCGCAATTTCGTTCACGTGGACTGTTATCGCGTGATAGGTTGATAATAGATGGCGCTATTCAATGTCATCCTAGTATTTTTGTAGATCTACAATTCTCTAGTACATAGTACCTCTATTGATTTACGAGGCACACGCGCCTAAAGCTCATAGCAGGCGTTTTTTTTTTTATAAACGCGCGACCTCTTTTACACAATTTACATAAAACGGTAATGTACTATTAACCTAAACCTTCCGGAAGAGTTGCGCTATATTTTAGTAGAAACCGTCGAAAAATCCATACCGTTGACTTTGAGAAAATCGAATATAGATGAATGGATATTTATTTTTCTTATGCCTCAATTATTTATCACATTTTGTTTTGGTACTATTTATTTGGTGATTGTAATATTCTGACAATAACATGTTATTGGCTATACACGCGCTTAGCTTACACTGTGTTACAAGGTTTAGGGGTTGATACTTTGATAGTGATCTGTGGTTGGGCTGTATGAATGAACCTTGGAGATCGAAGATAAGTCAACACTAATAGGCATTCATGTGACTTCAGTATAAAACAATATTGTAGGGGAAAATAATAAAGGGATTTTATTGAAAAAATAGTGAACCAAGAATTATAAAATGAGATATTTAAAAAGTTACATTGTACTACATACTTATGATTGAATCACGCACATCGTGATTACTCTTAGAAACAAATTATAGAACTTTTTTAAACAGAACTTTATTGAAATAAAACAAAATGATCATGATAACAAGTTTGATTTTACAAAAATAAAAATAATCGCTCTGGATCTAATTGATGTTCCGAAATTAGCTTTATCAATACAAACAGAATAATAAATTACTAAATAACTTATAATAAAGTTGCTATGTTAGTAAATGATTTTTGATTAATTACAATATACCACTAATATCTATTTTAACTAAATTTTAAAAACGATAATATCCATATAAATGGTATATAAATGGTAACGCCGTGTGGTATCCGGCTGAATAGAATAGACCAACCTCATTTCTTACCGAGGAGTCGTAAAATACGACTAGGGTAAGTTGACGTCAGGCAGGCGGCCGGTCGTAAAATACGTAGCCATACCATATGGCAACATGTTTGTAACATGTTGTGCCGACCCCACTTAGAGTGGGATAAGGACAGGAGGATGATGATGATGATATATGTCCATATAAATGGTACTACGAGTGCTGGTTACATTTCCGCGTTGAATAACTAAGCCAATTCTTTGTGCAAAAAATGAGTCAGACCACTTGAGTTGAAGAGGCAAGCAAGACCTTCATGAGTTAGAAAGTATAAACATATCCACCAATATAACAAGAAATATATAATTTTCGTGTTTTGGTGCCAACCATGCAGCATTATTAACCCAAAAACGTTGCATTACAACGTTCTTAAAAAAATATAATTAAAATGAGAAACGAGGCAGTCTCATCGTATTTCATCACGTACATCTTCCACATAAATTACACTTAAAATTATATAGGAAAACATAAACCGTTCTTATTTTTTGTGACATCATTGCACATCATCTTACGCGCGTATATTGAATGCAGTTTAAAATTACTTTGCGCCTCTTGTTTATCATTAGAATCAATTATTTCCCCATTTACGTCTCTGAATGTGTCGTCGGGTCGTCAATGTTGGCAATTTTGTACGAGCATGATCGCTTTTTATGCGCTTTTAAGAGTACCTTCTGAGTACAGTCAGAAACGTCATAACTTCATGTTTTTTATCAACAACAATAAAAGTTGTTACGACACTTCTTTTACTTTCCTACACCTTGGCAAAAGTCTCCTTTCTTTTTTGAGGGGAGTCTACTATCGATACGCTGAAATATTTTGCACATACGCAAGAATTTTTTTCTAGGGATATGCCGATATCCGCACGTTACCCTTTATCGTAAAAGTCATGGAGAATTGTAAATTTTAAGAGATTAGTATTTTTATTGATTTCATGTATTCTCAACGCTCGGCTAACAATAAACTTAACAATGAACAAGTTTATAGTAATAAACTTATCGCTAAATACTAAAGCTTAATACTTTAGCAGTTTACATTGATTAAATTTATGTTTATTATGGCTGTTTATTTTAAGTTGTGTAGACAATTATTACTACTAGTCAATAGTATAAGGCTTCTTTTTCACTTACGTTTCTTTTCCCGTGAGAAACTACGGTTTTTTACCCGAAGACTCGGTCGTCAGTGTTTTATTAGCACTATGGGAGTATATTTAGGCATATGTGGCCCTAGGGAACGGTGAAATGTCTCATAACATATTTCCATAGTGATCTATACAACACTTACAACCGTTTCCACGCACGAATCAACCGTAGTTTTTCACGGCGAAAAACGTAAGTCAAGAAGACCTAATCGGTATAGAGGAGATTTTGCAACTACTCACACTTGAAATAATGTTTATAAATGTGTTATACTATCTATCTATCTAATTTCGGGGACGCCTGTCGGTGCAGGGCGGGTGGTCAGCTCCTATTCCGGACTATTCCACCCATTTCCCCATGTTGGGACGAGGGTTTCACTGCTGTCCCGACAGTGTCACCTGCTCTAATCTACCCGTGGCTTTTACGAACCTGATAATATCCCTGAAGGAGATATTTGTCAGATCCTCATGTGTTATACTAACTGTTAATTTAATTGATATGTACAGTCACATCTTAAATAATTTCAAAATATGCGATTTTTTTCAAAATACTTTTTTTTTAAATATCGCAAAATCCCTATCCGCGTCCACTGTACCTTTGCTGTAGGTTATACGTTTAATTTTATGCATGCCACAATAATGAACACAAAATACCATACCGTTGCGAGCATTTTAAAGATTGGGCAGTCATTTAGTAACATTTCAAGAATTCGCCTTACTGATATATCAAATATTTACGTTGGATTTATGCATAGGTCCTATAATTTGTTTGCCTGATTGTTTTGCCGATTAGCGTGAGCTACACGGCTGTTTCAAATAATATTTAATGTTCGTATACGTTATTCATTTGCATTGAATATTTGTATAATTATGAGGCATAGCCTACATGCGGGAGTTTAGTGGATGAGTTTGTTTTGTGACGCACAAAAAAAAAGTAGATGGGTGTCCAAAATTTAATTAGTCTATATTGTAAATTGGCCTCAAAAGCTTAAGCTGAGTCTAGAAAAATAACAAAAATATAATATATTTAAGATAACTTTGTATTGTCATCACTTGACATTATTTGTATCAACATAACAAATACGAGACTGGACGATTACTTAATATTAAATAACAATTTTTCACTAGTTATTTAATTTGACTTTTTCAGTTTTTGAAACATTGGGTGATATTTGGGACTCAATGCCGTATATTTTAACTTTTTTATTTCGCCTGTTCCCCATTGAGCTATCATAACTTTACCAATTAAAGCAAATTTAAGCTTCTCTTTCTGTTTCTATTTTAGCAGATTTTTTAGTGCCCAAAAAAGGGATAACCGACATTTTTTTAAATAAAACCTAGCTAGATCCATATTTCGTACTTCGGGTATAAAACCCTCTACATACTAAGTTTCATGAAAATCGTTGGAGCCGTTTCTGAAATTCAGAAAATATACTTATACATATACAAGATTAACTCCTTAAAATATTAAAGACTAGAGAACCGCACTGGCTTCGCCCGCGTGTAAATCAGTGTGTGTGTCACAGTTTTATCTGCAAAAATCGTGACCCGGCGCGAATTTAACCATAATTTACATAGAACCATAATGTACTATTCACCTAAACCTTCCTCAAGAATTGCACGTAAATTGATCTTTTAGTAAAATCGTACAAAAATCGATTGGGTACTTTTTGAGAAAATCGATCACGCAGACAGATAGCTTTTAGGTACTTTGTTTTATAAAATGTATATATGAACGTAAAGACCCAATTTTAGTTACGACACAGCTTATTGTTACTGCAACGTTATCACAATAATAATAGTTGACAAAAGAACTGCCAATGAGATGGAAATGGCGAGCGACACCCACGGCAAAAGTCGAAGGTGTGGGTAATATCAGAGAGAATGCAACAATTAGGACGATTACAGGCAAGTGCATCCTGTCTACAGAACGTAGGCGGCCGCATGAAGTTTCAAGCCTTATTATAGATGTTATAAAGAGACTTTCACAATTTCGCTTTTATAAAATAATACTACATAAACACACAAGAAATCCGGCTGAGTAGAATAGACCACTCTCATTTCTTACTGAAGTGTCATAAAAGGCGACTAAGGTAAGTCGACCCACAGTGTGATATTCGGTTGAGCAGAATAGACCACCCTCTTTCTTACCGAGGTGTCGTAAAATACGACTAAGGTAAGTTGACGTTAGGCAGGCGGCCGGTGGTAAAATACGTAGACAAATCATGTGACAACATGTTTGTAACATGTTTTGATGTATTTTACTCAGCCGGATACCACACGGCGGGTCAACTTACCTTAGTCATCTTTTGCGACATCGGTAAGAAAGAGAGTGATGTATTTCACTCAGCCGGATTCCACACGGCGGGTCGATTTAGCTTAGTCGCCTTTTACGAAACCTCGGTAAGTAATGAGGGTGGTCTTTTCTACTCAGACGGATACCACACGGCTAAGTCTCATACCGCTCTCATGTATTCTTATTATTTATACTTAATTCTACATCAATTATAGTTACTTAAGGCGCCTTTTTATCAATTTTTCAATATGCTGTTAGCCATAACGGCTTTTAAATAGGGACGGTTGAGCGCAGAAAAAAAATCGCCAAGGGTCCAAAATCCGAAGAATAAAGCGCTGAAGTTCTACAAGCATCATCAGATAGCCTTAAAAAAGAAGTAACCAAATGTAATACCGATTTGTGATCTGTCGTGTTAATTGTAGTAAAAAAAATTGTAGTTGGCGGAGCATATATAAACCAAGTGAATCTGGTTCAACCTACATGCAAATCGTACAAAAAATTCGCAATTTATAAAACATTTTATCTAATTTGACGGCATTGACGTATAGACCCTTATTAAAAGTAGGTATACGGAACAGTGACCGTATTTACTAGACACGGTGAGTGCAAATGTGAAAGTGTGTGGGATTAATTACTATTTGCACGGTTTGCAATGAGCAATAATAAAAATAATAAACAATGTCATTAGGTCGGACGTAGGTGGCGTTGGACGTTCCTTTATCGTTTTTAATCTTTATGAACTGTTTATAAATAGCGTTTATTGTTTTGATTGAAATTTATATGTCAAGAAAAAAAAATACTCAAGTAATAAAAAAATTCAACATCCTCCTGCCCTTATTCCACTCTAAGTGGAGTCGGCAAATGTTGCAGAAATGTTGCCACATGATTTGGCTATGTATTTTACAACCGGCCGCCTGCCTGACATCAACGTATCTCAGTCGTATTTTACGACACCTCGGTAAGAAACAGGTTGGTCTATTCAACTCAGCCGGATACCAAACGGCGGGTCGACTTACCTTAGTCGCCTTTTACGACACCTCGGTAAGAAATGAGGGTGGTATTATTCTATTCAGCCGGATACCACACGGCGTTCAAGTAATAATAAAATTATTTTGCTATAATTCACGATAAAGTAAATAGAAAATATATGTAATGCTAAATGTAGAGTGGACTATCCGTTTACATACCTGATACAAGCAGGATTCGCACAAGCACATGCACTACAAAACTCCACCACCTTCACTACAATATATAAGCACTATACACGTTCACTATCACAACCTCCACAGTCGTTTCGCCCCGAAACCGAAGCATCATGGGATATCATTCACGCCAAAATCTTTGTCTTAAAATTTTATATATTTTCTATTTACTTTATCGCAGATCATAGCAAAATACATTTATTATTAACGCCTAATCGCATCAAATACTTTACTAAATATACTTTATGACATAACAATATTTGAACGGTTGACGCCTGAGATGGCTAATTTTAAACTTAAATTTCATTTAAAATTTTATTAAGTAAAAAAAATCATATAGGAATCCTTAAATGTACAATGAGCTACAATACCTAGTTCAGTGTTGCGAAATATTTACAAAATTATGGCCGTTATCTGGCCTTAGATTACAGAGACTGTGTTAACAAGTTAAAGGTACCAAATATTATCTGTAAATGTAAATGTAAGTACCTCTGAACAGTAATCAGTGACATTACTCTAGATTGTCTATATTTGTATATTTGACTAAATAGAGTAAACTATTAATAGTTATTTGTTATTTTAAAAGATTTAATTATCAATAGTTAAAAACAATTTTTATTTACTCTTATGAAAAATATAATTGATTGATAAAATAAACTCTTCTGTTTCCTCATGCGTTTTAGTTGCTGTCGAATATAAAACAATACTATTTTACATCAGATGAGACATAAGTATGTGTTTAAGTATGAGATGACAGCTTAGAGATAGTCCAAAGAAGCTGTCTTAAATCATACATCTTCCATTAACAGAGTTTATCGCAAAATATAGAGAATTATTTTCGTTTGGTAGAGCCTTTTTATATTAAGTATTTTAATTTTACAGAATCAGAAACCACTGTTTATTTAATAACGAAATAGCGGAATCTTTGTCTTCCTTGTATGGATAGACATAAAAATGTCCAACGACCTAATAATAGCATGGAAAATTTAATATTATTTAATCGTAAATTTGCATTTGTTCTAACTGGTTCAAATCAATGAGAAACTACTGCTATATGTAAATGACATAAATCGAATGACAACATTTCTATTCTGACCTCTCGTGAACCTATAACTTAGCCTTGAAGACCGTTCATAGCGACCGTCCAGCAGCCTCCTATAAAAAAACTCCCTTCATAATACCAGTCGGTTAATCTTTGATGTAAGCGCGCTCGCAAATCACAAATCCAACCGAGATTAACATCCATTATTTTGCATATTATTGACATTTACTACCACACCGCTTTATTTATGTATGTTCAAAGTTATTTGGGAAGTATTTTTTGAAGTTGTCCACATAAAAATGTTGGTAGAGAACAAAACGAGTGCGAAATTTATGGCTGGCCCAATGTGTGTCAATGTAAAATTTATATTGTTGAAAGCTGATTTAGCTTCGACTCTTTCCGTTTGAAATACGGTCTTTGTGACGACTCGATGATTTCATATATGGATAATGAAATACGATTGAGGATGTGTTGCTAGATTGATCAGTTATGTTGTGTTAATTCCGTATTAAAGGCTATAAAGATTCTTTTTTTGAATTTAGTGTGATTAACGAAAGTGTTTTGATACTATTTTGCTATGTACATGACTTGTAGACTTTGTAGTGACATCAGGCATTGTATTAGTTATATTTACTATAGATTATTGAGAACAGAAGTTTAAACTTGCAGTTAATGTTAGAGTGACTTATTTTACTTGACTCTCACAACAACACACAAGTATCCCATATATATATAAAAAAAAATTCAGTTGTTTGGGCACTAGGCATTTAAATATTTTGGATTTTTTATTGTTTTAAGAAGCTTATCTTCATTGGCAGTTGCGAATGTGTCACTAGATTCCTCTAAATCCTAGATTATCTATTGCTTGATCGAACACACACGAAGGTAATTAGATATATTGTATTCTTTATAAAGTATAAATAAGAAATAGTCTTACTATGTCAATGTTTTTAACAACTACACCGAAGACGTTAAAAATCAGCCGAGTTAATTTTAGTTAAAAAACTTTTCCTTTCCTTTATATTGTTTTACGATTTAAAGTAAAATTTTGATGCAAATAAACAACCCACATATCTTATTTTATTGCATTTAATTATATTTTCCCCTAAATGAATTATTAGTTTACAAATAATTCCAAAGAATCCTAAAATTTAATAATTAGAAAGAGAATATATAAGGTAGCAATAAACCGGATACTCAATTAATATTGCTTTTTTAAAATAATTTATGACTGAGAAGTGAACTATAATTTGAAATTTAGCATAACCATAAAAATACCAATTAATTATTCAATTTACATTAAGGTTAAACGATTGTTTAAGCGACGACCAAATCAGTAAAATGACATCACCTTGATGACAGTGAAAGTTAATTAGTATCGGGTGACACAAGGATTAATAGAAACTAAAATTTATTTAATCTGTGATTATTCCATTGACCTGCTCGTAAAAGAAAGCGAGTAAGTAAATATTTGAGATAAACTATGTATTTAAGCTATGTATGTATTAAGTTATACTAAAAATATTATATAGTAGGACTTATGCTGTGTGGTTTCCGGCTGAGTAGAATAGACTAACCACATTTCTTACCGAGGTGTCATAAAAGGCGACTTAGGTAAGTCGATTTGCCATGTGGTATCCAGTTGAGTAGAATAGACCACCCTCTTTTTGTGTACAATTGTGAGATTGTATTTTTTTAAGTTCCCACCACGAAAACGTCGTGTAAAGAGCTCATGAATAAGTGCCCTATATGGGATCGAAAGTAGTCAGACTAACCCGATAGAATAAGACGTGAGTATATCCGGTTTCTATACATTAACTATTATATTGTTTTTTTTTGACAATTGAACTAGCAATTTTTTAAATAGAATAATTTTATATCGGTTATATTTATTTAGGTATCAATAACTCGTCAGAAAGAGAAGTATGTAAATTACAATGTTAATAACAGTATTTAGAGATGGTTTACACGAACACAACAAATATCTGTGTAATTGCGTAGTAATAGAGTTAGTTTTACGTAAATATAGTGTAGGCTATGATATTATGTTGTAATTTAAAGAAACAACAAGAATAATATATTGGTTTAGTGGAATTATCTTACTGTTAAGAACCAATTTCAAAATAATATTCTTGAAATTGTAAATTAAGGTTCGTATAGGCGACGATAATCTTATCTGTGATGAAATTGTTCGATTAAAATAACTATTATTGTAATGAATTCACTGATACACCTGAATTAAATTAGTAGAAATTTCTTGTACTGACCTTTGTAATGAACAAAACTAATTAAAATATTATTTTGCTATAATCCGCGATAAAAAAATATATGTAATTTTAAATGTAGAGTGTACTATTCGTTCTCATACCTGATACATGCAGAATTTGTAAAAACTCATGCACTACCCGCCACCGATAGCACAGCAATACACAAGCAATGCACACATTCACCACCACAATCTCAACAATTGTTTCGCCCCGTAACCGAAGTATCGTCAGGAAATAGACGACAAAATCGCAAATCTTTGCGATTTAAAAGAAACGAAATTTGAACGCCTAATTCTATAAATTATTTGCTATGAACATCTGTCGGTAGAAGTAGGAAAAGTTCTATTTCAGAGAAGATATCTCAGGATATACATTTTGAAAATCTTTTTTTAGTTTTTGTTTTGAATATTTTTCCATTTTTTGAAAGTTATCTTTAATTTTTTAATTCCCTTTGTTATAGTGTTACTACAGTACTATGGGCGAAGAAATTTAAAAATATCCCATTTGAAAATGCCGCATTAATACTGACCCTACGTAATCAATTGTGATTTTATTATGTAGTTATATCCAGAACTCATCTACAATATCTTTAGATTAATGTTAAACTGACAAACGATTTTATATTGGTCAAAATATAAACAGTGTAGAAATATGAAAAAAGCATTAAAAAAACCTAAATAGGAAATTGATAGTGGAAATCACTCTTTTGTGATGAGACCATAATTATCATTCGTGTCTTTTTTTAAGTAATAAAAAAACGTAATAATAAATATAGTCTTTACTGTTTTCTGAAAACATGTTATTAAAACATTCTCATTATAAATATAAGGTTTAGCCAATTAATATTTTGCACAGATTCAGGATATTTTAGCTTTATGCGGACTTATAGACAATTTCAATACTTTTTATGAATAATATAATTGCTGTTTAAGTAAATAGGATCACTTAAGAAGATTCAATTCTAAAGTCGAAATTGAAATTGATAACTTCTTCTTTTTTTACACTATAATATGAAAAACAAAATAGAAAAGTCGATGGATTTTGCATTTTTCAGATATCTAATTTGATGACTGCCTTAGTTAAGAGAATTTATACATCACGTCGTTGTTGCAGCATTAATTTATTATTTTATATATTCTGTTAAATTTATTTAAGTTATGCTGTAGATTATATAAAATAAATAATATACATATAATATGTGCCAATTGTGTTTATATGATTTAAAATGACATCAGCGTTTTCTAAGGGGCTTTAGTTAGAGTAAATAATTTAAAATTTTGAAACCTATTTAATATGTTATATTATATAATCGTTTCAAATGATTTCAGCTTATCATAATCAGCTATTTCCTTTTTTATGTCCCGATTATGATTTTCCGAAATATGGTAAGCCTATCCACATCTATTTTTCCCCAGTATCCAGTGTAAGTGAAGCTCCATTTACCACAATTGGCACGTTAGGCCCCGCCCACGTGTGGCGTGCAGTTTATTGGTTGCCGCGTGTTCCGTAATTGATTCCGTTACGAAATGTTCTCTTTGCGACCGCGTATCTATTAGATACGCTAGTACTGAAAACGGTACACAGTTACAATGACAGGGCTTTTTGTAGTATATTTTACCTTAAGTATACAATAGTCTATTGGAAAAAGCAGATCTTGTATTTCGTTTATCCGAACTAATAAATTCTAAAATCTGTCTGTCTATCTGTTATGCTTTAAAGGCTTATCCGCTGGACTATTATTGATAAAATTTCGCATATAAAGTGTGCTTAGTGAGAGTTTTTTTAACTTAGTCGATCGCGTTAGCGTAACGCCAAATTGTAAACACTTGAACAGCGGTCACTAGATGACGCTATAGAAATTTTCGCTTTATAAAACTCGCGCTAAGAACACTGGAGTAAAAAGTTTTTGGTAAAGGAAAATATTGTGATAAAACTCGCATATCTCTATAGAATTTTATGGATATGTGTAACCTACCAATCCGCATTGGAGCAGCGTGGTAGTAGCTCCAAATTTTTTTTCAAAACCGAGAGATGGCCTATACCCAGTAATGGGATAGTAACAGGTCGTTACTTTATATTTTTTACCATAATATTCTTTATAAAGTGTGATGTAATGACGAACAGTCATTCTATATCCATGATTTCCCTCAACATGATATAAAACCACGTCAAATATCATAAACCACCTTATTGAGAGCAGAACATTTGGCCTCGTCCTTTATCTCACTAACATTCGCCCTCCAATCCGTTACCTTTACCGTTAATTATCGAATCCATTCCAATGCAGTAACGGTCGAGACAGTTAAAAAATGACGCATCACTCGATGTCGCGATACATCGATGTATCGTAATCAAGAATATGGGTGACCGTTTCGATTTAACGAAATTCCAAATTAGCATTGGATCGTATTGGTGACGAAATTTTTTGAATTCAGATATAACTTAGAATTTTAAATTAATTAAGAAGGATTTTATATCGCAACATACAATCACTCAAATGCCGTGTGGTTGAGTAGAATAGACTACCCTCATTTCTTACCGATGTGTCTTAAAGCAGTCACTCAGCTCATTGTCATCGCATCTAACAATATAAGTTAGGGTAAGTAAGAGAACAAGGTTCTATAATCAAATTTCGCAATAATTTTCACCTATTTAAAGGAGAATGATATAAAAACCGGTATAGTATGTTTTTGTTGAGGAATATTTACTCTTAGATGATAGGAATGCGTAGATATAGCTACTTTTCGACTTTATCTTAGTTTTCTAGTGTAATCACCGAGTTTCTTACTGGCTCTTCTCGGCACGAACAACTTTCCGAACCAGCAGTACAGTTGACGATTCAAAAGCACTTATTAAAAAGTTTACTGAAATAAAGAGTGTTTTTTAATTTTAATAACGACTCCTGTCCAAAGCGAGATTATATTAGAGTAAGGAAGCGACTCTAAAATGTTTCCATAAAAAAAAGAGTTAGCAAATTACTTTATTTATCACTCTTTTTTATATGTGATTAGACAAAAGTATGTATAGGTCATCTTCACTCTCTTTTTATATGTTGGACACTTGCACCATAGAGTTTAGAGAGATTATACTGGAACAGGGTAGTGAGAGAGTCTCACATTAAATAATGAGAGAGAAGATGTAACTCGTATAGTTATCTTAGTCTAATCGCATATAAAAAAGAGAGACAGATATTTACAGTCCAATTTGATTCCTCTTTATTGTAATAGGGCACACTTAAGGCTAGCTCCATATCAGAAATCTATGGTCCTGACAATTTAAATGCATATACACAAAGACAACACAAATCCAAAAGTAATAATAAAATTATTTTGCTATAATCCGCGATGAAGTAAAATAGAAAATATATATAATGCTAAATGTAGAGTGGACAATCGGTTATCATACCTGATACATGCAGGAGTCGTAAAAAACACATGCGCAAACCTCCACCACCGCCACCACGATACACAAGCACTGTATACGTTCACTATCACAAACTCAACAATCGTTTCGCCCCGCAAACGAAGCATCATCAGGAGATAGACTCCACGACCAAAATCGCAAAGCGAAGCAATACCCAAATAAGTTTAGTTATATACTAATCGGTTCAACCCTACCATTTATTTTATTTTGCCGCGAACAAATGTAACAAGCTTGAACTAGAAACATTTATCTAATCGTTAATGAGGGTGCCATTGTTATGTTTTAAAATCTTGATTTGTTCGCAGATGTTTAACTTAAGTCCTGCATGTATCAGGTATGATAACCGATTGTCCACTCTACATTTAGCATTATATATATTTTCTATTTTACTTCATCGCGGATTATAGCAAAATAATTTTATTATTACTTTTGTAACATGGATCTTCGCAAAGTAACGCCTAATTCTATAAATTACAATACAAATCATTTACTATTTTTGAATATCGAATTTTAATAATTTACTTAAAATTATTCCTCATATTAGTTAAATACTTCAACATATCAACGATGCTCCCAATGCATTAATAATACCGTTACAGCGTCAACGGTTACATCATCGTTGCTAATCGAAAATTCACAACATGCTATCTTAAATTTCAAGCCTCTCCAAAATAAATCATGTACACCAAAATAAGGCACCATAATCGAACCTCAATTTCATGCTCCTGTACAAAGAAAGCACTTTTACTTTTTTATTGCAAACAATTTTCTCACGGCGGGCACTGACTCATCAGTTAGTCCTAATGTAGGTGTTGCGGGCCCCTTAATTATGATGTCATAACCGCAGAACGGATTATAAAGTTTTTTTTTTACATTTAGTTTTTAATTTACTGAGACAAAGGCAGTGTATCTTGGTGATCTTGTTAGCTATGTTTGGCAAACATTCGGACCATTAAGATTTAATTGATAAAGATTAACACTTAAAACATTTTTAAGCGCAGTGGGAAGATCACAGCTATATCTACACTAATATATAAAGCTGAAGAGTTTGTTTGTTTCAACGCGATAATCTCAGGAACTACTAAACCGATTTGACAAAATTATTTGAGTGCAAGATAGTACATTTATCGAGGAAGGCTATATAACATTACACTAAGATGAATAGAAATAGCAATAAAAAATATTACGAAAAGGGCAACATTTTAAGTTTTCCTTGCGTAGGCTAAGTAAACGGTGAAAGTTATTCAAAAATCATTACAAAATTGTTCCCCCCTAAAAGTTCTAAATAAAAGTCCGCGACAGCATATGTCTAGCTTTTAAGGTTAATCCATTTTAACCATTTTTATGGTTATCAAAATACAATATTACGGGTTTAATCTCTTCACGCGGGCGGAGCCGCTGGCGATTGCTAGTCATAAAATACACTTAACAGGTAGATCATAAAATAAGTAACTAGTTTGAGCCTATATATTTTAATAGCTACACATTAAATTTTTTGTACTGTTTTTTTATATACATCAAAAACTACTTACGAACGAAATCTAGAAATGTGTTAAATTATCATCAACCAAAGTGCAAATTTGAATTCCAGTGATATGGTGTGACCATAAAATACACAAACATTATGTTTGGTGGAAACTAAATATATTTCTAGTCGCTTTATAGTTTATGCGGTACATACAATGGAGTTAGCCCGCACATCGTCTGTTACCAAGACAGACCCGATGTACAATCAGGAACAGTAAAAAGTAATTTTTTCTTTCTAATTCATCGAAGTCACAGATTTGAAAAGTAGTTTGAATTTTAAAACAATTAAATCATATCATTTGTTAATACCTGGATGACCTAGCCTAGGCCGGTAATTCTTTTAAAAGATATAAAACTATGCCAATAAAAAAGATAAAAGAACAACAGGGCTTGTGATATCTGGGACTTCATCTTGGGTATATTCTCTTTGTTAGTCCGCCCATTCCTATTAAACTTTACAAATGACAGCATAATTAACCTTTACCATGTATACCATGTATATTTTATTTTTTTAAACAGGGATAAAACGGTATTTATCTTTACAATTACCACTTAAAAGTACACTTACACTATTATTACTATTATTATTATTACACTACTATTTACACTTTACTTTACTTTTACTTACCACTTAATTGTGTAATCAATGACATCGACAATATGTTATATAATTTAAAAAACATTTTAAGCTGATCTGAAAAATTCAATAAAACTTGTTTCTAGAGGCAGATTTGGATGGATATGAATGGATATAGATTGAAAAATTTATCAATTATATTGTAATATATTTACTTTTATATATCAACGTCAACAAATAAAATGAAGTCAAGTAACATTTGGCGAAATTTCAAGATATTTCTAGCTGCTTTATGCTCTACACACAATGGAGTTAACCCATCGTCTATTACGACCTCAGTGTCCAGAGTACAATCGCGAACAGTTATAAATAAGTATAACTGTCCGATATGGCCGAGAAAGCCCATTCCACTGGTCATATTCATAAACTTTTGTACAACTCTATAAACGTGTTTTCAATTTTAGTGCTGACTGTCCTGTTCTTGAAATAGTCGTACGCCTTTTATTTCTAAATTCATACCTTACATTAATGTTTACACATATTTTACAATTGTAATATGTTTTTATTTTTTTTTATTATACAAGTAATTGTTCGACTTATGGTATTAGTGCTGACCCTACTTATAGTGGGATAAAGGCAGGAGAATGATGATGATGTCAAGTAGTAAGCTGTGCGTGAGTCGGAGAGTATAGCGCTAATAACAATAATATTCACTCCAGTTACTTAAATACGTGGAATTACGATAGCGTATACAGTTTATAAACAACTATAAGAAATACTATAGTAAATAAATATTAAATTTAGAGTACTCACCGTATATATTTTTAGAATTGGCACAGATTCTTAATAATATTATTTTTGTTGACTACAAGTGACAAGTGATCGTTAACGAATGAGGCAGTACATACTTAATTAAGCAGTTTTGCGCATTTTATAATTGCGCAGATTTACTATAGGTGATCATATTATGAAGATGTTATCACATGATTTGGGTACGTATTTTACGACCGGCCGACTGCCTGACGTCAACTTACCTTAGTCGTTATTTTACGACACCTCGGTACGAAATAGGTTGATCTATTCTATTCAGCCGGATACCACCTCGGTAAGAAATGAGAGTTGTCCTTTATACTCAGCCGGAGACCACACGGCGAGTCAACTTACCTTAGTCGCCTTTTACGACACCTCGGTAAGAAATGAGAGTTGTCTATTATACTCAGCCGGATACCACACGGTGAGTCAATTTACCTTAGTCGCCTTTTACGACACCTTTGTAAGAAATGTGGGTGGTCCATTCTACTCAGCCGGATATCACACGGCGGGTCACCTTACCTTAGTCGCCTTTTACGACACCTCCAATTAACGTCATAAATAATAATTTTCTTTACATATTTATGACGAAATATAAGTATATTTTTGTACTAGTTTATCAATGAGATGTCGTAAAAGCACACAGAAACTATAAATCGATTTTCGATGTAAGTTTATATGGGCAATTTGTCTGCTTATTTGTCTATTTGCATTTATACAAACACATTTCCTCACGACCGCTTCGCCAACGGGAGATTATTTCACAAACCATACACCAGGCGCACCGTTGATTTTGCAATAGCAGCAAGTTATGGCGTTATGGCGGTAAATCTCGTTGACACATCACCTGACTTATGGCCTACGCACACTCGGCGAAACTAGCTTAGAGCTAGCATATACTAACGTTTATGTAAATGACTAACATGGACACTAAGTCTGCCGTTCACTTGAAATCAAATATAATAATCTTGTTTTGTATAAGCTTTTTCAAAAATTATGAATCGTCAGGTATAGATTAATGAAGTTACAATATGCTCAAAAAGTTGGTCTCACCGAAACTAACCAACAAAAAACTTATAAACATTTTTAAACCGCAGTCCTGTATGAGAAGCTTTCAAATCGAAGATCTTCAAATCCAAGGATTTTTATAATTCAAATAAACTTCAATTGTGTACGAGTAATATGCTTTACGTATAAGTATTTTTCTGAAACATTTCTGTAGACAAGTCTAATCATTAATATTTAGATGAGTTAATCTTCTATATACATATATCAAGCTGTGGTAGCCCAGCGGTAACACCGTGCGACTCTTTCGAGGAGGTCACGGGTTCAAACCCGGGCAGACACCAATGAGTTTTTCTGTTAAAACTTATGTGTCTAATTGATAATTGCAATTTATCACACGCTTTTCGGTGAAGGAAAACATCGTGAGGAAACCTGCATATCTCTAGAGAATTCTGGATATATGTGTAACCTACCAATCCGCATTAGAGCAGCGTGGTAGGTATTAGCTCAAAACCTTCTCTCCAAAAACGGGGAGAAGAGGCCTATTCTCAGCAGTGGGATAGTAACAGGCCGCTACTTACTTATATATATATCAACATCCTCCTGCTCTTATCCCACTCTTAGTGATGTCGATAATAGAGATAATTTTATGAGAAAGCAAAAGATAATTTCGCCGTTAATTGCAAAGTCATGATAGCTCAATTGGGTAACGGGCGGTCTCGAATTCAGAATACTAGGATCGATCACAGATAAAATCTTTTTTTGTATTTTTAAGCGCATTTTTTAATTATTAAAAAAAATCACCTGGTAAGGCTCGGTCACCCAGGTAAAAGTAAAAAGTAAGTAGCGGCCTGTTATTATCCCACTGCTGGGAATAGGCCTCTTCTCTCCGTTATAAGAGAGAAGGATTGGAGCTAAGACCTACCACGCTGCTCCAATACGGATTGGTAGGTTACACATATCTCCAGAATTCTCTAGAGATATGCAGGTTTCCTCACGATGTTTTCCTTCACCGAAAAGCGTGTGATAAATTGCAATTATCAATTAGACACATAAGTTTTAATAGAAAAACTCATTGGTGTCTGCCCGGGTTTGAACCCATGATCGTCTCTAGAGATTCTCACGGTCGCACCGCTAGGCCATCACAGCTTCACACGGTCGCACCGCTAGGCCATCACAGCTTACACCCAGGTAATATGGATTAATCATCTCTGGGATACGAATCCTAAGCTCAAACAAATACAGAGTGAATTATACTTAACACCATAGTAAGTTGCTTACTTAGCAAATTTTTTCTTCATCGTAAAATATGGAAAATTATAAATACATATTAAACGTTCTTGTATTAAATTTTGTTAAAAAATATTAAAATCTATTTTATTTCACTATGTTGTATACTAAGCTTAAAAAGTCGTTCTTATTTCATTCAACTTTCATCCCATTCATACCAGTTATAATACCATAATTCACCTACCGCGCTGGGATCTTATGATATTCTCATTTTAGAAACATACCTACGTTTTACTTTAATCTGCAAACATTTTTTAAAACAATTTTTCAGTTACTATTAAAATGTCATATAGTTCTAATTATATTTCAAAATTGTAAGATTTACAAATTTTGTAAAATTGAAATTACAGTAAGTTAGACGTCGATAATTTAAATATATTTAAAGATGTCTGAAATCATATAAATAATTAAAAAAAAATGATAATCGCACATACGGCAGACGTACTATTTAAGACAACGAGAAAAGCTAAATACCTAATTGTTATGAACTTAAATATTTAAACATTGATTACCGATCTAAGTTCTTGCTTAGGTCAGTACAAAAACGTCATCAGCAATATTTAAGAAGCAGTTTATATTAACGACTTATATTCCCGCTGAGCGATGGGGAGTCTTAAAAGGTGACCAATGTAAGCTGACCCGTCATATGCTATCCGGCTAAGTAGAATGGATCACCCTTCTTTCTTACCGAGTTGTTGTAAAAGCCGACTAAGGTAAGTTGACCCGCCTTGTGGTATCCGGCTCAGTAGAATAGACCACCCTCTTTTTATACCAAGGTATCGTAAAAGGCGACTAACATAAGTTGACCCGCCGTGTGGTAACCAGCTCAGTAGAATAGACCACCCTCCTATCTTACCGAGTTGTCGTAAAAACAGACTAAGGTAAGTTGAACCACCCTGAGGTATCCGGCTGAATAGAATAGGTCAACCTCATTTGTTACCGAGGTGTCGTAAAAGGCGACTAAAGTAAGTTGACGTCAGGCTGCCGACCGAGCCAAACCATGTAACATATTTATAACGTGTTGTGCCGACCCCACTTAGAGTGGAATAAAGGCAAGAGAATAATGATTTTATTAAACGAAAAAGTTAAAAGATTAAAATTATTTAATACAGCCGTTTCGTTACGGGTTGGCTCGTTGCTATTATTCACTACAGTGTTTATAATTTGTTTAAATTGTATTAATAAATTTTATGATATAGCCCGCTTCCGTGATAAGGTTATATGATCAATTTGCCTTAAAATTAATGTTATCCACTACCCATAAATATTTGTCACACAATACCTTATTACTGCCCAGCAACTAGCGCGCATAAATTTCTTCCCAGATAAAGTTACATTAGCGCATACATCGTCTATATCACGACAGATTTTGTTACTGGCTGTTAAACTTTATTTCTTTATGATCTTTTATCATTTTATATGCGAAATGAGCCTTTGTGTTCTTTGTTGCGAATGCTAGGTGGTCATATATTGCAATCGTTTTAATGCACGCATCGCGTAATAAAATGCATTATATTGTAGCAATGTGAGTAATCGAACATTGTTTATGGGCGGGCACACAATAACGTTGTCATTTCAATTTTTCTGTTAACCAGATAAATTGCGAAGTCGTGTTCTTCCTGTTATAAAAATATCTTATTCTTAATGAATAGTTATTTTTTGATTTTATCGTGTTATATGTTATATTTGAAGTAATAAATCTTTAATATTTAAATGAGTTAATCTTGTATGTATATATTTATAATCGTATTTTCGGAATCTCAGAAACGGCTCCAACAATTTTCCTGAAATTCAGCATGCAGGAGGTTTTGAGGGAGACAAATCGATCTTTTAAGGTTTTATTTAAAAAAAAATCGTTTTATCCCTGTTTTTGGGCATTAAAAAAATAATAAAATTTACTTTTAATTTATTGAATATACCAAACACTATTTTTGCCGTTAAATGTCAAGTCAGCGTAGTTTATTCGAGATGGTCGATAGAAATGAAAATATCTAGGATCAAGCCCCACCTACCCTATAATATTTTCCATTATTTTTGAAGTTTCTTTTTTTATTTTGTAAAAATTTCCGAGCAAAGCTCGATCAACCAGGTACTTATATTATGTGAGATAACTACACACACGGACGACCGACCTCAAAGAAAGTCAATTAATTTTTGTTTTATGGGAGAAAAACTGGTAAACGTATGAAGTAAAATAACGGCTTGTTATTATCCCACTGCTGGGCATAGGCCTCCTCTCTATGTTTTTAGGAGATAAGGATTGGAGCTAAGACCTACCAGGCTGCTCCAGTTATACACATCACTATAATTCTCTAGATGATAGGTTTCTGACAACGTTTTGTTTCGCAGAAAAGCGTGTGATAAATGGCAAAAACAAAACTATATATAGATAAGTAGAACCAACATATTGTTAATAAAATATATGGGTCCGATTAGAATCGAAGCTGGGACCGCTGGAAGCTAAAGGCAGGGTCACTGCCACCTATGCCAAAGGGCCAGTGAAAATATGTAGTAAGGAATAGTGCGATGCGCAGGCGACAGCGGACAGATTCATCGCGGGAGACTCTGCGATACACGTGCGAAGATAGCGCCGACTCCCTAGATGTTTGGACTGATTCAAGCCCTTTGTCGTATCCACTATGAGAAAATTTCATATTAACGTATTCACAATGGGCTCACTTTTTGTTGCTACATTACTGTCGTTCAAGAATTTAAAGGGAAATCTTGAAAAGATAAGTCTTCTCATAACGTACGAGTAAATATAAGTAGGTAATTCGATGAATATAAAAAAAACGCGTTTAATAAAAAAAATCCTCAACATTGTCTACTTGCCTTTACAGAAGTTTAGAAATTATCTTAAAACGATGCTGCTACATAAAATATACTATACAATCGCGGATTAGTTAACTGATAGTAGTATATTTTAACTGCAATCAGCTACGCACTAAGCTGCAACGATTAACTTGTAACCATCAAATTGTAATTATTTTTTTGTTTAAAGAACATCCGGCGAATTTCTTGCTGGTTCCTCGGTAGGAGCCCACTTCCGAATCAGTGGTAGCTTCTTTAAAACATTTGACGATTCAAAAGTACTATAAACAGTCCACTTGAATAAAGAATAATTTCAATTTGATACACAGATATTAGCATCATAACAGCTTTAAAAAATATTTGTTTATTAATATATAAAAAATATTAATATGTGTTTGGGTTCCATACCAAATTTCTTTAATAAAAAAAATTCTTTCATTAATTAGCTAAAAATGTTTTAAACTTTTGATATAGGTTAAATTGCATAAACTAATTTATCTAATTTATTAAACTAACTAATTTTTGCTAAAATAAATTTGATGATTTTTTAGTTCAAAGGGTCTATTAAAAAAAGCAAAATAAAATTGTATTTTAAAAATCTTGCAATACCAATAGTTAACTCTTGTGAAGTAAATTAAATGTATTTATTACTTATCTGTGATTATATGTATTGATTCGTTCTTATAACATGACAATCATTTCAAATTAATAATAATTTCAATAACAAACATTATTTCAACTTTCTCTAAGTAATGGTCTTAGAGTACGCATGAAATACGTTTACTATGAGATTAAAAGATTGAAATAATGAACCTTATTTGTAAGTAAGAGCCATTAAAATAGCCTATAAAGCTTCTTTAAGCTTTTCAATTTAAATATAGCATAGACAAATCTGAATTTTTCTTACATTTTATCGATAAATATGTTGATATATTGCGTAGTAGCACGAAAGACGAACGGCGCCTTTTAACACATTATTATGCCATAGTTTTATTCTATTGCTTGAGTAATATCGATTAATTTTCTTTCCTTATTAGAAAGTTGACTTTCTGTGTTTGAAATGAGGATTCTCTTTTAGAGAATTATAAAAGTAATTAAGATTTAACTGTAAAGTTTTATGATTCCGGTGCCTTGATAAGGGTTTTGTTTGTATGTTAAAATTTTTCAAGTTAACGTCATTATAGAGTTTAAAATAAAACAAAATTTGCTTAAACATATAAAAAAAATCACTTGTCTCTTCCTTACTAACTGGCAATTGTCTATGGTTTACACCAAAGACAATTTCAAAGAGTTCATAGATACTGAAATTTTTTAATTGAATACTTTATTGCTGACACTGAAGATAATTTACATATACAGGATTTTATATAATACCAACAGTGCATAGGCGACTTTATCGCTAACAGTGATCTCGCACAGACAACCTTTGCTGACAATAAAATTATATAACATAATGTTATATTAAAATTAAGAATTCACACACGAATAAATATTATATGTAATGTTTATATTTTAACGCGATATATGAGACATCTCTATTTAAACCCATTTAAAAATAAAACATTATTTAAACGGTTTTATATATAACTGTAAACATAGAAAAAAGTTAATTAAAATAAAAATAAATAAATAAAGACGTCCGTCTGTAAAGTAACTTAAAACTTGCGTTATGTCTGACGGACAACGGGTGAATATACAAATTGGTTTTCAGAAAATTTTGGCCTTTGGAGGGAACCAAGCCCGCGACCCACACAGCTGAAAGTGGGGTTACTGCAACCCGGCCAGTTGAAAGTAATTGTCTGCCTGTCCCTATCCCATCGATATATAACCCGTCTCGTCTCCTATATAGAGAAGGATTGGACCAAGTTTGACAATATGAATTGGCAGGTTAGACGAATTCTTTAATATATTTCCTTGACAGTACTATCACAGTCATGGTCAAAGGACACACGGTCTTACCGTTTGGACGGCGGCCGATATGAACGATATAATATAACTGAGACATGTTTCAATGAACTGTTAATGGATTGACCTAACTGCGACATATTTGCAGACCAATGGCAAAGGATAGTGTTAGTAAAGTCTAGATTTCAGTGAGTGTTATAACTCTATGTTACTAGGTTAAGTTTTTATTTTTATTTTCAATGTTTCCATTTTATATCCTTTCTTGAATATTGTTTTTTTTATGTATTATTTTTAATGTTAATTAGTGTTATTAGTTAACCGTTCTAATTAATTCAAATAAATAAATAATAAATTCAAAAACAACACCCTTCAAAATGTTAGATCAATAATATAGAAAAAGATTGTAACGTAATATGTGTCAAGTTGTTGGAAAAGATTAAATGGGTTGACTTTTGAGAAAATTGCTTCTTATTTATTGAATAAGTGTAAATTAAAAATATCGTTGTTATAATACTAGTTTCGAAAGGAGACGCCAGAGAGGCGAGCGGTACAAAGACGGTGTACCCAAGCCCGTCGAGTACCACCTTGATGCGGTATCCTCCGGGGTTCGAATAGGTGTATTCAACGCTCTAGCTGAAGAAAGGTTCCTTGAGATGACAATGGTGTAGATGTGATGCGTTAAGTATTCCTGTGCCTTTGTCACGAAGTCGCAAGGTGGAACAGTCTGAGGTTTTAGCCGGTAAGAGTTCGGCGTAATTGCTTCCCGTCCTCATGGATAGCAGGACGACCCGCATGAAAGGGTTATCTATCTATCTATCTAATTTCGGGGACGCCTGTCGGTGCAGGACGGGTGATCAGCTCCTATTCCGGACTATTCCACCCATTTCCCCATGTTGGGACAAGGGTTTCACTGCTGTCCCGGCAGTGTCACCTGCTCTAATCTACCCGTAGCTTTTACGAACCTGATTATATCCCTGAAGGAGATATTTGTCAGATCCTCAACTTCAATTTCATCCTTACCTAGTATCTCCCATCTTACCAGCGAGTACATAGGGCACTCAGCCATAAGGTGAAGACTCGTTTCTTCCTCTCCACACTCTGGGCACGCAGCATCTTCTGTTATTCTCATTATTGACAGGTGTCTGTTTAACAGGCAGTGCCCAATGAAAGGGTTAAATACTAATTTAGAAAATAACAAATAAATACATATAGTACCCATGAGGGGATTCCTCGTGTAAGAAAACTGTTAAATAATAGTCTAGAAAATACAAATAAATACATAGAATAGTTCATCTTATTGTATTTGTCTTCCAAGTAAAATACATACGTACTTTTTCTTATAGCTTATGGAAGAATCAATAGGAACGTGGGTGTATCCGCTATCTACTGTTCTCTATACCAATGACACAATAATTAACGAGTGCAAAAGGATACACATGGGTGTTACCTATATTTTTATTCAGTTCAAGAGGTCAATAACTTGTTAGTTTTTTAATTTATCTAAAGAACAATAAAAAATACTATTCAAATATAAATAATAATGAATGTAACTTTTAATTAGTTATGTAAGATTAACGTTCTATTAAATTTTTTTATAAGTTATAACTTCTGCATCGTTATCATCCACCTGTCCTTATCCCACTCTAAGTGGGTTCGACACAACATGTTGCCACATGGCTTTGGCAATTTTACGACCGGCCTGATTTCAACTTACCTTAGTCGCCCTTTAGGACACCTCTGTAAGAATGAGGATGGTCTATTCTACTCAGTCAAATGTCATACGGAGGGTCAAGTTATCTTAGTCGCTTTTTACGACCCGTAGGTAAGTAATGACGGTAGTCTATTCTACTCATCTGGATACCACAAGGCGGGTCGACTTACCTTAGTCGCCTTTTACGACACCTTGGTAAGAAATTAGGGAGGTCTATCTACTTAGCTGGATCACATACGGCAGTCTTTAGAGCAAGTACATATTGTTATAACAATATCGGATACGGAAGGTTACACTATTAAAAATAAAACGATAATAATTAAACCAATGAAAAATGTTGATTAAAACTTTACCAATCGATAATAGCGCGAAATTGGTACTCAGGTAATGTGTATTTTTGGCATACTGAAAGTTTGAAACTAAATTAAATTTATAGCTAAGAAAACGAATATGATAAAGAGTTAATAAAACGACCAATATAAAGGAAATTTGCATTGTATAATTCGTAGCTATTTGATTTTATTGCCATTTATATGGTTTTATTGCAATAATAAATCTGATTGCTAATAAATCTTTTTAAGTCCACTTTACTATAAATAAACGATATACTTTCTAAACGTATTATGCGAATGTTATTAATATAATAGTAAACATCGTGTTTTACGATAAATATGGTGTAAAATGGAAAATATGCTTTCATTAAATAATCTTCTTAAATGAAAAAAAAAATTGTTTTATAGGTTATTTGATTTGCTTGCTGTTCATACTTTTATATTTTTTGTATCCTACGAAATTACTTTAAGGGGAAGTAAGAAGCAGACTAGAAGTTTTTTTTAAATAAATAAACACTAAGCCTAACAAAAATCATATTATTTCAGCTAGATTGAACGAGTTTAGTTCTCCTAACCGCAAACCATTTGTGGTCTGAACACAGATTAACGCGTATTATAAATTACTTGAGTAAACTCAAAATACACCACAATAGCACATCCCACATACTGGACTGGCAATAGAAACATTTAAAATCACCAACATTTTCTCTTATATATCCACAATGAAAAGTCGATCTTAAACCTTTAATGTTATGACTCCAATTTGCCTGTATTAGATTTAACTAAAAGGCTGCATAATAGACCAGAGTTTCCTTCGTGGCGCCATAACTTATGAACGTCGCTCCTGCTATCGCGACAGTCCCAGAAGTGAGCAATTACATCGAGCGAAACCCACTAAAGCATTGCCACCTGTTCTCACCATAATAGTATTGATAATTTCCTTTATTATTAAAACCTTCAAGCCAATACAGAATTAAATTACCGCATCATACAGGATACTTTCGCCTGAATACGACATATGACTTAGCATCATTAGAAATTCAATTGTACGTATATAGCAATAGGGCTGGTTTTTGAAATAAGTAAAGTTATTTTAGCTTGATATAGGATAGCAGCCTACGCGCCTTTCATTCATAGAAAATCCATAGCTTTGTTTTGTAATGAAATTATTAGTTTATTCTTTAAATAAACGACGTGTTTTTGTGAATGCAACAGTTCGTCCAGATAATGCTAGAATAAATATGGGTGGTCTTTATAAAGTCATTATTGATTGTTATCTAAAAACTGTTATAAACGATACTCTTCTGTATTAAGTGGCATAAAGCGCTACAAAATGTTAGCTTAATTTTAGCATGCCAGATATACTTGCATATCAAATATTATGGTAAAATTAAGTTACGATCTCATGCTGTGATAGCCCAGAGGTGAGACCGTGCGAATTTTTCGCAAAGATCACAGGTTCAAACCTTGAACTTGAAATTTTTCTGTTGAAACTTATCTGTCTTATTGATATTAGCAATTTATCATACGCTTTTCGGTGAAGGAAAACGTGAGGGAACCTGCATATCTCTAAATAATTCTGGGGATATGTGTTATCTACCAATCCGAATTCGAGCAGCGTGAAGGGTAGCTCCAACCTTTCTCTCTAAAAACAGAGAAGCCTATGCCCAGCGCTGGAATCGTAACAGACCCTTACCAGCTACGCTTGAAAATTATAATTCACCAAGTTACAATGATTAAGATTCGCGTAAATCAAGCTTTAGCGATCTTGTGACCTATTTAGTACACGTACATAGCTAATTATAATCCCTACTTGATTTTACCCGCAAATTCGTTCGCGTGGACTGTTTTCGCGTTTTAGTTTGATAATAGATGACGCATTTCAATGTCATTCTATTCCTGTAGAATTAACAGGATTTCTATAGCCTATATGTAACCCCGGTAGAATAATTGTGGAAAATTTCATCGATATTGGTTAACGGGTTCGCCGTGAAAGAGTTACATACATACATCCATACTCACAAACTTTCGCATATATAATACTAGTACGATTAGTAGGATAGGATAGGATACCAAAGCATCGTTTTCACCTCATTTAATCACAAATCTCAAGTACAGAGAAGGTATAAGTATTTCGGTAAACACTCTATTCTTCCCGTTAAGTTAAACCTACACAAATTAAGAAAATCTACTTTAACTTCGGACTTAACATCTGTTTACACTGTCTTAATATGAAATTTTGATAACGAGGGCTCTTCAAGCGCATTCTTGAATATGGCGTTTTCTACTCAGTAAGTAATGTCCCATAATAAAGTGTTTGTTTTTTGTTTAAATTTCTTGTTACGATATTAAATATTGCAAAATACTATATCCAACGATAATGATCCGTTTCATAATATTGAAAATTAATATATTAATACAAATCAATATATATAGAAATGAATACTAACGTTAATTTTTATTATTAATTAATATTAAAATATTTTTATTAAATTAATAATATTAAAATATTTTTATTAAATTAATAATATTAAAATATTAATATAGATCTACCGGAAAGTTAAAAAAATTGTCATACTTTAAATAATTTTTTTTGGATCATAGAATAGAATTGCCATACAAAAGTAATGAGAATATTATTTTGCTATAATCCGCGATAAAAATCCGGCTTTTATCGCGGATTATAGCAAAATAATATTCTCATTACTTTTGTATTATGGAGCTCCACAAAAGTAACGCCTAATTCTATAAATTAGAATTGCCATCATTATATTTTATGACCTCTTGACATAGCTCAGCGTGTAGCAAAGCTGAAGAGGTGATGGGCAATGTACATAGTACGGAGAACCGATGCGCGTTGCGGTCTTAAGGTGCTAAAATGGCGACCCCGCAGCGGAAAGCGGAGTGTCGGCAATCCCCCTACGAAATTAAGTGATGACCTTAAAAAGGCAGCGGGGAGCCGCTGCAGATACAAGCGGCACAAAATCGTGTGTTGTGGAGATCCCATGAAGAGACTTATGTCCAGCAGTGGATGTCCATCGGTTGAAAAAGAAGAGAAGAAGTGCTGAGTCTTAAGAAGAACAAAAAAAGAGGTCTTCATACCAGAAGTAGGATAGTAAACGGTCCCTAGTACTACATTAATAAGTTACTGTTAAGTCTAATACATATAATGAAAGAAGTTTCTATGCCTGTTTGCACTAACTCAGTACGTTTCCGGACCGAGATATTATCTTTAGGATTGCATTGTTGACTAAAGTTCAAGCTTAGTTAAGTTTATTCTAAATGTGTAAATGCAAATAAACCTAACACGAAACCAACCAATAAATATTATTTAAAGAGACGTTTAACATGAGGCATTAGTGTGGCGTTGACAAAATATAAATGTCTTGTACATTATATTGCGTAATATTACTTAGAGGATAATAATATATAATTGCGTTTTTTATGCAAAATAAAGTCATGGTATAAATCTTAAAACTTCAGAACGCATTTTCTACATCAATCTGCAATTATACTCAACTGTAATTATAACGTTATGTAAGCTTTAAATTTATACGCGATATAGTATACTAGTGGCGCCATCTATTATCAAATGTAAAGATTAGCGCGGACGATTAATATAACCAATTTTACGTCAGAAATTACGTCATCCATCGCGATATTGGACGCAACCCGGGGAAGGAAAAGTCCGCGTGAATTGTGAGTACTGTATCTACTCGCGGAAAACAGTGCGTGTGATCTTTTGTTAACACTTTTACATACCAATACTCTACATTATCTTAGTCGTCTTTTACCATTCATCGTTTGGTACCATTCAGATGTGCGCAACTCCATCTTAAACTATGTTTTCACAAACCATCTTCAATATTTAAATTTGTTAATTTTGTATAATATATATATTTTTCTGAATTTTGGAAACGGCTCTAACAATTTTCATGAAATTCAGCATGTAGAGGGTTTTAAGGGGAAAAAATCAACCTAGGTTTTATGAAGAAAAAATGTTGTTTTATCCCTGTTTTCGGGCACTAAATAAAACTATAATTCTATGAGATTGCAAAGGATAATTTTTTTGTTAATTGTAAAGACATGATATCTTAATTGGGTAACAGGTGGTCACTAATTTTGAATACTAGTTTCGATCCCAGTTAAAACCCTTTTTTACTTATTTAAAAAATTACTGACCCAGCTTTTATATTTCAGCGCTTGTACTGTAATATAAAAGCGCAGACCTCAAACCAATAATCATAAAAAATCTGTTTTCACATACATACTAATATTATAAATGCGAAAGTCTGTCTAAATTATTGCGGGTACTACAAGTTATTTATACAATTCATTTCACAAATGTAATCAAAGTTATCAGTACAAATCAGTACAAGATTATAATAATATATCCTTAACAAGGATTAGAGCAGTATTATAGGTGCTACATGTCAAAATTATTACACAAAACTACCCGTACCAACACACATTGCGTATCAGTAAAGCCTACAGCTATAATACTTGTGGCTATAAATCATTTCGACACAATTAATGGTACATTGTCGCGAACACGCCCGTTCTTAATTACAAACTCGCAATTATAGGATAGCCAAAAATAGACTTAGGATTGATAAAGCCTATTTACTAATATAGTGTCTTAATACCGGATATGAATTGACCACATCATAATTTAAGTATTCTCCGTAATATCTATAACATAGAACTTTATTATAAATATTTCACATTAATGAATCGTAAACAACTAGCTTTTACACGCGCCTTCGTTCGCGTGGACTGTTGTCGTGTGATAGGTCGATAATAGATAACGCTCTCAATGTCATCCTATTCCTGTAGAATTATCAGATTTTCTATAGGTGTATGTTATCCCGGTGTATAAGAAATAATTGTGCCAAATTTCATCAGATATTGGTTCAGCGAATTCGCCGTGACAGAGTAACAAACATACATCCATACTCACAAATTTTCGAATTTACAATAGTAGTAGGATAGGATGATATGAATGCGAAAGTCTGCCTTTTACGTTTATACGGCTAGTCCGCTAGAGTAATATTGGCGAAAATTTCAATGCTAGGCACATAATACAAGACAACGACGGAATTGTAGTCCTACAGTATAATTTGGCTTACTAATACCTTCCTTTAACTTATAGGTTATTATTTTTTTCGGTAATAAAGTGCACTTTTTGTATACATCTTTTATTTTCATTTTACGCACGCACGCATGCACGCACGCTCGCACGCACGCACACGCACGCTCGCAAGCAGGCACACGCACGCTCGCAAGCAGGCACACGCACGCTCAAACGCACGCAGACGCACGCTCGCACGCACGCACACGCACGCTCGCACGCACGCACATAAACCACGATTTACATCACATAAAAGTACAGATAGTTACTGTTTCACAATTCATCTCACAATTAGGGATGTCAAAAGTAATTGATTGTTATATAAATGGATTATATAATTTACCCTCTTTTTCTTTTTATTGTCTCTCTTTTTTCTCATTTTTTAAAAAAGATATGCGTTGTTGGATGAAACCAATGAAGCCAAACAAAAATTTTTAATCGTATTACGCAAACAGCGCGTATTATTCTTTATTCGTACTTGTCCACTTTTAATAATTCCTTATTCTAATTAATTATCAATATTAAAAAGGTTTTTTTTCAATCAGTCTGAAATCGGTTATTACTAACCGACTTTTTCGATTTGATTTAATTTATTTAGAAGGTAGAAAAATCAATTATTGTTAATGTTAATCGATTTTTAGCACTCCAAGTTACATCTCTACTCTACTGAGTAGAGATTTAACTTGTAGTAGTGGAGTAGTCAAAATATAACACTTAAAACTCTGCTAAAAATGTTGAAACTGACCCCACTTAATCGTAACAAAATCGACAATGTATACAAACAAGTGTAGATCCTTCTTAAGATTGTTCATTAACAATCTTAAGAAATTAAATAATGAAGAAAAACTATAAATGTTAATATGATGATTGAATCCAAGGAAGATAAACCTACAGTGCATCTTAAACGTCTGACATATTAATGAATGAATGAACATGAATATGACAACATCGATTGTTTTCAATAATAGTGGTGACATAAAATTATTATTAACTTACTGGTGTCAATGATTGAATATGAATATTAGCGTCTATAAATAATAACAAACAGAGACTATAATGTGTCATACAAGTCTTCACACTCCAAAAATATTCAATCCACAGAAGTTGTTATCGAATTATTCTGCTATAATCCGCGTTAGCTAGGAAAATCTATGTAATGCTAACTGTAGGAAGCAGATAACGTTCACATACCTTATACATGCAAGATCAGTCACCACAGGTACCACAAAAAGCCGCCGCCAACAACATAACATACAAGCAAAACATATATTCACTACGTCAATCTCTACGATCGTTTCGCCCCGCAACCGAAGCAACATCATGTGATTGTGCTGCATTAAGATTTTGTCGTGGACCCTATCTTTCTAATGATGCTTATGTTGATGATGATGATGTTATGGGGCGAAACGGTCGTATATATTGTTTTAGTGAATGTGTATAGTGCTTGTGTGGTTTGTTGTTGATGGCGGCGTTTTGTGGCATGTGTGTTACATACCTTATGTATAGGGTGAGAGCGCGCACCTCTCTCGAGAGGATCACGGGTTCAGACCTCGGGCAAACACCAATGAGTTTTTTTGTTAAAAAAAGAGTTTGAGTTTTTGTTGTTTTGTTGTATTTTATATATAAGTGCAAGGTACCACACGCTTTTTGGTGAATGAAAACTTACTATTATTACTAACTTACTTTATTATCACTATGAAAAGGACAGAAATAATACAATTTCTTCCTTGTCTAAGTTAAATATTGTTTTCAAAGTGAATAGATTTTACATTTCATGACTTTAAACGTATAGCGGGTGTCTATGAGATAATTATTGCGTGATTTATTACGCTGTAAATGATACAGTAACGAAGTGAGCGTCGAACGACTTATTTGGGTATACAACTATATCAGTCCATTTCTAGTTTCCATCGTAATTTAATAGTGCTTCAGTTAGTCAAGTAGTGCTAGTCTGTATATTAATTAAAAGATAATTTGAAGCCGTAATTAACAAATGCGTTTTGAATTAATCTATACTATAGTATATCTGATACACAGGCGGCCACGCAATTGGCCATTGTCCAGTATTTTTTGGCATCATAGATATACTGTTCCAAGACAATTCTATTCTTTTACTTTAGACTGTGATAATTTTTAAATAAATTAGATCTACTGCGAAGTATTTTAATTAGACTCCGACCGGTCGATCGATGAATTTCGAGTACAAACAGTAGAATTTCGAGACTTAATTTTATTGGAAAAGCGAAATCAAGTAACTTTGATAATTTTAAGTAAATATTATAAGTAATAAATTACTTGGAGAATAATTTACGTGTACGATTTCTGATTTCACGAAATAAATTTATATACAATCGTATTTAGTTCAATTTTTCTTATCTCCAGTGTTTTCAAGTCTACCGTATAAAGAATTCTGACTAAGGTTTAGATTACAAAGTTTAGCATCAATCTAAAATGGGTGGGCCAAGGCTCATAGTATAAGGTGCAGAAGAACTCTTGCAGAGTCCTTGGGTATTAGAGTTCCGTACCACAAAACGCAGCATTGGCAGATCCTAAAAAGACCACACGGAACTATATTATCGAAGTGTCACTATGTGGTAATACAATGTCTTAAAGAGACCTATGCCCAACAGTAGAAAAAGAAGAAAAGCAAGAGATACTAATTATTTTAAATATTTATATCAGAATTCAGTAATTTCGTGTATCTCTTATTTAAAATCTAACTGCTTAATTGTTTATAACTAAATAATTATAAAGCTTAAACAGTCAAGCTTGTAGACAAAGGCTTAGTATCAATCTGTCCTCAATCACCACGCCGTATTACCTCACAGTCGAAGGGCACATTTAAATTTCTATTCGCAATCGCATATTCGACTATCGGGCGTGCTTGGCTCTTGACGTCAGCAATGATGCAATCACATCAATCGTGGCCTGTCGGATAGTGCTTACTTGGCAGGCGCAAAATACCTTCGTCACATATACTTGGATCTTCAAAAATTGATTTAGATAGATAAGCGTTAGTTAAAAGAGATCTTTCACTTTTTTACATGCGACGGCAAAAAAATTTCATGTGCAGGAGAAAGGAAGCTCGATTGCTTTAACACTCCACAAAAGTAGTACGTGAACGCATTGAGGTTTTAGAACGTTGGGTTCGACAGCCAATTAAAAAATCTTCCTGCCCTTATCCCACTACAAGTGGGGTCGGCACAACATGTTATAACATGTTGTCCAATGATTTGGCTACGTATTTTACGACCGGCCGCCTGCCTGACATCAACTTACCTTAGTCGTAGTTTACGACACCTCGATACGAAAGTGGGTGGTCTATTCTACTCAGCCGAATACCATAAAGCGAGTCGACTTACCTGAATCCCCTTTTATGACACCTCGGTAAGAAATGAGGGTGGTAGTATTCTATTTAGCCGGATACCACACGGCGTGAAATATATATTAAATCAATAAATATATAACGTATCTAATAATAAAGTAGGTATATAATAGATATCTGGAGGTAATTTAGAATTAAGTCTATTTATTAATTTAAGCATCTGTGCTCTATTCAAGCAAAGAAGAAGCCTTCGCCCAATGGGGGAATAGTAACAGGCCTTATTTTTCACATGATTCTTTATTAACAACAACGCTTAAGAAATACTGCCAAGTGATATCTAAATTTCATTAAAATAAAACCATAAAAAACTAACCATACTGCAAATTTATACTGTGGTACTATATTATTGTTAACAAATAAGTAAAAAACGACAGACATTCTAGCACATATCTATAGTCCGGGTATCGACATACGCGTATCCTTTTAGACAAGCCTTACGTCATATTTTGGGTATTCTTATCGATATCGATCTGTGACGTTCGGTGAGACGAATTTTGAATGAAATACTCCACAATGAGCTGTTGGAAGTCACAATGGATCCGCAACAGTCGTAATGCATGCTTTGTTAGAATTGAAAAGAGCTATCAAGCAAAATGAACACATCTTTTCAAACGTCAAAATTATAAAAATAAACGAAACCGAATTTAATGAAATAACAAATTAATGCTAGTCTAGTGCTCATCCCTGAGTTAAACAAACATTAAGATGAACATACAGATAAAAATAATATGCCTAGCTATGTTGCTCCATCCCACAAAATGTGTTAAGGTTTCGATGATGATTATTTTCAAGACAAAGAGGATTATGAATTTTCTTTAAAGTACCCGATCTAATAAGTATCACCTTTATTGTAAATAAAACTTTAAGAATTCTCATAATGTGTCCAATAAAAATATACTCCAACTTCATCCTATACTAAAAAAAAACGGAGTAAAGACCTGAAGCTGAGATGTAACTGCCGAATGTCACAAACCGCACATATACACTTCGTTCATTGGGAGTTAAGAGTAATTAAGCCTTAGGGGTCTTGCAAAAATTCTTAATCGTTTAAACAATACAGTCATGGGTATTTCATGCGATATAAGGACTAGTTTGTTTTCACGCAAAGAAACAATTAAACAGTTCAAGAAAGAACCACACCTAGTCTTCTTGGATTTTTCTCATTGATATTAATTGTACAGGAACAGTTTGTAAGTTAATTAGAACATATAAAAATTGTATATATTTCGATGCTTAAATTTTATTCTTATGACAGAAATTTATTGTAGAATATTTATGACAAAACTTTTACAAACATCATCTAGTTTTATTGACAGTACTTCTAGGTTCATTCGCATGGAAAATGGTATAAATAATGTTGAATGCATTTCCATGTTATGCGACTAAACTTGATTCTGCAAAAACATGCCAGCCTACTTGTCACCTAGCTGCAATTAACCGAGTTGTTTAATTGCATTAAACGTTTTTACAACTCACCGTATCTTAGCATATTAATAATCGAGTACCAGGGTGATCGAGCTTTGCTCCTTAATTTTTTAAAGACAAAAAAATGCAAGTAAATGCGCCGGGTGACACGTGGGAATCGATCCCAGGATTCGAAATTTTTTGGTCCGCGCGTTACCATTAGGATATTACAGCTTGACAAATGTCAGCGAAAATATCATATAATATTTATTCTTATTTACTCATGTAATAAGAGACCTGGTGCTAGGTTCAATATAGACACGGATTATAGCAAAATAACTCTATCATAACTTCTATATTATGGGATTCCGCAAAGTAACGCCTAATTGTATGATTTATTTAATTCTTAATTCATTGTATATGATATCTTTACTAAGGTCTTTATATTGTGTAACATTTACACACAATTAATACGAACTGTATCAAAGTATTTCAAGATCATGCTAATATCCACTACGATTAATTGAAAGATAAACATTGACATGTTTATTATGAACCCGACCTATTAGCTTAAACTTTAGACTGACATTTTGCAGGCTAGACGTAGTGTTGGATTATTTATACACTATATCATATTATCATTATTAGGAATATTTATACATGGTCTGTAGTGCGATTTAAATAAAAGGCACGTAGACTTTATTTTAAGAATTATATGTTATTAGAATTAGTTAAAAAAAATATTACAGAAAATGTTTATTTATACTTAAATATGGAGTATTGTTTTGGCCATTCATAAACATTATTTGTAGAGTTTTTTTCATTTAGAAAATTTGGGAAAGCACAATTATAGCTAGTTTTTGTTTACATTAATAAAAAAGCACTAATTTAAATATGTAATCTTTATTAATAATTAAATATAGATATATCTTATACTTAAGGTTAATAAGCATAATATGAAGCTAATTCTTTACGATAAAAATCTTTTTAAAGATTGTATGTGAAAATGACATATTTTGAGATTCTTATATTATTTACATTACAATTTGTTATAATGGTTTGTAGATGATACATTATTATATTGTGATCTTATTATATGAACTATAATGTTCCAAAACTATATTCTTAGTGGAGGTTTCAATTGTCATTACTAAAACAAGTATCAAAAGGTTTCGCACCGGTTAGGTTGTGTATATCTCTTAGTAAACGGCAGTATTTATATATCAACGCTTAGGCTCACTCGGCCTCCATAGCGTAGGTTGACCTAACGACGTAACTGATTTGTCAGACTAACACTGTCTCAAATTAATCTTGATACTTAGAAGACAGTCAATCACATATATCCTACTAATATTATAAATGCGAAAGTTTTCGAGTATGAGTAACAAACATATATATGTTTGCTTTCACGGCGAATCCGCTGAACCAATATCGATGAAATTTGGCACATATATTCCTTATACACGGGGGTCACATATAGGCTGTAGAAATCCTGTTAATTCTACAGGAATTGGATGACATTGAAATGCGCCATCTTTTATCAACATGACAACAGTCCACGCGAACGAAGTCATGGGTAAAAGGTAGTATTCCATAAAAATAAATTTATATTTCCCCTGGCTATCCCATCACCCGTGAACAGATGGAACAATTTCACTAATTTTTTTCGTTTTGTTACTTATTGTCGGAGGAAGTTTCCTAGGAAGCTATTCATATGAAGCTATAAATAGCAGTGGTGTAGCTTTACGGCTGGATGAAGCAATGCCCGGGAGCCCCTAAGCTCAGGGGGCCTAGCCCTGAGATTAGTCTCCTTGGAGCATTCGTCGAATTCGGAACACGAAGAATGCGGAGCATTTTTGTAAGTAGTTTAGTTGGGGCGCTAGTTAACTTTATGCCACAAAGCCTTTGGTTAGCTACGTTACTGTATGAAAGTAAAAAATTGTACGTTTAGAGGAACATTTACGAAAGTTTAATGAAACTCGATTTTCAATTGATTATCTACATATCTATCTTACTTCGCCGTGTGGTATCCGGCTGAGTAGAATAGACCACCCTCATTTCTTACTGAGGTATCGTAAAAGGCGACTAAGGTAAGTTAACCCACCGTGTCGTAGCCGGTTGAGTAGAATAGACCACCATCTTTCTTAGCTATGTGTCGTAAAATACACTAAGGTAAATTGACGTGAGGCAAGCGGCCAGTCGGAAAATACGTAACCAAATTATGTGAGAACATGTTTATAACATGTTGTGCAGGGAAAGTGTAGGATGATGATGATCTACATATCTTACTCTTAATGCCTACTAACTGCTTGTGCCGCAGTTAATAACAACCAGTCATAATATAGTCTGTCAAAACTTGACAGATTTTTAATGTAAATGGCACAAAATTTTCCACTAAATTACAGTATACCAGCCCATTTATACATAAAATTCTATTTCTCAACAACACAACCTAAGATGAATATACTCCAGAAGCCACAGATATATTATCTCCCCACAAATAACGCGAATGGGAAGTAAATATAAATCAAACATTTGTCATAATAAACTGCCAGCACCAAGACCGGTTGGCGTCGAGCCGCGACGTATAGCATGCCTGTTCCTATATCAATACCTTGATTTATATGTAGTGGAAATTAGAAATAGCATTGGACGCTCAGCACATACTGAGATGAAGGCCCATTCAGACCTATGTACTGGAGGTAATGACTTTAAGTTTAACGATAATAGTATATAATTTTATTAGTTTTTTTTTCTGTTAAATTTACTATATGGAGCTGAATAAATTACTTTTTATTTCATTTCATTCCATTGACTAATAATTCTTTATTTCCTCCATAAATGCAATCCATTTAATACTGAACTTGATTTCATCGTGTGGTATCCGGCTGAGAAGAATACATCAACCTCATTTTTATCGAGGTGTTGCAAAAGGCGAAAAAGGTAAGTTGACCCACCGTATAGTATATGGTTGAGTAGAACAGACCACCCTACTTTCTTATCGAGATGTCGTGAAGGTGACTAAGGTAAGTTGACCCACCGTGTGGCATCCGCCTGAGTAGAATATACCACTCTCTTTGTTTACCGAGGTATCGCAAAAGGTGACAAAGGTAAGTTGAAGGCAGGCGGCCGGATGTAAAATACGTAGGCAAATCACGTTACACTATGTTTATAACATGTTGTGCCGACCCCACTTGATGAGTGTAAGTTGAGGATAAGGACAAGAGAATGATCATTTCATTATAATTATTATCAAAGAAGTAATCAACATAAAATTAAATAAATAAGCAAAATAAGAATTTTAAGTGCAGTTTAAGGGTTTGCAGTTTATATACAAATTAAAACGTTCACTTGATTATTAGGTGTGTAAACTGGATTTTTATATAATAAGAAGTTACGTAGCAACGATTATGTGGTCTAATCTACGATTTGTTTTTATAACTAAAATCAGAAAAACCTCTTTTCCTTTCCATTTTCAATAATGCCTTAATAAAAATACCTTAGTCGTATTTTACGACACCACGGTAAGAAAGAAGGTGGTTAATCTACTCAGCCGGATACACCACGTCGGGTTTACTTACCCTAGTTGCCTTTTACGACACCTCGGTAAAAAATGAGGGTGGTCCATTCTACTCAGCCGGATACCACACGAAAAACATACGTAGAAATTTAGAGAATAATATTCGCGATATCAGCTGCTTGAAATAATGGTAGTTTAAAGAGATTCTAATGTTTATAAAAAAACATCATTCATCTACTATAGGATAATCTATAGCTAATAGCTACTAAAGATTTTAACTTATACCAGATCAAGTTAAGAAAAAAAATCGGTCTTACATCTTGCACTTCCCATCTTTTCTATAATGGGTGCAACTTTCAGACTTCACCCTATTTATAAAAATAGTACTACAATAAAGCTGTGCTACCACAGCGATGAGACCCTGGTGGCCCTCTTTAAAGATTGTCACGGCTTCAAATCCGGGTAAGCACCATTGTAGTTTTTCTGGTGAAGTGAATATATACTTACAATATATACTGAATTTATAACACGCTTTTCGTTGAAGGAGAGAATTTTGAGGAAACCTGCATATCTGTAGAGAATTCTGGGGATATGTATAACCTACAAATCTGTACTGGGGCAGCGTGGTATTTCTCAGCTCCAATCCTTCTCTCCAAACACGCGAGTGAGGAGGTCTATGCCCAGCAGTGGGATAGTAATAGTTCGTTACTCTACTCTCTCTACTCAAAGTATTATTTTTTATATCCATTAATTTAAGTACATACAAGCCTACACTAATGCTTAATATAATGTTAATAGAAACCAAATTGAATTCAACAAAAACTGCGAACATGTACTCCTTGATTAGTGATAATGATTGGCTCACATTGCTATGCTGTGACGTCACCATCGCAGCAGACTCGCAGGTGCCTTATATTTCGATACAACTAGGTGTTTTAAAATCAACAAATATTTTTTAAATTTAAAAATTAAGTATTTTGACTTTTCTATAACAAAGTAATAAAGTTACCATTGATTGAACTTGTCTTGTTTTTGAATTGATAAAGACTAATACTTGAATTGAGAATACTAATAATAATTCAACCGCCGAGTTTCTTCTCGATAGGAACAGCTTTCCGAACCAGAAGTAGAGTTGACGATTCAAAAGCACTTGTTTACAAGTTTACTTGAATAAAGAATATATTAAATTTGAATAAGCTTTGCGAATACGAGAAACCTCGACCTCAAGAGGCTCTCGCTTAGTTGCTGGATCAAGCATAGGATACAGAAGTAGATAGTATTGCTTGAGACAGCACGTATTGTGAGGAGGTTCATCAATCTGTATTCTAAACTACCAGGGCTTGGGTCCCTTCTCCGCTCCTCGTGGATCTCGAGATTTTTATATTTTTAAATGATTTTGTTTAATATTTAAAAATGTATACAAATCTGTGAAAAAATAATTGCCTTTTGCGTATAAAATGATGTAGGTATGTATGATGGGGACGTAACATAGTAGCGATCAAATAAAAAATCTGGTAGAGCCTTAATATTATACGTGACATTACTTTTTACTTTTTTTATCTTTTATGTTATCGCGAGTGTAATTATACATATAGGTACATAGTTTTTCGTTATTTTCCTTTTTCTTTCTTCTATATTACCCGTATTTCACTTCGTATTTTTCCTTCTATTCCTTAGAGGTTGACAGTAAAATATTCCTGTTAGGAATAAGACCGCCTTTGTACATGTGCTTTTTTTCTCTTTTCTAACAATATGTATATAGAATAAAGAAAGAAATAAGTCTGCGTTCAGCAATAAAACAGAGAAATAAATTATAATTTAACCTTTACGTGATAACACCTCGAAACAAGTCTTAGCTTAGTTAAATGCCGTAGAAATATGAAGAAGAACCTCTACATTATGTTTTCTTTGCTTAGAATTGCAATAACTTGACGCAAATGAAGTCAAAAATACAGTTTAAAAACAATGCTTTGAATTCAAGTTGGAAGTTACATTTGTATGTAAATTAAATCAGTGTAAGTGATTAATAAAAACATCCGCACAATACAAAGTTTGTTATCATCCAATACCAAAATATCTACCCACGTCATATAACTATGTTACTTAACGGTGAAATGGATCAATAAAAAATCGATTATAATGCAAATTAAAAAAGTATTATATATAACGGAGAAATTATAGGAACCATAGAAAGGAATCGCTGGTTTAAACATGTACACAATGCACTTAACAGTGAAGGAAAAAATTGAAATAAAACTTCTCTATTGTCTCTCAAAAAAGTCATATTGATTGACAGAAAACAACATATTAATTATCATAGATAGAATTGCTTTTGTATTTGTCATAGACAAAAATAATTTTAACTTCTGCTCGGAAAAACTTTTTACATCGGCGAAAGAAATATTGTGTTTAACAAGCTTGACAAATTGTTGTCCGAATTATGTTTCCAATATATACTTTTTTCTTACCATGTTGTTCTTCATAATAAAACATATGATCAATTTTAAATATCGCACAAACAAGTTGTCTCTCGAAATTGTTAACGCGAGTATACTTGGTTAACATAACTCTTATCACTTATTAACGGCTTTAAACAAAACAACATTTGAATTGTTTGAACTTTATTTTACTGACTAATTATGACTAAGATATGGAAGGGGTAGAACATGAAACTTCGTCAAATGTGTTAAATGCGAAATATATAATGATAAAGTTCCACTTATATCGAATGTCCCTAAATATTCTCCTCAAAATCGGTTGTATTAGAACTTTTGCGACGAATACGTTACAACGTCTCTGCGTCGTATAATATTGTGAAATAATATGAATAACACTACAATATTTAAATCTAGTACATCCCACTTCCTACCAATATTATAAATGCGAAAGTTTGTGGGTATGGATATATGTTTGTTACTTTCCCGGCGAATCCGCTGAACCAATATCGATGAAATTTGGCACAATTATTCTTTATACACCAGGGTCACATATAGGCTATAGAAATCCTATTGATTCTACAGGAATAGGATGACATTGAAAAGCGCCATCCTTTATCAAACTATCACGCAACAACAGTCCACGCTAACGAAGTTGCGGGTAAAAGCTAGTATACTAATATTTCTTAGTTTTTTCGTGTTCCGTCATGTGTAAGAATTGACAGATATAATATCAATGATGATCAATGTCACTCAATAGAAGAACGTCCACCCACATAGCAAATCTGTGCTATTCAACGGTAAAACATATGGATGTAAAATCAATTAGGTAGCCCATTATCATATAGCTATCGATAACATACAAATATATTGGTTCATTACTTCTATTTTAATCATGTATTGTATCACGTACATAAGTATCTAATAAGGTAGGCAATTATTTAATCTTGTCCAAAATTTTTATGTTGTTCACGTCTATTTTGAAGTCTATTATAGCCCTGATGATTTAAGCACTATCAAAAGAATATATAGTTGTGGTTGTTAAGGTGGTACGCGATATAACAAAGAACTTTACTTCAGTTTGTCCGAAAATACATTTGTTAGTATTTATTAGGACACCGTATTCTTTGAGTCTGCTAAGTAGATGGCGAAGATGAGACTTGTGTTGCTCTTCGTTGGGTGAAAAAACCAATATGTCATCCAGATATCCGAAGCAAAATCCATCCATGTCTCTCAGAACTTCGTCCATGAACCTCTGGAAGGTCTGCGCTGCGTTGCGTAGACCAAAGGTCATAAATGGAAATTCGAAAAGACCGAAAGGAGTTGTTATAGCAGTTTTTGGTATATCGTTCTCGTGGACTGGGATTTGATTGTATGCCTTAACCAAATCGATTGTGGAGAAGACGGTGCATCCAGAAAGCTGATAGGAAAAGTCCTGAATGTTGCGAATGGGATATCTGTCAGGAACAGTGCGTGCGTTAAGTGCACGGTAATCACCACACGGTCTCCATCCGTCGTCTTTCTTCTTTACCAAGTGCAACGCTGATGACCATGGGCTATTTGAGCTACGAGCAGTTCCTTGAGTAAGCATATCCTCGAACTCATTTTTGGCAATCTTCAATCGATCTGGATCCAATCGACGTGGTCTGGTAGTAACTGGAGGTCCAGCTGTGGTTTTTATATAATGCACAGTATTGTGCTTAGGCAAAGTATGTATACCTGCTGGTCTGGTTACCTCTGGGTACTCCCGGAGTAGCTGATGGTATTCGGACTCTCCGGAAACGGCTTTAACGGAACACAAGCCATTTGGAATTTTCCTGTGTGGTGCAGACACTGCTAAGGTTGTAGTACCATCGATTAAGCGCTTATGCCTGCAGTCTACAAGAAGATTGTAAAATATTAGAAAATCTACACCTATAATCGGTTTAGATACGTCCGCTATGATGAATTTCCAGGAGAATTCACGTCGAAGTCCCAGATCAAGTTGCAGCTGTACAGGTCCATAAGTGTTGATGATTGTACCATTGGCAGCTATGAGTTCGTACTTCGTTTTGATACAGGGCGCCTGCATTGCCAACCGCGGGAAAACACACAAGTCTGAACCAGTATCCACGAGGAATAGCATTTTCGATGTGCGGTCCGTTATAAATAGGCGGCCTGTTGGTGAGGGGCAGTCGTTCGCCGCTAATTCCGGCTGCCTTGGAAGTTTTCCGACTCGCTAAATGTACAAGGCTGTACACATTTCTTTGCAAGCGAACCAAATTTATAATGGTACCAGCAATTGGGGTGATTTGGTGGTGGTTGTCGGGCTTGCGAGCGGTTACGGGAGCTAGAACTATGTTTACGACGCGTGCGAGAATTTGATCGTCCGTGCATCTGAGTTGTAAGTGTAGCTACTTGTTTGGTCAGCTGATCGATTTGTTTAACCATCATGTCCATGGATGATGAACTTGACGCACTCGCTACTTGAGGTGTATTGGGCGCAATCTCGTAAACTCGGTCTGCGAGGTCGGCTAGTTTTTCTAGAGCCAAATCCGACTGCGAAGCTATAATTGTTTGTATATTGTTGGGTAATCTACTCGACCAGATGGTTTGGAGGAAATCTTTTGGAACAGATGGACCCGCAAGATCTTGTAAATATCGTAAAAATTGTGAGGGCTTGCGGTCACCTAGTTGCTCGTGCATTAAAAGTTGCTTTACTTTATTTTCTTGTGAGACAGATAAGCGACGTATCAATTCTGATTTTAATTTATCGTATTTACCTGTCTCCGGGGGCGATGTTATGATGTCCTTCACCTCTAGTGCGTATTGATTGTCCAACTGAGCAGCGACATAATAAAATTTTGTTGCGTCGTTCGTTACGTTGGATAGCGCAAATTGTCCTTCGATCTGTGCAAACCATAACGACGGTTCTTCCGGCCAAAACGGAGGCACTCTGACTCCTACTCGGCACACACTCGCGTTTTGGGCAGCTTCCATTCTTCTTTGTTCGTAAGTCGAAAGGTCACCAGTTATAGTTGTGGTTGTTAAGGTGGTACGCGATATAACAAAGAAACCACACACACTAGATTGTCCACATTTATTATACGGAATTATATATTATACAGGTTGCGAAATAGAATGTTGAAAGTATATGAAAGAGAATAGAATGGAATGAAGTTAAGTTACAGAATTAAATAATAATATAGGAAGGATAATTGATACGAAATAAGTGAGTGTTTGCTAGGGACAAACCGAGAGCTGACTGTGTTAACATCTGCGGCCGGCGTGCGCGCGGCTCGGTGCGAAAGGGTCGCGGGCGCGCGGCGGCGGCAGGGTAAAGGGTCTAGCATTGTCTTGCGTGTCGAACTATACTAAATATAAAAGTTGTAGATGAGTTTGTCTGTTTGTAAGTTATTTAACATGAATAATTTTAAGTGTGAATGTTATGTATGTGTAATATGCATGTAATGAGTATGTGTGTAATGATGACACGCAAGACATGCTACAAATACATGCATGGTAGCAGTGACCAAAGACTTTAACTGTTAAAAATATTTCTTTAGACATATACTATCACTCCGTGCCGTTTAGAAAATACTTCAAGCTTTTTTCTCTGTTTCCGTAATATTGACATCATAATAATCGTTCGTTTTAAGACCTCACCTCATATCTGTTCATCTTTACAAACCGTAGTAGCCAGACGGTAGTCATTTTGCATAAAAGTGTTTTTTTTTTGTTTAAATTCACTAGAGATATATGCAGGTTGCCTCATGATGTTTTCCTTCACCGAAAATCGTGTGATAAATTGAAATCATCAATTAGACACACATAAGCTTTAATAGAAAAACGGGGTTTAAACTTGCGACCCGCTCGAAAGAGTGGTAGAGCCGCACGGTGTCACCGCTGGGCTGTCATAGCTTATAACAGAGTATACTATGCAGAAATAGAAGAAATAATGAATTTATTTCATTCAGGCATTCAGACAGAGCAAAGGTCTACTACCATAAAAACTACCCATCACGCTTAAAAGGTGATCGTAGTACAACTTATTACAATTACATACTTTATTGGTTAATACATTGGGTTTACTCGTCAATGTGTGTCGTCGGTGCTTGGAAGTACAGATTGAAGAGGCACTTCACATAATATAACGAAATTTCTTACACTTTTAGTCAATTTAATGACGAAAAAATCGTAGATGCAAATTGCAAATTACCGTTTGCAAATACCCGTTCTAATATAAATTGTACATACAAATTAAAATATAGCCTGCCATAATTGTACACATACAGAGATATAATTTTGTAAAGACAATTAACCCCAAAACACACAAACAGCAGTGAAATCTTTCTTCAATTATTATCTGTTGAAAGGAACAATTTCGAAATTGAGATAAACGCAATATCTCCATCGCAAAATGTTCACAAAAAAAATTAAGGACATTCATTTACAAGTCGCACGTTTCGTTAAGTATGCAGTGAGATCGAAGAGGCATTTACAAACGCCAGTACAATATATCACAACAAGCATTCAGAATATCTTACTGTTACACTCTATTTTGACATCTCCGTGAATGACACAAAACCGTTTTCTGATTGATAAGTTTTGGCACGTGACCTCTCATATGTACAGAGTAAGTACCACAATTTTACCCGAAGGCCACATTTTCCTTTGGTACCCAGTACTAATTGACGACTCGTGTCCGAGAAGTAAGGACAAAATGGGGAAGCACACAGAGTGGTTTTATAATTCTATGTTAAAAGTTTCTGTAAAGCCACTTATATTAAAGTCTACCATATCAGTCTGATAAAAGCTATATGCTCATAATTATTCATATATTGTTAGTTTCATAACAAGGGAAGACTTTACCGGATTCACGTGAATAGTCAAGGACTTCTAGGAAATCTCTCTTCAAGGAATCTATAAAAATATCAAGAACTCAGTTACATTAAGATTTTGTATCTTTTGTTCTATCAGTTAAAGAGCTAAACCGAAATTAACCGATATAGACCTCTAAATTCAGTATATATTAAGGCTAAAAAAATGTTAAAGACTTATTACTCGAATGTATATCTTATAAGCAACTTTTAACCACGAATTCGAGTTTGGCATAGTTGCATTGCTAATACAATATTTTCTTGTATTTTATATTGTAACTTTTCGAAACATATTCAACGTAAAATTGTATACAACAAATAAATAATTTTAAATTTAAATTTTCTATAATCTGTATAAGGTCGGTATTAACAGCTCTTATTAATTCTTTCTTACTGAATGTACTAAGAAATCCACAATATCCGCGAGTGTACAAGAAATGCAAGTCGAAATGTACCGGTGTTGACTTGTCGAGTGGAGCCGAGGTGCAATTTGTCAAGCAATTTAAATAATATCCATAATTACATATCTATTAACGACAAGACGTGTTGATAATTAATGAGTAGCTATACTTGTTGCTGACATGTCGTGCTAATTATACTTTTTGTGATAATAACTATAGTATGAGTTAAATGCGTTACACGTAAATTTCGTGTTTATTTACTATTCAATCTGTATCGAAGCTTATCCTTCTGTAGAAGAATTTTCTCATATTAAATACTTACGTATGTTAATTCTTCTCTTCTTTTCAACTAATGTACAATGCTGCTCATAAATCTTTTAAAAGAGCTTCTAGCTTAGCTTTGATTCTACACGATTACTACTTCTTGGTAAAGCGTAGTTTAACCCAAACGTAGACAAATGTAGATGGAGGCTTAGGTTTAAATTTTTTGCACGGTATCAAATCCAACACAGGTCTCCAGCAGGAAAAGGTACTTCCCAATAAGCATCCGGCCTTTCCACTTCAGCTTCGGGACACGGTGAGCTTTATCAGAAAATTTGTTCGTCTACAGATCTCCTCGTCTCTTTTTCTTCTTATTATTTTCAATCGATGAACGTGCACTATTGAACATAGGTAACTTCATGGAATCTCCACAGAATACGATTTTGTGCTGTCTGAAGCCAGCGGCTCCCCACGACCTTTTTAAAATTTGTTAGTCCTTCTCGTAGGGGGCTTACCGACACTGCGCTTTCCGGTGTTGGGTCACCATTCCAACAACTTGAGACCATAACGCCCATCCCAGTTCTCCGAACTATGTGCCCCGCTTATCGCCACTTTAGCTTCGCGACACACTGAGCTATATCGGTAACTCTGGTTCTTCTACGGAGCTCCTCATTTCTCATTTGATCACGTAGAGATGCTCAGAGCATAGCTCGTTCCATCTCTCGCTGAGCGACTCTGAGTCTTTTATAAGGTTTACAGTCAGAGGCGTCTCTAATGGAAATGATTGACCCGCATAAAACTATAACTACTAAAAGATTGATATCGTAACGAAAACCCCTCATTTTAAAAACAAAAGAGAATTATTTATTCAATTTGATATTTTTTATTTGATATTGTAATTCGACCAATAGCGGAATATTGGCTTTAAAAATATTTTATTGAACATTATAATAACTTAAACATTACAACTTTAATAATAATGCGGATTTCAAAAAGCAAAAGACTAATTATTTCGCATCATTAGCATATAAACCAGAAATATATAGAAAAAAATGTCATAATAACCGGCATTACGCGTGAAATTCCGACAAAGCGGCATGGTTATGTCGATGTCGGCTGATAATTGACTTGTCGTGTAAAATTAACATTTATTAGTAGTTACGACTCACGCTAGGCCGACCGAGCCTTATTACCACCGCTCTACAATTATTACGCACCTAGCTGTTATTCCTGTCACAACGTTGGCGGTTTTAAATATGTATTAATAAGTTGTTGGATAAATAAATTAGTAGAAACAAAATGTTGTCTTTATATTAAACTACATGTGCCTGCGGCTTCGCCCGTATGGAAATCAGTGATTCTACATTAAATGAACATAATAGTTATTGTGAGTTAACCATAAGAGATAGAGACATTCTGACGCGGAATTTTATATTAGGCGGAGAAATTTTGTAGATCTATAATTATCCAATGCATTACTTTAGCTTATCTCTGTTGGTCTACGCGGCGCACGAGACTAAAGCTCCAGGCAGGCCATTTGTTTCACAACTTTGTTGTTTTACAACCATTTCAACACAATTTCCAAAAAAACCTTGATGTACTATAAGCGGCGGTAACGGAATGGTTAGGGTAACGGACATAAGATCGAGAGATCGTGGATTCGAATCCCGGAATTTTTACTACTTGAACCCACTCCTAACACAAGCATTTAGCTTAGCTGGAGGGGGTTAACAAGTTTACTAGTAATTTGTAACCCAAATTGCTAGTAACCTTTAAGACAAAAATATATACGAGTATATTAATTTAAACCATTCGGAAGAATTGAATTACCCTTTAGTAAAAACCGTTCAAAAATCCGTTCAGTAAATTTTGAGAAAATCGATCACAGTCAGCTTTTGAAGACTTTGTTTTACAGTAAATATAGAAGTTTATCAACCTTGTATACTTATTACTAAGAACTCGCTGGTAGAATATCACAAGGGATTAATACATCCGACAGCTGAGATCTAACAAATAGCATATCATTAGAAGAATTCTACCCAATTTATAGAAGTGTACAGGTCGCCCTATGCCGTGGTCTCACCTCAAGGTAGGCAGCTTTAAGATGAGTAGATCTTCTGATCCCACTCTGCCCTAATCCCATTCTAAGTGGTGCCTACCCCACTACAACATGTTTTTCGATTCTATTCTCTCCTATCATTCGTTAACTCTGGAATTAACCCTTTATATGCATGTCATACTTCACAAAATCCGGCATGCACAAATTTTCGGCATAGCTCTGGAACATATCCATCCATATTTATATTTGACACTCTTTTAGTCACATAATATTCATACCTTCTCGTTATAAGTATATATCATATTAATCTTGCCTGCGTTTTTGATCTCCTATTCCCCATTAATTCCACCTTTCAATTAACACATCCTTTATTGACCAAGAATAAAATATTCATAGATTTAATGGTAAGCGATTAGGATTCTAAAATACTCTTGAAGTTATCCAAAGTACTTAAGTGTAAGTGTTAGAAAACACGAACGCCAGAGGGCTTTTTCTTAAGTTAACGCATTAGAAACGAGAAAGCTAAGTATTTCTTGCGGATCAGTACAATTATGTCAATAATCAGAATAAATATATATCATTCAATCGTTTATAAAAGTAATGCGTATTTTACAAAATTCCAAAACAGAAAGTAAATAGCGAAAACGCTTTATAACAAAAATAATTTGAACGTAGTTTAATAATTTACATATTTCTGTACTAATCATTCTCCTGCCCTTATCCCGCTCTAAGTGGGATCGGCACAACATGTTATTACACATGTTGTCAAATGATTTGGCTTCGTATTTTACGACCGCCCGATATATTTGTGTACTAAAGCACTAATAAGTTGTCAAAATAAAATTATATCTTTATTTGAAAGTCTATTTCCAACAAAGTTAGTGAAATAATCTACCTAGTAGAAAGCCCAGCTAAAGTACCTATTGCCGATTCAACTTAGCTTTGTGACTTTAATTTCATTTATTCGTAATTTTAGTTTAATGATACAGAAACATTTCAAGCACAGTTAAATCTATAAATATCATTTTTAGTATAAATAAACATTTTTATACATAATTTCATGTCTAGATGTCTGTTTACGCTGACCTCCAAAATCGCTGAACTGATTTCAATTTATTTTGTATAACTAAATATGTATTATTTGATCTAGATTATAATATTGTGTACCTCAGAAGATAATTGGTAACTTGGCATTATGTTGTCGAAAACGGAATTTTTTTCGGTACATATAACGAGATTGGTTAAAAGTTAAAGATCACACTCACCCAAGTCTATGTGTATCACGAGCATAAAAGGTTACTAAAATACACAAATATTCTGAGCTTATCACAAAAAATTACAACAAAAAAAACCTCTGTTAAAATTAAATCATTCAGTCTTTTTTCAATAATGACTAATTGTAGGCACAACTTACCTAACTAGTAATCAATTAAGCATTTAAAATATAACTATATCAGACAAGTATTGCCTTCTGACTAATAGATCCGGTAGCATTGGTGTCAGGTCGACAACCCAAAAACGAACTAGTTGCGATTTGCGGTAGTCTATAAAAACATTCGAACATCGGTATATCTGGAGCGGTATCTTGCAACTTTTACACGACTGACTGACTTTTGTGACCTAAATCCTAAATAGTGTATGATTATGTTCTTAAAAGATAAAAAAACTTTGCTATTTCGTCGTGGAGTCTATCTCCTGATGATGCTGATGAAAAATCGTTTCGCCCCGCAACTTCGGTTGCGGGGCGAAACGGGGGGGTTGTTCAGTTTATGATAGTAAAGGTATGTAGTGCTTGTGTATTGTGGTGGCGGTGGTGGATGTTTGTGCATGTGTTTTTACGAATCCTGCATGTATCAGGTCCACTCTACATTGAGCATTATATATATTTTCTATTTTAGTTTATTGCAGATTATAACAAAATAATTTTATTATCACAATATTATATATATTACTATAAATTACACTTAAAAGATGGTCGGAGAACATTATATACAGTTTTCGTACAATGGGTGTTAACTAGCAGTGATGTTTCAGTAACCTAGCCTTCATCGCTTTCCTAACTATCTATTTTTCATATCTCTAAGTGATAATGATTGTCCACCCCTAACTTTTTTTTATAATATACACTGGAAATTCCCTAAAAATAATTTATATCGCAAAACAACGTTTGGCCGGTCAGTTAGTAGTATTATATAATCCAATTTTTATACTACTACTACTCTTATATTTTATCCTCATTTAGGTCGTATGAAGAGGTAGTTTTTATATTGGCAAGGCTACGTATAATAGCGTTTAACACAACAATAAACGTTATTAAAAATTAAATAGCCGCAATAGCAATCAATAACCAATATCGTGTTTTGTATACGTGTTGTGACAATATCAGCAAAAATATATTCCATCGTTACCAAGTCTAAAAGTAATTTTTAGATGACAGCGATTCGTTTAAAATTAACGAAAAGTATTTAAAGAAACCATTTAGCCGTTTAGTATCTGACTGAATAGGATAGACCACCCTCATTTCTTATTGAGGTGACGTAAAAGGTGATTAAGGTAAGTCGACCCGTCGTATGGTATCCGGCGGAGTGGAATAGACCACCCTCATTTCTTACCGAGGTGTCGCAAAAGGCGACCAAAGTAAGATAACATGTGTGGTATCCGGTTGAGTAGACTAGACCACCCTCTTTTTACCAAGGAGTTGTAAAATACGACTACAGTAAACTGACATCATGCAGGCGGTCGGTAGAAAAATACATAGCCAAATCATATGACAATATAACATGTCGTGCCGACCTTATTTAGGTAAAGGGCCGGAGAATGATGAATAAGCAATATATATATTGTTTTGCACTTTGATGTAAACATCATAGTTCTGTAAGAACTTGGACGTAAGTATATATATTCTCGTATCTTGTTTAAGGAACCTACATATTTTTGTTATTAGCAAGATGTGAATTGATTGAATCATTATTTTCTTGAACTTAAACTATCTTGAGTGGTATTCGTATGTTTAGAAAACGGCTATACTCAAGTCTTATTTTATCGGGTGAGCCCGACTAGTTTCAAGCCCATACGGAAACCCCATTCATGAGCATTTTATATGGGCGTTATAGGGCAAACTGTTCACTTGAAACTAATCGGGCTCATCCGACAAAATAGATTATAGCCAGTTTCTATACCTCCTGCCCTTATCCCAATCTACGTGGGGTCAGCACAACATGTTATAAACATGCTGTAACATGATTTGGCTGCGTTTTTACGACCGGCCGCCTGCCTGACGTCAACTTACCTTAGTCGTATTTTACGACACCTCGGTAAGGAGGAGGGTGGTCTATTTTACTAAACCGGATACCACACGGTGGGTCAACTTACCTTAGTCGCCTTTTACGACACCTCGGTAAGAAATGAGGGTGGTCTATTCTACTCAGCCGGATACCACACGGCGGGTCGACTTACCTTAGTCGCCTTTTACGAAACCTCGGTAAGAAATGAGGGTGGTACTATTCTACTTAGCCGGATACCACACGGCTTATAGCCAGTTTCTATACATTAATGATTATTTCCTTCCTCATAGTGGATCATCCTCATCCCATCAGATTATGAACTATTAAACCTTAATACGATATCTCTGTATTGAAATGACTTAAAGTATCCCATTACGTGTTCAATATGTGATAGGTATTTGCTAGTACTATATATAAAGCTACTTAAAGATAATCTTCGATTACACAATTCCCATAGATTTATTCACGATTACAACAAACGGGACATTACCGTTGTACTAAACCAAAAATAAACAAGGTGCAAACTATGCATATCTGCGATTAGATAAGGCGTATACAAACGTCAATTACTTGTCGGCAAAAAGTGTGGCGGCGAAAATAGTCTGAAGTCATTCATGGGTTTTCCCCAATTGTTGCATTAGAAACGGGCTAATCTGTTTGTTTATTTTAAAGTATGTTTTTATTGTTTGATGTTTTTATAGCCAAAAGGATGTCCGGTATCTGAGGCTATAACAATGCGAAAGATGTTCTACTTCAGTAATCGGTACCTATTTAGAGGATTGACTCACACGATAGGAAAAAACTATTTTGAAACTGTATTTAGGAGTTCTTTAGCATCTACAATATTTTTGCGCAAACTTTACCTTTACGTAATAACGTAATAAATCTGATATCCAGTTGTCATTTTTTTCATAATTGTTTTTTCATAAGTAACTGCTTAAAGTTTAAGGTTGTTACTTAAATAACATTTATAGAAGTAGGCGTTACTTTGCAGAGATCTATAAAATAAAATTATTTTGCTATTTTAATTACTATTATATATAATTATTAAAATTACTTTTGACTTAAAAAATCATCATTCCCTGAACTTATCCCACTCTAAGTGGGATCGGTATAATATGCTATTAACATGTTGTAACAATTTGGTATTTTACGACCGGCCGCCTGGCTGACGTTAACTTATCTTAGTCGCCTTTTATGACACGTCGGTAAGAAATGAGGGTGGACTATTCTACTCCGCGATACCACTCGACGGGTCAACTTACCTTAGTCGCCTTCTACGACACTTCGGTAAAAAATGAGGGTGGTCTATTCTACTCAGCCGGATACCACACGTCGTACAAAAAAAACAGCTATTCTGAACCCGTATTTTAAGAGTTCTTTCACATCTGCAACATTCTTGCGCATACTTTAACTTTATGTAACTAACCTGATATGGATAAAAAATAATACTTAACTGGATTTAAGTATTATTTTTTAATTGCTACGTAACTACTTAAGGTATATAGCCTTTAGTTCCCACTTAGTCCATAGACTTAAACATAGACTATTTTAAAATTCTAGAATACTCATTATTTTCTCATGAAATATAATCTATAGTAATATATAAAGCTGAAAAGTTTGTTTGATTGTTTAAACGCGCTTATCTCAGGAACTACATGAAAATTCTTACAGTGTAAGATAGTCCATTTATCGAGGAAGGCTTTAGGCTATATAACATCACGCTAAGATGAATAGGAGAAGAGCAGCAATAAAAAATAGTACGAAAACGGCAAAATTTTAAGCTTTCCTGGCGTGCGCTGAGTAAACGGTGATAGTTATTCAAAAATCATATATAACAAAATTGTTCCCCTCTAAAAGTCTAAATAAAAGCCCGCGACAGCGTATGTCTAGCTTTTAAGGTTAACCTACTTTAACCATTTTTAAGGTTACCAAAAGACTATACTACGGTTTTAATCTTTCTACGCGGGCGGAGCCGCTGGCGATTGCTAGTTACTTAGTTTGGATAATAATAATAATTATTTATTTATTTTTTGTTACATACATAAATGTTACAAAACGAAAGGTTGGGACCTCCTTTTAAGTGAAAAAATACCTATGTCAGAAGGCCCGCTCTTCATTACAATATGCATACTAAAAAATTAAACATAAAAATTAACAAAAGAAAAGAAATAAAACTAAACTATTCATGCTATTTGTGTAAAGACTAAATTAAGCATGGCATACTCTCGTCATCAATAGCGGTTTATTGCGGTTTTATGTAACATATTTTAAAACAATACTTTGACTCATAACTCCCACACTTTTTATGTATGACATATTTGTGTTTAACTCTTATCTCTCGTGAACGCAATTGGGGAAACCAACTAAACTGGATCTGCAATTCTTATGGTTTCCTATACATACATAATATCACTCAATTCCGTTTAACTCTTATTATATATTTTTACACTCCGAATACTTTAATATAAAACTAGACTACTACTAAACTAAACTGTAAAAATACCTTCAATTAAAGAAAAAGTAAAGTAGAAAGAAACTTGATTTTTTTACCCTATATGTGTCAGACAAAAAGGCAGACTTTCGCATTTACATGTCGTTTGGTATCCGGCTGAGTAGAATAGACCACCTTCATTTCTTACCGAGGTGTCGTAAAAGGCGACTAAGTTAAGTCAACCCACCGTGTGTTATCCAGCTGAGTAGAATAGACCACCCTCATTTCTTATTGAGGTTTCGTAAAAGGCGACTAAGGTAAGTAGACCCACATTGTGATATCCGGTTGGTTAAAATAGACCACCCTCTTTCTTACCGAAGTGTCGCAATAAACGACTAAGGTAAGTTGACTTCACGCAGGCGGCCGGTCGTAAAATACGTAGCCACATCATGTAACATGTTTATAACATGTTGTGCCGATCCCCGAATAAAGTGGGATAAGGGCAGGAAAATGATGATATATTTAGACATTTAGCTTAGCTGGAAGGGTTAACAAGTTTACTAGTGATTTGTAACCCAAAAGTGCTAGTGACCTTATAAAAAAACCATTGTATAAATTTCATTCAAATCGGTCCCGCCGTTTAGGTATCAATAAGGAACATAAAAACATATTTTCTCTTTGATTCTCTTGTAATAATCTTCTTTTTTTTAACTTTGCTGTTACTAATTACTATTATACAGTTGTAACATATTTAAACTTTTATTTTGATTTACGTAAATCCATTTTAATATACATTGTGTGAATATACCTATTGTTCTCCATTATTAATTATTTAATTGTTAGTCAAACGTAGCGAAAAAAATTACTAATTTAGTTATTGTAATTTCGCAATGTTTATAAAATCGCCGTGAAACCTTTCACACGCTTACTAATTATTAACAAGGCTGTCTTCACCTTATAAATGGTTCGCATCTATTTGTGAAAATAAAAGCGTAAAGCTTGGAAATGCAACAATAACGAATGCCCGCTTGAAGCGCTTGCAACAGCGAGTTAACAGGTTTTACAAATTACCGCATCGTCTAGGGCTATCCTTCTCAATAACGGAGTGTAAAATAAAGCAATTGCCATCCTTAAGTCGAGGGACTTTTCTGAAAAGATGGGGATTACATCAAACAACCATAACAATCAGAATGACAGATAAACTTTAATACGCAGTGTTAGAGAGAATAGAATTTGCCAGATATATTAAATCGTGCAAAATACAACGTTATCAGTAAAATGTTTAATGATAACGTTGGTTGTATCTCGCTAAAAATCCTAATGAAAGAATCTTTACACATTGGGATTTGTGCAGATAAATAGGAAGATAAATGGGAGGTCAACAAAGACAAAAGTGAAGTTTTATTTATCAAGTGTCAATTACTGTTAGCCATATCGGGTTTAACAGCAATTAGAAAGGAGAAGTTCAAAAGAATCTCCGAGAAGAGTGGTGGTAATTTAATTATAAAGAGTTTGATGCTATTGAACTCTACAAGGGTCACTTTTATAAGGAAAATATTTATGTGTTGTAGACCATATTTATAAAGAAAGAAGACGCTTAATTAACTAAATTCAACTGCAAGGCGATGATGAGGATGATGATAGGTGATGATGGCTAAGATTTATACATTTACATTGAATATATAACAACACTATTTTTGCCGTAAATTGTCAAGTCAGCGTAGCTTATTCGAAGAAAGGGCGGTCTCGAGAAATGAAAATACCTAGGAACGAGCCCAACCTACCCAATTTTTTTTTGTTGTAACAAATTACCAAGCAAGGCTCAGTCAACTAGGTACTAGTTATTAAATATCAATATGAAATAGATATTTCAACCAATCAATATGCAAAGTCCATTCGAACGTGGCCGAAAGATCCGGTGTCGCATGTCCCTTTGAGTAAAAGTCAAACATTGCATTGACTAGCCTCAGCTAAAACGAAATTATTTACGAATCTTTAAGAATTTCAGCACAACGTGTCGGTATTTTAAACATCGCTACGAACTAAGAGGTGAAAGGCGATACTTGTATGTGGACATGAGAAACATCAATATATGTATTTAAAAACAAGCATGTTCAATTTAAACCTATCAAAAAATTCTAGATATATCTATTCTTTGTGATGGTACAGATGCGCATGATAAAAGATGGCCACTGACAGTCAAAATGCACAAAATAAAAACTAGATTTTTCTCCTTTAGAACCTTTGTTGGCCTTTAGCGAGCTAAAATTAGCGGAATTGATTCACCCAACTAAACTCTTTAAATTGCAATCAATAATCAATAAAAAGAAAACTCTCCTACTAATCGACATATTGGGATCACCAGATATTTTACTCTTCTACCTCATATAACAGGGGTTCGATAAAAATTTAATATGATATATATGTAAATAAACAGTTTATGACAAATATTTTCATTTACCTATTACATGTTTTATCATTTTTGTTTTTAATTAGGAAAAATCCCTTATGAGTCCCACCGCCCTTCGAAAAGAGGCGGCGGGTATATTGGAATCTCGCCGACTAAAACGACCGAGTACTCAACCATGCTCATGTTGGTGGAGCCAGGGTAGTGTTCTACACATTGGCCTCGACCCTGCCATCAGCAACTATGAACCCTAAAGTGCATTTCCTCTGGGTAGACCTATCTAAAAGTGGTCTCTCCCTCCGCTAATCGATGCACCAGATATATCAGCCGCCTCGACCTCCAGGCGGGCATTCGATAAACCCCGTTCTAACCGCCCAGCACGTTCCCGACGGCATACGACGGGTTTCGGCGAGTCATCTACAACCCTCTCGCCTGCGTGGATCGGATCCTAGGACTCGACTTCCCTAACAAGCTCCGCCGTCTCATGACGTGACCAATACTTATTCGATCACAACCTTAAAGATTGCCAGTAGCATCAGAAATAGTCGAAATTAACGGAGTCGAGATTAGTCGAGTGTGTAAATTTGTTAAGACGGATGAAACTTTTTACAATATCCTACATTTGGCAGAAAACAGGAATAAATTGCGTAACACCATGAATAATGTACAAAAGTACTACTTTTATGAGTTGATGCAAGAAGAATTTATACGTTACTGATAATAGCATTACAGTACATTATTTAGTGCATCTTTACACAATACAAAATAAATTCTAATTTGCTAGAGTAGTGTTGAATACGTAAACATTTCAGAAGATTTTAGAGTAATATTACAACAGATTTGTCACATAATGAATCATGAAATTACAGAATTATTGCATCAGTATACTATACATATAGGTATAGCATTCAAGCAATAAATTCAAGACTACTTGAGTTATGTTGAAGTATTAGACTTGCTTATGAGGTTAGAAACTTAGAAATTTCAGAAAATTTAGTTAGTAGCTGAGCTAAGGTAAGGATCCAAAATCATGAAAATATAGCTATTGTGAACTATAATATCATCGTAGAGTACTAGATTAGGGAAGCCAGACTAAAATGTGCCCTATTGTAATAAAGACAAAGCAAATGAGGGTGTATTTATGTCATGTCTCTTTTTTATGCGTCATTAGACAAAGATGAAGGATAGGAGTTACATTTTCCCTATCATTATTTGTTGAAACAGACCTACCAAAGGCTCTCCTACCTGGTAAAATTTAGTTTGAAAAACTTCGTGAGCGTAGAAATATCATGGTAATTAAATGTGTTAAATATTTATATTTGTATAGTTGTTATGTGTAATATATAGATTTAATACCTTTACTGTCATAACAATCAACACTTGAAATATAAGAACTATAAAGAGTATCATATCCGGCATCCGATCACTTCAACATTGAATTGCTTTTGTACTTTTACATTAATTAAAGAGTTACTTTAGCAATTAAACAAATAAAACTTTTCAGTAAATAAAAAAGGTACAATATAATATATACTTATATCTATTTTTCTTTAATTTCAGGACATAGCTTATAAAGAAATACTAAAACTTAATTGTTAACAAATTACAGACGAAAAAATTAATTAAGTTAATTTTGAATTGATTGATAGAACTTTAGTAATGAAAAATTAAAAGCGATTTTATTGTAAAATAAAAATATTTTAAATATAATTAATTTTTATTTTATTATTGATTTTATTATTGATTTTATTATTTAAAAGGTGTATTAAAATATACAAATTTAAAACGTAAAACATTTTAAAGTACCTTATATTGACGATTTGTATCATGATGTTTATTTATGCCCATAATATACCTTCAGCCCATAACACGGAAGAGTTCTCAATATTTGTTCCGAGTCAATAGGTGGTTGTGTTATAAAACATATCCGTGTACATGTCTTAATAATGTAATATTCGAACATTTATGACAATATGGATTTATATTAATCAATCAATACTAATATTGTTGGGCGATTGTCTGTAATCTGTCTGTTAAGCTCTCTCGGCTAATCCTTTTAAGCAATATTGATAAAATATGATACAATATAAGCTCATTTATATAAATAAATAAATAAATATATGGGACACTTACACACACGGTCGTCCGTCCCCAAAGTAAGTAACTCAATACTTGTGTTATGGGTCACAGACAACTGGTTAATATATACTTATATATTTTAAATACATACTTAAATACAAATATACACCCAGGCTCAAAGGCCAACAAATTAATTAATAGAAAATGTTGGCCCTCGGCGGGAATCGAACCCGCGACCCACGGAGCTGAAGGCAGGGTCACTACCCACTGCTCCAACGGGCCAGTCAAGCTAATTTATTTATTTATTTAAAATTTATATCATAGTAGTAATAAATGTGGTATCCGGCTGAATAGAATAGTACCACCGTCATTTCTTACCGAGGCGTCTTAAAAGGCGACTAACGTAAGTCGACCCGCCGTTAGGTAACCGGCTCAGTAGAATAGACCACTCGCGTTCTTAAAAGGCGACTAAGGTAAATTAATTCACCGTGTGATATCCGGTTGAGTAAAATAGACCATCCGCTTTCTTACCGAGGTGTTGTAAAATACGACTGACGTAAGTTGACGCCAGGCAGGCGGCCGTTAATAAAATACGTAGCCAAATCATGTGACGACATGTTTGTTATATGTTATGGCGACCCCACTTAGAGTGGGATAAGGGCAGGAGGATGATTACAAGCTTATTTACTGGAATCAAATAAAAATTTACCGTTTTTCCGAAACGGGAAAAAACAATATAGCGCATAATTGAGGGTATATCAACAAAATAGTTTAAACGAATCGCGGGTACTACCAGTTTAACTAAAATCAAATAATGTAGAAGTTACATCGTGGAATAAATAGAGATATTCTTAAAAATAAAAACGTTGCATATTTGTAATGCGAAATAGCAAAATAAAGTAGTGGGTCAAAAAGAGTTAGCTTATTATTTTTAATATATAATACAAGCTTTTGACTATGACTTTGTATAATTAATCCCGCTTCGAAGAAAACTTTTATAGGCCTTATTCTTATGAAATACAAATTTTAGCACGCGAATTGTCGACGTTGACTAAATAAAATATTACCCTGTTAGCGCACACTATATACAATAACACGATATAATAGGAATACCACAATTCCCGTTCCAAGATGCACTTCTCTTGAATGACGAACAAAGACAATGTCACTGAAACGTTTTATCAATAGGAAGACTCAACCGGAAACAACACGTCACAGTGTTGGGACCATTTTAATCAAAAAGGGCGCGATACTCTTGTTTCATGACTGTGTTGCTATAAAATACAAAGCGGAAGTCAATGGCGACAACAACCCATTTTAAAATTTATCTATCCTTTCTACTGTTAGTACGATTAATATCTACCTACGTACCAAAGAAAAAATTAAAAACTTTTATATGTTTTTTTCCGTATTATGAAATATTAAATGCTATTAGTTTGTTAGCGTTCTATTGAAAGGCGGAATAGTTTGTTTTATTAAGCTTATGTTTTATTCCCAGTAATCCAAACAAATTTTTAAGGGAAGCGATAATATTGAAAATAATATTAAACTAATAAATTGATTTAAATAATTGTACATTTTTTGTATAATTCGAATTCAACCACCGTGACCTAGAAAAAAAAGGACGATAATAGCAAGGCAATAAATGGTAAAATACAATCATAATAATTAAAAGCTGGATAATTATCTTAAAATGGATAAGTTAAAGTTATACGTCCAAGCATCTTCCGTCGTAATGATTTGCATAATCACTCGCAAATTTATATATGTGCGAATTGCCTAATTATTGTATGCATTTATAAAGATTTATTTTATCACAAATTATCCTAATTGGTTTAATAAACTCAAATTATGTGTAAACAAAAGAGTTTAACCGCAGCAATGGTAATTAAAAAAATACAGGGCTGTCATATATTCGCTATAATAATTTACCGTCAAATGAAAAAACTTAACCACGATCAAAATCACACTTATATCAAATAATTTTAAATCATAAAAAAAAATCTACTGATTGTAAATTATCCTATTCCACTGCTGAGCTTTTTCTAAGAAACCTCTTCGCTACTTTGAAGAACTGAAGCTTCTACGCCAAATCTTCTGCGGTTTGGCAGGTCCACGCATCCCCAAAATTATACAATAATATACGTGTCTTCCTTTTAAATATGAAACAAGCATATAGATTTTGCGAATTTTAGATTTGAGATTTTGCGAATAGAAGAATTTTAGCTGTCAAACCTAATGCTGTGATAGCTTAATGGTTAACGGCAGACCAAAAAAGTTCAAAATCCTGGTTTGCGTCCCACATGTCATTTTGTCATGTTAATTTTATTTTTTTATTTCTTTTAAATAATAGCGAGCCAGGCTAATTACAAATATATTCAGCCATTAGAACACCAAAATAATTTAAACAAAAACTGACACAAACTTTGTAGGATTATAAATTTAATGCCCATGCTGCTATTTACCGAATTTTATAGTTTCATATGGGGGCTAAATCAAATGACTGATTAATCAAGTCACTTTTTACAGTATGTTATAAATAAGCTTTTGGTTTTTGAACTTTAATGATTTAAACACAATTTTTTAACGATTATTACATAAGTACCGAATTCAAAATAAGAGTGATGAGAAGTTAAATATGTATAATGAAAAAGGAACAGCATAAAACCTTAACGTATTATATAATCTAGTGTTTGATAATGGATTAAAAAATTATGAATAAACTTTATGTTAAGTAATTTATCTATAGGAGTAAAAATTAACGTTTTAGTTATGATAAAACTTATATATTCAATTCATACTAATATTACAAATGCAAAAGACTGTTACAGTATCACAGCTGGCTTGCTGAACCAATATTGATGACATTCGGTACAAGCGAGGCTTATAAAAAGGCTGCCCGCATGAAAGTCAGTGTTTCGCAAACTTTTTCCCAAGTAAATCCTGCCGGATTTTTAGGATAAAATTAGGCTCTATGTTGCTCCAAAACTAATTTCCAGTGAGTCTTATTAATATCGGTTTAGTCATTTCGGATAATGGACCCTTAAATTATATCTTCCTCAAGAATTGCACTATATTTTACTAAAACCGAAAACAAATCCGTTTGAAAGAATTTTTAGAAAATCGATTACATTCCTTTAGACAGCTTTTGCGGACTTCGTTTCGGAATATTTATAGATAATTGAAAGTGATTTTAAAGTATAAGTGATTTTAAATATTATTTTAATAAAATTTAGAACGAATTATTTCTTAGGTACAGCTTTGCAGCTTGCTTCACATTGACCTAGTCACTCAATTCCTATGAACTCGGGAAATTTGAGTTTGCTTTTGACTTGACGTCAAAGACTAGGAATGACATAATGACTATAAGTGTATGTTTCCTCCATTTCTAATTGATAAGAAACGTATACAATCGAGTCACTCACTCGGAGTCACTCACTTGTGTTTGGATAAAACTACGTCATGACAGATTAGCCCTTATTTGCCAATGAATTACGTATCGTTTGCTTTCAAGCGTTTTACTACTAATCCGTATCTATTACATGTGCAAGAAAATAGGTTCATAAACTACGCCATAAAAAAAATTCTCGAAAATTTCTTGTCCATTGTCATTGCTTACTGGCGGGACGGGCGAGTGCAGAAGCATTGTCGAGGTCGTTGCTAAGTTCAGTGATGGTTTTTATTACGTCAATGTACACCTTAATCCTATCCTACTTCCTACTAATATTATAAATGCGGAAGTTTGTGAGTATGGATGTATATTTGTTACTCTTTCACGGCGAATCCACTTAACCAGTATCATTGAAATTTGGCACAATTATTCCTTATTCACCGGGATAACATATAGACTATAGAAATCCTGTCAATTCTACAGAAATAGGGTGACGTTGAAAAGCGCCATCTATCAATCAATCACACGACAACACGCGAATTAAGTCGCGGTTAAAAGCTAGTAATACAACAATATAACAGATATTATAGTACAATGCTAAATATGAACAAAATATTGTCATATACATTAAACTGTATAATAGTCTTTGGTAGTTTTATATACTATAAAATAAGAGTATGTTATAGATAAAAAATGTTATTTTCTTGTTATCGTTAATCATCGTTTTAGATATTATATAAATGATTTTTATATGCATTCTATTGTACGCACATGTAGCATATTAAGTTTATATAATGCTTGGATTAATTCAGCGTGCATTATGTGCCGGTCGCTCACTGATTCTTCTCACTAAAGATCGTTACAAGATAAAATCATTGCACGATATATTCGTTGTGAAGATTTTAATCTGACGCTTAAAATTTGTACAGTGTATGCAATAAACACAAATTGCCGTGTCTTCCAAAAACTGTTAGGCTTTGAATTGAGCACTCAGGTCTGAATACAACTGTTTATAAATAACATCTTTTGCATGTTTCAAAAGTGATTGAACCATTTCTTTTGGAAGTAATAAAAAGTAAAAAGAGTTATCATTTTCAGTCGTTTTTCGAAAAATTAAGTCTCCATCGCCGCCTTTTATCAAAAGGTTTTAATTAAAATACTACCATATTATTTTATTAAACTCTTTAGTTAAAAGGAGACTGATACAGAAAGCTTACTACACTGTTGAAATTTACTTAAATGATAAGAATGCATGAATATACCTACTCTTCGACCTTGCACAAGATCGATAGATATAAAATAATAAATAAAATAAAGAATTTAAAGAATAGATTAAATAGTTAAATTTATATAAAGTTTTTCCTTTTCTCTATATGACCCATACTCTCTTTCTTCTTCAATTCTTGTCCTTTTCCTTCTATTACTCAAAGGTTGACTGGAAGAGATCCTTTTTAGGGATAAGTCCGCCTATATATATGTGTTTTTTAATTTTAATTTTTTTCTTTCTCTTTTCTAAATATATGTGTAAAAAGAAAGATAATTAAAAAAATAAATAAATAAAATGCGCTAGTAAACTGTGATAGTTATTCAAAAAGCATCTATTACAAAATTGTTCCCCTATAAAAGTTTTAAATAAAAATCCGCAACAGCATATGTCTAGCTTTTAAGGTACTACACTATAACCATTTTTATGCAGAAATATATATGGACTATCTTACACTGAAAGAATTTTTCAAATCGGTGTAGTAGTTCTTGAGATTAGCGCGTTTGAATCAAACAAACAAACTCTTCTGCTTTATATATTAGTATAGATAGATAAAACAGTTGCCAAATTAAATAAAAAAAGATAGAGCATCCAGTATATTTACATAGCGAGCTACTTGAGCAAAAATTGCTTAGTGCTGGTGGCATATTTGTGATCAACCGGGTTCGCACCTCAAATTTGCGTCAAAGCACGCGCTCTGACGCAATGTAGCGATCTAATTAACATTCAGAACTGCCAAAACACCGCATGCATTAAAAACTCTTGAATCAAATAGTCTGCAATAATATTTTTTTAATGCCATTTACAAGCTTAACAGTTTTATTTTGTTATTTTGCATCCTCAAAATACCAGATTTAAAATGTTGATGGACAATACACATGATGAAAAACCTTACAACGGTACAGCAAAATGGGAATGCGGAGATGCAATTTTAGTTGAGTTCCACTTAATCGATAGTCAAAATCTAAGAAGTCAATGTATATATAAGACCTGATGATTATTGGTGTTGGTTTGTGTTAAGTACTAACTCCTTAATTACCAAAAGTAATGAAGTTATTATTTTTATAATCTGCGATAAGAAAAGATATATGTAATGCTAAATGTAGAGTGTACTATCCGTTCTCATACCTGGTATATGCAGAATTAGTAAAAACTCATGCACTACCCACCACCAATAACACAATACACAAGCAATGTGTGGAGCAAGCTAAGCAAGCGATGTGTGGAGACACATTCGCTACCGCAATGTCAAGAACCGTTTTACCCCGTAACCGAGGCATCGTCATAAGATAGACTCCACGACAAAATCGCAATATTATTATATTATAATTGTTCTATAAATAATTACTTGTTTAATATTCTCCATTGAGCAAAAAACAAATTCTCTGTAACGGCGGATCACAGTACAATCATTATATTATTACTTTTGTCTAGAATCATTTGTCAGCAAATTCAAACTTAGGAATTATAAGTTAACTGATTCCGTCTGGTCTGTATGAGCGAGCTTATTTGTATGCATTTGCATCATCCTCTACTTCTAAGAAGATTATTGTTATTTCTATGTATAATTTGTACGTTAATCTACACTTATTATAAACAAAGCCCCCAAAAGCTTTATGTTTTTCTTAAAATCTACTGAAGGGATTTTTGTACGGTTTTTACTAAAAGATAGAGCAATTCTCCCGAAAGGTTTAGATTAATAGTACAATGCCGTTTTATGTAAATTGTGTTGAAGTTGTCGCGGTTGTAACAAACTCATCTGCTGGGGGCTTTACTCGCTTGCGTTGTGTAAATCAGCAGAGATATACTAATGTAATGTAATAGAGAAATATAGATCTACAAAAATACTACAAAAAAGTCCGTGACGGGTTGTCTCTATCTCTTATGGTTCACTCACAATAAATACTTTTATGTTCAAAATTTCAGTTCTTGAAAAATTTTGAAACTTCACGTAAGCGAAGCCGCTGGCACAGATAGTGTCACATAAAGTATTGTAAAAAAATTTACTGCTTAATTTGCAATACTGTATATTAAAAATAGATCAATAATTCTATTATCAAAACAATGACTGCTTTTATGTTTCGCAGAAATCGCAAAAAATCTGGTTGCGTGTTTGCGACAGCTTGGTTTCGCACCTTAAACGTACGTCAAAACACGAGTTATGACGCACGTCGTAGACATAGTCACAAACTACACTCTTTAAATTTACACAAGTCCACTAAAATATCGCCATTTGCATAACATTATTGACAGATGAGATTGTAAAAGTTAATAATTTCCTTTTTCCACTGTTTAAATTGTTTGAATTGACCTGATATTTATCGATCGAAAAAGAGAGGAATGGTCAGTATTAATGCATTTATCTCCATTATTGTTATCTTAACCCGACGTGTGTATCCGGCTGAGTAGAATAGACCACCCTCATTTCTTACCGAGGTTTCGTAAAATATGATGAAGGTATGTTGACGTCATGCAGGCGGCCGGTCGTTAAATACGTAGTCAAATCATGTGACAACGTGTTTATAACTTGTTTTGCCAACCACGATTAGAGTGGTATAAGGGCAGAATGATGATTGTTATCTCAATGCAAAAAAAATTACACTAAGCAATACTTAATGACCTAATTGTAAAAGCGCGTGATCCTTACCATAGGTTCTAAGTTTGAAACCCGCACAGGCACCTATACTTTACTTATATATGCCAATATGTTAAAAATATCAGTAGTACCAACTCGTATTTATTAGGTTTGCACAATACCAGGCGTGTCGTTGTAGTCCGGCGGCGAGATAGTTATCAACCATGTGGGTTGGTGCAAGCTGCATCCGCCTACGCATACTAAAGGCCCTTATATCTTGCTTTTCTCCAAAAAGGTTAATATGATTCATTAGATCAAAGAAAACATATATCGTTAAACGCATACTTTACAAACTAAATAAATTTTAAGGATAATTAGTAGATTAAAAATTAAATGAGCATAAAAGGTCATTTATGTATCAGTACAAACCTGTTTTCGATACAATAATAATTTTTTCAATACATAAGCAGTTATTTTTTTGTTTTATTTTTTGTTCCTCTGTTTTTTCATTAATCCTGTCTTCCCATTATGCTTCGGTTACGTGGCTAAACGATCGTAGAGGTTGTCGTAGTAAATGTGTGCATTTCTTGTGTAGTTATTTGGTAGCTGTGTTTTGTGATACGTGTGATAACTAATCCGACAAGTATGAGGTAGTGAACGTTTTCTGCTTACTACACTTAGCATTACATAGATTTTCTTAACAAAATCGGATTATATCAAAGTAATTCCGCAAAGTAATGCCTACTTCCATAAATTATTGAAACATTCATGTATTTAATATATCAAAAGATTTTTAAATTTATATTACTTTGAATCAATTAACAAGTTTTCAACTATTTAAAATATTTCTAGCTAATCGTAAAAGTTGACCGAAATACTAACTACTTAAATTTGGTAGTTATTATCTGGAGATAGGGTTAGAATTAAATTTACTAAAATCCGTAAAAAACTTATGTCCAACTATAAAACCATTTGATTAACATTTTATATAAGGTTATCTTTATATAACATTTTAAGTTACACTTTCTGTGACTTATTTTCACACTTTTATCTTATAACTAATTTAATTTCTTGTAAAAGAGAAATCAAGTATAATTAATTTCTTATTATGGACCTAACAAACAAACCGTTATAGCAAAAGCTTTTAGTAACAGATAAAAAATTTATGTTAATTACTTTGCCTAATTTTATACCATCATCACGATATGGTGACATCGCTGAACACTGTTATGTGCAAATCTTTTATAGTAAAAGCTTTTAATGGACAATAAAGAGTATATTGTTACTATTTTGGTATTTTTTAATCTTATAAAGTCACAATGTATCTCGTAATATTTTATAGAGACGTTTGTTAATAATCATCATTCATTATTCTCCTGCCTGCTAATTTTTTAAAGGATACATAAAAAATGCAACAAAAAAAGATAACGATTGTGTGGGAATCGAACCTAGGTTTCGAACCTTTTTTGGTCCGAGCGTTACGATTAGGCTGTCAGAGCTTTGCATTTGACAGCTCAAATTATGAGTTGGTATCTATTCCTATGTTCGAAGTTTTTTGAGTATCTAAAATCAGGAATAAACCGAGATTTTTTTAAATAAAACCTAGCTAGATCGATTATTCTCCCCTAAAACCCCCTACATGGTGAATTTCAGGAAAATCGTTGAAGCTGTTTCCGAGATTCAGAAATATATTTATATACATACAAGATTAACTCAATTAAATATTAAAGATATTACTCTCAAGTTATAGTTGCCACATAAGCTTTTTTATAAAGAAGGAAGCTCTCGGTCAACCGTGGGAATTAAATAAACTTTATGACATCATAATCTTAAAGCCACTGGTTGTTTAGCTTGTTTAGAAACGTTATGTACAAAGCACGCGACTAGTTCGCATTGAAACCTCACGATCTGTATAAATATCGCTCGATACGGTAAGCTTTAATCATATAAAGATCGATATATCAATATGATATAACATGTTGTATAAATGTCCGATCATCAATTGTTTTTGAACACAATATTATGTTAGTGCATTATAAATTATGAAAAAAATTGTAGTTTTTTGTAAAGAAATTAACGAGTGAATAATAATGAAACAAAATGCAGAAAGATCTCATCTCTAATTTACTATTCTGATATTTTAATACTAGTGATAATATTTATTTTTTTAATATTCATATAATCAATGAATAAAAGTTATATTTTATTATTATGGTTTTATTTTGTAATTCTTGTTGTTATTAATGTACGCTCCATATATCTATGTAGTCATTTTTAAATATCCATAGATTAAAAAAAGTAGCCTTCATTTTGAATCAACTCGGAACTAAGCATCAATACTTAATCTGGGTTATTATTTAATTATTATTCAGTATTGTCATATGATGTTATAGCCTAATTAATGCCAATTCAAACATATGCAATAAGACACTATTTCCATGAGAGCGCTCATGAATATTTTTTACTAAACTTTGAGTATCTGTAAAAGCAGACTTTTTATTTTATTTAAAAATCTTTACACTCTACTTTGATCAAAGAACAATGCATAAGTATCGTGTATTGTATTAGCATATATTTGATAAGTTTTTAATTATTCTTATTCTAATATGATATCAAATAACCGGTATGTTAGGTGATTGACGTGTAACTGAATTAAATATATAATGATCAAAAAACGTATCTGTACGATATCGTATTAATACATAGTTTTGAATTATTCATCGAACACCTGGAGTTCATTGTTTCTTTAATTTACGAAGATTGAAGCAACCTAATTAACTTTAATGGATAGCATGAAAAGGACCGAGTTATAGTACGAAATCACATTGAGTTTTAGTTTAATAAGTTATATACTTATAAGTATAACATAATATGATCGCATTATTTTAAGGAGTTTTATATATTTGTATACACAACAATTTATACATATTTTAGTTACTTTATCACTTTTGCAATGTCTCAATGCTGTTGACAACAAACAAATTTTGCCAAAAATATTTATTTGATTTATTAAGTGATTTTTGTGATCTTTGCGGTTTTATCGTGGAGTACAACTCTTGATGATGCTTCTTTTGCAGGGCGAAACCATTGGTGAGATTGTGGCGGTGAATGTGTGCAGTGCTTGTGTTTTGTTGTGTTATTGGTAGCGAGTAGTGCATGAATTTTTGCGAATATATTCTTTTATCGCGGATGATAGCGCAATAATATTTTCATTAGTTTTTGTATAATTGATCTTTGCAAAGTAACGCCTAATATAAAAATAATTATAAGTATAGTTTTTATGACACATTGCCACTGTTTCTTTGTTTTTTGTATCATAAAGATTTACGCTTACTATTTACAATAAACACCTAAGTGACGAGCATTCGCCTTTAAATAAAGCAAAACTGCAAGTCAAGTGCTATATTGCGGTGTAAAGGCGGCAATAACTGCTTATACGCTTATTGCGGTTCAGAGTTATAGTCCATTCATCAAAATCGAAAGGGGCCCTCGGGTTCCCTTCATTCATGCAACAAGCAATATTCACTTTGTTACGTGAACAATCGGGCATATAATGTGGACAGCTATGAAAATAAATAGGATTCTCTGACTGAATTCATAATAAAAAACTATACAAAGATACTATTAAGAGACGCTACTCAAGGAAACGGATTTGGTTTTATTTATGGAACTAAAACTTCAGATGAAAATTATGATGAGTATAAGAAAATAATTTGCGACCGAAGAGGTTTTTATAACGCTCTATGATTTTCATAGCTACGAAATTCACACTGACACTTTTGATTCACACTGGGCTTTTCTAAGTTAATTTGTACGACTACCTGTCACTTTTTCAGGAGAGTTTAGTCTCATCATCATCATCTTCCTGCCCTTATCCCACTCTAAGTTGTGTCGGCACAATATGTTATAAACATGCTGTCACATGATTTAGCTGCGTTTTCACGACCGGCCGCCTGCCTGACGTCAACTTACCTCTGTCGTATCTTACGACACCTTCGTAAGAAAGATGGTGGTCTATTATACTAAACCGAAGACCACACGGTGAGTCAACTTACCTTAGTCGTCTTTTACGACACCTCGGTAAGAAATGAGGTTGGTCAATTCTACTCAGCCAGATACCACACGGCGGGTCGACTTACCTTAGTCGCCTTTTACGGCACCTCGGTAAGAAATGACACGGCGTCAGGAGAGTTTAGTCTATACTAATATAATGAATGCGAAAGTCGTTTTGTCCGTCTGTCTGCTTGTCTGTTTCACTGAACTAAGTTCCCCCCGCATTAAGCGGCCAGGTCGCCGCGGCCAACTAATTCTTCCGTGACATATGCAAGTGCGCGCACCAGGCGACCAGCGGCCAGCGACCTAGTATTGGGCACGCGGCCAGCTGGAAAATCGCGGCGAACATGCGACCAGTTGTTCTCCGTGACCAACGAGATTCATCATTTCGTAGGAAATAAATCAGTGTGCACGGCCATGTGTTTTGTGCGTACACGATAGCCTTTGATGGTGTTTGGTCGCTACGTGGCCACTTATTGCGCGGGGGCCCTAATATTGATCAAATTAAAACTTATATAAGTCTAACATATAAGATAAAAATATAACGTTTTCTTCTAGAATAGAAAAAAAACCTTTACTTTTACTACTGCTACTACTACTACTTTTAATTAATTGAGTTTATTTTAACACTAAGATCGCCGTGAACAAAGCTGGGGATAAGACTAGTAATTCAATAAATAATTGGCTATATTAAAATTTGAGTTAACGGAACAGTCCATAAAACAACATAGTTACAACTTCACAGCTTCCTTGACATCAACGCATGAGTCATTCAATTAATTTAAGAGTCAATTTCTGCCATCACGTTCTGTGAACTAAATATCGCAAGTGTGAAAGTTGCTAACAGATTTACATATCAAACAATAATATTGCTAGTTCTGTCTTTCGCTCGCTACTTTATTGGAATAATATGTATTGGTTGGTCATGTTACCACGTTATTTACATAATAACGTGTCTATTTAAGTTTATGCTCCTATAAGGGCGGTATAAATGTTTTACATGCATAATTAGTTGCCGGGACATCCTCTTTTACGTCTATCGTAAACAGTCCCACACAGTTTAATGATAAATAAATTATTATCTATATAAGGGTCTCGACACATAAGACCGTAAAAAATATTGAAACAGGTATAAAGACTCTCCCTACGTATAATAATTTATATTACAGCTCAGCAAAGGTCTGCTCTGCCTTTTTAAAACGAATAATTGAAAGCTAACTATAATGCGTATTGGCAGGTTACACATATGTAAATAATTCTATTTTTTTCGAACTGACTATATGCTGTTAGCCCTAACGGCTTTTACAGCGCCACCAGCCGGCGCGAGCGTAGAAGCATCGTGGAGGTAACGAAATGCGGAGAGTAGAGAGAGAGCGTCGGGGAATGTCGTAGACAAGAATTTTACCAAAATAAAGTATAAAAGCGAAATTTTTAATAGATTTGTACGAAATTTTCCGGAAAATTAGTAACAATAAGCGTTTACATCTAAAAAAAATAATAAACTATTTTCATTCATAACTAAATACCTAAACATCTAACATCTTAGATTTACAATAATCATTTTAAATAGATAAATTAAAAAATAACCTTTGCCCCGCGAGTTCAATGGTTATTTTTTAGCACGGTACGTACATAAAAGAATGTACTGTTTAATATACTGTAATGTGTCAATGGTTTTACAACATACATAATTGTGTCTATTTAGTAACGTCAATAGTTTACGCAAAATAACCGGTTTTAATACACCAGGAACGTCAAATCATTTACGAGGTAGATCATATCTTCAATATAGAGCAATTACGATTAAAACGTTCATTAGGAAATTTTTGCACGGGACTTTACATCAATGGTATTATTATTTATAGTTTTATTGTTTTATTAAGTTGACACCGTATGGTATCCGCTGAGTAGAATACCCTCATTTCTTACCGAAGTGTCGTAAAATACGACTAAGATAAGTTGATGTCAGGCAGACGGCCGGAAATACGCAGCCAAATCATGTGACAAAATGTTTATAACATGTTGTGACTTTATATAACTCTAAGTGACCCCCTCACTTAGAGTTGGATAAGGGTAGGAAGATGTTTTATCAAATCGCTTAATCAAAACGCTTATTATATAAAGTGTTATACATAGTTAATGTATTGAAACTGGCTTCTTTTTTTAAGTGGTATACATAGTTAATTTTTTGAAACTGGATATACCCACGTCTTATTATATCCAGTGAGTCCGGCTAGTTTCAGGCCAAACTCGGGCTGATATGTTTTTACATGTTTTGGCTAGTTATTTTACGACCGACCGCCTACCTGACAGCACTTCCCTAAGTCGCCCTTTACGACACCTCGGTAAGAAATGGGCGTTGTTCATTCTAGTCAGCTAGATACCACAAGACGGGGAGTAATAATAATATATTGTCTTAAATTTGTTGTTCAAATGATTGATGTGACCACTGAATTTAAGTAACTAATTATGTATAACTTACATGTAATATTTTACCAAATGCGTCCTAACTGCGTGCAAATTAGTCTTAACTGCTTTTACAAAAGTCTTTGGGCAGAATATATTTTGAACTACGTGTTTAATTACAATTAGATAATAGTATATAATTATAAAACAAAGCCCCCAAAAGCTGTCTGTCTTCTCAAAATGTACTGAATGGATTTTGGTACAGTTTTACTAAAAGGTAGTGCAATTCTTCCAAAAGGTTTAGCTTTATAGTACATTGCGGTTTTATGTAAATTGTGTTAAAGAATTCGCGTAGTTGACACAAAAACTCGCCTTCTGAGCGTTTAAGTCGCGCGAGCCGCGTATACTAATAGAGATACACTAAAGTTATATATTAGAGAGCTGTAGATCTACAAAAATACTACATAAAAGTCTGCGATAGCATGTATCTATATCTTATGATTAACTCACAATAACTACTTTTATGCTCAAAATTTCAATGCGGGAAAATATGTGACACATTGATTTTCACGCGGGCGAAGCCGCATGCACTGCTAGTTCTAGCTAATTAGCACTTGATAAACTTCGCACCTGTCGTTATATCCCCATTTTTGGTGGCACAGTAACTTACTCATAGATACGGTGGGCGGGCGGAGTTTCACAACGTCGCGTCATAAAAGCGTCATGCAAAAAGGTCAATTTACATACTTCACTGATGACTTTCCTAGTCATTATAACACATGCTTAAATTATTATATGCCACCTAATAATGATAGCATCACCCTGTTCTTTATGTGTTAGTGTGTAGGATATGTTAGAATTACGTTAAATTAATTATTCTCAAGGGATTTTATATCTTGTTTTGCTATATTGAAGTTCGTATATCGCATATAAGATAAAAAAAATCATTAAATTAAATTAATTTTTGTAGAGTTCGTTTTAAAATGAAAATATTCAATAGTTCGGTAAATATAAAATGAAAACAGAGTTTTAAATATGAATGTGGATATATGACTAGAGGCAGGCCGAATAAAAGATGGATAGTGTGCATATAGAAGTAGCTCTATAGTTGAAGAATAATAGAGGAGAATGGAAGATTAAGACATATTGAACCGACCTTACACTCCGCTGCACACTGCTGACTTGTGGAATAAGTGTAGGAAATGAATGAGGAATGAGCGATTGATATAGCGGTATAGCGAAACAGTAAAAATCTATACAAATATTTAAAGCTGAAGTGTTTGTTTGAACGCGCTAATCTCAGGAACTAATAGACCGATTTCTAAATTTTTTTCAGTGTATGATAGTCCATTTATTGAGAAAGGCTATAGATTATATAACATCACGCTAAGATGAATAGGAGGGGAAAACAATAAAAATATTACGCAAACGGCAAAATTTAAAGCTTTCCTTGCATGCGTTGAGTAAACGGCGATAGTTATTCAAAGATCATGTATTACAAAATTGTTCCGCTTTAAAAGTTCTAAGTAAAAGTCCGCGACAGCATAAGTCTAGCTTTTAAGTTTAACCCACTTTAACCATTTTTATGGTTATCAAAAGACTATACTGCGGTTTTCATCTTTCGGCGTTGAGCCGCCAGGATTGCTAGTTAAAAATAATTTGAAAAACTAAAACAACACGCTTTCGAACTGAACAGTTTAGTAGTAATATTAGTATTATAGTGGAAAAAAGCGTACGGGGCTTTGTGCCATTCATAGGTACATATTTCGGGTACTTCACGCTTTTACAATGATACTACTTTTTTACGTTATTTTTCACTATTTAGTTCGAAACGTGTTTTTTAGTTGCTTAAACTAACACACTTTTGCCAAAAACGTACATTACATTTGTAACAGATCTGAAGTTCTTTTTTTAGAGTAATAAGATGGGTAGAGTAATTTATGTTCTTACGCATTTAAACCAGATAAATAGACCAGCTTTTAAACGCGAGTTCGTTCGCGTGGACTGTTGTCGCGTGATAGGTTTATAATAGCTTTTTAGTGTCATCCTATTCCTGTAGAATTACCAAGATTTCTATAGCCTATATGTTATACATGTATAAGTAATAATTGTGCCAAATTTCATCGATATTGCCTCGATCAGCCTCTTTTTAACACTGTTAAAAAGAGGCTGATACAGAAAGCCTACTATACTCTTGAAGATTATTTAGAAGATAAGAATGTGTGGATATAGCTCTCTTTGAACCTATACAAGACAGTAACGACTTAATGTAAATAATATTAAGAATTATATTTTTAAAAGAGCAACCGCCGAGTTTCTTGCTGGCTCTTCTCGGTAGGAACAGCTTTCCGAACCAGCAGTAGAGTTGACGATTCAAAAGCACTTGTTTACAAGTTTATTTGAATAAAGAATATTTTGAATTTAAATTTGAATTGGTTCAGTGGATTCATAGGATAGGATGGGATGTAATAAAGCTATGCATCACTCATACCTGATCACCACGCGTTATCCTACGCGGGCGCCACTAAAAGTCTCGTTATTTTAATTTCTAAGCGAATATGAATCATGAAACAAATATTACTAGTGAATAGTGACTAGCTGAGTCGACCTCAGACCTTGTGAAGTCAACCGCTTATATAACATTTTCGCTGTGACTAAACATTACCGTTCGGATTATGTTAATCAGTAAAAGTTTTTACGTCAACTGCATACGGATATATCGTTTTTACATTGCTTGTAATTTTTTTTTTGAATTACTGATAGTTTTAATTTTTTTCAAAATTTATAATAGTACTGCACACATTCACGCCCTCAGTCTTGACAATCGTTTCGACCCATCATCAGGATATAGACTCCAAGACTTTGTTTTAGTGCATGCGTTTTCCGAACCCTGCATGCATAAGGTTTATAATTTATAGAATTAAGCGTTGCAGAGGTCGATAATACAAAAGTAAATAATCCGCGATAAATACGTGATAAAATTTTATCATGGAATTATAGCAAAATAATAGTATCATGACGTTTATTTCAGATTTTTTTACACATTCAAAATTTTTGTGACAAAATTTTTGTGCCTATGTAAAACACTCCATTTCCGTTATCATTAATACATTCAGTCTCCATGTTGAAATCAAAATAATCTTTATTCAAATAAGCTTTTTTCAAGAACGTTTGAATCATCAAGGATCAATTAGATTTAATGAAGCCACAACTGGTTCGGAATGTTGCTCTTACCGAGAAGAACCAGCAAGAAACTCGGCAGTCAATCATTTAAGCATTTTAATTTTACATTATTTTGAAAAATTTTAATACAGAAATCCAAGGATTTTTATCATTCGAATAATCTTCAATTGTGTAATATATGCGTATAAGCCTAGCTCTTTCACTAAATTTAAACTTTTCTGTAGATTAGTCTAAGATGGTTTACGGAATTTAATTGTAGAAGCTAGTACCGAGACCAACGGATGAGTTGTTTTCATCGTTGATTTCGACAACCAGAATAGCCAAGAAAGAGGTCCTCTCCTGCCGACCACCATTTTTATAGAATGACCTCCCGTGCAATCCGCCATCTTTCTACCCCACCTTTATCAGTATTGCCAACACAAAATATATGTAGCTTACACAAATAACCAAGTTTTATTCAGTCCAGGCAATGTGACTCATAAAGAAAAATAATAAACATATTTAGAGCTTACAGAACTGTTTTAGCAGAGTACTGCAATTATTTGTGCCTATATTTGACTCTTTTAATTGGACTCTTAACATTCACGTCCAACAAAACCCATAAACATAAAATTCGATATTATACGAGTCATCGTTCGCCGGCAACTTTCGTCGTACGAAATCATTTAATCCTAATACACTTAATTAGATAATTTATGGTATTTCACGCTTACAAAAAACATATAAGGTTTTATCACATAAAATACAAATTATTTTTAATTTTTCACTGTAGGTGTGAACGAGCGTAACGGTAGATTTTTAAGGTTCACTTTTATGTTATCTTTTTTATGGAACAAAAAACAGTCAACTAAATAATTTATAGAAGTAGGCGTTACTTTGCTGAATTCTTTAGTACAAAAGTCATAGATTTGTTATACTAGAGTAGAGGAGACTTAGGCAGACCTGTTATTGAGTACGGCGATAAATAATAAGCAAGGTAAAATGAGACTTATATACTTATCTCTGTCTAATCAAACATAAAAAGACACAGCTTTTTTGTTTCTCGATGGACACATTTTACGCTAGCTCACCTACTTTAGTATAATAACTCTATGAATTTGAAAATTGAAAAGCGTCGTCTATTATAAACCTATCACGCGACAACAGTCCACGCCAACGAAGTTACCGGTAAAAGCTAATTAAATCATATTTTAGGATAATCTATGTCGGGCTCATCAAATTCCATAAAAGGATTAGTGACTATGTACAACAGATACGTAAAGTAGCTCGAAATGTATAAAATATACAACATATTCTTTATTTAAAAACCACTTATTTATTGTTGTATTTAGGTTACGTAACAATATATAGCGCTTTGTGTCTCCCAAGACTATGCCCAGACGATCGCGTGGGCGATAGCCGTGAACGTCCTAAATGATCGACTGAAACGATAGGTCCCACAAGACTTACAGCTTGCTAATGCAAAATTATAGCCTTTTTGTATTACAGCATAAGGATTTTTACTATCATACTTATGCCATTGAGTGTATATAATGCAATAACGTTAGACGTTACTTTTAAGGCATAACTAGGTTGTGACCCGGTGAATGAATGAATGCGTGTGTGAATGAGTGGTGTCTACAAATGTCTGATTAGGAATCTAAGTTTATGCAATTTTATTAGACATGTTAGCTTAATATTTAACGGAATGTAAAGGTATTGCGATATTGGAAAGTAGCAAGTTTTGATTAATGTTTAAAGTAAACAATACTTTATCCAAATCTACAGTGATGAGTTTGAATCAAATGTATTGTTTACTAGTTTTTACCCGCAACTTCGTTTCCGTGGACTGTTGTCGCGTGATAGGTTGATAATACGAGTAGATGGCGTTTTCAATGTCATCCTATTCCTAAGAATTTACAGGCTTTATATAGCTTATATGTTAACCAGGTGTATAATTAATAATTGGGCCAAATTTCATCGACATGGGTTCAGCGGATTCGCCGTGTAACAAACCTAAATAAATAAATAAATACTTGCTGGTTCTTCTAGTTAGGAATAACATTTCGCACGAGTTGTAGCTTCATTAAATCTCATTGATCTTTGAGGATTCAAAAGCAAATTCATAGTATAATAAAGTGCCGTGTGGTATCCGGCTGAATAGAATAGTACCACCCTCATTTCTTACCGGGGTGTTGTAAAAGGCGACTAAAGTAAGTTGAACCACCGTGTGGTATCCGGTTCAGTAGAATAAACCACCCTCTTTCTTACCGAGGTTTCGTAAAATACGACTGAGGTAAGTTGACGTCAGGCAGGCGGCCGGTCGAAAAAACGTAGCCAAATCATGTGACGACATGTTTATAACATGTTGTGCCGACCCCACTTAGAGTGGGATAAGGGCAGGAAGATGATGAGTCCCATAATATAATAAAATTAGATATAACATTGTTATCCTGAATATAAAAAGTAGCTTTATTACCGCCGACACAGGAAATCATTAAAAAACTAAACATATCTCCTTACAATATGTAATTTATCATAAGCAGAGTTGATTTTAGCCGTTACACTTACCCAGTAAAGTAGAGAGCAGACAGTGGCCTTGATATCGATTCACACTACGTGAAATGGTATATTCGTGTCATTTTTTTCGTCTAGCAATATGCTAATATAGGTACCGCAAAGAGTACATCGACCTTGTGTACCGTGTCGCCCACAGGCCATATGAATCAAAGCACGAATCTAGCGTAACAGAATATCAGTGGAGTAGCTAGTGACCTAGTGATTTCCATAATGCACGTGGGCGGTCTAGTGAATTGGAAGCATGACGAGTTAAATACAAGCAAATTAATACAGGTGACGAGGGTCGGCAAATCGTTTAAATCCGATGTGCCAATTTGACACGTTAATCCGTCCCATATCTAATGTTCGCAAAGTAATTGCCGTAAGATATGCATCTACATTGTTAAAGATATGCGGAACACGGTCTTAATAATCTCTTCAAATAATATGAATGTTGATTTTATCCTAAAATGATTACCGATGTACCGACTGATAGCAACAATAATCGATTGAGCAAAAATATTTTTATAGTTTTATCTTATCTTTTTCAGTACATTTACATAATAATCTTGTTGCATCTAAATTTATAATGTGATATATTTGTCATAAAATATTTTATCGAAACGGAATTCTGCATTCAAGCGACGTCATGTTATGTAGCATATGTAAAAATCTCCTAGTAAAACTTTATGATATGCGAGTACAATAATCTATACTAATATATGAAGCTGAAGAGTTTGTTTGTTTGTTTGTTTGTTTGTTTGTTTGTTTGTTTGAACGCGCTTACCTCAGGAACTACTGGATGAAGGCTATATCTATATCACGCTAAGATAAATAGGAGAGGGGCAGCAATAAAAAATAGTACGAAAACAGAAAACTTTAAAGCTGTCCTTGCGTGCGCTGAGTAAACGGTGATAGTTATTCAAAAATCATATATTACAAAATTGTTCCTCTTTAAAAATTCCAAATAAAAGTCCGCAACAGCATATGTCTAGATTTTAAGGTTAACCCTCTTTAACCATTTTTATGGTTATCAAAATACTATATTACGGTTCTAATATTTCCACGTGGACGGAGCCGCTGGCGATTGCTAGTCGACTATAAAAATTAAATTTATTATGCTATTAGTGTTACACAAATGTTTTTTTTTTCAGATCTCCGAAGTAAGCTTAGAAAAACTTATATCCGGGTATTCTCACCCTATTCGAGGTTATGCATTGTTTACAATTGAATCCTTAAATAAACAAGGACTAAAGTACAAGTAAATTTTAACTTTCATTATATGGCGAATAATAAATCAATAATCTTGTATAATGAATTGTCTTATCGCGAAGAGCCCTAACAAACATCTCAAGAGGCTCTCGCTTAGTTGCCAGATCAAGCGTAGGATACAGAAGGCAGTATTGCTTGAGACAACACGTATTGTGAGGAGGTTCCTCAATCTAGTATCCTAACCACCGGGAGATGGAGTACTGTCTCTCTGTGGTCAGCAATCCTTACTAATATTATAAACGCGAAAGTCTCTCTGTCTGTTACGTTTTCACAGCCAATCCGCTGAACCAATATTAATTAATAAACTAATAATTGGCACAATTATTCCTTATACACAACGGTAACATATAGGCTATAGAAATCCTGTTCATTTTCCAGGAATAGGATGACATTGAAAAGCGCCATATATTATCAACTTATCACGCGACAACAGTCCACGCAAACCAAGTTGCGGGTAAAAGTTACTTTTTTATATTTTTAAATGTTCTTTGCATTGTTTTTATAGAAACTTTTAAAATTATACTCTTCATTTATTTATAAATAAATAAGTGAAAAAATACTTAAATAAATGAATAATATCGATTTAGCATATCAGCTATATACTATTTTTATTGTAGTATGTAGAAAAGAAAATTAAAGAAATTCTATTTTATTCTAAGTTATAAATTATTCATAGAAGTTTCATAAGTGCAACTGTATCCTGGCAAAGGTAACGAAAATTTTGTTCAACCCAACTATAATTTCCATGAAGTATTCTTAGGAGGAATCAAAATAACTGTTACAATTTGATAAACAATTATAATTAGAAAGCCCTTTTAGAAGCCTATTTGAATAAAGAATAATAGAACTGGAATTAGAATACTGAATTTAATGCAATTGATTTTTCGGCAATTGATACCTATGTTAAAATAAACACTAATGAACCCATCAGCGCGGCTTTTGTTTTGCGCAAACTTTTAGCGAGGTCTCGTGCAAATTTTTGCAATGAAGTGAAAATCAATGAAGGCTCTAAATGCATTACTTGAATATTTACTAAATTATTTATAAATGCAATACTAACCGTTTCATAGTGGTGACATCATGACCCCAAAGGAATTTATGCCATTTGAAATCATGAGTAGAGAAATATAATAAAGTATATATCGTATTAATCATAATATTCCTAAATATCTGCGTGACCAAATATAAACTGGCGTTAATATGATGTGATACACAATAGTATATAGGTTAATAAAGGTTTAAAAACGAAGTACCCAAAAGCTGTCTGAGAAGAAGTCAAATGTCAAAAGAAGTCTGTATGTGATCAATTTTCTCAAAGTCTACAATTATCAAAATGTACCGTTTACTAAAAGATAGTGTTTATTCATGGGGAAGGTTTAGATTACTATAAATTCTGTGGAACGGCGTAACTGATTTCGATGGGAGTTTTACTGGAAGACAGAGGTTATACGCTGTACAGTACAAAAATTTTTTTTATTAAAAATCAGACTAACTCTAGAGGACTATTTGTTGTTCGCTCCACTTTCGCACCTTTGTGGAATCCCATTTCTCTTCTTTCTTTCTTAGTCGCTGACTATGGACCTCATAAGAAGGCTCAGAGTCGCTCAGCGAGCGATGGAGCGAGCTATGGTCAGAGTATCTCTACGTGATCAAATCAGAAATTAGAAAATCCGTAGAAGAACCAGAGTCACCAACATTCCGAAGAACCAGAGTCACCGACTTCGCGACCCGCTCAGCGGGTCGCAAAGCTGTAGTGGCGAAGGGCGGGGCACATAGTGCGGAGAACCGATGGGCGTTAAGGTCTCAAAGTGCTGGAATGGTGACCCCGCACCGGAAAGCGCAGTATCGGAAGACCTCCTAAAAGATGGCCGTGAGACGACCTCAAAAAGGTTTCAGGGAGCCGTTGGATACAAGCGGCAGAAAATCGTGTGTTGTGGAGATCCCCTGAAGAGACCTATGTCCAGCAGTGGACGCGGTTGAAGAAGAATAAGAAGAAGAAGATTTCTCTTCTGTTCTCTTTTTAACGAACTATTAACACAAAATAAATAATGCCGACGAAATAGAGCCCATAGTTTTGCGCGTAACATGTTAAATAATGAATAAACTACGTAACATGTCAGCGCAAAACTCCGCACTATCATGACGTAATCCAAACATAACCAATGCCTGTCACAGACGCATCTAAAGCTCAGTTTTTACAATGCTGTTACTTAATTCAATAAAGCAACACAGGGCTAACAGAGCTGTAAACATTTATTGCTCACTAAAATGTATATGGATATTTTGCTTCATAGTCACTGATATTATTAAGAAATAATAATATTCAAATATTACAAAAAATATTCAGTTATCTCAATCCACATAAAACTCAATTTTTGTTAATATATACACATATTTCTTAATTGAAATTCTATATCTTGAGGTGCGCTAACTTAATTATAAACAATTTACAGAATTATAATTCGATAATTCGATCAACAATACCGTAAAACAATAAAAAAATTGTGCCTTGCTCGGTAATTTTTTACAACATAAAAAAAAGAAACTTAAAAAAAAAGGAAAAAAAATAATTGGGTAGGTGGGGCTCGATCCTAGGTATTTTCATTTCTCTAGACCGCCCGTTCCCCGAATAAGCTACTCTGACTTGCCATTTTACGGCAAAAATAGTGTTTTATATTCAATGTAAATTTTAGTATTTTATAATGTCCAAAAACAGAGCATAAAACAATTTATTTATAAAAAAAAACCTAGCTAGATCCTAAAAATCCCATACATGCTGAATTCTAGGTATACCTTGCCCATAACCTAAAATCTGACATTAATCTTTAACAAAATTAAGCCATGAGGTATCCGGTTGAGTAGAATAGACCAACCAATTTCTTCCCGAGGTGTCGAAAAAGGTTCTTTACACGACATTATCGCGGCGGGAACAAATGAATAAGTGCCCCGGGTGGGTTCGAAACTAGTCGGGCTAACTCGATAGAATAAGATGTGAGTATTGCCGGTTTCAATACATCAACCAGCAGGAGAGTTGTCAAAAATTTACTTAAATAAAGAATATTTTGAGTGGGTTAAGAAAGACGGTAATACTGTAACTGTTTTGAATTAATAAGCTAGTAAGTTGTAATATGATATACGACATAATTTAACCATAGTTAATAAATATTGTTTTCTTACACAGATATAGACACCATAAAATATTGAAAGGCATGCAAATATACGTCGACGGATTATCTGGAACTCTTAAAAAGCACGTAATGTTTTTGTTAACAGTTCAACAACCTCAAATTATTTTTTTATATCAATCAACAAATTTTAAACAGTGATCTAATCCAATGATTCATTTATCGTGATACAATTAAATGTCTATTTATAAAATCGACTGCGAATACACTTTAATGTTTTAATTTTGTAATGAAAAGCTTTGCGATTTTTTCGTGGCGTCTATCTGACGATGCTTCGGTTACGGGGGTTGTTGAGATTGTGGTGGTGAATGTGTGCAGTGCTTGTGTATTGTTGTGTTTATGGTAGCGGGTAGTGCATCAGTTTTATAAATAGAATTTTGTAAATAGATAAATTCTGCATATATCAGGTATGCGAACGGACATATATTTTAGCATTACATATATTTTCTTTTATCGCGGATTATAGTAAAATAATATTTTCATTACTTTTATACTATAAATCTCCGCAAAGTAACGCCTAATTCAGTAATGAAAAGCTTTACTAATGTTAAGTATTTATGAAATTAATTATTGTTATTGAATCAATGTTTTGAAGCCAGTCTGAAGATAAAGATAAATATGATTTTATTAATTAATATACATATAAAAGGCAAAAAATCTAAAAAATTGGGTTGACTTCACCTATTCATTCATCATTCTCTTATCCCACTCTTAGTGGGGTCGGCACAACATGTTATAAACATGTCGTCGCATGATTTGGCTACGTATCGACCGGTCGCCTGCCTGACGTCAACTTACCTTAGTCTTATTTAACGACACCTCGGTAAGAAATGAGAGTGGTCTCTACTACCCATTCAGATACCACACGGCGGAGGTGTGACTGTGACTTTCCTTAGTCGCCCGTTACGACACCTCGGTAAGAAATGAGAGTGGTCTATTCTACTCAGCCGAATACCACACGGGTGTTTAAAGCACCAAAATATAATAATTTTTTCAAGTCATACTTCAAGCTATTACATTTGGATCCAAGAATATTACTTCCTTTTGAAAGTGGTCTATAAGAAAAAAAAGTCTGGGAATCTCTGGTCTAGACGGTGAAGTTATATTGTCTTAAAGCAAAACCACTTTATAACTCAGTGGGCGGAGGGCGGTGTAAGCATCAAACAAATTCATCACGCACCATAAACAAATCTAACACCTAACGTATGCCGAACTGATTTACATATTGACTGAATGTTTTGTATTACAACAAAGTACATCCAAAAACAATTAACTTTTAAATTTGAATAACAATCGTTCATTATTTGATAAGCCGATATAAACAAAATATAAACATTAAAATTCGTAAAGTTAACAGTGATTTTTTGAGTAGATTGTTATAGGTTCAAATATACTAAGTATAGTGATGATATACTAATTATAATTAAAACTAAATAAAATTAATTTAAAAAGCGCTTTTTTAATTATAAGCCATTAATTGATCGTTACTCATTTTCATTGGTTGGGAATTTTCATCAGTATTCAACCAAAATTTATAAATTGAATCAAGTGCATCAAATATCTCTATGTGATCTGTCTTTAACGAAAAGATCCTTAAAAGAACCAAACTGTCTCTAAGTGATCGATCAGATAGATTAGAATAACTAAAATTACTGATACAGCTTATTGTATAATATAAAGAACTAAAATTACTATTTACCTTAATTATAATAGCTTATCGTGTTGCACAGCTGAAGTGACGATGGGTAGAGCACATAATACAAGGAATGGAGGTGTCAAGATTTGGTTAGTGGTGCACAAGCATTAGAAATCACTCTACTCCCCTAGGTTACGTAGACGGACTTAGAAGATAGCACGGAGCAGCTGCATTTGGGATTGTCTCAAGGTGTGATTAGGGGTCTCAAGGTGCCTACTCAATATGAAAAAAAACGCAGAATTGGTATTCTTTCCACTGTGATGATCAACTATTTAAAAAAAATTCAGGGAGTAGATTAATCTCAATATGCTAAGACCATCCATCCAGTGAATATCCATCGGTTGCAAAAGCTTATCAGAAAAAAGTTCAGGTCATGCCTTGCTTTACGCGCTCTTCAAATAATTTGATATTTTATGCATATATGTATACATTGGTATAGTTGCTTATAAATTATATCAATGGTACTTTATCAATTTGACAAGGGGTCAAGTGTCCATTTCATCTTTGTTTATTTTCGCTTCTACTATTACACGGTGAAGGATACGTAACGGATATGAGTGTTCAAACATTTACGATATAACAGCTTGATGCAGTCACTGTTTATTCTTTTACAATGTGTGATGACAATGATAATAACATCCGAAATCATTTGACAAGATACTTTTTTAATAATTGTCACAGTTTAATTTTTAAATATACTGTGATAACAAAACGGTAAAACTGCGTGGCTTTATCCAGGAGTCACGGGTTTAAACTCCGGGCAGTGATCAAAGAGTTTAAAACTTATTTGCCTTATTGATATTTGTGATTTATCACACGCTTTTTCGTTAAGAAAAATGTCATTAGTGGAGTTATCCTGGAATGTGTGGATGAGCTTCTAAATTCCAACCGTTACTTTACTTTACACCCTTAAAGTTCATAAAATTTGACTTCTTTGACGTCATAGTATAAAAGCTGATTTTAATATATATTACTTGGATAAGAATAAGATGATGTTTCCCCTTTAGCCAGACATTTTCCATAGTTCCTGACCCAGCCAGACAAGCATAAAATGGAAAGAGTGGGAAGCATGTCTACGGGTAGGTGCGAACGAGATGGCGAGTTAGGTCGTTACGTACTCGGCAGTTTTTTTATGGAATGGTGCTGTTGAAATATTAAATTAACAATACTTGAAAATAGCGTATAAAAAAACTGTATATTGAACAAGCAGTTTTAGTATATAATATATACGGTATACTCACGTCCTATTCTATCGGGTTAGCCCGATTGGTATCGAGCCCATCCGGGGCCCGATTCATGGTAGTTTTTAGTTTACCTGCCACGATAACGTCATATAAAGAGCTCATGAATAAGGGCTCCAGGTGAGCTCGAAAATAGTCGAGCTAACGCTATAGAAAAAGATGTTAGTACAGCCATAGTTTAAATTTAAAAATGCATCTCAGTTATTTATTATTTCCACTTGTTTGTAATCCGTCTTGATTCATTTTCGTTCACGCCAGCGTAACTATGCAAAATCTATTATCTCAACAAACATGCATCATAAATTGATTCCCTGAAGTAAAATTTTGTAAGGTAAAATCCTATTTCCGTCCGCTACAAGTCAGTATTTGATATGTTCATTACAACATACATGCGGTTGTATGCTAACAATGAGCATAGTGCTCACGTTCAAGGAAGAATGATGTCTCACTAAAATATCCCTATGAGTATTTTATCATATTACTTATATATTATTATGATGTAAGGACGTATTGTTATATTTTGTGTAATGTCATGGTCATGTTGTCTTATGTGATTAGTAACCAAATGGTAGTCATAAGTAATATACTCAATGGTTTAGTCGTTATGCATTGAATAACTTATTTAAGAACAATATCAATATTACCAGAAAAGATGTATCGTGTGCGTCTCTTCATGTCACGGGTTCCCATGACCTTTTTCAATTTAAACTTGTATCCCTAATTCATATTTACTATTTATCACACGCATTTCGGTGAAGAAAATATCGTGAGGAAACCTGGATATCTGCAAAATTCCTGGGATGTATGTAACGTACCAATACGCATTGGAGCAGCGTAGTGGGCATAACCTACGATCCTTCTTTCCACTTCTTTCCAAAAAGGAGGCCTATGCTCAGAAGTGGGTTTGTAACGAACCATTACCTTAACATTATTAGCAGAAACATTATTTAAAGATGTAGATTCATCCGACCAGCTCGGAATATATGCTTAATTTCGTTCATCGGAATCCTTTCTCAGTAAGAAGTCTAGCAGTCTAAGTTTTCCCAATTTCTGATACATTCCAGGCACGACGACTGAACTGAACCTATAAAAACATTATTAATAAACAAAAAGTGTACAAAGGTCCACTTATCCATTGGACAGATCTTTGCCAGCTAACTTACGAAGTGAGAAAATTCATAGTAAAGCAGCTTTGGCACGCAAATATCAAAATTATTATGTTACAAGGATACGTTTTAAAATTATAAAAAAGATCTAAGATCTATTAGACTAATTATAAATAACACGTGAATTATACCTCATTATAACTCTTTCAAACACAACGAGTCCCATGGCTTACATAAATCTATCCGTTAATATCGCAAAAAACGCAAATCACACCACAAGTAATGACTGTAGCCATCGTTCTTTACTCATCCGTCCTGTATTTCCTGTTCCCTAAGTGTTATGTGAAATTACTTTGAATTCCGATGTTGCTGCATCACGATATCATTGTAATCAAAGAAATTAGTTCCTAGATTTGTTATTTGTTGCTATTATTTGCCTAATTATCTGATACTAGCTGTAATTGTGGATTAGCCCGCGTGAAATTCAATGTTTTACAAAAGACACAAAAGAAGTTATTGTGAGTTTACTATAAAAGACAGACATGCTATTGTGGACTTTTTTGTAGTATTTTTATAGATTTACAATTCTCTAGTACATTACTTTCCTATATCTTTGCTAATTTACGCAGCGCACGCAAGGAAAGCTCCCAGCTTATAACCACGTGACCTCTTCAACACAGTTGACATATAATTGCAATGTACTATTAACCTAAACCTAAAGAATTGCATCTTTTAGTAAAACAGTTCAAAAATTCGTTAAGTAGATTTTGAGAAAATTACATACAGACAGACAGCGTTAAGGAACTTTGTTTTATAATAAGCATAAAAATAGATTTACATCGTATCCCGTTATGTATAAAATATTGGGTTTAAATAAACTACATATTCATAACACACGCACAATCTGTTGGCATTTTTAAACATCGTCTCAAGACTTATTTGTTATCATTGTAATTTAATATATAAGTAAATAGTGTGTATAAATTTAAGTACTGTGTATATAAATATGTATGTATTAGTCTATTATTATCCTATTATGTATTAGGGTGTATTTATTAGAATGTATTTACGTTTATTAATAAATACTTTGTGCACCGTCCTGTATATTCCTAGTTTTAGTGTCTCTAATATTAGGTTGCCTGTAAGAGATCACTAATAGTGATAAGGCCGCCTTTGCACTACTTTTAAGATTATTTATGTTTGTTTGTTTTTTTTGTTTTTTTTTATTGTGCAATAAAGTATTTTTATTATTATTATTATTTATTATATTCCTTGAATTGTTAAATATCTTTTATTTATTATTACTTTTATATAAACATTAAAAATTGAACGGTTTCTGTTAAATAATAAATAATAATATTCAACAGACTAACGACAATTGCAATAAATATGAAGAGGTACTTACTTACCTCTTCATTTATTTTCTAGGAATTAAATTTTCTTTCTATAGTGGAAGTATCTGCCGCTCGCCTTATCATATAATATATGCGCTGTTATAATTCAGTATGACACCTAAAATTAGGTCCTGCGGATTTAAACTAATTTTTCATCAATAAAAATAAAATTAAGTTACCCCGGTATTGTCTTTGATCTCACAAATACGTCATACTATTTTTTAATATGAGTTTGCTATCTTAACCCGACCTGATACTCGTATATTTCCGTAAGATACTTCAATTGAAATAGGTGATTACAATTTTTTACTTATTAATAATTATACGATCAAAGACATTATCACGTCACGGTTATTCCAGATTGTCTTTTACTAATGAATTGTAAGTTCAATAGGTAAATTATGTGAAGAGAAAATCTGTTTTATGTGTTAGGGTTCATTCATAATGACTGGGAAAAAGTATTGAATGCATAATTTTCCAACATATTTTGCTATGAAACAAACACATTGTACGTTTTTCTCAATATATGTCATTCAAAAATAATAAAAATACTATTTTCCTATAAACCGCAATAAATTAAGTATACTTTAAATATTAAATGATTTTTTTACTTCAGATTATAGCAAAATAATATTTTCATAGCTTGTATTATGCACCTCCGCAAAGTAAAGCATAATTCTACAAATTATTTAATATAATTTTCTTTTCAGTTCCCGACGCAGTAACGCCGTATAAAGAGCTCATGAATAAGAGACTCGGGTGAGTTTAAGACTAATTGGAGTCACCCGATATAATAAGACGTGAGTATAGCCGGTTTCTACACATTTTTTACACTTACCATTTTTTTAATGTACCATAAGTAACCAGAATACAATTTCTTTTGTTTTACATATGTACATTGAGGTACAAATATTATTATTTAAAAAGTAGCTACATACTGTAAGTGAATATAAATATATATACATAATGTTTTCATCATTATACTTAAAGTTTGAATTTCGAAAATTTATAAAAAATAATATCCGTTGCACAGCAAAAGCCACCCTGACACAACGTCAATATGGAATTTGGTTAAGAAATAATAATGAAAATATGAAATTTAAATAACGTATTGTGATTAGTATAACAATAATGCAATACTGCTTGAATAAATCTATATGGACCTTGTAGGCAAGATAAAGACGAAAAATTTGTATTATAGGAATTTATTTTCAAGTGATCGGTTCCTTTTTTAAATAATCCCGTTATCTGTAAGAAATGTGATATAACTACAATAACAAGTATTAATCACGGAAATTTAAATATAGATCACCTCTAATCAGATAAGACCCTGATAATCATTATTGATTGTTGAGATGCGTTTTACCAAGGCCGGCAGGGAGCGTGGGAGTTAGTGTTGCACCATATTGAAATAGTTTCCACAAGAAAAACCATGGAAGGTGTTGCTGTACTAAAATACTAAGTAATTACTTTTATAACATAATTATTTTATAATTAATTTGCATTAATAAATAATCGTAAAAATAAATATAATAATAAATCTTTAACTCAAATTACGAACCAAAACGTTGAGAAAATTTGAAATTGATCGATTTGATTTTATTCGTATGTTTATTTCTATTCTTTTAGAAATATATATTCTTTCTTTAATTTATTTTTCTAAATCATAAATCAAATATATAATATAAAACATAATTTAATAAAAATCTTTATTGGCTTTTTAAAAATCTATTTTGTTTTAAATGTCACATATTGTTCTTTAGTCTTAGAAGGTTGCTGATTACTGTTTAAACAAAGTCATTACTTAAAAAAAAACAATATATTTAAAAGATGTATTGTGTGGATTCGCCTTTACAGAAAACTTTCCAGTTTTTCCGGTAATGTGAATGCTGATTTTCATATCAAACGATTCTAAACAAGATTGAAACAATTGTAAACAAGTTAACTTATGCATTTTAATATTCAAATTAGCCTTTGTGCCGAGTTCCTTATAACACAATGTTTTATTAATATTTCGCAATAAAATAAAGCTCTAATAATCGAAATCCAATTGAACATAATTCATGTGCAGATTTTATTATCTAATTTATTTAGTCTATATCAATATAATAGTTGTAGTCTATAAAATAATAGGCTACAGTCTATAATTTAATATCTAGTTACAGTCTATAATATAATAATCTACAGTTTAGATAGCTTATTGGTGATAGCGCGTAGTGACTCCTATAATAAACCATGAGTTTTCTATAAAAGTTATGTGTTTTATTTATATTCACAATTTATCATACAATAAAGGAAAATATCATGATGAAACCTACATATTCCTAGAGAATTTTCAATTGATGTAAACTGCCATTTCGCACCGGAGGAGCTTCGAGACTCTAATCTACAATGTGGTCCGGGATTTTAATCTATGAATCCTTAGTTTGACCATTAGATCTCACTGGTAAGCAAGCTACCTTGCTTATGAAACTAGTAAGCAGAGTTCGTGAATTTACACGAAGACAACGGACGAATTTAAAACAAAAGCCCTATTGAAAAAATTACTATGACGAACTTGTGATCTTACGTCATATATTCTGTTCAAATTTCGATATCATGTTTGCCAGTATCGACGAACTTGAAATGAGAATTAAATTTTGATTTTTATTAAAAAGGAATAAGGTTAGTTTTAGGAGGGATGCAACACTGCACGAGACAGTTAAGGTATTTCCTCTAACGCTTGTACCTGGTTCCGCGAACCGCCTAATATCACGCATATGACTAAGTAAAAGTTCTGCCAAATCACATGAGAAGAATTCCAAAATTCAGAACCATAAATCAATGCTTAATTTCGATGTGTTGCAAAGGGTATTTTAATGAATACCTATTCGGTTTTGTATTATCTTACCTGAGAAGTATTTTTTAAAGTTTATAGTGTATAACTACATATGATTTTTAGAATTAGGTTATACGTATATTGCTGTAAAATATTCTAAGAAAACTGATTATTTTCCCTTTAAGCTCGTTCAAGAATTAACTATATCAATTTTCCCCGTATTTTCAGGAAGACAAACATAAAGGATCATATAGTTTCCGTGTTTTGGTTTATTTTCCGTTATTGTTATAGAGACCTGATTCTATTCTGGCAAGTGGCAAGTTAAGTGGCAAGCAAAAATTATTGTTTATTTTTAAAATAAACTTGACTTGCAAGAACTAACCTACATTATTTTAAAAGTTTCAAACCAAATTCAAAATATTCTTTATTCAAGTAAACAAGTGCTTTAGTACCATCAATTCTATTGCGGGTTCGGAAAACTGATCTTACCGAGTAGACCCAGACTTGGCGGTTTCTCTTTTCAAAATATATCTTATAAATAGTAACAGTAGTCATTGCTATATTGTACAGGGTGGAAGAGTAGCTATGTCCACGAATTATTATAATTTATGTAATCAATAGTATAGTAGGCTTTCTGTATAGACCTGTTGTTAATCGTATTTTAAACTGCTGTAATTTACATAGTTGAAATTAATTTTATCTATTTTTTGCCGACTTTATTACGTTTAAAATATATAAAATTTTATTTAAATATATTAAATTATCTTATATTATTAGATTATAAAAAAGACCTTTTAACATAATTTAGGCTTATTTTTGGTAGCGTTTCTAACTTTGTGATTACTTCCTACCATTAAGGAAAAGCCGCATTAGTAAGCCTATGACTTCGACGAACAATCGAATATGACAGGATTATAATTAATGCGGATTTGCATAGACAATGAGTCGACACATCTAAGGGTTTTCACCGGGCTACATCTGTTATAGGTCACGTAATGCACTTCTTAAACTAGTACCCCATTTTCGATACGTTAATAAATTTGAATTTGTATAAAAAAATATTAAAATTGAATTTTGTACAGTAATAATAGTATGTCATTAAATAAAACAGAACTTCAATTTAATACATAGAGATAGAGACAGAATATAACATAAAAATTGGTTTTTTTTTAAATTTAAATAAGAAACAATGTAGAAGTGAGTAAGATTTGTGATCAGCCATCACGAATAAGCAGTTTCATATTTTCATTAGCGATCTCTGTAAAAAGCTTCCTCACTTAAACAAATAGTTTTTTCTTTTAAGAACTTTTAAAATAAATAAGTATATTTTCAGTAACATCTAAAGTAATAAATTATAAAAAATTTGTTGTTTGTGGTTTGTGATAGCAACTTAGCTTTAATTTTTTTTCTATAATGTTATTGGTTATATATTACACAAGTTGGCATATATATGTTACCTTTGGATAGTTATTATGTTAGTTGTTGTTGTAGTTGCTTGATAGTGGAGAGGGACCGCCTGAACATAGACCAACCTCTCCTTTAACCAGAAGGAAACTTAGACCTATCCCCTTCTCTAGTTCGGATTTTTTTATTGAATAAATTTTTACAAATTGGTTTTAATCATAAACCAGCTGTGTCAGCGGCTTATCCTGCGTAGAAATCAGTGTCACAAAGTTTTTCCTAAGTCAATTTGTAAAACCGTAATGTACTATTAACTTAAATCTTCTATCAAAATTGAACTTTTTTTGAGTAAAACCCGCACAAAAATCCGTTGAGTAAACTTTGAGATTATCGATCACATACAGACAGTCAGGTTTTTGGAGCCTTATTTTATAATATGTATCGATAAGTTCACAGGAAACTTACAATTTGTTTATGTTTTAAGATAATTACGTTACGCGTAAAACATACATAGACCAAAATAAACTATCATGTTGTAGGCGAAGGGCATCTTTTAAGCATCCAATCAAATGAGACTATTTCGGGATTAAATTCAGAGGCGGACTCTTTCGGAGGCGGGATGATGTAAAGAGCAACTCCCCACTGAAATTGCAAATGGTTTATGAACGTACTCCATAAATTCTATTTTTAAACAACGCGTGAAACTTTCGCCACACTGAAGACCATTCGGTGTTGCCATTTATCAATCGATAATTACACTTCCAGTTATATCAGAAACGGTTTTATTTCAAAGGGTTCTGTACACTCTTTTTTATCAATTTACTTTCATTTTCAGTTTGTTTGTTGTCAACAGACAAACTACTACCCTAGAATATCAATAAAATTTAGTATATGTATACAAAGAGCAAAAAATCCTGTTTCTACTTTGGAGACAGGAATAAATACAACTTTATGTACAGAATTGAGGGTATTTTAAAACTTAAGTCTACTCGTGCAAAGTCCCGGATAGTTCGTTAGGTAGCTAATTTTAAGTAACACAAGTGACGAAGATAGCTAAAGTCCACAAACGATCTTGGATATTTTCGAAGCTGCACCCAGGTGCAATTTTTTTGTTCTTGTTTTATCTATCAATTATCTGTTAACCCAAAATGTTCGATACAATGCTCTATTAGGATGTATAAGCAGAGAAATCAAACATATCTGCAACTTGCGTTCAACAATATGCATTTCTAATATAACTTTGGTGTTTTTATTATTTTATTCTGCGTATTCCTAAATTAGTCAATCATTAAATTTTCATCACTTATACGTTTATTATCTTGCTTATATATTAATTACAAGGACGATGACAAAATAAAAAATTATATATTAGCAGAATTCTAAAAATTGGTTGCTATGAAGCACTTTTAAATAATTATAATCTGGTGTAACATTGGCCATGCTCTGTCAAACATCTTTCTATAATGTTTCGGATATATCCTCGTTTTATTTTGAACATCGTTTGAAGTTTCTTTAGAAGACCGATTAATCTGTAACACCTGTAATTACGTTGAGTTGAATTTTGAACTTTAATGAATAGTATTAAAGTCAATGTTTGAATGGAGTAAATACGACGCCTTGTATACCCAGCTAATGGCAATCCAGACTCCATAGCAATATTCGTAAATATGACCTTCAAGTTTGTTTAATTCTTCATCATCGTCTTTTCTTAGTTAATGGCTTTCAGGTGTACCAACAAAACACAGTGATTTTGTTTATAAAATAAATAATGCTGCTATTTAATCTTGCTTATCTGTATCAAATTTAAGGAAAACCTTACTGACCAATCTGTTACGGCGCGTGATACTTAATAAGGGTTCTTTGTACAAACCTCGGCCTATTAATTAAAAAAAAGATTTTTCAAATATTTTTAAATATTTTCGGCGATTCTATGATAAAAATTAGCCTTACCTAAAAGAAAAAAAATCTACGTTTTTTTAATGTACACAATTAAAAAATGCTTATTTTTCATATAAAACAGACCAAAAATATTATTTTACATAAAAAAACGATAATTTACCAAATTAAGTATTTGTATTATTAATTTATAATTCTATATATTGATACATTAACAATAAATATATTTTAAATTAAATATTTCAGTTAAGTAAGCAATTAAATTTTTAAAGGATAACGAAAAAAATACGAAATTAGCATATGATATTAACAGATTATTGAAATTTTCGTATAGATAATAAATATAAAATTAGAAAATTAATAATGATTAATTAACTATATTCACTATTTTAAATCAAAAAATGTATGATGATTCTTAGGTTCTTCACCGTACAGCGATAGTCTAGTGATAAGATTATTTTCACACCACTTCAGGATCCGGTTAAGGAACACATGCTATTTATTTGAACAAGGCATTGCGTAAGAGCATGTGCTCGTTTACGTCCTGATGACGTTGAGATTGTGACGTAATGTCGGGCCCTCCTGCAAACAATCCGTTTTTTGCACCCTTTATCACAGGAGCGCCCGACAACTACATAAAAGCCGTGGAAATCCGTTCAGGACATACATTACACGTAACGCGGCTCACTGAACGTAACCGCCAGCAAGCCCTGAACGCAATTTGAACGCGGCCGCGAATACGTTCGATTTTTAAATCGGACTACAGATAAAAACAGTGTTTATTTTTTTAAACCGTTGTGTGTCAGTAGTGTATGCATCTTGTGTGCATAAATCGTCAGTGAGTTTAAAAAGTGTGATTTTTACCAAAGATTGTTTGCTTATTGCATCTGTGATATCAAAAATCGACAATGAGCGAAAGTTGTACCTGTTGTAGTGCACCTGCCCCAAGAAGATCTTCTGTTTCATACAAAAACAGTACGTATAGTGTATTCTAGTCCTAATAATAATCGTTATTTAATTATAGAAAATTTTCCTCAAGTACTGGAATTAGTGCAGGAAAAATATGACAATTGCCTATTAATAAAAGTGAATGTATCAGTGACATAATCAAACATGTATCAATAGCAAGTGATAATACTTTTATCCAATGAATAATATTAGATTTATATCGATGACCTAATTTCATTTTCATTAATTATTATTAAATATATTAGTATTTTTTACATAGTAAAAAGTTTTCGTACAGTTTATTTGACGTGTATATTTTATATTGTGATTGACGTTTATTTAAAATATAACGATTTTACGTGGGAAATGTCAGCCATTGTAAAACGAAAGCTGCGCCCTCAAATACAACTTTAATTTCCCACCGCAAATTATGCTTGACTATAACAGCCTATAATTATTCTTCCTAAACTAGCACCATAACGTTTTGTGAAGCGTCTGTTGACAGTTTCATAGTCTATGGTATTAGGGTTAAAGTATAAGTTAGAATTGTACGGGGCAGATGATTTATTTTGTGGCGGGAACAATACTTGAATGCTTAGGCGCGGAAGCCGATGTTTACGGTAAACCTAAATTAGCTGAAACTATGTTGGATTTTCCATAGATAATTTTATAATAACTTGTGTAATAGCAAAGACATTGTTATGCGTCACTAACAAAATGATGACCGCAACTTATGAAATTTTGTAATAAAAGTAAAAAAAATATTTTAATTTTTTTTAGAAGCAACTTTTCAATTCAATATCTTGATTATATTGACATAATAATAATTTACAACAAATAATAAAATAAAATAGTTTATATAACATAGGTTTATATAATACACCTATGTAGTACCAGTTAGAAATACCTAGACGACATAGGATCAAATAGTCGTATCAATCAACTTCAGCAACAACAGGAATAACTTTAATATATATAGCTTAATAATTTGACATAAGATTTTGTTTAAGCAAATCATAACTAAACCCAACTGCAAATTATTATACTTTAGACCCTTATGACGTTTGTACTTGCCACTAATAAGTACTAAAGTAATCATTAATGTAATTTTTGTGTCATATCTGACAGATATAAACAACTATTGCAAATAAATGACACAGTATTTTAATTGTCTTTGATAGAATTAAGCATTAACTTATTTACATTTAAGCCACATACTAAAATAGATAGTATTCCAACTATTTAACTGAATCAATTACTCTACACAACTTCCCACGTGCATGAGTAATAGAAAATTGGTTCGGAGACTCGACACCGCTCTTGTAGGCTTTCAGACGATTTTCACAATGACGTGTCTCCTTGGAAATTTGGGAAATCCCTGACTCATCGCGAGACTAATCGTCTCGTCTTTTATAATAGTTAAGAGACAATCCTAAAACATATACTTGCTTTGGATTTTGAATGGAGCTATCACTGTTAAGACCTGATACAAGAACATTTTTTTAATAAATCGTACTTTGAATTTTTTGTGGCACAAAATTTAAAATAATTAAACGACATTTTCCACAGGTGCTATCAGCTCTTATACAATGACATCAATTCCTTGAAAAAATAATGTAAACGGAAACGGTTCAGAATGCTTTATAACCAAACTTCTGTTATACCTGTTATTCCATACCATATAAATTTACATTCTGCTATTCTGCATTCACTAACTATAAACTGAACTAAGCTAATCTCTAGCCTGCAATCAATAAAAGAATCTATCTCTAATGCCAACTTTTCTGCAGTAAAAGTGATAAATATTTGAGAAGTATGAAGAACACAAATGTGAGCTAAATCTGGATCTCTGATTGAGTTTCCTTTATATCATTTTTAGTTGAAACCCCCTAGCCATAGTAACTAGGTAAACAAAAGTATTATCCTATGCAATGCCCCTTTTAATTGATAAAAAGACCGGATTTTCTGCATAAAAAATCAATCCAGCGATTCAAAGCGGCAACGCATTTTTGGGACCATTCCAAGTTGAAAAGTCTAGTATTAAAATAGATAGAAATCACATAGATGTCTAAAGAGAATAAAACAAGAGAAATTTAAATCAATTTATAACAATTATCACTAAAACACATGACCGAATGAGAATATTATTGAAAACTCTTAAGTGATCCTCAACGTTCAACATGCGTTTCCGTTTTCCGATAAGAAAACATTGTCCGATAGGTAATTGATCATTATTACTTTCACCAGACGCTGGCTTTCAGACGCAAAAGTCACAAAAAATTTAAACAAAAATTACAGAACACAATTGCTAACCGGAAAAGCCTCCACTTAAGCTAATTAAAACTCATTTTCGTTTAAACATTGCTAATTGACGAAAGTTTTGTCATCATGTCGCAAAAAGCAACGGCGATTAAATCGTTTTATCGAGTGCACTCAATATTAATCATATTGTAACAAGTTATCTTATAATAACATTCAATAGTGTAAAGATATAAGTGCTTCCGATCTATTTTGTCTCAAGTAAGGGATAAAAATATATGCACACAGCACAGATTACCACCATTGTCGCGAGTTAAGTGAATTTTAGTGATGTGACTTGGAGTAGAAAAATCGATAAATAAATAATCTATTTTTTCCCTTTAAAAAAAACGAACAAACAACAAGCTACTCAATATAAGCCTTTTTTTTCTTTTCTTATCCTTTTAACATTTTTATTTAAAATCTGCGTAACGACAATACTAATCTTATTTGAAAGATTAAGAGAAAAGTTTTATGTTTTATATCAATTCTTTCACATCTGACCTATCTGATTTGTTCCAAATATTGATCTGCATCTCTCTTAAACACAAAGGTATAACTTTCGGGAAGTGTTATTAATCATGGGCATAATAATCTTCTATTGACACTATCAATAAGCGGTTGAGTACAATGCCATCGCCTTGTTAACCACGGGACAAAAAAACGTGTCAATGTAAATACTTGAGGTGCTCGCTCAAACGTTTACACCACAAACCACAGCAAAGCACAATAAAGTGTATTATAATCTTAATATAACCAGTATGCCAGGGAGATACATGCATCCATCTCTTATATGTGGTTCCAGTCACGTAACAACTGTAACCGAAGAACTTTGTGTTCGTCGTTGCTATGTAGGTGAATCTGTACACCTATATCAGACTCGAGTGTCTTTCCCATACCTTGTTATTTTCGTTTTGTATACTTAGTTTGCCTTCTCGTTTAGTCCTTGGGTTCTTTTTCGCGTCGTGTTTGCTCACGAAGACAGTCGCTAAAAGGAAAAGTAAAATTGGTTTTATTGTAAACCAAGTATTTGTTTCATAATAAGTCAAAGGGATTTGCATTTGTTTTCACGTTGGTAATAAATCTTATAAAAATATTCCCCTTGGACGAATTCACTCTCATATCTCAATCGGTATGTCGATAATGTCTCTTGAAAATGTTTATCGTCACTGCTATAAATTTTGTGTGAGTGACTGAAGATTATACGATTTAAGAAGATATAGAGATCGTGTATGTAATCACGCCGTTGCTAGCTAATCGATAGAAAATTAGTTTATAATCTTTATCTATAAACTAAATTCATATTATCTGTTTGCGGTTTTCGACGCGACGTTCGCCGATAAAGTCACTTTAGGATAGACTCATCGATGAATCACCACTAAGTCTAACCGAATAATTGTTCACTTGCACAAGATGTAGAAAGCGAATGGCATGGAGCGTTATGTTATGTGAAACTTTTGCATAATGCATCAATGATACACTCATGCTATTTAATAAATTAAGCCTTGATAAAAAATTAAAGTCTATAAACAGTTTATTAATGTTATAATGAAGTCATCTACTAAGTCAGCCAGCTTTGATCAATAAAGTAATCGATCGAAGTATAAATGCAAACTTAGCAAATTTAATGTTTTAGATTAACAAACATATATTATCTCACAAGCTAAATCATTATGTAATATTTCACAAAATTAATTGCCATCCAAAAGAAATTGCTTTATCTATTCGAAAACTGATTTCGCAATATATCCTCTAGATTACCTATTTCCGTTAATGGCGTAACTTTCACTTGATACGGAATTATAAATCTATTTCAATGTTACAGCGATAAGAAATTCACCGCAGGACTAAAACAAAAAAGTTATACTAATTCTAACTATTTCCTTTGTAAATTGAAGTTTTGAAAAGTTCGTAATAGTTACTTAAACTTATATAATTACTTCTTCAAAATTTACGTCAGCCCGCCAATTTTTACTTCCTGCGTTTCATTAATTGCTCATAATAAGTATATTATAAAACAAACTCCCCAAAAGCTGTCTGTCTCTATGTGATCGATTTTTGCACGGTTTTTACTAAAAGGCAGTGCAATTCTTCCGTACGGTTTAGGTTAATAGTACATACAGATTTCCACACAGGAGAAGCTAGTATCATATTAATATGCCTTTCAAATTCTCCACTTTACTAACTCCATATGAAAAATAACATTGATTATTTTTTTCTTTCGGATATGAAAAAAGGAACCTCTTTCCCATTTATAATACCAGCATGAATATGTCACTTTAAAAAATTTCATTTTAAATATTCGAACGAAGATTATACTCTTATTGCTGACTAATAGTAGTACCCTCATCTCAAGCGTTTGAACAAAGCTACATGCATTTTTTCTGTATTCCTAAAGGAAAACGGGATTTTCATTATCCTATATTACATTTCTGTATAAGTTTTAACTGTGTCAAATAACTGTGTCAAATAGTATTTCTTAGAAAAAAATTGTTGAAGAAAAATACACAATGAAAGCGATAAACGCCGTCTCCGGGAGGGTCGTTCGTCGCTTTCCGGCGGGCGTGTAAGGGTTTTCGCATAGTTTGACCAGCTATTTCATATACGGTGCCGCATTTCGGTGTTCATTCAACGAGCAGCGATTGCTCGCGCGCCGGTCTCGCACTCGCTCCTCGCTTGAACTCGGTGACACTCGACAATACTTCGTAGCCCACGATAGGAGTGCGAAATATACCAACATATATCAGTGAATCCTGAATTAAGAGCGATTTGTGAACAAGTGATTACGCCTTTCAAGTGCTTTCCAGACAGTGTTCGAAACGGTTCGATATATAATTTAATATTTTCGAACGTTTCGGTTATTGGAAATTAAATTGCCAAATGAATATGGACTTGCCCAAAGGAGCCACATCAATGCACTGTTCATGGATGTCTTTTTAAATGGTGTGTTCTTAAATTGTGTATTTTATTAAATAACTGTTGACCGATACCGGTCCGGCGATATCACTTTAAGCGCGCAATATAGATGGCGGTAGATTAAAATCTACTAATCAACAACAACAAACAATTCATCACTTAAATTTGTAATATTTGTATATATTGCTTGTATGAGTGATACACTACCATAATTACATATAAAGTGTTAATTATTATAAATAATTTAAAAACTAAATTACATATTAACAAATATATATAACTAAAATCAAAACACTGGTAAGGTGCTATGAGAGTTAGCAGAAATAAAAACAAAAGTTTATAAATTCTATAAACGACCATAACATCGTTATTAAAAAAATATTGGGGTAATTATCGCTCTAAGCAACCCCCCACTAAATCTCGCAAGATCTCTTGTAAAAATCTGAAACTAACTGTTGGCGAAGAATAAAAGCGTAATGATATCAGAAAAAACCATAATCATATATTCCCGGTTGGCATAAATTGATCTTACAATTATAATTTACCATAGACCCACCACACTCGCAAACCTGTCACCCATAAAAAAACTAATTATAAATGCAATGTATAAATTTACAACAACTTTACATACACATGCCAAATACGATGTCATAACATAAAACATAATTGGATGTTATTCTTAAATCAGCGAACTAATTCGTTTCATGAACGTTTTTGGAATCAAACAATACAAATCAAGAAAGTCTTCGGTATAGCATAGTTAGCGATTCGTGTGGGAATGTACAACATGCCATCGTCGGCTCCCCATCAAAGGCGGTCTTCGCTGAAACGCCCGATGACATCCGATACTCAGCTCTGCACCTTTCCAAACTCGATTGATTACCTCACATACTTTTTTGGACACCGCTAATTATTTTATACGTACCCAATTTGCTTCGGTTCTATATTAGTCATATCTATATAACATTGAATTAATTAACTTGACGTACATTTATAATGACAAAAAATGTATACATGTGGGATAGAAGTTGACATAAAATCAGTATTCCGTGTAACGATAAATAGCCGGGAAATCCCAGTGGAAAATAAGCATAGCCTAGTACCAGGCTTTTCGTGGTAATCTACGTAAGCATTGTTTGATCTCGACAATGCATTAGTTATATTTATAGAAGTCACTGATCACAAACAATGCGGTTACAGAATATAAAAACGTAGCGTTCAAAACTCGGCAGTTAGCAGTTTACCAACATTTCGCGCATGCCTATTTTTATCTATACGCGTAAGGCCGTATTTACTTAACATACATTCAATTGTCAACGACACGGATTGACCTAATGATTCACTGACCATAAACCTCGTCTTATCCTCGTTTGACGTAACAAAGGTAATACGAGTTCCTGTAATAAGCACGGTTCGTTTCTCATTGACGTTTATCATTTTAATGAGTACGCTCAGTTTTCTATGAAATATATTTTCCATCCGCTCCCTCGGAAAAGAAAAATGTCCCGTTTAACTTTTGCACATGCTATAAAACGTACAAATACAGTAAGAGGGTAACTTTCTACGTTTTAGCACTTGACGCGTACAAAGCTGAAAGCATCAAGCGTAACGTTGTTTCTCTTTTAAAAGTTCGACAACGTCGCTCTGTAGAATTGCAGCGTACTCGAACATAAAATATGTTTTATGACGCAGACACACGCATCAAACCCCTCGATAACGGTCAAACGCTAAATTGAAGTGAACGTGTATGATTTCTTTACAATACCAACTTGCTTCCTATAAAAAGCTGCTCAAAATTCACGTTTTTCAACGCCAAAAAACTGGTCCACTCAACTGACGGAATTGATCAAAAAACACGTGCGGATTCCAACCTCGGGCTAATGGTCGCCGAGAAAGTCTGAAGATGAAGATTGTGCGAGTACTTTGTGCTCATAATGTGTACGTCGTAGAAGTGCGTTTACCATAATCACGAAGCTTATTATTTTTTATGGGACTCCTCGAGAACTCCCGCTCGCTTAATCGGCTTGCTCTCGCTTGCGTGAACTGTTAACATTTGTATCACAATATTTCTCGATCGTATCTTTAAAACTAGATAAAATTAATATTTCTATTAATAATTTATTTATTGACTATTTATCCAAGCAACTAGCAATAATCATTAGTAATCTGCATTTACTTCAAAACAATTACCGTTTCTTCGTAGTCAATAGTAAACATTAATGTTTTATTGTTACAGGTTTTCCCAAAAGGCTTTTGGTAGCTGTATCTATAGTCATACTTATAGCTATGTGCCTGACGCCGGTCGACGCTCGCTCAGTGGAGCACAGGAGGCGACACCAAAGACGGCCAGATAACATGGCACAACCCACCAAAGACGAGTCGTTGAAACGACCGAGAAACTCAAGTATCGAACAATATAAGAACGCAACAAGAAAAATCAAACACAAATTACGCAACACGAAAAGATTCTTTGACCAAGATCGCAAAGTTTTAAACGAAACGAAAGAGTATAGGGACGGTATGCCTACTTGGTTGCCGGCGGTCAACTTCGTCGACATCCACTTCCACGATTATAGAGTGTCGAGGAAAGCTGGAAAATCCATCTCAGAACGAAAGGTAAGGCATTTTTTTTAATACTTCAAATAATGCCTTATTTACTGATGAATTATCACTTACGCTTAGAAATTGCCGTGCGGTATCCAGCTGAGTAGAATAGACCACACTCATTTCTTACCCAGATGTCGTAAAACAAAGGTAAGTTGACCCACCTTGTGTTATTCGGTTGAGTAGAATAAACCAACCTCTTTCCAACCGAGGTGTTGTAAAATACAATTAAGTTGACGTCAGGCAGGCCGGTCGTAGGACCCCACTTAGAGTGGGATAAGAACAGGAGGATGATAATGCTTAGAATTTGATATCGTCTGTAATGGTAAAGTTTTGAACAGTCTGACAGTGTAATTACTGTAGTCCATCATTTCGCGTCTCGAGGGTGTGGTGGTCCGGCCCATCACTGTTTTTGTTACCCGTTCAATGTTTTTTGCATTATTTTAATTTATTTTTGCTTTATTTAAGACAAAGGATGTTGAGCGGTCTCACCGTAGCAACTTAAATAAGGTTTCATTGAGCCAAATTACACGCAGTCGAGTTTTGTACCCCATTTATTTACTTCACATTGTACTTATGAGCAATAACTAGAAGTGCAAACCCTTAATTTCAGCGGCGCATTTTGTTTGGAAATTGGTTTTAAACATTTTGTACACCGCTATTAGTCTCCCCTTTGATCTGTATCGCTTTATTTAGTCATCTAAGTACCGCTTATCGTCGATATTTTCGCGTGCGATAATTTGAAACAATTCCGTAATGCATACAATTTTTTTTGTAAAAAGTTGTTACCATGATGATAAAAAAATTAATAAATAAACAAATAAATGAATAAATATGGATAACTTATACACACGGTCGTCCGCCCCCAAAGTAAGTATCTTAATACTTGTGTTATGAGAGACAACTGGTGAATATAAACTTATATAATTTTTTAAATACAAATATACACCCAGAGTAGAAACCAACAAATAGATTTATAGAAAATGTTGGCCCTTGGTGGGAATCGAACTCGCGACTTGCGGAGCTGAAAGCTCACTACCCACTGAACCAACGGGCCAGTCAGATTATTTAAAACGTTCGTATTAATAAGAAAAAGAGCGAAAAGTTTACGTGAGGTTTGCTTTGTTTAGTCGCAGTGGGAGCGCAAAACAAAGATCCTGTTAAATGTTTCAAGGAATTTGCATAGATGGATACTGACAGATTCCGCTGTGCGCACGCGATCCTAAACGAACGGTTAAAACAGATTTAGCAAAATGATCTTTCAAAAATACAATTTGGCATACAAGATATCATGTAAACATATTGAATAATAGCTATTTGTAATAATGAGATTATGTATAGAAACCGGCTATACTCACGTCTTATTCTATCGGGTTAGCCTAGTAGTTTCCAGACCAACCGAGGCATTTATTCTTGAACTCCTTATATCACGTTAACGTGACAGTAAAATTAAATATAAATATACAGTAATCATTCCGTCACGTGAAACATGGATTTCTAATAGTTAATAATCAGAAAAAAAAAACTAATGATGTATGTGTAAAATTATAAGACAACAAAATTTGCAAAAGATCAAGTAATCATTAGATACATATCGTAAGATAAAAATAAGTTTAACATTTTGCACAAAATTGTTCTAAATAACCTTTACTACAATGTACTTTACAACCTTTACTTTAATTAACACCAAGCATGTTTGCTTTATGTTTAATAGCATTAAATCATTTCAAACACAACACACAGTACAAACCACCTCCGCATTAAACACAAAATCCATAAGTGCTTCATAACGGAGCTTTCAAAGCTTTTATTATTTGCCGAACACACATCTGGTCCACGAGACTTTCTATTATGTATTCATATTGGACACCCACTAATTAGTACACAAAACTTAATGCGAGACAATGGGTGTATGTGTGTACCTTCGCTATCCGATGTCCTTACACATTGAAGGCCCTACATTTGGTCCGAACTTAACAGACTTAAGCTTGCGTCTTTACTTTTTTATAACTTAAAAAAGCGTTTGTTAGGACGATTGGATGTTTTATATTTTAAAATTATTTACAATAAAATTTTACTTACGTCACGTACACGTTTGTTACATACGTAACTTCTAAAATTAAAATAAATAAATAATAATAAATAGATGAGATGTTGCATTTTCAAAGCTATTTTATATAGCGTAGAAAAACAAAACGCGCTTTGAAAGAATTTAATTTAATTAATTTAAGAATGAAAGTTTGTTTGTTTGTAATCTTTTTATTGCACAAATTTAAATTAATATAATAATTGATTTAAAAAAAAACAACATAATGTGCAATGGCGAGCTTATTCCGGAATCAGAATCTCTTCCAGCCAACTAGACTTAAATTTAAAAAGAAAAGTAAACATTAAGTTCATATTCCGTTGTTATTTATCTGCATAGAGATCGAGCCCTGAGGAAGTTACTAAAAAGGTACCTACTTAACGGAAACCTGTAATAGCGTGAGATTAGACCAGACATCTAAATACTAAAAATTAATTTAAAATTCAATTAGAAGCAAAATTAATCTTATATTTATGTTATAAAGTCAAATAAAAGTAACAACAAAGATACGCAAATACTAAAAAAAATGTTTATATTTGTATGATATAAGTAATATTATCGCAATCGGGGAGCTACCTTTCTGGTTATCTTATCATCTATAGTCTTTTGATTCGTATTTGATTGAGCCGCTTAAGCCATTGTAAACCATGGATTACCGAACGAAACTTCACAAGATCTGTAGGAAATTACCTGTCACCAGTTTATCTACTTAGTTTCACCTTTGTAAAAAGTCCCTTTTGTTTTGTCTTTGGAAAAATTATTGTTTTACATGTGAGCGTAGAGTCGCAGTATCCATGTCAATGAATATTAAATATTTCTTGTGTATGTTTCGACAGTTCGTCAATGCATGCCCACTTAAGAAATTCAAATATTTAACTTTGGGCAAAGGAAAGCGTTAGAATTCAAGTGATCTTAGCTTCGCTCGGCCTTAGTTGACTTACGAACAATTTAAAAATTAAATACGGCTTAAATGAGACGTAAAAACTGAGGGCCTGACTAAAGTATAATATGGATCTTGGCGATTTTTTTAATTATTTGTTTATAATCGATTATATTGGTATCGTCGATAGCAAATATGGGGGCATAATAGTTCGAACCGCATGATAGTTATTAACAAATTGAAATTGTGTATGTATATTATTTTGGTTATATGCACTATGTACCTATGTCTTTTTCTTTCTTATCTTTAAATGGTCTGGAGGAAATCACTATTAAAAAAGAAGAATGCAATTTTCACTCTATACTCGTATAATACAGGGTAGATATTATAATTTTAATAACAAAATTTATAGTGCATAAATTATATGTATATTAAAAAATATATATTCTATATATATGTGGTAATAAAATAATTTATCTTGTTCTTGTTTATCAATAAACAATCTTGCTAAGCCTACTCTTGTTACTACTACTGATGACAATTTTCCTCAAAGATAAATCTTTATCTTGTGGATTTCTCAAAAATCCCCTGCTTTGAGAAGTTGACAGGTTCTTTTATTGGTGGCGGGTTTAATGATTTATTTATCTTTAAAATGTTTTAAGCTACTAATCTAAAACAAGTAAATTCATTATTTATATTTTCAAATTTTTGACCGCCTTCCGTTCGTTCAAAATTGTCTATTAAAAATCTTCGATTTCTCTTACTTTATTATTATTAAACCCATGTTATGAATGTATATTTTTAAACATTAACGATATTAAATCTTTTACAAGATAAATAAGTAGATATTCAAATTTACTTAACAATTTTTTACTATCAAAGACACCTGATAGCCTGGTATGACAGACAGATAACCTGGCAGAATCTATACCATCCTGGGATGGATCAGGAATATTACAAATTTCCCGACAGACTATAAAAGCTATTGAAATATGAGTAAGACAGGCTTATGGCAGACATTCCTCTAGTGTCTGACTCGAATACTTTCACGTTGACACTCGGTAAGGTTAATGTTTGTTCAGTGTTTACGATTTAACAAAACAACACGATATGTTAAAACACATTATTTGTCCAAGTGCGACGAATGTAGACTTGTGATTCCTGTGCGCTGCGTTTGTCCTCAACACGTTTCGCGGGTTAGACCTGGCTCTTTAAGGCCAAAGGCCTTATTGTCGGGTTTTCAGCTTTATATTTTAGCTTAAGCGACGCCATATTTGCTTACGTTTATTATCGTTCACAATTCGACGCTGTACTGCACAATTGTGGATGCATTTAAGCCCAGTGATTTTATGACACCGTAAAAGGGTTTACGGTTAATTTAAGGGCCAATTGTTGAGTGAATTAGCAGAGCTTTAACTTTTACACAAGCATGTTCTGAAATCAGCTACTTACATAATGTATATGTGCAAATTATTTGTTTAATATATAGTACCTCGATCCCACGTATTTTCACTACTTTGATCAAACCGTTGTCCACTGGACTATGACAACTTTATAAATGACAGCAAAAATAATTTATAAAATAATTTAGCAGTTTTTTTTTAATAAAACCCCGATTTATCAACCCCGCATACTAACGCCCTCTACATACTAAGTTTCATAGATTTAATATGAAGTAATAAATTATCTCGTCTAAAGATGCAATGTGAATTAAGCAGTATACATTTTAATGATGATATATAAGAAGAGTCATAGCTGCTGTAATTAATGACTCACTTTCATTCACAAGTATTTCAGGAGAACAATATATGATGTTACGTTACGAGTGGCGCTTCGTTATCCTTCCGGGAAAAATGAATGAGTCCTATTCATTCATTATCCCATAGTTTGACTTCAGGACTAATAGAATTACCCTTTTAAACGATGACGTAATTTGTCTATATGTCATTATAGCTATATACTATATTTATAAGCAATGACGTCAAATTCTATTAACTCATATGTTATAGTGACATTAACAGTAATTAATTAATCATTATTTTAGACGAAGTGGAGTAAATTAAACAGATTTTGCATATACGTGTAAAGTCTCAAGTGTAATATTTTACCTGAAATATTTAAACAGAAATTATAGCAATATTTTTCTATATTTCATCCATTTCGTTTAGTAAATTAACCATAGATACTTAAATTAATAATAAAAATTTTACCTAACTAGGGGTTATGTCAGTTTTTGAAATAAAGGTAATTAATTTTCAAAAGAAAAATTCTCAAATTCTGAAGACATATTTAAGAAAACACCTAGAATTTATTTAAATTAATGTCAGAGGTGCAAAAATAAGGAAGTTATTAACCCATTAGTTTTATGAGCGGTGTTCAACATGATTGTAAGCTTCTCTAACAATTTATTGCATATAAAAGTTTTATTTCATCTTATATGTATGTACACAATATATTTTCAGTATCTTATTGATATATTTATATATGATATATTTATCGATATATAATTTATATACTTATATTATACATAAGACGACGTTTCCCTTACGCTAGTAAAGCTTCTGAGCACTACTTTCCGCAGTTCGCAACCTCGACTATAGCCTATATGTTATTCCGGCGTATAAGTAATAATTGTGCCAAATTCCATCGATATTGGTTCAGTGGATTTGCCGTGGAAGAGTAACAAACATACATCCATACTCACAAACTTTCGCATTTATAATATTAGTAGGATAGGATAGGAAGTAGGATTAGATGGTGGTCATTATATTTTCTATAAAATATTGGTTAAATTATGAAGTGTTAACCGCAAAAATAATTATGACATACTGAGTTTGCAATTTATGACACTCGAAACAACTATTTTATGTTGCATAACAGTTAAGGTGAAAACGTGTAATGGAATTTAATTCGCTTATATGAAACCCTGTAATGAATTGTAAATAACTCCGAGGAGTTTGAACTCTTCCCGGGATAATAAGGTATCGTTCTATATTAACGCGTTATTATATCTGCTTTTGAAAAGTTTTTATTATAACTTAAAACTTATGTTGATTGGTTGACATGTTTATATTTTAATCGACTAACTGTATTGTTTTGTTGAATAGTATATATTTTAATTAAATTATTTAGTCTTGTCGCCTAAAGAATATCTAAATACAGATACTAATGCTTTAAAACTTATTAATGAAGCTGCAAAAACGATACCACGCTCTAACCTTGTTGAAATATTTTTGTTGAAATTTTAATGAACCAAAGAACATAAATGTAACATAATTGTGTTAGAATCATTTTCAAGATTAATTTAGAAAAAAAGGCATTTGTTCTATATGAACATTTATACTTTGAAGCGATAAAGTTAGCAACATAAAAATACTTTTAATTATATGTTTAACTAGCTGTGCCAGCAGCTTTGCACGCTTGAAGATCAGGTCACAAGTTTTATCCCAAATTGAAATTTTGGACATAAAATTTAAAAACATAAAAATATCGTGAGATAATTATAAAAGATTTTTTAATAACTTTCACCGTTTACTTAGCGCACGCAAGGAAAGCTCTAAATTTTGCCGGTTTCGTAATATTTTTATTGCTGCTCCTCTCCTATTAATCTTAGCGTCATGTTATATAGTCTATAGACTTTCTCGATAAATGGACTATCTTACATTCAAAGAATTTTTCAAATCGTTCCAGTAGACCTGAGATTAGCGCGTTCAAACAATCAAACAAACAAACTAGCCAGCTTTATATATTAGTATAGATTTAATAAAGCATAACATTGGGTTTGAAGAAACATAAGCAACAACACTTAATGTTTACAAAACAACTTAAAATCAGATTAACACAAGTATTAAGAATTAAAACGAAGTAGGTATGTAAGCGTATTGGATACGAAGAAAAAAACGAAGGTCTCAGCATACATATTTCATCGAAACGCATTTCCTATTATCGGCCATAATCGATATAATTGAAGCAAAAAAGGGGAATTTTTATCATGTGCAATATTCATTATATTTTCATAACACTGGTCGGTATTTGTGCTTAACCACAATTGATAGAAAGCGGTTATGCAGCTTGAATAGGACATATTAAAAAACTTATAATCTATCGAGTTACTAAATGACTTTTGCTTTTTAATCTATGCCATGCATTCTATTATTATTTATATCATAGTCTTTCGTATCCTGGACTAAGTAATCGTAGCTGAAAAAAAATTGATTATTAATCGTAAATTTTTAGCTAAAAGATGCGCAATATGCAACGCCACTATTGCTTATGAAGAGAGATATTTCTCATAAATAATTTATTACAAATTGATAAACCACCATACTTGATATAATGTAATGACGCAGGTTATTATAGCCAATATAGTATATTATGTGAGGCAAGAATGAAAACTTTAATTTTCTCTAAAAATTCTAAAGCTTAAAATGCAGAGCGCGTATAATTTTTTACGACAATTGTTATCTATTATTATTAAAGGAAAAGTCTGTTACACACTTTCAAAGCTAAACCACTGTACCAATGAAATATAATGTATAAATTTTACGTGGGTCTGTGGAAATTATTTCTAATGCTGCTATAGTTCCCTTTGAGGTGATCCCAGGCTACAAATAATAGTAGAACACTATCAATAAACCTACGACGCAATATACGTGGTCCCTTAATAATGTCACGACAGATAAACTTATACAATCACAAATACTTATGGATTATACAGCCTCGACACAAATTGGCCGCGTCGCATGCTATTCGTAATATGAATGCTATATTAATTATAGCTCAAATATCTTAGTGTTACCTGTCAATAATCAAAACATATATTCTTATATGAATGGAAAACTGGAAAACGAGTTTACTCTTAAAAGAGCTGAAACAATCCTACTTGGGGTTACCTATGAGCAAGAATCTCCTATCATAAGACCATACAAACTTTAAACTTATGTGAAAAATTTAGCTGCGTATTCGTATATTTAAATTTTAAAATAAACTTAGAGGTGTTAGAATAAAAACTAGCCTAACCCGTAAAGGATTTCACGCCCATTATAAACTGATATGGCAAAATAAAAAAAAATGATAAGTTTTGACTTCGGTATTATAAAACTATCTCTATATATAGTATCATTACCTATAAATTATGTAATCCATCTAAGCCACCATTTGGCACTTACCATTATAGTTAATCGTCTATTCAGACATTCATAATCCATCTGCCTTTATCCCACTCTAAGTGGAATCGGCACAACATTTTATAAAAATGTTATCACATGATTAGGCTACATATTTTACGACCGGCTGCCTGCCAGACGTCAACTTACCTTAGTCGTATTTTACGACATCTCGATAAGAAAGAGGGTGGTCTACTCAACCTATTTACAGCCGGATACTACACGCCATTTAACTAATAAGATATTATTATAAAATATATAAAATGTAGTTTTCACAAATATTAACGTCAGTTTTCTTTTGTTACAGTTCACGTACATAATGCCGAAACTCTATAAAACGCTTAAGGAATACGAAGTAATCTTCAAGCGACTCCAAAACGTTGAACTCGAATTAGCTGATGGCCCTTTCAGGAACTATATGATCGTCCGTCAAAAACTTCTCTCAGATACACTGGAAAAATTGTACAGCACTATTGCAGAGATCCAGGAAAACATGATCGCTGTCAAGATGCAAGTACCTACGTTCGAGGAAACCCATATGAAACTTGACTCGCTGAAGACTAAGGTGGACGCGACTCAGTGTCTAAAAAATGACTATATAGCGTTCCGAGGCTATGGTAACCTATTGAACAATTGGTACTATGAATTCAGATGTCCACTCAACAAGAGAGGCGACAAAAAATGCGCGGCGTTCCACGCGTCCATGAAAAAGAAACTTGGCAACAAGCGTTTGAAAAACAATCGAAATAACGTACCCCTTAAGAGTTGAGTGTCTTTTGTATTGTAAAATTATTTATTTCCATCTCCGTTTGTCGCTTGTACTTATTTATTGTTAGTCTAAGAAAAAGCTCTCTAATACGTGAGACGTGGTTATTACGAATTGCTTGACGATACCTTACGTTGATTAAGTAATGGGTACTTTCTCTGTGATATTTAGTATTTTTAGTTGATAAATATTAATTTATTGAAATTATTTAATAAGTTCCTCTGCACCTCCATTTTGTACTTAGTTCTTATATTCGACTACAGTATTGTAAATATATTTCCAAATGTGACTAATTATTTATTTTTCTCGTTTAATATTTATTTAAATTGCTTTCTTATATATTCTCCAATTGAATGAATAATTTTTAAGCTCAATAAGTATTATTAGTGGGCAAATATTGCCGTTTTAGGACAGAAAGACTTCTAGCCTGTTAATTAAGGTGCTTATTTATATAACTTAGGTTAAGGAAAATATGCCGTTAGTTTGTAATGATCGAACTGATACCATGTGAATGTCACCGATATTGTGTACATAGCTTTATATTATTCGTAATTTTGTTACTGCAAATGAGAATAATACAGACTTAAGAAATAAATTTTAAAATATATTTTTGTGTTTTAATTTCCAATCACGTCGAGATTATTTTAAGATATTAGAATTTCACATAAATAGAGAAACTCGAATATGAGTCGTAAATTTTCGATTTATTATCTAGACCTTTTGAACTCAAACATTTACTATATTGATGATTTATACGAAGTTCAGGCAATAAAATTTTATAAGGAAATTTCTAGACGATTCGGCAATGTTACGACTAAATACGGGATGTATTTTTAATAATTAATAAATGTTATTATTAATTTCGCTTCACTAGACAATCTTTTAGGGGTCATGAAGCAATATCAAAATCGTAGTTATCATTCTCCTTCTCGGTACAACATGCTATAAACATGTTGTAATATGATTTGGCTAGTTACATTTCAACCGGCCGCCTGCCTGACGTCACTTACCTTAGTCGCCATTTTCGACACCTCGGTAAGAAATGATGGTGGTCTATTCTATTCAGCCGGATAACATTCGCCAGGTCAACTTACCTTAGTTCCCTTTTACGACACCTCGGTAAAAAATGAGGGAGGTCTATTCTATACAGCCGGATACTACACGGCGGGGTATATCAAAATCGTAACTATAACAGAATGTGGTTCATATATTTATAGTTTATTCAAAATTTAGCAACTCATCATTTAATGAAATGAAAATGTTAAGGCAAAATAATATTTAAGAACTAATAAAAAAAAGAAAGATGGCAATATTTTGTTAAGTTCTATGACAGAAGCTATTGTGCACGTTCCTTGAGTGAATTCAAAAAAGCTTATATTTAAAATCTATTAAATATAAAAAATATATTAAATTTTCATTTATTCGCTATATAGTTCACAAATATATAAAGTAAATATAGTAACTCTTCATTAAGAAAAATTACTTTCATTAAGAAATTTGGGTGATAAAAATAAATAGTTTTGAAAATAGTTATAAAAATTATTAATAGTTATTATTAGTATTTATACAGATGATAATGTCGTTTTAACTACAAACGCGATGAAAATGGCTAAAAAACTAAAACTATATGTACTTAAATTTTATTAACATCACTGTAGTGTCATACAGAATAGCTTTCAAGTACCATAAGTGTAAATAAAGTAGAGAATAAAGATATAAGGTCTTACAGACAAAAAGATAACTTAGTATTTTGTTTAAAATTGAATTTATTTAACATATATTTAACATTGCACGATTTAACATTTCATTGTGCAAATTTTACGATGGGTAGCATTTTTTTTATAACATATTCTTGAATGAATGAATCACGGCTAGTGCCACACCGAAAAAATAATTGAACGCCACCTAGTGAGCAGTAGCTAAACTCAATGGTGCTTTTGATAAATCGTAGTGTTAGATGGCGCGTATACCTAATCATACGAAGTCATATTGAGGATATAAAAAGTACATAAAATTAATGCTATTAAATAACAGATGTCAGTGATAAATATTTATAATTGAATAGGTGATATTGCTTACTTACAATAAACAATGAAGGTGGATTCAGTTATTTACCTGAAAAAAAATGAATGTCTATTAGGAATATAATGAATAATAAATATACTTATTAGTAGACACTTGAGTCTCTACTCCGTTTGATTAGGAATATGTAGGCATTCTTTCAGAATTGAGATTCCACCTGTATTACAATTTTATGCTCATATCAATGTAACGCCGTGTGCGTATGCAATGTAAAATCCGTAGCCAAATCATGTGACAACATGCTGTAACATGATGTGCCGACCCCACTTAGAGTGGGATAAGGGCAGGAGGATGATGATGCTCATATCTATGTAACTAATAGTTATTTTTATGAGGTAATTTTGTCACGCGCAAGTAATTGATTGATAATGTTAAATTATCCTAATCTAATTATTTCAATTAATTACATCTATTTTATAAAAAATATTTCACATGAACAAAAAAATTTGGATTAGGCTTATCAAAATGAATGATGCAATCATATTTTGATAACTTTGTACGTCAAAACAATACTCCTAAAATCTATAACCAAAAAGTTCTCAAAAGTTCTGAATTCGATTATTTATCATATAACAATAAATTGCCCAGCTATGCAGTGTGGTATCCGGCTGAGTAGAATAGACCACCCTCATTTCTTACCGAGGTGTCGTAAAATACAACTAAGGTAAGTTGACCCACAGCGTGTTATCCGGTTGAGTAGAATAGACTAGCCACTTTTTACCAAGGTGTCGTAAGAGGCGACTAAGGTAAGTTGACCCACCGTATGGTATCAATTTGAGTAAAATAGAGCACCCTCTTTCTTACTGAGGTGTCGTAAAAGACGACTAAGGTAAGTTGAACCACCGTGTGATATCCGTTTGAGTAGAATAGACCATCCTCTTTCTTACCAAGGTTTCGTTAAGTACGCCTAAGATAAATTGACGTCAGACAGGCGGCGGATCGTAAAATACGTAGCCAAATCATGTGGCAACATGTTAATAAAACAAAGTAAAATAAAGTGCCGACCCCACTTAGAGTGGAATAAGGGCAGGAGGATAATGATGAAAAAGATTTAGATATATTTTTATATATATATAGCGTGGTGCGCCGACGTCTGTTTGCAACACTAGTCATTGTCGTCGGAAGGAGCTTGACGAAACGCGGCACGTCAAGTATGAAGGCCGCCAGACGATCCGGTTTTCATTGTTCTTATTCTTAACAGGTGAGAATTATGTTTATTATTCCGTTTTCTAAAATTCTCATTATTATGACGCAATTATTTTTGCATTCTGATCAAAAATAGTGTAGTCAAATAAAGCGCAACATAATCTAATACTCCAGTAAGTTTGTTAACATGTATTTTCTTTTGATATAAATTCATTCTCCTACCCTTATCCCACTCTAAGTGGGATCTGCACAATATGTCTTCTTCTTCCATTCTCCTCTATCATTCGTCAACTCTGGTGCCACTCCTTTTAAAATCATTGCATATCATTTTTCACACAATCCATCCATCTTTTTTCGGCCTCCCCTAGCCATACATCCATCCACATTCATATTTAAAACTCTTTTTGTCACATGATTTTCATCCCTCCTCATTACATAACCATACCAACTTAGTCTCGCACTTCTCATCTTTTCTGTAATTCTCTTTTTCTTTTGATATAAATATATTTTATTATTTGTTTTTCTTTTTGTAATAAATATAAAGTACCTGGGTTACTAACCTCGGTAATTTGATTAAAATATATAAAAAAATGCAATTTAAACTATATAAAAAAGAAAGAAAAGGCTGATAAATTCTGAGAATTGATCCCGAGTATTTTTTCTACTTTAGTCCGTCTCCACTAAGCTATGACAACTTTACAAATTACAGTAAAATTAATTTTTGTTTTCAATTTATATTTAAGCAGTTTTTTAGTGCCTGAAAACAGGGACAAAAAGAATTTTTTCAAATATAAAACCTAGCTAGATCCTCCAAGATACTAAGTTTCGTTAAAATCGTTAGATAATCGTGTCTATGCTTAATTTACGTGAAAAGAGAGCTTTTTTTTAATTTAAGCTGCTCACTTCTTATTTTGTATTTGCGTATATAGTTTGGTATACGAATAATTATTATTTTGTATAAATGTAAATTTGTTTTGTATGCCAAGTAGTATCCGGCTGAATAGGATAGACCACCCTCATTTCTTACCGAGGTGTCGTAAAGGGCAACTTGGGTAAAACATCCCGCCGTGTGGTATCCGGTTGAGTAGAATAGACTACCCTCTTTAGATATAGGTTATTAGATATAGGTAGATATAGGTATAGGTAGGATATAGGTAGGATAGGTTGCGTCAGGCAGGCGGCCAGTCGTTATATACGTAAATCATGTGACAACATGTGTATAACATGTTGTGCCGACCCCACTTAGAGTGGGATAAGGGCAGGCGGATGACGATGTAATACAATATATAATACAGATGTATTGCATGTTAACAGCAAACGACATTTAAATATCACATAGTAAAACATAGTGAAACAAAATTATTAACTACAATTACTCCACAAAATTACTATTCATTGGCCAGTTATCCATGAAAACCAGGTTAATGACGTTTTTTTCTAAGTTTCCTACACGCTCTGTTAACAGGGCCTTTTGAATGTCTGTCCAACGATAAATAGCAAACAAACAATAAAGTTAAAACTACTAAAGCGTCCTTGGTTATTGAATTTCGCAGTTTTCCGCTGGATTGTTCAAATGATCAATTTTGTGTAACCGAACGAAATCGACAACGGAATTTGTATTGGAGCAAAGTAACTATTTTCATTATTAATATTTTGTTGTACTTCGACAGGAGATAAAAACAAATATCTTTAATATTTAAATGAGTTAATCTTGTATGTGTATATTTTCGGAATCTCTAAAACGGCTACAACGATTTTGCTGAAATTCAGCATGCAGGAGGTTTTGGGGGAGAAAAATCGATCTAGCTAGGTTTTATTGAAAAAAATAGCTTTATCCCTGTTTTTGGGCTTTAAAAAAATACTAAAATTTATTCAAAATTTATTGAATATAATAAAACACTATCTTTGCCGTGAAATGTCTCGTGAAATGAAACTACCTAGGATCGAGTCCCACCTACCCTACTTTTTTTTCCTTTTTTTTGAAGTTTATTTTTTTAATTTTGTAAAAAATTGCCGAGCAAGGCTCTGTCAACCAGGCACTATGAATTAAATAACACTATTTTACTTTACATAGTATCATAACTGAGATATTTGAATGTTTGATACTCAATCACCCAACAATAGCTTAACGGATTTTAATGAAATTTGGGCGGACAGGAATTTTCATTAATAACAAGAATTTTAACCGTCAATGAAATAAATAAATAAATAAATATATGGGACACTTACACACACGGTCGTCCGTCCCCAAAGTAAGTAACTTAATACTTGTGTTATGGGTGACAGACAACTGGTGAATATATACTTATATATTTTTTAAATACATACTTAAATACAAATATACACCCAGGCTCAAAGACCAACAAATTCATTTATAGAAAATGCTGGCCCTCGGCGGGAATCGAACCCGCGACCCGCGGAGCAGAAGGCAGGGTCATTACCCACTGCACCAACGGGCTAGTCTATCGAAGATATTTGGGTCCCAGGTATATACGATTAGAGGAAAAAAAAGGCTATCCTATGTCAAATCAAATATAATCTTTAAGTAAGCTTTTTACAAGCACTTTTGTTCTATAAAGATTGTTATGATTTGATTTGAATATTTATAAGGATTCTACGCTCTCGATCTTTCGACATATCCGCTTAAACACTGGTGACTACCGGAAATTATTTAATATTTTTATACTTCCATATTTCAATTGAAAATGCTCAAAAAGCAGTGAAATAAATTAGGTACCTCATCATTCTCCTTCCGTTATCCCACTCAAAGTGGGGTCGGTACATCATGTTATAAACAAGTTTTAACATGCTTTGACTAGTTACTTTACGACCGGTCGCCTGCCTTACGTCAACTTACCTTAGTCGTCTTCTACAACACCTCGGTAAGAAATGAGTGGTCTATTCTACTCAGCTGGATACCACACGCCAGGTAACTTACTTTAGTCGCTATTTACGATACCTCTGTAAAAAATAAGGGTCGGCTTATTCTATTCAGGCGGATACCACACGGCGGGTCAATTTACCTTAGTCTCCTTTTCGACACCTCTGTAAGAAATGAGGGTGGCTTATTCTATTCAGGTGGATACCACACGGCGGGTCATTTTACCTTAGTCTCCTTTTCGACACCTCTGTAAGAAATGAAGGTGGTCTACTCCACTCAGCCGGATACCACATGGCGGGTCAACTTACCTTAGTCGTATTTTACGACATCTCGGTAAGAAATGATGGTGGTCTATTCTATTCAGCCGAATATCACAGAGCGGAGTTTAATAAATTACCTACCTAAAGATAAAATACAAGAATTAGAAGATAAGAATTAAATTTAAAAAAAAAATTAAGTTAGTGCTCTGTTTTGAAAACGCTTTATAACGCAACAAGTAAATAAAACAATACAATGCGAATGCAATTACAAAAACGCGTAGTTTTGAGATCGCGATTGGACGCACAGTTATCAAATACTCGCAGCACTGGAGAATTTGCAAATATACCGTTCGCGCGCCGATGCTAAAAGAAATATACGTGCTTCGGGCCTAATGCAACTTACAAAATAGAATGCAGAACTAATTACATCGATCTGATATCTTTAATTAGAACAATAAAGATCGTATCTGTTGCAGATGCAATACCCTCTACAGGTATTTCAACGTTTGCGTGAGTACTTATAATATGTATTAAATTGATTCTAATCGTAATATATCGTCCATCTAATATATAAAATGAATGTTTGTCTGCATAGACTCCGAAACGACTGGATCGATTTTAATGAATTATTCAGAGAATCTATAGTGACCCAGTGGACGATTTTCTAAGGTTTGGTGGTCGGAGCATTTTTTTTAAATGTTGATTTCAGTTTGGAGGGGAATTCGAAACCAGACTAAACCACAGCAACGCGTGGCCAGGCAGGTTATAAAATAGAATAGAATTTTTGTTCGAATTTAGAAATTAGTTTTTTTTATGTTAATTTAATTTCATTCGCGGCGGTACTATAACCATTTTCTATTTATAATTTCTAGGTTCCTCGATTCCGGGTGAATTAATGTATTTAAGTATGTATTTCAAATTGTATTGTTATTTACCAGTTGTCTGCCACCCATAACACATGTATTTAAGTTACTTAATTTGTGGACGGATGACCATGTGTGTAATTGCCCAAATTCTTTATAGAAATGGTCGCTATATTGATGTTTTTTTAAATAAAATAATATTAATAGAGTCGCATCCATTAATTTGTTTATTATATTCATTTGTTTGTCCATGCGTGAAGGCTGCGTAATGGAAAAAGGCCGATTTATGTCTTATATTTTTAAATTATATATTAAAATTAAAAAAAAAAAGAAAGTTATTATAGTTTTCTGTACATCCCTTATCGCATAAAAACATCAACGCTGAAGCAATGTAAAACAAAAATTTTATTGTTCTTTGCAATGCTTGTCATTCGGCTACCTTGAGAAAACAATAATTTATCTTCTTAGTAATATTGAAGTGTTAGTAATATATTGAGTAACAAAGTAAAAAGAAATCACAATAATGAGATAAGAATATCTGACTGAAATATTGGTAGTCTAAATGTTTATGAAACGCCAGACGCGCCGCGGTTGTTGCTCAATAAAATGTATAGATCAATTTTTTATTTTGCGATATATCTTGACCTAAGTGATCTAAGATCCAGTAGTTTTATTAAGATTTGTAACGTTTATCCCAACTACATAACTCAACGAATTTCCAAAATGGCAATATTTCTTAAGATATGTAGTTCAAATAATATTCACTAAAAGCTTTGGAAAGCTTTATATAATTATTTTGGTCTTCCTAAGTGTTATGATAATTCTTCTTATTCAACCAATAGACCTATACCAGGGTTCAGCAACCTGCAGCTATTCTATAATTATTATAAAACATCGTCCCAAAAGCTATTCTATTCTATTTTACTCAGTCGGATACCACACGGCGGGTCAACTTACCTTAGTCGCCTTTTACGACACCTCGGTAAGAAAGAGGGTGGTCTAAACTACTCAACCGGATACCACGCGGTAGGTCAACTTACCTTAGTCGCCATTTACGACACCTTGGTAAGAAATGAGGGTGGTCTAAACTATTCAACCGGATACCATACGGTGGGTAAACTTACCTTAGTCGCCTTTTACGACACCTCGGCAAGAAAGAGGGTAGTCTAAACCACTCAACCGTATAACACACGGTGGGTCAACTTACTTATTCTTATCTTACGACAGCTTGGTAAGAAATGAGGGTGGACTATCCTACTCAGCCGGATACCACACGGCTAAGATATATTCGATAATAAAAACAAAAATTTGAACCTAATATAACACCTCGAGCGAGACCAATTAATATCATACAAAGGACAAAGCGCAAGCATGCGTGCGATGCGAATACAGACGATTGCGCTAACAGCTGATAGAAAGTACACCACCAGTTAGGTTCGCTTGACTTCAGTTGTTGACAGTCCGCGGCAGATACCGAACGTTACGACGCAAATGTAACCGACCGGACGCGGGAAATAGTTGCGTCTTTGCCGTGAAAAAAATACAACCATAAACAATACAAACATTGACTAAAAACAAAGAATGGGTGTCTGTGTAAGGATTGCTGTCCTGTTTCTTTTGGTTTCTGCAACAACCGCTGTTCCCACGGGAGATTCGAAATGGATTCCAAAGATCGATGGTATGTGCATTATACGTTTTATTAGTTAATATATTATAAGTTAATTATTTAACACATGTGTATAAAAAATATCTTTATAAAATTAGGAATTACTGTGCGAAGATCTATAATGCAAAAGTAATAATAATATTGTATTGATATAATCCAGGATAAATCATGAAATTCAACGCAGATTAATCAAAATTTTATAATATTCTTTATTATTCTTTAAAATACTTTTATAATTTTTCAATATTACTTATAAAAAAAAAATTAGAAAATCCGCCGGAAGCAGTGCAATATACCAAGCCACCGATGGGTTTAGGCTGCAAAAATAGGGAGCTTCCTCACAATACGTGCTGTTTTAAGCTATACTACCTACTGCATCCGACTTTTGATCTAATAATTAAGTTGCGCTTAATTGTTGGGATGAGTTCCATTCGATGCTCTTCGCAATTAGACCGTTAACCAAAACAACAATTGAAACAATTATTGTCAACATTCAAGCAAGGTCTTAAGTCTAAGTCTAAGGTATATTTATTAAATTTTTGTTTTTATAATAATATTATTACTTACTTCTAGAAGAAAAAGTCTTGTTCTATTAATACTTAAATGAATTAAAAACGTTTACCTAACTGACTAATAATGTTATTTTTAATATTATTAAACAGCGCACGGCAAATTAATGGTTCTTCTTTATTCGATATTCACAAAGGAAAGGAAACTTGGACAATGTTACAAAAAAAAATTGCTAAACAGTTAAAAGTTGCGATAATAGTCTTGCGGATAATTTTGCTGAGCGCAATTTGCCTGCCCATTGGGATTGACAATGACCTACTGGTAGCGACGACACGCTTTAGCAACGACAAAAGATGAAAAAAAATCGTTTCCTATAATATTATGTATGATGTTTATATGAAAAGATTTTCGTGTAAACTCCAGGTTATAGTCAAAGATACTGCGAATCAAAAACTTTATTATTAAAAATAGACAAATAGAATGAGTGTTAATATTATTACTAAAATGTAAAAATACGCTTCTTCGATATTCTTTTGTACTAATATTTTTATTTTAGAAATAAGAAAGAATAGAAAAAAATTGACATCAAAGTCATAAAAATTAAAAGAACAAAAATTTCATTGTATCATTACCTATTCTATTAATTTAAAAAGGATTTTGATTTATAAACGTAGTTAAATAAATATATATAAATATAGTTAAATAGCTAAATTATCAAATCTGAAAAATCCTAAGAATTTATATTAATTTACTTAGTTTATGTTAAAACATATTCAAATTCACAATTTCCTGTGGTCGAACAACATAACATTATTTTTATTTTTATAATACAAAAGTTTTTTTATCACGAAATTTATACAAAAAATTATTTTATTACGAAAAATTATACATATTGTTATATACAATATTGTTTTGTTGTGCGTTAATATACATACCAGCTTTTGCCCGCAACTTCGTTTGCGTGAACTTTTGTCGCGATGTTGACAGTAGATAGAGCTTTTCAATGTCATCTTATTCCTGTAGAATTAACAGGATTTCTATAACCTATATGTGATTCAGATGTATAAGGAATAATTGTGCCAAATTTCAGCGATATTGTTTCAGCGGATTCGCCGTGAAAGAGTAACAAACATACATCCATACTCACAAACTTTCGGATTTATAATATTAGTAAGATGAGATAAGTGTCAATAATAAACTTCTGAAGATGCACTCTTAATAATTAACTCTTAATGACATAATGAAAAACAAAATTAGATTAAAACAGCTGTCCAAACAGCTAAATTAATAATCATTACAAATGTAACAATTGGATTTTGAAATACATTTTGCAAAGATTTCGCCAACCAATTAAGTAGTAAACCGACAGTTTCTACTTTGTCGCGGTCACTAATCTCCTTGTTCAATCATTTTGTCCAATCGTCGAAAATGAATACAAACAAATCACAGGCGATTTAATTTACTTACTTTAATTTGTTAACTATCTAGAAATTCTATTGTGGTAACTTATATTCTACTTATATAATCTATTTTAAAATATACGTTTAAAACGTAATAAATTAAATTATTATAATCAGTAATAATAATAAAATCCCATTAGGAAATATGTATACAATATTCTTCGGTAAGACTACAATGTTGTTAATTAATGTCTTACAATGTTATTTAATAACGCTTGTATATTAATAATCTGTAAGTACAAAATTATGCAAATATATAAACAATCAACAAACCGACAACGAAATAGCGCATCATAATATCGCGTTCGCTAGATTTTCTCCTACCAAGGTTCTTAATTCCTAAATTGCTTAATTGTTCCAACTGTAGGCCTTAACAAAATAACCCAAGGTTCACGTTTAAAGTTAGGTTTTTCAACATCATAGTTTATATTGTTATTTGAGAACAGAATCATACCTTTATCTACAATCGATTAGGTATTACTTTTAGTGCTCACCATATTTACTGTAACCCATACTAATATTAATGCGAGAGAAGCTCCGTTTATACACCTATCTGTCTACCTGTCTGTTACGCTTTCAGGCCTAATCCAATGAGAAATATTGTTGATTTTTTTATAATATTGACTTATATATAACGGACTAACATTCAGAATAAAAAAAAATCCGTTTTTCATTCGCTGACAGCAAAAAACAGTTATGTACTGTTGTATAGTTATGTAATGAAGGGTGTTCATCATCTTCCTGCCCCTATCCCACTCTAAGTGGGGTCGGCACAACATGTTATAAACATGCTGTCACATGATTTTGCTGCGTTTTTACGACCGGCCGCCTGCCTAACGTCAACTTACCTTAGTCGTATTTTACGGCACCTCGGTAAGAAAGAGGGTGGTCTATTCTACTAAACCGAATACCACACGGTGGGTCAACTTACCTTTGTCACCTTTTACGACACCTCGGTAAGAAATGAGGGTGGTACTATTCTATTCAGCCGGATACCACACGGCATATGGTGTAATGAAGGGTGTTGTAGTTCATTAATCAACATCTATTAACGAAAATAATGAAACACGTCGGTTACCGGATCAAAAAGAAAAGATTCAATAAGCCATACAGGAAGTACAAAACACCGACAAGTAACTAAAAATATCAATTGGCTATCAATGGCTGCTAATAACAATATATTATACAACATAGTTTAAATATAATAGAAAATTATGGTGGTAACCATATTACTAGGTAATATGTCTAGAAAATTTAATGTTCAATTAAGTTTTCCCTTAATAAAACTTACAATTACATCATTCTAGCTTTTTATAGTTAAAATGTAATAACGTCTTCCAACATATAGTATGTGTATAAATTTAGTTCGCACACACACACGATAAGGCTGTCATATATTTTATTATAAACTTATTTTCAAAGTTATAATTATAAAATTTGAACGTGTGGTATCCGGCTGAGTAGAAAAAACCACCCTCATTTCTTACCGAGGTGTTGCAAAAGGCGACTAAGGTAAGCTGACGTCAGGCCGGCGGCCGGTCGTAAAATACGTAGCCAAATCACGTTACAACATGTGCCGACTCCACTTAGAGTGGGATGAGAGCAGGAGACTGATGATGTATTATAAAATTCGATTAATTTCACTTTAAATAAAAAAGTATCCAATTCTGACGCCTTATAAAAATTGAATATAGAGAAACACATAATAGGAATTAATGCGGTTTACATCATCACTTTTTCACGACGATTAAAACGCATTATAATGTGCACACTTTAATTGTTGTGCAATACGTGTGAGAAATTTCACGGGCCTTCTCTGACTTTTGCTGCATTTAAATATTTATTACGTTGTTTCCACTTTCCAGCATCGCCGTCATGACCCGGGTATAAAATTGCCTCCGATTACGTGATCTATACAAAATTTATTGGGCTCGCTTATAAATAATTTGCATTGTTATTAAATATTATGTAAATATTTAATTTCTCTTCAATAATGCAAGATGCGTAAGAGTGGAACAGATTTATTATTCAGATAAGCCAACTCATAAATTATACATTTTTTGTATAAATATCTTATTTTTTTTCATCAGGACTGGTCAGCAGGAGATATATTAACGTATAATAAATTTACTTTTATTATATAATTCCGCAATCCGTTTTGGACTTACCTTTATACAAGTTCCAAAAGCACATTACTTAACAAAGCTTTTTATACTATTGAAGAATATGTATATTATAAAAAAGCTTGGATTTGACTTACAATAACAAACGCATTTGTTAAAAGTTCAAATTATTGTTTAAAAAAACACCGAGTTTCTTGTTGGTTCTTCTCGGCAAACACACTTGTCCGATATATTTTAGCTGTCTTATAAATTGATGATTCGAAAGTGCTTATAAAACTAATTTGAATAAAGAATATTTGAATTTGAATCTGAATACAATTCGCTGATATATTAACACGAGTGAGTACCAACAAGTAACTTTACAAAAGCGTGAAAGCGTTGGAAAAAATAAATATACTCTTAAAGAATTTATATATTCTCGTATAATAATTTCTAAATTAAAGGAAAGATTTAATTCCAAACTTAATTTGATTCTCAGTTTTATAGCTTAGTGGGATTATTGAAGGGTAAGGATTGTTCGAAATTTACGACTCGCTTTCAAACCACAATCACTTTAAGGCTGCTTATACATGAACGCATGATAATAAAATATAATTACTTAATTCTTATAACAGATATTAATCAAAAGGAAGAGAATGCCCTTTGTTATATTCTTTTAAATTTAAGTGAATAAATGCAACAAATATTTATTGAAGGATTTCAATTAATTATATTGAACTGTTTTTAAATATTAAAAACAGACGCGTAGGCAATCTTTATAATGAAAAATGATAAACGCTATATTACATTTAATATTTTATATGTTAAATATAATATAACGAAATATAAATATCATATTTAACGTTTTATTAAACGCTTGAAGTACCTTGATGGTATATTTTAAAGTAATTCGAATGCCGAAACAATATGGTAAGAAACAATTTTGAAAGTAAAATCTTTAAATATTTAGCCAGGTCATGGCTTACAAGACCATATTTATTTAATTGGAATATTTTTTATATATTTCATATTCCTCTCGTACTATTAAACTCAAGAATAAGGATGTCATCACCTACTAATGAGGTTTAATATATATAATTAAAATTCAGTAGTTTTGTGAAATACATTTATTTCAAATATTATTGTAAAATAATAATAAAATCAGTTGACGTAATACCTATTATACTCGTATCATATTTTTAGATCGTGATCAATCTTTCAAAATGTCTTATGTCCTAAATGTAAATTTGAAAGTAAATTTGATTAGTGCTTCATTACCGTAATGTTTTACATCAATCAAACATCAGTCACGTCAAATTCATAACGGATTCCGAATGTGGTTCGAGTATGAGTAGTTTAAAAAATTATGATGAAAAATCGCAGTCATTCCGAAGTTCAATAGCCTTAGTACTCACCACAAATATTGACAGCGTCCACTTTAAAGATTTTTTACTGCTTGATTTTAGGGATGTGACTTAGAGTAGAAAAAACGATTAATAATCGATTTTTTTCCCATTTAAAATCAATCAATCGTACCTATCAAAATAATCGATTATTAAGCGATTTTTTCTGACTATTTATAAATGATGCCTTTAATATTAATAATTGATTAGAATGAAGGCTAATTAAAGTGTAGAACTAAAAATAAATAATAACAGATGCGCTGTTTTTGAAATTCGATTAAAATGTGTAGTTTGGCTACATTGGTTTCATCCAACAATGCATATCTAATCTTAAAAAACATTAAAAAGAGTTATAAAGAAAAAGATGATAATTAAAATAATCGATTTTTAATGTAAAAAAATCGATTATCAACAATCGGTTATTTTTTTCACATCCCTACACGAGGTTCCCGATTTAGCTTCTCGAAGGGAATAACATTCATAAAATTTGTTTAACTTTTATTACTTATATCTGCACTGAGACATTTTTACTCAACAATGGTTACTTTATTCGCTTTTAAGGAGGTAAAGACCTCCTTCCGCGTTAGACTAATGTATTTAAGCCATCAATGTCAATGGACTGAATCTTATTTAAGTCTAATCTAGCCTCTTTTTCTGAGATTAACCAATCAGAGCAGTATACTATTACTGGTCTAATAGATATTGGAAGCTTAAACGTATACCAATACTCTGAAAATATGCGCGTGGGATAAAAACTTTAAAAGGTAGATCGTACTGTAAAATATTTGCACTGAGACCAAATCTTGTTTAAGTCTAGCCAAGAGTGTATTCTGTCATTAATCAACCTACAGGTTGGAAGGACGCTTTAGCTTTCCAAAGACAAAGTTCAATAGCCTTAGTGCTCAACTATAGTAATATATATGGATGGAGAGTTTGTTTGTTTGTTGTTTGAACTTGCTAATCTCAGGAACTACTGGAGCGATTTAAAGAATTAATTGAGTGTAAGATAGTCCATTTATCGAGGAAGACTATAGATAATATAACATCATGCTAAGATGAATAGGAGAGGAGCGGCAATAAAAGATATTTTGAAAACGTCAAAAATTAAAGCTTTCCTGCGTGCGCTAAGTAAACGGTAAATGTTATTCAAAAATCTCTTATAATTAACGCACAATAACTACATTTATGTTCAAAATTACATTTCGATTTACATGCGTGCGAAGCTGCTAATACAGCTAGTCACAATATTAAGGGCGTCCACTTTAAACCTGGACCAAAGTACAGTCTAGACCAAATCCAAAAAAAACTACACGCGGGATTTGAACTTGGTAAAAATGGCAATACAGTAACCGTTTGGCCGTTACGGCTTCTTTTTAATGTACTCAATCACAGATTAATAATGATTCATAACAATTTAACAGGTGATTTGTTTACGTTATGTAACCCGATAACATCAATACTCTAGCGTCCGATACGACACGTTCGTAACGTTATCTGTTATTTTCTCACAACTCACTATTACTTGTGTTGATGTAACGATTACAAATAAAATTTCATTTTTTGTTAGCAAACGTTTGCGATTTTATCTGTTTAAAGTTTTTTGTTAAGATTATGTATGAAAAGCTGTCATATTGCACGACGAGAATGTATGACCTTTTTGGTTCGCGAATTCACACCACGGGCACGCGTCTATGAGTTTATAAAAACAAGCTGTGCCAGCAGCTTCGCATGGAAATCAGTGTGACATAATATTTTTTCGAAATCGAAAAATTTCCGAAATATTTTGAATATAAAAGTAGTTATCGTGAGTTAATTATAAGAGATTTTTTAATAACTTTCACTGTTTACTTAGCGGACGCAAGAAATGCTTTAAATTTTCCCCTCTAGCAATATTTTTTAATATGTACTGCTCCTCCTCTATTTGTTATAGCGTGATGTTATGTATAGCGTTCCTCGATAAATGTACTATCTTACACTCAAAGAATTTTTCAAATCGGTCCAGTAGTGCCCGAGATTAGTGCATTCAAACAAATAAACAAATTCTTCAGCTTTATGTATTAGTATAGATTATGCTTAATCAACAATAACCATTTATCGCGCGCTTTACAGTTAACACAGACATTTTGACCAAATCTCCTCCAATTGCCGAATTAATGTAAAAAATTCAACGGGTTGCAATCCAGGAGTGCCAGCGGAAGTGAAACTTGAATATTAACGTTGTGCATTTTTGATATTATGGAATAGTTAGGAAATAATTCTGCACGAATTGCTTTAATTATCAGTATAAAAGTACTATCATTCATGTGGTAAAACACAATATTCATTTATAGCGCCTTGCACCGCTTAAACGAAACAACAGGCTCAAATATACATTCGCGGTAGAAAGAGAGAGGGGTATTATTCCTCTCCTACTCCGCGACAGTGGTCTACTCGCCCTCCGTTTATAAATTTTCGATGAAGTCACGTGTCCAGACGCGAGCTTAACTTTTTTTACCCATAACAAAAGTGCATAACATTAAGAAGCGTTAACTTCAAAAATCTAATCTTAAAATTTTTAATTTTTAATTTTCGAATCATGACGTATAATGAAATTTGACTTCTAGACATAGGTCTCTTTTACGAAAGTTTGTTATCCATTGACATAGAGGATTGCAAAATAATTTTCAACCAATAACATTATCATTTCGTCACATACAATTACCAATACACACTTGTCATATAATCTGTTATATCATTTATGACATTACGTTACACGAATGTTATAAATATATTTTTTCATTAAAGTTAATCTAAGTTATTACGTTTGAAATAAGGAAATATAGCTAATGACTTACAGTTTTTTGTAGATATATTTATTATGGTGTGTACGTGAAGATTACTTACATTGCGTAAATAGTGCCTTCTGTGTTTACAGTTACTTTCAAAGTCTTATAAATGTGCCGCATTTATAAGTTCGAATTTTAGTTTAATGACTAAAACTGTGACAAATGCTTTAATAAATTATTACAATAAAGGGTGGATTTAGATACTCTTCGACCTTGCATGAGATAGCAAAGATGAAATGTAACTAGTTATAAGAATTATATTTTACAAAAAGCAACCGCTGAGTTTCCAGTTGACTCCACTAAGTAGAAACTATTTTGCGAGCCTGTATTTAATGATTCAAAAACACTTATTTAGAAGTTTACTTGGATAGATAATATTTTGAATTTGAATCTATATCTATAATATAATGAATTATTATTGGACACAAACAACAATAATTTATACATATTATAATAATATAATTAAATTATGTGAGAGAATGTAATTAATGTTCCATTATATAATACAGACTCCATTCATTGTCTAGGTATAGAAAGTTTCTCATTTCTGTTTATAAATTTAAATAAACAATAATATTTGCATAAAAAATTAAATGATTTCACAACGCATACTGGCAAAAAATTAAATGAAATACAAATAAATTTATTTAACTATTTAATATATTTTCGTCACAAGCTAATTTGAATATTTAATTGTTTCGATTGATTGAAATATTTCTTTAAGCTTCTTTGAATTATAAAAAAAGTTTTCAACCTTATTTGCCCTGACAATGAATCCAATACTATTTTAGTATTTGCTGGTAAAAGAATAAATTTGTTTCAACTGTAAAATATTGACATCAAAACTGTTAATTTATCTGCCAAGTATGGGGATTATTAAAATAAATGTTAAATAACCTTTATAATAAAATAAATCTTTCTCTAACGAGAACACTGATTAATTTATAGAATTAGGCGTTACTTTGCGGAGATCCATAATACAAAAGTAATTATAAAAATATTTTGCTATAATCCGCGATTAAGTAAAATACAAAATAAATATAATGCTAAATGTAGAGTGGACAATCCGTTTTCAAGAAGAATTATACATATCATACGTCATCGCGGATTGTAGCAAAATATTTTTGTTATTACTTTTGAGAACACTGAGATTTTTTTTTTAATTAAGATAACACACTGACTGAAGTCCGTCCCTAAAGTATGTAGCTTAAATCTTGTGTTATGAGTTAAAGAAAAACTGGTAAATATACTACTTATATAATTTTAAATAAATACTTAAATACATAAGTATACCCAAACTCCTTCAACGAACAATTTTTATTCATAAAATGTTAGTAACTTAGTATGTCTTTTCACATAATTTTCCACGTACAGCAAAATTATTTATTCAATCAAGTGGATGAGAATGCGAATCGCGCGCACACTTCGCCTGATCTGAAGATGCCCTTACGTTTCGATTTGTCATCACTCATCTCGCATAAAAACCGACGTTGAAGGCCGAGATGTTTTTATTATGCATTCGTAATGACTAGTCTCGAGTCAACGATCTAAAACGTAAACAATACGGTAATTATGTGTAAATCACATGTATAAAGAAGCCAACGGAACTTGCTGTATAAATCGTTTACTTCATCCGGTGCTTTTTGTGATAAACTCTGCGGCTAAGTGTATAATTTATTAAATAAGTGGATACGTAAAGTAGCGGCATGTTATTATTCCACTGCTGGGCATAGACATCTTTCCGTTTTTGGCAAGAAGGATTGAAGCTATGATCTATTACGCTGCTCCAATGCGGATTGGTAGGTTACACATATCCCTAGTACTCTCTGGGGATAAGCAGGTTTCTTCACGATATTTTCCTTCGCCGAATACCGTGTGATAATTATTACAGTCATAAGTTTTAATAGAAAACCTCACTAATGCCTGCCCGATGTTTAAATATTAAAGACGTAATTGAAATTTTAAAAGCTAAAACCTTTATATAAGGTTTTCGTTAAAAATTTTGGAAAAAAAATCGATATCGTCGTGGACAATGCACTATTATTCGTGCCATAAATTATTTTAAATAACGAAGTAATAAAATATATTTGTTCCCGAAGTTAAGCTTTCAAGTTCATTAGACTCGTAAAAGTTTTAAACGCCCAACAAAACACTTATTTGAATTTGAATTACTTTGATGGTAACATAATGCGTTATCAGCGACCATAAACTAAATCTTAACTTTTGTTAATTTTTTTTACTTATTTTATAATCTTTGGGTTATGTAATTTATATCATTTACAAAAAAAGTGATCGATGCTTGATCGATGAAACAGTTAATTTTAGTGTGTATTTTTTATCAAATATTTTGTGATTTTCATATAAACAAACAGCGTGGTTGGTATTAATTGGGGTGGGAGAGACTCCAATACTTCTCTTCAATTAAGATGGTGAGGAGGCCTATTCCCAGCAGGCCGTAACTTTATTCCATAGTTACGTTTATCTGTTTATTTTCAACTTTGTTGCGATGACATTATCAATGTGTTTTATGTACTAAATAGACTGTTTTTAAATGCGATATGCGTATGTATGTTTCTGTCTCTTTTGTGTGTGTGAGCGCGCGTGTATGTGTGTGTGTGGATGTGTGTGTGCGTGCGTGCGTGCTCGTTTTCAGTTGCGTATGTGTTTTATCTTTGTCTAATCAGACATAAAAAATAAAGACAGACAGATTACCCTCATTTGCCTTCAATTTCTCTTTATATCATTTAGTAGTAAATGTAGTAAATATTTTTTTTGTTTTAATATAGCATTTTACGTTGTTCGCTACTTTAAGTATAATAACTCTATGGTTATTATATGGATAAGTGTCTCGTAAGATTATGGAAACCAAGTGACATTGTTTAACAGTTCACATACTGAACAATATTCTTTGTCTAACGCGAACGGCTCTTATGGCAAAGTTTTGGTCCTTTGTTTTAAATAGAGCAAAAAAATATGGTAGTACTTCATAACCAATCCATATGAACCTACATTATCTGATAAAGTAAAATTAGAATTCTGTAAATTTGACATTTGACTGGCCTATTGGCGTAGGTAGCAGTGACCCTGCCTTCAAATCCTTGGGTTCGATTCCCGCTGAGTTTGTGAAACTGTTTGTTTGAGTCTGGGTATTTAATGTTTAAAATTATTTTTATATATTGTCTCTCACCCTTAACACAAGTAGGTATTAATTTGATTACTTTTTGGGACGGACAACCGTAAGACCCATATATTTTATTTATTAATAAGTCTATCGAAGGCAGTACATGTTATTTAAGACTGTTTTTATCAGATGAATGTTTTGGTGTTTCACGAGAGCGGTGTGTCCAAATTAAAAAAAAATTTGTCGAGTAAGCAGGTTTAATTTCCACAATGTAAAAAGTTTCCGGCTTAACATTCCAATTTTAATTGTCCTAATAAAAATTTGGTCTATTGGGAAAAAATTGTAAAACGAAAAATTGACGATATAGTGTACAGACTCTTATATTATCTTATTTTTTTGATTACATTATCGTGTTAGGTATTATTTAGTACAGTTATACCTGCGACTCCGTCCGCATCAACGATAGTGTTTTAGTATTCATCTTTTAACGTTCACAAATTTTTTCCCGGGATTGTTTATCCTATAGAACCGGTATTAAATTGTAAAAATTTTCATAATATCGCTCCAGTTAATTAGTCGTGTAAACGTAACAGATTTACGGGCTTATAACATTTATATAGATATGAAATAATCGGTATTTTTTTATATTTTGAAAATATGGATTTGCTCTAGTAACTAATTAAATATATTATGTTGAAACGTTAATCCCAATTCTTTGTAAATAGATTTCAATTATTTAATAAATACGCAATATCAGAGGCTAATACTAAGGGGTGTAGAAAGTTGAATGCTCCCAAACTCAAGGTAGAGTGAAAGTTAATGAAATCGAAAGTGTCTTTAGAAGTCAGTGTGTTTTACTTTTATTAATATCAAAGTCTTCAAACGTTTAAGTTAGTGACAAATAACGCAGATCAGTTATAGTGATAATTTAAACCTGATTCTATTAATCATAATATTTTAATTTCATAAAATATCCATCAAAAAGAATTTGAAAAACTTTAAGTAAGTAAGTAGCGGCCTCTCCTACAGCTGATAATAGGCCTCTTTTCTCCGTTTTTGGAGAAAAGGATTGGAGCTAAGATCTACCACGCTGCTACGGATTGGTAGGTTACACATATATCCAGAATTCTCTGGAGATATGCAGGTTTCCTCAGGATTTTTTCCTTCACCGAAAAGCGTCTGATAAATTGCAATTATTAATTTACACATAAGTTACACATAAGTTTTAATAGAAAAACCCATTGGTTTCTGCCCGGGTTTGAACCCGTGACCTTCTCGAAAGAGTCCCACGGTGTTACTGCTGGGCTATCACAGCTCTTAAAATTTATGTACATAAAATTAAACCTTGGTATAATGTATGCAAAAAATTTAATAATACGTAATCCGTATAAACTTATTACATTTCGCAATATGTAAGATTTCGACAGCGGAAAATTACGAAATTTAAAATAGCTTTAGGTATATTTATTCAATCTCAAATTTAAAAAATACATTATTTATGGTATTAAGGTTTTAATTGAGGAAAAATAAAATATATTTGAAAGATAATATCTACACATATAAAACAAACCAGTCCCTAAAAGCTGTCTGTCTGTATGTGATCGATTTCCTCAATATGTACTTAAAGTATTTATAAACGGTTTTTACTTAAAGATTGAAGAAAGGTTTAGGCTAATAGTACATTCTCCGGAACGGTATAACCGATTTTACAAAAATAATTATTTTGATTATGAATTATTTTGTTATAATCCGCGTCTGTTAAGAAAATGTCTGTAATTCTCATTGTAGGAAGCAGAAACCGTTCACATACTTTACACATGCAGGATTAGTGACCACGCGTAACCGCGATAAATCCGTTATGCAGTTCGATTTTGTTGTGGATACACCACTGGTTCGGTCAGGTTCTAAAGAACCAGAGAAAAAACGAGCAAGAAACTCGGCGGTGGCTCTTTCAAAAAATAATTATTTTAATAATATATAATTATTTAAAATAAAAAATCTTCATACTCCTGCCCTTATCCCACTCTAAGTGGGGTCGGCACAACAAAACAATAAACATGTTGACAACATGTTTATAACAATAAACATGTTGTCACATGATTTGGCTACGTATTTTACGGCAGGCCGCCTGCCTGTCGTCGACTTAACTTAGTCCTCTTTTACGACACCTCGATAAGAAATGAGGGTGGTTTATTCTGCTCAGCCGAATTCCACACGGCGGGTCGACTTACCTAAGTCGTCTTTTACGATACCTCGGTAAGAAATGAGGGTGGTCTATTCTAGTCAGCCGAATACCACACGGCATTATTTAAAATAAAAAATAAAAGATCAAAATACAATCTACTACTAATAATCTAGTGCATGGCTGGTAGGAACTTAGGTCTAAGCTTTTTTAATTTCATTTCAATAGTCCTTAATAGTACATAATTTTATTATATTAACATCAACCGAAGTCTATAAACGATGTTCAAAAATTCTCGTATTTTTAGTATGTTTTAGTTAAGAAATTTATCAACCACATATGCCTTGGAAGACAAATGGAGAGTAATCAGCTCATTATTCCTTATAAAGGTTGTATCTTTAAAGACGATTATTAAATCTATACACGACGCACAATGTTTTCATACATTGCAACGTCTACAATCATAGCTGACCCGGCGGCAATCATCTCAAATGTCATCAAGGGAATAGTTGAAACAGTTGAATGGGATAACCGCCATACTTGCGACATAGATCACAATGCATGTTGCATGCGTTACAAAACATCGTTCAAAATACAACATCAACAAGGTTATGTTCAAATAGTTCCAATATTAATAAAGTGCCGCCAAATTGCGTTAACGGCATGCTGTATTAGCCAACATTTGACAATGAGATTTGGAGAAATTGCTATACTAAATGTGGATTGCTTTAATATTTTCGCAAGTGTAACAATGATTTTCATTTAAGTGTAATAATTGGTATAGCACATTAATTGTGCAAGTCAGTTTTTAATGGTTTCATGTGTAATTTTAAATCATTTCAAAAATATTTGACTGTTCAAGGGTAAACATTTATTGCTGTATAAAAAATTTGTATAATTAATGCATAGCTGAATCTAGTACGAATAAATGGTCTGCCTAAATATCGAAATAATATGGTAAAGGTAATTTAGCTTACTAGTCTTCCTTCGCCAATATTGCCATCGTATTGGAAGAAGAAATTTAATTAACAGTAATTGTTTAAAAATATAGCTGTGATACCGGGATGGAGCCACAGGTTCAAAACCCGGGCAAGCAGCAATCTTTTTCTGTAAAAACTTATGTGCCTATTTGATTTTGCATTTCATCACACGCTTTTTATAGAGGCCGAAGGATGATGAAGGAGTGAAGGATGGTCTATTCTACTCAGCCGGACACCACACAGCGGGTCGACTTATCTTAGTCGCCTCTTACGATACCTCGGTAAGAAATGAAGTCTATGTCTATGCGGTCTAGTCTACTCAGCCGGATACCACACGGCTACAAACTAATGAACCTACATACAAAAAGAAACATTGAATACAAATAAGAACTCATAAGTCACCCTCTGATGTAACGTATTACCGCATAAGTTATGCGTGATAAGATACCAAAAAGATACATTGGCTCCCCAATCTACCTTTTTTGTACCGGCTAACCGGAATTCAATTCTGCGCCACCATTTATAAATATCTCCACACAATAGCTTATTCATACACCCGCATCAGATATACGTATGATATTTTTTCATTTAAAACGCAATCAACTTCATATCGCTTCGTATGAAACGATTAAACTGTCATGACAGTTACTTCATAAAGTATGAGAAATTATTTATCAGCCGGGTTTATTACTTATTTTTTCTTCCTTCTTCGGTAGCGTGGAAGTTACATATTGCTGGTCAATTTGCATATACAATTTAATTTTTCGATTATGTAAGTTCGATGGTCCAATCAGTTTCTTTTCGACCCATAACAAGAAAAGTAAGTTAATAAAGTTGGAAAATGTCTAATTTAAATTAGAAATAAGTGATACAAGCACACATATAAGAATGATAAATAGAAATAAGCGTTAAGTACTTTGTGGAATTCCATTGTACAAAATGTATGACACGACAAAATCACAAATAAAATCGCTATTTTGTCGTGGAGCCTCGCCAGTCGCCTGACGATGTTTCGGTTACAGGGCGAAACGATCGCTGAGATTGTCGTAGTGAATGCGTGTAGTGCTTTTATAGTGTGCTGTTTGTGGTGGTGTCTTGTGATACGTGTAGTAATCCTGCTTGTATTAGGTATGAGAATGGTTTTGGTTCCTACACTTAGGATTTCATCGTTTTTTATAACATATGCGGATCAAAGCAAAATAATTCTATCATAACTTTTGTACAAATATAAAAATTGATGTAATTATAAAGAAAAGGTAGTCAACTGTTTGGTTGTTTATCTGAGACATCTTGTCTTAATTAATCTTCATTGACTGAATATATCTATGATTTCTTTCTACGAATCTACATCTAATAAATAAAACGATCTTTCTAAGAATCTATATCAAGTAAATAAAAGGGAAAATACGTATGTTTCTTCTCTGTTTTCTAGACTCCCAAACGGCTGAACGATTTAAATACGTATGTTTCTTACAGACTCCCAAACGACAACGATTTTAATGGAATTTTCTGATTCTTTAGATTGGTGTAATTTATAATCCCGTAAAGTTTGGTGGCGATCGAAGTATTTTTTTTACTGTAATTAATATATCTTTTAATTAAGACCGGGGAAGCGAAGTGTGCTAGTCTAATATAAATGGGAATAAACGAAAATAATTGTCATATTGAAAGTATGGGTATCTATGATAAGTACAGACTGTCTCTATACTCTATACTTATAAATATTTTTCTGTAAATTATTCTGTTTATGATGAACCTGCGTTAAAGCAGATGCTGTCTAAAACTATAATAAAAAACGTTTCAAAGATGAATTCTTTAAAAACATTACAAAACATCACGCCAGAATTAAAATTACGACATTAGACGGTGCGAACAACTTCGCGATGAAAATTCGTGACCATAGGGTTTTGGAAGTGCTATAACCACTATCATTTGAGAAGTTCTTATTATGGCGATGATGTGTAATCAAAATGACCAATTTTGTTTAATACACTATTCAATTGTCTTTATAAATTATTGGCGCAAACGAAAACAGATACGTGAGGCCTTCAGTTAAATGTTTTTGCAATAAAACTATTATCAGACAATAGAAGATAAATTTAAAATTCATTTTTGATTCTTATTTACGAAATAATAAGTCGTTTTGAATAACTTTGTAAATTTTGTATCTTTGGGAAATTATTAATCGGTAAATTATGCATTGTTTTTTTGTCTTTTAAATGCAACGTAAATGTTCTCAGTTACGTCATTTAATTTGTAAAATTATAATTTTTGTTTTTCATTTTACAGGGCGCTTTTAAATTGTTTTTATTGACTCATTTATAGTGATTATCTTTAATCATAACTGAATTGTTTATTATTCCGATTACTATAACATTGTATGAAAATTAGAACTGTCAGTTTTGTTTATAAAGATACATACCTAATAAAGATTTCCGAAATAATTTCACAGAATTCTGTAGGTAATTTACGATCGTTTAATAGACACCTATTAATGTTGAGTAACAAAAAATATCAATTTAGCATTTTGTTATACGTAAAGTCGCTTAATTCTTAAATCATTACAAATAACACGTTAATGGTAACAGGTCACGAGATTCTATGAAAATACTGCTACAAAAAAATACAAAGAGAAACTATTAAAAAAACCTGGCGAAAAAATAATATAAAAAAAACGTAAAAGTTAGCTAAATAGACTAAATTTAAACTAAATTAATTCATACCTGTCCTTGATAAAATGTATTTATTTTTATTATAAACGAAACAAAATTTAACAAGGGTCATTAAATTCATGAAATCAACGGTCGAATTATTGAAAATAATAATTACTTTTTAGGCAATGGTGAACGGAGTTAGTTTCACAATTATATTTAAATATGTATAAGTCACGTTAAATTTAAATACATCAAAATGAATGTGCAAATACAACAACAATAAACGAACATTGTGTCGAGAACGCCCACTGTAACTTTTGTAGTTATTGCAGCACAAGCATTATAGTAGTTGCATATATTAAACGCTTTTTTAAAATAAGTGTAACGAGAAGAGACTAGAATAGTCTACACTCTTTTGGAAAAATATAAAGAAAATTAAACGCGCTCGATAGGAAGATAGTCGTCACAAGTATATCCATATCTCGTTGGTTAGGAGTAGTATCCCGCAGTGACCCTCCCTTCAGCTCCGTGGGTCTATAGCACTATAGCAAGTATATAGCACTTCCTTTTAGTAAAAGCCGTTCAAAAATCCGTTCAGTAGATTTTTTTATAAAATCAATCATATACAAACAGACAGCTTTGGGGACTTTGTTTTATAATAAGTATAAATATAATTAATTTATAGAACCGGCTATACTCACGTCTTATTTTATCGGGTTAGCCCGACTAGTTTCATGAGCTCTTTACACGACGTTACCGCCGCGGTAACGTCGTGTAAAGGCCTCATGAATAGGAGCCCCGGATGGGTTCGAAACTAGTCGGGCTAACCCGATAAAATAAGACGTGAGTATAGCCGGTTCTATACATTAATTATGAATACTACTCACGATAGTTTAAATTTAAAAAAAGTATAAATATTGCAACAGTTGAGACCCAAGGCCCATGGAGTCAAAGTGCAAACATTTTTTATACGTTTTAACACCTCGGTTAATTGCCTCTTCAGGTGACAAGAGGGCTGGCTCCTTTTTCGCACAAAGAATCAGTTTAGCGATTCAGCGCGGAAACGCTGCCAACATTCTTGGGACCATTCCACGTGGGCATGATTTATATAGTCCTAGCGTTTAAGTAATTTAAGATAGATATAACTTGTGCATTTTTGCTGTAAAAAAAAAATATATCAACTTTCTACGCTTAACATTTCACAAGCGTGAATTTCACTTGCTAAAAGTTTATCTCTCATATCAGTTATCTTTGAAATGTTGATTTTTTTAGTAAATATACCAATGTTTAGGAAAAAGTATACGTTATTTGTAACTGATGCACGAATATTAAATTATAGCACTAAAATATTTTATTCAACGGTTTAGCTATCTGTGCATTATACTACACGACCTCGCACAATACAAATCAATACACGGACAAAAAATATTGTTATATGCGTCAGTTATTGCACACAATAGGGACTAACCTTGGTCCAATGGCATTTACCCCGTGTCAATCACCCGCTCCATCCTCCTGTAAGAGCATTAGCATAAACCATCACTAGTGCGAATTTGACTCTTTGTAAATTATACATATATGTACGTAACTATATTTAAAACTAGTATGTCCAGCCCAATTTTCCGTGCTTATTTTAAATATATATAATTTACAGTTATAAAAAAAATGCTTCGATTGCCGCTATATTACAGTATCATCCGCTGGGTCATTTTAAAGAGTGTATGAAAATTTCATGAAAATCGGTGTAACCGCTTCGGAGTCTATAGAGGACAACATTTTTTTTTATATAGGTATATTAAAAAGACGCAGTGTCCCACCTGTAGGATAGTAGGCCTTGCTTTATGAACCATATTATAACTTGTTTAGAGAAAATTCTCTAATGGAAATGGCGAAAAACGAAAAATGCAAGTACCAGTATCATAGTATACAACCTTCAGCTTAAAATTGTCATATTTTTTTATTTGCTGACCGATTGAAATAAAACATATGTTAAGTAAGGCTTTATACTTCACATTAGCAAAAACAGCGTCCAATATATATAGGCTTTTTGTATCAGCCTGCATTATAAGTTAATTATAGTTTTTTTTAGATATTTATTAACATAACTTTTAAAGATAGTAATTAAAGAAGTAAATTAAAAAAAGGCTTTTAACAACAGATTTTAACAAAGTTTCATGTCCCTACTGTTAACTGTTGAAGAGTTCACTCGTCTGGTGCCAATCCTGGCAGCAGCATCAGGTCATGCTTACCATGCATTGTCAAATGGACTGGACCTGTATGTAAAATTTCAGTTCAAACGAACAACGGGAAGTGGACGTGGAAGTGGAAATTTAACAAGATTCCACCTTCACATAAAACACAAAATAAGAGCTTTTAAAAAATGTATATCGACCAATACATTTATCAAATATCGATATTCAAACTGTTTTATTGGACGACTCAAACGGTTTGATAGATTGGCATTTAGGACGATTGAACTGGGTCAAGATTAAACTAACGAGTCTCTAACGGTTTAGCTATCTGTGCATTATACTACACGACCTCGCACAATACAAATCAATACACGGACAAAAAATATTGTTATATGCGTCAGTTATTGCACACAATAGGGACTAACCTTGGTCCAATGGCATTTACCCCGTGTCAATCACCCGCTCCATCCTCCTGTAAGAGCATTAGCATAAACCATCACTAGTGCGAATTTGACTCTTTGTAAATTATACATATATGTACGTAACTATATTTAAAACTAGTATGTCCAGCCCAATTTTCCGTGCTTATTTTAAATATATATAATTTACAGTTATAAAAAAAATGCTTCGATTGCCGCTATATTACAGTATCATCCGCTGGGTCATTTTAAAGAGTGTATGAAAATTTCATGAAAATCGGTGTAACCGCTTCGGAGTCTATAGAGGACAACATTTTTTTTTATATAGGTATATTAAAAAGACGCAGTGTCCCACCTGTAGGATAGTAGGCCTTGCTTTATGAACCATATTATAACTTGTTTAGAGAAAATTCTCTAATGGAAATGGCGAAAAACGAAAAATGCAAGTACCAGTATCATAGTATACAACCTTCAGCTTAAAATTGTCATATTTTTTTATTTGCTGACCGATTGAAATAAAACATATGTTAAGTAAGGCTTTATACTTCACATTAGCAAAAACAGCGTCCAATATATATAGGCTTTTTGTATCAGCCTGCATTATAAGTTAATTATAGTTTTTTTTAGATATTTATTAACATAACTTTTAAAGATAGTAATTAAAGAAGTAAATTAAAAAAAGGCTTTTAACAACAGATTTTAACAAAGTTTCATGTCCCTACTGTTAACTGTTGAAGAGTTCACTCGTCTGGTGCCAATCCTGGCAGCAGCATCAGGTCATGCTTACCATGCATTGTCAAATGGACTGGACCTGTATGTAAAATTTCAGTTCAAACGAACAACGGGAAGTGGACGTGGAAGTGGAAATTTAACAAGATTCCACCTTCACATAAAACACAAAATAAGAGCTTTTAAAAAATGTATATCGACCAATACATTTATCAAATATCGATATTCAAACTGTTTTATTGGACGACTCAAACGGTTTGATAGATTGGCATTTAGGACGATTGAACTGGGTCAAGATTAAACTAACGAGTCTCGATCGTTTGAAGAATTTTGAAAGACTTCAAAATATGTCGTTAATATAAATTTATTTATTTAAAACTGATATAGTTTATTAAATATGCCTAGGCTTTATTATTACTAAAATATGCAAAATGTTAATTTATTAAACATTTAAAACTTGTTACCTATATGAATTCAAAATATAATGTCTTATGAATTCATATTATATTAATAAATCAATTACAAAACAGGTGAATACAATTATAACTATAGGAATCTTCACAGTGTAAATAATAACATTATTTTTATATTTTACTAGCGGCCTGCCCCTGCTTCGCACAGGTATAAAATATATATCCCATGTCAGTCAGTGTAAAAAAAATGATTAAAATCGATCCAGTTGTTTTGATTTATTTATTACTGCCCGTGGCCGTAGCGTTAAATTTGGTGAAAAACAATTTCCTTTCCCTATACCAAGAAGATTTCCTGCTATCTTTGGAATATCTAAATTCATATAGTACATTATTACTTATTTACTTTTATATTTTACCTTTGTATTTTATTTTTACAATTAATTACAGAATGTCTTTAAACAAACTCTTGAAAGAGCGACATCGCTGCTAAAGTCGAAGTGTTATAGGGCGAAGCGCGGCCTCCTCACGGCATTTTAAATCTGTAATATCTCCGAAAATGTTCACTTAAATTACATGCTGTAAACGGCTATATTGATCTATATTAAATCAACAATTTATTTAAGGTACTCAATTGGATAAGGATTAATGCTGTATTGTATAAGAATCGCTTCAAAAATAAGGCATTATTTTTCGTAAAAAGTGAACGACAAAAAATGCTTTAGTGGGTTATCCATAAAAATTAGACATATACCATCGCGGACTTTTCTGTAGACCTTTTCAAGATGTACCAATACTTAGTACGTTATTTTGATAAATCTCGTAGGGTTTACAGTTTAATTATTTACAGAAACCTCAAAAATTACAGTATTTCTCTACTCCGTATTGAATGTTATTATACGTACAAACCTTCCTCTGGAATCACTCTATCTATTAAAAATAAACCGCATCAAAATCTGTTGCATAATTTTAAAGTTTTATGCATACATAGGGAAATATGGACTTTGTTTTATAATATGTAGTGATTGTTATTTTCCTCGCTAGAGAGCTCCGATCATAAATGCGTCCGATCGCTGCTAAATTCAAATGGTTAAAGGGCGAACCACGTTTTTTTTTCGAATTTGACTAATGCTGTTAGCCCTACTGGCTTTGACAGCGTCACCGATAAGACGGGCGAGCGCGGAAGCATCGCCGAGAGGCGAACCGCGACCTCCGACGCGCTATTTATAGGCTCGCGGCGCGGCCCCTGCATTTTAAATCTGTAATATCTTCGAAACTGTTTATTTAAATGACATGCTGTAAAGGGTCATATTGATCAATATTAAATAAACAATATATTTAAGGTTCTTAATTGGATAAGGATTAATGCTGTATTGTATAAAAATTGCTTTGAACATAAGGCATCATTTTTCGTAAAAAGTAAATGACAAAAACTGCTATTGTGGGTTATCCATAAGAGATATACATATACTATCGCGGACTTTTCTGTAGACCTTTTCATGGTGTACAAATACTTAGTACATCATTTTGATAAATCTCGTAGGGTTTAGACGGGTTGGCCGACGGGTTGGCCGACGGGTTGGTCGACGGGTTGGTCGACGTGTTGGTCGACTGGTTGGTCGACGGGTTGGCCGACCGGTTGGCCGACCGGTTGGTCGACCGGTTGGTCGACCGGTTGGTCGACGGGTTGGTCGACGGGCTGGTCGACGGGCTGGTCGACGGGTTGGTCGACGGGTTGGTCGACGGGTTGGTCGATGGGTTGGTCGATTGATTGGTCGATTGGTTGATCGATTGATTGATCGTACTTCGTATTGAATGTTATTATACGTACAAACCTTCCTCTGGAATCACTCTATCTATGAAAAAAAACCGCATCAAAATCGGTTGCGTAGTTTTAAAGTTTTATGCGTACATACGGAAATATGGACTTTGTTTTATAATATGTAGTGATATTTAGACAATGCCTTTTTTTTTCAAGTCACTGATTCAAGTCGATAGGTTCTAAAGATTTTACTTCTAAGAACTAACTCATCATCCTCCTGCCCTGTTCCCACTCTAAGTGGGGATAGCGGCGACGGCAACGGCAACGGTATGTTTTAAACATACCACGTGATTTGGCTAGGTATTTACGACCGGCCGCCTCCCTGACGTCAACTTACCTTAGTCATATTTTACGGCACTTGGGTAAGAAATGAGGGTGGTCTATTCTACTCAGCCGAATAACGATGTATTTCAGTTCTTGTTATGTTACTAACTAACGAAGTACGAACGACGGGTTGGTCGACGGGTTGGTCGACGGGTTGGTCGACGGGTTGGTCGACGGGTTGGCCGACGGGTTGGCCGACGGGTTGGCCGACGGGTTGGCCGACGGGTTGGCCGACGGGTTGGCCGACGGGTTGGCCGACGGGTTGGCCGACGGGTTGGCCGACGGGTTGGCCGACGGGTTGGCCGACGGGTTGGCCGACGGGTTGGCCGACGGGTTGGCCGACGGGTTGGCCGACGGGATGGCCGACGGGTTGGCCGACGGATTGGTCGACGGGTTGGTCGACGGGTTGGTCGACGGATTGCTCGACGGGTTGGTCGACGGGTTGGTCGACGGGTTGCTCGACGGGTTGCTCGACGGGTTGCTCGACGGGTTGCTCGACGGGTTGCTCGACGGGTTGGTCGACGGGTTGGTCGACGGGTTGGTCGACGGGTTGGTCGACGGGTTGGTCGACGGGTTGGTCGACGGGTTGGTCGACGGGTTGGTCGATGGGTTGGTCGATGGGTTGGTCGATGGGTTCGTCGACCGGTTGGTCGATGTGTTGGTCGATGGGTTCGTCGACCGGTTGGTCGATGTGTTGGTCGACCGGTTGGTCGACCGGTTGGTCGACCGGTTGGTCGACCGGTTGGTCGACCGGTTGGTCGACCGGTTGGTCGACCGGTTGGTCGACCGGTTGGTCGACCGGTTGGTCGACGGGCTGGTCGACGGGTTGGTCGACGGGCTGGTCGACGGGCTGGTCGACGGGCTGGTCGACGGGCTGGTCGACGGGTTGGTCGACGGGCTGGTCGACGGGTTGGTCGACGGGTTGGTCGACGGGTTGGTCGATGGGTTGGTCGATTGATTGGTCGATTGGTTGGTCGATTGGTTGATCGATTGATTGATCGTACTTCGTATTGAATGTTATTATACGTACAAACCTTCCTCTGGAATCACTCTATCTATGAAAAAAAACCGCATCAAAATCGGTTGCGTAGTTTTAAAGTTTTATGCGTACATACGGAAATATGGACTTTGTTTTATAATATGTAGTGATATAGAAATACTGGCCCGTTGGCGCAGTGGGTAGTGATCCTGCCTTCAGCTCCGCGGGTCGCGGGTTCGATTCCCGCCGAGGGCAAACATTTTCTATAAATGAATTTGTTGGCCTTTGAGCCTGAGTGTATATTTGTATTTAAGTATGTATTTAAAAAATATAAGTATATATTCACCAGTTTTCTATCATAACACAAGTATTAAGTTACTTTGGGGACGGACGACCGTGTGTGTATCTATAAAAATATATATGTATATGATATTGTTTAGTCATTACAATTCATATTTAACTCTTGTTTGGTCACGTGTTTTGACGATTGATGATGATCTTCAAATCTGTCTAGAGCCTATCCATCTGATCTATTTGTTTAACCGTATTCTTATATTGTCTTCTCCTCTTATATTACCTTACTTTTTTTAAGTTCGTTTATACTCAATGGGACTTTATAATCCCATTTCTTTTTTCATCATAGCGTATGGTTCTTCGCCGTGTGGTATCCGGTCAAGTAGAATAGACCACCCTCATTTCTTACCGAGGTGTCGTAAAAGACGACTAAGTTAAGGTGACGTCAGGAAGGCGGTGGTAAAACACCCAGCTAAATCATATGGCAAAATATTTATAAGGAATATGTTGTGCCGGCCCCACTTTAAGTGAGATAAGGGCAGGAAATGATTTAGCGGAAAACGAAAGATACAATTAAACTGCAATTAAATATATTTAACCGTTTTTACGTAACAAATTTCTAATTAGTAAGAATTAAAGCCCAATCTTCATAACGCCGTAAACGAAAGTAATGCTTTCTTTCAGTGGTTACGCGTGAAATGTATTTTCAGACTAAAAAAAAACCACATCAAACAAAAGCCTCATGCCGCAGTGAAACCGTAGCTTATGCGAAAGTGAAACTGGAATGTATAATGGGCATTCAGCACGAAGCGATGCCGCGAATTACGTAATTGAATCGGATCAACACATCCGAGATGCATGTTCTACGCGATCGGAATCATTATACCGAGAAATCGATTGTCATTCACGATGCACATCACTAGTCGTGTACGGAATTTACAGAACATTATGAGGAAATGTGTGCACTCGTTAAAAGACATTCTGTTCGTGTGTTGCTTAATATGTAATAATGGTCTCGCAATAATGGTAATAAGCAAGTGTTACACGAATCGTCATAATAGTCCACGATCTATATTGAAAGACTGAGATCTTAATTACTATGTACTCTGATGAATGATAAAAAAACTAATAATGATAACTTGAACATTACTATATTTTGAGGTTATCAGAATTGATAGTGACTAAATGTAACTAGTAATAAGAATTATTTTAAAAAAAACAACCGCCGAGTTTTTTTTGCCTGGCCCTTTTCGATAGGAACAGCTTTCCGAACCAGCAGTAGAGTTGACGATTTAAAAGCACTTGTTTACAAGTTTATTTGAATAAAGAATATTTTGAATTTGAATTTGTTATAAAACATATCATATAACAATGTCGACAAAAAATTTCACCAACAAATGTATTTAAAGAGTTAAAAAGCCACAAAATTGAGGCGTGATTTCTAGAGAGCTGTTAAAATTGTTCTATAGAGACCAACATTTTTGTGTCTGGGTAACTAGAATTCGAATTCGGTTCCCCCTGTTCTAGTGCCTTGGTGAGGCGAATCACCTTAAACAATCGGTTTCTATTAGTATCTGTAACAATCATACTTCTTACTGAAGAATCATCTATCTATAATTTCCTCACTTAACATCATATTTGTATTATGTTATACAAACGAATATAATAAAAGTCGCAACTCCTTAGTTACTGACTAAAATGAAGGCCATTGAAAATCAACTTATTTTTATAAGAAGTATAAAGAGATTGATTCTATTCCAGATATATTTCAAAGCATTCTGCTCTTGCTTATTATAAATATTATCTAGATTGCAAAAGATACATCCGAGAAAATCGTGATACGATTCATTACCCAACATACAACAATAGTAAATAAACTTTATATTGTTTGCGAATCGAAATATTTTTTAAAGAAACATTACACATCGCTTAGATACAAATCAGTTGGCTTTTTGAGACTATAATCTGCTATCAGACAACTCTTGACATTGGACATTATGAAAAGTACCTGAATGACATCCTAATAAAAGTTTTTCTCCAAAAAAGATGAAACTTGAAAACAAGAAAAAAATCAAACAATCGGATTAGAAATGGAGTCTTCGGGACCACCCATATTTCCCAACTATACTGTTATACCCTTGTAGATGTTCAAGAAATTTACCTTCGTATTCTAATAATATTGTACCAGTTATTAATTGCCTCAAAAGACAGATAAGACCGATTTATTGTCCTCGAAACTTGCTACCCTTCAAATGCAATTTCATTAAAACCGTTGAAGCCATTTCCGAAATTCTGATTACATATAGGTATACAAGAACTAGCTTTTACCAGCAACTTCAGTCGCGTGGACTGTTGTCGTGTGTATTCCTGTAGAATTAACAGGTATTCTAAAGCCTATATGTTACCACGGTGTATACGGAATAATCGTGCCAAATTTAATCAATATTATTTCCGTGGATTCGCCGTGTATGAGTAACAAACAAAAATCCATATGTACAAACTTTTGAATTTATAATATTAGTATTAGTAAGATAAGTAGGATTACTCGTTTAAAGGAATTAAAGAGTTGTCTTTACATCCACGGATAGAACATAATTTAAACTCATACCATTAACATTTTATTTAACTACGAAGAAGGCATTAATGTTGGTAATTAAAAGTCATACTTACGCAACTAATGAATGACATTGACATAGCCATGACCGATCTGTACACCTTGAGCAAATACGAACGTAGCCATTTTTATGTACAGTATATTATTGAACGTGTGAAATGCTCTTAATACATAATTTATACAAGTAGACGTTACTTTGTGGAATTTCATAGTTCAAAAGTTATGATAGTATTCTTTTGCTATATCATCCTCCTGCCCCTATCTCACTCTAAGTGAAGTCGGTACATGTTATGAACATGTTGCCACATGATTTGGCTAGGTATTATACGACCGGCAATGTGCATGACGTCATCTTACTTTAGACGCCTTTTACGACACGTCGGCAAGTTATGAGGGTGGTCTAGTCTACTCAGCTGCATACCACACGGCAAAATATATGTATGTAATGATAAGTGTAGGAAGCAAAAATTATTCGCGCTTTGCGATTTTGCCTTATCAACTGATGATGATTCGGTTACGGGTCGAAACGATCGTTGAGTATCGTAATGAATGTATGTAGTGCTTGTGTAGTGTGTGTGGTGACGGTGTTTTGTGATACATGCAGTAACCAATCCTGCATGTATAAGGTATGAACTGTTTTTGCTTCCTACACTTAGCATTACACAGATATTCTCAACAAACGCGAGTTATAGCAAAATGGTTCTATCATAACTTTTGCTCTTAATACACATAAAGTAACGGACTTTTTCTTTCTCACTGCTAAAAATAGGCTTCCTCTCTCCGTTTTTGGATAGAAGAAGGGTTAAAGCTAAAATAAACCAAGCTACTGCGGATTGGTTGGTTACACTTATTTCCAGAATTCTCTAAAAATATGCTGGATTCTTCATGGTGTTTTCCTTCACCAAAAAGCGTGTTAATTTGCAGTTATCAATTAGACACAAGTTCTAACAGAAAAAACTCATGCGTTTTTAACCGTAACCCAAAAGATTCGCACAGTCTCAGCGCTGGGCTATCAATGCTCTTAATACAAATAAATTTGCTAATATTTGCATGTGCTAAGCAAACAAAAATAGTAAAGGTTAATATGGCGTTACTAAATTTCTTGTTTATTTAATTCTTAACCGTTGTATATTTAATGTTAACACATACCTATTTAAAATTTGTGAAATATTCCTAGTTAGACAGTTTTATTCTTACCGAGGTGTCGTAAAAGTCGACTAAGGTAAGTTGACCCGCCGTGTGGTATCCGGTTCAGTAGGAACCAGTATACCACCCTTCTTCTTGTCGATAAAGTACGACCAAATTAAGTCGACGTCAGGCAGGCGGCCGGGTATACATAGTAGCCAAATCATATGACATATTTTAACATGCCGACCCCACTTAGAGTGGGATAAGGCCAGGAAGATGATGATTGAGATGTGTTTCGTTGAAGCAAACAAGATACTGGTAGACAACATTTTTGGCAATTTGATACCCATGTTTTCTTCACCTACCTTTCCTGATTTGGGGCATTAGAAGGTTCTAATGCCTTGAAACTTCGAACTATTGTTATTATTTACTAATACTATATATATAAAGATGTTTCTGATTGTTACACGTATCTCTTAGTGCAACTTAGTGCAGTTATGCAGAGTCATCACGCGACATTTTTATCGATGTGTGACTCACATTTTTCATATCGTCTTCATAATTAATGATAGGATTTCAGCGTGCTTAGTACGAGTTTCTCCAAAACGTGCTGGCGCTGGTACAACGGTCACTAGATGTCGCTATTGCAACGTCATACAAATCGACGTTACGCTTACGCGATCGAGTAGATTTAAAAAAGTTGCTTTAAAAAAGCACACTGAGCTATAATAATTAGGTTATCACTGGTAATATGTAGTGTTACCATGACCTTCGGTTTTAGATTTGCTATGTTACATTACTACATTACTACATTAACGGTCTCGATATTCATTTTTATATTAGCAGATGTATATGCCTCTCTTTTCTTTTGTTTTGTTTCAGGTACCTACTGTTAATATAGTTATTAAGTAAAAAAAACACCAACGTTTATTTTATAGTATGTAGAATGCAAGTAATAACAAGTATTGGCTGATACTACCTTTGCTATTGCCTAATTTACTTATAAATGCAAAGTAAGCATTAAAGTTACATAATGTTTTGCCCCAGAATAATATGTTGGATAACATACTTTCGCGGTCAGAATAATTTCCAATAGGTTTACTTCAATCAATTTAGGAAAATAATCATAATTTATTAAATTTACAAATTATTTTGCTTATACTATTACTATAAGACAACGATTTTTTTTTAAACAAAGAGTAGGTGATTAAGATAATGAGCCCCAAATCAAATTAGTCAAAACAAATTTAAAATATATCCTAGATTCTAAAACTAAACTATTCAAACAATATGCAATAAGTTATATTTGTCGTTTAAGACAGAAGACGAAACAAGCATAATGATTATAATACTATTTTAGTATTTACATATTGGGGAGCAACTTGTATAACATAGCAGCAACCTTTTTAAGCAACGGGACAATTTCAATTTGAAAATTGTTGACGCGACCTACCTAAACTAACATTTAATAATAATTAACAAAACTTTATTTATATGAAACATAAGAATAATTTTCAGTTTAATATGTAATTTATTTTATTGTAATCTATATATATTGATAGGAGAAAGTTTATGAAATAAGTTCAATTTTAGAAATGCTTGGCCGATCGCGTTCATATGTTTAAAGGTTGCTCATCTCTGATATAGTTATTGCCATAATTGGAAACACCACATACTCGTAGTATTTATTGCCAATCATGGCTCCTGTGAATTAATGAGTGAATGATTAAGATCGAAGGATAATTTAGAAACTAGTTATATTAACCCAATAGTTTTCTCGACCTAGGTATACATATAGCATACAAGATTTAAATTTCTAAATAATACCGTTTATGATATTTTTTTAAATTATAAATGTATTATGAAATTTATATAATTTTTGTGTAATATTAGCATTTAATTACCTATAATATAAAGATCATAATGCACCATATCTCCTCATAGTTTGCAAATATTAAAATAAATTAATAAAATAGAATAAGAGTAAATAAATTAATAAAAAATAAAATTCGCAACAATTTGGCTATAGGAATAAGTTGACTACAATTATTCATACCGGCTAAATACGTGATGTCATTTAAAATTATAATACTCTCAGCCTTCATATTTTTAACGTTGTAATGATTGTTATCACTTGCTAAGAAGATTATAAAAAGAATAGGCGGAAGCAGCATCTGTCTTGTATTTTTGAGGAGCGCATCTTTTGTTAATTGACCAAATCAAAATGTAAAACTGGCTTACATTTTTACGGCGAATTCCTAATATTCTAAGAGACTAAGCTATTTTTTAAACATAAATAGGACAAAGACACACGATCGTCTATCCCCAAAATAAATAACTTAATATTTGTGTTATGGCAGGTAATTGGTATTGATATATGCATGTACATATATAATTTTTATATAAATACATATTGAAAACGGATATTACAAGAGGTCACTGCTATCGTGCGTATTGCAAGTGCAGCTAATGGTTATCGAACTCGCCGCGGTACCCTGTCATCGAGCATCCTACGAACACAGCAGATGGCGTGCTCGGCGTAGTGCGCAATAACAAATGGAGGTTTTGATGGCAACGGATAAAACTATCTTGTGTGATGTGACGTTTGCTTTGGGATGTGGTTTTAATGACGAGTGCGGTAATACAAGTCGAATTATAGTTCAGGGTTTCATTAATACTCACGTCTGGAACTTCTTTAACAATATATTCACTCAGACGTGATGAAACAACGATTTACGTACGACGAATTATTTTCAGAAAATGCTGGCACTCAGCAGGCAATCGCTATCTGCTGGGTCATTTCTAATGCGCCAACGGTAGTCAAGTATTCGTCGAAGTACAAAATTTACCAAAATCAAAAGATTGCAATTTTTTAAACAGTCATATAAAACTAAATATAGATAAACAAAATTTAAATTCATTCTAATTCATAATGTCGTAATGACTATTCAAGAAAGTTAGACGTACATAACTACAAATATTCCAAACAATGAATCGTCAGAATGTAATCGAAATCTAGAAATTTCGTTTTAAACTAAAAATATATGCGTAGAGCCAGCCTGAAAAATCTCTCTAGCTTATCTCCATTAACTTTAATGATTTACTAAGTCACTATATTTAATACAGCGATTATGTATTTACTAAAGAACGCGGTCGTACAAATTTTCAGATTGTCTATACAGTCCAGAATTTTTGCTCAACTGGATTCAAGCAGTTTATATTTACGAAATGGTCGACGTATTATGTAATTAGCACATCGTTTCCAAAATATAACGTAAACATTAAATTTATTTCGTCCTTATTTTGTTTTACTAACATACTGGCTTCCACATTTGGATGTACACCATCTGTTTTGCGTATTTACATAATAAATTTTCCATAAATTTCATTCAAGTCATGTCCTTTTGCTATCTTACAAGATTTTATACTTTACTAATACCCATATAAATACAGATATTTAATAATCAAGAAAACCTGGACTAGTAGAATATTCATTCAATCGATTTGATATGTGGTTGTGCAATTGTTTATATATGTATAAAATTGTATTGTATATCGTATAATAAAAATTAAAAAAAAATATGGGAAAACTGATGAAATGTAACCATCTTTAAAATATTTTTGTTATATATAATAAGAACTACCGAAAAAATCACACATATCTCATTCTTCACTGGCAACAAGTGTCACTACAACAACAACAAGAAAGAATGAAATAGTCCTCAATTACTGGAAAAGTATATACCAAAAATTTCTAGAATGAAGAAATAATTTTCATATCTAGGATGACCGTATTTAACTACAAAAGAGATCGTTTTCACAACATACGTTCAATATAGTAACAAGTACCTACTATATGTTGAAACATAAAAAATGTGGTCGGATGAAAATTTTTGCAACAATAACATGTTCTATGCACAAGTATTACATGCATAGGTAATCTAGACGACGACTCTCAACCTATAAAGAATTAATCTTGATCGCAGTCAAGGCACGCAACTATCTCCTTCATTGGCTTACATAATTTGTAATTGCTTTTTTACACAGATGTATTAGATGCTATATCTAATTCTTCCTACTTCATACAATCTCTTTACAATAGTACTCTATTTCCGCTTTTTTTAGACTTTACTATGTGTTCATAGAAAGTTTCACTTCTTTATGTTTAAGTCTAAGATATTTTGTGATTATCTGATATGAAGTTTCCCTTATAACAAGGTGCCTCTACAAGTGTAAATACTCCCCTCATAGCAAGATTTTTTTTGTAACAAATTGTTTATGTTTATTTCAGTTATGTACAATATAATGCGTTGAGATAACACCGTCAAGAGGAGCTTTAAACTTCGTGCTTTTTGCAAATTAAATCCTTTTGCTCTTAACCTTCTTTATTTCTCTGTTTTATGTTTTTATCTTTATCTTTATTTTCTTTATTTTTGTACTGTTAACGTAAACCTTTCTTTAAAATTTCACTATCTTTTAGTAGAAACCGTAGAAAAATCCGTGCAATAGATTTTGAGAAAATCGATCACTAACTGTCAATTTTTGGCTTGTTTTTGACTTTGTTTTATAATATGTATATATGAAAATCAAATTCAAACAAGTGCCCTTATTAAACCTGTCGTTGATTGAAAAATTGTTCGTCAAAAATATTAAATTCAATGATTTTTACTATTACATACGTTTTATTATTAATTATAAATTAAATTTATATAATTATTACGTTACAAATAACTTTACCAGCGTATCAGTAGAAAATTATGCTAATTATTTCTTTATTATAAAGTTTCAGGAGGACTTTTCTCTGTTATCTCTGGTTTATTTATATTACGACATAAATATTTACAAAAAATCTTTTATTCTCTCACATCAATTGCTCATTTATATTACCTTTATTTTACATTACTACACATATACTACATTTTTATTACCTTTTCCTCATTCTTCAATTACATCCGCTCTATATGAAGGTTTATGTTACAAATAAATTAATTTTAGAATCACCTTGAATTTTACAGCTAGATAACTTAAAGTGGGTAGCACATCTATCTACACATTATATCAAATCCTTAAGTCTGAAATAAATCGGATTGTATGCCGGTGATATATATAGGTGATATATAATTGTCACAAGATTTGACTGTGTATTTTACGACCGGCGGCCTGCCTAAAGTCAACTTACCTTAGTCGTATTTTACAACACCTCGGTACAAAAGAGGGTGGTCCATTTTACAATGTTAACTAGTAACTAGTAAAATTCTTATATCAGCTTTAAAGTACGACAGTTTCAAATGGAATTTTTGTTTTGAAGAAGTTTCTTAAATCAACAAGACTAGTACATAAGTGCCAGCTATAATAAAAAATTTACCTCACGGGTGATCGAATTACCTTTTTTAACCTCGGTAAGTAATGAGGGTGGTATATTCTTCTAAGTTGGATACCATACGGCATTTTAACAATATTCATGACGATATGGGTGTTTTAGTAAAATTAAGTTTATTATGAAATGAGCTTAAATCATTTTCGGTTTTAAGATAATATATTAATTAATTCAAGTATCGCTATGATCAATTATATACACTAAAATAACTTCCTCGTGCTAACTTGAAAACTAGCTGTAAGCACATTTAGATATTTGCATGCATTTTTGTGTGATTAGCTACTTCCTAGTATAGATCGAGATCTTCGAACTCGATTTTGCTCGGTAAATTCTTTCTTCTAATCCTTAATATTTGTTTCAAACTTATATTTAACTAAAAACTAGCCGTCCGTTAATGGCTCTGTCTAGTTTTGAACTCAACAATTTAAAAATGCTCCGATTTCTACCAAATTTTACAGGATCATCTGCTGGGTCTTTCTAAAGATTGTCTGATAATTTTATTAAAATCGGTCCAGCCATATTCGGTGTCTGAAAGCGACATACATACATACATTTATTTTATATATTACTAATGTCTCGACCACTCGTTGCTGTGGCTCAGTCTGACCGTTTAAAAAAATGCTCCGATTGCCATCAAAGTTACAGGTACATCCGCTGGGTTATTCTAAATATATTGTGAAAATTTCATTGAAATCGGTCCAATCGTTTCGCAGTCTATACAGGACATACAGACAAACATTCATTTTTATATCATTATCATTCTCCTGGCTTTATGCCCCTCTAAGCGGGGTCGACACAACATTTACAGCCGGATACCACCAAGAGGTTCGATCCACTTTAATCGCCTTTTACGACACCTCGGTAAGAGATGAAGAAAATTCTACTTATTTAATAACATTTTTTATCATTCATTCCAAATGCAAACAAAGCAAGTTTAATCAGTTTTAATCTTTAAGATGGTACACCATGCATTTTATTTAAAATTTATTCAAATGCTTCAAAACAATTTATAATTGTTATATTCACAGCTTTGAAGATCACGAAATTATAATACATAAATAATAACGGTCATTGCATCCTTCATTGAAAATTCGTGCAACGAACTTTAAAGCTGTCAGTCACGTTTTAAATATATTTGTCAAATAAATTTAAATTGTGGTGCAATTCAAACAGGACTCAGGTTATAAATCATTCTGTTCTTATACTTGTCGACAACTTAAGGAGTTCTTAAAATCAATGACCTCAAATTAATGCTTAAAATTGTCGAGGTTTAAAATGACGAGTGAAGTTTCGAATTGGATTTCAATAATTTCTAACATTCATAGATATCTGCTTTTTGACGTAACGTATCTGAGACATTTATTTTCAGTGCACTTCGCTTGTTTTTCTTGTCGGCAACTTAGAGTTCTTAAAATCAACGACCTCAGATATATTAATGCTTAAAGTTGTCGAGGTTTAAAATGACGAGTAAGTTTTCTAATTGGGCTTCAATAATTTCTAACATTCATAGATATCTGCTTTTTGACGTAACGTATCTGAGACATTTATTTTCAGTGCACTTCGCTTGTTTTTCTTGTCGGCAACTTAGAGAGTTCTTAAAATCAATGACCTCAAATATATTAATGCTTAAAGTTGTGGAAGTTTAAAAAGATGTTTCGATTTGGGCTTCAATAATGTCTGACATTCATAGATACCTCCTTTTTGTCGTGACGTATGTGAGACATTTATTTTCTGTGCACATCGCATTAACAACTCATTAATTGTAACATAAATTCTAATGCATCGATATATTTTATAGTTACTTCATTCAGAATCTATACATATAAAAAAGTCCTCAAAAGCTTTCTGTCTCTGTGTGATCGATTTTCTCAAAATCTACTGAAAAGATTCTTGCACGGTTCTTGCTAAAAGATAAATAAGAAAAAATGCAATTTAATTAAAGATTTGGGTTAAGTACGAAAAGACTAAACCGATTTTGATGGGACTTACCCTGGAATATAGAAGAGGTTGTGGAACAACATAAAAGGTAATTTTTATCCTACAAGTCTCGGAAAAATCTTTGTGACACACTGATTTCATTTTTTTAGTATAAACAATATTTAACTACTTCAGGTAAGGTAAATGCTGTTAAAATGCAAATTATAGAGGAATAGGATGCCATTAAAAAGCCCCATCTATTATCAACCTATCATGCGACAACAGTTCACGTGAACGAAGTCGCTGGTAAAAGCTAGTATAAAATACGAACAAGCTCTGTTAAGTGCTAATTCTACTTATCACAAATAAATATGTTCCAATGAAAAAATTACACAATAGATCTGATAACATATTCTGAAAAGACCGGAACTTGTTCAACTTTACTAGATAAGTAAAACTACGTAACAATACTAAAGATTACAATAGCAATTAATTGTATAACAGTTAGTCGAATCACACTTATTTCATTCGATACAGTAGATAAGTCACAGGCAAGAAGGCTATTAAATTTACACAATGATTAAGTAGGAAGTGTTAAGAAGATGATGAAGTGTCGAGGCGCTGGATAATAGTTATTGAAGTTATCGTTTTAAAATCTTACATCTAAATTATTTTAAACGACCGATATATTTGTAATAGCACCTATTATATTATCGCTAAACAGCGTTCAAAGCGAAGTTATTACCCGATAAAGATTTGTAATATAATATACTGTAACCTCCATTCAGCTAAGTGTTCCTTACATCAGAATAAAATACTCATATATTTGTTTTAATACCCACATCTGGCGTTTTCTTAAATATATATATTTTCATTTAAAACTTAGATAATATGTCAATGATGAGATTTACAGATGCAACATAATCATTTTCCCAGATCCCACTGTAAGGGGGTCGGCAAAACATGGTTTAAACATGTTGTTAGATTATGGTATTTGGTGATTAGGTATTTTACGACCAGCTGCCTGCCTGACGTCAACTTAACTTACCGGCTTTTACGACACCGCGGTAAGCAGTGACGGTGGTCTATTCTACTCAGCCGGATGCCACATACCTTAGTCGCCTTTTACGACACGTCGGTAAGAAATGACATACTCATTTCTTAAAGAGATTTAAAAATGCAACATGTCTTAAAATGAATTGTTGTTTTTGAATAAGTTTTGTATGAGATCAGGAATAATATTAATCAGGAGTATTACCTACATAAATGTGAATTCCTTATTATTTCATTTTATGTCCTAATTTTGAGGTAAAATATAATTCTAAATTTATATGGTGAGTTTGTTTATACTTTATCACGTCCGGTAAATTTTGAATTTTTAATATCGAATTAGTTGAATGATGATTTGTAGACATCTTTTTATATCAGAACTGAAAATCGCACGAAATATGTGTGAACTCGCGTGTAAAATCAAGTTAAATATAAAGGAAAGGCATGATTCCAAGTTGTTTACCAAAGCAAACAGTATTGTACTCAAAAGAAGCATCTTGCAAAATCTTCCTTGCCTTGAATAAAACAAAATACAAGGCCGAACTCGTTCACTCCTCTTACTCGATAAAAAGGCAATATAAAGCAATGAAAGACATTACGGAAACTTAAGAAAAATGACCATCATTTTAATTATTAATGACAAAGTACGTATAAAATGCCTAAATAAAATATGAGAGATGATTTATTAACATTTACGTCCAGAAAGGTTTAAAACCTTGCTTGTACGGTATTATTTAATCTGTGGTATGGTATTAATTATCTAAACATCTCCAATAGCAAAAGCCTTCTAGAAAAAACGTAACTTAGTTCAAACAAAAATCAGAGTAAAACTTGTATTCTACGTTAAATATCACACGGAAGTAACGGGAATAAAAATGATCTTCATATTTAGTGTATATATATATAACTAGTGGCCCGCTCCGGCTTCGCACGGGTATAAAATATATAGCCTATGTCACTCAGTAAAAAAAATGATTAAAATCTATCCAGTAGTTTTGTTTTATTCATTACTGCCCGTGGCCCACACGCGTCAAATTTGGAGGGGGGCGGAGGGAGGCGGCGGAGCGGTTCCACGAACTGTTGTTCTGGATCCAATCTGCTGCTGGTGAGTCCAGGTGTTAGTGACTCGCCCAAGCCCATCGTCTGCCGCCCTAACTGGGGACCTTCGGGTGTTTCGAACGGGGTATATCGAACGCCTGGCTTACAGGTCCCCGAGGCGGTCGGTGCATCTGATGCTCCCGATGCACCGATTAGCGGAGGGGGGCTTCTCTTTCGAGGGGCCCCTACCCGGAGAAGGTGTTTGTTCTCTGGGATCAGAGCTGTCGGCGGGATGGGGGCAATATGTACAATGATACCCTGTCCTTGCCATCGGCACCGTGGTGGAGCACACAGGTCGTTTTAGTCGGTGCGAGTCCGACATAACCGCCGCCTGTCCCCGTCGGGCGGCGGTACCCATGAGTTTTTTTCTGAATAAAAAAAAACAATTCTCCTTTCCCTATACCATGAAGATTCCCTGCTTGCTATCTTTGGAATATCTAAATTTATATACTACATTTTTACTTATTTACTTTTACATTTTCCCTAAGTATTTTATTTTTACAATTAATTACAGAATAAAGACATTCTGTAATTATATGTATTATACAACATTCACAGCTTTATTGTCATAAAGAAAGAATCTTCATTACACAATACAAACATGTTTTCTTTAGAGGTTACTCTTGATAAAGCGACATCTAGTTGGCCATGTGAAAAAAAACCCGTCCAATCGCAGCTAAATTCGAAGTGCTATAAGACAAAGCGCGCAATCGCTATACCCTGCATTTTAAATCTGTAATATCTTCGTATGTTAAATGGTTATTTAAATTACAAATGAAGAAGAAAATGTCAATAAACTGCTATTGTGGGTTATCCATAAAAGATAGACGTAATATGTATACCATCGCGGAGTTTTCTGTAGACCTTTTCAAGGTGTACAAATACTTAGTACATTATTTTGACAAATATTGTAGGGTTCAGCCTGCGTTTGCAATGTAAACGGAAAAAAATTTAATTATTTACGACATCACATTGGAAACCTCAAAAATGATAGTATTTCTTTATTCCATATTGAATATTTATAATATGTTAGATTATACATATAAACCTTTCTCTTCAATCACTCTATCTATTAAAAAACCGCATCAAAATCTGTTGCGTAGTTTTAAAGATTTAAGCATACAAAGGGATATACGGACATAGGGACAGACAGAGAAAGCGACTTTGTTTTATACTATGTAGTAACGTTTAGCTATTATAACTAACGACGATATTTCTCCTTTATTCTTATGCAATAATAAAAATCAATTTTCCCAAAGTCAACTCATTTACTCTTTCTCAAAAACTACTCAATGACACATATGACAGCCGCAATGCTTTTTCATATTAATGACCAACTCTGAAGGAGGTTGTATTAAAAACATGTTGTAACAGTCGACCATCCTGACAACATTTGCAACCCCGCAAATCTCATAAGCTGACTTCTGGGAATGATTCTACCACTGATTCGGAATGCTGATTGTACTGAGAAGAATCGGCCAGAAACTCAATACTTGCTCTTTTAATCTGTAAAAGAAAACCGCACATGCCATGACATGACAGGACTACGCTCACGCTTTACGCTCAACTCTTTAAGCTCACGCTTTATGCTCAACTCTTTAAGCTCAACTCCTTAGGCTTTTCGCACCATAAGCATTTCGCACCTAAAGCTCACCCTCAACCACTGTCATGGCATTATACAGCTCAATTAGTGGCAACCAACTCAGCAGATACACACGTAAACAGACTCGCAAATGATAACGCTCAAAGAACAATCACCACATCTAGGCAGAGTCTAGCTGACAGTCGTTGCAGATGGCCACAGTCTAGAAAACAATCGTTATAACTGGAACAAATCCAGAGAACAATCGTCATTCTAGCTGACAGTTCTATCGAACAATAGTCACGGGCGCGTCTATGGCCTCACATAGCACATCGTCACGTTGATCTTACAGAGTTAATAAACCGAATATCAATTACCATCATTAATCTCTCCAATAAAAACTCCATTTTTTATTCCATAGCATCGCATATCGCAACTATCTCTCAAATTATACGAAATTCGCAGTCTCCGTGTTGTCTCAAGATATTGACCGTCATTTGTCTTTTCTTTAAACTCTTTAAATTTCCAGATATTCCTTTTGTCCGCTCTATTTGTGAGTTTAGGTTACATCCCCTTCTGAATATAATAAACGACGATATTTCTCCTTTATACTTATTATATTATTATATTTATTCAATAAATAAACCCATTTTCCCAGAATCAACCCATTTACTCTTTCTCAACAACTTAATGTCACATATGACAGCCACAATGCTTTTTCATATTAATGACCAACTCTAAGAAGGAGGTTGTATTAAAAACATGTTATAACACTATTATTTTGATAACTGTCAAATTTTTTCCCATACTAAATTAAAGACAAAATTACGTTAAGCTGTCATTTATGTTTTGTTATTCCACTGAAATTTGCGTTTTATTATTTTACTGTCATAGTCGTTTTTCCTATACCACGTTTTATAGCGACTTGACGGGATAAAATAAATGCGGTCGAACGGGATAAAAAGTATCCTATGTCCGTCTCCTGGTTCTAAGCAACCTCTCCACCAATTTTCAGCTGAATTGGTTCATCCGTTCTTGAGTTATAAATAGTGTAACTTAGACCAACTTTCTTTTATATATATAAGATTATCGAGAACAAATAAGTGTTCCTATTATTTTCCGCAATCAATTTCAGCTTTGCCATTACATCAGTTTAAAAACACTGTTAAAAAGAGGCTGATACAGAAAGCCTACTATACTCTTGAAGATTATTTGCAAGATAAGAATGTGTGGATATAGCTCTCTTTGAACCTGTACAAGACAGTAACGATTTAATGTAAATAGTATTAAGAATTATATTTTTAAAAGAGCAACCGCCGAGTTTCTTGCTGGCTCTTCTCGGTAGGAACAGCTTTCCGAACCAGCAGTAGAGTTGACGATTCAAAAGCACTTGTTTACAAGTTTATTTGAATAAAGAATATTTTGAATTTGAATTTGAATATTACTATACCAGGGGTCGGCAACATTTTAAGCCGGAAGAGAAAAAATTATAATCTACGAAATTTTAAAGGTTTTAAAGATACACGAAAATTTTTCCAAAAGTGAAATAAAACCTACATAGAAATATTTGAAAATGGTGTAATTCGAAAGCTTATGATAGACTTACGACAGTGTCGACGCTTGGTCACGGGGATTATTATGATTATGGGAATATAAATGGTACATAACCTGTGGTAATCGAATGATTTTTAAATATTCTATTGATGTAATAAATAATATTAACGTATAGAGCTAAAGAGCCTTAGTATCACACCCTAAAAATCGCTTTTGACTCGTGAGCCGCATGTTGCCGACCCCTGTATTATGCTAAAAATCTAGCCACCACCGCACACGTTAAAAAATAAGAAAATATATATAGACAATAACAATTTTATATCGTACACGACATTTGTAAACGATTTCTTTTAAGTTTAGTAAAGCTTGTGTGATATCCGGCTTAGTAGACTAGACCATCCTCATTTCTTACCGAGTTGCGTAAAAGGTAATTAAGGTAAATAGACGTCAGGCAGGCGACCAGTAGTAAAACATCTTACAACTAAGTTTAAAATAAATATAGCAGTTTAAAATAATTCAGTATTATAAATATCAATGTAAATATAATGACGAAATCGTTACATATATATATTCATTTTTTTTAAATAACCACTGTATTAGTAAGTAATGTATGTTTGTCCGGCTGTTACGCAATGAAGGCCGACCGCATTACCTGGTTAAAACAAATGAGGCGTTGGTGATTTTTTATTGTTTTGATAACGAATTCAGACTTAAATTATTACATTATTCAAATTATTACAGTATGTACCCGCGTGGTTTCACTTTCCTATATGCCGGTAAAATATTCATATTTAATAAATATTCATATTCGTATTTTTAATATTAACATTAACAAAAACACTTAACAGAAGAAGAACAGATTTTTTAAATGGCCGCCTGCCTGACGATAGTTATGATTATGGGAATATAAATGGTACATAACCTGTGGTAATCGAATGATTTTTAAATATTTTATGGAATAAATAATATTTGCGTATAGAGCTAAAGAGCCTAGTATCACACCCTAAAAATCGCTTTTGACTCGTGAGCCGCATGTTGCCGACCCCTGTATTATACTAATAATCTAGCCACCACCGCACACGTTAAAAAATAAAAATATGTATTGTCAATAACAATTTTATATAGTACACGACATTTGTAAATGATTTATTTTAAGTTTAGTAAAGCTTGTGTGATATCCGGCTTAGTAGACTAGACCATCCTCATTTCTTACCGAGTTGCGTAAAAGGTGATTAAGGTAAACAGACGTCAGGCAGGCGACCAGTAGTAAAACATCTTACAACTGAGTTTAAAATAAATATAGCAGTTTAAAATAATTCAGTATTATAAATATCAATGTAAATATAATGACGAAATCGTTACATATATATTCATTTTTTTTAAATAACCACTGTATTAGTAAGTAATGTATGTTTGTCCGGCTGTTACGCAATGAAGGCCGACCGCATTACCTGGTTAAAACAAATGAGGCGTTGGTGATTTTTTATTGTTTTGATAACGAATTCAGACTTAAATTATTACATTATTCAAATTATTACAGTATGTACCCGCGTGGTTTCACTTTCATATATGCCGGTAAAATATTCATATTTAATAAATATTCATATTCGTATTTTTAATATTAACATTAACAAAAACACTTAACAGAAGAAGAACAGATTTTTAAATGGCCGCCTGCCTGACGACTACTTACCTTAGTCTTATTTCACGACAGCTCGGTAAGAAAGAGGTTGGTCTTTTTTACTCAACCGGATACCACACGGCGTAGATAGGTAAACTTTACGTGTAAACTAATCTTAGAATGTATTTAAAACCACTAAAAGGCACGTTTGAATAATCTGGGTTACTAGAGGGGAATCAGTCGTGTGAGAACTTTTATGTAAGTACTGTTTGTTAGCCGTTGCCTTTAGAACGATCAATTAAGCGGATGCAAGTGCAAATAAAGCTTAGTACATAACATTACAACATTTGTTATTACTCATTTCTAAAAAAAATCAGGAACCTAGCTTTGAATTGGTGTAAGCAAGTTTCCTTATTACATTTGTACATTGTAACTTCATTGTTGTTGTTTTTTGCTCGTTTATTTTGCATATTGCATATTCGTATAAGACAATGTCGTTTTAAAAGTTTTACTTACTTTTCAACTAAATATGATACAATAAAAAGATGCTTATGATCATAATGCAAGTGAAAATTGAAACGCTATTCTAAATTTAAATATACTATACGTGTGTGTACTTGAACATTCGATTAAAATACTAAATATTAATGAGTAAAAATTAATTCATGAAAAGACATAGTTACATAGAAATACTTAACTACATAGTCCAGTCAGTTTTCTTTTAAACATGCTCAAAAAAAATCGATTTCAAAAGAATACTTATTAATTTAACAAACTCTACAAAAAAAAAATTTTTAAAGGGTTTGAAAAAATACAGCAATAAGTGCCGGCAAGCAACTCGCTTTGCAAAATATATTTTTAACTCGACTGTATGTTAGTATTGTTGTGCAAGGTAAATAAGTAAATAAAAGGTAGGCAAATAAAATTGATTTTCAAATTTACATAGGCACATGTAAATAAATACACAATTTATGCGCGAATTGTTGTCTATTTAAAATAACTTTAGCGGTTTTGAATATAGAAATAAAAAAATTTAAAACAGTTTGAAAAATAGAAATTATTTAAGTGTTTAATTGAGTACTGGGTACTACATTTATTACATTTTATCAATCACATCAATCAATTTCATCACAGTTTCTTCCTTGAGTTTTAAAATTCGAATTTAATTTTGAACAATTCAAAATACTTCTATGCACACTAGCCCTTAATCTACGAGAGAAGCAATGCGGTTAACGCGGGAAGCACTTCACTCGCGTTTTCGTGACAATGGCGTTACGAAATCAGTCTGCGATAATTGCATGGTTTTTCGCAATTTGTTTTAAATAAAATTTAAATATTCAGACTTTTAAATGCTCACTTATTTATTGTCTATGATCCCATGATGAATACATTATTGATTATATGTGATTACATAATACATATACGTGATTGAAAGTTTTATTGCGATTTCTTAATTAGTGATCTTATTTATAACTCTTGTAGATACAAGTTTTCATTCAGTGTCTAAAATCCTGTCTTAATACGAACATAGAAGAGAACAGTTTCAAAAAATCTAATTATGCAAATTATCTTTCACTAGTAATATCCCGCGGATTCGTCAGCGTAATTTTATTGTTTTTACACCTTATCACATTTTTATTACGGATCCTTATTTTTTTGAAAATGTAATATGGCCTATATTGCTCAGTAAAGATGCAGCTTTCAGCGTCCAGTAATTTTTGTGGGAAAACATTACAAACATACATACAAATTTTTCCTCTTTATAATATTAGTATAGATTACTCAAATAGATTATATTCATTAGAACTAATTCATCAAGATATAAAGTGATTTCAACATATATTTCTATAGAAATACAGATACTTTTTTAAAAGAATAATAGTCATCTCCGTTTTGTGATTTGTCAACAATATCACAGTTCATTATAGATTGTTGGCCATAATGATGATAAACGATATTCTAATACTTCCATGATCATTGGTATCTATCTTTATCCTCAAAATAATTACTCGCCACGAAATCTTCATTTCCATTTATATACCTTCCGCTTTAGATACTTATCTATAATTGAATTACAAATACATTTAGTTATATTTTAAAACCCACGCACTGGAATTGTCTCATCAAGGTAGTCGTAGTAGAACTTCAGTTCGTAACATCGGAATTCTTCTATATGTAGAAGGTCGTAATTTTTTTTAGTAAATGTCTCATAATGCTAATAATAAAGGATATAGGTATTTCTATTTAACGGCATGCAATGTATTTATAAGAAGTAAAAATATACAATTATTTTACACAATTACGTATATATATAATAAAGTGAATTTTTAACTCTATAATAAAGTGATTTTTTTCTTATTTAGTTACGTGCAAAGAAATAGAAATAATACTTTTTATAAGTACTTTAGAATTAAGGATGAGTTCACAGATCTTTTGCATCGTAATACAAAATGGCGCGAAGCTATATTTATTTCGGTATAAGTTCTTTTTCAGCAGAACCAAAATGCTATTTAGTGAGGAATAAATAAAGTTATATTTTCTTTAACCCCACTGATAAACCCCCCTGTATTTTATTTTGTATTAGAATTTTAGTTTACATAAAATATTTTTCTTTTATTTTCTATATCCACTGCAAGTATAGGTCTTATATAATCTTTACTCAGAATGGTTAATAATGCGAATTATCAAATTAAAGTAAATTGATTAAAGTCCTACCGATATAATGTGGGTCTTACTGTAACGAAAACGTCCTTCTAAAAAAATCCCCCTTATTAACATTATAGACATTAACATTATTATCTTCTTTCTTTATTTTTACCGTATTAAATTGCTTTTACTTATTTCTACATGGTTTCATAGATTTTTATCATCATGACGTCATAGATACACTCGCACTCGCATATTAACTCGCACTAACCATAAGCTCTAAAGCTTACATATTAATATATGTAAGCTATGGAGCTTACTCTTATATACGCTTATGCACATGTAAAGAACATAAAGGGTGAAATCTGCTTATATCCTTTAAGGCTCCCAAATCTTTGTAGTGCTACTTATGGATGGTACATATTGGAGATTGTTTATAAAATAAATTTGCACACTATAAATAGGTCAATAAGCTAAGATTCACTGCTATTTACGATCAAGTTCAATAAACTCTATGGTGCCAACGGTCGGTAATAAAGCAATCGTACCGCTTGACTCATTGTGTGTTAAGGAAACATTGCATAAAGTATTGGTGGAATCGAGTATCTAACTGTAAGAGAAACCGCTAAACTTATCTACTCTTTATCAATGACGATGACCTTTATGTTAACTCTTCTGAAAAGCTAGTAAACCTTGGTAGTTCGTCTATATTTTTAAAGCAAAATCTGCATTTTGTAGTGTAGTGAATGTTACATGAATAGAGAGCCTTTATAGACTCAGAATAAAAAAGCAGCTGTAGTTCTTGTTTAATAAAAGTTAAAAACATAAGTACCTGTTACTATTCCACTGTTCGGCATAGGCCTCCTCTCTCTGTTTCTTTGGAGAGAAATAAAGGAGCTAAGACACACCAAGATATGCAGGTTTCCTCCCGACGTTTGCCTTCACCGAAGCGGCGATAGCGGAATAGTGAGGACAACGGACTTGCGATAGAGAGGTCGTGGGTTTGAATCGAGGCCATATACTGCCGACGTGAACCCATTCCCAACACAAGCATTTTAGCTTAGCTGGAGGGGTTAACATGTTTACTATTTATTTGTAACCCAAATTGCTAGTAACCTTTTTTAAAAAAAGCAGGTGCTATTTTCAATCAGACACATAATTTTAACAGGAAAAACTCATTGGTTCCGGGGATCGAACTCGTAACTCTCGAAAGAGTCGCACAGTGTCATCGCTGCGCTATCACAGCTCCTTAATCAATTTCAATAGTATACTATAAATGAAATCGAAAATAAACCGATAAATGTTTAACTACCGGTTGAAATAGACAAGAAATAAACGATGCATTACAATGTTAACCGGAAACCTTTTTTGTGGGCGCGGTGTTTTATTGAAATTCTATTAATAACAGTAAAGCAGAAGCTACATTATTAATTTTTAATATACATCTACATCTTACACTATATTTTAATAATTGTTCCAATTTCAATAAAAAATATTAAGGAAAACTTAGGGATATAATTTTCATCGTTAATATTCAGTTTTGACTTTATTAAAAATTTTCCGCGTGGTGCTGCTGTTAATAAAATATATTTTACCACTCAGAATTTCTTCACCTTTTGTTCCCCTTTTCGCAGTACCTACTTTCTAAATTCGTTAAACTGTAGATATCGGTATCTTCAATTCGCTTTAATCTTAATTTTATCAATTACATTACATTTTTTTTTAATATTAATTTATATATTACGCCCAAATAACGTCGGAATGACGGAGTATGAATATCATCATAAGAGTTCTGGGCGGTCGAACCGGACCCATGTCCGATTAATCAAATCAAATCAATATAATCTTTATTCAAATATCGTCAAGGATCAATATGATTAATGAAGCTACAACTGGTTCGGAATGTTGGTCTTACCGAGAAGAACCAGAAAGAAACTCGGCGGTGAATCTTTAAACATTTTCAATTTTACATTATCAAACAGCAGTTCCTTTATGAAGCTAAAAGGATTTTCAAATGCAAGCTATTTTTATCATCCAAATAATCTTCAATTTTGTAATATATATACTAGGATGTCTACCCGAGTTTTGAACCGCCAACTCATAGGGCGTGGTCCTACTGCCTTTGCTCAGTGACTAGCAATTTTGCGTAGGTGGCAGTAATCCTTTCAGCACCAGAGGTCGCTGGTTCAATTTCCGTCGAAATCTAACATATTCTAAATAATTTGTTGGTTCGTTGAATCTGGTTTATATTTGTATTTAAGCATGTGTTTAAAATGTATATATTAACCAGTTGACTGTCACCCATAACACAAGTAATTTTGTCACACAAGTTCGGAGATGGACGGCCCTGTGTGTAATTTTCCCATATATTTATTTGTATTCAAATTCAAACTATTGTTTTTTTTATGTAAACTTGTAAACAAGTGCATTTGAATCGTCGACTCTACAGCTGGTTCGGAAAGCTGTTCCTACCGAGAAGAAACGAGGCAGTTGCTCTTTTCAAAATGTAATTCTAATTATATTTGGTCATTACTGTCTTGTACAGGGACGAAGAGTAGATATATCCACGCATTCTTATCATCTAAGTAATCCTCAACAGTATAGTAGGCTTTCTGTATTAGCCTAGTATTTTTGACAGTGTTTTTAAACTGCTGTAATGGCTAAACTATAATTGATTGATTATTTACTTATCATCTTTAAAACTCACATACCGTATGATAAATACCGTATCTTACGGTACCACAGTCATGGCGGTATTGTAAAACAAATATCAATATACCGTTACTTCCTTATTATAGTGATACATTTTTTTATGGATGGTGTTAGTTTCTATGAATGATTAATAGCAAAATTGAAAAGAAGAAGACAATATACCTACAATTGTAGGTATATCTTTATATTTAAATGAGTTAATCTTGTATATATATATATATATATATATATATATATATATATATTTTCTGAATCTCGGAAACGGCTCCAACGATTTTCCCGAAATTCAGCATGTAGGAGGTTTTGGGGGAGAAAAATTGATCTAGCTAGGTTTTATGTAAAAAAAACATTGTTTTATCCTGTTTTTAGGCATTAAAAAACACTAACATTTATATTGAATTGAATTTTCGCCATTAGCTGTCAAGTCGACGTAGCATATTCGGGTAACGGGCAGCCTCGAGAAATGTGAATGGCAAGGATCGATCCCAACTAAATAATTGTTTTTACTTTTTTTTTAAGTTTTTTTTTGTAAAAAATTACCGAGCGAAGCTCGGTCACCCAGATATTCACTATTAACTAAGCATCACCTAATACAGGGATATGTTAGTGATTACCTTTTGTATAGACAAAGTAATTTTTAATTACACACAAAGATTTGATGAAAGATTTTTTATTACAAAAGTTATGATATAATTACTTTGTAAATCACAAAATATTGCCATATTGCCATAAAGCCTATCTCGTGATGATACTTCTGGTGCAGAGCGTTACGATCGTTGATATTGTCGTAGTAAATGTGTGTAGTGCTTGTGTATTGTGTTGTTGGTTATGGTGTTTTGTGATACGTGCCGTAACTAATCCTGCATGTATTAACTAGTAATAAAAATTATATTTATGAAAGAGCAACCGCCAAGTTTCTTGCTGGCTCTTCTCGATAGGAACAGCTTTCCGTACCAGCTGTAGAGTTGACGATACAAAAGCACTTGTTTATAAGTTTACTTTAATAAAGAATATTTTGAATTTGAATTTGAATATAGACGATCCCACGATTAACGATCATCGACGTTAGTGAAGTGCAGGCATTAAAATTATAAACGTTTACATTTAATTTTCAAATTTAGAATTATAACGTCACACAAATGCGTTAAGCGTGTCCTCTAGAACAGCGTTCTCATTCCCACTACCGTGCTTCACCCGCATTGTTCTCAGCGGTCAAGGCCGTGTTTGCTTTTACTTGTTATATTATCTGTTTGCATGTATTATTTGGACGTCAATCAAAACGCCTACGCTGTCTAATTAGATGAATGCGATCTACGTTTAAAAAATAGGCGTAAGTATTGTACAAAAAAAATGTTCACTATGATAAAGAAAATTAAACATTCATTGTGAACTTATACATATTTAAAATCTTATTTATAAAATACTTTCATCGTTAATATGCCTTTCGACTTTTATCTTCACAATATTAGTAGGAACAAAGCAATGAGATTGATATAATCTTAACAGCAACCCGTCTTCAAACTGTATAAAAGAGAAATATAAATTTAAAAAAAAAACTTCGAAGATGCTCAAATTTAAATATTAACTTGGCCACTATCCTATTCGACAAATTTAAAAATATAACAACTGGAAGTTGTTTTGATGAATCTCCTCAATCTACATCAATTTTTTTATTTTAAATTATTAAATAAAATTATAACAAAGAATACAAACCAAAAGACAAAAAAAAATCTCTATCTATATCTATGTAGTAACTTAGTGCGACAATAACTTATTAAAAATGTAGGTGTCTAAAGCCAATTGAATCCATTTCCTGCGAAATAGAATTCTATAATGTGTCAATAACTACCAAAGCTCCTATCAAAAGCAAGACAAACAGACTGAATGTCTCAATTTATGACACTATCAACTAGGTGACACAGTTATCAAAGACAAACATCTTATTGTAAAAAAGCTAAAATATTTAAATGCAAACAATCTACAAAGTAATTACAAAAAACATGTAACCGCAATTCATTTGATAATTAGAAAGCGCCGAAACAATTAGTTCAAGGTTAAAATTCTTTGGAAAAAGCAGCAGAAGTAATGTCGAGTTGAGTTTATGCATGATCAGTAATTCCAGTAATGGGCACTCGCAGTGTCAAAAAATAATCGCAATTAGATTTGGAATCATTGTCACCATAGAGTTATTATACTAGAGTACTTACTCTGCCAGCCTAAAATGTGTGACAGACAAAAACTTGTTAACCCTTCCAGCTCAGCTGAACGCTTGTGTTAGGAGTGGGTTCACGTCGGTAGTATAATGGCCGGGATTTGATCCACGTCCTCTCGATCGCAAGTCCGTTACTCTAACCATTCCGCTACCACCGCTTATTGTGCCATAGTACACTAAAGAGAAAGAAAATGAGGGTGAACTGTCTCTCTATTTTGATAAAGATGAAGTATACCAGTTTTATCTTCCCTCTCATTTTTTATTGTGTCAACACTTACTGCATATGGCGCCCCTATTCTAGTATTTATAAACCTATGGTTACGCTTCATGTACAGTTGACATAAAAAATACCTTTTGTAAATAATATGTAAACATTAGCGCACCAAATATTAAACTTGAACCAACCTTCATCAAAGTTAACGCATCGGATATTCTTTTTTTGTAACGCTCTAGTTGGAATACTATAAATCTTTTTTCAGTTAATCAAATATATTATATGTCATACATACAAAAAATACTTTTTTTTCGGAACCTCGGAAACGGCTCTAACGATTTTCCTGAAATTCACCATGCAGGAGGTTTTGGGTGACAAAAAACGATATAGGTAGGTTTTATTAAAAAAAAATCGTTTTATCCCTGTATTTGGATAAAATTTACTTTTAATTTATTGAATATATAAAACACTATTTTTGCCGTTGAACGTCAAGTCAGCGTAGCTTACGTAGCTTATTCGGGGAACGGGTGGTTGCGAGAAATAAAAATACGTAGGATCGAGCCTTCCTGTTATTTTTTTCATTTTTTTTTAAGTTCCTTTTTTTATTTTGTTAAAAGTTACCGAGCAAGGCTCGGTCAACCAGGTATTAGTAATAATTGCGACACCACACGGTGGAGGAATTTTAAACATAAATTGAGCATATAAGTTAATGTAGGTAGCACCTAGATGCCTGCACGGAGTTTCATATTTGGGTTTTGACAGCACTGCTTTACCGCTCTTCAATTCACGGAGGATTGTTACAAAGCACAAAATTTGGTTTAATTAAAAAAAACAAAAATTTATGAATAAACGTTTAGAAATCTTTTATGTTCATCATAAAAATTTAAATATATTGCAAATGTATTTGCATTGTAATATATTTTACGAAAAAATAACTTCCATTTAAAAAAAAACAAGTGAACATCTTGCAATATTTCAAACAATAAACATACCTATTGTTAGTTTGTGCACTCACTAAAACAATAAAACAGCCTTGATCGGATGTAGAAACGTTTTCTAGGTACACATATAATAATTAACCTTCTATTTACGTAGTTATGAAAATCCGAGGTGAAGTCAATTCAAGTGATTATTTGCATCCTTCGAGGAGCTAACCACTGCTCGAAAATAAGGTTTTACTTCACACAGCGTATAATTGAAAATTACCTCTTAATATAACGTCTTCCTATTTACAATAGTTATTAAAACGATTATATTTTTATTATTAAGTAAGTTAAGCTATCCGGCTGAATAGAATAAACCACTCTCATTTCTTACCGAGGTATCGTAAAGGCGACTAAGGTAACTTAATCCTACGTATGGTATCCGGTTGAGTAGAATAGACCACCGTCATTTCTTACCGAGGTGTCGTAAAATACGACTAAGATAAGTTGACATCAAGCAGGCGACCGGTCGTAAAATACGTAGCCAAATCATGTGACAACATGTTTATAACATGTTGTGCCGACCCCACTCAGATTGGGATAAGGGCAGGAAGATGATGATTTTAATTATTAAGTAAGTTAAGCTATCCGGCTGCGTAGAATAGACCACCGTCATATCTTACCGAGGTGTCGTAAATGGCGACTAAGGTAACTTGACCCACCGTGTGGTATCCGGCTGAGTAGAATAGACCACCCTCTTTCTTACCGAGGTGTCGTAATATACGACTAAGATAAGTCGACGTTGACGATAAATTTCAACATGTTTATAACATGTTGTGTTGACCCCACTTAGATAAGGGCGTACCCCCCAATGGGATAAAGGCAGGAGGATCATGATTTTTATTATTAAGTAAGCTTACATTAACATGTTTGAAAAACATGCCATTGTATTTTAGTACAAAAATCCCCAGAATTAATGTCGTTGAAAACGCGCTACTAAAGCATTCGACAGTTAACAATGCACAAAGTCATAATAAAGATAATTCAGTTGTTAATTTATAGTATGTAATAAAATTAATGAACAATGCAGGGCAAGTATATAAAAAGTGACCTTATAAAATCTGACCTCTGCCTGTACTATCTGACCTCTGCCTGTACTATAAGAAGTCTTTAAACAGCAATATGGTTCTTATACCACTGCTAAATCTTTTGTTAAAATGCTGATTAACCTGAGTGACTGACTGACTTCACACGAATAATATTAATAGAGTATACTAACATTTAATTTAAATAAATATCTTAACAGTAAGCGCAAAATAAATACTACGGTGCTCTCAATCAAGGGATAATATACTCTACTACCCATGCAAATATGGGGTGGGTACAGGGTGGCTAGAATGACATATACTAACATAGCAATCACGCATTTCTATATATTTCTATCATAACGATTTAATTTTTTTTTATTGAGGATAACCAACAAAACTTTCATCATTAATATTATAAAACGCTCTACAAACTATTTTTTCATATATAGCCTTAGTTTGTTACATAGGCATGCATAGAGACGCGTACATCTCAAATATATTAATTACAAAACAAAAAGACATGTATATAATACCAAACTTTAACAATAATGTAAACTAATTATTATGCACTTTTGGGGCTTTTTTTTATATCTTCTAAGTAATAATATTTTGCCTAAAAGTATGGATTCTATTGATAACTATGTTTAAATCTCATTCTTATATAAGTAACTATAGCGACGTTGTATTCTGTTCAAGGTGACATAGTAGACATAGGCCCAAGTTATGGTATATTGTTAAAATTGCAATTAGTTATAATGCTCTAAAAATTTAATTAACTTCAGAATCGTATCTAACAATATAAAGATTAAAAATTGTGTTAACAAAATATCTTTATGCTAACGGCGCCTAATTAGTGTGTACATAAAAAAATCAAAGTATTTATAACATCAAGTACACTATTCACGTTACATATCATTGCATAAGTAGGTCATGACTGAGGACACCGGATGGGTTCAAAACTTGACCGGCTAACCCAAAGATTATTGTTTCTCCTTTAACTGTGAGGCGAAAATTAAAATATTATTTAATCCATTATGTACATAATTTTAACACTAGCATCTCTAGTTTGACTCAGCAAATTGTTGCATTTAACCAGGGTCTGCATAGACCTCCTCTCTCTGTAGTTCTCTCTCTGTAGAGAAAAGGTTGACGCTAATAGCTACCATGCGGATTGGGGGATTTCACATATCCCTAAAATTCAAATAAAAAGGGATATGCAGGTCTCGTCTCAATGTTTTCCTGCACCGAAAAGCGTGTGATAAATTGCAATTATCAATTAGACACAAAGTTTTAACAGAAAATCACATTGATGCCTGCCCGGGGTTTAAACTCGCGACCAGAGTGTAAAAGTCGCTCGATCTCATCGCAGCTCTTGGTCTGCATATTATTCCAAATTATGTTTCTACACGGAACCATTGGCAAACTTCCTCAACCTATAACATTATACATGCGTGTATTATAAATTGTGTTAGGTTATCGTTTATAATCCAATCTTATGATAATAACTGGAATTGATTTATTAATCTACTCTCCGAAACATGAAAGAGGATTAAACGGCTAATAAATATCGATCACCCATCTGATCACCGATTAGAGTCACCTTTACAACAACTCATTATCTGAACATTCGTTGCCACAACTCGACCTAATGACTAATCTTTAATATTTAAATGAGTAACTCTTGGATAAATATATTGAATGAAATTCAGCAAGTAGTGAGTTTGATTGACCTAGCTAGGTTTCATTTTTTTTTTAATCATTTTATCCCTGTCATTCGGACATTGAAAAATGCTACAATATAGAATTTAATGCAAATGATTTTTTAGCTGTCAATCAAATTTTAAATTTGCTTACAAATGTGCGTTTTATTTTTTAGATTGTAATTGATATGATGAGATATTATGAATGGGCGTGTTATTAAGTAGCAATATTTCTGAAGCTCAGATGCATTTATATTTCTAATTAATCAAATCGTATTTTGTTATAGACACTTATTTAGAGCCCAAGCCGATAATGTAAAGTCTATGATGTAGTTACATAAGTATAATGTTACAGATATTTTCATGGTTTTTTTTTAACTGAAACGCAATGCGCAGTAATAATTGACATTGTCATTGATGTTCAACCTCGGTATATCTGTTTCAGAGTACAATGACCTTTGTACAGTTAATTTATTATGAACTGAAGGTCAAATATCTGTCGTTGAAAGATATCCGACCTTTTGACCCGACATGGAGCTTGGGAATCGTTTGGGGAACACCACGACTCACGAATCGAGCGTGATGTTCGCGGCATTCAGATGTAAATTGACCTATGCAACATCTTTAATCTTAGCTATCTGTGCTGAGTTATTTTGAGGTTAAAAATTACATTAAACGCCTTGTTTTAAAAAAAATTGTTACGCCTTAACTGTTACTTGACTATTATACTTGTATACGTTTCCACCCTTGGTGGAAAGGTTATCTAAAAATAACTTATAGATACGAGTAGGTAGACTTTACTTTGCCGAATACGAGTACAAAATTAATGATAGACTTATTTTTACTTATTAAAAGGTGAATAAGTTAAATTGACACCCGTATGGTGTCCGGCTGAGCTGTATAGACCACCGTCATTTCTTACCGAGGTGTCGTAAAAGGCGACTAAGGTACTTAGATTGGGATAAGGGCAATAGACTTACTTCTTTTATCTTATTACGTTTGTTGTCCATGAATTTGAAATTACATGGATACTTATAACGTAACATACTTATTTTGTTAATAGTTTCAACTAAATAAATATACCTATGGGACAATTATACACACTCCCCCGAAGTATTAATATTTGTGTTATGGGTGACTAACAAGTGGTAAATATAAATATGTATATATATGTATGTATCGAAGAACAAATTGTGTTTAGATAATGTTTGCCCTCAACGGGAATCGAACCTGCGATCCGAGGAGCTGAAGGCGGGGTCGCCCAGTCGGACCTCAAACGTTACACGACATGTAAATAATATTACTAAAAATAGGTGCATGAACCTTGTACAATTTTAATTATAAGGTAAGGACTATTGTTTAAATTTATAACTGTAAGATCTCTCCCACGGTTGTTAATTTTACGTACAATATTATAGTGTTTCACATAAAATTATTATGAAAGAAACCCACCATAGTGCGATAACGGCCAATGAAGTTATAAACCATAATTGTTTGAAAATAAAATACTTTACACGCCATAGGCTTTGTTAAAACACAGACTGCAATAAGTATAAGCGGATTCCCACCGACCAACATCTGTCGTTTTCAGAAAAAATATACGCTTGCTTGATATTTAACATTTATGAAGGAAGGTGTAGTAAAATATCGTGAGGAAGACTATAAACCTATGAAGGTGTTAGGATGTGATGGGCGTAAAGATAAAACTCATTGCACTCTTTCTCCTTGTATCCAAGTATATATTGATATAATACCTTTTGATATTTATAATATTGAATAATTATTCTTTTGTTACAGGTACATACATGACAGTTTATTATCTACGGTAAAAGGAAATAAGGGTATATCTTTAACATATGAGTATCACATGTTAGACATTTAAAAAACAGGTTAAAAAAAATGGCCCCAATAATTGACAATGGCTGATTTAAGAAGTTAAAATAAATTATAATCTTTTTTTATATTTTATATTTTTTGGTATTTGAAGATTAAACAATAATATAAAACACTTTTGCGGCGAAATAGGAAGCTAATAGACATTAGACGTAAGATGAATTTGTAGATATATAGACGGAAACGAGTGTTTTTTGATTTCTAATGTTCTTTTAAACATAAAAAAATTATTCATTTCATAAGAACCCTCTCCTGATAATAATAAAAACAATAAAACAATCCGTCCACGCAAAATGCTATGATCAAGGAAAATTTTTGAAATTCTAACTCCCAAGTGATCGTGCTTCGCAGACTAGATGGTATACCTTTAATATTCGACATTGCAGAAATGTCTATGGCACTGCATAATGGCATTATAAATTCATTTTTTAATCAAAAATGTATTGTAACAACATTTAAAATTTTCTTTTTAATATATGTAAGTTAAGTACCAGATATTGTCTATATGTTACTAGACACAGATCGCCTTTGATATTTAAATTTTCTCTGAAAAAACTACTTGACGCATTTATAAAATTCCATCTTCAAATTTCTCGATTTTCAAAGACTGGATTGTATACTTAAAATTTTGTACCTTGCGAAATATCTATGCACTACAAATATGCAAAAATAAATTCATTTAGGTATAAAAAAAACAATATTGTAAGAAATTTCTTTTTTAATTTATGTAAGCTAAGTTCCAAATGTTATCAATGTTACTGTACTGTAAGTACACAGATCGACTACTTACACTACCGGTTTAATATTGGCCTACTGATATATAAAAGTGATACATATTACTCAACTTGTACTTACTTATATTAATATAAAGCAACGCATAATATGTCAGCATGAGATGTGGATTATTACAAAATTGCATCAAAATTGGTAGCGGGCTTGCTACTCAATCTATAAATAGAATATCGTATAGTATTTTGGTAATGTGTCCCATATATTTTTTTTTTTTATTTATTTAAAATATATAAAATAAATATAAATATATTTATTTATTTATTTATTTAAAATATATCTATATCATCATCATACTCCTGTTCTTAACCCTCTTTAAGTGGGGTCGGCACAAAATTGTACATGATTTGGCTAGGTATTTTACGACGGGCCGCCTGCTCGAGGTCAACTTACCTTAGTCACCTTTGCGACACCTCGGTTATAAAGAGGGTAGTCTATTCTATTCAGTCGGATATCCACACGACACTTTCCATAGCCGTCTTTTGCGATACCTCGGTTATAAAGAGGGCGGTCTATTCTACTTAGTCGGACACCACACGGCGGGTCAACTTACCTTAATCGTCTTTTACGACACCTCGGTAATAAAGAGGGTGGTCTATTGTGGTGGATACCACACGGTACATTTCCTTTTATTGACTGTTGATCTTTCATACTTTATCATACGTATGATTGCATATCCGTTTAAGTTATTAAAGCATCTACAATAACTGTCGAAATCAGATCGTTATCAGAACATCACTTGCGTGATCCATCAAAGCATGAAGTTAGTGTTGTAAATAATTTCGTAGCCCAGCCTTGATCGATGATTTCTCAAGTCAGCGCTCAGTAGATTAAAAGGTAAAAAGTTATGACAAAAAGTTTCATCAAGTGAAGTTATTTGCATGGTATACAACTATAAATTACAATTCTAAAAAAAAAAACTTATTACAATTTCGTAATGAAAAAGATGTAACTGTGTGAAGGGATCTGTTTTTCGTAAATTTAATTCAATTCGGAAATCTATTTCCATCATTAATGAGATACTATTGTAAATTACCTCGACAATAGTTCTTCAATTTAATTTTTTCTCGAAGAACTCGTGAAAAACATTTGCTTTAGAAAAAAAATGTTATGTTCATAGAAGCCCTATTATAATAAACTATGTAAATACAATTTATTCGTTAAAGACAGATGCTGCCTAATTAAAAAAAAAACAGAAAATTTGAAAACCTAAATTGACTAGTGTTCGAAAAATTTGTAGAAAAATGAGGATGTAATGTTTATTATTTCTTCTGGATTCAAAATAATAGCTAAAAATATAAGCTAAGAGACTAATTTTTTTACTTAGTAGATTCCAAAACCATATTTGGTCTTTTTTCGAAATTTTAAATTTGAATTTTAATACTACTGGTAAACTTAAAAATACATATTGTCAGAATATCGCCATGTATGTTCATACAATATGGATTTTTAGAAAATTTACTACTTAAACTGGTTATTCTAAAGAGTTTCTTGTTTGCAATAAGGCAAATACACGTCACTAAACATATACGTTTATTTCCTACTATCTATATTCAATAGTCAATATCTATCTTTAACACTTTTGTAACAATAGACATTTGCATACAACATATGAACTTTCTTCAATGTAAAAAGTGACAAAGGAAGCGTCACATCTGAATGTCAATAAATGTATTGTTTGCATACTTTGCTAATCAAATTGAATAAAATCAAAAAAATCTACATATATGAGAATGAATACTGTAACCCCTTTGGAATCGCATCACACGAGAAAGGATGAACCAATTTAGCTAATATTTTTAGTTGTGTTAGTTATTGTTAGGAAAAGGTTCTTACAAAAGAAAAGAAAATTTAAAAAATATTCTATTTTCTTCTATAATCTACATATCCATCTTGCTCTTAATACTTATTTTGTTCGTCGCAGGTAGTACCACGGGGGACAGCTATCTAATAGGTTAAAAAAACACGCACTAAGAACACAGCTTACGTGCCTTGACGCGAGTTTAACACAAAAAGTGCACAACGCCACTAAAGAAGTTTTCACTTCAAAAACTATAATCGTTTAATCTCTAATTATAGATTACACATATGCCGAGTATAAGGATATAAGCTTAGTTTCATTGTGGTGTTGTATTTTATACCATTAAATAAAATAAAGCTCGATGAGTTTTGCATATCAATATATAACACATAAGATTTAATAGAAACACAAAGGTAGCTGCCCGGCATTTGATTTTGCGAATCCTCGATTAGTAGGCCTAACAACCAGTTTATTTCAACTTAATTATAAAATAATTGTTATATTATTATAAAATATTACACTCATTATAAAATATTATCGAATTAATTAGGAGGCACTATAATTGTAAAAGAAATTAACGAACATAATAAACATAAGCACTTAATTAAGACACGTAATGGACTTAAACATAATATTATAAAATTAACAATGTAAACATATGATAATGTTAAGACTTGTTGATTAACATAATATAAAATCTTGCAATATATGTATTACATAGTCTTCCTGGATCGTATTTGTTTACATAAATTTACAACACTTGTAAAATATACGACCTTTTGACCAAATCGATATTATGCGAGACATTAGCTTTCTAAATAATATACTTGATATAATCAATTTAAGTAAAGAGTTTATTGCATAAAAGTAACGGCCATTCTCTTTCTCAGCCAACTCTCCGTTTTGAAAAGAAGGATTGGAGCTAAGACCCGCGACGCTATACCGATGCGGATTGTTAGCTTACACGTATCCCTATAATTTTCTATATATATACAGGATTCTTAACGACGTTTCCTTTGCTGAAAAGTGTGTGATAAATCGCAATTTTCAATTATAACATTCATCATAAATTATAACAGAAAAACTCATTGTTGCCAACCCGGTGTGTAAACCCGTGAGCCCTCGATATAGTCGCATAGTCTTAACCAATGGGCAACTTGTATTTTATTGCGTAAATGATAAAATTTACAAATACAAAGACTGCAAAAATAAAGTAAAATAAAGACTTTCAAATGCAATCTTAATGCAATGTCACTAACAATGTCTAATAGACAAAGGTTGATCGATAAGAATCCAATAAAAATCGGTCCAGTAATTTTGAGTTTATCGCTAACACTAGTGGAAAGGGATTTTGTTAGATAAGATGTAGTTATTGTGATGTGATAGATACCAGTTTGGATGTGATAGATCCAAAAAATGATTTTTATTTTCTGTGTCAAGCTTTAAGGTTTACCTTAAAAATTATAATCATAATAACCTCTCCAATTTAGCTCTTGGCATCGATCAGGATGCCTAGAACAAAATTGGAGCACTAAAACCAGTTATAATCTAACATTAAACATGTTTTAGATTTCTCGTTTAGAATTTATAGATTGAATGGCCTACAATGAAAATCTAGACTACCGATGAATTACGGAAATATTTGTATAGCCACTTTCAAGGATAAAATGTAATGTGCGATACAATTACTTGAAGAAACTACTTTTTCTAGTTGTGATCCGTTCCCTATATGTATCTATGTTATACGATAAAACATGGGTTTATGTGCGTTTAGAATAATTTAATAATACATCCTCCTGCCCTTATCCCACTCTAAGTGGGGTCGGCACAATTTTATTAATTATTTAAAAATATCAGTTTAAAAGAATTGCTACTTTAAAGAAATAATCCAAAATTTTAATAATTGCCCAGGCGACACTATCTGTAATCTCTGAATGAGCTAAAACGTAAACGGTTCGATTTTCATGAAACTAAATGTATAGGGTATTTTTCGGGTGGTTTCGGGGGCGATAAATCGATCTAGCTAAATTCCAGTAAAAAAATGTCGTTTTATCCTTGCTTTCAGACATTGAAAAACTACTACAATATTATTAGAAAACAAAGGTTTATTACGCTGTCACTTGCAAAGTTACTTAAAGTATACCTCAGGATTTTTTTTCCTTTCTTTTATTATCTTTTATTATGTATAACTTCTAAAAAAAGTACCGAACAAAACTCGGTCACCCAGATATTTCACTATTACTGTTTTTCTTTCTATACGATCTTGTGCCGCTTGGATTCACTAATCTTCTGCGAGCAACGCCCTTCATTTTTAATCCACAGTATGGGGTCTAACAACACCGCTTTCCTTAGAAAGGTCGCCACTTTACAACATCATAACCCCTAAAACCTATCTATTCTTAATGCTATCAGTTATATATGCATTACCAATCAAAGTTCGTGATACGATGAGCTATGTTTGAATTTTGTTCTTCTGCAGACCTTTTCCTTTTTAATATAATATAGGAGAGACAGTCGCATAGCCCGTTTTCATATATATACGATTAAGTAAGTAACGGCTTTTTACTATCCCACTGCCGGGCATAGGCCTCCCCTCTCCGTTCTTTGGAGGGAATTGAAGCTAAGTCCTACCACGCTGCTTCAATGCGGATTGGTAGCTTACACATATCCCCAAAATTCTTTAGAGATATGCAGATATCCTCATTATGTATTCCTTCACCGAAAAGCTTGTGATAAATTGCAATTATCAATTAGATACATAAGTTGTAACAGAAAAACTCATTGGTGCTTGTCCGAAAATTGAACCCGTGACCATTAAAAGAGACGCACGGTTTCGCCCCTGGGCTATCACAGCTATATGTATTGCTTATAATTATGTAACTAATATTTGTTCTAATCATTAATGAAAATAAAGGTCAAAGTACTTTAGCCTGGCGTGATATTTAAATAAATTGTTCCTTATGGCGAAGAAAGTGAATTTTCTAAATGCCGGCATGAAATAACTTTCACATTATGTCACATATACATGTACGATATTGAATCAAAAACCTTTAACCTGACTCGCAAGGTAAGTTAATATTGCAACATCAACTCAATCAAAGACATCACTATTTATTTAAAACATTTATAATTTACTTCTTTGTCGTTATAGCTAATAGAAGTGGTATGCAGTAAAGTACTAAATAAAATAATGTAAAAAAGTGACACTGTTCCACTTTTCCTCCAAAATGGTTTAGGCTTTTTCTAGTTGAGTTGGTTTTCTAGTTAGTATCCCTAACTTACTTACTCGGGCAGTTTTTAGGTTTATTTATTTCCTAGATATAAAAAGTCTTTATATAACATACATAGCAACCGCTGCATTTAATTTACGCCGTCAATTAAGGCTTAGAGATTAAGTTATTAGCTTTTTGAATTTACACCGTCAATAAAAGCTTTACAGATAAAGTTATTAGCTCTAGTTAGTCTTTGTTCTTTAATGGTTGTTATAAGCTTACTATTACGTATTCTACATGTTGAATTTCCAAATATTCTAGTATCGATTTGTCTTCATCACAGTTCTAAGAATGAGCATACAGTAGGTCATTTGTAGAATTGACGTTACTTTGCGGAGGTCCATAATACATATCAATGAGAATATTATATTATATTATATTATATGAGAATATTATATTATATATATACTAATATTATCGGATTATAGCAAAATAATATTCTCATTAGTTTTGTATACAGTAGGTCGTAGATTTACCTGATATTATCCACTTTTGGCTTTTAACGCGGTGTCGGCTTATGTCGCAGTTATATATAGCAACTAGCCCTCAACTATACGTCATCAAGATGTGTTCCTCGCCCGAAGCTAATATTTCTGCACTCTACTATGCTTCGTACCCTGAACGACGCTTGTCTAGTCAGCAGTTTAACAAAAACACACTAATAGTGCTAAAAGCAAAATGCTGCATGCAAATGCAACCACTAAAAATTACTTTAGTACCTTATACGTCAATAATATAAAGGTAACAACTACCACTTATCGCACAGTTAATTCGTTTGAAATATTTATTTGTTAACTGCATGTAACAATGCGCACAGTAAATAAGCTATAAAACTTTATAGACACTAAGTCCATTACACGCACTCTAAAAACCATAAAGATACAACTTGTAATATAGAAATTGAGGTCTTATAAAGCTTATTTCACGTGAGAAATTTATTTCCAGCGGATGCGATTTAATAATTTTTAGACCAGTAATCTTCAACATAAGTAACATTTTTAAACTTAACTAACAAAGAGTTGCTTCAACTTAACGAAACGTGTTAACCTAGAATTATAACACTTTAAAGGTATGGAATTGTTTCCTATAATACCTGAAGCCACGTTCTCACCACGTAAAGGCTTTTTACACTACCACTTTTATGAGTTTTATATAGAAACTTGAGTACGTTACAGATATTGATGTGAAAGAAAAATATCGTGGTGGAAACTATGTGTTCCAACAAAAATGTTCAATAAATGTGCCAAACTACATTTGAGCAATGTGTGATGTGACAAATTTCTTAATAAGTGTAAGTCATAAGGCGTCATGTAAAATAAGGCGTCCGTTTGTATAAACGCGACCCCTGAACCCCAGGTCGAAAAAACTACCCGGACGAAATAAATTCAACTGAGAGGACATGCTAGGGTAAAGAGGTCCGTAGCCCCACCAGTAATAGCTGATGAGAAGACCCATATATTTCTTACTCTTTGAAGTTATGGGTTTATTTAACACACGGGTATTGTAGACGCTACGCTACGCTTTATTGTAATTTCCAACAAACAGCTTTGTCATTAGGTTATTTTAATTATAGGCGTGCGATATAGTAAATTAAACATATTATATAATACCGTTTGCACTTCTTATTTAAATGTGAAGGTGCGAATAGGAAGTAGCATACGCATGCTTGTCAACGACAGAATGTAGAACTCACACTTCGTGATCTAAATGTAATGTTACATTACACAAATAAATGTCGTAGTAATCATAAACACACTAAGAATATATGTTACGACCTCTTACAAGATTTCACCTTTGTACTCGATATTATTTAATTAAAACTGAATATATGCATATCTGTATAAATAGTTCAGTTATACTACATGATTACCATATCCACATCACATCATCCTATCGATTATAAATTATGTTATATACTATTTCATATATACTGTCCCTTATTCGTTTTATTGCCTCGGTTAATTGCCTGTTCAGGTGACAAGAGGGCTGGCTCCTTTATCGCACAAATAATCAACTTCGCGATTCAACGCGGAAACGCTGCCAGCATTTCCGCAATTTGGGACCATTCCACGTGATCATGATTTGTATAGTCCTAGCGTGTAAGTAATCTAAGATAGATATAAATTGTACATTTTTGTTATAAATAAAAAAAAGAAAAAGTCCCTTCAGATAACAAAGATTGAGATCTCAGAGGCCTTATTCTTAATAAGAATACAAATTGGTCCATAATTTAAGATGAGAAGGCAAATAATAGCAGAAAACGTAATTCAAATATTTAAATCCAAATTCATTCGTCTTGTTAAGTGAATGATAATGCTAATAGATTTAATTATCTAGTTGCTAAACAGTAAAATACCCTATTTAAATTGCATAACGACAGCATTATTTCGAATTAATTCAATCAAACAAATACAAAAATCAATAGACTTTTATTAGCATTTCTGAATAGGCAATGTAGCTGATAATACGACTAGCAATGGTGCGGAACGTTGCTCTTACCGTGACGAATCAGCAATATATTTAGCAGACAGTATTCAAAACAATGTTTTATTTACATAACTAACATCACAATTTAATACGAAATTAAATGTAACTGTACATTTTAAGCTTTCGCGATTCATACATGTTATTTTATAAAGATACGGGTCATATCGCAACCCTGCCGAAATGGTCACTCGACACTTTTATCGCGATGTGACCCGTATGTTTACAAAATAATTAAATGAAATTTCCAAATCCCAGATTTTTATTAATAACTAGTAATATCCCGCGGTTTCTGTCCCGTAATTTTTATTTTTTTACACCTTTAAATTTTTTTTATGTAATATAGCTTATATTGCTCAGTAAAGATGCGGCTTTCCAATGGTGAAACATTTTTGAAATCGGTCCAATAGTTTTGTGTGAAAACATTACAAACATACATACAAATTTTTCCTCTTTATAATATTAGTATAGATAATTATGTTACCCTCAATCTCGTAATATGTTTAACATATATTAATACTTAGTCTAACTCTTACGAATACTATAGTCTTGGTGCTTAATTAATATTTAAACAATGTTACATTACTGATGAAACATGTTTTATGTACATTTCTTACGTATTCTAAAAAGTCGAACTCCTTTTTTTAAATCGGATACTTAATAAACATATCACTTAATTATAATTTATCGAGATTAACTTAGTTCGTTTTATTATTATTTCGTTTTAAGCTCATAATTTTTTACAGTAACCGAAATAAGACAACTGAAAAGATTTTCGTATACCTATTATAAACGTAAACCTTTTTGTATATCTATTGTTAAAAGTTTTGAAACAATCACTTGCATGTGCCAACCTTCTATAAACATTTGAAAGACCACTAAAGAAAGTAATGAGAAATGAAATATAACTCATCGTGAGCTATAAACGAGTTCTCAAATAAAAGCTCAGACGTTACCACACATGATGCATATGTCTTTCCTTACTAACTCCTAGTACAATAAACTCCCTAATTAGCTCAATCTATTACTGTCACATCCTGATGTGGCTTTGTGTTACAAGACTTATCACTGTTAAAAAAAAATAAGAAGCATTACTAAATCTTAGCATATTAAAATCACCATACATGTTCAGCAGATACTCAAAGGAAAATCAATGAAGAAACTTGGGATAATGTTGAATAAGCCTGTGAAACTTAGATAGCCCAGGGTTAAGACCGTGCTACTCTCTCGAAAGGATCATGGGTTTAAACCCTAGGCAGGCACCAATGACTATTTCTATTAAAACTTACGTGTCCAATAAATAATTGCAATTTATCACACGCTTTTCGGTGAAGGAAAACATGAGGAAACCTGCATATTTCTAAAGTTCTAGGGAGATGTGTAACCTACTAGTCCGCATTGGAGCAGCGTGGTAGGTCTTAGCTCAAATCCTTCGCTCCAAAAATGGAGAGAGGAGGCCTATGCCCAGCAGTGGGATAATAACAGACTTACTTTTTTTATAAAGACTAAAACGTTAGTTGTTGTGTTCAATTAATAATTGCAATTTATCACATGCTTTTCGGTAAAGGAAAACATGAAGAAACCTGCATATTTCTAGAGAATTCTGGGGATATGTGAATCTTGTACAAGCGGCGTGGTTGGTTTTAGCTCCAAACCTCTCCAAGAACGAAGAGAGAAGGCTTATGCCTAGCAGTGCGATAGTAACAGGCCGTTACTTCACTTATATACTAATGCTGGACAAACATGCTTTTAATATACGGCAACTGTAGACAATGCCTCCAGTAGAGTCTTTTGTACTTAAAATTCTAAAGTTTGACATGCATATACAAGGAGTAGCGCTAGAATTGACAAATGACAAGAGAGAATGAAAGCGAAAAACATGTTATGCCGACCAATGATCTTTAGTTTGATCCAATTATTATAAAAAACTCAGCAATCGAAATTTTGATAAAATATATGACAGCAGAGATATGGTAAATCTCATCGTTCTAATTGCAAGAAGTGGAAAACTATCATATCTCTTACACATCTGAAATATATTTAATAGGTAGTAAATTAATAGTGACTCATAAGAATAACTCCGACCCGCTCTTTGAATTCCTGCTTTGTATCTATTTGAAACGTAATGTCTAAACCAAACAAAAATATCCTTGAAACACTGTACCTCTCTAATACGAATAATAGTTGATCGTAAATACCTTAATGTTCGTGATTGTACATATCATTTTGGCTAGTGGATATGGTGAGTGATCCCTACCCAAGATTTGCTGGTTAGAAATCCAGGTAAATAATATGTGTTATAATAATTAAAATTTCACAAAATCGAGAAGAGGATTAATTTATAAAATCAGGCATTATTTGCGGAGTTCCATAATATAAAAGTTATATTGATATTACAAAGGTAATAATGAAACTATTTTTCTATAATCCTCTCTCAAGTATGCAGAAAATATGTATAATGCTAAGTGTAGAGTGGACTATCAGTTTTCATATCCGATACATGTAAGATTCGTAAAAACACATGCACAAATCTCCAGCACTGCCATCACAATACACAAATACTATACACGTTAATTATTACAAATTCAACAATCCTTCAAACTCAAAGCCCCACAACCGAAGCATCATCAGGAGATAGACTCAACGACAAAATCGCAAAGCTGCTTTGCTTTACTTTGGTTTGTGCGTGTGTTTTTACGAATCCCGCATGTATCAGGGATGAATTAATATACACGATAGAATATAGTACGCTCTACTAAGATTAAATTCCACTCTACTAAGATAAGATTCATGTACTTATCTTTTTCCATTCACACATGCGCAAAGAAATATTCATGACGCGTTCTTAATTTAAAAAATAATTAGAACATTTTTAGTACACCTTCAAAATGCCGTTTGCTCACTGCGCACCCGCATAAAAGAGATAGATTATAAACTTCATTTGCTTTCTCTTTGTTACAATATGGCACATTTTGGGCTGGCTTACCTGCTTTAGTATAATAACTCTATATAGATATTATCTTAGGGCAAATTTAAAGTTACATGAGTCATATTTAACTGACATCAATCACATAGTCACATTTATTTCTTTGACATATCACGGACAAAGCGCATTCAAATTTTTAACACACATACAAAAAAGTCATTTTATACCGGAATTGTCTATCAATTTAAATAACATAGTCGTTATTAATGATATAAGCGTTGCTCTAGATTTCCTACGTTAAAAATAATTATGGCCCTGTTCGCTTTGTTATTGTTGATTTTGACACTAACACGGTCATTTCCTTTTAGTTTCCTTATGGTTGTCAATATTTGTTGTTTCACACAGGCTCCATTTTTACACAGAGCACTGTCATAACTATAAATAAACCCTATAGGTTGGAATAAGTCAAACTTATTATAAACAAAGTCCTCAAAAACTTTCTGTCTTTATGTAATCGATTTTCTCAATATCTACTAAACTGATTTTTGAACGGTTTTTAAGTTAATAGTATTATACTCGTACATAAATTGTGTTCATGCGGTTTCCTTATCTCCAAATTAATTGGAGCCTGGTTATACATTTTATTTTTATTTTATATACCAAAATATAGTTATATCCGCAACTTCGTTCGCGCCAATTTATATATTAAAATATACTCGTTTATGAACTATATGTACAGCATTACAGACAGACATAATTTCGTATTTGTATTATTAGTAAGTAGTATTAGTAAGTAGTAATAGTGAGTAGTACTCGTAGAGGTTAAAACGATAGGGTCTAAGTGGGGTCGGCACAGCATATATTCTCCATGTTGTTACTTGATATGGCTAGGTATTTTACGACCGGCCGCCTGCCTGACTTCCCGTCAACTTCCCTTAGTCGCCTTTGACGACACCTCGGTAAGAAATGAGGTGGTCTATTCTACTCAGCCGGATACCACACTGCGGGTCAACGTACCTTAGTCGCCTTTTACGACACCTCGGTAAGAAATGAGTTGGTCTATTCTACTCAGCCGGATACCACACGGCGGATACCTCAAACACTTATTATCATCATCACTAAGACACCATTATTTTATTAAAAAAGCTCAAATTCAAATCTGAGATTAGAAGTGCAAGTTTTGCACCTTTCATAACACTTTTATCATATATAATTTGTATTTTTACGAACATGCTAAGGCCATCAAACTTTTATTACAAAGTAGATTAAAAACGCGTCCGAAAAATGTTATGGCGTTTTTCAATTAAGAATTCTTTTTCACTTTTTATGCCTTTTTAAAAAACATACGTTTTATATTGAATGTCACGAATCTTATAAAAAATATTGCTTTACACGTTTTGTCAATTAATGTGTTAATTTATAAAAACAAGATGTGCCTGCGGCTTTGGCCGCATTGAAATCAGTGCAGAAATTGAAATTTTCAACATAAAGTGGTATGAGTTAACCTTAAGAGATAGAGACATGATTACAAACGCGAGACAATAACGCGAATTCAAAATATTCTTTATTCAAGTGTACTGTTTTCAGTACTTTTGAATGGTCAATTGTCTTTAAAGAAGCTACCACTGCTTTGGAAGTTTGCTCCTAACGAAAAGAACCAGCAAGAAACTCGGCGTATAATGTTTAATCACAATATAAATAAAGTTACTTTCTTAATATGCACTTTAACTCCGCTAAAATTGTTACGATATAACATCCGTAATACACTATAATGATATTGTGCGACTAATTTACCGCGTTTGTTATGGAAGCGATTGTACATGTATTAGACACGTAAACCTGTGTGTGGCGAAATGTTCCCTAATTAAAAGGAACCTGGTCCTTGGAACCTAGATCGATGGTTGATGGTTTAATGGACTGTATACGGGGTTCAGGGCTTTGACTATTTTCTGGGCAAAACAATTATAAGTAGTAACAACTTAGCACCACCCACCTTTCGTTGCCGTTCTACTACCACCATGCACTGGAAGGTTCGAAGTCTTTGATATGCGCCGGCGGCAGGCAGTTTCTTCTGACGTCAGAGCAATTTGCTCGTACGAACAGTAACACTATTATGAATCCGCAACTCGACACGACACTTTAAAATATGGCACTGCACTTTATATTACAAGTCCCAGATGAATTGTTTAATGTTTTACAATGAATTTGATACGAATAATGTAAAGTAATCGAGCGGCCATTTTCGAACGTTTCGCGCTCACGTAGACACTCGCACGGCAACAGACGAACCGATCAGCGAGTGGCGTTTTCATTGCTACCTACATATCGGTGAATAAAAAATGAAAACCAGAGACAAAACTATATTACGAAATAAATAAAATTATAAAATATTTACGAACTCTATGTAACGGTGATCATGATGATTGTCTATTAACAGTGGTCTTCGTAATTAAGAACAGCCTCTATTAATACGCGTAATATTTTTAATCTGTTTATTCACAAACCGTATTTGCATTGGGTATTTTTGTATGAAGTAATTTCACATGTATTTAAATTTCGAACTCTACTATTTTATTTGGAATTGATTGGTCAAGTTGACTGCAAAAATAAATTTAAGTGGGCGCAAACCTCTTCGCTCCTTGTAGAGAAGGATTGGAACCTAATCCCTTTACACTAATTGAATCTTGGATTTAAAGTTACACATTTTTTATTTAACTTATTTCTATCATGTGGTACATAGCCTTCCAGTTAGAGCGTTGATCCATCACGGTGCTCCAAGGCAGTATCAATCCTAATAATATTGTAAATGCGATAGTTTGTGAGTATGGATGTATGTTTGTTACTCTTTCACGGTGAATCCGCTGAACCAAATTTGATAAAATTTGGTACAATTATTCCTTATACACCAGAATAATATATAGACTATAGAAATCCTATTAATTCAACAGAAATAGGATGACATTAAAAAGCGGCATCTATTATCGACCTATCACACGACGACAGTCCACGCCAACAAAATCTCGAGTAAAAGCTAGTTTATATATTATAAAACTCATAGGTGTGTGCCTGGGATTCGAACCCGCAAACTCTTGGTAAGGGACTCGCGCACTCACTGCTCGGTAACATAGTCATTAACACACCGTCAATTTCAAGAGAGTTGAAAACAAATAAACGTTGTGTTGCCATTCGTGTGCCGAGTCAGAGTTGACAGTACAAAACGCACAAAAAGATAATATGACAACGGAAGACATTGAAAAATTAGTCTATGGCAAGCGTTTCAAAAATAGAACATGATTGCTTAGCCCATGAACTTTCTAACATAAATAACGACAAACGACTTGCTTAACAACAATGAAGAAACATTTGTCTCTTTTAATGTAGCCGCAGTTTCAAAAGCTCTCAGATCAACTACAATATCGGTTAGAAAACCGTCACAAGAAGAAAGATTTGTTAATGAGACATAATTCGGAAAATTAAGATTTTCAACGGACCCGGGTGGGAATTTAAATGCATCGTAAAAACAACTTAACATTAGCGCCAGACCTCTTTGCTTATATCATTTGTAAAACAGTAATAAAGTCTCAAAATGCTTCCTAGCTTCTCTAATTAAACAAAATAGTAATAATAATTTCTTTATTAAAGACATTAGGCTCATTTTGTTAGTAATACAAAAATTGACTGACACTAAAAATAAAAAGAATTACAACAACTATATTGTTGAACAACACACAATTATACTGTTGAAGACTATGTTAATGATAAGAAAGCTTTAAGAAGATTGAAATATTTTTATTTGTACAGAGTTTCTTGCTGGTTCTTCTCGGTAAGAGCACCTTTCCGAACTAGTCGTAGCTTCATTGTAATTTGACGATTCAAAAGACCTATTTGAATAAAGAATTAGTACCTGGGTGACCGAGCATTGCTCGGTAATTTTTTAATATAAAAAAAAAAATTTAAAGATGAAAGAAGGCGCCGATGACATATGGGACTCGTTTGTTAACCTAGTTAAATTGATTTTCTCACCAAAACTGAAATTCAGCATACCTACATGGCATGCTGAATTTAGGAAAATCATTGGAGCCGTTTTCAGAAAAAATATATATATACACAAGATTAACTCACTTAAATATTGAAGAATTGAATTTGGCAGATAGGCTAACAAATGAATACACTTTCGCTTTATATATTAGTGATAAATAGATTTGAAACTGGTTATTATATAATGACTCATCTTCTAAAAATTGCCTACTGACGAAATCTGGAGCATGACATCGATTGTGTCAATAGGCGAGATGTCTACGTAACGACCCGTAAAACCATCATTGTGTGTTCGCTTTCATCGCCTTACAAATGGTAACATTTTGTGTAACACACATTAAGTTACTTGTAAGTTATGTTAAGTACTTATTGAGCAATCTTACATTAACTAAGACAGAATTAACATAGTTAGAGACGTTGCACTGTCGCATATCTCATTTAAACAGAACGTCTGGATACAACAGGAACTCCAGAAATAAGTTGTAGTTTATTAAAAAAAAAAGGAAAGGCTTGTTACTATCGCACTTAATTACCTGACAGATGCTCTAGTAAAATGTACGTACAGATGAAGCGAATGCAACCTTCCTACTTTGTATTGCAAAGTTTTATTGCAGATACGATTTAATTTTGACAATTTATAGCAGTTACGGCGACTTCGTGCACGTCAGGTTACATGTTAAAATAATGTTTCTATCCTTTCGTCGGTAGAAAAACGTGAATTTTGTTATTCTGTGTGTAGCCTGTTATATATCTATGCTACAATGGTACTAAATTTCATCAATATTGCTCTAGCAGATTAGCCGTGCTAACTTAACAGACAGACAGACTTCCGCATTTATAATATTTGTATATATGGGAAGAAGATAGAATGGAAGATTTATACACAAAAAAAAACCGAATGGACGTGGGTTTGGAGGGTGCCTTTTATGGCCATATTACCCATAATTTTTTAAAAGTAAGCGTATAATAAAGTCTTAAAGTAACCCTCAATAAAAAAAAAGAATTGTATCGAAGGAAAATATAAAAGAACCCTCATAATTTATAATTTTGTATAAAGGTTGAAAATAAATTTGATCAATTTGCAAATGTCAGTAATGCGTCAGTCAATTAACTTAGGTTGACTGGAAGAGATCCCTTTTAGGGATAAATCCGCCTTTACACATGTGCTTTTTTTTACTGTTTCTTTCTCTTTAGTAACTAAATGTGCAAAAATAAATTAATTAATTAATTTGCAGATTTTAAGGCAGTCCTTTTTAAGTACCAATTATATTTTCAATTCTCTAGTGGTTTCAATCTACCGGTATAATAATGGTATTGTTAAGGCAGCTATTGAAGTATTCTCTTCATTATATCCAGTATGACATTTTGATAGAACTTCAACTTCTCTACTAAACAATCCGTTTTAACAACTCGGTTAATTGCCTCTTCAGGTGACAAGAGGGCTGGCTCCTTTTTCGCACAAAGAATCAGCTTAGCGATTCAGCGCGAAAACGCTGCCAGCATTCTTGGTACCATTCCACGTGGGCATAATTTGTAGTCTTAGCGTGTAAGTAATTTAAGATAGATATAACTTGTACATTTTTGCTGTTAATAAAAAAAATTAAAAAAACTTCTCAACTAAAGAAATCAACCTCAACTCAACCTCAATGGCGCCGTCATGTTTACCAACCTGAGAATAAACAAGATTGTAGATTACTATTTAGCTGACGTCTAGTTCTAGTAAGAAACTACAGCCGCCGCTGGTTTTTGATGATGTACTTGTTACTTTAATTTTTTTTATAAAAGCGTGTAACATTTAAGCCGTGTATTATCCGGCTGAGTAGAATAGACTTCCCTCATTTCTTACCGAGGTGTCGTAAAAGGCGACTGAGGTAAATCGACCCGCCGTGTGGTATCTGGCTGAGTAGAATAGACCACCCTCATTTCTTACCGAGGTATTGTAAAAGGCGACTAAGGTAAGTTAACCCGCCGTGTGATATCCGGTTGAATAGATGAGACCACACTCTTTTCTTACTGAGGTATCGTAAAATACGATGTAAGGTTTTTTTTAATGTTACTAGCAATTTGGGTTACAAATTACTAGTAAACTTGTTAACCCCTCCAGCTAAGCTAAACACTTGTGCTAGAATTGGGTTCACGTCGGTAGTACAATGGCCGGGATTCGAACCCACGACCTCTCAATCGCAAGTGCGTAACTCTAATCATTCCGCTACCGCCCCTTTAACGTTGACGTTAACGTCAGGCAGACGGTCGTAAAATTCGTAGTCAAATCATGTGACAACATGTTTATTACATGTTGTGCCCACCCAACTTAGAGTGGGATAAGGGCAGTAGGATGAAAAACATTTATAAGATGTTTTTCAAATATTTTTTTAACTTTAAAATACAGAACAATACGTCAAACGCCTTTAAATTTATGAAGGTGTGGGTCAGTAAATAATGTACTTTGTGGTTTGGATATATGATAACCTTCAAAACAGACAATAGGGCCATGACTCTCGTGACAAATAAAATTATTTTCTGTACACTTTAGTTATAATACCTACTATTCTTGTCGTTAGAAGCTGGTAATTTTCTAAGCAATCGCTTCCTTAAGTAAATTGCGCTGTTTTCCTGACTACCTCGGGCAGAACGAGTATTGTGCCTACTTTATAATTAAGGCTGCATTAAAACGTCGTTCTATCCGACAGTTCGACAACCTGTGCCATTGCATCTTTGTTTTATTTAAATGTCCTTATCTTATTAATGCTGTCTCATAACATTAACATTGTATAATGCTCGTATTTGTGTGAAATAAACATAAAAGCGCATCAATTTTATCTCGCGTTTGTATAAGCTATCAATAAATTGTTTTAATTTATTAACCCCTAGTACTATATTTCTCTGATTGATACTTACTCATCATTCTCCTGCTCTTACCCCGCTCTAAGTGGGGTGGGCACAATATGTTATAAACATGTTGTCACCGACATCATTTTACGACCGATCGCCTGCCTGACGTCAACTTACCTTAAAATAGTTAATAACTATAAATTTTGATAAATGTCGCATAGTTTTGCCGTTTGACTATCACAGTTCTTACAAAGAAATCAATACATTTACGTAATTATATTATGCTGCTCGATCTTATTATTCCTCTAAGATCTATCTGTTATACAATCTCATAATTAAAATAGCGATATTTTTTATACTATACGTACATGAATTTTTACTTATCGGAATTCGGTTGTAATTAAATCAGTCTGAAATATATTATTACTTGCTGTTTGATTAAATGTATTATGTCACTTCATTAATGTAAACTTGATTTAAACCTCGATTGACATATAAATTTGCAATGTATACTATCCAAGTCCTCTTAAACATCAATAAAAGTTACTTTACCATAAATGTGAGGTTAAATATTACATAAACATGGCAACATACATCACTTTACACAAAAAAGTGGGTCATCTAGTAACACGTATGACCAGAGTCTAGCTTTCTACTTCAAAATGTGCATTATAGCCAAAAAAATATTTTACATCACCCTCGTCCCACACCGAAAAATATTACGAAAATTTATGAACTCATTTCTTTTATTCTGACTAGGTTATTCATAGATTTATCAAAAAAAAATAAACACCAAATGTTACATTAAACTAACCTTTTAATGTTTTCAGATTTATTGCTTTGCGATTTTGTCTTTAGAGATGGTTCGGTTACGGCGCGAAACGATCGTAGAGGTTGTCGTAGTGAATGTGTGTACTGTCTTGTTAATAGCGGGTTTTATGATAGGTGTAACTAATCCTCCATGAATAAGGTATGTGACAGTTTCTACTTCCTGTAACGTTTGAATTTAGCATTAGGGAAAGATTTTCATTGATCAGCAAAATTATATTATCACTACTTTAAAAAAGCAATACCTATTAAGAAATGAAGACGATTTCAATAAATTCATTAAAAACGCAACTTGTATAAGATTGCATGTTCCTGGTCTTAGTCAACATCTGCAACATTTCATTTTCTATAATAACATTAAAGAAATACAAAAGTTTTGTAACAAACATAATATAATATATATTACATATATAAAAAAACGATAAAATCACCCAATTAGCCCCAAAAACATAAGATTACAAATACGTGACCACATATTTATAGTTAAATCTCAGTCACGTATTTCAAATAATTCATTCGAATTATAATCATTTTCCGCTAACCCGAGCTTTCTCCTGACCTATGGCACAATTTCAAAATCCACTTGTTTTTTGAAAGAAATGCAAATATCGATTATGACAGTCGGTCAGAGGTTACTAGGGTTAGATCGTCAACATTTATTCACACGAAATTAATTCTCACATATTCGTTCTTTTATGTAAGTAGGTATTTGCAATCGTAAACTATAAGATAAGTCATTATTGGTGACATGTGTCCGTTTTTATTAATAGTAATTACTCGGTACTCTTTACTTCCGAAGTCAACACACACGCTCGTGTTTTTCTTATCTAGCGATAAGAAATTTGCATTCCTGATTTTTTAGAAATCTATTTTTACATTAGAAATGTGGCCCCGTTTCTTATTAGTACTTAAGATCTTTATATTTAAATATTTAAATGAACCTTCTCTTTGATTTTTACCAAAAGTATCATTGTTTAGTTACTTTAACTCGTTTTGAGTAGGCAAAAGGTAAACCTTTTCATTAAACCTTTTTATCAGTCCTGAAACTAAAACATCGACAGCTATTGGAAGTTACCGATATATTTTTTATGAAATTTTAGAATTTCCAAAGACTATGGTTTAATGTTGTTAGATTGTTGTTTAACAGTGCAATGCCGTCATGAAAGAAACAGTTTCTAAAAAAATACCAACAGGCATCACATACACAAAAGTTATTTCTAGTTACCTTCTCTGATCTTTTCAACATAAGCTTTAATGACAATAGAGAATAATAATTTATAAGAAAGTACAATTTACAGTTAATTATGTAGTATTCAGTACAAATATTAAAATAAAATAAATGAGAATGAGGATGGAATGAGAATGAGGAGGCCATGTGGTATCCGGCTCAGTAGAATAGATCACCTTATTTTTTACAGAGGTGTCGTAGAAGGCGACTTAGATAAGTCGACCCGCCGTACTGACATTTAGGTAATTCTAATGCGAATTTATGATATATCCAATGAGTAAGGGGAAGTCATAAATAAATCATAGCAAACAAGTAAATCGATGTAATTCACACATGACATAATATGTAAGTTTTCACCACGAATGATCTTGCGATGCCAGTCATGCGGAAAGTGCGTAGAACACACATACGTAACTATCGCACGTAATACCGGTAAGCTTTTGATTTATAAATATTTCTATGGTTTTTGTCGTGGTCCTATAGAAGGTGTTAATGTAACATATATTATTAATAATAAAGAGGTAACTTTCAGTACTCAGAAAAACCTTGCAGTTATATAAAATATAGTCATCATATTAATTTTTTTGGACATCAAAACATTGAGCGAATATTATCAAACTTGTGTCTCTTGTCAAGAACAAGTTTCTATACAGGCCCTTATAAGTTTTCATGGCTATAATTTATCATGCGGCTTACGGTTAAGGGTACATCATTATCACTTATTTCTATTGAAAAACAAAATTATGTGATTTACTACCAATAAAAAGTAAAACGCTTATAATGTCTGAAATGCATTCCTGCTTGCTATCGACAACGGAAGCAACTCCGAAGTTTTGCCTGCTAAACCCGAATGCATCAGGTCTAATTGGGAACACCATGTATCCAGCTACTAAACAACTATACTAACAAGTTAACCATAGTGGTTTTATACATAGAGACATATAGAGCCATACACAGGATTGTAAGTGAGAGTGTAACAATAATTAATGAGTGGGACGATCATACTCGTATCTATCTCGTATATTTGTCTATTTGTTTAGTAACGGAAGTGAAGAGCGACGCGCTCGCCGTTTGTGCGAGGCTGCACGAGACCTTTTTAACTTGGGCACAAAAACCGACATAAGTGCGAGATTAGGCGAGACTCCCCGAGACATACCGAGGGAAGGCGGTGTGCTTGAAGACCTTGTAAACCCTCACACTCAGCATCTCTCGGGGGATGAGGAGACGCAGCAATTGTAGATGGAATTATCATACGCTCTCTTTCGGCTAGCGTAAGCAAGCATATAGTTTTTTCTCTGAGTTCTAGTGAGTAATCTATGCTTTAAGTTACTCACTGTTTTGCTAGTAACCTAACCCTCAATTTTAAAAGTAAACTATTGTTCTTAATACTATTAAGGTCAGCGCAAAGTTCAAGGAGTTACGAAAGCTCCCTAGATTTAGCCCACGTTATAACTCACGACAATTTATTCCGCCATTAGATCGGCAACTTATCTAATAATAAGTTAAGGATAAAAAGCTTGAAAAAAGGTTTTAACAAAATTTCATATACCTACTGTTGACCGTTGAGTTCCCTCGTCTGGAGCCAATCCTGGAAGCAGCGTAAGGCAGCAGCAGGTCATGTTTAATATAAACATGCATGTCATCGGGACTGGACCAGTATATAAAATTTTAGCTCAATCGGACATCAGTGGAAGGAAGTGATACTTTACAGCTACAGATACTTTTACCTTGCAAGATTCCACATTATTATACATACGTATATGAACGTGCCATGTATATGGCAAGAAAATAAAAGCTTTTAAAAATGGTTATCAATTCACACGTGACATTATTATTTATACATGAAATGTTATAATCTGCGATAATTTATACGATGTTAAGTGAATGCATTATACAATCCTAACTTTCTTATAAATGTGTATTCACTAACGGACTGAAGACTTTCTTTCTGGTAATCGTTCTAGGTCTCTCCCCGTCAACTTAGAAGATTCTACAGCATAAAACCTGTAAAAATTAGGAGAGTAACCAACTTTATTTTCTTCTTCAGTCATTCGTATTTTTAATATCGTATAATTATTCCTCTCCTGTTATATTCAAAGTAATTCAGTTCCTTGTGTATAACCGAATGTTACAAGGAAAGATTTCGATTTATTGGTTAAAGATATATCATTAGATAATTTTGTATATTTACAAACAGCACGTGAAAATTCATGGTCTCCTCATAATTCATGGTTAATTCAGTTGAATCATCAAAATATTACCAATATATAAGTACTTTACGTACTTACGGACATCGTTACGTTAGTCATCGATCAGAAAGGTCTAATGAATCATTAATTATTGGTCCATGAACTTGTATGTCGCTTACTTCGTGCTTTGCAAATCGTGATCTACATACATGAACTCGAAATTGATAAATCTCTACCGCTAATAAATAATGATAAATTATAAGACGTGAGTACTGTATTTGACACAGGCTTATTGTCTTTTAATAAATATAATATAATAAAGATCCCAGACTACTGCCTGGAGAGCGTAAAACCAAACTGTCAGACTATCCCATTTATTACATACGGATTATTCCTTATCATTATTTTTTGTTCCCAAGTAGGATATTATTTCCCAAAATCATGATTCTACTATATTTCCCGATTTTTTCTAAAATTAACTGATAGATAATAAATAGGTATTAAATTTAAGCGGTAACTTTAAATCAATCACATTACATAATATTTGTGAAGAGGTGTAATTTATAATTTAATATAATAAAATATACGCAATTGGAATCGCATAGGATAACTGTAGTCTGTGGTAAAAACCGCAGAAACAAGACCTAACAGTGTTTCTAAACTAGACACCGAGTATACGGAAATTATCTCACGTTAGCTTTCCTCTATTACCGCACAAGCACATTACTTATTCGAACAGGAAGAATGTACTTGATAAAACTAGTAAGACACGCGTACAATCTGAGTAGCAAATACTCGACAATAGGTACACATGTCAATTACTCTGACAATCTCAATATTATTCTTGCTCCATGCCACTTTAACGCCCACGAATAGTAAAACTTCATTTACAAGTATAATCGACGTAATAAGGTCTACAGCATATCTTAAAGTTGTAACAATGAAATTGGTCGACTTTGAAACTTCATGTTGCAATATTTTAGTCTGACAGCTCATCTTAATCATTAATTTCGGGCCAACTGTACAAAGAAAGGTATTTTTGCACAATGTCTAAACACACGCATATATCGTCATCACGATTCTTCTTATGGGTATTCATCCATAGATATCTAAAAGATACGAGAATCCCATGTTACCAAGTATAGTGTAACACATAATGCCCCGATGAGGCCGCAGAAGTAGTTATTGTACTATCATAGTCTGGTTTAGAAAATATAGAATAGTTCAAAAATAATAATATATTTGTCTCAATTGTTTCAGATGAGCAAGATGACCTAGCAGCGGAATCGTCTGAAATCATACCAGAAGCAGTAGCGCCGCCTTCAAATCTGCAAAAACAACTATCAGACTCACTTGCAGCCGCTGACCAAACAGATCACTCGATAGAAGTTGTTGGCGACTCCCAAACGTTCTTCCCGTCTTTTGCGAATTTATTTGAGCCGAGACAGCAAAACAACTTTAGATTGGGCTTCGGTAGCCAAGAAGGGGCGTACAGTCAACGTCCAAATTCGTATAGGTCCTTGTTAAACTATCCTCTATTCGGAGGTTATAAAGGCTTAGAAGGATTTGGAAAGCAAACCACTGCAGCCGCTGAACCTATAGTAGACGCAACCTCGACCGTCCTTGGTTCAGGAAATTTCGGCATTATTAGAGGCGGCACATTTTTTGCACAAAATGACGAAGAATCTTCGGAATTCGGAAACGGTTTTAACAATTATTACAATAATGGACATGGCAAACCATCTCTTAATGTTGGATACATTGCAAATCCACGGCCGAATTACAATCAAGAACAATTTGCCAATTTCAGAGATTTTGCTGATATTAATGCTCCATCCAACTCAGCGTATTCACATTATATGGTAGTTTACGCCAACAAAAATGCCACTTTAGATGAAGTTAGTGAAGAAACAAGAAATGTATTATCAAAACCTAAAAACATTATGGAAACATTGGAGCAATTGGAAAAACCAAGCCCCCCTAAGAAAAAGTCAAAAGTAAAAACCAAGTTGGAAGCGACCCAACAGAAGATGCTGCATAAAAAAGAGCAATGGAAGAAAAGTAATTCTAAATATCTTAGCCAAAAACATGATCCAGAAGAACCGTTACTAGCATTAAGTTAAACCTAGTGATTTTAGATTATAACATATGAAAAGACTTACGTTGTATACGTGTTAGTTATAAGTCATAGTATACAATTTTTTCGTCACTTGAAATATGTGATAAAAGGCTCACTGTCTAAATTAATATAAGCCAAGTGCGAGTGCTGTGAGGAGTTGATAATGGAGAATGACTGTTATTGTGTGAAAACTGGAAAATAAATTAATATTATAAGTTAACTGCTTGTTTCATTTTTAAACATTCGTTCATATTCCTATCACTCAGCCAAGGATAATTTAGAAAAAAAACTAATCTACAAGTATTTACTTGTATCTTTTAGTACGCGATTTATAAATTTTAAAAATAATGGGTTTTGAGAAGTATAAGAAAATTTATTTACAATTTAAAGATGACGTGCATTTAATGTATGTACTTGTTAATCTATAAAAAACAAAAAAAAACATCGCATGTCTATAGCATAACTATCGATTCAAATTATATATAGATCTAAGAGTTGTACAAGTGACTTGGTTCCCATTAAGACTAAGTGTCTCTACCCTCATTACGTACGTGTATGCAGTGCTGAATTTCCACCTAGATTCGTGAGGCTCGGGCCTAGGGCGGCATTATTTGAGGGCGGTAAAATTTTTGACATCCTAAATTTTACAGGTGTAAAAGTAAAGACAGACTCGGAAAATAAAGTTCAGATTAATTTTTATAAAACTCTTTCTATAGAATACAAGGATGATATATTTGATGATATTTTTTTTTTAGAAGACCTACTCAAATATTTTTCTCTCAAACAACGGTATTATTAAAAAAAGGGAAAAATAATCATATTTAAAACACGAACAAATAATCATATTAAAAAAATCAAACAAATCACAACTCGAACATCATTCTTAGCTGTTATGACTTTGCGGATGACAGGGAAATTAATTTTCGTATTCTAATTTTATTGTAGAACTTTCTTATTGTCAAAAAACAACATAAAATCTAGCTAGATCCATATAATAAGGATAAACATTTCTGATTTCTCTTTAAGAACAGTAATACATTGTTGAACAGACACATATTATTGAGCAAACACACACACACACTATTGAAAGGATAGTAATGCCTAAGTTAACGCAAACGAAGTCGTGCTTATAACTAGTTTGTCTCTAAACACTAATCCACTCAAATATCTTCATACAAATGAATTTGAGTGAAATAACTGCTTACTGCCCTGATAACTGACTATGTATGCCATCTAAGAGCGAATAGCGAAATTATAAAGTAAAACTATTAAATTTTATCATTTATGGTTTTTGAAGTTTCTTAAATTTAATACAAATTTATAAACATTAATTTGTAATTAACAATTTGTATTAATATCTAATCTAATCTACAGAGGTATTTCTCTATTACCGACTGCAGGAAAAGTTTTGGCTCATGTAATCACCTCTCGACTAGTTAAACAGATGGATCAAGTACTTCCAGAATCGCAGTGTGGATTCCGACCGAATAGAGGAACAGCCGATGCGATATTCGTTGTTAGGCAAATCCAAGAGAAAAGTCTAGAACAGAATCGCCCTCTATTCTTGTGCTTTATTGATCTTGAAAAAGCTTTCGATCGCATACCTCGAGAAGCACTTTGGATCATACTAGCAAAGTTTGGGTTGCCGGAGCAACTGATTGAATTGGTGAAGCAGTTTCACAATAACACAATGGCCCTGGTTTGGATGTGTCATGGCACCCATCTTGTTTGATCTGTATTTTGCCGCCGTTCTGAAAGATGCCGCTAAGACCTGCAATGATCAAATTAAATTAAACGTTAGAACGGACAAGAGTTTATTCAATTTGTCTCGATTTAGAAACAAGTCGAAATCTACCACAGTTTCTGTAATGGATATACTCTATGCTGACGATATTTGCTTAATGGCAGACAACTTAACTGTGTTGCAAAATTATGTCGACGCTTTACAGCAATCATGCACCAAGTTTGGACTAACTATAAGTGTCACCAAAACTAAAATTCTGCAACAACCCCCTAGAGGACAAAAGGCTGGACTTTCTTCAATTTATATTAAAGACTCCCTAGTAGAAGAAGTACCCAATTTTCAGTATTTAGGTAGTCAAATAAGGAATGACAACACTCTTATCTCTGAAATATCAGCACGTATAGCAAAAGCTGCTGCGGTATTTGGTAAACTCAATGACCGGGTATGGAAGTCACACGACTGTAAGCTTCATACCAAACTTTCCGTATATAAAGCAATAGTACTTCCCACTTTACTTTATGCTGCAGAAACCTGGTGTATCTATAAAAGCGATATCAGAAATGAACATAGCGAAATCTAGCACAACAAAAACTGACATACCTAAAAAAGGCACAATACCGTATTTTTTTCAAAAAATGTCAGCTACAGATACAGTTGGAAAAAAAACTAAGTTTTTTCGTAAAAAATAAATCAATAACAATAAATGTTTTCCACCAGAATATTGCAGGAGTATTAAATAAACGAGACTGGCTAGAAATAGCTATCAAAAATCTTGAAAATAATATAGGGCAAATGCACGTAATATGTCTTACTGAAACATTTATTAGAGCTGACTTAATTCAAAACCTTCACATCAATAACTACAACTTATCTGCAGCTTTTTGCCGTCCTGATAAAAAACGTGGCGGTACGTGTATACTGACAAAATTTCATATTAAATGTAACAATATTAATCTAAATTCTATATGTAAACAATATGAATTTGAATGTTGTGGAATTAACATTCCAGTTTATAATTTAGCGATAATATGTATATATAGAACACCTAAAGCTGATATAAACAGTTTTTTTTGTAGATTAAACTTGTTGCTGAAGGAAATAACTAAACAAAAAAATAAAAAAGTAATAATATGCGGAGATCTAAATATAGATACCTTAAAAAAAAGTAAAAATACAATGGAATTAAATTCTATACTATCTAACTACAATTTTAATAACCACGTATCAGTACCTACCAGATTAAATAGCTGTTTGGATCTAATTATTAGTAACATAGAGACTGGAAATGTAAATTCAAATGTGCATCACCTAGCTCTTTCTGACCATAATACTGCGCAGAGTCTATGTTGTAAGTTATTAATGAATAAACGTATACAAAGCGAAAATGTGTGGTTTGATAGGAAAAGGGACTATAGCCAAGAGAATTTAGAAAAATTTTATAACTGCTTATCAGCTTTAACTTTCAGTGACGTATTTGTAGAAAATAGAACTGACAAAGCATTCGACAAGTTTTATGAAATTTTTAAACTATTTTACGATCTCTGCTTTCCAAACATTTTAGTTAGAAATGTTAAAAGAGGTATACGAACAAGTTGGCTCACCAAAGGCATAAAACGATGTTGCGTCAATAAAAGACGTTTATATTTAAAATATATATACTGTAAAGAAAACAAAACGATTAACCTAAAAAGATATAATACATATTCGAATATACTAAAACGCTGTATTTTTAAGTCACAACAGATGGGAAGTCTAAAATATATTAAAACATCCAGAAATGCTTGTAAAGCTTCATGGTCAATCATAAATAATAATTTTAATAAGAAAAATAAATTAAATGATATCAATGAAATAAAAATAGATAATATTGTATATAATGATCCTAAAATTATTGCAGAGAAATTTAATGAATATTTTGTTAATTTAGCTAAAAACAATAATAATAATAATAATAATGAAAATAAATTAAAATCAATGCCCACAAGTAATAATTCTATATTTCTTGCACCGGTTAATGAAAATTACATATATAAAATTATCAAAAATTTAAAAAATACAAACGCGACAGGTTACGATAATATTTCAACTAAAGTTATTAAATACACTGCAGCTGTTATAATATCGCCTTTATGCCATATATTAAATCTTTCATTTGAAGACGGAACGTTTCCTGATCAATTAAAATATTCAGTAGTGAAGCCGTTACATAAAAAAGAGGCTGTCAATGAAATGTCCAATTACAGACCAATTACTCTTATACCAATTTTTGCAAAAATTTTTGAAAAAGTAATGTTTGAAAAACTTTACAACTATTTGAATAAAAATAAAATGCTTAATAGTAACCAGTATGGATTTCAAAAAAATCGTTCTACTTCTTTAGCTTGTTTTGATCTTATGCGAGTAGTTACAGAAGCTTTAAATACTAAATGCTCAGTTGCTGCAGTCTTTTTAGATATGACTAAAGCATTTGACTGCGTCAGTCTTGAAATTCTTTTGGAAAAATTATTGAAGTACGGAATACGTGGCAAAGGATACGACTGGTTTAAAAGTTATCTTTACAACCGACGTCAATGTGTAGAGGTGACTACTATAGAAAACAAACAGAAATGTGTATATAGGTCTAATTATCAATTAGCAAAGCGTGGTGTACCTCAAGGCAGTATTTTGGGGCCGCTATTGTTTTAATATACATTAATGACTTGCCAAATATCACAAGACATAATGTCATACTCTTTGCCGACGATACCACGTTGATAGTTAAAGCTGATAATACCGAACAACTAGAACAAGAAGTAAATAATGGCTTAGTAAATATCATAAATTGGCTTAATTCAAACCATTTATGTATAAATCTAAATAAAACTAAATTAGTTAAATTTCAGACTTATAAAACTATTTCTAGAAAATTGAATATAAATTTTAATAATACTCCAATAACGGAAATACCATCTGCGAAATTTTTAGGCATTACAATTGATAAATTTTGTAATTGGAAAGAACACATTTGCGTCACTTGTAAAAAACTTGACAGATTTGTATATGTACTATATAGATTGCGAAATACAGTATCAGAAGATGCGGGAACAATGGCATACCACGGTTATGTGGCTTCGGTACTTCGCTATGGTCTGATTCTCTGGGGTAACTCTGTCGATTTTGAAAAAGCATTTAAAGCTCAAAAAAAGTGTATCAGATCCCTATGTGGTTCAGATTTAATTGCTCCATGCCGACCTTTATTTAAAAAGAAAAAGATTTTACCTTTACCGTGTTTATACATTTTTGAAATTTGTGTTTTTGTAAAAAAGAATATTGATATATTCCAAATGAAACCAGAAAATCGTAACAGGCGGCAAAAAATTAAATTAAACCTACCGTTTCAAAGACTCACTTTATTTCAAAAAAATTCTTATTGTATGGCTGTAATAATATATAACAAACTATCTGACAACGTAAAAAATATGACAGTTCTTAATTTTAAGAAAACTCTATTTAATTACTTATTGGATAAACTTTATTATAACATCGATGAATTTCTGACAGATTGTAATTTATGATATGACATTTTTTTATATAACTAATCTGACTATTTTTTAAATTTAAATTAACTTAATTTGACTTTCTTTTTTTATATAATTTAATTTGTTGTAATGTATTAATTTGATAATAATTTACTGTTTGCACGCCTGCAAGGCAGAATATGTAAGGCACGCTATATTTTAAGAACTTTGTACTCATATTCCGCAAATAAAGAATTCTAATTCTAATTCTAATTCACCGAAAAGCGTGTCATAAATTGCAATTGTCAATTAGACATGTGCCTGCGCGGGGTATAAACCCATGATCGTCTTTACAGAGTCGAACGGCCTCACCGCTGAGCTATCCATAGCTTGTTCCATATTTATTAAAATGTATTTGCAATAATTTTCAGATGAACCTGGTCATAGCCAAAGAGAGTACTCATTGAGATGACGTCTAAGGGCTATATGCTGTTGATGCTTTATGGGATGAAGCACATGATTAGGTCAATTGATTTGACTAGATGAAGGCAAGTAAATATTTGATGTAAAGTATGTCAGTCTGTCCATTTCACTTTCTATTAAAACTGAAGCTTATATGTCTAATGGGCTAACTGCCTAATTAACAAAAAATGTTTGGTACAATTTTTCCTCTATTATAGTGATGCAAAAAAGTGTGTGATATAAGAATAGCTTAAAAGACATATTAGTGATGATCATTGGAACTTTGTCACATATGCTTCTTAATTGTCACATACAATACAGTATTTGGAAAGCATAATATTTTTAGCCTGGTACTGCTAACAGTACAAAATCAAAGATATTTAACATAACACAAAGATTGTCACAGATACCCCTTATATTTTATTATTAAAAAAACAAAATTTATAATTATAGTCTCTATTCTATACTTAAAATATAACTGTAGACAAAGTTATAGACACGAAAAAAATATTTTCCAGACACTATTTAAGACCAGTAGAAGCTAAAAATATATTTTTAAAATTTAAAATCTCTGTTATTTGTCAATGCATCATTCTCCTACCCTTATCCCACTCTAAATGGGGTAGGCACAACATGTTTTAAACATGTTATCACATGATTTGGTATCTTACGACCGGCCGCCTGCCCAACGTCAACTTACCTTAATCGGTTTTCGCGACACCTCGGTAAGAAATGAGGGTGGTCTATTCTACTCAGGGGATATCAATGCCAAGATTGTCTGTAAGACTACCTTTGCAAACTAATGTTCTATCTATACATTATTTAAGAATTACTTATTTATTACAGGTTAAATATGCTGCGAACTCTTCCGCCGGGAAGTGTCCACGAGCCCGATGATGCAGATGAACATATATGAAGAGCTTCAGTCGAATCATAATTATTTAGCCTCATTTATTGACATTAGTAATAACATTTTCACAGCGCGAATGCTTTTATTCACTAACAATTTATTTTGCCGCCTGAACCATTCGGAATTTTGGAATAAGGCTGTAAAAGTCCGCTTCAATGCTAGAGACTCAAGAGAAGGTTGTGTCTTCAAAATAGTATTCATATTAGTATAATTGACAAACATTATGAAGTTTGAAACTTCTTAACTAGGACCCAATGGATTTTTTCTCAAATCCGTGGATAAGGGGGCTCTAGCACACTAGAACGGATCATAATTTGGTTTCATTGTTTAAAACATGATTGGTTAATATTATTGTTTGATAGTTATAGTACCTTGTATTCCATCAGAAATATTTTCCAGACCCAAGCCATATCATATTACCGGTTCAGTATATTGATATATCGGTCATGTGCAGCAATAGCGGTACAACTCAAAAACTTATATTTTGAGATGAATGGGTTTAAAATTTTCATTACTCAGGAAAATGAATAACAATTGCTTAGTTACTAGTTTAATTGTTAGTTGTTGCTTAAACGACGGGCTTATAATGAATTATGAGTTCTGCCTGTATTGCTGCTAAAAATTGTGTATTTTAACATTAACACCATTTATTCCTATTCAAAACACGTGTTTTTACTTGTGTAGCAAAACTAAAAACCTGAGCAATCCTGGGAGTAATATATTTTCAAAACAGGATTATTTAAATTGTGAAATTTTTATAATTACGCTATTGTCTAATAAAACTGAAAGATTTGATCTAGTTAAAATTATATTATCCATCACAAAAACTTATATCTTTGGAATGGCATTATATGGCATGTAAAGTGTTAATTAGTCAAAAATGTATATAACTTAAAAAACTATAATTCCTGGTTAACTTGCGTTAATCATAAATATGATTTGTTAAAAGTTTTTTGCATAATCGTAATCATAATGCGAGTTAGACAACGGTGTATCAATTAAGGAGAATTCACAGTACTGCAGATACTTGGAAAACGATAATGGAAATGGAAAATTTTATCGCAAGTAAAGTTATAGAACTATGATACATGAGGCAAAAGTAACTAACTAATATTACTATTATTAACATTTAAAAATTGATTCAAAATTTTTATTATTTTACTATATATACTCCATAAGTATAGAAACATAACAAGATGTAAACAAACAAAACCATGTGATTCAGGAGTGACAAATATGTCATAACAATAATATTATTAACAAATGAAAAAATTGGGATTCAACTGCAGTTGTCAAAAGAATATCTCTAATATTTATAAATGTAATTTTCATAAATTGATTGGTATTTTCTAAAATTAAATATTTATACCTTTAGTATAGCAAAACAGCAATATATAATTTAATAAAATTCAGCAGATACAAATTAGCCAAGTAAACTACCTAAAATGGTAATTGGATTAACCAACGCAACATAATATCAATATTCTACGAGCTTCACTCTGTGATACTTAAATGTGTAGTAATTTAGTGTATTTAATATTATCCATCGTTTTCTTTAAAAATTTTATAATTCTTATTTATTGTTTCAAAGTTTGTAAAAATTATTGATAGCAATCACGCCATAATAAAGTGGTGCGAATACTATCAATAATTTTAAATTCTTTAAAAGAATTAAAAATTATATTAAATGTTAGTATAATGTGTTGTAATAAAAAAGGTACTTTATAGTAGGCAGATAATGCCTACTATAAACTACCTGTTTTGACATGTTTACATTTAGTTAAATACTTAACCCATGGAGTATAGTTCCTCATGATGTTTTCTTTCATCGAAAAGCTTGGTATCAATTGGCACATTAATTATGGCAAAATTTCACAATTTTATTCTTACTTTATATGTATAAATCCGAAGTGTTAACTGGTTTGATGGAAAATATTATACTTAGAGATAAAAACCACTAATATTCTATAAAACTACTACCAATATATCTAAAAAAGACTAATATTTATAATTTACCATCAAGTATACTCCTTTTAAGTATAATGTTTTTTCCTAAATACTAAAACGGTAAAAACGAAAGCATCTATTGTTTCAAATACTAATCTTGTAAATTTGTTTTCGAGTGAATACTTATAATTAATTATATTTAATAATAATATATAATAATTTAAATTACAATTCCTATATTTTCAAGATACATGATTCTGTTTCCTATTTAAAAATAGTAATCATTTTTGAAGTTGCACTTTTAGCGTGTTTAGGAAAAACTTTTTTTTTTAAGAAGCATGCACATAGAAATGTAAAACGGCTGTTGAATATAAATTTTTTTATTACAGTAAAAGTCTATTAAAGAATTTCCTTAAATATTTTGTTTTATTAAAATCTAAAAATCATTATTAATATGTTACAGGAAAACCGGTTATCCAAATAATCGGTAAGAGTAAAATGCGAATCGATAAAACTTTGACATCACTAGTTACGGTTTTAGCGCACCAAGTACATCACTAATTTTACTACGATTTTACGTCATACGTTATATATATTACTACTCCATATGTGAGAAAGAGTCAGAGCTGAGACTAAATCCGTTTTTATGAATGAAACGGGTGAGAGGCAGATAGTTTTTTATGAATGAGAATGTAAGTAGCTATAGTGCTACTCTGCACCCCCCATACCACCGAAAATAGGCTCGCGCCAATGTATGAATCTCAACCATCTATTTTATAGTTAATAATCAAAGATTACAGTGTACATAATGAAATAGATGGGTAACTCGCAGTTGTTTTTTGTGATGCGTAATAGCGCCATCTAGAGATCAGTTTCTGTACTAAAAAGGTCAAAAGGGTCATATATATTTATATATACTATATATATATAATATTTTTGCAGTAGGGCGGGGTATAAATACAAAAGAAATGAAAAAACAAAATTATTGAAAAGTTATCTATTTCGTATAAATAATACAGTCGTTTTAACAATAAATTACTTTTGATTTGAATATAACGAAAATTACAATTACTTTAGTATTGCAGGCTTATAAATATATATGCGAAAAGCTAACTTTATAATATAAAGCTCATTATATTATTTATGTACAAAATAAACAAGTAATATCTACAAATTATAAATTTAAGTTATAAATACAAATCAAGCCATTATAAATATAAATAAATATATGTGACACTTGCACACACGGTCGTCCGTCCCCAATGTAAGTAAACTTAATTTTAATACTTGTGTTATGGGTGACAGACAACTGGTGAATATATATCCTATTATATATAATTCCTCTTCCCCCGGACCTCTGCAAAGTGTAGACGTGTGTACAATCGTTTATTTGCGCAATTAAACTTATTATTTTAAATAGAATTAAAATTTAACATAAATTAAAATCAGTGTAAATACCAGGCGAACATACTTATACAAAAGTTACAACCGGTGAGAACATACGCAAGTGCCAACGTCGAACCCCGTAGCCGCTCCTAGTACTCTTACCTGATTCGTAGCAGTCTACGAACTTGCTACCACGCTGCTCCGGCTATTGGACGGGCGACCGTGGGGGCGTTTTACCTGCGTATACTGATACTACGGTCTGTAGCGCATCGAATACCTCCTGTGCATTTCTACAGTCCTGGTACTTTTAGCTCGGCCAGAAACGATACGTAATGTTTCGGACGCCAGAAAAATCGAGTTCTGAGTCGAATATATCATCTATTAATCCGGACATAACACCACCTGCAACTTTAGTTAACCCACGGATTAAGCGTAAGCGTTCGGATGAAATTCTTTCAGATCTCTCAGATTTTAAAACAGAAATAAAGGACATGATTTCCTCGTGGATGGCGCAGCAAGTAAGCGATAGAACACAAATTACGACGTCATTGAAATCTATTGAGAACTCATTGGCTTTTCTATCAGCCGAATACGACGATATGATTAAAAAAGTGGAACAAATAGAACAAGAGAGGCAAAAAGACAGGCAGTATATAATTATGTTGGAAAATAAATATGAGAACCTCCTTAAGTCCCAGCGAAAATGCTCGTTTGAATTAAAGAATGTGCCCAGGGCCGAAAATGAATCAAAATCATCACTCGTAGGAATAATAACTAAATTATCCACCAAGCTTAACTTCGATCTACAACAAAGTGAAGTGAAGGATATATACAGAGTGTCTGCAAAGGGAGAAAGAAAGCCTATAGTGGTCGAATTATCCTCTCATATTAAAAAAATTGGGATTTTGGGTGCTGCAAAACGATACAACTACCAAAATAAAACAAACAAATTGAATACACAACACCTGGGATTACAAGGAGCATGTTCACCAATTTACCTCTCGGATCACCTAACGCCAACTGGTAATAGATTATATTATTTGGCGAGAGAAATGTCGAGAGCTATGAAATACAAATTTTGCTGGATTTCACTTGGTGATGTGCTAGTGAGAAAAGACGAGAGTTCACCAATTATTAAAATAGTTAGTGAATCACAAGTGAAAGGTATGTATGAGATCAACAAATGACTGCCTTTGGTTCTTTTGCTTATTTTATATCTTTTTGTAACACTTGTTACCAAATTTTTGCTAGTTTACTTGTTGCTCTCATACTTACTTACGGTTATTCTAGAAAAATATATTTGTTATTTTAGTAAAATTAGGTTATACGATTATTTACATTACTTATACAACACTACATATTTAAACTTTACAAAAACTAATAAACACTACACTATCTTTATTAATTATTTGTTGACTTTATGCTATCAGATTACAAATATTGGTCTTAAGATTTTACCCCAATGTAATTTTCTGTTGATTGATCCAAAGTGTCATATTAAGCGATTTCCTAGGCTAATAATCAAAGGTCATTGCAGTTTAACGTTAAACAGACTCAATTATAGTAAACTGCACTCTATACTTCCTCTCTTTTATGGATTTGTTAAGCACTAATGAGGAAATAGACAACATAGATATAGCTCAAGCTATATTGTGTAAGCCTGAAGAGTGTTGCTCTTATATCACTACTTCCGATCAGCTAACTATTCTCACACAAAATATTAGAAGCATCTATAAGAACCTAGATGCTTTTCAAGTTATGCTACATTTAATTAACATTGATTGCGATATACTTGTCATGACAGAGTGTCATCTTTCAAAAAACAAATCCATTCCAAACCTAAACTGCAATTATAACTCTTACTTTACCAAAAAAACCATTAATCAATGTGATGGAGTAATATTCTATGTTAAAAAGAATTTAGTACATAAAATTTCGGAACCTTGTATCAAAAATGCCTCTTGCTTAGCAGTAGCCCTTTCTGATACCGTTATAATTGGCGTCTATCGCAGCCCTTCCATAAGAAACACCGCTGAGTTTAACTCTTCTCTTCAAACACTGCTTGATAGTTACAAAACTTACCGCAATATTATAGTCACAGGTGATATTAACATTGATATAAAGCAAAGCTCGAAGGATATTAACTGTTCAAACTATTTAACATCACTTGCTTACTATGGTTTACTTCCCGCACATAAACTCCCCACACGTGACAAAATGTGCTATGATCATATGATGATAAAGACAAACTACCCTGCTAAATCACTTATACTTTCAAATACACCAACAGACCACTGTACTGTTATCTTGAACCTTATGATTAAACCTACGCGACAAAAAACAATAAAAACGAAAACTTCAGTTAATTATGCAGCATGTTTGAATGATTTGAAGACCGACTTTTCTAACATACTTGCTATGACCGATCCAAACAATGCAGCTGAAAGACTCATCGGTCATATCACTCTGACGATGACGAATAATCAAACAGTAACGGTAGTCCCATCTAGAAAACGCCTTATCCAACCCTGGATAACTCCAGGAGTATTACGATGCCTACGTAATCGAGACAAACTCCATTTAAAACTAAAAAAGAACCCATATGACGAGATTTTAAAAATTACTTATACGCGGTACAGAAACTATTGTAACAAACTTGTCTTAAAATTGAAACGCTCTTACGAAACAAATAAATTAGACTCTGCTAAAAGAAATCCTAAATCACTATGGAAAACATTAAAATCTATCTGTAACCTCAATACTAAAAACAGCAATGACACACAACATCTAGTTTCACTAAAGTCTTCACCTTTGGAATCTGCAAATTATATTAATGACTATTTTTCAAACCTCGGTAAAAGTCTGGCTGAGAATATAATGAAGTCTAAAATTCATACCTCCTCAAAACTCAATTCAAATAGTACTTCCCCTTCTAAATCTTTTGTTCTTTTGAAAACTGACCCGGATGAAATTAACTCAATTATAAACTCCCTATCCAACGACTCTGCTCCAGGATGGGATAATATTCCCACTATCTTTATTAAAACTGCTAAAAATATTCTGACCCCAGTTTTATGTCACATTTTCAACCTCTGCTTTGAAAAGGGCCAATTTCCATCCATTTTTAAAAAAGCTATTGTTACACCTGTTCATAAGAGTGGGAGCAGAGACAGTACTGACAACTATCGCCCTATATCAGTTCTTTCTGTCTTTTGTAAAATACTAGAAAAGCTGATCAATACTCGATTAAAGAATTTTCTTTTAGACAACAATTTGTTATCCAAGAACCAATACGGCTTCCGACACGGTATCTCCACTGAAGACGCCGTACTGGCTTCGAGCGACACTGTAAGTAAGCACTTGGACTTGGGTAACAAATGCGTTGGAGTATTTTTGGATTTGGCAAAGGCATTTGATTCTGTTTCTGTTCCCATCCTTCTGAATAGGTTGTATAATATCGGTATCAGGGGTAACCCACATAAGTTATTCACTGACTATCTTACTGATCGTTGTCAACAACTAAAACTAGGTCCATTTATTAGTCAATCGTCCATCGTTTCGTATGGTGTTCCACAAGGCAGTGTCTTGGGACCTACCCTATTCCTTATTTATTTGAACGACCTTTGCAATCTCAATATCCCAAACTGCCAGATATATACCTACGCGGATGATACTGCTCTCATTTTTAACGCAACATCCTGGGAAGCTTTAAAGTGTATTAGTGAGTCGGGTATCGAGCAAGTATCAAACTGGTTGAGTTCTAACCTACTAACCCTAAATGTTAAAAAAACTAAATACATGCCTTTCACAATCCGCAAATCAAATCTACCCAACACCAGCTTTACTTTGAAAGTGCATGCCTGTTCCAATTCTCTTTCAAATAGTTGTGGTTGTGACACGATCTCTAGGACAACATCCTATAGATATCTCGGTGTTATCTTTGACCAACACCTTATTTGGAATACACACATACATAATACGGCTGAAAAAATAAGAAAACTTATGTGGGTATTTAGAAAATTGAGACATGTAGCAGACGAAAAAATTCTTATATCCACCTATAAGGCTTTAGCTCAATCTGTTTTAGGCTACTGCATCCCAGTCTGGGGCGGGGCAGCCAAGTCACACCTATTAATTCTTGAAAGGGCTCAAAGAGCTTTACTCAAAGTAATGTTCTTTAAACCCATTCGGTTTTCAACTTTTGATTTATATAAATCCTTTAATATACTCACCGTCCGTCAATTATACATTTTAAATTGCATAACTAGAACTCATCAGCACTTGCCGTATACTCCAATAAAAGTTATACGCCGTAGAATTCAACCTGTCTGCCAGCGACCCCAATGTAAAACACAGTTCAAGAAGAAACAGTTTGCCTCTCAGTCATCATTCCTTTACAACCAGCTTAACATGAAATTTAACATTTATCCGTTGATACGCAACAAGGTAAAACATACAATCACACAATTTCTTCTCACTCTCAACTATGATAGCACCGAAACTCTAATTTATTAAACACGCACTTATATAATTACTTTAACACAAACCCGCGCACACACACTCTCTCTCATACACATTCACACACACACTCACTTACTCACTCGCCCACACACACACACTCACACACAGACACACACACACTCACACACAGACACACACACACACACACACTTACTCACTCGCCCACACACACACACACACACTCACAAACACACACACACACACTTTATTTCTATATACATAAATTATAAGTCTTGGTGGTTGAGCGGGGCACCCAGTAATACGGGCTCTCGCCTAGTACAGGGGCCCTTGCAAATGCTATGTACCTGTATTTTTAAAAGAAATAAAGTATTTTGATTTTGATTTTTTGATATGCTTATATAATTTTAAATACAAATATACACCCAGGCTCAAATACCAACAACTTCATTTATAGAAAATGTTTGCCCTCGGCGGAAATCGAACCAGCGACCCACGGAGCCAACGGGCCAGTCCAGTTAATAATAAAGTATGTACTTTAAACATTAACAAAAGAACGTCATATGTAAATTATCTGATATTATAACGTTTATTACACCTAGAAGCAATGATGCATATAGAAAAGTCTTGGCTTTACTACTTGCCTTGTGTATTAAATAACTCACCAAAACAACATTAACAAATCGAACAAATTAAAATGAAATGGAAAATTTTTAAGGAAATAAAAACGGTTATATGTAAACATGTTTGCGCCAAAACACGTCGGTTTCTGAACACGTAATCTGCTTCCAAATTATTATATTTAGCAGACCTCCAATCCTCCGTACCCAAGTTTGGAATAAATCCATATTCTTAGAGGATCTGCAACAATTATTTTAAGCAGATATAAATTAATACTATTCGATAATCTAAGTATAAACGTCATTGCCATAGACGCGGCAGGAGTTTTGATTAATTTAATAATAAGCACTCACCTTTACCAAAGACTGTTGGACAAAAAACATTTTGCGACATTTTTTTCTACGTAACATACAAAAACTAATAATATTCAAATCAAAGTCCATATATTACATATATTCATCGTAATTTTTCAAATTTAACAGATATCTGTCAAGCACTCATTATAGTGTATTATGTATGGTCAAAGACAAGTTTAGCTATAGTTTTTTTATGTAGAAAAATTATTCTATTTAAATTACATAAAATATTACTTATTCTTGTTAAATTATTTAATTAAAACAACATAACATTAAAAAAATAATTACAAATATAAAATTTATAAATTTTTATTTTTTTAATATGTTAACACTACACTCTTTAATTAAAAATATGTAAACACTGTTGCATAGTTTTAAAACAGGGCGGTTTTACTACAGGCGCCAACACATGCTATCTCGCATCCCTCTTGCACATGTCTGTATTTATGAATGAATCGTATGAAAATAGTCTCAGCTGCATCTCGCTCCACTCCTACATACATATTTTTACGCACTCATTCTCATTTTGACTGTCTATCATATAACAAGACAACAAGTTGATTTTATTAATGAATAGGCGGTGTAATGTGTATTAAATCTTTAAATTTCCCGTTGTAAAGTTCTAGTACTTTAATTTTTACTAAAATGTATAATTTTGTTTTAATTTAGTTAGCAAAATTCTTGAAACAAATATCACTAGAAGCAAATTAAATGTATAAAGTCTTATTTCACCAGTAGCTGTTGAGATATTTCTTAAAATGAGAAATATAACAACGAAGAATCGTGCAGTCATAAAACAATAAGAAGAGGATTTACTTAATCATTATATAAATGTAAGTGTTGAGTTTTAATGAATTTTGTGCATCTCAATAATAGTAAGAGCTTTCTTAAAATTTACATTCTCACATTCTAAATATAATAACCTAACCTATATTCTATTAGCTATATTCATTATTATATTAAGGATATATCTTGAGATTTTATATAGCTTCTAGTGTCTTGTAGTGCAATAAATGATTAATAATGGAACATTAAAGTTAAAGTTTTTTAGAAGTTGTTCTAATTGATCATAAGTGTGTATCTATCTTAGTTATGAATAATTTGGGCATAACTAAAATGGTCTACTTAATATTTTTTTTTAGAAGTATTTTCAATTGAAGTTGTATACTTCATTGTATTATATTAGAACTTTAAAAATGATTGTCAAGTTTGTTATAATGAAACTCGGATGAAAAGGGAGTAAATAGCAAAAGAGAGCAAGTTTATTCTGTATAAAGCAATATAGGGTATATTGCTTTATATAACACTATTGTTGATTTTTAATTAAAAAGCAAAAGCAAAAATTAAAGTTACGATTGATTAAATGATTGATTGATTAATTGCAGATTCAAGAATCCTCAGATCCAAGATTAAGAGTAATTTCTTATTTTAATATGATTGTCACATGATGTTATTTATATTTATGATTTGAGATATCTTTACATTTACAGTGCTAATAAAAGACATAATAGTATGTGTAATGAATGAAAGAATAACAGCAATATAAAAAGACTGTTCTATAAAACTGAAAGTAAATATTTATGTAGTTTATAAATCACTTAAAATGTGCAACTGTTTAAATCTAACAGAAATTAAATAACAAACAATATTTCTCCTTCATACTTATGCAATAATAAAAAGCAATTTTTCTAAAAGTGAACCCATTTACTCTTTCTTAACAAATCAATGCATAATGACACAGACAACATTTTTTTATATTATAGAACAACTATTCATATAGATTCAAATACAACCTCTTTCATAAGAGGTTGTATTTGAATCTATATGAATAGATTGCTGCTGTCGCTCCGCCGTCGCCTCGAGCGCTCGAACAGCGCCAGGCCGAACAGTAGCGTCAACCACCAGGACCTCTGTAATTTGAGAAAATGCATTTGAGGTAACTAATACTCAAGTGAAGTCTGAATTTATGAAGCTAAGTTAGATTCCCGTAATTTCAGCCACAGATGTAAGCGTGCACTCAAACATCAGTAGCCAAAAGCGACTGGGAAAAGAATTAAGGTTTTACATGTATTGCAGGTGCCAAATACCGGCTCTTTGCCAACCGCAACACATTACCATTACAACAAAAAAATGTAAAAATTAATGGATTGAATGAAATAAATGGATTAATTTTACAGGAGGGCAGTCCGACAGCTGGCCTCGTGACTCCACGAGCTACGCTGGTCTGGCCTCGCTGCTGCCAATGGAGACGTGCCGCCGCCCCTCACCCCAGGCCGGCCCGTCCGGCTATGCCGCAGCTGCTGTCGCTCCGCCGTCGCCTCGAGCGCTCGAACAGCGCCAGGCCGAACAGTAGCGTCAACCACCAGGACCTCTGTAATTTGAGAAAATGCATTTGAGGTAACTAATACTCAAGTGAAGTCTGAATTTATGAAGCTAAGTTAGATTCCCGTAATTTCAGCCACAGATGTAAGCGTGCACTCAAACATCAGTAGCCAAAAGCGACTGGGAAAAGAATTAAGGTTTTACATGTATTGCAGGTGCCAAATACCGGCTCTTTGCCAACCGCAACACATTACCATTACAACAAAAAAATGTAAAAATGAATGGATTGAATGAAATAAATGGATTAATTTTACAGGAGGGCAGTCCGACAGCTGGCCTCGTGACTCCACGAGCTACGCTGGTCTGGCCTCGCTGCTGCCAATGGAGACGTGCCGCCGCCCCTCACCCCAGGCCGGCCCGTCCGGCTATGCCGCAGCTGCTGTGGCTCCGCCGTCGCCTCGAGCGCTCGAACAGCGCCAGGGCGAACAGTAGCGTCAACCACTAGGACCTCTGTAATTTGAGAAAATGCATTTGAGGTAACTAATACTCAAGTGAAGTCTGAATTTATGAAGCTAAGTTAGATTCCCGTAATTTCAGCCACAGATGTAAGCGTGCACTCAAACATCAGTAGCCAAAAGCGACTGGGAAAAGAATTAAGGTTTTACATGTATTGCAGGTGCCAAATACCGGCTCTTTGCCAACCGCAACACATTACCATTACAACAAAAAAATGTAAAAATTAATGGATTGAATGAAATAAATGGATTAATTTTACAGGAGGGCAGTCCGACAGCTGGCCTCGTGACTCCACGAGCTACGCTGGTCTGGCCTCGCTGCTGCCAATGGAGACGTGCCGCCGCCCCTCACCCCAGGCCGGCCCGTCCGGCTATGCCGCAGCTGCTGTCGCTCCGCCGTCGCCTCGAGCGCTCGAACAGCGCCAGGCCGAACAGTAGCGTCAACCACCAGGACCTCTGTAATTTGAGAAAATGCATTTGAGGTAACTAATACTCAAGTGAAGTCTGAATTTATGAAGCTAAGTTAGATTCCCGTAATTTCAGCCACAGATGTAAGCGTGCACTCAAACATCAGTAGCCAAAAGCGACTGGGAAAAGAATTAAGGTTTTACATGTATTGCAGGTGCCAAATACCGGCTCTTTGCCAACCGCAACACATTACCATTACAACAAAAAAATGTAAAAATTAATGGATTGAATGAAATAAATGGATTAATTTTACAGGAGGGCAGTCCGACAGCTGGCCTCGTGACTCCACGAGCTACGCTGGTCTGGCCTCGCTGCTGCCAATGGAGACGTGCCGCCGCCCCTCACCCCAGGCCGGCCCGTCCGGCTATGCCGCAGCTGCTGTCGCTCCGCCGTCGCCTCGAGCGCTCGAACAGCGCCAGGCCGAACAGTAGCGTCAACCACCAGGACCTCTGTAATTTGAGAAAATGCATTTGAGGTAACTAATACTCAAGTGAAGTCTGAATTTATGAAGCTAAGTTAGATTCCCGTAATTTCAGCCACAGATGTAAGCGTGCACTCAAACATCAGTAGCCAAAAGCGACTGGGAAAAGAATTAAGGTTTTACATGTATTGCAGGTGCCAAATACCGGCTCTTTGCCAACCGCAACACATTACCATTACAACAAAAAAATGTAAAAATTAATGGATTGAATGAAATAAATGGATTAATTTTACAGGAGGGCAGTCCGACAGCTGGCCTCGTGACTCCACGAGCTACGCTGGTCTGGCCTCGCTGCTGCCAATGGAGACGTGCCGCCGCCCCTCACCCCAGGCCGGCCCGTCCGGCTATGCCGCAGCTGCTGTCGCTCCGCCGTCGCCTCGAGCGCTCGAACAGCGCCAGGCCGAACAGTAGCGTCAACCACCAGGACCGCTGTAATTTGAGAAAATGCATTTGAGGTAACTAATACTCAAGTGAAGTCTGAATTTATGAAGCTAAGTTAGATTCCCGTAATTTCAGCCACAGATGTAAGCGTGCACTCAAACATCAGTAGCCAAAAGCGACTGGGAAAAGAATTAAGGTTTTACATGTATTGCAGGTGCCAAATACCGGCTCTTTGCCAACCGCAACACATTACCATTACAACAAAAATATGTAAAAATTAATGGATTGAATGAAATAAATGGATTAATTTTACAGGAGGGCAGTCCGACAGCTGGCCTCGTGACTCCACGAGCTACGCTGGTCTGGCCTCGCTGCTGCCAATGGAGACGTGCCGCCGCCCCTCACCCCAGGCCGGCCCGTCCGGCTATGCCGCAGCTGCTGTCGCTCCGCCGTCGCCTCGAGCGCTCGAACAGCGCCAGGCCGAACAGTAGCGTCAACCACCAGGACCTCTGTAATTTGAGAAAATGCATTTGAGGTAACTAATACTCAAGTGAAGTCTGAATTTATGAAGCTAAGTTAGATTCCCGTAATTTCAGCCACAGATGTAAGCGTGCACTCAAACATCAGTAGCCAAAAGCGACTGGGAAAAGAATTAAGGTTTTACATGTATTGCAGGTGCCAAATACCGGCTCTTTGCCAACCGCAACACATTACCATTACAGCAAAAAAATGTAAAAATTAATGGATTGAATGAAATAAATGGATTAATTTTACAGGAGGGCAGTCCGACAGCTGGCCTCGTGACTCCACGAGCTACGCTGGTCTGGCCTCGCTGCTGCCAATGGAGACGTGCCGCCGCCCCTCACCCCAGGCCGGCCCGTCCGGCTATGCCGCAGCTGCTGTCGCTCCGCCGTCGCCTCGAGCGCTCGAACAGCGCCAGGCCGAACAGTAGCGTCAACCACCAGGACCTCTGTAATTTGAGAAAATGCATTTGAGGTAACTAATACTCAAGTGAAGTCTGAATTTATGAAGCTAAGTTAGATTCCCGTAATTTCAGCCACAGATGTAAGCGTGCACTCAAACATCAGTAGCCAAAAGCGACTGGGAAAAGAATTAAGGTTTTACATGTATTGCAGGTGCCAAATACCGGCTCTTTGCCAACCGCAACACATTACCATTACAACAAAAAAATGTAAAAATTAATGGATTGAATGAAATAAATGGATTAATTTTACAGGAGGGCAGTCCGACAGCTGGCCTCGTGACTCCACGAGCTACGCTGGTCTGGCCTCGCTGCTGCCAATGGAGACGTGCCGCCGCCCCTCACCCCAGGCCGGCCCGTCCGGCTATGCCGCAGCTGCTGTCGCTCCGCCGTCGCCTCGAGCGCTCGAACAGCGCCAGGCCGAACAGTAGCGTCAACCACCAGGACCTCTGTAATTTGAGAAAATGCATTTGAGGTAACTAATACTCAAGTGAAGTCTGAATTTATGAAGCTAAGTTAGATTCCCGTAATTTCAGCCACAGATGTAAGCGTGCACTCAAACATCAGTAGCCAAAAGCGACTGGGAAAAGAATTAAGGTTTTACATGTATTGCAGGTGCCAAATACCGGCTCTTTGCCAACCGCAACACATTACCATTACAACAAAAAAATGTAAAAATTAATGGATTGAATGAAATAAATGGATTAATTTTACAGGAGGGCAGTCCGACAGCTGGCCTCGTGACTCCACGAGCTACGCTGGTCTGGCCTCGCTGCTGCCAATGGAGACGTGCCGCCGCCCCTCACCCCAGGCCGGCCCGTCCGGCTATGCCGCAGCTGCTGTCGCTCCGCCGTCGCCTCGAGCGCTCGAACAGCGCCAGGCCGAACAGTAGCGTCAACCACCAGGACCTCTGTAATTTGAGAAAATGCATTTGAGGTAACTAATACTCAAGTGAAGTCTGAATTTATGAAGCTAAGTTAGATTCCCGTAATTTCAGCCACAGATGTAAGCGTGCACTCAAACATCAGTAGCCAAAAGCGACTGGGAAAAGAATTAAGGTTTTACATGTATTGCAGGTGCCAAATACCGGCTCTTTGCCAACCGCAACACATCACCATTACAAAAAAAAATGTAAATGTAATAATATAAATTAATGTGGAATTAATGGGATAAATTAATGTGTAAATTAATGTGGACAATCGGCTATCATACCTGATACATGCAGGATTCGTAAAAAACACATGCACAAACCTCCACCATACACAAGCACTATATACATTCACTATCACAAACTCAAAAACTCAAATAAAATGTGAGTAGTTATCCAAAACTTAATAACAAATAAACTATACTTTTGCACTATTTAATACGAAGAAAATTGAAACGTATTGACTCACCAGAAACGTTCGTTATACGTAATATATAACTGTAATCACTTTTTACTTACAACGTAATCACTTTTTACAACGCACACTATATACAAGAACACGATATAATAGGAATACCACAATTCCCGTTCCGAGATGCACTTCTCTTGAATGACGAACAAGGACTGAACGTCACTGAAACGTTTTATCGGTATATATAGTAAGACTCCACCGGAAACAATAACGGCACAGTGTTGCCCCTATTTAATCAAAAAGGGCGCGATTAGGGTTGCCACCTTTTTTTTGAAGAAAAATAGTATTTTTCTTTTTAAATAAAAAAAATATAGTACTTTTAGGAAATCCACGAAAAAATAAATAGTACACATCTATTTTCAATCATTATTTATTTTTCCATGATTATTTTTTATTACTTTTCGCTGGATAATGACACGGAGTTAGAGTTACTAACTAACTAAGCCCCGTAAATACATGAATGAGTTTCGTTCAAACATTCCCTATGCAGTGCTGCGGGTGCGTTCCATTCACAGTTAATTAAAAAAAGCACGACAATTGCAATTAGCGATAAAAATATAGTATTTTTCGTGCTATATTCTTTTTCTATAATATATAGTACAATTTAAGCTAGTGTTTTTCAATTTATATATATATTTATTTGTATATCTCAACCTATTGTCTATTTAATATGTTTACAAGGTATAAAGCAGGGACCTCGAAGCATATAGCATTATAGTATATCCTTAGTGTTTTTATTGAACTGTAATAATATTGGGAAGTTTTATTTTTTAATTTTAAAATAAAACTAAAATAATAAAAATAAAACTTTTCCTTCTATAGTAATATTTATTGTGTATGCTTTATTGAAGTGTTGTATATCATATGTCATACCCAATATCAGTTATATTCTATGTTTTAAGTGGTTATTTCTGAATAGTTTTTATTCTTTCTGCGACAGACAATATGGATTATAGACATACTTTAATTATTTAACAGAAAGTTATTTGTTCAAGATACTTTAACATACTATCCCATTTAGTTATGCACATTTCAACTGGATTTTTTGTCTGAGTAACTGTGTCTGGTCAAGGCACTGCTACTGTTGTTGCAATGAATTCATTAATATCTGATACAATGGCTGATATTCTTCAAGTGAGTTAAAATGTTTCAAATATAAATCATTTTTGTTTGTAAACACAAAAATTGGCATGTGTATGTTTAAAGTAACGGCCTGTTATCCACCCCAGCAGTGGGAACCATAAGCTTCCTCTATCCGTTTTTTGGAGAGAAATATTGTAGCAAAGACCTACCATCGCGTTGCTCCAATGCGGATTGGTAGGTTACGCATATCCCTAGAATTCGCTAGAAGTATGCGGATTTCCTTACCATATTTTCCTTCACCGAAAAGCGTGTCATAAATTGCAATTGTCAATTAGACATGTGCCTGCGCGGGGTATAAACCCATGATCGTCTTTACAGAGTCGAATGGCCTCACCGCTGAGCTATCCATAGCTTGTTCCATATTTATTAAAATGTATTTGCAATAATTTTCAGATGAACCTGGTCATAGCCAAAGAGAGTACTCATTGAGATGACGTCTAAGGGCTATATGCTGTTGATGCTTTATGGGATGAAGCACATGATTAGGTCAATTGATTTGACTAGATGAAGGCAAGTAAATATTTGATGTAAAGTATGTCAGTCTGTCCATTTCACTTTCAATTAAAACTGAAGCTTATATGTCTAATGGGCTAACTGCCTAATTAACAAAAAATGTTTGGTACAATTTTTTCTCTATTATAGTGATGCAAAAAAGTGTGTGATATAAGAATAGCTTAAAAGACATATTAGTGATGATCATTGGAACTTTGTCACATATGCTTCTTAATTGTCACATACAATTCAGTATTTGGAAAGCATAATATTTTAGCCTGGTACTGCTAACGGTACAAAATCAAAGATATTTAACATAACACAAATATTGTCACAGATACCCCTTATATTTTATTATTAAAAAAAAAAATTATTTATAATTATAGTCTCTATTCTATACTTAAAATATAACTGTAGACAAAGTTATAGACACGTAAAAAATATTTTCCAGACACTATTTAAGACCAGTAGAAGCTAATAACATATTTTTAAAATTTAAAATCTCTGTTATTTGTCAATGCATCATTCTCCTACCCTTATCCCACTCTAAATGGGGTAGGCACAACATGTTTTAAACATGTTATTACATGATTTGGTATCTTACGACCGGCCGCCTGCCCGACGTACTTACCTTAATCGGTTTTCGCGACACCTATACACTGTCCATTATATTAACCATCTTTTGACAGATTGACGATAGTGATGTCCTAAAGATTCTCGTATGCGATACCATTCCGATTATAGTACCTACTATCATTAATCGAATTACGTACCTAAGTAATTCGATTAATGATAACCTACGTAAACTAGATTACTACTTGAGAAAAGAAATTCCAACTTTGAGAAAACTTATTGTTTCTTTGAAAAGAAGTGGTCTATTTCATGGTGAAAAATCTTCTTTGGTCAAAGTTTTGAACACAATTGGCTTTTCATATAAAAAGTTAAATAAAAGAAAATTATTAATGGAACGCACAGATATAGCTATAGCACGTTGTGATTTTTTAAGAGAGGCAAAGAAAATACAAGATTGGGCAAATATTGTTTTCACGGATGAAACATGGCTCAACGCTAACCACACACTATCTCGTTTCTGGACTGATGATACTGCTGATTCCACTTCCTCAGTACCAATGGGAAAAGGTGAGCGCCTAATCATTTGCCATGCAGGTACAGCAAAAGGATTTGTACAAGACGCACTGTTGGCATTTAAATCGAAGAAATCAAATGACTACCACGAAGAGATGAATGCAAATGTGTATGAAGAGTGGTTCAAAAAAATGCTCATTTTATTGGAAGAACCATCAATAATTTTTATTGATAATGCGCCCTACCACTCCCGTCAAATTGACAAAATGCCAACACAGGCTAATAAAAAGCATGAAATAATTAATTGGCTTCGGGACAATGGAGAAAATGTGGACGACTCAATGTTAAAAGTTGAATTAATAAAAATATTAAAAACCAAAAAGAGAGCAAAACGCTATGTAATCAATGAAATGGCAGCAGAATATGGCCATACTGTTCTTCGGATTCCTCCATACCACTGCCAGTACAACGCAATAGAACTTATATGGGCACAAGTAAAAGGGCATGCTGCGAGATGCAATACAAGCCCCCCATTCACAGCGAATAAAATGTTGCAATTGCTAAAAAATGCTTGCACCCACGTAACGGCCGAGAACTGGGCAAGTGTGGTGGAAAGAACTAAAAGAGTAATATTCTCTGATTGGGAACGTGATATTGCGTTTGATAATATATTATCTACACAAGAGCTAATAATAACTGCTACTGAAGACTCCTCATCGAAGGAGTCTAGTGTTGATTATCATTCCGACGACTCGTGCTAATAAAATAAATTAAAATATCCTGATTGTTTTATTTGTATTCATGTATTAACTAAGAAGAAAGTAAAACTTTATATAATGTTATTTGGTCTGTTGGATTCGAAGGACCTTAAAAATGATTTCGCTGGTTTTAAAAATGATGTGTCCAGTGAACCCCAAATTACACAGTATCCGCGCTTGACAAGTAAAAACTACTCACCGTTCCTCTGGAACGTCCAGCTCCCGAAATTGGCAGGTATATCACGCACTAGATATATCACTGGTCACTACGGGATACAGTTCGGTAAGCGGGCACACGGTACCACACAGTTTTTGAAATATGCACGGACAACTGCTATGGCGGTCGGACAGGTCAGCGGTCAAAAGACGACTAAAGGTCGCGTGTCCGTTGTACCAGTGGCGCTCTCGACAGCAACCCACCAATACGGTACCACCGAGCGATCCCATTGGATCAGTGGCAGAATTTACTGCCAACCGCAGAATGTGCAATATGAGTACTGAACATTATTAAATGTCTTTTAATACTCGTAACATCGATTTCTACCGATTATTTTTAATCTGTGGCATAATCGTAGTAACCCATTATGTGTGACATCACTAAGTGGGCGGTACCCATCCATAAAGTACAAATATTATTTGTATGATATTTGTACGTAAGCAATACAAAACTTAATGAGCGTGAGCTGTCAAAAGACTGATAATATGATGGACGCAGTATAGGTAAGAAATGAGGGTGGTCTATTCTACTCAGGGGATATCAATGCCAAGATTGTCTGTAAGACTACCTTTGCAAACTAATGTTCTATCTATACATTATTTAAGAATTACTTATTTATTACAGGTTAAATATGCTGCGAACTCTTCCGCCGGGAAGTGTCCACGAGCCCGATGATGCAGATGAACATATATGAAGAGCTTCAGTCGAATCATAATTATTTAGCCTCATTTATTGACATTAGTAATAACATTTTCACAGAGCGAATGCTTTTATTCACTAACAATTTATTTTGCCGCCTGAACCATTCGGAATTTTGGAATAAGGCTGTAAAAGTCCGCTTCCATGCTAGAGACTCGAGAGAAGGTTGTGTCTTAAAAATAGTATTCATATTAGTATAATTGACAAACATTATGAAGTTTGAAACTTCTTAACTAGGACCCAATGGATTTTTTCTCAAATCCGTGGATAAGGGGGCTCTAGCACACTAGAACGGATCATAATTTGGTTTCATTGTTTAAAACATTATTGGTTAATATTTTTGTTTGATAGTTATAGTACCTTGTATTCCATCAGAAATATTTTCCAGACCCAAGCCATATCATATTACCGGTTCAGTATATTGATATATCGGTCATGTGCAGCAATAGCGGTACAACTCAAAAACTCATATTTTGAGATGAATGGGTTTAAAATTTTCATTACTAAGGAAAATGAATAACAATTGCTTAGTTGCTAGTTTAATTGCTAGTTTGCTTAAACGACGGGCTTATAATGCATTATGAGTTCTGCCTGTATTGCTGCTAAAAATTGTGTATTTTAACATTAACACCATTTATTCCTATTCAAAACACGTGTTTTTACTTGTGTAGCAAAACTAAAAACCTGAGCAATCCTGGGAGTAATATATTTTCAAAACAGGATTATTTAAATTGTGAAATTTTTATAATTACGCTATTATCTAATAAAACTGAAAGATTTGATCTAGTTAAAATTATATTATCCATCACAAAAACATATATCTTTGGAATGGCATTATATGGCATGTAAAGTGTTAATTAGTCAAAAATGTATATAACTTAAAAAACTATAATTCCTGGTTAACTTGCGTTAATCATAAATATGATTTGTTAAAAGTTTTTTGCATAATCGTAATCATAATGCGAGTTAGACAACGGTGTATCAATTAAGGAGAATTCACAGTACTGCAGATACTTGGAAAACGATAATGGAAATGGAAAATTTTATCGCAAGTAAAGTTATAGAACTATGATACATGAGGCAAAAGTAACTAACTAATATTACTATTATTAACATTAAAAAATTGATTCAAAATTTTTATTATTTTACTATATATACTCCATAAGTATAGAAACAACAAGATGTAAACAAACAAAACCATGTGATTCAGGAGTGACAAATATGTCATAACAATAATATTATTAACAAATGAAAAAATTGGGATTCAACTGCAGTTGTCAAAAGAATATCTCTAATATTTATAAATGTAATTTTCATAAATTGATTGGTATTTTCTAAAATTAAATATTTATACCTTTAGTATAGCAAAACAGCAATATATAATTTAATAAAATTCAGCAGATACAAATTAGCCAAGTAAACTACCTAAAATGGTAATTGGATTAACCAACGCAACATAATATCAATATTCTACGAGCTTCACTCTGTGATACTTAAATGTGTAGTAATTTAGTGTATTTAATATTATCCATCGTTTTCTTTAAAAATTTTATAATTCTTATTTATTGTTTCAAAGTTTGTAAAAATTATTGATAGCAATCACGCCATAATAAAGTGGTGCGAATACTATCAATAATTTTAAATTCTTTAAAAGAATTAAAAATTATATTAAATGTTAGTATAATGTGTTGTAATAAAAAAGGTACTTTATAGTAGGCAGATAATGCCTACTATAAACTACCTGTTTTGACATGTTTACATTTAGTTAAATACTTAACCCATGGAGTATAGTTCCTCATGATGTTTTCTTTCATCGAAAAGCTTGATATCAATTGGCACATTAATTATGGCAAAATTTCACAATTTTATTCTTACTTTATATGTATAAATCCGAAGTGTTAACTGGTTTGATGGAAAATATTATACTTAGAGATAAAAACCACTAATATTCTATAAAACTACTACCAATATATCTAAAAAAGACTAATATTTATAATTTACCATCAAGTATACTCCTTTTAAGTATAATGTTTTTTCCTAAATACTAAAACGGTAAAAACGAAAGCATCTATTGTTTCAAATACTAATCTTGTAAATTTGTTTTCGAGTGAATACTTATAATTAATTATATTTAATAATAATATATAATAATTTAAATTACAATTCCTATATTTTCAAGATACATGATTCTGTTTCCTATTTAAAAATAGTAATCATTTTTGAAGTTGCACTTTTAGCGTGTTTAGGAAAAACTTTTTTTTTTAAGAAGCATGCACATAGAAATGTAAAACGGATGTTGAATATAAATTTTTTTATTACAGTAAAAGTCTATTAAAGAATTTCCTTAAATATTTTGTTTTATTAAAATCTAAAAATCATTAATAATATGTTACAGGAAAACCGGTTATCCAAATAATCGGTAAGAGTAAAATGCGAATCGATAAAACTTTGACATCACTAGTTACGGTTTTAGCGCACCAAGTACATCACTAATTTTACTACGATTTTACGTCATACGTTATATATATTACTACTCCATATGTGAGAAAGAGTCAGAGCTGAGACTAAATCCGTTTTTATGAATGAAACGGGTGAGAGGCAGATAGTTTTTTATGAATGAGAATGTAAGTAGCTATAGTGCTACTCTGCACCCCCCATACCACCGAAAATAGGCTCGCGCCAATGTATGAATCTCAACCATCTATTTTATAGTTAGTATACTGCGTCCATCATATTATCAGTCTTTTGACAGCTCACGCTCATTAAGTTTTGTATTGCTTACGTACAAATATCATACAAATAATATTTGTACTTTATGGATGGGTACCGCCCACTTAGTGATGTCACACATAATGGGTTACTACGATTATGCCACAGATTAAAAATAATCGGTAGAAATCGATGTTACGAGTATTAAAAGACATTTAATAACATTATATAAAGTTTTACTTTCTTCTTAGTTAATACATGAATACAAATAAAACAATCAGGATATTTTAATTTATTTTATTAGCACGAGTCGTCGGAATGATAATCAACACTAGACTCCTCCGATGAGGAGTCTTCAGTAGCAGTTATTATTAGCTCTTGTGTAGATAATATATTATCAAACGCAATATCACGTTCTCAATCAGAGAATATTACTCTTTTAGTTCTTTCCACCACACTTTACACCACACCACGCAGCATGCCCTTTTACTTGTGCCCATATAAGTTCTATTGCGTTGTACTGGCAGTGGTATGGAGGAATCCGAAGAACAGTATGGCCATATTCTGCTGCCATTTCATTGATTACATAGCGTTTTGCTCTCTTTTTGGTTTTTAATATTTTTATTAATTCAACTTTTAACATTGAGTCGTCCACATTTTCTCCATTGTCCCGAAGCCAATTAATTATTTCATGCTTTTTATTAGCCTGTGTTGGCATTTTGTCAATTTGACGGGAGTGGTAGGGCGCATTATCAATAAAAATTATTGATGGTTCTTCCAATGAAATGAGCATTTTTTTGAACCACTCTTCATACACATTTGCATTCATCTCTTCGTGGTAGTCATTTGATTTCTTCGATTTAAATGCCAACAGTGCGTCTTGTACAAATCCTTTTGCTGTACCTGCATGGCAAATGATTAGGCGCTCACCTTTTCCCATTGGTACTGAGGAAGTGGAATCAGCAGTATCATCAGTCCAGAAACGAGATAGTGTGTGGTTAGCGTTGAGCCATGTTTCATCCGTGAAAACAATATTTGCCCAATCTTGTATTTTCTTTGCCTCTCTTAAAAAATCACAACGTGCTATAGCTATATCTGTGCGTTCCATTAATAATTTTCTTTTATTTAACTTTTTATATGAAAAGCCAATTGTGTTCAAAACTTTGACCAAAGAAGATTTTTCACCATGAAATAGACCACTTCTTTTCAAAGAAACAATAAGTTTTCTCAAAGTTGGAATTTCTTTTCTCAAGTAGTAATCTAGTTTACGTAGGTTATCATTAATCGAATTACTTAGGTACGTAATTCGATTAATGATAGTAGGTACTATAATCGGAATGGTATCGCATACGAGAATCTTTAGGACATCACTATCGTCAATCTGTCAAAAGATGGTTAATATAATGGACAGTGTATAATCTATGCTTATAACTAGTTCGTCTCTAAAGACTAATCCACTCAAATATCTTCATACAAATGAATTTGGGTGAAATAACTGTGGCCTGATAACTGACTATGTATGCCATCTAAGAGCGAATAGTGAAATTATAAAGTAAAACTATTAAATTTTATCATTTATGGTTTTTGAAGTTTCTTAAATTTAATACAAATTTATAAACATTAATTTGTAATTAACAATTTGTATTAATATCTAATCTAATAACTTAATAATTTTGTGTATGTATATCACAATAAATCTTTATATTATAATTAGAGGTACTCAGTAGTTAGTACTCACTACTCAGCATAATTTGTAGTCTGTGGTTATTGTAGATTAAAAAATTGTGATTGCGGATGCAGTGTAGAAATGTGTAGTTAAAAATTAAATTATTATAGACATACTTTTGTGAAGTGGTCAGTATAAAAACGTCAAACGCAATAAATACTTATGTTAATGAAATACTCAATCACTTTTAAGTGAAAAAATAGCGTATTAGAGTTAATATATAGTTCGCCATGTTCTCTGGAAAAGATGCCGCAAACTCGGCATATCCTACACAGTGGGCTTTAAATCCCACTGCTTATCAAAATGTCGACTCAAGTCAAGTAGATTGGGCAGCATTAGCGCAACAATGGATAGCAATGAAGGAGGCTGCGGCCATAGTAGCTCCGCCGCAACCAAAACCAGAAGAAGAAGGCGAAGCTCCTATGGATGTTGAAAGTACAGAGATTAATTGCGAATCGCCAAATGAAACTAGTTCCGATTGGAATGCCTCGTCTAACTCCTGGGGGGGATCTTGGAATCAATGGGGTATGTACACTAAATAACCTGTGACTTACATGGTTATACTCATATAAGATGAAGTTATAATAATCAACCCATGAGCATCGTGTCAACAGTTATTTGTGATTCTTGTATTGACTGTACTGATATTGCAGTTGGAAGTATGTACCTTAGTGGCTTTTGTAGTACAAATTTTAAAATAATAACCTTGAAAGTAGAATATTTAAAAAGACAAGTTCAATCAATTTCTTGCTGTCTAGAGTTCTTTAATGATTTTGTATTCATAATTTTAAAGTTGTGTTGAGACATTTAGAGTTTGCATTGGGTATAGTGTATGATAAAATATAATTACCAACCTGCTCTGTAATTTAAGCATAAACACATCCAAGCTACACATTTCACTTCAAGTATTATGATCTCTGATAAATAGGCTCAAGCTATTAGTTGAGTGGATTGTCTGTTGTAACACAATATCAACCTTTTATAAAGTCACTGTGATAATGCAGTATTATAGTATATTTAATATTTTCGGTTGTATTGTAGAAAAGGTTTAAAATACCTGTGTGTCATGGCCCATATTAAAAAAATAACCTTGTTGTTTGACATGTTTACCATTAAGTACCTAAACCTATGGAGTATAGGAAGTGCATATCTATGTTCAGCTACAGAGGCCTTATATTTAACATACATATGACTTATGCCTATGATTTCAATGACTATAGTTATTACCAGTATAAGTACTTGCCTATGAGTAACATAGTGGTAAATACATATGTTAGCTTTCTTCATATTATCTGTATAAGATGTCCATTCAGCCTAAGTGCTTAGGTGTGAAATTTTCACTGCTATTTTCAGTTTGCTTTTTTATGTTAAAGTCTGACTTTATGGTTAAAGAACTAGAAAAATCAAAAGTGCTAACATTTTTAGTTTCTGTACTAGGGAATGTTTTGTAATAGCACTTTAGAAAACTTTGTTCTGCTCAATAATAAATATTGATTTCAATGTCAGAAAGGCAGTGGCTAGTCACACTTCTATTGATGTTGTTGATAAATAATTTTCAATGCTTGATGCTGAATCACTGAAATTTATTTATTTAATTTTTAATTTATTGTCGAGATATGAATTGTACAAAATTAGGACAGCTGAAGTATGTGATGAATAGATGGATTAAAAAGGTAACATATGTCACTTTGCTTGACTGGGCGGTTAATGCAGGTGGCAGTGACCCTGCCTTCAACTCCAGAAGTTGCAGGTTTGATTCTCACCGAGAACCATAAACTTCTAAAATAAATTTGATATTTTGTTGAGTCTGGGTATATTTATGTCTTTATTTAAAATGATATATGTATATATTTATCAGATGTCTGTCATCCATTACAAAAATATTAAGTTACTTTGCGGATGAACAATCATGCATAATTATTATAATTATAGCATCCCATATATTTCTATGCTATCTATCTATCTAGCTATGCTCTGATATCTCTACATGATCAAATCAGAAATGAGGAGATCCTTAAAAAACCAGACTTACCAATAGATACCAATAAATATAATACCAATACCAGCGTGTCGCGAAACTGAAGTCCACAGATGGACTGACAGCCTCAAAATGGTCATGGGGAGCTGCTGGGTCTAAGCGACACAAGATCGTGTGGTGTGGAGATCCCATGAAGAGACCTATGTCCAGCAGTGGATGTCCAACGGTTGACAAAGAAGAAGATATATTTATTATTATTATTCTATGAAATGAAGACATCCATCAACATCTCCAAGCTATCCAGCTTCTTGATATTAAGGGACTAGTGATAAGACTGAAAAGGACAAAGGCTTTTGAGTTAGTGTAATATAGTGATAGTGTAGTGTAGTATTAGTGCTACTGAAAAAGAACACAAGAACGAAGTGTCTCCTATAGTAAGAAAGACTAAGATAAGTCATTGGACCTGTTCTTAGATATAAGTTAATTTATAAGTTTAGGTTAAAATTAAGTTGCTTATTAGTCTTAAGGCTAGATTGTGACTACAATAAGGAACCTCCATTGTGATGTACTTTATAATATGAAAAAAATATATATTCTATGTAATAAGTTCCCACAGACTCATAAATTTTTAGGTTGGGGCTGGCCTAATTCAGGATCAGTTGATCCAAAAATGCCAGGAGATCCATCAATGAGCATGCCACCAATGATGGATGGATTCCCGTCAGATAACACAACGCCAATGCCTGGGTGAGTAAAATAACTTGAACATTTTAAATTGACAAATTGTTATAAAACATTTGGCAGACATATTTTACAGGTGATACTAGAAGCTTGAGCAAATCTAAATTTTCATGTTGTAATTAAGATAGTTCTTTGAGTACATTTTGGAAAAATTGTTCAGCTTAAATTTAAATGAACCAGTGAATTTTTGAATTTAAATTCAAATTCAAATTTTTTTTTCAAATAAACTTGTAAACAAGTGCTTTTCAATCGTCAATTCTACTGCTGGTTGGGAAAGCTGTTTCTACTGAGAAGAGCCAGCAAGAAACTCGGTGGTTGCTCTTTTCAATATAATACTTATAACTAGTTACATTAAGTAATTACTATCTTGTACAGGGTCGGACAGTAGCTATATCCACGCATTCTTATCGTCTAAATCAGTGATTCTCAACCACTGTGCCGCGGCACTTTTGTGTGCCGCCAAATTTCAAGTGTGACAAATTTTGCAAATATATAATAATGTTAATATTATTAAATTATGTCATTTAAAAAGAAAAATATTTTTATTATTAGCTTGTAATTAATCCATTAATAAACGTTTAGTTATTATTGTAGTATATATTAGTTTATTTCGTATATTTAAAATTTTTGTCATAAACTATTTATGCAGTGTGTTGTAGTAAGTAATTAATTTTTTTTTCTTTGTGTGCCGCCAAATTTTGAAATAGTTAGATATGTGCCACAACAAACAAAAGGTTGAAAACTGGTCTAAATAACACTACAACAATTACAATTAAGTTTTAATATAATTTCAGATACACATCAGCTGCGCCACCCGGACCAACTTTCCAACATGGGTATTGGACAGCTCCACAAGCAGAAACAGCTAGTAGCAGAAGTAGCAGTAGAAGTAGAGAAAGACGCTCCAAGAGCAAGAATAGAGATAGCAAGAGCAATAGAAATAGATCACAACGGTAACATATCACTAATATGTTTGCTCAAAATAAAGTTTTTTCTTAAAATAAACAATAAATGCATAATCTAAAATATTTAGAGATCACAATTAGTGCCATAGATATGTTATGTTATATTTAGATTAAAATTAATTCAGTATATGCAATGTATTAACATTTTATGCACAAACAACCTATATTGTTGGTAGAATGAGTGTAAATATCAAAGTAGAGTAACATCCTGTTAACATTATAGATGGAATAGGCCAGAATAGGAGCTGACCTGTGCAGGCGTACCTGAGATTAAAAAAAATATCCTGTTACTATCCTACTGTTACTGCTGGACATTAAATCTTCATCTCTTCGTTTTTGGACGTCCATTCAAATTGGTAGGCTGCATATATCCTCATTCTCTAAAGATATGCAGGATTTCTCACGATGATTTCCTTCAACGATTAGCGTATGATGAATTGTCAATAACATACATAAGTTTTGATATAAAACTCATTGGTGATTGCCAAGGCTATCACAACTCATTGTGTAAACACAACAAATTTTATTTGTGCTTATGTTTATTATTTTTTAAGGGAAAAAGCACCCTTGGTACCGCCAATCATAGAGCCTGTGATAATGTCTGCGTCAGTAGCAAGCCCTACTATCGATGCAGCGAAACGACGGCAACTGCCGGCATGGATAAGAGAAGGTAATTATATACTTTTTAATTTTTATAGTAGATTATGATACTGTTGCATAATAAGGGTTCTTATAACACGATCGTTATAAGACCAAGTTATGTACAGTGTCATACACTACTTTATCTACTCTCATACTATAATACGTAAAACAATATTAATAAAAACCAAACTTTGTTAAATATTGAAAAGATTTTTTAAATGTCAAACATCGATTGCGCAGGCGTGATGCGTCGCCGCGGACTCGTTCATTGAAACCTTTTTTTTAAGGTAAAGGTTCAACCTCCTTGGTCGAGCTGAAGGATGTATCGTTATGATTAAAAAGTTATATTATGATACAGGTGTCCATACAAGATCTGTATTTTAATAAAAACTTTTTATTTTTTTATTTTTGGCCTGTACGTAATGTTTGTCTTAAAAATTTTGGTTACAGTTTTACAATCTTTGTATTATAGTATTAGAGTAGATAAAATAATTTATGGAATCGGGCTTTACTTTAATTGAACATTCGAATAAAGAAAATCATTTAATCATCAACTATATGGTCTGCTCAATCCAATCATTATTCAGAAATAAAAAAAATTTGGATGTGGAATATGTTAGTACAGAACGTTATTTCAAATTTTGAGATGTAAGTCTATCGCCAAATACAAAACATTCCAGTTTCATTCTTTTAGAAATACTAGCATTTACCCGCAAATTCGTTCGCGTGGACTGTTATTACATGATAGGTTGATAATAGATGGCGCTTTTCAATGTCATCCCATTCCTGTAGAATTTACAGAATTTTTATAGCCTATGAGTTACCCCGATTTATAAGGAATAATTGTGCCAAATTTTTTCGATATTGGTTAAGCGGATTCACCGTGAAAAAGTTACAAACATGTATCCATACTCACAAACTTTCGCATTTATAATATTAGTAGGAAGTAGGATGTGAGCAACTTATAAAATTGTCACTATTTTGTTACTTGTACTTATTATGTTTTAATTTTAATCGACTTTTACATATTCCACTCCTAATTTCATCAATTACAAATTAATTTTACACTAATAAAGTTTTATTTATTTGTATGAAATTAAACTAGAAAGAAACAGCGCAATTCATCTTCTCTTGTCTTTTTGTTTTTACTCATTGCAGGTCTGGAGAAAATGGAACGCGAAAAACAGAAAGCGATAGAACGGGAAGAGGAATTGAAAGCGCGGGAGAAAGCGGAGTTAGAGAAGAAGAGGTTAGAAGAAGAAGAACTGGAGAGGCTTAAAGCAGAAGCTAGCGGCGAACCTGTTATACCAGCTAAGAGCAAATTCGTATGTATCCGGTTATGTGGTCAATGTAATATCACTATCTTGACCGATAGCTGATAAAACATGATTTTATTAAGTTTAGTAATAGTACTTTTAGCCGCCATGTGGTATCCGGCTGAGTAGAGTAAACCACCCTCATTTCGTACCGAGATGTCGTAAAAAGCGACCAAGTTAGCCAGGCAGGCAGCCGGTCATAAAATAACTAGCCAAAACATGTTACAAAATGTTTTGACCGATTCTTTCTCAGTATTTTTTTAAAGATATAAAAAAATGTTTCATTTTTTATAAATAAAAAATATGTTACATTTTTTTATAAATAAAATATAAAAAAAAAATAGAAAGAAGGCTCCGACGACATGTGGAATACGAACCCGGGTTTTGAATATTTTCGACCCGCCCGTTACCCGTCAGCTATCGCAGCATTACGTTTCACAGTTAAAAATACCCTTTGGTTAGAATTCTACATTTTAGAATCTTTTAATGCCCAAAAACTAGGATTTTTTTTTATTAAACTTAGCTAAATCGATTTTTCCTCCTACATGCTGAATTTCATGAAAAAAGTTGGAACAGTTTCCGAAATATATATACAAGATTAACTCATTTAAATATTAAAGATTAATTATTATATTAATAATCAGTAAGTGAACATTTTTGATGGCACTCCTATAGCCCATTAAACATTTGTTTAGAAAAAAATAAATGTTACCTACTTTGCCCTACAGTAATATTAATTTGTCTTTCTATTCTTAAGGAATCAGATTCAGAGGGTGAATTAGAAGACAGTCAAGCGGAGGAGCCGGCGGCGCCGCCCCCTCCCATAATAAAGGAGGAGTTCAAAGAAGAGCCCGATGACAAGTCCCCTCTCATTAGGAAGAGTAAAGAAGAGATTATGCAGGAAGTGGTAAGTATGCCAGAGTAATATAATATACTAATATATAGTAGATTATGATACTGTTGCATAAAAAGGGTTCTTATAACAAAAGTGTGTTTTAAAAAAATGTGCTGTAGGCAAGTTTTTTTATAGTATCACACAAGTGTTATAAGACCAAGTTATGTACAGTGTCATACACTACTTTATCTACTCGCATACTATAATACGTAAAACAATATTAATAAAAACCAAACTTTGTATAAATATTGAAAAGATTTTTTAAATGTGAAATGTTAGCGCCAAGGCGCAAATGCGGGTTGCGTTGCCGCGGACTCGTTCATTGAAACCTTTTTTTTTTGAGGTAGAGGTTCAACCTCCTTGGTCCAGCTGGAGGTTGTATAGGTGTATCGTTATGATTAAAAAGTTATATAATGATACAGTTGTCCATACAAGACCTGTATCGTAATAAAACGTTTTAATTTTTTATTTTTGGCCTGTACGTAATGTTTGTCATAAAAATTTTGGTTTCAGTTTTATAATCTTTGTATTATAGTATCAGAGTAGATAAAGACACAACCGCCATACTGAAAGTTTTTCGAAACAAAGAATTATCAAAACTAAGGTAAGGACACCAGTAATTGACTATGTACTAGTAGTTGACCATTTTGTATGAAATTTTAAATAATAAGCGTTTTATTTGTTGAAGCTGATCGGATATGACATAATGCTATGAAAATAGGAACAATAAACAAGTTTTGCTGTTTCAACATCAGTTAATTGTCTGATTTTCCTAAAAGCGTAGGCAGCGAAACTTAATTTTCCACAAAGATTTGATAAATGGAGGCCCCATTGGATCTTTGTATCTAAGGTCATTCCTAAAAACACAGTTGTATTTTCTTTCATTAATATTTCATTATTTAATATAACATTTTCTGTAGATCTGGTTCTATTAAGCAGTGAAAACTCTACGCATTTTGTCTTTTTTGTGTTTAAAAGTAGGTTATTTATGGTAAAGCAGTGAGATATTTGAGACAAAGCATTATTCACATCGTCAAGATTTCCCTTATTTCAACTGTCAAGCTTTAAAAATTAAAGATGTCTGATCTGCGAATAGTACGATGTCGCAAATACTGTACAAAAAATATGCCAAATCATTAATAATATCTGGGTGACCGAGCTTCGCTCGGAAATTTTTTACAAAAAAAAAAACTTAAAAAATATCAATTATTTAGTTGGGGATCGATCCTTGGCATTCACATTTCTTTCACATTAATTTTTCTTCCCCAAAACCTCCTACATGTTGAATTTCAGGAAAATCGTTGGAGCCGTTTCCGAGATCCGGAATATATATATATAAATATATATATATATTCGTCGAATATATATATATATATATATATATACAAGATTAACTCATTTAAATATTAAAGATAAATTAAAAACAAGAAAGGACCTAAGATTGAACCTTGAGGAACGTCCATAACTGTAGCTGATCCGGATGACTAAATACTACGAATAGCTCTTTTTTGCTAAACAAAGATCCCGTGAATATCAGCCGCTGCATTGTTCCAGATGTTGGCCGTCCGTCGATCGCTGACAGAGATACTGCTGGAAGTGACCGACGGTGAGATCCAAACGGTGAGCCAGGAGGAACTGGCGCGGTATATCTCCGCACAAGGTATTTGCTCACGTAGCCTTAGACAATCGCAACGACATCAAGACCTTGCTATACACAAGAACTCGCCTACTGACTTTATATTAGTGTGCTAGTGACGGAAGGTGCGCTGTGTTATATATGTAATAACGAACTATTATTTCAGATGTCGTGCAAATACATGTAGTGTGTTTATTAATGTTGGTTTTATTTATATGGTAAAAGCGTCGAGACTCAACTCTATGAAGGCGAGCAAGTCCAAGGCTCTGGCGTCCATCGCCACCGGGCTCGGTGAGTGTCCCATTGCATTACATACGACGGGTATCTCGCACAATCGTTTGTATTGTATCGAATTGCTTATATAGTCTGGCAATTTTAATAGGTATTTTATTATACAGGATGTGTTGGCGCTTACGTTTTATTGTTGTAGAAGTCCGATAAGTTGTAGAATATCTTCATATCTGCTGTACAAAATTGGTTGTTAAAAGTTTACGTTGCGTTGCAAAGACTCCGAGTGTTGTAAGTTTGTTGTTTGCAAAATTGTAAGTAGTACGTTCACATAAACTTAGGTGTTGAAATACTCTTAAATATTTACTGTTTTTTCCCGAAATAGAAATAATTCAAGTTAAAAAACTTGAGGAGTCCCCTCTGGAGCCAATCCTGGTAGTAGCATTAGATCATGCTTATCATAAACATTCACTGTAGTATTTTAAGTAAGTAAGCTCAAACGGACCTCGGGAAGTAGGTTAAACTTAATTTGCAAAATTCCACCTTCAGATACACACAAGGCAAGTTAAATAAATTCCATTGATCTCTCATTGGAAAGATAGCTTTGATCGAAATCAAATTCAAATTCAAAATATTCTTTATTCAAGTGGACTGTTTACAGTACTTTTGAATCGTCAAATGTTTTAAAGAAGCTACCACTGATTCGGAAGTTTGCTCCTACCGAGAAGAATCAGCAAGAAACTCGGCGGCTAATCTTTTAAAAAATTATTACAATTTGATGGTTACAAGATAATCGTTGCAGCTGGATGCGTAGCTGACTGCAGTTAAGATAAGCTATCACTCAAATAATCTTCAATAGTATAGTAAGCTTTATGTAGCAACATCGTTTTGAGATAATTTCTAAACTTGTGTAAAGGCAAGTCTAGATAATGTTGAGGAATTTTGTTATAAAAACGTGTACCGAGACCGACAAATGATTTTCGGACCTTTTGGAGGCGTAATCTAGGCGTCATTAGTTTATGTCTGTTTCTTGTATGTCTGTCATACCTATCACTATTTTTACTATACAAGTGAATATTTTTACGTACAAATAGTATATTACTGTAGATGTATTGTGAAGCTACAGTCATAACGCCAATTTCTTTGAACTTTTTCCTAAGAGAATCACGAGGTTTCATATTATAAATACCACGTATAGCTCTTTTTTGCAAAACAAAGACCCTGTGAATATCAGCCGCTGTACCCCATAGCATGATTCCATATGACATAATGTTATGAAAATAGGAAAAATAAACAAGTTTTGCTGTGTCAACATCAGTTAATTGTCTAATTTTCCTAACAGCGTAGGCAGCGGAACTTAATTTTCCACAAAGGTTTGTTATATGGGGTCCCCATTGGATCTTTGTATCTAAGGTCATTCCTAAAAACACAGTTGTATTTTCTTTCATTAATATTTCATTATTTAATATAACATTTTCTGTTGGTCTGGTTCCATTAAGCAGTGAAAAGTGTTTAAAAGTAGGTTATTTATGGTAAACCAGTGAGATATTTGAGACAAAGCATTATTCACATCGTCAAGATTTTCCTTATATCTGTCAACCTTAAAAATTAATGATGTATCATCTGCGAATAGTACAATGTCGCAAATACTGGGCACAAAATATGGCAAATCATCAATATAAACTTAAAAACAAGAAAGGACCTAAGATTGAACCTTGAGGCACGCCCATAACTGTTACTGATCCGGATGACTTGACGTCATTTATACATACTCTTTGTAATCTATTGCAAAGAAAAGATGTAATAAGACTAAGCGCATTATCCTTGATCCCATAATGATGCAGCTTATACACGAGAGTTGTATGTTGGACACAATCGAACGCTTTAGACAAATCGCAGAAAACACCAATAGCGTTCTGCGAATTCTCCCAGGCATCGAAAATGTGTTTCAACAGCCTTGCGCCCGCATCTGTTGCTGATCGACCCTTAGTAAAACCGTACTGCTCAGTATGTAGTAATTTATTCAAATCGAATCTGTGCTATGTTACGCAGTGAAGCTGCTTGTGGATAACTTTGTAGATCCTTTTCTAAGGGTACTGTTTTGGAAGTTTGCTCACCTATAAAAATGAGAATACTGTATACACTGGCGTCGCAGATAAGCAATGCCGCTGAATTTAAGTCATCTACGCGTACACCTTTTAATGTAGGCATTACCATCTATTCCTGGACTGTTGCAACTGCGACCAGAAACTCGAAGCATGTATGTTTAGTTGATCATCGGAAGCCGAACTCTAAGATCTAAATTCATAGTTTAAAAAAAAAACCTGTTACCCCATCCAAACATTCCCATCGTTCATGTCAGTCCCAAAATGTTGATTCCGCGACCTCATCTTAACGATGGTCGTGACTGATGATCGTCGTACATCGCTGTAATGGCCGAATCGATAAACCGCGTGATAACTACAGAGTGTTTACGGTGTCATCGGATACAGGTTTATATGTGTGTCTACCATCTATGTGTTTAATTTGTACGTATGTATTTGTAACGAAGAAAATCTATATAATACCTTTTTTGCCTGAAGACTGCCGTATATATATGGAACCTGCCTGTATTAGAGAGTGGTAGATGTAAACTTAAGGCTTTCTCTAAATGAAAAAAAAAATCTAAATGAAACAGAAGCCTGTTTCAAAGTAGAGAAATAGTAAAAGGCCATTACTGGCTGAGGCTAAGAATAACACTCATTTACATGAGTGTTATTCTCAGCCTCCCAAATTCGTTTGGTGGACATACTGGATAAAATCATAGACATAACTTCATAATGCAAAATAAATAAATAAAATAATCTTTGTCCTAAATTGAAATACTTTTTTATTATCGACTTCCGAATATTGTGTATATATACTCAAGCTTCGATTTACTTTGGTAAAATTGCCAACATATTTAATTTAACGCACATCTAATTTTTTTTTACGTAATTTCGAATAATACAATGACTGTGCCAGATACTTCGTGTATATGGTGGTTTTCAAATGTTGCTATCTAAAATAATGTTTTTGTTGCCATTGTAAAAATTATTTTAATAATTGCTAAATAAAGCCATCATGTACATTTATATATTACTTCTTTTCAGCTTAACACCATCAATATTGTTTTATTATTGAACATATTGGCTTAATCGGAATATAATTGGTAAGGTTGTTTGTATTACAGATTTAATGTACTTCATACTCAGTTTTTATAATAATCTTTACTTGAATAAATTGTTTAGGTACTATTATGTTACTTATAATTGAAACCGCTACAAGTTTTCTTAATTTATTAAATTAATTATACGTTTAATGCATGATATGAACCAGGGGTTTTGTTTCTTTTATTATGTCAAAGTTTCCGTTATTATTTAAATATTGAAGCCGTTACATACATTGAAGGATAATCAAGCTTATATTTATTACCAAATGTTTAAAATAACTAATTGTTAAATCACTTTGATTTTGTTTTAACAAAAATATTTTGTATTGGCGTTTGAAAAAATTATAATTAAATAATTTTAATATCTTGTGCATATTACCACCAATGCACTTATAATATGTATTTTAAATCATTACCAATACTTATAACATTTATTTTTTATTAAATTACATCAATTTATACGTATGTAATAATGAAACTAATGATGAATATTCAAAGTATCGTTTGATATATTTAAGGTATAGTATTGTGATATTTTTTACAATATTTATTATATATAAATAAAATGATATGGTCTTGCGCGCGTCAGGGAAAAGTACCGAATAGACAATAAATTCATCTTTGGTACTTGGATTATGTGAATATCTTAGCCTTTAAACTAAACCTTCCTTATTCTTCGTAAAATCTAGACTCAGCAACTAATCTATACAAGCGCAAAAATCTATCATATTTATCTTTAATATTTAAATGAGTTAATCTTGTATGTATATATATGAATATATTTTCTGAATCTCGGAAACGGCTCCAACGATTTACCTGTAATTCAGAATTTTGGGGGAGAACATTTTATCCCTGTTTTTTGGCACTAAAAAAACTACGAAAATAGGAATAGGTAGCAACTCATAATTTGAGCTGTCAAGTGCAAAGCAATGATAGCCTAATGGTAACGCGCGGACCATAAAGTGTTCGAAACCTAGGTAATAATTACGATTTTCCTTTAAATCTTTTTGAAAATCTATGGTTCTTGTAAATCATATAAATTGAATTATTTTTAAGGTTTTACTGTAAATATTCAAAAGATAATAGCTTAAAAACTAAAGACAATGTAACAATTTCGCCAATACATATTTCTTAGTCTTGATGCCTATTTACATCGTATTCGCCGCGGATAGTACCGCGGGACTAGCTAGTTTACAAGTATGTAAAATTAATCAGCGTTTAGCTGGGTAAAAATTTACTACGAAGGATATTTCGCATGCAAGTACGAGTCATGGCTTGATGTATGCTCTACTGTCACCGCTGCATACATTAACCCATCGCTTGTGTTTGTGCGCGTACTAACAATTAACACATAAGGGTGGGGGACATTGACGGAAGTATGCTAGGTAATGTGGCGGTCCCCCGTCTCGTTTTTCGACCTAGAGCGGACAATTAGACAAAAAAGTTTATTTAAACTCTTAAAACTACAAGAAAGATTAAAAAAGAACTATACACTAGTTACAAAAAATGTTAAAATATCGTTTAGTTTTGAACAGCTGCAAACGACAAATATACTAAATACAAATGTAAAATAACGCATGGACTGCACAATGTCGTTACAAACCGTACCAGTACGACTCCCGCTTAAAACTACAGGCGAGATGAATCGTATTACTACGACTCCCGCCTTTAAGCTACAGTCGAGATAAATCGTATTACTACGACTCCGGCCTTTAAGCTACAGTCGAGATAAATCGTATTACTACGACTCCGGCCTTTGAACTACAGTCGAGATGATTCGTATTACTACGACTCCGGTCTTTAAACTACAGTCGAGATAAATCGTATTACCACGACTCCCGCCTTTAAGCTACAGTCGAGATAAATCGTATTGCCACGACTCCCGCCTTTAAACTACAGCCGAGATAAATCGTATTAATACTACTCCCACCTTTAAGATACAGTCGAGATGAATCGTATTACCACGACTCCCGCCTTTAAGCTACAGGCGATATAAATCGTAGTACTATGACTTCCGTCTTTAAGCTACAGTAGAGATAAATCGTATTACCAAGACTCCCGCCTTTAAGCTACAGTCGAGATCGAGATAAATCGTATTACTACGACTCCCGCCTTTAAGATACAGTCGAGATGAATCGTATTACCACGACTCCCGCCTTTAAGCTACAGTCGAGATCGAGATAAATCATATTACTACGACTCCCGCGTTTAAGCTACAGTCGAGATAAATCGTATAACTACGATTCCGGCCTTTAAGATACAGTCGAGATGAATCGTATTACTACGACTCCCGCCTTGAAGCTACAGTCGAGATAAGTCGTATTACTGCGACTCCCGCCTAAAAGCTACAGTTGAGATAAGTCGTAGTACTACTATTCCCGCCTTTAAGCTACAGTCGAGATAAATCGTAGTACTACGACTCTCGCCAATAATGTGTTAATATAATGACCCCTTGTAGACTACTGTGTGTGTGGACAGGATTGGGCGCGTACGAGAGCAGCGACGACACTGACGAGGAGCCCAATGACGTCAGCGATCAGCAATTACAGGTAAGCGTCTACAGTCATCTAGTATCAAAACTCATAAAGAATAACTTTTCTAAATTAATCCGCTACAAAATAGTACAAAAAAATAAAGTATGTATTTGTAAATAGTACAATTGTACAAATTGCGCTCTCCGGTCCTTCCGGTGACGCTATCAAAGATATTGGGGCTAACACCATTAGTCAATTCGATAAAAAAAATTCATAGAGTTAATATACTAGAGTAGGGGAGCTAGCTAAAAGCTGTGGCCAATATTACAATAAAGAGAAAGCAAATGAGACTATCTATGTCTTTCTTTTTTATGCGCCCCAAAGATAAGTATGCGAGTTTTATCTTTTCTCTCATTATTTATTGTGACACTCTCACTTAAAACTGCAAATTGCAAATTCTCTAGTATAATACCTCTATCTCTGTCTAATCATATATAAAAAGAGCGAGACAGTCTCAATTGCTTACTCTTTATTGTAAAAGAGCACATAAAGGCTGGCTTCCTCTGGTATAATAACAGTATGATTTAAACAGGTGTAACATAACCTGCATAGACTTCTGAATTTATTTACAGTAATATAAATTTTACATTTGGGTTTTTTTTCTTTCAATATTAAATATACGTCGACTTTAAATTTTATAAGTCGATTTTAAATTTTACGCTACCGTCACGTCACGTTAACAAAAACCAAATAAAGTAATCTCCGCACGGTGATATGAAATACATATCCGTTATCGATTTCACTGTAGTCATTAAAATTATTTTGGGCAGTTTCATTTATTACATTGAAATGCTTTAAATTTTAATTGATTGTTTGTGTTTAATTTGTACTTAAAAAAGCTGTGGATTTCCGGTGTTGAATTCAAGGCAGGCACCTATGGGTTCTGTTTCTTTTTATATGTTTAATTGATATTGTTACAGCAACTTTTGATGAGAGTACAGAATCGATTGGTTATTGTGGGTTGTGGCTTAGATGGGGAATATATACAAAAATCGGTCTAGGTTGTCATAAAGCGAGTCTCTTGCTCAGTATTGAGCGAGTAGTAGATTCCTTGGTATTTAAATCGCATACAAAGCGTGTGCGTATGTGTGAGGATGGTCTATTCTATTTAACCGGGTACAACACGGCGGGTCAACTTACTTTAGTCCCCTTTTACAAAACCTCGGTAAGAAATGTGGGTGGTCTATTCTACTCAGCCGCATACTACGCAGCGAACGATGAGAAGATATAATTCATGGGAAATTAAAAAAGGTACAAAGGTAAAAAATCATTTTTTATGTATAGCCAAATTGTGTTGTGCCGACTCCACTAAAGAGTGGGATAATGACAGGAGGATGATGAATATTACGAACATAATTAACACGTTCATTTTATTAACTTTTTGTGGCCAGATTATTTACGTTTTGAAATATTTTACATCAATCATGATTATTTTTATACCTAACCGCTATAAGTGGTTTTGAGTTATTACGACCTCTTAATTCTGACATCATATCCGATATACATACAGCTATTCTGTGACTTTATATGAATATATATACTCACCGCCTGTAAATGACTAACTGGCTCCAGAAAAAGGGATAGACCAATAACGCGTTGGCCTACACAAGTGACATAACACAAGTGACGGACCAATAGTGGATGAGTACAGCAAGTGGAACTGTGATAGCCTAGATATATAGAGAGTAAAGCCGTAGACCCTTTCGAGGGGGTCACGAATTCAAACCCGCGTGACCAATGAGTTTTTCTATGAAAACGTGAAAGTGTATAATTGATATTGCATTTTGTCACATTCTTTTCGGTGAAGGAAAATATTTTGAGGAAACCTGCATATCTCTACAGAATTCTGGAAATATGTGTAACCTATCAATCCGCATGGTAGGTCTTAGCTGAGGAGATCTATGCCAAGCAGAGATTGTAACAAGCCCTTTCTCTACTTTTACAGCAAGTAATAGAGATACTTGGTTCACTAGAGGAGGCCTCCACTTTCGAATAACAAAGGGCTCTTACTAAATTAAAATTAATGATTTTGAATAATTTATCTTTTAAAATGTTTTTTTTTTTTTATAATTTATTTCCGATATAAAATAAATGTAATAGCAGGTACAATGCTTCTTCGACGATAAACGCTATGTTCCCATATATCTTCATGTTTACTAGTTGTCACGCCAATTTACACCGCCCTAAGATAAATAAATATTTAAACTATCGTGGATAGTATTCATAGTTAGTGTATAGACCCGGCTATACTCACGTCTTATTCTATCGGGTTAGCCCGACTAGTTTCGCACTAGCACTTATTCATGACGTTATAACGTCGTGTAAAGAGCTCATGAATAAGTGCCCCGGATGGGTTCGGAACTAGTCGGGCTAACCCGATAGAATAAGACGTGAGTATAGCCGGTTCTATACATTAACTATAAATATATGGGACACTTACACACACGGTCGTCCGTGCCTAAAGTAACTTAATACTTGGGTTATGGTAGACAGACAACTGGTGAATATGTACTTATATATATTTTTATATACATACTTAAATACAAAATACAAATATAGACCCAGACTCGAAGACCAACAAATTCGTTTATAAAAAATGTTGGCCCTCGGCGGGAAACGAAACCGCGACCCGCGGAGCTGATGGCAGGGTCGCTCACTTCGCCAACGGGCCAGCCAGATGTAAAATGACTTTTAGCACAACTTTCTTCGACGCTAATAAAGTTTCTGCTTCCACCTTACCACTTCCACCACTGGATTTTGCTACCTTAACAATGTTTCTGTGCTCGCTCTTTTAACACGGTGGCACCGTTAAATTCACCTACAACTTGCCCGAGTTTTTTTTTTTCTAAAATTTTGATTCTAAAAGAAATGTTTTCCAGCTGTTTTTCCAGCAACACTTAGGTACACCTTCCTAAAATTATAATTATAATGGGGATTTATCACATTTTAAAGATTAACTTAAAACTTTAACTAAAAGATATTATATATATATCAAATTTCAAAGAGGGCATTTAACTTTAGTAGGGCCTGTTTCACACAAGTAACTGATAAAGTGTCGGATAGTTAACCTACAAATAAACTAAGTAACAGATAAATGTCTCTAAAACGAAAAAATAAAATCGCGGCCATTTTGAAATAGGTATTTGCTATCCAGCAGATAAACAAAATAACAGTTACATGATCTACCTGTTAACTTATTAAGGACTTTAAGTGAATAAGCCTATCAGAAACCTGAGAAACGCAAAATTCCGAGATATGTGTCAGATATGTTCCGAATAAGCTAAGTGACAGTTAATTGGTAACTTGTGAAACAGGCCTTTAGTGATCATAAGCTTTAAGATATAACTTCGTACTTATGTTTATTTTTAATATGAATTAATTGCCTTTCGTTATAAAGTTTATTATAAAAGGTATTATCGTGGTGACGTCAATGTGGATCTTATCAATCTCTGAATAATTGCTGACTTTATAAAATAATTGGTGTGATCTTTGCCCATAACCTTTTTTAAGCGGAATTAAAAAATAAGCATGCATTTAATCATACTCATAATTAATTTAGTGTTGTAAACACATGAATACCAGGAAACAATTACAATTAATTATCTTAATATAATGTTTGGCATGCGATTCTGTCCGTGCGAGAAAGGTTTTGATTCTTATTCGAAAATGAAATATTAAAATATTTGCATTAGAAGTACTTGGGTCCATCATCGGTTTGTTTTTTTAAATAAAGCAAAAAGTTTGTAAATTAGGGGCTTGATATTTATATAGCTAAAAATAGGAGCGTGAAAATACCCGGGGTTATTTTTACTTCTTTAGTCCGCCCGTCCACCAATGAGCTATCACAACTTTACAAATGACAGCCAAAATCTAGAGCTAGTCTACATTTTAGCATTATTTATAAAAACACATATAACATAAAAGGCCTTTTTTTAATGAAACCTAGCTAGATCGAGTTCGATTTATTAAAAAAATTATATATGTGCGTGTGTGTGTGTGCGTGTGTGTGTTTGTGTGTGTGCGTGCGTGCGTGCGTGCGTGTGTGTGTGTGTGTGAAGATAAAACGCATAGACATCTTTGTCTAAACATACAAAAAAACATATAATAAGTCTCATTTGCTTTCTCTTTATTTTCGATGGACACATTTTAGGCTGCCATTTCATTAAAACAAATGTCGTTTTATCCCTGTTTTCGGGCAATGATAAAATATAGAATAGAACGCAAAGATTAATTTAGTTTGTTGTAAAGTTGCCATAGCTCAGTGGGAATCAGGTGGGCTAAAGAAATTAAAATACCCGGGATCGAGTCTCAGATATCACCAGCTTTTTTTTAATTTTCTTTTTTTATATCTATTAATAAAATTACCGAGCAAGCCTTGGTCACCCAGTTACTATATATGGAAGATTTAAATTGCTCATTATGTTTACTACATGCATCAACAACATATAAATTAAAATGATTTCTCACATAATTTATAAGGCTTTGTCTTTAGTTTGTAAGAATAAACAATACATAATAATAGTAATTGATTTTAAGTGGTTTACAATAAAAAAATTATCAGGAAAAATGTAGAAGGCCATAGTTCAATGAGCAGACTTGCTCCAGTTGTTTAACGGTCAATTATCTTAATGTATTTAAAATAATCTTCTTACAACTAAACTTTTTTTTTATTATAAGCCATCCCTTCGCCCTTTACTCCAAATTTAATAAAATCCATTGATATGACTATTTCGTAAAAGGCGACTAAGATAAGTCGACCCGCCGTGTGGTATCCGGTTGAGTAGAATAGATAGGGCTGCCACCTTTTTTAAATAAAAAAATATAGAACTTTTAGGAAATTCAAGAAAAAAAATAGTACACATTATTATTTATTTTTCCATTATTTATTACTTTTCGCTGGACAATGACAAAGGAGTTAGTTACTAAATAACTAAGCCCCGTAAATACATGAATGAGTTTCGTTCAAACATTCCCTATGCAGTGCTGCGGGTGCGTTCCATTCACAGTTGATTAAAAACACAATTGAAGACGACAATTGAATTAGCGATAAAAATATAGTATTTTTCGTCCTATATTATTTTTCTATAATATATAGTACAATTGACTAAAATATAGTACGATACTATATAATATAGTACGGGTGGCAACCCTAAGTATAGACCACCCTCTTTCTAACCGAAGTGTTGTAAAATTCGACTAAGTTAAGTTGACGTCAGATAGGTGGCCGGTCGTAAATACGTAGCCAAATCATGTGACAACATGTTGTGCCGACCCCTCTTAGAGTGGGATAAGGGCAGGAGGATGGTAAACAGTCAGGAGGCGTCCCTCTTATATTTGCTTATAATTCTGTGCCATATGGAAAAAAAGTTCTTTTTCACTTTAACGAAACTCAGATTGCTCACTTCACTTCAGAGTCGCTTCACTTGATCGAGACAATTGCGACAAAATAGTCGATACCTTTACTTCTATACATTTTCATTTTAGTCAAATCAGCGCCATGTTTTCTTGAGTCAAAACTACTACAGTTTTCAACATAAATCTTAAATACTTATTAACACTTTATGATACAATAATGTTAAATGCTTACAATAGTAAATATCAAACTGAACGTTTTATTCCTTCCAGAAATTGATAAAAAAAAAATTAGCATTAAAAAGTTGTTAATCACTGAACAAACGTGAATCTATCTATGACACATGTATGAGAAGTAGCGATATAAGAATTATCATCATGATCGTATTATGGATTGAGTGATAAGAAAATGATTGCAGTGATTGTTGTATTAACTTGCATTATTGAGATTTAGTGGGTAATTTCAATTTAAACTAATAACCATTATATTAATAGATGATTAACTGCTTCTATTAACAATAGATAACCACTATCTATTACTGACTTAATGTCCTACTTAATTTATTGATGTTTCTATTTAAACAACGGTATTTTGACTGATTATTGACTGGCCCGTTGGCGCAGTGGGTAGTGACCCTGCTTTCAGCTCCGCGGGTCGCGGGTTCGATTCCCGCCGAGGGCCAACATTTTCTATAAATGAAATTGTTAGCCTTTGAGCCTGGGTCTATATTTGTATTTAAAAATATATAAGTATATATTCACCAGTTGTCTGTATACAATAACACAAGTATTAAGTTACTTACTTTGGGGATGGACGACCGTGTGTTTAAGTGTCCCATATATTTATATATTTATATTTTTCCTTAGTACTCATTCAATAATTTATTTATTTAATTACATTAAATAGTTTTTACTACTTGTTTCTTCATATCCTTAAGCCTTTACGACTTGTCTGGATATTGCATATTCCTATTAAACATCAATAATCTGAATACAAACTTAAATAAAGTAACAACATTAAACAGAAAAAACTACGTTATAACATATATATTATTAAGTATTCTTATTAATATGTAGTGCGAGTAGATTTTTTACAATAACTGCGAGCACAACAGAAAAATTATATTGAAAATAAGGATCACGACAATTGATACAGATTGATTCTGACATGTATTGTATTAAAGCAATAAAATAAAAAGCAATTTCCTCAAAAGTCAACCCATTTATTCTCTTTCAACAACTCAATGACATATAATTGACGGTGACAACGTTTTTCTTTTAATATTATTGACCAATTATATGAAGGAGGTTGTATTTCAAACATGTAATATTTTATTACCATCGCTACTCCAATACTTTTACACTTTTATTGATTAATCGTAAAAAACATATAATTCGTTTTTATTATAATGTTACTCCAATCGTCAATTTTACACAATGCTTATCTAATCTATGTCGTAAATAGTTTCCTCTGAGGAGACTGCATTTATAAATCTTTTGTCCAAAGAATTGGTATTAGTTCAGCCAAGCCAACCCTTTCAATGATATTTTTTTACTTAACGTGTTCTTTGAACTTTCCATTATGTTTTTCCTTCTCAAATCTACACATATTATAGTCCCCAAAAGCTGTCTGTCTGTATGTTCGATTTTTTCAAAATCTACTGAACTCATTTTTTTTTTTAATTTTTACTAAACGATTGTACAATTCTTGAGGAAGTTTTATGTTAATACTTCAGTTTCCGGAACGGCAAAACCGATTATGATGGGAATTTTATTGGAAGACCGAGGAGGTTATGGGCCAACATATAGGCTACTTTTACACCCAAAATTCCCGAGATTTACGCGAAACAAACTGTGTGTGACACTGATTTCCATGCTGGCGAAGCCATGGGCAAAAATCGATAAAAATTACAATAATAATGTACATATAACATTTGAAACAATCTATATATAAACTAACATTTTATCAGGACATGATCAGACGCAAGAGACAGGAGTTTGAGAGGACATCGCGTGAGATAGAAGCAGAAGTACGACGCGCCGAGCTGAGGGAAACCGGAGAGGATTCAGCTACCCCAGTCAACATCACCCCAGAAAGACCGAGACAGTTTCGTAAGTGAAAAAATAGTGAAAAAACAGATAGTAGTAGCATAACTTAAGAATCAATTTTTGATTTTAATGTTAATACAATTTTTAATTTTTCTATGCAAATAACAACGCTATTGAAATAAAATATCAAGAAAACGAAAGCCGTACTAGGATGAAAGACGCCAATGCATTGTACGGATAAGTGTTTTGTTGAACAGTGGTATTGTTTTATATATTTTAATGTAAATACAATCGTAGTTGCTCCAAATGTATTATCTATTGTTTTAGGATCATCGGAAACACCACCACCGATTGACAGTGAAACGCCCGAGAAAAAATCTGAAAATCGTGTTTTAAGAGATAAGAGAAGCAATCATAAAGGCATAGATAAAGTAGATAGTTCCCGTAAACTCGAAGCAATCACTGAAGAGGAATCAAAGAAGAGCAACAGATATGATAAAACTCCAAGTCCGCAAAAGCCTAGCAAATCTAGTAAAGACAGCTCTAACTCAAGTTCCAGTGATTCCGAAGACGATTCGTCATCTAGTTCTAGTAAATCATCATCGGAAAGCGAACCCGAAGTAAAAGTCGAAAATAGTCATCCCAAAAAACGTAAACGTAAAAGCTCTAGTTCTAGTGTATCCCAAAAGAAATATAAGAAACATAGAAAGGAAAGGCCACATAAATCAAGTGATAAAAATTATTCCAAGCTAAAGAATCATGAAGATTACGAGAAGTCGGAAAAATCTAAATCGAGAAAGAGGGATGATTACGACAAGCATAAGTCTAGAAGTAGGGACTACGGAAAGTCGCATAAGGACAAATATAGGGACAATTCCGACGACGACAAACCAAGGAAACGTTCGAAACGGTCTCGTTCGATTAGTTACGAATCGCGATCGGGACGTCGGAGAAGCGGAGATCGTTCCGAAGATAGATCTCGTAGGCGGGATAGGAGATCTTATGATAGGGATAGTGTCAAGAAGGATAGGTCGCATGATAGGTCTCGAGACTACGACAAGTACGATAGGTATGAACGCTCTAGGGACGACCGTCACGACAGCTATTCCCGCCACCGCAGATGAAGAGCAGGTTACAAATTGCACAGGTGGTATTTTTACTTCCATTTTAAAAAGTTGTGTCTACCCTCCTGTGACAATCAATTTTGTCATTTAATCATATCTTTAAACTTAACTACAATTTTATTAAGAAGAAAATTTTGACCGATCGTCACATCAGCAGAACAAAGTGACCTATTCTTGAATTAGGAATTTTGTAATACACGTTAAAAAATAAATTCTGTTAATTTATTTTTAATTAGTACCAATCATGAAATATATAACCTTTTTGTTTTGTGTTACTTACCTTACTTCTCCATGAAAAGGGACCTTTATTTCCTATTGCTAAGCAAATTGAAACATCTGCATAAGGATAAACGTGCAATAACATTTTTCTAGTAAAGGATTATGATAAATTAGTGTTGTCTTTTTCTTACAGGTTCTGATGGCTGTAAAGATTGCTTCAGTTGTATATAGTGTTTCGCGTCCGTTTTATTTGCATTAGCGTGTAATAATTCAAATAAAATTATTACTCTCATTTGTTGTTTTTATTATATAGTAAAGTAAAGGCCTGTTACTATTTCACTGCTGGGCCTATAGGCCTTCACTCAATTTTTGGAGAGGATTGAAGCTAAGACCTACCACGCTGCGGATTGGTAGGTTCAAATATCCGTGAAATTCTATAGATATATGCAGGTTTTCTTACGATGTTTTCCGTCACTGAAAACCGTATGATAAATTGCAAGTATCCATTAGACACAAGTTTTGTCAAAAAACATATTGGCGTCTGCTGGGGTTTGAACCTGTGACCTTTGAAAGAGTCGCATTGTCTCACCCCTGGGCTACCACAGCTTTTCTTAATAAATACTTCAACTCAATAGCGATATAAATGAAAAATAATTTTCCTTACAATAGATGTTAAATTACTATAAAACGATTACATTACAAAACTCAGATTATTAAATCATGATTTTTAAACTGAGCATTATAATGACCTTTAGATAATTATAATGACACGAATAATAAATAAAGGGTTGGGTCGTGTAAAATAACTATTATTTTATACTTCTTATTTTTTTGGTTTTAGGGCGTATTAAAAAGCAATTGTTGCATATAACTTAGTTCAACTAAAAAAAATTAAACGGACATATGACTGGAGATTATCGTTAGGATACGATTTTCATTGAATATGGTATAGGAAAAGGAAGGGTTATAAAACTTTAACAATATCCTCTTTACTTAAATTATGTTACATTGTAAATTGGGCTTATTTAAAACGACGTCATCATTGCCAAATGTTACTTCTCATATCTCCAATAATTATGATGCTAAGCATGTGAGTTGGTTATAGCAACGCACTTTTACGAACAGCGTCCTGTCGCGTGGTTTCGATCAATTTTATTCAGACAGGCTAAAACTAGTCATACTGCCATTAGGCAGTTGCCAAAAGCTCGTAAATTTATTAGTATGACCGCCACGAGCAAGTGAGGTTGGCATTTAAGGAAACTTACTGGGACGAGCTACACGCTTACACCTCATAAGTGACAACGGACGAGGTTATGATTATGAAGTGATGCAGTAGTTCCCTGCACTGGGAAACGCAGCGTCGGTAGACCAATTACGAGGTAGACGGAAGAACCAGGATCTACTACATTGCAAGTTTTTTTCTTCAATGCATGGATCAGAGATAGTTCGGTATTTCTACACATAAATGTCATACGATTCACGCTGTCACTACCTGACACATGTTAATTACATAACAACACCGGTAGGATTAATTCAGATTCCAAACCATTAATATATATGTAAGACAAGATATATTATTATATATATATCAGAATGAGAGTATGTGGTAGCTCAGTGGTAACACCGTGCGACTCCTTTGAGGAGGTCACGGGTTCCTACCCGGGCAGACACCCATGAGTTTTTCTGTTAAAATTTGTATCTAATTAATGATTGCAATTTATCACACGCTTTTCGGTGAAGCAAAACATCGTGAGGAAACCTGCATATCTCTAGAGAATTCTAAAAATATGTGTAACCTACCAATCCGCACTGGAGCAGCATGGTAGGTCTTAGCTCCAAACCTTCTTTCCAAAAATGGAGAGAAGAGGCCTATTCTCAGCAGTGGGATAGTAACAGGCCGCTACTTACTTTTTTTTATAAATCAGAATATGGTATTTATATTTGAGTCCATTTGGAAAATGCTACTTCTCTCTATTTATCTCTTTTGCGGTATAGTGAAACAATTGAAATAATTTTGTTGAGGTAATATCAATGGTAGAAACACTTTCTCAATTAAGTTTAGCAAGTAGCAAAAAGAGAGCTTTTATTTATTGTGTAGTAAAACAGTAAAAGAAATTTTAAGCATGATAACATATTATATTTCATATTTGTACAAATATCTACAATATTTTACATAAATCAATAAATAAATTAAAAACATAAATTAATAACTATTGATAATAGTTACAGTGATTATTTAAAATGGAAGAAATGCACTTAAACTGCCAATTAATAAAAATGTATCAAGATTTTTTTTTAGAAATTCATTTTTCACATGTAAAAATGTTAAATAGTAAAATAAAATTGCAATTTTTTAGGGCCCCCAACAATCTCATACAAATCTCTATAGCAGTCTGAGTATTAAATTTTTCTAAATAAAATTTGCAAGCAAAATATTTCCAATATATATGATGAAGCAACAAATGAATTATTATTATGAGAAAGCTTTTTTTAAGAATTTGCATTTATTGCATAATATGTAAGAAACATTAAAATCATTTTACTTAAATTTCAAACCAATACTAAACCAAGTTAATAATTTCATTGTTTCTCTCATTTCAGCCCATTTTAGATTCTTGCAACTACAATATTTTTTTTAAATTGTTACATTATTTTGTCAATCTTCAAATGTATGATAATAAATGTACACATAACAATTCATCTATATCTTATGTCTAACACACATTGTCTATGTTATTTCCCAAATCTTTGATCACATTTATTATACTTGTGCAATGCACCTAGATAACTATTAATATTAACATTATGGTTAACAGACAATTGTATAAATTCTGCAAGTCTTATTTGCCAAGGTAAAAGACCAAATGTGCAACATAAAGGTCCTGTATATAAAATTAAGTCTGGATCTGGTATAGCTGGATATAACTCAACTAAAGTCTTATTAAATTCCTCAGCTGTAATCTCCTCAGATCTCCTCTCACATTGCAATTGACCTTTGGCTATGAGTTTTATACATTGGGTTATTTTAGCTCTTCCATCACTTTGTGAAAATATATTAACATAAACTGTATTTCCTTGTTTGCCATTAGAATAACCATTTAAATCAGGCTTATTTGACCATTTTATGCAACCAGGGATACCTTTCTTTTTTTTCTCTATTTCTATAAATAAATCTTCCTCCTGTTTATTCAACTGACCTGAAAATTTTAATAAAAGCAATAAATATTTACAAAAAAAATCTAATTATGTATCACTATATTGAAAAAAAATCTTAATCTAGTCTTTTAAGCTACAGTCACATAACATTTCACTTAAATCACATATTTCGAATTTTCTGTTTTAAATTCAAAATATTATTTATCAAGTTAGCTTCTACAAGCATTTACAAATTAGAAAATTACAATGAAACAACAAGTTGTCTGGAAAAGTGCTCTTACCGAGAAGAGCCAGCAAGAAACTTAATGGTCACTCTTCTGAATAATAATAAAATAATTCAAAAAGTCTTTTAGTTTATTTAAATATTCCTATCATATTTAGTCAGTGTCCAATAGAAGAATATTAATTCCTCTATTTTACACTAACACAGTTAAAAATAAAACCAAATTTAATGATAAATATTTGGAAATTAATATTGCAGTAATAGAACATATCCTAGATGAGGTTACTCAGTAGTGTTTACAAAGTATAATTGATAATATTATAGCTTACCTGTGATATCGTGGAAACTAAAATATGGTACCCCTACAACAAGACTCCAGATGACCAGCTGAGCTAGATCACTCATAGAGTGGACGTTTGTATCTGCTAACACCACTAAATGATGTAGTTTCTTCTGCATTTTGGTCACAGCTTCCACCAATGTAAGTACGTCTTTCCTCCTTACCTGACTCTCAGGTAATGAGCATTTTTTGTCACATAATCGAAGATATATATTCCGAACAGCAACAAGTACATTCGCTACCAAGTGTAGAAGATAAAACAGAAACTCGCGAAGAAGCCTTGAAAGCATGATGAATGTCAAAAGATACTTATAATATTTTTCTTACGTAGAAATCTCATGCTACTCTTGCAAGTAGACAATATCCATTCTTTCACCAAATTTTTAATCATTAAAAATGATCATTTTGTCGGCTTCTAGTCATCAACCGCTTTTGATAGATAGCCAATCACGAGCTTATAGGTGTAATGTCAGATTTACCAACATCAAAATAAAGATGGTCACGTTCGGAATCAAAACGCAGTAATGCGTTCTTTTTTATAAACGTCAATGTCACGGAGTATATTTTTAATTTATTGAAAAAGATAATGAATATTTTGAATACACTATACAGATATCGTTCGTTTTTATTGCTGATCCGTTTTATTGCTGGCTTTACTCGAAGGAAACAATTTTCTGAACCAGCAGCAAAGCTAGGGATATCGGCGTTTATGTCACTATCCGTTCTGTCTAACAAAAAATAAATAAAATAAATGTTCGTTGTGCTGTGACGCTACGCTCATGCCTCATGGGCAATGTATGAAAAAAAGTAGTGTCTCAACATACAATGTTGAGACTAAATTTAAATAAATTGATGTAAATATTATTATAACATTCTTACAATATACATATACAATATAACATTTGTTAACTAAATATTATTTACTAACTATATTGTAAAGTATCCGAGGTCGCTATTTTCCGTTTCCGCTTCGGCCATGTTTGTTTCTTTTGGTTGTCAGACGTAGTTGATAGGTTAGTATGCGTATGTTTTTAACAATTTTCTAATAGTTTTCATCCATTTGAAGCGTAAAATAATAAATCATAACGAAGATAAGTTATTCAGCTATAGCAGACACGTAATATCACTAAGACATTTTAACTTTAACGAAGTAAAGCTAGTGATAGTAGTAATGACCATGCTCTTGATGTTATTTCAGAAACTTCAACATGCAGTTGCACGTCAGAGGACAATCTACGCACGTTCTTGATGTCAATGGAGAAGAATCCATTGCACAGATTAAGGTAATTTGTTCATATTAGTCGTAGCTGTAATTGTTGATGATGTCGATATGCATAACCTTAAAGCGCAACTTTATCGAATGTATTTATATTCTAATTAGTAATTTATTTTCGTAATTAATAGTAAAAAAAATTAAAACTATTAAAGTAACAGCCTGTGAATATCCCACTGCTGGGCATAGGTTGCCTTTCCTCCTCTTCATTTTTGAGAGAAGGGTTGGAGCTGAGACCTACCACGCTGCTCCAATACGGATTGGTAGGTTACACATATCTCCAGAATTCTGGAGAACCTGTAGGTTTCCTCACGATGTTTTCCTTCACTGAAAAGCGTGTGATAAATTTCAATTTTTAATTAGACACATAAGTTTTAACAGAAAACTAATTGGTGCCTGGGTTTGAACCCGTGACCCCCGAGAGAGTCGCACGTTCTCACCACTGGGCTATCACAGCTTATTTAAATTACATTATTAAACATGGTACATTTTCTGTATTTCAGGATCGTCTGAGAGCACTTTCTGAGATTGGTGCTGAAGATGTTACTTTGTCAGTATGTGGAACTCCCCTCGATGATTCTATCCTAGTTTCTGAATTGGCTTCAACAGACCTTGACTTGACCGTACCATTGCTTGGTGGTAAAGTGCATGGTTCATTGGCACGTGCTGGTAAGTATATCAAGTGTTCTACCTTTATTTGGTTTAACAGTGGTGATTACTCATCTCCTAAATAAGATTGTTTATCCAGTTTTAGTGGTGTTAAATTATTTCATAGCTAGTGACCTTTAACTCTATAAAAATGACATCAGTTCATATCCTGAAAATTTGGAGTTCTCGGTAGAAAGTTTTGTTTTTTTGTGCACAATAAAAAAAAATTTTTTTTTTAAATTTTTAATTATAGTGCCTTGAATAATTGTGATGACCTTGTGTGTACATATTAAATCAATAAGTGTATATTTCTTTTAAAAATACTGTGTTTATGTTTTACAAATTATACATCCATTTCTCTACAGTAGTCTCCACAATAAATATCCACACTACACAATCTTGAGCTGCTTTGATCCAGTGGCTCATAGCAATTCTACTTTAATTTTAGGTTGATTACTGATTACTGGCATTAACATTCATAATCATACTAAAATATGCATCTTCACTTCCTTAGTGACTGGCTAGACTTACAGACTGGCCCGTTGGCTCAGTGGGTAGTGACCCTGCCTTCAGCTCCGCGGATCGCGGGTTCGATTCCCGATTAGGGCCAACATTTTCTATAAATCAATTTGTTGGTCTTTGAGCCTGGGTGTATATTTGTATTTAAGTATGTATTTCAAAAATATGTAAGTGTATATTCACCAGTTGTCTGTCAGCCATAACACAAGTAGGTATTAAGTTACTTACTTTGGGGACGGACGGCTATGTGTGTAAGTGTCCCATATATATATTTAGTGCTTGGTTAACATGATTGTTAAACAATTTTTGTTCCCACTTCTGATTTATTGGTTACTAATAATGCCTGATAAGTATGTTAAAAGTTTAGGGTTGTCATGGATCGAGCTACACATGTTATTATGTGTTCGAATCAATTGGCCATCCATACAAGAACCAACATTCTATAACAGGGTCAGTACTAGGTAAAGCCCCTCTGTGAAGAAGCAATGGGTATTGATATCCTAGTGTGAGAGTGACAACCCCACTAGACCTTCAGGGGAACAAACATCTAATTGTAGTAATTATAAACATATCTAGTTGTAGTAGTAATTGTATTCTAATTGATGTATGCAGTGTAGAGTAGCTGGTTTTTAGCTTATATGTCTTAAAGTAATTGGAGCATGAATATGGCTAAAGTTAAATATTTCAAATTCAAACTCAATTTTTTTTATTCAAATAAACTTGTAAACAAGTGCTTTTGAATCGTCATTTCTACTGCCGGTTAGGAAAGCTGTTCCTACTGAGTGGAGCCAGCAAGAAAATCGGTGGTTGCTCTGTTCAACATAATACTTATAACTAGTTACATTAAGTTATTACTATCTTGTACAGGGTCGGACAGTAGCTATATCCACGCATTCTTATCGTCTAAATAATCCTCAACAGTATAGTAGGCTTTTTGTATCACTTTTTTAGGCTTTTTGTATTAATTGACTAGATCTTTGTATTTTGTTTGTGTTCTAAATATTAAATCTTTTCATAGTTATTTAAAGAGGTTCATAAATTTCAGGAAAGGTAAAAGGCCAGACACCAAAGGTTGAGAAACAACAAAAGAAGAAGAAGAAGACTGGCCGTGCTAAGAGGAGGATCCAGTACAATAGAAGGTAATCTAAAAGTTGATACAACTCAATAAAAATTGTGGTGCTAAATACAAAAAACCTCTCAAATTTTAATTTTTTTAAACAATACATAGTTGTCAATAGACAAACCATTCATCATTCAACAATTTGTTTTGAAAAGACCTGCTACATACTTTCTGCCAAATTGATGTTTAAAACTGCTTGTTTTAATAAGTTAATGTTTTTTTATTTTATTATGTGATCAAAGGGCTTTTATACAGGAAAAGTCAAAGCTTTCATCAATATTTATAAGGATCAAACACACTGCCTAATCTTTTTTAAACAAGAATATGTGGTGGGCATTTATTTACAGGTGTACAGAAAAGTTTTTAATGGAATATTTATTATATCTATCTTTCAAGAATAACTTAATATTACCATAAAATTTTTTTTTAAGTAGTTTCATGACAGTATTAATCCTCATTAACTTGTATATGTAACTAACCTGAAGCAGAACCAGAAAAAAGGTAAAGTAACAGCCTGTTACAATTCCGCTGCTAGGCATAGGCCTTCTCTCTCCATTCCTGGAGAGAAGGGTTGGAGCTAAGACCTATCACGCTGCTCCAATGCAGATTGGTAGGTTGCACATCCCCAGATTTCTCTAGAGATATGGAGGTTTCCTCACGATGTTTTCCTTCACCGAAAAGCGTGTGGTAAATTGAAATTATCACTGAAACAGACAAGTTTTAATTGAAAACTCATTGGTGCCTGCCGGGGTTTGAACTTGTGACCCTCTTGAAAGAGTTGCACGGTCACACCGCTGGGCTATCACAACTTATCGTAACTTTGTCTTTGATATAACTCTCTGTACCTACCTATTAGACCTTCAATAATTTAGCATCTTTTAAATTTGATGATTTATAATATTTGTTTTGTATTTAAAATAATAATTTCTTTTTTCAGATTCGTAAATGTTGTCCAGACCTTCGGCCGCCGTCGTGGACCTAACTCCAACTCTTAGATTTATTGTTTATAATATGCAAATATAACATCTGATTTGCTACAATAATTCTTTTATTTCATTGAATGTATAATTACCATAGTTCTCCCTTGCTAAGATTCAAATATATATATTTTTTAATTTCGTAGTAAAGACAAGAATCTGGGGGTTTTTATACTAAATAACTATGGGGGTTTTTATACTAAATACCACATCTTGAAGTCATTTTAAATCAAGTTGAGAGTAAAATCCACCATATATCCATAGTATATCCCATACTATGGATATATGGTGTTATTATGGGTTTTTATCATCACCAGGTGAGACAGGTAATCGTAAATGTATGGTCCGGAATGTGGAACAGTGAATATTGGTAGGCCTAGCCTAGTCTGGGTAAGTAACAACTCAATAGCAAGATTCCGTAACGAGAAGCTACATAGAATAAAAGTCTTAGGTGAAAAGAAACAAATTCATCAACAAAGGTATTTTATTAAATACGAATTTCCTGCGGCATAATTCTATCCGTTACATAAATACCTGCTTGAGTTATATAAATAATTCGGTACATAAAGCAAGCAAGTTTATATTTTAATGCTAAATATACGCTTTTAGTCGGACGAACTTTTGACAATGAACGACCATCTATTTTCGTAAAAAAAATCCATCGTGATATAAATCATTAAATCATTTTCATTATGATTTAGTCGGTCGTACCATTTAACGGTTGCTAACCGTTTTGTATAACCATGTATATAAAGCATTATATTGACTCTGTGGCATACACGTATCATATTTTGTTCGCAGAATAGTAGTTTGAAAATCATAGTCATTATGGTTTAAAAAGTTTCTTTACAGTATTGAGCATAAAAGCTATGTAATAAAAACAATAAATTAGTGCGATTAACAACTATAATCTGTGTTTAATATATAAATTCATAGTAAATGAATACCAAAAAAGTGTTGATTAAAATAATCTTTTAGATGCTCATAAATCTTTTATTTTATTCTGGCGTCCTAGAACGATCGAATGAAGTATTTTTAAATCACGAACCAATTGAATCCAATTGTGCGTGTATCGCAGTATTACTAGCTTAGACATTTTACACATTAAATCAAAAAATGTATTTATTAACTAAATGTATTTAAGATTTTTGAGTTACAGTTACAGTAAAAACACTTCTTTGCGCTTCGTATCAAGAACGAGAAAGATTATTATTTTTGTTATAATATGGTGTCGTCATCGAGTTGCTTTTATTTACGGCATAAATATCGATGGTGTTTTCATTCAAATATCGAGAAAATTATGACATGTAAGTTGTTTTTAACCTTAAAAGTTAAGTTGTTAAAAGACAACTTACATTTTTTTTGGTTTTTGATTTGGTTATTTACTTATTTAAATGTCAGTCACCTGTTTATGTATGTACCTAACGAGACAGTTTTTTAATCAAATTTTTTGCTTTAGAATATTATACAGATTGAATATATGTTATTATACTATTAATTTATCGGATGCCTAGTCTAATTAAATATGTAAAAATTTATTTGGCATTCATCAAATCTATAATTCATATTCCAATAAATATATATAAGTAGTAAAAATAATGTCAATTTCTTCATTGATATAAAAAATAGCAATAACAAAGGCATAAATTAAAATCGGCATAGACTATGATTTCTTGCATTTGTTATATTATTACACATAGACCACAGCCACAGTCGTATTCTTAACCTATTTTTGATTATAAAAAGTAAAGGCAACTTATAAAAAAGTAAAATATTACGGTTATTTGGAACTTTCCCTTATTTATAACGGATCTTAAAAATTGATCTGTAATATAATTTCGATATCTATATAAACATATAAGTATCGCTTTATAAAATAAGGCACAAACATGTAACTATCCTATGATTATAATAAAATCACTCATTTGCATACATGCAATACTTACAAAATAACAATAGTCTTATATTATGTACCGCTTATATAGACAAGGTACACACCTACACATAATAGGTTTTTAGCACCACGCACTGGCGGAAACGACGTTTCAATTGAATCGTATTGTATTTTAATATGAAAATTAAGCCACGTTTACACTTGTTGATGATATATCTGGTTTTATACATACTTTTTTTATAAGCTATGCAAGCGTCACTGTTTCATGTAAGCTGAAATTAATAAAAACGTAAGTAGACCAAATATATAATAATAAATATGAGACTGTGTTAGGCATTTCAGTTTAAATATAGGTATATTAAATAAATGCCTTGCTACTGAAAAGAGCAGGCAATTTGATTTAATAATGTGTAAACGTAGCTTGTGACATCACAGATACCCACGACTAATTTCGTTGACACGTTGAAGCTTTTGGTCTATCTGATGACTTGTAATTTTTATGCTACATAAGTTACTTTAGCTTTAAATATTTATTCCTTATACAAAAAAGGTACAAATCAATGTCAGATCTACTAAGTATTTCGGGACTTGTATATAATATAGCTTCGCATCTAAATATTTCGAGTCTTTGTACTTTACTATTTACTAAACCTATTTTAAATGCATTACTAAACTCTTATGAGTTTTTGCATAACTACACTTTTGCAGCATCGCCAATATTGTTGCAATATTATAATTATAAATTAGACGTAAAAATTACAATAAATATATGACAAATTGATCGTCGAGGCTGATCTCTTTACCTAGAATCGAAGTTATATAAAAATAGTAAATTTTCGAATATTTTTTTTTAACTTACAAATATTTCCAATATAATGTGATGTTCGATTTTAAGTACAGAGGATATGTATGTATAAAAATAGTTTTTTTATAAGGCAATCTTAAAAAGTATGAACTATACATTCAAAAATTAACAAATGTAAACAGTAAGTACAATGTATAGGAATAATTTTATGCATGTTTCTCTCGAAGTGGTTTAAAAATTCCACAGGATATACACATTATAAGTATTATGAACATTAAAAGAGACTATTAGATATAGAAAAGAGATTATACTAGATATGACTATTCCAAGTCTATATTTTTTCGAAATAACAAAATATAAATAAAACTTATGATGAACTGATAATGGGGGCAGTGTTGTGAAAATCGAAGAAATCAAACAAACACGATCTAATAAACAGCGAGTGTGCCCTAAAACGGACCGTAGACTAAAAACTTATGTCAAATATGTCATAGTTTTCAAACCGAAGTTTTCACTTCAAATAAAGTAGGTACAGATTATATATTATTTAGGATGTTATTGTTCAGTCTTCATGCTGTCTGAGAAGAAGCGAGTTTGTTTCTTGATTTTTCCCATCGGCTGATGTAGTCGACAGGATAGCATAGTATGGCGGAGAATAGCATGAACCCGCCACAAACGTAAAAGGCGATATCGTAATTATTCGTATAGTCCATAAGTGCGCCTGAAAATAATAAATATTTATATAAAATTAAAACCGAATCAGCTCTAAGTATTATTATTATCTAATGATAAAATTAAAAAAAAATTATCAACAATAAATCATATCAACAATGTATAGGTATATCAGAATCGTGATAGCTTAACAGTGAGTGCGTCTCTTTCGAAGGGTCACAGGGCAATGCCCTGCATATCTCTAGAGAATTCTTGAGATATGGGTAACCCATCAATCCGCATTTAAACAGCGTGGTGGGTCATAACTATAATCCTTATCTCCAAAAACGTAGAGCCTATGCCAAGCAGCGGGACACTGAAAGGCTGTTAGTGTTTTATGGGTATATCGAATTTTTTGAATTATTGTCAATTCAGTTTACTCATTTTTTTATTGTACATAAATATTGTTAAAGGGAAAGAAAAAGTAAAAAAGCACATGTACAAAGGCGGACTAATCCGTAAAAGGGATCTCTTTCAGTCAACTTAGTTACTCAAAGGTAACAGACGGAAAAGGACAAGAAGTAAAATACTTGTAATATAGAAAACAAAACGAAAAAAAATAATGGATTAAACTTACCGGCAATGGGAGGGCCGAAAAGCGCTCCAAAACCTTGGAATAATAGGAAAAGTCCGAAACAATTGGTAAGCTGCTCCAATCCAATGTACTCCACCACCAAAATTGAACGTAGCGACGCGAAGCATGCTGTCAAAATAAAAACTGATTAGTATATATGATTTATAGATTCTAATATTACGGATAAATAAACAGGGTTTGTTTGAAATAAAATAATTAAATTAATAGTTTTTATTTTACTAATTAGCCATTAATTGGAAAATATTAATGATAATGGTTGTTCATTATTTGCAAATCAATCATTTTCTTAAGTTAGACTAATGTAACAACCTTTTCAAAATTTTTTCTAAAAGATTTTAACTGAAACTTTTTACCTAGTCTTATTAAGTAAACAACAAAAGTTCAGGTAATTATCGACTGCAAAAAATAGCATTCGGAAACATTTTAGGCGTAACGGTTGAGCCATGGGTTCCTCTTGGATAAATAGGCATTTCCATATTAAATCATCAAAAGAATCGGTAAAGTATAACTCAAATATATTTTATTATTTCTATTATATTAATTAACCTCCAATTGAATAGTAACCTGATACATAAATACGCAAAACATTATCAACGACGTTAATGTTTTATCAAATAGCGGCTAACGAGGAGATTTCTTTTAAAATCGTGTATTTAATTCGTTGTGATTACGAAACACTATCCGAATGTAAAAAAAATAAAAAAAATATCATGAGGAAACCTTTTTTTCTGGGATATGTAATCTAATGTGTAATGAAAAGTAACGAGTATGAACTATATGGAAAGCTTGTCAACACAACTTACCCATTGCAAGTCCAAATATAACGCAGTAACCAAACTGATAGGCCTCGTGAAAACACAATCCGCTAAACATCGTAGCCAATCCTCCTGCCGATAGAGCAATATTGTTCAGCCATAGCGGAGATACTTTCGGCATCGAAGATACTAAACCGCAGGCGACACGGCCCATTATATTCGCTATTCCGATAACAGGTACCAACATTAGACTGAAGTTCTCGCTCACATTATTTTTATCCGCTCTGCCTGTTACATACAACAGAGGCACAAAGAATCCCAGCATTGTAAAGAAACCGCTGACAGCGAGAATAACAAATGTCGGTGATCTAAAAAGGCTTACGTCCAACATAGTAGCTAAAGCACGCCTAACAGCTTCAGGACATAATTTGCATTTGCCAGAACTTTCTTCTTGAGTGTCTTCTTGCGTTGGAACATGTGTTACGGCTAAATGGTAGCCGAGAGAAGTCCGGGAGGTATACTGCGGAAGTCGAGCTAAGCTGCCGCCAAAGAAAATGTCGTCACGGTAAAACGGTCGGGCAACGAGATCGACGTGAGAGCGGCGCGATCGTGTATCTCTGGTAACGACTTTAACAGGACTCGCAATTAAAGGTTCGGCGTTATCGACATTACTAATCGAGTCCTCTTGTTCATCTTTCTCTGCCACCGGTACCGCAATAAATAGCGGTTTGGTTGCGTTATGATTCTTTAAAGTCCCTGCAGTCGCAGAAGATCGTCTGCTAAGATGAGAATTGCTGCCGCGGAATACTTCTTCGGCGGTCGGATATCGCGTGTTGTTCGCGACTCCCATCCAAGTGTGGGGGCTGACTTTGTTTGTGAACCTCATTTCAGGTGGCATAGAGATTCCGGAATCAAGTTTGCTATGGAGTTTTAGCATTGAGTTTAATTTCTCAACCGCTTCTTCGTGGCGACGAGACGCGTCTTCTTCTTCAGCTTGATCGGCTAAAGTTACGCGAACTGGGTTGATTGGCCTGAACAAAGCACCAAAAATGATGCATAGTAAAACGAAACCTGAAATAAAAGTATTTTAAATTGATAATTTTTCTCCATAAGTAAGAACTAGACTACTTAATAACAATGATGAGTTAAAACTAAATTAGATAGGTTTAGCTAAACAAAAAACATTTCTTTATGTAAAGTCCGCTACAAAGGCTGGTGAGGATGGAATGAATTACAGAATAGTTCGTCGTCGTCGTGTTAAATAAAATTTATCTGTAAAATCGTTTATAATGTACATACACACCTGCATGGACAACAATGGTCATCTCCCAGCCATAATAAACAACGAGTTTCTTGGTAAGCGGTGACATAACGAATGTGCCAACCCCGGAACCGCAGAGGGCTATTCCAGTTGCAAGAGCTCGCCATCTTTCGAAGTAGAATCCCACAGTCAGTACAGCTGGCATGTAGATCATGCAGAAACCGATTCCTGTAATAACAAGAAAGAATAATGACATTATACGTAAGAATGGTACAGTTATAAATACTATTGTTCAAACTAAACAGTTTGAACAACTGTTTGGTTTATCAAGAGTAAACTATTATGATTGACATGGTAAAAAATTTAAAAGTTGTAAACCATATCGACACTATCTTTCTACAACCTATAAGTATCCTTCAGATGAGTATGGGCCTTTTTCAAGAGAATGAACTAGCAAACAAAAACGCTGTTCAAATACGGAATGGTAGTTGAGTTATCCAAGGATACCATATGGATCACCGTAGAGATCACATATGTAATTAACAATCGTGCAGGTCGCAGATTCTAATTCTTTCTTGTTTAGATCCATCAGCGTGTAGTGAATATAACATTAACTTACTAAACTATTAACGACTTTTAAATTTACGATTTAATTGTCCCAAATGCACATTGTAAACAAATTAATTACAATGAAGATGCTTTGTGTTGTGTGAAGTTTACAACTTACCTCCTATGATTCCATAGACAATATAGAGGTATTCCACGCTGGTTGCGAAATAGGAGAGCCCGAGTGCGATACTCGATAATATACTACCGATTATGGTCACCAACCGGAAGCCGTATCTGCAAGACGGAAAAGGTCATACACTGAAAATGCTAATGAAATTTTAAGGCTCAGCGCTGTCGCAGGTATACGCGAGCGAAACATTTAATGAAATCATATGTGATTATTAGAACTATTTACAATTTATGCTTAACACAAGTTGCCATTCGTCGCAATATGGCCAGATTATCACCGTTATAGAATTTTCAAAAAAAAAAAACTGTTTAAAAGTAAAGCAATTTTCTCAAAAATATCTCACTGCCGGGCATAGGTCTCCTCTCTCAGTTTTTGGAGAGAAGGTTTCGAGCTCAGACCTACCACGCTACTCCACACGTTACACAAATCCGTAGTATTCACTTGAAATATGCAGGTAGTTCCTAAGATTAACGCGTTCAAACAAACAAACAAACAAACTCTTCAGCTTTATATATTAGTGTAGATTAGACATATAAAAAAGGGAAACAGGTAGGTAGGCTCATTTGTTTTCTCCTTTTTTCGATAGACATTTTAAGATCCTAATACCACGCCGTGTGGTATACGGCTGAATAGAATAGTACCACCCTCATTTCTTACCGAGGTGTCGTAAAAGGAGACTAAGGTAAGTGTTGGACCGCCGTGTGGTATCCGGTTTAGTAGAATAGACCACCCTTTTTCTTACCGAGGTGTAGTAAAATACGACAGAGGTAAGTTGACGTCAGGCAGGCAGCCGGTCGCAGAAACGCAGCCAAATCATGTGACAGCATGTTTATAACATGTTGTGCCGACCCCACTTAGAGTGCGATAAGGACAGGAAGATGATGATTTTAAGATCCTAACCAAATATTGAAACTTCAAGCATAGCGAGTTAAAATCAATAAAATCAACTTTTATAACTTACTTGTTCGCTAACGCCGATACGAAGGGGCCCACTAGGAGGTAGAATCCTGATAGTAATGAGTTAACCAGTGACGCCTGACCTTGGTTCGTCTGTAAAATACAAATATCATTATTTACTACGTAAACTATAATTCTCATAATTCAAATTATTTCATGCACAAAAAAAGTTACAATAGTTTATCTGTAATTACAGGACGTGTGTTTTTCTTGGAATTTGACTTGATTTGGTTTTGATTTTTGGTTTGTTGGATGTTTGGTTTGGTTGTTATTTAAGTGAGAATAAGAAGCATACTTTTGGACATAGGTCTGTTCAAAATATTTCTACAAAGATCATGAGCTTTTATCGACATAGTCTATGGATAGTTATATGTCTATGGTAGATATAACGGATTTCCTCAGCTCAATCAATTAAGCTTTTTTCCATAATCTTACAATTTAATAAATATAACCACTTTTTAATCGTTTTTTTAGTTTACACGACTTCAATGTTTATTAATAATAAATTGATTGATGAAATGATGTATATTATCCTCCAAAATAATTTTTTAGCATACGATAAAGTAACTTACATATAATAAATTAACCTATTATTTTATACGACTGCTTTAATATTTAATTTATCCTGGACACTAACATAAGGATAAATAAGCCTTTGATAAAAACAGATCGAAATTATTTTTGAATGTTTCAAAGCTTATTCATTTGGGTGCTTGATATTTGATAAAAAATTCTAGTTATCTCTCTTCAAACACTCAAGTTTTAAGAGCTATGTTTCCAACGTCCTCCCATATCAATAAAATCAATAAAAATACATGTCAAATATTACGTGTTAAAGAACATAGAGCTTAATAAAAATTTTTTGGCCGTCATAGCTTAGGGTGAGGTACAAATTAAAGTTTCAAAATGTGTGGTGGCAGGTGTTTTGCGATTTGAAATAATAATTAGTCTTTAACGAGTCATCGAATAGAGGAGATAAAATAACGAACTTAATAAAAAAATATTTTTTACAAGAACGTCACTTAAAATTTATAAAAGGGTAAAATGGTCGAGCACGATTCTAATTTTAAATGTTTTTTGTAAAAAAAAAATTTCACATGTGAATTAGTTTTCGCTTTTTAGTTCGTGTGCTTTTAGGGGTGTGTTATTTAGTTTTTGTTTACTTTATTTCTTTTTACTAACAAATTATATTTAGACCTTCGCGGAAATCGAACCTGCGATCCACGCAGCTGAACTGCTATCTGTACAAACGGGCCAGCCACCAGCAAATATATTTCATTAAATTACGAATTTTATAAAGCATACTCTAAAATAAGCCCTTACTACGTTAAATAAAGTTACCCGGAAGAAATATTTATAAAAGTTAAATCATATGTTAACTTATACTTTAAATAAGCCCTTACCTCGTTAAATAAAGTTACCCGGAAGAATTATTTTTATGAGTTAACTCATATATTAACTTATATGGATAAACATATGCGTATACACGACAAATGTTAGGTAAAGCGTACAAGGTGGAAGTATAACAACTTCCCCGATACAAATCAACGTATATATTTCCGTTCACGATGCTCTCTCACTGACCCACTGGCCTTGTTAAGTGACAGTAAGTCTGACAAGTGACAGGCCAGTTTACACATGTTGCATCCGTATATTTTAATTAAATTGACCAGTATTGAATACACATTTCCGGAAGAGTCTCACGTCGTGTAGCTTTTATGTCTGTCATTCTAAAAAAACAATTTTTTCGACCTTCTTGTCCTAAAGGCCTACTAAAAACTACAAAACTAAAACTATAGCTAAAAAGTACATAAGTCGTTTGTGGATTTTGGTATAAGATTCTATAACACAATTCTGCAATCAATTTTAGCTTTGCCATTACAGCAGATAAAGAAAACTACTAAAAGCTGGCTGAGAAGGATAACATAAATGATAAGAATGTATGGACATAGCAACTCTTCTGTATAAGTTAATTAAAACTTAATGTAACTACTAATAAGAATTATATTTAGATAAAATCAACCGCCAAGTTCCTTGCTATCTCTTCTAAGTAGGTTTTTAAACCAATAGCAGAGTTGACGATTCAAAAGCTAAAAAAAAGCTTAAAGTTGAATTTAAAAGCAATAATTCTTTTAAAGTATAAAATCTATTGCTTATACTATACTTGAAAATAAATGCGAAATTCAGTAGCTTTTGTTTACTATTTTGGATCTTGCAAGTAGACTTTTGCAACTTACACTAAGCTTATATCCAGACATGTATATAAGTTTTCCTTGTATATTATAGAACTAAGTTCCGCCGTCACATATATTTGTCTGTTCGCAAAAAAACTCAAAAAATCTTATGTTATACGTAATTTATGATATAAATTAGGTGTATCCGCAATATCATTAGCGTCGACTTCAAATTTAAAATACCCATAAATATGTACTATATGTTTCTTCCTGTTATCTAAGGAAAAACAGCATTTATTATACTATATATTAATCGAGTTTATAAATTTTTATCGCACCAATTGCACGAAAATTTCTCAAGCGAATTAGTATTGAAAGAGAAACAGAAATTAGATGGATAATATTTAGCATATTTAAGGTACATTAATATGGATATACATATGTTTATTTTTTAATATGGACTAAACATTCTAGGCCAATTATAATTTATTGTCATATATCATGAAAAACAACGCAGTAAAACCCACAAGGAAGCCTGCTAAATGGAGTATGCATACGTCCCACATTGAGATAATACAAGGGCGTTGCCCTTAGCGATAAAATAATTTATCACTAAGGATATAATATATTAGAAATAGTTCATAGAATTTGAAGTTGCTTTGCGGAGATCTATAATACAAAAGTAATAATAAAATTATAGCAAAATAATACTATACTAAAATAAAAGTTAAATAAAAACATTCTTCTATATTCATTTTCAAATAATTCTTTATTCAAATTGGCTTATACAAGCACTTTCGAATCGTCAAATTACAATGAAGCTACGACTGGTTCGGAAAGGTGCTCTTGCCGAGAAGAACCAGCAAGAAACTCGGCGGTCACTGTTTGCTTTTCAGTATTACAATAATGTCTTAATTAATTAAGAACAAATTTAAAATTTTACAATATAATCTAGTGCGTAGCTGGTCGCAATTTTTGTATTTTTGTTTATAGAGGTATGTATTATTGTCATTATTTTGTGGCCCGTAATTCAAATAAATATTTGTATAGAAATACGCAAAAAGATGTTAGTTTTAATGATAGCATAGTAATTTAAATTTGTAAATTTACGATGGTATTTTGAAAAATAGCCCATGAAAGGTATGCAAATTGATATCTATTCCTTAAGTACAAATTCCTTAAGTCAAGAGTAAAAGTTAGTTTTATTTCATACTGCAACTATAATTTAATACAGATCAAAATACAACATTAGTGCAGCTTCTCTAAAAATATTCAGAGATTGTCAATCATCGCCTTCTTGTAATCAATTACTAAGGTAAGGCTATTATCATTTTGCCTGAATTTGTTCTATTTATTTATTTCACAAAAAGTTCAAGTTTACATAATGTTAGCGCAAACATAAACTCATAAGAGTTTTTCCGTACGCCAGAGCCGTCGACATAACATACCATGTTCATGTAAAATGGGGCAAATGTTATTAACACAAAATATGAATCTAAAATCCATTCTGATCCTATCTTTGTAATTAGCACAAACGCTATTTTAATTATAATTTTTTCTTCTAGTCGAATAATTAAATAACTTTGTTATTTCGTGATTTTCTTTGATGTTTCTATATTGAAGAATTTCATTTTAAAAAACGATACTTATTAAATAATATCAAGTTTATATTAAAATATATTATTATAAAAATACGATGTAATAAATAACAATTTTCCGAAAGAGACACGACAGCAGAAAAAGGCGTTTAATATTTGTTATTTTCCAGTATAATGTAATATTTATCAAGGTGTTTTAAATAAGATATGCAGCAACCAGATATATATTTAGCGATTCTTCTTCAATATTTCTCGATTCGATGTGAATACCTTTTGCAAAAGCGAATACCGTAATACTATGATAAGGCATTGCCATTACGTCGATGACAAAGCAATATAAAGTTTTTATAATTTATTTCATAAAAGACTTCCAGGTTTATGAACAACAATATTTCTTATTCAATCCTCAATTTGATAGTTTTGTGTCACTTACTGTACTGTACTTATTATGAAACAAACTCCCCAAAAGCAGTCTGTATGTATGTGATCAATTTTCTCGAAAGCTACTGAACGAATTTTTATGCGGTTTTAACTAAAAGGTAGCGCAATTCTTCCAGAAGGTTTAGGTTAACAGTACATTACTGTTTTAATTAAATTGTGTTGAAGAGGTCGTGCGGTTATAAAAAAAACTTGTCTGTCGGGTGCTTTAGCCAAGTGCGCAACTAGAGTTTGCATTTTGATTTTCGGTGGATGAAACGGGGAGTTATACTACTAATATTACACCTATTACCTACTAATATTATAAAGGCGAAAGTTTGTGAGTATGGACATATATTTGTTACTCTGTCACAGCGAATCCGCTGAACCAATATCGGTGAAATTTGGCATAATTATTCCTTATACACCCGGGTAACATAAAGGCTATAGAAAAACGGTTAATTCTACAGGAATAGGATGACATTGTGAAAAGCGCCATCTATTATAAACCTATCACGGGACAACAATTCACGCGAACGAAGTCGCGGGTAAAAGCTAGTTTCCTTATATTTTGAGCCATTATTTCAATTTCTCTTAGCTCTCTGAATTAATATAGTTACTGTAATAGTCGTAGCAAATCTATTGAACAATCAATCAGCCAATCTTTAAAAACGTATGTTAAAACTAATAAAATCATGAACAGAAATAGCTCCGTAAATGTATAGCTCCCGCTGTGACTTAGGCTTGTCGTCGTCTAGACAAACTCGTGTTTAATTCAATACTATTACCGCTTTGGATTGGTATAACCATAAAAGCGAACTTTCATGGGAAAGTTTACATTAATGGTATAATACTCCATCGTTGTGAAGTCCCTTTTGAATACGTATATGGAAAGTGAATAGATTTATGTAAAAATAAACATGATTTGCAGGTATGAAACCTTTTTATTTTTAGTATATATTGTGTCATTTATCAAAACTAAATTTGCTTTTTGAGACGTTTTGCTTGTATTTGTTTTGTCTTCATTGTGCTTTCTTTTGTCAAAAAATTAACATTATTGAATTATAGAAGCGGACGTTACTTTGCGGAATTCCATAGCACAGAAGTTACATATAATTATTTTTGTGCGTGGACAAACGCGGATTACATGAAAATAATTCTATTGTATTAAATATTCAGTATTAATAAATAAATAAATAAATAAATATATGGGACTTACAAAAATAAAGAAATTTAATACTAGTATTATAGTTGACAGATAACTGGTAAATATATACTTATAGAATTTTGAAATAAGCCCTTAAGTACATAAATACAAACAGACTCGAAGGACGAACAAATTGTTATTAGAAAATCTTGCGGAATCTCTGCGGGAATCGAACTGTGGAGCTGAAAGCAGGGTTACTGCCACCTAAGGCAACGGGCCAGTCAAAATATAACCTTGCTTCTACAACTTAATATTTAGGAAATAACGAGTTCGATAATCATAATAACGGGAATTTGTTCAATGAGACGATAAGCACCTGTTTTCGTAGATAAACTCTTCATAATAATAGATATTTTTAGCCTTAGCTTTAGTGGGTATTAACTAAATACCTCTGAGGCCTAATGATGTGAGTGTTCGCTCTTAGTGCCAGATGTTCTATTTTTGAGCTTTAATCATTTCCATACTTGTCCAAATTAAACTCTGATTAGAGACTTAACGCAACAAATAAAAATTTCAGAGTTGTAATATTTGAGTCTAGTTATATTGTTTTTTCTGTTTTCATTATTCTCTTGTGTTAATTTTGAAGCTTAAAATTGTTGTTAATTGTAATCTATACTAATATATAAAGCTGAAGAATTTGATTGTTTGATTTTTTTATAATCAAGTTTCTTTCCTAAAAGCAACGTCAAATTAAGGTTTTCATATGAGAAATATTTTATGCACGAATTCGTTTTCTTTAGCGAATATTAACTATCACTTTGTTTATTAATTATGTTAATTATAACCATAAATAGGTAATATATTGGTCACATGTCAAATTGTCATTAACAAAAATATAATATGGCATACTTATAAACAAAACTATAACATAGCTGAAGTTATTATATTAAAGGCTGGTTTGTTTTCTATTTCATTTCTAGGTACGAATGTTTATTTAAGTAACGTTGCATGCTTCGACAGGTTATTGTTAGCTATTGGCATAACGGGACGCAGCATAAGTAATTCCCGTATTGCAGTTAATGCTCTTACTGTTTTTATAATTTTGACACGTATTTGTGAACAGAAACCGACTTATCGAGTCATAAACTTATTTGCTTCATCATCAATCGCGTACAGAGCTTATAATAAGTTATAAGCTCTGTACACGTTTTGTGCGTGTATTAAATTTTCTTTTAAAAATACATGCGCCCTAAAAGCATCGCCTACACTATCATAGAGCGCATATACTTCACAAAGGTTTCTCCACAAAGAACAGTGCAGCATAACTCCAATTTGTATGGAGCTCCAACAGCGACATCTAGTGATCGTTGTTCCAGCGCCATACAAAATGGCGTTACACTAACGCGATCGAGTAGGTTATAAAAACTCGCACTAAGCATTCAGCGATTTCTGGCGAAAATCAATCACATACATATATTTACAGAATCTAAAATTACATCAAATATAAATCAAAATGCAAATGTAAAATCACATATTCCAACTCAGGTCATGATTTTAAAGAACCGTGTTTGAATAAGTTCTTTAACCTATTTCTAAAAAATAGACCTGTTTATTGATGATCTGATCATTGACTCATTTCCGAGAACATATCATCATCTAAGTTCTGGGAAATGAGTTAAGTTAAATAAATTCTTTGCTCTAATTAGAAAATAACTTTAAAATATTTTTATGATACTAAGGAAACTTGATACCATTCTTGAGATTTATGTCATTATTGTATCATAACTTAAAAGGTAACACAGATAAATTATGAACCAAAAACAAGGTTAAAAAATAAAGAAAAAGTTTTTTATATCACTTGACGTTATAAATGATCGCATTATATTGAAACTGTCGCAATTATCAACATATGCCCATCTACATATATTTAACTTCCGCGTTCATTATAATTACTATTTTTCGTGTTATCTTCATGTTGTTATCAACTTACGTTTTAGTCGTTATACGTTTTAATGGGAAATACAATACGCCATTTTGTTATTGGAGATTCTATTTTCAAACTCACAATTTTGTCATCCACAAATGTACACATAGCTGTGATAGCCCAGCGGTAAGACCGTGCGAGCCTTCGAGAGGGTCACGGGTTCAAACCCCGGCTGGGCACCAATTAATTTTCTTTTTTTACAAAGGTTACTAGCAATTTGGGTTACAAATTACTAGTAAATTTCTTACCCCTCCAGTTAAGCTAAATGGTCGTTTTAGGTAGTATAATGGCCGGAATTCAAACCCACGACTTATGATCGCCAGTCCGTTACCCTAACCACTCCGCACCGCCGCTTCAAACTTAACTGTTTCTTTCTGTTAACTTACTCGTATGTGTCTAACTATAATTGCAATTTATCACACGATTTTTGGTGATGGAAAACATCGTGACATAACCTGAATATTTCCATAGAATTCTGGGAATATGTTTACATATCCTATGGTAAACTACCAATCCGCTTTGGAGCAGCGTATTGGGTTTTAGCAACAAACAAAACCCTTTATCTATATTGTCTCTATTATTGCAACAGATTATTAATTATTTTTGTAATAAGTATAAATTATAGTTGATTTCCTTCACGTTGTTTATCCTTTTGATTATCGATAAACGATTCACAACCATTTTGTTTATAACGTAGAAGCTTTATAAGTAACTAGGTATAAAGTTGTTTCATACAATATTCATGCATATAATTATGTAGGGAAAACAAAGTATTATGTTTATCACACTTTGAATCAATATGTTTGTTATTGTAATCAAAGAATTAAAAGTTAACATAGCTTATGCGTTTTATTCGATACATAAATAAGTTGTTTTACTTAACATAATACAACATTAATACAAAGTTTTAAACATTAAGCTGAACTCTTATTTGTTAAGATTAGTGACTAATAGGACCTAAATGATTAGGACTAGTGTAGTAGTGTGGACTATCCGTTTTCATACCCGATACATGCAGGTTTCGTAAAAACTCATTTACAAACCTCTACCACCGCAACCACAATACACAAGTACTACACACGTTCACTATCACAAAATCAACAAAATCTCAAATCTTTGCGATTTAGTCGTGGATGCATCGGGTATGAAAAAGGATAACCCACTTTACATTTAGCATTATATATATTTTCTATTTACTTCATCGCGGATTATAGCAAAATAATTTTATTATTACTTTGGTATTATGGATCTCCGCAAAGTAACGCCTATTTCTATAAATTGTCGTTGCGAGTACATGTTTTGGCTAATTATTTTACGTCCGGCCGCCTGCCTGACGTTAAGTTACCTAAGTCGGCCTTTACGACACCGTAGTATGAAATGAGGGTGGTCTATTCTACTCAGCCGGATACCACAGCGAGGAAAAATATTTGAATTACATAAATCATAGTGCACAATTAATATTACGGCAGTTACTGTATGTAATGCAGCTTAAAACTGAATACAACTTTGTTTTTATCTTTAAGAATTTGTTGCTTCAATTCGCTTGGACTCGCTAGTATGCCTGTTCCTAACTCGACTTATTTATTAACTAAAATAGCCCAATGACCATGCAATCGCAGTCTTATTTTAAGTAGTTTATTGTATTTCAAATAAACTCACGTTTTAACCATTTCGTAAACGACAATTTCAATGGCAAAGTAATAATTGTTGTCGCGACATCAATTTAGCTCTGGTAATAGATTCGTCTACTTTTTTGGTGGTCCTAATAAATTTTTTATATTGATCGGTTAATACATTTTTTGCCTTATCATGTAGGAATGCTTTTTCAACCGTAGTAGTGATGAGAAATATTTTAAGAAATTTAGATAAAGCTTCTCCGCCGTGTGGTATCCGGCTGAGTAGAATAGACCACCCTCATTCCTAAGAAAGGTATTGTAATATGCGACTAAGGTAAGTTGACCCGCCGTGTAGTATCCGGCTAAGTAGAATTGACGAACCTCATTTCTTACCGAGGTGTCGTAAAAGGCGACTAAGGTAAGTTGACTCGCCGTTAGGTATCAGTCAGTAGAATAGACCACCCTCAATTCTTACTGAGGTGTCGTAAAAAGTGACACGTGAGTAAGTGAAGGTAAGTTGACGTACTATGTGGTATCCGGCTGAGTAGAATAGACGAACCTCATTTCTTACTAAGGTATCGTAAAAGACAACTAAGGTATGTTGACCCGCCGTATACTATCCTGCTGAGTAGAACAAAACACCCTCATTTATTACCGAGGTGTCGCAAAAGGCGCCTAAGGTAAAATGACCCGCCGTGGGTTGAGTAGAATAAACAAACCTCATTTCTTACCGAAGTGTCGTAAAAGGCAACTAAGGTAAGTTGACCTACCGTGTGGTAGAATAGACCACCCTTCTTTCTTACCAAGTCGTAAAAGGCGACTAACTTAAGTTGACGTCAGACAGGCGGCCGGTCGTAAAAACTAGTCAAATCACGTAACAACGTGTTTGAAACATGTTCTGGCGACCCCACTTAAAGTGGGATCTTATGATGATAATTTTTCAAAAGTTTGTTATTGATTCTAAACAAAATTACTTCATTAATAATGATCGCAATTTACATTGACGAAGACATTTGGTAATAACTTAAAATCCACTTATCTTTACAGATCAAAAATGCAAGAATGGACAGTCGAGGCCGCCAGTACATTGCCCCCATGGTTGTGTGACTGTGGTATACTTAATACTCGGGTTACTGCACTTTCGCCAATCGAAAGCTTCACGTTTCTTAACACATAAAACTTAAAGGGACTTAATTAGAACTTATATCTTTAGTACTTGGTTGACGGAGCCTTGTCCGGAAATTTTTCAAAAAGAAACAACGAAAAAAATAATGGGGTGATTGGGCTCGACCCTAGGTATTCACATTTCTCAAGACCACCCGTTCTCCGAAAAAGCCATGCTGACTTGACATTTTACGGCAAAAATAGTATTTTATATTCAATGTAAGTTTTAGAATTTTTTAATGCCAAAAAACAGGGATAAAACGATTTTTTTTAATAAAAACTTACCTAGATCGATTTTTCTCCTCCAAACAACCTCCTCCTACATGGCGAATTTCAGGAGAATCGTTGGAGCCGTTTCCGAGATTCCGAATATATAGGTATATACATATACATATACATACAAGATTAATATTAAAGATGAACATCAAATGGTAAATCATAATTGATAGAATTAAGCGTTAATTTGCGTATATCTATAAAACAAAAGTAATAATAAAATTATTAATATAATCCGCGTTGAAGTAAATTAGAAAATATACCTATATACCTAATGCTAAATGTAGAGTAGACAATCCGTTTTCATACCTGATACATGCAGTATTCGTAAAAACACATGCACAACATGGCGGTTGTCGAGGTTTAGATTGTCCATACACTTCGCATTATATATATTTTCTATTTTATTTCATCGCGGAATATAGCAAAACAATTTTATTATTATTTTTGAATAATCATAAATAAGACAACTCTCTAAGCAGTCTATACAGTCAGTCAAAATTAATAAGTTTATGTTTAACATCGAACGTATATCGGTTGAAAAGATGTATTTTTAATTATCGTAATAAATTTCATCGTTCTGTTTGTTTTTAGGTTGGCTTACAATACGCGTCAATGTACCAAATATAAATCGATGTTTCATTACATGAAATCAGTAATCGATTATGTTCGGAATATTTCCAGGAATATATCGATAAAGGAGAAAAGGCGAGGTGCTGTCAATTGTGTAATTAATTGGTCGGCAGACGCACGCCGCCCGCCGTGACCGCATCTCTTTCTGACGTCAGAAATTTCTATAAATATTATAAAACAAAGTTCCCAAAAGCTGTCTGTATGTGACTGGATTTTCAAATCCAGGCATTTTTACGTATAAGCATATCTTTTATACTTAATTTAAAGCTTTCTGTAGACTGGTCAAGTATAAATTGCGAAATTTTAAATAAAATTTAATGAGTTTGAGTTATAATTCTTCTGTTTTTCACGCGGATGATATACCTTAGTTATCATAGTATACGCAATTATTTTAAAGTCTTAAAGTCAAGTTACAAACAAGGCACGCCCAGAATTTGTGCATTGCATTTAGTTGTGACGTTTTCTGATCAAGCTAATCAAATTATATGTTTTACAGAGCCTTGAAAATGAAAAGTATTCTAAGTCTACGACGATTACTGTCATATCAAATATAAATTAAAATCAAGAAACATGAATGAGTCCAATCTTGTAGGCGCCGGCGTTGAGGCCTTGGCCTTAACATTATGGTAATCGCCGGCCCTCGACATTGTTGTGGCGGTCGGAAAACTGAACGCTTGCTGTCTGGACTGATAGAATTCCGCTTACTTGCTATTTATATTTATTTATTAGTATAATATCAAACAGTATATGTTTTGGTCTATCTATTATCATTGTTTTCATTGGTTGAATTAAACAAACTTACTTTATTGTGAATTAACTTAATAAACGTAAGTGACACAATTTAGAAAATTTCAACGTGTAACTGTTACAAATTATCAATAAATAATAAAAAAATTAAATATATATTAATATTAGGTATAAATGCGGGATCTGTCTGTTGCGCTTTTGCAGCTAATCATTCGGGGGAAATTTGGCATTTAAGCTTAAATATCGGGCTAAAATAAATGATTAATAAATTTTCCTTTTTTCTTAAGGAACAGGAAAAATCAAAAATAATAGAGAAGAGAGTACGCAATTGAGGGTATTTGATAATCAAGCTTTTCGCGAACTTGTCGGGAGCAGCTTATAAATAATGTAAAATTGAATTATCAATGGTTAAGAGAAAGCTTTTGCATCATGGATTTTACGATGAGTTTCTTCACATAAAAAGCGGTAAACTATTATATTCAATGAAAAAAAACGCACCTTAGTTATTATATCATTATTGTTGTTTAACATAACCATAGACTATAAATCCACGATAGAATACATAGAGATATTTGTCTCCTGGTATGGAAAAACTCTGACGTAAAAAATTGGCTTTGAAAGTAATTTTACGTTACTTTTTTTCCTTCCAGCCAGTTCACTTCAAGGTTTGTTAAATTAACCAAACATTTACAAATTAACATACTAGCTGCAAGTTAACTATAGTTATACAAGCTTTTACCCGCAAACGAAAATCGTTTGCGTGGACTGTTGTCGCGTAAGGTTGATAATAGATGGCGTTTTTCAATGTCATTCTATTCCTGTAGAATTAACAGGATTTCTATAGCCTATATGTTACCCTGGTGTATAATAATTGTGCCAAGTTTCAACGACATTTATTCAGCGGATTCGTCGTGAAAGACTAACTAACATACATCCATACTCACAAACTTTCGCATTTATAATATTAGTAGGATACATATCTGTTCAGCTTCGATTATCACAGAGATCTTTGAAGCTACTATGTAATAAAAAAATTACTTATCATTAAACAAAAACAATCGATACTGTCTGGCGTACCTCCAAGGTTGCTCTTAAAAGTGGGTCAGAGTAAGACAAACTGTTAATTATCGGCTCTATGCGAAATGAAATATGGCACAAATATATGACAGCAGTTAGTCGACACTTTACTTTGATCTCAGTGTTGCCTTGTAGAAATTAAAATAAATATATCTGTATTGTAGATATCTCGTCAGCAAAGCCACGTTAAAAGGTTAATATATGTACTTTGTGTTTCTTTTTCTATTCCCAATGAAAATAAATGTTTGTAAAAACAAAACAATTGTAACAAAATAATTGTAATCGATTTACGATTTACGAAGTTGCAGGTAAAAGCTATAAGATAAAAATCTTACAGCTTCTACCTGCAACTTCGTTCGCGTGAAAGGTTAATTATATATGGCGCTTTTCAATGTCATCCTATTCCTTTAGAATTAACAGGATTTCTATAGCCTGTATGTTAACCCAGTGTATAAGGAATAATTGTGCCAAATTTCATCGACATTGATTCAACGGATTCGCAGTGTAAGAGTAACAAACATACATCCATACTCACAAACTTTTGCATTTATAATATTAGTAGAATAGGATAGTGTGTAATCGATGTTATATTGTAAGTCCGCACAGACGAAGCCACGGGCAGAAGCTAGTTTCATCAATTTATTGCTCGTCTAGTTTAGTTTTACAAATGTACTTTGCGGAGGTCCATAATACAAAATTAATGACAATATTATTTTGCTATAATCCGCGATAAATCGCGGATAAATCGATTTTATCGCGGATTATAGCAAAATAATATTATCATTACTTTTGTTTTACAAATGTAAAAATGTGTTCGTTTGTTTTCGTTTCACATCTACACAAACACAAACAGATAACTATTTATGTCATTGCTTAATATCTACGCGAAAAATACGTGGCCTGATATTCGTAAAGATCTTAGAACTAGTATTTAACTGAACAACTCACATGAAACGTAGTTTGTATGGGTCCTAATAAAGCGCCCCCGGAGTTTATGATGCCGTCGACCACAAAATTGCACATGAACGATGCTGCTACCACAACCCAGCCCCAGCCACCGTCCGGCGGTACGACCTGTAGAAGAAAATTTTTATTTATATTAATAATTATTTATTTATTTATAGTAAATCTCTATTTCTTTGTACATCGCGTCATTCGTGAACGGATGGAATAATAATGCTATTTTTTTGTTGTGTTAATTTTTTTCAGACGAAGGTTCTTAGGAAATAAAAATATTAAACAAAAAATAATTCTATAATCTACTATCTTATCTATATCTATTTTAGTCTTAATGCATTTAAGGGTTGTATCAATCACGCGACATAAATTATAACTCCAGGTACTTTAGCAGACTACGTAAAAAAAATCGGTTAATTTAATGAAGTAATTTAGCCACAGGAATCATTTTACGTTTAGAATAAAAGATATATAATATAGAAGGTTGAATGACCGTACCCCATTCCATTTAGTTTGAGTTTAATTTAGTATATAATGCACAACCTTGACCGTGAGACTTCAAGTGCGAAGGAGACTATAATATTATAATATTATTGTTTTCTCATGTTTTTTGAACAAACGAGCCGCGCCAAGTCAACCATTAGTAAAAAGCTAGATTTTAATTAAATTATATTTATATTGTTCCAAATTACATTTATTTTAAAAACCGTTTTTAAGATTGCATTATGCAAATATTATCGTATACATTTAATATTCATTTAATGTCGGTACCACCCTGTATATACGCAGCGGACAGTACCGCGTGTCGCAGCTAATATAGTAGCTATTAGTAATATATAAAAATTAATAATTGAATAATAAAATATTTTGCTATAGTCCGCGTTTAAAAATACAGCGTGGGTTATAGAAAATAAATCTATGAATACTTTTGTAGTAAACAACAGAATAAAACTATATGGTTTATCATGGATAGCCGTGTGGTATCCGGCTAAGTAGAATAATACCACCCTCATTTCTTACCGAGGTGTCGTAAAAGGCGACTAAGGTATGTCGACCTGCCGTGTGGTATCCGGCTGATTAGAATAGACCACCCTCCTCCTTACCGAGGTGTCGTAAAATATGACTATGGTAAGTTGGCGTCAAGCAGGCGGCCGTTCGTAAAAACACAGCCAAATCATGCTGCAACATGTTAATAACATGTTGCAATTTGTTTATACATGCATGTATCTTAGAGTGGGATAAGGACAGGAGGTTTATCATGGAATTTTTCGTGACTATTTATTAGAAAACAACTCGTAATTTAAAGTAAACTGAATTGATATACCTTACCGGTGTAAGGTATATCAATTCAGTTTACTTGTCCACTCTACATTTAACATACCTATATATATTTTCTATTTTACTTCTTCGCGGATTATAGCAAAATAATTTTATTATTACTTTTGTATACCTTACACCGTGTAAAATTTTGTTTTCAAAGTAATTTTTTCCGTTTCGTTAAGAGAAACATAAACTGAATAAGTTGTATAATGAACAAATTTGCGCTGCTCGTCGCATTGAATAGCTACATTAAAATGCACTTCCATATTTATTTAAAACAAATAATATGTAAAACATTTTGGAATTCGTTATGTCTGCCATCAGTATTGTATACACGATATACAAAGATTATTTTGACATCATTGTTATGTTAATCCTTTATGAAAAAGCTATTATTTATTCGGGTATTATAGCCAAAATAATTATTATTTTTGTTTAAACATCTATCACATGGTTTCGGTAATAAAACTAGTTTTTAATATATTTATGAATATTTAAAACCTAGTCCGTGTGAAATGACCATTTATAAATGTTCATGTATTTATAAATCCTAATATATTATCATTTAAAAATTTATTTTTAATAGATAATTTTAAAAGCCAATTAAGGCATCTATTTTTAATAAACTCGTCCGAATATAACAGAATAATAATGATGTTTAATCGATTATAAGACCGTTCTGAAAGTTTGTAATAAAAGTTTTTTATTGAACTGACTTTATGCTGTTAGCTCTAACGGCTTTTACAGCATCATCAGGAGGGACGGGCGAGAACAGAAGCATCATCGAGGTTGCGAAATGTTAAGAGTAGAGCGAAGAAGCTCCTATATAAAAAAGGTATTCTTGTTAACTTGCTAAAGCTCTATGTTTAAATTCAATAGTTATTAGCTAATTAATCGGCCTGGCTCGTTGGAGCAGTGGGTAGTGACCCTGCCTTCAACTCCGCGGTTCGCGGTTCGATTCCCGCCGAGGGCTAACATTTTCTATAAATGAATTTGTTGGTCTTTAAGCCTGGGTGTATATTTGTAATTTAAGTATGTATTTAAAAAATATATAAGTATATATTCACCAGTTGTCTGTCTAACATAACACAAGTATTAAGTTACTTACTTTGGGGACGGATGACCGTGTGTGTAAGTGTCCCATATATTTATTTATTTATTTATTTATCTATAGAGGTCATTACGATGACATCACACGACTTTGATACTCGTTATAGTGTTGACTTTACCATAGTAAGAACATGTCACATCCAATCGATCAATATATCCAATTAAGCACGCACCCTTATCGGTCAAGTGCCCATATAAAATATTCCAACCAACGGAACACGTAAACTAACTTATAACTAGCAGCAATTCTCTTATTTAAAACTAATAATAAATAACTAATAAAGTAATATAGTCTTTTGTGTTTTATTAACCTTAAAAGCTAGACATATGCTGTGGCGGACTCTTATTTAGTACTTTTTGAACGATTTCGTAATACATGATTTCTGAACTATTTGTTTACTTAGCGCACGCAAAGAAAGCTTTTATTTCTGCCATTTTCAAACTATTTTTGTTAGTTTCCGTGAGTTAGTGATAAGGTAAGTGATTTTCTAATAACTTTCACAGTTTACTTAGCTTAAGCTAGGAAAGCTTTAAGTTTTGCCGTTTTCGTAACATTTTTATTGCTGCTCCTCTCTTATTCATCTTAGCGTGATGTTATATAGCCTATATCCTTTTTCAGTAAATCTATCTTACACTAAAAGAAGTTTTCAAATCCGTCCTGAGGTTAGCGCATTCAAACAATCAAATGAACAAACAAACTCTTCAGCTTTATATATTAGTATAGATTATAAAGCTGTTAAGAAGTTTGAGGAATTTATCAAAGCAGTACTTTAAATTTGTACATACTTTCTAGAGTTAACGATAAGCTCATAGCTTCAAAAAAATAAGGTTAATACGATCTAATGTTTATTTGCTAATGATAACAATCGGCTTAGTATTGCTTGTCAATATGTTCGTTTTTTATCTCTATAGAGAAAATAGGTTTACTATGTGTCAGATACTTAGCCGAAAAGTACCTACTTCATTTTTAATTTCGTTAGCCACCTTAATATTTTATGAAAGCTCTTTAAATTTAGATGTTAGCAAATCTGCGTTTAAATTATAAAACTTCTCCAATAAGATTGTAAATAATTTACTAATATATCTTATACCTGTACATAAAATTCAATAACGGTGACTTCGACGAAAGATTTGTTAAATTTTATTGATTAATCATTATAAAACAGTCATGAAGATCAAAGTTTTGAAACCATACGTCACCATTTCTTACAAGCGGTCAGAATCAAATGATAATTTTACAAAATATAGAAATCACTAATAAGTGCCTTTATTTATGTTAATACAATTACTACAAGATAACTATTTTTCTCTTCTTAGTTTGTTTTATGCATTCAATACATATTTCATTAAATTACAAAATACATAAAACCAAATCTACTGTTCTTATTTTTTTATTCTTTTAGTACGTGGAAATTATAATATTAATTTAGATTTGTCATTATATGTATTCCTTCCTATGACTTGTATTGTTAATGACTTGCATTAATGAACACTTAATATATGATTATGTTATAAGAACGTATGTGCCAAATATAAGCGCCGCCCAAAGAAAAGCATCAGCTATCAATGATAGAGCTCTGTTCAATATTTGCTTGCGCCTTTGCCACATTCTATGTACTGCCATGTTTGAAACAGTTCTATTCTTAGAGCAAAAGTAGAATAATGGTCGCCGTAATTTCAGCAAATGCTAAGGTAATAGTAGCTATCAGACACATGTTTATAACTTTCTCAGCGATCTTCCGCAATTTCTTTCGCCTTTGTACCTTTTTGTCCAAAGTCATATTCAATGGTAAACTGTTGTATTGGTTTAGCTTGAGGTTTACTGCTCATTGAGTCATTTTATAAACTATTTCATGTTTTAGTTTCTGTTGCGTCACAATTACAAGTTTCTATGCATTCTGATTTTGTATTGATAACATCGGTTTGAATTTTTACCGCCTTCTTCCGTTCGTGAACTGTTTCGAAACCTAAGATAATTATGCAGATATGATAACTTGCAATGAGAACCACTAACGTGTTAATATGTGACTTATTATATGCTAATAGCATAGCAAAATTGATAAAATTAAAGGAGGCATATTGACCGGCCCCATTTTCAAAATCAGTTGGCCATGAACGACGTGACAACTGCTTTGTTGACATATGATAATTAACATGTCTTGATTGCCTGATATAACGTCAATGCTGCGATTGTATCAAATGCAATCTCTTTAGACGAATTTTAGTTACGCTTTAAGAATATTAATAAATAAAATATATATTTGTATATTACATTATTAAAATAAATTAATCTTCTTAATTAGGTACATATAAGAAAACAATAATAAAGCACCAGTAGCTTATCATGATGCTGTCTTAGACAATCATTGTTTTTTGTAAAATTATTAATAACCATACATGATGTAACATCAAAGGGGTGTGGGTTGAGTTGAAAGGAATGGTTATAACCGGACTATTGTAATTTTACGAATCAAAAGTGCTTTTAAAAGCCAATTTGAATAAAGAATTATTTGAATTTGAATTTATAGCAACCTTTGTTTTAAGAGCCGAAAAACTTATAAAAATAAACAAATACTGTCTCAGCCCTCATCCCTTTTAGCGAATTCACAGCTTGTCGAACCTCTCACCGAAGATGCGATTACTCTAATCATTTTTAAATAAATAAGATAAATCCCGAAATGATCCACTGTTAACAGGTCGCTCTGAAGCCCAGGCTGTGAATGATGACTACGAGAGCAGCAGTCTCTTGCCGAGTTTCCAGCGACAATTATACGTTGAAATCTAAGTCACTTGATGAGCTTTTATCTTGCCGAACTAAATAGGTGCCGGTATTGTCACAAATTTTGAATAAATGAGATGAAATATGAGTTGTATAACAAAGCTTACCAATGCTGCTTCTGGCTCGCAGTCATCACTGGGAGAGTCGCTTCGTCCCATACCGCTCTCGTCAGACGAGGGCGTCTCGAACGGCCGCTCGTCTGTCGCTACGCGATGCACCATTGTGGAAACTAGAACAAATACATACGTTATTTTTTTTGTAACATTTGTTATGGTTGTTTACGCCGCGTGGTATCCAGCTGAATATAATAGTACCACCCTCATTTCTTACCGAAGTGTCGTAAAAGGCAATTAAAGTAAGTCAACCCGCCGTGTCGTAAAAGGCGACTAAAGTACGTCAACCCGCCGTGTGGTATCCGGCTGATTAGAATAGACCACCCTCATTTCTTACCGAGATGTCGTTGACGTCAGGCAGATGGCCGGTCGTAAAATACGTAGTCAAATAATGTAACATGTTGTTTGTAACATGTTGTGTTGTGCAGTTAGAGTGGGATAAGGGCAGGAGGATGATGATTTGTTATGCTTGTTTACTGAATTATTGGATAGGATGTTATAATGTACTCTTACATGGTGCAACAATTAGCTTAATGGTAGTAACAGCTATTTACCTTTATTTGCATGCAACGGGTGGTATATATGTTTTCTATTTTCAATACTTTAATCCTAATAATTTAAGCTTATAAACATCATAGAGACCGATGGTTCATGTAGAGATTTTATTTTTTGTTTTGATGATATGGTGGTAGATTCATTTTTCAGCAGGACGTGCATATATGACTTAAGATGCGAAATGAGGAGTATAAAGCCAGACCTCTGGTAAGGGCGATGTATTATGCAAGCCTAGAAGGAATACATGATCCAACAAAATCAAAAGCGGACCTCCTTCTGTATCTATCTATGAGTGTGTTCACACATGTATGAGTTTAACCATGCTTGCATGTGTGTGTAGTTTAATTTGTTAAACGGAAGTGCGTCATCGTTAAAATTGTAGCAAGACGTAAAAGATATTACTATATTAAAATTCACCTCTTTAAGAATTTTAACCAGTCTAAAATATTGCGATTAGGTATCAGAGATAAAAATAACAAAGAAACTTACAAATTTATGTCTTATATAACCAATATGTTCTTTATAAATCCTACATGTTTAGAGATAAAGCGGATACTGTGTAATGCGTTCTGATTTGGAGCAATAAAGTTTTTATTTTTATTGATCGTTTCATCGAAACAAAATAGTTTCATGTAACAGAAAACATGCCGATGAAATAAACTATTTTTAAATTTAGGATTACACTTATTTCTTCTTCTTTTTAAACCGATGGTTGTTCACTACTGGATATTGGTGTCTTTAAGGCATCTACACACCAAGCCGTGTGGTATCCGGCTGAGTAGACTAGGCCACCCTCATTTCTTACCGAGGTGTCGTAAAAGGCGACGAAGGTAAGTCAAACCGCCGTGTGGTATCCGGCTGAGTAGAATAGACCACTCTCATTTCTTACCTAGGTGTTGTAAAAGGCAACTAAGGTAAGTCAACCCGCCGAGTGATTTCCGGCTCAGTAGAATAAGCCCCCCTCATTTCTTACCGAGGTGTTGTAAAAGGCGGCTAAGGTAATATGACATCAGGCCGGTCGTAAAATACGTAGCCAAATCATGTTTATAACATGTTATCACATGACCCACTTTGAGTGGGATAAGGGTAGGAGAATGAGGAAGGCATCTAAATACTAAACGATCTTGTGCCACTAAGATTTAGCAGCTCCCCGCGACGTTTTAGAGGTCGTCAGTCCACATTGTATGGGTCTACCAAAGCTGGACTTACTACGAAGAATCAGCTTAGCGATTCTGCGCGGAAACGTTGCCAGCATTCTTGGGACCATTCCACGTGAGCATGATTCGTATAGTCCTAGCGTGTAAGTAATTTAAAATAGATATAACTTGTACATTTGCTGTAACTAAAAAATATAAAGGGTATAATTATATTTTTTAATATATACTTTGGTATGGAAGTTACAACAGAATTATTTTGCTGCAATCCGTGTTTAAATAATTCTAACTTCTATGCTATGGAATTCCGCAAAGTAACTCCTGCATCTATAAATTAAAAAATGAGAAATAATTAAACTAAGCTTTTGGATATGAGAGTTGTAACAAAGTATTCATAGTACGATAGTATATCTTGTAGTTTATCGTGTTGCCTTATCGCAAGTCCAAACATTCAAGTTTATAAATATTTTTCTAACGTCTGTACTGCTGAAGATAAACGGGTTTTGGTGATTGTATAGTATGTAAAAAAACAAATTTAAATAATGAAATGTTGACGAATGACTTTTGGAAATGAAATCTGAAATAAATTAATTTCTCTCTTTGCCTTTACTTTGTACTAGCTTTTACCCTAACTTCGTTTGCGTGGACTGTTTTCGCGTGTTAGGTTGATAATAGATGGCGCTTTTCAATGTCATCCTATTCCTCTAGAATTAACAGGATTTCTATAGCCTGCATGTTATCCAGGTGTATAACGAATAATTGTGCCAAATTTCATCGAATTTGTTTCAGGGGATTCGCCGTGAAAGAGTGACAAACATTGATCCACTTACAAACTTTTGTATTTATATTTATTAATATTAGTAGGTTAGGATAAGAAAGAATAGGGATTATTATATCGTTTTCTAGACTAATATAAAAAAATCGTATCTATCCATTCCTGCTTTTGGACGAAAAAAAACATATTAATTTAAAATATTTAAAAACTAAAAATGTTGAAAAGATTGATTGCCGATTAACCTGTTGTAGCCTAATTAAAATATAATTTATCCTTGACGGTTCAAAAGTGTTTGCTTCCGGTATAATATATTAAAATTTAATTTAATAAAAATATAGTTGGATTTAATTTGCTTTTCAGTTAATGATAACATATCATTAACTGAACAACTGTTACAAAGCTTTTAAAAGTTATATTAACATAATATAACTTTTAAAAGCTTTGTAACAAAAGATCAAAAGATCAAATCGAAAAATTTAATTAGGTATATGTAGAGGTTGTTAATGGTGGAATCCTCATATTGTTTATATTGTGGTGGTTACACACAGTAGATAAATAAAACCGACGTACGTATTTATCCTATCTTACTAATATTATAAATGCGAAAGTTTGTGAGTATTGATGTATGTATTGCCTTTACGGCGAATCCGCTGAACCAATATCAATAAAAATTGGCACAATTATTCCTTATACATCAGGGTAACATATAGGTAACATATAATAATCCTGTTAATTCTACAGGAATAGGAGGACATTCAAAAGCGCCATCAACGTATCACGCGACAACAGTTTACACAACCGAAGTTGCGGGTGAAAGCTAGTCATTATTATAAATCGGAAATAACAAGGGATTCTATAAATGGAAATATTTTTATGGCGCAATAGGCGCAAGGTAACAAAATAATAACATAATTCCATTTCTTTGAATGGAAACAATATCGTTCGTGTTATCATTGATAAAGTAACAGGAAACTAATTGCGAGTAAAATATGACGTTTCATTGAATGTTTCATTTTAAATTGCACGTAGACACAATATACTCGTAGTGTAAAAAGGCATCTACAAGTAAAGAGTTAATTTTAATATGCCTGCGAATGCAGCTACTAATATTATTTATAATTTATAATTGATATTATAAATATTAGTTATAATTTATGTTTTATATATAGGTATACTATCCAGTTACAACGACAGATAAATTTGTTATTTGCAAATTATGAAATGGAATCAGAATAATAAGAATCAGCGATCTTTTAAAAATATTTTATTTGCACCTACTTAGAATTGTCCTTTTTGTAAAGTTGAACGAAAATTGAGTTTTAGTATAATATTTTTGTATTAAAGAGGCACATAAAAATAATTTTGGAGATATATCTAGATTTATCTAAAATAAGAAATTAAACGTAGTTTTGAATATCAAGTAACTGAAAAATGGTCAGCAAAAACTAAGCTTTTCAACCTAACCAATAACAAAAACACTATTTACTAGCATTTAAATTCAAGAGTGAAATCGTCGGAACGAATCTAGAAAAGTCTACCAATGTGAAGTAACTAAATGATTAGTATTGAATCAATCTTTCAACATTTAAACTGATGAGTACATTGAACTTAGAAACGCGTTACAACGCTCATTTTAAACTTAATTACATCCTATGCTATAAAAACTGATTCCTAAATATCACGTGGTACAAACTGTTTTCCATACGATAGACACGTTACGATCTTGAACTGTTTTTCATTAACAATATTATAGGTCGATAGAACAAATTAGAATTATTATCAACAACGCATATTATAGACATTAATTATAATGATGACTTGCATTATATAATTATTGTGAAACCTAAAAATCAGATTCATTGTTACACAATTGTGTGCTATCGGCATTAGGCACACACTAAGGATTTATTCTGTGCCTTAATATAGCAGAGGCGCTAGTAATGAATTTTAGTTTAAGATAAGATTGTTATCAGTTCTTGTTGAGATAAAGAAGGCCAAAGATACAAGAAGCGTTATGGGGCATAGAAGAAAGGTAAATGGTCAAATGTAAATGGAAAACTGGAAAATATTAGTTACTGAGATAAGAAGTCTGGATAGTGTTGATGGAGTAAATGTTCTTGAGGTTTACTTTATGAACGATGTGAACGATAACAATGTACAGTCTTCATCAAAATTTAATAATTGTAGATAATATTTCAATTAAAGACGTAAAACTGGATTCGGTCGGTACATTTAACAATTATTATGAATTACTAGTCCGTGAAACGCGTTACCGGTTACGTCAAGGCTTAACGAATACATTGTGAACTTGTGTTTTTATTTGAACAACTGATTTTTACTGAAACTACACTTTGTACTACGCAGTAAACTATCACAAATGTTATAGATATGCTTAATACAGGCAAATCGAAAGAGATACTTTTAATCAATCGGTAGTTACTTAATGAACCAATACGAAATAAACGCAGTCCTTTCACTCTTATATGCAGTTAAAATACATTTAATCCGCAATCAAAACTATATTATTTTGTTGCAATGCAATGCAAGTTATATTAAATAATAATTTCATCACAATGCAGTTATAATAATAAAAATACGCATTAAAAAATGCATTCCTTTAATCATTTTATTGTGTAAAGAATTTTTGAGAGAATGTACGAGTATCTTAAGAAGAAACAGACACTTATAATGTAATGGAATACTGAAAACGATAAAGACAGACAAGTGTTATCTATCGTCTTACATGTTAACGGCCTATTCTGAGTTGTTTTGGACTTTGACATGTATATGTGCTAAATTCTGCTGGCCTACATAGCGTTGCAATATTTGATATGTTATTTGATTCAATATCTTTTATAACGGCTCGTGGTGTGCGTAACTATAACGGATTATCTAGAAATCTGTTTATAGATATTATTTGTGATTCAGAGTCCAATTTTAGAAACAAATTTATTCAGTATTTCCTCCTAGACAAGGAGGAGAGTTCCTGAAATACTCTTTTAAAATTACAGTCATAGATAGCTCTTTTAATTATTCAATTGTTCTTGTTTTCCACTTTATTGTATTTATATTTAGTTATTTCTTTTTTCTCAAATTTATTACGTTTGTTGTTTATGTTCATTGTCATTTTATCTCAATATAGTTCTTGATAGTTGTTGTCAATCTGTGCATGCTGTTGCCATCTATAATTAATATAGCACTTTAATAATAGTTGTATATTGTGTATTTTTAGCTATGTATGGTGTTTATATTGTTGATGACCTTTTAAAATATATATTAAAAAAATAAAATAAAGGCCGTTGTTTTTATCATGTTGTACGTATAAATCTATCGGAATGCTCGGCATCTTGTGGACAGATGGGATAAGTGTATTTAAATAATAATAACAATACTGATGACCGTGTCTACACAAGATAAATCATCTGTCATTTTTCACGGTGTAGAAACATGAACATAGCTTTAAGCATTTAAAAATAATCTAAACTCATCACAAAATATAATGTACCTGCTGTATATAATATGAATATTGAAAATTTAGTTACAAGTCGTGTGGTATTCGGCTGAGTAGAATAGATCACCCTCATTTCTTACCGAGGTGTCCTAAAATACGGCTAATGTAAGTTGACGTCAGGCCGGCGGTCGGTAATGATCGGAAATAACATTTTGGGTATTTATTATGTCGTAAGGTACCAAACTGTACTTTGTATATTGAACATTGCATATGTAACTTTTGCATGCGAAAGCTAAAGGTCCTTTGTAATGAAATAAAATAACGGAAAACCGTTAAGTTGTTATACTGATTGGATATTAAACGTGATTGATGGTGTTTATGTTCGCGTGGGGTGTTTATACAGCTATCTTAGGGTCAGTATTGTGACTCGCAGAATATAGTCAATATTGCAGTACGCATTATATTTCCGGTGTGAGATGTAAACAAGTTTTAACTGAATATATCATTGATCATGTTGTGAAGCTGTAGTGGTTATCGGTGGACAAAATACGAAAAACTTATGGGCATTAAGGTCTTAGTACCGGGATGACTGAGCCTTTCTCGGTAATTTTTTTAAAGATATAAAAAAATGCAATTAAAGAAATAGGTAATACAATAAAAGCGCCGGGCGGCATGTGGGAATCGATTCCAGGTTTTGAATTTTTTTGGTCCATCCGTTACTTTTAGGCTATCACAGCTTTGCATTTGACAGCTGAAATATCATTTGCATTCAACTCTACATTTTAGCATTTGTTATGCCCGAAAAAGGGTATAGAACGTCATCTTTTTTATTAAAACCGAGCTAGATGGATAATGGAACATAATTTGTTAGCATCCAGTTAGTATACCTAACTGTTCCTTAAGTAACGCCATTACCACCATCGACACCAATTTATACTAAGCATTGCACACAAACATTTCTTGCACATATCATCGAACAATCAAATTTTCATTAAAATATAATAGATTTCATCACGAATTCGCACAATTTTTCATTACATAGACTTTTTTCATCGTGTTTCGTATTGTGCTTAATACTTATTACTAAATTGAAGTTCATTAAAATTTGTTAAAACAAACATGTTCACCTACCGTTAAGGTCTTGACTAAAATATCGAAACGCCAAGTCCGGATCAGGAATACAAGTCAATCTATCTGGCAGTGACATTTTGCTTATTCTTATCCAAACGAATTTTTAACGTTATATCCATTTAATGCATCGCAAGCTATTAGGTAATAATCGGGCTAATTTCTAATGTATTTTTCAAACATTTCCAACTGTTTACGTGCCCTGGGCGTGCCCTCTTGGCGTCGTATGACTTCAGATAGTGCTTGAACTCTGTGATCTCAAGTATAAACAACTGGCGATATAGAACGCTGAAATAATACGATTACCAGAAGAAATCAATAAGGTTCGTTCACACGTAGATGAATACTTAAGTAAAAAGTAAGTAGCGGCCTGTTACTATCCCACTGCTGAGAATATGCCTCTTCTCTCCGTTTTTGGAGAGAAGGGTTGGAGCTAAGACCTACCACGCTGCTCTAATGCGGATTGGTATTGAATACTTATTTTATAGTATTTTAAAAACTTTGCAAGCAATTGACGCAACTCTTCAATTCCTTATTCATGTTCAAAAAAGTTTTGATGTTTAAAGTGATTAAAAACAAAAATTAATAAACGCGAGTGTATTGGTTTATCTATACTCTACCTAATGTATACTAATATATATAAAGCTGAAGAGTTTATTTGTTTGATTGTTTGAACGCGTTAATCGCAGGAACTACTAGACCGATTAGAAATTTTTTTTAATTGTAAGATAGTCCATTTATCGAGGAAGAAATATAACATAACGCTAAGATAAATAGGAGAGGAGCAGCAATAAAAATATTACGGAAACGTCAAAATTTGAAGCTCTAAGCTAAGTGAAACGGTGAAAATTATTCAAAAATCATATATTACAAAATTGATCCCCTCTAAATAAAAATCGATTGCTAGTATTTTATAAACTTTAAACTATATTGCAATTAAGAAATCGATATTTCTAGAAATTAGCGATGTGAGTAAACAAAGGCTAAATGTTATTTGTGTGGAATCCTTTAATTTGAATTCAGTTCAATAAATCAAAGTAAAGAAATGACGTAAAAGGTAAAGTTTATTTGTCATTTTTAGTTTCTAGGTGGTGTGGTTTATTAGTTAGTAAAATTAAAATCAGTTCTCGAGGCAACGATGTCGAAAATGATTATAAGAAACCTAGTATTGAGAAAGTTCTTATTATTCGGAAAAACTATAAAACGTAAGAATGTAAGCGTTTGAAATGTATTAAGTAAAAATTTAGTAGCTTTTGCTATCATATACATAATCAATAAAAATATAACTGTTATTTATAACGTAGGTAAATAAATTTAATCAAACTTTAAAAATTAAAACATTTTTGATAACCTTGTAATAAGATTGATCAAGGAAAGTCGCAAAGGGACTTTCAAAAGATAACTTTTGATTAATTAAGAACTGTGCTGAAGTATAATAATAATAGTATATTTCCAAAACTTGTGACCGCACTCACAGCACTTATTTGGATTAAATATGGTTAACCCAATTTTCAACGTATGCGCTTGGCAATAGTAAAAACTTTAAAAAAACTTTAATTACAACAAAACAAGCTACTACAATCGATCACTAAATAGCAACTGTGCTAATTATGCGAAAAATATTATGTATATATTGTCAATGTTATGTAAAATTTCAAGTTCTATGTCATTTAAAATACTTGCTTGGCAAGTTCTGGTTTTATAGATCGAGAATTTGCGCAGTATTGTACCTGACTGTTTTATTTTTCAGGCGACTATATTAGTTATGTAAGTTATTTATATACAGCTTGTTTGTTTGAACTTAGAATGTAAATACCACTGAAGTACGTGGTCTTGAAAGGATATACAGGGTGCGTTTCTGACAATAATTACTGCTTGAAAAGCGGGCTAGATTCAACCGCGGTGCAGTTATGTAAATTTTTATTTTATTTTTATTAGTGTGTTAGTTGCCTAGGTATTGCTGAAAATCGAGGTCTTTTTGAGATCATGGACTTTTTAATGATTAAAAGTAGCCTACATGCTATTCCAAACTTAGACCTTACCCTACTCTACAAATCTTATAAGCCGTTGGAGCTTTAAATCGGTATATCGTTACGGTAAACTTTCGCCTCTGTAATATTAGTAGGTATAGAAACGATATAAGGTAAGGGCGTTTTGTATGAAATTTTAAATAATAAGCGTTTTGTTTCTTGTAGCTAATTCGATACATCTAGTCCCCTCTTGGCTTTGATTGGTAGTATTTCTCTTAGGGGAAGCTCCATCCTGGAAGAGAAACTCTCCCGGCTACAAAGCTAATAATAGGGTTGCGGACAATTCGATGCAGTTTTCCCATTTTCAGTAGCAAGTAGAGTTACATACAGATATAGCCAATGCGAGTTAAGCATGACAACATTCCAGTACCCTTGTGATATGCATAACGTGTTTCCTGACTTAAGAAAATTTAATTTTTCTCTACCATTGTGTTACAGTTTTGTCAAAGGTAACAGAGATTTTATGGCTGTCTTAAGTTAATATCAAAATCATGAAAATTCTACTAATATTATAAATGCGAAAGATTGTGAGTATGGATGTATGTATGTTACTCTTTCACGGCGAATCCGCTGAACCAATATCGATGAAATTTGGCACAATTATTCCTTATATACCGGAATAACATATAGGCTACAGAAATCCTGTTAATTCTACAGGAATAGGATAACATTGAAAAGCGTCATCTATTATCGACCTATTATACGACAACAGTCCACGCGAACGAATTCGCGGGTAAAATCCTACTAGCTTTTACCCGCGAATTAAATAAAATTATGTTTCAACAGAGATATTTAAATGACTGAAAGCCTAACTAAAGACTGAAGAGAAAATCCATCAGTTAGTAGTTGAATAGTTCTGATTTTGATTAATTCAAATAAACAAAATTTAATAACTAAATTCTGAATTACTTGTAGTAATTTAGATAAAACAGACGGGCACCCGCTATAATAAATAACGGAAATATAGTAGGTTCTTAGACTTAAAGGAATAATTCAATAATTATATTTGAATAATTAGTACATTAAATTACGATATTTATTTATGAACCCCTTCTCTTCTGCGTTTGATGGTCAGACAGAAGGCTTATTTATAAATAGCGTTTAGCGAGGAATGTGGTCGCGTAGACTTTCCGTGAGCTCTCTATATGAAAGCCTGCACACAATTACAGATATTTAAGCGCATAGCTATGTGTAATTGACTTTTAATATTTATAAAAACAACGATATTTCTCCTTTATACTTATGCAATAAAAAAGCAAATTTCCCAAAGTCAACCCATTTACTCTTTCGCAACAACTCAGTGACACAATGACATATATGCCAGCCACAATGCTTTTCATATTAATGTCCAACTCTATGAAGGAGGTGGTATTTAAAACATGTAACATATTACATTTTTCTTTGCATAGTTTTAATATCAGATGTACTAAGATAGCCCGAAGAATAATTTTTCCAAAAATAACTTTATATTGAGATTTGAGATATCTTTATTTTCCATTAGGAACAATATTCACTTTTACATTAGATAATAGGCTAGGCTTATATTTACCGTAATCACCCACATTAGATTAAAACTTATTTCAAACAACATATATTGTTTAAAAATATAATTAAAATCGTTCCCATCACTTCAGGGTTTATGAAGGACATACAGACAAACATTTATGTTTATTTATTAAGAAAATTAAAAAGGGGTAAGCCCCTTGTGAACTTGGGTCACAATAAAAACGCCACATTTTTCTTTCACAATAAATGTGACGTGAAAACAAATATTCCTGATAGGAAGCAATTAGGTTTTTCTTTAGTAACAAGTTAGTTCAAATTGTTCTTATAAGTCTAAGAAAAGTTTAACCTAATTCTATTATATAGTATTATTCTAATTATATGCTATTGTATCAGTTAGTTTTAGTTTTGAATATTCACATTAATTAGAGTTCTATAAAAAAAACTCCCTAATTATACTGAGAAGTATAAAATAAATCATTATTCCGGTTTTATATTTTATAAAATTTTCCATCCTCCGTCAGACATTTGAGCAAGATTAATTTGAGCAGATTTTTATTTATACTTTTTTTTAATTTTTATGATATACTAGCTATGTTTACGGCTTCGCTCGCGTGGAAATCACTGTATTGAATTGAAAATTTTGAATGTAAAAGTACTTATTTTACGATAGGCCGCCTATCTGACGTCAACTTACCTTAGTCGCTTCTTACGACACCTCGATAAGAAATGAGGGTAGTCTATTCTACTTAGCAGAATACCACAAGGCGGATCAACTAACATCAGTTGCCTTTTACGACACATCGGTAAGAAATGAGAGTGGTCTATTCTACTCAGCGAGATAACACAGGGCAATAATTTTAAATTCCTTAAACAGCGAAATATACTGATTCAAAAACTTATTTACCAACATAATGTACTTGTGTATTTAAGCAATTAAAATTATTATTATTAAGAAATAGCGTATTTCATATTCTTACTTGTGGTATACAAATCAACATCTGAAATTGTCCTACATGACCGTGGATTATGTAACTGTTAAAAACAATGTTGTTACACGACTTGTGGTTTTGATAAGTACTTATTTAACCACACTAGGCCTCACTGTTACACAATTAATTAATGTATCCCTAAATTTCGGAACCAATATAAAGAACTGTTCGAATAATTAGGAGCAAGTTGTAAGTTTATGTTATCGTCACCAAACTTTACAGGATCATTCGCTTGGATGTTGTAAAGATAATCTGAAAATGTAATTAAAATCGGTCCAGCCCTTACGGAGTCTATAAGGAACATTAAGATAAACACAATGTTAGTTACTATACTCCGAAACGGTTCCACCGATGTTTGTGAATTTTTCTATGCATATTCAGTAGGTTTTCGTAACATTTTTAATTGCTGCTTCTCTTCTATTCATCTTAGCTCGATGTTATATACTCTATAGCCTTCCTCGATAAATGGACTATCTCACAGTCAAAGAATTTTTCAAATCAGTCCTGTAGTTCCTGAGATTAATGCCTAAAAATAATCAAACAAACAAACAAACTCTTCAGCTTTATATATTAGTATAGATTATGGTTAGGATACAATCTCGATAGTTCAAGGACCCTTCCCTTTGGAGATAATGATTGGAGCTTAGACATACAACGACACTATGACATACATTCTGGAGGAATTTTGAGATTTCCTCACGTGGTTTTGTTTCATCGAAAAACCATAAATATCTATTTAACACACTTATTTTTAATCTATTTTCATACTTTTTAATTAATGTACATTGTGTGTGTATTTATTTTATGTAAAACATATTCACATAAGAAAATGAAATCAAATTAATGTAAAGTCAGCATAATTAATTTAGCAAGTGTATTCTCGAGTTAAAAAACCGTAAGCAAAGGTCGCAGTGCCATGTGCTTGGTGACCTTAAATGTAAATTTAAAAGTGTTTTTCATTATCACGTGACTTGTATGATACAATCACTATACCATGCGGTTGATATTGCAATTAGGTAAGTCAGTTGTTCAACCGAAGCGTCATCAGGAGATAGACTTATTCGGTGACAAAATAAATGGTGGGGTTGAACTAATTACTATATAACAATGTTTTCTTGAGTGATGCTCCGTTTTGCGATTTTGTCTTCTCCTGATGATGCTTTGATTGCGGGGCGAAACGAGTTGTTGAGTTTGTGATAGTGAACGTTTATAGTGCTTGTGTATTGTGGTGGCGGTGGTGGAGATTTGTGCATGTGTTTTTACCAATCCTGCATGTATCAGGTATGAAAACGGATTGTCCACTGTGTACATTTAGCATTATATATATTTTCTATTTTACTTCATCGCGGATTATAGCAAAATAATTTTATTATTTTGAGTTAAATTTATATAAACTTTTTATTTTTATTTTCCTCTATATTACCCGAATTTCACTTATTGTCTTTTTACTTTTGTTTCTCAAAGGTTAACTGGAAGAGATCCTTTTTAGGGATAATTCCGCCTTTATACATGTGATTTTTTTCTTTTTCTTTCTCTTTTCTAAGTATATGTATAAAAAGAAATAAATAAGTTAGCAGCCTATTTATGTTTGGTTAAAGTGAAAAGCTCTTATAAGCAATTGATTAAATTAAATTCGGCGAGTGAAATAATCATTGTCTAACAGCGTGGGTGCACCTTTTATACATATCTAAACGTTTGTACTACCCACACGTGATTCGAAAAATAGTATGGTTGATCTCATACATTCCAATACGAAAAAATGTAAGATTTAAATCTATACTAATATTATAAAGAGGAAAAATTTGTAAGTATGTTTGTAATGTTGTCACACAAAAACTACTGGACCGATATCAAAAATTCTTTTACCATTGGAAAGCTGCATCTTTACTGTGCAACGTAGGCTATATTATATTTAAAAAAAAAATAGGGATCAGTAATAAAAATGTAATAAGGTGTACAAAATTAGTCATAAAAATATGTCATCGCGTGCGTTGCGGAAACTATTGATAATAGAACAAAAAAATGTTCTGCAGTATTATATTACGTATCAATATCTACAAAAAAGTCCGCGATACCATATATCCAACTACTATAATTATGCCAATATAACTACTTTTTTCTGAAAAATCTGAAAAAAATCTGTATATTCATTAGATTATGAATGTTAGTGTAATTAAAAACTAAGAAACCTAAGTAAAAAAAAATAAAATAATGTTATAGTCCGACTTAATAGATTTTTCACTCCCATGAGATCGGTATATACTCGGGTGAAACGGCGGGATATTTCTAGTGTGTAATAATTATAAAAATAATATGATAGTATCCATTAAAATAGTATGTTATTCATTATTATTTTCGGTTTAAGCGAGTGTGTGAAGTCGTAAATATGAATTTAAAAAAGGAAGATCTTTAAATTTTTAAACATTCGTGTGTTAACGACGTTCTATCTGACTAGAAAATTCATTATCTTCCTGCCTTTATCCCACTCTAAGTGGGGCCGGCACAACATGTTATAAACACGCTGTCACATGATTTGGCTGCGTTTTTACGACCGGCCGCCTGCCTGACGTCACTATCTGACTAGAATTATTTATTTTTTATTTAACTAGCTGTCCGGCCACGCGTTGCTGTGATTTATTCTGGTTTCGAATTCCACTCTAAACTGAACAGTTAGAAAAATGCTTCGATCGCCACTAAACAGCTACATCTGCTGGGCCAACTAAAGTTTATCCGAAAATTTCAATAAAATCGTTTCGGAATCTATAAAGAACATACTGATAAATATTGATTTTTATATAAAAGATTTTGTCAAATTACTGCTGTGCTTTTTTTAATTTATTTAATTAATCCTCTATTTTTTATTTTATTTATTTAATTCGAAACTCTTTTTTTGCTACAAAAACATATAAAAGTTATTTAATAAGGAGTCTCTGGGTGACCTTAAAAGATAAAAAAATGATAAAGGAAGAATTTGTAGGAAAAGGGCATTATCACTTCTCTCTGCCCGTTCCCCAATTGAGCTACCATGACTTTACAATTGACAGCGAAATTAACCTTTTATATTTTAGCACTTTTTCAATAGGGATAAAACGACGTTTTTAAATAAAACCTAGTTCGATTTATCGCCCCCCAAACCCTACATACTGAATTTCATAAAATCGATTGAGCTCATTCATATTAGCTCATTTAAATATTAAAGAAATAAAGATAAAAAAAACACAAATAAATTACATTGAAGAATAAATGTAGCGACAAAAAGTTTTATTTTCGTGAGACAAATATAATGAATGATTCATTCAGTTCACACCCTTAAAATTGTTGGCGCCAAATGTGGGATCCTTTACATCGTTTATCATCCTGTATCAAAGATGCCGAAATATTTAAAATCTCTACACCGAGGGTCGCTCTTACTTCCGAGAAGGGACAAAATGCATTTGTTTCGCTTCTGAATGGATTTACAAAAACATTTTAAAGGTGTGGCATTGTGTTTTATGTTACTTCTGCAGTGATAAAATAGTATTTATACGAATTTGCCACTTGAGTAAAAACATTCATTGGTCAAAGAATTTACACACACGGTTGTCTATTCCCAAAGTAAGTTACTTAATACTGGTGTTTTGAGGTACAGACAACTAGTAAACATATACGTCCCTCGACGTCAGTAGAGCTTCTGCACTCTAGTCTGAGAATTTTGCACCCTTGATAATATTTTCAATATGCTTGATGACGCTACAAAAGTCATTAGGGCTAATATAGCAAACAAAAAGCGTTAGTTAAATACATTAATATTTGCAGGGCTAACTCTCGGTATCATATGTTATTTTGATTACGAGCGCTTTACACAATGGATTAGCTTGTGCCGACTATTTACATTATGCTATACTAATCTAATGGTAATATGGACAGATTTTACATTATATAATTAAATAAATAAGTAAAATAAATATATGGGACAATTACAATTACACACGCGGTCAGTCGTACCTAAAGTAACTTAATACTTGTGTTATTGGTGACAGACAACTGGTCAATATATACATGAACAATTTTAAATATATAGGTTCTTAAATACACCCGGAATCAACAAAGAACCAACAAATAGTATTTAGAAAATTCTACGGACCTTCTCGAAAACATCTTATCAAAATGTCCTTACTGCTTTAACACATGACCAAAAATTGTGTGCTCGTAGAACAGAAAAATGTAAAAAAACTTATTCATATTGGTTTTAAGTACATATTTTATGTCATGTTATTCCAACCTTATTTATTCTGTCTATACCATCACAATCCTAAATTAAACAATTAAAATAACTTTACGTTTACGTTAAAAGAATTAGAATGAGTATATTTCCTTATTCTTAAACTTTTATTTGTTTAAATTTTAATCGTTGTTATTTATATTAGTCTGTATAACCTTACATTTACGTTATTTAAATATAAGTTGTAAATAGATAAAAATCTGAAGCGATGTGTTATAAAGATGTGGCTTTATATTATAACGAGGTCACACAACAATAGTTTTTTATCTGTGGGAAAATCAAATATGGACGATAATAATAAAAAGGGAAGCTTATTAAGAAATATTTCCGCCGAAAATTTATTTATGTTGTAATTAACTTTTACCCGCGACTTCGCACGCGTGGACTGTTGTGATAGGTTGATAATAGATGGCGCTTTGTGACCCTATTCCTTTATATGTTGCCCCGGTGTATATGGAATAATTATGCCAAATATCATAGATATTGGTTTAGTGCAGCTTTACTCAAAGTGTGTTCCGCGGAACCCTAGGGTTCCGTGATACCTCTGTAGGGGTTCCACAAGAATTAAAAACAAATTATCTCTCTAGTCGAAAGTTTGATCTCCGCGGCCGCGCGTACGTATATTTATTTATTTATTTATATTTGTATAAACATGTGTTACAACAGCTGGTGTATTAGTTACATTTTTTCTTTTTTAATATCTTCTATTATTCAATACTTACTACCCATACAATAATTATTATTATCGTACTTGCCATTGGTAAAGTAAGTAATAATTAGTAACTGTTACATTGTACTTTTATTAGACTTATTATTGAAGAATACACTTTTAAAAACTATTGTTTTCTTGTAGGGTTTCGTCAAGTATTTAGCTTCTCAAAAAGGTTCCGTCACCAAAAAAGTTTGAGAACTACTGGTTTAGTGGATTTGCTGTGAAAGAGTAACCAACATAAATTCATACTTACAAACTTTCGCATTTATAATATTAGTAGGATAGGATAGGATTTTAAAGTACTTTTGTGTCTTTCATATTTTCTTATTATATTGACATACACTAATTACAATCCTAATTGTGAAAATTTCAATTATTTTAAACTAGCGAAGGTTATTCGCAATACGTCGCAATTTCTATATCCCATTTTGTATTCAAATGCGGGCACTATTTTTTCGGTACCATATTAGAACGTTAAAATTCATGTCATGTGAATAAATTAACGTGTTCAGCAAACACAGTATACTTTTATGTAGTAAAATATTGTTAGTAGATTATGAGTATCAAAAATGTGATGGAATTTTCCTACAAACTATCCTATTCTATCCTATTTCCTACTCATATTATAAATGCGAAAGTTTGGAAGTATGGATGCATGTTTGTTACTTTTTCACGGCAAATCCGTTGAACCAGTAACGATTAAATTTGGCACAATTTTTAATATTTAAATGAATTAATCTTGTTATTCCTTATATAGGCTATAAAATATTCTATAATTCTACAGGAATAGGATGACATTTAAAAACGCTATCTATTATCAATTTATCACGTGACAACAGTTAACGCGGGTAAAAGCTATTTGTTAAATATACGAGTATTTCTGATTGGAGATTTTTAAAATGAATACAGACAAGAATGATTGAACGGAGAAAAAACGCATTGCATTATATTATGCTACTAGCTTTTACCCGTAACTCCGTTTGCGTTGACTAGTTAATTACATACGACGTAGTTTGATAACAGATTGCGCTTTTCAGTGTAATCCTATTCCTGTAGAATTAACCGGATTTCTATAGTGTATATGTTACCCCAGTATATAAGGAATAATTGAGCCAAATTTCATAGAAATTGGTTCAGCGGATTCGTCGTGAAAGAGTTACAAACATACTCAGAAACTTTCGCATTTATAATATTAGTAGGATACTAGCTGTAAAGTCACGCATTGCTGTGGCTTAATCTGGTTTCGAATTCCCCTCGAAAGAAAACTCAACAATTAGAAAAAAGTTACCTTTCGCCACCAAATTTACAGCGTCATCCGCTGAGGCATTCTAAAGATTGTCAGATTTATTAAAACCGGTCGAGCTGTTTTGGAGTCTATAAATGACATACAGATAAACATTAATTTTCATATGTTACGATTATATTGCTTTATTCTTATCCCCATTGTAAGAGGTTGCTGCTAGGTTGCCTTCCTAAGATATTATCGCCTGATTTTCTCTCTACTCAATTCAAGAGGTTGCGGCTAGGTTGCCGGAAGATATTATGGGCTTTTCGCGACTGACTCTAACTACTTAATTTTCTCCTTCAATAATTTAATGGATATTAAAGCGCTGAAGTTGACGCAAACGAGAAAGTCTAGTATAGGGATATGATAGTCACTAAAAATTTCACCAAGTTTAAAGGTTCCCTAATAGTTAAATACGTCTGTCAATTGCCCGATCATTAACCTTTTGGGGGCCATGGGCGAGTACAGTATGACGGTTTATTTGTCTTTGTTTCTTTGCATTTACTCAGTTGTTTGGCCACTTATGGCTACCACCACATAGTCTATGCGGAAATCTGCATAACGTATTAGAAATTTAATAATTGAAATACCTATATTTGCTCTCTATAGGTTTGCAAAATTAAAGGCTGATCTATACATTTGAAGGTTGCTAATGCAAAAATAATATTGAAGTTATTTTTCTATAATCCGTGATTAAGTAAATAGAAAATATATATAATGCTAAATGTACAACACATGCACACCTTCGACCACCGCCACCAAGACACACAAGCACTACACACGTACACTATCACAAACTCCAAAAATCGTTTTGCCTCGCAACCGAAGCATCATTAGAAGAATACAAAATCGCAAAACAGCGTATCGTCCAAGAAAGCATTGTTATATAGTAATTAGTTCAACCTCCACCATTTATTTTATCACCGAACAAGTGTAACAAGCTTGAACTAGACACATTTATTTGGTCGTTCATGAGAGTGCCATTATTATTTTTAATTATAGACAATAGTTGCTCATTATTATAGAAAATTGAAATAGCAACCTAAAATAGATTAAATTGATGTATTAAAACTGTTAATATTTGTTAGTAACTAACGAAGTTAGGAACGATAGACATTCTTACACATCATTCTAGTCAGCATATACTATTGAATTTGTTATGAATTTGTTATTTGAATTTGAATATCGATTATCACATAGTATAATAACATTACTTAAGAATGACGTTGTTTATGGTATGGGCCATAAACCTTCATGAAAAATTAATGTATAGCGGGGAGTTTTTATACTTGCGTAATATGTAACGCTATTTTAGATCAGTAATCTTGTTGCATCAGTTTCATTCTTGGTAACACGCCAGTTTTTCTTACTCAGTTAATAGTGCGAAAAATTGGCCGATATAATATATAATGTTGTTAAAAAGCAAGGATGACCTAATGACAAGAAAACATGGCAAAGGTTAGTTTGTTAATAATTTGAATAGGTGTATAGATTTTTCTAGAAATGAATTAAGCACCTGATTAATATTACAATATTGAATTTATGACATATAAGAGGAATCTCCGGTGGTTATTTTACTTTTTACAAATTGTTCTCATAGGTTTGTGTAACAAAGATTTTATTGCTGTTGAATTTAATTAACAAAGATTTAAAGACTTAAATTACTTTTTTAATATTGGTTGTTAATTAGGCGTAAATTGGAAATATTCGATTCGAAGATGGCACACCATTAATTTTCTATATTATCTTGGGTAATCGTGTCGCTCCACCGTGTGGTATCCGACTGGTTATAATAGACCACCCTCATTTCTTACCTAGGTGTCGTAAAAGGCGAGTAGGGTAAGTTGACCCAACGTGTGGTGTCCGGTTGAGTGAAATGGGTCACCTTTTTTTGACCGAGATGTCGTAAAATATGACTAAGGTAAGTTGACGTCAGCATGCGGCCGTTCGTAAAATACGTAGCTAAATGTCATCATGACCCCACTAAGAGTGGGATAAGGGCAGGAGGATGATTTTGTGGCATGTATTTTATAAAACGCAAGTGTAAAAGAAAACGAATATAATTTAAATGTAAAGCATCAATATAATTTTCATCACAGAAAGCTAGGGACAGACAGGTTATAAAACATGTAGCCAAATTTTGCAGACCGCCTCGACGAGTTTTTATACAGGTACATTCTTTATCTGGGGACAAGATAAAAAAACCGAAAGGTCGTATAATACAATATCAGCGCAGCATGTCCAGTATCCACATTCACTGGAAACTAGTTTTTTTTTCTCAAGGCTTAATATCCCCGATGGACAAGTCACTTGATAAAGTAACATTTCGATCGATTACCGCTCTCGGATCAGATTATTAATTTTGGAATTTTCCGGTGTTTAAAAACAGGATTTTAAACATCATTCGGTCCAATCAAGCCATACGTTTTAATTTTTTGTTATACATTCATTTCCTTTATTTCTTCGGTTAATGAATTGATGGTACACAACAGAAAACCTACTAATATTATAGAGATATATTTGTGAGTATGGATGTATGTTTGTTAATCTTTCACAGCGAATCCGCTGAACCAATTGTTAATTTTACAGGAATAGGATGACATTGAAAAGCGCCATCTATTATCGATCACACGAGAATAGTCCGAACGAAGTCGCGGGTAAAAGCTAGTTAGTTATAAAACTATTTTCTTGTTTGGTTACGCGTATTGGCGTACTTTGACATTATTTATTATTTTTATTTATTTATTATTTAATTAGAACGGGCATATCTCTATCTTGTAAGATTTTTAGTTTATATTAGTAATTCTAGAAGGATAGAAAGTTTATGATAACATGATTCTCTTGTCCTTATCCCACTCTAAGTGGGGTAGGCACAACACGTTTTAAACATGTTGTTACATGATATGGCTAGTTATTTTTCCGGACGCCTGCCTGACCTCAACTTAAGAACTCTCAACTCAAGAAATGAGGGTAGTCTATTCTAGTCAGCTGGACACCACACGTCTTTTCCAAGAATAGTGGTAAATTTCCAATATATACTCATATAATGATTTTTAAACCTATATTAATAGCTATTATTTAGTATTGTTTAATCATTTTTAACAAATTCACTTTCAAGGAAGGAACCTTGTACAAAAATTTCTTTGTCTATTTATTTTGTTTGTTGAATTTGTATTTAAAGATTTGCATAATGTGAGCCGTGATTCAGCGAGGGTAAGGTCAAACGAATAGATTTCTGAACTCTTTCACTACAATTGACTCACGTACTTTAACGCCCACTGATAAATTGATATCAATAATAATTTAACAATCGAGAAAGTTTTAGGAACTTTATCATGTTAATAAGAAAGGGCTTAGGTTTGAAAGCACTATGGTATTTTAATATTTTACATTTATGATTTACCGACAGCTCAAATCTATACTAATATATAAAGCTGAAGAGTTTGTTTGTTTGTTTGATTGATTGATTGACTGAACGCACTAATTACAGGAACTACTGTACCGATTTGAAAAATTCTTTCAGTGTAAGATAGTCCATTTATTGACGGAGGTAATAGACTATATCACATCACGATAAGATGAATAGCGCGTTTAAACAAACAAACTCTAGCTTTATATTTTTAGTATAAATATAGATATTGATAAGCTGTGATGGCCTAGCGGTGCGACCGTGTGAATCTCTAGAGACGATCATGGGTTCAAACCCGGGCAGACACCAATGAGTTTTTCTATTTAAACTTAAGTGTCTAATTGATAATTGCAATTTATCACACGCTTTTCGGTGAAGGAAAACATCGTGAGGAAACCTGCATAACTCTAGAGAATCCTAGGGATATGTGTAACCTACCAATCCGCATTGGAGCAGCGTGGTAGGTCTTAGCTCCAACCCTTCTCTACAAAAATGGAGAGAGGAGGCCTATGCCCAGCAGTGGGATAGTAACAGGCCGTTACTTACTTTTTTTTATAGATATTTAAATCACTTTCATATTTGTTTGTAAAATGATGTATGAAAATTGACCCCGTAAGCAGCTAGGTCAATCTGATTGGGTTAATGCTTCTCAGTGAATGTATCGTTAAAACAAAAGAAAAATACACGTCCTACTAAGTAGTATGTATTTCTATAATTAGTGAATAATTAGTATTCGAGTTTATGCGAGATAGTGTAGGAATAGTTTTTACTTTTTGGTGTCGATTTCAAATCCAATTGATTATTATTAAAGGAATGACATCTTCGCGGCAGCCAACAGATAATTACATGTTCCAATAGCCCAAGTCATAGCAATTTGGTATCCAGCTGAATAGAATAGACCACCCTCATTTCTTACCGAGGTGTCGTAAAAGACGACTAAGGAAAGTTGACCCACCGTGTGGTATCTGGCTAAGTAGAATAAACTAACCTTATTTCTTACCGAGGTGTCATAAACGGCGACTAAGGTAAGTTGACCCACCGTGTGGTATCTGGCTGAGTAGAATATACCACCCTCATTTCTTACCGAGGTGTCGTAAAAGACGAATACGGTTAGTCGACCCACCGTGTGGTATCCGCCTAAGTAGAATAGAACACCCTCATTTCTTGCTGAGATGTCGTAAAAGGCAACTAAGGTAAGTTGACCCGCAGTGTGGTATCTGGCTGAATAGAATAGAACACTCTCATATCTTACAGATGCGTCATAAAAGGCGACTAACGAAAGTTGATGTCAGGAAGGCGACCGGTCATAAAATAACTAACCAAATCACTTAACAACATGTTTAAAACATGCGTTGCCGATACCACTTAGAGGTAAGGGATAAGGGGAGGAGAATGATGAAGTTTATTTGTTGCTTATGTGTTGTTAAAAAATATTATTAAACTGTCGATAATATGTAAGGTCGATGATTACATTATAACATCTCATCTTTGATCTGTCATATCTGTGATAAATATCGGGATTTTTGAATTAATCATTATAGGTCCATTACATTTCCAGTTACTGCATGAAGCGAATGGCATATGACCTCCAGATGTTCCAGAGATCAAATAAAAGTTATCTAGGGTTAAAAGTACAAACTCTATCTGACTGCTCAACTACACAAAATACATTACAAAAGCCTCATCCCTCATCCCTTATTGTTGTTACAGAATAATATTATACATTGCACGTTGGCCCCAATTTAACAATCAGGGCTATCGATTAATATTGATGATAATTTATAGAATTAGGCGTTTTATTTGTTACTATTTATCCTGCTGCTATTAATAATGCAGCAACCTAGAATTAGGCGTTACTTTGCGGAGATATTACAAAAGTAATAATAAAATTATTTTGATATAATCCTATTTTGCTATAATTAATGCTATCATCACGGATTATAGTAAAATAATTTTATTATTATTTTATAATAATTTGCTAAATTAAATTTCTAAAATAATCTCGAAGATATAATAATTGAACAAATCTTTTGTTACGACAAATTTTACAAGTTTCGGTAAGTTTTTTAGTTAGTAGTAGTTTACATAGTTGTCTGAGCACCAATTAAATAAAAAATCAAATGGTACTCGATGCTCAAAAATATTATGCCATACTAAAAAAAATGTTTAAAAAATTCAGCATCTGCTCTTTTACCCATGTATTTAAAAAATAGTAAAGTATTAGTACTCCCCACTTATTCTTTAACTGTTTTTATCTTGTGTTGAACGACTGTGTACTTTACGAGCTTATCAAGGCATCCTCGTTTCAGGGGCTTGGGAATTTTTATATTAGGTTTACTGGAGATATACAAGAAGAACTAAGGTTTAAAAAATGAATGATTTATTGTATTATAATTAACAAGGGTCAGATAGTAAGAAAATAACTTTATACTAAATTATGACCAACTTATCATCGTAATGAATTTCAGGTCATGCGTAATGTAATGTTGAAAATAAGTTTAGGTTTACATTCATTTATATATTTTATAGGTCTGCTATAGAGTATTTACGCACCCTAATTTAATCCATTTTGCACAGTTTAAAATATATTTAATGTTAATTTAAAGGTGCAACAACATGCAACTTAATATTTCAGTTTCAATTGAAATAATGTCGAAAAAATCAAAGCGAAATAGTCAATCATAATCATGTCATAACTTGATTTTTATTTTAAATAGATAATATTACAAATGTTATATGTGTAAACCGAAGCCATGTATACAAGACTTACACAAAACAGAACATACACATTAAAAAAAATGAATTCAATCTCTATGACATTGAAAATTCGATACATATGTTTAATTAAACATCGAAGCAGCATTGAAATGGCGACTGATTAAAAACGTTTTAACAAAAAATCTAACAAATATTTGTATTAAACGTCTGGTATTGTATGTTGCAGGAATGACTACGATAGTTTCTAGTTATCTATTATTTGTTAAACTCGCACAAAAAATTCTAAATTGATGTCATTGAAAGTTAGACTATGAAAAAACTAAAACACATTTTATCAAAATAGATTCACTCAAACTAGAGACAGACTTTCAATAGCCGAAATTGAAACTCTTGTTTGGGTATAATTTATACTGCTCGCTGTCTATAATACTGTTAGGGTTGCTAACCGTAAGTTATCATAAAGTATTTAATATACGTTATTTCAATAACGTAGATAAAAATACTTTATGATGCGCATGAATTTGAATTCGGTGTATTTTTGAAAAAGTTTAGTCGTAAATATTTTATCGCCAAACAAAATTTATCGATTAGTTCAGAGTCGATGTCGCCACTTGACAGTGCGAATCCAATGTTTTTTAAAACATGATAATAAATAAAAATAAATCGTGCCTGTATCAATGTACTTTAAGTGCAAAAACAAGTTGGCATCCCTAAATACTGCCTCTGTTAAGTAGCGAACACCGTTTAGTGAAAAAAATAATGTCGGATTCAGTTACGAAATTATAAAGTAAATCTGTTGACGAAACAATAAAATTATTTAAATTTCGTTACTTATAAATGAGTTCGATATTGTTATGTTAATTTAAAACATTAATCGGTAACATTTTCACATACATACTGTTATTATGTTATAATTTGAAGCTAATAATCGCACCACGTGCGTTACTCCATGCTAAATAGTAAAATTAAAATTATTAATACTAAAGTTTCATTGAAACTTTAACGGTACTCTGAAATACGAGAATGAAATTAAGAATATACATAGATGTGAACGTCTCGTGCACCAAAAATAGTTGCGTCTGCGCATCCCGCGTTCAGTTGGGGTTAAAAATAAATACGTGACTAGATTCCTTCAGATGTCACTCACCCGCAATGCAATGCTGTACGTTAAGCACCGACTAAGTGCCAAATCCGCCAATCCCGTGAACCTTCACAAATTCAAATTCCGAATGCTCCGTAATGACGACTTAGTCGACATACACACGAAAGCGTCAGTTTCACTGCCGCGCTTTTTGTTTACTTGTGACAGGTCAAGGCTTAAGACATACAGCGAAAATGATAGTACACACTTTTAACACCAAAATGATAATGAATCGAAAATTTATTTGATATTATCATATATTATGTTACAACTTGTAGCGCGTGCCTCCGTTGCCGGTTGCGAGTGTACTGAGCGGCGCCAGTGGCCGACGTCCATGTTTAAAGCACGCGGTAGTTAGCTATGTAAAAAAATATTTTGTGTTCGATTTCAACGTATTGTTTACGTAGAGTTTGTGACTCGTTGACTGTTTGATAACGTTAAATACAGCATGCCGGCTTGCGTAATCGATTATAATAAGTAAAGGCTTATATGCGGATTAACAATATAAACGAACTTTTACCAATAGAATATTTAAATGAAAAGGTTTTCTAAAACTTAATTAATATGTAATTGCGCGACTTTTAAACATAAAACCTGTTCAGTTACATAAAACTTTAATTTACTGGTTCCGATAAAAAAGTGTCAAACTGAATTAATTAGGTGCATTTGTACATTAATAAAACTACAGGTGTTAACCTTCATTATGTAAATGTAATTATATGATTGTTTATATACTATGTATGTTTTAAGTCAAACAAGGGTAACAGATAAAAAAGTGACATTATCCGATAATTGGTTACATTCAAACTTTTATATTTAAATAAATTTAAAAAAACTGGTATAAAAAAGTCTGTATTGAACTCTACAATTTTTTTTAGTTTTATGTATTTTTTAAATAAAGTGGTACATTTTTATCAAAAGTAAAAACAATTCATTTTTTTTGTATTATAACTCAATTCAATGAGATCACAGCTGGGCAAAGCTCTCCCCCTTTTGGAGAGGAAGCCTAGAGCTTTTACCGACCACGCTGCTCCAAAGTGAAATAGATAGGACATATCCACAGAATTTTTTTAAGATATGCATGTTTCCGCACGATATTTTGATTCGCTGAAAAACGCGTGATAAATTTTACGTATTACTAACTAATACGTAAAATTTAAAACTCATATAATTTTTAATAGAATAAGTTAATGATGCTTGCCCAGGTTTTGAATCTGTGACCGGTAAGAGTCGCACGTCACCAAATCAGATATCACAGCTTCGCGTATGAACGTTATATTAATTTAAACAAAAAAAACTGGAATTACGAGTTTTATATGATAGTACTAATAAATTAACACTACTGCGTAATATTCAATTAAATAATTTTATCGTTGTCTCAAATTTAAGAGTGAATGCTAGTAGCGCTTGAATATAATTTAAAGTTAATTTAACCTTGATTAGCTTTAACAAAATTACCTTATAAATCCGCTTCACTTTCATATCATTATTTTTTTTTCATTGTACCACTTAATGATTCAAATTCTATGTCATACTATGATAACAGCAGATATATATTTAATTGAAAAATACCTAATTAACAGTTTTCTTAAAACTGGACTTGGAGAATTATGATGATATAAAGATTTTTTTAAAACCATTATTATTAGATGTGGTGTACTGTTATATTGGAAGAGATAGAAAATTATAAAAATAAAGTCTCCCAACTTGTCCAAGCTTGTGCAGAAGGTGACTTATAACTTTCAACATGTTCTCATTTGTTTTAAAAGATAAGCTGCCGAGTTTCTTGCTGGTTCTTCTCGGTAGGAGCAAACTTCCGAATCAGTGGTAGCTTTTTTAAAACATTTTACGATTTAAAAGTACTGTAAACAGAACATTTGTAGTCTAAGTCTAAGTAAGGGCCTGTTACTATCCCACTGCTGGGCATAGGCCTCTTCTCTCCGTTTTTAGAGAGAAGGATTGGAGCTGAGACCTACCACGCTGCTCCAATGCGGATTGGTAGGTTAAACAGAACATTTGAATAAAGAATATTTTGAATTTGAATTTGAAAGGAATATACTCGTAAGAAGGAATATAAATACATATTGATATTTGGTAAATGGAAACGTGAGGCTCTAGTATATACTGCAGTTTCAATTCTAACGGAGTCGTGTCCTTAAACTGTTATTTTATAACAGAGAAAAGTCATAGTCAAATTCTTAATTAATACAATTTAAGATAGTAAGTTTCCGTCATCCAACCATTTATCGATTCCGCTCAACGTTACTTAAACAACGCAATCATTGTCTAGTTGCGACGTATTTCAAATACATTGCAAGCGGCCATGTAAAATTACTTGTGTATGATGTAAAATAATGTTTTATTTCATTATTACAATTATTTAATATAAACATGTAATGACGAAACTTTCAAAGTTTATTTAATAGTATTTGCCTGATCGTTGATCGAAGATCTCGTCTGATATAAGGTGAACGATGCATTTTGAGGTGGACCGTGTTTAATATATAATATAATATATGGGACACTTACACAAACGGTCGTCCGTCTTCATAGTAACTTAATACTTGTGTTATGGGTGAGAGACAACTGGTGAATATATACATATATAATTTTCAAATACTTACTTAAATTCAAATATACATCCAGGCTCCAAGACCAACAAATTCATTTATAGAAAATGTTGGCTCCCGGCGGCAATCGAACCCGCGACCCGCGGAGCTGAAGACCAACGGGTCAGTCAAAGCCGGCGTTTGCCACTATATCGCCTATTCACACTTTTCTTAATATTTTATTATACATAAGACTTCGGAAAAATAGATGATATTGGATTTTTACTTGAAATTCAGTGATTAAGGCTTGTGATTTTGTTTAACTTAAAGTTGTGCATTTTCGATATATCGAAATCGAAAAATCGATTTCATTCAATTCAACATAACATACCAAAACTTAAGTTAAGTAAAAACTTAACTTAAATTTCGAATTAGTAATTTAAAATCTTCGTCACTTTGTAGTATATAATTAAACCGGATCCTAATAATTATTTCTGTAATATAAATATTTGATTATGGTGATTTCCAAGATGGCGGAAAATGACGTATTTGTCAAACTCCTAACTATTTGACATGTTAATTTACGTATTTATTCTCTGTTATTGAATACATTAAATTTTATTTACACGCTGCTAATGGGTGATTTGAGCCACCTAACAAAAATACTTAAAAATACCATTGCTTTTAACACATGAATGCTAGCTACTAGCTAATATTTAATATTAGTAATACCTTAAATGGTTTAATTGAAAATACTGACTCTGAATTTACGGCTAAGATAAATATAGAGTACCTGGGTGACCAACCTTGCTCAGTAATTTTTTTTAAAGATATAAAAAATGCAATAAAAAAGAAAAAAACTGGAGGTATCTAGGACTTGATTTGTATTTCGATTACTCCAGTCCGCTCGGTTCCCACTAAGTTATTACAACTTTACAAATGATAGCAAAATTAACCTTTGGATTAACCTATACTACGAGGTGTGTTCAAAAAGTATCGCGAATTTTGTGTATTTTCAAAAACTATTTATTTATTCGTGAATATTTATTTTGTCCCCTTCAAAGTAGTCCCCCAGGGATATTATACACTTGTGCCAACGTTTTTTCCAATCTTCGAAGCACTTCAAAAAATCATTTTTTTGTATCTTGTTCAGCTCCTCCTTCGATGCCGTCTTTATCTCGTCAGTCGTGGCGTAGCGTCGTCCTTTCATGGGCCTTTTCGATTTCGGGAACAAGAAAAAGTCACAGGGGGCCAGATCTGGGGAATAAGGTGGCTGCGGTATCATTAGTGTGTTGTTTTTGGCCAAGAAGTCGCGTACAAGCAGCGATATGTGAGCAGGGGCGTTATCGTGGTCCATTTTTTTGAATAAGTAAAAATCGAAGACGAACCAAAACACGTGCAAGCAAAACAGCTGTCAACAATTAACTGAAAATTCAAATAGGCCAAACTTGTCAGCATAAGTGAGGGACAAATGTACCAACATAACGCTACAAAAAAAACAAAATTCGAATATACGTAACCCGAGAAAATTCAAAATTCGCGATACTTTTTGAACACACCTTGTATATTTAAGCATTTTTCAGTCAGTTCAGTGCCCGAAAACAGCGACGTGGGGAGAGTAACGAGTCCTATGTTACGGGGAAAGTATGAACTTTGATAATTCTAAAAAGGAGTAAATAAATGGAGTACATTTGGACGTGAGAGAATTCCAAAAAACCGACAAATAGATTGTCGCATTTACAATATTTATAATTTTTTACTATCCAAAAAATAAATAAATAAATTCAGCTCATTCATAGATTTTAAGCTGAAAAAGCTTAACAAAGTAAAGATACCTAAAAATAATAACAAAAATACTCATTCATAGACTTTAAGCTGAAAAAACTTAACAAAGTAAAAATAATAACAAAAATATTCGTGTTTTTCTAAAAAAAGTTTTTTCTTTCGTACCATATTTCTCGTAGACAGTTGTATATCAAACACCCCAGGTTTTTTTCAGAATAATACTAATTTTTCTTTCATTTACACTTTTTAGTTCGAAAAACACTTTCGAACTGTCTTTCTATTTATTCTCTATCTATTTATCATTTTTAGTACTATTCATGATTTCATATCGCATCATACTAATATTATAAATGCGAAAGTTTGTGAGTATGGATGTATATTTATTACTCTTTTACGGCGAATCCGTTGAACCAATATCTATGAAATTTGGCACAATTATTCCTTATACACCGGGTTAACATATAGGCTATAGAAATCCTTTTTCTTATAAAGGAATAGGAATAGGATATTATCAATCTATCGCACGACAACAGTCTATGCAAAAGAAGTTGTGGGTAAATGATAGTTATTTATATTTCGAATATAAAGCTTTTTTATAGGCTAGTAATATTGTTTTTTACTTTTTACTTTGTATTACTTTTTTGTAAAATTGTGTACAATAAAATGATACAGCAACAACAAAGCGTGTAAAAAAAACACTACTACTTGTGTACACTAGGCGTAAGATAGTTTCAATTCACGACACCGCTACATCTGTGAATGTCATTTGAGATAATTTTAGTAAGTAGAGCGTAATGACGGCCGTTCAAGCGGTAAAGCTAATGCCCTAATGACCGATGGCTAATTACACGTGCCTTTTCTATTTCTGGATCAAAAGTAAGCAACCTAGTTTACATTGTACAATGGGTACTTGGCTTACGTCGAACTCTTTATGGGCGGTAGGAAAATCTTATTTGAAGCCAGTTGTACGTATATGTTGCAACTTGTAGGAATATTTCTACAAAGATCCATGCGGATTTTTACTCCGATTAATTTATAGAAATAGGCGATACTTTGCGAAAGTCAACATAATAAAAGTAATGAAAATATATGCTAAATGTAAAGTTCACTATCCGTTCTCATACCTTATACATGCAGGATATGTAAAAACCATTTACCAACCACCAATAACATAACACTACTCAAGCACTGCACACATTCACTACCACAATCTCAACAATCGTTATCAGACCATTATCAGAAGATAGAGTCAATGAGATAATTACAAAAAAAATTGCTTTGTATCAGCAATCAGAGCGGATAGTACACTCAACATTTAGTATACCTAACATATATTTTTTGTTATGACGGATTATAGCAAAATAATATTTTCATTTTCCCTTCTGTAATTTCAGATTTAAGTGTGGGTACTGACTTAACCAGATATATTTTTTTCTTGAAGCGTGGTTAGTTGTTTTGTACTTTAAATACATTTTAATGTGAAGAAGTTTGTCACACAGGTTATATAACATCGTGAGGAAACCTACATATCTCTAGAGAACTCTTTGGATATGTGTAACCTACCAATCCACGTTGGAGCAGCGTGGTAGGTCTTAGCTCCAACCCTTCTCTCAAAAAACGGAGAGAGGAGGCCTATGTCCAGCAGTGGAATAGAAACAGGTCATTACTTTTCTTATACATATATATACATAAACGGAGCCATTTCTTCAAATCATTGGAGCCGTTTCTAAAATTCAGAAATATATATATATATATATATATATATATATATATATATATATATATATATATATATAAATATATATATATATATATATATATATATATATATATATATACAAAATAAACTTATTTGAATATTAAAGATAACGATAACTGCCTAGATGCAAATCTGGGTTAAGGACCTATATAAACATTATTTCAATATATTCTATTAAAGTATTATTTTATTATCTGTTGACCCACAAGAGGTTGAGGGCACTTTAAGCTGATTAAGTCTAAAATTTTCCTTACACTATTTATAGTTTCAGTATAGTTTTGCAGTGTAATTATTAATTCTTATTTCATAATATACTGGAGTATTTAAAAACGTTTAGTTCATTTATAATATTATGTTACGGGAATACTTAAATAAAGTATTGTGACCAAAACAAATAACATTTACATAAATGTATAAAAGCCGTGTGGTACCCGGCTGAGTAGAAAGACCACCCTAATTTCTTACCGAGGTGTCGTAAAAGGCGACTAAGGTAAGTTATCGTCAGGCAGGCAGCCGGTCGTAAAGTACGTAGCCAAATCATGTGACAATATGTTTATAACATGATGTGCCGACTCCACTAAGAGTGGGATAAGGGCAGGAGAATGATAATAAATGCATAAAAGTTCCTGTTACTATTCCACTGCTGGGCATAGGCGTCATCTATTTTTGGAGGGAATGGTTGGAGCTTTATACTCACTACACTGCTTCATTGCGGACTTATAGTTTATCATGAGTTTCCTTGCGATGTTTTCCTCTACCAAAAAGCGTGTGCAAATATCAATTAGACATAATTTTTTTAAACTTATTTTTAGCTGCCCGGGGCTAGAAATCGTGACCGGAGCTCGAAACCAGTGAATAGAGTGGCACTGTCTGACCGCTCGACTATCAATGATTTATCTTTAATATTTAAATAAGTTAATTTACGGAATCTACGAAACGGCCCCAACGATTTTCATGAAATTAAGTATGTAGGGGTTTCGGGGGAGAAAGATCGATATGGCTAGGTTTTATTTTAAAAAGAATCCTTTTAGCCCTGTTTTTGGGAATTTCAAAAATACTAAAAATTTACATTGAATATATAAACACTTTTTTACCGTAAAATGTCAAGTCAGCGTAGCTTATTCGGAGAACGGGTGGTCTTGAGAAATGAAAATACTTAGGATCGTGCTCTCTCTACCCAATTATTTTTTTATTTTTTTTTAAGTTTCTTTTTGTGATTGTGTAAAAAATTACCGAGCAAGGCTCGGTCAATCAGGTAATATTTCTATAGTTGTACGGAAATTACTAATGATAAGGATTGACCCCTGAATAGATGGGTGTAATAGGGCACTTAATAGACTCTGGACCATTAAGCTAGCCTGAATAAATCCTTATTCATCTTCAAAGCTATTTAACTACAAAAGTAATGAGAATATTATTTTGCTATAATCCGCGATAAAATTTAATTTTTATCGCGGATTAAAGCAAAATAATATTATCATTACTTTTGTATTATGGACCTCCGCAAAGTAACGCCTAATTCTATAAATTATCTATTTAACTACAACAACAGACAAATATTACAGTACAGTATAATTTTATCGGCTATGAATTGTATATTCTTACTGTTAGAGTCTCATCCGATCTCTATTCTTATTTTATACTAAGTACTACTAGCTTTTACCCGCAACTTCGTTCGCGTGGAGTGTCTTGAAATAAACAGTAGCTTCTGTCACTCTCCAACCTTGCAATTTGGCTATGTAATTTCGAGTTTTCAGTATTCCAGAATTTACCCTGATATTTATGTTAGGTCTTAAATTTTTGTAATCATTTTATTGTTTATGGTTTTAATTTGTGGTCTCAAAACAGAGTTCTGTATGTTGGTATTATTAAAAAAATACAATTGCAGAAGATGAAAAAGTGTTGATTTGAAAAGTGTTGAGTTGAAAAGTGAGATGGTGGATTTTTGTACCGTACCAGTGAACATGAGTAATTGTCCATAAGTATTCTAATAAAAAGTGTAAATTAAAGGGAGTTTTATTACATTTACTTTAAACCTATAACATTCAATTGGCTATGCATATATTAGGTCCTTACATATGAAATTGGCGTTTTCTATGGGAGGAACATAAAGTCGTTTTTTTTTAATGAAATATATTTAATTAATCAAAGTATGTACCATTGCTATGTATGCACTTTTGCCATCTCATAGGTAGTTCATTGATCCCCTTACTAAAAAACCCATTCGGGCGGGAATCAATAAAATCTTTGAAGGCGGTTTGGACTGCCCCATCGGAGTTGAATTTTTTTCCTTGCAAGTAGTTATCCAAATTGCAAAAAAAATGGTAATCTGTTGGAGCAAGGTCCGGAGATTACGGTGGATGTCTAAGACATTCTAATTGAAGCTCCTCTGATTTGGTAGCCGTCTGTTGTGCAGTGTGTGGTCTAGCGTTGTCCTGAAGCAGCAGTGGCCTAGAGCGATTGACCAGCCTCGGTTGTTTAGCAGCTAGCTTTTCCATCATGGTTTGCAGTTGCTGACAATAGATATCTGCCGTAATCGTCTGGCCAGATTTAAGAAAGCTGTAGTGAACGACACCGGCACTAGTCCACCAAACACTTACAAGCAACTTTTTTTTAGTCAACTTTCGCTTAGGGCAGGATTTGGCTGGTTCGCCAGGGTTCAGCCATTGCGATGAGCGCTTCCGATTATCGTAGAGGATCCACTTTTCATCACAGGTAATGATTAGATTTAAAATTCCTTCATTATTGTGCCGGTTGAGTAACGTAACGCAGCAGTCGACGCGCGTTTGTCGGTTTGCTTCACTCAATTCATGAGGTACCCACCTTTCAAGCTTTTTCACCTTCCCAATTTGCTTCAATTGGATTAGAATAGTTTTATCACTAACACCGGAGCCTGCAGCTAACTCGGACGTGGTTTACGATGGATCCGCTTCCACAATAGCCTTCAATTCTTCATTATCAACTTTGGTCTCCGGCCGTCCACGAGGCTTGTTCTGCAGGTCGAAATTTCCAGAACGAAAACGTTGGAACCAAAAACGCACTGTGTTTTCTTTTGCGACACCGTCACCATACACATCATTAATCCTTCGAGCCGTTTCTGCAGCACTGGTGCCACGGTAGAACTCATACTCGTAAATAACGCGATATTTCATGTTTTCAATTTTGTAAACAGAGTGACACAAAGAAAAATACAAAAGAAGAAAAAACAAATGAATTAGGGGGTTTGAAACACAAATGCATGAGTAAATAGCCATATTAATTTGAATTTAAAATTCCTAGCCATAAAGGTAATATTTGAGATCAAAGTGGCCAGTACGACAGAACGTCAATTTCATATGTAAGGACCTAATATTACCTGCATATTTTAGTCAAATATGTATTAGCTTATCTGGTTGCACAGAATGTTCACCTTTTTCGTATCCGTGTCACACCAGTGACATATTTACTCATATCAAAAACGTGTAAACTTTCTTATCAAGTATAAACACAGAAATGGACTGTATAAGGCCCGAGTCACCTATGAGACGAGACACTTTCGGAGTTTGTGTATATGATGATTAATTTTATTATTATCCGTATAAGATCGGTAGACTAAATCTATTAAATTTTAGTAAGAAATGAGGGTTATCTATTATACTCAGCCGGATACTATACGGCGGGTCAATTTACCTTAGTCACCTTTTACGACACCTCGGTAAGAAATTAGTGTGGTCTATTCTACTCAGCCTGATAACACACGACATTTAACACTACATATATGTATTTTCTTTTATAGTGGATTATAGCAAAACAATATTTTGATTCCTTTTCTGTCGTGAATGAAATGAAAAAAATTAAGAAACCGACTAATAACAAATAACATTTATATCAATCTAAGATATTCAAGCTATAACATCGATAGTATCGAAATAATGTAAAAACTTAAACGGAACTTAACACAAAAACCCCATTCGTGTTTTTGTTGAATATAAATAAAATATTTTATCGTACTACCATCTGTGATTATGACATATTACATGTTTTTACAAGTAAATAATAAATATAATACTTAGTACTTTTTGAAAGACCACAAGTTTGAATACAATACAAAAAAATACAGTACTAGCGGGTCTGGCCACGCGTTCCTGTAGATAGGTTCCTACTTTCCATCGTAAGAAAACATTCATTTGACAGGTAAAGTAAATAATAATTTGAAATTGTTATGCCAGGACGATTTTACCACCAGTTCAGAATGCTGTCATCCACTGAGAAGAACTGGTAAGAAACTCAGCTGTTGCTCTTATCACAAAATTCCAAGTAATGTCACGGTCTAGCCGTCTAAGCGTCTTATAACCGTATTGAGTCAAGTATTACAGGAAGACCTTCTTCTGGATGGCGAGCTCCGCCTTTTAAAGACAATTCCCACTAAAAAACAAACCCGACTTTTGGTCAGTCAGTGTTGCCAATATACAAAACTAAAGAATTGACGTTTGACGATTTCCATTCCTAACATTAGATATAAGATATTAGATATAAGGTAGTGTTATTTGCTTAGAAAATAAGTCATTTCAATTTTCAGCTTGAGTAGTTCATTATATCGTGATGTATTTATTAAAAATTGCTCAATTATTTAATATAATTGATATGTCATACAAAATCCGATACCAAGAAGAAGAAATTAAAATATACACAGCGATTGCGCACGGAACAGGTTGTGGAATGTGTCCTTAATGTGATTAACATGCATTACCGTTAAGTCTTCTAAATCTAGGAACGAGGAAAGAATTCGAGTAAAAAGGCTTTGAACGGTAATCATGTTAAAATATTGATACTTAAAACATAGATGAAACAACCTACGTATAAAATATTTACTAAAGTATAACATGTGTTGCTTTATTCTACGTTTTACATTCAAACGAGCTATTCTTGTATGATCTGAGTTTTGGAAACGGCTCCAACGATTTTCATGAAATTTAGTACGTAGGCGTTTTTGGGGACAATAAATCAATCTGTCTAGGTTTTATTTTTAGAAAATGTCATTTTAGGCCTGTTTTCAGCAATGAAAAACTGCTACAATATAATAAGAATACGACTGTTATTTTCGCTATCGTTTGCAAAGTTAGAATTGCTGAGTTGGGAAATTGGGTGGTCTCGAAATTAGAAAACTTCGGTTTGAAACCAAATACCTCATATCCAAGCAAAGCTCATTCGCATATGATTTTAATTGATTAAAATAAGAGTGGAAATCTTTCTGCTTGGCTGTCAGTAACAAAATTGTACAGCAAAAGTTAATTTAAAGCAATTTTTTATGCAATAGCTAGAATAGGTATTTACATGAAGTTAGAGTAGTGGTACAGGGTATTTAAAATGAAATGATTGGGTCTCAGCATACAAGATGAAGTGTGGATATATTCGAAAGTCCAAAGGTGGAAGTATCTGACTTTATTCTTTAATCGAATGAAGAGACGATCCCAGACGTGTGATCTACATGTATTCTTTTGCCCATTTTACCAAAAATTAAAGTGGAGTACAAGGAGAGAGATAAAGCTTTAATCATACATTATGGAAATTTGGGATATAATATTAGAGCAAACAATGAGAGAGGAGGATAAGGCAATGAGATCAATTTTACTACTTATTGAATTCAATTTTGGTAAGTAAATATTTGCGGTGCAATAAACAGTACAAAGAGAGACAAAAGTTTTTTTATTGCAGAACAGGCGAGCGCTTGACTGCAATCATGCCTGATGGTAAGCGATGATGTCTAAGATGGAGCGCGCTTGTTTAGAAGATGCCTACTCACTTTTGCTGTGCAAAAGTGAAATAAATACCCTGTCAGTCATAGCTAAAACAATAAAATGTACATTATTATAGTCTTAGTGTGCAAATCCCATGGTTACTGCATGTGATAAATGATCGTAGAATACTGATCAGCAAGTGGTCACGAGTTTCGAGACCTTAGTGCATGCGTGATGAGGACGCTGCGATAGTGTGGGAATGTTGACATTTAGTCTATAATTGCTTTCACCTTTGATTCGAATAGATTAAGATTTGTTTTGGTGACTTTGTTTGTAGTTATTTTAATTTAGCATTTCGTAAGAAAAAGGGCAACGTCCAAACTCAACATTATTAAATACCGTGTGTAAAGGTATGGTTATGATAAGGAGAACCAGATGATTGTATAGTTCTGATGACTAATCGTTAACTGGATAAAATTAGCGGCCTGTTACTATCCCACTGCTGAGAATAGGCCTCTTCTCTCCGTTTTTCGAGAGAAGGTTTGGAGCTAAGACCTACCACGCTGTTCCAATGCGGATTGGTAGGTTATACATATCTCCAGAATTCTCTAGAGATATGGAGGTTTCCTCACGATGTTGTTCTTCACTGAAAAGCGTGTGATAAATTGCATTTATCAATTAGACACATAAATTTTAACAGAAAAACTCATTGGTGTCTTCCCGGATTTGAACCCGTGACCTTCTCAAAAGAGTCGCACGGTGTTACCACTGGGCTACCACAGCTTATTATTAACTGGATAGATAAGCTATATTTAAAGATACTATTTCATAACCATTTATCTTTCTTTTTTCTCCTTCAGAGTACCCTATTTCGAAGCACATCCTGGTAGAATCTCACCGTGACAACTTTTCATTTCGATTACTGGATAGATGAGCCATATTTAAAAATACTATTTCATAACTAATAAAAAATATAAATAAATAAATACTACTTCATAATTTATTTTTCTTCTGTTCTCTTTAGTCCTGTTACAAATTTTACACATATCAACTTTTGGTTAAATTTTTATCAAGCGAGTCGTCGTATCTCGTTATAACTACACTTAAAACGAGGCGATAAAAAACTACAGTTAAATTATTATACAGGTGTATAATTATTTATCTTTTTTGTATTATAACATAACTTACAATTTCAATGTTTAATGTAGAATAACTATGTTGATAAGTATCACATTAACGTAAAATGAGTTTGACTAATTTACACAGTCGAAAATATCACCTAATATTTAATGAAGTTTTTTAGTTTATAAGCATTACCAGCATACGAATAAAATTAATTTATTATTACAAAATAATTAGTAATTTGCGATTGCTGTCATTATTAAGGCAAAAATTTGAAAGTCTAGTTATAATTTTAATTAGATTAAAAGATATAAGATATATTATTTATTCATGTAAAACAAAGTCCCAAAAAGCTGTCCGTCTATATGTAAATTATTTGCTTAAAAAAGAACGGATTTCTGTACGATTTTTACTTAAAGATAGAAGCATATCTTTAAGTAAAGGAAGGTTTTATTTATGTAAATTGCCTGATATGCATGTTTGTGAGACCTAGCACTTATACAAAAACTAGTTTATGACCGCGACTTCGCGGACTGTAGTACTTGAAATGACATTGATACGTTGTTCCGTGTGGACGTAAAAGAAGGACAAACAAATAAATACTATAAATTTGCATATAACTATACACGGAAACCGTACACTATCTCTGTACTTTGACCTCGAATAAATATTATTCTAACTGATAATACGAATTATGTAAAAGATTATAAAATAAAGCTTAGTAAGTAAGTAGCGGCCTGTTACTATCCCACTGCTGTATAGGCCTCTTCTCTCCGTTTTTGAAGAGAAGGTTTGGAACTAAGACCTACCACGCTGCTGCAATGCGGATTGATAGGTTACATATATCTTCAGAATTCTCTAGAGACATGCAGGTTTCCTTACGATGTTTTCTTTCACCGAAAAGCGTGTGATAAATTGCAATTATCAATTAGACACATAACAGAAAAACTTATTAGTGTCTGCCCCGGGTTTGAACCCGTGACCTCCTTGAAAGAGTCGCACGGTGTTATCGCTGGGCTTTCTTGCGAAAGATTTAAGAAAATAGTTTATTGCTATGAAATTCCTGCGATGTCGGAATTTACGCGATAAAAACTTTATTATTCAATTTCTACGCGGGCAAAGCCGTGGGTACAGTTAGACTACATATAAGTTAAACAACGCTCTGTAAGTGAGAAACTATGTTAGAACCTTCCAAGTATAAAAACAAGCTCATAGCAAAATCTAAATTCTATTGGATGTAAAAAAAGTAATGATAATCTAGCTGATATAAATTTTTTTTCAAATGATTTGGGCCGTTAGCCAAAACATTTCAAATATTCATTTACAAGTTGCCTAGAGTTTTAAAGAAAGCAACATATTTTTACACAGTGTCAAATACATTAGGTATCAAAAAATAACTTTACTCTTTTAATTAAAAAACATCCTTCCTATCCTATCATATCCTACTAATATTATAAAAGCGAAAGTTTGAGTATGGATGTATGTTTGTTACTCTTTCGCGGCGAATCCACTGAACTAATATCGAAATTTGGCGCAATTATTACTTATACACCGGAATAACATAAAGGCTATAGAAATTCTGTTAATCCTACAGGAATAGAATGACATTGAAAAGCGCCATCTATTATCACACGTCAACAGTCCACGCAAACGAAATTGCGGGTAAAAGCTAGTATTTAAATAATTTATCGAAGTAGGCGTTAATTTGCAGAGCTCCATACAAAAGTGATGACAAAATTATCTTATACATCAGGATTACTAAACCCGCACTCTTTAAATACTAGCACTATACATATTCACTATGACAATTAAAAATTTCAACAATTGTTACTCTCCGTAACCGATGCATCAGGAATTACTACTATTAATTATCACTACATATTATAAAACAAAGTCCATATTTCCGTATGTACGCATAAAACTTTAAAACTACGCAACCGATTTTGATGCGGTTTTTTTTAATAGATAGAGTGATTCAAAAGGAAGGTTTGTACGTATAATAACATTCAATACGAAGTAGAGAAATACTGTAATTTTTGAGGTTTCTGTAAATAATTACATTTTTTTCCGCTTACATTGCAAACGCAGGCTAAACCCTACGAGATTTATCAAAATGATGTACTAAGTATTTGTACACCTTAAAAAGGTCTATAGAAAAGTCCGCGATGGTATATGTCTATCTCTTATGGATAACCCACAATAGCAGTTTTTTTCATTTACTTTTTACGAAAAATGATGCATTATGTTCAAAGCAATTTTTATACAATACAGCATTAATCCTTATCCAATTGAGTACCTTAAATAAATTGTTGATTTAATATAGATCAATATTGCCGTTTACAGCATGTAATTTAAGTGAACATTTTCGGAGATATTACAGATTTAAAATCCCGCGAGGAGGCCGCGCTTCGACCTATAAGCACTTCGAATTTAGCAGCGACCGGAGGCGCAACTTAATGTCCTTCTTTCAAGTTTATACTGTCTAATGATAAAAAAGCTATGAATGTTGTATGTAAAGACATTGTCTAATCAATTGTAAAAATAAATAATATCACTACATAGTATAAAACAAAGTCGCATTCTCTGTCTGTCCCTATGTCCGTATATCCCTATGTATGCTTCAATCTTTAAAACTACACAACAGATTTTGATGCGGTTTTTTTAATAGATAGAGTGATTCTAGAGGAAGGTTTGTACGTATAATAAAATTCAATACATAGTAGAGAAATACTGTAATTTTTAGGGTTCCGGAAATAATTACATTTTTTTCCGCTTACATTGCAAACGCAGGCTTAACCCTACGAGATTTATCAAAATGATGTACTAAGTATTTGTACACCTTGAGAAGGTCTACAGAAAAGTCCGCGATGGTATATGTCTATCTCTTATGAATAACCCACAATAGCATTTTTTGTCATTTACTTTTTACGAAAAATAATGCCTTATTTTTGAAGCAATTTTTATACACTACATCATTAATCCTTATCCAATTAAGTACCTTAAATAAATTGTTGATTTAATGTAGATCAATATCGCCGTTGACAGCATGTTATTTAAGTGAACGTTTTCGGAGATATTACAGATTTAAAATGCCATGCGGAGGCCGCGCTTTACCCTATAGCACTTCGAATCCAGCAGCTATATCGTTCTTTCCAGAGTTTGTTTAACGACAAGGAAGCTGTGAATGTTGTATATAAAGACATTCTGTAATTAATTGTAAAAATTAAATACATAGGGAAAATGTTAAAGTAAATAAGTAAAAATGTACTATATGAATTTAGATATTCCAAAGATAGCAGGAAATCTTCTTGGTATAGGGAAAGGAAATTGTTTTTCGCCAAATTTAACGCTTGCGGGCCACGGGCAGTAATGAATAAATCAAAACTACTGGATCGTTTTAATCATTTTTTTACACTGAATGACATGGGATATATATTTTATACCCGTGCGAAGCAGGGGCAGGCCGCTAGTATTAATAAAAATTACAAATTTTGTTTCGGTAAATAGACTCTCCCGATATCTACTTCTAATGGATTTTTATATTGATTTTATTATCCTCCAGCATAAGTTGTATATAAATTAGTATATGTAATGATATAACATTGCATTTTTCAATAACGATAACAATCAATATCAGCTATTGTTTTTTTTTATTTTAACATCTATTTTTTTTCTGCATGGTGTTATGCGGCTGAGTAGAATAGACCACCCTCATTTCTTACCAAAGTGTCGTAAAAGGCGACTAAGGTAAGATGATGTCAGGCAGGCGGAAAATAAGAGGAGGCCTATGCCTCCTCTTTCCATGCTCAGCGTGTTGGAGGCATGCAGAGTCTCCGTTTTAGGAGACAATGGTTGGAGCTAAGACCCACCATGCTGCTCTAAATCGGATTGGCAGTTTACACATATCCCCAGAATTCTCTAGAGATATGTAGGTTTCCTAGGATAGAACTCATGACCCCTGCAAAAAAGTTCCATATCTATTATATTAGTAGCATTTTAAAATCAATTCTATTATTAATTTTACTTGTTTATGTACTATTAAATTTTATTACAAAAACGTACAACCGACTGTACAAACAATTTTTATATCTTGTAGAATGTAACTGTAAAGATAAATATTATCTATATTAATAGTTATGCGTCCTTGGTAGGTTCAAGATACTGCAGCCTACTGGGTATTTTTCCATGTCTACTTTCACATTCATTACATATAAGCGGAAACACCGGCTTGATTCGGTTTTAAAACAATGCCAAGGTATATTTCAATATGTAAGTAAGTAAGCAAGTAGCGTCCTTTTACTATCTTAAAGCTAAGAATAGGCCTCTTCTCTCCATATTTGGAGAGAAGGTTTGGAGCTAAGACCTACCACGTTGCTCTAATGAAGATTGGTAGGTTACACATATCTCCAGAATTCTCTAGAGATATGCATGTTTCCTCACGATGTTTTCCTCGATGAAATGCAATTATCAATTAGACACATAAGTTTTAACAGAAAAAGTCAATGGTGTCGGCCCGGAAGGGTCGCACGATGTAACCGCTGGACTACCACAGCTTTTGTTTAAATTTATATTATGTGTTAATTTATAATATGTATTTGTATTCAAACGCTTCTATAATTGTTTATAGTTTTTATCTTGTCTTTTAAAGACTGTTATAAAATTGAAAAAACATCAAAAATTAATAATATAATTATTTTGCTATAATCCGCGATAAAGTAACTAGAAATTATATATAATGCTAAATGTAAAGTGGACTATCCATTTTCATACTGATACATGCAGGATTTGTAAAAATACATGCACAAACCACGACCACCGGCACCACAACACACAGGCACTACACACGTTCACTATCAAAAACCACTCACTAAACACGTTCACTATACAAATGCCTCGCGACCGAAGCATCATCAGGAGATAGACTCTACAAAAAATCGCATTTTGCTTTGTATCAGGAATGAGAACGGATAGTACACTCTATAGCATTCTATATCTTTTCTGATATCGCGGATAATAACAAAATAATATTTTCTTCACTCTTCTGTATTCGAGATTTAAGCGTGAGTACTGTATTTAAACCAGCAAAAATTTTTAATGTTATAAGTATAAATTTGCGCACCGAAATACCAAATTTCGATAAATCTACAATGTGTAGAAATAAAAAAAAGAAAAATAAATTATCCAAACATAGTCTACAGTATAAAAAGTTTAATATGTATGTGATTTGATAATGTTCAATTATAATTGAATTATTTCTTAATTATTTTCAATTATATTTCTTTGTAATTTATTCAAACATGTCAACATTATATTTAGCTTAGGTACTTACTTTAGTATTATTAAAATGAATATTTGTTGGTTCGCAATTTAATTTAGCAGAATAACACTAAAAACGGCTTTATTGAGGATAATTATATTAATATTAATTATGCCGTTTTTGGATAATATCAAATAATGCTAATAAAATGGGAACGGTTTATAACAGTGACGCAGTAACCCAATGAAATATTGCGAAAAGAACGTTTTAATACTAACTGATTTTCCTTAAACTAATCGCGGTATTTCCCTAACAAGTACATGTGCTGGCGTTTAACTATTTAATAAGTTACGTAAGGTTTATAATTTTAAACAGAAATATTCATAGCTATATCGGTCGTTGTTTAAGACCGCAAGTGTCCGTATTAACCGGTATAGAAATTATAAAAACAATTCTTTAAGTAACTGAATCATCAATTAGTATTTAATAGTTATTTACGTTCTGTGTAAGGTTATATTATATTATATAGTAGCGGGTTGATCGAGCCTTGCTCGGTAATTTTTTACAAACAAAAATAAAAAGACCACTCGTTCCCCGAATAAGCTACGCTGACTTGACATTTAACGGCAAAAATAGTGTTTTATATATTCATGAAATTAAAAGTAAATTTAAGTATTTTCTTAATGCAGGAATAAATCGGATTTTTTAAATAAAACCTAGCTATTGATTTTATCCCCAAAACCCCTACATGCTGAATTTCAGGCAAATCATTGGAGCCGTTTCCGTTTTCCGTTTTGGGAGGAAAAATCGATCTAGCTAGATTTTATTAAAAAAATGTTGTGATTTTCGCGCACTTAAAAATGCTAAAATGTTGAGTAAAATGCAAATTATATACCTATTAGTTGTCATTTGTAAAGTTGAAATAGCTTAGTCGATAATATCGAAAAATCGGACTGAAGAAGTGAGAATACCCCGGATTGAGCCCCACCTGCCTGATATATATATTTTTCCAAGTTTCATCTTTTGTATACCTTTAGAAAAAATTTTGGTCACCCAGGTACTCTCATATTTAACTATCTTATGATTTCATCCATATCAGTACTTGCGTGTACAATTTTTTTTAATTTATTAAATTTAACGAAAAGTTTCTTCACGTTTCAACGTCACTTAAAATTTTGAAATATAACATAAATACCGTCTACTAACTTAAACATTTTTTATATTGAGGTCCTATTATTTGTGATTTGCTGATCAAACCACAGTGCAGTTAATGTTGTGTCAGCTATACGAATCTTAATATGTTATTGTTAGAAAACAAATTTGTTTATTCATAAATAGTTCAATAGACTTAACTCGAGTTTCTGTTATCAAATATGAATGGAGCTTGACATGCAGGGTTGCCTCGGTAAGGAAGTAATAACTACAAGGCTATTTTGTTGTTTACTAACAGTAAAAATGATAAGTTATACATTTTTACGCTACAATAAAATATTCGTGACTTGTCGCTACACATCTGTGATCGAATGACTAAAGTCTAACTATATATACACCATTAGCACTCTACTAATAATTTTGAACAACTTTCTTAGAAACTAATACAAATTCATTTGCACCTTCGAAAATTTTTCTTTCTTACACGTGATGATTTTCATCATCATTCTTCTGTCCTTACCAATCTAACTGGGGTCGGCACAACATGTTTTAAACATGTTATTATACGTTTTGGCAAGTTATGACAAGCCGCCTGCTTTATGTCAATTTACCTTAGTCGCCTTTTACGACACCTTGGAGAGACAATAGTGTGATCTATTCTACTCCGCTGGATACAACATAGCGGTTCAACTAACCTTAGTCGCCTTTTACGACACCTCTATAAGAAATGAGGGTGGTCTATTCTACTCAGTTGGATACCACGGCGTCACACCTGATGACTTTGTTACAGCGATTTAAATAAAATCGAAAATTAACTAATATTATACATAAAGGAACGGCCTGTTACTATCCCACTTCTGAGCATAGGCCTTATTTCGAGAACAACAAGAAAACACTAGTTTTTTTAATAATTCGTAGCGTGTCATAAATGGCATTGATATAAGGATTTTAATTTTGAGTTAGGTCACTTTTATACTAAGCGTGCGAAATAATAAATGAATAGTGTCATTTCAAATCATTACACAGACATCGGCATGTTGATATAGACGCCTGAAGAGAAAAAAGAAACCTTATGATGGGATTCAATTAAATGAGCACTACAACACATGTGTTCATCATTTTTACTGAAGCATCCACATGTGCTTGATTGTACATTGTATAAAGACATAACGTTGGAAACAATTTAAACGTTAAAATAAAATACAAGATTAGTTTTTTTTATTTGTATAACTTCTGTCAGTGTCTAAGTACACTTCAGTGCCGAGACAAAAAGTAGTGTATGTATTATTTAATTTTAAGTGGGATCAGCACAACATGTTATAAACATGTTGTCACATGATTTGGCTACGTATTTTACGACCGGTCGCCAACCTGACGTCAACTTAACTTAGTCGCCTTTTGTGACACATCGGTAAGAAGGGTGGTCTATTCTATTCAATCAGATACCACAAAGCGAGTCAACTTACCTTAGTCTCTTTTTACGAAGCCTCGATAGGAAAGAAGGTGGTCTATTCTGCTCAGCCGGATACCACATGGCCGGTTGCTTTACCTTACTCGCCTTATACGACGCCTTGGTAAGAAAGAGGGTGGTCTATTCTGTTCAGCCGGATACCACACGGCGGGTGAACTTACCTTAGTCACCTTTTACGACACATCGGTAAGAAGGGTGGTCTATTCTGCTCAGCCGGATACCACACGGCGGGTCAACTTACCTTAGTCGCCTTTTACGATACCTCGGTAAGAAAGAAGGTGGTCTATTCTGCTCAGCCGGATAACACACGGCTGTCTTTAACTTCTTTATTCAACTTAATCAACATAAATTAATCGCTATACACAAGATAAAGGGTAGGTACTAAATACAAAAAGTAGGCACCCTTAGGACGACGTTTCCTGACGCTAGTAGAGCTTCTTATACTCTTATATTTATTTTGAAACCTTTACGATGCTTTTGAGCTCGCCCTTCCCGCTCATTGACGCTGTCAAAGCCTTTAAGGCTAACAGTGTAGGTACAGTTAGTTAAAAAATTTCACGGTAAACAACAAGACCGAATACTAATATTAAAAATACGAAAATATTTCTGTCTGTAACCCTTTCAAGCTAATCCGCTTGAGCAATATACATGAAATTTAGTAATGATATTATGTAGGGTAAAAATTCCCATTTTTGTTTCAAGAATGGATAAAAAACATTACTGTTAATAATTGAGGGTATTTTAGCACTGAATTTGACGCGAACGAAGCCGCGCGTATAACTAGTGAAACGTAAATATCCCAAGCTGTAAAAGCTGTAAAGCTGTTTTTAAAAGGGCAACCGCCGAGTTTCTTGCTGGCTCTTCTTGGTAGGAACAGCTTTCCGAAACAGCAGTAAAGTTGACGATTCAAAAGCACTTGCTTACAAGTTTATTTGAATAAAGAATATTTTGAATTTGAGTTTGTAAGTATAACTAAGTGTTTCATAATCATTTTGGCATTTTGTCGGGAAATGTGATATGATAATTGTTAAAATTATAAATAATTCAATAAATTAGAACCATCCATGACCCAGCTATTGTAAAATTATATTTATAACGTATTATATTAATTTACAATGTTTAATTAACGTACATCCCTTATTCGTCTCTTCCTATATTTGAGGTTGCCATTTGTACCGATATATTGAGGTACAAGTATAAAATTCATGAAATCCAAAACATTCAGATGTTAGATTGTCAATAAAATGTTAACTGATCAAGTATGCATTGACTCATTCTCTAGATTGAAATTTTAACCCTTAAAATCAATATCTCATGTATACTAATATATAAAGCTGAAGTGTTTGTTTGTTTGAACGCGCTAATCATATTAAATAAACATATTTCTATCTTCTATCATAACTTTTATACTTTGGAAATCGACAAAGTAACGCCTGCTTTTTTAAATTAAGTTATTTTGCTTCAAATAAATGTAGACTCAAAATTACATGCCCTAAGCCTTTAAGCCCATTAACGATAATATCGCCTAATGATTTTAAATGAAGACATCTTAAGAAGTGCCAAACTACGTAATTATTTTAATTGAATCCGGTTTCTGTAGATTATAGGTTGACACCTTGACCCGCTTATTCATTCGAACGTGAAATCTTCCTAAAGCGTAAAACCAGATTATCGTCTAACAAGAGAGGAAAGGAAAAATATAATTTAACTTGTGAAATAACAACAATTTTTTATATATTCATGTCACTTTATGTTTATTACTTTTATTCATCATCCTCATGCCCTCACCCCACTCTTAAGTGGGGTCGGCATAACATGTTATAAACAAGTCACATGATTTGGCTGCGTTTTTACGACCGGCCGCCTGCCTAACGTGAACTTACCTTAGTCGCCTTTTACTACACCTCGGTAAGAAATGAGGTTGGTCTATTCTACTCCGCCGGATACCACACGGCGGATGTTTATTACTTTTATTATACTTTTAAAATAACTTTATCATTTCCTTTGCACTAAAATACTTAGTAGATACTTTCACAAATTAACTCATATCTCTATAATATACAAATCTAATTACACAAAAGCATTGATATGGTAATTAATGCAATAATATTAATATTTTACCATAATCCTCGATAAATTCTTTGTTTAATTTTGCGGATTATTGCAAAATAATATTATTATTACTTCTGTCTATGATATCTCCGCAAAATAACGCCTAATTCTATAAATTATTTTAAAGATAAACCTGTGATCCTGTTACACAATATGTTTGTGCTAAATATAATTAGAATAAATTGAATATACAATAAATAAAAGAGAGGCTTCTTTGGGTATTTTAAAATTTAGATTTCAACAGTTCTAAATTAAGTCATTTTTTTGTGTAAATTTACAATAAAAAAATATTCATATATAAAATTTTCATTTAGGTACTATTACTTACTATTACATGAATACATAAATTTACTATTACATTGTTAGAGGTTAAATAAACTGAGTTAAGCACGTGTTGGAATAACAATACTGTAAATAAAATTGCATTATGAGGTAACTGTGAATAATGTAAACAGTTAGTGGTTAACCGCTAGAAAAAAGTACTATTATATAAACATAAAACAATTTTTTAAATGGACAGAATTTACGAATTTACTATTTATATACTTTTTATTTAATAAATGTTTGAGTGTTTAATTTTTTGTAGCACATTTATATCTAATTAATTTCAAATGCCTAAAATTTAAAATTGTTGAAAGAACTAGGTATTTAAGGATTCTTCACGAAATCACACTTGACCAATATCACAAGATAAAACTCAATTATATTAATTACTAGTAATATCTCGCGTTTACACCCGCGTAATTTTTAATTTTTACACCTTACTACATTTGTATTACGGATCCCATTTTATTGAAAATGTTATATAGCCTATGTTGCTCAGTAAAGATGCAGCTTTCCAATGGTGAAAGAATTTTTGAAATCGGTCCAGTAGTTTTTGTGTGAAAACATTACAAACATACATACAAATTTTTTCTCTTTATAATATTAGTATAGATTATTATTATTCGGTACGACACCTCGGTAAGAAAGAGGGTGGTCTATTCTACTTAACCGGATACCACACAGTAGATCAACTTACCTTAGTCACCTTTTACGACACCTCGGTAATAAACACGGGTGGTCTATTCTACTCAGCCAGATACCACAAGGCTGGTCGACTCACCTTACTCGCCTTTTACGACACCTAGGTAAGAAAGAAGGTGGTCTATTCTACACAGCCGGACACCACATGGCTTTTTATCCCTATCTCTTATTTTCAATAACTAAATATACACAATTTATTTATTTATTATATATTTAATTTATTTATTTATTTAATTATTATTAATTTTTTTATTATTTATTTACAATTTATTTATTATATACTAATTTATCGTTTCATGAAAGTGTTATCACATTTTCAAAACGTAATTAAAGTATTTGATAAACGTAAATACCATTTGAACGGTTCATTTACAAGAATTCGTCTGGCGCAAGTCTGGCGATTGTTACATCACAATTCAGCACGTGATGGCTTATATTTGAGGCTAATACATTGATGTATATATTTGTAAAGTCACGTGTAAATGCGTACAAGATAGTCATTGGAAAGTGTAGTCGATATCTTTTCGTCACGTATATTGTTTGTGTGCGTGCGGATTACTGGATACACGCGATGACTTGGCATCGTTTTATTTAATATTTATTTATATCCCGTAAGGAATGCATCTCCGATGTAGTAACAAAGCTGTTGCTATGGTTTAAAAATACAAACTAGTTACATACTTTTAAAAAGAATTAATCTTGTAATGAATCGATATTAATCTATATTAATATATAAAGCTGAAGAGTTTGTTTGTTTGATTGATTGTTTGAACGCGCTTTTTTGAAATCTCAGGAACTACTGTATACCATCACGCTAAGATGAATAGAAGAAGAGCATCAGTAAAAAAATATTACGAAAACGGCAAAATTTAAAGGTAAACGATGAAAGTTATTCAAAAATATTGTATTACAAAATTATCTCGATAACATGTTGTTACATGTTTTCGCTAGGTTTTGTACCAGCCGCCTGTCTAACGCCAACTTACTTACCTAGCCTTTTACGACACCTCGGTAAGAAATGAGGGTGGGCTATTTATTCAGCCGGATACCACACAGTGGGTCAACTTGCCTTAGTCGTCTTTTACGACACCTAATAAGAAATTATGGTGGTCGATTCTACTCAGCCGGACAATGTGTGTATCAATTTATTTTTAAACTCAAATATGCCATTTATTACATCAGACACGAGCAATTTAAAAATAAACCAATGACAATGGTGCAATCATGAATAAATGTTAATAATAAATTGATTGGAAATTAATGTAATTTAGCGTTAAAGTTGCGTCGTGCTGTTTGTTCCTTGATTAAAACGTTCTCAAGTTTTTTGCTGTTAAAAAATATATAGGATTTTCCAGTCTAAAGGCGGAATTGACTAAAATCTATTCTACGAAAGATAATGACCGTGTAGTATCCGGTAGAATAGACCACCCTTACCGAGGTGTCGTAAAAGGCGACTAAGGTTAGTTGACCCGCCATGTGGTATCCGGCTGAGTAGAATAGACCTCCCTCATTTCTTACCGAGGTGTCGTAAAAGGTAACTAAGGTAAGTTGACCCGCCATGTGATATCCGGCTGAATAGAATAGAACACTTATTTCTTACAGAGGTGTCGTAAAAAGCGACTAACGTAAGTCGACCCACCGTGTGGTATCTGGCTGAGTGGAATAGAACACCCTCATTTCTTATCGAGGTGTCTTAAAAGTCGACCAAGGTAAATTGTCCCGCCGTGTGGTATCCGGCTGAATAGAATAGAACACCCTCATTTTTTACCGAGGTGTCGTAAAAGGCGACTAAAGTAAACGATCGAGCAACGTCAAATAAGCGGTAAAATAACTAGAGCTAATAAGCTAATAACTAGAGCAAATAAGTGGTAAAATAACTAGACAAATCAACTAACATGTTTAAAACCGTAAGCCGCAAGTAATTAAGCCTACCCCACTTATATTCAGATAAAGGCAAGAGAAATATAAAAGAAAATGATTGTATAACAAATTAAATTTCCATCACACAAAGTTTTAATACATTGCGTTTGTTATGAATTTATGTAGAGGATGTGGTAAAAGTAATACAACGATACAAACGGACGGTCTCTAATACAACTAACCGATAACATACGATAGTGTTATCAGTGAGATATGCATTCCGTCCACCAAAACACTAATTTGTCCGTGATACGTAATAAAGTAAGAACTAGGATTCTCCGTTAAACAATTCGCCCCATTTGAAGAATAAAATTACATTTACTATGGTAATACCCGCAATATGCACTATTCAAGCGTTATTGGGTAAGACTTGAAAGCCATGTGGTATCCGGCTGAGTAGAATAGAGCGCCCTCATCTCTTACCGAGGTGTCATACAAGGCGACTTAGGTAAGATGACCGGCCGTTAGTATCCAGCTGAGTAGAATAGACCACCCTCCTTACCAAGGTGTCGTAAAATATCACTAAGGTAAGTTGACGTCATGCAGGCGACCGGTCGTAAAATACGAAGCCAAATTATGTGATAGCATGTGATGATATGGTAATACTCGTACAAGGGACATTTACTTATATATTCTTTAAAAAAAAAAAATACATACTATATAATACAAAAATACACCCAGGCTCAAAGACCAACAAATTCATTAATAAAATATGTTAACCCTCGGCGGGAATCAAACCCGCGACCCGCGGAGCTGAAGCCAGGGTCACTAGCCACTGCGCCAATGGGCCAGTATACCTTTATTCTTCGAATAAGGCGAATTACTGTTGTAGCATGTTGTGTATGTTAACCATTTTATGGTTCTATAGTGATACATAAAGCTGAAGAGTTTGTTTGTTTGATTGTTCCAACGCGCTTATCTCAGGAACTACTGGACCGATTTGAAAGCTTTGAGTGTAAGATAGTCCATTTATCGAGGAAGGCTATATAGCATCGCGGTAAGATAAATAGGAGAGGAGCAGCAATAAAAAATATAACGAAAACGGCAAATTTAAAGCTTAATTTGCGTCCGCAAAGTAGCAGATTACTACTGATGCTTAGTCGACTTTTACGACACCTCGGTAAGAAAGAGAGTGGTATATTCATCTCAGTTGGATATCACACGGCGGGTCATCTTACCTTAGACGTCTTTTACGATATCTCAGTAAGTGATTAATAAATAAAATATCTGGTCAAATTAAAAGAAAACTCGTTATTATTACAGATACTGTACATAGAACGACACATAATAAGTTTAATAACCGTAATGGTCTTTCGATTAGTGGGCGCGAGTGTTTATTATATGTTTTTAGGACCAAAACCATTTAATTTTCTATAATACACGTATTCTTTGATAATGGACAACTTTATGAGGAAACTAGTTGTGTTTGCGCCTTGGCCCGCGTAAAAATCAGTAGGTAGGTATTTTTAATTGAAATTTCGAGCATAGAAATAGTTATTGTGAGTTAACCATAACAGATAGAGACATGCTGTCGCGGATGTTTTGGTAGCATTTTTGTAGATCTACAATTCTCTAGTACATTACTTAAGTGTATCTCTGTTAGTTATGCGGCGTTCACTACTAAAGCTTCCAGTATGCAATTTTTTTTACAACTGCGCGACCTCTTCAACACAATTTACATAAAACCTAAATGTACTATTAATCTATACATTCCAGACGAATTCCAGAACCTCTCAGTAAAAACCGTACAAAAATCGGTTTAGTATCATAGATTATGAGAAAATCGATGACATACATACAGACAGCATTTAGGTTCTTCACTACATATTATAAAACAAAGTCACTGTGTTTGTCCCCATGTCCCTATTATCCCTATGTATGCTTAAATCTTTAAAACTACGCAACAGATTTTGATGCGGTTTTTTTTAAATACATAAACAGATTTCTAATCTAAAAAATCTATGAAAATAAATGTTTCTATTGCAATACAAACATTTATTTTCATAGATTTTTTTAAAACCAAGTAATACATTTTTTGCTCGGATTATGTTAATTTTGATACACTTAAAGTACCATGAGAAATGTTTAATTTATAATAACTTGCCTTAAGCACGATGTCTGAGACTTTTTGATTATAATAATAAGACACGTACATTTATTATTAATTAGGAATAATTGTTGAAACTATTCATTATATGGTTTCTTCTATGGTTTATTATATGGTTATTCTAATTACATGGTTTTTAATGAGTTATATTAGCGTATTACAAAAAATACTCCGATAAGACTCCTTTTAATGATTTTCCTTGCAACAAATAAAAAAGGACGTTCCTTATATTTTCTTATATATCGACAATAATAATTGAAATATACATATCATAATTTACAATGTTATTGCTATTTGTGGCTAGGTATTTAATTGTTGGAAAACGAATCTACGACGAGAAATACTAGGCTTTTGTCTGCGACTTTGTCTACATAGACGCACCGAGATAAAAATATACGAATGTAACGCTCTTGCCCTTCGACAAAAAATATTGATACAAGATGCTTTGGTCTATTAACAAAAATAATATGAAAATTTTTATTGAGTAAAAGAAAAAAAAGTGTGTTACGTTTGTTTAAGTAATATGTACTCAAATAGGTTATAATTTAGTATGTTATAAAGGATTCTAAATATTTTTAAAGCGTTAGTAAAGCAAAATTTATTTTTCTAATACTCTGTTACACATACTGCACGTATTCAAAAACAGATGTGAGCGTTTCTCTAAGACACCATAGATACACGGAACATGCAAAATATTGAATGAAACAAGATATTTAAAGTAAACAACACGTTCAATGTACTTCCACCTAAGTTAGGGCGACCATTCGTCTGCTTGTTTTTGTGAAGAAAAAAAATATTCGTTCCTTTTAACTATATTCAATACATGTTATTAGCCATATAAATAATAAAAACAGAAACCTATAGATATCCATAGTTTGTTACTATTAGGTACTGAACTATTGCGTGTAAGTTTAAGGAATAAAGAGGAAATATTTATAAATATAAACTATCTTCAATAATAATATTTCTTGTTTAAACGTTTTAAATAAATACTATCAATGATTCCATATTAATTTATATGCTTCAGTAATATTAGGTTAGCACTGTTTTGCAAGGAATCTTATTCTGTGTCTAGTGTTTTGTTTTGCAATAATTACAGATTAAATCGAAACTGATTGGATCTATAATTAGTAATGACACTCAAAAAGAATCAATTAACAGACTCAACGCTATTAAACATGTAATTTTTTGTTCTTTTATTGTTGGAATTGGTTGACATCCTAATTTCTTCTAAATACGCTAATGAAGACGTCATACATTACTACTAACCTTAAATAACTGTTACATTTATTGATTTATTGACTCAATATCAGCACGTTATATTTACAGTTTGATTTTATAGTGATTTGACGTTTGTTTGTTTTAGTACGTACGTAAGTACAGTTAATAATCAACTTTATAAATTTAATACATAAAGGTCTTTCTTGAAAAAAAGGTCGTACTTTAATAATATCTGCATTTAACCGGTTACATATTTTGGCGAATGGATGTTTATAACCATTACTTTTGCAGGCGAATCTGTTTGAACCGAAGCGTTACGGCACAGCACCGCCATTGTTCCGTGTCGGACAAGGCCGGCTGATGTAACTTTAGCGTCGCTTGCGCCAGACGCAGCGGTCAACGACCTTGTATGCAGCCACGGATTATCGATAAGTGGAAAAGCGTACGAACATCACTAGTGACCTCGTCAATATGCGTTATATTGTTTTCGTACTTACGACGCACGCTTTGAGAATCTAATTGTATTTATATTGCCATTGTAAATAGAGACTATTATTAGAAGGATGTCCTTTTTATTGTCTTTTTTTTTTAACGAATTTAATAAGAAAGTACCTGGGCGACCGAGCCTTGCTTGGTAATTTTATTAAAAGATATAAAAAATGCAATAAAAATAAATAAAAAAGAAAGGGTTGGTGACATGTGGAACTTGAACCCACGTATTTACATATATTTAATCCGCCCGTTTACCAATGAGCTATTACAACTTGACGAGTGATACCGAATTTATTATAATTTGACAAATATAATAAAATTGAATTATTATGAGGTTTCTAAAAAGTTTTTAATTGGAGATCACTGCAGCATTGAACAGGGAAGGCCATAGATAGTTTATGCAGATATGAGTAAAAAGCAAGACATTACCTTGTAGCTCCCCATTACATTTTATAGGCTATTTGATTGAAATAACCTATACTCCTCGTTTTAGGATCCATCCAAAGCAGTTCCTCTAATAGATAATGGAGAGTATGACATGGGCTGTAAAGGCCTTCTTTACATGTTTACAGTATTTTGATACAGAAAGCCTGTTTTTTAATATATAAACAAACGAGTCACATCGCGATAACTTCGAGTTACCTTTGTATAAGGTTCGACGTTTCGGCAGAGTTGCATCCACCGTCGTCACGAACTGACTGGAGCGCCGCGGCGTCCTCGTTCCCGAGTACTACAGTCATTATTTTCTTCATCTACCCTCACTTGAACCGCACAATACACATAAGGTCTCTTACACACCACACTAATATCTGCACGCGATATAGCTTGCAAAAATTTCTTTCGCGAGTCTGACCACATGACCACGGTGGATGCAACTCTGCGGAACCGTCGAACCTCATACAAAGGTAACTCGAGTTTATCGCCATGTGACCCGTTTGTTTATATATTAATTAGTATGAATCGCGAAAGAAGAAGAAAATCTAGCCTGTATTTTGATACAGAAATACAGATAAAAATTAGATTGATGATAAGATTGCGTGTATATAGCTATTGTAAGTCCTTACGCCAGACAAATGATAAAATTTAACTTGTTATAAGAATCTTTTTTCTTAAAGACCCAACTGCTGAGTTTCATACTAACAGCTTTCCGAAGCAGTAGAGTTGACATGGTGGAAAGCTTATGTTTACAAGTTTTACTTGTGTTGTCGCCATTGACTTCCGCTTTGTATTTTATAGCAACACAGTCATGAAACAAGGGTATCGCGCCCTTTTGATTAAAATGGTGGCAACACTGTAACGTGTTGTTTCCGGTTGAGTCTCCCTATTGATAAAACATTTCAGTTACATTCAGTCCTTGTTCATTATTCAAGAGAAGTACATCTCGGAACGGGAATAGTGGTATTCCTAATATATCTTGTTATTGTATATAGTGTGCGTTATCATCAGAAGTGTAAAAGTTAACTCGCGTCGTGCCCGTTTTCCGTGCATCCTGATTTACGGCAATTTTGGCTTTTTAAACTTACTCTCATCTGATTTTAATAAAAATCATTCTTGATTTGTATATTTTTGCGTAAGTAAAAAGTGATTACAGTTATATATAACGTATAACGAACGTTTCTGGTGAGTCAGTAAGTTTCAATTTTCTTGGTATTAAATAGTGCAAAAGTATAGTTTATTTTATCCGAGAATGTTTGTTGAAATTCAAACATTTGAACTGAGAAAATACTTGGATTGGTAGACTTTATTTTCTAAAAAGAGCAGAAATAGAAACCGAATGGACACTTAAATTTTGCATCCTATCTAACAATACAGATGTCGTAGTAGTATTTTTGCGAGTAACATTGATTTAACTGAAACCATGTGTCAAATTTTGAATAGATTATTGTCACTAGAGGACTGATATTTTCTGATTTCGTCACATGCAAATGAGGCCACTTCAATGCGGTTGATCCATAAATGTGCTGGTGTGATCGAACCAATATTTTAATTTCATTTTGAGTCGCGTATTCATGATGAGAGTACATAATTTTCCTACATCTTTTACCTACAATTTTAAATTTACCTACAATTTTAAATTTAATTCAATTAAAATTTAAACTTTTTAGATTTCAAAGTATTAGTTGTTTTACACATGTTCAAGTCTGTCATAAAAGTATTAATTGTCCTAAGAAATCTAAGCCGGTTTACAAAAATATGGCGTAAATTTTTGTTGGAAAAATCGTGACGTTCTCACAGAAATTATTATTATATATATATTATATTATTGCGAACGTATCTACAGATGTACTTATTAATAGTGGTTCGTGTCTCTATAACGTTTAATAACTTAATAAAATATTACGCAAGTCAAATTAGTACGACTTATTTAACATTAAAGATTTAGGAGGTATAAAAGTAGAATCAAAAGCTTTAATAACATCGCCGATTGAATTAACAAATATCACTTTAGAAGCAGATTTTCATATCGTTGCTGGTAAATACTGAAGTAATTATCGGCACGGATATCTTGAATAGAAAAGGTGTTACATATTTGAGAGGCACTTACAAGTATACATAGTAGAGTCACTACACATTATAGGATGTTTTATACATAGTGGAGCTATGGTGAATAATGTGCAGACAGATATTATTTTTTTGGAAATACGGTAATTACCCAAGTAACATGAGATATTGAAGAAAGACTATTTGAAGTGCTAGATAAAATACTGTCTTGCTTAATGTGGACCTAATCCTGTGATGAGAATTTACGTATTAATTATTGAGTTGAGTAAGGTTATATATAATTCGAGAATCAAGTAGTGCTGTGTTTATTGGGCTAGACATTGCTCTAGTTTAAATCAATTACGTATTAGTGAAGATTTCATTCATAAAACCGCCTTTATAACTGCCAAGGGACATCGCTAATAATGTTAAATGTCTGTTATTTGTGTAAGTTACCAGAAGACTTTTTATACATTGACTTACGACGTTGATGGACCGACACAAGGGAAGAAAATGTCGTTTTGCTTGATTCAGTGCCTGGAACGCTAATGAAGGCTGCTTTTTGGAAATAGATTTGATGTACTTAATAATGAGGTAGAAAATAAAACCAGTGAAGGTCAGAACTTACGCCGCAAATCGGAAAAAGTTGATGATATGAGAGAAAAGTTCAAGTTACAACCATATATTGCAACGACTAGCGCAGAGAACCTTGAATACAGTATAAGAAAATGAATTATAAGCCTGACAGTTGGCTAAGACAAATGATAGCCGAATGGATTACGATTAAATTGTAACAGATATCCAAAGTGAACACTGTTGCAATGATTGCATGGTGATACACGTTTAGAGTGGCCTCAGGCATCTCTATTCTAAACCATGATACAGTTATTTATTTGATTTTGGCCTACCAACAAATTTACATGTTTGTTAAACCATAGATACTTGGTCTTATTTGCTAATTACATATAAATATAAATAAATAATAAATAAATAAATAAATAACTTCATTTATAGGTAGACACAACATGCTTTTATAGACTACTACGTACGATAAACAACCAGAATGTAGTACTGAAACTATTATTAACATTTATTTAACTAAAACTTAAACTATTGCTTAAAAATACACTATTTCCTACATACAAAAATTTTTTAACATAGGATACCGTAAAAAAATCCTCATCAATCAAGTCGTGTACTTTACGCCTAATTAATAATGATCTTATTTTAAAAGTTTTTTAGTCTCTTACTATAAGGTAGTCTCTTATCACCTCCAATAGAATAAAATTTTGTAAATCGGCGTTGGATACTCTCCAGCATATTCTTGTATATTTGATAGTTAGAATTCCAAATTACAGTACCATACTCGAGTTTGCTTCTACAAAGGTGGTATACAGAAGTTTTTTTTAGTATGAAGTTGTTTAAATGATTTGGAATTTTTGCATATAAAACCTAACATCCTGCGAGCAGATCGACAGATATGTTCAATATGGTGTTGAAACCGTAGTTTAGCATCAAATGTGATACTCAAATCACGGACAAACGCTTTTTTCCTGAATCAGGTTTTGTGGATTGTTTTTTTAATCAATCCTGACAAGATTACGAGAAAATCGAATGAAAGAACATTTATCGGGATTTAAAATCATATCATTAAACGCGCACCAATCAACTATTCGGTTGAGATCTTCCTGCAGTAGTAAAGCAGGATACATGAACAAGTTATACGGCATGGTCGGATGTTGTCTTAGATGAAGGATAGCCGAGCGGATTAAATTGTAACAGATATCCAAAGTGAACACTGTTGCAATGGTTGCATTCTAAACCATGATACATGAACAAGTTGTACGACATTGCTGGACGTTGCTTTGACGAAGCATAGACAAGTGGATTAAATTGTAACAGAGATCCAAAGTGAACACTGTTGCAATGGTTGCATGGAAAAAATTGGACGACCCTTTGCGGTCTGACTAGCTAAAATATCCACGCTGGTTATCCGATGTTTGGATATATAGTTAGATATAGTCTGAATTCAGTATTCACATTCAGACGGAAAATTAACAGCTTAATGACTCATATTTATTTTGTAGATAACTTATGAACAACAAAGTTTAGTTTTCTGATTATTTGTCTTGTCTAATGTATTCGCTTCAGACAAAGGATACCAGGGTGGATAAAATTATAACAGAGATCCGAAGTGAACACTGTTCCAATGGTGGCATGGTGATACACGTTTAGAGTGGCCTCAGGTATCTCTATTCCAAACTATGATTCACAAGCAAGTTGTACGGCCCTTTGCGGTTTAACGATCTCAGCCACAATTCACGATGTTTATCTGATGTTTGAATAGAGTGACTCAATTTCATTTTGTGGATAACTATACTCATGAACATAGTTTGTCCTCAGCTTCTACATTAGACTAGTACGTGTTCGGGACGAACACGTATGCAGGAGGGCCGGATGTTGTCGCCATTGACTTCCGCTTTGTATTTTATAGCAACACAGTCATGAAACAAGGGTATCGCGCCCTTTTGATTAAAATGGTGGCAACACTGTAACGTGTTGTTTCCGGTTGAGTCTCCCTATTGATAAAACATTTCAGTTACATTCAGTCCTTGTTCATTATTCAAGAGAAGTACATCTCGGAACGGGAATAGTGGTATTCCTAATATATCTTGTTATTGTATATAGTGTGCGTTAGCACTTGAATAAAGAATATTTTGAATTTGAATTCTTTATTTTGTAACTTCTAATACCAAAATATTGAAAACACGTGATTCATTTTATCAATCGTCAGTTGTAATTCATCATAATTCAGTGCCCGGAAGTAAATTAACCGCAAATCAATCTAGTACCATATCTACCTTATATATCAATAGTTGATACGAATTTAAAATCATAAAATACCGACTATTTTATGCTTACATATATACTTTCATAAGGCTGCTGTGTGATATCCGGCTGAGTAGAATAGACCACCCTCATTTCTTACAGAGGTGTCGTAAAAGGCGACTAAGGTAAGTTGACGCACCGTGCGGTATCCGATGAAGTAGAATAGACCATCCTTTTTCTTATCGAGGTGTCGATTGAAAATACGACTAAAGTAAGTTGACGTCAGGCAGGAGGCCGGTAGTAGAAAACGTTGTCACGTGACACTATGTTTATAGTATGTTGTGCCGACCCCACTTATAGTGGGATAAGGGTAGGAGGATGATGTATATGCTTTCTTAAGGATTAAAAATGCAAACAGCAATCGTTCGCGAATGTACACTTAAGAAACGTGATTAATTACAGCATTAAGGAAATCTCGTATATGCTAAGACCTCTTAATTATCCATATATATATGTAAAAGATATTATCACGACTATTATTAAATATTTAACAACTTGGGATGAGTTTTTTTTACCTTTACAGTTACTATTTTTACGGCGGGTTCAGTCTTACATTTATTAACTTTCTAAAACTTCGAATTTGTATTTTCTGTAGCACCTATACCAGCAATAAAAAGTACATCCATACAAAAATGCAACGTCGAAATTTATATAAATCCTTTAGCTAATTTTCCAATTTAAGAACAAAAACTATCCTCGACAATTCAAAAGTGCCTTGCACTTACTTAAATAAAAATTATTTTGATTTGATTCGTTAGCATGTGATTTTATCTCGGTTTTGCGTAAAATATTCAATTATTCATTTTAAATCGCTCATATTTGTGTAAAATATGTATGATAAGATATGACAAAGTCTGGAGATAGATTATGCCTTAACTGAACATTCTTTATCAAAATATGGCTGCTTTTTATAAAAAAAAGGATCGTAAGTTTATGAACAATTTGGAGAGGATTTAAAAGAGTTAAGATTTCAGTACCGTACAGTTTAAAACCGACAAAATACTGAGGTGTTTTTAGTCGTTAACAATAATGATATCGATTTAGCACATACCTATTAATCTGCATTAAGCGTGATAAATATTAAAATTACTGTAATTTCCATTAATGTGTCATATTCCTAACATATGTAGGTACATCTATGTACTTATACAAAACAAAATAAACTTAATACATTGATTTTATTTGCTCATTTAATAAAGTAAGAAACAAAAATAAAAGTAACTAACAGTTTTTTGCGACTTATATTTATAATTCTAACGACAATTATGATATAATCGGTACAAAATTCAATGTACAAGGTAATGAAACCGGAAAAAACTAACAGCTTTATGGACAATCCGTGAATTAACCGTCCTTTGTATTTACGAATAATTGAAAGTGTTGAACTACTGACGTAAGAAATTAACCTGTTACAGCAGACGTTTGAAACTTTGAATACCAATTCACTTAGGTCAATTGCAAGCACAGAGTACGTAATAAATCAGAGTGAATGTTTCTGGATAAAAAACTGAGCTAGGACTAATATACAGATGCAAATAACTGTTCGGTAAAGAAAATTATCTAAAAAATTAAAAAATTCTAAGATGTAAACAATATTTGTATCAATATGTCGAACAGGCAAGACATATACTTGAGAAGGAAAATGTAAAATTGAATTACATAAACCATTGAAGGAAATGTATGACATAAACTATTAAGCAATCGATCTTGTTTTTTCTCGTATCAATAGACGACAGTCATTGAATATACCACGAAATATTATTTTGACGAATTTGCTAGTACGAGTACATCAAATAAAGAAGTAACATAGTGAAGAAATAAAAACATTTACAACAATAATATATAAATGCATGACGTCTTTGGGATTTTTTAAACACAGATTATACGTTATACAAGTACAAGATTACAGCGCCAACAGATTATTAAATTCTTAGAAAACTAAAAGACGTCTTAAGTAAAATTTTCCTTAGAGTTCTGTCCAAGTCGTTCCGATGTAGTTCTTACAAGTAAGATATTATGTTTTAGACAATAGTTTTGATTGTAGCTTTTGCTTCATCTTTAATGTATTTTAAATTTATAGGCTTCATCATTTAAGTCATGGTTTGTGATACAAAAGACCTTTTATGATAAATTTGTAACATAGGGAAAGCTATACAGTGACTTAGGATTTTACTTAAATATTTACACTATTTTTTAATTAGGTAATTTATGTTATGGAATGTTTTAACTATTATATTTTTGCGTTTAAATGAATGTATCTGTTCAGAAAAATTTATTATACGATAAAAATGCATTCTTATATTTTATATTAAATTGTGCATTTAATCACTGAAATATTTTAGTCTTAATGGCATTTTGTTTGTAATTAATGTGTTTGTAATTACAAATATTTTAAATCATAGTTCGTATAAAAAAATTGTGATATTTGAAATAAGCATTCAGCTTTCCCTTTCTCTGTTGCGATTTATTCCTCTGTACATTCACATGAGCGACATTAGACGATTATTAATAATCTACGAATAACATAACGATCATGAATGATCTACTGTCACGATAATTACGACGCCTTGCTAACAACGAAGCGCGTGACACTTGCTAAAAGTTTGTAGGTTAAAACCTGATCAGGTTTTTTCCAGATCACTTTTGAAGTACTAGCTTTTACCCGCAACTTTGCTTGGACTGTTGTCGCGTGATAGGTCGATAAAAGATTCCGTTTTTCAATTTCATCCTATTTCTATAGAATTAACAGGATTCCTATATGTTATTCCGCTGTATAAGAAATAATTGTGCCAAATTTCATCGATATTGGTTCAGCGGCTTCGCCGTGAAAGAATAACAAACATACATCCATACTCACAAACTTTCGCATTTATAATATTAGTACGAAGTAGGATGTGACCATGTTTGTGTTTAATTAATATTTTTAAATCTTCACGCAATACGCCGAAAACGGTGTGTTAATAATATCTTCATATGTCTCAAAAATTCTTGAAATACGTAAAGTTTGGAACCCTTTATGGGTCTTGGCCTCCTCAACGAGTCTTTTCCAATTCGCACTGTCCTTGGCCTCCCGTCTCCAAGATGCTAGTCAGGCCACGCAGGAAGTCTTCTCACATCCACAATCTCAACAACTGTTTCGCCCCGTAACCGAAGCATCGTCAGGAGATAGACTCCACGACAAAATCGCAATGCAAATTGCTTTGATATGAGGAAATTAAAAATTGAATCGAATTATTATTCTTGTTACAATTTTCCTATTGATATATCTTGTTGGCAATGCATCAGCTGTGATAGCCCAGCGGTAACACCGTGCGACTCTTTCGACGAGGTCACGGGTTCAAATCCAGACAGACACCAATGAGTTTTTCTGTAAAAACTTATGTGTCTGATTGATAATTACAATTTATAACACGCTTTTCGGTGAAGGTAAACATCGTTAGGAAACCTGCATATCTCTAGAGAATTCTGGAGATATGTGTAACCTACTAATCCGCATTGGAGCAGCGTGGTAGGTCTTCACTCCAATCCTTCTCTCCAAAAACGGAGAGAAGAGGCCTATTCCCAGCAGCGGGAGAGTAACATTTACTAATCCGCATTGGAGCAGCGTGGAAGGTCTTAGCTCCAATCCTTCTCTCCAAAAACGGAGAGAAGATTCCTATTCTCAGTAGTGGAAGAGTAATAGGCCGCTTTACTTTTTTTTAATGGATGTGATCTATAACTCGAAAGATACCATCGATTTGTGGCTCCCAAGGTATTGAATTACGGCCTCACGCGGATCGGAACGTGCTTATCGTTTCTAGCAGCACAAACTTTATCTACCATCGTTTCGGATGATGACGACAATAAATCTTTAAAGCATTATATTTGACCTTTGTAATGGAAATGATATTTTACAGTATTACCTTGAAGTGAACAATATTTTGCACACTAATAACATATATATAAATTATAAATCTCATTGTGCAAGTACTTAAAGGTAATTAGTTGAATATTATTACAACTGCACCACAGATTATTTTATTCTATACCTAATATAATAGACAAAGTAAAAACTGATATCCCTAAACTTGTGGATCTCGCTTTGCCCCTTGCCATAGTAAGTACGTACTATACGAGTTTTAATTAAGGTTCTATAAAAAAATCCAGTGAATTTAATTTTTTAATAAATTTTTACTTAGGAACAATAAAATAGAATTGACCAGATTTAAAGTTTCATACAAAAATCATAAGAATCATCATCCTCCTGCCCTTATCTCGCCACAAGTAGTTCGGCACAACATGTTATAAACATGTTGTCACATGATTTGGCTTCGTTTTTTACGACCGGCCGCCTGCTTGACGTCAACTTACCTTAGTCGTATTTTACGACACCTTGGTAAGCAAAAGGGTGGTCTATTTTACTCTACCAGATACCACACGGCGGGTCAACTTATCTTAGTCGCATTTCACGACACCTCGGTAAGAAATTAAGGTGGTCTATTCTATTCAGCTGGATACCACACCGCTTTCATTCATGTCAATAATATTGACATATTCTACTGATAATAACCGGATATTACCCGAAAATTGGACCTCGACAAGTTTTTTTACATCAGAACTGGTCATAAAATAGACAAAGCATGTCAATTAGCAAAATCTGTAAAAACTAATTAGGTTAATTTAATACAACTACGCAGTTTCATTACTTTAGTTATGACTAAAATGTTATATCACGTGAACTTTATTAAGTTTCTTCAAAATTTAAAGCTCAAGTACTACGAGTGTTCTTAAAACATACAGAGACATATAGATTTACTATTTACAATATACCGAGATAATTTCTGCGGTATGTGAAAAAAAGTAAAGTAGGTAACGGTAACAAATCATTTAACAACGTGTTGTTACCACAACCACTTGGAGTGGGATAAGGGTAGGAGAATGATGATTCACCATGGGTAAAACAATCTGGCCTGACATATCTTTTACCTAATGTAAATACCTTAATATGACACAATGAAAATCAAAATGGCGTCCCATATACATAAGTAAGAGTAAGAACTGATTACATATAGTATAGTACCTATAATTTTAAAGAATTTTATATATAATACACATAAGATGAAAATTTGCGTAATTATTTTTTAAACAAGTTTGATTAAGTGTGCATTAACAGAATTTGTAAAATATATATATCAAAAGCAATGAAATAAAGATTTGTTTTGCTTGTAACTGACCCCTTGTCCCAATTACGGATCTCATTATCACAATTACTGGTATCAATATGAAGTAAGTAATTTTTGTTATTTCATTCAAACATAATCGGATAGGAGTTATCTTTAGACGACCTTCAGGGTCGTCGCGAATCTAATGACGAGAAACTTGTTCACCCAGTTGTATCCATTTTTAATAAAACCGGTTTTGTAAATCGTATATTATGATACCATCTGTTGTCTGTAGATATCTGTATTTATTTTTTCATCTGCCTTTTTAATTTATTTATGAGACTATAGAGCTATTATACTGGAGTAGTTGGACCAACCTAAAATTTTTCCATAGACAATAAACTTATTACCTGTCTCTCTTTTTGTTTGATTAGACAAAGATGTATATTATTTTCATATTCCCGTTGTGTTGCGACTCTAGTATAATGATTCTATGGATGTGATGTTCGATCTTCTCAAAATCTACTGAACGAATTTTTGATTAAAAATACATTTGTTTAAAAGGTAATGCAATTCTGCCGGAAGGTTAAGGTTAATAGTACATTTCTGTTTTGTGTTAATGCTGGGAGCTTTAGCCACGTGTACCGCGTAAAGTAACAGAGATACACTAAAGTGATGTACTAGAGAATTGTAGATCTACAAAAATACCACAAAAGCGATAGCATGTCACTATCTCCTATGTTTAACTCACAATAACTACTTTTATGTCCAAAATTAATTAAATACACTAATATCCACTTCCACTCGGGCGAAACCTAGTTTCTATTATAATACTTATACACGGTTTCATACTTCATTGTTCGATTTTACCTTTGCCCAGTTAAACCATGTACTTAAAGTTGATTTGAAATATATATTTGGATGATGAATTCTACAGAAGTAAACTTACGATAAGCTAAATTGATGAAATCAAGTAAAGTACTTAAATATGTGAAAGCCATTTAATTGGGTGCGGTTTTTCCTCCACACTTACGACGCCAGTTGGAATCTTAATAACATCTCTATATATGGGAGCTTATAATTAAGTGGTCGTTGTCTATGTTTCTTTTTATTTACAGCAAAAATGTATAAGTTATATCTATCTTAAACTACTTACACGCTAGGACTATCATGCCCACGTGGAATGGTACCAAGAATGCTGACAGCGTTAACGCGCTGAATCGCTAAGCTGATTCTTTGTGCAAAAAAGGAGCCAGCCCTCTTGTCTTCTGAAGAGGCAATTAACCGAGGTGTTAAAACGTATAAAAATAATATTGCACTTTGACTTCATGGGTCTCAACTGCAAACGGCACAAATATGTCTATGATGATATTGGCATTAAGAATTTTATACACATAGATACTGCTTATATCTAATTTTTACTTTAAGTTCTGAACTGTATTGTTTGCTAAGTTCAATTCGACGGATGCAAGAAGTGCGGGATGATCGGACGGGGCTTAGCTTAGTTCATGTAACTACGCATTGGCAACATTGGCAACTAACTTAGTTTCGCATAACTCAATCGATTTGAATCGTTAATTCTACTGCTGGTTCGGAAAGCTGTTCCTACCGAGAAGAGCCAGCAAGAAACTCGGCGGTTGCTCTTTTCAACATAATACATATAACTAGTTACATTAAGTAATTACTATCTTGTACAGGGTCGGACAATACATATATCTACGCATTCTTATTCTTATCCTCAACAGTATAATAGATTTTTTGTATGTCTCTCTTTAATAGTGTTTTTAACTGCTGTAATGGCAAAGCTAAAATTGATTGCGGGATTTTTGCATATTTTAGTGAGCTCAGATAGCTTAGTTTGAATAGATTGCAATCTGCATACAAGGTTTAATCGCTGCGTTAGCTATTCGAACTAAAATAACTTAGCTTATCTCTTGTTGTGCAACCCGCTTAAGTTTAGCTTCGGAGTAGTTTAGCTTTCGGTTTGCAACCTGCATAAAGGTGCTAACTCCTCAGGCACTGAGAGATCACAACGTATCCGTATGTACCGTACAGATATCATTATCCTCCTACAATTATCCCACTCTAAGTGGGGTCGGCACATGTTACATGCACATGTGATTTGTCTACGTATTTTATGACAGGCCGCCTGCCTGACCTCAACTTACCTTAGTCGTGTACGAGACCTCGGTAAGAAAGAGGGTGGTCTATTTTACTCGAACGGATACCACACAGTGGGTCAACTTACTTTAGTCGTCTTTTACGACACCTCGGTAAGAAATCAGGGTGGTCTATTCTACTCAGCCGGACACCACACAGTGGGTCAACTTACCTTAGTCGTCTTTTAAGACACCTCGGTAAGAAATCAGGGTGGTCTATTCTACTCAACCGGATACCACACGGCGTACGTACTGTACGGAAAATAAAACATAAAATCTAACAAAAATAATGACAAAATTACTTTAGTAATGTGAATTTTCCAAACTAACAATTAAATCTGAAAATCTATAAAATCTGAAACAGATAAGCATTTAAATTATAGGGTTGTGACAATGCTAGAGATATCAACTATTATTTTCACTAGGTGTACCTAGTTGTTCTGTGCTAATATAATATTGAAATGAAGATTTCGAAACCTCATATTGTCTGATACATGAACCTTCACCGTCCAATACAACAGGTTTGTAACTATGTCATATAGTGTTTGTAACGTGTGGTTTAGATAAGAAGTGTAATGTGAAACGATTTGTTTCGTAACGCAAATAATACGTAGCCCACATGGCTGTGCATTCAAATCAAATTAAAATAATCTTTATTCAAGTCAATCAATTAGATTCAATGAAGCTACAAATGGTTCGGAATGTTACTCTTACCGTGAAGAACTTTTTTTACGTTTTCTTTAATTTTTCTAAATATAATGTATAAAAATAAATAAATAAGAACCAGCAAGAAACACGGCGATCTTTTGTACATTTTAAATTTACATCACTTAACCGCGATATCTTGTTTGAAGCAGAAAAGATTTTCAAAACCAAGCATTTTTATATTTCATATTTTTCATATTGTATATATCATAAAAAATAAATAAATAATAATAATAAATAAATATGTGGAACACTTACACACACGGTCGTCCGTCCCCAAAGTAAGTAACTTAATACTTGTGTTATGGGTGACAGGCAACTGGTGAATATATTCTTATATATTTTTTAAATACATACTTAAATACAAAAATACACCCAGGCTCAAAGACCAACAGATTCATTTATAGAAAATGTTGGCCCTCGGCGGGAATCGAACCCGCGACCCGCGGAGCTGAAAGCAGGGTCACTACCCACTGCTCCAACGGGCCAGTCGAATGGTTATACATGTATGTATATTCAACCTCAATATATTATAATGAACAATACTTATTAAGAATTTCTTTGGGCATGCCACAGCCAAACTACAACAATTAGCTTGGCTATATCTTTCACCCTCCAAATTACAGAAATGTTGACATAATTTTAACATCTACCAAACTTACACATTCCAATTAATTGCACATGGTCACACACAACACACTCACAAACATGCGCCCTTTATTTTTCTTCATATTCTAGTGTTCTTTTTTATTATTATTATTATTTTTTATTTCGAAGACTGTGGGGATGGCATATGCAAGATTTTACACTATCGAAATCTCGTCATCGCAAAATGATGTCTTGTTTAATTTGAATTTCTTGTAAATATATATGAATATATTTTTATTTATTTATAAAGGGCTTCGTCGTGGAGCCCAGTTTCACAGAATGATGACATGAGGTCATTTTTTACAATTTTACTTCGAATAGTATTTTGCATTTTATTTATAGTCCAATCCATTTATATCTATCGTCGGCTTCATTTCCTTTATTTTTCTAATTAGTACATGCTCACTCCGTCTACATAATCTGATTACGGTTATCCTTGTTTTTTATTTGCTATAAAATCCTATTCTCGGAATAACCCTATAAATTACAACAGGATATCCTTGTTCCATATTGCCATCTAGTTAGCACGATATGCGAAAAGTCGATCCACTTGTGTTCATGTGGTATTGCATATTTTAGTCAAACTTTACATTTAGTTGTCATAAAATTTAATTTATAATTACTTCGCTATTAAATCATATGAAATAACTTTCATATCCCACTTCTGATAATATTTTTAAAATGAAAAAGGTTTTACTTCCTACGATTAAATATCGATCGTTTTTTTATTGTATCTACAAAAATAGTGCATTTAATTCTCATTATTAATTATGTGAAAAATCATAAACAAATGACAAAATAAAACCAACGTCTCATCATCATTCTTTAATGAATCTGTTATATACAAATCATTCGGTGGACATCATCAACAACATGGACTTGTATCATCACTAAAGCAGCGCTAATGTTAAGGCAATTATGTTTATTAGTACGAACTAAACTGTTTACATAACTCTATATTTGAATTACGACAATTAATTTATATTCATAATAAAAGTAATAAAATAATTTCATGGAACTAATTTTGTTCAATATGTATATTTAATGACATTTAAATTTTTCAATTATTTGTCTCATTAAAAACAAAATAGCTATCGATTAACATGTTTCGTGCCGGCAATTTTTGAAGATATTCAATTCAGGTTTAAGACGCGCAAAATAGATATAGACAGTCGAAAGAAATGACTCTAAAGCCGCGTGGGGCGTATACGCCCATTCCTAAAATTTAAAGGAAATGAAATGTGTAAAAGGAACACTGTATACGTACAATTCATTTTTTAAGAATCTTTTGTTTTTTTTAAAATGAGAATTGTAAAAGGCCTGAACGGAAAGTGCAGCGGCGGTCGTATACGCCCCACATGACATGGAATGTGTTATTAAAATTAATAGTGATCTGGTAATTTCGAAGCGGTTTATGTACTTTTAAACTGCAACTTACACTGTCTGTCTTGTTACTTTTAAGCAATAATCTAATTAAGATAATATACAAATTATATTTAACATTCATTTATATTTCTTTAACGAAAAAGTGCATATATAATTCTTATGATTCGTGTCATTAACACAGTTTTCAATATGTATAATAGAATGTACGTAAATATAAATATGAAAAGAAAGTAGTAAAAAAAATAGATTAAAAAATCAGTATGCTAAAATTCAAATTTCAAATAGAATGTAAAATTACGTGGAAATAAAATAAGTGAGGATTTCACTTAATAGTGAACCCGTCATAGTTGAAAAAAATATTGTAAGAATTCTTAAAATAATAGCTACATAGCATATATGTATAGAAACTTACGGTAAAAAATAAAATAAAAACAATAATAACATAGCGAAATTCTGCAGTAAGTGCCGATAAGTAAATACAAAAATAAAGAAGCCCAAATCTATTCATTTTCCAACATTAAGAATTCAGGTGATATGTTTATTTTTGATGTTGATGTATGAAAACAAATGTTTACTGACAAAGGTTTTTAATACAGCAAATATTCAAAGCTTTAAGAAATGTTATATTTCGTAAACTTTTATTTAACTAGCTATGCTTGCGCCTTCGCCCGCCGTGAAAATCAGTGTATTTAATTGAAATTTTGTATATAAAAGTAATTATTGTGAGTTAACCATAAGAGATAGAGACATAATCTCGCGGAATTTTTTGTAGTATTCTTGTAGATCTAAAATTCGTTAGTGTATCTCTATTGGCATACGCGACGCACGCAGCTAAAGCTCCCAGCAGGCGAGTTTTTTTTAAACCTTTTCAAAATAATTAACATAAAATCGTTATGTACTATTAATTCAAATCTTCCGGAGAAATTGCACTTCCTTTTAGTAAAAACCATACAAAAATCCATGCGGTAGATTTTGAGAAAATCAATCACATACGTACAGACAGATTTTGGGGACTTTGTTTTAAAATAAGTATAGATATGTAAACAGTTTAAAATCGCACAAACACAATACTTTGAGCCAATACTGAATAAAATCAAACTCAGGTAAACCTGGAATTGAGCCAATTTCGCTACCTTATAAACTAATGCAAATTGTATTAAAATAAACAAAATATATAATTTATATAGCACATATATCATAATTTAATATTATCAAAGTATACAATGATATTTTAATTTCATTTCCGCACAATTTTATTGCAATCTAATTTATTATTTAAGACAAAATGCCATTAGCGTACTAGCTCTCTTAATATCTTAAAAACATAATAACACTTTTGGTTTTACGTAAAGCTATAACAACAGTTAACGTTTATTGAATAACTTTAGAATATTATTAATACATATGGTACATTATTAATAGCAGTTCATGTTAAAACTTATTAACTAAATTATTACAATCAATTATATTATAATAAACAATTACATGATATTACAAGCTTGATATAAAAGAAATATATTCTTCGTTTTTATAAGCATTCTTTATCACATACTTTGTTTTCCTATATGTTATCTAGTACCTAAGTTTTCAATGTTTTCATACCTCACTAGTACTAAACACACTTACGTCTAAATTATGCAATATATTGACACAAAAATATCTTTTCATAAACAAATTATAAGTACTAAATTAACAATTAGTACATATAATATTATTACTACTAAATACATAATGCATACTGGGCGCAACATAAAAATGTATACTTCTTTTGCGACAAAAAGTTATGTTTATTCATAAAAATTCATAACTTGAAGAAAACTATGAAGAAGTTAACCTTATATTTAAAAAGGGTACCTTCTTGTATATATAAAGGCAAATACGAGCTTTTCGATTTCTCTTAGCTTTGTACCGAGCTTTATTATAAAATCATTAAATTTATGTGTCAGTTGAACCCAGTATGAAAAATAAGTTACTATTTCAAAAATATTCCAGTTTTTTTACGATTTTTGGTGATTACCAATCGAAATTTATAACTAAACCATTAAAATGAGGCCATTTCTTTTTAAGGAAGTATTTAATCTCGACACCAACAACGGGTTACTTCGATCTATTTTGAAATGTAAAATTACATTAAGTATATTTATAGCGTCTTGATTTAAAAATGAAACACGGAAATTTATATAAACCTAACTTAATCTGATGAATATGTAAAAAATAACGCTTTCTTAAATTAGAAATTGCATTACAGTATTCCGTAAAAGAGTTATATAAAAATTCAATCTAAAAAACTTGTTAATTTTTTTTAGGATATTTTGGATTACCAATATTGACACTGAGTTGGATGGAATTATAACTGCTAAAGTGAAAATTATTTAAGAAGGCAACGAGAAAATATTATTTCCTAAATTATCATCGCCATTTTAAAATTCCTATATTTGCAGCTTAAATGTTTCTGTATCCGAAGTACCTACGAAGTTACTTTTAATTCGTTATAAATTTTTTAACTTTAGAGCAGTTAAGTTCAACAATATTCCTTATCAATATAAACCATCAAATTTAACACTACCCTACAATAAAGTAGACCACATTTCACATTACAATCAGTCTCGTCACTATCTGGCAAGTGATTTACATTTTAAGATACCTAGCATCAAAACTTTTTTGGTATCGAATTGCAGAAAATTGACTGCGTTCTGTTCTCACACATTTATAATATCTAGTTTTAGTTTAGCTATTTACATAAATGTTCATAGCAATGGCACATTATACATTTTTGAATAGCATCTTTCAGATAAGCTGCATGTAAACATTTAGGGTGTTTACGAATTTTTTTTTTAATTTAGCTAATAGGAATTAGGAGTTATTTAATTGCCCGGAATCAGATTAAATTTTATTTTTAAAATGCGATATTTCCTTGATTCTATATCATCAGAGTTATTTTTCTACGCTCTAAGGTGTTCAATACTAAAAGTAACTATATATTAAAATTTACATGATCATAAACGAATCTACTTCATGTATTTATATTGAAATATTAGGATTCTTTAAATTTTATATAATATATTAACTTTTTGTCTTATTTACAGATGTGCATTATTAATTAAAACATACTTAAAATTGTACCTACCGTTTTCTTACTTTTGAAGAACTATCTAAATATGCATCAAAATCTACTCTCCTTTAAGAGATAATGTCCGAGAAGAGGACAATTTTTGGTAGCTTTTTATATTTTTATCACTAAGTACATTATATAAGTACTTACTCTTTATTGATGCTCGAATATGGATGCAATATATCTTATTAATATATTACTTAGATATATCAATAAAAAATGATAACTACCTACATATTTTAAAATAACATTCCTACGAACCAACTATTCCTTGATCCAAGCTGTTTAGTTGAATAAAAAATTCCAGTCACATCCCATTGCAAAAATTGTTTCTGAAAAAATTCCGGACTATCTAATTAGATATAACTGTTGTTTATGTTATATTTTATAAGGAAGCTTCATATTTAAGCTTGTCCTAATTAATAAGCAAATATACGCTCTTAAAATATTTACATTTTATATTTAACTTAATTCGATTTTCAATAGTTATAGCTTACTTCTTATAGTCGTATGGCACAAGCGGAAATTAAAACCTGTAAAAATGCTCTGTTTCGTATTATTCATCGGCTATAGTTTCAAATTCAGGACCTGGGAAGTTATGCCTGACGAGACGATGGAGGGGGTACATATAAAATAGAAGCGATGGACGATAAAGTCCCAGAGTAGAGTGGTTATCAATAAGTAACAGATAAACAACCTGCGGCTCGCAAGTCCTATGCAACTTCGATGTAAACTTGCGTCTCTTTTATTTCATTTGTATAAAAGAAAATCATTCAAAACCCTTTCTTTAAAAAAGTATGTAAGGCCAATGCTCTCATGGATGTAATAAAGTTAGGAAATTTTATGACGTTGTATTAATAAATATTATTTCCTTTATTCCTTTATTAAACAAAAGCAAATAATGTATCATTTTTAAACAATATTATTATCGAAACAAATGTTATTCAGTGGCTCTTTAAATTATCGAACAACTTTTAAATTGTCACTTATTGCTCTTTAGTCTTGAAAGATTGCCGACCCCTGATCAAGATGAATAGAGCGCCTCATAAAGCGACAAGAAACCTCTGGATTAAACCGACAAGAACATCGCAAAAAAAAGAAGATAGAGAGAAATCTAAATCCAACAGTGGATCGATTGGGAAATGGGTTTTTACCGATTTTTTCATATGAATTTGATAATACTCTTTTTTTCTCTACATATATAAAGCGCTAAACTTATAATAAATTTATTTTTAATATATATGTATTTACTTTACTATATACTAAAACGAAATTTAACGTATTCCGGTTAAAAGGTAGTCTTACGACCTTTTAATAGTGCGCTAACGAAGTTAGGCAGTTGCAGTTATTAATGAAATATTTTCTACTTTCAGTATATACCAAAGTATTTTAAATCTTGTATATTATATTAATTTACAATCAAATATTTCCTTTCAGAAAAATATATCGAACATAAAAAAAAATTATCACTTGAAAAGTGTAACCGCTGCTTACGGTCTTTAAAGATTTTTGATAAAACACTAAAAAATACGCAATTATATACTCCCTTTTAAACATTACTCAACATGCAATTTTATCATAATGAGTAGTATTTTTTTTTGAGTAATTTAAATTTTTACTATAAAAATATCTTCATACCCGACTGTGCTAAAGAAAAAAAATTATATCATATACTACTTACTTTTGTATTATCTTGGCAAGCTGGACTAAAACTTTAAACTTTCGCATTTTATGACATCATTGGAAGAACTTTTGGATTCCCAAAGTATGGCGACCTCATATCAAAGATGGAGTATCGATAAATTTTCTATCAGACGAAAAGAAGACCCCAAAAACGTCGCTCATGTTTCACTAGCTCAAAGTCATTAATAATTATAAGTAAACGTAATTTTGAGCAACACTTTAATTCATAAAATGTTCAATATCGTTAACAAATTGGGGAAAAACTACTCAAACTAATTTCTTATTGCCAGTCGGGCAACTCTTACCTAATTGTTTAATTTAATAGTACTCAATTCACATTACAATGTGTTACATTTAATCTTTGATCATAAGAAATCATGCAATTGCTTTTATGAGATCGTTATTTTATATTAAAACAATTTCTGCAGATTTCTTGTAATTTATAGATAACATCAGTTATATATAGTAATTTGCACCATACCTAATAATATATTTTGGTACATATATTATATAAATTATATAATAATTATACTATTGTAAAATAACTTCACAGCTTTCAATAATGGTTTGTGGATGTTGAAAATTTTGGATATTACTTATTTATACATAATATATGTAATGCATGAAACGAATACTTTCAAATATTTTGAATGAATTGTTAAAAAATAATTTCACCTACAAAACAACACTTATTCTTGTCTTAATTCAATTCTGCTTTAATTTTTTTATTTGTTGTTTAGTTGCGTATATATATTACCTGTTTAAAAAAATTAAGAGTTGCCAGGGTAAAAATAAAATTATTAATGTATAAAATTATATACTACAACAAATAATATGTGACAGACTTAATTCGATCAGGCAATTTTTGATTATTTATTATTTTATGTGGAACTATAAAAAATACACTACTTTCAACACCCACAACCGTCTTACACGATCTTACATATTAACTTACAACACACGTTTTATCGAGACTTGTGTCTCATCTAACAATGTAATTGAAATTCTATCTACATCATTTATTATGACATATTCACGTTTTGAGACCTCTGTATACAAAGCAGAAGTTGAAGAAGGTTAGAATATAAGGAGTACCAAATTATATTTTGACTCTAATATGCGCCATATCAGTTATATCTTCATTTCATAATTAAAAAAAAAAACAAATCGTACAGATACGGTGTAGCTATTTTAATAATAAAAAAATATATATTTCATTAAAATATAAAATATTATTTCGGTTTCCGAAAAATTCGATAGCTAATGCTCATTTGAAAATATAATGTGGTACCAATTTGACCATGCATGATTATTAGCCTAATTATTTACATTTATTACAAATAAATACACTTAAAATATATTGAAATTATATTAAAAAATTATATTAATAAGTTCAATAGAGGATTTAGAACTAGGAAAGGAGATATACGTAAAGTAATTTTTTTCAACTTCGCTATATGGCTTCTGTTTTTTAATTGAATTTTCACACCCAAGTAACATTAACTACTTCTTTTCGATCTTCTAACACTTGAATTAAAAAGACCTGTTGGAAAAGTGGCTATTTTGAAGTAAACAGCATTACATTATTTTGGTTAGTATTTTAACTATTAAACAAAGGGTTTGAGGAATTGTTAACTTAACCAATCAAACAATGGTAAAATTTATCGGTTATATAATAAACCAGCACCATTTACTATAATTTACAGTTTAAGGGAAGGAAATTAGTATTTAATTGTAGATAAATATGGGAAGCCTCAATTTGCGATTGTCGTGATATGAGGACATATAATTTATATACTTATATATTTATATATAATGATTTACTAATCCTTACCTAGATGAATGATTGATGTTATATATAGCAAACTATAAAACTGAGATATTACAACATAAAAAATGCACCATAAAATATTTGAGGTGTATTTTATAGACTAGCTGGCTTGGTGTATCGTTTGTATTTTATATACCTAACCAAAAACAAAGTCAAGTTAAAAAGCTTTCAACAAAAATCAAAATTTAATGTCCCTGTAAACAGATAAGGAGTTCCCTCATCTGGAGCTAATCCTGGCACTAGCATCAGGTCATGCTTGTCACAAATATGCACTGTCATCGAGACTGGACCAGTATGGAAAATTTTAGCTCAAATGACCACCGGGAAGTGGGTCAAATTTAACTTTGCAAGATTCCATCTTCCCATCATGGGTTTTTTTTTAAATATTTAATAACATTCTGCACAAATAAGTTAAATCATTTTAATTTTTTCTGATAAACATATTTTTGTTGTTTTTAGTAGGGAGTAAATATATGTACTACGATGACAGTTTTCCGACGCGCGAACACGCAACGTATGCTACGTACGTACGTATGGTACGTACAACCTAAGGTAATAATGTATATACAATTCATGTAAAACTTTGAAGAGTTGGCCTTGCGATTTGTTTATCGCTTTTGCAAAATCCAAAAAAGCACTGAAAATTGTAAACGCTTGAAATGAAATTTTAATGGCAGTACTTTCATAGTGTTATAAAGGAAATTAATAATATAAATAATAGATATAAATATATGGGACACTTACACATACGGTCGTCCGTCCCCAAAGTAAGTAACTCAATACTTGTGTTGTGGTAGACAGACAACTGGTGAATATATACTTATATATTTTTTAAATACAAATATTGTATAATAGCCATTTTTAATTTTTTTTTAATGGTGCTCTGAGAAAGATATATTACGTACGTATGGTATATATTGATGGTACACTACAAACAAAAAATCTAAAATTATGGAGAAAGTCAAATTAACGATTGTCAAATTATTGAGAGTCGGCTTAAAATAGTGTTAATGGGAAAAAAGGAAGTGGGAAAGCAGTGAGGTCTCAACCGCTATGTCAATTAGTGATCTATCTATAATATATATCTATCTATTTAACTTACAGCACGCTCTCCCTTTGGGAGAGCTCGGGCGGGCTGGGGGAAGGCGGGTCGGAGGGGGAGGCGGCGGTGCGCGTGATGGCAGGGGGGCGAGAGGCGATGTGGGCCCCCATGGTGATGGGGGTGTCATCTGGGTCGTCTTCGTCACCCTCCTCGAGGTCCTCATCTATGGGGGTCAGCACGTCTATTGGCATTTGGACTTCCTCTTGTTTCCTGAAATAGAATAATATAGCACATAGTAAGGCCTTATAGAGGTTATAAAAGTCTTATTAATTTATTCTAAAAAATACATACACTTTTACTATACTAATTACTTTCTCGCGTACGAATATAATTCTCACGTAAGAAATATACGAAATTCTATCTATTTTAATTCTAGGACTTTTTTACGTCGTCGTTTATCGTTTAGCACACTTTAGTTTTCTTATGCAGATAGCTATTCTAACAACTTAGTATCCTAAAAGCCATAAGTTTCTCAATATATCCCATCCCATATTACATATCCCATCAGCCATTTGTATATCTATATATGCAATGTGTCTTGCGCTTTTTTTAAATATCGATATTTTTTCAGTTTCGCAATCTCATAGCTAATAACAATAATCGTCAAACACCGACTATTGTATATTATATTGTATCATTAACAAATGGAGAATTGTGTTTCGTAGTAATGTTATCAGTAGCAGGGCTATAACCAGAATTAAAGCAAGTGGATAACACCGTGATATATTTCCATGCTATATGACGTTGTAGTTATATGGTACGGAAAATATGACAGATGGATTATCTGTCATATTTAGAGGAAGTGTGTAAGTTCTACCACGTTAGCGAGATCTTTCTTTATTTTTACTATACAATCGATGTAGCAAAATAAATTTTTAATTGATTGTAATATTTTATTATAGAACGTTATTCAACATTTCAATTAAAACACTATAATGGTGTAAGTTTGTCGGTCTTTTACCAATTCCATATAAATACCATAATGGTGTAAGTATGTCAGTCCTATACGCTTCCACGGCTAATCTGCTGTATCTACTGCAGGAATTACACAATTTTTCTTATAGTCCGCCAGGTTAGGACGAGATTAAATAATATAATATCAAAGTAAAAACCTACAATCGGTAAAGAAAAGTTACAGAATTTGTTTCACAATTAATGTAAATTCGATAAAAGAAATATCAATGTGTTTTCACTTTAGATTTTTTATACTATAGATGTCTAACCTGCGAAACATGGGTGCCGCAAATGATGTCAGTGTTGAGGCAAGGAAGAAAGCAGCAGCCATGAAAAACGATGCGTCGTATGTTTTCGTAGCGTCGAACACTGCTCCAGCCAACGGGGATCCAATCATAGCGGCCGCGCCACGGAAAAGTATCAAAAGGCCGAACGCGTTGGTCAATTTGTCCAGCCCGAGAAGATCCACGAGGATGATTGATGTTAACGATATATAACCAGCTGAAATAGCAGTTATATAAGTCTCAGTACACAAAAAAAATCTAATATTCGTTTAGCCAGATATTTTGAGCTTTTTTAACAGCGATTTCTGACGACCTAGTGTATGTGCTACATTTTGATTTGATATAGTTGGGGATTACATTTAAATGCTTACATTGCTGATTAAACCAAATATTTTGAACAGCGACGTGATGCAATTTGGTCAATTTAATGTAGCGTTTAGCCTGTACAGTCAAGCTCCCCGTTTTTAAATAATTTATAGAATTAGGCGTTACTTTGTGGAGGTCCATAATACAAAAGTAATGAGTATATTATTTTGCTATAATCCGCGGTAAATTGAATCCATAAAAATGAATTTTTATCGCGGATTATAGCAAAATAATATTCTCATTACTTTTTAAAATCTAATATATAAAGCTGAAGAGTTTGTTTGATTGTTTGAACGCGCTAATCTCAGGAACTACTGAACCGATTTGAAAAATTCTTTCAGTGTAAGATAGTCCATTTATTGAGAAAGGCTATAGGCTAACATCACGCTTATATTAATAGGAGAGGAGCAGCAATCAAAAAAAGTACGAGAACGGCAAAATTTAAAGCTTTTCTTGCGTGCGCTGAGTAAATGGTAATAGTTATTCAAAAATCATGTATTACCAAATTGTTTCCCTCTAAAAGTTCTAAATAAAAGTCCGCGACAGCATATGTTTTGTTTTTAAGGTTAACCCACTTTAACCATTTTTATGGTTATCAAAAGACTATATTACGGTTTAATCTTTCCACGCTGGTGATTGCTAGTACAATATAAAAAAGTATAAAATAAAGTAACGGGGTGTTCCTATCCTATTACTGGGCATAGGCCTACTCTAGTTTGGACTTCAAAGTGACCATCTTCTGTATCCTATTTCACTATACAACTTTATTATAAATGCAGGTTACTGTAAATAAAATATCATCAATAATAAATAATAAACACAAAAACTTACAGATAGCAATCCCAAAAGCAATAGCTACACAGACATACGCGCCGTAAGATGAACAGAATGGTGTTACCGCTACGGAAATCTAAAACATTCATATATCAATTAGATTTTTGGCATATACAAAATAATTTTAAATTTTCGAAATAAAACTACATTACAAATAACGTACTATTTTTAATGTTGTGGACGACAGAGCATTTATAATATTTCAGCATTTTTACATTGTTTGAAAGCTTGTGGAAAAGTTTATATCTTAATTAGTAGACGAGGTTGAAGTGTCAATTAATTTATGGGTAATAAATATATGGATAAATAAAATGGACGTGCACTTAAAATTGAAAATAGTTAAATAAATATATATTTTGAATTTCAAAATATTCAACCGATAGACATCCATTGGTAGATTAGCCTCGTCATCGGATCTCCACACCGAAGGATCTTGTGCCGCTTTGATCCAGGACTAGGGCGATCTTTATGAGGCCGTCGATCTACAATACACAGGACTCGCACCGCAAGGAAGATAAGAATGTGTGGATATAGCTCTCTTTGAGCCTGTACAAGACAGTAACGACATAATGTAAATAGTATTAAGAATTATATTTTTAAAAGAGCAACCGCCGAGTTTCTTGCTGGCTCTTCTCGGTAGGAACAGCTTTCCGAACCAGCAGTAGAGTTGACGATTCAAAAGCACTTGTTTACAATTTTATTTGAATAAAGAATATTTTGAATTTAAATTCACTGGGAGAAGTTCCACCCTTACGTTATTGACCATTGAAGGCGCTTGGAGCACTTTGCGTCTTCTTTCTTATTGCGTACAGCAAGAGAATGGAATCCTCTCCCGGCATCTATCTTTCCCAGTTCATTTAATATGGGTATCTTTGAAGCTGATGTGAATAGGTATCTTCTAGGCAAGCGCGCTCCATCTGCATCATCACTTACCATCATCAGACATATTTGCAGTCAAGCACTCGCCTATTATGCAAAAAAAAAAGAAGAAAAGCCATTGTAGCACCTTCCGTATTATGTGCTCCACAATTGCCAGTTTAGTTTTGAGATGTATATCGGTAAATTGTTTCAACAACACTTACAGCACATTGTTCGAAGACTTTTGTAATGAGACAACTACATCACAAGTATTTTTATTGTATAAATATTGAGTCCCTTCAAAATTCAAAATATAAATTATTCAATTGGTCTTTTATTACACTTTTGAATCAATGTTTCAATGAAAAGTCAAATGTTTTAGAACTACCACTGATTCGGCATTTTGCTCCTACCGAGAAGAATCAGCAAGAAACTCGGCGGCTAATCTTTAAAAAAATAATTCCAATTTGATTGATGGTTACAATCACTCAAATAATCCTCAATCGTTAGTTCCTTCATTAGTTCTTACTCTTTAAAAAAGCCTTACATATCCTTTTAATACTAACTCTAACATTCAGTTAAACTTCTATCATCGTACTTACCGTAGCAAGAACCAGACAAACGTTGTTGAGTAGTAGCGAGTCCATCCAGGGGAAGTCAGCCACCCACCCGCAAACAATACGGCCGATCGTATTGGTGATTCCGATGATGGACAACAAAAACGACGCCTGGGATTGCTCCACACCCTGATAGACAACATACATATTATATTAGGGAGTTGTTTGTTCGGACCCTAAAACAGGCTGATCGCAACCGCATAGATGGGTTTGAAAGGATGTTGAGCATTCCTTAGACGAAACATCGGACCAACGCATCGATAATTAAGGAACTCCAAATCAAGACCGGACTTTCCACCATATGTCTCCGCAGGATTTTGGAGTTCTGTGGGCACGTTGTGAGAAAGAGTGGCGACAACCTTGAAATGTTGCTTGTCACAGGCAAGGTAGAAGGAAAGAGGTCCAGAGGACGGAGCCCCATGCGTTGGACCGACCAAATTCGCTCAATACTCGACTCCAGTATCAGTGACGCCATCCACGCCGCAGAGGACAGAGCTGAGTGGCGAATTTGATCACACGGTATAATACCCACCTCATGCTAACTTCCTCCTCGTTACACTCTCTTAATTACTTAAGCCGTTTTTCCGTCGTACATAGTATAAAGGGTTAAAAGGATAAAAGAATTTCTCTGTAAGAATTTTTGTGTTTCAAACGAATGACGTGTCGAGACACGTACAGCTGTAATGCTGGCGCTTTAAAATGCGCTTGAATCCTTTTGTGTTTACCGATTGCATCCATACAAGAACTGTATTGCACTTTTACACTTTTTTTGTACCCGCGAATAATGAAAATACGAACAAGGAAACGGCGAATAAGGGCTTTTACTCTATTGCAAACTTTTGCAAGGCAAATTGGGTATGATTATTTAAAATAACTTACGCTGACTTGAGCGGCATCAACGATATAGACGAAAGGTACATAGAGACCGGCCATGCCGAACACGTTAGATACACCGATCAGCATAAACGCTGGATCACGTAACAGGCTCACGTCCAGCATAGACGACAGCGCTGCCTTGAACGAGTTGGGCAGCTTCAGACACGGGCATAGATCGTACTCTGGAAACAGAATGTATACTTAAGCTTCTGTGACTAAGATTTGCCATCACGATCTTTGTTTATTTAATAAATAGATTAATAATAAATACTAGCAGTGTGGTATCGGGCTAAGTAGAATACCACCCTCATTTCTTACCGAGGTGTCGTAAAAGACGACTAAGGTAAGTCGACCGACCGTGTGGTGTCCGGCTGAGTAGAATAGACCAACCTTATTTTTTACCGAGGTGTCGTAAAAGGCAACTAAGTTAAGTTGACCCACCGTGTGGTATCCGGTTTAGTAGAATACACCACCCTCCTTCTTACCGAGGTGTCATAAAATACGACTAAGGCCGGTCGTAAAAACGCAGCCAAATCATGTTACAGCACGTTTACGTTTACATGTTGTGCCAACCTCACTTACAGTGGGATAAGGGCAGGAGGATATATATATATATATATATATATATATATATATATATATATATATATATATATATATATATATATTAACAATAAATACATATGAACATTACCAACCGCATACACACGCACAGTTCATAAAAATTATTATATGTATATTTTATATACACTCGTATATAAAATTTATCTGTTAACATCGTGTAAGCCTAAAATTAGAAAATGTCTTTAAAGACCGCCAGAAATAAAATAAGAAATAATTGTAAGTTAATAAGTATCATTAATTATTAATGATAACAAAAAATAGTAATTTCCCTGATATGACGCTTGATTAACCAACAAATAATTAGTTTCGTCTCAAAAGCTTTGAAATGGATCATGAAATATGTGGATAGAATATAAAGTAAAAATTAATAGATTAATCAGAAATTTGACGGAATGTTGAGTAATTTTTTTTAGAAACGATCACGTACTCTGATCTCTAAAGCCACTATAACTAAACAAATTACTCCAAATATTAATAATATATTATAAGCTGTAATTAAATATATTTATATAACTTCACAAAAATTAGAAACAAGGCAACTCACGTTCTTGCCTCTCCAGATCACCAGTTTGCCTGCTTTGCGGCAGACTCAGCACGGAATTCCTGTACCCCTGCAGAGATTTCTGGCTCTGGTACTGCGGCAGGTTGACAACTGACCCTGAGTAGAAGATGTCCTTCCTAGACATGGGGCGGACCATTCTGGAAGTTTCGCGTGGCGCCGCTACAGATAGCTTCGAATTGTATACTGCACTTTCGGTATCACCCTGGAAATTACATTTTATAACTTTGTTGAATAGTAAAGTTAAAGTAACGGCCTGTTACAGTCCCACTGCTAGGCATAGGCCTCCCTCTCTCCGTTCCTGGAGAGAAGGATTGGAGCTAAGACCTACCACACTGCTCCAATGCGAATTGGTTGGTTACACATATCCCCAGATTTCTCTAGAGATTTGCAGGTTTCCTTACGATGTTTTCCTTCACCGAAAAGCGTGTGACAAATTGCAATTAATAATTAGATACATAAGTTTTAATAGCAAAAGTCATTGGTGCCTGCCGGGGTTTGAACTCGTGACCCTCTCGTAAGAGGCACACGATCACACCGCTTGCCCATCACAGCTTGTTATTTTATTGAAAACCTGAAGATAATTATTAAATTTCCCCACGCTAATGTGGAAAAAAGTAGTCATATTAAAATTATGAATTCGAAAGTCAGTATTTTGGTTATATACAGAATAAAAAAAAACGTTTTTCTTTCGTAAGCAGGGAAAATGGATATTAAACGCTAAAGTTAACGCAAACTAAATCTCCGTTATAATATAAGTAAATGATTAAAAATAATCATTTACTTATATTATACCGGAGTACTTATATTATACCGGAGATTGACCTCCGGTATAATATAGGTAAATTCCTTACCTTCTTGTGGATGAAAGGAGGAAGAAGGAAAAAAAAGGATTATAAGTAATTGTTTTTGATATTTAAATAAAATCAGTTTCTTTTGATATTTAAAAAAAAGTAATTGTTTTTGATATTTAAATTAAAAAAAATTTTTTTAATAAAATTTTGATATTTAAATAATAAAAATCCATAAAATAGAACAGCTTTGCTTTGCGTTTATTGTTATATCGTTAAAAATATAAAATGTTTCTTTAACTGGTACTTACATCATTACGATGGCTAGCGACGGATGTTTTGGAAGTTGCTTTAATAGCTGCTAAGGACGGTTTAAATCTGAAATTTTAGAAAAATCCTATATATCATTAATCATCACATTTTTATATTAGCTCAAACAAGACATTTCTTACATAAATCTTTATATAATTCATACATAAAATGATCCAATATCGACAAAAAAGGTTCACCTTTTTTCAAACTTGTTTGATGCTATTTTTAAAACTTAGCTATCTATCGTAAATGATAATTTAAATATTCGTAATAGATAATTAGTACTGATTCCACTTTGAGTTGACAATTACCAAATAATAACATTGACATAATATTTATAAAAATATTGAAACGATCTAAGAAACTAATAACTACACTTTACTTACACGTAAAAACTTTAACCAATTCTTATCATGTAGAGGTAGTCTCATAAGTCCATCAGTATTGAATTTCGAATCAATTTTAAACTTGTAAGTAAAGTCCAAAAAATCATCACTGTAACATTTTTTTCATTAAAGTGAGAGCCATAACTAGATATCCCATATCCAATATTGACAAACGTTCACAAATTTTAAAAAATGCCATGAAGCATAAGATCGTGTGGAGTGGAAATCATTTTAAGAGATGTCTAACAGTGAATGTGCATCAGTTAAATAAAGAATAGAAGAATCTCACACAAACACTAAGCGCTAATGTGGTCTTCTAAATAGGATTCAAAATGTAAAATATATAAAGGAACAAGAATTACATTCATAATATCAGTCCAGACCACCACCTTATCACCACATCATGCTAACTTACGTAAGACAAAAGCATAACACATGCACAGACCAACATCAATTATCTTTTACTCGTAAACTATCGTTAAAAATTAACCTTTTTAGATGATCATCGTCCTGCCCTTATCCCACTCTAAGTGGGGTCGGCACAACATGTTATAAACATGTTGTTACATTATTTGGCTACGTATTTTACGATCGGCCGCCTGCCTGACGTCGACTTATCTTAGTCGTATCTTACTCGATAAGAATCAGAAATACACACGGTGAGTCAACTTACCTTAGTCGGCTTTTATGTGGGTGGTCTATTTTACTCAGCCGGATATCACACGGCGGTAGATGATCATCTTCATTATGATACATTTAAAATCAGTTATGCATATCACATCCAGTATTAACACTATACTGGTAAGAAAAGTTAAAACTAACTCATCGTGAGTAATACTACTAGACCAAACTTCATATCAGATCAGATGGAGTAAAACAAAAACTACGGACACGTTATCCTATACTGACAAGAGACGTTACACAATAAACTCTTTACTGAAAACTCAGAAATATGAATTCACTATTATATAAATCCCGACCATTAATATCTCATATCAGATTAGCTAAAATTAAACAAAAAGCAAATACTATGCACATGGTACGATCACATGTAAGCCTCGAAACAAAACATACACCCAACTATGTTTCATATCTAAGTCAAATAACTCGATATTGACTATCACATTTGACTGTAAAAACCCAGAACATCATTTGATATTAAAAAGCAAACAAATTCCAAAAAGTATATAAGAGGTATACAGTTTTCGCGTAGACAACACCTACACCCAGCACCAAGCAAACCTGTAATAAAAAAAATATTTAAATACCCTTCAGTGTTAGTTCCTGACCTATCGGCGACGCTGTGCTTTCTCTGGCTATCGAAGAAGGGCACGGATCCATTCTTGGGAAGTCCGGGTGCGTGCGCGCTGAATGCCGGTGAAGATACGTTACGCGACATATGTTGAGCTCCTGGGCCATTTAGCGGTACTGCCGTACCATTCTCACTCTGCAAAAGGATATTTGCATATTTTATTTCATTCCATAACAGTATAATCAAACTCGTGGTTTGATTCTGGTACCAGGACCTCGGGTTATCTGGCATCCGCTTTATTTTTAAGTGCCCGAAACGGCCAGTTTCTTTTGATGTTCTATCCAATAATTGAGTTTGCGCCTTATTTTTTTTAATGGCTTGGTAGAAAATGCTCTCCGGATTACAAAGCTACGGTAAGTGGAGCTAGGGACAATTCGCTAGGCAAAAAAACTGGCATTTAGATGGATTGCTGTTGGGCTTACGCAGTCTGGCATACGCACATGACGCACGTATTTTTTCCCCTATTTGTTAAAGAAGTTGCCAAAACCAGGATTACTAACTTAAAAAAAGAGTTTTATTCTAGCCACTGGACGTGTTTTGGATACTGTTCAGTTGGGATATAGCTAGTGTCCAACATAACAGTAATCTCTTACCGCTAATGATTATGGTATATTAAAGTACCATTATTAAAATCATCAAAGATTATTAAAGAATTTAAAAAACGTATTATTTCGTCTGTCCGTCAAATTACGACCCACTTGATATCCGTTTTATAGACGTTTGATTTATATAATGTGGTACCTTTTTCTTCTCTCCGTTGTCATCAGGAACCCTGGCTTCAGTAATGGTAGGAAGTGTAGGTACTGTAGGAACACCGGGCATATTTGGGATCGTCGGGACTCTCGCCAACGCTTCAAGATTTAATGACGAATGAACACCAGGATCTATGTTCAATGGCGCCTATAAAGAAAAAAAGTTACTCCAATTACAGTTAATTAAGATAAACATTTGTTTGCAAAAGCTGCACCAACAAAATTTAGAATTTTAGATAAAGAAATCGTAATATTGAAATAAGTTTAATGATATCACAACTTTTTTGTATAAAGGAATATATTTTTTGGTTAATAATAAAATATTCAGTTTAAGGACAGAATCAGATAAAAAAAAAAAATTCTACATCCACAACCGCACATAGGTTAAGATAGACATGTCTAAGGCTATATGTTATTTATAAAGATTATACACCCGTAATTAGTAATCTTAATGAGCCCAATAATACCAATAATAATGTCAGTCAAACACCAATATCAAAGAAATCTGGGTCAGCTATCACAAAAAATTATATCAGCATTACTTGATAAGCAGAACTTTATTCGTGGGTAATTGATATTAAAGAAATAAGGCGCAATGTTTCTTACAAAAAAAATTCTGACGAAAACTTTTCTTTCAAATTCTCTTATTTATTTAAGAGAATTTACTCGTTATTTTAAACGATGTTTTCATTAAAATGGAATAAGAAAATTGATAGGGTAACGAATGTTATCTACCTTCAATCTCTTCTCCATAGTCCCATCTGGTAAATGAACAACGAAATAAGACCCGCCTATCGAGCCTCTCTCCATTTGTAACCTTTTCTCCTCTGCCATTCGCTGTAATAAGGGCTTTTCACCCGATGTCTGTAACAAAGACCTATTTTATAGTAATCGCCCATTCATGTTACGGTTACAAATATCAGTCTGGAGATGGATCTCATTTATACAAATATATCCTTCTTCTTTGTTAATTCTATTGTTAGTGTGCTATACAAAAATTACAATGCTTAAGTTCCTATGACTATGGAACTTATTAATAAGGACAGTCACAGGCTGTCTATAGCTTTCGTCAAATGTTACAAAATGCTGTTTCCTTAAACGTATTCAAAGTTATGATCCATCCAAACTGAATAGCAGTAGTTTCAAGCGTTTCTACTGAGTTTTGCCAATAATAATATAAGCATCCTAAACAAGATCATGCTAAACATATAGCTATAAATGCGCTTCTTTGCTGGCAAACAATTTGTATTCAGCTGTCAGTCGGTCGCTTCATGGTTGTAACATTACGGTGTTAATTTTTCGCCAGTTTTCCTGTGGTCAAGGCTCTTGACATTTGAGAACTTTCATGCTATACTCTCTGTATTTTACATATTCTGGAATATTTATTTCCATAAGCGTTTCACTCGATAACGCTGTCGTTAGAGCTATAGCATATTACCAATAGAATAATCGAGGAGTATTTAATCACTTCTTACTAAATATTGGCGACTTGCATTATGGTGCATGTAGTTATCGCAAAAATAGAAAACGTTACCAATTCTATTATGTTCCTTTCAGTAACCTTTCTTGTCCACTCCAACATTATTTAAGGTTCCCATAACGACACTGTCTTCCTCGCTTAGGAAGACTGTGTTGGTAAATTCCTTTATCACATTGATAGATAAAAATTACAAAGCTGCATTGAAGCAGACTTTGAAATTGTAATATTTTCATTAAAAAAAATAAGATATGTTATATTTTACATATTACTTTTCATTCGAACTGACTAATATTAGCCCTTTTGGGCTTTTCCAAACGTCCCGGGGTGGTATGGACAGGATGCTTGAAAATAATGCAGCAGAATCACTTTTTTACTTGTCTATAATGCAAATATGGTGGAAATGTGAGACTTAATTTGTTAATAGGTCACTTTAATTATGCATGCGTAATTAGTACCTGTATTCCATTACATGCTGACCTAACACCTAAACAAAGAGTTCTATTATACATTTATATTCAAACTGTGACTAAACCGCTAATTGGAGCAACTAAAATTTACACTGTATCAAGTGCAATGCTCAACGGATTCCGACCGACTATTTTTGTTGCCTTGTTGATAAATACTAACATTATTTGATTAGAATTAAGACTGCAGACAAATACCATTTACTACAAGTTTTTAAATAAGATTTTAATCATAATTATATTGAATGACCCATTTAGTTTTCCGGTTTGATGGCGTGTGCAAACCGATAAGAGGTCATGCAATACGGTCTACTGTACTGCAGTCAGGTTTTAAGCCACATGTTCAGAAATTATAATGTTATATCATCGACACCAAGTATAAAGTAAGGACATAATCCTCCTGCCTTTTTCTCACTTTAAATGGGGTCGGTCGGTTATAAACATGTTGTCACATTATTTGACTACGTATTATACGACCGGCCGCCTGCCTGATGTCAGCTTACCTCTGTCGTATTTTACACCTCGGTAAGAAAGATGATCTATTCTACTCAGCCGGATAACATACGGTAAATCAACTTGCCTAAGTCGTCTTTTAAGACACCTCGCACAAAGGAAAAATAAATGATCAAACTAAGTGTAACGTCTAAAATTCGGTCAAATATCAGATGTCAGCTCAGGTCACAATAAGCCATATCGTCGCGTGAATACACATATATTAACAACTGATTAACTGAAAATTGTTTTTATGTGTAAAAAACGCAATAATGATAAGAAAGTAAGATATTTTATTAATTAGGTAATTGTTACAAATGATTACCTATCTCTTAGAAATAACTCAACAACACGACACTAAGATTTACTCTCGGATAGAGTCCGTATGGTAACTACTTCGACTTAACCTTTAAAATATCCTCAAAGAAAACGTAATATCACGATGTCCTCAAAGAAAACGTGCATCCTCGTGAATAAATTTTACGGCCACTAACGTCCTATCCTTTGCAGGAAATTTATAAAGAGCACATTGTTTATCCTGACAGATATTTTATGAGATGATTCCAATGGAGTTAACAACCGTGTCAAGTATTAGTAAATTTTATGACAATTATTAATAAATATTAGTAATTATACATTACATGGTAATTTAATTCCTATTCCGCTTTTTCTAATCGTCTTTGTATCAACTTTAAATTACTAGTATTAATAATATAACCGGTATTGTTAAAAAAAACATTATACATAGTACATTAATACCATAAACCAAACCCTAGTACCGTATGAGTGGTACACATTCAGAAGTGGGATATTAGTATATTTGTCAATATTGCATATAAAAACTTACTTTTGGATACACCAATGGCCTCATCAGAGCCCCAAATACGGCACAGTTGAGTATTAAACCAGCAAGCAATAGGTTAGCATTCTGCCATGAGCCAAACTCGCTGAGTAAAATGGCTGCGAGCGGTGCAAAACTGAAAGTGCCGACACCGGAACCGCACACTGCGATGCCCGTTGCTAAGGAGCGACGTGTCTCGAAGTAGTACCCTACTGCTACCACCGATGGGAGATATATCATGCCGAAGCCCATACCTGAAAATAAATATTACACTTTAAATTCCATCAATACTAAGCCGTGTGGTATACGACTGAGTAGAATAGACCATCCTCATACTTTACCGAGGTGTCGTAAAAAGCACTCAGGTAAGTTGACCAACCGTGTGGTATTCGGCTGAATAGAATAGACCATCCTCATACCTTATCGAGGTGTCGCAAAAGGCAATAAGGTAGGTCGAGCCGCCGTGTGGTATATGTTGTGCCTAGCCCACTTAAAGTGGGATAAGGGCAGGGGCATGATGATGATGAAACGCTCCCTAATTTATATCCATACTAAATTCGTGAATGCGAAAGTCTATTTATCTGTAATGCTTTTATGGCTTTTTCGCTGAGAATATACAAAAAAATAAAACTATACTTAATTAATATACAGATATCTTTAAGAATAATATTAGTCATTTTTGGCAAATTGCTCGAATCACGTTTCATTGCTTTGAAAGGCGACCATTACAATTACGCATCCTTTCAGCTACATGACCTCGACATCAATGGTCCACCAAATATTATGACTAGACTGTCTAAAGTCCATTCTATGAAAGCCGAATGACGTCTCAACGCGCAACGTCCCAAGCGATAGAGATAAACTCTTCATGCGTGATAGTGTTTTATTAAGATTTTTGCCCATAGCTATCATTCTATGTGCTACTATGCGAAAATGCAATCCATTAACATGTTTATGTAGATCGTTCTACATTCTATAGAAAATAAGAATATCACATCAGATGATAGCCCTAGTTTTTGCTGAACTTTTTTTCTTATAGATTTCTTGTAATATTGAAAGTTTTGAAGTGTCTGAAGACTTAAAAATACATTTTTAAAAAATGAAACCTAGCTAGACCGATGTAACACCTCCGAAACCCCTACATACTAAGTTTCATGAAAATCGTTAAATCCGTTTCCAAATTGAGAAAAATACAAGATAAATTCATTTAAAAATTATAAGATTATAATCTGCAAGCATAAATTTACAGCAATAAATTTCATATGAATTAGATACAATGAATAATATGCTTAATAAAGCAATTCTTCAAGGAATACATTCCATGTCATTCTGAGGATTCTGTCGTTAGTTTTTGGAATCGTAAGGTTGAATGAGAAAAATGCATTCAGTCATAGTCAGACGATTCCTAGTATTGAACTAATTAAATAAGCAGTGTTTAATTTAAACGCTTATAAACATATGTGTATAAACAAACCAATATCTGGTAAACGATAACGCGTGACTCAGTGTTTGCGGCCCACAAATTGCCAATGGAAATGAAACCAGACAAAGGAATCGGAGTGTTGCGAAGGGGTCATCAACATTCGTATTACATGCGTCACTTTCCGGGATTGGATGGATGCAACTCAAAAATTCAACAAACAAATCAAAAATTGATGTTTTATAATGATTTGCAGCTTTCAAAGATTAAATTAATTTAGTCATGGGAAAAATACCTTAAATAATAAACCGCACCTAAGATGACTAAAAGTATTTTGAAATTTTTTTATTAGTGCCATGTATTGGTAATAGACCTATATGAGCTGTGATAAGCGGTTCAACCGTGCGACTATGTCGAGGAGGGGATCACGGGTTCTAACACTGGGCAGGCACCAATGATTTGGTAAAACTTATGTGTCTAATTGATAATGACAATTTATCACATGAAAACATCGTGAGAAAACCTGCACATCTTCAGAGAATTTTGAGGATTTAACCTACCAATTGGAGCAGCGTGGTTGGTCTTAGCTCCAACTTTTCTCACCAAAAACGGAGAAAGGAGACCTATGGGATCTGCTGTTACTATCCCAGCAGTGGAATAGTAACAGGTCGTTACTTTACATTAATAGTTATTATACTAAAGCTGATTATGTTATCTGGAATCACAAAAAGGGAATCGTTAAAAGTTGCTAAAATGAGTACCGGTGATTGAATTGTTCATCTCTGTTTATTCTAATTATGTAGACATTTAGCAATGTTCGCGATCTCTCAACACGCAATTTCAATTATATGTTAAATCGTTATGTTCCTATTCGCGAAAGAGCAACTATATATTCCTGATCCTATGTTAGCCCAGTATATATGCTTACATTTCATCTATATTTCTCTAGCGGATTAGCTTTTAAAGCGTAGATACACAAAGAGAGACTTTCGCATTTATATAGGTAGTTTAAATCTGACTGGTCTATTTATAGTAGAGAGAGATAAAAGTCAAGCCAAAGTTGCAGCAGTAATAAAGTCTCATTTTGTAAAATTTTCTAATCTTCGTTTGATCAACCATCAGGATTTTTGGAGTTTTGAGCAATTGAAACTTTATAAACGAGCAGGTCAGATATGATATAAAATTGATTTAGATTTACTGATAAATAAAATAATATCGTTTATTGTATCAAGATTCATATGAAGATAACAATCAGTATAAAATGTACGTATATTTTTTTGTGATTCTCGTAGAGACGATAATAATTTTTGACCAACCTGTCCGTTACGACGTGATGAAGACAAGGTCACCCTATCTTTAGTATTTATATCGCATTGCAAGGTAACTAGCTTGTCATGTAATGTCACGTTTTATAAGCAGAAGATAATATAAAATGTATAAAATCCTTAGGCCGCGTACAGACGTCGCGAGGCGTGCATCGCGAAAAGTTTGTCACGTTGCCTCAATCGTATGCCTCAACCTGAGGCATACGATGGTATATTTGGACATGCGTCCCGATTGACACATGCTCAAGCTGAGCACACAAACAACCATGTATGTATTTGGCAGTAGAAAAATGGCTCTGAGGCGTGCAGAATGCATATGCAGCCTATATAGTATTAAAAACTCATAAAATATTAAAAATAGAGAAAAGACGCTGGTGGACAGAACGATTTTTATAGACCGATTACATTATAGGAATACAAGGGCTCCATGACTCGTTAGCGTAGAACGCAAATAAAACGTCCGTCTACTCCGGAGCGCACGGCTCGCCCTGAGACAGCGTTTGCAACGATCGTATGGCGCGAAAGCTCACTGTGACCACACACGTTCACACAGCCCAAGACATACGAGATGAACCATTCGCAACGCACGCCTCGCGATGTCTGTACGCACCTTTACATATTATAAAACAAAGTCGTCTCCTACGTTTATCTTTTCACGATAAACTCAAAAGTACTACATGCTACTTTTACGAACAAAGTGTTTTATGAGGAAGGTTTAAGGTATAATATGTAATTTATAGAATTAGGCGTTACTTTCCGGAGATCTATAATAAGAAAGAAACAATGTAATAATTTTACTATTATTACATTTAGCATTAAATATAGAAATATATGTAATGCTAAATGTAGAGTGGACTATCTTTTTTCATACCTGATACAAGCAGGATTCGCAAAAACACATGAACACTTCAGAACACTTCTCTACAAGGAGAGAAGGCCTCAGTGAGATAGTAAAAGGCCGTTGTAAAGGAATAATATTTGGGTACAAACTTTGCATATTCGGCACTTATTCCCATTCAGAAATTATGCACTTGCATATCTTATTTTTTCGTTGCTAAATGACAACATCGGCGATGATCTCACAAATCTTTATAAATTGATGCTAATTTAATTAAATGGTATTTGAGCAAATACTATTTTCTAAAATATAACTTAAATATGGAAGTCACGAATATTTGTATTATGGTACAAATATGTTCGTCGACTAAATTTTAATATTATATCAAATAAACATGTGTGTTTTCCAAATTAATATTATAAATGTGATAGTTTGTGTATCTATCTGTCTCTCTGTCAGTTACGTTAGACGATGAAATTTGATTCAATTGAACCTTACGAGTATATACTTGGCAAACATAGTATAAGCAAAAAAAATCACGATTTTCGTAATATCAACATTTTGGGCGTAAATTTAGTTATTTAGTTACTCACATTATTTATTATTTTGGACCTACAAACAAACCATGTTGTCTCACTAATCCGTATTTGTACGCAGCCTGCGCTCAAGTATCAATCGTTAGAAAACGTACTAGTACGCATCCCGGCGCTCAAGTATCAAAGTCAGAAAACGTACTAGTACGTGTCTGGTATACAATGAGGTAATATAACATTTGTCTTGAAAGTGTGAAGTTAGTAAAATTTTATAAAATGGCCTGAATAAGTACGATCATACGTACGTTCTAGCGAAACTTTCTTCCAGTTTATAGGTCAAATATATTCGCATATAAAACAATGTTACGTTAACGGGACTGAGGTCCCTGAGCAGATTGATTATACGATGTCGCTGTCGAAATTGGGTCACATTGAACTATTTGCATGATCAAATCTGTATGCTTTGTCCACTTTAGTCTATTATTTTGGTATTATTATATTAATTACTTCCCACTATTCATATCTTAAATCAAAACTGAGAATTTATAAACGTTGCTTTTTACAAAACCTCTCGTAAACAATGATGATAAAGCACAAGTACATATATATCAGAAATATTATATTATAGGGAGTACGCCGTGTATCCGGATGAAAAGAATAGTACCACCCTCATTTCTTACCAAGGTGTCGTAAAAGGCGACTAAAGTAAGTCGTCCCGCCGTGTGGTATCCGGCCGAGTAGAATAGACCACCCTCTTTCTTATCGAGGTGTTGTAAAATACGACTAAGATAAGTTGACGGCAGGCAGGCGGCTGGTCTTAAAATACGTAGCCAAATCATGTGACAACATGTTGTGCGGGTTTTTAAGATACCTATATAGAAGATATACATATTTTATCGCTAACTCTATTTTCATAAATAACTATTTGCATAAAAACAATTTCTAGTCAAATTCAATTAAAAAAATAGGAATAGATAGCAACTCTTAATTTGAGCTGTTGTTGTTGTTCTGTAGATTCTGAGAAAGTCGATCACATACAGACAGACATATTTTGGGGACTTTGTTTTATAATAAACATAGTGTCAATGAAATTCTATAAAAATTTCAGTACTAAACCTAGAGTAAACAATATTTAATAATTATATGTCTGTAATTGACGACAAGACAGATTACATAGAGTGAGATAAGCAAACCCATCGGAGTGTATTCACCATAGCCTCTAAGGCGCCGCATCGTCTACAGTCATTGGCAGCGATCCAATTTTCAAAATGACCTTCGAACAAACGTATATAGACAGAAAAAGTGTCTAGAACATACACAACTAGATAAACATAATCAAAATAAATATTCGCAATATTTACCATTCGGAACGTAAACGTAAAATCTTACGCTATGATATTTGATTTTATGATTTTTTTTCAATTTAAAACTACCTACCACTAGTTAAAGAGTTGCTAAATACAATAGTATCGTAAAGCAAATTGCTAAGATTTTGTCGTGGTGGCTCAGTTACGAGCAATGAATGAGGCCGAATGACATTGTAGCACATGTCGCGCGCATGCATGTGTACAGTGCTTGTGTATTTATGTGTTAATGGTGGCGGGTAGTGCATGAGTTTTTTAAAAATTCTGCATATATCAGGTATGAGAACGGATAGTACACTCTACATTTAGCATTAGGTACATATATTCTCGCCGATTATAGCAAAATAATATTTTCATAATTTCGTTTCCATTACTCCGTAAAGTAACGCCTAATTCTATAAATTAAATATAATATTCAAATATCGTGTAACTTCCTTTTTTGAAAGGACATTGTAGTGGAATCTATGTGGTTTAACAAAATCATTATAACATTGAAGGCTTAATTTCTTAATTTACTGGTCTAGAACATTGAAACTCTGAGTTGAAATTCATTAACGAAATAATCTTAGTTTTTGTTCAATGCTGTAATTAAAGGGCTTCACTACATATGTATGTCAGCACTATTAAACCCTTAAACTTAACTAATCAAATTAACTATTCTAAACAACTCATCAAGAAGATATCTAAGTTATATTTATGCATAACCATTATCGATTTAGAATAAAGAATAATGGCGAATTTATAAAAGTTAATATATCTCCCAATTTTATTTTGTATACTACAGTTTAAATTCAAGTGAAATCATTTCGAAAACGACATGAAAGTCGATTTCCGAGGGTGGAAAAACCTAACTACATAATTGCGTGCATGCTACAAACTTGCAACATTCAATATTAATACGTTCTAGGACAGGGTGGGCGAACATTTATGCATCATGACATTTTTACTAAAAAAATATGTTGTGAGTCCATAGGCGTGCCAACAAAATATTTGTACTTTGTGATTATTGTGAAAACAATGAATATCATAAATAGTATTAATTAAAATTAATAATGATATTTTGCTATAATTCCCGATTAAACATCATAGACATGTCTATAACATGTTATTTCGACACCATTTAAAGTAGGATAATGTCAGGAGCATGAGGATGATGCTTAATTATTGTAAAATTAGTTGGACTTCTGTTTTCGTATGTTAGATTATCCGAGTAAACCCCGTTCGCAGTTAGAAAGATACCTACCTAATTTTTTTTCTCTTAGTGCGTGGATGATTTTCGTGGTCAGTGATGTGCCTAAAATACGCCGTGTGGTATCCGGCTGAATAGAATAATACCACCCTCTTTTCTTACCGAGGTGTCGAAAAAGGCGAATAAGGTAAGTCGTCCCGCCGTGTGGTATCCGGCCGAGTAGAATAGACCACCCTCATGTCTTACCGAAGTGTCGTAAAAGGCGACTAAGGTATGTTGACTCACCGTGTGATATCCGGTTAAGTAGAATAGACCACCCTCTTTCTTATCGAGGTGTTGTAAAATACGACTAAGATAAGTTGACGTCAGGCAGACGGTCGGTCGTGAAATACGTAGCCAAATCATGTGACAACATGTTTATAACATGTTGTGCCGACCCCACTTAGAGTGGGATAAGGGCAGGAAGATGATGATGATGTGCCTAAAATATTATGTCGCGTGCCATGGGTTCGCAATTCCTGTTCTAGGGTTATCCATAAGCTTTTGTTATGAACGAAACGATAATTCTCAAAGAGCTTATAAGCATTCGTTCATAAGCCGCTCTCATACTATTTAGCTGGTACTACTGGCACGTGTCCAAATTCACACACGGTCTGTTGCCATTTATTTCAAGGGTTTGCGAACAAAGAACATTTCAAAAGTTTTAATAAACAATCTATATGGCTTGATGATATTTACCTTTGAGATTTCCTTCCTTTTCAGTATAGGTAAGTAAAAATTCTTGTTTTAGATACAGGTAAACTAATGTACTATCTTACATTATACATATACACTACATATCTATTATAATGACAATGATTAGACGTATTATTTGCGTATTACGTAAATAAATCAGGCAAAATTTGTATGTAATGTGTTATATTTTATATTGTTTCGTTTCCCATATAAAAACACCTTAAATGCTTATATTTAAAAAAATATATCAAATTCTTTTAAATATCAAATGTTATAAATATACGTTACTAGCGGCCTGCCCCTGCTTCGCACGGGTATAAAATATATATCCCATGTCAGTTAGTGTAAAAAAAAATGATTAAAATCGATCCAGTAGTTTTGATTTATTCATTACTGCCCGTGGCCCGCAAGCGTTAAATTTGGAGAAAAACAATTTCCTTTCCCTATACCAAGAAGATTTACTGCTATCTTTGGAATATCTAAATTCATATAGTACATTTTTACTTATTTACTTTTACATTTTCCCTATGTATTTTATTTTTACAATTAATTACAGAATGTCTTTAAACAAACTCTTGAAAGAGCGACATCGCTGCTAAAGTCGAAGTGTTATAGGGCGAAGCGCGGCGTTCTCACGGCATTTTAAATCTGTAATATCTCCGAAAATGTTCACTTAAATTACATGCTGTAAACGGCCATATTGATCTATATTAAATCAACTATTTATTTAAGGTACTTAATTGGATAAGGATTAATGCTGTATTGTATAAAATTTCTTCAAAAATATGGCATTATTTTTCGTAAAAAGTAAATGACAAAAAATGCTATAGTGGGTTATCCATAAACGATAGACATATACCATCGCGGACTTTTCTGTAGACCTTTTCAAGGTATACAAATACTTAGTAAATCATTTTGATAAATCTCGTAGGGTTTAGCCTGCGTTTGCAATGTAAGCGGATAAAAATGTAATTATTTACAGAAACCTCAAAAATTACAGTATTTCTCTACTCAGTATTGAATGTTATTATACGTACAAACCTTCCTCTGGAATCACTCTATCTATTAAAAAAAACCGCATCAAAATCTGTTGCGTAGTTTTAAAGTTTTATGCGTACATAGGGAAACATGGACTTTGTTTTATAATATGTAGTGATTCATTGCATTAAAATCATAGAGAATAATTACCAGATTATGGTTGACTTAACTATCAACATTAATGTATGCTTCATATCCGAAGAACAATGGCTTTTCCCAGTCCGTAGGACAATGAAGGACATGCAAACTTTACCACTAAATTATTATAAGAAGTTTTAATATCATCTCTGAAAGATTCAGTTCTTAACAAAAAGTTTCATTTGTTTCTGAACAGTGGTATGCGTTTAAGGAGCATAGATTTTTATATGTACAAAAGCTAAACAATTTCCAAATATTTGGAGCAGGAAAAGCTCCCTATTTTAGTCAAGCTTTCAAATTATTAATATATTTGTTTACAATTGTCTAAAGGCGGATGAAAAGATGACTTTAACGGTCGAATAGCCGCATAGTGCCAATACACCAAGGCCGCTGGCAAATGCATCGCGCGAATGCAGTTTATATAAATATATAAGCCGTTTTATCTTGCTACCCAATACATCTATTCTTGTGCATAGTAATTAGTCGTTTATAGATTCAATTTACTTTCATTTAAGTTTCCTTTTTTATTAATTGATAGAATTTTGTACATGTTACTTTTATCTAATAGAATATTAATTTACGTCATACGACGAAGCTTAGTGCACGTAAGCTTTATCACATTTCAGTGACGTAGTTTTGAAAAAAATTCAATAACGTCCAAAAATGAATTCAAGATTTCAGGAACGTACGCGATGGCATATATCTTTTTAGAATCACTACATATTATAAAACAAAGTCACATATATCGTATGTACGCATAAAACTTTAAAACTACGCAACCGATTTTGATGCGGTTTTTTTTAATAGATAGAGTGATTCAAAAGGAAGGTTTGTACGTATAATAACATTTAATACGAAGTAGAGAAATACTGTAATTTTTGAGGTTTCTGTAAATAATTTCATTTTTTTCCGCTTACATTGCAAACGCAGGCTAAACCCTACGAGATTTATCAAAATGATGTACTAAGTATTTGTAAACCATGAAAAGGTCTACAGAAAAGTCCGCGATGGTATATGTCTATCTCTTATGGATAACCCACAATAGCAGTTTTTTTCATTTACTTTTTACGAAAAATGATGCCTTATGTTCAAAGCAATTTTTATACAATACAGCATTAATCCTTATCCAATTAGGTACCTTAAATAAATTGTTGATTTAATATAGATCAATATTGCCGTTTACAGCATGTAATTTAAGTGAACATTTTCGGAGATATTACAGATTTAAAATCCCGCGAGGAGGCCGCGCTTCGATCTACAAGCACTTCGAATTTAGCAGCGACCGGAGGCGCAACTAAATGTCCTTCATTCAAATTTATATTGTCTAATGATAAGAAAGCTATGAATGTTGTATGTAAAGACATTGTCTAATCAATTGTAAAAATAAATAATATCACTACATAGTATAAAACAAAGTTGCATTCTCTGTCTGTCCGTATGTCCGTATTTCCCTATGTATGCTTCAATCTTTAAAACTATGCAACAGATTTTGATGCGGTTTTTTTTAATAGATAGAGTGATTGTAGAGGAAGGTTTACATGTCTAATAACATTCAATATGGAGTAGAGAAATACTGTAATTTTTGAAGTTTCTGTAAATAATTACATTTTTTTTCCGCTTACATTGCAAACGCAGGCTAAACCCTACGAGATTTATCAAAATGATGTACTAAGTATTTGTACACCTTGAAAAGGTCTACAGAAAAGTCCGCGATGGTGTATGTCTATCTCTTATGGATAACCCACAATAGCATTTTTTGTCATTTACTTTTTACGAAAAATAATGCCTTATTTTTGAAGCAATTTTTATACAATACAGCATTAATCCTTATCCAATTAAGTACCTTAAATAAATTGTTGATTTAATATAGATCAATATGGCCGTTTACAGCATGTAATTTAAGTGAACATTTACGGAGATATTACAGATTTAAAATGCCGTGAGGAGGCCGCGCTTCGCCCTATAGCACTTCGCATTTAACAGCTATATGTCGTTGTTTCAAGAGTTTGTTTAATGACAAGAAAGCTGTGAATGTAGTATATAAGGACATTCTGTAATTAATTTTAAAAATAAAATACATAGGGGAAAAATGAAAATATGTAGTATATGAATTTAGATATTAGATATAGCAGGAAATCTTCTTGGTATAGGGAAAGGGAATTGTTTTTCTCCCAATTTAACGCTTGCGGGCCACGGGCTGTAATGAATAAATGAAAACTACTGGATCGATTTTAATCATTTTTTTACACTGACTGACATGGGATATATATTTTATACCCGTGCAAAGCAGGGGCAGGCCGCTAGTAACTTAATATTCTAACTTCTACTAAACTATACTACTAACTTCTAAAAAACATATTAGGTGCAACAATTAATAAAGAAAGCTGAGGGGACGGTATTCATTATTAATTTATTAATTAATTGGTTGGTTAACTATTTCAGAATAATTTTTATACGTAAGCATTAGCAATATATTTATCCCTTAATATTATTCATAACTCAAATATTATATAGACGCTTCCGTTTTATGAATACTCAAATTGTTTACGTCAATGCATAAATTGTTCGGAAATAATTACCTCAATATTCGTTAAGTTTATAGATTCAAGATTTAGTACAATAAATTTTACTACAACGGAGTCTCCTTGACCTTGCATTATTTGCCTTCCTACGCAATATTCCAGTCCTAAGTTGAATTATGTGTGTCATATCTTCTTCATCGTCATCCTCCTGCCCTTATCCCACTCGAAGTGGGGTCGGCACAACATGTTATATAAACATGTTGTCACATGATTTGGCTACGTATTTTACGACCGGCCGCCTGCCTGACGTCAACTTACTTTAGTCGTATTTTACGACACCGCGGTAAGAAAGTGGTAAGAAAATGAAAATTATATGTATATAATGTAGACGTTAAGGAAGTCGCGGGTCTACGGCTAGTAGTAAAATAAAAATTGTTAATGGTTTTTTTACGTGTTCCCTACATGAAAATCGGCATTTTAAAAAAGATACAGTAAACCTCAATTTAAATTATAATAATAGATATCATAAAAATATTCTTTGGGTACATAACGTTTTAACTTGGACGTTTGAGTACCCTACGGTTTCTTTATACCTACCTCCAATAATCCCATACGTGATCATCATCATGGTAACACTTTTGCTGAACGTGGACAGCACGAAGGCAGTAGCAGCGATCAAAGAGCCTGCCACGCATACCGCTCGACATCCGAATTTGTTGCATAGCGCCGACACTACTGGACCTGAGGAAAAATAAATTATTTATAAATTGTTTAAGTCATCAAAGTCATCTACAGCTAAAGGACTTTATTTTCTTATCAAAAACAGGTTTGGTTTAAACAAAACTATATCAGCTATTGAAGATTATGTATAGCGTTTAGAAACATACACTATGTTACAGTCAAATATTTGATAGGTAAGTATAAACGATGAATAAATTTAGCATTTCACCAATTTAACATTATCGAAAATAACATTACTTAAGAAGAATGTTATGCAATACTAGCAGTATCGAGATCCAAAATAGCCTATGTCATTCTTTAGTCCTTTATGTTCATACTAACAACATCTCGAGCCGTGGAAAGTAATCCATATATTCGGAAGTGAATAAAAGGGAAAACCACGTTTGCTTTTTTTTCGAACTAATCATATGCTGTTATCCCTAACGGCTTTTAAAGCGTCACCGGGACGGGCGAGCACAGAAGCTTCGTCGAGGTTTACGAAAAGTGAAGAGTAGATGCGCTGAAGCTCTACTAGCGTCAGGAAGGTCCTCTTAAGAGGGTCTTCTATGAGGGCAACCATGACATCACATTTATAATATTTTTATTTACCTTTAAAACGTCATAGAGCGCGACGGGCGAACGCAGAAGCATCGTCGAGGTCGCGAAATGCTTAGACTAGAGCGCAGAAGCTGTACTATCATCGGAAAATCTCGTTCTTAAAACAATGCTTTCGTATTTATAATATTGTTAGATATCATCTGCGAGTGAACGTACCTACCACCTTTTTTTTTTCAATTTTTAAGGAAAGGTTGAATATTTATAGAACACGGAATAATACTGTAAAATGACGCCATAACGTTAGCAAAACAAATAATAATATCTATTGCTACACATACAGATACAGAATGCAATTGTTTATGGTGTGTCGCCAAAAGCTTGCGTAATGTGCATCGGCAAATGCATTTTATTATAGCAATAAATATGGGTATTTAATAATCTCCAATGACATATATTTTATATGGTATATTATGTAAGATTGTGTCAAGGTGAATCTCACTAAGCTGTTTAAAGTGTGATATAACAGGCAAATAAATCTGCAATTGTATTACTTGCAATAGTGTGTTACTTTTTCGTTTGTACTTAAGTACAAACAAGTACAAGAATTATAGGTCTAGTATTAATACTAGACCTATAATTCTTTTACAAAAACCTAAAGGTAAAGTTTTATGATGATTTATTTCATCAATGAACCTAATTCTATTATGACGTATATAAATAACCAAGTCCTTTAATACTTGCCATGCCTTGTTGTTATTAAACATTTTCGAATCGTTATTTGTAGCAAATATAATACAAAAGCTTGAACTTGATAAATTCAAATTAAAATTCAAAATATTCTTTATTCAAATAAATTTGTAAACAAGTGCTTTTGAGTCGTCAACTCTACTACTGGTTCGGAAAGCTGTTCCTACCGAGAAGAGCTTTAATGATATAAATAGGTTCCTCTAAATTTTAAAGGGTGTAATTTTATATTTAATTTATACTTGTCATACCTATTTTTTCTATTTCGATTCAATTTTCGTATTTCAAGCAAGCAAGCGTATTTTTGCAGTATTTTCATCCTATATTTTAATCCGGTTTATAAGCTATAATTGTACTAACTTTAACAATACAGCTATATAGCAAATTAGCCGTTGATAGATGAAAAGTTAAGGTAAGACCGACAAACTGTCGCAATTATAATATTAGTATGGTTACAATAACTGTCATTATTCATAGTTTATAACAAAATAAGTCAAATAATATGATATATTTGAGAATTGGGTAGTTGCATGACGACTATGATTTCTCATATAGTTAATTTTCTTTAAATTTAAAGTTTTTTAAATTACATCGAGTATGTTCGTAAATGTTTCATAATTCTATTTATTTCGTAATATATTTTTGTCTTATTGTCTCTGGCCAGGTTCCTTTTAATTAGGGAAAATTTTGCTGCAGAGTATAAATACTTATATTGACATTTTGTTTTATAAATACTGTCAACAAAAAGAAAGTGTCGGAGCTTTCTTCAAAATTATTAGCAACATTTCTTAACCACAGTTGGAGCACTTGAACGAGTACACCGGATGACCTCGTTTGCACATCCGACGCGAATCATGACATCATATCGGCAATAATATTTTACATACATCCCTTTATATGGGCATTAAATGACAGTTACCGATGAGTACAATAAAAATCTTACATAAACAAATTTCACTCAGATATTGTGTTAGTTTGTACACGACAGTCTTACTTTCGCAATTTATATGTCACTGAAGTAAAATGACCTTTAAGGACCAAGTGGCAGAAGATTTCGAATCAGAATATAATTTTATATCGCTCAGGGGCTGAAATAGTGGCACAACTCAAAAAACATATGTTTTGCACTAGAAATAGAAGTACGTGTGGATATTAAAATACACTTTCTCTTCAGCAGCACTAACCGGCACAACTCATAATTCAATATTAGGCTTTCGTTTAAGCAAACTAAATCATTTTTTCTGCATTTTCCTTAACTATGAAAACTTTAAACCCATATATCTTAAAACATAATTTTTGAGTTAGGCCACTATTTCAACTCATGGGCGATATGATTATAACATAAGAATTTAGGACTAATAGTTATGAGGTCGTAATCTGTCCCAAACTATTAATATATTATATTCAATACAATTTATATCATTTATAGATTTATTAGGCGTTATTTTGCGGAGCTCTATAATACAAAAGTAAAAATGATATTATTTAATTAAAGTAAAAATAAGAGACAAAGTTACAGCAAATCAATATTAGTAATTTTGCATAATACCATTAATATTGTAAAACTAGAGTCTAAGGAAAGAATTATCCCAGTCCATCCTATATCAGAATCCGATAAATCTCTAGACGATAAGGCACCAGCGAACAACTATTAGCGATATAGCATTCCATACCAGACGTATCAAGTACCATTGATTGATATAGACAGCAACATTATTCGTGCCGAGCTTGGTGATTACAGCATTAAGTTTCGTGAATAGCATATTTATAAGCATCCTTGTGAAAATATTTATTCATTATAACTAGGATGTCCATTATTAGTAAGAAGTGAGGTGGACAGACGACATCAAAAAGGTCGCGGCGAGCCGCTGAACACAGGCGGCACAAGCTTGTGTAGTGTGGAAATACTTTGACATCTATGTCCTACAATAGACGTCTATTGGTTGACGAGAGAGCGAGAGACAGGAAGAGAGTGTATGTGAGAGAGAGAGCGCTTGCTAGCTGTCAAGTGACTTGACAGGCACATATAATGTTGAAGCAAGTTTTTCTATCAAGGAGGTTTGACTTGTATTTGTTGGTATCTTTAATATTTAAGTGAATTAATATTGTATATATTAACTCCATCCATCCACCCCATCCATACGCCTATCGCAGTCCACTGCTGGACATAGGCCTCCTAATGTCTGCACCAGACATCCCGTTTCTCCGCAATACGCATCCACCTAAATATTAACTCACTGAAATATATTTCTGAATTTTGGAAACAGCTCAAACGATTTTAATTCAATTCAGCATGTGCGGGGTTTTATGGGAAATCAATCTAGCTAGGTTTTATTAAAAAAATGTGTTCTTATCTGTTTTCGGACACTAAAAAACTGCTACAATTATATTAGAAAGCAAAGGTTAATTGCGCTGTCAATTTCAAAGTCACGACAGCTTATTTGGGTAACGGGCGGTCTCAAATTTAAAATACCAGGATCGGTTCCACATACCATTATATATTTTCTTTATTGCATTTTTATATTTAAAAAAAATTACCCAGCAAGACTCGGTCACCCAGGTACTTATATATTATCTGTTATTAACCAATAATCTTGAATTCATCATACGTACAATATTTTTTTTAAAGATTTATCAGGAGATTATAGACAGTGATGAAGTATAGATATAGGAGATAACAAATAAGCAAGGACGTATGAATTTGCGAACACTAACGAAGCACCAAAGGGCAGTGAGTAAATAATTGATAGACCTATAACCACCATCGGCCTTGTCCTAAAACCTAAATAACCAACTGACTGCTTACGGCTACATACAACATTTGAATACTCGCTATCCAGTTCAAGGAGTTTTTGTTTTAAATCTGCGCATTTTCCTTTATTTACACGTGAAGCATGTCATTAAAATCAACTATATAACCGATAATGTATTTCGATATACATCTTTCTGGAAACTTCTTTATAGTACGCTATAATTAGTCCGATCCTGATGATGTTAAATATAACGAGAAGTGCATATTCCCAGAATAACGTTTCATGTGTTATATTTAGCATCCATGCCATGTGGTATCCGGCTGAGTACAATAGACCACTCTCATTTCTTACAGAGGTGTCGTAAGAGGTGACTAAGGTAATGTGACCCACACTGTGGTATCCAGTTGAGTAGAATAGACTACCCTCTTTCTTACCGAGGTGTCGTAAAATACGACTAAGGTAAGTTGTCGTCAGATAGGCGGTCGGTCGTAAAATAAGTAGCCAAATCATGAGACACCATGTTGTCACATGATTTGGCTACTTTGCCACTTAGAGTGGAATAAGAGCAGGAGTATGATGTTTTATATTTAGCATCCATAACATAAAAACTGCGATACTGTCCGTCTATTAAGCTTAATTAAATTTTGACTTATCTGCTCGATCTACTGATCGATTTCATATTCATATAAGCATGTCATATTTATTTTAGCAAATATTAACACGAAATAATAATTCCTTTACTTCGTTTTTACATTAAAAAACGGCAAACAAACAACAGCTATGGATTATTAATTTATAATTTTAGCTACTGAATATATAGATACCACTATGCATTGATGATACTAACATCATATGCCAAAAAATGGATTATTGATGATTAGTTTAGCTTAAGACATATTTAATGTAAATTTCAAAAGTTGAATATATCAAACAATTAAATATTATGGTCAAAATATGTAGACACCGAAAAAGTTACAGAGTTTAGGCAATATAATATTTTACATTTACTTTGCAAACTTCATAAAAGTCTTCCAAAGCACTTCAACATCGACTAGCCACCCTCTTATGTCGCCCTTGATTCACGTTTCTAGCGAGAATTTGAGAAATATCGTAATTTTTTATCTCAGACATATATCTCAAGAGTTTTAAATATTTCTATTACGTCTCATTTTATATCAGCTTTGACAATATTGTTCTAAATTTGAAATTTTAAAGGTTACGCAGATTGTTTTCAGCATCAACAGATGGGGCAGCAAGCTTAGAATATCACCGATAGAAATGTGGACGAAACTAAATAAAGAATACTACACGTATGGTGTCACGAAGTACTAAAAGGGTCAAAACCATTACTTTTGAAAAGAGTGACTGCCAAATTTCTTACTGATTCTTTTCACTTGAGACCCTATTATAAACCGGCATTATATAACCGCATTGACATCTTTATGGAGCCTTCTATTCCGTCTAGCGGGGGTTCTCATTTTTTCCCGCTGCGTTCCCATTTCAACACCTAAAGACACCAAAGTCCGAATTTTCGTATATAGTGACGTAACCTACAAATTTAATAAATAAAATATAAACCTTCAACAAGAACACACTCATTTGTGAAACCTCGAGAAATCGTCACTATGAAGTTACTCTATTGAGCCAGTGTCATATAATATTCTCAATCGTCTACTCGATCAATTTCCACGAATCATAGAATATGTGGGCATATCCGGCTTGAATGTATTATATAAATATATCTTATAATATTTATCGCAGCAACTAACCTTAATTTAGGTTACAATAGATAGCATTCCCAATGTGTCTATTTTGAACTTTTGTTACACAACCAATATCAATTTTGCCAACTTACTGCGTCGTAATTTTACCTCGATAAGACTTCCATTTTACTCGTGGAAATTATCCTAAAGCTTCTATTGCCTGTGACTATAATACGATAACTAATACATTTATTTTAACAGTAGCACCTATATTTAAATTAGTTAAACCCCATTTTATTACAAGCATCCTACATGATTTACTCGCTTAGTATGTACACTTCACCTGCGCTTGTTTGACGATGACCAGGAGAGTCATTCAGTCAGCCAGTCGTAAACCAGCCTTACATGTCGTCTTAAGTAATGGCCTGATCTCATAATGAGCGCAATTGGAACTACGTTCTCTGACGCTATCAGAGCTTCTGCGCTCAATTCTTCTTTAATGATAATTGAGTAAAATATGACTAAATTAATCTAACCAGAAAAAGCTTTAAATTAACCAGCAATTTCGTCTGCGGGCTTTGAAGCCCAAAAAATTGCGTCCCTTCAGCCCTCTAACATCTCCATATAAAAAAAGTCCTTAATCCGTTTTTTATTATATATTTGTGTTAATAATTCAAACTCAACCCATTATTTATAAAATTTACTATAGCAAGCAATCGCAGAAGCGTAACTGATAAAATGTAAAATATATCTCAATTAAATATAATTGGTGTCTACAATCACACCTATACATCTGAGATAACGTAATAGGGTTGTAGATTGCGATCGATGATAACATTCAAAATGAGGTCAATAACAGGTTTAAACAGATAAATTGAAGTACTAACAGCTATAGTGATGCGACAGATAAAAAAATTGTTTCACAATATGCACTTCAAATAACTTGCATCAATACAATATATATTTGATATCACTGACATAGATAATGATTGCTTCTGTTTCATTGATTTTAAACGAAAATATTTTATTAAATTTTAGATCTTTTGAAGAACATCGTAAACGAAATTTTGGGTGCAAACTATCAAACATGTAAATAAAATTAAATGTAAAATTATATAGAACTACAATACGAAGCAATGTTATTAACAAATAAGCTACCCTTGCTAATCCGAAAATGAAGACAGCATTTACAAAAACTAAATTTAAAAATACAATATCTTTATCGAATAAAAGACAAACTAGTACTACGAAAATTTACGTTACAATAGCAATACAAATAAAAAATTGATAATTTGGTTGTTTAATTGCTTTTTGGCCAAAGCATTTTTAAATTAAACTTTGAAAAGTTGCATTTCATGATAATAACTCAACAAGATAACATGTACTGCTTAGCTCTTGCCGCAAAGTCTTTATCGCTTGTATTTTGTGATAATACGCCTGTTAGGAGGATTAATTGAACACAAATATTATCTGAGCACTGCAAACTTTTAAGATTAATATATTGCTGCTATCTTGTACTGTACATGATAAGGCAAGAACAATTGAAGAAATACAGTATTAAAAGGGTTTTACATTTATGATGAGCTATATATAAGTAATGTGGTTGATGTGTACTGAACTATAAGAAAAGAGATACGAGTACAAAATAGGTTCTAAAAGAAAAAAATAAATCAAGTGAAATTGATATAATATTAATTCTAATAGACTTTCACGATTACTTTCAAAACTTTAAAGATCAGTCACTTGGTAACAAGGATACTGCTTTAGAATGTTTATGTTACTGAGAAGAACCCGCAATGATCTCAGATGTAAATGTATTAAAAAATTGTTCAAATTATACGATTATATCTTCGGTCATTACCAAAGCACGAAAAACTTTCGTAGTTTTTAATCATTCTTCTTCGACAATCGACATCAACAACAATATAGCCATTTTAGCATATCTAAAAGCAATTACACGTTTGCTTGATACAATATAGGAACATAAATATGGTACTATTATTCTTCAAGAGTACATAATAATGTTATTATAGTCCCATATATTTATTTACATTTATAAGATGATTAGCCCATTATCTGACCACGTGGCATCGATGATGACTATCCGATTATATACAAAAAAAATAAGATGTCACTCCGTAACAAAGTGACACTGTACACTTTAAACTTTAGTCTATCCACTCGTATAAGACCAATCATCGATTACCAGTGTTTGTCCTTAGAGACCTGTACCTCCTCACCAAAGCTCATCTCATTAAGCGCTTCGCAAAGTAATACTTTGACACAACTGCGATCCACTTGAATCCACTTGGATCAACTGAACTGGAAGTGGGTGTTTGATATAAATCAGACGAACGAGAAGATACCCTAAAAACGTCCTATAAATTCCTGAAGATTGAATAGCAATCGCAAACACGACACATAATACACATAGCATCTTCGCCGGTGAAGACGAGCTAATGTTTTTAGAGATTAACCGTAAGTAATAAACGTCTAATCAGAGTTCTGGAATGCAAGTATAAGCCTAAATAAAAAAAATACCTATAAAAGTCGCTGATAATATTCAACAGTTAATGGTATCTTTAATTTATAGACCTAGATAAGCAAATTGTTTTGTAAATTTAACAAAAGCATTTGTATGAACAAGCGTGTGTACAAAGAAGCGTATAATAAAACGTGATAGGAATTTTCAGGAAATAGATAATTCCGGAAACAATTGACAGTACGTTAGGAAGTTTTTCGACAGAATAAATTGCATAAGCAAATACAATTTTATTAACATCAATACAAATTCATACGACATTTTTATTACCAAGTATAGGTATGGCTTACATTACAGATTGTAATTAAAATAATCGCAATATAGATTATTATCGTCTCATATCTCTCCTTAGTAAAACCAACATCATCTTCCAGCCCTTATCCTACTCTAAGTGGGGTCAACACAACATGTTATAAACATGCTGTCACATGATGGCTGCTTTTTTACGACCGGCTGCCTGCCTGACGTCAACTTACCTTAGTCATATTTTACGAGTATCTCGGTAAGAAAGAGGTTGGTCTATTCTACTAAACCGGATACCACACGGTGAGTCAACTTACCTTAGTCGCCTTTTACGAAACCTCGGTAAGAAATGAGGTTGGTCTATTCTACTCAGTCGGATACCACACGGCGGGTTAACATACCTTAGTCGCCTTTTACGACACCTCGGTAAGAAAGAAGGGTGGTCTAGTTATTTGTTATCATTAAAAGTAAAATAACTCTTTATATGTATGAACTTACCTGCAGCAAGATAAACTCCAGAAAGCAAACTTCCAACCCATGCAACAGTTCCTTTTCCTTCTCCAAAATATGTGACTAACTCTGGTAGAAATATTCCAAACGTATAAGCAATCCCGTCTACTACAAGATTGCACATGAAGGAGGCAAAGACCACAACCCAGCCATAGCCACCATCGGGTGGTGGCGGCAATTCTCCATAGTCGTAAGCCTCGTCATCATCAGCATCTGCCGCACCTTCGGCAGTAAGGCGCGCTGCTTCTTCGCAAGATGTCTCACTTTCCGTCTGAAACAAAAGAAACCGAGGTTAACTTCTTACCATAGACTGCATTTAAATTGTGTTCTATTGGGTATAAGATTCTATAATAAAATTCCGCAATCAATTTCAGCTTTGCCTTTACAGCAGTTCAAAAACACTGTTAAAAAGAGGCTGTTAAAAGGATGATACAGAAAGCCTACAATACTCTTGAAGATTACTTAGAAGATAAGAATGTGTGGATATAGCTCTCTTTGAACTGGTACAAAACAGTAACTGTAAATAGTATTAAGAATTAGATTTTTAAAAGAGCAACCGTCGAGTTTCGTGCTGGCTCTTCTCGGTAGGAACAGCTTTCCGAACCAGCAGTAGAGTTGATGATTCAAAAGCACTTGTTTACAAGTTTATTTGAATAAAGAATATTTTGAATTTGAATTGAATGAAAAAGTTTAGGAAGTCTCAAGTTAAATTGGACATTTCGTCTAACCTATTGGCTTAATATAATCGTACTAATATTATAAATGTCAAAGTTCATGAATGTATGTTACTCTTTCACGGCGAATCCACTGAACCAATATCGATGAAATTTGGGACAATTATTCCTTATACACCAGAGTAATAATATATAGGGTATAAAAATCTTAATTCTACAGAAATAGGATGAGGAGAAATTCGATAAAAATTCATCTTCATGTACGAGAAATTAAAGTTAAAATATCCTTACAAAACAAAAACGTTTCTAACTATTTTTCTTGATCAAGGACAAGTAAGGTGGCATGATGCATCGTTACAAACAATGGTACAACATAAGCGATTTTATAATCAATCACACACCAAGGGTAAATTTTAGCGATATTTCTTAGAATATCGGAAATCAAACAACGTTACTAATAACATTTTGAAGGTCTTTATATTGAGCATTGTTAATTATAGCATAACCAAACAATACTAAGTGTATGCGAAAATAAATTTAATTTTTATGTTTATATTAAAACTATTCATCAATTAAAGAACTTTATATAATAATAGACTATTTTAGGAGTATCCCTATGTATTGTTTAACAATCCTTTCACTCTATCGTTGATAATAGCTTTACTGTTCTCAAGATATCTTATTGTTTCTTATATAACTATTTTATTAGTCCGATATCTTATCAGCAATCGATCTATAGTATACCAACACCGTTAAGAATATTCTAAATTCCTGTGCTATCATTTCGATATTTCAATTTCAGACGTAAACATGTTGTTTCAATCACTTACTAACTTTGTTTACGATGTCGTAAATACCATAGAGTGAGATACTGCGGTGCTATTGTATATTTTCTTATGTTTTAACGATACATAGTTGAAAACTGATGGCGAAAATTAAATGCTATAACATTTTTAATTGTACACGTGGCAAGTACGAAGCAATACTGCATCGGACTTGCCAAACGAAGTTGCTGCCATTGAGTCACTCAAGCAATGATCTTTTGACCGGCTTTGTGTCAGATGTGACAGAGATTTAAGACAATGTTGCTATTGAGTAATATGAGCATTAATTATTTAGTTAGCAATTAAAGTCTTTTGCCGGCTGAGTAGAATAGACCACCCTCATTTCTTACGAGGTGTCGTAAAAGGCGACTAAGGTAAGTCGACCCGTGTGGTATCCGGCTGAGTAGAATCGACTAAATACCCTATTTCTTGCCGAGGTGTCGTAAAACGCGACTAAAGTAAGTTGACCCACCGTGTCGCATCCGTTTGAGTAAAATAGACCACCCTCTATCTTACCGAGGTATCGTAAAATACGACTAAGGTAAATTGACGTCAGGCAGAGGCGGCCGGTCGTAAAATACTTAGCCAAATCATGTGACAAGATGTTTATAACTGAATGTGACTGACTTTTAAGCGAATTGTTACACTTAACTTATGTACTTGGCAAGTAAGAATTAAAATTATTAGTGTAAACAATTTGTAAGTAAACCTAAATAAATAAATAAAATTAACATGCTGTGCCGACCCCACTTAGAGTGGGATAAAGGCAGGAAGATGATGTTTTAAATTCTTGAGAAATCACCTAAAAATAAACTACATATAAGTGTTCAGCGCAAAAGCTCCATGCGACGATTGTGGAAGCAATTACCCGACCAATTAAGCTCCCAGTAATTGAGTGTGTTGGACGACTCAATCCGTCCTTCTAAATCCGGGGCGGAATATGTCAATTAACTCGCAACACTACATATACTATTCTATCATTAATCACGTTTGCTTTTATCATAATGTGATCATTATCAAGAATAACTATCTACATATTTTCAATTGATCAATATCATAAATATAAAAAAAAATGTTTTCAATATCACAAAGTTTCGAACTTAATTTATGGTCGTAATTGAGAAGTGGCAAAAATCTATGACTACTAGGTAATCTGAAGATTTTAGTCGCTGTTGAGTTAATTTAGATATTGAATTTGTATTACTCAGTCTTAGAATATGAAGATTAATATCAAAGCTAATCTTCAATGCCCAGAAAATGGAAGATCACTAAACATTCAATTAGCTTAAGGATTTCAATGAAAACCGGATACGGGTTCTAAGCATCAAGATAAACTGAATTGTCTCAAGCGTTTGACTCTAAATGAACAGGCTGAGTAGTCTGGTACCGTCTGATACCAATACCATCTTCAAACGATTAGGTAGGTTAATATTTTTGTAATATATTATATAATTCACACGCTTAGTATTAAAGCGACCTAATTCAAAATAGTCGCGAGTGTTAGAGATCTGTAACTTAGCAAGAGCAAGAAAACACTAGCTTTTTTAATACTTCATTCTGCTCTCATAGGTGGCATTGAATTCAGTGTTTTAATATTAAGCGACTAGTAATATCTTGCGGTTTCATTATTACATTTTTATGACGGATCCCTATTTTTTTGAAAATGTAATATAGTCTATGTTGTTCAGTAAAGAAGTAGCTTTCCAATGGTGAAAGAATTTTTGAAATCGGTCAGACTGGTCGGACTGGACAGTCAGTCGGTTCGGTCACCGAATCAGTGGTTTTTGTGTGAAAACATTACAAACAAACATGCAAATTTTTCCTATTTATAGAATTAGTATAGATATATCTTAGGTACATCTTTATTATTTAAATGAGTTAATCTTGTATATATATATTTTTCTGAATTTTGGAAACAGCTCCATCGAATTTCATGAAATTCAGCATGTAGGGGGTTTTGAGGGGAAAAAATCGATCTAGCTATGTTTATTTATAAAAAAAACGTATTATCTATGTTTTCGGCATTGAAAAAACTACCAAAAAAAACGATTGTAAAGCTTAAATTTGCTGTCATTTGTAGAGTTATAATAGCGCAAAGGGGCAGATTAAATATAGGACAATACCAGGGCTCAAGTATCACATGTCAACGACCCTTTCTTTTCTTTATTGTATTTGTTTATATCTTTTAATAAAATTAACGAGCAAGGCTCGGTCATCCAGGTACTTAGGTAGGTTTATTGTACGTTATATAATCACTTATTCTCGCGTCTCGCGATCGATCTCTATGACGGTCATTGTCAAAGGCAGGCTCGTACAGTAGTCGTAAGGTCACGTTGGGCACGTGGTGTGCGATAATCGTGTATTGTTTGTATATCACATATGTACTCTGACAACAAAGGCCTGAAGAAAAATACTGACAACTGTATAAATGTTGTATATATTTTACTGATAGCCGCCGTGTGGTATCCGGCTGAATAGAATAGTACCACCCTCATTTCTCATTTCTTTCACCAACCTCTTCAAGCTGTGGTAGCCCAGCGGTAACACCGTGCGCCTCTTTTGAGGAGGTCTAGGGTTCAAACCCGGGCAGGCACCAATGACTTTTCTAATAAAACATTTGTGTCTAATTGATAATTGCAATTTATCACACGCTTTTCGGTGAAGGAAAACATCGTGAGGAAACCTGCATATCTCTAGAGAATTTTGGTGATATGTGTGTCCTACCAATCCGCATTGGAGCAGCGTGGTAGGTCTTAGCTCCAATCCTTCTCTCCGAAAAGAGAAGAGGCCTATGCCCAGCAGTGGGATAGTAACAGGCCGTTACTTACTTTTACTTTTACCCTCATTTCATACCGAGGTGTCGTAAGAGGCGACTAAGGTAAGTCGACCCGCCGTGTGGTATCCGGCTGAGTAGAATAGACCACTCTCATTTCTTACCGAGGTGTCGTAAAAAGCGATTAAGGTAAATTGACCCACCGTGTGGTATCCGGTTGAGTAAAATTAGACCACCGTATTTCTTACCGAGGAGTCGTAAAATACGACTAAGGTAAGTTGACGTCAGGCAGGTGGCCGGTCGTAAAATACGTAGCCAAATCATATGACAACATGTTTGTAACATGTGCCGAACCCACTTAGAGTGGGATAAGGGCAGGAGGATGATGATTATACTGATAGATTAAACACATATAGAGCTGTGATAAACGAACGGTGAGATTGTGTGCCTCTCTCAGAGGATGATGGGCTCAACCCCCATGTAGGCACCCATGAGTTTATATTCAAACATCAAATTTAAAAATTCTTTATTCGAATTGGCTTTCACAAGCACTTTTGAATCGTCAAATTACATAGCTACGACTGGTTCGGAAAGGTGTCCTTACCGAGAAAAACCACCAAGAAATTTGGCGGTCACTCTTTTTAAAAAATAAACATTTCAATAATGTTTTTGTAATTGTTAAATCAAAATTTACAATATAATCTAGTGCGTAGCTCCCTAAACCGCCGGTTCCCCAAATGAGCTACCATGACTTTACGTTTGACAGCAAAAATTGTCTTTTGAATTCAACTGACATTTTAGCATTTTCCCCAAAATAGGGATAAAAGACATTTTTTTAAATTAAACCTAGCTAGATAGAATTTTCCCCCAAAACCCCCTACATGCAGCACTTTTTGAAAATCGTTGGACCGTTTCAGAGATTAACAAAATATATTTATATATATAATAAATATAGTATAATAAACTTTATAAATGTCATTTTAAAAAAATAACTAAGTTTACATTGTACGCGTCCCTATTACATGCCATGGTAACCTATAATTAAGACTACAATTAATTGAATAGTTTGTAGAGTATTCTATAGTATTAATAATGTAAGTCTTGTCGGTTATACTAATAAATAAAAATAAAATAAAATTAAGTGTATTTTTAATTGCTTTTTTGAACTTGTGTACAGGCACGTCCAAAAAATAGATTTGTGGAATTTAATAATATAAATGTATACCGAAGCTCACAAACGATATACGACCGTTCTGAAGCCATAGCTTTGGTATTATTATTTTATTTCGGTTCCTATAGATATTTACAAATCATCACACACTCTTCGATGAAAGAAAACATCGTAAAACCTTTATATTTCTGGAGAATTCCTGATATATGTGTAACCTACCAATCCGCATCGGAACAGCGTGGTGGGTCAAAGCGTATAGGAGCATTATGACTTGTGGGATAGTAACAGGCCGTTACTTTAAACATGTTAATGATATGTTTACGGAGGTATATAATTAAATGTTATAGATAAATAAATAAATAAATATATGGGACACTTACACACACGGTCATCCGTCCCCAAAGTAACTTAATACTCGTGTTATGGCTGACAGACAACTGGTGAATATATATTTATATATTTTTATTTATTTATTATAGGTATTAGTTAGATGAGTCACGCATAGTAACAACACAGATGTTCTTGCAATAATAAGTGCAAAAGGCTAATTAAGTTGGATGTGATAACCCTTACTACAAATTAAATAATATGTTAGTAACTGTTTATTATTGATGTATTTTACATACATTATATTTAAAATTGCAACCGTAGGAAAATAATTTTCTCGGCCATAACAGTGTTATTCACATACACATATCAGGTATATCATTTACTAAAGTCAATGTTATGATTATAATTTGTAAATAATTTATAGAATTAGGCGTTACTTTGCGGAGATACATAATACAAGATTAATAATAAGATTATTTTGATATAATCTGCGATGAAATTGATGGTTTATTGATGATGATTGAATGATTTCATCGCGGATTATAGCAAAATAATTTTATTATTACTTTTGTATTATAATTTGTACTTAAATTAGTACTAAACAACATGTGATGAATTGCAATTATCAATTCAACACATAAGTTTTAACAGTTCATTGATGCTTGAGGTTTGAACCCGTAACTTCCTCTAAATAATCGCACAATCTCATCTCTGGGCTATCACAGCCTTGTTCTCACAAACTAATAAAAAGTTTTAATTTAGTAAATACTAATACGTAAGGTATATTTAAATGGTTAATGTATAGAACCGGCTATACTCACGTCTTATTCTATCGGGTTAGCCCCACTAGTTTCGAACCCATCCCGATATTCCCGCCGCGATAACGTCGTGTAAAGATCTCATGAATAAGTGCCCCGGATGGGTTCGAAACTAGTCGGGCTAACCAGATAGAATAAGACGTGAGTATAGCCGTCTCTATACATTAATTATGAATACTACTCACGATAGTTTAATTTTTATTTAAATGGAATCGTTTATAGAATACATTTCTATCCCACCGTTAAATATATCCAGAGTCGTATTCAAAAGTGACTGGCAATACTGAAATATACTACTCGTAATAACAACAAATACGTATGAGTCAGATCATTCGAGAGGAAAATTTTGCGCGAGGAAGTATTTACAGACTGTATATTAGTGAAGAATGACATCGTTTTTATCAAAGCAGTTTACATTCTTAACTATGGCCAAATATTTGCGCACTCAAAGTTTAATTGATGTTAGTCAACATATCGTTTCAAGCTATAATAAACAAATGATGGACATTATACCAAATAACATAAAAGTATAAAGACGTCGTTAAACTGCGCATAAAATTAATGTACAATATTCATTAATTTATAATACACTGTTAGAACATGTTTCAAATACAACCTCCTTCATATAGTTGGTTGATAAATTAAAAAAATATTGTGGCCGTCATTGTGTCATTGAGTTGTTGAGGAGTAAATGGGTTGACTTTGGGAAAATTGCTTTTTATTTATTGAATAAGTATAAAGGAGAAATATCGTTGTTTTTTATAACACAGTGCGATTTACGATGATAATAAACATTAATTCAAGTTATGTATTTGGGCAGAATTTTTAATTATAAAACTCATTATAAAATTACCCTCGGCGGGAATTGAACCCACGACCCGTGTAGCTAAAAGCAGTGTTAGTCCCAACTGCGCCATTAAGAAAGTCATATATACCCCGAGTAGATCCGCCATTGATTAATTTCTACGCGCCTTAGTTTTTAATTCGCGGTAACTCTAACATTCATTTAAATTACATCTTCACCAATGAAAAAAATTTATATAAAAAAATGAGGACAAACGATTAAAAAAGAAGAACATTCAGTGCAAATGTTAATTATTAACCTACAATTTTTATCGGGTTGTATATAATATATCTCACGTAATATAATTATTATCTATGAAATCGTTTTAAAACCTAGCAACAAGTAACAAAACGGCGTACATCAAAAATTATCAACTTTACGATAATCTAGTAATATGATGTTGATAATGATTTAATTATTACAATTTAATTAACTGCTTAGCAACACGATATATTTTATGAGGTAGCACGTAGTTCTGGGACAATAAAATTAATTCATACGAGGTTCCTTTTTTATTCATTTGTAGAAATCATCCTAAAGTTACAACTGCCATATAAGCATAGGAAATGTGCCTTTTTTCGGATAGGGCAAAATGTTTCTGACAGTTGGATCTCTGATCATAACAAAAATCCTGTCAAAGGTAGGGAGTTATAATACTCAGATTAGGGGAGTCATAGACAACCCTATAAGTCACAGTGACACAATAAATAATGAGAAAGAATGGAAGGGAAATTTTTTTTTAGTGCTCGAAAACAGGGATAAAACGACATTTTTTTAAAATAAAACTTAGCTAGATCGATTTTTCTACCCCAAAACCCTTACACGCTGAATTTCAGGAAAATCGTTAGAGCTGTTTCCGAGATTCAGAATATATATTTAATGCAGCCCAGTTAACTCGATCAATTCGTTACTTATGTCCAACTAAATGTCATTTACTAATACAAAATCTTTTATTTTAAATTTGAATATGGAATGAAGAGTATTTTTACGAAGTAAATCTTATCTGTCACGGAGATAATGCCATAAGTATATAAGAATGTTTGCCAAACGCTAGTCAGCATCATCATTATAGTAGACCTATAAAAAGATTACATTTTCGCCGACAGGTAGATTAAGTTAATCTAAATGCTACACTCACTCAGAGAAGATAGCAATATAACGACATTTTTGTAACTAAGGATTTACTGTACGAAATTAGCCGTGTGGTATCCGGCTGAGTAGAATAGACCACCCTCATTTCTTACCGAGGTGTCGTAAGAGTCGGCTAAGGTAAGCCGACCCGCCGTGTGGTATCCGGCTGAGTAGAACAGACATTCCTTATTCCTTACCGAGGTGTCGTAAAAGGCGGCTAAGGTAAGTTGACCCACCGTGTGGTATCCGGTAGAACAGATAAGACCACCCTCATTTCTTACGTAGGTAAAAGACGTAAAATGCGACTAAGGTAAGTTGATGTCAGGCAGGCGGTCGGTCGTAAAATACCTAGCCGAATCATGTTACAAAATGTTTATAACATGTCGAGCCGACCCCACTTAGAGTGGGATACGGGCAGGAGAATAATTATGACCGAATATAGGAAGTTGAAGTTTCTTCGAAGTTTAATACACTATGTTACAACATAATGTTATTTGTCCTGGCCACATCTTTGACATAAGCAAAAACTGTAATTTAACCTAAAAGAATGTTCGATAGAACAGACTAAGATTGAAATATAATAACAATAATAGTTTTAATCTCTCATTAATAATAATCCTGACTTAATAGTATCATTTTGTATATATTTCACGGCTTTGTCCGATAGTAGGTACGATGCAGGCAATAAGATAGGTACCTAATGGTTTTCCTTATAAGTATTGTTTACACATAACACTACGCGACCGACATAGCAATTTGTTATCCAGCGAGTAACATCACATCACATTATGCTCTGCATCATTCAATATGCGGAAACTTGATACCAATATATAATAACATGAAGAATGTAGTATTATAAGTTGTACCACGTGTTAAATTACGTGAACTTGCATTCCTCAAGGGCTATTATACTAAAAACCGCAGAGTCGAAACACAGATAAAACGGTCAAATATAACTACAAATTATTTTAAAAGTTTTTATTTGTTTGAAAGCGCTTATAAAACCAGATTAAAAAGATCGCCTAGCAATGTCATTCCATCTTACTCTACGCAATACTAATAATTTACAAAGTGTTTTTATAAAAATAGACAAAAAATTCTATTGGGTGGTGTATAATTTAATAGCCAGAATAACATACAAAGGACAGACCTTTTCTTAACTTTTCTAACTTCATATATCGCTCTTCTGAGCGATATATGAAGTGTTGACTCTAATATCTGAGAATGATCTTGTGACCTGCTAATTTACCCAGATTTTCCTTTATCGTTAAGTCCAAATATCCGGCTTACCCGACGTAAGACGTGAATAAGACGTAAATAAGACGCGAGTATAGCCGGTTCTGTACATTAACTATGAATACTACGCACGATAATTAAATTTAAAAAAGTCCAAATATTTATTTATTTATTATCAAATTTCACATGTACACTTACAGAACTAGCCAAAACGCATACATGATATAAATAAATATATTAACAACAGTAAGAAAAATTTACAATAGAAATTAATTTAAATATTATCTAAATAATAAATTACGTACTGTAAAAAGGTTTTAACATTATGTGTGACAACAATATATGTAACAATATATTTATATTAATGTCAATGACGTTGAAATAGTTTGTTTGTGTGTTCGTTTGAACGCGCTAATCTCAGGAACTACTGGACCGAATTGAAATTTCTTTAAAGTGTAAGATAGTCCAGTTATCGAGGATGGCTATAGATTATATATTATATTAAATATTATATATAATATTTCGCTAAAATGAATAAAAGAGGGGCAGCAATGAAAAATATGGCCTAAACGGCAAAATTTAAAGCTTTCCTTGCTTTTATGTTCAAAATTTCAATTCGGTAAAAAAATTGTTATACACTGATTTCCATGCAAGCGAAGCTGCTGGCACAGGTAGTAGAAGATATAACGCCCTGTGATCACTATTAGGATAATGAGGGATAATTCATTTTAGGTACAAGTTTAAAAGATTCAATTAATAAATTTGTTTTTTCATTTTCATTAGCATGTGAAACGTACATATCGATTCGTCGTAAGAGTAAAATAAGCACACATTTTGTTTGCCTTTATGAATTTTATAACATAATAAAAATAATTTAATATTCCTATAAAGCAGTAAAGACCTACTAAGCGCAAGAATTAATAATATCCATAACAAAGCTCTTCCGTCATTCCAATAAAGACGTTTAACCGCCTTAAGGAAGCTGTAGTTAATGGCCTTCGCTTGAAACGTTTGAATTTTTCAAAGCATGCAGTAACATTGGAACTACGATTATGGAATTCTTCAGCAATAAAACGATTTCTGGTATTATAATGAACCTTGGCGCCAGTTTGACGTCAAGCATTTTACTTGAGTTATTTATTAACTAACTACATATATGCATTCCTTCTAATTGAGACGCTCACTTCATTGGACATAATTATGAGAACCGTTGATGATTGATAGCCCTTTAATGTGAACACAAGCATACACTCGCCACCACTTTAAACACCGAAGGCCAAATTTAATAAATTTATCCCTATTACTTCATAATCAGTAATTTATAGTTGGGTTGTCCCATCACACATTACAATCTTAAATAGTAATCGAAATATTTAAATAACTAATCCAGCTTATGTAAAATAAAGAAACGGATGGTTACTACCGGTCTCTCTGTTTTTGGAGAGAAAGATTGGAGCTAAGACCTACCACGTTGTTCCAATGCGAATTGGTAGGTTGCACATATCCCTAGAATTCTCTAGATATATGTAGATTTCCTCACGATGTTCACTGAAAAGCGTCGTCCTTTTGCCCTTATCCCAATCTAAGTAAGGTCGTCACAACATGATATAAGCATGTTGTCACATGATTTGGCTACGTATTTTACGACCGGCCGCCTGCCTGACGTCAACTTACCTTAATCGCCTTTTACGACCTCGGTAAGAAATGAGGGTGGTCTATTCTACTAAACCAGATACCACACGGTGGGTCAACTTACCTTAGTCGCCTTTTACGACACCTCGGTAAGAAATGAGGGTGGTACTATTCTATTCAGCCGGATACCACACGGCGTTATGTACATATGTATTGAATACATATTAAAAAATATTCAAGACCAATTTTTTATAAGCAACGAGTGTCATAATAATGGAAGATATCCCTATGCTACGAAAATGTTCTCTAGAGTAGTAGTAGAGAGTAGAGAAATCTAAAGATTAAATTAAAGATCATTATTAATTGTTAATGATTTTGTTAAGGGCCGATGATTATAAGGTGTTCTCCATATCAGGATAGTATATTAAGCAAAAGATTAAATAACACATGTAACTTTAGAACTCCACTAACCTACTAACCTAGTTTTAAAATTCAATCCAGAATAGGTATTAAAAAATGGAATAGTAAAACTTGTATCATGTTTCCAATGTTTATAAATATTATCACCCACATCCATTAATGAGGCACACATGACGAGGTGAAAATCTGATTAAACGAAAAAAGAAAACGAGTTAAATGAACCTTTGGCACGGCTTCGTCACTCCAAAGCAAACATTAAAATACTTTTAAATTTATACAGGATAAAGAAAAATTGCGTCCATTATGATTTTTCAACACCAATGGATTTCGTAGTAAGTATGATGCATGTTCTATGTCCTCAATAATAGTACGGCCTTTTCTTCTTCATTATACATATTTCCTTATACATGTGCGTGACTCTTATAAATGTACTGACTATTAACCTAAAATCTAGCATTTCTTCTTCGTTCGGCCCTACAACTCTTTATGGATCTTGGTCTGTTCAACGAGCATATTCTCACTTCAAAGCATTTTTTTTATTATTTTTTACTGTCTGGCCTCCCGCCTCCAAGATGTGACTTTGCCTGTGCATCTGAGATCCTCTCCGACAGTCTCTCCATCACTTCCTGGGTCTGCCTCTGAATCTCTTTACACTGTAACTTTTATATTGTAACCGTTACAAGATCAAACTCGATAATATTTTTAATTGTAATATATTATCGAGTTGTTATTTGTTTATGAATAAGAGAGCTATATATTTTACTCTGTTGCTCTACATTCAATCTTGGGCTGTTTGAATAAAGCGGTTCCTTACAACCTTGAATTGATGTTTTCAGCAGAGGATCTATTATGACTGCGTTTTCCGGTCCAATGTCGGCCCTCCATCTTAGGCCATCACTATCTCAGCTTTGCGAAACGATCAGTAATATGTCGATTAGTAATTTTCAAAAGTATCTTACAACTCATCGCAGATAATGATAGCTTCCTATTTAATGCTATGGCATTATAGGATCGCAGTAAAAAGGCAGTAACTAAGGTTAACAACATTTTTAATTTACTGCCCTGCTTAATGTTCTGTTAATTATTACTGAGTAAGTCAGACGAGAAGTGTTGATTTTACGGATTTGATTATGATGAGTGTATTCGTTGAAAAAATGGTGATTTACTCCTTGTGCCGAGTAATCACAAGGGAGGCTATTAAACTCAGCAAGATCAACATCAACCAACCTAACAAAACGACTAGCCTAAAACATGCTCGAATCTTACAAAAAGATTAGTACTTTAACGTTTTAATTAGCTATTTATACATTTTCCACTATCTTTTAACTACATATCTGCGTTATTATATGTAGTAGTAAAACTTGTTATAATATCTTTATATATTTCAAGTTTAATACTAAGATATGTACTTGAGTGCTGTTGAGTAACTTTAACTGCAATTAACCGGCACAATGCTCCGTCCTTGATTACCCGTGATAGCCTAAGGTTTCGCCCACGTGACCATTACAAAGCGTTCACGAGTTATAACTTCAGAGAAAGTTCAAACTTTAGGGTTTGATTAAAAGTATACGTTTAATAAATGTTCACGTAAAGGATAACATTATGATGAAACGTGCCTTTTTTAATTGAGCAATTGACCGCGATCATTCCTGATGGAAACCGATGATGTAGTCTAAAGTAAACCACGTTTACCAAAAAAATGGCTATTGACTAGTATTTTGAAGATACTTTTATTATAACAGACAGAAAAGATAAATGTTTATTGAAGTTTTCTAGGAAAAATCTAACCTCAATCTAAATTTGAGCAGTAATAGGCATTAACTCTTTATCTCCTTCTCGAATGAGGGAGATCTAGTCTCATACTACTTTTCAATTTTTTATCAGCGGAATGTAGGGACTTCTTCGTACCTGCAGAAAAATTTATGGTAATGACGTTTATTTATTCTTCTCTATGGCCATTCTAATTAGTATAATGTAACGTAAATAAAGCGTTGTTTTCAGTAACAGTTTTGACTGAATTCTTTCATCTTGCCCAAAGTACTAGTTCTTTCTACTAGCTACTAGAAGAATTATCTAGAAACATCCATACAAGAGGCGTATCACTAGCGTAGATATTATTCTGATTAATTAATTGTTCATCTCATAAACATACTTCCTAGACTAATATCGCACATCCTTGGGTTATTGATCATTACATAACGGAAAATGGTACTTGTGCCTCCATCAATTACTTATACCTTACCTATTTACTCATGGCCTAGAAACCTCGAAACGCTATTTAAGACCTAGAATTGGTAATTACACAGTCCAATAAACGATCTACACACTTCGAAGCGTTTATGACCATTATTGGAGCACTTATAGCTCTTTTAAATAATACTTATATAATTTTGACAAAATTGCTGTTCTACTTTTTACCTTTCTACTTTTATTATTTATTTATTTTATTTAAATATTTATGTTATACATATAAATTCATATAAACGTAAAATATAAAGGTAAGATAAGAGATAAATTTACAATCGTGAAAGTTATTATTAGATTAAACTAACTAAAAAGCATTAAAGGATAGTTTAATTGATTTTATGTTCAGAAACGAAGTTTTTGAAATGGTTTTATTAGACACTATTAGTTTGAATCCGTGATGCGCATGTTTCTACTGAAAAGGATTATTTTACGATGAATTATAGTTAGCATTACTAGGTATAAATAATAGATAAATAATCTTTATTGCACAAAATTACACTATAAATAAGTAAAAACAATTTGATGAGCTACTTACTACAACTCTACAAATGACAGCAAAAATAGCATTTTCTATTTATTGACAATTTTAACAAGTTGCCTGAAAAAAGGGATAAAACATTTTTTTAAATAAAACCTAGCTAGATCGATTTATCCCTCCCAAAACCCCAAAATGCTGAATTTCATGAAAAAGTTTTAGTCGTTTCCGAAATTCGGAAAGTATACATGTATATAAGATAAACTCATTTAAATATTTAGCAACTGCTCACTTCTGCCAGATTAATCTTGTCACATTAGGTATCACTAAGTGTTTACGTCGTGATATAACGGTCAACAATAACCAGACGTCGATAAAAAGAGATTGATCACTTTACATCTCCTGCATATTGATATCGCACACATATTACCAGATCTAGCCTGTATATTATATCTTTTTTTCTAGTTTTTATAGTTAAACTACCTTGTTAAACTATAAAAAGAAGCCCACCCTCCGTTACCTCGCAGACTTGCCAAAAATCTTACAGTCCCTTTACTTCGTTCAGACGTGACAATCACCATACTTTCGTATTTATACATTTTATATATTTGTAAGGAATAACAATGAAAATAAATAAAATTTAAAATATTTTTTATTTATACCGATTTTTACAAGAAATTATAATTTGTTAAATGTTTGATAATGATAAAAAGTTATTAATGTTTAGGAAAGTATTCTTAGATAATCATTTTTTCGATATTTAGCGTCTTAATTATACGGTATGTTTGTCGCACAAATGGTGTTTATTTACAAGTCTTATTAAGATATATTATTAAGGATACCGATTTCTTATCACGTGGGTTTTATTTCCACCAATTTATTTCATAAATACTTAAATATTGTTACCTATTGTAACATTTTAAAAAGCAACAAATATATTGTTCTATAAACCTGATTTCGCATTTTTTCTAGGGATGATGTTTAAATAATATTTTTATTAAAAAAGTAATTGTCAATGAAAAATAAAATTTTAATATTTGAATTATTTTAGTTTGTAATCAGACTTCAATTTAGTGGAATTCGAATTAATAGGCATTGCAATCTATATCCAAAAAGTAATGCGTACGTAGATATAATAATGGAAAATTTTTATTACGTTTACCTTATATTAAGGACCAATATTTATTCTCATGAGGCGAAACGGTCCTAATATATATAAAAAAATATAAAAACTACTTACCACTTTAGTTTTACTCATATTAACACTATTAAACACAATAGAAAGTCAGTGTTCACTAAAACACTACACTCACTTTAGTAGCCGAATGGACTAGTAATGATAAGACTAGTATCAAGACATATATAGAATTATTCGATAAATTATATCATAATCAACGGGCATTGATAAAGTATAAGCCTTTATCACTACCGAATAACAATGCGGTATTCAAATGATACACGTATCTTTTTTTTTAATTTAAATATATCGCTCATTAGTTAAACGTATACTACGCGAATCTAAATATTATGATTGCAGATTAAGATTTAAGATAAGTGGTCTAAATAGGTAATAACTGATTTACTTTTAAGTACTAATTTATTACTGGCTAATATTATAATGCGTCTTTTCTCAATGTCAAGCGCATAACCCAAACGCGGACCGCATACTAAGTAAATCTAAACACTAATGAATCTTAAACTTTAAGACAATATTGTTGTTTTTATACTCGTAAGTGATAACTAATTCGTATGGATCTAATTGACAATTAATATAGATTTAATTATGTTGCTATCATTACATTCGAGCGTTCTTTTATTCGAATCATGAATTGTATTTCGTAGTAAGTATGTGGTACAGAATCAAAAGCTTAGCAATTGCAATTGTGAACTTTTTGTGTCATTGTATATGCATTTCCGTAGATTAACCTTAATTGTAAGCTTAAAGATATGGTAAAGCAACTTTGTCAAAAAGAACAGTAATAAGTAAACTTGCTGGTATAATTTTAAGTACATTTACTGGTACGTTTGGTACAATCATAAACTGTCGTCATAAAAACTGTATGTTATGGAATAAAATACAATTTATTAACCAAAAAATATGATTGCAAAATCGGAATATTTCTAATTCATCGGATTCTATTTCTGTAAAAATATTCTAATACAAGAGATTATTTAATATATTACTTAATCATATATTTTTATATATTGCTTAATAGTACAGATACTAAATACTTACGATGATTTCACAATCAGGCCAACCCTTCTAGAACCAATAAAACCGAAAGGTTTTAAGTAAATATACATATTAACGAGGGCTTCAGATTCTTCTTCTTGCTTATTTTTACAGTAGAGAAGTTCAACCTTAAGAAACATTTGCAAATCTATGACTTTACTCTTTTCGCATTAGTCATATACATAAGCGATAATCCTCATACATTTTATTTTACACAATCATTTTTATCCTCGCGTGCTCTATCAAATAATAGAATTTCATTTATTATAATTTCACAATTATAACGATTTTTATTGCGAATAATGTTCTATAGATTTTCGCAAATACTGTAACGGTCACGTTTGTTTCTTCATTTTTGTTTTATTTGGAAAATTGGCACGGTTCTATGAAAGTAGTATTTTTATTATTATTATACTTTTAAATTATATTTATAAAATCGAACAGACCTAAGAAATTATATGTGTCGGTGAGGAATTTCGTCAAAAATAATACGACGATCTCAAAGTACATATATTAAAAATTTATCATTAAATATATTATTGTATTTCAATCAAACAAAAACGAGTAAGGTTAAGAATTAAAGTTGTGTGTGTTATTATATAAACATATCACATCGCAGTAAAAATTGTGTTTCTTTTGCATAAGGTTCGACGTTTCAGCAGAGCTGCATCCACTCTGGATGCAGCTCTTATATAATAATGAGTATGAAACGCGAAAGTTTAAAATCTACCGTCTGTGGCGATTTTTTTTCTTTTTAAAATGTCTTTACTAAATAACTTTTAAGGAGTCACTAGACAGGATGGACGAGCACAAAACATCGTTGAAGGTGCGAAATTCGGAAGTGACCGTAGCAGCTTCACTAGAATCGAAGAATCCCATCCAAAAAATGCGTTATTTTTTACTTACGCTGGTAACAATATTACCAATACTCGTAGAATACTATAGAATCTGCTATCACAGGGGTTCAATATCTCGAACTGCGTATACCTTCAGTGCAGTTCTTTAGAACGAAATTGACTACTTACTCTTACTTAGTTACCTAGCAAGGCTCGGTCACGCATGTACTAGTAGTTAACAACAACAACAAATACACTTTATTGCACACAGAAAAATCTTAAACGAAATACAAAAAGAAAAAGAAAAAAAAGCATAGTAAATAAGATGACATACACGATATACAAAAAAAGCATAGTACACGAGTCTATGTACAACAGGCGGCCTTATCGCTAAATCAGCGATCTCTCCCAGGCAACCGACATTAAGGGAAACAGTAAAACAGTTTAAGTGTCATGTTACGAATTACTACGGGAACGAGAAGTTCTAAACATTCATAGTAAAGCGTGGTCGAGCTTATTTTAATTGAAAATCTCGTGCAGTAGAAATTGCAATCTTCGTCTTGGCCTACAGCCCAAAGTTACACAATTGATTGGCAGTTTCTTACCAACATATCTAACGAGATAGGAATTTAATAATATGATTTTAAACCATTTAAGAAGAGACACTAGCACACTAATAGTTGATTTTATTTTTGGATTTAGGTTAAATATAATCTTTCTTACAATTATTTTTGTAAGTTTTCAAATTAATTGAGTCGTACTAGATACATCTCAATCTTCATCGACCCAGCTATGTTTTCCGAAATTAACCATAAATTTAATTAAACATTCTCTTTTCAACCAATGGACAGGCGACTGTTTCGATATAAATATAAATATATGGGACACTTACACACACGGTCGTCCCTCCAAACTAAGTAACTTAATACTTGTGTTATGGGTGACGGGCAGCTGGTAGATATATATTTATATAATTTTAAATACATACTTAAGTACAAATATACATCTAGACTCGAAGAACTAATATATTGTTTATAGAAAATGTTGAAAAAAGTAAATTATGTATATTCGAAATACCACTTTTTGCCAACGGATTTTGTGTTATACAAAAGTATTGATAATATTATTTTGCTATAATCTAGAATATAACAAAATATTATATTCGGATTAAAGCAAAATAAGAAGAAGAAGAAAGAGAGATTGTTTGTTTGTAATCTCTTTATTGCACAGAAGAATATAAAATTATAAAAAAACAATGCTCTCTCTATCTTATCTTATCTCTTCCAGATTCTGCCAGATTAAGGCATGATGAAAAAGTAAGTTTACGGAAGAAGGTAAACTGAATATTTTACCAGTTAATATTGCAATGAATTGTCAAGAGAACGACAATTAGTCGACGATTTGTTTGAATATTCTTTGCAGAATGATTCAACGCAAACTGAGAAGAACTGATAAAAAAACGCAATCACTGCTCTAATCGGAATAGGTTGAACATTATAAATAAAAAAAGATAACTAATATATATACTAACGACCTAAAAAGATAACTAATATATGTATATATTTGTTAAATTTATTTAATGAATAACGTATGTATAAGGATCAACCTCGCACGGGATCGAAACAAATCGTAAAGAATCATTTATTTTTATCGGTGCGATTGACATTAATAGGCAATTTGTCGTTGTTTAATAAATTATTGGCAATTATCCGATTAGTAAAGTGTAAGGGCGAATATATTAATTCAATTGTTATCAATTTCACACAAAATAATTGATATTTATTGCAATAAAATAATACTTAATGTATGTATATTTGTTTATTTGTAATAATTACAGTAATATAATATTATGCAGCAATAGGTGATAGACGAACGTAGGATGCGTCTTTTCCGAAATTAAACACTGGACAGGTTAGGTAGGTACCTAGGTTAGGTATATTGTCAAAACTTTCTAAGCATTTGTAGGTTCTATCACCTTTTTAATGAATTGCAAGTATTTATTAAACATATTTTATATTGAAAAATCATATGTGTGAAGCCATTAACCTAGTAAGTACCATGCACTATAACTGCAGCGTTGTCAACTTGATGATTTGTGAATATCAATGTAATGAACTTCAGATCTGCATAAGAATAGATTCCACGAAAGTTTCGCTACGTAAAGACTTCTAACCGCTAGATCATTACAGTCTTTAAAGATCAAAATAAATCAGTAAAATATACACATTAACAAATTTTATACCGTAGTAAACTATGTCACATAATGAACGAAAAGTACTAAATAACTCAGTAATTAACCGCTTAACTAGAGCTGGCAAAGTAATTTGTAACGACCTACTATTCAAAGGATAAACGTATTAGAATCATTTCAAATTCCCAAACAAATTATGTAATGACAACTTTTGAGAATGTAATTTAGATAAAATAATAACAGCGAGAGCATATAATATACATCGTTATATTATATTACTAGCGGCCTGCCCCTGCTTCGCACGGGTATGAAATATATAGCCTATGTCACTCAGTGAAAAAAAAATATTAAAATTGATCCAGTAGTTTTGATTTATTAATTACTGCCCGTGGCCCGCACGCAATTCAGAGAAGAACAATTTCCCTCTCCCTATACCAAGAAGATTTTCTGCTATATCTTATATCTAAATTCATATACTACATATTTACTTTTTACATTTTTGCCTATGTATTTTATTTTTACAATTAATTACAGAATGTCTTTATATATAACATTCACAGCTTTCTTGTCATTAGACAATATAAATATGTTTTCTTTAGAGGTTACTCTTGAAAGAGTAGATTTTGAGAAACTCTGTCACATAGACAGACAGCTTTTGGGGACTATGTTTTATAATAAGTATATATATGTAGTTAGCCTTAGCAACCTGGTAAACGTGACGCATATAGCTCAACGGGTCGCGAAGCTGAAGTGGCAATGGACGGGTCACATAGTTCAAAGAATCGAAAGTCGTTGGCGTCTCAAGGTGCTAGCGTTGCGATCCTACACCGGAAAACGCTTCGTAGGCAGACCCCACTACTTGGACATACGACCACCCAAAGTTCGCACGAAGCCGCTGGATACAGCAGAGAATGAATTGAAATGAGGATGAATTATGTTTATTATTAAGATATGGAAGATGAAGAGATAGAAGGTTCCTTTATATAGTAATGCAGAATTCTGGTAATGAATAAACTAATTTTGAATTTTTGAATGAACTGTTAAGCCTTAACAACTTTCCAATTTAGCCAAGCTGAACTAGCAAGCACGGGAGCTTCAGAGCAGAATATGAGTTTTCTATACCAACTCACATGTTTTCTATACAAACAAACATCATTTAAGATGGAGAAATAAAGAGTCATTGATATAGGCAGGTGCCACTTTAACAACATCGCATACCGTTCGCATATGCGTATGGCGAATTCGTTAGTTAAGTAACCTCAATATATCAATATTCATATTTCCCTGTAGCCGAAAGAAAACCAGAATTTTCTTCTCCTATATTTTAACCTAGGCGTATAAGTTTACATTGTGCCAAATTTCATCAATATTGGTCCAGCGGATTAGCAAAAAGACTGACAGACCGACTTTGGCATTCATAATATTAATATGGATGTATGTATAAAAGGCTATAAGTCCTCGAGGTATCATTTCAACTAAGCCATTATCCGATTAAGTGTATATATAGGTAAACAAATATACAAGAGTAATTGCTTTGTTATCTAACTGATGTGATGTTTGCAGTAACCTGATATACAACAATGTAATAGGTTATATAAAATTTTGATTAAATCATCATCTTCCTGCCCTTATCCCACTGTAAGTGGGGTCGGCACAACATGTTATAAACATGTTGTCACATGATTTGGCTACATATTTTACGACCGGCGGCCTGCCTGACATCAATTTACCTTAATCGTATTTTACTACACCTCGGTAAGAAAAAGGGTGGTCTATTCTACTCAGTCGGATACCACACGGCGGGTACTACACACCGATCTACATATATGTTTGTTAGCTAATAGGTACAAGAAATTATAATGTTAAATAAGACAATAATCGAGAGATCAAGGATACATTTTGTCGTACTTAGCTTCATGGAATCAATTATACTTATGTAATGACACGATCTGCTAATGACGTCTATGACTAAACGAGCTAAATTATACCATCATTCTTTGAAATTAAAACATTGCTATAGCGATCTGCAAACTGTATTATTTTATGTGGCGTAATTTAAACGTTATCTCAAGCTAAATTAAGAAAAGAAACGATTATGGTATCATATACTAGGTTTTACCCACAACTTCGTTTGTATGGACTGTTGTCACGTGAGAGGTTGATAATAGATGGCACTTCTCAACGTCATCCTATTCCTGTAGAATTAACAGGATTTCTATAGCCTATATGTTACCCCTATAAGGAATAATTGTGATATATTTCATGGATATTGGTTTTTATTTGAATTTGAATCATTTCGTTTCAATAACCTTATCTACTTTATCTATGCAACTTCATTCATCTCAAACTTAAAATGCCGACTTTTATTTATTCACTTGAATGGAGGGTATTCGAATACAAACTTTTATTTAGTTATCTTTTAAGTTTACGCGAATTAAATCACAGGTACATCTTTATACTTTCGCTAAATATCTGATAGTTTACCTTCAAGGATCAACAAAATATTTGATAAATAAACCTCTATTTAGAATTAAACACTACTATAACATAATAAATAAATAGTTAAAGAAATGGAAATAAAATTCGCTAACCGACCTAGTTTTGTGCTATTAGACCGGTTAAAAAACCCATTTACAGAAATAATTATCGCGATGAGCGAACATCCCATTCATAAAATGATGACCGCGAAACATTTAATGCCAATTACTCGTACACGCATTCCTGTGACACGATTACATGCAATTATAATCGAAATGTATCTATGCTATAAATTTTATTTTATTTTTTTATTTTATTTATATAAGGGAAACAAACAGTATAATAAATTATAAAAATTAGGTTACAAAAAATAATGCAAAAACCAGCAAAGTTTCCACAAATTACTTAACACTATTGAGAGTAGACTAGTTAGTTAATTATTTAAATATAAAACAAAGTTAAGAAAAAGAAATGACAAAAAAAAAAACAAATAACATATGTTATATCACTTAACATATCCCTATTAAAATTACAATTTTTCCCGAATTAATTTTTTAAATATCTTAAGTGAACAAGTAGTAAAATCAATGTCAATAAAATTCTTATTGTAACTACGACAAGCTCGAAATAAGAAAGTACTCCTCGTATAATTAGTTTTACTAACAGGCACTTGAAACAAAGCTTTGTTACGTGTATTTATCCTAGGACATCTAAAATATATATTACTTAGAAGAAATGAAGAGTCTAAAAGATTACGTAATATTTTATACAATATAAAATGGTTTTATTTAGTTATGCGAGCGTTTACAGCAACGACAAATTCAAATGTTTAAACAACAGGCGCACACATTATTTCAATAGTAGACAATAACCAACTCAAAAGCCTATTTTGCGGTCATTTTTAATTCAAGATGGAAAAAAATTCAAAAAAATAGCTGGTATACTATCCACGTATAAAACTATTCGATTTTTCGTGACACAAAAATATAATAAATAGATCGTATCGCCCATTTTACAATATGCGATAAGAAAGAGATGTACTCCACGACAAAATAGCAAAGCGAGGAGGTCGAGGCGAAAAGATTGTTTATTGTGATAATGAATGTGTGCAGTGCTAGTAGTGTAGTAATGGTGGTGGTTTGTAGTGCATAAGTTTAACGAATCCTACATGAATAATGAACGCATAAGACACTCAACTTTGACATAAATTTTCTCTTATTGAAGATATATATACAACATACATAATAACAGACAAAATAATTCGGTTCTTTTAAACTATGCTGCCAGAATGCATCAGTATTGATTTCTTTACTGAGATATAATATATAGTATGACCTGTTACAAATCTGCTCCTGAGGAAAGTCCTGAGGAAAGTTTTATATTAGAAAACTCATTGGTGCCTGCCCGGGGTTTGAACCCTAGACCTCCTTGAAAGAGGTGCACGGTGTTACCGCTGGACTACCACAGCTTTTAACATGCTGTTTAACATGCTGTAGTAACTAACAATTAAAATTAATGTCTCAAATTTAAAGCATTAAATAAAGCACCTACTAGACAGCTCCTCATTGTCCGACCCTGTACAAGATAGTAATGACTTAATGTAACTAGTCATAAGTATTATGTTGAAAAGAACAACCGCCGAGTTTCTTTCTGGCTCTTCTTGGTAGGGACACCTTTCCGAACCAGCAGTTGAATTGACGATTCAAAAGTACTTATTTACAAGTTTATTTGAATAAAGAAAATTTTGAATTTGAATTGTACCTATGAGTCACACTAACTTGTAAAATTAATAATGGGCACTTTAATTTAGGTCATATTATTAATTTCACTCTAGTAAGTTGAAAAGATGATACATTAGTACCACAGATAAAAACCAGTGACTAACTGTCATGTCACAGTAAACAATTTATTGGTAACACGTGAATTAAATCCTTATGGAAGCTTCAAATACAACAAATAAAAGATTAATGCATCACATAACATGTCTCTTTAAATTGTAGTTAAAATTTATGTAACAAAGTGACAGCTATTTTAAATAAAGCCTAAATTGTGACTGGCCCATTGGCGCAGTGGGTAGTGGCACTGCCTTCAGCTCCTCAGGTCGCAGGTTCGATTCCCGCTGCGGGCCAACTTTTTGTATAAATTAATTTGTTGGTCTTTGAGCCTAGATGTATACTTGTATTTAAGTATGTATTATATATAAGTGTATATTCACCAGTTGTCTGTCACCCATAATACAAGTATTAAGTTACTTTGAGGACAGACAAATGTGTGTGTAAGTGTCCCATATATATATTTTTTTTTTTAATTAAACATAATAAAAGACAGATAAACGTTATCTACCATGCTCTATTAGGCATTGGTTAATAAGAGAACCTAATATTTTTCTAGTTTTCTGTCACTCCATCCGAAGAATAAAGAAAAAAAGAAAAATAAAAAATAATTACATGTTCTGCATGCTTATACATGGCATAGGTAACATTATTCCTCAGATGATATGTTCAGGTACACCATTTGTATAATAAAAGTAAAACTAAGTGAGCAGTTAAATTATCATATGTTATCACAGTTCATCTGTGTGAGTTAGTATATTTGCTAAACACATCTAATAAATGGTGTATAATTGAAAGAACAGTTTCACAATTGACTATACTTCTAATTTCATTATTATGTGTATTAGTTTGGTAATTTTGGATAATTTTTACTTAAAATATTTATACCGATTTTTTATAAAAAATTTAAAAACAATACCAAATAAATTCAGACTCCTTAATATTTAGTAATTTGATTTAATGACTTTAGTAGTATTGGTTAAAGTTTAAAAGTATGTGACCTACCTACCCTATTTAAAATGACATATATTATTAATTACAGTACACAATCATAAAAAATCACAGATTAATATTATTATTCATTTAATTTTGGAATATAAAATTATAAGTGAGAATAACAAAAAAAATTATGAGTAACTTTAAAATAGAGTACACTGCTATTACAGCTAAGATATTAATTGTGCTTTATAATGCAATAATTTATTGCACTGCATGTCTATATCACACTTTAAGAAGAAAAAAGATAGATCTTAAATTATGGGTAGTTTTTCAATATAGGTAAAGCCAAATGTAAGCCTACTTAATAATATTAAAATGCAGCAAAGTTTAATTTATATCCAGTTAATCTAGATGATTTGGTTCATAAAAGTGTTTAATTCCTAAAACAAAGCCCTTTGTTATAAAACTTCAAAAAATTAAAAAAAATTTAATTCGTAATTAATTCATTTAATTACTTTGCAACCGGCGTAATGTACAGAGTAAGCAAAACATATAAAAACAGACATTTTCCTTCTATTACTATCCTATAAATTTCATTTAAGGCTAACTAATTTATAACTCAAAAACGACACACTCTGTTGGTAACCAAACAAGTAACAAAAACAATAATAGAATATAATTTTAGATAAAACAAATTAAAATTTTATAATACTCACCCTTGAAAACGTTCTTAATCGATTAATACGAGGATTTGATGGAATATTATTAAGGGACACTTTAGACATCTTCAATTTTCAATATCACCCGCCTCCCTTAGGAACAATGCAAAATACTGCACTGCAGCAACAAGGGCCAACCGCTGTGATTAATTTATTTAGCACACAATAACAAACAGCTAACAGTAGGTATTCTAATGTTTTAAATTTGATTTTGACAGCACGATTCTCAATTACACCACCCCATTACTGCGACATATAACGACAAATCAACAGAATATACTAATATAAACGCCTCGTTTCTTATTATATATTCCTACTGAATCGAATTGACTGCAATAAGGCTAACAGTTTTAAAAATAATAGTCGATCTTTAGCAAGGTTGACAGATGATTTCGACTTCTGCGATACGTTTCGTTTCACACGCGGACTAATCTCATTACGCACACTATTCGCACCGACATCGGACCAAGAACTGTCAAACTGTTAATAAACTCGCGCCAAGTGCGTATGAAATATGAATGAGTCAAGCGCGGGAATATTGTATTCACAATAATTATTATTTATTATATTTTGTAATTAACATAGGTAATAGCGTAAAAGTTAAAGATTTAGCATGTTCTATTAAAATAAAAACATAAATAATATAACCAGCTTACAGTTAAACCAGCTATATTGATATTTCAGTACATTGAATTAATGAATTTAATAAAATGAAAATTAATTTAAATTTGATAGATTTTCTTGACATTAACATTAACCTTAGTCAAAATCATCACCGTTTTAAAATATTAGTACAGTTTAAAGTACTGTAATAGATATCTAAACTACATCCACGTAATATAAGAGGCCTGTGAAAATAATGTAAAAAATTCAACAAACAAAAATTTTACACAAATATAATAAATAAATGTATGTAACATACAAAACGAGATTTTTATAAAAACATCTCACTTTAAGTTAAAATTACATTATAATTATTTAAGCGTATTTGCTAAATAATATTAGTAGGCGTTTTGTCTAAAAACAAACATTCGAACACTAATCCATTCATTCGTTACATTCGATTTATATTTCTCCTTATTATTCTGTATTCATTATTATTTATGTACCACGAAAAACATTGTTAATAAAAAAACTATACAAAGATCAAATAAAATTTACACAGATAAAAAAATTACAAATTCTTACACAGATATCTGCCAGCTAACCTATGAGATATATATGAGATAAGTAAGTTCTTTTGTTATGTTACAGGATATATTATTTCAAAAATTAGATGTATGATTGTTTCAGATTACGTAACATTGTTAACATACCAACGACCGTTCCGTTGGGTTGACACGGATACGGGGTTCCTCGTCTTCATCATCTGGTGAACATTCGGCGCCAGCAGTCTGACCCATGTTGATAGTTTGCCGCAGTGTTGACAAAAAAGGCGGCGCGTGGCCGTCAGCCGCCGCGCGTCCTTCGCGCGACCGGTGTCGCGTCGTTGTGCTTGTGCGGGTGCCTGTACGAGACATGAGTCCCGAACTAGAGATTAACCCTTAAATATCGATGAATTTAAATGATTAGGGTGTACATGCTTAATTCAATTAAAAGTAAATTATTCAGAAGTGTGATATCTGACGTGTGGTATCCGGCTGAATAGAATAGTATCTCCCTCATTTTTTACCGAGGTGTCGTAAAAGGCGACTAAGGTAAGTCAACCCGACGTGTAATATCCGGTTAAGTAGAATAGACCACCCTCACTTCTTACCGAGGTGTCGTACAGGCGACTAAGGTAAGTTGCCCACCGTGTGGTATCTGGTTGAGTAACACAGGCAGCCTGCCGGTCGTAAAATACGTAGCCACATCATGTGACAACATGTTTGTAACATGTTTTACCGACTCCACTTAGAGTGAGATAAGGGCAGGAGGATGATGAATATACTATGACTTAATTTGGTTATAAAAGCATAACAAATTTGGTTGTTTTACAGTATCAGTGCTTTTGTTTATCTTGTTTGGTGTATATTTATTTCGTTACTTTATATAAAAAAGTATTTACTTATAAGTACCGAATATATAGTAAAGAAACCCGCAACTGCGTTATAATTATGGGGTTAAAATAATTCCGTTTGTTCTCTACAAGCTGTATCCATGACATCGTGCACGACTAAATTTTTTAAAATCCTGACGGAAAACCGGCAATTGTTTTATATGTTAGACATGTATTTAATGTACCATAATGACCATGTATGACAAGCTTTAATTGTACTAAATTTCAACAATGTTGCTCTAGCTGATTAGCTTTGGGACTTTAACATACAGTCAGACAAACTTCTTTATAATATTACTACGGACGAGTCGAATTATAGTTACAGACTCCTTGGTTCGATAGTCGTAACATATAATAACATATAATATATGTTTTATAGAAATGGACTTTACTTTGCGGAATACTATGTAAAAAAGAAGTGAAAAAGTAAAAGAATTATTTTGCAATAAACCTGGATTATAACTTTTTGTACTAAACTGAACGAACCTTTTTAAAGAAATTTTGAATTAAGAACATCGACAGTATAAAGACGCATGTCTATGTGGAGGGCGGTCGATACAACAGGCGCAAGTCCGAATGATTCAGCTGGGACTCTTGATAGCATGAAACCAGCATATTTTAGATACTACGGATACTCCTTATAATTAATATAATTAAAATGTTGTCTTATAATTGTTTTCATTTATTTAGTAGCTGGATTTACAAAAAATGTATGTACGTAATGTATGTACAAAAAATGTAATAGAAAGTATTCCAAAATTATCATATTATATATCCTCCTGGCCTTATCCCACTATAAATGGGGTCGGCACAACATGTTATAAACATGCTATAACATGATTTGGCTACTTTACTTTGATTTGGCTATTTTACGACTGGTCGCGTGCCTGACGATAACTTACTTTAGTCGCCTTTTACGACACCATGCTAAGAAATGAGGGTGGTCTATTCAACTCAGCCGGATACCACACCCTTGCCCTTATCCCACTCTAAGTAGGAGTGGGATAAGGGCAAGAGAATGAGAAGGAAATATTTAAGTTTCCTAGCCTTCCTGTTTATTAGAGAGAGACAGACATGTAAATTATCACGATGCTCGAAGAATTTGACGATTGACAAATATCAGAAATTTTCTAGAAACATGCCGGTTCCCTTTTAAGATTTTCCTTTGCCGCTTTTGTTGCTTGTCAGGAACGGCGTCCGAATGAAATGCGACTCACGTTGTTTATTCTATAAGGAAGTATTAAATCAATAACAAATAAAAATTAATAGATCAAGGTCGTCTTCTCCTGTAGATCATTTTCCTTAATAAGCTTAAGCAGCAGTACATTAGATTCATTTTCTTAGCTAAATCGAGAAATCAGTATATAACAGAAAACAAATTTATTAATCTGCCCAAGCTTCTAGTGGGTTCGGCACAATATGTCTTCGTCTTCCATTCTCCTCTATATTCGTCAACTCCGATGCCACTAATTTTATTTGTATATCATTCTTTACACAATCCATCCATATTTTATTCGGCGTTCCTTTAGTCCATCCAAATTTATATTTAAAACTCTTTTGGTTACATGATTTTCATCCCTCCTTATTACATGACCATACCAACTTAATTTCGCACTTCTTATCTTTTCTCTAATTTTGAATGATTTATCTAGTACGAAAGGATGAACTATGACAAGTTCTAAGTAATAATTTTTTTCGAGATATTATCTTCCATGGCTAATTTTTTTCTCTTTTGGTTTTTTCTATAATTATAATACAATAAGTTCAATTAAAACTATGAGGTCTAACGCAGTTTTAAGTACTATAGCGTACCGTTAAAAGGATTGTACAATAAAATTAATCTACTAATGGAGTCCTAAGGCCAATGTGTATATATTTACCAACAATTTCAAGTGAACACTTTAACCAATTGGGCCGTTGTTTTAATACTTGTGCACTTTGTATTTTAATGATATTTTATACAAAACGAATAAAATGGAAATAAATAATGATGACAACGAAGGAATGGATTTGATTTTAGATACATTGAAGCCTTTGATTATTTTTGAGAATATAATTGGAAAATTCAGATATCGGAAGACTGTTGGAAATTTGCAACGTTTAGGCAGATGGAAGAAGTGTTATACCATTGTTTTAACGAGCCTTCTTGTCATTGTGTTGTGTATTATGTGGTTTTGCATGATACCATCTAACACTTCTACTAATTTAAAAAATGTTTTAAATGCGGCTATTGAAATTATTTCGTTGGCAGTAGTTATCCTGTACATCGTATCCATGGTTAATTTTCTATATCATTCCAATAACAACTTAAGCATTATCCAAGTGATAACCCATATTGATGGTATACTAAAAATTTCAAAAAGGAAAAAATCTACCAGGAATCTCGAAGGTGGATTTTGATTGGAATATTGATTTTTGTACCTATTTATATATTTGTACAAGTGAATTACTCACTTGCATTCAATACATCCATAACGACTGCTATGATATTTACAATCATTGATTTGGAAAATAATCTCGAAATATTGTCATTTTGCATATTGGTCAAAATAATGGTACACAGAATAAATATTCTAAATAGGTGTTTAGAACAGTTCATTGATACACCAAATCAAAATAATTTAAGAGTCCCTCCAAGGAATTTACCAATCGAAAAAGAATTCTTATGTTCTTTAAGTCACAATTCAGTAATTCGCACATTAGCTATTACATACGACGCAATTGCCGAAGCATGTGATATAATCAACGAAGCTTTTAGATTTTACATCCTCAAATCTCTTTTAATAGTGTTCGCGTACATCATAACTACCATATGGTCATTAATCGTTGATTCCTCAGACATTTTTAATAACTTACCTCGCATTGTATATTTATGTACGTTTGAAATCATGGATCTTGTAATGTTTATTTCTTTATTATTAAGTTTAAATTTTTATCTAGAAATATATAACATAATTTGTAGTAATTTAAACAACAGGTGAATTGATTGTAGCGTTAGCGACAAACCTTAGTGGTTTTTTTTAATGCTATATTATATTTTTATTGTATTTATGTATTTTTTAAAACGTTAAATAAATTAAAAAAAAAAAAATGTCGGTTGGTGTCATGTCTTATATTTGTGAAAATCTGTTATCGGAGCGAAAGCGTACCAAAATCTTTGTAAATGAATTGCTCATTTACAATAGATTTACAAAACAAATCCGAATACAAGCTAAAACATTTATGGAACTTATTGACCAGCCACTATTACAGATTATTATATATGATATGTTTGCTATAGGTATTAAATTAATGCTTAAATTTTTAAGTGTTTCAACAACTTATCTAATTTTAATAATTCAAGTGTCACATTCTTAAATTCAAGTGTCCTAAAAAAACAAATTTCAAGTTTCACATTCTTAAATTAATTCCACGACTTTAAATAAATAAATTATTGTGTACATTTTATTTACTTCAATAAAAACTTTTTACAAACTTAATATTTTTTGGAGAGAGAAAGGTGCATACAAATGAGATGAGAATGTTAAGGCGGATGTGTGGTGTGACAAGACTTGATAAAATAGGAAATGAGTATATTAGGAGCAGGCTGACAAAAGCACCTATAGAAACGATGAGAAGCGCAAAATTAGGTTGGTATGTACCTGTAATGACAAGAGATAAAAATCATGTGAGGAAAATATTTTTAAACATAGTCGTACGTTGACGGGTAACCGGCTAGAAAGAGGCCGAGAAAAACATGGTTGAATTTTCTCAAGTATGATAAGCATATAATTGATAAGTATATAAAATGAGTAGCGAAAGAGTGGACGAATGATAGAAGAAAATAGAAAATGTATTTATATTATAGCACTTTGAGTAGAATAAGGGCAAGAGAATGAATGATGATTTTATTAACTTTATTGTACAATTGGTACAAATAGCAAAAAATGCATAATAATCGTAAGGCATAAAACACTTCCAGCCAAAACATTTCCAGAAATCGACGAAAGGAAAAGGAAAAAAGAAACGTCTATTCCTGTATATTATAAAATTACTAGCTGCGGATTCACCGGCGTGGAAATAAGTTGGTCACAAAGTTGTCCCGGGTAATTGCCTTTATTTTATTCCGAGTTGAAAATATAAATTAAACTAAAATGCCATAAAAGAAAGAAAAATACCTACCTAACATTGAACATAAAGTAATTATTGTGAGTTAACCATAAGAGATAGAGACATGTCGTAGACTATTTCTATAGTAGTTTTTTTCGTAGTATTTCTATAGATCTACAATTGTCTAGTACAAGATTTTGATAAATTTCTGCTGAATTACGCGGCGCACGCGAGTAAAGCTCTAAGCCGGCGACTTTTTTCAACCGCGCAACCTCTTCAACACAATTTACATAAAACTTTATTGTACTATTAACCAAAAGCTTTCGGAAGTATTGAACTATCTTTTTGTACGAACCATACAAAAATCCGTTTAGTATATTTTGAGGTAATCGATCATATAAAGATAGACAGCATTTCGGGACTTTGTTTTATATTATATAGATATTGTATATTGATAGATATTACTCGTATCCTTATGATTTTATATTTATTTTAAATTTAATTAAGGACATTAATAAAAAAACCTCAGATATGTCTGTCTAGTTCAATCCGCTAACATTTGTGTACAGAAAAAAACCCCTTATGGGTACCGCCGCCCGACGGGGACAGGCGGCGGTTATGTCGGAGTCGCACCGACTAAAACGACCTGTATGCTTTACCACGCTATGATGCCAAGGACAGGGTACACATTGCCCCCTTCCCCACCGACAGCAGCTCTGATCCCAGAGACATTTCCTCTGGGTAGGGACTTCTCAAAGGAGAAGTCCCCCTCCGCTAACCGGTGCATCGGGAGCACCAAATGCACCGATCGCCTCGGGGACCTGTAAGCCAGACGTCCGATATTGTGAATAATATATATATATATATATATATATATATATATATATATATATATATATATATATATATATATATATATATATAATAACCTGCCCTTGCAGGTTATTACGATTTAATAGTATTGTACTCGTATAAAATTAATCTACAAATGGATTACTACATCAATAATTAATAATGTGTAACAAATCAATAAGTATTGTACAAGCATTTTCAAGTGAACACTAACAGATTGGATCGCTGTTTCCATAGTTGTATTATTATAACTTCAGCTGTATTTTTTAAACTAATACATATAAAATGGAAATTTTGAATAATGATAGTAAAGGCATTGATTTGATTCTTTATTCGTTGAAGCCTTTAATAGTTATTGAACGTGCGATCGGAAAATTCAGATTTCGGAAAGTTGCCGGAGATGTAAAAAATTCAAGTACAATTATGAAGTTATACGCCATTTGTTTTACAAGCTTTCTTGTTGTACTTTACTGTGCTATGTGCGTTAATATTACTTTTAAACAACTTACTGATTTTAAGCAAGTTTTCCATATAGTGGGAGAAATTACTTCGCTAGCATTGGTTATGCATACTATGCTTTCAATGGTGATTTTTTTATATTACTCAAATATTAATGTATCAATTATTAAATATCTTGCCCGCATTGATGACATTCTTAAAATATCAAGAAGTGAAAAATTCTACAACGAATCCCGAAAGTACATTCTTAGAGGACTATCAATTTTTCTTACTATGTTTATACTCCTACAAACATGCGGTTGTTTCATATTCAATATACCCATCATGAGTGCAGTCATATTGAGCATAATCAGTACGGAACGTCATATCGAAGTTTGGTCTTTTACTATATTTATAAAGACAATTACGGATAGGCTAAATATCGTAAATATTTGCTTGGAACGGTTTATTGTAATAAGAAATCATAATCATAATTTAATATTACCAATGAAGCGTTTAACAGTTCCAAATGAATTCTTGCATTCTGTAAACAGTAATTCAGTAATTCGCACATTAGCTACTACTTACAAAAATATAGCTGCAGTATGTGATGAAATAAACAAAGTTTACAAATTTCACATTATGAAAGCACTCACGATTACTTTTGTCTACGTTATAATCACCATATGGGAATCAATATACCACATTCACAAAATGCAAATTTCCAATTCCCTATACTGCGTGGTGTTTGTGAGTACATTTGAAATCACAGCAGTGGCTATTATGTCTTATATATGTGAAGCCCTCCTGATAAAGCGAAACTCTACCAAGATTTATGTAAATGAGCTTATTATAAACTACAGTCTTACAAAAGACATGCGACTTCAAGCTAAAGCATTTATGGAAATCATTGATGTGTATCCCTTAAAAATTAATGTATGCGATATGTTTTCTATAGATATTAATTTGATGCTTAAATTTATAAGTATTTCGACTACTTACCTAGTAGTAATCATTCAAGCGTCACATATATTGTAACAACAATTCTATTATTTGCGATTTAAATTAATGTGTGAAAATGCATGCAATTTGATTGTATTCTATCTATTTAGATACATTGAAGTTTGTGATAATTATTGAGAATATAATTGGAAAATTCTGATATCGAAAGACTGTTGGAAATTTGTAAAGTTTAGACAGATGGAAGTGTTATAGCATTGTTTTAACGAGCCTTCTCGTCATTGTGTTGTGTATTATGTGCTTTTGCATCATACCATCTAACACTTCTACTAATATAAAAAATGTTTTAAATGCGACTATTGAAATTATTTCGTTGGCAGTAGTTATCCTGTACGTGGTATCAATAGTAAATTTTCTATATTATTCCCATAACAATTTTAGCATTTTCCAAGTGTTAATCCATATTGATAGTATACTAAAAATTTCAAAAATGAACAAAAACTACCAGGAATTTCGGAGGTGGATTTTGATTGGAATATTGATATTTTAAATAAGTCCTTAGCACATTTTATTGTTACAGTAAATCAAAATTCTTATAAAGTCGCTGTAAAGAATTTATCAATAGAAAAGGAATTCTTATGTTCTTTAAATCACAATTCAGTCATTCGCACATTAGCTACTACATACGAAGAAATTGCCGAAGCATGTGATATAATCAACGGAGCTTTTAGATTTTACATCCTCAAATCACTCTTAATAATATTCGCGTACGTTATAATTACTCTATGGATATTAATCGTTGATTCCTCGGACATTTTCAATAACTTACCCCGCATTGTATATTACCTAATGTACTTTTGAAATCATATCGGTTGATGTCATGTCTTATATTTTTGAAAATCTGTTATCGGAGCGAAAGTGTACCAAAATCTTTGTAAATGAATTGCTCATTGGCAAAAGATTTACAAAACAAATCCGAATACAAGCAAGACATTTATGAAACTTATTAACCAACGTCCATTACAGATATACGATATGTTTGATGTCGATATCTTTAATATTTAAGTGAGTGAATCTTATATGTATATATAAATATATTTTCTGAATCTCGGAAACGGATCCAACGATTTTGGTATAATGTAGAATTGAAAGTGAAGGATTTTTTAGTTGTAAAACGTAATGTTGCGATAGCCGAGGGGTAACGGCATCGATACATCGAGGCAACGATGGGTATCTTATATTAATTCCACGACTTAAAATAAACACAAAGTGTAAGTAAATTATTGTGTACATTTTATTTACTTCAATAAAACCTTAAACTTTACAAAGATTAAACTTTTTAAAGAGAGAAAGGTGCAAATGAGATGATAATGTTAAGGTGTCAACAACGATGTCTGGTGTGACAAGACTTTTAAAATAAGAAATGAGTGTATTAGGAGAAGTCTGAAAGTTGCGCCCATTATAGAAAATATGAGAATGGAAAATGTAAACATATTATGCCGACCCCAATTAGAGTAGCATTATGGTAGCAGAATGAATGATGAGATTACTAACTTTATTGTAAAATTAGTACAAATAGCACAAAATGCGGAAAATATTCGTAAGGCATTAACTCCAAAACACATCCAAGAATCGACGAAAGGCTTGCGAACATATCACTAACATGTTCGCAATAACTTTTCGACCATCAATAAATACATCATAACAAGATACGGAAAGCTTTTAACAAAATTTCATGTCCCTTCTGTTAACTGTTGAGAGGTTCCCTCGTCAGGAGCCAATTCTGGCAGCTCCGTAGAAGAACCAGAGTTACCGACATAGCTCAGCGTGTCGCGAAGCTGAAGTGGCGATGGGTGGGGCACATAGTGCGGAGAACCGATGGGCGTTGAGGTCTCAAGGTGTCGGAATGGCGACCCCGCACCGGAAAGCGCAGTGTCGGTAGACCTCCCACGAGATAGACTGATCACCTCAAAAAGGTCTTGGGGAGCCGCTGGCCAAGCGGCACAAGATCGTGTGGTATGAAAGTCCCATGAAGAGACCTATGTCCAGCAGTGGACGTCCATCGGTTGACGAAGAAGAACAAGACTTGTGGACCTATGATAGCCCAGCAGTGTGACTAAATGACTCTTTCGAAAGGGTACTTCGAATCCCGGGTAGAGACCAATGTTTTCTTTAAAGAAAAGAAACGTATATTCCTCCATAACATTACTACCCGTGCCAGCGGCTTCGTCTGCGTAGAAATCAGTGTATCACAAGGTATGCCCCGCATAAATCTCTTACTATATTATATGATAATATTTTATTTTAATAATTTATATTTTTACCTTAGAATAAAAATTAGAATTAAAACCAAAATGGAATCAAAGAACTGTGGTCACGTCTGCAAAGAGGAAGAGGAGTAAAGAAAGAAGAATACCTAGAATAAAACTCTCTAAAGATAACTCTTTTGACGTTAGCCGAAAAACTTGGAATCTACTTCTATACATACAGATTTGACTTAACTTTGACACATTGTGAATAAAAAAACTTACATAGTTTATAGAGGGCGTTTTTAAATGTCATTTTATTCTTGTTGAAACAGGATTTATAAAGCTTATATGTAACCCTGGTGTTTAAGGAATAATTGTGCCAAATTTCATCGATATTGGTTCAGCGGACTGGCAGTGAAAACGTAACAGACAGATAGACAGACTTTCGCATTTCTAATATTAGTAAGGATATAGATATTATCCTTATGATTTTATATTTATTTTAATTTAAATTAAACACATTTACTTAAAAAAGTCAAATGTGGTTGTCTGATCAATCCATTAACATTTGTGAAGAATAACCAAACCTAGCCAGTTATTACGACTCAATAGGAGTGTACTAATACAAAATTAATCTACTAATGGATAACTAAATCAATAATCAATAATGAGTTACAAATCAAAAAGTATTTTACCAGCATTTTCAAGTGCTCACTAACACATTGGATTGCTGTTTTCATAGTTGTGTCAACTTCAACTGTATTACATATAAAATGGAAGTTTTGAATAATGATAGTAAAGGAGTCGATTTTATTCTACGTTCGTTAAAGCCTTTAATAGTTATTGAACGTGCGATCGGAAGATTTAGATTTCGGGAAGTTGCTGGGAATGTAGAAATTTCAAGCAGAATTACGAAGTTATACTCCATTTGTTTTACAGGCTTACTTATTGTACTTTACTGTGTTACGTGCGTTAATATTACTTTTAAACAACTTACTGATTTCAAGCAAGTATATCATATGGTGGGAGAAATTACTTCGCTGGCTTTGGCTATGCAGCCTATGCTTTCAATGGTGATTTTTTTATGTTACTCAAATAATAACGTATCCATTATAAAATATATTGCCCGCATTGATGACATTCTTAAAATATCAAGAAGTGAAAAATTCTACAACGAATTCCGAAAGTACATTCTTAGAGGACTATCAATTTTTCTAACAATGTTTATACTTCTACAAATATACGGTTCTTTTGCACTCAATATACCAATTACAAGCACAGTGATATCGACCATTCTCAGTTCGGAACGTCATATCGAGATTTGGTCTTTTAGTATATTTGTAAAAACAATTACGGATAGACTAAATATTGTAAATATTAGTTTAGAACGGTTTATTGTAACACGAAATAAAAATAATAATTTAATATCAATGAAAAGTTTAACAATTCCAAATGAATTCTTGCATTCTGTAAACGATAATTCAGTAATTCGCACATTAGCTTGTACTTACAAAAATATAGCTGCAGTATGTGATGAAATAAATAAAGTTTACAAATTTCACATTATGAAAGCACTCACGATTACTTCTGTATACGTCATAATCACCATATGGAAATCAATATACCATATTCACAAAATGCAAATTTCCAATTCCCTATACTGCATGGTGTTTGTGTGTATATTTGAAATCACAGCAATAGCAATCATGTCTTATACATGTGAAGCCCTTCGTATAAAGCGCAACTTAACCAAGATTTTAGCTAACGAGCTTATTATAGACTATAACCTTACAAAAGACATGCGACTTCAAGCTAAAGCTTTTAAGGAAATCATTGACGAGTATCCATTACAAATTAATGTATACGATATGTTTTCTATAGATATTAATTTGATGCTTAAATTTATAAGTATTTCGACTACTTACCTAGTAGTAATCATTCAAGCGTCACATATATTTTAACAACAATTGTATTATTTGCGATATAAATTAATGTGAGAAAATGCATGCAATTTGATTGTATCCTATGTATTATTCTTTGATTGTAAATGATATTCTTCTAAAGGTCGATAATATATTTCCTAATTTCAGAGTAAAATTCTTGTATTGCACGATTGTAAATTATATATGTATGTACAACAGTTTTATCAATTTTTTTGGTATTGATATCATTTGAGTGAATTAACTTATATTTTCTTTTTGTATGATAGTTTTTTATGGTAATTTTTCCAGAAAGTTTGTGAACTTTAATTTTTGTGATTTTCGAAAGCAAATTTTAAAAGAAAAATATTTTCAATAATGTGTTCAATATCTAAAAAGCGTATTCATTTTTTTCAATTCTCTAGATTATGTGTTAAGGTTCTAAAAATCGACTATCCGTACATCTAAATGTACAATACACCGACAATAACCGACTGTCTGTGTCCGAGAGAAAACTACGACATAAATCTAGGATTTCTTAAGGAGAGTTAATCTCTCACCTTAGATTTGCCGAAGATATAGTAGTGATGGCACCCAAGACAATATTTAACGACCTTAGCAAAGTATCGGCTGAAGGCCAAAACCTTCAAACAGTGCTAGTTGCCAGTTACGGTTTACTTAATATCCACCCGGTATCATCTAAAACACTGATTAAAAGAGATGGGTTTTGTAAACCAATCGGATATCGTAATTACTACGACTCCTCCCCGCATAACTCCGGTGGAAATGGATCAAACATAGACGAAAGAAGATGTCTCATTCTTGTTCTGAATTTTTTGCCGCAAGCAAACAGTCGGGCAACAGGCGGCGTTCCTCAATCAAATTAAAATACATATAACTTTTGTACCAACATAACGTCGTTCTATCGTAGATTGCACTTGATAGATTGGGAGCTCAGCTCATATCTTCGTTACGCACAGTTCACATCTCTTCGCTACGCATCTCCGCTTTGGTGGATACCAGGCCTTAGAAAGGTGTTAAATTTTATTCATAGTTTTTAACAACTTTTTTTCAGTGCAATTCCAATTGCAAAATAGCAGTAACCCCTTGATCGAAATCGAAATAAGGTATTCGATGTATTCGAGTAGCAGAATAATTCGATCGATCTGATTTTTTTAATGGAGATATTTGCAAGAACTCATAGAGGCACTTGGACAAAGTCGTGGACAAAAGCTATAAATACAAACTAATACAATTACGCGCAATAGATACTAATGAATAAAGTTAATTAACAAATGGATTCATAAACCATTAACCACTCATAGTTTTATGAATTTATCAACATTTACAAGTAAAAACTAAAACTGATAGCACCGCTATTTTCATAATTGTTTATATTTTACATATGAAAAGACAACCATTTAAAATGCCAGAGTATATTGATGAAAATGAAGAAACTTATTTCATTTTGAAAACGTTACAACCTTTGTTAATTATTGAGAATATAATTGGTAAATGCAAATATAAGAACATTGCTGGGGTTGTAAAAGTTTCAGGCAAATTCGTGAAATGGTACGCAATAAGTTTTGCCATCCTTGTCATAGTAATGTATTGTATTACTTTCAGTAATATCAAGATATCAAAACAACCTACAGATTTCGCACAAGTCATAAATATAATAAGTGAAGTTGTATCCGTGGCCTTGGTTATACAATATATTATATCAGTGGTAATTTTCTTACAATATTCTAATTATCATAATTTAATAATTGAAGAGATTACGTTAATTGATGATGCACTAAAAATTTCCAAAAACAGAAAATTCTACAAAGAATGCCAGAGGTACGTTCTGACTGGAACATTGATTTATCTAGTCTTGTTTTTAATTGTTCAAATGTTTGACTCCATTTTCTACAATCTACCTTTGTCATTAACAGTGATATTACTAATAATAATTGATTTGGAAGGTCACTTCGAAATATTTTCTTTTTGTATATTTGTCCAAATATTAATTAACAGATTAGATATCGTAAATACATGCTTAGAAACGATTGTTGAAACAAAAAATGACAAACATACTTTAAAAGTACTAGTAACTGATTTCACTATTCAAAATAATTTTATATGTTCTTCAAACAGAAAATCCGTAATTCCCAAATTAGCTACTATTTATGGCACGATTGCTGAAGTATCTGATAAAATCAACAAAGTTTACAAATTTCATATCTTCAAGGCACTCATGATTGCATTTGTATATGTCGTAATCACTATATGGGCATCAATATATTACATTCGAACCTTAGAAATTGCTCATACTTTATCCTGTGTTGTGTTCGTGTGTATATTTGAAATTACATCAGTTGGTATTATATCCTGTATATGTGAAACCCTACTTAAGAAGCGCTATTCTTCCAAGATCTTGGTAAACGAGCTTATTATGGACTACACCCTTACAAAGGAAATGCGAATTCAAGCTAAAGCATTTATGGAGCTTATTGACGAGTGTCCGTTTCAGATTATGGTATACGACATGTTTTGTATAGACATTAAGTTAATGCTTAAATTTTTTAGTGTCTTCACAACGTATCTTATAATAATAATTCAAGTATCACATTTTATATAATAATTCAAAATTTACATTTTCACTATAAAATCGATATTAAGGTAAGTTAAGGAGATTGTTTGATTTGCTGTGCTTGCGAAAAATACATCTCTGCAGATTGACGATATAATTTTTAATCAATGTATGAAATCTATTAAACAGTGACTCGGGAAGAAAGAAAAAAAAAAGATAATTTATTGTTTTTGAAAAAAAAATTTATTGTCATGAAATATCGCATCGAAAAAGTAAATTAGTTTAATTTATATTGTTTATAAAATTCAAAGGTAGACTTGGAAGCCTAGAAGAAATCCTTTATAAAATATAATTATATTTATATATTATTATACCTAAGTTTTTCTACATTGTCGTCACAATTAATTACTTCAACATTGTTATCACGCATGTAAAGTTATTGCATTGCCATGGAATTTACCAGAATTTACAAAATTGATTAAACATTGTTCTACGATAGAAAAAAATGCGCAGTTAAGCCAAACAACAAATCATTAACACTGTTAATTGCAGTGAGCTTTAGAAATCAAAAAAATAAGGTTTAACAATACGGTTCATAAGCTTGTCACTAGATGTCAAATTAAGATTTTTTTGTATCCGTCCTGATATAGAAGAAAACATATGAAGTCAAATAAAAAGTCGACAAATGCTGAAGCACGGAACTTTCAGCATTTGTCGACTTTTGCTCACCTCGTTCTTTCTTTTGTAATCAAAAATTATTTAAAAACATTATATGATTCAAGTAGGTATATCTTGTCATAGTGTGGTATTTAAAATTAATTATGAAAATTAAATTACAGAGTAACATTACTGTTTTAAGATTTTCTTCTTATTAGTATTAATTTTGCACTGTGTTGTTAATAGCGTGTGATTGTTTGTAGATTTTGATCGTGAACCTCCACAATAAAATTATTGTACTCAGATATGCTATATTATTTATACTATTGAACAAAAAACCAAAAAAACAGGTTTCGTGGGATCTTTATTATGGTAGTATTAAAACTGTGAACCAGCCAAGCAGTTATCTTTGTTTAACCATGTCCATCCATCCATCCATCAGCCTATCGCAGTCCACTGCTGGACATAGGCCTCCCTATGTCTGCGCCAGACATCCCGGTTCCCCGCAATGCGCATCCACCGTTTAACCATGTAGGGTTGTCTTTTAATTTTTGAGAATTATATTATCTTAAACTACCTTTTACCCGCAACTTTGTTTACGTGAACTGTTTCCAAACATTATGTATATTAGGTGTCCTATTGTAATCAGTTGATCTCTGCCGCGGCCCCCGTGATGCAGACTTCTTCTACGAGTAAGTTAATGGTCAGGTAAACTGACGTGATATAACGTTTCTCCGCCAAAGTGTTAACTGATTTAACTAGAATTACTAGCTTAAGTTGAACTTGAACAGAGTTATGATAAACTAAAGTATTAATCGAATACTTAATAATAATTCGATTAATACTTTAGTTTATAGATTAGTTAGTAGATTAGTAATTGTAATTTGTAAATTGTCTCAAAATTATAATAAGAAGAAAAATATTTAGTAATTGCATTTATAAACAAAGGTAAAATACTTTACTATTATTAGCGATGCCAGAAATTGTACTTCTAGCAGGAAACTCAGCGGTTGCTCTCATCACGAATGCTAACTATTTGATGTTAAATTCTAATAACACGATATACTTAATGTAGATAGACGCGGATCTACCCATCGTCTCAACGTCAAGCTTAGCCTTTTATAGCAGTCTCAAACGAGCCCACACTTTCTATCGGTCACGTGATTAGCGCCTTGTCGGTACATCCGGCATAAAAAACTAAAGAGATGTTATTTGACTATTACCGTCCCCAACAACATAATATCTATATACCAATAATATCTAACACTATCTACTCTACTTTACGGAATTTATTATGGCAAATATGCCATAATAAATTCCGTGGTTAATGCTCTTTATAATTGTATTCGTTCTTAAAGTAAACAAAACTTTCCTGTTTAAGGATTGAATCCCCGAACCACTACTAACAATCGAGTGCGCGGAACATAACGGTACAACACCTACAAAGTTTTCTACTGATGTATTAAATTAATCTACAAATGGATTCACAAAGTAATGTATATAAATAAATTGTCATTTATAATTGAACAACTTAACAGATAGGACCGCTTTTCGACATAACTGAGTCAATTTTACTTGTACTTTTATAAACTATATAAAATGGAGGGTCCTAATGACGATACTGGAGGAATGAATTTTATTTTATATACATTGAAGCCTCTAATAGTTATTGAGAATTTGATTGGAAAATTCAGGTATCGGGAGATTGCTGGGATCGTAAAAATATCAAGCAAAAATGTGAAGTTTTTTGCTATTTGTTACGCAAGCATTGTCGTAATAGTGCATTGTATTACATCAATTAATATCTTAATTAAACAGTTAACTATTTATCCACAAGCCATCTACTTAATCGTAGTAAGTCAAATGTGTCTGCTGATATTCGTCTTACAGTACATCGTATCAATGGCATTTTTTTTATATTATTCTAATAGCAACATATCCATAATTATACAGATTAACTATATTGATGCAGTGTTAAAAATATCAACCAGTAAACAATTCTACAAGGAATCCCTATCGTTCATTTTGGTAGGAATATCGATTTTTTTAGCTATGTTTTTATTTGTACAAGTAAATTTATCACTTACATTCAATATACCAAACTCGTTTATGTTTATATTATCAATAATTTATTTAGAACGTCATCTCGGAATATTATCTTTTTGTGTATTTGTCAAAATAATGATCAACAGATTAGGCGTCGTAAATTCGTGCTTAGAAATGTTCATTGAAACAAATAATTGTAAACATACTTTGAATGTACCAGTAAGAAATTTTACAATAGAAAGTCAATTTTTATGTTCTTTAAATAGAAATTCAGTAATACATACATTAACTACCGTTTACGGCACAATTGCTGAAGTATGTTATGAAATCAATAAAATTTACAAATTTCAAATCTTTAACGCATTAATGATTACTTTTATGTACATCATATTTACCATATGGGAATCAATTTACTACATGCACACCTTGAACATGTTTAATACCTTATTCTGCGTTGTGGTTACATGTATATTTGAGGTCTTGTCGGTTATTATTATGTCCTATATTTGTGAAGCCCTACTTATGAAGCGCCAATGTACGAAGATCTTTGTAAACGAGCTTATTATGGACTACACCCTTACAAGACAAATGCGAATTCAAGCTAAAGCGTTCATGGAACTCATTGACGCGTGTCCACTACAGATTATGGTATACGATATGTTTTCTATAGATATTAAGTTAATGCTTAAATTTCTTAGTGTTTCGACAACTTATCTAATAGTAATAATTCAAGTATCACATTTTCTCTAATAAGTCGACAATTGTGTCATCAAATCAAAAAACGTGTGTGAACAGTATTTTCAATAAACATTTTTGTTTTTGCATGTAATTCACAAAGTTAATTTATTTAAAATATACATATATATGAATCAAAAAATTAAAAATAAACATTTGATACAGTGAGGTTAACAAAGGGCTAAAAAAATAAAAATACATTAAAAAAAGTATACTAAAAAAAACAAATTTTAAAACAAAACTGTTTTTTTTTAAGTTTCATAAAGTTCCGGCCGACATGAGGAGTTTATCAAGCAAATTAAAATACATTGAAACTTTGTAACGAAATGATGTTTTTCTTTCGTAGACAGCACTTGACTAAATGGGAGCCATTCGTATTTGTATTTATATGTATTTATAAATCCATTGGCACATTTTCGATACGTACAGATCACATCTCCTCTTGGCTATACACCTCCATCCGCTTTGGTGGAAATAACCTGACAACTTTGTAACACATTTTCTCTCTTTTTTTCTCTGAATAAACTTTATTATTTATTATTATTATTATTACATTTTCTCTCTTCTGCTCTGCTATCCATTTTTGTAGACACTCGGCCTTAGAAAGCTGTTAAATTTTTTTATAGTTTCGTCGAAATATGGTAAGCGATATATTCGAGTAGCAGAATCATTATGATTTTGCAAGACCCACAGAGTCACTTGGACAAAGTCGCGGAAAGCTGTAAATACAAAATAATACAATTCGAAATATTACAACTCGCAATATGTACTAATGAATAAATTTAATTAACAAATGAATTCATAAGCTATTACCACTCAGTGTTATGAATTTATCAACATTGACAAGTAAAAACTAAAACTGATAGCACCGTTGTTTTCATACTTGTGTATATTTTACCTATAAAAACACGACCATTTAAAATGGCAGAGTATATTGATGAAAATGAAGAAACTTATTTCATTATGAAAACGTTGCAACCTTTGTTAATTATTGAGAATATAATTGGGAAATGCAAATATAAGAACATTGCTGGGGTTGTAAAAGTTTCAGGCAAATTCGTGAAATTGTACGCAATAAGTTTTACAATCCTTGTCATATTAATGTATTGTATTACTTTCAGTAATATCAAGATATCAAAACAACCTACAGATTTCGCACAAGTCATAAACATAATAAGTGACGTTGTATCCGTGACCTTGGTTATACAATATATTATATCAGTGGTAATTTTCTTACAATATTCTAATTATCATAATTTAATAATTGAACAGATTACGTTAATTGATGATGCACTAAAAATTTCCAAAAACAGAAAATTCTACAAAGAATCCCAAAACTACGTTCTGATAGGAACATTGATTTATCTGGTCTTGTATATAATTGTTCAAGTGTTTGACTCGATTTTTTACAATTTACCTGTGTCATTAACGATGATAGTACTACAAAAGTAATAATAGAATTATTTTGCTATAATCCGCGAATTTTGCTATTCTTCGCGGATTATAGCAAAATAATTCTATTATTACTTTTGTATTATGGATCTCCGCAAAGTAACGCCTAATTCTATAAATGATGATAGTACTAACAATAATTGATTTTGAAAGTCACCTAGAATTATTTTCTTTTTCCATATTTCTCAAAATAATAATTAACAGATTAGATATTGTAAATACTTGCTTAGAAACGATTGTTGAAACAAAAAATAACAAACATACTTTAAAAGTACTAGTAACTGATTTCACTATTCAAAATAACTTTATATGTTCTTCAAACAGAAAATCTGTAATTCACAAATTAGCTACTATTTATGACACCATAGCTGAAGTATCTGATAAAATCAACAAAGTTTACAAATTTCATATCTTTAAGGCACTCGTGATTGTATTTGTATATGTCGTAATCACTATATGGGCATCAATATATTACATTCGAACCTTAGAAATTGCTCATACTTTATCCTGTGTTGTGTTCGTGTGTATATTTGAAATTATATCAGTTGGTATTATATCCTGTATATGTGAAACCCTACTTAAGAGGCGCTATTCTACCAAGATCTTGGTAAACGAGCTTATTATGGACTACACCCTTACAAGAGAAATGCGAATTCAAGCTAAAGCATTTATGGAGCTTATTGACGAGTGTCCGTTTCAGATTATGGTATACGACATGTTTTGTATAGACATTAAGTTAATGCTCAAATTTTTTAGTGTCTCCACAACGTATCTTATAATAATAATTCAAGTATCACATTTTATATAATAATTCAAAATTAACATTTTCACTATAAAATTGATATTAAGGTAAGTTAAGGAGATTGTTTGATTTGCTGTGCTTGCGAAAAATACATCTCTGCAGATTGACGATATAATTTTTAATCAATGTATGAAATCTATCAAACAGTGACTCTGGGAGAAAGGAAATAAAAAAGGTAATTTATTTTTTTTGAAAAAAAAATTTATTGTCATGAAATATGGCATCGAAAAAATAAATTAGTTTAATTTATATTATGTTTATAAAATTCAAAGGTAGACTTAGAAGCCTATAAGAAATCCTTTATAAAATATAATTATATTTATTTATTATTATACTTAAGTTTTTCTACATTGTCGTCACAATAAATTACTTCAACATTGTTATCACGCATGTAAAGTTATTGTATTGTTGTTAATGTATTGCTATGGAATTTCCCAGAATTTACAAAATTGATTAAACATCGCTCTAGGATAAAAAAAATGCGCAGTTAAGCCGAACAAAAAAATTATTAACACTGTTGACAGTGAGCTTTATAAATCAAAAAATAAGGTTGAATAATACGGTCCATTAGCTTGTCATTACATGTCAAATAAGGCATTTTCGTTTCATTATATCCGTCCTGATATAGAAAGAGAAAACATATAGAGTCAAATAAAAAGTGAACAAATGCGGAACTTTCAGCATTTGTCGACTTTTGCTCACCTCGTTCTTTTTTTATATTCAAAGATTATTTTAAAACATTATATGATTCACGTAGGTATATCTTGTCATAGTGTGGTATTTAAAATTAATTATAAAAATTAAATGTAACATTACTGTTTTAAGATCACCTATTAGTATTAATTTTGCTCTGTGCTGTTCACACTAGTATTAATTTTGCTCTGTGCTGTTGATCCACAAACAATCACGCGTGATTGTTTGTGGACTTTGATAGCGAACCTTCACTTAATAAAATTATTGTACTCAGATATGTTATATTATTTATGCTATTTAAAAAAAAAACAAAAACACAGGTTTCGTGGAATCTTTATTATGGTAGTATTCAAACTGTGAACCAGCCAAGCAGTTATCTTTGTTAAACCATGTAGGGCTGTCTTTAAATTTTTGAGAAGTATATTATCTTAAACTAGCTTTTACCCGCAACTTCGTTTGCGTGAACTGTTTCCAAACATTATGTAGGTGTCCTATTGTAATCAGCTGATCTCTGCCGCGGCCGCCGTGATGCAGACTTCTTCTACGAGTAAGTTAATGGTCAGGTAAACTGACGTGATATAACGTTGCTCCGCCAAAGTGTTAACTGGTTTTACTAGAATTACTAGCTTAAGTTGGACTTGAACAGTGCTATGATAAACTAAAGTATTAATCGAATGCTTAATAATAATTCGATTAATACTTTAGTGTATAGATTAGTTAGTAGATTAGTAATTGTAATTTGTAAATTGTCTCAAAATTGTAATAAGAAAAATATTTAGTAATTACATTAATAAAGAAAGGGAAAATACTTTACTATTATAAACGATGTCAGAAATTGTACTTCTGGCAGTAAACTCAGCGGTTGCTCTCATCACGAATCTTAACTATTTGACGTTAAATTCTAATAACACGATATACTTAATGTAGGTAGACGCAGATCTACCCATCGTCTCAACGTCAAGCTTAGCCTTTTATAGCAGTCTCAAACGAGCCCACACTTTCTATCGGTCACGTGATTAGCGCCTTGTCGGTACATCCGGCATAAAAAACTAAAGAGATGTTATTTGACTATTACCGTCCCCAACAACATAATATCTATATACCAATAATATCTAACACTATCTACTCTACTTTACGGAATTTATTATGGCAAATATGCCATAATAAATTCCGTGGTTAATGCTCTTTATAATTGTATTCGTTTTTAAAGTAAACAAAACTTTCCTGTTTAAGGATTGAATCCCCGAACCACTACTAACAATCGAGTGCGCGGAACATAACGGTACAACACCTACAAAGTTTTCTACTGATGTATTAAATTAATCTACAAATGGATTCACAAAGTAATGTATATAAATAAATTGTCATTTATAATTGAACAACTTAACAGATAGGACCGCTTTTCGACATAACTGAGTCAATTTTACTTGTACTTTTATAAACTATATAAAATGGAGGGTCCTAATGACGATACTGGAGGAATGAATTTTATTTTATATACATTGAAGCCTCTAATAGTTATTGAGAATTTGATTGGAAAATTCAGGTATCGGGAGATTGCTGGGATCGTAAAAATATCAAGCAAAAATGTGAAGTTTTTTGCTATTTGTTACGCAAGCATTGTCGTAATAGTGCATTGTATTACATCAATTAATATCTTAATTAAACAGTTAACTATTTATCCACAAGCCATCTACTTAATCGTAGTAAGTCAAATGTGTCTGCTGATATTCGTCTTACAGTACATCGTATCAATGGCATTTTTTTTATATTATTCTAATAGCAACATATCCATAATTATACAGATTAACTATATTGATGCAGTGTTAAAAATATCAACCAGTAAACAATTCTACAAGGAATCCCTATCGTTCATTTTGGTAGGAATATCGATTTTTTTAGCTATGTTTTTATTTGTACAAGTAAATTTATCACTTACATTCAATATACCAAACTCGTTTATGTTTATATTAACAATAATTTATTTAGAACGTCATCTCGGAATATTATCTTTTTGTGTATTTGTCAAAATAATGATCAACAGATTAGGCGTCGTAAATTCGTGCTTAGAAATGTTCATTGAAACAAATAATTGTAAACATACTTTGAATGTACCAGTAAGAAATTTTACAATAGAAAGTCAATTTTTATGTTCTTTAAATAGAAATTCAGTAATACATACATTAACTACCGTTTACGGCACAATTGCTGAAGTATGTTATGAAATCAATAAAATTTACAAATTTCAAATCTTTAACGCATTAATGATTACTTTTATGTACGTCATATTTACCATATGGGAATCAATTTACTACATGCACACCTTGAACATGTTTAATACCTTATTCTGCGTTGTGGTTACATGTATATTTGAGGTCTTGTCGGTTATTATTATGTCCTATATTTGTGAAGCCCTACTTATGAAGCGCCAATGTACGAAGATCTTTGTAAACGAGCTTATTATGGACTACACCCTTACAAGACAAATGCGAATTCAAGCTAAAGCATTCATGGAACTCATTGACGCGTGTCCACTACAGATTATGGTATACGATATGTTTTCTATAGATATTAAGTTAATGCTTAAATTTCTTGGTGTTTCGACAACTTATCTAATAGTAATAATTCAAGTATCACATTTTCTCTAATAAGTCGACAATTGTGTCATCAAATTAAAAAACGTGTGTGAACAGTATTCTCAATAAACATTTTTGTTTTTGCATGTAATTCACAAAGTTAATTTATTTAAAATATACATATATATGAATCAAAAAATTAAAAATAAACATTTGATACAGTGAGGTTAACAAAGGGCTAAAAAAATAAAAATACATTAAAAAAAGAATACAAAAAAAAACAAATTTTAAAACAAAACTGTTTTTTTTTAAGTTTCATAAAGTTCCGGCCGACATGAGGAGTTTATCAAGCAAATTAAAATACATTGAAACTTTCTAACGAAATGATGTTTTTCTTTCGTAGACAGCACTTGACTAAATGGGAGCCATTCGTATTTGTATTTATATGTATTTATAAATCCATTGGCACATTTTTGATACGTACAGATCACATCTCCTCTTGACTATACACCTCCATCCGCTTTGGTGGAAATAACCTGGCAACTTTGTAACACATTTTCTCTTTTTTTTTCTCTGAATAAACTTTATTATTTATTATTATTATTATTACATTTTCTCTCTTCTGCTCTGCTATCCATTTTTGTAGACACTCGGCCTTAGAAAGCTGTTAAATTTTTTTATAGTTTCGTCGAAATATGGTATGCGATATATTCGAGTAGCAGAATCATTATGATTTTGCAAGACCCACAGAGTCACTTGGACAAAGTCGCGGAAAGCTGTAAATACAAAATAATACAATTCGAAATATTACAGCTCGCAATATGTACTAATGAATAAATTTAATTAACAAATGAATTCATAAGCTATTACCACTCAGTGTTATGAATTTATCAACATTGACAAGTAAAAACTAAAACTGATAGCACCGTTGTTTTCATACTATAAAAACACGACCATTTAAAATGGCAGAGTATATTGATGAAAATGAAGAAACTTATTTCATTATGAAAACGTTGCAACCTTTGTTAATTATTGAGAATATAATTGGGAAATGCAAATATAAGAACATTGCTGGGGTTGTAAAAGTTTCAGGCAAATTCGTGAAATTGTACGCAATAAGTTTTGCAATTCTTGTCATAGTAATGTATTGTATTACTTTCAGTAATATCAAGATATCAAAAGAACCTACAGATTTCGCACAAGTCATAAATATAATAAGTGACGTTGTATCCGTGACCTTGGTTATACAATATATTATATCAGTGGTAATTTTCTTACAATATTCTAATTATCATAATTTAATAATTGAAGAGATTACGTTAATTGATGATGCACTAAAAATTTCCAAAAACAGAAAATTCTACAAAGAATGCCAGAGGTACGTTCTGACTGGAACATTGATTTATCTAGTCTTGTTTTTAATTGTTCAAGTGTTTGACTCCATTTTCTACAATCTACCTTTGTCGTTAACAGTGATATTACTAATAATAATTGATTTGGAAGGTCACTTCGAAATATTTTCTTTTTGTATATTTGTCCAAATATTGATATACAGATTAGATATCGTAAATACATGCTTAGAAACGATCGTTAAAACAAAAAATAGGAAACATACTTTAAAAGGATCAGTAACTGATTTAACAATTCAAAATGAATTTATATGTTCTTCAAACATGAAATCGGTAATTCACAAATTAACTACTATTTATGACACCATAACTGAAGTATCTGATAAAATCAACAAAGTTTACAAATTTCATATCTTTAAGGCATTCATGATTGCATTTGTATATGTCGTAATCACTATATTGGCTTCAATATATTACATTCGAACCTTAGAAATTTCTCATACTTTATGCTGTGTTATTTTCGTGGGTATATTTGAAATTATATCAGTTGGTATTATATCCTATATGTGTGAAACCCTTCTCGTGAAGCGCTATTCTACCAAGATCTTGGTAAACGAACTTATTATAGACTACACCCTTACAAGAGAAATGCAAATTCAAGCTAAAGCATTTATGGAACTCATTGACGTATGTCCGTTTCAGATTAATGTATACGACATGTTTTGTATAGACATTAAGTTAATGCTTAAATTTTTTAGTGTCTCCACAACGTATCTTATAATAATAATTCAAGTATCACATTTTATATAATAATTCAAAATTGACATTTTCACTATAAAATCGATATTAAGGTAAGTTAAGGAGATTGTTTGATTTGCTGTGCTTGCGAAAAATACATCTCTGCAGATTGACGATATAATTTTTAATCAATGAAATCTATCAAACAGTGACTCGGGGAGAAAGAAAATAAAAAAGATTGTTTATTGTTTTTGAAAAAAAAAAATTTATTGTCATGAAATATCGAGCATACTCTTTACATATGTAAAGAGTTATTTTAGAATTCTATGAATCTCAACATTAATGGTAATTTGAGATATACATATAGAAAAAAATCTGCGGAAAAAGTAAATTAGTTTGATTTATATTATGTTTATATAATTCAAAGGTAGACTTAGAAGCCTATAAGAAATCCTTTATAAAATATAATTAAATTTATATATTATTATACCTAAGTGTTTCTACATTGTCGTCACAATTAATCACTTCAACATTGTTATCACGCATGTAAAGTTATTGTATTGTTGTTAATGTATTGCCATGGAATTTACCAGAATTTACAAAATTGATTAAACATTGTTCTACGATAGAAAAAAATGCGCAGTTAAGCGAACAACAAATCATTAACACTGTTAATTGCAGTGAGCTTTAGAAATCTAAAAAATAAGGTTTAACAATACGGTCCATAAGTTTGTCATTACATGTCAAATTAAGCATTTTTTGTATACGTCCTGATATAGAAAGAGAAAACATATGAAGTCAAATAAAAAGTCGACAAATGCTGAAGTACGGAACTTTCAGCATTTGTCTACTTTTGCTTACCTCGTTCTTTTTTTGTAATCAAAGATTATTTTAAAAAATTATATGATTCACGTAGGTATATCTTGTCATAGTGTGGTATTTAAAATTAATTATAAAAATTAAATGTAACATTACTGTTTTAAGATCACCTATTAGTATTAATTTTGCTCTGTGCTGTTAATCACGCGTGATTGTTTGTGGATTTTGATAGCGAACCTTCACTTAATAAAATTATTGTACTCAGATATGTTATATTATTTATACTATTTAAAAAAAAAACAAAAACACAGGTTTCGTGGAATCTTTATTATGGTAGTATTCAAACTGTGAACCAGCCAAGCAGTTAGTTTTGTTAAACCATGTAGGTTGTCTTTAAATTTTTGAGAAGTATATTATCTTAAACTAGCTTATACCCGCAACTTCGTTTGCGTGAACTGTTTTCAAACATCAGTTGATCTCTGCCGCGGCCGCCGTGATGCAGACTTCTTCTACGAGTAAGTTAATGGTCAGGTAAACTGACGTGATATAACGTTGCTCCGCCAAAGTGTTAACTGGTTTACCTAGAATTACTAGCTTAAGTTGAACTTGAACAGTGCTATGATAAACTAAAGAATTAATCGAATGCCTAATAATAATTCGATTAATACTTTAGTTTTTAGATTAGTTAGTAGATTAGTACTTGTGATTTGTAAATTGTCTTAAAATTATAATAAGAAGAAAAATATTTAGTAATTGCATTAATAAAGTAAGGGAAAATACTTTACTATTATTAACGATGTCAGAAATTGTACTTGTGGCAAGAAACTCAGCGGTTGCTCTCATCACGAATGTTAACTATTTGATGTTAAATTCTAATAACACGATATACTTAATGTAGATAGACGCGGATCTACCCATCGTCTCAACGTCAAGCTTAGCCTATTATAGCAGTCTCAAACGAGCCCACACTTTCTATCGGTCACGTGATTAGCGCCTTGTGGGTACATCCGGCATAAAAAAACTAAAGAGATGTTATTTGACTATTACCGTCCCCAACAACATAATATCTATATACCAATGATATCTAACACTATCTACTCTACTTTACGGAATTTATTATGGCAAATATGCCATAATAAATTCCGTGGTTAATGCTCTTTATAATTGTATTCGTTTTTAAAGTAAACAAAACTTTCCTGTTTAAGGATTGAATCCCCGAACCACTACTAACAATCGAGTGCGCGGAACATAACGGTACAACACCTACAAAGTTTTCTACTGATGTATTAAATTAATCTACAAATGGATTCACAAAGTAATGTATATAAATAAATCGACATTTTTAATTGAACACCTTAACAGATAGGACCGCTTTTCGACATAACTGAGTCAATTTTACTTGTACTTTTATAAACTATATAAAATGGAGGGTCCTAATGACGATACTGGAGGAATGAATTTTATTTTATATACATTGAAGCCTCTAATAGTTATTGAGAATTTGATTGGAAAATTCAGGTATCGGGAGATTGCTGGGATCGTAAAAATATCAAGCAAAAATGTGAAGTTTTTTCCTATTTGTTACGCAAGCATTGTCGTAATAGTGCATTGTATTACATCAATTAATATCTTAATTAAACAGTTAACTATTTATCCACAAGCCATCTACTTAATCGTAGTAAGTCAAATGTGTCTGCTGATATTCGTCATACAGTACATCGTATCAATGGCATTTTTTTTATATTATTCTAATAGCAACATATCCATAATTATACAGATTAACCATATTGATGCAGTGTTAAAAATATCAACCAGTAAACAATTCTACAAGGAATCCCTATCGTTCATTCTGATAGGAATATCGATTTTTTTAGCTATGTTTTTATTTGTACAAGTAAATTTATCACTTACATTCAATATACCAAACTCGTTTATGTTTATATTAACAATAATTTATTTGGAACGTCATCTCGGAATATTATCTTTTTGTGTATTTGTCAAAATAATGATCAACAGATTAGGCGTCGTAAATTCGTGCTTAGAAATGTTCATTGAAACAAATAATTGTAAACATACTTTGAATGCACCAGTAAGAAATTTTACAATAGAAAGTGAATTTTTATGTTCTTTAAATAGAAATTCAGTAATACATACATTAACTACCGTTTACGGCACAATTGCTGAAGTATGTTATGAAATCAATAAAATTTACAAATTTCAAATCTTTAACGCATTAATGATTACTTTTATGTACATCATATTTACCATATGGGAATCAATTTACTACATGCACACCTTGAACATGTTTAATACCTTATTCTGCGTTGTGGTTACATGTATATTTGAGGTCTTGTCGGTTATTATTATGTCCTATATTTGTGAAGCCCTACTTATGAAGCGCCAATGTACGAAGATCTTTGTAAACGAGCTTATTATGGACTACACCCTTACAAGACAAATGCGAATTCAAGCTAAAGCATTCATGGAACTCATTGACGCGTGTCCACTACAGATTATGGTATACGATATGTTTTCTATAGATATAAAGTTAATGCTTAAATTTCTTAGTGTTTCGACAACTTATCTAATAGTAATAATTCAAGTATCACATTTTCTCTAATAAGTCGACAATTGTGTCATCAAATCAAAAAACGTGTGTGAACAGTATTTTCAATAAACATTTTTGTTTTTGCATGTAATTCACAAAGTTAATTTATTTAAAATATACATATATATGAATCAAAAAATTAAAAATTAACATTTGATACAGTGAGGTTAACAAAGGGCTAAAAAAATAAAAATACATTAAAAAAAGTATACTAAAAAAAACAAATTTTAAAACAAAACTGTTTTTTTTAAGTTTCATAAAGTTCCGGCCGACATGAGGAATTTATCAAGCAAATTAAAATACATTGAAACTTTGTAACGAAATGATGTTTTTCTTTCGTAGACAGCACTTGACTAAATGGGAGCCATTCGTATTTGTATTTATATGTATTTATAAATCCATTGGCACATTTTTGATACGTACAGATCACATCTCCTCTTGGCTATACACCTCCATCCGCTTTGGTGGAAATAACCTGACAACTTTGTAACACATTTTCTCTCTTTTTTTCTCTGAATAAACTTTATTATTTATTATTATTATTATTACATTTTCTCTCTTCTGCTCCGCTATCCATTTTTGTATACACTCGGCCTTAGAAAACTGTTAAATTTTTTTTATAGTTTCGTCGAAATATGGTATGCGATATATTCGAGTAGCAGAATCATTACGATTTTGCAAGATCCACAGAGACACTTGGACAAAGTCGCGGAAAGCTGTAAATACAAAATAATACAATTCGAAATATTACAGCTCGCAATATGTACTAATGAATAAATTTAATTAACAAATGAATTCATAAGCTATTACCACTCAGTGTTATGAATTTATCAACATTGACAAGTAAAAACTAAAACTGATAGCACCGTTGTTTTCATACTTGTGTATATTTTACCTATAAAAACACGACCATTTAAAATGGCAGAGTATATTGATGAAAATGAAGAAACTTATTTCATTATGAAAACGTTGCAACCTTTGTTAATTATTGAGAATATAATTGGGAAATGCAAATATAAGAACATTGCTGGGGTTGTAAAAGTTTCAGGCAAATTCGTGAAATTGTACGCAATAAGTTTTGCAATCCTTGTCATAGTAATGTATTGTATTACTTTCAGTAATATCAAGATATCAAAACAACCTACAGATTTCGCACAAGTCATAAACATAATAAGTGACGTTGTATCCGTGACCTTGGTTATACAATATATTATATCAGTGGTAATTTTCTTACAATATTCTAATTATCATAATTTAATAATTGAACAGATTACGTTAATTGATGATGCACTAAAAATTTCCAAAAACAGAAAATTCTACAAAGAATCCCAAAACTACGTTCTGATAGGAACATTGATTTATCTGGTCTTGTATATAATTGTTCAAGTGTTTGACTCGATTTTTTACAATTTACCTATGTCATTAACGATGATAGTACTAACAATAATTGATTTGGAAGGTCACTTAGAAATATTTTCTTTTTCCATATTTCTCAAAATAATAATTAACAGATTAGATATTGTAAATACTTGCTTAGAAACGATTGTTGAAACAAAAAATAGGAAACATACTTTAAAAGTAACAGTAACGGATTTAACAATTCAAAATGAATTTATATGTTCTTCAAACAGAAAAACCGTAATTTCCAAATTAGCTACTATTTATGGCACGATTGCTGAAGTATCTGATAAAATCAACAAAGTTTACAAATTTCATATCTTCAAGGCACTCATGATTGCATTTGTATACGTCGTAATCACTATATGGGCATCAATATATTACATTCGAACCTTAGAAATTGCTCATACTTTATCCTGTGTTGTGTTCGTGTGTATATTTGAAATTATATCAGTTGGTATTATATCCTGTATATGTGAAACCCTACTTAAGAAGCGCTATTCTACCAAGATCTTGGTAAACGAGCTTATTATGGACTACACCCTTACAAGAGAAATGCGAATTCAAGCTAAAGCATTTATGGAGCTTATTGACGAGTGTCCGTTTCAGATTATGGTATACGACATGTTTTGTATAGATATTAAGTTAATGCTTAAATTTTTTAGTGTCTCCACAACGTACCTTATAATAATAATTCAAGTATCACATTTTATATAATAATTCAAAATTGACATTTTCACTATAAAATCGATATTAAGGTAAGTTAAGGAGATTGTTTGATTTGCTGTGCTTGCGAAAAATACATCTCTGCAGATTGACGATATAATTTTTAATCAATGAAATCTATCAAACAGTGACTCGGGGAGAAAGAAAATAAAAAAGATTGTTTATTGTTTTTGAAAAAAAAAAATTTATTGTCATGAAATATCGAGCATACTCTTTACATATGTAAAGAGTTATTTTAGAATTCTATGAATCTCAACATTAATGGTAATTTGAGATATACATATAGAAAAAAATCTGCGGAAAAAGTAAATTAGTTTGATTTATATTATGTTTATATAATTCAAAGGTAGACTTAGAAGCCTATAAGAAATCCTTTATAAAATATAATTAAATTTATATATTATTATACCTAAGTGTTTCTACATTGTCGTCACAATTAATCACTTCAACATTGTTATCACGCATGTAAAGTTATTGTATTGTTGTTAATGTATTTCCATGGAATTTACCAGAATTTACAAAATTGATTAAACATTGTTCTACGATAGAAAAAAATGCGCAGTTAAGCGAACAACAAATCATTAACACTGTTAATTGCAGTGAGCTTTAGAAATCTAAAAAATAAGGTTTAACAATACGGTCCATAAGTTTGTCATTACATGTCAAATTAAGCATTTTTTGTATACGTCCTGATATAGAAAGAGAAAACATATGAAGTCAAATAAAAAGTCGACAAATGCTGAAGTACGGAACTTTCAGCATTTAACTTTTGCTCACATCATTTTTTCTTTTGTAATCAAAGATTATTTAAAAACATTATATGATTCACGTAGGTATATCTTGTCATAGTGTGGTATTTAAAATTAATTATAAAAATTAAATGTAACATTACTGTTTTAAGATCACCTATTAGTATTAATTTTACTTTGTGCTGTTAATCACGCGTGATTGTTTGTGGATTTTGAGCTAACCTTCACTTAATAAAATTATTGTACTCAGATATGTTATATTATTTATGCTATTTAAAAAAAAACGAAAACACAGGTTTCGTGGAATCTTTATTATGGTAGTATTCAAACTGTGAACCAGCCAAGTTATCTTTGTTAAACCATGTAGGGCTGTCTTTAAATTTTTGAGAAGTATATTATCTTAAACTAGCTTTTACCCGCAACTTCGTTTGCGTGAACTGTTTCCAAACATTATGTAGGTGTCCTATTGTAATCAGCTGATCTCTGCCGCGGTCGCCATGATGCAGACTTCTTCTACGAGTAAGTTAATGGTCAGGTAAACTGACGTGATATAACGTTGCTCCGCCAAAGTGTTAACTGGTTTAACTAGAATTACTAGCTTAAGTTGAACTTGAACAGTGCTATGATAAACTAAAGAATTAATCGAATGCTTAATAATAATTCGATTAATACTTTAGTGTATAGATTAGTTAGTAGATTAGTAATTGTTACTTGTAAATTGTCTCAAAATTATAATAAGAAGAGAAATATTTAGTAATTGCATAAATAAAGTAAGGGAAAAATACTTTACTATTATTAACGATGTCAGAAATTGTACTTCTGGCAGTAAACTCAGCGGTTGCTCTCATCACGAATCTTAACTATTTGACGTTAAATTCTAATAACACGATATACTTAATGTAGGTAGACGCAGATCTACCCATCGTCTCAACGTCAAGCTTAGCCTTTTATAGCAGTCTCAAACGAGCCCACACTTTCTATCGGTCACGTGATTAGCGCCTTGTCGGTACATCCGGCATAAAAAACTAAAGAGATGTTATTTGACTATTACCGTCCCCAACAACATAATATCTATATACCAATAATATCTAACACTATCTACTCTACTTTACGGAATTTATTATGGCAAATATGCCATAATAAATTCCGTGGTTAATGCTCTTTATAATTGTATTCGTTTTTAAAGTAAACAAAACTTTCCTGTTTAAGGATTGAATCCCCGAACCACTACTAACAATCGAGTGCGCGGAACATAACGGTACAACACCTACAAAGTTTTCTACTGATGTATTAAATTAATCTACAAATGGATTCACAAAGTAATGTATATAAATAAATTGTCATTTATAATTGAACAACTTAACAGATAGGACCGCTTTTCGACATAACTGAGTCAATTTTACTTGTACTTTTATAAACTATATAAAATGGAGGGTCCTAATGACGATACTGGAGGAATGAATTTTATTTTATATACATTGAAGCCTCTAATAGTTATTGAGAATTTGATTGGAAAATTCAGGTATCGGGAGATTGCTGGGATCGTAAAAATATCAAGCAAAAGTGTGAAGTTATTTGCTATTTGTTACGCAAGCCTTGTCGTAATAGTGCATTGTATTACATCAATTAATATCTTAATTAAACAATTAACTATTTATCCACAAGCCATCTACTTAATCGTAGTAAGTCAAATGTGTCTGCTGATATTCGTCATACAGTACATCGTATCAATGGCATTTTTTTTATATTATTCTAATAGCAACGTATCCACAATTAAACAGATTAACCATATTGATGCAGTGTTAAAAATATCAAGCCGTAAAAAATTCTACAAGGAATCCCTATCGTTCATTCTGATAGAAATATCGATTTTTTTAGCTATGTTTTTATTTGTACAAGTAAATTTATCACTTACATTCAATATACCAAACTCGTTTATGTTTATATTAACAATAATTTATTTGGAACGTCATCTCGGAATATTATCTTTTTGTGTATTTGTCAAAATAATGATCAACAGATTAGGCTTCGTAAATTCTTGCTTAGAAATGTTCATTGAAACAAATAATTGTAAACATACTTTGAATGCACCAGTAAGAAATTTTACAATAGAAAGTGAATTTTTATGTTCTTTAAATAGAAATTCAGTAATACATACATTAACTACCGTTTACGGCACAATTGCTGAAGTATGTTATAAAATCAATAAAATTTACAAATTTCAAATCTTTAACGCATTAATGATTACTTTTATGTACGTCATATTTACCATATGGGAATCAATTTACTACATGCACACCTTAAAAATGTTTAATACCTTATTCTGCGTTGTGGTTACATGTATATTTGAGGTCTTGTCAGTTATTATTATGTCATATATTTGTGAAACCCTACTTATGAAGCGCCAATGTACGAAGATCTTTGTAAACGAGCTTATTATGGACTACACCCTTACAAGACAAATGCGAATTCAAGCTAAAGCATTCATGGAACTCATTGACGCGTGTCCATTACAGATTATGGTATACGATATGTTTTCTATAGATATAAAGTTAATGCTTAAATTTCTTAGTGTTTCGACAACTTATCTAATAGTAATAATTCAAGTATCACATTTTCTCTAATAAGTCGACAATTGTGTCATCAAATCAAAAAACGTGTGTGAACAGTATTCTCAATAAACATTTTTGTTTTTGCATGTAATTCACAAAGTTAATTTATTTAAAATATACATATATATGAATCAAAAAATTAAAAATTAACATTTGATACAGTGAGGTTAACAAAGGGCTAAAAAATAAAAATACATTAATAAAAGAATACTAAAAAAAAAGTAATTTGAAAACAAAACTGATTAATTTTTTTTCATAATGTTCATAAAGTTCCGGCCGACATGAGGAGTTTATCAAGCAAATTAAAATACATCGAAACTTGATGATGATGTTTTTCTTTCGTAGACAGCACTTGACTAATTGGGAGGCATTCGTATTTGTATTTATAAATCCATTGGCAGATTTCTGATACGTAGGTACAGATCACATCTCCTTCCGTTTTGGTGGAAATAACCTGACAACTTCGTAACATATTTTCTCTCTTCTCCTCTGATCTTCGTTTTTGTAGACATTAGGTCTTAGATAGCTGTTAAATTTTTTTTATAATTTTTTTACAACTTTTTTTGTATGAATTATACCAATTTGCGAAATAACAGCAATGCCTTCTTCGAAGTCGAAATATGGTATGCGATATATTCGTGTAGCAGAATCATTATGATTTTGCTAGACCCACAGAGTCACTTGGACAAAGTCGCGGAAAGCTGTAAATACAAAATAATACAATTCGAAATATTACAACTCGCAATATGTACTAATGAATAAATTTAATTAACAAATGAATTCATAAGCTATTACCACTCAGTGTAATGAATTTATCAACATTGACAAGTAAAAACTAAAACTGATAGCACCGCTGTTTTCATAGTCGTTTATATTTTACATATGAAAAGACAACCATTTAAAATGGCAGAGTATATTGATGAAAATGAAAAAACTTATTTCATTATGAAAATGTTGCAACCTTTGTTAATTATTGAGAATATAATTGGGAAATGCAAATATAAGAACATTGCTGGGGTTGTAAAAGTTTCAGGCAAATTCGTGAAATTGTACGCAATAAGTTTTGCAATTCTTGTCATAGTAATGTATTGTATTACTTTCAGTAATATCAAGATATCAAAACAACCTACAGATTTCGCACAAGTCATAAATATAATAAGTGAAGTTGTATCCGTGACCTTGGTTTTACAATATATTATATCAGTGGTAATTTTCTTACAATCTTCTAATTATCATAATTTAATAATTGAAGAGATTACGTTAATTGATGATGCATTAAAAATTTCCAAGAACAGAAAATTCTACAAAGAATGCCGAAGGTACGTTCTGACTGGAACATTGATTTATCTAGTCTTGTTTTTAATTGTTCAAGTGTTTGACTCCATTTTCTACAATCTACCTTTGTCGTTAACAGTGATATTACTAATAATAATTGATTTGGAAGGTCACTTCGAAATATTTTCTTTTTGTATATTTGTCCAAATATTGATAAACAGATTAGATATCGTAAATACATGCTTAGAAACGATCGTTAAAACAAAAAATAGGAAACGTACTTTAAAAGGATCAGTAACTGATTTAACAATTCAAAATGAATTTATATGTTCTTCAAACATGAAATCGGTAATTCACAAATTAACTACTATTTATGACACCATAACTGAAGTATCTGATAAAATCAACAAAGTTTACAAATTTCATATCTTTAAGGCATTCGTGATTGCATTTGTATATGTCGTAATCACTATATTGGCTTCAATATATTACATTCGAACCTTAGAAATTTCTCATACTTTATGCTGTGTTATTTTCGTGTGTATATTTGAAATTATGTCAGTTGGTATTATATCCTGTATATGTGAAACCCTACTTAAGAAGCGCTATTCTACCAAGATCTTGGTAAACGAGCTTATTATGGACTACACCCTTACAAGAGAAATGCGAATTCAAGCTAAAGCATTTATGGAGCTTATTGACGAGTGTCCGTTTAAGATTATGGTATACGACATGTTTTGTATAGACATTAAGTTAATGCTTAAATTTTTTAGTGTCTCCACAACGTATCTTATAATAATAATTCAAGTATCACATTTTATCTAACAATCCGAATATTGACATTGTCAAACAAAAAAAAAACTCAGCGAAAAAATCCAAATTAAATTTAAATAAAATTTATAAAATTTATAGGTAAATTTGGTATCCTATAAGAAATCTTTTATAAAATATTAATAAAAACCTAATACAGTGTTCCTACATTGTCGTCTCAATTAATTACTTCAATATTTGTATCGCGTATGTACTCGTAAAGTTATTGTTAATGTATTGCCATGAAATTAACCAGAATTGACAAAATTGATTGAAAATCGTGCTATGATAAAACAATTAAAATATGAAGTTTAGCTGAACAACGCAGTGTTATTAATATATATAATTATATAACGAAGACAATGGTATACAAATTACAGATTTATCATTTTTATGTAGTGACAAATATGTCTTTTTCGATGCGCTTTCCAAACAAATGTTTTTAATCTATAAGACGTAATTGACCCGCGCAAAAGATCTCTTACGTTCAATGAGTTAATGACAGTAAACTTTATAAACATTAATAATAAGGTAAAAAATACGGTCTATTACCATATTATTATATATATATACCATACCTGCAAATTACACCATTTTTATTGCTATATAGAAAGAGAAAACAAGTTAAATAAAAATGCTGAAATTCCGAGCACTCATTTGTATATTTCTAATCTAAGATTGTAAAAAAATATATATAATATATTGTTCACATATATCTTACCATAGTGTCTTATTTACAATTAATTATAAATATTAGATTACAGAGTAACATTAGTTTTAAGACCACTTATAAGTACGAATATTAATTTAGCACTGTGATGTTAATCACGCGTGAGTGTTTATAGATTTTATTATCCAACCTTTAGTCAATAAAATTATTGTACACAGATATGTTAGATCATTTATACTATTTTAAGAAAACGTAGATTTCAAAGGGATAACCTAATAAATTTATTACGGATATTATTCCTACTGTGTATCCACGCAAACAGTTATCTTTGTTTAACTATCTAGGAATGTCTTGGAAAAAGGTACATTAGGTAAAGGTACTCGTACATTATCTTAAATATTGTTGCTTCGAGTTTACGCTATATATAAAAAACCTACTTATTTTACTTATTGTACGCACCCTAAAAAAATATGGAGAGATTCGGGTGGTGAGTATCAGTTAGAATGTGCTTTAACAAATTTTTTTAAGCCCCCTATCAGTAAATGAACAAGAACCAGCGTATCCTTCGCCTAATCCTATCCTACAATAGTAGACTAACTATACCTTATAGGTATAATCGAACCGTGTTATGTATAAGAAGAAGTGTGTATAAGATATCCTATTGTAATTAGCTGATGGTAGATCGCGGAAGTCAATTCAATTTCTTAGCGGTCTATAGCCAATGACTGTATCTTATGTCTTAACTGGTTTAACTAGAATTACTTGTTTAAGTTGAACGTGACCTGTGCTATTAAAAGTAAATAGCAATAATATATATTATGAGACAATTTTCCCAAAACCTATCTGTCTGTATGCGATCGATTGTATCAAAATCTACTGGACGGATTTTTGTGCGGTTTCTATTAAAAAATATTGACACTCTAGTCAAAGCAGTCTCTTGTCGCTTGTCTCTTGTCATAAACATAGCATATTTTTTTCCCTAGAGTGGGGTTGGGATTTACACGGAAAAAACTTTGTGCATACTGGTTTTGATGCGGGCAAAGCTGTGGGCACAGCTAGTTGCATATAAATTTGTAAATTGTCTCATAGAATAATAGTGAGAAAAACAGTTAGTGTGAATTTAATAGAAAGCAAAGAAGATACTTTACTTCTTATACTACTAGAAGTAAAATGTATATGCCATGATAAAATAAATCAATACTAATATATAAAGCTGAAGAGTTTGTTTGATTGATTGTTTGGATGCGCTAATCTTAGGAACTACTGGACCGATTTGAAAAATTCTTTGTTTTAGATTGAATAGATATTTATTATTTATATTTAATTAAATAGATTGATGCATTTATCGAGGAAAGCTATAGATGAATAGGAGAGGAGCAGCAATAAAAAGTATTACGAAAACGGCAAAATTTAAGCTTTCCTTGCGTGCGCTGAGTAAACGGTGAAAGTTATTAAAAAAATCATATAGTATCCAGTTGAGTAGAATAGACAACCCTGTTTCTTTCCGAGGTGTCGTAAAAAACGAGTATGGAAAGTAACGAGTAAGTTGACGTCAGGCAGGCCGGTCCTAAAATACGTAACCTAATCATGTGACAACATGATTATAACATGTTATACAATGATGAATAATATTTCTTCTGTAGAAGTATAAGATTTATAGAAAATAAAAATTTGCTGTTCAGGGCCTAAAACTACTAACAATTACTTCTCTATAGACAACGTTACAACGTAAAAGTGTTCTACTGATGTAATAAATTAATCTACAAATGGATTGACGAAATAACATATAAATGTATCGAATTTCAAAGTGGACAACCAAACAGAGAAACCTTTGCTCTCCTTAATTCAATCAATTTTGCTTGTACTTTTATAAAATAACCTATATAAAATGGAGGTTCCTAATGATGTTCAAGGAATGAATTTTATTCGTAAATTCGTGCTTAACAATATTTATTGACATAATAAATTGTAAACATACTTTAAATGTACCAGTAAGAAATTTAACAATAGAAAGTGAATTTTTATGTTCTTTAAATAGAAATTCAGTAATACATACATTAACTACCGTTTACGGCACAATTGCTGAAGTACGTTATGAAATCAATAAAATTTACAAATTTCAAATCTTCAACGCATTAATGATTACTTTTATGTACGTCATACTTACCATATGGGAATCAATTTACTACATGCACACCTTGAAAATGTTTAATACCTTATTCTGCGTTGTGCTTATATGTATATTTGAGGTCATGTCAGTTATTGTTATGTCATATATTTGTGAAGTCCTACTTATGAAGCGTCAATATACTAAGATTTTTGTTAACGAGCTTATTATGGACTACACTCTTACAAGAGAAATGCGAATTCAAGCTAAAGCATTTATGGAGCTCATTGACGCGTGTCCACTACAGATTATGGTATACGATATGCTTTCTGTAGATATTAAGTTAATGCTTAAATTTCTTAGTGTTTCGACAACTTATCTAATAGTAATAATTCAAGTATCACATTTTATCTAATAAGTCGACAGTTGTGTAACATGCACTTTTAATCGATACAAAGATAAATTTAAGAACGTGTGTGAACAGTATTCTTAATATATGTTTTTGTTTTTACATGATGTAATACACAAAGTTAATCTAGGTATTTAAAAAACTAAAACATACATATGTATGTTTTAGTTTTATATCAATCAAAAAATGAAAAATAATTATTTGATACAGTGAGGTTAACAAAGGGCTAAAAAAATAAGAATAAATTAATAAAAGTGTACTAAAAAAACTAATTTTAAAACAAAACTATTTGTTTTTTTTTAAGTTTCATAAAGTTCCGGCCGACATGAGGAGTTTATCAAGCAAATTAAAATACATTGAAACTTTGTAACGAAATAATGTTTTTCTTTCGTATTTATAAATCCATTGGCATATTTCTGATACGTAAAATCACATATGTGATGGCCTAGCGGTGCGACCGTGTGAATCTCTAGAGACGATCATGGGTTCAAACCCGGGCAGACACCAATGAGTTTTTCTATTAAAACTTATGTGTCTAATTGATAATTGCAATTTATCACACGCTTTTCGGTGAAGGAAAACATCGTGAGGAAACCTGCATATCTCTAGAGAATTCCGGGGATATGTGTAACCTACCAATCCGCATTGGAGCAGCGTGGTAGGTCTTAGCTCCAATCCTTCTCTCCAATAACGGAGAGAAGAGGCCTATGCCCAGCAGTGGGATAGTAACAGGCCGCCTACTAAGATCACATATATATACACTATAGGCTATACACCTCCTCCGTGGAAATAACCTGACAACTTTGTAACACATTTTCTCTTTTTTTTCTCTGAATAAACTTTATTATTTATTATTATTACATTTTCTCTCTTCTGCTCCGCTATCCATTTTTGGATACACTCGGCCTTAGAAAACTGTTAAATTTTTTTTATAGTTTCGTCGAAATATGGTATGCGATATATTCGAGTAGCAGAATCATTACGATTTTGCAAGATCCACAGAGACACTTGGACAAAGTCGCGGAAAGCTGTGAATACAAAATAATACAATTCGAAATATTACAACTCGCAATATGTACTAATGAATAAAATTAATTAACAAGTGAATTCACAAGCCATTACCACTCAGTGTTATGAATTTATCAACATTGACAAGTAAAAACTAAAACTGATAGCACCGTTGTTTTCATACTTGTGTATATTTTACCTATGAAAATACGACCATTTAAAATGGCAGAGTATATTGATGAAAATGAAGAAACTTATTTCATTATGAAAACGTTGCAACCTTTGTTAATTATTGAGAATATAATTGGGAAATGCAAATATAAGAACATTGCTGGGGTTGTAAAAGTTTCAGGCAAATTCGTGAAATTGTACGCAATAAGTTTTGCAATTCTTGTCATAGTAATGTATTGTATTACTTTCAGTAATATCAAGATATCAAAACAACCTACAGATTTCGCACAAGTCATAAATATAATAAGTGAAGTTGTATCCGTGACCTTGTTTATACAATATATTATATCAGTGGTAATTTTCTTACAATATTCTAATTATCATAATTTAATAATTGGAGAGATTACGTTAATTGATGATGCACTAAAAATTTCCAAAAACAGAAAATTCTACAAAGAATGCCAGAGGTACGTTCTGACTGGAACATTGATTTATCTAGTCTTGTTTTTAATTGTTCAAGTGTTTCACTCCATTTTCTACAATCAACCTTTGTCGTTAACAGCGATATTACTAATAATAATTGATTTGGAAGGTCACTTCGAAATATTTTCTTTTTGTATATTTGTCCAAATATTAATTAACAGATTAGATATCGTAAATACATGCTTAGAAAAGATCGTTGAAACAAAAAATAGGAAACATACTTTAAAAGTAACAGTAACGGATTTAACAATTCAAAATGAATTTATATGTTCTTCAAACATAAAATCTGTAATTCACAAATTAGCTACTATTTATGACACCATAGCTGAAGTGTCTGATAAAATCAACAAAGTTTACAAATTTTATATCTTTAAGGCAATCGTGATTGTATTTTTATATGTCGTAATCACTTTATGGGCTTCAATATATTACATTCGAACCTTAGAAATTTCTCATACTTTATGCTGTGTTGTGTTCGTGTGTATATTTGAAATTATGTCAGTTGGTATTATATCCTATATGTGCGAAACCCTTCTCGTGAAGCGTTATTCTACCAAGATCTTGGTTAACGAGCTTATTACGAACTACAATCTTACAAAGGAAATGCGAATTCAAGCTAAAGCATTTATGGAGCTTATTGACTTATGTCCGTTTCAGGTTAATGTATACGACATGTTTTGTATAGACATTAAGTTAATGCTTAGATTTTTTAGTGTCTCGACAACGTATCTTATAATAATAATTCAAGTATCACATTTTATATAATAATCCGAAAATTGACATTGTCAAACAAAGAAAATTCAGCGGAAAAATCCAAATTAGTTTAATTTAAATAAAGTTTATAAAATTTATAGGTAAATTTGGAATCCTATAAAAAATCTTTTATAAAATATTAATATAAAAACCTAATACAGTGTTCCTACATTGTCGTCTCTATTAATTACTTTAATATTTGTATCGAGTATGTACTCGTAAAGTTATTGTATTCTTGTTAATGTATTGCCATGAAATTAACCAGAATTGACAAAATTGATTGAACATCGTTCTATGATAGAAAAATTAAAAGATGGAGTTTAGCTGAACAACGCAGTGTTATTGATATATATTGATATATATATTATATAACGAAGACAATGGTATACAAATTATAGGGTTAGCATTTTTATTTAGTGACAAATATGCCTTTTTCGATGCGCTTTCCAAACAAATGTTTTTCATCTATAAGACGTATTTTGACTTACGTTACGTTGACTTACGTTCAATGATAGTGAGCTTTATAATTAATTATAATAAAGTCTATTATCATATAATACCTGTCAATTTAAGAATTTTTTATCGGTATATAGAAAGAGAAAACAAGTCAAATAAAGTGGAAAATGCTGAAATTCCGAGCACTCATTTGTATATTTCTAATCTAAGATTGTAAAAAAATATATATAATATATTGTTCACGTATATCTTACCATAGTGTCTTATTTACAATTAATTATAAATATTAGATTACAGAGTAACATTAGTTTTAAGACCATTTATAAGTACGAGTATTAATTTAGCACTGTGCTGTTAATCACGCGTGAGTGTTTATAGATTTTATTATTCAACCTTTACTCAATAAAATTATTGTACACAGATATGTTGTATTATTTATATAATACTATATTAAGAAAATACAGATTGCACGGGATAACCTATTAAATTTATTATGGATATTATTATAAACCAAATAAATTTATTATGGATATTATTCATATTGTGATCCACGCAAACAGTTATCTTTGTTAAACCATGTAGGATTGTCTTTGAAAAGTATTGGAAAAAGGTACATTGGTAAAGGTACTCGTACATTATCTTCAATATTGTTGCTTCGAATTTCCGATATTTATAAAAAACCTACTTATTGTACGCACCCTAAAAAAAGATATGAAAAGATTTTCATTTGTAATTCGAGAAGGTGAGCATCCGTTAGAATGTGCTTTAACATTTTTTTTTCAAAAGTAAGTAGTATGTTACTATCCCACTGCTAAAAATAGGCCTCTCCTCACCGTTTTTGGAGAGAAGGATTGGAGCTAAGACCTACCACGCTGCTCCAATACGGATTGGTAGGTTACACATATCTCCAGAATTCTCTAGAGATATGCAGGTTTCCTCACTATGTTTTCCTACACCGAAAAGCGTGTGAAAAATTGCAATTATCAATTAGACACATAAGTTTTACCAGAAAAACTCATTGGTGTCTGCCAGGGTTTGAACTCGTGAACTCGTCGACAGTCGCACGGTTGTTACCGCTGGGCTACCACAGCTTTTTTCAAGCCAATCAGTAAATGAACAAGAACCAGCGTTTCCTTCGCCTAATCCTGTCCTACAGTAGTAGGTTAACTATTCCTTATAGGTATAATCGAACATTATTATGTATATTAGATATTCTATTGTATTGCCAATTCAGTTTCTATGCAATCTATAGCCAATGACTGTATCTTACGTATTAACTGGTTTAACTAGAATAACTTGTTTAAGTTAAACGTGACCTGTGTTAGTGTATTCATTATAATATCTATTTAATGTACATATATAGTAATTATATATGTATATGACTGGCCTGTTGGCGCAGTGGGTAGTGACCCTGCCTTCAGCTCCGCGGGTTGTGGGTTCGATTCCCGCCGAGGGCCGACATTTTCTATAAATGAATTTGTTGGTCTTCGAGTCTAGATGTATATTTGTATTTAAGTGTGTATTTAAAAAATATATAAATAATATACATATATATTCACAAGTTGTCTGTCACGGACAACGGCGGAGGGGGGGGCGGAGATGAGGCGGTGTAGCGGTTCCGGGAACGTTTGTTCTGGATCCAATCTGCTGCTGGCGAGTCCAGGTGGTAGCTACTTGCCTAAGCCCATCGTCTGCCGCCCTGTCAGGGGACCTTCGGACGTTCCAAACGGGGTATATCGGACGTCTGGCTTACAGGTCCCAGAGGCGGTCGGTACATCTGGTGCTCCCGATGCACCGGTTAGCGGAGAGGGGGTTTTCTTTCAAGGGGTTCCTACCCGGAGGAGGTGTCCTGTTCTCTGGGATCAGACCTGTGGGCGGGAATGAGGGCAATGTGAACAACGATACCCTGTCCTTGCCATCAGCAGCGTGGTGGAGCACACAGGTCGTTTTAGTCGGTGCGAGTCCGACATAACCACCGCCTGTCCCCGTCGGGCGGCGTTACCCATAAGGGGTTTTTTTCTGTATTAAACAAGAACAAAAAAAAAGGTTGACGTCAGGCAGGCGGCCGGCGGCGGATAAATACAACGATGAATAATATTTCTTTTGTAGGCGTATAAGATTTAAAGAAAATAAAAATTTGCTGTTCAGGGCCTAATTCCCCAAACAACTAATAACAATTACTACCACTATACACAAATATTAAATTAATCTACAAATGGATTGACGAAATAACATATAAATGTATCGAAATTTCAAAGTGGACAACCAAACAGATAGGACCTTTGTTCTGCTTAATTGAATAAATTTTAGTTGTACATTGTACTTGTACTTTTATAAAATAACCTATATAAAATGGAGGTTCCTAATGATGTTCAAGGAATGAATTTTATTTTACATACATTGAGGCCTTTAATAGTTATTGAGAATTTGGTTGGAAAGTTCCGATATCAGGAGGTTGCTGGGATCCTAAAAATATCGAGCAGAAGTGTGCAGTTTTTCGCTATTTCTTACGCAAGTCTCGTCATAACAGTTTATTGTATTATATCCATTGATATCATACGTCAAGAATTAACTATTTATCTACAAGCCATCAACGTACTCGTAGTAAGCCTATTTTCTATGCTGATATTCGTCATACAGTACATCGTATCAATGGCATTTTTTTTATATTATTCTAATAGCAACGTATCCATAATTAAACAGATTAATCATATTGATGCAGTGTTAAAAATATCAACCAGTAAAAAATTCTACAAGAAATCCCTATCGTACATTCTGATAGGAATAACGATTTTTTTAGCTATGTTTTTACTTGTACAAGTAAATGTATCAATTACATTCGATGTACCAACCTCGTTCATGTTTATATTTACAATAATTTATTTAGAATGTCATCTCGAAATACTATCTTTTTGTATATTTGTCAAAATAATGATCAACAGATTAGGCTTCGTGAATTCTTGCTTAGAAATGTTCATTGAAACAAATAATTGTAAACATACTTTGAATGTACCAGTAAGAAATTTTACAATAGAAAGTGAATTTTTATGTTCTTTAAATAGAAATTCAGTAATACATACATTAACTACCGTTTACGGCACAATTGCTGAAGTATGTTATGAAATCAATAAAATTTACAAATTTCAAATCTTCAACGCATTAATGATAACTTTTGTGTACGTCATACTTACCATATGGGAATCAATTTACTACATGCACACCTTGAAAATGTTTAATACCTTATTCTCCGTTGTGCTTATATGTATATTTGAGGTCATGTCAGTTATTATTATGTCATATATTTGTGAAGCCCTACTTATGAAGCGCCAATGTACGAAGATCTTTGTAAACGAGCTTATTATGGACTACACCCTTACAAGACAAATGCGAATTCAAGCTAAAGCATTCATGGAACTCATTGACGCGTGTCCACTACAGATTATGGTATACGATATGTTTTCTATAGATATTAAGTTAATGCTTAAATTTCTTAGTGTTTCGACAACTTATCTAATACTAGTAATTCAAGTATCACATTTTCTCTAATAATTCGATAACTGTGTCCCTTCACTTTTATTCGATACAAAGGTAAATTAAGGAACGTATGTGAACAGTATTCTTAATATACGAGTACACATATGTTTTACATGTAATTCACAAAGTTAATCTTAATTTACTAATACATTAAAAAAATAAACATTAGAACCAATGAGGTTAATAAAAAGTTAGTAAAAAAATTCTATTAAAATAACAGTAATTTTAAAACAAAACTGATTGAACTTTTTTCTTATTCAAAGTTTGATAAAATAAAAACGTTTAAATAGAGCGTTTCGTTATATTATTATTATTATGTGTATATTATTAGCAAGTACTTGGTTGACCGAGCTTTGCTTCGTATTTTCTTTAGGGATATTAAAAAGTTGCAATATGAAAAAAAAAATGGGATATGAGATAACTGAACTCGAACTGGGGTTTTATAATTTTTACAGACCACCCGATTACATTAAGCTATTAAAACTTTAAGAAGTTTAAGTAGCTTATGTTTTCAAATAACATTATAACAATTTTTCAGTGCCTAAAAACAGGTATAAAACAACATTAAAAAAAAATGAATCCTAGCTTGACCGATTTATTGCCCCTACATACTAAGTCTCATGAAAATCGTTGGAAATTCTTTCGTTTTAATAAAAGCAAATTTATAGGTTTAGTAAGGTCGTCTTTATTTATTATGAAAATAGCATAGTACTACATACCTAATACGGCAGCACTAGTCGTATATTCTGTCTAATATTAATAAGAATAAGTTGCTTAAATTGCAGTAATAGTTATTGTAACATAGAACAAAATTGTAGTAGTAATATAACTATTACTACTACAATTTTGTACTAACGTAATGTAAAATAGATTGTAGAGTAATGTTTAAGTTTTAATTTGTTTTGTTACTCGTAGTGCGTAAATTTTTGCTAAGGAACGTTATGTACTGCGCAGGTCCTAACAACTGCAACACAGTTTCTTAACTAATGCAGTTGTTATGGCCCAAATTTTTATATGTATACATCTTTCTTTCCTTATAAATATATTATTATATTATATTATATATTTTTAAAAAAAGAATGATCTTCAGTGTGTTTATTTCTATTCAGTGTTTTATGTCAATCATTAATACTACTATATATTTACGACTTCTAATTTTTAAGACCAACACCATCCTGTTGTTGTTAATCTAGCACTATTATGTATGGCGATCGTGTTTATCTTAATATTTTAAATAACGTAATAAAATTGTCTTATCTAATTATGTATTATTATTTATAGTACCTGGGTGACCGAGTGACTGGTGAGCCTTGCTCGGTAATTTTTTTTAAGATATAAATAAAATGATACAAATAGAAAAAATAATAATTGGGCAGGTTGATGGGGCTCGATCTAGATAAATTCACCTATCTAGACCGCCCGCTCCCCAAATGAGCCACCATGACTTTTCATTCGACAGACAAATTTTAGCATTTTTGCAGTGCCCTAAACAAGCAGGCACAAGTCGCTAGTAGATAATAAATGACTTTAATTTAATTATGATACATACACATACAACATATTTGTTATTTCAGACAATATTCAAAGATAGTTACCGCCGTATGGTATCCGGTTGAATAGAATAGGCCACCCTAATTTCTTACCGAGGTGTCGTAAAAGGCGATTAAGGTAAGTTAAGGTCAGGCTGGTGGCCGGTCTTAAAAACCTAGCCAAATCATTTAATAATATGCTTATTATAATTGTACCGTGGCAACTTAGAGTGAGATAAGGGCAGGAATGTATTCATAGATATTTGCACTTAACTTATTACTTTTTCCAATTCCATGTTACAAATTCGAAAATTAAAAGTTAAGTAAACTTCAATGTTGTCTTTCAAAAGTCTCAGGTCCATTAAAAGGATTACACAAACAAATAAAATTAATTTACAAATGGTTGTAAATGGAACTACATATAACACCAATATTCATCAACTTGACTTAATCTACCGACATCTACTAGACAACCTTTAAAGTGATAGGAACTCTTTTTGTATTTATATTAATGTTAGTGAAGCAAAATAATAATATGGAGGTTGTAGATGACCATACTGAAAGAATTGAATTGATTCTATATATGTTGAAACCTTTAATATTTATGGAGAATATAACTGGAAAATTTAGATATCAGAAGATTGCCGGTGATGTGAAAATTATGAGCAGGAAGATGAAGGTTTACTCCATAGGTTTCGCGAGCCTTCTTGTAATATTGTATTGTATATTGTGTGTAAACATCATGATATTTAAAAAGCTTACTGATTTCGCACAAGTTATCGATATAGTAGACGAAATTGCTTCCCTTGCATTGGTTATACAGTATGTCGTTTCAATGATAATTTTTTCACATTATTCCACCAGCAATGTATTGATCTTAAAGCAGATTACCCGCATTGATAGCATTTTGATGATATCAAAAAATAAGAAATTCTACAAGGATTCCCGAAACCAGATTTTGATTGGAATGACGATTTATCTATCATTGTTTATACTTCTACAAGTTTACGACTCGTTAACAAATGGGAATTCGATCCCAGATAATATAATATTGGCAACAATTTATTTAGAACGTCATCTTGAAGTATTATCTCTTTGTATATTCGTCAAAATTATGATCGACAGATTAAATATTATAAATAAATGCGTAGAACAGTTCATTGAAATAAATAATCGTAAATTTACTTTGAATGTACCATTAAGGAATTCCACAATTCAATATGAATTTGTGTGTTCTTTAAATACTAATTCAGTGATTCGCAATTTAGCTAGTGTTTACGATACGATCGCTGAAACATGTGATGAAATCAATAAAGTTTTCAAATTTCATATTTTCAAAGCACTTATGATTACATTTGTGTACGTCATAATTGTCATATGGACATCTATTTACTACATGCGTACATCGGAAACCTCAAATACCCTACCCAGGATCATATGTTTATGTATATTTGAAATCATATCAGTTGGTATTATGTCATATATTTGCGAAGCTATACTTATGAAGCGGAACTCTACCAAGATCCTGGTAAACGAGCTCATTATGGACTACGGCCTAACAAGAGAAGTGAGAATTCAAGCTAAAGCATTTATGGAGCTCATTGATGTGTGTCCGTTACAATTTTCAGCATACGATATGTTTACTATAGATATTAAGTTGATGCTTAAATTTATAAGTGTTTCGACAACTTATCTGATAGTAATAATTCAAGTGTCTCATTTTTTTTAATAATTCCACTATGTAAATGCGATGGGCATAAAATCGGAAACTTTTCGCTACATAAACAATTTAAAAGGATATTTCTTTTTAATTTTTAACAGCTTAAAGCTTTTTTTTAATTTTGCCGTGATTAGATTTAAACTATATTATGATATTGAATTGAAGATTTAAAAATAAAAATATGAATGTCAAACTTGAATTTCATTTGCAACATTTTGTTTTTAATTATCTGTAAATTTATTAGTTTATGAAAAGTTATTTTAAAAAATATCTGCCGTGTGGTATCTGGCTGAGTAGATTAGACCTTCATCATCCTCCTGCCCTTATCCCACTCTAAGTGGGGTCGGCACACATGTTATAAACATGCTGTCACATGATTTGGCTTCGTTTTTACGACCGGCCGCCTGCCTGACGTCAACTTACCTTAGTAGTATTTTACGACACCGCGGTAAGAAAGAGGGTGGTCTATTTTACTAAACCGGATACTACACGGCGGTTCAACTTACCTTAGTCGCATTTTACGACACCTCGGGAAGAAATGAGGGTGGTACTATTCTATTCAGCCGGATACCGCACGTAAACGCATAAATAAATATTAACACGAATAAATATCTTATTTATTTAACTATGTTCATGTTAAAAAAAAAGAAATGAAAATATTATTATGCTATAATCCACTTTCTATTCAGCCGGATACCTCACGGCATTCATATTGTTAATAAAATTTATTTTAATTTATTTAATGCAGTTGAGATGTAAATGTAAACGTTCATACGCTCCAATCGCCTAGTTATCATTCTACAAGGAACGTTTCCAACTCAAAACGTTTTTAAACCAAAAAAACCGAAAGTGACGAAAATTATTTTATTTGTAGAGAAAACTTTTGGAACTCGTCAGAAAAACAACAGTATATAACACTGTAAATTTTATTTCAAATCCACACTACAAGTATATTTATGTGCAAAATATGAAGAGAATTCAACGCACGTGACAAATTTTGCAATATTATATTATAATATAATCATTCATTGTAATATATAATACTGATTGAAAACTATTACATATTTATTAAATTCAGTGGCATCTATAGGCCAACCGTTTAACTCAAACTTCGCCTGCGGAGTAAAAGTGCGCGGAAGTAGAATGAGAACTTGAAGGTAGGTATCCCCTTTTGTATATCACGCTACGAGCGTTCGCCAACATTATTATTACAAACTCACAAAACATTATCGAAACCTATCTCTTAAAACAATAGCGCAGTTTGTTAGATGCAAAGTGAAAAACGGTTTCCCTGGTAAATCCCGGATTTCATAACAATGGGAGGCTCGATGCACCTGCACAATGTAGCTCTTGTTGGCTTTATTCCTCCTTAAGCTGCTTATCCCCAATTCTTCTTCTTCAATCTTCAATTAAATCTTATAACTAACTAGTGTATGCTTATCCTATGACATATACACTACGTATTTTGTGTAAAGAGTTCCGGTTAATTAAACCTTAAAAAAAACCTTACGAGATAATGCAACGACTACGTGATCTTGTATCTGCTCATGTGACTGATGTGCATTTTGTAATGGAAATACCCGTTCTACTGTCGAAAAGTAAGGACGTCGAGGTAGGCCAGTGCTTGGATAACGATCATTCTTTGCCGTGCATCGTCGTTTTTTGCGAACGAGGATTATTTCCACAGCATAATGAACCGGATGTTGCGTTAAATGTAGAAGTGGAACAAGAGCTGTTACGCCTAGTACGCACTGACTCTACAACTAACATTTCAGAATTTATCAGGCGGTCACACGCCAACGAGTGATATTGTGTAAAGCATATTAGACAATTTGAAGATTATAAAAGCGGTAACACTAACCCGAATAAAACAACTCGCACATCTAGATTGATAAAACATTGATCTTTTAAAATTCTTACATTTTATACCTACAGCAAAAGATAAAATCACTGACCTAAAGATTCTGAAAAGAAATAAAACTCCTTTGGCGAGTTCTATCTTCTGCTGTAATCTAATATATATTGCTCAATGTCCAAATCATTAAAATTATATATAGGTGTTACTTAATTTCCAATTATAAAATATACCAGATACCGTCTGAGTATAATAACTTGGTCTTTTATTTTTTGTTTTTTTTTTAATTTAACCTTAAAATAAGTGAAGAACTTGAATCATCATTATAACGTAAGTTGTAGTAACACTAATGTACTTCAAAATCAGTTTAATATCAATTACAAAGACATCGTATACCGCTACTTGCAAAGGCCAAGCTTTGATCGATTCCATAAAAGTTTTAGCTTGAATTCTCATCTTTTTAGGAAGTTTATAGTCTGAAACAAGTTCATTTACTAACTTTTTAGTAGACTTGCGCTTAAGACTCATTACTTCACAAATATAAGCAACAAACCCTATCAAAATTTGCTCAAACAAGAAAGGTAATGTAATGTTTATTAGATAAGACATTTCTTTGTTTTCGATTAAATTTAAGCTTTTCTGTATTACGATTGTAGTATATGTAAATGCAGATAAAAATATAATCATAATGTGAAAGTCAAAAATGTCATTGATATATTCAACAGTTTCACCAATAATATCATATGCCATGGCTAAAGATGCGATTTTAGTGTTTTCATTGCTGATACGCCCGATATAATATTTATTTATGTCTAAATTTAAATTCAATACGTTCGAAAATCTTTTACCGTTATTTTTTAATTTAATGAAATGGTCTAAATACTGGTTAAGAATATCTAAACGGAATATAATTATTTTTATAAATATGCAAAAAGCAATAACTTCTAGATAACGACTACAAAATAAAAAAGTGTCAATTACGAGATGGATATACTGTGATGAACTATTTACTTCAATAATAGTAAATTTAAAAAAACCAAAACTACTATAAAGTAGTAAAAGTACAAACAAAGCAATTTTAATGTCTTTACGTGATTTCTTATAAACATAACTTGTTGGTGTAATATTAAGCTTAAAATCTATTAAACCTAGACATTCAATAATATGTATGTTCTTATTTCTATTAAATAAGAATATAATTACTGCTAAAATGTGTTGCGAAACCAGCACTAATATCGGCAATTGTCCAAAAAAGTCTTTAGTGGTTTTTGATTTGAAAACGTCAAAAATAAAATTACTATAAAAAATAATAAACACACAGCATACGAACACTGCATACATCTTCATCTTCTTGCTAAAAGTTTTAAAGTGACCATTCACAAAACGAAACCTAAACAGGCCATTCAAATTTTCAATCTTTATCAATGGGCTAATTCCTTTAAGATTCATTTGAATATAATCGTTTTTATTTAATGGCATTTTGATTATAACGTAGCTCGTTGCACTTTACTTCTTATGGACGTCTTATTGTAAGGATAAAATAAAATATTAGGGCTTCGAGTTGATTTAATTGAACTTGGTTAATATCTGCCTTCTCAAACCGTACTCATCAATAATAACATTGTAATTGGCCTATGTTTCAGAATAGACTAAAGTAATGTAAGGTAAATTCTAAAAGTATTACGATAATGAAAGTACTGCAGTCAAAGTGCTGCAGATGTACTTAAAATAATGAATTGAAGTTCCATGTATGAATACATTGTTTCAAACATCAAACACCTAAACATAAAATAAATATTTGTAAGAATTATTCTTAACTTTGTATTTTTTTTATTTTTATGTTTAATTTTCTTGTGTATAAAGACTTGTCTTTCTTTAGTCGAACACAATTACAGTCTCAAATAATTTCGCAAATCATATAAAACTTTTGTAAAGAGAAGTTTAAATTAAATGTAAGGAATACGGTTATACTTACACAAAGCATATTGGACAATTTGAAGAGAAGCGGTTATGCTAAACCGAATAAAAAACTCTCACATCTAGATTGGAATACATAAATCTTTTAATATTCGTATATTTTATATGATGAAGACTAAAATCTTCGAACAGTGCGTGTTGCCAGTGATGACCTATGGCTCTGAATCGCTTGGAAAATTGGTCGCTGACTATGGGCCTCATAAGAAAGCTCAGAGTCGCTCAGCGGGCGATGGAGCGAGCTATGCTCGGAGTTTCTCTACGTGATCAAATCAGAAATGAGGAGATCCGTAGAAGAACCAGAGTTACCGACATAGCTCAGCGGGTCGCGAAGCTGAAGTGGCGATGGGCGGGGCACATAGTGCGGAGAACCGATGGACGTTGGGGTCTCAAAGTGTTGGAATGGCGACCCCGCACCGGAAAGCGCAGTGTCGGAAGACCCCCTACTAGATGGACAGACGACCTCAAATGGGTCGCGGGGAGCCGCTGGATACAAGCGGCACAAAATCGTGTATTCTGGAGATCCCATGAAGAGACCTATGTCCAGCAGTGGACGTCCATCGGTTGAAGAAGAGAAGAGAGAAGAGATATGATGCATATAATAGAACTCTCATACTTAGGTAGCTTCATTTTTTTTTATATCACAGAATATATATTTTACTACTGCTTTAACTAAATACTATAAAAAGTACACCGTACACATGTACTACTTACTTACTTACTTAAGATTTGTGTAGAAATGGAATCATCATTATAACGTATATTATATAATACCTAGGTGACCAAACTCCTCGACCGACCTTGCTCGGTAATTTTTTAAAAGATACACAAGTACCTACTTTGGAGACGGACTACCGTGTGTGCAATTGCCCCATCTATACTAAATTAATATAAAGCTGAAGAGTCTGTTTGTTTGATTAATTGAACTTGCTAATTTTAGGTACTATTGGACCAATTCGATTCTTTGAGTGTAAGATAGTCCATTTACCGAGGAAGGCTATTGGTTATATAACATCACGCTAAGATGAATAGGAGCAATAAAAAATATTGCGAAACGGCAAAATTTACAGCTTTCATTGCGTGCGCTAAGTAAAGGGTAAAAGTTATTCAAAATGAACCCACGATATACTTATATGTTCAAAATTTAAATTCGGGAAAAAAATTGTGACACTGATTTATACTAGCTGACCCGACAGACGTTCTCCTGTCTCAACTATTTAAGCCAGAGAGTTTCTTTCTTAAGGACCTTCTATCATATACATATCGCGTATCGTGATAACCTCGCCTTTAATTTAACGACTTGACTTGACTTTGGCACATCGTAATTAAAAACCTTAACACTTATACTGGCATCTATCGAAAACTTATAGAACTCAGAGCTTTTCAGCATCAAAAACTTAAAATTCGCAAAAGTAAGATTAATTGAGATAAACACCTCCAAAATCCTATCCTTTAAGTTGGACCAAAATATAACTACCTAGAAAATTTCATTGAAATCAATCCAGTAGTTTGAAGATTACGGTAAACGCATATCGTGAAACGGGATTTTTATATATAAAGATACTAGCTGTGCTTGCGGCATCGCTCGCGTGGAACTCAGTATATTAAATTGAAATTTTAAAAATAAATTAGTTATTATGAGTATAATCGATGGAGACATGCTCTCGCGGACTTTTTGTAGTAATTTTGTTAAATCTACAATTCTGTCGTACATTACTTTAGTGTAACTCTTGGTTTACGCGGCGTACGCAACTAATGCTCCCAGCAGGCGAATTTTTTACAACTGCGCGATCTTCTTAAGACAATTTACATAAAACTGTAGTGTATTAATAGTGACCTCAACTTTCCGGAAGAATTGCACTATCTTTTAGTAAAAAACGTACATAAATCCATTCAGTAGATTTAAAGAAAGTCGATCACATACAGACAGCTTTCGAACACTTTGTTTTATAATAAGTATAGATATATGGGAATATAATAACTTGGTCTTTTTCGTTTTAACCTTAAAATAAGAGAAGAACCATTATAACGTAAGTTGTAGCAACGCTAATGTACTTCAACATCAGTTTAATATCAATTACAAAGACATCGTATACAAAGGCCACGATTTGATCGACTCCATTAAGGTTTTAGCTTAAAATCTCATCTTTTACAGAAGTTTATAGTCTGAATCAATCATGGTCATTTGCTCACTTTTTAGTAGACTTGCGCTTGAGGCTCATTACTTCACAAATATAATCAACAAAGCCGATCAAAATGTGCTCAGACAAGAAAGGTAATGTATATTATTTAATGTATTATTTTTATATATATACTTAAATGTATATTCAAAGTAATTTAAAATTTCAAAGTAATCCTTATTATGTTAGCTCAGGCGATACGGAAGAGTGACAAGAAGTACTCCACAATATATGCTATATATTATTAATAAAATTATTTTAATGAAGTTGAGATGTTAATGTATGTAATAATGTAAACGCTCACATGATTAGTTATCATTCTACAAAAAAACGTTTTCAACTCAAATTCCTTTTTCAAGCTACAAAAACTGAAAGTGGCGAAGAATTATTTCATTTGTACAGTAGACTTTTGGAATTCGGTAAAAGAAAAAACAATATACAACACTGTAAATTTTATTTCAAATCCACACTACAAGTATATTTATGTGTAAAATATGAAGAAAATTCAACACGTGACAAATTTTGGAATATTATAATATTCTTTGAAAGCTGTTGCATATATTTAAAAAAATCAGCGGCATCTATAGACTAACCGTTTAACTCAGACTCCGCCTGCGGTGTAAAGGAGTACCTAAAGGACCTACCTAAAGGAAGTAACTGGACTGAAGTAGGAAGTAGAGAAGACCCTCCAACTAACATTTCAGAATATATCGGGCGGTCACATGCCAACGAGTGTTATTGTATAAAGTATATAAGACAATATGAAGATTAGTAAAACCGGTAATACTAAACCGAAAAAACAAATCGCACATCTAGATTGAAAAAACATTAATCTTTTAAAAATCTTACATTTTACATCTAAAGCAAAAGATAAAATCACTGACCTAAAGATTCCTAAAGAAATAAAACTCAGTTGGTGAGTTCTATCTTCTACTGTAGATATACTATACATATATTACTTAAATTCTAAATCATTAAAATTATATATAGTTGTTACTTAATTTACAATTATAAAATATACCAGATACCATCTGAATAACTTGGTCTTTTAGGTTTTGGTATTTTTTTTTATTTAACCTTAAAATAAGTGAAGAACTTGAATCATCATTATAACGTAAGTTGTAGTAACACTAATGTACTTCAACATCAGTTTAATATCAATTACAAAGATATCGTATACCACTACTTGCAAAGGCCACGCTTTAATCGACTCCATAAAGGTTTTAGCTTGAATTCTCATTTTTTTAGGAAGTTTATAGTCTGAAACAAGCTCATTTACTAATTTTTTAGTAGTCTTGCGCTTAAGCCTCATTACTTCACAAATATAAGCAACAAACCCTATCAAAATTTGCTCAGACAAGAAAGGTAATGTAATATATAATAGATAAGACAACATTTCTTTGTTTTCGATTAAATTTAAGCTTTTCTGTATTACGATTGTAGTATATGTAAATGCAGATAAAAATATAATCATAATGTGAAAGTCAAAAATTTCATTGATATATTCAACAGTTTCCCCAATAATATTATATGCCATGGCTAAAGATGCGATTTTAGTGTTTTCATTGCTGATACGCCCGATATAATATTTATTTATGTCTAAATTTAAATTCAATACGTTCGAAGATCTTTTACCGTTATTTTTTAATTTAATTAAATGGTCTAAATACTGGTTAAGAATATCTAAACGGAATATAATTATTTTTATAAATATGCAGAAAGCAATAGCTTCTAGATAACGACTACAAAATAAAAAAGTGTCAATTATGAGATGGATATACTGTGATGAACTATTTACATTAAGAATATTAAATTTAAAATAACCAAAAATAATATACAGTAGTAAAAGTACAAACAAACCAATTTTAATGTCTTTGCGTGATTTCTTATAAACATAACTTGTTGGTGTAATATTAAGCTTACAATCTATTAATGCTAGACATTCAATAATATGTATGTTCTTATTCCTATTAAATAAGAATATAATCACTGCTAAAATATGTTGCAAAATCAGCACTAATATCGGCAATTGGCTAAAAAAGTCTATAATGGTTTTTGATTTGAAAACGTCAAAAATAAAATTACAATAAAAAATAATAAACACACAGCATACGAACACTGCATACATCTTCATCTTCTTGCTAAAAGTTTTAAACTGACCATTCACAAAACGAAACCTAAACAGGCCATACAAATTTTCAATCTTCATCAATGGGCTAATTCCTTTAAGAATCATTTGAATATAATCGTTTTTATTTAATGGCATTTTGATTATAACGAAGCTTGTTGCACTTTAGTTCTTATGGACGTCTTTTTGTCAGGATAAAATAAAATAATAGGGCTTCGAGTTGATTTAACTGATGTTGATGTTGATTGAACTTGGTTAATATCTGCCTTCTCAAACCGTAGTTATCAATAATAACATTGTAATAGGCCTATGTTTCAGGATAGACTAAAATCATGTAAGGTAAATTCTACAAGTATCACGATAATGAAAGTACTGCAGTCAAAGTGCTGCAGATATACTTAAAATAATGAATTGAATTTCCATGTATGAATACATTGTCACAAACATCAAACACCTAATGATAAAAAAAATATTTGTAAGAATTAATTTTAATTTCTTTTTTTTTTATGTTCAATTTTGTTATTGTCTTTCCTAACTGCGTGATAATATCATGTATTATTATTCCAAGATTCCATGTACTTAGACTTGTCTTTCTTTAGACGTACACAATTACAGTCTCAAATAATTACTTTAGTTTAACTCTGTTGGTTTACACGGCGCACGCGGGCTCCCAGCTCCCAGCAGGCAAATTTTTCACAACTGCGCGATCTTCTCAAGACAATTTACATAAAACTGTAGTGTAATAATAGTGACCTCAACTTTCCGGAAGAATTGCACTATCTTTTAGTAGAAAACGTACATAAATCCATTCAGTAGATTTGAATAAAATCGATCACATACAGACAGCTTTCGAACACTTTGTTTTATAATAAGTATAGATATATGGGAATATAATAACTTTTTCTTTTTCGTTTTAATCTTTAAAAAAAAATGAACCATTATAACGTAAGTTATAGCAACGCTAATGTACTTCAACATCAGTTTAATATCAATTACAAAGACATCGTATACCAATACTTGCAAAGGCCACGATTTGATCGACTCCATTAGGTTTTAGCTTAAAATCTCATCTTTTACAGAAGTTTATAGTCTGAATCAATCATGGTCATTTGCTCACTTTTTAGTAGACTTGCGCTTGAGGCTCATTACTTCACAATTATAATCAACAAAGCCGATCAAAATGTGCTCAGACAAGAAAGGTAATGTATATTATTTAATGTATTATTTTTATATATACTTAAATGTATATTCAAAGTAATTTAAAATTTCAAAGTAATCCTTATTATGTTAGCTCAGGCGATACGGAAGAGTGACAAGAAGTCCTCCACAATATATGATATATATTATTAATAAAATTAATTTAATGCAGTTGAGATGTTAATGTATGTAATAATGTAAACGCTCACACGATTAGTTATCATTCTACAAAAAAACGTTTTCAACTCAAATTCCTTTTTCAAGCTACAAAAACTGAAAGTGGCGAAGAATTATTTCATTTGTACAGTAGACTTTTGGAATTCGGTAAAAAAAACAACAATATACAACACTGTAAATTTTATTTCTAATCCACACTACAAGTATATTTATGTGTAAAATATGAAGAAAATTCAACACGTGACAAACTTTGGAATATTATAATACTGTTTGAAAGCTGTTGCATATATTTAAAAAATCAGCGGCATCTTTAGGCTAACCGTTTAACTCAGACTCCGCTTGCGGTGTAAAGGAATTACCTAACGGACTTACCTAAAGGAAGTAACTGGACTGAAGTAGGAAGTAGGGAAGACCCTCCAACTAACATTTCAGAATATATCGGGCGGTCACATGCCAACGAGAGTTATTGTATCAAGTATATAAGACAATATGAAGATTATTAAGAGCGGTAATACTAAACCGAAAAAACATCTCGCACATCTAGATTGAAAAAACATTAATCTTTTAAAATTCTTACATTTTATACCTACAGCAAATGATAAAATCACTGACCTAAAGATTCCTAAAGAAATAAAACTCAGTTGGTGAGTTCTATCTTCTGCTGTAGATCTAATATATATTACTGTACTATACTTATTTAACCTTAAAATAAGTGAAGAACTTGAATTATCATTATAACGTAAGTTGTAGTAACACTAATGTACTTCAAAATCAGTTTAATATCAATTACAAAGACATCGTATACCGCTACTTGCAAAGGCCACGCTTTGATCGATTCCATAAAGGTTTTAGCTTGAATTCTCATCTTTTTAGGAAGTGTGTAGTCTGAAACAAGCTCATTTACTAATTTTTTAGTAGACTTGCGCTTAAGGCTTATTAATTCACAAATATAAGCAACAAAGCCGATCAAAATGTGCTCACACAAGAAAGGTAATGTAATATTTATTAGAGAAGACGAAAATTCTTTGTTTTTCAAGAAATATAAGCTTTTCTGTATCACGATAATAATATACAGAAATGCAGAGATAAAAATAATCAGTATATGAAAGTCAAAAATGTCACTTATATATTCAACAGTTTCACCAATAATATCGTATACCATGGCTAATGATTCGATTTTAGTGTTTTTATTATTGATACGCCCGATATAATATTTATTTATCTCTAAATTTAAATTCAATAACTTCGAAGATCTTTTTCCGTTATCTTTATATTTAATGAAGTGTTCTAAATACTGGTTCAGAATATCTAAACGGAATATAATTATTTTTACGAATATACAAAAAGCAAGAACTTCGAGATAGCGATTACAAAATAAAAAAGTATCAATGATGAGATGGATATACTGTAGTGAACCGTTAAATTCAGAAACACAAAATTTAAAACAACCAAAAATAACATAAAGAAGTATAATTACAAACAAACCAATTTTAATGTATTTACTTGATTTCTTATAAACATTATCAGTTGGTGTAATATTAAGTTCAAAATCTATTAATGCAAGACATTTGATTATATGTGTATTCTTCTCCCTAATAAATAGAAATCTTATCACTGCTATAATGTGTTGCATAGTCAGCAGTAAAAAAGGTAATTGCCAAAATAAGTCTATGATTGTCTTTGATCTGAAAACGCCAACATAAGAATCACAATAAAAAATTAAAAACACACTGCATACGAACACTGCATACATTTTCATCTTCTTACTAAAAGTTGTAAATTGACCATTCACAAAACGAAACCTAAACAGGCCGTAAAAATTTTCAACCTTTATCAATGGTTCGATTCCTTTAAGAAACATATGAACATAATCGTTTTTAGTTAATGCCATTTTGATTGTAACGTAGCTTTTTGCACTTTACTTCTTATGGACGTCTTTTTGTCAGGATAAAATAAAATATTAAGGGCTTCGAGTTGATTTAATTGAACTTGGTTAATATTTGCCTTCTCAAACCGTAGTTATCAAAAATAACATTGTAATTGGCCTATGTTTCAGGATAGACTAAAGTAATGTAAGGTAAATTCTACAAGTATTACATAATGAAAGTACTGCAGTCAAAGTGCTGCAGATATACTTAAAATAATGAATTGATGTGCCATAATTATCGAATACATTGTCTCCAACATAAACACCTAAGCATGGACATTGGTGATAAATATGGCTAGAATAAAAATTAAATTATGAATAATTAATCTAAATTTTTTTTCTACCTTTTTTGTTTTTAATCTCTTTATTGCATTAAGTAAGTATTATAAAAATGATAAAAAACAACATAATGTGCAATGATGGGTTTAATCCGGAATTGAAATCTCTCTTAAAATAAAAAAGTAAATATTAAGTAGAATGAATAAAAATAAAAATGTTGTTATTGTCCCTACTGACTATTAATGTTTACCAAGATTCCATGTCCAAAGATTTGTCTAGTTAAGGATAACGAAATCAAGTCTTAAAAATTGATATTTAATATATTTGATCAACAACTACGCTAGAAGAGATATCAAATCGTTTTACATTATTTGAAAACTCAAAACACAATACTGTATCTCGCTGTGCCATCTCATTTTCTCTCTCTTTCTCACTCCTTCTTCCCTCACTTTCTTCCTTCCTTCACTTTCCCTCTCTCCGCTTTTCCCTCAATCTTTCTTCCACTTGATATTACTACTATACACGATATTAAGCATAACAAGGATAACAGCGATATAAAAGCAATGTGTTTAATAATACATTATACGTTCTAAAAAAGATTAAATAACTATTCACATGAAGTATGGCTATTACATAATATATGTATAATGACCACCCTTTTGTTCTTTACCAAGAATCGGTCGAAATGTGACCACGAAATATCGATATTGACAAGAGATTTTTTCTGACTAGTCACGTTTTTATGAAGAAGACAATAATTTATAAATAGAAAACAATTTGTGTGAGATTATCGCTGGTGCGGACAAAACGTTTATTTAGAAACAACAGGTAAACTTTATTCAATGTAGTATTTTTAATCATCATCACATCATATAGTTGATCATGTTCGAAAGAAAATTTATAAGTTCGTAAGCTCATTCACGTAGAAGCACCTCCCATTCGCAATAATAGATTTATCATATCATTATAGATTTGATTACATAGAAAGATAACTCATATGTCTTAAATGATAACCGTCTTTATCAATTGCCCCGCCCAAAGTCTTATGTCGCTAGAATTTTAATGGCTTTTAGCTTAGGCTCTCCACTTTAGTGGCGTGCTTTATGCTATTTTTTAGAATATGTTTTTCTTATAGAATACGCCGTGTGGTATCCGGCTGAATAGAAAAGTACCACCCTAATTTCTTACCGAGGTGTGGTAAAAGGCGACTATGGTAAGACGACCCGCCGTGTGGTATCTGGCTGAGTAGAATAGACCAACCTCATTTCTTACTGAGGTGTCGTAAAAGACGACTAAGGTAAGTTGACCTACCGTGTGGTATCCGGTTTAGTAGAATAGACCACTCTCTCTCTCACCGAGGTGTCGTAAAATACAACTAAGATAAGTTGATGTCAGGCAGGCGGCCGGTCGTAAAAACGCAGCCAAATCATGTAACAACATATTTATAACATGTTGTGCCGACCCCACTTAGAGTGGGATAAAGGGATAAATGATATTTTTAGTTAGTTGTTTAGTGACTGTGAAAAAAGGTATTTGGTTGAGTATAAGATCTCGCTTAAATAGGAGATTGCCATATTGAATCTAATCAGCCTGTCGTTCTGACCGTACTTAGTACGTCACTTAGACCGTACTTAGGTATTGATATTTCTTGCTTGGATTAGTAGATAGAGTACTGTGGTGTCTTTAGTGATTATGACGTAATTAGACGAGGTGTAACCTACCACCCGTCTGTGTTATCAGAACAGGATATCAGTCACATATTAGAGATCTTTTCGGTTGTGATATTTGTTGCCTAGGTAAACGATGCCTGAATAAATTTTCATTTTGAAATGACCCAGTTTGTAAACCTCTCTACTGTATTGCTTTTATTTGTTTTAAAAGGCCAGGGTTATTTAAGCGTGTTCGACGAAATCGATTTAGCGTTCCTATACAATGTTGCTTAAGCAATCAATTAAGGAAATTGTTATTTCTAGTCCTGTATTCCCTTATCTATGGCCAAGCTATTATCAATTCTATTTATAATTAATAACGAATAGTGCACTTGTTACTGAATATAAGGTCGCTTTTGCACAATTTTTTTTTTCAAACATGTTTACTGCATAATTGTTATGTTATTACTTTATGCAGTAAAGAATTTATCTATCCATCTACTAATCTATCTATCAATACTCAGAGTCACTTCATCATCATTATCATCGTCCTGCCCTTATTCCACTCCAAATGGGGTCGGCACAACATGTTATAAACATGTTGTCACACGATTTGGCTACCGGCCGCGTGCCTGACGTCAACTTACCTTAGTCGTAATGTACGACACCTCGGTAAGAAAGTGGGTGGTCTATTGTACTCAACCAGATGCCACACGGCGGGTCGATGTAACTTAGTCGCCTTTTACTACACCTCAGTAAGAAATGAGGGTGGTTTATTCTACTTAGCCGGATACCACACAGCGGGCCGATTTACCTTAGTCCACTCTGAGTCACTCACCCTTAGAAAATAATGAGAAAATTCTATTTCTATAAAAATTGTAGGTAATAATAATCTTCGATTTTCATGTGGTTTTCTCCAGTAGACAAAACTCTTAAGGAAGGTAAAAGCTTACAATTTGTTAACTATTTATGCAAATTGATTGAATTATGATGATAATTGAATTATTGGCAAAAGTCAAAGCATCTGGTAGCTTTCATCGAAAATGCTGCTTAATTCCTTTAAAATAAAACAAAATAATGAATGTAAAATTGTTCCTCTGTTATAGATCTACAGAAAAACCCGTGATGACATATATTTATCTTTTAAGAATAACTTATCGCTTTAACTACAATCAAAAAATTAAACCAACAATTAACACGTATAATGCGGTTTTTGGTATCCTAATTCGATGCAGCAGTGTTTTTAAAGTGCCGTTGCTGATTGCTAATGCTGTATCAGCAATCAGCAATAGCAGTTTAATAGAATAATAGCAGAAAGTCTACTGTACTATTGAGGATTACTTAGATGATAAGAATGCGTGGACATAGCTGCTCTTCGACCGACAACTGAGGTTTCGACTGTACAAGACAGTTTCTCTTCCCGGTAGAAAAGCTTTCTGAACCTGTAGGTGACGATTCAAAAGCACTTGTTTACAAGTTTACTTAATAATAAAGAATATTTTAAATTTGAATTTGATGGATACTGTATTCCATAGCAATATTTCCATAGCAATATTTATTTATTTATTTATTTATTCTTATATCTTATGTGTATGTGTGTGTCGTGTGTATGTGTGTGTGCGTGTGTGTATTTGTGTATGCGTTTGTGTCAACAAAGTGTTAATACTTTTTGAATTAAATACATTAGTAACACATTGCTAATAGATATATTAGCAGAGTTATGTATTATATTCGATCTCTTTCGATATTATCATTAATCAATAATTTCTGATGTTGCTTACTGATATCCGTATTCTCTTTAAACCGATTAGTCATTTCAAAGTTAACACGACCTTCGAAAGCGTGGCTAGATTTTAAATCCTTCATTTGTATATTTCATTCACCGTTTGTTTTTACATACTAAGCGAAAATTGTATGTACGTCGTCTTTAAACTTGAATAAATATCATACAAAAGTCATTTATATTTGATAATAAATTATTTTAGTGACAATTATGTTTTCCACAATAATTAATATTACCTAAGTATTAATTATTTTAATATAATTATTTAATATCAATATTAATTAAATAGTAATTTATATTCTTATTTTGATGATATCATATTATCCTTTTATCTGATGAGAGATGTGTACAGCCACGGCAGATAAGGAAAAGATAAAATTATAATTAAAGAAAACATATAATTGTTACTGGCGGAAATTCTTGATTTCTGCATTCAATGCGATTTCACAGGACGTAGTTACAGATAAAAAACAAAATACAATATAGTTTCATGACTATAATTAAATATTATTTTAAACATTTTAAAAATATACTTCTTAACTTTAATTTATACAACTTATTTTTTAGTTATATTATTCGCAAAAAAATTGAGTGTATATCTTAATGCAAAATTCAAAAACGAAGAGACTAATAAAATTAAGCAAAGAAACTCAATAGCATTAAAAAATTGATTAAACTAATCGAATTTACATAAAAGATACAGGGAAGAAAGAACTAGATAGTACAAATTGCAACTGCAACTGCATCATTATTTTGATTAGAAAAGACAACAAAAGGACAATAATTTAAATAGCTTATTTATTAGTTAATATTTAAATGATCTTTCTATTAATTATATGAATTAATAATAAATAAATATATGGGACACTTACACACACGGTCATCGGTCCCCAAAGTAAGTAACTTAGTACTTGTGTTATGGGTGACAGACAACTGGTAAATATATACTTATGTAATTTTAAATAAATACTTAAATACAAATATACACTCAGACTCGAAGAACTAACAAATTTTTGTTAGAAAATGTTGGCCCTCGGCGGGAATCGAACCCGCGACCCGCGGAGCTGAAGACAGGGTCACTACCCACTGCGCCAACGGGCCAGTCAAATAAGAATGAAACTTATTAATAAAAGTTATGATACTTTACAATCTAAATTTGGTAACGATAATTATATTAAAATAATATTAATACGATAAGTGATTTCAGTTTTACTAGACTCAGTCAAATATTAGAAACAGAAAATCCATTAACACGTTTTACGCTTAGCAATCTTCAGGAGTTCCTTTTTGGCAAATAATAATCGCAGTAGTTTTAAATAAATTCTTCTTAAAATTACTGGTTATGGCTTTGGTTCATATTTCTCATTATTTTTAATTTCTTTCTTCTTTATTCAATTTCTACCATATCTCTTGTGACATAGCAGACACTGACGGGGCGATTGCGATTCAGGATATTGTATTGGCGTTGCTAGTAACTTCAACATGGCAAGCCACTTCTTTTAATAGTGACACGTCTGTAAATTATTATAGTAACTTAGACTACGCAAGATCTTTATAATTATTGTTTCATTAACATATTACAAATGAATACATTAGTCGGCTTAATAAATGTTTGCGTCATTTATGATGCAAAAGTAATAATAAAAATTATTTTTCTAAATTGCGTGATGAAATTAAATAAAATAGAAAATTTAATGCTAAATGTAGAGTAGACAATCCGTTTTCATACCTGATACATGCAGGCAACCTTATACAAAGGTAACTAGATTTTATCGCGATGTGGCCCTTGTGTTTATATAATAACTAGGAGTCCCGCCCCAGCTTCGCACGGGTATAAAGCATATAGCCTATGTCACTCAGTGAAAATCACAGTATTTCTCTACTCCATATTGAATTTTATTATACATATAAACCTTCCTCTTCAATCATTCTAAAAAAAACCGCATCAAAATCTGTTGCGTAGTTTTAAAGATTTAAGCAAACATAGAGATATAAGGACAGACAGAGAAAGCGACTTTGTTTTATACTATGTAACTTTTATAGCTACTACTATTTTGATAATTGTCAAATTTTTACCATACTTACCAAAAGACAAAATTACGTTTAGCTGTCATTTATGTTTTGTTTTTCCATGTCATAATCGTTTTTGTTATACCACGTTTTATAGTGACTTGACGGGATAAAATAAATGTTGTCGAACGGGATAAAAAGAATCCTATGTCCGTCTCCTGGTTCTAAGCAACCTCTCCACCAATTTTCAGCCGAATTGGTTCATCCGTTCTTGAGTTATAAATAGTGTAACTTAGACCAACTTTCTTTTATATATATAGATATACACGTACAGACTGAAATAATTATCTGTTAGGAAAATACTTGACATATAGTATAACTTACCAACTCCACAGGAACGGTGGCACTTTAGTCTCGACAGATTAAGGTATGTTTCTTTATTTGTACCGCAAACGGGTCTATATTCCCCGGTGGAGGGACAAGATGCTATACACGAACGCGATTCATCGCTTATTGTTGTAGTTCTAAATGTAGTTGTTAATTCAGTTTTAGGTGATATTTTTGGACATGGTGATCGTCTGTGTAATTGAACATCTGCAATAAACGATAAAAGAATGATGTATAACGCAATACTCGTATTAATAAGTAACTAGTAGTATTATAAATACATGTCATAATAAATTAATGAATACACATAATATACTTAGTTCATTTAAAACTCTTAATAGAATTGTCAAGAGACCGAATTAATTATTACTTTATGTATAAAAACATACATTAATTAAACTGTCTGTCTGTTACGTTTTCATAGTTAATCCGCTATACCGATAGTGATGTAATTTGGTGTAATTAAAGTTTATACACTGGGGTAATATGGGGTAACGGGGAATAGAAAGTTTCCCGTTTTTCTTTCAGAAAAAGAAAACAGTACATAATTTATAGAATTAGGCGTTACTTTGCGGATTTCTATAATAGAAAAGTAAATTAAATTTTGCTATAATCCGCGATATCGGAAACTTATCATGGATATAGCAAAGAATTATATTATTACTGTAAAAAAATATGCTGCTTGTTGGTGTGAATGGAGTGTGTCACTAGGTACATAATTAACGTAAACAAGTGACTTATATACTAAAAATAAATAATGCAATAACCTTTTCCGCAATGTTGTGCACACATCAGTTTTCCATGATTATTGTAGGTTAAATTGTCGGTGCCACATACTGGGTTGTACTCTGGCGTGGTGGGACATGACGATAAACATGTTTCCATCGTAGGGATCGTGGTACTGATTAATGGGGTCGGACTTGTACTGTCCCAGCCTGGACACGGCGATAAGTCTTGTATTCGAACATCTGAGCGGATAACGAAAATTATTTAACTGTTTGGATTTTTCTCAAAATTTGAACAGAATCGGTAGAAGAACAGTATTCATTTCCACTCAACCAATGAGAGCTGTCCTATCTATAATTTATACTTATCATAAAACAGACAAAAATAAATAATAAATTGGAGCGCCTTCAAAACGTAGCAATAGGGTACATATTCGGACTACGGAAGTATGACCACATTACTGAATACAAAAAATTAAACTGGCTTCCAATCAGGCTAAAAAGGAATTGTCATATATTATCACTACTCTTTAATATACTTTTCAATCCTTATGTTCCATTATCTACGTGAACGCTTTTGATTTTTATCAGAAGCCAGTGGTCAGCGTTTAAGCGTGTCCCCCTAGCATGTGTTGCTCAAACATATTTCAATTCATTAAGTGAATGAACATCACATCATCACAGGCTGTTAAACTATGGAATAAACTGCCCGTTTCCCTACATAAATCTAAAACAATATCTTCATTTAAACACAGTATTTAAAAAAAATACGCAGATAATTAATTAATCAGTGATGTTTACACTTTATTAAATAACTATATATTATATTTACTTTTATAAGTATATTCAATTATATTATAATATAATATATATTATATATTATAATATTATTTGATATTATTAAAAGAACCATTTTTTGTTTGGGTAAGTTTTAAGTTAATTTTAAATTTAATTTATTGTACTTATATTTACCTCTTTTTTAGTTTTAGACAGGTTGGCTGGAAGAGATTCCGATTCCAGAATAAGCCCGCCATTGCAAATTATGTTGTTTTTTAATTTTATTTTTATTAATGCAATAAAGAAATTACAAACAAACAGACTACCCAAAAGCTGTCTGTATGTGATCAATTTTCCTAAAACTAAAGACAAAATATATCTAGACGCGTGCTCAAAAATTCAATTTCGGCATTGAAATTATATAGCAAAAATAATTGCGAGTGGGTTAAATGGCAACTGAGCGGGCGTTACAAAATGCTATTAGCAGTAAATAATGTATCTCCTAAGTAACCAGTGCAATATCTTAACTCTGAAATGGGTACTATTATTATGTGAACCGTTAATTTCATGCAATTGATAACGCATTTGCGGATTTAGCAGTCACGGATATTGCAAAAACCAAAGAGCCCCTGGTTTCTAGTGACCATTAGTCGTGACTAACACTAATTGGATACCTTTTAGTCAGAGTTTACAAATCAAATAACTAATTGTACGTCAACAAAATACTTAACCAAGCTAATGCGCTTACAACATCTAATATCTAGTTATTGTTTAATATGTATTAAAATAAACATAAAAAGTTATAAAAAAACAGTCACAAATCTGAATCTATGTCTATACTCTATACTAATATATAAAGTTGAAGAATTTGTATGTATGTTTGTAATGTTTTCACACAAAAACTACTGAACCGATTTCAAAAATTCTTTGGAAAACTGCATCTTTACTGACCAACGTAGGCTATATTACATTTTAAAAAAAATAGGGATTCGCTATAAAAATGTAATAAGGTGTAAAAAAATTTAAATTACGCGGGTGAAACCGCAGGATATTACTAGTAATATATAAAGCTTTGAGATTGTTTCATTGATTATTTGAACGCGCTAATCTCAGGAACTACTAGCCAATTTGAAAAATTATTTCACTGTAAGATAGTCCATTTACTAAGAAAGGCTATATATATAGGCTATATAACATCACGATAAGATGAATAGGAGAGGAGCAGCAATAAAAAATAGTACGAAAACGGCATAATTTAAAGCTTTTCTTGCGTGCGAGGGTAGACGGTGAAAGTTATTCAAATATCACAAAATTGTTCCCCTCTAAAAGTTCTAAATAAAAGTCCGCGACAGCATATGTCTAGCATTTAACGTTAAACCACTTTAATCATTTTTATGGTTATTAAAATACTATATTACGGTTTTAATCTTTCCATTGCTAGTATTAAATAATATAGTTTTCTGTTAACAGTTATACATACCCACACCACATCTCATATAGCATTCCAGTTGATCCCTACTATAGTACGTGTTACCGTCCGTTCCGCAGACTGGATGGTACTCATCGTTTGAACGGCACGACGTTACACATGTTTGAATTTTAGGCTGTCTAACTGAAGGCGTTACAGTGTCCCTCCAACTGAAATTTACAGTTTAGTGTAATAAAAATCATTCGAGTAAATTCGACTTTTCTGTTAAAACTTGTGTCTGATTGATAATTGCAATTTCTCACACGCTTTTAAAGAAAACACGGTGAAGGAAACCATCGCGAGGAAACCTGCATATTTCTAGAGAATTCTGGCGATAAGTGTAACCTGCCAATCCACATTTAATTTTAGGTCTTAGCTCCAATCCTTTTCTCCAAAAACGGAGACAGGAGACCTTTGCACAGAAGTGGGATAGTAACTGTTACTTTTTATAATATAAAATATACATTCTCGTTCTTTGCTGTACCGTATAGTCAAGAAATTCATGCACCTGCCCTTATCCCGCTCTAATTGAGGTCGGCACAACATGTTATAATCATGTTGTCACATGATTTGGCTACGTATTTTACGACCAGCCGTCGTCGACACCTCGGTAAGAAATGAGGGTGGTCTATTCTACTCAGCCGGATACCACACGGCGGGTCGACTTTTTTCTTTTTTTTTTTATGTCAGGAAAACCCATTATTAGCCCGACAGGGACGAGCGGCGGTTATGTCGGACTCGCACCGACTAAAAACCTGATAGTGCTCCACCACGCTGCAAACTTCAGAGTACGCCACCTCTGGGTCGGGGCCTCTCTAATAGTGGCCCCTCCCTCCGCTGGACGATGCATCGGGAGCACTAGATGCATCGACCGCCTCGGGGACCTAATTTCAGCGTGTCCGATAAACCCTGTTCGGACCGTTCGGAGGTTCCCGTTAGGGCGGCATGCGACGGACTTCAGCGAGTACGACGGGTTGACTTACCTTAGTCGCCTTTTACGATACCTCAGTAAGAAATGTCTAGAGGGTGGTCTATTCTACTCAGCGGATACCACACGGCCGTTTGCCGCACTGTGTAGTCAAGAAAAGACAAGTTAAAAAAAAAAAAATTGACTGAAACTACTTACTCTGAGTCCGGATATATAATGCGATCACGATAAAAGTCGTCGTCGCCATCGGCACTGTGACCTGTGAACCCCCATATGCCGTAAAGGGAATCACTCTTGTACTCCGACGAATATGGTTTATGATTAACTGCATCTATTCTGTCTTTCAATCTTCGGCAGGAAACTTTTTGGGTGAACGTCAATAAAAATACTGAAAAAAGAGTGTTTAACAGCAGATCATAGAGCATCCATAGTCATTTTTTTAATATATAGTGTGGTATCCGACTGAGTAGAATAGAACACCCTAATTTCTTACCGAGGTTTCGTAAAAGGCGACTAAGGTGAGTGCACCCGCCGTGTGGTATGCGGCTAAATAGAATAGACCACGCTCATTTCTTACCGAGGTGTCGTAAAAGACGACTAAGGTAAGTGCACCCGCCGTGTGGTATCCGGCTAAATAGAGTAGACCACCCTCATTTCTTACCGAGGTGTCGTAAAAGGCGACTAAGGTAAGTGCACCCACCGTGTGGTATACGGCTGAGTAGAATAGACCATCCTCATTTCTTACTGAGGTGTCGTAAAAGGCGACTAAGGTAAGTTGACTTCACGTGTGGTATCCGGTTGAGTAGAATAAACCACCTTCTCTCTTACGGAGGTGTCGCAAAATACGACAAGGTAAGTTGACGTCGGGCGGGCGGCCGGTCGTAAAATACGTAGCTAAATCATGTTGCAACATCCCAGTTTAAGTGACGTCGGCACAACATGTTTTAAACATGTTGTCACATGAATTGGCTAGGTGGTTGACGACCGCCTGCGTGACTCAATTTATCTTAGTCGACGTTTACGACTTATCGGTAAGAAATGAGGGTGGTCTATTCTACTTAGACAGATAACACACGGCGAACATTGAACCTACTCATTCGGACCACATATAAAAAATACGAATTTGTTCTTTATAAGAGAAAATTGAGAGTTAAACATAATTTTTCGTCTTTTTATCAATTATTATCAAACCATTGTGATACTCTACTAAGGTCGTCGAGGATTATGCTGGAATCTTCCGAAATCTCTAGTATAACGATTTCTCGCAGGCGAATTTAAGGTGTGGTTAGCTTTCATAGAATCAATTAATTATGTAGGAACTATTATCACGACTCATCGTGGTTGAGTTATTTGTTACTCTATTAGCATCTGTATAAAAAAATTATAAACACATGCATAAAAAACTTATACAATCATCCCTGCTCTATACATATTACCGATACTTTATATTGTATAGCAATTTAAAACAATAGGTATGAACCTAATTATAAAAACTGACAGGTTCAAAGGCTTCATGTTTCAGGTAACTTATAGTACATCTTTATGATCATGTTTACGATCGTGATCATTTAAGTATGTAAGTATTTCATCGTAGTAACAACAGGAAATGATTGTTATTTTATTTAATTTAAGAAGAAGAAGAATTGTAAGAATTTAATTTTCGTGTATGGGTTATAATGCCTTTTAAAAATAAAAAAAAATATTATTAAATTATTATTATTAAGTTACTTAGTTTAAATGAAGTTATAGCCATGTGGTATCCGACTGAGTAGAATACATTGGAATAGACCACCTTCTTACCGAGTTGTCTTAAAATACGACTAAGATAAGTTGACGTCAGTTAGGCGGCCTCTCAAAAAATACGTAGCCAAATCATGTGACAACACGTTTATAACATGTTGTGCCGAATGAGGATAATGCAAAAAGGAGAGCAGAGTGCTCTAATAGCCTATAGAAATGTCATCTAAACAGTGACTGTGAGAATAGAGATCTGCTGTCATCAACCTTTTAAAACGACCTAGGAGAATCTAGGAATCTATTTAAAAATAAGGAATCTTAGCATCAAAATAATATTTTAGAATAAGTTATAATTTCGATTAAATTGTGTACGTAAAAAAAAAGTAAGTAACGGCCTTTTACTATCCCACTGCTGAGAATAGGCCTCTTCTCTCCGTTTTTGGAGAGAAGGTTTGGAGCTAAGACCTACCACGCTGCTCCAGTGCGGATTGGTAGGTTACACATATCTCCAGAATTCTCTAGAGATATGCAGGTTTCCTCACGATGTTTTCCTTCACCGAAAAGCGTGTGATAAATTGCAATTATCAATGAGACACATAAGTTTTAACAGAAAAACTCATTGATGTCTGGACTTTTGTCTGGGTTTGGACCTTTGACCTTCTCGAAAGACTCGCACGCTGGGCTACCACATCCTTCGCTGGGCTACCACGCCCTAGTTTTTTGTGTACGTGCTCTCTAATAACTAGGTAATAGATTTTAAGTATGACATTTTATTATATGCCGCATACTTCGTGAAACCACAAAGAGGTAAATAGTAAAACAAAAATACACTTACAAATCAACGTTGTGAATATGTTCATTTTATTTTGTAAATAAACTGCACCACAATTCACAGTGAAGTATTAACGTATCTCGTCTGAGTATCTGTTAAAAATGACTCTTAGTGCCAATATGTACGGATTTATATGAGACTCGCTTGCGGTTCGCTTTAGGAAAACCCATGATCGCTCCTGTCACTAGACTTTAATTTCCATTACCCTTGAATCAATTTGCTTAATTTAAACCATTTTTAATTTAATCATCATTCACCTGTCCTTATCCCACAACACAACATGTTGTTACATGTTTTGCCTAGTCATTTTACGACCGGCCACCTACCCGATGTCTACTTATCTTGATCGCCTTTTACGACACCTCAGTAAGAAATAAAGGTGATCTATTCTACTCAGAGAGATACCAAACGATGGACTATTTTTAATTTAATATTAAATCGTATCTATTCTATTGAAATGTTGTACCGTAATTATGTAAAAAAAAGAAAATAGTAAATGATAGACTGCGCGTTGCGGTTTTACCCGTTGTGTATTTTATATAAAGAATTGTAATTTTTAAGGAGTAATGTTAATTTTTAACCACAATAAGCTTAAAGAGGGAAGTCTGAAAGATGCGCCCATCATAGAAAAGTGCAAGAATGAGATAGTATGAACATATAATGAGGAGCGATGAAAATCGTGTGAACATATAAGTGTTAAATATGAAATTGGATGGATATTTGACTAGAGGGAAGCCAAATAACAGATGAAGTCTGTGAAGTATGACATGCATCTAAAAGGAGAGCCAGAGTTAACGAATGATAGGAGAGAATGGAAGAGAAAAACACGTTGTGCCGACCCCATTTAGAGAAAAGGACAGGAGCATGATGATGATTATAATACATGCAATATATAAATAGTATCTTTATAACATACTAGCAATCGCCAGCGGCTCCGAACGCGTGGAAATATAAAAACCGTAATATATAATAGTATTATGATGACCATAAAAATGGTTGAAGTGGGTTAACCTTAAAAGCTAGACATATGCTATCGCGGATTTTTATTTAGAACTTTTAGAGGGGAACAACTTTGCAGTACACGATTTTTGAATAACTTTCAGTGTTTACTTAACGCACACAAGGAAAGCTTTAAATTTTACCATTTTCGTATTATATTTAATTGCTGCTCCTCTCCTAATCATCTTAGCGTATGGTTTTATACTTACTATCTTACATGGACTATCGTGGACTATCTTACACTGAAAGAATTTTTCTAATCGGTCCAGTAGTTCCTGAGATTAGCGCGTTCCAACAATCAAACAAACAAACAAAATCTTCAGCTTGATATATTTGTATAGATACAGATAACCGGTGTTAATAATTGAAATTGTTTATATTTACATGGCATTAATAAATATGATAAAACAAGCATCCTTAACTGTTACGGTAAAGATGATTCATTAAACACTCATCAAAGAAAACCTAATAATTAAAGGAAAACATTCTATGCGCACATGTTTATGTTAACAAGGAACACCACTTTACCAGTGTTTCATATTCGTCTTATACACTAATTCTACTGTACTAAGTACTCTAATATTAAATTCAAATTCAAAATATTCTTTATTGAAATAGACTGTTTTAAGTACTTTTGAATCGTCAAATGTTTTTTATTAAGAAGCTACCACTGATTCGGAAGTTTGCCCCTACCGAGAAGAACCAGCAAGAAACTCAGCGGATAAACTTTTCAGCAAAAAATAATTACAATTTGATAAGCAAAAGTGAAGTAATGGCCTATTATTATCCCACTGTTGGGCATAGGTCTCCTCTCTCCGTTTTTGACGAGAAGGTTTGGAGCTAAAATCTACCATTCTGCTTCAATGCGGATTAGTAGGTTACACATATTTCAAGAATGCTCTAGAGATATGCAGGTTTCCTCAAGATGTTTTCCTTAACTGAAAAGCGTCTGATAAATTGCAATTATCAATTAGACAGTATGGTATCCGGCTGAGTAGTCCATCCTCATTTCTTAGCGAGATGACGTAAAGGCGAATAAGGTAAGTTGACACGCCGTGTGGTATCCGGTTGAGTAGAATGGACCACCCACTTTCTTATCGAGGTGTTGTAAAATACGACTAAGGTAACAAGATGTCTGGTAGGAGGCCGGTCGTTGTTTGTTTGAGTGTTTGATTTTTTGATTGTTTGATTGTTTGAACGCGCTAATCTCAAGAACTATTGGACCGATTTGAAAAATTCTTTCAGTGTAAGATAGTCCATTTATTGAGGAAGGCTATAGGCTATATAACACCACGCTAAGATTAACAGGAGAAGAATAAGTATAATATAATAATAGTACGAAAACGGCAAAATTTAAAGCTTTCCTTGCGTGCGCTGAGTACACGATAATAGTTATTCAAAAATCATGTATTACAAAATTGTTCCCCTCTAAAAGTTCTAAATAAAAGTCCGCGACAGCATATGTCTAGCTTTTAAGGTTAACCCACTATAACCAATTTTATGGTTATCAAAAGACTATATCACAGTTTTAATCTTTCCACGCGGGTGGAGCCGTTATTGCTAGTATTATATAAAAAAGACTATGCTCACATATTAAGTAAAGAATAACCAAAACTAGTTTTAAGTTTATCGGAGGTTATTGATCATGACCTACTCTTAAAAAGGATATAATATTTATTTACGTAAAGTAAGTAGCGGCCTGTTACTATCCCACTGCTGAATAGGCGCCTTCTCTCCGTTTTTGGAGAGAAGCTAAGACCTAAGTTCCGACCCTACTGTAAGTTAAGTAACAACAGCTGTTATAGTGTAATAAAAATAATAAATTGTCTAAAAGTGATTTGTATAACTATAAATTTTGTTGTTCATCGTAGTTTGCTAACAAATCTATTTGTGTTTTTTTTTGTCTTAATCAAAAGGCCTGATACCTGATTCCAGAAAAACGATTGTAAAAAATATAAATAAGGATGAGAGCTGTAGTTATTAATCGATATCGGCAAGCTCTTACGTCAAACAAATTTACTATAGTGATGTATATATGATAGTTTAGACTTTAGCGAGTTTACTCAGCATTATCGCAATCAAGTGAGAATTCAGACATTAACATATGATTAATAAAAACACCGACGAGCATTATAGTACTACGCTTTGGTAATTCTGACTCACAGACGGATGTATTGCTAACATTGAAATATTGTAAGGTCGAATCTTGATTTACAATTACGCTGTCCCCATGACTGATATTGGTACTTTATAAGCCGATGTCCGCATTGGAGACAATTTCTAGGACTAAATACGCTCATATTACGCTCTCACTGCACGTGGTATTTACACCGGCTTAGATGATCTAATACTAGTGACATAATAAATCGTGCGATACAAATTCAAATTCAAATTCACAATATTCTTTATTCAAGTGGTGGAAGTTTGCGTCTACCGAGAAAAACCAGCAAGAAACTCGGATGAAAGTATTTTTTTTTTAATTTGCCAGGTATAATATAGTTGTGTAATCGTTAAAGAATGACAGACTTTTACTATTCTATTATAATATATTACTCGTTTATAGTAATAATTTATATTATCATTCGTTCGTAATAGCAATAAAATATTGAAAACATCATTAGCAATATAATTTTAACAGGCGTTTAGTCTTTTCATGTATTTTTAAGATAAGGAGTTACAACTTCAAAAGGTTAAAACTTATACTGCGTCCATCATATTATCAGTCTTTTGACAGCTCACGCTCATTAAGTTTTGTATTGCTTACGTACAAATATCATACAAATAATATTTGTACTTTATGGATGGGTACCGCCCACTTAGTGATGTCACACATAATGGGTTACTACGATTATTCCACAGACTAAAAATAATCGGTAGAAATCGATGTTACGAGTATTAAAAGACATTTAATAACATTATATAAAGTTTTACTTTCTTCTTAGTTAATACATGAATACAAATAAAACAATCAGGATATTTTAATTTATTTTATTAGCACGAGTCGTCGGAATGATAATCAACACTAGACTCCTCCGATGAGGAGTCTTCAGTAGCAGTTATTATTAGCTCTTGTGTAGATAATATATTATCAAACGCAATATCACGTTCCCAATCAGAGAATATTACTCTTTTAGTTCTTTCCACCACACTTGCCCAGTTCTCGGCCGTTACGTGGGTGCAAGCATTTTTTAGCAATTGCAACATTTTATTCGCTGTGAATGGGGGGCTTGTATTGCATCTCGCAGCATGCCCTTTTACTTGTGCCCATATAAGTTCTATTGCGTTGTACTGGCAGTGGTATGGAGGAATCCGAAGAACAGTATGGCCATACTCTGCTGCCATTTCATTGATTACATAGCGTTTTGCTCTTTTTGGTTTTTAATATTTTTATTAATTCAACTTTTAACATTGAGTCGTCCACATTTTCTCCATTGTCCCGAAGCCAATTAATTATTTCATGCTTTTTATTAGCCTGTGTTGGCATTTTGTCAATTTGACGGGAGTGGTAGGGCGCATTATCAATAAAAATTATTGATGGTTCTTCCAATGAAATGAGCATTTTTTTGAACCACTCTTCATACACATTTGCATTCATCTCTTCGTGGTAGTCATTTGATTTCTTCGATTTAAATGCCAACAGTGCGTCTTGTACAAATCCTTTTGCTGTACCTGCATGGCAAATGATTAGGCGCTCACCTTTTCCCATTGGTACTGAGGAAGTGGAATCAGCAGTATCATCAGTCCAGAAACGAGATAGTGTGTGGTTAGCGTTGAGCCATGTTTCATCCGTGAAAACAATATTTGCCCAATCTTGTATTTTCTTTGCCTCTCTTAAAAAATCACAACGTGCTATAGCTATATCTGTGCGTTCCATTAATAATTTTCTTTTATTTAACTTTTTATATGAAAAGCCAATTGTGTTCAAAACTTTGACCAAAGAAGATTTTTCACCATGAAATAGACCACTTCTTTTCAAAGAAACAATAAGTTTTCTCAAAGTTGGAATTTCTTTTCTCAAGTAGTAATCTAGTTTACGTAGGTTATCATTAATCGAATTACTTAGGTACGTAATTCGATTAATGATAGTAGGTACTATAATCGGAATGGTATCGCATACGAGAATCTTTAGGACATCACTATCGTCAATCTGTCAAAAGATGGTTAATATAATGGACAGTGTATACCATAAACAATTTCTCCCTTATTACAAAATGTATTGAATTGTCTTATTGTTTTACCATTCGTACTTATATAATAATATAAATACAAAAGGCTTTCTGCGTGTCTGTTACGCACACACGTAACAGACACATTATTTAATGCTTGTTTTTGTAAAATAATTTAGTTTAGTTTAGTAAATAGTTTATTTAGTATATATCATACAAGATCAACTCATTTAAATATTAAGATTATATCAGTAGTGGTAATGTGTGCAAAAAATATAATCATCTATATTGCAGACTAGTGTCTATGGTACGAATATAAATAAACAAGTCATGTTTTAATACTCATAGTACTGGTTTTATAATATCCAGTAAAACTAGTTTTTTTCTAGTTTTATATATACCTGATTAAAAATTATATTCGTGCAAAACATGTTGTTAATAAAAATATTCAAGTAGGTATGCGGTGACACTGCATTTCTGAAAAGATGCCGAATGGATAATCTGGACGTAGTTTATATCTTATTATCAACAATTCTTAACATTCGGTTAAAGCATTGAAGTGTATTTCGTTACACAAACGTCTCTTTAAGGGAGGGTCTCTTAACTCTTTGACATTTAATTCATATAGAAATGTATTTTGGTTATTTTAAGCAAAATTTTAATTCTGTGTTACAATTATTTTTATTTTTATACCATAAATCACTTTTGTAATTAATTTTAATGATAAATATTGAATGCTGTACGTACCTTTAAGTGACGTGTTCAGGCAGAACCAAGACTTTATATATAATATGTAGGTAACTGCACAATTGCAACTTTGTTCATGTCGTTGGTGTGTCTTCTATATAGATAAATAAATAAAATAAAGGGATATCTTCCGCTCCGGACGATTGTGCAAGAACAACCAGCAGAACTCGTTCTTCATTCCATCACAACACTCCCACAACTTTACCACTCGCCTTTTCAGTTTTGAGGCTTGTTGTACAACTCGACTCAGAGGGTGATTAAACAACCGCGTGTTTATCGTTGTTGTTCGTGATCATGTCACAATTTGTAATGATTATACACTGTCCATTATATTAACCATCTTTTGACAGATTGACGATAGTGATGTCCTAAAGATTCTCGTATGCGATACCATTCCGATTATAGTACCTACTATCATTAATCGAATTACGTACCTAAGTAATTCGATTAATGATAACCTACGTAAACTAGATTACTACTTGAGAAAAGAAATTCCAACTTTGAGAAAACTTATTGTTTCTTTGAAAAGAAGTGGTCTATTTCATGGTGAAAAATCTTCTTTGGTCAAAGTTTTGAACACAATTGGCTTTTCATATAAAAAGTTAAATAAAAGAAAATTATTAATGGAACGCACAGATATAGCTATAGCACGTTGTGATTTTTTAAGAGAGGCAAAGAAAATACAAGATTGGGCAAATATTGTTTTCACGGATGAAACATGGCTCAACGCTAACCACACACTATCTCGTTTCTGGACTGATGATACTGCTGATTCCACTTCCTCAGTACCAATGGGAAAAGGTGAGCGCCTAATCATTTGCCATGCAGGTACAGCAAAAGGATTTGTACAAGACGCACTGTTGGCATTTAAATCAAAGAAATCAAATGACTACCACGAAGAGATGAATGCAAATGTGTATGAAGAGTGGTTCAAAAAAATGCTCATTTCATTGGAAGAACCATCAATAATTTTTATTGATAATGCGCCCTACCACTCCCGTCAAATTGACAAAATGCCAACACAGGCTAATAAAAAGCATGAAATAATTAATTGGCTTCGGGACAATGGAGAAAATGTGGACGACTCAATATTAAAAGTTGAATTAATAAAAATATTAAAAACCAAAAAGAGAGCAAAACGCTATGTAATCAATGAAATGGCAGCAGAATATGGCCATACTGTTCTTCGGATTCCTCCATACCACTGCCAGTACAACGCAATAGAACTTATATGGGCACAAGTAAAAGGGCATGCTGCGAGATGCAATACAAGCCCCCCATTCACAGCGAATAAAATGTTGCAATTGCTAAAAAATGCTTGCACCCACGTAACGGCCGAGAACTGGGCAAGTGTGGTGGAAAGAACTAAAAGAGTAATATTCTCTGATTGGGAACGTGATATTGATAATATATTATCTACACAAGAGCTAATAATAACTGCTACTGAAGACTCCTCATCGGAGGAGTCTAGTGTTGATTATCATTCCGACGACTCGTGCTAATAAAATAAATTAAAATATCCTGATTGTTTGATTTGTATTCATGTATTAACTAAGAAGAAAGTAAAACTTTATATAATGTTATTAAATGTCTTTTAATACTCGTAACATCGATTTCTACCGATTATTTTTAATCTGTGGCATAATCGTAGAAACCATTATGTGTGACATCACTAAGTGGGCGGTACCCATCCATAAAGTACAAATATTATTTGTATGATATTTGTACGTAAGCAATACAAAACTTAATGAGCGTGAGCTGTCAAAAGACTGATAATATGATGGACGCAGTATAGATGAGATGATTAAATACGCCGTGTGGTATCCGGCTGAGTAGAATAGACCAACCTCATTGCTTACCGAGGTGGAGGTGTCGTAAAAGGCGACTAAGGTAAGTTGACCCACCGTGTGGTATCCGGTTTAGTAGAACAGACCACCCTTTTTCTTACCGAGGTGTCGTAAAATACGACTAGGGTAAATTGACGTCAGGCCGTAAAAACGCAGCCAAATCATGTGACAACATGTTTATAACATGTTGTGCCGATCCCACTTATAGTGGGATAAGTGCAGGATTTTCTTTAGATGAGATGATAAAATCTAGTTGAGTCATTACTAATTCAACTATAATATTAGCTACTGTGACTACTAAATGTTTGGGTATTTCCGCGTCTACCCTCATTAAGTATTTCGTGTTATTAGAATCTAACCTCAAATAGTTAACATTCGTGATAAGAGCAACCGCTGAGTTTCTTGCCAGTTCTTCTCAGTGGATGACAGCGTTCCGAACTGGTGGTTGAATCGTCCTAGCGTAACAATTCCAAATTATCATTAATTTAACCTGTCTGGTTGGGCGTATTTTGTAATACATGTCACTGCCACGAACTTAGTGGTGAGTGACAGTGGTGAAGTCGCGCGACCAATCGAACGGTCGCGCTGCAGCCGCCATTGCGGTTTATCGCCGCGCCGCAACCGCCATTACGCTTGACACCGCCGACAAGTCAAGTCCGCACCGCTTTTCCGCATCACCGCTTTTTGGACCGCAACGGTCATCCGCGCCGCGCCTTCTTCGGATTCCGAGAGATCTGGAGCAGGTTACAACCATACTGTCCACAACCGCTAAGGTAAGTGCTTTGACTTGTTGTTGCACTATACGCCTTATCCGCCTATCCGCAGAGGAGAACGTAGGATCGCGGAACCACCCCGCGGGTTTTACCACCACTGTCAATGTTTGTTTGGCCTGTTATCTGTTGTTGATGTATCAGAAAAAGCTATTTTCTGCGTGTGTTCGCTAAAATCATAAGTGCAATTCATGACATACCTAGTTAATTGTAACTTTTTCAGCTATGTCAGTGACTTTAGTTCACCAACAGTTCCCTGAATATATGATACTAGCAATCGCCAGCGGCTCCGTCCACGTGGATAGGTTAAAACCGTAATAATATTAATATAGTATTTTGATGATAACAATAAAAATGGTTAAAGTGGGTTAAACTTAAAAGCTAGACATATGTTGTCGCGGATTTTTATGTAGAACTTTTAGAGGGGAATAATTTTGTAATACATGATTTTTGAAAAACTTTCACCGTTTACTTAGCGCACGCAATATAAACTTTAAATTTTGCCGTAATATTTTTTTATTGCTGCTCCTCTCCTATTCATCTAAGCATGATGTTATATCCTCGATAAATGGACTATCTTACACTTACATAATTTTTCAAATAGATCCAGTAGTTTCTGAGATTAGCGCGTTCAAATAATTAAACAAACAAATTCTTCAGCTTCAACACTTTAAGCTAAACTCTTTCCAAATTTTTCTCCCCGCTTATTTGTTCCAAGCTTTCATATGATCAGGGTTCAATAAAGCTTACTACTGATTTTGGTCTTCACAAATCGATATTGAACTAAAAGACCTTGCTAATTTTGACTCTGATTAATACCCAATCAATTTTGATTTGATGACTAATGTCTGTCTTAAAATTAAATCTAATAAGATTGATCGCACGTCTTATTTATATTCTCGTCTGGAATCTGCGTCTTTTGTATAATTAACTGAGCCGAGTTGAATATGTGCGTTACACATAATCTTCGTTGCTATATAGTAGTTAGTATGTAATTATATTTAATCAACATTATTACTGAAAACGATGAATTACTTGGTTCATTTGGGTATAATTAAATAAACCAGATGTGCATGCAGATGTCTTCTTCTTCTTAAATTGTGAACTAACTGAATCTTTAATATCTAAAGGTTAGAATCGTGCATGTAAACATATACTTTTCTAAATTTTGGAAACGGCTCCAACGATTTTCACGAAATTTAGTATGCAGGGGCTTTTGGGGGGAAAAATCGATTTAGCTAGGCTTTATTTAAAAAAATGTGTTCTCTGTTTTCGGCCACTCAAAAAACTGCTACAATTTTATGAGAAAGCAAACGTTAGTTATGCTAGGAATTTCAAAGTCATGAAAGCTCATTTGAGTAACGGGCGGTCTCAAATTCAGAATACCAGGATCGATTCCAAGTAACTTAATCTTTTTTAATTGCATTTTAATATATACTAAAAAACACTACCGAGTTAGTCTCAGTCACCTAGGTACTTTGTTTTAAAATAACCATTTTATAATCTTTTGTGATATCTTTCTTTTGTACTAGCTTGAAGTCATTGATATTATACAAAAACTTAGATTTTTTTACCTCAACAAGGGCGTACGTAAAGGGACAACAGGTTTTGAAGGCTTCCACTGGCCAAGGTTGCTGACCGTGACATGGTAATCTTTAAGAATGTAAATACGTAGCATATCCATATTAATATTTTGAATATGAAAATCTGTCTTGTTTTCTGTCTATTACGTTTTCACGGCCAATAATCTGGATCAATATTTATTTAATGTGGTAATAGTACAGTTAAAAGCTTATATCTGGGCTTTTTTTAATGATATACGTTATATAGCATTTAAAGAATTCCTCTCCATATAGCGTGGTTTACACTTTGAACAACAACTTCCAATATTATTTCAGAGTTTCATGACCCTTCCTATAAGTTTGAAATTATTCTTACCATATAAAAACAGAGAAATAAGACCATTCTTCCTTGAATTAAAATATGTAGAAAAAATAGTATAGAACATACTGTAAGTTATTGTAAACGGTTTTAACATATAATTTTTTAATGAACTAAGATGATTGTAAACTGGTCTGTGGACCGGTTTACAATGACATCATAATAAGATGTCTTATTCGCTAATATTAAAGTCTTAGCTAAATATATACGAAGCGGTCAGTTTTCAACAATTCAATCTATGAAACAAAAACTTATACCGTAAAAAACAAACATACAAGTAGATTGGATAAAAAACTAGTTTAACGGCACTCTGACGTCATAATATTAATAACAAGATACGTTGTTGTTATGTAATCTACATTTAATCAACGTTATTCGAGATGTTTACTACTGTCATATAATGTTCTATGTCAACGCCGTGTGGTATCCGGCTGAATAGAATAGTACCACCCTCATTTCTCACCGAGGTGTCGTAAAAGGCGACTAAGGTAAGTTGACCCGCCGTGTGGTATCCGGCTGAGTAGAATTGACCAACCTCATTTCTTACCGAGGTGTCGTAAAAGGCGACAAAGGTAAGTTGATCCACCGTGTGGTATCCGGTTTAGTAGAATAAACCACTCTCTTTCTTACCAAGGTGTCGTAAAATACGACAGATGTAAGTTGACGTCGGGCAGGCGGCCGGTCGTAAAAACGCAGACAAATCATGTTTGTAACATGTTGTGCCGACCCCACTTAGAGTGGGATAAGGGCAGAAAGATGGTGATATAATGTTCTATGTTAATTGTAATTTATTCGGTGGCTGCTTCTGTTCTGTACAAGTCAAATGTCAATAAAAAAAGTCAATCTGAATGCAGTTTCAATATATAGCTACCACACGATTATGACAACTACTAACTATAATAACTAACTACTATGTATTAAGCTGTGATAGCCCAGCGGTGTGACCGTGTGAATCTCTAGAGACGATCATGGCTTCAAACCCGGGCAGACACCAATGAGTTTATTAAAACTTATGTGTCTAATTGTTAATTGCACTTTATCACACGCTTTTCGGTGAAGGAAAACATCGCGAGGATACCTGCATATCTCTGGAGAATCCTAGAGATATGTGCAACCTACCAATCCGCATTGGAGCAGCGAGGTAGGTCTTAGCTCCAATCCTTCTCTCCGAAAACGGAGAGAGGAGGCCTATGCCTATGCAGTGGGATAGTAACACACCATACGACCACACCATACGAGTTTACATACGACCTTTTGGACTCTTGTGACCTTTTTGACCACTAATTGGGTTCAAAGGCTCCTCGCAGCAATTTTGAAATTATCATTTTAGCTGATATTTCATGTCATGGTCCACGACACGCTTAGATATAAAAGTAATTTGGTTCTTCTTAGAATCTCATCATTCATGACTTAATCTTTTTTAGCATAGCTCGCAAATTAGGCTCATATTAAACGAACAAGTTTCGGATCGAGAAATCATCACTGGTACGTAAATCCAAAGACTTTGGACTTAAGACACTAAGACATTTTAGAATAAAGATCTTCCTGAACGCCGAATGAAATATTATTCGAAGAATTTCTTCCAATAAACCGGCTATATACAATATAGATAACGCCAAATAATTTGAGCTTGTTTTTTTAGATAATAGGGATTAAAAGTTTGCCCATTATAAAATAACGCTTTAATGTAAACCGTCACGGTATGCGAGTCTTGTAATAAAATTATTTACAAATATTATTTATTATTTTCTTTATTCAGGATAAGCTCAACGATATTCAAAACATTTTTAGACTTTTATTTTTAATAAATGCGCTTTTCTAATTTTTTTAGTGCTATCTTTAAAACATTAATTATAGCCATCGTATAATATTTTATAATGAGGTCATATGTAAAATGAAACAAACCTTTGATAAAAACTATTTTTCGTATATTAAATTAATCAGTCCCATTATAAAAGTTTGAACATAAAATTTTTCTAATTCGATTGAATGCTATCAGGGCACCGCGATGCTCTTAAAAGGTTTACAGCTGAAAAGAAAAAAAATATTAATACAAAATGTCATTGTATTTGTAATACAGAGTAGTTGACAGAATTACTCTGAATATGATATATAATATGAAGCTGAGATAACCCAGCGGTGACCACTATGATTTAATCTTTATTATTTAAACAGTATATAACATTAATTAATAAATAAAGGGCCACTTCTACACACGGCCATCAATATAAGCAATACTTGTGTTATGAAAAATTTTGACCCCGGCGGGAATCGAACCCGCGACCCACGGATCTGAAAGCAGGGTCTCTGCCACCTGCGCCAACGTGCTAGTCAATATATGTATAGTAAGCTGCTGTAAAATACTTTACATCAATTTTAAATTATTGCCCCTTGATTGCCCCTTTGTATATATAATTTATCTAATATATATTATACATAATCCGTTATTAATTAGTTTGGTCCTCGATCGACGTGTATCAATTATAAAACGGAAAAGATAGCTTATTAATTACCTTGAATATTAATAAATGAATAACTTGATGTTAGGAAAAACCCAGTAGTCACTTTAATTTAATGTGTCGTTCAGTTTAATGCGAAATGACAATTTGACGTCTTACGGAAACGGGGGAATACCTGTTTTATATAAACATTTTTTTTATTGTGGTTCTATTCGATGTTAAACAGGTACCACTTTGTACGGCATAGTCTTGATTGAGTATAGTAGCGACATATCAAAAGTCTTTCATACACTCTCTAGTACTTTTAACTCCATACCAAAAATCACACCGATCCCCTTCATCGATTGAACGTGAAAAAGGAAAAATAAACACACAACCAAGCCAGCTCTAAAACGTAGAAGAAATGCAGAGTCAATTCAAAATATTATTTACAAAAATACGCTTTTACAGCCATTTACTTATGAAGCGTCAAATGCTGTTCACAAAAAAGCTACCACTGGTTGGGAAAAGTACTTTTCTTAGAAGAACTAGCAAGAATTTGGACAGCCGCTCTCAGTGATTTATCAAAAACAGTATCCTTTATTTATGCTTCATTTAAAAATCTACAAAACCTACAAATTAAAAATATGGGGGGCAGTTTTCTTGATTTCGACTTGATAAGCAACTGCTTAAGTTGAAAAATACTTACTTTTTCCGCAGGCTTGAGCGCAACCCAAACGTCCAGGGTTATTATAAGTCACATTATCTGAGCCACAAACAGGATTGTATTCCGAAGTTACTGGACATGTTCTAATGCATTCTTGAACTGAGCTTGACTCCGTAGTGGATCTGAAATTTCATTCAGTTCTAGTTACCGACCTTTTACTCGCACTACTAAGCTTTTTTTTCAAAATGACAATTAACTGTTGGCCTTAACGACTTTTACAGAAGCAAATAGCGTCGCATTGAGTTGTCTCAAGGGTGTCCCCTGTGAGGCAGGACGGCTTAGGGCACAACGTGGACTGGAGAGCTGATAGTATAACTGTGATGTGAACTGCTGTGCGACGAGGTCCTCTCTCAACTTAGAGAGAGAAGATTCAATTCCAGTTGAAGCGACAGGTCCTAACCGTTTGCAAATATCCTAGCAATTCTCAAATGATATGCAGGTTTACGATATTATACTTCGGCGAATCTAACATGGTTAATTATAAATAAATAATAAATATTAATTAAGCCCAGAAGTTTTATAAAGAAATAATAGACGGCACTTGCTCCCTGCGACCTTTTTGAGGTTTCCGTATAGGGGTAGTTGGGGTTCTTTTCTAAAGAAAATCACTACTCCGACATCTTAATTTCCATAATCCAACTACAATTTTTCGAATTATGAGGTAATTCCAACACCTTCTTGATTGGAATAAATTTAGGATTTTACAGGCATGAAGTAGATATATAATTACCCGTTTTCGTTTGGACTTGGTGTTGAAGTTTGCCCGCCGCTTTGACCAGGCAGCCGTCCCTGATTTTGACCAGGTAATTGGTCCATAGGAAAAGGGAATGGGAACCATGGACCTCCCTGGTTAGGTCGTCCTTGCCAAGTCGGCCTGTTCCAGCCGTATCTATCTTCTAGATCTTTATCTGTATTTGAATTGTCACTGTCAGCCTGTCGTTTGTTCCTAACGCTAAAGCCTAACGCCTGAATGCTTAAAGCTGCTGTAAAATAAAGGAAAATATTTATTTTTGAAATGGTGTCAAAATCAGAAACACAAATTAGCATATAAAAATAAGGGGAATAAACTTTTAGTACTTTCTCAAATGACTAAGTTAAGACTAAGCTTATAAACAACCGTTGCCGCATTAACAATTTTAACGTTAATAAAATCAACTATGTGTGATGAAGTAAGCTTTATTTTAATATAAATAAAAAATAGCTTATCATATTCATCGATCAACTCATCTTGTTTTTAAATAAATCAAATGACGTATATTGTTTTTGGTTTAAGTAGAATCTTTATAGCTTACTTACCGATTACTAAAAACAGGCACCACTTCTCCATTTTCAAATTTGGAATATTATAATTTTAAATAATCAACACGTTTCAACTCTGCACGGCGTGATACTAAACTGCAATGAATCTAGCTGTGGTTCTGTTTATAAATCGCGTCAACGTCTTCAAACGTTTCTTGACCTTATGTAGTGATGTTCACGAGTTCTACTATCGATAAATCATTGACTAAAGATATTATCGTTCACAATTTTTTATTCGATCTTGGTTAAAACCCTTTAACCACGAGCCATTTAGAGTAAAACTTCTTACAACACTTAAAAAACAGAACACTAACGATGGACAAAAAATATAAGTTGCGGCTTAAACTCTGCTGATATAGAATTTATGAGCTTATTTTCTAAGAGCCTCGAAAAGAGGACTCGAAAGTTCGAATTATAATCACTTAAATCAATTAAAATCCATTAAATTTTGTCATGAACGATAGATAGCAATACGCTAATATGATGATATAAAAATATTATGAAAACAAACGGTAATGACTTAACTAAGTGGGAAATAAGAATACATAGTGGTATAAACTTATTTTATAATTATATTATATTATAACTTTTACATTAGTAAAGTAGTAAGTAAAATTTCGTTACAACAAAAATAAATTATAAAAAAAAACAAAATGAAAGACAAAACAAATTTCATAATGTTATTTATGAAAGTAATTATATATTGTTCTGATGTACTTGAAATTTTATATGAATGAAAGGAAGAGAAGATACAGTTTACTTATTGGAAATATTACAAAGATTGTTTATGGCACCAAATCTATATTTATTGATTTAAATTTCGAATTTCAGTTTCAATTAAAAAAATCGTAAGTGCCTAAAAATTAACTAATAGTGACACTACACCAATAATATCTATCGACAAATTTCTCCCCTAAAACGAGTTTACATATCGTCACTCCTTCCCCTGATCTTTCGTCGATGGGAAAGACCAAGTATTCATTACTATCAAATCATTACGAATTATTATGTAAACAATATACACACATTAATATTGCCCTCCTACGAGTATATATAAATTATAATTATTTATTATTCATACGAGTATATCATGTATGTTAGCGGCTTCAAGTGCAGTGATACAAATGACAAGATTCGTTTTTATTCGGTTTGAAGTCACACGAGGAAATCTTTCATAACTAGTCTACGAGTATATGTACTTTGCTAGACTCGACCTTTTCTGCTTTTCCCAAAAACTTTAACGTTGTCCATATCAATACTCAAAGCATTCCATCTCATTTCTCCGATTTCTTAGCGTCTTTTGATTCTGAAATTATTCATGTCATTCTAATTTCTAAAATCTTTTTTAAATCCTGTTTACAATAAACCTCTTGTTTCTTGAATAATTTCCTACTTTTCCGTAATGAATGAAAAATGGAGATAAAGGCAGCGCTCGTGTCGCCATATACCTCCATAGTCAAATCCCCTTTTTTATTATTAGTAAGTCTCCGTCTCTATATTCAGAATCTTCTGAACATATTTTGATTGAAGCTCTGTTCGATCCTGTGTGAGTACTCCTTAAGACCTTCTACAGTCCTTCACTTCACATAGACTGCTTTCATACGTTCGAAAGTCTTCTCGAAGAATATGTATATCCTGCTGCCCTTATCCCACTCTAAGTGGAGTCGGCACAACATGTTATAAACATGCTGTTACATGATTTGGCTGCGTTTTAACGACCGGCCGCCTTCCTAACGTCAACTTACCTTAGTCGTATTTTACGACAACTCGGTTAAAAAGAGGGTGGTCTATTCTACAAAACCGGATACCACACGGTGGGTCAACTTACCTTAGTCGCCTTTTACGACACCGCGGTAAGAAATGACTTTGGTCTATTCTAATCAGTCGGATACCACACGGCGGGTCGACTTACCTTAGTCGCCTTTACGACACCTCGGTAAAAAATGAGGGTGGTCTATTCTATTCAGCCGGATACCATACGGTCTTCTTGAAGAATATACAATATTTATGGGCAATTATTTTGACACATGCTTTTGAATACGTGGTTTGAACTATTAGTTTATTATACTGGTTGCTTGGGTAATGCGTAGGTTAGCTATTTTGTCGTTAAGCCTATCTCCTGATGATGCTTCGTTTAAGCGAAACGATCATTGTGATTGTTGAAGTGAATAATAATAATAAATATATGGATCACTTACACACCCGGTCGTCCGTCAACGTAATCTATACTTATAATAAATCTGTAGAGAGGTCAATTCTGTAACTGGAATATATTTCCAAAATAACTATCAGGGGGTGATTAGGGATCGATACTGATGCCAAAAATGCAATCAGTAAAAATTTTGTCTGTCTGTCTGTCTGTCTGTCTGTCTGTCTGTCTGTATAACCGTTATAGAAACAAAAACTACTCGACGGATTTTAACGAAACTCGGTACAATTTTTTTTCATACTCCTGGGCTGGTTATAGTATACTTTTCATCACGCTACAATCAATAGGAGCAGAGCAGTGAAGGGAAATGTCGGGAAAACGGGAGAAGTTACTCCATTTTTTAAGCTTCCGTCGCGTGTGCAACCTTGATGGTTAAAGCTACGCAGAAATCATGTATGACGGAAATGTTTTCCTTAAAATTATATAAAAAATATCCCACGACAGCATATGTCTATCTTTTATGGTTGACTCACAATAAGACGTGTAACCCCCGATAGCTTAGCAGTTCGAAGCTTTCTGGTTATATTTGTCTACTTCTACGTTTATATCACTCTCAATCATCCCTAAATAAAAAAGTGAATAGTATTAACCATTGTATAAAAAAAGAATAATTGAAATCGGTATAGAAACACCAAAGTTATACATGAAATACGCTAATAATAAGCCATCGCGCGTGAATACTGAATCATGCTATAGGGATTATCACTACATAGTATAAAACAAAGTCACATTCTTTGTTTGTCCCTATATCCCTATGACTGCTTAAATCTTTAAAACTACGCAACAGATTTTGATGCGGTTTTTTTTAATAGATAGAGTGATTCAAGAGGAATGTATAATAACATTCAATATGGAGTAGAGAAATACTGTAATGTTTCTAATGTGATGTCGTAAATAATTACTTTTTTTTCTTTATAATTAATAATTACTTTGATGTTAGATATAGCAGGAAATCTTCTTGGTATAGGGAGAGTGGAATTGTTTTTCTTCAAATTTAATGCGTGCGGGCCACGGGCAGTAATGAATAAATTAAAACTACTGGATCGATTTTAATATTTTTTTTCACTGAGTGACATAGGCTATATATTTTATACCCGTGCGAAGCAGGGTAGGCCGCTAGTAGTAAATAAAGTTACTTACTTTGGGGACGGACTTAAACCTTAAACACTTAAACTTACTTAAACACCCGCAACACAAGTATTAAAGTTAATACTTGTGTTGCGGGTGAGAGACAACTGGTGAATATATACATGTATACATTAAAAAACTTATTATATTAAAGATTACACTATTTTCTCTTTCTCCAGTGTAATAGCATGAGGTAATAAGTTAAAGAACAGAACATACACATAACAGAAAATGTTATATTAAATAATGAAATATTAGTGAAAGAAAATACAACTGTGTTTTTAGGAATGACCTTAGATACAAAGATCCAATGGGGACCCCATATAACAAACCTTTGTGGAAAATTAAGTTCCGCTGCCTACGCTGTTAGGAAAATTAGACAATTAACTGATGTTGACACAGCAAAACTTGTTTATTTTTCCTATTTTCATAGCATTATGTCATATGGAATCATGCTATGGGGTACAGCGGCTGATATTCACAGGGTCTTTGTTTTGCAAAAAAGAGCTATACGTGGTATTTATAATATGAAACCTCGTGATTCTCTTAGGGAAAAGTTCAAAGAAATTGGCGTTATGACTGTAGCTTCACAATACATCTACAGTAATATACTATTTGTACGTAAAAATATTCACTTGTATAGTAAAAATAGTGATAGGTATGACAGACATACAAGAAACAGACATAAACTAATGACGCCTAGATTACGCCTCCAAAAGGTCCGAAAATCATTTGTCGGTCTCGGTACACGTTTTTATAACAAAATTCCTCAACATTATCTGGACTTGCCTTTACACAAGTTTAGAAATTATCTCAAAACCATGTTGCTACATAAAGCTTACTATACTATTGAGGATTATTTGAGTGATAGCTTATCTTAACTGCAGTCAGCTACGCATCCAGCTGCAACGATTATCTGTAACCATCAAATTGTAATAATTTTTAAAAGATTAGCCGCCGAGTTTCTTGCTGATTCTTCTCGGTAGGAGCAAACTTCCGAATCAGTGGTAGCTTCTTTAAAACATTTGACGATTCAAAAGTACTGTAAACAGTCCACTTGAATAAAGAATATTTTGAATTTGAATTTGAATTTGAAAGAAAAGATACTTAACTCTTATAAACATTTAATAAAATATATTTTTTTATATAAAATAGTAATTATAGAAGTTTGAAAATAAAATCATTCTAATTCGATTGAATATTATCAGGGCACCGCGACTGTCTTAAAAGACTTACATCTGAAAGAATAAAAAAATGTTTGTTAAATATAATAAGAATATAAGAACAATGGTTAAACAATTATAATTATATTTTGAATTATCCAATGTATTAACAATAACGTATTAAAAAAATGAAACAATGTAGTAAAAATAACGTTGAACATTGATAAACCTAGACCCCGAATTGACGTGTAACTTTAATTTCACTTAGTGTAACGGGACTTTACGTTATATTGACGACCGGAAACAGGACGACCTAAGCCTCTGACGAAAAAAAATACATTTTAGTTAATGTGGTTCAACCCTCAACCCTCGAAGAGTTTGGTTCACTATCCCCATATCAGAAATTTTATTGATCGTATTGCTTCATTTGGATGTAAAGGGGGATAAATAAATATATTTTTGCTTTTATTGTATTAGTATTGATATGAAGTAAAAAGTATACCCGTTTGAATTTGTCTTAGCAGTGGCCAGTATTCTGTATTTCCAAGAAACCGAAGAAACTTTCGCGACAGAACAAATGGCATGTAACATTCATCACAACAGTACCCAAAAAACTTAAAAGAAAACAAGCAGCACCATTATCAGCGCTTTAGGATTACAATGTTACCAACCCACTTACTATTAATGGAGAATATCTAGGTGATCGGTAAATTATAAAAAAAGAATAAATTTGGAAAAAAAAGAAAGAAGGACAAGGTGATATCGGAACTCGATCCGGGGTTAGGTTAAAGATTAAAGAAGGAGCAAAGATTATTCGCAATAAGAAATATCAAACATGAAACCCATGTCCCACAGTAAATTTAAATATAACATCAATTCAAATATACTTTTCTAGAATAGTCTTTACCCTTACGAATCGCCAAATGCAAGTCACAAATAACACCACTGAATAAGAACCATTAAGGGTCTTGGCAGTCACTCTTAATGATTTATAAAAAATGGTATCCCTTATTTATTCTGAAATTTAAAAATCTGTAAACCCTACAAATGTAGGATTACTTTAGTATGAGAGGCAGTTTTCTTAAAGCGAGAGTCTATTTGAATTTTAATAATCGAGTTAATAAGCTGCTTAAGTTGAAAAGATTCTTACCTTTTCCGCAGACTTGAGCGCAACCCAAACGTCCAGGGTTAGTATAAGTTACACCATCAGAGCCACAGACAGGATTGTATTCCGGGGTCACCGGACAGTTTCTCACGCATTCTTGAAATGAGCTCGACTGAGTTGGTCTGAAATTTAATTCAGTTCTCATTACGTGACTTTTACTATCGCACTTCTATGTGTTTTTCCAAACTGAGTATAAGCCGTTAAACTTAACGGCTTTTTACACTATCACGGGGCGAGCGCAGAAGATCGTTGAGGATGCAGAATGGGAATAGTAGAAGCAGAAATAGCGTCGGGGAATGTCGTCTTTAAGATGCCCCCTGCAAGGTCAGACAATGGCTAAGGGTAGCGTGTACTGGAAGGCTAGGTGATGATTGTTATTAAACCTGCTCAGCGAAGACTTTCTACTTGGAGAGAAGAATCAAAACTGGACTCATCTAGCTACTTCAATGCCGATTGACAGTTTGCGTCCAGTAATTTTGAGATGCAATGCAGGTTTCATTGCTATATCCCAACAAGAATTGTAAATATAAATTAAACACAAGTTTTATAAAGAAATTGTTGAATCCAGTTGCTCCCTACCTTTTTAAGGGCTAGTTGGAGTTCTTTTGGTGAAAATCACCTTCCGACACCCTAAGATAATCCCTAAGATGTTCGATTTTTCAAACTATGTGACGCCTAGTTATTTTATGATTGGCTTAGATTTAGGATTCTAAAAGGTAACCGTTACCCGTTTCCGTTCGGACTTGGTGTTGAACTTTGCTCGTCGCTTTGGTCAGGTCTTCGTCCCTGATTAATTCCCGGCAATTGTTGCAGTGGAAAAATGTATACACCCAGCCATAGACCTTCCTGGACAGGTCGTCTATACCTATTCGGCCAATTCGCACCGTATCTGTCTTCTAGGTTTTTATCTGTGGTTGAGGCTTCACTATCAACCTCATGTATGTCCTTGAACCTAAAGCATAACGCTTGATGGCTTAAAACGGCTGTAAAATAAATAACTATTGTATAAATAAAATATATATATTTGTATATATATTCCGCAAATGAAGGACTAATCTTATGAACTACTGGACCGATTTGAAAAATTCTTTGAGTGTAAGATAGTCCATTTATCGAGGAAGGCTATAGACTATATAACTTCACACTAAAGTGAATAGGAGAGGAGCAGAAATTAAAAAATATTACGAAAACAGTAGAATTGAAAGCTTTCCTTGCGTGCGCTAAGTAAACGGTGAAAGTTATTCAAAAATCATGTATTACAAAAATTTTATAGCCGGAGCCGCTAGCAATTGCTAGTAGCTAATAAACCATTATTACCACCAACTATTGGCTCACCGTTGGTCTTACGCCTTTATACATTGACTAAGCGTAATTAAATAAGCATTATTTAAATAATATTTTAATAATAATAGTATATTTTTATTATTTGATTATTTGAATTGGAATAAATTACAATAAAATACAAATTCAATTACAGGGCAAAACAATTGTTAAGATTGTTGTAGTAAAAGTGTGCAGTGCTTGTGTATTGTTGGTGGTGGGCAGTGCATCAGTTTTTACGAATTCTGCATGTATCAGGTGTGAGAACGGTTAGTATATTCTAGACTTAGCATTACATATATTTTCTGTTATCGCGGATTTTAGCAAAATAACATTTTCATTAATTTTCTATGAAAAACCTTCATAAAGTAACGCCTAATTCTTTAAACTCAATTATCTTACCTTATCTTGAAAGAGAAAAAAAATAATTATTTATCTATAAGCCCCATAGCTAACTTACCTAATACTAAAAACAGGCACCACTTCTCCATTTTCCAAATTGGTAAAATATTTGGGGTGTTATAATCAGCACGTTTGAAGTCGGCACGGCGTGATACTATGCTGAACCTATGGCGGTTGGGTTTATAAATCGCGCCAACTTTTTCATAGTTCAAATGTTTCTTGACCTTACGTAGTGTAGTTCACAAGTTGTGGTTACTATCGATCAATCATTGCAAGAAGTATCGTACATTATTTTTTTCGATTTTAGTGAAAACTCTTTCACTAAGTCCAATTTAAAGTAAAGCACCTTTTAGGGCCTGTTTCACAAGTTACTGATAGTGTTGGATAGTTAACCGACCAATACACTAAGTATAAATGTCTCTTAAAAGAGACACTAAAAAGTTAAAAAGTGAAAAATTTCAAAAAAATAAAAATCGCGGCCATTTTGAAATAGGTATTTGTTATGCAGCAGATAAACAAAATAACAGCCACATGATCTACCTGTTAACTTATTAGGGACTTAAAGTGCTGAATAAGCCTATCAGAAACCTGAGAAAAGCAAAATTCCTAGATATATGTCAGATATGTTCCGAATAAGCTAAATGACAGTTTAATGGTACAGGCCTTTAATATACAAACAGTAGCGATGGATGGATTGATTAAGATGCGGCTTGAACTATTCTTTATTATACTAAAATACTTTATTATACTAAAATTGAGCCTTGGAGAGGACACGCAAGACTCGATTATGATTAACAATCAATTTATATTGTTAATTTGGTCATATTCATCATTCTCCTGCCCTTATCCCACTCTAAGTGGGGTCGGCACAACATATTATAAACACATCACATGATTTAGCTAGGTATTTTACGACCGGCAGCCTGCCTGACGTTAACTTACCTTATTCGTATTTTACGACACCTTGGTAAGTTAAGGTGATCTATTCTACTCGGCCAGATACCACACGGCGGGTCGACTTACCTTAGTCGCCTATTACGACACCTCGGTAAGAAATGAGGGTGGTCTATTCGACTCAGCCGGATACCACAAGGTAGATCAACTAACCTAAGTCGCCTTTTACGACACCTTGGTAAGTTAAGGTGATCTATTCTACTCGGCCAGATACCACACGGCGGGTCGACTTACCTTAGTCGCCTATTACGACACCTCGGTAAGAAATGGGGGTGGTCTATTCGACTCAGCCGGATACCACAAGGTAGATCAACTAACCGAAGTCGCCTTTTACGACACCTCGGTAAGAAATGAGGTTGGTCTTTTCGACTCAGCCGGATACCACACGGCGGGTCGACTTACCTTAGTCGGCTCTTACGACACCTCGGTATGGAACGAGGGTGGTCTATTCTACTCAGCCGGATACCACACGGCTAAAGTATTATCGTACATTTTTCGATCTTAGTAAAACCTCTGTTAATATGTGCCATTTAGAGTAAACCTCCTTTTAACACTTAAGATATTGATAGTAGCAATGGATAAATTGATTTAAGTTGCATCTTGAACTATTTAAAAAATTGTGTAAGCTTTTTGAAAAGCCTCGGAGACAAAACGAAAGTCTCGATTATGATTACTAATCAATTTAAATTGTTAATTTGGTCATATACGTTTGAAAGAAATATGCTGATATGATTATAAAAAGAGAACAAACGGTTATGAATGGCAGTTATTAAGTGGATAAATATGTTTGGAAAATAGTGCCGTAAACTCAGTGCAAAAGCCTCTTTCTGAAGCCCAACAACTGTTGGATGTCATTAGAAATGATCATGTCAATATGCATTAAAAATAATAAAAATCATCATCCTCCTGCCCTTATCCCACCCTAAGTGGGGTCGGCACAACATGTTATAAACATGTTGTCACATGATTTGGCTGCGTTTATACGACCGGCCAACTGCCTGACGTCAGCTTACCTTAGTCGTATTTTACGACACCTCGGTAAGAATGAGTGTGGTCTATTCTACTAAACCAGATACCACACGGTAGGTCATCTTACCTTAGTCGCCTTTTACGACACTTCGGTAAGAAATGAGGTTGGTCTATTCTACTCAGCCGGATACCACACGGCGGGTCGACTTACCTTGGTCGTCTTTTACGACACCTCGGTAAGAAATGAGGGTGGTACGGCGTAATGAAAAACCAAATAATATGAAATTAAAACTAAAACAAATATATAAGAAAATTACAACCTTTGAACGATCAGGTATTTTGATGACCGCCTAAGTTATATAATAGTTTACGAGTATATTCTCATTTAGCACTTACATTGGCTTTTTTTGGGAATAAATTATTTAAATCTATATATCATATTATTAATTTTTCTATGTCAACAAGTACATTCCCGAGTGCATGGCGTAAAGCATTTATCATTCCCGTGCCCAAAATTAGTAACCCTTCTTCTTTCTCCCAGTATCGTCCGATCTCCATTTTGCCTTTTCTTGCTAAAGTAGCTGAACGTATAATTTCTTCTCAACTTAGTCTATATTTAACTAAAAATAATCTTCTCAGTCCCTTTCAGTCAGGCTTCCGAACAGGGCATAGTACTGTTACAGCGTTAACTAAGATCTGTGACGATATTAGATTTGGCCTTGACAATCAACTTGTTACAATCATTGTTCTGTTAGATTTTAGTAATGCATTCAATACGGTTGACACAGATATTTTATTGGCTATTATGAAGTCCATGAACTTATCACAGGTAGTTGTTGATTGGTTTAACTCATACCTTCGGAACCGAAAACAATGTGTTCGTGTCGATAACAGTTATTCCTCTGATTCTTTCCTTCGGGCTGGTGTCCCACAGGGAGGTGTTCTTTCGCCAATCCTCTTTGCTATTTTTATAAATTCTATTTCGCACTTTCTTTCTTGTACTTTCCATCTTTACGCTGACGACTTACAGGTGTACACTTCGGTACCTGCTAATGAGATAACAAAGGGTATTGATAAAATTAATGCGGACCTTTTTAAAATTAGTTGTTGGAGTAAATCATATGGTCTTACAATAAATGCAAGTAAATCACAGGCTGCTATAATTGGCAGCTCGAGGCAAATATGCAAATTAGATTTTGGTAGTTTAGCACCTATTTCTCTGGACAACATCATCTTACCACTTAGTAACACAATCAAAAATCTTGGTTTAATTATAGATTCGACATTTACATGGGTGCCACAAGTTGGGGAAGTCAGTAAGAAACTTTTCGCAGTCGTTGGCTCTCTCAAACGGTGGAAAAACCTTTTACCTTTAAAGACAAAGAAAGCTTTGGCAGAATCTCTTCTGCTACCCATCATAGATTATGCTGACAGTAGTTACACTGACCTTAATGATGGATTGCTGAGAAAGTTGGAGCGGCTGCAAAATATGTGTATCCGATATATATTTGGCCTAAGGAAATTCGATCACATTAGTGAATATCGTGCTCGACTGAAGTGGCTTCCCATCCGTCTACGGCGTAATTTCCATACTCTTTCTCTTATCTTTTCTATTCTTTATACTCCCCAAACTCCTTCTTATCTTAAGGAACGGTTCAATTTTCTTGGTTTCAATAGTACCCTTCACCTCAATCTCCGATCCCGCTCCGATAATAAACTTAAAATGCCTTCTAGCCGCACCAGGTTTTACAGTAACTCTTTTACTGTTACAGCCGTGACATTGTGGAATGCACTTCCCTTGAATGTGCGTAATTCGAAATCCGTAGCCACTTTCAAAAAACGTTTAAAGCAATATTACCTTTCATTGGACTGTGTATAAAATTGTATTATGTTGTTATTTATTAATAATTAGTAATTATATATATTAGTGTATATATAAATTTATTTATTTATGTGTATTGCGTATCTGTATATTTATTATCTATATGTATGTATATAGTATTTATTATATATATTTGTGTGTTTAAATTCATAGTTATTATACTTGTTCATGTCGATTGTTATTGTTGATGCACCTATCTTATTTTTATGTTAAGATTTCTTTTATTCACCAAAGGTTGTCTGGTAGAGATTGCTTTTAGCAATAAGACCGCCTTTGCACGCCTTTTTGCTTCTTTAGTTAAGTTTCTTTCTTTTTGTACCTTGTGGTATGTAATGTGTGTGCAATAAAGAATTTCTATCTATCTATCTATAGCATAACAGTAACATAGGATATGATTAGCAGTGGTGATGATATCTTGCCTAATCAAATATATGTCATTACCATAAATTATGCTTATAGCCGTCTTTCGTTAGTAACCTTAGGAAGAAAACAAATTATGTACCTATTGCTTGACATTTTTTTATTAATATAGAATTGTGATAGCTGAACGATGGACCGTGTGACTCTTTCCAGGGGTTCACGGGTTAAAACCCGGGAACGCACCAATGAGTTTTTCTAATTTATGTGCCTAATTGATAAATTTGATTGATAACAAAAACGACCGGCCGCCTGCCTGACGTCAACTTACCTTAGTCGTATTTTACGACTCCTCGGTAAGGAAGAGGGTGGTCTATTTTACTCAACCGGATACCACACGGTGGGACATAATCATACATATTATTATATTTATATTTATCGACAAATTTCATCCCTATAACCTGATTACCCCGAATTAGTGATTTTTCCGCGATGGGAAAGACCAAGTAATTTTAGTCCATTTATTATCTCTTTATTTGGTTAACAATGAACGCATAAAAATATAAATATTTACACATAAACAAAGCTTGCATCAGTAAAGTTTCCACTAAAATATATTACACTAATAAAAACAATTTGGGAACTAAACTTTTTATGGTTTCACACAGAATTTGTCATATTTTTTAATGACGATATCGTATCGGCAAATATAGCAATACCAATAAACTTTGATGCTCTTTACAACAATGATGTATAACTTTTTTCTTAAGTGGCAACAATTTTCTATAACCTTTTTTGTTTACCTTGTTTGAATAATAAATATGAATCCAGATAATTTTATTTAAGATGTTTTGTTAGAAGTTCGTCTATACATACGCCTATAAATTTAAAAATAGCAATTAATATTCTGTGGCGCAACTTAATTAATTTATAGGTGGCGTTTAAGTAACTTAAACTATTAAGTAGGTAATCACTTATAAATTTTACTTTGTTCAAGCAAAAAATATTTCGTAGTTTGTTATTTCTATTTATAACATTTTTAAAATTACAGATACTACATGTTATCCCTCCAAGTGCGTAATTGCATAGAAAACAAAATTTCCAGGATAATAGCGAATACAATAAACTACTCACAGAGGCGAAACAAATATAAAGAAATAAACTATATGTCAGTAGAAACAAGGACCATAATTGTTTTACTATGTCTATTAAAAATATAATAAAAAAACACTATAATCTATAGTTCCATCATATCTTTATTATGTTAAGACGCATAATAATAACGTATCCAACAGAAGAAACTTAAAAGAAAGAAAATTTTTACAAATACACAATTTTAATAATTATATATAACTTACTAAATTAGTACACACTAATCTCTATCACTAATCACTAATCTCTGTCACAAAATTGTTATAATTTTATTTCTTTTATTTTAATAAAAAAAAATGAAAATTAGTTTTCTAACGCACAAAATTTAGTGCGTAGGTACTTTATTTGGGATTGAGCTCAATAACTCAATATATCGCTTATGCAGTAATTTTGTCCGAGTTTACTACATTATTACATTACTTATGCATGTACAATAAAATGCAAATTAAACATGTTACCCTATGAAACTAATATACAACAAAGTTATGATAATGCAGAACGGAAAACAAATTACACATTATAATAACGATAATGAGAATCCTTTAAAGGCATATGTACTTAGTATATTGCAGTTAAATTTTCCTTATTACAATTTACAATATACAATGTAAAATTATTGCACAAGTCATATATATCCACGTGGAATTGTTCCAGAAACACTGGCATCTTTTCTACGGCAAATTGCAAAATACCAGTAAACCAAAATATAACTAAAGTTTAAGATTTATATATATACATACACGTTGCAATTAGGCACATATTTATTTGGTTTATTGCAAAGTTTTTAAGGCGCTCCAATTTATTAACTTAATCTTCTAAAGGAATCAATAACAGTCACATCTGCGTAATCTAAAATTTTCGTTTTGAAAGGTTAAAAATACTGCAATAATTTTATGGCGTGTAAATAAATTATCACCCTACCTCAGATATATGTGGAACCCAAAAAATAAATATAGTGTTATAAAGTTTATGTAAGAAATGAAAATCAATTAAATTTCTTAAACTTTTATTGAAACTACTCGATTGTAATTCATTGCATGATATTTAATAATAGCGTTATTCATCTTTTACGTGAAAATTTAATGTTATAAAACGCTTAACGCGTAATATATCAGTTTTGAAAGATATTACGTAAAACGGGGCAGATTTATTATTTTGTCTATAATTCTTTTTACATGATTTAAAAATTTTATGTACCATTAATTAATTTAACTTATATATGTATATAGAACCTAAAAAATTAAGATGTTGTTTAGTTGACCTGAACAGCAGATGAGCACCGCGATGCTCTTCGGAGATTCACAGCTGAAAAAGGAAATAAATAATATTAAATTACAACGAAAATGAAGGACACTTTATGATTTTCTGTCAAAAAGATAACTGGCCGTATAACATATTTATTAATATATGTATGAGATTTAATACTTGTGTTATAGGAGACAGACAACGGGTAAATATATACTTGTATAATTTTAAATACATACTTAAAAACATATATACACCCAGACTCAAAGAACTAGAATATTTACAAATTTGTCAGAAAATGTTGCCCTCGGCGGGAATCGAAATCGCGACCAGCGGAGATGAAGGCAGGGTCACTACCAACTCGCCAACGGGCCAGTCATAACTAAGTAAAAAAATACATAGCTGTCGTTATATATATTTTTAAGACGCCAAGTTTCTTGCAGGTTCTTCGCGGTAAGAGCACACTTCCAAATCAAGATAGCTTCTTTTAAAAACATTTGACGATTCTTTAGTCCGCTTGAATAAAGATTATATTGAATTTGAATTTATAATTTCTCTTTATTCCTCAGAAACTCAGATTTTAAAAAACATTTTATCCTTTACTAATTACTATTTTAAGTAACCACTGAGAGAAAGGGTACGGTATAAACCGTATAAAATACGAAACGAGTACATAAGGGGAAGTCTGAAAGTTGCGCCCATTATAGAAAAGACGATAAGTGCAAGATTAAAAAGGTATGGACATGTAATGAGGAGGGACAAAAATCATGTGATCAAACAAGTGTTAAATGTGAATTTAGATGAATATGTGACAAAAGGGAGGCTGAAAAAGATATGAAGTCTGTGAAGTATGACATGCATATAAAAGTAATAGTGCCAGAGTTAACGAATGATAGGAGAGAATGGAAGAGAAAAATATTTTGTGTCGACCCCACTCAGAGTGGGATAAGGACAGGAGGAATTTATACTTAGAGAAAAAGATGCATACCCAATGCAGCTAATGTAAACAAGCTAACGGACGTTATGATAGGGGTTTAAAAGGAAACAAAATCATTATTAATAACGCTGCTATCGTTAATGAGAAGTCCTTAAATAGCATTTGTGGTTAGTCCCTTATAATAAGATTTTCCTTATGCATCTACTTTGCTATAATACATGCACTGATCTCATCCTTGACAGGTTGAGAAGGTCAGACATCAGTCGCATTATACGAAGTCTGATGGCATATCACATTTAGGTTTGATCAAAAATATATAGTGTAGAAATAATATAAACTTTGTTATGAAGCCCACAATATACATATTAGACAAATAAAAATGTTAACAAAAAAACCAAAAGACTTGAAAAGAATGCACTAAAAAGTAAAAATGATTACTTGAGTAAGTAATAAACAAAAAAACGATTTTAGAACCTTCTCCTTTTAGTCGTTTTAAAAGTTATAACTCGTTTATTTACATACTAGTTTGATGATAATTATATATTATATTATTTTATATGAATTTCGTCGAAACAATACCCATAAGCATATAAGGAACGCACCTTATCTAAAGATCAGAGGTTAAATTTTTTGAAATTTGCTGTACTGAAGAAATGGGTCATAATAACCAAAATTAGTAATTGATAAGAATATTTTCTATATAGAAATAAAATAATGTGTTGCTCGCGTAAATACAACATACTCTGTACAAGTCGAACAAAAATATTGATATAAACATTTACATGTAGATATAATAGTAAAGTAACTGTAACTATCCCATTCCTGGGCAATAAGCCTTATCTCTCCGTTTTCGGAGAGAAGTGTTGGAGCTAAGACGTAACACGCTGCTCCAATGCGGATTGGTAGGCTACACATATCCCCAGAATTCTCTAGAGATATGCACGTTTCCTCACAATGATTGCCTTCATCGAAAAGCCAATAATAAATTGCAATTAACAATTAGCAACAAGTTAACTCATTGCATACCTCATTTGAAGCGCGAATCTCCTCCGTCTCTTCTTACCGCTGGACCATAAGCGTTTACGTGTAGGTATAAAATATAAATAAAACCAAATATAGAACATGAATGAAATGAAAACAAGCTTGCAATTTTATATACTCGTATAGTTGTAGATAAACAGAGACTTTAGTGTGTTGACTGAGTACAAGCATTGTTCTCTTTCTGCGAAATACCGGAATAGTATTTTCAGTTGTTGCGATAGCAACAAAGTAATAAAAAGTGAATGAGATAAAAAATACAAAATATATGTGTGGATAACAAAATAATATTTATAAATGTAGAAAAAGATATTACAATAGTACAAATATTTAACACTTAATTGCTTTCACACCTCGTCGGATCATACAAAATTGTATCTATATCAATACTATACATATCAAGACTAATACGTCTGTGAGTCTACGTTCAGAATGAGATTGACTAATATTTAGCGAATATCTTACTCACTTTAGAACGCCGTGTGGTATCCGGCTGAATAGAATAGTACCACCCTCATTTCATACCGAGGTGTCTTAAAGGCGACTAAGGTAAGTCGACCCGCCGTTTGGTATCCAGCTGAGTAGAATAGACCACCCTCATTTCTTACCGAGGTGTCGTAAAAGGCGACTATGTTAAGTTGACCCACCGTGTGGTATCCGGTTTAGTAGAATAGACCATCCTCTTTGTTACCTAGGTGTCGTAAAATACGAGTAAGGTAAGTTGACGTCAGGAAGGCGGCCGGTCGTAAAAACGCAGCCAAATCATGTGACAGCATGTTTATAACATGTTGTGCGGACCCTACTTATAGTGGGATAAGGGCAGGAGGATGATGATCTTACTTACTTTAGAGCCACACTTCCGTTGTTACAATTAACAACAAATGACATTTGATTTTTTTTTATTTCGATAATCTGTGCCCGCGGCTTTAACTGCTTGGAAATCAGTGTCACAAAATTTTTACCGCGTAAATCATGTCCCTGCGGGAATCCTAGGATAAAATGTAGCCTATATTCTCCACAAACTCCACTATCTTCCAGTGAAAGTCCCATCAAAATCTTTGTTGCCACTCCAAAGAAATCTACACACACTATCTTTTATTAATAACGGTACAAAAATCCGTTTAGTATATTTTGAGAAAATCGATCTTTTTTTCGAATTAACTATATGCTGTTAGCCCTAACGGCTTTTACAGCATCACCGGGCGGCACGGGCGAGCGCAGAAGTATCGTCGAAGTTGCGAAATGCGGAGAGTAGAGTGCAGAACTAGCGTCGGGGAACGTCGTCCTAAAGGTGCCTCCTGTGAGGCCGGACCACGGCTAAGGGCGACGTGTAGTGGAGGGCTAATAGTATGACGATTGTCATCATGGCGTCGGGAGTATGGCGAGAAGCCACGGCCGACTGACGTCAGAAAACTAGGACCTAGTCTTCGCCGGCGAAGACGCTGTTATAGGACATAATTGGTCGTACGCAAGTTTTGTAAAGTGTCACTTTGTTGCGGAGTGCGGACATCTTATTTTTCTTGCATAACATCAGATAAAGTCGTCCCATGACATACGCAGAAAATCGATTACATACAGACTTGCTTTTAGTGACTTACTGACTATTTTAATACTTACTGACTCCACAGGCTTGAGCGCAACTCAGACGTCCGGGGTTGTCGTAAGTGACGCCATTCGAGCCACATACGGGGTTGTATTCAGAAGTGACTGGGCAGGATCTGATGCAGTCACGAACAGCGGTCGATTGGGTGGTTGGTCTAAAGTTGCGGAGAATACGAGTGATTATACCTTAACAAGCTTCTACATTCGCATGATATTATTGGTTTACGTAAACTTTAGTATTTAAATGTCATCTATTATTTACCACGTATTTTTTCGAATACGATATTTTCGGACACTAAATCAAAACATGCCTCGTTATGTGCATGAAAGTATCGGCGTGTTGCTACCCCACTGCTGAGCACAGGCCACCTCTCTTAATTTTTGAGAGAAAGGTTGGGACTCAGATCCACCACGCTGCTCCAATGCGGTTGCTGCGGATTGGTAGGTTACATATATCCTCAGAATTCTTTAGAGAAATGCCGGTTTTCATGATCTTTCTTTCACCGAAAAGCGTGTGATAAATTGCAATTATCAATTCGACATAAGTTTGAACAGAAAAGTTCATTGGTGCCTGACCGGGGTATGAACTTGTGGCCCCTGAAAGAGCACGATCTCACTGCTTGGCAACCACAGATATGTATATTAAGCTAGCTTAAAAAATGCAATACGAAGTACAATAAATTATGAAATACAAGTGCATTTTTTTGGTAATAAAAAATCATTCAATCAATTTGGGTTACAAATTACTAGTAAATTTGTTAACCCATCCAGCTAATCTAAATGCTTGTGTTAAGAGTGGGTTCACGTCGGTAGTATAGTAGTCGGGAATCAAACCCACAACCGCAAGTCTGTTACCCTAACCATTCCGCTGCTGCTGCTTCGAACTTATAAAGTATATATTACAATACGTATATAACTACTTTCGCTACACTTCCTATATATAACATATAACAGCTCAAATCCTGATCCTACACACAATGTATACACATAGCATCTCCGCCGGCGAAGACGAGGCTCAATTTTTCAGACTCTGGTCCTTTGTAGCTTATAACTACACTGGCATGATATATTAATTTATCACAATCAAACCACCTGCCCTTCACTCCACGTCGCGCTAAGTCTTCATCCGGTTTCACACGATTTCCCGGACGCTAGTAAAGGTTCTGTGCTCTAATTTCTGTGCTCCTATATTCGTCTGTTCCACCGGGTGACGCAGTAAAAGCCGTTAGTGCTAACAGCATATAATATTTCAAAAACAAAAAATAATATCTATGCCACGCGTATGAACGCGTGTCTTTACCCAAGAGCACCCGTTAAGAAGCGAGCTCCGTCCGTTTGACCATTGTAGCTTGAGATTTCTCATTATAATAACATTATAATAAGCCTTACCCGCTTGTATTAGGGCTTGGTGTTGAATCCGCTTGACGTTTATTTCTGTTCACGAAACCAAGCGCTGCGTTGGTTGAAATTGCTGCAAAATAAAAAAAACCTGTGCCAACTAATATCCGGTATTAAATTTTTAGGCTACGTAGCGGTTATTATTGTTTTTTTTAAATAATTTATAGTATTAGGCATTACTTTGCGAAGGTCCCTCATGCACTACCCAATACCGATAACACAACAATACACAAGCACTCTCTCAACAATTGTTTCGCCCCGTAACCGAAGCATCGTCAGGAGATAGACTCCACAACAAATCACAAAAAGCTTTACGATTTTGTCGTAGTCGTGTCAGGTAAATAAAATATAAATACTAATAATACCTAACTACTAATAAAATATAAATACTAATTATATAAAGTATAACAATGTCGATATTCTTCTATTCATATGCAAATATAATATTAAAGTTATGCCAATATTTTTGAATAAATTTATGTTCAACCTTAAAAACTCACCTATAACCAAAAACAGGCACCAATTATTCATTTTTAAATTCTAATTAGGTGATTTGATTTAAATTCAAATTACGACCTTTTACGGCTAGACGTCTCAACTCAGTGTTGAGTGATACAAAACTATAAGGAACACGGTCAAGTTGCGTTTATAAATGATCTTTTGAAACGATTTTTTCCTTTTATTAAAGCTAATATTTATTGCAGGCTTGACATTTTGCGGAATTAGCGGTTATATGATGGAATGCTATGTATAAGTTGTAAGAATGTTATGTTTTTATAGTATGACCAATATACATACAAAGATCAGCTGTGATAGCCAAACGGTGAGATATGTGCGTCTCTAGAGATCATGGGTTCAAGCCCCAGGCAGGCATCAATGATTATTTCTATTTAAAACCTAATAAGGAGAGAATGCCCTGCGGATGAGAAATTCCTATGCCCTACAGACCAATAAATATTTACATGTAATTTTCTTGTTGTTGTACTGTTTAATTAGGCTTTGGAATTATGAACTTTCTTTATGAGTTAGGTCACATCAAAACTTTTCTTAAAACCCGTCATAAATCATTATTAAAGATAAATATATACTAATATATATAGCTGAAGAGTTTTTTGTTTGATTGTTTGTTTCTTTGATTGAATGTTTGAATGCGCTACTCTCAGGCACTACTGGATCGATTTGAAAAATTCATTCAGTGTAATATAGTCCATTTATTGAGGAAGGCTATAGGCTACATAACATCACGCTAAGATGAATAGGAGAAAAACAGCAATAAAAAATAGTACGAAAACGGCATAATTTAAAGCTTTCCTTGCGTGCGCTGAGTAAACGGTAATAGTTATTCAAAAATCATGTATTACAAAATTGTTCCCCTCTTAAAATTCTAAATAAAAGTCCACTTTTGTCTATCTGTATGTCTAGCTTTTAAAGTTAACCCACTGTAACTTTTTTTTGGTTATCCTATATTACGGTTTTAATATTTCCACGCGGGCGGAGCCTCTGGCGATTGCTAGTATAAATATAAATATAAAAAAGATACCCAAATGTCGAAACAAAAAGCTTAGAGTCGGATCCACGAGTTCATCGTACATATAAAAAAATTGTCAATGCTAAGGTTAAAGACCTTCGTGCTACATGCCTTAGTAGCAAAAACATGAAAAAGGTATCAGATTGTACACTTCCTGAACACATTACTAGAAATACATGAATAAAAACCAGTAAACAACATATGACGAATAATGACGATCATAATTTATCTCTGGTTTTCAAATCAAAATAACCTAATTGAAATAAGCTCTTTCAAGCACTTTTGAACCGTCATGAATCAATATGATTAATGAAATTGCAACTGGTTCGGAATGTTGCTCTTACCGAGAAGAACCAGCAAAATAACTTAAGTTCAAATAAGTTAGTTAAGTTTAAACAAGTTAAGGTGTCATGCGAAGAGTTTTTTCCCTGCCCGTTTGTAAGTTAATATATTTCATATTTATTTTTCTTAAATTGTTTTTTATTAACATGAATTTAACTTGTAATTTAACTTGTATGTATGTTCCATTCATTCTTTAAATTATTTTTTTCCTGTGAAGACTTTTTGGTTTGTTTTGTTTCTCTTATTATTATGTATTGTATAACTGTTTGTCTTCTTTAAATTTTTTTTTTTAAATACTCGGCGGTCAATATTTTGAATATTTTCAATTTGCGTTATGAAACCGCAGTCTTGTATGATGATTTATTTTGTATCATTGCATGACAATAACTTTAGGGTTGTGCTATGATGGTATGATTGACTGGGTTACGATAAAAAAATCATCTAATTCAAGCTAAACGTTAAGTAACTTCATTATTTATCCTAAAGGCCATTTCATTTGCCTAGACATCTTTGTTATTTGTATATAGATTCCGGTATAAGTTACTGAAGTCATAAACCCAGTTAAAAATAAAACATAGCGTAGACGCAATATTGCTTCGTGAAGATGGGATAAAATCACAAACCTGATACTTCCAGTATATATAAGAAGAAATTATATATCGTCTTGCCCTTATCCCATTCTAAGTGGGGTCGGCACGACATGTTATAAACATGTTGTAAAATGATTTGGCTGCGTTTTTACCACCGTCCGCCTGACGTCAACTTACCGAGAAGGTATGGAGCTAAGACCTACGACGCTGCTCCAATGCGGATTAGTAGGTTACACATAACTCCAGAATTCTCTAGAGATATGCAGGTTTCCTCACCATGTTTTCCTTCACCGAAAAGTGTGTGCAATTATCAATTAGACACATAAGTTTTTACAGAAAAACTCATTGGTGTCTGCCTGGGTTCAAACCCGTGACCGTCGCAAGAGTCGCGCGGTGCTACCGCTGGGCTACCACAACTCAGCAGTTATAGCAAAATGTAAACATTGATTATGGCCGGTTTAACTCAAAGCAAATATATCAATACAAAGTGGGCCTACTTATTCTATTCTGTAATAGTTTTTAAAGAAAATGCATTACTCACCTCACACCGGACTTTACCTTTTCGGGATTTATATTTGTTTATATAAAGTGAATGGCCTAAAACGGAAACACCTAGGGTTTTCCAATGATAATATCACTTTAATAAAACGCATTCATTCATGAATATGACTGCTTATTTTACCATCTTGATAAATACTGTCATAATCTTTACGTTCCGTCAAACGATCTGTATCTTTTTGCTGACTAATTATAAAAGTATTTATAACTATATATTATTTAGAATTTATATATATATATAGTATTTAGAACTTTTACTTTTAGGTATGACGTTGAGAAACGTAAAGGGATGAGCTATAATGAGGGTGAAACACTAACCTTCATGATTGCCATCACTCGATGCTTTAGGTGTTAAATTATTATGTCTTCGCTGTTTAGATTTTACTGAAAATAAAAAAAAGATTAATATAAGGTAAGGTGTTTAAAGTAGTGATTCAATGCATTTTACTTCATTAATTTATAGAATTAGGGGTTACTTTGCGGAGGTCCCTAATACAAAACTAATGAAAATATTAATTTGCTATAATCCGCGATAAAAGAAAATATATGTAGTGCTTAATGTAGAGTGCACTATTCGTTCTCATACCTGATACATGCAGAATTTGTAAAAACTTATACATTAGCCGCCTCCGATAACAACAATACACAAGAACTGCACACATTCACCACCACAATCTCAACAATTGTTTTGCTCCGTAACCGAAGCATCGTCACTAGATACACTCCACGACAAAATCGTAAAGCTTTTATCGCGATTTTATTGCGAGTTATATTTATAAACCAAAGTGTGTTATATTTTATAAACCAAAGCAATGTCGTGGAGTCAATCTCCTGACGATGCTTTGATTACGGGCGAAACAATTGTTGAGATTGTTGTAGTGACTGCGTGCAGTGCCTGTGTCTTGTTGTTTTATCGGTGTCGGGTAGTGCATGAGTTCTTACAATTTCTGTATGTACCATGTAGGTATGAGAACGAATATTATATCTTTATATTTAGCATTCCATATATTTTCGTTTATCGCGGATTATAGCAAAATAATATTATCATTAGTTTTATATTCCCAGACCTCAACAAAAACTAGTCTGTAAAAGGTCAAATCTCCGGTCATTTCTATAACTTCAAGCTTCACAAAGGTAAATAAATCATTCTTTGTTAAAATCCAATTTTTTACAACTTGTTTTCAAGGTAGGTAAGATTATATAAAGGAAATAATTAACGGGGTTATAGTATTATAAAATGTCAGATTTCAGCAATAGAAAAAAAATTATGTAATTTCCATGTTACAAAATTTGTAAAATAGAAATTACATAATTTTTAATAATCGATAATAAATAATATTTATGTACCCGGTTAACCGAGCCTTGATCGGTAATTTTTTACAAAATAAATAAAACTTAAAAAAAAGATAAAAATAATTGGGTAGGTGGGCTCATCCGTTCATCATCATTGGCTCGATCCGGTAATTTCATTTCTAGAGACCGCCCGTTCTCCGAATAAACTACGCTGACTTGACAGTTTACGGCAAAAATAGTGTTTTATATATTCGATTTAAATTTTTGTATTTTTTTAATGCCCACAAACAGGGGTAAATAATCGTTTCGATCGATTTTCTCCCCCCAAAACCTAATGCATGGTGAATTTCAGGAAAATAGTTGGAGCCGTTTCCCAGATTCCGAAAATATAGATACAAGATTAACTCATTTAAATGTTAAAGATATTAAATAATTTTTGAAATAGCTATAGGGTATAGCCGTACTGTAGTAGTAAATAGTCTATCTTACGTAACATCCTTAATAAATCTATGGTTTTAAGTCCCTGACAAAAATGGTTCTAGTAATGAAATAATTATTTTGTAGACTTTTAACGAGATGAGCAAACAACGAAGTAACTAAAGCTAATAATATTTAAACGATCACTGAATTCTTTATTATTACGGTTTGGTCCTTGAAAGGTTGGAGACTCCGGCACTTATATGTTTGCTATAACTTATGTATATAATAAACTACCTTTTACCTACAACTTCGTTTGCGTGGACTGTTGTAGCGTGATAGATTTATGGTAGTAGGCGCTTTTCAATGTCATCCTATTCCTGTAGAATTAACAGGGTTTTTATAGCCTATATGTTACAACGGTGTATAAGGAATAATTGTGCCAAATTTCATCGATATTGGTTCAGCGGATCGCCGTGAAAGAGTAACAAACATAAAACCATACTCACAAACTTTCGCATTTATAATACTACTAGCTTTTACTCGCGACTTCGTTAGCGTTGACTGTTGTCGTGATAGGTCGATAATAGACGTCGCATTTCAAAGTCATCCTATTCTTGTAGAATTAACAGGATTTCTATAGCCTATATATTACAACGGTGTATAAGGAATATTTGCGCCAAATTTCATCCATATTGATTCAGCAGATTCTCCGTGAAAGAGTAACAAACATAGATAAAGATACTCACAAACTTTCGTATTTATAATACCAGCTTTTACCCGCGTCTCCGTTCGCATTGACTGTTATCATGATAGGTCGATAATAGACGGCGCGTTTCAAAGTCATCCTATTCTTGTAGAATTAACAGGATTTCTATAGCGAATATGTTATTTTGGTATATAAGGAATAATTGTGCTAAATTTCATCTATATTGGTTCAACATACATATATCCATACTCACTAAATTTCGAATTCATAATATTAGTAGGATTCATGCTAAACTGATAAATTGTACAAGTTGTTGACTTGTAATCCATTGTCGTTATGAAATACCGATAATCTAGTTATTATTGCATTTAAAAATGTCACAATGTGTTAAATAAATAAATTATCTGTGGTGCGAAAGAATGCTCATTCTGGAGTTCTCATTTCAAAGGCAGCTCTTATCGCTTGAACGTCCTCCGGCCGCGGCAGAGGTTATCATTGCCACCACCACTGTGGCCACATCCCCCCTTCCGTCCATGCCAGAGCCCGCGCCGATTCACAGTTAACAGATAAGTTCTAAGCATTCCACATTAATTTTCGAACGAACGACTTAATTTGACTTTTGAAAATCGAATGCGTTTGGAAATTTCAAAACAATAAACAACAGACAATAAACCTTTTGTGAGTGTAAGGCGTGCGTTGGCTTTGGATTTAATCAGGTGGAAATGTTAAGCTGGAAGGTTTTGCTGTGCTTAATTACTATTACAGGTAACTTAAGAACACAAACGTCATAATTAATATGCTTTATAAAATTGCTTTACAAAAAGATTTAAATACTCGTGTGTATGTAAACTATAATTATTATTAATATATTTTATCCTCATGTATATTAAAATGGCGCCTCTATTGTATGTCCTGTCAATTGAGTAATTATATTGAATTAATGTTCCAACATCTTTAATATTTAAATGACTTGATCTTGTATATGTATTTATCTTTAATATTTAAATGAGTTAATCTTGTATGTATGTATATATTCTGAATTTCGGAAACGTCTTCAACGATTTTCATGAAATTCAGCATGTACGGTTTTTTGGGTGGAAAATGTCGTTTTAATAATCCCCGATTTCGAGCACTGAAAAAAGGGTAAAATCTACATTGAATATAAAAGCCTATTTTAGCCGTCAATTGTAAGTCATGGCAGCTCATTTTGGGAACGAGCGGTCTAGAGAAGTGAAAATATCTTGGATCGTGCCCCACCTGCCTAATTAAAAAAAAAATTACTGAGCTAATTACTAAGTAGTAGTGAGTAGTGACGAGTGCGTATTATCAGTTTCTACCATTATGTTAAATTCATTAGTGTATGAATAAACAATTTATGTATACAATAAATATATATAAACATAAACGCAAAGTTAGCAAAGTAAGTAGATGACGAAATCGTATACTTGACAGGTCCGATTACAGAATACCGCAAATGTAAACGTGCGGTTTTTAATACTAGTATTATCATAGTATCTACATGGCATTTCATGTAAGCTATGGTATATTTGTATTATATTGATTTGATTTTATTTAAGACTGGGAATGGCCAGCGACTCCGCTCGTGTGGAAAGATTGAAACTGTAATATAGTCTTTTGATAAACATAACAATGGTTAAAGTGGGTCAACCTTAAAAGCTAGACATATGATGTCCCGGACTTTTATTTAGGACTTTTAGAGGGAAACACATTTGTAATATATGATTTTTGAATAAATATTACCGTTTAATCAGCGCACGCAACGAAAGCTTTAAATTTTGCTGTTTTCGTACTATTTTTTATTGCTGCTCCTCTCCTATTCATCTTAGCCTAAAGCCTTTCTCAATAAATGGACTATCTTACACTCAAAAAATTTTCAAATCGGTCCAGTAGTTCCTGAGATTAGCGCGTTCAAATCAATCAAACAAACAAACTCTTCAACTTTATATATTAGTATAGATTAACTTTTACCCGCGAATCGTTCGCATCGACATTATTATTAAAATAATTTTAGTTATATACATTACTAACTGTGCCTGCGGCTTCGCCCGTCTGGTAATCAGTGTATTTAATTGAAATTTTGAACACTAAAGTAATTATTGTTCGAGTAAGTTAACTATAAGAGATAGAGACATGCTGTCGCGGACTTTTTTGTAGAATTTGTATAAATCTACTATTCTCTCACACGGCGCACGTCTGAAGCTCCCAGCAGGCGAGTTTCTTTATAACTGCACGAATATTGCATTATTAACCTAAACCTTCTAGAAGAATTGCACTACCTTTTAGTAAAAACCGTACAAGCATCCATTTTGTAGATTTTGAGAAAATCGATCACATACATACTGATAGCCTTTGAAAACTTTTGTTTAATATCTAATGAATAGAAATTGTTTTTTTCCTATTCCCAAAGGAAAAATAGGAATGTTTTATCTTTTACGTTAACCCGGTATATAATTTTGTACTCATCTGTATTACTCTAGCGGATTATCTGCGAAACAAATATCATAACATGTAGAAGTTGTGACATTATCTGACAAATTTTATGGAGTGAAACAAAAGTAATGAAAATGTTAGTTTGATAAAAGCCGCGATAAAAGAAAAAAATTTAATACTTAATGTAATGTGAACTATCCGTTCTCATGATACATGCAGAATTCGTAAAAACTTATGCACTACACACCAATAACACGATACCCAAGCACAGCACACATTCACTATCACAGTCTAAACAATTTTCGCGCCGTAACCGTAACCAAAGCATCATCAGGAGACTTCACAACAAAATTGCAAAGCCATATTCTTTGCGATTTTATTATGGAGTCTGCATGTATCAGGTACGAAAATGGATAGTACACTTTGCATTACAACTAATTTTATAAAGTACTAGTTGTGCTTGCGGCTTCCTCCGCATGGAAATCAGTGTGTCACGAAGTTTTTCCCGCGTAAATATCCATCCCGCGGGAATTTTAATGCAATGTATTGACCTAAACCTTCCTGAAGAATTACACTTACATCTTTTAATAAAAACCGTACGAAAATTCGTTAATTATATTTTGAAAAAATCAATAACATACTAACAGACAGCTTTTGGGGATTTGTTTTATAATATATATAGATTTATTTAGTGAGTTAAGATATAAATTGTTCCCAAACGCGTCAATAAAAACCAATATAACCAAAGACTCTAAGTTATATTAAAGCGGGTCAAATATCACGCAATAGAAATTATCTCGTGTGTTGAACGTCACTAATGTCGCAGTGCGTTATCAGATACAATTAGTCGCAATCGAGATGCAAACAAAGCAAACAGCAGCTGCAACGATCAGACCGATTGGCGACTTGATCTTAGGGTTATCGTCATTGCACAGTTGGCATAGCCACGGGTTTTGTATTAACTCATTGGTAGTCCCAGTGTAAATAACAATAAGTACCTGGATGCCTGATGATAAAAGATACAAAAAAATGCAATATAAAAAAGGAAAAAAGCGCCAAGTGACATTAAGACCAAGAAAAATATATATTGGCGAAATCGTTCCGTTGTCTATAGTTTTTATGGTATTATCTATTGAATATTTACAGTAAAACCTTAAAAATAAGTCAATGTGATTTGCAAGACCCATAGATTTTCAAAATGATTTAAAGGAAAATCGTAAGTACATACTAATAACACGCAGTTTACATGATTTGTGCTATATAATATTTCTGTTATCAAGTTATACATATTTTTTATTCGGTAATTCTAATGACTTATAATTTATAGAGTTAGGCGTTACTTTGCGGCGGTCCATAATACAAAACTAATGAGAGTATTATTTTGCTATAATCCGCGATAAAAGAAAATATATGTAATGCTAAATGTAGAGTGTACTATTCGTTCTCATACTTGGTACTTGCAGAATTTGTAAAAACTCAAACTACCCGTCAATAACACAACAATAAACAAGCACTGCACACATTCACCACCACAATCTCAACAATCGTTTTGCTCTGTAACCGAAGCATCGTCAGGAGATAGACTCCACGACAAAATCGCAAAGCTTTGCGGTTATAGCAAAATAATATTCTCATTAGTATTCATGTAGTGTAAAATAACAAACCTTATAGAAAGGTAGAAAGGTTTTGAAATCGGAACCCTAGAAGTGTAGCCATTTTTCCTCAGATTATTCCAGTTTTGTCGGCCAACAACTATTTTTATTGAGTACGCCTTAATCCTATTTGAGATGCAGTGCAGTGCTTGTGTATTGTTGTGTTATTAGTGACAAGTAGTGCATAAATGCAAATTCTGCATGTATCACGTATGAGCACACTCTACATTTAGCATTACATATATTTTCTTTTATCGCAGATTATAGCAAAATAATATTCTCATTACTTTTGTATTATGGACCTCCGCAAAGTAACCCCTAATTTTATAAATTAATGAAGTAAAAAGCATTGAATCGGTACTTTTAACACCTTACCTTATATAGTTAAAAATACCTTTATAATTAGTTAGCAAAAAGATACAGATCGTTTGACGGAACGTAAAGATTTTGACAGTATTTTTGAAGATGGTAGGAATAAGCAGTCATATTCATGAATGACTGCGTTTTATTAAAGTGATATTATCATTGGAAAATCGCCGTGTGGTATCCGGCTGAGTAGAATAGACCAACCTCATTTCTTACCCAGGTGTCGTAAAAGGTGACTAAGGTAAGTTGACCCACCGCGTGGTATCCGGTTGAGTAAAATAGACCACCCTCTTTCTTACCGAGGAGTCGTAAAATACGACTAAGGTAAGTTGACGTCAGGCAGGCGGGCGGTCGTAAAAACGCAGCCAAATCATGTGACAGCATGTTTATAACATGTTGTGCCGACCCCACTTAGAGTGGGATATGGGCAGGAAGATGATGATGATATTATAATTGGAAAAGCCTAGGTGTTATAGAATTAATCTATAAATTACTATTTAGTCATTAGAATTACTGAATAAAAAATATGTATATTTCGATAACAGAAATATATAGCACAAATCGTGTGAACCGCGCGATACTGAGTTCCCAGTGGTTGAGTCAGGAAGTGATATGAGATCAGGATGGTTTCAAAGAACTACCCACTACTGTCGATAACATTATTTAGGGCTGAGCTCGATTATAAAGCGCATTTGTCAAATTCAAATTCAAAATATTCTTTATTCAAGTACTTCTGAATTATCTTGTTTACAGTATATTTTGATTTGTTGATGACGATACATTATCTCTACACATACATTTTTACATCTTAATCACAATTTTAACAACAACGACGTATATAATATCATAATTTTTGCCCACTACTGTCGATAACATTATTTAGGGCTGAGCTCGATTATAAAGCGCATTTGTCAAATTCAAATTCAAAATATTCTTTATTCAAGTACTTTTGAATCGTCAAATTTTAGCTACCTCTAATTCGGAAGTGTGCTCCTACTGAGACGAACAAACAAGAAACTCGGCGGATAATCTTTTCAACAAAAAATAGTTACAATTTGATGGTTACAATTAATCGTTACAGCTTTGTATCAAAAGTTATCAAATCGCTTGTATCAAATGTCCACGTGGACAGTTTGTCTACATACATGTTTGATCATGATAATGACTGCAAAAACTGACTATAAAACATGTTCTATTTATATAGTATTAGTTTTTCCCCAACGTTCGCGTGGATAACTGTCGTGTGATAGGTTAATACTAGATGACGCTTTTCGTCCTATTCCTAGAATTAACAGAACATTTCTATAGCCTATATGTTACCTGGTGTGTAAGAAATAATTGTGCTAAATTTCATCACTATTGGCTCAGTGGATTTGCCGTGAAGAGTAACATACATCCATACTCACAGTCTTTCGCACCTATAATATTAATAGAACTCTAAAAACACTATATATTCCTTACTACGTCCAACATTCCTTACAGTGTTCCTAACATATAATACTAGCTTCTGCGTACTTTGACTTGCCTACTTGACTTAGTCTACGACCTTAGGTCCGACTGAAAAATAAGCTTTTAAGTCCCTTCCGGGCCCATCTTATACAACAGGCCCAAGGGTTAAAGCGATGTAATAACATGTTACAAGTAATATAGTAATTTAAACTCGTAAATTTTAAGCTTAAATTCCATCTTTAACTTTTAATGTCATGTTTGTCTATAATTCTTAGAACGAATGTCTATATGGGCATGCCACAAACATAAATGATATACCCTATCCCCTAAAGCCAATTTATATAAATATTACATTTAATTACGTTGTTGTTTCTAATAAAATAAATGGATGGAAGCTTTAAGTACGACCCATAAAAATATATTGCGCAGTTGCTAGTTGGCATTCCTTCCAAGTTTAATATGAAGTATGTCAAAGTAAAAATATTGGTAAATGAATATAATTACATTCTCATTTTCTAATTACATTAATCTATATTCTATTAATTTTAAGCTTGTGGTATCCGGCTGAGTAGAATAATCCACACTCAATTCTTGCCAAGGTGTCGTAATCCGGTTGAGCATAGTTGAAGCTGCGGTAGCGGAATGGTTAAGATAATTTGAATCCCCGCCATTATACTAGCGACGTGAATCCACCTCCTAACACAAGCGTTTTCGCTTAGCTTGAGGAGTTAACAAGTTTACTAGCAATTTGTAACCTAAACAAAAAACACCCTCATTAAGAAATGAGGGTGTTTTGTTACCGAAATGTCGTTTTTACGACATCTCGGTAAGAACAAAGATGTCGTAAAAACGACTATGGTAAGTTGACGTCAGGCAGGCGGCCAGTCATAAAATACCTAGCCAAATCCCAAATATGTCTCATCATTTCTTGCCTGCCCCCATGTATACATACAAATCGTTTAATATTTTTTTATAACTGCACGTAAAATTTATAACAATTTTAAATTTGTTCATGACGATACAATATCTCTACACATACATTTTTACATCTTAATTATATTTTTGATAACCTAACAATAACGACGCATATGTATATCATAATTTTTATCGAATAATGATAATTGCGTTGCAATAGCGAATGTATCAACTAAATTGGATATTGATAACATATCATTTAAATAATAAACAACATCTTGTGAGTTAATACAAAGTTGTAAGTTAATTAATATACATCCCTCGTCATTAACCTAAATTAAGTGTAGTACTTTTTCATTGGCGCTTATTGAACGAAACACCGGGAAATTTAATGAAAAAATGGTTTTACCTTTCTAAAATTTGGCGGAACAGATTCTGAAAGGTTTAATTAAGTCTCTAAACAGCCCAATTTTCATTTAAATATTGCCTCTCTCCTTTCTAATACGTGAGTTAATTTAGCGAAAATGTGGAAAGATATTTTTTTTAAATTTCAAAGCAACGTTGGTCTAACATATTTTATTCTCTGATGCTTTACTTATTTATTTCTTTATTACGTCAACAACTAACATACAATTTTCTACAATAAGCTTTGTGAAGTAAGTCTCTTACAGGCATAAATATAATTCACAAACAATTTAAAGACGAACTTAATTTTTAAAAAATAGTGACACACTACTAAAGATGATAAAAAAATTTACTTTCGTTTGTGGATTAAAGTTTTATGTATAAAAGATAAAAGGTACTTTACTTCGATCATGAGAGAGACGTAGTTCCTTGTTACTTCAAACTGCCCTTTTAGAATGAGTATCTGAGTTTTCTATAAAATCATACATGTTTCATTAATACACTACAATTTAAGTACAATTATAGTTCGCAATGCCTTTTACGGTGAAGGAAGACACTGTGGGAAATTCGAATATTCGTAAATAATTCCTGCTATTTTTTTCCATCTTTACCTTAGTGTCACTCTGCATGTATTTCTGTGCTATATGTCAAGAAACGTCCAACTTGTGACCAAACTCGACTCAGGTCAGGGTTGACGTCTTCCGTTATTGGATACGTCTAACGCCACCCCGCTTGTACTAAGAGAATAGGATTACAATATCACTGGAATGACTTATATAGGGATGAATTCCTAGTATATTTAAATGTAGCTTGCTATTCCAAGTTGGAGCAAAACATAGGCTTAGACATTGATCTAAACTCCAATTATTCTCTCCAAAAGGGAAAGGTCTATTGCCCGGTGAGATATAAACATGAATTTATTTTGACCTGTGAGCGTCCTTGCACATGCACATTTGTAAAGCGTCAAACAATGTTTACTATGTTACAGATAGCAATGTTTTTCAAGCTAATTGATGAGATCACAGGAAAAGTTTAGGAGAATAAACAATACTGATTAGATTACGAAGGGTCACACTACGTTGGATATTAACTCAACATAACAATGGAATAAAACAGTCGCAAATAGGGTCATGTTTAAAACAGCTGAATGTCGATTACATGAATCATTACATTTTACTAACACGATATTTTATGAATAATGTTTTCGTAATATATTTTTCTGATGTTTTCTAGTTAATAATATTGTTACTAAATCCAACCTAACCACGTAAAACCTCTACGTAAAATATTAATGCACACGTCTTATTTGAGCATATTTCTGTACTAATTATTTGTACTTGTTGTTATTTACAATTGATTGTGATAAAATAACTTCCTATTGCCGTTCCTATGTTGGGCATTAGGTTCCTTAGATCTAACATAATGCCCCAATACTGGAAGGTTGGTGGTAAGCTCCATATCCTGTTCTCTAAACAGGCTTTACTCTGCAGTGAGACAGATGTTAGAAAAACAAGATGAGACAAAGTGTTAGTTCACATCTTTTTAGTACCATAAAATACATAAGAATCACGTTTTCAATCAACTAGTAAACACAAGTTCAGGAAGCAGGCAACGTTTACATACCTTATACAGACCAGTCACCTCACGTATTACAAAGCGCCGCCACCGATAATACACCACAACAGCACTACACATACTCACTACGACTCTACATCGTTTCGCCACATAACCAAATCATCATCAGGAGGTTAGGCTCCACGTCAAAATCATAAAGTATGTTATAATGTATTTCATTATTATCAAGGAATTGAAACGATTACAAGCGCTCTATTTATTAAGGTGCATTTTTAATTAAGTGGTACACTTTTAATTAAGCTCGGCGGCCTTGTGTAGATTTATTTGCATATGTTACTCGTACACAATGTGTTATATAAAAGGAGTAAACTTATAACCATGTTATTTCAGCATTGCAGAAAGCACAATCTGCGAGCTTGCCGTTCTTAAGACCTGCGGACGTGGGTGAAGCTAATGACGTAACAGAAGGAGGCACGGAGATGCGTGAAGTGATCTTACCGCGTGTGAGGGAAGGGGTGCCTCCTCCATTATGCGCTGGAAGATGTGCCTCCCCTCCAGCCGGCCCAGTATGCGCATTCGATGCTACGGGAACCGCTCGAACTTTTGCTACACTTTGCGAACTTGAAGCTGTATCGTGCCGCGAAAGCACCTGTAAGTACCTAATATCACAGATGTCTTTGTTTTTGTTTGCAAATATCGTTTCCTGAAGTTTTGAGTACTTTTTGTCCATAATTGACTCATTATTATTTGATACATGGAGATAATTAAGACATGTCATCATCATTCATCATCAATCCTGCCCTTATTCCACTCTAATGGGTCCGGCACAACATATTGTGATGTGATTTAACGTCTACTTACCTTAGTCGACTTTTACGACACCTCGGTAAGAAATGAGGTTGGTCTATTCTGGTCAGCCGGATAGCACACGCCGGGTCATCTTACCTTAGTTGCCTTTTACGACACCTCAGTAAGAAATGAGGTTGGTCTATTCTACTCAGCCGCATACCACACGGCACAGAGAGACAATTAAGAAGCGTATTAATTTTCCAAATAAATATTAGGGAAGTAAGTGGAATATTGTGTTAACATAATTCTTATACCATATTTCCTATAGAAGAAAGGCATATGTTGCATTAACAAAACGAACCTATTTCTTATTATTTTACAAGAATAATGCAAAGACATTCGTGTTTCAATTTCCATTTCCTTTTAGCCGTTATTAACTAACACTAAGGATCGACAAATTCTCAATTCGAAACCCCGAAATGCTATTTATCAACATAATGAGTTTGTTATAAATCTTTGTTACAATAATTTATAAAATTTATTACTTAATAATCAATCAATCTAATGGAATATTATTTGCACGTCACAGTCCATTTATTTATGAATTTAATACTCTTTATCAGTCCAAACTGTATTCATAGAAGCTATTTTAAGGTATCACATAAATACGGAACATGTATACTATAAATTTATTCTCTTCCAATAATAGAATTATATATTTACACTAATATATCAACACTAATTGAAATTATCGAAGTCCTTAAATAGAACGTGTCGATTTGAACTCAATGTTTATACAGATTTATTTATAGCATAGAAAGATAAGTTAAGTGTAAATAAAGAGTCCTATTAATAGAAATATAAATATTAGACTGCTTATTTCAATTATAGTTTCGTAATAAGATATATCAAAAATAAAGAGCTGCAAAAAAAGTTGTATCTGCAAAGAATGTTGCTAATGTATTTTCCAATATATAAAAGATTATAATTGTCTAGCAGTGCCAGCAAATTCGCCTGCAAGGAAATCAGTGACACAATATTTGCTTAATTGAAATTTTAAACATAAAAGCATTTAACGTGAGTTAATTATAAGAGATTTTTTAATAACTTTTACCGTTTACTAAGCGCACGCAAGGAAAGCTTTAAAATTTTGCAGTTTTCGCAATATTTTTTATTGCTGCTCCTCTCCAAGGAGCATCATCTTAGCGTGATGGTATATAAATGGATATTTTCTGCACTCAAAGAATTTTTCAAATCGGTCCAGTAGTTCCTGACATGAGCGTGTTCAAACAATCAAACAAACTCTTCAGCTTTATATATTATCATAGATAAAATAATAAGTTTATTAAGTCCATAATTTATCCCCTAAGAAACCTGTACAAATTGGTTTGTTTTAAAAGAAATTATACTATAAAAATAATGAAAATCAGAGAAAATAATTTTGGTTTTTTTTACAGACTATGCCATCACCAGCATTGGAGAGTGTTGACCAGTCAGTGAACAGTTTCATAAAAAATATTTTCAGATTTTATAGTGCCAAAGATTTTAAGCTTCTCTTAACATGTATCAATAAACAAATATCATATTCAAAATTAAATTTTCGGCAGAAAAATGTGTCAAATTAATAGTTCCTACATTCTTGTAATGAAATTATTCAGTTTTAGGCTAAGTTTCTTCCAAATTGTATCTAAGTCGTATTTTTTTCTCTTCTAGTGTTAAGCCATAACATAGAGTAAGCATGTTTATTTATTGTACAAAGTACGAATTGCCGCTTACATTTGCAACTAATATTATAAATTAACAAACCAAAAGTTCAATAAAGTATCCGATATTACCATTGTGTTTTTTTTAATGTACGAAAGAAGATACTACAATTGACATGATTACTTTATTTTGTAAATACTATACAATTGACATACATTGCTACGTTTTATTTTCGTTTATTCCCAAAATTTTAAAATTTTAAATCCAAGATTATATCCAATTTAAATCAATTTTTAAAGAAATTCTTCATGGAGTTTACATTTTTACGTGTCGTTGATATTAAATAAACTCCAAAGGACTTCGATATTTGATAATACCGCAAGATTCCCAATCGGTTAATCGGAAAATATTCTAATAAGTTTTAAAATGATAAATCAATTTTATCATCCTATAATCCTAATATTATTCCTATAAATATATCATAGTTCAAAATTGCAGGGGAAATCTCTATGCATCTCTCCAAAAAACCATTGTTTGGCGGTCGTACATGGTCGTATAAATAAACGTAAAATAAAGAAAACATCATGAAATCTTTTATGAATTGATAATGTATATTACTGTAAGGGCTCTTACAGCTGAACTATCGGTATTTGTACCTGCAATAATGATTTGATCTAGTTCTAGATTTAGGGTCTACAACAATCAGCAATCGGTTCTTATATTGCATAATTAAATCTTATATACTAATCATAATTATAGTCTGCGTTTTTGACAACAATAAAAACGCGAAATATAGCAAAATAATTCTAACAACACTTTTGTACTATCAACTCAGCAGTTTGTTTTTTTGTAATCTCTTTTTGCATTCATTAATATAACAATAATAATAATAATAAACAACATAATTTTCATAGACGGAAAATTTGTTCCGGAAAGTTATTCTTTCTTATTTTTTATCATATTTTTTTTATTAAGTTACTTATTGGGGACGGATGACCGTGTCCCATACAATAGAAGAGTCTGCGGTATCATCCGCGTTCAAATCAGTGTATTTGTATTATTCTTAGTGTACCAAAATTTTTATAAATTATTAAAACGACAAACAATAAAACAAAAATGTTTCGTGAAACTATTCTTATTTAATAATGAAACTCAAATAAACATTAAATTTAATTAATTGCAGAAAATAAGAAATAAAACATAATTTGATTATAGTTTACTATGTGAACAAAAACGATTTTTGACAGCCGATGGTTGATGTGGAGTAGATCTTTAAGAAACACGGATTCCTTCGGAGTTGGGACACTCGCCATTGCTTATCTTCTGCAGAGCTGAAAAAAGAATTTGCTAATTAATATAAAATAATTAATTAAGAGCTGTTATAGCACAGCGGGAATCCGAGCGACTCTTGCTAGAGTTTACGGGCTAAACCCCGGGCAGGTACCAATGAGTTTTTCTGTCAAAGCTTATGTATTGATAATTGCAATTTATCACACGGTTTTCGGTGAAGGAAAACATCGTGGCGAAACCTGCATATCTCGAGATCTTGTCTAGATTAAAGTCTTTTACTTATCGTTTGCCCGATCATTCTGGATCAAAAAGAAGTTGACCCGCCGTGTGGTATCCGGTTGAGTAGAATGGAACACCCTCTTTCTTACCGAGGTGTTGTAAAGTACGACTATATTAAGTTGACGTCAGGCAGGCGGCCGGTCGTAAAACAATGTTTATAACATGTTCTGCCGTCCGGGATAAGGGCAGGAGAGTGATGAATTTTACAAATAAATAATTTTATCATTAAATGTTGTAATTTTCTGTGCAATTGCCAAATAATTGCCTGTATATATCCACACCCACCAGAGTGCGACGAGATGTAAAAAGACATAACTATAGTTTTGCCACGTCCAACCGGATGGTGATTCATTGCATTTACGGTGATTTCATCATCCTATAATTACCGTCTATATGAAGGCTAGTGGTTTGTTTTGAGTACAAACATATTTTCGTATAATACATCTTACTAAATTACTTATTATAAATGCGAAAGTTTTTGAGTATGGATGTATGTTTGTTACACTTTCACGGCATATCCGCTGAACCAATATCGATGAAATTTGGCACAATTATTCCTTATACACCGGAATAACATATAGGCTATAGAAATCCTGTCAATTCTACAGGAATAGAATGATATTGAAAAGTGCCATCTATTATCGACCACACGACAACAGACCACACAAACGAAGTTGCCGGTAAAAGCTAGTTAATGATAAAATGTTACCAGTTTAAATTTTAACATATAGAAATCCTGTTAATTCTACAGGAATAGAATGACTTGCAAAAGCGCCATATATGATGATCAACTTATCACGCGACAACAGTCCACGCAAACTAACTTGCGGGTAAATTTTTTTTAACCATAAGCATATTTAAGAAATTTAGAAATTTTTGTACTCACTCTCCTTATTCTCGCAATTATAGTTATTCATAACGCATTCACTGCCAAATGACTTCGGCTTCTCCCCTTGTTTACCGGCACAGATAGGAGCCAGTTTGACGTTAGAGCAATCATGCATACACGCCTTTTTACGGGCACCGTCCGCCTTCAATTGCTTCAGGTCAGATTTATCGGGACGGCAATATACCATCACTAACATCACGGCTGGAATTTGATAAAGTTCAAAAATAAATAAATTTTTAAACCATTATATTATGAACCTACAAAACGCTGTGTGTACAAATTTAAAAAAAAAACAAAAATAATGTTTAAAATATATAGTTTAAATTAATTAATAAAAGTTTTAATTTGTACATATACACAAGCTCGTATTACTACATTTATTCCTACATTAATATATATATATATATATATATATATATATATATATATATGTAGACTCATCAGTATCTTGGGCATTATTCTTAGAGATTAGTGGGCGTAATAAGGGTATCGTGCATATGGAAAAGTACAACGCTTATCTTCAACTTTATATTCTTCTTAACAATATTCACAACTGCGCCATGACACGGATCTGTCTTCATCTCTCACATGCGCCGTCTGCATTCTGTCACCGCTGCGCCTTCTATTTTCAATGTATTTTCAATATATTTTTAATGATGGAACGTTGCTTGCCAGGATGCGACACGGCCATCCTGCGAGACACACGTCCCCGTGTGTTGATCTGTAACAAATAAACGAACCCAGAAATTCCGTTCGGCCTATCCTACAACATCTGGGTACTTGGGGTCTAGATCTTTTTAATAAACGAACAAAACAAGGAAAATTATATCTCGTCATAAGTGATAAGTGATAGTGATAAGATCATTGAACTATGAAACTCAACAAATAACATGTAAGGCCATGCCAAACCCATAATGCATACGAAAAGTACTGAGGCAGAGTACCATTGACTGACACTCACCATGACATTATAAAAATAAACAGAAAACCTATCAGAATTTACTTCAAAAACAACCCAGGTATCTTGTTCGTGGTCTACCGCTTCTGTCTCAGCAGAAGGGTCTTCCCTCAGGGATAACGAGTCCACATGACTCACGGCCATCGCTACACAGCTAGACCCGACTATACCACCCAGAGCTATCGCTCCCTGCGTACCCACGGACTACTCAGAGCAGATACCGATTTCTACCGGGCTACAGACGATACCCTGGTGTCATCGACCCCCAGAGCTATCGCTCACTGCGTACCCACGGACCACCCTGAGCAGATGCCGATTTCTACTGGGCTACAGACGATACTCTGGTACAGTCACCGACCCACCGAACCAAGAACCCGTCTGTATAAACATCATCACAAATTACGTTATCACAAATCTTGTCATTATCAATAGGTACTTGACTCTCAGGTATTTTTGTAAGACAATAAGATACATTATGTTTTTGACTAAAAGAGCTGGATTTGCTTAAGGTGAACAGTTCACCCACTTCTTATAATTTTAGTTTAAAACCTTTTACTTTTACTTGACAATTATTTGCAAGGTACTATAAACATTCTTGTTAGCCATCCTTATTAATGACAACATGATTAATTATTTTCCAACTAAATTTATTAGCTATAGTCCCTTTTATAAGAGAACATCCAGGCCCAGAAACAAATCAAAGTAATAACACATACCAAATTGTGTGAAAGCTCCTGATGGCGGTTTGACCAAACATTGGTCTACAGTCTACACGTTGCTGTACTGGTACCTCAAAGAGCAGGTCCATTGGCCATACAGCGACTCGCGACGTGTCCCAGCTTGCTACACCTGTAGCATACAAATAATTTATAATCTGATTGTCGTCGTTGTCTAGACCTTACCACAGTACCACAGACAATAGTCTTTTGGTTCCATAATCCGTTTGCGACACTCCATTTTCCTATGCCCTGCTGATCGCAACTAAGACATTTGAATTGGGATCGCCTTGAATCTGCGATCGTCTATAAGTAGCTTTCGTTCCAAATAGGAGTATACTTGAAGTTCCTGCTGCAGCTCTTGACGCGAAGATAACTCCCTTGTGAATGCAAGCCATTGCAGCCTTGTATCAATTTTGTACCAAATGCGCCATCACCGTTGATGCTGCTATTTGCTCTATGTTTAAATTTTTCCAACAATTTATCAAATACGTAACACGACAACTGGCATATGCATCATGGTTTTCAATTATCCATTGATCTATCATTGCTTAAATTAATAAGTGCAGCCGCAGAAATTTCCAACAAATGTATCTTCTTTTGTTTTTCCGTCCAAGTATAAGTCAGCTGTAGTACACCACAATTTTACGTAAAATCATCGCTTATCAGGATTAAACTCCGGCAAATTGATATTATTTGTCTCGCTTGGAAATTTTTTTTTTGTTTTCTTTTTTGTTGTTTGTATTGTTTTCTTTCGGAACTCTTGTAGTATCCGCCATTGTGAGTCATCATAGTCTCTTCATACTATCCATCCATTTGCACGATTGAATCCCACGACTGATGTAGACTCATCAGTATCTTGGGCATTATTCTTAGAGATTAGTGGGCGTAATAAGGGTATCGTGCATATGGAAAAGTACAACGCTTATCTTCAACTTTATATTCTTCTTAACAATATTCACAACTGCGCCATGACACGGATCTGTCTTCATCTCTCACATGCGCCGTCTGCATTCTGTCACCGCTGCGCCTTCTATTTTCAATGTATTTTCAATATATTTTTAATGATGGAACGTTGCTTGCCAGGATGCGACATATATATATATATACACAGAGTTTGTTTGTTTGGTTGTTAGAACGCGCTAATCTTGGGAGCTACTGGACCTATTTGGATCTTTGAGTGTATGATAGTCCAGTTATCGAGGAAAGCTATAGGCTAAAGGCTATATAACATCATGCTAAGACGAATAGGAGAGGAGTAGCAATAAAAAATATTACGAAAACGGAAAAATTTAAAGCTTTCCTAAGTGAACGGTGAAAGTTATTGAAAAATCATGTATTACAAAATTCTACCCCTCTAAAAGTTCTAAATAAAAGTCCGCGACAGCATAAGCTTAGCTTTTTTATGGTTATCACAATACTATAATACGGTTTTAATCATTCCACGCGGGCGAAGCCGCTGTCCAAAGGTACTAGATCTTTATAAACTAATCAAGACCTTACTACGCTTTACCGCTCATGCGTTTTTGACCTTAACAAAGACTATTAGGGTCATAAAATGTTAATCAGATAAACGCAGGAAGAAACATTATTTCAATCTGCTGCCTTGTGTGTTAAATTACTATGAAGTCATGCCTAAATGAGGAAAATAGTCTGACTGAATCTATTATAAAAAAATAACTCAATTCAAAGTTAAGGCTCTGATTTCGTATGTTTATATGAAAGTTTAAAATTTAGAAGTAACCAAAGCTCATAGCAAGAATAGAACTGTTAAGATTTAATTATGAGCTGAGTAGGACACCTTATTTGGTCACAATATTCGTATTCGTATATATATATATATATAGGTAAAAATGTATTTATTTATTTTTTTGTTTCTTTTTGTTGGAATTTGTGTCCAAATTTCTTTCTTTCTTTCTTAATAAAATATTTACAATATTATTTGGGTGCTATACATATAAGATTTATAAACCTGCAATCCATATCGTACACATAATATAGTTATGCGTCTGTTTGCCATTTTTTGACGTCTAAACGAAAAAAGGGAAATGTAATTTTTTTATTGAAATAGTTATATCATCCTCCTCCCCTTATCCCACTCTAAGTGAGGTCGGCATAACATGGTAAAAACATGCTGTCACATGATATGGCTGTGTTTTTACGACCGGCCGCCTGCCTGACGTCAACTTACCTTAGTCGTATTTTACGACCCCTCGGTAAGAAAGAGGGTTGTCTATTTTACTCAACCGGATACCACGCGGTGGGTCCACTTACCTTAGCCGCCTTTTACGACACCTCAGTAAAAAATGAGGTTGGTCAATTCTACTCAGCCGGATACCACACAGCGGGTCGACTTACCTTAGTCGCCTTTTACGACACCTCAGTAATAATTGAGGGTGGTACTATTCTATTCAGCCGGATACCACACGGCGTTTATTGAAATAGTTATAATAGCTGTATATTTTAAGAGATTTTTCCAGGACGACTATTTATCTGCAAATACCCAACCAGCGGACGATTTATTGCGCGAATTGGAATATGGTATAACTCTTGCCAACTGCCTCATTTCCCGGCGGTAAACTAAAGCATTTTTATAACAGATTACGACCACCAGACCGCAAAGGATGTTTAATAATTTAACGTAAGTATATGTATAACAAATACTCATAACTGTAAGCTATAAGCTAATAACCAAAGTTGTAACTTATCAAATGATTTCGCGACGTTTCCATGACAAAAAAATCCCGTACGGGTCGAAACTGGTCTAGCCAACTGAAATATAAGAACGGTTTCATAGCAAGTGTTTTTTAACTATCACAACGGCGGTTTTTTAATGACTTCAATAAGGCTTGCTAATCGCTAAAATCGATGTTTGATTTTTTTAAGCCATTTCCAATTAACAAAAAAAAACTCATTATTTGCATAAAATGTTAGTTCAGTAATTAAACGCAGAAAGAGAGATTAGATGCATGTTGGGACCATTGTACAAATTGTAAGTAATAACTGGTATAAGTTTAAGTTCCACATTAAACAAATAATATAAAATTGCAAGTACTCCTCTTCATCTTATTTTGGCGAATAGGACATATTTTCGGGTTATAAAATGGATGTTAATATCAAAAACTACTAAAAATATTTCAAGTAACATTACCTAATTTTTTAATATTTTGATATAAAATAGACCGAGGCACATACGCCTATAGAAGGCTTTGTCGGCGTACATTTAATAATACGTTTTGTATGTATTTGTAAAATGTTGATTAAGTAAGTAATATTAAGAACACTAAGGTCAAGTGGTTCATCATGTAGTTATGCAAGAAAAACAGATGCCCAAGTTTACCTCATTTTTGTTTGCATATTTCAACACTTGACTTACCATAAAGCGGTTACAAGACCTGTCTTATTGTATGGGTCAGAATGTTGGTCAATGAAGAAGACGGATGAAAGAAGAGCATACAAATGAGATGAGAATGTTAAGGTGGATGTGTGGTGTGACAAAATTGGATCAAATACGTAATGATCATATAAGGAACAGTCTGAAAGTAGCGCCCATTGTAGAAAAGACGAGAAGAATAAGATGGTATGAGGAGGGATGAAAATCATGTGACCAAACCAATGTTAAATATGAATGTGGATATAGGGAGGCTTACAAAGAGATAAGTTGATTGTGTGAAGTTTGACATGCATATAAAACGAGTAGCGCCAAAGTTTACGAATGATAGGAGAAAACGGAAGAGAACAGCATGTTGTGCCGATCTCACTTAGAGTCGAATAAGGGCAGGACAATGATGATTTCAACACTTGCCTTACAGTTTTTTTTTAATAAGTTATTGCACCGCAAGACATCAAACCTTGAATATAATTAAATTAACCCCTTCCAGTAAACGAGCTATTTAGTTACCAATTTGCCCGATTATAATATCTAAAATATATAGAGTACCAAGAATTGAAAAAGTAAGCCGAGATCTTTCAAAAAACTTTCGGAATCTACATCGAAAATGTTTGCGGTTTATTGTTACATACCTACCACAGAGTAATTAATAAACATAGAGGAGAACATAATCGATTTGATTTATATACATGAACATCGATTTGAACAAAAGATACAGCCGAGAACCAGCCTCAAAAACGAATCAATTTGATTTAAAGTTCAACCAAATCACATGTTATTGAAAGCTAACCCTATATCTATAGATATTAACAAGACAATGAACATAAGATTTAAAATAAAGAGTGAAAAGTTGCTTACAAAAAACAATCAACGTGGCGGCTCTCATGTTGTCACAAATCCGCACCGGTCGCTTGCTAAACGTGAACTGGACATAATAAGCCTTTACCTTTGCTAGTGGGGACTAGCAAAAGCGCCGAACAAACTTCAAATTAGTCAATATCTCAATATTTTTACGTACATTACAGTCTTTAGATGAAACCAAATATTTTAGCTTTAATCCAGTCAGCAATGAATATGTGCATGGATTAAACACAGAATTTTATCTAAGGTCAAGATGCAGATGTCGAGTTGAACTGTAATTAATCTATTCGACCATTACAGATAGTGATATTTTTCACAATTATTGTACACTTAAAAGGCATTGAGGATATTTCAATAAACTGATTTATTATTGGCAATGTTGCAAAAATATTTTTTTTAATAAATCATAATTTTATAGTATTTTTATGCAATTTAATAAATCATAATTTTATAGTTTTTTAGGGAGCTTTTACGCGATTTTTAACGCATCTCGCGCGTCAACTGAGAAAACCAAATCAAATTCGATTTATCTCTAGGTTTCCTCCGTGTTACTTTTTATAACCTACGCGCTGCGAAGCGCAACTAGAATATAATATTACAAAATGCGGAAGTTTTTCTGTCTGTTACACGTCACGGCTAACTCGCTGGAGTAAAATTGATAAATTTCTATATGCAAAAAGAATACACAAATAAATAAAATTATTAATGAATGACACAATTAAGGTTTATATAAAATAATAAAAGTTAAATCTAAATTTTTGTTACATACCTAAATTAAATTTTAATAAACCAAACATTCCTCAAAACGTAAAAAATTACATAATTATTTAATGTAATACGTATTTTTCCACTTCTCAAAGGACAAACAGGCATTTTGTCCTTTAACTAGCCCGGTATATCAGGTCCAACTGTAACAAAATTAATCATGTTAGCCAAGCGGCTTAGCCATGAAAACGTAAAAGAAAGACAAAGAGACACAAAGACTTTCCCATTTATACGATCAAAGTATTAGTAAGTATGAAACTATTGATAGAACAACGTGACAATATAAAATGGTCGGTTAACATATAACGACCATTAGGAACATGTATAATTTATCCATAAGTAAGTAGTCGGGAAACAATACAATGAGTCACTTACCTTCTTTAATACTATTACACCAGAGTTCGCAGCATCGAGATAAAATTTGCTGAACAACAGTAGCCGCTATGGAAATATTCCAGGTAAAACAGATAGAGCAAAAAGCAAAAAGGAAAACTATATTTGTAAGTTGGCTCATGTCGGTACAAAAACGGAAAATTATTTTTTGTATTTTATATGTACAGCAAACTCAATGTAAAAAACCAAACATTTTAAGTAAAAAAGCTCAAAAACAATTGAGGGGGTTAGAATCAAAAATAGAAAATCAAAAAATAAAAATCCTAAAGTCACAATCGAATTTAGCCAATTTTAAATATTTGTATTACCTACAGTTTGCAGGAAAACTAAAGATTGATATTACTTAAATTCAAAGTGATTAAATCTATGTTTAATATTTTTTATCTGTCGAAACTCCAAGAATTGAACAGATAAAACAAAATTTTCATTACTATGTAATTTTTAATTATTTTAATTTTTTAATTATTAACATAAATTTATGTTTAAAAATCAGCCACGATTTATTTCTATGCAAATAGATGAAAGCGACATCTGTCATGGAATAGCAGTAGCTCTTTTAAATTTAGCTAAGTAGTTTTGGTCGATTAACATAGATGGCGCTCAAAAATCTTGCCATTTCTCATAAATTTATATATCAGTGAAATAAACGAAATGACCACAATTAATTGTAGCTAGCTTTGCCAATACAGTAGTTTAAAATAAATACTAAAAGCAGGTTGACAAAGAAAGCCTGCTACACTATTGAGGATGAGACAAACGATAAGAATTTGTGGATATAGCTACTCTTTGACCGTGTGCAAATAGTAATGACAAAATGCAACTAGTGAAAAGAATTATAATAAATAATAATAAATAAGAAATAAATATATGGGACAGTGTAATTGTCACACACAATTGACGCGACTTTCCATTCCCAAAGTAAGGTAAAAAGTAAGATAATACTAGTAAGTAGCTTATATGTAGGTACTTATAAGTATAATATTATACTTGTGTCATGGGTGACAGACGACTGGTAAATATAGTTTAAAGTACATATATACACACTCAGACTCAAGGAACTAACAAATTATTTATAGAAAATGTTAGCCCTCGGGTGAAACCGAACGACCCGAGGAGCTAAAGGCAGGGTCACTATGAACTGCCCCTACGGGTCAGCCAAGTATTAAGTATATTTCGAGATAGGGTCTTTTCGGTAAGAACCATTTTCCGAACCAGCTGTAGAGCCTGACTATTCAAATACCTGGTTTACAAGTTTACAAGAATTTGAAACTTGTCGCAATTAAATTACCATTGTAATTTTATACTTTTTTTTAGCACAGTTCGTTTATATCCTTATAAATATAACTGGGATTTATTTAAAACAACTTTTAATATAAACATCTTTTTTATTCCAACTTATAACCATACATAATATACACAGTACAAAAAAAACTTGTTTCACCTAGTTCAGCAATATTGACAAAAGAAAATTGTCACATCTTGTTTAACTATTCACTTCGTAACATACCAACCAAAATGAGAAATCTAATGTAGGATAAACTTATCTACACGCCGTTTTTTTTTTGTTTAATGTACAATGCTTCGAGCGAATACGTTTTTACTTCAATACAATAACTTAAAAGTATAGACTTCTTACTATGTACTCGATGGAATTCGAATTAAAAATTTACACGTTACATACACTATTTACTACAATTAAGCCGTTAGGATAACCTGAAGAGTTTATTTGTATTTCGAATAAGGAACATAAAACATATCCACATCTTGACGATATCACCATAATCAGACTAATTTACATTGCACATTCTCCGCACGCAGCCGTCGGCCGAGCCGCGTCTCCAGTCCCGGCACACACTCGCGGCGCGATCGTCCCTCGGCGCGACGCGACACGACACGACACGACACGACACGGCACGACACGACACGGCACCTCACACACCAACGACGCACAGCGCGTATCACACTCGCTCCCAATCTTACGTTAAATGCGGAACTTAGCGAATAATGTTACGTTCGAAATTGAGATCAAATGCGAGAGGCCCACCCGACCTCAATTGGCCTCAGCGAGCGCCTCCTCCAGGCAGCAGAGCGAGTCCTTCACCGCGTGGTACACGATGTTCTTTATCTGCAGCTTGTCCTCCTTGTTGGCGTGTTGTCGCGAGAGCCGCCGGAACTGTTGCGCCAGCTCGAAGCAGCGGGATACGTTCTCGGGGGAGACGAAGTCCTCGGCTACCTTGATGCAGTCGAGCAGGTTTCGAACTTGGTGAGGAGCACCGGCGGGAACGAAAACAGCGTCCCCCGGGCACTGCAGTATGGCGTAGCCCTCGACACCGTACTCGCGATAGAGGCGCTCGCGTAGCGCCGCGTCCAGGTACCAGGTCTGGTCGTGCACCGGGTCGTGCTGGGCGCGCGGCCGAGCGCCGCGCTCCAGCTCGGCCCTGACTAGGAAATCGCGGATCTTGTCCGCGTCTCTGGCCGCGTATATGTGCCAGAGCGCTGCGGGCGGCTTCACGCGCGCGCGGCGCCGCGACAGGACGTCGACGCCGGCCTCCTCGGCAGCGCGCGCCGCTTCTCGCGCACGTTCCGGCGCATCGGCGGGCGCGCTCGCGTGGACCATCACGTTCACGGCATCGCTAACGTCCAGATGTAAGTTGGTGGTACCACCGGCGCCGCCGTACGCGGTGTACATCTTCGGTCCGAGGTCCGGCCGCACGAAGCATTCGGGCAGCCGCGCGGCGAGGTTCAGTTTTCCGTTCCGCGACGTGTACTCCCCGAGGGGAAGCACTCGCATCAGGTCGTCGAAGCGCGCAGGGAGTAGTTCCGCGAAGTCCTCTCCCGGCGGCCAGTCTTTCAGTTTGAGCACCATGGGCGCGCCGCGCTCGTCTCGCAGCCGCTTGGCGGCCAGCTCGAAGCCATCCCAAAACTTTTTCGCGGGCTGGTTGGGGACCACGAGACCGGAAGCGCAGTTGACGATGTCGACTCGCGTTTCGCCGAAATCGCGGGAAAAGCTCTCCGGAGACCAAAGTTCTTTGTCCAAGAGACTCGATACATCAGAGACTATAACAGGTTGGCCACGTTTCCATTGATCCTATAACAAAGGAAACAAACCTGTTATTTTAACATGAAATAATCAAACAACCAACAGAAAATATATATTATTGCAGTTTACGAAATATAAATTTCGGCTGTATAATAAAAAGTAAATTAGCAATACCTGAAAAGGTTTGTAATTGCCAGGATTCATTGGATCTGTTAAATGTAGCAGCTTTCCATCGCATAGCCAAGCGTGTGGCACATCAGGGTACAATAGTTTGGACTCTGTCAGTGTCATTATCCGAACGGGCATCTCGTCCCTTCCTCGTCCGCTTCTCTCGTATCTTTTAACAAGATTCGACAGTGCGAATGGCTTCATTTCTCCATCCTCATCTTTTTTCTCTTCAATGACACTAGAGATCACGTCATCTAATATGTCATTCTTGTTTTTCTTGTGTCTCTTCTTTGGCTGGGTGTCCCCGCCCTCTGGCGCCGGCCGTATTAGTAATTCCCGAAGAGTCGAGAAGTTTCCACCTTCTTCAGAGTCTGACGAGCTAGAATCAGATTTGTCCTCTTTCGTATCTGATTTCATAGGTATGTCGGAAAGCCAGCTGACAATGGACGAGCTAGTTTTGCCATTCTCTGATTTCACTGGAGAAGAACCGTTAGTGGGGACAGCTTCTTCTTTAACATCGTCCTTTTTGATATTCTACAACAAAAAATAATCATCAATCAATCAATTAAGACTTTTAATAAGATGTGATAAAATAAAGATAGCAATTGTTTAATATCTATTTATTTATATTCCTTTGCAATATTGTGAACCAATAATAAAGTTACTAAGTTTCAATGGTAAAATAAGGTTGAATTAAACCGCATGATTCGATCACATGTATATTTTACTGCACTCTTCAAATAGACGTACTGTAATAATATTAAGTATTTTAGGTTTGTTATTTATTTCCTTCTTTTACTAATTACTTTAAAAATGACTCTCCAATATTAAAAATACTAAGAATACTTCGAAAAGGATCGAAAGAAACATAACTGTAGTAACATAGTAGGTACAGTAAAGGTCGGTTACTATTGCATTGCTGGACATAGGCCACCTCTCTTGTGTTTTAGTTGGGGAGAGTTAAATTAATTTTAGAGAGTTAGTTAAAATTTTAAATAAAGAATTGAATTATACTGTGTATGAATTCGTTCCTAATTGATGTATATGTATTATTTTAAAAATTTTGCTAACTAACTAACTATAACTAATTAACAAGCTGCGCCAGCAGCTTTGCCCCCATGGAAACAGTGTGACACTAATTTTTTCCCGAATTGAAATTTTGAAATTTTGAGTAGTTTTCGTGAGATTTTTGAATAGCTAACCGTTTATTTAGCACACGCAAGGAAAGCTTGAAATTTGCCATTTTCGCATTATTTTTTATGGCTATTCCTATTCATCTTAGCGTGATACGTACACAAACACACACACGCGCGCTTGCGCACGCACACACACCTTATTACTTTATTTTATTGTATGTAAATTATAAGTCTTGGTGGTTGACCGGGGGACCGAGTAATACGGGCTCTCGCCTAGTACAGGGGCCCTTGCAAATAATAAATAATAATAATAAATATATGGGAGACTTACACACACGGTCGTCCGTCCCCAAAGTAAGTAACTTAATACTTGTGTTATGGTACACAGACAAATATTTAAATACATTAAATACATACTTAAATACAAATATACACCCAGGCTCAAAGACCGACAAATTCATTTTAAAGAAAATGTTGGTCCTCGGCGGGAATCGAACCCGCGACCCGTGGAGCCGAAGGCAGGGTCACTACCCACTGCTCCAACGAGCCAGTCATTCTGTGTACCTGTATTTTAAAAGGAAAGGCCCAAATCTTGTGTACCTGTATTTTAAAAGGTAATAAAGCATTTTGAATTTGAATTTACCTTATGGAGCGCCTTCTGCAACAAGAGCCGTGCGGCGGCGCGCACGCTGGGCGGCGGGTCGGCCGCGTGCCCGCAAGCGCACGGCGGCAGCGCGAACGCGGCCCGCACTTGGTGCGCGCGCGCCGCCGCCGCTGCAAGCGCACCGCCCGCTGCGATCTGGGTCAGCAGCAGTCGGCGCGCGGGGTGAGCACCGCCCGACGTACACGTTAACCACCTAAGGACAACGGCTCACATTAAGGAATATCCTTCAAAAGTAATGAAATTATTATGCTATCCCATGTAGGAACTTCTAATGTTGAACGACGGGGCCGAGCCTGGATCAACGCTAGGCCACCGCGCCTTGGCATTTCAATGCTGAATTGATCTTCGGCAAATGACTATTTTTTATGTTGAATCAAGCTTGGACCAGCTTTGATGAACCGACTCTCGGCTATTCGGTGCCAGCCCAAGCTCATATAAATATTATGATAGCGATACATGTGGCGCTGCACGGCGTAATATTGAAATTAAATTGTGCTAAAGAGATTCATTTTCAGATGTATAGGGCAATAGATCGTTGATAGAGATGAGATTAGAGGTCAGACTTAAAACAAGGTTGGGTTAACGTGGGAGTGCACATTCGGGACAAGCTTGAGAAGGATCGGCGCAAGCTTGGTCCAATATTAGGCCCATCGTAATTTCCTACATGGAAATTACGATGAAATTACCATAATCCGGTATTAAGTAAATAGAAAAATATATAATGCTAAATATAGAAAGGACTATCAGTTATCATACTTGATACGTGTAGGATTCATAAAAATACATGCGCAAACCTCCACCACCGCCACCACAATACACAAGCACTTGCACTTTAAACTCGAATTGGAGCTTGCGTGTTAATTTTTCCGTAACATAATTCAGATAATTAAGTGCCTTATGCTTCTCAAATAAATAAATAAACATATATTTCAAATAAATTCCTTAGAATTTATTGAACTAACATTTTGATCAAATTAGTAGTTACCTGGCATAAAGTAAAATAGAAACATTGTTGACTCTTGCTAGCCCTAGCACAGGCCTAGGTCTATTTGGCCTGCATTTTGCTATACACCAACAACAAAAGAATCTAGTCTGGTGCTTTGTTCTCTAGTTTAAGTGTTAAATATACTTGCATAACTCAAATAAAATAAATAAAAAATAAAAATAAAACTCAGACGCGCACTTACATATCAGGAGACGGGAAATCTAAAACAGACAGCCATAGAACACTGACCGTTTCTACTAGTTCTAAAAGAAACAAAGACATCTAAACTAACCCGAATGAATCTCTTTCACCGTTGGTAGTGGCTCCCGTTGAATTACTAGAATCGCTGGGAGAGCTGCCCGATTCACCAGACGTCCTCGACTAAAAAGAAACAATGCTGAATCAGTATTTCACTTCTTTAAACAAAAATTCACATGTTATAGCCAAACTCTATTTGAAATTAGAATGTCACATTGACAATTACAACGTAAAGTAGGGCCCAAAGCTTGACTGGCTCTTTGGCGCAGTGGGTAGTGACCGTAATGTTTCGTGTAAGTAACTAAATTCTATTATTGTACAAAGAAATGACAACGATTCAAAAGGGACAACTGACTTTCTAGAAGGTGAATGCGACGGCGCATATCATTCGGTCAATTCAACTCTTAAACTATGGTTGTTATGTTATGTTAAAATATCGGTGCTTGATAGGGTGTATAATCGTATGCCACCCTTTATAAAAACTATTAAACCTTTTTTTTACATTGTTATGACTTTATTTATTCCTAATACCAATAGAATAATATTACTAATATCCTCAAAACAATGATATGTTTAAGAAATAAACTAACTTTAAAGACAAAAATGAATAAAAACAATATCCAATCTAATGTTCAAATTTACATAATTAATTATACTCATTTAACTTAATTAACACACACATGGGAATTCTAACGTACCTCATTGTGTATATATTTGACGATTCAAAAGTCCTTGAAAGAGCTTATTTGAATAAAGATTATTTTGACTTGATTTGATTTAATATCACCCCAACTTAATTCTTCGGATGGGGCGATATGTTGTTGATACTTTTATTAATGCAAGATAATAATATTACGACACTAAAGACTACGCGAATAGGGTTGCAGATTGAAGGCTACAAAAATTATGTATATCGTTATAATTGCCCCATCCGCAGAATAAAGTTATATGTTCCACGTATAAACATAGAACATGTAACTTTATATTTCGGATGGGGCGATTTACATTTATGAAGTCTTTATTTATCTCCAATACCAACTGAAGCGCCCGTCGAGACACGGTGGGTCAACATACCTAAGCTGAGCTAATTAAGTTAGTGTTATTGGAAGAGACTAGTGTCTAAGATACAGGCTCCGCCTAGTTTAGACGCTATTGCTCAAGTAATTTTAGTATTGTTGTAAGTTCGATTTAAATTGTATAGTTTAAAGTTGGAATGTTAAATTTTAGAGTCAATAAAGATTTATTATTTACCTCAGTCCCTTTTACGACACCTTGGTAAGAAAGAGAGTGGTCTATTCTACACAAACGGATGCCACACGGCTTTGTTAACTTATTAACTTATACTTTTTTAGTATTTCGATACCAACCTTATAACAATCCAGGCAAACGACAAAGCCGCATTTCCCGCATGTCCAGTGGAAGTTAAACAGCGTTGTTTCGCATACGTCGCACATTTCGCGCACTCCTTGCACTACGCGTTTCCACGCTATTGTCTTATCTGTTGACAATAAACATACAAAGTTTATTTAGCTGTTTTATAATATAATATATGTCACACGTTTAGTATGACCGAACTAAAAATTAGGCTGAATTGAGTTATAATACATTGTAATAATTTATAGAAGTAGGCGTTACTTTGCGGAGATCCATACTACAAAAGTAAAATAAAAAATATATATAATGCTCGAGATTTGTGTTTTTACGAATACTGCATATATCAGATATGAAAACGGATTTTCCACTCTACATTTAGCATTATATATAATTTATTTTTTACTTCATGGCGGATTATGGCAAAATAATTTTGTTATTACTTTTATACATTGTAATCCTTATTTCAATGACATCACGCTATGAACTATTAAAAAAGCTTGTTTTTATCAAAGTTATTTGCTTTTACTAGCGTATTTGTTAGCGCAACAACTTTATTGCAATTTTTTTTGCACAAAACAAATTTTTTGAATTCGGTTCGATAGGTCAAGTCAGTGTAAGTAAAGCTGTGATAGCCCAGCGGTAACACCGTGCGACTCTTTCGAGGAGGTCACGGGTTGAAACCCGGACAGATACCAATGAGTTTTTCTGTTAAAACTGCTAATACAATTTATAACATGCTTTCGGTGAAGGAAAACATCGTGAGGAAACCTGCATATCTCTAGAGAATTCTGGAGATATGTGTAACCAACCAATCCGCACTGGAGCAGCGTGGTAGGTCTTAGCTACAAACCTTCTCTCCATAAACGGAGAGAAAAGGCCTATTCTCAGCAGTGGGATAGTAACAGGCCGCTAGTAAGGTCAAGTCGGATATAAAATCTTACCCAATTTGTGATAGACTCTTACTTTGTAATGTTTAAACGGTTCAAGTATGAAAACTTTATTTAAAAAAGTTAATTGTCTCAATTAAGTTGAATTTTAAACTCTGTAACGTTAATACTAAGCGTGCTGTAAAATATAAATTGGTAACATTTTATCATTAGCTTTTACCCGCGACTTCGTTCGCGTGGAATGTTGTCATGTGATAGGTCGATAATAGTTGGCAATTTTCAAATTCCTATTCCTATATAAAATAAAATTTAACAAAGCCTATCTTTGTTAAATTTTATTTTACGAGTTTTATCTTCCCTCTATTTATTGTGACACTAACATGCCTCCTATGGCTCCTCCCCTCCCCCCTTTTAGTATAATAACTCCATGTATAAAAGTTTGAAACATATGACAAACGTATACTCGTAATAATAATGACTTGTCATTAAAATTACGTCTCACTTTGTCTTGTGTACGTATTATTTGTTCAATTGGCAAGTGTTCGTACATGTTTGCATAATACAAAGTACTCAGTAATGGTACATTTACATAAGCCAGCTGACTAAAGAGCCACTTAGTTCCAAGACAGCATTTATTCGTTAAAAGTGGTGAAAGATATGCGTGTATATTTTGATATTAATGAAATGAAAGCAAATTACTTATAAGTTTTATGAGATATATATAAAGCTGAAGAATTTGTTTGTTTGGTTGTAACGCGCTAATCTCAGGAACTACTGGACCGATTGGAAAAAATTTCAGTATAAGATAGTCCATTTATCGAGGAAGGCTATATATAGGCTATATAACATCACGGTAAGATGAATAGGAGAGGAGCAGCAAAAAAAATAGTATGAAAACGGCAAAATTTAAAGCTTTCCTTGCGTGCGTTAAGTAAACGGTTATAGTTATTCAAAAATCATGTATTACCAAATTGTTTCCCTCTAAAAGTTCTAAATAAAAGCCCGGGACAGCATATGTAATTTAAGGTTAACCCACTTTAACCATTTTATGGTTACCAAAATACTATATTACGGTTTGAACCTATGTTTGAACACGCGGGCGCAGCCGCTGGCGATTTCTAGTATTAGATATAGGACAAAGTTTCGACACTTAATCATCATTGTCCTGCCCTTATCCCACTCTAAGTGAGGTCGGCACATGTTACAAACATGTCACATGATTTGGCTGGGTATTTTACTACCAGCCGCTTGCCCGACGTTAATTTACCTTAGTCGGTTTTAACGACCTCGGTAAGAAAGAGGTTGGTCTATCTTGCTCAGCCGGAAACCGCACGGCGGGTCAACTAACTTAGTCGCCTTTTACGATACCTCGGTAAGAAATGAGCGGTCTAATCTACTAAGCCGGATACATAAAGCATACAGTGATTAATGTAAGTATAAAATATATAGAACGCTTAATTATTTCATTATGAAATAGTAAATGGAACCTGTACTCTAATTGTAAATAACAGATTGTTATGTCAATATCTCCATTGTTAATCAGTTTATGTAATGTGGACAGACAAGTTGAACTTTGTGACCAAACATGGAGTGTTATTATGTATCGATAATGGCTGGGCGTATTAGGAAACAAACTCATAATAACATTTATTACGCCGTTTTATTTAGATTCTTCATTACGAATCTTTGATACAATATCCTCTAGACTCCTGTATGAAGCTGTATAAAATAGCTTAATATTTACTTAATTCGGAAAACATAATTTAAAAATTCAGTACGTTTTGAAATAGCGTCTTTTCAGTTAGTTCTATTTGCCCTAATGTACTAAATGAGTAAATATATGGCATACTTAGTATTAAATTGACCTTATTCATAATTAGGCCTAATTTAGATACATTTTAATCCTTATTTCAATACCATTTATGACTTCACGCTATGAGCTATTAAAAAAACTTTATTTTCTTTCGTTTTCTTGCTGTTCCAAGTTGTGGGTCTTTTGATACTCACGAGTTTTGTAAGCGTTACGCTACGTTCTATGGAAATTTACCACAAAAAAACTTTTTTAAAATTACATTTCAATACTAAACGTGCGATATGTATTTAAAAAGACACATTCACAAAGCTTATAATACTTTTGAAGACGTATTTAAATGATTAGAAAGCTCCAAGCTTTCTACAGGAATAGCATGTAATTCAAAAGCGTGTGTGCGCGTCGTGTGATATATGACTATTATCGACCTTTCACACGAAAACAGTCCACGCAAACGAAGTCGCAGGTAAAAGCTAGTAAGGAATAATTTGAATTTGGAAAATACCTTCGTTTAGATGGTGTGATTCTGCTTCTTTTTCTTGTTGTAATAATTCACAGAATTGATCGCCGATCTCTCGTAGAAGGAAACAACTCATTTCAATGTCTAATTCAGCTGCACCGATAGATGATGACAGCCATAATTTCTTGTCATCCTGTAACAAATTGTTTTCATATAAATATTTATATATTACATACCATCAAAAGGTCGAAATATACACAAGCCAAAAAGGAGATATTTTTTTTTAATAATAATTGAAAACATTGATTTAATGTGTGGCATGCAGAGTAAAATTTTTATGTAAGTGAAAACTACACAAATTACATGTATTTACAACAAAATGCAACCGTTACAACGCATTCTATTTTTGATATCGTTATATATAAAATGATTTGATATGATAAAACAATATATTCACCTCCTCAGCATCTTTGTATGGATCCGAAAATCCGGCTATAGCTAATTGCTTATTCTTGGCATACTTCAGTCTTCGGAAAGCGTAAAATCGGCAAAAAATGTTCGGCATGTCCTTATCCCTCTGCGCGGGAGACCAGCGGCACTCACGACATTTAGCCAGCCGCGGTGCTACTTCGAAACATGGACCGTTCTGCAGAAACGACTCCGACGACGATTTGGAACAAGCTGCCGAGGGCGTCCGCCGAGGAGGGTCCTCGCGACGTCTACCGCCACCTCCTCGGCCGCCGCCGCGGGATCTCCTGCCTCTCGCTCTGCCACCTCCGCGCTTACTCGACGTACTACCACTACCACTGCCACTACCGGCAGAGTCAGAGTCTTTATCGTCACTCTCTTTATCACTCTCACTACCACTTTCGGACGCTTTCTTCTTTTTAGGTTCATCACTAGCTTTTTTTATAGATCCTTTTTTCCGTTTCGCCTTCGGCGGTTTTCTTTTCGGCGGTGACGAGGATTCTCGTTCTGAACTGGAACTATCTTCCTCCCCATCGTCAATACGCCCGTTTACTTCCTTTGGTTTCCTCGGTTTTGATGTTTTCCGCACCCCGCGCTGGATAGATTTAGCAGCGACGGGCACTACTATGTTAGAGCTAGAATCGTCCGGCTCCGACACTCGGCTTATGGTCATCGGCAGGGTAATACAAGTTCCGCCGCCCCCTGAACAGTCGCCTTCGCCGATAGGCGCAGTTTCATGCCTCTGGAGCCACGCTTTTTTGCCTAAATGCCTAACTGGCGCGTTACTATCTCTGGGGCTAGGAGAGGCAATTTTTGCAGGAGTTTCGCTGTCAGTGACGGTTGTTACGGGTGGAGTGATGGGTGGGGCGGGGGGTGACGTTGTTGCGGGCGGTGCTGTGACTATTGGTGCTGATGTTATGGGCGGCGTCGATGCTATAGGAGGAACTGGTGTAGAGGGCGCTGGACTCGGTGACGGAGTGATATGGGGAGCGGGAGAGGCGCCGGCCGCTTTTTCAGGTGTTTCAACGCTGCCATCCGCAGAGGGAACGCGAACGTCACAAGGTGGTCCCGGCGCTTGTGGCGCCGGTTCTGAGCCCAAGGGTGTTCGGCCAACACTAGCGGTGGCTGCGATTAAGGGTTCCGGAGCGGGACTCTCTAGCCGTCGTCGCTTTGCGTCAGTCGACTCGACATCGAAGGCACACCGTCTTCTAGGTGATAACCGTTCCGGGTCTTCTCGTGCAACTCCGAGATCGAGTGGTTGAGTCTGACATGGAGATGATGCACTTGCATGATCTCCATGGGCTCGCGGCGGCGGGCGGGGTTCTGGAGTTATCGAATGTGCTACGGGAGGTGGTCGAGAGCGCGGCGCAGGAGAATATGCAGATGGCGGAGGATACGGCACCGGCGGAGGCTCCGCCTTTGCGAGTTGCAATGGAGTCGGAGGTTCGACGGCCATAGTATAATGCATGGTTGGCCCTGGCGAATTGCTACTCGGCTTGCCATAAATATGTGGCGGCGCTGGACTCGATACTTTCGGTTTGACAGGTGGGGTTTGATAGTACGCGGCAGGCGACCTCTGCGGTGGAGTTTGGTAAACTCGCCGGCTCTTATCTTGCGCGGGTAACGCTGCGTGCGTTGGCGTCTGCAATGCGGGATGCGGATGAGGAGGTGCGTGCGGCGACAGACCCGTCCGATAGGGTCGCGAAGGTAGGTAGTGCTGGGACGGTTCGCTTCTAGGTTTGCTCGGGTATTGATGCTTTTGTTCCAGATGGATCTGTTTGGCGTCGTGTTTTACTATCACAGATTTTTCGGTGACGAGGGGAGGAGGAGCGGGGAGGTGCTGCTCTTTGATCTTTTCGTAGCGGTAAGGTGGATAATTGTAGGGTGCGAAATTAGGTTCCCCCTTAGGAAGGACAGGATGTTGGGGTGTTTTGTCGGTTTTGGCGAGAGAATGGCGGGGTGCGTGCTGCTGGTGCGGGGGCATCGGCACGTGCGTGGTATAATCGGGCTGCGGCAACCGGTCAGGGGGGTGTGCTGGTGGCGAGTAGTACGCGCGGTCTGCCGTCCGCAACCGCTCGTGGTCGGGGGCCACCCCGCCCCGGTTGGGCGCTAGACTATTCAGAAGCGACCACGATATACTTCTTTCTCGCTATAAACAAAAACAATAATCTTAATATTGATTCTATATCCATCGCAATGACTATCAAATAATATTTATATTATATGTTATCTTTAAAGAATTGTATTATTTTATGAAATACGCGTTTATTTTAAAACATGAGTAAGAAACTGCATTATCATGTAGCAGTCCATAATCAATAAACCTCATACGGATGAGAAAGATATAATGTATGGCCTTGATATCAACAGTTGCATTTGGCGCGCATACAAATTGACTAAAATAATTCAGTATCTCTGTATCAAACTACACTATAAAAACTTGCTTACGATGCATAAATGCTCGCAACTAAACTAAACGTCGGAGTTTAATATAGTGGTCATATTAACCTTCTGATTAGCTATCCTAAAAGATTCTTCAAAATGCCTGGTCACTAATTTGGATGCAGCATTTTCTTGATCTCTCCTCTCTTTTTCTTCCCTCTCCTGTTTCTCCCTTTCCCGCTCTCTCTCCCTCTCTATCCTTTCCCTTTCTTTTTCCTTCTGTTGCTTTTCCAGCATCTCCCGTTGCTCCTGTTCCCTTCTTTCCCTGCAAAAGAATAAAACATTATAAGACAAAAATATTCTAAATAAATAAAATATTTACTACTTTTAAAAATGATAAATTAGAACAATAATGATGTTATTAATTTGACCCATTTGGACTGTATACAAAGAATTTCAACGCTTGAAAGTAGGTCAAGGTCATTATCAAGGTCAGTAAAAATAACATTTACATCTTTTCTTTTTAATAAAAATGTCATAAAATATGCAAGATACCTAGTTTTCTTAAATTATACTCGATTTCTCAAACGACAAATGGCTTATAATATATAACAGGGGAAAAAAATTTTCCAAAGGAATTTTCAATTACTTCTTGGTGATTTAACAGCACTTTCACTCTACGATATATGCAAACACATTAACTGTACATGTAAAACTACAATACTCGTACAAGGTAATAAAATAGCAATTATGGAATAACTGTTTTGTATTTTATGACACATCCGTGACACGTAAAAATTTGTAACAAATGACGTCAGTGTCAATCAGACGTGAAGTGTCAATTTCATAAAACATTCATAAAATGCTATACGAAGAAAAACGAGATTCATTATCAAATATCCGACACTTGTGATACAATGAGATATTACTATTTGTCAGAAACAAGATACATCAGATATGAACCGATGAACCGAAACAAATGACGTCTATCGTTTAAGAATCTATACTTAAACATAAAGCTGAAGAGTTTGTTTGTTTGTTTATTTGGTTTTTCGATTGTTTGATTTATTAATTGTTTGTTTGAACGCGCCTTCTCTGGAACTATTGAACCGATTTAAAAAAATTGTTTCAGTCTAAGATAGCCCATTTATTGAGGAAGGCTATATACGCCTATATAACACTACGCTACGATGAATAGGAGAGAAGCATCAATAAAAATTGTACGAAACGGCAAAATTGAAAGCTTTCCTTGCGTGCGCTGAGTATACGGTAATAGTTATTCAAAAATCATGTATTACAAAATTGTTCTCCTCTAAAATTTATAAATAACTTTTAATAGCTTTTAAGGTTGACCCACTTTAACTATTTTATGGTTATCAAGACTATATTTCGGTTTTAATCTTTTCACGCGGGCGGAGCCGCTGGCGATTGCTAGTATAAAAAATATATAGACTTTTTTACGTTACCTTTCAAATATTTTACATTAATTTTAGTAAAATGGAAACTGTTAATTTTCTTATTGAACTAAGAAATTTATTATAGCATAGTCGGAATTGCTACTAAAAACGTTCGAGGGTTTAGAGATGAGCGATTAACGGTAGATGCTTACGTAAACTTTGTTGCGCCAACAATAAAACAGCTATAAACAATATTGTTAGTGCGAAAATCTTCTTCGTGAGGTTTCTTTATATGCGAAAACTATGGAAATTTAGTATTTAGTATTACTGTCTTGTAAACTATTCACGTTTTATGTCGGAGACGACAACTTACTACATACGGTATTTTAATCACTACTCAACATTATATTTTACAAATTGATTTTATGTTGATTAACACTTTGGTGTCGATGTCACGTAAGCTCGTTCAACTGTTTTATATCACTTCTCATGAAATAAAATTAAGCTAAATAAAAGTTCAAGACAAATAAAAATAATGAAAAATTAAATAATAACAAACTAAAATAAATCTGAAAAAAAATCTGAAAATAAATTATTAAAATCTTTAAAAACTTTATTTAGAATTATGGAACGAGCTACCAGAAATAAAAAATTAAGGAATGTGTGCGAGGACAGAAAAAATTAATATATCAAATCCTAGGTTTGCAAAACATGAACACTAGAAGACTAAAAGCCCCAGAGCGCTAGAATTTAACAGCATACACAATTTTTTATAGATAAATTAAGTGAAAAAACGCTCCTAACCGGCTGTAGTGGCCGCTAGTTTTAAGCAGTAGGAGAAGCTTTTTAGATATAGTTCATTGGGTGTACACAAACAACGAACGAATCATTATCCCATTCGCGTAACTTTAAAAACTTAAAACCAAATTTTACGAATAAAAATAATTGAAGATGAATAATAAGAAAAATAAAACCAAACTAAAGTTTTGATAACAAATATACGCTGCCATAGTCCTTGGGAATTATTACCAGGATTCATGAAAAATATTAAAGCTATCAAAATTGACTTATGACTTTTGCAAACCAAACGGTATTCAAATTATCCTTAGATTAGAACACACACACATAGTTGCCATTCAACATCATATCACGGTATGTCGTTGTCAGGCTTTTAATAACGACATTTAACGATACGTGATTGGAAAATGGAAATGATAGAGTTTTAAGATACATTTTTGCAGTTGCAAATACGAGTATACATTTTATTCTAGAACGTGAATGAACTTCTATGAATAACACAGATGTCTGGTCGATTCACGCAAGACCTTTGTTATACATAGACAAGGGGGTGTTGCAATGATTAATATAGTACTTTTGAAGTCTTTTCAAAATTTTAAACATGGCAACCGGGTATTTCTGGTGTAATATGACGCAGCGATAAATCTATTGAGGAAAACATCTGACACGTACATTATATACTAAATATAAACACGAGGTAAAATATGAATCAATTGTAAAACAATTCATTTTATCGTTATACCATTAGGTATCGGTCATTAGACCGATTTCGTCAAATGTGTTTTATTCAAAAACGAAGATTTAAATACAACTAAAATTGGTCTCCTTCTGTTTGAAGACCTCCTAACACTTTTTAAGAGGATTGGAGCACAGACTCACAACGCTGAAGTTAGAAAATATATTTCCCTGTGTCAGGGGTACATACATGTCACAAACTACCAGTGTTTTAAACCAAAGAATCATTAATTAGTAATGCAGACAGATATTGGCTAAAATATTTCCTTTGGAAATAGCGGATTGTAAATAATAGTCAGTTAAAACAAAATTACAAAGTATGCAATAAAGTGGTACCTCGACACACGAGTTTAATTCGTTTCGTAGCCTTTTTGTTAAATCTTTATTTAAGAACTCAGTTGTGTCCGACTATGTCGCTCTGTTTAGGCCGCTTACAAATAATAGTAATTTTATCCACTACTAGACCTTATACCTAATGTTTCATTATATAATTTAACTTAAATATTTGCAGTGGTTGATAGTAGATCAGCTAAAGTAATATTTATACCACCAGTTGAGAGTAGAATTTTATGATTACTTAATAGTTTACATCGCAATACGCGGTTTCGGTCACATTCCATTAAAATATGGATAACGTCCTCTACGACATTACAGATGTTACAATTTGGTGTAGGGACTTAACCCATTAAGTAAGCAAATTTATTTAATGGAATATGACCGGCCCGCAGTCGTAGCAAAACCAATATGCTTTTCCTATCAATCATAGTTGGTTGAAACCAAGGTTTTTTAAAGGTTCAGCTTGCACAGTCTTATACCAAATACCCTTTTCCTTCTATCTCCTGTCAAAGAACTCTTTCCATAAATCGTGACATCTTTTTTTAAATTAAATATAAACAGTCTGTATAAAATGGTATAACTGATATCTCAACGCCCTCATATGTTGCTGTTTTGCTAACTGGTCGACCATGTCATTGCCTGTAATATTTATATGAGATCCACTGTAAAATTACATTTTTGGATCGGTTGTTCAAAGTGCTTGCTCGCATCAAATTGCACGTATCTCACAGCAATTTTTCTATTGAAATTAATAGAAATTATATTAATCCGTTCCAATTTCCAAAACATTACCTTATCAAAAATACTTCGGAAACGAGGAAAACAAACACATAGGCTAAGATCTAGTATGAAGTTGAAGAAACTGTATGCACATATAAACATGAACCACCTATGTTGAGGGTCATATGCGATGCCTCGTACCTCAAATCTTGCTCTCATCTCAAAGCAAAATATCGCTCTCTCGGCGGCTCCCATCTCAAAATCGTATATCGGGGCACTCGTATATCAAGGTACAAATGCATTTAAAATATTTAATGAAAGTAATAATATTTACTACATATGCGATAAACTATAAAACATTTCTGTATTGTAATATTAAACATATTAACTGCTATTATTCAAGAATACAAATACAAAATAGTGAAAGCTTATTAACATATAATTAAGCCTCCTCTTTAAATAAAAAAGCACAGTAAAATGTATTATATTTTTCTCGTTTTGTTAATGAGTAAATGATTAACATTTTAATTGGTTAATTGAGATTAAAAACACTATCAAGTACGCGCGTATTTTCCAGAAAGTCGACACTTACGATAAGATTAAATTATAATGATATTTTAATGGATCTAAACGGGAAGCACCTCAATGATAATTATGCAGTGAATCCATTAAGGAAACTTAAGTCATTAGACACGAAAAAATATTCCGACTCTTAATACTTTCTGCTGGTTTTTATAATTTATACACACATAGGATTATCACATAGGATCATATATTAAACGACGTTTTGTCTCATAACTGATCAGCTGAAGCTTTTTGATTTAATATCGAAATGGATAAAAAATAATTTATCATGGCCTTAGATATAGGTTTTTATTCTACAAAAATTTGTTTAATTGTTCACATCGAAATTGGCCACGTGTATTTTATGGCACTAGACACGAGTCTATACCGGACAAGACTCTTTATAACTATTATTATTAGTATGCCAGCGCACCAAACAAGTCCCCTTGCACTCATCCAATGCAACGCAAAATTGCCGCTGTAATGACGGTGGTCTAATCTATTCAGCTGGACACCACAAGGCGTAAGGTATAACAATATACTATAAGCTTAAAAATATAGACTATTAGCTATAATAAAGACACCCTAGACCTATTTATTTTAGACTTAGATAAAATCTATTAAAACGATATTTTTATACGATGTCCCCGTACAAATAATTGTTACTTAATACAATAACATAACTCTTAAAAGTAAAGTGTACTCGGTAACGGATTTGTTTATGAATCAGTTTAACAAAACCTCTTACAAGTTTTTTTTCAGTTTGAATAGAAACATCTATAATGAATTCTATTGTTACCAACACGGAGTTTCTTTTGGATATAAACATATCAAAATAAAATATTTTCTTGTGATACAATATCTTGATATTAAAATCCAACATGTGTGTATTGGCCACTTTGAGATGAGGCCTGGTTTTATCTGCTAATGTTAAAATAAATTTAGCGAACTTGAGTTTGTATTCACAGTCAGCGAAGGTTTACAACAAATTACCGTTTGTCTGTTAAATGTTCATTGCCAGCTTTAGTTTATTATTTATTTTGCTTTCGAAACGGTTCTCTGCAATTTTTTACTTTGATGTTCTAATAATACTTTTTTCTTCGTAGTTTAAATTACTGATTACAGCAAGTACGCGGTAAGCGACAGCTTTTCGCTCATACAACGCTTTATAAAACAAGTTATAATAATAATCATAATCCTCCTGCCCTTATCCCACTCTAAGTGGGGTCGGTACAACATGTTACAAACATGTTTCCACATGATTTAACTACGTATTATACGACCGGCCGCCTGCCTGACAGCAACTTACCTAAGTTGTATTTCACGACACCTCGGTAAGAAAGAGGAAGGTCTATTCTATTCAACCGGATACCACACGGTGGGTCAAACTTACCTTAGACGTCTTTTACGACACCTCTGTAAGAAATGAGGGTGGTCTTATCTACTGTGCCGGATACAACACGGCGGTTCTGAATTATTGAATATAGGGTAAAACGCCCAATTATTGACACTTTAAGAACGAGCGTATAAAAAGAAATAAATATAAGCGTTCCACAGTGTTTCCAAATAACGATAAATATTGATAAATATAAACAACTATTATAAGATGTTGGCAGTAAAATCAAATTCTAATTAGGATATTATTTGTTATTGAATTTATGATATTTCTCGAATTGCAGTGGTTTACCCAAATATTGACACAAGATTCCCTATTATCGACATTTTAAATTCCAGTTTATTGACACCCTTCAGTTTTCATCAGTATTCAAAAATACTGATGAAAATTAAGTAAAGCACGTAGCACGTACCTTATTTATGTTTTTATGTATTAAAAGAAACGATTACGTTGACTTCAGTTAAGTCTGTTTTTTATGTTTTGGCTTCTTTCTTTGCTTTCTTCTGGGTCTTATTTACATTTTTTTACTCGTTCATTTTTTCTCTCTCTTCTTTTCTTTGTCTTATCCCTTCAGCTTATTCTCCTTTAATTTTAATTTTTTGATTTTGATATTGTTTGATATTCCTGTGCCTTCCATTTAGCTGAGGTTAAAACAAAAGAAGCCCTGGAATCTATGGTTCCTTTTTTTGTGGCATCTTTGATATTACAAGAATGTCTTGTAATTTAACAGGGGTACAAGTAAAAAAATTTTTTGTAGAAAGTTGAATGGAAGGGTTTTCAGTATCTTCAAGTGATTATATTTTGTTGTAATCATGCTGTGGAAGCTGCGATGGCCTAGCGGTGCGACCGCGTGAATCTCTAGAGATGATCATGGGTTCGAACCCGGGCAGACACCAATGAGTTTTTCTATTAAAACTTATGTGTCTAATTTATAATTGCAATTTATCACACGCTTTTCGGTGAAGGAAAACATCGTGAGGAAACCTGCATATCTCTAGAGAATCCTAGGGATATGTGTAACCTACCAATCCGCATTGGAGCAGCGTGGTAGGTCTTAGCTCCAACCCTTCTCTCCAAAAATGGAGAGAGGAGGCCTATGCCCAGCAGTGGGATAGTAACAGGCCGTTACTTACTTTACTTTTTTATGCTGTGGATCTGTTTTTAGCCCTATATCCTCTCTTATATTTATTACATCACGTCGCTTTCACGCACTAGCTGCTGTGACTGCTTTAGGAGTCCGGAAACTAAGACTAGTGTGACGCTGCAAAAATAGCTTGAATCATTTTTCGCCGTTCGTGAATCTGCCGAGTCTCTTCTTCTCAGTTAAATAAACACTAACTCTGCTTATAACATCATCTTTCCGTTTCGGAAAACCTTTTTTGCAGCATACATTAATCCAGTTTCATCAAAATGTCTTTCTTCATCCTCGGTGAGTTCTACAGAAGGCCTTGGACGTAAATTATGCTGAGGGTTTTGTAGTCTGTAAATTAATTTTTGTACGGATCACTTGAAAAGTTTTTGCTGCTAGCTTTCGACTCATACATTGTGTATTGCATCTAGGGCTTTACTTATATTATCTATCGAATATTTCTAGATGGGTTTCTAGGTTTCATATTTTAATTCAATTCTGCAGCATAAAATAATCTTAACGAAATTAATTTTAGTGACCCATTTAAGCTGACCATTTATTGACATGGCAATACCCAATTATCGACACTAATGTCCATAACTGGTAATTCCAACTTGACACCAGTGTCAAAATTTGGAACAAAGTTCTATACAACCTATATCAGTAGTTGCATGTGTTTACAAGTCTTAGAAATAGCAATTCAAAACTTTAACCATTCTGTAAACTTAGTTTTACAAAATCCCAATTATTGACATGGATGTCAATATATTGGTATTCATGTACTATCAGTGAACCATATGTTGACACCATAAAACAAACTCAATTACATCAAAATTTTGAAATAAATCTTATCGATTAGTTAACTTGGACTATAAACACCACAATAACACTATAAGCGATGTATTTCAGACTGAATACAGAATGTTTTAAAAATATTTGTAAGATACTTACCTTGTCAAATTTTTAAGAAAACGATAATTTATTACTTAATTAATCATGTGCACTTTTTCATTCAGCTGTTTAGTCGCAATATTATTTTTAATGCAACTTAATGTTGCCAAAGTAAGAAATTATGATATTATCTAATAAAATTGGTACAAATGGAACTATTTAAGGTTGGTATTTTCTTATTTTGGAAGAAAATTGCTTGGGTGTCAATTAATTGGATAGGTGTCGAGAATAGGTTAGCTAACCCTACTTCATTTTTTATATATCGAGAAATAAAATAAATGTTGAATACACCTTAAGAACAAAGAATGGTTTGTATTAATTTCTTAATGTTAAAAGTATAACTTATGAAATACTATTATCTCGACAATTATCGTGATTAAACTTTTTCTTAACGATATTTTTTGTTGTGTGTATCTTACCGCGGTGTCGTAAAATACGAATAAGGTAAGTTGACGTCAGGCAGGCGGCCGGTTCTAATATACGTAGCCAAATCATGTGAAGTGTTTATATCATGTTGTGCCGTCCCCACTTAGAGTGGGATAAGGGCAGGATTCAATAAATCAGGACCCACAGGCATAATTAGGCATTGGGATAGCCACAGACTGCCTTACAAAATTATTCAGTTAGATGAATCTTTTAATGGCAAATGGGCTTAATATATCACCGACAACCGCTGAATGAACCGCTGATTAGTTGGAAATACCAATTCTAAGCTTTTAACTTGGTATATTGACGTGCTAAGACTCATGGGCAATAACCGTGGTCAAGCGCTGTCTGCAAATAGATTCCATACATGATATATCACAGAGACGTTACTGACTATATTAAGGTAAATTACTAAATGTTTTTGTTGTATTTTAATATGATGAACACACCGCTTGAGAGAATTTATTTCTGTCGGCGTCGAGCGGTTTGTTCGTTACTCCTCCGTGTAAGTCATCCTAAACTAAATCTATTTATTCTGCACAGCACAGGCGTGTAATCTTTCCTACTGATTATTATATGGATATCCCGCCGTGCGGTATCCAGCTGAGTAGAATAGACCAACCTCATTTCTTACAACGGTGTCGTAAAAAGCGACTAAGGTAACTTGCTCGCCGTGTGGCATCCGACTTAGTAGAATAGACCACCCCATTCCTTACCGAGGGCGTAAAAGGCGACTAAAAAGGCAGGCGGCCGGTCTTAAAATAACTATCTAAATCATTTAACAAAATGGTTAATACAAGTTGTTCCAATCCCAAATAGTGGGATAAGAACAAGAGAATGATAATTAAAGAAGGCATTCTCTCAACAAACGCGTTTTAGCTTACACTGCTCCATCGCTTATCTTATCAAGCATGAAACTTTAACTGCATTCATGAGTTCGCCTGTTATGCAATAAAAGAAAACAAAACTAATGAGAATATTATTTTGCTATAATCCGTAACCTCCTAGCTAAGCTTAAACTGAAACTGGCCGCGGCCACTGTTTTATACTAAACTGGCTGGTGTTGAGATACTCCTGTTTGCTAGTGTGCGTGCACACAGCCTTATGCCTTACAAATGGTGCACGCGTTGTATTGGTTTGTTATATTCTCCCCCTCTGGTACTCTAAAGTCGTCCCGACAGAGTACCAGCACCAGTAGCTTTACGGGGTCGTCCTCTGCGGCGTATTGGATATGTTGGTTTACTAGGTATATTATCAAATAATATGCCAGAGGTCGTAACGTCGCAGTCGATTATGGTTGCAAAGACAATTTAAATACCTTATTAAGTTAAAATAAATCCGTATTTCAATTGTTTGAAATTTTAAGCTTGCCACGCATCAGTCACCCATATTAAATTTTAGAGGAAAGAAAGTTTCAGCAGACAATTTACAGTATTGCAAAACAATAAAATTTAAATACCGATAAATTTATTTATCGTCATCAAGAAACATTAAAAGATTTACTTAAGACTAAGTAATATAAACCGATTTAACGATGTGAAAGTTAGTCAAGATTACCTAGAGCTTAACATAAGCTTGTAATTTTTATTGCTCGTAAATTAAGTTACTAGAGAAAACACATAAAAGTAAAAGTTATGTTAGTAAAGTAAGTGGTTCGAGAATCGATTTTTGGTTGAGCAAAATATTTGTTCTTAAGATAATAAAAAACATATAAAGAAATAACTTTTCTTAACTATAACTTGTCTCACTTCGTAGGTTAGCTGGCTGAGATCTCTGTCATAGGGATACTTGACCTTTGTACACTTTTTTTACCAATTTTTTGTTCCAAAAAATAATTTATGGTACATAAATAAATAAATCAAAATAATAAACTTGAGATTTGTAGACGGAGGACGAAGATATTGACATATGTAGTTAATACGCTACCCGCAAAGTCACGCGGCTCAACAAATGTGTAGTAAAAAACCGTATAGGAATCTGAGTGTAAGAAATAAGGTTACGATTTACCCTCTATCGTGTCTGTAGCCTTTAATTTAAAGTATCATTATTCACAAAGGTAAAACAAACTTGCTCAAGTATACATACTTGATAATACTAAAACAGACATTCTCCTTTGTATGGAAAAAAGATTAATAAAAACAATTACGCAATTTATTCAATTGTTTTGTGATTTGTGAACCAAGTTCTTTAATTTTAGCTAATATTAGGATGGGCTTGAGTCATATACTCGTGAAACACGACTTGAATGAACGAAAAATGAATGAAAAAAATTGAATGAAAATTAACGTGAATGACTTTATTTAATACAAGGTATGTAAATCGTTTGTGTACAATAAAAAAGGCGGATTTTATAAAACAAACTTTGAACTTGTTTAAAATACAACGCTGACAAATTCCAGGGATAATTTAACATGAAATCTGTTAAGGAATTTTAAACCGCTATAAAAGCGAAACGTTCTAGTTTACCACGAATCAAAATTTCATATTTCCTAATACTTTGGGTTATTAGACTAATATTTTTTAAAGATTATAACCTCAATGAAACTACTAGATTTCCTGTTGGTTGGAGTCAATATTAGATAAAAATTTGAAGATACTGTTACACGATGAGCGAGTACACAATCGAACTACTACAGATGATTCGATAAAATTATCGGAATGGAAGCAAGTGTCGGCAGTTGAGTCAGAACGAAAATGAAGAAACTGTTAAGAGCAAGCTAATCAAAAGTTCTTTATTAATTAATAATAATTATAATGATAGCTCTTTTTTTACATTTTTGCTTCGAATTATATAATTTAATTGACTGATTGAAAATTACAATATTTAATAATGCTATATAAATAAGCAAAGTAAATAACTTTTACAATTTCAACATCAGGTATTCTCCTATTTGGCGGACAAGTTCCAAGTGACCATAGATAATACACTATATAGGATAGCAAGTGACTGTGAACTATTGGAATAAATGATTCTAATTTCAAAAATTGATCTGTCCTATTTTAGAATAATAATGATGATCTTCCATGTAGAAAAACAATTTGATTACTTTGTTTTTTATGCTAATAAAATGCTTGTAACCTATATTTTCAGAATAGTTTTTTAGCTTATAACACACTTGTAACCTTTATTTTCAGAATAAGATTCTTGAATACCTCACTATATCTATATTGTTATCAGCTGACATTGACAACAGCACGTCGGTGTCGTTGACCTTGAACCACAAACGACTTTCCAGTACTGACGTAATCAACCTCGAATTAATTCATGCCTATATTTATACGTAAACAATTATTTAAAAGATATTCTGATTTGTTTTTCCTTTACAGATAAAATTTTACCTTCGCGTTTATTTCAAGGCAAAATCATGGATTTGTATAATGTAATTCGTAATGCCCTTTTTGTACTTGTTGAAAGAAACTAAGAATAGTATTTGTTATTACAGTGTAAACTCCATGTAACTGATACGAGCAATGGAAGCGAGAGAGAAGATAAGTCAAGTTGGTAGACGCATTTGATTTAGTCGCTCTGTCGCCGTGTCTCTATAGATTTTTCTTCTCTCCATTTAACGACAACTCTCTATAACATCAAAATATGTACAGTCCCTTGAGGGCGTTATATAGAGTTTGAACTGTATATAAAAGTTGAACACATATCAGTCCAGCAGGCAGATGCACTTTTTCGAAAAATATTATACTCGATTATATAAATACGTAATGACAAAGACAGATAAATTAAATAATGATGTTTTTTATCTGTCTAAAATCTAATGATATGAAAATTTTCATCGACAACAATCCTTATAATATAATGTATACTAATATATAAAGCTGAAGAGTTTGTTTTTGATTGTTTGAACGCGCTAATCTCAGGAAATACTGGACCGATTTGAAAATTCTTTGAGTATAAGATAGTCTATTTATCGAGGAAGGCTATGGACTATATAACATTAAGATGAATAGGAGATGAGCAGCAATAAAATATATTGCGAAAATTAAAGCTTTCCTTGCGTGCGCTAACTAAATTAAAATTATTCATAAATCATGTATTACAAATAATTTACATGGCAAAACAACGTTGGCCCGGTCAGCTAGTATGAGTACATTATATAGCGAGCAACTAATATCAAATAATATTATGACCAAAGAATCCCTACGAAACCAACATAAGGCACATCGTAATCTGTCGTTGTTTATAAATAAGTATTTGTTGCTTCAATAACATTCAATGTAATCTATTATAAATAGTAATTACACACTAAAATGAAAATCACAACACTATGTACCTAATATTGACCAATCACAAATTAAATTTACTTATTCTAATCTGTGACTCTTATTACGATTGAAAAAAAGTAAAAGTAACGGCTTGTAAATATATATATTATAAATAAACAGGTGATAGATCTCTTCTGTTTTTTGGAAAGAAGGGTTGGAGCTTATACTACCAAAAACCAAGCTGCTCCAATGTGGATCGTTAGGATGCACATATACCAAGAATTCTTTACACATATGCAGATTTCCTCACGATGTTTTCTTTCACCGAAAAGCGTATGATAAAATGCAATTATCAATTAGATTCATAAGTTTTAACAGAAAATCCATTGGTATCTGCTTGAGTTGTAACCCGTGACCCTTCGCGGGAGTCGCTAGGTCTCACCGCTTTTTTGTTTTTTTTTTTACGTCAGGAAAACCCATTATGGGTTAACACCACCTGTCGGAGACTAGCGGCGGGTATGTTGGACTCTCACCGACTAAAAACCTGACAGTGCTCCACCACGCTGCTGGTGGCGGGGACAGGGTACCGTTGTACACATTACACCCATCTCCGCCAGCGGCAACTCTGAACCCCAGAGTGCCCTATCTCTGAGTCGGAGCCTCTCTAAAAGTGACTCCTCCCTCCGTTAAACGATGCATCGGGAGCACCAGATGCATCGATCGCTTCGGGGACCTTTTTCAGACCTTTCTCACCGCTGACCTATCAAGGCTCTATTACGATTTAACGTAAGATAATCTTAGGTATTTATAAATAGAAAAGACAATACTTAGATATCTTTATATGGAACTTGATTAAATGAGATCCGCATGCTAATGAAGTAATATATATCTCCTATAAATTTTCCGTTATTGAACAAATCTTATACATTGAATTAATTAATGCTACATTTATTTATAATTTTGAGATACTAGACAATTTATTGTAACTGTTATATTCATGAGTCAGTCTGCATACGAATCACAATGAATTGTATTATGCGAAATACGTTATCGTTGCGGTATGCAAATTTAAAACGTCATTAGAATTACCCATTCCGTTCATTTTTTAACAAGTATATTGGTCTTTAAAGATACATTATATTATATACAAACAGTTTTCCCCTTTTTTAGTTATTCGATTTTTTAGTCGAAATTACTTAGGCGATTAAATATTAAGGACCTGAATGACCTTGCTCGTTAATTTTTTTTAAATAAAAAAAAATAAATTAATTATATAAAAAAGAATCTATCTGGAATCGATCCTAGTATTCTGAATTCAAGACCGCCCATTACCCGATTGAGCTATCATGCATGACTTTGCGCTTAACAGCGTAATTATCTTTTCCGTTCTCATTTTAAAGCATTCAAATTATAGCAGTGTTCTTCGTGCCCGAAAACAGGGATATAGCAACATTTTGTCTTTTTAAACTTAGCTAGATCGATTCACCTTAAGATAACTTGATATCTAGATAACTTGTACATCTCAACCTTTGTAAGTAGGAAATCAGCATTCAAATCTGTTCAATGTTTATTGAATTAATCGCGAACAGAATTAGTTTTGTAATATACGTATAGTAAAATTTCATAATTCATTCATAGCTGTTTGGATGACCCAGTTTTCCTATGAAAAGGGTAAAGTTACTTTACAGCTAAGATAACCATATAATGTAACATTTATAAGTACACTGAAACACAAGACACTATCTTTATTATAGCCATTACAAAAATTAATCACTCAATTACTCAAACTAATACATATATAGATTTGAATAAGAAGTCACTTTATTTTTATTACGTTCTATCGAAATGTATAGTTTTTCTCTATCTATGATCGTGGAAACCGTAACTGGTGACCTTGATAAAATATTCTTGCGTTTAAAGTACAATGCAATAAAATTAAACGTTAAATCAACTCTAAGTTCAACGTTAAACCAATTCTCATGACCCTCCTGCCCTTATACATCTCTAAGTGGGGTCGCCACATGTTATAAATATATCACATGATTTGGTTACATATTTTACGACCTCCGCCTGCCGAGCGTCACTTACCTAAGTCGTATTTTAAGACACCTCGGACGGTGGTCTATTCTACTCGACCGGATACCATACAGTTGGTCAAACTCTTATTATCAAACAGTTTAATCTATTTTATCTATTTATTAATTCACTAGTCATAACTGCGACGCTGTTCGTATCTCCTTAAAGATTTGAACTACCATCAAAAATGAACTGCAATTTTTATATTCTCAAAGGAAAATCATTTTTTATCATGTGTGTTCGCCCGGTATATAATAAAATTTACCTACTACACTACACATGTATTACAACAAAATACGTTTAACAATTTACGTGACTTAAATCTGGTGTGGTATTTCTAGAATTTTAATGTATTCATACCGGATGAATTTAATGATACAAGGAAAAATCAAGACTTTAATAAAGCAAACTTCATATATATCACTTCTTCTCTCATCCATGATCATACAAAAATAAACTTATGTAAATCAAGCACATTATTTATTCTGATATTAATAGGAAACAACGAGATAAGAATTTACCTACAATTTTTTATCTACAATTTTAATGTATTGGATAAGAATTTACCTACAATTTTTTATATCGTACGATATAATAAATGTGATTACGTATTAGAGATAAAAATAACCTTTTTCTGACAAGACAATGACAAGATAATAGTTTCAATAATCACTTTATTGTTGGAATTGTACAGCAACGATAAGAAATAAGGCGCCAATATTTAATAAGCAATTGTGACTGTAGCTGATATTTTAAGATTGGATAGTGCAAAAACTATAGCAAAAAAAATCCAACAAAAATGAAGATAAACAGGGCAACTATTACAAAAGTAAGAACTTAAACGAACCATCACAGTATCCCAGAAACAGTAACAGAAAGTAGATAGAGGTACAAAGCGTTTGGAAGACGATTTGAGATTAGTAAGAAACCGAAATCATTACGGAGGACAACTGCCAAGAATAAAGATGGAAACACTTATCTTTAATATTTATATGAGTTAATCTTGTATGTATACATATATTCGGAATCTCGGAAACGGCTCCAACGTTTATCATGAAATTCAGCATGAAGGGAGCTTTGGGAGGGAAAAATCAATCTAGCTAGGTTTCATTTAAAAAAAATGTCGTCTAAAATTCTAAAACCTGAAAGATTGGATCGGGCTCATTTTCATCACAATTTCTTTTAACATTCAGGGTAATCAAATGGCTTTTCTCTTTGATTCATTTCTTTTATCATAACGATAGGGAATAGACTTCCACGTGAGCCAAAAAAAATTAACTTTTAATTGAAATTAATTACTAACACCAGAATTTGAGATTGTGAATTTAGATTTTCGATTGAAATTCATTGAATTGTAATTTTTCTTATTGGTTAATCCGACTTGCCGAAGATCGGTTTTGTACTTTCAAAAATATAGATGAAGTTTCTCATATAGTTTTATCTGTAACTAGTGGCCCGCTCCGGCTTCGCACGGGTATAAAATATATAGTCCTGTTTTTATGTTTGGAATATCTAAATTCAAAAAATATAATTAACCAAAGAGAAAATTACGTTTAGCTGTCATTTATGTTTTGTTATTCCATGTCATAGTCGTTTTTGTTATACCATAGTGACTTGACGGAAATCCGGTTGAACGGGATAAAAAGTTCTAAGCAACCTCTCCACCAATTTTCAGCCAAATTGGTTCATCCGTTCTTGAGTTATAAATAGTGTAACTAACACCACTTTCTTTTATATACATATATAGATTATTCTTCATTCTGTCCGTTTAAGAATACATGATTTGAATTACATAATTAATCTATGACGGTAGAAGTCAGGATCAGTTGAATCATAATAAAATGAGAGGATCAGAATCAAAAATAGCTAAATCCTAAAGACACAATCAAATTCAGCTAATTTTAAATATTTATATTACAGTTTGCAGGAAACGTGAAGATTGATATTACTTAAATTCACAGTGATTAGATGTTAGTTAATATTTTTTAATTGTCGAAACTCCAAGAATTAAACACAAAACAAAATTTTCATTTTACTCAATTTTAGCTATATCCATAGCTAGGTTTCATTCTAACCCCCTCAATTATTATCTCCCCTCTATTTATTTATTTATAATCTCAATGTAAATAACAGAATTTTATTAAAAGTTTTGCAAAAACCAAAAGAAGTGTAACAATAATGTATGCAACATGTGTACTGTACTGTGTATTATTAACAAGAAAGATATTTCTATGTGACACTGCTATTTATTCTATTGTATGTAAATTGAAAATTTATTTGAATTGTCTCGTATCAGTAACAATAGCCTGCGGAAGTTAGTCTTCCTCTACGATATCAAGTATAGATACAAATAAAATTTTATTGCTTTAATCGTAGCCATTTTTGATTAAAACAAGTCAAATATTTAGCAATAAATTTGTAATTTGATATTGTGAATATGTAATCAAATTAATACTTAATTATGCAATAATGTTACTATGCCTTTGATATTAATTTTAGGAGGACGTCCAACTGGCTTACAAAATTAATATTGTAAAGAAAGCAGTTTGGACTAAAAACTCTTTAGATAAAAAAGAAGAATCTCTGATTGTGCATCTTAAAAATTTCAATTCTCGTCGTAATATTTAGATATTTAGTTAGTACATTAACATAAGAAATTATATAGATCCTAAAATGAAACGATAAAACGATGAAAGAAATGGATACTGGTCTGATACGATCTGCACTATGACCCCTAAAATGTCCTTATGTTTAAAAATATTCCTTCTAAATCCATATAATAAAACAGAGATTATTAACGAATATCGGTAGAAAAATTTAAATAATCATTTGTGCTATACTTTCGATTATTAGCCAAACAATTTTTAAAACAGTGTTGTGACGTGAGCTATAAGAAGGTTGAAACGGAATTACATTTGAACTTATACGAATTACGAATAAAAATCAAACTATTTGCAATTAACATCTGTTATTATTGACTGCACATTTATTCTAAATTCTATAAAAAAATTGTAAGCGAATTTAAGTTTAAGTAATATGTGTGTATCGACAAGATCTTCAAACGTTGTTACCTAAGGCATTTTTTCTACTTAACCACTTATTACGTTTGTATAATGAATCTATATTAAGCGAATCACTTAATTGTTGTATGAGAAGTTCTATTTCCTTGTAAATCAAAGCAAAGTTACCTGGAAGGTGATTTAGATGGTACATCATAGAGGATATCCCGAAACAAACAAACAACTTGTATAACACTTTATAGAATTGGAGTTACATTGCAGGACATCTAAGTAATAGAAAAATAATTTTGCAATAATATAATAATATATTTATCGCGGATTATAACAAAATAATTTTATTAATTTCTGTATATAACACTGTTAACGCCGTGTGGTATCCGGCTGAATAGAATAGACCAACCTCATTTCTAACCGAGGTGTCGTAAAATACGACAGAGGTAAGTTGACGTCAGGCAGGCGGCCGTCGTAAAAACGCCGACCCAACTTAGATTGAGATAAGGGCAGGAAGATGATGATGTATATATTTAACACAGTTAAAAGCGTTGTTAAAATATTTGTTGTAAAACAACAAATTGTTGTTTTGTAGTCCTCTAAAATAATTCTAAAAAAAAACCTAACTATAAATTCATTTAGTTTCTGACGACCATAAATAATAATTACCACGATAGCCTTAATATATTATTGGTTTTACCAACCTCGATTGTTCTTGAAAGACACTATGGTATTCATGATGCAATATTGACAATATGAAACAAGGAAAATATGTTGCGATTTATTTACAAGAATAATTTATGCAAATAATGTGGGTGATTCAAAATGACATGCGGGAGAAATACATTTAGTGCCGATTATAGTGAAATAGATTTTGTATATTTTTTCTCTTCATCCTATTTCTTGTGAAACTTAGTAGTATAAATAATTTATAAATAACCGTTAAAACTTCAAACAATCCAACTGAAATGGATTGTTTGCTATACGCCAAGTATATTTTAGTATAGGTCATATAACTAATATAAATATATCGCACACTTAGTATTAAAGTGACTTAATTCAAAATTAGGCTTAAGTTAAATTAATTGTAATCCTTATTTTATTTTTATTTGTTTTTTATTTATTTATAAGGCTTACCAACTAGAAATCATATACATATACTATTGAAACTAATTTCAACAATACATCATCTTTCCTATATGTTTCTAAATTACAGGTACGCACAGCATTTATTTATGACTTCAAACAAAAATTGATGCAAACTATACTAATATATAAAAACTATACTTATATCCTGAAAACTATAAAAATATATAAACTATGATCATTAAAAAAATGTAATAACGTAAAAAAAATTTTTAATGCCATCTATGACATAAAGCTACGAACTATTAAAAAAACTAGACTGTTCTTGCTCTTTCAAGTTATAGATCTTTAGAACAATCACGAGTTTTTTAAACTTATTGCATTTTGCCACAACTATACTTTTTTTTACTTACGTCACTTTAACACTAAGCGTGCGATATATTCAATTTATAATGAAAATTGAAGTAGCTAATTATAGACACATTGTAATCTAAACCATGCATATCTAAAATTCCTGGTACACAACGAAATTTTAGCAGTTTGTAAGTTGAATATAAGTAATTTAAACACGCCGTGTGGTATCCGGCTGAATAGAATAGTATCACCCTCTTTTCTTACCGAGGTGTCGTAAAAGGCGACTAAGGTAAGTCGACCCGCCGTGTGGTATCCGGCTGAGTAGAATAGACCACCCTCATGTCTTACCGAGATGTCGTAAAAGGCGACTAAGGTAAGTTGACTCACCGTGCGGTATCCGGTTAAGTAGAATAGACCACCCTCTTTCTTATCGAGGTGTCGTAAAATACGACTAAAATAAGTTGACGTCAGGCAGGCAGCCGGTTGTAAAATACGTAGCCAAATCATGTGACCACATGTTTATGACAAATTGTGCCGACCCCACTTAGTGGGATAAGGGCAGGAAGATGATGACTTGGTTCTAACGGCTCCTCACGGTCTATCAAAGCTAAGCGCTTCAACTTTGCGTCTCGATATGTGGTGTTGGGAATAATAATGTATGTATGTATGTAAGGAAATGATAAAACTAATAGATATATATCATGAATCAACTAACCGTAGCAGTCTTTCATGTCTCTCTCTATCGAATGTAGCGGCCGCCATGTACTCGTCCCCGATCGCGTGGTGCAGCTGGGGGTGTATGGGCGCCTGGTAGCGCTGCTTCCACAGCAGCTCGCTGGGGTACAGCGTGGGCGGCGGCGGCGGCGGCAGGTGCAGCAGCGGCGGGGGCGGGCCGCCGCCATACCCGTGCGCCATCCCGCGCCACTCCTCCACCGAGCTCGCCGACCCGCCGGAACGCACGCCGCTCACGCCCGAGTCGGACCGATCGTCCGCATCGCGCGCGCACACTATCACACAGTCGTCCTCCTCGGAGGCCACGGCGCTGCCAACACCATCCGCGCCCGCACTCACACCACTCTTCACTTCACCACCACTGTTTGAGCACACCTCCGATTTGGTATCCTCTTTTACACACTTGTTTTCCTCACTGATCGCGACCACATCACCACTCGCACTCACACTCTCCGCGACACCTGGAACAATGCAGAAATAAACTTTAATACAATACATCCCTCATCAAAATTGTTAAATACAAATGTGAAAATACAGGCAAGAAATACATCAGCCCTTAGTACTAATACATTAAGTTCGCATGTTTTTGTGATGTTTTTATGTTTTTGTGCAATATCTTTCTATCATCTATCATATATATATATACTGTAGACAGCAACATTTTTAATCAGTGTTTTAATTTATTATTGCTAGCAACACTTCATAATTACCTCTCATCTAGAGTATAAAAATGGTCAGGTCAAGAGCAGAGGTCTCTTTTACGATCGGTACTTGCGTGCGAAAGCTCTGTTATTAAATCTGTTCACGTCAGCCATTTTGTTTGTTTGGTTACAAATGTATTAATTTTGTTCTCTTTTTATAAATCCTACATTGGATCCTAACAATATATATATCAATCAGTATTAGTATTGTACACACAATACATTCTAGTGTCTGTCTGCAGAAGATCCTATAATGCTTTGGCCACATTGCTCGTAGGTCTAGTTTAGAACGACTGATGGTCACAGGGAAAGTAGAGGGTAAGAGACCCAGAGGTCGGAGTCCGAAACGATAGTCAGACCAAATATCGGACTATCTGGATATACCCATTGGTACCGCACTACACAGAGCTGCCAATCGCAACATATGGAAAAGGACAGTTGATAATTTGAAATAGGGTCACGATCCACAGCAATGAGGGAACGATTCAGAAGAGATTTAAATTTTACTGAATGATGATTATTAAATGTAAAGTAATATTATAGGTATACGATTTATAGAAGCAGGCGTTACTTTACGGAATTTCATAGTAATAAAATAATTCTTTCAAAACAATTCTACTATAACATCTATAATATAGAAGTAAAATCCTTTAATACGTTAAAGGAAAGTCACGGATGCAGGTAGCATTTATTTAAACTACTAATAGAACGAAATGGAGAATACAATAAATGTAAATAGGCTGATTAATGGCTTACGTCAGCATTTCTGCATGTCTATCCAAGCACGTTTGGAGGGAAGCCAATATCAGCTCATTCACACTACGCCCACGGACTCGCAAAAATGTGTCGTTATGACACCGCCACTTTTAACATTTCCAATTTAATTTATGAGCACCGCAATACATTGCCGATGAGCTTAAACAAATTCATCATCCTCTTGCCCTTATCCCACTCTAAGTGGGGCCGGCACAACATGTTATAAACATGCTGTCACATGATTTGGTTGCGTTTTTACGACCGGCCGCCTGCCTGACATCAACTTACCTCAGTCGTATTTTCGACACCTCGGTAAGAAAGAGGGTGTTCTATTCTACTAAACCGGATACCACACGGTGGGTCAACATACCTTAGTCGCCTTTTACGACACCTCGGTAAGAAATGAGGTTGGTCTATTCTACTCAGTCGGATACCACACGGTGGGTCAACTTACCTTAGTCGCCTTTTACGACACCTCGGTAAGAAAGAGGGTTGTCTATTCTACTAAACCGAATACCACACGGTGGGTCAACTTACCTTAGTCGCCTTTTACGACACCTCGGTAAGAAAGAGGGTTGTCTATTCTACTAAACCGAATACCACACGGTGGGTCAACTTACCTTAGTCGCCTTTTACGACACCTCGGTAAGAAATGAGGTTAGTCTATTCTACTCAGCCGGATACCACACGGCGGGTCGACTTACCTTAGTCGCCTTTTACGACACCTCGGTAAAAAATGAGGGTGGTACAATTCTATTCAGCCGGATACTACACGGCGTTGAGGTTATATAAATTGTTAATCATTATTCTCAGTTAGTACGTGCAAGTATTATGGATATGGTGATGTAAACCAAAGTAATCGTGATTAAACTATCACCATGAAATATTAACGCCGACGATTTATTATGAAATCTATATACAACATTTCGTAGTGACGAGAATTAGTTATCAGTCACGTTTGTACTATTAATATAAGAATAGGAACATTGTACTTAAACATGTTAGAGTGATAGATAACTTTTTAATACATCTGTTGATATGTGAAAGACCGACTGGATGGAGTTAAATGTATTGGCAACGTTTGCCAAATTCTTTCTATCTGGAACCTGAACCTTCAAGCATTACTTAACAAAAAATTTCCCTACAAGATGTAATAATAATTTGTTTCAATAATAAAAAAATTCTTACAAACTTTACTTATAAAACTTTATTGCACATTCCAAAAGCAAAATAAAAATAAGCAGAAAAGAGAAACATAATAGATTTCTTACATTTAAGGCGTGTATAGGCGGCCTTATTGCTATACGCAATCTCTTACGGGCACCCTTTATAGTGTAGTTATTCGTAAGAGTGTGGGACAGACAGACGAACTTTATGTGTAAAAACAGTCTTTATAAGACACTTATGTATTATATAGTATTTACACATGAAAAACAAATCTTTATATTCAATAACTATTATATTACTGCATATGCAGTGTGGTGTCCGGCTGAGTAGAATAGGCCACCCTCATTTTTTACTGAGGTGCCGTAAAGGGCGACTAAGGTAAGTCGACCCGTCGTGCGGTATCCCGTATGCGGCTAAGTAGAATAGACCACCCTCTTTCTTACCAAGGTGTGGTAAAAGGCGACTTGGTAAGTTGACCCACCGTGTGGTATCCGGCTGAGTAGAATAGACCACCCTCTTTCTTACTAAGGTGTCCTAAAATGCGACTAAGGTAAGTCGACGTAAGGAAGGCGGTCGGTCGTAAAATACGTAGCCAAATCATGTGACAACATGTTTACCGACCCCACTTAGAGTGTATAAGGGCAGGAAGATGATTACTGTAAAATAAAGTATGATAAAAAGAAACAGCGCTGTGTTATATAAGAATGGATTTCATTAAAATCTCCATTTGCATTAAAAAATTGTATATGAAACACAATAGAATAAGCCCGCGTGTCGTGTGACCTACAACGGTATTTTAATGAGAAGCTGTTAAAGGCGATGTTCATTTACATAAACGCATAAATAATTATTCACAACAAACAAAAATACAAAAGGCCGATCATCGTGTACTCCAAATGATTTATGCATTCAAGCGTGCGTACAATAATAGATTTCATCTTGTTTCGTTTGTATAATGATAACAATTGTTTATGGTACGATCGCAATGTTGCGTCGGCCATCTTTAATGCTTTCTATGATTACTCACGGCATAACTGGTTCAAACAGCCTCATGTGTATTATTTTGCTTCTATATAATATTACGAGCATGTTAATAAATTAACTTGGTTATATGATTGAAATACAAAATTTACTTTCGAGTAATTATACTCGTGTTAAAAAAATATTGCGTCATAATTATATCACGTGATCTATAAACTAAAAATTAAATATGGTGTTGTAATTTATTAGACAAAATTAATTAGCATGTACATTTTTTACACTTTCCAGTTGTTTTAAGTCCGTTATTCGTTTATCCGTATTATATCTAGTCAAAAGAGAAGAAATATTGATTTTCAAGTTAATAATTGTATTTGAAATAAATGTTAACAAGCAAAATTGTCAAAAAAATGGGTATTACAAATATGTTAGATATTTTGTTTGATATTTAAAAATAACGATTTTGAAACTACTAAGAAATATGTAAGAAATAATCTTTAATATTTAAATGAAATGAATCTTGTATATATATATTTTTTTTATCTTCATGGAATTTAGCATATAGGGCTATCAAGCTTTGGGGAGGAAAAATCGATCTAGCTAGTTTTATTAAAAAAAATGTCGTTTTATCCCTACTTCGGGCACTGAAAAAATGGTAAAAGGTTGAATATTAAGTAAATCAAACTTTTGGTTGTCAAAAGTAATGCTGCGATATCCTAATGGAAACGAGCGGACCCAAAAAAGTTCGAAACCCAGGGTTCGAGTCCTACATGTTACCGGCGCTTTCTTTCTTTTTTATTTCAATTTTTTATCTTTTAAAAATTACCGAACAAAGCCAGGTCTTTAATAACTTAGTCATTAATAACTATAAATTCAATGATAAAAAAAGTTTACAACGGCTATAAACAAACGTTCTAAACAATGTGACAGTGCTTGGTCGTCGGCGACAATGAGGTAACAAATAAATCGTAAGGGGAACTGCAACGTGCACCGAGTGACAGAAACTGATTGACAAGACAAACGGTAAGGCGGGGTCGGTGAGAGAACATTTCATTAGATAGAAAAGAGAAGCAAAAAGTTGATATACACCGTTCCGCGTCGAACGTTCCGAGAAGGCAACTCTGTGAATTCTAATCCTTATTAAATTATTCATGAACACGGGCCTCTTTCTGTAACTATAGCACCAAAACAAGACAGCTAAAATGGCAACACTAATAAGAACACTCATTATTATCTTGAATAGAATATATAATAATAATTCAATTTCCAACAATACTTAACTGTACATCCTCCTGCCCTTATCCCACTCTAAGTGAGGTCGGCACAATATGTTATAAACATGCTGTCATATGATTTGGCTACGTATTTTACGACCGGCCGCCTGCCTGACGTCAACTTACCTTAGTCGTATTTTACGACTCCACGGTAAGAAAGAGGGTGGTCTATTTTTACTCAGCCGGATACCACACGGTGGGTCAACTTACCTTAGTCGCTTTTTACGACACCTCGGTAAAAAATGAGGCTGATCTATTCTACTCAGCCGGATAACACACGGCGGGTCGACTTACCTAAGTCTCCTTTTACGACACCTCGATTATAATCTCGAATGGAATATGTAATATTATTTCAATTTCTAACAATAGTTAAATGTATAAGTTTAAATTTTATAGTACGACGCGAAACAACTTGTACATTACCAATTATGGTACGTTACAAATGAAATGCCACGCAATATATACAATTAACAATAAAATTGGCATGGGCATTTCAAGTCAGAAATGTATTAATGGAAATGATACAAAAGGTCAAAGTCATAAGCCATAAATACATAAGAATGGAAGCTTGCCGTAATTAAATTCCATAATATATATTTTGTCCCGCGCATAACTTACGAGTAGATGCGATTACTGGACCACGCCTTATTAAACTTTGTAAATATATCATTATTCGTTTAGTAATACAATAGCTGTAAAAACCTAACAATAGTGAATCTGTATACAGTTTTGTGCTTTTTACGTATCATAATACCGGAAAAATCTATTAAAAACAATTTAAACCAAATTAGTGAAAATCCAGCGGCCATTTCGAAATAAGATAAAATGTTATTAATACGTAGATAACAATTACTTAACAAAAATGTTTAACAAGCTTGTATAGCACAAAATGATTATTTATATTGGTATAAAACAAACGTATCCAATACGATATCGAAGTGTTTGTTGACTCCAGTAGAGATCTCGTTAAAATCAGTAGAGCGTATAGTTTCGTCGAGCGTGTAATGAACACTTCCAGTCGGACAATAACCTAGTTAATAGGGTACTTAATAGCAACAGAGCTTTCTCTGTGACCATAAAGCAATTATCTCGACATTACTTGATTACATAATACTTGTCGGTAATTTCAAATTGCTGTAATTGAATAAAGAACGTATCTACAGAGATTACCGCAAAACCGCAAGTCATAACAATACGAGATTATCAAGATAGTGCCAAGAGCTATATTACTAGTAGGTAATATGGACGTCATGAGAAATCCAGTCACTTAGCGGACGATGGAACGAGCTGTGTTCGAAATATCCCTACGTGATCAAATCAGAAATGAGATCCGTAGAAGAACCCAAGTCACAGACATAAACTGACTGGCCCGTTGTAAGTAGTGACGCCGAGGGCCCACATTTTCTATAAATAAAATTGTTGGTCTTTGAGCCTGGGTGTATATTTGTATTTAAGTATGTATTTAAAAAAATATATAAGTGTATATTCACCAGTTGTCTGTCACCCATAACATAAGTATTAAGTTACTTACTTTGGGGACGGACGACCGACGAAAAATGAAATAGCACAACGTGTCACAAATTTGAAATAACAATGGGCAGGGCTATAAGAGACCTATGTCCAGCAGTGGACGTCGGTCGAAAGAGAAGTCTTTTTTGAAGCTTAATAAAACTATATAAGTTTCTATTCTTTTGGTAGCTTAATTAAACTATATATTTTCCTTTACACTCACATCACTCAATTTTTAATTAGTGTACTTATCAAGATATCCGAAAAAAAAGAGAATTGCAAATATCGCTAGCAAGTACATTAGTTTCATAACGTGATATAAGCAGTCCAAATAACCGGTTTAAAGTAACTAGTGACGAGCGTTTATGATTATGATCAAATAACGAGGATCAAATAACTCTTCAAGGTAAATAAAAGCTTCAATTTGCAATTTTGCCCTATTCAGTTCTCAGGTAAGAATTTGAAAGATGTTATTATTAAATAGTTGTGCGGAACAATTTACCGCATAACCTAATTTTTACAGCGTTACCAGGAAAGGAGATAACAAAAAAAAAATACGAACTAGTACTTTCATATACCAGTACGCTCATGGGCTGCAATAGCGCCACAACTTAAAAAACGTGTTTTAGGCTAAGAATGGGTGTAAATGTTACAATACACATTCTTTTCAGCTACAATACCGGCACAACTCATAATTCAATGTAGGTCGTTCGTTTAAACAATAATTATTTTAAACCAATTTATCTCAAAACATGATTTTTGAATTGTGCCACTATAGCAGCCCATGGGCGTTACTAGTTTTGTAACAAAACTATAATTGTATTAGCAAACTTCCGTGTATAATTTACTTCGTAACTTAGTACTTAACAAAAAGTAATTGTAATCGGCCAACGTATCGAGTATCGTTCCTGATACACTTGATGACTTGAAGTTATGGTTTCGTGGTTGCATCACGACTAAGCTACGACCGCACCGCATAAAACAATTGTGTAATGTAATATTAAAAATGAATATAAGAAAATTCTACATAACGTTCTAATAATGTACAAACGTCACTTTACTCACGTTTTTCTTTATATAAGTGAAATTAGTACTTAGAATTTCGTTCATTTTACTTTGCCAAATCTTAGTCATACACAGATCCGAAAACAAGTTATGTACATTTATCGTGCTATTTTGTCTTTTTTAAGGCCGTGTAGATCAGAGGAAATACTTAATAACCACATGACAAAATCTTGGTAAGTTACATATGTAAGGTGCTTATAATATAAGTTTATTTGTGTTTAGTCCGATCTAATGAACGGATCGAGGTTATTCGTAGTATGGAGATAGTATAGGAATAAAGCTACTTTCATCTCTGTATTTAAGCCTACATACATTTATACAAGCAGTTTAGTAGAAAGTAAATTGGACACAATAAACAATGACGATATGCGAGACGCCAGGGCAGAAAAGCTTTATGCTATGAGCTAAAAACATCGATAACACTGCCGATTAAAGGTCATCGAATACATGATTAATCGCGACGTGGCTTAACGATATATTGTTGGAATTATTTCAATAGCTCTCTAAAAAGTTAGAGATAAGTAATCGTATTAGATAACAATACACCTACGTAATAAGTGACCGTCATTGAATTAAGTATGTTGGAAACTTTAAATGAGCGTTGGGCTTCTTTAAAACATCTGCACAAATATAGATATTTTAACAGATGTACAAATTAAATGATGACCTACTACATTACCTACTCTAAATTAAAATATGATAAATTTAAGGGCAATATTAAGTTTTGAACTAGTAGTAGTACCGAATTCTGATTTGCTTTTAAATAAGTATGGTTTTTAGATAAAACTAGTAAACTATGTATTAGATCCTTCATAACTCTAGATACAAACATAAATACTCACTGGTGGGAAGTTGAAAATACACTGGTCAATCTTTTGTAACAATCGTTTTCAACAGCACTAAATCACTAGTAAAAATATCGTTCACAATTTTATTTTTCCAATTCTGTGCAAAAAAATCACCAAAGTTCAAAGTCACAATCACAAAAATATCCAGGCTATAAAAAGGATCCTCACTGCGACCGTTGAAAATTAAAGCAATCCACTCAGTCGTGTCCTTGAGAGCGGTCAGGAAATCGAAGCAGCCAGGCGTTCACCTACACACACACCGACACAACTCAAGTCGGCTTCGCTATATGTATAGATAATTGTATATAATTGAACAAAAGATCACGACTATGCTAAATTTATCCGTTGCCGTATTAACGTGCAAATGCCTCGATGGCGCACAAAGAACTGAAACGCGGGGAAGTGGTAGTGAGCGGAGCGGGGGCAAGGGGGCAGACCGCGCCAGTTTCACGACGGCAACGTAGCACAACGTAGCAACAAGTGAACGGCAATGCGGGTGTGAGGCAGGAGACGAGGGATGGAAACGGGGAGCCTCCCCCCGCATACAAAGAGCGCGCACCTGACGGCAATGCATGCCATGTAGCACCCGACACCCTATCTACTATCAAAGTATAGCAACAGCCTACGATAACATAACAGGAAGGGCAGATGTCGATAATCACGATACGCGATGTGAGCTAGTCGTTGTAACATACGACTCACAATTATAGCGAATATCTATTATAAAAACTTCGTGGAACACATCGCATGTGGCGTTAAGGTGATTAACAAAGGACATACATCATTTCAATTTAGCATTAGGTAACGGTTTTAGTTCTTAAACGAAACGTCCTTGATAATATTTGTAAATTGTGTGGATGAAAATTTATTAGTATTATGACTACTCACTACGATACGATAAATTGTTTTCAAAGAAATATAAAACGCGTAAAGCATTTTTGTTACCATCGCAGCAAAATAAAAATTGTTGGTACTGCTTGATATAAACACGTTTAACGTATTTACCCATTCTTTATTTTGGAAAGATGTTTGTTTAGATATAACGGACTTTTAAAGGTCAAGTCAGATAGGTATTGAGAATAACAAGGAAAAAAATCGTTTGATTACTTAAATGTTATTACAATATTTAATTAAATACATCGTGTTCTGAAGCTAAGTATAAGTATTTAACTAGGCCTTGCAATGTTACCATATTATATTTATGTTCGATTCGATAAAGTATTAGGTATAAATATATTATTAAATAATGAGTACGTATTAAAGATCAGGTAAAGTACGATTTCATTACATTTTAGGACGATACAAACAAAATATTGATTACAGACCGAAATGCCTAGCATATTTAACAACTCGGCAACGATTTGGCAGAGACCCAACTATTCCGTGACACTGTCGTATAGATTGTCTTAGTTTTACGACTTAAATGCAGTCTTTACTGACGTCGCTTTATCTTTGTACTCCAAATAATTTTTTCTAGGAAATAGTTCTTTTTACTGGATGCAATTCTTGTAGAAATTTTATTTAAGATTTAAAATGAAGTAATTCAAATACTTGGGATAAAATATACAGTTGAAATTAACTGAGTTATAATAATTCTAACACGATCGATCTATGTTTATTGATTCGTTTAATATGAAAATATACTTGAAAAAAAAATATTCGAAATTGTTATTCTATTTGGTTACAGACTATAAAAAAATATTTTTAATATCGCAAAATATTTTTCTCCCTTGCTTTTTAACTGTTTTATAATACCTAGTGAACTTAGTGCCTGTGAATGGTAATCTAACTGTGATATGTATAACAGCTTACATAAATTGAATATTTTAAATAAATTACACTTAAACTTGTGGTATCCCGGTTGAGTAAAATAGATTTTTTTAATTACATAGACCACCCTCTTTCTTACCGAGTTGTCGTAAAGGCAACTAAGGTAAGTTAACGTCAAGCAGGCAGCTGGTCGTAAAATATTAAGCTAAAACATTTTACAACATCTTTATAACATGTTGTGCCGACTACACTTAGAGTGTGTTAAGGGTAGAAATATAAGGATACACAAACGTTAGAATTTGCGACCTATAGAACAATAAATATAATTTGCGAGATATCTAAGTAAAATTCATAACATTTTCGTTATGTATTTAATCATTTGCATTCAAAGTTTTGTTTATAGTCCGCACCGACCGCCATGCCGACTCGTAGGCACGCAATTTGACTCAAAGTTGCTTGTGAAGTTTTTGTTAAAACATGCAAAGAGGTCGTGTGTCTGTTTTGGCCTTGTGCTAATCGTGTTAGCGGTAACACGCGAATAACTAATGCTATATAATTTGCACGTACAATGCATCGGAAACAAGCTTTTTAAATCACCACACGAAAATAATGTTAACCGAACGAAGGTCTGTTATGTGACTCATGTTTTTTAATTACTCATTTATTCTGCTTTTACTGGATAACAGTAAACATCTTCAATTTTTTTTAACAATAAACATTAATTTTAAACAATAGTAATAATAAAATTATATTGTTATAATCCGCTTGTTTTATTATAACTTTTGTATTATGGATCTCCGTAAAGTAACGCCTAATTCTATAAATTAGTTAATTTTTAAATTTAAAATATCGTGAGCAGTATTCATAGTTAATGTATAGAAACCGGCTATACTCACGTTATATTTTATTTGGTTAGCCCGACTAGGAACGCAGTTACCGTTCTCAGTTCCCGCCGCGATGACGTCGTGTAAAGAGCTAATTAATAAGTGCCCCAGATGGGTTTGAAACTAGTTGGGCTGACCCGATAGAATAACACGTGAGTATAGCCGATTTCAATACATTAACAATAAACGTAAAAATACATATATATAAAGACTAACCGTGTGGTATTCGGGTAAGTAGAATAGACCTTTCTTGTCGAATTGTTGTAAAAGGCGACTAAGGTAACTTGCCGTCAGGCCGGTGGCCGATAGTAAAATACATAGCCAAAATGTAACAATATGCTGTGCCGACCCCACTTCGAGTGGGATAAGGGCTGGAGAATGAATGATGATATATTTAAATATTAAAATATCATCAGATTCCGACTTTATACAAATATGTGATAAAACGATACACTTTAATACATCGTGCGTAATTTCTAAGAATAAATAACACATTCATAACGAAATGTGTTTTCATACTCAGATAATTTAAGATAGCGTGGTTTTTAAGACAGGAAACACAAACAAGGCAGTCGATAACCTGAATGCAGTAACTGATAACAGACTTCAACACGCACTATCTAAGTAATGCTAATAACATAGATACGGAAAGCGAGCTTCAACAAAATATTTCCAACTAGTGGTCCGCTCCGGCTTTGCACGGGTATAAAGTATATATCATCAAAATCGATCCAGTAGTTTGATTTATTCATTACTGTAAATTCGAAGTGTTATAGGGCGAAGCGCGGGCTCCGTCGCTTTATGTCATTACACAATACATACATGTTTTCTTTAGAAGTTACTCTTGAAAAAGCGACATATAGTTGGCCATGTGAAAAACAAACCCGTCCGATCGCAGCTAAATTCAAAGTGCTATAGGGCGAAGCACTCAATCGCTATGCCCTGCCTTTTAAATCTATAATATCTTCGAAAATGTTCATTTAAATTACATGCTGTAAACGGCCACATTGATCTATAGTAAATCAACAATTTATTTAAGGTACTTCACTGGGTAAGGATTAATGCTGTATTGTTTAAAATTGCTTCGATAATAAGGCATTATATTTCGTAAAAAATAAATGACAAAAAATGCTATTGTGGGTTATCCAAAAGAGATAGACATATACCATCGCGGAGTTTTCTGTAGACATTACATCACATCTCAGTACATTATTTTGATAAATCTCGTAGAGTTCAGCCTGCGTTTGCGATGTAAGCGGATTTTTTATTTTATTATTTACGACATCACATTAGAAACCTCAAAAACTACAGTAAATCTATACTCCATAATGAATGTTATTATACATATAAACCTTCCTCTTTGATCACTCTATCTATTAAAAAAACCGCATCAAAATCTGTTGCGTAGTTTTAAAGATTCAAGCGTACATAAGGAAATAGGGACATAGGGACAGACAAAAAATGCGACTTTTAGTTTATAATATGTAGTGAAGCATAATTTGGCCGGATAACATTCTAAGAACTATTATCATAACTGTTATTGATTAACAATTGTGGTGAAGGACTCAATAGTATAAAAATGTAATTCCAATATTAATTATAATGAATTCATTTGTGACAGTACAGTTAAGGAATTATGTTAAGTGGTACTTAATTAATAAAATTGTAAGAGAAATATTAAATACATCGTTTACATAACAATACCGAGAAAAGAAATGGACATGTAGTATTGTTTAATACGTAATATAGTAGATTTTTCAATGTCTTTCCTTAATTTATTATAAGGTTATGTCATCATCCTCCTGGCCTTATCCCACTCTAAGTGGGGTCAGCACAACATGTTGTAAACATGTTGTGCTGATTTACATTCATGCGCACATACACACGCACGCACATACACACGCACGCACATACACACACACACACAAACACAGACACTGGAAGGTACTGACTCTAAGATACGGGTTTTTCTAGGACAAGAAGTATATTTATGGTAAATATTATTCCTATATTGAAACTTTAAAAAAATATATATGCTACCTATCTTTAGTCTTTCTATCTATATATGTTCTATCTATCTATATTTCTACAGATCTCTACATCTATATTCTCCTTATACTCCGCATTAGACCAGCAGTATGTCATAAACACTGTTCTCTAAAAACAAAGAGAGAAGAACAAAACACACCAGTGGGATAAAAAAGACACCGTTACTTTACCTATAGTTTTACATTGTCTTGTTTTGTCCTTTTAAAAATTTCGCGATTGTTAAATGTTTACGAAACCGGAAAAAGTATGCGACTTGTCGGAACAATGAGTTATTTAACGTTATCGATAGCTTACACAGCTGCGTACGGACTACGGAGGCGTAGACGCGAGCAATATTACGATTGAATTAATTTGACGACCCACTGCGTGATGCAATAACAATGAATCATCGTGACATTTTATGGACGTTCCGCTGGCTCGCGCGATATCATAATAAACAACGCGATAAAGTTATTTGATGTCGAGTATATTTCCGATTTCTATGTCTATTGTGTCACGTCAAAATATGACATGAAATCACATTAAGATGTCTGTTGTTAACATGCGGAAGGCGTTTAACTACAAACAGAGAACCCTGTGTTTTCTCTCATAATTTTCCTGTGTTTATCCCACACTAAATGGGGTCGGCACAACATGATATAAACATGTTGTAACATGATTTGGGTACGTATTTAACGACCGGCCGATTTCAGACGTCAACTTACCTTAATTGCCTTTTACGACACCTCGGTAAGAAATGAGGTTGGCCTATTCTACTCAGCCTGATATCACACGGCGGGTCAATTCACCATAGTCGTCTTTTACTATAACTCTGTAAAATACGAGGGTGGTCTATTCTACTCAGCCGTATACCACACGGCGGTCTCATGTGTCTGCTCTCATGCATGAATTTAAATAATAGATAAATTGAGTAAACATGTTTTCATCCGTCATGACGAAAAAGAAAATATATGTAAAAAATGTCTACAGATGCTTGAATAAAATCTAGGTGGTTTAAAGCAACCGAGCGCCAGCTATTTAAAGAAATTTACACGTTAGTAAAATCATAGCACTTATATGTAAAAGTGATGCGTAAACATATGTTGATAGATTATATTTACATCAAAACATTATATTGGGTTCTGTTAAAATGGCAAAGGATCGCATAGTTAGTTATTGACAAAAAAAGTAATTGTTCACTGCAAATTTGGATAGAAGCAGCACTTACAGAATGAGTGCAAATATAGCTGCGCTGTATGATCGTATGTCAAAAACCGCACGACGCAATAAATTGCTGTCTCTTGGAGAGTAAACATTGGTGTTCGGTCGCATTCATGCATAATTGATGAGGATTTGAAGTGAACGCGTGGATTCCAGGCGGTCACGATGGGGACTCGGCTGTGCGCGCCTGGCAGCCATTTTGTGTAGCCTGTGCGTCCCGGCCGCGCGTCTCCAGAATATTAATAGCAGATGATGATACATCACGTTTAATACACTATTGCCACCTTACCATATTTTATTGTAACCTACAATGTCAATTTTAAGTGGCTAATTTAAATTTGTAAAGTAACAAAATGTTATCATTACATAGTAGGTATAAAACAAAGTCGCTTTCTGTGTCTGTCCCCATGCCGCTATATGCATGCATATATGCCCTATATCCCTATGTATGCTTTAATCTTTAAAACTACGCTACAGATTTTGATGCGGTTTTTTTTAAATAGGGTGATTAAAGAGGAAGGTTTATATGTATGATAACATTCAATATAGATTAGAGAAATACTGTAATTTTTGAGGCTGAAACCTTACGAGATTTATCAAAATAATTGTAATCAATAATCAATGTATTTGTACACCTTGAAAAGGTCTACAGAAAACTCCGCGATGGTATATGTCTATCTCTTATAGCCCACAATAGCATTTCTTGTCATTTTCTTTTTACCAAAAATAATGCCTTATTATCGAAGCAATTTTAAACAATACAGCATTAATCCTTATCCAATTAAGTACCTTAAATACATTGTTGATGTAACATAGATCAATATGGTCGTTTACAGCATATAATTTAAATGAACATTTTCGAAGATATTACACATTTAAAATCCGCCACCTCGCGGCATTGAGTGACTGAGTTCACTGAGTGACATGGGCTATATATTTTAAACCCGTGCAAAGCTGGAGCGAGCCGCTAGTGAATTTATATATGTTGTATTTGATATATTTTGGAACCTACAAATATTCCAGAATTTTTCTAGTAAAAAGCATGGTATCCCTCCAGAACGCCTATAAATAGGTTGTGGTATATGCGTAAGGTATGTTTTCTGCCTTGACAAAACGTATTTAGCACTCTAAATAATAGTCTCTAAATAATACTCTAGTAAAGTGTAAATTCAGTAATGACGGCTTGTCGAAAATAAATCTAAGAGCTATAATACTATACCTACTATATCTATTATGTTACTATATATCAAACAGGTTGTTTGTAGCTATTATTTTATTACCTCCATCAGATTTAAACAGACGAACAAAATAAAACCGTTCAAAGTCGGTAATCTAAACACCCTGTACGTTATCACTATAAACAGAAGAATGTTCGGTTGATGACGCCGTGTGGTATCCGGCTGAATAGAATAGTACCACCCTCATTTTTTACCGAGGTGTCGTAAAAGGCGACTAAGGTAAGTTGACCCACAGCGTGGTATCCGGTTTAGTAGAATAGACCACCCCCTTTCTTACCGAGGTGTCGTAAAATACGACAGGTAAGTCAGGCAGGCGGCCGGTCGTAAAAACGCAGCCAAATCATGTGACAGCATGTTTATAACATGTTGTGCCGACCCCACTTAGAGTGGGATAAGGGCAGGAAGATGATGAACGTTCGGTTGATGATTTAAACACTGACTCGATTCACTTCCGTTGTGTGTACATCAACATTCACATGCAAAACTTTTCAAATGTTGCGAATAACTCCTCAACGCAACACGCTACGTGTAATTAATAACAAATGATCATTATTAGTTTCTATTGTTACCGTCTGAATAAATAGAGCATGAAGCGGTGTAATAACATAATAAATTTAATAGCACAATACATAGCGAGAACTCTCACGCACAGCCATTGTTCAACGCAATTGTAATCTAAAGTCTTTTCTTTAGCGGCGAGAGACTCATCATTAGTAGAGACACTTCTCACTAATTAGTGAACGAAACCCATGTAACCTTAGATAATATTTTTATGACGTACAAGATACTAAGTAATTTGATTAGTACCCTTCCTAGTCACATCTACAAAATTATTATTTTATTCTACAAAACTGTACTGTTTTCGAATTATATTATTATTTTGATTTAAAAAATTTGGCACACTAAGAATCCGTACTTAATTTTATAAACGAAGGTTTCTTTCTCCCACGTTTAAGTACAAATAACAGATTGTCGTGATTTTTAGCATGGAGATGGTTAAGACTGAGAGGTCTGGGTTTATTTTTATCTTGGTCCTGTGTATCTAGTGCGAGTTTTTTCAACCTACTCGATTGCGTTAAAAACAAAAAATTGTATGACGCTGCAATAGCGACATCTAGTAACCTCTGTTCGAGCGCCATACAAATTAGCGTTACGCTAACGCAATCGAGTGGGTTAACAAAACTCGCACTAAGAACAATGTAGTTCACTGAAACTCAGTCACGTATACAAACTAGGCGTTTTTAAATGAAATCTGCCTAAGAAATACTAGTACGAACTTCAAAAAATATTTGTCCGATTAATTTTATTTTAATTTCTTTAAATAGCTCTCCGAATTCCATTGATATATTTTCCATAAAATAGTATCACTCGTGCTACCCTGATATTTACGAGTATGTCACTATCTACAACTTCAACAACTCAACTTCAACTAGGTGTATCAATAATTCTTACTACTAAATCATAAGATTTAGTAGTAAGAGTTATTGATACACCTAGTTTCATGATTGGTATATGACAATCATCATAGCCACGAAGCAAAACTCCAATCCCCGTAATAATCCCAATGGAACAAAATCTATCTATCTATTACTACGTGAAATTGATACACAAAAGTACAAATTATTTCCCCTGTAATTTTAGCAAGCGAACGGGAAAAAAAGGGATTCACACAAAGTAATCATAGCTATCATAACAAACTGCAGTGAATCGCAGAGGTGTCTGCAGGCTTGATTTTACACTGATACGTTGTGGTCGAGTCCTACAGCGAAGTGCTCATTACGATGAAAGTCTGCCGCCTTCCCTGAATCAGGGGAAGGGGGAGGGTGGGGGAAGAGTAATAATATGAAATGAAACATAGCGCCCGTTCGTCTGCTCAAACCACAACTTGGAATCAGCGCTCAACTGTTCCTCAAAGCTGACATTGCGTAGCCATGAACTACGAATTGTTACTATATAATTAATCCACTTAGAATATTTTTATGTTATCTTTATAATAACGAAGCTGTGATAGCCCAGCCCAGTAACACCGTGCGATTCTTTAGAGGAGGTCACGGTTTCAAACCCATTTTCTGTTAAAACTTATGTGTTTAATTGATAATTGCAATTTATCACACTCTTTTCGGTGAAAGAAAACATCGTGAGGAAACCTGCATATCTCTAGACAATTCTGGAGATATGTGTAACCTACTAATCCGCAATGGAGCAGCGTTGTAGATCTTAGCCCCAATACTTCTCTCCAAAAACGGAAAGAAGAGGCCTATTCCCAGCAGTGGGAGAGTAACAGACCGCTACTTTAGTTTACTTTACTTTTATCTTTATAATGGCATTCCCAAATAAGTCTATAAGTAGATGCTCTTACGGACAGGCTTTGGCATTCCAGATAAAATATTTAATTCACTCACTCGACTGTCAATCAATAGTACTATGCGTTTTAGGTTTGGATCAATTAGTGTCACGACTGGTCACGATATCAGAAAATAGCGTATTTACATATATCACGTAGAAGTCACCAATGTCACGACTGGTCACGCCGAGTAAAGTTCCAGGGTCTACACTTAAGAGTCGTGTACTTGTTTAGTGATATCGACTTTAAGGTAAATCCAAAAGTGCCAAAGGGTCAAGGGTTTATATTATCGGACATCATTAGTGTCTACAAATGTAATTTCATACAATGTAAGTAAGTAATTACACATCCCACTAATATATAGGATAAAAAACCGGCTTTCCTTGGAGAACGGAACATATAGGTGAGAGAAAGTATAGTAGGGACATATGATAAGTAATGCTGGTACAGTTTTTAAAGTAAATATTGAATATGCTAATAAACCTAAATTATTAGCTTGGTTAATGACCCGTGTGGTATCCGGCCGAGTAGAATAGACCACCCTCCACCGAAGTGTCGCTAAAGGCGACTAAGGTAAATCAATTCGCCGTGTGGTATTCGGTCGAGTAGCATAGACCACCCTCCTTCTTACCGCGTAAAATACGACTAAGGTTGACGTCAGGTAGGCGACCGGTCGAAAAATTACGTAGCCAAATCATGTGACAACATGTTTATGACATGTTGGGCCGATTCCACTTAGATGGCAAGGGCAGGATGATGATATGATATGAGGATGATGATGATAAGAGCTATACGTGGCATTTATAATTTAAGACCGCGTGATTCCCTGCGAGAGAAGTTTAAGGAAACAGGTATTCTTACATTTGCTTCACAGTATATTTTAAGCAATCTAATTTATGTACATAAAAATATAAAGAATTATAAAACGATAGGTGATGTATACAATAGACAAAGCAGGAACCGACATAAGCTTGCGGCTCCTGCTTTGCGCCTTGCAAAAGTACGTAATTCGTTTGTGGGTTTTGGTATAAGATTCTATAATAAAATTCCGCAATCAATTTCAGCTTTGCCATTCCATCAGTTTAAAAACACTGTTAAAAAGAGGCTGATACAGAAAGCCTACTATACTCTTGAGGATTATTTGGAAGATAAGACTGTGTGGATATAGCTCTCTTTGAACCTGTACAAGACAGTAACGACTTAATGTAAATAGTATTAAGAATTATATTTTTAAAAGAGCAACCGCCGAGTTTCTTGCTGGCTCTTCTCGGTAGGAACAGCTTTCCGAACCAGCAGTAGAGTTGACGATTCAAAAGCACTTGTTTACAAGTTTATTTGAATAAAGAATATTTTGAATTTGAATTTGAATTTGATGATATTAGGTTGGTTAATAAATCATTATCCTATTTGTGGACGAATTGAGGGGACGTCAACAGAGAATTTCATCTAATAATTACGTTTATGTTCTCATTACAAGTAAACGAATATTCCCCAGGAATATTAACAAAATGTACACAGTGCGTAATAATTTTGGATGCGGTTAAATCCATCTGTGTTCATGAATTGCCGATTTATTCATTGATCTTTTTCGTTGCACAGCTGAGCTATGCAGCCGCATTTCCTGGCGTCGATCGACCCATTGTTATAATTTACTCGTTTTTTTTGCCGACTTAACGAGAATAGCGTGTGCGTTCGTATTTTATAAATGCTCGTGGAGTTTTTATGTGTGATAACCTGTTATTTAGTTACGTGTGGGAATCGAAAGTCAATTCATAGGCACTCTTGTCCGTGTAGAATACGCCGCTTCTCATTTAACACAATTTCATCGGTGATTTGTTGTTAAGCGTATTTTTATTAAACTCATCGTAACAAAATATGCACCTTTAAACTAAGACTAAAGAAACATTACAAATCTTTACCATCATAATTTAATTGTTGATATTTATATATTACTAGCGGCCTGCCCCTGCTTCGCACGGGTATAAAATATATAGTCCATGTCAGTCAGTGTAAAAAAAATTATTAAAATCGATCCAGTAGTTTTGATTTATTCATTACTGCCCGTGGCCCGCAAGTGTTAAATTTGGAGAAAAACAATTTCCTCTCTCTAATCCAAGAAGATTTCCTGTTATCTTTGGAATATCTAAATTCATATAGTACATTTTTACTTATTTACTTTTACATTTTCATTTTTCTTTTGACAGTGAATCCATAAGAAATAGACATATACCATCGCGGACTTTTCTGTAGACCTTTTCAAGGTGTACAAAAACTTAGTACATCATTTTGATAAATCTCGTAGGGTTTAGCCAGCGTTTGCAATGTAAGCGGATAAAAATGAAATTATTTACAGAAACCTCAAAAATTACAGTATTTCTCTACTCCGTATTGAATGTTATTATGCGTACAAACCTTCCTCTGGAATCACTCTATCTATTAAAAAAACCGCATCAAAATCTGTTGCGTAGTTTTAAAGTTTTATGCGTACATAGGGATATATGGACAAAAAATGCGACTTTGTTTTATAATATGTAGTGATATTTTGTTTATCATATCTTATATATGGTATATTTATGGTTTAGATGTGTATATTAAATTAAGTTAAATTAGGAAATTATTAGTAAGGTAATCATAATTCATAATGTTTGATATTTGATATTTATACCAACTTATTCTTAACTATACTGTCTCACTTCGTAGGTTAGCTGGCAGAGATCTCTGTCATAGGGATAAGCTGACCTTTTTACACTTTTTTTACCAATAATGTTTTTTCCAAATTTTTTTTTTGGTACATAAAGAAATAAATATGTAGACAATTCAGCTGTAATATCTACCTTTCAATTGGCCAGTTTTTATTCGTAAAGCGACAGTGTGTGTGAATAATTAGCATGTATTTGCATAATTTAAACACTAATGCATATTCTAGCCTCATTTAAAATTCGAGTATAATACTTATATCGCTTTTTGCTTATATTTTTGTTTTTTCTACACATTGAATTTAATTAAGTGTTCGTAACTAGATTCTAATGTAAATGTTGCCCGAAATTTAAAATAGAATCTAATTTAAATATTCAGTAAAATTGTAATTTGATTAATTTTCAAAGTTATACTTAGATAAATATATTAGTTACAATATTGTACACGCGACTTCATCTACTTTACTTCAAATCAGAGATAAAAAAATGTAACTACAATTATCTTCATACTGATATAAAAACATCGCATCGACAAAATCGCAAAGCCTTGCTTTGCTTTGCGCTTTTGTCGTGGAGTCTCTCTTGTCGATGCTTCGGTTATGGGGCGAAAAAATAGTTGAGATGTGGTGTTGAATGTGGGCAGTGCTTGTTATTTGTTGCGGGTAGTGCATAAGTTCAACTTCTCTATGTATTAGGTATGAGAACGAATAGTACTACATTTAGCATTACATATATGTTTTTATCGCTGATTATAGCAAAATAATATTTTCATTACTTTTGTATCATGAACATTCTCACATGATGAAAACCATTCATAAATAATCCTAGCGCAACAGAAATCCTAGAAAGCTTCAATATATTTAAACCTCTACACGAGCACAATGTATTAATATCAGAAGAAACGTTATTATGGCTGGGTAACATACATCACGGCTCATGGTCTGCCCCAACACACCCCGTCATACCGAAAGGGGAGGAAACACCCCGGTCTATTCAAAACAGCCGCATTAAGCCCTCGCCATTAACAGCTAACTCTGCAGGGTTTTCCTTAGGAAATGCACCTAAATGTAATGTAGTCTGTAATTTGGATCCATGCCAGGAAATGATTCGACACGTACCTAACGCTCCCCCTTATCAGATATCTGGCGAAATATGCATTTAACCGTTTTAAAATACATATTTCCAGCTGCTACAGTCTCGATCTTGCCAAACATTAGCGTTTACAATTTATTTAAACTTTAATCTATATCTATATCTATACTTATAATAAAACACAGTCCCCAAAAACTATTTGTCTGTATGTGATCGATTTTCTCCGAATCTACTAAACAAATTTTTCAGAACACAGATTTTGTTTAATGTCAAATAATAGCAAAATAATATTATAATTACTTTTGCAAATACAAGTAAACTTAATGAATTTATAAGTAATACAAACGACAAGAAATTCGATAACTCGCATTAATAAATAACTTAGGGCGAGAGCGTCCAATTTGGATTTTCGGTTGTTAAGAGATTAAGGAAATTCGACAAGGCGTGGGGAGAAAATGTTACCACTTTTTATGTAGGTGCCGCCAGGGCTAAGTACTCGGGGAGGGCAAAACTCAATAACCCATCCATTGACCGCTGTACTCTGTTTGCTTTGTCACATGTGAAAGGTAAATCCCGTAACCTAAAATTTAATCGCTATTCTCTTACTTATAACAATATATCAAAATTATTCACAAATTATTCTCTCCGGCTGTAATCTCGAACGAATTGTAACAGTCTTTAACGCTATATAATTTTGTTCTTTTTATCTTTCAAACAAAATATTTGCTGTGGTTTGTCCTAGATATAACAGTGTTATGCCGATAAGAATATTGAGTTAGATAAGTTATCAATATAACAATATGTAGATGATAAGCAGGTATGCCTTATCTTTTATTAAATAGTCGCCTCTTTGATCTTCACAGTCTTGGATGTTTAATCTAATAACGGTTCGAGCTTCCGCTCCCAGGCTATTGCCATGGAAACGATAAGATCCCGCGCCCGTCTCGCTGCCTCAAACATCCCTTGCCTTATTTATTCTCACTGTAGTTCCCCCTCGAGCAGCTGATTCCTTTGATAGCGAATAATTTCGCCTTTTCTTTCAAATTCTACAAACCGTCATATTTTTCACATCCCACGTTAATGTGAACAAATAGATAAGTTTACTTCAGTCTATTTATTTTGATTGTGCGTTTATTTATTTTTATAAATTTCTAAAAGGTTTTTATATTTGGACGTCTATGCAAAAGTTAAAAACCTCATGTCAGTTACGATGCAATTTGTTTATGTAGATATCAAATTGTTGATACGTTTGATAATTCATCAAAAATATAATTTAGGTATCAAGTAAATGCTGACACCACGATTAAGTGTATACAAAAATAATATGTATATATAAAAATTATTCAAATATTGCTAGTTAACACAATAGTAAGTTTTAATGCTTACAACGCTGACGTTCACTATTGAATTAATTCTGCAAAACAGCATATCAAACAAAAATTGAACTCAATAGACATATTTGTTGCAAGTCAGATATTAATTAAAACGGAATTACGAATGCGAACTGTACCTACAAGTGAGCTAAATATAATGGACGAATGCACAGATGACTAATGTCAGACAGAAAGTTCAGCATTGATATAGAATAATGTTCTTTGTTAAAACCGTGTAAAGGTTCTTCTACTGTGCTTTGTTAGAACAGGTGATATTTCACTCGAATGCGGGTAGACATGCTACGTCAACCCTTCCCTTGTGGCGAGGGTCCACAGTTTGCTAACCCTTTCCTTTAGCCCACTTCATTTATGTTCGCGTATTAAAGAAAAATATTGATGTTAGATTCCATCATAAGGGCTAAAAATGGTAATATTCTCTTCTCTACCATTAGTTGAAATTATAATAATTAAACATGTTTAGTTATGTAAATGTGATTTACTTTTTTTGCTACAACAAACGATTTGGATACAGGTTTAATGACTACTACCACTACAATTAGCACCACTACTACTTCTATTCTACTACAATTACCAACATTACTATTACTACAACTACTGCGACAATTACCATTACTATTTCTACTACAATTACCAACACTAGTACTACTTCAATTACTACTACTACTACTACGAGCTAATCAGACTGGAAATCTCCTATCAAAAACTGACATCCCTTCTTGACGTTACATTTTCACACAATCATTATGTACATACGCCGTTATCGCGTATCGACCTACATATGTCGGATTCCAATTTACATACACGACTATTGGAGTGGATTTTTCCATGGAATGATTTGCACATTTTTTTAGGTACCTAGACGTTTTTACAGTTGACCCTCTTTGTAATTAAATTGATAAAGTTCAACACGAAATCATTATATCTAAATTTACAAATAGTTTATTTTTTGTAAATAGCCCCGACTTTATTCGTGTCCTCCAGTAAGTGTTAAAATGGCCTCAATTATTTACTATATTGTTTTTTTCCTAGTGACGAAAGAAAATCGATATTAAACAAAATGTATTTATAAAAATATTGGTCTACCGGATTAGCCGTAACTAACAAACACAAAGGGACAGAGAAGCAGACATAAACAGACCGACAGACTTTTGCATTAATTATATTAGAAAAACGTGCAAACAAATGCAACGTCATGTATCCGATACTCATCACCGGACACAAGAAACACGAGGCGAGTACAAACACTAGTAATGACTCATTAACCGTCTCGTCTAGCAACCGCCAAGCGGGATTAAATTCAACACGAAACCGGTTACTAAATTGCGCCGGTTAAATTCGATCGAGATACATTCAATTTAAATGCCAGTTTGGTTAAAACAGCAAGGCCAACGTTATCATGCGAAAATCGACAAGTTTTATGTAGGCCAGCGAGACTGTTGTAAGGTAACATTCCTTTACATTTACAGTAGCGCGATTTACGATCGTGATAGTTTCGTTTTTACGTCCGAATAACTTCGGCGCTCGCGCGATTCAGACATTTTTATTCTATAATGGCCGATCCGTGACCAATGGAATAAGATCTATGGCTGGTTTAATAGGTTTCTTCTTTGTTGTCCTTCTGTTGACGTACGGGACGGGGACGGGGCACTCTTATTTTTTTTATTTATTAATGATAACTTTATTGTATACACTGTTAATATAGACAATGTTGTTAAAAACTAAAAAAACAAAAAAACAAATCACTTAAAGTGATCTCTTCCAGACAAACATAACTTTAAGGCTCTTAAAACAAAAAAATTAAAAACAATACGGATAAGTGCAAGTAATACTAGATGTAAATACAAATACGAAATAAAAAAAAATAATAAATAAAAAAATATATATGTAAATACTTCAATACACATTTATCATTTCTACATATATTCAACACACATGAATACATAAAAATACATTTATGAATATAAGTATACTAATAGTGAATAAAAATTACATAGATAAATAGTGATTCTTTAGACGCCTTTTGAGGATTGAAGATATTGACTGCCGAATTTCTGATGAAAGTGCATTCCACATCCTAACAGCTGTGACAGTGAAGGACTCGCTGAACAAATGGGTGATAGAATTACAGTTCTTAGTAGTGTTGTCACTTGTCGCTTAGATTTTTATTCGGACTGAATCGTGGCGCGTGACGGGCATGTTGTCTTCATTCTACTTTACCATACACGAGTTGCGCAATCCACAGGACAGCTACAGTGCTAACACCTTCGTATTCAGCAGACGATGTTATGCCTTCACTTTCTCAACCCACATTAAAGCTAATCTATACTTAAGCAACGGTCGAAAAATAGAAATCTAGTGCATTTATTATTCATCTGTTTGTAATAGTGTCATTGTATATTATGAAAACATTAAGAGAAATTTTTATTACGATGTTTTATTTCAATGTTGAGTGGCCACTTTAATACCTAAAGATTTGACACAAATGAGTTTAACACCCATAGGTTCATTACAATATTTGTATTTAATGATACACTATAATAGGAAAAACAGCTACTTTAACATTTTCTTCCTCCTTTTGCCTAAAAATTGAAATATTATTTGGTTATTAATAATTAAACAATGTAATGTTTGAACCTACTTTACTTAACAATAATTCGTCTATCTGGTTACCAAGTCCGTCTGATTAAACGTAAATGTAACCAGTTGGTTCCTTTTGTATTTGGATAATCATCCAAATACAAAAAAAATTCAGCGTCATAATTTTCTGCATTTCAATCGACAATGCCTATGCATTCGTCCATCCTACCTGGTGACAAATATAAAAGCCGTCACTAATCCTGGCTTATTATATAACATAATGATACCCAACTTAAAATGTAAACAACAATGAATAATAAAACACATTTTAATAGAGACTACAAAGGACACTCAAGTAATTTCATAGCCTTGGCATAATGCAAATCAATATCGTCCAAGACGACAGTTTCAACAAAATGAAGGAAAATAATACCCATAAAAACCGGTCGTTATTTTAACGGCAATATTTTTTTTGTTTGGATAAACAAACACGGTGAGTAACTAAATAGGTGAACTGTTGGCGGATACGCTAAACTATGTTCAACGTTTAAATTTTTTAATTATTAATGACCAAAAAAAATTCAATTTTTTGAGTGTATTTATTCCAAATATAAAATGAATGCTTGTCTGTATGTCCTTTATAGACTCAGAAACTGTTGGGCCGTTGCATTGAAATTTTCAGATAATCTTTAGAATGTCCCAGAGTATGATCCTGTAAAGTTTGGTAGCGCTGGGAGGATTGTTTTTAACTATTAAATTCTGTTCCGTGGGGGAAATTCGAAACCAGATTGAGCCACAGCAACGTGTGTAATGCATACAATGCGTACACAAATATTGTGATGAACCTGTGAGTGTTAAAGTCTTTGGGTATAAAAATGGCGACTCCGCATAAAAAAAAAATTATGGTAGTCTCCCCACTAAGTTGCAGATACATACTTCAAAATGACGAGGGGACTATATTTTCAGTGATTTGTGTAACAAATATATAAAAGAAAATTACATCTATTTTATTTAGTTTATATTGATATGACGTTGTTGTGTACAAATTATAAAACGCTTGTGAAATAAGTAGACTGTACATTTTGTTTCACCTAAACCAATAAGAATTTATTTAAATAGGTGTTTCGTCGTAACATACGGTGTTAAAAGAAGTATCAATAGCAAAACAAATTTACAATATGCTACACAGTTGTATTAAAACTGAACAGATAATTAAAAAATATAGTTTTAAATTTACTCGATACTGCAATAAAATGAATTCGTATTGACTAATATTAAAGTGGGATAAGCAACAGCGAGCAGAATTCAAACAGTAAAAGAAACAGTGGTTGCAAGTATAATCTACAATCACACAAACAATAACCTATAGTTCAGAAAAACAATAATCTACGATCGAACTACGATCGTACTTACATAAATGAAAAAACTATATCTGTATTTTATATTGTTAAAGTGTCACGAGTATTAAAAATGGAACTCGCCTTGTAGTATCCAACCGTCCTCATTTCTTACCGAGGTGTCGTAAAAGACGATTAAGGTAAGTTGACTCGTGTGATATCTGGCTGAGTAGAATAGACCACATTCATGTCTTACCGAGGTGTCGTGAAAAGTAATAAAGGTAAGTTAACGTCAAGCAGGTGGCCAGACGTAAAATAAATAACTAAATAAAATAATAATAATAAATAGCTAAAATATGTAAAAACATGTTTTGCCGACCCCACTTAGAGTGGGATAGGGGCATGAGAATGATGATGTGTAAAGATTCTTTAAAACCCTAAAGTAATACTAAAATTACGACAAACAAGACAAACAAGTTATTTTGTTTCTTGCGTTGTATGTTTCTTTGCGATTTTGTCGTGGAGTCTATGTCCTGAGGATGCTTCGGTTACGGGTCGAAACTATTGTTGAGATTGTGGTGGTGAATGTGTGCAGTGCTTGTGTATTGTTGTGTTGTTGGTGGTGGAAAGTGCATGAGTTTTTCAAATTCTGCATGTATCAGGTATGACAACGAATAGTACACTCTACATTTAACATTACATATATTTTCTTCTATCGGATTATATCAAAATAATATTATCATTACTTTAGTATTATGACCCTCCGCAAAGTAACGCCTAATTCCATGAATTATACAAACAAGTGTGTTAACTTAGAACCACCAAGCATTACGTGGCGATAACAACGGCGGATCGTTACTATGCATAAATTAATTAAAATACATTTGTACCACGCATAGAAGACCTTGTACTAAAATAATGTTTAAAGTATTGTACAAGGAAAATTGATATTTAAATTATCCGGTTTTATCGCAACACGAAATAACATTACACTTGCAAATACACTTAATGAGTGACTCGCTAACATTACTAGAAAGGAAATTGTATAATACGGCACCAAATATAAAACTCGGATACAATTTACATTTTGATAGTGTTAAAATGTGTGGTAAAGTTATTCGGTTCGAGTACTTTCTTAGTATTCTCTCTATATTCACGTGTTTAGAATAACTTTTATTTGACACACATTTCATAATCCTTGTAATCGGGTGAGACTTTCATTAAGCTTATAAGCCAAAAACCAAAATTAAAAGCTTAATTATAAGTACACTTTCAACCCCGAGAATACGATTTATGTACCCAAGAATTTATTCCATATCTACCAATAGCTTGATATTGACAATAAATGGTAAAATACGAAATAAAAGGGCGGAGTTATAACCTCGTCTGACATATTCCTATTTGGTCATACAAAATTTACATTATTTATCTAATAAAATTATGTATTGTATGTATTATAAAAGATATTGCAAGAGATCGTTGAATATCGTACGTATTACCAGTGTAGCTGATGGATAGCGAAATCGCCGCGGGTCCCTGTCATCGAGCGTCCTACGAACACACCCGAGTGCCGGCTTAATGCGCAATAAGAAATGGAGGTTGCGGTGGTAACGGAATAACAAGTCATCTTGTGTAATGTGACGTTTGCTTTTGGGATATTGTATTAATTACGAGTGCGGTAATACAATTTGAATGATTGTATATTAAGTATAGTTCAGGGTTTAATTAATACTCACTTCTGGATCTTTTTAACAATATGTTTGTATGTATATTGTGATTAATAGTTATATCTAAGCATATGTATATTGTTATAGATATGCAAGTTTTCCTTATGCACACCCGTCTCTCTCTTTTTTGATACTCTGTAAGAAGGGTTGCCTGGAAGAGATCACTACTCAGTGATAAGGTCGTCCTTTGTACATATACATAAGTTGACTTTAAGTTGTTTTTATGTGTTTGTGCAATAGTTTTATCTATGTATCTTATAAAATTGTGACCACATCAACATAAACATATAATAAAGGCAATATATAAACATATATTTACAAAAAGCGTCAATGAGCGATAAATAAAGCATTAATATTATTTTATTGAGGAAACCTATAAAAATTGTCGCAATTTAACTGATAACATTTAAAATATTCAGTGAAAGCGAGTTTTTTTTACCGTTTTTTATAATTTTTGCTTGACACCGATACGATTACACGACGTCTTTCATCGGAGCACTAAGGTCTAATTTCTCAAAGACGCCATTCTTGTATACAGACATCAGTTACGTACAGAAAGTTTTCTATATATAAAAAAATATTCATAAGCATTTCTATAAATAGAGCAAAGTCGAAATCTTCCAGGCTATAATGCTGGCTATAATTTGTGTCTGAGAGATGGTATGTTCTAAAATAACTTTAAATTTTAACATTGAAACGACAAAAAATATATCCAAATAATATTTGAGATGTGAAAGTTTCTATACTTCGGTTTTTACTAAATTGTAGCTCAGTCATAAAAAATATTTAAGAAAATTGGACAAACTTTAGCACGTAAAACTTTATGTCAAATTAAGTTAGACGCCAAACTTTAATTTTATAATCTAGATACGCTGACGTGTAGTAAGCTAGAACATTGATAAATTGTAACTCTAATACAATACCATTTAAACAAACCGGCAACGATTTCAACTTTCATCCGACTTCGTATATCTTTGTCCTAAATGTTGTTATCAATTATGAAACTATTAATTTAACAAACGAATAATTTTATAATACTTTACAACCAATATACCGTTAGGTCTCTAAAATGTGCATTACCAAATATATACGAGCACCACAGGAAAGATTGTAAATTGTGTATCAAACCGGAATCATTAAAAGCTAGGATCGTGAGAATTGTTTCAACTATTCACAAAATAGTCAAACGTTATTAACACCATAACTTCATTTGCGAATCGAATGTTGTAACAGGTCCAAAATACACTAGATACATAAAATTAGCGTTTTAATTTACAATATCTTCTCAGAGATCTCGAGGAAACGGTTCCAGCTCACAACATTTCGAGCATACTCAATTAACGTTCATCCGGCAAATTAAAACAAGATTGGCCCGATATCGTTCACTACCGTTCCGTTGAATCCATGTTAATTAACTTTCAAGTTTTGTCTTCTCGTCTAGATCTAGCATATTTCCGTTATGTAACCGGTGTATGATTACTGCAGCTTTTACTCGGTCACGAAAGTTTTACAATGACAATAAATCGTCGTTTAGCCAAAAACTTTTTCGAAAGGTCATAAAAGTTATATGATATAAAAAGTTAATATTCTCAAATAATAAGGATGGTCGAAAAGCAATACTAAGGCTAGTCACTTTTCTTATGAATATCACGAATACAAAACAGGTAAAATATGATAAAACTTGTTATGAAAAATAACTGCTAAATAATCTTACATTCATTAAGGCAAAGAAACATTTAAGTTAGTTTCAGTACTTACAGTACAGTACAGAATTTACAAAAACAATGCAATACCCCTACAGCGAAATAAATAAATTTCCTGTGTTAATCTAAATAATTTATTAATTTTCACTAAACAATCCTTAAGTATATACAAATTAATCTAAAAGCCAGAAGTTATTGCATTGAAAGCGTTGGTGGATGTTCATAACTCATTCATAATTAAATGTCGAGGTTCTTGACTGCGAATATTGCTGATACTTGACTTAAAATAAATATCTTTTTAGGACATTAATTTCCGAATATTTATCCGGAACACTGACATTATATCAATATAATGATACCAACTGTAACGAAATCGATATTTAAAATGCTTGACTGCAACCAAGTACGAATCAATGACGCAGCCTAAACTGTATTTGTTCTTGTTGCAAAACCTATATATGTAGGTGGCTGTGAAGACGGACACCAAGCAAATATATTACACGTCAGCTGTGAGTATCAAAAACAAAACACATGATCGCAGGATGTCCAATATCTTTTAGCAGCTGTTTCAAACTAAAATGACAGAGAATACGCACCTGAATCATTTTCTCTTTTTATTGTGTTCTTTAACTCCAATGGATTAGAAATGTTCGCCCAATACATGTTCTGTCATGGAAAATACTTCTAATAAATTTGTCGAAATACGGCTTGCGAAAGTGTCATGCTTGTCTAATCTGCATAAATTGCATTTTCTGCTTTTTATCTACTAAAAATACGCTATTTTCCTCTTTCCTATACAAACTTTTCTTTGAACAAATTTTGAGTTAACAATTTCAAAATTTTATTTTAGAATTTATTTAATTAATGTTGTAAAAGGTTTGACAAATGGGGATGGAACTTCATCTAAGCTTTTATTCTATACGTATTATAAAAATGTGTTATACATATTATGTTGTTGATAATTGTGGAGATCAAAAATTCATTCACGCTTCTATCCTATTCGCATATAATTTTAAACAGAATAGTTTAACAGAATTGAATGATCCAAATTATATAAAACTCGAATCCCACTAATATTATGAATACGAAAGTTGGTGAATATGGATGTATGTTTGTTTCTTTTTCGCGATGAATCCTATTCCTGTAGAATTAATAGGATTTCTATAGCCTATATGTTATCCCAGTGTATAAGGAATAATTGTACCAAATTTCATCGCGAGGAGTCGTAAAATACGACTATGGTAAGTTGACGTCAGGCAGGCGGCCGGTCGTAAAATACGTAGCCAAATCATATGACAACATGTTTGTAACATGTTGTGCCGACCCCACTTACGAGTTGATGATGATGGAGTCAACGAAACAAGTCGCGAGTAAATTGCTAGTTGAATATATTAATTACAAAAATCCGTCATAACATCATTAGGAAAGCTATTTGCGTCCGCCCGCGCTGGCATTTATTTGCCAAAAGCAATTAATTACAAAGAGAATGGAATATCTCGGCGGCTAGTCCCCCGGAGACGGTTACGGCCACTGACAACGTTGATTAATGCCTGCGGGAGTCTTTAGTGCCCCTTCTACAGTCTACACGTTTGTATGTGTAATCTTATTATCAAATAACCGTTACTTCTAGAAGTTCAATAATCTAAAAAACTTTAAGGTTTTAAAACAAAGTAATTCATCATCATCCTCCTGCCCTTATCCCACTTAAGGTGGGGTCGGCACAACATGTTATAAACATGCTTTCACATGATTTGGCTGCGTTTTACGACCGGCCGCCTGCCTGACGTCAACTTACCTAAGTCGTATTTACGACACCTCGGTAAGAAAGAGGGTGGTCTATTCTACTAAACCGGATACCACACGGTGGGTCAACTTACCTTAGTCACCTTTTACGAAACCTCAATAAGAAATGAGGTTGATCTATTCTACACAGCTGGATACCACACGGCGCTTAAAACAAAGTAATTGTTTTCCTTTAATCCGTGATTGTAGAAAATCTATTTAATACTAAAAGTAGAGTGTAGTATGTATGCCAAATCTATCGTAATATATAAAGCTGAAGTTTGTTTGTTTGAACGCGCTAATCTCAGGAACTTCTGGACTGATTTGAAAGTAATCATCGATCAATGTAATGATACGATTTACGTGACAAAATTAAACATATTTTTTTAAAACTCAAAACATTTCATTACTACTATTTCTAAACAAAGGTTGTAAAGGCAATTTTAAACTAGTTTCATTCGATTTTTTTTTTGTTTTTTCCTATTTTTAATGGTGGTATTTAATTCATGCAAATTCCAGTCATACGTTCCCTATGTTTTAGCTTCAAATACCAGAAGCAATCAGCAAACAAAACATTCGAAAATAGAATATTCAGATCGTAATCCGTGAATGAAATAAACATTCACATTCTTATGTATTCGTATGTTATTCAATGTATGGGGTAACTCTTTTTAAAAACGACCCTCAGCAAGGTCCTGGTCCCTTCACTACACGCTTTAGTCACGCAACTCGTTTACGCATGACTGTATTAAAATCATATCTCATTATAAAATCTCTTTTGACTTTGTTTCGTTGGCATCTGAGTAATCTTTGACAATGATGACACGGTTATTTAGATTCCCACGTGTTAGATTCATTTTAATACGTTATTTAAATATATTATTTATAATCGCTAAAGTTTTGTTGTTAACGATTATGGATTAACATTAAGTTAGAATAGGTGATGTTTTGAATGCAAGGTTGTTATTATATACACATTAATATAAATGCGAAAGTCTGTCTGGCACAAACTGAAGCTAATATTTACGATACAAAATTCCCATTTTTTTCGGGGACAATTATTTTACTCTTCTCGGCTAAGGCTAAACCGTGGTGTTTTTGCGGTTTTCTCCAAAAGACAGAGTGTTGTACAAAGAAGGTTTAGGTGGATTCTACTTCCTGAAGATGCTGTTGATATGGAGCGACAATAACTAATACTACTTTTAACAATGTAGTAGTTATTGTTATAGTACTTATAACAATAACTACTTCTGTAAGACAGTGATTTCCCCGCGAGCAAAGTTGCCAACCACAGCTACTTTTATGATAAAATATTATAAATAAATCTAAGTAAGATCGGGCGCCACTTTTACTCGTAAAAAGTATGACGATCGCGATCGACATCAATCAATTTTTGTATCAATTAACAAGCTTTATTCAGTTAACGGTGGTCGATATCAACAAAAACGGGCTAAGCACGCACGGTGCGCCGGGATGGCATCGCTTTGGCGGTCGTCGGCTCACACCGAGACGGAGACTGTCGTACGGCGTGTGAGGAATATCAATCGAATCAACTGTTTGTTCCTCGAACCCTCGTGCGTGCATGCCGGGGACTGGTTACAAGCCGAGATATGCTTTAACGATGACATTAATCTTGCCATTTACTCCGTGTACCTTTTACCTTTTTATGATTAAGATAGTATGCAGTTACATATTATATAAAATGAGGAGGGATGAACCAAACAAACGAGTATTAAGAATAAATGTGGATGGATATGTGACTAGAGTCAGGCCTTAATAGAGATGGTTGGATTTGGTGGAGTATGATATGCATATATATGGAGTAACGGTAGAGTTGACGAATGATAGGAGAGATTGGAAGAGAAATACATATTGCACTTAGAGTAGAATAAGGATAGGAGAATGGATGACAATAATATAATATGTACTCATACTAACATACAACATACTAATATTATAAATGTGAAAGTCTGTCAGTGTGTTTCGCTTAAACGTGATTTAATCCGCTGGACCAATATTAATGAACTTTAGCACAATTAAAGCTTATACAGAAAGCTAACATATAGTAAAAAAATACCGTTTATCGTTTACCGGGAAAAAAACACATTGCATTATTTAGGTCTGACGATTGTCTGACAAACCTTTTTCTTTTTATAACACATTTTGAATATTAATAGTACCTATTTTTAAATCAATAGTGTAGTATGAAGAAGATTTACACTTTTTTTTAGTAAATTGTAGAAATAAATAATACTTTATACCTATTTCCAAATTCCAACGCGAATGCTAGGAGCGTAAGCAATTACGTGAACCGACAGGGTTTACAAAAACGCAACATTCTCAAAGTGGTGTACTCGCAAATCATTACACTACACATTAGCGATAGTGAGATATGAAATGTTTAAAATGTGGCAATTTATTTTAATTCATTTCACAGTGACTGAGGAAATGTTTAAAGACGTCTATTTGTTGATGAGTGCGCTGCAACAGTTCAAATAGCAGCAAGATTAAAATAGGTCACCCGGGAGGGCGATAAATACAAGCGATGTATGTTAAGCGAACTGTGAGGCCAATGCAGAACGCTTCACATCCGCGTATACTCGATTGCCAGACTGAACGCAAATAACAAAACATTCCAATACCTACACTCACGGCTTTGTACAATAAATTACTTTATATATAAATTGTGAACGAAGTGGGATTCGTAGTAAAATATTTCCGAGCGCAAATAAATTCAACGAGTTTAATGAAAATGAATTGAAGATACGTTTGTTTATGCTCAAGTTTATGGAATTAGTAAATGTTAGTATTTATTATTGATTAGTAGACTCGACCACGTGTTGTTACGACTAAGTATCGATGCAGGAGTAGCGGAATGGTTAGGATAACGGAAGTGCGATCGAGAGGCCGTGGATTCGAATCCTGGCATTATACTACCGACATGAACCAACTCCTAACATAAACATTTAGTTTAGCTGGAGGGGTTAACAAGTTCACATATTATTTGTAACCCAAATTGCTAGTAACCTTAATTAAAAAAAGAAAGAAAAAAGTATGTTTTAAGTTTCCCTCTCCTATTTTGTCAGACGTTACTTCTAATTTTTTGGTAACTTGTAACATATTTTTGAATTTAAACTATCGTAAGTGTTATTCATAATTAATGTACAGAATCCGGCTATACTTACGACACTCTATACATTGTAACATATTTTATGATGTAAAGGAGTAAAATGTTAAGCTTGAAATGCTTCAGGTAACTGACATATTTAACATGATAATAATTTGTACTGTATCCTTCTAAATAGCTCTCCAAATACCGTATTTTATATGACCAAAGTTAGAATGGTTATATTAAGTTGTCCTTAAACAGAAATATATGCCACCGTGAACTTTTCGTTGTGTCATATTTAATCTTATATATGACACAACTTATACTTATAATTTATCCCCACGAATATTGTTTTGTTATATATCAATGGAATGGCCAGAGTTTTTGATAAAAGGTTACAGGCGGCTGGTTTTTACGTGATTACGTAAACTTATTGACATAAGTATCTAATAACTATATCCAAAACCTTCAGAATTTATAGACAAAAACTTCGGTCTATAAGTGAAAACCGCATGATATTCTGTACATTAGATTTTGAGTACAGACAGATAGAGGCGGAGGAGGACTTTGATTAATAATATATGACAAAAGTAATGAGAATATTATTTAGCTTTTAAAAGCGTTTGCGATTTTGCCGAATGCTTTGCGATTTTGTCGTGGAGTCTTTCTCCTCTTCGGTTACGGGGCGAAACAATTGTTGAGATTGTGGTGGTGAAAGTGTGTAGTGCTTGTATATTGTTGTGTCATAGGTGTCGGGTAGTGAATGAGTTCTTACAAATTCTGCATGTATCAGGTATGAGAACGAATAGTACACTCTACATTTACTCTACATTACATATATTTTCTTTTATCGCGGATTTTAGCAAAATAATATTCTCATTACTTTTGTATTATGGACCTCCGCAAGGTAACGCCTAATTCTATAAATTAATAATATATGAGTTTGATGAGTTCTTAATAATAACCATTAGCCATAATGTTTCACATTATACCTACATCGCAATTGTCAAAACAGCTGATGAAGATATATTATCGCTAGAACTCAATACGCCACCTAAGCGTAGTTATATAGTTAACTTGCTTTAGCGTGATTCATCGCGTTGGTCATCAACGCAATTGACTCAAACTGATGGCTATAAATCTTCGCTAATATTCGAAAATAAAGAAATAATTCACGGACCACGCTCTGTATATTTATATTGACGTAATTAATATGGCAATTTGCTTATTTCTACTTTAGTTAGTCATGTACAGTTATTTCTAAAAGGTAAAGACCAAAAAAACAAGTTATTGTATTTACATCATCAATAATTTTTCTTATAATATTAAAGGATATATTTGAAAATATTAAATCACCATCCTACTGACCTTATCCCACTCAAGTGCGGTCGGCACAACATGTTATAAACACGTTGTCAGACGCTTTTAGTTCGTATTTTACGACCGGCCGCTTGTCTGACGTCAACTTACCTTAGTCGCATTTTACGACACCTCGGTAAGAAATGAAGGTGGTCTATTATACTTAACCGCATACCACACGGATTGTATATTAAAATTTTAAATACGCCTACAAACATAGATAACAAAGCTATTAAGACAACCACGATCATCATTTTTATAAGTATAGATGTATTTAAATCTATGCCAATTTTTATCATAAATTATTTATTATCATAAATTATATCAAAATTCTATCCTAATTAGGCGTTCCATAATCCATCCATTCCAACATAATCAATGTTACTTTTGTATTTTAGAATTTTTAGCCAATTAACGCTTTTTTTACGCCTTAAAGTAACTTCATAAAATACTTGAGATATGAGCATATAATCACAAATACTTAATCAGAAGGAAACCATGAATAATACGAAACATTATAGCATCAAAGTGTAATATCAACAAACGTCAGCAAAAATTTATATATGCGCTACAAATTTGTTGACCGCGTCACTGTCATCCGTTGGGAGTTATAAATTTACCGAAATTAAAAGACGCGGCCGAGAATAAAACGATATATTGTCGTTATAGTGAAAAGTTTACGAGAGGTGAGCGAGCCGCCGTCTACGCACACTAGTTGGCGTGGATTCAATTCCTGTTTGATGTATTTTAGGAGCCACGCACGCCGCGCCCAGTGCGCTCACTGCCTGTTTACAAATACTAGCGCGCACTCGATTCAATTCCACAGAATTTGTAAACACAATGCCAAAAGAGATTGGCTTGCTCGATATACGCAATGGTATTTTAAACTCGTGCTATAACATAAATATTGGACCGGAGAATAAGCTAAATTATCTTGCAATTCGCGTATATGTTCCAAGTAAACTTGTTTAGATAAAATATGTAGGTATGCATAATATGTTTATTAAAATAAAACTGTATGGACTACTGCTATTGTGTCATATTATTCGAGTACATGGTATAATTACTGTATACCTAACAGTATTGGAATCCTCTTGCCCTTATCCCACTCTAAGGGTCAGCACGACATGTTATAAACATACGGCTACATATTTTACGACCAGCTGCATGCCTGGCGTCAACTTACCTTTGTCGTATTTTACGAAACCTCGGGAAGAAAAAGGGTGGTCTATTCTACTCTACTGGATACTACAAGGCGGGTCAACTTACCTAAGTCGCCTTTTGTGACACCTTACAAAATGAGAGTGGTATATTCTACTCCGCCGGATACTAACGGCGGGACAACATGACTTAGTCGCCTTTTACGACACCTCGGCAAGAAATGAGGGTGGTCTATTCTAATCAGCCGGATACCACACGGCTCCATCGTAAGACTGTCGTATGATGATATGATTGTATACGATAACATAAATGATACGTTATCAGCGATATGGATATTTGTAAACAAGAAGTGTATGTATAAAATGACTCAACTCTATCATAAAGATTACTGCAATTTATTTTCAAACGAAATACGAAATATTCCAGAAACATCATCATCCTCCTGCCCTTATCCCACTCTAAGTGGGATCGGCACAACATGTTACAAACTTGTTGTCATATAATTTGGCTACGTATTTTACGCCTGCCTGACGTCAACTTACCTTAGTTGTATTTTACGACTCCTCGATAGGATAGAGGTTGGTCTATTCTACTCAGCCGGATACCACAAGAAGGGTCGACTTACATTCGTCGCCTTTTACGACACCTCGGTAAGAAATGACGTTGGTACTATTCTATTCAGCCGAATACCACACGGCGTGAAATATTCTAGAAACATATTCTCAGTTATTATGTATAGCTATAAGACTTCGATGTAGGATCAAACACCCCTATTAAAAGTCAAGAGGGCTATAAATAATTGATGAATCGATCTATATACGTCCGGTTTGGTATAATGGAAAAAACCCGTATTAATAAACAACTATAATCTATTAATAAACAACTATAATCTATTATTGAAAGGGTATTGAGGAGATAGGTATTTGTCTAAACTAACTGAATTATTAACTGACGAAGTTTTGGCGACTGACAAATGACAACCGTTTGTATCATTTGACCTAAATCTCACGGACGACGAGCAAGCAGTAATTACAGGTATAATAAAGTAAAAAATGCTGTTACCAACCCGCTTGCTAAATAAAGAAGTTATTGGCATCCTCTATAAATAGCCATTGAAGACAGACAGAAGTGGACGTCCAATATATTGGACGTCAGCGTTATTTAATGACTGTCATCATCTTCCTGCCCTTATTCCTCTCTCTAAGTGGGGTCGGCATAACATGTTATGAACATGTAGTCACATGATTTTGCTACGTATTTTACGACCGGCCGCTTGCCGGACATCAACTTAACTTACTCGTAGTTTATGACACCTGAGTAAGAAAGACGTAAAGGTAGTAAGTATATTCTACTCAACCGAATACAAAACGGTGAGTCAACTACCTTAGTCGTCTTTTACGACACCTCGGTAAGAAATGAGGGTGGTCTATTCTACTTTAATATTGTTATACCTACAATTTACAGTTGAAATGGTAACAATTTTTTTTTTACCATTTTAACCGTAGATTAAAACATTTTAACCATAAAGAACTTCTTTTATTTCTATGCGGAATTAAATTAATACCTTACAAAAGTATTTCCACGTTATCCGTAGTATATATATAAGTGGTTATAGTTTCAAAATTGATACTTCGACTTAAGCTCAGTGCATAATGCCAAAGCAATCATTTATAGATTCGTGCTAATAGCCGCTCAGAGACGGTAAAAGAAGCGAAAAAAGGAAATGGACACCATTATACAACTTTTACTAGTTTCTTTATTGCATTGGCAAACGCGTTCGCGAGAAACGCACGATTTCGTTCGACGAATCTCACGTCTCCATCGGCGGCCGTTGGGAATAACAACCGACTGACTCACACTAAAATGGAATGTAAACAAATCAAATAGAGGCTAAGTTTGTCTGTTTATTACCTACATGTTAAGACTTTTGAGTTGATGGGAACAAAAAATATGAATGTTGTAAATATTTCGACATTTTTGAACCGAGCGAGCGGTTGTTTTTCGCTTATTGTGCGAATCTTGATCGCTGAGCGACCGTCGAGCGTTGAACTTGACGATTTAGCTACTCTCAAATAATGTGCTTCCTTTTTTTATTTATAGCTCAATTGTGAGTTGCTGAGAGATTTTAGAATAAAATTATATTGAATTAATCTTTCATAAATAAAACAGTAACATTAGCAAAATTTTTAATGTTGTCCTATCCTATGCTACTAATATTATAAATACCAAAGTTCGTGAGTATTGATGTATGTTTTTTACTCTGTAACGGTGAATCCGCTGAACCAATATCGATGAAATTTAGCACAATTATTCCTTACACACCGGCGTAACATATAGGCTATAGAAATCCTGTTAGTTCTACAGAAATGGGACAACTTTGAAAAGCACCATCTATTATTACCTATCATAACAGTACACGCAAACGAAGTTACGGGTAAAACCTAGTTATTTATCATAAGGCCTTTAGGTAGAAACCAGTTTTCATAAATTATCACCTACAAAATGCACTGTTTGAAGAGTAATTTTCAATAATAAAGGATTTGTGAAAAAGATGTAACATAGTTTTCTAAATACAATGTCGCGAATATTTCTTAATGTAAAGCGAGTGCGATACCTACGGTTAATATACCTTTATCCCTTTAACCAATATAGTATATAAATCATGTATTCAATACTTATTTTGGTTAAAGAAATAAATGTCAAACTCGTTAGCAAGCATACAAACAGCTGTTCGAAATTAACCTTGGAAATATAAAGAACCTGTTTAACTTCGTCGGATAATAATCAACCCTAATATAAGAACCACGAGGCGAAACACGTGTTTGCTCACGCAAAGCTTTATTTATAGCTCATCTCAAATACTAGAGTTACTTTAACGAGTGGCTCATGATTTTATAAATAAACAACTGAAACACTATAGTTAGTTGGAGTTAAAGCACAGTTTCAAATGAAACCATGAAACTACCTTTCTAACGAAACAGGTCGAAAACACAAGCAAAGTGCCTCCTGAATCGACAAAAAGGGGTCACTGACTGCACACCGGGGTGGCGTTGGCGGGGTGGGGGTGGTGGAGCCATAATAACACATTTCAAAAAAGAACCCCAACCATCTGCCGCACATGTGCGTTCCGTTTCATACAGTGAAATGCAAGTCGTGAGCATAACCATCGGCCATTGTGGCCGGCTCTTTTTGTGCAGTAGCTTTTTGTTGTCTTCACGCTTTGTGATCGGGCTTTCGATCGACAATAACGTTTTTTATTACGAAAGGAAATCAATATATTTGTGACGCTGCGAGCATGATTGATGGTCCTACTTAAATGAGTCTCGTTTACAATTAACTGAGGGCAAGAATGACAGGAGATAAATAACATGGTCGCAATTTGCGAGTGAAATTTAATAAGCGTTACATAGCCAAGCTGTGTAAATAAATTGGCTCGGTTCCTTTGATAAAGATTGCAAGTCTATGCAGTTCCGAGAAAATCGGCGCAAATTTGGCACGATGCCAAACACTTTCTTAGCTGATATAATCGCCGAGGTCGTAGAAAAGTGCTACTCTATTTCATAAGGAAACATTCATAGTACCGTTACGTTTCATAAATCACGAAAAGGAAAACGGAGTTTTTAAATTATTCTCACCTATTTTGTCTAAAAAAAAACATTATAAAGTATATGTTAATTTGAATAACACTGTAATAAAAGCTCTAACAGCAAATTAAATGTTCACTCACTTAAGTGTTTAAACAACTCCTAAACGAGACAAATTCGGGACTAACGGAATAACGGGAAATTCTTGACATTAGTGGTAAATAAGCTTCGATTGTACTAGATTTCACAAATATTGCTGCACTGTTTGGCACTGCTAGTATAAAATAAATGTAGCTCAAAACAATATAGTTACAATTCTATTATATTAATGACCGCATCTTTCGAGTTCGTCTCGACGAAGAGGAATAAAGATCGTGGGCTCGACCTTTGATTCGTGAGGCCCCCGGGGCGGGATGATCTCGACGGAGTTAACAAATGCTCGTATATTATGTTGCCTTTCGCAGGCAATACTTTACCCCACATAAATTGTTATAGATGGATAACTATTATCAAGTGCCAGTTTTAAGAATTGTTTTTTTTTTCATAACTAATGATAATATAATACTATTTTGATATAATCAGCGATTAATTAACGAGCGGATAATATTATCAATATTATTACTTTAATTGTGGTATTGCATTTTGTATAACTAATAAATAAAAGTACCTGGTTGACCGTGCCTTGCTAATAAAAAAAATACATTTTTACTAAATAAAAAAGCAACTTCAAAAAAAAAGAAAAATAATTGGGGCTCGATCCTAGGTATTTTTATTTCTACATTTCTCGAGACCATCCGTTCCCCGAATAAGCTACGCTGACTTGAGAGTTGAGTTTATGGCAAAAATATTGTTTTGTATATGCAATGTAAATTTTAGTATTTTTTAATGACCAGTTATAGGGATAAAACGATCTTCTGCCCCAAACCCTCCTGCATGCTGAATATTAACTCATTTACATATAAAAAATAATTTTGATAGCAACGGCCTTTTCCTGTAAATTAATCTATATTGTTATAAAGCAGTCCCCAAAAGCTGTTTAAATCTATATGTGATGGATTTACTAAAAATCTACAACGGATTCTGGTACGGTTTTTAATAAAAAATATTGCCTATAAGATGACTATTGCTAATGATTCCAAGTAGGACTAAATATAGGGCGTTTCTCAACGGACCAGGGGAAAGAGATTCTACGTGTTTACTGAGTTAACTCAAGGCTTTAAAGTTACGCAGAAGAATGATAGTGTCACTTTACACCAATATCACGCGAAGATGAAGTCTTGATGACTGATGGTCTTAAAGCTCAAAGAATCGAAAAACGTTAGGGTCTCAAGTTATTTTAGTAGAGATATCCAATTGGAATTCACGGTGTATAATAATAATAGCAGAGTAGATCACTATCTCCAAAAGAGTAACAATAATACATATATGTATATAACAATGTTTTAATACCTACATTATTTATTCCAAAGTTAATTATTTCTTGATTATAAAGATAACAAACCGAAATGAATATTCAGTATAAAGTTAGCAAAGGATGTACTCAAGTACATTGAGCGTTTAAAATATACAAGTATTACTTCACAAGATATAATCGCATAATGACGGTGATTCCGCAGATGAATTGTGGGCGAGCGGGTGTGCGAGGGGGGGGGATAGTTGGTCCCGTTAGGAGAAAGTAGCCGCCTACACTCCGGCGCAGATTGTGACGACTGGACCGACCGCCCGCGCCCGCCGCCATCTTGCCAACATTCGGTTCGATTCTATTGAATCCAATTTGGGGGCATTGAAAAACGAGACACGATCAACAGTCAACACTGATTAACCTTTTCGCATCATTATCTTTACTCTTTACAATTTAAAATATGAGACATAACAAACAGTACGAGTATTAACGTCAAATAACTTTCTCCTTTGGCGAAATCTTTTATGCGGTCACATCATGAACTACAAAAAAATACGTCAATCATTGTATTGTCTGGCAACCTTTTAATTCTGAGACAATCTCGATAGTATAGATAAAGCGATATAATAAAAATTTTAATACTGTTTGACGATATTTTACATTAGTATACAAAATATTTGCAACTTCTATTAATAAAAAAATTAGCTTTGAATTTGATACTAGAGTTACAATTTTATTAACGAAATATAAAAAACTAAACCCAAGTAAATAAAATGTTTGTCACCACGGAAAATTATTATCTTTAATCTACACCTATTTCATAGTATTAAAAACGGAATTTAAGAAATATCTTCTGCCAAATATTGAATTGAATTACTACTATATAATATGGCAATGTTTCATAATAATAATTAATTTTTAAATAATTAATTTAGAGTAGGTACCTATGGATAAATGATCGATTGTGAACTTTAGAGACGTTTAATATTAACATACGATGATACGAGTAGATATCTATCTAGCCGTGTGGTATCCGGCTGAGTAGAATAGACCACCCTCTTTCTTACCGAGGTGTCGTAAAATACGACTAAGGTAAGTTGACGTCAAGCAGGCGGCCGGTCGTAAAATACGCAGTCAAATCATGTGATAACATGTTTACAACATGTTGTGCCGACCCCACTTAGAGCGCGATAAGGGCAGGAAGATGATGAAAAAACACCTTTTGCATAGGTAATATTAAAAACGGAATCGAATAATTATTTTCTGCCAAATATTGAATTGAATTACTACTATAAACATTGCCATAATAATAAATTAATTTAAAATACCTATTGATAAAAGATCGATTGTGAACTTTAGGATTTAATACAGTTCAATGGTAAATAAGGTTTAGTATACTGATGTACCGATATACCTATTACAGTTAAATGAACGGTGATTGTGTTGGCGAGTTATACAGTTTGAACATCCGAACAATTATTGTGCAAGCGGTAAAACAAAATCATGCTGGCGATAAAATAATGTTTCATAACTACAGACCACGGCGGAACTTGCTCGACCGGTATTCGAGCGCAGGTGCGCGGGCGTTCCTAAATGACACTGCTCTATGCTGACCCTGAACCACGCTAAAAGGTACACACGAAAGGAATTAGAGTCTAGTATAGTGTGTACTAACCTTTTTTATCCCATGCCCCACCTTAGCCTTTCTACATGCTTCTCCCTATGTAAGACAGACAACTTTAATATATTATTATTACTTCCCTTATACCACTCGAAGTGGGGTCGGCACGACATCTTATAAACATGTTATATTCATCACTCAGCTTTATTTATTGTATTGTGTTCACTTCCTTCACTTATTTGTGGAAACTTTGTTGGCATGCGTATAATTTTTCTGTTATAAGTTTTTGTAATAATTTAAGTGCTGTTTGTTTCCCAATTATATAAATAAATAAAATAAATGTTTTGGCTACGTATTTTACGAGCGCCTGCCTGCCTATCGTCAACTTACCTCAGTCGTATTTTACGACACCTCGGTTAGAAATGACGGCGGTCTATTCTAGTCAATCAAATACGACACGAAGGGTCAACTATTGAACGTCTTTTACGACACCTGTAAGAGATGAGAGTGGTCTATTCTACTCAGCCGGACACCACATGGTGGGTCGATCCACCTTAGTCGCCTTTTACGAAACCTCGGTAAGAAATGCGGGGAATGTATTCTATTCAGTCGGAAACCAAACAGCTTGATAACTTTAATATACAAAAATGAAATTTTTCTCTTAGGAAACTTACATGATAGGTTTTTAGGTAGAAAAATTTGCTTTTTTCATTTAATTTGACACCGAAATCTAGCATTGTATTTAAAGCGAAAGTATTAAACTCGTGTAGAGTCCAGTTGGGCTACGTTATATTCTAAACAGTTTTTTTCTTGAACCAAATCGTTGTTACACGGTTTTGATTGGATCAGTCAGCCTAATTAATATTGGAGAAATGAAACTGTAGGACACGTATTTTAATGTAATCTTGCCAATCTAATTTTCTCAACAATCTTGCAACTCAATGCTCGGTTCACATGAAGCGATAATATTTTTAATATCATAACTATATTTCGTAATTGATTTACTAAACCCAAAGGTCTACTGACCTTTTAAATCTGGCCTTGGACTTACAAACAATGGAAACAACAATTAAATATGCTCATTAGTTACAAACACATAGGTAACTACAAATATGTTTAACACTCAGAGAATCACACTGTTATTTTATTTTAAAAACTGGATACAAAAATTTACAGGAAAATTAAATATAATTTATAGTCTATCTATATTGTACGAATATTTCAGATATCAATCAGACAACATTATGCGCAACAGAAAAACTTTATTAATTTGATTATAATCGTATAATTTACTTATCGAGACACAATAAATGCTTTTTACCACCACCTAGACTATTTTTCGGAGCAATATTTAATACACATAAATATAGCAAATTTAGCAATTACAGCGCGATGAATGTTTATTGAGAATGATTGATTACATGATGATAAATGGTCATATACTGACGTCGATAATAATGCGTGTTATAATACATATTAATCTACAATATCTGTGAATTGCATATATTCACAACATCGAAAAGAGTACAAGGTAATAGCAATTATCTACGGGAATCCCGATAAGAGGGTTTAATGGAGCAATTGATGGAAAATTCATAGCAATATTATAAACAGTGCGTGATTTGCGTCAGAGCTATGATAAATAACTCTTATTCTGACATAAATAAAAGATTATGTTAATGTTGTTGTTTTATCAAAGAAAATTTAGTACACGTAATATAAATTATAATAATAATATTATAACACTTAAAACAATTATGTAGGCATGTTGATTGGAGTTGTTTATTATAGGACAAGAATAACAACGAAAAACCTAAACACACGATAAAAAACAATTGTTTAACATGTTAATATCATAATAACGTAGAATATATGTACTCGTTTCGCAGCATAATGAGCGAGGTGGCGTAAAATACGACTGAGGTAAGTTGTTGTGAATAAGTGAGTTAGTAACATGTTTATAACATGTTGTGCCGACCTTACTTTGAGTGGGATAGGGGAAGGAGGCTTGATGATGATGCTTCGCAGGGTAATGAGCTTAGGCGACCAACGAAGATTAGGGGGTCAGCTGTTTCTTGTAGACTTAAATTTATTTATTAATAGTTATTAAATCTTTTTATTTTATAAATTTAAAAAAATCTGATGAAGTTATAGTGTTAAAATTTTCTTTACAGCTTCATGCTTTATATGATGGTAATGCCATGCAATTTTATCATTAATGTAGTCTTTAACGAGACTGTGACCTACTAAAAACATGTCTAGTATCAGCGATTTCTTAACTTTGAATTTATGGTTAGATAATTTCAATGTAGCGTATAGATTTTTATTATTAAACGATACATATTCAATCAATACAGTTTTTAAACACCGTTTTACTGAATACTGAGTACAAACCGAAAATGCTATCTATAACAAACTCTTTAACAGAAGCATATTCTTCTTCTTTTTAAATAAGACATTCGTATTTTTAAATATTTATAAAGAAAGTAAAAATTTATAGATAATTAACATTACTTTGATAGACAGTTAAGACTGAAACACTGCATCCATAGTAGTATACAGTTTTTGTTCTTTCTATTTGAAATCATTACCATAATTAATCCATTATTATGAAATATCCATTTAGAAACCTGAAATAATACTTAATTATGAATAACTACTTATTATGATAATACACGAAATAACTAATAGAAGTAAATAACCAGACCCAGAGTGAACATGCCACAAAAAAAATGGTTTAAAATTTTAATAGTAATAATGATATTTATATTTGAAATTCATAACACTAATATTAACGAAAAACAGAGTAAGCTTTTCATTATGTTGATAAGGCGAACGATGTTATTTATAAGAGCAATTAATTATCTTAACTACATCAATTTACTTGATACTCAATAAATGAGGAAAAGGTATCCGAAAATGCCTTATTTTTAAACCCACGTTGCGACTACTGAAATTGTTTTGGGAAGGTAATTATTAATGGCTGATAAGATTTTAATGGTCGTGTTATTAATGCTTCGAATAGAGCTGATTATTTTGTTATTTATCATAGTAACCTATGTAGTTTCTAGATCCGGCTGGAGGGCGATGACCCTTCGATATGCGGGCTCATTAATGCAATAAAGACAACCGTCGGTGCTGAGCGCTAGCGGTGCGGGAGCTTGCCAATTATAACGGTACAATCGCCGCCTCGGCTTACCTTGGCTCAGCTAGCTTCACAAAAACTAAATGGCCGTTTGTTTACAACTCAATATCGAGATAGTCACAACAAATAATCCGTTTGTTGATTAACTATTAAAGGCAATTGACAATCTTCAGAAAAAATTTCAACCTCAAGATTTATTTAACGACACCTACAGATAAATGACGTACAGGTAAATATACAAAATAATAGTATCCCCTGCCACAAATCAACAATAGCCAACCCTGCCCTATTAAAAAAAACATAATAGAGTCAGGTAAATTTAAAGACATTTATTATGCGAAGCTTAATATTGGGAAACTCAGTTAAATGGTAATATAAAAGAGATTGTATAACGCATACCAGAACCGGTTTAGTTGGGTATTATGTCACGAAAGGTATTGGCTGAGCGAATTAGGCATGGCGCCGTACTTTCACCGAGACTTTCTTGAACGCGATAAGCCACAAAATACTGGTCCGACTAGTTTGTCTGACCTCAGTCATGTTCCATTTGGTTTTGTTCGTGTTCTTTTGTATAACTACTGAGCGTGTTAATTCAAAACATGTCATTGTCAATGTTGCTGTAGAAAGTTTTGTGAGTTTTGGAATAGAACTTTGTTGGCTCTTATTAAACAAAGAAAATATTTGCTTTTGGTAGATTAAAGACAAGCTTAAAGTTAAGGAACAATCAATCAATTGTTTTAAAACGTCCTGTCTTTATTATTACATTCTTACTTTAAATAACGGTAGTAACGCAAAATTATGTTTTTTTTGTTGACGCAATCATATTAATACAATGCAGTTAATTATTTACATCTTGAAATGTAGAACCTTAACAAGTATAACTGACCTCATTCATATAAAGAAATTTAAGAATTATGTCTTGAAATGATGACAAATTTATCACTATACGTCATGCTATTAATGTGAATAGGATAGATTTTTATGACTAATTAAGCTTTAAATATAAAATTTATTTAAGTATTAGTGAAATAGTGTTTAGAACTTCTCGCTCATTCGTTGGACGATATCTTTCACGTTTATCTTATCTTCTTAATATATAACGTTACATTGCACCATCCCATCTAATCTAGATAAACGCAAAGATAAATTTATAACAATTCCTCTTGAACAATAGGAAATAGTAAATGTAAGGATAATTATTACATTTACAAGAATTGCTGTTACCATATACGGAACCAGTCGACTAGAAGACTGTTTAATCAGTAATCATGGCGGTGACTTCATTGTTGCTCCACCTGATTGATGGTTAGATTCATACTCTATTATTTTGTATAAATTAAAGCTGCCGTATCGTATTTTCATCTCTATTTCCATGCTACATCGATAAAACTATCCCGTCCTATTGAACGAACGTGCCCGCAGTAATAAATACTTGTTTTAGATTAATCATATCCGTCCAGACTGCGCTCACGCATAAATAAGCAGGTGTTCATAAATATAAATACATTAAACCGTAAATTTGTGGCAATAACAAGCGTAATTGCTTCGACGCACGATCCCAAGTCAACTTAAATACGTACAAAAAATCTAGAGACCGGTTCTCCTCGCCATAAAATGGTTTCGGGGCGTTTCGTGCGATGAATATTCATTTTGCTATACATATATAAACAGACGAGCATAAGATTCGTGATGACGCATCCCAACCAAAGCCTGTTATCGCTTCCATGAAGTCAACCTTTTTCTGAACGTTATTTATAGCGTGGATCAATAGGCGCTAGTCATAACGATTCGCGGTATATAAAGCAAACAGACCGAAGTTTTTGAATATTTAAATAAAGATTTCACTCAAAAGAGTAGCGCTTCACATAGTGCTTGGATAAATGAATAAAATTGGAACAACGTTTAGTATAATAACAATTAGGTATTTAAATTACACTACAATATGATGAATGATTCTTAACGAATGATGCAATATCCAAAAGGAGTGTAGGTTGAGCAACTGTTGTAAGTGGACATTGGAAAGGTGTACGAATGTGAATCTCGAATAGGAAGGTAAAACTCGTTAGATACCTGGAATTTCTGTTGTCAGATTATCAGTACTACGTAAACCTAAATACTTACAGCGGTCTGAATGAGGCAACGGTAAACATTTTTGATAACGATTCTTTATTTTAGATAACGGCAACAGAAGATGCTATTGTCCGTTCTTGGAAATGGGTATAGACTTAGTACAAATAAGGAGATAGATAGAGCACGGTACGGATGGCGAAATATGAACTATTTATTTTGCAACTTAATTTGCAATCTCTAAAGTATAAGCTTCGTAAACTATTGCATTTGCTTTACAAAGGTGCGTGTTCAAACTGTTGGTTCGTAAGGGTATTTTAAGCCAGACAGATTTTATTAGGGCAAATCAATCATTTGAAACTAAAGGATATTATGCAAAAGCACAATTCTCTTTGTTATTATTGAAGTCCACAAAAATATTGTCATAAAGATAACGTATGTATCAATGTATGAAAGCATCGTAGCCAACAATAAAAAAGATTGAATAAAGAATTATGTAGAAACGCTTATCGAAAACGATGTGACCCCGTTACTCGGACGCCCAATTGAAATTTAGATAGGGAAATAATACTAACAAATGTGTTTGTCGTTCGTTATGACCTCTGATTTTTTATGCTTGTCAAACGTGAAGTATAAGTAGCCCCATACATACGCAGATGATGCTTGGACAAACAAAGATGCTGATTTGAATGTGAAATTAGGGACGCTGATCTCGATTTTTAAACAAAAACACGTTTCAAGACGCTGCTACAAGAAGCTGTGTACACACTAGTGTTTACTTAAAAACTTGTTATTTTTCGAGCCCATATTAGTCGAGCTAGCTAGCTTGGTAGAAAAAATAATTTGCCTGCAATGTAATAAATAACTTGTCTGGGGAATAGTGAGACAGTCACGAATAAAAACTGGCGATGTCTCATTTTACCAAACGATACATTTTAATCATTCGCAAGTATTAAATACTTGATATTAATTAACAAACGATTAAAAGAAACCTCAATCCAAAGTGTCAATTACCTAAATGGCATAATTTTTTAGATTATTTATTTTGGTACATTTATGATTGAAAAGTACATTCAGTTGTAAACTGGATTCCTGTCGTTTGACTACATATTAAATTAGATTACTAAGCTAGATGCCTTTTTCCAATAATTTTCAAATGTGAGAATAGGAAGGTATATTCTTCAATTACTCATTAGAATGTACAATTCTATTAACAATTAGTAAGGAGTTGTAAACTCACATTTAAAAAAAAGTATTGTGTTTTATTAAATTTATCAAAAAAAACATTTTGTTCGGCGGATATACAATTCCAAGCTATACAAAAGTAATAATAAAATTATCTTGCTATAATCCGCAATAAAGTAAAATAGAAAATATATATAATGCTAAATGTAGAGTGGACTATCCGTTTTTATACCTGATACATACATTATTACTTTTGTATTATGGATCTCTGCAAAGTAACTCCTAATTCTATAAATTATTCGAAGCTATACTTAATATTCATATTGTACGATGTTTGTTGCGAATGCTAACATTCAATATCCTCTCCACAATAAAGCCGCCGTGACCTTCATTAATGTAACATTAACTACGTGCTTGGTTTATCAATTACGCCTATCACCCCGAAATGCTCAAACCAAGGGACATGAAATAAGTACGATACGTTTTATTTCGATACCGATACTTTTGTACTCGATACTTTGTATTCGATACTTGTACTTAACGAGTACTCTTAAGCAGGTACTCTATCGAATAAATTACCCACCTAAGTAGGGGTTTCGGCACATTCTAACTGTCAGCTCAGGTCTGGCTCAGTATACAGAAAGGTTTAAATTAAGTAATTTATAGAATTAGGCGTTACTTTGCGGAGATCCATAATACAAAAGTAATAATAATACGCGAAGAAATTCTTCGCGGATTATAGCAAAATAATTTTATTATTACTTTTGTTTAAATTAAGTGTTAGAGATATATATGCTTATGCGTAAAGCACATTATGAAATTATTTAAATTATAAAAATGTCTGGATTTGTAAATCCTTTCAGCTCCATACAAGACTGCGGTTTAATAATGAAAAATTGAAAATGATTAAAAGATTGACCGTCGAGTTTCTCACTGGTTCTTCTCGGTAAGAGCAACATTCCGAACCAGTTGTAGTCTATAATCAAATTCATCCTTGACGATTCAAAAGTGGATGAAAGACCTATTTTGAATAAAGAATATTTTAATTTGATTTGATTTTATATGTAGTGTGTTTTTACATTAAAAAAAACACACTACATAGTGTAAACGGATATCACAAGAGGTCGCTGCTATCCTATGTATTACGAGTGCAGCTGATGGATAACGAACTCGCCCCAGTTCCCAGTCGCCGAGTGTTCTATGAACACAGCCGATGGTGTGCTCGGCGTAATGCGCAATAACAAATGGAGGTTTCGATGGCAACGGAATAACAAGCAATCTTGGGTGACGTTATGGGATACGGTATTAATTACGAATGCTGGAATACAAGTTGAATTATACTTAGGGTTTCATTAATACTCATTTCTGGCCTATCTTTAACAGTAGGTATAATTTTTTCACTTTCTAAAGCTACTGAAGTTATTGACTGACATTGGTGTGCTGACGTTTGCCCAGTAGACCCCAGAAAAGTATTCGATACTTTAAAGTATCGATATTTAACGATATTTACTTTCTATCCAATACCGTATGCCTACTCAAACCATGAGCGTAGGCGCACCCTTATATACAACGTGACATTAAAAATACATGAAATGTTGCGTTATGGTGACGACAGTACTGCGCCGGCAATTTGGTATTAAAATCATTTGAACGTGTAACATTCCTAATGTATGCTCGTTGTATTATTTATAGTTTGAGTGAAAAATAAAATTTAAAGTTACCTTTTTTACTAATCTCAACGGATTCACGTACTGGTGATGAACCTGGAAAGATGTAAAATAACTTTTATTAGTTGGAGTAAAACTGTAAAAGAAATAATAAGGCAACATTAAAAATCAACAAATTCAACGTAAAAGAAGGAACGATGGAAAAATTCCGATATACAGATAAACAGGTTACCATTAAATTACCAGATGTATAACATTATTTTATTTTTTCATATTACATTTTAATTTTTTTTTGTTATTATTTCCTATTACTATCACTCTATTTAATTTTAATTAATTAATTAAACTTTAAAAAAAGTCGTGTTAGCACAGTGGTGACACCGCACGATTCTTTCGAGTAGATGATAGGTTCAAATCCCGGGCACCAGTGAGTTTTTCTATTGAAACTTATGTGTCTGATTGATAATTGCAATTTATCACACGCTTTTCGGTGAAGGACAACGTCGTGAGGAAACTTGCATATCTCTAGAGAACTCCAACTCTGGTCTTGCCTTTAGTACCGAAACAAAAATTAGGATATATCTCTCTCTAGGCTATCGACTATCATCACGCTAATATCGTTCATTCAGCATCGATCAGTTTCTCCTCTCTAATGTAAAGGAAGGTCAAACAAAAGGAAAATAAATATTAACAATAAACAATATAATATTAGTACCGATTAAATACTTATTCAAAGAATATTTATAAGTTACCAAGAATGACAGGTAAAGACCAGTCCGGGAAACCAGTTTAGATATGTAAAAAACATGTGAAGTAAACAACCTCTTTTATTTAATCATGTATTTTAACTTTAGACTATATTTTTAAAGTAATTTATTATTCATTTTAAATGGTTAAACCGGTTTTATTAAGGTCAACATGATAGAGGAATTCAGTTGAAATTTGATAGGCCTTAAATAGATTTTTAAGTATCCAGTCTTGTCAATGTCTTTCTGTCAGTCTGTAATGTGTTATTAATATGAGATATGGTAAAAATTGATTCTTTAATACCAGGCTGACGTAGGATATAAAATTCTGGATTTTCGTCAGGAAATAAGAAACACCAATATACTACATAATTGACGCTGTTTTCAATCCTCAAATCCCTCCCAAGACAATCCCCCAAAGAATAAGCAGCATTAGTAGAACGTACTAGGTCGTAAAGAATCACCTAGTAGGATCTGCTGGTATAAAGCAAAGAAAGTAAGGCGAGAAAATCCCTTGAAGGTACCAATGTGCACGTTTGTTGGTTACAAAATAAAATTAACATTAATTAATATGTATAACGTTCTATGAATTAACGAGTAAAAACAAGTTTAAACTCATTCTTTTAGATTAAAATGATAATAACGTAAAGCAGGTGGTCAAACTTGCCCCACCGGTGATATCTATTTCTGTTTCCCGCATCGTCTGTCTACCACTCTGCAGCTGGTAGGCTTGGGGCATTAATCCATGAAATAACTTACAGTTAAAAGCGTAAAAACACTCATGTTTATACGATATTTATTCCATTACATTTTATTCTATTTTTCAACTGACGCGATGATAACAATATATTGATATTCAATACTACTTATTTTTATATGATACTAGCAATCGCCAGCGGCTCCACCCGCGTGGAAAGATTAAATACCGTATATATAGTCTTTTGATAACCATATAAATGGTTAAAGAGGGTTAAACTTAAAAGCTAGACATATGCTGTCGCGGACTTTTATTTAGAACTTTTAGAAGGGAGCAATTTTGTAATACATGATATTTTAATAGTAAGTTGTCTTTACTATAACAGAGGTATATTTGCTATTACTATTAAAATGAATGATAAAATAAATGCGAAAAATACTACTTAGTACACGCTCAGGATGTGTTTATATTATTACTATGTCACCGCTTCAAAGTCCTCTCTTTTTAAGAGCAGAATTAAAGCAAATAACCTACCACGATAATGCAATGCGAACGTTATACAGCAAACCCAAGAATATGCAGTTCCCTACGATGTTTTTTCTTCACTGAAAAACGCGTGATAAATTGTAAATATCAATACTATTAAAGGTCATTCTATTCGATCATTGTATAAACATATAGTTGATTGTAACACAATAAATTTATAAAAGAATGGTCATAAATTCCACCAAATATACAATTATAACCAAATCGGTCACTGTTACTGTACTTGTTTCTTTTATCACCATTAACCTTATTTCCCTTCTACCATAAAAACCGTGTCCATATTTGGTTTAAAACCTGTGTGACAGGCAATTAATTCGTCGAAAACCTGATATCCATAATTGAAGTGTAGGCGTAAATCGTGAAACAGCTGGCTATTTATTACTCGCATGAATTACTTGACATTTTATAGAAACCCGTTTATAAATTATGCAATAGAAAACACAAGTTTAATGATATGCGCAGCGTTTGCGGACTGCTTGGCACAATCACCTGTCAATCAATACGAAATGTGGTACTTATCTATTTTACTTAAATAAATCTTTAATATTTAAAATATACTAGCTTTTACTCGCAACGTCGTTCGCGTGGACTGTTGCCGCGTTGATAATAGATGGCGCTTTCATCCCATTCCTGTACAATTAACAGGATTTCTATAGCCTATAATATATAGGTTAAAACCCCGGTATATAGTAATAATTGTGCCAAATTTCATCCGCATTGATTCAGCGAATTCGCCGCGAAACAGTCACAAACATACATCCATTATCACAAACTTTCACATTTATAATATTAGTAGGATAATATAAAAATAATATATTGAATGTAGTTGATTTATTCAGGCTTATTATAGACGTCGCAAGGGACTAAACCTGAGTCATAACCCGTCATAATTTATTTTCGCATGCGTTAGTTTTTTCTTTCATAATTGTTAAGAGATTTATTAAAATAAGATAATAAATTTTACTTAACAAATAAAACAATTGTTTCAGAAAGATAATTTATTTAAAAGAACAGCAAAATGGGATAAGGCGATTTTTTAATTTCTATTGCTAGTAACTGCGACATATTTTGTCCCTTCTAAAGTGTATACTGTATAGTGTACTGCCTAATAGTGTACGTTCTTATACCATCTATTCAATAATAATATCGAATAGTCATATTAACCGTTTGTACAATCTGACGTTAGAGTTGATACCGCCTATTGTTCCAAACTTCCTTAATTTTGTTTGTTTCTTGCTTATTTCTTTGGTGTACAATAAATAATATTTCTGCCAACAAAGATAAAACTCTCGCATTCATAATATAATATGGATTATTTATTTTTTTAAGACAAAGCAAAATAGCGTTGACCGAGACAAATTCTTGATTGACTCGAAACGGCTGATACAATCTATAATGAATAAACTAATTTAATTTTAATTTAGTCATCGATTTAGGTTTTATCATATTTACAAAAATTGTAGAAAAAACGAGATTGGTACGATATTAATTTAAAGGTGTTTTTTAAACAAAGTAATAACTTTTTTATCTATGGATTAGAATATAAAATTTACATCGATTTTTGTTGAATAATATACTATACTATACAAATCATGTCCACGTGGAATAGTTCCAAGAATGCTAACAACGTTTCCGTTTTGAATAGCTTAACCGATTCTTTGCTAAAAAATGAGTCAGCCTCAGTATATTTTTTCTTTGATTATAAATGCCATCCATTTATATACTATACTAGCTCTGTTAGCAACTTTCCTCGCATTGAAATCAGTGTCACAAATTTTTCCCGAATTGAAATTTTGAAAGTAAAAGTAGTTATCGTGAGTTAATTATAAGAGATTATTGAATAACTTTTACCGTTTACCTAGCGCTAGTAAAGCTTTACATTTTGCCGTTATCGCAATATTTTTTATAGCTGCTCTCCTATTCATATTAGCGTGATGTTATATAGTCTATAGCCTTCCTCGATAAATGATCTATCTTACACTCAAATAATTTTTCAAATCTGTGTAGTAGTTCCTGAGATTATCGCGTTCATACAATCAAAGAAACAAACTCATCAGCTTTATATATTAGTAGGTATAGATTAAATAAAATCTTACTAAAGATTTCCCGTATCAGATAACTATTTACTGGTTCTCGCCAATAATCGTCAGCATACTTTGTAGGGCCAGAAAAAAAAAACACGCTATTTTCCCTTAAAGGTACCGCGGGCGCCTTTCTTGATCGGTATGCGGTCAGACCACTGCCACGACTGGTTTTGAACGTGAGAAATGGGCAGCTCGGGGCGTACGTTGCCCGATATACCCCTTGGGTGATATGCTGAGATAATTGCACTCGACAGAACTAAATCGAACTTGTTATTTTCGCTGCTTTAAGTTTATATTAAATAAATAGTAATTATTTTTATAAGTTAAGGAATAATTACATAATCCCAGCTGCATAAATTAATTGCCATTGAATAAAAAGTATATTAAATATTATAGAAAAGAATCTATATAGATATTTATAGTTTTGAAGTTATCTTTAGTGTATGCATATATATGACCAACTTTTATCCTCCTGCCATTATCCCACTTAAGTGGGGTGGACAGAACATGGTTCAGTTATTTATTTACAACCAGCCACCTGCCTGACGGCAACTTACCTTAGTTGCCTTTTACGTCACCTCGGTAAGAAATGAGAGTGGTGTATTCTACTCAGCCGATACCACACTGCGGGTCAACTTATCTTAGTCGCCTTTTACGACACCTCGGTAAAAAATGAGGGTGATCTATTCTACTCAGCCGGATACCACACGGCGGATGCATATACATATATGAGCATTTTCATAAATAATTATTTTTAATGAAAAAATCGTTGACAAAAATAAAAATTACTGTATATATTCTTTCGGCTAATTAAAATTGTTATCGTTACAAATACATTTTATTGAAGAATCAGTACCACTTTGTAATGAGCCGTAAATGTAACGTACCAATTTCGTAAATTATAACTTTATAAATCCATTAATATTTCACTCATCTGGTTCTGGTGATCGTAAATTAACCCAATGATGGGTAGGTATTGAAAACGAGCCGCACTTGGCAAACGGCTGTGTTATAAAACAGACAAATAATAATTTAGAGAGGTCTGTTGCGGCTTGATACGGACTAAAAATAGCAATGTTTTCATAAACCCAATATGAGTTTACGCAGAGCTAGCATTCGCGGGAATGAGGTCAAACGAATTGGCATACGTTCTCTTTGTCTTCGGCGACTGTCGAAATATCGAGATTCGAGATACCAATAAAATAAGTTCAAAGAACGACGCAATAACAAAAGAACGAATTTATAAATTACGGACTTACATCGATAACTATTTGCTAGCGCAACTAGCGCAAGTGTCACAAAGTTTTCCTATTTCAGTTTACATATAACCGTAATGGTTTATTAACTTTAACCTTTGTCAAAAACTACACTATCTTTAAGAAAAAACCGTACAAAAATCCGTTTAGTAGATTTAAAAAAAAAGGAACACACACACAGACAGCTTTTGGACACTTTGTTTAATAAGTATACAAAAGTAATAATAAAATTATTTTGCTATAATGTAATGCGGATTATAGCAAAATAAGTTTATTATTACTTTTCTATTGTGAATCTCCGCAAAGTAACGTCTGATATTATAAATTATTTATAAGTATAGATAAGGTTATGAATTTGCTTGTGAAATTATATATTAAGTGATGCTGAAACATTGTTATTTGGATGTTTATAAAATAAACAAAAAAAAATACAAATACTTTATTATTTTCAAAATATCTAAGGATATTAAAATATATGTTTAGAGTAATATTATGATACATTTATATAATAACATCATTAAGTTTGTACATGTAATATTTGCGAAATACGAACTGTTCAATTACTTAAACTGAGGGACACGAACCGATAATGATTCTTGTTTTTGGATACCATAATGATATACGAATCTAAATACAATTAAATTTATACTGGTCATTTTAACTTGACATCTTAAGCATATTCTCCCTTACAATCCCCACATTAGTAAGTCAGCGACACTGTCATGTGCTAAATAAGTAATTCGCACAACTTTGAGCATGCCAAGACGCAATTCAAAAACAAATCCCATGCGACATGCTAGAAAAGCTTTTTAGAAAAGATCTCTCAAATAAATTTTATTTCGATGATTATTCGAAGATAGTATATAATAAGTAATATAACGATAAATCGTATATATGGTTTCCGATACTTTGGGGACGGTTGACCGTGTGTGTAATTGTTTCATATATTTATTATTTGTTTATTTATGCATAAAGTAATTTAAACTTTCTGTAAGTGTAAGAGGCTTATTCTACTTAGCGTGATTGTAAATCGAATGTAAGCAGATCAAGGTAGAAGAAATCAGCGTTATAAAGCTAACTGAATATAAATCATTTGCGTCAACCGATATTACAATTTCAATGTAGCTCGAGACAAGTATTAAGTGTGGTCTTCGTTTATCGTCGGAAAGTTTTTGTTAAATCTTATTAACAATACAAATTTTTACAAACATATATATATCCTCCTGCCCTTATCCCACTCTAAATGGGGTCGGCACAACATGTTATAAACATGCTGTAACATGATTTGGCTGCGTTTTTACGACCGGCCGCCTGCCTGGCGTCAACTTACCTTAGTCGTATTTTACAACACCTCGGTAAGAAATGAGGGTGGTCTATTCTACTCAGCCGGATACCACAAGGCTGATCGACTTACCTTAGTCGCCTTTTACGACACCTCGGTAAGAAATGAGGGTGGTACTATTCTACTTAACCGGATACCACACGGCTAACAAATTTTTACAAACAAAAATTAGTACATTTTTTAACTATTCACTTAACAACTACGTGTTAAAAAATTAATTACAGATGACAAAGCACAAATCATGCCATGAACTTGAACATTATAAAATCACATACAAAGGTAACAACAGAAATAAAGGTCATTCAAAATGCCCGCGAGTAAAATTCCCATGGCCGTCGGAAACAATAACAGATTTGCGAGCCTCGGGCATATAAAATGGAGAACAATCGGTTGAGTAGAAACCAGAGAGCGATATAAATCAAACTAAGTATTGCGTGCACTGCCCGACCATAGATCCTCAGGTTTCGTTTCTGTACGCCTTCCCGCCGCGCCGCTTAATTACCGAGTACTTTCGCCAGCGAACCGCTCGACGCCATATTGCTATTTATATTGCAAAATGGCCGCGTACACAGCACGTGTTCTTTTACTTTAGTCATTTAGACAAACTGGAGCCGCTGCATGTGAATGCTGCGAAAGATTTTATGAGAATAACGTCAATACGTTTGATAATATTATTATTCAAAAATTTGAACAAGTATGAATATTTTATAATTTACAAGTCACAAATATGGCATTATAGAATTTACATTGAATAGGGAGCCGTTATGTTGCGATGAAACGCGACGGCAATGAAGGTCACCTTGACTTACCGATCGTTGTAGTCATCTCAACAAGCATGTTAGTTCCTAATAAATTTTCATTTAATAATAAAGATATTTCACCATATACTTTTAAGCTAAATAAAGCGATTTAAATTATAGATGCAACAGTCTGTCTGTTATGCTTTCACGGTTAATCTGCTGGACTAAAACTTATAAAATTTGGCACAATTAAATCTACACATAGGACATAACATATAGGATAAAAAAATACCTTCTTTACAAAGTACTTCTCTACTTAATAAGTTAAATTGTAAATAAAATAACCACTAATATTTTAAATTGGTAATATTAGTTATTAGGTGTAAGAATTATGTTAAACGTTTTTTATTGGATCCATATCTCTCTATTTCTTTATTGTATTTATGTATGAAATATGTTCATTTTCTTTTTTCCAGGTATACTTTTCGTCGCAAGAAACTAAATTCGAAGATAATTTCTATGCAGATCTTGAAAAGGCGCTCCATTAGTATGCAGAGAGTTTGGCGGGCCAATGGCGGGCTGCTATCAGCGTCCACTGCCTTTTACATATGTATGAGCAAGCACTTAAACCAACACACGTTACTTATCTGTGACACACATCCACAACAATAATAATTTAATTATTTTTAATCATAACATAAAATTGTTATCATATTAATAATAAACCATACAACAAGGAAATAAGTAATGTGAGGCATTCAAACATTCAACATTAACCTTAATTTCAAGTACATTAATTAAACATGAAGATAGTTAATACGTTAAAAATAAGATACATCTTTCAATTATTACGTGGAAGACATTATAGTTTTGCTACCTGTCATAATATAGCGAACATAGAACGACTTTAAAATAATAAGCGTAATGTTATCCACGAAAAAGTCAGAAACGATCAAGTCCACGGTCCAGTCAGTTAGGATTCCTACTGCCTAATAATAATGTTTACTTCGATAAGGTGATGACAATTTCATAGGTAAATTGTTATATTAACATATACTATTCGTCATCCTGGGTAGTGCTTGACATCTTTGTATTCTAATTCAGCAGAAAAAATATGACGATATACCCGTTCTCCTACACTTACTAATATACAAAATACACATGAATCGTGTTGGCTCCCTCAATGTTAACATAACATATGTTATCTAACGACTCTAAACTAGTGTTTTTAATACAAAGTGCGATAAAATCTCCTTTAAAAACAAGTTAAAATTATAAATTGTAATTGACCTTCAGACGTACTTCTGTACAAGGCCATCTACGTAAAAATTTGATTCGAATCAAAAAATGCAATTGAATGTATTTGAACTTGTTAAAGATAGATACATCTTCACGTTGAGACAGCTTCACTTCGTTAAGTGCGATAGCATTAAAAACAAACTGATCGATCGATAGAATGGTTAAAGAAAAAAAAACGTAAATTGCAAGTTGCCGTGCACAATGGAAAAGAAACGAGAATGAAGCATGTCGAGTGGCGGTGCGCGACGTGGGAAAGCGAATGGCGGCATTGGCGGCCATCTTGGAGTGGAGTTCGTTCGTAAAACATCACGTGTCTATGCGTCCGCCTGGCAACAGAGTACAAACGCTAAACGGAGCGTAACAATTCATGCGCGCCACGTGCTTTTTTTGTTTGTGCAACATTCCTCTCACTCGCATACCTACTATTGATCGGCATTTGGCACCCACCTTTTTATTAGAGATATATGATTATATCCTTCTGTATTTTACCGCTATATCTGTGTTTATTTTGCCGATTGCTAATCTGGTATGAATATTGATTTTATTCATTCACAAAACAGTATTTAAACACTTCGCATTTATCAAGCAAACGATATAAAACTATGTCCTTACACTAGTATTAGTTAGGTACTATAGGTTAAATGGCGCATTGTACTTAATAAACAGTTACAAAAAACACATGTAAAATAACGTGCCTTGTGTAAAAACGACGTATAAATAGAAAAAGGTCCTTAATTATAAACTTCTATTTAAAATATCAACTAAATTTGTATTTACCTAATATACCTTGTATTTACATTTTGAATATTTTTGGAATTATATATCGAAAGTTACATTAATGCAAAATTGTAACTATAGTAAACAGTGACTCTTATAAATTAAAAGCAAAAATGTGTTGATCCAAAACCAAGAATATCGAAGTATATAAATTTCAATAAAGCAATTTATAGGTTAAATTGATTATGATTCAGATCAAACCTTCATGACTGGCGCGTGTAGGTGTACATACTAGTTGTAATTAATGCTTTTCGTGACAGACATTTCCTCGGCGACCCATCACGCCATGCGTGACTAAGTTTATTCAGTTTTGTTATTATTACGTTAAAGCGTTGTTGCCAACTCTACATTGTGACTACAATATTTTTTCAAACGCAGTGGGTCGTGTTTTCTTTGAATCCCATTTGTACCTGCCCTTTTTTATAAGTCCAAAGGGTCTAAAGTTGCTAGAGATAACATTGTTGGTATTAATAGCGCTTTATATTTCATTTTTTTTCTGTTACATAAACAGTGAGCTTTGTTCTAAATCATGTTATCAGTTTTTTTTATTTTGCAAAAAAATACTCGTTATAATTGAATGGTTGAGTAACCAGTTGGTCGTGGTTTGAAACTGGACAGGTACATAATGTACATAAGTTTTCTATAAAAAAAAATTGAAAGCTACAATGCAAATTTTGATTACGATGGAGAAAGACATCTTGAGGTTATCATTATATCTTTAGAAAGGTACTGGGATATGAGTTATCTGCCAATCTGCATTGGAGCACCATAGTCTATTTTAATTGTAATCATTTTCGTTGCAGAAAGAATAAGCCTATATATTTTTTGTATGCTCCTCTTATAATTGGATGATACTGAACGTACTGTTAACACAATTAGGATAACATATATGAGTTCTATAATTATGTACAGTTATATTTAAGGATTACGCTTAAGTACAAGTTCTGTGGATTGTATAACTTGCTTAACAATATATCGAACTGCACACGTTACGTAAAGAGTTTAAGCATGTCCCCATGCCGGAATCGATTACGTTCACTCTGGCTTACAAATATAGTCAACAGCTATGGCTTTATTAAATATATATTTTATGTTCCTTAAAGTATTTTTTCTCAATATCCGAAACAAATATTAGGTACCTATTCGTTTTTGTTGTCCGACTAACTTGTTTATGAGAGTGTTTTTGTTTTAAATTGGAACTGGACGTAAAACCCAGATAGACTGCATATAAACTATTGATAAAGAACAACGGATGAGTTATGAATGTTTTTGGACAAACCCGATATGGATAAAGTCACAACACGTGGATTTTACAAAAACATACAAATATCAAAATAATAACTTCAAACTATAAAATAGTCACCTTTCTACTATAAAAACATTCGTAATAAAAAAACGAACTGAAACAAAACAAGTTACTAGAAGAAATCTATCGTTGTGGTCATGCAATTTGTGAAATTTCAAGCAAAAAATATGCAAAAAAATTTAGGCAAGTAATAAAAAAATAACGGAAAACGAGTCTGGAGAGAAAGGAATAGAGAGATTGGAAGTATCGTTGAGTGAAGGAGACAGTCTAATGCGCCATCTTGCTTGCATCGCAACTCTTTAGTCACGCGCGGTGGAGCAGCGTTTCTATTTTTTGCGCGCTCTCGTTTGACCTCGTTGGTTTATCGTTATCAAACGACTCTAATAATAAATGGATTTCGCTTGTCGCGAATCTGGTTGTAGAACGAGCTTCGCAATAACTTAGATAACCTTCAAGCTGTATCACAATCTATTTATTTATGTCCGATAAGTACCGAGGCAGGCATTAATTTATTACGCCATCGTGATCTAACACTTTTATAATATGAAAAGGTCTACTAAATTTACTAATACAGCAATTCTGCTCAATCGGTCGGCATGATGTTAGTGTTAACAAGATTTGGATATGAACCGATTTCGAGACAATCTCATCAGCATCACCTACTAACAGTTCAGTTTGGCCTACAATAAACATTAAACATTTTTCCTAGATTGTCTTTACCATTATGGGGCCAAGATACGTTGATGTTAATGTAAAATTTGTGTAAAATACATTTCTGAGTTTTCCATATTGATTTCAATTCTACTAGCAGACTTCGAGTAGATACATACGTTGTATATATAATAGGTACTTCAATTATAAAGATATCCAGATATAATACATAACGTTCTAAAAATATTCTATCCTAATATATAAAGAAATAATAACTGGTTTTATACAAGTGTATTTAATTTTTATGAAATATTTACTAAAACTTTGACTTTTTGCTTAAAGAAAAAATGTATATACGCAACTTATCAAGGTAATCTTTAAAACAGAAATCCATCACAAAGTTAATTTATCACAAAGCGATTATTTCTCATAGTAGAGGCAATAATAAATACTACGTCCCACTTAACCTCGTTAATGGCAAAACTCCTAGTCAATTAGCAAGCCAATAGTTTTGAACTTATGACAGCTGTAAACGAACACAATTGGCTACAAACTGTTCTAATAAACTTGTATTTAACTGTTACTATACGCTATAAACGTACTACTGAGACAGATTTATTTTATTAATACAAAAGTTAATTATACGAAAGAATTAAAATCAGATATAAAACCATGTATGTCTTTATCAAAGGCATTCTTCAAAACACTAATATTCTAAGAGTGGTGTTTTTACATTGTTTCATATGAACTATCAAACTTTTCGTTTCGTAGGTCTCCATAAATAACTTCTAGATTAAAAAAAAAACTCTAAGGAACAAACCCGGCGCTAAACTATTTGTTCTACGTCGTTCCAGATATTGTAAAATTCAAACATATTTAACATTTTAAAATTCCAAAATTCTTGGTTTAAAACTGATATTTAAAACTGCACCAATGTTGTCCTTGAAAACAGGCTAAAAAGCAAACGTCTGTGGCTATGTCATGCCAATGATCCATGTAAGTAGAAAGAACTAACAAAAAAATCAAACAACTGTGGTATTATCAAAACATTGTTAATATATTTACAATATCTCAACGTCGTTATTAAATCTTCGTTTAGTAAAGTATTAAAAACACGATAACATTGCCGTGACTTATTCCTAGAACAATATCACAATTTTATTGAGACAAGTCAAGGTCGCCACTATCACGAGCCGACAGAAACAAATGTTAGTGATCACGTTCAATCGGTCGTTACTTAACTCGGTCTTTGTTAAATGAATGACTTAAAATTGTATGAAACAATGTAAGTTATTGCTTTCGTGTTCCGATATCTAGTCACAAGCTAATCACCTATTGTGCAAGTAAGTATCGTGCTTATCGCGTGATAAATGTTTTTGTTTTAATTTTATATTGATTTATAGATATAATAAAGTGAAGAATGAATGATGACCTATGATTATTAAAAGCATATAATAAACGATAAATAATTTATTACTACACGAGTAAAAACTAATGATTCATATGATATAATGTATAATTCGTAAATTCTCTGATAAAAAAATATACCCAATTTAAAAAAAGAACAAATTCGAAGAAAATGATTGAAATTAACGCTATTGGGTCTTTGTTTTATTGTTGTAGTTGAAATAACGTAAATATAGAAGATTATTAACATTATTAACAGAACAATTCCTATAACTTTGTCAGCAATAATAACACCAGTCGCTTCGAAAACAAAACTTAAGGCAATGAATAAGAAGAGACTATAAATTAAGTGGCGTAATGTAATACAAAGTTTATATTTTATTCGAAGCCAGACAGCATTTACGGCAAAAACTTAAAGCCGTATTCACCAACACCAAAGAAGAGATATGGAGTATATAACTCGTTTTATTATTTTCTCCATTTTATTATTTTCCAACAAGAGTTTTCAGTAAAATTAATTAGAATTCTTCCAAACCCAGTTTCATCCTAATCGGATGAACTTTTGCAGAACTTATCAACATCTTTAAAATTGCATAACTTTCTTTGACAATCTAAGTTAAGAATCTTAAAATATAGAACTATAACCGTTTCAGTGAGATTATTTGGACATATAACAGTTAAGATATGCACTATACATTAAATAAATACTTTATGGAAGGCAAAGAGGTTATGAAGCAAAATTCGAAATGGCAACTTACGAATTGTTGAGCTTGCGCTTAGAACTTAGAGAAACTTACTTCATTCAACACTAATATGTAAAAGAAGTACAGAACTTTGGACCTGTACGAAAAGTTGACCCGTATCTCGCCCATGGAACTTTTTAAATTTGGTCCTCCTTTATTTGTTGCAATTTGAATTTGCAATACATTCACATGTATGAAAATAAGGTTCCATGTAATCGATTTCCTTGAGTTTTTGCGTAATGATAATTTTACTTCAAGAAAGATATATTACAACTATTCAATAATAATAGTTAAACAATTTAATATATTCTAAACATTACTAATTAAAATAAGTAATACTGCGATTATGAGCGTGAAAACATTGCTCCATGTTAGGAAAGTTATTGTGTAACACTTGTTACTGAAGTTTAGGAAGTCAGTCATGTTATTTATACGAAGTAAAAATTTTGAAGCATTTTTCTAAATATAACGATAAAATTTTGAAGTTCGTTAATGAAATAATACCAAGTTCGTTAATACCAAGATTTGTTAACTTCAAAAACTTTCAGAACCTTGTAATTTAGGACGTTTTCAAAGGCACTATTCTTATTGTGTAACATTCAATTTCGTTTCAATACAAAAGGAAGGTTTTGCTAAACAGTTATTTTTAAGTAATTTCGAAGAAAATTCAGGGTTGTTTTGAAAATACGTAATTGTTTTAATAAACTTTCCTACTGAATTGAATAATCATTGTCAATATAAAGAAAACATCTTTTTCTTTGAGTTTATAAATACGAACCATGATTATAATGATAACATGAACAATATTCAAATTTTCAACCTTAATTTCTTATTTATTTATGCTATTATTGTACACCACATATAAAAACAGGATATACAAAATAAGATAGTTATATAATCTGAGGGTCGTACAATGTAGCGATCTCTTCCAGACAACTAGGTTGAGAATAAAGGACACAGTTTCGGATATTAAAACGTTCAAATTTTATGTAATGTTTTTAATATATGAGGGTTTTAGCTAATAGAGGCCTCAAAAGCATTAGCCCTTAAGAATTAACTTTTTACCTTAAATCTAGTGTAAAAGTTAACGTTATAAAATTTTGGTAAGGTTTTTGTCATTCGATTAACGTATGTTCGAATCCCCGGGCGCAAGGGCGAAACAATAACTGTAAATTAAACTGAAAACTCATTAAAAGCGGGGGGATTTGGGGAGTGCTGGTTGATGTATATTAATCGTGTTTACGCAATCGAGTTTAATTTGGACACCCGAGTTAGAAATAGTTGTTTCATTAGTTGGTCAAATTAGTTTGTACTGTCATCATCTTACTGGATTCGGAACCACGCCTTTTTAATTGTGCTTATTAGTCTTATTACGCCGAAAAGCATTTGAGGTATATGTGTGAAACTTGTAATTTACATCCAAAATATAAATACCTTGACGTAGTTCGAAAGTATCTAACCTTTAATTAATTTTCCCAAATTGTTGCATGAAATCGAAATCAATTAATTGAATCGCTAAGGCTTATACAGCTGGAAACGTTAAAAGCATTAGGAAACGTTAATAGCAAAAATTCTCCTCGAGATATATTATTAAAGTCTGGAAAGTTTAAAAACTCAAGTTATTAGTAGTTGAACGTTGTTCAACATTTTCCTATTATCAATATATGTACAAATTTCACAGTAAACTTTAAACAGTAAATTGCATTAGCCCGCATAATTTAATTCTATGTTGGCTAAATAAATGTTAAAGGAAAGTTAACGTTTAGTGACTAGAGAAATTAAGTAACTAACTTTATTCGTTTAGGCAAAATCTATTTTGGTTTATGTTACACAACGTTTATCAAGCCGAATTGAAATGTTTTGACAGAAAAATGAAATCGCGAATTTTCTTTTGTTTATAATTAAAGAATAAAATCCAAGTACCTTATTTAATTAGAGAGATATTATGGAGAAATATGGAAATACACTAAGGGTTAGTTTTCCAGATGACATCTGAAAATAGAAAGTGCGTTCAAATTTCACTAGAAAGAATTCTACAAAAAAACAAACAAATGAATCAATGATTATGGCAGACAGTAAATTTGAGACAATTGTCATTATGTGACCGAAGGTCAAGATGGAAGTCAGAGTCAGAGAAATGAAAACATTATTTTAAGTAAATGTACTTACGATCAAAATTTTAAACATTTGGATAGTACAGTACAAGATAAGTTAGTAATTGTATAAGACACTGATTTGTTGGAATTCGATTAAGCTAAGCAAAGTAAACATGGACTAACACGTGTAACTATATATCTCACCACAGCATTACTTCTCTACACATATTCTAAATTCCATGACTTTAAATTTCACCAAATTTTACAAGCTAAAGGTCATCAGAACGTTTACTCAGAAGGGTAACCATCAATCAACATTTAGTTGATACAGCCACTTGAAACACGATTACCGCAAATTGACGCTGGCGCATTTCCAATTCTATTATAAGAACCACCACAGACGCTGTCGTGAAATGAATAAGAATAGCTAACAGGAACACATAATTTTAATAGCTTTTGAATTCCTGCAGTATTCAATTATATTTTACATTTTTACGAATTACGTGCATATAGATTAAATCGATGTACTGAAAGGACAATAAATAGCATACATTTGCGATTGTGTTATGGAGGCCACTGCCTGATGATGTTGGTTGCGATAGCGTTAAATTATTTTAGTGAATTTGCGCAATGCAGTCATATGGTGTTAGTTTGTACCGCATTCGGTTCATATCTAATAATCTCTACCATTTAAACGGTAAGAAAACGGATAGAGTACATATTTAATATCAGTAAATTTTCTTTAATCGCTGATTATAGCAAAATAAATTTATACAATGTTCAATATACTCGTATCTTAAATTTAAACATGAATTTCGTTTCTATAATCAATAGTTTCTAAGCTCTGGTTTCAAATATTTGGCAGTTCTTTGTGGTTTTTCGATTTGATTTCGGGAACTATATAGGTTGCAAATCACTGTTAATCCATTTGTTTCATTTAGTTCTCTTGGTTAGTATATAAGGATCACATTAGTCTATGTTTATTGATAACAATCCATTTCAATAACTGTTACTACCTATAATTTTGAATTGATTCGTATGGCCAATATTCTCCTAGTCATTATTCAAAGTTATGAACGAAGATGCAATATACCCTAGTCAGGTCAAAGATCATCGCCAAAGATAAGGAATTCCAAGTCCACGTTTACATTACACATAACTTAATCACCAATGTACATGGGTTTTACTTCATTATTGTAAATTCATTTCATTCAAGAAACATAGTTGCAAGTATTTTTGTGTATTTGTCGATACGCCCATCTCTTATTTAAAAACACATGTTTTCAAATGAATATCAAATTTTAGTGGTGATTACTCTCATTTTGAAATAGGATAATCAAAATAAAAATCTATATAAATAACAATCGATTTAAATATTTGCCCGACACGAATATTTTCATAAGCTAATATAAACATTTACATTAAGCGCTCGTAAATTTTTAGTGCCCTTGAGATTGTGTGCTGCGGCGTGCATATTATCTCGCTTGGACTGGATCCAACTCGCTCCCGATGATGCCGTACCGATTTCCTTGTTTCACTTATTTTCATCAATATAATAACTATTGTCAACGAAGTTATGTACAACAAACGAGTTATAGTAAACACAATCCCCTGTCACGTCTGTCTCTTCACAACTACACAAGCTACGGAACGACTTCTGAGGCGGTTTGGAAATATGAAGATTTAAAAAAAATATTGGTACATATCAAACTACTTTGAAGCTTTCATTAAAAATGCTGCCTATTTACTTTTAGGTTATCGCGATGTCAATATATTATGTGAGCATATGTTAAATATAAGTGACATTAAGTCGAAACAAAACCGTTTACTACCATGGGTTGTCCTAAGTTTATAAAACCGTTCTTAAATCCCCCGACAATAACGATATGATTTACGCGATTATTCGCATTGATTATTTAATATTACAAACTTACAACCTTCAAATTTTAATTAGACATAAAAACCGAGAAAAATATAAGAAACATTAAATTAAATATCATCTCTAAAAATGGATTTATAAACGAATCCAATAATATATTAATAAATTATATGGAACATTCCATTACAAACATTATAATTATAATAATATAAAGAACTAACCTGTTTCACATCAAGTAGAACGATGAACTTACATCACGAGATAAAAAATAGCTATCATAAATATTAATTTTATTACAAATGAAACTTAGTTTCGAGAAACGTCGTTCAACTGACACTATAATCAAGTTAGCTCAGTTTTTTACAGTCTCAAAGTCGTAAATACATACTATGGCTTATTGTTATCGATAAAAAAAGTATGACAAATGGCTGCCATTACCATCAACACGGTGATACTGTCTGGCGTGCCGCCACGGTCGACAGCCTCGCTGCGATGTCGCCTTGACCAAGTTCGAGACATGCGAGATGTCCGGTTCGTCTTGTTTTGCATACAAACTACCAAATTATATGTAATGAGCATGCTATTTTGTCCGATTTTGTCATGCTTTTAGTCCTAAGTGCTTTAAATATCTGTCGAGGTTTTAATACAATGGTTGAATGAGCGATAAAACATCGTCATCAAAGAGAGTACCTATATTCAGATACAGATTTCACTCAATCTCGAGTTCTGGGACAGTCCTAAATTATTAATTAGATGACTTTTTGGAATATCAAAGGAAATAAAACATTAACTAGAAAGGTACTATTATACGCAGTTCTTGTAGGTAAGCAACGATATCTTCATAGCTTTGGGTAGAATTTATAATAATCATCTCTAGATACAAATGATTATAATGCATTTGGTTTCTGTTGAATATGCTTCTTTAATTTGTGTTAGGAGTTAAAATTATGAAGCCTAGATAGCAAAATATTATTTAATTATTTCCTATTTTTATAGTTTAATGTTCGAGGATTTTATCAATGACCCAATTTTTGAATAGTACGTTTAATGATAAGCAACGTTAAAAGTGATAAGGTAAGTTTATGATAGCATTTATCATGCTTAAGATATTTCGCAAAATAGTCATTGCAAAGACAATTTTATACAAATAATCTATTATAATATTAGAAATGGCATTACGATATAATCATGAAGATGCCATGGCGAAAAATAGTTATGGCAGAATAGCGCTATATCACAGTATTGCTGACTCAATACTTGATGGCGTAATAAAAAATATATATTTACAGCGGGCACAGACAAAACAATATGGATAAATCCTTGACTTGTCACTCTTTTGTGGAAAGAAAAAACATCATACGCTAACACTTATAAAAACGTTTTGTATTTATCATTTATGACATCCTGGAATGTATTTTTTTCAGTTTATTAGATACGTTGTAAATTGAATGTTGCAGATGTCAAAGCAGTTATCCTTATACGAATGTTTTCCTTTTACAAACACATAGAACTAATACTAGTACATCGAGCTACAACTGATTAAATAAAATCCTTTTCGACAATCTTATTTTTTTATTTGTCTACCATAGGAGTAATTGGATAAGTAAATATCTGACATTTTACAAACAAGAATTCGAAGAGAAAAGTAATAAACAAATACAAATACTAAAACTAAACGTTGCTAGTGAGACATTTATATTATTTCAAATGAACAATTAGTAAAAATGTAATGAAATTACGACCGCGTATGTAAGTGTCCAATTAGTACATATTGAGGTTATTTCGTGATATAACAATACAACAAACAATACAATGACAAATTGGAAGGAACAAAACATCAAAAATTATAACATTGCACACATTTAACTGTCTCAACGTATTATTAGTACTCAAAGTTGACGCGGACAATAATAGAATAACTAGGTCACCAGTATTTCACATAGCTTTCGGGTTATTAGCCTCCAAAGGAAATTTAGTGTTCACTATCTTAATTATTGGTTTTCTGTAAGTTAGTAATTTTGAAAGTATCCAAAGAGTAAAACAAGATAATGAATGTGAAGAAGTATATCCTTTAATTAGGGTAAATATGCAGTACGTAAGTTCTCTAATTAAAAAAAGGTAGCACTGAACTGTACGCATTAAAAAAAAATTAGTATATAATATCTACATTTTAAATTCTTTCAGTTTTTTTTTAACTATTTTTTTTGACTCTTACTCACACGGTCGTCCTTCCCTAAAGTCCTCAATACTTGTGTTATGGGTTACTAAGACAGCTGCCAAATATAAATGTATATATTTTAAAATACAAATACGCTCCGATTTTTTTATAGAAAATTTTGGTTGTCTGCGAAAATCAAACTCGATACCTATGGAGCAAAAGGCAGGGTCACTGCCCAGTGCGCCAACAGACCAGTCAAACCGGATACAATAGCGGAAAAATAAACGAACATATTAGTACCTGGTAAAATTATGAATGTTACTGAATTTAGAAGAATTGCACGTCATGACATAACAACTAAAGTCGGCAGATTATACGAGAAGTCACGTAAAGTTGGCACAGATAATAAACAGTAACCAGGTCAGCGACTTGGCATTACGTATAAAACAAGCCCCATGGGAAATTAATTCTCGACGCACAGCTTGTGTGGATGTAGATGACCTCGCTGTAAATATCAGTGTGTGCTGCCTTCTATAAATCAAGAAGATCGATTACGGCAATCGAGGTATTAATAGAATATGACCTAACGTTAATATAAATTATCCAAAAATCGTATAGTATATATATCGTATTTACTCGTAGACTTAATAAAGTGTGCCTGAATCTTTATAATGCCATTAGTATTCTTTGATTAAGGATGTATGGTAATAAAAACGTCTAATACTGTGCCCGGTGGTATCCGGATAAGTAGAATAGACCAATCTCTTTCTTACCGAGGTGTCGTAAAAGGCGAATAAGGCAAGTTGAAGCGCCGTGTGGTATCTGGCTGAGTAGACCACCGTCCTTCTTACCAAGGTGTCCTAAAAGGCGACTACGGTAAGTTGACGTGAGACATTTCCGTATGACATTTGCGCTAAATTTCGCCTGGCAAACAAAACGCATAAAGCTAATTAAGTAAAAATAAAGTGGGAGTGTACTGCAACATTCTCAAGGGAAAGAACGGGACCCTTTCGAAATACATATCGCATAAGACTGCAATGCAGTAATAAAGGTTTATCAGTGTTTTATACCTAGAGGTGAAGGTTAAGTTTGTTAAAAGTTATAAATTATAAGTACTTGTCTAAATGAGTAATCAATAATACGATCGCGTGTATAATTGTTCAATATATTTATTTATTCGTAGTACTAATTGTATAAGGTACTATAAGTAGTATATAATATAAGTATATATATTGTAACGTCATTATATTAAAAAAAAATTTAATCAGTAAACCTATAATAAATATTTTGAGTCATTAAAGTTGGACTTATCAAGAGGTCTACGTGAGATTGTACTAATCACCTAAATTGATATAAGATTATTTTGTGATCAATCTTCTTTATATTATTTAATATTTTTATGTTGTAGATACTTTATTTATATCTACTTTACTAGAAATAAAAATATGTTGCATTACATAAGTAAGCTCATTATGATAATTTTAACACTGACACATATTTCACGAAGTTGACGTTAGGCAGGCGGCCGGTCGTAAAATACATAGGCTAAATCATGTGCCAATATGCTTATAATATGTTGTGCCGACCCCACTTAGAGCGAGATAAGGGCAGGAGAATGATGTGCCAATATGCTTATAATATGTTGTGCCGACCCCACTTGTAGCGGGATAAGGGCAGGAGAATGATGATCGAGGTAAAGCTAATTCGTATCATAAATTTTACGTTTTTCTTATTACATTTTTAATTAACGGGCCAATTTAAATTTGAAATTCTTTGTGCGGGTCGCATATAAAATAACACTACTAATTTCCAAAACTTTAATTTTAATAAATATAAGAATAAAAAATGTAAAATTTATAAAAGTTTAGACTTCAGTTTAGCATTTACTACTATTTTATTATGATATAATTTTTTAACAATATATTAATGTGTGAATGTTTATAAAATATATTCAATTTTAGAAATGCTTGCCTAAAAACTTCATTCAAAGCCGTTTAACGAACATAGATACATACTTTTTTATATACATCGATGTTAGTCATCAAAAACGGCAAAACTATGTCATATTATTATTTACCTTCATACATTCAGTATTTCGTCATACCTGAAACAAGTAATAAATTTATTGTTATTGAATGTGTTGGAATACTGTTATCAAACAACTGATAACGATAGGATTAAAGATTAGGAATCCAAAGTAGGTACCTATTAATAACACGTTATCTCTTATCGCATGCACTTTACATAATGGTGATTATACTTCTAAGCAATGATAATACCATGTTAATACCGATATTATATTAGCAGATATTTATTGATTTTATAATATAGTAAAAACGCGTGTGCAATGGATAAATGTAAATTAATCTTGAATAAAATATATACAGCTTCTGTATATTTACACACATATTAGAGATTATGTCAATGCCGTGTTGTATCCGGCTGAATTGAATACACCCCCCTCATTTCTTACCGAGGTGTCGTAAAAGGCGACTAAGGTAAGTCGACCCGCCGTGTTGTATCTGGCTGAATAGAATAGACCCCCCTCATTTCTTACCGAGGTGTCGTAAAAGGCGACTAAGGTAAGTCGACCCACCGTGTGGTATCCGGTTTAGTAGAATAAACCAACCTCATTTCTTACCGTGGTGTCGTAAAAGGCGACTAAGGTAAGTCGACCCGCCGTTGGTATCCGGCTGAATAGACCACCTATTTCTTACCAAAGTATCGTAAAGTACGACTAAAGTAAGTTGACGTCAGGCAGGCGACCGCTCATAAATCAAGTGATATGTTTTTAACATGTACCGACCCCACTTAGAGTGGGATAAGGGCAGGAAGATGACATTAAAGTGTTAAAGTCAGCGTGGATGATGATGAGCTCATTATTTGAGTTCAGGTTCATAAAGGGACTTCAACAACTTACTTAGTACTTACTTCTTTATACACTTTTTCAAGGAGATTTTAAAATCTTACACTTCTTTACTACTTGCAAAAGAAATGCATCGGTAACTATCATATTTAAATACAATGATAGCTTTTTATTTGTTATTTAAATAGTTAACGTTGAATAGTTTGAGTAGTAGATATAATCATAATCCGGATTTAGCTCGGCCTTACTATAATATAATTAATAAACAATCGCTTCGTAATTAGCCGGACGTAATTGTTACTCGAGATATCTCGACCTACTTTCCCGTCGATTGACAGTATCGACCATCATGACAAGTGTCTTTAGAAAATCGAAACTGACATTGATAGATAATCGATAAGTGCCCCTATTGTTTATGTTAAATACAATAGTTTTTAATTGCTCATCATAGAACAACATTGAATAACATAATTGTAAGGTACCTTGGAAGAAGTTCTACGCTATATCTAGCTATATATGATGTAGAAAAATTGTTAGTGACTGTAATATAACCATCATCTTTCTGCCCTTATCCCTCTCTGAGTGGGGTCGGCACAACATGTTATAAACATGCTGGCACATGATTTGTCTGAGTTTTTACGACCGGTCGCCTGCCTGACGTCAACTTACCTCAGTCGTATTTTACGATACCTCGGTAAGAAAGAGGGTAGTCTATTCTACTAAACCGGATACCAGGCGGTGGGTCAGCTTACTTTAGTCGATTTTTATGACACCTCGGTAAGAAATGAAGGTGATGAAGATGATGAGAAATGAAGATGACCTTTTAAGGCGACTAAGGTAAGTTGACCCACCGTGTGGTATCCGGTTTAGTAGAATAGACCACCCTCCTTCAAATCGATGTGTCGTAAAATACGACTAAGGTAAGTTAACGTCAGGCAGGCGGCCGGTCGTAAAAACGCAGCCAAATCATCTTACAGCATGTTTATAACATGTAGTGCCGACCCCACATAGAGTGGGATAAGAGCAGGAGGATATATTAAGTATAAGCGATAATACTGCAAATCATTAAGTCAATGTTAAAAGAAACTATAAATATCTTCCTACCGTTTCAATAGTAGAGTTTGTACTTGTATTAAACAACGGAATGCATTGATATGATATTGTTATCAAAACTAGGCTATACCACCCTCAATATTCACAAATCATACTAAATATAACGTCCCAAGTGAGTCTACAATAAGTCATAGGTTATCTTGAATATACGCAGACTAGACGTGCATACTCTATACATATCTGCTGAGTAGTTCTTTGAAAAAATTCACATGAGTTCTATAATTATTGCTCATAATATTTTACAAATTTATGATATATTTGATGAAATTTGTCATTGTTTTAACATAATTTTTAATATCTGGGTGACTGGCTAGATCGATTTTTCTCCCCCAAAAGCTCCTACATGCTGAATTTCACGAAAATCGTTGGAGCCGTTTCCGAGATTCCTATACATACCTATACATAATTTGTATGTTTTATGCTTATTATACACTAATCCTCTGCTCAAGACGTTTAGTTTAAGTTAAGGAATAAAAGAAGACATATAGTATGGATTCAAAAATATACAAAAACGATGTATTAAAGAATGAAGGAAATGTAAAATTTTATCTTTACACATTTGTATCAGTTTTTACGATAAAATATTTCTAAAAAAATATTATTATTTGACGTAGTTTATCAACGAGTGCAATACTATCAGCTCTTATATCTTATCTCTTACTTGACAAGCCACTTTATAGATAACAGCCTTATTAATACACTGTTAATGAGTCCGTTTAAATATACCTAATATATTTCGATTTACGATTATTTTTCATGAAGGGCCTAATATTGGCATTGATTTTAAATTTTAATCAAAATTGAAAATTCTGGTGACATCTTGCGATTCTTTGCTTTATAAAAAATGTGCTTTATTATAAATTTATCTTTAATATTTAAATTAGTTAATCTTGTATGTATATATTTTCGGAATCTCGGAAACGGCTCCACTGATACTTTACTGATTTTCAGCATGTAGGGGGTTTCGGGGAAGAAAAATCGATCTAGAAAAGTTTTATTTAAAAAAAATTGTCGTTTTATCCCTGATTTCGGGCTCTAAAATTGTTTTGAAATTTACGTTGAATACAATCACAATTTTTCGCTGTCAAACGTAAAGTCATGGTAGTTCATTTGGGGAAAGGGCGGTCTAGAAAGGTGAAAATACCTAGGATCGAGCCTCACCTGCCCTATTATTTTTTCATTTTTCTTTTCAATTTTTTTTTTTAATTTTAATTTTTTTACATCATATTAAAAATTACCGAGCAAAGCTCGGTCACGCAGGTACTTGAATGTAAACTATCAAAGTTTATATTGAAATTTGAATAGTAACAAATCAATGTAATAAGAGTGCGAGTTTGCAAACAATGAATTAACATTTTGGGGGTAGTTCAAGTATGATTCATAATGGAAATCGGGCCTAACGCTTAAAAGGCAGTCACGAGGAAAACCAAAAATGTTATTCTAAGTAAATAGGTATGATTACTAAGAAGCCTAAATCAACATGTAACGTCGGCAATAAATGTACAATGAGCCGTAGGCAATTATTAACTCGATACATTACCATTGTGTGTATATTAATACATAATACTATAATCGTCATAATATGAGGAAAAACTCTAATATATATAGGTACTATAATAAGTGACTAAACAGTATTGACCTATAAAATATTATTTGCTAACTTTATAATACCACAATTTTTTTCTGGTGTTCTTCCTGTTGTTTAAATTGCATTTTTTATTTATTTTTATTGCATTGTTTGATGAAATGTCAGTCAACCAAATATATTGAGCGTATAAAATGTTACATAGCATATATTGATGTATTAAGAATAAATTATACCCACTAGTGATAACAAAGACCTGGTCTCCGGCATAAAACCAGTAATTAAAAAAATGCAACTTTAAATGTTATATTATATATCCTTACTATGCTGTTCTCTTTCAAAACACTAGTATAACTAGTCAGTTATGGTATGAAGATCCGGTGTACGTTGGGTCGCATGCCCATCCGTTACCTTTTTTTCTTCGACTCCTAAATAGATGGAGGAAGACAGGGAGGAAGAAAACAATCTTAAAAAAGAAGCCGCTGGAGTCCGAGCTTGATCATCTCTTACAGACCCAATAACCGGCAGTGCGTGTATATCGGTTAAAAGAGAAAGAAGGAATATATATATTTAAAATGGAATTTAAAAAAATTAAGTAAGTATACATTTTTTAATTAATTAATGTATAAACATACGGGTCACATCGAATCGAATTACCTTCATACAAGGTTCGACGTTTCGGCAAAGTTGCCGAGACTGGAGCGCCGCTTTGTCTTCGTTCCCGAGTACTCGGGATGTATGTTACGTATATTTATATAATAATCAGTATGCATCGCGAAAGTTTAAAATCTTCCAATTAACTACTGTGTTAGTATCTAACCCATTCTAGATAGCAGCCAACACTTTGTGCAGAAGTAAAGTAAGTAATTATGTATATAAATTTAATGGATAGATCTCACGAATAGCAGTGGCTTTATGGCAAAATGCCAATTCTCAAACATGAATTTAAAGCAAAATTGAAATAATGTTTGTAAATTTAATAACAACTCTACTGGTATATCATGATGTCATATGAAAATCCAAATAGTCATAACTCATATTACGGAGTCACTGTCAGTTCAGAGCTCAATGTAAACAAAAGATACTTAAAAACAAACAACTATCGATCACTTGTTCACAAATTTTTCGCCTGGAAAAACTACTTACTTGCCGTACTTAGACACGATCGTCAATGGAAGCACGTTAACAGATATTCCGGCGTCGTGTCGTGGTGGCGTCGGTGAACATAGTCCCATAGGTATGACACTGCCGACTGCGATGCGGATGACGACGGCGACGACGAGGACGACGCGACGGGCGAAAGGGCGAAAACACCGGAATTGACGCCACCGACCATGACACCACCCGATCTTGACTTACCTGACGACGACTTTGAGGTCGGGAGCTACCATTCCCAGACCTCCTCACCGAACAAGACATCTATTAGGTCACCTAGGTGACCTCGGCTTACGGCCCAAATACCGACACCTTTAGATTACCTAAGTGACCTCGGCCTACCCGAAACACATGCCGGGTTTAAGTGCCCGCGAGGAGATGCCCGGGTAGAGAGGATTTCCTCGAGGCCCGCAGCCCCGCTTACCCCCACCCGGGGAGTAAGCGAGAAGACCCTTCGTTCGTACACTGCCGACAGTGTCTACGCCTGCGATTCAATCGTAATTTTTCGCAGCCAAAAAAACATACGTGACCTCGGTTTATTTAACCCCAGATTACCAAAAAAAAAATATTGTAGTCTTGACGAACAATCGAATAAAGTGTTCCTATGTAGTTTTATTAGCTTTTCATATAATATAACTATATAGCCTTATACATCCGTAAATGTCTGTTCGGGTAGATCATGATAGAGGTCACGCGTTCTAACCATTTGGGCATCAAAGAATTATATTATCGATTAAGTTATGTATGAATAAGAACGAAACAACCATAATAAACAGGTACAAATAAATACATCGTCTACAATTTAAGCCACATTCCAATTCGGCCAGTGGCACTAAAATCGATTATCATATCCGACAAGTAATAAATTACGGCCGACGACCGGTCGAGCGGGCGGAGCGAGCGAAGCGCCCGCAGGGAGCGGCCGGCCCTCATTAACCGTCGCTCCGCGCTCGATTGAAGCGCTATCAAATATTCAAATTGGCGAAAGTTTAAACCATTCATTGTGTCACTGGTCCACACCTTTTAAACACGGTGCATGATACAATTTTAATTGCATAACTTATCAGTTGCAGATTTACTTTTATTTTGTATTTAATAAATATGGAAAGTAATAAACTTCATTAAACAAGCCTGCTTTTACGCTGTGTGGTATCCGGTTGAATAGAATAGTACCAACCTCATTTATTACCAATGTGTCGTAAAAGTCGACTAAGGTAAGTTGACCTACCGTGTGGTATCCGGTTTAGTAGAATAGACCACCCTCTTTCTAACCGAGGTGTCGTAAAATACGGCAGAGGTAAGTTGACGTCAGGCAGGCGGCCGGTCGTAAAACGCAGCCGAATCATGTGACAGCATGTTTATAAGATGTTGTGCCGCCCCACTTAGAGAGGGATAAGGGCAGTAAGATGATTGAAAGTAATAAACTTCATTAAACAAGCCTGCTTTTACAACTGTTCAATTTGTTTGAGCCACACCTATATATCGAAATAGTGCGTAGTATGGCATCGTTATTTTAATATATTTAAATAATTAAGGATAAATATGTAAATAAGTATTCTAAAAGGATAAAAGGAATACAAAATTCGAGACCGCCCGTTACCCAATTGAGCTATCATGACTTTGCAATTGAACGAAATTATTATTTGCTTTCATATATATTTATTTTGCATTAAATTATAGCAGTTTTTTTAATACACAAAAACAGAGATAAAAATGACATTTTTTTTTAATATTAAAGATACGATACAACATATACCTAAGTAAAATTCAACATATGAATTTGGTATAGTATAGTAATCGATTGGTAGCTTCAAATTGAAGTTCGGTGGAAACCAATATAATTAAAATCTAGGAATGTTAATTCAATATAATAAACAAAACTTTTAAATAACAAATTCCGAATACTCTCAAAGGTCATGGGTCCAACGCATAGTAATAATAACGCTTATCTCGAAACAGCTACATACAAAAACCCGGTCACATAAAACAATTTACATTACGAAAGCGTGCTTTATTTGTGCAAGTCATCGTTTTGAGTTGTTTTACAAAAAATATTTGTTATGTTTTGTATTTACGTTCAGTTTTTACAAATCATATGAAAAAAAGGGGGATATGAAGTGGATAAGGGATTTTCTTTATCCATCGGCATATATTTGTACCCGTAAACTTTAATTGTGCCAAATTTCATCATATATTGGTCAAGCGAATTAGGCTCGAAAGCGCAATACAAAGATTTTCCCATTTATAATATTAGTCATCATTCACCTGCCCTTACCCCACTGTAAGTGGGGTCAGCACAACATGTTTTAAACATGTTTGTAACATGTTTTGGCTGATTATTTAACGACCGGCCCACTGCCTGATGTCAATTTACGTTAGTCGCCTTTTACATCTCGGTAAGAAATGGGAGTGGTCTATTCTACACAGCCGGATACCAACGACACTGATGGTTTCGAAAAATTTATCTCTGGCTATTTTATTTCGTTATTTTTGTCAGTGATTCATACTGGACTAGAGAATCGACTTATCAATATGGTATTTCCATGATAACATATTGTTATTCATTATGTTATCAGTTTACACAGGCATTTACTAGTAATTAAAATTTAATTTTAATCTGTCAAATCTTTATACTAAATCGTTGTTATCTATAATGTAATTGTCACAAATTTAGTATTTATCACTAATACAATCTTTAAAAATCATTACGATGCAATGTCAATTGTTAAAACTAATTATTATCGCAGTAATAGATACCTACATTAAATTACCCGGTTGGGCAATGAAAAAGACGGATGAAAGAAGAGTACATGCAAATGAGAAGAATGTTAAGGTGGATGTGTGGTGTGACAAAACTGGATAAAAATACGAAACGAGTATATAAGGGGAAGTCTGAAAGTTGCGCCCATTATAGAAAAGTCGAGAAGTGCAAGATTGACATGGTATGGACATGTAATGAGGAAGGATGAAAATCATGTGACCAAACGTGTGTTAAATTTGAATGTGGATGGATATGTGCCTAGAGGGAGGCCTAAAAAGAGATGGTTGGATTGTGTGAATTATGATATGCATATAAAAGGAGTGGCGCCAGAGTTGACGAAAAATAGGACAGAATGGAAGAGAAAAACATGTTGTCGACCCCACTTAGAGTAAGATAAGGACAGGATGATATATATTAAATTACCCGGTTGTTTTTGTTAGTTCATATTATTATTGAACCTTAATTTGATAATCAGTAAATATAACTAAAAGAATGCTTCATAGATAATTACGAGTATATTATATTATAATCATCCTCAATAATAATTATACAGGTGTCCAAGAGACGAGCAAAAATTTCAATTATAACTAGAATTTAATTAGTCCTTGCTTCTAGAATGTACGTAAAACAAGAAAAACTTTGTACATTTTTATATAATTAAGAAGTTTCTTTAATATTATATTTTCGTTATTATAATACAGTGACGCAGTTTCTAAGAATATTTTTATACACATTAATTTCACTAATTAAACAAATAAAATTGAAATATCTATACTAATCGTAATATATAAAGCTGAAGAGTTAGTTTGTTTGAACGCGCTAATCTCAAGAACTACTGGACCGATTTGAAAAGTTCTTTGAGTGTAAGATAGTCCATTTATCGAGGAAGGCTATATAACATCATACCTAAGATGAATAGGAGAGGAGCTGCATTAAAAAATATTACAAAAACGGCAAAATTTCAAGCTTTCTTCCGTGCGCTAACTAAACGGTGAAAGTTATTCAAAAACAATATATTACAAAATTGTTTCCCTCTCAAAGTTCTAAATAAAAGTCCGCGACAGTATAGCTTTTAAGGTTAACCTACTTTAACCACTTATTTTTTTTATGGTTATTAAAATACTATATTACGGTTTTAATCTTTCCATGCGGAAGGAGCCGCTGGCGATTGCTAGTATTTAACAAAATGTATAAAAGCTACGTAGACATTTAACTAAAAATTAAACAAAAAAAACCGCATCACATAAATTAACGGATTTTAAAGTTATTTCCAACAAATTAGAACTTCTCTCGAATGGAACTTATTGTTTACACTTTTTTTCTGGCAAAATGCAGGTACCAGGGTATTATTATACACATAAAGACCGTGTTTTCGAGAATAATACGTTTCTATGGAACCAAGGGCATTTTTTTGCAAGCAAACGAAAAAAAATTACGCTTTATGCCCAAAAGGCTTTGTAAGCCGTAATTATAAGCAAGAATAACTTTGGGGATCTCTTTTCTTACGACGAGGGGAGTTTTTTTAAGCGGGTAACGACCGCGGCAGGTGGTACATAAGTTAGACGATAAATAAATTTCAACAAAAAGTGCAACAAAAACTGTTTGAGAGAGGCCCGTCAATGTCAACTAAAGGTCGTCCATTACTGCCGCGTCGATATAAACTTACAGAGGTAAAGATGAATCCATAATAATAAAAATTAATCGATATTTACATTCATCATTCATATACGGTGAAAGAAAACGTGATGAAATCTGCATATCTCAAAGGAATTCTTTGAACGCGTGTGTGCCAATCCAAATTTGAAGCTTGGTAAGTCTTTTCAATGCTTCTCAAGGAAAGAGAATGCCTTGTCCCAGTATTATTCTAGTACCAAGACACTATTTTACTTAAAAGAAAAACATATTCGATTTTATTTCTACTATTATTAGCTTATTAGATATTAGCATATCTTCGTGTCAAGGACTAAGCCAGCTTTACTAAACTAAATATATTTTAAAAGAGGATATACACTCCATTATCAAAACAAGAGTATTAAAATTTAAGACAATTTACTGGTTATGTAATATTTGCGTTGGTAATATTGTGATTTGTCATCACTATTAAATTAGTAAATCCACTTTCTTGTCAAGTAAATGGAGAGCGCGCATTGTATTTGTAATAAAGTTTAAAGGCCTCATCTTTGTATTCATCCGGTTGAGTCCATTAATATAATGAAGCCACATCGCCAGCACATCACGTCCCTGGCCATGAGCGACGTCCGCATGCGCCAAGAAAGGAATGTACACTATTATTATTACGTTGAAAAAAGCTGACACTATTTTTTCTTCAACATCCAGGTAGCGCAACAAAACCGTCGACCGGGAAACCGGTCTAGTGTAAAAAACGCTCTTTGTAAATCCAAAGACATAAATCATGCGGACTCACGACCAGGACCGGTTCTCCGTGGTCTGGGGTTCGCACAGCTAATGAGACTTCAATCAAGGTCAACGCGTACGCTCATGAATAACAATCGCTTTAATTATAGTTCCATCTGCAATTTTGTAGGTATCTTTAATCTTTATTTCTTCGTCCAACTGATAACTTCTTTCTACTTTTCACGTGGCAGAATTATACTAAACATTATTTAACTCAGCTGTACCTAGACTGTAAGACTCTTAATAAACATAGTTTTTCAAGAATCTTTGAGTTTCTAGTGACTATTTGAATCTTATATTTTAGTTTTTTCATTTTTAACTTTTCTTAATATGTATTATGTACGCTTCGTCTAAGATAAATGCGGTGTTTACTTTCAAATAACTAATACATTTACAAAGCAATCTAGTAAATAAGAAATTGTAAATGCTTCAATGTATGTAGTTGTAAGTAAACCTTTTAATTTTTCCGTTTTTTTGTTGTTAAATTATATTCATGAAATATTGCCAAGACGCATTAAGATATTTGGCAATGTTTCATTCATACATAGAAACTAAATTGATGCAGTCGTGTGACGCAGACGACGCATTGTTTTCGCCAGACAAAAATCGCAATGAAACACTTAGCAAATCCATTCTTAGTGAAACAGTGACGGTTATTAACACTTCCTAAGTCAGCAACATTACACGGGGGTAATAATGAAAGCAGCAATGAGAACATCTATTGTATAAAACTGAAAAACAAACATTTCTCATTAGGCGAGTAGCGCGAACCGAGCATTGTTCTCGGGGAGGACATAACGGACCGTGTCGGATTTACGTCAGCGCTTCTCGACCGACGACCTTTGGAATGTTGGATGTTGGGCGGTACTTGCTTACCCGTTTTTTTACACGTCTGCTTGAAACGAAACGAACCATCATTAATTTTTTTTATCGATGAGCTTACAAATAAAGAAATGTTCAATTTCAATCACACTGACAATTATTTAAAGTAAAATAACGCTACGAGCATCATTAAGGTTATGTAATTTAATCTATCAGTCTACGGATGTGAACGAATGGAATGGTTCTAGAGGTTCAACGACCTACGGACCTCGGACCAATTCGCGACATGAGATTGAATAATAAGTTGATTGCAAACACGAACCAAGGCCGGCAGCCATTACTGAGCGCACCGCCGCCATTTTGCACAGCGAGCACAACTATTTTCATAATAGCATTAACTTTATGACCCGAATCATCTTTTATACCGCCTATTTTAGTATCGTTGGAAACTAATTGGCCCATTTGCAATATATTGAAACGATAATTTCATTTAAAGAAGCAACAAAACATATCATAAAGCTATCATTAGAAATTACGTAAGTGTGAATCAACAACAATATTTTCTTTCGGATCGAATGCATTAACCACTACTACTGCTCTCAAACAATTTAATAGGCATGTAGTATTTATAAATAACAAACTTTTTAGTTTACTATGTTGCGATTTGATGTAAAATCTCTGTTAAGTCTTTATGCTGGTGTGTATTATTACGTTATATAAAGCCTCAGTAGTACTTATTTCAACGGGGGCCTTCGAACAAATTTAATTAACCAAGCTAATGGCATTTTTTGTTGTCTTTAATAAATATTTAGCAATAAATACAAACTAAATACAAGGCAAAAGTGAACTGAACGACTATATTCCGACAATTGTCGGAATATAAATGACATGTAAGCTTTGCGATTTTGTCGTGGATTCTCCTGATGATGCTTGACTCGGAAGAAAAGTTTTTTGGTATTGTGATAGTGAATATAAAATAGTGGTTTGTATGTATCCAATCCTGCATGAATTAAGTATAAAAACGGATAGTTCATTCTACATTTAGCATTACACACATTTCTTTTATCGTGGATTATAGCAAAATAATGACTTTTGTTTTAAAGATATGTTCAAGTGAGAGATTTTGAAAAGTTCGGGAAATCCTAAATAATATTATTTTATAGTAGATTTATTTCTTGTTATAATATATGTTTATTTAAAACATATTCAACCGATTTGCATATTACATTATTAAAATGATGGAATCTCAATCGAATTATGTATAAGAATTAAATTACAGAATAAATTAATTTATGATCAAATGTTAATTTCGCTCGTTAATAAGTGATTTCCAGTTGATTTATCCACGAAGATGAGTGGAAGTGATCTCATGATTATGCTATTGCGTGTTCATAACATCCAAGATTCTCATTTATTGCTCATCGCGTTGGAAAATTGTAATTTGAATTCTCAAAGCCTAGTTTCCGAGGCTATTGTCCTTTTAATGATGCTTGTTGTATCTCAGCTATTTCAAAATACATTGTTTCGTTGGGTTATTTAATTAATAAAAATACAATACTACATTCGTGTTGAAAATCACAAGCCTTCGTTTATAAGATTTTTAGAAAATTTTATGTGATAATCATAAATTAGTTGGAACTAATAAGATTAGCAAATAACTATAGAGAAACATCTCAGTTATAACTATCATTTAAGTAAAACTAAACATCAACGACATAAATGTTAATTTACATTGCAAAAGCTATTTCTTTTATTAATATGCTTTTTGCCTCTTTCTTTATATTTCGGGTGTTTTAATTTCTTTTGAAGTTATGTCAGATATATCCTAGCCTAATTCTAGATACATCAATATTTATGAATTTCATACAGACTTTACTTTAAAGATTTAAACAAAAGTATGGCTTGAAATGGCAAGTAACATATTTTAATACATGTTTCAAGGTGAATTGTATTTATAATATTAATTTCTTAATATCGATTTTGTAACCATACAGTGATATTTAGTAAATAGATTATTAAACAAAAGCAATTGCTTATACAAAATGTGACAACTAACATGAATCTATCATTTATAAGTATATATCTAACGTATCTTTGTTACCAGGTGTTATCAGTTATCAAACTTCGGCTATATTCATATTTTGAATAAAGCATTTAACTTCACCGCAATTAGAGCAGATAGAAATAATTGGTGGGGAATACCTAATAAAATCCGATTTGTGCACAAAAAATACATTAGTTATATTAAGTGTATGTTTGTATTACATTTAATAGGAAAATTATCGTTCATTACACGTAATATATGAAATAGATTTACAAGCACATCAACTTTGAGCACAGCGGTGAGTGGTCATAAATGTCAATCAGTGCAAGAATCAATTGAATGTATATACGCAGCGGCCGTTTACGTAATCGGCGCCATCTTGCCGAGTGATACCGCACGTATTCTTGAGTGATTACGAAAATGTTGAATAATCCATAACAGATGTATTTGTTTTCAAATTCATATTTATTAATTGGTACTACATTCCTAATAGAACACAAATACCGTATGATTCAGTTACAGATGTCGGTAATGTATCTAAATTGACGTTTTGATCATTAGTCAGTAAAACCTAACATACACATAAAAGACTTACTTATTAAACCGATTCCTTTTATACTACATGTAATATATTAAGCTAATAAAACTAAATAACGACCTGCGCTGTCAGTATAATAAAAAAACAAAACTTGTTCAAAGAAAAGGGTTGTGATAAATTCTTCTTGGAAGCGCGTAGGATTGGTCGGTAAAATTCCCTTTAAGGGTATCATGAATCTTGGCGTTTAGGGCGATTAGAAAGAGATGAATGTATGCTAGATTATCCAGATACGCCTGCATAACTCGCCCCACAAGTATGGAGCGGGTTTTAGAGCCGGTTTACCGGACATGTGCTGTAAAGGACAAATAAAAGTCATAACGGAGCGAGAGTAACCAGCGCCATAATTGTGTGAATTATTCATTCGCGTCGCTCTGTGAAAATTCTTTACATCTGTAATCCGTGTTTTGAATAAAGCATAGGGCGTTAAACGAGTATAACGATACTTTTGTACAAATTCAGACTTTGATTTTATTTTGCATACCAGTTGTTCTTCATTATTTTTTTGATTACATCGTCCTTATTCTACTATACATTTTTATAGTATAACTACCGATATTTGGCTAGTTTTTGTTCTAATCTGTCATCAATCTTTTGTAAATTGTACAGAGCTTTAATCTCTCTTCCCACACATCCACCGACACGATAATACGAGTCCGAGTAAGACGATATTAAAGTTAGCAGACAGCATATTGACAGTACAAATAAGCCTAATTTTTACATCTCCATGCCAGAACTATAATTTGAATGTATAAAGTGCATTGGTATAAAGACTGGTAAACTCTCTGGTGATGTTCTCAAATTTATCAGTTATCTAAGCGTTCTTTGTTCTATTAAATTATTCAAAATAAAGGAATTCCTCTCTCGATATGTCAATAAATCGCACAGCCAGTGCCCCTTTGATAAATTTCAAAAGGGGGCCAAGATAAGAGATACACTCGAGGCTATTATGGACGGCTGAGGTAATAGAGATCGAGTTAGCGATGTGTGACTGAGATGGAAGATACCTAGTAACACACGTAACGGTAAACCGGGGTGAAAGTACAGATATAGCTAACGTAATGCCAAGCTGACTGTATAAAAGTTTACGTTTTAGTTTATGTTTATTACGATGCAACCTTAACCGTGTGTTGAACAAAGTTACGATAATATTTCTTTTTGTTATCTCAGAACTTGTTAAGAAAGAAGAGACCCAACCAAAAGATAACGACAATAATAACATGGGTATATTTTAGTCAGCATCTTTATGTAGGTAATTTTATGGAACGAGTAATTTAGCGGAATTCAGAGTTACGTTTAAATTTCTTGGGATTTACAGACGAATAAATTTCATCCTTGTTATCATTCTTGGAAGCTGCGGCATAGCCCGGCGGCAAGACAAGTATTCCTTTTCGAGAGAATAAAGATTTCGAAACCCGGCCTAGGAATAATGAGTTTTATTTTAACTAATGTCTAATTGATAATTGCAATTTAATGCTTTCCGACGAAGAAAAACATCGTGATGTAACTTGCATTCCCTGGAGAATTCTGTAGATATGGGTAACCTACCAATCCGTATTGGAGTCATATGCGAGGGCGTTATGCGTTTTGTGTAAAACAATTAAAATGTGTATTTGTAAATATTTCTTGTAACTTAAAGACTATAAGTATATATGCAGAATTAGAATTACATATATATGAAAAGAAAAGAAAACTAAATAGCTAATGAATGTCTCATAGCATGGAAAATGTGGCAATTATAACTGGTATTACTACTGTATATTACCTGTTAAACAGACACCAGCAGTCAATAACAAGAACAAAAGAATATTTAACAGGCCAACAGAATGTATTGAAGAAAAAACGAATCTTCAACTTATGGCTGAATGCCCTATGCTATCGCTGGTAAGATGGCAGATACTAGGTATGGACGAAATTGAAGTTGAGGACCTTATTAATCCCTTTAGAGATATTATCTCTAATATCTGGTTAATATGGTTGGTTAGAGGAGGTAACACTTTCGAGACAGCAGTGAAACCCATGTACCATGGGGAAATGGGTGGAATAGTCCGTATCAGGAGTTGACTAAGCATTCTGTACCGACGCGTGCGCGCAGCTTAGATAAGATACATATAATACAATGCAATATACACATTACAGTTTAGTTGACTTTCCTTTTGTTGTTAAGCGATTATTTAAACTGTTTAAATTTAAATGTACGTTAGATCTACCGCATATAATGCAATTACTATACAAAATAAGGAAATACTGGGTAATCTCAAGGTTAAACGCTACATTTTGTTAATTAGCTTATCGTTGAAATTTGTAATGTAGATATTCGATTAGCGTTAAAACAAGTTTTGCGGAACGTATGTCGTATTTTCATAAAAACATCTTTATTGTTGATTCTAGTTTATCATAGCTTGTTTGTAGTGCAAAATAGAAAATTATCTAGTTCATTTCAATGGGTCATTGCACTTTTGATCACGGACAAACTTTCTTTAGCCGATTGAAAGTTCTTACAGACTTCGCAACTTTTAGAACTTTACGTATTCCTTGTATATGACAAGTCACAGAATTATGACTATTTATAGAATAGCCGTAAGATAAAGTGTAAATTTTTCAGGCGGTAACTGGAAATGATCCATAGATAGTTTTGAAATACAAAATGTAAGACGTTTTAACATTATTAACTTTTCTATAAAAAATATATATTTTATCAACTGAAGTCTTAGATAGTGCTTATAGTTTATCTATATTTCATCAATTTTTAGCTTTTCATTACGGCGTGGTCATATATGAGAACCATTTATTCAAATGTAATAATAAATTAATTTTTCTTTTTTTTAATATATTTAATTTTATTATTACTTTTGTATTATGGATCTCCTACGCCGTGTGGTATCCGATTCAATAGAATAGTACCACCTTACCGAGGTGTCGTAAATGGCAACTAAGGTAAGTCGACCCGCCGTGTGGTATCCGGCTGAGTAGAAAAGACCAACCTCATTTCTTACCGAGGTGTCGTAAAATGCGACTAAGGTAAGTTGACCCACCGTGTGGTATACGGTTTAGTAGAATAGACCACCCTTCTTCTTACCGAGGTGTCGTAAAAAACGACTTAGGTAAGTTAACGTCAGGCAGGCGGCCGGTCGTAAAAACGCAGCCAAATCATGTTACAGCATGTTTATAACATGTTGTGTCGACCTCACTTAGAGTGGGATAAGGGCAGGAGGATATATAATAATTTTATTATTACTTTTGTATTATGGATCTCAGCAAAGTAACGCCTAATTCTATAAATTAATCGTATGTTCATCCCGGTTTTACAAAAGTAGCTCGTTAATTTGTTTATTCCTAGCACCATCGGCGGAAACGGCACCGACGGTCCATTTGCAATTCCACGACAATGTAAAAATGAGACTTCATGAATAAATACAGTATAATACCTACGGGTGCGTGTATACATTCGCGGCGCGTTCACGGCCGCGTTCCCGCGCCATTGTTCTTTACGTAACGACGACGTGACGCGACCGACTCAACTCATTTATTATGCTTACGCCTCGCTTCGTTCGCGTTTCACGGTGTCGATTTCCCTGACTATTGTTATTGTAATCTTCAAGTTAATCTATGCATATATTTTATTCTCAGTGTAATTAAATTTTTGCTCAACGATGCTTATTGTTGTTTACACTAGCCGTGTGGTATAATGGTTGGTTCTTTTAATATATACGAGGTGTCGTGAAAGGCGACTAAGGCAAGTCGACCCGCCGTGTGGTATACGGCTGAATAGAATAGACCATCCTCATTCCTTACCGAGGTGTCGTAAAATACGACTAAGGTATATATATATATGTCGGGGATTTAGATGGGTTTTTATTGTAAGCGACTTCGGCGTTCTCTATATTTCAAGTCGTAGAATCAGTGCGCACACCCGGCGCCATCGAGTCTCAGATGTCCAATCTGTCATGTCGCTTTGTTACCAGCGCCACCTTACCATGCATTTTACATATGCGTCAAATGTCACAATCACTAGCGACAGCTATTAGACAACCTTGACTACTGACTCCATGATTCGGCTAAAGTATCCCAAATGATAACAGATGTAACGCCATCTGTCCGGCAGTTAAACAAGTCTATTATTATCTTCACTTCTCCGACATATATATATATTGAAATCTTTTAACAGTTCATTTATTAGAATGTGCCGTTATTACAAAGATACTGTTGTTAATAATTTGTCTAGACGTTTTTGATTCGCTATCAATAATAGGATCACACCAACAACACAAGCACTAATCTGTTAACAGTTAAATAAAATTCGTTTTCAGAGTAAACTACCCCATGGACAGCGTGCAGTCCAAATCACAGAAAGGAAGGGGTTATAAAGATATGTCTAGTACGACGAGAAAAAGGAGTTCTAGGGACAATGTAGACAGCATGCCCTCAACTTCTAAGCAAAAAAGGACTAATTTGGACGTCATGGAGTCTAATTCAAGACGGACAAATTATGATATGGCATCAACTTCTAGCCAAGCAATGGGTTATATAGACCCCAGACCTTCCTCGTCAACTCAATGGTTGCGTTATATAGACTGCAGACCTTCCACGTCAACTCAAGCGATGGGTCATATAAACATCAGACCACCCATGTCAACTCAAGCGATGGGTTATATAAACATCAGACCATCGTCGTCACTTCAAGCGATGGGTTATATAAGCATCATACCATCCACGTCAACTCAAGCGATGGGTTATATAGACAACAGACCTTCCCCGTTCATTCAAGCGATTGGCTATGTAGACAGCAGACCTTTTACGTCAGCTCAAGCGGTGGGCTATATTGACAGCAGACCTTCCGCGTCAACTCAAGCGATGGGCTATATTGACAGCAGACCTTCTACTTCAACTCAAGCGATGGATGGGAACCCATCGCTTGAGCTGACATAGAAGGTCTGCTGTGTATATAGATAGACAGCAGACCTTCTACGTCAGCTCAAGCGATGGGTTACATAGACAGCAGACCTTCCGTGTCAAATCAAACGATAGGCTATATTGACAGCAGGCCTTCAAGGTCAGCTCAAGCAATGGGCTATATTGACAGCAGGCCTTCAACGTCAGCTCAAGCAATGGGCTATATTGACAGCAGGCCTTCAACGTCAGCTCAAGCTATGGGTTACATAGACAGCAGACCTTCCGCGTCAAATCAAACGATGGGCTATATTGACAGCAGACCTTCCGAGTCAACTCAAGCGATGGGCTATGTAGAAAGCAGACCTTCCACGTCAGCTCAAGCGATAGTCCATTTAGACAGCAGACCTTCCACGTCAGCTCAAGCGATAGGCTATATTGACAGCAGACCTTCCGAGTCAACTCAAGCGATGGACTATATAGATAGCAGACCTTCTACGTCAGCTCAAGCGGTGGGCTATATTGACAGCAGACCTTCCGCGTCAACTCAAGCGATAGGCTATATTGACAGCAGGCCTTCAAGGTCAGCTCAAGCAATGGGCTATATTGACAGCAGGCCTTCAACGTCAGCTCAAGCAATGGGCTATATTGACAGCAGGCCTTCAACGTCAGCTCAAGCGATAGGCTATTTAGACAGCAGACCTTCCACGTCAGCTCAAGCGATGGGGTATGTAGAAAGCAGCCCTTCCACGTCAGCTCAAGCGATAGGCCATTTAGACAGCAGACCTTCCACGTCAGCTCAAGCGATAGGCCATTTAGACAGCAGACCTTCCACGTCAGCTCAAGCGATAGGCCATTTAGACAGCAGACCTTCGACGTCAGCTCAAGCGATGGGTTATTTAGACAGCAGACCTTCCACGTCAACTCAAGCCGGGGGCTATATAGACAACCTGCCATCAAACTCCAGAAATTATCCATCCAACTTGATGGAAGCCGGGGATTATGCCGACAAGCCCCTAAACTTGACGCATGTAGGTCGTTATAACGACAAGCCACTCAACTTGACGCCAAATTGGAGCTATGACGATATTCTAGTCCTCTCGATGCAAGGTTGTGGTTATAACGACAAGCCATCAACGTCGAAGAATGGTCTGGGTTATGTAGATAGCGTTCCTTCTACTTCAACTCAGATGAGGGATTGTGAGGATATGAGGGCATTATACGACAATCCCACACCGTCAACGAGTAAGGCGTCCCCAACGAAATGGGTGGACTATTCGGGTAAGTGTGCATAATACTTAACCAATGCAAAGAAAAAAATATTATATCGTATCGCTAGTTTTTAATATAATAACAACATTCCGAGAATATATAATTACTTTAACCTCTATTTATCATTCAGGCAAAGAATGAAGATTTGTCTGGAAACTTTTACCGTTTTATACGAAACAAAGAACAGTATCGCGGCCATAAATCATTTATAACGATCCATTTGTCATAACAGAGTATTGTCTGTCTATTGACTGGAAAGAAAATAGAGACCGCTTATTTTACACTATCTATTGCGTCGGTTCCGGGAATGTAGATACAAATCATATTGAGGCAACCGCCACAATGCGTCTAAGGGATGTAGAATTTACCAAGTAGAACAAATCCTTCGAAATATCCACAATAGGAAGTTATGTACAGTAACTAATATACAGTAATATACCACCAGTAAACAAAGGGATCCTTTTTTATACACAACAACATCTGTTAATTTTTCATACGCCGTGTGGTATCTGGCTGAATAGAATAGTACCACCCTCATTTCTTACCGAGGTGTCGTGAGAGGCGACTAAGGTAAGTCGACCCGCCATGTGGTATCCAGCTGAGTAAAATAGACCACCCTCTTTCTTACCGAGGAGTCGTAAAATACAACTAAGGTAAGTTGACGTCAGGCAGGCGGCCGGTCGTAAAATACGTAGCCAAATCATGTGACAACATGTTTGTAACATGTTGTGCCGACCCCACTTAGATTGTGTTAAGGGCGGAATGATAATGAATCACAAGACAGATTAACATAAAATTTTACACAATATATGTATAACAATATTTGTAATAGAGCCTAACAAAAAACATATGTAGCTCCAACCGTCATCGTATGTTTTAGGTCAGTAAACATCGTCGGATTAATTGCGAAGCGTGCTTGGCGTGAACCTCCACACGCGCGCTTTTCTTTATAATTAAGATGTGTGACTCACGCTTGGCCGTGTGTCACTGACCTTCACGTAACACCGGCCGGATGCGCGCCTGTCATAGCGCCGTATACTTAATCATGCCACGTTCCGATTCACACAGTGCGCCCAAACAAAGGTAACATCAATTGACTCAATTGTAATGCTTTATAATATTAAATCGAATATGCTGAATTCCTAATAGGTATATATATGATTTTCATTATCCTGCCCTTATCCCACTCTAAGTGGGGTCGGCACAACATGTTTTATTAAAAGTTCACAGGGAACCGCTGAAACGAATAACATGTATGTATATTGTATGACAACGAATATTGTATGACATATAAAACCTTTGGAGGGCTCTATGTCGAGCAACGCAAGTCCATGGATTGAAAAACAGATAAGGAATGCTGTTAACTCTAGCTATTGGGAAAAATACAAACAATTCATTAATAAAACCCACAGGCTCCAGATAAAATAGCGCAAAAATCTCTAGAAAAATACCTTTAATACTAAAGCTAAAAAAGATGAAGAAAACATTAATTTGTAAGTATCGCTAATTAACGCAAGTAAATGTATTCAAATTTTACTGAATAAACAATCGTTCTACTCAGAAAAAAATAAGGTTGTTTTTGGTATCAAAGAGAAGGCATAAATGTTATAATGATACAAAGTTTAATTGGCCAGATGCTGCCATATGTTATTTTTAATCTCGTATAAAGTCGAACAAGTTTTTAATTTCAACCGTGCATAGTCTTCACATATCTTAAGCTTGATAGATTCTCATTACAATCATAAAAATTATTTCGTATAAACATGAACCGTAAAATAATCTTCTTTAGCTTCAATTCACCATTGTTAGTGAGGTTAGGATCGGGGAGAACGCATTCCTACACGATCTGCCCACCCTACAAAACGTCCGCTCGACATGTCACAGAACCCCCCAGTGCCCCGGCCTTCCATTTAAACCCTAGGGAGATACTCCCTTGCCCGTTTCGGTATGCAAATTTAATATTGTTACTTTTATTCAGACACAAGGGCAGTGGGTAGGCAAGTACGAAAGTGGTATAGTATTTAAATGAGAGCTCCGTTTGACGTATGTTTTAATTTTAACTGTCACATGTTACTAAAACGTTAACGTACAATTTTTGGAAATGTCAAAAAATGCAGACGTTTAAGATTGTTAAATATCTGGCTATACACCATATTTGTTTCAAAGGTAAAGTGGGTGGGTGAATACCTAAGTAAAAAATAAATTTACAATTCCAATTTATCACACGTTTTTCGGTGAAGGAAAACATTGCAATGAAGCTAAATATTTCTAGAGTACTCCATGCATATGCGTCAACTACCATTCCTCATTGGACAAGCTTGATAGATCTAAGTTTCAACTCTTCTCTACAAGATGAGAGGAGGCCCTTCCATGAGAGAGAGTTTGAAGCTGGTAATTTACATTTTGTAATACCCTTTGCACTCCATTGTCCAATTGCGGAGACAGAACGCCAATATTTACAGCAGTGGCAACATTGTAAACACTTTCGGGTAGCTGATGGTCATAATTAAAGTCACCCGGTGTTTGCACCAATAAAGTACTTTAGCAGCTAGATAAAATGCTCAAATGCCCCGGAGTTGTTGAAACGTTGTGTCAAAAAGTGCGCAGAGGGCAAAGGGTTCATTAATACAGTACATTAAAATAGAACTACGTTACCTTAAGAGAATAATTATTAATTCAGGTGTAGGAAGCTATCAAGATTTCTATTTGTAAACATTAGCTAAACTCGAGAGTTGCGCAACCTAGCAATTAACATATCTGTATACATTAAGCGCCAAGAGGCGACATGCCAGTGCATAACGGAATATATGTAAAGTTATGCAAACGATGAGGCAGGCATGCACACAAAATTCGTCGTACCGACTTGAATGCAGATTGCCTCGTTAGTGAATATGATACAATCTTTTAAATTTTATCTTTATGACATCATTTATTTTTGCAATGCTACATCCGCACTGAGGAACTATAAATGTTTATAGATATACCTAAAGCTATTAAGAATATTTTAGAAAGTAGTGGCGCGGTCTCTTTTTAAACAACATACATCACTATTAGTATAGTATCTAAAGACGTGTTTGTAAATTATGATGAACTGCAAAATTGGACACTAGATTTTGCTAATTTAGCACTGGGTATGGAATTCCAATGTTGCATAAATATCGATATAATTATCTACTGACAGGCATTCTAAATGGATTTCAAGATAACAATCTCTGAGACCGAACGAAATTTACATTTGCCACTATATATGCATATATTAGAAAATTTTAGAATATCTAATTTTGTGATTTAGCTTAAAAGTTATTGGCTCTCAGGAACACTAAACGTTCGTAATAATAATAGATTTAGAATTTTTTAAATAAGGTATTAAACGTAGCATAGATTTAAAATAATACAGAACAGATACATGCAATTACTCACAAATTGTTAACTAAACAAGAGACACGGCGAGCATAGCTTGTTACAAGCCCAAAGGCCTTGGATCCTGATCCAAGATCAGAATTCTGTATATTCGTTTATCTACAACAAAGACCTGTCCCTTGCACGTCGCTTTGTACTCCAAAATATTATTCACGTACAAGTTTATACGTACAAAGTACTTGAGCAATTAATAGGGTATACAAAATTGAGAAAAAAATCTTCGAATTATACAGATTGACAACCAACCAGTTTAACAACTAATTCAATAAAGTCTGATAGCTTAAAACATCATGTTTGCTAAGGCAATGTTCAAACTTCAAACCTACTAAAATCATAATAAGAGAATATTTATTAATACCATCTTAAGGAATTTCATATATTAACATATACTTCTATAAAATCTGCGTTCATAGTTTAATTTTGTACGTTATTCTCTTAAAATAATACCTAAAATTTTTACTATTATTTAATTATTAAGTAAGTACCAAATAAGTCATAATTAAGTAATAAAGTTTTATTGATATAATTACAACAAATTCACACTGAATTCTTCTTGACACATAATTAATTAATGTTTAAGTGACTATATGAATAAATGTAATTTTAAAGTTTTTCTTATCATTTAGTCGTATATCCATACTTCAAAGAATAGTTTTTACTGTAATAAAACCTAACAATGATTCGCCATAAGCTGCTAGGAAGAGTTTCGAACTAAATACTAACAAATCGTCACAAATAATAGGTTATATTGTCGAAAACTGTTTTACCCGAAAATAATCGCAGTAACTGACCAACCTTGGAACTTCGACTAGTTAAACATTCAAAACTTGTTTCCGACGAGGCAAGTCAGTTTCGAACGAAAGTGACTGAACTTTGGATGAACAACACGAAAATTTCAATCGATTCCAGTAATATTTTCTTTCTATATTTCAAAAGTAATAATTATTTCTTCTTTATGAGTCTTCTCTGTGTGTAAATCTCGTTTACATTTAGAACGTAGAACTATTTTTTGTAGATATCAAAAAGCATTTTAGCTTTATGATATAAGTCCATTACAACAGTCGTATAAGTCCGAAAGGAGATGAAACGTAGACATGATAAAAATAAACAAAACTGTGTGATTGTAGAAAAAAACACATTCTAACGTAAAAAAAGAAGGAAACCTTATATAGTCATAGTAACTTAACGACTCGAAGTTTCACAAGTTCCTTTTAGTAAAATAACCAAAGTTTTATTAGAATGTCTGCCATATTCCTAAACGGTTCAGTATGACCAAGCTTGAAGCAAAAGTAACAAAACTAGTTTGAAACAGGCAGTAAAGGCAGTTGCTAGCTTTATACCGTAAGTCGCTAAATAGTTAAGTATATTCATAATAATATTAAAGTATTTTTGATTGAACAGTTGTTTCTGCCCGTGTCTTTTTCACTGCATATCTCTGTAAGGGTTGCCTGGAAGAGATTACTTATTAGTAATAAGGCCGCCCTTTAAACACATTAATGCCGTCTTTTGTACAACTAATTTTTGTAAATTTTTTGTGTAATCTTGGTTACAATAAAGTTTTTATCTATCTATCTATCTATTTTTTTTATTAAAATTGCTAAACACCCTAATAATAAAATATTAAGTTCTATGTAAGGTTCCATCACGACGGATGTGCCTAATAATCTTAATCTTTTCTTCTGTTTGAGTAGCGATTTAAGCTAAACTAGGATCGATTACAAAATAACTGAAGGCTAGTCGCCAACCCATTGAATTTAAATAAAGAAATATTATGTCTTTGACAGATATCACAAGTATCAGAACAGATTATAATAGAAATCTAAAAAAAATTTAAATAATAATTTGCTTTTTCGTTTCAAAATATTATGATTAAAGTTGTTTGGTCACCGTGAATATCAATTATGCAGTGGCTTTTCAAGTACGTTGACTTTGCTCATTGTTTCCGTTTATATCTTTATTGATACCATCAATAATTTCCATTTTATCATTATCTGAAACTGTTAATAAAATTATATATCAATAATATTGTTATCATCATGTAAGTTACTCGAGTCATTAAAACAACGTTTATTCATTACTCTTATTCATAAACATCTTCTACGGTCATACCTTCTCTATCATGTATAATGGTTTTTTTTAAATATGTACGAGGCGTTGTAAAAGGTGACTAATGTAAGTTTACCCTCCGTGTGGTATCCGGCTGAGTAGAATAGACCCTCCTCATTTTTATCGACGTGTCTTAAAAGGCGACTAAAGTAAGTTGACCCGCCGTGTGGTATCCGGCTAAGTAGAATAGACCATCCTCATTTCTTACAGAGGTGTCGTAAAAGGCAACTAAGGTAAGTTGACCCACCGTGTGGTACCAGGTTAAGTAGAATAGATCACCCTCTTTCTTACAGAGGTGTCGTAAAACACGACTTAGGTAAGTTGACGTCAGGCAGGCGGCCGGTCGTAAAATACCTAGCTAAATCATGTGACAACATGTTGTGCCGACCCCACTTAGAGTGGGATAAGGGGAGGAGGATGTTGATGAATATCGTTATCATCATGCTAGTAATTAAAGTCGACATACTCGATTCATTAAAACCACGTTTATTAAACACTCCTATTCATTATATCTTCTATGGTCATCCCTTCTCTATCATTAGCATTATATAATTATTCGTTCTGTGATAATTTTTTATATATTTTTGTATATTTTGATATAGTGTAAAGATTTACATACAATTTACATTTGTAATCTGTAATAGTATGGTAATCATATTGCTTATGAGGAATGAGTAAATCACCATAACTGACACGACTTAAATCTATTTTAAACTGCGATGCTCACACTTATGTCACGACTATAACTAACAAATAGAGCAGAATTAAAATGCTTTGAGTCAATCTTATCTACGTGATGGTGAGAATTATCCCGCCGGAAAGAGTCAAGTTTAGTTAACACTGACTTTATTATTCTCACGGTTTAGCATATTTATTCGTAATATATTTATAATATACTAAATGCTAGTGTATCACAAAAAATTGTTATGCCTGTAGAAGACTAGAAGTTTTATATTGAAGAATTTAAAAACTGGTAAAAGAGGTGACATGAGAGCTGGCTCCTTTTTCGCAGAAAGAATCTGCTTAGCGATTCAACGCGGAAACGCTGCCAGAATTCTATTAAAAATTTGTGTCTAATTGATAATTCCAATTTATCTAACGTTTTTTGGTGAAGGAAAACATCGTAAGGAAATTTACATATCTCTAGAAAATTCTAGGGATATGTGTAACCTAGCAATCCGCATTGGAGCGGCGTGGTAGGTCTTACTTAGCTCATATCCTTCTATCCAAAAACGGCAAGAGGAGGCCAATGCCCAACAGCGTTACAGTAAGTCGTTACTGTATATACTCCCCATTCCGATAACAGCTAGTTTCCAACAGTAAATTCTGAAGAATGACTTAATATATATAAAGAAATATAAATAAATGGGACACACACACGGTCGTCGGTCCCAAAGTAAGTAACTTAATACTTGTGTTATAGTAGACAACTGGTGAATACATACTTAAATACAAATATACACCCAGGCTCGAAGACCAACAAATTCATTTATAGAAAATGTTGGCCCTCGGTGGGAATCTAACCCACGACCCGCGGAGCTGAAGGAAGGGTCACTAACCACTACGCCAACGGGCCAGTCTTAGTTATAATATATTAATGTAAAAGATAATTAGGATAAGCAAATCAGAAACGTATCATAATAATGCTATTACGCCTTGAGTTCATCAGACATAATGCTATAAAAATTACCACCCCGTCATAACACGTCACCGCTCAAAGTCACTTATCGAATAGCATTAATATATGTTTCAATAAACAAAGCTTTTAACCTTATACCATAAACAATAGCACAATAAGCATTCCGTTGGCTGTGGGTGGACAATAAATCGGCATTTCCCTCCCCCATACTTTCTCTAATGTTCGCGGTTTGGTGATTGCACCGAAGATGAATAGCGGCCATTTGCAATCGGTGGCACTCCTGTCTAATAAATATCTCATTAACTTAGCTTAGTTGGTTTCGTTTAATTGCACCAAAAACAAAAAAAATAGTACTAATAATGTGAAGTCATTAATGATGCGTGATATCCGCCTGAATAGAATAGACCACCCTCATTTTCCGAGGTGTCGTAAAAAGCGAATATGGTAAGTCGATCCGCCATGTGATATTCGGATGAGTAGGATAGACCATCGTCATTCCTTACCAAGGTGTCGTAAAAGGCGACTAAGGTAAGTTGACTCACCGTGTCCGGTCGAATAGAATAGACCACCCTCTTTTGAATCAAGGTGTCAAATGTGACTAAGGTAAGTTGATATCAGGGAGACGGCCGATCGTAAAATACGTAGTCAAATCATGTGACACCAATGTTTTAAACATGTAGTACCGACTCCACTTAGACTGGGATAAGAGCAGGGGGATGATGATGATGATGAATGTCGGAGTCATTAAACTATGCGAACTTGTATTAGAGAGATGAAATAAGGTATGAAATAATAGTATCATTTATTTCGATAACCACATAATTCTTAATTAATAAATAATTAATCCAGTACATGAGTCTCGTACTTAATACTCGAACTAGCCCGCCCTGTATATCGAGCAATAAAAAAATCATTGACAAACATTAATTCATTGCTTATTAATAATTTACAAGCAACAATGTTTTCAATAATTGCGCATCTCACGACTAAATATAAATAACTTAAAGCAATTGTGCGTGATCAAATATGCGTGTCGCACGCTTAGCATTAAAATGACCTAATTCAAAATAAGTCTTGAGTTGTGTACATTTTAATCCTATTCCAATGCCATCTGCAACAACACGCTACGAACTATTAAAAAAACTAGTGTTTTCTTTCACTTCCAAGTTATAGGAATTTTTTGTAAGTAACTTTGTAAGCGCTACAGTACGCTCTGTGCTATTTGCCACAAAACAAATTTTGAATTTGGTCACTTTTATACTAAGTGAGCACGTGTATTATACGCGCAATTCTGATTATTCTATCAGATTTTCTATACAGTTATACAGATTATCTTAGCTACTTACGTTAAGCAGATCCCCTGTTTCATATATTGCATTCATTATATTATAAACACTTTGTTTCAGTTATTAACAAACTCAATGTTAGAAATACAATAGAAAACTAGTCAAAAGCCGGAGAGTCAGTCAGTCAGACAGTCATTCGATCAGCGACGCCCGTAACCTTTATTCTTAATGTGACCAACATAATAGAGGTATTATATAAATTGTTTTCCAAAGCCAACGATTAACCTCATAAAACGCAACTCATTTACATATTGTCCGTTTTATAATCACTACATATAAAACAAAGCCCCCTACTGTTTCTGTCAGTCACGATTAACTTTGAAAATATCAGATGAATATTCATGTGGTTCATGAGGAAGTTTAAGGTGTTTAATTTTTACGATTTGGTATTGCACTATTCTAGAGGTGTGTCTCTCATGTTTACTCGATGGCCTTATATCTAACAAAACCGGAGGCCTTTTCCGAAATAATATATTTATATACATGCTAAGTATTAATATTTATATACTTAAAATTTTTGATAGTATAGAAATATTGCCCATCTAAATTTATAATTGAAAATTTATTAGAAACCTTCATAATATATTCATTCTGCTGTTTTTCTCTTCCATTCTCTCCTATCATTGGCTAACTCTGGCACTATTTGCATGTCTTATTTTTAAACAATCCATCCATCTCTTATTCGGCCTCCCTCAACATCATATATCCATTCACATTCATATTTAACAATCGTTTGGTCACATGATTTTCATATATCATCAAAGATCATAATATATTGTTATTTGTTGTTACAAATTATTCAATTAGGTAAGCTATATGTACGACTGATATTAAAGTAAATACAGAAATAGATAAGAAATATTATGTATAGACCATAAAGTCACATATCTATCTTAGAACTCTTAGATGTGAATTCTATTATATCACATAATATCTGGCTAGTAATCCGACCAACTGCAAGTGAATGTATCGCAATTTAGTGTAAAGCTTCCATTACCGGTTGGGCATTAAATTGAATGGTTCCAATCTGGAACTCAGGCCTATTCAGTGCACCTGAAAGCCTTAAATACTAAGCCGCATCTTCGTATCCGATTCCCTTTGAGAGTGTCTTAACATACTTGGTTATATTGGATTTCAAATGCACACTAAACATGAATTTATATTTAATTAAACTAAGACCTGTTTTGAGTAGAAGCCTAGAATCACAGTTGTAATTGAAATTTGAGCAAAGAAATTACTATCTGATGACTTATTATCAAGTAAATTTTATATGTATTAATGATATAATTTTTATTACTTTATAGATTAATAGAAAAAAAAGCGAAGAGTCTTTGAACGAAATATTGATCATGAATTGAATGTGTTACATAAGTGGTGGAAAAGTCAGCCGAATAAATTATTACATAGCTTAAAACTATTAATAGCCGAAATTGCCGTGTACTACATGAGTTTTAGTTTATAAGATATGCAGAATTCAAAATTTGGTTGGTAATAATTAATATATTCGATATTACTACATTAGTAAATTGACTCAGTTTTGCACCTGACTGTATATTATATATAAATATTTTTAAATATCGTGTATTACGGAAGATCTTTGAAGAGATCTATGTGCAGCAGTGGGCCTAAAAATTCTTATGATGTTGTAGCTCTTTCGTCTGTGCATTTGAATTTGTATTAATAGTAGTTATTTAAATATAGAATAGTCTACCACCGTCTGGTATCCGGCTGAGTAGAATAGACCACCCTCTTCCTTATCGAGGTGTCGTGAAAACGACTAAGGTTTTTTGAGGTCAGGTACGCAGCCGGTAGTAAAATACCTAGCCAAATCATGTGACAACATGTTTATAACATATTGTACCGACCTCATTTAGAGTGGGATAAAGGCAGAATGATGAGAATAGTGTACCACTCATTTAGGTATCTTAAGTTCTCCCAAAGTTAGCCCAAGGTCGTTTGCAAGAAATCGCTAGTAAGCGATAAGACCGACTTTTATAACTTACAATTTTCTTATTTGTTTCGTGGTGTAAAATAAAGTGCAAAATAAAATAAAACAAAACTAATTCCTATTTTGTAAATGTTTCGTAGTTATTTCTAATGAGCTGTCATGAACACATGTATCGCCTCATACCCTAAGTAAGGGTAAGGACAAAACAAAAGAAAACCATTTGTAGCAGACAAAATTCTGATAGAAATATAAGGCGTTGTTATTATGTAAAATTACAAAGAATGTTGATGAAAGAGTCAATGTCGAGTTATAATTTTTAAAAATCCCTGGAAAAGTGTACATATGTACATGCAAAAGTAGACGAAATAAAAATAACAATGCCAATCGTTCAAAAATTGCTTATTTAGAATTCATTTTTTGGTTGTAATTTAACTCACACACACTTTTGACGCCTCTTTATAATTTTACACGCCCTTCTCACATAGTGTCTGATTTGTAAATACACGTTTAAAATACCTGCAGGTAGTGGTGGCGGCTCGATAGCGGGTATTTGCCCGTTGCTTTTTACCGCTGCCTTCTTTCTGCTGCTGGTTGTTGCTGGACTCTTGGTTGCTTCTCGTTCTACCCTCTGTAACAAGAAAACCGATAAAGATGATAACAAATACCCACATGAGTAGTAATACAAAAATGGTTTTATTAACAAACTACTTTCGGCCGTATAATAATACGATACTACTTTTGAAACGTATAAAATTCTATTATCAAATTTTATCAAATCTTAAAGGATGCAATATATAGAAAAGGGGACAGTAGTAGTCTATCAGTTGAACTATCACTACGTCTCAGTAATGTTTAAAAAATCAACAAATATAAAGTCAACGTGTATAATTGCCTGTTATATAAGTTTTTGTATTTTTATATAAAAAAAAACTGTGAAATGTAGACACTAACAGGAATTAAAATGTATAATTCTTATATTGTTTAAGCGTCAGAAGCGTTGTTTTAGTTTAAATGTTAATCGTTCATCCATTTGTGATACCCAGAGCGTTCTGTGGTCTCATTAAAATCCAATTTAGGTCACAGTCTAATCTTAAGTACAGGCTAATAGAACGACAGTCCATAGTACATCAACAGTACGTAACAGAGACATTCGCAAATATATTTAATATTTAAATGAGTTAATCTTGTATGTATGTATATATATATATATATATATATTTTTTTTTCAAAATCTCGGAAACGGCTCCAACGATTTTCTTGAAATTCAGCATTTAGGGAGTTTTGGAGGAGAAAAATGGATCTGGCTAGGTTTTATTTAAAAAATGTCGTTTTATTACTGTTTTTGGCATAAAAAAAAGGTTACTTTGAATTTATTGAATATATACAACACAGTTTTCGCCGTGAAATGTCATGTCGCTAATTCGGGAAACGGGTGGTCGCGCGAAATGAAATACCTAGGATCAAGACCCACCTACCCTTTTATTTTTTATTTATTTTTTTGAAGTACCTCTTTTATTTTGTAAAAAATTACCGAGCAATAAAGTTTATTACTTTCCATCCCACTCAAGTGGGGTCGGTACAAAATGTTATAAACATGTTGTCACATGATTTGGCTACGCATTTTACGACCGTCTACCTGACTTTACTGCCTGACGTCAATTTACCTTAGTCGTATTTTACGACACCTCGGTAAGAAAGAGGGTGGTCTATTCTACTAAACCGGATACCACACGGTGGGTCAACTTACCTTAGCCGCCTTTTACGATACCTCAGTAAAATGAGATTAAGAAATTGTTAAGAAATGAGGTGGTACTATTCTATTCAGCCGGATACCACAAGGCGTTCGCAAATATAAGAATGATAACGTTAAAGAGCACTTAGACTATTATTACTTGAGTAACGGAAAAAGGTATGTTTAAAATGAGACCGGCGAGCCGTGAAGGCGTAATCTACTTATTACGCCCGACGATCCCTGCGTCCGAGCCGCGCTGAGTCATTGTTCTTGGTCTCGCTGAGTCACGACTCAATGCTCGGCTATGATCCGCCGACTCAGCAACGCACCTCCCCGTTTATTACGCTGACTTGCCAGAAAGTACCAATGCAATGCACTAATGCTGATTGATCCTCGATAAGCTTGGTTAATCGATCGGGAGCACTCCGCATAACCTCATCATTAAACTGTCCGGTATTGAAATTTCAAAACTATATAATTACAGCACGTGTGCATAAACTAATCAAATCTAGTGACGCTTTCATGAAAACGATTTAAGTTATCATATATTTAGGTTTTATTTAAATTCATATTAAATTAGTTGAAGCCAATTTTGTACAGCGAAATTGCCAATTGTAACATTAATAATATATGATTTCTTTCAGTTTTATATTTTACTTTAAAATACGTAATGAACATTACGTAAGTAATGTAATTAAGTAATGTAATGTAATTAAGTTTTTACAGATTTTTAAAGATTCAGTATTATATCAACACACCTTTATTAATTTATAATAGTGTATAGTTATATGTTATAAACATGTTGTCACATGATTTGGCTACGTATTTTACGACTCGCTGCCTGCATGACGTCAACTTACCTTAGTCGCCTTTTATGACACCTCAGTAGGAAATGAGTGTGTTATATTTTACTCTGGAAACCACACGTCATATTTGTAAAGTTAAGATACATTTATTATTTAATAGATTAGTCTAATAAGAAGTAAAACAATTCAATTAAAAGGTAATAGTTACATATTTAGTACTAGTATGCGGTCGATATGTTCAAGTAATTCATAAGAAACAAACAAATACGAGTTAGCAAAGATAGGATAACTTTGTAGCAGTACATACAATAAAGGAATAGCAATCGGATTACTGTCTCTACTCTCTTAACTTTAGATTACAGAACAAATTAAGTGTGTAAGTGTCCCATATATAATATATATAATATAAATAATATATATAATATAATATAATATAATATAATATAATATAATATAATATTAATAATATATTAAATTTTTTAGTCTTGTGCATACTAACTAATCACAAAACGATGTACTTTTGTGATTAGTTATACAATAAATAATCAATGTTGTTAGTACCTATTCCAATAGATAATATCCATTGCGATACAGTAAAAATGAAATAAATTGCAAAATTTAACAATGTAAATGTTAATAAATAAAATTTCGCGGTATTAAAAATAATTTCGAGAACTTTGTAGTTAGGCATATATTTGTATAAACACACGTATAAAGAGAAGCGCAAATAGTGTTCGGTAAGCGATAAGATAAATTTGTTTGGACATATCGATCACAAGTAACGTGATTACATCAGCTGGCCGTGTGTTGCCATAACAAAAATCCCCAAAAACATGAAAGAAAAACAGGGGGTTACTCGATAGGGGTACGAGTTACGACGCGCCACGCTAAGTATCGTGAAAAATGGGGACGATGGGGTCAACGGGAGGTTGTGGGAGGCTGAGTTGGGGTTAGACTGTTTATGTGCACCGGTGGACATTAAGCGCTACGTCATCGCAAAATTGACAACGTAAACATAAGGATTGAGAGAAATTTTATTATTAGTTTATCAAATTACAGTAGATTAAAACTTTTTAAATTACGAAGGCAAATTAAAAAAAGAAAACGTGAATTTAAAAGGTTTTACAGATCTATTAAAGTAAAACGCCGGACAGATGTCTGTGTGCTCAGTGCTATTTTTTTAACCTACTCGATTGCGTTAGCGTAACGCCAATTTGTATAGCGCTGGAACAGCGGCCACTAGATGTCGCTGTTGCAGCGTTATATAATACAAATTGGTGCTATGATTGTATGGAGTAGATTTGAAAGTATGTAAGTTGTGAGTATGGATGTATGTTTGTTACTCTTTCACAACCACTGTACTCTTGCACCAATATCGATAAAATTTAGCACAATTATTCCTGTTTGCGCTTGCGTTAATCCTTTATAGGAGGCTTTGTTTGGTTAATTAAAACACTGGACGATACTGTGAACTATTTATAATGGATTGCAAGTTAAAAGGAGTACAACGATAGCGTTACAAAATTTGAATGAATAGTGACAATTAGTTCGAATGTATAACGTCGTATGTGACGTATGCGTGCAGCATAGACGTGTCACCCACACGTCCATGATTGGCCCATATCATCCCTATGGCCACAGATGATTATAGGCCGCAACAATTCCTTATACACCGGAATAACATATAGGCTATAGAAACCCTATTTATTCAACAGGAATAGGATGACATTAAAAAGCGCCATCTATTATCGACCTATCAAGCGACAACATTCAACGCGAACGAAGTCGCGGGTAAAAGCTAGTATACATATAAGCTTGACAATATCAAAAAATACCATTAAATATATGAGAACTGTACATCATTCAACACTGACGTTTTTCCAATTATGTCCATCAATCAAGTCTTTCAGGGGACAATATAATGGATCGGCTACAGGTTCTGTTTTCTGTACGAAATAAAACCAGAGATAGCGAAGTGAAAGTGAATTGCAGTGAAAGTGTGCACGACGTATGACTGACCTACGCAATGTGACCGAAGTGGGCCACGGTTGCTTGACCAAGAAACGCTTATATATATTGTCAGGACTTAATGACAAAAAGGTCATAATGATGTATCATCATCTTCCTGCCCTTATCCCACTCTAAGTAGGGTCGGCACAACATGTTATAAACATGCTGTCACATGATTTGGCTGCGTTTTAACCACCGGCCGCCTGCCTGCCGTCAACTTACCTCAGTCGTATTTTACGACACCTCGGTAAGAAAGAGGGTGGTCTATTCTACTAAACCGGATACCACACGGCGTAATCTAAATTGGGATTGGGAACGAAAAATAAATTATTAGCATGGTTTATATAATGTTTATATTGCTTAATATTCAAAAAGTTAATCTTGTATATATATTTTCTGAATTTCAGAAACGGTTCCAACGATTTTCATGAAACTTAGTATGTAGAGAGTTTCGGGTCATAATGATGTATAAATCATTACAAATGTAAAAAAACTATGTTACTATATTGCCCTACAAAATTTATTATTATCGAAATTAGCAAAGCAATGTTTTAATATATTTTGTTATAAATCTCCACAGAGTAATAACTGATTATATACATGGGTGACCGAGCTTTGCTCGGTATTTTTTTTAAAACATATAAAAAAATGCAATTAAAAAAATTAAGAAAAGAGTGGTAATATCTGGGACTTGATGACGAGTATTTTCTTTAATCCGCCCGTTCCCAGTTAAAACTTTACAAGTGACAGCTAAATTAACCATTGCATTCTATTCTATATTAAATCATTTTTCAGTGGCCGAAAACAGGGATAAAACGTCATTTTTTAAAAATGAAACTTAGCTAGATCGATTTATCGTCCCCGAAACCGTCTACATCCTATGTTTCATGAAAATCGTTGGAACCGTTTCTGAAATTCAGAAAATATATATACAAGATTAACTTTTTGAATATTAGACAATATAAACATAAACCATGCTAATAATTTTTTTTTCGTTCCAAATCCCAATTTAGATTAATTCTCTAGTCTATTTCCGTCTCATTAGCAAGGATAAACACGGAGCTTAGTGACTCAGTAAATAATTAATTGAAATAACGCTTTCTGTTCAATATTCATTCCGAAACAAATTAAATTCGAGACTGATCTGGTAAGTACCGTAACGTAAATTGGATGAGTTTTTGTTATTAAACGACGCGACGGCTAAACGTCTGCTACGTTATAACCATTATGTACACTGTAATCTTTGGTTATAATAACAAAGTAGAGGAAGCTAAACCGAAGATTAATAAAAGATTGAGCCTAGGAGATAAAAGCAACATGACTATGCAGCAGTGCTGAAAAGCTATATATGGTGCAACTGGGAATCAAATTTAAGGCTGTGTAATAAATATTCGTAATACTACACGTCGCAGGTCGTAATGTCTACTATTGTTACAGACATTGAAAGCTTTCTTTAGATAATTCTTATCATAAATAACTTTTTCTCATACTCTAACCTAACTTATTTATTTATAACGTAAATAATTTTAAAATTTTAGTGGACGAAAAGTAAATAGTTAAAAAATATCCAAAATAACACATTACATTATATAAGCAAAATCGCAGGAATAAAAATCATTAAGTTAGCATTATCTTTATAGAGGAATATGTTTCTGTATATCATTTACCGGCTAAAGGTTGGACCGTTTTCAATGAAATTTACAGATAATCTTTAGATTGACCCAGCGGATGTTCCTGCAAAGGTTGGACCGATCGGAGCATTTTTATACATAATAATAAATAAATGTGTTAAGTATATTGGTCTAAAAGTATAATCTTATCTTAAAATATCCAAACAATTTTCGAAATTTAAACACACACACACACATAAACAGCACACTTAACAAGGAACGGAATTAAGTTACGCGTACATACTGAGTAAATAGCATGAGACATACATAGGGCAAGTAACAATATTCTAAATTCTAATGTGCAATAAATGCGACTTCTAAAAGTTCGCAAGAAAGTTAAGTTCAAAAAATAAGCAGGGCCCTAAAAGCGGAAGCCATTCAGGCAGACTTATTAAAACGCAAAAAAAGTTGTTTGTTGTTTCCCTTTTCCAATAACCGTGCAGACTTGTTCCGGATAAAACTTTGCCACGTGAAACGTTTGAACTTTGCTCAATAATAAGAAAATATTTTAGAATTTTTGAAGTCGCTTATGTAATTCTAATAAAGGTATTTTCTTTTTATTAAAAGATTTTATGTAACTTGTATGTATGTTTGTATGTGAAGGTGGAATCTTGTAAATTACATTTGACCCTCTTCCCGGTGTCCGGGCGAGCTGAAATTTTACGTACTGGTCCAGTCCCGTTGGCAATGCATGTTTATGATAGGCATGATCTGATGCTGCTGCTAGGATAGGCTTCAGACGAGGGTAGGGACATGAAATTATTAAAAGCTTTTATATTTTTTTCCTTATTCGTTTCATATCGGATTTAACTATTTTCTATTTTTTCTGTTTTGTATGTAAACATTCAACAGATATGTGATTTGTTTTTCTAAAAGTTTTATAGGTAACTTAAAATATATAAAAACTATAAGTTAATTACTAGCTTGTTACCGTCTCAATGCTAGACCGAAAACTCTCCTCTCTTTTTTAGAATGAAGCTTTGCTATCAAGCTGTTCGTACACCTATCCCGAGACTTCTTTCAAAATACGTAGGTTACCCTTAGAAAACTTTCTATAAAAAGCGCATGACATATTGTTGATATTAAGCTAAATTATTGATATACGAATTTCGCTATAATCCTCGATAAAATTAATATATTACTTTTCTATCCGGCTGAGTAGAATATATCACCCTTATTTCTTACCGAGGTGTCGTAAAAGGCGACTAAGGAAAGTTGACGTCAGGCAGACTGCCGGGCGTAATAAATGTAGACCAATCACATTACAATATGGTTCAAACATGTTTTCCCGACCCCGCTTAGTGTGGTATAAGGAATGATGTCTTTACTTTTACAGTTTATAAAAACGCTAGTGTTTATTTTAGTAAGACATGATCTTTTCGTTTTAACGAGCAAATAGAACCGGAAACGTTCGCATTCTTACTGATATTAAGAGTTTGCACAACTGTGTTGCTTTATACGACAAGAGTTTGAGCAAGCAGGTCAATTGTCAGAGAGAGTTTACCGACATCTTTATTGCAGTATAGACACATATTGTTATGAAGACATGTATAGACATAATGTTAAAATATCATAAGTTTATTTATTTATTTGTTTTTGTTTGTTTGCTAACTTAATATATACAATTTGATTTATTTAATGCAATATAAATTTTAAATTATAGTTAAAAAACTCAATATGTACAACAAAATAAAATAAAGCTAAATAACGTTGTGATCACTAAATCAAATACAAAAAACAATAATAATAAAAAAAAATGAATTTAGCTAAGAACTCATTTCTTACCGAGGTGTCGTAAAGGCGATTAAGGTAAGTTGACCCACCGTGTGGTATCCGGTTTAGTAGAAAAGACCACCCTCTTTCTTACCTAGGTGTCGTAAAATACGACTGAGGTTAGTTGACGTCAGGCAGGCGGCCGGTCGTAAAAACGCAGCCAAATCATGCGACAGCATATTTATAACATGTTGTGCCGACCCCACTTAGAGTGGGATAAGGGCAGGAGGATGATGATGATGATGATGATGAAACAATCAAACTCTTCAGCTTTATATATTAGTACACATGTTACTCTGTCTGTTATGCGTTCACAGGTAATTCACTGAACCAATTGTGACTAAATTTGGCTCGATTAAAGCTTATTCTACCGGCTGACTAAAGCATAAAATAATTCTAGTTTTTCATTCAGGAACAGGAGAAAAAACATATCGCAGTACTAAGGATACTTAAAAGTTGCTACGTGGCGTTGTTAACACGTACAAATTTATTTTTAAATTAAAAAAGCAACAGCCAAGTTCTTTCCTGGCTCTTCTTGATAGGAACTATTTTCCGTACTAACAATACAGTTTTCAATTCAAGACTACTTGAAACTGTCTATTGGAATAAAATAAATTTTGAGTGTGTTTGCATTTATAGACATTGCTCGAGATCCTCTATATTAACTCACCTCTTGAATTCTGTATAGAGGAAGGAATTTAAGGATAATTGTTACATCCAAGCACCCATGACTTATTAACAACCTTACTAACCTAACAGGTTGATCAGTGAAGAAAAGTTAAAAAGCCTGAATAATGATTTTTAATTTGGTTATATTTTCTGAGGTCATCATTCTCCTGCCCTTATCCCGCTCTAAGTGGGGTCGGCAACATGTTAAAATCATATTGTTACATGATTTGGCTTCGTATTTTACGACCGACCGTCTACCTGACGTCAACTTACCTTAATCGTATTTTAAGACACCTCGGTAAGAAAGAGGGTGGTCTATTTCATTCAACTGGATACCACACGGTGGATCAACTTATCTTTGTCGCCTTTTACGACACCTCGGTAATCAATGAAGGTGATCTATTCCACTCAACCGGATATCACACGACTTATATATTAATTAAATAATTAATTAAAATATATAATACGACAAAATAGATATAAAATACTACAAATATAAAATATAAAAATACAAATATAAATATATAATAGTACAAATATAGATAACAAGGCTATTAAGACAACTTATACTGCTATTACTTATTCCTAAAAAAATCCACAAAAAATATTACAATATAACATAAATTTGTATCAGACAATCTTCGCTCGAATATAACTCATACGATCAGCCGTAAATAATACATTCAAACGAAAACATAAATCAATAGGAAGTAAAGCTGAACGCTCACAGGAAGTCTGATAGCGGGTGAACGGCCTATTGAATATCGCCAGGTGATTTATTCTCGTTAGGGACAAGGACCCGCCCAACCCCAGCGTAGACACGGTGTTCCTTGATTATTTGATAGAAAAATAATTATAATATTTTATTACATACTAAAATAACTTTTTAACTAAGTGAGTTTTAACAGTTTGATTGATCGCCGGATAGTAAGTAAATTTCAAAATTAGAACAAACTAGCTCTAATATCTGTAATACAATCACACAAATCCTAAATATGGTTCTCTCGTTTATAGATTCTATTCCTTCCTTTCCTTTTTTGATAATAAATAATACTCAGAATTTTATGGGATTATTTCTATATTCAAGTAATTCTTGAGGTTTTAAAATTTCTCCTTACATTAATTACCACCGATTTAAACAGTAATAATACACGCCATCGACGATAAAAAACTCAAATGGTGTTGAAATGAACAACGATATGTTGTTTATTTCACTACCCTCATTTAAATTTACGCCGATTTAATTTAATAAGTACTTTACAAAAACCATCCTTTTTTACTGATATTATTTAAATTAAGTTCATTAAAAAATTAAAAAAATTCAATGGAAACAAGTCAGCGGTACAGAAATACATAATGTTATAGTAATTATCTTGCAAGAATTACGTAATCGCTGCACGCTCCGCTTCACCGTTAACATAGCTGTGTCGAGGGAACTCAACAAGATTATTAACCACTTTTTATGAATATTAAATACATCTTAAAATTTTTAAAAAAAGACCAGAATATCAACGCCGTATAAAGAGCTCATGAATAAGGGCCCTGTATGGGCTTGAAAGTAGGCTCACCCGATAGCGCTCGAAACCGTACGTTAAATCAGATTTATATTAATTGGCGTGGCGATAAATATTTGACATTGGACGGTTTATTACATTTTTATTTCGTTAATTAAACAAAAAAATTGTAGTTTGCTATGACATTAAAGACTGCGCGATATCTGGTTGAATAGAATAGACCACCCTCGATTCTTCATCGGTAGATAGGGAGCGATCGCGAGCAGCGATGGCCTCCTTCTGCTAAGTGGAGGAAAGCGGCGGTTACGGGAACTGTTATTCTGGATCCAATTTGCTGCTGGTGAGTCCAGGTGTTAATGACTCACCCCAGCCCATTGTCTGCCGCCCTAACAGGGGCCTTTGGGCGTACGGGGTATATCGGACGCCTGTCGGCCCAGAAGAGACCACCCTCGTTTCTTAACGAGTTGTAAAAGGCAACTTAGATAAATTGTTAATTGACGACAGGCGGCCGGTTGGAAAAAAAATAGCCTAATCATGTAACAACGTGTTTAAAACATGTTGTGCCGACCACACTTTGGGTGGAATAAGGCCAGGAGCATGTTGTTATATTTATATATTTAAACATTATATTAAAATAATGACATACAATGATATAAGCTAAATATAAAAATGCATCTTAAAATTGGAATTTAAGAGGCCGAAGTGAACAACATCAAGCCACGTGAAGCAGTAATAGTTTTAGTAGTTATTGTTTGAACTTTCTAACGACGTTATATTGCACAATTCATAGCGTAAGTTTACAATCTCGTCTGCGGAGTGGTACTCAGCTAAAATCTCAGAATGCTGTTACAAAGAGGTAACTGAGTATATAAAAAAATGTTTAATACACACATTTAGAAGCCGTATATAACATTAAGTAGCTACATGTAAGGTATGTATCGTTCCATTTTTAAATTGGTAACACATTTAAATGATAAATCTCATCTTAGGCTATGGAATCGTATACATTTGGAACATTGTTCATCTCTTCCTTCCCTTATCCCACTCTAAGTTGGGTCGGCACAACATGTTATAAACATGTTGACACATGATTTGGGTACGTATTTTATGACCGGCAGCCTGCCTCACGTCAACTTTACAACACCTCGGCAAGGAAGAGGGTGGTCTATTCTTCTCAACCGGACACCCCACGGTGGGTCAACCTACCTTAGTCGCCTTTTACGACACCTCGGTAAAAAATGAGGGCGGTCTATTCTACTCAGCCGGACACCACACGGCGGGTCGGCTTAGCTTAGTCGCCTTTTACGACACCTCGGTATGAGATGAGGGTGGTCTATTCTATTCAGCCGGATACCACACGGCGTACATTTGGAACATTGTTGTATTTCCAAATAAGCAATCTGCATTACGAATTTTTTAAAACTACACTTCATCCATAAGAAGTATGTCAAATATTATTTAAACATTTCTTAGCCTACCTATTAAAATAAATAAGGAAGTTGAAAATAACAATGACATAATAGACTCAGTAATCAAACCAGTCTGCGTCACGACAAAGGGCTCTCATGCATAACAATTGCATAAAAACTTCCGAAAGGCATTACGATACAACGACCCGAAGACTTTCAAGTACGCCATTCAAAGAAATAATGCCGTACATTTCAACTTATCTTTAAGACTATTTGACAATAGGTTCATTATGGAAGTTAATGTCACATAATAGCTAATATAATTCCTATACTCTATAGTTTAAGGTACTTAACTAAATCCAAACAAACAAACCATATGATTCAGAAAGGCAAACTTTTTATTACAAATATATTATTTAAAATGATTTAAATTAGAGAGAAATTTAAAATATTTATGCAATTACGAATATGTCAAAAGTATAAATAGTTAATTTTATAGAATTGATTCATCAGAGCAGAGCCTATTAATAATATGCAATTCTGGCAATAATAATTATATAAGATTAGCCAATGTAACATAATATCAATCCTTTACAAAGTCACTTTAATACTGTATGTAGTATTGTAGTATATTTAATATTTCCATCGTTTTCTTAAAAAGGTTGAAAATATCTGTATCTAATTGCTCTTAAAAGTAGTCAGATTATATTCAAATAATATTCTTATTTATTTGTTTTAGTTTTTATAATTCTTGAAAGCAGTCGCGCTAAAATAAAATAGCGTAAATAGTATCAATATTTTTCAATGCTTCGAAAGAAATAAAGAAGAATAATATTTAATGGTAATGTAATGTGTTGTAATCTGCTTACTAAAGTACCTTTTTTTCATGTTTACATTTAGTTAAGCACCTAAACCTATAAAGCATAGTTGTTAGTACAAAAATCCTACCTCTTAATACAATGCAAGCGTATTTAAATATAAGTCTTGTTGAAACACACGTTTAAATTAAGTATTAAGGTCATGCTTACTCGTAAAACATTTCGAACGGCTGAGGATTATATAACTCTCAACTGTTTATAATGAGTCGACATAAAAATCGTATCCAGCTTTGTACGATGCCGTAAGTTTTAATTGGGTAAACAATTAAGGCACTTTGAACTTTTCTCCTCATGATCTCGGGAAGATAAATTTTTCGGAGCAGTTTTAATATCATTCTCAACTAAAAACTAATCAAAAGCTTTTTGGGAAAAATCGTGTTTTGATAAAATATCCAATAACGAATCGGATCTCTAATCCTCCTCCTGGCGTCTTAATCCTCAATGCTGATAGTCCTTTGTCCTTTATGTAGCACTTTTTACACGACTATTTCGCGTCATTTGACTCTGTCCTCTGCAGTGTGGATGGCTTCACTGACGCTGGAGCCGAGTGCTGAACGAATTTGCTCGGTCCAACGCATGGGGCTCCGTCTCCTGGGTCTCTTTCCTATCCACTTTGCCCAAACAAGCAACTTTTCAATTTTATCGGTATAAGGTGCCCAAAGAAATTTAGAATCCTGCGGAGACATTGGCGGAAAGCGTGGTCTTTATTTGGAGTTCCTTAATTAATGATGCGCTAATCTGATGTTCCGACCAAGGAATGCTCAACATCCTTATCCAGCACCACATTTCAAATTCGTCTATACGATTTATGTAATTAATTCAATTAAGGTTAAATCTCCGCTGAGGAAGCGTAAAACAAATTCTATCAATAATATCAAAGTAAGCTGTATATTTCAAAGTAAGCGCAATAGATTATTTCTAATAACATATTCTGTCAGGTATAATTTAAGATCGTGTGTTAAAGAAAAACTTCGTGATTTATATAAGAAATACATACATCTCTTCGGATGGTAGTAGCATCGTGACCTGTTGATACTATGTTCCCGTACATTTATCACGATCTCGCAAAGAGCGCTAGAGGGCAAGAGTGCATACATGACTCGTCTAATCGTCTTGCTCACCCACCCCACTATAGTAACCGGTATTCCAAGTTTGTTCCGATACTTGCCTACTCATTTCAACCTGATTGAAAACTTTATATGGATCGAGCTACCGACTGTGAGGTTTTGCGTTTTAAATCAATAATTAAGTGAATTACGTCACTCACATGTATTTTAATATCTATACATACTAACAATGTAAATGCTAAGTTTGTCGATCTGTCTTTCAATCTATCTGTTATGCTTTCACGGCTTATTCGTCTCGAACAAGTAATATTAATAAAATATTGGCACAATTGGTATATATAAGCAGTACCAAGCTAAAGTTTGGCAGTACACAGTGATAGTACTAGACATTTTGGTACTACGTATTGGTCAGTTTATTACCCAACTGGATTTATCCTTCATTTTAGGAATTTTTAAACCATTATATTACTACGGTATATCTTTTACTTGAACGTGCAATAAATGCTAACTATTTTATTTCCCGGCTTATTACAATTTAAGCTAAAAAGTTTCTCAGTTACCCAGTTTAAAATAAGTGGCGCACAGAATTCCAGTAAATGCGATATGCTAGACGATTTATATGTTTGCAAGTCTGTTATTTATACTGGACCTTATCACACTGTTACCTATTGATACAAAGCTAAGCAATTAAAATGAATAAAGTAAAATTAATCCACAAATTCCATTTTAAATAGTAAGAGTTAAAGCAAATGCCGCCATACCTCATATATTACATCGTATAAAACTTGGATCCGTTCCAAATATATTTTATTAACGTCGTATACGAGACTATTATAAGAAGGGGAAACGTGTAATTAATCTTCTTGAACATGAAGCAAAACTAGGGCGATGTGATAAAGGAGAAATTAACCTTCATAACGCTATGCAACTTTCACAATATATTTGCAATTTCAAGTAGTTTTAATTTCAAGTTAATTATAATTAGAATATGCAACTACAACTCAATTATACATAATTGTTAAAAGCATTACGCAATTCATTTACAATTTGATAAAGAGTGAATAGTATCAAAGCAAAACAATTTTATACTAGTTTACTGGTTAAGTACCGATATAAAAAGTATTCATCATTTTCCTGCCCTTATCCTATTCTAAGTGGAGTCGGCACAACATGTTATAAACATGTCACATGATTTGGTTAGGTATTTTACGACCGGCGCCTTCCTGAAGTCAGCTTATCTTAGTCGCCTTTATAACACCTTGTTAAGAAAGTGGGTGGTCTATTCTACTCAGCCAGATACCACACGACGGGTCAACTTTTTTTTTATACAGGAAAAAACCCCTTATGGGTACCGGCGCCCGACGGGGACAGGCGGCGGTTATGTCGGACTCGCACCGACTAAAACGACCTGAGTGCTCCACCACGCTGCCGATGGCAAGGACAGGGTATTGTTGTACACATTGCCCCCATCCCCGCCGACAGCTCTGATCCCAGAAGACACCTCCTCTGGGTAGGGACCCCTCGAAAGAGAAGCCCCCTCCGCTAACCGGTGCATCGGGAGCACCAGATGCACCGACCGCCTCGGGGACCTGTAAGCCAGACGCCCGATATACGACGGGTCAACTTACCTTAATCACCTTTTACGACACTTTAGTAAGAAGTGAGGGTGGTCTCTTCAGCTGGCTTATAAAAAATATTTTATAAGCCAGCTATTTTTCGAGAAGTCAAGTCAAAGAGGAACAAAATACTTTCACATACCGTACAAGTACAGATGAACAGATTTCGTTGAAAACGTAAACTTTCAAATATTATATAAAGTCTCATGCATACTGTACTATAGTTTTAGATATTGTCTATAACCCATTTCTGTTGCTAAAGTACTAACATCCTCATTCTAAAGTTGCATTACATTGTTCGTTTGTTATTGCGTCATATATACAAAGACGAAGTAAATGCTTTCTGTACGCGTCCATGTAGTCGTGGTATGTTGTCAGGTGAGATTTATTCACGTAGTGAGACATGCGCCGGGTGGGCGGACGTGGGACGCAGACGATACGAGTAGGGTTGCCACCTTTTCTTTTAAAGAAAAATAGTATTTAAAAAAAAAAAAAATATAGTACTTTTGAGAAGTTCAGGAGAAAAAAATAGTACCCATCTATTTTCAATCATTATGTGTTTTTCTGTGAATATTTATTATTACTTTTCGCTTTGGCTATCAAGGTTCTATTATTTTTAAAATAATTATATGCACCTGAGTAATTTAGGTCTATATTAAAGTAAATTAACAACTCATTTTGGATTAAATTAATAGATGCTTTATTCCTTTCTTCTCTCCATTTTACATTCGTGACGGAAAAATTTATTTCTGTAAAAGCGGTAGTTGCAGGAATGGATAGAGAAAATGAAAGGAATGGCCCCGTACGTACAGGAATGAGATTCGTTCAAAAATTCCCTGTGCAGCGCTGTGGGTGCGTTCAATTCACAGTTAATTAAAAAAAAGTGTGACAATTGAATTAGCGTTAAAAATATAGTACTTTTCGTGCTATATTCTTTTTCTATAATATATAGTAAAATTGACCAAAATATAGTACGATATTATATAATATAGTACGGGTGGCAACCCTACTAGATACGAGCTCGGCCGCCTCTGCTATGTTGCGTCTGGACCATTTAAAACCGTATTTGGGACGTCGCAGCCTTACACGGAATATTTTTTTATACCATCTAATAATAAATTCTCGAATTGTACATTCTGACCTAAATTACCATTTACGTATTTATGTATTAAATGCCTACGATCACGGCATATGCATAGGATTTGGTTGATTAGTTACAAAATCTTATTATAAATACTAGTTACTAGTAGTAGTAGTTACTAGCTACTTAATACCTAGGTAGTAGCAGTAGTTACTAGTTACTTACTAGCTAGGTAGTAGAAGTAGTTTCTAGCTACTTACTAGCTAGGTAGTAGTAGTAGTAGTTACTAGCTACTTACTAGCTAGGTAGTAGTAGTAGTTACTAGCTACTTAATACCTAGGTAGTAGCAGTAGTTACTAGTTACTTACTAGTTAGGTAGTAGAAGTAGTTACTAGCTTCTTACTAGCTAGGTAGTAGTAGTAGTTACTAGCTACTTACTAGCTGGTTGGTAGTAGTAGTTACTAACTACTTACTAGCTGGTTAGTAGTAGTATTTACTAGCTGGTTGGTAGTAGTAGTTACTAGCTACTTACTAGCTGGTTAGTAGTAGTAGTTACTAGCTACTTATAAAGTACAATATAGTTTATAGTTAATAGTCTTTTTGTTACATTGAGGAAAAATGATTTTCGTTCTGCTTACCAAAACTCAATATTTGTCATAACTGTTTGAGACTAGACAGGTTATCTGTTAATAATAGAATGAATTCTCAAAAGGTTAGGTTAGTTTTTAAAAACTAAGATGCAATGTTAATTTGCAATAGAGTTGCTAAAACGATTCATTAGAATCGTTTTATCGTATTAACATCTGCATATTTCTGTCACCACTAAAAATTCAACTGTTTGATAGGTTCCATTTACACCAATTAATAAATTTGGCAATGAATCTACACACCTCAGATTAAATATTTCAGCTCTTCTGTAAATCAGAAAGTCTCTTAAGGAAAAGGAAACTATAACTTAATTTGGCAACCGCTAAGAAAATAGCAATACAAAGGATTCCAATCAACGGACGAATGTTTATAAATAGCGTCTACCCGACTGCGTTCGCTTTATAATACCGAACAAAGGAACAATACGACTAACAAAGAAGTTAGAAAAGAACAAAAGCAAACGTCAAAGCGAGTCAAACATGCAGTTTCCTTCCAAGGAGACGTAATAACAATAACAACATGGCGACTAGAATGCGTGTTGCGATAAATGTGCGTAATTGATCCAAGTCGATCGATATTCACAAATGATCTGTAGCTTTTAATATTTCATGTATAACTTACACGTATTTGTCTAAATTGTTAATCTTGTTATCTGCATTTTAAATGAGACAGTAAAGAAAATTAGGCGTAAGTGGGAAAGAGATAGAGCTCTTATCGGGGTGTGGCTATCAGTAGCTACTTTGTATTCACTGGATGTACCTACATAGTTGCACGGGAGCGCATGTATATGTAGAAATGTGTATGCAATTGCATCCATGGGCCTAATAGGCAGTGCTCATGCTATTATATGCTGATTAGTTTACTAAAACTAAAACTGTGGCAAGATGACTAAATACCTATATGAGACTATCGGAAATTAATAAAAAATTACTTTATTCATTAAAGCTTGTCGACGCTTATCACTAAACCGCTAAAAGGTTGGCTAAACAGCATGGCTAACGTAAAGGCACAAGAGTTTAATATGGGTAATTACTAATTAGTCAATGAATAAGCTGTATTAACTAGCTATTACAGATGTGTTATATTGTAAAAGTCAATGACCAATGCTAACCGGTGTTCTAGAGCGAGTTTCGTAAAATGATCACCGCCGCTGTCGCCTCCGTCGCACAATGGCCACAAATCACCAAAAAAAAATCACTTCACAACTTAGAGCGAAACATTCAAAATTGGTAATGTGAAGCTAGTGCGGTGAAAGGTAAAGATGCGTTCCGTAAATTACGCCGAGCTAACGTGTAACCGAACGGCGCGGGAGAATGGCGCAAACTGGAGCCGCGGGGAGGGAGGGCCCCGCGCGTTCCGCCCCGCACCCCGCGACCCTCTGCCCGGCCACCAGACAGAGGCTTGAATAATTAATCAAACTTAACACTTCCACTCACGCATTGCACCTTCCGTACATACAAGGTCATCGTTTTTGTAACTATAAACCGATTAGCCATTACACCAATCACTTAAGCATTCATTAAAATATTTTATGGCCATTATTTATGTTATTATAAACATAAGGTTACACAACAACTTTATTTATAATGTACGATAATAATAATCTTGACAGACATTTATGGACGTAGTAAAATAATACACTCGTATCGTTCAATAACCAATACCGTACAGATTAGTAACTGGCTCAATTTAAGACGTTATATAACCACTTAAATTAATTATATATCCTCCTACCCTTATCCCACTTTAAGTGGGGTCGGCACAACATGTTATAAACATACTGTCACATGATTTGGCTGCATTTTTACAACCGGCCGCCTGCCTGGCGTCAACTTGCCTCTGTCGTATTTTACGACACCTCGGTAAGAGGGTGGTCTATTCTACTAAACCGGATACCACACGGCGGGTCAACTAACCTTAGTCGCCTTTTACGACACCTCGGTAAGAAATAAGGTTGGTCTATTCTACTCAGCCGGATACCATACGGCGGGTCGACTTACCTTAGTCGCCTTTTACGACACCTCGGTAAAAATTGAGGTTGGTCTATTCTATTCAGCCGGATACCACACGGCGTACCGAACAGATTAGTAACTGGCTCAATTTAAGTTATATAACCACTTAAATTAATTATAAGTCATCAATGACCTTAAAGATTTGTTAATTGTTCTTTCACGAAACACAAGCTAGGCGCTGAGCAATAAAACGTGACTGTCCAAAAAAATTGGGAACTGGTTGTCGTGCAGTTCAAAACTAATATTAACCTTCAAACAAAACAAGAACAAAGTAGTGAGTGGCACGTTAAAACAGACCCTTTCGGCACGCCGGGGTATGGGTAGGGGGTTGGCGCGCTGGAGCCAGACGAATCCCGGCATCCCGTACTCGTCACGATCGATATCCGTATCCGCTGCACGGGAACTCACATTAACTAACTTGGATAGAGGCGAAAAGTCGACCGATGTTATTCCAAACTTTACCGATTATGCCAAACTCCTCCGCTTAGTTGTAAAATCGTCAACGCATCACTCAGTCAAAAATTATCAGTATTAATTTGATACTTATAATTCGAAAAAGGAATAATGTAAATCATCATCCTCCTGCCCTTATCCCACTCTAAGTGGGGTCGGCACAACATGTTATAAACATGCTGTCACATGATTTGGCTACGTATTTTACGACCGGCTGCCTGCCTGACGTCAACTAGTGTCGATAAGAAAGAGGGTGGTGTATTCTACTTAACCGGATACCACACGGTGAGTCAACCTTCCTTAGTCGCCTTTTACGACACCTCAGTAAGAAATGAGGGCGGTCTATTCTACTCAGCCGGATACCACATGGCGGGACGACTTATTTTAGTCGCCTTTTACGACACCTCAGTAAGAAATGAGGGTGGTACTATTCTATTCAACCGGATACCACACGGTGTAAAAGGAATAATGTAAATGTCCAATATTGTTTCGGCATAATTTGTATATTAATAGATAAAATATTATGGCCTAATCAAACAGCGATTACAGTTTTATATAACACACGATTAACATAATATGTTAATCGTGTGTTATATAAAACTAATTTAGCAATAAGAATTTTAAGATACTCAAATATAGGAAAATAGTTAACTAATATTAACGTTTTATATATTCATACTATTCAAATATTTGTCAGTTATTTTATTTTTATTTTATTTAAAGACCACCAGTAGCTACTACATTTACATAAATTATTAAACTATAACATATTAATATCGTTCGTAAAATGTGCAGCTTATTAAGGTAGCCACAACATGCATTAAAGAAACAAGTTTTATTACTTTACTAGTTAACAATACCAATTTTAATATATTTTAAGTTAGTTAGTTAGTTATCATAACAATCGCCTTGTAAAAAAATATCTTATTGTTGTAAACTATCTTAAATTGAATTATTAATACGTGTATTATTAAGAAAGATACAAGGAACTGCGTGATGAACAGGTTTTATCATACAATTCAACCCACAAGAATTATTAATTAAATTAAATAAATCAATTTTAAAACTTATATATTACACGAAAAGACCAATAAAAGACAAAGATAAACTAAAATAATATATAAAACATCTGAATACGACCAAAGCTCAGTTAATATATTAAAATACGTTTAACATTGCTCTATTAAAAACTATCAAAGTATAAAATAAATACAAAACAAACTACCAATTGTTCAGTTAAAGCATAATATATCCGACACGTGATTCTAAATAGCAATTTTAATTAATTAGGTAAAATGTAAATTATAATTGCATTAATGAGTGTTATGACGCAAGCTAAAATACAACGCTAGATTACACAATAACAATGTCGCACGCTAAGTATTAGAGTGAACTAATTAAAAATTTGGCTTAATTGAGATATATGCTTATTTCAATGCCATCTATACTATGATTATTAAAAAACTAGTATTTTCTTGCACTTCCAAGTTCTCTTTAACAGTCACGAGTTTCATAGGCGCTACGCTACGCTTTGCAATTTGACACAAAACAACTTTTTAAAATTAGGTCACTTCAATAAGGGTGCGATGTAAAAAAGTAAAGTAAGTAAGTAGCGGCCTGTTACTATCCCACTGCTGAGAATAGGCCTCTTACCTCCGTTTTTGGAGAGAAGGTTTGGAGCTTAGACCCACCACGCTGCTCCAGTACGGATTGGTAGGTTACACATATCTCCAGAATTCTCTAGAGATATGCAGGTTTCCTCACGATGTTTTCCTTCACCGAAAAGCGTGTGATAAATTAAAATTATCAATTAGACACATAAGTTTTAACAGAAAAACTCATTGGTGACTGCCCGGATTTGAACCCGCGACCTCCTCGAAAGAGTCGAACGGTGTTACCGCTGTGCCATCACAGCTTCATGGTGCGATGTATGTTACATTGAATGTAATACACAATTAAAGAGAAATACATTAAAGCAAACAAGCGCCCGAAGCCAATCTCGCAGTAATAGGAAAAGTTTGAATCGATTCAAGCGGTGAGTCGGCGACTCTCACGGTACGAATCGACTATGAGAAACTTGCTGCATTCTAATGTATACAGATCGTGTTGCGCAATTCGAACGTACAGATTATAGATTCTAAATTATTCGCTTGGCATTGAAAGTTAGCCTTTATCAACTGCATGAAAAGCATTAATTAATTCAGTTTATGGTAATTAAACACTATTCTTTATTAAATTATCTTACTTATTACAAAGTTTCATAATCAATACTTTATAATAATTCTTCGTAGGTTAATAGTGATTAAGTTCTTACCTGGTAAATGTAAGTTATGTCAACAATATCAAATTTAATGCATCATCTTCCTGCCCTTATCCCACTCTAAGTGGGGTCGGCACAACATGTTATAAGCATGTTGTCACATGATTTGGCTACGTATTTTACGACCGGCCGCTTGCCTGACGTCAACTTATCTTAGTCATATTTTAGGACACCTCAGTAAGAAAGAGGTTGGTATATTTTACTTAACCGGATACCACACGGTGATTCAACTTACTTTAGTCGCCTTCTACGACACCTCGGTAAGAAAAGAGTACTATTCTATTTAGCCGGATACCTCAAGACGTAATATCTAATTTAATGCATTATGCTGAATTTGAACATTAATGTTTAACTGACAATTTTATACAGTATTCTCTTTTTCTATACTGATGCATACATAAATATAGAAAATGAACTCAGTGCATTTGGCTATGAAAATGGTAAGATGTCCTGATGGCATACGTCCAAGTCGATAATTTCTACGAATATTCCGGTCTTAGATTACTTTTATTTTTATTTATTATTTCATAATTTCGTAACAATATTTGACAGTTTTAGTTTTTATGATAGTTAGTTTTTTGTGATAGTATAACAAATCACCACACACCAACGTCTCTATTCTCCAGGAAATCGGCACTAAACAGCGACTAACGATGTTAGTACAAAGTCGCATTCTGAAATTCTTTGGACATGACTCCCGAAGAGGAAATAGCTCCATCGACCGCCTTGTCGTGCAGGGCGGAGTGGAAGGCACAAGAGGACGAGGAAGATCTCCTACGCGTTGGACTGACCAAATTAAGGCTGAAGTTGGAGGTCCCTTACACGAGTGTACCAGGCTATCAGCTAGTAGACATAAGAGGCGAATGCTTGTGAGGCGTATAACATCTGCCCCTAAAGCCACTTCATGATGACCACGACCGCTCTGACAAGAGTGATACGACGAAGAAGATAACAAATCAATTTAAAATAAGGGACAAATACATTTTCGAAACAACTTTAAATACGTAAAATGTAACGTTATAAAATATTAGTCGAGTCTCTGACTCATTGGTTTTTCCGAGACAATATAAAGAGCAAAACCGCCATTAACTGAATTAATAAACTAAACGATACTCAAACACATGTGCCCGTATCCAATTGCCATAAAGTGTATCCAGTGCCAATGTATATCACAATATTCCAAATTTCTGGATTCAAAAATTAATTTAAAAATTATATAAATCACTTTAATTTTTCTAATAAGGTTGTCATAATACAAACGTAATATCATTTTATGCAATTTACTTTTTCGTGAAACGTGACATGATTTTAATTATAGTTTAAGATTTTGCGAACAAGCTAAAAAGAGAAAAACTGTTAAGACATAGCATTAGAAAAAGTTTTGATGATTACTTTGCGAGATCGTTTGAAACATTTATAATGCTTCTGTTAAATTCATAAAGCCAGTAGATTGCACAAGATGAATTGTTTATGGGTTCGATGCTCGAGGGACGTTTCGTTACAAAAAGGGTCGCTGAACTAGGCAAACAAATTGTTGGAACGCGTCCCCTCTTGTCAAATCGGGGCATTAATCGCATTATGGGAGGATTTATGTAGAATTAAATTTTTTGATCACAATAAAATAGATCAAAGACAAGGTGCATTATTAATGCATTATTTGTTGTGTAATGGTTATTTAAATTCAAACCAGAACATACGTATAGAATAATATGATTATAGTACCTTTTTCTAGCGTATTAACGTAAAAAACTTACGAGGAATTATAACTAACTAATACATACGAGTACAATTACTTTAGGAATTAAAACTATTTCAATTATCACTCAATCTTCTATATGGCCTCTTTGGTTTTAAACACCACGATTCTACTATAGATAATAAATAAAATGTATTTTTTTTTAATTATTATTTTTTACAATGTTAAAATTAGTGTTACGTTAATTATCTGCGTACATATTTAATTAGTGAGTTGTTCGTGCTATTTTATTTTGTACTAATTAGGCAATTGACGTCTATCACCTAATAACATTATATATGCAAAAGTCTGTCTGTCACGTTGACACAGCTTAACCGCTACACCAATATTAATGAAATTTGGCAAACTTAAAGCTTATACGCTGGAGCACCTTATTATTCTTAGGATATAAAATGTCCCCTCTTCCCTTCGTAAACAGGGAAAACACATATTGCATTGTTAAGGGTAAAGGCTAAAGTTGAGCGAAGTCGCGGGCACCGTCAGTAAATATAAGCAGAACAGGACTTAATTTACATCTCGAGTTTCCAATTTAGTTAAATTATTTATAGAACCAGTTTATGTATAGAAACTGGCTTTACACTTATTCTATCGGGTGTCACTAACTCAACTGAGTTCCCGCCGCCATATCGACCTATAATGAATAAGGACCGCGGTTAGGCTTAAAACTAGTCGGGCTAACCCGATAGAATAAGACGTGAGTATAGCCTGTTTCTGAAAAAGCTGTGATGGCCTAGCGGTGCGACCGTGTGAATCTCTAGAGACGATCATGGGTTCAAACCCGGGCAGACACCAATGAGTTTTTCTATTAAAACTTATGTGTCTAATTGATAATTGCAATTTATCAGAAGCTTTTCGGTGAAGGAAAACATCGTGAGGAAACCTGCATATCTCTAGAGAATTCTGGAGATATGTGTAACCTACCAATCCGCATTGGAGTAGCGTGGTAGGTCTTAGCTCCAATCCTTCTCTCTTATAACGGAGAGAAGAGGCCTATTCCCAGCAGTGGGATAATAACAAGCCGCTACTTTACTATAGCCTGTTTCTATCCATAAACCATATTATTCTTATAATTGTACATTTCATTCAATTAATAATGTAACATACATATTTTCAATACAAAACATCCATTGATTATACACATCCAAAGATAAGATTTATGGCGTAGTGAAATAGATGCATACAAAATGAGATTGTCGAGCGTTGCACGTGACTTACGTACACAACGTTATCTATTGTGACCTCGCTGCTGGTACAAAGTCGTGTTCAGTAGGACAATTAATCTAATTTTGTTCTCTCGCATATAAATATTAGTAGTGAAAGTAATGAAAATAATGCGTGGATATAGGTACTCTTTGACCATATACAAGAAAGTAATGAAATGCAATTAGTTATAAGAATTATATTTTGAAAAAGAGCAACCGCCGAGTTTCTTGGAAGGAGCAGCTTTGCACACTTTGATTTGAATTTTAACTTCAAATATTTTATATAGGCATATCAGCCCAAGGCTAATAAATAATATGTAAATACGCAGGTAGCCTTTATTCTTAGATCATTTGAATTTATTTTCGGAATAATACAATTTTTATTTATTTGAAATTGAGTTGAACTAAATTGGCTTTTTTAGAATTCCAATTGCCAGACTAATAAGACAATCATTTCTATACCTATGAATATTTTATTGAAAAACAATTTGTGCGATAAAATCGTGTTGCTTTATGTATTTTAACCAAAAGTCAAAATTTTTGCTTTAATATTTTTCAGATAGTAAATTTAGAATGTTTTGCTTAATTCAAAGACAATTTACAATATTATATTATGACAACAAAAATTAACGACATTTATAGGTACATACTTTACAATTTATAAACAAAAAGTTAAAAGACAGAAAAAAATGAATCTGTGAAAATACGTTTAGAAGGTTGTAATAACTTAACTTAAAGCATAAAACTTACTAAGAAAATAATAAACTTCTATTTAAATTTGTTTTCAAACGAAATAACTTAACCATTCAATGTCAATTTATTCAAAGTATATCTCGGGCGACCTTTCTGAAGGTTAAGTCCTTGGAATCGAGTCCTTGAGTATTTTATACAATAAGACTACAGTCACGATGTTGTTTTTATATCTTTTTAACTTTGTAGCTAGTTTAAAAGCTAATAAACGTTTCACAAGAAAGAAAACTCATGTTTTTCATTTAATATTTTAAAACAATTTGTAAAAAAGAACGCATCATAAATTTCAAAATTAAATCTTAAAACGTTGACATTTACATAATATATTGTTTCTGATTAAATCTCAATGTAGTCTTTAAATAAAACAACTAATTTTATTATAAGTTGTGATAGCCCAGCGGTGAAACCGTGCGACTCTTTGGAGGAGGGTCATGGGTTCAAACCCCGGCAAAGAAAAATTTATTGGTGCCTGACCACTAAGTTTTTCTATTAAAAGCTTTTTAGTAGCTAGCTTTTATCCGCAACTTCGTTTGCGTGGACTGTTGTCGCGTGATAGGTTGATAATAAATGGCACTCTTCAATGTCATCCTATTATTGTAGAATTAACAGAATTTTTATAGCCTATATGTTACGCCGGCATATATGGAATAATTGTACCAAATTTCAGCTATATTGGTTCAACGGATTCGCCGTGAAAAAGTAACAAACATACATCCATACTCACAAACTTTCGCATTTAAAATATTTATAAACATTTAATATAGGTAAAAGCATTTAACTTTTGACTATCTAGTTATGTAAAACAATGTAGTTAGATAAATAAATATTATTATTTTTCCTTGCGTCATAACAAAATAGAAGATAGGGTTCGCAAGTGAGCGGCGTCAAAGCAAAAATAGCACGGCTAGACAGAAGTTTATGAGCTAATAATCAAAGTTAATTACCCATACATGCGTTCTCGTAACAGCCGATCTAAATTAGATTTTCACTTAAGTTCTGAGCCAAGTATTCAAGCTACTACTCCGCTTGGGTCCAACTCAAACGCCCCACGATTAACATTAGTTCAGAACAATGTCGGAGCAACTAAACTAAGTTCCCGCTTGTTTCTAGTTCAGTATTCAAATGAGTTCAGTAGTGCGGAAACTCAACCGTTTAGAGCGGGCTGCATGTGTGACAGTATATTAAATGGCTAAGCGTAATTAATATCTATACCAATATATTTTTTACACCGTGATATTATTTATTTACAGCAAAAACGTACAAGTTATATGTATCTTAAATTACTTCCACGCTAGGACTATACAAATCATGCCCTTGTGGTATGGTCCCAAGATTGCTGGCAGCGTTTCCGCGCTAAATCGCTAAGCTGATTCTTTGTGCGAAAACGGAGCCAGCCCACAATATTGATAAATTTGGTAAAATTGACTCTTTGACTGGCCCGTTGGCGCAGTTAGCTGTGACTCTGCCTTCAGCTTCATGGGTCGCGCGTTCGATTCCCATTGAGAATTAACATTTTCTAAAACCAATTTGTTGATTCTTCAAGTCTGGGTTTATTTATGTATATATATACATATATTGTTTTTAATAAATATAATGATTTATAGAAGCAGGCGTTACAATTTCATAGTACAGAAGTTACAATAAAATTATTTTGCTGTATATAAAAAAATGCCGGACAGACATATAGGATAAAAATCTCGTTTTTCGTTCGGGAACGTAGAAAAAACATATTGCATTAGTGTTAGTAAGTAATTTAAAGTAGCGGCCTATTGCTCTCCCACTGTTGGGAATAGGCCTCTTCTCTTCGTTTTTGCAAAGAAGAATTGGAGCTAACACCTATCACGCTGTGTATGTTTTCCTTCACAGAAAAGCGTGTGATAAATTGCAATTATCAATTAGACACATAAGTTTTAAGTTTTTTTTCTTCAGTAAGTAATTTGCTACTGGATTATACTTCTAAAATTTGTCGTACGTAAACTTATGCTATAATAAAGAAATACGATAAAGTGGGTTATTGTTAGGATATCTATACATTTGTTCTGAACGAGATTCTGTCAACCGCATTGAATGAGCGTCTAGAGTACTTCCAAAGTCGTAACTCATTCGAGAGGGTTGTTATTTTTTTCCCGACGTATATTTGAATTCTTTTCTCTTGTCAGTACGTTTTTTTTGTTTCTAATACAAATCATTACATAATATAAAAAAAATATTTGGTTGTTCTTTCTAGAAGAGTAAATATCGCTGAGTGGTATCCGGCTGAGTAGAATACACCACCATCATTTCTTAATAAGGTGTCGTAAACGGGGACTGAGGTAAGTTGACCCACCGTGTGGTATCCAGTTGCGTAGAATAAACCATCCTTGTTCTTACCGAGGTGTCGTAAAATAAGACTATGGTAAGTTGACGTCAGGCAGGCGACCGGTCGTAAAATACGTAGCCAAATCATGTGACATCATATTTATAACTATATAGATATAAATATACACCTAGGCAGAACCAACAAATTTATAAAAAATGTTGGCCCTCGGCGGGAATCCAATACGCGACCCGCGGAGCGGAAGTCGGCGTCACTGCCAACTACATCAGCGGACCAGTCAGTAATAATCTTAGAATTAAAATTTTATTAAATAGATAATTAAGTAAGATTTAATGAAACGAGAAAAACATAAGATACTTTACAACTCTAAGCCAAATCATTATTAGGTACAACCTGCAAAAATTTAAGTATAATCAGTACGTCTAAGACTCGATAGTGCGCCTTTGTATATGTTCTACATTTTTTTCTTTTCTAACAACATGTATGTGAAATAAATAAAATGAGAAAAACTACTTGTAGGGTTAAAAATAGTTCACATTTAAATACGAAAGGTCAGATATATCTGCAAAACATAGCAATTAATTCGATATCAAAGCAACTGCGAGTCACCTTGGCGAAACGTAAAATCAATGCCAAGTCATTTGACCGCGTTCCTTTATCATTTAAATTCCTACATTTTTTTACAACACAAGTCAACACCCAACGCGAAGGCTGTTCACTTTTTACAGTTTTTTACTCGACCCGATTGTAAAGGATAAACAAACTCGTTATTTAACGAATAACAAGAAAAAATATCTCGACAAAACATAGATTAATGAATCGAATGAATATATTATACACGATAAAAGCGCCGGACTCACAGCAACAAAAAACCTGTTTTAAATACCGGTTGAGCAATTAAAATATACTTATCATATATCAGATTTTAATTTAAATATTGTGTGAAGTTGTTATTGCAACATTAGCGTCGTTCATATTTCCGGTATTTAATCAAGTGAGTCTCCATTACGAACTTATGGAACTCATTTAAAAATATTGCATCTAAAAAACTGTCAGACTTTCAATTAACAATATATTAACAGACTAGCTTAATTCGCGTGGACTGTTGTCGTGTGATAGGTCGATAATAGATGGCGCTTTTCAAAATAATCCTATTCCTGTAGGATTATGAGAATTTCTATAGCCTATATCTTATTTTGGTGTATAAGGAATAATTGTGCCAAATTTCATGGATATTGGATTTGCCGTGAAAGAGTAACAAATAAACTTTCGCATTTATAATATTAGAAGGATAAGATTCACGCTGAGCCTTGAGTAGTGGCCATTTATTACCTACATTACTACTTTAATACTACCATTAATTTCAATAACGCACTCCCAATTCAAACAGGTTCCAAATGCACGGCCATTGATGTAACTTACAAGGTAATGAGAAAAGTTAAATATCCAGATGGCCTTTTAGTTACACAGCATGTGTATAACAAGACGAGGACGTTATTCTGTCCAGACTCGGCAAGAAACCGCGATTGGCATCTGACTTTCACAATTACAGATGAACCAGAAGTATAGAGGCAAAGCAAGTCAATGACAAATTTATTGTTAACGACTTTAGTTATAAAACGGATATGTAAATGTAAATATTTGCGGTACAGACTATAACACGCTTAACCCACGATATCAAGATCATGCTCATATAACGCGAAACATTTGATATATCCTGTTGTAACAAAACTTAAATTAAAAAAAAGATATCAAATGCAACTCACTTGTAAGTTGGAGCGAGATCTTCTAGGCATAACACCCACGACTTCTCCTCTCATTATGGATTCAATAACTGTAAAAGAAAATATTATTTTAATTTAATCGAACTGGCTATTGTAATTTGACCTCCAAACTTGAAATATAAAGAGGTTTAATTTAAAGGTATTTTTTATTAAAGGTCAGGCCTTTTATTACGTAAATTACGTTTAACAACCTCTTTTTTTATAATCGGAATTACAATTTCAACATTGCGATAACGGAATTAAAATATACATTTTGGTAAAGTGCAAAGACCGTTAACGTACATTTCGCACATTTTCGATACCGATACAAAATGGAGAGATATGATATATACAAGTGGTTATTATTTTTTGATTTCCTATTATCCATCTTCATAAACGACCGCTCGGCGACAATGGTGGCCAGATAATATTTCATAATGTCGCTGGTCGCATAGCGTTATAAGGTTTTAGGTTAGTATGCAAAACATACGAGTACATTTTCGTGGCGTGGCATAGACTTTCTTTGTTTCCGTATAACATTTAACCTATTATGTAAGCAAATAAAAATTAGTTCGTTATCTAGTATGTTTATTTAATTCAAACAAAATAAATTGTATTAGTGTTGTAATGAAAATAGCTATTGCTAAAATTATTTTTAAGGTTTTTTGTTTCGAGCTCGATTATATAATTATTACCGACTTATGAGATATAAAACGGGTAAATTTATACTTTAGGATTGAGAATAGTATTGTAGCAGCCTGTTTTTATCCCACTGCATGCCTTTTATCTCTATTAGAGAGAAGGATTAGCGCTTAGACTCACTGCATTAAGGTGTTCCAGAAAGAAGAATTCTCAAAAGATATTCAGTTTTCTTATGATGTTTCCGTTAACATAAATATTTATATTTCTTTTAAAAAATATAGTTAGAAAAGAGAAAGATAAAGTAAAAAAGCACATGTATAAAGGCGGAGTTATCCATAAAAGGGATCCCTTCCAGTCCACCTTTGAGTAACAGAAAGAAAAAGGACATGAATTGAAGAAGAAAGAGAATATGTGTAATATAGAGAAAAAGAAAAAGTTTATATAAATTTATCTATATAATCTATTAATTAATTTTGGTAAAATAAATAGATGAAAAGATGCTACTAATATATAATTCTCAATATTTAAATTAAAATAAATATTTAACTATGAATAAAGAATATTAGTTTTACTAGAAAAAAAATAGGTAACTGCCCAAAACACATTCGTCCGTAACGGCATATGCTTTGTTCAATCAAAATCAAACAAAATGTTCGCAGAAATAATATAAGAACACGTTAAATAGAAGTAAACATATACAACGTGACCAGAAACTGTATTACTACATGTCTTAAGTAAGTTTGACACACTGGCCTTTCGCCGACAAGTACATACAACATGGGAACATCTCATTACAGTAACGGGAGACGGGCGTATTAACTCCCCGTGTGTGCATAATTGGATATGTGAAGCCTTACCTCGGCATTTGCAGTGTTAGTCTGCGATGTTTGCAAATCCTTTGTTGAGCTAACTTTACAATAAACGCAATTTATAGCATATACGTGCGAATTATGTGTAATGCTCATATATCGCTGACATGAGGTATACTGTCGCCATGTTTTTCCCACATATGAAAAGGATTACGTATACTGTCGTATATCATTTATAACACAGGTTATTCTATATACAGAATGTTATACAAAATATGAATAAAATACGCCTTAATAATTGCCCGTGAATAAAAGAGTGTGTTTGTACACTATATTATACAATCGCTGATATCTTAATCAAATACAGTAATTTGGTTTAAAAATCGTATATATATATATATAGTTTCTTCACGGTTTGTTTTGTTGCTGAACACTAAATCACTTGACATATATTACGTCTCTGTCAGAACAGATATAAGTTATCAATAACTAAGAGACAATATGTTATTAGAGTTTAAAACTGAACAAAAGATTCCTTTTTGAAAGAATAGGAATGAAACGAGTACGCGTATCATTCGGTCATATCATAATTCTAAAATTTTAATGTTGCACATATATTACAAATAGACCTTTAAAACTACTTAGATTATCATTTTGATGTATATAATACATTGGGAACATAACACAAAGATTCTTGATAGAAAAGAACACAAACTCGGTGTTACTAATTTATAACATTCTGGCGTGTTTAAAAACCTTAAATTAAAAAAATTGTGTATGTACAATCATAAAACCTGAATAAACATTTTTTTACAATAACAATGAAGTAAGGATTTACGTGTTATATAGTATTCATTTACCAATATCAGCATTTTCTGCAAAACGGGACGAACATGATACTCAAATGTTCACACGTTTACATTGTAATGCAAAACCTTGACTACATTTGTAAGTTAATAAAATAATCAATATGAGAATGTTGGTCAAAAGACAAAATGAAATTTTACTGAATTATTATTTTTTTATTATATTTAGAATATAATCTCCGTCTGTCTCCATAATAATAACTAAGCAATCATCAAGGTCAATTAATCATCTACTGCATCAGTCCGATTAAACGAATTAAACGAAATAAAAACAAAACTTGAACCTAATGATAACCAGGGTCTATAACTAAAACTTATTAAATCGTATCGGAGTTCTCTAAAACGCGTCATGCGTAATTATACCTAGTCATACTCCTGTGTGCTTAGTGCGAGTTTTTTTACCGTACTCGATCGCGTTAGCGTAACGCCAATTTGTATAACGCTGCAACAGCGACAACTAGTGACCGCTTTTCCAGCGCCGTACAAATTGCGAGTAGATTAAAACATGCGCACTAAGCACGCGGCACTACAAATCGCCTAAGTTTTACACACAGGCCTTAAATCAATCTCGATACTTCTACGCGCATAAATCCTTGAAATGCGATCTTACCATTCTGCACGCAACTCCTATACATGATTAAATATTGAACTACATTGATATCGATGACATAAGTATTATTATGAATGCAATTACTCAGCACTATACTCGTGTACCAGCGTACACGTGACGGATACTGATACTACAATAACGAATATTGTTTACATAACAATCAGCAGATAATATACACAAGTGCAGACATGCAACTAACGAATATAGTTTCAGTAAACATGGCGAAGTATGTTTTATTTTATAGCACTTTTGAGTTGTAAATATCAACTTTGGAGTATTGCTTGTATAAGTATGAACTAAAAAGATAACTGATGATAGCAACTCTCAAAATGGATTGCCCTAATGTCGTAATATTTGGTAGCATGAGTCTGCCATCTACAAGTTTTCATCTACACTAATATTAGAAATATGAATGTCTGTCTGTTTCTTTTGCTTTCTAGTCTAGAGCAACATTGATGAAATAGTATTTCAAAACTGTGTTAGAACAAGATTAACAATAAACTTACAAAGTCACATATTTTAATGTATATCGAGTGGAAGTATAGCTTCGGTATCAAAATAGGTAATTTTCCTCATTCGTTTTTTATAAACTCGACCATAATATGACTAGTTATTTTTAACGAAATTGTAACATTAGTAACTTTTGTCTTCCAGTATGGGGATGACAACAGAATTGTTTATTGATATTAATAAAATAAATAATACCTCCATCCCCGAGAAGCCTCATCTGGACCAAAGATGGGTCTTCGCTGTGCTCCTCCAGAACCGTGTCGTCAGTCACAGTGAGCTCCTGTTAAAGACAATACAGTCATTATAAACTATCCGCATAAGATACTCTAAATACAGTTCTAGGTCCTGATAAAATTGTATCCGCCGTAGATAAGAATCTACTAAACCATCATACCCCTTTATTATATTATTCTTACTATTCTCCTACCCACGAACTTAGTCACCCCTTACTTCCAACGTAAGCCTTAGAAAAAAATATATTTTGTCGTTGAGATGATAATAGATGAGTGCAGCGCTTGTATAGTGTAGCTGTGGTGGTTAGTAATGCATGCGTTTTACGAATGCGACAAATTTTACATAGATAACATTACATAGACATCCTTAAATCGCTCATTATAGCAAAATAATTCTTAAATTGTTTTATTATGGATCTCCGAAAAGTAAAGCCTATCTTTATAAATTATCATTCGAGATTAAGAGGAATTTCAATCAAAAGCTAAAAGGCAAATTAAATTAAGAAATAACGCTACAAGTATGTAGCGAATTTGGTCATTGTTAAGGGTCAATCCGTAATTCTTTAATTTATTGTCAAGGCCTAGATCGTACTGCTGTATGATTTTTGCCCACCAAGGGTAAATATTAGCAACAAAAGACTGACAATCGTTATCATCAAAAGACAATAAGATATTCTGTTTTCAAACAAACAAAATCCTAATATCTATCAAAATTTCTCACGCCCACACTCAAGCGAATTATAAATACTGCGCGCCTGGTTAATGTTTTCGTTGGTTGAAATTCGATTTACAATAACAAATACACACTGTATTGATAGATGAATTTGTTGCGAATGGTTTTTGTATTAATAAAATTGTCTATGATAATATTATTATTAATTGACGGGGGTTCTAAAAATTTTAACAAACAGAACACCTAATGTAGCTTGTAAGGGAATAAATGATTATAAACAGAAGTACTCTAGATTTAACGCGGAAATTGTGTCTCTTGTTGATAAATAAGAAACCTTCCAACTCTGTTGCAATTCGTACTCTTTCAGAAAACTTTAAAAATATTCTTGCATTATGTAATCTACATGATGTAGACACTTTATTACAAAGCGTAAACGGATTTTTAAATAATTATTTACTAAATTGATTCTTAAAATTAGGTTGTATCAATATTTAAAGTAATATAAAATAATTATTTATCTCAAATATGATAATTATTTAGTAAACTTACGGGTACTTTACCAAGAGTTTAACTCATATGTCGCTACTTAACCCCCTAATGCATGAAGGCATGTACCACACATTTTAAATGCTTATGTTTAACATAATTTAAAATATCGACTCAAAGCATTAAAATTTCTCATTGAGTCTAAAGAGTAAAGTAAGTGATAATTTTATAATGTTTTTATGTCACACTAGCGGCCTACCCTGCTTCGCACGGGTATAAAATATATAGCCTATGTCACTCAGTGAAAAAAATTATTAAAATCGATCCAGTAGTTTTAATTTATTCATTACTGCCCGTGGCCCGCACGCGTTAAATTTGAAGAAAAAAAATACTCCTCTCCCTATACCAAGAAGATTTCCTGCTATATCTAACATCAAAGTAATTATTAATTAAAAAGAAAAAAAAGTAATTATTTACGACATCACATTAGAAACATTACAGTATTTCTCTACTCCATATTGAATGTTATTATACATTCCTCTTGAATCACTCTATCTATTAAAAAAACCGCATCAAAATCTGCTGCGTAGTTTTAAAGATTTAAGCAGTCATAGGGGGGACATAGGGACAAACAAAGAATGTGACTTTGTTTTATACTATGTAGTGATAATCCATAGGGATTATCACTACATAGTATAAAACAAAGTCATAATCATGCTATAGAGCATGATTCAGTATTCACGCGCGATGGCTTATTATTAGCGTATTTCATGTATAACTTTGGTGTTTCTATACCGATTTCAATGATTCTTTTTTTATACTATGGTTAATACTATTCACTTTTTGATTTACGGATGACTGAGAGTGATATAAACGTAGGAGTAGACAAATATAACCAGAAAGCTTCGAACTGCTAAGCTATCGGGAGTTACACGTCTTATTGTGAGTCAACCATAAAAGATAGACATATGCTGTCGTGGGATATTTTTTATATAATTTTAAGGAGAACATTTCCGTCATACATGATTTCTGTGTAGCTTTAACCATCAAGGTTGCACACGCGACGGAAGCTTAAAAAATGGAGTAACTTCTCCCGTTTTCCCGACATTTCCCTTCACTGCTCTGCTCCTATTGATTGTAGCGTGATGAAAAGTATACTATAACCAGCCCAGGAGTATGAAAAATAATTGTACCGAGTTTCGTTAAAATCCGTCGAGTAGTTTTTGTTTCTATAACGGTTATACAGACAGACAGACAGACAGACAGACAGACAGACAGACAGACAGACAGACAAAATTTTTACTGATTGCATTTTTGGCATCAGTATCGATCCCTAATCACCCCCTGATAGTTATTTTGGAAATATATTCCAGTTACAGAATTGACCTCTCTACAGATTTATTATAAGTATAGACAATAGGTATTAACCTCGTAATACGACTTCGATGACATTAAAACAAGTAAGATTCTCAATATCAAATCGAATTTCCAATATGAGTTCAATTGCAAAACTACATGTAGTAACTTACTGTACGTACTTGATTTATAAAACATTAAGAAAATATAATATACATAATTTAATAAAATGGCAAGTGCCGAAAAAATATTAAGAAATAGTTCAATATAACAATTCAAGTCGTAGACATCAAAACAATAATATTATTCTGTAGCGCAAGGTTGTCGATAAACATGTCTTCGAGCCAAAAGACTAAGTTGGGCGCAAATTGTTGGAAACAAAGGGGAGCTTTAAGAAAGTTACTTGGGTAACCAAGAACAGGGGGGCGTGGAGGTTACTCAAACTTTGACGTTGTGGACGAACCAACTTCGCTACTCGCTAATTCGCAATATAAATTTGTTTAACGTCTCAACTTTTTAACTATAATTACATGGCAAAGTTAAAGATGGATCGAAGTACTTCTGACGACTCTAAGAATAACGGATTATTGATATCATTTCATATATGAATATTTTATGTTAGTTTCGTAATAGTAGAAAGAATGCTGATAAGTTTGTTTATTAATGCTATGTCAGAAAAATATGTAAATGTTTACTCATTCATCATTGCTTAACCAAATAATTGCAATATCATTACAAATTTCTGTTCATATTTCAAATGTTATTTAGCACAATATTTTAAAGAAGTACCTTACGATCTGTGTAGTCGATATGACGATAATAAAACTAAAAGTATATTCAGTAATAAATTTAAAGTCGAGACGCCTGAATAGGGGAAAAAGTTCAGAAACCAGACACTGAGAAGACATTTTAATCCTTTTCTTCTTTCTCTTAAACGTATCATTGTTTATAGAATAGAAGTTAATGTGTAACAGAAAGCTAAAGTATGTTTAATCTCATAGGTCTACAGTTCACTATTTACTATGCCATGCCCTAACCAAATAAATTTCGGCTATTAAATGTTAAAATATTACTTAGATACGTATGAAGTTAGAAACGTTAATCAATGAATAATAGAATAATGTTGGAATCGGAACTAGTCAAGATCAAATGTCATTTGTTGTTACTCAAATGTAATTGTAAGCAGAAGTCGGGTCATAAGGTAAAATAGATGCTTCCTAAAAAGAGTTATTCGATTTCGTATCGTCCAGATTGTGATTAGTGTTGATACTTGTTTAGGAATTTCTAGAAAACATACGAAGTTCTTGTGTAGTCGAATCAGTTATGTATTAGATCTGTGAATTATTGTAATATGTTGTTTGGGTAGGTCCTTGCCTACCCACTTTAAGTGTCCTTCATTCTACATATTAAAAAACTCTTACATATTTTAAACATCTGTAAGCCCAATAGAATGATTTTGCTCAGTTCTACCACTAGCGATTCGCGTTAGTAAATAATGAAACGGTAACGTTTTATGAAGCAGTATATAGAAAAATAGAGAGGTAATATAATTGAATAACCTTTTCGTTTTCCCCGAAGAAGCCAGTGAAAGAAAAACAATCAACAGTTTCAATAACAAAAAAAAACAACGAAACATGCTTGGCAACGTCGGGGTGGTAGAAAAGTTGGATGTATCAAAACGAGGGAACGATCTGTGAAAGGGAAGAAAGTTATCAATGGCGTAGGAAACGTAACTTTCATTTACGAAATTATTACAAATGTTGTGAAAGTATACACCAATAGAAAATACATAAAGTTATATAAAAAAAAAATATGTTTGCGCAGATTTCCAAGACAAAAAAAAATATTTTATTGAAATCAAGTTTTTTATTGTTTTCAGTAATGCATTGTCCATAACATTTTTAATATATATACGTAAACAATAGAAAGAACATTATTATGACAAAAGTTATATGCAGTTAGCACTCTTTAAACTCCATTTCCAAACTTATCACTACATATTATAAAACAAAGTCCATATTTCCGTATGTACGCATAAAACTTTAAAACTACGCAACCGATTTTGATGCGGTTTTTTTTAATAGATAGAGTGATTCTAGAGGAAGGTTTGTACGTATAATAAAATTCAATATAGAGTAGAGAAATACTGTAATTTTTGAGGTTTCTGTAAATAATTACATTTTTTTCCGCTTACATTGCAAACGCAGGCTTAACCCTACGAGATTTATCAAAATGATGTACTAAGTATTTGTACACCTTGAAAAGGTCTACAGAAAAGTCCGCGATGGTATATGTCTATCTCTTATGGATAACCCACAATAGCAGTTTTTTTCATTTACTTTTTACGAAAAATAATGCCTTATGTTCAAAGCAATTTTTATACAATACAGCATTCATCCTTATCCAATTGAGTACCTTAAATAAATTGTTGATTTAATATAGATCAATATTGCCGTTTACTGCATGTAATTTAAGTGAACATTTTCGGAGATATTACAGATTTAAAATCCCGCGAGGAGGCCGCGCTTCGACCTATAAGCACTTCGAATTTAGCAGCGACCGGAGGCGCAACTAAATGTCCTTCTTTCGAGTTTATATTGTCTAATGATAAGAAAGCTATGTATGTTGTATGTAAAGACATTGTCTAATCAATTGTAAAAATAAATAATATCACTACATAGTATAAAACAAAGTCGCATTCTCTGTCTGTCCCTATGTCCGTATATCCCTGTGTATGCTTCAATCTTTCAAACTACACAACAGATTTTGATGCGGTTTTTTTTAAATAGATAGAGTGATTCTAGAGGAAGGTTTGTACGTATAATAAAATTCAATACAGAGTAAAGAAATACTGTAATTTTTGAGGTTTCTGTAAATAATTACATTTTTTTCCGCTTACATTGCAAACGCAGGCTTAACCCTACGAGATTTATCAAAATGATGTACTAAGTATTTGTACACCTTGAAAAGGTCTACAGAAAAGTCCGCGATGGTATATGTCTATCTCTTATGAATAACCCACAATAGCATTTTTTGTCATTTACTTTTTACGAAAAATAATGCCTTATTTTTGAAGCAATTTTTATACACTACAGCATTAATCCTTATCCAATTAAGTACCTTAAATAAATTGTTGATTTAATATAGATCAATATCGCCGTTTACAGCATGTAATTTAAGTGAACATTTTCGGAGATATTACAGATTTAAAATGCCATGAAGAGGCCGCGCTTCACCCTATAGCACTTCGAATCCAGCAGCTATATCGTTCTTTCCAGAGTTTGTTTAACGACAAGGAAGCTGTGAATGTTGTATATAAAGACATTCTGTAATTAATTGTAAAAATTAAATACATATGGAAAATGTAAAAGTAAATAAGTAAAAATGTACTATATGAATTTAGATATTCCAAAGATAGCAGGAAATCTTCTTGGTATAGGGAAAGGAAATTGTTTTTCTCCAAATTTAACGCTTGCGGGCCACGGGCAGTAATGAATAAATCAAAACTACTGGATCGGTTTTAATCATTTTTTTACACTGAATGACATGGGATATATATTTTATACCCGTGCGAAGCAGGGGCAGGCCGCTAGTTATTAAATAAAGTAAACGCAAAATATTGTTTTACTCAGCAGCAGCGATATAAAAGCAGAAAATAATATTATTTAAAAAGTCTCTCTTTAAAACCCAGAAATATTCTAAGACTAAGAAATTTAAAAAGAATATAGAAACGAAATAGAAATTTGCGAACCATAATAGATTTTTTCACATCAATCATAATAATCCGTTACGCTTAAGAAGCACGTTCGAAAATTTAATTAAACGTGAACCACTATATACGAAAAACTGGTTTCGAATTAATAAATACATTCAATATAAATGCGTCGACATAAGTCCATACGAGATATAAATAATAAAAACACGATCAAGAGGAAAGCTGCATTCTCGTCCGTTTGTATACAGCTGTACTTGTTAACAACTTTCTTATGGCATTTACAGATGGTATAAGTAGGTAGATGCCCTTATAAATCTACCATCGTTACTGGATGCCATCGCGTTCAATACACTAAACCTGTTTTGCCCAGAACTTCCCGCTCAGTCACTATGTTGTAGAATGTTCGTACAGTTAGCCAAGTGTACTTTTAAAGACTAAGTTAGCCCTTTTCACGCAGCTTCCTTAGCGACATGGCTTAGAATTAATCTCAAATATTACTTTTATTGTGTATAAAATTTACAAGACTTTAATCGATCGACTTTAATCTATTGAATGGGAAATGCGATAGATCATTCATCAGAAATTCTTCAGGCCAAGGTTAATAATGCATGAAAAGTTCAATGAAAGGTTTTTATGGTATCATTAAAGTTAGCTTTTCGTTTGTAACATTATATATTGCAAATCAATCCAATTATTGCCACTTTCAAATGCAGTATTGGTGAGGATCTAACGGTATGCAAGTTTTTCGTGGATCGTGTTCTTTCTATGCAGAAATCTAACAAACAAACTGCATGTATTATTTTTCTAGAACTAAGTATGTACTATCTTCTTGAGTGTATTGTGTGTTGCAATTTGTCTTGAATGTGCAAATACTTTTCTGTTAATGAGATCCATTACACTTAATGTCTTGACGTTGTAAAATACTTTTTTAAATATTTTTAAATTTCATATTTTATAATATCGTTTTATGATTTTCGTATTCATTTGTAAACTTTAGCTGTTAAATACAAGTATTGGACTTGTGATACTTGTTATATTATTCTTTCATGAGTAATTTGCTGAAACAATATTGATGAAATTTGGCATTTTTCTTTCGGGAACAGGGGAAATAACACGTATTGCATCATTCAAGGTACTTAAACGCTAAGTTAGCGTTAACGACGTCGCGGGTATCATGAATATTAAAAATATAAATAAAACTTACCCCAGTATGTTCATTGACACCAACTATAACGGCCGTGTACCATTGGGTAGCCCCAGCTACTCTATAAACTTGAGCACGACATCCGCCCAGCACCGACGGCGTGCTCGTCAATATACGCTGGCCGTCTTGAATTATACGCCATTCGGCACATTCTGTTGCCAAGGCCGTAATTGTGGCTGGATCTACACCAGCTTCAGAACCCGCTGAACATGCATCCCATTCCTGTAAAGACGAGAGAAAATTACTTACTATTTACTTTACTTTTTTACTAAATTTATAATTTTATACTTCATTGCGATATTCTTGGAATATGTCCAAGTAAAATTGGGGAGATCCGTAGAAGAACCCAGGTTATCGATATAGTTGATGTAGATGTCGCGAAGCTGAAGTGGCCATTAGCATAAAGTACGAAGAATTAAGAGGCGTTTGGGTCTTAAGGTGCAGGCATGGCGACTCCGCACAGAAAATTGCTACGTCGGTAAAGTTCCTACAAGATGGATTGACGATTTCGAAAAGGTTGCGGTCGCTGGACAAGATCGTACGGTGCGGACATCCTGTGAAGACATATGTCCAACAATAGATGTCTATTGATTGTAAAGAAGATGGAGACTTCTTAATACATGGGAGAGTTTTGAAAACCCATTAAAATTGACCTGATTAATTGCTTCATTAAAACAGTACTAGGCAAAAGCTCATATCTGTTATACACTCGTAGTAAGTATACAAATCATATTTAAAGTAATTAACAATAATCAAAACGATTCGTTATATGTCGTAAATTTCGTATCCAAGAATTTTATCAAGCCAAATGAATACTCATATAGTATTTGTAAACATGTTTACACGTCAAATAAATATGTAATCAATAATGATACATTATCTATAAAACGTTTCGCCTACATATTTTGATTATATTTATCATTTGCATATTATGGCTACTCATCTTTATTTATTGCGATGTAAACGCGTATAAGTCGAAACGGCATTATTAAAGCACGAGAAGATTTATAGGTTCTCGCAAACGTAACATTATTCTGTACAAGAATGCAATGCCCATAAATAGTGCAATTACACTAGATTGTTAGTTATGTACGATATGACCTCGCGTACATGTAAACATTATCATTGGAAGGGTGTCCAACTAATTGACATTTTATAGGCTTTTACTAATCCTAATTTGTCTATCTATTTCTGTCGCATTGAATAAAACATAACACTATAAAACTTCCATAAATTATATGAAAACATAAATACATTAATAATAGCCTCTGTACTGACTGGATTCTAATATATCAGAAAAGTCTTGGTAATTCTTTCATAAACCAGTATGTGCAGAAATCATTACCTAATGGAGTAAGCAAAAAAGTTATTCAACATTTTATATAAATATATCGTTGTCGAATATAAAGTGACAGTCTGTACCTATCGAAACATTTAACTTATATCTTACTTAACTACGTAGCTTCCATGCTGTTTAGCGGGTTACACTTACCCAAAACATTATTTAGATCTATACAGAATTTTTCACTCACCTACTTGGAATGTTTTCCTTTCGCGTTTGATGTATTACCGATATATTAAAGATCGTAAATACAAGATAATGGTTAACGTCAGCCTAAGTTCAGAGATCAAATCCATATAATCTTTATTCATATAAGCTTTTTGCAAGCACTTTAGAATCATCAAGGATTAATTAAGATTTAATGAAACTAGTACTGGTTAGGAGTGTCTTAAGGAAAAGAACCTCGAGAAACGTAAAAGTTAAACTTAAAAAAATCAATTTACATTATTAAAGTATGAAACTTTAAACCAGAGTGTTTGTATTATTAATACAATGTTTAATTGCGCAATATGCTTTACGTATAAGCATATTTCTTATACTTAAATTACAGCTTTCTATAGGCAAGTCTAATATGGATTGAATTTAAGTCCATATTCATTAAAAAGATGGACTGCGTCCTAAACGAGCCTAATTGCTTGGACATACTTAGTATTATGACCCACATTATCTTACATGTTACTCGCCTTGTATTTGCGTTATGGATTTTAATGTTTGTTGTGGTTTTGGGGTCACAATTGACTAGATATAGAAAGGCACTAAGGACATATAATATTTATCTTATTTTTTTATATTAACTTACCTAAACTTTAAGTAATAAAGCTTAATAATGTGTTATTGATAATATAATATATGTTTATAATACACATGTTTTTAATTATGAAATAAATTTAACTAGAGGTTTTAATTTAATGAATATTAAAAATTCAAGCTAGTGTGTATTTTGATTAAATCTGTAACTTACGTAAGAAGAGTCGCAAGAAAAGTTAGTAGTTCTACGTTTGAGTACAGAATGGAACCTCACTAAGGATATTATCTATTCTAAAACTTAAACTAACAACTCCAAGTTGTTAGTTTAAGTTCTGGCTACAATATTAGGTAAATTCATATCAGCAATATAGATAATTAACATCAATTTTAGATATCGCGTAGACTTTTAATATATTCTTATAACTGCTCTCCAATGTTAGTGCGCTTTTACATTAATTCCAGTCGTTTTATCTTAATTGCATAAGATGTTATCATTAATTATCAAATAAGACAGTAATCCTTAAGGTTTTGGTGAACCGACCATCAGGAAGGTACCCACCATGAACACTAGACCACGGGGGATAAATAAGTCATTTTGTTAGAATCTTATGACAAAGAAAGTCGAAGATTCACCGAGCGAAGTACTTCGTAAATCAGTGATTGTTGTTACATACATGCGGTATTTAAAAACTACATAAAGATATAAAAAGCGTCTGATGCAATTTGAAAGTCATATAAACAAAAAAAATATTTTAGTTTGTAAACCAAACAGGGTTAGTGAAAAAGATATACCTATTATAATTATTATAAGTATATTTCTTCATCTTACATAAGACAAAAACGCCATTATAAATTTTAAACAAGAAATTTTTGCAAAATCGAAATCACTTCTTTTCTGGATCAGGGAAGGGATACCAGTGACGGAGGAAACTTAAACATAATGAATATTTTTTTAACTTTGAACTCTCCCTAACAGCATTTACAGAGTTGCAGCGCAGGACAGGCGAACATAGAAGCAATGAGGAGAGTAGACAGAGGTCTACTAGCGTCGGCGAACGTAGCCCTAAGAGTGCCTCATTTGAGGCCAGACCGCGTATTAGGGCAACGTGTAGTGAAATGCTGGAAATATGTCTGTTATTAGTCCTTGAACCGTCGGGTATTGGCGAAAAGCCACGGCGAATACAATAAATGAATGTATATGAAATTAATGTATTAATAAATAAATAAATATATGGGACACTTACATACGGTCGTCCGTCCACAAGTAAGTAACTAAATACGTGTATTATGGTAGACAACTGGTGAATATATACTTATATATATTTTTTTTAACATATTTAAATACAAATATACACCCAGGCTCAAAGACCAACAAATTCATTTATAGAAAATGTTGGCCCTCGGCGGGAATCGAAACCGCGACTCGCGGAGCCGAAGGCAGGGTCAGTACCCACAGCGCCAATGAGCCAGTCATAGAGGTTTCCATGAAATATACTGCTGTTAAACTAATATTACATCCGGTAATTTGTAGCAACCCACCCAACTTTAAACTCACACAAATACTGTACTTGGTTATTCAAAAGCATTTATATATTCTTTATTATACAGCACAAAGGAAAGTAATAACGTTTGAAACCCCACGTTCAACGTAACTTCAAAGTAGGTACAAGTATTACATAGTAACGTACAGACCGCGTGTATTTATGTCAATGTTACAGCACACGTCAACACCTGTGTGTGTGTTGGAGGCAGACGTATCCGGTACATTGACCTCTCCCCGCTCTCCCCCTGCTCTATTTCTAGGGATACCAAATAGGAAATTATACGCGAATAATTTTTTTATAATCCTACTTTATTTTACTTTTATAAAGTAAGCTTTTGTTCGAGATTGGGTTATCTTTATTACGGAAAAATAAGGTTGGAAAAATCGCTTTCAATTTCACTTTTTTTTGGTGTACATTTATAAGGACATCTTCAGCGTCTAGAAAATTGCGAAAAAATAACGATTGCCAAAACCGAAATATAATTAGCAACTAAACTTAACGTACTTCTTTAAAAAAAATAATAAGATATTATTATTTTACTTTTTTCTAATACATAGAATTATCAGAAATAGCCAGTTTCAGTTGTTCGATAGGAATTTACACTATAAAAACAACTAGTTTTACCTTCGACTTAGTTCGCATCACCTTATTAAGCTCAATTAGGGACTATGTGTTGTTCATGTTTTCGAACGTAAAACAGGATTTTTGGAATATATTTTAGTTATTTCACGCTTATATACCGGATATTAGCTTTAAATTAACCTAATTTCATTACTATTGAGCGCTTTAGCACTGAAAGACAAACAGACCTGCATTTCTAAAATTACTGTGTGTATAACGATGGTAACAATATGATTAAACTATAGATTGTAATATGTCTGGACATTATAGAATAATTTGGATTGCAGATTATTTTTATAATCTGACAACCCTATTTTGCAACCTATTTGTTTAACTGCCAGAGACAGTATTGGATTCATTTGACGACGCGGAAATGATTCAACTAAAAACCAGCTAAAAGCAATAAAAACTGTGTAAAAGCTATTGCTTTGAAGGTCCTTAAACCGATAAATACATATCTTATGATTGGCTCTAAAAATAACACAATAAATTAATAACAAAATAAGTAAAAGCCTAATCAGGTAGTGAAATCACGTATATCTACGAGCAACATACACATATATCTACATATTTTATCTACTATATATATCCAAATTTTGATCATATCTATGAGATAACAATTATTAACAAAACAAATCTTGATTGATACAAATTATTTCACTGATTGTCAGCACTTTTCTGTCCTTAAAATTTCAAAAATATAGCTACTAACTAGTTTTTACCCGCAACGTCGTTTGCGTGGAATGTTGTCGGTTGATAGGTTGATAATACATGGCGCTTTTCAATGTCATCCTATAACTATAAAATTAACAGGATTTTTATAGCCTATATGTTACCCCGGTGTATAAGGAATAAGTGTGCCAAATTTTCAGTGTTTTCAGGTTTTTCAGGTTCAGCGGATTCGCTGTGAAAGAATAATAAACATACATCCATACTCACATCATACATCCATCCATACAACATACATCGTTAGTTATAAATTTAAATGTTACTTTACGTTAGTTAGGGCCTGTTTCACAAGTTACTGATAAAGTGTCGCATAGATAACCGACAAATAAACTAAGTAGCACAATTTCTTTTTAGTAAACATTTATAAACAACTTCCGACTAAACGTTTTGTCGCCGTACAAAAACCAATGTAAAAACAAATCGTGCTTGTGCCCTTAAACAAGATTTTTCACGGTCAAACCATTTTCACCGGTTAATCTGAAAGATTACGCCACCGTAATCACTAGTTCGCCTGTATTTGTGTAACAGACACGCTCTGATGGGCAGAGCCCGGCCGCTGTGACTCAGCAACGTTACGCAACGCCCGAGGCTTTTACTGTTTATTTTGCTCGGTTATTCTGTTTGGTGAGATTACGAGTACCTGGTGATTAATACGATGTTAGAGAGAGCACGAGTCATAGTAACCAACGGACCGTTAACTTTTTTCTGAGAATGTTTTATGGGAATTGTTATACTTTTTATTCGAGCTCGACGATTTTATTCGTGCAATACCTGCTTTGATAAATTTGATTCGTTCTGCTAGGAAATTTCAATCATATTTGCAATTATTATGAAACTTTTAAGACTATTTAACAATAGAATAGTATATTCACTTTGTTGTCACGTTATTTTTATGCAGTATATTACATTGTTTTGTAAGTAAACTAAGGTGTTTAAAAAGAGTTTATGATCTAGTTGGTCTAGTTTTGGATAGATGGATAAAAATAACTTTATTGCAAACACATACATGTAAACTTTAAAAATACAAATTAATAATAATAGCAAATAGAAAATACATGAAAAGATTAATACAAAGTATACTCGTAGTATCCGTACACAATTCTTCCTTAAATAAACATTAGTCACATCCATCGTAACTTTAGTATCGCGAAACGTTAAGCTGTGTCAATTTCTTCTGTTCTTCTCATTCAATTATTACTTAATGATGGAAAACCAAATAGATCCCTAGTTTAAGCAATATTACAACTTTCTTTCAATTGTTGGTCTTGCGCATGTTAGACTATACCTAGATAGATATGCTACCAGGAAGCCGTCTACTCTAACATAAATTCCTTGTCGCGGTTTATTCAATTTCCTGTCACAGCTTCGACGGCTCCCTCTGTCCTCAATCACGATAGCGTTTTTGATAACAGACTCAATATGTATAATGTACTCACTTTTACTCGTATTTGATTCGCTAGTATATTATAAATGTTGGATGATTTTATTCTTTTATAATATCATAAACTTTTAAAGATACATTAGATTTTCGGTTCCCGCCGCGATAACGTCGTGTGAAGAGCTCATGATAAGTGCGTCGGATGGGTTCGAATCTAGTCGGGCTAACCCGATAGAATAAGACGTGAGTATAGCCGGTTTCTATACATTAACATTAGATTCTAATTGGTGAGTTTTGTTAGGTTTTACCTTTTATTAGTTACTCTGGCTACCATTTTGGCTAAGGGATTAGGATAGAAGCGATGTTTTATACTTGTAGTGAAGATTGAACTGACTCAACAACTGTATAATCTTGTAAACTCTTTACATGCTGTAAATAAGGTTACGAAAGAAAAGAACGATATAATTGAAAAAATGGTAAATATATATTAAGTACCTTAGTACAAAGCTTGCTTATATTGAATTACAGGCAGCCACCCCAGGCGTCTTCTGAATGTTTTTCAAAGTAATATATATTGTTAGTATCTACAGTTAAACGTCCCAATTGGGTATTGTTCCGTACAAGGATCAACAATGTCGATAAAATAGTATAAACACATTGTTTACGCTTCACTGTAGTTGTAAATCACAATACCTACTTTTATGTTAAAAATTTCAATTAAATACATTGATTATCACGCGGGTGAAGCCGCAGGCACAGATACTAGTATATAATACCCAAGATAAAACTAAAAGAGTCAACTTTCAAGTTCATTCTATAACTTCAGAGAATAAATTCCACACTAATCCTCTAAAACTTTAAAACTTTAACATTAAATTCACGAGCGAAATCTTATTCAAAAACTTAACACAAAGTAATAAAATTAAGTCCTGTAATGGAGTTTTCGCAAGTTTATAACTTAGCTGGTGGGTAATGAATTAGATTTCGCATACAATGCATTTTCCATACAATTTTACCAGGTAATGGATTAATTTTAGGTTCCGAATAGTTATTAGGTCTACCTACTAGTGATGACAATTGATGTTCACATAACAGGTAAAATGTAGCATTACTACCTGCCTGTTAACAGACAGATCTGTCAATAATGAGAATAAAAGAAGATGCTGCGTGTCGAGATTGTGTAGAGCAGTCTTTCCCACGACCCACAGGGGGGCAAATTTGATGGTTAATTGGGTCAACTCGACACGAGATTAAGCCTTTCGCTCTGGGTCATTTAAGAGCATTGCTAGATTTCGGTGCGAAATTTAACAAAAAAAAAGCAAGTTTTCTGCCTAAAACCTATTATTTATGTTCTTTAAGTGGACAATTTAATTTTTAATATTAAAATTTATGTATGTTACTAAGGGGGGCAAAATATTTTTAACGTGGGGCATGGACCAAAAAAGGTCGGTAAACACGGGTGTAGAGGAAGAGACAAGTCTTCAACTTATGGCTAAGTGTCCTGGGTAAAATAGCTGGTAAAATGGGAGATACCAAGAGGGGATGAAATTGGGGTTGAAGATCGAACAAATATCCCTTTCAGGGATATTATCAGGTTCGAAAGAGCGAGGGGTAGATTAGAGCAGGTGACACTGTCGGGACAGCAGTGAAATTCCTGCCCCAAGATGGGATGGAATAGTCCAGAATAGGAGCTGACCACCCTTCGTCTGCCCACGGGCGTTCCCGAAACTAGATAGATAGATATACTTTTTTTTTATTTACAGCAAAAATGAACAAGTTACTTACACGTTAGGACTATACAAATCAGGCCCACGTGGAATCGTCACAAGAATGCTGGCAATGTATATATACTGATTTTTTTTTAAATCAATAAACATTTCAAATCAAGACCGCCCGTTTTTACCTGTGTATGTATCTGTAATGTTATTTTTAAATTTGTTCTTGCTGTACATACGACTTTAATATATTTGCACAAGAAAAATATTGATATTAGCTCAAATTTCAATCAAATGACTTAATAAAAGGAACGTAATAGCGAATAAAACGTCAAAAACTATTAAACATATGAAATATTATCGTTATGAAGAATAGACGAAATTTATAACTTGTATGATTTTTTAGATTTGTTTTATTACAGGGTAAAGACTTGCTTTTTATATGTTATGTATTAACATACAGCAACAAGGTGGTTTGAAAGTTTGAATCGAAATACAATATCTAATTACGCTGTGAAACGCTAATTAGGCTTTTTTCCCAAAACAAGATAATCTATATGTCGAAAAAAATAGTGTAATTACGAAGCTCATATCTTTAATATTTAAATTAGTTAATCTTCTATATATATATTTTTTTTGAAATCTCGGAAACGGCTCCAACGATTTTCCTGAAATTCCGCATTTGGGGGGTTTTGAGGGAGAAAAATCGATCTATATAAGTTTTATTTTAAAAAAATGTCGTTTTATCACTGTTTTCGGACTCTAAAATTTTTTTGAAATTTACGTTAAATACAATCACAATTTTTGTTGTCAAACGTGAAGTCATGGTAACACATTTGGGTAACGGGCGGTTTAAAGAGGTCAAAATACCTAGGATCGAGCCTGACCTGCCGTATTATTTTTTAATTTTTTTTAAATTTTATTTTACATCATTTTAAAAATTACCGAGCAATACTCGATCAACCAGGTACTAATAATTAATTGTTAAAGCAACAGAGCAATACGAGCTGTAACTTCACATTTTTTTTTAAGTATCAAGTGTTATATCAGTTATTTAGAAAACGATAATACCGATACAAGGAAATAAAGTTAAAATTTCTCACATATAACAACCGATAAAATAAGATATTTCAATCAATTATCTTGGCACCACCTGATAAGATAAGATTACCTTACAATGACAATCACAGTTCATTTCCATTTATAATACTGAATGTCTAAGTCGCAATAAACTACTCAAGTATATGAATCATGTTGCAAAAATTCTTGCCATAGACTGATGTCACTTTTTTGCACTTATCTAAAAACAAACGTAAAAGTATCAAAGAAACAAACTAATTTAAATATGACAATTTCATCCTATCATTCTTTGGTCACACGGTGACAGAGTGACATTATTACGTAAAATACGTAACTCGTTTGTGGGTTTTGGTATAAGATTCTATAATAAAATTCCACAATCACTTTTAGCTTGGCCATTACAGCAGTTTAAAAAATACTTTAAAAAAAGGGTGATACAGAAAGCCGGTGAAGATTACAAAGGTCATAAGAATGCGTACCTAAATATAGCTGCTCTTCGACCCTATACAAGATAGTAATGACTAAATGCAATTATTTATAAGGATTATATTTTAAAAAGAAAAACCGCCTAGTTTCTTACTGGCTCTTCTCGGTATAGCTTTCCAAATCAGCCACCAGTAAAGTTGACGATTCAAAAAGCACTTTTTTACAGTTTTACTCAAATAAAAAATAATTTGAATTAAAACGTAGAAGAGACATTTTAATTATATTCTAACTTAAACTCTATGCAAGAAAAGCATCAAAACACCAGTCAACTCTTTCAGAATTTTTTCAAAACGAATAGTAATATATGAATAAAATATATCAATTACACATTTAGTAAAATACATTGTATGTAATCAATGTACTTGCACAACTATTTTCTCATAAAACATTTAACAAGTTTGTAATATATAAATAGCTGACTAAATGTGTATATTTTTTATTATAGTATTTCATATATAATAAAAAAAATTGCATTTAGTTCATTATTATCGCAATTCACCACGTTTTTATTAACGATACTTAAACACATGCGCAAATAAAAGTTTGAAGGTTAATTTAAATATTTTTATTACAGCCACTGATAAAAATAGTAAACAATGGTATCAGGAATTTCATTGTTTATTGTCGTGTTGTTACTTAAATAGCTTTATGAATGATTCACCATTATAAAGCGATATAAATTTGTAACGGTCTAAGGATTATTCCGCATTTTATACATCCATAATTAATTGTATTGTAGTTCGTGTGTCATAAAGCGAATAAAGTATTACTAAGTATTATTAAGTAATCATACTTATATATATAATAATATTACTATAAAAAAATATTACATAGATAATAAGAATGCGTGGATAACTACTTTTCGGTGAGTTTCTTGCTGGCTCTTCTCGGTATAAACAGCATACGAAACCAGCAGTAGAGAAGACAATTCACAAACACTTGGTTAAAATTTACTTTAATAAAGAATATTTTGTATTTGAATTGTAATATAAACTATATTACATAGTAAACATCATCCTCCTGCACAACATGTTACAAACATGTTGTCATATGATTTGGCTACGTATTTTACGACCGGCCGCCTACCTAACGTCAACTTACCTTAGTCGTATTATACGACTCCTCGGTAAAAAAGAGGGTGGTCTATTTTACTCAACCGGATACCACACGGTGGGTCAACTTACCTTAGTCGCGTTTTACGTCACCTCGGTAAGAAATGAGGGTGGTACTATTCTATTCAGCCGGATACCACTCGGCGTTATATTACATAGTAAACATATTCTGAAAATACGGTAATAAATCATAAATGAGGAGATTTGTAGACGACCTCAAATGAGTGTGTCACCAATCTGATGTTGCGGGGCGCTTATTGCGAAGAACCGATTAATGTTGGGGACTGTTGGCGCCTAGTGCTGCAAAGGCGGCCCTGCACCGGAAAATGCGTCGTTGGTAGGCCCCCAGCTAGGTGGACTGATGACCTTAATAGGTATCAGGGATCCACTAGATCCAAGCCGCACAAGACCGTATGTGGAGATCCTGTGAAGAAACCTACACGCAGCGCCTATCGCTTGGGAAGAAAAAAAGAAGTAATAAATGTTAGCTACAATTATACTTTCTGTAGGTATTGTTTTATAGTAACTATAATAAATGTTTTAGTATGTAATAAAAATAGCAAAAAATAATAATTGAATATTTTTTTTTTTTGCAAAGTTGGCAAGCGGAAGTTCAATAAAACGCTTACTAATTACTCTATTACGAAGTACAACGGTCTAATTATTACGCAAACTTGTATTATCGGCAACTGTAGCCAACTGCTAAAAGGTTATTAACGTTAGACATGTTACACATTAGCAACTTTGCAAATAATGTAACACACAATTGTATTGTTGCTAAATAACGACAAATTCATAGCGGTTGGATAGCGCCAGTAGGACGTTCATCATCCTCCTGCCCTTATCCCACTCTAAGTGGGGTCGGAACAACATGTTATAAACATGCTGTCACATGATTTGGCTGCGTTTTTACGACCGTACGTCGTTTACGTTTTTTTTTTAATTTCTCATCACCTTAGATATATCATTAACTAGCAATGGCCAGCGGCTCCGCCCGCGTGGAAAGATTCAAACCGTAATATAGTGACTTTTTTTTCAATCTTTATTTTTTAGAGACTTTAGGTAGTATCTGCAGATACATGCCAATCCCATCATAACTTCAAATATAGTATTTATTAACCATAAAAATGATTAAAGTGAATGGTAAAAAGAATAAATGATCTTTTATGTAAATAGGTTCATGTTTTTTTTAATTATAGGTCTAAATTTTTTTTTATATTGATGAGAACGATCATTGAGAACGTCGCAGCAGTTAGACTATCTCAACTAAATGCAGAAAGCCTTGGGTTCAAACGTCATAAGACCACGAAGTCACAAAAAGTCACATCATAAAGTCGTATACATTTTGCAAATAAAAATATTGTTACCTTACTTCGTACAAAACATTTTACCTTTGTCAAGAAAATAAATCTTTTAATGAACCTAATTGCACGAAAACACGTAAAAGTTACTGAGAATTTCAAGAAAATTACATAACACAATTCGTTCGTCCTACACATGCCTACATCAATGTCACAGACCCCCTCCTCCCCCAAGGGGAGACCGGACAGTGGAGTAAGCCGAGTCAAACTTTACTCGTTTAAATTTGCGGCAACAGTTTCTCTTGCTGCTTGTGTGCATGACAGTCTCAACTCGCAAACTTTCATTATGGTTTGATTGCGTTTTTTTCTAATAATAAGTGAGTTTTGAATTTACATTCTAACTTTTTAATGAATTTTTTATTATTTCCATTAGACAATTATTACACCTAATTAATCCGTGAGTTTTGTTGGCTTTTTCGCCAAATTTTGACGTTTAAGAAAATGCTATGTAATCGACAAAAGAATGGGTGTTATTATAATATAATGAAATAGCGGGTTTCTGCTTAGTAAAGTACATCTTCCTGCCCTTATCCCACTACAAGTGGGGTCGCCACAACATGTTATAAACATGCTGTCACATGGCCGGCCGCCTGCCTGAGGTCAACTTATCTCTGGCGTATTTTACGACACCTCGGTAAGAAAGGGGGTGGACTATTCTACTAAACCGGATACCACACGGTAGGTCAACTTGCCTTAATCGCCTTTTACGACACCTCGGTAAGAAATGAGGTTGGTACTATTCTATTCAGCCGGATACCACACGGCGTTCTGCTTAGTAAAGTACAACATTCTTTAATTCCTGGCAAATATAATAATATAAAGTTTTATATCTGAACATACGTAGCTATATATCTTGTATAATAATAAACATTGATAGAAATCGGGGATATATCGATCTGTGTCGTAAAATGTAATACATTTAAAGGAATGCGTTTTGTCGTCGACAAAATCGTTTTCATAGTAAGTATTTTGTGTAAAACTATCTTTAGCTGATATACGTATGCTTATTTTATAATTTAAACTGTAAAAATGAATAATAGGTTTTATAGACATATAGTAATATATCTCTAAAATATTATAATAACAGTAATATTTTAGAGATATATTAATATACTATATAGACAAACATCATCATCATTCTCCTACCCTTATCCCACTCTAGGTGGGGTCGGCACAATATGTCTTCTTTTTCCATTCACCTCTATCATTCGTCAACTCTGGTGCCACTCCTCTAACATGCATATCATTTTTCACACAATCCAACCATCTTTTTTTCGGCCTTCCTCTAGCCATACATCCATCCACATTCATATTTAAAACTCTTTTGGTCACATGATTTTCATCCCTCCTCATTACATGACCGTACCAACTTAGTCTCGCACTTCTCATCTTTTCTGTAATGGGCGCAACTTTCAGACTTCCCCTAACATAATCATTACGTATTCTATCAAGTTTTGTCACACCACACATCCACCTTAACATTCTCATCTCATTCGCATGCACATTTCTTTCATCCTTTCCTTTTATTGCCCAACATTCTGATCCATACATTACGACAGGTCTAATGACCGTTTTATAAATTTTCCCCTTTAGTTTAAGGGGCATTCGGGGGTCACATATTGTTCCTGAGACCTGTCGCCACTTTATCCATCCCGCATTCATTCTATTTCTCACATCGCGATCTACTTCACCGTTCTTCTGGAAAAGCGAACCAAGGTACCGAAAGTCGGAGCAGACTGGCAAAACAACACCATTTAAGGTAATTGGTGAAAAATTGGAGGTACCACTAAAATCACAGTGCATGTGTTCGGTTTTGGCCAGATTGATTTTTAAACCGTATTTCTCCAATTTTTCTTGCCATTTTACAAATCTGTTCTGGACCTCGGTTGCATTTTCACCGACAATTACAATATCATCGGCAAATAGCATACACCAAGGAGCCTCCTCTTGAATATCAGCTGTAAGTGCGTCCATCACAAGGAGGAATAAGAAGGGACTTAAAGCCGATCCTTGGTGTAAGCCTACGGCCACATCGAAATTGTCAGTTACTCCGGCTTCAGATCGGACATGAGTTCTAGCTCTATCATACATAGATCTTACAATTCGTACATACTTTCCAGGCACTCCTTTCTCTTTCAGACTCCACCAAAGAACGTTACGGGGAACACGGTCGTATGCTTTTTCCAAGTCTATGAAGACCATATGTAAGTCCTTACGCGCACGCCGGTATTTCTCACACAACTGGCGTAAGGCGAAAATAGCATCCGTCGTACTCGACCCTGGCATAAAACCGAACTGATTCCTGGTTACCTTACACTCCTCTCTCATTCTTCGCTCAATTACTTTCTCCCAAACTTTCATACTGTGTGACATTAGCTTTATCCCTCGGTAGTTGTTACATTCTTGCACATCACCCTTGTTTTTGAAAATGGGCACCAGCGTACTGATAGACCACTCGTCGGGGATCGCTTCTTCATGTAACAATTTATTAAAGAATAAAGTAAGCCATTTCCATCCATTCACTTTCAAGCACTTCCACGCTTCAGCCGGAATACCATCCGGCCCAATCGCTCTCCCACTTTTCATGCTCTGTACTGCTATTCTAACTTCATCTTCATTCACTTCCCTCACAATGCCTAAATTAATAGGTATATTTTCTAACATTCTACTCCAATCATTCTCTTCGTTCATTAATGTTTTAAAATAATCCTTCCAACGTCCTTTTATATCCTCATTATTCGTCAAAATCTTTCCGCTCTTATCTTTCATACATTTAACATGCATAATGTCCTTTTCATTCCTTTTTCTCATGTTCGCTATCCGATACAGTTCTTTTTGTCCTTGGGGGCTTTCTAAGGTTCTGTATAGATTGTTCTGTATTTTGCCCTTAGCGATAGCGACTGCTTTCTTTCCTATCTTCTTTTTCTCAATATATGCTTTACGCTTAACCTCTCTTAATCCAATGTCACTCACATTTACACTTGTCCATTCTTTAAAAGCATTCTTCTTTTCTTTCAAAGCGTTTTGCACATCTTCATCCCACCACCATGTATCCCTCTCAATCTTCCCTTTCCCTTTCGTTTCACCAAAGATGTCTTTTGCAGCACTCTTCATACATAAAGCTATTTCATTCCAACATTCATTTATCGACTTTTCTTGCATTCTATCATTCATATCTTTCATTTTGCCTGCCACTCTTCTATGAAATTCTCTTGCACAATCCTCTTTATCAAGCATATACCATTTAATCTTAGGTAGGGGCTTTGGCTTGTATCTGTTCACTTTTACTAAAAGGTTTATTTCAAGTAAAAGCAACCTGTGTTGACTAGCTAACGGTTCACCGGGTATTATTTTACAATCCTTAGCTAGTAATAAATTACTTCTTCTAAGTAAAAAGTAATCGATTTGTGTCTTATGATTGCCGCTCTTGTAACTAATAAGATGTTCGTCTTTTTTTTGGAAGAAGGTGTTAACTATTGCCAGATCAAATGAAGAAGCAGCTTGCAAAAGCGTTGCGCCCTCTCGGTTTTGGGTACCAAATCCCCAACCCCCATGCACTCTCTCATATCCTACGTTCAATCTACCTACATGTCCATTAAAATCACCTCCTATGTACACATCTTCATTCTGAGGGATAGCCATCATGATCCCATCAAAATCCTCCCAAAACTTCTCTTTCACTATATCATCACATCCGGCTTGGGGCGCATATGCACTAACTATATTTAACACTACATCATCTTTCATAATTTTAACAACTATTATACGATCATTTACCCTTTTAACATCCATCACACATTTTTTCAACTCTTTATCTAGTACAACACCCACTCCATTTTTCTTACCATCACTTCCACAGTAGAAAAATTTGTATCCTGATCCAATTTCCCTTGCTTTAGTACCCTTCCACTTCGTCTCTTGCAGACATGCAACATTTATTCGTCTCCTTTCTAGTACATCTGCTAACTCTCTTCCTCTTCCATTCATCGTACCTATATTCCAGCTAGCCATCCTCATTCGTACATCTCTTTGGACTCGCATCTTACGTCGCACCCGTCCCTGATGCGACAACCCTTGTCCATTTCTCGCAGGCACCGGGTGCTGTGCCTGCGCGTCGCCTGGGGGGGACGCCCTAGCATTATCGCACTTTCTAATATTCGAAGACATATTGAGAAAAGGATTTGGCATAGGATTTTACAACCGGCCGCCAGCCTGACGTCAACCCTCTTTGGGAATGTTTACGGCCTAATTTACCGTTAGGACATCGGTGGTGGACGAACTGAAATGTAGCTGTTTAAGCGTCCAATATATACCTTAGTCGCCTCTTACGACACCTCGGCAAGTATTGAGGGTGGTCTATTCTATTCTGCCATATAGACAAACAATCAATCAATTTTAATTATAATTATGATTAATTAAACTACAGTTAACAAGACAACTTAAACAAGACTTGTTCGCGAAAGTTGTTTCGATACAAAAACCAATCTGCAGGCTTTTGAAATAATTTGAAAGATATGCATTCCAGCCAGACTGTTTTTTATTTTTTCATAAACATTCACCTTTTAGGTTAAAGTGATCACTTAACCTGTATCATGTTTATAAATTCACATAACAAATTACTCCAACAAATACAATCTTAGCGTAAAGAATAATATCTTTGAATGTTTTCTATAAATTCTTTTTACAATTATATTTTAATACTATCCTATAATTATACCGATCCTACTTAAATAACATCTCTTAATCTGGATTTGGCATTTGGCATGGCGGCCGATCGTAAAAACGCAGCCAAATCATGTAACAACGTGTTTATAACATGTTGTGCCCACCCCACTTAGAGTGGGATAAGGGCAGGAAGATGATGATGAATCTGGATTTGGCACTAATGTTCCCATAAGTTTGAATTAATTTCTCCTACAACTAGAAAATAAGTCTGTACATCTCATTTTTAGGATTACAGTACTTAAGAATAAAAGTAATTACATTTATTAAGTTTAGGTTAAGACTACAGAATTAAAATCAAGTTCTCAGAATTTTGTATTAATCGCGCATAATCTTATAAATAGACTTGAATTCAAAACATAAAAACATCCGCAAAAAAATTTAAACATATTTCCAGTCAAATTTAGGTGTTTCATTCATAGCAAACAATCGTTAGCAAAAAATCGATTTGAATAATTACATATTCATAGATTCATATTAGACTAATGCTCTCGATAAAATCGTTTCTACCTACAGACCAGACGAGACAAGATAGAAGAACTGGTTATACAACTGTTAAATTATTTATATCGGTTCCAGTAAATCATGTCGGATTTAACGTCGTTTTATATTAATAAAAAGCAAGGAACAAACACCGAATAAAAACTTGTTTCTTTTAATTTTCTTGCTGTAAAAGAACTACTTTTATTGGTAGCAGGTTTGCAATACTGTCGATAATAAGTGATAATAATTAAGCTAAAGACAAGCAAGATAAAGACACCCTATCAAATACCCTAGAATAAATTTAAATGGTATATATCCCAACATCCCAGAAATAAGAGTAAATACGTAATAAAAAAAGTTTGGAGAGTTATTTAAAAATTTAACATCTCTAAATTGTTAAAACGAAAGTTTCAATTTTATAACATAGAACAAAGTATGATACTCGATTCTTTATAAATACACTTATAACTTATAACTTACGTGTATACGTGTGGTGGTATATGTAAATAAATAAATTGATAATTATATTATAATATTTTTGTTAACAACATACATTATGTAAAATTATACTGTTATAAGTAAAATTATCGTGTATTTATAAAGAACCGAGTATCATACATACTCTGTTCTATGTTATTAACTTGAAACTTTCGTTTTAACGAGATGTTAATTAAAAAAGTAATGAAAATATTATTTTGCTATAATCCGCGATGAATTTGATTGATTTCATCGAGAATTATAGCAAAATAATATTTTCATTACTTTTGTATTATGGACCTCCGAAAAGTAACGCCTACTTCTATAAATTAGATGTTAAATTTTTAAATAATACTCTAATGTTTTTTGTATTACGAAATTACTCTAATTTCTAAGATTTTGGAAAGCAAAGTGTATATACATGAAAGTCGCTAAAAAACCGTAATTTGATGAGTAAAAAGGAAAGCTGGAAGTTGCAATGCTGACAAAAGTAAATTTTGCGGGAGACAACCAATCAATCACAGCTTTACCGGGAGGCGGCCGAGCTAACCGAAAATAGCGGCACTGGCATAACCACCACCTGACTCGAATATGTATATAATAAAGGGGAGGCGTGGGCGAAGTCGGCGAGGAAAATCAATATAACGGGAGGCGAGCATCAAAACATACCCTTACCACCGCACCACCCTGTTCTCACCCATTACCGCCCGTCGCCCGGGGAACACCCCCCCCTTGTTTGGCAGACACCGTCCTTGATCTACCCACTTCGCCCGGGCGCCCAACTTTGGATAAACACTTCGCATCGTCTCTCTGCAAAATTGGGTCGGTTATGCGTTTAACTAGTTAGTATTTATTTTTATCTCTTTGTTTATATCTTAAAAGAATGTTTGCTTATGATAAATAACTTAGTTCTTACTACTAATAAACATAATAACTTTATAAACGGTGAGCTATAAAGGTAATCGTAATGACTGTTGTCAAAAAGTTCGAGTCGAGCGATAAGACCAGGCATTAGAATGTTTACTCATTCTTTCATTTAAATCAAAGTTGACCTAAAAGCAAAATAAATTATTATTTATTTAGGAGCTTAGAACAAAGACAAAAAAAAGAAAAGGGTATACACATATATCACAGCGATTGCAAATAACACAGTGATTGCAAGTAACAGAGTGACATAAATACAGTGATGTTATATGAATGTAAATATCCAATCATATCACATACACTGTATTGGCTTGTGGTATCCGGCTGAATAGAATAGTACCACCCTCATTTCTTACCGAACTGTCGTAAATGGCGACTAAGCTTAAATTTGTAAACGTTCCCTAAAAAAAGGAATAAAAGAAAAAAAGTGGCCATAGCTTAGCGTTAAAGGTAGAATGTCCTCGTCGTTGTTCACACTTTGCCAGATATCGGATGACTGTAATGTATTTATATGCAGCATGCTGTTTCCTTTCATATCTATTGGGATCGTCCGTGATGTAGTGGAAAAACATTTACACATTCCAAAACATTCAGATCTCAACCTACCCAGGGTTAAATATATGAAACCCAGGCCTTTTAGGTTTCATGTCTCGGCTATGTGATATCAACCGTTCATTAAGTTAATACTGGTAATTCTAAAAGCATCATTTCCCATTTAACTGAAATAATGATTCACAGATTAAATATGCAAAGAAAATAAATGGCTTCCACTCCGTAGTCATTTATTTTGAACCGTTTCCACATGACAGCATTGACCTATTAAAACTGTGCAACAATAATTCAATACTATAATAGCAAAAGAATAATAGGTTTATATCTGTGACTCATTTGAATCGAGTTTTTAGGTCAACAATGCTACATTTAGTTGGGTATTATTTGTGAAATACAGTCGGCGTTTTAAACAGTGGATTGTAGGTTAAATATTTATTGCAATGATGAAAACTATTCGGGACCCAATAACTAGACAACAGATACTACCATAGATAATAGACTATAATATGAGATATACGAGGTGTGTTCAAAAAGTATCGCGAATTTTGAATTTTCTCGGGTTACGTATATTCGAATTTTGTTTTTTTTGTGGCGTTATGTTGGTACATTTGTCCCTCACTTAACGCCCCTGCTCACACATCGCTGCTTGTACGCGACTTCTTGGCCAAAAACAACACACTAATGATACCGCAGCCCCTTATTCCCCAGATCTGGCCCCCTATGACTTTTTCTTGTTCCCGAAATTAAAAAGCCCCATGTAAGGACGACGCTACGCCACGACTGACGAGATAAAGACGGCATCGAAGGAGGAGCTGAACAAGATACAAAATAATGATTTTTTGAAGTGCTTCGAAGATTGGAAAAAACGTTGGCACAAGTGTATAATATTCCTGGGGGACTACTTTGAAGGGGACAAAATAAATATTTACGAATAAATAAATAGTTTTTGAAAATACACAAAATTCGCGATACTTTTTGAACACACCTCGTATATATACTACTTTTTTGTAATAAATCATAGACTTGTAGATGTGACAGATCTTAAGATACATACAATTACAAAACAGATTTGCTGTAGTGTGTTTAAGTATTGTCGATAATATATAAAATTAAGACGGATCAATCGAACAAAACATCATACACTTATTTCTGTAATAATATAGTAGAACAACTACTGCCATCTAGAAGCGGACTTAAACAAACTGCTAAAAAAATAAAAGTTAAGTTCGAATAATAATATGTATAAATAATGCGTTTATGTATTAATTTCTATAATATATTACTATTTTATGATAATCATAGACATCTATGTATATAATACAACTTTCCGAACGTCTACCGCCATCTATTAGTGCACATACACGATGCCTAAATACATTTAAAAAAACAGACTTGTCTTACAAACTGAGTGAATTTCAGACGATATATTTGTTGCTAATGGGTTGCAAATAATAGCACAAATGAAAAGAACATGTTTTTTAGATAAATAAATGGGTTTAAAGTTTTAATTGCTAAGGAAAATGCATTAACATTATTTAGTTAGCTTTAACGAGAGGCCTAATATTCAATTATGAGGCTTGTATTGCTGCTGGAAAGAATGTATATTTTAAAATTTACATCTATGAGGCTATGACTAGTCCAAAACACGTTTTTTTTTAGTTGTTCGACTATAGCAGCCCATGAGCGATATTATATGGTTCAGTTTGTGTATAAACGTGGATATTACAAATGTTCTTGTTATTATATAAAATAATCGTACTTTCAAAACAAATATTGATCCTCGCACAATGTTTTCCTTCATTAAAACACTAGTCAAGATTTGTAATAACAATAAATTAACAGTTTAAGTAGACAGAAGCTGTTTTATAACGAAATCGCTATTTGCAGTTAAAAAATAGATTACTAAATAAACCATTTTTCTCTCTCCAAAATTAATGGATTTGTAAAAATAAAATTATTACCATTCGATTTTTTTCTGACTTTTTGAATAGTTGCTTTTTTTATATTAATAATTTATTAGAATAAAGACTTATTAAAATGGACAAGTACGAATAAAATAATACAAATGTGCTATTTGCTAAATTCGCTTAAAATGTGTAGTTTTGCTACATTGGTTTCATCTAATAACGCATACCTTATCTTAAAAAACAAGAAAAAGAGAGTCAGAAAAGAGGTTAACTTTGTTTTTTTTTAAATTGATATATAATTTTTAGTAAGTAAATCGATTATAAAAAAATAAAGGTTAATTAAAAATCGATTTTTTACATCTCTATTACGCAGCTACGAAGTACCAATTTAGTTAATACAAAGGTCGTTATCGAGCTGAGTAAACAATAAACATTCTAATAAAATCACTTATATAATTGGCAGAAGATTATACTTGAAGACAAACAAGAATAAATTTTTGTATAAATAGAACGCGCTACTGTTTTAAGAAAACGGGCCATGGATTTTGCCCTTTTTCAAATTTAATTGCTTGTTTCATAATGACAATAACAAAGTTTTTTTTTCTTAATAAGAGCTTCATTACTGAAGTTCCATAGATACTCGTGCAAATTTCACGATTCATTGCTATATTTGGACGTACAAAAAGGACAAAACAGACACTTACGCATTTATATTATTAAGGTAATTATAAAGCGTCGACCACACGAACCTGTGTAACATATTCAGGTTTTATAACATTTGCATAACATGTGTCCACATTTTTTTTTGTTGAATCCGAAACTAGTACATCCGGTCGCAACCAAATCTTTGGCCAATGTGCCCAAAAAACCAGCTGGCTAGACACTACCTATGAGAAAACTTTTTGACTTGGATATCATATTGATATTCCTCATTAATAATACCTCAGGTCACTGACATTCTTAGATATACATTTATATTTGTCTTTACATTAACGCCGGACCCTAAGCAAATTTTTTTATAAAGGGAGGTATAACGATGTCAAAGGTTAAGCCTCTCATCGCAAATGACATTTGAAGCGAGACGCTTCAAGTATTCAATCCTTTAATTCTGATAGATTTTGTGACGCACGGAACGGGAAGCAAATATTTATTAGTTATACTCTAAAATCAATAAATACTAAAATGATCAAACTAAGATGTATGTAAGAACTGTTTAAAAAAATTTCAAACTGGGCACGCAATGTCAGAATGCTTAATATGAAATATTTTCTCAAGTTCTTAACAGTTTAAATCAATGGAATCTGTTCGAATACCTGATAAGGCTGCAGGTTCGCATAATCCAGAAAGTACAGTAGTCTGTCATTAAGAAATTCTACTGGCTGCGCGTCTGCTTGGAGCGTGACGTCAGCTGACAGCGGCGTGAATGTCTGGGGACAATATTAAAAATCTATTAATATAAGTCGAAAACAAATATATTATCATTATGTGACGTAGTGTTTTTGTTACTAATAATGTCTGTCCTTGACTTCTGTCTGATAAGCAGTGAGATCGAAACGTACTAACCTAGAATAGGTATTACTAGGCTCATTTTCTCATTATATCACACAATATATCACAAAGTGAAAAAATAAAAACAATAAAAGAAAAGGATGAAAGAAAGGTGCATGCAAATGAGATGAGAATGTTAAGGTAGCTGTGGTGTGACAACATGTACCTATTGTAGAAAAGATTACGTATAAGTACAAAGTACAAGATTAAGTTGGTATGGTCATGTAATGAGGAGAAAATCATGTGACCAAAAGAGTTTTGAATATGAATATGGATGAATATATTATGACTAGAAGGAGACCAAAAAAAAGTTGGATGGCTTCTGTCAACAATATATGAATATAAAAGGAGCAGTTGACGAATGAGAGGAGAGAATGGAAGATGAAGACATATTATAACGACTCCACTTAGAGTGGAAGAATGGTAAGAAAGTGATAATTACATCTGAAAGTAAAGTCCTTGTATTTTTTATATATATTACAAAATTTGATTAATAAAAAATGCAAAATAATTCCATTGTGTTTTGTGAATAACTAAATACCAAATTAAATTGGTCATTAAAATATGATTTAGGTGTCGTTTTGATAGCACTACCGATGTAATATTCAGGCTAATGGCTTTCGTATGTACAGAACATGTTTAGCCACTCAGCGACGGTGATAGTGACGACATACATCGTGTTATACAAATTAAAGACACATTGATGTATGTACTAGCAGTTACACGAGGTTTCGCTCACGCGATGAATAGGCAGTGCAAGGATTATGTCACTTTTGAAAGTGGTTGAATAAATAATGTTTTTAAGCTGGGAAAAGGTTCTTTCCTTTTGGAGATAAGGATTATACCTTCAACCTACGCTAGTCCCATGTGTATGGGTAAGGTAAATCCCAGGAATTCTCCTGGATATCCCGCCAAAGCTTTTATACATCGAGAAGAGAAGTCAATAAGGCGCATTACTTGTTAGTAACCTGTGACTTACTGGCAAGGATCACGTCTAACCATTCGGTCGAAGATTATCCGATATATCCTCAACCATTGATGCTGAGCAGATTGGCATTGTTATACATTGTTAACTTTTTCTTTTTCTCTATATGACCCGTACTCTCTTTGTTCTTGTCCTTTTCCTTCTATTACTCAAAGGTTGACTGAAAGAGATCCCTTTTAGGGATAAGTCAACCTTTATACATGTGCTTTTTTACTCTTTCTTTTCCAAAAAAAAAAAACTTCATTAATATCGAATTGGCAGGATCTATTGTATATAGCATGAAGAGTCGTGATGGCCGAATGTGAGAGCGCGTGCCTATTACTAAGGGTTCATCATACTTCTGCCCTTATCCCACTCTAAGTGGGGTTGATACATCATGTTTTAAAAATGTTGTTTGTTGATTTGCCTAGTTATTTTTAAACCGGTATATCTAAGCATAAAGGTAGTAAAGAATTAGTTGGTTTTTGTGTTACCTGTCACACAAATTGGGTCTATGTATGTCAAAAATAGGCCACTTCTTTACCTCAATTTTTCGTTTCAACCGGGTCGTTTCAAATCTTTTGTTATATTAAATCTAATCAATATAATCACGACTTCATTGTGTTAAAAGAACTGAATACATTTAATACTCCTATTGCTCATAAAAACATATATGGTTAATAAACAAATTCAATTGCGTCCTACAGAGTTAATCTAAAAACCAAATATATCAATGGTAGCGCTTACCCGATCGTCAAATCAGTATTCGATGTGATTTTATTTGAATAACATAAACGAAATCACCTTCAAAAGACACTATATGCATAAAAGATTAAGTGGCACCTTGAAAAACATTACGAACTGTGTAATGTTCTTTTTTTATTTAGAAAGGTGACATACAAAATTTCATCGAAATGTCATGTCCCTGTTATTTAAACATGACCTGTCGCAAACATTAAATGTAATGCAATATTTTTTTTCATACAACTTTTCTCTCCATATTTTTTTACTTGATTGTAAATATACATACAGTATTTTAAATTTAAACTATCGTGAGCAGTATTCGTAGTTAATGTATAGAAACCGGCTATACTCACGTCTTATTCTATCGGGTTAACCCGACTAGTCTCGAACTCATCCGGGGAACTTATTCATGAGATCTTTACACGACCTTAACTAGTCGGGTTAGCCCGATAGAATAAGACGTGAGTATAGTCGGTTTCTATACATTAACTATACATACAGTATAATTATTATACTTCAATATTTATACTTGTATTTAAAAATATAAATAAATTAATTAATTAAATAGAAAACAATAGATAGAAATATTTTTTATTCCGCTTCTAGTATCCGAACGAAAAGATCCATATGATTTTTGGTATGGATATATTAAAAGGGTGACCTAAATTTAACCGACGTTGCCGAAATTATTTCTATCAATTTAAGTTAAGTACTTTTTGATTGTTTTAAGGCTTTTCATAATCGGCGATTACTGAACACGATCATGTAGAGGGTATACCCGGCTCTACTCGCCAATAATCTCTATGATCGCCTAAGATTGCCTACGACTTGGGACTTGTCGGTTTTGGACAAGCATTAAAGCAGCCGTCGGGAAACTTTTTTAATCATAACCCCATAATATTTTTGTGTAAATTGATATTACCCCATAGCGAAGAGAAAAAAAAACGTAATATACAGTTGAGGAAAAAAAATCGCCCCGCAAAAAATATAAGTAAATGATAATTTCTTGTTATTTAATAATTCTTGTATTATTAGACAAAAATACCAGTTTAAATTTTGAAGAAGAGAATGCTATAATGATATCAACTATACAAACTTTGCAAAGATATAACTCGAGAACACTCTAGTGGTGGGGAGTGCGATGGAGTAGCCTGCATATGTCGCTAAATTGTTTAAGTTGAAAAAAATACTAACAGGTTTATAAAATAGCTAATTCAAAATATGTACTTTTTACTCACAAAAGTTTCATTTTTACCTTCAAAAATTTCATTTTTACCCCATTTTGGGTAATTTACCCCGGTTCCCCGACCGCTGCATTAAAGGAAATCGCTGGGTGATACGTATGACCGTATTTATCGGACAATCGCGTGGAAAATTGTACGATGATCATATCGATTATAGACAATCACACGATCAACACTGATAGTGAAGAACAGGCATTAACTTTAAAGAATGGCATAAGGAATCTATACACGTGATTAATCTACACATTGCACACCATCACGCGTGCATAAATGTAATGCAGATTCTATAAAACATACTAGATCGTGCATGCACTCCTACCACTGGAGGTCATTCGGACACGTGAGAAGTGAATTTCATTAACACCATTCCCAATCGACCCCATTACAAAACATTTACACATATTAGTGGAGATTTTAAAGTCAATAGACTATTTGTTGTTATGGCTAATCGATTTCATTTGAAAATCCACGTTTAGTATGTAGGTCATATACCCAAGGATACATCGACATGTTAAATAAGATTCATATTTTATACAGTAACTTCATCAAATAATTTCTGCTACATTTTTAAACATTAACCTTAAAAATTAACGTCTACGACGCCTTCTCTCTTTTTGGGCTAAAACATTGGAGCATTCACCCACAACATTTTACCAATGGTATTTGAAGGCTTCACATATATACCATAAAATTCTCTAGTTCAACGTTACTTAAACTGTGTTCCGCTGAACCCCGGGTTTCAGTCAGGTTCCGGGAACGTTATGTGTATTTTTATAACATTTAATGAAGTAATATATATATTTGAAATAATTGTCACTTTTGTTGGATATCATTAATTTTCAAAATGATACATTCAAATTCAAATTCAAAATATTCTTTATTCAAATAAACTTGTAAACAAGTGCTTTTGAATCGTCAACTCTACTGCTGGTTCGGAAAGCTGTTCCTACCGAGAAGAGCCAGCAAGAAACTCGGCGGTTGCTCTTTTAAAAATATAACTCTTAATATTATTTACATAAAGTCGTTACTGTCTTGTACAGGTTCAAAGAGAGCTATATCCACACATTCTTATCTTCTAAATAATCTTCAAGAGTATAGTAGGCTTTCTGTATCAGCCTCTTTTTAACAGTGTTTTTAAACTGCTGTAATGGCAGTGCTGATTGCGGAATTTTATTATAGAATCTTATACCAAAACCCACAAACGAGTTACGCACTTTTGCAAGGCGCAAAGCAGAAACAGCAAGCTTATGTCGGTTCCTGCTTTGTCTATTGTATACATCACCTATCGTTTTATAATTCTTTATATTTTTATGTACATAAATTAAATTGCTTAAAATATACTGTGAAGCAAATGTAAGAATACCTGTTTCCTTAAACCTCTCTCGCAGGGAATCACGCGGTCTTAAATTATAAATGCCACGTATAGCTCTTTTTTGTAAAACAAACATTTTTTCACTATCCGCGCATTTACCCCATAGCAATATTCCATAGGACATAATGCTATGGAATATTGCTATGCGTGCTAATATATGGAATATTAAAAGCGTACTACATATATAGAAAAAAATCGGAGGTTCCACGATAAAAAAGACTACCAAAATGGGTTGTTATCAAAAAGGTTAAGAAATGCTGCTCTTTAGTATTGGATTGTACCACGATTTTCTTAGCTCCAACCCTTTTATCCAAAAACAGGCAGAGGAGGCCTATACCCACAAATGGGATAGTAATTGCTACTTTACGATTTTCTATACGTTTGGAATACATAAATCAATTCAAAATAACATTGCCTTAGCTGGTTCAGATAGTTGAAGGATTAGGTAGCAGTAATATATTCAAGGTTCCGGCAATATACCTTATATAATCCATTTGAAGACATTAAAATTTATCTTACATGTATGTAATTACATCTTTACTTTACCCAAGTCAAGCAATCTTTTCTCATTAGCCATGTTTAATATTATACTTTCAGGAGTAAACCACACTTGGGGACATTAAATTGTTATAAAACAAACTAACTAAACTACGTATTGCTTTTATTATTAAGTCATCGTACCCTTAGATATATTACTACCCTTAGATATATTTATAGACTGAGATTACTTATATCAATTGGAAATATTTTGTATAATGCCAGACAACAGTCTGCATTAAAAAGGTAAAATGAAAGTCTATTCATAAACATAATCGTTAGAATAAAAAAATATAAACTAATCTTTAAAGAAATCTGAATAAAAAGAACCGGGATTTATTAGTTACATTTCCTCAGGTAATAATTTTAAAAACCAATTTATCAAATAATAGTGAACTTCGAAAACCAGAATTAAAAAAATATTTTGCTATAATTCAAATTACATAAACTTTGTACAATTAATTCATAAACTATATTTTATCGGATATGTTTTAAGTCTTCCATTCTGCAGATTAACTTTATAGCTGCCTATAGTGCCATCTGCAAAACATACCGGTATGTCTGGTTCTGCGTGGTTAAATTTAGCGCCATCTATCGAGAAATAAAGTTTAGGGTACCGAAATCTTAAGGATATAAGAAAATAAGCACTACGTTTAGTAAATACTTACCAAAGCGGGCCATTTGACTTCTTCTTTTTCTAATTTTCTGGGTGCCCAAACTAAAGTCCTTTCAACTAAAAACACACGAAACGTTCTACGCGAATACACTGCCACCCATTCACGGCGTTGCCAATCAACACCATCATATTCCACCAACACCTGAAACAAATAACACATTTTATTTGGTTTATAATTAACTGATATGGAATATTTTAAGCGTAATAAAACGGTTCAAATGTTTATATATTTAATACAACGCCATCTGTCGTCAAGTAGTCATATCATAACGACAAGATGAACTTAAAGCTACTAAGCAGTTTTTCTTTTCGTCACTAGAGAACACTACCATACGCAAAAGTCGCAAACAAAACCCCGCCCAATTTTAAAACTTCGACCTTGTGATAAATGGCTGCCAGAAATAAACGTTGTTCTTATAAAACAAAAAATATCAAATTCGATCTGGAATAGTTAGACGCCTATACGTAGAGGTTTAAAATACGAACAGGTACACGACCAACAAAAAATACAAGAATTCAAACCATGTTTTTATACCAATCGGTAGGTAATGTCATATATACTTGTATATAAAATTGATACCATTAAGGAATGTATCTTTTAACTGCATTGCCCTCATTACTAATTCACTAAAGTTTTTATGAATAGAATCTTCTTCATAGCTTTTAAAATTAGATGATTTTGTGTTACTTTGCGAAAGTTCAAAAAGTAATGATAATATTCTTTTTGCAATTGTATCAAAATATTACATTATTTTTGTATCTAAGGATTTACGAGTATTTACTAAATTTTTCCCACACATTTGCATAAAATTCAGAACCGAAATCAACAGTATAGATAAATTAAGCGAGTAGTATAGTAGTGTGGTATCCGACTAAGTAGTATAGACCACCCTCTTTCTTACCGAGGTGTCGCAAAAGGCGACTAAGTTTGACGTCAGGCAAGCGGCCGGTCGTAAAATACCTAGCTAAATTATGTGACAACATGTTTATAACATGTTGTGCTTATCTCACTCTAAGTGGGATTAGAGTGGGATAGGGGCAGGAGAAAAATGATGATATAAATGTAACTCAAAATTCTATAATTATATATTTTTGATACCTTAGTGTTACCATACGCATAACAAAAAAACGCTACAAACGAAGTAAATAGGTGCTTCTATTATATGGGTAATGTATGAACGCTATGGTGACCTCAACGCGGATGAAGGCAACGGTTTCAATGTCAGAATGAAGTAAACAGTTTAATCACGTAGATAGAAAACAATCGCATACCTTATATACTCATAATAGCTATGTGCCTATTGCTGCACCTTATCAGTTAATGCATTCAAACTGTAACTATAAATCATAAATTCGATACGTGTTCGTATAATTAACGATTTTGAATATTTGTACTACAAGGTCATACTTTTTGACATCAAAATTAATGTCTCCAAAAGCTATCTATGTATGTGATTGATCTCAAATCTATTGAACGAATAATTATACGCTTTTAACTTAAAGAAAGAGAGATTCTTAAAGAAGGTTTAGGTTATAGTACATTCCCCGAAACGGTAAAACTGATTTTGATGGGACATCCCTAGAAGGTAAAGGAGGTTGTGGAGCCAACATAAAAGATGTTTCCTCCTAGAATTCCCGCGAGGACGAGATTTACGCGGGAAAAAATTGTTGACACCGATTTCCACGCAGGCGCTTGCGACATAAACAAAATCAAGAAGTTAATTAAATAAAAAACCCATAAGAATAATTTAAAATAAATTAGACTTTAATTATTATTTAAATTACAATAAATTGTTAAGAATATTGGGAGTAGGTACAATTAATATGTTTATATAATTAGGCACTTAGATAACACGTATTTGTAAGCTTACTGTATCATATACAAACAAGAAGTATGTTATACTGAAGAGTATCATATATTTGTAGAGTTTAAGTAAATTTATTTATTCTTCATCCTCTTGCCTTTAGACCACTCTAAGTGAGGACGGCACAACATGATATAAACATGATTTGGCTGTGTTTTTAAGACTGGCCGCCTGCCTGATGTCAACTTACCCTAGTCGTATTTTACGACACCTCGGTAAGAAAGAGGGTGGTCTATTCTACTAAAACGAATACCACACGATGGTTAATTTACCTTAGACGCCTTTTACGACACCTCGGTAAGAAATGAGGGTGGTCTATCTACACGGATACAACACGGCTTAAGTACATTTATTTATTTATTTATACAACCCATAATTTTTTTTAGGTTAATAGCAAATTCTTCGCAACGGTTAAATAACGGCTACTTGATTTTGATGAGAGATAGAGAAGTTGTCGAGCAACATATAGGGGACAAAAATTGACACGGGAAAAACTTCGCAAAGCAATCATTTCCCCTCGAGCGAATCCACGGGCACAGCTAGTATAATGTAAAAACGGAATAACTGTAGTTGCAGAACATATTACCTAAGCAGATTTCGATCTTTTTTTGTCTTCGACCATGGAGTCAATCAAATTCCGTTTAGAATTCTGTATTATTCCATGTTGACTTTTTGCTATGCAAAATTTCATCTTTCTAGTCTTCGTGAATTTAATATTAGTAGAATAAAATTATAAATAAAGTTTTAAATAAATTGTGATAAAAAAGAAAGAATGCAACAACAAAAAGTAAACAAATAGATTATAACGCTTAAGATTTCCATTATTGACATTATCAGTTTCTAAATTTGAAATCGCATACACGATAATACAGTTCAATTGTAAATATTGTGAAACCAAATGCATGTTTACTATAATTTTATCACGATTTCGTATGTTTCGTGCGATAAATAAAGTACGTAAATGTAAATGATAACCAGAAACGGAACGATGCCCTATATGTTGCTTCATCCTATTACACATAGAACAATACGACATTATAAGTCTACGACAATGTAAGTCAGGTACAAGCATAAATGATAGTCTAAAAGTAAAACATTAAATGATCAATGAATATCACAGCCACTCCAATATTTTGAATCTGCAATGTTTATCTGTTCTTAGAGTTTGGCAATCACACATCGCCACTAGATTTTTGCGACGCATTTAACCATATCAGTGACCTTGATTATTTAGGAATCTCTTTCTCTCTCTTATAAGAAGAAGAAAGAAGACAAATAAGAATTATTTGACAAATAAAGAGAGAATGAGGTGCAATCCTTATTTTATTATAAAATCTAGCAAGGTCAAAGTTATAGTTCCTATAACATAAGCAGTTAAATGTAATATTAAATAGAAGAATAATAAGAATAAAGTCTAAGATATTAAGTAGTAAAACGACCCGAATTCAAACGTCGCTGTCATATCTACGACATACTTAGTTAACGTTACTCCATTAGATGAAAAATGTTCCGATAATATTATAAGACTAGCTGTGCCAGCAGCTTCGCCTGCATGTAAATCAGCGTGTAACAATTTTTTTTCCCGAAATAAAATTTTGAACATAAAAGTAATTATTGTGAGCTAATTATAAGAGATTTTTGAAAACTTTCACCGTTTATTTAGCACGCAAGGAAAGCTTTAAATTTTGCCAATTTCGCAATATTTTTTATTGCTGCTCATCTCCTGTACAGCTTAGCGTGATGTTATGTTTTCCTTGATTAATGTACTATCTTTAACTCAAAGAATTTATCAAATCGGTCCAGTAGTTCCTGAGATTACCGCGATCAAACATTCAAACAAACTCTCCAGCTTAACTCTCCAACATTAGTATAGATACAAATTAAACTAGATACACTTTAAAGAAATTAACCTTCTGTACAGTTCTAGTCTACAATGAAAATCTAGAACTTAGGAAAAAATATTTTTATCACAAAAACCTTAAATGACATAATGTGTTACGTTATTACTTCCTCAGCTACAACAGGAATGACTGCATAGCTATTTGCGCAAAGAACCAACATGGCAAGCGCAATTCAACGCGGAAATGTATTTTAAATTCTTGTATCATTCTCTGCGAGCAATTATAACAATTGACTTAGGTTTTACCTTATATCTAGTTTCTACGAGTGATAATAGTGACGTGGTTATTCTTTTGTTCTTAGGCCTTACTATTAAAACCTGTAATAGTCGTTAAATAAATATTTCACTACTAATACTAATACAAACCAAACAGTGAGACTGAGTGATTTTTACTATAAAGCCCCGGACATGTAACAAACTTTTCTATGCAACTTTTTAGGTCGTGAAAAAACCTGCATATCACACTAAAAAGCGTGGTGGATCTAATTTCTAAGCCTTTCTCCAAAATAAGAGAGTATGCCTTTGCCAATCTGTGGATAGCTACTTTATACAAACAAATGCTGAGTTAACTAGGCATTTACAATAGAGTGGTAGTGTTGCGACAACTCAACAATTAAGTAACATTGACCTGTTGGTAATTGTATTTGTTACCACTCTTAAAGAGTTCAGTTTAGAAAGAATATTGTGGCCGCAAAATAAATAAGATTTTCTAAAAATATTTGAAGACACACATTGAAAATTCTTCTTATGATAATTATTAAAGGAGATGACTTAGTGCATTTATGTGATTTAGCTAAGATTCCACGATATATAAATGAAGCATCCCCAAATCACGCAGTGTTGGTAGATCGACATAAGGTGGATCTACGATAGGTTACTTAAATGTAGCTATGTCCAGTTGTGGATGTCTATAAATTTAAAAAGAAAGAAAAAGAAGAAGGGATCAAACTGAACATTAAACTTGAATCAGCGTTGTAATTTAGAGTTCCCTAATTTTATTATTCAAATATAAATAACGGATATATCAAAACAAGATATTTCTAGTACTCCTTTTAAATATTGTTAAATATATAAGTTACTATCTCATCGATGGTTTGAAATATAATATTACGCGGTAGAGTTTTATATTGTATTTAAGAGATTTAATTGGAGAATATACTAAGAAATTAAAATTATAATTACGCCTTCTCAAATGCCATAACCAGGTTGCTCTAGCAATTAATTAACTCCTATCATTCGGCTATTATTTGATCGTCAAGGACAACCAGATATTTAAATCAGGTAATCGATTCTAAGCGTAAATAGCATACTAGAATTAATTCACATTCGCGATTGTTGTATTTAAGAAAATAGTCATGATAAACCCTACGCCGTGTGGTATCCGGCTGAATAGAATAGACCAACCGCATTTCTTACCGAGGTGTCGTAAATGGCGACTAAGGTAAGTTGACCCACCGTGTGGTATCCGATTTAGTAGAATAGACCACCCTCTTTCTTACCGAGGTGTCGTAAATACGACTGAGGTAAGTTGATGTCAGGCAGGCGGCCGGTCGTAAAAAAATCAAATCATGTGACAGCATGTTTATAACATGTTGTGCCGACCCCACTTAGAGTGGGATAAGGGTAGGAAGATGATGAGTCGTGATAAACCCGATGACATATAAGTTTTTGGTAAAGTGCTGTTCTACCTATTAGGTTCTGAAACTACCTGTTGCGGTTAATTTCGTTTGTGGTAAATATTGTCTATCGTGTCGTTGGTAACACCTCAGAGATTTTTTTTATTGTTTATTAGAGAGTTTATTGTTTAATTGAATTGCTAGGTAAATCTGTCCCCTGTAAACAGTCTAATCTATTTATTAATCACTCAACATCATTTACAGAGTAATTTTAAGAATAAATATAACCCTTTGTTCTCCTTAAAGTTATCTTACAGGAAACAGTGTCCTCTACATGAAAGTAGTAGCATGGTTCGATTAATTAAAGGTTGAATACAGTGGCATTGTGTCTACCGATAATTACGCGTTATTGACACAAGTGTTATTTATTATTAGATAGATGTTGCACCTATTAGGGACTTTTGACTAATAGCTGTTACAATACAGCCTAACACGCTGAATAAATTCTGAATGAAAAAACTAATGCTTATCACTATTATAGCTTACCACACGTGAACAAAGGCGTTTAAAATACAACAAGGATTTGCGATTGATTTATATGCTAGGAAAATTATAACAGGATTTTACAAGTTCATAAAAGTTAAACTTGTATAAAATTATTTTATTAAATTAAAAACATCTATAATTGAATATGACACTATTTTTTATTAGACCAAAAATTTATCATAGAAATATCAAAAGTAATGAGAATATTATTTTGCTATAATCCACGATAAAAGAAAATATACGCGATAAGAACTCATGTACTACCCATGTATCATGGAAATATCAAAAATATATTATACATTATTACTTAAACAAAATGATTTTAGATATTGAAGGGCTAACACATCGAAATACAAATAGCATATTTAATGTTATTTATATTGTATTGTGATGGTCGAACGCGCGATGTATACCAAGAGTTAAGGGGCAAATCCCAGATAGGCGCCTATGAGTTTACTTTGTACACAAATTAATTAATAAATGTTTACAATTCATTACGCATGAATAAAAAGTAAAGAATATATTTATGGAACTTGCATAGTCGTGGAAAGTTTCAGGGATACGTGTAGACTGACAATCAAATTAATAATTCTTTAATTCAAATAAGCTTTACACAAGCACTAAGCACAAGCACTTTTGAATCTTCAAAGATCAATTAAATTTAATGAAACTACAACTCTACAATCTGCTTTGGATCAGTGATGATCTAAAACTTCTTCAAAGGAAGTAGGTCTTTGCTTAGCAGAGCAATCATGACAAGTCTTTACTTTCAGCTTTTCACGCAAAGCCTTAAATTTTCACTACAAATAGACCAGTTTTTTTTATACATCTACATATTTGAAATGAATTCGACAGTGCTACCAATTGTTTTATAAGTTTTTGTGTGCCTTTCCAAACGACTAATAGAGACGGGAAATATTTGACGTTACGGATGTGGTAAATCTCACTTTTCGTTCAACCTTTCCTGGTAAGACATTGAATGATATTTACTCTTCATATATCACAATATAATTCATTATTTTCACTAGCTAAAATATTATACAAAAAACTATACAAATATCTCCAAACCTTTGGTCAACCTATTGAATATTGCATCACGTTTGTGTGTAAGCGTCATATAAAACAAGATTACCTTCCTTATTAAGGGACAACAAACAACAGTCCTTCGGCCAAATAGCCACTTATACAGTTTAGTGAGCACGAGATACATAAATATAAATGTTAACTAAGATACGCGCTATTACTGGTATGTAACAGACACGGTGGCAAGGTCGATGTTTGCGTAGGGCTTCATGTGAAACTAGTACGAGATGTAATGATTATCGCATTCTATATATATACACATAGATTTATGTATAGGTACATTGTACGTATTTTGTAATATAAGGGTGTAAGACGAAAGTTCCACTCTTTTTCCCCTAATGCGAAGATGCTGATAAACTAATAAGGCTGGAAAACAATTCATGATGGTATAACCATAATTTTTAGCTAGCCATTTACGCCACCTAATCGACAACGTGAAACAGCGCTGCATGCAGAGAGAATGAGTCTAAAAATGTAATTATTGTCAAAATTTTCATTGGAGGAATTAGGAGAAATACATTTTTGAAGAATTCATGACTTCAATAGTCGGATATGAACCCACCAGCCTCGGGCAATCGTTAAAAGCAACCGGCCTTACAGTTGGGCAATAAATGCCTGATAATTCGTGGACAAACTATAAAAATGAATACATGAATATGTTAATACTCAATCCAAAGGTTGACTGAAAGATATCGCTTGGTTGCGATAAGACCGCATACTTGTATTAAAGCAAAAAATAAAGTATAAAGCTAATACCTGATTAGTTGGAGCGTTGTTTTCCATAATTATTTACATAATAGTTTCGAGAAAGAAAAACAATAGAATAAATACGTTGTCGGAGTAAAGGTATGTCCTGAAATAGGTTCCAAACAAATTATTTAATTCTAGGAGGACTCAGCTCTAACGCTATCTTACATTGTTTAGACTGGCCATATTTATTTATCTTTGCTCACGTTGCTAGTCCAAAGGGAGATATATGCATCGATTGCAATGTGAAGGTTATAGACCCTCCCGAAGCGCAAGTTGGTCTATATCCTGATTAAGATGTAGCCTGTTGATAATCCTAGTATAAATAAATAAATAAATTGCAAGTGTAAGGAGAGTCGAAGGCCACGGGATAGATCACCCCTTAAAATGATTCGATTAGATTTGGGCAGCAGAGGAGGTGCCCATAAATGCGTACACCCGAAAGCAACGCTTACGAAAGAGTCGAAGCGAATTTGAATGCAATTCACATCGAAGGCACGAACACAACCACTAAGGCAAAAGTCAACTAAGAGAAAAACGTGTGTAAACATTCTAATATTTAGAAATAAAATAATCACACTCCAGTAAATTGTATTCGAGAATTCAAAGCGGATTGCATTCTGTTTATAAACGTTGTTTGGCTAGTCATGGGTTTGGCAACAGCGCCAACGCCGCGTGGGCTCCGGTGCACTTGAACACCTCATCTTTTGAACACCTCTGAATTCATACCTATTTTCGGTCCGCTGTTTGGATATAAAAAACCTTGATAACATTCTTTCCGTGTACCACCATTTTATGGAACGATCTCCCTTTGGCAGCGATTCCGGATCGGTACGAAATGAGCACCATCAAACATATTTTCCACCGAAAAAGGTCGTGGGTGATGATGATTACTTGAGATGAACTACAGGCTCGTTTACCATCCTTTTCCATATAAAAAAAAACACTACTCATATTAAATACGAGTATTTAATATGAAGAAGAACATGAAGAAGGGGGTACCACGAGTGGTACCCCCTTCTTCGTGTTCGACTTCGCTCGTGTCAACAGAATTGTTTAAGCATTTCAAAGTCATAAGTGTTCGTTTCTGTTCCCGAACGAAAGAACGGTTTTTTATCCTATATGTTAAGTTTTAATTGCGCCAAATTTTAGCTATATTTATCCAGCGGATTAGCCGTGAAAGTATTACAGACATACGGACAGACTTTTGCATTTACATGAAGTATTATTAACAAAAAAGAATCATGATTATTCTTGATTCTTCTGCCGTTATCCCACTCTAAGTGCAGACGGCACAACGTTTTGTAAACATGTTCTAACATGATTTAGTTGGGTATTTTAAGACCGGCCGCCTGTTTGACTTCAACTTACCGTAGTCGCCTTTTACGACGCCTTGGTAAGAAATGAGGGTGCTCTATTCTACTCAGCCAGATACCACACGGCGAAAAAAAAATAATATAAATAAGAATATAATAGAAAGAGAAACTCTATACCCATCAAAAGTTTCATAGAATTGCTGAATATTATTTCTATATTCGCCCACTCTATATCGGGGACAGTTAAATCCTAAAATCAAAGCCAGATGCGCGGTATCAATAACATTACACAATGTTAAAGAGTTCGTATACCGTTATTTATTTGTTCAGCCACTGCCACTGGCAACTTCTTTGCCGGTGCGCGGGAAACTCGTTCTAAGAATAGAAACAGTAAGTACTTAGTCAAGGTTGCGAAACTAGGCCAACGAGAAAGATTATAAGACAACTTCGCTAGACATCATTCTGTCACAGAAGGTATTAACTATCTACTTTACACCTTACATAGCCGTGTGGTATCCGGCTAAGTAGAATAGTACCACCCTCATTTCTTGCCGAGGTGTCGTAAAAGGCGACTAAGGTAAGTTGACCCACCGTGTCGTATCCGGTTTAGTAGAATAGACCACCCTCCTTCTTACCGAGGTGTCGTAGAATACGACTAAGGTAAGTTGACGTCAGGCAGGCGGCCGGTCGTAAATACGCAGCCAAATCATGTTACAGCATGTTTATAACATGTCGTGCCGACCTCACTCGGAGTGGGATAAGGGCAGGAGGAGGTTACTTTACTATAAATCGTGGACATAACTTTAATAGAAGCGTTTATGTAAATATTGTTCGTCCTCGAACAAGATAGAAATGACTAAATGTAACTAGTTATAAGTATTATTTTGAAAAGAGCAACCGCTTAGTTTCTTGCTGGCTTTTCTCGGTAGGAACAGCTTTCCAACCAGCAGTTAGAGTTGACGATTAAAAAGCATTTGTTTACAAGTTTATTTTTGAATAAACAATATTTTGAATTTGAATTTATGTTATTGTTACTTTTTCATCACGAATTATTTTTTTAGATAAAAATTTTGGCCTAAGATTTTATATCATTAACAGCCGGCCAACTTAAAACCGGCTTCGTACGAACAAAAGTAAAGTAAAGTAACGGATTGTTACTATCTTACAGCTGGAAATAGGCCACATCTCCTTTTTCTGTTGTAATGTGTATGTTGCGTAATGTGAATTGGTTAAAAATATCCCAGAAATGTTCCAGAGATATGCAAGTTACCCCACGCTGTTTTCCTTTACCGAAAAGCGTGTACAAATTGAAAATATCAATAAAGCACATAATTTTTAACAGAAAAATTATTTGTGACCGCCCGGGGTGTGATCTCGTTACCCTCTGGTGACTCCTTCATTTGGACTTTGGACCAGTCAGTAAACGTTTAGTCTTCACAGCTTGTTCGAGTTTGTTTTCGTACGAGTCGTAGAACATATTATGAGAGTGAGACCCGCCATTGATTAATTTTCGCGTGTATTAGTTAAGATAATCCTTAAATAATTCGAATAATAAATGATCGACATTATATACGCGACGCGTACCTTAAACTTTGATTGGGTATAGTAAAAGGGTCCTTAAAATTTACCGAAGAAAAAAGTTACATTTCCTATTTCCAAACACGGGACATCTAATTTTATTCTGCGAATGGGGCGATCTATTGTTTTATTATATCTGGAAGGGTAGCGTTTTGGTTAAAGAGCTGCTTGATTTTTCTGATTTTTTAATTATTATAGTGTACTATTATAAATTATTCTCTACCTGCAAAATATGCTATAAATATATGAATAAACGAGATAAAAAGTATGTCTAATACTAAATACTTAACTTAGTATATAATCATTACCAGTTATGTATATATCCCTCTGAGCTTTATATCTTATCATCTAGCCTATATAAATAACCAGTCATTCCGTTACTAAATAAAGTTTAATACGTTTTACAGAAAATTTGATATTAAACAACGCATGAAGCAAAATTTAACAGGCCGTTAGTCACAGTCAAAAGCTGGTCAACGGAGAGAAGTCGAGAAGTTTAGAATTATGCAATAGTTTGGCCCGACTCAGTGTAATAATTATAAGCAAGTAGAGAAAGTTGGAAGTATAATAGTGGCTGATACTGTATATTCAAAAGTCGTGAAATGGAGAAAGTTGCATTATATACACTCATCTATAGATTAACTCCTTAAGTCTTAGGTATTATTATTTTTCCTAAGCTTAATTAGGCATTTTCATTGTAACATTACGGTTGAATATCTTTTCAGTGGATAGGATTTCAAATTTGAACAAGTTCACTTTTGGATAAACAATCAGTTACAGCGATTCACCATATTATTAAGCCAGTATTAAGTATTTTGATTATTTGATAGTGACCTAATTTATTTATTAACGTACCTATATAATTGTTAATAATATTAATAATTTATTTATAAATAATTGTATTTATTTATTAAAAATTATAATATATTTTGTTCTACTTTATCATACAATTTCTCCTAAATAAATTCAATAAGATATCAATAATATATTTGTTAATTATAAGTGTGATATAGAATTAAAAAAATATATAAATTTAATAAAAAAACACCAAAATTTATAATATTATGTATATATAAACTATAGAACAATAAAATCCAGTAACATAGATAAAGAAACGAAGATATTTTTTCCCGCGCAGAGAGTCGTCCATATTTCCGAATGACAGCTCCAAATAAGCGCGCCCCACACATTTCCCGCCGGGTTCAGTGGGTCAATGAACGCGAGCGACTCGGACCTGTCGCTCGATCGGTTGCAAAACTTATCAAGTACCAACCAACCTTGCGCCTTGCTCGGTACTTCGAGAAAACTTTTACTGAATTGTTTTGGTTTGATTCAATATGGAATGTTATTAAAATGAGCTGAATGACATTTATTTTTAACTAGATTCTGTCCGTGACATTGTCTGCGACAACTTCAGTACATAGATATAAATTAGTGTATTAGTGTTCAACGACATAAAACGAAAATCATATTAAGTCGCTTTTCGGTACATATATCGAAGACAAATACACACACACACATACACTCATATAATATAAATATTAGTTACAAATCAACATTTGAACCGCATTGTGGGTTTAAGCACCTTCCTTCTCTCCAGAATAGAGGCTATGCCTATCTATTCTGTAGTAGCAGTAAGTAAAAATCTGAAGAAATGTCTCCAGATTGTTACTTACTTACTGCTATTAAAACATTCCAATAGTAGTAGTAATAACTAACAGTATTACTGTGAATAGTTGTTTACTTCACCTATAAGTTATATAATTAATATTGCACCTTCTCCCTTGACACCTAAATTTGGACAAGGTGTTTTATGGCGCCTAAACTTTATTTTTCAATTTCTTCACATTATACTTGTCGTATATCGCAGATACTAATAATCACCTGGTAGGGCAAACAAAAAATGTTACTACAATTACGTTAAACCTTTGCCGAGTATCTACCATAGTCACAGCATTTCCAAGTAGCCTATTAAAAATATTTTTTAATATATTAATTTAATATATAATATTAATTTATTTAATTAATATTTGAAATATTAATCACAAATACGCAATCGTATTAAATGGAAATATAGAGAAATAACTTTTATATACTCATACGTTTTCATCATAAATAGTTACAAGAATATCGTTTATGTGAAGTGAAAAATAAATAGTAGAGAATAAAATTATTAAAAATACTGTTGTGACCTTGGAGTGTTCATCATTGAAATCCTTTCTTAAATTTTTTTGAGTTATTCGATTTCAAAATATTTTATCTTTAAATGTAATATTACATATAAGTCTTCTATAGGCTAGACGTTTAACTCAGACCTCGCCTGCAAGGTATAAGGAAGCGTAGGTAGCACTAGAACAGAGACTGGGGTAGGAGCAAGCGGCAAGAGGTGACCGCCCGCACCTACCTCCGCGCTTTGTACCCTGAGTTAAACAGTTAGGTTATAGCACGAATAATAAATTCAAGAAATGATAATCACAAACTTAGCCGTGTGGTATCCGGCTCAGTAGAATAGTACCACCCTCATTTTTTACCGAGGTGTCGTAAAAAGCGACTAAGGTAATTCGACCCGCCGTGTGGTATCCGGCTGAGTAGAATAGACCACCCTCATTTCTTACCGAGGTGCCGTAAAAGGCGACTAAGGTAAGTTGACCCACCGTGTGGTATCCGGTTTAGTAGAATATACCACCCTCTTTCTTACCGAAGCGTCGTAAAATACGACTAAGGTAAGTTGACGTCATGGAGGCGGCCGGTCGTAAAAACGCAGTCAACTCATGTTACAACATGTTTATAATATGTTGTGCCGACCCCACTTAGAGTGGGATAAGGGCAGGAGAATGATGATAAACACAAACTAAAAACAAATCATATGTTCATAAGTCTTATTCAATTTTGACGCTTGAATTCAATATTTAATATCAAAGCTAGTTTCAGTACGGATCAAAATTAGCACCTCACTATAATCCGAGAATAGAGCAGTATTACGTATTCACAAAGCAGAGCATAGATACGTAATGCGTACAGAGTATTCAGAAATGATTCAGAATTATCTTTATAGGACCAGTATAAAATATATTCGAATTTCTAAATCCTTCTCCTTTTTTTATATGCAAATGTCTGTTACATAAATTGAAATAGGAACACTTTTTTTCGCACACACACATGCACTTAAAGCGTCTTCGAAGGTGAAGTCAAGGTCACAGTTATCTGACGTCGGTCGGTAATGGCTTCTCACCGTACACCCGCTGGCGTGACGATTAGTCACAGTCATACCACCAGATTTACACTGGTTTTTAAGTTTTCAAAACGTAACAAGAGCGAAAACGACGAAAAATTCTAGAACGAAAGATGGTCGGATGTAACTATCATATTCATAATTAGCTTTTGTCAAGAAAGCATTTTTGTATAAAGCAGTGCTGTGTACGCGCGGTCTTCAGTAGCGTTATGTCACTCTCCGGGCCTTCAAATATCGTATAGCAAAAATAACTTCAATCCTTTGCTACGTTAGAACGTCAAATAAACACATTGTCGCATATTATGGATTGTCTATTACATACACATATCGCCCTATCTGAAGAATAAAGTCTTTTTTTTTTTTCGAATTGACAATATGCTGTTAGCCCTAACGGCTTTTACAGCGTCACCGGGCGGGACGGGCGAGCGCAGAAGCATCGCCGAGGTTGCGAAATGCGTAGAGTAGAGCGCAGAAGCTCTACTAGCGTCGGGGAACGTCGTCCTAAGGGTGCCTCCTGTGAGGCCGGACCACGGCTTAGGACGACGTGTAGTGGAGGGCTGATGGTATGACTTTGATTAGTCAATACGACGACGGAAGGGTGGCAAGAAGCCACGACCAACCGATATCAGAAATCTGGGACCTCGTCTTCGCCGGCGAAGACGCTGTGTGTGTGTATTACGTGTTTTTGTGTTTGCGATCGTTATTTGATCGTCAGGGTCATATAGGACGCTTTTTGGACGCCTATATTTTCGGTGGTCAGAAGAATAAAGTCACATTTTCTTTGTTCTTCGGATACGTTAACTGTTTTTCAAAAACAACAATTATTTACTCAAATTGAATGTTAAAACAAAATACTATTTAAGTTTACTTCAGAGATAATAATAAATAGAAATAAATTGCAAAACAGAAATAAAAACAAATATTTAAAAAGTACAACAATATTTACCACATTAGAAAAACACGAATTAGCAAATAGGTGGCGGGGAAATAAATAAATACTGCATTAAACATTAACGATTATAAAAAAACAGTTTAATGAAAGCACGAAACAGTTCTTTGCTGACACCGTTTCAATTAGCAATTCAAATAATTGCTATTGTATTAAGCTGCACTGTATTAGCATATAGTGACCCTTTGAGTGAGAATTACGATTCAGACTACATTTTTAACACAATTTACACTCCTTGTGGATTTTATTCGTACCGCCGTGTGGTATCCGGCTAAATAAAATAGTATTACCCTCTTTTCTTACCGAGGTGTCGTAAGAGGTGACTAAGGTAAGTCGACCCGCCGTGTGGTATCCGGCTGAGTAGAACAGACCACCCTCATTTCTTACCGAGGTATCGTAAAAGGCGACTAAGTTAAGTTGACCGACCATGTGGTATCCGGCTGAGTAGAATAAACCACCCTCATGTCTAAGTAAGTTGACGTCAGGCAGGCGGCCGGTCGTAAAATACATAGCCAAATCATGTGACAACATGTTAATAACATGTTGTGCCGACCCCACTTAAAGTGGGATAAGGGCAGGAAGATGATGATGATGTGCACGTAGCACATAGCCATATGATTTTCCATTACTCAAGATTTTTCCTTGACTACGGAATATGAATTTTTAGTAATGCTGTTATCTCCACAAATATTTGAGTCTTACAGACACATACTCTTTTGGTCATTAACCTGACAAGTGGTACAATACATCAAAAGTAAAGGCTGTTACTATATGTGTTACTATTCTTCTGACCAAGAAGTTCTTGTGTAGTAATAGGCAATTACTATTAAATATTGTAGACATTTAATAAATTTCTGCAAGTGCTTTGAGAATTTAATGGCATATATGTATAGTAAAGCAAGAGGTAAGTCGAATAATATTCTAGGTTTATTGCATCAATTTCTATATATTATGCATCTATTATATCCATATGAACACATATAAAGGTAAAAAGCTAGCATACCAATAATTTCCAAATTGGACGCTAATCATTAACATACGCCTAAAGCAATACTGGTTGTCGATTTTTAAAGCGTGTGAAATGGAGCAACCAGATATATCTGTCGCATAAATATTCGTTCAGATTCGAAGACGTTTGTGTATATATAAAAAAAATATCTCGATCATATATAAAAATATTGATATGATCTTGCACCAATTTTGAACGGAACCATAAGCGACTTACGGTACTCTAATATAATAAATTTTTATGTTTCATATGAGGTAAAACAGCGTAATTACCGACTAATATGTGAACTGGCGTTGTTGTATAGTATATCGTATCACGCAATAAACATTTGCACTTAGCATTATTGACCTGTACTGTATCTTTTTGCCCTGGCCCCGTACCCCATATATAGTAGTGGACAACTAATTACGGACAGTAGTAATTCAGTAACATCTTTCTTTTTATATCCACTTAACTGCATATATTAAGCTGTTTTGAGACTACAGTAACAGCTCGTAATAAGAGAAGACGGCAATTCTTTATTTATCAACGCTAAGGATTTATTGTTCAGAATTTTGAACAATAACTTCCCATATCTGTTTAAATGTAAACAGATAAATACTCTGAAAAAGTACCAAAATTATTAAGTAGAACCATTTACAGAGTGAACTATTCGTAACCTCGGTATTCGCGAAAAACCTATCAAAACAGGAAAGCGACAAACATTGCCGACTCATAAATTGATACCATTACAATTAGCGTGGAATCGAAGTTCGCATAAAATATATATATTTCTGCTCCGTAAATAAGAAAATAGAAATGGCCTGTTAGATAAATGACATTATTTATCCATGTACAAATATTTTTATGACGTCAGTGAATGAATAAATTTTCATTTTGGGCATCAAAATATTTAATAAAATGAATATACGGTTAATATAATCAGTAAATATAAATTAATAGGAAATTGGCTTTCCAAAATCATCATTTTCGGTATCAATGTTAGACTTAGTCCTAAAGTAGAACATTAAGATATTACGATATATTTTATGACGCTTGAAAAGGATCTATGCCTGGAACAGTGGTTTGCAAGAATCCAAAATTTACTTACATTACCAAAATAACAATAGTCACCATCTATAAAATTTTATATACTAGAATTAGTGACGTTGATGCAACGTTTAATTTAATATTTATAGAAGAAGCAGACTATCGTGCAAATGTTGCAATGTTATCGTCCAGACTAGTATGTGAAGACCTGCCCACTAATAGAGCAAAGAAAAAAAAGTAATTGCCATACAAAAAAAACTTGTCTTCGTCGAATCTAAACCATTATTTCTAACTTGTAGTTACGGGGTCAGGGTCGTTTTAAATGATCGCATCAATTGCTGCGGATGTACGCAATCGACGTAACGCGATACGGCGGTACCTACATGATACGGGCAGCCATTAAGACACTCATTAGATATACATAATTGTTTTCTCACTTCACGCAATTAATATTCGATCGTAAACTTGATCGCGTTTGGTATCGCAGTAGTAGTTGTAAACTATTTTTTTAAGAAGTTCGCAAGAATAAAAAATTGGTTATATTTAGAATGAATTGCAAAAATACTAATTGATCCATAAAAATATTTGAAATGGCAAAGTTTGATTGGACTTTGTCCGTTAAAACTAAGATAGTTAGAGGAGTGGATATCCTGTAGGGCTAATTCTTATCACCGTCCAGCCATAAAAGTTTCGAACTAAAGCCAGTATTGAACATAGCTCTGCAAAACACATAAAGGTTAGACCTAAAGGTTAAACCGAAATGCGTTCGAAAGCGAAGTAGCCAGAGATACAGGCATTATAAAGTTCTGTAGATCTTTAGAACGCTTTGAGGGCGTGAAATTGCGAAAGCGAAACCAAATTACTCATGTTATAATTACAAAGTTTAATCTACAAAAGATAATTTAATTAATAACAAATTTTTCCACGTGGTTGCTAAGAATATCTTTAATGCAACATTTAAATGTACTGACATTGTTTTGATCAAAGCCATTATCACCCGAATAGTTCACTCCAGCAATGTAAGCAAAAATGTACCCATACTTTCACGGCTCGATGCAGACACTGAATGTCGGGTATGTAAAATTGAGACATAATGGCTGCCCGCTTCAATGACAGTAATGAAGAAGTAATAAAAAAATTCAAGGCGAATAATTAGTCGTTTCCATTATGGAAACGACTAATTATTGATTACGATTGAAAATACATTTGTGTGCTAAAGACAAACACATTAACAAGAACATCAGACCTATACAATTACGGATATGTATCCGTCATTGAATAGATAGGACATGCTTCGTTACATATGTTTTCGATAGATCGATTTCCGGAAATAAAAATCTACAAAGCAACGAGAAACGAAACAACGAAACGAACGGTGTGAAATGGATGCCCAAAAACAAAAATTACACAAATCAAGTACGGATCAAAGAGGATAATTAGGATCATTGATTGATCCTTATCGAGTTTAACTCACAAATACTTGGATCAAGTATCAAGTTTATTCAAATAACGGTACCGATTGCTGTGACTGTTTTTAGATATGAAATATGATTTAAAAATGTTATGGATATAAGAGTCACAAAGTGTCTTGCAACGGATGCTAATAATTTCATACTAAATAGACATACTACCTCTATAAAGTGAGGTTGAGCCGCTGTTCAAGCGGAACCCGCGGACAAGATCGTGAGGCATGAAAACTCACTTATATAATATACATTTGGACACAACATTTTCATCATATATCAATCATAATGGTAGCGAATGTCACCGGAAAGTAGAGAAACAGCTGTAGAGATGCGCGCGCGCATGCATTCTTTGCGGTCAACGCACGCATCGCTGAGCGCGCACCCGTCCTGGTTCCGCTCATGACTCTATTATATTTATACAATCTGTAAAAGTATAACATTAGGGTTGCTAAGTCTCAAATCGATTCCCAGTTGTATTTTAGGACTTAAAAAAATAGTGGTTGTGAGTCAGGATGGTCAGTAGATTCCAATTAACGATCTACACAAAATGTTTAATTTTTTAATTTAATGGTTGACTTAGTTTTGCAATCAAATGTCAAAATTATTGAACAGTTAATATAAACCGTAACATGAATATAAAATTCAGTATTCCTGAACGTATGGACATAATTTGGAATTTCAAACATACCAGACAGAACACAGGTTTAGTCTAAAATATAAACCTGTGACAATCGCCTTTTGCATACATGATTGACGAAAATCCTTCAAGTATGATTTAAGAGATTAGACACGAATTCTCAATAGTAAAGGAAATCATTTTTAATAGTTCAAATACAACTTCATTGAATTATATAGTAGAAATAATTTAGTTTTGCTTGGTTGTGGTGTAAACAAGATACACTACCTAGATGACATTATCATTAAGTTGGCAACCCTCAGATACCCTTATACGTTGTTGTTTTGTAAGATTATAAATATAATGCCATTCCTTTGGCGTCGATATTTAGTAGACTTTGGATTCGAGCTGCGAACAACATTATATAGCAACGGACAATGGCGCGTCTCGAATTTTAATGGTCGATTGTTTTTGACAGTGATTATTTATAAATCGGTTTTAGTACTGTACTGTTTTGTTTTTACTATTAACCGGAATTTCCGAAGTATACCTCGGAATATACCTACATGTAAAAACAAATTTTATTAAAAAACCATAGCAATGTCATTACTCTAATTCTTGAACAAATCTTCTCATTTCTGAATTAATCAATGGGACAATTCATGCCTCTTTTATAATCTAATCTGATGTGGGATGAATTCTTAGTATAGGATGAAGTTAACGGATCAAATGTTAGTGTCATCCCATATCAAGGAAATGGCGTCAAGACCTGGAGCTGTAGCGGAAATTACAAAATCTGACAAATGATGCAAATATCTATCTGTTATTTGGATTTTCGTATTTATTCGATTGAGTTTAAATGCAAAATACTGGACTATTTTACCATTATTTGCCTTTTGGTTCTCCAAGTGACAACACGACTGGCCCTTTTTTACAAAAGACTCATATAAGCGAAAACGCGGGCACTTATCCAATCTCCGGACTATTACCCGTGAACAAAACCCTTATTTAGAGAAGAAAAAATGTAGTAGACATCGTCAAAGCATATAAGGCATAGGCACAGAGGCTATAACCCTGCCTCCAGTTCCGAGATCATGGGTTCGATTCTCGCTGAAGGTCATCATTTTCTAAAAACAATTTGATGGTTCTTCGAGTCTGAGTATATATGTATTTTAGTTCCTTTTTTAAATTATATAAGTTGTATATTAACGGTTGCTGTGACGGTCAACCATAAAACAAGTATTAAGATACTTTGGGGTCGGACGACAGCGTGTGTAATAATAACATATATTAAATTATTAATCGAAACTCGGAATGACAGATACAAATACTGATCGTAATAAAAAAAAATTATCGTACTTATAGATGTAAACTTTGAATAATTGTGCGTATTGTGGTGGCAATGGTGGAGGTTTGTGCCTGTGTGTTTTTACGAATCCTGCATGTATCAGGTATGAAAACGCATAGCCCACCCTAAATTTAGCATTATATATATTTTCTATTTATTTTCTATTTACTTTAACATGGATTATACCTAGTAAAATAACGCTTCTCCGCAAAGTAACGCTTAATCCTATCAATTATCCTTAGATGAGGTAAGCAATGATAAGATGTTCGAGTTTCCCACATTTCATTTCGATCACGAGAAACACCCACAAACCTAATACTAAGTATTACGTCAAGTAGCTCAATAATAATGAATAATTCAACTCCACAAACTTGGAATGGAAGTCAAACAGAATACGAAAGTAACATCTTTTTCGAATCTACATGTGTCATTATAATTGATAATACCTGCTTCTATTCAGTTTTGAGTCAAACATACGTAACATAACATACACTAAATTACGAACAATTTACATAAAACACATAGAATAAGGGTATTGTAACACTAAAGTTGACGCGTAATAAGTTGCGGATACAATTAGTACTACTATATATATCATCCTCCTGCCCTTATCCCACTCTTGGTGCAGATGGCACAACATGTTATAAACATGTTGTCACATGATTTGCCTTCGTTTTTTACGACCGGCCGACTGCCTGACATCAACTTACCTTAGCCGAATTTTACGCCATCTCGGTAAGAAAGAGGGTGGTCATGTCTACTCAACCGGATACCACACGGTGGGTCAACTTACCTTAGTCGCCTTTTACGAAACATCGGTAAGAAATGAGGATGATCTATTCTACTTAGCCGAATACTACACGGCGTTAAGTACTAATATTAAAATATGATACTGCTAATACATATAGTGCGATTTTCGATGCAACAGTGGACTTCTTCTTAAGAAGGCCTCTAAACGGAGGCCGTAAAGTAGTAAGACTTTAGTTTAGTGCGTGGCAATACTGAGATAACCCAGCGGTGAGACTGTGTGACCGTCCAAGGAGGTCACTGGTTCAAATCCTGGGCAGGCACCAATGAGTTTTTCTATTTAAACTTATGTGCCTAATTGATATTAACAATTTATCACACGCTTTTCGGTGAAGGAAAACATCGCGAGGAAACCTGCATATCTCTAAAGAATACTAGGGATATGTGTAACCAATAAATCGGAGATTGATTAGATACGGTAAAAGTGCTAAAACCCTCTTTTACTTTCACGTCAGTAATTCAATACAAAGTAACAAACATTTTGGTAATGAAAAGTGAAAAATATACATAAATATTCTTTAAAACAAAATTAACATGACAATGACGACCCACCCAAACTTTAGATACGTTTTGGTAAAATCATTCCTTTTATATAAAAAAAAAACTTGTTTAAATTAAATGCCCTTTTCGGTAAGATACCATATAACAGCATTCCTTTTTTACTGCTGACCTTAACACCAAAGCCCTTGGCTTTAATAATGCTTGTAGTTTAATTACAGTGTAAAAATACAGTAATAATAATGAAGGATTTCTTATCTAGGTCGACATCATCATCCTTCAATCAATCGCTGACCAAAAACACATAGACACGCTTAAAGCACAAAATAATTAACCCTTTCATTTTTAGCGTTGGGAGGTCGTGGCTTCGCTGTTCGCTGACAGCATGATGCTAAGACACAGTCCTATTTCAGACCGTCACCTTTTAAACCATGGTGCGGGTTTAAAAGTCACCATTTGGATGAAAATACGTTCGAAAACCATGGAATGTATATCAGCAAGAAAATTTGGTGCACATTCCATATTCTTCGTTTTTTATTAAACAACTAGCGGCCTGCCCCTGCTGCGCACGGGTATACAATATATATCCCATGTCAGTGAGTGTAAAAAAAGATTAAAAACGATCCAGTAGTTTTGATTTGTTCATTACTGCCCGTGGCCCGCAAGCGTTAAATTTGGAGAAAAACAATTTCCTCTCCCTATACCAAGACGATTTCCTGCTATCTTTGGAATATCTAAACTCATATAGTACATTTTTACTTATTTACTTTTACATTTTACCTATGTATTTTATTTTTACAATGAATTACAGAATGTCTTTAAACAAACTCTAAAAGATTCGAAGTGCTATAGGGTGAAGCGCGGCGTCCTCACGGTATTTTAAATCTGTAATATCTCCGAAAATGTTCACTTAAATTGCATGCTGTAAACGGCCATATTGATCTATATTAAATCAACAATTTATTTAAGGTACTCAATTGGATAAGGATTAATGCTGTATTGTATAAAAATTGCTTTGAACATAAGGCATCATTTTTCGTAAAAAGTAAATGAAAAAAACTGCTATTGTGGGTTATCCATAAGAGATAGATATATACCATCGCGGACTTTTCTGTAGACCTTTTTAAGGTGTACAAATACTTAGTACATCATTTTGATAAATCTCGTAGGGTTTAGCCTGCGTTTGCAATGTAAGCGGAAAAAAATGTAATTATTTACAGAAACCTCAAAAATTACAGTATTTCTCTACTTCGTATTGAATGTTATTTTACGTACAAACCTTCCTCTGGAATCACTCTATCTATTAAAAAAAACCGCATCAAAATCGGTTGCGTAGTTTTAAAATTTTATGCGTACATACGGAAATATGGACTTTGTTTTATAATATGTAGTGATAATCAAAACAAAAAAACCGGTTTAAGAATTTATAGTCGCAACAACAGTAACATTTATTTTAATACACGCCGCGGTTTGCAATTGGCATGACGGCTTGTTATTGGTGTCAATATCAGCGTACACCAAGGCGACTTCGAGAATTAATTTTCAAGTCGAATCGATTAAAATACTTAAACAATGTAGCTTGCTTCTCACGCGAGTTTTCGTTTAATAAAATAAACATGTGCATAAACAATAATTTACGTGTTTGTTTATGTATAGAAACCGGAAATACTCACGTCCTATTATATCAGGTTTTTGTTAGAAAAACCTGATATAATAGGACGTGACAGGATATTATGAAGGATATTATGGGTCGTCACCGCTCGACGGGATCAAGCTTATCCAATGTGAATCGTTAGGTTGCACATATTCCAAGAATTCTTTAGAGCAGATTTCTTCACGATATTTTCTTTCACCGAAAAGCGTATGATAAAATGCAATTATTTATCAATTACATTCATAAGTTTCAACTGAAGCCATCTATCAGCCAGGTATCTGCTTGAGTTGCAACCCGTGATCCCTTCGCGGAAGTCGCTAGGTCCCACCGCTTTTTTTTGTTTTTTTTACGTCAGTAAAACCCATTATGGGTTATCACCGCCTGACAGGGACAAGCGGCGGGTATGTCGGATTCGCACTGACTAAAAAACTGACAGAGCTCAACCACGCTGCTGGTAGCGGGGTCAAGGTACCGTTGGACACATTGCCCCCATCCACGCCAGCAGCGGCTCTGTACCCTGGAGAGCGCCACCTCCGTCAAGGGGTCGCCTGGGGCCTCTCTAAATAGTGGCTCCTCCCGCCGCTAATCGATGCATCAGGAGCACCAGGTGCATAGACCGCCTCGGGGACCTAGCTCCAGCCAGCTTCCGATAAACCCCGTTCGTATCGGGTTAGTCCGACTAGTTTTAAGCTTATCCGGGGCCCTTATTTATAAGGCTTTATTGATACGTGAACTCAAATGGAAAAAGAGTGTTTCTGTTAGGGGAGTTAGCATTTTATGATAGTCTTAAAAGTCACATTTTCAAATATAAAAGATATATTGTAATTCTATTACTATTCAATGGAAACCGAAATTACTCAAGTTTGATTGTTATCTTGCCGAAAGAGCCACCTAATAATATTTACTATTACAATTTTGGAAGCATTTTTTGGTGCTTGAACTTTTAACCTGGTGAACATATTAGAAAGCTGAAAATAAAATTTTCATACAAAATGTCCTTATTCATATTCAATCGACTTTATATTACGGAATATATTTTAACACGAAACAATTAAAACTTTAGAAATTTATTCCAGGTTGACCCTTTATCTAGTACCTATCCATTCTCCCCTTGGGTACGACCCAATTTTAGCCCTCAGCGCTCTGACCTACTTTTAAGAACAGCTCATTTAGTACAGTAGGGCTGGAATTGGGGTTGCATATCAACATGGCTTGTACTCAAAATTCAGGGAATTTGAATTTGACTGGTATTTAAATACAGTATTATATATATATATAAATAAACGGGTCACATCGCGATAACCTCGAGTTACCTTTGCATAAGGTTCGACGTTTCGGCAGAGTTGCATCCACCATGGTCACGAACTGACTGGACCACGTTCTAACAATTTTAATGTATAGTTAAAATATTACTTCTCATCCGACAAAAAAATTAATCTTCAAGAATTGAATGAATGAGATGCTTCACATATACGTCTGAAGGATACCCAAAAATCCTAATCATCCTTTATTGAACTTAGCAGAGTTGTATAGAAGATGATTAGGATTTTTATAAAATATTTTATAAAATAGCCGTTTCTATTACACAATTTCTACTACAAGATTACATAAGCGCGTGAACGTAGTATACCCACTACTTCTCGTTAAGACAGAAGGAAAGTCGCTTTATTTTACGACAGCGCCTTACGTAAGTACTATAGCGTTAATTTATCTCAATGATTTAAAATACGTATTATTATTTATTATTAATTATAAGCCCTACATGTTTTATATAATATTTTCTAAAATTATGCAGGTTTCTTAAGGTATGCATAGAAAATTATTTTTATTTAATTAAAGGTATCGAAGTCACGGTTACAACTAGTATTATTTATATCAGGTATTTTTGACTATCAGCTATAATAATTGTCTCACCATTCTCTACTAAAATAATTCGTTCGAAATTTAAAAATAAAAACTTAAAAAACATAACGTGAATATGTAAAAATTGAAACAAGTGAATGTTTTAACAAATATGAACGTTTTATTACTGCAACAGTAACAATCTAACATCTAACAGATCTAAAGAAATCAAATAGTAAACGATATTGTCAGAATTTACATAAGCTTTTATCTTTTCGTGTTATGAAATGCATAGTCAAAATAGCGACGGCCTTGTTAACTCTTATTACAACATCTACATTCAACACTTACGGATTCAGACGCGGTCGTTGACCTGCCGTTTGACTAGTTGTCAGTGTACTTGTGACTTTCTTAAACTATAAATATGCAATGGTTCATTAAAATTAGACGACATTCTGTGCTAAAATACTGCAATAATATAAAATACTGCAACACCAATGAAAAGTTTTACTAACAAAAGGCATTTTAATATCCAACTACAGATTAGAGACCTCTTTTAGAAAGAAGGATTGGAGTTAAAAGACATTAATTACCGTGCTACAATGCGAATTTGCAAGTTACATACTCCAAATTGTTTTAGAAGCAGGTTTTTCGAACGTTAATTCTATATCGAAAGCGAATATTATAAATTTCAATGAGATAAATGAGTTTTTACAGAGAAAGCATTGGTGCCTGGATTTGAACCAGCGACTTCCTTGTATTTTACGTGTCATGTTAGGTTTGAGAGAAATCGGTCAGGCTTTGTGACTCTTTCAAGGGGTCACAGGTTCAAACCCGGGCAGGCCAAACAATACCAAAATCGCTTCCTCTTTTCTTTTTTATCATGTCTCCCCATGTACCATGTTTATTTTGTCGTGTCTCCCCAATCAGACATTACAGCTGATATCTCTGTAAATGTACACTCTCATAGAACGGAATACCACAAACGTGTTTTGTATTGTATTGAAATATATAATACTAATATTCACTATTAACTTACCATATATATTCGGAATCTAGGAAATGGCTCTAACGATTTTCCTGAATTTCAGCATGTTTTGGGGGAGAAAAAGTGATTGGTTTTACCGATAGGTACTAAAACTTACATTGAATGTATAAAACACTTTTTTAACGATTTCAGCATGTTTTGGGGTAGAAAAATTGATTGGTTTTAATGTACTAAAATTTACATTGATTATATAAAATTCTTTTTATGCCGTAAATTGTGACGCCAGCTTATTCGGGGAACGGGCGGTCTAGAGAAATGAAAATACCTAGGATCGACCCCCACCTACCCAACTATTTTTTCTTTTTTTTGTTTCTTTTTTTTTTCAAATTACCGAACAAGACTCGGTCACCCAGGTGCTTATTAACTATCAACTACAACCTAAATTAATTCGGCGTAGGAGAGAAATAACCTTATTAGTTTTTACCTTGTACCGCCTACGTCTAGAGAGACTGTACGCCAGCTGTGGTAAGATGTATCTTTGTAATAAACGGCGCAATTTAATAAAACTAATTATTAGAGTCAGTGGTCAAGGCGAAATTCAAGGTCCTAAATATTTATGCTTTTTAAAACAACAGTGTAATCACAACCAATGAAATAATCAAGTTTAATTGTTTATGGATTATAATTATTATAGAATAGATAGCTGTGTGGTATCCGGCTGCGTAGAATAGACCGCCCTCATTTCTTACCGAGTTGTCGTAAGAGGCCACTAAGGTCAGTCGACCCGACGTGTGGTATCCGGCTGAGTAGAATAGACCATCCTCATTCCTTACAGAGGTGTCGTAAAAAGCGACTAAGGTAAGTAGACCCGCCGTGTGGTACCCGGTTGAGTAGAATAGACCACCCTCTTTCTTACTGAGGTGTCGTACAATACGACTAAGGTAAGTTGACGTCAGGTAGGCGGCCGGTCGTAAAAATACGAAACCAAATCATATGACAACATGTTTATAACATGTTATGCCGACCCCACTTAGGGATAAGGGCAGGAAAATGAGGAATAATCATAGACTAGACTTTTTAAATCAATACAGTAAAAAAATTATAGAGCTATTATACAAAAGTATACGAAACTGTATCCATCTGTCTCTCTTTTTTATGTATGTTTAGATAAAGATAAGTATAAGAGTTTCATCTCCCTCTCGTTATTTCTCTCTTCTCGTTATTACATTTCCCTTTACATCCTCTCCTTTTCTAGGCTCTCCTACTCTAGTATAATAGCTCCATCAAAATTTTAAGCAGTACTGTAAAAGTTCTGCGTTGCTCAACTCGTTATATTAGGTCCGTTGCACCATATAATTACAGTGTCACCAAAGTCATATAAGTATGAAACATTTCACTTCAATCGGATGTTAGATAAATTCTTCAAAAAGCGATAAATAATTTTCAACCTGACAAGTAATTCACATAATTAACCCTTTTCAAATGATAACATATATACATATTATATACATATATACTTACAAACATACATACAAGTATATTGCGATGGAAAATTTTCAAATAAGAATGACGCTCATTAACAACATAGACTTGTGGCATCACCTCTGTAGTCGTCCTGGCGATAACTATTAATAGTTGTGATAACTGAGCAGGCGGCCGTTATCACTGACAACAATAAGACATAAACAACACAACTTCAGACATCGTGGCGTTTTATCTCAACAGCGGTCTTTAGTTTTGTTGATTATGCTGTTTAACAAAGTATATAATTAATAATTTATTTACATTGCGTGATCGACTCGTGATATATGCTTATTGATAAATACTCTGTCGAAATAATTAAGGTTGTTAAATGTACAAACTGTCTATATCAATTTTACGAGTATATATATCCTACTGCCCTAATCCCACTCATGTTACAACATGTTATAACATGTTGTAACATGATTTGGCTGCGTTTTTACGACCGGCCGCCTGCCTGACGTCAACTTATCTTAGTCGTATTTTACGACACCTCGATAAGAAAGAGGGTGGTCTATTCTACTTAACCGGATACCACACGGTGAGTCAACTTACCTTAGTCGCCTTTTACGACACCTCGGTAAGAAATGAGGGTGGTCCATTCTACTCAGCCGGATACCACACGGCGGGTCGACTTACCTTAGTCGCCTTTTACGACACCTCGGTAAATCAATTTTACGAGTATAAATGCGTAAGTAATTGTGCCGTATGGTATCCGTTTGAGTAGAATAGACTTCCCTCATTTCTTTCCGAAGTGTCGTAAAAGGCGACTAAGGTAAGTGTGGTAAACGGATGATTAGTCCTAAATTATAATTGTCACGATAAATCAATGAAGGGAAAATATTTTACGATTCTATGTTATTGTTACATTGCTATAAACAATTTCAAATTACTTAACAATGACTCACTTATTAGTAAACTGTATTATATAACTCATCGCCAAAAAAATTTGTAAAAGAATGCAAGTTTACCAAGTTATTATTAATTAGCATTATTAATTACTCCTACAGTCTCGAGATGTAATTACGATCGTCAGCGAGACGCAGTGCCGTACTTTGATGTCGGATCTTGTTATCAAGGTTTTTTTACATAATCCAGTGGATTATCGCCATCATTCTCCATAACCTAGTATCAGAGGGGCGGCACAATAAATTTTCATCTATTCTCTTCGTCAACTCTACGATACTTCTCTTATATGCATGTCCTTATACATACGTAATCCAGTGCATAAAAAATATCTGCTCTTGTGTGAAAAATTTAGTGCTCTCAATTACCTTTTAGCAAGGATTTGCGAGTTCAAATTCTAGACAGACCTATGATTTTCTATTAGAACTAATGAGCTTCATTAATATATACTATTTATACTCTTTGAAACAAATATCGTAGAAAAACCTGTACGTAATTGTATACATTGTACACTATTAAGTACAGAATTGTACATATTGTACAATACATTGTAGTATATTGTAGTATAGCTCCAAGGAGAGACAAGGCTTTTACCCTCAAGTGGGGTAATCATACGTCTCTACTTTTGTTATTTAAATAAATACTATATTTATCATAAATTGTATTAATAATACTGCTTTAGGACCGCTCTTATATCACTGATAAGGATAAGTTGATGTAGTTGTAAATGATAAGTGTAAATGATCAGCGCGTTGGCCTATTACAACTGATATCGCCATTGCACGAGACAATAATCTCATAGATAATGTCAGTGAGACTATACAACAGTAAGTAGATGTGAATTCAAATCGATTTTAAAATCGGAGAGTCTCAATTAATATCTGAAGAATACATGAGCACTTTCGCTTCAGACAGTACGTATAGATGTATTTCTCTTTCTATAACCCTTACTAATAACTAAACCACCTTATATCCGTAGAGATCAAGCTGCAAAGGCAGCAACATTAATAGCAAAATTTCTAAGAGTGTACTTAGAACTACGTTAAGAATTGGACTAAAGATAAGAGACATAGGGCACAAAACTTGTATTGATAAACATGCACATAAATAGATCATAAAATATAGCTTCTTTAATACTACTTTTAAAGTTTACGACTATTGAAGAAATTTTGTATTTCTTAAGCTTGTAGAATTTGGAGTATAATTAAAAAAAAAGTACGGAAAGCACAGTTGATTAATATAACTACATAAATATAATACATTGATCATCAAACTTATATAACTACCAATTCTTTCTGAGAGTAAGCCTTATATACTTAACTATATAATCAGCTAATCCGTCGTTGTGTTGTGAATCCACAACCGGTTTGAAACGATCATAGTACCTAAAATAGATCGGCTCTGTACATTTTTTACAACAAACTCTCAAGGTGTTGCAAAAAATGTTACCACAATTTGATTGCTAATAATTTTTTTATTCAACATCATACAATTTGCATTGATCGTTTACAGTCTACTAATTTAATATATAATATTGTACAAATTAAATTTTTATATAGGAGCGGATAAAATGTTCATAAATAACATCAAAATGAAGCAAAAATATGAAGAAATAATCAGAGAAATATTTCATTCTCTATATATATTAAATATTTTACAGATTACGATACGATTCTGCGTGTATATTTGTATTTAAGTATATATCTAAAATTATAAATGTATTTACCAGCTGTTCGGCACCCATAACACAATTAGTCAGTTACTTCGGAGACGGACGACAGTGTGTGTCCAATATTTATTATTATTATGGCCACTCATTTTTTATTTACAAATTAAATTACAAATATCTAAAACACACAGAAAAAACCAAAAAAAATATATAAAAAATGTCATCCACGGAGAGCGGAGAAAGGACCGAAGCTCCCGGAGGAGTTATTGGGAATACAGAGTGGAGAGGAACCTCCTTACACCGCGTGCCGTGTCAAGCAATACTGCCTTCTGTATCCTGCCCTTGATACAACAACTAAGCGAGAGCCTCTTGAGATGTTCGTCGAGGCTCGTTATTATTATTATATAATTGAAGGTTACAATGCAATGGAAACAAACATAAGAAGCAGACGCCGATGTCGAAATACAACCTTGGAAGACGAACGCTCACCGAACGAGGCCGACGGTCACGGCTGGCCATGGTACAGTATATGTTTGAACACATAATAAAATATACAATTATGTTACACACATTATATCATTGACGTGATCTACGAATTTGAGATTATCAAATGAATGCTTTAAAATGGTTATCTGATTTTTATAATTAAATAGCTGTGTACCTGCGGTACTACCCTCGGTCAATAAAATATAAATAAAAGATAGTTTATAGTTTATTCACGTTAGGATATGTAGATTATAAACTAAAAATCCTTTTTTATTTTTTATTTTCTGACGATAAACTTAATTTTTTTATCCATAAGAACCTTGTCCTGACAATAATTAATACAAAAAAATAGCGAAATTGTTCAAACCGTTCTCGCGTGATGCGATTACCAAGGAATATAAAACATCCCATTTTCCTTCGGTAATAATAAAAAAACCGAGGATAGATTTTTAATACTCATGTTGACGCGAATGAAACCGCAAATAAACCTATTATTATAAGATTTGAAAGGTTGCTAGATCCCATAAATCAGTTCATACTATCCTTAAACAAATACGAACAGTTGTTAAATTTATATTTGCCTTTACCGCATAGAGACGGAAGAGATACTCGTATCTAGTAATATATTCAATCGCAAGATTGAACACCTTTTAAGTTTATTGAAAGTGTTAAACCATATCACTTTACGATTTTTGATATACGATATCCTCTGTGATGAGTGCCTTTTAGTTGATTGCACAATCAAACATAAGAAATAGTATTTTATATATACTACGTTGAAAGCTTAGTTAAAATGAAGCTGTACACACAGCTGTCTTAGAGCTAGTTCGCAGTCTGGTTAATATCTAGTAATACGATATACCAATTAGCCGGTCATATCTGGTATTCCCACGATCTACTAGTTACTTGTTTTATGGTTATTATAACGAGTATCATCAATCAAGCGGATAACTATGTAAGAGAAACTGTAAATTACTCCCTTGTTTTTAATTTTTTTTAATCTATATTTAAGAGCTTAGCCGTGTCCGACGTGTTAGCGACTATGTCGCTCTGTTTAGGCCGCTTACAAATAATAGTAATTTTATCCATTACTAGACCTTATACCTAATGCTTCATTATATAATTTAACTAAAATATTTGCCACCAGCTACCACCAGTTGAGAGTAGCATTTTATGATTATTTAATAGTTTACATCTCAATACGCGGTTTCAGTCACATTCCATTAAAATATAGATATCGTCCTCTACGACATTGCAGATGTTACAATTTGGTGTAGGGACATTACCCATTAACTAACCAAATTTATTTAATGGAATATGACCGGCCCGCAGTTGTAACAAAACCAATATGCTTTCCCTATCAATTATAATATTGTGGTTTAACGATAACAACGTAAAAAAAGTTAAAGATGCAACGGTGTATGTGTTTACTTGTATTGTATGAGTTTAGCATAAGTTCAATCACGCACTAATAGTATGTCACTACACGTCCACTCTCGCTTACAGCTCTGGTGCTACTGACGTTGTGCGTTTGAGACAGTTTATGGATATTGATGTATGTAATATGTATATGTTTATGTCTTTAAGTAACAATCATACATCTCAACCCACATACACTACAGATGCTAACTTAAACACGTATTTATTTACATTATAAGGATCAATCTATTTGATAATATATCCGCTGCACTTCCGTCTAGTATATTCAAACATTTCACAAGTTCTATTTTTTTCACAGTTCGCGGGGCTCTACTTTTGTGGATTTTGTAACAGGTTACTCAAACAAGTCATCGTGGTGCGTATAAATAACAGTTAATTTCTCGTGACACGCTCCGTTAGCTTGCGTCGCGTGCTCAACGTTTCCTGCTTCGTTGCAACATAATCTATGAAGGTCTATTGTGGGTACTGCTTGCTTTAAGCTGGATATATCACCTATAGTTATATAGCCGTGTGATATCCGGCTGTGTAGAATAGACCACCCTCATTTCTTACCGAGGTGTCGTAAAAGGCGACTAAGGTAAGTTGACGTCAGGCAGATGGCCGGTCGTAAAAACGTAACGTATCCAAATCATGTTACAGCATGTTTATAACATGTTGTGCCGACCCCACTTAGAGTGGGATGAGGGCAGGAGGATGATGATGATATCACCTATAGTTATAGTAGTGTTATGTTGTTAACTTAATCTCTGTATCTTTTGTCGTCTATGCGTTGGTCGCAGCTATGAAAGCCAGTGAAAATAGTCTAGAACTATTGAGCGGCGTTGATGTATGGTTATTATTACAAAGTTAACAAAAATAATAAGTATAAAATAATAAAAAAGTCCTTATATCATGATAAATATTAGTTAATTGTGTGTGTGTTAGAAAAAACCCGATTTAAGAAAATAGATCCTTAAATGTTTTTAAAGATAACTTGTTAACCGGTTTGCATGCTAGTATCAAAATCTTACTCGATTATGCTCTTAGAAAAATATAGAAAAAACATGAACATAACAAATTAATAAAAAGGATAAAAAGAAAATGTCAACCCCATTAAATATATATTATATATTATAAAGTTGTACCAAAAATATCAAGATTATAAATAAATGTAAATGGGTAGGTATAATATAAAGAATCGTAACTATATACTGTAATTTAAATTCTCATATTTTTAAACAACTCAACAAATCTTCTAAATTTAATACGCCATATTCAATAAATATATTTCAATTTTCATGCATAAATATTTGTACATCCTACGCACAATTATTTAAAATAGGATACAAACATAAATCATAGCAAACCAAAACAATTGTTCCTAATGTTTTTTTTTAAATAGTAATAATTTAATCTTAAAACAGCTTCGGATATTAGTGTTAAGGAGACATTATTAATGAGACTAACACGACATGAACTTTGTTTTAATATTATGAGATGAAACCGGAATTATAATATCGGTGATAAGACATATCTTTATCGATTGTTACAACAAGACTTGATTCATGACACATTACAAATGAATTTAAACAATCAACAATCATGAATTTATATTGTAACCTTTCGTTATTAATTGACAATCTTATTTGCTAATTATTAAGAGAAGAAATAATAGAGTTTTTAAAAATATATACCTGAGAAAGAATTTTGTCACAACAAATTTTTTGTATCGACAGAAAAAAATCTATTATGTTGTATTGCTTTCTTTGTTTAATAAAGCAAACCAATAGTTACTGCTAAATAGAACAAACATTAACTATAACTTTTCAGTATGAATCTCAATGGATATGTGAGTAGAGAGAGGCCAAACAAGAGATGGTTGGATTGTATGAAATATGAGGTGCATATAAAAGGAGTAACGCCAGAGTCGAAGAATGACAGGACATAATGGAAGCGAAAAACATGTGCAGTAACTTTTCCCGTTTCAAAGTTAACTTTTTCATAATACAGTACAAAAACAGAAATAGTATAAATAAATACAATTATATTCTACATATTATATACGAAGCATTTGCTCTTTTTTATTTATGAAGGTCTAAGTCATACTTTGACTTATTTTTATACAAAGATATCGAAACTCAACGGAAAAGTATATTTAATGGTAAGTAACTGTTTTATGAAAAAGGCATCTGAAGACGCTGCCTGAGCAACAAACAAAATATAGCAATTACCAACATTGTGTGCTTTGAATTTTCCAAATATGAATGTCATGGTCATTAAGCCTGAAAACAATTTATTTATGTCTCAGCGCATGTATTTAATTTGTGCGATAATTATCAGTGCTCTTCGCGATTTTCATTCTTTATGCCTCTACCTATCTACCACGACCTTTTTGAGGTCATCAGTCCATCTGTGGGGGTCTACCAAAACTACGGTTTCCGTTGCGGGGTCGCCATTACAACACCTTGAGACCCCAACGCCCATCGATTCTACGCACTATGACCACGATTACCAGTAAAGAAATAAATAAATACACGACCATGCTCGTGCTTAATCGGTTGTAATCGCCGATTCTGAAGAGTCGATTAAGATCGAAAAGAGATAAGGGTCGTATTTGCTAACAATAAGCCTAGAGCAGTCCGTTTGGCATGTTTTTCTTTCTGCCACAGGGAATTTATTATCTATGTAATCTAATCGGATAGGTGAACAACTCGTATCTTCTGATATCCATAACAACAGCTATATATTACTATAAGGTCGGTATTCGGTAAAAGGAAAGAGATGTCTCTTTCCTAAAAGGAAAGACTTAAACTTTTTAACGACTACTAGACCAAATATACTAATATCACACCTGTTATTTATTTCTTTCCCACCTATTTTGGTAGCTATCTTGATATAGGTCATTAGGAAATTTCCAAAAAAAGATATTTCGCAAACATGAGGCATGAGTTATTGAAAATATCTTTTCGTAATATATCATGGCCAACCTTCTACAACAGATTCACATGTATTGTGTTTAAGTAAATGCCATCTTTCTCCTGCCCTTATCCCGCCCTAAGTGGGGTCAGCGAAACATGTTGTCACATAATTTGGCTACGTATTTTACGACCGGCCACCTGCCTGACATCAGCTTAATACATGGATTTTTGAATAACATTCACCATTTACTTAGCGCACGCACGGAAAGCTTTAAATTGTGTCGTTTGCATAAAAAAATTTATTGATTCTCCTCTCCTATTCATTTTAGCGTGATATAATATTGTTTATGGATTATCTTGCACTCAAAGAATTTTTCAAATCGGTCCATTAGCTCCTAATATAAGCGCGTTCAAACAATCAAATAAACAAAATTTTCAGCTTTATATATTAGTATTGATTTAAACAATTACATTAAATACTTCTAATAAATAGCTATGGATTAATGATATGCATAAAATGATGGCAGTTACTAAATAATTTAAGATTTAGAAATACCCAAGTGGTATTAAGAAAAGTTATATTTTGTATTTAAAGTTTTGTCTCTAAAAGCGATACTTCTAGTCGCGAGGTCGCCTGAGTAATTAAATTAAATTCTTGTATATTTAAGACGTGGAATAAACGTGACGTCATTATCAAATATATTCGTCTGTACGTATATCTTGTATGAAGACAGTAAAATGTGCGGACTAAAGAATTTAGGTCGAGCTGGCTCCGTGTGGTTCGTGCTATTTCCAATCTTACTACTACAAGTGATTTTACATGACTGCAAATATATCCAAAAGCTAAAATTTTTTCAAAAATTAGCAATTATCATTTTTACAATACCTAGGTATATATATTATTTAATTGATGTGATGCTTTTATGTTTTTGCTAATTATCTTATAACATCTCTTTCATACTCAGTAATGTCCTATTTCTTGCATTTATTATTCTTTAATGTATGTGGGTACAAAGTTAAATTGGTTTCTATAATTTCTGATGGGCAAGCTGATATGAAAGAATCGTATTTTGAAAATGGAGGACTACATATATGTGTCAAATTTTTATAGAAGAGATCCATATTACATTTAAACTTTTTTTATATCACGTTGCATTACTTTGGTTATATATATTTATACATATAATATATTGTATCATTTTAAAACATCTATTGTGCATTATCGAGTATAATTAAAAAGTCAATAATAATGTCTCTATTTAAATGTGAAAACTCTGATGGAATCGCTTCGTTAATTTTAGCGTCGTGGAAGTGTATCGGTAAACTTTTACTTTTAGCGTTCGTTCACATTTGTTTAGTGGCAATAACGGTCTATCTACCTATCTCTTATTAATATTTATGATGTGTATCAAAAAAAATTTAAAGATCAAGGCAAAAATATTTATAGCTTAATAAAGTAACGACCTCTGACTATCTCAAAGCTGGGCAAAGGTATTTCGCGTTGCAGAGGAAACACCTTTACACATCCTCCGTGACAGCCCTGCGCTGTGGCAGAAACGAAACCCTCTTCTAGATCCGGAATATCTACGCCCAGAAGAAGTAAGAATCTAATTTCCAAGGTCCTAAAATATTTAGCGGGTAGCAGTGACGATCACAATAGATTAAAATGGTCGGAGTGATACTGAGGCTCCTAATCCAAGAAATAAGAATCTCGCATTAAAGAGAACAACGTGAGTTAATTAGCCATAACAAATATCACACGTTGACTCCATTGTTTCATCAATGACGCAGAATAGATATATTTTTTTGCCATTTTTCTACTGGTTACGGTTATTATCACATTCTTGTAATAAAAGTTATTATCTGGGATGGCATTTTCTTTTATGATTATGCCCAAGGTTAGTTGATATTCCTTCGTGTTACGACCGGTTGGTAACTTTTCATATATGGGTCAAAATAATAATCAAATTCTGATAAGACTATTGGAATATATGATATCTGGCTCAATAATGTGAAGATTCTTTTCAATTCTTTTTCTATACTTAAAAGCAACAAGCCCTTTTACTAACATATTTAAGCGTGATATTTTAAAGATCTGATAATGGGTTCATTGTTAATCATAGATATTAAATATTAAGAAATAACAAATTTTAAAAATACGCAAACAAGATTAATGTTTTAAACAATCTAGCTTCACAGGGTACAAAAATAAAAGTATGTAAAATTGAATATCCAGGACAGAGTTGACTATCTTTTATTGTATACTTTTTTTAAATATATTTTATTGTTTCCTTAATACGATAAAAGTTACTAAGCGTTATCAAACCTTTGGCTTCAATAATGAAATACATCAAATTTTTACTTATAAAACCTCTAAGTAAGCATAATTTAATACCAACATTTAGATCTTGGCACATAAATGTAATCAATATCAAAGCACGTTTATTCTAGATCTTGCAAACAGTAAAAAAACACGTCTATGTTGCATGAATTCATACTTTTTTTTTCTCAAATAGATATTATAAATCGCAATAACATTATCGAGTAACAAAAACGTGTTTCAAGTCATTTTTTATCCGAGGAGGCCGCAAATTGCGAAGGGCTCAATCAAAGTCGCGGCGTTGTCTCGCAGTCTGTAGTCAATATTGTCACAATCCACAATAGTAGCCGAGAACAATGATAGTATACCTACTATTCTATTACCTACCTACTTCGCAGCTGCCGATAAATTGCTTCAAATCGATTTCGAAACAATTAGGAACTTTGTTTTATCTCAATGACTAACGATACAAGGTAAGAAATATGCTTATACGTAAAGCATATTACAAAACTGAAGATTATATGGATGGTAAAATGCCTGGATTTTGAAAATCCTTTCATCTTCATACAAGACTGCGGTTTAATAATATATAATTGAAAATGTTTAAAAGATTGACGGCTGAGTTTCTTTCTAGTTCTTCTAGGTAAGCGCAACATTCCGAAACAGTTTTAGTTTCATTAATCATATTGATCGTTGTTGATTCAAAAGTGCTTGAAAGAGCTTATTTGGTAAAGATTATTTTGATTTAATTTGAATGATTTTAGTGTTAAACTCATGAGGAGTTATTTAAATTAGTACTTTATCATTATAACTATACATACATCATAAACACATTAATGTGATAAAGTGACATCTGACAAGAATATTATATAATATCCGCATATTAATATAAGTACAAACCGGCCTTAGTCACGTCGTAATAATCGGTTCTGTCTCTGAATTAAAGATACTGGTAACGAGCTAATTTTTTATATATATTGCTTTAATCATACTAAAGTAAAATAAGACTATTTTATAAATTTATGTTAATTTATCATATTAGTATATTCTGAGAAAGAGATCAATCGCTGGATTTAGTTGATTGGAAGCGTTCGAAAGATGTCTTGTCTTGAATTCCTTAGTACGAGAAAACCAAATTACGAATATGTAATCTGGTCCTTGGATTTGAGCTTCATTAGAATGCTTAGTCACTCAGCACGTAACGAAAATAGCTTGGAGTGTCTCCACGCGAACAAAAAAAATATAAAGAAACAAGAAGTCCGTAAGTCACTGATGTAGCCCAAAGTCGTGAAGCTAATTCGATAAGTGATAGACATTAGAGTGTTGAAATCTTTATACTACGAGAGTATTAGTAGCGCATTAGATAAACAGATAACCTTGTAAAGGTCACATAAGTATTCCCGCTATAAAACCGTATGACGATGAATCTTTTATCCTACTTCCTACTAATTCTACTAATATTATTAATGCGAATGTTTGTGACTGTGGATGGATGTTTGTAACTCTTTCACGGCGAATCCGCTGAACCAATATCAATGAAATTTGGCACAATTTCTTATACACCCAGGTAACATATAGACTATAGAAATCCTGTTAATTCTACAGGAATAGGATGACCTTGAAAAGCGCCATATATTATCCGACGCAACAACAGTCCATGCGAACGAAGTTGCGGATAAAAACTAGTTAAAGAATATGTTCAACAAAGTCAATTTTCGGAAAGAAGGAACTATGAACGCCTAAGAATCTTAAAAGCGTCCAGACCTCGAATATACTTGGTATTTTTATTTCTTCGTAATAGGTACAAATTCCGAAGTTGATTAACGGTAACATACACCAGTGTTCGCTAGCCAACGTTTTTATTATAATGAAACTATTTTTGAGTATTTCCGCGTCTGAATATTTATATATCTTTTGCTCAAACTGTTTATTGAGAAACGTTGACGTCTTGGCTTCATCCTAGTTTTAGAGATAGAGTTATAAACATAATTTAACGAATTTCTTTTGTTGCATTAATTATTTTCTTTTGACCTGGTGTTAATTAACGAAATTAATTACTTATTATGATTTAATATTATACGTCAGGTATTTAAAATGCCGTTACATAACTTATAAAAGTAGTGAGAGATATGCGCACGTCAAATTAGTATACTTCGTGATTCTCTTTGGAATTTTTATCACGTACAAACTTTTATTATAATCCGTAGTTCGATAACGGAAAGGTAAAGGCATTGGGCGATGAAAAGGCTAGTACGTTATGACGTATTCACGTAAAGGATATAATCTAAACACATGAAGTAATGTAATATTAATTACATATATCAAAATTAAAATGGAAAGTAAGTAAACCTGATTTTGGATTCTTAGTGTCATTTTGGTGACGATAAAATATGGATTGGCTTAGTTCTTTCTACTAAAATAGGGAACATAACGACCGTCTAATATTTAAAAATTCAAATCGGAACGGTGTTCACATAAAAAGTTTTTACTTCCATTCTCTTCTATATAAATAATTAACCTACGCGTGTAATTAAACCATTGCTAATGTGCCTTTTGGCATCAACAGTTTTAAATTGATTGATAGAATTTGAATTTGAATTTTTCTCAAATGGCTATCCTTTGACTCATAAAAAAGAATATTTGAAAAAACGCACGTTGATGCATAAAGGTTCCCCCTACTCTGGCCTAGAGCAATGTTTGGTAAACTGCGGCAAGATAAATTCTTTATTGCGAATTATAATAAAATAAAGCGATGCTTAGCGATTCAGCGCGAAAACGCTGCCAGTATTCTTGGGACCATTCCACGTGGGCATGATTTGTATAGTCCTAGCGTGTAAGTAGTTTTTTTTTTTGTTATTACTTTAGTATTTATAAGTCTTTTTTCTTTCTATAAATCTGAATAAAAAATATATGTATATAATTCGTTTCTGTTTGACCTTGCATGCTTGTGGGGTCAAAATTCAAAACCATTCGTGCCGGCACAGCATGTATGTATACAATTTTAAAATCATTATTCAACAATGCAACCGTTAAATAGTCATAAGGTGGCAATATCCATATCCTCAACAGCACCACAATCAAACAAACAGTATCCACCAAAACTTCAAAGACACGCTTTCCCTAGCCACGGCCCCGCTTGATAAGTGGCCTAAAGGGTTACCCCGCATTCCGCACCCCTCTGGCCTACTTCCCACCCGCGCCCTACCGATCTTTGTGCTCACTCGCCATCGCTACTTGCACAACTTGCTTCGTATCAGCTGGATGATTATGTCAATTCAACTTTGTGTAAACGTGGTCCATTCTTTTGTCAATTTCTATTACAAATAATAGTACTGTTAGGCATTTTAACAGTTTCTGTTTGCTTAAGTATTACTTACAAACCCAAATATTCTTTATTGATAAGTTGCTAAATAGAATATAATATAGATATGAAACTAGAGACAGGCTACACTTAAAATAGAAGAAAAATATTGAAATAGTGGAACTATTATACACGAACACTCAAATCTGGAGGTAGGAAAGTTTGAAAAGTTTCAGTTTTCAGAGACAGTAAAGGCGACCTTGGTAAAGGCACCTTAAATTCAAATACATGGCATTGTATATTTCAAATAATATTTGAAGACGACTTAAAATTAGCATACCACGAAATCGCAGGTACGGTTAGTTTATTTATAACTAGCAATAAAATCCATAAAAACGGTTAAAGTAGGTTAACCATAAAAGCTAGATATATGCTGTCGCGGACTTTTATTTAGAACTCTTAGAGGGGAACAATTTTGTAATACATGATTTTGAAATAACTATCGCCGTTTACTAAGCGCACGTAAGGAAAGCTGTAAATTTTGCCGTTTTCGTACTAATTTCATTGCTGCTCCTATTCTATTCATCTTAGCGTGATGATATATAGCCTATTATAGCCTTCCTCGATAAATGCATTATTTATCTTAAGCTTGAAGAATTTTTTCAAATCGATGCAGTAGTTCCTGAGATTAGCGCGTTCAAACAAACAAACTCTTCAGCTTTATATATAAGTATAGATTATTTATTAGTATAGATAAGAAAACTGTATGATAGACTCTAGTCATTATGTAAGCAGTAATGCCAACTTGGCATTCTGTTGTATATGAAATTGTGAACGTATGAAAATTTCACTCGCTCATTTCTCATGTTAATTACTGTTGATTATTAGAAATGAAGTGAATTCGCGTCTATTATGTGGCGAGTCAAGGTCATAGTCTTAGAAATAGGTATTATACGTTGTTTCTTTATGTAAAGTACAATATTCTTTATAGTAGTCTAATTTTTACGTGTTTACGAAAAAAGTCCGCACAGTAAAAACATGCCTGAGCATTTTGTGAATAGTTTTTATATTGACACGTAGACACGCATCACATTTTTTATTGAACAAGATTCCTCCGTTAACTGATTTAGTTAACAATATATATTGAAATGTTTTTTTTGTCAATAAAATATATATATATTTTTTATTATTTTATGTCAATATGTATAAAAAAAGGCTTTAGACTTGGTTTCGAGTTACATAAATACGCAATTAATGTTCACAATAAAGGTAAAAATCCTAAACTGAAGTACCAATTTACAATCCGATCTATATTTGTTTGTATTATAGTGCTAATATATTAACACGCGAGTGCATCTGCTATTGTCCTGAATAAAATCACATTACATTGCTTTATCTATGACATTGCAGTAGATAACGTAAATACACTAAATAATATTCCGCAAACGTATATTATCGTACATAAACGTATAATATTATCGTGACTAGTTTATGTATAGAAACCGGCTATACTCACGTCATATTCTATCGGGTTAGCCCGACTATTTTCAAGCCCATCCGGGGCACTTATTCATAACCTCTTTACATGACGTTGTCGCGGTGGGAACTGGGCAGTTCACGCCCTTATCGGGCTAACCCGATAGAATTACCCGATAATGTAACATTATGTATCTTTAGAATAAGAACATATTTTAAAAAATAAATATAGTCTGAATCTATAACGCTCGAAACATGATGGTTTTTGTTGAATCATTGTCATCCGTGTTGCATACCTAAAAATATACGCAGAAACAAGTTTTGAAGTCTGTATATTTTTAAACAGGTACCTCAAATAGTTATGAAGTGTAAAAATAGTCTAAACGAACCAAAACCCCGGTTTCTGTGAGAGTGATGAAATTAGTTGAAAATAGTAATTAACAAATACATTTCGAAATATACACGGATATTTGATGTAAATAGAATTTGGATTACAGAAGAGAATGATCTAATAAGTGCATATAAATAAGAATGTTATGTCCAAAATTATATACCTCTAATCTATGATTCATACTCTTTGTATGTCACATTCTTTATAATGCAAAGTATATCATAGTTTATGTTTAGAAACCGTTTATAATCACGTCTTATTATATCGGGTGAGCATGACTAATTTCAAGCCCATCCATGACCCTTATCAGAAAGGAATAAGGCGTGAGTATAGGCGGTTTCTATACATAAAATATGAAAGCCACCCACGTATAGTTTCAATTTAAAATTTCGAAGTAAATCGTCTGTAGCTCTATAACTAATGAATCATATATTTATTGTTCCTCACCTTACCATAAAAGTTCTATTTTATAGGTAACTAGCTTTTACCTGCGACTTCGTTTGTGGGCTGTTTTCGTGTGATTGGTCGATAATAGATGGCGCTTATCAATGTCATCCTATTCCTAGAATTAACAGGATTTCTATAGCTTATATGTTATTCCGGTGTATAAGGAATAATTGTGTCAAATTTCATTGATATTGGTTCAGCGGACTCACCGTGAAAGAGTAACAAACATACATCCATACTCACAAACTTCCGCATTTATAATACTAGTAGGATTTTATAGGTTTCGTGATAAGATAGAAGAGCAATATAAAGTACCCTATTTATAAAGAAATCCGGCTTGAATATTTTTTGTAACACAAAGTGGTCTCTATAAATGATCTCAAATGTGTGTAGTATTGGCCAAACAACCAGTTATACTCCCAGAACAGGTTTCTCAAACAAGCAAGAGTAGGTAATCTAAACAAATATTCGTGTAGATGTAGTGGTACGTTTCCAGCTCTCGGCGGGAGGCGTTGCAGTGGTAGAGAGATGTCGTCTATTTATAAATGAAGAACTTGCGAGCGCATCGCCGCTGAGCCATCGCCTTACCTCTTGATGTGGAATGTGTTATTCTTGGACGGAACAAATAAAATTATGTTCTTTCGCTCGTCCTTTTAGTAAAACAGCATACAGCGTCCTTTTAGTTAACCAATATATCACAGTCCAATGTATAAATATGTTTATATATATGTATATTAGTTTCGGTTTTTATTTTTAGCATACAATAAATAAATACAAACCGCCGTGTGGTGTTCGGCTGAGTAGAATAGACCACAATCTTTTTACCGAGGTAACGTTAAAGGCGACTAAAGTAAGTTGGGTAGAATAGACCATACTCGTTCTCAACGAGGTGTCGTAAAATAAGACTAAGTTGACGTCCGGCCGGTCGTAAATTACGCAGCCAAATCATGTGTCTTGACTTAGAGTGAGATAAGGGCAGGGGAATGATTGGTTTGGTGTATTTGCCGTAAAAGCGTAACAAACATACATCCATACTCACAAACTTTCGCATTTATAATATAGCAGATAATTGTTTATACGGAAAGAAATGATTACGTAGCCTGACCAGTATAATAAAATTTAAACGAGTTTTGGCTTCGTAAAGTTAAATGTATATCCAATTTTTGATTTATAATATTACTAAAAACTAAAGATAATACCCCATCAATAATAGTATATTTGTCTGTTTCAATCAGTAACAGATACTTTACTGATAAACGAAAGTGTAAAATATCTCGGCGGGCGTTTATCGTGTTTCGAAAGGTGATCTGTAAAGAAACTCGAGAACATCGTTCTCCACTTAAAGATAAAAAATTCAGTTGGACGTTACAAATGAAGTTCAGTTAGCGATGTGAAAAAATAATCGATTATTTTATGATCAAAAATCGATTATTTTTTCTAAATAATCGATTATTTTTTCATCAAAAATCGATTATTTTAAGTATCTTCTTTTTTTTGTTTTTAATATTAGATATGCATTGTTTGAGGAAACCAATTTAGTCAAACTACACATTTTAAGTCAAATTCACAAACAACGCATCTTATACTATTTCTTGGTACTTATCCACTTTAATTAGCCTTTATTGTAATTAATTATCAATATTTGAAGTAGTCACAAAAAAACGATTATTTATTAATCGATTTTTTCTACTCAAAGTACATCCCTAAGTTCAGTATCATCCGATTTATTTTGTAGCTGGAGGGGTCGTTGATTTTTATTTTGTAGGACTTTGATCAGGTCCGGCGAGTTGGATCAAACGGTGCGTACAGGCGGTCGGTGCATCGAACGCGGTGAGAGCTGGGTCAATGAACCGGCAGTCATGTGCATTTGGTTTTGTACGCTTATAACTACCTAATCCTGATATACGTAATAGATAACTATGAGACAGGTGCCAATTTGTGACGCAATACTTGTTGCATAATCTTCTTACATGATACAAAAGTAAAAAAAATATTTTGCTATAATCCGCGATAAAGTAAATAGAAAATATAAATAGTATGTATCTAAAAAAATATATAGGTATATATTGACCAGTTGTCTGTCTACCATAACACAAGTATTAAGTTACTTTGGGGACGGACGACCGTGTGTATAAGTGTCCCATATATTTATTATTATTGTAAATGCTGAATGTAGTTAACTATCCGTTTTCATACCTGATACATGCAGTATAGTAAAAACATGTTCATAAACCTCCACCACCGCCACCATAATACACAAGCACTACACGCGTTCACTATCACAAACTCAACAATCGTTTCGCCCAGCAACCGAAGCATCATCAGGCGACAGTCTCCACGACAAACCGGCGCATTACCCAAATAGGCTTAGTTACATTAATCGGTTCAACCCCACCATAAAATACGAACCCTGCTAGTATCAATTATGAAAACGGATAGTCCACTCTACATTTAGCATTATATATATTTTCTATTTTACTTTACTGCGGATTATAGCAAAATAATTTAATTATTACTGTTGTATTATCTCCGCAAAGTAACGACTAATTCTATAAATTTCTTCTTACATAAATAAAATTATAAGAAATTGTCGAATTTTATCAGCATAGCCGCTGATTTTACGTATGTACTAATTTTACGGTTAGTTTTGAGTGGTTGGTTAAATTATAACCTGAATAATGGGTTAATTAAATAATGATTAATTATTGATTTCTCTGAGCTCATAATATTCTTTGTTGGCCACTACAGTGAGCATTTTACTGGCAAGCATAGAAAACACAATCCGCATTCAATGTCACTTTAAACTCTTATTTTTGGTTATAAATATTTCCAATACTAAATGCCAATACAATTAGAAAAGATAAAAATTCTAAACCACATTTAATATAATTATACAACCTTAAAAATTACTTTTGTTTTTAAAAACCGATGATTCATTAAATTGTCTTTACTAATTACTTTACAAACAAATCAATAAACTAAAGATGTTTTTATTTGCTAAAAACATATATTTTGTATTGAAAACGACTAATCACAGAGCTTTTAGCTTCTCGTTCTTCTTGTAGTTTGAAAATTTTGAATTTCTGTAGTAACGAACATAAACCGCCTGATTTGAAATTAGTTCATGCTAACCTAATATTTACATAGTACGATATCATTTACAATGTAAATGAAAACTTGCTCGCAACTAATTTATAAAATACTAGTACGAGTAATATTCCGCGGTTTCACCCGCGTTTTTTTTTTACCTTATTACATTTTTATAACGGATCCCTATTTTTTAAATACAATTTATCTATGTTGCTCAGTAGAGATGCAGCTTTCGAATGATTAAAGCATTTTTGAAATCGATCCAGTAGTTTTTGTGTGAAAACACTAGAAACATACATTAAAGAAAAATCCTCTTATTATATAGGATAGAAGACGTAATTTTGCGAATTTGATTATAATATAAAAATAATGATAATAATATATCTACATCTCTTAACACCTAATGGTATGGTTTTTTTCACTATGTTGTTTCTGTTCACTATAATAATACATTATGAACTCATTTAATATTTAACATTGAATATAATGAACTCATTTACGTGAACCTATATCATTATAGGCATTACCACATTACAATCGATGTATAATTTTATATCAATTCCGCAATGCTGCCCGCGACCTTGTAAATATACAGCCCTTTAACTATGTCGGTGCCAAAAATCCGTTCGGAGAAAATGAAAAATAAAAACCCATATTTTTAATATTAGACTAGAAATATTGAGTCAAATGGAAATATGCTGGTCATATTGCGAGTATTTAAGGAATATGTAAAAGAATAACAACGGGCCAAGAAAAGGATATGATCTCAAAAGCTATTGAGATAATTCGAGAAAAATAAAAGAGGCCTTGACAACCAATACTTTCTTAACCTTATAATACATAATATACATTGCACTAATGCCATATGGGTTAATTGAAACTATAGTTTAAATCGATAATTTATATTTATCAATTGTTAAATGTACTTACATAAAAATAAAATTGTTATAATCTCTTTATTTAATTTATTTGTTATTAACAATAGTATTTTGAGTCATAAATAATAATGGATATGTATAATAATTTTGTTAAGACGAATATTTGTTACTAAAAATGTACAAGTTTCTATCTTAAAGTATACAAATCGTGCCCACGTGGAATGGAACCAAGAATGCTGGCAGCGTTTTCGCGCTGAATCGCTAAGCTGATTCTTTGTGCGAAAAAGTCCCTCTTGTCACCTGAAGAGTGACCTTTGTCACCTTTATTTAGTCACCTTTGTTAGTATATATTAGTTTCGCTATTAATAAAACGTAATCATTATTCATAAATACAATAACTGAGCAGTAAACTTTAAAATAGGTACGTATTATTATAAAATGGAACGAATGAACGATTTTGGCGTAACTAATTAGGCGTGCAATTCTATTCTTCTATTATTCTACACATTGGCTATAGTATATTTCTATGGAGGATGTAAGACTTTTAGTAACAGTAATATTGCATAAACTTTAGTGATTTTGTGTCTGGCCTTTTAAAAAAAACTATCAGTAGGTATATAAGAGTTATTATCAGGTAAATTTATCGCCCTATCCGTAAAATATAGTTCTATGTATAAGATACAGAACATATAACTTTATTCTTTGGATGGGGCGATATGTTCTATGTTATACGTCTAAGGTAAGTTGACCGGCCGGTCGTAAAAACGCAGCCAAATCATGTGACAGCATGTTTACAACACATTCTTCCAGTAGATTAGGCGTTAAATACAACATACAGAAGGACAGACATTCGTATTTAATAATAGTATGGATATTTACTAATTTATTGATTGTAAACAACTTTATTAGTACGTATAATTAAATTAGAAAATTTGTTTGCACCAAATAAATACTGTCTGAAGGTCAAATAACATAAATGCTAATTTTAAAGATACAAAAGTATTGTACATATAAAATGTACTAACTACTGCCTGCAACCTCGTATGTGTGGATTTCAATAGCAAATATAAAGTACTAGATTTTAGCCGCGACTTCGTTCGCGTGGACCGCTGTCGTGTGATAGTTCGATAATAGATTGCGCATTTCAATTTCATCCTAATCATGTAGAATTAACAGGATTTCTATAGCCTATATGTTATTCTGGAGTATAAGGAATAATTGTGCTAAATTTCATCGATATTGGTTCAGCGGATTAGCTATAAAAGAGTAACAAACATACATCTATAGTCTTTCGCATATAATAATAAAGGTCAATTTATGCTAGGCCAGTATAAAAGTTGTTTTTCCTTTGAAAGGACAAAGACAGTACCATAAGTGTGGGTACTCTAGTCCTTAAATTATCATCATCCTCCTGCCCTTATCCCACTCTAAGTGGGGTCGGCACAACATGTTATAAACATGCTGTCACAATATTTGGCTGCGTTTTTACGACCAGCCGCCTGCCTGACGTCAACTTACCTTAGTCGTATTTTACAACACCTCGGTAAAAAACAGGGTGGTCTATTTTACCGGATATCACACGGCGGGTCGACTTATCTTAATCGCCTTGTACGACACCTCGGTAAAAAATGAGGTAAGTCTATTCTACTCGGCCGGATACCACACGGCTACTTTAGTCCTTAAATTAACGGGCATAAAATCGCGGGAACATTAAGTTGTGTATATAAAAACTTAGTTTCCGAAACAGTGTTTTTTTAACTATGGAAACTTCCAAATCAGAAGAAGTAGGTATGTACTATTTTTATAAAATTATGATCTAGTCTGGCAACTCCAATATTTAAGATGTTAATATAATATGCAAATAGATGATAAGTTATTTGTTACAATATCAACGACTTTATTCTATACTATAAGTATATAATTCGTGTTTACGCCGTGTGGTATCCAGATGAATAGAATAGTACCACCCTCATTTCTTACCGAGGTGTGGTAAAAGGCGACTAAGGTAAGTCGACCCGCCGTATGGTATCCGGCTGAGTAGAATTGACCAACCTCATTTCTTACCGAGGTGTCGTAAAAGGCGACTAAGGTAAGTTGTACCATCCTGTGGTATCCAGTTTAGTAAAATAGACTACCCTCTTTCTTACCGAGGTGTCGTAAAATACGACTAAGGTAAGTTGACGTCAGGTAACATAAAAACGTAAAATCATGTGACAGCATGTTTATAACATGTTGTGCCGACCCCACTTAGAGTGGGATAAGGGCAGGAAGATGATAATTCCAAAACCAACACGCTTAAAATATGTATTGTTTATTGTAGTTTTGGTTTGTTACGTTTATCTATCGCATATTAAAAAGGCGACTAGTTTGATATGGAGCGATTGCTTGCTGAACTACGTAACTCATTGGAAGAGAACCAGTATTATAGGGAAAGTATTGCATCTAGACAATAATCGTTAAATGTTATTGACCCCGACGTATCTATGATTATCGTTACGCCGTGTGGTATCCGGCTGAATAGAATAGTACCACCCTCATTTTTTACCGAGGTGTCGTAAAAGGCGACTAAGGTAAGTTGATCTCAGGCAGACGGCCGGTCGTAAAATACGTAGCCAAATCATGTGACATGTTTAACATGTTGTGCCGACCCCACTTAGACTGGGATAACGGCAGGAAGATTTTATTCACAATAAAAAAACGATATCGAGTACCCTCGTCACGATGAGATTCGTGAGTTGGAATATTATTTTCCGAGATGACACTATCAACTAGTAATTATAGACTGTTAATTAGCATACAAACTTTGACCGCCTGTTATACATATATCTACTATATAAAAATAAGTCGGGTTTTCCTTCCTGACGATATAACTCCAGAACGCACGAACCGATTTCCACGGTTTTGCATTCGTTGGAAAGGTCTCGGGCTCCGTGAGGTTTATAGCAACGAAAATCTAGGAAAAATTTCAATAGAAAAGCGGGAAAATAGGGAAAATCATTTTTTAAATACAGCGCCATATCAAAACTACTGGATCAATTTAAATCATTTTTTTTACACTGACTGACATGGGATACATATTTTATACCCGTGCGAAGCAGGGGCAGGCCGCTAGTTTCTTATAAATATTACATAAAAACTTTTCCATGGTCATAAGGCGAGCTGTGATGCTAAGCCATAAGTAACTTGTTCTTCGTAGGTGATGACTAACACAATAGTATTGGATTATAAATGCTATAATTGTATTTCAACTCAGAAAATAGTAATGAGATTTTTTTTGTAATAATACATATTAGAGATTTAGAACTACTGTTATTTGAATGGTAAACACGTATTGGCAACAACTGATACTGTATCAAATTGTCGAAAACTATGACTTAAACTGCTGATTTTTTTTATCAAAACGTTGTCTCCAATAAACAAACTTTACCTGGAGTTCCTTATTCTTGTTATCTTTATGAGAAGCTGCTCTGATAACACCAGCTTTCCATCCCCATTCAGAAACTTTATTCACGTTTATCTTTGAAACACCACTCACAGAGAGAAATCGTTTGCCGACTAAATCTTCACGGTATCTAAATGCCATAACGAACTACACAATCACATTATTCACAGTAATAACTACACAAACGTCAAGAAACAAATCGCTCAAACGCATTACACACTACACTGTACGTCGAGCGGGGAGAAACTACGTAAAAATATTTCAGCCGCAGTAATCAAACGAAGGTAAAGGCGGCTTATTTGAATAGTGTAGGACAAAAATATGCACCTGACACCAGAGAAAATGTCTTCTGAAATCAACTGGTTAAAACATAATACGACTAAAATTGTTTGCTAGCTGTTCTGTGATATTTGCGTTGATGTAGCTACATTTTAATTTAGTAGCTTTATATCAGTAACGTTAATAGTTATGTTACAGTATCGCTACTGCACAACAGATGGCATGACTTTATTAGTTCTGACAAGCTATAATAGATGGCAATAAAGTATTTTTATATCAATAAAAACCACATTCTAATAAGAATAAATTAACATACGGCAGAAATAAAATGAGAAAAGTCTTTTCTGCTGTCTAAAGCCATGTTAAAATTCTAATTTGCTTATAAATATTGATATCATTTCAGTGTAGTATGTGGATTTTAAGTAACTATTTAAAACAATATTGAATTACAGTGTAAATAAAAAGAAACAGTTGTGCAACATTTTTCGGTTTTTGTTTTTCCTGTGTACATCATCACGTTATCATATCTAACATGATTCACAAACTCAAAAGAACAGTTTTTGAACGATTTATTATATTGATTGTTAGGATCACGTGATCAAAACATAAATTAAATCCAATATGGCGGTTTTGGCTTTTTGCTGAGCGGCTGTGTTGTCATGTTTATATCAGCGTTTCTTTTTAGTGGATTTTTCATATGTAAATACTAATATGATATCTTCGATTATTTCTCGGCTGGTGATGTAAGTAGAAAAGTTCAATTACTCTTATTGAATAACTCAATTGTAACAAAATTAAAACTGTATTTACTATTTCTAATCGTTCTTTGTTTGCATGTCGCATTTTTCTTTTTTTTTTAATTCATCATTAGTATATTTTCATTCTATATTTTGTCGCTTTGTTATTTTCATGAGACTAAACGTGTTATTTTTTTTAGAAACATTTTTTTTTAATATTTTCAATGACCTGTAAATGATAATAATGATGTAAAGTAAAAGGTTAATAAAAAAATATAAAAATTACATAATATAATCGTTAATGGACCCATATTAATCTAATTCTTAATATGGATCGATTAACGATTTATTTTTAATATGCATAAAAAAACGTTTAAAATTTAAATCTTTTAAAACATACAATTATATACGTACATAATTATGCCGTAAACTAGTCTACGTTAACCCTTTAATTTTTAGTAAAGGTCATTCAGCGTCTTACGTTACGCCTAAAGTGGCTTATGTCTAGATTTCTTTCAAAATCTACAAAAAAAGTGATCCTTATGAAAGTATGCAATGTAACTCTGTCATGAATTGTACTCAATAATACTAAGGCTTTTTAAAGAAAAATATACTTACTTTCTTACTAGTTATTGCAATAAATAACATGTTAATCTGAGCATTTCAATTTTTAGATATAATTTTGTAGGATTTTTTTACAATATCCATATGTGACAAATATTTTATATGTATCCAATTTGTGGCTTACTTGCACTTAGTGAGAAATAAGCTGTGGTAGCCCAGCGGTAACACCATATGACTCTTTTGAGGTCACAGGTTCAAACCTGGGCAGACACCAACGAGCTTTTCTGTTAAAACTTGTGTCTAATTAATAATTGCAATTTATCCCACGCTTTTCAGTGAAGAAAAACATTGTGAGGGAACCTGCATGTCTCTAGAGAATTCTGGAGATATGTGTAACCTACCAATCCACACTTTAGCAGCGTGGTAGGTTTTAGTTCAAAACCATCTCTCCAAAAATGGAGAAGAGGCCTATTCTCAGCAGAGCGATAGTAACAGCCCGCTATTTACTTACTTTTGCACTTAGTACAACAAATAAAAGTACAAGGCTCTGATTACTGGTAAATGGTAGCAGAATGTTTGTATAACTAGTAAATACTGTACTAGTGCTTTTTTTATTAACATTTCTGCTATAAGCCTATTTTTTAATGAACTATACTGTAAAATCGAATGCATTTTAAAGTGTCACTGGGCAGGATAGGTAAGTATTGCCTCAGGTGAAAAATATATATGTCAAGGAACACTGTTTTAAGAGTGTCTTCTATAAGGAAAGTTTTAAGGGCAAGGTGCAGTATTAGTTAGCTGGTATGACTATTTTAGTCATCACACTGTTAGGAGAGTGGGATATAATGCCAACACTGTTATGACTTACTTCAACAGTGATGAAGTACCAAATATATTTAATAGTGGCTCACTTAAAGTAGTGAATCTTTCAAGAGAAGCATGGGATCATTTGAGAAAATGTTGATATATTCTATTTATTACTCTATTTTTTTAAAGAGAATATGGAATGTGAAAGTAAACTGTTTTTGAATTTAACTATAGAGGGATATAAAGATATATACATTAATAGGGAGTGGTTCATCATACATTTTCAGTAGTAGGTTTTATCTATTACATTGCTTTTGTGTTTGTACATTTACAACCTCTTATTTGAAAATATATTATAAAAGTGTAGATTCATTCAAATATATAATTGCTGTCTTGTGTTGTTATGCTACAGCAGGCATAGTTATTCCTTACAGTTAATTATACATTCAAATTATTTTTGTGGAGATGAAAATTTAATAGAAAATATATGATAAATGTTTTAGTAGCTCCCTTTGTTTTATATTGAAATAAATTTATGTTAAATTTGATTATTTTTGATAGTTACAAATGAGTTTTTCATATTAATAAAATAACAAAGGAGTTTATAAAAAATTTGAAAAAATATAAAAATTGATTGCAGAACTGAAGGGCATAATGCACAAAATTAACAAAGAAGGAAGGCCTTATAATTGCATTACTATTCTTTGAATTTTCATAAAGTAATGATTATAAAATTTGGTTTAACTTTTGGTTATCTTTGATTTTTTTATTATTTTTAATGTTAGTGCATCTCTTGTGCTTTACCGTTCAAGTGCATAAAAGTTTAATATTACTATATTTGCAATAAGTGCATATAAATTGTATTGTTTTGATTATGTATCTATTGCTATCAGTAATAACTACATAGATTGTCAATTTTTATGATTCTCCCAAACATCCAATTTAGCATCAACATTCTCAATTAATTTACCTCATTTTTATAAAATAGCAATAAATTGATCAGCCACACATGTTTCCAAGCCACAGTCTAAACTAATATTGGCAGCTAGCCAACTATGTTTGACGAAACAACAAGCCATCCTGAAATTTGGCAGTACTGTAGCATAGTTAAAACCTTTTTAATCTTGTTTCCACCTTCAGACGCTTTACTCTTATCTTGTGAATTAGTAGTTTTCATTTGTGATAAGTTTATTCAATATTCATAGGCATACAATAGAGAAGAAAAAATTATTGAACAAGCATAATTCTATTGTCACAGTATTGAATATTTGGAGGCAATCTTTAAGAGTGATTGTGAAGACAAAGGAGTTAACTGTGATTTGAAATTTCGTCATTAGGGTGCCCCAGTGCACTACCGGGTGCTATTTTCGGTACAAGTGACGCCGCTGGGCGTTCGCCTCCTGGGTGCAGCCGAAGCTTTAGTCCGTGACGATCGGTCGCGCTCGCGTCGTGCCTTTGTACAAGACTAGTGAAGTGCGTTGACTCGTAACCGTTACGTGAATCATTTACTGTCAATTGGTCTTCGCTTATCGTAATTATTAGTGTCTGTTCTGAGTGCGCTCAATTTATTTTGCCCATCTGACGGCTGTACACCTTGACTTCGGCGTATTATGCTCTTATTCAGTCTTGTCTTGCCTTTTTAGTCTCAGCCTCGTTGACTCCTATACCCAGTTGCTCGGTGACGTATTACGTACCATTGTTTTCAATGTCTTCGCGTACGAAACTTGATATCAGAATAACTATCTATTACGAAGACCATGTGGTTGTGATTTACATTTAAGTAGAATGTGACTTGTATCTATTGTTTAATACATAATGTTATGAATTAGTTGTTTTTTTTATCGTTAAAGGAAAAATAATGTTTTGTTGTTATTTATAGATGGATTACTAACAGCTACCGGTCATATAAACATCGTAAACATTTGACGCGATATGTAGGGTAAATAGTCAATGCCTTTGCAGTATAATGCTTTTTATTTAGATTTACAGCTGATACATCCCATTGAACACAAGCCGAACACAAAATTACTAATTCTGATTTCTTACTTTACAAGAATTTAAGATATAATGCAATTAGTATTGTCTCGTAATAGATTATCTGTACTATAAACATTGTAAGAATTTTCAAACTGAAAATGAGTCAAGAATATTCATACATTTTTGATATATCCAGCAGGATTTAAGTCAGTTTGTTCGTTTTTATATATAATCTTGCAATCACTGTACAGATGACTATTTTATTTTAATTCTTTTTTGAAAGTTATGATTTAATTAAAACCGACATTTTATAGATGATTTGTACTGCTCCATAATTAGAGTTAAAAGTTCAGGGTAGGCTAACGTAGTAGCGTTAGGTAACAACGTTTGCCTGGGTTTTGAGTATCTTTTTATAGCTGGGTAAAAGTAAAAGTTATCTGTATGTATGTATATATATGTCTTCTTCGTTGTCAACTCATGGAAGTCCACTGCTGGATATAGGTCTCTTCATGGGATCTCCACACCACACAATTTTGTGCCGCTTGGACTCATCGGCAGAACAGTTTGTAAGCTGCTATATTAATGGAGTTCCCAGGTTCGATACCGGATTCGATATGCAAATTTGAATTTTCCAATAATTTGTTTCGTGTCCCGATATGAAGATGTTTAGAAACCGTTTAAGAATCTTAAATGCTCTTTTAACTAGCCTGCCTTCAAGTATACTTAGGTTCACGAACTATGGGAACTACGATTCGTGTAGATTTTGTCTAACCTTTGCACCTTAGAGTAGATGGTATTGTCTTTATAATGATTTCAACAAACCGCTAAGTTTACTCTGTACTATATCAATCTATAACAATGAAAATTCGTAGGCATTATACGTCACGTGGGTATAAATATAAATTCAAGGTTCGATTATTGTAATTAAGAAAAGAGTAAAATGTCAAGTTCTTTGTTATATTTGCTTATACTATATACATAGGTTTCTTTCAACGTTTTATGTATTCTTTGAGAAATCGTTGAGGTATTGAAAATTTCCAAATCGTTGATTTGGAAATTTTCATTAATATTTTAAATTTATTTAATACATGACGTTATTATTTTTATAGACTAAGATATAATTATTTCTAACCATTGCATATAAATATTGCTAACCACCTTCTGTCAGCAAATTTGTCTGCGTATTAGAAAATACCTTTAATGTCTCTTTCCTAGCTATTCAGCTATTTTCTTGATTTTTAGCGTTTACAGATGTGAAAAAGACCCGATAAACCCAAACGCAATCGTATTTTTATTTATTATATATATATGTATTGATTTATTCAGAATCTGGGAAACAGCTCTAACGATTTTCCTAAAATTCAGCGTGCAGGGGGCTTTGGGGAAGAAAAATCGATCTAGCTAGGTTTTATTTAAAAAAAAAGTAGTTTTATCCGTGTTTTTGGGAATTAAAAAATACTGAAATTATGTTATTATGTTCAATTTCACTATTTTTGCCATAAACTGTCAAGTCAGCGTAGCTTATTCGGGGAACGGGCAGTCCCGAGAAATATAAATACCTAGGATCGATTCCCAGCTACCTAATTATTTTTTTATTTTATAAAAAATTACCGAGCAAGGCACTGTCAACCAGCTACTTATACTTAATGGAACAACTGTTTTTTTTGGGGTTTCATTTTTTTTCATCATAGTTCTATACTTATATATGAAATATATTATAGCTTTGAAAAAATGTACAATATTTATAACGATATCTAACAGTATGCACTATTAAGAACAAAAACAATAAATGAAACGGATCCATTGTGTATTCAAGCACGCATCGCTGGTTGTTGCGTACCCGTGAGTATACGGATAAGATCCAGCGAGCATGCACACCTTATTAGCACTGCCAGCAATATGGCGAAGGTACCGTTTATTACGACACTAATAAGTTCCTATAATTCCATTTTCTACTTTCATAATACTTCCGTTTCATAGGAATTATACTACTATAGTCGACTTTATATTATCATTTTCCTGTCCTTATCAAACTTTAAGTGGGGTCGGCACAACATTTTATAAACATGTTGCCACATGATGCCGTGTGGTATCCGGCTGAATAGAATAGTACCACCCTCATTTCTTACCGAGGTGTCGTAAAATCGAATAAGGTAAGTCGACCCGCCGTGTAGTATCCGGCTGAGTAGCATAGACCACCCTCATTTCTTACCGAGGTGTCGTAAAAGGCGACTAAGGTAAGTTGACCCAACGTGTCGTATCCGATAGAGTAAAATAGACTACCCTCTTCCTTACCGAGGGGTTGTAAAATACGACTAAGATAAGTTGATGTCAGGCAGGCGGCCGGTCGTCAAATACGTAGCCAAATCATGTAACCACATGTTTGTAAGATGTTGTGCCGACCCCACTTAGAGTGGGATAAGGGAAGGAGGATGTATGTTGTCACATGATTTGGCTAGGTATTTTATGATCGGCCGCCTATCTATCTTTAACTTACCTTACTCACCTTTTACAACACTTCGGTAAGAAATAAGGGTGGTCTTTTCTACTCAGCCGGATATTAGACAGTGGTTAGTCTATATCCTAATATTGCTCGAAAAATGCATGTTACAACATGTTTAAAACGTATAAATACAATTAAGGGCGGGAAAATGATGATAAGTTGTAGACTAGCTTATGAAGTTCTGATTGGTTTATTAGCTAAAGTATCTGCCTAATAAATCACATATTTTATTAAGAATTTGAAAGGAAAGCTTATTCTCATCTGAAATAAGCTTGTTTAGATATACAAATATACTCGTATATCTGGTATATTCATTTTATCAACTTGTTTACTACATTTCAATCAGTCATTTAGGTTAAAAAGCAACTATACCTACCGACAGAATTCTAAGAAATCGTAATTATTAAGTTTATTTTATTAGTTTACAGTTTCAGAAAATGTTTTCATTTGAAGTCAGTTCACAAGGTTTAATATTAGAATATTATTTCAGTGAAACATGCCAAAGTAGGTCGATAGTTTCAAACAACGCTAGCACGTTCAGGAAATGCTTTAATAGACCGAGATTATGCGATGCACGTCGAAGTATAATTAGATTAAGCGTTATTTTTTTGTATATATGTATGTATAAGTATATATTATTAACAGAAATGTTATATGGAAATATTTTATGATGTGTGTACAATATTTCTCACGTACGCACAAGTTTTGTAAATATTTGTATGATTCAACAATATGAAATTTTTATAGAATTTGAAAAAGGGACAATATAACATTTCTTTATAATGAAACCTAGCTAAATCAATTTTTTCCCCCCCAAAACCCTTTTCATGCTGAATTTCAGGAAATTGGAGCCGTTTCCGAAATTTTATATACATATACAAGATTAACTCATTTAAATATTAAACAAATAAGGTCATGTCCTTAATTTAGCTTAATCATCGTTATTAATTAATAAAAACATCTGCATTTCTGTTTAAAACGAACGTTTTATGTATAATACAACAAACTTGGCCTGATTATTATTAAAATTTAAATATTTAGCTATATTTATTATAAATATACATATATAAGACAATTACACACATGACTGTCAGTCCACAAAGTAACTTAATACTTGTGTTATGGGTGACAGACAACTGAAAAGTATATACTTATGTAATTTTAAGTACATACTATTATATATACATAATATTATAAATGCATATATACACCCAGACTTGAGGAACCAACAAATTGATTTTAGAAAATGTTGGCCCTCAGCGGGAATCGAACCCGCAACCTATAGAGCTAGCTGAAGGCAGGGTTCCTGCCAACTGCGTCAACGGGCCAGTCAATATAGCAGTCAAAATTATTTTTAATAATATAATTTTTTAATCCATTTTACTTACTAATGTTGCATATCAGCTTCGTATACTACGATAGTTTTTATTATTTCTCATTTAAAATCATACACAACTGAAAAATTGTGTAATGGTAGGAAAATTTTTATGTTGTCAAATTGTAATAATACATAAAAGTACAAGAAATAAATATATATTATATTACAGCTTTTTCTTCGCTTAATTTGATTATATTTAACACTTAACTAATATTTAAATTTCGTTGTTCTTTAATTGTTAGGAAATTTGCGAAACTCGATTGAATCATGCTTGGTTGGGTAGTATTTTTCCTTGTCTATTAACTCCTTATAATTCCTTGTCTATGTGTAAAAATGTAGTAAAAGTAACCTGTTTTGCAAGTTAGTCCATTTAGAGCCACTGGATGTACTCAAATTTGATCAACTGCGACTTCTCTTTGGTAAGCTACGCGACATCTTTTCGTCCAACATTCCTCAGTGTTTGAAAACCAAAGTTTTTGAACAGTGCGTGTTCAAAAACTAGTGCTAGTGATGACATAGAGCGAGCTATGCTCGGAGTATCTCTACGTGATTAAATTAGACAGGGGAAGATCCGTAGAAGAACCAGAGTCACCGATATAGCTCAGCGTGTTGCAACGCTGAAGTGATGGGCGGGGCACGTAGTGCGGAGAACGTATGGGCGTTAGGGTCTCAAGGTGTTGGAATGACAACCCCGCACCGGAAAACGCTGTGTCGCTAGACTCCTCAGGAGATGAACTCACAGCCTCAAAAAAGGTCGCCACTCCGTGACTTAATTTTGAAAAATGATATTTCAATACTAAATATTGAAATGCTCCATAATTTATATTGGCAATAAACAACAAATGAGTTTGTGGTCCTAATGCTATATAAGCCCTATTATCTAGGAGTCGTTAAGTTATAACTAATAATTAGGCCAATGATGACTTAAAATTAGGAGGCGCTGCTTATTTAGCAAGTAAAATAAAAAAGCAGCTGCAGTAATGTTAAATTCATTACCTAAAACTTTATTTCGTATTAGCTGGGTTGTCCGAAAAGTATAGCCACCAGTCATCATTCTTGATGGATATTTTCGCGAACTTTTTAGTTTGTGAAAAGTCGAAGAATAATATTTGCTTCTCTTATTCGCGTAACGACGTTCGAAATGGATGGCTATCTTACCGCTACATTTATTTATCGCTATTGACTTTTACAATATGGAAGATAACCGTTATTCGAATTTTATTTCCGAGGTACCTTTTACGAGTAGGTGAGTTAGAGGCCAATAGTAACTAGGCTCATCACTTCTATTAAATTATCAAGATTGTGCCACTTAGAATGGGATAAGGGCATGATAGGAGAATTTGTCTCTTTCTGATGAAAGTAAGCCATATGTAAATTTAACATACTTATCAGTTATTTTTCTCGCCGTTTTAACACGCACAATGCTTCGCATATTGAAAAACTTATATGCACACTATTATTGATGGTATCTAATCAAAATAACAGATTGACACCCAGCAGGTGTATTAATTTGACTTTGTAAAGATATAGTTACCAAAATAAACTTCGCATTGTTTGTTACGAACAATGCCTGTTTGTACATATAGCTATAGAAATGATAACTTGTTAGTGCATCTGTGCAATTGTCTTGCTATTTTTAAAACACTTCTATGGTAGGGGCAGCTGGTTCTTTAGGACATGTACTCACTAAAGTGACAAAAAATAATTTACTACAAGAACCTCTCATGCTATATTAGTTCCTTACATAATTTAATCATGTCGTGTCCGCTTGTCTGTCTGTTTGCGATAAACTCAAAATCTACGGAATATATTTTTAAACGATTTTTACCAATAGACCAGGCGATTCCCGTAGAAGGTTTAAGTGGGATATAACTAATTAAAGTATCTGACATAAATAATGGCAAAAAATTACAGCGCCATTAGGGGGAAGTCTGTGGTCACAAAAGTGTGATCATTGTTGTTTTTAATTTTTGTTAGGTTGAGAAATTAGGTAGATATCTATAAAAATTCGACAGATCTCAAGTCACCATAATTTTACATAGCTCAGACATAAGGTGGCTTTGATTATGTTGAGAATTTAAGTAATTATAACAAAGAAAAAAAATACGTATATGATAGGAGCTCTACGTTGTAGAGACCGTTTTTTTAAATATAGCTTAGGAAAGACCGGTTACAGTATCGTCGATTACTATAGGTACTATACTATTGGTGGCGTCCATACTTGTTTTGTTCCAATTATATTATTAGAACACTACACTTCACTAAACATACACTACACATGATTAAACATGAGTTTGTATCGGTATCTGCCTTTATATAGTCGAATGCCGAGTGTATGCTAAGAGCAGTTAGTGCAATTTAGATTGAAGAAGGCATAAACGCTTCGCTGTCCGGTCGTTTATTATTCTTCATTCGACGAATTGGACTTGCTCATATTACTTGTATCCTTATTTTTGTGATGTATTAAGACAGAAGATCAATTTATAGCATGTCATGTATTTGTTTTTCTTGTTATTTTTTTTCTAATATAGTCAAATCAGTGGATTTAGGGATGTCTATTCTACTGATAATTATATTTTTGCTTTCGTTTTGTTGTAATAACTTTAGTTATATTATTATACTACCTCGTCAATAATACTTTCTTCTTGAAGTACACTTTATTTATCATTATATAAAACTTTGGCATAAAATACTTCTTTTTTACTTCGTAAGTGCATGATGAATTGTAAAATTTAATTGAGTATATAAGTATTTTGAAGTCTCATAGGTGGACTACTTCAGATATTTGAACTCACAAACCCTTGGTTTGCATTTTGTGTTCCAAAAGTTTGGGGATTTGGACTTTGTATTCCGATAACTACGCTGTTTACAGAAAAAGATATATATCTCAAGGGGTGTCTGTCACAATTTATGTATATTTTGTAAAGCAATATAGTCAGATCGCTATCATTAGTTTAAAAATTCCTGTGGTACTTTCATTCATATTGTTTACTTGTGTAAACAAAATGTCACGGACAGTCGCTTTTACCGCATCGTGAATACGTGGGATTATATCAAAATAGAACAACCGGATGATGTAATAATTGTGTGACGAATGACATTTTTTTCATTTCTACTACACTTAATGGTTATTGTTGTTGTGTATTTTTAATATCACAATTCGTGTTTTATGTTCAGCTTTCAATTCGTTGAATGATTGGGATATTTTTAAAAGTATTTTCTGGATCCTGGTATTAAAAATCAGCATATAAAATATATCAAGATGAATAAAACATTTTATTTTCATCATTATCATTATTTCATTTGCTCTATCATACGAAACTGTAATCGTAAAACAACAAAAATTCCACTGGGTTTTTAAATTATTGCTTTCTTTTAACAAATATTTTACTGGTAGGCTTCAAGCTGTAAATAATTACTGTAAAGCTATATGTATAAGCCTAAATCGCTTCGTCAAATTGTTCGCATATTAGTCATTCATCGATCGCCCACGCTAAACCAATCCTTTGTCTTTTGAATTTTGCAGACTGAAAGCATCTTCCATTCACTTATCGTTTTAATATCTCGCGCGTCGTTAACTAATAAAACTTAAATTTGTCACCATATAGACTTTTCTAATTTTAATAAGTTTGAAATAGTTTGGAACCAAAATGAAAAAAGTAGATGTCAAATGTGTTTGTGGATAGCAAACTATTTCTCACAACTCATTCTCATCCTCAATATTGCGTCATAATTATCTTATTTATTTAAAGCACGTAGCATGCAATTATTCCGAGAGCAATCTTTGGCTTCCAGTTCCATTAAAAGATTCACATTGATCATCCGAGCGCACTCGTACAGGCATTATAAGCTCACTGTAAATAAACCATTACTAGATGCGTAGCCCGTATCCATGGAGGCAGGTCGCGCGCGTAACCGTGACGACAACCCTAGTACACCAACTTTGAGCCCCGGGCTGACCAGTGTACGGCACATTGTCACCAAACTCGAGGCTGATTACGCCCGCGTCGCAGCAGCAAACAATTTAGAAGAAAAAATTGACAAATGCAAACAGATTGCCGAAGATAACGTTTACTATGAGTTCCCTTTTGATTCGAAAGTGAATGTTTTAAATAGATTCGTTGTTAATTTACTCGTGGCGTTTAGTAAATGTATACCCAGTGTTACCTTAGCTAATTTCGGTATCATCGCCGTGACTACAGGCTTGTTTGCACCGAGGATGATCTCTTATTTGTTCGTGTATCCGTTTTGCAGATTGGTATTTGGAACTCTCTACCCGGCGTATGCATCATATAAAGCTGTGCGGACGAAAAATCTGAAGGAATACGTAAGTAATTTTTTTACGAAAATAATTTAATGATCTACTATTTACTCAAACAAAGATGGAATCAGAAACCTTTTTTTACTTAATGTTCAGATGTATTAAAAATATGTAATTGTAAAAATTATCTACAGCCTCTATTATGCATTACATTTCTACTGTTATAAAAAAAAGAACCATGACCAATGATGTATGTATGTGTAAAATATTATCTAGAACACATCTGCACTGACAATTAAAAATAATTATTATGAAAAATAACCCTAATTTTATGATTATTGTCTACATTTTTGCAATATTCGTACTTATTATAAAACAAAGTTTCCGTGACATCAGTCGATAGACTCAAAAAAAAACTGAGCGTATTTTCTTGCTGTTTTAACCAATAGACAAAGTGGTTCACGACGCAGGTTCTAGTTTATTAGTTCTTAAGGTTTTGTGCAAATTTGTCCAAAACGCCTCGGTGCTTTTATCGGTGGCTAGTCCATTTCGAGATGTACAAAAAGTCCCTAATGACATATCTATCATTCATCATTGTACTGCCCTTATCCCACTCTAAGTGGGGTCGGCACATGTTATAAACATGTTGTATTGTCATATGATTTGGCTACGTATTTTACGACCGGCCGCCTGCCTGACGTCAACTTATCGAAGTCGTATTTTACGACACCTCGATAAGAAAGAGGGTGGTCTATTCTACTTAACCGGATACCACACGGTGAGTCAACTTACCTTAGTCGCCTTTTACGACACCTCGGTAAGAAATGAGGGTGGTACTATTCTATTCAGCGGGATACCACACGGCGTAATGGCACATATCTATAATTAAAGTATAACTTATAGTAAGTTATAATCCATTTAAATTTTTAAGCAAGCAATCTAGTGTAAATTGCTTACTAAACATTTGCCGGTGGCCTTGCCGCAGGCGTGCGCACAACTGTTTCGCTCGAGTTCGTATTGTGTCCTTTACCTCGTCTATTACTCTACGCGCAAATAATATATCGTGCAGAACTATATTCATTTATTGTTCTATGATTTATTTATTATTTCTTGATATTAAGGTTGATCTAATTAGGTCACGTCTACCTTTTTTACCCTTGTAAGATAGACAATAATCGAACTGTTTGCATTGAAAATGATGTAGCTTTGAATGTTTGATTTATGCACATATGTTATGATCTAATAGCTACATTAATATAACATAATATGTGGATGATATGAAAAATTCTAACGGCCCTGTTGTAATAAGCAATAATTTTCGAATACATTTTGAAAATAAAAATACGTCAATCTTGATATGAGTGCCGTAATTTGCAACATTTGACTGATACAGATTAGAACTTATAATACCCAAAATCATGAACAATGTTTGCAGGTGAAATGGATGATGTACTGGATCGTTTTCGCTTTGTTCACGTGCACGGAGACGTTCACAGATGTGTTCCTTTCGTGGTTCCCCTTCTATTACGAAGTGAAGATAGTGCTCGTACTGTGGCTCCTGTCGCCAGCCACAAAGGGCTCTTCCATACTCTACAGGAAGTTTGTTCATCCTGCGCTATGCCGGCGCGAACAGGTAATCTTTCGATTTAAATTTGATTGGACATTTAAGATATTCTATTCTACATTTTAAAATCGGCGTATACAACAACAAATTTAGTAAATGTGTCTGAAATACGATAATAAGTTCTACGCTATTTTGTCTCATCATAATTTTTATGTTCTGCAAAATTTAACACAATTTTTTGCTTCCTGCCAAGCGGACAATAGAAAGTTCGAGTTGGATACAAGTGTCCTTGTAACACCATTACAATAGCTTACTAATAAAAACTGTTTAGACAACGGTTATAAATGATCTCACTGACGACAGAACTTTTAAAAACCGTTTACTAGAAAAGTAACAGCACAAAATTTGGTTTATGTAATTTGTATACAACATTTATCAATAGGATGCACTGAAAAATATTTAGATCTTGTTGGTTCTTTTTGGACTGTGTCTGTGCCAAATCATTAGACTGGTCCTACGGAGTTTTGTAATATCTTATTTGATTATAAGTAGATATATTAAGTAATAAAAAATATATAAATTTATTTTGTTTAAGTATGTGGCGGATATATTCGACATAACTACGGTAAACTCTTCGCTTTAGATTATCGCCATTATTGCTTAATGTCTCTCATCTAATCTTTAATACCTGAACCTTTAAAGATTACGTTATTTAAATTGATATACATATATCAATTTATGCGCTAAATAAACTTGTGACGTAATATTATGGAATATTGATTTAAATTTTCGTCACCATATATTTCATCACTTATTGACGACTCGATGACGTGTGATACACGTTAAAATATTATGAAGATATATTATGCAAACAAAACAACAATAAACTTTGACCTTTTCTAGATATTGCATTAATTTTCATACTGTCAACTAGCGTCTAACAAAAAAACTTTAAAAGTTCAAAATATCTACACGGAATTAATATAGCCTCTAAATACGTTTTAATAAACGCAAATACATTTTGTTTGTCAGTTGATATGTAATCATATCAACTGAATGTCGCTGAAATTAATAAAATAAATTTACTATTTGCAGGAGATCGATGAGTACATTGCTAAAGCCAAAGACCAAGGCTATCACACAGTGCTCAATTTGGGCACTAAAGGCGTCAACTATGCTACCACTGTTATTATGCAGACGGCTATCAAAGTGAGTGAAAACATAATAATGTATGCGATAGTTTGTCTAATTGCATGCTAAAAATATTTTGTGGACTCAAACAAAAATGATGATTTCAATACTTATATAATGTCATTATAGCTTACTAGATTCGTACGTCCCAACATATTTCGATATATGTAGTCGTCGTGGTTATTTGAGTTCACAATGTATAGGATTGCGGTGTAAAACGTAACACTTTCACAAATAATATAGTTACCATTTTGATCTTCACTTTGTGTCACGTAATGTGTTAAACTAGATTTGTGCAGGCATGCTTGATCATGAAACACTTGAAAGATCACGTTATTTTAAAGCACTGCTTGAACTTGATGTCCTTCTACGAGATCAGATGATTACACCGATTTTCTTTATCCTTAAGTTTTTACTCTTATGTTGTATGTATATATACTATAATAATATCCCGTTAAAAGCTATGGCCTGACAAGATTCCGAACTCACCAGTAATTTAATAGCGACACAAAATAATCACCGTTCTGTATAAATTTGAAATAATGTAATTACTATACATTTGTAGTGTACGTCACTATAATCTTTCGTACAATGATCTTAGATAGATAGATAGAACACTCTTTATTGTACACCACAGAATTGACGATAGTACTAAGAAAAAACAATATAAACTGCATGATCTTAGCATATTTTCTTTCATACGAAACCAACGTTAGAATGTTTCACATTTCGTCTTCAAACATGTCTGCGTCGCCTAGCATTAAATTCACTACCGCATAGCAGCTTGTTTTAATTCCATTTGATTTTATCAACGTCTTTTTTATTTTATTAACACGCTTTTTTAATTTACCCCCTCCCACCCGTTCTATCCCTTTTTCTCCTATCCTTCACTCAGAACTTCAATCTACCGAATCCTGAAGAAAATAGTCACAGGGCGATACAGAGCCGTGATGTACCTGACTATCCAGACTACGAGAATATCGAGTACCAGAGAGATAATTTGCCGGGCATTGTAGAAATAGTGGAACTTGATAATGACAACAACGCTTACTTAAGAGTGGGTGATGGAGATATTAACGATCCTGATTATGAGCCGGACAATAGTTCGGCCCGCATTCGTGGCAATGTTGTTCGCAAACGTAATAAAGCCAAAGAGAAACGACCCAGAAGCAGATCAAGGGGACGACGCACTAGAAGCCAAACTGCTATGGATAAAGATAAATTAGAAGTTGCGGTCGACTGATTGACCTGGCTCTGAGCGCAATGCAACTGTGATTTTATTGGATGTTTAAAATAACTTAGAGTAAAGTAGATATCTCTGTTTTATCGCGTTGTAAATTGCCGCGTACACGTAAAGTTTTTGCCGGTTTAGTTTCTTCGTAGTGATGCGAGATTGAACTTCGGTGTAAAAATTTATTGTAAAATTAAAAATTTAGCCAAGTCCACTTCTATAATTGTTTAATTTGCATAAATTATTATTATTTGCATTATCTAAAAGCATAATATTATAGTTAATAATATCTAATTGACTGTATGGTCCATCACTTGCAAGTAAAATCATAAAAATCAATTATATTTATAGAAAACTTTTCAATAATGTCAGAGGCGTTCTAGCAACTAACATGATGATCTTCCTCTTGGTTTTTTAATTATAAAAATATTTTCCATTTATTTATTTTATTCTTTCTTTACATTTATTTTTTTAATGAAATTTTTTGGCTTAATCTCATATTCAATAGTTCTAAATTTTTAATATTATTATTGATTTCACTACAGCCAAGAAAGTGCAAAAACCTTACTTTACTTTTAAAGCTAAAGAGCTTTTGAAGCTTCTGATTTTTTAAAAAATATTTTGTTAATTTTTTAATCATCTACTAACACAATTTGTATTGTAGATTTTAAAAAATCTTGATGTGATAAATTTCATTTTAAATGACAAATACAAAAAGCATTATTTGAAATTTCTCAAATTTAATAACATTTCGAATTTAAATATTTGGGTCTAGTATGTATCGCGGTGCAATTCCTGTTTACTCCACATTCACAATTATTAAATGTACTTTAGGTTATTCGTGTAACGATTATCTAATAAACTAGTTCCTTATTAATCAACTTTTTTATATTTAAGAAAGGATAAAATATTTCACAATATAAAAAAAGCCAATTTTTAGGATCTTTAATATTCTAACTACGGTTCTCTAATCATTACTACTAATACTCTTAATAGTGTAAAGTACCAAAAATTCGAGCTTTATATTTTCATATGACAACGTTTGCATATGAATAATTTAAACCAACAAGTATATGACAACGATCTAATGTGATCATTGTAGATCTAATTGCACGATTGTTTTACATAATCACCGGCTTTGAATGCTGTGTTCTTAGTTTTATTTTTAACGTGTGACTGATTTAGCTTAATTGATTTTTGTATTTCTTAAATAAAAGAATAGTTATATAAACTTGAGTTTATTTTTACGTTTTTGAGTTCAAACTGCAGTAAACTAGGTGAATCACTAAATAGCATATGCTAACCTGCATTCAGTACCATCAAATGTACGTAAGTATTTTTTTTTGCTAATTTTTTATAATTTTTTGTTAGGCTGCTTGTTCACATGCTAGAATATTAATCAACGAAACTTGTACATAAACTGTTAATTCTTGGTTTTGGAATTTTATAAACAGCAATTGCTTCGAATGAACTAAATCTGACACGTTTATCACATTTCAGCACCTTAAAAGGTTGTAAGAAAATTTTATAATTATAAATAAAAATTTCATGCATTTTGCACGAAAATAAAACTGTTTTGGAAGATGAACAGTGACGTCTTAAAGAATAGTATAGTAACCTTTACGACTGCTTTTTTTGTTTCAATAAACAATCTTATTTTAAACATATTACAAACTAATAAAGGGAATAATAAATCAATTTGTTACAAAAAGCACAAAATTCTGAAATTTCTACTTCAGAAGTACTATTCTAAAATAATCTATTCATCCCAATTGACGCACATCTTGACTAACATAAAATTTATTTTAATCTCCAATGTTTGGAATTTTATTAAATTTTTGTAAATAAGTAAGTTCTCTGTGAATATCAATATAGCTTACTTTTTAGATACAGTTCGAGTTTATAAATAAAGAATGAATAAAGTTTTAAGGTTTATCGTTATTATATGATAAAGGTGGTATTATATGTAAGACAAACTAAAAATACGCTTTTAGGGTGGCGGCGGCCTTGTACAACAACTACGCAAGAGTTATAGCCTGTCTGACCTAAGCGAATGTGACCCGCGGGAAGAACGCGGCACCGACGAAGCTGATGACGTACTCGCTGAACCAAGGTTAATCCGAAGAGCTATTAAGAGGTAACTCTAGCCCCAAATTTGCATCAATTTTGTGATTACAAAAGTAATCACTTTCCGAAACGTGGTCGCTGAGTATGGACCTTAAAATAATGCTCAGAGTCACTCAGTGGGCGTTGGAACGAGGTATGCTGGTCTCTGAGTTATCAATTCGAAAATGAGGATATATATATGTAACAGGACTAAGGTTAATGATATAGCTCAGCGTGCTATGGATGCTATGGATTTAAATTGCGACCAGCTACGCACTAGATTATATTATAAGACATTATTGTAATACTTAATTTTGAAAAGAGTGACCGCCGAGTTTCTTGCTGGTCCTTTTCGGTTAGAGCACCTTTCCGAACCAGTCGTAGCTTTATTGTAATTTGATGATTCGAAAGTGCTTGTAAAAGCCAATTTGAATAAAGAATTATTTGAATTTGAATTCGTGTTACGACGCCGAGTTTGTAATGGGCGGCGCACTTAGTACGTAGATCCCATGAGCGTTGGGGTCGTAGTCATTAGTAATAGACACCCTACGAGGTGATCTGACGAACTTAAAAGGTCGCGGTGTCATGATCTTGGATCCAGTTGGATCCAAGCGGCACAAGATCGTGTGGTGCAGAGATCCCATGGAGTTATCTTTGTCGAACAGTGGACTTCTATCGGTTGATGAAGAAGAAGTGGAAGAGAAGTAATGATATTATTTATCTTTTGGCCACAAGAAAAGAAAATATTTACAATGTTAAATATAGTGTACTCTCCGTTATCTTAACTGTTACAAGCAGGATTCGCAAACAAAAACCTGCACCAGAAACCACCAACACCACTACACTAGAACATTCACACATTCACAAAAAAATGTCAACAATAGTTTCGCCCCGTAACCAAATCATCAGGAGATAACTCCATGGCAAAGTTGCTTTTTACCTTTACGAATTTGTAGTAGTTGGTTTGGAGCTTAAGACAGCCAAGCTAGCCTAACGCGGATTGATAGATTACACATAATCCAAGAATTAAAACGATATGCAGGTCCCTGTGTTATACAATACCACGAAGTCCACAATGACGTGAATTAGGGCTCCTTAGTTGTTATAGAAGAAATCCGAAGTACCTGCTCGTAATTTCAAACCCGCGATTTCAATTAAAGATAGCCTTTTCTAACAGTTTGGATAAAAGGCCTTCAAGATATTATTATATCAATAATCTATCTAGTATTGCTACTAGATCTCTGTAAGACAATATTCCAAACATCCAAACATAACCAAGAGATAATACGTTTCTCCAACAGCGGATACGCAACTCGGCGCAGTGCTTCAGAGTCAAATAACCGTGCGCCTATGTATTTTCCTGAGGTTGATGTGGACGTTCGTGGCACACGCAGCCGTGTGGATGAGCCTGACTTCAGGTGACTAATCATCATCATCTTCCTGCCCTTAGCCCACTCTAAGTGGGGTCGGCACAACATGTTATAAACATGCTGTCACATGATTTGGCTACGTATTTTACGACCGGCCGCCCGCCTGACGTCAACTTATCTTAGTCGTATTTTACGACACCTCGATAAGAAACAGGGTGGTCTACTCTACTTAAGCGGATACCACACGGTGAGTCAACTTACCTTAGTCGCCTTTTACGACACCTCGGTAAGACATGAGGGTGGTCTATTCTACTCAGCCGAATACCACACGGCGGGTCGATTTACCTTTGTCGCCTTTTACGACACCTCGGTAAGAAAAGAGGGTGGTACTTTCTATTCAGCCGGATACCACACGGCGGTTCAGGTGACTAATCATCTAGATCTCATATATTCATAGGTTACGTCTATACATTTTAATTCCTCGAGCTTTATTAATAAAAACCAGTCATATTCAATGAGCAAATCTGGATGATATTAGTTATAACTAATACGGTAACACGTGATCGAAGAATTTGATTTCGACTATTATGGTCAATTAAGAATTATGAACTATTAATGCCGTTGAAATTGATCGTTGTGTGAAAAAGAGTGAATGCACGACGTATGAAGTGGCGACAGGTTCCAAGAACAATTTGCGACAGATAGAAAATTATAAAACAGTCAGACCTGTTGTAATTGGATCAGAGTGTTGGACAATAAAAGAAACGCATGAAAGAAAGGTGCATAGAGATAAGATGAGAAGTGCGAGATTAACTTGGTAGGGACATACAATGCGGAGGAATGAAAATAATGTAACCAAAACAGATTTAAAAATAAATATAGGCATAGAGGATGGCCGATAAAAAGATGGATGGATGGATTGTGTAAAGTATGCATATAAAAAAATAAGCGCCAGCGTTGACGCACAAAAAGAAGATGAAAACATATCGTTATCTGCAAAAATTAAGGATAAATTTGACTATACTCCCGTCTTATTCTATCGGGTTAGCCCGACTAGTTTCGAACCCATCCGGGGCACTTATTCATGAGCTCTTTACACGACGTTATCGCTCGTTAAAGAGCTACTCTTTACACGACGTTAAAGAGCTCATGAATAAGTGCCCCGGATGGGTTCGAAACTAGTCGGGCTAACCCGATAGAATAAGACGTGAGTATAGCCGGTTCTATACAATAACTATGAATACTACTCACGATAGTTTAAATTTAAAAATAAATTTGACTATAATTTCTAAATACAGAATAAAATTTCCGTATTGTTTCAGTCACATTAAATCTACTGAGGATATCAGCTCTGGATACTCCAGCGCGGAAAACTCTGCCTCTCTCACTCGCACGGCATCTGTCGGTGCATCTCGCTCCCGCGCTCGTACCACTCGCACAACCGTGACCACCATCAAGCGACCACAAGCAGCCGAGGTCTGGTAACCTTGCGATAATAAACACGATGACATTAAATCATTTTTCGATCGTATTATCATGAAACATAATTTGGCTTCATAATTGTAAACACGTAGACGCATTTAAATAACACTTAAAGGTTCGTTGAAGCCATTTTAGTATGCTAATTTATCAAGCTGAGACACTGGTCATTAAAATCCATATCAGCGAAGTAAACTCTTATTTTTCAATTGTAAAAATTATAATTTCTTTAACACCAATCCAAATTGGAGCTGTGTCATGAGTGTACACTCCATTCCTTCACATTTAATTCAATAGAGCCTTCTCTATTTTCTAGCAAGAATACTTTTTATGAGACTATTTTAATCTCTTACAAATTCCCAATATGCACAAACATTTTTATTTAAGTGCGTCTAAATTATAAAATTTTCTTCTAAGTACTTGGTGGAATTATAATATTATATTAGTAGTATGAAATAATGAAAAGGTATTAGAGGTGATCTGGGAGGTGGAAATTGTATATTAATTGACTAACTTTCAATAAATTGTTAGTTAAGTCAGGGTAGGAATGGTGCTGGTGTTATGGTTGTTATAAACCTGGTATTGAAAGGAATCTTATATTTATATATCATAATGTTTGTTCCTACTTAACCATTTATAAGATATATAAAGTATTTTTAAAACAGATAGCATATGCTTAAGATATTTCAAAATATCTACAATAATAGACCTTATAAAGTACCTCGTATAACAAATGTTAAATTCATTTTGTATGAAAACATGATATATTTAACGGATTGGATATTATTAGTGTACATTTTAATATTAAATAAGTCTGTTGATGCATTTATTAGCATAAATATGTTTAATGGATTAAGTTTTTAGTAGTACTTTCGAATCACACTAAATTTGTTTTATATTTAAAGGATGACCAAGTTATAATCGAGGAGCTTCACGACGACGATAGTTTTCATTATAAAAATATGCCCCCTCTGGTTAATTTTACGTCCCCTCTTTTCTTGTCCCATACCGATCCTCCATTTATTTACCAATACGTAGGAAATCAGGTTAAAATAATAAAACTACTCGGTGATTATCCTTTGACCACTGATTTTAATAAAGAAACTGATAATTCAGATAAACGGGACCAAAAAGAAGCATCTGTGGAAAAACATTCGCCACTCATAAATCAGTGGCCAATCGAACAAAACAATAATAATAACAAAACAAAAGAAATAACTATTGATAGAGACGTTAGTACTAACTTGCCCACAACGACCGAAAGCCTTGTCAATAATGATGATCAATTTCAAGATTGTAAAATTCTTGAAACCTCAAATGAAATACACATTCAAAACGATTTTGAGAAAATTGCCAAATCTGAATCTAATAATATTTTGGATTCCATTACCAGTCATGAGAGAAAGTCAGTCGGTTCTTCGGCAGATGAATTTCTTGATGCTACTACTACTGATACATCATTAGTAAATGATTATGATTCTGCTGAAGGTGATGATGAAAGTTCTTTTGGAACACCTGTATCAACACCTAAACTTTCCAAAAAAGAAATAAAAGGTAAATACGGTAAAGATAAAGCACCGTTACCTCCTAAAACAAGTGAAGTTGTGCATGAACAGAAAGATGCAATACTAGATTACTTAAATACTTCAGATAACTTAGTTCAGGACAGCAATAAACAATTCAGTGATAGCATAGTTGAAATACAGGAAGTTAATATGAATGCAGAAGATAATATTACTCAAAATACCGACGACGATAATATTACACAAAATACCGAACACGTAGTTAATAAAGTTCCTGAAATCACTTTAGAACAAACTGATGTACAAAAAAGTTCAGATTCTATCCCTATTAAAGATATCCCACTCAAATCTAAATCTCCAATGAGACAAACTAAAGCTAGTTCTGCATTTGGAAAGTTATTACAGTTACCAGGAAAATTAGTATTTTGGCATAAAACTGATGACAAATCAATATGCGACACTGCATCGAATGCGTCAGAAACAAGTAGAAAGTCATCTGTAGATAATGCTATAGATGATTTTCAAAGTTGTTCACATTTAAATGTGTCGAATTCTAACTTGCAAATTGAAACTGGAGTAGTAACAGAAGAAAACAATTATGGAGATACGTTATCAAATGATGTTTCAGTTAAAAGTGACGCTTTACAAAAAGTTATTGATGCAAAGTATGAAAGTCACCCCGAGTACAAATTTGTCTCGTTACATGACGATAATCCAATATCGAAAAGTACAGATGTATAATAAAATGATCCTAAATCCCTGACTCCACTATCTAGAGGCCCAGCAGCGGACAGTATGTTTATTTTTGTTGGTTCTGTGTTAAGTTTGCATGATTTGGTATTCTTTTTTTTAATTAACTATAAATAAATGACGCTTGGCAAGTTTTAACGGCTTATAAATATATATTTTAACAAAATATTAAGTTATTCTTGATTGTTGTGTAATTTTTATATGTGTGTTATTTATGTAATTCTGTCATATTTTTCTAATAAATAACAATATTTATTTGTATTGCTTATTGACATTTAAAACGGTGTAATAAAACGCATAAGAAAAATATACATAGACAAATTTTATAGAAAGTTTATTTTATGAATCATAGACTAACCTTAGTTTACCTATTTATTATGTGTATCAGATTAACATATACAAAAAATATACATAATAGTATTTATTGTAATTGATAAATAATTTACAAGTGACGCATAATTAACTGCGCTTTCAATATAAACAGTTTGAATGAGGTAGATTCCAGCGCTTTGGATCGCTTGCGCTTCTTAGCATTATTTTCATATTATTTATTTTTATTTTCAGGCAATGCTGTCGGCCTCTGCTACAATACCTCGCGCAAAAAAGTCTAATAAACGGAAAACGCAGTAAATTATTTCATATCGATATTTGTGCTTTAGTATCGTGTAAATATGTACGGTGTGTCAGTTAGTCACCCGTTAGATTTAGCCATTCGATAAAAAGCAAATTTTGCTTCACGCGTTCAGCGATTTAAATCGAGAGTAAGCAAATAGCAATTATAATAACGTTGGTTATCGTTTTACTGCGCTTTTAATATATGTCACTTCTAACTTATGATTGAATAAAATTTATTCATCTCAAAAAGCACTAATTTTAAAATACTACATTATATATGTATGTATAGTATTATTACAATATAATTTATGTATAACAAAAAAATATACATTTATGTATGAATAATATAATTGCATGCACCTATTTGAACGTTTCGAAATTATACTTCTTTGGTGGTTTTACAGAATAAATATCAATTCTATATTAGTAAAATTGAATTGTCTGTTTGTCTTCACTAATCTCTCATGGGTTTCTGATTAAAGTTCTACTTATTATATATTTACTGACTTATTTCGAATCAAGATATTAATATATAACTTATCTGACTGACATCGGATATTGGTATATTATGGTCAACAATTATGACGGTTAACACCTAGGAACGCGAGTGACACTAAGTAAAACAATATAGCTAAAAAATCAATAATATTTATTTCAAATACCATATGTTCATCTAAAATTTGTCTTCTTTAAGATTATAGTTTCGGTAGATTCCTAAGTTCCTTTATGATAACGTAGATAAAGTATAACATACTATTGAAAATCTATCTAGCCCTCTCGCTTCGTTTAGCGGCTATTCTTTTTCAATTCTAAAATCTTATGACTCAATATTTTCAACCAAGCCGAAAGAAGTATAACTTCAATAAAGGTCACAATCATAATATGAAAACCGAAGTATTAATAGATTTAGATATACTTATATAATTAAATTACCTTTTGTGTTTCATAATTGATCTATATGTTGAATTATCGTGCAAAATCAGATTAATTTCGTAAAGCATAAAAAAATAGATACCTGCTATTAAAATATTTAACATCTGAAACAAATAAACATAACGTAGTAACAATATACGTATAAAAACAAATGCTGATTAAAAATAAAACAAAATGTATCCAAAACTATACCACTAATAATTACGTAGTCTTAAATCAAAGTAAAAATGCTACAAACACGTTGATAAATAATGGCCAAAAATAAAAATATCAAAAATAATAATAATTTATTCATATTAGGTATACTTGAAAACTTAAATATTCTAAACGCTGGTTGCGTTAAATAAAATTTATATTGAGAGTTATTTTCTTATGAGCGAACGTTTTTCAATCATAATTTCTATTAATAAAAATCTGGAAAACGGTTATTTGAAATTATAGCACAAGATTACCCACACAACTTCCTCTTTGCAACATTAGGAGCAAGTCTTTATTCGCGAAAATGTCAATAAACATAAGATCGATTTTGGTATATTACGGATTATGCTAAATTAATAATAGTAGATTATGATACTGTTGCTTAATAAGGGTTCTTATAACACGAGAGTGTTTTAAAAAAAACGAGCCGCAGGTGAGTTTTTTTATAGTATCACACGAGTGTTATAAGACCAAGTTATGTACTACAAGTTATCTACTCCATACTATATAAAACGTAAAACAATATTAATAGAAACCAAATTTTGTTTAAATATTGAAAAGATTTTTTAAGTGTCAAATGTTAGCGCCAAGGCGCAAACATCGATTGCGCATGCGTGTTGCGTCGCCGCGGACTCGTTCATTGAAACCTTTTTTTTTGGGGTAGAGGAGGACCAGGATTGGTCCAGCTGGACTTTTTAATTTTTTATCTTGGCCTGTACGTAATGTTTGTCATAAGAATTTTGGTTTCAGTTTTATAATCTTTGTATTATAGTATCAGAGTAGATAAAATAATATAGCATTGCAGCAATAATGTCATACTGCGATGCTAATTCTCCTAATGACACAGTTAGTTTTATAATTATATACATTTAATTGGGTAATTATAATTTTATCCAAAAATGCCAAATTAAGAATGACTTTATAATTAGTATTTGTTTTATATTAATAATAATTAGAAAGACGGCTAGTCTTAGTTATATCAATTTAAACATTGAGAGATGGAAAAGCATGTATTTAAGGTACGATAGTATAATTATGATGTCACTGTAATCGATTATAAAAAGTTATATGATAAAATCAATAAAAATATTTACTACTCTGTACTCATTTTAATTTATTAAAATTAAAAATATATTCACAGGTCATGTTGTGTATAAATATTTATTACAACTACTGAATTAGTCTTATTTTATTTAAAGAGAATAATAAAAAGTATTATACATTATTTATTATATTATTGTGTGACATGATAAAAAATGTAATACTATAAGTATATCATGTACTTGACACGAATGACACGAAAAATAAATAACTTATGTTCTTTGTACAGACAATTTTATTATGCTATGTAACCATAGGATTTTCTTTTATTTGATCATCCAACGGATTTATAATGCATACAGTTTGTATACAAACAAATATACAATCTAAAAGTTCAAAATTACGATCTTTCGTACAAAGTTGATAATGATTGATCAACTCATTTAATAATCAACTTTAAAACGTGGATCAAAGAAATACAATGCTCAATATCATACTGGTGATAGCAATATTCTTGTTGAATTAGACTTGTTTCCAAATAGTCTGATTTTCAATAATAAACTATCATTATTTCTCAAAGTACTGTTATAATTTATCAAAATGCTATCATTATTTGTGCTGTCCTGGTATTGATATATTCACATGATATATTTGCTTAGAATGGATAGACTGAAATGGTAGGTATGTTTCAATACAAAATTCTTTAGGTTAATTTTTGATTCAAACTACCAAAACATTTCATGCTAGTTATAGTTTTTCTTATATGCTAGCTATGTAAGTTCCTTATTTAATAGGATATTTAAAAGATGTATTAGATTACAATTTTCATGCCCACAATTTGTCCTTATGTCATGACAGGAATATAAATGGGAGAGTTAAGAGCTTGTAAGTTGCATTCTCTGCCACTAAACATGTGTTATCATGGACCATAGAAATATAGTTGTATTAGATTATTTTCTTTTACAAGCATATATTACACTTTGTTATGTTGTGCCCAACTATGCAATTTTGTGTTTGACTAAACGGAAACAAATAAAAAAATGTATTTTATAAAAATATTTTATTTAATTGTCCTTCACAAAATACCTCCACTTCGTAATCTCAGTGTGTCAAAAATGTATTTTATGTGATCAGGCTTGTACACATTTTCCATCAATTGGCTTTCTAACAAATTCAAAGATTCAGTATCCCACACTTTAATCCAATAAAATATAGATAACAACTTATGATAACCTATATCATCATGTGAATCTACTATTATAACTTTTGGGAGATTTGTAACTATGTCTATCAATTTAGTTTGTATTACAGCATTGAATACTTTGTTATTAGTTACTGCAAACTTGTGTATGATATCAACTGTTTGAGTTGTTAACTTTTCACTTAATAAAATATCTGGTAGGCTCTTAAGCCATATGCTGAAAGCATTGTTTGAGTGAAAATGAGATAATTTTTCATTTAGGGCTATATTGCATAATAATGCAAAGAGGTCTTGCTTATATGCTTCTGACATATTCTTATTAAAGTAGACCCAAATGACCTTTCTAAATAAGGCATCTAAGATTAAGGATGTTCTAGTCCAACCAGTGATTTCATTACAAAAAAGTTTATTTAATAAGTCAATAACTACACAGTTTATTCTAGTATCATAGTTTTGGTTAAAAATCTTCTCAATGTATCCAAGGACAGAATTAATCTCACCCTTTTGGTTTTTAACATTTAGATTACGATTGAATTCAACAAAAAGCAGGCATAATTCTAAATTTTCTATTGATAACTTGGAATCTGTTTCATCAGCAGTACCAGATTTAGTCCCTTGCCTTGACCTTGTATTGGTCACATAAGGAAATGATGTCATGAAATATTTGTTAAAAGTGGACTTATATTTATGCAAAAATAAGTTCTCTATATGTGAACTGGGACATTTGTTGTTATAATATTTTAAAAGCTTTATAAATAATTTTAAAATCTGAAGCAGATGCTTCAATAAAAAACCTGTGTCTTCATTAACAACTGTCTCAAAATTTGTGTCTGATTTGATGTTGGGACATGCTTCAAGCCAAGTTTCAAATAGTAAAGGAACAAGAGTCTCAGTATACTCCTTAAATTTTTCTATTTCATCAACTTCAAGTGAATTATCAAAACATTTTCTAGTTAAACATGAGATTGGGCAGTTTGATGTATAAATTGGGTTTAGCAAAGGAAAATGGTTTGATTTGTTAACATCAAAATTTAAAAAGTTACTTGACTTGTTGATTTTGATAGAATCAATTTCCTTGTATGTAGCAAATTTTTCCAGAAATTCTTGTAATCTTTGAAATACCTTCATTCTCCATTTTGCACTTGTGTTATGACTATTAAGATTTATAGTTAAAGTTCTTCCGGGTTTAGCATCTAACCTCGTCTTTGATACCATATCCAAAAAATTGGGTATAATTTTATGGAAATCTTGGGCAACCCTCATTGGCGCACATAATAGAAGTATGTCAAGGAATAATAGTGAATCATCTTGAATTCTTGAATCAATATGGGTCATAGCACTCCTCAAGTATGTAGACATAACATCAAAGAATGGTTCAATTTTTTCTGTAGACACATTGGAAAGTACTAAATGCAAAACTTTTAATGCAGCTTGCCTTACCTGAAAGGAAAACAAATATTACTGAAATATAACTATTTAAATATTTATTAAGGTGATAACTTATTGATATAGCAGTATTTATAACTGCTTATTGATAAAACAGTATATTTGTTTAGCAGTAACCAATAACAATATGCATCCAATTAGTTGTTAATTTTTCTTTGCTATATGTTGGTCACCATTGCCATCTCCTGTACTTGATTTATTTTAAGTACAAACAGTTACTTTGCAAAATGATATACACAAATAAAATGATAAACACATAACTTCAACTTAGAAATACTCTATGAACCATCAAAAGAAGTAATTAAGTTGGTTTATTCTCTTAAAATTACTTAAATAAATAAATATATGGGGCACTTACACACAGGGTTGTCCACCCCCAAAATAAGTAACTTAATGCTTGTGTTATGGTAGACAGACAACTGGTGAATATATATACTTATATATTTTTATAAAACACATACTTAAATACAAATATACACTCAGGCCCAAAGACCAACAAATTAATTTATAGTCAATGTTGGCCCTCGGCTGGAATCGAACCTGCGACCTGGGGCCAATGGCAGGGTCACTACCCACTGCGCCAACGGGCCAGTCATTTAGGCATTTTCATTATCATTATGGACTATATTAAAGGAAACACGACAGCGCCGTTAACAGAAGTATATCGTGAAATATTATTTAAATACCCACCAGTTTTTCTATGTTAATAATCAATGTTGTGATTCCGTGAATAAGTTGTCCTAAGTTGTGTTCTAAAATCTCAGGATGAGACGTTATAAGTTCTCTTAAACCATCTAGAGCATCAGTACGTGAGTTTGTATTAAAATGATTAAGGCGCGACAAAAGTTCCTTTACATTCAGTTTCCTTGTAGACAAAGCTTCAGATTGTCCATGTTTCTTAAGTTGTTCCTTAATAACTATTTTCTTCACTTTAAAATTTGTTTTTGTGACATTAGTACCTTTAGGTAACTCCTTGTCTTTTTTCCCTTTCAATTTAGTTTTAGCCTTTTCAGCTTTTTGGAATTTTTGATAACGTGTAGCGCCAGTTTTGTGCATTCTTTTTTTCTTAAGATGTTTACAAGTAAAATGAATTATTTATATCTACCACTGTTGGAAATAATACCTAAAATGTATTTGTGTGTATATTTTTAAAGCATAACCTAATTATTATTTTATAATTAGTAATCTATGATAATTATTATTTTGCTTTATGAACATAACCTAAAATATTTATAAATTCGTTTTAATCGGCTATATTAACGGCCCGGAATCGAGTCTTTTAAGTCCTAATTTCCTAAACCAAAAATCAGATACTTGTATTCGCAGACCAATAAAATAGAGTACCTTCCAATTTATACACAAATTATTGACACCATAGTCTGCTTAATAGAAATCGTACAATTCATTTAACAAAATTTTTAAAGGTCTGCAGATAATAAGAAGATTTGCTCAGCACAAAGGTGTTTTTTAAGGATTTATGTCAATAAGTGCAAAAAACACAAAGGGTAAAAAAATATTTTTGAGTAATCTAAACTAAAAACAATATTTGATGATCATCATTGATGGCTTTTTAACTAAAATGTATAAGTTATACCTATTCTAAATAATACGCTGTTACTCTATAAACCATGTTTCCGCAATAAACTTATTTGTAACTGCAAATTACGAAGGGCCATAATAAACCTAGATTCGGGGCCGGAAGAAACTGAGAGTTGAGACCAATTTTTTTTTTAGTTAGTATTAGGGAAGTGGAAAAATAATCGATTTTTATGATAATTGATTATTTAACTATGCCCTTTCTCTTTTCTCTTGTTTTAAGATTAGATATGCATTGTTAGATGAAACCAATGTAACAAAACTACACATTTTAATCAAATTTCACAAACATCGCATCTGTTATAATTTATTGGTACTTGCCCACTATAATTAGCCTTTATTCTATTTAATCATTAATAATAAAAAAGGCAACTGTTCAAATATTCCTAAAAATTTATTATTATTGCCTCTCACCCGTTTCATTCATAAAAACGGATTTAGTCTCAGCTCTGACTCTTTCTCACATATGGAGTAGTAATATATATAACGTATGACGTAAAATCGTAGTAAAATTAGTGATGTACTTGGTGCGCTAAAACCGTAACTTGTGAAGTCAAAGTTTTATCGATTCGCATTTTACTCTTACCGATTATTTGGATAACCGGTTTTCCTGTAACATATTAATAGTGATTTTTAGATTTTAATAAAACAAAATATTTAAGGAAATTCTTTAATAGACTTTTACTGTAATAAAAAAATTTATATTCAACAGCCGTTTTACATTCCTATGTAAATTATAAATATTAGTCTTTTTTAGATATATTGGTAGTAGTTTTATAGAATATAAGTGGTTTTTATCTCTAAGTATAATATTTTCCATCAAACCAGTTAACACTTCGGATTTATACATATAAAGTAAGAATTAAATTGTGAAATTTTGCCATAATTAATGTGCCAATTGATACCAAGCTTTTCGATGAAAGAAAACATCATGAGGAACTATACTCCATGGGTTAAGTATTTAACTAAATGTAAACATGTCAAAACAGGTAGTTTATAGTAGGCATTATCTGCCTACTATAAAGTACCTTTTTTATTACAACACATTATACTAACATCTATATATATAAAAGAAAGTTGGTCTAAGTTACACTATTTATAACTCAAGAACGGATGAACCAATTCGGCCGAAAATTGGTGTAGAGGTTGCTTAGAACCAGGAAACGGACATAGGATACCTTTTATCCCGTTCGACCGCATTTATTTTATCCCGTCAAGTCACTATAAAACGTAGTATAACAAAAACGACTATGACATGGAATGACAAAACATAATGACAGCTATACGTAATTTTGTCTTTGGTTAAGTATGGTAAAAAATTTGACAATTATCAAAATAATAGCTAAACTTCACTATAAAAAATACATAGTATAAAATGAGTCGCTTTCTCTGTCTGCGTCCCTATATCCCTATGTATGCTTTAATCTTTAAAACTACACAACAAATTTCGATGGGGTTTTTTTTTAATAGATAGAGTGATTGAAGAGTAAGGTTTATATGTATAATAACATTCAATATGGAGTAGCGAAATACTGTGATTATCACTGAGTGACATAGGCTATATGCTTTATACCCGTGCGAAGCTGGGGCGGGACTCCTAGTTAAATATAATTTTTAATTCTTTTAAAGAATTTAAAATTATTGATAGTATTCGCACCACTTTATTATGGCGTGATTGCTATCAATAATTTTTACAAACTTTGAAACAATAAATAAGAATTATAAAATTTTTAAAGAAAACGATGGATAATATTAAATACACTAAATTACTACACATTTAAGTATCACAGAGTGAAGCTCGTAGAATATTGATATTATGTTGCGTTGGTTAATCCAATTACCATTTTAGGTAGTTTACTTGGCTAATTTGTATCTGCTGAATTTTATTAAATTATATATTGCTGTTTTGCTATACTAAAGGTATAAATATTTAATTTTAGAAAATACCAATCAATTTATGAAAATTACATTTATAAATATTAGAGATATTCTTTTGACAACTGCAGTTGAATCCCAATTTTTTCATTTGTAAATAATATTATTGTTATGACATATTTGTCACTCCTGAATCACATGGTTTTGTTTGTTTACATCTTGTTATGTTTCTATACTTATGGAGTATATATAGTAAAATAATAAAAATTTTGAATCAATTTTTAAATGTTAATAATAGTAATATTAGTTAGTTACTTTTGCCTCATGTATCATAGTTCTATAACTTTACTTGCGATAAAATTTTCCATTTCCACTATCGTTTTCCAAGTATCTGCAGTACTGTGAATTCTCCTTAATTGATACACCGTTGTCTAACTCGCATTATGATTACGATTATGCAAAAAACTTTTAACAAATCATATTTATGATTAATGCAAGTTAACCAGGAATTATAGTTTTTTAAGTTATATACATTTTTGACTAATTAACACTTTACATGCCATATAATGCCATTCCAAAGATATAAGTTTTTGTGATGGATAATATAATTTAAACTAGATCAAATCTTTCAGTTTTATTAGACAATAGCGTAATTATAAAAATTTCACAATTTAAATAATCCTGTTTTGAAAATATATTACTCCCAGGATTGCTCAGGTTTTTAGTTTTGCTACACAAGTAAAAACACGTGTTTTGAATAGGAATAAATGGTGTTAATGTTAAAATACACAATTTTTAGCAGCAATACAGGCAGAACTCATAATTCATTATAAGCCCGTCGTTTAAGCAAACTAACAATTATACTAGCAACTAAGCAATTGTTATTCATTTTCCTGAGTAATGAAAATTTTAAACCCATTCATCTCAAAATATAAGTTTTTGAGTTGTACCGCTATTGCTGCACATGACCGATATATCAATATACTGAACCGGTAATATGATATGGCTTGGGTCTGGAAAATATTTCTGATGGAATACAAGGTACTATAACTATCAAACAATAATATTAACCAATCATGTTTTAAACAATGAAACCAAATTATGATCCGTTCTAGTGTGCTAGAGCCCCCTTATCCACGGATTTGAGAAAAAATCCATTGGGTCCTAGTTAAGAAGTTTCAAACTTCATAATGTTTGTCAATTATACTAATATGAATACTATTTTGAAGACACAACCTTCTCTTGAGTCCTCTAGCATTGAAGCGGACTTTTACAGCCTTATTCCAAAATTCCGAATGGTTCAGGCGGCAAAATAAATTAGTGAATAAAAGCATTCGCGCTGTGAAAATGTTATTACTAATGTCAATAAATGAGGCTAAATAATTATGATTCGACTGAAGCTCTTCATATATGTTCATCTGCATCATCGGGCTCGTGGACACTTCCCGGCGGAAGAGTTCGCAGCATATTTAACCTGTAATAAATAAGTTATTCTTTAATAATGTATAGATAGAACATTAGTTTGCAAAGGTAGTCTTACAGACAATCTTGGCATTGATATCCCCTGAGTAGAATAGACCACCCTCATTTCTTACCGAGGTGTCGCGAAAACCGATTAAGGTAAGTTGACGTCGGGCAGGCGACCGGTCGTAAGATACCAAATCATGTGATAACATGTTTAAAACATGTTGTGCCTACCCCATTTAGAGTGGGATAAGGGTAGGAGAATGATGATTGACAAATAACAGAGATTTTAAAATTTTAAAATATATTTTTAGCTTCTACTGGTCTTAAATAGTGTCTGGAAAATATTTTTTTCGTGTCTATAACTTTGTCTACAGTTATATTTTAAGTATAGAATAGAGACTATAATTATAAATTTTGTTTTTTTAATAATAAAATATAAGGGGTATCTGTGACAATCTTTGTGTTATGTTAAATATCTTTGATTTTGTACTGTTAGCAGTACCAGGCTAAAAATATTATGCTTTCCAAATACTGTATTGTATGTGACAAAGTTCCAATGATCATCACTAATATGTCTTTTAAGCTATTCTTATATCACACACTTTTTTGCATCACTATAATAGAAGAAAAATTGTACCAAACATTTTTTGTTATATCTCAAACGGATTAGGCAGTTAGCCCATTAGACATATAAGCTTCAGTTTTAATAGAAAGTGAAATGGACAGACTGACATACTTTACATCAAATATTTACTTGCCTTCATCTAGTCAAATCAATTGACCTAATCATGTGCTTCATCCCATAAAGCATCAACAGCATATAGCCCTTAGACGTCATCCCAATGAGTACTCTCTTTGGCTATGACCAGGTTCATCTGAAAATTATTGCAAAAACATTTTAATAAATATGGAACAAGCTGTGATAGCTCAGCGGTGAGGCCGTTCGACTCTGTAAAGACGATCATGGGTTTATACCCCGTGCAGGCACATGTCTAATTGACAATTGCAATTTATGACACTCTTTTCGGTGAAGGAAAATATGGTAAGGAAATCCGCATACTTCTAGCGAATTCTAGGGATATGCGTAACCTACCAATCCGCATTCGAGCAACGCGATGGTAGGTCTTTGCTACAATACTTCTCTCCAAAAAACGGATAGAGGAAGCTTATGGTTCCCACTGCTGGGGTGGATAACAGGCCGTTACTTTAAACATACACATGCCAATTTTTGTGTTTACAAACAAAAATGATTTATATTTGAAACATTTTAACTCACTTGAAGAATATCAGCCATTGTATCAGATATTAATGAATTCATTGCAACAACAGTAGCAGTGCCTTGACCAGACACAGTTACTCAGACAAAAAATCTAGTTGAAATGTGCATAACTAAATGGGATAGTATGTTAAAGTATCTTGAACAAATAACTTTCTGTTAAATAATTAAAGTATGTCTGTAATCCATATTGTCTGTCGCAGAAAGAATAAAAACTATTCAGAAATAACCACCTAAAACATAGAATATAACTGATATTGGGTATGACATATGATATACAACACTTCAATAAAGCATACACAATAAATATTACTATAGAAGGAAAAGTTTTATTTTTATTATTTTAGTTTTATTCTTACTTATATTTTAAAATTAAAAAATAAAACTTCCCAATATTATTACAGTTCAATAAAAACACTAAGGATATACTATAATGCTATATGCTTCGAGGTCCCTGCTTTAATAAATGTATATATAAATTGAAAAACACTAGCTTAAATTGTACTATATATTATAGAAAAAGAATAAAGCACGAAAAATACTATATTTTTATCGCTAATTGCAATTGTCGTGCTTTTTTTAATTAACTGTGAATGGAACGCACCCGCAGCCCTGCATAGGGAATGTTGGAACGAAACTCATTCATGTATTTACGGGGCTTAGTTAGTTAGTAACTCTAACTCCGTGTCAATATCCAGCGAAAAGTAATAAAAAATAATCATGGAAAAATAAATAATGATTGAAAATAGATGTGTCCTATTTTTTTTCCTGAATTTCCTAAAAGTACTATATTTTTTTGATTTAAAAAGAAAAATAGTATTTTTCTTCAAAAAAAAGGTGGCAACCCTAATCGCGCCCTTTTTGATTAAATAGGGGCAACACTGTGCCGTTATTGTTTCCGGTGGAGTCTTACTATATATACCGATAAAACGTTTCAGTGACATTCAGTCCTTGTTCGTCATTCAAGAGAAGTGCATCTCGGAGCGGGAATTGTGGTATTCCTATTATATCGTGTTATTGTATATGTCGGCGGGTAGCCGTACTTTGAATATCAACATCACGCCATTTGATTTAGATTGCTACTATGATGTTTAATTTTTCGATAAATACCTTCATTACTAAAATAAAAACACGTGGTTAATATTTTTACCACGTGTTCAGACTTCAGAATTAATATTTACAAGTTATATTGTAATAAATTTAAACATTTCATTTTAAAATTAAGAACATTTCTTTGTATGTAAAGAATAGTTTTAGTTGAAAAGGTGGGTAGTTTGTTCAATCGAATGACACACCCAGTTTTTCTATAAAAGCCGAGCGCGCGCTAGCTCGAGAGATTATTCTGTCTCGGACCGCCGTAGCGTACGGAACTATTGGAAATAAAAGTTTGTCAAAATTATCTTCGCTGTTTATATTGATCACCAATTATGGGGGATAACCCTGCCCGTGACGTCAGCAATACTGACGTCACACTTTTTAAAAATCATCGCGGCGAGCCCTCTTCCGTAATATATAGTGTGCGTTAACAAGAAGTTTATGGAATTGTCTAATTTTAATTAAAAATCATTTGTTGGTTTATATATTTTTGCGTAAGTAAAAAGTGATTACAGTTATATATTACGTATAACGAACGTTTCAGGTGAGTCAGTACGTTTCAATTTTCTTCGTATTAAATAGTGCAAAAGTATAGTTTATTTGTTATTAAGTTTTGGATAACTACTCACATTTTATCCGAGAATGTTTGTTGAAATTCAAACATTTGAGTTGTTGAGTTTGTGATAGTGAATGTATATAGTGCTTGTGTATGGTGGTGGCGGTGGTGGAGGTTTGTGCATGTGTTTTTTACGAATCCTGCATGTATCAGGTATGATAACCAATTGTCCACTCTACATTTAGCATTATATACATTTTCTATTTTACTTCATCGCCGATTATAGCAAAATAATTTTATTATTACTTTTGCATAATTACTCTGTTTTAATCATAGCTTAGGTAAATATAGACATTGTAATCTTTAATATTTAATGACTAGCAGCGTCTGACTGCCCTCCTGTAAAAGCTGCAGGGCTTTTTCTTCTCATTTAACAGTATGGTTGAGGTGGACACTGCAGTGTTCTTTCTTCCCATACTGTGTAGGCGTTTTGTTGGTAATGTTCGTTTTCTGTATCGTCGAACATTAGCTTCAAAAGCGCGCTACTTTGTAAGACGTTTTATTAACGGGCTAGCCATTATAAAGGTGTCGTACTGATTTCTGAAATTGCGCAGTTTTGGTAATTCGTACGTCATTTATTTTTACTTTTTTTTTGTAATGGTTATGTGTTGCGGTTGGCAAAGAGCCGGTATTTGGCACCTGCAATACATGTAAAACCTTAATTCTTTTCCCAGTCGCTTTTGGCTACTGATGTTTGAGTGCACGCTTACATCTGTGGCTGAAATTACAGGAATCTAACTTAGCTTCATAAATTCAGACATCACTTGAGTATTAGTTACCTCAAATGCATTTTCTCAAATTACAGAGGTCCTGGTGGTTGACGCTACTGTTCGGCCTGGCGCTGTTCGAGCGCTCGAGGCGACGGCGGAGCGACAGCAGCTGCGGAATAGCCGGACGGGCCGGCCTGGGGTGAGGGGCGGCGGCACGTCTCCATTGGCAGCAGCGAGGCCAGACCAGCGTAGCTCGTGGAGTCACGAGGCCAGCTGTCCGACTGCCCTCCTGTAAAATTAATCCATTAATTTCATTCAATCCATTAATTTTTACATTTTTTTTTGTAATGGTTATGTGTTGCGGTTGGCAAAGAGCCGGTATTTGGCACCTGCAATACATGTAAAACCTTAATTCTTTTCCCAGTCGCTTTTGGCTACTGATGTTTGAGTGCACGCTTACATCTGTGGCTGAAATTACGGGAATCTAACTTAGCTTCATAAATTCAGACTTCACTTGAGTATTAGTTACCTCAAATGCATTTTCTCAAATTACAGAGGTCCTGGTGGTTGACGCTACTGTTCGGCCTGGCGCTGTTCGAGCGCTCGATGCGACGGCGGAGCGACAGCAGCTGCGGCATAGCCGGACGGGCCGGCCTGGGGTGAGGGGCGGCGGCACGTCTCCATTGGCGGCAGCGAGGCCAGACCAGCGTAGCTCGTGGAGTCACGAGGCCAGCTGTCGGACTGCCCTCCTGTAAAATTAATCCATTAATTTCATTCAATCCATTAATTTTTACATTTTTTTTTGTAATGGTTATGTGTTGCGGTTGGCAAAGAGCCGGTATTTGGCACCTGCAATACATGTAAAACCTTAATTCTTTTCCCAGTCGCTTTTGGCTACTGATGTTTGAGTGCACGCTTACATCTGTGGCTGAAATTACGGGAATCTAACTTAGCTTCATAAATTCAGACTTCACTTGAGTATTAGTTACCTCAAATGCATTTTCTCAAATTACAGAGGTCCTGGTGGTTGACGCTACTGTTCGGCCTGTCGCTGTTCGAGCGCTCGAGGCGACGGCGGAGCGACAGCAGCTGCGGCATAGCCGGACGAGCCGGCCTGGGGTGAGGGGCGGCGGCACGTCTCCATTGGCAGCAGCGAGGCCAGACCAGCGTAGCTCGTGGAGTCACGAGGCCAGCTGTCGGACTGCCCTCCTGTAAAATTAATCCATTAATTTTATTCAATCCATTAATTTTTAATTTTTTTTTGTAATGGTTATGTGTTGCGGTCGGCAAGAGCCGGTATTTGGCACCTGCAATACATGTAAAACCTTAATTCTTTTCCCAGTCGCTTTTGGCTACTGATGTTTGAGTGCACGCTTACATCTGTGGCTGAAATTACGGGAATCTAACTTAGCTTCATAAATTCAGGCTTCACTTGAGTATTAGTTACCTTCCTTTAGTTGCACTTAGTCTAGTGCTATTCCATCTCTGAAAATAATTTTAAAAAATTAAAAAAATTAAAAATTGTTACTATTCAAATAGAACCTCTTATGAACAAGGTTGTATTTGAATCTATATGAATAGTTGTTCTATAATATAAAAAAAATGTTGTCTGTGTCATTATGCATTGATTTGTTAAGAAAGAGTAAATGGGTTCACTTTTAGAAAAATTGCTTTTTATTATTGCATAAGTATGAAGGAGAAATATTGTTTGTTATTTAATTTCTGTTAGATATAAACAGTTGCACATTTTAAGTGATTTATAAATTACATAAATATTTACTTTCAGTTTTATAGAACAGTCTTTTAATATTGCTGTTATTCTTTCATTCATTACACATAGTATTATATCTTTTATTAGCACTGTAAATGTAAAGATATCTCAAATCATAACTATAAATAACATCATTTGACAATCATATTAAAATAAAAAATTACTCTTAATCTTGGATCTGAGGATTCTTGAATCTGCAATTAATCAATCAATCGTTTAATCAATCGTAAATTTAAATTTTGCTTTTGCTTTTTAATTAAAAATCAACAATAGTGTTATATAAAGCAATATACCCTATATTGCTTTATACAGAATAAACTTGCTCTCTTTTGCTATTTACTCCCTTTTCATCGGAGTCTCATTATAAAAAACTTGACAATCATTTTTAAAGTTCTAATATAATACAATGAAGTATACAACTTCAATTAAAAAATACTTCTAAAAAAAAATATTAAGTAGACCATTTAAGTTATGTCCAAATTATTCATAACTAAGATAGATACACACTTATGATCAATTAGAACAACTTCTAAAAAACTTTCACTTTAATGTTCCATTATTAATCATTTATTGCACTACAAGACACTAGAAGCTTTATAAAATCGCAAGACATATCCTTAATATAATAATGAATATAGCTAATTCATCAATCGAAATTAATGTACATATCATAATTTTTATATAACGATAACTAAGTCAAATATGAAATAAAAATTATACTGCATGTTAAAGGTTTTAGGCTATCCATGCAAGGTTAGGTTATTATATTTAGATGTGAGAATGTAAATTTTAAGAGAGCTCTTACTATTATTGAGATGCACAAAATTCATTAAAACTCAACACTTACATTTATATAATGATTAAGTAAATCCTCTTCTTATTGTTTTATAACTGCACGTTTCTTCGTTGTTAAACTAAATTAAAACAAAATTATACATTTTAGTAAAAATTAAAGTACTAGAACTTTACAACGGGAAATTTAAAAATTTAATACACCGCCCATTCATTAATAAAATCAACTTGTTGTCTTGTTAAGTTGTTATATGATAGACAGTCAAAATGAGAATGAGTGCGTATAAATATGTATGTAGGAGTGGAGCGAGATGCAGCTGAGACTATTTTCATACGATTCATTCATAAATACGTACATGTGCAAGAGGGATGCGAGATAACATGTGTTGGCGCCTGTATATGTTTCTTTTTTATAGTAAAACCGCCCTGGTAAAGTGTTAGATGTTTCTTTAGGTTATTTGTATTTAGTTTTGTTAAAGTTCACTACGCTTTTACAAAATGAAAATTAAAAAGCAGCATCGCAAGAAGAAGTATCTTCACAAACTTAATAGAAAACGAATGCATATTAAATTAAAAAACACAGGTGAAGTGAATTGGTATGTATTTAGAAATAAAACAACTCTATATTTAGCTTTATGAACGTATGGGTTTATTTCAAATTAAATTTTTTCGCAGTAAAGTTATCAAAGAAGCGTGGAATCATAAAAAGACCACGTATCGAAATCTTCGCGAAATGGGACTTGCTAACGATCCAAATAAAGTTATAACAATACCTAATTTTAAGCAAGAAAAACTGCGCAAGGCAATACAGATCGTTAATAATATTGAATCTGATTCCGAGGAAACAGAGGAAGTTCAGAAGCCTGCCCCTAAGATAAGGGTAGCCGAAAAATTGGAAGAAGAAGCGAAAGCACCAAGAGAACGAAAGTTTATGTATGAATATGGTCTTATACATACAGTTTTATTGCTTATTTGACTTGTTAGCTTTGTTTTGTTTGACTTTAGAAGTTATTTAGCTATTTTAGATAATTATAATATAGTATTGTTAGTTGGCCAAAAATGCAGTCCATGAGATTATTGTGCTTGATACTCAAATTCATAAAAGAGAAGTGATATTATCAAGATTTATATTGCAGAACAATGCTTTATTATTTAATGTTTGTTTTTGTTTGTGGTAAAGTTGGTTACATTGAAAAGAATTAAAGTTTATTGATTGTTAAAAAAATCATATGGAAAATATAAAAAAATTGCTTGAAAGTCATCTGTACTGATTATATAAATTGCAATACCAAATTGTTATATTTCAGGTTACCAAAAGGTCAAGTTGAATTTATAACATACCTTTTAGATAAATATGGGCATGATTACAAAGCTATGGTAATGGATAAAAAGAATTATTATCAGGAAACTTGGAAACAATTACGAGCAAAAATAAAAAAGTTTATGGGCATACCTAAACAATATGCAGAATATCTTAATGCTAGAGGTCTATTAGATATAGAAGAAGACGAGGATAAGCTCAAGCAGCAAGCAAAAGCTTTAATCATGGATGACAGTGATTAATTAATTAATAAACGTGAATTTTTTTATTACAGTTACAAATACTTATTACTACTAATTAATGATTAATTAGTAGTAATAAGTATTGTTGAGATTTTTACTATGAATTAATCTTGTAAGACTAAAAATAATGCCCATGATTTAATTAAAACATGTCTTCAAAAGAGTGAGCAGATAAAAATATTAAGATCTGTAAAATGTGACGAAAATAAAACACTACAACTGTAATGATGTTTTTTTTTAAAATATATTTTTTTTTTAAATTTTACTTGAGTTATATTTTCTAATGTGTTTTACATTCATTTGGTATATCTTTTATTGGTTTCACTTCATTGAGTTGTTCATACCAATCTTTTTCCATTTCTAATATTTGTTGTGGTTTTTTGTACTGAAAACAAATTGATCTTAGTATTATAAAATTGTTGCATAATTTAATTAAAAAAAATTATTATACCTTAAATATGAAACAGGCTCTTAAAGTTGTAACTCCTGTTTGTCTTTAGAAATAATTTTGTATTGGTTACTTACTATACTTTCTAATAACTTTGAGTTTACTCAAATTCAACATGTTAATTAACAGGTAATGTAAGTTGATTTACAAGTAACATTTTTTTTCTAGGGATGTCTATATGATGGTCAAAATAAATTGGTCTGTCAGACTCAGTCCAGTTATGCTTGTGATAGCATTAGCTGCCACTACATTGCACTTTTATATGGTTCACTGATAATTTTGATAGTGATTGAATATTGTGATTTGTATTATATTAGAAGTAAATAACAAGTAACATTTATTTTATATTTTTAATATACCTCAGCTAAGCTAACGGCACCTCTAGTGAAAATAAAAAAAGATCTCAGAATAAAATTTCATAAACATGTAGTACGGATTTGGCAATTTTTTTTTGACTGGCCGCCTACCTGACGTCAACCCTCCTTGGGAATAAATTCGGCCAACTTTATCCGGTAGGACAATAGTGGTTGTTGAGGTCATAGCGTCCAATTTACCTTAGTCACCTTTTACGACTACGACACCTCCGTAAGAAATGAGGGTGTTACTATTCTAGTCAGCTAGATACCACAAGGCAGCTTAGAAGAAAATTTCAATAGACATATACATTTTTGACTGGCCCATTGGCGCAGTGGGTAGTGACCCTGCCTTCAGCTCTGCGGGTCGCGGGTTCGATTCCCGCCGAGGGCCAACATTTTCTATAAATGAAGGTGAATATTTGTATTTAAGTATATATTTAAAAATATATAAGTATATATTCACCAGTTGTCAGTCTCAAATAACGCAAGTATTGAGTTACTTTGGGGACGGACAATTGTGTGTCTAAGTGTCCCATATACTATTAAAAAAATATATATATTTCATGTTGTTAATTGGGGCTATCCTATCCATGAGAGAAAAATAAGATAAGAAGAACATATATAATAATAAAATTAAATAAAATTTTGTTAATATTGTTCAATCACTTACAGTTATGATAAGTGTATTATATTTGTGTGATACTTGAATATTCCCTTGTTCAATGGGTAAGCCAAGTCTCATTAGCTCTGGAACATCTAGCTTTTTATAATACTTTTTATTTGTTGTGCTAATTATTATACATCTTTCATCATTATTCGCTTTAACTGAATATGTTTCTATAGGATAGGGTAGATTACGTATTCTCCATTCTAGGTTGATTCTTGTGTTCCGTCTTAAAAGAATAGGCTGTAACAGGATGTATATAAATACTTAACTTATTGATTTATCAGTATAGACTTAAAAAATTATATATACTGCTCAGTTCAGTTTTTTAACTTAAGTAGATAGCATTATCTTTAAGCTCACATATTGTTAAATAAAATTACCATAAAAATTAATTGTTTTGTAATACTAAATTAACAAGTGGAAATTGATGAATTTCAATCAATTCTGGTATTTTTTTAATACAAAGATATTGCTAATTATAAATATGCTGTTAAAGTATGTTTCAAATACAACCTCCTTTAAATAGTTGGGTCAAGAATATAGAAAAACGTTGATGCTGTCAATATGTGAAGTTGTTGTGTAAAAAGATTAAATTAGTTGATTTTGAGAAAAATACTTCTTGTTTATTAAGGTGTAAAAGAAAAATATCGATGTAACGTGAAATGATTGTTTTTTAAAAAGTAGAAATAATATGGACATCGTTTTAATTGATAATTATGTGTAACTAGACACTTACTAAGTGTTTGATATATACTAACTTGGTCGTTACTCTCGATTATATCCAGTGCATCCGCATTTGGTGCAGCATCAGGAATAGGATCTCCAATTTCCACTAACCATTTACCTTCTCCTCCTAGCTTTCCTTTCATTTTCCAAGCTCTTCTTAACAGTACCTGAGTATCTACATTATACTCTTCAACCATTTCTTTACCATCTTCGAACTTATAGTGAATTTTCTTAATTTTATCTTCTTTTAAACAAGTTTTGTCAGCATTAAGTAGAGACTTGTACCATATACTACTTTTGAATATCATTTTAAATTCTTTACTACCAGTAAAACTTATTTTATTACCAAACTGGAGTATATTGGCGTCGCAATTTTCGATAAAACTTAATTTTCTTTTCATACTGTTGCTATGGTAACGCAGTAATTGTAATTTCACCATAGACTATTAATATTTTGACATCTAAAGAGTATATTTTACCAGAATAATAAATTAACGATAGTTGACATAATCTGTGGGTAATTAATAACCTGTTCACGTTAAGACGTCAGATATCATAAATGTCATAAATTAATTTCAATATTTTGGTTACAGTGTCGATACTTAATAATTACTTTAATTTAAAGCTTAAGAAGTCTTTATCTGTATAAACTTTACGGTTATAAAAATTTTATTATCATTATGTCTCGTAGTATACCAGATAGGTGAGTGACCAATATGTTTGAAAAATAGTCAATCAAAAAATGTTGCTCAAAACTTTGTAATCATGGTTTTTTAATTTTAGATGGACTGCATATAAAGCCTGCGGTAGTTTAATACAAGGAACGAGAATTATTTGCTTTAAAGTTCCTTTAAAAAAGGTGAGTAAAGTAGAATAACTATTTATTAAGGAGCTTTGAGTTGTTCATCACAGAATTTTATGTTGGGTGAATTGTATATAAATATTGCCAATAAGTTTGTCTGATGAGAGCAATTTATAACTAAGTTGTTATGTTTATTACTATGGGTATGTGAAGAATATTAGCATAAATATGCCACAATATTCCCATTATAGTCTACTAGAATAAGTTGTTTATCTCCAAAATATATATTACAACCTAATCTGATATTAGGTATGTGTATAGACTAATATACTTCAAGATTTATATTTTTTAATAAGATTTATAAGATTTTATTATTTGCTACTAATTATGTAATAGTGAAAAAAAAGGACGCTTTAAATTTCTCTTTATAAGATACTAGCGGCCTGCCCCTGCTTCGCACGGGTATAAAATATATAGCCCATGTCACTCAGTGAAAAAAATTATTAAAATCGATCCAGTAGTTTTGATTTATTCATTACTGCCCGTGGCCCGCAAAAGTTAAATTTGGAGAAAAACAATTTCCCTCTCCCTATTCCAAGAAGATTTCCTGCTATCTTTGAATATCTAAATTCATATAGTACATATTTGCGTATTTATTTTAACATTTTTCCCTATATATTTTATTTTTACAATTAATTACAGAATGTCTTTAAACAAATTCTTGAAAGAGCGACATCGCTGCTAAAGTCGAAGTGCTTATAGGTCGAAGCGCGGCGTCCTCGCGGGATTTTAAATCTGTAATATCTCCGAAAATGTTCACTTAAATTACATGCTGTAAACGGCAATATTGATCTATATTAAATCAACAATTTATTTAAGGTACTCAATTGGATAAGGATTAATGCTGTATTGTATAAAAATTGCTTTGAACATAAGGCATCATTTTTCGTAAAAAGTAAATGAAAAAAACTGCTATTGTGGGTTATCCATAAGAGATAGATATATACCATCGCGGACTTTTCTGTAGACCTTTTTAAGGTGTACAAATACTTAGTACATTATTTTGATAAATCTCGTAGGGTTTAGCCTGCGTTTGCAATGTAAGCGGAAAAAAATGTAATTATTTACAGAAACCTCAAAAATTACAGTATTTCTCTACTTCGTATTGAATGTTATTATACGTACAAACCTTCCTCTGGAATCACTCTATCTATTAAAAAAAACCGCATCAAAATCGGTTGCGTAGTTTTAAAGTTTTATGCGTACATACGGAAATATGGACTTTGTTTTATAATATGTAGTGATTGTCACAAGTTGCCACATTTACTGTATTTATTTTTCAAATTGTTATATTATTTTTTTATTAATAACTATTTAATTGTCATTGACATCAAATTAACAAAAAGGTATTTGAAATTGTAGACTTTGTAAAATGTACTGTAATTAATGACTACTTTGGCTATTTGGATTGGCTTGAATTTAAATTGCGACCAGCTATGCACTAGATTATATGGTAAATATTTTAATTTGTTCTTAATGAATTATGCCATTATTGTAATACTTAAGTTTGAAAAGAGTGACCATAGAGTTTCTTGCTGGTTCTTCTCGGTAAGAGCACCTTTCCAAACCAGTCATAGCTTCATTGTAATTTGACAATTCGAAAGTGCTTGTAAAAGCCAATTTGAATAAAGAATTATTTGAATTTATTGCTGTTCCTGCTGTGTTATGTACTCATGATGTTTGAAAATTTTATTGATTGTGGAAAATAAAAATTACAGTAAAAAAATATTTCACCATTAACTATTTACTACACATTAGAATTATGTTATAAATATTTTGAAGTATATTTCATATAGAATATTGTTTTATATATGTAGGTTATGTTACATATTCCAAATTGAGTTGTACTGGTTTTGCAGCTAAATACATTAGGGGAGTTTTCTGTGGATATGCTGGTTTCCTCCTAATTATTTTATTTACAATAAATCATATAATTGTGGATATTAATTGAGCACATGAGTTGTATCACTACATAGGTAGTATAAAACAAATTCGCATTCCCTGTCTGTCCCTATATCCCTATGTATGCTTAAATCTTTTAAACTATGCAACAGATTTTGATGCGGTTTTTTTTAATAGATAGACTAATCGAAGAGGAAGGTTTATATGTATAATAACATTCAATATGGATTAGAGAAATACTGTAATTTTTGAGGTGTCTAATGTGATGTCATAAATAATTACATTTTTTGCAGTTTACATTGCAAATGCAGGCTGAACCCTACGAGATTTACCAAAATAATGTATAAAGTATTTGTACACTTTGAATAGGTCTACAGAAAACTCCGCGATAGTATATGTCTATCTCTTATGGATAAGCAGAAATAACATTTTTTGTCATTTACTTTTTACGAAAAATAACGCCTCATGTTTAAAGCAATTTTTATACAATACAGCATTAATCCTTATCCAATTAAGTACCTTAAATACATTGTTGATTTAATATAGATCAATATGGCTGTTTACAGCATGTGATTTAAGTGAACATTTTCGGGGATATTACAGATTTAAAATACCAGTGCTAAGCAGGGGCAGGCCGCTAGTGAATAGATAACTCGTAGGTTAAAACACCTAGGGTTCAGTTCAGGGATACTTTGACATGCGTATAATCGTGACAGTATTTGATTGTTTAGTGTAAAATTAAAATCTGCATTTAAAAATTAGAGTTATAATGATGTACACCAGTGTATTTAATAATGTTTTCATACTAGCTCCATCTATGTTTAAGTGCTAGTATCATTGCACAAGAATGAGTTTCATTGATAATTGTTCCTATGGTCGTTAGATGGCGTTGTTAGTCTCGTAGAATCTCAAATAATAAGTAATCGATTTTTATCGCTTATTTCAAAAGTAGTTTTCTTTTAAATATTAATAATTAATTAGAATAAAGCCTAATTAAAGTGGAAAAATACCAAGAAATGATATCAGATGCGCTGTTTGTGAAATTGGATTAAAATGTGTAGTTTGCCTAAATTGCTTAATCTTACAATGCATATGTAATATTAAAAACCAAGAAAAAGTAAAAAAAGAAAAAGGGATACCTGAAATAATCGATTTTAAAAAAACGATTTTTGATGAAAAAAGAATCGATTATTTTACAAATCGATTATTTTTTCACATCACTAGAATGCGCATGTATACTCGTGCTTTTGTTTTACATTAACACAACAATTTAATTTACTGTCCAGTCTATAAATTGAGAATTAAAGGCATAAAATCTATCTTTACCATGTATTTTGTTTATTTCCTTTACACTAGAAGTTACTTAATGAGAGTGAAAACATTGAAAATTTATTATCATCTAGATAATAGGATGAGTTGGTGCTTGAATTAGAAGCATTTGCACCTGCATTAGCAAAGGCACGCCGACAATGAAATGCGTTATTGGCATGCAAGTATGCCCAATACGTGTTTGCTTAACTGTTAAGCTTGTGCGTTCACTTGACCATATCACAGTTATATGACAACATAGTGTCTGCTATATGCGATATGTAATGATGTAATAACAGTATCATCCATAAATACGTCCATGATCCTAGACAGTGAATTTCATTATTGATTTAATTATAAAAGATTTTCTAAACATGTCTTAAAAAATTTAATGTAGTTTTTTTAAAGTGTAAGAAAGTACAAAGTTTATTGCATAAACAAAGTCCAAATCCAAAGTCCAGGCCAAATCATATCCCTTCCTGCCACATGATTCGGCAACGTATTTTAGGACCGGCCGCTACCTAACCTCAAGTAACCTTAATTGTATTCTACGACATCTCGGTAAGAAAGTCTATTCTACTCAACCGGATACCACACGGTGGGTCAACTTACCTTAGTCGCCTTTTACGACACCGCGGTAAGAAATGAGGGTGGTCTATTCTATTCAGCCGGATACAACATGGCGTATATTTTGTGTGAGCCTTATTGAAGGGATTTGAAATTCTTCGTGCAATCCCGTTTCTCATAATGGCCGAATGCTCAATGCCGATTCCGACGACACAAACTCCCACAATTCCCATCATATTGTGGTTCATTCTCGCATGGCACATTGTATACGTGCCACCGTTTCTTAGTGAAACACCATGCTTTTGTGCTTTTAGGGGAAATGTAATTCAAATTCAAATTTAATTTATTTGTAGTAGCTCCACTAATGATATTGGTCCTTGGCAATGAAAGGTCTTGAAACAGCTTATTTGAATAAATAATATTTTGATTTTGGTTTGAGTTAACTCAAACTCATATTTGTCCTAAACAAATATCGCTATCGCTAATCGTTCTTTAGAAAACTCATTCAAATCTAATGAGAATATTATAGGAAATATAATATATAATATAGCAAATATAGAGCGGATTATAGCAAAATAATATTCTCATTAGTATTTTATTATGGACCTCCGTAAAAAACGCCTAATTCTATAAATTATAGAAAACTCATTTACAATGTTTCTTCTGTTTTGTGCTTTCTCGTCAGGTTTTCTTAAAATACTGTTATATTATGATAATTTAAATGTGTGAAGGACCATTGTAAGTTGCATGTGATTCATTGTGAATTTATAATAAAGTACAAAAAGAAATTTCCTATTTTTCATTCCACAAAATTATTTCTATGCAAGGTCAGAGCGCCATTGCTTATAATAGCTTATTTCGATATCCTCGATCAAATCGATTTTCGTTCAAGACGGCACTCAATAAACCCCTTTGGCTGTTTTATTTGAATATGTCTATACAATTTTAGAGAAAAAAATTACTCGTGCCAAAAACAGGTTTCATTTTATCCTGAATACAGAGATCTTTGATATGAGAGACAGAGGTATGTCTTTTGTAGTCACCCTAACGTATAACGGAGTATGTGGGACAATTATATACCCTGGAGGGTTAAGATTTCAGTATTATAGGGCCTCTGCTGAATTGAAATGTCGTTAACGTTAGTAAATCTTTAAATATTTGAGAGTAAAAATGTACTTGAATATATATATATATCTCAAAAGTTAAAGTAAGAAATAGATTATGCTTCATTCCGCCTTCAGAATAGATCACTTTCATTTCTTACAGAGGTGTCCGGTTGAGTAGAATAGATCACTCTCGTTTCTTACCGAGGTGTCGTAAAAGGCGACTGAGGTAAGTGCCGTGTGGTATCCGGTTGAATAGAATAGACCGCCTTCATTTCTTACTGAGGTGTCGTTAAAGGTGACAAAGGTAAGATGACGTCAGGTAGGCCGGTCGTAAAATACCTAGCCAAATCACATCACAACATAATTTATAGAAGTAGGCTTTACTTTGCGGAGATCCATAATACAAAAGTAATAATAAGATTATTCTGCTGGATTATAGCAAAATTATTTTATTATTACTTTTAGTTTTACATCATAACATAGTGAAAACATGTTGTGCCGACCCCACTTAGAGTAAGATAAGGGCAGGAGAATAATTAAAGAAATAGATTACTCTTAATTCCGTTAATCTATTCCCTAATTACTCACCGACGTGTCATAATATTTGTCTCTCATAAAACCAACGGTTCCGACTCCCAAAAAGACTAATCCAGTATTTGATAAAGCGGGTGCCTCATACTGTGCTTTGAATAGTTGTTTCTTTATCTCTGCATCTTTTGATTTTTTTAAAGGTATAGGCCTTTATACGGTATCCGTGGCGCTTTGATTCCGCTGCCTTATTCAACGGGATCCTACCATAAATTTTGATGTTTTGTTTAGTTTGAATTATAAAGGGATATTACCGTAATGGCAATTCGGTAGGTGTAATTTGATATAGCTCAGCTATGCAAGTGTTTTTTTATTATTTACTACCAGGATCAGTTTACTTGTAATTTCGGGTTGACGTTTCTTTGTTTTCATTATTATTGATGTATGGTTCTTTTGCATATATTTCGCAGTTGATGGGTTAATTGTGTAGTTTTAAGAATATATCGCACGAATTATTAAAGTGACCGAATTAAAAAAACTTCGTAAAACAAATATTTCGTAGCTTCATTTCATACATAGTATGGAAATAAGGATTACAAAGTATCTTAAACATCATTATCCTCGTGTCCTTGTCCTACTCTAAATGGGTTCGGCAAAACATGTTATAAACATGTTGTCATATGATTTGGTTACGTATTTTACATCCGGCCGCCTCCCTAACGTCAACTTACCATAGCCGTATTTTACGATACCTCAGTAAGAAAAAGGGTGCTCTATTCTTCTCAAGCGGATACCACACGGCAACTTACCTTAGTCTTCATTTAGAACACCTCGGTAAGAAATGAGGGTGGTCTATTCTATACAGCCGGATACCACATGGCGTACAAAGTATCTAACACAATTACTCCAAATTATGAATTCGGTCTCTTTAATAGTAAACGTGCGATATATTCAAATATTAATAATTCAAATATTTACTCTAGCGCAATGGTTAAACCTAATACAAATGTTACTTATGGGCACGATAAAAAATTAGTACACGCTGCCAAAGCACTACACACAATAAATATTTTTTACGAGTGTTTTGACTTTCATCAGCTTAAGCGATTTTGCAGGCACCAAGCCAGACCGAACACTTTGTGTCAATCAGCTTAATATGCCTTTGATGCACGACAATAACAATATTTTCTTTTGCAGTGTACTTTACGATATCGCCTCTTTAAGGCAGACCACAATTGGTACAACGACATTGATCTGATGTTCCATTATGCACGCACACGAAGATATCTTATAAAGTTATAAAATTTGCTCTCGTTGTACCGTCAGTTTTATTTTTATTTTGGCTCGTTTGCGCTGATTTAATGCATCAAGCTTCTTTTATGTTTATGTCTGCTTTTGTTTAACAATTTAACTTAATGGATAATGAGAAGCTTTGATCGGATTTTATCAAAGATATAAAAAATGCAATAAAGAAAGAAAGGGCTAGTTATATCTGTGACTTGATCTGGGGTATTTTCACTTTTGTCTGCCCATTTCCAATTGAGCTATTGCAACTTAAAAGTTACAGTAAAATTAATGATAAAATTATTGTGCTATAATCCGCGATGAAGTAAAACAGAAAATGTATGTAATGCTAAATGTAGAGTGGACAATCCGTTTTCACACCTGATACATGCAGAATTCGTAAACTTACTTTTGTATTATGGATCTCCGCAAAGTAACGCCTAATTCTATAAATTAGTTACAGCAAAATTAACCTTTGTATTCTATCTATATTTTAGCATTTTTTCAATGGCATAAACGACGTTTTTAAAAATAAAACGTAGCTAGATCGATTTATCGCACCCTTAACCCCCTGTATACTAATTGTCATTAAAATCGTTAGAGCCGTTTCCGAGTTTCACATTATATACATATATACATAGATTAACTCATTGAATCAAGTCTTTATTTTTTCTATTCTTGATTCTATGTATCCTTAAATATTTAACACTATCTGTCTTATTATTCAATATAAAAATATTGTGTCATTGAACAATTTTTATATCAACTATAACCATATAGTTAAAAGTAAAGGTTAAACTACATAAAGTTCCATAATGTGTGGTCCCTCGGACGTGTTACGAAATAATTAATTTGGTTTTCTTGTAGATTAATCTGGTATTATAACAACAAACAATTTTTAATACAAATATTTGTTTCTATAATCGGTAATTTATGATTGTGAATGTTATCATTATGAATAGAACGTCATTGTTAGAAGAGATTTGGCCTAATCTGTACAGAATTTATGAATGTGTGTTCGTAGATGTAAATACGTATGGCTCTCGTTTGGTGGGATTTGCTTTTATTCTACAGTTTTTACAACTTACTTTTATCAACGCCTTGTGGTGTTCGGCTGAGTAGAATAGACTACCCTCATCTCTTACCGAGGTGTCGTAAAAAGCGACTAATCTAAGTTGACCTACCTTGTGGTATCCGGCTGAGTAGAATAGACAACCCTCATTTCATACCGAGGTATCGTAAAAGGCGACTAAGCTAAGTTGACCTACCTTGTGATATCCGGCTGAGTAGGTTAGACCACCCTCACATCTTACCGAGGTGTCGTAAAATACGCCTACAGTAAGTTGACATCACACAGGCGGCCGGTCGTAAAATACGTAGCCATAACATGTTGTGCCGACCCCACTTAAAGTGGGATAAGGGCAAGAGGATGATGATGATTACTTTTCGTTTATCTAATAAAATCCAATTGAAATGTTAACTGATTTATGCAGCGTATTAAAATATGTCAAACAGTTTATTATGAAAATGTTTGTGTATAAGCATAGATATCTGACTAGGATATCGGTGTTGCCTTTCTCCGGCAATCAAACCAAATAAAAAAGTCATAAAACGGCATGACAGGCTTGGGAACACAGGGCAGTAAGTAATATACTCCTGATCGCATGCGCTCTATCTATTGAGTCCGGAGCGAAACTCTAATACGTTCAAACTTATCTTTTATCGACGTGTTACCATATAACGTTACAGGATCATAAAATCCGAAAATAAACCGACTTTCCGCCTCGAGTAGTAAGGGTCGAATTAGTTCTCTTTCTATTGAATATGAATATTCATCAGGGCGTGAAAGAATCCGCAATTAACTGACCCGTGTGTGATAATCGTACAGACCAAACTCAGTCTACGGTTTACTGTTTGATCAACGTTCGGTTCATTTGTTTTACCTTTGAAAGTTACTTCCTAATTATCCTTTAATGTTATGTAAATTCAATTGGATTAATTTATAGAAATAGGCGTTACTTTGCGGAGGTCCATAATACAAAACTATTAATACTATTATTTTGCAATAATGCGTGATAAAAGAAAATATATCTAATGCTAAATGTAGAGTGTACTATTCGTTCTCATACCTGATAATGTAGAATTTGTAAAAACTCATGCACTACCCGACACCGATAGCACATCAATACACAAGCACTGCTCACATTCACCACCACAATCTCACCTCAACTCAACTCAGCTTTGCGATTTTGTCGTAGAGATGATCTTCTGACGATGCTTCGGTTACAAGGCGAAACAATTGTTGAAATTGTGGTGGTGAACGTGTGCAGTAATGTATTGCACACGTGTCTTGTGTATTGTTGTGTTATCAGTGTCGGGTAGTGCATGAGTTTTTACAAATTCTGCATTTATCAGGTATGAGAACGAATAGTACACTCTACATTTAGCATTACATATATTTTCTTTTATTGCGTATTATAGCATAATAATATTCTCATTAGTTTTGGATTTCATTCTTTGGCCCACACAGCTGTCTGAAAGTAAAACCGACAAAAGTATCTTTGTGAGGGGACTTTCAAATATATCAATACTATGTTCATTGTTCGAAACCTTAGGAGGTCTTACGGTAGCGTCACGCTTTAGTTCCCCGATTGTTGTTAAATTGTATGCGAAATTACACCTCAATTAAATGACAAATGACCAGAAATTCCCTCTTTGGTATTGTATTAAAGAAAGGGTGTATTTTTTGTTTTGAAAGTCTGCAAGAAAATATTTGGATAATTTAGAATACGATACAAGAATACAATAGAATCAACATTAATAGATCTTTCCAGAATATATTGATTAATATTATGGGTAAAATTAAACGCCGTGTGGTATCCGGCTGAATAGAATAGTACCAACCTCATTTCTTACCGAGGAGTCGGAAAATACGACTAAGGTAAGTTGACGTCAGGCAGGCGGCCTGACGTCAACTTACCTTACTTACCTTAACTGAAATCATATGACAACATGTTTGTGACATGTTGTGCCGACCCCACTTAGAGTGGGATAAGGGCAGGAGGATGATGATTATGGTAAAATTAACTACAAGAAACAAAAATATCGTGTTAATAGTGACATATAAAACAGTGGGTAGTGTTAAAGTGTATTTTCGTGTAGCAAGCACTTTGATCTTACAATTTGGGATACCATTTTATAGTTGCATTTTTGGTGTGATAATTTGTTACCTAAACGTTAATCTGAAATAGGTATTAGTATATAGTCCGAGAGCAACAATTGCATAAAGTTAGTGTATGTACTAATCTTCATGAGTCATTTTACTTAGTACGTTTAATATACACTTTTTTAAACAGGTGTGACGTTTAGCTATGACTTTCTAAATAAATATAAACTTGAGAGTCTATCGTAAATCAATTCAGTTGTTATATTATTTCGCTGATGTGATTTGATTGATTAATTTGACAATACACACCTATTATTATTATATTGTTGAATCACAAGGTATAATCGAGACTACATGCACGTCAACTGAGATGTTAAAATACTTTGTAATGATAATGTTTTTATCTTATATATTAATTACCACGTTATATGTATAATCTTTAAGTGTACCTATCAAATTTTATTTGGAGATGGCAACCTTGAAAAGCTGGTCATTGTTGGCAACACAGAAGGCAAGAGACCACGAGGCCGGTCGCCAACACGATGGTCTGACCAAGTGAAAGAAGCCACCTCCTCTTCAAAATTCTATCAGACGGTTAGGGCTACTCTAGACCGGGATAAATGGAGGCAGGTCATACATAAGAAAGGATCACGTGACCACGATCCTCAGTAATGAGGGACCGATCAAGAAGAAGAAGAGAAGAAGAAGAAGAAGGGATTAATCTGCGTTTATTCACAATGCGTATTGTTGTGCATGTGACATGGAAAATATTATTCTAACACATTCCCTGCTTAGTTATTATATAAAAATACCCCTAAACTATTATCGTTATTGAAATTGTCGGAACTTTCTGTCATCATCCAATTATACTTATTAAAATTTATTGAGCATAACTATTGAATTACGGACCGAGTTGACTACATGTTCTCCATTATTATTGACATACTTTTATAAATTGATTTATTCGAACTATTATTGAGGTCAAATATTTGTAACAATGCTATTGGCTTAGTTAAAATCTACTTAGTAATTATAATTGGAGCAATAAACTGTGGAGATTTTTTTAAAACATATAATTCCTCTAATAATACCTTGTGCAAGGACTAGAAATAATGTAGTAGTTATCGACGCATTTTATATCATTTATTTGATTGTTAAAAAATGTAATAAGTATTAAGTTTCATGTGTCAGCTTAAAGCTGCCTGTTCTTATGGCAAAGCTTAAATTTATTTAAGAATCGTGGACCAAAACTCACAAAAGGTTTATGTTCTTTTAGTTTTATAATGCGCAAAGCAGGAGTCGCAAGCTTTATGCCTTAGATATCTAGTTCGTTCTAGATGTTTGCTAATCTAAGATTGTAATCACTAACAGGTAATGAAAAGAACATCACTTTTTTATGGCATGTGTGGAACAGTGCAAATGAAGGCGCATCGCGTGGGTGGTTTATGTTATGTTCAATCTGCGAGGCTCGTTGGATGCACGCGCTAACCAATTACACTAGGAAATATTATTGGTACTATTTGTAACAATAGACCGAATAGCGTGCTCCCTTTTTGTGTTATTCACAGTTGTTACTCGGGGACCACCAACAAATAGTTTAGTCTAAAAAAGTTGAACAGTAGCCGTCATTTTGTCTTTTTTGTCTTCAGTTAAACTTGAAACTCTTTGATTGTGCTTTGAAAGACCCTTTGAACGGAATCAATTTTATCAATTGCAACCCGTCTAAAGTTGATTGCTATTCGTTACGCTGTGTTACGTATTTGCGTTATTTCAATAGGTTTTTTGCCCACGACAGCAGAACGTGTAAATGATTTGCCTTTTATATTATTTACAAATGAGTCGAGACTTTATTTATCACGTCAATGCAAAGAATTAAAATGTATCTAGTGACAATGAGTCTAGTTCTGCTGTTATTCTTAAATCTTTTAGAAAATGTAATTGCCAGATATATTCCTATAAAAAAACCTTAACAAAACCGATCTAGCTGATGTTACTCAAAAATAGTAAGTAAGTACATACAGACTAATTATTCATTAGAAGGGAGTTAATTATTTTTTTACAAATGCATTTTAACAGATACGTTTTTATTCATACTTGATAGGTCGTGTTCGTGGCTATGTCCAAGTACTTCTGGGGATCCTTTATCATGTACCAAAACCTAAATCACATAGCATAAATCAAATTTCCTACATTCAGTTCAAAAAAGGACTAGCAAACAAACTTTTGCATTTATAATAGTAGATTTCCTTATCCAGAATCAAAATTCAGATCAAGACAGTAAGTGAACGTGTTGATCAGTCATTACACGCTACGCTACAAAGCGGTTTTGTATTAAGTGGTAAAAAGGACAAACTGGTATCACCGGCACGTGGTATGACCAAGGAGTCCTTGTTTATAGAGGCGCTCCAGACCACACAGTAGAATCATCTGGCTATCACCCCGCCTCACCTGTAATCACACCATCATTACCTCTAATGACGTGTTAACGTTTCTTTATGGGAATGCCAAACATGACGTTCACATTTCGGTCATTTACATTTGTTTGTCCACCATCTTCGGATTGTTTGCCTACGTCTTCTAAAACAGAGGGCGGCATTTCGGCTAGCCACCGGCGCTGGTTCTTAAGTGCAACTTCGTATTGTTTGGACTTTGTTTTTGGGATTCTCGTTACACGAATTTTTTTATTGTTAAGTATATTCTTTCATGTATTTTTATTAATTAGTAGGAAGATGAGTAGGATACTGTTTATCGTACAAAACAAAATTAAATAAAAATAAACGCTTTAAAGTGAGTGTTATAATATTGGCTGTTTTTCTTCATTTTTACTATATTTCTTGCAAGAGTTTTATATTTCTTAGAGAGAGAAAGAGTTGACAGGTATTTAAAAAATGTATAATTTGTAGGTATATAAATATGCACGTGAAGCAATCAATTCTCGATAGATTTATTTGACACTAAGCTACAAATAAAATTGGTTCAACTCTAGTTCTAATATCGAGGCGTAGTTAGTCGTTACTTTTTAATTTTAAATTCAAAAATTGATTGAAAATAACAATGTTTTTTCAAATTCTTAATACCTATACAACAAGATACAGTTTATACTAGATGCAAAATTTTTAGTTTGGATTTGGCACGACAATTTATACATTATATATACATTTAATTCAAATAACTGTTGCTTATGTAATAATGGAATTCAAAGTGATAATTGCACAAAAGTATAATCCATGCCCTAGCATTTCGTGGGATGAATAAACATTTTAAATAAACAGTCATTCATCACGTAGGCGCGAAAAATAAGCTTGACAGACAAGTTTCGCTACATTGAATTTGAAGTAGTGGAGAAATTTCTAATGTTTCTGTTTACCTACATAATTTGTGATATAATTGTTGTTTTATATAATTTAATTCGAAATCGTTATTAAATTACTAGTCATACCCGTGGCTTAGCTCGCGACAACTTTTTTGTTAAAATATACTGAATTAAAAAATTAATAATAATTTTATTTTGCTATAATGCGCGACATACTAATTTTTATAGATTTATCGTATTTATTATTTTTTTAGCAAATTTATTTTATTATCAATATGGAATTATTATGGAGTTTATTATTATTACGGATCTCCGCAAAGAAACGTCCAATTCTATAAATTACATTATGTTCTATGTATTTTTCCTGTTCTCAAAAGGCAATTTTTATCCTATATAAGAACAAGTTTCTCCCCTCTACTTTGTCTACGTGAACTTCAGTCCTTCAATTATTTCCATAACGAAATTAAACTAAGGATAAACAGACAAACACTTTTCTATTATAATATTTCTAAGCATAATGCCAAGGACGGTTATTCTTTAAAAATATTTAAAAAATGTCTATGACATGACGCTGTATTACGCCTTTTGTACGTGGTTCCTTCTATACTCTATCAATTACCGAATACGCTGACAATTGGTCGAGCACAAAAAATATCCCAACTGGTTGGGAACACCCACGTCTCATCTTCCGGTCCCTGTTAATACGTCCCTATTGATTTTGTGTTTTCCGACGGTATATTTTGCTGTCGAAAAAACCGACATTGACCTTTAAAATCAATGTAATACTAGTTATATTCAGTTCATTAAACGATACAATCTCTTAAGTCATGACCAATTCACACTAAGTATTTAGCTTAACATTGTGAAACATTACAAAGATGTAATGATGGCCGGGATAATGCTGTTTTTCGTGTATTTAAAGACAGTCGATGCTCATGTTAATTCAATTATCGATGCAAGCTTCCCGATCATTCTTAAAAATTGTTTTACGTACACGTTTACTTATAACACGCATGATATATCTCTTGTAATTCGCTGGAAAATATTTAACACATATGCCAGCGGCATTTCTCAAAAGTGTATTTATAATTCTATAATTGTTACAGCAAAAAAATGTGTAAATGTCGCTTGTGATAATAGGCTTTGCTCACGCAGGTTGTTCAGCCTGAATAAACCCAGGCGCCAGTGGTGAAGACAACCCGCTGTGTATTTTACATTGACCAATATTGCTTCATTCGTTTGACCTGTTACATATATTAATATGCTCAAGAATTGGCTCTCTTAAACCCATATCAGAGATCTTTAGTTTAAACCAATATCATCCGGATATATTACGTACCGATTGTTCCGCCTTCAATCACACTCGCAGTCTTTTGCTCCCTTTTTATAAATCAAATGCAGATATGATCCTGTCTAGTTCAGTTGCGTGTAATTTTTGTGAATACTTAGGGTTGTAAGTTATGGCTTGTTGACTATTAGTTTTTGGAAGTCTGTATTCATCCATAAATTTACGTACTGTACATACAAAAGTAATAATGAAATTAATTTGCTATAATCTGCGATTAATTATATAGAAAATATATGTATATTTAATGCTAAATGTACAGTAAACTATACGTTTTTATACCTGATACCATACAGGATTCGTAAAAACATATGCACGAAATCCTACTCACGTTCACTATCACACACTCAACAATCGTTTCGCCCCGCAACCGAAGCATCATCAGTAGATAGCCTACGCAGCAAAATTGCAAAGCGACGCATTACATACGCAACCCAAACAAGTATAGCTATATACTAATTAGTTTAACCCCCATCATTTATTGTACCTTCGAACACGTATAATAAGCTTGTCCATTTCCTTATTACTTTTGTATTATGGATCTCTGTAAAGGCAACGCCTAATTCTATAAATTATTTAGTGTACACACTGTTAGGTCGCTATTATATCATTTGAACAATTTTATTTGAGTCCATCAATTTTTCACGTTGATATACTTACGGACTTTCTATATTTGGTTATTATAACGATAACAATCATAAAAGCTGGTATTACAAACTCACTAACAAGTCCGTAACGATCTTAGAAGAACCATTGAGAATTTTTATTTGGTTTTTGTTGTTATACAAATAACATTGATGGTTTATTTCTATCTATATCTTTGTTCAAGTTGTAATAAATTACCTACTTACTGAATACCAAAGTGACAATATAATGTTTATTTTACTACCCACTATAAACGTAATTCATAACATCCGTATACGTATTAAATTAAATGGTTTTGTTAGTTTTTTAACCAAGTTATCTTTCCAAATTGTATTGCGAGTAAAAATTTGTACAATTTAAATAAAAATGTTAGTTTGGTGTATTCATTCTTACATACTAATCTTATAAATGCGAAAGTCTATCTTTCTGTTACCAATTGACGGCTAACCAGTTTAAGCAATTTTTATGAAATTGGTACAATTGAAGCTTATATTCGGGCTAACATATATGATGAAATAAATTCCCGTTTTTCCTTCGGGAACTTGATCGAAACCCATAGCATAGCAATTCATACATTAGCCCGGTATATAATTGAAATGTACCAAATATCATCTATATTCTCCAGCGGATTAGTCAGACAGACACGAAGAATAGCGCATCTATAATATTAGTATCGATTTTTCATATACAGAACATCATCATTATCATCTTCCTACCCTTATCCCACTCTAAGTGGGGTCACAACATGTTATAAATATGTGGTCAAAAGATTTGGCTGCGTATTTTACGACTGTCGTCAACTTACCTTAGTCGTATTTTACGAAATTCGGTAAGAACGAGGGTGATGTATTCTACTTAGCCGGATACCACGAGGCTTATTTCATATATAGAACACAAGTGTATATTAATTATTTGTAGATTTTACAAAAAATACTTATACGCCGTTTGGTATCCGGCTGAATAGAATAGTACCACCCCCATTTCTTACCGAGGTGTCGTAAAAGGCGACTAAGGTAAGTCGACCCGCCGTGTGGTATCCGGCTGAGTAGAATGGACCACCCTCATTTCTTTCCGAGGTGTCGTAAAAGGCGACTAAGGTAAGTTGACCCACCGTGTGGTATCCGGTTTAGTAGACCACCCTCTTTCTTACCGAGGTGTCGTAAAATACGACTAAGGTTAGTCGACGTCAGGCAGGCGGACGGTCGTCAAAACACAGCCAAATCATATGACAGCATGTTTATAGCATGTTTTGCCGACCCCACTTAGAGTGGGATAAGGGCAGGAGGATGATGGTTTACAAAAAATACTTATATTGATCGCTGATATATTTTGACTGAACTGTTTCATGTTAACAATAAAGTTGCTAGTCAGCCCTGCTTTGAGCCAAACCCTCCTCACGTGTGACGGCTATGCATTTGTTTGTCCGCAGCTGTGCCGACAACATATTTATTGTGCTCATTAACCTTCAAGAACGCCATTTAATTGTCGGCCGTTTTTTATTCACTTCACCTTTGACCCGTCAGCGACTTATTGCTCCTCGGTCGCTCTTTGAAAGGAAACTGGATGTTATTTATTATACTGTGAGACGGGGATGCGTGTCGTTTCTATCTTTGTGGCGCTTGTGAGCCCGTCTCTATGATTTATAATGTTATAAGGACGTGATTACTGTCGCACGTCTAACGTGTTCACAGAGGTATGGTGCGAATATGCGTTCAGCGTGTATTAAATATTTAATTATACAGTAGGTTAAAATTTATTGAAATATATAATTTCAATAAGTTTTTACTCTGGAATGTTACTTGTATAAGATTCTCTGCATGGACTTCAATATTGAGATAAGTTTGAATAACTTTTCAGCCTATAATACCCTATCTGTATTTCAAAAATTACATCATTGACAACAAATAATAAAACTTTCGTATTTATTATCAGCATCCTCCTGCCCTTATCCCTCTCTCACTGTCATCATTACGTGAGGTCGGCACAACATGTTATAAACATGTTGTCTTGTTATAAACATGTTGTCACTTGATTTGGCCACGTATTTTACGACCGGCCGCTTACTTAACGTCAACTTACCTTAGTCGTCCATTACGACACCTCAGTAAGTAATGAGGGTAGTATATTCTACTCAGTCGGATACCACTCAGCGGGTTGACTTACCTTAGTCCCTTTTTACGACACCTTTGTAAGAAATGTGGTTTGTCCATTCTACTCATCCGGGTACCACACGGCACTAAACTTTCCTATTTATTATATTAGATGATATTATTATATGTTCAAATCTCTGTAGATTACGAATTTTTTGAGATAGTTGCTTATCATAAGGTGTAAAGTTATCTTTAAAATGACTATCTATAGTACACCTTAACGATTTGTATTTGGTAACGATTGTCGAAATACTCGATATGTATCTGTATTATGTCAATAATTCACTGTCGATTTCGTAAGCTTGAAACTTGAAGGACCGCGAATATAGGGCTCGATGGAGATTTCTATATTATGCCATTGTTACAAGGGATTGGTATCACAAAGAAAACGTTGCTACTATTGTTCTAGAGCTTTTTATCTAAGCGTGTTATTCACTTTGCTTTGACGTCTTCATATGCGCTATCGAGAACCGTAAATTGTGGTATCATGTCTATACCGTCGTCGGTATAGAACCGTTTATTGATTAGTATCATAGTTTGTCCGCTGTTCACTTTGAATAAAATTCGAATTATAATTAATCACGGTGCCGCGTGGGAGAGCGTCGTGCACCAAGCGACGATCTATCATATTTTGTGATAACGCCACTAGGGCGCATCTCGTAAACGTATTCTCGATCGAGTTTGGAACTCTCCTATGTGACAACATTCAGCGTAACATTAAACAAGCATTTTGTAAAGCGGATACGGCCGTTTATTTATTAGTATTGAGAGTATTTGTTCCTTTCACAGATAAAAGTTTAAAAGCTCTGTTAGTAAATCCTAAATTTAAAATATGTTTTCTTTATTTAATTAAAACATTGAGCGTGACACTAAATAAGCTATTCGTAAAGCGTTAGTTTTAGTTAGCGTTAGGCTCTTCGTTTCTAATCTTTTTTTAATTTAATTAACTAGCTGTGCCTACGGCTTCACTGGCGCGGAAATCAGTATGTCACAAAATTAATTTCTATATTTAACGCATTTATTCAGATAAAGACTGATACTGAACAGAAAAAAAAACAATTTCGTAAATCACGTGTCATTTTTAACTGAAATTTTGAACATGAAAGTTAATTACTGTGAGTGAACAATAAGAGACAGAGACATGGTGTTTTTGTAGATCTACAATTCTCTACTTTAGTGACTAAAGTTATGCAATGGAGAATTGTTGTTGTAAATGATAAATATTTGGTTTACGCTGTGCACGCGACTAAAGCTCCCAACAGGCAATTTTTTTACAACTGCGCGATCTCTTCAACACATCATCATCTTCCTGCCCTTATCCCACTCTAAGTAGGGTCGGCACAACATGTTATAAATACAATTTACTTAAATTTGTAATGTACATTTAACCTAAACCTTCCAGAATAATTTACTACCTTTTAGTCAAGACCGTAGAAATATCCGTTTAGTAGATTTTTAAAAAGTTCATCACATACATAGCTTTTAGGGACTTTGTTTTGTAATAAGTATAGATATATATAAATTCTAAATTTATAATGTAAATATGACGTACGAATAATTTCGGTTTGGTTAAACAACAATTGAGATTCTCTTATCCTGTTTTCTTTACATTAACGAAAAGATGACCAGTTAATAGTTATACAGTTAGGATGCCCTCGAGCTACAACGGAGGCTCCTGTCAATTGAATTTGTCTGCAGGCGCGACGACGCTAATAGCGCAGTAAACTAAGTTCGGTATCGTTATTGACGTTTTGTTTTCACAGACTTGTTTATCATGTTACAGAGCTTTTATATTATCATGTTATAATATTATATAAAAGCACTTGGGTTTGATTACCATGTACTGTTTTTAATATATTGTTATTAGCTTTAATAATTAAATGAATATATATACAAATCTTGTATAGATATTTTTGGATTATCGGAAACGGCTCCAACGTTTTTGGGGGAGAGTTTTTGTTGCTAGGTTTTATTAAAAAAAAATCATTTTATCCCTGTTTTTGGGTATTAAAAAAATATTAAAATTTACATTGAATATATAAAACACTATTTTTGCCGTAAATTTTCAACTCAGCGTAGTTTATTCGGGGAACAGGCGTTCTCAAGAAATGAAACTACGAGCCTACCCAATTATTTTTTCTTAGTTTATTTGAAGTTTCGTTTTTTATTTTGCAAAAAATTACCGAGCAAGGCTCGGTCAACCAGATACTGAAACTTCAGCAAGCTGCATTGCAAGTTGTGAAAATCCAGCAGTGATTCCGTGGGATTCTTTAACAAAAGAGGGTATTGTATCGACTTTGTAGGGAGTAAAATCGATTATTTAGTAATCTTTTTTTTCCATCACTATCTAAGTTACATCCCTAATTAGCACTGATGGTTATTGTTTATTCTGTGTTGTTTGGTGGTTCTATTTCTCCTTCCCTTTCACTGTGTTCCCACGTTGTACCAGCTTAATCATGTCAGCTCCGCGCGCGCGCCTAATATCGCGCTGTAATGTGTTTATTAAGCGCCGTTCTCTTTAATTGCATGCCATTTAACACACAATGTGCAGTGGTCTTTTGCGGGGAAATATAACATGGATACGATTACATGTTGAATCTTAGATAAAGAAAGTCTTTGCTTCATTGTAGATTCAAAGCGTGACCTTATTAGCTTGCCTTTTGTTAAGATATATATAAGATCAGTTATTTTTTAACTCTTGAAGTTGGTCTTTTAAGTTGGTCGCATTTATTGCGTATTGCGTTGTAGATTGTACGACTGTAAGATTTATATTAAGATTATTTATTTAAAACTAGCTTTTACCAGTGTCGTGACTGTTGTCGTTCGATAAGTTGATAGTAGATGGCGCTTTTCCATGTCATTCTATTCTTGTAGAATTAACTGGATTTCTATAGCCTATATGTTATTCCGCTGTACAACATATAGGCTAACCAACTTCATCGATATTATTTTAGGGGTTTCGCCGTGAAAGAGTAACAAACATACATCCATACAAACTTTCGCATTTATAATATTAGTAAAATTAAATTAATCTAATATTATAAAAAAAAATAACAAAAAATCAGACTTAGATTAAGGTTTGTATAATATTTACATTTAGATTATGATTAAGATTAAGACTTAGAATAAGATTAGGATTAATAGTGATGCAAAAATCCCCATATTACTAAAGTAATGATGGAGTAGTGAATTATTAATTTCGCAACCACTTCGCTCGTTCATGAACATCGTCGTCATTGACTTTTCATGCCTTTTTATCCTTAAGCACCACTTCCTTCCATCTTGTCTTGGGTCTTTAATAAACTGGTATGTTGCAAACAATTCCTTTCTCAAAGCAGAACTTAGGACATTAATTACAATGGGGATTCTTGTGTCCCGTATAGTCGGTTCTATTAGGTAGAATTAAACGGGCAATGAATAATAGGAACGTTTAACTCTATTTGCCCGGCCATTATGTCAACACGAATACCTTAATAGTAGTACATAAGTCGTGGATCGAAAGTGTTGATAAATTACAACGTGTCACCATTACCGAATGTGATCTACGCTTCTCATTAGCTCCCCCTAAATAAGATATCATCCGGTGATTAAGTGCCGGTGCGGTGTGATTATTTTATTACATTCCTACTTTATTGAAACAACCAAACGATTAATGTTTCGTTTTGACCGTTTGAATTGAATACTACCTCATTTCAATACTAATTGATACATAGTTATAAATAGAGTAGGTAGAGGAAATTTGAATATTGACTCTGTGTAGATACGTAAAGTAATATTTGTCTGTTTTTAAATTGTCTGTTTAATTGTAGTACCTGGGTGACTGAGCCTTGCTCGGTAATTTGTTTAAAAGCTATAGGTAATATTAAAACTGAAAAAAAAAATTGTTTAGATGGGGCTCGAACCTAGGTATTTTCACCTCTCTGTACCGCCGGTTCGCCAAAGGAGCTACCATAACTTTATGTTTGACAGTTAAAATTGTTTTTTGAATTGATTATTGTATGTTTACAATCTACATCTTTTTTATATATTCTTTCTTCTCTGTGCTTTAAATTAAGGTAAGCTCAAAAATCTTGACTATTTCTAATCTGTGATTATAACTGGTCATGAATATCACTGCCATAAATCGCGTATATGGTAGAAGTTGTGTGCTCTGATTTAATGCATTGGGCTGGCAAAACACTAATGAAGGATCTACCGTAATATTTTATTAAATTTCATTAAAAGCTTTTATTCAACTTGTCGTTTAAGTCGTGTATTTATGTAGAAACTCTCAAATTACATTTGACTCACTTCCCGGTGTCCTATTGAGCTAAAATTTTACATAATGGTCCATTCCCGTTATAATCATGACCTGATGCTGCTGCTAGGATTGACTCCAGGCGAGGGTATTACTGAACGTGAGGGACATGAAATTTTGTTAAAAGCTTTTTTTTAACTTGACTAGTTTATAGCTAAAATCCTAAGTTCTTTGTGCATTGTGACATTATTAACTAATAGTTCCATCAAATGTCATCTATCAAAGCAAAGGCTTATACTATATATTTGATAGATTTTGTAACTAAAATGAAAAAGATTTTACCATTTCTACGTAAAATCAGTATTAATATCAACGCTAGCGGTATTTCACCATATAAATTAAAAGAATACACTTATATGATTGAATATTAATGTTTGAGATCCGTAATAAATGTCATTAATAACTTTGTTATATTATTTTTAAATGAAGCTTTTGGGGACACGGAAATTGATAGTTTAATTTTGTTGTTTTCGTTTGTGCGTCGTTAGTGTCACTGTCTGGCTTTGGGCGATGCAAATGAAGACATCCAGGGGGAATTCACTTTTGATTTACAACGTTTTAAAGTGGCAACACTGTAAACGAGCTTTATCTTTCGGACGAGAGAAATAAATGATTTTTTCTCCAATGTTTCGGCTGTTGAATATTTAATTCCATGTCTTTGACAGAGATTTTTTTAAATAATTTATAGAAGTAGCCGTTACTTTGCGAAGATACATAATACAAAAGTAATAATAATATTGTTTTGCTTTAATTTATGATAAAGTAAATAGAAAATTTATATAATGCTATATGTAGAGTAACCGCAAAAGCGATTTTGTCGTGGAATCTTCCTCAGATGTAACAAAATAATCTAAGATGGAATTATTCTCCTTTTATATTATAAAGTTCACGATAGCATATATCTTCAAGGACGGATTAGATACAATTCAATCCGCATTAGAGCAGCGTGGTGGGTCTTAACTCCACTTCTTCTCTTCAAAAACGGAGAACTGTTGTTTAACAGAGGATAGTAACTGGCCGTTACTATACTTTTTTTTAAATATTAATGTGAAATATTTCGCCGGAAATGACTTATATTACATTAGCATAAACTTTTGTGTATTATCATATTTTGTAACAATATGTTATACTGTTGTTTAATTCGTTATCTTTATTACTAAGGTCTCCGCTCCGAATAAAAGTTAGGGTCAAACAGTGTTATTAATCGTTCCCGCTAAGGCTTTTGCTTCAATTCTTATCTTGTAATTTAATTTACACGCGTACAAGGCTTGTTGATTAGTAAATTTATCGCCGATAATTCAGAGTTTATCTTCTAACAATCTTAATTTCTTTATTATGTTCCCTTAGGATTGTATTTTGATATGAAAATTTGATAATTGGTTGTTTGGCGTGTAAATTGTAAGGTTGCTAGTATAATGTCAGTGATGATTTGGAAATATTGAATTATTGGACATCGGCCTACTCGTGGCAGTTAAAATATTCCACAATAACAGCACCTATGTTGATAAAGTGGGTAAAAGATTCATTATAGTCTTTACTGCTATTTCGCCCACTTTATAATTTGCAGTATACTATTACCAAATTTCTCTTGCAATCATTTTGTTTTTTGTATCTTCGGTAACTGAGACCGCTCTGACAGAGATAATTTAAAAAATGACGTCAACAAACAAGGTATTTTGGCAGCTCTTTTTTTCGCCGCACGTGAGGCGGTGATTACAAAAGGTGACCCACTTGTTTATTTATCGATAAAAAAAGTCTAACTTGACAATGATAAATCACGTTGACAATGGATATATTAAACATACAAGTAAAGGAGCCGCTTTTAACCACTGCTGGGCGAAGTACTTCCTCCTTTGGGGAGACCTATTGTGTCTTGGAACCACCACGCTGATAGGCAGCTTACAATTTTCCCATGGATTATATATGAAGGCTAACTGAGATGTTTTTCTTTACCGTTTTTTCATGATGATGTATGAATTTAATTAAGGACAGTGTTTCTTGGGTCATCAATGCCGGTATTATTACAATGATTCGCTATTAGTCGATCAGAGTGTAGTAATGAATCGAATGATTCGCCGTGAAACAAACATACATCCATATTCACAAACTTTCACATTTATAATATTAGTAGGATAGGATTTAAAAGTGAAAAAATAATCGAATCACTTTACACACGCTAGTTTGTAATTAAAAGTGGTAATTGCAAGCAACAATTCGAATGTATTACAGTTGAAATGAGGTCTCTTCATCTGTTACTATACGACCAACACCTGCAAGAGGCTGAGCATTAATAGAGAGGTGTGTCGCCACGCCCCAAGTGTCGACTACATGTTCTGCGACCAGTTTCATGTTGATTTTATGCTGCGCGGACTCGATATTGCATTTTAATAGAGAATCGAGAGCCGGAACTATTTAAACACATTGGTAGATGGAATATACGAGAATTTTTGGAACAATTAGCTGCAATCTATACTATTTTTTTTTATTTACAGCAAAAATGTACAAGTTATATCTATCTTAAACTACTTACATACTAGGACTATACAAATCATGCCCACGTGGAATGGTACCAAAAATGCTGGCAGCGTTTCCGCGCTGAATCGCTTAGTTGATTCGTTGTGCGAAAAAGGAGCCAGCCCTCTTGTCACCTGAAGAGGCAATTAACCGAGGTGTTGAAATGGATTTTTTTTTGCACTTTACTAATTATATTTATTTATTTATTTATAATCTTTATTGCACTATTAAGATACAAAAGTACAAAAGGCGGTCTTAACACTAAATTGAGCGTTCTCTACCAGTCAACCTTAGGGTCAAACTGAAAATTTAAATAGGTGCAGCAAGCTAACAAACAGAAGAATAAATGTTATAGGCGTAAATAATTAAGAAATGTAAATCAATAAACTGTAGCGACGTGCCTAAGCAAATGAGAAATAAATAAATGGATAACAATAAAAATAAGATAATTCGTTAAAAAAAACTACTAATATATAAAGTTCAGCTTTATATATTAGTAGTTTACTTATGTTCAGTTTGTTTTAAAGCGCTAATCTCAGGAACTACTGGACCAATTTGAAACATTCTTTGAGTGTAAGTTAATCCATTTATCGAGGCTATAGACATAACATCACATAACATCACATTAAGATGAATAAGAAAGGAGCAGTAATAAAAAATATTGCGAAAAAGGAAAAATTCAAAGCTTTCCTTGATTGCGCTAAGTTAAAAGTGAAACTTACTCAAATATCTCTTATATCTATCATCATGATAACTACTTTTATGTTCGAAATTTCATTTCGGGAACAATTTGTGCCGCATTATAGTAGCACTGCACTACATTCACTACAACAATCTCAACAATAGTTTCGCCTTGTAACCGAAATCTTGTCATCAGATAACATTACCACGAACATTAAGCGAATATACGAGTATAAAAAAATAATATTACCTATAATTATTTTTCTATTTTTAAAAACGGTAAATTAACGCCTGATTCTGTAACTGTAAATTAATGTCAATATGTATTTTATTCATGGGATAATGCAAACTATGATCGTTTCCTTGAAATGTCATCAAAATATCAGATGCCGAATTTTATGTTAATTTATAATTTTATTTTACTACGTGTTAAGATGCTAAATAGTCGCCAAATGATTTTTGTGTCACCTCATTCATTTTTATGATATCTAATTTGACTTGTGATATTTCGTATTGATTGAAAAGATGTAGGTGTGATAAATTTTGGCGTTGCAATTTACCATATTTATATAACACTAGCTGCGCCATGCGATATTACTCACCATTGATGGAACTTGATTTTAGTCGCTACACCGTTTGCCCAACTTCTCTACTTTTAGAAGGTATTACTAAGCATCATCATCCTCCTGTCCTTATCCCATTTTTAATGGGGTCGGCACAACATGTTACAAACATGTTGTCACATGATTTGTCTGCGTATTTTACGACCGGCCGCCTGCCTGATGTCAACTTACCTTAATCGTTTTTTACGACACCTCGGTAAGAAAGTGGGTGGTCTAGTTTACTCAACCGGATACCACACGGTGGGTCAACCTGGTACCTTAGTCGCCTTTTACCACATTTCGGTAATAAATGAGGGTGGTCTATTCTACCCAGCCGGATACCACACGGCGGGTCGGCTTACGTTAGTCGCCTTTTACGACACCTCAGTAAGAAATGAGGGTGGTACTATTCTATTCAGCCGGAAACCACCGGCGTAAGACATTATTAAGCATACAGTGCTTATAAATGTCGTTGCTTCTTTAAATTTTGATTACCTCTTGTCTTGTCTTGATGTTATAATCATTTCCCCAAAGAGTATCAGGCTTCTAAGAAATAAAACTTAAAATTCATTGAAGTCTATTAAGTAAGTTTTCCGTAATGTACAAACGAATGCAATTAGGGATCATTTTATTTTTATAGAAATAAGTGACCACAAAAAAGAAAATTTTATGCTAGCAATAAAACAATATTTTAGTGTCGTTTATTACATTTCTTATTTATTATTACTTTATATAACTTTTTATTTTGTATTATCTAATTAAATTTAGTGTATGTAGTTTTCAATCTTCGAAGTGTTAGGCGCCGCATCATTTCTTCTCACGAATTTCGCTGCGCGGCGCCTCGTGTGGGCGGCATATCATGTGCTGCCATCACACGTCGTAGCGCATACACTTTGCCCCAAACGTCTATACTACTCTCTTCTCCTTATTTCTATGGTAATAAAGTTGATAATTCCATTTATATTGTTCACACCATAATTCTTTAGATCATATGACCGCCCTTTGTTGCCTAGTGCGTCTAATTAGTCAGACTGTTTAGTGCTATACTCGCCGCGGGCTAACATTTACCGCGGTTCACAATATGAAACGATGTGATTTGTTGTTCAGCCGTACGAGGCTCTATAGATAGATTAATTTGCAGATTCTATTTGTATTTTTGTTTTTGTCGCTCCGTTAATATATGTCCTGCATGTACTGCTTCGAGTCATCGCATAAAATATTTCTTTTTCATGTACAGTACAAGAATTTATATCGCAGTTTCAGGGCGCCATCAGTAGTAGGGAATAGCCGGTTCTAACTCACTCCCAGCACCTTGAAATAGGCTAACTTAGCGGATTCTAAAAAAAGCTCGCCAAAGCAGATTCCAATCAGACTAAATTCCAATTGACCGTCGGAGGTCTCTTCGGATTTTCCAATTGGATCCTGGGTTGCAAAAGGAATTTCCTTACTTACCCTCGTAACGAATCGTTTTTTCTCGTATTTTATTAGAACTTAGCGGACTCCTTGACCAATTGGATTTTCCATTTGATCCACGACTTTCCTTTCCTTGATTAATTAATCAAATTAACTGAATTCTCATTACAGTATGAATGTCTGATATTTAATGGCCGATTCTGGCACATTGGCTTGGTTTTATCAAACTTGATTAGGTTTCCAATCTAAGATTTTTCTTAATAAATAACATTAATCGTTCAATTTTGTTTTTATCATTAATTTGATATCAAACTGATAATAATTGAATTGGATGTGTGTCAGATATAAATTCAATATGAAAATGTAAATAAAAAAAAGTCTCGTACAAATAACTCAAAAGTTTTATTTTTTCGAAGAAACGCTTTGACTTTTTGCTGCTATTTCAAAGAAAGTGTCTCATAAAATAATATTTTAAATTAGACAGGGTCGTAGTAATTTATTATAATAGACCCTAATAAATCAATGGAAATAATGGGCATCGACCATTCGCCCTCTTCCTTATAATATTCTTTTATCCAGCCTAAACGTTGTATTCTGTGGCGACAAGTTTAGACACGATCTCGCAAAAAGCAGATGTAAAAGGATCACATGGCATCATGTATATCATAATTTATTATAATAGACCTTAATAAATCAATGGAAATAATGGGCATCGAACATCCGCTCCTTTTTTATAATATCCTTTTATCCAACCTAAACGTTGTATTTTGTGGCGACACGTTCAGACACGATCTCAAAAAGCAGATATAAAAGGATCACATGCATCATGTATATCACAAGATATTTTAATACCACGCGGCTAGTATCCAGGCTGACGTAGTGTTCAAGTGAAGGCAGTAACTAGGCAATTATTAATCATGGAGGTAAGATTACGTACTTATATAGTATAATTTCATGATATATATGAATATTCGTATTAAATTTTAATCCCTGTTGACCAAGTGACAAGAATACGTGTTACAACGATATCTTTGTTACTAGTAAAGTTAAATTAATAAGACCAAGATTAATATTTTTTATAATTAAAATCTTATGTTTCTAACCTAACCTAACCTATAACGGTCACAAAAATCTATAGATTCATTCTGCAATAAAAATAATATTAATGTATTAGATTTTAATAATAATAAAGGTTCTTACTGTATATGAATAATTTTGATGACACTAGTGATTATATTTACTTATTTCTATTTTTTTTTTCAGATCTCACCGAATCTCGATGAATTCAATGTAAAAAACTATTATTATCCTATTAACTTAAGCGATGACGAAAATGCAAGCAATTCTTGCATATTGAAAAATAAAAAAATCGCAACGAAAAGAGCTGGTAACAATATCGACATATTCTTTGAAAAGCCTAAGAAAAAGAAAAAAACCATTCCGTCTTCATGTGTGGCTCAAGCGTGTGATGGAGGTGTATCATTTATTTCTTCCAATGATAATGACGGAGCGAATGCTTCATACCTCATGAAAATAGAAATTTATGACATGAAGAATCTGAAAGAGGTTTCGCCTGTAGACTATTGGAAACATGCAGACTTGCGATTAAAGTACTACATACAATCCAATACTGATAAACATTATCAGAACACACGAGATATAATATACAACATTACAAAGCAGATCGCCTGCAAGGAAGACTGTAAAAAATATTTCATTGATAGAGACAGTAAGAAACAATAGAACTTTCTCTAACTCATCACAAATCAAACCCATAATATAACTTTACTTACAAAAACCTTTTAAAAAAATACAACCCCCACTGCCGCTCTCGCCTCGCAAACAAATTATAAAGAGATCAGTCATTCGCTACAAGCGTTCATACTAAGCACAACGAAACACAATGGCTGAGCTTGACAACTCTGTATACGACGAAGAAATGGTCGCGATATGTAAAGAAATTGAATTAGAAAATGATATGTGTCGTGTCCTGGATAAGAACGAAGAGAGTGATATTGAAGAACAATTAGTGTTAATATGTGAGGACGTGGAGGACCAAATTAAAAGGGGTTATTCCAATCCAATAGCTCCATTAAACTTCGAGTACATGGTTGAGTACCAACCAATGTCTCAACCATTATTTGAAGAAGACGAAACGGATGAACTAGTGATCCTGTCTCCAAGTCCAAGTTTATATAGCCCTGATTCATTCCATGTGTCTGACTACAGAGATTACGAAGTCCCAATTCCATTCGTGATTCTTCAGGAGAATCTATCGAATACTCTGGAGATAGATTGGGAATCGATGGGAGATTAAATAATAATTGTGTTATAATTTTAAGTCAAATATGTTCTTTTACTTTAATTTTTTGTAATAAATTTCTTTAAATTTATATTAAGTTTTTATTTATTACGCTTAGAATTTAATAGATAATTGAAATAAATAAAACAACCTCATTTCACATAGTTATTGTTTATTCAAGTTTTAAATAAAGAAATAAACATTTGTTGTACAAGTTTATCGTTTGTTACAGTGTCATTAGAAAAAAATTCAATAAAGTTAGACATTGAAACATGATTATACTTAAAATAAATATAAACTAAACAATAGAGTCCACATTGCGCACTGAAATAATTTTGAAGTATTTTATTATTGGAAATCCACTTTTTACAGTTGGTTTTTAAAAACATTTCATGATATCCTTCTGGTTTACGGCCAAACGAATCAAAATATTCTCCAAATCCGTAAATATCTACATATATAGCAACCCAATGTGATCCCGGTCTTGTATCAGGATCTAAATTTGAAATGAGATATACTGGCTTAGTAAAATACACAGGCATTTGATTCGCCGCAAACACATTGAACTCAATATTTTTATCTATTTGTTTTAAATAATTTTCTATCTCTTTTGTATCCATATCTTTGTAATAGCATGACCTAACAAAGAATGACTTAAACATTAGAAATCTCCACTTATATTTATCTTAACTATTATAATCTAAGCTGACTTCTCGATTTTTATTGACTTCAATTACATTATCAAACTCTGCATACACAATGCAATTAAGTGTTGTAGTTAGAGCTTTATCGAATCGAACTTCAAACCTTACACTACCCCGCTTTATAAGATTCCAATGAGAGTTTGAGTTAGCGGATAGATCTGGAGTTAAATCAAATGCATACAAGCAATAACCATGACTGTACTCTGCCTTGGAAATATCGTTTCCTTCGTTCAGGAAATGAATTCCCGTTCCCGAAAACAAGGTATGATATGCACTTATATATGTATTATCATGAAAAGATGGAACCAACGTTTTCGATGGTATAGATTGACCGTCGACATACAAACCAAATAAGTTGAGACCATAGTTACCAAAATTAAACGGATTCACATTAAGAGCACCATTAAATGCAGCATTACTAACGAACCCAACAATACATCTTTTAGGTATTTGACCTAAAAATACATTGTCGAGCATTTTACCCTGGATTCCTGATGGGATAGTCAAAACCTTAACCTCGGCACGCGTAACTGGATATTTTGCAGGAGTGGTTGCTAATACTTTTTCATGAGCAATTAATACTGAAGGATTGATACGAACTTTACGCATAATGAGACTAGCACTTGAAATATGGACTTTGAATTTTTTATCTACAGATGAACACATTAAATTAAAAGTATCTTTTGAACGAACTAGTTTTAAGCGCATTTCAACACCATTGATTAAAAACTTATCTTGATTGAAAATATCAGCATGTATGTGACCTATCATTTCAATAGTGTGACTTTCCTTTGCCAGTTCTTCTCTTTGAACGTATCCTCGATTTGAAACATCACATGAATCCATGCTCGAAGCAGTGTCTTTGTACCAAAGTCCACAAGTAAGATGGCTTTCCTTAGCAGCTTTTCCATAATTGAGTAACGTTTCAATGTATGCGCGATATCCATAGGTATTATTTGGAGGAGACACTAACTTTTGATTAAGATAAATATCACACTGACTAAAAAGAGAATGCAACCAATTATTAACTGGAGCGACATGAATTCCTGCTAAAAGTTTGCTCGAATCACCATTCTGTATTTTAGCTTTTATATGAAGTAAGGTGTGGGACAAGTCAATGTAATCGTCTCCATTGCCCGGTACTAAAAACTCAATCGGTCCATCGTCAGTCAATGATGAAATGGGATTGTAATGTATCCATTGACCACTCTCAATACTCGTTTGCGTAGATGGTAGAGCAAATAAATCCAACTCTGATTTTACACATTCACAGGAATGATGATGTAAAAACGCCATTTTTGTATTACGAGAAGTAATTTAAGAAAATATATCTTGAATATTTTGTCGTTTATTTCTTTTAGTACCGTTCCGTTTGGAAGGTTTTTTAGAAGTGATGATCTTCCTCTTTAGCTTTCTTATTTTATATCCGGATCCAGACATTACTGAATCTATTTTTTCATCAGCTTTCCTTTTCAAATTTGAAGTTGCCGTTTTCAAGCGTGATTTGACAGATTCACCCATTGGTTGAACATTTAACATGTCAGATAGAAGACCTACACCTGCATTTAAAGCTTCTTTGCCTACAAATCTCGCACCATTTTTTAAAAGTGGAAGAACCGATCGGAACAAACCCCCCAAAAAGCTCCCTATACCATGACCTCGCTGATGTGGTGCACCTTTGTAAATTACCCCCATACCAGAACCAGCTTGATGAGTATAATAATGTAAATATGGACAAGACATGATTGATATTTTCACTTGACTTTTTTAAAATGTACCTTTATACACGTAGTTCCAAACTGGAATGGTACTCTTTGACCTGTACTTGTTCTTATATCTATTTCTATAACGTCAAATTCCCTGCGCATAACAGGTACATAATGAGGGGACGAAAAGATATTTATTTTAGAAGCGCCATATACATATTTGGTGGGATCCAACGAAACAATTCTCAATAAAGGTGTCATGACATCACCCACTACTTGTGGTTCTACTATATCACAATATATTAAAAGTTGTGAAGGTAGACCCAAGTTTAGATTCGCGGGATATTTTCCGAAGTTATGTTTTATTAAATTAGTAAATGGTGCAAAGCCTAACTGCACACTCAGTCTAGGACTACATACCACAGATGTAACGTCGATTGCCCAACTACTCACTGTAACGAGTTTCGATAATGTATCATATCTAAGCTTAACTTTATCCTTTAATTTTTCATTAAAATCGATAACGAATTGATCCACACTAATATAGTTGGTTGGTGTCATGTATTCCAGATGCGTGAATAACTGCGATTTATCGCCTTTAGACGTGATGTAAATAATATTTTCATTTTCTTCCAGATTAAACATACTACATGGGTAATGAAATTCCACAATAGCGACTTCCCATTCGCCTTCTAATTTCATAGTCTTTGGTAACTTGGTAAAAAAATTTGCTGTAGTGTTTTCAGCAAAGTATGTCATGGAACTGTTACTTAGCAAAGTGAGATAAAAGCTGTCTTCTCTCATATTTTTTCAAGTTCTGATACAGAGATCCAACTATTAAACTTGTTGGGATAACCTCTCCACTTAACAAGAACCTCTTTTCTGTTTCCTGTGTTACGAGAACGCAGTATTTTATCTATTTTATAATGAGTAGTGGGGTTATAAATTACTTTTTGTAATTCATTCTCGTAAAATGTTCCTATAATGGGCTCATGCTGAAGATCTTTGAGTGTATAGACTACTTTAGGCATGTTATTTTTTATAGCTGTTATGATAAAAATTTCATCACTCCAATTAGTTTCATAGCCTTTTTGAAAAATATGCTTATGTCTAGTTATTCTTACGTGATCACCAACTTCAAACTTATTTTTTTGTATAACATCCAATCTATATTTTTTATTCTCATATAAATTATTCCAAACGTTCATGATGTTACTAGAACTAACTTCAAATGGACACATCTTAATGCTTGAATGAAAACTATGGTTATAAGAATAAAGCAAATCATCCAAAATATCAATATAAGTGTATGTATTTTTATGTGTAAAATAACGCCACATTTTAGTTTTTAGAGTTCGTTGAAATCTCTCGACAATACTAGCTTTAATATCTGGGTTATTTGTAGTATAGTAGTTTACATTTTTAGTTTTAAAATATTGTGCAACATCCTTTGATACGAACTCTGTTCCTTTATCCGATTGTATGTGTGTGGGGGTCGCGTTAGCTTCTGTAAATATACTTTCAAACGCTTCCTTTATACTTTCTGAATTTTTCTTTTTTAACGGTCTAGCGAAAGCGTATTTACTAAAAACATCAATAACACAAAGTATATATTTAAAACCATCATTATATTGAGAATAAGTCCGCATATCACTCAAATCAGCTTGCCACAGTTCATTAAAATTTGACAATATGTATCTATTTCGTTGAAATTTTCTATGTACCGGTTTATGTAGTGTATAAGTTTCCTGGGATTGCAACCAGTCCTTTACTTGTTTTTTGTTCATTTTACCTTTTAACGCTCGAGTTAACTTGTCAACACTGCTGTATCCCGCTGGATTCGATACGTCGTAATATATATCTTTAATGTCTAGTACGGATTCCATCTTTCCCAAATGTCTTTTCTCTTTCTCAGTTTATATGATGTTTTAATTTTTGGATTACTATCATCACTTGGTGTTAGATGTTGTTGTCCTTTCAGAGAAAGATTATTAATATACTCAAGAGTTTGCGGATTACCAATACAAGTGAGAGGAACCCTTATATCTTTAATAGTTTCTGTAAACTTTTTCCATCCATTAGGTTTCGGGCGCTTTAAAGGCCTAAGAGTATAATTCACGAGATCAACAATGTTGCTGTCGTCTACAACTTCATTATCGATGAACACCAACCCCTCCTCGTTCCAACTAATTTTATCTTTATGATTGAGAATAGTGTCCAATAATAATTCACTTCTTCTCCGATACGTCTTTGGAATGAATTTATTTATGTAAATAGGTGTATACAATGTTTCATTTGATACATCTCGTGCGTCCTTATCATGTACGGAGTTTTCGTTAACTGGTGCGTCCTCGTCTTTAATTGTCTTTTTATGAGGAGTCAAATCTTCTGAATATTTATGCTCACCTTCAACGGTCACGGGTAGTTTTATTGGTTTTCGATTTTCATTAGCGAAATGGAGATATCTTTGTAAGATTTGCATGTACAGTGACCATTTTTCGCGATCGTCCATTTTACTACTTAATATATTTTGCATTTCTTTATCTAATCTAGATAAATTACTTTCAGGCGTTGTGTCTCTTGATTTAAGTCTATCAATAACATCTTGTTCAATGAGAATCATTTTCTTAGTATTATCCATTTTTTTTAATTAAAATAATTGATCATAAAAATTTTTTTAATAATCCGCTCAACACAGCTCCTAGAATGATAGGCAGAAATGCTCCTCCTTTTTGAATGATAATTCTTTTTCTTATTTTATTTTTACCTTTACCTATTAGTTTTCTGAGAATATTTTTATGTTTTCTTAATTTTGATTTCTCGTTTTCTTTTAAAACCACTTTACCATTTAAGGTGTTATAAATGCATTCGCAAATACAATTTATTTCTTCCTCGTTACAAGCTTTTAATAAAGCTGTGCGGTATTTAGGTTTGAGAGTGTGTAACGATTTTAATAAATCCTTATGAGTTGTCACTCGTCCAGGCATTATATCCGACTGATAGCGATTTTTAAAAAAATTAATATTTATATAATATTAGTTGAAAGAAAACAGTTCAATTTAACAATAGACGATCGTTTAACTCTTTCTGTTGGGGTTTTATCTTTGAAAATTTCTTGAATATATTTACAAACCAGATCTATCTCTTTTTTACTAAGCGATTTTAGCAATATTTTACGATATTTTGGTTTGAAAGTTTGTAATGCACACCTTAACGATTTTTCATCTAACGTTGTGCTATCTTCGACCATTATTTATCACTAACTATAATTGGTTGATGTATATTGTATTTAAGTCCCTTCTTTGGTACATAGACAACACATAGGTTTTTTATTGGATCGATTTTGGTTTTAAAGCGACAGAGATCATGTGTATTCTGCTTTAAGTCGATCATTAGATAACCATGTGGTTCGACAGTAGCATCTTTATAAGCTTCTTCAACAAATTTACAATTATCTGGAAACACTTGACGTGCTAAGTAACGTATTTGTGTTCGATCTCGAGGATTTTTGAAGTAAATAATATAGCTTGTATTGAGAGATATATCTCGTTGTCCTCTACCTTGGTGAAACAAGTTCTGCGTAATATAAAACACACTTAAATTTCTGTGGTGACTACCTTTAGTAAAAATGTCAACAATACGACCATCGGACTCTCTCATAAGATCATCAATTATAACTAATCGTGGCTGTATGCCGTCGAACATACTCATATCTGGTAACCCTTGAACATAAGATACATTTTCTAGGTTGTAGAGTGGCTGCATTTCGTCATAGCACCATAAAATTTGTGCAAAACTTGTATTACATATATCATTACAATATTTTAGAAAATTAGTAACAAAGTTTGATTTACCACAACCACTCGGACCTGCCACGATTGCAGTAAATGGATGAAGAAAGTGATACATTTTTTGAATACGTGTGTTTTTGGAAGAGGTAGGAATCCAATTAAAAAAAACTCAACAAGTTCGTATTTTATATTATAATTACATATTTACATTCGTAGGTACTATTGACGAAATAATAATAATACTTAGCAATTCTTAAACATAAAGTCATTTTAATAGTGTATGTTAGTTTATTCATCACTTTTATATGATTTTATTTTATAATGACCCCAAGCCAGAGTATCAGTACAGTTACTAATTAAAAATCGTTTAGTATCAGAATGCGATAAAGAAATTTTGTTAGCCTTTTGAGTAAAAATAACATGCTTTATCGATCTAAATCTGTACATTTCACATATTTGATTATTTTTCTTAAATAAGACGTTTTTGTAATTTCGCATATTAAACTTTTTTGTAGCGGACTTATTAACTCCCTTTGCTTTAGCTATAAATTTATTCTGTACGTTCATCGCATACATTTTTGACCTTAAACCGACAAATTCTGTAAAGATCTTACCGTTATTTTCATCTTTGAAAAAACCAATCTTTTTTTTGTTTATCTGAGGGTAACCAAAAAGATTATCAAAAGGATAGTCAGAGGTATCAAAGTATTTGTTCAAGTCCGGTTTAATATCTTCATAGAAATCATCAGTAAAAATCTGATATATGAAGCTGTCAGTGTCGGTATACATCATTTTACAGCGTGAACCGTATTTATTTTTCATATAATTATAGTGAAAATCGTACATGAGCGTTTTGGATATGTCTAATATGCAAAGTCCTAGATAGATGGGTTTATTATAGAGTATTTTTGTTTTTTTAAGTTGAACGGCCACTAAGTTTTCTGAAAATATAGACAGACTATGAAATTCAGGTCGTGCTACTAGATTTTGAGCACCTTGACATTTACCCCTATTTTCCCAATGAGTACAAAGTTTGACATCCACACGTTTTTCTACATTTTCCATAGTCTTCCCAAATATTGAATTATTCATTAATTTATAAAAATCCTTTTCAAAATCAGATGTTGCAGACATACGTAATTGTGTATTTAAATCTATATAGTTTTGTAACCATGGACTTTGACGAAATTTTAAAATCCTATGAACTTTTTTCAACTTTAATCCCATTTCTATGCACTGTATGAGGTTTCTGTAGTGAATAACGTATTTAGTTTTATCATATAAATTTGGAACTAATTTTGTTTCTCTGCTACCACCAATACATATATTTTCTGGGCATAGTGGAAAGTCTGAATGTGATTCATGCAAAGTTTGTGGATATTCTAAATCCACTTCAAGAATATAACCTATTTCTGAGTCAATTGGAACCATAAAATTTGTGTCACAATTTACCCATTGAAATTCACCCGTAGGAAGATATTGAGACATAGCCCAGCCATACAAATTATTCGCGTCTAAGTAAGTAAGGTAAGATGTAGGAGTTTTCTCACTAAAATTGAACATATATTTATTATTAGCATGAGCATAACGGTTACTGCATTGAGAAATACCACCACGTATACCAGACTTTATGAAAGCAATTTTATCAAAATCTGTCAATAGATCTAATGTTATTTTTGTGTGCTTCAACATTGCATCCCAACTTAGGCCAGGTGCAGTGTAATATTGTGCAGGATCTAAATCGTAAGTTTTGATACAAACGTTTCTAAAATTTTCAAAGATATCAGTTAGAAGTAACACGTCAGTTTTCAGGTATAAATCAGAATAATCAGCCATATTGCGACACTTAAAATGATGCCACACATCTTTAGCGTGGTTATAATTTTCATTTGTAACATCGCTATTAGTTAGTATATTGTAAAACTGATCTTGTGTGGGAAGTGAAGTTAACTTTAATGACTCAAATGAGGTCATGTAATCATATGGATAAATGCCTTTGCGTTTTAAAAAATAAAAATCGTCAGGGTGCTGAAAATTTTTACGCAGCTCGATAAAATCCTCATCATTCAAATTATTTGATAAAGATTCCAAGCTGCATGATAAAAATTTAAAAGAGTCAATAAATCTTAACTCAAAATTTTGATTCTCGATTTTTAATATCTTTGAGAAGGAAATGTAACGTTCTTTATTCTGTGGTATAACTTTAATGTCACCTTCAGCAAAATTTAATGCGCGCACTATGAAATGAGCATCATAATTACTAAGATTATGCAAAATAATCGGTATAAATCGAGGGGTTTCTAACTTTTTACAACAAGCTTTATGACTAACACCTGTAAAGATTCCAGTATATTTATCAAAATTTAAGCTACTATCTAATTTCAGAGTGTCTTTGCATATGCAACAAGTAGTTGTCAAAGATATTCTTCTCCTAGCTTCATCTGTAAGCGGATGAGGATCAACTTTGACATAATACTCTTTAGATATATATTTTAAATCTTCATTCAAACTTTCCATAAACACTTTTGCACAATCACTACCTGTATAAGTTATATATTTGGAGAGGCTATCGTTATACGCACATTTGATATAATATCCAAAACTATACACATCATGTTTTTGAAAATTACTGGTATACGATAGAGATGGATTATTATCACACCCTTGTATTGGCTTTAAAAATGCTTCAAAATCTGCGTATATCACAAAAGGTACTCTTAGTTCACGTTCAAATTTGTTAAATGAAATTTTTGCCTTACTGATATCAGGCAAATCTGTTCTAACGTGATTACAATCAAATTGTCTATGAGAAATCAATTTATCATGTGTTTGAAAATAAAGCAAGCAGCCATCACAGATATAGACTGCATGTTCATGTGAAGTTAATTGACGACTGACTAGTCTAGAAAGGTTTTTAATATAACAATAATGACCGTTAGAACCATTATCTAAATATAATAAATTTACATGAACTAATTTACGACATTTGGTAAAATGGAGAGGCCCAATTATCTTCGTAGATTTATTATTAGATTTTTCTATTCCAAAAACGTTAATACTAATATTATTTAAGCGTTCAAATTTTATAATATCTTTTAGTCTTACTGGAAAAGCAATACCCTTGAAATTTAGCAAGTTTTGTTTAGATAAATATGAGGAAACTCTGTCTGCATTTCTATTCACAGGATATAAAGCGGATAGAACAGCCCATAGAAAACATTGATAATCATTGTTTTTAACATTAACTACTGCTCGTTTACGTTTGATATCTATCGGTAGGTCTATGTATGAAGATCCTTTTAATGGGTTGAATTTGTTAATGTTTAGATCGACATATCTCATTTCTTTAAGACTCCAACCACTATCTTTCTTTTCAAAATTACTTATTTTGTTTGAAATTTCAGAACTTATATTTGAGTAAATATCATCAAATTCATCACCTAAACAGAACATGTAATTAAAAGTTTGAAAGTCAAAGGAGTTTTCTAAATTTTTCGTTGCCTGAACAAAATCCCCATTTAAAATAAAATTAACTTTAACTGTGGTATTTTCTTTCAAGACTTTTTCCAGTAATGTTTGAACAGTGCTTCGAATTGAACCAAGAAATGATTCAGGAGTTTTAAAGTCGGTATCAGTTGTAGCAGAGTTAGAGAATACTCTGTATGTTACTAATCTCTGACCGAACGCTTTTTCTATTAACTGAACATTATTTAAGTTCGGTATCAACGTGAAAACATTATTTTTATGCCTATTACTTTTAAGATGATTGGTAAAGTACCTTTTGTTAACAAATATTTCACAAGTTGGGCATTTAATGCTATTTAAGTTTGCAGAACTTACAGATGGCTCTGTTTCTGTGTTCGGTGGTGAAGCTGTTGCCTTCCCAGGTGATGTAGACTTTTGTGCGTATAAACGCTTCCTTGAATATTGAGGAGTTCCATGTTCTGTGGCATTTCTTTTGACTGCTTCTCCAACTTGTCTCACTCCTGCTCCAAACTGATCCGTACTGGAATGAAGTAAACCAATAAATATATAAAATTCAAATAATATTCCGTGTTACGTTTTAAGTTGATGTTAATAAATATTCAACTTACATAAACTATTTATTTTTCAGACTTTTTGCATAAAGTACAATAAGCTTCCATCGGGAATACTCCATCAATTTCATCATATATATCATCAAATACAGAACACGTTTGAAAATGTCCACTACAAGGAGTAAAATAGGGTTTTATATCAGGATCCTGTAACATCCACCCTGGAAGTCTATCACTGATATACCACAAACGTATGAATTTATGCATCTTATCGATCAAAAACTGTTTTGTAAATGAACTAATATCATCACTGGTTAAGAATTCCATAGTAACTTTTATATATTCACTGCGTACTCGTGACTGAATAAAACGTTCTAGATGTCCGTATATTTATATACAAAATCAACCCCTCCATAAAAGTCAAGTTTAAACAAGATTGATCACTCACATCTCTGCATGGTCCTTTTCAATTTTTTTACATAGGTGCAAAAAGTTGTCTTCAATTTCTTCACATATCGCGACCATTTCTTCGTCGTATACAGAGTTGTCAAGCTCAGCCATTGTGTTTCGTTGTGCTTAGTATGAACGCTTGTAGCGAATGACTGATCTCTTTATAATTTGTTTGCGAGGCGAGAGCGGCAGTGGGGGTTGTATTTTTTTAAAAGGTTTTTGTAAGTAAAGTTATATTATGGGTTTGATTTGTGATGAGTTAGAGAAAGTTCTATTGTTTCTTACTGTCTCTATCAATGAAATATTTTTTACAGTCTTCCTTGCAGGCGATCTGCTTTGTAATGTTGTATATTATATCTCGTGTGTTCTGATAATGTTTATCAGTATTGGATTGTATGTAGTACTTTAATCGCAAGTCTGCATGTTTCCAATAGTCTACAGGCGAAACCTCTTTCAGATTCTTCATGTCATAAATTTCTATTTTCATGAGGTATGAAGCATTCGCTCCGTCATTATCATTGGAAGAAATAAATGATACACCTCCATCACACGCTTGAGCCACACATGAAGACGGAATGGTTTTTTTCTTTTTCTTAGGCTTTTCAAAGAATATGTCGATATTGTTACCAGCTCTTTTCGTTGCGATTTTTTTATTTTTCAATATGCAAGAATTGCTTGCATTTTCGTCATCGCTTAAGTTAATAGGATAATAATAGTTTTTTACATTGAATTCATCGAGATTCGGTGAGATCTGAAAAAAAAAATAGAAATAAGTAAATATAATCACTAGTGTCATCAAAATTATTCATATACAGTAAGAACCTTTATTATTATTAAAATCTAATACATTAATATTATTTTTATTGCAGAATGAATCTATAGATTTTTGTGACCGTTATAGGTTAGGTTAGGTTAGAAACATAAGATTTTAATTATAAAAAATATTAATCTTGGTCTTATTAATTTAACTTTACTAGTAACAAAGATATCGTTGTAACACGTATTCTTGTCACTTGGTCAACAGGGATTAAAATTTAATACGAATATTCATATATATCATGAAATTATACTATATAAGTACGTAATCTTACCTCCATGATTAATAATTGCCTAGTTACTGCCTTCACTTGAACACTACGTCAGCCTGGATACTAGCCGCGTGGTATTAAAATATCTTGTGATATACATGATGCATGTGATCCTTTTATATCTGCTTTTTGAGATCGTGTCTGAACGTGTCGCCACAAAATACAACGTTTAGGTTGGATAAAAGGATATTATAAAAAAGGAGCGGATGTTCGATGCCCATTATTTCCATTGATTTATTAAGGTCTATTATAATAAATTATGATATACATGATGCCATGTGATCCTTTTACATCTGCTTTTTGCGAGATCGTGTCTAAACTTGTCGCCACAGAATACAACGTTTAGGCTGGATAAAAGAATATTATAAGGAAGAGGGCGAATGGTCGATGCCCATTATTTCCATTGATTTATTAGGGTCTATTATAATAAATTACTACGACCCTGTCTAATTTAAAATATTATTTTATGAGACACTTTCTTTGAAATAGCAGCAAAAAGTCAAAGCGTTTCTTCGAAAAAATAAAACTTTTGAGTTATTTGTACGAGACTTTTTTTTATTTACATTTTCATATTGAATTTATATCTGACACACATCCAATTCAATTATTATCAGTTTGATATCAAATTAATGATAAAAACAAAATTGAACGATTAATGTTATTTATTAAGAAAAATCTTAGATTGGAAACCTAATCAAGTTTGATAAAACCAAGCCAATGTGCCAGAATCGGCCATTAAATATCAGACATTCATACTGTAATGAGAATTCAGTTAATTTGATTAATTAATCAAGGAAAGGAAAGTCGTGGATCAAATGGAAAATCCAATTGGTCAAGGAGTCCGCTAAGTTCTAATAAAATACGAGAAAAAACGATTCGTTACGAGGGTAAGTAAGGAAATTCCTTTTGCAACCCAGGATCCAATTGGAAAATCCGAAGAGACCTCCGACGGTCAATTGGAATTTAGTCTGATTGGAATCTGCTTTGGCGAGCTTTTTTTAGAATCCGCTAAGTTAGCCTATTTCAAGGATTGCAAGGTGCTGGGAGTGAGTTAGAACCGGCTATTCCCTACTACTGCCATCAATACGCCTACAAGGACATAATATTTTCACATTATTAAACGAGCGTTCGAAAAAGGTATTGTATTTCAAAAGTCGTGTTGAGATTCATCTGTCTGAAGATATGAGTATGATTCTTTTCATATTTAATATTGCTAATAAATTCTCTTGTCGGATTGTTTGAGTAAGCCTGTCTTATTGACAAGACATCAAACAGTTAAATGAAATTTATCGGTCACGATGTCTTTAAAATCAGCATTGCATATATTCCTAACAATTTAAACGTCATTGTTAAAATATTTACGTATATGTAAAGTATGTCTTCGTTTCCTTAAATTTTGTTTATGACTTTTTCTTTATCGAATAATAATAAAGTTTGTTCAACTTATTTATTAACATTTTCGTAAGTTTCGTAACCGAAATTTAGTACCTAAGTACTACAGTCCGGTCAGAAGTATCAAATTCTGAGAGCAACAGATCTTAAATTGTAAATATGACCTCAATAATTTAAACATTACTGTGCCGGATGATAACTTTGTTTGAATACGTGATTAATTTTACCGGATAGTATACCTACCTCACTTGTCATCTTAACAGAAAAAAAACATATTTCTCTTTAGCGAAACTTATTATTCCGCGGGCTTATAAATTTATGATATCGAATTTCTTTTAAAACTAAGATATGTCTTTTAAAACTTGACTTAAATGTAACTAGAGTTTCAATTATATACTATCGTGGCTTTAAATTTAACAATGTCGTTAAAATTATGTGAAATTTTATTTAGTGTAGTATCCGGTTGAATAGATTAGACCATCCTCATTTCTTACCAAAATGTCGTAAAAGGCGGCTAAGGTAAGTTGACCCACCGAGTGGTATCCGACTAAGTAGAATAGACCACCTTCTTTCTTACTGAGCTGTCGTAAAAGGCGACTGAAGAAAGTTCATATTAGGCAGGCGGCCGGTCGTAAAATACCTAGCTGAATTACCCCACTCAGAGTAGGATAAGGTCAGGAGGATGATGATGTTAAATTTATATAAAATAAAGCATTTGATTGTGATACTATGTTTCGTTACAAAACACGTTGTGAACATAATTGTTGGCCCTTGTTCTCCCCGCTCAGGAATTTAAAAGGTTTATATCAGATATATCAGCTACTGATTTGTCGCGATAAGGCGATTTATCTTCAATAAATTTATCGCTCAATCAACGTCGACGCTCGCGCCGGATCGCGCGGCCGCTGATTGGATTTCTTCATAATTACATCTTTTGACACGTATGCGCTAAGTTTCGTACTCTGAGCCGCCAGGGCATGAGATCGTGGGAGCACCGTGTAATCAGCTTTCTTGACCGTCTTGTTTTGATTCCAAACCATGGAATTAATCTCTACATGTATAGAAATTTGCAAAAGGAGGCAATTAAATCTTGTATTTCACCTGACGCATATCAAAAGTTTCTTATATATTTTAAAACCATTAATGTCCATACTGATATTTTAAATGCTGTCTGTATATTACGTTTTTACGGCTGGGTAGAAATTAGTGAAATTTAGCACAAACAAAGCTTATAAACCAGGGTAACATATATAATTAAAAAGTCTCGTTTTTCTTGCAGAAACATTGAGTTATTGAGGGTTAGGTTATATGAAGGGTATCACATATAAATAATTCACTCCAAAAATAGCTCTTAAAAAGCATATTTATATATTTCTTCCTTAAAAATATCCGATATACATTCATGTATATCGGATATTATTGTTGTTAATATATTGTTTTTGAGTTGTTATTTATATTGATTGTTATTAATCATTTAATTTAAATTTTAACAGTAATATTCTTAAAGTATGCCTACTATACTCTTGAAGATTATTTAGAAGATTAGAATGTGTGGATATAGCTCTCTTTGAACCTGAACAAGACAGTCATAACTTAATGTAAATAGTATTAAGAATTATATTTTTAAAAGAGCAACCGCCGAGTTTCTTGCTGGCTCTTCTCGGTAGGAACAGCTTTCCGAACCAGCAGCAGAGTTGACGATTCAAAAGCACTTGTTTCCAAGTTTATTTGAATAAGAATATTTTGAATTTGAATTTGAATTTATGCTTTTTATTTTTAGATTTATAAGAGTAGGTAAATTAATTTATATGTGGATGATGGCATCTGCGTAATTAATAATTTAAAAAATGAATATATTAATATAGTGCTGTTAAGATATAAATTTATTGCATAACGCTTCCAGAATGAAATAATGCATTTCTTTGATTCGAATTTCTTTTCCGCATAAGTAATGAAACGATGAAAGGTGGGTGTTCCGCATTATTTCATTTAAACGTCTTCCAGTTATCATGTGCAATATTATATTTGGGGGTTATTAACTGAGCGCTGTCAAAAACCCGGTGTGTCCAATCATGATTACATTGATGTTGTTTTTGGTGAATTTTACGAACAAGCGTGCACGGGGTATAAGTAATTAGGTTATATTTAATCTCAACAGCTTTGAAACTTAAATATAAATATTCAATATCTTTAATTATTTATTTATTTAGACAGCCAGTTGTTGTTACATATAAAGTTTACATATAATAAATATAGAAATAAAAAATTATGTAAGATGTACAATATATGAAGGTGTCACGGCATGCAACAAAAAATTATTAAACAATGTACATTAAAAAATAAGTATAATTTATTAATTTTATTAATATCTAAACTAAATCTTATATATATATGTACCTATATCCTGTATACCGATATGTTAGTAATTCATACTTTTAGCATGATGCAAATATTTACATATAGTGCCAATATATGTATATACATAAATATATATGTATAATGGGGGATAAAATCGATCTAGCTGTTTTTGTATCCCTGTTTTTTGGGCACTGAAAAAATGTTAAAATGCTGAGTAGAAAGAATGTAAAATAAATTGTGGCTGTCATTTGTAAAGTTGTGATAGCTCAATGGTAAACGTGCGGATTAAAGAAATGAAAATACCTGGAATCAAGCCCCTGTTATTACCAACCTTTTTTGTTTATTTTTTTGGTCACTCTGGTATTTTATATTTCAAAGAGCAATTAACAATGAAGTGGTCGAGTGATTTTACATTATTTGTTTGTAATTCCTTAATTTTCTCTAGTAATGTTGATTAACATCAACTTGATTGATATCGACAAATAACCTGATTGTTTCGAGCTTTACAGTAGTACCCAGTAGGATTAAATAAAGAGCATTGTAAGATTATATATTGTGCCTCAAAAGTAAAGGTAGGTTACAAAAGGGTATCGTTAAAGCCCATCACAACACCCAACTCGTTTCGAAGTCGATTTTCGGCGCGGTGGTCGCAATTAGGCGCGATAAATGCCCCCGACATCCGATCCACTAGGTTTTTATTCGATTAATCGCTCGAAACGAAAACGGAATCCGATTTAACGGGCCATTTCTTTTAGTTGTTTATGTGGAACTGCATTGGTGATATCGAGTTATCGTTTTTAATAATATGTTCTAGGTATGGTGATGGTGATTTAGTTCCTTAGTGCTAAATATAGGAATGATAAAGTTTGAGACGTTTAAAACTTATCTAACTCTTATTTGCTTTATTTAACGAATGTCCTATGTAATTATGTAAAACCAATTATAAAAGATCACATCATTCTTATACACTGTCCATTATATTAACCATCTTTTGACAGATTGACGATAGTGATGTCCTAAAGATTCTCGTATGCGATACCATTCCGATTATAGTACCTACTATCATTAATCGAATTACGTACCTAAGTAATTCGATTAATGATAACCTACGTAAACTAGATTACTACTTGAGAAAAGAAATTCCAACTTTGAGAAAACTTATTGTTTCTTTGAAAAGAAGTGGTCTATTTCATGGTGAAAAATCTTCTTTGGTCAAAGTTTTGAACACAATTGGCTTTTCATATAAAAAGTTAAATAAAAGAAAATTATTAATGGAACGCACAGATATAGCTATAGCACGTTGTGATTTTTTAAGAGAGGCAAAGAAAATACAAGATTGGGCAAATATTGTTTTCACGGATGAAACATGGCTCAACGCTAACCACACACTATCTCGTTTCTGGACTGATGATACTGCTGATTCCACTTCCTCAGTACCAATGGGAAAAGGTGAGCGCCTAATCATTTGCCATGCAGGTACAGCAAAAGGATTTGTACAAGACGCACTGTTGGCATTTAAATCGAAGAAATCAAATGACTACCACGAAGAGATGAATGCAAATGTGTATGAAGAGTGGTTCAAAAAAATGCTCATTTCATTGGAAGAACCATCAATAATTTTTATTGATAATGCGCCCTACCACTCCCGTCAAATTGACAAAATGCCAACACAGGCTAATAAAAAGCATGAAATAATTAATTGGCTTCGGGACAATGGAGAAAATGTGGACGACTCAATGTTAAAAGTTGAATTAATAAAAATATTAAAAACCAAAAAGAGAGCAAAACGCTATGTAATCAATGAAATGGCAGCAGAATATGGCCATACTGTTCTTCGGATTCCTCCATACCACTGCCAGTACAACGCAATAGAACTTATATGGGCACAAGTAAAAGGGCAAGTAAAAGGGCAAAAACATCGATTTCTACCGATTATTTTTAATCTGTGGCATAATCGTAGTAACCCATTATGTGTGACATCACTAAGTGGGCGGTACCCATCCATAAAGTACAAATATTATTTGTATGATATTTGTACGTAAGCAATACAAAACTTAATGAGCGTGAGCTGTCAAAAGACTGATAATATGATGGACGCAGTATAGTTAAAATGTTACAATTACAAACGTAAAAATAAAAACAAGAGAATAATGAAAACAAAAAAAAACTGAAATATTCTCTTTTGCTGTTAGTGCTTTGGTGCAAAATAAGCGACAAACTATTTCATGTTTAACATTGATTATTATATTTTATTTCATTGTATGTATTTTTATAATGTAATATACATACATATACATATTAATGTATGCTCTGTATAAAAACATTATTTATGACGATACTTATCCGTTCGCCCAATGTTACGTACATAACAGGGGTAATAAGGTTTTTCTTTGAGTATTAATATATATCCTCCTGCCCTTATCCCACTCTAAGTGGGGTCGGCACAACATGTTATAAACATGCTGTAACATGATTTGGCTGAGTTTTTATGACCGGCCGCCTGTCTGACGTCAACTTACCTTATTCATATTTTACGACACCCCGGTAAGAAGGTGGGTGGTCTGTTCTACTAAACCGGATACCACACGGTGGGTCATATTACCTTAGTCGCCTTTTACGACACCTCGGTAAGAAATGAGGGTGGTCTATTCTACTTAGCCGGATACCACACGGCTATTCTTGGAGTATTATACTGCGTCCATCATATTATCAGTCTTTTGACAGCTCACGCTCATTAAGTTTTGTATTGCTTACGTACAAATATCATACAAATAATATTTGTACTTTATGGATGGGTACCGCCCACTTAGTGATGTCACACATAATGGTTTCTACGATTATGCCACAGATTAAAAATAATCGGTAGAAATCGATGTTACGAGTATTAAAAGACATTTAATAACATTATATAAAGTTTTACTTTCTTCTTAGTTAATACATGAATACAGATAAAACAATCAGGATATTTTAATTTATTTTATTAGCACGAGTCGTCGGAATGATAATCAACACTAGACTCCTCCGATGAGGAGTCTTCAGTAGCAGTTATTATTAGCTCTTGTGTAGATAATATATTATCAAACGCAATATCACGTTCCCAATCAGAGAATATTACTCTTTTAGTTCTTTCCACCACACTTGCCCAGTTCTCGGCCGTTACGTGGGTGCAAGCATTTTTTAGCAATTGCAACATTTTATTCGCTGTGAATGGGGGGCTTGTATTGCATCTCGCAGCATGCCCTTTTACTTGTGCCCATATAAGTTCTATTGCGTTGTACTGGCAGTGGTATGGAGGAATCCGAAGAACAGTATGGCCATATTCTGCTGCCATTTCATTGATTACATAGCGTTTTGCTCTCTTTTTGGTTTTAATATTTTTATTAATTCAACTTTTAACATTGAGTCGTCCACATTTTCTCCATTGTCCCGAAGCCAATTAATTATTTCATGCTTTTTATTAGCCTGTGTTGGCATTTTGTCAATTTGACGGGAGTGGTAGGGCGCATTATCAATAAAAATTATTGATGGTTCTTCCAATGAAATGAGCATTTTTTTGAACCACTCTTCATACACATTTGCATTCATCTCTTCGTGGTAGTCATTTGATTTCTTCGATTTAAATGCCAACAGTGCGTCTTGTACAAATCCTTTTGCTGTACCTGCATGGCAAATGATTAGGCGCTCACCTTTTCCCATTGGTACTGAGGAAGTGGAATCAGCAGTATCATCAGTCCAGAAACGAGATAGTGTGTGGTTAGCGTTGAGCCATGTTTCATCCGTGAAAACAATATTTGCCCAATCTTGTATTTTCTTTGCCTCTCTTAAAAAATCACAACGTGCTATAGCTATATCTGTGCGTTCCATTAATAATTTTCTTTTATTTAACTTTTTATATGAAAAGCCAATTGTGTTCAAAACTTTGACCAAAGAAGATTTTTCACCATGAAATAGACCACTTCTTTTCAAAGAAACAATAAGTTTTCTCAAAGTTGGAATTTCTTTTCTCAAGTAGTAATCTAGTTTACGTAGGTTATCATTAATCGAATTACTTAGGTACGTAATTCGATTAATGATAGTAGGTACTATAATCGGAATGGTATCGCATACGAGAATCTTTAGGACATCACTATCGTCAATCTGTCAAAAGATGGTTAATATAATGGACAGTGTATAATATATTCATTATATGAAACCCGCATATAGCTTATTTATAGTTAATAATTAATTTCAAATTAGTAATATATGATTAAATAAAGTTTAGACCATTGACTGGCCCGCATACTTGGAGTACAAGGCAACATATCAATTATTTTGACACCGGAGATTACGTTGGTCATTATACAATACAACGCGTTAAGTTCTATGACTTACTTATTATAATAGACAGTCATGGAGGAGGGATCAATGTCAAAAGTAAGATCTTATTATTATAATATCAAGTTTTTGTTTGTCATAATCAATTATTGATTATCGCGAAGTGTGCATGTTTAATTGCTGAAGATAAAGTAGTTTTATAAAAACGATCAGACGTATTGTAGGGATATCGAAATAGCGGCACTTCTCTGTTCGATCTCGATAGTGTTTTTATTATTTACTTAAACATGCACTCAGTCTTCATCATTAGAATTCTCCTGCCCTTAACCCACTCTAAATGGGATTGGCACAGAATGTTTAAAACTTCTTACATGTTCTGGTTAGTTATTTTACCACCGGTCGCCGTCAACTCTACTTAGTCGCTTTTTACGACACCTCAGTAAGAAATAAGGGGCGTTTATTCTACTTAGCGGGATAGCACACGGTGGGTCAACTTACCTTTGTCGCCTTTTATGACACCTCGGTAAGATATGAGGGTGGTCTATTCTATTCAGACGGATACCTCGCGGCGGGTAAACTCAGTCTTATTGTAAAGTTATTTAATCTGTACGTTTGTAAGTTCTGTACGTCGTTTCGTATATTGTTTGGTTTTGGTGAAAAGAGTTACTAGAATAAAATTTGTGTCCAGTTTTAACATTAAAAAAAACAAATAACTTGATTTGTACACGACAGTGGGTTTGAAAGTTTGATAAAATAGAATATATTAAAAGCGTAAAGTGATATATTTTACACTCATGTTTGAAGAGATGTTACGTATTTGTTAATCCCATTAGCCGGTATCTTAAATATTTGAATGACACTGCTCCACCTTTTTTCAATCTACCGACTGCATCGGTGTCAAAAGGGGAACGAGTGAGTAACGATCTATAAAACAATAACAAAAGTTCTTCCATTACAAGGCGACAAAACCCTAATATCAATGAACACAATGGGAACAATAGTTGCCCTCTGTCAATTATGCCATCATTACCATTCGAATAAACGACGTACCGGATCGGATGATACTTAAAAATAATACTACTTTGTTCGTTTGTATATTTGATAAATAGTCAGTAAGATTGTTCTAATGGTAGTAAAATTATATTTTTTTTAGTCATAGTCGATGATTGTGTTAAAGATTTAAAAAAGATGTTCACCCTAAGCCATTTTGCTTCGTTACTAATTTATTTATATGAACAGTTGGTACTTTAACAGATGACAATAAAATGTCAACAAACGTATAAATAAAAATCGATTATTAACTATATTTCCGTACCAGGCGTGAATAAGTTAACAAGTCCAAAACTCAGACTTTTCAAAGCAGCCATAAATAAGTTTATTTAGTATACGTCTAAGAGAGTTATGATATAAACATACGGGATACATCGCGATAAACTTGAGATATCTTAGTTTCGACGATTCGGCAGAGCATCCACCGTGGTCACGAACTGACTGGAGCGCCGCGGCGTCTTCGTTCCCGAGTACTAGTCATTATTTTCGTCAACTATCCTCACTGAAACCACATTATCCACAACACACTAATATTAACTGCATGTCTCTTACACAACACACTAATATTAACTGCATGTCTCTTACACAACACACTAATATTAACTGCATGTCTCTTACACAACACACTAATATTAACTGCATGTCTCTTACACAACACACTAATATTTACTGCATGTCTCTTACACAACACACTAATATTAACTGTATGTCTCTTACACAACACACTAATATTAACTGCACGTTTCTTACACAACACACTAATATTAACTGCATGTTATATAGCTTGCAACAATTTCTTTCGCGAGTCTGGTCACGTGACCAAGGTGTATGCAACTCTGCTGAAATTGCTGCTGTCGAATCTTATACAAAGTTAACTCGAGTTTATGGCGATGTGACCCGTGTGTGTATTTATATAATAATAAGTATGAATCGTAAAAGTTTAAAATCTACCATCTAAGTGAGATATATAAGTATTCCAAGTTTGTACGAGTAGGTGCCATATAAAAGACTTATCGACTTCACTGTTCAATATTAACCACATAAATTAGCCAAACCTAATGTTTATTATAATTAAACATATAAAAGGACGTAAGTCGACTTATCAAAATATTCACGCCTGGTACGGATTTACCTACCGCTTTTCCTTACAAATAGAAAGTATATGATATAGTATTTGGACCATCCTATAATACAAGTCCTTTTGACGTGTATATCCATTTCCAATTGAAATAGACTTGTTTTGTGGAAGCCATTCGATTGAAATATAATATCTGGACTTAGTATTGTTTGAGTTGACTCACCAGATTTCAATATTGCTTTGTCTATGAACTTTATGTGGTCTATAATCCTTAGGTGATTTAAATTGTCGTATTAACCTATTAATGATACTCTGGATTTTTTTATTGTCTACAAAGTCAGCGTAGGGTTGCCTGTCTATAGATACTTTACAGTATATATTTCGGAGAGTATGGTCAGGTTACTTCATAACATTATTCCACTATCGCCATTTTATCATCGCACCTCTTCACATCGGGAGAAGTTCCACCCTTAAAATTCAAAATATTGTTTATTCAAATAAACTTGTAAACAAATGCTCTTGAATCGTCAATTCTACTGCTGGTTCGTAAAACCGTTCCTACAGAGAAGAGCCAGCTAGAAACTCGGCGGTTACTCTTTTAAAAATATAATTCTTATCACTAGTTATATTTAGTCAATACTGTCTTGTACAGGGTCGAAGAGTTGCTATATCCACGCATTCTTATCATCAAAGTAATCCTCAATATAGCCTTTTATTAATAGTGTTTTTAAATTTCTGTAATGGCAAAGCTAAAATTGATTGTGGAATTTTTTATACAATCCTATACCCTAACTCACAAATGAGTTACGTACTTTAACAAGCCGCAAAGCTTATGTCAGTTCGTTTCGTCGATTATGCCTTATGTTATTGAAATCCCACGAAGGCGCACAGAACTCGTCGCTTCGTCATTTCTGTTGCGCTCAGCTTGGGAATGGAATACTCTCCAGACATCTTCTTCTTCTTTCCCAATACTTATAATATGGGTACTTTCAAAGCAAGAGTGAATAGGCATCTTACAGGCATGCGCGTTTCACCATAGACTGTATCATCGCCTACCATAAGACATGATTGCAGTCAAGCGCTCGCCTATTAAACAATAAAAAAATACTACATCCAATAAACAACACTCTTAAATATGTTTTACATATGTCGACATTTTAAGTTTGCATTCTTTGCCTCTTTAATTAATTTACTTGCGTATAACTGTAATTATCTCTGTAGGTGGGACTTATTCATTGCAAAAAAAAACATTTTTGAATCGTAAAAATGACAAATTTACTTTTATCACCGTATGCAACACACGCAAGTAATGTCTGACCGTTGTCGTCTGTTTTTGTCAGCGGGTAATCAAAGATTTATTAACGTTCATTGTTGATAGTTTTATTACAGTTTTATATTATATTGTCACGACTAGTAAATGTTCGCGGTTAGTCTTATCGTTTAATTTATTTTATCAATGGTAGGTCGGTAATCTTCCATAATATATGTGACTTTTGTCCTTAATCGTAATAAAGAAAACATATCGCATATATTTAAAACAATATTACTGTCATCATCTGGCCGTCCAGTCAGGTATTCATCGTATTCAGAAGGCTTAGACTAACAATACTAGATAACAATAATAGATAACAATACTATAATAGACTAACATAGCAAGGGCAGTAGTAATTGACCATGTACTAGCAGTTGACCGTTTTGTATGAAATTTTAAATAATAAATTTGCAATTACCTGTTGTCATCTATTAACAACTGCCCAAAAGTTTAGAACTGTACCCCATTGTTCAATATTAAAAATTCAATTTTATTTATTAATATTTTTTATTACCTACAACAAACAAAACGCTTATTATTTAAAATTTCGTACTTAACAGTCAATTACTAGTACATTGTTAATTACTAGTGCCCTTACCTTATATTTTACTAGTTGTGTCAGCGCCTTCGCCCACGTGGAAATCACAATTTTTTTCTCGAATTTAAATTTTGAATATATAAGAAGTTATTGTGAGTTAACCATAAGAGATAAAGACACGCTATTGCGGACTTTTCTGCAGTATTTCTATAGATCTACAATTCTCTAGTACATGACTTAAGTGTATCTCTGCTGGTTTACGCGGCGCACGCGAGTAAAACTCGCAAAACACGAGTTTTTATTACAACTGCGTGACCTCTTCGACTTGTACTATTAACTTAAACCTTCCGGACGATTTCACTACCTTTTAGTGAAAACCGTACAAAAATCCGTTAAGTAGATTTTGAGAAAATCGATCACACACAGACAGACAGCTTTTGGGGATTTTGTTTTATTATAATTATAGATATAGATAAATAAATAAATAATAATTAACTTATGTATGAACTAAAAAATTGTCGATGCTTCTATCCAAAAATTTTATGATTTTAAGTATATTCAACACTTAATAACATAAAATTTTTGGACAGTTCGTAATGCAGTTTTTACCTTCGTAAGCGAGCGAATTCAAATTGAAAATTAACATTTTCAACATGCCCCCTGGCGTTCGGTACCGTCATCTTTTTCAATCTTGTCAACACTGCCGATAAGTTATTACTACCATAACAACCTACTATTAGGTGTCTGACATTTTATTCAAGGCTATTGAAAATTAATTGAAAATTTTCGACCAATATTTTCGCCCGCGGTGGAGCTTTGATGGGTTTTGGAATTTACGCACATCAGTTTTAGAATATTATTATGGTTGTTTATAAGTTATTAACTAAGTTAAGTTATATATACAGCTAGTTTATTAGTTAAGTTAAGTTATTTAGTTTAGTTTACTTTAGTTAACTGTTGTCCTTACATATAATGATGTGCATGCTGTGGCACCTAAAGGCAGTGTATTTAATGCCTTTTGTGGCGTATTTAATTTATTCTAATGTTTTAATGTAACTGCCACTGGTTGTTCCGAATAAATAAAATGAAATAAAATAAATACTAATGCTCTTTTCATTTTAAAATTTTTCGAACTTATTCGAAAAAATTTTTTGTTCGAAATTATTCACAAAACAAAAAATTTTGGTACCTTCGGAGGATTTCTTTTACTATAGATTGGTAGCGGTTAATAAAAGCGTACGGGACGACTAACTTAGATATTCGGATGTCTCATAAAACTTGATCCCATCAGGTGGGCTTTGGACAGGTCAACGACACCGGTGAGGTAGGGCTAGTCGATGATTGATCAGGTCTCTTATCAGTGCAGTGTCGCCTACGTGCGGCATTTTCAAAGAACTATTGTCTATAACCACAATGGTATGTGCTAATGGGGATATAATTTCTAGAAAGTTAAAAATGTACTAGTTATGTATATTGGCGCAGTGGGTAGTGATCCTGCCTTTAGCTCCGCGTGGCGCGGGATCGATTCCCGCGAAGAGCCAACATTTTATACAAACTATTTGTTGGTTCTTCGAGCCTGGGTGTATATTTGTATTTAAGTATGTATTTGAAAATTTTATATGTATTTATTCACCCGTTGTCTCTTACCCATAACACAAGTATTAAGTTACTTAATTTGGGACGGACGTATTTATATTATATTGGAGAGAAGAGGCTTATTCCCAGCAGTGGGAGAGTAATAGGCCGCTACTTACTTTACTTACTCATATTATATTCTTTTTATTAAATGACTATTACAACTAACTTATTCTTTTTGTTACAGGGAGTTCAAAGAAATTTGGGTGGTTCAAATGAAATGTAAGTATTAGTAATAAAATGAATCTCTCATTTCAAGATAAATAATGAATTAAAAGTGAAATATTCATTTGAGAGGAAAAGGGAAACGGTTATTTCTTTGTAAAATTTTGACATACATACATACCTACTATAATTTTTTTTTTTGTTGCGAATTTGCTCCAACTTTTGTATCTAACCATCGAACTATTACTATTACTACAATATCAGCAAAAAAACAACGTCAATACAAAATCATAAAACATTATCATCATCCTTCTGCCCTTATTCCACTATAAGTGGGGTTGGCACAACATGTCACATGATTTGGCTACGTATTTTACGACCGGTCGCCTGCCTGACGTCAACTTATCTTAATCGTATTTTACGACACCTCGGTAAGAAAAAGGGTAGTTTATTCTACTCAACCGGATACCACACGATGGGTCAGCTTAACTTAGTCGCCATTTACGACACCTCGGTAAGAAAGAGGGTGGTCTATTCTACTCAGCCGGATACCATACGACAGTTACAAAGTTATAGCACATTTGAGTTAAAAATAAAATGTCAACAGTGAATCTTCAAGTCTTTATGTGCGCAATTATTTATATTTTTAATGTATACATAACTGACCAATATCAGGCGGAGTAGAATAGACCAACCTCATTTCTTACCGAGGTGTCGTAAAAGGCGACTAAGTTGACTCACTGTGTGGTATCCGGTTTAGTAGAATAGACCACTCTCTTTCTTACCGAGGTGTCGTAAATGGCGACTAAGTTAAGCTGACCCACCGTGTGGTATCCGGTTGAGTAGAATAAACTACCCTTTTTCTTACCGAGGTGTCGTAAACCGAGGTGTCTGTTTCATCAGGCTTTTTCAAGTCTAAAAGAAACTAATAGTAACCTATTTTTTTCAGGTGGGATATTGAAGCGCTTTTAAAAGCAATTCCAAAATTACGCGCGGTCGTAGATCTTACCAATACGTCCCGATACTACGATCCAGAGGTATGCAAATTTCTTATTTTTATTGAATACCCTCAATGTAATAAACATTCGCAAATGCTTTACTATAAAGATGAATTGTTGTTTTATTACGTTTTTACTGTCAAAAATAAAAATGTAAAAAATGGAAGTAAAAGATAATAATATAATGGAATAAAGCAAAATACTAGTATAAATAGCAGTAAATACTATTCGTTTTCATACTTGATACATGCAGGATCCGTAAAAACGAATGCTCTAATAACCTCCACCACGACCATCACAACAGAAGCACTATACATATTCACTATCACAAACTCAACAATTCACCCTGCAACCAAAGAGGACGGAGATAGATTCCACGACAAAATGGCGAAGCGAATCGCCGATAGTACACTCTACATTTAGTATTACTTGTATTTTCTATTTCATAGCAAAATATTATTATTACTAAATATTATTTGTATTATGGAGTTTCGCAAAGTAACGCCTAATTCTATTAATTATATAAATCTTATTTATTTTTTTAATTGATATGATCTACTTAGACAAATACACATAGCACAAAGTTTTTAGAAATTATTTATCATTGCTTTGGCCAATCAAATTAAAAAGGTTTAATTTATGTAAGGATTAAAGTAATCTGTAAGGACGAAGTAACTGTCTAAAAGTGTCAACTGTCACTGCCTGCAGTGCACAACTATTTGTAGAATAGCGTAGAAGCCAATCGCGGATAGTACACTCTTCATATTACCTGTATTTTCTATTTCATAGCAAAATATAATTATTACTAAATATTATTTGTATTATGGAGTTTCGCAAAGTAACGCCTAATTCTATTAATTATATAAATCTTGTTTATTTTTTTAATTAATAAGATCTACCTAGATTAAGTGTACGTGTTCCATAACATCTCTACTAGAACGGGCATCAGACCTGTCATCAGAGGTCGGATTAACAAGCCGACTTTTCATCGCTTCAGGTTTTGAAAGTGATTTAAGATCGTCTCTCCTTTATATAGATAGGGGCGCCACTCTTGCTGTCAACTCACGTTACGTTAACACCTGTCTGGTGTGGTGGACAAATGGTGAACTTATCTAATTACTGTCGTTTACGAATCAATATGTGTGGATATCGGTCTGAATAGTGTCGTCAAGTCAATGTCAAATGAAGATTTTTTATGCTTTGTCAACTTTCTACTACGAAGTTTTAATTGGGCTTACGAGAGAGTACAGGGATATGTTTTTTAATAATGCTAACAGGTTTGTCCTTGACTAAGATGTTCCGAAACGACAGTATATTGTATAGTTTGTTTCTCGTTGTATGGTACTTACATATTGAGGTCAAATAAATATTTTTATTATTATGAATAATACGGCGTATAAGTTGTAACTGAAAGTTGACTATATTAATCTACTGGTACTAGTATGTGAAAAAATTTCCATTCATCGTCATAGTATACATAGTTTAGTCGTCAATTATGTACTAGATACTAATTGAAATTTACATAAGATAATAAAAATTTGATAAAATGAGATAAAATAAATTTACATAATAAATTCACATTAAACAAAATTTTTCGCAAAGATTGGGCATTGAATTAAAAACGAAATTGAATTAAAAAATTCAATTTATATAAGGATTAATTTTTAAATCATTTCTTCTGAAAGTATGATTTGTACGGTAGCCCACCTGACACTATAACTGTAAGGACGAAGTAATTGTCTAAAATTGTCAACTCTTAGTGCCTGTAATGCGGAACTCTTAGTAGAATAGCGTAGACGTTGAAGAAGAAACTGTTTGTGAAAAGAACAGCTATGTTATGTTTGAGATAATTATAGAAAATAATCTTTATAAATATTACGTATCTAAATGTAGGAATCGCGAAACTGAATCGAACTTTAAGCGTACACATCGAAATTCTTAGAGCGAATTGTGTTATTCAGATTTACGAGTATGTTAAAGTAGTGTAAAGATTAGCTATTTCATACCTAGAATTCTTATTGTTTATGCTCTTGTAATAATAAAACTTTTCATTTTTCCTTAGGCACTTAAATTAGCGGGTGTACTACATAAGAAAATATTTATCCCGGGACGAATAATACCGCCGGAGAACGACGTTATACAGTAAGTATTTTTTATTTGTTTAGCGCAGATATTCCTGTTACTGTAAACACTATTCAATAAAAACTGTTAAAACTTTAGTTGCGGCAGAACTTGATCTAATATCTTGGTAAACAATGAAAGATTCAGAAAAAAACTTACTTTTGATTAAAACATAATATTTATATATAGGAATTAAAGGAATAAAAACATGGTCAATTATTTTCCAAATCTCTTTCCCAGACAATTTTAGGCTAATACTATCTTTCCAGGACCCCCTCACTTTACTTTTATATAATAAACATTAAAATATAATTGCCCTATCTGAAGAATAAAGTTACATGTCTCATATATAAGCATAGGAAATGTGAATTTATTCATCGCATAGGGCGATATTTCTATTCTCTTCTCCTTTTTTGTTTATTTGTTAGAGGCCTTTTAATATAAAGTTCACGATAAGCACAATCGAGGAGTGTATAAATCAAAAATGCAACCATCGATCAGAGCAGTCTTGCGCAATCTTTTCGCAGATACCGCGGATTTTAATTTGAAGCGTCGAATTGGCGCCACTCGTAGGCCGAATACGGGTAATGTTATAAATCTCTGCGCTCGCGTAGGCGGTGTCGGCGCGCCTGAGGGCCGCAGTCGCACCGAGTTAGTGAAGTACCACTGGTACCTCTTCTGATTCAATTGAAGCCGGTCGCATCTAGCGCTTGTGTTCGGCGACGTCTGCCTCCCACGCTTGAGTTCTTTAGGAATTTGAAAGGCATTCGTGGCTGCCCCGACGTCTCGCCTCACGTGTAACAGATGTCGCACTGGATTTAATAACAAATATATTATTAACTCGTTAACTCTGACGTTATTAGGTTTCTAAGCGTCTGTTCGATTATCGATGACTACGCAAACGGCTATCATATTAATCAGATTTATTATCGTCTGTCCAAACTAAGAGCTTTAACTTAAAGATTATCTCGACCATTTGTTTGGCCTTTTGTTAGACGCTGCGCGACGTCGTCGAGCGACTTCGCCATAAATAACCATCGGCATTTCTGAGATACTTCGTCCCTGTTATCGCGCGTGTGAGCCTCGCATCCGTTTGTCAGCTGTGTGTAGACAAATGCGCCACCCGTAAGCCTACATCTAGGCGTCTTATGCTTGACAGATGTTTGAATAACATTTAGTTTTCGAAGATTCATTAAAAAATAGTATAGTCTATTTCTATTCCGCGACAAGAGAGAAACTATGAGTATTTTTGCTAATGTTTGCGATACGGAATCTCTATTTAGGAGCGAACTCTTTTTAAGAGCTTCTCATCTTCTTCTGATATGACAGTGTAATTTTAAATTTAAATTCAAAATTTTAAATTAAAATATTCTTTAATCAAGTAAACAAGTTCTTTTGACACTCAACTCAAAGAACTGGAAAAAGTCCTTTTCCCAAGTAGAATAAGCAAGAAGTTCGGCGGTTGCTTTTTTTAAAATTTAATTCATATGACTAATTACTCACTACTCTTATAGTTAAGATCAAAAATTAGCTAAATAAACGCATTTTTATCATTAATGTAATCCTCAATAGTATAGTAAGCAGCGTTATATGCATCGTATGTACTTCTCTGTCAGTGTTAAATATTTGAACCATTAGCTGTTGAGATTTTTAGGCCATCGATAGAGTCCATGGCATTAGAAGGATATGTCCTAAGAAATTCTTAACCGTTTGCCCCCGATGATTAATCCCCTTTTCACACACAAGACTTAGGGCTGGTTCGTTTTTGGCATAAAGAATCAGCTGAGCGTTTCTACACGTTAATCCTGCCAGAATTTTTGGTATCATTCCAAGTTAGATAGGTTGGGATATTTGTAAGTGGTATATTTTGATGTTTATAAAACATTGCTTTGAAATATACAGTTGGGTTACAGGAGCAATTAAAGGTAACTTCATTAAGCTCACAAAGGTATCGCGGTCAGACCTTCGTCCTGACCTTTCGCTGCATCAGACAGAGGGCAGGCAAGCGCTCGTAATGACCATCGCGTGCCTCGACCGTTTGTCCATTTATCACGGCTATATTTTTACTTGTTTTCCATGTCGACTGTCCACAATCATGTCGTCATTACAAACCAGCCCGTGTACCAACAATCATGCCGACTATAAATTGTGACCACCGTTGAAGTACGATTGCCAGATTAGTAGATTTTTATGGTTCAAGACTAAAGGGATTTCCGAGGATTTCTCCTGGCTTATTTACGTGCCGCTAATGAACGGTTATTTCTTTGAACTTTTTTATACATTTTCAATTTACACACGAATGCGATGCCGGATGTGCTGATATACAATCATCGTTATTTTTGAAATGTGATGAAAAGTTAGTTATCGATTCAATATTGACTTATTGGATTCCGTATCATCTGGTATATGCCAAATCCGCATTTGAGCTTTTTTCGTCTGTGATTTTTTGTTTATGAATCTATTAGCGCGTGATTGAGAGTTGTCTCGTGTTGATTTGACACAGTATTAAATCATTTTCCTATTTTTAGATGGTTCACTCAGGTTTGATATGGGAAAACCAAAATAAATTGTTTTTGCCGAATTATTGAGGCCTAATTGGTATTACAAGATGTTATTGAGTTTATAAATTTATTTCTTCATGCCAGAGACTGATAATAATATAAAGTGATACTCGACACGATGTTTGAGATTGTATAATTTATGTAAAATTTAATTTCCATTAACCTTTTATTGTAAGTTTTTTAAAGATGATTCTGCTATATTCTTCCGTTTTTATCATGAATTTGACCTAACATTAACAGGAAGTTCAAGGCCATTGTATATTATTATATTAGGATCTTTAATTATATTAGTAAATTTAATGTTGGTATTTATAATTTATCCAGAGATTTTTGGCCAAGGAAAATATTGAGAGGATACTTGCATATCTCTGGAGAATTCCTTAGTAAATGTGTTGTAACCTTCCAATGCGCCTTCCAGCAATGCGGTGTGGGTAAGCTCTAATCCTTTTCTTCAAACAGAGAGAGGTGGAGTTTGATCTGAATAAAGAAAATTACTCTGTAATACAAGATTATTACTCTTTTATTAACTAATGCTTAACCAATTGATATTGGTTAAGCGTTTCACTATACAGTCACGATATGATCATCATGACTGAATAGTCAAACGAATGTACACATAACAATATTTTTATTCTCTATAATTCTCGAAATATTATTAACGCTAACCTGCCTATTATCAATGAATACCTCGTTTCATTTCAAGTAATAACCGATCTAAATATCGACAATGTTATAGTTTCCAACCATTATATAGCTGCCATATAATCATTTTTAGACCACACAGGCAATAATTGAGACATTGGTCTCATAGGACAAATAGGTATTATTATAGTCGCTTGTCTTATAATTGTAGTTACATAGCTCTACTTGTCGGAATACCTTACGAAATTACTTGTGTCGACCTGGGACTTGATTAAATTCGGGTTATGAAACGTGTTCATGTATTGATTAGGGCATAATCTTGTTTTTAATACAGTTCATTATTATTCTGGTCGTGTAACGCTAGGTCCAGTGTCGCGGGACTTGTTTCAAAATTTACCAGAATCGAATTAACATACACTTCTAGAGCAAATACATTAACTTTGTTACTTTGAAAGGTTTTGAATTGAACAGTGAAAGGGCAAACTATGAGATCTATTAGTGTTAAGGTTGACAGGATGAAGTTAATCGTTGTGTGTCATGTAAGTTGGCCGACCTTATTATTTTATAGTTAATAGTAATTAATACTAATATTTTTGAGTAATAAGCGAAAACGTGTGAGATATGTGTATTTTAGTATTCTTTGTGCTTTTGCATCGTCAACTAATACGATACCTATATCGTATACCATATAAAGCAATGAACGAGACAAGCTTATGTGGGTCCTACTTAGTCTATTATATACATCGTTTTTTTATAATTCTGTACGTTTTATGCTGTAATAGCCCAGCGGTGAGATCCTACGACTCTTTCAAGGGGGTCACGGGTTCAAAATACAGATGTAACTCTTAATTATGGAATAATTTATGGCTTCGGAGAAATTGAGAAACTCTTTTTTCATCTATTAATGTGGTACCTATCTATTTAGTTTTTAGTTTTGTAATATTACTTTTTTAGGTAACATTTGAGGCGCAGTAGAAATCGCGGGACACAGTTAGTTTTATAAAAACGAGTCAATTCTTGACATTATTAATAAATAACTCATAATAATGATGAACAAAGGATTCACAGCTCATAAAAGTTTTTCTTATTATATCGAAGTGCCGCGGTTTTTGTATCGCCGCCAATGGCGCCGGCGATTGCCGCAAATTAATTAGCACGTCCTACATGTTCATTAGCTGACGAAGGTTCATTGTGTGTAATGTTTTATTACTGCCGAAATTTCAATGATTTACCTTAATAAATTGTATCCTGTATATGTTAGCCGATATGTTAGCAATTTAACGTTTTTGATTGTTAATGTTTACATATATTGGCAATATAGTTATTTACTGCTGATTTTGAACCATGTATGACCAAATTTTGTTTCTATAACTATTATAAATCAAAATCCCCTTAAGATGTTTGTTTGTATTTGATCGATTTTCTCAAATCTACCGAACGGATTTTTGTTCGATTTTTACTTAAAGGTAGTGCTAATCTTCGGTTTTATGTAAATTCTTTTATTGAGGTCACGCGGTTGTAAAAAAAATCGCCTGCTGTGAGCTTTTCTCGCGTGCGCCTTGTTGAGATATAAAAATATGCTATCATTATAATTAACCAAGAAACTACAAGAACATAAACAATTTCGGTTTTCTTAAAGACATTATTTTAGGCTTTCTTTTGTCCCATTACTATATCTGAGATTTTCATCCGCGAATCAAACTCATTACGGCTTCACGACGAAATATACTAAACAATAAATCACACGCTTAGTATTAAAGTGCCCTAATTGAAAAAGTTATTTTCCGGTATTGTGGTGGCGGTGGTGGAGGTTTGTGCATGTGTTTTTACGAATCCTGCATGTATCAGATGTGAAAACGGATTGTCCACTCTACGTTATATATATTATACGTTATATATGTTATATACATTATATATATTTTCTATTTTACTTCATCGCGGATTATAGCAAAAAACTTATTATTACTTTTGTTCAATTAACTCAAATTTTGAATTGGGTCACTTTACTAAGCGTGCGTAATATATAATGTTAATAATACAGTCGTAAGTTGATTTATACACTTAACATCATCTTCCTGCCCTTATCCCACTATGAGTGGGGTCGGCACAACATGTTACAAACATGTTGTCACATGATTTGGCCATGTATTTTACGACCGGCCGCCTGCCTGACGTCAACTTACCTTAGTCGTATTTTACGACTCCTCGGTAAGAAAGAGGGTGGTCTATTTTACTGAACCGGATACCACTCGGTGGGTCAACTTACCTTAGTCGCCTTTTACGACACCTCGGTAAGAAATGAGGTTGGTCTATTCTACTCAGCCGAATACCACACGGCGGGTCGACTTACCTTAGTCGCCTTTTACGACACCTCGGTAAGAAAAGAGGGTGGTACTATTCTATTCAGCCGGATACCACACGGCACTTGATTTATACACTTAAATAGTATTAAAATAAAAAATGTAGGTTATGGTTTTATGTAATTTCTGATAAATTCAATGAATATTATTTTTAGCGGATTGTTTTTGGGTCCATTTAAGGAAATCGTGTAACCACAAAGTCATATTATTCTAGGAACCCAACAATTGTCATCTGTAGTCACTAGTCTGTGATTCATGCCGTATAACTGAGATGAGCTTATTGGGTTACATCGTAACATGTATGCGGTGTTATGACTCATAACTAGGGTTGCCACCCGTACTATATTATACAGTAGCGTACTATATTTTAGTCTTGTCCTATATATTATAGAAAAACAATATAGGACGACAAATACTATATTTTAATCGCTAATTCAATTATAGCGCTTTTTTTAATCAACTGTGAATGGAACGCACCCGCAGCACTGCAAAGGGAATGTTTGAACGAAACTCATTCATGTATTTACGGGGCTTAGTTAGTTAGTAACTCTAACTCCTTTGTCATTGTCCAGCGAAAAGTTATAAGAAATAATCATGGAAAAATAAATAATGATTGAAAATAGATGTGTACTATTCTTTTTTCTGAATTTCCTAAAAGTACTATATTTTTTTGATTTCAAAAGAAAAATTCTATTTTTCTTCAAAAAAAAGGTGGCAACCCTACTCATAACTTATGGGAATATTTTAAGTAGTTGTATTGTGCAACTTATTTGTGGTATCAGTACGGAGCCGTTTAATTGCGGTTTCAATAACTGAACATGTAATATTTGATATGATTTATAAATTTGTTTGGATATTAATTTACATTCCTCCTGCCCTTATCCCACTTAGAAGTGGCGGCACAACATGTTACGAACATGTTGTCACATGATTTGGCTGCGTATTTTACGACCGGCCGTCTGCCTGACGTCAACTTACTGTAGTCGTATTTTCGTATTGTACGAAACGTAGGTAAGAAAGAGGGTGGTATATTCTACTCAACCGGATAACACACGGTGGGTCAACTTACCTGAGTCGCCTTTTACGACATTTCGGTAAGAAAGAAGGTGGTCTATTTTACTCAACCGGATACCACACGCCGGGTCAACTTACCTTAATCGCCTTTTACGACACCTCGGTAAGAAATGAGGGTGGTCTATTCTACTCAGCCGGATACCACACGACTTTGTTTGCATACCATTGGGGTTTTTTATTCTATTATGCTCGCTCTGTGATTATTATCTTTGTTTTTTATTTATTAGTTCTGGACTATTTCGTACAGTAAAAGGATACCTTTATAGAATTTCATTGCAAATATTTATTGAAATAAGAGATTTACCTAACATCTGTGTATATTTTACTGTAAGTCATACAACTATCGACATTTCATTGCCTGGGGATGTAAAAAAGCGACTACTAGGTGTTAGTAATAAATAATCTTCGCAGCGCCTGCGAATATGACAATTATGTGATCCTCTTTTATTATATGAAATGACACCTTTATAAATTGATTGTTAAAGTAAATTGCGTTTATCTAAGCTACTAAATATTAGCCCTCATGGGCTGCAATAGTGGCACAACTCAAAAAACACATATTTTTAACTAGGAATAGGTGTAAATGTTAAAATACACTCTTTTCAACAGCAATACCGACAGAACTCATAATTGAATAATAGGCCGTTAGTTTAAGCAAATTAATAATTTTTATAGCATTTTCCTTAGCAATTAAAATTTTAAACCCATTTAACTCAGAACATCATTGTTTGAGTTGTACTATTGAAGTCTATAAGCGATACATTCAAGCTTTTCCCATCTAAATCTAATATAGGCATAAGCGGCTATATCGGAATAATTTAATTATTCATTCTTTATAATCTATGCTATCCTCAAACATATACCATTATACGTATTGTGTAGAACTTCCTTTATTAACCTATGGCCTGTGCGACAGTAACAATACAAGTGTCCGCCTTTAAGGACGTTTTGGATTGCATGGGAACCACGTGCATCCTTATCTGGCGTTGTATCAAGATGTCGCCCATTATCTCGTTTTCAACCACTTTCGATGCTTGTACTGTATAGAGCACCGTCGTTGTTCGGTCCTACCATGATGGATGCGGTAGTATCTTGTATGTGATGTCCGTCCTTTAAAGGTATGTGTGATTGCTTCTATCTAACAGATCTGATATCTTTAGATACACAGTATGCACTTGATGCATATCGGTGTCGTGCACTAAAAAGTGAATGAGCGTCTTGTAAATTTAATTGAATATTATATCCAAGATCTTAGATAATACTTGTGTCGGTAAATAATAATTTCTAAAAAAAGAACAGTTCAGAATCTTGAGCCAAAGCTAGTCTTACTGGCAAGCCATAAAATTGAATACTTTATCGCGACACTTCGTCTATTTCACATATGAAAATAGATTTCAGTTTTTAATATAGCAAGTATTGAATGTAAGAAACTATCATTCTCTTCGATACGTTATTTATAAAAAGCCCGCACACGCTTATTGACTGATTGGATATCTTGGATTACCGGTCGGAGATCTTACGCCGATAGCAAGGCCATATTGAATATCGGTATATGATATCTTATACAAAGCTTTTGGCACGCAAGCATGGTTGTGGTAGCCACGTTTTGCGTAGCTGTTGTTAAGGGTGATTATGATTGCAGCCACGATCCTTGCACTTACATAAATTTTCCCACTAACGCCACGCATGGGCACGTCGGTCTTTGCCGCATGAAAAATACCCGGATTATAAGTCGGGAGCGATCTACCGTACAGATAACGCCGCTAGATATAAATTATCTCACAAACGTAAGACGCAACTAATATTAAATAAGAAAGCATGTAATTCACGTTGGTTCGATCTGCCCGAGCGAGCAATAAAATACACAATTCTGACAGTTTTTAAATAATGACGTCCGTGCCAGGCCCAGGAAATGCTTAGAAAGTTTAATGTTGAAGTTTGGCTTTAAAATCGCCCCATCTTGATTTTTAATAAGAAGTTGTAATTGTTAAGGATTGGTGGAGCACCTATCCTTAAATTTCGTTAGAGAGATAACTGGTTCAGACTGTGTTTCTAAAATTTCGCGGGATTACATCCCAGACAGGAGAAGATTTCCTCGACAATTTCGATAGTTTTACAGCGTAGAAAATATTTGTGTTTACGTCCTAGAAAAATATTTCGGGAAAAAAGTCTTATTTGAAAATAAGTATTTTTATAATTTTTAGGACATATTTAAGTAACCCTCGGACGCAGCGTAACAAGAGATAATAATTATCATAATTCATATAAAGAGTAAGTTTTCACGGATCTGTTTGGCCATAAACAGGTTTTTACTTATAATATATTTGAAGTTGTCGGGTTTGAACTTCAGAAGGTTGATCAAGAAAATAGTAATTATCTAAATGAAAGTGCGTGACAAAGTATAATATATTCCATTGATTCCTAAAATTTACTTTTCTACAATAAGAGTATTCGGAATATAATATCTCAGTTTTATTATTCGAATAGGAAGATTAGTGGATGAAGAGAGACAGAACGGAAAAAGAGGATACTTTTAGAAATGTAATTAATGAAATATATTGAATTCAGATAGTAGTTACACTGGAATCGGAATTTTTACAAATTTATTTTAGATATTACTCTACGTATTAACAATATTATTAATGAACAAGTAATTAATAAAATCGTATCTTATTAATAAAAGATTAAAATAAGACATAAGCCACCTATTTACTCTTGCAAATTTTGAATCAATTCATTTCTAGTAAAGATGTAAATTGTCCTCCGGAAAATACTGTTTTACTGATATTGAGGAAATCCTTACGTTAAAAATGTATGAATAAAGAGAACCATACTAATTTTTTCGTAGAATATATGACACTTAATCCATTATTCTAATATGAAACAAGAATGTTGTCTTTAACAAAGGTCTGTATTATTTCTTCCTCAAATAAGTAATCAACTTGTTGATCGAGTTCATTTTAATTTTTAACTTATTATTCACGGAAGACAAAAACTTGTTTTCTATGAATTTCTTAATTCGTGACTTTATGCATAATCAAAATATTTACTCTATGGCGCCACACGTCGAGCGTAGTTTCTTTTTAAATGTCTTTTTTTTCATAAGAATTGTTTGTTAATGACTCTTTGCTGGAACTCCATTTTAATATACTGTTTGCGATTTGTCTTTTATTTAGTCTCGTATATGGCACGTGACGTACTCCATTATACTATTACTATTACTTTTAAGTTATATTAATTAACAAATAATTTAGATGAGCTCAGTGATACAGTCGTATTATACACGAAAGGGGAGATTTTTATTGGTGTTACTATGAATAGTAATTAAAAATATTTATTTGTGTTTATTTATACGACACAACTTTTTAATTTACAATAATTATTGTCAATTAGTTTATAAAAAACCTTAAAAAATTATTTCCTTGAACGTTCGTCGTATTTTTATGTAGGTGAAAACTGCATAACCCGTTAAATATTTTTTTAGTTATCGCGAAATTGCTATAACACATTTTTTTATTGGGTTATTATTAAAAACTTAGAATCAAATTATTCGTATAAAAACAAAAATAATTTCGAAAAATTTGCGTTGTTAGACGTTAGACCACCCTTGTAAGGTATTCTATACATTCCGAATGTTAGAGACACCTTCACATTTCAATATTAAAATACATTTGTTATGATGAAGACAAACATAACTCACGAAATAGGCAGAAATGCAATCCGCCGCCGGTCGGCAGAAATGCCTTGTAATTCTTGGACGCCCACTGATCATGCGGTTTTAGGTGTAAAAAAATCGATTAAACTATGGCGACACGCTGCGATAGATACATGATAATATTTCATATCTGACGGCTGCACAGATTTTTACATTTTTGTGAAATTCAATTAAATGTTATGCGACGCCGTCGCCGTTGTTACATATCATTTTACATCGTCGCCAAGTTTTATTGATATTTCAGTATTCGGAACAACGTATTATAGAGTGTCGGTGTGTAATAAAGTTACACGGAAAACAGCTTTTGTTTCTAATTAACCATTAACCATCAATGGAACCCGTTCATGTTTACAGTTTGTCATGTTTTTATTGCTTTAATATTAATGTTATTATATTTTATTAATAATTGTACATTGAGTTTATTTATAAATCGTGTTTGCTTTTGAATTGATTCTATTATGGAACTATATTTTTATTTACAGATTTATGAATGCGGTTGATGCATTTCTGGGACTTGATACGGGTAAGTAGAATAAATGAAATGTTTTATAGTATTTGCTTATAAGAAATCGAAAATATTATTGACTTTTAGTTTTTTTGTTACACTCTAAATAGGAGTACTAATATACTACTATGAGCTGTAGTCGTAATAGTTCTCAGAAATTAAATATCGTACGTTGAAACGTGTTTTTTATTTAAATTATTTTGAAAGTGGTATCATCGTGGTGGTGGTGATGGGGGTTGGCACAACATGTTATAAACATACTGTCACATGATTTGGCTGCGTTTTTACGACCGGCCGCCTGCTTGACGTCAACTTACCTCAGTCGTATTTTTCGACACCTCGGTAAGAAATGAGGGTGGTACTATTCTATTCAGCTGGATACCACACGGCGTATTTTGAATGTTGGTTGTAAAATGTATTCAATGTAATGTATTTTTTATTCAATTAAAATTATTTTATCCAAATGCACAAACACACACAAAAATAAATTAATAGCTAAATTACGATTAATTCCAAGACCTTTTGCCAATTGAAAATTATAAAGGAGGTTATTAAATTTCAATAATCTCTTCAGGATCTTATATATTTATAATTGCGTATTAATATTTTTCGATTCTTCGTAAGTTTTTTTCAGTTATTTCATATTTGTTTTTTTTTTATTCCAAGATAGCGCTCTCACGAATGGCAATGCAAGATTTAGCTTTTATAAACTTTGATGTAGGTACAAGTCAAAAGGAGAAATGTAGATGCGTGGGAGAGATGTTTCGGTAAGGTGTTAATGCATGCCCGTTGCCTAATTGTACTACTTTACGAGACCACCATAAAGAGTGTCGTTGAGCCCAGCCTTTATTGTCACTCATTGTAGTTCTTTGTACTCCCTATTGTCAGTAAATACCACTTGCATCATGATCGCTTCTATAAAATTTCGTATTTATGCTCTAATCAGTCATCATCTTCCTGTCCTTATCTCACTCTAAGTGGGGTCGGTACAACATGTTATAAGCATCACATGATTTGGCTACGTTTTTTACGACCGGCCGCCTGCCTGACGTCAACTTATCTTAGTCGTATTTTACGACACCTCGATAAGAAAGAGGGTGGTCTATTCTACTCAACCGGATATCACACGGTGAGTCAACTTACCTTAGTCGCCTTTTACGACACCTCGGTAAGAAATGGGGGTGGTCTATTCTACTCAGCCGGATACCACACGGCGGGACGACTTACCTTAGTCGCCTTTTGCGACACCTTGGTAAGAAAAGAGGGTGGTACTATTCTATTCAGCCGGATACCACACGGCGTATTTATTATACTCTAATCAGTGTTCACTATATTTACTTTTATGCCAATGTCGGATTGTAAGTGAAGTTGAATTTACACCGTAAAATACGACTAAAGTAAGTTGACGTCAGGCAGGCGGCCGGTCGTAAAATTGCAGCCAAATCATGTGAAAGCATGTTTATAACATTGTGCCGACGATAAAACAAATGATTGATGATAAAACAAGGGCAGGAGGATATAATACTCTAGTGTTTGCTATATTTACTTTTATGCCTATGTTGGATTGTAAGTGAAGAACTGATTGAACGTCATTCTCTCCATTTGCAGTATTAATGTCTTACGTAACGAAATCATCAAAGCTATTTAAAGCTTATCAGTAACGCTGGACACAACATACGATTTCAATTAAAGATCGTCTCGATTTCGACTTGGAATGCATAACGTGTTTATTAAATGAAGAGCTTCGGTGACACCTCGGCAGACAAGTGACGAAAGCCGCGTCAGGGCTCTCGCTCGATTGGTTCGTCAATAAGTCATAGCAATCAAAACTAGTAGGTTCGGTCCACACGTCCAAGATAATCGGCAGCTACACTTTTAATTACATCGACACAAATCGTGGTTATCGTCTAACTTCTCACGGTGCCGAACTCAATATTCTTTATGTTCATTAAGTTCTAATTACGAATGGGCGCCCTTGTTTGTCTTGGTCACTATAACTAGCTTTTTATTAGATTACGTAGGTAGTTTCAATTAATTGTGGGTATTCTTGTATCTGCCGGCGTTTTCATCGGTAATGGCCCGCTATCGGCGTCGCTAAGTACATGATGGGAGATGCGTATTATATTTGTCTTGTTTACAATATTAAACGTCACTCTTTTTAATATAATCCGTCGTGTGGTATCCGGCTGAATAGAGTAGACCAACCTCATTTCTTACCGAGGTGTTGTAAGAGGCGACTAAGGTAAGTCGACCCGCCGTGTGGTATCCGGCTGAGTAGAATAGATCACCCTCATTTCTTACCGAGGTGTCGTAAAAGGCAATTAAGCTAAGTTGATCCACCGTTGGTATCCGGTTTAGTAGAATAGACCGCCATCTTTCTTACCGAGGTGTCGCAAAATACGACTGAGGTAAGTTGACGTCAGGCAGGCGGCCGGTCGAAAAAACGCAGCCAAATCATGTGACAATATGTTTATAACATGTTGTGCCGACCCCACTTAGATAAGGCATATAGGGATAAGGGCAGGAGGATGACTTAAGTTTATCATTAGCGATTTCAATAAAACAATGAGATTAACAAAATGTTTTCAGTTCACTGACATGTAATAAGCTAGTATATGATGCCGTGTGGTATCCGGTTGAGTAGAATAGACTACCCTCATTTCTTACCGAGGTTTTACGACACCTCGGTAAGAAATGAGGGTGGTACTATTCTACTTAGTCGGATACCACACGGCGGGTCGACTTACCTTAGTCTTAAAATAATATATTCAAATATACTTCTGCTATATCATGTTGCTCAATGAAATATTAAATAAATATTTTGTTCCCATTCTCCTGTAGAAGCTTCAGAGAAGTGTCATATATATTTACATTGAAAAGGAGGTGGCGCTCCGGCTGTGTAATGCGACGATATTCATATTTTACGAGTTATCGCACGCGAATCACATTCATGTTCTGATTTACACGATATCGCGGCGTGCGAAATGTCCCACACCGGCTACCGTCGGCTCACTAAGGGTGGTCTCACTAATAAACGTGCAACTGTGGCGACTGTGCAATTTAAATTTTACTTAGATTTTGTAATTTCTAAATAGTGTTTATTATCACTACATATTATAAAACAAAGTCCATATTTCCGTATGTACGCATAAAACTTTAAAACTACGCAACCGATTTTGATGCGGTTTTTTTTAATAGATAGAGTGATTCCAGAGGAAGGTTTGTACGTATTATAACATTCAATACGAAGTAGAGAAATAATGTAATTTTTGAGGTTTCTGTAAATAATTACATTTTTTTCCGCTTACATTGCAAACGCAGGCTAAACCCTACGAGATTTATCAAAATGATGTACTAAGTATTTGTACACCTTAAAAAGGTCTACAGAAAAGTCCGCGATGGTATATATCTATCTCTTATGGATAACCCACAATAGCAGTTTTTTTCATTTACTTTTTACGAAAACTGATGCCTTATGTTCAAAGCAATTTTTATACAATACAGCATTAATCCTTATCCAATTGAGTACCTTAAATAAATTGTTGATTTAATATAGATCAATATTTTACAGCATGTAATTTAAGTGAACATTTTCGGAGATATTACAGATTTAAAATCCCGCGAGGAGGCCGCGCTTAGACCTATAAGCACTTCGAATTTAGCAGCGACCGGAGGCGCAATGAAATGTCCTTCGTTCAAGTTTATATTGTCTAATGATAAGAAAGCTATGAATGTTGTATGTAAAGACATTGTCTAATCAATTGTAAAAATAAATAATATCACTACATAGTATAAAACAAAGTCGCATTCTCTGTCTGTCCCTATGTCCGTATATCCCTATGTATGCTTCAATCTTTAAAACTATGCAACAGATTTTGATGCGGTTTTTTTTAATAGATAGAGTGATTTTAGAGGAAGGTTTACATGTCTAATAACATTCAATATGGAGTAGAGAAATACTGTAATTTTTGAGGTTTCTAATGTGATGTCGTAAATAATTACATTTTTTTCCGCTTACATTGCAAACGCAGGCTAAACCCTACGAGATTTATCAAAATGATGTACTAAGTATTTGTACACCATGAAAAGGTCTACAGAAAAGTCCGCGATAGTATATGTCTATCTCTTATGGATAACCCACACTAGCAGTTTTTGTCATTTACTTTTTACGAAAAATGATGACTTATGTTCAAAGCAATTTTTATACAATACAGCATTAATCCTTATCCAATTAAGAACCTTAAATATATTGTTTATTTAATATTGATCAATATGACCCTTTACAGCATGTAAGTTAAATAAACAGTTTCGAAGATATTACAGATTTAAAATGCAGGGGCCGCGCCGCGAGCCTATAAATAGCGCGTCGGAGGTCGCGGTTCGCCTCTCGGCGATGCTTCCGCGCTCGCCCGTCTTATCGGTGACGCTGTCAAAGCCATTAGGGCTAACAGCATTAGTCAAATTCGAAAAAAAAAAAACGCGGTTCGCCCTTTAACCATTTGAATTTAGCAGCGATCGGACGCATTTATGATCGGAGCTCTCTAGCGAGGAAAATAACAATCACTACATCACTACATATTATAAAACAAAGTCCATATTTCCGTATGTACGCATAAAACTTTAAAACTACGCAACCGATTTTGATGCGGTTTTTTTTAATAGATAGAGTGATTCCAGAGGAAGGTTTGTACGTATTATAACATTCAATACGAAGTAGAGAAATACTGTAATTTTTGAGGTTTCTGTAAATAATTACATTTTTTTCCGCTTACATTGCAAACGCAGGCTAAACCCTACGAGATTTATCAAAATAATGTACTAAGTATTTGTACACATTGAAAAGGTCTACAGAAAAGTCCGCGATGGTATATGTCTATCGCTTATGGATAACCCACTAAAGCATTTTTTGTCGTTTACTTTTTACGAAAAATAAAGCCTTATTTTTGAAGCAATTCTTATACAATACAGCATTAATCCTTATCCAATTAAGTACCTTAAATAAATAGTTGATTTAATATAGATCAATATGGGCGTTTACAGCATGTAATTTAAGTGAACATTTTCGGAGATATTACAGATTTAAAATGCCGTGAGGAGGCCGCGCTTCGCCCTATTACACTTCGACTTTAGCAGCGATGTCGCTCTTTCAAGAGTTTGTTTAAAGACATTCTGTAATTAATTGTAAAAATAAAATTCATAGGGAAAATATTAAAGTAAATAAGTAATAATGTACTATATGAATTTAGATATTCCAAAGATAGCAGGAAATCTTCTTGGTATAGGGAAAGGAGATTGTTTTTCTCCAAATTTAACGCTACGGCCACGGGCAGTAATGAATAAATCAAAACAACTGGATCAATTTTATTAATTTTTTTTACACTGACTGACATGGGATATATATTTTATACCCGTGCGAAGCAGGGGCAAGCCGCTAGTAGTATAATAAAATAATAGTAATAATAATAGTAGTAAAATAATAATAGTATAATAAAATAATAATTGTAAAATAGTGGTAGACAACGTTGCATTCCCTGATAAGGGGTACACAGTGACAAATATCGCTGAGATAGTATTGGGAATATAACGTACGTTCAAATTTATAGATTTTTGTCATATGGCAATAAAATAAAAATAGATAACAGAGTAATAATTTATAAAGGTATTTTTATATTAGCAGAAGAATTTCTAAATAAACGTTATGTAATACAAATATGTTCTCGCCGGTACACCATAAAAAGGTCCAACGACAGAACGTGTAGTGCAACGGTTATCTATTAAATACCTAATCAGTCAACATCTCATCTCTGCCCACGCGTGGCGCCATGGGGAATGAAGCAACGCGGCTGGCTAGAGATGCACAATTAGTCGAACTTTGTTATCATTTAATACAGTTTATTCTATTACATTTATTACATTCTACTGTGACGCGAAAATTTTCACATTTATGTATGTAGTTAAAGCCGTGTGGTATCTGAATAGAATAGTATCACCCTCATTTCTTACCGAGGTTTCGTAAAAGGCGACTAAGGTAAGTCGATCCAAGGTGTGGTATCCGGTTAAGTAGAAAAGACCAACCTCTTTCATATCGAGGTGTCGTAAAATACGACTAAGGTAAGTTGATGTCAGGTAGGCGGCGGATTTCGGCAGAACCCGTTAGATTTTGTCTATATTCCATATTTGAAAACATGTCAAAATCGGAAATATGTATAAATATAAATGCTTTTACAGAAGCAACTTACGAATTTTAATTAAGTGGAGGCTGAGTGCAATAATTATTTATCGCTTATAAAATCAAAAATTTTGCATTTACTACTTTAATATTTTTTTCTTCATATTTGGTGATGAATTTGATGAAATACAGGCAGGCGGCCTGTCGTGCCGACCCCACTTAGACTGGGATAAGGGCAGGAGGATGATTCTGATAAAATACAACAAAGTTGATCTTTATAACTTTTTTATAAAAAACAATTTTCTAAGGTTTTTCAAGATACATAATTAACGATAAAAAAATATTTTATATATTATTTGTAATAGTGCTTCACATCAGTTAAGGTTAAGCTTTAAATTACAATGTTTGTTAATCGATTCATAAACAGTCACATGAAAAGAACTGATCGTAAAGCGAGACATCATAATCACGAATGCGTGCGGTAAAATCCTAATAAGCTGATTACGATGTAAGGGGGTCGCGACGTGGGCGCTTTATCCCGTATCGATATCGAGCTTTCTCATAATACACAGATTGTCGACAATCGACGCGCGACGATGGAGCATACCTATCTGTGGCATACGGTTAAACTTAAATTAATAGTTACGATTTTTCCTTATTGTAATCTAAATCTAGTTTTTGAATTTGTGTGACGGATATTTCAAGCTGTCTTGATCTGTCTCTATTCCACTGTAGCGGCAAATTATATCTTTGTTACCATTTATTGCTTGCCAATAGTATCGGAATAGTTACCAAGTACTGAAATCATCCATATATTTAATAAAACATACAGAGTTGTATAGAAATACATGTACTTATTTGATACCATGTATCATATAGTTACTAATTTTTATTGATATACTAGCTGTGCTTGCAGTTTCGCCAAATAGTTCTAGTTTCGCATAATAGTTATTGTGACTCAACCATAAGAGATAGAGACATGCTATTACACACTTTTTTGAGTATTTTTGTAAATCTTCTCAAGTACAATCTTCTCAAGTACATTCAGTGTATATCTGCTGATATACTGCAGAGTTTTTGTGCACGCGACCTCTGCAATACAATTTACGTAAAAATGTAAGTTGCTATTAATTCAAACCTTCCGGAAGAATTTTACTATATTTAAGTGAAAACCGTTCGGAAATCCTTTCAGTAGATTTTGAGAAAATCGGTCACAAACAGACAGCTTTTAGGGACTTTCTTTTATAATAAGTATAGATTGGATGTATGAACTGTAATGTCCAGACACCCATTTTTTCCACCCAGATTTTCCTGTAAAGGGACAATATTTTTATATACCTATAGCACAAATATTAGAAAACCGTAATACGTTTGGTCAATGTAATATTACTTGATGAATATAATATAACTTTTTTAAATCTTGAACATATAATTGATACACAGACAAGTTACCATGCAATTACATTGTTTGTTTCTGTAATTGAACATGCAGTTGGTCTTTAATTAAGTTGTGGCGAAAGCCTCTCTTGATGGATTGTTGTAAATGAAAACATTTTATTTTTGCCTTTAAGCCGGCTTGGCATGAATTTGCATTTGTAATGTCTCAAATGCATTACCTCTTGGCTCGTCGTGGGAATTTCGCATTTACGAGTGAAACAAAAAAAAGTGAAAAGTTTTGTTTTGTCTCGTGCAAGGAAGCGGTTTATAAGGATTATTGTTTATTTGCGTGATCTCTCTAAGATTTGAAACCTATATACCGATTTTATATTCACGATTTATTTGTTTTTTTGATGCAGCCATGTTTGCAATTCATAACGTAGATTCTTGGTCGGGAATTATAATAAGATTGTATTGATTTGCGTGTACCATAATACGTTCATCAGAAGATCAGCGCTTCTGGGTCATGCCATCCTTATAATTTTTTTAGTCACATTGCTCCTGGATAAATAAACAATATATTTGAAAATGGAATCGAGTTCACATTTGACATGTATCAGCATTCACTTGCTCTTATACTCACTCTAAGTGGGGTCGTCACAACATGGTATAAACATGTTGTCACATGATATGGCTAGGTATTTTACGACCGGCCTCCTGTCTAACATCAACATACCTTAGTTGTCTTTCACGACACCAACGTAAAAAATGAGGGTGGTCTATTCCACTCAGCTGGATACCAAACGGCGGGTCAACCTACCTTAGTCGCCTTGTACGACACCTCGGTAAGAAATGAGGGTGGATCTACTCAGCCGCATATCACACGGCGGGTCGACTTATCTTAGTCCCCTTGTACAACACCACGGTAAGAAATGAGAGTGGTCTATTCTACTCAGTCGGATAACACACGGCTATCCCATTTGACTTGTACTAATAATAAATTGAATATATTAATGTTCAATATAAATGTGTAAAAATTTGGATTGTTATTACCAGATTCTATACATTAAGGTGTGAAATTACTATGCCAAAGGTCTTCCTGAGGAAGCTTCAAACCACAGCCACGACTTCCGTTCACCCTATCCACCCCTTTTTAAAACCCCCTACGCCGGGGGTGCAAGGGCTGAGAGTCAACGACCTCAGTCCAATGTTTACGATGCGATTTTGAAGACACTACTTAAGATCACTACTATTTTTTATATTACTATTATATTACTTATCCTGAGTTTTATAAAGCAGTCATAAGACCTGTCGTATTGTATGGATCAGAATGTTGGACAATGAAAAAGACGGATGAAAGAAGAGTACATGCAAATGAATTGAGAATGTTAAGGTGGATGTGTGGTGTGACAAAACTGGATAAAATACGAAACGAGTATACCTATAAGGGGAAGTCTTAAAGTTGCGCCCATTATATAAAAGGCGAGAAGTGCAAGATTGAGATGCTATGGACATGTAATGGAGGGATGAAAATCATGTGACTAAACGAGTGTTAAATTTGAACGTGGATGGATGTGTGACTAGAGGGAGGCCAAAAAAGAGATGGTTGGATTGTGTGAAGTATGACATGCATATAAAAGGAGTAGAACCAGAGTTGACGAATGATAGAACAGAATGGAAGAGAAAAACATGTTGTGCCGACCCCACTTAGAGTGGGATAAGGACAGGAAAAAAATCTGAGTTATTTTTTTAATTTTTAAAAGCCAAATTTGAAATTTCAATTTTAAATGAATTTTAAGTTCTGTCACATTAAAATTACGACGCTGGGAATAATTTATATAATTGGGCGTTACTTTGCGTAATAATAATGATAATATTTAATTTAGAAATTTCTACTTAAGTCATTAGAGATATCAGGTTTGATTCAATAAAATATTCAGTAACATTATTTTCAGACTCATTGGTCGGCGTGCACTGTACTCATGGGTTGAACCGAACTGGCTATATGGTATGCCGTTACATGCGAGATCGACTCGGTATACCAGCGAAGGAGGCTATCGAAAGTATGTATGAGACCACCCTTTCCCCGACTAAGCTACGCGGACTTATCAATTATAACGACAAAAATAGTGTTTTAAATTCAATGTAACTTTAGCATTCTTTAATGCCCAAAAACATGGATAAAACAATTTTTTTTTAAATAAAACCTAGCTAGATCTATTATTTTCCACCAAAACCTCCTGCATGCTGAATTTCAGGAAAATCGTTAAAGCCATTACACATACAAACACATATACATACAAGATTACCTCATTTAAATATTAAAGATATAGTACTTGCTGTGGCTCAGTCTGGAAATTGGACAATAGTTAAAAAAATGCTCCGATCGCCACCAAAGGATCATCCGCTGGGTCATTCTAAAGATTTTCGGAAAATTTCATTAAAATTCGTTGCCGTTTCGGAGTATAAAAAGGACATACAAACAAACATTCATTTTAATTAATAACATTGACATATATAAAAAAGTATAGACCGACGTAACTGTAAGGAATAATCAAAGTGGTGTAACCTTTTGACTAGATATCTTAAATTTGTTTCGGAGGTCTGTATTTGTATGCAAGTTCTAGGGGGTAATTTTTTTAACAATAATGTAAAGAATTCGTTATAAAATACAAATAAAAAGAAATGTTTTAAATATAATTTTAGGATTTGAAGAAGCACGGGGTTACAGTATTGAGAGGCAGAACTACATTAACGATCTTCTAGGCGACAAACCAGCAGCTCCCGATTTTGGAAAAAATACTAAAGTTAAACCAATAAGAAACAAAACATCACTACAATATCGTTCTCCTTTAAACGATAATTATGAAGAATCAGAAGATAATTATACTTACAATTCAAAAGCTGGGCGAAAAAGTTTTGGTAGAAGTAATACAAATAATGGGGAATCCAGCCCATATAAATATGAAAAACCTTCTATGGGCAGAACAAAGAAAGCATCTCATGAATACGATTATAAATACGATTATTAATGGTAAAGACAATGGTAGAAAAAGAAACAATATTTTTTTTATATATTGTTTGTATATTTGTATATACATATATATTTTTTTGTGAAATGTTATTGTTTCACAATTATATATTTATTTTTGGTGCTAACGTATTAATGCCACCGCAGCAAAAATTTAATGGTTAGCGAGTGTGGAGAATCTTAATCTAAATGATTGATAATAAAATATCAAATTAAACACTTTTTATTTACATAATATAATTTAAAAAAAATACAAATTTAACCTAATAAATACTAATTCTCAGCAAATAACAAGAAAACCAAGAACATAGAAAGTTTGTGCGTACAAACTACAAGGCTACAGATAAACAATAAGATTGAATTCGTTTTATGAGGTTGTTTGTTTTTCTTGTATTTTTAATTATATTAAACAAGGTTTTTTTAGTGGCAGCGCATTGCTGTGTGTTTGTCTTCACCTGCTAACATTCTATAGCACCTTAGTTTAAATTTAGGGATTTTTTTTGTACAAAACTTGATAATAACGACAACGATCTTGACATAAAACAAAGATTTATCCAATTTATAAATAGATGAAATAATTTTGATTTGGTGTATATAATATCAAATCAGGAGTTGCGGTGGCGTTAATACGTAAGTACTTAATTTTTTTACTGTTTCAAATGTAATAACAGGAATTAGTAAGTTTTAGGAAAATTTCGAATTACTTAATGGTAATTTATTTTTATTTATAGGGGTATGCAAGAACAAAATGTAGATAGATGGTATCTAAATCTAAAAATAGAGTAAAAATTTTCCTTATATGATATTAGCAGTCTCTTACTATTCTACTGCCGAGCAAAGGTCTCATATCTCATATAGGTATAATGATTTGAGCTTTTGAAAACTTACTCTACTTCATTGCGAAGTAGATACTGAAAATTCAGCTTAGATAATATAATAGTATATTTGGTTCCAATAAAATAGGAAAGTAATTGTATTTTTTGAAAACGCATAATATCCTGTTAAGATATATTTTTAAATTTTGCATTATTATTTTAAAGAATTCATTTTCTTAATAATTTCATGCCATAGCTTTGTGGTTAGAAACTAAATACTGTTTTATGTTAAATATTAAGCTTATATTTTATTAAAAAACGTTTACCTTGGTTTCACAGTTAAAGTGAAAATTTATTTATTCAGTATTATTATTTGATTCAATATTTTTTAAATCTATTAATCACTATTTTTATGTTTTATATTATTTGGTCTCTATTCAAATATCACCATTTTACTTAGTCATAATTATTGCTCTTAAAAAACTTTGAATAAAAACGTTTACAAAGGTAACATATTTGTTTTTTTTTCAATTTGTCCTGAATGTATTCATTAACACAAGTGAATAAAGATTCCTTTTTATAAACAATTATAAATCTCCCAGAGAAACAAATAGATTTTTCCCATCTACCCCCATAACAAATGAATTTAAAACATGTATTTACATAGGGGAATTTCTGTTGAGCCGTGGAGGCAGATCCATGAAACTGTGTGACATTTACCATAGATCATGGGTGCAACAATAGGTTTAGTACCTATTTTTTTTTTTTAAGTTTTATATACAAATCATGTGGTTAGTGATAAAATCAAGCCGTCATACGCTTTTCAGTAAAGGCAGACTTCATCAGGGAACACACATATTCTTGGAGCATTCTTAGGACATATGTCAACTGCCAATATTATTGGAGTTACGTGTTTGTCTAAAAGCTTAGCTTAAGGCTGCCTCTTCACTGGAACGTAGCGAGGCAGCGAAGTCGAGCAAGGAAGTAATACGGAGCGGAGTTGCGTAGTGTGTCTGTCCACTGGAGTGGAGTGAGGAGGCTGAGCGGAGCGAGAAAGTGTGAGAGTGTGTGTTTCAATATGTGGAACTAAGCCGCGAGCACACGACATGTCATTTTGAGTTCTCAGTGGAGGGCGATTGCCTAAATGCACGCGCTCTGGTCCGCACCCAAACTTTCTTCCCAGCTCCGTTTTTGCCCTCCGTTTCTCCGCACGATTCCCGATTTTGTATAAATTTCAAACTATTCGCTCGGCTTTATATCTACTGATAAGGAGCGGAGATTTTGAGTAATCCTTTTGGTAAATCTTTCTTTGTTTCTTCGCTCTGTAGCCTCGCTCCGTTCCGGTGGACAGGCAGCCTAACACGCCGATACTTTAGTGCCATAATCCTTTGAATCTATTGGTACCTCAAAGTATTTGGAATAAAAATAATAAGTACGTGTTTCCAATAGAAAATATTTATTAAAATGACTGTTAAAACGAAATGTAAGTCATGAGAACAAGTCTAATTATGGTCAAATTTGTGGGATCACGTATGGTGACGTGAATAGTCCGGACGTGTTTTGATATCATCAAGATTGTGTGTGGATTAAAACGTATGATGCTGCGAGATGCTGCAAGTTCGGTGCGAAGGAGACACAAGACCGACACACTGGTTTTATATATAATAAGCTTACAAAGGTAAACGGTAGTGCACTGAATTTATATCTAGATATATTTCGGAAATCACTCCGAATTCCTTGGACTAATATAAGATAAGCGGTCAAAGAATTTATTCCATCGGAAAGGATTCATGAAAGATTGTTTGATAAGAGATAAACGAAATTCTTACCAATTTATTATATTCTTTCAAAAAATCCCATTCTCGCAAATAAAAGCTAGTGCCCAAGTTTATATTCCGGTAATGTAAATTTCTATTAAAACGTATGTGATCGTTTCTCAAAAACTTAAGTAACTTAAAGGAATATTAATAATTGAGTAAAGCATTTAGCATGTTATGGATTTAAGACAATTGGACCACATTTAGTTTTCTTGTATCCATTATGGATAATATTTTGTTGTGTAAATGTAATAATATCATGTATTTAGTCAAAAACAGTCCACTAAAAAGTTTATAGAAAGTTGTTTATATTTCACTACCACTACGGTATAACATAAATGTTAATGATATAGTTTCATGTTAGTAAGTAAAATATAAAGTAAAAATATATGAAAGTACGTAGAAATCGATAAAATCTCCGAGCTCTTATTAAACAAAGTCAGTAGTTAATGGTGCGCGCAATCAAGGTGAATTTCTGTACTGCACTGATGCCCTGTAGATTGCGTTTACGCAACGCCTCGTGAAAGAATTCGGGTGCACATATCGTTTAGGTTGTCATTTATTTTTAAATTTTTTATCTTTTAGTTAATTACTATTATTATTAATAGTATCAGTACCTTTGTTCATGAATATATAAAGGATTAAAGATGGATGATATGATAATTGCTGATGTGCTATCAGAAGGTGGCCATATATTGTAGACTATGAGCATTGGGATTTAAAGGTGTGCGAATTTTCCAGAAGATTGCTCGTTCTGGAAAAGGCAGTGTCGGTAGATTCCTCTAAAAGAAGACAGAACACAAAAAAATGACCTAGGGACTTGTGGATTAACATGCTTGTGTGACGAAGTAAAAGGAGGAGAAACAGTATAATTCCCCACGCATCTTTTGCATAAGGGTCATCAAGATTTCGTTTCGTATAGAAAAAATATATTATAATACATTAATATAAATAACAATTTTTTATATAAGAAGATATATCCTGAACCTTTGAAGAACTCTTCAAAGGTTCAGATATATCGGAACTTTAGAAAAGTTCATAGATATTTTTGCATCTTATTACACTAAGAAAATTTTCTAACAATTCAGTTTCTCCAAACAAATCAGTCAAAGTTTAGAAGATACGATCGTTAGTCTGTAACGATGTTCCATTTCTACAAGCTCGTACCGTGTTTTATGTTAGAGAGAACTGACTTATGAACTGTTTGTTCAATATTTTCCCCGACACAAAGGTAACGCTCGAAGTTGTCTTTGATTTATTTGTTGTCGATACTGGTAGCTTTCACGAGTCGTCGACTCTAGTCGCATTTATTGCTCTATTGTTTGCCTCCTGGGTGCTGATTACAAGTTATTTGAGTAATTTACTGGTAACCACTGAGCATTGTATCGGTTTCTAGTATAACTGTTGTGACGAATTGCAATTTATTCTTAGACATAAATTCTCGATTAAATTCCTTATTATTTGTTATACCTGTAACACATAGCAATGACTGCTTTTATAAGTTAGAAGAAGTTTTTTTTTTAGCGTCCCTACTTACCGCTTGCAGTACACCTCTACGATATGTAAATGTTTTAATTAAACACCTTATCATCGACTACAAAAATAATCTTCGATAGATCTCTTATCAGAAGTCATAACTTTTAAATCTTAATGCTATTTTTCATGTACCGAGTTCGTAAAGCTTTTCTGGACAAAATTCGTCGTTAAAGACGTTATCTATAGGACGAAAGGGCGTAAATTATCTCCACTTTGGTAGTTCCTAATAAAATTTAACATCTTAACTAGTGTTATCTCATATTTTTGTTACAAATCTTAACTACCTGGCTTCCGTCAAAGCATATTTCTTCAGATCCTTCGGTTTGAGTGACATGGATGACTGTTTAATTTATGTCCATTACTTTAGAGTCGTTCGATTTAATGCGCTCGTTTACATCGGTGACAGTTGGTGACGCTTCGGGCGCCATTTTGATTGTTATCAGTTCGGAAAACGGTGTTTAGAACAGCGCAGCATATAATTTTTTTTCTAATCATGGATTAATATATGTCTTTCGTTGTACAATATCAATAATTTATAATTCATATTATTAGTTGTTTTAAAACAACTAATAATAGAAACAAGACATACACTCTCTAAAGTTGGATTGACTGTACATTTATTATGTAGTGATGAAATTACATACTAGTAGAATAAATATTAATTTAATAAACTTTATTGCAAGTTAACAACGACAAAAGGTTAAAAAAATATAATTAAGCTTATAACCTAAGGACTACATCCATAGCTTATAAATCTTGTATTGCTTAAGAAATTGATATATAATTTAATTTAAGGAGTCTTCGGATCGCCTGTGCCTACAGGCTACTGCTGCCACTATTAAGTAGGTAAGGCAAAGATGAATAACGTAGACGGTTTTTTCGTCTCTTTACTAAATATGCCTATTGGAAAAACATAACATTATTAGTTATTTAATATTTAAACGTAGAAGTTTTAACCAATTTTAATTCATCCTCATCGATTCGAAACGTAAAACTAAAAATATATATTTTATATTCACAATTGTAATTTAGTTGAAAATTAAATATACTCATTTAATTCCTAAAGGAAATATTAAAAACTATGGGAACATAGTCATTTAACAGGGTTGTCCAGGCTGAAATAAGCTTATATCGTTATCTATTTCTAAAATTAATAAGAATTCTGGTGACAATACACATGTGTGGAACAATAAAAAAAAAACAAAATATATCTGAGCGTCCAGACGCTATAAATGTATTTAAAATTATGTAATAAACAGTAATAGTTTTCTTTAGGGAATTCAGATTGATGCCTATATCTATACTTATAATAAATCTGTAGAGAGGTAAATTCTGTAACTGGAATATATTTCCAAAATAACTATCAGGGGGTGATTAGGGATCGATACTGATGCCAAAAATGCAATCAGTAAAAATTTTGTCTGTCTGTCTGTCTGTCTGTCTGTCTGTCTGTCTGTGTGTCTGTCTGTCTGTGTGTCTGTCTGTCTGTCTGTCTGTCTGCCTGTATAACCGTTATAGAAACAAAAACTACTCGACGGATTTTAACGAAACTCGGTACAATTTTTTTTCATACTCCTATAGTATACTTTTCATCACGCTACAATCAATAGGAGCAGAGCAGTGAAGGGAAATGTCGGGAAAACGGGAGAAGTTACTCCATTTTTTAAGCTTTCGTCGCGTGTGCAACCTTGATGGTTAAAGCTACACAGAAATCATGTATGACGGAAATGTTCTCCTTAAAATTATATAAAAAATATCCCACGACAGCATATGTCTATCTTTTATGGTTGACTCACAATAACACGTGTAATACATCACAATAACTCCCGATAGGTTAGCAGTTCGAAGCTTTCTGGTTATATTTGTCTACTCCTACGTTTATATCACTCTCAGTCATCCCTAAATAAAAAAGTGAATAGTATTAACCATTGTATAAAAAAAGAATCATTGAAATCGGTATAGAAACACCAAAGTTATATATGAAATACGCTAATAATAAGCCATCGCGCGTGAATACTGAATCATGCTATAGGGATTATCACTACATAGTATAAAACAAAGTCACATTCTTTGTTTGTCCCTATATCCCTATGACTGCTTAAATCTTTAAAACTACGCAACAGATTTTGATGCGGTTTTTTTTAATAGATAGAGTGATTCAAGAGGAATGTATAATAATATTCAATATTGAGTAGAGAAATACTGTAATTTTTGAGGTTTCTTATGTGATGTCGTAAATAATTACTTTTCTTTTCGCTTACATTGCAAACGCAGGCTAAACCCTACGAGATTTATCAAAATGATGTACTAAGTATTTGTACACATTGAAAAAGTCTACAGAAAAGTCTGCGATGGTATATGTCTATCTCTTATGGATAACCCACAATAGCATTTTTTGTCATTTACTTTTATACGAAAAATAATGCCTTATTATCGAAGCAATTTCTTTTAAGAGTAACCTCTAAAGAAAACATGTTTGTATTGTCTAATGATAACAAAGCTATGAATGTTGTATATAAAGACATTCTGTAATTAATTTTAAACATAAAATATATAGGGAAAAATGTAAAATGTAAATATGTAGTATATGAATTTAGACATTCCAAAGATAGCAGGAAATCTTCTTAGTATAGGGAGAGGGGAATTGTTTTTCTCCAAATTTAACGCTTGCGGGCCACGGGCAGTAATGAATAAATCAAAACTACTGGATCAATTTTAATCATTTTTTTCACTGAGTGACATAGGCTATATATTTTATACCCGTGCGAAGCAGGGTAGGCCGCTAGTGTTATAATAAATGAACGCATATATTAGAAACTACTCATCCTCCTGCCCTTATCCCACTCTATGTGGGGCCAGCACAACATGTTATAAACACGTTGTTACATGATTTGGCTGCGTTTTTCGACCGGGAGCCTGCCTGACGTCAACTTACCTTAGTAGTATTTTACGACACCTCGATAAGAAAGAGGGTGGTCGATTCTATTAAACCAGATACCACAAGGTGGATCAACTTACCTTAGTCGCCTTCTACGACACCTCGGTAAGAAATATTCAGCCGGATATCACACGGTGTATATTAAAAACTACTATACACCCTATATTCGATTTCAATAAAATAATAAACAAGATTAACATGGAAATAAGTTTCTGGACAAAATTAGAGAGTACTGATACATCGGAAATCGATAGCTATACTTAACGCAGTAAGTTATTTTTCGTTACTTAAGGGTTTCCACGATTGATATATTACTTTTAATTACACCTATGGTGTTTTAAATATATGAGGCAAATTGTTCAACATTCTTAACCTATTGCCTAATATTTCACTGTACACACTCAAAGTAATAAATGTTATTGGGGCAGGATTTTAAATGTGAGACAGAAACCCAAAATTATTAATATAAAAATATATCAATTACATTATGTAAATGTCCTAAATAAATTATAATTGAAACATATTTTTTTTAAGTTGTTTTAGTGTAACACTGTCATCATCTGCTTGCTTTTGTCCCACTCTAAGTGGGGTCAGCACAACATTTTATAAACATTTTGCCACATATTTTGACTACGTATTTTACGACCGGCCGCGTGCCTGACGCCAACTTACCTTAGTCGTATTTTACGACACCTCGGTAAGAAAGAGGGTGGTCTATTCTACTTAACCGGATACCACTCGATGGGTCAACTTACCTTAATCGCATTTTACGACACCTCGGTAAGGAAAAGGGTGGTCTATTCTACTTAACCGGATACCACTCGATGGGTCAACTTACCTTAGTCGCATTTAACGACACCTCGGTAAGAAATGAGGGTGGTCTATTCAACTCAACCGTATACCACACGGCGGGTCGCCGTGCCTTAGTCGCCTTTTACGACACCTCAGTAAGAAATGAGGGTGGTACTCAGCCGGATACCACACGGCTATTAAATTATCTAGACAATATAATCTTTGAATTCGAAAAGTCGCCAAAAAGCAATGTTTTACACGAATTCAACAAAGGTTGAAGGCAACACATAACTATTAAACTTATGTGCTTAATTAACGTTAAAATCAATCACGCGTTTTTTTTAAAAACCAGCGTATCCTGGAATTATTCCTGTGATAAGCACAACCTATTATTGGACTGGATTAGTTACACAGAACATACAATTCTCGACACATGTGCAGGTTTCTTCACGATAGTACATTTCTTCTTTAATTTTTTTCAAATTAAATGGTAATTATCAATTAGAATCATACTTAAGTTTTAAAAGAGAAACTCGTTGGTGCCTGCTTGAGGTTTGAATCCACGATCCTCTCAAGGGACGCACAGGCTCAACGATGCAAATCAACTATTATATATAAATAAAATAAATATATGGGACACTTACACGGTCCATCCTCAAAGTAAGTAACTTAATACTTGTGTTATCAGTGATAGACAACGGTGGAATATATACATATATAATTTTAAATCCATACTTAAATATAATACAAAATTAAAACCCAGGCTTAAAGAACCAAGAAATAGTTTATAGAAAATGTTGGCTCTCTTCGGGAATCGAACCTGTGACCCGCGGAGCTGAAGACAGGGTCACCCACTGCGCTAACAGGCCAGTCTAAGTATATTTGAGGGTAATTTAAAATAAAAGTTAACGCGTACACAGTCGAGGGTACCATTAGTATAAAAATACCCGTACATTTTCGACCTTTTTAGAAACTACGTCAGCCCTCGTCGAGGTGAAAACCTGACAATAATAAAAATATAAGAATGCGGATGTCTCTTCATTAGTATTATGTTTATCAATTTGTTCTACCTTGTTACGGTAAATATAACAAGGAATAATTAATAATTGCGTAGCTTGTTAGCGCGCTGCAAAAAAGGTTTTATGACTTAATCTACTGTAACCGGCGTGTTTCTTATAACATTGCTTAGTAACATTTTTTTGCAAGAATATTAAGCGATTTGTAAATTTAGCAATTCATTTAAAATTAGTTAATTGAGTTTACTATAAAAATATGAAATTTATAAAAATACAAATCTAAGCTGGTGTCATGTTTAACAGTACTTTTCTAGTAAAGAAGATATGCCGTGTGGTATCCGGCTGAATAGAATAGACAACTCTCTTTTCTTACCGAGGTGTCTTACAAGGTACCGAGGTGTCTTGACTAAGGTAGGTTGACCCGCCGTGTGGTATGCGCCTGAGTAGAGTAGATCACCCTCTTTCTTACCGAGGTGTCGTAAAAGGCGATTAAGGCAAGTTAACCCAACGCGTGGTATCCTGAGCAGAGTAGACAACCCTCATTTCTTACCGAGGTGTCGTTAAATACGACTAAGGTAAGGTAAAATACGTAGCCAAATCATGTAACAACATGTTTATAAACATATTGTGCCGACCCCACTTAGGGTGGGATAAGAGCAGGAGGATGATTTCTAGCAAGGTAGACCTACACAGCGCTGAGAAGACGATTTAAGATTAACAGCGGGATCATTATGAAGAAGAATAGCAATATAATATAAAAGTTAACTTAAATTTATATTTACAAATGTTTGAAATGAACTGTTCAATATATAAGGTAACAACTGACGTATGAAATAATAAATATGTATACAAATATGGCTGTTAATAAAGCCAATTTTTATTCTATTTTATTTTGTCGTTGTTTACAGTGCTGTGGTTGCCAATGATCAAAGTTATAGCGCCCCACCTTAGATAATAATATATTGTAGTTTAAGTATGTAAGGAATGGGATTAGATGGTATGTGAACAGTATGATGTTTTTTCAGTCATGCAATTTTTCTAAAAAAAAAAGTTTTTAGTATTGGCCGTTTGTAATATTATTTCCTGGTATTATTTTACGTTTTTGTCTATTTTGTAAACTTCACACTTTTCTGTACTCTGTGCAACAACAAATTTATCTATCATATTTATCGATAGTTTTTGTTACATGTCGACATGAAAAAAGCTGTAAATGTCTACTAGATTAATGCATATTTTGAATTTGCATATAAATCTGTCAGATATCTTTCATATGTTCGCGCTGTTTATCTCCGACTATTACTTATGAATTGTGATAAGGTAATCTTAAATCTGTCATTGATCGTATAAAAAATAATTTATCTTTCGCTCCATTGTCATACCTTAAATGTTGTCTTGTACTCGATAGTAAGCTAAGATATATCAGGACATTCATAATTAAAGTCGAGGATCTGTAGGTCTATTGTTGAATGGTACGTTTTGGGTCGGTAAAACCTTAAAGAAATCTTATCATGATATAGTGATACAAAATGGTGCTAAATTTACTTTTTGAGTCGGGCTGTACTGTTCTAAATACAAGCACAAGGCTATAGATTCACTACTCAGAAAATCGACCAAGTTCATCTTCGTGTTGCTTGGATACGAAAAAGACTTTCCCTGGTTACTTAAACGGTTAAGAATATAGTACTGTTAGTACTTCCACTGATACATGTTTTTTTCGAATTCTTAATAGTTGTACCCCATGGACTGAGTGAGACGTACTTACTCAGAAACTTGGCCAAGGGTGCGAAATGCAAATAGTGGAGTAAAGAAGTGTTTGACTCGAGGTCTAGCTTCTTAGGGGTGTCCCTATGAGTTACCGAATAACGCATTAGTGCGACGTATATATAAAGACTTGGTGGTATGACTGCAACTTCGTATTCTGTGAAAAATACTGCTACCACAAATTTTTGCAGTTAGCATTAACCTCGAGATTCAGTAATTACCTTTAGCCCGTTTTAAACATCATTGTCAATCCTCTATATTTATATTATTACCGCAAATATGATATTTTTATTCCCGTCAAAATAATGCCACAAATTATAATAACTGCTTTTCTATTCATAACAAAATATGGCTCACGTGTTATTATAAATAAAACGGTTGAGCCTAAGAACCGTAAGAAAGAGTAATGATCCATTAATGAGCCAAAGAAAACGTGTATGCTCAATATATTACAGCTTAATTACCAATAGATTATACTTATCACAGACACGACAAGAAAGAAAAATGCTTTATTTGACCTGATGAAATGTATCCAACATTTACAAGTCTATTAATAAGATTATGGGATGCGAGACATTAATAAAAGCTGCCGTTGCTGTGAGTTGTTACTTGTTATGATTGCTATAGTACCTTAGTGGATAATTGGTTATAGGTGATTGTCACTGTTCTGGGTGACCAAAACTGTATTGAATTCATAATACATTGTCTTTCTATGGGCAATTATGTGGAATAGCGGTAAAACGGGGTAGCGATTACATATTAAAGATTTCTTCATTTTATACTCTACTAGAATTGGCAACTTTCGCTAATCATCATTCTCCTGCCCTTAACCCACTTTAAGTGAGGTCGGCACGACATGTTATAAACATGTTGTCATATGATTTGGCTACGTATTTAACGATCAGCCGCCTGCCTGACATCAACTTACCTTAGTCGTTTTTTAAGACACCTTGTTAAGAAAGAGGGTGGTCTATTATAATCAGCCGGATACCACACGGTGGGTCAACTTACATAATTCGCCTTTTACGACACCTTGATAAGAAATGAGGGTGTTCTATTCTACTCAGCTGTATATCACACGGCGAGTCAAATTACTTTAGTCGCCTTTTACGAAACCTCGGTGAGAGATGAAGGTGGTCTATTATACTCAGCCGGATAACACACGGCTAAGGCAGCTTTTGCTTATATGACAATAAAGTCCTACTACATCTATTCCAAGGATTTAATGTAACAAGACCTGATACCTTATTTAAAATCATCCACGCACATAGTCTACTGTATCTCTGCATATTAAATTGGAATCTAACGGCATTTGATTATTCGAGCCTTCCTTCATATATCTTTTAAACTGAAGATCAGGTCTTGTACCAAGCAATATCAGATAACCTGGATATTAGGAAGTAAGAAATTTCAAATAACGTCCGTCCACTATAAATAAATTGAATAACAAATGTAGCTCACATTCCATATTACCAACGCAGCGTATCCTTTAACAAATAAGGTATATAAATAAAACATCACCAAGGATAATATCAGCTACGATAAAAGTCAACAAAGCCTGTCATTTTTTTAGGAGCACCCTATGATCAGGCGATCAAATTTTAATAAATCACTTCCTGTTCTCGTATCGATATTATTTCGAATTCAGATAAAGTTCCTCGTATCGAACTAAAAATAGAACAAGTAACGAGCCAAACTATATTTATTTCTCGTACAATCTTATCGAAACTATCGCCTCAAATTACTGTGTACCGTATTATGTAAATTTCTTAGATATAATATTATTTTGAAAATGCCAATTTACATATAAGTACTAACCCACGCGTTGTAATCTCATACCGAAATTTTAGCTCGATAAATTAGTAAAGGAAATCTGTCATTCAATATCGAAAGTCGGAAGGCGAAGAATTTGAGAAATTTTAACAGTCGAACCGGTTTTGATGACATATCAAATTCAGTTTAGATACTACAATAAATTGTAAAATTAATGGGCATAGACAATATGTGACCTTATATTCTCACTTTTCATGTTATTTGTCTTCCCTTAGCTTTACAATTGAACATTCCAACAAATTAATTTAACAATTGAAGAATTTAGTAGAAATTGTAAGTGAAATAATTTTTGAATAAAACGTTGATAAACGTTGTGTGGTTTAATATTCCTATGAATCAAACCATCATGATAAAATCAATCAAATCTAAAATCTGCCACTCTAAAAATCTGGCGCCCTATGCATAAAACTACTCGTTCTGCGAAACACTTAAGCTTTCATATTTAGGTCATGTATCTCTGCTTCATTAAATAAGAGACATGGATATTCTGTTCAAATTCTGGTTGTCGCCATAATGATGCCGTAGGCAAAGTTACCAACTTAATAGAGCATAGGTTCTTCTACTTAGGGTAATCTCTCTCCATTATTCCTTATTTCAGGTCTGGATTAAATTTTTATATCTTTATTTTTTGAAATTATAGGTATATCATCATTTTATCGAATCGGGCGATCATCTGATTTTTAAAAATAAAACTTTAGTAGTTTCAGACTTATCGGCTTTGGCACAAACTACTTAAGTAGTTTGTGCCGTAAAAAAAACGTAAAAAAAACTTATATAAATGATTAAAATAACGAATATCTATTTGTGTGTATATAAGGGTCAAGTTTTCTATGAAGAAAATATTAGGAATTTACCTACTCTTAACTATAATTAATATTTTCCGGTTGTTTTTAGTAGATTTTCTATCCCCTAATCAAAGATAACATTTTTGTAAAGCTTCATAACAACAGTAGTCATTGTAGTAAGAATAAAAATGTAGGGCTCGTCCGGGATTTGAACCCGGGACCTCTCACACCCGAAGCGAGAATCATACCACTAGACCAACGAGCCGATATGCTCCTGGTTTTAAAAGTTCTGACATTTCCATTTCAGATACAAATTAGGACAGGTTACCTATATTTATTTATTGCAATAACTTATATTCGGCTTTTAGAAAGCAAGAATTTTTTTGTCAACTTAACTCTCACGCTTTCTCTCTCCGTTAGATGCAATATTTGACGCCATCTTATTTAGTGGTTTTACTACCTCTTAAGATGAAGTATAGAGTGTATTTTGTGATCAATTCCATTTTAGTGGGTGCGATATGGCCCTATGTTGTAAAGAGATTGCGGTGTTTTCGAATCGAAGAGAGCGGTTGCGTTGTACAATCGACTGAAAAAATTTAAGAATTCTGATTGTACCTTATTAGCATTTTAATATATAATCACGACTTCAATAATTATCCAGTTGAGGAATACTTCAATAATTATACTGTTTAGGACTATGTTAATGATAAGAAAGCTTTGATTTAAATTGCGACCAGCTATGCACTAGATTATATTGTAAATTTTTTAATTTGATAAGAGTGTAATTGTAATATTTCATTTTGATAAGAGTGACCGCCGAGTTTCTTGCTGGTTCTTCCCGGTAAGAGCATCTTTCCAAACCAATCGTAGCTTGATTGTAATTTGACGATTCAAAAGCCAATTTGCCAAGCTTGTAAAAGCCAATATGAATAAAGATTTATTTGAATTTGAATTTAATATTTGAATTTTAAATGTTATTTTGATGTAAATGTGCTTGATGTAAAGGGTGTAATTAGGTAATGACTAACGTTATATCCGTAATAGCGTCTCAAATACAATAAAATCTTTTGTATACAATTTTTGGTTATGTTCTTTTTTCATGTTTCGTTGTTCTAAAATTTAATATTTTAGTCACATTTCCGTAAATATTTATACAATTATGTACATTATCAATGACAGTTTCAATATCTGTTGAATTAAGCGTATTTTTTTTTACAGTTTTTGCTGTAACACTTTTGCCGGAGATTATACGGGACAACCGCAGGTTTACGAGGTAAGTGCGAATTGACCGGCGGAACTCACAAACAGGCAGAGAGTGCAAATTCTTGCTGCGCCAAGTATGAAATTTTTCCATCAATTATCTATGATCGTGGCTCTGATAGACGAATCTCTTCTGGTGTGATATGGTTTTGTATTAAAACAATTTTTTTTATATAAATACTTTATAGTTACTTTACTTTGCGGAGGTCCATAATACAAAAGTAATCACGACAATATCAACTCGGTCGGTCTAGTCGGACTAGACTCCACGGCTTCGCGATTTTGTCGTCTCCTGACGATGCTTCGGTTATGGGGTGTAACAATTGTTGAGATTGTGGTGATGAATGTGTGCAGTGCTTGTGTATTATTGTGTCATCGGTGTCGGATTATAGCAAAATTCTCATTACTTTTGTATATAAATACATTATGTATTTAGGTAGGTATTTATTTAAGGTTATAAAAGTTTATGTTTACCACTTCCCTGTCACCTATAACACAAGTATTAAGTTACTTACTTTGGGGACGGCCAATCTATTCTCTCATATATTTATTTATTTATTTTTATTATAGTAAAGCTTCAGAGTGTCGGAAGACTAATTTTTCTTTAAAAATAAAAAATAAAATTTTGAAATTTAATTTTCTTTAATTTTTTACTCTTAAATTTGGACATCTTTAGAATTTAGCACTATGTTGTCAATAAGAATAAAAGTTGTTGCTAATGAGTTAAGTAGTGTCTTAGAAAATGAAATAAAAATAATTAGTAGCGGAAAACATATTATATTAACATTGTACGCCTAAACTTGTCCGTGCAACAGTCTGTTTATCGGAGATAACTGCATAAAAATTGGTTCAGTAAACATGTTCAGAAAGAGAGGTGGTCAGCCAGAAACCTTGACAGATGTTCTGAGTGACGAATGTAAAGATTATTAGAACGTCTTGTCTAACCCAGTATATCATATACCATCACATTTACGAATCAAAAAAAATCATTTAAAATATTCTGAACTATATATAAGACAAATCGATACATCGAGATTTACACATGGAAAAGGAAAAAAGTGTTCCCTTCTTTAATTTAACAAGCATTAATTACTGACAATTTTTAATATTTAAATGAGTTAATCTTGTACGAGTATGTATATATATATTTTCTGAATTTCGGAAACGGCTCCAACGATTTTCCTGAAATTCAGCATGTAGGAGGTATTTGAGAAGAAAATTCGATTTAGCTAGGTTTTATGTAAAAAAAAGCGTTTTATCCATGTTTTTGGGCATTAAAAAATACTAAAATTTATTTTGAATATAAAACACCATTTTTGCCATAAATTGTCAGCATAGCTTATTCGGGGAACAGGGAGTCTTGAGAAATTTAAATACCTAGAATCGAGTCCAACTACTTAATTATTTTTTACTTACTTTTTTTTATTTTGTTAAAAATTTCCGAGCAAAGCTCGGTCAACCAGGTACTAATTTTAATACGTCACAGTTTATATTACACAGTTTACATATCTTATAATAGGTATAACTGTTGTCTTTTTTATTTAAGTAAAGGTGAAGATTAATCATCAACCCTGTGAGGCGGGTTGTAATACTAAAAGTAATGTTCTTGCACTGATAATATAGCATTATACTCCATGTATACATTTACACTAGAAATATTTATTGTACTAGACAGTCCAAATTCTGAATTCTATGCCAATATCCTTTTAAATCCTTTTAAATCGAGCATTTACATTTTTCGATTTCCTGGATAAACCAACCGTTAAAATTCAACGAAGCATCCGAATATATTCGCTGCAATAGTGTACTGAACGACTGTTAGAAATGCATATGGCTATATATGCATAGTTTACATTACATTTGGAACCTAGCCATAGAAGAATCATAGAATTTAATACTCGATTAACACACACAGCGGAAATCTCTTCTCTGTAAGTATGTAAGTCCACAGAACTTTCAAGATATCTTTTAGTGAGAATAATATATTTTTTTTATAAATTTGAAAGTATTCCACTTCGCGTATAGTAAAAATTGAAAAGTATAAATTTTAAAAACATTGATTTTATTAAAGTATTATTCAATAGATCAATTAAAGAATATCATGGCAAATAATAGTTTATACTTAAATACTAAGTAGCTGAGAGTTGTTTTGAGAAGTATATAGTTTAAACAGTACATAACGGATGGAGGTCTTAGATAAAGAGTAATCATAGAAAAAGTTTAGAGAAGTTAAAGAAATACTTATTAAAAACGAAAAATAAACGCCGATACAAATTATGGAATAAAACAGAAGTCTCGTATGTTTAAATTAAACATTAAACAATGAACTGCTTGCACTTGATTTGATGTCGTTATTAACTAATAACATCGAATGAAACCAACAAAACTTTTGGCATGATTAAAGTCTGATCGTAAAAACTTTTAAATCACCTACTTAAAATGCGGAACAATGAGTAAATTGCTATTAAAAATTGAGCTGACAGTTAATATGCTGACAAATAATAATTTTATAACTGCATCCGCAGAAACCAAAGTTGATATGGGTAATAAAGCCCGCGGATGCGAGAAACGTTGCAATTACATCCAAAGCACAATGAGCATGAAATTGTTGTAGCTGGCGTCAAATTTCTATATTTCATGAAAAGTCTGATTTACGTCGTGATCTTTTAAAGTACAGCAAAAATATTTTAAGTAAGTTACCGACAATTTTGCTCATTGGAAATTTGAGGAAAAATGAAGTGTAGATTATTTTAAAACCAATAAATGTTTTAAAAGTAAGTAAGTAGCGACCTGTTACTCTCTGCTCTCTACACTGCTGAGAATAGGCCTCTTCTCTCCGTTTTTGGAGAGAAGGTTAGGAGCTAAGACCTACCACGCTGCTCCAATGCGGATTGCTAGGTCACACATATGTCCAGAATTCTCTAGAGATAAATTGCAATTATCAATTAGACACATAAGTTTTAACAGAAAACTCATTGGTGTCTGCCCGGGTTTGAACCCGTGACCTTCTCGAAAGAGTCGCACGGTGTTACCGCTGGGCTATCATAGCTCTGTTTTAACGCCTAACAATAAATGTTTTAAGGTGTTATGTTATTTAATACAAATAATGCATCCATTTATGAGTTAGTAATATTTAAAAAATTAGGTACTGCGGCACGAATTTTTGATAAAAATAGGGCAGCTTTGAATTTATTGAATAAAAACAAATATTTTAAATATAATATATTCGTTAGAAACTAATTTAACAGTAGGGCGATCGTACCAGGTTACTATAGTAAAAATTAATGTTACAAATTTAAAAAGAGTACCTACCAAGTAAACAATATCATGGCAACGTGATGTTTAATTATTTATATTATCTCACGTGGGCATGATTTGTATAATACTAGCTTATAAGTAATTTAAGATAGATATAACTTTATATTTTCATTCGCTTGTAAATAAAAACAATATATATTTGGGTAAAAATTGTATGTTCCTGATTCACAATTTTAACTGTAACACATGACAGTTACCGAAAAGTACAAAAGGCCCATGAAATATGAACGTCGTTTCGGTAAGCAATTTGAGGTTCCGTCGGCGCATATAGACTATGTGTGCAATGTGTTTGCAGTTCAATCCCGTGCCAAAATTGCCATCTTCCGTTAGAGCTAGCTGACGAAATGAGACGACTTGGCTCCAGTAGCTTTATTTGAGCAGTTTTATTTCGCTTTATGCGATTTTAAACTTACTATAATGAAGAGTGAGTAGTCTAAAGAGAGGTATTGAATTGAGGTTAATATGGTCTATTCTTTAAGCAAGGAAGTCTTTTACATTACCGAATAATCAATACGATTTAAGAGTCTTATAGTATCAGATATTTTTCTTTAAACTTGTCAATAAAATATATATTTGAAAAGCGGATGGTGGAGTTTTTTACGTGTACCTATAAAAGAAATAGTTTTTTCGCAAATTACAGTAAAATAATTCTTTTATATTTTTTACAGACAGAATGAACAGAACGGTAAACAAATGATTTGCTAATCTTTTGGTTATGTTGATAAAGGTAATCAGGTTTTTATCAAGATTTTGACAGGTTCCGGCAACTCTGTTTTCGGAAAAATATTTTATTTTAATTACTAATCTGGCTAGAATGTACTGATCTGTAAATCCGCATTTGACCCAACGTACGCTGAGACTATCTCTTCAATCAACGTGAAAGCTTTCGCTCGAACATGAAATATATAAAGATTCGCTTCGCTATACTTTAGAATATTTGTATAATCTATTCGATAGATCCTTTTAGTGTGAAAAGAATGTTACGTTCTCCAATTATTACTTCATTTTTACTCTATGATTTAAAATCTTATTTGTTTTGTAATTCATTTTATTTTAAAATGTAGCCCATATCTAAAACTGCCCTTGTTGGATAAATCATACTAATGGAATTTCTATGCCACGCATTTGTATCTAGTACTGAAGCAAAGCGATTCAAATGCGTTTATATGTGCCGACAATGTTCGTAACATAAAATAATTAAAATAATACATTATGACTGTTAAATTTAAAACCATAAAGATTATGTGTGCCCTTGTGTAATTATATGTATGCAAATAATTACACAAGGATACAATATGGGTATTCGATTTTCAACCAATTCATCTAAAGACTAAATAAGTACTGGCACGGTGGTAAGCCGCTAAAATTGCGCTTAATTTTAATGTTGTTTATCAATCCGTATTAAAAGTAACAATAATATTAATAATTAAAAGTAAAAAAAAACTTAAATCTTTCTTGCACGGCCGCAGCATTGGATTGAGTGACGAGAAGAAAGATTGATTTTTTATCTGCTGATGTCAATGCAGATGAAGCGTCATGGTAGCAAAAGACGGACAAATATTGAGATTTGTATAAAATTAAGTCACCATATGTGACTGATTTTTTCAAAATCTACAGAACGGATTTTTGTGCGGTTTTTATTAAGAGATTGCAATTCCTAAGGAAGTTTTAAGAGACACTACATTCTTTATACAGACTTAATCTATTTTAATGGGAGTTTTATTGGAGTGTTTGTATAGCAACATGTAGTCTTGTTTAGCCTAGATTTCCCGCGGGGTCGAGATTTACGCGGGAAAATCTTTGTGACATACTACACAGGCGAAACCGCGATCCCAATTAATATTATAATAAATGGAATTATACGCCGTGTGGTATCCGGCTGAATAGAATAGTACCACCCTCATTTCTTACCGAGAGGTCGTAAAAGACGACTAATGTAAGTTGACCCACCGTGTGGTATCCGGTTAAATAGAATAAACCTCTTTCTTACCGAGGGGTCGTAAAATTCGGCTAAGGTAAGTTGTTAATAATATAATATGTAAAATACGTAGCCAAATCATGCGACAACATATATATAAAATGTTGTGCTGACCCCACTTAGAGTGGGATAAGGGCAGGTAGATGATGATAAATGGAATGATAATCTTAATAATATCAAACTTACTCGTACTTTACTTATATGTAAAACTTATCATACAAAACAAAATGCGTGTTCTCAGTTACATAAATTAGATATGGCTTTCGACAACTAATATCGAAATCCCCTTTTTAATGTCAATATTTTCATAATAGACGCTAACGGAATATAAGCTTGTCCTCCATTTACAGTTATAATTATCGTTTGGATATAAGCGCGGTGTTAATGCCACAAGTTTTGACTTCGTGATGGCGCATACAAAACGCGATTAGCGAGTCTTTAAAATTATACATCTTCAAGAATGTCACATTGTTTTTCATATTTAAAGCGAAAATGCCTTGTATGGTCGAGCACAAAACCATCTTGATTATGCAATATGTATTTGTTTTTTTTTCAGGTTTAGCCAGTGCCGTAGCTAGCTAACCAAAGGCCTTTGGGCATAATAAATATACTAAATAAAATATAAAAATATACTAAATAAATAAATATACTAATGATACTGATACTAAAATACTAATAATACTAAAATAAATAAACTAGGGCCCCAATCAAACTATTTAAAATCATTTGTTCCATATTTGTCGTGTTCCTAATTCGACTTCGAGATGTTGTTGGTAATTTTCCTGTATTCCTTTAAATTCCTAGAAACTGGTTTATTTTTATTCCGAATTCGGGAGAAATTATCACTACTACTAGTAGTACTAGTTAATTTATATTTTGTAAGTTACAGTTCGGGTGTCCCCCTGAGCTTAGTGTGATACACAAAGTTTTAGTATAAAACCTCATTGGTGCCTGCCCGGGATTTGAACCTATGATCGTCTTTAGGAAGTCGCACAGTCTCACCATTGGGCTATCAAAGCTTATTTATATTAGGCATATTTTAATTCTAATTAGAAAATACCTTATGTTCGAAAGTGCAAATTGGTGAAACAACAACAAACAAATTTTGCGACCGTAAATAAAATTTAATTCCAAATCCAAGTCTAACTCTGATGGAGCAACTTATAATCTTTAGTAACCATAAACCATGTCGCCGCAATTTTATGTGTTTTCTCCTGGTTCCCGTCTGCAGGAAATTTAATGTAGAGTACGAAGATACGCTATCGCTGCAAAAATTTGTGTGCGTATTTTTGACAGTAAAAAATGATTTCATAAATAAACAGGTTTATAAGTTTAAGTTGTAACTATTTTGATTATCGTTAATTTTATTTCATTCCACAATCATATATATTTTATAATATTTTAGGTAGTTAGTTCATTTGGTGCATTCTCTTCAAGGCAAATTCTAAATTCCATTACTCGTGTGTTTGCCGTTTTACGTTACACTGGCAGAGTGATTTGCGCCCAATTCGCGCTGTATAGGCCATAAAGTAAGATAATAATAATAACAGATTCATTTTCAACATGACAAAAGTTTAACAATTTAGAATTGTCATCAAATTTTTATGAGAATTTTCTTATATAAATCTTTGTTAAATTCATTGAATACTCTCCGTATTATAAAACGATGACAAAGTTATTTTAATTGACATTTTAATTTCTACATATCATCATTTATTTCAAAATAATCATTTTTTAATTTTATTTAGTGTCGTTACTTTCTTAAACTCATATAGGTACATATTTATCTTCATGATTGACTCACCATTGATCTGTCTATTCCTGAATTATCATCTTGTTGTCACATGATTTGTCTGCGTATTTTACGACCGCCTGCCTACCTGAAGTCAACTCACCTTAGTCGTATTTTACGACACCTTGGTAAAAAGGCGGGTGGTCTATTCTACTCAACCGAATATCACACTGTAGGTCAACTTACCTTAGTCGTCTTTTACGACACCTCGGTAAGAAATGAGAGTGGTCTATTCTACTCAGCCGTATACCATACGACATACTGTCAATGCCTCAATATTTTATATACTATATTTAATTCTGTTTTAACGACTATTGAAAAAGTTGTTCAAGCTAACGAAGCCGCGAGCAAAAACTAGTTTCAATAATAAACTACCGTTTGAGTTCGCGTGCAAGTAATTGATTACTCAATTAATACGGGTGTCTTATCAAATGGCGTCATTTTATGAGTTTGTATTGATTAATAATGTAAATTAAAACAGCTTAAATGTCCCATATTATTAAAAGCTTATTAATTGAATCCGATGTTTATCAGGTGTTTAAGTTCCTTAGACGATTTGAATCATTTAAAATTAGAGTTTACATTTTGTCTTATAGATTACTAGAGAAAATTAAATTACTATTTTTTAGAGAATCCTATATCGGCTTTGAATATGGCAAATTGTTCAGTGGATTAACCGTGAAAGCGTAACAGAGAGACAGACTTTCGCATATATAATTTTAGCAGGAATGTATATAGTTCGGTTTTTAGAAGTATGTGATTTAGCGCTCAGTACGTTGAATAACAACGAAGGTGATGCAAAGAATTTGCTACAAAATCACGAGAAGCTTGAATTCACCAGTTTCTATATATACTCTACATTTCAGTGCTGATTAGTCATACAATCTATGCATAGAGTTATTGACTAGAGTATGGGAGCCATAGGACTATGGATCCGAGTGTCCAACAAATAATACTTTACACAGCGTCTTCGCCGGCGAAGACAAGGTCCCATATTTCTGATGTCGGTTGTTCGTGGCTTCTTGCCACCCTTCTTTCGTCGTGTTGACTTAGGACGCTAGTAGAGGTTCTGCGCTCTACTCTTCGCATTTCGCAACCTCGACGATGCTTCTGCGCTCACCATTCCCGCCCGGTGACACTATTCTATTCAGCCGGATACCACACGGCGTTCCGCCTTTTTACGTGTGTTTTTTTTAAATTTTTCTTGCTCTTTTTTAAATCACTACATATTATAAAACAAAGTCCATATTTCCGTATGTACGCATAAAACTTTAAAACTACGCAACCGATTTTGATGCGGTTTTTTTTCATAGATAGAGTGATTCCAGAGGAAGGTTTGTACGTATAATAACATTCAATACGAAGTACGATCAATCAATCGATCAACCAATCGACCAACCAATCGACCAACCCGTCGACCAGCCCGTCGACCAGCCCGTCGACCAGCCCGTCGACCAGCCCGTCGACCAGCCCGTCGACCAGCCCGTCGACCAGCCCGTCGACCAACCGGTCGACCAACCGGTCGGCCAACCCGTCAGCCAACCCGTCGACCAACCCGTCGACCAACCCGTCGACCAACCCGTCGACCAACCCGTCGACCAACCCGTCGACCAGCCCGTCGACCAGCCCGTCGACCAGCCCGTCGACCAGCCCGTCGACCAGCCCGTCGACCAACCGGTCGACCAACCGGTCGACCAACCGGTCGACCAACCCGTCGGCCAACCCGTCGACCAACCCGTCGACCAACCCGTCGACCAACCCGTCGACCAACCCGTCGACCAGCCCGTCGACCAACCGGTCGACCAACCGGTCGTCCAACCGGTCGTCCAACCGGTCGACCAACCGGTCGACCAACCGGTCGACCAACCCGTCGACCAACCGGTCGACGAACCCGTCGACCAACCCGTCGGCAAACCCGTCGACCAACCCGTCGACCAACCCGTCGACCAACCCGTCGACCACCCGTCGACCACCCGTCGACCAGCCCGTCGACCAGCCCGTCGACCAGCCCGTCGACCAGCCCGTCGACCAGCCCGTCGACCAGCCCGTCGACCAGCCCGTCGACCAGCCCGTCGACCAGCCCGTCGACCAACCGGTCGACCAACCGGTCGACCAACCGGTCGACCAACCGGTCGACCAACCGGTCGACCAACCGGTCGACCAACCGGTCGACCAACCCGTCGACCAACCCGTCTACCAACCCGTCGACCAACCCGTCGACCAACCCGTCGACCAACCCGTCGACCAACCCGTCGACCACCCGTCGAACAACCCGTCGACCAGCCCGTCGACCAACCCGTCGACCAGCCCGTCGACCAGCCCGTCGACCAGCCCGTCGACCAGCCCGTCGACCAACCGGTCGACCAACCGGTCGACCAACCGGTCGACCAACCGGTCGACCAACCGGTCGACCAACCGGTCGACCAACCGGTCGACCAACCGGTCGACCAACCCGTCGACGAACCCATCGACCAACCCGTCGACGAACCCATCGACCAACCCGTCGACGAACCCGTCGACCAACCCGTCGACCAACCCGTCGACCAACCCGTCGACCAACCGGTCGACCAACCGGTCGACCAACCGGTCGACCAACCCGTCGACCAACCGGTCGACGAACCTGTCGACCAACCGGTCGACCAACCGGTCGACCAACCGGTCGACCAACCGGTCGACGAACCCGTCGACCAACCCGTCGACGAACCCGTCGACCAACCCGTCGACGAACCCGTCGACCAACCCGTCGACCAACCGGTCGACCAACCGGTCGACGAACCGGTCGACCAACCGGTCGACGAACCCGTCCACCAACCGGTCGACCAACCCGTCGACCAACCGGTCGACCAACCCGTCGACCAACCGGTCGACCAACCCGTCGACCAACCGGTCGACCAACCCGTCGACCAACCCGTCGACCAACCCGTCGACCAACCCGTCGACCAACCCGTCGGCAAACCCGTCGACCAACCCGTCGGCAAACCCGTCGGCCAACCCGTCGGCCAACCCGTCGACCAACCCGTCTAAACCCTACGAGATTTATCAAAATGATGTACTAAGTATTTGTACACCATGAAAAGGTCTACAGAAAAGTCCGCGATAGTATATGTATATCTCTTATGGATAACCCACAATAATCAAATCAAATCAAATCAAATCAAATCAAAAACCTTTTATTAACAACAGTCACACTTACTCTACATGAACATTTACACTTATAAAATAAACAATATAAAATAAAAAATTCTACCTATGCAGAGAAATGTGACGTTGCAAAAAGGAACACCACTCAGTATACGTTGAGGTGGCCCCCAACACTGGTTTTCAGTGGCGACCATACCCTAAATCTAAACTAATCCGCCACCAACGCCAGCGACAGCTTAACAATGAAATGTAACTTTGTACATCCCATTGTTCACCTATTTACATCATATATTATATTATAGTAAATAATAAAATTAAAAAATAAAAATTATATCAAGTATGTACTATAGTTATTCTCTCTCTCTCTAGACTCTTTTGACATAATTATTTCGGCGCCAGCGATTGTGGCGCGATCTTAAATTTATCGATCTTTAATTTGATCTTAAATGGAAATAGTCAAATGTCAACTCTTTATTTTCTAGATAGAGTGATTCCAGAGGAAGGTTTGTACGTATAATAACATTCAATACGGAGTAGAGAAATACTGTAATTTTTGAGGTTTCTGTAAATAATTAAACTGTAAACCCTACGAGATTTATCAAAATAATGTACTAAGTATTGGTACATCTTGAAAAGGTCTACAGAAAATTCCGCGATGGTATATGTCTAATTTTTATGGATAACCCACTAAAGCATTTTTTGTCGTTCACTTTTTACGAAAAATAATGCCTTATTTTTGAAGCGATTCTTATACAATACAGCATTAATCCTTATCCAATTGAGTACCTTAAATAAATTGTTGATTTAATATAGATCAATATAGCCGTTTACAGCATGTAATTTAAGTGAACATTTTCGGAGATATTACAGATTTAAAATGCCGTGAGGAGGCCGCGCTTCGCCCTATAACACTTCGACTTTAGCAGCGATGTCGCTCTTTCAAGAGTTTGTTTAAAGACATTCTGTAATTAATTGTAAAAATAAAATACAAAGGTAAAATATAAAAGTAAATAAGTAATAATGTACTATATGAATTTAGATATTCCAAAGATAGCAGGAAATCTTCTTGGTATAGGGAAAGGAAATTGTTTTCCACCAAATTTAACGCTACGGCCACGGGCAGTAATAAATAAATCAAAACAACTGGATCGATTTTAATAATTTTTTTTACACTGACTGACATGGGATATATATTTTACTAGCGGCCTGCCCATGCTTCGCACGGGTATAAAATATATATCCCATGTCACTCAGTGTAAAAAAATGATTAAAATCGATCCAGTAGTTTTGATTTATTCATTACTGCCCGTTAAATTTGGAGAAAAGCAATTTCCTCTCCATATACCAAGACGATTTCCTGCTATCTTTGGAATATCTAAACTCATATAGTACATTTTTACTTATTTACTTTTACATTTTACCTATGTGTTTTATTTTTACAATTAATTACAGAATGTCTTTAAACAAACTCTTAAAAGATTCGAAGTGCTATAGGGTGAAGCGCGGCGTCCTCACGGCATTTTAAATCTGTAATATCTCGGAAAATGTTCACTTAAATTACATACTGTAAACGGCCATATTGACCTATATTAAATCAACAATTTATTTAAGGTACTTAATTGCATAAGGATTAATGTTGTATTGTATAAAAATTGCTTTGAACATAAGGCATTATTTTTGGTAAAAAGTATATGACAAAAAATGCTTTTGTGGGTTATCCATAAGAGATAGACATATACCATCGCGGACTTTTCTGTAGACCTTTTCAAGGCGTACAAATACTTAGTACATCATTTTGATAAATCTCGTAGGGTTTAGCCTGCGTTTGCAATATAAGCGGACAAAAATGTAATTATTTACAGAAACCTCAAAAATTACAGTATTTCTCTACTCTGTATTGAATGTTATTATACGTACAAACCTTCCTTTTGAATCACTCTGTCTATTAAAAAAAACCGCATCAAAATCGGTTGCGTAGTTTTAAAGTTTTATGCGTACATACGGAAATATGGACTTTGTTTTATAATATGTAGTGATACCCGTGCGAAGCAGGGGCAGGCCGCTAGTATATGTATAAAAAGGAAAAAAAATAAAAATAGTCTAATCTATTCATACTAATTTTCTCTCTAAATTAATGAACTTCTTAAGAGAAGTATAAGTTCTTATAGTAGCAGTCTGATTTAAATAATAATCTCTTCACAGTGTTTACATGTACGGTCGGTAATATTTGAGTTATGAACAAAGATGATATTGCAATTGTTCATGACTGAACAAAAAATATTCATATTGGTTTCGAATAAAACGCCGTATTTACGAGATTGACATGTCGATGCGTCGGCCCGTGGACTGTCGGCTGTCGGTCAATAACTGTCAGTTTAAATCAATCACTCCAAGTGCTCCACTTATATCTTGTAACGAAACGCGTCAAGGTTCTATTTCAGTTGTATTTAAGCTTTAAAGATATTGCAAAAAAGCCTCCAGCCAACTGGATTTATATTAATGACTTGCCTCTGTGCGTCTATTATTATAGAATATAATGAAGTAGAAATAATGAGGTAGAATAGTAAAATAAAAAAATAATGCAAACATGCAATGGGGATTGCTATATACCACATATCCCCGAAATCTCTGAAGATATGCAGGTTTCCTCACAATGTTTTCTCAAAGAAAAGAGCGTGATAAATTGCGATCATCAATTAGATATATGTTTTAACAGAAAAGTTATTGGAGCCGGGATTTGCCCGGGATTGGAGCCCTTGACACTCTTTAAAAAGTCGCACTACTATCACATAGAATACAAAGTAATACAGTAGTAGTACAATACAATACAAGTAGTAAAGTACAATAGTAAGGATACAAAATTAAATCTATACTAATATATAAAGCTGAAGAGTTTGTTTGATTGATTGTTTCAACATGCTAATCTTAGGAACTACTAAATTGATTTGTAAAGTTCTTTCAGTTTGCGATAGTCTATTTATCGACGAAGGCTAAATATAGGCTATATATCATTACTCTTAGATTAATAAGAGAGGAGCAGCAATAAAAAATAGTACGAAAAAGGCAAAGTTACAAATTTTCCTTGCGTGCGCTGAGTAAACGGCGATAGTTATTCAAAAATCATGTATTAAAAAATTGGTCACTTCTAAAAGTTCTAAACAAAAGTCCGCGACAGCATATGTCTAGCTTTTAAGGTTAACCCAGTTTAATCATTTTTATAGTTATCAAAAGACTATATTACGGTTTTAATCTTTCCACGCAGGTGGAGCCGCTGGCAATTACTAGTAAATTAATATGTTTATTTGTCGAGCATTATTCCTTATATATTGTGTTATTTTTTTTGCAAAACCTCATTTATTATTGTGATGTCACAGTATACGCAATTACTTCCGTATTTTCATACCAAAATATTTGTTTTGTTAAGTGAGTTGTCTGATAGTTTTGACGATAAAGCAGCCCATCCAGCTAATACAGCTTTTACTATAGCTTTGAAGATACTATCAGTACTAATAGAGATTGTTTGTGCAATAATATTTTTAATCTAATCTCATAGTAGTAAAGCTGCTCAGCATCTTTATTAAAGTCTTATTGTCTTCTAAGCTATTGGTAATAAAATCCTACTAATATTATAAATGCGAAAGTTTGTGAGTATGGATGTATGTTTGTTACTCTTACACGGCGAATCCGCTGAACCAATATTGATGAAATTTGGCACAATTATTCCTTATACATCGGGATAACATATAGGTTATAGAAGTCCTGTTAGTTTTACAGGAATAGGATGGTATTTAAAAGCGCCATCTATTATCAACCTACTACGCGACAACAGTTTAGGCGAACGAAGTCGCGGGTAAAAGCTAGTGTTATATATTTTTAATATTACTTAAATTACATAAATAACAATTCCATTTTGTTTATTTTGACAGCCGCTCTCGGGTCCTAGATATATCTAATATTTTATCATTAATCTAAGTTCAAGCCTAAGTGTTTTTTATATGTATTTGAATAATTCAAACATAATCGAAGCAATTTCAATTAATATATTTCCGTCTTTCGATCCCCACAACTAAAGCAAACACTTTTGCTTTGGCTATAGGAGCATATGTAGAACAACAGCGGCAAAAAAGCTCGATTTTATGCAAATCTGTCAGTTACTTTAAAAGTATTTAATATGATGTCCAAAAAAAATCAAGAAACCTTTTTTCGATTTTAGAATTTGTCCAGCTTTCTCTATTGCTCTTCAACTGTGACGTAAGAAAATTATAAACGATTTCTTAAGATCCATTACCTATTTATCATTACTTCTCACCTACAGAACCTACAGGTTGCAGCGGCGATAGATAAAAAAGTACTACCTGCCGAATAATGTCTTCTGAGAATGTGAAATTGTAAAGACAAACAAGGCAATAGTTTGTTCTACTGACCGCTTGGATGCTCATACGGTGGGCTTTGATAAGTAGTCGTTCGATTTTAAACCTTATGACTAACACGTTAAGAGCTCCATTCTTACTTAAATATTACTCAAAGTTTTCGGATGGTTCTAAAAGTTGTTAAGTTGAAATATGAGTCTGTTTACAGAAACCAGGAAATGAGTAAAGGAAACGAACTATCTGTATAATTCGACTATGCTTGTTGTTGCCATTTTGATATTAGATCATAGATAACAGTGGATAGACAATAAATGTAATAATAGTGAATAAAGTACCAATCAGTTTATATTTCTTCTCGAAATTACGAATTGTTCCACCTCGCTCCAACCTTTTCTCACACCGTATAGTATCCGGCTGAGTAGAATACACAAACCACATTTCATACCGAGGTGACGTAACAGTCGACTAAGGTAAGTTGACCCACCGTGTGTTATCCCATTGAGTAGAATTGACTACCCTCATTTCATACCGAGGTGTCGTAAAATACGATTAAGGTAAGTTGAAGTCAGGCTGGCGGCAGGTCGTAAAATACGTAGCCAAATCATGTGACAACATGTTTATAACATGTTGTGCCAACTCCACTTAGAAAAGACAAGAGGATGATGTTTGAAATTTTTTCGTCAAACAGGTTTACTTTCATGTTTTACAGTAAAGCGTTTTTAAGTACCTTAGGAGGTTTTTCGGTGACTACCGGGGAAAGAAACCCGCGAATTTATAGACCAAATCTCCCAATCGTCACGCTTCCACGGTTTAAATCCACACTAATATTATACATATTTGGTGTACTTCTTTATGTCCGAACGAAAGAATAAAAGAATGGAGAAATAATTGAGAAAGGCATAAGCTATTTTATATTTTAGTAATGCTATCCATTAAGTTTGAACCTGAGCAGAGAGACAGAGTAGTATACTATATTCTCTTTGTATTATCGTCTATTATCTTACGTGATGTAGGGATAAATACAGATTCGTTATCGAATAAAATCAAACAAACTAAGATACCAAAACTTGATCACTAACTACAAGTGTAAGAATTACTTTATTGTAAAGCTTTTCAATATGGAGCTGACAATGATGATAGACTCATAGCAGTTAAGTAACTTAATTTAAATGGTAACTTAAATTGTATTCAACTTAATAGATTTAGATATGCTCAAAAGGATTTTTCTTAGCGCCGTACAACACTCGTGCTTGTAATTTGTATTCGTACCAGAATAAAATTAAAGATTTTATGAATGCTATTATCCTGCACGTGACTCATCTACAACCTTGAAGCCTTACAACTGACCACCCTGTTATATTTTGCATACAAAACCTTCATTCTATAAATTTTTTTGCTTATAAGCTCTTTACGGTAAATTTTTTCGCGTTTCAGATACTATAGTTTATATTCGGTTTAATATTTGTCGTGTAGATAAGTTAATGAACATTTTTATTTATATTTAATAGCATAATTTTTTCATTTGGCTTTAACTCGTATTTTATATAAAATGTTCGAGTCATGTACAAAATA